>CM036559.1:110116254-115701254 GCA_020745775.1 Theristicus caerulescens | reverse complement strand
TGATATATGGCAAAGTGGTGCTTCAGACTTATTATTTGGACTTCATTATTCCTGTCCATGACTTCTAGTTCAGCAGCAAACAGGATACCTTTTTAACTGATATGGGACAAAGACTGAATTAAAGGGAGATTCTCTCCATTCTAGTTTTATTTTAAGTCAGCAATCTCAGCGCTCATCACAGGGAGCAATTTATTTGATATCCATATTCTACCTCAAGACGTCATTGACATCTCCCATATTTCCTTCTGCCCAAATCCCTCTCCAAATATATCTCTGCAAATCAGTAATAACCTGACAACATTGTCATTCAGGATGGGACTCACACCACCCAGTGTCAGTCACACAAAAATTAAGCCTCTGATTTAAGCTACTCATCTATACTCTTTCTATAGTCACAGAAGAGAAAAATGAACTTCCAGGGCATGTTGTATTCCACCCTGAATTCTGGAAACCTCATTGTTTTACTCATTTGCTACAGCAGGACCCAAATGTCTGTATCTTTGCTTAATTGTCTGCTTCTATGCCCAGACTGTCATTTGATATACAAGACCCCTCCCATGTTGTCATCAACATGCTTTTTCTGAGAAATGGCTGAAAACCAGGTTTACATGGGCCATGATGGTCACAGACTCAGAAGGCTTAGTCTGTGAAACTCTCAGAAGACTCTAGGTGAGCTGTTATCTTCTCATGCACTACTCACCCTGTGCCTTTGAAAGTGCACTACAGAGTGCATGTTCCTGCTCCCATAAAGTACCCCAAAACAGGTAAAAAGATTGCATGAGTGTGTTGACTGCTAGTGCTGAGATACTGTTTGTCAGCAGAACAGCAAGATCCTGTTTAGCTCAAAAAATCCTGTATCTTGGCATGCACAGTTTGGCATGCAGGCCAGGGATGTTATTAATCACAGTGGAGGGAAGGCAGATGTGAAGTTGTGAAGGAAAGAAATGTCAAAGAAACATGCTGGAGAGAAACTAGATAGGTTATTCCACTGAGAGGTGAAGTATGTGTGCTCTTTCTCTGGGGGTGGTTTAAGTGCAGTTCAGAAGAGCCTCCACTGAGCATGGCCTAAGCATACTTGATCCTGAGGTAGCTTCTAGACCTACATTTCTGTCTACGAAAAAAAGAGTGAATACTGACCTTTTTCAAATTAATCAAAACCCATTTGTTTTCTTGATGTTGTGTGAATACAAATTAATGCCTAGTTCTGTTTGCATTTTGAAGTATTCTATATGTTTTTCCACTGCACAGATTTGGCAGAAAAGCTTTGAAACACAGTTGAATTGTGCAACACTGTGAAGCTTAACAACATCTGTCAGCTTAAAATATTTAGGTCCGGGTTTTTTTTTGCTAGAAATTAATTCTACGTGTTGGATACAATCTTATTTATAGATTCCCCAAATCTCTGGGATACTATAAAAAACCCTCCTGTTTTTTAAAGGTTTTAAAAGTTTTCAAGACAGGGTTTGAGAATAAGACTGTCTTCAAATGGACCCAAGAATCTCCTTCAGTTTCTACCTTAGTGTTTGGTTCTCTTAGCTTCTGTCTCTCAACTTTTCAAAATTAGCTCCTAAGCAGTGAAACCTTGTCCCTAAGTTTCAAGGTAACTCTGCAATGGTTTTATGATGCTGCATTCTGCTTTTGGAAATAGTTCAGTGTATGGAAAACCCCTCCCACGTGAGCAGGAATGGATTCCAGGTGTCCACCTATGAAGTTCAGAAATCTGCTCATCTAGTAAAGATAATTTTTTAAAAGAAATGTCGTATTACAAATCTCAGCTCCTATCCCGAGAGCCTAATTAAGAAGCAATTGCTCTTACCAGGCCTGAGGGCATTTTATTTTTAGTAAGTTTAATGATGCTACATGCTGGCAAGTTCAGGAGCATTTTGCAGGAAGAGCTGTTTTCGAACTCTTTCTATAGCACCTACTTAGCAGTCTTAAGCATAAATCTTTCAGTATCCAATACATGGAGGAACTCTTTCATCTACACATTAATTCAGAGTGCTGTTTTCTTTACAAAAGGAAAAGAGACAAATAGTACTTGCTGTGTAGACCTATTATCTAGCATTTTAAAAGGGTTTTTTTCACTAGTTAAAATAGAGACATGCTAGAAGACCTACAGTTTACATGATGTCAACATCAGATTTGCATACTGTCCTGGTTTTGGCTGGGATGGAGTTGGTTTTCTTCCTGGTAGCCGGTATGGGGCTGTGTTTTGGGTTTAGGTTGAGAACAATGTCGATGATACACTGATGTTTTGGTTCTTGTTAAGTAGTGCTAAGTACTTGCTAAGTGGTACTCACACTGGTCAAGGACCTTTCAGCTTCCCATGCTCTGCCAGGGGCACGGGAGGTTGGGAGGGGGCACAGCCGGGGCAGCTGACTCAGACTGGGCGGGGGCTATTCCATACCACGTGACGTCATGCTCAGTATATAAGCAGGGGAGTTGGCCAGGGAGGGCTTTGATCGCTGCTTGGGGGACGTGCTGGGCATCGGTCGGCGGGTGGTGAGCAATTGTACAGTGTACCGCTTGCTTTGTATTAGTACTGTTCTATTTTTATTTTACTTTAGTTATTAAACTGTTTTTATCTCAACCCACGAGTTTTCCCCTTTTGCCCTTCCGATCCTCTCCCCCATCCCACTGGTGGGGGGGTGAGCGAGTGGCTGCGTGGTGCTTAGTTGCTGGCTGGGGTTAAACCACGACACACACAACCGTCATGGAATACAGAAGTCATAGTGTATAAATGATTTCTCTCTTCTGTAGGCAAGTATGAAATTGCAAAAATCACACCAAATATGTCTGATGAATAGAAAATGTCCTAGCTGGCATTCTGCCTTATGTGAGGTAGTTGCAATGTCAAAGTAAAGAACTGTTTAACAAAATAAGCAAATATTAAAATAATCATGCATGACTTATGACACGCATTTCAGTTTAATGTGACTGCCCTTCTCCAGATGTAAGAGGGGTCTTAATTTGCTATAGGTATCCCTGCTGTTAAAACTACTACTGAACAGCATTGTCTTCCTCAAGGTTACATAAGCTTTAATTTATCTGTCTTGAAATTCATACATTAGTTAGTTTCTCTTAACTTACCTAAGTATCCCCCATATTCATTTAAATTGTTTAAGAAATTAAAGTACAGTTATGACTGCTATTTGCCTGAATGAAAACGCTGCATCTTGGCATGCTCATGTATATGAAGGGCCAGCCCTATGTTGTCACGGTTGTGGCTATGTATCCTCTAGATCTGACACAATACTCGACTGTTTCAACGGAAATAGCCTAGGCTGGTGGAAAGTGAAATCAATTTTCTCCATTCCCTCAGAGGGACTAAAATCCAGAAGGTGGAAAAACTTGACACAAGAAAACAAAGGATTTAAGTATTAATGGTGCGTTTTACAAAACAGCATCAGGGAGACCTGTATGCTGCAACAGGGCATGCTCTTATCCGTCGTTCCTGTCCAACCTCTGTGTCTGGGCTTGATCCTCAATATGGAGCAGGGAGCCCCAAAGGAGGATACCCTTCTGGGTCCTGTCCAAATAAAGTCAGGATATGGCCAGGGTTCACACACAAACTGAGGACTTGGGAAGCACTCCCAGGAACTGCAAGTTGGACATAGGCTCTAAGGCTCCCAAGCAGCTCGAGAGAAATGGAGTGGGACACTTATAAACAAATGTGTGTTTTTCAGATAAGAGGAAAGCGGAAGAAGAGAGCCAAAGAGAAAAAGAGAAAGAAATATATACAAGCATTGTATTCCTGAAAAAGAAGTTATGTACAGAAGCAGAAGTCCTAGACTCTTTAGCGGATTCTTGCATGATGAATTGCCTAAAGCAGGAGATCATGCACAGATGTTTTAATGCTTTGTGCAGGTCTGTATGTTTATAAAATAAAGAATAACTCTTCTGGAGCCTGCATGTCTGGTTCATTTGCACATCTCCCTAAAGACCAAAAGTGTAAATCCTCCACAAGGCTGCAGAAAAATACATGCTTAAAGTAATGGGAAGTCTTAAAATATACCAGAACTCTTGAGTGGCGATACATCAGATCTTCAGGGAAAATCTAAGGAGTCTTTTGTGTTTCTTTTTTTTTTTTTTAACTTAACACAAGAACACTTCTGAGTTCCCAAAAAAGACAGGTGCCCCAGCTTTGCCCTGACTTCATACTGGAGTGAGACACACCTGTGTGCCAGCAAGTAAGTCCACACACAGCCCGAGAGTTCAAGGAGAAAGTCAGTGCTATAGCCTGCTCAGAGCAAGAAAAGGAAGAAGGTTCAGGAGCCCTCTGTGGTGGGACGTGAAAAGAGCAGTGTGCTGAAGGGCAGCTCTACCAGGCTGGGTGGCACCACAGATAGAGAGAGCTCCTGGGCAACAGAAATTGTCTTCTATTACCCATTTTCTTCTATTACACATTCAAAACCCACTGACTTTAAACTAACAGGAAGAAGCAACACCTAATACACCAATAATCCCCAAAACTGCACCTATTCATCTTAAAAAAGGTATGTTATGGTATTTTATGCATATAATATAAGAGTATATATCATATAAGAGTATCAGTATTTACATATTTTAATTGCATTTCATAATGATCTTCATTCTGCAGATGCCTAAGCTGAAGCTAAAAGAATTTGAAACCTTCTCAAAACGGTCATGTAGTTGCACTGAACTTAAAAGATTAAAACGGCAGAAGTGATGGAAAGAAGACAAAAATAGTGGCCGTAGATTTTACATGAAAACTCGGAGGCTATGGTTTTTAACTTATGAAACATAAAGCCTGGAAAACCTCAGAATAGTTTGAAGCTCATGACTCCTGTCATTGCAGTATTCTTTAGTTCTTATAGCACTAATAGTAAGCTTAAGAACATATATATGAATATGTACAAACATCGGTTCTCAAGGAGGGATAGTCATGGCACTGAGAAAGTACAGGTATTTTCTGTAAAATCAATATTGATCTCTGCAACTTAAACTACCAGTATAAAAATGTAAAGTGATATTTTTAGAAAATGTGAGTTTAAAATCAGGTTCCTCAAAGCTTTATATCACAACCTCAATATAAACAACATTTTTCAGAACTGGTGAGTACCAGTCTCAAATGATTGCAGAGCAGTCCAGACTTCCGACAGTTTTTTAGTCTCAGGTCTTTACAACAAGCAAAAATTAAGGCTGTAGCCAGAGTAAGGTGTATAAAATCAGAAAATGAAGATCTGGCATACTAACTATCATTCAGAAAAAATGAAATAATATCATTCAGTGATAAGTAAGTGAAATAATGTTGCCAGGAATAATAGCCAAAGAGAACCCCAAGGAAGCTGGTAAAGGACTTTGAGGCATGTGTGTGGCACCGCTCAGAGAGAGTGTCAGTTTAGCCAAATAATGAAACCAAAGAGAAAGCAGAAATTCACATAACAAAGTCATGAATTCTAAGTATAAAATTAACCTGTGGAATTATATTGTCTTATTCAATAAATATTCAATAAACTTTCAATTAAAATTTTTGAAACAAAGATGTATAGCAAAGACATTTTGGCAGCTGACAATAGTTCATTGTCAAAAACATTTAGGACTCTCTGCTCAGACATGGGAAGTCGGACTCAGCACTTCACAGAAAGTGAAATTTAGTGTTAGGGGAAAATCTGCAAATGTCTTCAAGGACAAATGCTGCACTGTCCAGAGAAAGGACAAAGAAACTAAAACCTACAAGAGCAGGCCTGGTTCTGCTCTATTTGGCTTGGTGTTATGCAGCTAGCATATACAGCCACCCAGCCAGTGCATGCATCGCCAAAAAACCACCCACAATCCATGCTGCCTTTACTCCATGTCGTAGTTTAAGGGCGAGGGAAGGAAATGGGATTGTTTCAGAAAGGAAACTGAGGGGGAAAGAGCTGAGAAAGCAGGCCTACATAGGCAAAAGGACTCAACAAGAAAAAATATTGAAAATGTTCCTATGTCAAAGACATATTACTGGGAGGGAGAAACAGAAGCTGCAGGAATCTTAAGCAGGGAAGATTTCAGTCTGCAGGGTTAAGTTTTAAATGCCAGCAGCCATGGCTGCAGCATATCTAAATAGCTTATTTGATAAAGAGACGGTTTAGCTAGAGCATCATTTCCCAGCACTTGGCTCATAAACAACTGGAACATACAGAGAAAAACAGGTCAAAACAGACACAGTCAGGCCAACCTGTATATATTTTACCCAAAGCAACTGCTTTCAAGATTTACTGAGATCTTCTCTCTCCCATTACTTCTGCTCCTGGAGTCCATGTTCCTACTTGCATGTCCACAGACACTAACTTACCAAGCATCTGCAGCTACATTGCTTTGATTTGCACTCCCTGCTTGACAGCATCTTTTTCTCCCATTCCTCAATTCCAAGCCAAATATAATTAGTTCAGACAGTCAGCAGCACCAGTTTCCAAATGCATTGCCACGTCTCAGTTCTCTCACATCTTCTCCCTTCTGTGATGACCCCAAGAGTGTCCTTCTTGATCTTTTCATCAAGGCTATATGTAAGCAGACTCTTTCTAAAGTTTCACTCTCTAAAACACAGATTCTTTGCTAAAACGGTCACCCAGGCTCATATCACCATGCATCTCAGTTACTGCAGTGTTCTCCCTCAGCCTAGACAAATGTAATCTGTCATCTTTGGTATCCATTCAAAATGCTCCTGTGAAGTTCATTTTCTGAGCTCATCATCTGCCTGTGTCATTCTTACCTATGCATCCATCCATTGGATATCCTTTCCCTACCTCATCACTTATAGCTACTTTCATTTCCAAGAAATTTCAAAGTCTCCAAGCATTTCTTATTCTGTGTCCAACAGCTCATTATGCTTGCCCTCTATGTCTGACTTGTTAAATGTGAAGATCTTTGTTCTTCTTTCTGTGCCATACTTCTCTGTAAACATCCCTGAATGAATAGTATGAGACAATTGAAAATATTACATTCATTGTCTGAGTCCAAGATTAGAAGCACCAAGGTTCTGAATTCAAAATGCTGTAACAGTAAAGCTGGGTGAATAATTTACAGCATGGAATTTATTTAATGAATTTTGCTTAATTTTCTGTTTACAAAACAGTGAATTTGGTATTAAGAAGTACTCACCAAATAATCTTTGCAAATTATCCTTGCCATGTTGCTTAAAAACAAGCAAATTTGAAAATTGATCTGTTTTGATGTATATATAGGTCCCATGATAAATTTCTGTAGCCTAGTTACAGGAGTATATCTTAGAGGCAGGCTGTGGGTACAAATATTGGTGATTACCTATCTAAAATTCACTGCCTGACAATACCTTCTAAAATTAGAGTTGTTGTGGTGGTGATCATTCCTAGCAATAAACTTAGCTTCCAGAATATCATTTGAAACAAATGAAAAAGATATAAACACATGAGCTATTTTTATTTTAAAATGCAAATGCTTTTTCAAAAGAATTGTCATTTTATTTTAAGCCTGATTCTCTAAGGAAAAGAAAAAGGGTTCATTGCCTGAGTTTTGTCCTTCTGTAATGCTCAACTGAGTCATTTTCACCTAACCCCACAGTAACCTCCTTAGACTTCTGGTTAAAAAAAAAATGAAAAAAAGAAGATTTGGGGGGAGGAAAAAAGGTACATACAGCTCCAAAATAGCCACAGTGCATACTGTCTTGCTCATGGACGGGCTGTGGAGGGAAGCAGGGGATGTATAGGGAGGCTCAGGGGACAAGGGGGAGTAAGGAGATGGAGGAAAACCCAGGATGAAAGGATCTGAGAAAGAACTGGCTATATTAAGGCAGTAACAGCAGAGAAGGGGTGTTAAAGGTGTAAAACATCCTTCCATAGAAAAATAGGCTTTGTTTATTCCTCTGCTCATAGAATTACATGGGGGTCTTAACTTTTTGGATTGTTTATTCATTTTCTGAATGCATAAATCTTATCTTGCTTATCTCAGCAGCCGTCATCTTATTTCACTGGTCAGGAGAGTATTTCCATACAGTAACATCTTTCTGTCTAAAGTGCCACAAAGCTAGGTGAAAGGCAGAAAGCCATGGTCTAAATGATATAATATTCATGACCTATGTATAAATATTCCTTCTTAGTGTTCTCACAGGACTCAGCCAACCTTCCTCCCAAACAGGTCATAGAGTTTTACATACTTTATTTCCTATTCCCATGCAACCATAGTTTTCAACCAAGAATGTCCTGAATGCCTCAAAACAGCTAACTAAAATTAATCATCTGGAAAAACACTAACTACACCCATGTACCAGATAAAGCATGTGAAACAGGGTCACTAGATATTACTCTTGACTGTGGGTCAGAAGTTCCTCAAGTCCTGTTCTCAGAGCTGGCTCGAGATCCAGTGCAGTAACATCAGATAAATATAAACTGAGATCAAACTTCCAATCTTTTCTGACTATATTACCACAACAATTTTCAAATGAGGGTTCGTACCTTCCATTGCAGTCCTCTCCCAACATGGCCTTTGGCTTCTGAGGATTAGTAATACAAACCCCTAGCCCAGGAGCACAAAACTTATTTACAGTGTGATCTTTTCCTTCTGTATACTGTCCTACCAACCTATATCTATACCACGTTCAGTCCTATCTGTGGTATGTATTGTAACTTTTCAGCCACAATTATTATTTAGGTGGGTAATTAATATTTTTGGATGCCTTTTAAAGTGTATGAGAGGGTAAAAATTAAAGGGACAGCACTCTTGTGAAGACCTTTTCTCTACAGCCTATCAACAAATACTATTTGAAACAGTTTGAAAGCTGGTGATTTAGTTTGTAAGCCTCAGAGAGAAAACAAAGTCAATATATAATTTTACAACTACATTTTTTTCTTTGATGCATTCAGTTATAAAAAGAAATTTACTCTGCTTTTCCTATAACAAAACTAAAGGTATTCCATATACAAAACATATTCTCTGTAGATTTCACAGCATAATTGCACAGATAATATCTTAACTGCATTTATTAAGTTCTATCTCCCCTCTTTTTTCTCTCAAACACCTACTGGACACCAAATCCACTGAAGAGAAGTGAAGATGATTAAGTCTCTAACAGGACCACCACATGTGACATCCCTTTTTCTGCAGAGCAGCAAAAGAGCATGGCACCCCAGTGCCATGTCCCACTCATTCAGTTTACTATGAATGGACATCTCCTGTCCTCTTCCTGTTTTTTCAGTGCTCTGCTTTTTATGGAAAATTTTAATTCTTTCAGGGGAAAGATAAGTGCCTAAACCCCAAATCATTCAAGTTTCAGCTGAAACAGGAAGTATTTGAGTGCCTTCCAGGAGCTGCAGCTTGGGCTAGGATCATCACTGTGCACTTCATCACCCTTAGGACACTGTGGCTGATGTGTCACCTAAAGGAAACCAGGCTATAATACAGGACGTGTACGCTCCTATAGGAAAATGGGAATATGAGGCATATATTCCTATGGGGGAACCATGATGACAGCTCAGCATCAAAGTATTTGATTTTTAATGGGAATATTTCAGATTTTTTTTTTCACGCAAAATAAAAATATTGCCTTTCTGGTTTTATAGGGAAGGTCTGTAATTTAGGAAGATGGCTACTGGGATTTTCTTCTATCTTAGTTGCAATTAGATTTTTCTAACTTAGGACTTGAGCTATTACCTTGTAGATGTCCAGGAATCCACACTGATGGTCAAATCGCGTGTACAGTTCATTCAGCATGCTGATGACCTGCATGGGTGTGCACTGCGCACAGATGGCAGTGAAGCCAACAATGTCTGAGAACAGCATGGTGACATCATCAAACTTCCTGGCCTGAACCTGCTGCCCCTGCCACAACTGCTGAGCCACTTCTTCAGGGAAAATAGAAATAAGGAGATCTACTGTTTTCTTTTTCTCCTCTTCCAGGGCTTGGTGTGTGCATTCTAGTGTTGCCTTCAGTTTATCCATTCGTTTTTTCAAGCCATCCTGGGCCTTTGCTTGCTCCCCAACCAATATGACATCGCGAGTAGCATCATGAATAGGTATGTCTGAAAGATGGAGGCCTCGGCCCATCAGTTCATCCAGCTTGTCCACACAGGGGGAACCCAGAAACAAAATCGAATTTGATTCTGGCACATGAATCATTTGTCCTTTAATTTCCATCACCTGCAAAATAAAAATAGAGTTTAGAAAAGGAAAAATTAGCTGATAGATGTGGATTCCCATTCTACTTTCCCCACCTTTCCTCTTCAGTTAAAATGATAAACATCAACTGTAGCCTTTTATACAGAAGCCTCTTACACTCACCTATTCAAGCAATGAGACTCACATAGTCTATTCACCAAGGTGAGTCAGAAAATAGCCTATACTGACACAAAAGTATTCCCAAATCAGATGTTGGCTTCTATTTCGACCCAATTAAATAAGAAAGCAACCACAATAACATGTGTTTCTTAGAATGGTGTGTAAATAATGCTTTTAAATTTTGCTCCTGGAATGTACCTGGCCTTAAAAGCAAATTCCAGAGTAGCTACTTCTCTGTTACTTAGCTATAAATTATAAAAGGCAGAAAATTAAAGGGAAATGACAACTATCTGAAAGCAGGTTAGTGAAATGGTGAAATACCTTCCGTTCTTTTTCAGAAAAACAGCTACTAAGTCAAATATGGCCATGTTATAGAGGAATCAAATAAGAACAGATGTGAGAAAGAACTTCATAAAATAAGGAATGGCATGGAAAAAAGTGTACCAGTGCTCCTGTTTCCTATTTGCCTTCTCATACATGCAGCAGAGTTGAAGACTGACATTCTGTTAGAGTCTGCAGATTTCTCGGTGATATAGATTCATGTAATTTGTATTTGCAGAATAGAAGAAGGAATGGTAGGAAAGGAGTAGCAGGTGGTTCGTCACACTGGTTTATAGATTTTGCAGTTGCCTGTTAAATGGCTAGATGCTTTGAGTGCTGTCCAGTGGTTGATACCAATGAGGCCCTGGCTTGTTACCTCTTGCTCTATGATGGCAGTCAAGCACAAAACTACCTGACTGAAACGGACATTGAAAACCAACTGTAATGATATATTTGACATTTGGGGCTATGTACATTCTGATTTTTATTAACTTACTCAGGTCACACAAAAGTAACTGTCAAATACTTCTCACCTGAATACAGGATTTAAAAAAAAAAAACAAAAAACCAAACAAACAGAAAACTAAGATGAACATGTTTTGTTTAAGCAGAAAATAATTAAATCAGATAAACTGAATCTCTTTGTAAATACAGCCTGCTATAGCCTCTGCCATGAAAAACAATCGTCATTAATGTTTTCATTCCAGGACTGCACAAAGACCAGGGCAATACTGTGCTAGGTGATCTAAAAAACCCACAGTCCTTACCCCAAGGATCTCATAGTCAACACACAAACCTTGTGCATCTAAGCACAGTGTTAGGCACCATAATGCCTTAAATCTGTATTTTTCTATTCCACACAATCCACTGATATTAAAAGGTTTCCTCCAGTCACCCTTTCTTTCATCATGTAGGCATTCCCTCACTCTCACATGATTCACTTTATCATATAATCCTCCTTCCATCCATAATCCTTCCAAGCAAAATAGGAAAACCTCAATCAGAGAATCCAGAGGTGTCTGTAATAATGATGTGATTTAAGTGTCCAGAGGCCTGGAAGCTCCTGCTGAGCTGACAGCTACCCCCACATAGTACTTTCCATGTTTGGGGGAGATGTTGGGAAGCTCCTGTTTCTATTAGGGATTTCTTACATCAGATAATATGCTGTCATTGCAGATCCTACTGTCAACATGGGGACTGAGCCTATCCTGTTCCTATGCTCCTCTGCCTCCCTAACCCACCCTGCTAGCAACCCAACAGATGTAACTTTTGATGGCAGCCTAGGAACTCAGCAAATGAAAGTAAATGAAACTAATTAAAATTGCCAATTTTCCTAATTTATGTTCCTGCACACCTACTAATATTTACATTTCTAAGCCTTGTTTCCTTAGCTTCATTATGGGACAGCCATCTCTGTGAGAAAGCTAGTCAGCTACCTAGATGGGCAGATTTAATTCTCCAAGACTAATTGTACTTTTCAATTTTTAAAACATATGGCTCCCTGCTCAAAACATAAGGGAAATAGGTACTTTCTTCATGCATGCAGCCTCACGCTTTCAAAGGGCACATATGAAATTGTTTTAACTCTGAAGTACAAATTGCCAAATGAGAAATACAGGGTATGGCATTTCTAAATTTTCTTCTTATTTTGTTCCCCTTTGCCAGAGAGTTTTTCTGTTTTCTGTTCCTAGAACTACACTGGTGTGCAAAATAAATGTATCATCTCATATCATCACTTCTCTCTTCCACCTCCAGATGAAAATCGGGTGTTGGAGAGAGTGTGACCACAGACCCTGGCTGAGCCAGCCTGGCCTGGGAGTGCGCTGCTTGCCAGCAAGGCAAGGCACCTGGCTGGGATCCATGTTTCTTCTGTTAACCTGCTGTGAGACTAGAAGAAAATTAATGCATCCCTCTGTGCTCCTGCTTCACCTTTGTCAATTTGAGGTGTTAAACTCTTTGATATGATCTCTGTCCATGTGAATATATTGTGCCAACCTTCCCCGGGTGGATTCTTCTCAGGAAACACTGATCAAGTGAATAACGTAGTAAACAGGCACTCTGGAGTCCTCTGCTCTGCTTCTGGGTAACCCCAGGCAAATTATCAACTCTGAGTGCTTATTTGGCCTTTCAGCACAGCAGGAATGACAATATTGACCACCCTGTAACACACTTCAAGACTTATGTGTGAGAAGCAATAGAAGACACAGACAATCCTGTAAAATGCCTAAACGAAAAATAACCTGTTCTGCCCAAGTGAGCTGAGGCCCTGCTTCAACAAGGTTGAGGGTTTCTAGAGCAATTTTGGAAACTTTTGCAAAGATATTCTCCCTACACAACTGCTCAATTTCCTTAAAGTGTCAAAGGTTCAGTGCTATTTTGACTTTATCCTCTGAATATTATTATCATTTGCTCTGCTTAACAGGAATTGTTGATGTTTCCTATCACTCCTTTCATGTTATATTAGTGATTCTGATGTCCTGCTCTCTCTTGATGACTGAGGGGTTTTTTTTTAGAAAATGGCCTGCTAGTTGCCAAATCAAGGAACTGGACAGCAGAAGCAAAGCTGCCCCGGTTTGCCTGCGGAGAAACACTCAGGTCTTGTAAAGTACAACAGTAGAGAAGAGCTAAGACTGCACCACTCTTCTCAGTTTTTGCAAAGCCCTTTCTTTTCCAGAGAAGTTTCTGAGATGGTTCAGACTCTTTCCAGAGGACTTTGGTCTGCAACTGTGATCCAGCACAACCTCCATCTCTTTTCTTTGGACTCTGTTGCCTCTTATATCCTTCTCTGTATCTTAAAGTATAGCTGAATGAAATGGGACATTAGATTTGCCTGAAGCTTGCCATAGCAAGTCACACTCCTGAACACCTCTCCAGAGCTGGACTGCTTTACACCCGGACCGTAAGCCTACAGGCAATCAGGATTACATCATATATCTTTCTTGTAAGCAGGGAAAGAGTGAAACATTTCTGTCATCAGTTGTATTTCATTACTGCTACATTTCATTGCTTTCCTGTCTCTTTAATTATATTCTCACTGAATAACATGAGAATAATTCCACTGTTTTCAGAGGACATTCTCCTGATCTACAGTGGTGTAAGAGAACACTTTGAAATGAGCAATCACACATCATATTTTACAGGATTATGTTGCTGTGAAATGATGGTACAACCTAAGTAGCTCTAGGATGAAAAACAAAAAACCTATCGCTGAATTTCACTTTCACTGCAAACCCACTGCAAAGAAAGGGTAGGAAACCTGCTTCTCAGGAACTCTTTCAGCCTCTCTCCCCAAAGACCCACCCAGGGAACACTGACAGACTCTAAAGCTGCTGTTTGAGAACATGAGAGAGCCTCCTGCTGTGCTGTACACCAACAGCTACTTCATTCGGTACACAATATCCAACGCTCTGCATGCTCTGGATGCATGCCACCCTAGGATTAAGTATGGATCAAAAGCTTATGAATCAA
This sequence comes from Theristicus caerulescens, assembly GCA_020745775.1. NCBI lineage: Eukaryota > Metazoa > Chordata > Aves > Pelecaniformes > Threskiornithidae > Theristicus > Theristicus caerulescens. The sequence goes on along the minus strand of CM036559.1, from coordinate 115,687,217 downwards.
ATGCCAACTCTGCTGCCTAGTCTTTAAGAAAAAGCATGGGGAAAGGCCTCATTTGTTACACTAATGGAAGACAATACTTCTCTGTACAAAGACAGGCCTTTTGGAATAGTGACTGAGAGAAGGTGCACACAACTTCTGGAAAATATTAAGGGAAATATGAGACAGTATTTTTGAGAAAGAATTGGGGGTTTAAAAAATCATTTTCTTCGTCATTAGGCCAGGCCATGTATTCTGAAGCCTGTGCAATCCACAAATTTTAATGGAACTGCCACTTTGACTTTGATCAGTACATAATCCCTCCTGAACTGTGATTATAGCCTTCTTTTTTTAGGGTTTTTTATTGGGAGTAGGTTAGAAAACTTACAGTGCTAGGTCACACTTTTGTAAACAGTTACACATGCATGCCTGACTTCATACAATGAACAAATTCAATGAGAACAAACAAAGCTGCTTCTTTAACAGGCCCATAAATATTTAGAGGACTGGGAAGATTGGGGGAAAATCAGCTTATGACAAATCAACATGGACACCATTATTACTTCAAGGTACAAAGAAAATAACCCAAGTTCAGGAAAAAAAGCATCACTGCAAACTGAGGATGAGAGTATAGGGTGACTTTTAGAAAGGTGAGCCAGCTGCTAGCCTAAATTTTAAAACAGCTGGATTCATTTCTCTGAATGTCCTGTAGGATACCTGGCAGTGTCTCAGCGACATTTACAGCAAGATATTCCAAAGTATTTGACCAGTTAGGGGCTTAGGGGATTTTGTGAGCACTGGACAAGGCTACAGGTCACTTCAAGAAAGAAATGTTATGACTCTGCTTGTCATGTTTCCAGATGACAAATCTAGAAGAGCTGCAAGTATGATGGAAGACACTGGAATTAAAGAAAAAAACAAACCTCTTAAATTGGAGAAATGGGCTAAAAACAGGATTCAAAACAGGGGCAATGAATATGTTTAGGCAGAAATAATCAAGTGCAAAAATTACAGGCAAGATAACAGTTCCTAAGAAGATGGCCCAGCGTCTACAGAGTGGAACACGTAAATGTAAGCCAACAGGTCATTAACAAAGAAAATACTATACAGGACTATGTAAACAAGAATATAGCTTTCAAAACACAGGAGGTAATCCTTCTTTTCCAACCACCAGTGTTCAGGCCCCAGATGGATGAATCTGTTCCTGTTTGGTATAATAAAGAGGTGGATCAACTGGAGACAGTCTGGTGAAGAGCAATGAATGTGATGAAAGGTCTAGAATAGATGACCTAGAAAAAAATTGAAAAGATTTTATAGTTTACCCCAAAGAAGAAAAATCTCAGGGTGGGGATATGAAACTCTTCAAATACACCAAGAGCTGATGCAAAGAAGTCAGATTGTTCTACAAATCCAGTGGGAAAAGCTTTGCAGAAAAGGACCTGGGGTCCTGGTGGACACCAAGTTGAACATGAGCCAGCAATGTACTCTTGTGTCAAAGGCTAACAGTACTCTGGGCTCCATTAGGTGGAGTGCTACAGCAGGTCGGGGGAGGTGATCCTTCCCCTCTGCTCAGCACTGGTGAGGCCACACCTGGACTGCTGTGTCCAGTTCTGGGCTCCTCAGTGCAAGAGAGACATGGACATGATGGAGAGTATCCAGCGAAGGGCCACAAAGATGGTTAAGGTACTGGGGCATATCTCCTTTGAGGAAAGGCTGAGAGTTGGGACTGTTCAGCCTGGAAATGAGAAGGCTCAGGGGGCATCTTATAAATGAATGTAAATACCTGAAGTGAGAGCGCAAAGATGACAGAGCCAGCCTCTTTTCAATGGTGCCCAGACAGGACAAGAGGCAATGGGCACAGGCTGAAACACAGGAGGTTCCCTCTGAACATCAGGAAACACTTTTTTTACTGAGGGTGACAGAGCACTCTCACAGGTTGCCTAGGGAGGTTGTGGAGTCTCCATCCTTGGAGATATTCAAAAGCTGTCTGGACATGGTCCTGGGCAACTGGCTCTAGATGTCTCTGCTTGAGCAGAGGGTTGAACCAGATGACCTCCAGAGGTCCTTTCCAACCTCAACTGTTCCATGACTGTGAAATGAACAAGAAGTAAAAGGCTCAATTTGGAAAAAATTAGTTTCATGTGGGATATTCTTCTATTTATAGGGACAGTGAGAATGGAAACATTAAGTGGTGAGGAGCTGGTTTCTCCATTACTGGAGATCTGTGAGACCTGCTGAAGGTGATCAGTCTTGCTGCATAGTAAAGGGATGAACCAGTGACTTAACAGAAATCTAGGTAGAAACAGGAAGGAGAGGTAGGAGGGTATCATTTTGTCTTCAAACGAAAACTACACAACTTATTTCTGGGATAATTAATGTAGTGCAAGTGTGGATAGTGTGGAATTCTTTACTTCATTCAGTTTACAACTAAACTAGTCACTCCTCTGTTTATAGGCAACAACAGAAACAGATGCTTCTAGAATAAAATTAATGTGATCTATGTGAGACATCTAAGTCAGGGTCAAATTAATCATGTCCCCTGTGTAGAAATACCTACTTTTCTCTGTTGTAAAGGGAGCACAAGGTTTGGACATGGATGCCTACACCAGTCAGATGAGTCTACCCCCTATTACAATAAACTTACTTCATAGCAGGAAAGATATTCTTGTGTATTTAAAGACACCTTAATACCATTATATAAGTAGAGTGAGGGAAGTACAAGTATAAATCCTCTACTGGTCTAACAAATTTCTATTTTAAATGCTCCAAACCTCAATTCAATTAGTTAAACAAAAACTTGATATGCCTGTAAAGTTAACTCTGCTCTGTGGTTGGCTGACCACCAATACAGGCAGAACACAACTGTGACCCTAAACAGAAAAAAAGAAACAGCCATTACAACCTCTCCAATACTCCAGCTCTGCCTGTAGAGTGGGGTAAGTCAGAGCTACAGCCAGCAGAACTGTGGAGAAAGATTCATGCAAATAAGAAAAATTCATATTCAAATGAAGCCCTGATTTGCTATCTTATATGTAGCCAAAAAAAAAAGCATCTAAATTTAATATAAGAATCATAATAAAACACCAGCTTCTATTACACCTATGTTTTATTGAAAAAGCTCAGAGAAATATATATCATCTCCACAGAAATGAAAAAATATTTTTTCAGTTGATGCCTAATGCAATTGAATAAACTAGTCAGCATTTGCTCAGCACAACTCAGGACGTGCTCGAGCTCCTCTGAAAGTATAACTCTCAACATTTGCTTGTAAGTTTGGATTTCCAGCTCAATGCATTGTCAAAAGAACATTATTCCACACAGCAGCAAAGTGACTGTTATAAATTTCTGCTTATTTATAGAAATCCCTGGGGTGTTACATAATGTTCAACAGTCTCCAGACAGAAGTGAGCAAATTTAACATTTTCTGTATGTCGTAGATACCTCACAAACATAGAACGGCAGCATGAATATTGCAGGGAACCCACCTTTAGAAAATTCAAAACTTTGGTGGGAATACATTCATGTTCCATAACATTAAAAAGAGAGAGTGATAATGACAGAACCATTAAAATCCTTCAGTTGTAAACTTGGACCTCCAAAGCAATTTCTTGATATCAAAAGAATAAGAGTGTGGCAGATTAAAAGCAAACAAATTAGGGTTAGATAGGACCTTCTCCACCTGAAGCAAAGGTTTGCATGGCAAATCAAAGCATGTAGCCATCTGTAAGTAAATGTGAAAGGGGAAGAGGTAAAGGAGACGGCTCTATCCTTTGCACATTAGTCTGTCAAAGCAACTAGATAAACAAAAGGAAACAGTGGATTACATCTGAAAAGATCATGCCGATTTACAGTTTCTCCTTTCTTGATTCAAGACACAGAAATGGCTTTTAAGATGGTACTCCAGGCTGCTCCTTGGATAAGCCCAAGATAACTCTAGCCCTGAGGCATAAAAATCATGGTAAAAAGATTTCTTTGAAAGAACCCCTTTCTTCACAAGATACCAAAGATCCCTAACTCAATCCTACGTGCGCCTGAGTCAGTTCCCCTCATGGATGCTCCCAAGCAGAGGAGTGGGTGAACTCAACATGGCGGATGGGCAGAGCAGCCTGACAAGGGGCTGGTGCCCGGCTGCATGGCACCGAGGAACAAAAAACAGTTGCAAAAACAAGAGGAAGAAACTTACCACTGATTCCAAGACCATTTAAAAATGCCTTTTAAAGTCAAGACGTTGAAATTAGATTGGATCTTTTTTCATTAATAAATACCTTCATATACTTTAAAATGATCCCTCAGGGTCCTGAAGGCACCATTGGCCTGAGTGCCCCTGCCCAGTCCTGTGAGGCTCCCCTCACCCTGTCGACAGCCCAGGACCCCGTGCCAGCCCCTGGGGCTGGCAGTCCCAGCCTCAGCGATACTGCAGCAGGGCCGGTCTGCAGCTCTCACAGCCCTGCCCTGCCCGGCCATAGGCCCTGCTGAGCCGGGCCCACCTGCGGGCCCGAGGCCCAGCCCAGTCTTGGCCTGTGCCCATCCCCATCCCCGGGGAGGTGCCAATGCCCAGTGCTGGGGCTGCCCCCAGGCTGCCCCGCTCCTGCCTTGGGTGTTTGGGGCGGGCCCTGGCTGCCCGGCCCTGCCCGTCCACCCTGGGGACCCCCAGGCCCTGCCCGTCCACCCTTGGGACCCCCACGGCTCCCGGCACCCAGGGAGCCCTGGCCCCCGCTGCACCCTGACAGCATCCCAGGAAACATTTTACCTAAAACGCCCGTCAGAGTTCAAGTAGTGTCTGGACAATGCTCTTAGTCATATGGTTTAGTTTTAGGTAGTCCTGTGACGAGCAGGGAGTTGGACTCAATGATCCTTACAGGTCCCTTTCAACTTGAGATATGCTATGATTCTATGTTTTTCCTTTCACTGCAAAATCTATTTAATCCCTTAAGACTGCTTTTAGGATGCACACACTCCAATTAGCATGGTAGATTTTTAGGTATCAATAATATGTCTCTCTGCTGCTTCATTAAAAGCCAGGATACGCTATGGAGATATACAGGTATCCACCTTACTCCAACAACACAGTTACAAATTTATAGCATCAGGGTTAAAAAAAAAGTTTGTATTGGTCAGGAGCAGAGCAGTGAAAACAATTTTCTTAGAAATGCCCATTTGTTTAGCCTAAGCTCTTTCTCTCTGATGCTCTGATTAGACTGCTTCTGGCAACTGGGGGGAGCTGGCCTGGCTTCTTCATGGATGGTGGGGTTTAGAAACTGTAGGATTTCTGCTCTCAGACCAGTACACAGTGCCTGAAGTTACAGACTGTAGGAGCCCCATGCAGCTTCTTCGTGAGATTTATATTCTTGACATTAAGTTTAAAATGGGCAGGAGGATTAACTGCCCTGAGAAGCTGCAGATTCTGGGGACATTCCAGTTTATGGGGTATTTCACCATTTTTTCATATAACTTTGAGTCAGCCAAGAGCCTTTTTAAAAAACTCCTGAAAACCAGAAGCCCTGCTGCTTGACAAGAACTGTGAGAATGGTGGTAGCAATAAACATGCTCCAAACAGGAGGTCCCCAAGCCACACACTTGTATTAATTTTGCATTTCAACCAAAGCAAAATGCATTTTTTGTACTTACAACTCTACCAGAGTTTGATTACAATAAACCAATCAAAGTGTAAGGCAAACTTCCCATATTTAATATTCTCTCTGTGTTTATATAAGACAAATGGAAGAGAATTACACTACATTTCCAATGAAAGTATGTTAAATACTACTTCAAGTCTTTCCTGGGAAAAATAAATTGATTATTTTTGTTGCATTTTTCTTTCTATTTTAAAAAAGGGATGGAGAATGAGAAAACAAGAATGTAGCACTTGAGAAAGTCATTAAAGCTCTCTGAAAAGTTGGTTCTTCAGTTCAAATGAATCTCCATTAGCCTGATAAGGCAGTGAGGTGGAGGGTGACACAAATGTGCATTCAGTTTGCTAACTTCACAGAGGTAAAAATTATGCTTGTTACAATTAAGTTACCTGACATCATTATGCCAAACTAACAGGTATAGACCTTAATACAATACTTCTCATGTCTTTTTCTGCACCTGCTTACATTTTAAGAACATTCACATGTATTATCTTTTATAATATCATTTATAATAGTCATTCCTTGACTTCCAAACATTTCTTCTCTGCGTGACTCTGACAACGTACTTAGTCAAAAGAAAATGTTGTAATTCTTGTAGCAAAGTTATGAGCCTCATATTTTTGCTTTTGGTGGGGTGGGGGCAGAGGGAAGAATGAATCTGTGAAAAAACAAAACTGCAGTTTCAGTTCTTGACTCCTGGAGTATGTGATGAGCCCGCAGCTCCTGCCCCAAAAGCAGATCCGAGGGTCTGTTCCACAGCCCGGCCCCCAGCTGGATGGGTGTCCGTGGAGGTAAGCTCAACACACATAATGGCAAGTCTCTGGCTCACCACTGGCTTTAATGGTGCCCAGGCTGGTCCTTACCATGTTAGCCTTTACATAGACAGCTCAGATGCTGAATTACAAGCAGAAAATTCCACTTCTGAATAGAAGGTAATGTACCATCATTAAGTATCTTTGTTTGCTCGACTACATCTTTGAAACCTTGTCTCTCTTTTTCTTTTTTGGAAATTATCTTAGAAAACAGCATAATGACCAGCACCCAGAGCAAGGTAATGCTCAGCACATTCCACTAGACCCAATTTTACAAAAAGTCAAAGCATCTGTAGGGAGATCTTTTTATGCTATAAGTCCAACATAAATTAACAAGAATAATTTAAGATTGCCTTTAAGTTACAACATTCTGTTGTTTTAAAACAAACATGTCATTTTATTTTTACCTTTTGTTTACATCAGAAATCTTTCAATTTGTTTTGAATTATTTAACAAAAATTTTAAGAACAGTTGAGTTATGCAACAACAGAAGTAGCTGATTGAAAGGCACTAAAGGATGGGCTCAATCCTTCCTATAGCTTAAAATTCATCCTGTTCCATAGATTTAGACCTTCCTTTTTTTTTGATGGTGCAGCTGCCATAGAGCAGTGTGCAGTCATGCCAGGGGAAAAAAATCACCAGGGGCTGAAACTCCTCTGGAGACCCTACTCTGAACTGGGCCCTTTTTTGCTGTATGGTGTGCAAACACACCAAATCACATCTTTGCTGTTCTACTGAACTTACACTGTAACATTCTTGATTTGATACTCAGGATAATGACACTAGTAAGATCACAAAGACTATCTATCTGGTTAAAAATAAATGCTACATATATTCACGTGATCTAAACTCTAATGATCTCATGCCTGTAAAGGCCTTTGTAATTGACAAATATTATTTGTTAGTTTGTTAAAGACAGATATTTTTATTTATTTCTAAGAATGTCAACCAAGCAAGATTACGGAGGAATGTGCCAGTACACTGAAAGGGAGTGGAAGTGGAAGGGCAGTGGAAAGGGTCCCATTTTGCACAGTATTGTTACTTTTTGGATTAGTTCCTACTGTATTCACCGCAAGATTTGTGCAGGTGCATAAACCAGTCCTGCACCTAATCCCTCCACTAGCAGTATTCAGCTCCTAGCAAAAGCTCGTTTTAACATGACTCGTCCCAGATGCCTGAAACGACCTGCTAGCAGAAAGTACTCTCAGTCATTCTGTGATATTTCTTGCTAAATATTTTTCTTTCCCAGATCCAGATTAGGTTGTTTCTTTGTGGAAATTGTTTTTATCAAGTGCAATGAAATGGTTAAATGAGAATATATGTTTATTCATGAGAACAGCAGGCAATGAGCAGTAGAAGCAGCTTTCCCCTTTGATCTGTGCAGAACAGATATATATAGCAATCATTAGGAGACGTGACATTTCATCATCAACCTAGGTATCTTAAAATTCCTGTGATTAAAAGATCTCTTAGCCCATCCACTAACTACCTTGCAGACATTTTTCTCCTTTAGGACTTATATGCTCCAACTCTTTCCCTATTTCATCTTAAGTATATAAACCTGCTCCAAACTCCTGCCAGCATCACACCAAGGAAACTGATTAGACGTGGAGTCCTCTGTTGGTATTTTTACTTTGTTTTTCTCTTTATTACCCCATATATCAAGTACTTTCACAGCTTTGACAAAAGACTCCATCATTAGAATTTGATATCAAGATTAATCAATTCTGATCTCTTGGTGCAGTATAAATTTTCAGAACACCAGGAGAAGAAATTTCTTCTTTTCCCAGGCCAATCATTCTTAAGTTAGATATAATTAGAAAAAGCCATTCTACCTCTCAACGAAGTCATTGTAAATATATCCAGCTGGTTTTAGTGGGAACTATACCAGGCTTTTAAAATTAAATATTCTATATTTTTCTTAAAAAGGTTGAATTTTTTTCAGTATGTTCAACACAATACATTACAGCATTAGGAGACCTTTCATCCATAACTTTCTGTTAGACCATATTTGATATGTACCAGTAACAGACAATCTTCATGTGAAGTCTCTTACAGGCCATGTTAAAGATCTGAATTTGGGAAGAATGCATTGGCCTGGTTTAGTAGTCCCAGGTTAAGGGTGTCATTTTTAACAAATTCCACAATGTATATGTTTTACAACCCATCAAGAAATGAAAAGCGAACAAAAACATCAAAATGCCTTTAACTTAATTTTAAATAGAACATATATAGAGTGTGAGAGGGAACAGCCAGATGTAGTGAATATTGACATTTCTGTATGCATTAAAATATCTGTTTAGCTTCCATTTTCTTTATTGAAATTAATTCATTTTTCCTTGAAATGATAACAAAGGAAATTAAAAGAATTAGGTGGAAGGTGGTATTTTAAAATTAAATCATGGTCCCTGTTGCCTTGATTATTCTAGCACAAACTGAAGAAAGCAGTTAAAGCAAGTTGCTTCAATGACCCAGGCTGACAAGAGAGAAATATGAAGTTGTCCCCAAGGTCTTAGCTGCTCAGCATTGCTGCCTAGGGGCCATCAAAGCCTGGAGGGAGGTTGGTGGGATGGGGCAAGTGTGAGTGTGGATGCAAATGGGAAGCCCAGCTGTTACAGCAAAGAAGGACAAGGGAAGTGATCAGTCTAAAAATGTTGCGAACTGCTGCCTTAGGAAGCTCAATACTCAGCTTGCTGATTTCTGCCCTCGGATATCTCAGGGGACGTTTGCACAACTGCTCAATACCTGCTGTGGGTAGGCAGACCACGAGCCAGCCCAGCCCCAGAAATCACAGGGCTGCCCTAGCACAGTGCTCTGCCCTAGGCTGAAGCAGCCTGCTGAGAAGCAGAAAATATTTGCTCAGGCACAGCATGACGCTAACACAGCTAGCTTGTTTTTGGATCAGGGCCAGCTTACCCATGACAGGCTGAAAGACTGAGCAGAGCTAATGAAAAGCCGTCTGTACACACATCGACAGGACCAACTTCATCCAATTTATGCAAATACTGACCTGCAGCTAATTTGGAGCTGTGAATTCCCTAAAGGGAAGAGCACTTGATGACCTGCCCAACTTTCAGTGTTTTGACTCCTATGATTCATTCAGTATTATAGCCTTTAAGCCTAAAATCCTGATTTCAAAAGTCAGTTTTAAGAATATGATCTAGATGCCTTTCAAAATTTCACACTTTGTATATCTCTTCCCTTTGGAAGAGTCAGAAGCACTTTCCTTCTCATTCATGATTGCTGAGTCCCGCACACTATTGACTGGGAAGTTTTTAAACAGTTCCTGGAGTATTTTGCTGTAAATATACAAAAACAACAACAAAAAAAGCCAAAAAAAAACCAAACCAAAAAACATTCTAAGAAGATCCTTCTAAGTGCATGAAAAATCAGAAAGGAATTCCTTCAGGAGCTAAAGTGACCCTGCCACTGCTGAGAGCAGGGCAGTGATGATATTACTGCTCCACATTCAGCAGCCTCATTTCATATCACGTCTCAACAAAGGCTATTAAACCCAACTAGCAGTCCTCTGTGCTGTCTGATAGAAATATGAAGCTGTGTGCTATATTGCAAAGGTAGTGGATAGTTACATGGCATGGAGTAGCCAGGAAGGGGCTTTGACAAAAGTTCTCCAGCCATACCCAGACTAGATGCTGTGCTGTTGCTGCAAAAGGAGGGGACTGACGAGCCTCCCGCTCATCTCGTCATTTGAAACCGGCACCACATCCAAGGGTGTTATCGTAGAAATACAGCCCCCTAATGCTGTCCTTGGCTGTCATCCAGCAGCGTGTGTTTTGTGGCGTCATCGGCAAGCTTCCCCCTTCCCTTCCCAGTCCCTGCTGGCGTTATTAAGAACCCCGCCTGACCCTTGGTTATAGGAGCAGGGGCTCCTTGATGCTCTTCCTTCAATGGCTCCTGAAAGTAAAAGGACCCTGCCCAGAATCTCGTATGAAAAATGAGAAGAGCCTAAAAGAAAATGGACTTTCTTCAGGGAAATTCATTTACCTTAGTTTTTCCAGTTTTTACCTGGAAATCTGCAGCCTTCTGTGGTGACAATTCACCATAAGGCTAAGTTTTATTAGGCATCCGTAGTACCTACTTCTTCTGGCACGTGTTTTCATTAGTTGCACTGCATTTTCATCATTTATTTAGGTTTTGCTTTACATGGCCCATCATTGACTCATGTAAATTTACATGGTATAGGCTTATTTCATTTACATGCACAGACACACTGATAAACACTCACCTCCTTCAGCACACGTCATGATCTACTTGGATTCAATAAGCAATGAGGCCAATCTTGGGCCTAGTAATACACAGTTTTGTCTTAAATTGTTTTGCACCAATACCAGATATTGCTAGAGTGCTGTAGTACACTGTAATATGTAGATTTTTCCTACACATTTACACTGGAAATCCCATCCTCTGTTCTGACCGTTATCTGTTCATGTTTCATGGTACTCGATCTAACACAAACACAAAAAAATAGAAATCTTTCCCTAGTTTTCAAATATAACTTGCAATATTTGGCTAGACATGGTGTCCTCCAGAATGTTTAATTTTTGTTATTTTATTATTTTTCATAATCTCTTTACTAAAGTATTAAGAGTATATAGAGCACTTTAAGGAATATTAAATGTTATTGCATTATCAAGGTGATGATTCTATGAAATAAAATTCTAACCCTCAAAATGACACTGGTTGATGTGCTGGGAATACAGAATATAGGACCTCAGCTTCTCATGCGTGATCATATGACTTACAAAGTTAAAATAAGTAAAAATAAGACAATTTTCCCAAATAATCTATTCTTGCACAGTATTCCATCAGAAGAATAATCACCAAAAAAAGGGGACAGTAAAATTTAGCAGTTCTTAATCACACTGCAACACTCTTTTGATTTAAATCAATGGGATTATTCACAGATCAGTTGATTTCTTTAAAAGGAGAAACTATTCTTGTATTCACTGAGGAAATGAGAGAAAATGATTACCCAGCTTCAGGTAAGAGAAAATGGCACAGAAAAGCAGACCGATGACTGCCTATTTCTGTGTTAAGACACTAATTCTCTCACAGGACACTATGTTACCTTTTGTTTAAAGAAGTTTTCCAACTGCTTTAAAAATGCATGGCTCTCCGGGAGGGATGCTCCTGAAAAGCATTGAGTAGCAATGAAAAGGCTTAATCTGAAGTCGTATGAAGTTAATGGGGAGGCTGTTTCTGACAGCAGCATGCTCTAGGGCAGAGGGTCACAAATGAGTGGAAAACCCCTCCTTTCTCCAATAATCAAAATACATTCATCTTTTATTGGAGCAAACAAAAGATTCTAGGTTATATCTACCAACATATACTACAAGTATACATTGTGTCAGTTTATTATAAATGGAAACAGTCTGGCATAAACAACTCTCTGATGACATTTGTGATTTGTCAGTCATAGCTAAACAGTGTAACTAGCCATTTTCCCCAATTTCTTCCCACACATGTTTGTGAAAGGAAATAACACCCTTTGCTCAACAGGCAAGAAAATAAGGCATTGTTTATCAAAACTCATTTTGATGTATTAGTGACTTGTGAAAAGATGGAAGAATGAAATCTCTTTCTCTGCTTTCTGCTTTGGTTGATGGCCGCTCAGTCAATCTAAAACACCTTTTGTATTTCACACACAATAACCCAACTGGAATATGTTAAATGACCACAGATTAGCAAGGCACTTCAATTACATTTAAGTCCCCAGAGAAAAATCCTGACCTGGTGAAATAAACGGAAAACTTTTTCCTATGTAAAGAACTCCACTGCAGCTTCTTTTCTATACTATGAAATTATAAAATATTTGAACATTGATGATCATATATAAAATACACTGTCTCTGCTTATTGCAAAGGTTTACAACATCTTAATGCTCGTATTTCACAAAAGCTGTTAACAACTGAAGTCAACAGAGAAATTAAATCAAAGCTTATTCTGTGAAAGCTTTCCAGAGCTGTCTTGCTTACTTCAGATCACCAGAAGCCTAAATTCTGCAGTGCTTGGTCAAATCTCAGAGTTTCATGTGTGTAAATCACCCAAGTCAGGAGAATTGTCTTGGATTCACACAAGAAGAAATGACAACAGCATCATTGTCTCACAGTGCCTAAACTTTTAACCTGTTACATCAGGATATTCTTGTTACACAAGTTAATATTTCTGATTTTGTATTAAAATCAGATCACACAAGAAATGTAAAATTTGAGATGCAAGATTGTTCCAAATATTTTAGTTTGTAACAGAATAAATCTTCCAGAAATAACTCTAACATTGCAGTTAATTAGTAAAACAACCTGCAAATTAGTTCTTCTGGAGTGAGAATTGAAATTTGGCAACATATCTGAGAAATATATTTTAAACTTCACTTTTTTTCATATTTGGTGACAGTTTCATATTCAAAGCTGTTGTAGCCACACAGTTCCAACAATGCTGACTTTAGCAAGCTCTTCAGTCACCCTCAAATACAGTCTCCCCCTGAGGCAAGACTGGTAGAAATGTCAGAATTCTCTCAGGTTAAGGAAGTTGAAGTTTTGATTATTTTCTAATAAAGATAGGTAATCACATTGTCTCTGTGGGTCACTATACCCTGAGCTGTAATTAATAGAAACAGTTCCCTCTTCAGCAGTTATCGCCAAAAAAAAGGTGGTAAGGTTGTATTACTTGAAGGCATATCTCTTACTACATACAGGCTAAGAAAAATGTATTTTCAGATATATCAATACTATCAGATTGAAATTAGGTTCAGGTTGTAAATACTTTAATTAAATCTCACTTTGTGATATTTGGGCCAACATGAACAGAAATATCTATTTCCTGATGCAGCACAGCAGACTTCTAAAAATTCATCTCAGATGAATTGTAGGCATACCTTTCCACTGGATATTCCTTATCAAATCTCACTGGCGTACTGCTAACAGAAACTGATCCGTTTGTGTTGGCTATATGATGCAATACCAAAGTGATTCCCCCTCTTCATCTTCATTTTGACCACTGTACACCTACACAGGTAACATCAGACCATATTTTTCTTAGATCAGCAGATGTTACATGCCGCGCTTTCTCATGCTGATGCTGCCGTGCTACTGCTCTCATTAAACAGCCAGTTCCAGGAACAGCCTGTCTTTGACAAGCTGTATCAGCTTTACACGCTTTCTGACGAGCCAGGCTGAATTCCAGACACAGAAGTAATGATTCTTCTATGTTTATTCATACATCAACCTTGGAATGCAACGTATTCTTTTTCAGAAGAGGTTGATAATGTACTTTTGTACTGGCACTGTGATAACACTACAGTTACAGTCCTAAATTTGCTGTATTAGACTAATCCATGGTCGTCCTACTCCCCTGTCCTCTATCTGCTATTGACCAATACCAGACACCCGAGACTAAGTCGCTAGGGCTGCTGATGTATTTTGTGGGTGAAAATAGTTGCTTGGTTTTATGGGGGTTTTTTGGAGGTGTTTTTGGGGGGTGGTTTGATTTTGTTGTTGGTTTGTTGTTTTTTTTTTTTCTGAGAGCTATCTTGAGGAAGTCTAAAGAACTGCTGCTTGAGGTGAGGAGGAAGAGATCAGGACTTCAAAATGACCTAGCTAGAAAGCCAAATACCCCACTTTGGGATGCTAATGACAAAGTCACACTGGGAGCTCTGAGACAGCAAAACCAGAACTTCTCTCTCAATTAAGCAGCTTTGCTGTGAGAGGTTCTCAGCTTTGCTTCAATGCAGCTAATTTTTGGTGTTCTGTAACTTGGTTCTGATTTAGCCACTAATTGCTTTCCCTTTCTTATAAAACCAGATGGAGAACTCTTCAATGGGATTATTGTTGTTAAGCCTTTGTTCAACAGTGGGAATAAAGAGTTTTTACTCTGGCCCGTAGCATTAGGGGTTTCCTAATGCCTTCAGAGAATCTAGTTTCATCTCTTTGGTTACTGAATTCTCCAAGTGATCAGAGGCCAATTTACAAATATCTTCTCTCTCATTATACTGGTAATCAACAACAATGTGCTGTCTGTATCATCTGGCAAAAAAATCTTTTATCTGGAAAGGGAGCTTGCTTTTCTAACAGTGTTCAGTCACCATACATGTCTCCAGCCTGCTTTGATTCTTTTTTCCTTCTTTCACATCATTCACAATAAATGGTAGTAGCACTTAAACCTAACAAAATAAGACTAAGGACTAAATAAGAGTAGTAATCCTAGTCTATTTACTGTAATCTCTTGACATTTGATTTAAACATGATTTTTTTCTCTTCCTTTTTTTCTTCTTCTTGCTAAACTTTGGTTTTCCTCTTAAACTTTGGCTAGTGACCTCAGGAATCATCTTGTTCTCATTTTCAGTAGTACAAATTTAAAATAATGCCCACTGCAGTAATCCAACTTATTCCAAATGTGTAGCAGTCTAATAAAGCAGCTCTTGATTTATAGCTGCTTCCACAAATTGACTCTGTTAACTGCCATCAAACTTGAAGCTTTTTCCTTTCTCCATGCAAAAGCCAAAAGGAAAAGCTTTTTTTGCCAAGTTTCAGTTTGATTTTCCTTAATTTTTCTTAATTTTAAGTGCTCCAATAAATATATGTGTATTTCAGAACTGTGACATTTTACAGGATTCTCCTACTTCTTTCTACTTCCAATCACAGAATGTGGAAAGTCCTTTAATTTGATGGATCAGCAACTAAAGCACACAAGATCTATTGCTTCTCTAGCCAAAGATTCTGTTTTCATTTACCCTAAAAAAGTCTCATCTGCCTCCAAAAGAACACAAGCTTCTAAGAGAAAGGTGGTCATGAGTACTAGGATGCAAAAAAAATAGAATCTGAAGTGAGAAAATTACCAAAATTCTCAAAAGCAAGTGCTTCTGGCCACCAAGATTGGAACTTTTTAAGAGAAATAATACTTCATGGGATGAAAATTAGGGCCTTTCAAATACTTCATGTTCAGCACCCACCATCACACCTGCATATCTTGGTTCTCATATCCACTTTTTTTTAACCTTAAGAAAAACAATAGAGACACAACATTACCCACAATGTTGTGACCCATTAGTGGATTCAGGCTGCCTCAAAGCTATAATTTTTTTAATGACAGATCAGATTGTGATGTAATGGTACATTATTACAGTAAACTATTCTGGATGTGTATTTCACATTTATATTCTTTGTAGAATCTCATTTCCTTAGTGAAATGTTCATAATAAGGTATATGAAAACAAAGACTAGAAATGAAATTCACTTCATCCTTCCTCTTGAGGTGGAAAGACTGTGTTATTCATTTACAAAGAGAAGACAAAAATGGAATACTATTAGAAAAAGTGTATTTTTATTTGTTTTAAATTATATAATCTATAACGTAATTTGGAGTCAGTAACATTTATTTATTTTCAGCAGGTATGAGTGTTTGGTTTATTCTGTTTTCCATGGAAGAGGAGCAGGTTCTACAAAGAGAAAAGCATATATTGTCTTTAAAATAAATTGGAGTAAAAAAGGATTAAATACAATAAAAGCTTCATCCTCATGTGGCTAGGAGTCCTTTCTTTTTAATCTTGGATGATTCAAGACTATATTTAATTTGTTTTGCTCATCTTCCAGCGTAATTCCTCCTTTTCTGGAACCTACGCAATATCAAGTGTAAACAGATACACTACTAAAATGTAGTTTCTGACGCACATGTACAACCACATAACAAATCTAAACTTGGCTTGATCATCTTTTCTTGCCATATCTTTGCGTATCTTCCTAAAGCAGCCTCAGTAATTACTGACATCACGTGGCACAATTATGGACTTTGAATCAAAACAAAAGGCAGCAGATTGCAATAATTTTAGATGGTAATGAATCTAACATTAGATTATCAGAACTCTAATGAGAACCAAGGTGGTTTGAAATGGCATGCTCAAATCAGAATTAAATTTTGTATTTCTTTTGTAAAGATGTATAATATAAACTTCCTGAAAGTGTTATAATCTCTAAATGACAAGGTGTACTGGCTCTTGCCTCACAAATAACACATCAGACAGGATGTACACGCTTAATTTATGTTGCATGAATTCTTGGAACATGAGTATACAGGTGAAAAACAGACAGCTAAAATATATATATACCGATATCTGCCAAAACATAAAAGAGGAGCCAAGCACATAAATCAGTGCCACCTTTAGCTATTTTGCATATCAGAACTTATCAGAACAAAATTATCTTTTCCCCTCTTTTATTGTTTGAATATATTCCTGATTTCTAAGCACAGCCTAAGCATGGTCCCTTCTTGTTTGGAAAAACTGCAGCAAAAATATATATGTCAAGGGTCCTATTAAAAAGCCATGTCAAGTAAGTTCTTGGCTCTAAAATATAACTCAGATCGCCTGAGAGCTCCCAAATTATCACAGCACCCACTCAAAACTGTTTTTCCACAAAGTTAAACAATATAAAGGCTCCTTTCAAGATTTTGTATTAAGACTCTGCCCTCTATCTAGAAAAGACCCTCCTCTCCCTTCCGGTTTTCTTGTAACTACAGAGAACTTTTGTTATCTCAACTACAACTTTTTCAAGCTAAAATCCCACCCTCAATGCAGCTATGAGCACATGAATTTTGTCAGATTTTGCCTTTCTTTGATCTGTTATCTTCATATTCTTCACTTTCATTAACTGTGAGTTGTCTAAGATTCAAATTATGTGTTTCTAGATCTTCTATCTATAGCACCTTGTGGTTCTTGTGGGTATCTTGTGGGTGCTATAAATAATAAACAGCACCTTGTGTGCTTCTTACTTTAGGATCCAACCCTTCAAACAGTTACAATTCTGTCAGTAGTCACAACATCTAGGACAGTTAAGCAATAAAAAACGAGCAATGGATAGCAATACGTGTCACTTTGTTGCTATTTTTAAATTTCAGGATAAAAGATGAAAAGCCGCAGCCAAATAAAAACTTCTTTTTTTCCAGGATACTGTACTTTTCGTATCTATTAGACTACGATATATTCCATCTGTTTCCATACATAGACTGAAAAATAAGATAATACTGGGGAAGTCTTATTGATGGAGCCAATTATATAGTACATTGCCTCACTAACAAGAAGCATGAATCCAACTGGGATAAATCCTTCTCTCATTTATACTGAGCTATACAAAAATAAGCCCATTGAGTCAATGCAGTTACACCAGACTTACAGCACTGTGATTGAAAGCAGAACTCTTCGCTGTCTTGGATGAGTAAAAGAGGATTTGGCAGGAGAAAAGAAACAATCATGAAGCAAATTCCAACTCTCTTCTTACTGAAGAAGTCTCTCTGACTTCAATGGAAATAGGATCAAGCCAGCATTCAAGTTCAATCAAACTGCTCTTTTTTTAATCTAGTAATTATTGTCATGTTGTCTGGAAAAAAACAGCTATTAAAAGATTATAAATGTTCAAAGGAAAATTATAAAATATAACCCCTGCAGCCATAGAAAAGGAACTATTAATTTTCTTCAAACTAAGTCTCTTTAGAAAACAACTAATGAAGAAAAAGAACTGCTAAAAGAACAAATATACTTTCTGTCCGATGCTAATATTGTCGATATTTTTCCTCTTGGCGGAACTCTGAAGGTAAATTTGTACTTAGCAGACATAATAAAGCAAAAATGAGAAATTGTATCATTACTGTTAGCCAACCATGTCCAATTTCATACTAGTTTTCATCCAGCAGCAAGTCTGTGCCCCTTAAATTGAAGAAATGAAGTTAATTTGGCACAGCCTGTAGCATGTCTTTTTCTCCTAGGACAATGCTGAAGCCATCTATTCCATTAGCCAAGAGGTTTAAAAATCCAGAGACTGTTGCATTTGTAGTTCAAACTGAATAGCCAGATTAGGGAGTTAAAATGCATGACAACATGGAGAATGTCTTTTAGTAGCCTGCCACTTACAGTACAGACTGCATGAAGGGAACTATATTAAAAAGTACGTTCTGATTTTATTGTAACATCCCTTAGTTGTTCTGTTGTTACTGATTTACAGAACTGACCAGGAAGTTGGTTTTCATCAGCATACATTTTCCCTCCATTCTACAAAAAGTGTAGCTTGAGAAGTGATCTACACAAAATCATTATCTCTGTTATCTCAATTATTATTGCTGATTAGCCAGAGAGAACCAAAAGCCAGCTCCAAAGAAAGGATTTAGACATGTAAAACAGGACTTCAGCAGCCTTTTGGCACACGTCCTAAACTGCAACCTGAAAGGCCTCACACAGTGGTCAGGGGCACATAAGCTCCCTTAGCATCTCCCTGCTGGCCCTAAACACACTGTAGGTGCCTGCATACAGGCCCCCGAGGTGCTCCAGCATGGCCCGTAGCAGCCAGCCTCCCACCTAAGATATAATGGAAGGCAACAAAGCAGCAAAGCCCGGCCTTCGTCCCTACAGAGTCTCATAGGGTGAGTGCTCTTCAACTACCCTGCCGTCATGGACAGCACCAATTTCTCACTCACAGACACTCCTATTTAAAAAGGTAGCAGAGGAGGTCATTATGCAGTGTTTTGCATAGTAGTCTAGCTGTAAATACACTTGCTAGAAGAATAGATGCGGACCCAAGCTCCCATCGGCCCATAGGTATTACATTCACATCTGTCTTTGGGAGAGGATTCTGTTTCCCAGATCCTGTTTGGGCTCCGGGTCTTCTCTTCATGCCCTGATTTATGCCCTGGGTTCCAGAAAGATGAGGCATTTCCAGCGATTGCCTTGCAGCCTGCATTTCCTACTGCTTCACGGCAACGAAGGGCAACGAAGGGCTCATCTTGGACTCCTCTCTGCCGCCTCCTCCTGGGAGCCCAGGCACCTCTCCCAGGCCTGTTCTCAGCCCCCTTCGAGAAGAGAGGGATGTATCACCTAAAAGGTAGATGCTTTACTGCCTGTTTCTCTTTTCAGATCAGGCCTGGGTTTTCAGTCCTCTCCAGCAGCTCAGAGCAGGTCAGGGCTAGCAGACCCCACTTTCCCATCTCCCGGTGTGTGCAGCCAGCCCACTCCCACGACTGACGGACACTGCAGGGTGCCAGGGACGACGGACACCGCAGGATGCCAGGGAACTCGCCCTGGGTGCTGGCTCTGCTCTCACGTGAGCGTACAGCTGAGGAAATGCATCACGAGCATGGGACACCAACACAACAGGGGGAGATTTGGGTCACTACATATTTTTGGCAAAGATATGCTCTTTTTAATCTCACTAATGAGCCAGTTATGATCCTGGGTGTGAGGTAAATAAAATAAAATAATTAAATGATACCTGCTCCTAGCTGATAGATCTGCTAATTCCTGATACAAATTGAGGATGGTTCCTGAGCACGTCACTATTTTTTTTCCATTTGAATCCCACCTAATTTTAATATTAATTTCTCCAGAGCTAATGAGGACAATTCATCAAACTGGGCTGTTAAAAAGGAAAATTAAAAACCTTGGGTAACAGTGCTTTTATGGTACATTTAAGAAATGTATTTCAGTTTATCTCCTCTAAAAGAAATCTGATATTCCCACAGACAACAATAAGGATTCATTATGACCTCTGCTACTCCTATCAAGCCTAGATGGTTTTGTAATGGTGTTATTGCAAAAATATATTTTTTAAATGTCACCATTATTAGGATTTGCTGTGGAGGTGAAGTATGCTGCAAACAAGTGTCTCATTCTCTTTTCTCTTTACAGAAAATGAAACGTGCCAGGCTGACGCTTTCCAAACATGCTGCACTATTTGATTCTGTCATTAATAACAAAGATTGACTAGTAATTTGAGCCTATCATTTGCTACTCGTAACAAAAATTGTATTATCTTTTCTGTAGAAAATAATTTAAACATGTTCTGATCTGTCCAGTTGATGAAAGAGTCAACACACCTCCGTCCTGTACTTTCTCTTTGGAGAGGAAATATTATCAGTGGTCAAATCTTTGAGTTTTGGTGCATTCATGACGATTCATCCCTTTTCAGAGAACCATTTAAGCATACGTCAAGCTTCAAGAATGCACTTAAATCTAACTGGTCTACTGATGGGTAGCAGTACTTGACTAAAATCAATACTAGACTGAGGAAAAGCCAACTGAAGCAAATGAATGGATGTTCCACTCTTAGAAAACACATTTTAAAGGTCCAGCACATTAAAAAACTTTGCACAGCCTTCTTCTTTCACTAATGTATAGCCAAAGAGCATCAGGGACATCTTCAATTTTCATAATGTTCATACTTAAATTTTCGATGATCACAAACATTGAAAAGACATTACTTGGTATCTTGTTGGCTGAATTATGAAACAAATGTCATAGCATGGGAACAAATGTACTCTAATTTTAACAGAATACTAATGTTATTATGTTAAAAAATAGATTTATAATGGAATAAACCCTTTTCTAAATAAGATTGGTATTCTATTTAATGTCATTAGCACTAAACTGCTGCCAACCTGAAAAAAAAAGACGTAGATGAGACTCAGAATTTGCACTAAAACTGTGCTACTGTGAAGAAGTAAGACTTTGTAACTTATAACTTAGTTACTGAGGGAGAATTCCTTTAAAAAAAACCCAAACAGCTAACGGCCACCAAAAGGGGATGAAAAAGGAGTAAGTAAAACAGGCGCTTCAACAGTCATGAATATGCCAAATCCCTGCTAACTACTCATTCAAATGCATGGTGATCCATCATCATCACAAGGTGTTATTTTATGTTACGGTACTGTACCGTCTTATTATTTCACAGTGGAGGACCACTGTTTTCAGCATTGCTAGTTGTATGAATTTTGTGGTTACATACAAATAAGGATTTATACATCTAATAAGCATGGTGTCACAAAGCATAAAATGTAGGTATTAAATTCACTGGCTGACACATTGGCATTTATTAATGGCATTTGAGGTGCTCTGTGGTATCGCTCTTGGCTTCCTACTGCTTCTCCAAAAAAGCACAGGTCTCCCACGCTTCCTGCCAGCCCTATGAGGGCTTCTCTCGTGCTTTAGGGCATCTCAGTCATACCAGACAACACAGGGTGGGCAACTGAATCAATCCCTGGGTGCCTGTTTTCCTGTATACTACCTGAGGAGATGCGTATGCCTCAAGAAGGTAATTCTTGATTGCTCTCCAGGAGTTTCCGTGCTGAACTCCATCTTCCAAAGGGCAGTCAGCCCACAGGACCAGGCTAGAGCCTGTCCACAGGAAAACCCACAGAAATACAGGTCTGTTTCTAGTGCTCCACAATGCTTGCTAGTGTAGATACAGTTATCTCTCATGCCTGGATCTGTTTCTAATCCAATGTTTATATAAAGTAAAATTCATGAATAATCTTGGGAGCTAATTTCATGTATGCCAATCTGTCTGACATGCCCTTTTTGGCATGCAATTTAGGACTCCTGAGTTATGCCAGCTGTAAGAGACTGAAGTGTTAAGAACAATTGTCTCAAAGCTTGCTTGTGTGTGTTTATCTGATAAGAACAGACAGCAGACCACTCTTTTGTCTGGGAAGACCCGAGGGCAGCCACCAGCTTGCAAGGAAATTTGTGCAAACTTGCTGAAGCAACAGGCCATTGTTTGGCTTATCAGGTACCACTAGCCTGCAAGGGAATGTGCGAACTTGCTGAAGCAGCAGGCCATTCTTTGGCTTATCAGGCACCACCAAAAACAGGATACCAACTGGTATGTTGCCCTGGGAAACCAAGCCGAACCGAGGGGGCAAACTCCCTCTCCAACACTGGATAAAAAGACGGCACAAGGAAGCCTGAGTGTGGCCATCCACCACCGAAAAACTGAAGACTGAGGACCAATGGGACACCGCTGGATCCATGGTGGTGACTATCCTTTGCTTATCTCTCTGAATGCTTGCTTAATTTCCTCCTAATATTTCCTGCCTTTCCTATCACTTTATTCTTTTATATTTACCCAATAAAACGTCTGATTGGTGGCATATGACCTCGTTTGTGTCTTAATTTCGCCCTTGGGATCATTAAGAACCTTCCCCGAGCCTGACAATCAGACCAGGACTTAACACCAGCTTAAATTTATGCCAACCTGCCAGCATATGTACCTAAAGCTAAACTTGGAAACCAGCTATGAAATTGTCATGACCTCAATTCTTCCTTGCCTAGAAACTCCAGCAGTCATCTCATTCAAATGCTAAATGAATGCAGCACACTCCTGACAGACTGAATGTCACTTTACCCAGGTTTGAATGGCCATGACTGATAGGCAGCAGTGGAGAATCAGGCCCTGCATCATTTCTGTTTGTCAAATAATCACGCTGTCAGTTGCCGTTAGCAAGTGCTGCTTACTATCACAAATATGTAACTGCTTCAGAAAACAATCCACTTCTGTGACCACAGATTTCTATTTGTTTTACAGCATAGACTACAGGTAGGATTTTCAAAACCATCTGAATTTTGTAGGTGTACAAGTCCTATTAAATATCAGTTTGGTCCTTGTTCTTAACTCAACAGCTTCTGAAAATGCTGTTGTATTGCCATATAGCATGTTGGTTTTGGTCCTTATGTCAAGTATCAATTTGTCACACCATGTTCTTATGGTTTCAAATAATAAAAGTATTTGTTATTATCTCCTCAAAGCCAGCTAGCTCTGCAATTCCTGAATTATAATGAAGTCCACTATAAAACCAGTATTCAATATTAAGTATTACAGCCCTTTGGCAAGGCATTAAGCTGAAACATAGCAGTATTTTTTCCACATCACATACAGGTTTATTTTTTAGTAATAGTAATCTATCTATGTTTTTAAAAATTTATTTATAGAACAGCAGCTATAATTCATCATCAGTCTCGTATGCTTTTTTGCATGATTATGAAGACTCAGACTTAAACCAAGACAGTCTAATTCTCACTGTGCATTTCACTAAGGCAGAGAAGATATAAAATGCTCATGGCATTTTGTGTGCACTTTTCAGTCCCTTTCATTAGTTTGCTTCACAGGTCATTAAGGATCTGCCACTTAATTTTGCCCAGTTCCCTGCTGCTGGAGAAAATCGCATCATATAGTTCATTTTCCTAAATGTAAGAACTGCCATTTTTGAAGCAGTTAGATTTTTGAACACATGCTGCCTGTCAGCTCCACCTGCTGCAGCCCCACAGGAGACCCAGGCGAGCTCAGACATGATAAGGGTTCTTGCCACCATCATACCAACAGCCAGGTATGCCCACACCAGATGGCAGGCAGCTTTGCAAATCACGCAGGTGAGTTTCTTCATCCTCTCATGCTTCTATTTGTGGAAGGAGCAATGAATTCACAGGTCTACCACACCAGCATGTGGGGAAAAACATATAAAAGTCTTCGCCAAGGAGAGTAAGGACATTTTCATGGAGGTGAGATGATGTCTCTAGTAATTTTCTTCACACAAAGGGTGCTAAGAAGCTCTGATTAAAGAGGCACAGTCTGAGAAAGATATGTCAGAAGAGCTGGTACTGGAAAAAAATGGGTGATTAAATAGCCACAGCCAGCAGCCTGGGAAGGTCCCCAGTCAGTGGGTCTGTAAGCTTTTAAGATACCAACTTTCAGCTGAGTTCAAGAAGATACTGCATTTTTTTTCCTCCTTTTTTGTTAGCGGCTCAGTCAGCTAAAAAGCTTCGTGTTTGACCATATGAATTGTAGGTGAGTAGAACTTTTTCCTCAGTCCTAACCAGTTCATTCATAATGGAGTGATTGAAATAGAACTACTGCACACCTTGAGAGGTGTAATAGAAAGTAAATAGGACGACTTTTCGAAAGGAAAATTGAATCCTTTTGAAAGGAACACTCAGCAAAAGGCGAGAGCATGTATAACATTTAGAAAGCCCTTGGTAAAGTTTTTCATAAGAAGATAATAAGGAAATATAACTGTTGGATAGGATAATATTCTGTCAGTTCAGAAGCAGGGTAAGGGAAGGAATGGTGAACAGAGAGTGACCAGTTTTTCAAAGGGCAGTTGTTAAGATGAGGATATTTAGGAATTGCATTTGGTTCTTCCTTAATGATCTTAAAAAAAAAACAAAAAAAAACCAGAGTGATATTGAGATGGCAAAACTTACAGTTAACACCTATAAAGTAAGCAGCCAGCAAGGCTGGAGGGGATCAGTACTATAGACATTAAAGGTATTGAGCTTGTAAGTTTAATGATCCTCTCTCATAATGAAGGAGGAAGGCAACATTCAATGCAAGAAGAAAGAGAATTAAAAGCAGGAGAGGGAATATTCTTTTTATTTAACACTGAAAATAACCCTGTTCAACTATTGAAGAGAATCATCCAGGCAAAGGATTTAGTAAGAGTTAGAAAACATTTAGTCCTTTATATGGATAATGAAAACACTCAAAGATAATCCATATAAGATAGCCTTCACACCTCACACTAGATAGAAAGTCAGAAAAAATTTCCCCACCAAATATGTTAGTGTGCATTCCACCTTTTAACTGCCTGCCAGTCACGGAGAGAGACAAGATGCTGGATTAAATCAATCAGTCATATGGTACAGACAAATGATTCAGAAATACACCTCTTGCTGTTCTTCAGACCGGTATATTCCCCTGAAAAATGGGTAATGCAACCTGAAAATACAACTGCCTGGTAATCGTCATGTTCCAATAACTCAGACATCTTCAGACATCTTCTTGGTAGTTAGAAGACAGATTTAAAGACAACTTTGGCATTACCCTCATTGGGAGGGGAGGAATCCCAGGAACCCCGGACTGGAAAGGACTGTCAGGAATCCAGACCTCACAACCACAGAGACCTCTGTGATAGCTGCATAATTCAGAGAGGCCCAGAGAACGTGCATCCCACCTCACACTAGGCACCCCATAACGTCGCTTAGCATTAGACAACAGACTTAACACCTCTGGCTCTTGGGTCTTTCCTAAAAACAGCAATGCCACAGGAAGAGAGCAATAGGGATGGAGTCATCACCTTTGGACTCAAGTTTTTTGCCTGCTTTTCTCTTCACTGTCACCTTCTAAGCCATCTTTCCCATCCCAGACAGACATTTTAAGCTAAGGTCAGAAGCATTGACAAAGCCACCACAGGCTCAGGTATGTGGCTTACTGAATATCTTCAGAAATTAAGGCATTCCAGTGAGTACACTAAATATAGATGCATATGCTGTTTTGCTGGTACCTTTTTTATTTTTTTTTAAGTGAGGAATTTTAAGTTTGAATGTTCAAATGTAGTTGAGCTATCAACACATAATTATCTGTGTCCCTACACTGTAGGGAAAGCATTTTTCTCATAAACATAACTTAAGCAGATGGCAAAGGCCATAATCTACTTTATTAATTACACCTGTAAAGAACTGTTCACTGTCATAAGCCAATACCATCTAAGTATTTCAGTTGCATTACCCTTCACATCCTGAGAAAGTTAAACACTGTGACTAAAAGCTGTTCTGTCTGCATCATAAGCAATATTACAAGGCTCTTTTACCACTAAAGGTGACAAACATTTCCCATTAACAGATCTCACTTCCCATTGCTCATAACTTTGTCATATTTGAACCATTCAGGCTGAAATTTTCCATTTCCAGTGTCTGCCTCAGGCTGTCATGGCATAAAAGAATTTGCACCAAAATGGTTTGGGGCCATTTAAAAAAAACGCAAACAAATAAAACATCCCCATGGTTAAAGCAAATCAATCCTAATAAAGTAGGAAATAACAACCCTTACACTGGTGATTTCTAGTACTTTTGTGCGTAAGAGCACAAATTTGAAATTTAGCATCTCTATCAGGCATGTGGTTATGCCATTCCGTCAACTCATCCAAGTTAACAAATGCAGAGATCCTTTAAAAATGTGTTTATCAGACAGCTGGTAGCAGATTTCAGCAGATATATGCCCTGTGTGTGCTACAGTCCAGGGCTGAACAGACATTTTCCTGCAATTCCAGATCCAGGGTACTACATGCACGGCTGGGTGAAAACAGAGGAACTGCGTGTGAGGAGACCACTTACCTTATACCACCATTACCCACCTTTCTGGACAAAATGAAGAGGCAAAATGAAAACAGAATCTGTTTTATCAGTATACAAATAAGATAAAATCTCCCTCTTCCCAAGGAGATATTTTTAGGCATACTTCTAAGTTTTAGGGAGCATAGTTATCTTGGATTTGCTCAACAGCAAGCTACTGTTCTTACAATATACAAATATTATTTATATTTTTGGTAGTTAACAGTGCAAAACTCTAGCTTTGAAATTTCTATCATATCACAGACAAAAGCACTCCAGACCAGAGTCACTTACTGATAACCTTTATAAGCAAAAATATGTGAGACTTACTAGCAGTATAAAGTTAGAAATGAAGAACTGTTAAGAATATTACTGAAGATGCAGTAAGGACCTATGTGACTTCCAAGCTTTTGACTCCAATTTTCAAAGAATTTAAGTTAATAGACTTTATTTACAACAAAGATCCAGCCGGAAACACCAAATCAATGACAATCTTTGAGAATTTTGACAACTCCCCTGTATTTCTGGAGAGGATTTTCCCTATGTTACAGGTAGACAATGTGCCTATTTGTATTAAATTCTCACTCCTGAACCATAGAAATAATAGAAAATATCAGCCTTACATTGACTGCAAAAGTGGCAATTATGTAGTGAGATAGGACGTCACCTTTTCCAACTGATCTACGAAAGCCACTAGCAGTTCAAAACTCCCAAAGCAGTATTCATGCAGAGCCTCTTCTTTCCAACTAGACCACAATTTAATCACTCATTTCTATAATGCATAATCTGCACATTGCTTTTAAGATTCTTCTCCATATTTCATCTACTGTATTGAGTTTCAACAAACCCACAAAAAAAAAAACTGGAAAAAATCCCTCTCAATAGCAAATCAAGACAGAATTTACACTGAAAAGTCAACTGTGCTGCACTTAAACTATTCCAAAGCTCTTATGCAGGAGTCAGTAGGAATCATGATTTACCTGTGCAATGCTATAGCACCACTATATGCTATAGCATTATGATTAGCACCACAATACATCTTCAATAGAAATTGAGTACGAAAGATGTCTAAATAAAGAAGACCTTGCCTGAATATTTTCCTTTGAAAAGAACGAATGAAAAGAAAATGGAAAATCTCAAATTGGTATAAATGCAACAAAGATTAACTTTTCCATTTGAAAAAACAAAGTAGCCTGTAATACTTCACAGGGCTACGGCACACTTGTATTTAACAATCTATAGGCAGACAAAACTGATGTGTTATTATCCTGCTGGAGAATTCATTCTCTCTTTTAAAATGCATATGAAGGCACAGAAACATTAGCTTTGGATGCAAGTCAGTTATAGGAATGGCTATAGTAAAAAATTACTATGAAGAAAGCAGCTGACATGCCATAACCTACGCTGCAGGACATGTTTTACCTTGCAATGATTCTACGGTATCACACTCAGTAAAAGCTGTCCAAGCTACTTTACATTTCCCAAGAGTATGCAGGTGAACTGTTAGGTTGGCATAGTGCATGCCCTGTAAATAATACTGGCTGCCTTATGGAAACATTTTCATGAAGCTGATTCATGACATCATGTAGCTGATCCTTGTACCTTTCTACTATGGCCTCTAAAGTAAGATAAATATGCATGAGTGCAACACTCACAAACATGAAGCCATTTACTCAAATTGTGATAAAGCCTTGAAAGCACTTTAAAAGTCAAGAGCACGGCCATCTTCTGGAGGGTGCCCTTTGCATTAGAGGTGTCAGGCGTTGCAGGCAGAGAGCAGTTATGAAAGCAAGTTCTACAGAGGCAAAGAAATATGGGCAGAGCAACAGAAACTGAACAAGAATTGAGAATTCACGCATACTGCTATTTAACTAAGATCCTCTATAAGTAAAAAATGTACTGAAAATGCTCTGTAAAACAAATATATACCAAAAAAAAGTTGGTTTACCCTTATTATAAAAGTAGTGTGGATGGGATGTCATGATACCACCTTTTCTTCCGAAGGCAAAGATGACAGAGGGCAATCCAAGGCACACAGAAAGATATTTAGCAGTGTCACCATAGGAACCATTTTGCAGAAGCGTGTAGGAGCAAAAGAGCCTGAGTGATGGAAGCATTTAGTGGGGGGAAAAAAAAAAAAGAAAATAGCAAAACCCTGAAATGTAAAATCAGCTACAATGTACTATGACTGGAAGACAGCTGAATCTGTGTGGTGCTTGATACATTGGTAAATCAAGATTAGAATGGAAGCTTGGTTCAATTCAATGCAAAGACACTGCAGATGCAGAGTGAAATATGCAGTCATCACAGAAGGAAATTTTAAAGCAATCCAGAGGACTACAAAACGAGAAAAAATACATATCTTCCCCGCATGGTGAAACCAACTGGCAGTGGAAGCAAGCTGTGTTTCCTTGGAAACATCAAAACAAAAGTTATGTGACTTTCAGTCAGCAATATTTTCTGAGACAGCAGTAGGACCTATATTAAAGGCTTGATCTTAGTATTATGTACATTTTATGTAAACCAGAGTAATTGCTCTGAAATGAGCAGAGTCATTCCAGTATAAAATCAATATAAAACCAAAAACCTGTTCTTCAGATTGCAAATATGGAATTAGTTTTATCCACCAAGATTTATTTTTATTATTATTTGGGTTGAAAATGGGTCTATTCTAATCCTTAAATTTTTGCGGTAATTATAGCACAAACCCAAACTGGGATTTTCAGCACATATGTACAGCAGGTCAAATCAAATCTTTTTGGTTCTGAGCTACCCTGAATCTCATAGACTTAGAATGTCAGGGTGAAATGTTTAAGCTAATTCCTATTAATAAAAAAAACTATGCATGGAATATGGCTTTTAAAGAACACAGCAGTAGCAGCCAAAGAAACAACATAATCAGTCACACACTTAAAGCAAATCATCTAGAAAGGCAAACTCATGCAGTGAACCTCAGCTTCCATATCTGTCATCTCAAAGCTTTGTGCTTTCAACAGGCTTAATGAATTGTGATATAAAAAAACTATAGGCTAAACTATGATTAAACAGAAGAGGAGAAAAAACCCAACCATTCTCACTGGTCTCATATGTCATCTGACAGCCTTTTACATTAACGAAATCTTCCTCTGCCTAGGGCATGGCCATTCATATGTCATATCTCATAAGAGAGTTCCCTAACCATCAGGACCTAGAATACTGTGGCTTAGGAGTACCTTCAACACTTTCTGCACAACAATAAACGCACGCAAGCTAACAACAAATACATTTAAACAGGAAATTAGAGAAAGTCTCCAGCCATCAGGGGAGTAAAGTATTGGGAAAGTCTTGCAAATAGGAGAACTGGTGGCAAAATAAAATCTAACCAATTTAAAATGGCACTTGATCATTTTATGAAAAATTTGGCTGCAATCACAGGAAATTGCACCCTTTAGGGTCCTAAAAATATGCACTGCTACTGGAATTATGAGGAAAAACAATCAACACAAAATTAAAAATTAATTTTAGCAAAGTCAGAAGTACTGAAGAAACAGAAAGAATTGTTACAGAGGATGAAATGGAAAACGACAATACCTAGAACATTGGAGAACAAGTAAATTACATGTTGGTGTAATGGGCAGACTACATAAAGGTACTAAAATAGTTGAATATAGCCAAAAGGATGAGGAAATGAACCGAACATAGTGCTACAATCTTTTAGATATGTTACGTACTCACCTCATAGCTGTGAGGAACTAATTTACTCTTTCCAAATTACTTCTTTGTTAAGTACAAATGGGACTAATGCCTATTTTACTAGGCAGAGCTGCTCTGAAAAGTAGCAAATGTCTCTAATGTGTCCCATCAATCTCTAATTTGCTACAGAGAGACTCTAAACCAAAACTCCAGATTTTAAAAGGAAGTATTATTAATTCTGAGGTTTTAAAAAAGATGGTTTTTCCCCTTAAAAAGAGAAATGCAATGACATTACTAAAACATTAAATACAATTTACATCATAAAGATTTCCATGGAAAAGGTGCTGAGTGTTTTACATCCTGGAAAGAAGAGAGGGAAAACACAACATCAACTGACATTACTAAAAGCAAGGTAGTACCCTGAAAATGTGAAGGGATGAGCAGGAAAAATGAGACATTTTTTAAATGTTGCCAGGCTGTAGAGCTCCTGAGATGAGGGCATGACAGAGTCATAAATACTCTTCTGAAAACAGATTCAAATGCAGGTGTGTGCGTAGTAAAATGAAATCAGAATGGGTGCCTTCAGCAGAGTAGCACCACTCTCGTGAGCGTCCCCAGTGAGAGCTCCTTTACTCAGCACCCCAGAATGCTGCTTCCTGATACCAGCAGTCAAGAAACAGCTTGCATTGGTAGTATTTATACATTTTGGTATGAGGATGGAAATTCTGAAAAACAAAGTCCATGGATGATACCTTCCTTGATTCTCATAGAGATGTGGTTTCATCCATTAAGTTTATTATTTTTAGTGTTTTAGTCTGCCTAGGAAACTAATTAATTAGACTGGTACTTTGTTGTGCTATATAACAGAGAAAAAAGATTATCCTGCCTCAAACAATATGAAGTTCATATTAAGTTTCTTCTTTTCTCTGTCAAATATAAAGGTCACACTTTTATGTTGAATTCCATTTGTTCCTTTGTACTCTGTCTGAAATGGATCATGCTCCATGCATTCATTAATTATCATTCACAAATATTCTTTATTTCATTAAAGCAATTCAACTTGAACAAAGAATTAAAGGAGAGACTTCAGTTCCAGCACTTCAGACTTACTCTGGTAATAGCTATAAGCAGAATTTCTTTTTTGCCTCTAAGACTCAACCTTGCTGTGAGAACCATACAGACTCACCTGAGGAGGAGCTAATAGGGGCTATATCTCAGCAGGTCCCTTCCCATAAAGCCTAGAAGGAGCTGGAATTAGCCCACACTCTTTGCATCCTCAGCTGAAACTGAAAGATGAGCTACCTTAATCCATGAGCAAAAAGTTATTTCTGTTTCCTCACCTTCTTCATCCCTGTTACAAGATATGACAGTAAGAAAATTGCAAGATCCAGACAAGCTAAGCATGGGTTAAGATAATAGTTTTATGCTGCAGAAATGGTAAATCTAGACTGGGTAAATCTAGACAGTGGATTATGAACTAAATTGTCAAGGGGGACAAAAAAAAGATGCATGTATGTGTCTGCCGCTCCACATATTCAGTGCCTCACCCTAGAGCAAGAACACAGCATAGCACACTGCTACGCTGACCATGATTTCAGATGCCATTTCTGGTTTTAAAGGCTTGCTCTTGCAGACAAACCTGCAAATGCGAAATACAGAGATTGTTTCTGCTTTGGATTTCAAGAACATTAGATACAATTTTATGATACATTTTTATTTAGTTTTCTATTGCCTTTTCTCTTGACAGATTCAGCACTAAAGAATGACTGACTCTGGACAGCCGCCACTGCTACACTTACTGTTCAAAATGCATTCTGCCATTGCCATGTCTGTCTTTGGCTGATGCGCTTCTTTATGTATTACCACTTCACACTTGTGCCTCCTAGTTCTAGCATTGCCTTACAACGAGGGGCAGGGTTCTGATACTTATTTGTCATTAAGTCTTACAGATTTTTTTTTTTTAAATATAAGTCTTACTGGGTTTAATATGATAATATTTTCTTAGATATTCTTAAGGATTTTTTATTGGAAGGGCTTTCTATTGTCCCAGTGGATGGATTAAGTTCAAGGTCTTTGTTGACTTGATCTGAGAACAAACTATAAATGGTTTCAACTGTGAAAATGATATCAGGACTGCTGGCTTGGCCTTATGTCAACACATAGCATGGCTTATCATGTGATGTTGTATTTAGCCAACAATTTCATACCAAAACAAAGAAAACATTTTGTTCATATTGGATATCTGAAATGGCCAAACACATAAACTTGCTTGAACCCTGGTAACATATTTACTATAGCTTATCTTCCCTGTGAAAGAGTCCATTAATAAACAAATAATATTTGGACAGTCACATCATAACTGAAAAAATACATAAAATGTCAAATGTTATAACTTCACTCCAGTCATCAAGATATACGAGAAAAACTTTATCCTTTTAAAATATTTTTTCTCTGTTTCTTTTTTCCCTTCCTAATTACAGCATCAATGAATTTTTTATTTAGAGTCAGTGAAACTTCTAAGATACATAGCACAATAAGGCAGCTTGTGGCACACCTGTAATATGGATGTAAGGAAGCGTAAAGAAAAATATTTCACATTTCTAATTTGTAGTGCACTAGCAGGTGCCTGTAGCCACACAGAGTGAAGTATCACTGAAATCTCAACAACTCATCACACCGGCTGCCTTACAGAACAGGGGCCCCCCAGAGGAGCCTGGGCGCTGAGCTTCACAAGCGAGCACAAAGGGCTAGAGCTCTTCCCTCAGCAGTCCTCGTTCAGGAGACGGCAGGATTGCCACTCAGATGCATAAAAAGGATTCAGGACTTGCTTTTCATACAAAGAACATTAGTTTATATCTTGGTTTAGATTCGAAGAGAGTCAGAATAGCTCCACTCTACTTAGTACTGTGCAGTGTCTAATATATACAGCCTCTTACTGATTTACGCATAATTCTATGAAGATTTTGAATGCTTCATTTTACATGAAAATCATGCATTAAATGGAATATATATGACTCAAGAGACTTGTATTTTCAAAAATAACAGAGAAAAAACCATTTTAAATCTCTAATTAAAACTATCTAATCTAGTAAAAGCATTAGAGAAACTTGCCAGCCAATAATAATAGCATTGCAAACCAGTCTCATTTGCCAGGTAATGATGGAGCTTCAAGTGCAATTCTACACTTCAAGGATGCTTCCTCCAAGGTCTACTGTCCTGAACAAAAATCTAAATTACTGGGAGGTAATACCTTCTTTCATCTAAAGAACACTTTTAATGCAGTGTATCTCAAATTGCTTTTCCTGTTCTAAATGTACAGGAAATAAATAAGGTTTTATTTAGCGAGATGGATTCAGAGAAAGGAACTGTTTTATTTGACACTGTCAGGCAAACACTTCAAAAGTAAAATTTTGCAAATGTCTAACAGGACACAGGTACACTACACATCCTTGCAATGTGAACTCCTAAAATCTATGTTTATTTTTCATTTATCAGTGTTTTTCCTAATACAAACATATGTAAATAATTATATATATGGTCTCACTGTCCAGTGTGCAGTTTGTCCAAGTATTATCAGAATATCTACAGAAGGTGCACTGTGTTGTCATGTACATGTTATGATTACCTAAAGAGCATAGTATAAACAATGATAACAGATATTATGCTTTTCTAAAAGTAAACCATGTGCCATATTTTAGATCATTTAAGAGATCATGTTAAAATATTATATTATTAATAAATTCAAAAGTAAGTAAATTCTGAATTTCCAAATATCAACAATGGTATAATCAAAATATGTACTGATGACTTTATTCATGTATTCCTGTTTACTTAGCAGAAATCTTTAAAGTAGAAAATGAAAACCCTTCAATGAGAAATAAAAAAGAAAATTAAGCAACCTGGTACTCTTAAAAGTAAGTACATTGATGGATTATATCAATAGCATTACATTGCATAAGTAAAGAGATATTTCTTCACCTCTTCTTTCTAGACTCCTGTGCAAAGCAGATAAGGAAGTCTACCATATAACTGTTCTTTCTCTTTTAAACAAAATGCAAGATAACAGAAAATTAGACTTTCTGAATTACAATTTGATTTTAGTTTTACAGTATGGTGCTTCTGTCATTCCAGCAATGGGCTACTTGAAGGAATACATTTTTGTCTGTTTTCACCGTGGCTAAAATCCTGCCCCTTTTATAGTAATTTGCACAAATCCTGTTGAATTTAGTGGAGACAGGACTTCTCTTCCAACGAAGATCAGTGTTAGTTAAACATTTGTGCACCAAGCTCTTGTGCAAGTGCAGCGTCTAGTAGAAGATTCCGTCTGGCTATCTCAGCCTCTTGTTTGTGTAAATAGGAACTCATTTGTTTCCTGTAGCTTTTTAGCTCTTCTCAAATCTCAGTGTTTTACAAAAATACTTTGTAACAAATATATACCGTCTGTAACAAACATATTCACAGTAAATGGGTCCCAGTAAGTAGGGCACTCAGGTAAACTTTTCAGGATGTTTCTGATCCCAGTTTAACACAATCCTTCCCCTCCCACTCCTCTGGGAAAGGTTATTTTAAATCTAGATCATTTTCATGAACGAGAACAGAGAGTTATATTATTAGCTTCTTCTCACAGATCTGCACTAGCAGATTGACAAATATCCTTTACTGATACATTTCTTCAAAGGGAATAAACCTACAAATTAAACTCATTTCTCAGTCTTACTTCTGCTAAAGTGAAGACAGTTTACTCAAGTCCTTTATAATCTGCTCTGAGATATCAGTCCTGCTCAGCAGAATGCCTTATTTCTGTTCATTTTCTCTAACTCAAGTGGGAAAGCAGTGGGCAGCCTTTAGGTAGATTACTACCTAATACAAATGCTTGAAGTATTACACAGGGAAAGATCTGTTAAGCTTAAGCTCCCAAGGCATTTTTTTATGATTCATACAGCACTTCTTTCAAAGAAGTAAGCCTCATGCTTTTTAATCTATGCAGGGATCAGAAACTCACTCTTTTTTTTAATTCCATAACACGTTATCAAATGCTGATCATCTGTACAATTTTCACTTCAGCAGACACAATTCACAAACACATGCAGATACCCTAAAAATGTTAATAACTCTTCAGCTTCTTATAAAATGGAATCTGTTTTTCCTCCACATGTAATCCTTCTGCTTCCCCAGTCATGTGGGAAAGCTCTGTTTGAACAGCAACCACTAAGGCTTGCTGTATAATACACCGTAGAAAGCAATTAACAGAGGAAAGCATAAGGCCATCTCTAATCTGGCAGCTAGCTATTTCTGACATAAGTTTGAATATTGCATAGCCAGGAAAAGTGTTACAATAAATTCTCCTTTCAGAAAAGGACCCTAAGTAGGAAAGTACCCATGCATCTGCTTAAAGAAGCCTCCTGAGTACCCGCTACTGTGAAGACTATTCACAGGGGTCAAAATCTGCAGTGGTGTGTCCATTAATTTGGATGACTGACTGCCACAATTGTTTTCAAATACCAGGGCTGACACAGCTAAAGGGTTGAGGCTTCTCAGTGGGTTCACTGGACAAGGACCTGGAGACCCTGAAGAACCACAGCTGTGCTTTGCTCAAGGAGAAGCACATTGCACAAGAAAGCCTTGCCCACAGAGAGGGAAGGAGGACTCCTCTCACTCCAAACTACTCATGAAACATGGATAAACTGAAGGCAGTTATAGATAAAGGGATTAGAAGGTGGTCAAACAAAGAGAGAGGAACATGTCCCAGAATATTTTGTTCAAAACCATCCAGTAGTCACTAAGTGATATCAGAAAGAAAGTCCTTGTCTTGAGAAATTCTTGTGCTTATGTTCCTTGCGCTTCTGCCACATCCTTGCTAAAGGCATTAAACTACAAGCCCAGAGGACCTACATCTTATGGCCTCTTCAATATAGAGGTAAGCACCAGGAGGGAGCAAGGTGGCTCAGGCATAAGTTCTGGGGGTTCCTCTCATGGACAAAATCAGGTAGAAATTACTAGGAAATTAAGGACAGTGGCATTCGTTAAAACAATGTAACAGATTAACACAGCATATGTCATAAATTTAATCATAAATGGCTATGTTATATACAGGATCATAGCAAACTAAGCTTAAACTGCAAACTGAACATATATCTGTGCTCAAACATGATATATTAGGATGTTCTTGTATTTTTTCCTACGTAGTACCTATCTGCTTAGAATCTGAGCAATTCGATGCAGGGACTACATCATCCTACATATCTACATACAGGCATGAACTATAGACCCTTTTGGGTAATGTTGAAGTATAAATAATAGAGGAAAATAACAAAGATACATAGGGAGCTTAGCTGGAGGACTGTTTGGGCCTCTCCCACATAACATCATGTCCACTTGCATTTACATTAAGGATCTCATCTTCAGACCACAGTTCCAAACTGAAAACCTTATCTTAGATAATGTTTCCAGCACACAGATAGTCAGGGACTAATTGATCAAATCAAATCCTGGAGAATGTCACAAATGATTTAACGGTGTTTCACTGCTGACTTAGAGAACAGTAATCAGGTATCCAAAACAGGACACAAGCCCACAAACAAACAATATTTTATGTGCTTTTTAAAACTTTTTTTGTTAGGAAGAAACATAGTACTTTGATGGGAAAATGGTGCTACAGAGCATAATACACATCTGTAACTCTGGATGAGAACCAGCACTGCCTAGCTGCAGCACAGGCAGCAAGATGGGATGGTGTCATGGTTTAACCCCAGCCGGCAACTAAGCACCACGCAGACGCTTGCTCACTCCCCACCGGTGGGACGGGGGAGAGAATCAGAAGAGTAAAAGTGAGAAAACTCACAGGTTGAGACAAAGACAGTTTAATAGGTAAAGCAAAAGCCGCACACACAAGCAAAGCAAACCAAGGAATTCATTCACTGCTTCCCATTGGCAGGCAGGTGTTCAGCCATCCCCAGGAAAGCAGGGCTCCATCATGCGTAAAGGTTACTTGGGAAGACAAACACCATCACTCTGAATGTCCCCCCCTTCCTTCTTCTTCCCCGAGCTTTATACGCTGAGCATGACATCATATGGTATGGAATAGCCCTTTGGTCAGTTGGGGTCAGCTGTCCCAGCTGTGTCCCCTCCCAACGTCTTGTGCACCCCCAGCCTCCTCACTGGTGGGGTGGTGGGAGAAGCAGAAAAGGCCTTGACTCTGTGTAAGCACTGCTCAGCAATAACGAAAACATCCCTGTGTTATCAACACTGTTTCCAGCACAAATCCAAAGCATAACCCCATACTAGCTGCTATGAAGAAAATTAATTATATCCCAGCCAAAACCAGCACAGACGGTGCATCTGCAGGAGCACCGTGGGGGCTGCAGATCGTGGTCTTCTGGGGTGACCATCTCCTGCTTCTGCAGGAACTCCTGCACTCTGAACTCTGTAAAAAAAGTAAAAGTGTTCAGGACTGTCCTCTGGCATGGTGACCAACAGGCAAGGAATTGTGTGGGTCCACACAACCGACCTCCTTCACCCTCCGAAACAGAGTGGTCACATCGAGATTCCTGGGTAACTTTTGACTCTGGGCCAGGAAGTGTTTGGGAGATTACTAACTGGTACTAGCCAAAATCGTGCCAAGGAGCAGCTCACCATTTAAAAGTACAAACAATTGCTTCGCAGAGTCTCCAAATGTTTCCTGGCAGTGCTCAGGTCACTAGTCCGCACACAGTTAGTGACAATGTGGTGTGACCCCCACACTCCAGCTGTGGACCTAGGAATGGGGTTGCAGTGGACCAGATGTGGAGAGCAGACAGCAAGTGAAGAGTCAGGGTCCTGGTTTAGAGAGGCGGTCATGCAGGAGAGGAGAGCATGAAAATGGATGAGAGAGAGGGCACAGCATCCCTTCAGGGGACAAGACAGACATGCTGTTTGCTTTGCATACAGTCAGCTCGTTTACTGATTGATACAGTTAATTTATAACATTCTTTAAAAACATATATTTATTCTCCATCACAGCCCTTTCTTTTGAGAGAAAGCAGTGTTAGCCGTTTGCTAATGCAGAATATGACTGATTTGCCTCAGTGATGCTCAGCTGCAACAAGGTTGGGACTGACTGAATTGAACAAAAACACTTATATACTGATTTCAAAAAACAACAGCACTGCTGCAAGACTTAGGCATGCAGCAGTGGTCCTCACTCAGCTGAGATACCGAAGAAGCCTGAGCTCTGAAACGGAGCTGTCAGCTGAGAGACAAGAGCCCACCCAGATCTACAACATCCCTTTCCCAGCATAATCAGTCTGGAGGCAGCAATACTTCTGTAAGGTCATTAGCTCACCAGCCGCTCATGTTGTGGGGGAATTTCAGATATTTTCCATGCCCTAGGGACCCTTGCAAGGTTGCCTTCCTGCTGATACTGCATAGGCTGTTGACCCACTGTCGGGGAAAGCTGCAGCACTGCTTGGCCAAACAGCACCTGGCGCCAGCATGGCTCAGGCATCATGTTGCACTAGCAGCAGTGACTTGGCTCCTCGTTCACAGCTGGCCAGGCCGGACAAGTTCAGAGGCGGAGCTCATCCACATCCAGTAAAATACCCCACAGGGTATTTTGAGTTATCTGTGCACCCACTCTGTTTCTGGCCAGTCCTGCCAATGCAGGGTTCAATACACAGGAGCAAAAGGCTAATGTGTCCTTCAAAGTTTCAAGCAGCAAGACTATTCCCATATAGACACCTTCTTTCAATACCAAGAGCTTTTGGTGATAGAGTTTTTTTGTAGAGGACATTTTTATCTGTGCCACAAAAAAACCCAACAGATCAAACTTTCTGCAAGATATTGCCATTTCATCTCAGACACTTCACTCAGGTATTGCTTCCCCTGGCAGATTGCAGGTTAATTCCCTGTATATTATGATTTTGTAAAATGAGACCTGCATTAAGATAATATTAACAATAATTTTAATGTATCTATTTTGATTAAAACATCTTAAGACAAAATCTTGGATCTATCCTGTTTTCTTAGTTAAATCATTTCTTAATCAACTTCTCCTTGATTTCACACAGAATTTATATTCTTACCTAGCAGTTACTCAGACCAGCATCTGACTACTTCACTGTAAAGATCTGCCAGTGAAAGGAGCCTAGGGTTTGGCCTACAAATAGCTACTTGTAGCTGAAAACAAATCCAGAAATAAACACTTGGGGGGGGGGTGGTCAATCAGTTCTTTCACCACATAATTTTGTAGAGCTGTACTTTGGCATACGT
The DNA here is from genome assembly GCA_020745775.1 of Theristicus caerulescens. Classification (NCBI taxonomy): domain Eukaryota; kingdom Metazoa; phylum Chordata; class Aves; order Pelecaniformes; family Threskiornithidae; genus Theristicus; species Theristicus caerulescens. The sequence goes on along the minus strand of CM036559.1, from coordinate 115,647,942 downwards.
AGAAAACAATGTGTTAGTCACTTCTTGTTATTAATTCATTGGTAATTTTGTGGACATTTCCCATAATGAATACTACCATCTCTACTTCTACAGTGACTATAGAAACGAGTCTTAAAATGTCAATCAAATTAATGCATACAAAAAGATAAAGTTTATACGATATTTTAAGTCACAGTTTGTTGTATGGTAAATTAATTTTTTAGAGAAAAAGGATTTTTTTCTAAAAAGAAAAGAAGATAATTATTTATGATTGCCTCTCTTTTAAACTAAAAAAAAATACAGCAATACACTATTGACGAAGTTAACGCCTCCTATTTAGAAATAAAAGTCTAATTCTCTGAACACGCCATATGGACAGCTTCTGTTACCAAAAGAGTTTCATGCTCAAGACATTTGTAGGAGCAATCACCAAATTTATTTTCTACATTTAATGTCAAATTAGACTTTATTTTGCTCTCCTTACCCAAAATAAGTACCCTTCTCCCAAAGTAATCCTGTTGAAACTGGGCTGATGATAACTAGTAAGACAAATCAAGAAGTAACATCTTATTTATCCTAAACAAAGCTACCAGGTTTTGGTCCCACAGTATCAGCATGATATACTTAATTTAGAATTCTAAGTTGATTTGTGTTATCAGTTAGGGGTCAGGAGATCCTGACCACATCCGCTGGCACTTCTCTTTGCTTTTATACTGTCAGGCACACCTCACTACACCAATACTCACAGAATATTTTTTTTTATTATTGTTACAGCTGTTTCACAGAATATTCTACTAAAAAAAATGGAATTTCTGGACAGTGCAAGCAGTGGGCTGCTAGGATGGTCCTGCAAGTCCTGCTAGTCTGGTATGGTACCCTGGTGTGTTCATCACATCCAGTGAGCCCATATATGATTATATGACATTATGGGAAAAAACAGAATCAGAGCAAATAAGTCAGTTATTTTTAAATACTGTTTATGGATTTGTCAGTGTTATTCCCATGTCCCCAGAACTCTCTGTGGAGTTCCCCATCACCCAAAATGGCTCCAAAAGCCTTTCAGGACCCTCTGATGCTGCTGAACATAGCTAGGAAACCTCTCAGATGTTTCTACATTTTTGGCTGACAGAAAATATTCTCAGCTATTTTATCCCCATATTCCCAGGAACAAATGCCAGAAACTGAATATTCAAGACACAGAACAGAAGTTGTCCAATAACTGAATTTGAAGCCTTCCTGAGCAAAGAGGAAATAGACTGAATCAGCAGTCCACTGAGATGACTGAGAAAATTCGATGCCCTTTTTAATGATATCTTCCATGCTGCTTTCACATGAAAATTAAACAACACTGCCTGTCTGCACAGCACTGACATCGTTGCCCTAGTCAGTATTTTTATAGCATATTTTTCCTTTAAAATGAAAAACTAAATACAATTCAATGAAGCTGAAAAATCAAAGTTCTTTCAATATGAAGTATCTCCTTTAATATTTGCCAAGCACTGGTATTTTTCCCCTTGGGTTTCAGTGGAGCTGAAATAAATATAGCCTCTTCTGTTCTTTTCTTGGTAGCTCTCCTTTATTGGCATAACAGAACTCTGGGAATAGGGGATCTCTTCATTCCTTCTGCCTGACTTTTGCCAGGTGCAATGTCCATGGAGGCAGAAAGTACTTTCACAGGGGAGTCATCCAAAAGCCTGCACTGCAAAGAACTCTGAGCCACAGCAAGCACAGCCCAGAATTATCCCCAGGCTCTGTTAATCCATTCAAACATTCCCTCTGCTGGATGCCTTTGAGGTAACAAAGCAGAAAGCACCAAGGGTTTTACAAAAAATTGCAGCAGTTCTTTTATATTTAAGTAAAACATTTAAAATATAATTAATTTAGAATTCACTGGGCATTCCCCAGGAAGGTTTTACACTAATACAAGAAATCAGTCTGTGCTTTATCATATGAGATCAGTTTTAGTATCATCCCTTTCTACATGAGTCATGCAGATAAGGAGAAGCTACTTGATGACTGAAATCATCCAACACTCTTTATGGGGGGAAGGATTAAAAGATTAATTTAAGCGGCAAAGAGCCTTGGCATCAGTGGAAGAAGGGGACATAACTGAGTCCCCTGCTTCACACCTCATGCCTATTCTGGGGCCCATGTCTCAGCATCACTGATCTTCCCTTCTCAAACAGAACCAAAACAACAGAACATGCCGAGGTGTTGCAGAGGAGCCTACCCCCACCACACACAGAATGAAGAAGTTAGCCTGCCCAGTTTTTTCTTTCTTCCTCAAGCCATTGAGCATGCCTTTGCTTTTGTTTTGTGACAGGCTTATTGGCCCTTCAACAGCCACGACTAAAGGCCTCTGAAGTTATCCCGATTTGAATATCTTTGCCCACTAAACTACCTGCTTAAGAAATAGATTTATTAATAGATTGTTTGCAAATTTGGGGTTATTCTTCAAATTCTCCCGAACACAGCACAGGCCAAACACTTTCATGCTCTAAGCTTTTATTTTGAATTTTCAGAAGCAGTTATCTTTGTAACCTGTCAATGTAAGCCATCTTTTTTAAACACATCATTGATAATATTATCTGCACTGTCTTAACAAGGATCCCCTAGACCTATATTTTCATCAGAACAGACATTTTTAAAGCTACCAGTTCAACGTTTGAGGAGGGAAGTACTAGACTGAAGTACTGAGATGTGACATAATCAGACCCTACCAACTCCAGTCATGACAGCAATCCACTGAAGCACTGGAATATTCCTAGGAAAATGCTGTCAGAAAGACATAGCAATTAATAGCTAAAACCCTTATTTATGCAGATCAAACTATATGTTCATAAGAGTCCCTTCTAGGCACAACATCTTTGTACCTATAGGTAGGGCAAAAAGGATTCAATCTCTAAATTTTCAAAGAAAAGGAAAGGTGATGCGAAAATAAAAATGAAATACATTTATATTCCTGATAGAGTTGCATAGACCCTGCTCTGCTAGTAGTCACACAGTAGAGTGAGAATCATTACAGAAAAAGCTGCTGTCCAGTATGAACAAGAAGATCAATTCCAGTTCTTAGAAAGAAGTAGAGTAACAAGTATCATAAAATACATAAAACTCACAAGGCAGACAGAAACTGCATTCATCAAAATATTCAAAATAATATTTAAATGTGTCTTCAGCTAGGACTGAATTTTAAAATGTTTATGTCTTTTTGAGGTGTTAAAGTACCAAATGTTTATTATTCATTTGCAATCTGCAAAGAGGAACAAGTTTATTCTGTTTTGAACCAATACAGGAGCATAATTATGTGTTAGGAATATCTTACATGCTTGTCCTGGGTCTGTGGAAAAAGAACATTTAATTCTTTTTTCAGATACTCATTCTAAGTCCTTACTTATAAAAGCCAAAAGTTAGTGACAGGAACAAATAATATAAATATTATTTTATGGGTTAACTCATTTCACTTTCTTTAATCATGATGATATGAGGCAGGTGTTATATACTTTTTGAAAGAAAATGTATCACTGATAGTTTTAGCTGGAATATGAATATATATGGTTATAAAAGGCATATTCAAAAAAATTACAAACAAGACAAACTACAAAATTTGAGGAATCCTCAAGACAGCACATTATAAAACTGGATTTTTTTTTTCCCTGTGATGGCTTAGCACAGGCAGAAGAACCTGGGCACATCCCTGTGTTCGCCCTAAGCAGTACTTTTGTGGTTTATGTAACTCCAAGGTCTAACATGTTGATTACTAAGATAAGTGCTGTCTTAGCACACATGACGAAGGAATATTCCCAGAGTAGCAAATCCACAGTCATCCAGCCACTGATCTCCCTGGCTGGGCTGCACGCTTGAATGATGACTCCATCCTCAGCAGTGTAAAGAATTGCAAAGGGAAGGCTCATCCTTCCTGAGCGAGTACTCCTGGCTCCTCAACACACCATTTCATCATTGCAAAACATGTGCTAAAACGATGATTAGAACTGCTAGCATGGACCGCCTGCCTGGGAATAGGTGATCTGCCGTTATTGAGACTGTCAGTCACTGCGCTCAGAAGACTCCGGAGAAAAAAGCAGGGTAAATATCGCACATCCTTGGCAAGACTGAAAGGCAGCAAAATGTGACCTAGTCAAACTTATTCATGTCACACCATTTTCCACTCTGCATCCATTAAGGTTGCCATTGCTGCTCAAAGATAATAGGAACGCTGCACCTAAGTATTAGCAAATCAGCACCTGGCTTTTGCAGGTCACTTTTGTAAGTTTTGACTTTTGCAAATCACTATTATCTTACTCTTTCATACTACTGCTAATTATTCCTAGTGGGGCAACATAAAAACAAGCTAGGTGTTACTTCATAGTAGCATTCCTTTTGATTTGAGTCTTATGACCTCCAAAATTTATGATGTCTGATTAAGCTACATTCCCAGAATATAAAAGGGGTCAAAACCAGGTATAAATCACAGGCAAAGTAATCTTCTGTCAGCTGTCTATCCTGCCTGGGCCCATGGCCTAGCAAAACATCAGCAAAGTTCCTGTTTCATGGACAGTTTCAGAACTTCAGAGGTTTGCCTCCATGGAAATAAAGCATGCAGAATCCAAGACAAGATACATGCACAGTGACCATGAGTAAATTAACGTATTTAGAGTCAATCAATGCTGTCAACTACAATATGAACTAGACTAGATATTTATGAGATAGGATTGGAGGACCCAAGCCAACTAGTCAGAAACTCATCCAAAACTACTAAGCTACACTCAAAACCAAATAGGAAGGGAATCCCTAATTTGAGGTTTCAAGACAAAAATTTAAGGCGGAGGGAAAAAGTGGAAAGCTTCCTTTCCACTCCCTGGGATCTTTGGCCATGCAGGGCCACTCTGCAAGTAACCTGGAGTAACTCGGGCTTGCTCTCAGGCAAGGAGCGTGCTCCAGGAGCAGGGTTAGCAGGAAGTTTTGGCATGTGCTGGGTAGAAGTGACCTTACAACTGAAAGCTGCCGACACAGGTAGTGCCAGGCCTTGCATTTGCTGCCCCTCGGAGCAGTAAGTTTAGCGTTTATGCTCAGAGGCACACCCAAGTGTTCCCACAGCCTCTGACTTCCCACCCACGCACTTGTGGGAGCTGATGCACAAAACCCACTCAAGCCACAGGGAGACACTCGGGCTTTTCCCTCTTCCCTTCTCTCTAAGGCCACTTCGGCCTCTGCAAAGAGGCACAGAAAAGAATCCTTAGCTTGACTATGTGCTTTGTCCAGTTGCAAGTGCCAGAACAGGAGGGAGGAAGGTAAAGAGTGACTGGATATTTCTATTTTAATTTAAGCATCCCAAGGAAACAGATTTTTTTTGACATCACACCTATTCAGATGAGAGGACTGTGGTGCCATGAAAAGCACAGTCAGTCAAGAACTCACATGAGCAAATGAGGAAAAGGATAAAAATGTATTGTGAATAACCAATACTTCATTTTAGTCACTAGAAGACAGAGGTAGAAAAAAATTCATTCCTGAAAATCAAACCAAGTTGTGCCTGAGTATTCTCATTAAGTAATGTAAAAATTTATGAAATGCACTTTTTTGTTCTGATTATAACATAGTGTAATTTAGAAACCCATTCAAAAGCTTTCAATCAAATAGAGAAAGATGGACATTTTCATGTGCAAGCAGCTTCCTTATCATAAAAAATTACACAAATCCTAAGAGAGTTCACCATGGAGTCGAATTGTTTTAATAGCCACTTGACTCAACAAAATAATTTCCAAACAGCTTCTTTGTTTTTCAGCTAATGGAAAAGAGAAGGGAGTATTTTATCTTTAGATTGTTACACTACTTCTTCAGTTCCATCACTGAAAACATTTTAAAAATGACATTTTCATTGGCCTGTCTTAAAGAAGAAATATTAAAAATTCTGGGCCACTTTCACAGTGTTATTAAAGTTCTCTGATGCACAATCACTAGTGAGATAAGAAAGTCACGTCATCTGTTGTTTCTTATAACCCATCACAGTCTCTAGAAGCAGTCAAGCCAGCCAATCCAATTCATCTTGAAAACCATCGAAGTCCAAACACATTTTGACAAGCAAACGGGTGGAATATTTGCATTAGCAGAAAGAGAAGACACAATTTGATTCTGAGAGCTCCAGGAGCTTGCAAAGCAATGGGAGCTTAGTGTCAAAGGCTGTCTGACTGTGAATAAATCAGCTCTGGGAAAAATTAGAATTTCTAGATCATAAGTGACAGATGTCCCTCATGCTAGAATGACTTTCAGGCCACTTCGTTTGAATTTTATTAGGAGAGGAGGAAAAACACAGTTACAGAGCAAAAGCAAAACACTTCAAGATTGTGTGTGGTGGGTTTTAAATTTGTTGCGAGTGTCAGGACGGCTTGTTTCATTCAGTTGGTCCAGAATAAAAATAAAAAGTAGCAGATAAAGAATAGACTCTCAATATAAAAAAAAGGGACAATGTACTTCTTGGATTTGAAAAAGCATTATTTTTATGCAGTTTCCAATGGTCAACAAACACAATGGGAAAGTGCTCTGCTGAAGCAATGGGTAAGCAGGCTTCCTCGCCAGCTGCTCCACACTGCACATGATGTCCCCACATACCTGGCTGAAAGTGGCTGCAAGTGGCCACCAACCAGAGAGGTCTCATTTTCACAGTTTCTAGTAGACAGTGGACCTTATGTCCACAGGATGCCACAGAAGCTGACAGGATGAACGTTCCCTGGTTGAAAAGGTGCTAGAGAAAATTACAGAGGAGTGGTCCTGCAGGGGCTGTCATCCTGGATGCCACTGCAAGAGGATGTGCTTTCATTCTGGGAGAGCTAAAAGCTGGGAGGGTGTATTACAGAAAATAGCACTGCAGGCTTTAACTTTTTTTTATATTTTTCATTAAGCATTGTCTGTTGATCACTGTAAGAGTCAGCATGCTGGACTGGATGGACTTTTGATCTGATCATACGTGGCAAATAATGCACCGCTGAGTGACTGAAAGAAAATATTTGATGTAGAGATGGCACTTCCTCATACCACAGAAGAAGAACTAGATGAATAACTCCATGGTTAAACAAAACAATGGAAATGAACAGGGGAAATTTCCACCAATTTCCACCGAATCAGCCTACATTTTCAAATGAAGTTGTTTATTAGCATTCTTAAAAACCTGGCCATTTACTACATGCCTATCTATACACTTTAGAATCTAACCTTCTAGATACACTTTTTTAATCTTGGCTCTGGACTGGTTTATTTTTGTTTATTTATGCATTTATCTAAATCAGTACACTGGGACAAATTCCTGCGGGTGCAGTATAGCTCATCTACCACAAACCTCTCCTCCCCAGTGACAACAGCTGAGGCACTGGCTCAGACAACCTGTACAATCAATACAGCTATAAAAAGCTGACACTACCATTTTGCTGGACATTTTATCGTTAGAGAGTTGGTGTTTCTTCAAAATCTGAATTATATGCGGTATTTGGAACTTCTTGCAATATAAAATTTTCAGAGTATTCTTTTAGTCAAACCCAATGTTTCATATTTTTTAAATGTTGTTGTATTATAATATAAATGTAAATTTTTTTCCTAATAAAAACTATTTTAAATCTAAAATTATCGAACAAAACATTTTAATACAGTAAAAGTAGATTTTGCCAAATTTGCCTTGGGAAGTTGTGATTTTAATAAAATGGCATATTCAAAGAGAATACATTCCACCAGAAAAATTCTGGCCACCTTTAGTAATGCAGTTTTAGGTGCCAGCTTTATTCTTAGGCAGGTTCTCTGAATTAAAGTGTTCACAGGTCTAACATTAACTTAAAGGCCAGTGAGTATCCTTATAAAAACTGATTTATTTCAAAGGTGGAAAAGGGCTGTTAGTCTGAGCAGGAAAGCAGTAGCACAAAGAAAATACAGCTGCACAGTATCTGGCAGGGAACCAAATAATTTCTTTCACGATTCACTTTCAACTTTCTTGCCAACTGCATGCCAAGTCACAGTTTCAGACAGACATCCACAAACCAGTGCTGGCAGGGTTCGTCTTGTCAATCTGTGCACCAAGAGGACTGGGTCTGGATCGAGGCCTGGGGACGTAGTGGGTGCCCACGAGGGCAGCACCTTCTCGTCTCAATCTGCTCAGCACTGATGGGCACAGGATTGGCACGTGAGGAGGACGTTACCCAGAAGAGGAAAACTGAGTCAGTCCTTGTCTTCCCATACAGCCAAAAACTGAAACACCTCCAGCCATCTCGCTATACTGCCAAAGAGGCAAGTATTTACATCATGTCACAGACGGCCTTGTTCATTAGTATGGTCAGAAAACGACTGTACTCAGGAACTACCTATCAGGAGCTTCCAGCCCTCATCTGGTCAAGAAATGGTGGGAGGGCTGCCCACCTGCACTCATGCTACATGCACACCTTACTGCTGGGTTATCAATCAATCAGCTGCATTTTGTCTTCTTCTCCAGAAAAAATAGACAAAGTTAAAAAATCCTATGATGCACTTTCAACGAAAACTTGAAATGTGGTGTTGGTGGCAACTAAAAGAAAGATTTGTGCAAGGTCTCACCATTAAGGTGAGGGGGAAAGAGCAATGTTTGTGATCTTGTTATTTAGGGATAATACCCAAAACTTGGAAAATCTGATTGCATGCAAGTGAAGCTCTCCAGTTAAACACAAAAAAAAACCTCCATAAAAATTAGTGTGAAATGTGAAAAACAACAGAATGTTTGTACAAGAAGTAGAGCAACAGGGCCCTAATACTCCCTTCAGCATCTGGGTAGTACCACACTATAAACAACAAACAATAACAAGAATTTAGCTGCATGGGAAAACTGGAAACCTCAGAGGCTGATCACATTCAGCTTTTATACATCTAAAAAGCTGTATGCATGCTAGGAAACCTGATCTAAAGATAGTCATAATTGTTCATGTAGACAATTCTGAATGTGCAGAATAATCAAGAAAAAAAAACAAAGCATCAGTGTGGATAACTTGATCACTGCAGAAAATAAAATGGAAGGACATAAGGAGGGAGGGAAGACAGGATGGAAGTAAACCACCACATCCTGTCTTATTCTGGATTAGTTTGTACAATTTGGTTCTTATTCTCCACAGACTTACAAGTGTGTTTAGTCACAAACTTATAAGTTCAGGTAAAGTCAGTGAGATTGCTGACCTAATAAATTTATACAATTGCTTACTGTTTTGCGGAATAAATGCTTGCATTGTCCACATGTGTCCATTGCATAATGGAGACAGAAATATCAGCCAAGCAAACATCAAAACATTAGAATTATGACCCAAGAGTATGGATGGTGTTGAAAATTGGGATTAAAGCTATAGAGTCCATGTTCTTCAGATGGGGAGTTTTTTCCTGTTTGGTCCCTACAACAGTGGAATCCTGTAAATGCTCAGAGCTCCAAGGAACAGCTGGTGCCGTATCAAATTAACAGAACTTTGCTGAGATATTGATGCATTGATGCATGAGGCTGTGCTTCTGCAAAGGTGTACATACATCTCTGCAGGAAGTGCTACCTATCACCCAAACCTCATAGGCCTTACATCAGAAATTAAGATAGTGTTATAAAGCCAAGTCATTTATTCCAGTGATTCAAATCATAGTAAATCGAAGCACACAAATATGCTTGTGCATAAACGGCACAAGCACTAAGCACCCTGAAAGTCAGGACAGGTGGGTTTTTTAATTTGCTTCTGGGTGCTGAGTTAGGGAAAGATCATGATTTGTCACTTACTTTCATCTGAACACAGAACTGGTGTCAGGACTAAAGGAAAACTGTTTTGTTGTTCTGTCTTTCTCACTGCAGGCCTGAAAAAAGATCTAATTTATGTATTGAAATGAAGATAAAAGTGTTTTGAAGAGCAGCTGAAAGGTCCTCTGTTCATCACAAAGCCTTTTAAAACATTTTTTATTTCTTGAGGAACCACTGAGACATCTGAACAGCTTCAAAACTGCAGCAGAGTTGTCTGGGTCACATCCCTTCAACTGCCATTTAAAGTAACCAAGTCTGAAAACTATTGAGGTTATTGCAGAGTCAGAATTTTCTAAAAAAAAATATAAATAGCTGTAAGTGGGATGCAATTCCAGTATGAACTGAATAGAGGTGTGTGGCAGAGAAATAAGAGAAATACCTAAGTCAGTAACTGCCGACTTTTAAGTGGGGTCATGCTTACAGCCACTGGTCTACCTGCCCAACATTCAACTTCCAAACAAGTTTTGGCAAATAGAAAAGAATTCCAAAATGAGATACATGAGTGACATGAGCTCTGGGAAAATAATACAGCATGCAGTTCCCAAGGCTCGGTCTACTTTTTTTATCCAGGAGATATTAAGGACTTGAGCACAACATAACAGTATTGCCATGTCACTCCTCTCAAAATCTATGTAAGCAAGACCACCACAACCTCTGAATCTGTGCAACCTTTCATTTTGGAAAAAAAGAGAATATCTAGCAAAATGCATCACACACTGGGCTTTGTTTAACTACTCACAAAGCTTCGTTTAACTACTTACAAACAGAAACTTTTGGAAAGTGCTTATAAAACGGGTGAGTCAGAAGAAAATACCTCTTCAGCTAAATTGACGTTCTCAAATTAACTCCCATGCCTGCACAACATTTACCTCAGGTCCCCTGCACCTCACCATCACCCTTTTCTCTCTCATTTACACCTTACTGTTCAAGACACAATTTTTCTCCTAACTGCTGGCAGACAAAGGATTTCCTTTACTGCCATTCCCTTTTACCTGCTTCTCAAGAAAATCTGAATTGCTACTACACTGCTAGTGCTGACACTTGTTGTTCAGGGTCTGACTCTACACATGACTTTAAGACACATATGGTCACTCTCCCTGGGTGACCGCTGATTCCATTCAGTACCCACCTGTAATGACACATGGTACAAACCACAGCAATGACGCAAGGATGCACTCAGAGCTGCACAGCTTGATGGTACAGAACAAGCTTTTGAAATCAGAGTTGCTTCCCAAACTGGCTGCTCAAACCTGCCTCCAGCAAGCCCCACTCCCTGCCACCTCTCCTATCAGCAGGCCACAAGTGTATGAAACCTGCCCTGGTAAGAGAATGGGGTTTTTGTTTAACGTGTATTTAGATAGCAAAGTTTTAAAGGCTGCCCTCCCCGCCAAAACCTTCCTCCTCTTCAGAGTGATTTCCAGCAGATCCGTGAAGAGCAGAAGATGGTCGAAGGGCTGTGACTCTGTCCCAGGGCAGGGGAAGGTGCAGGATAGGCAGGCTCCGAGCGAGTAATGAACATGGCACAAGCCTCTTTCAAAGGAGAAACGATTGTGCCGAAAGGTAGCTCAGAGCCAACACCTCCAAACTTTTCACACATTTCCTTTTCATAATTAAAGGCTAGGGTGACTTTGAGGACAGATTCTGGAAAATAAACTCCCTTTTGGTGTTAAATAGGTTGAATTACATCAATTCATACAAAATGAGAAGCACTAGTTTGCTTCTCTTGGGGGAACATGTTGTTTCCAGGGGAAAATGCAGCAGAAACTTGTTTATTGGTGCCAAAGAGTAGAGCCAAAGAGGAGCTGGAAACATTGCTGCTGTCAGAAGTGGCTGTATTTTGAAAAGAACCCAGAACTTGACATGCAGCTACCACAGGAGTCTTTCTGAAATTCTGGCCCAGTGTAGGCAGCAAAACAGAGGTGGAGTTTCTCAAGCTATATCCAGACCACATAAACTGTAAATGTGGCACACATAGGCAGAACTTAGGTGTCTAAGTATCCAGTGTGATTGAGATTGACTATTCTTGGGTGCTATCTCTTAAAACCCCTGAAAAACAATAATTCCTTCACTTAGGGCAGCAGTATTTCCAAGGCACCCACACATAGGCTTTCAATGTAAGCATTAAGTAGAAGTACTTCAGTGCATACAGCTGGAACCCAACTTCACACCAAAATGCTTTCTCACAATTCAAGGATATTCAATAAGACAAAGTCCATCCAGCCTTTGGAGAGGTCCGCTCTAGAAGACGTGTTCTCACCTAACTCACCCGGGATGCGCTGAACTCAACATAGGGCTCACTAGTTAAGGTAGCTCTCTCCTAAAACACTGAGGAAAGAGGCACTGTAGGAGGACAAGTGCCTATTTAAATGACTGGAAAGCATTAAAACTGGCATAAGTTATACCTGGTACCACTTACAGCTCTGGTTCCCTTGAGTGCAGGGTGAGAGATAAGAAGAAACACAGAGGGAAGCAGCATTTCAAAATAGGGAAGTAGGATATAATAAAGTAGCAGTGAGAACCCTGCAGTGAGAGTCTTTCAGAAAACATACTGAAAGCTATTCCCTAGTAAGTGGCTTAATAACTATTATTGTTATCATAATATAGCTGGAGTGAAATTAAGGATTAGATATGGGCATTTTGTAAAATTCCTCACCCTTTTGATTTAAACTGCACTATTCAACTCCACAGCACAGAATTTTCTGTATGGCAATGTCACAATTTGCTACAACATCACAGGCAAAGCTTATAAATAATTTAGGAAAATATTAACTTGGCTGGGGAATACCGCTTAGCCCCTGTTTGCAAGGCATAAGTGAGCCTTCCAGACTACACAGGACTTGAGCTGCTTCCCTCTGAATAAATAATCCTCTCCCATCACACACATATACACACACCCCCTTCCAAATTAATGTTCTTACCTTATCTTTATTTTCAGAGCCAGAATCCTCAAGTTTGGTCCGAATGACAAAGGGCGTAGATAATCTCAGGAGAACTCGTTCAAATGTGGCACTGATTTTAGGAGAAACTATGTCGAAGCAGTCTTGGAATTTCAGAGTTTTATGAGTGTCACATCTGAGCTGCTTCCTAAGACCTTCTCCAAGCTGGAGAACCAGCATGTTTGGATCAAACATCAGGTGAAAGGGGAAAGCTCTGCAGAAGGTGCTGATGCTAATCCTCAGGTCTAAGGGGGACTGGGAAGTTCCCGGTGGAAGTGCTTTTGTGATATTTGCATTTTCATGTTCTTTGATAAGGAAAGTCAGACAGCTGCAGTTACCTGGGTTCGTCCCCTCTGAACACAATTTATCATTAGCGACCTGTTCTACTTCCACGTCCAAGCGGTAAATCTTCTTTGCTGCTGCCTTTATCATTCCCATCATTGCAAATCCCACAATCTGATGTGGGTGAAAGTAATGAAGCATGAGATTGCCTTCAGGGAGCTCTTTGCATAGGAAAGAAGGGGATTCCAGGGTGGCCTGTCTTCCAAATGAAGTTCTAATGTGCTCCAGCAAAGCATCAAAGCCATTGAAGAAGTCTTGAAGGGTCCCACCTACAGCTCGAAGAACTCTTTCATTCTCATCAAAGCAGATATTGAAGAATTCCTCCCCAAACTTTTCTTGCATTTCCTCAAACTTCAAACCTATAGGACAATGAGACACTGATATCAACAACATAGTATTGCTACTGTGTCACATTTTCCCTTTGTTCTCTATTTGGCCAGTATTTTTCCAAGTCAGAGTGGCTTTTTCCCTGGATACCTACCCATGGGACTTCTGTTTTCTCTGGTAGTTGCAAATAACCCTAGAAGCCATTTTTGCCTGTCATTTTAAGTCCTCATGCTTTCAGCTTGCTGTCCCAGCCAGATACTTGTGGGATTTACACTTGCCTGTCTCCCCTTCCCTGCTGGATGCCAGAATACATGATAATTTCCCTGACTTTTGCATGTCACATGCAGCCCACTGTGTGAATGCACCCAGCCATGGGTGCATCCCCTCCATTGCTGACCTAGACACAAACAAGGCTTCTGCTTTTATAGCCACTCTGTTCACTGCCTCTGAGAGGGATCCAGCTCTTACCAGCTTGAAGAATAAGCTACTGGGGCCTTTGGCTTTCAGTAAGGAATGTAAAGCCCTGCAGTCAGATGACACTTCAGTAGCTGGGGCAGGAGGGCTGCCTCTTTTTTTTTAAAAAAAAAACCCTGCCTCTTAGAGCAATCTAAACTGTTAGTAGATGGGACAGTTCTGTGATATCTCACAATGTCACTTCAAGTCTCCATCACAGAAATTCAAAAGGTTTTGATTTACAGAGGTGATAAGGCTGGTGTTGTTGAAGGGGTGAAAAAATATCAGTGACTGAAGTCCCTGGATACAAATGTTTATCAAATCCTACTCCAGTTTGTTATTTACCATTTTTAGGATAACCTAGAAAAAATAATTTTGAGATGGTTATTAAACATTTTCCTCTGTCTTATTTTAGGGAAGACATGCTCTGTTAAATCTCATCTGTATATAATCCCTATATCACATAGAGTTACCAAATTTATCACAGATGTTTGTATTGTTCTAAGCTGTAATAGAAGAAAAAGAAGTATGAATCAGCTGTATGCAAATTACAAATATCCAGCAAGAGTTTTCAAAGGATTAATATAGGAATTGACAACATAGTTCCTCCAGTGTATTGAAATACATCAAATTTCAGTGAAACAGTCAAACACCTTAGAATTTATCTTGAATTCTAACAGAAATGAAGGGCAGTTACTTATTTCCTAAGGGCACTACAGGCTCCTTATTTTAATACGTATTCAGCATGCTTCATAACATTGATAAGATCCCAGTGGATCACCAAACTTCCCATTGTTTGTTTAAATTGCTTGTAGGCTTTTAAATTGGGAAGAGAGTGTGATTAGTGACCTTCATGCCCAAGAGGTGTAGCAGGGGACAGAAGTCATTCACCTGTTGTTTGCAGACAATAACCTTTGATCATCTTAAGGCAGTGTCTGAACTGCCTATGCACACAGGCAAAGTTATAACAATCAGTATTCACAAGGGATCTGAGCGTTCCACAGCTTTGCAAACTATCTGCAACAATAGTTTTGTTTGGACCTTCGATATGATTAAAAGCAGATTAAAATACATAAAATTGCACATATAAACAGGACAACATGACAACATGACCAAGCATATTTTATGAAAGAAGTAATAGTAATAATTTGGGAAAGTTCATTCAAATGCCATTACTCATAATCAAATTTAGTCACTAACTAGGTTATTACAAAAATATTCCCAGGATCTTTTATGACCACAGATGGTCAGATCTGCGGCTAAGCCAAAAGAAAGTACCTCTGGTACACAATGCCCCCTAATATCCTGACTCAGAGGACAGCGTGCCAATTCCTGACTCATTACCACAACGTCTGCATAACTAGTATTGCAATATCATCCATAAAAATACTCAGTATAACCCAAAAAGAATTAAATTCCAAATTTGGGGGGAGGGTGAGCGAGCAGCTGTGTGGTGCTTAGTTGCCAGCTGGGGTTAAACCACGACACCCGTACCAATAACATCGACATAATTGGATATTAATAGCAAAGAGCTAAGAAATTATCATATTCGTATGTATACACAAACATATATACATACTTTCAAATATCATTGTTCTATAAAGTGAACTGCAAATAGCTTTAGAAGTCT
Organism: Theristicus caerulescens; assembly: GCA_020745775.1. Taxonomy (NCBI): domain Eukaryota; kingdom Metazoa; phylum Chordata; class Aves; order Pelecaniformes; family Threskiornithidae; genus Theristicus; species Theristicus caerulescens. Next base: position 115,632,503 of record CM036559.1, on the reverse strand, counting down.
GTGTGTAAAAGTGAGCAGTCTAGCAGGGGCACCCAAGGCTGTAAGACTGCAGAGGCCTTGAAAGTATGGGAACAGGACAGTATCAGAAACCCCTGGGCTATTCGTGCAAATGACCAAATACTGTTACAGAACTATGTAACATCCCGTGAAGCTGCCCAAAACGATAGCACAGGTGGGCTGTCTTTAAAGTATAAAATTACAGTAAAACAGTCAGTTGCCCTGGCACCACAAACTGAAAATAGGATATGCAGTACTGATCACTCATGTACTTCACTGCTACATATGTAAGCCTTGTCTCATTATCGTTACCGGGAGTTGTATCTTAGTATTCGACCTAAGGTTTTGCTGGTCGTCTTTGGTTGGTCTCGTCCGCCCTGGAGGACTGGCTGTTCAATCTGGACACAACGTACTGACTCCAAGCAACATGAATTATACTATGAAATTCAGGTCAAGGACCTGGCTCGAGGATGTGCCACTACTTTTAAAAACATTTTAGCTTTGAATTGAGTTACACACAGTACCAGCAGAAAATTAGATTAGCTCAGAATAGAAAAATGGATATGCCCAAGCTCAGCCAAACTGCTGGTCTGTCTTAGTCGGGAATCTTCTCTCTAATAACAGGCACTATGAGATACTGAGAAAATTAAACAAAGTCAAACAACCTTCTAAAACAAACAAGTATATCGGGGAAGTTTCTTCCTAAGCTTCACCAATAAGAGGTCAATTTTTGCTTGAAGCATGATGGTTTTTCTTTAAATCAAAAATCTTTATTTAAATCCCTATTATACAAACATATATTTTTTTTCTGTATTCCTACAAAGCTCATGGCTTCAGTGATGTACCTGCATGAAGTTGCACAAAATACTTAATCTGTATTTTTACTGACTTATTCCTGCCTCTCCTATTGAAACAAATGATGAACAGAAGCACACACCTAACATTAACTCTCTATATATTTCATCATAACCTTTTCATTTACTACCATATAAATGATCCCAATCTTTTTAATATCTTCTGTGGAGTTTCTCCCTACCCCTTCCTCTACACATACTGATATGTTTAGCTTTCAAGAGACAATAAAATGACCATCATCATCACAAGGAGAGAAAATGTCAAACTGCATCAGATCTCTATTCAGCTGCTCTGAGATCTTGTCTCAGCAGTGACTGGTATCAGATGCTATAAAAAAACTGTAAAATCTGATGGAAAATCATGGAAAAACATGGTTTTGAGGAAGCTCCTCCTCAACTGCTACAGTAGATGTTTGGCTTATTTACTGAAATGGACAGAAATACCAGATCGGGAGATAGTTTTATTACATATAGAAAAACCTGCTTAAAAAAAATACCCAGAACTCATTGTCCCTATAGCGCATACTTTACTACATTTGGAGACTTCCACAGGCTAATTATTATCCTTAAAAATTACATTTGGCATGATTTCCAATTCGAACATATTCAGTGTTTCCTTTGGTTTTTCTTTCATTTTGAGAAAAGACAAATAAAATCATCAAAATAATCTTCTTTATAACCTTCAGGTTATACATCTGCATAAACAGTCTAATCTTTTCAAACTCATCTCACATTAAATTCTTTCTCTGCATCTTAATTTTGTTTTCATTTTGATTTTGCAGTGGAATAATTCAAACTGAAGATGGCATTGAAAATGTGAGTCAACTTCTGTTCATCAAAATCGATGATGTGCTATTCCCTTCTGAAAAGCTGGCATTTCCATTCTTTCTTTTGCACTATGGACCTCTAATCAAAAGTTTCATTCAGATGCCCAGAAAAAAAAATAGTATTTGAGATCTGTATGCATGCCCAGCACTTTCAAATGCGGAGGCCACTGCGCTCTCATATTGCCTCATGCGTGATCCCAACAACCATAGACAGGGCTTCCTAATGGGCACTAGCTTGCAATCGGTAAGTAGGAAAAAGTCTTCCTTAGTTTCACCAAGACGCTTCACTGAACAGCAGTGATACAAAATAAACAAAAATTCATCCCAACACTCTCTGCTGTGGCCCAAATGAAGTCATTTGCTGTTTTGAGCTTCTGCTATTTACCAACCTTCTACTAATATACTGAATGAAATTCTAAAAATTAATCGGTCTCAATTTACTTTCCTCTTGGAAAGTGATCTACTATGTTCCTACTGCTTAATCCACTTCTTCAAGAGTACAAATCACATGTCTTAACTCTACTAATTTTTTTTCCTGGGTAGTTTCTTTTTGTTGCTTTTTCTTACAATGCCAGTTTTATTCCAGCCCATACTGGAGAGAAATTAAATATGCACATTGTAGAAGGAAATTGAGGCAAAGCAACCATAGAATGACAGTATTGCTCTGGGCCCCCGTTACAAAGCACTTTGGGATCTATGACAAAAGCACTACATGAGGTCTATCATTATCCTTTGAAAATGTGTCTCAAAGACATTTAGAGAAGAGATCCTATACTCATGAGCCAGATCCAAAATTACCGAAGTCTTTAAGCATAGGCTCAAAGTATAAATTAAGTATTTCACTGAACTGGAGCAGAAATAGATGACTTCATCCTGTAATAACATGCTAGTAAAAGGTCCTTCTTCATTTTCTTTTCAGCAGTTCCTGTAAACTGCAAACCTACTACAAAACGTCAAGGAACTAATACAGTATTTTTAAGTATTTTGTACATTACTAAGTGGAGAAATTAGATGGGAATCTGTTCCCATGAAGAAAATCACAAATCGTAGGCTCTTCAGAAACAACTAGAAGATGAATGATGTGATAAAAACGTCAAAGCAATCCATTAACTTGCAGAGCATGCAGAAGCAGTTACAAGCCATCCAGTTCCTCCTTAAAGTAAACCATGGAGACAATGGTTGCAGATTGGCCAGCAACTGATTGCTTTGGCATAGAAGAAAATTAAGAATCTGTAAATGTCAAATATTAAGGGGATGGGACAATTCAATATGCAATTCCAGAACTCATACTGTGGATGGAAGCAGAATTTGCCACCTTCAATTATAGCAAATACCTCTTAAATGTTTTTGGATTAGCAGATTTTTGGTGTGAGTAAGATCTTTTCCTTAAACAGTCTTTTGGACAGAAAGCCAGGTAGCAGTTCAGAATTCCAAAGCATAATTTAAGATAGTAGAAAAAGAATGTTTATTCTCTCAATAATAAAGGTTTTGATGTGTACAGGCTGAATGTACATTAGATGAAACATTTGGCTTGTAAGTGAGCCTACTACAGGATCTAATTACTGTAGAAAGGACTTTGATCTTACTTCATTATGATGGTGAATTTATATCATCCTGGGAATCCAGATAATATTTTTATATTACCATTTTTAGTGGTTTTTATATAAATAAAATAACACCATTTCATGCCTTTACATATGATTTTGACACAATTGTAAAATTTTTACTACACTTCTCTTATAGTGCCATACAGGGCCTGCATATCTTTCAAGATTTCGTAAAATAAAAATAAGAATTATTGTTAAAAAGAGTTCCTCACACTTGTTCACCTATACTACTTGTTTTATCCAACTTTAATGAGGCATATTTTTTCCTTGTTAAAGCGAGGGTCTCCTCTGACAAATGATGCTTAGAAATATCTTTGCAATTACCGCCTCTTGGTGAGGACCTGATCACCTGTGCTCAGCATACGTGTATAAGATTCTGCTCCAAACTACTGACACAGGAAGCTCAGCTGAGCTATTCAGAACAGGCAGCGTTCTTTTTTTCCCCCATATAGCGCTTAGAGTAGCAGCCAGTTCTGCAGGCAAAGCCAAGCTGTCTGAAGCAAGACGATCATCATTTTGTGGCTCCCATCACAGCTTGGAAACCTCACTTCTTAGATTTGCACAGGGTTTATTAAACAAAACCTGCAATCACTAGGTTGGTGATTCCTAAAAAGAAGGCAGATCCACTTTGTTTCATGTTAACTCTAGAGATCGAACAGCAATAAGAACAGAGGTTTTTAATTTGCTTTTTCATTAAAATAAGCATGTAGGGCTTTGAATTGACACAGGGAGCAGAACTTCACTTCTTGGAAAGAATAAAATTGTAATGAAATCTAAAATCATTTCCCATTAAATGCAAAATCATCTCTCATAATTCCTCACATATATGAAGGGCTCAATTTGGCTGACTAGATATAGAACTCTAATGCTACAGTTAGTCTTCATAAGGCATCCAAGACATCTACAAAAGAACTAACAGATAGTTACATCTGCCAGGATATGGGACTTAAGGGAGACCTACACATTTTTAAAGGTTTGACAGAGGCCACACAAGGTACCCCACAGTACCTAAAATAATGGCAAACACCTACATTTAGTCAATGAATCATGCCCAGAATGTCTTCTACTTTATAGATAGAATTCTACAAGATGTTATTGTACATCATAACTTCAAACTGCTCACTATCTACTGATAGTTCATCTGCTTTCTAACAATAAATAGCTCTGATTTGCGAAGAGTGGGATGTCTAAGGCCATTTGGTATAAACATTTGTCCTTTTCTAATTTAGATTTATTCATCTCAGTTTTGAAATCATATGAACTACATGATTTTTCTTTAGATTACTTTTGTATTGCCAGTGTGCTGTAACATCTGATAAATAACACGAGTCCTGTGTGTATAGCTTAGACCCCCCCCAGGACAGAGTTCCAAGTATTATTAAAATCCATTAGTATCACCAGTCCTCTGGGCCATGTAACATTTCCTTTTACGCCATTTGTAAACCAACAACTTTAATTATAAATCAGGCTGTGTATCCTAAATTAGTTGCATCCTAATGACTATCTGCAGTTCTTAACTCGAAGAAGAAAGTGATAGTAATTTATGTACTTTAAGTATATAAGCATTTACAGTTTTCAGATATCTGCCAAGCAGTCAGTGTGCTAAACCTTTGTCCAGCTTTTCCAATTGGATTACCTGGTCTAATCTCACTGTAGGCTAACATCTGTCCTGGCATCTCCTTTTCAACATAATTCCTGCCTCTTCAAATACAGTATTTCTCAGCAGTGATGTGCTGTTATTATTAAACAGTTCACCAGAATGATCCCAGATTTATTCCTCTTTAACTACAGAATATGGGTAAGAGCTGAGATTTTCTTAGTTTCACATAAAGGAAACACAGATCTCTATCTTTGACAAATGTACAGGGAACAAATTACTTTTATAGAATTATGCCCTTTGCACTAAATGAAGGAACAGCCCTGCAAGATATATTTAGGCATGAAGTGATTTGCTCTATATAAAGCAGCCTACAGCACACATCTTCCTTGGTGGTGACAAGCAAATGTCACCCAGAGCAAGAGCTCTCTAAACCCCTGCACCAACGATGGATTCCACCTCCTCCTCAGTGTCTCAGGGACGCTGAAACCAGAAACATGATTTATCTCCCTGACAGGACAGGGCTCTGGGCTGGGATTCCACATAACTTATCACTGGGGGATTTGGGAATCCTCGCCACTGTGCCCTATCATCCTCCAAACAGAAGATGCCCAAAAAAGATATTCACCTAGAAATGACAGGGAAGCAAAGTCCTCACACCACTCTCAGAAGCAAAATCAAGAGGATGAGTGTTATTATTAACTTGTGAGTTAAGAATGCCTAACAGGAAAAATTCTTGCAATGCATTTAAGCCCACATGCAGAGCTGACTTAGCAGTCACTGACGTATGCTGTGCATTTTTTCAGGGAAATAAGGTAATTGTAGTAAGATTTTAGGAGCCAATTTTTTTATAACAGATGAAGAAGAATTGCGTTGCATAAATTAATTTCTTGAATAAAAAAATGGAAGAGAAAGTTTTTCTCCATCTATCTTAAGCAATGGAAAGGCAGACGATAGGTGCAATTATTTCTCCAGGCCTCCTTGTTGAAACAACTATCATCTGCTCCATGTGCATTTGTAACTTCAGGCTGCACGCCCAAGCTGTTGCAGGTGTATATAGCATGGTGCTGCAGTACATACAATATAGATATTGTAGTCTAATACACAAATACGCTTTCAAAGACATTTCTTCCATGTCATTGAAGATTGGGTATGAGCATCTACTTCTGCTTTGCAAATTTTGCACAACAGGTTTTTTTACAGATATTTATGAATTTAGGATACTTTTCATTAGTTTTACTATCATCAAAGTTATGACAAATTACAGAGCTCCTCAGCAAGCTGCAAAGAGGCTCCAAAGGAAATACTGGTGGCATTTAAAGGAAAACAGGTAACTCCCTTCATGAAACTCCCTTTGGTTTTTTGTGAAGGATTGAAATAAGAGTGAAGAACAGTTCACATCCACAAAGGCTACATTAATTGCGTGCAGTGTTTGAAAAGAGTGTTTGGAGGAGATGAGGTGAAGGCTGTACAATTTTTATCTAGTTTGTGCGTGTGGGATGTGCGAAACATCATGTGATATATCAGAAGTACACAGTGGGGTTGAAAAATGAAAACTGGGCATTTCTCTGTTGCTTTGTAAAGCTCAGTAGCACAGACTTGCTTGGAATGTCTGCAAAACAGATAAGCAGGACAGATCATGAAGGCTTTATGTCCCAAAATATATTCCTTACAGTAGGAATTACAGACTAAAAATTAAAAAAAGTTTTCATCCTTATTTTCCTGTTGCCAAAGTTTTAATTTGCAACTACATGGAAGTCTTCTGCTTTACTCTGACTAGCTGCAATAATTCAAAATGCATATTCTAATCTTACTTGAAATCAAATTATTTTAAATTATGGGGACAAAAGCAGTCCCAAACAAGATTTGGCTGTCATTGCTCAAAATGCTGACTGTACAAGTGGTATGAAAAGGTCTTTGCTTTGAGAAGGTTAAAATCTGAACAGCACTGACATATGGTTTAAAGGATTTAAAAAAAAAAAACCAAACCAAAAACCTGTTATCTCCATTATACAGATGGGAAATTGAGGCACAAAAAGAATAACAATGTGCCCAAGGCCAAATAAGAAATCTCTTCAGATACAATCTTTCTCTCTAACATACCTCAGTATAAATTTATAGTCACCTAATAAAGAAATGTGGTAGTCATCCACATAATATACTTCATCATAGGAATCTTTTTCTTATCATTATTTCTAAAATAAGTTCAAAGTAACACCACCAATCTGCTCTGAACACAGCTTAGCTAGCCAGCTAAAAGCATTATGTGTGTCAACAGGAGAAAACATACCAGTGCTTATTCTTTGAAATACTTTATTTCAAACTAGGAACTTTATAAAGGCTCCCTTTGGAAGGTAGGATTTCTCTTATCTTTTTCACAACTTTCAATATATTGTCCCTTGTTTTTCCTTTGGATGATATGCTTATGAAGGACACTGTAAAAGTGTGCACACACCAATTAAAGAAAGCAGAGTCCATCATAAAGCCGTCTGGACTATTTTGAAAAGGATATGAAGTTAAATTAAATATTCCAGCCACAGAAGCTGTCACTGCAAAGAAAAGCTGTGCCATTGATCTGGTATCAAACACTGTTTATAGTGTGTGAGCATGATGGACATGGCTCCCTTAATTACAGTGGATTAAAGCAGGAAGAGCTCTATTGATGTCTAGACTTGTAGCAGGAGCAACTTAGCAGGGAGACAAGGAGAATCAGGTCCTTCCACTGCAGGAAGATGGTGTCACACTTTAGTGAAGACTTCACAGGAGGAAAATTCCAGTATTCATACATGATAAATCACATGCATCAAGCTGAGCATACAGCTTGCAGTCAGCACTTTGCTGTGAGCAGTGTAAGCACCAGGACCACGGTGCGAAGCATCTGCTCACAGTCTTCCAAGCTTCCTAATGATCTCAGCATTTGCTGTTTTCTGATGAATAAGGAATGCCAAATGACTATTTTAGAGGCAGTTAGAGGGTCAGGAGAGGTGAATCATGTTGGCGTTATTTAAGGTAAGGGAGCAGGAAGTTGCTTCCAAGCACCTTTAAGAAAACACTTTCTTCCAGCCCTAGACAGCAAGTCCCTGTTACCGCTCATATAAATAAACTGAGAGCCAGATTTGGTTCAACAGTTTCTCTAGCCTCCATCGCAGTCAGATTCATTCTTGTCTCCTGCCTCAGCAATGCCAATTGCTTTAGGTACACACCCCAGTGGTTACGTCCTTTTTGCATAGAAGCGGCTCTCACTAATCCTTATTCAACCAGAAAAATAACTGCGTATGTGAGAATTAATTACACAGCCTCCATTAATTATTTACCTGTTATGACAGGCGCAACAATTAAAATGAAGAAGCTGGTTTTACTGCTCATTCCCTTATGTTCCTGTCCCAGGTAAGGAGAAGGAAAGAAGTACTACTTTTAAATAATCTTAGTGTTTTACTCACATTGAATTTTTTTTTCTCTATGAACTTAAATTCATTCTTTAAAAGGTGAGCTTTTCTGGAGTAAGTGTCTGCAAACTTATTTTCAACAAAGTCCATTTTAATCATTCTACAAGACAGTAATGTCTAGACATCACCCCTACACTGTGATCCCAACAGTCCGATCTGCCCCTGACACACATGCGCTGTGAGGAAAGAACTGAAAGAACTGAAAGAACAGGCTGTGCATATACTTAGCCATGCTAAGGGACCAAGACTAACATATTGATTTAAAAGCACTCTGAAGATGAAAAAGCATTCATAATTATTTCTTAGAACACATAATTTGTGTCATAGTGAAATAAGTACTGACTGTCTAATTTGGATTTTTTTTTAATATTAATATGCACATGATAACATGAAAAGTCATTGCTTTGCATGAGTCCTGCCTTATCACTCATAGCATTTGTTTCTGACAGCTAGCATTCAATTATTTAAAAGTGCAAATTAAAAAAAAAAGGTAACTAATACTGGACATATTTACAATTTAATTTGTTCTAAATTCTCTCCATGACCCAAACCTGCAAAGTGCCAAGTACCATCTCTTCCCAGGGATTTCAGCAGCAGTTAAAGGCACTCAGAACCTCCCTGACAGCACCTAGCATCTTGCAGAATAAGGCACTTTACACCAAAAAAAAAAGCATTTTGATTGTCAGGGAAACACAGTCATCTCTCAGCTAGAACATGTTAGCTGTTTCACAGAGCATACCAAGTCTGTTTAACAGTTTGATACAAAAGACAGGCATGCAATCCATATACCTCCAGAAGGATTTTAATTCAGCAGGATACGATGGCCGAGACCCCAATGTGGGCAGAATATCACCTTACTATATCCCCCTGACATGGAAAGTAAATCACATCTTTAATTATCATACAATGTCAGATTTTAGTGTTGTGCCTCCTGTTGAAGAAAGTCTCTCTAACTGCATAATCCCATAGAAATGTCACAGGTTTATACTGTATATTACCAGCTCAAAGGAACTTATTATGAACTAGAATGCTATCTTTTATGCCTTCCACCGCAACTTCAGCAGCCTACTGAGACCTCCAACGGAAGAGCAAAGAGGGTTTCGACATTACAAAACAACAGCCCCAAGTGTTACAAATGCTATAGAAAAGTTCAGAAAAAAAAGCTCAGTACTCAACGAGCAAAAATGTCATCATGGTATCAACAGCTCCTTCTTGTTAGCTGGGCCAGAATCAGAGAGGCTTTCAAGCTGGGAGAGACCCCATGAGTTGCTTGGTCATTCAGGCCAGGTTGCTCATGGCTTTACCCAGTTGGGGTTAAAAACCTCCAAAGGCAGAGACTGCACACAGGTTGCCTCTCTGGGATACCTGTGCCTCTGCCTGACTGTTCTCACGGGGAAAAATACCCAGTCTGTTTCAATTTACACCTGCTACCTCTTTCCCTCCCACCCTGCACCACTGTAAAGAGCGCAGCTCCCTGTCCTTGAGGATGTCCCCATAGGCACTGGTGCTGCTGTTAGGTCCTCTGAAGCCATCTCTGCTCCAGGCTGAACCAGCCCAGCTTCCCCAGCCTCTCCTCGCAGGGCAGGTGCTCCAGCCCCCACCATCTTGGTGGCCTCAGCTGAACTCCCTCTGGTTTATCAACTTCGCTATGGTTTTGGGCTCCCAACATTGGATTCAGTAATCCAGATATAGTTTAACAAGTATTGATTAAAGGGGGACAATGAGTCCCTTCGATCTGTATCTCTGCCACTGGCCACCTTTGCTGCCAGGACTCGCCACTGGCCCATGTTGTGCTTGCTGGCCACCAGGACCCCCAGGGCCTTTCCCACAGAGAAACAACTGCAACAGCTCTCCATTTGCAAACTCCATGAAAGCAGCAGATGACAAATGACAGCATTTGTCCAAGCATTTGTTTCTGAGAGTTAGCATTCAATTATTTAAAAATGCAAATAAAGAAAAATATGGTAACTATTTGGACTCAATGCCATTGAGACTTCGTTAATCACTGACATCAACCTGGGTATTGCGAAATACGCCTCCACTGACTCCACTGAAAAATCAGTCTGGATTGTCTAAAAGGCACAAAATATATGTAGAAAAGGAGACAAGTAAGAACAGTGCACTGATATGTAGCTGCCTACATCCTAAATTTCCTTTGTTGGAGCAAGAATTCCTTGGTTCATATTGTTGGTATTAAGATGGTCAGTAAAGTTTCCTTCCAACTAAAGGAAACTAATTCCCTTGAAAAGATACATACCAAGAACATTAGCTGTACACTGGAGAATTCCTGAGACATCTTCAGTTTCTTCATTGCCAGAGCAGTCTGTGTAGGAGCATCTGTTTGATATATTGTGAAAGTTCTTCTCCGCATCCCTGTAACTACAGTAAAAAAAGTAAGAAAGTTATAGCATCTCCTTATATAAACTCAAGGTCAACAAATGTCTTTCAGAAGCGGTGGTAAAGGATGCCTTTACTGTTCCTTGTCTATTCCCTCTTTTCCCCTCCATCACCCCCTTTCCATTTGTGCATTATCACACACAGATGACATGACATTAGTAGCCTGGGTATCTCAAGTATTATACTAGAATCGAGAATATTACCTGTAATGAGAATGAAGACATAAGAAAAAAATAGTACCACAGGGATGAGGGAAGGGTATCAGACATATCTGTCCTATATGTCATTCCCACTGGGGTGTTGTCTACAACAAAGTTGTACAGTAAACTCCAAGCAAGATGTTTAAGAGGCAATGCTAAGTATCTAATAAGAATAATAAATCTTCCACATCACATTACATTAGCACTGCAAGTATAAAACCTAGCTTTCTCTGTGGATTACTGTCTGAAAAGATCTCAGCAGAAAGAAGGATGTCAAGCTGCAACTCACTATGCTATCAAGAATAAAGTTTGTGCTATAGCCTGTTAAAGAAAAATTAAAAAGAATCCCGTCACTAATGAAAGACACAGAGCTATGGTCTGACCAGCAACAAAGCAGCTACCATCTAAATTATTCTATTTGATTTAGCTTTGCTGGATTGTTTTTCCTTAATTCAATAGAAACAGAACAAAAGCTCAAACTATGTTTAAAACAAAGCTTTATGCAGGTGATAATGACAACAAAAGAGGGAACACAAGTGAAGAAAATGCAGCAGAGTGATAATGCACTTGGGAAAATATACAATTGATTTAGCTTTAGCTCAATGCACAGAGAAAAGCTTTTCTAATGAGTATTAACAGTTCTGGTATGCTTTCATACTTTGTTTATAGTTCATAAATCATGAATAGCAGTTTTAAGGATTGGACTCTTCATCTGGTTAATGCCTGCAAAATCTCAGCACCTGAGTTGCCAGCACCTGTGGAAAAGGACTAGAAAGGATTCACAGCTGCCCATCAGGTTACCCCCCAACAGGGAAACTGGTTCTCCACGTGGAGTAAAGCATATTGGGAAGAGCGGGCTCATCTTAGACAAGGAAAACCCGCTGGTCAGGGCTGCTGGTGCACTCTGCAGAGAGCTGCATGGTCTGTACCGCTTCCCAGGTCTCCAGCGATGCCAGGCCAGGAGCCTGGCAGGAGGCCACGTCCTGACCCATTGCCAGAGCTCACCCAGAGCCCAAGCCCACCGCCACACCAGGAGGCCAGGCCTCTTCAGTCAGCATCACCAACTCCCGGAATGACACCACGGCCACTCCTCACCTCTGATCTTTACTGGGACGGGAGATTTGATGAACATTTATGTTGTATTGGGTGTCAGCACCCGGGGGGGCTGCAGGGACCTCTGTGAGGAGAGGATGGAGCTGCCCTGTGCTGAGCACAGACAGTTCCAGCTGTCTCCAATGGCTCCACCGCAGGGCACAGCTCAGCCCTGCAGCCAAGCAGGTGGCACCTCTGGGAAAATGTATTTAAGAAAGGGCAAAACATCTCATGGTGGTGTAAGGGGTGAGGAAAAGAAGTGAGAGAAACAACACCTGTGAACACCAAGGTCAGTGAAGGAGGGGAGGAGGTGCGGGAGCAGAGATTCCCCTGCAGCCCCTGGAGAAGACCATGGGGAAGCAGGTTGTCCATGAAGGACCACAGTGGAGCAGATATCCACCCTGCAGTCTGTGGAGGACCCCATGCCGGTGCAGGGGGATGTGCCCTGAAGGAAACTGCAGCCCATGGACAGTCCACAAAGAGCAGGGGAATAAGTGTGAGGAGGAAGGAGCAGCAGAGAGGAGCTGTTATGGACTGACCACAACCTCCATCCCCATTCCCCTGTGCCACTCAGGGTGGGAGGAGGTAGAGGAGTCAGGGGTGTCTTCACCTCAACCCACAACCTTCGTTCATCTTATTTTCTCCCCTGTCCTGTTGAGGAGGGGAAGTGAGAGAGGGGAGCAGCTGGGTGGGAGTCTGGCAGCTGGCCAAGGTCAACCCACCACAGTGTGTACCAAAAGTAAAGATCATGGGGCAGGACAAATATAGGGCATCTGCTAGAGACAGATGCTACTTTAACAAACTCATATTGATGTTCAAAAAACTAAGTCGGTGTATCATAAGTCACAGGAATTACAGGTTTTCAGAGTGTCCTGGTTTTAAACTTTGTCCATTAAAAGAAGTACATCTAAGTCACATGTGGCCATAAATAAAAAGCCGCATTGTTATTGCACACATGCTTTCCTCAAGGCACTGTCTCATCCTCTGAAGTCTCCTAACATAAGACTTGAGGCAATTTTTTCAGCAGCTGAAAAAATTAGCAGCCAGAAGGCTTCTCCCCCCTGCCTGCCCCATGGTGGACGTCACAACTCCCTGCCAAGACTGGCTCCCTTGCTGCCCTCAGGTGCCAGCCAGACTGCTAATATTGCAGGTATCACCCACCAAGCTAGGGCTCCCTGTGAATTTTAACCAAACACTGAGAAATAGGCAAGGACAATTCCCTCCAGTGCACCAAGCTTTGAAACTATGTCATAAATTCTAAAAAGACCCTCAACGCAGCTTGAAAAAAATTTCATTACATCTGTGTAATTAAATTCAGAGGACAGCATTCTTCATTTGTCATATGGCACAGCCATTTAATGGCTATAGACATGCAGCCACTGTATTCTGACTCGGTTATGAAAACTTATATGTGACAATAAAATACCTGCGGAGGTAAGGAAAGTACTTGTGCAGGTAAGGAAAAGATTGAAAGGAGATTATTTTAATCAATGGGAGAATGCCTTAGGTTTTCATGATGATAGTTGCTATTACTTTCTTTTTACTCCTCAGTCATCTATTAATTTTTGCAATGAACTCTTAGGAGGTGGCTTTCAGCCCTGCTTCTGCAAACACTTGCAAGTATGTAACAGTGGATGTATGTAACAAGCACTGATGTAGGATTTTGCAAGATTTGGACCTCAGTTCATTACATAAATAACTTTTTCAGCATTCTCAGCTGGCTCTGTGAAAAGCAAATTGGAACAGATCTTATACTTCTACAAAAAGATTCCCTATTCTCCTTATATAGGAAGCATCATTGTTAATGGAGCAGTCATGCTCTGATGGGATTGCATGGAAGCAGGACTGGACAGCAGTTTATCATTAACGTCCATAGTATGTATAGTTACTCCAGAGCATCTCTAAGAATTTGTGAGAGAAATTAAGAAGTTTGTCAAACAAGGCTGTGACTTGGGAAGCATAAAGGAAAACATTACCATGCACCTTTCACTACCTCACATATTAACACTTACCCAATAACTTGATGCTCAAAATACTGCAGTGTCCTTTGAAGAGTTTGCCGAATGGTCTGAGGCTATGGAAGAATAATAAAAAAATCATAAGATTAGGGAAGTACAGTACAGTTCAATTAACATTGCCTTTTAACACACTATTTTTCTCCAGTCTTAGTCCTCCTCATCTTCTACCTGCTAGGTGCCCGTCATAGCAATGGATATGAAATATTATTCATTCCTTATATCTTACTTCACCATTTAAATAGGAAGGAATTTTATAATGTGACATAATTGATACTGCTTACAATACTAGTTGTGCATAACAAAGGAGCTACTTCACTACTAGCTCTCAAAAACTACCACCTACCAATTATCTCATTATTTTAAAATAATTAATTTAAAATAGTTGCAAGAAAATGCTATTATTTTGTGATGAAGGTATCACAAGGTATCACAATCACATTGGATTTTTAAACTCTGCATGCTCCCTAGAGCATTTTGTACTAAAGAATATTATAAAGATACAATTTATTTTGGCTTACTTCCCTGACAAGCTATGACTCTCCAGTCATCTTTTAAATTATCAGGAAACTCAAGTTCATCAAAAGAAAATCATGACGTGCTTCAAGCATTTCTGTGCTATTTAATAGGTGTTCACGAAACTGCATATGTGCATATTTGTGTTTCTTTGCGTTATTACTACTACTACAGTGTTCACCAAAACACATATGTACATATATATGTTTATTTTCCTTACTGCTACTACTGCTGCTGCTGCTATTCCTATTATTTTGAATTAATTCATGAGAGATCTTTGGGTAAATAAAGCAAATGTGAAATCCATGTCATTCCCTTTGGAATTTTCCAAGTCACTTATGGCAAAACATCATTCTTCCAAAATGACTGGTTTGTACCAAATCTGAGGTTTTTCACCTGTCTATTTTGTCCTGGTGCCAGAGGTCAGACAAAGGTACCTAATTTGGATTTCTAAGTCTTTCTTCTGATCAGAGGCACACAGGGATATTTTGATCAGATTCGTAGTAGCAGACACTCAAATTTTAGAGATATTTGGTATTTCCCTACCTTTTGGAAAAGACATCTAATTGTTTTGGAAAGTAATAATTGAAATGCCCTTTAATTAGAGGAATTTCATGCTAAAACCACCATCATCTTTGAAAGTCTCATATTCTGCTTACTGCTGTACAGATTCAGCAGTTCAAGAGCTGAACTTTCTTCCTACTATTGCCCATGAGTTTGCAGAAGGAGGTATCCGTTTTGATGGTGGCAGGAATGAAAAAGCATACACTAGGTTTGTGCAATTGTAAAAATTTCTTTTTTAATACCAAACTACAAGAATGTGTCTACCCTTTTGAATTCAAATGTGTGGAAATGCAAGCACTTAACAAAAATAAGCTCAAAATAGATGTAAACCTTGAAAGAGGGCTTTTTTGTTAATTCTGTATCAGATAATTAGTTCTCTTCTCTGTGGGAGCTAAGTTTCCCATGCTAAAAGGCATTAGAAGTTACATGTTCTCTTGCAACACACAGTGGAAGCACCATAGGAATGAAACCATCACATATCAAAAAACCATCCCCTTCTCAGTGGTACAGCGGGTGTTGAAGTCCTTAGGCCTGATGGGCTACAAATATGTTTCATGGCCTGTTCTCACAGAGATTAAGAAGCTTTCCAGTGCTCAGCAGGCAGAAAAATTCATTCTTCACATAAAGAAAAGACGTCTTTTCCCACTCTAGCAATGAGGCAAAGCAAAATGGCAGCTTTAAGCAAAGAGGTAGAGAGAGCTGCCATCTCCATAGAGCATCTCCCTCAGCCCCACACCCTACACACAGAACATTAGTACTCCACCAGCAACTCCTCTGACATGAAACAGGGAATGGTAGAAATGTTTGATTGTTAAATTAAATCTCCCTTCTGGTTCTCCAAAAGTGCTTTTACAACAAGCATATGGAAGGCAGCAATGCCTGGTACCACAGCAGAGAGGAAGGAAAAGAGCTTTTTGTCCTCTCAAGAAGTTTTGCACTTTATGACACCTGAGCAATCCTCCATGGACTGTCTTTGCCTTTCTCATGCCCGATGCACAGATGTTGCACTCCTTAGCCAGGGAAATATCCTTTCGAATACCTCAAGATTTGACCATCCTGCAGTGCTGAATTAAAAAAAAAGAATAGCCCACATACTGTTAACTCTCTCTTCTGAAAGCTAAATCATCTGCCTAGCTGTTGTCAGACAATTTTATACAATCCCATGAACTCATACGCCTTTTCTTTGGCATCTCCTATCAAATCTTACAAATTAAGTACAGACAAAAACTAGGATTTATGATTGAAACACTGGTCATAAACAGAGCTCTATGTAATGTGCTCATGGCCTGCATGAAAACTGACCTCAGGAGTCACAAAGTCTTTCTTCATTTCTGACAAGAATTATTACGGCATGTCACTGTGCATGGTTAAAAAGCCACTGTGCTCCCCTTCTCAGTTTGCTGTATTTCATCACTCGTGAACGTCATTTTGCTATAGATGTAATTCTGTAACTATGGCCATGACTAAACAAAACAGAAAGACGAGATATGACACCTGCTTATAGCTACCTGCAAGGGTAGTTTGGTGTACCACTTCTTCCGCTGCTGACTAAGCATTGCCTATGACAGAGAGAGTGGGCAGGAAAACATTTCCACCTCTTTTCTGCAGCCAATGGCAAGGCTGGATGGAGGCAAAAGAGCTAAACCTTCTTCTAGTAGCCTCTCCAAGAAACATAGCTTCTGCCATTCGGGGAGATAAAAGACAGCCTATAAAAATGCACCTCCTCTACTGCAATGTACGTCTATGCCATGCAGGTACCCAGTGGTGCTTATTTACTGGAGAGGTTTTAAAGCTTCATGACCACTTAAAATGAAAGATTTAATATAAATGTAAAACAGTGGCTATTACCTAAAATAGTACATTTTAACAATTCATTTTTATTAGAATGATTTACTAATACTTGAGATGCATTACAAAAGGAATAGTCACATCAGTTCACAATTCTAAGGGCAGCTCAAATTAAGACATGTCAGTATTGCTATTGTTAACTGTAAATTAATCTAAGAATTGCCATACCAGATCATATCCAAGCTCCATCTGGAATAATGAAATATAAGGTAGAAGGGACGACTGAAAGTATTTAGACTGATTTCTTGCATGCCAAAGGCCACAGGACTTCCCTGAGTTAATTCTGAATCCAGACATCAGGCCATGGCTAACCCTAATGTGTCAAAATAAATTGTAAAAAATCAGAATCACAGAATCATGGTGTGATCTGAGTTACAACTGGTTGCTCCAGTCTTTCTCCAGGTGATTTTTTAGTGTCTCCAAGGATGGCGATCCCACCACCTCTCTGGGCAATGTGTGCCAATGTTTAAACACCCTCATGATTTTTTTTTTTTTTAATACCCATTTGAAACTTCCCATCTTCCAGGTTTCTTGCCTCTCATCCTTCTGCTGTGCGCCCTTGTGAAGAATCTGGTTCCATCTTCTCTCCACACCCTGATCAGGTAGCTGCAGGCTGCAACAAGATACCCCCAAAGCTGTCTCTTCTTTAAAGCTGAGCAGATGCAGCTCCCCCAGCCCCTCCTCAGATGTCACATGCTCCATCCCTTGACCATCCTGGTAGTCCTCTGATGACCCCAGTATCAATCCCTCAGGGATATACAGAGGCAACTGGTTGCTAATTTGACTTTGTGACTCTGATGGCCACCTTTTGAGCCTTAAGGTTCAGCAAATATTCCACCCATCTTATCATCCACTTAAGCAGTCCATATCTCACCAATTTGGCTCTAATGACATTACAGGAGACCATGCCAAAGACTTTCCTAAAGTCACGGTAGACAGCATCCCTTCATCCATTGAGCCAGTCATCTCATTACAGAAGTCAATCAGGTTGGTCAGGCACAATGCATCCTTGGTAAAGGGCATAAAAGTGTGTAAAGGGTGTTAAAGGGAATAATAGGGGTAAAATTTGGCCCGGCTGTTCCCAATCACCATCTTCTTATCCTTTTTTGTGCTAAGAAAAGGCTTCCAAAAGGATTTGCTCCATAACTTTCTCAAGGACTGAGGTCAGGCTGATTGGTCTGTAGTTCCCTGGATCCTCTTTGTCCTTCTTGATGCTGGGTGTGATATTTGCCTTTTTCTAGTCATCAAGTACCTCCCCTGATTGCCGTGACTGGGAGGCTTTCCCACCTCCATCCCTGCATGCTCAGGTGATGCCTCAATATCCCTCCAGGGCACCCCATCCCTGCTACCAACTTCTGTGGACATCATTTTTTGCATTTGAGCTCTGTGCTGAGGTCCCTGTTCATCCATACTATCCTTCTTCCATGCTTGCTGGACTGTCCACACATCATAATGAACTGTCCTTGTGCTTTGAGGAAGATGTCAAAGGGTCGATGAATATCAATCAACTTCTTGTGCCCCCTTACCCTACAGGCTAGTTGCCTATTAGATCCTGCCAAGAAGATCTATAAAGAAGCCAAAATCTGCTCTCCTGAAGTGTGAGGCTATGATTCCACTTATTTGTCTTTCCCACTTCTCTCAGTGTTTTGAACTCCAGCATCTCATAATCACTGTAGCCAGGGCTGCCCTCAGCCTTTATACCTTCAACGAGTTCTTCCTTGTGCGTGAGCAATAGCTCCAGCAGAGTATCCCCCCTTGTCAGCTCATTGATCCCCTGCATTAAGAATTGTCTTCAGCACACTTCAAAAATTTGCACTGCTTGTGCTCAGACCTATTGCCCTTCTAGTGGATTCTGGGTTGGCTGAAGCCCCCCATGAGTACCAGGGCCTGCCATTTTGAGGCTTACTCCAGCCCTCTAAAGGCTTCCTCTGCTTTCACTTCTTGACCAGCCACTGTGTAGCAGATGTACCACCACGCCACCCCTGCTCATCTGTCCTCTGCTCCTGACCCCCACACTCTGGGCCAGCTTGCTCTGTCCAAAGGGAACTGCCCACCCAGTGCTGCCACCTCTTTGCACAGAGCGCAGCTCCTGCTCCTCACCTTCCCAGCCGGTCCTTCCTGAAGATCCTCTCCCCCTCTCCGGCAGCACTCCCATCCTGAGAGCCACTCCATACAAGGATGTGTGCAATCCTACATGAAGTCCAAGCTCAGTGGTAGCATGGGGATGTCTAATGCCACCTGTTTGTTGCCCATGCTGCCTGCATTTGGGAACAGGCACTTGAGATGGGCTCCCAGTCATGCTGCTTTCATGAGGTGAGCGTAAAAGCCTCTCCCATCTTGCTGTTCCCGATACTTCTTCACTGCTTCCCCTTCTCTGCAGAAAATGAAACCTCTTCCCCAACAAGATAGTTTAAAAGCCTCCTCACAAGGTTGTGAAGCCTGTTAGCAAAGACACCCTTACCTCACTGTCAGGTGAATCCCATTCTTGCTCACTCTGAGGAGAGTGCCCCATGCCCATGGAGACCAAAGCCCTGCCAGCAACACCAGCCACAGAGCCAGGGACTGCCTTACTAGATGTGTCCTCTCCAACCAGAGCCTTTCCCCTCACAAGCAGGATCAAGGAGTCACCAGCTGGGCACCCACACCCTTTGCCCTTGCACTCAAAGCCATGCAGTCACTCCTGATATACTCAAGGTCTCCCCTGGCTGTATCATTGGCACTCACACGGATGAGCAGCAGGGGTCATAGTCCAAGAGACAGACAAGCTTTGGCAGCCTCTTTGTGACACTATGTCCGAGCTCTTGGCAAGCAGCAAACCTCCTGAGGCAGCAAGGCAGCAGAGTGCCTCTGTCTCCTCAGAAGAGAGTCGCTGATACCTACCAGCCTCCTCTTCTTGAAGCCTCTAAGGGCTGAGGCTCAGCTGGCTCTGATGCCTCATCGCAAGGGAGGTCGTCTCTCCCACCTCTTCCCAGGGCACTGTACCTGCTCTGTAACTGCTGAACAGGGTGGAAAAGGGGCCTTAGTTCTGTTGTCAGAAGTAACAAACCTCCAGCCTCCTCCATCTCAGGAGTTTCCACCCTTGATCCCCAAGGGTAATCTCTATTTTTCCCTCCTGCCTTGCAACATGGGGCTCAGGTTCTTGACTCTGCAGGGCCTCCGGAAGGACCTGTCCGTCCTCCCTGATGTGTACAGCCTGCTCACTATCTCCTACAGCTCTTCCACCTGGCAACTCAGTGCTGCAACCAAAGTGCACCGCCGTTGCACAGCAGCCGGCAGCGATCCTGAACACGGCACCCCTGCCATGACAGCTGCTGTGACTCTGCCAGCCGCCGCTGTTTGCAGGATGCACTCGAGAAATCTGCCTTTCTCACTAGATCTCACCTGGCTCTCCAGTAGGGCAAAACTGGCTCAAGACCTGAAGCTAGAAGATTAATAGCTCCTCAAAGATGCTTTTATGACTAATTGCAGAAAATCTTTACGAACATATTTGTCTAAATGATCTTGAAATTTTTTAGGTTTGTTTTTTTTTAACTTGGACAATATCCTTTGAAAAAAAGCTCCAGTTTAAACAGACATTGTATAATTTTTTTTTTGTCTTTTTTTCAGTTTAATTTTCCCTTCTTTTAACTTCATTGCCTCCAGTTTTGGAGACAAAGGGGAGAGGACTTCCACTTCAATTGCATGCCTTGTTATAAATGTCTTTCCTAAGGCAATCAAATGTAAGCTTTCCAATCTCTTCTCAGAGGACAGAAACTCTAGCCTATTCCCTAGCTATCTTCTGTTGCCTCTGAAATGTCTTTCATTTGATTGCAATACCTTCGGAAATAAATGGTAGGGCTCATCTGCCCAGCTGTAGGCACCCAAAGTGATTCGTTTCATCTTATGGTTGGCATCTAATACATGCCTGAGGACTCAGTCTTTAGAAATGCCCATTTCTTTCTTTTGTCTAGAAAAGATGTTGAGTGATTGCTTCAGACTTAGACATCTTTTAAATGTTTAAGTAAGGACAGACAAACCCCACCCTGAAGTGACAGAACTGCACAAAGTATCCCAGATGACGCAGTCTAAATTTACATAAATGCAGTTTCAAATTCGCCATCCCATTCCTTTTGCATCCTAAGATAACCAGATAGAATTAGAGAAGAAAGGGACTGTAGAGACCAGGGAGGTCTGAGCCAAGAGAGCAGCCAGATACACAGACAGTTTCTCCTTAACCCTAACAAGGCTTCAAAGACTTTTCCTGGTAAAAGCTAAGTGGCTCCTAGCTGAGCCTCAGAAGTGCTTCAGCAGTCATGCTCTTAAAAACTTGAGTGCTTAAAATTTTAAACATGAAAGTAGAAGCACTGAAGAGCACAATAGGCTCAGCTAGAAACTACTGCTTCTATCAGAATTTCTTCAGGGAAGTCCATCGGGTCAGGGGGCTCCTCCAGACTCTTGTGCCCTGGGGAGCTGCAAAGTCCTTCCTAGAGGAATCCGCACTTCTGCATATGGGAGAGGCAAGCTACCACACACCTCAACCAAATCATCACCTTGATGCTGGAAGTTTTACATGCTTCAAATTTGTAGTGTGCAATCACTAACACAGCAGATGTGTAAGACTTTAATTGCTGGCTTCACTGCTGGTGATAGTTCATTCATGAAAAACATTTCTTTCTTCATATTTCAGAACCAATTTTAGTCAAGTCTTTGTGCATAGGTGATTCCAGATCTATAAGCACACATGAGTAGGTGTGTACCTGGCCCATCCAGAAGGAAATAAATGGCAAAATAGTCATTTTCACATCCAGTCTGTTGGGTTTTTTTTAATATTTATCCCATGATCATGAAAGCAGTGGATAACTGTTCTTTCCCTGTCCTTCTGGTCACCAAAATATTGATGTTAAAGAGGCCGTAAACAAAGAATCAAGGCTCCAGCTGAAGACAAACATTTGTCAACATCCCCAAATGCCAAGAGTGGGGAGATAAGCTGCAACTAAAAAAAAATTGCTGCAACTAGGGGAAAGCAGAACTGAAAAAGAAAGGAAGGCTCCTTTGGCATCCTACAATTTTCTGATGATGCAGAAAGGAGGAAGGCTCCCTAGCAGGTCCTTGCGGGTCCTGCACAGCCAGGATCCCTCCCCGTCCCCTTCCCAATAGCTGAAGAATGGAATGAAAGGGCACAGACAGAAATCAGAAATGGAGAAGCAGAGCCCCAACATAAGCAACCATTTGAAAATTTAAAAAAATAATAATCTTTGGGGGTTTAATAGTGCTTTTGATAATATAATCAGGGAAAAGATATATTTTTACTCTCTAGCTTCTGAACCTTTAGGGTACACTCATTCTTTTCTCTGTAACTGTACAAGCTAAAAATGTATTTTTTCTTCATGAAAACCAGCTTCCTGATTCCAGAGGTTTGTGCTTTAGATAAAAGCACTAACTGTTTGCAGACCTCTGTGATTAGCACCAGATTTGGTATCAGGAGGGGAATCATAGAATCATAGAATCGTTTAGGTTGGAAAGGACCTTTAAGATCATCAAGTCCAACTGTTAACCTAGCACTGCCAAGTCCACCACTAAACCATGTCCCTAAGCACCACATCTACACGATGCAGAATCCCCAGGAGGGGACTGTTTGGGGATCCAGAGTGGGATGACTGATAGCAGGAGGCAAAATCAGCTGCCCTACAACAGCCCACGACGATCTGGATGGGACCAGAGTTCAGTACCACCCGGCACCTAAACCTGAGACCATTCTGCTCCTCAGTTCATGCAAACTGGGGTACTCTTCACAGAGAAATACTTGTGCACATCAGAGAAAATGCCTTAATTTAATAAATAACATTGAGACTAAGAATTTTCCCCCATACAATTTCATGGCAATAACAATGCAAACACTCTGAAGAAATAAAACAGAGCTAAATAATAACTAGAAATTATAATTCCTGCATCCCCAGCTGCCTTTCAACTAGAAGAATCACAGACATTACGGATGGAAATTGCCTATTAGATCATCTAGTCTAACTCCTTGACAGTGAAGGATAAATATCTCAGGGTGCTATCCATTATAATACCGGCTGGGATCACTTTGTTCATCTTTGAATTTCAGCCATGTCTGGAACGGATAGAAGATCTGTTCTTCTGCAGTGCTGCAGAAAGAATGTATTCAGTAGGTGAGAATATAATAGATGATCTACCGCTAATGCTACCTGTTCATCTTGTAATGCAACTCACATCTACTACATAAAATCATTGGTGCTACTCTAGCAGACAGACAGGAAATAAAAGGCTTTACATGTCAGTCCTTCTCAAGGAATTTCTTCTGCTGGGATAGAGCAAACACAATTTCCCAGTATAACTGGACCTAATTTCATATGCAGAGCTGCAAAGATGCTTATCCCTTTGAGACCTATAGACAAACCACAGATTTTTTTGTCTTCGTTTTGAAAACTAGTTTGAGAGTTAGCAAGCAGGCATATCTAGAAAGAATTTGGATATGAGATGGAATAATTTATTTTACCCAAAGCATTTTATAACAGCCTTTAACATTAGCACGAGTGGGAGAAGGAAAGAAAGGGCTTTTCTCTGTGCTAACATTATACCTTTCACCAGGAGTACATTGGACGACAGCGAAGTTGCAACTGTCTCTGCTCAAGCAGTTGCAAATGAAGAACATTCACTCTCATTTTGATGTAGCCATGACTGCACACTGCTACTTTGGGGCATATATTGATGACCATAACATTCCCTTCTACTTTACAACACCTGGACACTTTGGCCAGGGGAGAGGCAGAGAAGTGCAAAACAACTGAGATCAGTTTTCTGGAATTAACACTGGTGCTGCCACGTTCTGGTTTGTTGGCCAGCGGTTGAGATCTGTCTGGGGGCAGGCCTGATACCCAGCGGGGATACGCTCTCTGCTTCCAGGCAGCAAAGACACCTGCAATGTATGAATGTTTCCGAGACACATTTTTTTCTAAGCACCGTAGGGAAGACAAGATTTCAGGCTAGAACTATACAAACATTAAGAAAGCAACTACTACTATGATCGGTCTAAGCACGAGATGTCAAATATTCAAACTCATCCTAAATAAAATTTCATCAAGGTCAATACAATGCTGCAGGCCCTCTGGTGCAGCTAAACTGATTTTTTTAATATTTTATTTGCTGAGGCTGAAGTTCCCTTGCATGAGATGTTAAGACAAACAAATAAAACCCACCATGATGCTCATATTGATAACATTTTCCAGAATGTTCCTGTTTGAGACACCACAGCTCTGTTCCACGCTATGAAATAGCAGATTGACTGGCTACAGACTGCTTGTGTGACCTTGTCTATAAATGGCATTTCTCTCTGTTAAGTTGAAAGATACTGGGCAAAAGTCTGATTTTATCATACTTTAAAAAAATTAATCCTGTTTGCCTGTTGCTATTAGAAATTAGGAGTTTCTCATGGGATGTGCCTTTCTTAACCATTTTCATGCTTTTTTTCCTTCACACCCTCATTCCTGAGAAGGATGTTACTCACGTAAAGCTCATCCAGCCTGGGCTATTATGTGAATAAGCTCGTCAGACTGCTGATATGGTTATCATTTGACATTACCTTACTTCATTCAGAAAGATAGGCAGAAGTTATTCCTACAACAGTAGAGCTTAGATATACCTGATGGGTTACTGTGAGTCATAAGGAGCTCAGAATACTTGTGCGAAAATTTTTCAAAATCTCCTGTAAAAATCAATTTGTTACCTCTCCTGCTGCTATATTGCAACTTCTCCACCAAAACCCCACCTCCACTCACTGGAGGATTCACCTGCAATTAAGCAATTTGAAGTTGCAGCAGTTCTCTGACATAAATAATAGCCTACACACTAACCTAAACGACTGCCTTTAGATTCACTTTTCTCCCACTGTCAGGAAAAAGGCTGTATTCAAAAAGACAATTCTTAAATTCAAACTATTTGGCAGCAGCCAGTAGCAGCTTCCTAACTTAAATAGGAAAAAAAAGTTCTTACTTCAATGTGTCTTCAACTGGGCCTTTAAAGAATAGCAGGAATAATTCCAAATGAACGGAAAAGTATATCACAAGTGATTTTCACTTAATAATATTTATAGTTCAAGAGACATGTTACACAGGCCATTCAGAAAATAAAATCAAACAGAAATGTAAGTCAGTTTAACGCTGTGTCATGCTGTAATTCTCTTTCCAGAAAGATCAGTACAGCGCTTTGGGGTACACAGTCTCCTCTGAACGCATGCCTAGTCACTCTCAGCTCCTTTGCAGTAGTCCATGCCCCTTAGATGGGAGCAGAGTATTTCACTTTCCAAATCAGTGACAAATTATTTTTTTCTGATTTTGATTCTATTTTCAGCCTGGTATTGGACAGAAGTCAAGATAGAACTGGAGCAAATGTGAAAATTGCTGCAAGGAACTGGAATTCAGTAAGATACTAAATGGCATTTCTAAAGAATAAAACTGTGTCCACTGGTGCCAGGATATAATTCCCACATACCAGAGTTCTTAAAGGCAGAAAAATTTATGTTGATAATGAATAGCATACAGTATCATCATCTCTAGTTATAACTCATCAAAATTTATGTCATTGTGGGTGTAAATTTCATCCTTTAAAATGGAACACAACAGCAAACCTGGAATCACAAGAAAACAATATCGTTAAATTTGCTTGTGATGTATATACAATTATTGCAGTTGATTTCTTAAAAACAAGGTCATAAATCAATGTCCCTACTAGGTTCCCACCATTTTATTATTTATCTCCAGCAACCTGAACCCAGCCCAGTGAGAAGGGCACCTATTAGTTTTGACAGCAGCTGGATCTAGCTCCAAATTTCTCTGATTGATAGAGTAGGTAACCAAAGAACCTTTGATGGTGGTTCAGATGAAGGAGGACAAAAGGGACATCTTTGCCCAGTCAGGAACATGATTTAGGATCATGTTAGAGTGGATAGGAGCTGCCTACACAATTACAGGCTCAGCTTTGTGAGGACATCACAGGGATGAAGGCTGTGAGAGGGCAGAGCCAGACATGGAGCACTGTGGGCCATGACCTTGTGAGGTAAAGGAGTCACAAGAGTTCAGTGAATCATAGAATTGTTAAGGTTGGAAAAGACCCTTAAGATCATCAGGTCCAACCGTTAACCTACCACTGCCAAGTCCGCCACTAAACCATGTCCTCGCCTGACCAGTGTTTGCAATGTCCAGGCTTTATTGCACTGAGCAGCTAAGTTTGGTCCCACAAAACATCACCTTCACACTCAGGCACTGAGCACAGCCCCGGCTGGGCATGGTTCCTCCAACCCTTTGGGCTGTGGTGCCCAGCTGTGCTTGGCTGCTGGGAGAGCCTCGACCCTCCTGCTGTCAGTGCCCCTGCTTACTCAGCAAAATGGTACTTCGGGGGGCAACAGGGCAGCAACTCGAAGTGGTGTTTAGTATATGCACAGTTAGTTTCTTCAGTGCAGCTGTGACAAAAAGCTGCCTCTGTTCTTGCATCGCCGCTGCTCTGCCTCCCTGGCGCACCCTGCTTCCCCAGCACACGCTGCTCACGAATGCCGACAGTAGGGTACTTATGGAGGTGGGCTCATCTTCCTTATCACTACATACTTTTCTCCAAAATATGCAGCTGTTTTGGTGGGAGGTGAGCCCTATCATCCTCCTATTTCTGGCTGTTAAAAAGTAGAGGGTTCGGGGTAAGCAAGTTCCAGATGAACAGCGTCCATCCTTCAGCTGTCTAGGCATGTCAGCAAGCGAACACAAAATGACCCTGTGCTGATTGAGGATCAGACCCTACATCTTCTACTACAACCGTTGCAGGAAAATCTCTAAAAATGTACTTAAGAGAAAAGTTGGAAAATCATGTGTGCTGGAAAGTGCTAGAAGCTGTTCTCCAGGAGCAAGCAGAATGGGTTGGATTAAACGCTGCAACACGGGGAGATTCACTTTTAAATTTTTTCCTGCAGTTCCATAAAAACTAGTATTTGTGCAAAGTCACACAGCTAAACTTGAGAACAAGATTACAAGAGATACAAAATGCAGTAACTTCTTTTCACTATATTTTAGTATAAAATATCTCAAATACTTCATTAGTGCATTTTACTCTACAGAATCTCTTTCCATTGACAGTACAGTTGTACTAACTCATTAATACATTGCACTGAAGATACTGGTATTTTCACACACATTTTTGCGCTACCACTTGTAAGACCTAGCCTGCTTGCACAGCCTTCTTGCCCCTCTGCCCCATGGACAGAGCTCCTGCTCAGCTCCTTCGCCCCTTGGATGCTCCCTCCTGCTCAGCTCAAGGCTCTCCACATCCCCGAAGCAGCCCTCGGTAGCCCCTGCTACTGCCACATCAACACATCACCCCAGAGATCTCTCTGCATGCCACAGTAGTATTAAACACACACAGAGAATTTTTCCTCAGTCAAAACACAAAAAAATATTTTACTTAGTATTTCAATCCTAGCCACTGCCGAAGGAAAGCACAAAATTAAGGCTAAGTATAAACATCAGGAACCTGTAGCATCCTTCAACTTTGAAAGTGTTCAGCACTGGGATGGGGACAAATCGCTGCTGCATTCATGCTGGAAAGGAAAACATTAAGCCATTGCAGGCAATATATATAGTATATACATTCAGACACACTCGTACGTACATAAATATACGTTTACATACTTAGCAGAGACCTATATATACTTAACAGAGACCCATATCTATACCTATATATATTTAACAGTCACCCATATCTATAACATCATGGAATGAAAATATATCTACATCTACAGTAAAAGCATTAAAGCTTTTTCTTCAGAAAGGACACATGTCAATGCACCCTTCAGACTTGCCTTTTAATTTTACAAATAATGGAAATGAGTCTCATTTGACACTCATTTTATAGGCAAGGTATTTTTTTTTACTTCTAATTACAGTTATTCCTGATTTATATGAGCAGATGTGCAAAAATAATCAGATTCAAAGTGTTAGACATATGGTAACTTGACTTGTCGCAAGAAGGCATCTATTCAGTATCTCAGAACAGATTCTCAACGAGACAAGAATGCACCAAAATAACAATGCACCTGAAGAGTGATTTCTCGGAGTGAAAAAATGAAAAGACATGAGACCCAATTCTTTCCTTACACCGTGATTGTGACAACATGATTTTTTAGACTTAATTGCATTAATTTATGCGAAAATGTGTAAGATGGAAATGAAGCACTAGTTACGATGCCAAGATAAAAAGGGAAATTTTAAGCAATATGTATCACATATTATAATTTTTTAAAACCACAGTTTTTCAGCAAATAAGGGTTGCTACACTTCTCTCCTACGGACACCATGGAAGCTGTCGTTTGGGACATCAGAACCACGTTGGATGAGATTTTTGCATTCTTAAATGAAATTTCTCTGAGAGCAAGAAGGAAAGAGGACTATAAGATCTATCGAAGTTTTCCTTGTCTCTTAATTCAAAGGATGTGCTTATTTTTAAAATAAAAAATCAACAATTCATCAAAGCTGTAAAACTATAATTGTCTTTTATAGCAAGTCAATACAGGAGGTAACAGTCAAAGCTGGGAAAATACAAAATACTAAGGTTATCTAAAAATACTGCACTGAGCTACTTCAGAATACTTCAAATATTTTGGGTAACACATGCTCTAATTATACCGCTGTATTATTATCAAATTAAATAGCTTCATTTTTTTTGTACTAAAACAAGACAGGTCACCTGAGATATCACCTATTAATATCAGCATTACAAGACCAGGTTCCCAGTGGAGAGGGAAAAAATCAATGGGAAAGAAAAGTCTTAACTGAAACTGGACGACTATTAGCTATGTAAGGCACTGCTAACTTCTCCCACTAAACAGATTGTCTACTCCTATCTAGCCAGCCCAAGAAACATTGAACAGAAAAGAGTATATTAAAAGCAAAGCAAACTGATAGCTGATGGTGACGAGACTCATAAGGAATTTCCAAAGCTGGATAACGATATGCAGAAAGACAATCCAATGCCACAACAGCAGATATAGTCATCTTACAGATTAAGACTACTTGTTGCAATTAATGTTTTATACCTTAAGATGTTAAAATATCCCAGAGACCAAATAAGCATTCAGTTGCAGCTGAAACTTTATGAGGAAAATTTAGTGACGGTCACAGAGGTATTGATAGGAGCGCAGCACAATCGTAACAGAAAGGTTGGAGAGGAGCCTTCTATTCTACATGAATCTACCAGAACTCCTGAGCCATTGATTTCAGTCTTACAAAGCGATACCAGTGCACGTTACAGGTTCTACCCAAACTCACTCCTTATTTTAGCATACACAATGCTTCACTGATTCTCAACTGCAGGTGTAGCTATCCAGATAATCATAAGTCACGGATTTCAAAGTACACTTTAAAGAAACTAATCTCTCAGGAATATCAGCACATCTGGCAGGCACAGGGAAATCTGTTGCTGAAATATTTCTGAACACAAAGTCGAAACTTTTTTTTTACCCGGTTCAGTACGGAAAAGCCCTACAAATGTCGGAAGTTCACATCTCCTCTGTGCTGAAGGAAGAATGTGCATGGCATGCACCGTATAGATGTAACTTTTTATAAAAAAAAAAAATGTTGCTAGTACCAGATAGTGATAAGCGCTTTATGATTTTACGATTTTCTTTTAATTCAGAAAGGGACTCGGCGGAAACGATAAACCCAGCGGAACGGGCAGCTGCGCGTATCCGTGCCTCCCGACCCGGTTTCCAGCACCGGGCTGCCGAGATCCTGGCCCCCGCAGGTTTGCGGGGCTGGCAACCCGCAGCCGGGGCGGAGGGCGCGGCGGGGCAGGGGGCTCCAGCGGGGGCGGCCGGGCGGAGGGCGCGGGGCACCGCCGCCTCCTTCCCGACACAGACCCGACCCCGCGGAGCCGGGGCGCGGAGGGGCCGGGGCCGGGGCCGGGCGCGGAGCACTCACCGCGGGGGCCGTCAGGCGGCGGATGCTCTCGCCCAGCGAGTCCAGGTTGACCCGCCGGCGGCGCGGGGCTCGGCGCGCCCCGGCGCTGGCCGCGGCGGCGGCGGCGAAGGGGGTGTCGGCGGAGCCGGGGGGGCTGCGGCTGCCGTTCCAGCAGAGGCGGGACAGGGGACACTCGCCCTCCTCCTCGGGGCTGGTCTCCGGGCAGTCGGAGCCCAGCGAGCTGAAGGACTCCGAGGAGATCTTGCGCCGGGACATGGTGCCGCGGGGCGGCGGCTGGCCTCAGCGCGGGGCGGCGGGCAGCCGCGGCGGGCAGCGCCGAACGGCGGGGCGGCGGGGGCGGCCGCCTCGCATGGCCGCGGGTGCCCCTGGGCGGGAGGCGGCGGCGGAGGCGCCGCGCCGGGGCCGGCGCTGCCCGCGCCCCTGGGCGCCGCTGCCCGGCTCCGCGCTTCGCCGCGCCCGGCCGGGGGAGAGCGGGTGCTGCGCGGCGCCGCGCCGGGAGGCTTTAAAGCGGCGGCGGCGGCGGCGGCTGCCCTCCTCTGCCTCGGCCGCCCGCCCTCGCTCTCCCCTCCCCCGGCTCCCTCGCCGCTCCGCGGAATCACGTGTCGCTCGGAGCCCTTGCCCCCTCCTCCTCCTCCTCCTCCTCCCGCCTGCCCCCGCCCCGCCCGCCGCGCTCGGACCCGCACGCCGCGGCCCGCAGCCGCCGCCTGGCCCCGCTCCGCCGCGCCGGGGGATGCTGCCCCCGCCCCGCAGCACCGGCAGAGCGGGACGAGGGCCGGGAGCCGGCGCGCAGCCGGTGCTCCCGCCGCTGCCGGCTGCTGGGAGGGCGGGCAGGGCGCTCCGCTCTCCGCCCTGCGCGTTGGAGGCAGGCGCAGGGGGAGCGGGGAAAGGAGCCGGTGTCCCCGCACGGCTCCGCGGGGAGCGGCGGTGCCCGCGCAGGGGCCGGGGGCGCCCCGGGGCCCTCCCGCCGCCGCCGCCGCCGCCGCCCCGGCCCCGCCGGGCCGCCGCCGCCGGGCCGCCGTGGTGCTGGACAGCTCCCTGCGCCGGGGCGGCTGCGGCCGCCGCGGCCGGGGAGGTGGGTCCTCGTTTCCCTGCCAGCCGCTTATCGCCAGCGAACTTTTCTGACTGGCATTCGGGAAGCCGAAGCTTAGGAAAGAAGTCATTTTCACAGCTGGGAAGGGTTGGTGCTGCCATCAGTGTGGGGAGGGAAAAGTTCTTCTCATCTTTGTGCGAGCACTGTTCCCACTAACATTGTGGGTCACGTCCAAAAAAGAAAAGAAGGAACTAAATTCATTCCCCTGTAGCAGCCCTGTGCTACAGCCTTGCAAAAGGAGAAAGGAGGGGGGTGGCCGACACAAAGCAGAGGAGCTTGGATACAGGGTGACACCCTTGAAGGCAATGCAGGGGGTCGCCCGCCCAACTTTCCCTACCCATGCAGTCGGTTTAAAGACACCTTGAGAGTTTCATGGCAATAGTGATAACCCCACGTATTCCTTCTTGGCAGAAAGGCTCCAAGGAAATAGGATCTCAGCTGTAGTGGTTCATCCCAGATAAAGCTGCATTCAGACAAAACTTATTTTAAAAGGCAACTTTTTTTTTTTTACTCTACATGTCCTCTGTATTATGACATACATTTCACAACCTTATGCTGTTAAATATCTGAGTGCAGCCTAAACAAGAACCCATTGGAGAGACCAGGAAGATTTCCAGAGGTATGAAGGAGCTTTTGAGCATGGCCTTAGGCAGCACAAAGCCAGTGTCTGCTTTCAGAAGGGGCACAGATCTGTGTGCATGCTGCTTTTAACTAGGACACGACAGCCCTTGCCAGGACATTGCTTCCAGTGTCATCATCCCTCTTTCTCTTGGCTCACCTAGTTTCTATTTCTTTTTTTTTTTTCCTATAGAAATATATATATATGAAGTAAGAGAAGCAACAGATCTCCTTTTGTGATGCCATACTTTTTCAATGTCTGGGGCTTGAAGCCTGTGGCTTGAAAAGATATATAATAAAGCCAGGGTGGTCCATACTCACTTCTGTTGTCTTATTAAATATTACATTTGGGATGCAAAGACTTTCTTTTTGCAGTCCTGGTGATGCCTTCAGCAGCCCTAGGACAGGAATCAGACATGACTTCACCTGAAAGTTAATTCACATATGAACCTCCGGATCTGTTGACCTCCTCTGTCTTTCCTTCTCTAGTGAATAACAATATTCATCAGTACCTTAGTGCAGATAGACAAGACTGCTTTTTCCTTCTTCCCTCTAAAGAAATCCTCATTTTAACAGATTAATCCTCATTTTAACAGATTCTTTGAGACCTGCTGCACAAGCCCCTGCCTGCCCGCAGTCCAAGCTCCCACCACTGAGGAGATACAGGAATTAAGGGGTGTGGAGGGTGTCTTTTGGTGCCAAACACTATCCCTAGCACAGGGTTCTCTGTGTTAGGATCTTAACTTTCTTCACATGCTTCAGTTTCCATTAGATTTCTTTCCTTCTTATAGACCGTATCGTACAGTCCGCAGTGAAGCAAACTTCCACTGGTTTCCTGATGCAGTGACAGTGACAACTGGGTAGGAGCCACATAGTTTAACGTTGAAAATGCAAATACATATTTATAAGTCTAAACTGCTAAAATACCGAAGTGTCAACTGGTTCCATGTGCAGTACTTCAGCTGTAGGGTAAGCAACTTGCTTGTGGGCATATTTGCATTTTATTCAGCACTAGGGGAAAACGGCTTCAAGATGACAAAACTGACACTTTTTAAGTCTTCGGTTTCCTCTTTTTCTTAAGGTTTAAAGTAGCATTTCCCAATGCAACTTATCATTAGCATTTGACAGCACTCTTGAGTTCCCCTTGCAGCATTAAAGATTACTTTCTCCATGCCCCTCATGGCCGTATTCCTTTTATGTCTGTAATGTGATGACCCTGAAATGGGAAGGGAAATGCTTTGCTTCAGTGACTGTTCCTGAGGTCAGGATTATTATAACTGAATGCACTCATATACCAAACCAAGTCTTCTCAAGAATGTAAAAGACATTTCCCTTCAGCATCTAGATAGTGAAGTTCACCATTCAGAGTAAAAAATGCAATTAGGGCTTCAAATCTTCTATTGCTCCAGCTGCAGCAGCACTTTGAGTAAACCCAGACTCAGTGTCGCTATTCACTGACTATTCTGCTCTGCTATGAGCTTTGAAACTTGTGGAAGCAAGCCTGATACCTGCCTGGTCCAGTTACAAAGATGTCGGTAATCTGCATACTGCAACTCTGTTTGGGATTCATGATATAAAATACATGGAATTGGATAGAGGCACCAGCTGGAAAAGTACCAAACACCATCACAAGATGTGTTGAGCTAAACAGAAATGGACAGCAGAAGATCCAAGATGATGCAGGTCCTGGAGGTGAGTCTGGTGAGGCCAACAAGTCATTCAGTCCCTGGTTAATTATTCTCATTTTATTCCTCCTGATCCAGCTACAACCTTGGCAAAAGCTAAATACCACAGAGGGTTGCTTCATCTGACAGTCAAATGCCTTTGACAGCATATACACATAGACAGTTACAGCACATAAGAGAACAAATGTTCTTCTTTCATACATGTCTCATCAGCCCCAAATTTGCAGTTGGCACATTATTGGATGAATAGCAGAAGTAGCTGTAAAATGTGTAAGGTTCACCAAAACAGTGCCTATGTAACTCTGCTATCATACTACAGCAGAGTGCAATTTATGTGTCCTACATGTATTGCAGACAGTTCAGAGAAAAATATGGATATTTTTAATTCTTTTACAATCTCCAACGTGTAATTGCTCTTCTAAGAAAATTATTTTGAATGCACAAATGTTTTATAAATTTTTATCTGTTTTCAAATTTTTTTCTTGGTTCTAGTCTTGGTTCTAGTTTAGCTGCACCAAGGGAGGCTCAGCTGGGCCAGGGGAGGTTTAGGTTGGATATTAGGAAAAACTTCTTCACCAAAAGGGTAGTCAGGCCCTGGAACAGGCTGCCCAGGGAAGTGGTTGAGTCCCCATCCCTGGAGGTATTTAAAAGACGGGTAGATGTGGTGCTTAGGGACATGGTTTAGTGGTGGACTTGGCAGTGCTACGTTAACGGTTGGACTTGATGATCTTAAGGGTCTTTTCCAACCTTAACGATTCTATGATTCTAGTCAGCAAAACTCACAATACTGAGTTCATCCTTGACAGAAAATGCATAGTCTTTAATTTCCATTAATTGCAACATGTTACTTTATTGTTATTTATTCATGATCTTTACTTATTTGTTATTAACTAAGCTTTTCTCTTCAGACATTATATGAGGGAGTTTTGATGATATTATTTTTATTTACAAATGCTGTTTTTCTGCAGTTCACAGAGCCTTGTAAAATTAAAATAACAAAAACAACTTCATCATAGTGCATTGCATTGTCCTGTCTGCATTTGTTGAGAAAATGTTAGTAGCATAGCTGCCGGAAGAAGCTATTCGAATTAATCCCACTTAGGGATTAGTTGCATATATGACATACATCACATATATATTTCATATCATTTCACCTATTACATTATATGGCTTTTTATAATGATCTTTTTATAGTACTGCTGAACTTATAAGTACTTAATTTTCCTTTAATAGAAAAGATTGTTGTCCTGGGATCAATGTCTCCCACAGAGAAAGTAAACATCTGTTTTGCAAAGCATTTCTAAAGCAGCAGGAGACCATTATTCTGTGACAACATTCTATTACAATTACTTTATTGCAGTCAGGCAAAATGGGTGATGTGTAGCAAATTTATTCTTTTTTCACATTCTGCCAAACCTTCCTGTTCTTTATCCAGTGACTTCCATCTGGAGTATTGCCTGGAAGGATGGCTGGGGCATTCTGCCATTTGTCATTAATGATCTGTTGAATTACGATTGGCTTAAAGAATAGATCAATTTTATGTTTCAACTACTCAGAAATAAAGTTTATGTGCAAGATACAGGAGATTCTCATTGGCCAAAGTTGATGTTCTAGTAATCAGGTTATGTTTGCGTCCATCATGTTGCATGGTGTGTTACTGAAGGAGTAATTAATCTATTTTGCACTGCGATATGAGATATTACATAATGAAGGCAGCAGAATCTGTGTCTTAATGCTCATAAAATGTCTTTAATCTGTGACCCTCAGCACAGTTTTGTCCTCGTGGATGAGAAAAGCAAAGCACCAGTGACTGATATCATGAGTCTCACACTACATAGCAGATCAATAGCAGAATCAGGAATTCCTTGTTGCCTAATTTAACTTTGAGACAATTTTATTCAGAATCAATTGGTTTGAAATATGAATGGCCAGCATCAGATCCATTTGTAATTTCAGGGATTTCACTGTACCGGCTTATAGGATCATAGAATCATAGAATAGTTTGGGATGGAAGGGGCCCTTAAAGGTCATCTAGTCCACCCCCTGCAATGAGCGGGGACATCTCCAACTAGATCAGGTTACTCAGAGCCCTGTCCAACCTGACCTTGAATGTTTCCAGGGATGGGGCATCTACCAACTTTCTGGGCAACATGTTCCAGTGTTTCACCACCCTCATCATAAAAAATTTCTTCTTTATAGCTAGTGTAAATCTACCCTCTTTTAGTTTAAAAACATTATCGCTTGTCCTATCACAACTGGCCCTGCTAAAAAGTTTGTCCCCATCTTTCTTGTAGGCCCCCTTTTAGTACTGAAAGACTGCAATAAGGTCTCCCTGGAGCCTTCTCTTCTTCAGGCTGAATAATCCCAACTCTCTCAGCCTTTCTTCATAGGAGAGGGGTTCCATCCCTCTGATCATTTTTTGTGGCCCTCCTTTGGACCCGCTCCAACAAGTCCATGTCTTTCCTGTGCTGAGGACCCCAGAGCTGGATGCAGTACTCCAGGTGGGGTCTCACCAGAGCAGAGTAGAGGGGCAGAATCACCTCCCTCAACCTGCTGGCCACACTTCTTTTGATGCAGCCCAGGATACAGTTGGCTTTCTGGGCTGCGAGAGCACATTGCCAGCTCATGTCCAGCTTTTCGTCTATCAGTACCCCCAAGTCCTTCTCCTCAGGGCTGCTCTCAATCCCTTCATCCCCCAGCCTGTATTGATACCGGGGGTTGTCCCGACCCAGGAGCAGGACCCTGCACTTGGCCTTGTTGAACCTCATGAGGTTTACATGGGCCCACTTCTCGAGCTTGTCCAGGTCCCTCTGGACGGCATCCCGTCCCTCAGGCGTGTCAACTGCACCACTCAGCTTGGTGTCATCTGCAAACTTGCTGAGGGTGCACTCGATCCCGGTGTCTATGCCATTGATGAAGACATTAAACAGTACAGGTCCCAGTACGATCCCTGAGGGACACCACTTGTCACCTGTCTCCATCTGGTCATTGAGCTGTTGACCACTACCCTCTGGATGTGACCATCCAACTAATTCCTCATCCACCAAACAGTCCATCCATCAAATCCATCTCTCTGGAATTTAGAGAGAACGATGTTGTGGGGGACCATGTCAAAGGCCTTACAGACATCCAGATAGATAGATGACATCCATAGCTCTTCCCTCATCCACTGATGTAGTCACTCCATCATAGAAGGCCATTAGGTTGGTCAGGCAGGACTTGCCCTTGGTGAAGCCGTACTGGCTGTCTTGAATCACCTCCCTGTCTTCCATGTGCCTTAGCATAGCTTCTAGGAGCATCTGTTCTATGATCTTCCCAGACACAGGGGTGAGGCTGACAGGTCAGTAGTTCCCAGGGTCCTCCTTTCTTCCCTTTTTAAATATAGGTGCAATGTTTCCCTTTTTCCAGTCACCAAGGACCAGTCACCTGACTGCCATGGCTTTTCAAATACCATGGAGAGTGGCTTGGGAACTACATCAGCCAACTCTCCCAGGACTCTGGGATGCATCTCATCAGGTCCCATAGACTTATGTATGTTCAGGTCCCTCAGGTGGTCACGACCCTGATCTTCTCTTACAGTGGGAGGGACTTTGCTCCTCCAGTCCCTGCCTTGCAGTCCATCCACTCGAGAGGTGTGGGAAGAGACGTTGCCAATGAAGACTGAGGTAAAGAATTTGTTGAGTACCTCAGCTTTCTCCTCGTCCATTGTTGCCAGTTTGCCAGTCTTGTTCATTGGGTGATATGCTTTCTTTGACCTTCCTTTTCTGGCTGACATACCTATAGAAGCCCTTCTTATTTTTCTTTGCATCCCTTGCCAAGTTCAGCTCCAGCTGCACCTTGCCCTTCCTGACCCCATCCCTACACAACCGGGCAGTGTCCCTATGCTCTTCCCAGGATACCTGTCCCTGCTTCCACTGCCTGTGCATTCCCTTCTTGCCCTTTAGTTTGACCAGCAGGTCTTGACTCAGCCATGCCAGTCTCTTGCCTTCCTTGCCTGATTTCTTACACCTCAGTATCGAGAGCTCTTGCGCACTATGGAAAGCATCCTTAAAGATCTGCCAGCTCTGTTCTGGTCCCTTGTCCCTGAGGGCAGTTTCCCAGGGGGTCCTATTGACTAACTCCTTGAAGAGCTGGAAGTTTGCTTTCCTAAAATTCAGGGTCCTGAATTTACTCTTCTGGATTGCTAAAGAAGTATCAAAACAAAATGTCAAGGCTGTGGAAGGAGATATGTTACATTTACATCATTATTTCATGAAAAAAATGGTGGAGGAAGCTGCTGAGGGAGTGAAAAAAAAAAGAATGCCAAAATAACAGTGCTTTGACTCAGATGATTAGGTCAAACTGAGATTGCAAATCTCAGGGACAACTTCTTATGGCATATAGCTTCAACTAATTGTCTAGAAGGAACACACAGCTGGCTAAACATTTGGACTTAAAAATTTATAAATTGGAAAAGAAAAAATATAGCACAGCACTCAAAACCTCTTATTTCCATTTGGCTTGCATGGAGAGCCAGGTTCACTGAATTCAACACTGGGTGAAGTAAATTGAACCTTTTCTTGATCAGCACTTCTTCTATGTCCTGAGTATTTAACAGATAACAGAGGCCCCATGAGTTCTGCCTCAGAGTTACCTATAAATGCCATACAAATTTATTTAAAACACCAAAACAAGAAGATGCTGATGCTAGCATAGAGCTACCTCCCCCCAGCACTCTGCAGCTGAGTCAAGCCACTATTTACAGAAGAACAGCTCTCTACAGAAGTCACTTTGTTTTCACTCTTGCAACCATATTTACTCCAGATAGACCCCCTGCTATAAGCAGTTTTTGTAAGGATATCTATATAATCAATCAGGCTAACCCAAAGAAAATACAATGGTAGCCACATATGGGATTAAAGCTGATTTGCTTTCAAACATCCCCTGTATCGCAGTAGGAGTTCAAACAGATATTCTTCTAGACTTCTGGAGCAGCTCCCTGCACTCTTCATACACCATGAGAACCCAAGACAGCAAAGACTTTAAGAGCTTCTTGTGTTCTAGGCAGAGGCTGAATTAAACCTGGACCCCCACATTTTCACAAATGGCTGCTAGGTCTGCTTCACCTCCTGAGGGAAAGCTGAGCTGGTGCCCATGAGGCAGGGTGCTCCTCCTGTCCCAGGGCTCTGGCTCGCTTGTAGGAATTCCCCTTGGCGGTCTCTCGCACAGCACATAATACTTTCCAGGCAGCACTGTGGTGTTCACTGGGCTGGGGATGGGCCAGGAGAGCATCGAAGCAGCTCTGGAAGCAAAGGCAAGGAGTTAGCAGGTAGGTCCTGGGAAAATTATGGTAGTGACAAAGTACTGACCAGGTTTTACCAGGCTTGAACCTGACCTGATGGAGGAGTAGTTTGCCAAGGCAAGCAGTGCTGCATAGCGTCTGGGAGATGACCAGCCTGTAGCAGAGCTTGTACGAGGAGGATTTTCTTGACGAGCTCATCCAGGACCTGGCTGGGAGTGTGACAGCAGGTTCTACCAAAGGAGGCCAAGGCAGTGTATGTAGTACATAGTGTTGTCCTGCATCTTCTTTAGTGTTGTCTGAGCAAGCTGGTCCTTTCCACAAATGTTACACTTCTATTACAGTTCATCTCGTCATAAATTGACACCTTCTACCAGATGTTTTCCAATTTAAAAATTCCAAAATGTAAATCATTGTCATTAATGTTCTCTCACCAACTGGCCTAAGATTAACTCATGCTGGCATCTTGTCTGATTAGATTACCTTTTTCTTTTTTATCTTAATGACAGGAAATCACACGATATTTTACCCAGACTTGTTTGAAAGTGAGACGTCATATTGTATAACGAGTGGGAACACTTCTCTTGGAAAGCTTCTTTGCATCCTATAATGGATGACCTGATTAACAAATTGTCTGCAATGACTTGCTCCCATGAAGCACAAAAAGGAATAAAGAGATTTTACGTATATATAGCTTCAGCAACATAAGCCGGGGGAGAGGGGGGGAGAGAGAGTGTGCTCATACCTATAGATGTAGATAATATGAAACCATTAAGATGGTATCTGAGCAAATAAAAAATATCTATAATATCTACCTACAGGATATTATTCACTGAACGCAGAGTCAGCCAAAATGTTGTCCAAATGAAAGATCCTATTGAGCTTCCAGATGAAATCTATTGTAATAAAATCTACTCT
Organism: Theristicus caerulescens; assembly: GCA_020745775.1. Taxonomy (NCBI): domain Eukaryota; kingdom Metazoa; phylum Chordata; class Aves; order Pelecaniformes; family Threskiornithidae; genus Theristicus; species Theristicus caerulescens. The sequence goes on along the minus strand of CM036559.1, from coordinate 115,592,998 downwards.
ATTTCACCCAGAGATGGCAAATGATCGTGTTGTGAAAGCAATTTCTGCAAGCAGGTTTCTAAATGTACATGGCTCCTTACAATGCTGGTACGATGGTCCCAGCCTCTTTCACTGGTTGTATCTTCAAAGTGAACTTCAGCCTGTCTCTGCTTAGTGTTGTATAGAGGTTTTAAGCACTTAGCAGTGTTCAGGAACCTTTCCAGATGTTCAGCTATCTAACTGCTGATGTTCTGGCTACTTGTGTGAAAGAATCCTAATATTCTAGAGAAATTTTTGCAAGAGTTGCAAAATATGGTGACTTAAGTTTTAGCATCAGTTCAGAATCCATTTCTCTGGTCCTTCCATTCTTCTCTTACATCTTTAGTCCTTGAAAACTTAATTGCTCTTTTTACCTCATTCTTCACTTTCACTTGGCTCCTTAGAACAAGGCTACAGGTAAATACCAAGGTAAATTATTTTCCTGTCATTTAGTTCCTGTCACTTTCTTTTGGTGAAGGAATACAAGTTTCAAATATGAGTGCTTGTGCTACTCAGAGCACTGTCACTCTTGCTGATGTTACTTAGCATCAGGATAGCACAATTTCATATTCCAAGGTTTCTTGTGTTCTTTGCAAAACAGATCATCGGTTCCCACAGGAATATTTCTATGCAGAGAGTAGTGTGAATACTAACGGGAAAGCTGTGCACTGAGAGAGTTTAAATAAATATATTTTATAATGGTAACACAACTAGAAACATATATATACACATATACGTAATTTCAGCTTCAGAATTTGAGTTGGACCCTATCTAAAATGTTCTGTTGGGGTGGAGGGGAAGGAAACAAACAAACAAAAATAGGAAAATACAGGGAAAAAAGCCCCATCTTTTTCTTTATGAAAAATTCCTAATTGATTCTCAAGTCCTCTTTCATGTGAACATATTTTATTCAAAAAGGTCTGACAAAAGTAGGTTACTGTGAGGGAATCACACATCTGGGAGGGGGTTGCAATGTGTTTGCTATAACATGAATATTTCACTTTTGTAGCATGTTTCATTCCAAACTTCTCAAGGCGATTTGCAAGCAATTACAGAGCAAATGTCTGTAATGTGAATAAGCTTGAACAAACAACCGCTATTTCACGGTGAATTTAAAAACACCGTGAGCCAAATCCAGTAGTTTTCATCCCTACTGATATTGGCTGGGGTGCTCAGCACCTTGCAGGAAATCCTCAGGACTTCTCTGAATCAGGCCCTGGGTGAATGAGTCTCAAAATCTTTTACAAGAAAAAAAAAAATCCACAGGCAAGGTACATACTGCTATAATAGGAATTTAACTGCTTGTAGCAATGCAAAAATAGATTCTAGGTACCAAAAATGTCTGCTGCGAAAGGAATAACGTTTAAAAAAACGGGTCTCTTTAGATAAATAAAACAGATGTGCAAAGTATTTTTACAGAAAAGTACCATTAGGAGCCTGAAACAATGGAACTGAGTCTTAAGAGAACGGTATTTAACATTTTGCAATTAAAGCCGATAGGTAAACCAGATTTATGGAATAAATATTTCTCTTAAAAAGACAAGTTAGATCTAAGCTCTCACTGCAGTGGTGCAGCCAAGTGCCTGGTTTGCAAAAAGAGTGAACACTGCAGTTCAGATTACCCACTAGTGAAGTTTACCATAATACCAGTTTTTCACTTCATTCTTCAATAATAAGATTCAGCTAAAGCTAAACCACAGAAGTTAAAAATACCTTCTGTAAAGCAACGAGAATTTGATTCCAAAAAGGTGAAAGTGTTCATATAGTTGGCTTGAACTATTTTTAGTACTAATCTGTGCACAAAAGCTTCTGTAAAATATCATGCTCTGTTTTCACCATGAAGTGAAATGTATGCCTGCTGTATCATCTCAGATTGACGACACTGTTTTTTCTTCATGCATGTGGTTTGTCTTCAAATAGCACGATATTTTCCATCCACTGACAGTAGTTCAATGCTTTACATGACTCAACATGAACAGGGTGTTAAAAATGTTAAAAAGCAATTTCTTTGTTGGTTGGATACAAATGCAATGCAATGCCAATGCATTGCAACAGAAAGAAGCAGGTTAACATTAAAAACATCCATACTACCTCAAATGCTGAACACTTCCCCAGATTTTGAGAAGCACTTTGAACTCATTGCAGGTGAAAAGTGGGAAAAAGCTCATGGCACTACGGTGTTAAACTATGCAGTTCATCATATAGCAGGAATTAAATTTTGCTTACCACAAAAGCATTAACATGGCTTAATGCAGACAAGATTTGAAAATCAAAGAGAAAAATGTGAAATTACACTAAGGCAAATTATAGAGGCATGAATAAGAAATCTTATTGCCAAATAAGTTCCTAAATAAACAACTTTTTAAGGAAATCCAGGAAATAAGTAATGAAAGTACTATGCTAGTGTCTGGGGTGTCTTCCTCCCTGTCCGCTGCTGCCAATAATTCTTAAATATTTCAAGTTTCAAAATTCTTTCTTCTCCTTCTACTTTCCCATCCTTTCCTATCCTGTTCTGCTCCCCCTTATTCATAAAAAAGTCAACATATAGTTCATTAAAAACAGTAACATTTTGATTCAAGCGGACTCATAGAAGTGTACAGATAAAACAGAAGCAAAAGCTCTTATTCTCCTGTTAAGGGAAATGTGCCTGTTATTATCAAGCAAAGCAATTTCATCATAATCTGAACACTTGAGACCTATCTGGGAAGAAAAGAATTTTCAGGGTAATTGGGTTTTAAATAGTGTGAAAAGTCTTGTGAGGGGTCTCTGTGCTGAGCGAAGTTTCAGCTTTGGTAGAAGAGAAATATAGGTGTTAGAGATAGGCAGAGAGACAGATTTGATGTTACGAGGGGCAAATTAGAAATGGATAGGTAATAGATTCAAATATAGATATATGACTTATCAAAGGAGAAAGTTCTGCCAATTAAAACTTGCCAATCCTGAGTTAACTTCTCATGTCGTCTTTGGATTTTATTGGAAGATGCCAGATTCTGACTTTACATGAAACAAGAAGTCACTCCAAGGAGTGACTGCTTCCTGTAAACAACCCATCATCTTTTATGGGCCTGCCCGGAAGCTGAGTAGCTGTTTATAATTCCACATTAAGAAATTTAGCAGTATAAAACCAAACTTTACTAGCAAATTCTGGGAAAGAACTGGGTCACAGTAAACTTCGATCAACATTACAACTCCTACATTCTTCCTTAATTTTCTTTGACTTAAAAAGAGAATTTGACTTAGAAAGGGCCACAAGATTTGTGTTCCTCATTTCTTCTGAAATCTTTTGGGTTCTTTTAGTGTTGATGAGAAAGCAATGTGCATAATGCATGCATAAGACTCTACATTGAAGACAACACTAATAATAGAGTTTTATTATTTTAGAGGACTGGAATTTATGAGGTTTGAGTGCTTTTTTCTGGGTGAGAAAATGAAGATGACTAACAGAAGGAAAATCAGGCTCTACCGGGAGCAGCTGAACCATAAACATGAAAGCAACAGGATTTTAAAAGGTGAGGTGATAAACATCTTAATGCTATGGAGGTTTTGCATAATCTTGGTGGAAATGAGAAGAGCAACAAGCCACTGTGCTTGCAAGAAAAAAGTCAGAAGCAGCAATATCCATCTTCAATCCTGGAGAAGTAAGTAGAGTTGGTGGAGAGAGGAGATGCCACTCCCAAAACGTCAGGGAGCACCACTGCTCACCTCAGCATCACAGCCCAGGGCTGCGGATACAGCTGTCAGCAGGAGAGGTAGAGCTGTTCCTGCTTTCGTGGGGCTCCTGGGGTGCAAGCCCGCCCTTGCCTGCCCCAGCAGCCAGCACCTTCCAGCTGCCCACTCAGTGCCCTTACAGGTGCTGCAGCCCCAGATGTCCTGCTGGATGGTTCACACTGTCAGGCTCGGTGCAGCAGAGAAAAAGCAGGGATGTCACTGTGGCTCTGGGGGAGGTAGGAAAAACATCAGGATTTCTGCTTGTCCCTGCTCAGCAGCTTTTCTGCACCTTTGTGGCTATGATGATTTCACACCCTGCACATTGTACGCCTTTCCCCGAAGGGCTGCCCACCAGTGTGAGACCCACAGCTTTCATGTCTGTATAGGATCCTATAGTGATAGCATTACTAATTTCAACAGAAAAGGAGATTTCCTTTTCAGACCTCACCTTTCCTTCTGAGAAGCGAAAGTTACATTGGTAAAATGGTCCCATGCTGGCTGGGGGAGCCACAGCTGTGGCACACCCTGGTTATCCTATGAAATACATTCCCACTAAATCCTCTTCCCTCTGCTCTGTCCTCTGCTCTCTCTTATTTAGCACACAGATGAGAGTCCTTGGCAGAGAGGAAAAGGACAGCACAAGGCACGATGTGGCCCATTCCCATAGAGTTTAAAAATATATGTCTCCTCTAAGCAGAGAGCAGCTAAAATCTAGGTCCAGAGTCAACTCCCAGGGGTTTCAGCAAGGCCAGGATGTAACCTCATCAGTCAGATCAACAAAGGGCAAATGAAGAAATGTATCCAAACTACAGGAACTGTAAAAACACAAGAGTGAAATGTGATGTTCAACAACTGAGAATATTGACATTATCAAGCAAACACACCAGGCAGCTCTCACCTGCAATACATTTGTCTGAAAGCGGCACATGTAGTGTAATGTACGGGACTCATTCAGATTCTGAACAGTTTAAGCTTTTATTTTACAATGCATATTTCCATTCCTCCTGACTGTGAGGATAACCTTGAAACCTGACCAACACAGTAGTTCCAAGAGTTATGAACTCCACCACTTCCCATTACTCCTACTGGCATACTACCTTCAAAGTCTTAATAATATTTTAAGGACTTGCATTTGTTATTTTATTGAAAACAATCTCAGGAAATAAAATAAGAAAGGACTGGAAATTGCTGCAGAGAAAAGGAAGAGACATAGAAAGACAGGGAAGAGAAAAAAGAAACAGAAAACAAAGATAAGAAAGACAGAGACAAAATGGACAGAAACAGAGCACTCCTTGGTGTGAGCATATTGCCCCAAAATCACCCATTACTATAAAGTAAGAGTCTGAGCCAATAATAAATAAAGATAAAATCTAAACATCCCCCGATTCATTTGGCCAAAAGCAAAAACCTGCAATGTAGACATTTACCTTTCAGCTAGTACCTACATTGCTCTTTACAGTCAATGCACAGAAATAGGTACTTGGAGGGGGGATCATTTCATCCTAAAATAGATGGCTACAAATAGGTCAAGTGAATCACTTCTTGAAATACCTGCTTCTCTCGATCGACCCTGGAAGGAACCTAGGGTGATTTGTTTCATTGTAAATGCTTGTACCATAGATAGCTGTAATTAGATGAGATGATCTTACCCCCAACCACCTATGCAAAAACAAGATCCTTCTCTTCATCTTTATATGCATCCCTCATGAAGACAGTGGGAGGTCCTCTGTGGATTCTTATTGCAGCTCACAGACTGGATTTTGGTCCCCTCCACCAAATAGATTCTATTAAGGATGTTTATTAGGTAATACAAAGTTATGTTTACTGCAGTCAGATACTAAATTAGAACCTGAAAAATTACTATAATGTCTCAGAAGATGTTATAGATCAATCCAAATATAACTACCCAAGCCTCCACGATTCACCTGTAATGAGTTTAATATAAGCACTACAAATGAACAGAATTATTGTGGTTGATATTGAGAGAGGATAAGATTTGGGGCACAATCTTATTTAAAATCTCTATGTAAGTGAAAACAATGACATTTTGTAAGAATACCAAATATTGAAAAATATTTCAACCATTGGTAGAGGTTGCATTTTAACAGCAACACTCAAATATAGAGGCTGATGAACAGTACAAAAGGGAAGGCTGCTGGGGCGCTCCCACACTCGACTACAGTTCATGCCTACTGAAGCGTTGGGTACTCAAACAGCAGCAGCCCCACTGTTTTCTAGTTCTAACAACTACTGGGGAAAAAAATGTTTTGTCCAAATATCACCACTTGGTAATGACAGTACTGCCCATCGTTTAAAGCAGGTCAGTAACTGATCTGAGGCTGCTTTGTCATTAGATAATAAATGGTGGGAAGCAGCATCTCTGGAGCAAAACATCACTATCACCGTTCAGCCTCACCAGCCCGAGGTCCACACAGCTTGTTTTGGAAAGGTCAGGGTGCCACAGCCAGCTACCAGGAGAAGCTTTTCTGCTCCCTTCTGCTGATTTCATGTGCTTTGAAAGGACACAGCACAAGTTCCTTCCTATGGCAAAAAGGAGCTCTTGAGTCTGAGACCTCTACATCACGTTGCTGCTGCTGCCCCTCACAGCCACTCAGGGCAGGTGGGCAGGAGGATGGACAGTCACCAGGAGCTGTGCTCAGCCAGACTCCCATGCACTGGGGACACTGGGGACAGCCAGCTGAGGCTGGGATAGCCCCCAGTCCTGTGACCTACACCACAACCTGGCAAACCAGGTCGTTCCTCAGTGTCCCTTCCTCTTCCTCGTCTCCCAGGTGGCTCCACAGAGCTCTCTGGAGTGGTGATGCTCTTTGCTAGGTTTTCCCCTAAGATGAGAAAGAGCCATTTACTCTTTTATGCTAGTGACACAGGGTATATCAGGTAAGGATACAAGCAACTGATCAGTAGGCAAAGAAAGGGGAAAAAAAGATGCTCCTTTCCCTTTCTTCAGCACAGGTAGATGCCAGCAGCTGAGCCAAGGTGCTGCATCAGGGAACAGCCCTTATCCTTGGTTCACATTAACCTTCCTGCCAGGTATTTCCCCTCACACAAAGGAGCCCTCACAGAGCCGCAGAAAAAAGAGAGAAACAGCTAAAGAAGCAAGTCGTGGTTCTGCAACAGCCTTCGTGTCAGTGGGAACAAAGGAATACTTACAGACAAGGAAAGGCAGGGTCTGTGAGCAAGAGGACAAAATCTGACTATGGGAGTATTTGGCTGCATGACAAATTGTGCAAAATTAAATCAATGGAGATGGGTGGCAGGAGAAGGAGAAAAAGAGAGTAAGAATTCCCAGGAAACAGAAGTGCTATTCCTTAGGAGGAAAGAAGAGCCTTACTTTCCAAACCAGGGGCAGGGAAGAATCAGAAACAAAACCACAGCCACTGACTGACAGCAATACTTTTATTTCCACAGAGCTTCAAGGGAGCTGGAAGGGGGAAATAATATTTTTCTGGGTTTTTTTCCTATAATTTTCTCTTACTGTATCTATTGCTATTCCTGTCATTGTGGCAAGTAAGATTCCCAACCAAGGCTTTATTGCCTTGGTACTTTATTGTACCCTGACACTTAGAATGACATAAGCACATGACACAAAGTCTTTTCTGCTCTAAAGTCATTATATTTTGAGCCACCTCAGATATAAGCTCGGTCAGAAATTTATCCAAAGCAAAGATTCCTATGGATTTGAATCGTCTTCTGGATCAGACTCCATGTATATAAACTGAGCTGGGAAAGACAAAGCAATGCCAGCGACAAGCATGTTTGCAAAAGGAATCTCATCACAGGAGTGTTGTGAGCATCAAGGCTGAGCAATGGAGTCATTTTGTGATATAACTGAAGAGCCACAAAGAAGCAAGAGGTGGGGGGACAGGGAGAGAGACACAGGTTTTCTTTTCTCTGCCCACAATCCAGTAATAGGTTTAAAATCTGAGATTTTGCAGAGTGTATGAAAAAGGAATTATTTTGCACTTGTGTATCATGTCTTCCCATTTAAGGCTCCAAGATGAATCTCAGAGATTCACATAGGGCTGTAAGTACTACATAGAGCTGTAAGTACTACTTATTACTCTGCACGGGTGTGGCCTCATCTTGAGTACTGTGTGCAGTTTTGGGCCCCACAGTACAAAAAGGATACAAAGCTCCTAGAGAGTGTCTAGAGGAGAGCCACAAAGATGGTGAAGGGTTTAGAGGGGAAGCTGTATGAGGAGCGGCTGAAGTCACTTGGTCTGTTCAGCCTGGAGAAGAGGAGACTGAGGGGAGACCTCATCACGGTCTACAGCTTCCTCACGAGGGGAAGAGGAGGGGCAGGTGCTGATCTCTTCTCCCTGGTGACCAATAATAGAGCCTGAGGGAATGGCAGGAAGATATGCCAGGGGAGGTTTAGGTTGGACATTAGGAAAAGGTTCTTCACCCAGGGGGTTGTGGAGCACTGGAACAAGCTCCCCCAGGAGGTAGTCACGGCACCAAGCCTGACAACATTCAAGAAGCATTTGGGCAATGCCCTCAGACATATGGTGTGAATTTTGGGGTTGTCCTGTGGAGGGACAGGAGTTGGACTCGATGATCCTTGTGGGTCCCTTCCAACTCAGGATATTCTATAATTCTATGATTCTATGAAGTATTGTAGCCTATTTAAAATGAGACCAACAAGCCTAAGCTTCAAACCTTATTAATGTGACTAATAAATTATAATGACCATTGTCCAAAGGGACTACTGCCATGAGAAAGGTAGAAAGGTAGTCAGGGTTTGGTCAGACTGTCATTCCAGCATCACAGGACACAGAGCAAGTACCTTCATGGACAACCATGGCAAGTGGCACAATATCCATATTAACAGATCTGAAAGTATTTCCTACTTGATGGAAACCCCAGCTTCAACTCAAACACATGCTAGGGCCAGACCTGCTTCCATGGTTGTGTACCCAGGGAGGGCACAGAAGGTCGTGGTCATGCAGTCACAATGGTGGAAGAACTTGAGAACTGGTCTCTGCCAGGGAGGTCACATCTTTAGTGTTGGGGTATACCAAAGTGATCTGTCTTTTGCAGGATTCAGATGATGGCAGCCCATTGACTCCAACCCCTTGGGCATAGCTGTCTCACCTTTCCACAAGCGTCAGCTGGGGGCAATCTCTCTGTAACAGTAGACTTGCTCTTGTACGACTGTGAGAAGCAAATCAAGCCCATTATATCTAAGTTAGAAGGAAGTCAGGTTGACTTTTACAATGTAGGATTACAGTGTAGAAAAAAATATTTTGCCAAAGTTTGTAGGTGTTTTAAAGATGAAGGGTAATTTTTAACTTCATAAATTCCTGCCACAAAGACAGAAATTTAATTTCTCCTAGTCAGCTGCAATTTCCTGGACAAAACAAGAGATGTTGTTCACATGTGCCAAAATCCTGCTGGTTTTTTTTTTATCAGTCAGGCAGATAATGCATGTGCTGGTCTCCAAGAAATGCTCAGGTGTAAAATGATACCTCTTTGGGCAGAGAAGTGCTCCAAAATGCAAGTGATGTCATGCGTGAGGATATCTGTGGCTGGCAGAGATCTGACAGACCATAATCATATGGAAAATGTAGATACTGTGTTGTTTGATGGCCTTTCTAGTTAGCAGTTTCACTCAGTATTGAATCACACACCCCCATCTGGCACACCATGAATTGCCATCATCTGTTTGTCTCTGGGTGAGCATCCCCTGCCTTTGAGACTGACAGAGCACAGAATACTGACAACAAAACAAACACCTAAAACAGATTGATCTGGCTTTTGCCTGCAGCAGTTAAAAAAACAGTAGAGAGCAGTGAACCCAGCAGCGGCACAATGAATCACAGTGAAACTCCCTGCCACCGGGAAGAGATGCCATTTTTTCCCCCTTTGTGCTTGGCTGCTTTCTGCACAGCAGCTTTCACCTGTATGTGTTTTTTTTGTCACAGAATTATTAAAAAAAAAGGCCAACCAGCCACCACCAGCAATGAGCAAACTATACTGGCAATGAGCTACGAAGGGCACATGTATAATATTGAGGGAGACAATCCTGCAGCTCACAACTGTGCATTAGGCTGATGCCGTGCTTTTGAGAAAGGGTATGCCAGGTGAAAGCAGAGCTCTTTCCTGTGTGGTACATACAGTCGAGTGTGAAGAGCCCCCAGGTAACCTTTAACAACTCACTGGCTTGCTCTAAACATTTGAAGTACTATTTGACAGAGTACAAGAACGAATCAGGGCCAGCCAGCAGGTGCTCACTGCCTCGCCACAGGCTGGGTCAGCCCTGCTGCCCACCGCACACAAGCTGCTCCTCATTACACTTGTCCAGTTGTGCTCTGTGCTGGGGGAATTCTTCTTCACTGGGCAAAAATTGATGAAATGTTCTCTCCGGCATCGTTTTCCCTTCCAGCTGTTCACTTTTTCCTCCTCTTGTGCAGTTCCTTCTCTGTGCTCATTTTCTGTCCCCCTTATGCCTGCCCTCTCTTCCCACCTCAGACTCCCCTTGCAGTGAGATGCTGCTGCTGCCTGCCCAAAACCGTGCTGTCGCTCCCCTACCCCTGCCATCACCCCAAGCTCTTCACCCCTGCAGAGAGGCATGCGAGGGGGAGGAAGGAGGGCTCTGCCTGCCAAGGGCTGCAGGGATGGGGGAAAGCCCCCCCGCCACCCAAAAGTACTGACAATCTCGGTGAAACAAAGCAATGCTGGTGCCCTTCTGCTGCTAATGGCTTTGGCAAAGATCCCTCCAGGATGTCTTGAGATGGAAAATGTGTTTTGCAAGTGTCAGCATGGCACCAGGCATCTGAGCCCCAGCATTCGACTCTCAGTCTATTTTTTCTCTTACAGACCCTACAAGCCATGGACTAGTCTCCAGAATGGCACCTTTCTCTGGTCTCTGAATGTTTTAAGAGCCCAAACATCTGCTCTTTGTCTGACTTTTGTGCTGGCACATCAGCAAAGCATGGATGACAAGGGGGGACATGCTTCCTCTGCTGGAGGAGAAGCCTCAAATAGTGCCCCAGGGCTGTGGCTGGCACGAGCTCTGGTACCAGCGGGGGAACTGCTCTGCAGCTAGTTCTACCTGCAATAACATCTTATAAAGCAAGTCTTGGGGCAGGAGGTTCTTGGAGAGAGGAGCGAAGGAAGCACAGACCATAGTGGCAGTGCGACAGAAGGTTACCTGCCCACATGGACAGGCAGGCACTGGCTCTTCGAGAGGATTAATGAAATCAGACTAGAAGGCTGATCCTGGGGATTTCAAAGTGGATATATCTACCAACTGCTAGCCACACAGAACTAAAAATGTCTTACACCCTGATTTGCTGTTTACTACTACTGCAAAGACAGGAACGTTGTTTCCATGCACATTACTTGGCCAAAGAGAATTTGTTCTGGGTTTCCTGAGACCAAAAGCCCCAACACCTCAAGAGTTCATGCCCTGAGCTGTGTTTGGAATAGATGGATGAGTGAGCAAAGATGATATGAGGGCTGGTCTCTCCTTCCAAGTAAATCTTAATAGCAGGTGGGTAGCCGTCCGTAGCAAAGACATTTAGAACAACAAGCTGCCCAGACTTCTCACACCTTGGGAAACAGACCATGCTGCCAAAATCGTTCATTCGAGCACTAAGGAAGAAAAAGTCTTAAACTAGAATCTTCCCTCTGGCAACCAGCCTGAGAGCTTTGCTTGTTACAGCAATAGCATTTTGTTAGCCTGATTTTCAAGGAAGGTATGGCATATGCTATTGCACTATCCGCATGAGGGTGTGAACCTCGCTAGGTCTCCCCAATGACCTCTGAACCCAATGGCCAATTTTAGACAAATAGGAAATGGAAAGGCTTAAAGATTTCATGAAAAAGGCAGTTTGGTAGAGGAAGGGGACTTTGCTGGTACCCTGACCGAGGCAATGGGAGCACTGGGGCTCATACATTGCTAGTCACCACAGATTTGTAAGGATCCAGCCCTCCTCTGTCCTTCTGCTCACACTATTACTTGTTGTGAATCTGTGGCTAACTGTAATACACATACAGAGACTCAGCTGCCAAGAAGTTATATTTTTAAAGCAACAGCAGCTATTGTGTTCCTTTAACTCTGATGGGTTCCTCACTACAGTCCTTCCCTGCTCTCCTGATGTGCCGAAAGGCGTGTAGAGTTTGACTGGCTTCTTCATCAGAGATTTATAGAGCAGGTATGCAAAGGGGGAGTCCCTCCTGCAATTTTAGTAAATGAAGCCTGCTACTGTGGAAGATCTTATGTAAATGAAACCTGGCTTGACCTGAATGCACAAACTCTTCAACTAAATCCCACCAGGTTTTCATACACCCTACGGGAGCCTCATTCTGAAAGTATAATGCTAATATTAAAATATCATAAAGAGTTGTCTTCCCCAAGCTGCTACTTTCCTTCTTGATTGGCCCATGTTTATTCACACTTTGAATGCGTAAAGGTGCCTGAAAATAGAATACATACAACATTTCCAAATTAATCTCCAGACTCCAGTTAGCCTTTAACTTTAGTTCAAATAATTGATCAACACTATCCAACTAATGCAGTTAAAGTATTCCTCATCCCTAATTCATGTCATTGCACCTTTGTAAATGCATGATGATGCTCTCAATAAGAACTTTAATACTGCCGTCTAAATGTGAATAGAAAAATGGCCTTTCTAGAAAAATCCAAGTGTATTTGTCAAGAATTACTGTTAGTCCATTCTGAAAAATGGTGACATGCCTTGACTCAGAATCCATTTTATCCTGTTCAGTAAATTAAACGTTTCTACACTAACAAAAATCAGCAATAACAAGAATGATGGAGGCTGTTGAATAGCAACACATAAGATACACTGGGCTCAGTTCTCACCTCAGCTGAATCAAAGTAACCTTGGAATACCCCTGTTGGAACCAGCTAGGTTATGACTTGGTTATTTCTGCAGTCCCCAGGATTCACCTGCCTGTGGTTGCACACATTTTGCAAGCAAGAAACGGTGAGCAATAGCAGACTTTGCTCTGCCAGCCTCATTCTCTCTTGTTCATTTCCTGCAGCCAAGAGCAATGCTGAAGAATCTCTCAGGAGACACATTGCTCACAGTTGGTGGGTGGAGGGTTGTAAGCCAAGCCAACGTCCTTACAATATTACAGTATTCAATATCTATATCAGGCTTTGGGTTTGCAACCAATAATTCGCCTGCCTGATCTTGGCAGACTACTTCGGTGGAAGTCTTGCAAGCTGAAGGGTAAGTAGCCATGCATGACTTAAGTGAGGTTCTTCTCAAGTTGACCTCTGTTGAATTGCTCATGGACACAAGGTGAAATTTGTGCTGCAGTAGCTACAGTTAAGTGGTTGAAGGATTTGGGACTATGTGAAATCAGAACCTGGTTCAATATTTTTACAACTCTTCACATTTTTACACACACACAGACATACGTATGCAACCACTATCAACTTCAGAGGATTTAATAGTGGTTTTTTGTCATGGGTATTGGCAAGATAATAACTATAATAATATAAAAATACCAATATAATTATAGCACAAAAAGTACAGATCTCTGTAGGCTTTTTTTTGTCAAACTTTCATACAACCCTGCATGTTTTATTTGTGTTAAATGTGAACTTAATTAGTAATCAGAATTCTAGGTCTCTCTTTTTAATTCTAAACCTCCAGTACAAAATATTTTAATATCGTTCTTTTTCTTCTTTGCAGCATGCTAAATGAGGCATTGAAAATTCAACTTTATACTTGATAGATCTTTCTTAAAAATATTCTGAGAAGGCTATAATTATTTAAATTTTAGTTCATAAGTATTTAAACTACTCAGAAATAAAAGAACTCAAATCTAATTAATCATATTTTGACTAATAAAATACTGTAAAAGGTGACCTATGATGTCTGCATATAAATGAATTTACTGGTAATTTGGGATAAATGAATGGTTTGCTGTAAGGATCACGTTTGAAGACAACAAGCAGCTGAGAAAAGGAAAAAGGTAACACCTTGCAGTCACCAACAAGCCTTGCATTAGTCAGGTCTGCAGCTAGGTGAGCTCAGCCCATGGGAGAGAGAGGGTCTGTCATTAAACCTGCAAATCATTCCCACGCAAACACAGAAAAGACAAAACACCATGGTTAATAATAGTGCTAGTGTGCCTTGACCCAACGTGAGCGGCTACTCACAGGCTGGAAGTCACAGTGAGCTCATGCCTACATTAGGGTACAAATATGTTCTCATATGTATAAATTTTTGCCTTACTCCTTCCTTAGTCATCTGCACTGGAATGAGGTGACAGAGCTCATGGCAGCTAAGCAACTCACTTGGCCTACTCATTTGTTCAGAGAGGAAGATTAGGACTCTTTTAACTGTCATTTTAAAAGCCTTACACTCCCATATCACAAAGCCCAGGCTGGTCAGGGAGCTATGGCTGGAGACCTGGTGCTGGATGTCAGCAGTGAGGGCTACTCCACCATACCTGGGGCGGATGGGATAGTGAGTAGACCCTATAATCTGAAGTAAGGTAAAAAATGCCTAACTCTAGTTAAGCACTGGAATAGGCTGTCTAGGGAGACTCTGGGATCTCCATCAGGGAAGATTTTTAAAGCTAGATCGGAAGTCCTGCAGCCAGGCAGGGTTTAGGCACAGCTAGACATGCATTGAGGCAGGAGCTTGCAGCAGATGACCTCTTAGCTTTCCTGAGAGCAGTATTTTTTCTGTGTCACAGTGCTGCTGCTCAGGAAACATGAGAGGTGTTGCATCCCACTCAGAAATATCCCACACAGATGCTTACAGCTCTGCAGGCCCTCAAAGAAACATGGGCAGAAGAGCATCCCTGTGAAATAACAGTAAGGGCTGCTACTAAAAAGAGTTGCTACTCTGCCTGTAGGAAATGATGACTTCTGCACAAAAAGGTCATTTTCAAGAAATTTCTCAGCTTGATGCTCCAAGTGGCCAAAAATACATTAGAAGAACAGTTTGGGCATACTTCTTTCTCCTCATGAACTCAGTGAACTACCACTGCAGAAATCCCTGTTCCTACCAATTATGTGGTCTGGGTAGAGCATGTGATTGTATTCAGTGCACCTCAATCTCCTCTATGAAGGTTTGATTGAGGTTTGATGAAAATCAAGTCACGCAAGAAATATGTCATTTATTAATGTTACTGATGGCTCCATAGTGGAAAATATCCTGGAAAATATCACCAGCTCAGGGTTATTTGCAGGTATAGTAAACATGGGTAGACCAGGGAGGTCAAGAATCACAAAGAACTCTGCTATTCTCATGAGCAAGAGGGGAGACTGTGTTGATGCGTGGGAGATGGAATCCAGCCAGGGATCTGGGTGAGGCTGTAGCGGTGCCAGCCCTCCAAACTGCGAGTCATGGGGATAACTGTTATAGGATACAATTGGTCAGTTTTCTCAAATCTTTGCCTTTTTCCCCCCACCTCATACTTCTTTCACACTTACTGAGAATTGCCACATGAACATCAGCCTTTATCACTGTGTTCCTCTGGTGTCTAAATTGCCTTTATTTGCCCCTCTTTTTTTTGGAGGGAGTTTAGTCCTCTGCTTAGGATTTGTATTGCCAGTGGCCTCCCAGACAATTCAACCCTATTGTCCTCCAACCATCCAGCTGGTCTCCTCCTGCCTTCCCCTGGAAAGCAGAGGTCATTGCCACCTTCATTCTCCACACACCATCCTCACACCAGCATCGACACTGCTCACTCCTAACCCACCTTGCACACAGGCACAACTGCTACCAGTGAATCCCCAAAGCAAATTCCCCTCTGTCAGAGCAGTGACCACCCAAGACATTTGTGGGAGAAACAATATGAAAGACTGAGCAGTCTGTCCAGGTGAAGTTTGTACTTTCATATTCTTGTCCTCATATGGTTAAATGCATGAAAAAAAATTCTATTGCTGCTGCTGACAAATGATTAATAGTCATTTCCCCAGTACTCATCACCATGGTATCTTGAGAGAGAGATAATGCAAATTCTCCATTAGCTTAAGTGCTGGGGTTGCTCTTATGGGATCTGAAGACCCACTGGTCAACTCGGTCCCAGCCAAGGCAAGTTCATTGTAAAGAAACTCACAAAAGAAAACCTGAAGTCAAATAAGAAGAACCCGTTAAGTACAAGTCATGTCATTATTTTTAGGTCCAGTTTGGCATTCCTGATTATAATCTTCTACCATTATCTATAAGTTTGTGCAATTCTTTAACTTCAGGGGGGAGGGGAGGAGAAGAGCTATAAGTAGGTTACTCACCAAAATTGCATTTTTGTGGTTTCATCAACATGGCATTATATACAAACTGGGGGTGGGGTGGAATTTTCTTCACATTTCCCTCCCCTCTGCACGCCCTCTTTTCCCCAAAAAAAGAAGGAAAATGTTTTGGAAATGTCAGTATTTTGGAAATGGCATTTTTTAAATGAAACATTTCAGGTTTTCAGGAGTGTATAAGTAACTGAGCACTATTTGAGATTTAGTACTTTTTTTTGCAAAAAAAAAAAATCCTTTTATAATCCCTTTTCTTTCACAAACACCCTCACATTTCAGGACCTTTGGAATCTAGAATCACAGGAAGTATGGGGTATAATTATCTGAATTCCACATAACTGATCCAACTCTTTTTTGTTGGCTGAGACTAGCACCAGACTTCTTCCTTCATGAATTGTGAGAAACAGCTGCACTGAGAATCAGCTTTCTGAAGACAGACATTATGGGATGTTCAACCACAGATGTTATGGGATGTTCTGTCTAGTATATAGACAGATCCCTTGGAATACAGGGTGAATACAAGTTACTATTCCCTTTCTCCCCATCTGAGTGCCCTATCTGTGAAGTTTAGAGAATTGGATCTTCTTGTTTATTCTTTGGCCCCAGAAGCATTTAAGTACTGATGTAAATTGGAACAGCTTCACCAGGACAGATGAGAAAAATCCACCCCCAGTTCTGACACTTAAAACATGTCTTAAGGATGTGGTTGACCTTCATTGCAACTGTGTTCCAGCTCAAAGAGAAAGGAGACTTGAGCCCAGGCTTCCTCACTCAAAGCCATGGCCATCCTTGTCATATCAGGGCACTCCATTCTTACATGATGTATCTTTGAATTTCATTTCCCAATTTCATTTCCATGACTCCAAAGCTTCATGGGTGTTAACCTAGGAGTGGAGGGATGTGAGTGCTGGTCTTTACACCAGGGAGTTTTTAGTTTCTATTACATTATTATACATTTACAGAGTTACTGGGTAAATTGCACAAGGACACCTTAGTGCCAAAAAAAACATAACTCAGGACTCCTCTCTATGTTAATGATCTGATTATTTAGCAACAAAGCCATCCTTACTTTCATGCTCCAAGGTTTTGATCCAATTAAGCTGCAGTGCTTTCCTATAGAGAGGTACACATCTGCAGGGAGCGATGCAAAGTAATTTTTTGCAACTGAGCTTATAGTCTGGTAGTTAGAGCAGTCTGCTGCAAAGGAGAAAAGGCAGGCTGGATCCCTCTCAGGGAGATCCTTTCTGCCTCCCCCACCATGAGCAAAAGTTCTATGCAGAAAGCAATTGCACAAGTGAAAGCCATTCCTTGATCCAGAAAGAAATATTGTCTGCTGCTGAATTTTATATAGGATGCAATTCTGCTGATGTTGATAGACACAATCTATCACTACATAGTGTGAAAAACTTGCTAAACTGAGCCCCTTAGGGCAATCAAACTAAGGATCTCCTGTAGCACTTCTATGCCTGTACCATTGCTGTACCCATGTTCAGACTTAAGTTTACCCACGCATTTGGCTTGAGTCACTCTCCTCTGGCCCATGGCAGCTGGGTCTCTACCACTTTTTGACAGGAATAACGTTGGCTTCTCCAGCTCTCCAGGGTACCTTTCCACATCACTTTGACAAGCTGTTCTACTTTACTGGCTGTCCACAACCCAACGCAGCTCATATCTCCCCCTCAGCACACTTTGTGTAACAGGCTCCATCTCAACAACCGGATTTTCATTTCAGTATCAAGACCAGCAGATGTTAACAGGTCTAGTAAACAGAGATAGTCAGAAGAAAGGATCAGTGTTTTAAACAGTCACTGAAATGACAAGAAAAAAACTCCATGTGTTTGGACTTCTCACGGAAATCAAGGGTGATCACACTAAAGACTGTCCTTGCTAAAGAGGTCTGTTTCTGCTTATTCACTGCACGCTCCACCTATAATCAAATGAGATAAAGGCCTAAACATAGATGCTAGCTACCACTGCAGATGTCCCAGGACAGCCAAGACACCCACATGAGGCTGGCATATGTGTTGTAGGACCTGTGGGACACACATTCTGCTGAAATGGCACCTGGAGGCCAGGGAGATTTGCTTAGAGAATCTCCAATGGTGCTAGACATCTATTGTACTCAGTTACACTCAAAGTATATAAAATTGGTGTCCATTCTTCTCCCCTGACAGTAAAGGCAATCTATACCTCAGACTTAAATGTAGATTCCTGTCCTGTAGAAGTGAACGTCTGTTCAGATGAATGCCACCCAATATATGGCTGTACAGGAAAAATGTCACAGTTAGATCTCTCTACAGTTGTTAGATTACACGCTAAAGAAGCAGAAAAAAATTTATAATCCAAAATCAAAAAAGAATAGTTTAGCAACTTCTCTCTGATCTATTCCTATATCATCAGGAAGAAAATACACTGTTTAAGTGTGTTTGTGTGTGTTTGCCTTTAGTGATGAGAACAAGATGACTGATAGGTTTCAAACATATGAAGTATTTGGGTGGCATTTCATGGAAACATAGAATCATAGAATCATTTAGGTTGGAAAAGACCTTTAAGATCATCAAGTCCAACTGTTAACCTAGCACTGCCAAGTCCACCACTAAACCATGTCCCTAAGCACCACATCTACACGTCTTTTAAATACCTCCAGGGATGGGGACTCAACCACTTCCCTGGGTAGCCTGTTCCAGTGCTTGACTACCTTTCTTTCAGTGAAGAAATTTTTCCTAATATCCAACCTAAACCTCCCCTGGCGCAACTTGAGGCCATCTCCTCTTATCCTATCACTTATTCCTTGGAAGAAGAGACCGACCCCCACCTCGCTACAACCTCCTTTCAAGAGGTTACCATTTCCCATGGTATAATATCACATTTTACCCAGGACAAAACTGAGACCCTTTATATACTTTAGAACACCCTTTTAATGTGAAAAGGCTCTTTTAAATGCTTGTTGCAGTTCTGTTAAGAAAGCTGGAATAAAGGAAGGTGCCACTCTCCTTGGCAAAAGGTCAAACAGCATGTTTTCACTTTGAGACAAAAAAAAAAAAAAAACCACAACAGACCTTACTACCAGGTAGTCTGATTTTTTCCTTCAACAGAGATAGACATAAATACATAGCAAGTATCTTGTGGTAAGATAGTATCTCAGAAAGAGGCATGAAAGAAAAGGTGTAGGGGTAGAAGAAGCATCAGAAAGCGCATTTAAACCTGGAATTGCTTCCACTGACTGAGTGGCTGCTCATATTATTCAGGTTGACAAGCAACATTTGCATTTTCTAGTATCTGTATCCCATTTATCATTTTCACTCAGCACTCCGCCATAAATCTAAGGAGCATCAGAAACTAAAAGGCAAACATGAGAAGAGATATACAACTTCATTCTGTTTTATAGCATTAAAAGGGCATTTTTAATTCAGTCTTTCCTTCTGTGTTTTGATTTTACATATTGTCATATATTAAGCCAAGTACTTCCACCCAAAGGAATTGATCTTGGCTTTTATTGCTACAAAGGTCACACATAAAAGGTGCAAGAATTGATAACCTGGTAGAAATGCAGCTTGTAACTACACACAGAGCAGGTGAGAAAGTTATCTCCCAGTTCTTTGTTTCCTATTTCAGAATTTTTCAGCCCATCTTGTACCTATACCTACTCTAGAACGTGGGATGCTAATTAAGGGAGCTCTTCCTTCTCCCTGCTATCTACCCAATACAACTCATGTTCCAGTAATTTGAACATACCAGCCCTTACCAGCACAGTGTGAGTCAAGGAATGTGATTTCTCTTTCCTTAGGGACCAGTAAGATTCCCCAAATTGAACAGAATGACAGTCAGACTGATAACATCTACTCTATTCTGCCTGTTTTAAATAATTTCCCACTCAAGTACTACTCTCTATGGGGGAAGGAGTCATACACTGATTAATTCACTGCTAGAACTTCCACAATCACTTTAAAATGTTCTCCAACTCTAACATTTGGTGGAACAGGAACTCTCAAACTCTTGTATGCTATGACACCATGCATAGTTGTTTTCAACTAATCCTCTTTAAAGGTAGTCAATTAGTTTTCCCAGGACTCTGTAGATTCACGGGTGCTAGAAGTTGGTAAATGTCCTTAGGACAGACAGATAGGACTTCTCCAACACATGACAAGGACTAACTCCAGGATGTAGTGTGCAGTGTGGAAGTAAAGAGTAAATAAAGCTGAACCAGAGCTTACCCCTTTTCCAGCACCTGGCCTGGCCTGGAACAAGAAGCAATTTGTGTTGCCTTGCTGTATGTCATTTCTATGTGCTTGTTGCTGTATAAGTTTTCACTGAAAACAGAATCATTGTGAGAACATGCCCAAAATTGAAATCATTCTCTATCATGCATCAGCCTATCTTTGGAAAAAGCCACATCTCTTTCCCACTTGACACAATAATAACGGGTCACATAAGGCATAAATATGACTGTCCTGTTGGTGATGCCAGTGAGTCTCTCAAATTCAGCCGATGGATCTTGATATTCGTAGCAGTGGCCCACAGAACATATTTTTGCAAGCATAAATTAACAAAGAGGAATCCTGAGACATGTCTGAAGTCCAAACTTCCCCTTACTGTCCAGTCTACTTCTCTTAATTATATATATATATATATTAACCTTAAGGAAAGTAAGCCGTGCAAAAGGATATCTTCACACTAATATGTTGCATGGATAGCTTTCTCCACTACAGCTCTCACTGTTATATGTGCCAGTGCCAGTTCAAGCTCCTTCAAGGACTAGTCTGGTCCCTGAAGTTTTTGTCATGGGTATCCTTTAGGCTGCAGCTCTAGACTGCAGCTGTTCAGGTGTACATATCACCTCTTTACACATACTTGTACAGCAGCTGGTGCAGATAGGATTCCATTCATAGAAAGTGCACTTTCACTGTTGAAAACAATGTAGTATATTCATCAAGTTTATATTTTTAAACCTTCTATATGAAAAGTAAATTCCAAATTTTTAGGCCTAATAAGTTACATATGTTTTCCTATGTAATTCCGTGTCCACATGTCACTCTTAAGGGTTATCCTTTTATTAATGCCCCAGGTCTTTCTTTCTTCCACCTTCAATTTCTGTGCAATTTTATTCTGCTTTCCAGAGTAGGAATGTTCTCATCACAGCCTAGATTAAAGGAAGATGCTTAAAAATACCCAGGTGCATCGTATCATTTCTTTCTTGAAAATCTTTGTAAATTTAACACTTAAAGTTGGAGGGCTTTGTTTCACAGTTTCTTGATAATGTTAAATGAAGTTACAGGTCCTAAAAGAGAAAGGAAAGAGAGGCAATCCACATGTTGTCCCCTTAATTCATTATCAAGTGGAAGTGTTGATTCTGTAGGTGGCACTATGAACCAATGCTTCCACACAGCATTTGAAGTTACAGTGCCACACAAGAGACCATCCTCCAGGAGAGGTGCATACCTGAGGTCCTGACCACTTTGTGGGTATCAACAGTCTCAAAGCATTTGCTGCAAGAAGGAGGTTTTTTGTACGGGTGAGTTGTCCAAAGCGAGTCAGCCGATATCCACTGGCAGACATCCAAGGGAATCCAAGCCTCTTGTTTGTCTTTTATTGGGTGAACCATGATCTCTCTCACATTTTTCTCAGAGCTGAATCTGACAAGAAAAAGATATAGCTCATATCCCTTTTATTCATTAAAATAAATTCATTTTATTCATTAAAATAAATTCATTTTATTCACTATTCACTTTTTACATTGTGCAGATACTAACAAAGGAGGATTTATAAATATACAGATATAGAAATAAAATTAGGTGATACACAAAATAAGTTTCTTTTATCTGGTACCTTTTAGTCACAGTGGCTGCTCTTTGCTATATCTGGAACAGAGACTTACAGTTATACTCTATTCCCTTGGAGAAGATCAAGAAGTGAGCTTTTGCAAAAAACAAAGTTTCTGATTTCTTTGAGAGTACTGCTTTTGGATTCTCTATGACAAGGGAAGATCTATAGGGAATATCAAAGGTTACTGGGACGTCTGTCTGAAATAGTTCTGGCAGTTGACTTGGGAAAAAAAGACAAGAAAGTCTGTGTGGTATGAAAAAGCTAAGATTGCTGGGGAATGTCACCCATTCCTACGCTGCTTACTTTTCTGCGGGTTTTTCTGAATTATTTATTTATTTATTTATTTAGCAGCTTGCCTAAGGATGAGGTTGAAGCATGAAAGAATTATGCCTGCTTAGTAAAAGAAACTGGTATTTTGTCAGGATTTAGAAGCAAAGTCGTACAACTATAACAAATTAACCTAGCATATACCAAACAAACAGGGATTTGGTGACCGAGCTTGCCAGTGGGAAGGTGCAAAGGTGTCATTTGGCCGGATCTTTCCTTTTGCAGAGCAAATGCTAGCAGTCGTGCAAATCAAGGATGTTAGAGCATTTGGTCCTGTTACAGGTAAATGAAGAAAAACAAATGTTGTATCAAACCCAGCCTGAGCTGCTCTTGGCATGTGTTTATGAAAGGAGGAGTGAAGGCAGATTTAGGAAAAATCAAAAACATATTCGCACTGATTTCACTGAAAACTGTCACAGAGATTGAAAATTGAAAACTGTTGCTGTTCCTCCTCAGAAAGACCAAGCTTTAAAGATATTGAAACTTCAACCAGTGTCAAAGGACTGGGTCTTAATCAGCTGCTTGAA
Source organism: Theristicus caerulescens (assembly GCA_020745775.1). Taxonomy (NCBI): domain Eukaryota; kingdom Metazoa; phylum Chordata; class Aves; order Pelecaniformes; family Threskiornithidae; genus Theristicus; species Theristicus caerulescens. The sequence continues at coordinate 115,570,336 of CM036559.1, read as the reverse complement.
ACACACTGTGGCTGTACACACAGAGCACTAAAGTTACCAAAAATGAAGAATTTCCTGAATTCTTGGCATTTTACACAGTAGCATTTTCAGGGGATGCTGTGTGTTCTCCATGGGGTGCTTCACACAGAGGCAAATCCCCAAAAGATGGCAGGAAAAGTGTTTGCACCTGGCTAGGACCAGCAGAGAAGGGCCAGTGAAATTTGGAGACTGCCCATTTAAGAGGCATTTCCTTAGGCAAAAAAAAAAGGCTATGGTTCAGGGTATAATTTGCTAAGAATGGGCTTTTCACTAGGTAGTCACTAACTGACTGTTCTGGTCACTTGATGAAGCAAATTAAAGGAGTCCCCAACAAATGGCAACTGAGAGGGGCTTCAAGTCATCAAGGAAACTTGAGTAGGAGAGAAGAGCTGAGGGATCCACTTTTGCAGAAATGAGGTCATTTTCACTGTGGAAACAGCTAAAGAGGGAGGAGATGGGCTGCAGGAGACACGTGTGTGACTTGAAGAAGAAGCCATGTGCAGAAGTGCACCCTATTCCCTGGAGGACTCACGAACAAGGAGGGAAATGAGGCATTGAACTGTGTACAGGTGTTTTATAACTGAGTCTCGATCTGTACAACTCTGAGTTAAAAGTGGAGCTATTTTTTTGAAAGACCTTACAAAGCCCGGGCATAGTTTGCTCTTATGCAGCTGTCCCTGGAGAGAAAATCATAAATTCAGACTGCTCGTGGTGGAATCTCTTGGAAAAATATGTATTTAAACTTCTGGCAATCTGGAGACAACTTCAATACAGGTGGTCTGGGGCTGCTGGGCTGCAAACCCTCATCTCATGAGAAGCAGAGAGACAAAGAGCCTGTTCTGGGCAGAGAAGCCAAAAGGAGGAAATGAACCACAGTCAAATCAGATGAGGAAAAACTAAAGACAATATGGATCCAGTCTGCTGTGACCCAAATGCAGGAGCTGAGGAAGCTTTCCCCAGGCACAATGATTTTAAACCACAAAAATCCCCAGCTGATTTTTCAACACCAATAAGTAAATGTTCCTAATGAATCTGGCCCTTATCTCAGTTAGCAGTTTCGCAAAGCAATCCATATAATCCATTATTTCTGAGTCATTTTTAGCCAGCTGATCATCTGTGATGTGTGCCAATGGATTTTTGGATTGTGTGATTGACCACATAGGTGAGGTGATGCCAGCCGCGCTCTCTGCATGACACAACAGGAGGAGAACGGTGAATAGTGACTAATGGATACAAAAAGCAAATATTCTTTCAAGCATGGATTTTCCTGTTTTTGTATAATGTACAAAGGACATATGTAGATATGTTCTTTTAAAGCATGCTACAGCAATTTCTTATTCATATTTCATGAGAGGGTATAAAGACATAACAGCTGGGACATACATTTCTTAGTCTGCAGCACTACAATAAATCCCCCCCCCCCCCAATTCTTGTTCTGTTCAATGCATCTTTAGATTAAATAAAAATACAAGAACTTCCACACTAGGTGAGGTCAAAGGTCCATCTGGTCCCACTAACATGGCAGAAATAGTGATATGCATCCAGTGACCCTTATATACGCTTCTGGCTTTCAGTAGGAACAGGCTGAACAATTTCTCTTCTGGATAATAAGTGGTAAACAGAAGTATTGTCTTTGGTGTTAATGAGAATTTTTCACTAAATGCTTTCATTTTGGAGAAAGAAAAGCAATGCTGAAGGCAAATATCTCTTTGTTTGGTATTACTTTGACCTTTATTTAGCTCTGCCCCTGTGTGCACTTAGGAAATTATCAGGAGTGAAGAGCCAGACAGCCCATAAATGGTGAGATCAATATTCTAGAATTACAAGACATGCAAAATAAAACCTGGAACTTTCTGTTCTGCTTTTCTGTTAGAAGCTTTCTTATAAATTTTAGGGGTCAGTGACTGTTTTCTTGTCACAGGCCATATTCTACAGGTCATTAAATGTCCAGTTGTACTGCTTGGAAGGTAAAGGAAATGCTCAAGAATAACTATTTTTTTTTGCTTCCAAAGAGGAGAGTAATACAGCTATACAAGCAACACACTTCATTTAACTATGATGGTGTATTGGGTTTGAGTGGCAAGGTTTTGGTAACGGCGGCAGGGGGGGTGGGTGCTACAGGGGTGGCTTCTGTGAGAAGCTGCTGGAAGCTTCCCCTATGTCTGATAGAGCCAATGCCAGACGGCTCCAAGACGGACCCGCCACTGGCCAAGGCCAAGCCCATCAGCAATGGTGGTAGCACCTCTGGGATAACATATTTAAGAAGGGGGGAAAAAAAGTCTGCACAACAGCAATTGCAGCTGGGGAGAGGAGTGAGAATATGTGAGAGGAACAGCCCTGCAGACATCAAGGTCAGTGAAGAAGGAGGGCAGGAGGTGATCCAGGTGCCGGAGCAGAGATTCCCCTGCAGCCCCCCATGAAGACCATGGTGAGGCAGGCTGTCCCCCTGCAGCCCATGGAGGTTAACGGTGGAGCAGATATCCACCTGCAGCCCGTGGAGGACCCCATGCCAGAGCAGGCGGATGCACGAAGGAGGCTGTGACCCTGTGGGAAGTCCGCACTGGAGCAGGCTCCTGGCAGGGCCTGTGGCCCCATGGAGAGAGGAGCCCAGGCTGGAGCAGGTTTGCTGGCAGGACTTGTGACCCCGCAGGGGACCCACGCTGGAGCAGTCTGTTCCTGAAGGACTGCACCCCATGGAAGGGACGCGCACTGGAGCAGTCTGTGAAGAACTGCAGCCCTGGGAAGGACTCATGCTGGAGAAGTTTGTGGAGGACTGTGTCCTGTGGGAGGGACCCCAGGCTGGAGCAGGGGAAGAGTGTGAGGAGTCCTCCCCCTGAGGAGGAAGGAGCGGCAGAGAGAGCGTGTGATGGACTGACTGCAGCCCCCATTCCCCATCCCCCTGCACTGCTAGAGGGGAGGGGATAGAGAAATTGGGACTAAACTTGATCCCGGGAAGAAGGGAGGGTTGGGGGGAAGGTGTTTTAAGATTTAGTTTTTATTTTTCATTATCCTACTCCAGTTTGATCAATAATAAATTAAACTAATTTCCCCAAATTGAGTCTGTTTTGCCCGTGACAGTAATTGGCGAATGATCTCTCCCTGCCCTTATCTCGACCCATGAGCCTTTCATTATATTTTCTCTCCCCTGTCCAGCTGAAGAGGGGAGTGATAGAGCAACTTTGGTGGGCACCTGGCATCCAGCCAGGGTCAACCCACCACAGGTGGAAGGAATCTGAAAATTTTCTTGTGCAAAACTTGCAGTGCCTGAAATAAAAGAACTTCTTAATTCAGGCCAGTCAAATCCTTATAAGCAATCCCCTTTACAACAGACACATTCACCTGGCACATTCACCTGGTTTTGATAACCAGACCCAGTGTACATCACAGTTCTAGGGTACGCATTACAGGCTGCTTCTAACTGATTAATTCAATACAGACTCCTTTTAGCTTTTCATTGAGAAGATCTTGGCTGAGTCAGAAATGTGAACAACACTAGAAAATGCTTTTAAAAGAGAGACAGGGAACCAGTGTATTAAATGTCTAGATTAAAAAAATAATTTTCATGGAACTATAAGGCAAGGAAAACAAATGTTGGCTGGCACTCAAAGGGAAGATCTTCCTGTTGAACCTCTCTTAATAGCTGGTCTTTAGAAGAAAAAATTTACGTCCGCAGCTGAAACCTGCTGCATTTATGCCCTGTGACCTAGAAATCTGGTCTGCATTCTCTTTGTTTCATTTTTCTTAAAACACAGTCCAGCATCCTAAACTTCAAAGTGCTGTTGCATTATGCAATCAAATATACAATTCCAGCTTTTTTAAGCAAAAAACACACAACACAAACAGTTCACCTGTCAGGGTTTGCTGTGATCTGCCTTAGCAGTTCTATCCAAAGGTGTTTATGAGACATGCCAGTGTGCACAATGGTTATTATACTTTAATGCATGAATGCTTGAATTCTGTGGGCCATTGGCCACTATTTGTTCACTCATGTGTCCTTCCATTTTCACCTCTGGAGCAGTTGCCTGTCTCTCAACAAAATAACTAACAAAAGATCAAAGACGACAATTCAAATCCAAGATTAAATAACTATGGGCCACATTGTATTCATTCACAGCACTAAACTACCATTTTACTCCCCAGAGCTACACAGATGCACACAACAGGAGAATTTAGTGTTGGGTTTGCAATTATATTTACCATTAATTAAGGATTTATTATAACTAATAATTGTATCAAGTGAGAAGATACTTACTATTTTGGTGGAATTTAAGTACAATTTAATATTGTTGCTGAAAAGTTCTCTGTATATGAAGTAAATGCTGTTTAAGAAACATAACTGGCACTCGCCCTGTCTGCACATCTCAGGTCCTTTAAAACAACATTCCTCTGGGGTGGGGAAACATTGCCAGATCTGTTTTACAGAAGGAACCGGGTGTTAAACTGGAGACCTCGGTTCCAGCTGCATGAAAGGGCTTAAATAGCACCTCTGGCCACCTGGCTCAGGGATACAAATCTGGACTAGCCTCCTGAGACTCCTCTGCAGGGAATGAGGAGAGAAAAGCACCTAGAACTGGGATTTAGATACCCCATGTTTTCTTCACAAATGCTAAGGTCTGGTCTGAAACAAATTTAAGTCTGTTGTCTCTCTACCGGGGTGCCTAAGGGAGCCTGAGATGCATCCTCTGAAACAGGCTTCTGCTCCCAGGTTGTCACCTTTCTGCTGGGTACCTGGCACTGCCTCGTTCCTTGTTTTTAAGCTGAAGGTGATAGAAAAGGCTGGTGGTCAGTGCAATTGCCCAGGGAGGGGGAGACACAAATTTGAGCCCTCCTTGGGCTGGATGAGTTTGGACTGACCCCCCTCTTGCCAAGGGAGGACCCAAACCCCTGGGATGGCATCAGGGCTGCCACACAATCACTTTTCACACCTCTTGATGACTCTGTCCTCCCAGTTGTGAGGATCTGAAGAATCAGAAAGCAAATGAACAAAGAGGAGCCTTTGTAGCCCGGTAATGAGGGTAGAGGACACAAAGAGAAACCTGGATTTCAAGGCCTTATTCTTGAGATGTTTATCTGATTTCACCTTAAACTATCAGTAAATGAAATACAAAATTTAATGTTGGGAACAGTCAAGCATCAAGCTCTGTATCTAGGAGCAAGAGATGCAGTCTTCACAGTTTCTGAAACACAAGGGACAAGACGTCAAAGTGGACAAGCTGGAGAGCAGTGAGGTCTTGCTGGGGATGGCAGCAGCAGCACAGAGAAGCAGGCAGCGGCTGGCAGCTCAGAGCATTCCTGTTTACAGAAATTGCTACTGGAATAGTTTGCTCAACTCAAGGATCTGACAAAAAATCAGAGATTTTTTAAAAAGATTAATTAAAATTATTTGAGGGCTAGGAAAAATACCTCACAGGGCTTAAAGCACTCGTTGTGGTTCCTGTATCAAAGAGAAGACTGGAGGGTGACCTGACTGCAGAGATGATCTTCAGTACCACGTCTTCTTCATCTTGCAGAGAAAAAAATGAGTTGCATCAGCTAGAAACTGAAGTCAGATGCATTTAAATTAGAAATAAGGCATACAATTATAAGAACAAAGACGGTTAACCAACAGAACAAATGACCAAGGAAAATGGTATTTTCTCTCCCCCTTTGTAGTTTCACATGAAGACTGGATGGCTTTTTGTAACATTATTTGTGGCAAAATACAAGTTCTACTGTGATCAAACACAAACCTGCTGGGTGCGAAGCAGGATGATGGGTCCTGTGGTATGCAGAAGGTCAGACTAGGTATCAGTAGTACTGACTTAACAGCAACTACTGCTAAATGTATATGTTATTAAATGTATGTAAGGAAATAATCCCCAGTTGCCTCATCTGTGTGAGCAAAGAGCACACATTGTGCCCTGCTGTTGTAGTCAGGCTTTCTCCATACGAAAACCAGGGTGCAGTGGTGCTCACCCATCCCTTCCCCTGACTGGGAGGTGGGGTGCAGTCCAAGCAGGCACCAACATCCAGCAACCTGGAAGCTTAAATATAGCCACTGAAACTACAAACCTCCATGACATAGTGAATTTGTAGGAGGAGATCTCAGGAGGCCCAACCCTGATTATTTTTGTGGTTAAATATACGTCTTTGAAAATAAGAAGAGCGGAAACCAAACAGGTATCTACACAGGGAATGAGGGCTCCTGTGAAATATTAAGTTCTACATTTGCTTGTTCAGCTTTCACATGGAAATGTCCTTTCTGTGGGGTGTGATATAGTAAGTCAGTCGGGATGTCTGTGAGCTATTCAGAGTAGCTGGGCTGATGACAGCATTAGCAGGGAGAGGTGGTGCCCAAAAAAGGTAACATGGGGTGGTGGCTGCAGTCCTCGCCCATCCCAGTCCTATTTCTTGATGAAGGCTGTGGTGCCACAGACAAAATGATGCCCCTGGCTCTTGGTGTTGAGGAGCAGGAAGGGTTGTGCAGGCCCAAGGTTATACCACAATGATTCTGGAAACACACATCATCTGCCCAGCAATCTGAAGGACACAGGGAATCCGTCCTTGTAGGCACCCATAGCACAGGGTGCCACGTAGCTAGAACCTGAAACGTGTTGCAAGATTTATTGCACTTATTCACAGTGACATCAAAACTGGTAGCAGAAAAAAGAGAAAAACAAGATAGAAAAGGAAGATCCCATATGGGTGTCTTCATGGCAAGAGCTGGACAAAGGAGCCAACTGAGATGGTTAGCCATGGCTGCCACATATGAAATGTAAGTTTGAGTATTCATAACATTATCTTTGGTCCCTACAAACTAAAAGAAGTCAGTACATGCAGCAGTTGTTAAAATATAACGCAAATAATCCATATGTGATATGCTGGCTTCTACCAGTGATGTCTGTTGCTTCTTAGTAAGCAGGAAGGAATAACTCATCGTTATAATATTTACACCCCATTTTACAGTCTGTCTTAATGCTGGTTCCCAGAACCATAAAAAATCCTCAGGCTCTCAAGACAAAATTTCATATCATTGCTCTAATTTGCCTCGTTGGGAAATATAATGATGTGTCAACACACTAACACAAATGTAATGCCTGCATTGCATACAAGATAGCTACTTAATGTCACTATCCACAGGGTTTTTTGCGTAGTTTGAACAGATAACTTTGCATCCACATTGGCAGCTGGTAGTTAAAGTTACGTACATGCTTAGTCTCAGGGGCACACTTTCATCCCACGCTGTACTAGATTAATGCAGGTAATACAGACAAGAGTATGATGGATATAATCTACAGCACATACAGTCAGCTTGCAAAGAAAGGAAGATAATTTTTCTCAGTGCTCAGGAAAGAAGCTAATATAGCCAGCTGATATTAGCCTCATCCTGCCCAGGCTGTGCTTTGCCAGGGGACCATGCTGTGGTGGCTGCAGCGTCCCCTCCTGCCGGGAGCACGCAGGGAGGAGGGGGAAGCTGTCAGCCAGCTCGGGGGTCTCCCGGGGAGCACGGCCCGTTGCACTTCAGCACGCATGCAGGACTTCATCTCAGCCAGTGAAGGGCAGAAGCACAAGGGCCACTTCTCAGCTGTTGCAGGTAAACAGAGCTGAAAGTAGGTCGCTAAGATTTGAAGTTCCTCTGTGCAAAAGTAAATGAGAAAGACCTATGAAAAGGCTCAAGTAACAGCTACAGGATAGACTGCCCACTGTCTCGGTTAGGTCAGGCTTGAGGCAATGAGAGCCCTATGGAAACGTAAGCAGCTTCTCAGCAGGCAAAAAGAAATAGCAACCACTATGTCTAAATCTTTACAGATCCTGGAAGGGTCTGGTTATGGTATTCTCCTGAGTGGGGCATGCAAAGAGAGTTTAATATGTTTATACTCATCTATTTATAGAGAAACCAAGTGACCCAATGTGTAAAAAATCTCTTGTTGGATCTGAAAGTCCCAGCCTGAGTCTCCACAGGAGAAGGAAAACACTCTAGTGAGGTCTTGTACAGTCTCACAGGTTTCCGTGCTCTGCAGTACATGTGCCTCACAACAACTAATGACATGGTCACTCACATCAGACCAGGACATGCCAGTGACCTTACCCACTGCCTGTGAGCTCAGCCGTAGCTGGCACGGACATCTTCCCACTGGAGCTGGGCAACTCAGTGAGGGATCTTTCACCCTTCCCGTTCCCAGTGGTACTGCAGGTCATGGGGGCTGACAGCCGGCCAGCCCTGCTGCAACGGGCTTCCTCCCAAAGCATCGCCAGCTGAGTCACATCCGTAATTCTGCTGTTCCTGGCACTTCTGACTTGCCCAGGCAATAGCACAGCTGACCTCCAGGTCTAAGGATTTGCTCCCAACCAACACTTTCCATCTGATCTTCTGAGTGGAAGGTATTCTTTGGAGGGTAAATTAATCATGCTGCAGCAGGACAGAAAGGAGCTTTTCTCCTGCAGGCAAAGACAGACCTGCTCACCACCTGTCAGCTCCCAATTAGAGTTAGATAAAATCCCCTGGCTCCAGCATATGCTGAAACTATCAGTGGCTGATAGATTACAATTGTCATCAAATCTACAGTCTGGGTTTATTGGTAAGTTTTTTTCTTTGAAGATTTCAACCACTGACTACACTGGAGCAAAAGAGTGACTGAGGTAAGTCCCTGCTCAACAGCCCTTGGGTTCTTAATCAGGAAAAGCAAAGCTCTTCTGGAATAATTTCATTTCCTTAAAACCTTTTTTGTCAATATTATTCTCTTCCCTTTCTATCCTGTAACCAATCAAATCAGTCACCTGCACTTGATGCCTATGCTGTCCTTTGCTCAGGTGGTGAGGCTGAAGACCTTTCCTGGGTCCCCCACACCAAGGTGGATACAAAAGCAAAATAAGCAACCTCTCTCCTGATCGTGCTTTGTGATACCTCTCGTTTACTTCTTTGACCCTCACACAAAGCAAACCAAACCCTGTACTCACATAAGCTCATGTAAGTTTGACTACACTTGACACTGTTCTCCAATGCATGATCCATGGCTGTGCAAATTTCCTACAATATGCAATTGCCCTGCCTTGGAGGAACTGTTTCTATTTCTGTGGCTAGTTTTTTTCCAGTCTAATAGCTAAGACTGCTTTTTGCCCCAGTGCCAAATGCCCTGTAAATAGGAAATTGAAGCATTTACCTTCTTGAAATTGGAAAGAGAGCTCATATTAACTTGACAGGTTCTAACTAATGGCCTCAGAAAAGGCGTTAGTCGGAAATTAGTTTCCATTTCTACTGACTTGGGTGAATTTCAAAGTGCTAAGCTCTTCGTAGCAGCCTCCATATGCTCACCCATAGCTTGAGCCATTCAGTCCCCTCTGAGTATTGATTTTTGGCCCTAGAATATTTCTGTTCTGCACAAACATGTTATCCAGCAACTGTTCAATACAGTGAGGTTTTATTCTTACCTACAAATGCTGAATTTTGTAACAAGTTGCGGAAACATTTAAATCCGAGGGATGAATCTTTGTATAATTGCCAATGTCTTCCTTTGCGTGTTTTTTGCTGTTTTTCAGGTTTCTTCCTTCTCCTGGCTTTTCTTAAGACAAGTGTTTCACATTTGGGCCTCGGGAAGTTTGTGGGCTATGCTGGTACATTAAGGAATATTTTTTCTCCTCTAACTGTAGCAGGCAGGAAAGAAAATACTGCCAACAGCTATGGACCCCCCAAGGAGGCTTAAGTACCATTGTGGGTAATTTTGCCTGGAGAAATTTATTGAGAAGCAAAGGCAATGCCTAAATATCATTTATTTGTGCATTGCTCATTTGAATAACATCAGTGTAAACAACCCTTTTACGTGAGCTTTTTTCTCCCTGCTGAGAGATTGATGGGGGGTCTGGGAGAGGAGGGAGGGAGCACTGTGTTGCGTTACTCTGTGCAACGTTCAGGCACACCAAGGGACCTTTCTCTCCCAGCACAGTATGTAGCAAAAAATATCACTATGATCATCACAGGGGAGTGAATAAGATAGAGCTGCCTTAGCCATATCTTGAAAATCTGCATCCCCCACAAGGGGCTAGTGGGAATCTCACAGCACAAACAGCTCAAACAGCACTTTTCAGCCCCGGTGTGAGTGTGCCATGCGGAGCCTTTTCCTGAAGAGACTGCTGGTGCTGAGCATACAACAAGAGAGTATTTTTTAGGCACAAAGCTGCACTGCTGCAGCATGCCTGATACTTATGTCCACCAAAGGCTTTCCAGGATGACGTAAGAAGCAAATGCATTTGGAATAGTTTCCTTTTCTCTCTGAACCCAGCATCTTCAGCTATGCCCCTGAAGTTTCACACCCCTCCTTTTCCATTAAATCCCATGGCACACAGCATCTCTTTGTTCCTAGAAAGGTTGTTACCATGCAGGGGGCAAAACCCAACACAGCTGCACTCATTCTTCACTGCTGTTAGCAGCAGCAATCATCTCCCACTGTTATCTTTTCAATTTTTCCTTTCCCAGATGCAAAAGGAGCCCAATCCCACAAGACAGCAAGGGTGTCCCTAGAGGGCTTGAGCACTTCCATTACTCATCCAGCTCATCCAGACAGATTTTTTTATATTTCGCTAAACAGAAAAAGCCACTTACTGTCATTCAGATGTGAGGATTCGCTCTGCTACTGGTGCAAATAACATGTTCAAACAAGGGATTTCTCCCATATAGCCAGATTCTTATGATCTCACCTTGTAAAGAAATCATAATCCTTTGTTACAATGACTGGCCTGCTGCCCTGGTAGCTATAACAATGTACATTTTTGTCCATAATAAGAAAAAGCAACCTTCAGTAAACCTCAGAGGAGTAAAAGGTGCCGGCATTGTTCAAGGAGGAAAAGACATTGCACAGACTCCTGCTCAGAGTCACTTTACAGCTGCATCTGTTTGACTCTTGAAATTAAGAGCATGAATGGGACAAAGTTAGAGGGATTAGGAATTTGCCAAAGAAGGCGCTTTTTGGAAAAGAGGCTGCTTTTGTGTTGTGTAAAATCATCATTATCTCTCTGCATAATAATTGTGAGATCAATAGTGCCATAGAAACCAGCAATGGGTAGTGTTCATGCTGCAGCCCGTTAAATGCTCTTAAGGTGTGTCCACACCAGTGCTTCGGTTCAGTTCGGTTTACATCATGAAGCAGGTCTCAGTGGATGCGAACTGGATCCTTTCAAATAAAGGTTAGCTAAAGGATTCACTGGACTGTGCCTGTGCTACTCACCATTCCCAGCACCAAGAGGACCAACACTGTCTTCTGAAAGCACCACCGGTGTCCCTAAATGTCCTTAACCTGCCGGGGGGAGCAGGGAAGTGGGACCTCAATAGTATTTCTGCCCCGCAGTTACTGGGATCAAAGGGTACTCCGGTAAGCACACGGAGGGGTGGGACTGTCCTTTGTCCTTGATGTGGCCACAGAAGGGAAAGGTTTCTAAAGCTACTAACCTGTCCAGCGTATCATGTCTGTATCAGGAGGACACAAGTGACACCTTCTTTCTCTGTCCTTGGATTATAGGAGAAACCTAGGGACTGGCTCACATGTGGACATCTAAAACTAGGCCAGATAATTTCTGTCTTTTATGGCCAGACATGTGCAAAGGCCAGAGGATAACCTGACTTGCCTTAAGAGTTAGCCGCACCTATGAACAAAACATCTTTCTCTGGCAAAGAGTGCAGGGTCTGATAGACAGGGACAGCCGCAGCCACAGAGCCAATGCAGCTGAAGGTGCTCAGGGCCCCTGAAAACCTGGGGCTTCCTGCATCACAGGATGGGTAATGCCTGTAGTAACCTCAGTCCTGACTCAGGTGTTGTGTAGGAGGGGGTATGAAGTACCCTGACTGCAGGCTGACAGTAACTATGTGAGCAGGAGGTTTCTAGCGGGAACAGGCTTTAATGCATTGCAGACAAGTTCTGTGGAGTGGAAGGGGCAGACTGATTCACAGCAGTCTTGAAAAGTATGTATTTCATGGTGCAGGTAAGTTAGCACTAAAGCCATTAGCTGGGCTCTGTCTCCCTCAAGTTATTAAATGAAATAGGCTCGATTTAAAAAAAATAGCATTGTAGTGCAGCAGAAACTCTGGGCTACTGGGCAAAATGGCAGTTTGCGTTAGGAAAGTGACTGACTTTCCAGCATCTCAGTGCATCCCAGGAATGCTCCCTTATTGTTCTGTGTTGGTTAGGAGGACATATTTAAATGGCAGAAAATGAAGTGGGTTTCATTTAAAGAAAGCTGTGAGCATCTGCCACAAACCCTTCCAACAATGCAGCACCACTCAGAAATAGCAAATTTACCCCTGGATGTACTGGAGCAATTTTCTCCCCTTTCCAAATATTTTCCTTTCAGATGTGTCACTACTGGTGCGGGCTCACCTGCCCGCTGCAGATTGCACCCACACGGGTGTCTCAGGCTTCCCTCCCGACTGAAGGACCATGCGGTGACAGAGGCTTGGGCAGCTGGGGGGGCCGCCGCCAGCAAGGCTGCCTGCATGGGGACAGGACAGAGCATCTCTACTGCTGTGGAGAGCCTTGACACAGTCGAGTGTATCAGACAGTCATTTATTTTTCACCTAGTGCAACAGGCTGTCACGTACTTGTCTCAAGGTCACCGGTGTCCCACTCCACCTGATTCTTCTCATCAGAGGAGAGAGATGAGGAATTCTGCTGTGATTAATAACCGTATCTATCCCCTGGGCTTATTTTTTTCCCTCCTTTTTTTAATTTTATGTTCTGCTTACCAGCTGCTCTTGTTCATTAAAAAAACAAACCCTCTCTAGTTCTCATTAGCACCATATGTCTGCTGGTTATTTGAGAAATGAACACAAAATATATTTAAAGGATTAGTCAAATCATGATAGGCAAAAAGATTGAAAGGCAAAAAGCTAAGGAGATGCACATTAGACTACATCTTCTCGCTGCTACACATGCTCTCCACAGCTAAACCCAAAACAGCATCCCACCACAGTCCTCCCTCCCTGTTCCACTAGTGCCTCCACAGCTGCAATGAAATCACAGCGATGTCTCTGGCTCTCACCAGTTCTCCAGCAGAGATTTTTTTTCCCCTCGCTCCTTCTTTGGGGAAGTTAACCACTGACCTGAAACCGGCTTTCAAATGTGAGCCAAGAACTAGTGCTAACTGGAGACAGTTGTTTCTAAAACACTTGCAAAGTTTCACAGGGCTGTTCTGAGGCATTCAGAAACCTGTGCAGCACAAAACACAGCTGGCTGCTGTTTTCTGCTTCCCTCCTTACAACCTTCAGCATGTGATGTTTGAAGCACTTTTTTTCTGAAATCTCTCTATCGTTCCACATCCAAACATATTTATTTAATTTAAACTGTGAACACAGATAATCAGTTTTCTTTGGGACATAATAAGGCAAAAAGTCTAACCTATTTCTTTTCTCCAAGAGCTTCTGTCTTGCAACAAATCCTGTTCCAGTATTTATAAATTCAGTCCCCATCCTGACATCCTGATTGGTAAAAGAGAATATAAACAGCCCAGAATTTGGCTTGTCTTAACGCCTCTGCACTTCTTCTGAGAGTGTGACATCTCATCTGATGTGCATTACCTCCAGCAGCACACGATCCCTTGGCAAAATGAACGTGTCCAGATTTCTTAGCCAATCTATTACCATCAGACCCAGAAGCAACAGAGCTGCTGACTGACACTTTTACAGCAACAGCACTGAAATTCATTGTTTAATGCAGATCTGCAAATGGCTATGCTGACAGGAATGAAAATCTATATATTTCCTCTGGCTATTGAACTTGTAATATGAACAGCATTGCCAATGACGGTCCTTTGTTTGTTTCTTTGTTTATTGTTTTTCCATAGGAAAAAAATAGCAAGCCATTAATAGTCTGAGAAGAGACTTCCTGCCCAGAGGATCCAGGGAACAGGAATGGCTCTAAGTGGATCTTCTGCAGCAGAAAATCTTGTTTAGAATAATAACAAAAACTAGCAGTTTCTCCTGAGGTGATAGGTTATTTTCATTTTCCCTTTAAGTACACCTGGAAAAAAACTGAAGCACATGAGTCACTAAAGATAATGCATGAAAATGTTGAAAAGGCAGGAAAAAATCCAATTCTTTTGATCACTCACTCAGCATGCTGCACAGAGGGCTTCTTACAATCCATTACAGGAAATTTAAGTAGTAGATGGATTGCAATAGTTTAGGGGACTGGGCAAAAACACTAAGGTAAAAATAGCTTGCGGTGGGTGCAGCATGATTAATAAGGTGTTCATACTGGGCATGGGGGGAAATACATTATAATATTTGGATTTAATGGGTTATAGCATCAAATCTTCCTAAGGTTCACAGAAAAAATATTTAATACCTCACTTGGTTGATGTGAGGGAAAGCTCCAAGTGCAATTTAATTGTACTCAAAATATTTCGGATCATGTAGTTAATTTCTTAGGTGTGTGATTTTTTTATTGTTCCTATTACTCTCAGCAAGGTTTCACTACCCCTGCTCCAGCCCAGTGGTGTGGGTAGAGACCTCTGACTCCTCCAGCTGGCAATGGGTGCAGGAGCCGTGCGGACATATGGCTGTGACCAGGCTCCCCGGGTTTGCCTGGAGCGGGTCTGGGGGAGCAGCAGGCACCCCAGGGCCATGCTGCACGTCCGACCGCCTGCCCCTGCTCCTGCCTCCCTCCTGGTCCTGGGGCTCCCGGTGCATCCTGGGGACCCAAACTCACCTGGACATCAGGCTCACCAGTTTGAGCCCCAGCATCACCCATGGCCTCAGCAGAGCTCTGTGGGTGCTCTGGGCTAGCTAATATTTTCATCAGGGACAGTGAGGCCATGTATACTTTGCCTGATTACTCCTCTTGCTAAAAGGATTGTTGCTTGCAGGAGGGAGAGCAACTCTATGTGGTAATGGTAGTCGGTTTTTTTAAAACAAACATATTTAGAGCTTGAATTTTAGAGATTTTAATTTGCTCTATTTTGGGGGAATTGATGAATAATTTGAAGAATGTGTTGAATAACTACAGCATCAAAAACAGATGCGGTTGACTTATGGCTCTCACTTAGTACTGAGATATCTGCCTGCCCTCTGTTACTCTCAAAAGTGCATCTGCTGGTTCCCCCATGGGCAAACTGTGATGCAAAAGAAAGTCTGAGTTTTTATTTTTTTGTTTCTCAAATCAGACTTTCAGGCCCAGATTCTCAAGGGTATCTAAGAATTACTAACTCCCTTCTGGATCAGTGGGGACAGGGAGTCTGTGGTTTTTGTATAGCTGAGGCTCAGCGTTTTATGAGCAGTCTAAGTTCCTGAGCAGCTGTCAGTTAAAGTGGCCTCTTCTCTTCTCTTCTCTTCTCTTCTCTTCTCTTCTCTTCTCTTCTCTTCTCTTCTCTTCTCTTCTCTTCTCTTCTCTTCTCTTCTCTTCTCTTCTCTTCCCTTCCCTTCCCTTCCCTTCCCTTCCCTTCCCTTCCCTTCCCTTCCCTTCCCTTCCCTTCCCTTCCCTTCCCTTCCCTTCCCTTCCCTTCCCTTCCCTTCCCTTCCCTTCCCTTCCCTTCCCTTCCCTTCCCTTCCCTTCCCTTCCCTTCCCTTCCCTTCCCTTCCCTTCCCTTCCCTTCCCTTCCCTTCCCTTCCCTTCCCCTCCCCTCCCCTCCCCTCCCCTCCCCTCCCCTCCCCTCCCCTCCCCTCCCCTCCCCTCCCCTCCCCTCCCCTCCCCTCCCCTCCCCTCCCCTCCCCTCTCCTCTCCTCTCCTCTCCTCTCCTCTCCTCTCCTCTCCTCTCCTCTCCTCTCCTCTCCTCTCTTCCCTTCCCTTCCCTTCCCTTCCCTTCCCTTCCCAAAGCATTTCCTAAAATACATTTCTTCAGCATTTCCTAAAACACAAAGCTGTTGGAAAATACAAAGCTTTTGACACAACCATTTCACTCTTCCAGGAGAATGAAACCTCCATCATGGTGCATTGCCAGACACTCAAGTCTCAGAGAAATTGTTCCTTTGTACATCTTTGAAAAGGAAGGGTGCTTAGGATGGAATTAGCAATAGAAGGCACCAAGCGTACCAGAGCAGTAGAAATCTGATATCAGAACCATGATTAAATACCACTATTACCATGTGTCAACAGATTTAAAGGAGTTTGTAAATTAAGCTGGTGTAGCTGTAATTACTGAGGAACTGTTCTGTCTTCTTAAAATGTTCTTTCAAATTGACATGAACCCATCTGGAAATAATATGATTCAGCACCAAGATAGTGCATCTTCTAGGGGTTGCTGTGCTCAGAGGTGGTTTGGGGTCTTTTTTAAAAACCCAGCCTCTTCTCAGGTGGCAAGGGTGAGGATATAGTGTGGATTTCTGCTGTGATTTTTACACAATTGCAAGCACCCAAGCAAGACTGCAAGATGCTGCTGTGACTCCGTTTGTAGGACACTGATGGAGAGAGGGCATTAGCATGTGAAATCATTCATTCTCTATGTAACTGATGAGCAGAGTGCCTCTTGGCATCCATACTAATAGCATAACACTGGCAGTTTATTTTCTGGACTTGCGGCTTGGGTCACCCAAAATCCTTGGCTGATTTTCTTTAAAAAATAAACATAAAACTTTTCTCCAGAGAATGTCAGACCATTTCATTATGGCCCTACAAATTTTGATATTTATTTGTTATACTTAAATTATTGCATACATCCTGTCAGCGAGAAAACTAAGGCAATGTTTGAATGCATGGATTTGTCTCTTTGCACAGTTATTTAAGTCTTTACCTGGATTTGGTATTGCAGAGGAACCACTGGCATAAAGCTGAAACTAGTTTATTTGACTAGGGTACAGGTTAATGCTGGAGTGAAGCTGAGAATGCAAATATAAGGTCTCAAATGCTGAGAGCACTCCCATGCCTTTCCTGGAAATCCCTGCTGACCTCCCTCACAAGGCATGGGCAAGGCAGTGCTCCTGCCTTTGCCTGGCACAGAGCTCAGCACAGAGAGTCGCAGGGTCAGGGACAGCAGGCAGGGATAGGGGAGGCACCACAAATGGGGTACGAATGTTTGTGGTATGCCGGCATCATTATGCATCAACTGCATGCTAAAAACATGCTGTATTCATGTCCCAGAGAATAGCTGTTTTATATCTTAACCTGGAATATGATATGGTGACCTTGATTTCAGCCTATCTCTGATTAGGCTGCCCTATTTTCTGCATCTCCCACTCAAACCATTTCTTGATATGAGCAGGTATTTGTTGGATGACTGTTTGTAAAAGGCGTACTTGGCACATAATGGTTATTTTTGCAGGAAAATGGCAGCTCCTACAGCAAGTCTTCCCTCTGAAAAACTGGACCAGTCTGTCTATTGACACCTCAGTGGGACTGATTTAATTTAATAACTAGATTTTGCATTTCTGTAACTCCCATAGGAGTTCAGCTCAGTGCAGCAACAGGCAGTATACATAACCAGCCTTTTTGTGTGTCCCTCTGCTTGATGCACGTGTCTAAATTGGGGAGTTTCAAAAAACAATCAATGGCTGCTGCAAGAGGAAATGAGTTCCTAATCCTTTCGCTCATTGATCCAGAGAGTTTAAGCCCCGTAGAGAACAGCAGGTTCCCTCACCTCACCACGGGTGCCACAGCTACCACACAATATTCTTGTGTTCCTCCTCAAGCCTAACAATCTGTGTTTGACCAGAGTCTTCCAGAGAAGTGTCCTCCTGTTGCTGGGGGTCCTCAGGAGGAAGAGAGCCTGCTTCTTCCCTGACTGCCTGCTCTAATAGCTACTTGTGCCGAGTTTATATTAGCACCTTATTTTTCCTTACTCAAATTTTCCATCTTCAGCATCCAATCACTGGTTCTCATTATACCTTCGTCTGCCCTGAGCTTAACGAGCCATTTGCTAACTGATATTTTCTTCCTGTCAAGGTTTTCCAGGTCACAATCAAGTGATATTTTGGTTTTATTTCCGGCAGTCTGAACATACCGAAACCTTTGTAGCTCACACATTTCAGCATTTCCTCTAAACATTACATCCTTTTTTTAGGTCTTTTCTGTGTCTTCAGCAGCCTTTCTACATCCTTTATAAAGCCCACATTAGGATGCAATGTGTCACTCCCCAAAAGTGCCTTTAGTGACTAAAAGGAAAGCAGGAAAGCCTGGCTCAGACACATACATCTGCTTCTAGTCACCTGAATCCCTTCCCTGAACCATTCCCAGGTCCTCACTGTGGTCTCCCAATGCCACACGCACAGAGATAGAATCATCGGCCCAGTCTTACTTGTTGCCCCTCTCTTGAGGCACACAGAATATTATTTTTTCTCGTGTCTCAGAGAGGGCCAACACAGGACCCCTATGTCACCATAATCCTTTCTCAAGTGCCTGCTTTCTAGGCTGCAGTGCCTCACCTCTGGGTTTGGTGTGAGAACCTTGGCCCTGCTCAGCTGAGAAGTACACCAAAGCACCACCATCTCCCTTCCATGTTTCCTCCGTGGACAACCTGAATGGCAATTAAATGCTGGTTGCCTGCAAATCCTCTCTGCTCCTGTAGTATCTCAGCAAAGGTTTCTTCTCGGTGGGACCTTGTGGGAAGAAGCCCAGGCCGTCCCACCTGCTTGACAGCATCTACATGACATCATTGTTTTTCTGCACGCTCCAGCATCCAGGCGGTAGACAGGACTCCCCGCATGACAAATACCCACCAGGCCTTCCCAAGCCTGCTCCAAGCACCCATAGCTGCCTCATCCATGTGGGCTGACCATGCTTTTGGCCTCATGGCCAGCCTCAAAGGCCGGTCCTGCACCGAACAAGAGAAAATGTTTTTTCCTGGGCAGACCCAAATGCTCCAGATTGCTCTGAATGGCTGCTCAGCTGTTACCACTGCTTGCTGTCACACCGGCATCATCTGCAACTTTTCTATCATCATCAGTGCATTTAGACTTGCTTTGAGAACACTGGCAAAAACATTGCAGCACATTGGGTGCAGTGCTGATCTGTGGAGCATCCCACTGGGTGCAGCCCACACTGTGGCTGCTCCCCATTCCCCGCTGCCCCTCACAGCCCGCCGGTGAGCCGGCACTTCGTCCATTTAACGCACACACTCTTCATGAACACTGTTTAACCTTCATGCTGCAGACAGAATACCACAGAGCCCTGAAATACTTCATAAGATTTTGCTATATTCATGTAGTTAATTTTTTTTTGAGCCAAACTTTTAATTTTAAACAAGATGAGCATGTTTGCTTACTAAGAAAATTAAACACTGAGCTGTTAAAGTACACACGTAAGTACATGCTATTACAATTTGTGGACAGGGTAATGGCTGGTAAAACACCCATGACTGAGGAGCAGAGCTGTGAAACACAGGCAGAGTATCACAGAATATTTTTGGTTGCTCCACATCGTCATCTCTGATATGGCAGCTATGCCTTGATGTCCGATGGATGGCAGGGCTTTTCCTGTTGGTCTCAATGTACAGGGAGGTCTGAGTAGAGCAGATGATTGCATAAAAGGCGAAGAGCAAAGGTGAAGAGTGGCAGCCCTACAGGTGGGTGGCACTGCAGTGGGGCGGGAGAGGAGCCTCCTCGAAGGCTCTCGGGGCAGGAGTGTGGTGCGGCAGCCAGAGCTTGCTGGAGGAGCAAGAGAGGGGCACGGGTATGGTTATACACACAGTAGGGACTGACAGCAGACACTGAGTGTTAATGCAGATCTCTCTTGCTAGCGTTTTCAGCTTAAATGACCAGAAGGGAAGCTGGATCTTCATTTAAGGGAGAAAGGGCCGAGAAGTGCACTCTGCATACAAATGAGAGGTAAGCGACAGCGCATTTTGCAGAGCTAGGCGTAGAGCACAGTCTATAAAAACCTTGCTTAGTGCTTATCAGGCTCCATCATGCCCAAATCAGGCATTTCCATATGATTTGCATTTCTTCAACCTTTTTCCTCCAGTTGTATCTTACAGGCTTATTTCACATCAGCATCCTTCCACAAAGGAGCTCTGTATTGGTAGCCAGACAGTGATAGCAATCCACAGAATGTCACCACTGATCAGAAGCAGCTGCGGATTTGGACTGATGGTTTTATCAGTTGATGCCCTGTTTGGTTTCATGTTTCACCCTAGGCACACAGCTCCATCCTGCATATGTTCCTTTTTATTATGTCTTCTTGTTGTGACTGTACCTTAGTAGCACTGGAGCTTCTTGGCCGGGTAGGGACAACACATCCCAGACTCCTGCATCACTCAGACACCATGTAAAGGGCATGTGGATACACAAATAGAAATAAAAAGCTGTTGTTTGTTTTCACCTAATACAATAAACCCAAGTAAAATCCAAAAAGAAATAGTACCTAAAGGAGCATATTTCCTGAGAAGAGTTACTAAATCGTACTAAGCCTGGCTTTTAGTCGGGACAGAATTTTCCAATCCTCTAAATATAGACCCATGAAATGATCCTGCAGCTACCAGCAATATAAAGCATGTTTGTGGCCAATATTCAGGAGAAATTGTTGCAATACTTCCCTAAGTATTGTTTAACTGGTGAGCCTGGCAGGATCGTACAGAGGCTGTGCCATGTAAATTGTCAGCATCTGTCACATATGCTTCATGCTATCAGATAAAACAAAGCAAACAATTCCAAGACAGGTCAGGGATTTTAAAGCATGCTCTGTTTGCACACTGTGTTTGTACACCCTCTTTCAGGATCCCCCAGCTGGAAGCAGAATAGAGAGGAATCTGCTCTGGGCTGGGAAGTTAGATACTTACTGCTTATCTCCTGTCAGTTTAAACAGCCAGCATTTACGCATTGACAAGGCAGCTCATAGGTCACAATTGTGCTCCAGCAGTCAGAGTCTCTGCTGACAAATGCATCAGTGCGCAATGAGACAGCTGTTGGCATCGGGGACCCAGTGCTCCTCTCTTCAAAATGCCAGCACGTGGGGGTGGAGGCAACAACCTGGCAGAGCCAACACATCACAGAGATGCTCCTGCAGGTAAGGCTGATTTTCAGGTTTCTTCTCCTTCCCAGCAACACATTTGAATGAAGTAGAATGGTTTACAGAGAATAACAGAAAAGGAGGAAATATCCCAAACTGGCTAATTCTACATTTACTTGCAGAAAAGGCAGATAGGCAGAGTGGAAGGAGAGGACCATGGAGCTCAAAGGATCTTTATCTTTATTCCAGCTCTTCTATTGATCTGTAATTCATGTTAGCCAAATCGTTGTGATGCATTTTTGTTTTATCTGTTGACAATAAGTTCTTCAAGACAGGAACTACCTGTGCCTTTACCAGGCAATGTGACATGGATCTTATTCGCGTTTCTGGACATCAGTAAGTAACAAGTAACAAGTAATACTACTTACCTAGTTAGTCCAGTTAATGTGTTAAAGAGTTATTTTTTCAGAGCTGCATTACTTTCATTGGCTCCAATGGTACTCAGCACTGAAAATCTTCATGTGAACATTTAAAAAAGAAGCTGATAACACTGCTGAAGGTGTCTATTAAAATCATAAACACACAAAAATACAACAGTAGGAGAAAACCTCATCACCTTTCTTAGAGACATGACACTAAACAAACAGATGACACTTGAAATATGATTAAAGCTTCCTATTCCATTGGCAAAAGCAAGTGTAAGAGCAGGAAGCATCCAGAAATTTCTGAAACCAGGCCTTCTGTAGAAAAAAGTTGGGCATATACTAGGCAGCATGCAACTAGTCTACACCACATTGCGTCTTGAATTGCATTATTTGGTCTCCCAGGCAACTAATCTTGAATTTAGTTGGGATCCTTCCAGAGCAAAATCTACAAAGATGAACTTAGTCATCAAACCACTGCTGAGAGTCTACAAATAAAGGGGAATATAATGCAGTTATTAAGGAATATAATATTCCAATTCTTATTCTGAATGAGAAATAAGCTACAGTTAATAATTACAAAGCTTCTGGATTACTTGTAAGGTCAAATGAGAAAACATTTGGATGTCACTGCAACTGGTCTGCTCTAGCAAAAGCAATGTGATGCTGCAGACTGCAACTGTGCTATGTGTCACCCCCATCTCAGCAGTCATCATCTCAAGAAAAAAACGTCCCAATCATGCAACAGCTCAAGAACATTATTTTAACTCCCATTATCCAACCCAGAATTCACACACAGATCCAAAGGAGTCTGTGTTTTCTGTGAATATCCATCCATCTTGGTGAGGCAGGAGGAAGGGGATGGTCATGCATGCAGACTGCAGGTTGTTACCAGATAATATAATCTGTTTATGTGTCATACATGACATTCAGATTCAGCAAAATCATAAATTTCTGTTAAAGAGAGTAAGACAGATAAAATTTTCTATCATCGCAGTTGTAAAGACATAGCAAGTGTTACCTGACTCCCAGGTTGCCAATCAAAATCATCTAACTACTCTGATGGGTATGACCAACCCATCTCACTCGTTTCACAGTCATTACACTGAAGTATTGGTTTTAAAGGTCAGTCCTGAGAATTCTATGCCAGCAATTAACTAGCTTAATGCCAGTCATGCTACTGGATGGGGAAGAAAGGGAGCAGGAATGAAGAACAAAGGGAATCAGGTCCAGACAATAATACAAAGTTTTGCCTTTACTACTGGCTTTTGGTGGCCAGGTAACAGGCATTTTTGACTATCAGTGCCAAAAGTCTGAAAACTGCCATCAACAAATTTAAGCCAATTAGTTTAGTGACACTAACCCTCTGCCAAGACAGACCCCCTTTCCTGTCCCCACCCCTTGCCTGCATGGATGCAGAAATAGCTCTCTGGCAAAAACAACCCTTAGGTGCTGTCTTCCAAGACTGTGATAGCCAGAAGAACTACAAACTGACACATGGGTGTGCCTGGAGCACCCGCACACGTCCTCCATTGCATTTCTGTTGGTGAAAGGTAGGCACCTGAATGCTGTCAAGGGCCTGAGTCAAAGTCGTTAGCCCTTGACCATATAACAAGTCAAAGCAGAAACTAATGTACTCCAAGGTCCATGCTGATACGTTAGGTATTACATCACCTTGCACCCCATGGCAGCTTTCCAACATATTTCTTTACATAAAATTCCCATTGATGTCTTCACAAAGGACAAAAAGGATCTTCTTCCATTCCCTTATGCTCCACAGAGTCAAGAATTAGGCTTTTTAAAAACCAAGTCATTTATTAATTAATTGCAGAGGAAACACTGGAGAAAATACAGCCACAGAAATCTTCATAGCAAGAAGAAAGAAGAAGTGTTTGCCATATCTAATACAGCTGTACCTGAGCTGCCAACACTGTAATCACTTTCATTCTTGACATAATAAATATATTAATATATTACCTGCCTCAAGTTGTCCTTGAAAGAATAACCATGCAAGGAAAATAGGCAAAGAGCAACAGACACCTTCAAGTATCTGACCTGCAATATAAAATTCTCTTTGTATCAAAATAAAATGCAATTGCCTTATTAAAATTGCCTCAGTCTCACTGACAGGACAAATAAGTGCACAAGGGTGAAATACTCATAGAAAAACATATTGTCCCATAATATGTGTGATGAGTCAACCTCCATTGCACAATGGCAGCTTCACACCTATTGAGATCATGTTCAGAGTAGTTAATTTATGTGATTATTCAAAATGTCAATGACAATTAGAAATCCTGACATTAGATCAGAATTTGACAAATATCACACCCAGAGAAAGCAGTATTTTGGCACGGACACTGAGCTGGCATACCTATACCAAAGCTACTGCTTTGTGCTAGAATTGGAGCAGCACTGGGAAGCTCCAGAGAAGCCAGAACAACACTATGGGACAAATATCCACATAGGACTTCGTTCTTCTCAGCTATCTGTACGCACCTGAAAGCCAGGTAACTAGTCTGGGCTCCGTCTGTAGACACAGCAGACAGTGTCTAAAGTAGTGAGTCTGAACCATCACATGGAGGCGACAGTGTCTCGATGAAGGAGAGAGAAACCTGGACACCTGGCTTTGACTGGGCATCATTTGCAGTTGGACTAGATGATCATTGTAGGTCCCTTCCAACTGAGCTCTTCTGTTCTGTTCTATTCTATTAACTTGTACGTGGTTATGGTTAGGTGAAATGAATCCTGCAGCTCTCTAGTTGAGCTTGAGTCTGCTTTAGCCCAACTAGCTGTTGACATGTCAAAATATTCCAGCAGTCAATATTGCTGCTTGGCACAGGCTGGAGAGCCAAGCGTTTGCCCAGCTTTGGAGGTGGGCTGAGGTGAAGCACACCTGAGGCGGCGTGAGCTTCTGAAGTGGTTTTTGTCACTTCTGATGAGCTTCCCGCTGCTGTGGCTTTGCTCCTAGTAGCACTGGACTTACCTAACATGAAGCTAACCTGGCTACATCTACATGAGCTGCAGGTATCTCAAAGGCACCATCATATATCTTCCCACTGTGAGAAACCATCCTGATCTCAAATAGCATAGAGTCAATACAGGAAAAACATGGACAGGCGATGGCAGGGGAAGTGAGGTAATTTGTTTGATGGTATCCAGCAAATCAGTGGAAGAAATTATGGCATAAAAGCTGAATCCTCCTGCAGACAAAATAGGAGTGAATAGGCAGTTGTATTTTAACCTCCCTGGTTACCCATGCTTTTCCCGAGGACACCTTGAGTTCTTTTCACATAGGTATTTATAGCATGCAGTCTGTATTATAATCGTCCTTTGAGGGACTAAGCTTCATGAGATGAATAACGAACAGTAATACAATGATGTAATTTAATTTTAGAGTATATTTCATATAGAAACATGACAGGTGTCCTGTTTCCATTAGCCCTGGAAGCTGCGTCCTTGATTTCAACACTGGCAGTGATGCTGCAAGGAGCAGCAGCAAACTGGTAGTGATATGGAGAGCCAGGCTCTCTGCTGTACCTAGAGGGATGCACCAGCTTGGCGAAACTGTGCTGCCTGTCGGTATCCCCTCTGAACGCAGATAAATGCAGGCCACAGCCTGGGACTCTGATGGCTTTGTGAGATGTCTGATGAAAAGTATGTCTCAGAGACATGGCCTTATGAACCTTTCCCCCAATTTCTGCTAGACAGCATTAAATAACAAGAGACACTGTCATATGGCATAAATACCCAAATTAAACAAGGAACAGAGAGCTCAGCAGAAAGAAAGTGCTTCTCTAGCATCACTGCAAGGACATGCCACCTCCTGGGATGTGAGAGAAAGGAAAAAGCATAAAAAAATATCCATAAGCAGCAGTTACTAAAGACCACAGGCATGCAGACCAAGATGCAAAGGCCACTGACTCTCTCCCGAGTTTTAGAGCTACCTCCTAGGAAAAAGCTATTAATCAGGGTAAGCTGCAAGTCAGATCTCATCCTTTGGCTGACCCAAACGGCCAAAGCAGGATGACACTTCATCTCCTCTGGAGGTGAGGTGATGCCACCAGCTCTCCCAAGTCATAGGACTGCAGGGACATTCAACATCTGGTGAGGAGTGCTGGTCAGGACCTTCAGATGTGAAAAGAGTGAAGCAACAAGGGAAATTCTTGATCCACCTTCGAAAGGAAGATCGCTGTCCCTACTACTGAGATCAAAACAGACCCCTCACCGCCTGCAGCACTTTCCAGCTTCCTTAAAACCCCTAGGCACTGGGGCACACATAACATATCAAGTACTTCCAGAGCACTAAGGATGTATACTTTCCTTCTTTGTAGCAATGACAACCACAAAGAAGTCCAATCTCTGCTAATATTAAAGGACAAAGGCCCCTAGAAGTCCAACATCTTGGGAAAGAGATGTTCGGAACTATATACCAGCAGGCTAGAAGACTATTTACCATGTTGCTGTGGCTTGAAGTGAATATTTCTTTTATGACCAACTTTTGATTTGGCACCAAGTGCCTCTCTGCTGACTGCCTGTGAGCCAAGGGCCAGCTTTGGGTCAGAGCTTGTTTTGGGGATGCTTTAAAGCTTGGATACTTTCTCTGGACATCTATTAAGCAGACTCCTCAAGCTCTTTCTGTCAATCACTGTGAGGGCACCAAGTGTTGTGTCAAATTCAGCAGAGATTTCCTACAGTATTTTTCTCCTATAGACCCTAAGAATTACCTTCAGGTGATCCACAAAAGAAACACTGCTTAGTGTATTCCCAGTCCTTTTAAGCACTCACAGAAAAGGAATCATTTACCCATCACTCGAGTTTGAGATGTGCCATCCATGGGCTCACTCACCCTGTACCCTCTTTGCTCTCTCCCTCAGAGCCCTGAGTCATCAGGATGATTGCTGCGTGCCAACACAGGAAACAACCCAGCCGTTAGTCACCGCGTGAAGCACGAGGGCTGTAAGATACGTGTGTACTCACTCAGGTACTGCAAAGGCAAAAGGTCTCCAAGCTTTCTGCATGCTATTGCACGTTTTAAGAAATAAGACTGAAGGAAAAAGTATATTTTATGCATTTCAGGGTAAGTCTACCTACTATTCTTAGCTCCTCTGCTTCCCAGTATAACTATAACAAGGAATTCAGCACAACTGACCCTGGTTGAGTCAGGGGAGGGAAGCTAACTAGGAACACAGCAGTTTGTACCACTGCTAGCAGGTGGCTCTGGGAAGACTTGTACCTGCTTGTGCTGCCCTTGCAGCTTTGCGCCCTGTGTTATCCCAAAAAACTTGGTGTGCACAAAGTTAATGTGTAGTCTTAGGTGAATAGATGAAGATAAATACATGGATTCCTCCACCTCTCTTTGGGCTTTGGTCACCATCCCCTGGCATCCCAGTATAAAGCCATACTTACTAGGAGAGCAAGCCTCCTGGTACAGTTCTTGTCCCACTTTGTCAGAAGGACCCTGTCTTTCCCTCTGCTGTCCTCATTCCTCAAAGAAAGTTATCAGAGCTTAAGCCCTGTCTTGGATACTGGCTGCATAACCAAAACTTGACCCACAGGATGCAACCACTTTGACCTGAGCCTCTCCCATCCACCAGCAGGACTGGGGAGAACCCCTCTTGGGTCCCCATGGCCTTTGCCCTTTCCACCACAGCCCTGTAGCCACTCTTGATATACTGAAGGTCTTCCCAGAAGAATCACTAGTGTCCATGTGAATGAGCAAGCAAGGGGTAGTAGCCTGAGGGCTGGATAAGTCTTGTCAGTCTTTTTAGTACATCCCATATCACAGCCCTGGTCAAGCAGCAAACCTCCTGAGACATCTAGCCTGGCAGGCCAAGAGTGCCCCAGTCACCCACAGGAGGGAGTCTCCCACCACAGCCACCCACAGCTTCCTGGCTCCAGGGTATGGATCAGGCTCAACCAGCCCAGATGCCTTCCCCAGCACAATCTTCTGGGCTCACCTGTTCAGATCCCGCACCTCTGCAGGTGGTGAAGGAGCCTTCCTCCTGTTGCAATAGCTTACAAGCATCCAGTCGTCCCCACCATGGGAGTCTCCATCCTCCACTTGCTCAGGGATTGCTCTTTGCCATCCCTCCTTCCATGCAACATGGGGCTTGGGGTCTTGCCTCAAGGGACAGTTTGCTGCTCATCCTACGTGATGCTGTGTAGTGGGCTCAGCTCCTCCATCAGCCCCCTCATCTGGCAGCTTGGCAGCTTGACTGGAGCATGACCCTGGCAGAGATGTGTAGGTTGTGCCTGTGGAGATCCCAACCAGCTCCTAGGGGACCCTGTCCTTGCCAGAGCAAACCAGCACCAACTGCCAGCCTCCCTGGGACTTTCTAACATTAAGGTATCTTAAACTACAATTAAAATTAATTAATTAAAAAACCCAAAGTTTAAGGAAGTAACTCTTATACTTGGAGGTAGGCACGGAGACATGAAACAATAGCTCATCTCACAGCTGCTTCTCCATCTGGTTTAGCTTCAAGACATTGTCTGTGTCCCCTCTCAAGCCCAGCTAACTCCCCTGAGGATTTCTGCAGCAACTCAAAGCTGCAGCTCGGTCCTCCTGATGGGCTGGATCTCACTGCCTGGATGAAGAAGGGCAGCTCTAACAAGGCCTTCTCATTCCTCTCCTTCTCTCCCTGTGCCAGGAGTATATAAGGGACAGCCCTTCTCCCTGCCCCCCTGCTCTGCCCCAAGGAAAGCATGTGGGACAGCCAGCGAACTGGGGAGGGATTTTTCCCTGTGGAAGCAGAGGGTCCCCAGAGTAGCTGCTGCTCCTCAGGCCTCCACCAACCAGTCTGGCTTCGGTCCAGCTGGGAAGGCATGAAGTTCACTCATGGGGACATAATGAGAGCTGACAACTGCGCCGTGCTCCCACATGAAGCAGAGCCGTATGCAGAGTTTGGGAGATTTGTGTCTGGCTCTGATACCCGCCTGGCTCCTCGCTGTGGACTAGACCATCTGTTTTGCAGCAGGGATAGCATGCACAGTAAGCACCCGGTGTCCGGAGTGCTGCAACCAAGCCATCAGTTCCCATCAATGGACCTTGGTCATCCACAGCCGGCAGCCCCAAATCAGCTCCTCGGGAGATTTTTCTCTCTCTCTCTCTGACTGGAATATATCACCTAACACCAAGCTGGAAGAGCTGCATTTTCCCCTTTAGAAAGAGAAAAAACAGGGTTAGGTTATTGCTAAATCTCAGATTCATCTCCTGTAACAGGAGCAGAAGACAAGGACATTGCCACTCATGAGCACGTGGACTATAGATTGTAGGTGTCCATATTCACTCAGGTATATTCCAACTGAAGGCACTGTAGTTCGGATACCTTTCATTCATAATAAATAATTTTAGCAAGCAGATTTAGCCCCATTCTAATAAAGCACCTGCTCATGTTTAATTTTAAGTGTTGAAAGTGACAGGACTATTCATGCACCTACGTTAAGCCTATGCTCAGTTGCTTAACTGAGTTGCAGCAGCACTGTATATTTAAAACTTGAGAAAAAAAGGAGCTTTATACAATGTTAATTAGATGAATCATAATAGTTTCGTCTGGATTCTGTAGAGTTTCAGCTCTGCTCACATTCCTGAACAGAGTAAAACAGCAGGCAGGGTTAAATACAGATTCTTGATAAGCCGTCCTCATCTCAGCCTGGGTCCTATATTTTCTAAGAACTGCTGGGCTGGCTGTTTGAAAGGACCCTCTCCATCATTCCAGAAGGAAATGCTTATTTCCAGGCTCAACTTTTATGCGCCAGTTCATTCAGATTGGGAAAAAAACTGAATTCACAAAGTCATACTTCCAGCTCCTCTAGATTGGTATTGATAGGTATTGGCTATTGACAGGTATCACGAAATTTTTACATGCACTGAACTGGGGTTAGTTTCTGTGCTTTAGAGTTGCTTGAAATATTCTTTAAAATATTGTAACTATTTTTTAAATTCAAAGTCAAGAGAAATCAAGTCCACATAGCTCTTATGGCTTTATATACAGAATAATAAATCATATAGACACCGAAGGAGTTAAATTTATATTGGCAATAAAAGGAACAATAATAATAGACTGCATATACCTGCAAGGTAACAATATACATAGAAAACAATATACATAGCCTCAGAAGCAAAAGAGTTATTCAGAGCCTCAAGACAAGAAGTAGTAGAAGAAAGCTAAACAAGGAAAAGTTGAGGTAAAATATGAGTGTTTTTTTTCCATAAGTACAAATAAGCAAAAGAGCAAAGTTTTGCAGGAAAATAAGGCATTTCTGAAGGCAGACAGAGTTCAGTCATTATGAGAAAGGGTTATGGGCAGTCTAAGATTTTCACGGCACTTGAAGTCCATTGTGAGGCCTCACTATAAATAGACAAGTCATCCTTTCATTGAATGAGGACAGCAGGTTTTATTTAGGTAAGTGCCACACTCACACTGTTTCTCATTGCAGTCCAAAGCTCTCATTCTTTAAAGCCCCGAGATCCTCCTTCCCAGCCTTTAATGGACCCCTGGTGCGCACCTGCACTGCAGCCTCTTTGAAACACCAACTACCTCATGTGGCATTTACTGTACCTAACACACAACTAATTACACTTATTGTATCCAAAATACCAACATGGCAAACAATTAGTATTCCCTAGGCACTGCTACCGGGAGATAGTGGTAATGGGAGCAGGCCTGTAGCTAGTCTGCTTATGGACATTCAGAAAAGTACAGCCACAGTCTAATTCTGTCTCAGTTAAATTCATTCTTACTGCCATGAATAAAAAAAGCCTGATTTCAAATAAAAAGGTGCTCATGTCTTCTTATCATTGACCTCTAGCAGGGCTGAGCACCTGGCCAAAGTAGTGCTCCTGCTCAAAGCTGAAAGTACCTTAAACCTCCAGACTAGCTCCATACAATGATCCACACAAGGTGATAGAGACAAACAGGCTGCTTCCTCCAGCAGATTAGTGTGTAGGTCTGGTGACTGAACAGGAGACTGAGCCAGGAGGCACCAACTGCAATTTGAGCACCAAGGGCCTGAAGTCAGTGTGGCAGAAGAAGGACCGTGGCAGAAGCAACATCCTTGAGATATCAGAAATCAAAGTATTTGACTGAAAGTTAAAGAATGTTTCTCTACCCTTAAAGAAAATTGGAGAGCAATAGGGATGACAACTTACAGTACAGAAATGATCAGTGGATCAGGAACACAGTCCATGAAAATGGAGAGGGACTCTATGCTCAGAGATGGTGAGTTGTCCCAAATACCTACCTGAGTAGACATCAGAAGGTTTTTCAAGCTCCTTCCCCATGGCTGTGCAGTCTCAGGGTCCAGCCACAGCAAACAGCACCTCACAGCCCCATCCCCCCCATGTCAGCCATCCCCTTGTGCAATGGAGCTAGACTGAAAATGCACTTACATGAATGCAGCTTCTGCATGAATGCAGCTTCTGCATGAACGCAGCTTCTGCATGAACGCAGCCCCTTTCCACCTCCTGTCCATTTTGTATTATTTCCCTTCTTGTCCCATTGCGGGACGAGGCCCCGCTCCCACACTGCACACTCACCCCTTTCTGCTCCTGCAGCCTCGGGCCCTTCCACTTCAGCCTCCACTGCATCCCCTTGCTAGTGTCACCACTGGCTCTGAATGTGGCCATGGGTCTATCTATGCGAAAGAAACACTTGACAGAGACAATCATCAAGTAGCTCTTCAGTATACTGGAGATGGCTGGAAGAGGTCATTATACTTGGGGGTTTGGGAGAATTGTAGCTGGCTTCAAAGAAAAATCCTCAATTTCTAGCTGACTCTGTTAGAGCTGGCAGAAGGTACCTCAATATTGCCAGAATTTCCCCCCTCCCCCCCCGACAAGAGTACCTGAATATATCTCCTACAAGAAACAGAACCCAACTGAGTATGAATGGACTTTTAAAACAGTGCACAACCATCTCACTTTTGTTTCCCTTAATCATGTCTCATGGGATGGGAACTTCCTCCATCAGCCTCCGAAATGGTGAGTGAAGGGACAATGCAGTCTCCAGTGAGCACATTCCCTAGATTGAGTGCACAAACCCAGCGAGACAACATTCCCAGAAATCCTTCTGGTGCAACATGGACCCACAGTCCGCCACAGGAGTCAGCACCAACACAACACCTTGACCACTGCCAGGACCTGGGAGACAGATCAGGGGTCCCACTGCACAGCCTGATCTGTTTTCTAAAGTCCATTACTCTTATACACAGTACTTGGAATTTTTTTCAGTATTTTATGTTGTGGACTTTCCCTATTTTTAACCCAGGTTTTACGCATAGGATGGGATTTGCCTGAGCAAGGAAAATTGTTACATGCTTCTTGTTACAGACAGAATCAAGCTCAACATTTCCTGGCCTTACATATTTGCAGACCATCTGTGAAAACTCTGTTAGATATGAACTCTGCATTTGAAGCCTTCTCGTGACAGATTAGTTACTGAATATGCAGGGACTCAATAAAAAACATGTAGAAGTATAAGGAGAGCGGGAAGGCTTCATGACAAATGGCTCAGGATGTCAAAGTTCAGTCAAACCGCCTTGCTAAATCAGCTTCAAAATACAGAAATTCTTGTTAATGCATCCAGCACAAGTAATGCAGCAAATCTTACCCTAAACATTAATTCAAATCTGTTTAGATGAGATCACTAGTGGGTTTGTGCTCTAAAGATGGGAAAAAAAAGATGTAAAATGATGTTTCCAGTTACCCATCCAGAATCAGTCTTCTGCGCACTGTATTAGCAACGCCAGGAAAAATGATATATGAACTTTCTTTAACTTTCTAGTGACATAAAGCAGGAGAGAGAAAAACTAACTGGGGAGGTAAAGAGGTGGGAAACAGTTTATAAAGGACCTCTCCCAATACCTTGGTATCACAGAGATTAAAAATGAGCTAGGGGAGCATAAAGATAGTAAAGACCTTGAACATTTTTGGTTTTCTTTCTTTCGGCCATTCAGCTGGCATGAAACCAGCACACCTCAGCACTGAAAGAACAAAACATGCAGACCACAAACAGTCCAAAAACTCTTTTATATTATCCACGTCTATAACACTAAAAAAAAGAGAAAAGAAAAAAGATGGCTGGAAAAACTTGCCCAAGGAGGAGCTAACAGTCTGGGCCCAGTGACCAAGTTTATTGCCTGCCTCTCTTTTAGTTGAAAGTATTAAAATGCTCACAAAATACTAAAGAATTAGTACAGATCAGCCTCATCTCTGTTATAGAACAGTATCAAGAAATATCTTCAGCCATGACCTAGAAAAGCAAACGGGGTCCTAAACCACTAAGAGAAGTGAGGTGAAATTACACAAGAGGACACTGTAGACTGACTGTCAGGGGAAATGGTTCTGCCTGGCAAATCCCTGATACATGATGGGAGGCCCAACAATTAAGGGGAATATTTAAAACTCGACGTGAAGAACACTAGAAAATGCACGACTGGAAACTATATAAACCTGGGAAAGAGATCATCAGCATAATTATTGTTTCTGTTCTCATGGGTTTTGTAATCACCAACATGCTTTGGGAAGACAAATGAGTAAGGTCTTTCCCATCTATAGCTTAAGCAGTTCTGTAAGTTTCATTAGAGGTTTATAAAACTGAACTTGCAGGGAAATGGGATTCCAGAAAATGTCTGAATGCTGCAAGGCAATTCTGCGATGTGGGATTTAAAACTTATTTTGCCCCACATGAGAAACTTGACTGGGTGACAACTGTGGCATTCTTTTTGTCAGCATAAAAAATGATTTGACTATTCACTGCATATTTTCCAGGTCTGTGAAAGCCTTTGGGATTATGCTGGAGGAAAGATTTAGTTATGTTTCTATGGAAACCGTACCACTTATATAAAAGCCTGACTAACAAGCAAGAGTGTGACACTGTATCTCATTCAAGGTGAGCCACCTCCGAGATAGCTCATTGAT
Source organism: Theristicus caerulescens (assembly GCA_020745775.1). Lineage (NCBI taxonomy): Eukaryota > Metazoa > Chordata > Aves > Pelecaniformes > Threskiornithidae > Theristicus > Theristicus caerulescens. Next base: position 115,537,136 of record CM036559.1, on the reverse strand, counting down.
AAACTTCCAACTGAGTTTTAAAGTCTGGGAGGACACCAGTGGATTTCTTACACCTCTAATAGGAGTGAGACTCAGCAGGTACTGCTGGATAACTACTTAGCACTGTAGCATAGGTGTTATAATCTCACATGGAAAGTTGCAGTCATTTGGCTAGACTTGAAAGGAAATTTTTTGTCAGGTAGATCATGCAGTAATGATTTCCTAAGTTTATGTCTTTCTCACTTATCCCCTGTTTTATACATGTGTAACTTCACTGACTCCAGTGTGACCCAAAGGAGAAACATAGTTATGTTTTTTTCATAAAACACTGAAGTGTTTCCAGCTGTTTGTTTGCAAACACCTAGAAACAGAAGTGGTATTTTCTTCACTTAGTTACTACTTTTCCTGAGATGCAAGTCTCCTTTGAAATTAAGAAGAGCTTTGTCCCCTTGACACTGGTCTTCCCAGTAAGCACACAGAAGTTGCTGTTGCAGTGAAGCACAAACACTATAGCTGGCAGGAGTCAGAATTTCTTTTTTATTTTCTCCTCAGAAAAGAAGATATTCAAATCAAATTTTAGAATATATTTCATGTTTTCCCATAGAGAGCACTCCCAGCCATGGTGTGGATGCTATAGCAATAAACCAGAAATCATAGAGCTGGTCTTATTTGATAATCACAATATTGGCAAAAGCTGAGAAGGAAAGTTTCTTTCTAAATTACTTTTGGTTATCTCACCATAAAAAGTTCACTGACATGAAAAAAATTGCTGGAGCAAGGAGTGAAAGGCATTCTAGACACAGCATTAGATTGGGGGATTAATTTTTTAATCTACTCCTACTACTTGAAAAAGTGCAATGGGTTAAGATATTTTTTGATAGCATAGAGAGACATTGTCCTTTAGGGTATGAGTGGCCCTTTCTGGATTTTAACAAAGCCAGTCACGTATTGTTTTGTTAATGTGCTTCTAAGTCATTCACAAAACAGCCCCAGAATGCTCCTCCTGAGATGTGCAGAAACACAAAGGGGATATCTCAGACCTGTTCAGGGCCTGATCCTGAAAAGACTCATGCAGTAACCTAACTTCTCATACTGTCATGTTTACTCTGAAAACGTTCTTTTCCAAAGACTGAGTTAATAAGCTCATGCAAATGTTCTTACAACACCTTCATTTGTTTTCTCTGCTGCACAGCACTAAAGAGGCCATTGATGTCCATTGTGATGGTTTATGTTCATTAAGAAATGCACCAAACTATGACTACTCCATCGCTGCCATTGAACTGGTTTTGAGTGATCAAAAAGAAATAGTTGTTACTCTTTGCTGGAGAGGCCCAGCTGTTAGTGCACCCAAATGCCATCCAACTAGCTGAACTGTTGCAGAAGCCATCAAACCTTAGCAAGCTATACAGAGTCTGTCTGTGTTGTAAGGTCCTGTGAGGTGATTGAGGTCTACCAAGTTTTGCTCTGGTAGGATATGGAAAGCACAGGAAATAAGCACCAAAAGAGAAAGTCTCTCAGAAAGGTTCCACATTATGTGCTCAAGAGAAATATGGTTTCTATACATCTGTCGTTGCCACCTTGCTGTTTATTGTGTTTCTGAACTGCCGGACAGCTAATTCATTCTCCCCAGCTTTCACTGAGCTGGGGAGGTACCTTCTACCCCCTCTTCCTGCCAGGACAACAGTTTCTAACATCACTTGCTAGAGCCTGGACTGCCTCAGGTAGGCTCCATTTCTGCAGAGGTGGAGACAAAGCAGGCAGGTACAGACCATGCAACAACTTCTCAGACAAAAAGTTAGGATTCAGGCACAATACTATAGATTCTGCACCTCGAGTACTGTGTTCAGTTTTGGGCCCCTCACTACAAGAAAGACATCGAGGTACTAGAGCGTGTCCAAAGAAGGGCAATGAAGCTGGTGAAGGGTCTAGAGAACAAGTCTTCTGAGGAGCGGCTGAGGGAGCTGGGGTTGTTTAGTTTGGAGAAGAGGAAGCTGAGGGGAGACCTTATTGCTCTCTACAACTACCTGAAAGGAGGTTGTAGAGAGGTGGGGGTCAGTCTCTTCTCCCTAGTAACAAGCGATGGGACGAGAGGAAATGGCCTCAAGCTGCACCAGGGGAGGTTTAGGTTGGATAGTAGGAAAAACTTCTTCACCAAAAGGGTAGTCAGGCATTGGAACAGGTTGCCCAGGGAAGTGGTTGAGTCTCCATCCCTGGAGGTATTTAAAAGACAGGTAGACATGCTGCTTGAGGACATGGTTTAGTGATGGACTTGGCAGTGTTAGGTTAACGGTTGGACTCGATGATCTTAAGGGTCTTTTCCAACCTTAACGATTCTATGATTCTATGATATGCAGTTCTGTGGGACAAGGGCATGCCCACAGGCTCAGTGTTGCGGGGGAGGATGGAAGCCAGAATTCAGTCCTTTGAGAATCATCTCTCGAAAGCCCTGTTGTCTTTCTTTTTATGACCCATAGGTTAATATTCTCTGCTGCTCACATTCTGTTGCAACATTTCCAAATAATTATACTCAGAAAATTCTAAAACAGATGTTTTCAGTTGTTTCCTCACTGGCAATCATGCTAGTTAATTAGGGTTGGCTTTAAGGGCTAGCAAACATAACTATGGCAGATTGAGCATGAGCTGCATGGTGCACATCTCCATCGTGTATAGCATTAACAATCATATGTAGCTAAAGCATCTTCAGATGTTTTCTCTGCATGTCACAAAAACTAATAACTTAAGCTTCAGAACACCTGTGATGGATGGAATATTTATTTTCCTCGTGCAGCAGGAACAACACAGCCATGAAGGCTAAGATTTCTGAGGCCAACTTTCTAGAAGCAGTCTCAAAGCTTGGTTCACTGGAGCACCACTAACAGCAGGTTTGTTCTGCATCTGATTCAGTCTTATTCAATAGAATTGGCTTTTAAAAATCACTTCTGGAAAGCTCCAGACCTGCTGCTTCTGCCAGCCTCTCTGGTAGCTGTGCCACATGTGCATGGATGGGTGGAAAACTCCTCTTTGCCTTCCCCAAGCCTACTCATACTCCAGCCACAAATTATCAGTAGATGGAGGGATAATTCTTGCTTGGTCCTTGGTCTTGCCACTGGTCCCATTGTCATCCCACAGGAACTGGCTGGCAGTTCTTTGGCAACATGTTCCTAACTCCTAGATGTGCCAGAGACACACAGTGACATTTTGAAGTCGTGCAGATATAGCTACTCACAGTTTCCAGATATGCACTGTTTCAGCCACATCAGTTCCAGCACACTTTGGTGATGCTTTTATACCTTCATTTCAGTTGAAAGAGTTTGATTCCTCCACCCCAAGTGCAGTAAATGGCAAAGACTTGCTCGGCTCGAGCTTCTAAATTGCAGTCCCACCCCATTATTTCTGTATATGACTCATGTTTTGCAAGCGGACCATCAGAGGAGGTCTGGCTAGAAGTATTCCATCAGTATTCAGATGACAAAAACATCCCCATTTGATTTTGAAGTTTCTGATAAATACATGAGAAAGTATATGAAGAGGAGGCGGTATTCTGTTTTCCAAACATTTCTTGGAACAGCTCTTGTTTGGAGTGTCTATTCACACACCGATATGAAGCTATGTTACACCCGGCACAACAAGGAAGCATAAAAGGTCAGTTTTGCTGATGATGTGAATAATTCTCCCCCCAGTGCAACCTCAAAATTTAACTAACTGACTCATTCATTTGCGGAGAAGAAGCAGATGTTCAGAGTCTTCCAGCTTGGCCTACCCTCTGGAGAAGAAATGTGCAACACGAAGTTCAAGTTTTTCAATTGTCTACATATACACATACATACACGTAAGAAAACAGGCACTGCTTCTTGAAGAAATCCCTCAAAAGAAAAGTAATTCCTTCTTTTAGGCACTTCAGCTCAGCGATAATGGCCATTCCAAGAATTAACTCTCTTAGAAACCAGCTCTACCTGGCGCACAGAGAAACTACCAGACCTCTTTCCCCACATATAACAGGCTGCACACACAACTTAGATTCATACAGCATATCTTTCCAAGACACAAAACTTACTCACATGCTGAGAAAAAAACCACTTGAAATGTCATGTTGCCGCATTTGTTGGTGACACTGATCATACAATATTGTAATATAAAATACTTGGCTATTTTTGCTTGTCCTACTTGCTCTGGCGGAAGATGACCAGTAGTTGGCCCTCTAAGACTTTAGTGAAGTGTGTGGAGCTGCCTCTGCCTGAGCAAAAGGATTCCCCAGGCTTTGGAAGATGACGCAGATAATGTCACCATGATTCCTGTTCAATCTCATTGAATGAAGCCTGTTTTGTTTAGATCAGTGCAGTTGTTTATATTTTTATGTCCTCAAATATCACCTCACTGATTATACTGGATGGTCAGTTTGCAAGCTGAAATGATCCCCATCTCGTAAGAACGTGGAAATCAAGCAACAGGATGCAAATTAAGATATGCCCCTGTGTGGGTTTTGAAAACACAGTCATTTTGGAACGTAAGTTTCTATGTGGTCACTGTTAACCCCAGTTAACTGGGATAGCATCAGAATTTAGTTTTAATTTAGTTTAGTTCAGCTTGTTAGAAAAAGGTTGCTGCTTCGGGGATTTTTTTTTTTTTGCTACTAAGTACTAGAGCTGGGGGATTTGAATGTTTACAGAGAGCTGAATATATGACAAATAATGATTTTTTCAGAAACTCCCAAATGGAGATGGAAGTTATAAAATGCTTCCTTGAAGCTAATAATCCCTTGTAATTCAAGTGCTGACTGGGCTGGTTCTGTAAAATAAGCATTTCTTTAAAAAAACTGTTGCATGCTTAAAATGCCTGCAGTCAAGAGGAAGACAGAAAGCAGCTAAAGGATCACTTAAAAAATACCAAATTATAAACAAACAGCTTAAAAGGTTAAGAAATAAATCAGATCGTGAGATTAAATAAATCAGAGCTGTGCAAATTTGCAGTAGAAGGTCTGGCTGGAAGGTTTCATATTAATTTTTTAAAAATAAAATCATTCAAATCCAGGAATCTTTCTAAGATTTCTTCTTGCTTTGGTAAGTGCTTCACTTGAAGTAACTTTGTATGATGTCATTGGAGATGCATCAGTTTACCCCAGCTGTGCTTCAGGAAGCAGAAGATGGGAAGTAATACCCTGTACAGTACAGACAGAGACAAGAGAAATGTTTTATTCTCCACCTGGTTGCAATAGATGCAATCAATCCTGAGTTCTGTATGGCTGGCTTCTCCGCTCATCACCCACCACTTGGAAAATTCCTGCGTTGTCAAAAATTAGGGACTGGGAGGCAAAATGACACAAGCATCATGAGAAATTGCTGTGTGCTCCCAAGACCAGCATTGGAGAACATTACCAAACACCAAACATCCAGTGATTGCTGTTGGCTTTGCCCATGAATTTCATACTCCTCACTTCCCTGACTCAGAGAAACTTTTTATTGCAGCAAGCATTAGATATTGAGCACTGCCACCGGAGACAGTACACAGAGTTAGACAGACTAGTAATCTACTCAAAAGCAACCCCCTGATTTTTTTATCAAAACCCTTTTAACCAAAGTACATATCATGTTTGTTCTATTCTTTTGCCTGCTATATTCCATTTCTCTTAAAAGAAAATACAGTTATTATTCGAGTATTTTTTTGAGGTAAGTGACAAGAAGAAAATTTCACAGGGATGAAGAGCCAGAGTGGTGACGGCTGCTGTGTACGTGCTAAGCAGAGGATGTGAAATGGCAGAAGGAACGTCCATCCACCAGTTCTGGGCTGCTCCATGCGACTGTGGTGCTGGACATGACACCCCCACAGCCCAACCAGTCACCTAGAGAATGAAAACACCATGCCCCTACCTTGTTTCAAGTACACAAAGATGCATAATGCCTTGCTTTGAGGGAATAGCAACAGCTACACTTCCTAAAAGGTGTTCAGAGAGGCAATAAGTCTGCTCAAACTCTTGCCAGAGGGGCCCAGTGGCTCAGACATTAGGGCACAATAATGATCTCCAGGCATGATTTTTTCCCAAATCCAGAGTACATTCTTTACATCTAGCACATCAGGACAAGGTAATAACTTCAAGCTTATCCAGCAAATTGGAACATAAAAAATGGATGAATGACATAAAGTTTATTTTTAGTTTGGATTCTCTCCATTCTATTTAGAGCATGAAGCCCAGAGGCAACAAATGAAAAAACAAGTCCCATGAAAATAAGTTTTGCATTAATAGGTAGGTGAGCCAGTGGAGCACACTACAAAGCAGCAACGAGGGAGGTTTGGGGAGCTACAGCCCACCCAGGTGGCACCATAGGCACACAGATGAATGCTCAGTGTAAGCACACTTTCTAACCGTGTTTTCTAAGGCAGGAGCTGAGGTATGAGCTAACAGATTGCTTGGAAAAAAACATGTACAAGTCTTGAGGCAATTAAAGTTAGGAGTGGGCAATGATACCAAACCTTTGATGCTTCTCACGAGCCCACTCAAATTTCTGTTTCACCTTGTTTAGCTCTAATTGGTCATTTTCTCTTTGGTCAGAAACTTCATGCAGACTCAAACTGATACCCATTCTTCCCTGGCTGTCATGTCAACAGGTCAAATACTCTTTCAAACAAGGGAAAAATGGGCAGAGCAAACCTGAAAGAAACTCACCGGTCAGAGAAAAAAAAGGTTGAGAAATCTGTTCCTTAGCTCTGAGCAACTGTCAGAGATTGGGCATTTTCACAGTGATATACCAGCAGTTACATGATGTGATGATTCTTGTGAACATAATACACTTCGGTAACTGTACTAACATAGCGGTAGCTGTAAAAGACATCATCATCTAAGGCATTGGCCAGTACAGCAAGATGCAAGCAGACAAAACGTCACAGGCATATCCCAGTACAAAGCTGGAGCCAAGATTTACTGATGTTTCATTTGCTGTGGGATATGGGATGTGTAGGCAGTGATGAAGATGGAGCAAGGGCTCATTTACAGCAGAAGAACTTCACATTGTTGAGTGCTGTGTCATCCTGAAGCCCCTGTGGGGGCTCTACCTTGGTCTGGAGACCGCATAACTTGCAGCTTTTGCTCCATGGGCCAAATCTACCCCACGATAGTCCATCACCTACTAGCACAGTTGCATCTGAGCATCTGAACCGGATGTTGTTGGCTGCTGTGTCATCACCTCCTCCTTGGGACTCCTCTGTTCTCAGTGAGAAGGAGATCAAGTAGCCTCCAGGGCAAACTTGGAAGCTGGTCCAGGTACCCCACCTGACAAAAAGCAGACAGAGGAATGTCTGGGCTCTGCAAACTGCGGGGAAGTGCTCCTTCTCCTTGTCATGCTGCCCTGAGGCTTAACACTTCCTTGCTCACAGCAGTGACCACCACAACATCCTGCTGCGGTCTGGAGCCCCTTACTTTCTCCTTTTTTTCCTTCCCATCTCTTCCAAGGGTGTACTTTTCTCTTTATTGGTATTTCATCAGAAAAACACCAGGAAGCCCGAGATTGGATAGTTATGGTTCTAATGGAAACTCCACGGACAGCCCGCGCACATGTTTTTTGATGCATCCCTGACCTGTCTGACAGGTGCACACCAGGCAGCAGGGAGAGCAGACACTCTGCCGTCCAGAGGTGCAGTGCTATTCACTGCAGCACAGCCAGGGCTTCACCCAAACAGTTTCTAAATCTATGGTTAAAAAATGCTTTTCTCACATTTGCCCCATGTGTTGCAGATTTCCAAAGGACTCTATCCCTAGGAGTATACTTCAGGTGTTTACAGTGCTCTGCAGGAATTTCAAGAGCAAACAGAAGGCGGTAATGTGAAGTAACCATGTTTAATTACCCTAAAAATGAATGAACAAAAACACCGACCACCTGTTTTAATTTACTTTATACTACAGCACTATGCAGACAAAGCAAGTCAGAGAAGAGACCCCTGCAAATGGTGACACCTATGGATATTTTATGAGCTGGTGCATGACAAAGAGGGGAGAAACCACAATGTTACTTACTCTCCCACCGAGGACTCGATGACTGAGTCATCTTGACAATGCAGGCGTATGCCATTCAGAGCTGTGTCATGTCTTCCAAACTGGGAGGGCTCCACCTGCAGTAGAAGTCACACAGGGACAGAGGTAAAGGCAAGGGGGAGAAGACCCAGGAAAAGTTCTTTAAGTGCCAGTCATAAACAGTCCCAACTCCTTTCTGTAACAAGAAAGAGAAAATGTCTTGGGAAGCACATGGGAAAAGATGTCTGTCACTGGGAAACTGTAACGTACCTACATAACCATTCTAACATGTTGTTCTTTGTGTTTTCTAACTACTTCTGACCCAACACATAAGGCAGAGACTCTGAGTCCCAGGAGAGACACTGGAGGATGCTGCCTCTCTCCCTGACTCCAGCAGCAGATGTCGGCACTGACGTGGCTTCTCCCAGCAACATCAGCCACATGCAGACCGTGCATCTGCCAGCACACCTCGATCCAGATTGAAATCAAAACAATTCTGGCAGTAGCTCTGGTTTTGCTGTATCTAATGGGAGACCTGTTGCCCTAAAAGAAAAAAAAATCATATTTTTCTTTACTGGTGTGACTGCAGTAGCAACATTTTCCAGAAGACCCATAGCTTTATGTACAGAATACCATACTCAGGAAGAGGAAAAACTCTGCAGAAAGTCCTTGGACTCTGGAGAAGACCCTTCTGGGAGGTGGAGAGCTGTAGACCAGGGCTCAGGGACAGAAGATGGTGGGAAATAGGGAGAATTTTACCTTCAATGCAAATCCATTGGCATAGCCATAACGGCAAAATTGCCGCCTCCCCCACTTGCCCCAGTGGCCTCCATTGGGCACAGTGAGGACAGAGGTGAATTCACGTGTCCCTGTGCCCGGGGTGCAGAGGGAGACGATCAGGATGAGAGTAACTGGCATGAGGAGCTTCATCTCTTGCACTCTGTATCTGCTGAAGGAGAGCTGGTATATGGACAGGGGAATTTATACCCTGCCGAGGCAGCTTGCCTTTCCCCACCAGTCCATTGACAAACACCATAGGAACAATAGTTTCCACCCAGGCAGTGACACAGCACTTGGTGACCTGCTCACAGTGCCCATGAGGAGCTCCCCTGGGAGTTCGACAGCCAACACACAGCAGCTGCTGTGGCTGCAGGTGTATCCACCATCACTGAAGGGCTATACCAAGACCAATGTGCTCCTTGCTGTGCTCATGGCAGAGGCTTAATATCAATTCCTGCTTCTGGCTATGCAGATACTTGGCCATGGGGATGTTTGCCTTTTGAGAGAAACTGTCATAACCGTTTTAGTTATTGCTGGATGTCTGGCAAGACAGGTCAAACTGTATGAAGAAACATGAGGGACCTGGTCTGGAAAAAAGTATAAGCAAACTCAAGCCTTGTGTCTCCCAACACGCTCTGTTGAATAGGATTCTGGTAAGCTTGACATATGTGTAGGTTATTTATGGTTTCAATGTCTTTTTTTTCACTGTTATTTTTATCTCAATAAAAAACATTGTGTTTTGCTTTGTGACAAGCTTAACTGAAGTCAGACATGCTAGGATGCCCACAGTGATTCTCAGTGATCACAGAGATAAATGCCATTGGGAGGGAAGGCAGAAGGCAGGTTTTCCAGAAAGGTGATACTGAACTTGAGTTCACAGTCATTGAGGATGCCACGATGCAGGGAGAGGTGAATTTGAAACCCTGGAGTTGAGACTCTCAACATACAGATAACCAACACTCCCTAGGGCCTCTGTTCAAGAGGCAAAGAGGAGAATATATTTGAGGAACATATCTTGAGCCTCAGGACTTTACAGCAAGATGGGGTGCCAAACCTTGAACTGTCAGAAGACAAAGATTTTCCCTCTTCTAGGTTTCTCTTCCAATTTCTGCTCTGCTCCCTCTGTTTCTGTCCCATTAAGAGGAGACGTTGCCTTTCCCAGCCTTGGCTCTGTACTCCCCTTCCACTTGTCAGTGCTCTGTACAGGTGGCAATATCTGCAAATGGAGGTGACGGGAAGCTGGACGAGCCTTTCAGTGGAAAGCACCAAAAAAGCACAGCACAGATGGAAGCACAGCCTGTTTTCCTTTTTAAACCAGAACTTTCACTTTACTTCTCCAAGTACAGGGGTGTCAAAGCCCAGGGGAAACATGCTTTCCCCTACAAGGACCGTGCAATCACAGCTGGCAAACCAGGTGTGTTTGCTCAGGCAGGGTCACACAGTGGCAGCCAGGGACACCCAGACCTGTCCTTGGCTGCACATGAATGGAAAGGAGCAGAAAGAGTCAGAAAGAAACAGCTTGGACCTGGTGTTAACACTGCAAAAGAAGAAGCAGGATCCCCACATTCATTTCTCCTTTGCTGGCCCAAAACCATCGCCCTTGGCTGCTTCACCTCTGGCAGCAGTGATGCAGATCCACAGCCTGGCAGGACACACCTCCCCTCAAACTGCTTCCATCAGGAGATTCCCATCTCTTCCCAGCCCCAGAGGGAGGATCCCAGGGCACAGTAAGCCCACAGTGTGACAGGGGTAAGGGGGTGAGGCAGGAGAGTAATGGGGCCACCTTCAAGGATTTCGCCATGAGAAATGACTCCTACGCACGCTTCAGAGGCCCCTAAGAAAACTGAAGCCCAGGATGAGCACTATCACTCTGGGGCTTGGGAAATATCATTTTCCCCATTCATAACCAAAGAAACTACCTGGTAAGCTGGGGTACCAAATGTGAGATGCCTTGGACTTGATTTCAGAGTACATGGCTTACATAGCACTTAATACGTACAAAGCAGAGCTGCCATTGATTTTTGTTACCGTGTAATGGTGCTAATTTTGCTTGGATGCCTTGAAAAGTTTTCTACAATCACCTTACTTAAAATATCAAAATAAAAAAGCTCTACAACGGTGAGATCTGGACCTCTTACTGACACATATACCCTACTTTCTCACTCCCTCTCCTGTATTTTAATATCCTTGAATAATGTCAGAATATAGTTTTAAAGAAAATTGGCAAACTGATGAATTTGATTAATATAACTACAGTAAAATGATTATGATACAGGGTATTTCATCCTTTCATTATTCATCCAGCTGAATACGATTATTTTTGCAGAGGAGCATAAAAATTATGCCACTACTTTTCAGCTTTTATAAATACTTCTAAAATTTTGCAATAAACAAATTAATATAATATTAAGTAGTATATTAATTTTATAAAATTATTATTTTGATGATATGACATATTTAAAATCTATATGGAACATGGAAAATAAATTTATGTCTATAACATATGAAAACATATGCCATACACAATTTGCTTTATGTTATTGAAAAAATTATACAATAGCATGAAATTGAAAATTAATTCATTTCTGATTTTTACCCTTGAAAATACCATACACTTAGGGATAAAAACTTTATTTGGCACTGTTGTGTGTTGTCTTTCTCATATTCTCAGTTTCTCATTTTCATGTGTATCTTCTGTTGCCCAAAGGACAATGATCATTTCAGAGGCTTCCCAGCCTCTTCCTACAGCTTTTGAAAAGCACGGCAAGAGACTGTGAAGTCATGCAAGACCACACCTGCTTCAATTTTCTCACTCTCGTTTCAGTCTCCAGTGCCTCGGCTCTCCATTCACAGCCCACGTACCTCCACCCTGCTCCTGGTGGTCTGGCAGGAGCTCTGCAAGTCTGTGGACATCCTGATATATTTCAGTGTGGTACTCTTTGTCTGTGTTCTGAAGAAGGTCATGCACTAGGGTCATTTCTATTTTTTAATTCTTTAAAATCATAAGGATTGGGCATTTTTAAAACCTAGTAATTAATGTTATTTCTGTGGCAGGCAAAGAAGATCAATTCCTATCACCTTCTCTATTATGTGTTTTGTAGAATTCCCTGCAAAAGATTAAATATACTAATTTAGAAAAAGTTTGAAGCTTCTTTTATCAACAAGACATAGAAGTAGAAATGAGCATTGCATTGTAACTTCCAGCTACTTGTATTACCCTCCATCTTGGACATTTTCACTCCATTCTTTGCAGGATCCAGCTCACGCCACAAGTTTCCAGGAGCAGGGAGGGGTCTACTATGATGGTTTGCCAAGGGACAGAAACAAAGGACAAGCATTGTACAATGATGTCCATAACTCAGAAACACACTTGAATCAGCTGGTCAGATACAAGCAAGAACTTCTCTGTTCCAGTCTGTGGAATTAAAAAAAGGTTTCCTTTAACATGAAATCTTCTTTGTGTGCTAAAAGGAGAGAATTTGCATCTTAGATTGAGGTCCAGGGACTACATCTGCTCATAGATCATCTGTTAAGCTGTCAGCAGGTCCTCTGAGCTGGGGAGGTGAAAGCAACGTCTGGTGAATTAATTTTCTCTACAACTGAATAAAACCTGGAGGAAACTCAGGTGGATTGAAAACTGGCTGAACATCTGGGCCCAGAAAGTGGTGATCAGTAGAATGAAGTCTAGTTGGAGGCCAGTAACTAGAGATGTGCCCCAGGGGTCAAAACTGAGTCCAGTCCCTTTTAACATCTTTATTAATGATCTGGATGATGGGGCAGAGTGTAAACCCAGCGAGTTTGCTGACAACACAAAACTGGGAGGAGCGGCTGAATGCCAGGCAGTCATGCTGCCATCCAGAGGGACCTGGACAGGCTGGAGAAATGGGCCAACAGGAACCTCATGAAGTTCAGCAAGTAGCAGTGCAAAGTCCTGCACCTGGGGAAGAACAACCTCATGTACCAACACAAGCTAGGGGACAGCCAGCTGGAAAGCAGCTCTGCAGAAAAGGACCTGAGAGTCCTGGTGGACACCAGGTTGAACATGAACCAGTAATGTGCCCTTGTGGCAAAGAAGGCAAATGGAATCGTGGGCTGCATCAGGCAGAGCATTGCCAGCAGGTCAAGGGAAGTGATCCTTCCCCTTTACTCAGCACTGGTGAGGCCACACCTGGAGTACTGTGTCCAGTTCTGGGCTCCTCAGTACAAAAGAGACATGGACTTGGTGGAGAGAGTCCAATGAAAGGCCACAAAAATTATTAAGAGACTGAAACATGTTTCCTATGAGAAAAGGCCAGGATAGCTGGGACTGTTTAGCCTGGAGAAGAGGAGGCTCAGAGGGGATCTTATCAATGTCTATAAATACCTGAAGTGAAGGTGCAAAGAGGACGGAGCCAGGCTCTTTTCAGTGGTGCCCAGGGACAGGATCAGAGGCAATGGGCACAAACTGAAACACAGGAGGTTCCCTCTGAAAATCAAGAAACATTTATTTGCAGTGAGGATGACAGCACTGGCACAGGTTCCCAGGGAGGTTGTGGAGTCTCCATCCTTGGAGATATTCAAAAGCCATCTGGACATGGTCCTGAACAACTGGCTCTAGGTGACCCTGCTTGAGCAGGGGGGTGGGACCAGATGACCTCCAGAGGTCCCTTCAACCTCAACAATTCTCTGACTCTGTGATTCTGTGAACTGGAAGAGAGAAGTCAACAGGAACAACAAGTCAGCATAAATGTCCATGAAGATAATAGTGATGAGTTTTGAGTCAGTTGTAGGAAGGGCTGAAGGCAACAAGTGCCCAGGAACTCAGTAGAGGAGTGGAGGTGGAGAACATCCACCAAATAAGAAGTCAGTGAGTACAGAGGGATGGTTTTGGCTGAATGGCTGTGTGTTTCTGTACACTCCAGGCCATTTTATACTCCTTCCACTCTGTTATCAAGGTACTGGTTGCCACCCATCAGCTCTCAGTAGCCATGTCCCTCAGCAGTTCTGATGTCCAAACTGGCCATTACAATTAGGTACAAATCAGATGTAAGTCATAGAGCCTGACTCTGTCAAACCTCCCTCACCTGCAGCTTGGGATGAAGATGAGACACTCCACAGGTAACTGCATCCTGCAAAAGAACACACTATCTTTTGGAAACAGTATATCGGCAAACCCAGAAATCCCACCTATTGCCAAAGAAACATGAAAGGGCAATAAAGAATCTATTCTGTTCGATGAAAGTATGAATAAGCAAAGGGTTGTATTATTTAGAAACAAGATGTGGGACTCTGAATGAATGTAGACATCTACAGTGCAGACATCTCCATCTGAAATAATCACCATGGGCCCCCTTTATAGCTGCTGAGAGAGACAATATGACGACAATAGAGAGAAACAGATACCTTCACAAGAAACTCTCCCTAAAAATATCCATTCATCTCTGCTGACTACAGGGAGGCATGATCCCCATCTGGACTAGTCTTATAACCTCAGTCTCTTTTTAGGCTTTAGTAGGCTAAAAACAGTAGTGCTGAATTAGAATTAGTTTTCAGTAATATGGGCAAATGTTTAGGAGAACATGAGTAATCAAATTATGTGCTGTCTGGTCTTCATTTTCTCATTTGCTAAATTAACTCAGATTAATAGAAAATAGAATAGCAGGAAAAATGCAAGTGAGAGACGTCAGAAGTGAGACAAGAGCCAGGATTTTCTAGATGCATGAGCAGAGAAAGAAGCTTCACAGCAAACAACAGGCTAAGTATAGCTGTGTCTCAGATGTAGGAGGAGACAGTTTTGCATTATCGATGGGATGTAAAGAAGACCTCCACTCCCAGGTGGTGCTTCTCTTGTTGTGAACTTGTTTTCAGGCAGTTTCCCGCCTGCTCATGACCCCCAACTTTCATATAAAACTTTTCCTTGGAAACTTAGATAATTTAGTTATCTTATCTATTAGGCTGAGCTTCCATTAGTGTTTAACACAGAAATTACAATCTTTACAGTTTCTCACATTTTTTATCTCTGTATTATCAATAGAACTAACTTCCTTCATCTATGAATTAGGTATGTCTTCCTTCTATAGCCTTATTCTTTATTTGCTCATTGTAATTTTTGTTTACAATGATTAATATTTTTTTAACACATTCTTGTGAAACCCTCATTGCCCTGCAGTAGGAGGTCTCAATTTCTTTCGGTTCCCAATTCCTGTCAGGGAGCCAGCATGCCAAAACTGTTTATTTTTGCCAGAGAGTGCCACAGAACAATCCTCTCTATAAATGAATCTGAGGTAGAGAACCTGAAGAAACATAACAAGACAGCTCGTCCATGCCTGCAGGCCTAAGTCAGCATCAGTCCATACCTAAGTGTTCCCAAAGGATGAAGGATGTTTGTCCCACCTGTCCTTAAAAACTTTCAATGATAAACACCACAGATCCCTTAAGAAAGACAGTCTAGTGCTCAGCTGTCCTTACTGTTGGACTGGCTCTCCTAATGTCTGCTGAAATGTAAGAGTACTGTTTTTTCTTGTTCATAATAGTATAATTTATTCATTTCTTCCCTTCACAACCATTTACACACATGAAGACTATTTTCACATCCCTCTTCAGTCTTGTCTTCCTACTAAATAACCTCAGTTTTTCAGTCCTACTGCTTATGTCATTTTCTAGATCTGGTGTTTGTGGGGTTGGTGTGCGGATTTTTTTTTTGCTCTCCTCTATCAGCAGGTTGGCAGCTTCCTTGAATTTCATCATCCAGAACTGTACCCAATATCCCAGTTAAGACGAACCAAAATGCCAAGGAGAGAAGAAGGATTATTCAGCCTGGCTGGAAGTTTGCACTTTTGTTTAAGCATTCCAGTACAATTCCTGTCATTTTCACAACAGTGTGACACTGTTGTCTCATGCTCAGGTTATGATCTGCTACACTCAGAATTGCTACAGAGGTTCCCTGCCCTTTTCCTTCATGCTAAATTAATTTCAGTATTACTCACTGTCCATCATGCCCACACAAGAATAGAAAAAACATAAAGGGTCCACTTGTCATTGAGATTTCATTGTGATTTCCACCTGCATAGGACGGCCAGCAAGCAAATCAAATCTCCTTAAGAAACCTGTTGAGCAGAAAGAAAGCAGAGACCATGGCCAGTAACGAAGAAATTGTTTTGCTCATGTCTCATGGCCATTTACACCTTTTGCACTGAGACATTCACTTCTTTTCCTCAAGGCTGTGTTAGGAGCTAGAATCAGCAGGAAAGGAGGCTCAGAAATAAGGTCCAGAGAACAGTAGCTAAAAAAGTAGGAGTATCTGCTCAGGCAGGATTGTACAATGATGCAGCTGGGATGGAGAGAGATGCTCTCTGGCTGCAGCCCAGGTGTGCTGGAAGGAGGTGAAGGGAAGCTGCGAAGAGAACAGCTGGGACCTGCAGATAAAGCCAGAGCAGACAATTCAGTCCATTTCTACCCAGGGTACAGGACACCATCAGGTGACAACAGAAACTAAGGCATTGTCTCGTTTGGTAGTGACACTTGACTCTTTCTGAAGGTTTAATCCTGCATACAGTGTTTTCTAGACCTCTCATCATTTTTGCTGATCTCTTCTGGACTGTACTCAGCTGGTCACACCTGTTTTGAACAGCATTTCAACAGAAACCTTGCCATTGCAGCATGATACTTGAAAGGTGGAAGCTTTCTACTTGTTTATTATTTAGTTAAAATGCCTGATTAGATAGCAAGGGTGGGACCGGCACCTCTCTTCCTGTAGAACTACTACCTCACCAGTCACTCTCTCTCAACTTTCTTTGAAAGTGGCTATTCTCATGTCACTGTAATACTTTGCACCTGTGCTTATTTTGAACTCTATCCCCATCCTCTAGTGTCTTCAGCATCTCCCAGGCTGATGCCTTCTATAAATTTAATAAGCAAATTCTCTATTCTACCATGCCAGTCATTAATAAAAATATTGAGTAATTCCAGACCCAGAACAATCTCCTGTGGAACATGGCTCAATATATGTTTCTACAATCGGATCAGGCTTTTGACATTTTTTACCATTGATTCAAATTGTTAATTAACAAAAAAAACAGACAGACCCTCCTGTAGTGCCGATTTACTGACAGCCAGAGACCAAGTCAATTTACACCCACTGTAAATCTATGACTATATCTTCAACTAAAGATCACTTCACATAGGAAAACTCTAGCAACTTATTCTGAAAATGCATTGGGAAAAGTTCTCAGGATTAGCCTTAACCACAGCCACAAGGCTGTTCAGACCCCTGAAAATGAGTGTAGTGGCATATCCAACATGTCCAAAGCGATCCATCCCCCTGCTCTGCATCAGGGTCCTACTCCCCTGGCGTTGTATACTGTGTACATGCTTGCTTGCGCATACCTGGGCTTTCGTCTCTAGTAAACCAAGTGGTACCCTTGGTGGGGACAGGCTGCCACCAGCTACAGCATATTCTGCATTGGGATGCAGATTGATCAGCACTACAGAGGCAAGCCAGTCCCCACCACTTGATCATGGAAAGCTGTCTGGTGCTAAAAGCAATGCCAGCAAGGGTACTTCAGTCCCAGAGTGTTCCTTGCAGAGAGCTGGGACCTCGCAACTGCTCGTGTCACTGACGTCACCTTCCCCAAGCTCCTACTGGTGGATCGTGACCACCCTCCTCAGTTCCTTTCCTCCCCCTTTAACTGCCCTGTGGAAAAAGGCAGCATGTGCTGTGGCTGGGTTTTGGCCATGCCTGCCATGGCAGGGTGGCTGTGTGTGCTAGCTCAGTAACACCAAGCCAAAAAGAGCAGATTGAGGTCTACTCAGGGTTGGGGGAGGGAGGGAGGAGGGAGGAAAGGAAAGAAAGAAACTGTGCACGAAGCTCTGAGATTCATGCTTATAAACCAAGCAGATTGCACCCTGGCTGACGCCCAGAGCCAGGCAATGCAACGATCTCTACTATGCCGCGTGTTTTGACAAAGAGTTTTGAGACCATCACCCTAAGATGAAGACTTATAGGAGAGAGACAATGTTCTTACAGGAAACCTACATGTGGAATTACAATCCCTTTCCACTCTGGAGCAGCACAGAAATACTTGATGGTCATTGGGAATTACCATGGGGAATTACCACTGGCCACTGCAGCCTGAACATTTGCACTGATGGGACAACTCAAGCAAAAGACTTCTCTCTCCCAAGAGCTCTTCACAGGCAATCATGCTGATCCAGAGAATTCTCTGTGAAACAGACCCTGTTGTCTACAGTTAGCCATCCACCTCTGGAATTGATGCTGCAAGGTATATTGATCCAGAAAAGCCTTTAAGCACGGAATTAATCTTCTGGACTTCATTTATATTCTTAAAGTTCAGCAAGTGCTAAAGGGCTTTGCTGTACTTAAGCTTGCAGCACCTTAAAAGCTCAGACCTTCAAACCACAGTCCCAAAGCCCTCACCACTGACCAGTGGACCGCTGACCTGGAAGGCAGCCCTGATCCTGACACTGCTTCAGTTCTTTATCACGAAATGGTGTGAACCGCAATGGTCTGGACCCAACGGCTTTGCTTGGGGATCTTAACTCACACCATGTGGGAGGCTCTGGACTAACCAGAAGATACATCATGCATGATCAGCAACTTTGCTGGTGAGTTACTCTGGGGTCTCTGCCAGGAACAGATGACTACAGGGGAAATGTTGGTTAGGCACAGATTAACCCAAGATATCCTATACCCGGGTGTAGTTCAGAGTGAAAACATGAAGGCTATTCCTTCTGAGTAATGAATAGGTATTTCTTTTGTGGTTTTGAACCTGCTATCTGCTTGGCTTCAACTTCTGCAAATGCATTGATCTGAACCTCCATCTGTTGCCTCACCTCTGTCATAAACGTCAGGAGCAAGAGTTGGTCACCACCTGCAAACAATGGTAGCTGTTTGGGGCATGATCTATGTATTATTTACACTCTGTTAAAACCCTGATCTGGAAAGGTCCAGTTATTTGCTTTGGGGGTTTCTATAGTGTTCTTCACTGAGGTATCCAAGGGCTCCACAAACATTAGTTTCTCTTGTGAAATGAGGGAGTGACATTTCTCCATGTAATTGTCCAGGCACCAAGGTGCATAGACTAAAGACAAAAGAACCTATTCACTCTGAGTGCCATATTTCCTTGACTAGATTTCAGGGTTTCAGGTATTACATAGGATATAATAAATTCAAGGCAGAGCTACAACTACTTGTAGAAAACTCTGTTCTGCAGCTGAGACCCTAGTGTCTAAGTGTAAAGAACTCAGAAAACAACCAATGGTTAGGAAACCATCTGTGAATGGCTGGAGTGATCTACCTTGAACCACCAAGGAAGGCATGATAGAGATGCCCTAGGCAGCATTCACACTCAGCAGGGGCTCAGGCTCCAGTCCCCAGGTCCTGTCTTGCTGCCCAGTCATACCAGACTGACCATATCCAGACCCTGGCTCCCTGCATGTGACCCTGGTGCCAAGATCCAGTCCCCCTTGCAACGTTTTCTGCTTTGTCCCTTGCCCAAAGCCTTGGAAAGGAAAAAAGAAGCAATTACCCCAGCACCATTAAAACTGTTGCACTAAATAGGTGCATATGTGCCACATCCCATTAGTTCCCGCTCTCATGGGTGAGAGCTGCAGGAAGCAGGAAAGTCCTAAGGAGGTAGAAAGAGTAATGGAGAGGCAAACAGAGGAGGTGGATGTCTCTCTCCTTGCACCTAGGTACTGACCATTAACATGGACAGAAGCAAGCGGAGGCCAGCACAGCCACAAGGAGAAGGCAGGGGAGCTGCTGCCAGCCCCGGACAGGGTAGCATCTACCTGCCCACAGAGCTCTGGTAACCACAGGACCCTCTCCCATCTCCTCCCCCAGCCATGTGCATTCATGCAAGCCAACCTGGAGAAGGCAATGCTGGCTGGGACAGTGGGACCAAAGTGCTTGCTGGTAAGAGGAAGCTTCTCTTCTGATGGCTTGCCACAGCTCCCATATCTCCTAATTTGGGGTGCTCACTTGCAGGAAACCGTTGGGAGCGAGGAATTGCTATGGAAGAGATGTCGGACGTGAGGGAATCCTGCACCCTAGAAAAGGCAGCGGCTTGTCCTCACCCCAGCTTCTACCTCCAGTTTCAGACCATTTATGCCTATTTTTTTCACATTTCCCATATCTGGTTTCTGGCCCCTCTTTATTTGATTTGGGAACTTCTGATGCTATACTGTCTGTGTACAGCACAGGTAGCGCTTCAGGAAAAGGCGGAGCTGTGTCTCTGCTTTCTGTCCAGCACCAAGACAGGTGAAGGTGTGCATCAGGCCACAGCTGCTGTTGCAGCAATAATCCTTCTCTGCTCGGGGCTGAAGTATACCCCGCAGAGATGGAACAGCCGGTCCACTTAATGCAATTGCTGCCAAGGCTCATCTGCATAGGTGCAAAATGCATTTTTTAGTTACATTTAATGTTCACGCTAATTAGGGATGATAAAGAGATGTAGGGAGGGAATGGATATAATGGATATTTTGTCAGACTTCGCATTAGTCCAACACTACATGTTGCTGAAATGTTGACTTTATACAACAGTGCAAAAAATATATTTTTCCCTTGCCTCCTTCTCAGAAGTGCCTGAATCTGAAGGTTTACAGACAAATACACAGCACGAGAAGTTTCACCACAAGCCTTTATGATGTGGCAAAGCTACAATCAACTGAAACTCATTGGAAAGGAAGACTTGGGCAACCTAGTCAGGACAGCTGTTATTCCTCCATTCCACAGTTTCCTCTGAGTCCTCCACTGCTTCTGTAAGTCTCAGATGATCTTACTTTTTTAGCAGAAGCCACTTACCCACATCCCTACCCGCTATAAGTTGCACTGGACCAGTGCTGGTTTGTATCACTCTCCTGGCTGAAGCCAACAGGCACAAGCTTCCTAATCCCCTCCTCTCTGGAGTCACTGTAGAGCAGAGGTACATCCCATGCTGATGGGAACTTCCAGTTTCTGAATAGGCTTAAAATTTCTGTGTGGGTATGAACGAAAATCACCTGCCCTGAGAACTTCTCACAGAGAGGCTAGGTGCATGTGAGTGACACCTCGTCTTTATACGTGCTTGTAAATTTATGTGCATGTATTAAAAAAGAGTGAAATGCTCCAGCAAGTATAAGTTTGTTTAGTCCCCACCGAAGCCTGCCACTCTAGCAGTTGGCGCATTGACAGAGAACTGGTGATCTGAACAGGGTCTTGCCCATGGCATGTCTCCTACAGCAGCCCTGAAGGAAGCCCACTTAACTCTTCCTATTTGCTGCCACACACAGGTTTTCAGACAGCCCCAAGAGTTTCTTCTCATGAAAGACTCATCGTGGCTGTGCCTGTTCTCCTTGTTTATCTCACTGCTTTAACCTGAAAGAGCCTGCCTATATGCACTTTACAGTCATGCTGCTCTTGGTATGTCCTTGAAACCTTGACACTGCTGTCTCCATTTCTTCCCCCAGTGTTCATCCCTCATAACATACTCACACTAGACATGGGGGAGACCCTCATGTTCAGCACAGGGACAAATGGGATACCAGGGAGAGTGCCTATAGGTTGGTCTGTGAGTCCCTACCACCATGCAGGAGCAGCCATGCAGTTGTAGGGGAAATGGTCTCGGGAACAGCAGGGAGAGAGAAGAAAGCAGACACCTTATTTTTTTTCTTTTTATGGCATCACCTCTGGGTTGAAGCCCTTTCTCAGTGACTCTCTTCACCCCTTTAGGTCTGTGGGGGCTGCAGCCAAAGGGCAGGTCTGGGTGTCCGCAGCGGCCACTGTGTGACCCTACCTGAGCAAACACACCTGGCCTTTCAGCTACAGTCCTGGATTCTTGCTTGGTTTCTTATTTCAGGGAAAAGAGGTGAGTGGCTTGGTGAAAAATCTCCCTTTCTCAGTTATTTGCTATGCTGTGGTCCCTTCTTTTTTTGCATTCGGATAAAACTCCCATGTAGCAGGTCCTTTTGGAGTGGGTCTTTGTGTCCCAGGCTTGCCACATTTGGTTCCTTCAAAAAACATATTCTTGCATCACTCTGGTGAGTCCATCTTGTCCTCAGTATTAAATTAACTACATAAAAATACTAAATCAAATGAATAATTGGTAACTCACGCTACACTAGTTCTTGAGTTTCCAATTTACCTCTTAGAGTGTCTAATTTTCTAACTAATTTTAAAAAGGAGCTAAACCCCTCAAGCAATGCACACTGTAGCATTGGTAGAGTTGAAATTTGCAAATTCATGGCACAGACCTCTGCCATCTGAGTGGGGATCGCTACTGTAGGAGAAGTAAGTTGCCATTTTTAGTATGTACCTTTTTCTGTCCATCTCCCTCAAGCCATAGCCTTAGCATCCTTCCAGAAAACTTTCCAGAAAAACTTTTGCATTGAGTCAGGCATTGCAACCACAAACGGAAAATTTCAGCACAAATGGTTGTAGACTGGAAAAGCTACAAGCAACTGAAATCAGTCTGACAGAAGCAAACAGTAGGAAATCTCAACAGGCATTGCTAGCAAGCCAGTACACAGCAACGACACATATAACTTTTCCTAGAAGAAAATGTTAGCATCATGCTGGGTCCAAATATCTTGCAGTTCCTCTTAAAGATTGAAATTTATTTCAGGTGGAACCCTTGAAGAGGATTTTTTTTTAAAAAAAAAAAAGTAATGCATTCAGTGAGACCTCTAACCGGCTTTAGTGTACACACAAACACTTTGGCTGTGCATGCAACAAGAAGAGAAAATAAAAGAAAATTAGGAAAGAGAAATACACTCTATAAATGAACAAGTAAAGCCCCTTACTCTTAATGCATCTTTGAGCAGCACCATTCTTCTGCCCCATGGCAGAGTTAGGGCGAGGTTAGGTTTAGGGTCAGGGTCCCAAGGTCCTCAGGGCTGAAAGTCCCTCAGCATCTTGCTTGGTGGAAGAGTTTAAAAGAGATAAAACACTATGGTCTAGATAACCGATGCCTGGAGGGGAGATGGAATAACTGCGTGCAAAGATCTGAACTTGTTAATAGTGGTGAATAATTAGAAGCAATATTAGAAAGGGAAGTTTGAAACTAAGAAAAGTTTTGCCTGGAACAAGCCTTAAGTGTTGGGTGAGATGAGAAAATTGAGCCGTTGCATGTCCTCTACCGAAGCTAGGAGATGTACTCCTGTGCTGGAAAAAGGTAGATACAATTTTAACAGCAAAAAAGTGCTATCACAAAGACGGTTTATTTCCTCAAACTGAGAAAAATTCAGCTATACACCCCTTGCTGTGAAACTGTGCTTACCTTGCCACCAGGACCTGCCTGTGTGCGCCACTCCAGGATTCGCAACCACAGAGGCATTCTTTGGCAGAAGGTTTCGTTCACCAAGTACTTAATTCTCTGTTCTTTTGACGTCACCTTGACTTTCACCCCTCTCTTCAGAACCGCAGGAAGCCAACCACCAGGGCTCTCCATGGGGGCTGTGGGGCAGTGGGATGAATGGAGGAGGCTGCTAATGGAAAACTCTGATATACGAACTGCCCACCCTTCCACAGGCTTGTCTCAGTGACAGAAAGGACAGGTCACTGAAGACCTGCTCAGGCCACATGTCAAGGTGCAATGACTGTGCTGTCGCCAGGCCATAGCTCAAACCCAGATACTCACCAGGTCCCTCACCCAGGGGCTTGGTGTCCTTTTCTCCTGCTGTTTCCAGACAGCAGGTCACAAAAACGCTTTTTTGTCCTCCCTGTCCCTAATGAGGAGGTTCTCGGGGCAACTGGGGGAATCCCCACTGTCGTTTTAGTGATATATCATTGGATTTACACTGAAGATAAAAGTCTTCTCCACTCCCAGTGGTATCCTATGCCAGCTACCCACATGTCATTAACTCCCTCTGAAAACCCTCCTTGATCCCAGAACATGATTTTCCACAGGTAGCACCATCTGCAGTGACAGCAGCAGTTCACAATTTCCCAGGTTGCATGCCAAAAACTATCTCATATCTCGATTTCCCCCTGCACGTCCAGTTTTTCAGTAATTTTATGCAGCTGGAATATGGATTTTCTCAATTTCTTGGAAATTTATAGACATTTCCCCAGAAAATCTTTCACAAAAATAGGGAAACCCTATCCATGAAGGCATGAACCCTCTTAACTTCCCATACAAATGCCCTAGCTGTCAGCCTCTCAAAAGCTCTGTTCCCCTCATCTTTACCTACTCTTCAAAGACCACCTACCTGGTCTTTGAGGTGCTTTGAACACTACAAATGGTATCTACACAATTCACTTGAGTAACAATTGCTTTGGGGGATTTCATCAGTGCTTTGATCCTTTTGTCCCTTCCTCACCCATGACCAGGTATAGAAGTGCAAAGCCCCTGAGTTTCTTGAAATACAGGTCCAAACATCTTGGCCATAATAGCTTCACCAGTGAGGCCGAGGTCTTCTTCAGTTTAACCATATGCCTACACGAGATGCAGTTATACAAGCCAAAAACAAAAAAAAAGACACTTTATTTTTTCTCTCCAAACTGGGACAAGGCACAGTGGAAAAATACTCTATTAAGAGCGTATGTCTCTTCTATGGCCACATCTGCACAATTTTATCATGCAATTAGACCTTGGCTCCTGCTTTATTAACGAAAAGCTCCTCAGACAAAGGGAAGCCTTAGTGCATAAATTAATGCAAATCAAGCCTGGGCTCTCGCCTCCCATGTTGCTTAGAGCTGTTATGATCTCTGTGTTGCTGCAAGAAATGAATGCACTGCTGGAGCCTGGGGACAACAAACTGATGAGAGGGGAGAGAAGGGCAAGGCAGCCCCCTCATTTTTTTCCGGACGAGGTCTAGGACCTCAGCTTTACAGCCTGGATGAGAAGGAAATATGCAGGAAACAGTCGGCTTTGTGGATCAATATTGAAAACATGTGGTGTGTCAACTTCAGTTTTAATGGATTTTTTTAAGACGCTCATTTAAATCAAAAGATGCATGAAATTTTATTGAACCCCAGAATAAAACTGAGGTGATTTTTTCTTGTCTTCCAGTCTTTTCTCCTGTCACTAGATCTTTGCTTCCTCCCAGGTGGAATACACCAAAAGTAGAGGTGATGACAGCTCCTAAGAGCACCTGTCTTTACTACACAGGTATGAAAGCCACTGAGTCATTACTATGAGTTCCAATTTGTTTTCTTCTCTCCTGCCATACAGCAGCTCAAACACAGTCACAGGCACTTACATGTGCATGGTGCCCCTTCTCTGCAAAGGCGAACATCCCTCGCCTCTCCAGGGGAGCAACAGAGGTAGAGTTCTATCAGGGAACCAGAGGGAGGAAAAGCAAGAGGAGAGTTTGCATCAGCAAAGAAGCAGGCTGAGTTACCAGGAGAACAAGGAAAGCACTTGAGGAGGGTGCTATAGGAGCACAAGAAACAGGAAAATGGGAAACCGTACCTGGTGTAGTTCTGTGTCCCTGGGGTAGGTGGTGTTTGCAAGACAGTGCTGCCTCTCCTTTCTTGTTTTCACCTCCAGCCTGAGAGACTTTGCCCACACCATCAGGATTTATCCACAGAGGAGGTTATTGTCTCAACATGGCAGAACACAGCTGCCAATGCAGCGCTGTCAATGCACCTGGCATTGGATGGACCTCAGGGAAAACGATGGCTGAAGAGGCTCCGCAGAGCACCTTTCCCAGAAGCTGACTAACAGCTGGCTGAGACCATCTCAGGATGGACGCAGTGCAGGGTAGATAGAAACTACACGTGTTTCATGGCATTCAGTTTCACTTGGAGATAACACAGAATTCAAATGTCTGCCCCTGAAAATGCCTTCTTCATATATGTCAGGAATAATAAATGAGAGAAGGAGGAAAGAAAGAAAGGACAAGCATGGCCGCAGACAGACTTCAAATGCTGCAATGCTTGGTCTGATACATTAAAGTACTTGTCTTTGGAAAGTACTTCCCCCAGGTGTTGGAGGCATCTTTCCTAGGCAAGTTGTGATAATAAACCTGGAGTTTAATAATCATCATCATCAACCTCAGTTTTTATCCTTTTTCAAGAAATGAACATGCATTGATAAAACAAATCAGAGCTGCCTCAAATCTCCTTAGCAGCATAGCAAAGTTCAACTCTGAGACCCCAAAGAGGAGCATATAGCGTGTGCTCATGTTTCTCATGGGAAAAGAAGACTAGGAGAAAGAGACAGAGCTGGGAGAGAGAAATGGATGAAGGTTTGTTATTCTTGCTGGTGCCAAGGCAGATGGACGTTTGGAAGCATTGACTGGGGTCACACTTCTCTTCCCTGCAGTAATTGTCAATTCCTTACGCTCTGCTGTTCGGGAAGAGGTGACAGGATGGGACAGGCATGGGGCAGAGCAGTTCTCCAGTTGCTACTGGAGGACATGGGAAACATGGAGGCAGCGATTGTGGAAAGACTTTTCCCCAGCAGCAGCGGCCATCCAGCCATCCCACTTTTCCCTCTGCAACAACCAAAGCACTCACAGCCTGGGTTTCCAGGACCAAGCCGGCACGCTGAGACTACAGCCATTTTGCCCATTGTGGCTCTTGATAATGGCTTATTTTTCTTTTGCCTGACATGTCCTGCAACCAATTCCTGTGCAGGTAGCTGTGGGTGGCAACTATCCTACAGTGTTGGGAATACTAGCAGACCCCTTGTTCTTCACTACAAGGTCTGAAGAAGCTTTTTCCCTGAGCTCTCTGGGTTTAGAGCAGCTTCACAAAATGTACAAGTAAGCCCTGGCAGTCGATGGCAGCAGAAGGATTTTCCAGGAGGCTCGTTATTACGTGGCACTTATCTCACACATTCCTAACCAGAAAATAAGCCACCTCTGCAGAGGAGAGCAGCGGTGATGTGTCAGCCAGCTGCTGCTGCCACACTGGCTGCTGCTGATGCATTGGAGATTTGGTGTCCCTGCTCCCACATCAGGTTTTCATTGTTGCTGCACCATCGGGGACCCAGAGTGGGGAGGATTTCCAGTCCCACGGAAGCATTGCATGAAAGTGAACATTTTCCAGGATGCACAAGCAGAGCAAGTCCTGCTCATTCACTTAAATAATTACTCCAGGTCTGGCAATGGCAGAGAAACTAAGCCAAAGCAAAGCACTATTTCTGTTCTCTTTCCTTACCCCTCTTTAACCCCAAATTGTCTTTTCACCTCCCATCCCTACCTTAGAAAAGAGCTGATGCCAGTCTGAGAGAGTGTTTCCTAATCCCAAGGCAGGCCAGACCTGTGCCAGAGCTCCGGCAGGCCCACTTGGGCTCACCCAGCTCCACAAACAATGCTGTGCTGTAGCTAGAGGGAAGTGCCGAGTATCCCTAGAAAATTGGCTCTATAGTATTTCTTGCATGTCAGTGCTAGGCAGGATTTATTTCCTTGTTTGTTTTCTTCACTGCTGCTTGGGGGATATTTACCCTTTGCTAGGCTCACATTACTGGTCAGGAAAAGGACTCCCCAGGCAGCAGGAATTTGATGTCCAACAGTTTCTTATCTGCAGTTCTAGTCCAGCTTCTATTAATAAAGGTTCGAGATTATTTAGTACTTCCTATCTGCTGGTCAGTTGTAGAGGAGCTGGGAAATTCAGTACAGGGTTACGATCACAGTAAAACATAATCCATGTAATAATATGTAATCTAATAAATATTTTAATATACTTAATCTAATAAATGCAGCACATGCCGTAATGTGTATATGACCCTGGTTACTTACATTCTCCATGAACAGTTTGTGTAAACAGTTAGATCCCAGCTGGCCAACTGCCTTTGCTCATATTCTCAGTTTTTTCCCAATTTTACCCTGCAAATACAAAGAAAATAAACACATTGTAATGATGCTTTTGGCAGCAGCCTTCACCCATTTGCTGGTGTGAAGGTCCTGTAAATGCCTGTCACTTGCCATTTCACCATTTCACACTCCCCTCTTTGCGGCACCAACAGAGGCTTTGCTCCCTGGGAATGCAGCAGTACCAGGGTCAAGGCAAGCAGCCAGGCGAGGCCCCAGGGAAAGCTGTCCCCAACAAGCTTACAGATAAATATGACATGATCATGCATGCCTGAGAGGGAGAACTGTCATCTCCCTCCCACCTCAGTCCATTTGCTCACACCTCCAGCAAGCAATGCTTCAGCAAAGACCCTCTTGCTGCAGAGTCCCTGTGGTGAGCACTGACAGCAGATAGGGTCCATGAGCAGAGCTGTGTCCATGATAGCTGCACCGCTCCCCACAAGGCTCTTCTCTCGTGCAGTTCCCACCAGGGTCCCCATTGGCCCCAGGTGCAGCTGCGTGCTCAATGAGTCTCCAAAGCAGAAAGCAGCTCCTGGGGGCTCTGCCCCTGCTCACCAGCTGAAGGTCAGGGCAGGGTTTTGAACCACTTGACTCACACAAAGAATCATTTAGTTAGAGAAAACAGGGCTGGAAGGATGTTCAGGAAGTCTTCTAGTGCATTCCTGCTCCAAAGCAATCATTGCACACTAATTGCTCCTGCTGCACGTCTGCTCAGTTCGCCAAAAATCCTCCAGTGATGGAAATCTCACAGCCTCCCTAGGCATAACTATTGTTACCAAGTGCACCCCAGGGTCCAATCTCAGCCTGCTGCAATGCTCATCCATTACTCTTTGTCTCAGCCAGACAGAGACCAGGTCATTCCCTTTCTCTTTGCAGCAGTATTTTGCACTGTCACAGGCTCTTATCCTGCCCCACCGCAGTGGCCATGAGCTGTTCGTAATGCAGGGTGTGGGGACTTGCCGATCCTCTCCTTCCCTACAGACCCCAGGTGACAGCACTCCTACTGTAATGTGTTTTCTCAGGCCCTGAAGCAATGCCTACCTCCCCAACACACTCTTTACATCTCCGCCTTGAACAGAGGTTCCTGTACAGCCACCAGACCCCCCCACCATGCTGACTCTCCTCGCAGCCCACCCTGTCTCTACATGGCACAGAGGCAGCCCGATGAGGAAGGAGACAGGAAAACCTGGGGTAGATGTTCTCCCCTGTGCTCCCTGCATTGCCCTCCCCACGTCCTCCCACAGCGGCACTAGCTGCAGAGCCCTAACTGAACTGATCTTCCCATGACTCCCTTTCCCCAGTCCTCCTGCCTCTCAATTATACGGTCCCGGTTCTCACGCTCGTTCCTCGCAGGTCATGTTTTCCAGACCGCTGACAATTTTTGTTGCGTTCCATTGGACTCTGTCCAACTGGGCCACATCCTTCTGGAAGTTCAGTGCCTGCAGCTGAGCAGAGCATCCCTGCTGGGGGCTCACAAATGCTGAGAAGAAAAATGACTCCATTTGTCTTGCAGGCTGTAATTTGGTTCATATATCTCGGCATGGAGACGACCTGACGCCGCTGACTCATGCTTTGCCTTTGATCCGTTATGACCCCCAGACCCTTCTCTGCAGAGTGATGTTAATGCAGGCATTTTTCTTCATGCGGCTGCTTATTTCTGCATAAGGTGGGAGCTCGCACTTGCCCCTGCAGAACTGCATCCCATTTCTCTCAAACTATTTCCCCAATTTGACAAGACCATTTGTCAAGCTCAAGCTGTGTCCTCCAAAGTACTTGCAGCCTATTCTGGCTTGCCATGGTCTGCAAAGTTAATAAGCTTATTATTTATTTTATAGGCAACCATTAATAATGACCTGGCCTGGCATTTCCCTGCTACTGACTCTCTCTCCAGAAGCCACCTTGTTCATTCTTCATGAAGCTTTTCTGTGGAAATTTGATTTGATCAGGGCAAGAGGATTCATAATAAGAACAGAATATAAAAGGCCTGATAAGAAACAAGGCAAAGCAAGAGATATGAGGAAACAAAGGTAAACTCAGGTTTTTACCTGTTTCCCATCTGAGGACAAAAAAACCACCACACATGATGCTTCATCTTAGCAGTCCTAGCTTGTAGCAAGTCAGAAATGTATGTCCTTATGCCACGGGCATGTCACATAGCCACCAAATCGAGATTACCTACCATATCCCAGCATGTCACAGAGAGAGGAGTTGAAAGATGGAAGAGGTTGGTGCATGCAGTGGCTGGAGCACAGGTTATCACTGAACCTGGGCGACCCCACAGGAGGGGGTACTGCTGACATTGGGGGTCAATAGGAAATAGCCAGCAGTCCTGCAAATGGGACTGTGAAAAGGGAAAAGCTCCCTGGCTGCACCTTTGCTTGGCCAACGGAGGACCTATTTTACACTTAGTCTAATGACCACTTCTCCTATCAATGAATTTCAAGGAGTTACCCAACTGTCCCAGCTCATTCTCAGCAAACATGGCCAGTATTCCTGTCATGCTGTTGTCCTGAGCAGTGGCTCTCCTCACCCTGACAGCTGCTCTCAGAGGACACAGGAGGAGATAGCAGCGATGGTTATAAAGGTTGGATCACACTATGTTGCTGGAGTATAAATTCCCTCATTTCCGAAGTCAGGAGTTACCCACCGACTGCTCTTTCTGTAGGCTCAAAATGAATGGTCATCATGCAACCCTGCTGCAGCTGCCCTCTCCCTGCCTGCTCTGTTCCTGCCGTGCTCAGGTCAAAGGAGCTCAAAGCAGCTCTGCCCTTGCTGTGCCCATGGCGGCTCCTGGCATAATGAAAGGATCATGCATTTTTCCTCCTGTGGCTATACCAAGGGATTTGCGTTGACAACAAAAAACCTCTCCTTTTCCGTGATCTGCCTTCTGCCCTTGTACTTTCAATATCCAGTCTCACAAGGACAATTCCTTGGTGCTCGAGGTTTTTTCGTTGTTCAGGGTTTGGTTTTGTTTTTTTTTTTTCTTCCCGTTAGTTTGCAATCAGCAAACAGGCCCTTGGTGTATATTAGCTTAAAGACTACCTGAAATTCAGATTTGAGACTGGAGGGATGTTCTTAAAGAAGAATTTAGAGACTTTGCAGATAACACTTCAAATGTCCAAAGTTCCCAGACAACACAGAAAATATCAGAAGGAATTGCAAAGGAAGAGCTCAAAAGGATAAATCTGTGTGGCTTCAGAAAGAGAAGGGATGAGATAGCGTCTGGAAATTGATGAAAGCAGAGAAATGACTGTGTAAACTGGAAGGAAGGGCATAAATCAGGAAGTAAATGTGTTCAGAATTAACTCAGAGGACAAGTCTAGAGAAGAGTTTTGCCATCACAGTTATGTCAGTAACACTGCGATATAGCTAGTTTTATACCAGTTCAGTCCCAGAAAACATCTCAGCAGACACAGCTTTTTCACAGAACCTGAGAGCCCTGCTCAAAGGAGGGCCAATTTCAAAAAAAGATCAAGTTACTCAGGGTCATATCCAGTCAGATTTTGAAGGTTTCTTTCCCAGGAAAAATTCTTTTGTCAAATTTGTTTATTTTCACTCTTCAGAGTAAACAAGAGCTGGCAGCAATAAATCATGCCAGGATAGCTATGGCTTTGCTTGGTATGAAATACCAGCAAAACTCTGTTAGTGATAAAGTCCCCAGAGCTCACCACCTACCAGGAATTTCTTAGCAGATTTCATACACGAAAAGAAGTACTTAATTCTCAGTTAGTGTCAGTTTGCTTTGGTGCTCTCCCCTCTTTTCAGATCTTCAGAAAACCCTCCCCACAAGCCCTCCATCAGCCCCCTCACTCCCCACCCCAGCTGCAACCAGGGTTTCTGCTCATTGATCTGGTGGGAACAAGTTGGGCAACAGGCAAGCAAGTCCCTGGGAAAGGCTGCTGATCTGCCTTCCAGCTTCCTTGGGCAACAGCTGTAAGTTGTGTTATGATGTTCCTCAGCAGCATTTTATTTCTTAAAACAGTTCTGAGTAATATCTAATAAAAAGTAGTAGAGACTGTTGTTGGCATGAGGTATGTTCACAGCTGCAGGACGCCTATCCCTCTGCCATCTCAGGGCTGAGGTGATGCTGCAGGTCTCTGTCACCAAGTCCTCAGGAGTGCTTGAGGTAGCTCCTGGCTCTCTTCTCCCCTTGCTCACAGAAAAACCATGGACATAGACCCTGCAGGGGGTCCGTCCCCATTCTTCCTGCCAAAAGGCAGTCTGCAAAGAAAACCCTAGAGCTTGCACACTGACCGACAGCAGGAGCGGTCTAAAGGTTATGGCACTGGAAGTACAGGACCAGGGCACACAACTTATTAACAGGGACTTGAGGAAGGGTAAAAGGAAATAGGCATTGTTAAACTGTAAGGTAAGGGAGGCTGCGGGAAACAGTGAAAGCTAAAGTTGTGGCCAAATGGAAAAAATAGAAGTAACATATCTGGTGACAGATTGCATGTAAAAACACAGCAGACAAAAAGCACTTTGAGGAACAAATGGCAAAGGGAATTAACACTAATAATGTTTCTTCACATCAAAGATTCAGGAGTCTGCCAGAAAATCTGCAGGACCAGCTGATGGTATAAAAGAAGATCACAGCAGATATGGCCATTTTTAAATCATTTATTTGCATCAGTGCTCATAGTGGAAGAAACTTTGTGTTCAGATGGTTCCAATCACTCTTGGGAGGCAGAGATCTTAGGAAAGATTACACAGAAACTAAAATTACTTTAGAATAGAGATGAAAAGAATTCACAGAGTGAATAGCAATGAATAACTAGAACTGATAATAAGTACTCAAGAAGTCTAAGATGTCTCTAAACTGGAAGAGCTAAGGTCGTAGCAGATGGATAACATGTCATTTAAAATTACAGGAAGGTTAAACAAGGGCAAACATGAGGTCAGTTTTAAAATTGTTTCAGGGGTGATCTGAGTAACCACAGACCTCTTATTCCAGCTTATATACTACAGTGGAGTCTGCCAGTGTCTATGGGATTTATGTGGCAAGGTCTTCGTAGTGGGGGGACTGCAGGGGTGGCTTCTGTGAGACGACATCAGGAGCTGCCCCCATGTCAGAGGTAGTGCCAGCCAGCTCCAAGATGGACCCACGCTGCCCAAAAGGAGCCCATCAGTGATGCTGGTGGCACCTCTGTGATAACACATTTAAGAAAGGGTAGAAATGCTGCACAGCAGCTGGGAGAGAGGAATGAGAATACGTGAGAGGAACAGCCCTGCAGACATCAAGGTCAGTGAAGAAGGAGGGCAGGAGGTGATCCAGGTGCCGGAGCAGAGATTCCCCTGCAGCCCCCCATGAAGACCATGGTGAGGCAGGCTGTCCCCCTGCAGCCCATGGAGGTCAACAGTGGAGAAGATATCCACCTGCAGCCCATGGAGGACTCCACATTGGAGCAGGTGGATGTGCCCTGAAGGAAGCTGCAGCCTGTTGAGAGCCTGCACTGCAGCAGGGTCCTGGCAGGACCTGTGGCCCCATGGAGAGAGGAGCCCAGTCTGGAGCAAGTTTGCTGGCAGGGCTTGTGACCCTGCGGGGGACCCACGCTGGAGCAGTCTGTTCCTGAAGGACTGCACCCCGTGGAGAGGATCCACATTGGAGCAGTTCATGAAGAACTGCAGCCCGTGGGAAGGACTCATGTTGCAGCAGTTCATGGAGGACTGTCTCCCATGGGAGGGACCCCACGCTGGAGCAGAGAAGAGCGTGAGGAGGAAGGAGTGGCAGAGACAAAGTGTTATGAGCTGACCGCAACCCCCATTCCCTGTCTCCCTGTGCCACTCAGGGGGAGGAGGTAAAGAGTCAGGAGTGAAGTTGAGCCTGGGAAGAAGAGAGGGGTTGGGGGAAGGTGGTTCTAGTCTTGTTCTTATTTCTCATTATCCTACTCTGTTATTAATTGGCAATAAATTAAATTAACCTTCCCCAGGTCAAATCTGTTTTGCCCCTGACAGTAATTGGTGAATGATCTCCCTGTCCTTATCTTGTCCTATGAGCTTTTAGTCTTGTTTTCTCCCCCTGTCCTGCTGAGGAGGGGAAAGAGAGAGCGGCTGGGTGGGCACCTGGCAGCCAGCCAAGGCTAACCCACCACACAGTGTGATAAGCTTGCTATCTATTTCACACACGACTTTTAATGACTGCAATCACTGCCAAAATTTCCCTGTTACAGATTCTCTCCAGAAACAACCTGCCCTGTCCTCATGAAGACTCTCCATAGAAATTGGATTCAGCTGAGACAAAAATATCCATGAGAAATTATTATCATGAAATATGAAAGACATAACCATAGGAAAAAAAAAAAAAGTAGAGTGAAAAATAAGGTGGACCCTAGTTTCTTATTACCAGGCCTAAAAAAACCCCATTCATCTTCTGGCTTGGTAAGCAGAAGCAATATGGGATGCCCTATGGAGTCTTCAGTGGCATTAGACACCTACCCTCAGGCAGCGAATCAGCTGCATAAGGGCTGTTCAGTGGATTCAATTTCTAGACTTCACCAAGCGTGTGCATCCCCACTGACTGTAGCAGCAGCTCAGTCACAAAGGTCACAGGTGGACTCTTGTATAGACAAATAAATGGGGGTGTCACAACTTAGATGAACCTGAACCACAGCTCTGGTGGCCTCACCAGACAATAGAAAAGAGCAAGAAGCAGCAGAAATGAGAAAGAAACTGTGAAGGGGAAAGATGTCTTTGCCTCTACCTTTGCTTCGGAGAGCTAATTCTCAGTACTAGCTGCTCTGCACTGAGAGTGGTGAGAAGTCATGGATTCTGCCTCAGTCTAATGACTCTGGTTACTAGGGATGTTTCTAAGTGGGGGAAACGTCACTTTTCTCATGGAGGGAGTCACAGGAATCACACCTCACCACTGTTAACGTTGTAGGCAAGTAGTGCTGTCCCTCACCCAGCTGGCAATGTGCCTGCGTATCTGATCTAGGTGCACCAATGGTGATGGCCAGTGCCTGTCCCCTGTCCCTCAAAGAACACCATTAGTAGCATAGAAAGTCTGGAGCCTCTGCATCTGTTTTTAAACTGTCATGACAGCAGCAGGAGTGCTACATGCTTCAAAGGCTAACTGGCCCCTTGGTAGCGCCGAAGACACTAGGTCTTTTATCCAAAAACTATTTTTGGTTTCCAGATGTGGGAACAATTTAACTGGCTTTATCTCCAATGACATTACAAAGGCCATTGCAAGAATGCTTTCAGTCCACATACAACTTAAAGTAACTTTTTCTCACCATCATCTAAGAAGATTTATGTTGCTAGAGAAGGCGGCCAACTGAGAACACAGCTCCTGTGCCTTCCCTGGAGAGCCCCACCATCTTGTAAATGGGCAGTAAATAACAAAATACCTTCTGGCCCACAGAAAGTAGGATTCACCTAACCTACACTTAGGTATCTACAATGTAAATATATATATATGCAATGTCAAGAAGGCTACTGCAAGCACTTCACTCTTTTATCTTCATATTTTGGCTCTGCGAGTACCTTTTTCTATTCTACTGATTTCTGATTATTTTGAGCACCTGCACTGTTTTTAAAGATTTTGATTTCTTTGTAACTTTCGGTTCTTTTTTATCATAGGGAGGAGGACTTAAGTTGTCCAAAAAATGAGATAGTTCTTTTTGGTTTATTTATTTGCAAAAATACAGAATGGGTCTTTGTTCTACACTGGCCATCATGTCTTCACTTCTATTGCTGAGTCTAATGCTATCCTGCCTTCCAATAATTTGACTAAAAGAAAAAAGATATGGTACATAACATGACCCTACAACTAGCTGCCAAAGCTAACCAGCAAAGAAGTTGCCAGACTCACTGAGAAGTTCAAACTCCACCTTTTGAATCTAACATAATGAAAAATCCACCCATCCTGGGCTTGCA
Source organism: Theristicus caerulescens (assembly GCA_020745775.1). NCBI lineage: Eukaryota > Metazoa > Chordata > Aves > Pelecaniformes > Threskiornithidae > Theristicus > Theristicus caerulescens. The sequence goes on along the minus strand of CM036559.1, from coordinate 115,501,762 downwards.
AGCTGGTACTTTCCATGACTGACTGGAGGACTGCAGGTTAACAGAAGAGAAAAAGAAGCAGAGAGAGTGAAGAGAAAGAGCTTTCCCAGATGAGAAAATGTTCGTTAGCAGGGATGTTGGAGACATCACTGGATACTCAGGGAAGTTCAGTGTATGAGCAGATTTATCCAAAAGTACTCATTAGCCCTGCACCCCAGCAGCACAAATTCAACTGCTGATACTGATCCTAGCATTTTCATTCCAGTCCATGCCTTATTCCTAGAGCTGGGAAGGTTTCTTCGGGGGGGGAGGGGGGAAGTGTCTTTGACTCAAGAAGGAGGTTCATCACTCTGGAAGGGTTAAAAATTAATAAGAGACAAGAGAGGGAAACAAAGCTGAGATTAGTTCCTTGTTTGCTTTTTAGCTCCCCACTCTGAAGTTATAGAAACGCATACCATGTCCGCTTTCTCCCACAGGTAGAGTTAATTACTTGTGTGAATTGTTTTCACTGCTTCCTGCTGGAATATCACAGAACCACTGACCCAGTGCCACTGCCTCTGGCCACCTCCTCCCCAGGCAGCCAAAAGGGAGCAACAAAAAAATCAGCAAAGATGCTGAGCAGGGTCTTTTCCCAGCCAGGATCCTCCTTCTCCTACCTGCAGTGGCAGGACCGTTGGGGCTGGAGGTCAAACTGATCAACAGAGGGAAACAGCAAGAGTTGTGTGAAAGTGGAAGACAAAGAAAACAGACCCTGTCAATAAAAAGCACTCAAATGGAGCAAGATTCAGCTCTGTGGATATGACTACAATCTGCAAAACACCTCTACCTTTTTGGTGTCAGCCAGTTCAGGGCCTCCTCCCCCACCTAGGTCCTCTTCAATGCTTCTCCTTAAGATCCTTTTTCTGTTCTAGGTGTCTCTGCCACTGCTCCACCCCAAAGCCATAACTTTCCACATATCCTGAAAACCTCACCATGCAGCCAGCATGGTTAATGAAGAGTGTTGATCATATTGTTTATTCACAGCTCTTTACTGGATATGGTACCTGGCAATTGCCCATTGTTCTTGCTTTGGTTGCTGCCACTCTTATAAGGAAATCCAGTCAACGCCTCAAGTTTAGAAAGTCCTGTCTCACCAGGAGTGGTAAAGTATCCATGAGCTATCCATTCTTGAGACCAGGACCCTGACCACACAGCTCTTCATCCCTGTTGTCTTCTTTCTGCTGAGTTCCTGCTGCCTATGAGATACAAAGACACAAAAAGACATCTTTGTCCTCATCGTCTCCCATGGGGTGCTGTGAGTAACTGAGGATCTTTACAATTTTACTCAAGGGGGAGCATCAGAGGATTCCCAGGTGGCATCATCACTGACTCTTCAATAAGATTGTACGCAGCTTATCCTCCTGCTCTGCAGCTGCTCACAGGATACCCATGAATATTGCGATCTGCAGAGGTAAGACACCTCTAGCTAGTCCCTCTGGAGGAACAAGGCATGCAACAGAAACTCACGTCTGAGAGTGGAACAACAGCAGAACAGGTCTGCTTCTGTTAGAAACTCTCACCCTCTCTGTATGCTGACACCTTCTAAAGGTACACCTGAGCAACTGGAGCTGTGTCTGCACAAGGCGCAGGGAGTCCATTGGATGATGTGACTGCATACAGTTTTCCTCCTGTTCTCCTGTCCCCAGTACAAGAAGGACATGAATAAACTGGAGTGAGTTCAGCAAAGGCCACATGAGATGGTCGGCAGCTGGAGCACTTGCCCCATGAGGAGGGTTTCCACCCTTTACATAGTCAACTACATTTAATGCATGTTCCAGAGCAAAATGCAATGGCTTCCAGTGCAGGAATTTTCCTTAGTGAGACAGTGAGGAAAGAATGAAAGTGAGGGAGAGGAAACAAGTGAGGACTTCCCCAGGGCAAAGGACCCTGAGAGCCCTCCACCTCCGTTTTGCCTCAGGCCCTTCAGAGGTTTCTTCCCCTCCCAGTCCACCACTCCTCCTCCCACCTCACGCTCTCCAACACCCTCCTCACGCTCTCCAACACCTTCCTCACAGCATTGCCAGGACCCTCCTCAAAACCACAGCACCTCCTCAGAGAGTGGTCCCAGCTCTTCCCCCTTGGTTGCAACTCGTGCACATCCACGAGTTTTCACAGCCCTGCAGGTCCCCCAGCCAGCACGCACCCATGACACCCCTTCTGCCTGGCAAGGGTGGCCCCACCACTGAGGGACAGGCAGTCAACAGGAGCAGTACATAGCAACAACCAGCACTCCCTGTGGGGTTTGTTGACACTCCCCAAGGACTCCCACCCATCCTCCTGGCTCATAAATTCCCCCGTGCCATCACCTCCATGCAGTGAGGCACCGAGCAGGTCCCCCGCAATGCAGCTGCTCATCCCAGCCATTCTCTGCCTGCTGGGCTCCTGCTGCCTCCAGGGCATGGAGGCACGGGAATATGAGTCCGTCCTCATGGTGCCCAATGGAGGCCCCTGGGGCTCTTGGGGGCACAAACAATTTTGCCCCAGTGGCTACGCTAAGGGATTCGAATTGAAGGTAAGGTTTCATTCCTTCTTTGGGGTGGGAGAAAAATCCTGCTGTGAAATGATGTTATCTTGTTCTGGTCTCAGCAGGGCTAGCCACATTTGTCCCATTGCAGCAGTTTGTATTGTATCTGCATCGCTCATGCAGGCTTATCAGCAAGAAATCTCTAGCGTAGAGTAGTTCTTCCAGGCTCTCTGCCAGTGAGCAATTTCTTATCTGAGAAGTTCGTCAGGTAAGAAAAGACCTGGGGTCTGTACTGCAGAGCCCATTCCCAGGGGGCTGGGACAACTCCTACCTGCCAGCACTCCAGCTCTGGGTGTCGCAGCACACAGCAAGAAGGTGAACATGACCCGGGACAGCAGCCACCAAGCATTTCTGTATCCAGAGCCTCTGCTCTGTTTGGAGAAAAGGCAGAGGTGGGCAACAACGAAAAGGACTCCTCGCGAAATGCCATGGAGCTGCCTCACAGCCCTGCTCAGCAGCACTGCCTCTGTCTGGCTCTGTCCCCGGAGCCTCCTACCACCCCTCATCATGAAGGCTCACCTCATCTCTTCTTTTAAATGGGGGAGGGTGCTGACCACTTCTGTTTTCATCCCCTCTTCTAAGGTGGAGCCCTACCAGGGATTATGGCTGTTTGGTGACGACACAGCTCTGAACGGCATCCGTTTGCTCTGCACAGATGGCACAGTCATCGAGTCCTCTGTGGGGTGGTGAGTAGTCTTCACTTTCTCATCCTCCTTTGGGGCAGCAGTTTCTGGGGAGCATGAAGGAAAACCAGTGCAATGGTTTCTCCATAGGCACCCACACCGCTTGTGAAGGTGGCTCCCCAACGGGCTTGAGGAGGTCACTGAGGTCCCCCTGGCCACAAAGTGTGAAGGTCTTAGGGTAGAGATCTGGTCCCAGGGAAGGGAACAGAACAGAACAGGGTACTTTTTGAATGATGGAGGAGAGTTCAAAAAATACAGATCTTAAACATGTACTTTATCCTTTTCCTCAAATGCTTACGTTGAAAAGGACATAGATATTAAGTAACAGGGACAAAGCAAGCAGCTGAAATTCCCAAGGGGTCCTGCAGCAACAGGCCAGCCCAGGGTTGATGGTGGCCAGGCAGCTAGAGGGTGACGGGGATACAGAGTGAAACAGGTGCTCGTAGAAACCCACCATCCCTGTGTAGGTCCCCTGCCCCAGGACTACCAGGATCCCAGGCGAGCTGCAGTGTTGACTGCAGCACAGCAGAGGCTGAACACATTTTGGTGAGTTGTTTTTTTCTCTGCCAGGTGGGGAAACTGGACCAAGGCCCAGATCTGCCCCAGCAACAAGCTGGTTTCCTTCTCGCTGCGTGTGGAAGAGCAACAGCACCTGCTTGATGACACAGCAGTCAACAACGTGAGGTTCACCTGCTCAGATGGGACAAAGCTGGAGGGCTGGGGACTTTCGGAGGGTCACTTTGGCCCGTGGAGCAGTAGCTGCACCTCCGGGGCCATCTGTGGGCTCCAGACAAAAGTGGAGGAACCCCAGGGAATCTGGGATGACACAGCTCTCAATGACATGGTAGTCTTCTGCTGTGAATGAGTCTGACACCCCCACCCCATGCCAGCATCTACAAAGTGGTTCACCATTAAATCTTGAATCTGTCCTTGCACAAGGAGCAGTGTGCATTTTTCTCCGTCATGGTTTATCAAGGGTAGCCAGATCCTGTGGCTACAGCACCCAGGGGGTTTCCTCCTGCCCCTGTCCAGTGGATGCAAAGTTGCTGCAGCTCCTTGCTCCCAGGTCCAGCCTGCAGTGAGGCTGAGGACGGGTTACCAGGAGGTTCACATGTGCGTACACACACACGGCCAGCCACAGATGAACACAGAGAGCAGTGCCTTTACTGGCACCTGTGTGTAGGCTCAGACACACACAGCACTCACACGCACGTGAATAGCACAGGCAGCAGGTACTGTTCCTCTACGACTGACCAAGATTGATGTCCACTAGTGAAATGTGTACCCACACATGGAAAATGGGTCTCTCCAGTAGCTGGCATTAGCTCCTCAGTCTCTCCTCTGCTGGCCTCAGGCCCCGGTTTCCCCAGGTGCTGGCACCAGCACCCTCCAGCCTCTGGGGTTTGTGGTCCCACTCCGGTTGCCGGCACTTGGATCTCGTGCTGCTGCCCACCAGTCTGGCTTGGAGGTTGCTGGTGGTCTCTCACACGAGCTCAGAATAGAGGGTGTGCCCACACAGAACATGGATAGAAAGAGTGTAAGAGTAATTATTATTAGTAGTAAATAATTATTTACATCATTACATAAGAATATTTAGTAAAACTGTAGGATAGACTGTGGTGATCAGGTACAGGCCCTGGTCAGACAAGTGTACTGACCAGCCAGCTGTTACCCAGGACCAGTCTCTTTTATCCCCTTTTCCCTCACACTGGTTCCACTTGCAGAACCACCTTTAATCCTTCCCCTAAATATCCCATAATAAGTCTTGCACATTCCCACAACTCCCTTAAAACACCTCATACGAAGTTGTAAAACGTCCCCTAACGTTTTTCCCCTGCCGCTCCCCGTGAGTCCCACGCCCCTGTAGGTGCTCACCCTCACTAGTCTGCAGGGCCTCCTGGGGAGGGGGTGGCCCCACTGACTCCTCAGTGGGGTTCACCGGGGGCCTGGGGCTGATCGCTCTCCTCCAACAATCACAGGCAGCAGGTCTGCAGCTCTGTCGGCACTGCTGAGGTTACTGGTTGCTCCACCTGGTATTGCCACTGATCCTCGCTGGGTCTTTGTGTTCATTGTGGTTAGGCTTTATAACAGATTTATAACCTAACAAATTCCTGGGAGGGAGCACAGAGGGTATCCACACCTGTAGGTAAGGCAGGAGACTGGACTGTAAGGGCTGGACAGTGAAGGAGGAGAAGAGGGATCATCTGCCCTGGCAGAAACCATGGTTTCAAAGGAGAGGAAGGGGAACTCTTCATCCTCTCTCCATTATAATGTTTAGGATGTGGAGGGATGACTATCATACATTCATTTATCCATTAATAAGTTCAAATACACCATGCAGCTCCTGGCCCCAGCTCCGTGCTTCTCCTTCCAGCCTGCTCAGCACAGCATCTCAACATCTCCAGGTGCCTGGTGCAAATGAGGCACCTTGAGGACTTTTGTTTCCAAGACTGCAGTAATCCACATTCAGTGAAGTCAGAAACGGACCATCATATAGGTACCTTTCCTGAACCCACCACCACCTCCTTCAGCATCAAGACCTCCTGCTCGGCTCTCCTCTGGAGTTCATAATTTGTCCTGCTTTCTGGGGCTGTAGGCCCCATCTGTGAGGACTTGGACAATGATAACAAGTATGGGATAGGAAGTAGCCACAAACCCACATCTCACAGCGTATTACGCAGGAACAAGTTGGCTGGGGAGTTGTATGATCCACATGTGCAGGAAGAACTCGAGGAGGAAAGGAACAAACAAACAGCAAGGACAAGGAGAGTTCCAGGGTGAATTGCAAAGATTTCAACACCAAATCCTTTCCTCAGTACCAAGAGTAGAAAGAGGAGGCAGAAATCTGAGAAAGACATAGGAGGGAAGGAGAATATCCTTAACTCTGTAAAGTTCATAGCCATTTCCCACACTCACATATTTGAAATTTGTTTGCTATGGTATTCTCTCTGGTAAGTACTTCTTGCTTAGGAAGATTGGAAATGGTCCTCAGTAACACCTGTGAGCCGCGAGTTTCTGTGCACATATTGAATATCTGAACACACCAACACAGTTAATTCGGTGTTACTTTTGCTTAATCCCTGCTGGGAGTCCAGATGTTCCAGAGGTTTCCAAAGCATAAAGCATGCCATCATTTGCCCTTATGCATCCAAAGGGACTGCCTGCTACTTGGCATGCAGCTAGGAGAAGCCTCATAACAGGTATATTTACAAGCATATTTAACCCTTTCCGCCAAGTCCTTGAAAACGAGGGTTTGAAACTCCAAACTATTATATTTGTATTGCCCATTTGGTTGGTTACCATGTACTTATATTATTCCATACCGGTACTGGTAAGCCCCACAGAGCCATCTATTATCTCAAGAGAGCACCAGATCTAAAATCAAAAGCGAATCACTGAGTACATGAGCTGGCAGCAAGGTCACACATCCTCATGGGTGAGTATCCGATTTTAAGAGATAAAGGCACTCTTGAGGCAGCTCAATTTTCTGTTATGGGAATCTCTGTTTACAATTAGATATAGTAGAAAAATTCATAAGTCAGCTTTTCTCCTGGAAAAAAGGTTCCCCTGGGGCACTCTGAAATATACTGAGACAAAAAGATGGGATTCTTGTCATGAATGTCTGAAGAGGTTTTTATATTACCTTTGTATTATTATATCACTTTCATATTACTCATTCAGTTAAGTGAGTTGCTGAACACAGCACTTTACATGGCATTAAACATGAAAGAGACTTTCTGTCTACACAGGTGGTTCCTGCAAGAGAACTCGTCTTAGGAGTCATCTCGTGGTCATCCTGCTCAGCTCTTAGCCCTCCCCATTATAATAAAAATGCTTGACTGGGCTGAATCCCAATGCAATGGCAGGTCCTCTTGAATAATAAATATCCCAGTTCCTGGGCTGAGATCTAACAGTGAAATGCTGGAAGAGAAATCCATGTCCATTACTCCTTCAAATTCATTATTTGATTAACATCGGATTTTGTACTGTGTATGCCACTACTCTACGACAGTGAACCCCAGGGCTTGCCACAGTCCACCACAAAGTGGCAAGGCTCATGTCAAGTACTCACTTTCTGTCCGTTCACAGCAGTGTGTGGCCCCTCTCATCTCAGGAAAACCTGAATGAAATACCAGATGGAAACCCAAGGCTTTTCAATAATAGTCCTGCTTCTTGTGCAGTTATTTACCTTGATGCAGAGCAAGGGCTGGTTGAGATGTTTAATCTTACACGCCTCGCTTCATGCCTATTTTGCCATTAGGCATCTTTGAAGCAAAATAGCCAGCAACATCTACTCTTCCCCCATTTGCTCTTCTCCCATTTACTCTTTCCCCATTTACCTCACAGAGCATGTATGGTGCTCAAAATTTTATGTGAAGATATTCACAGCAACACTTCCTCAAAATACTTAGGTTATGCGCAACAATGACCGTTAATGAAGTAATGATGTCAGTTATTCACTTATATATGGTTTTGAGAATCTGGAGGATGGGGACTAGCTCTAAAATAACACCTAGGGTTCACCTTATAAACAGTTTGTTGTAGCTGTGGAGGGATGGTGGCCTTGTACTACCCAAGCAACCAGCTTTCCTCTTCAGAAAGTCCTAGTTACTTGCCCAATATGGACTGATTCAGTCAGAAAAGAGCCAATGGAGTTACACTACAGTAAAGAAGTGCAACAGGGGATATCCTCAAGCTAAAATCTTGGTTAAGGGAACAGGTAGTAAAGGCAATTCAATGAAGTCGTTTACACTCCAGTGAGTAAAGTACAAACCATGAAGGTCTCTACACAGCTTAGACATGCACCCAGTGGGAACATTTCCTTGGGTGTACTGGCATGTTGTCTATAGACAGTCATGACCTACCTCTGCTGTTAACAGGGCATTGAGCTTGCAGCCATAGCCGTCATCTCCCAGCAGTGTTACGAGTCCAGCACCATGCTCATCATAGCTATCCAGTACCCAGTCCAGAGCAGAGGCAGCATTATCTTCATATCTGTTCAGAGCAAGTCTGCAAAGAGATAGACGTACTTTTGTCCTCAGCCCTCTCTCGCCAGGGCTCAGCACTGCTTTCCTACTGCTCCCACACTTTCTTTTACACCACATTTTTGTGCAGAACTTTCTACTTGATCCTCTTTCTGTGCTAGATGCAGGATAACGCCTGCTTTCTCTCAAACCTCTCTCCTCATTCACAAAATGCCGGGGCCCTGTGGAGAACAAAAGCATTGCCGTGACAGCTGCTTAGAGCAGCATTCACATTTTATTATTTGCATCTGATAGCCCATGTACTATCGGAGAAGCTTTGTCTCATTTTAGCTATCTGTTCTGGTGACAGACCTAATATGTAAAAACCCCAGTAATGGACCAGGACCCCTGTGGCACTTGACACTGTGCAGCCAAGGAGAAGGATGGTCCATGCTCTAATCTTTGTTGCAATTTGAGCACGCACATTTGCAGGCATCCTCTTCATGTGCTAAGTGAGGTGACAGTGCACTTCTAAGAAGTCATAGGCCTGTCCCCCAGCTGTCACAAGACCTGGGACACCCTTCCTGGAGTGAGAGAATAAATATGAGTAATAAAATAGAGTGGGATGGAAAACCCCTTGGAAGTTTTCCTAATGTTTCTCCTAAGAGTACTGAAGGAAGACACAACATTTTGTTCTTCCCCATTTTCTTTCCAAGGTTTGGTTCCCCCAGTGCATTAGCAGGCTTTGGACATCACTGACATGTGATAAAAGTGGTACATGTCACTTCAAAGACTCTGAAACAAGTGGATTTAAAATTGCCTATAGATCATATGAGCTGAAATAATTAATACTAAAGCTGGAAAATAGCTGCCTTCAAAGCCTTGCAAAATGCTCATGTCAGACAGCATGAACTCACCTCTAGGCACTGGGTATTATTTCAAACAAACTACCTTCATGACAACAGCCTCAAAACTGCCCCAGAAAGTTTCTTGTTTCCTCCCGAAAGGCAGTAAGTGTTGGATTCCAGTCTAAACTAGAAAATAAACTGCACTGGGAGACATTGCAGCCTAGAAGCTCTCGTGCTTATCAGCATTCTCATCCTGCACCCACCACATTCTCTTCAGAAAAAATATAATGCATCTCCAGAGCTGCAAAGTTTGAACTTGGCTCCACATTGAGCAAATATTCGTAAAGTTCAGAGCTCTTCCAAGCCAGCTTATTTCCTCTGAGAACATCTTTAATTAAGTACTTATTTGTATTTTCCTTGAAGTAGAAATACTCTATCTGATATTATCTGTTATTTTTTATTTTAGTAGATTTGTTTTTGCTTCCACAAGTGTGCCTTTGACCTGTAATAAAATCCTTACTGAAGTAATGGCTAATTCTGAACAAGCAAGTAATTATTCCAGTAAATCCAAGAGAGGGTACAAACAGCTACATCCCTCTGACCTCTCTGTGCCCCTTTTCAGAAATGAACATGTATTTTGAGCAACAGAACAAAATTTCTTGTGTTGTGGTTCTGCAGGGTCATAGCAGAGTGCTGCCCATGTCCACATAATTAGAAGGGAGGCTAATGAATTGCTAAAGCACATGTTTCCCATGGATAAAGCAGATAGATAGAAAGCATATTTAAGTGGGTTGAACAGTTTATTAAATGAGATTATAAAAGACACTTTGCCTTGTCAAGTGTCATTTCAAGACAAATTAATGTAATTTCTTACCTCAGGGAGTTAAAAAAGGGCTGTACTCTCTACTGATGCAAACTAGTACCGTCCCTCATTTCTTTTGGCCTGAATATTTTCTCCTTCTTTCTTTTTTATCATTTAACCTTTCACATCTTCTCTTTGATCTTTCTAACAAAAGCAGAGATCAGCCTCAGCCATGACTTCAGATAGATAAATGTTTTTCAGTGCTCATTGCTGTGTTTGAGGTTTCCTTGCTTTACCCAGCTTCACCACAGTGTTTGCAGGGACATTTCCATGGAGAGCAGCTGCCTTCCCTACACAGGTTTCAGAAGTTGATTTAGGAATAATCCGTCTCTTTCTTATCTTTCAAATGCTGCTGTTCCTAGGAAAGAAGAGTGGAGAGACATCACAACACCCATGACAATTTGCCAATACCTGGAGCAGGTTTCTTTGTACATCTGTGAAGGAAATGATCCCTTGCCAAGGTCTGGAGGTGGCCTTGCTGAAGGGGAAGAAAGGACACATTTCTAGAGAGGCTACCCACTCCCTGGCCTGCAGAGGGACCAGTCCCAGCACTGCTGCTCTTTACAACCACCTGGAGCTTTCATAACCATTTCAGTAACACTCTTTAACCAGAACATTTTAGTAAAGGTGGTTAGAGTTTTGCTGTCTAAGCTATGATATCCATACACCTGGTTTTGTTGGCGGAGGACGAGGTTTCCCCTTCCTGTTTCAAGGGATATAAGGATATCTTTTGAAAGCTTCCTAGTAGCAAGCTGCAATGGTGATACTGTTGAGGGAGAGTCTTAATAGAAGGAAAAAACATCACCTCTCATTTTTCTTCTCTCTGACATGATTTTGAAGTATATTAAAAAAAAAGAAAAGTGATTGTATCAAGAATGCAGCCAGCACCATTTGCTGTTCTCATGGTGCTTCCAAGCCTCAAATTTGTGCAAGTAACATTTGGTTTTACAAGACCAAGACACCAAGAAAGTGCTATGATTTCAACGTCTTGCTAGAATCTGTGTCTTGATTGCAGTTGTAGTACATATTCCGAAGTGTCATTATGCAGTTACTTTCTTCTGGTTCATTGCAAAGGCCTGTCAAAAAACAACTACTATCTACGCACCTGATTCCCCTTCTCTAAATATTGCTTGTCTGCCCATACAGATTTGTCTAAATGCACCTCTGTCATCTGTAATAAGGTAATAGGCCTAAAAATTACTTAGTGTCATCTTGCATCTTCCACTTAGGTACAAAAGATGTTTTAAACCTAAACTGATGCTTTTATTACACCTCTTTCTTTCTGCTCCTTGTAGCACTTTCAGATATCATCTCACAGTAACTGCAACAGGGAGAAAGCACATAAAACCATTCTGATATTAGTGTTATTTTCTTGGGCTGAAAAACCCCCATTCAGTATCTCCACCTAATTTGTCATTTGTATTTGCTGTATTAATTAAACAGCGCATAGAAATTCCACACGATGCAGTCTGGTAGGAGCTGGTGTCCAGTCTGGATTACCTGGAAGCAATGAAGCAGCCCTGCTGGCATGACAGGTTCATTAACACCTTGTGTGCTGAAGCTAAGTGAAAAAAAAAACCAAACCAAAAAAACTTATAAAATCATAGCCTGACAGGAAAGAAAAGCAGGACAAATTACCAGTATTTGTGTTACTAATGCAACCCACTGCCCTGAGCAAGACAGGCAAGGCACGCTGCGCTTCTCTGGTGGGGTCAGCCAGGGCCCTCTTGCAGCCGCCCAGTGCTGGCGTGCCTCTCCCACGCTCTTCCTCCAGCGCTTCTGTGCTCATATGCATACGAACATGATATCCGTGGAGACATTTCCTTTTCCTTATCTACAGCAACTTCCTAGCAAATTGTGAGGTTCCCAATTCCAATGCACTTATCATCTGTCCCACCTTACCCTGTACTGCCAGGCTGTTGTTTGTGTAAATGGACTTTGACTTAAGTCAGTTTTACACGCATCCTAAAAGATCCAGAATGCACACTGATTTTGCTGTTCAGTAAGCATGAAACACCAAGTCAGCCAACTGAGCACATTTCTTACAGATAAGCTCAGTTTAAAAAAAGAACACGTGTTCAGTATTCACTTACCTCAAACTGTGCTAAGTCCTGCTTAAACCTCTTAGGAGCACCAAGCCTTTCTTGTAATGGGCATTAAGGACCATTAGTTCACTATTTGTACACCAACAGAACAAGGGCAAAAAGATAAAAGCACCTGGAATTGCTCCAGGTTATCAAGAACAATTCTGCAGTTGGGCAGGGAGGGTTTGGTCTAGTACCCAGAAAACTCAGTTTTCCCTGACCTTTTTCACCTCTTTGTGCCTCTCTTTCTTCGGGTTGTAAACTGTTCAGGCCAGGCACAATCTTATGTATATAAGGTGTCTAGTGTAGGAGGTTACCTAGAGCCTCAAACTACATCAAACAGCTGTGGGATTTCTGCTCTTGCCTCCCTCCCCAGGGCTTTTCATGTGAACTCCAACAGCTCTGACAAGAAGGGATGTTATGTCTCAGGAGATCTAACCTTTGACCAAGGCATCTGCATCTTTTGAAACTCCTGGATAATTTTTCTAATCAACATCCTGAATGTTGAACATTAGGTTGATGCAGTTTTCAATGAGTGAATTGGAAATACCTCAAAAATACAAGATTTATCATGGGAGTGAGCCAAAGACCACAAAATGGCCACAGAGCAGCCATTACGGAGTCATAGGCCTCCAGCATTATTTTTCATGCAAAGTGAGTAATATATTTTAAGTCAGCCACAACAGCTACAAGAACAACCTGAGTCATTCCTTTGCGCAGGAGGAATGAATTATGTTAGGGATCAAACCGTGCTGAGGCTTCTTGATGTAAAAATGTAATTGATTGATAGATTAGCGCAAGTCCTTGTTAGGTGATGCTGTCCTGGACAGCACAGAAAAAGCAAGTTGAGAGCTAGTATTCTCTATGGATTTGCTGGGAAATCTTTATTACTAGGCTGCAGCCTATGTGTCTGGCAACCCACAATGGCTTGGTCAAAAAGCTGGTAGAAAAGAGGCATCTCCAGCTCCTTGGATTGCATGTGTGTCAGTTATTTCTTTCTGCAATCTTTACTTAAGTGTCTGAAGAAACTCCTCAGTACAGTTTCAAAAAGAACAATTGTCCAAATGAAGATTTAAACAAAGAAAATGAGATTGGATTTTCTTTTAGAAAATCACATTAAAAGAAGCTAGAGTATATCCTGTGGCAGGGAGAGGCAGCCTTTGTTGTACCTAACCACGCTGTTAAAATCAGCAATTAACAGAGAAAAAAAAATTCAGAGACACCTTGATCTGTACGTTCAGATTAATTAGGACAACCCTTTAATAATTCAACGGTAAGACTTGCCACCTTTGGAACCAAAATCCTCAAGAGTGGGTGCTTGCAAGCTCAGCAACTACCCCAAACACATTTTCTTCTGGTTGTACTAAGGCAGCAAGTAGACTTAATGCAATTGCAATTATCTGTGCACGGCCTAAAGCCACCTCAGTTAGGCAGACTGACTTGCAGAAGCATACCCTGAAGAGAGGACTCTGAAGAAGAATATTTCACCCCCAAATTAGAAGAGATGACTCAGACCTGTTCAAAACTCTTTTGTCTCTCCTAATCTTCATTCTGATCAGGAAACTAAGAGGGAAAGCATTCACTCTCAGCCTCTTCTCTCAATTGCTCTTCCAATTTTTCCTTTTCCTTCTTATTTTCAAACACCATTTTTGTACTTTCTCTGAGCAGCCTCAGCAAGCTCACCCAGCTTATTTTCAAGGCCATCACAGCTGCTCCTTTGTCCCCTCTGATCAACTTTCCCAGCACTCCTAAGCAGCTTTACCTTTTGTGCCATGCCTCTCTTTTGGGATTAGCTTCTCTTCAGGTTGGCAGGATCTCCTATCACAGAAGCAATATCACCACCAAAACTATTAATCATGGCTCTGCCACGGGTAGGAGCACACATTAGGCTGTAACAAGAGGCAGGCAGAAAAACAAGGTTATTTTATTAGCAAGTTTCAGCTAAAGGCTGGACATCGCTTGACTGGATAATTACAACAATTCCTTCTAGCTTCCAAATTACACAGAGTAAAAGAGCATTATTTTCAAGCGTCTGTGTCCAGCAGCACTGTGGGAAGCACGTGCTGATGGAATACATACCTGGAAGCAGCCTTTTGCTTTATGTGGTTCTGGCTGTACCACAACATACATCACCTAGTTCTGCCTTAAACCTTGGAGTTTTATTGTTTCTCCTGCTTGGCATGTGCAGCAGTTTCCTTTGAATTTTCCACTCGTTTTCTCCTCAGCTATGAGTCCGCAGGTGCTGGAGCTGTGGATGCTGGAGGTTTCCACCACTGGAAACCCCAACGTACATTTTGCCCTCAGCCTAATACCATGCTTGGGCCCAAACATGCCATGGAGCAAGTGATGGCAGTGAGATCTGTTGTTATAAAATTGAGACCCCACATAGAAGCTTTGTAATTAAGGAATAAACAGAGGCAATGAGTCATTATATTCGGTGCTGTGGGAGTTTAAGGAAAGGATGTTTTCTGTAACTCATGGAAATAACACACGACCTTTGACATGACTATTTTTTTTTCTTTTATTGTTAGCAGATGTCATAGCAGTCAATGGAAGCAGGATAACATATGGCCACTGTTTTAAGTGAGTCGTTTAATTAAGTCTATTCCTTTGATACCATATACTTAAAGCCTTTGGGACTGCCAGTCAACTACAAAGTAGTCTTCAAATATTTCAGATGCTTGCAGTTTCGGCCCATATCGAGGCAGTGAGCGTATCCCAGACACACACACACACAGGTAGGACACTGACTCAGGCTGCCACACAGACTGCCACAGACAGCACCGCCTTTGCCAGCACCCTCACAAACACCAACAGCACCCACATGCAGGCACTGATATCTCAGTCCCATCCCTCCTCTCCAGCTGGTCAGGATCGAAGCTTGCTAGTGAGAACACAGATGCCTTCGCTCTCCAGGTTCACAAGCACGTCCACATTCAGAGATCGCTCAGATGTCAGCTCAGCCTCTTAATTCACCTAATGTCCATGCTTGATCCTGCCCCCTCTTACCCCATATGCATGTCTCTTCCTACCCACGGACTCGCCCAGCTTGATGCTCACTAACAAAACAGATGCACGCACTCACACACTCACCTTACAGGCACCCCACACCCACTGACCCCTCAAATATCAGCACAGGCTCTCAGCCCACCTAACGTCCATGCCCAGACCCCAGGACCCTAACCCAGCCACCGGCTCAGACCTCAAATCTTTCCAGAGGCAGATCTCCTCCAGCCAGTCCAGTTCAAAATTTGCTGGCAAACATATGCATGTGTGCACACTGGACTAAATTCACCAAGGAAATATTAACATTCCCAGGTTTTTCCAGCTGCTGACATTTGAGCCATTCAGTCCGGAGCCAGGGGCTCTTCTCAGTCCTTCAAATAATGGTCAAAAAGAAGAGAGACTTTTCTGCAAAGGTATGCAATCATGAATATACAACCAAACTCCTGGCCTCTACAGCTGTATGTTATTTTTAAAAAAACTTATATTTCCTACTGTATTTTTTACCTAGATATTAAACTGCTGTAATAGGTATACTAAAAACATCCTCTGGAAGTGTTTATTTTTGTTTGGGTTCTTGCAGTGCATCCAGAGATATGAGCCACAAGGAACACTAGATCCTCCGAAAATACATATCCTATCTGAAATACGGGGTCCACTGTCAGCAAAAGAGAGGAGAACTCCATGCCAGCAACTCTTCTTCTTGGTTGTGCTCAGCACGAGTATGGAGCCTGGAGCTAGCCCCACCCCTGGGATTCCTGCCGGTATCTGACAACCTGACTGAAAACGCTGTGCTACCCACAACAGCATGAAGCAAGAGATTTCGCCTTTGCCAAGGCCTGTGCCAGGGAAAGCAACAAATGTCCACCTGAAGTCATTAAATAAAACGGTTAGTAAAAGTCAGCAGGAATTAAAGACAGGAGGACTTTAATCAGTCAGACGAAGATGCTACTGATGTAACCTAGGGAATATGTAGCACTACTTGTGTAAGAAGCACATGAGAACTGGAGCTCAGCAGAACACAACTGACTTGTTAAAATTTGGTCTAACTGTGGGGGGGAAGCCACAAAAAGGTATGCTGCTCTTCCCACGTTCTTTTCATTAAGGGCAGGGGGACAAGGACAAGAGGGGGGTGACTGCTTCTGTCCAATCTTCATCCTTTGTTCTTTTCTATCATGTCTGGTATGTGAACCATCTTCTTTTTATATGAAAGGCAGCAGAACTCCATGCCAGTAGCATCACATGGTGCTACACACCGTGCCTCATCCCATCTTGAGCAAAACGATATTTTGATGTCCTTTGTCTTGACTGGGGATTTGAACACAAGTTCAAAATCATTTCCTTTCTGCTAAAATTACCTCCTTGCTGTTCTTCACATTTTCAGGGTTGTGCTAGGGCTTTACAAATCATATATCCTAAACCTAATAACCGCATGACATTTAATGGCATCATAGGAATCATCTGGATTCTAGTGCTACATGAGACCAAAGAGATGGATTGAATAGTGGAATGAACCAACATTGTCAGGGTTTCATCATCCTCATATGTTGCTTATGGAAATATCACATATGAGTTACAGAATCATTAAAATTCCACATATATATCTATTGCCCTCTCTGTAGGCCATTCAAAGAAAAAAATAGTCTCGAGAAATTTTCAAAAACCCTTTTTTGTTTTCTTACCCACTTATATCACCCTTAGATATTTACTTGCTTTCTTTCCAGTTCCAAGGTATAGGTTAGAAGAGTCTAGGTCCCTGGATTCTCTTTAGCCTGCTTTTTGAAACATGTTTTTCTTCTGCAAGTCCTCTGGGATGCTGCCAAATGCCTTTGACTTCTGAAATATAACCACTAGTTTCTGTGAAAACTTACTCTCAGTTTTTAGGGGCTGGCCTCACTTAAGATTCTGTGCCTTCAGAAAGAGGAGCCCTCGGTTCTCCCCACAGTCCCCACCTCTCATTAGAGCATTAAATTATATTAACAAGCATTAAACATTCAATATGTGAAACATATTAAACTTTAATAAGACACAGTTTGGCTAATATCTTTGAACAAGGAAATTCAATACTATTCTGATGGCTGCTGCAAGACTCACAGTACAAAAGTTATATTCTATGGGATATAACTCCTATATAGGAGAAAAAAAAAATCATGACAATAATTTTCTGCATAGAAATATAGGCTACAATCCAGCCTTCCTGGATCTCAGCACTCAGTGGGTTGAATCACACTCTCAACTCCAATAACTGACTGACTGTAACAGGAGTTTAGACACCTTCCCTATACTAGTGCTAAATCACCCCCCTAAATTTAAGGTGCGATATATTCTACTACTTGCATCTCATCATTGTGTAGTGAAAAGCCTACACTTTTTACTGCATTTTCTAGTGAAACTGCAGAATTCATTTCCCAGCAAATTCTGAAGGTTGTAGAAGAAACGAAGGCTGAGCAGCAAGGCTAACACTGTCTTGGGTGGCTTCTTGGAGAAGGAAAGGTAAACTGCTCAATGTAAAAACTAGACTCAAGAGAAATGTAAGGGGTCTTGACTGAAATGCATCTACAGTCCATAATTGCGTAGCAGGTTCTCTTCCAGAGGATGCTGATGGGCATTTGAAAGTTTCTTTCCACATATGGACAGTGCACACACAAAGTTTCAAGCAGTTCTGTGATGTAGTTGGGAACAAACATAGACAAGCACTGAGGTATTCAGACCTTCACTACCTCTCCTTGATGCCTGCCTTGGAAAGAATATGTAAATTGTTTCAGTACTGAAGCAATTTCTCCTCTCAGAGGGCTTGTCCCAACACAAGGAAGAAAGATGTTTGAAGATGCAGACACAGAACTGCAGCTCTTCTTTTATTTTAATTCCCCAGGGCCATTTTTCTGTGATACTACAAAGCTTGTCAAAGGTGACACGAAAGTACTGTAGGACTCCTGTCTGCTTACAGTAGCTATTAAGCATAAACTAACTGTCACAGATGAGATTTTCTTTTTTTCCCCAACAGTGTGGAAGGGAAAAGTTTCATTAAAAAATGCAGTTATTTGAATATATCCTTTTGGAAACAGATGTGGATTACTTGATTATCGGGAGAGCACACACAGATGACTCTCAGGATCTGAACATTTTGCTTCTTGCGGCAATGCGTTTTATCTGCTTCAGGGAATTTGAGACTAAAAAAGGAGCCTCATGGCCACAAGAGGGTGCAAAATTACCCAGCACAAAGAACAGGTTTTGTGCACTTCAAAACCTTTCTGCTGCACAAATCACCAAGAGGATAGTGAAAATTATACTCTTTTTCTTGGGCAGTAAAGCTCCATCTGAAAGAGCTTTTTCACAGATGGATTTTATTTGGACAGAAAACTCAAAGTAGAAATACTGCAAGTTTTGCTCAAAGGGAAAGGTAACTTTTTAAGGAAGTGTGAATATTCCCATGGAGAGAACACAAAAAAAATTATTCTTTTTGAAAGTTTGCTTAATTTCTTTTTTTTTAAAAAAGGTCCTTAACAACAGGAAGAAAGCTATGGGCCATAGGTCTGGACAATTTACACATACTGTAACATTATCCTATGCTTGAAAGTCTCTGTAAATATTTATTAGTTTGGGGTAACAGTATTTTCACATCTCCCCAAAATACTCCAAACCATCCAGATAGGTTCTTGCTGATTTTTCAGAGATTGCCATGCATGCAAGTTATCAAACGTTTTGTTCTACCTCTTCTTTCCTTATTACTGACTTGTCTATTATCTCCTTAATTGTGTTTAGCATCTGGTTAAAATTAATCTCATTTTAGAAAGTTAGAAGCCAGAATTACTTCGTCTCTCTTTTGCACCATCAGTTATTTGTTGTTCTTCCTAACTCAGCAATGATGCCATGCTTTCATTGCCTTACTCTTAGTGTAGGTGTAGAAGCTTCTCTCCTTGTTTTTGTGACCCTACAAGTCACTAGATCCACTTCGCATCTTAGCCCTTCTGATTTTATCCTTACACATTCCTATTATGTCCTTACATAGATCTCTAATAATTTTCCTTTCCATAAATTAGAAGTGGATTATCATCCCTCCCATTAGACATTGCCTGTGCTGACCACATCTGAGAAGGAGGGACAGCACAGTGTTAGGTGGCAACTCCCACAAGCCCTAATCTTTCTGTGCGTCATTCCTCATTAGCAAAATGGGAGTGAAAAGTATGAGTTTTCCTCTGCTCTGAGGGTTTTTTTTTGCTAGAGCTTGAAGTCTTTATGATATGGGTGGCCTAGTTATGTGACTGGGCAATAGCCAGCACAACAGCCAATTTGGTCTGCAGCGTGCTGATAGCAATACAATATTCATAAATTCTAAACTATAATGTATTTGTTGTATTTGAGAAACAGTTTCAAAATGCCAATGCTAATATTATTTCTTTCCCATTATAATGAGCAGAACAACATATCAAACAGGCACCTATGACTATTTTTCTGTTAACAGTTCTCAGTCTTCACTACAGGCTACAGATACCCAACTTGTCTAAGCAACCAAATATTCCTAAGTTCAAACACTATGAATATTTGCTAACTTCCAACTTCAAGACCAGCTTGTTGAAATCTAAAAGATTCTTTCCCACCTCCAAACTCTGTCTACACCTCTTTGTATTCCCTGTTTTAAATAATAATCCATCAGGAAGACATCCTTTGTAAGGATCAACCCCCTCTTTATGACTACTTGTTGCATTGGCCATTCATGGCTGCTGGAGAGAAATACAGTCAACTTCTAGCCTTTACAAGCAATAAGCTGGGATTAGGTCTTCAGATACAGGGAGACCAGGGATCTGTGCCCCAGCATGGCAGTAAGAAGGATTTTGCCCAGAAGTGTGACTTCTCATTACCTTTACCACAAAAGAGATCTCTCCAGCTTCAAAGCGCTGGAGAGAGAATGAATCCCACCAGTAACTATCAGTGGGGCGTATGAATCAGTGGGAGAGTCAGACCTTGATGTCTCCAAACAAAATAAAACTCTGAATTAATTAATTTCTTTAATCAAAGAATTGAAAGGAATCAAAATTTTCTGCCAGGCATGCTGTCAAACTGACAAAGTGACTCAGCAAGCGAAATAATTGGTCTGTAATGTGATTAAATTTGTGGATTCAGGTTGGGGTTTAGACACACTGTTAAAGACTAAACTGAAATAACAGATTTAACACAAAGTTGTCAGGCTTGCAGTTTTAAAAGGTTCTGCTGTCTGTCATTAAACAAGCAGGAACTCAGTGCAAAAAATAATTGGCTGCTGTGTCACCACACTAGGGCTTCATTAGTAAATATCCTTAATAAGCTGATCCAGATGTGGAACACACTCCCTGAGAAGGTGCGGGTGATCATATTTAGATTATTCCCCAAGACCTGTCCTCTTGCATAATGTTCTTCCTTTAGAACAGGGAGCGATCAATAACCACACACCCCATCTCCGATAAACAGACCCTGTCCCCAAGACCCCCACCTACTAGGAAAGGCAACAGCACAGGTCTCCGAGGACTCTCCAGGATCAGGCAGTGCCAGGCTACTTAACTAAGACAAATTCACATATGGAGATGCTAAAGACGATACCACGCAGGAGAAGCGTCTTGCTGGCACCCTCAAATCAGCAGACGTACTGCAGGCAACGTCTTACAGAAAAAAAAACACGCAATGAAAACTGCATAGCCAGACATCATCTATGAGTCTAAAACACATTAACTAGAAGTCATACAAAGACGACTGTGTTACCCAAGTAACGCGTATAGGCTAATTTAAGAGAATGAAACATCAATTTTATTGCCCTAAATAATGCAGCCATATGTGCAAAACACCACAGGACTGCTAGTCACAGAACCGAGCAATCACCTGATTATAAAAGCAAAGGAAACTATATGAGCAGCAGAGAAACTAAGATTTATTTTAACAAAAGCATTTATTAAGAAATGTTGTATTGTTATTAGCAAAATACTTGTTAATGGAATGGTTGTTCATGCGGGGGACCTTAAGCTAGAGTTTTCCAGTTAAAAGGAATTCATTGCTGGATGTGTAAGGTTTCTGACAATTTTTTCCCCCAAAGTAATCATACTGAATTTGGCCTCCTTCGGTGTAAAACTGATTCGTGGATTATTTCTTCACTTTCCCGTGACACACCAGAGAAAGGCTACAGGAAGAGATGGGATGTTCTGTGTCTGTAAGTGACACTGCAGACATTTACAGATGCTTTTTTGCCCCCACATTCATGGCTAGATGTTGCCTGACTTCTTGCTTCTTTGTATCATGAGTCACACTCTATTCCCAAGCAGCATCAGTTCCCACTACTGGAAAAAAAAAAATAACAACTGATGCCAGTTTTATTTTCTCTTGCTTGTTTCCTGTAAAATTGCAATAATTTATAGCTTTTCTGGATCTCTGCTAATCACTTTTTGTTTAGATTTACCAATCTGTGTAAGTTGCTTGTAATATGGACAGTCAAGACCGATGCTTGTGGATCAGTCCCCTGGAATCGGTGACAAAAATAGCCCTTCCCTAATCCTAGTCTCTTGTGACAAAATAACTGAACTGTCAAGCCAAGGAGGTGCGCAGATTCCCTAGAAACCACGGGCAATGAGCAACGAGGGACTCTGAGGGTGATTTAGTGCATTCCACTGCTCCAAAACAGCATCACCCCGCCCACGCCATTCCCCACAAATGCTCTTCAGCCTGTTCTCAAAACCTCCAGATTGCAGAGCTGCGGAGCCCAGAGGAGGGTACGCTGCTCCAGCTCAGGCACTGCCATCACTGGCTAGAGAAGACACAACACACACGTTCATATATGCTGGTATAACATACACTAAGCAAATGAAGGAAGCTGTAACTATTGTCAGCGTTACCTGTCTGGCTTACAACAGGCCATGTATTTGCAACATGGATGTGTTTTGCTCGTCTTTCAGCATCTCGCTTCCAGCTCCTCTGAGTTTTTTCAGAGAAAAAAAAAAAAAAAATCTTTTTCAGAGAGTCCCTAGTCTCCTTGAATGCAAACATGTCCCATACTAATTGCATTCTGTTCCTGCCTTTTGTGCTTCTCCCTGTAGAGCCCCTGCAGACTAAGGCTGCAGGTACCAGCGGGAAGGCCATGTTGCCACTCATGCCTGGTCTCTAGCACAACTAAAGCCAGCATTCTGCCACCAGATGGCCAAACACCTCACAAACTTGCCTTTTCCTTCTCGTTTAGAAGAAACCCTTATCATCATCATATATTTTCACATCTCTGATACCATAAAAATAAGTATTAATGTTTAAATCACAGCAGTTCACAGAAGCCAAATACGATAAACAGGCTCGACGAGGGGTGGGAGAAGTGAGCATCCTCGCTGCACGGCAAACTCGCTTCCTAGGAATGCTGCGCAACTCGTCTGTGAATCAAGGGCAAGAAAATGGGGAATTGGAGTCCTCACAACCCGCTTGCGTGTCCTCTCTTCCCATCATTAAAAGACAACCCAGGCTTTCTAGCAGTGCTGTTTTGTTAGGCTGGGACTCATTAACCTTTTAAAAGTTAATTAATATGTCAGAATCATATTACTGTTCTCATCTACCTGTATTCCTGCTTAATTTGTATAAAAATGTACTAAGGAAGACAACTGCACAGTTTAACAGCAAGACTGAACTTGTTTTTCATTAGTGGAGAGGAAGACGACAAAATTATCACAGACAGCAGCTCCCACCAAGATTTGATTTGCAAGCTTTGCACAGAAGCTAAAAATAAAAGACTGTGCAGTCTTAAATCATTTACAATAGTGTCCGTGGACAAGGAGCGTGTGATCAGCTGAAGTGAATGAGAGCTGGGGCGTGCACAAGGAGCTGGGATCTGAGAGGACCTTCTGGGTCCTCCCAGCAGCCCGAAGCCCAAGTGCTGGGTTGAGGCAGGGGATGCGCTGAGGTGTGGGGGCAAACTCCCCGGGTCCAAAGGGACAGCAGTTTCACAGCTGTCAGAGGCAGCTATGTTGGTCAAAGCCTTCAGACATATGGAGATAATGTTTGTAAAGAGCTGTGAAGATGAAAGTCCTGAGGAGTAAGATTTCCTCGGAGGGCTTCACTCTTTTGTTCAGTTTTAAACAAAGTTTTTAAAAGGTTTCATATTCGGCAGGAAATATAAAATGCTATTTATCCACACAAGTCTTCCAGACAGCTATACACAGAGACAAGAACTGCTCACACAGATGTGAGGTGAATTCCGTATCATCTGTTTCTGTTCTGATACTGGCCAAAAGATTTTTGCTCTAAAGAGAAAACAACCCAAAAGCTTCCCACAGAAGACTACACATCAGGAAAAGTGGAGAGCTAGTTCACAAAAATCTCTCAAGAAGCATGTGCTCTTTGTAAAATGAGGTAATAGCCAAATTCTCTGTCCACTCTCTGCCTTCAAAAGCATATCAAGTTGTTTAGGGCTTTTAAAATCCAAAATCTATGTTGTAATTAGAGATAACATTTTCTGCAGAGTTCTCAGGAACAGCCAGCAGTATATACTTCTAAATTCAACCAACCTGTTTGGAAATCACTGCAAGTGTTCATGGCACATAGTTTCAACCAAGTCTCTCAAAACTTCTCCTGGGTGGTGGTCCTCTCGCTGTCTGCTGATAGCAAAGGGCAAAGAAAGTAGGTAATTCCCCCTGAGACCAGTATGGGCCAAACTAGGACCCAGCCTCAAGCTTTCCAGATCTGCTTTACATGGGCAGTTCCTTTCCACTCACTCTAAATGCAGTTGGCTAAAAACACTAAATATGAGACCACCACATTAGCTTTCAACATGTAATAAGCAATGAGAGAGAACTGCTGAGAACACCAGCCACAAAGTTCAGTTCAATAAGTTGTTTCAATAAAGCTGAGCCATTTCACTGAAATACATCGATTTTGACCGAGTTTTCTTTGCTGACAGACTAAGTGTCAGTGCTCTGATCACTTCTGATTAGAGAGAATAAAACCCAAGCAAAAGAAACCTCCAATTTCTGGCTGTAAAATCACTATTCGACATAGCAGTACCTTGCAATACTTGAAGGATTCCTTGCATCCACGTGGAACAAAGACAAATAGTATACAGGGATAGCGACACTGATGGCTACACCTCCATCAAGCGCTTCTCTTGGCTAAGAGTCAGACATTTGCCAAATTTAGACTGCTTTTACATAATAAAATTAATAATACTGGGTATTGGTCCCTAACCAACACGGTCACTAGAGCCTAGTGAATGATTCAATTAACCCACCAGTAACCATTCAATTAACCCTACAGTAGCGTTAAGAGGAATCACTCTCTAAGGCTCCATTAACTTTCTTGATTGGGCCAACACTGATGGTTTTGTGAACTTAGACACACAGCTCACAAGTGGACACACAAAAGTGTTTTAACATTGTGCTGAGTCCCACCTGCCGTGTGTAAAAAAGACCTCTTCCCATTTCAAGAATATTCACGAACAGCAGCAGATGGAAACAGAAGAAGCATTGCTTTGCAGCAAAGGGGCACTCGCTTAAGTTTGAGATAGAGAATCTACCACATCCTAAAGCTGCTGAAATGTAGTGACAGCCTTTAAAGGAAGAAAAAACAGCTCAGGAATTAGAAATTTGCCACCTTACCTTCTGATCCTATATGATTACCAGATAGTCAAGTTATGTACAAGGCCGAGTACAACCTGACATTCGTTCTTCTCCTAGAGCCCTGCAAAAAATACATGTATCTGTATCGGTTTGGGCTGGGATGGAGTTAATTTTCTTCACAGCAGCTCATATGGTGCTGCGTTTTAGATTTGAGACCAAAACAATGCTGATAACACAAAAATGTTTCAGCTATTGCTGAGCAGTGCTTACACGGCACCAAGGCCTTCTCTGTTGCTCCCTCTGCCCCCCGCAGTGAATAGACTGGGGGTGCACAAGAGGTTGGGAGGGGACACAGCCAGGTAGATGATGCAAATGGGAATTGTATTGCAGGAATATCTGATTTTTAGCCCATTTTTTCCCCATGGAAACACAGAATATAATCCTGGAGTTCATTTCCACCTCACCTTTCCCAGATGATATCGGCTTCTGACTCTTCTGAAGCCACTCTCCCTATTGCTTTTGCTACTTGTGATGCCCACAGCACCCACATCCATAGCAAGAATAATGGTATCAGAAGTTGCATGCAGCAAATCCATCAGCAACGATCAAAGTGATAGCAGGGAAACAGTTTAGCCAGTGTACACAAATATTCAGGGTGCACATGGATGTGGCAGCAATTTCTAGTTGCCGCAATATAGTATTGCTGCTTAATTTTGTTGATGACTCCAGAGGCTGTAAAAAAAAAAAATCTTTTAAAAGCAGAAGTAGAATTCAAAATGATCTCAGCAAGATGGAAAAAATGGTCTGTGAAAAGGAAACAAAGTCAACAAAGAGCAAGAACCTACACTTGGGCAAAAACCATCCAGCTATAATAGCAAACTGTTGACTTTGGAGCAGGAGAGGATCTGAAGATTGCAGGGAGTCATGCGCTTCACTATGGCATACTCTTGTGAAAAAAGGCAAACACTGCATGGGGCGGCAGGGAGCAGGGAATGAATAGGAGGATATTCCACCAAGAACAGCAGTAACCCTTTCACATCAGACACACTGACAACACCTCACTGAGATATCACATCCACTCTTGAGACTTCTGTCACATCACATCTTTATGAACCAGAGAGACTCCAGAGCACAAAAGAATGATAAGAATAGAAAAAACAACCTACAAGAAAACATTGAAAGAATATGCACAGTTTAACCTGAAGACTAGAATTTGGAAAGACAACTTAATTGCAGTCTTCAAACATGTAAAAGGAAGGTCCAAAGAATGAAATAATGTTTCACACATTCATAACAGACAAGAAAATAAGTACTGGACTTGAACCATGGACAATTCAGATTAAAGAGTAAGAAGACAAATGTTTAATATTAAAAGAGTGAATACTGGAATAGGTTGTCCAGGAAGGCTGTGGATTTTCCCTCTCAGAGATCTGCATAGAAAAAACAGTTCTAGGAATGCCACAAACATAGCTCATCTTGTCTTGGGATCAACTAGATAAAAATTATCTCCTGTCCTCCTCCTATGATTCTATGGATGCTACAAACCGCTTATGAAAGCCTTAAGGTTTACTTAATACATTTCATAAATCCAGTGTTAAGTACATGAACAAGTAAAGTTGTAATTCCTTTCACGTACTTAAAACTAACTCCTCCTTATGATAAGGAACATATTCTGACATTAAAGGTGTAAGGCCCAGCGTAACTCTAGTGAAATCATAAGAAGTCTTGGCCAGTTGTTCTCTAAATGTAATCAATACATATCCTAATACACACAGTGACATGGAGAACCCGAGCGCTGGTACTACTCTAACGAACAGTAGGCATGCCAGCTTTTGTACCTTTTTTTACTACGAAACAGTAGCAAGCCCTCACTGTCAACCATGGGAGAGGACGATTCAGGCAAAGAGCCAGTATTTTAGTACAGACTGGTCAATCCTAGTGGCTGACTGGCTGAACCAGCCAGTCCTGGCAAATACTTGCTAAGTCTTAGCAGGTATTGCTAAGACGATCTACCTAATGAAATTGCAGCCTGGATAAGACAATGAAAACCTAATTCCTGCAATAGCAGCCAGGAAAGAAAAAAAAAGGGACTGAAAGAGCACAAGGTCACCATTTCTGATTGAACTTGCCCATGTTAACTCTAAACTAAGAGCCTACATACTCAATCCAGTTGGAGATGCCATCATCCACAAAGCCACTATTACTGTCAGTTGTCGTCTTCCACCTCACAGGCAAGTTCTTGGACCTAGTAAACTGGGGTCACACATTCAAAGAGTTGTTCAGCACTGAAAGGGAGAACGTTGGAAGAGCTGGAAGAGCTATAATGCTTTCCAGCAACTACAAAGCACACGCCTGAGGCTGGCTATAAAAAGCATCTACAGACATGAGAGATCAGTTGGCATTCCCAAATGAAGCCTTGTAAACCTGTGACAGCAGCAATGGGGAAGCTGTACAGTCATAACTGTGTATTTATGACACATTAAATACATGTCAGCTCTGTTAGCTGTTCATATCTTGTCTTACAAGTGCTGCTCCAAGCCATTTTCACATAAAGTATCAGAATTAAATAAGATCTTAAAATCACAGAGGAAAGAGCTGGGAAAGACTTTGAAAAGTCATCGCGTCCTGTCTCAAGACCAGACAAACTGTAGCTATCTATCATTCCAGATTGACATGGGACCAGTGGTTGTGTATCAATGACCAGAAATCACAAATCAGAAAATCTTGAATAAAAATATTGCCCTCGAAGACACTGGTCCATGAAGAATGCCTTCAACTTTACTCTAAAAGGTTAACTACGCTTGTGTTTTTTGCTAAATTCTTGGTTTTACTGCATGTATGCTCTAAGATACTTGCTTTACAAAAGCCAAAAATTGAAAAAGAATGAATTGATGGATTTTCAAGTCTAAGAAAGAACTTAAAGCAGGTTCATCAGAGCCATTTCAGGCCACCAGCTGCCCTCAGACCATATGTACAAAGGCGCACACAGCTTGGGCATTGTGGAATGAACTTTTTACATCTACCCACACATGAAGAGCTCAGGCTGTGCTTTCTCCAATGCAGCCAACACACTCATTTCGTGTTGCATCATGTGCCTCTGGGCTCTCTGCGTACCGTGCTTAGATCACACCTAGGAGGCAGGACACCAGGGAGGGTAAAGATGCTTGTAGTTAAAGATGCTGTGCAATTATGCAGTCCTTTTAAATCATAGTTCTAGTACTTCACAGTCACTTTATCATCAGTCTCAGAATAAACAGAGACAGCTGGGCAGTTGAGCAAGATTGATCATACAATGTTTAAAACTACAAATTCATTAACTTCTACAATGATAGGTAACTCTTTTCCAAAGATTTCCCTGGGACAATCCTGGGATTGTATTATTAGCTTCAAAATCTGGGACCCAAGGAGAACTTTAATGTTCTTTTAGAACCAACTTCCAGTGGTTCTTAACTGAGGGGTAAAATTTACACTAGCTTCCCTGCAAAGGGTGTAGCAGCATGACTTTCTTGCATGTTACCCTTCCTTCTCACTTTTAACAACATAAACAAATGCAACATCTAGAAAAGTAATGTTACCACACAGCTACATCAATATGCACGTGAGAATTACGATGCTAGCAAGCTTGGATTCTAAAGTCTGCTCCTTCATGCTAGATTAGGCTGCCTTGACTTCTAAGGGCTAAAAATGGCACTTTTAGCTAGGATATTAAGGATCTTGTTTCCAAAACAGCTATGCTTAAAGTAAGAGTTTAGCAGCCTGTGTCTCCACTTATTTTCATCCAGCAGTCCAGCTGGAATTAGAAAGAGAAAACATGCTTTAAGATAAAAATACAGATGCAGAAGACAGGAAATGCTGAAGAAATTTTGACCAAAGACAGAACCCTTAAGGGACCCATCAAAATGGTGCTTCTTTCATAGATTGAAAGAGATTTGTGATCTCTTGCCATGAGAGTTACTATTTATTTTAACATGCTATTTTCCAGTCAGAACTCGTATGAAATTTAAAACAAGGTGGTTGAACTCAATATGTAAAATCCCACTAAATCTCATTTGATTAGGACTCTGGGAATAACTCATTCTTTGGATTCATGAACAAACTGGGAAAAAAAATCAGCCCAAACAGACCTAAGATTGAATGTTGCTATACTGATTCTCTAGCAAAGCAACAAAAATCCACATTGTTCTCTTTCAGGTATTTTAACAAGTACAAAGCAACAATCCACCACTGTTACACCAAAACTGCACTAAATGCAGCATCTCACTGTCTTACTCCAAAGGAAAACATAAAAGAAGGCAAAAGCAAGTGGAATATGGACATATATGAATCATAGAATCACAGAATTGTTAAGGTTGGAAAAGACCCTTAAGATCATCGAGTCCAACCGTTAACCTAGCACTGCCAAGTCCACCACTAAACCATGTCCTCAAGCACCACGTCTACCCGTCTTTTAAATACCTCCAGGGATGGAGAACTACCCATCTGGAAGAACACCAGTAACTAGCAGAAAGCCTTGCTTTCCATTTTAGCTGAGTTTACCTCAGCTTACATCAACCTCATTCTACATTACCGCAGTTTACATCAACAGATGACTTCAGGCAATCCCCTTGACATCAACCAACCACTGGTTATGGATAAGGATAATGATACCACGTCAGCTTTTGCACTTCATTTTGTAGCTAATGGTGTGGTACAAATTAATGGTGCTTTCCTTCAATTTGAGCAAAAATAACCTCAAAATGTGTGTCCTTAATATGAAGACAACCACCTCATGCATCAGGCAGCTTTCTACGGCAACTGCATGGGCCTGGGGAATACCAGGTTGAATAGTACAGCCTGCGAAAAAGCAAAGAAGAAAGTGAATATCCCACAGGAGCCTGTTTAGCTCATTTTCCTCAAGACAGACCCAGGCTGGGAATCTTCAAGGTATCAAGGCCTGAGGCAGATGATCTGCTTGACTATAGCATCCATCCTGGTTCTCTCTAGAGAGCCTAGTGGCAAACAAGACTGAATAAAAAGCTCTGGAGTCTGAGTTCCTGCTCAGACCTCACCCAGGGCTTGATCGAGCAGCAGCGATGGTGCTGTGCTGGTGCAGCATGCCTTCCTTGAAACCGCTGAAAGACCTGGAATGCAGGTAAGAGGATGCAATTTCTTCAGTATAGCAAGGAAATACAAAGGAGGGGAGTACTCCGAACTGGAAAAAGCTGACTTGATAGCAGGGAAACATTGCATTTTATGCCAGGCCCTGAGCAGAAGAGTAGCAGCACGTATTACGTGTAAGAGTCTTCCTGTCTGACAGGACAGGACATGGCTATGTTCTAACACCTGTTAAATCACACACATAGATTCACTTGGAAAGAGAAGTTCTCTTTCCTCCCCAGCTACACCAAAGAGTACATAGGAGCACATTTATAGCAATGTAAGTTTTCCAGCTTCCGAACCCTGTTGTCCCTAAAGACACCTGAATTTACATTTTCCACTTCTTAGTGCCAAAAGAATTTAGGTACTGGGTATTCTTCCAGATGAAGGAGGTCTATTTAAAATATTTTAATATTTATAAGAGTAAGGACTGAAGTCTAAGCATACCATGCCTTCCACATAAGTGCCCTAACAAGCTGTGTTCACTCTTATGGCCTCATGAATATTTAGAGATACTTATGAAGAGAAACAGCTTAACCTGAAGATATGCATGCCTCATCTGTGACCAATTACAAGATACTATTCTCACTGTATGTGGTAAGCACAGTCTCCCATTCTGAAAACTTCTAATAGGGTAAGACACATTTTCCTGTATCACTAGCTTAAGATTGTTACCCTTACTCCATATTTCAGAGTCCTTTCTGGTTGAAAGAATATCAGTAGTTTTGCTGAAACCAGAATAATAAAATGTGCACAGACCATCAGTCAGAGAGGAAGACTTTTCTATGTACAAGTTAGACATCCCGTGTGAAACACAGCGCTTCCCTTGAGGAACACAAGTTTTGAGCAGAAGTGATATTTAGAAAAATTGCATCTCCAGCACAGCATTGGATAAAGACTTTTCCGTGGCCTTAAAAGACAGGTCACCTCTGCTGCTGCTTCCCGGCTATCCACCAGGGGAGCAGATGAGACCGGAGGCAACATACGCTTTCAGAGAAAACAATTTTCAGTCATGCTTTACACCACCAAAGACTGCACTTTACCTAAACTTGCTTCAGCATTAGCACATTCTAAGCAACTACTAGCAGCTACTATTTCATGTCCTATTTGCTCTGTAATCTCCTCAGTAGCCTAAGGAAGATCAAAACTTAGGGGAAAATGGTAGAATTGGCCCTTTTATCCATGGTTTGCTGGTGAAAAATAGTACAAATAGGATATTAAATTACTAAAATTATCATGACAGCTTATTTTTAAGTTATTTGTCTTGCAGTGACACAAATTTACAAAGATCCTACAGAAAATAATTCACAACACAGCAGATTTCTACTTCTACCAGACTTATTTTCCAAAATAAAAAAAAAAAAAAAGAAGTACTAGCTCTTCAGGAAAGTTGCAAAAGGCCACCAAGGGACTAGAAATGAGCACTTATTCAACCTTGTCATATTTAGTGATCCATTTCTTAATCTGAGCAGTTCACAATAGGTAACAGAGCTGTACAGGGCAAGGGTTCAGCAGGAAGAGTGGGAAGGATGCTGGGACACCTGCACAATGCCTCAACCTCTGCTATGCTACGGGTCTTCCACTTGCCACTCAGAGCCCTTCCCTGTAGCACTGCAGTCTTTTGTTTGCAAGTTTGCATCTTTTCCCATGTCCACTCGGAGGACACTGTGGCAATGTTTTCATCCTTGTCCTTCTGCCCTTGTCCTGTTCTCCCAGCTCTGCGCCTGCAAAGCCCAAGCCTGCTATGTCAGGTTTCCCATGGAAAGTGATTGACTTTGATGTGAGAATCTCCTCTTCCCCCCCCCCCCCTTATTACCCCCATTTTGTAACTTTTACACAAGAGAAAAAACCAAAACCTAGTGAATAACACAGTAGGCAGTAGCCCTTTAAATAGCAGGCAGGCATTTCCCAGTGACATCCATGCACAAAGCTTAACAATCAATTAACGTGCAACTCTTGCCTCTGATCAGCGCGTGCTCCAATCAGCGCTAACAGCATCACAAGCAGGAGAAACCAGCAGGGAGTTTCCCAATGAGAACTATATTGTTATTATCAGAAAAGTACTATGGCAGACCACCCGCTGCACTAGAGAGGATGCCCAGTGGAGAAGAGTCACCTGGGCAGATCCCTGAGATGATTTTCTTCTTTTCTGGCCATTGGAGAGTGTTTTTCTTAAGGTTCTTCACCGTTCCTCTCTTTTTTTTTTTTTTTTTTAATTGTCATCATAAGTAACTGTTACCATTAAAGTTGTCATTTGCCATCAGCTATGGACTGTCTCATCATCCTTTGTGCAACAGGTCACCTTGAAAATACTAATTCATATTGAAAGAAAGTACAGAGAATGGCATTAATTCTTGTGCAGAATTAAGCACAAGTTTATAAAGCAGCAGGTTTATCAATCGCATCATACTTGAACATTTGTATTACTGCAATGACCTCAACAAACACAAGGACTCAAAATCAGAAAATAATTTTCTGTACAGCTTCATTCTGCAACAATGTATTTGTATTAATCAAAATGTTCTTAAAATTTACACCATTTTCTACAAAGTCACCGTGACAATTAAGCACTGGCTCTATGCTAAATACAATATAAAAAACTCTAGTTGCCTCAAAGATTATAAGAACTCCAAAAGCATAAGCTACATTTTGAAGAATTCCAATAGCCACATGGATATTATTTTTTTGGCTCAGCTAAAAAATGAAAAACTAAAAACACTGTACACTTGTGGTTTTGCAGGTTCATGTGATCCACACAGTGTCTAAACCAGAAACAGGTAAACAGCAATTAAACAATATCCTTGGTTTTAAAATATATTAGCAATACATAACACACTGGTGTTATTTTTAACATATGAAATACCCTTTCATATAACTTATGGCTTATATACTCCTTGACTGTTGGGATGTACTCATTCTTTCTTTTTGGTAAAGTCATATGGTTTCCACCACTGCGCAAACTGCAACACCTTCTTCCTCTGATCCTCAAAATTCTGTCTGATTCCTCTTCTCCAGAGCCGCGGTTCCAAGTCCAGCATGCCACCAATGATTTCCTTGGCAAGTAGAACAAAGATAGATAATGATATATGCAAAATTACCATATCACTTAACACTATTTTACTGTAGAATATAGAAATATATATTTTCAAATGATGAGATTATTTGTCACTGTTTTCAAGTGCTAGTTATTAAAACTGGAAATTCTGAAAAATATACTAATTCAAACATTAGAACTGTAGTTGTTAGATGGTTGCCTCAGCAAAATTCTTTTAAATACAGCATAGCAATGCACTGCATAAATATCCTAACATTGCAAGACTATTAATATATTAGTATATTCATGACTAAAAAGAGAAAAGTTCAGAAAAAAGAAAGCTGCCCACTTTGCTCTTAACTCTTCTTGAAATAAGTTGTATTTCTCCCCAATCACTCCTAATGTTTTTGCAATATTGACTCTTTCAATAAATGACTGATGTGATGTAATAAAGAAAGGAAGATTTTATTGCAGCTCTTCCCATATATACTATACTCTCTATACTACATGGAGTAATTCAAGCACACATGTATTATACTAGGAGTTGTCTGTGAGTCTGTATGTGTATGCACCCTAATTTATACAAGCAGAAGCCAGTGCACCTATGAGAGAATACTATGGTCATGAAAACACTTTTTTTTTTCCTTCTTCTTCTTCTTAAAGAGATGCAAGTATTTTCCATCTGTTAGACTGTACGTCAAATATCTAGAGTTGCTATTAATTCAAAAGAAACATGGATCTAGATCACAGAGTATCAGCCAGTGAAGAAACCAATTATTCCTTTATTCAACAAGCTAAGTTATAATGACTCACCAAGAAAAGCCAGCTAATAAATTGGGATAAGGTACATCAAAGTGACTGTTCTGGCAGCATCTGTTTTAATTACTTAAATTTACAAAATAGACTATAATTGGTAAATTGGTCTTTTACACAACAATACCTTTCCAAAGTAATGAGGGAACTTGTGTTCATCTTCAATGACATGAGCAAATCCTCCTTGAAGGCCGAAGTCCACAGAAAAGTATGGTAATCCTTTAGGAACCTATACACACAAAACCACATTTTTAGATTTAGTAAGCATTTAGTTAGCATTTAGTAGGCATTTAGTTAACCTCCCTACAACTTAATGAATTTGAAAGTGGTTTTACAGTTGATGCTATCACATTTTATTTTAAACCACCTCTCAAACCAAGTATGTGTAGTATAAAATTGAAACAGTAAAACAAATAGGCAAGGGGAAAGAACACCACACAACAACTAGATAAAAAGACACTGAAAACTGAAAAGGTGGTTGCTGGGTGGCAGAACCTCCAGAGGATACTGCTGCAGCACCAGGTAAGAGATGGGGAGGGAGCAGGCAGCAGCATCCACACTGAGCAAATGCCTTCCTGACTCCACGCCTCTGAATTACATGGGTTGAGTAGAAATTTTAAGCCAACCACCAGCAAGTTGCATTTATTAAAGATAAGGTGTTGTGTGATAACAGGAAGTATTTACCCAGAGGAAACATTGACACTCAGAGGGGAGGGGAAACACTGCTATGGAGATACACTAACAGAAAACCCCACTATATGACTGGAAGTTATCATTAACTTGCTGAATCGGATAATTTAATAATTCAGTCATCCTACAGAGGAGATGCTGGTTATCCTGCCACAAGGAAAGACACTTCAGTCTGACAGAGTGAGAGGTGGATTCATTTATTGCTACAGTATTGCAAGTAATTTCTGCTGTTTCACTGCAACAAGTTATTTTCCACTCTTTTAATTGTTGAGGATGTTCCTGTACAGGTAAGATTGACAAAGCCTCAAATTCATAAGCGTTTCCTCTGCTACAATCCAAATAACTGCGCAATTTTCACAAGGCATACTCCATATATTGCTTGAAAAGTCACTCTAAAAATAATTTACAATTTAATACAGAGGGGCAACGTAGCATAGCAAGAAACACAAAACATTTCAAATGAACTAAAAAAAAATAAATCATTAAATAAGGAAAAAAATGGGTCAGCAGGTGACACCTTAAGGAAAATGTCAGCTTTATCTTATTTGTGTCTAGCAGTGTATTGGGTCTGGCTGGGATGGAGTTCATTTTTGTCACAGCAGCCCATATGCTGCTGAGTTTTGGACTGGTGACTAAACCAGTGTTGACAACAGGCCAGTGTTTTGGCTGTTGCTGAAGAGTACTTGCTGCCAGGTCAGCTCTCCCGGCTGTGTCCACTCCAGCCCATTGCCCACCCCCAGCTCCCTCGCTCCGGGGAGCAGAGGGAGAAGCAGAGAAGGCCTTGATGCTGTGCAAGGGCTGGATGCTCAGGCTCTGCCTCTGGACACCATAGTCCCAATTTCTGCACACAATCTGCCCATTAGATGATGTCTCAGCCATGTCTGACCCTCCTTCCAGGCACCACCATTCCTAATACAGCTCTCCAACTTCCCAAACCTCAGCTTGGTCTCTAACCTATACTCTCATTTCTCCTGAAGGCTACAGGCATTTCTTTTACCCTAAAATAACGTTAAAATCACACAACTGTGTAACAATTTACACTCACATGCATTTTATTAATTTAAAGTGTCGTGGCTTAATCTGAAAACTGGGCTAGCTTCAAATGGGTATATAATACAGTCACAAAAATGTATGGCTAAGGTGCTTAAAGAAATCAAACCTTCTGATGCCCTACCATGTGTCAAGGAAATTATAATTCATTTATTTGTGACAGATATTGGCTTTCCCTGTTCTGAAACACCAGTGAGCAGAAGATACCCAAAACATACCTATTTTGTTGTCTGTTTACATCCACCCTGTTTATAGTCTTCCCTAAGTCCTTGCTAAAAAATAATCGAATTCCTTCTTGCCTGCATGCAATAGTGCTAGCGAACAACTAAGTACTATCTTCTCTAAAGCAATCTCCTATATACAGAAAACTACCATCACATCCCATTTCAGTCTTTTCTTTCCTAGACTGCACAACCCTTAAACCAGTTTCTTTAGTTAAATTTTCTAACCTATGCTCTCCTCTTCTGTAATTGTCTTAAAAACGCTGTGCCCAAAACCAGACCCAAATTTTCCAGGTGAAGCCTCACCACTTTGAATAAGGTGATGCATAACAGACTCCCATTACATTTATATGACATTTCAGCTTACGTGGCAGAATAAATTTTGTCTTTTTGCTACATTTGCTACCACTGTTGGTTTAGTTCAAGAGTCATCACAATATAAAAAAACCTCTCCTATTATACAGCCACCCAATCCCTTACTCTTCTGTATTTAATTTCTCTCTTTGTCGTATCAGGCTTCATGTCTCATTATTAAAACCCATCTCCTCCTTCTCCTAAACTAGGATTTTTTTAGTGCAAAGGTGCTATATTTACTAAAAGACACTTTCAGAAATTAAGTATTATTACTACATAGTAGTAAACTTCTTGTGGTAAAGTCTATATACCACACATCTTTCACTTTAGTATTAAAAAGAGGGAACAATCTTTGAACCTAACAGTTTCAGCATTATTCCTTTAAGATTTGTATATACAAAGATGTTTCAGTTTAGTATCCAGGAGACAGATAGAGTACTGTTTCCCTGTTTTAGAAAAAAAGACTTATAATACTATTTATATTTTTGCTTCATAAACTTAGCAACATAGAAGGCTGTTCTAGGTCAGTGAAAAAGACACATCATATTTTTTCCAGGAAAGTAATTTGCAAATCTTTGATCTACCTTAATTCTTAAAGTTAATAAAGAAAATTATGCTGGTACATGTCCTCAAAGTGCCAGCTTTGTTCTCAACCAATGCTTGCAGCTCAGTCCACCTACTGTTGAAATAAATGGGAATCTTTTCCCTAATGTCAGTTAGGAGTTCAGTCAGACTCTTAATCCTCATCATGCTTATGCCATCTCCTGATCCACTAATCTAATTGTGTTCCCTTTCTTCTCTCTTTGAAACAGTTAATAACAAAAAAAGATGAGAAGAATTTGCTGAGAAATTCAGTGTTCAATACATTTCATTACTTACAGATTTCCGAATATCTTTTGAAGAAAGATCAATTAACTTCTTGTTCACGGACCACTCTTCATCAGACTCCATTATAGCTTTCTGTAAAATCATTTTATCTAAATGTGAAAATAGTCCTTCATACAACAAGCAAAGACCTAACTTTTCAATGTAGTGAAGTACATTGCACTGCAAGTACCAATTATTTCTTAACAAAGTAACTTTATTTTTGGCAACCTTTTTGATTTCCAGAACGTACATACTTTATAAAGGCATCATATAATAACCTCACCATCACATAATTCTATTCCTCTTTTTTTTTTTTTAAATTTAACTTTTGCCTGACGCAAATTATCTCTAACAAGTCTCAACTAAAAGGTCACATTCTCTTTTTACTAAGCTTATACAAAACCTCTTAGGAATTCATTACAGTGTATTAGACTTTTTTGTTTTTTAAACACTAAGATGAGAATCCAGCTCAGAAGGCTGATTGCGCTTAAAAACCTTTAAAGCTGCCTCTGTATCCTCCATAGTATGGAAGTGGGTATAGTGTAGCACAGTGTAGGTATCTTTCAAATTTCATTTGCTGTGTATTTTAATGGTGGAAACTTCTGAAAGAAAGTTTTATGCACATGACATTGCATTAGATCTTGTACTTCGTCTTCCTTTAGCATTCAGACAAAACATAAGTTTTACCAGCACTTGAAGCATAGCAATGAAATCAACCAGGTGGAGAGTTTCAAATGTAGTAGAAGTTACTGCATTGCTGTTCATCATACTGACTGCTCCACTTCATCAAAAACCAATCATGTTATTTATTTCCAGAAAACAAAAATAGTATTTCAAAGAACAAATAAAATAATTTACTTATAAAAGGCAAATCACAATCCAGTTGCTGAAAGCTGAAAGGCCTCAGTTGCAGTCAGAAGGTTCAATGAGCCTTTCCTTACAGGGTCAGTGGAAAGAGACCAGAAAAGCTATAGAAGAAATATCTATCATGCTGTCTAATGTCCATCAGAGACCTAAGACACGTGTAAAATTTGGGCCTACTGAAATAAAATGGGAATGAATCATTATATATTGGTATTTCTTAAAACAGTTGACATTATTTTCCTCATTTTATGCTTGCCAAGGCACATGTATGGGGTTTTAAGTTTATACTACAGGACTTAAGTGAGAAGTATTGCAATCCTTACAGCACTTCAAGAAACTACAGTTCTCTCATCTTCTTCCAGTACTTTTCAGTGCAGTCAGACTTGAGGCAACTGCACAGTGCCATACAGCTCTTCCACTGAGTACTTGAAAAACAGAATTACCTCACAGGGCTTGTTTTAAGATCAAGGAATAGGATCAAAGAATGGATCAAGAAGTAGGATCAAAGAATCCATCTTTTCAAAAATAGTACTTGAATATCAAAAAAAGTTTTCCAGAAATAGATGAATTATGATAAATACATTCAAATTACCTAAGAAAAAACATTTTTGTATACCTTAAAGTAGATTGGAGCCACATCTCCTACTTCTTTTGGAAGAGGAATGCATTCATATACCATGTGATACCGTTTCTTCATACTCATGTTTGTTTCTAGGAACACGCAGTCCAAGTTTTTAGCTTCAAACATTTTCACCAATGCATTTCTGAACATCTGTTTAAATAAAAAAAAAAGTGCAATTTGAGTTAGCTTTTCAAAGGTTTCAGATATAATATTTTATTTCATTATATTATACAATTACATATATACAACATATACATTATATTCATAATAAACTCATAATAAAATGGATAACAGCAGCAATCATACTAGGAGAATTCTGTATTATTCAACAATTTAACATGAACTGTATTTCCTAAGATACAAAGATAGGAAGTCTAGAAAACTATTGTGAAATACACATTATAATTAACACTACAGATTCAGTTTTAATAAATACCACGTTTCTACAGTTGAAATTAAAACTACGTTGAACTTCATAACTGTGATGCTCCCTAAAACAATATGGCTTTAACAGTAGGTCCCAAGCTTACAATTTCTAAGTTAATGTCTTGGCTTGTATTGACTCTAGATACCATTATCCTTCCACTATTCATTCCAATTACACAGTTCAAAAAAAAAAAAAAAAAAAAAGACATTTCCACTAGGCATACTTGACCTTTAAGGAAAATATTAATGTTGCCTCCAAAGAAAGCCATGGCTATAACCACCATCTTCACTGTATGGAAGCTAACCAAATGCAATGCTGTAATACACCTGGCCTCAGTGTTACCAGTTCCCCTTAGAGATTAGGTGCTGCACCTATGCAAAGTGCATTTCAATTTATAATTCTGCTAGCTCCAGTGTCGGGGCCCTGCACACACTCAACAGGCTCTGCAGCCTCTCGTACCTGCCGGGGCTCTGGCTGCCCATGCAGCTGGGCAGCTCTGACGTGGGGTAGCTATAAGCTGGCATCAGACACAGCAGAAAGCTGGGGAAAAAAGAGCTGTGAGAAGTGGGGGCCTGGCCTCCCTTCACTCAGGAGCTGCAGTTAAGCTCAGGAGCTCACTGTTGGTCTTTGCCTGAGCTAAGTTTCAGGGATGCCTGTGCCCAGCCATGTTCCTGGCTGATCTTGACCCTGACTTGCTGACTTGACCTTGAACCTAACTCATCACTGCAGACTTGTCTGGCCATCACTGGGCTGTGGCTGACCCTGCCTACCGTCATGGCACCTGCTCTCTTCTCCTGGCTTGGGTACCATGGGACTGCACCTTCTCACTGAGGTGCCTTCCCCCACCTGCCTCGCCCATCACCTTCCACCCACCCCTGCCTTGCCTTCCCTGTGGAGCAGCCCGCTCTTGCTGCTCCCTGACTCTTGGCAGTCGGTAACTGTATCCAAGATATGCAATAGCATCATTCTACGCTTACAATGTAGATGCTGAACTAAACTACCAAGCACAAGGGATGATTTCAGAGACTCATTCAGACTCATTTTCAAATGCACTAAAGATCTGACTTTGTAACAGGGTGAATGCTTCTGAAAGTATCTCAAGATTTTGAAAACTGCTTTTTTAAAAATGAAGATTTTTGTATTATACATGCTCCCTATACCATTTCCACAGTGTAAGCCAAGAAATCACTGAAACTGGATGAACCTCACAGACCACAGGTACCATAGCTCTACAGCTCACATAACTCATAGGTTGTCCTTTTTGCATTGATTTTTTTTTCAGTTAACAACGCTTACAAGTACAAACAACACAATTAAAAGGCTAATCCCATCTAAAGGTTTAAGATTTCCTATGTAAATGGACAGTTAATGAATCAAACAAGCATAAACAAATACACATATTCATAAACATCAGCAAGTACTGAAGTAAAACAGATGGAAAACAAATCACTATCAGGTTTTCAATGCAACAGGACTAGAAATTGAGCTCTCTTCTCCCCACCCCTTTGTCATCTTGTACAGTATGAATCAAACTAAACGTTTAAGAAACTTGGCCAAATATAGATCTTAACCAGGTATTTAAGCTCTCCAAAGCAGGCCCTTGTGCCCTGAATTTTTCCTCACAAAGAAGCTGCTCCATGCTGTGACAAGAAAACACCACCACCACCCCCCTAACACAACCGATGAAACACAGCTAGAAGATATTGCCCAGCGAACAGATCACTGTAGCATGACTGATACGGGACTTTACTGTGCAGAGCAACAGACAGCTCTGAATTAATAGCTCGTTGTCTTCTCCCCCTCACCCCGGCCCCCAGACCTCTACTTCTGAAATACACCAAAGCAAGCAACTGCGGCGAGATAAGAGAAACATTATACCAAAGGTTGGGAAGGACTATTACTTACAGTTGCTGCCCTGCAATATCAACTGAAATACAAATCCACTGTAAAACCTAGAATATCTGCAGATGTTAGCTAACATATCCCAGACTGCAATTTCTTGTTTTTAAATACATTGCACTTTTCCTCCAAATTCTGAGTGGGCCAAAACATCAAGGATAATTAGCGTTGGAAAGGACAAAACCATTCATAAGAGCAAATAAGATGGCTTGGCTTATGGTCAGATGCACACGACATTGATACATGTAACAGTTCAGGCAGTACAGGACATGTAAAGATTTATCTTTTCATATTAAAAAAGTTACACGCATTTACTTTGGCAAGTGAGCACATCAGTCTAAAACACACAATATGTTAAATTCAAGTGCCTTAAGGCATACAGTATAAAAGAACTCTTCTTGCTTTATTCCAACATATCTTAAAAAAAAAAATCCCAGCAAAAATAGTTAGCTAAAACACGTGCTCAATACAACATTTTATGAATATTTAAAGTATGGTATTTTTTTTTCCCTTAACAACAATATAAAATACTGCTCTGGCATCAGAAAGTTAGCTTAGTCACTGAGTAAATGTATGCTTATACTCCTGCTAAAGCCTTCCAGGCTCCTCCTATGGAACTACATAGAAGCTGGAGAAAAAAAAAAAAAAATCTGTGTCCATCACCTCCCAAAGTACTGTGTTGCAAAGAAATGTTTAAACTGGCTGTGAATGTATTCACAGGGTCAATGGATAATGGTTTTACCAACTAGTTGCATTTTCTAGCGAGGAAAAGCCTAGCGTGGAATACAGGAATTGCATTTGCTTGTATTTTCTTTATCCTATTTTCCTTCTCATACAAATTTAGAAAAATTATCCTCTATTTAGTTAAAAGAGGTTAGGATAAAGAGAAGATATAGAACAAACACATTTATCCCTTTTCCACGTGCTCTGTTGTTCCTCCTGATCCCTACTTGTTGCAGTTATTTGCTTCTTATCCAACTTTCTTAGGCATTTCTGTCATTTACAAAAGAACTCCTTTCCCTTCCTGCTTGGGAGGACCATGATTTACTAGGAACCACTGTATAAAAAAAATACATCAGCCATGAGAATCAATGTGGGGAGCAAATTTGGAAAGTCAGAGAATCTATCTGCCAGGCTTGAAGCAAGATCAACATTATTTAAACCGTTTCAAACTCATGAATTAATCTGCTTTTAAATCTAAGCAACTGCAAGCAACGAAGCCTTTCTCTAGTCTGAAATAGTATCCAATATTTTGATATAAGAAGTTGCAAGTTGTTTTTCCCTTGTAATAATCCTGATGGCGGGGCGGGGGGGGGAAGACCAATCACTGTCAATCTCTTAGGCAGAACCCTGTTACTGTTACAATCCTCCCTTGATTTTCCTTTTCTAAAGAAAACAGAACTCAAAACCTTCAAAATGTCTTCATAAGAGAGTTGGAAAGCATGACCCATTGTGCTTGGCACTTTATTCTAATAATTCTTTTCAAAAAGGTAGGAAGTTGGATTCTAACAGGGACCTCACTGATTTGAAGAAGAATGAGATAGTTCTCTCTCAATTGACATGCACCCAAAACCCAGATTAACTTAAAAAAACTGAAGATATGTAAACAACATATGTTCAGCTTATGTTTCATTGTAAGTGATCCTTCTGCCCCGACAATCTTTTTCTTTTCCTTGGCACTCCCAAGGAAATCCTAACTGCCAAGCCAGTTATTTCACTTTCTGTAAGGGATCAACTGTACCTACGTCACCCCCAAGAGATGTCTCTCTAACCTGGTTTCAAAAACCTCCAACGACAGAGGTTCTGCAGCATTCCAGGCAATTTTTTCTAGTGCTTACTAATGAGAACTTTCCTTCGGTGTTTACCCTGCATCTCCCTTTTTCAATTTTTGACCACTAATTTTAATCCATAATGCGAGAATGTTCTGCCCCTTAGTGGGATCAGAAAAGAGCTGCCAGGCTGGAAAATATGAAAATAGGTACTTATGACAAGTATATTATTATTCAAAACAACATTATTTTACAAAATGTTAGAACATGAGACAGTTTCTCAGCTGACCTGGATTTCTTCCCAGATGTCTTCATCCAAAAGAGTGGCTGCACTATGGTGCTGCAGAGGGGCTATCAGGCAGTGACCTTCAGTGAGGGACTGGTTGCTTGGTAGAGACAAGTATACCTATAAAAGCAAACAAAAACTGAAGTGCCCATTTTTCTAGCGTTAAAAACCTTCCCATTGCTAAGGCTAAGAAACATATAATTTGCTAAAATTCAAGCCAATAGAAGGCATTACCTTCTAATTACAGAAAGGTATTAGTAATTTCAGTGTTTTTAAAAAAGGTCCCATTATCCATCTGTAGCTCCAGTAAACTAGTAGTATCCAGACAGCAGCTCTACCACCAAGGCAGTAAAATCAGCCTTATAGACCAACTGGTATCCTAACTATTGTGAAATTGCAGTGTTTGGTCTATTACAATACCTTTTTTTATATATAGATATGTATATCTGTATGCATTTTTAATAAAATATAATATATATATAAATGCATACAGATACATCTCTCTATATGTAGCTATTAGATATATAAACACATATATAGACATATATACACACAGATACATATCTGTATGCATTTATATATATATGTAAAAATAAAATCTATCTATACAAAAAAAAAAAAAGTGCAATGTACCATAATACATAGCTATCCATTTAATTCCTTGGTCTATAAAAAGTTTCAAATCAAATGCAAAACATCAATAATAAATGAAAAATTTGGAGAAAAAATGGCAAAAAAGCCTATACTGAAGCATTTCATATGTTATAAATCCAAATATTTATGCAACTTTTAAAAGCATTAACAGAAACAAGAAGGTTCCCCATATCAAACTTCTGTCTATTTCAAAGGATTTTAGGCT
Source organism: Theristicus caerulescens (assembly GCA_020745775.1). Taxonomy (NCBI): domain Eukaryota; kingdom Metazoa; phylum Chordata; class Aves; order Pelecaniformes; family Threskiornithidae; genus Theristicus; species Theristicus caerulescens. The sequence goes on along the minus strand of CM036559.1, from coordinate 115,458,334 downwards.
TAAAAATTGAATTCTCCACTTAATTTTCTTTGATACCATTGAGATACAATTCTTCACCAGTTCAAATTTCCTCCGCGCAGTGTGATTTAGTCTTCCACAAATCCACCTACAGTCTAATCTCTGCACTCAGATCTTTCATTATTGCTCCTGTCTTCCACAAATCTGAAGTTCTGATATCAAAGATTAGCTTTACAATTCATGACAGATTTATATCTTTTTCTCCCTCACCCTTGAGAATTTGTGAAACCAGTTGGAAGGGCAAGGAAAATAAGATGCAGAACAATAAATCATTTCACAGAAGCAATTTCGTTCTTAATCTTAGGCCATCTAACATTAACACTGCCTTCCTTTATTTCTTTTTTATTTTTACATTTGTGTTAAATTGCTATTTTCTTACCTTGGTGCCAATTGCAATAATAAGATGTTTAGAAAGTTCACTGCTATCAAAGCAGTATGGGCACTTTTCCATGCGTGCAACAAGCTGCTGGTGCTCTTGTATTGCTTTTCTTCTTTGTATTTCTTCCTCTTCCCCACTGCGCGCTCTTTTGGCTGCTTTGGAAACAAACATGTCATCCAGAGTGTAGTACTCTCTGTCAGTTTTTTCCATGAGCTGAAAAGATACACAGAAAAATTGCATGTATACATAAATAAGCAAGAAAAAATACTTAGCTCTTTTTAGTATCCTTTACTGAGAAAAGTAAGCATTGCTTCCTTCCATATGGCACCTGCAGCACATGTAATCACCAGGTACATCTCCTGACAGCAGTCATACACAATCTCAGACAGCATAGGTATTAAAATATAGATGTGTGACAGCAGTGAGAAGAGTCTATTACTACATTCCATCTCAAGTTAAGGGCTAGGTATTTCAATATTATCTTGATGTAACTTCAGCTTTAAACAGATGCACAATTTTTTAAATCATATTATATTATTTCGGTCTTCCCCCTCCTCCTCCTCTCCTATTACGACTATCACTATCCATTAAATCATCTCTTGTGAAATAACTAGACCATGACTCTGCACCTCATATTCATATTCTGTGAAAACATGCCAACACTTATGCTTATCAAGTGAACAGTACTAAGCCATTTTGTGAAGAAAACAGTTTTTGTCTTCAATATTTAGTCTTACTTGAGTGCACCTGTTGCTAGATATGGATAAGAACACAACTAGCACATTACCAGAAACAAGGCTGAAAGATCCACAGGTTTTTTGTTTGCTCATTAATTGCTACATTTTAGTTAAATGTGCCACATTTAAAAGGAAACTCTGAAAATAATAAATTTTTTATGAAGACATGCTTGAGGGTCAGTGGTATCTTACAGGATCTTAATCATGGAAACCCACACAAACTGGATACGTCTTACCTAGACGATATTTGGGAGGGATGGAGTCTGTAGATAGGAGCTGGAGGAACTGAAGGTGACACAAGGTGACAAGGTAAGAAGGTGGGCTTACGGCAACAGCAGCAAGAGACAATGAATGGAAAGGAAAGCTATAGCATTAGGCTTTATCAATCTTTTTTTATTTTGATAACAAACAAATCCCATGACGTCTTGCCTAAATCAAGACTTGGCAAGTCTTGATTGTAAAGATTAACTTTTTAAAGGACTTAGGAAAGTATTTCTCCATTTTCTGCATTGGCTGCTCTACACGACTTTAAAATTATGTGCCATTAATACCCTAAACATTCAACACAAATAGCTAAAGCAGATGTAAAAAGCATTCAAAAGAATTTTTTCAAGTTTTTCCATTCAAATGAAATCCCAGTACTGCAATACTTTTATGCTATACTTGACTGTAATTCTACTTTGAATAGTTTCAGTAATCTCCTTATCAAAATGACAGGGAGGAAAAAAAAAAAAAAAAAACAGCACACTATACAGATTTCTTGATATTGGAGGTGCTGGTCCTTCAGAGTCTTGGCAGATTTATGTATGAGTAGTTTTCCTCCAAGAATTACTAAGGAAATGGTAGAACTGTCTTTACAACAAGTCCTAATAGATTTTAGAATATTGACTGGGGTAGCCCTAGGAAAGGACTAATGTTAGCTGAAGGCATTTTGAAGGCATAATTGAAACACAGTCTCCAAATAAAACAGAAAAATCTTCCAAATATCCCAGGCGTAGTTTGTGTAGATAAAGAAAAGAAATTAAGACTTTATTTTGTAGTGTAGATAAGGAACTTTCCCCCCAAAACACAGACAACAGCTCTTGCTTTTCCTGAACACTGCAATTCTTTAACACAGACCAATAGCTCATTTTGTATATGCTCAGTACCTTCATTACCAAACAACAGAGGAGCAGCCTCCTTAATATTACATTATTTAGCTATAATACATTTAACTGCTTATGTGCATTTCCTACTGGAAGCCACTGCAGACTAAAATCAACAGTTCAATACTTCAACTCTGTTCTTGTTCTGTTTTACTACAATCCTGTAATCTATATTTAAAATAAACAGGAGACTCCTGAGCTGTAGAAAAAATATTTAGTGGTTTGGGTGTCAAAAACCAAGTCTCTGTTGTTCTGTCATATAATCGTAAGAAAGGTAAAACTGGAGCTTCAGTAGAAGAAATACCAATAAGCACTACCTACAGAATGGCACCATTTTGTTATTACCAAAAGTAAAGGTTTACTTTTTTTTTTTTTAAATAAAAAAAATCTGCCATGAGAATGCAAATACAGATGAAACAAATCAGCTGGCAGACTACAAAGAAAAGAATGGAAATCAAAACACCTTGGATATCAGGAGTATCACATGCAGCACAGAATACTGTTACTATTTTGCTTTGCTTGCACTTAGTAGTCATGGAAATTCCTGGTTTGTTATGCATGATCTCTTTTACATAGCAGTACTTTTCAAAACACCCTAAAATACTCTACAGATCCTCTTACGCAAGTCCCTTGTGCCACAGGAACACAAGTCAAGAATTCTGTCTAGTGATGAAGTAACTGTTCTTATTAATTAATATATCTTATTAAACGGGCTGGATGATGTCTTTCTTCAACAGTGGATAAAGTGCTATATACAATGAGACACCTGGGACCCAAAAGAGAATGCTCACCTAAAAAGCAGTAAACTTTAAAAAAGTAAGTGCTGTCTAAAGAGCAGATTTGGTTTCTCCTGGTACAGTCATGACCAACAGAAGATCACTACGTTTCAAATGGTAATTCAGTAAGACCAAAAAGAAATCAGGTTGCTGTTCTTCAGGAGTTGTACTTTTCTGCACCATGTTCGATGCAATATGAAAAAATATTCATAATTCAATGACTCACACCTAAGAGTAGGTCTGAAGCAATATAAAGTCCAATACATGACCTTGAGTGGAGTCAATGAAAACAAGCACAACTCAGGAGACTCAAAAAAACAAGCTACAAATGCAACCAAAAAAAAAAAAAAAAAAAGGAAAAGGAGAAAAAAAAAAACAATCAACCAGCCACTGGCAAAAGCTGGAGTCACCCAAAAGAATGGTGAGAAAGATTTCCCAGTTGCACCAGAGAGTTCTCCCAGTGCTTCCTGGAGATCCAACAGTGGTATTTCAGAATTCAAAATTAAAAGTTCTCAAAGTGAAGGGGAACAGTAGAGAAGATTAAATAATACCTTCACTTCTAATATTACTAAACGGCTACATACATAAGTGGAATCGTGTGTATACATCACTTGTTCAATGTAAGCTCCTAGTGCAGCCCAGATCCCACCCAAGGTCTGTGCATCAGGCTAGAGTAAGTCAGTGGAGAGTCTTAAACAAAATTTTGGATTTTTCCTGGAAATAAAAAGATGTGTAGAAGAGTTCTTCATACAGCTAGAGGCCACAGGAGCCAGACAACATTGCACTTCTGGTTTAAGATGTAATATATGTTGGTCAACAGAATTCGATGAAGCACGTTGGGGACAGAAGTAAAATAAACGTAAGATTACTTTGGAGAAATAAAGGAACAAGAAAAGGTAAGTGGCAATGCAGCATTTTGGGGAGAGAAGCCATAGTAAAGGGATATTTAAAGAAGGAGTATTCACAGATCAGGTTCAGATTACCCCTACCACAAAGTCTCTACCAGCAACAAAATTATAGATCCCATTGTAATACTAAAAAATAACAGAATATAATAAGGAATGCAAGGCAGTTCAAGAAATGAACACCCCAGCTTCAAAGACATTAAATAAGTGCTTGAAATAAACAGGGTCTAAGAAAAAAGTTATTTTAAACATTTCGACCTGCTTGTGCAATAAAAAAAGCCTAGTCATTAATAATTCATGTCCAATTGGATGCTCTTCAAGCACTATACCCTACCCTTGCTGAAGAAAAACAGACAAGGAAAAAGTGGAAAAACCAGGGGTTAGTTTTTTCCCCTTTTTCACACCTTTAAGAAGTTTACGAGACTTTTATTCAAGTTGTAAGTCCAGCACATCAATGCACAGTGCCATTATACTGCAGTTCTGAGACAAAGAGACCAAGTTATAGATGGCCACCCTGTCCCTGCATCTTCATTTCTTGCTGTGTTTTATCACATCCTTTAGACGACTTTAAAAGAGTATTAAAACGGGATATATTTTCACCTCTAAAAACAACAGTCATGAAAGGACTAAGAATTTCTTTGCAACTCCCATATTACTACAGCATCCTTCCAACACACCTCAAAACAGTTCAGGAAGTACAGAAACTAAAAAGAGGCAAAAATATCACCCAGCAAGAATTGTGTATTCCTACTGAAATAAGATACAATATGAATGTAAGTGGAAAAATCCATTCAGCAATGTTTTCTGCCTTAAAAACAACCAAAAAACCACTAAAGACATTTAGTCTGCAATATTGGAATAGTAGCAATGAACATCACTAACACATTCTTTGCCAGAAGCAATGAAGAAAAAATGTGGGTTTTTTAAGGGCATAATTCCCTAAATATGATTATCCCTTGAATTCTACAAATGCCAAACATGAATGTGTCAGAACTGAAATAAAATAAAATGTAGCTGCTACCACGGCAGACTAGAGAATACTCTTCAACTGCTACTCTAAATATTGGCCTTTTTGAAAAGTTATTCAGGAAGATAATGGAAATTGTCTTTCAAATAATTTATACTCTTACTTTCACAATAAGATGCCCAGTGTGTTCTGCCAATTGCATTATTTGGCTATAACAAAATTTCTCCAAACAAGTTAAAGGGGAACCGAAAGAAGAGAGTGTTCTCCAAAATGCCAGAAGGCAAGCAAGTAATCATTTAAAAACTGATTTCTTTCATACATTTCTTCTTCCATACAAAAGACAGAGCTAGTACAAATCCAAAGAAGGAACTATGCTGATGTATTAGATTCGCTGGAAAGCTGCTGTTCTGCATCAGCTGAAGCATCGCACCTGTTAAACGTGACAGTCAGTGCATCCTGGAAGTTGTGGATTTAGTTCCCTCACTGTGCTGGATGCTGCGCTCACTGTATTTCAGGTACTGCACAGAGATGGGAAAGAAGCAGGTAGTCATTTTCATATATCAGTTTTAGGCTGGGGTGTCCTAAAAAACCATCACTGAACTGCCTAAAGTTAATATAAGAAATTCAGACATCTATAAAGACAATGCACCTGAAGTCCTTGTTTCTACCAGACACTGGCCAAAACCAAGAGCTAACCTAAACTGATGTTCTCATAAGACAGATCATCTCCACAGCCCCTTGTCTTCTCTTTGCCATTTCACCTTTTTGTTCTGGGCTCATCTGCCACATTCTTCCTTTGTACACAACCTCTATTTTCCAACTTTTCCTTCTCTTTTGGCAAGCACTGGTTAACCAGAGAATACATAGGCAGCTTTAGGACTCTTAGCACCAGGCAAAATGACATAGCCTCCTACACCTCACGGTGCAATTGTACAACTGTGAAATTTCTACCACCCATCTGACAGGGGATCCATTTTCCACACCCAGGATGCAGTTTTGGTTTAACCAAGAGGGACAGCTTCACAGTTTTGCTTGCCCTGGCCAAGAAAGGCCTGTAATACACAAACATTTAAACAGCAGCCAGGGAAGGTATCCAAACTTTTTTCAGGAGCAGACAAAAATCATCCTTAAGGCTCTCATTTGGACAGATCTAATGTGTGCAAATGTGGCCAAAACCCAAAAAACAAGGAGAGAGATCGCTAACCATTCAGCACAAGAATTCAGAAAGAGATCAGCATCTGACTACGCATAAATGAGAATGATTTGAGAGAGGGAAAAATTACAATGTTGTATTTGCTGATGAAATCTTTAACATTATAGTTAGCATGAATAATATGAATATATTACAGGAATAATTTCTTTATATAATATTCTTTTCATAAAATAATTGATTTTTTTTTTTCATTTTTTACGTTACTGAAGCCATTAGGCACCTTGGCACGGGGCTACCTTTGAAAGTAACTCTTGTAGATCTGTGTCAGGTACACTCCAGGGTCAGCCTCATTTTCTGCCAAGTATTCAGATTGATGGAACCGTATCTCATAGCTTAATTTTAAACTGATTCTGTTTTTCTTATTGCTACAGTAAAACCCCTAGAGTCTTATAAGCTGCTGGCTGCCTACACATTCCATCTGAAGCATGCTGCACGTTGTGTCTCCTATCTCTCCCTCTGCTGCTATTACTTGCTCTTTGGGTGCGCCCTTTGGAAAGAAAGCCCTACTAAAGAATTTGATATCATTGTGATACTGAAAGGAAACCTCAAGAGACTGAACTCCTAATCACCAAGGATTATTCCTATAAAATACCCTGAGTACGCTTTTTTCCCCCTCTTCAAATTTCCTCTGAAATTTGGGGATGAAACAGGAAATTCCATGAAACGCAATTAGCACCGTAACAAAATACACCTGCATCTTTCTACTGTGGGTTATTTTCAGCTTTTTTGTACGCATACTTTTCTGCTTATTTTCTTGTTCTATTTTGTATGCATCTATTGAACTTCTGCTTTGGCTGTTTTCTTGCTAACGCAATCACAGTTAAAGTTACTTCCATATAAGCTAATAAAAGTGCATCTGCTTGGAAAATTTGTGAAAAAAGGCTATAGATTGTATAAAACGTATCAGTTTGGTTTTAAATTGTCATGGCAACACTGACGTCTTCAACTTTAAATGACAGAGTTAATATTTGTGGAATGTTGTACTCATAATATATTTTGGGAAGCTGCAATAAAGAAGAATAAACTATTATTTTAGAATACAAACCTGAGTAACGTATGAATATATCTCATCACATTTAAATTTATTCAGCATTTAGCACTTATTGTTTACAACAAAATCACCTCAGAAAACAGTCTTTCTGATCTCAAATAGCATTTGCTCAAGCCAAATCAAGGCAGAATTTTATCATGTTAATTTTATTACAACTCCAATCTCCCTATGACCACAGACATCTGAATTTGTAGGTTTAGTTCAACATATAATTGAGCATCTAGGCATTTCCCAAACCTATCATCCCAGTGAAATAAATAATATGTTAAACACATAGTACCAAAGGATTTTAACATATCTACGCACAGACTGCTTTTAAGGCCTATGACAGTGACAGGAAAATATTATGAATCATGTTGATGAGCAAGGTAGTTCAGGATTGCCTTTGAGCAGCAGAAGTCAAGCGATAAACAAACAGTAGGGTACTGCTCAATGGTTAGGGACCACGCTCCTTTTTGCCTCAGTTATTTGAAATGAAAACCGTAGATTTCACTGTAATTAGTTATTAGGACAGATAAAACTTTATATGCAAGTCAATGAAATGAAATGTAAGCCAAAAAAAATACCTTTAGCCACAGAATTCTGCTATTAGAAGTGTGATTAGCATTTAACCTTACAGCTATCCCTGGCCATAACTTAAATGCCTAGAAAAGACTATCCTGCACAAGTCTTCATTTGCAACATATCTTGTAATTTTAAGATAATTCATGAAAAAAGCCAAATGCTTACGCAGTCATTTAATATGGGCTGCTTCTACAGAGTTCCTCCTGTTCCAAGGTTTTCTTTCCTAATCCAGCTGTCACTGCTGTTGATTTGTTTCCACAGGCAGAAACAGCTTTAACTCTGTGTCCACACAACATACACAGAGAGTTGTTTAGTGCATTGAACTGAAATGTAGTGTAACACAGAACACGGTGTTTGAAATTATTTTCTCTTGGCTTTTCATATTAATTTTTTTACAGCAAACCATGCACAGTGTAGATCTTTAAGTAAAAAGCAACAGTGCACCAGAGCTTTGTTAGAGTTTTATCCTGTCTATTAAATACCGTGCTAGAATGGCTTCACCATGTGAAGAAAGAGCAGAAAAAGGTTTATTACATAATAGTATCAGCAGCAACATTCTGCTTTTTTCACTTCAGCTTTTAAAATGTTTCTAGACTATTATTTTGGTTTATGGTGATGGAAATCCAAAAGATGCGCAACAGTAGGTTTGCACAGCAAGTAAAAATGATAAGGCTGAAAGCAATTTTCCATTTTACAGACTTCGGAACCAAGGAAAGGCAACATGCAAATTTCCTTTTTGCAAACCTGTAATACCAGCATACCTCTTTACTAAATCCATAAATGAAGGTCAGAATTACTAATATAGTTCTGTATTTTTCACTGCGTAAATTCATGTTACGGGTTACTGCAGAGATTTTTAAATAAAATGAGTTTATGGCCAAAATTTAAATGGTCTGATGAGCAACACAAATTAATCTTTCTCACTTTCTTTTAGTAAAACATACTCAAAAAGAAAAAAAATTGCCCTAGTAGAATTTATGCATACAAACAGAATGTAATTTCTATTGAGGTAATGTTCTAGAAATCAGTCTCTAGACATCCACAAGCATCTACTGACATAAGTGAAAAGATTGCATAAGTGGTAACGACATGAATTTGGGAAAACTGAACTACTTAAAATAGTCAAGGGCAGAAGGAACTACAGACAGGGTACTTAAAAGTTATCAGTAGTGAAAACCTAAGACTTTTGTACTCTAAAACTGGCAGGAAAAAAAATCAGTTTTCAAATAACTTGTTGACTTTTTTGTATCCTATAGTCATGCTTCTGTAGCAGGGAGACCCCAATCTGCTTTCCAAGCTGAAGAAAGAAAAAAGTAGAAATATAGTAACTTCAAACTGGTTTTTTTCAGTAGGTGATTAGGAAAGAATCGGACTTTACGGCCTTTTTTTTTTTCCATATATCAATGATTAGTGTTGGGGTTTTAATTTTTGTTTAAAAAAAAGCTTTTTTGCCACTGAAAATTAAAGATTTGAGGCTCTTTCATTGTGTTCATAAGTTTGACGTAATAGCATGCATGGGATGGCTGTGGGAGAGGCTATATTTCAAACGGTTTGAGATAACTGATGTCCACATCAACTGGCTGTGAACAGAAGCCAAAAAGTAACAGGAGATAAGAGCCTCAAGTACCACAGGGCTGTATTAGAACCATAATTAGAAAAAGAATGGGCAAGAGGGGAATAAATCTGAATTTGCTTTTCATCTAAATTTAAAACATAGGCTCAACAGTCAAACAAATAGCAAGGAGATGGCATATTCCCTCCATCTGATCTCATGGAGTTCTTGAGAAAAGGAAACTTTACAGGTAGGAAAAGACTTGTGAGGACGATTATGGCTTGACTGCAACAGATGTTTAGTCTGTGAATCTGAGTGGGAGTCAGGCATGAGATAATGTCATATGGACCTTCATTTACCAAAGGGATTAGACAGAGGTTTCATGGATAGAGATTTTGGATCTACGTACTGACATTTCTTCCAAGCCCCATTTAAGAAAGTAAATCCTTTTATGAATTATTTCTTTCTATTTCAACATCCCCATCTCCCTTTACGAAACTGCAATTATGTCACTATCTTCAGAGATTCATAACAACTAGCCTGTATATCACTTGAAATACCATTAAAACACTAAATATTGGGAAAGTAACATTCATGTGGAGCAGAGCACTCAGCTGTGCAAAAGCTGGAAAATATGCTGGTCTTTCTCATTCTGTTCCTGTTTGTGAGAGCAGTGCCCATTTCCTCCGTCCTCAGCAGCCATGCAGCTGGAGTTTTCTTTTTGGCATAGTCTGGGAAAGTGATAAAAGCCCTGTGAAAATCTGTGAAGAAAATAATAATGCTGTAGCCTATATGCTTGGTGGTAACCACGGCTGGCCACAGCCACAACTGCATGGGGAATTACACTGCTGGCTGGTCCAACACATCACGGGAGCAGGAGCAAACACGCTGCACAAGACTGAGGTGATGAAGACTGGAAGGGTTTAGGCTCCTCTGCTCACATTGGTAAATTCACATTGGATTAAAGGTAGCAATAAGGGTGATCACACTGTATAACCAAAGAGTTGTAAGGCCTGGAGAGCCACCTTGCTGCCAGACACTGAACATTCACTGGACTGAACAAGATATAGACAATATGGAAAAATACAATCTGACCATAAGATAGAAGCTCAAAACAAAAAAACCCACAAACATATTTGGCTATATTACAGCAGCAGAAGCTCCTCAAGTTTGTACTCTAACTTTTCTTGTTACTTGGCTGAGCAACCAGTAATTTTAAGACAACTAATAAATGCAACAGAATAAAAAAAAAAATTCTTTTTGGTAATCCAAACAAATTTTGGTTTGTTTTTCATTCAGCTGAAAAGAGGCATCCACCTGAACCTAAGGATGAGCCACCCTTCAAACATCCATTTTCCCGCAAATTATGTTGGCATCAGGGTTGACATTAGAACTTATGGAAGCAAAACCAACACTGCAATGAGAAGCAATTGTGCAATAGAGATCCTTACAGGAAGGTTGTTGGTAAAAATATACCCTGTATTTCATTCTTTAAAAGCAATCGCTTTGTCTGCAGTGGATAACTTCTTCTATCCCAGTAGCCACGCCTAAGAAATCACAACAATCACTCAACAAAAGCAGTTCAAACTGATAAAATGAATGAAATTATTCAACAGAATTTAAGGGGTAGGATCTCCCTTCCCCCGTCCTAGGTAGGATATCACTTATAGACTTTCAGCAGCTTCCTCCCACTGCTCTTCTGAAAGATGACAGATTCATTTTTGTAGATATGTTTTTTTTCCTTCTCAAATGAAGGTACAAAGAGAAAGTAATTCATATGCGTCAAATTTGCGTACTATGTTATCAAACTAAAACTGAAAAGGAGGTTTGGTTGTTAGATTTCCTGCTGGACATAAAAACACCTTGATGAGTACTCCTAGGAGGGATGCAAAATTTTTGAAGATTGTCTCACTGAGCCCCCCGACCATAATGCAGATACCCTCTGTAGTACAGGTTTATGAAGTACATGAAGAAACCATCTAGAATATCTGTGATCACACCCAAATTTTTCAGACTGCTTCCAACACTTCAGCGCTAACACTGATCTTGTAATGCTGTGAACAAGAATGCATTCTACAGACATGGAGAGACATGGAAAACTCAGGATGCCTAGGAGCCAGTTTCTTAATTTAGGATCAACAACCACCATCTGGAGAAGACCATCACATTTTGTGGTGACAAGAGCTGGGAATCACCTGTACAGAAACTATCAAAAGCATTTCAGATTTTAACAGAGAAGAAGAACTGGCATCTATGATTGCTTCTTTTTGTGAAAACCAAACAAAAATACCTTCAAAACCTAAATGTGACACTGCATGGGACTGGAGAACTTCAGTACCATGAATTAAAATTTGGACAACTAAAAATCCATTGCAACAGATTCCTTGTACAGCCAAAAGAGAACAACCCCTTGAACAGTAATTGACAAAAACATCTACCTTGAGCACATGCTCCAGCACACTTAGCTAGTAAATAAATAATATGGCTCAACCTTAAAAGATTAGTTGAGAGCTAGCTATTCATTCAAGAAGCTTGTTCTAATAAAATAACATGATGTAGTGCATCTATGCCTAGTAACAGAAAAGAAACACAGCATGTAGCATCTGACCCAAAGCTTACTGAACTCAGTAGAAACTTCAGAGCCTTCCCAAACTTAAAGCAGTTGCATAAGCCAGGAAACACAATACATTCTTGTAACATTATTAAAAAAATTTATCATTAAACAAAACAAAAAAACCAAAAAGAAAGACACCTTTACAATGAAATGTACTAAACTCAGCTGCTTGCTCTAACCCAGTGTGGTCATTTTTTGTTGCAAAATCCATCTCCAGCAATGGCTAAAACGTGCGGGTAAAAGCAAAAACAAGGCAGGTAGAACTGATGCTTCCGCTACACACTTGCAGCTTTCAGCATTTCACTGTGGAAATCGTGAGCCAAATTCCTACCCAGATCGCCCTATTTAATATTTACCAATGAAACTGTACTTCACAAAGGTGCTATATCCTTTTTCCTCCCACTCACAATTAAGGCCTCCACAGCATCTCATGCTCTACAGCACGAGTTCTACAATTTCTTTCTCCACTGAAAAAAAAACAAAACCAAAACCAAAAACCCTCCTTCATGTTAAACTCTGCTCTGTGACCAGTTCACATATGAGAAACAAAACCAGTTGTTTTCTATTAAACTTTTATGTTAATTGTGTGTTATAGTCTACCAGCTGCCTTTTTTCCCCGACCAAGCTGAAGAAATTTTGGCTTACTTAGGTTTCCTTCAAATGGCCACCATTCTGTACCTTTGACCACAGGGTATGCTTTACGAGCTTGGGTAGCATTCAAGCTATGGGTGCACCACGGGTGCACTACAGTAGCCTTACATGTTTTAAACTGGTCCTCAGTTCCCTTTTCTCACAATCCCACCAGCACTGAGACGATGTTTGCAGATTCACAATGACTCTCAAATGAAGCAGTAACAGCCTGTTGTGGTATATGCCCAGTTCACTCAGCTTCACGATTACCATCATTTTGCATTCATCAACCCTGACTTTCATCTGAATTTACTGCCTCAATACCTATGGTGGGATCTCTTTCTTCTTATTTGAGAGGTCTATAGCATAATCTCCTGTTTCCGAGCCAGACATCCTAATTCCTTTTATACCCGTAATGTCTGTCAGATGGCATTCAAAATAGGACAGATGACTCACACCACTGAAATACATACATCTCTCCAGCGACTCTCTAAAGTGAATCTTAAGAATCAGTTCAGATATCCGTTTCACAGTGTTAGAAAAATCCCAGCTTTGTATTTTGAAATTCTACAATTTACAGTGACCTCTATTTTTGACAGTCCTGAATAATTACATAAGAATAACAAATTGTCAGGTCATAAAGTATCCCTTCCTCCAGATGGTTTAAGTATGTGTTGAACAGAATAGATTCCTGATGAATCCACTGGTAACCTCCTTTTAGAATTAAAAATAACCATTTACTTCTGCCCTCTGTTTTCTTTTTAAAGATTGCCATTACACTTGCCATCTTCTGTTCCTCAGGATGAATAAAGATTACACTCAGCAGTTCATAGTTCAGCATGTCCCACCTGACTTCTCTCAGACCACTTAAGTGAGGACCATTTGGTTTTAGTCGTTTGTTATTATTCATCTCAAATTCAAGTTTCTTTTTAAAATAATGGATTTCTATAGATTTGAGCTAAAATTCATTTTACTCACACTGTTAACTTGAGAGAGTTTTTCATTTATTCCCTGTAAATAATGGCTCATGCAAAAGAATCACTCTGACCTCATTTATAGAGGGTATTAATGCAAATAGTTCATTACTTCTTCTGGCATGCACTTATCTTTCCTAAATGCTCTAATTATACCTTGATCAGGTTTTTTCAACACCACATTCCTGCAGGATTCTTGCTTCCAATGAGTTTAACTCCTAGCTTTATGCTTTTAGCAAACTCAAAATAATTTCTTAAAGTCATTCCTTCAAGATAATTTTTCAATCTTTCTTATCAAAGCTTACTTCTAAGCCTGCTAGGCTCACGCTCTTTTCCATTCTCCTTACTTGGACATGACAAGTACTTTTTAAATAATGGTTGGGTTCTGGATTTGATTTTTCTTTCAACCTCCAGAAGCTCTTTATTCTTCTGTTCACCCACCCTTGGATTTATTTTTAAATAAAAGCAATTCAATAAAGTTTTATCCCATTTTGGGAGGGTGTTCACTCCCTTAGAATGTTTTCACCAGTGGCATACGTGTGCAATTAGCACTGAGTACTAGAGAGTCCCTCATAACCTGCAAGCATTTTCTCTTTACATACTCATTTTAAATTCCCACTAAATAGACTCCACATTTCTTCATAATTGCCTCTTTATAGAAGTTAAACACTATATCGCATTTTCCTCTACTATATGGATGCAGAAGTTCATTTGCCAATGTTCACCCTCATTTTTACAGAATCTTTATTTTTAAAACAGCTACATACTGACCCAGGCCATTTCTGCACCATTCCTAAATGGATCATATGTCACCATTGTCCCAGAAATCCTTACAGTGTAAGTAACTAAAATCTTTGAGGAACTGGCTGCAGGTACAAGAATGTTAACCAAAGATGTTATGCATACAGGATTTGTTTTTTGGTTTTCTTCAAATTCAATAATTATAGCTCATGCCTTTTAGCAATAGGCACAGATGACAGAATGGGAGATGAGGAGTCACAGAAAGGAAGTAAGAGGGGGTATTCAGTCTAATCCCCAATTAACATAACTATCCATAAACCAAAAGCAGAGAGAAATACCAGGTAAGGAGGTACCATAAAAACTTCCAAATTGCTAAAGGCCAGGAAAGTACATAAAGGCTGCATCATGGGAAATGTGACCTGTTCTTATACTCTTTCTCCTAAGCAGTCGCTGTTGGACACAGAATACTGGGCTGAGTGAATCTCTCATATATGCTGCTCTTGCATTAAGTGTCTTAGTCATCAAGAACCGGGAAAATTCACAGCATTTCAAAATTGAGTAGAAAAAAGAACAGAACAAAAAAAATTACAAAGAAAAATTATCAGAATTTTCCCTTTGAAGACTTACAAAACTAAATAATATACAAATCTGATCTCACTTCCAGTTTTCTAGTCTTCATTGCATTAATAATTACTTAATATAATGTCAAAAATACAAAAACTAAACCAAGAATAACTGAACATGCTCTAAGAGTCAAACATTATTTCCAGTTTGAAGTGAAGAAACTTGGAATCAATAAATATATGAACAGACAAGCAGCCAACAAGACATGTTTGTTTAACTGGACCCCAAGGGCATAATTCTTTTGAGTATGCCAGTGGAAGAGAATGAGAACTTCTACCAGAAGCAGCTGAATGAGAAGATGCATAAATCACACTACTTTCTAAAGTTCTAATAATCTCTCCAGAAGAACTTCCTGCCAGATGTTTTATAGCATCAAGTTAAATATTTTCTACTGGGCTTTATTATGGCTTTTCCAATTCTTTCATGTATCACCTGAAGAAAGAGAATTTTAAAAAGAAAACAAACAACAAAAAAATCCCAACCAAAACCTACTCTCCAGGATCTTGTCTGCCTTCTAGATAAATGGAAAAACAAATTTTGTCTGTGGTGATACTAATTCCATGCTAACAAGCTTTTCAAAAACCTCCTCAGTGGTGCACAAAATACTGGAGCAGTAACCTAGTAAAATTTGAAGCATGCTAGAGAAACTGTATGTCGTAGCTATTGGAAATCATCCCTGTCAAACACTTCCATATCAAGCACAGAAAGTATCCTTTATTATTCAGTTTGGATGACAGAAATTAATCATTCCATTTGCACTGCAGTATCTGTCTGTGAGCTGGACACTCTTTTAAGTGGAATCACTCATGAAACCATAATGTATAAATCTGTGTGGCCTGCAAGCATAAATTATCTCATTATCCAGGACATCCTGGTGGAATTTCAGGTAGTTTGCTTCAAATCTCATTGATTCTTGTAACTTGTAGATGGAAGAGACATTCTAAACACTAAGAAAATGCTGCTTTTATTCATCACTAATTTGGGGAAAACCTGCTTTGTTGGGTATAAGTAACCTATTGATGTACAACTAAAAGTGTTCACCTCAAACGCATCAAATTCTACAGGCACAGGAACAGCACAATCACCTCTGTGAAGGAACTGAACGCACCACATTTCCTGCATGCATGCAGGTTTCCATCACTTTGATAACATCTACCAGGACCATCTTACAACAGACTTGATTATTATTCAAGACAATCAGAATTCTCAACCAAAAGCAACATACCTAGAATGCTGAGGCCTCATGTCTTCCCTGGTATTTGTAATAATAAAATGCTTAATTAAGAAGCCATACACATGACACCTTACCTTTGACGCCATACGCACGAATAGTGAGTTTTGATCCTCTGCTGTTCTCATCTTCTCATTTTTGACCAAATCCTGCAGGTTCATACTGTCATCATCCTGAAAATACCTTACTCTTTCTTTATCTACATGAGTAGGAACCTGGAAACAAACATATTGAAAATAAATATTAACCTAGTGAGAAAGTTCAGCTATAAAATTCAGATCCTAATAATTTCAACAAGTTTAAAGAATCATGAATCAAGCTAAGCACATCTGAAACAATTGGGCTTGCTGCTTCATTTGAAAAGAACATCTTCCCCTTTCTTCAATTGCATCAGTAGGTCTAAATAAAAATATAGCCTCTTCCCACAATTGGTATATCATAGAATCATAGAATGCTTTGGGATGGAAGGGACCATTAACGGTCATCTAGTCCATCCCCCCTGCAATTGGCAGGGACATCTACAACTAGATCAGGTTGCTCAGAGCCCCATCCAGCCTGGCCTTGAACATTTCCAAGAATGGGGCATCTACCACCTCTCTGGGCAACCCGTTCCAGTGGTTCATTACCCTCATTGTAAAAAATTTCTTCCCTATATCTAGTCTGAATCTACCCTCCTTTAGTTTAAAACCATTACCCCTTGTCCTATCGGCATTGGCCCTGCTAAAAAGTCTGTCCCCATCTTTCTTATAAGCCCCCTTTAAGTACTGAAAGGCTGCAATAAGGTCTCCCCGCAGCCTTCTTTTCTCCAGGCTGAACAACCCCAGCTCTTTCAGCCTTTCCTCATAGGAGAGGTGTTCCATCCCTCTGATCATTTTTGTGGCCCTCCTCTGGACCCTCTCCAACAGGTCTATATCCTTTAGCTATCAGAGCTACAACACTACCACTCAGGAAAGATGTAGAGTAATTCACTGAAACAGTTAATCAGCTCACAAAAATGGAATATAAAGTAATCTTCATTATTTACAGAAGCTTTTGAATTGTCAAGTCACAGACGCTACTGAAACACAGCAATCACAGACACTACTGAAAAGTTGTATAAACGTGGTACCTCTGCTGGGAAATGTTGCCATCTTAGAGTGCACAAGAGAACAGTTTGTCCTTTAGGGCAGGACTAAACTAAATCCTGAAGGAGCATAGGGAATGGTCATTAACATAAAGCAGAGATGGCATTTTCCAAAACGGAAACAACAGGAAGATGACAACCAATTCCTCACCCTCTTGTGCCTTTCACTCCTCCATAGCAGTGTTATAAACTGAGCTGTCTTACTAATCAAGAACATATTTGCTAGAAATATGAGGCATTGTCATGTCCTCTTATCTCAAGAGGATCAAAATATTAGTTTATTTACTGTTGCAAGCAAATATCCTAATAAAACACTGCTCCAGCCTCCAAGCTTGTCACTGTTCTCCAAAGCACTTTGTTACAAAGATTAGGTCATAATTTTTATTATCAGCAGTAGCAGTATTTTTGATCAGGAGAACAGAAAAGGAAAATTAGCCCCTGAGGCCTGAGTATCTCAGTAAAGTCCTTCTTATTTTGGAAATATTCACTTCTGCTAATCTTCATTATTTACACAACTTTATGCAATATAAACTACTTGGCTAAGAGACTGTGATGATTTGAAAAACTTACTTTTCCTTGAATGTGCATTTAAATAAACTCTAAAGTGATCACTAGGGAAACGTAGTCTGAAAATAAACTTAATATATGCTTAATAAATATGTACTCTAACACTTAATTACAATCATCTTCTGAAAAGAACTTTTTAACTACCTACTGACATTCTGATAAGACACTCATATTAATTATGGCATCATGAAAGTAAAACTACAAAATAATTTCAGAATTACACTTTAATACTCACATTTGTAAAACTTACCATCTGTCGCTTTCTCCGTCCTTTTGGCTCCTGTGGTTCAGTTGGTGCGGTCACAGGCCATGCCCTTCCACTTTGATCTGTTCTGACAAGGACCACTTGTTCATCTTCTTGACGGCTTGAAGCCTGTGACAGGTTTTAAGATACATTTTAAAACAGGTGATACCAACAAAACCAAAAGAAACACCTAATCCACACTAAATAAAGTTTAAAATCCTAAAGATTAAATAACAGATTCTTTACATTTTGCGTGTTCATTATAATTCAAAGCAGGCAGTATTACCTTACACAAGACATTCTTTTCCACAATCAAAAAGAACAGAATATTAAAAATATAATCAGCTCATTAAGTGCAGAGTTAACAAATCCTTTCCAAAAAGAACCAAGTTTGTATTCTGGGTTCTTTCACATAAAGCTTCATCCCCAGAAGAAATACAATGCTTCTGAAGACTTAAATAGATAATGAATTAATATACATCACCACCATTATAACAGTGTACTCCTGAAAACCATCTGAAAGCTGCAGCACGTTACCATTTCTGGGTTTTTTGTGAATTGGGGATTTTGGGTTTTTTTCATGTTTGTTTGGTGTATTTTTTTTCCTTTCAAAACTCGGCTAACAAACTAGCCAAAACATTAGCTACTGCTTTTCAACACATTCCATTAGATCAGACTTTTCTTTCCTACACTGCACCTACCACCAGTATAGATCACTTTTATCACAATGTAATACTGAAAATGTTTTAATCTTGATTCTAGGATATGCAGAATAGGAGATATAAACAGCTCAACACAAGTATGTCTCTCTGTGGTGAAGAGGAAACAGATGAGTAGATTGTACATTGATTATTTAGGTCAAATTAAAGTATACTGAGGCAGAAATGACAACTTTTAAATCATCTGTTTGTGTGTTGAAATATATGGAAACAAAACCAAGCATTTACTTTATATATGCCAAATAAGTCATTTGCCTTTGAATGGCAAATACATTCAGTCTCACATAAACTACACTTGTACTTAATCACTGCTTCTACATACCAAAAGAAATTTGGGAATCATGAGGAGAATATATTCCAAACCTGACTAAACCAAGCTCTTGAGGTGCTGGAGATATGAGGTAAGAGGCACACACAGGAGTGGGCAACAAGGGAAGCTTTCACACACCTACCCTTGGTCCTCATGGTGGAACAGAACCACCAGTTCATCTGCTGGAAGAGGAACACAGTAGGGCACCCGCCATCTAGAGTTCGAATGCATTGAGGACAAGTACTGACATAAATGCTGAACAAACTAACTAGGAGTGTTGCTCTACTGAATTTTCTACTCATAAATTTAAAAAAAAAGTCTAATCAGGGACATGGAAGTCAGCAGCTGCCTTGGCTGCAGCAACCACGAGATACTGGAGCTTAAGATTTTAAGGGAAGTGAGGAAAGCAAGTAACAGAACAAAGAAAAACCCTGGATTGTAGGAAAACAGACTGCAGGTTATTCAGGGATCTGCTTGGCTGGATCTCATGGGAGATGGTCATGAACAACAAAGGTGCCCACGAGAGCTGGTTGATCTTCAAGGACAACCTCCACAGAGGATGAGAAGGATCCATTTGATCTGCTATTTGGCTAAATGGGGAACTTCTAGCAAAAACAAAAGGAAGCTCACAGAAGATGGAACCTGAGACAAATTATTCAGGAGAAACACAGAAGCACTTGCCAGGCATGCAGGGATAGAATTAGGAAAACCACACCTGAAGCTGAAACTAGCAAGAGATGGAAAAAACAAAAAGAAGGGATTCTATGAGCATACTGGATGTCCTCATGGAAGCTCCTTCCAAGCACAACAGCAGTAAGGTGACTGGGAACAGCCAACATGGATTTGCAAATGGAAAATCATGCCTGATAAATCTGCCCTCTGCGGTGAGATGACTGGTTCAGTGCACAAGGAAAGTACCGGGGATGTTGTTTATCTTGATGTTTGCAAGATTTTCAACGCAGTCTCATAGTATTTTTGTTGACAAACTGGAGGGATGTGTAGACTGCAAGACGGGTGGGAAATTGTCTGGATTACCAGGCTCAAAGAGTAGTTGTCAATACTTCAAAGTCTAACTGGCACTCCTCATAGTTTAACTAGGACATTGTTACAGATGCCATTCCTCAGGGGTTGACAGAGGGATCAACACAATTTAACTTCAACACCCTGGACAATGGAACAGAACACGCAATCGGTCAACTGAATCCTTTGTCTGACATACATACATCTTTTATTTAAACTGAATAAAGACCAATAGGAAACTAAAGATAAAGAGTGTCATTTTCCTTTCATTATTTCTATCAGCATTCTGAACACAATTTTGTTTTTTGCAATACTGGAGTTCACAAAGCACTACGTCCCAGGACCCAGAACTAGTCCTCTGGTTTGAGATTTCTCCTCTCATTTCAAACTTGAAAGGCAGATCACTACTGAAGAGGTATCACAAGATCCGTGTCACAACTTACATAGGGATGCTCTCAAAACAAAGTGCATGTCCATTCCGCGTTATGCTCCTAATCTCTACTTCAGTTGAAGGGGGAAAAAGAAAAAACATCAGCAAAAAACCCTATTAGTTATGACTGACAGTTCTTACAAAGAAGAAAAACGTAACAGCTGTGAACACATTAAATGGTGGATATCAGAAAAAAAAAAAAAAGAAGTTCACAGAGCGGTCCTTACCATTAGACATAGATACTTACATAGATAGAAGGTTAATATGAAAACTACTGGTAATGTTGATTTTTCTTTATCAGAACCCAAGAAGCAAACTGCCAGTTGCCTGGCTTCAGTTTAATCTGTTAGCCGGTGACAGGTGAATGGATAGTAAAATCACTATTACTCGTACGAGCACAGAGGAGCTCCCTCAGTTTCCTTGTACAATAGGAACATTTTGCCAAATAGTGTAAATCCTTATTATATTGGGCATCTTCAGAACTGTAAGACCAGAAGCAAACACCTGCCTCAAGGAACTACCTACAAGTGAGGTCATCTTAGTTTGGACAGAAGAGTATAATCCCTGAACTTCTACCCTTCAGCACCTAAGATCTTATGACCACCTAAGTTTTTCTCAGTGGAGTTCTAGAGTCATATTGGGTTACGTTTCCAAGCATGTCCAAAACTGCTCCCATTTTGCCAGAGATGGATGGCTTAACATCTACTCCATATCCAAACTCAATCAGAATGCCCGGACTAAGCACCCTTATTCCTAAATTTCACCCCTGGTTGCCTTATTTCCGATCCAGTGCTCATTAACATTCTTGAGTTCATTACAAAGGGCTGCGGCCACAGATTTAATTCAGAAAAATATACCCTTTTGTAAAAATATTCTGGAGGAATATCATCCATTCATTTAAACTTCAATGCAGCTCAGGAAGATTACAGATCTATTTCGCATGACTTCTCTACCCACTGAGCACAGAGAGGAGGAGGCCTGGAATACCTGTACAGCAGGACTGAAGAATAGACGTGGAGGACTCATTAAGCCAGACAGAATTTATCAGCACATATGAAAATGGAGCACTATCATATAGCTCAGTTTTGAAGGCACTCCCATGGATTCCAGTCCTTCAGACAAAATACCAGGGAGTAGAATGAATATATCCATTTCCCAAATGACTGCTTAAATACTTCATTACACCTCAGCTCTTGCAAACTCCATTTGTAGGTACTTACAGTTGCAGCTTACACTGTTGTTGCCAGCTGCCTACGAGCAAAGCATGGGAGTGCTAAGTGCTGTTCCATATCACTCCCTTTATGTGCCCAGCCCTCGGTCTTCCCATACCTTCATCTGCTCCCACCAACTACCTTCTCATTTGCAATGGAAGTTACTACCTTTTCAGCTGATGAACGTCCATTCAGATGATGGACGTCCTGTCAAGAGCCAGGTCAGCTCAGCTCCCTCCAAAACAGGGACAATAGTACATCCCCACTTCATTGGGGTATTCTCAGACTTAAATAAAGATAGATGTATATATATACACAAAAAAACTTTTTAAAAAGGCAGAAATTCTTCACCAGAAAAATAAGTATTGAACTTTCTGAAAAGATTAAGAATAAAAAAAAAAATTTAAAAAGCCTGAGAGCTTCTTGATCACACTACAAAGTTGTTTAGGTAAACCGGTTGATTAAATTAGAGCAAATAATAGGGACATCGCTAAATCTGGTGATTTCATCCATTTAGGACAGCCTTTGTCAAATTTTATAAATTACTTTATTAATTTCAATTTGAAGCTATTTTCCAACAAACAACTGATGTCTGTTTGATATCTGCCATCCTTGCCTAATGAAAGCTTGTCCCAGAAACCCCAATAAAGTCTGCAAATTCTGAAGATACTGAAGTATGCTAGCTTCAACAACTTAATTATATTTTTCCAAGAAAAGTCACATGAAGGTAGAAGTTACGGACTAAAAAGCTGCCTAGGTAAGCCAGAATTCTCTCTTCTGTATCACCAAAGGCAAATCTCATTTTGCAAAGCAAACCAAGGTGTCCGGTACTGGTCTGGCTCCAATAACAATAAGGATATTTTAAGATAATACACATATAGCCCTACTTATTTCCAGCATCACCCAGATACCTGCCTCAGCTGTTACCTTTTCACAAGATAAGGTGTTTTCTCTCTGTTGGGAGGGGGAGAAGAGGTGATTCATTGCCATAGGAGAAAAATGCCATAAGCCTCCACCTCACACTTGCCATGTGCTAAAGGTCAAACCTGGCTAGAGACAGAGACCACCAGAGGCAGGGGGGGACTGTGGTTTCATGTCATCACTATGCTGTTCAGATGGTGTGAGACCTAGCTATCGCTACAGCATTAAAAGCACTATTAATTTGAAAACATAACAACAACAACAAATGATCAGCATTAGATGAGCAAAGACAAAGGACAACAGGGTTGACAAAGAATACAACATGAGGGAAAAGCAGCATCAGTATGTACACCACATTTTTAAATGGGATATAAATGCAAATGGAGTATTCTGGATATAATAATGAAGAGGTAACCTATGCAAGTTGCTAGGGCACTGGTCATTTCTTTCTGCGTATTCAAAAAAAAAAAAGGTGGACATTTGTGAATATTGTAATGCTTAAACAACCTATGACTTAACAAGGATCACTACTGTGACAGACACTAGAAACAATTTTAACAGTTGAAGGAGCTGGGGAAGAGAAAAGTCAAAGAAAAAGCAAAGTTTTAAAAACCAGAATTGGGGGGGGGACATTTCTTAAGAAGCAAGTCACTTGATAACATCTGCAACATTTGGTTGAAATAAGCACAAAATTTTGTTTGAAATGGTGGAAAAGACAAATACACTCACAACCTAAATATTTTAGACTGAACACAAGATAATCATGTAGAGGAAAATCATAAAAAGAGCAGTATGAAAAGCTAGAAAGGAAACAGGGAATAATTTTAAAAATTTATACACAGCAGAGAGGGAAAGCAAAGATGAAGTTAACACCAACAGAACATATCATAGGAAACATGACAAATGCCCTAGTTGTATAAAGACTTGGATAACTCTACAAGTTTGGAAGCTGAAGACATAACCACAGATGTTGCAGTGAAAACTCAAAAATCCAGGGCATTGCTAATTAATCTGAAATGAAACAGACCTTTGTAGAAGAAAAAACCCACCTCATCCCAAACCTATGTGGCCAAGCAGGGATACCACAGCTCTCCCAAGAGGACTAGTCGAAGCAACATGCAGAAGGGGCAGCAAGTACAGGAGTTGAATGAGTGGAAGGACATGCCTGACTGGGGATTTCACATAACCAGGACCCTTCAGAAATGGTTACTTGTTAGATTATTCACTGAAAACTGTGAAGGGGCCTGCTGCCCCTGTGGAGTCTCCAAAAAGATAGCGACTTCAGGTGAATTGGGTCCCTCCTTCCCCACATTTTTGTGTTGCTGAGACAAGAAAAGGGATGGAAATTTTCCACAAGGAATGGCTGCATCTTTTCCATTTCTGGTCTCTAAATTTTCACCTCATCGTATACACGACTTTTCAAAAAGACAAATCACTAAAATAGACATTACAACAGCAATGCTGTTTTGCTCAGCAACTGCACGGAATAGTAAACATCAGATTCTTATGTCAACTTACAAGCATCTAATTCTTTTTTAAAACATCCATTCCAAGATTTAAGTGTCTTCACTACAATTTTTAAAATACCAACATTTCAAAAAGGATGCCCTCGTTAAGCAGTCTATTATTTTCCTCAAATGAATAGAATTCACAAGGTGTTCTACATGTCAGAAAAACAGACTTCATGTGCCTTTGAAGACAGGCTCCAAACAGCAACAACAGTTGCACTGTCTTTTTTCTTCTCATTTCTGCATGCCAACACACTAACATACAGGCAGTAGCAGAGTATCTTCTGGATCTGAACCATGGAATGAGTTGGGGAGGGGGCGGAAACTGAGTGAAATAGAGCTGCCTCTGTACCCACTCAAATGTTTCCCCTTTCTCTTAATGCATCTGATAATTGAATTCTTCACTAAGTTTCCATCCTCAGGAGGGTCAACTGTTTCGCTTCAAATATTACACTCCCCGTAGGCTGCTACCAAACTTAAAACATCTGTCTGAATATCAAGCAAAAATCCAATACAGTAATCAAACACCTAAAACCTTTTTTTTTTTTTTTCAAAAAAGCCTTTTATAGACTGAGAGAAGAAAAATGACCAAATCTGCCCATAAATGATGATTAACTTCTGACTTAGAAGTATGATTTTGGACATGCTTCTGGAATGTTTTTAAGTAAAAGTATCATGTTTGATACAGGTATCAATGGTTTATTTCCATGTTTAATGATCATCCACATAAACAGGCATATGTTTCCTTCCCACCTTTTTACTGTTTAAAGGTGCTCTAGTTCTGCCTCAAAAATCACTTCCTCAGCTTCCCGATAAATATCACCCTGTGAGGTCCCTCAAAGTTGTCTATTTATTCTAGCAATAAGCAATTCACAACTGAACATACCACTAGAACATCTCATTATTTTAGCATGATATAAAACTCAGTAGCTGCCACCAACCACTAAACTGCTGTTTTAGAAGTAGTCCTCTCTAGATATGAACTTTTCTCCAGGTGAATGCTCTGATCTTGGAGACACAGAATGGTTCACAAACCAAGTAAACTTATGTTTTGTGGAAAAAAACAAGCATTATACTGGAGCATATGCACAAGAGGTATACCTGTATAAGCTGATTTCTGTGGAAATACTTCAATTTTTCCACATGCAAGACTTCAGACGGCCTTACACCCTATTTGGGGCATTACACTTCAAGAAAGATGCAAACTTAACAGGAGAGAAACTGGAAAAAGGCAAGAAGAATTACTAGAGGACAAGAAAAAGTTCTTTTTAAAAAAAACAGTTGGAAGAGAAGGAAGACAAAATTAGGGAACACATGCCGGTAGGCTGCAAAAACTCAAAGGGTTTTGGCAAACAGAGTATGTGATGAATAAGAGGAAAACAAAAAGGTTTAAATTGCAGTAGAAATGCAAGTTAGGTATTAGAAAGGTCCTTCTAACATTAAGGACTGTAGAACAACAGTACAGTTGCCTAAAAAGAATATGGAATCATCATCATGTTGTTGGGTTGGTTTTTCTTTTTTTAAAAAAAAAAAAAACAAGAAGGGCTGGAAAACTAAGAACCCTAGATTCATAGTGTACAATGAAACTAGAGAGGAAGACGGTAGGGCGTTAGCAAGTTCTAATGAGAGATTTCAGCAGGCTCCCATTTACACAACATGAAATGATGCTGAGGATAAACATTTAGATATAATTCATACTGAATTCTTTGAGTCCGAACCCTACAACTGGCAGGTTTTTGGGTTTTTTGTGAGGGTTTGTTTTTTTTTTTTTCCCCCTAGTTTCAAAGAATCCAGAGTCCTGACACAAGACATATGAGACTGACTATAACATACTTAGATTTAATATTCCAGAGAAAAGGAAAAGACAAAAAATTATATTAATATTTAGCTTTAGAAGACAAAGTACAGAAAAGAAGCCCATCAAAAAGAAATTAAAAGGAGCAGGTAAAAGGATAAAATAATTATGGACAGCATGAAGACTAATGTGGAGTCATGTTAGAGACTAAAAGTAAATGCATAGTATGAACGAAGATTAATCCAATGGATCAAATATGCCAGACATGATTATTCAGAAGATTAAAGATGTTATTAGAGGTAAAGACATCTTTCAGAAGTCAGAATCCTGTCTAAATAGAACTGAATTTAAAACATTGCATAAATATAGAAAGGTAATTGTATTAACATGAAAAGGCAAGGTAAAAGTTGATTTTGAAGAGGATCTTATTAACAATAAATACTAAAGCTATTTCTAAACACATCAGAAACAGAAAGCTTTCTGGCAGGAAAAAAAAAGATGATCAAATCCTTATAGCAGTATCAGAAGATGACATTTGAATAATAAATTAATTATTTGCATTCTAAATATAAGATTTTCCTATTCCACAACTTTTTTTTTTAAAAAAAAAAAACAGAATAAACTTTAGGAATTATCTTTAAATTGAAATATCAGTAAAAGGAGTTTTCAAGCAAGTTGCCATGAAGAGATGATTTTCACCAGAGGTCCCAAAAACAATTCCAATACATCATGTCCACATCCTTCACCATGCATTACATCACTTAAATAGGCCTCGGTACAAAAATAACAGAGGGTGGCAAGTACAACATAAACCTTTGAAATGTGCCAAAGGCTTATTCTGGGAATTACGGGGCGATGCATCTAACATCTGTAATGGACAAATTCACACAAATATAATAAAGAACAGAATTCTTCTGCACTTGAACAAATGTGGCACACTGGGAAAGAGCCTTTGCAGGGAAAAGCCATGACTCACAAAAGTGTTATACTTCTCTGAAGGATTTAAAGGAGCGTGGATACTGATCTAACTGAAAGAGTATACTTAAAACTCTTGTTTTTTCTGTTGATATTTTCTTTACACATTTATAGGCTTGCATTCCTATGACTACATGACATGGTACACAGTAACACCTATGTGCCATTCAGCATAGCACAAGAATGGAGTAACTACTTTCCTTCCTTCTAACAAACTGTGAAATCATCTAGGAGACCTTACAAATATTCCCAGGAACTGTTACCATCTTTCATAAAAGAGGTAATAATTATCTTTTTGTGCTTTATGTAGAGATTCACTTGAGTCTGGCTTTTTGCTTCTGTTTTAACTTGCTTTTAATATCTGGGGAGTGTATCATTTCTTCACACAGTGGCATGGTATTACAGAGTTTACTTGAAACCTCTCGAGTTTCTGAATTAATGACTTCTCTTATTAAATAAATATTATTAAATATTAAACATATTAAGCTATATTATAAGCAGAAGTGTTGGTGATAGTAATATAATAATTATTGATTAATAATTATAATCAGATAAATATTATCTCTATTTATATAGGTATAAGTTTAAAATATATATTAAAGTACTTTAAATATGATACATGTTTCTAAATGTTAAAATCAAAACTGGAGAAGAGGCTCGGTCACCATCCCTGAATCTTCTGATGACTGCTATACAAACAATATAATTTACAGTCTGAAAAGAACAAAGATTGTGTATTTACAGAATGAGAGGGGAATTGTTTGTTGCCATTAATTAAGGAACATGAATTTTTACGTCAGGCCAATTAAATATGCAAAGTACACAGTTGTTCTCACCAAACATACAAACCACTATACAGTGATTAACACCCAACTGAACAAAACAAAGCAGACAAGTCTGCTTTTGAAAGATAAATGGTTTAAATGAGATACATAAATAAATAAAACACAGTTCTAAAAAAGATTTTTGAACTCCCCAGAGATGATGTCTCTTCCATAATCCAGCAGGAGGAAATGGAAAAGCTCTGCCACCAGGTGCGTGGCTTAATTTGAGGAACAGACGCTGGAGTAGCTGAACAAAGAGAGTAAGCAGGCCAACATCTGAGATAGCACTGAAAATAACTTCCAATTGAGTAGATCCTAATAGCTAAAGAGAATAAAATATATTTCAACAGTCAGTATTTTGTGGAATATAGAGCTAGGAAAAACAAACATTTTTGTTTTTAATTACTGAACCAACAAAAAGCTGCATGCTGTGTGACTTGAGAGCTGTCTACAAATGCTTACCGAGAACTACACAAGTGGTACAAACCCAGTATAATGAAGGAATAACAAAGCAACAGTCTTCAGCAAAGAACAAATTTCTACAACCAAACACTATGGACAAACTAGATGCTGGACTAAGCATACAACCTGTTTCCTTTCTCTTACAATCTATGGCCAATGGAAATGTTTTAAATATTGCCTTATTCCTCTGTTGGAAAAGTCTGTCCTTATACCATAATATCAAATAAGTGTCTAGAAGACAGAGAATCATAGAATTGTTTAGGTTGGAAAAGACCTTTAAAATCATCAAGTCCAACCATTAAACATCTAGCACTTCTCAGCGTGCTGGACGTAGCTTCCATCCACTGTTTCCTGCTCTTTTCAATTACTCTTTCTTCTCTCATTTCAGTTACCCTTTTGTTCAGTTCTCAGGTTGCATTTACACAGGACCAGCACAGTTATCGGAAGGATGAGTCAATCCCATTTAGAAGGAGCAGCCTGCCTCCTAAAGTGCTGGCTACTTGTAAGAGCACATCTCATCAGTGAGGAGTTCAGTGTAGTCACTACCTGGAGTCCCCACGTAACACAAGTTTCAAAGCATCTAAGCTACCCTTCAGGGTCTGCCATTTGTTGTAAATAATGGGACTGTCCACTTCAAGGTAATGCCTATAAAAGCAGTAGGCAGACAATTCTCCATAGCAAGACCAAGGCTTGGATATCACAGCAAGATGAAACTAAAATGGTCACAGGTCTGTAGCAGCAGTCCAGTGTATAAAACTTGTATCTTTGAGTTTCTTATAGTGGAAAAATTAAGGGAAATAGCAGCATGAGGAAGGGAAGCAAGAACAAACTTCAACCTAGGTTAAAAATTTAGTATTTCAAGAACGACTCAGTAAACATAGTAATAAGCACCACTACTGTAACTTCAAAAGGGATTAAGCTAATATAGAAATTGGATAAAAAAAGGTTTTACAAGATCAAAAAGTTGGTCTGTCATAATCAGGACCTTGCACTTAACAGTGAGGAGAAGCACTAAAAAAATTTAATGCAGGCTGTAACACAGAAATGAACTAGCCTACATAAGAGTATCTTCATCAGGTAGTGCTAAGTTTATGTATAAAACACAAGACTAAAAAAAAAAGGCACCAAAAAACCCCATAGTTCCTATTTATAAGTGAAAACATTCACTATTATAAAAGGATTAGATACTTAGATAATCACTAATTGTTTGGTCTCCTTTCGTTCCCCGAGTCAGCAAGTGACACAGGTTAATAACATGTTGTGTAAAAACATAATTTCATCTTATTGATATAAAATCGGTTGCCCTTTAAATTCAACAATTCTTTGTTCTTATGTTATGAAAAATGGTATTTTAGCTGAATTGTTTATTATGCAGAATAACTAACCTGACCTTCTTATTAATCTCCTCTTTACACTGAATGCCTCCAATCATCCCAGCATTCAAAAATCTATTCGCCCTCAGTACTTATTTTCTTAGAGCATCTCTGAGATAGGGGGATCAGCATGATATCTCGTGCGTAAAATGGACACGCACACAAACCTCAAATCAAATTCAGTAAGAGCCGTACTGCCAGCCTGCGGAAGTAAGATTGGAACTAGTAATGTGTAATTTACAGTAGCTTCTAATGTGTCCAATGATGTGTCTAGCAATGGGGAACACTAAAGTGATTAAGTCTAACTTAACAATAATATTGAATGTCAGCAAGCCACATAACCTTGCAAATACCACTTAAAAAAAAGGTCTGAAGATGATGCAGTTTGGTATTTTAAATTGTTAGCTACACTTTGAAATGGTTAGTCAATTAACCATACCATCAGTGAGCCACTATAGGTATAGGATGTAAGAAAATTTAAAAATGCAATGATTAGAAGGCTTGCTTCTATAGCAAGAAATCGAATACAAAACATATATACTCAGACCATAAAAAAGAAAGGTATTGCAGCATGTCCAGTCTTAATATGAAACAAGAATTTGTGGACTTATCAAAGACAAATGTAATACAAGAACAAGAAGGTGATAAGCAGAAATTCGGCATATGTAAATAAAAATAGCATTTGCTTAAGTAAATACAAAAATTTAGTAACAAGCAAATATAAAAGTCCAGTAAAAATATTGCAAGAAGTTTCAAAAATGTTCAGGTCTCAATATTCACTATTTAGGAAAGAGATTTACCCTAGCTTTGGTATGTGAGGTATTTTCAGAGAGTGCAGTATCAGAAAAGGCAATTTTACAAACTGAAAGCAACAGATTAACCCAACCAAAAATAGTAATTCAGGCATATGAGGGAGCTTAATAATGCATTTTTATTAGAAAGAGACGCAGTCCAATCTAAAAAAATATTATTAAAGGCATATATGTAGAAAAAGGTCTTCAAAAAAAAAAAAAAGGTAGAGGAAGAATGTGGACAATTAGATGTTGCAGAATAAAGATTCAACTCTGCATCCTTTTAAGCTTCTACTCATGAATATCTATACCCTCAAGCCATTATCAGTGCTGTTATTTTGGGAGACATCAGAAGACAGCCAAGGACTTGAAAAAGCAATGAGCCTGTAACATCATCTTACCTAGAAGCAATTCCTCTGGGCTCACAGGCAGCACAGAAAGGGAAGCTGATATTAACATTGGTAGTGGCGCATCCATTCCAGACACTAGTGGAGAGCCCCACTCTCCACAGCCGTTAGTGCAGCGCCCATGAAGAACCTCCGCAAAAATCCCACGTGCACAAATACGCAAGCCTTGCTGCTAGCTGAAAGTATCTTGTTATCCAGATGTGCTGGCCAAAAGCCAAATGTCTTAATTCCTTTCAGAAGGATGGGTGTATAGTTTAGTTGCTCCTCTTAACCAGCCTATTTCTATAAAATGCTTCTACTGTTTGTTGGTAGCAATGGCTAATGAGACCTAACCTGTGATTACACTAAAGACCAGGTGGTCCCTACAGTCACTGGCTGATCAAATTCTCCTTTCAAAACCTCATTTTGAACACAGTCATTGTGCTTCATTGCTTAAACATACAAAATACATTATTAATTCATGGTTCACACTTTTCTAATTGGTTTTACATGTAAATTATTTGAAAGCCAGAAAGGTGTAATATCATGTGTTTACTAAGGCTGTGCAAGGACCAAGAGAAGCATCAGCAAGGTTCTACCTTTCCATTTCAAATTGGAAGTATCTACTGCACCAAAAAGGCTTTCCAGGGATGTTTTTGCTTACTTTTTTTCTTGGTATAGGGGTGTCAAATTTGTTAAGAAAAACAGAATTCACTCTGAGCAAACAGAGTAATAGGGTGTCATAGAATCATAGAATATCAGATTGGAAGGGACCTCAAGGATCATCTGGTCCAACCTTTCTTGGCAAAAGCATGGTCTAGACAAGGTGGCCTGGCACCCTGTCCAGCTGAGTCTTAAAAGTGTCCAATGTTGGGGAATCCACCACTTCCCTGGGGAGATTATTCCAATGGCTGATTGTTCTCATTGTGAAAAGCACAGCAGTAAAAATACGCAGAAATTCTACTTGGTGGTAGGAGAAAAACAGAGCCAGAAAAACTGGCACCATCAGCTACAAGTGCTGCATGGCACCTGGAAAGGGCTTCTGCTTTCAGTGTCAAAGCATACTCCAGAGGTTTTGTATTATCAGTTTGAACTCTTAAGAAGTTTTATCCGCTCTGCCTTTTTATACCTGTTACATGTACTGAAACCAGTAAGATATATCATTTATATCATTTAGTTGCTGATACAATTTCTCCTGTACTTTTTAATTGCAAAAACCAATTTCCTATAAACTACAGTCAGGAAGTTAAGACAGTTTGTCTTAGTATGTTTTTGTCTTATAAATAATTGTGTAATCTTCTCTTACTGACATAAACAAGAATGTTCAGGAAATACACTCACCAGAAACTGCATATACCTATTATTTTTAAAAAGTATGCACCAATGATATTAAAGCTGTTCTGCAAAAGCATGCCCACTATATTATTCCTTGTTCTAGTTAGAGCTAGTCAACTCTTTGTACAGAAAACACAAACTTTTGCTGAAGAAAGAATGGCACAGCCATCCTGCAGACAAGATTCAAGAGTGATGGAACACCAGGAATTAGAAATTATGATGAGCTGAAAACACCTGAGAGTAAATAGGCCAAGAGCCATCTGTTGCTCTATCTCCCCACCATCTGAAGTTCCAAATGAAGTCACAATTTTTATTGTGCACTTAGAGAGGGTCATTAATCCCCAGCATTCTAGTTTTCATACAAGTGCCTCAGCTATATTTTTCTGATAAGCAGTTTTAAATAATTTTTAAAATTATTCTTTATATATTGTAAGTCTAAAAGCATTACTATAACTGTATTTAAGTTCTGCACTGGGTATGTCACAATGAAAGGCCATGTGTCATTAAAACATATTACAGGTAAATTTTGACAACCAAATACTTTTATTGCAGAAAAATATCTGTGTTTATAGTCTCAGTTCCCAAACCTAAAATTAAATATGCTGGCACACCTGCAATTTTGAATGTTAATTTTCAGGGTGGTTTTTTGTTGTTGTTTGGTGTTGGGTGTGGGTTTTTTAAAAGAAAAAAAGCACATCAGAATCACTGATTATTTTTCTTCTTTCTTTCAGTTCCTACTCCAAAGTATTAATCACTAGCTAAATTTTACATGTATACACACATATACACAAATACATATGCACACACACACACCACTTTACTTTTAGATAACTGGCTCTTTTTCCAAGGAATCACTGTCATTTTTAAGCTATTTTTGAAAAGGCCAATCTTGAAAACACATGAAAAATAAAGAAACATTCTCATTTTTCCCTATTGTCATTATTGGAACCAATAGAATATTATTTCAGGTTTGTTCCACAACTGATTCCTTTCAGGTACTCCTAATGTCACATGTTTTACTTGTCTCAGGATAATAACCATGCTGCAAATAATTTGGCTGGATAAAGAGCCAGCATGTTCCATCTTAATGCAGAACTATATGTAATGGTATGCAATGGATGATATTTTATCATAAATAGGATTTGAGGTATAAGCCAAGCTGTTGTATTCAGTTTATTTTCTGAAAAATGGTGTTAATTCTTAAAAAATAAGGAAAAAAAAATCATTTATACTGAGGTAGGTTCTCCAGAATTCTCTCTGTCTGGACTCTAATGCATTTTGGGGATCCAAATTAAACATCAGACCTTCAATACATCAAAATTTGTGTTCAGATGTAGTTTGTAAGAGGAGGTGTTGGAAACATAATCATCCTTATTGTTTATACTCGGGAAGAATAATTAAATAAAAAAAAAGCAGAAGCATTTGAAGTACACAAAGCTCTTGATATTATGAAGGTTTTCACTAAAAGATGAGCCTTACTTATGCCATAAAGCTAGCTAAATTAACTTTTCCTTGCACTATAAACCACCTCCACCAGAGGTGCACAAGCAATGGACTGGAGAGTGTTACTCTTACAGAGGCAAGAGGTAGCCTAGAAAAAGTTTTCTCCTTTAAAGCAGCATCATGTCAGTCAGACGTCTACTGTAAAGTGAAATACAGTGCCTGCCAAAATTGAAGACTATTGCGCTACAGAGATCTTTCATGCCCAAGAGGCTTCACAGAAGCACAAAATAACCTTGGTTACAAAAACTTTGGCAGATTTCTTCTGAGTTTTTTTGCTCTATCTTGAGGAATATATCTATCTTGTGGAACACGTGTGTGGAATTTTATATGTGTGTACATATCTCTATATCTATCTCAACCACTATTTTCTTCCTTATGCTTTAAATATATTTTAATAAATGAATCATACTAGACTGAAGGCTGATGGACTTTCATAGAAAATTCAGTTATTCAAATGAAGATTTGCTATGCTGATATCATTTGTTTTCCTTACAATTTCTCAAATGCATGACAGAAAAGCCTGTATTTGTTTCTCTCTACTTTTTCAGAACTTCACTCTCTTCTTTTAAATACCCTATGATAGTATATAGTTATATAGTATAACCTCTGCCATGTTATTTTGCTTAAAGTACCACCTTCTACCCTTCATTCAATTTTGTATTGATTTTGTATTTTAAACACAATTCATCATTATTAAGAACTGTCTCTAGCAATTGCTCAGCAGAGACTACTTTCCGTCTCCTGCATACTGATTAAGTGCTATGGAACCCAGTAATGGGCTTAGCGTTGAGAAGGTTTTTTCTTACAGGCCATACTTTGTTTGGAATTGCAAACAGTTTTAAAAGACGCATACACCTATATTACATTAATCCACCACCATGAACTTGAGTCTAGATGTACCTAGTTTTGTATCATGTCAATATGTTTCCTGATTAAAAAACACAAATGGAATTAAGTCAGTCTGTAGCAACACTAAAGCAAATGAAAAACTAATTCTTATGCAGAGACCATATTGATGGAAATATGATAAAAGATGGGAAAAAATCTGAAAAAAAAAAATCAAAAAGGCAAAGCACACAAATAATGCATATCATAAATTATTTAGAATTGTCATAAAGAACATGTTCTTTATGCGGATTAAAATATAAAAGGAGCTATACTGACAGGATCAAACCAAAGCCCAACATGCCGTCTCCAGCAGTAGCCAAAAGTGAATGCCTAATGAAGAGTACAAAAAGAAAGGATGCCTCCAAGCATTTGCAACTCAGCAATTAAGAGCCAGACATAATTTCCATACAATCCTCAAGGGATTTATTTTTCATGAACCTGTACGGTCTCTCCTTAAATGTACTTAAGCTTCCAATATCCACAACATCCTGGAGCAACCATTCTGTGAAGAATCACCTTTTCTCCATTTGTTTTCAATCTGCCTCTTGCTCATTTAATCTTTTATCTCCCAATTTTTGTACCACAGAAACCACTGCAGATGGTCTGCCTCAAAGGAATGCTAATGTTCCAGATATATTTTGTTAAGTAAAAATACAGAATAAAAGTATAAATGACATCAGTTATGACTGGTACTGACAATGGCAGACGTAGCATCCTCATAACCAATGCACTCAAATCAAGAGTTGTGCAGCACTTTCAGATAACAGAAATACAAACTGTACTTAGAGGTAAACAGTGAACACATGGGAGTTATTTTTTAAATGCTGAAGTCTCCACAATTTTCTGCTGTCTCCTTACATTCAGTAAGTACTCATTTTCATCACCTATCCTAACTCAGAAACACTATGGTACAGCAGCCTTCTCTTATACAGTTTCACTAGGGCTCAAAGTACAACTCTGCTTTTTTCAAAATGCCCATGAAAATTTAGACATAAATAGTGCTTATGTTCAGATGCTTAATTCTATCACAAATGAAATGAAAATATTTAATTCAGGGTTAGTCCCTTCATACAGTCCAAATGCCACTTTTGCATATTCACCCAGTTTTTTGAATTCCATAGGCTCTGAAGGTTCCCTCTTGCTCAAATGTAAAGACAAAACAAGCACAATCTACATTTTAATTCTTCTTTTTAAAACGGGTCTTTGCATATGCATTTATTGTAGCTGTATATATGTGACCCAAGCACTTAAGCACAATAGCCTTTAAGGCCCCAAATTCCACTTAACAGATGCCCTAATTTAACCGTAACCCTACTAAAATTTACAGGACTACACGCTTAAGGTAGTCTGCAGTGAACAACAGAGGGGCTCTACCCAAGCTGAGACATCCACACAGCGTGCAAGAGACAAACCAGGCAGGTAACTTCTGTGTATGGACTTCCAGGATGCTACATTCATACAGGTCAATGTCTCTCTCACTATAGCTATACACTATAGCTATACATTTTGCACTTTTAGGCATTTTCCGCTTTTAGGTACAGACTTTCAATTTACAATACACACACAGTCTCTACCCCGTGAAAGCTATCTAATCCCATGTGGCAAAAGTCAGGCTTGTTTGGTGTCTAGAGCGCTTAAACTGTTATTCTGATCTAACTTCATGTTTCAAACTAGAAAAAAATAGGATCAGAATGTTTATTTAATGTTACTAATATAGAAAATATTCTGTGATGCAGTTAAGGATATCAGATATTGACATATTTAGAGGTGCGAAGAGAAGAAATATTAATAAATCTACCTTTTACCTCCAGTTATCTTCCTGTCTAGTCTGGTGTTCTGTTTCACAAAGTCTTGTTACTGAGGGCCTTCCCAACTTACAGCAGCCTGATACACAGTGGTTTCCTCTCACAGTCCTTCTGCTTACTGTAGAGCAGAAAACTTGTTTCGCCTTAACTGCATATTCAGGCATTAAGCCTGATAACAGCAATGCTTCTTAGCTCTCCTAGCACAACTAACTAGGAAAATACTTACGATAGCCCACCAGTTCAGAGGCTATTAAAAAACACTTATCTTCTTATTCGGGTTTCATATATATGTGTGTATATATATATATATTTGTATTTATAGATATTTTATTTAAAAAGTTAGCTACAGGAAAGAAGTAGGAAAAAGTGCAATTAAGAAATTAAATATTTAAGATGATGTGGAAATGATGTGGGGAAAAAAAAAAAAATGTGGAAAAAATTAAACAACTTCAGTGAAACCATACCCCCAAACAACATTCCCTAGTTATTTTTCATGAAGTACCAAACAAGCAAGATAACAGCTACTCATATGCCTTCAAGAGGAATACATATAAAATCTAACCTCTTCAACCACACAAATTTTATTGAAAAATTCATATCTCAATTCAGGCAAAAGAATTCCATTTATAAAGCTAGTCAAAAGCCAAAAACAATTCAAGAACAACTCAACTAATAAATGTTCATCTTTTCTGCACTTTGGACACATGGAAGGCTAGCAGTTGAAAATAAATCAAATGTTAAGACAGGCAAAATGAGGGCTGGTAGCCAATAAAAGGAATGCTTCAATACCACTGAAAAATGGTTTAAGACAAAGTTACTATTTTTTTTTTCAATATTGAGAGAATCCAAACATGTTTTAGCCTGCACTGAATTTTAATCTGGGATACCCTCATACACAAAAAAACTGTAACATTATTATTTCTGGCAATTCACTTTATTTACTAGAAACATAACAGTAACCACCAAGAACAAAGAAGGAAAAAAAAAAAAAGAAAAAAAAAACAAAAAAAAGAAAACAGCAACAATCCTCTTCCTCAAGGTAAATTTTTGCTATAAAATGACCCAAATGGGCTTAGTCAGGATGCAGCTATGGAGTTCTCTCCTGCTTCGGTATCTTTTATAATTTTCTTGCTATTCTAGGTTCAGAAAGATGTATACATTCATGCTTTTTTGCTTCTTTCAGCTGGAAAGCTCTACTTCCAACATCTAACTGCATCACAAACAGCAGGTCTTAAAACCACGGATTACTTTGGCCAAAAGGAAAACTAGTAACAAAATGATTTCACCAGGATATCTACACTTGGTGAAATATATCAGCTGATAAACATAAGGTTTTTAAACACCAAACATCAGTATTTGAAAATTGTACTTCAAACCCATAGTTTTGGGGTTGCTTGGGGTAGAATTCTTGTCTAAATCAAACGAACTATAAAAGGTAGGTTTGCCTCTATTCTCACTTAGAAACAAACAAACAATTAAATAAAACCAGGATTTAAGCTACCACTTCGCAGTCCCTTCAGTCTGTAGCTTCTTGATCACTTTAAGGCAGAATAAACAAGCACTGCTGTCAGAAGAATTGATCGTGTCCTCTGAACAAACCCCAGCCACCCATGCACACCCCCTTATACTAGCACGAGTTTTCATTCAGTCACACAGCGAACTGAATTAGGAAATTGATCCATGTTCAATTAATCAAGAAGAAAAAAAAAACCTTCCTAGGGAGATGCATTCAGAATTGCCTTCACTGCTTCCTAATTAATCTCCCCAGTTCTGCCAACAGAAGTGAAAATAAGGCAAAGCCACGTTTCAGGACCTTTCAGCATGACATTGGCCATGCTGCTCCAAGGAACCAGAGACAGACCTGCCTGAAACAAAGTGCTTCATGTTTGTTATGGTAGTGGAGGCAAAGCTATCAAACTTTGGGATCAATGGGACATCCACTGGAAAACTACTTCTGTGGAAACTGCTTCAGGTATCTTACTTGGAATACAGCTGGGTGAACTGATTGAGGCTGTCACTTTGGGGGTCAATGTTAAAGAAAAACTGCTTCGTACAGTATCAAATACACCTTCAAAAACCAGCCTCTCTTGTGTTAAGAGATGGTTTCTGAACATCTGCGTTGTTTAGACACACGATGTGATACAGTTGGCCCTTGACACACAGGAGTACCCAACACATTCTGCCTGTGTCCCAGTAGTCCAAAATCAGTTTGAAGCTGTAAAACCAGTAAGACTACCCTGGCAACTATCACAGGGACAGGACTTAGGACAGAGCAACTGTCAGCTTTGCTGGACTGCTCACACTCAAAAGCCACGTAATACAGGCTAGAAGTAGCCATGAAACTGGCACAGGCAAGGCATATTCATAAAGACAAGACAGTAAGCCTCTAAAATGTACAGGAAGACCTTCACCCTCTGGAAAGCAAGCCCCGGCAGTAATTAAAACCTGAGTGACTTCAAGTAAACTTGAAGGCTTTCACCGTGGTTTGGGGAGTCTGCCAATTTACTGCAAGCCTAAGAAGTTGAGCAACTTTACAGCAAATTGTAAAGAGGTTGATACTGTTCTGGCATGATGCAGTTCAAGAACTAACCATTTGCAGAATTACAGACATCAGCCACGTTGTATCCGTAAGGGACTATTTGCATTGGCAAACCTTGTAAAGTCCAAACCAGCAGGACTGTCAACAGTCCTGGTTCCCACAAACTAAAGATTGTTCCTGCAAGACAGATGGACTCTAACATAAAAATAAGCATTCTGAGATGAATGGACCTGAAAACCAAGCTCCTACGTCTGGAGTTATGTAAGAAACCGATCCTGAGCTTCAGAGAAAGCCAACATGGAGCTCACAAGGGTAGACATCCTGCACCCGAGATGCTTCAGAGAGGAAAGAGCCCTGGTTTTAAATCCCTTCGATCTTCCAAAGAAGCTTGTATCAAGCACAACACGGAAGTGGTCAATGGGGGCTTAGTCAAGCTCCCACAGGAGAAGAAGAAAAAGAGGGGGCAGACCAGGCATATTCCCAACTTTTTCCACCATGTTTAAAGGGAATGCAGGACAAGGAGTGGTCATGACCTGTTAAGTCCCCAGACCCAGCTTGAGTAAATACGCACACAAGAGTGCAAAACTGCATATGGACAGGCACAGAAAAGAAAAAAGAAAAATCATAACTATCTGATAGCATATTCATGAAAAGAAATGACTAAGTCAATCCCTTTGAGGCTTTAGGACAGCAAGGTGGTATTTCCAATCTAGCCAAGTCTATAACACACCTTTCTTTTTCAGTAAGGCTCCTCCTGGACTACTCATGCATTTTTCAGATGCCAGTCCAGAGACAGATTAGGACCCATGTCAAGCCAGAAGGATGCAGACTATTTCTTCTTTGTCAGTTTATCCTTCTGAATCCCCAAACTCTTGCACCACTGAGCTTTGTGTTTCTACATGTAGGGAGGAATCTCCCTGTTGCAGAGCAGCCTATCACTTGGTAAAAGCACAGGCTGTGAGGTCAATTGCCCTCAGAATGAAGAGAGTTGGGGTTTTTTAATTATTTTTCCCTTCTGAAAATTCAATTAGTATTTACATTTGGTACTTTTGCAATGACTATAAGCTGTTAGTTTTGAAAATTCTTTAGTTAAAAATTAAGATAAAAATCAGACTATGGTTAAGACTAAGGCTGACCAAAATTGTTTCTAAGGTACAGGTCTTTATGAACATTTTTGAGGACCACCCATAACATGCCCTCTACTTTCCAATTTTAAAATCTGAATGGACTTTTTCCTGTGTAATTACACAACTCCAATCTGCTTTATTCAGGTTTTTTTGTATATACATGAAAAATATGCCTAAGAATTGAACCGCAATGAAGCAGAGTCTACCTACACAGAGCTTTTGTAATCTTAAATTCTTGTGAATTCAAGGACTCAGACTTTATACTTCAATACGACTGCACAATGCAGTCAGCAAGAGGCCACACATTAACTTCCAGTTCAGTCTGTCTTCTAAAGACTGGAGAAATACTAGTCAATGTGTGAGGTCTGTGATGAAGCCTTTTTGAAAAAAATATTAGTGACTTTTCAAACACAGCTGACTTGCAGCTGAATTTTTGCTGTGCAATTGGGGTCAAATTGGACAAGAACATTAGTTTTTGCCTAAAAGTCTCCTCTCCATCATGTGGACAGAGCTCATAAATGAAGATATTGATCCTGTTTCCTTGTAGCTATACCAAAATTGGTATGGAAAAAGATTACTATACATTTCTTGAATATCACCCTTTAAAAAGAACAACATTTTAAGTGTCAGCTTCTTCACAGACATCAGAGTTATGTAACAGCCAGCACCAAATCCTGGCAAGCTAAGCAAGACACAGATCACCTGCTTTGGTGCCTATGTTAGTCACTGCACAGCTTGAAAGGCAAGACAGCCTAGGTTCCAGATCACAAGGTCTAGGCCTCCTGGGCAAACAGTCAACAACATGACACACATCAGTTTTACTCTTAATGGAAGATATATATCATTGCTGAGAAAATATTACCAGTAAAAAAATCCTGTGGAAGTTGCTAAAGTACAATGGAGAAAGTTTTGTTTACCACCAGAAAGTATAATTTAATTTGAACAGTAACTCATCTAAAGTCACACCTTGTAATTTTCCTAAGTACATTTCATGTTCTCTATAATTCAGCTGCTACCTGTATTATACCATTGTGTTAGCACAAAGAAAAGAAGAATATTTTCCCCTTACCTCTCTGCCAGACTTTGCTGGAATCTGCCCTTGAGTCTCCCTCAATTTGCGGGCATTCTCAAGTTCTGCTTGAAGTTCTGAAGCTAACTCCTTCGAAGAAAGTGGTAGCACTCCATTAGTTTAACTATTTTAAACTTCTAGAGACCTTTATATCAGAATTAACTATTCATTCCATTTCTTCATGTTTTGATATTTTTTTTAAACTCTAATGACACAAAAGACTAAAGAAACCATGTCAATATAGTTCACACAATTCTGTAACGGAAATAAAATTTAAAAAAATTATTCAGAACAAAGGTATCTAAAGTACAGAAACCTATATTGTCATAAAACCAGAAAAATTATGCTTAAACACTATTCAATTATACTAATAACTGTTTTGTGTAGCTAAGCTTAGATGCTACTTTATGTATAGGAAGCTAAATAAGAGAGCCTGAACACATCAAATGTATAACCTTTCCAGGTTATGGTACACACCCATTTATTTATTTATTTATATATACACACACACACCTGCACACAGTGGGTCTAGGGAAATCTCTCTCATACATTTTTGCAATGCAGTTTCACATCTCTCTACACCACATGTCCAACTTTGGCACTTAAGACCTTACTTTGGGTATGAAAATGGACAAGAAGTGGAAAATGAGAACTGCTTGCAGTCTTGTGTAAATTGTTTTTGATGCTCCTGCTCTCTCATCCATCTCTTTATTAAATAAATACAAGCATTGTAGAATATCTTGGTTTACTAAGAATTGCCAGGTGGCCACCTATCAACCTATAAGAAATACAACCATTTATACTCTGACCATTTCACCAGTTTCATTGATTGGACTCCAACAATCACGCCTATACTTGTCGCCCCAAAATTGAGTCATGTGATCAACACCAAGCAGCAAGTCAGTAACAAAAATAGATTCAGAATTCATTTGTCCCACATGGTCAACCTTCAGCTCCAGCCACCAGGACGTGCTGTTACATAACCATCTGTTCTGGTGTGTGGGGATGAACTTGTTTAAACAAGCTGCATTTTCAATCTGATCAGAGAAAGTCCGTGAAAAAAATATTTAAAGAGCAACAAGGCAAAGATTAGTTATTTTATTATTTATACTGTGGTTACTTTTTTTAACTAGGCTAATTCAGAGTGCATACGTAGAAAAATGTATATCTATAATTAACAGTAAAATTGTAATGTTGGCTTCTGCTACATGATTTTGGTCAAAATGAAACTGTAGAATAATAAAAGAATCACACTCTCCCCACAGAACACCTGTATATTTTTATTCAAATTATTCTTATTCGGTTACTGTCAGGTTGAAAAGGAAAAAAAGAAAAACACACCACTTGTGCCCAAACTTTTATTTGGACAATGCTATTGAAGCTGAGCAGTAAGAAAAAAAAAAGTTTTCAAATTTTTGCTGCTCTCCATAAGAGTCTTTGGAAAACCTTCTCCTCCCCAATACTTTATAGCAACTAGTGTATAGATAGTGTCAATTTTCCCCTGTAGGAAAATGTCTTAAAATAACATCTTAAGTGCCTAACACCAGTCCCTCACAAACCTATCATACAATTACATTCATAAACATATTTTTTCCTCACTAGTGTATTTTTTATATTAACCAGGAAAACTACAGATTAAAACATGGAGACATCTACTTAAATCATTAACACTCATTATGTCTTAGTAGAAAAGACACTGCTTGAAGTTACTTTTAATTCACTTTTGAAGTTGATAATACTTCAAATTGACAGGATTTCTAGAAAAGGTGTATTTGTTCAGATTTTGTAAAGCTACATACACACATTTGTGTCTAAAGTCTGTGGAAAAAGAATCCATAACATAAAATTGGTTTGAAAAGAAAATATTTATAAAATCAACACTTTCTCCTAACAAAATTTAAATTATGTGATAGGGGCTTTGATAATGATCAACGCCATGTCTTAATCCAGCAATAAATTCATATGCCAAACATCCTAAAACTTCCCACAAATCTAAGAATCAATGGCTCTCAGGAAATATTAATTTGGCACTTGAAGTTGTAACATCTTATTTATTACTTCTTAGTGATGTAGATTTTGCTACAAATATTCTATCACAAGAGGCAAGGTAAGCAGGTGCAATAAAAATTAATCTTTAAAAAAAAAAAAAATACAAAGGCCCATAGTGATAGGATTCACTTCTAAAAAAAATGTTATTTTATCATATCTTTCAAAAAATTTCAGCAATGCTTCCTTAAGAGCAGCTATTCAGAGCAAGCACTTGTAAAACACAGC
This sequence comes from Theristicus caerulescens, assembly GCA_020745775.1. Classification (NCBI taxonomy): domain Eukaryota; kingdom Metazoa; phylum Chordata; class Aves; order Pelecaniformes; family Threskiornithidae; genus Theristicus; species Theristicus caerulescens. The sequence goes on along the minus strand of CM036559.1, from coordinate 115,415,014 downwards.
TTCAAAACTAACAGACTATGACCTTATTATAATTGAAACTTCCAGGCAGTACTACTGAATGCAATTAACTCACTATAGCCATACTTAATGTAACAAAAAAAAAAATATATACTTCCAGAGTTTAGAGTGTTCCAAAAGAGTGGAATTCTTGATTCTTCAGGTTGCTGTCTGAAACAAGCCTCCTAAACCAACGTTAAACGTGCAACCGTTTACATCAGCTCCACAGACCCAGTCCCATTCAGGGCAGAAATTTTGTGGAACTGACCACAAAGCATTACATAGTTGTTCTCATTGCAGAGGAGGATGCAATGGCCTATGTGGTTCCTTTCGGTTTTTTATTTCCATGTCATAATTAGTAAGTATGCTTATACAGCAGAGCTATGGACCACAAGCATCTACTTGTGACAAAGTTGATGAAATAAGAAAAGCTCCGGACACCGTCTACCTTGTAACGCAGACTGGGAGCTTTGTAGTTTTCACCTACTCCCTGCTTAATAAAAAGACATTAAATCCTATTTAAAAAAAAAGGCAGAGAACAACTGGTTTTGGATATGCTGCCTAGCCTACAAAACCTGGGGACCTGAATCCCCTATTCTAGTCTATGAACCATTGCATTTAAAGCAGAAGTTACAGTAAAAGCAGTATCCTCAACTCCTACCTCATCAAATTCTGCAGGACTTTATTTGCTTGAATCAATACCTTTTTTTTTTTTTTAAACAACTAAATCACTGTGAGCTTTAAAGAAAAACAGCAGTAAATCATGACAATTTTTCAAAGACATTACCGTGTCTCCCATGAGCTCTGCCTTCACAATCCTCGCTCCCAGTCTGTTCATCTCCTCTTCACTAAGGACCCGAGGCGGCTCACCCGTTGATGTATGTCTGTAAAACACCAGCAGCACTAAACCCATAGAAAAACAATGAAGTATTCATCTGTATAATTAAGTATTATATGCCTACTGTACTGGTACATATGTTCCTAATGTCAAAATAATTGATAACAACATATTATAAAAATAAATTTGCAGTCAGAAGTTGGCAAGGACTTTGAAACCAAAAATCTTGAATAAAACTTTTGAGGCATGTTTCCTTTTACTTTTGAGATCAATTAAAATGAAAAGCACTATCTATGAACACTTTCTCAGCATGAAAAAACATTCAAGAGCCAGTAGCAGGTATAAGCAGACAAAAAGCAAGGAAAAGAGGAGCACAAAGAGTAATTTAAACGCACTCTGTAACTGTCCTTTCTTGGCTTTGGTCATGCTCTTACTTCTCAGCTCCACCAAAATCACCCATTTCCCAGTTGTTCTCCTGTACACCAAGTGGCCTTCCATCTCTTGAAAACTACTTATATGCCCATACTTACCTGCTCACAGTACAATCTTTGCTGCTAAAGACATTATGGCTGATATGGTAGAGTTTCCATGCAAAATTAACGAGTACCATTTTTAAAATATGAAGTCTCCCTAGAGAAGCTACAGCTAGCAATAAATAGTATTGTATCTTAATTTTAATATTAAAAGGTCAGTGTATGAATTCTTATTATAATAAGTAAGGTCTCTAAGAATTATTGCAAAGAGGCATCAAACAAGTTTGGGTCTTTTTCTCTAACTGTAGGAAAGACAAAAACCAACTAACTCTGAAAGTAAAATATCTAACACAAAAGAGACATAAGAATACAGTTATGATATTGGTCCCTACTATTAAAAGAGAGAGAGAGAGAGAATTCACTCACTACTCAATATGGTTAAACCCTGTAGGATTTGAAGAATGGGAGAACTTTGAAGACACTGTCATCTTTAACTGCCAGATCTCCCCGGCCCTGAGGAAATTACCAAAGTTACTTTTATCTGTTTTGAAGATGCCCAATCCAAAACCCAAAAACTCAGCAGAAACATTTACATTAACTTCATCTGAAATAGAACCTTCAAAGATGAAGTTCTCACTTCTCCTTAACCTATGTTTTTCAAAACAAGGCAGACTACTTCAGTAAAGGAAGCAAGAGATGTTTATTACTTCATACATGCTTTCTTTAAGTGGCGTTAGCATTTGAATCATCATCTGAACTTTTTGAGACTAGAGACATTGTTTTTTGTTTTGCTTTTTATCTTGTCTCAAATTAAACTCTGAAGCAGTCACATTAAGTGTGATTTTCAGCAAATGCTAGCCGGATGGACTTTTCCTCTGGGGAGATCCCTTGGACATCCAATCAGCACTTTTAATTAACCTGTGTCATAACTGTCCAAAACACTTCGATTTATAGGCTGAAGAAACTCTCTCTGTGTTTTAGAGGGAATAAAACTTAAAAGGTACATTGTCAGCATGAGAGATGAGGAACTGAACCAGCAACACCTATTAATCCAAGCCTTCACGTCAATGAAGATTTACTTTTTGTAACTGACTGAACACTACTGAAAGAGTACATGTATTACAAGACTTGAAACTGCAGGAAGAAGAAAGTAGCAGCATATAAATTATTCCCAACAGATAACTACCCCACATATCCAAACCTTAAATGTTCCAAGAGCCAGAAGAAAAAAAGACAATTCCCACTGAAGGAAACGGGAAAACAGGTCATACACTATCTCAAACACAGAGAAGCTTAGGAGTGAAGAGTCAGCTTAAAAGAACTTGGAAATAAGTACGTCAACAAGCAGAGGCTATATGGTTTTCCAGGCCTAAGTAATCTCCACTTTACTAATAAATCAGCTCAGTAATTGTATTGGCTAACAAACAGAATTAAAATATCAAAGGAGATGCACAATTGGCTTTAACAGTACTAAAGCAGAAACCACATGCAGAAGAAAATATCAGCTAAATAGTTTCTAAGCTTAGTTCTCTGCTGTGAGGAAAAGAAAATAATTATCTTTTCTATCATAATAATTGAATTCTTTGAACTTGAATAAGCAAACCACTTCCGTACACAATCTACTTTCCCAAAATTTGCAGCTCTGTCCAGTTACAATTAGCATTGCACTTACTGCATGTGGTAACCAAGAGCTAAAAGGTAGTTTTTGTACTTGCAATAAAAAAAGTAATTCACCATTATTTAACAAAAAAAAAAAAAAAAAAAAAAAGACTGTAAAGGAGTAGTTGCTTCTTTTAAGATAACAATAACAAGGCAAGGGTATCACTAACTTCTACTCAATAATTACATGCTCCACTAGGTCTGGCTGGGATGGAGTTTACGTTCTTCATAGCAGCCGGCATGGTGCTGTGCTTTGGACTTAACTGGTGACAGCGTTGATAACACACTAATGTCTTCTCTGTTGCTGAACAGTGCTTACACAGCCTCAAGGCTGTCTCTGTTTCTCACTCTGCACCCCCAGCAAGTAGGCTGGGAGGGGACACAGCCAGGACAGCTGACCCAAGCTGGCCAAAGAGCTATTCCATGCCACATAACGCCGTGCTCAGCAACAAAAGCTGGGGAGTGCAGCCCTTCCAAAGCAGCTGCTGCTCAGAGACCGGTTAGGCATCAGTCTGCCCATGGGAGGTGGTGAGTGACTGCCTGCCTCTGCACCACTTGTTTTTGTCTCTTTCCTTCATTTGTTAAACTGTCTTTATCTGATACATGAGCTTTTCCTCCCTTTTGCTGTTCTGATTCCCTCTGCAGGAGGGAGAATGAGTGAGCAGCTGGGTACATGATTAGTTGCTTGATGGGGTCAACCCACCACGCATGCAAAGCAACACCCAGCTCCCCCTGCACCCCCAAAAATAAAAAAAATAAATAAATCAAACAAGAACGTGGTGCAGGGTCTTCACATGGTGTCCTTCACTCAGTCTCTGCATTCTGGATGATCACCAAAACTCTCCTATTGTTAGTAGTTCACTACAGTTAAATAAAGTCTACTGGGTGTCAGAACTCCTGCTTGCCATCAGCTGTATGACACACGATCTTGCTTTCCCCTTCTGGAAGTCAAGGAGGAAACAAAACTGAGAATGAAGGTAGACTTACTAAAGGATTATATGTCATTTACACAGATTATTTGCTGCTAGTCAGTGAAGTATTTGTTTTTTTAAAAAAGTGCATGATATTTAAGATGAAGGACAAGACTCTAACCACGCATAATCATGCCTTTTTATGTGTGCAAAAAAGAAGCTTCTTAACAGGGTGGGTTTTTTCCAGACATATAGTTCTGAGTGCATATTTTTATCTTCATGGAGTCTGTGCCTGAACTGCAGTGCAGACGCACTCTCCCAGCTCACCACAGCATCCCCCCTTACATGAATATCTACGCTTCCTTACAGAAACCGATGTACTACCCACAGCAGACAGAAACCAACTGTGGATTGTGCAGGCCTGGTACCTGAACAAAGTAATGAACAAACCAGGACTCAAGAGCCGAGGAAGTCTCATAGGTTGCAGCTCAGACACACTGTGAATCACTCTAATCAAAGTTTACAAAAAGTGCACTTAAGTGATAAAGCCCAGGCACTTCAGGGAAATAACTATTTGGGCAATATCTAGAAAAACAAAGAAAAAAAAGAGGATCGCTAAATTTGAATGTCTAGTAATGTCTCATACATCACAGGTTGAATGCTACTAGATCTTTTTTTCAGAGTAACTAAAACAACTATAAAGATATATTTCTCATTTTCCAGCAAAATAACACCTAGGCAAATACTAAAATAAACAACAAAACAAGACATGACAAACCCTTATGAGTGGGATTTCCGATAGTGCATAAAAAATATTTGTGCCAGAACCGGGAACTACTCCTGCCATGATGTATATTCAAACTCATGCTTTTTAAAAAAAAACAAATAAATAAATTGGATTAAGTGAACATCATGCAAACAATTTATCTTCCTGCTATCCAAGAAAACGTAAATTTCATTGGATCCTATCAAAGTAGAAAATATAGCAAGTAAAATCTGGAAAAAATACCCAGCTATATTGCGTACAATATAAAGAATTGTGTAGACTAAGCTGCCTGTTTCTGGTTAGCCATGCAGTACTCATTTAATGTACAATTTTTCTTTGCAAATACACAGTGAGGTATCTGCAAGTACTACACGTAGGAACAGTTATAAATAAAATATATACTTTTAAGGTATTGTCCTGTTGTTAGAATCCAACAATTAAACATTAAAAGTAAATTCATAACCCCGCTATAAGAAGGTTTTTTCTGCAAATAACTGACATAAGCATGTAAGAAAGAAGGCATTACACTTGATCATCTTTCATCAAATGCTGTTTCTGACTAAATCATATAATCCTTCTTACATACTCCAACCAAGAATATTTACTTGTCCAGCTTTCCCAAGCAATTAAATAACACAATCCTGACTCTAAAATACTTTTGCACATGCCTACCTATTATTGGGAAGATCTGAAGGAAAGCATTCAGAGTAATAACCGCACTACTGCTATCACTGGAAGAACCAGCAAGCTGGTAATACTGGAGAACAGGTGGCCTTGAGCAGAGCAAAAGCTCAGTTGTCTACAACTTACTTTTCTGACCACCTCTCCTTACAACTCTCCATGGTCTCTCACTAAAGCAAGTCAGGCAAACTGAAATTCCTATCATATATTAGTTTGCCTTTCCCTTACCAATCCTATTCATCTTTCCTCTTTTCCACAGAAAATGCACTTTTCTAATCAATACCTTCTACTATTTTTCATATGCTACTACTTTAGCGTATGAGTTCATCTCACAGGTGGCAAACCTATCCCTGCTGTATTAATTATTTCAGTTTTTAGTCAGCATTTTCTAACATTTCAAGTTTGTCTTGTATAAATTCAACAACAGTTAAGACATTGTTTTGCATGTTTTTTGCCTAAGAGGCCAATTTTGCTGCAGTGTGAACTAACATTAGAAAGAAGCAGAAAATAACCTATCATCAGCAATTCTCAAATATGCTGAAGAGAGAGGACAAGTAGGGGGTGTTCATTCCTTCTACAGTGGTCCATTTTAGCTGCTCCTAGCTGGGAGGCTAGCCTCCTCCTAACTAAAGAGATTTGATATGATCAGATCTAATACTGTCACAAAGATAGAGTTTCCGGTATACTTTGCCATGGAAAATACAGCAAACAAAAGACAAATAAAGATGTTTGTAAAATACCTAGAACACAATGTTTTACTGTCAGATAACGTTTGTTTCTTCTCAGGGATATTGCTTGGGTACTCCTGTCGCAACTTCTCCTTTTCAGCACTTGGAGTTCCTTCCCAACTACTGTCATCAATTTGTTGCCTAGTATCTGATGATTTTTGATCAGACGTTAATTTCTCATTGTTCTCTTCTGCATGTGTTTTGGTCCCCAGTGCAGTATCCTCACTAGGTTTTTGGAAACGGCTGCTCAAAGAGCTATGAACCTGCAGTTTGGAAGAGGACTGCTGTGACTTGTAGTCTCTATGTGCACTGTAAGATGATAAATCATCTTCAGAGGGTTTCAGAAATTTGTGTTTCATGTTGCTTAGAGATGAACTCTTCTGACTTCGTTTTTCATCGGAGTGTTTTTCTGCTTTGGAGCTGTAGCCTCTCAATACTGAGTCCATGCTACTGTGTCCACGTTCTTGGTCTTCTCTTGACATATCTCTTCTGTAACCTTTGTCTTCTTGCGCCCATCCCTTGCCATACTTCTCCCTAGTATAGCCCCCAAACATGTTCCTGTTTCTATCATCTTCATCTCGAGTCTCCTTTTTCATATGCCGTTCGTTCTTCTCACTTTCTGAATAGTCAGTTTTCTTCCATCTTCCACTTCTATAACAATTTTCCTTTCTGGATGCAACTTTTTCAGCTTCTTCTAACCGTGACTGAAATAATTCCATTGACTATAAGAAAGAATAAAAAAAAGTCATACTGCTTTTAAGACCATGGGGTATTGTGAAGCCCCCTACAAAGTATTACAAGAAAGGCACTATTCTGTGAAAATGAGTCACTGTGCAAAGGGCAAGGCATGAGCCATGGAGTGGAAAGGAAGACAAGTATGAAAAAGGGAACTTATAGCCTCGTGTCTAAGATGCTTTGTTGGGAAGGCTTTCTGATCCTTTCTCTTGGACTACTTCTAACTTTCATCCCGTGGCTCTAAAGCAAAGTGCTAAAGCACTCCTGGGAACAGGGATGAGAGCCTCAGAACTGTCTCCTCCTGGCAACCTGGAGACTGGGGGCTTGAGCTAGGGAGAAAGACTTCCTCTTTCTTACTTATGAACTTTGCATTTATGCTCACCAGATGCTCAGTTTCTATAGAACCAATGGACGTACCCACCAAACCATTTTACTATCTAGTTAAACTCTTAAAAACACAGGAGAGTGGGTTCAAAATCTTTAGCTTGAAACAGGCTTTGAACCCCTGGCTGGCTTTCTGGACAAATACTCTATCCATTAGGCAATTATGCAAAATGTGGACTGTTCCTCTTCCCTCTTCTGAGCTGAATTAAAAGCCACCAATTGCTTCCCCCCCCTTCTCCCCCCCCAAAAAAAATTACATACTGAAGCAAATCAGGCAGGGACCTCTTTCAATCACTATCCTGTACTTCAGTAGCCAGAGTTGTTCATGGTGTTTGAACTCTAGTCTCTTGAGAAAGATTCTTAAAAATAATATTCTTTACAATCACTGGCACTGAATAATTTCTACCAGCACTGACCATGTTGGTTTCATCACTCAGGAGTGACTACAATTCAGTTCAAAGACTGAATAAAAAAGTATGAAGTCATACTGTCTTATCCAAGATTTCCACAATCAAACCAGCCGAATCAAAAAACCCACAGAAAACTCCAATGTAACACTACGGCCAAGATTTAACATCCCACACCTTTGACCAATGCTTTTAAAGACAATAATATAATATGTAGGGGGGGCAGGCTTTAAAGAGTTAATATTGTTATGGCACACTGTTCTATTAAAAATACATTTTGAAGACTTTTAAACCCTTCAGAAGCAAGCAGCTTTCTCAATATATCTCGACTGAGCAGATCACAAGTGACCAGAAGATTCATATTTGGTAAAATTTGACACAGCTCTCCAAATTACCTTGGCATTATTATTATCCACAACGTGCGTTATTATCTGCTACGTGCAGGAGAATAAAATATATTTTCTAGTATACACCATAGTTTTGGAAGCACTCAGGTACTTTGTAACTGGGATCATTTGAACCTCCTGATGTAGAAGACAAGTATTTTAAATTTGCAATAGGATGCCATATATTAAAAAATATTTAACAAAAAAGATATAGAAGGCTGGGTAGCTTTAAACTCTTCATCACTTGAGAGAAGCTTCAGAGGCTGTTTTTTCCTTCTTCTTTCCTTATATCTTACACTACACATTAAGTATTTGTGCCTTTACATGAAAGTAACCTTTTCCAAGCATCTATTAGTATGAAAAAAAATTTAACTGAAGATCCTTACCCCATATCTCTCAGCTACAATTTCCTCAAAATTTCGTTTCTCTCTCTCAGCCTGCTCCTTCATCCTTTGGTATGATTTTCGTAACCAACTTAATCCAGCATCTTCTACCACTGTAACTAAAGTAGAAAACAACGAGAGGTCGTAGTTTTATATCTCAGTAGTTATTCCCATTTAACCTTACTCTGTATGTGACATTAAACCTTCACCTAAACTTTATGCAAAAATTGAAGGGGTGCAAAAGAAAAATAGAAAGAATATAACAATACATGTTTTTATAAATTAATGCTGGATATACCTCAGTAACACCACTGATTTAATTTAAGCATCTCCATTTTATCATAGAACACAACAAGCAGTTGTGGCAAGGAGTGGCACATAAGAAGTTGTGGGGGTTTTTATGAAATTAAAGAACCTTCTTATTGTGTCCCTTCTTTGGCATACCCCTTAGATACAAACAAGTGCATTCCCCTTCTCAGAAAATTAATGAGTAACCCATTGCTTTCCATTTGAGAAGCTAGCAGAGGTCTTAACATTCGGGACACATATTCACTGATGCCTGTCACCTCTTACAGATCACTGAGCTCTGTGACTCCTAAAAGTGGGCATGAGGCTAATGGTTTGCAGGACAGACTGTCCACAGGGAAAGGCTCCCAAAGAGAAAAGCCAGGGACCCTACTGTTCCCTGTTGACAGAATACAAGGACCCTTCTTATCACATAATAAATGCTTTGTGACATTATGAAAAACGGTGTTCTAACTGCTCTTGCTGGAAATAGGCAGAATAACCCTAGGGTAAGGAAAGAAGTGAAAAGGTTACAGAAATAATATTTTTCACAAACTGCATCTGTAATGTACTTCATTTTAATGTGACTCAGACTTCTGTGGTTGAATATTTTAAAACTATAATTTGTGTAATGGAATGAAAGGAACCAAATGAGATGACAACAATTTATCTTGTCTTGGTTAAATCATGCTTTCCTTTAATTAGTTCAAAATGGAGAATTTCTGTAAAGATACTGAAGGTCAAACCACTCAAGATTAAAAACCAGTGAAGAGAAATTCTGCAAAACAGCATACTATGATAGTAACCCAATATTCAATACTGAATTTTCATCCAAATTTTACTTTATTACATGTTATTCATAATCCCTTTACATCAACATTAGTAGTAACTTGTTAGCAACACAGAGATCAGAGACCGGAAACAGAAATTTAAGATTATTACTAAAAGTTGCTGTTTACCTTTTTTAACTGCAGCTGCTTCATCCTTCTCTGGTGGCAAACCTATACCACCGTCTTTCCAATAGGGATTGAGCTCTCTCTCAGACAGCATGGCCTAAAATGGAAATAATTTTAATGTATGCATAGCATATGGTTTGTATTTTCTCGAATATTTGAAAAATTTTATGAGACTTGTGTGGGACTAGAACAGCTTACTCCCAACTTGTGCTATCTAAAGACAGGTAGAAATAAACATAACTCTCCATCCCGAGTCAAAGCTCTCAAATATGTGCTTAGTTGGCACCCTTATTACAAAGAAGCAGTTTTACTGTTTGACTGCATTGCCAGTGTAGCAGTAATACTCACTTGCATCTGAAGCACTGCTGCTCTGGGGGCTCTTAGTTTTACCTCAATTTACTGCTTTTCACCCTCAAACTAGATTACTAATTGTGATTCTGTCAACTGACTTCTCTGGAAGCAGGCAAGGAAGTCCACTGGAGAAAAAAGGGTTGATTAGGCATCCCAGCACTGACAAAGTTTTGAATTTGTCTATGTTATGTCGTCAGCTCATCACCACCACTGGCATGCTGTATGCATCTGTCATACATATTGTTTTGGGTATCAAAGAAAGGACAGACATTCTGGTGTGGAAAACACAAAAATATAAACCTGCATGGAGAGCAAGTGGTTGGGTGGGAGAGTCTATAAAAATCATATTCTTCTAGGATCAAGAATACATGTAAATTGTCATTAGCTGTATAATACACGCTGACATTCTGGTGATTTAAGATCTCCACATTAAATGGTCCTTCAACAGTCCAGAAAAAGTCCTCAGCAAAAAAAAAAAATGTGGGGAAAAAACAAAAAGATTAATCCCTTCTCAAAAGACAATAACCAAAGTGCCAGATACTACACAAGAAAAGCGCTCCAGGTCACTCTGCTTCCTAGCCACAACACAACTAACTGGAAAACCTAACAGCAACAAATGGCCTACTGTGAGATGTGAGGACAAGTAAATAGTAGATAGAGATAGTGATCAGCAACTATGTTTTCAGATCAGGCTACATTGCATTTAAGAAGCTGAATGAACAAATGAAGCAGCCAGCAACTCTAAGTAAACAGAACTCATTTAATGACAGCAAGCCCTTCCCCAGGCGGATCCTGATCCACCCATGTGTCCCTGCACAACTGTGGCATGAAAGGCACAGCAACTGCTCTGAATTCTTTCTTCAGGAAAAAACAAGCCTCAGCACCCCACGCTTTAACACAGTAACTTAGGTAAGCCTTTATCAGACAAAACAATGGTGCTCCTTTCACACACACCATGGGGAAGAAGGCTGTCATTGTTAAGTAAAACATTTAAGAAGCACTTCAAATATTACAGAACTCAGTACTAACAAAACTGGCTTTCTCCTTACCTAGAAGATAGTTTAAAGGCTTTTCTCCACAAGATAAGCCTGTGGAATGAACCTTTCCCATCCCAAACAGAACAAATAACTGACAATTTAATTAGTCACTATCACACAACACATTAGGCATTAGTTTAAAAACTATACAAAGACTTATGTATTTGAACCAACTCATTGGTTCATTCATCACACAAAATTTAGTACGATGCAGAAAAAAGCCAATATATTAATTTCTCAAACCTGCTCAAGTTCTTGAGCTTTCTGTCGTTCCAACATTTTTTCTTTGTGTCTTTCACCTCTGACAGCTGCTAATGATGTGGTTTTCAATGAGGTGAAGTCTAAATTCATCCATTCTTCTCTCTTTAAAATAAACACAAAGAACACACTAGTAAACATGTGAACCATACAGACTGCTTATTATTTGCTTAAATGAACACTGTACATCCAGACCAATTCCTTTTCATCTTGTGAATTCTGACTTCATGACCTCTTACATCTCTTCTAGTGTATACAAAATCTGCAATCACTAACTGAGCATAGTTCATACCTCAGGTATCTAGGTACTAACTGCACCCTCAAATTAAACAGTTACACATGTAAATTCTTTGAGCTGTACCCACAATAACAGGGAGAAAACTGCATTTACAAAACCTAAGCCAGACCAAGGACATTTTTAAAATGAGGACTACTCTCTAAAGAAAAGCAGCATATAAAAAGCCTAGATATACCTACTACCTTTATACACACAAAACCTGAAGCCTCAAAAGCAAGCAGTGACATACACATTATAAACAACTACTCTACAAAAACAAGTATTTGGAACACTTCTGTGGATAGTATAGGAACCAAAATGACAAGATTATACCTATTTTGAAACATGTCCTTGCAAAAGAGTCTTCATATCTTCAGTAGGGTTCAAGTCTGAGTTGTCAATCTTAATAGATGCTATATGTCACACTTTCTCTGTTATTTAAAAATTATATTAGGCAACACACCAGAGAGTTTCAGAGGTGAAACACAACATTCCACTTCTCAGATCTCCTCTAAGAAAGAGAAGGAACTGAAAAATAATCTATCTTCCAGTGATTCAATAGTATCTATGCCCACATTGGGAAGCAATGTGGATCAACAGAAGTGGATGTGCATGGGACGTCTGGAGATCATCTGGTCCCACCCCCCGCTCAAGCAGGGCCACCTAGAGCCAGTTGCCCAGGACCATGTCCAGACAGCTTGTAAATATATCCAAGGACAGAGATTTCACAACCTCTCTGGGTAACCTGTGCCAGTGCCTGGTCACCCTCACAGTAAAACACTGTCTCCTGATGTTCAGACAGCACCTCCTGTGATTCAGTTTGTGCCCATTGCCTCTGGTCCTGTCACTGGGCACCACTGAAAACAGCCTGACTCTGGCTACACAGAATTCACCTAGGAAGATCAAAAGAAGCACTGATTCCATAAATATTGTGGCTGAAAAATTCTACACCTCTCTTCCTTTATCTGTTTAAGCACCACAGGAGCAAAAATTCATTCAACTGTAGAATAGCCACGAAAACTATGCAGAAAAAATAACACATCTAGTCAAGATCTTTAAGATGACCTCTTCAAGAAAATCAAACTAAGTTGCTAGAGCCTCCAAACATGATGAAAGGAATTGGTGCTAGGTAACTTTAAGTGTAGTGCCTTGTTAAATACTAAGCAACTATTATCACAGAATCATAGAATGTCCTGAGTTGGAAGGGACCCACAAGGATCATCGAGTCCAGCGCCTGTCCCTGCATAGGACAACCCCAAAATTCACACCATATGTCTGAGGGCGTTGTCTAAATGCTTCTTGAATGTTGTCAGGCTTGGTGCCGTGACTACCTCCCAGGGGAGCCTGTTCCAGTGCTCCACCACCCTCTGGGTGAAGAACCTTTTCCTAATGTCCAACCTAAACCTCCCCTGGTGTATCTTCCTGCCATTCCCTCGGGGTCTATTAGGCAGAGAAGTCCTCCAATGCATGAAATGTAACATTCACCTAGTTAAACAAAGACATTTGTCTGTAAAAGAGGTTTTGTTCAACACATTGCAAAAGAGCTGTCAAGAAACCTAAGCACGTTTCACATCTGGTCATGCTGAATTTATTTCTAGAGTAGTTATCAGACTGCTCACCTGCAGGGAGGGTTCTTTCACAGCATCTGATTGCTTGTTGACCTTCCAAGCCTTTTCTGTTTTATCTGACTGTGACACATTTGACTCAACCCATTCAACTGAAGAATCCTAAAAATAGAGTTTAATGTAAAGAATAATAATAACACTTTAACATACTATTATAAATGCAATACTTACCAAGTATATTGATAACCAAAATTGATGCCGATTGCTAAGCATTACTGATATAATACTGTTTATTATTTTAAAATACTGATAATAAAAATAGAATATTGATATTCCCATAGGAGACTGTTCCTTCATGATCAAAACATTCCACCGTACTTCATGAGCACATCACAGTATGTAACACTTGTTCATACTGCCAGTTTATTAGCATAACACTGCTAAAGTTAAAACTGTCAGAATAAAACCAAAACCAATTGTTTTTATGGCATTACAAGAACAAAATTTAAAAAATCTAAATTCTTAACTATGTTTTACATTAAAAAAGTAAAATCAGTAACACAGTACAATATAAAACACTGTGCATGCTATCTCCTCCTATTTTCATATCCAACTTCCTACACTTGCACTTGCAAACAGTGTACCGAGATTTTACACTTGAAACAAATAGGACTCCGTTGAACAGAGTTTCTTTGGTATTTACATGAACCTGTCATGGGAATAACAAGACTTTGGATCAAAGGTATCAGACGGGACTGTGCTGTATCCTGGGACTCACTGATGTGATCTGAGGGGTTTTGACGACTCCCATGGGAAATGTGGGACATTTGTGGCTTAGGTTACTTCCCACACTGAAGAGTATAGTTCAGGCCTGATATCGGTCCCTGGAAAATAAATCTCATCATACTGCATGTTCCTTCACTCAATAAAAAAGACTCTCTGAAAAGAAAAAAAATCACAGTGCTATGTGACTTGAACCAAAATGCTTGGGAGGATGTTTCACACAACGTGGTCAGAAAGCAGCACCCAGATTTCTAATGCAGTCTCTGTACTGTTTTGCCAGAGTGCCCCTCAATTTGAAGGCATCTGTTTACAGATTCAAATGCACAAGTTGGAGCCTTCCTTCAGATCCACGTACAACTCCTATGCTGTTGGGAGTTTCCATGGTTGAACATCCAAGGAAAAAGGCAGCAGTAACTCATGCTTAAAATCAAAGTCAAGTATTTGCAATTTTAGACACATCATTCTACCATATACCACTGACTACAGCGAACCTATGAATTTTTCCACTCTATCCTAGAATGATGATTTTTTTCAATTTCTTTCTGCTGAAAAACTATAAATCCCTTAGTTCCTAATAAGTGAATTCAATATTATAAAATTCACAAGCTCTCACATAACAGCATCTTTTAAATTGATTAAATATTCAGTATATTAAAAAGACAAACTTTGCCACAGTTTTCCCCAACAGAAAATGGTAAGAATGAGTCTTAACTTTACTAACCATGTATACCCACAGAGACTAAAATGGTGCCGGTTTTAAAGATGTCATTTGAAGCATTTTAAAGTTTCTTACTTACCGAAGAACTATCAAGTAAGTCATCCTTTTTCTCAGATTTTTGTTTCTTATTTTTCTTCTTTTCTTTCTTAGCTTTTTTTGAATGCTTGTCCTTTTTCTTTTTTTTCTGCACAGAATGTTCCTACAAGTAAATGTTTGTAAATGAGATCCAGTAAACCAAATCACCCACATACAAGAAAAACAATCACAATCTACTTACCAAACCACACTGGAAAAGGTAAAATATGCACAGTTGGACATAGCTACATTTTACTTCTACTACCCTCTCTCTCTTCTACTGGGGGGGTGCAGGCATGCCTCACATTCATAATTGACTTTTCTTCCCCCTCTCAATATCTTTTTCATTGGAACTAACGCACTATAAGTATACATAGATTATCTTCTACACTACATTTATTTTGGTCAAATCTATTTCCTCAGGAATCACTGCATCATCAATACACATCTGTCCTTTGTTGAAATAGCTGCAAAGATTTCTACACTAAAAGAATGTGACATTCAGATGTTCCATTAAGGCTTCTCCTGTGAATAACCACAAATGGGACTGCTATGAAGCCTTGGATCCTCCAGATTTCTTCCCATGGGACTATTCTTGTCTGGCAGTATTTGCTCTTCTGCATTTGGTAGAAATTAAAGTTGGAACTGAGTGACAGAAATTTTTCCTCTTTGTGAGTAAAAGATAATTTCCACTTAAAGAAAGCTAGTATTGACACATACAGAATTCAGAAACTGGGAGGTTTTTAAAGATCATCTTAAAGCCCTCAAAGCCTTCTGTTCATACGAATATGCTGTACAGCTAACAACATAATTCAATGATTTACAGTTCCGTCACCTCTTCCAGTTTTTCCACACGTTCGTTCACATCAGCAAGCATCCATGTATCTTCACCTCGTAGGTGCTTTAGCAGCCTGCGCCTCTGCTCCTTTTTATAACTAATTTTGGCCTATGACAAACAGAGAAGAAAAATAACTAGGCGGAGTTCAGTAGCATTTACTTACAGACGTACCTGTGTAAGCCACACTAACACAACCATACATAATGTTGAGAACTGTGCTTGAGAACTTTTCCTTTTAGAGGACTGCAATAAAAATACTTTTGGATTACATGTTAAAGGGGAAATTCAGATAAAACATATTATGCACCCTCCTTCCTCAAGCTACAGTTTTGCAGCTCCTCTAGCACTGATTTCATCCTATCATCCTAAATAAGAGTGGCACGAAGACATTCAACTTCGGTTCTTCATTCTGAGAAGTCTTCTGTTCTTACAACCTTCATGAACTGCATATGATACGATATAGCGGACTTCTGATTTTCTATTTCAAAAAATTCTCTGCGCAATTACTCCATTGCAAAGCACAGCTCACTGTCTGTTAACCTGAGAAGTTAGCAAGCCCATCTTTGTGCACATTCAACTTTGAAAACATCTCAGCCAGGTGCAAAACTTGGAACTGCAGAAGTCCATGCTCTCAAGGAGTATACAAGTACATAAGGATTAGCATTTTGGGCTGCAGAATGTTCTTCGCTTTCTAGTTATGGAGATAAAACTAGAAATACTTTTACTAATACTTCTGAAAAAAATAATAATCACTGCAGACAGTTTCAATTCATGAAAAGGATTTTTATAAAACACATCAATAAAATAACAACCTTTTCAGCCTCTGAAGTTCCCTCTATTACTTTCAGCAGAAACATGACTTTCACAAACAAGTTTACTTAAATATAACTTGCCATTAGAAAATTGTTTATCCCAAAGTGTAATATACCACCATACCTGATTAAACAGGAGGATAGTTATTTTATATTATTACAACCCTAATTTTGTGTGAGATAAGTCTTGCAAGTTTGAGCTTGCTTTTGGTTTTTTGTTTGTTTGTGGGGGGTTTTTTTGAATAACTAAAGTCAAAGCAAAAACTAAAGGTGGAGTTTGGTTTTCATCCTGAAACATCAAGTTTTACCAGAAAGTGTTTTCAATCATAAGCCAAGAGATTGCATGCAAGTTTAAAAAAAGACCAATATTTAAAAAAAAAAAAATCTCAGGAGATCAGACAACCAGTTGAAGTCTTTCCTCCTGGTCAGCTATTAGTTCTCTGTAACAAACTCCAGATACAAGCCTGTGCACTGCACAAGACAGTAACCTCCCTACCATGGGCCAGTTTCTCTTTTTTGATACAGCCAAGAAGGGAATCCGCAGCTTTTGTACTGATAGAAAACGAGGCTTGCAGGAGGATGACCCCTACGCCCTAAGGGCTCAATGAACAGAAATACCTGCTAAAAAATAAGATTAAAAGTTAAAAAAAAAAAAAAGCTAACTCATAAGGTAGGAGTGCTGCTGTATTTTTGAACATTGTCATTAGCAATATTGAAAGCAGCACAAAGAACAACAACAAAAAAAAAATACCAAAATACTACACATCTGTGCCCAAACAAAGCATCCTTTTAAACCTTCATCATCTACTTTCTTAGAAGCCCAGAAGGTGACAAACTTTCTAATACACTTAAATGCAAGCAAAGCAAGGCTGCTACCCAGACTTCTTAATTTTAAAAGAAGGGACTTTGCAAAACAAACAAACAAAAAAATAGTTTAAGTCACCTCCAATAAAGAAGCCAAGACTGGGAATTCCATCTCTAGAATGAAGCTGACAGACTACAAGGGTGAATGCTACATCTTAAAATTCAAAAGGCAGGAATAACGAAAGAATGAGTTAAGAGCACATTGAGACATTTATTCCGATATCAAAACAGTTTTCCAGTTTATAAATAAACAAAACAACAAAAGAATAAGCAGGACTATAATTCAGGAAGAGTGAAATAGTTGTTAAGCATAACATAGGGTCTCCAAAACCACCCAGGACTCCAAAAAATGCAGGTATGTTTCCTGCTACCTCTCCACGATCCCGAGAGCTCACTGGCTAACCCTGCCCACCCTAAGACATCTATCCATCTGGGACAACACCATCAAAAGTTCACGCAGAAATCACTAACTGATATTTTCTGTTCTAGTCCATACAGATGACAATGGCCCTTCTGTCTTAAAAATATATTCATCTGACTAAAATAAAGTAACTAAGCATGCCACGTTAACAGACAAGTGAAGGGTAATAACCTCAGCTATGCAACTCACAAAATGTCTACAAGCCACACACACACAAAACTTAAGCTTCTAATTGGACAGAGATGAAACAGCAGAGATAAAGGGAATTTGAATATAGTTCTAGATGGGAAAAACACAACAAAAACAGACTCCAAACTTGTTTGCTCCACAGATAAACACGAGACGTTGCCAGGATTTAGACTGGGAAAAGCACAGGCTTTCCGCATGCTCCATTTCACTTTTGGTTTAGAAAGACCTGCAGCTGGAGTCAACAGTTCCCTTCCACCCCTTCAGCAGCTCTTGGGCATTTAAATCTATAAACACCTCAAATAAATGCCACTCAAGATCAGCTTGTCAACATGTCTTAATTTAATATACTCTTTGCCTGTCTAGGAAGATTTAGCCTCTTACGCTTCTCTATAATAACAGGTATATTTTAAATAAAATTACTATTTCCTTCATGTTACCAAAGTTACAAAATATATATTGCATAAAATGAAGTTAACATTATAAAGGAGCTTTTATACTTTTTATTAGATCTAAGAATAAACAGAAAAAAAACAGGCAAGTATTTAGGTAATTAAGATACACAATCCTAATAAAAAACATGGATCATCATTTTGGCTGAAGTATACAAATACATATTCAGAACACGGAATGACTAGAAGTCATTCATCATCAAACTGCAGACTGTTGTCTCCTGAATACTAAAGGAAACAGGACTGGGCAAGATGAATCTGTAGTGGCAATACCACCAGACTGTTAAAAAGAGAGAGACAGATAGAAAAGCATCAGGACAAAATTTGTTTCTTCTTAGACAAAATACAGAAGATTCTTAACAATATCCATATGTAAAATAAAAAAGAGAAAGCTGCCTAGAGATTTAAAAATATGAAAGAAGTTGTATTTTCACCTAAATTATCATTTTAACACAAGACTAGAAAGTTAGCAGCGATACCCTCTGACCCTTTCTATCTCTAAAAAATATCTAGCTCCCTCTACCATCAAATTACAATATCCATTTTTATTGTTGGTGAATGGTTTCCCTCACACACACACGCGCGCGCGACTATTTCAAGTCAGGGGGAGGAGGAAAATCTGTCTGCACTACTTTATTAGCTTCAAACCTTACCTTTCTATTCTACTTGTCTTTTATAATGATGCAGGGCTTACTAGCATCTAGCTAGTTTTTCTTCCTTTTCTGCATTTTATAATTAAGTCCCCTGTCAGTCTTATCGTTCTACGCTACAAAGGCCAACTCTAATAGTTTCACATCTCTCAACCCACAGGAGTTCAAGCATTTAATTCACATTAAGGTTCATTTATACTTTATGATACCACAAAAATATCCAACAATTTATCCTTTCCCCTTTACAGATGAGTACTTAATATTAGGTACATTTTAGGTCACCACTGCAATATTTTTATGGTTTTCCTCCATAAATAAAGGATGCTACATTTCTGAAATACCTCTATTTCAAAGTAATGCATTAATTATGCAAATGGCATGCTACACACAAACACAGAGGACCACTACAAGCAACAACCTGTCAAGAAGGGCAAGCATCATGCTACATTACGTACCTCTGCGACACCCTAATAAAGTTGCCCATAGTCTCCTTTGCAACAAGTATGAGGTGAAGTGTAATGCTGCCAAAGCACTCTGAAAGGTCTGTTGGCAAGGTGCTATAAAAACAATAATTATTCTACAGCACTATGCTAGCAATGTTTGCCAAGGTGAACAGAGACAAACTTTGTAGTCTTTACCACAAGCAGGCCAAAGGGTCTTGGATTTCACAGCCCCATCTGAACGAGGAAGGAAACGAAGATCAGGGAAAGTACTTTCTGGTTTTCATTAGGCAGGTCATTAAGGCCAGCCTGCATGGTTGCTGACAACAGTATCTGCTAAAT
This sequence comes from Theristicus caerulescens, assembly GCA_020745775.1. Lineage (NCBI taxonomy): Eukaryota > Metazoa > Chordata > Aves > Pelecaniformes > Threskiornithidae > Theristicus > Theristicus caerulescens. The sequence goes on along the minus strand of CM036559.1, from coordinate 115,395,356 downwards.
GAAGAATAAAACTTGCTCCAAACAGCCTGTAAATACACTGGAGACACAAACACCAGAAGCTGTAAAAATGACACCATGCCACCCCAGGAAGAAGCAGAAAAGATCAAAGACACTGCCAATGGCCAAGGTCTAGGTCACACAATAAATGGAGGTTGTTACATGACAGTCCCCCAAAGATGTCCAGAAGTGGACGTGCCTCACCTAGGGATGGAGGCTAAAACACTCCCGCCCCAGCCCACAGAAACCCCGACCAACCCTCTCTCCTGACCCCAACTCTGTGTACCACTTCAGCTCTCACCAAGGCCAGAAAAAATTTTCCATAGCACTACAGAGACCATGTCATTTCCCATCTTTAACTGTGGTCAACCTCTAGCTCTTCAGATGATGATCATCACCATTCAAAAGCAAACTTCTCCATCCAAAAGAAGAAAAATTATTCTTGTTGCTTTTTGGAGAAAAAAAAAAAAAAAAGGGAAATGACACAGCACACCACCAGATCAATACAGCGTGACAAAAACATCCAACACAGCGAGCAGCAGATAAGCTGCTCTAATGGCTACCTGCCACTGAAGGGCAGGGCTCCATTCCCGTACCTCTCCTCTCCGCACTCCCACCACCTTCCCTGCACAGGACTATCCCTGCACTCTGGCCTCGAGGGACTCAAGGACTACCCTGACACAAAATGAATCCCACCAAGAGCAGGGTGCAGCTTCTTGAAGATCGAGCTTCCAAGCTGGTCCTCTGGCAAGGTCATCAAAGCTACCAGCTTAAGCACAAGGAATGAGGGAAAAAATGTGCACCTTGGGGAGGAAGGGAACAGGAGGAAGAAGTGTAGAAAAACTCCTTTTGGCAACAGCTTTCTGCTAGATAAATTCAAAAGACGTAACACCTAGCTCAGTCCTTCAGACATTAACATAAGGCACCCAAAATATAAACAATGAGCTTTTATTTCTAATGTCAGGACCACCTCCCATCCTACCACACAATCCATTCCACTCATTTACCAGTTCTGATATTCATCTATCAGAAAGGCTGCTGTGGCCTGTATTACCCTCCCAGCTTCCATCACCCCAAAGCTCAGGGAACCTGAACATACCCTTCCTTGCAGTTCTGATGCTCTTATACCAATTCTCTACCTGAACACCACACTTATTTTCATGAATGCTTAGACTGGTTTTTCTACCCTCAATATTCCAATTATTGTTACATCCATGAAGCTTTCCCAAGGAGGACAGCAGTGGAAACACAAGAAAGGGCTTAGCTTCCACCCCAACTTGCCAAATCACAACTGAGTCAGAGTGCTGCCTCTACCCCTGCCTCCTCCAGGCATGGCCGTGCCAGCTGGAAACGTCACTGCTCTTTGTCATTTTCACCTGCCAAAAGACACAGAAGACAGGTCACTGAAATGACCATCACTTAAATCATTTAAGCTTCTTGTGAGCAATAATCATCACAGAACAGTCACACATGGGATCCAAAGAGCAGACTGCAGGAGATGTCAACCTTCAGTCAGACACATTTGGGAGGCAGTAACTGTTTCTGCTGGCACAGCTGCAGACACAACAGATAAACAGATGCAGGACTGCTAGGAAACTGTAGGCAAATACTTCATGTTAATGTAGGACCTCTCCACTCCTGCGGCAGAGCAAGCTCTAGAGGAAGGATTCACAGAATATAACAATGAAGACGTGTCTTCATCACTCGCCTTCTAGACTGATCGGTCTGTTAAATCAAAGACGTGGCTTGCAAAAATGCATAGAGAGGTGCTTTGTCAAAAGTCTGAAAACCTTTTGTGAAAAGGCAGTATTAATTTCTCAGTGCTATTGCTCTCCTAATATCACTCAAAGATTTAAGTGAGTATAGTAATACTGACATGCTTATTTCCTTCGACAGAGAGAGTCAGGGACGTAACACTTCATAAAGGATTTAAAAGGGAAAGAACAAAAAGGAGGTGCTTAGTATTACAACACAGAAGCAACTTCCAACAAATAACAGCTCTATAACCCCTAACAGTGATATGTTTTGCTATTAATTTCTGTCTAAGGAGAAATTTCTGTAATTTTCCACTGAAAACTGAAGTGTAAAATACTGCCAAAGCATTCCATCACCTCGGTAAATACTAATCACTGCAACAACCCAATGGTTAGGCTTTTCTGAGTTCTGATCGAACTTCACCGGGAAAACCTGCTGACTTCACAGCTTGTTTAGAGCTCAAATACAGTGAAGTCAGTGATACTGTTACACATTGGGGTTTTTTTAAATTTTAGGTTGTATTGTCAAAGAAAATAAATCCAAAAATGTAAAACAAAAATAAAGATAGAGGTCTAAGTCAAAAGCATCAAACGAGATGTTTCCAAAAATAGTGGCTTCACATTTCAAATCAATTTTTTCAGAAACCTAAATAAGTAAAACCAAACACAACATTTCTTGTTTGTGCAATGAACCTGTTTCAAGGTATCATTTTATTTACATTGTTTCAAGAACATATCTTATATGTTTGAAATACTGAGGTCTTATTTACCTACACCCAACTTTTTTTTTAAATCAATATGTACTGCTACCAGGAGAAACTTGTAATCTATCAGTAATCCTTAACAATTAAAAGACAGGATTTTGCGCACAAGGAATGGTCATGTCATATCACATCACCCTCAGAGACCAAAGAGTGAAAGTCCATGAAAAAACCCAAGTAACAGAAGAGCAACCCTGAAGCACAGAAATTCCATGTCATAACACAGATGAAAGAATAATTCAAAATTGAATTATTGCTAGTTTTTATTAAAAAAAGCATTCATGCCTAGGAAAAGTACACATCTCTGCACTTACCAAAACACCCATCAGATTATTTTCTCATTCTAAACTTGCAAACTAAAACAGTAGTGTCATGAACTATCACACTCATCAAAACAAGATGCTATTTCTGGAGCTTAATAACAATTTGCATGTCAACACTTAATTATCTGATTACTGATCATTATCATAAACATCACCAGCTGCTGGGTTTTACCAACGCAGTTGGGAGGACAGACTACACAAAGAAAAGAATACATTTCCAAAATTTAAAAGAGAAATCTCAATCACTGAGTTGGGTGATATTTTGGTTCTTCAAAAGAAGTGCAAGTTCATAACCGGCAAAAAACATGAAACAGTAAATAAATTTTTAAAAATATCAACAAGAAGCAACTTCTTCTGTCCAGCCTCTTTTAAAAGTAAAAGGTACTAAAGAAATCCACTCTCTCTCTATAACTGTTTCAAAATCCACTATATACTTTATCTCTTGATTTTTGTGGATACAGAATCTGCAAGAGTAAGCTAATCCCAGATTCTTCTACTGAGCTCGGTGATTTGGGAAGCATTACTTCTGAAGAGATAGTGAAGGTTCTCTCAGACTCCTCACTGTCCTAACTATCAAGAACCAGAGTTAAAGTGCTCCCTTTTATCTTAGCCCCAACTACACACTCTATAGAACAGAAGACAGACTAATAATTTCAAATATTTTATAACTAAAAGCTCCTTAAGGTGAGTTGGTTGAACATCTCATCTTTCCAGAAACAGAACTGCTGAAGTACAGTCATTTCTGCAAACTTCTCAGATTATCAGAAGCAAAGACCTACACAGCTTCCCAAGTGTCTTTCCCAAAGCAAAAAGCAGGAGCTTGCAAGATTGCAACGAGCAAATAACTGTCTTGACTACGTCAGCCACATGTGAAATGTCCCTGCGCATCTCTTTTTTTGCCTTTGCAAGCAAGACAGTCAAAATGCACTGAGATAAAGCCTTGCAGTAGTTTTCTCCCAATTCTGTTCCACCACTATAGCAGCAAGCAGTCTAACCTTAATCAAAGTAACCTAAGTAAAGCACAGAAAGTCAATACACTTAAGACATTAATCCACTCTCACTTACTGATATTATCAATAATATACATATTTTAATGAACAGATGAACATCTTTAGGAGTTCATAAACTTCAGAAATACTTCATTTTCTTCAAATGAGGACTGGTTTTCTTTCCCCAGTAAGAAGAAGGGAAGTAAAAAAAACCCTACGAACTAATTTGCCATTTGCAACTTTTTTTCCTGCATAAAACTTCAGGCAGAGTACCCCCAAGGGGAGGGTAGTTTTTTTTAATTTGTCTAATTTCTGCTTTCTTCTTTTTCTGAATGGACAGAGGAAAAGAAAGATTTTCATGCCCACTCATGATAAAACCTGTTTTTAACTTAATTCAAAAGAGAGTTTATTAAGAAAAGTTCAAAACATAAAAACAAAAATAGAGTTCAAACTTAGCTAAGTACTGACTACTGCTAGATGTGTGATACTTAATGGGGACAACATCAATTACTTCAGCTAAATATAGAAGATTTAACCACTTTATCAAATGCTGTTTTAAGTGGTACTATGTCACTGCATGTCTGAAGTACTAGTACATAAGACATATCTATCTATATCCTTTTATATATATATATATATTTATCTCCAGGCTTTGCAAGTTACAGTGTCTCTCAAATTCAAGGAAAACAGAAATGTTATTCTGTCAGCAAAAAGGTGGCAGCAAGTCAGTTCCACTTCTGAAAAGCAGACAGCAGAGTACTGACATGGCAACTACGACATCCTCATGCTTCCATGTTACAAAATGCTATATGATTTTGCACAGAAATAACAGAGTAGCTACACGAGAAGTCTTAAAAACGTTGCCATTTTACATAGCTTAATGTTAGGTTATTCAGTCCAGAAATGGGAAGAATAAACACGCTGTGAGTTTTAAAAAAAAAAAAAAATTAATTCCTAAATTTCTCTATCAGCCAATATAGGGATAAAGGAAACTACATAGCCTCCTTTGTCCCACATCAACTTAAATAGGATAAAATGCTTATTATACACTTTTGCTAACACATTCTAAAACTCTGGTACAGAAAGGGGGATGGGGAGGAAACTACCAACCTTCAACATGTCCTCTCTCCTTACTTCAACTTTTAGTTCTTACTGCAAGGAAAAAGAAATAGTTCAAAGACATGCATATGATGATGAACACAGCAATTGCACAAGCAACAGCAATGAAAAATATCTGATCATTAAAGTACATTTCAGTGCTACCCAATGTACCCAAAAGAATCCCTGAAAGTCATGGAATCTGACTTTGTTTTAGGTTGCTCGGAAGTGGAAAGGTAACATCATGGAAAAATAACACAGACTCCAGAATGTGCACTTTCAGTAAGAAGCTGAAATTGCAAATGTTTCTCTATGGCCATATAGGGACCAAGCACCTCTAATGGTTAAATCCTGTAGAAAACCATGACATTGTCTCAAGACCCCTTCCTACACTCCACAAAAAATGGGACTTGTAAAACCATAGTGCTTAGTATTTCACAAATTGTACTCCATCCTGCTTTCCTGTATTGAATTTCTCAGTGCTCTGTCCTTCTCAGAACTGAGGATCTAAGCTAGTACCCAACTGAAAAATGTCCAGTAATGTCCAGAGAAGCAGATGAAAGTGGATAAGCCCAAAGTGAGACATCGCCAAAATATTCCTGTATCCTCCTGCTTTTAGGCTATTCTTGTCTGGATAGAAGTGAAGTTTCAGTATTTGCAACATGCTATACAAGAGGCCCTCCAAGTTCTCTGTGCATCATCTGAAAGTTCATTTCTTTTGTCTGCTCTGAGCTGGCTACCTGCAAATCTCTTAATACGACCTAGTTCTTGTGTTGAAAGAAACAGCAGACAGCAATTCTCTACTCCCTTCTTCATATCACTTATGATTTCATAGAACACTCTCATATTAACTTTTTTCAGCCGATTTTTCCCCCATCTCAAAACCTTTAGTCTCCTTGGACAGTCTGTACCAAGATCATCTCTGGCACCTTTCTTCCCACCTTCTCCAAGGCTGTTCAGTTCTCCTTGAGATGCTGGGACCAGGACTGCATACGCTATTTGATATTATACAGAAATCAGTAATATGTCTGTGTAACCATTTCCTTTGTTCTTTGTTCCTTTCCCAGTAACTTCTAACACTTGATTAGCTTTTGTCTGAGCAATGATGTAGCATCTTTATAGAGCTATTTACTCCCCAGTTGTTAGTGTTGAGTCAAAAAGTAAACTCTGAGCCCACTGTTATATACAGAAAATGAGGGTTGTGCATTTCATTTTATTTAGTATTGCACAAAAGTTGCAGATATGTTTTTAAGATTTCCATCTAGGAGTAATTTGTATTCATGGCATTTTAAAAACATGCTGAACAATAAAATGATGGGCTGTTTCTTGTTTAAATCGAAGAAAAAAAAAATCACAAAATTCAACGCAGATCCTATATACATACCTTGTGATACAGCACATCTTATTGATAAGAAAAATTACGACATTTAGTTTCATTCTAAAACCTCCAAACTAGTTTTACTAATATTCTTCAAGAAGGCTGATAAGCAGCATCTAAAACTACAAGAACATATTAACACTGGCCTATGAAGCTACATTACCATCAAAGACCTCTTGAGACATATCCTAACAGTAAGAAGTGTAGCCCCTATGCTCAAGATATCATGCTTTCTAGTACCAACTCAAACTCTGCCAAAACCAACCTTTGCCCCTTTTTCCCCCACATCCTCTGTATGAGTAAGTGCTCTCATCCCCGACTTCAACCTTTTCTCTATGAGAGTAGCTTTGACTCATTGCTGTAGCCTTTTTCCAACACTACCGCAACCAAACCTCCTTTCTCAGCTTCACTGCCCCCTGAATTGAGACTTACCTAAACATGAGGAGAGGTTAACTACAAATGCATTACCTTTCCACAGATTGCAGCATATTTAATACCACAATCTAGTTACTATAAAAGCATCACAAAGGTGTTTAATGCAACATCTCTTACTTTAACAGTATTTTAGAGATATGAACAAAAGAAGTAAAAATCTTCCACAGATGTTGGCAAAAAATAAGTTATACCAAATTTTTTAAGCAACATCTTCACAGAACACTTTTTATTTCATGTTAAGGTGCTGATGCAAGTAGAAGCAAATAAGAAAGTAGCAAAATTATTACTTGAACTACTGCAACGATGCCTGACACTGTAAAAGGCTTTTACAAAAGGTAGCCATTTATCAATGTTTTTTACTCAGGCTAGCAGCCTGTCACAAGTGGGGTGACCCAGGATCAATACTGGGCCTCCCACTGCTCAACATCTTCATAAATGGTCTGGATGATGGGACTGAAAGCACTCTCACCAAGTTTGCTGATGATACCAAAATGGGTGGTGAGGTGGACACATCAGAAGGGTGAGACATCTTACGGAGACACTTGGACAGGCTGGAAGAGCAGGCCAGCAAGAACTGCGTGAAGTTTAACAAAACCAAGTGCAAGGTCCTGCACCTGGGACACCATAACCCAAGAGCCCGGTACAGGCTGGGATCTGCATGGCTGGGGTGCAGCCTTGCTGAAAGGGACCTGGGGGTCCTGGTGGACGAGCAGCTGCACAGGGGCCAGCAGTGCACTGCTGCAGCAACAGAGGCAAATCAGATCCTGGGCTGCATCCGCAGGGGCATCGCTAGCAGAGATAGAGATGTGATCATCCCACTCAACTCAGCGCTTGTCAGGCTGCACCTGGAGTACTGTGTCCAGCGCTGGCCCCCACAATTCAAGAAAGATGCAGGCAAACTGGAGAGGGTCCAAAGGAGGGCCAGGAAGATGATCAAAGGGCTGGAGAACCTGCCCTATGAGGAAAGGCTGAAGGAGTCAGGTCTTTTCTCCCTAGAGAAGAAAAGTCTAAAGGGGGACCACATCACAGTATTCCAGTACTTGAAGGGTGCCTGCAAAAAGGACAGAAGCTCTCTCTTCACAAGGAGCCACACGGAGAGGACATGGGGCAACAGCTACAATTTGCACTGGGAGAGGTTTCATCTTAAGAAATTTTTTACAGTGAGAACAATCAATCACTGGAGCAACCTCCCCAGGGATGTGCTGGAGTCCCCATCGCTGAAGGTCTTCAAAACACAACTGGACAGGGCACTAGATAATCTCATCCAGGCTTCCTCTCCCACAAAAGGTTGGACCAGCTGATCTTTCGAGGTCCTTCCAACCTGGGCTGTTCTATGATTCTGAAAGCGTGGCACTGCCCCAGATATCTTGCTGTACAAGTGGCACCAACTGAGAAGAGGTAAAGTAGGATAATAGTGTCCTACATAAGTTTCACTTTCTTCCAGTTAGGAGTATTTTCTGAACATCCAAGAGGTTGAACTGAGCAAAGGAGAACTCTTAACCATATCATACAGCAGTTCAAGCAAAGCAAAAGACACCTTACCAACAAACTTTTGCAGGATAGTATGAATCACTATTACTAAGTTAAAGGAATTTCCCTTCAACTGCTTGCCAAAGAGGGGGAAGCACACAGTGCAGAATCACCCCACACCTGTGAGGTCACTGAAGGGAACTTCTGTTGCCTAGAACCAGTTCCACAACTGTGCAAGAGAGACACCCACACAATATATTACCTGAAATCCTCTCTCTGTCTTCCTACTTTGCCTTGAGAAAAGACATCACTACCATGTAACCCTCAGGCTATTCAGGCCATTTTCCCATTACTTTTTTCCAGAAAATATCTTTGCCCAGTAAGATTTGGTCACTGTTTATTTTGGCCTTCCTTCTCTCAAAAGCCCATCATCCAACCTCATACTTTTTCCATACCCTGTCCTCCTCTTACACTGTTCTTTCCATACAGTTATCCCCCATTCCTTAAACTTCAAAACAAGTCATGTCATCTAACTGATGTGCCATTTACTATTTTATCTTTCACTCTACCTACAAGTTACAACAAGAATCAGCAGCTTACTACACAAGCACCAAACATGGCACATAGGCAGACTTTCAATACAACGCATCAGGATTAGCCCAGGTCTCCAAGTCACAGCAACTCTACCAAAGCATCCGTGAGCGGGAGCCTCCTAGTTCTTGGCTAACACTACAGCAAGATATAACCAAGCAAGTAACATCCTGGTTCCACGAAAACAAGCTGTCCCACTTCTGTTCCAGTTATTACTACTCCATGACCAGAGTATTGTAATGGAGGTATACTGACTCTTTAGGAAAGACAAGCTGGGAAGACAAGGAGGAGGAGTTGCCTTTTATGTCTCATTTAAGGAAAGGCTGAGAGCTGGGACAGTTTAGCCCAGAGAAGAGAAGGTCAGGGAGTGAGGGTGGTGTCATCTTATCAACGTGTACAAATATCTGAAGAGAGGGTGTAAAGAAGACTGACTCTGGCTCTTTCCAAAGGTGTAAGGACAGAAACATGTAATGAGTGAAATACCAAGCGGATCAATACCACTACAAGTGGCAAAACACATGAACTCAGGTGGCTGTCACTCACTAAGTACTAAGTTCCCGGTTGCTTTCTGCCACTCCCGGTACTGCAGCCCAGCTCCTCTGGGGCAGAAAGGGCTCTCCCCGGGGCGTCCCCCTCCTCCAGCTGCCGCTGGCGGCCCTGCCGGCGGGAGGCCGCGGCCAGGGCCGCCCTCAGGAGCACACCGACCCGCCCAAGACGAGGCCTCCCCAGCACCCGGCCTGAGAGAGGGGGCTAAGTGGCCCCGGGGAAAGGCCGGGCCGGGCACCCCACCTCCGCCAGCGCCGCCTCCCGCTGCCGCTGCCGCTCCTCCCTGCGCGCCGCCAGGCTCCGCTCGCTCTCAAAGCCAGACGCCATCGCTAGGCCCCACCGGAAACCAACCGCCGCGCCGCGGCCGCGCAGCAACCCCGCCGTACGGCGAGTCCGGCAGACTGTCGTAAACGGCGTCCCGGGCAACGGCGAGCGGGGCGGGGTGGCACTGTCGTAAACGGCTGCTCCCTAGAGCGAGCATGGCCGGCTTCCGCCGGCGGGTCAGGCTTTGGGGCTCTGCTGCCCCCGGAGGCCGGCTCTCGGCCCCGCTGGGCTCGCCGGTGCCCGGCCGTAACGCTCTCAGGCTCACGGCAGAGTTTCCCCAACGTCTCTCGTAGCTTCAAAGTTAAAGTCGATTTGCAGAAGGCGTCCCGCGGCCTCGCAGGGGAAGGTCACAGCAGACACCGTGTCGCGGCAAAGCCGCTCAGCAGACGCCGGTGCTGCCTGACTGACAGGGCCGCGAAGCCCCGGGGGGGGGGGGGGTGCTGACCTCCAGGCTCACCCCTCACGCTGGGCCGAAATCGCCTTGCGTGGGCCCCGGCCCGCTCGTCTGGACCAGCACGGATGAGGAGCGAACAAGGGAGACGCAGCCTCGCCCGCGCTCCGGGGCCATGGAGTGCCCGGTGCTCCACGTTGCCACAGTCGGCCCGCACAACGGCCTCCCAGCCACCTTCTGCCCCGTTTGCAGCCGGCTTAGTGCTAACCTGTGGCTTCTGCAATGGCAGGGTGCTAGCTGCTCGGGAGGTGCCTGGGTGGGAGGAGGGACATCAAAAAATGTGCACGTTCAGTTGGCCAACAGCGTTTGACAGGGCTGCTATATCTCAGGTGAAGCAAATGTTTATCTGAGACATAAATCTTTGGAGTGAGATCAGAGCATTTTTAATGGGTCTGACACCGAATGTGTTCACAATTGCCAAGTAATAACATTATTTAGGTAACGTTCTGAGAAGTGCTTGGGTAATTTGTTAGCTATTTGCATTGGACAGTATGTTTTCAAAGTGATAACTATAATTTAATCATCATCTCCATGGTAGTACTAAATGTGTAAATTGCATTTGCATCTTTGTTCAATTTATGCTATGACAGTTAACAACATCTCAAGAAAAACCTGTCGTAGATCCCCACTAGGTAGAGAATGATAACTGATAGAGCTTAATAGGCACTGTTCGGAAAAGCAGCGTGTGAACCCCCTTTGGGGAGCCATTTACAGAGCCAACAGCTGGACACAGAAGATGTTCCAGCAGGACTGACTATTGCTATGCTCGGTCCTTAGCTATATGCAGCAGTGTACACTGGTTGAGAGAGGAGAAGCAAGAAAAGCGCATGTTTGGCCCAGTAAGGAAGCCTCTTCTCTGATCATGAAGTCCTCTTCCTACCAACAGGCTGGTTTCTTTCCATCCCAGTGTTTACCACTTGCTCCAGGTGGCCAGCAGAGCAGTTCAGGTGGGTGCTCCCTAATTCACTCCATGCACAGTTAGGCGTATTGGCTTAATAGATTCATATTAAATCTGAACAGCAAATTGATAGTCTGTGAGCTGACCCAACTAGTTGTGACTGAATCAGTTTAGGAAGTACTTGGAAGAGCTGCGTGAGAACAGAGAGCCTGGCAACTGTGGCAGAGCAAGGTTAGCGACAGCTGTGGACAATTTCGTCCTCCAGTACAGGAGTGAGAACAGGGAATGTGTTTTCTACAGCAGGAAGTTACAGACGAAGAAGAGAAGTCAAAGCAGCATGTGAGCTTTTGCAGTATTTGGTGTTATTCTTGATATCTGTAACCCTCCACCATCATTAATAAGGTGGTACTGTAAATTTTCATTTAAAAACACGTTTCTAATACTCCCATTTTTAGGAGAGAAACCATGATGCAAATACACTCTAGAATCTCAAAAACTGAAGAACAATGAAAACTAGAAAGCTATTTTATAAATATGATCATTCTGCCATTGGGGTTTTTGAGAGTTAACTTTAGTTTTGTGGTCAGCAGTTTGGGAAAGGATGACATAATTTGGTCTTATTTCCTCTTCTCATCCAAGAAAAGGAAGCAGGCAGAGATGAAAGTTTAGTCTTTTTTTTTTCAAGATATTAGTATGTCTGAGAGCTCCTCACGTGCTCAGAAATCTCCAGTGAGCCTAGAGCACAAGTCCTTGGTACACTGCTTTTAACAGTCAGCTGGGCACCTCTCTTCAGTCATCTCATTCTCAGTGCCAAAATTAAACAAGCTAATAAAACAATAATGCTTTGGAGATACTGATCTTTGCTGAACTCCTACAGGGAGTGAACCCTTGCAGAGTGAATTATTATTTCCCATTTAATGGCACATTTTACACTTTCTCTGAAAGGAGCTGGTGACTCTCCAACTGACCTGTGTTATAAACCTCCATCCTGCTAACCTTCACTGCTTGCATTCAGCGCTCTGTTTGAGATTTTATTTTTATATGAAAAAGGTTGAAAAAAATCCTCTCCACTCAGTGTGATCCTGTGCAGTTTTCTTTAAGCGAAAGGCAATGTTTCACTAGGGAAAAGGCGTTCTTTACTGTGAGAATATGAAACTTTTTTCCCGCAGTGCCACTGGAGTGAGTTTCTTACCTCAATTTTAACAACACATTCTGAAATCTTCCTACTAAAGAAGGACAATATCCAGTAGGGTGCTGGGGAGAGGACAGAGAGGGGGTACACCCAAGTCAAAATGTACTTAGTTTCAGTTAATTCTCATTCTGTTCATTTTTAAAACCACTTGGGTTTCAATTGCCATTGGGACTGCTGAGCAGTCATTTACATTTGGTTCTGAGGGATCACTTAGACTGGGATGGGAATTTTCAATGACTTGTCTAAGAAATAAAAATGTCGGTCCCTGGAGAAATTGCAGAGGAAAAAAAACCCAAAGAATGACACAGTTATAGGGAGAAGCATATTTCTTTCATAGAAATTTCATTGTGTTTCCTCAGGAGAAAATTAAAGCCACTGTGTCTAAACTCAGTACTATAAAATGATAGAATACCTTGCCCAAAAATCAGTGCAGTAGCAATGCCTGGGTTATTAGTTGCTCATGTCTGAATTGTGCAGTGAGGGCCTGGATTGAAAAACCAGACAACTTTCTACTGTCCATCAAAAAGAGTGCTCCTGGCAGCAATAAAAGAGCCCCCGTGACACTGAGGGTCCTGACAGCCTGCCTTGGAAATGAGAGCTCAGCTTGCAATGAAAATGAACGAGGAGGCTGCGGTGGATCGAAGAATGATTCACCCATTGTTCCATATTCAATAGCAAATCGTGTGTTGTCTGCCCCGAGCGATACTTATTTTGTTCATTTGCTCAGCTACTTTGATAACAAGTGATCTCTTCAGCTGTAGTTTGGCAGACCAGGGGGATGGGGTTTAGAAACATCCATTTGCCCTCTCCCCACCCCAGTTTCATGACTGTAATAATGAGAATCATTCATCTGGGAAGTTCTGTAGCGACAACTACTACTAATAAATGTTTTTTGAGGAAGCTGTTACACATGTGAAATGATAACTCGTTCAGTTCTTGTGAGGCTTATACATGCCTTTTTTTTTTTTCCTTCAAGAAGCTGAAAACAAAGACGTTTATCAGACGGGAACCTCACCGCAGTGATAACACCCGTCCTGTCCTTGCTTTACTGAGTCTGGTAACAGACCTTTTTAGAAACTATTTGAGAGAAATGGGTAAGTCTTTTCGGGTGCCTGCTCAATGTGGAGAGGTCCAGAGGTGCACATGTCGGGGAGCTTCAAATCAGCTGCTGCCAAAATGAGACACAAATACTGACTCAGAGCACCTGGCTGGGCAGGAATTAAAACCCTGGGGCTTTAGTTTATCAGTCCTTATGCATCAGACCAATGCAATAATAACTCAGACAATCTTAGGCAGAGATTCAATGCAGTGCAACAGGTTGGGTTTGTTTTTAAAGTGAAATTAAAGCATATTTTTGCTTTTTAAAGGTATGTCAGTTCCAGAAGCCAGGCTGTAGCCTAGTCCCGCAGACAGTTGTATCAGCCCGTTGGTTACAAGAGCAGCAATACCTTAAGCTGATATTGCAGACACCATACAGAGAAACCACAGCCTTTGGCTGCTCCAGAGACCTTGGGGATGTCTTTTCCCTTTTCTTCTGCGGAGCTGTTGCTCAGTCCCGCTCACACTCACATGGGCAGCACCCAGCAAAGTAAAGGAAGCTGCTGCAACACTCCCAGCTTGTAGAGTTTTGTAGGAGAGTCTTCTCCTTTAATTGCAATAGAGAATCAAAAAACACATGGGGATGGGAGCGTGTCTTTCTCTAATCAAATGGTGAACACTCACAGAAAAAAATTGTTGAGACCAGCGAGGTCTTGCTCCATGGAAAGGGCTCCAAGGCGCTACAGCACTCTAATGATAATTGTAAAGAGAATTTGACTGCTGGAGAGAGTGTCCATAATTGTCTCTTTTGGCAGCAACTTGAACAATTTACTTCTCTCCAATTTTCACCCCACAATTCCTGAAATTGCTTTTCATTTTTCTTTATTTTATAGTACTGTGTTAAGAGGGAAGGGTAATTTCATATCCAATTCTTGTCTCAGCCCTTGACCCAGAAATAGCTGTAAATACTGTCTGAGTAATGTGCCTGACATCCCAAGCCACTGGCTTTGTCACTGTTCTTGACAGCAAACCCTCTAAGGAGTGTAACACTACCAGCTTGTCTTGCCGCTCACCTCATTTTCAAGCACAAATGCCCCTCCAGGCCCCTGTTACTGCAAACACACAGGCAACACCGAGCAAGCATACCTTCAAGCAGCTGTCACGGCGTTGGATACCACCGAGTCAGAAAAGAAACCATACAGTAGGAGGACCTTTGATTTCTTTTAGTGTGTGCTTTGGCCTCTTCTGTCCTAGGAGTTTCAGAGTGGGAAAGATAATATCTGTGGGAAACATAATATCTTTCGTAGTCAAGATCCACTTGATATTTTTCTGTGATGTGGTTTCAAGCTCTCACCTTGACTGTCAGAAGCATCTGCCGACACAGGCAGAGATACACACATCCCTGCAGGGTACCCTGCCTGGATGGTGGATTCAGAAAGGGATCGGTTACGGAGGAACAGTGCCTTATTATAATGCCTTTATGCCTTATAAAGCCAAGCACATATTAGACAGGGTAGATGGGTGAAAAGTGATTTCTGCCCCTGTATTTTCTCCTGCCTGTTCCCCCAGGAGCCTGCCTGGCATGCCGTCCTGGCCAAGTGATTGACTCAACTGAGAGGATCATTTGGGAAGAGCAGAGGTGAGGCAAGAGCTCTGGCCATCCTAACACCAGTCCTACGAGGGATCCTGGTGTGATAAACGTACCTGGGGCCTGCAAGCTGGCTCCATGTCTCTCAGGTTTTGTAACATAAAATGAGAGAGAACAGGAATAGTGCCATGGATTGCCAGACTTTGTGTTTATTTAATCTGTGAGACATCAACAGAAAGAGACAGACTAATCACAGTAATTCCTCTAACTCAAAGTATACAGATACACCAAATCTTCATGATCAGCATTGCTTCATTAAAAGGAATCGGTACAAATGTGTTTCACTGCAGATCACCTTGCCATTTACATCCTTGCCACATACGGCCTGAGACCCAAGAAATGTGCACGATAAATAAACATGCTTTTTTTACTACCTTCTTAATAGCACTGCCTCAGAAAGAAGGGTTAGAGATCTTTTATAGTAAAAACAAGAAACAAAACTCAAGCCCACATTCAAAAATGTGCCTCCTATACACTGACACAAGAACCATTCATGCGAGGAAAGGTTCAGCTTTAATGAATGGCATGGTAAATCACTGCTTTCACTGAACGTGTTTGCAATGCAGAATAAGGTGGTATGGGCTAGAGGTATCTTAGTATGTGTTTCAGTCTCTTTTCATTTAATTTTAATTGAATACAGGCAATGTGATGCTCTGACTCCCTTAGAAACTTTGTTTCTTTGTCTGATGCTTAAGTTAATCTAGATGAGAAGGAGACCGTGTTGCTTTGCGAGGAAGCAGAGGGGACAGTACTGTAAGAGCAGTTTTCCTCTGGTCTACGTAACCATGAAACCCAGTCGAGCCCAGGGGCAGGACTCCTGCATCCCTCTCCGATCTTAGGTACCACCAGAAGTGCTGGCTGCACTTAGCCAGAGGCAGTACCATTTGCTTTCTGACAGGAACCTCACACGGTGACCAGGCTTCCTCTGGCCTCCACTGTGGAGCCTTGAAATAGGCACTGCCTTTAGCCCCACATGCAGTTGCAGGTGACAGCCCTGTCTTGCCAGTGCCATAGAAGGTCCTAAACCAAACCACCTACCAGAACCAGATGCCTTTTAATGCCCCATCGGAGGCACTCTCTGCAAATCCCAGTTTGCACAGGCCAGAGTAGAGAGCTCTGATGCTAAAGAAGAGTCAAATTCATTTCTTTTTAATTTAAAAATATACTAGACTGGTTGGAGGACTCAAAAATATTTCTTATGCTCTGAATATGGATGCGAGTTTCCAGGGTCTTTGCAGTAATTTAACTTCAAGGCAATTTGAGAGGAAGCAATCTGAAGGAAGATGGGGAACCAAACAATTGGGCCAGATGAAATATATTCTCTCATTCTGGTGGCCTGGTGAGAGGCAGTGATGAACTCTAAATAAAACATCCTCTGATCCTTCCTCAGAATATGGGATGCAGCGTGGAGAGTGAGACGTGAAGTGAGTACATGCAGCAGAAATCATTAGAGTAGCAATAAAAAAATGAGGTAGGAAGCATTCCTCAAAGAAACCATGCTCTCTTGAAGGGCATAACCCTTCAAGGGCATAACCCTTCAAGAAAAAGGTCATGCTAGAAACTGGTTCACTTGCGAGTGATCCATGCCCCGAAGGAGTGCAGACCAGGTGATGAGATGGCCTCTTCTTTGAGACTCACAGAATTCCTTCACATGCAGCCCTCCCCAAGATGGCCAATATCCTTTTAAAAGCCAGCAGTTGTTTAAAAAAGAGCCATAAAAGCAGATGGTTAGAAGTACAAAAAGGCAGATATGGGAAAGATTGCATAATGTCCTGCAGTGAGGAGCAAGTAGTCTGAGAACAGTATTTGAATGGGAAATATAAAGTATTAGGATTTTCAAGGGACTTGGGCATGGCATTACTTGTGAGTCAAGGGATTATTTCAGTATTGGTGTATTAGGAAATCTGATGTGGGTGAGAGTTTAGAGGCCACGAGGCCAGAAAGAGGAAATGTGTACATTAATGAACATGAAAAGATGGACAGCACACACAAACAAGGCCTCAGAAAGGGAGGTTGTGCACAGAAGATTGATTTGGAAAGGAAGAAAAAGGGAAAGAAAACCAGGAGATTTGTGATGCTAGATTTAGAGAGAACAAAAGAATGTATCAAGACTATATACTGTGCAAATCACTTTTGGAAACTAAGCAAGAGGCAAAGAGAAAAAAAGAACAATCAATCTCCTCTGTTTCTCATCCTTGCCATCTTTAACTAGAAGAATAAGGCAATCTGAAAAGCTGGGGAGCTTTGAAAATGGAAAACTGAAGGCAGGATTTGCCTTCCAATAGCAGGAGTGCAGGATTCACTGTAATTGTTCTAACAGAGCTTTAGATATTGTCAGATATTGCAACTTGAATGATTGCCGAAGAGAGCTGCAGGATACTGTAAAGGACTCTGCCTCCCTGAGATGAATGCTTTAGCAGTTCCTTGGTTGCAAGTTTATACTTTGAACTCATCCAAGGGTATGAGAAGTCTGACACTAAGGACTGATGTGCGTTTGAGCAGTTGAATGTGATGAGAAATGTGCTTCTCCGTCTTCTGCTCTGCACAAGGCATCAAAGATGAACGAGCTGAGGAGACGGAATGGCTCAGCAACAGAATATGAGCTTTTTTAATGTTAATAATTTCTAAACTCTGTCTAGGCCTTGGAATCACTATTTCAGTTTTGATCTAGATTCTGAACGAGGCACACATGAGCGCCAGGCCGAGCAGCACAGCACCCTGAACTGACACATGCTGCCCCTGCACAGGAGCCCTTAACGGCGGGAGGTCCCTGCCAGCTACAAAGCATGAGAGCTGCTTCTGCACGAGTGGGTGCATCAGAGCTCTAAAAGCTAAGGGTGGAGCGCTCTCCCCCTTTACTGGGAAAGCAAGTGAGATACGGGCATTTTCTGAGTGTAAGAAGAGCAGCTCCTGAGAAGGTGTGAAGGAAGAAGCTCAAGGAGAGCAGTATTGAAGGGTTCCTTTCAGTGCCCAAAAAAGGACGAGGACATAAGAAGTGGTCTGAAGTACAGTGGGGATCAGATGAGCCTGGAGGAGCCTGTCACTCTCATCTATGGTCCTGCACCCACAGACACACACCCACACACACAGGGCAAGAACAAGAGTCCCCCTGGAAGTCTTAGACACAGAAAGCTGGTATTGCTGGCCGTTGCATCACATACACTATTTTTTTCATTTACAGGACTTCTTATGACCTCCTTTATCTTTCACTTAATGTTGGTTCACGATCCATCCCAAAGACCTTGCAAACAATGGAAAACAGGATGTGACAAAGAGAGGGTCAGTAGCGGAGCGTAAAGAGAGTAGCAAGACAGTGAAAGCGAGAAGCTGGGAAGAGAACCTCTGCAGTAGCACAGTGGATATAAATGTGGTAAGATTACATTGCTGAGGCCAAAGGAAAATAAATGTTGCAGCAAGCAAGCCATAAAAACCTACAGCTGGAGAAAGGCTAACAAACATCGTTTTAGCCACAGTGAGTTGTGTCTGCCAGACAGGCACGGGAAAGAACCATGATTTTAATCTGTCGTAAGAAAACATGTCTGGAATGGAGACTTTGACTTGCAGCTTGTCTACATACAAATAATAATTAATTTTGTATTTGTGGATGAGACTACATCAAGATAAGGAGAAGAGAGGAACAAGGGCAGAGCCTTATGGATTCTACTGGGAGGAAGGGTGGGAGGAAGGAAGGGTGGGAGGAAGGAAGGCAGGCAGGCAAGAAGGAAGGAAGGAAGGCAAGAAAGAAGGAAGGCAGGAGGGCAGGAAGGAAAACTCACTCAAGGACCTGCACAAAGTCATTAGAAATGCAGGAAACTCAAGAAGGAAAAGCATCACAGGAGCAAGGGGAGGACAAGATTTCAAAAGAAGAACAGCTGGCATTCTCAAAGGTAAAATGAAAGTCAGTGAAGATGAGGCTTCAAAATCTTAGCTAAGAAAAAGTCTTAATTTTGTAACCATCTGACAGTAGACATTTTGAATATTTTGTACAAAATGCAGTCAGATAAATAACACTATAAAGTCCCTATTTGTCTCTGATAACTATTCAGAGAGTTTTGCTGTTGACCTGAGATGTAGGCATCAACATTGATGTCTCTTAAAGTTAGGTGAGGTGGCTCAGCCTAGAAATGCGTACCTAGCTTGTGGGCGAGAGCACCATCAGGCACAGGAACAAGCTGCCTGCACTCAACAAGCATCTGTGTGGCAAATACCTGGTGAGGAGGCAGGCAAGAGAAGGAAAAGGACTCATTTGTGGCCACTTGAGACGTCAGGCAGGGGCTTTCAGAGCAGTTTGGACAAAGCCATGCAATTCTGATTCTGCCCCGGAGGACACACATTAGTTAATGCAGGGTGAGTTATTTGCATAATAAACTAGGGGCCAAATGCAGCTGTTGTCAGTGTAATGACTTCATATAAAACACATTAACACACATAAAAGAGATTTGCAATGATGAATGGAATGTCTTTCCCTCTTTTCTCCCCAATAAATTATAGAAAACCATAGTGACACATAGAAAGTGATAATGACAAGAAATCCTTAATTGTAGCAGCAAGAAGAATACACAAAACAAAGCACACCAGAGACAGTAACTATTAATCTTCTTTAATATTTCTAGACAAATCTTTACCATTTTCCCTTCGCAAATGGAAACTGTTTCTGTGACATTTACAGGTATAACATATCTGAACTGGAATTCTGAGACTAAAACTCATCCAGACTCTGGTAAATCTGAAAATCTTGTAATATATGGAAAATGTTATAACTCTAAATCGCTCATAATGTAAGTGTTCGGGATAGCTCCCCATCCACTCAGTACTTCCCGTACTGTCGGGGGGATACTTTGTACAATTCAGAACATTTGCTGGATGCAGTGACAGCTGCATGACATTAATTTCTGGCACAGGGTTCCCCAAACGTGCTCATTGCCGTTCACTTCATATGGAGCACGTCTGAGCTCTGCTCAGGAGAGACTTACCTGCACAGCTGACTTTCTGTATCGTTTTCAGAAGTTCTCTTCATCCTGTATGCACGCCAGCAGCTTGCTATCACTCAGATTGATTGCTGTTTTTCTAGCCTGTGTTTAATATCTCTGATAGACATTTACTTTAATTGTTCCCACTAGGATCATGCCATTTAACTGATCACTATTAGTCTCCACTCTCTGCTGTCATGCTCTATTGATACTAAGTTGTAGTTTCTATTCACCAAGCTCTTCCCTGTAACCTGTTCTTATAATCTCTCTGCTTTTCCATCTCTTAGAATGTTAAAGCAACTTTATGACTTCCTACACTGCCTTATACCTCTTAGAGACTGAAATGTGAGTTAGTTACCTTATATCCAGTATCAACATGGATGTGATGGAAATCAACTCTCTTGGTCAAAAGCCAGTAGCAAGATGAACACTTTAATCTTACTTGTACATATGAAGCACATCTGTATTTGTATTTATATGGACTAGAAGGTTCAGCACATGTAAAAGTTTCATGTTCATAATGGTTCTGTCAAGGGAAGGAGATGCCCAGTCCTGGCATACGAACAGGACATCGCCATTTCCCAAGGCATGAAGAAAGACAGAGGACAAATATTAAAAGTCAGGGAAATCAAAAGGTAAAAGTCCAGTGAGTAAAGGGAGGGAGATTATATCAATGAAGACCAAAGCAAGTCCCAAATAAGATTTGGGGCATAAAAGTTAGCACTGTTCTTCATAGTTCTTTCCTCAAAAGGAAAACTCAGAACTCAAGTGGTCCATGGCCACGTGGGTGAGGTAAACACTTCTAAGAGAAGAGGACAGAAATCTTTCAGGTTTGAATTTGGGAAAGTACATCAAATGTGGTTTCTTCCTTCTGGCATTAACATCTTCATTGTTTAGATTTTATAAAGACTTAAGATTTGTTTTTCCCTTAATGCTGTTTGAGTTAAGGGTGACTTCAATGTAGATAGCTAACATCAAGTTATTACACTCCATTCTAGTCTTCAGACAAGGGAACAGGAACATTTTCACAAAGCCCAATGCTAGCCACCCTTTAGGATATAGAGCAATGTAACAGCATGTGTGTCCTCTGAGCTGCACAGATTACTTCAGGAACTGGTAATACAAAGGCCTTCACGGTAGAAGTATTTTACTGATAGCACTAGCAAAAAGACCTCCTTGGCCTGCATCAAGGTTAGTGGAGAAATGCCCACAGAAGTTATGGTATCACAACTTTAAAAAAAAATCTTTGGGGGGAAAAAAAAGTTATTTGGACAAAGCCCTGAGCATCTTGCTCTAACTTTGAATTTAAGCCTGGTTTGAGCAGTAGGTTGGACTACATGGCTCCAGAGGTCCCTTCCAGCCTGATTCTTTCTGTGATCCTATGCCTGACCCTCAGGCACTTTGTAACCCCCGCATCAGCCATTTACATTGTTTTGCTATTTCTACCTTCACAGCTACACAACTTTCATTCCTGTCTCTGACTCACAGAGTTCTCATCTCCATCTCCTTTTTGACCCCTACCTCCCCCCCTTTGCTACACCATGTTGGGCAAGAAGAGCCTGGTAACCTATGTTCAGCATTGCTCTTAATGCCCTGACCACCAGCTTCCTCCTTTCCAATCTCTGACTTGCAGCACAGAGTGCCCACCATGCTTAGGACCACATTTTGGATCTTTCCTCATCAGTGGCTCCATTGCTCATCAATTTTTGAGGGAGCCTCTGCAGCTACCTTCTTTAAACACGCCTACTCTTAACCTTCTTCTTGTCATCATTCCTCCTACCCGGGCCTATTTTGCTCTTTCATATTCTCCCAGCACAGGAAGCTCACTACTAACAGCATATGAAACAATTTCTCCACTAGTTTCTCTTCCAAATTATTTTTTTCTGTGGAGTCTGTCAACCAGTGCCCCCCCTTCCCCACGTTTCTTTGCTTCCTCTAGGGTCCCCCATAGACAGTTGATCAAGCAACACCCAAGCTTTATAAGCTTTACTGTATTATATAGGAAATAGCCTGAACTGGGCATGCCTTCCAACATACCAGGGATCTCAGGGGAGGGTCAGCTGTGAGGGATATTGCTACATCATCTACTATTGTCAAGTTGCTGAAAAGAAATCCCCTCTTTTTTGACCAGAAGAACCATGATTTCTCTACACTCAGCTGTCCAGGTACGTGGGAGAGGTGCCGGTGGTGGACACACTCTTAGTCCATGCTCTGGACAGCATCAGGACATGTCACTGGCGGAAAGATGTAGCCTTTTCTGTGTCAAGTGGCAGAGATCTCTGACTCCCACCGAAGCTGTACTGAAGTGTTCTGGTATCGAGAGATCCCAAAACCTAACTGTATAAATAGTCCAGAGTTTCAGCAGAAGAGGAAAATCCTTGGCTATCCTATCAGTTTCTGTAGGGCAGGGATGTGGGAGAGTTCAGAGGGGCAGGCTGCACATTTGTGTTACCAAAACTCCTGCTCAGCAGCACAGTTTAGCACTGACTCCCCCCGCTGCGGCTGTGCAGGCAGAACAGGCTGGCCACAGCATCGTGCAGGCCAGTTTGTAGGCACAACACCCCACGGTCGCTGCAGTCCAAGCTGGACAAGGAGGAAAAGCAAAATACAGTATTGCCTGCAACAAATTACTTACTCATTTTTCCAGCCCATAAGACAGTGACATTTGAAGATCATGGCTTTGTAGCAACCGTGTGATTGTTTGATTAAAATAGCCCTTTAAGAACAGAGAAAGGGGGATTGAAAGGGCAGAAGAGTAATATGGCATAAAACTATCTTCTTTTTCCTTTCACCTTCAAGTTGCAGCAACACAATCCTCTACTGCATTTCAGAAACTAAAACTAAATCAAGACTAGCAGAATCTTTGCCCATTCCTTATTCTCCCAGTCTCTATTCAAAGACATCTTTAAAAATAAAATATCCCCCCAGTGCAGATTAGTACAAGAAAGCGAGCAGCAGCAGCCTGAAGAATTTTAAAAAAGGATCTACAACCACATGCCTAAGTCAAAACCTGAGCATGTAGTTGAGCTATTTCATTTCTTTTTTGAATCCCCCTGAAACAGCACTGAGACCCGGGGCACCGCTGAAGCAGGTAGCTGCAATGCAAAGTGCTAAATCTAGTTCAGCTGACAGCATCCAGATGTGGCAGTAACTTTTGACGCAGCATCTTGCAAACACATCTGGTAAGAGTTGGCAGGGATGTTTTCTCTAACCACTTAAGAAAAAGATATGCACACAAACACCCACTGCAAGTTTGTTTTTACCTTAGTCTGCAAAACCACAGTCTGTATGAGACGAGGTAAATGCCAAGTTCTTTGCTGTCTTCTCATTCTTTCCGGTAACAGCAGGGAGGGTCTGGGGAACACAACACCATACAGATTCTAATCTCTTTTTATAAACTGTTTGTATGTTCAACCGTTGTCCTGGTGGCTTTACTCTCTATGCAAAGCAGCACCGCTGTGTCTGTTTAACGGAGGCAGTAACTGATGGCCATCGGCTGGCACATGGACCAGACCCGGACAAACGGGATGAAATGGAGGGAAAGCAATTTTGTGCCAGCTTTCCTGCAGTGGGACAGGAATACTACAGTTGCCTCAGGAGCAAAGCAAGGAATCAAGTCATAATGGGAGAATCTGTAATCATGGAATGGCTGGGGTTGGAAGGGACCTTCAAAGATCATGTGGTCCAAACCCCTACCATGGGCAGGGACATCTTTCCCTAGATCGGGTGGCTCAAAGCCCCTTCCGACCTGACTTTGAACACAATTCAGTCTCAGATCAGGAACAGGGAATGAGGGGGATGTGTTTGTCCAGCACAGCAGGCCAGGTTTGTCTGCACAGTAACGTACGTGTTTCTGTAGAGAGAAAACCATGTGAACTTTTCCTGCTGGATGATGTTTTGGAGGACTTTGCCCTAAATTCTGAAAACGTGCTATAGCAGTGAAAGGATCTGTTGCCAAGAAAAAGGATTCTATTTTTCCTTCTGCTTCTCACATAATTCAACGTAATACAGGGGTCAAGAAACCTTTGCAAAGTCTGTAGCTCCATTATCTGAACTACCACATGTCCCTGCAGAAATACAAACTGTGAAGACCAGGTCCGCAACCAGCCAGCCCCAGAGATGCAGCACAACCCTGGTGGCCCATGGCAAATGGCCCCACTTCCTAAAGAGACATCAGAGGGCTAAAGTCAGATGGTGTCTTGACCCTGCGCTTGGGAGACACAGACGTCTAACTTCATGCCATACGGGACATCTCTCTCCCTGTGGGATTTTCAGCCATTTTCCCTCTCCTAGGGTTAAATCAGGCAGAAGGGGTCTGGCAGCCCCCTGTGGATAGCAGTCTTGGGCAGAAGGCAGTGCCAGGCTGGGTCTCAAACCTACCTGCCTGATTTAGCCCAAGGATTAGTGTGGCAGCTGCCTGGCTGGGGGAGATCCTGCGCCTTCCTGGGAAGCTGGGCCACCTCGTGTACGTGCTGGCTGCGCTAACACAGAGCTGCTTCATGGCTTGGTGATTTTAGGGCCAGCGGAGGGCTTGCTTATCACCCCACCACAAATCGATCTCCTCAGCCTAGGAGGAACTCAGAGGCACACAGGTCCAGCCTGGTGGCATCCAAGCCAACCCTAAGCACTTAGACAAAGTACTGGGTGAAATTCCCCACACTAAGGGCTATCACGGGTGTTTACACCCATAGGAAATTAGAAAGAGCCGGGTAAAACCAGAAGTTGCTGGCTTTATCCTTGTGAATTAATTTCAGAGACAGATGCATTTAGCAATATTAGAAGTGGCCATTTCTTTCTACAGTGTTTAAGTCTGGATATCTTTTCACATGAGAAAAGTGCAAAAGTGAGGGGCAGGATGAAATTGCAGTAAGCTGTACTGCTTCGCACAGTATGCGCCACCCGTGCCCGCCTGTTCCAGAGGCTTGGGATGTGACAGCAGGTGACAATAAGGGAAGAGAAGCAGACAGAGAAGGTGTCACCTCTTCCCTCCCACTACTCCATGGTATTTCTCTTCCTTGACTTCAAAACAATCCCCTTCAAACCCTGGTCCTGTGCCGGACTGCCAGCACCTGTCCCCTGTGGCAGGGAAGGACCTTTGCAGGGAATCAGACCATGAGCAGCACAGGGAGCTCGTGGCCCCATGCTGCTGCTCCCTGCACTGTCCCCTCCCTGCTGCAGCAAACAGCCGGCGCAGCCGTGCCGGCAGCACGGACACTGGGAGAGCATCAGTCTGAAGCACGGGAAATAGAGACACGGAGCAGTGAGGGAACCACATGGGTGAGCAATTTGCTGACAAGGGTCAGAGAAAAAATAATGAGAAAAAATAACAAGAAAAAATTGGAGGTTAGTTGTGGTCACAGAGTCACAGAACAATTTGGGTTGGAAGGGGCCTCAGGAGCTCACGCAGTCCTAGTACACTCAAAGTGGAACAAATTTCAAAGTCCAACCAAGTGGCTCAGGCCTTTGCCCAGCTGAATTTTCAAAATCTCTAAGGACAGAGATTGCACAAGCTCTCTGGGGCACGTCCCAGGGCTGACACGTGTTCAGCTTGTTGTCAGCCAGGAACCCACCTTCTTTTCTGCAGAAATGCCACCGAGCCAGTCAGTCCCTCGCCTGTGCCAGTGCATGGGGTTGTTCTGCCCCATGGAACTGGACTTTGCTAAACTTGACCAGTTCCTGTTGGGCACATCTGTTCATGACCCCTTAACACCAGGGAACAAGGTAACTCAAGTACTGAAGCCAGGTGACCTAGCAGTAGCAAGGGTTGTCTTTCTAATTCCACTACTCTCAAAGTAATTTTCCTTCCACACCTGAAGGTAAGTCCTCCCCTTCCCAAAATGTGAAAAGGATTCCCACTGATAGCATCACACCGCTTCCCTGACTATCCCTCTTGGACAGCTAGGCTGCCAGCTCAGCCTTCAAAATGTTCCAGGAAAATCAAAGGTACAATCCTGCAGGCAAGTCCTTCTGCCTCAGAGCCACTCTCTTTCTGACCACTGAGCTAACAGACCCTGCTGGGAGCCCCTCTCTACAAGCTGCTTCATTTTCAGGGAATCCCACCAGCCCTGCCCATTCTGTCGTATTGCATTCCTGCACAGCTAGAAAGTGAGCAAACGTCCCTCTCAACCACCTGACTTTGAGCAGAGACAGAAGCATCACAAGAGTAACGACGATGTTTCTGTATCTCCGTCTGCACACGCACCAGCACAGTGACCTTCCCCATGGCACCCCGCGGCTCCCCAGCAAGCTCAGAAAAGTGCAGCTCTCCATGCACACTCCTGCAGGTCCTCCCCCTCGTCGGTGCTTACACAGAAAACATCAAAGCAACTCCACAGAGCCCTCATACATGTTCTTTCCTTCTGTCAGTTTTGAAATATGATGTACTCTTTCTTCTAAAGCCTTTACTTCACAGCCACTCCAGAGCCCAGATGTGATTCCTAGAGCCTTTGACTAGACCACCTCTGACTGATACAAAAAAAAAGCTGGTCCAAGGACACCTGACCCCGAAAGGAATGAGCTGTCCTGTCAGCAAGTGCGTGTTGCACCTTCATTCCTAGCAACATGGAAATAGGGAAGATGGAGACAAATCCAAGATAACACATATCTAAAATTGCAATGAGAAAATTTCCCACGCAATAGCTTTGTAGGCCTGAGCATTTGCATGGGGTACTTGCAGTTCTGGTCTGTGTATTCCCATCACTAAGCAGCTCTTCACCTACTCCTATCTATGTTTCAAAGCTGTGCCCAAGCTGCAGGAGGTGGCCCTCAAGGCATCCTCATCACAGCTCCACAGGACTAAGCCCTTCCTGCCAAGTGTGGTCCACTTCTGCTTTCACCATATGAGATGCTGTAGAAATATGTGCCAGGAGACAGGAGACCAAGGTCCTATGTCAAGAGCTCTTGACCCCAAACACTCATTTTCATCTAGAAGTACACTCTGCCTATCTACTGCCCCTTGTGTTGAAACCATGCCTCTGAGTCGGAGGGAGCACAGAAGGATGCGTGGGATTGAAAATTCTGCTCTTGAGCTCAGCAACCTACAAGTTTGGCACAGAAGAGGTTTAGGAGAATCTGACTTCATATGATTCTCCTGAGCCACAGAGAGCTGAGGCCATGGCTGTCCCCATAAGAACTCATAACCCAACACCAAAGCAGGTGTCCTGAGCCTCCTTGAAGCTCAGAGATACCTTGAGCTTTTCTGGATCAAATCATGAATCGGTCAGAGCATGGACAGATGCGAGAGACCTGGCCCTGTTCAGGCTGGAGAGATGCACCCATCAGCGGCCAGGCCTGATTTGGACCCATCATGCAGGTGCAGTATAAATAGTGTCATCTTGCCCAGGAGACCCTTTATTTTCAACATAAACTACCGTTGCCTTCTCTCTGCATCGGCATCAGACTACCATGCGGTTTGTCAAACCCTCACTAAAATACTGCCCCTTTGAACAAGTCTGTGATGTGTCTGAGACAAGATGAATTATCCTCAGTTCCAGACATTTTGTTCCTGTACCTCTTGAACCACTCTGCGTACATAAATTGTGAGAAAAGACCTTGACCTAATATCTGCATCCCTTGTACAGATTAATTGCTTTGTCTGCTAAGAGCAGACTGACGGTCTGCAGGACTAAAGGCTGAATACCTGGCAGATTTGCCTGAAGTGCACATCTTCCTAAGCCCTCATCCTGCTTCATCATTTCCTATCACGCAACAGCTTTTCCAGAAGAAAGAAACTAGGAAAACTGGAATACTGTTTGCTAACACAACAATGTGTGGCTTTTGTATCGTGTTGGTTTGTAATACAGCTGTCCCTTTTTGAATAAGCTTATTATAAACATGCCAATATGCTTCTAAAAAAAATGAGAGATTAGGCAAAGCAAAAATTTGGGAGGGGGTCAAATACTGTCTCCTGCCATCTGGACCCTCAGTACAGATCTGCATGGGTCCATGGAAGAACCTTGAGCGGGGGCAATCTCATCTGTTTCAGGCCTCTTTCCTCCTACAAATCATGTACCTCATGTGAGTTTTCTCTGTGCAGCCATCTCAAACAGAGTTTTCAGCATAGCTGAGGGATAGGGTCTGCAGCTGAAGAGAGGACACATCTCCGTCTGCCTTTGCTGGTGAGGAACATGCCTGTGGAACCAAACCCTATGTGAAATACAGCTGCAGAGAAGGAGCCAGCTGCACTCGCACTACACAAACACAAGGAGCACACGCCTCAGAGAATGCACAAAACAAGGCAGAAGGAAACAGGGATACAGACAACGGGAGCAAGGAGTCACCCGGCTGTGGGACAGGCAGTAGCTATTGATAGTGTGCTGCTCCAGTATTTTCTAGGCATCACTGCAAAGGAGAGAAATAAGGGGGCAAGATAGTATGTACTATTAACCACACAGAAGGCAAGGCAGAAAAATTAACCAAACCCCGTATTTGGAATGTGCAGAAATACGGACCCCAGTAACAAGGGAAATTTGGGGGCTGCACATTGAATCCCCTCCCAGATTCACATAAAATGGGAAAAAAGAGATTAACCAGCCAGTCTGAAGTGTGGCTTGCCATAGGCAAGAGTACTTGGGATTTTTCTGTATCAGCTTTTTATTTTCATGTTTGATAAACAAGGAATTTACTTAAAATGAAAGTTTTCTGTATTGTTTCTTGCATGTGGAAATGGCATTTTCTTCCCACGTGCAGAACTTCTCTAAACACATCCACGAATTTTTCATCACAGATTTCAATAAAATCATATTGGAAATTGTTGTGCACACAAAAATAAAGATCTTGACAAACTCCACTAAAAATAGAGAAGCAGTTCTGAAAAAACAAACACCAAACAGAAAAAAACCATGCAAGTAGCAAACTTGAGACTTCTATTGCTCAGTAAAGACCTAAATATTCTCTTAGAACAATCATATGGAAGCTTCACCAGAAATAGGTTCTCAAGTAGATTTTGATGCTTTGATCAAGGACTGTCATATAAATCTATCAAGAATTCTTCCATCATATTGAAATTGTTGGAGAAGTTCCAAAACAGGGAAAATTGCCTTTCCCACTGCATTCTCCTCTATGCTGAGTTCATATAGCCTTGAGGAGCAGTGTAAGAGCTCATCTTCTGCTCACTCTGCCGAGGCCAGTCAAGCTCTCTGAAGAGAAGCTGTGGTCCCCATGCAGCTTTTCGGGGCTCTCAGTCAGCAAAGCAACACAGTCAGCGTGTTGTCCCTTGCCATCTGCTGTCCTAAGCCTCTTCGTACTAAGCTTAAGTTGAGCACTTCCAGGGAAATCCAGCCTCTCCGAGGTCTGGGGGAGTTTTGCCACTGGCATCACTGCACCAGGATATCAGTGTGAAGGACCTCTATGAAGTTAAGAGAAGCCCTCAGTGCTTCGCAGGTTTCATTTTTTTGTCTGCCCAGGGAAAACAAACCGCATCATTTGTGTACTTAGCTTTAAGCATGCAAATGCTCTGAAGCACTTGTTTTGTCAGGGCGGGACAGTGCAACACATCAGCAGACAGGCCGCACCTCGGGTCCTGTGTTCAGTTTTGGGCCCCTCACTACAAGAAGGACACTGAGGCGCTGGAGCGTGTCCAGAGAAGGGCAACAAAGCTGGTGAAGGGTCTGGAGCACAAGTCTTCTGAGGAGCGGCTGAGGGAGCTGGGGTTGTTTAGCCTGGAGAAATGGAGGCTGAGGGGAGACCTTATTGCTCTCTACAACTACCTGAAGGGAGGTTGTAGCGAGGTGGGGGTCGGTCTCTTCTCCCAAGTAACAAGTGATAGGGCAAGAGGAAATGGCCTCAAGCTGCACCAGGGGAAGTTTAGGTTGGATATTAAGAAAAACTTCTTCACTGAAAGGGTTGTCAGGCATTGGAACATGCTGCCCAGGGAAGTGGTTGAGTCCCCATCCCTGGAGGTATTTAAAAGACGGGTAGACGTGGTGCTGAGGGACATGGTTTAGTGGTGGACTTGGCAGTGTTAGGTTAACGGTTGGACTCGATGATCTTAAGGGTCTTTTCCAACCTTAACAATTCTATGTAGGGTCAGGTGGGGTTGCCTGGGGGTGCCTGGAACAGGAGGCTGGGAACAAGTGGGACAGTGACCCCCAAAACAAACAGCCCACTCTGGTCACACCACCAGACATTTGCCTGCAGATGCCCAGAGCTAAACTGACAGCTGGATTTGGGCCAGAGCAGGAATTGCCGCCTCCTCACTCCTGGGTGCACTGAGGCACTCTGAGGATGACTGGGACGCGGGGGAGGGCTGCCGCAGGGCAGGCATCGACATTCACAGCCCAGGTCATACCCACATGGAGCTCTGCTTTCCCTTTATCTTCTAGACTGCAAATGAATAACCATTTAAGCACATTTGTTATTTAAATAAGGCCAAAAAAGGAACATAATTATTATGAAAACCACTGCACTGTGAAACCTGTAACATTTAAATCCAACTGTTGACCTTAAAGAGTTTCAGCTCATTACACTTCCAGGAGGTAAAATGGGGCAAGCGAGCACTGCAGAGGGCAGCTGTGGTGGCACGTAATTCTGCGTTGTAAGGAGCTCCTCCATAAACCTCTGCAATACATTCTGTTAACATCTACCTGCCGTCCTCCCTTGTCATTTTCTCCTTCACCCCTTGATTCCTCTCCGAGCATCTGAAGAGACTGCCTGACTTTAATCAAAGAAATATTTCATAACGTTTCCAGGCCTCGGAGGATGTCAGAGTTCTTTCAGCTCTTCTAATGTCTTTGAAGAGCTGACGTGCTCCTGGGACCAGCCTCTGGCTCACAGCTCTCGGGAATGCCGGGAAAACCCCCTTTGGTAACGAGTTACGTAGTGCATGTTCAACCCACACGTCAGCGTTGCCCAAGCCAGTGTTCTCCATGCCAGAAGCCCCTTCCAGAGCCAGGACCAGCTGAGACCCATCACCGCTGGCCTGCCTGGGACAGGGAGAGCAACACTTTCTACTCTGGAGCAGGGTGAAACGGATGGGAAATGCTGCTGTGACATAGCTAAAAGCAGTTGGCTGAAAGGAATACCTAGCAGCAAGAATACCGATGGCCTTTGAAGGCTGATAGCAAAGTCTGACCCTTCCTCAGACATCCCAGGTGCTTCACCGTAGAACTGGTGAACTGGAATCTGACCTCTTCATTTATGCAGCAGTCAAGAAACGATGTTAATCAGCCTTGGCAGTCAAGAAATGCTTAGTGCCACACCAGACACTGCCTAATGCTGCCTCTGCTGGGGAAGCGGAGGGAAGCAGCAGAGCTCGGGGGGGGAGCCACAGGGCCTGAGAAAAAATAGGTCACTTTGTTACATGAAGTCCACATTTGACTGTTCAGGGTTTATGTCTACTTGGTGCATTCGTGCTCTAGGTTAGAACAGCGCTTAACCCCATGCCCAGCTCAGAGCCAGCCGTTAATGTGGAGGCAGCACCTCTGTGCTCTCCCCGGTCAGAACAAGAGTGTGTTGAGTAACCGAGCACTACCGCAGACCTGATTCCTAATTTGTCACGCAAGGTCAAGACAGGGCAGCACTTTGGACTGTTTCAAGCAGTGCTTGCGTTTCTTGCCAGCACACTGTATATTCTTACGGAAAATGCGCCTACAGGCAAATGGGACAGCGGCTGCTGTCTGCTCAGCAGGAATCCAGGCACCGACAAACACATGGCCATGCAGATAAAGAGCTTAAGAAATACCATCCTCCTACTTTCTTCTACATGAATGCAATCCATAGTAATCAGAAATAATAGGCAGCCCCATATAGTGAGTCAGTCACTGCACAGACACCCAACAGAGGCTGTCCCTGCCCTCTGTCACCAGTGACACACGGACGCTGTGTGGCACTGTGCCGGGGAGCCGTCCCGGCTAGCTCAGGTCCCACAGCCCACCTGGGAACCAGATGCACTGCTGCACCCCAGCACGGCGTCCCGGAACTGCAGCCAGCTCAGGGGCCTCCATGCAAAACTGTGTCATGCAGGGCCCTTCCGAAAACCGGCCCCCAGTGGGAAATGCAACTTTCTGGGAAGTATCCTAGAGGGAAGAGAGCACACTTGGGCACCCCTGCAAAACACGATGCAGTCCTAGTAACTGGTAGGCAGGTTTCTCAGCAGTATGTAATGCCAAGTGAAAGTAAACTAACAACCCAGGTCTCACAGCTGATTTTCCGTATTTCCTTAAGTTTTCTTAGCTTGAATATATATTACTCAGTGTTGCCATTTACTCATGGTAGCTATCAGCATAGCACCTTCCTGCATGTCTTCCCAGGGCTGCCCTCTGCCCATAGCATGTCAGCTGGGAGCAGAAGCAAGGGCAAGCAAGTTCCCCTCTAAGTCAAAGGAAGAGGAGGTAAATAGGAAACAGCAAAACCAAGGATCAGTAAGAGACAAACAAGAGGCAAAGGAGGAGCAAAAAGCCAAGCCAGAGAATAGGTACCAGCCCTACTGAATATCAAACACATGCGATCACTGCCCACGGGCTACACTTCAGTGTATGGGAACCTCCATAGTGACTGCAAGAGCCATGATTAGCCCCTCTCACTTCGACAGTGTGGGGAAGCCCCACTGCAGGCAAGGGTGGGGAGGAGGCAGTTGTCTAGAATTGGGAAATGAAGAGTTTGCTATGCTGTAAACATGTTAAGATTAGAGGAGTAGCCTGGTCCTTCAATGAAGTCAGGGAATGGATCACATTTCTCTCTGCCTATGGCATCAACCAGTTTATTTCACTCTTTGGACTCAGTTTCTGCTTCCCGTCTTGGACTTTCTTGCTTAAATCAAGGCTTGGAGTAACAACTGCCTTCTCCTGCACGCCTGCACACCCAGAGCACTGTTCAGACAGTGAGTTGCTCCCATGATAGAAACTGCACGATAGATGGTTAGCTCTTCACTTTCCAGCACTACGTCTCCCCTGATGACAGCAGGGCCTGCTCACATCATGACATCTTGATCAGCAATGCCTAACAGCCTGACCACTGATGTTATCAAGGAGAAAGGAAGGCTCCTCCTGCACAAACTCACCAGCCGTGCCGCATACCAGAAGAGCCAAACTGCACACGTATGGGAAGTCCAACATTTCCCAGCTATGTGGTATTTATTGAATGCATGCAAACCAACTCCTGAACATGCCCAAGAAGGCCCATCTGCCATGGACATGCCCCTCTGCCTCCCTGTGGCCCAAAGAAACCAGCTAGGACAGGGCTGCTGCAACATGGACAACACGTGCAGCTGAGGAATGAGATCTCCTTCCCCAAGGGCTCTTTGGAAGCAGATAGCGAGCAACACACAGGCCAGATGAACTGTGGTGGCAGCAAGCTCCTCTCTTACCACTGTTGTTCTCCTCAGATTTTCTCCATTATATGATGGGGGGAAAATGGCAGAGCCTAGGAGAAATGGTGACTGGGAGCAGGGTGCCAGCACAGCAACCCTTTAACCTGCAAGTCTGAGGCAGGCAGGGGTAAGCCAAGGGCACACAGCTGTCCTCCAAGTCCCCATGATTCAGGATGGGCACCTCGGTTTCGATGCCATTACACCAATGACCTGCCTATACCATGGATCTTGCTACAACTACAGGTGATGAATCAATGAAAAGGGCAATGAGGGCATAGCCGAGCAGTACTGGTTTTCAGAGGCACCAATAGCCATTCATCGTGCAAAAGCCAGTCCATTAAATTTTAATTCTGGAAATGCATTGCAGGTGGCAGGCTCCTTTGACAGCACAAGAGCTGTATTAAGTTGTGCTAGTCCTTGCAGGCAACAGCAGCAGTGGCTGCTGAGAGTCAGCCAGCCCCAGCATCAGTTCCCCTCTACTCCAGTTCTTTGTTCTTCTTAAGTACAATAAATAAAAATTGTTCCACTGCCAACATTTAGGGGTTGAAACTACCCTGCAGAAAATTTGCACCAATATTGCCCTCACTTCAATCTTTTTCCTGTTTTTTTCCAGGGGCAGCTGAGCTGGCACCACACCAGCAGCCCTGGTGCTGCAGGCACGAAGCCCTGCGCTCACAGGAAGGCAGGCAATTAGCAGAGCTGGTCAGGGTATTCCAGCTGGGTGACCTCACACCTCAGAGGAGCTTTCAAACAACACTAGACCAGTCTGGGGAGTGACGGCATGAGTTGTGGGTGCTTGAGGGTCAAGGAAGAGAAAAGGGGCTGTGGTATCCCACTAGCTTTCCAGTTCCCCTTGAGGAAATCATTACTGCCATGACCAAGAAAAGAGAATAAATTCCAAGCTGAAAAAGATCTGTGACCCCTGACAGACACCAAAACAGGCAGGACCCTCTACTGAACTTTAGGCAATATTTTGACTCTTCAGCTAAACTGCTTCACATGCCACTCTTTCCCTCCTCTCTGACCCACAGTTATATGCAGCAAACAGCTTTATCTGTCCTGCCCAGAGCTCCATTCCAATTAGCTGTGGGCTGTAGGGAGGTCACTACAGCTACACCAGTGTAAACTAGTGTAAGAGAAGGGAGAACCAGGCCCTTTGTCTTTAAAAGCTCAACGCTGCCCTTAGTGATTTCCATGGCCAGTATTTTCCCACTTAATCCTCTTCGCTGTAATTCACAAAAGTACAATAAATGCTCTGCAGAGGTAGTATCTGAGTTTGGCCGTTATTTTGTTAACATATGCACACAGTGCTAGTTACTGTTATTAACTCAATAAATAATCTTTATTCTGCTACTTTAAAAGAGGTAATAGCTGCAACCTGCATTAAAAATACCTTTCACACTGTAAAAAACAAACAAAAAACCCACCACAGGTAGTGGAGGAAACACCACAACTACAACTTTTCTAGAACCACACACCAGTTTCCCTGATCATAGTAACTCTTTTGAACCCTCACACAATCCAGGGATCTGCATGCTGCTTCCAGTTCCCCTTCACGGAACACATGGTAATAACGGTGGAAAACAGGGCTGAGTTCTTGCGATTCCTTAGAGCCAGCTGGAAACGACATTGTATCAACACTTTCTCCTTTCTTTTTAGGGCCACCTTTCAGGTGCCAGGGAACCAGCAAATCTTGAGAGTGAAAGGAGGTTCGGTTAGTGTGGATAGGCAGCCTGGAGTCTGCGACTGGCTTTGCATCACAGCCTTCGTCCTTCGAGTCATCAAGGAGTCGGTCAGAACATGCTGAGTCTTGGCTGCTGCTATCAGGCATTTGATCACTAAGCAGTCTCTGGGCCGTGCCGGTATTGATTTCCTCCTTCTTGTCTTTACTACCATTCTTTTCCTTAAGGTATTTAGACTTCTGTTTTTTGTATTCTTGTTCCATTGCCCAGACATAAATGAGAGCCGTTCCACCAGGTCTTAGAAGCCGAGCTAGTTCACGGATAGTAGCCAGTCTCCTCTCCTATAAAGGAAAAGTGAAAGTGTGAAGCTAGTGCATAAACAGAAAGACAGGAGAATGGAATGGCAGCAATTCCTCCTTACTGCCCCCCCCCAAGATAAAATAAAAAACAGGAATTTTTTCCACTATTCATTTTCATTGATAATATAGCCCGTCACTATAAGCAAGCCAGGACATTTTCCTGAACACAATTCTCTTTCCATTTGAAAACAGCCCTGTGCTGAGCAGGATTTCTTGGACATATCAGCCCAGCTGGAAATGACACACGCCTCTTCAAAAAGGTTATTCAATATCTAAAATCCCAGATTCAGCTCTACCATACCTGATGATACACACCCTAAGTTTGCAGCTGAAGGAGTCAGATTTATGGCTTAAACACAGGTCCTCTGACCAACCAACCAAAGACATGTCAGCCTTCTCCAAAACAGACTTCTTTCTACTTTTTACATTGCATTTGGAAACATTCCCTTAGGCCCCACCTCAGATTATGGCTTCATGGTCTAAAAGCTTGTTACAGTCGTACAGTTCCTGCCAGAAGCAGCTTACACAGCCCAGAGATACAGCGGACTAATGAGTAGTGTCCCTGTTGTTCTTTGCAGATGGACAATGAAGGCACAGAGAAAAAAAACATGAGATCCACTCAAGATCTGAGCCGGGAAGTAACGTATCTCGATTCCCAAAGCAGAGCCCCCTTCTCCAGTGTCATTAATTGTAAGCAGACAAAAATGAAACACAAACACCTAGATCAAAGTGCCAGGAAGAGCTAGAGCATCTGATGAGCAGAAGAAGAACGTGAAGAGAAAGTTTAAGACACAGCATGAGCACAACAGCTTAACTCTGCTCTGACAACTGCTTACACCAAGGGCAAACCTTCGATTTCCCCTCATTTTGTTCTTCCCTTTTGCTTCCATGAGCCCAAGCTAGCAGGTTTCTGTAATATCAGTAGCTCTACAGAGCAGTACAGTGGAGCCAGGGAGGGGTGGCTTACCACTGTTGAGAAGTGGTGGATTACAGCAATAGAGATGCAGGCGTCACAAGAACCGCTGCGGATTGGCACCGACAGGGCATCACAGACAAAAGCCTGGAAATTTTTTTCTCCACAAATATCCACCAGGTTTTTGCTGCGATCACAGCCAACCTGTAACAGAAAGTGTTTCGTTAATCATAAGAGGATAACTACAAGACTGGAGAATGATTTTCACTTGATGCTTACAGTAATAGAGTCATCACAGTCTCCTACTGAGGTAACACATTTTAGTTTAAAATAAAAATGAGAGCGAGTGTGAGAAAATAGCCTTAAGTAAGAGGAATATATGGTTCCCAGGTATAGACAAAAAGAAAAAAACCCCGATGCTTACTTAAAACAAAGATGGCAGACTGGATACTAGACAGCTCATTATAGCACCCTGAATTTGAACCAGCTTAAGACAGAACAGGTTTCAACCTAACTTTTCCTCAAACCTGGCTCTTATGGTATCTTGAAACCAGCAAAACGAGAGGTGACCTAACCTCAGTATTTTCCTTTCAATTGCCATTTGTAACCTGACAACGTTCGAAGCAGCCAAATACTGAACTCACAAAAGCTGAATCTGCAAGTGTAAACAACAATCTGGTGACCTTGGTGGCATCACTGAACTATGTCACCCAGCTTCACTGATCACCCAGGTTTCGTCATTTCAGTAGAAGTACGGAAGTGCTCAGGTACAGTCCTCTTCACCCTCAGCATCACAATGCACAAAAATTTAAGCACAACGTAATTTTCCAAGGTTCTGTGCAGTCCGAATGAAGTAACCCCTAGGAACCATTTCAGGACACCTCATAAAATGTTTCTTTTTTTCCCCCTTTGAACCTTGCCCAGTGTCCAGGTCAAAGATGGTAAGAAAAAGTACCTAGAAGAGGTTTTTTATGTGCTTGCATAAAAACAATAAATCCAAACTGATCAAGACCCTTCTGAAAGAACAAATAAAGCGAGGCATGCACCACCTTCATTTTCATGTCTGCTGCGCACACTGAATGCTCAAACCAAAGCCCTGCCACCAAGTCGTACATCAAACTCAGCTTGCATGAGAATATTAAATTTATTTTTGTTTTCAATGATGAGCAACAAGTAGACAGCAGAGAAGAGATTCAGAATCCTAAATAATTACTGCTGACCGTGTTTATTGCATTTGACACAAAGAATACTAAACCATCCTTGCTGCAAGAAGAATAGCAAACAACTTGCTCTGGTTAATCAACCCAGCAGAGACAACAGTACTGCTAAAATTAAAAAATCTCTTTTACAGTTATTAATGAAAATATATTTGTTTTCCATCACAACTTTTCATTTTATCGGTTCAAATCATTTTAGCTTTCAGTCTACCATCACAGTTCTGAAGAAATCCAGGATTCTGTTCCAGTTACATGTCCTGACAGCTTCCAGGTGAGCTGCTTTCTAGTCAGGTCCCTGACTTTTGGTCCAAAGTATATGAAACGGTTGTGAAAACGCCAACCTGACAACCCAAGATAATCCTCCACAAAAACAGTGCTATGAATATGTACATATTGTCCTGCCAGTTAGCTCTAAACAGATCTGAAAACATCAGTCCTAGCGTTGCTTTCTTCCCATTTATTCCTTGGCCTCATCTCTGCGTTTACTGAAGCACAGAGTGAATAGTGTTATTTATGAATAAAAAAAGGAAACTCCTGTTTACTTGGAAGTAAACATAAATCCCCATCATTTCACGCTGGAAGCCAACTGAAGTGTCTTTAAATTACTCTCATCATGGAATGGATTTAGCTGACAACCTGCATGTTAGGGATTCCACGCCTCATTACCGGTGCCTTCAACTACTTTTGCAATTAAGACATTAGCATGCAGTATTTAATAAAACTCAAAGGACCAAATTCACTACTGGCAGAAGGAGGGGGAAGAACACTTGCAGCTTCCACTGACAACAAGCTTTCCCAGAAAGAATTGCTTTGGCCCTGTGCATCTATAGCAAAAACAGGCTGGATAATGGAACTCAATCCTCCCTCCCAAAACGACCTTGAAAAGGACTACGCTGTATGTTGATGAAATCCAATGAACTGAGAATGAGAACAAAGGCATGACTGCCAGAATGTGAAGTCCTCATTTGCATCTAAATTATATCAAATAATTATGAAGTCAGGCTTACTTGTATTGTCATACTTATTAAAGTGAATCTACATCCAAAGCAAAAAGATTCTGGTTCACAATGAAAATGGAGACCTTGAAATGGATCACTCTGAATGCACAGCTGCTCTAAAACAGGTATATTAGGCTAAAACTTTAAGTTGTCTTAAATGTAAACATTATAATAGGTGCTACATATATACGCATAAATGCTGAACACAGGGAGTCACCACAGATATGCCTGGTGCTGGAGCTTAGCAAATTTGGCGTCCTTACTAGAATTATCTCTGCATGATATTTTAAAAGAATTACAATCACCACATTCCTGCATTTGCTAGCTTATGAGAAACATGCATTCATTAAAAACCAAAATACATTGGTTTCGGTCTCTTAGAAAACAGTAAGCTAGCAAAAAGCAGCTAACTTCAGTGGTGCAATGCCAGCTGACAGCTGGAAAATGAGCCTATCTGTGATTTTTATGAGTACAGAAAACATTTACAGCAAGGGGCAGAGACCCAAACTCAACTTTTCCCAATTCTGTTACTAACCGATTTCTACATTCTGAAGCATGCGGAAGCTTTGATGTGATGAAGCTGTGTTTACAGAAAACAGTTCAAAGGAATGTTTTAATTTAGAACAGGTTTATTTTTCTCTCTCTAATTAAACATGTCATCAAAACATTTTTTAAAAATTCTCAAAATATAACTGGAATGCTTTAATTTTTGCCAGTTCATATCTCTAATTTTGATGCTCAGCACATGATACTGTCCTTACTGACATCTCTTTTAGAAGAGTAGAGAAAGGTAGACGAATTACTATTAGTTCAGTGTCCAAACCCAACAGAATCTAGTACATCTCTTGGTGAGCCAAGCTGTATGCATTTTTAAGGTTCCCTACTTCTTATTACCTGTGAGTCTTCTCAATCATTTCTTATATCTGTTTTCCCCGTTTTCCAAATCAAATTCCTTGCTCACCCCCCCCACTTTCTCATATATATCTCAAATAGCATGCCTGACTGTTCAGCTGAATCCACCTCAGCGAGTCCACCTCTCAGCAAGTTGCTCCACACCTTTCAGTATTTCCCCAAAGGAGATCGGCTTCTCAGGCTTCTCAGGTTTTGCTCCAGGCAGCCATTTCCACATCCCTGCCTTTTTGGCAGGTACCCCTGCCTGGCTCTTCACTGCTTTTTGTGATTGTCGTGGTTTAACCCCAGCCAGCAACTAAGCACCACGCAGCCGCTCGCTCACCCCTCACCGGTGGGATGGGGGAGAGAATCGGAAGGGCAAAAGGGAAAAACTCGTGGGTTGAGATAAAAACAGTTTAGTAACTAAAGTAAAATAAAAATAGAACAGTAGTAATAGTAATAATAACAATAATAATAATAACAAATAATAATAGTACAATAGTAATACAAAGCAAGCGGTACACTGTACAATTGCTCACCACCCGCCGACCGATGCCCAGCACGTCCCCCAAGCAGCGATCGAACCCCTCCCCGGCCAACTCCCCTGCTTATATACTGAGCATGATGCCATATGGTATGGAATAGCCCTTTGGCCAGTCTGAGTCAGCTGCCCCAGCTGTGCTCCCTCCCAGCTTCTTGTGCACCTGGCAGAGCATGGGAAGCTGAAAAGTCCTTGACCAGTGTGAGCGCCACTTAGCAAGTACTTAGCACTACTTAGCAAGAACCAAAACATCGGTGTATCATAGACATTGTTCTCAACCTAAACTCAAACACAGCCCCATACCGGCTACCAGGAAGAAAATTAACTCTATCCCAGCTGAAACCAGGACAGTGATGTGGACAGTGGCTCATAGGAGCTCCAGAGCAGCCACTGACACCTACATACTGGGGCTCAGAATCCACTTACATTTTTAACAGGGATTTCCAGCACTGATTTTCATTGTATCTGGATAAACACTAACTGCATCCAACTCTTGTTTTAAGCCAAAAAATCTGTATTAGTATGGAGTTCTGTAACTCCGCATCTAGAACCCCAGCAAACACAAAACTTAGGGAAGAGGCAAAAGTGTGTTGTCATTCTGGCATACAGCACCACCACTTTAGGGCACACCGGGTAATGCAAACCTTTAGACTAATGGAAGTACCAAAAAAGACTAAGATAAAAGAGGACAATGGAACGGAGAAACAAATGTAACACCTGTGATTTGTCTGAGTTTGCAGCAGCTCTGTACTGCCTTCCTGGGA
Organism: Theristicus caerulescens; assembly: GCA_020745775.1. Classification (NCBI taxonomy): domain Eukaryota; kingdom Metazoa; phylum Chordata; class Aves; order Pelecaniformes; family Threskiornithidae; genus Theristicus; species Theristicus caerulescens. The sequence continues at coordinate 115,354,822 of CM036559.1, read as the reverse complement.
ACGGGATAACACAGGCAGATATCCCATCGCGCTCCTTTGCATTCCCAGGCACCTTCGCCTCCACTGTTTCAGCCAGGAGTAGCTAAACTAAGTTTTATAAAATCTACTTAATGCAGTGGTTTAGAATAGATCATTAGGGGGCAAAAGACACTAAATAAATAGCTTGCTTCGTAATGGTGCTGCAAATCTGCAAGGAATAAATCCTCTTGCAAGCTTAAATAAAGACAGGTAGACAGGTCGATGTTGCCCACCCTTATATATTTTCTTTCTATGTTATCTCATTATAACTAATTCTACTTGGTAGAATTAGTTCATTTAGGTATCTGGAAACCTGATTGATTCAGCACATTAGAAACTGATGAAGAAAACAACATCTAATTCTGAAATCCAGCCGCCAAATGGAATTATGTCGCTCCCTGGAGAAACACCTCAACTATAACTGATAGCACGAGAGCCTCAAGGAAGCAAATTACATTCCAGCAAACACACACATACGTAGAAAAAGAGACACCAGCACAGCCACAGCAAGACAGACAAATCTTGCTCCAGTTGGTCTGAGTCAGGCCTTTAGCATTCCTTTCACGTAGTGTTGTGGTTTTCCATTGCGTACAGTCAGGGTGTCTGCGGAAACAAAGCGCTATGTCTAAAACGATGTCCTGGCTTCGGCTGGGATAGAGTTAATTTTCTTCCTAGTAGCTGGTATAGTGCTGTGTTTTGGATTTAGTATGAGAATAATGTTGATAACACACTGTTGGTTTAGTTGTTGCTAAGTAGTGCTTACACCAGTCAAGGACTTTTCAGCTTCCCATGCTCTGCCAGGAGCACAAAGAGCTGGGAGGGGGCACAGCCAGACTGGCCAAAGGACTATTCCATACCATACAACGTCATGCTCAGTATATAAACCAGGGGGAGTTGGCCTGGGGGCAGCGATCGCTGCTCGGGGATGGGATGGGCATCAGTCAGTGGGTGGTGAGCTGTTGCATCACTTGTTTTTCCTGGCTTTTGTTTCTCTCTCTCCCCCTCTCGTTTTCATTTTTATTACAACTTATTTTTTTTAATTTTGTTTCAATTATTAAACTGTTCTTATCTCAACCCACAAGTTTTCATACTTTTGCTCTTCAGATTCTCTCCCCCATCCCACCAGGACTGGGGCTAAACCACGACAAACGTGAAGTTCATTTCTCAATGACAAAGCGTCAGAACCAAGTTAAGCAGTTCAGCGTTCATTCTGGTTTTGTGCTGCTGTTGCCCAGCTCCTTCAGAGCTCTCTTCATCCCAGATCTCCCATCATTTTAATGATTCCTACTCATTGAGAGAAAAGGGCAGGAAAGGTTCCTCTGCCTCGCTCTCCGATCACAAAAATACAAGGAACTGGCTCCAAATATACTATTGGAAGTTAGTTTTGTCCTTCCTGCGTTTGCCCACTCCTAAGTCCTTCGGATAGGAATCTGTTCTCAATCAACATGGACCCAGCGAACTAAAACCCACCCACCATTAAGCAACCACACCGCAGCAAATCTTCACCCTCTCTCTTCTCCACATCCTGGCAAAATCCAACTTTTATACAGTTCCAGCAGATCCCAGATTGGGACAGTAATGCAGAAAAGAGAGATGCGCATCTTGCAGCAAAAGGGTGTCTTACAAGGTCACGTGAAATACAAGCAACATTACTGATTACCTCTGAATGACACGCACTACAGAAATAGGAATGTCTGTATTAAAGCAAAGCACTTGGGCTCCTACATTGCCATCATTTTTCTTCCTAGCATCAGTATTCTGGCAAGGAGAGTAATTTCTTTATATATAAAGAAAAAAATACCTACCCAATGGCATTTTCAGTTGTTTGTTACTGGATTTCCCACCATTTTATCAGTTCAATTAAAACTGTAAACCACAAAATTGAAAGGGTTCAATGTCTTTCACTCATACGCTAGCCCTGTGAGGATGCTCAACGGTCCTGTGGGGAACTGGGAGACAGAGCTAAAGCTCATAAAAATTGATGAGATACATTGCAATGATGTCAACAGGCTCTGGAATGAAACCCTTGTGGTGATGGGGGGATGGGTAAGGCTGAAACATAGCATTCTGTAAAAATAAAAGCCCTGCTTACAGATATGAATATTAAGCTTGAAAGCACTTAAATATAAACTGGTGGGGAGGGGATTGTGAAAAGAAAAACACAAAAAAAACCCCACAAACCTAAAACCATTTCTCTCTTTTGCATTCATTCAAACAATAAAAAAGCTGGGCGAGACAGAAAAAGAAATCTGAAACTTTATTAAATTCAATCTTTCTCCAGTCTTTGTCCTAACTACATCAGACTTGGATTCCATCTCTTGCTCAAACATTCTTAATCTGAATTTGTTTGTCATGAAATTGCTGCTCTTTCACTGTGTCAGAATAATGCAGCCATTACAGCACTGTCATTTTCATTGCGCGTAGCTGGACTCATGCATTTCATTGTCACACAACCATACTCAAGTAGATAAGGCTGTATGTAATCAACCAAAGAAACTGAAGCAAATACAATAGCACAGGCCACAGTGGAGATATTTTCAGACAGTGCCTGAAGATTAAAACCATCAAGAGGGCTACCTTAGCTTTGATCTACCATTAGCGCTGCTACTTTAGATAGAAGTATCCTATCTAAAAAATGTACAGTAACCTTTATAGCACATCGCTTGCTTAGAGAAAGTGCTTGCCTCAGGTTTTCAGTATTTCTGAGTCAAAACACACCAAGCCACATGGCTGTACTGACAGTGCTCTACTCAACCCCTAAATATCTCCTAATTTCACAGCACTGCTTTACTGCTTCTTTCCCAACAGAACCTAGGCTAAGAGCTCCAGTGCGCTGTGCGTAAAAACCTTACCAAGAGCCACAGCAATTGCTGTGAAGGAAAGGCTGCATCAATTTATTAAGTTTCTGCCTGGATTTTATGCCCCCAGGTCAAGAGGAGTAAATGAGGGAGGAAACTGATGCGCTGCATCTAGAGAGCGCTCTCCTTATCCCAACGATGCACTTGATACACAAAGAGTATTATTTAACCCCTCACCCTTGGATCCATGCCCAACCCGTGGTAAACGGAAGTAACACAACACGAGGAACAGCCCTGTACAATCACACCTTTTTGTTGAGCCCAAATAAGAACCCCAGGAGGACAACAAAAAGTGGAAAAGACGGCTCCTTGCTCCCTCAGGTAAAAAGAACGGTTGAACAGGCTGACTCATCCAACCCAGGCACCATACCAAGGAGATGGGCTACCAATAATAATACTGATACACCACTAACTTGTTCTACAGTACTTCCTATAGAACAGTACAGCAAGGGAAGAGGTAAAAATCCCATTAAGGAATATACAAGTACTGATTTCCTATTAAGGAATAAACGAGTACTGATTTCCCACAGATCAGAATCCACAAAATAAAGAACTGACAGCAGTCACTTCCACAGTCACAGAAATAGCAAAATATTTAAAGTAGTACTTCGCTTCAAATAATAGCCATTACCAGTTGCTTTAGAGGAAGATGCACAAAAAAAAATCATGAGGACAGTTCACTCTCTAAAAAGCTGACCATAAGAAAAATGCCTTGCTATGTCCTGTCTACTGGCACTTTCCTTCAGGTCAAAGAACAAGGGTTTGTATTACCTATGCACAAAGTGATCTTATGTCTCTTGGAAGAATTTGACCCAATCCCTATGACCGCTGCTCCGTGCTTGGCTTTCTGGCATTTTGTGACAGTGAGTTCCAGCCGATAAATGGCACCAAATGTGCCCAAAGTATTTTGTCTCCTCAGCAGAAAATGGATTGCTGCAGTTTAACCTGCTCCCAAACCATCAGGTCCCCTTGGATCACCTCACTGTCCTCACTAGTAGCAAGTACTCGTATCCATGCGAGGTGATCTAAGTGACACCCGCTGATAACGCTTCATCAGTAGTGAATGCCATCCAACAGTCCTATCGTCCTTTGTCTCCAAACCAGGTTAACACCACACCGTTCCTTTCACCTACGATAATTTAGTTCTCTTTGTCTTTTTGAGATACCTTGTCAGAAGTTTAAAAAAAATCTGTAAACATGATATACACCGGTTTTTCTTTAACCACACTTTGGCTGATGTATAAAAATATAGTAGAAAGAGTCACATCCATCCTCCTGAGACTCTGTGCTAGCTTGCAGATGAAAATAAACAAATGCAAAGTCTAGAGTCTAGCTCCAACCAAGGAGAACTAGCTGTCACCAGTAGAAATTAAAACGTGAAGGTAGGCCAACTGAATGAAGCAATTCCCAGATTCTGTTTTTCAGCTGTCTCAACTGCTTCTTTAAAAATGTCCTCTCTTTCACTGTTACTTTTCATGTTTTGGATTTCTCCTGCAGGCACATATGAAATGAGGTAACTCCTAAAGTAACAGAGGAGAGGGGCTGGCTCTCATTTGACTGCCAGTAGATATGTGATCTTTCTTTCCCTTAGCTGGTTAACTGTGAGCTCCAGAAAGCAGACTGGTGCTGGCAATTTCTCAACATAGCATCTTGCAGAGATTTAACCTTAAAAGCCTTCCACAAACCTACACAACAGCAATTTACCAAATTCATTCTAGGACCAGGTGACCTTCATGGTACCCTGACAAATTTTTCTCCTCTCTAGTTAGGTTTGCTAATTTTTCTCACAGGAGTCAGGAGTGAAAGACTGAAATGTACTGAACATTAGTAATTATTTTCAGGCTACAGCAGTCAGGCATAAACATGGCTACTTACAAACCAGTTGATTTTGTTCTAGCTTACAAGAACAGTAATGCAAATAAATCCATTACAAATACAGACAAGGCTGTAAATATCAACTTATGTTTTACAGCTGAATATAAATAGCAGGACAGAAACTCCTGAAACAGACAAACAAGTGTGACTTTTATTATTAATAATGAATGTTTTGCCTTACATAGAAGTTTTCAAGCCTGATGGATTTCAAAGTGTTTCACAGTACAAGCACATGAAAGAATCAAACAATTCTGGAAGAGGGGAGAGCAGATAACATAATGTACACCTCTCAAAGATTTCTTTTGGGTAAAAACAACAGGAAGTTTGACCCTTGCAAGAAAATCTTTGAAATGTTTGCAATAAAAACTACCTCTTGGTTCACATTTGTATGTGCTTCATTTCTGCCTGATAGGAAGGGAGAGAAGTAAAACTGGGCTACATACAGACTGTGAGATGGGGAAGGTGATGACAACATCAGGAAGAATGTCAGAACTGTCTAGAAGTGAAGAGAAAGGAGTGAAAGGCCAGAAATCTGTGCTGAAGTTGAGACTCCCCCATGAATTTTATGTTGGCATATTTACTGGGCCTATGCACAGAGTCAGAGGTGGGACAGCCAAACATGACATCATTCACAAATGAGCCATGCCACCAGGCCAAAGGGAAGTGAAAAGGATATATGAAAAGTAGCACTGCCCAGGAAGATTTCAGGGACATGTACATTGCATTCCCCACCCACCAGCCAAGTGAAAAACTTGTTGGAAGCATTCAAACTGCCCAACCGTTTTCCCTTTTATTAAGCTTATTCAACAACAAAAGAGGCTAAAGCATCCGTTACAATTTTTCAATCCACTGCACCCATTACTATTTTTTTTATTAACATATTTTGACTTGCAAAGCAGAAGTGGCTTTGAAAAAAGAAAAGGGTAATGCACATAGTGAATGGATGTGGAAACCTAACACAATTGGTAATTGATCTTGGATCAGGAAACAGCTTTCTGTTCTTGGCACTCTGCCCACAACTGAAGCTCCAACATGCTACAGCTGCATGATGGAATAAACACTTGCACCAATGAAAACAAATGACAGTAGCTACTACTTACCATGTACAAATCCTCGTTGATGCCTAGGTATTTCCCATTACCACAACCAACATCAGCCACTATTGACCCTTTTGGTAGAGACCTGAGAAACTCTACAATTCGGGGCCACGGGCTATGCCTGGTACTGCTGAAGTGCGTGGCAATCTCTTCGTACACCTTGTGTACATATTCTTGCTCCAGCTTTGAGGCCTCCATCTCATTGTGGGGAAATGAAGGTTGTACCTGCCTTTCCTGTCCTTTCTGGCTGTCACAGACAGATGGGTAAACTAGATACAGCAACAGATAAACAAAAAATAAACTTTTTTAAAGTCATTCCTTGTTGGTTAAACTTATTTAGCAAAATAAAAGTGAAATATTAAAATGTAAAAAATGCTTCATTCCTCCTTTATCTTTTAAAAACTGAAATGCAGGTCAAACTGCAGAAGTGTTTGATGACCTTAAAACAAGCAACCTGCCCACGTGTACCAGAGGCTGTCTGCAGTGATCATTCATCCTGCTATGTTAACGAGGTTTATGTTTTCAAAAGTGAGACAGTGCCCCTAATATCAAAGATCACAACATCACTGTAATTCAGCCTCTGAAATTCTGTTCTGAGGGCACAAATGGACTTCAATTCCATGTAATTGTTGAGCCACCTATCTATTATTATCTGTACTGCTCTAAGGCACTTATGTGGCTCTATCATTGCAGATCTGACTGCTTCTCCTTCTCTAATGTACTTATTTTCAGAAAATTACGGTCCCCTTCAAATAAAAACCAACAAAAACTGATAGGAACCTGAAGAAGAGTAGCTACTTCTATTCTGGTACATTATTCCACCACTTGAGGTCCCAATGAAATGCAAGATTCCAGATTACCTGCCTGGCTCTAGAGCAAGCCAAATGCCTTCCTGTACAGAGAAATTACAGCAGCCAAATGGATGCAACCAATTCAAGCCATATAGTATGTCTAACCCTGAGCCATTCAGGAATGGCTACCAGGACTGCCAAAACTATCCAAAGGTATAAACACATTTGCTCAAAAAATAAAAAAAAAAGCTTACATATTGGTGATAAATAACAATTTTGTCTTGAAGATCACCTCAAGACACTTACTGCAATTGCAAGGGCTTCTCCTCACTTTCCTGAATGTAAATGATGTCCTTGTTTCCCTTCGATTTAGTGTTAAATCTCCAACATCAGCAGTGATTGTTCCAACTTTCTGCCCAAGCTCAGATGCTTGAATGACATCGTATTTTCGGGGTGTAATCCTAAAACAAAGTAACACAAAATAAAAGAATAATTTGCATCAGAAAAAAAAAACAATCCATCGTTATAAGAAAGCACTTCCTAAATACTGACAAGTGTGATTACAACCTGCTATTTAATGTACTGCTGCTTCTCAGTTTTCGACTTACTCAATTTCAGAGAAAAAAAAAAGAGGTGCTGACACATAAACTAATGATGTTAATTAAAGCGTTATTTAATTGCAAGTAATTACATTTCCCTTTCCTCCCTTCCTTTCCTTCCAAAAAGTTGGACTGTTTATTTTTCTAGGACTTTATCTGAGATATTTGTTAAAGATAAAATACACTAGTAAAAATGGTGGCTACGGGCATAAAAGCATAGCATTGGCTGAGCTCTACATTAGTAGATTGAAGTTTCTTGTTACAAATGGGCCTCTCCAATGAATTCTGCTTCGCAACAGAATTACTTCTCCATTTATTGACAACAGAAGATGCACAGAAGTAGCACTTGGGAGATTTGCTTAAAATGCCTAAAGGGAGAAACTGCTATAGATCTTTCTTGACCAAAATCTATCTATCAATCAAGCAAACTGGGAGCAGCTTCTTAAGCTACTTCTGGATTTGGCACTGATCTTAATGGAAAACAAAAACATTTTTACAAGGACAAAATTCACAAAATGAAAGTGATTTGGAACTTTTTTGTGGTGACGAAAGTTTCAAATAATTTTATGAAGAGATTTACAGTACAAAAAAAGTACCGAAACCAAAAATTTTTAATAGCTCTACCAATGGAACTCTCTTAAAGTTGAGAAGAGGAAAATGAGAAAGTAAAATGCGAAACACAACATGAGAGAAGAGAAACAGCTGCACTCACATGTGGTTTCCCATCACTTGCACATGGGAAAAAGTAGATACTCTTGGAACAAAATGGAAACTACTCAGGGAAATAGTTTAGCACTTCAAAGCTGTTACTGTCACACTGAAATGCTTCTTGAACTTAGTCATCAAGGAGATTAATGCAGAAATTTCCTCAAGAAAAAAAAACATCATCTCTAAGGAATTGGCCTCTCAGTGAAGCCCCTTCAGAGCTGCTGACTTCAAAGTACTTGACTCCCAGCAGGACAAACTCTCAGTATAAAACTGACTTCCATATTGGTTAGCTGAGTTTAACCCTCATAGGTTGAGCCAAAAGGGGGAAAAAAGTGTCTTACATCTTCTAATAAAGCAGAGCATCCAGTCTAATCTCAAATTTCTATTGGAACTTTTTTGCAGGTCACGTGAAACCACTGACTAGTGCCTGTACTTAACCAAGAAGAATGATCCAAATGCTGAGAAGGCAGCCTGCAGCCCGATCAGCATTCCTGTACTTTGCTGTATGCCATCTTTCCTACCACAGGGAAGCTGATGTCCAATCGAGTCACAGGGAGAAAGAGTGCAGGTCTTTTCTGTCTGGAAATCAGGAAGCAGCACATTGATGCTCCATCTAGATGTTGCAAAAAGGAAACATGGAGCAGCCCCAAGAATGGAAATGTCCCAAAGGCAACCATGGAAAGGATGGGATCTAATAAAGAACTGTCTTGTTCATGGCAGATAATGAAGCTATGATGAAATCATCAGCTGAGGATGCCCAAGACTCCCTGGACAGGAGAACTTCAAATCCCAAGTCTGCAGATTTTCTATTTGATTTTCTTTTGTACCTGCAGCAATAAGCTAAGCATAGCAGCTAATATTTTCAGAAATAAGTCTTCTTTTTCAAGGTTCTAGTTTCAACCTACATAATTTCCTTTTGCCTATACTACAAGCAAGAACTCCAGACAAAGGATGGGCTAAAAACAGGCTTCCCTATATCAAAAATAAAATGCTGCACATTGTCTTGCTTGGCACAGAGTTGTTTTACTATTGCAGTGTCAGGAATGGTGTTTTGCCAGGTTACCCAACCAATAATGAACCTCATCAGAAAAAACATCACAAGTGAACCTCATCAGAAAAACCATAATTTTACTTTCACCTATCAGACAAAAAGAGCACGTATCTTTTGCTCTCCTTGATGACACTGTATAGCTTATTTCTTAACCATATGTTTCTCTTTCAGACAGAACAGAACAAAAAACCTTTTCCTGTGCATTTTATTAACAGGGTCAAAATGAAGTCGCTCATTCCCCTGGCATCCAAATATACACATTGAAAGCATTTCCAGAATAATTCCAAAACTGAACCTTTTGCTCTCTAATTTGACTTCTGAGGAGTAGATAAAAGGCATCACAAGTGATCTTCAATACATCCTGACATGTATGCAAGTGAATTAACTACACTTGCTTGCTGGATGATTAGCCTTATTGATGACAATAGTATGCTTCACTAGCATGATGGAAAGCTTACTCCAGTTGAGTATCTTGACCCATTACTGCTTTTAAAAATATACAGAAGAACTATTTTTAGGAAAGGTGGACAAGCACTGGGACTGGAATAACTTATACATGAGTAGAAAGATCTGGGATCTTCATTTTAAATGTAGTTTATGTCACTGGTTCTCAAAAGACAACCATCACTTGAAGGTACAAGTGAGTTAAGTAACAATCTCATTCCAGTTCTTAGTAGGCAGGTACACTACCCCAACCTGAATGCCTGCTGGCAAGTACTGCAAGTGCCCTGCATGCATCCTTCCCCCTCCTGGGAGTTTGGCTGCCCAGGGCCAGCTTGGAAAGAGCAGAGCTGGTGGCCTTGGAGAAAACTGCCACGAAGACAGCCAGAAGCCTCAGCAAGGGCCACCCCTCCTTCCCCTGGGAGCTGCTTTTAAACAGAGGCTGTCTCGCTGGGCCTTGCCCCAGCTCCAGCCCCAGAGGATCCCCAGCTGTGTCTGTGCACGGCTGCTGCCCCACTGATCTAGGCCCTGACACCCAGGCTGAAGTCCCAAGCTGGCCTCAGCCCAGTCCCACGGAGCTGCCTGATGCCCAGGGCTGGGGGCTGCCCCCTGGCTCTCCAGGCCAGCAACATCACCAACATGGAAACTGCACTATGTTCTCAGAGTTGTAGATAGCCTTTCCAAGAGACGACTGACAGTATCTGACAGGACAGAATAAGCAGCTTATAATGCTGGTATCAGTGTTCAGTCTTGTATACCAAAAAACAAAGGACTCCACTGCCCTGGGCTTCTATAGTGATGCACGTCAGGAGTACCAGCTGCTTTTTACAACTATTTCATTTAGTGAGGGAATATACAAGTGGTATAAGCACTCTGTAAAAATGAACTATGTAAAGGTCATTGGGGAGTTCACGTTCACACTTCTTCATAATATAAATTAACTAATAAAATTAAAAGGCAGAAAATCTTCTGCCAATAAAAGGATTTGATGTTGAATATACACAGAATGTAATTAGTGTCTCCAACTGACTGCTGTAACCAGTGATGGCTTGGGCCAAACAAAGGAAGAAGCATTTACCATGGGCATTTCTGTCCAATATGAGGGTTTCCACATTCTCCTGAAGTGCACTACTGTCACTCTCAGAGCTCGCCAAGGTTTTAGCCTTTTTGCCAATTTCAGCACTCCTATTGTAAGTATCTCCCAGTGGTGCATGATTTAAAAAGCATGTATTTAAACTCTACAATAAGCAAAGCCTCAAGACATATTTCAAGAAATCTCTCTTCCAGGATCCCAAACCTGCTCAGTACAATGCAGCCTTATCAGCAGTTACAGTGTCCCTAAAGCAGCTGAGAAGAGCTCAGCAAGATTCCCCTTTGTCACCCTCATGCCCTCTGTGCCAGGGAAGTCACTCTCTTAAACCAGCCCTTCTCTAAAGCCTTTGGCATATGTGATCCAATGGGAAAAGCTGTGGGCTGAAAAAGAGAGAAAGGAAATGGTGAAGCTAATTGCACTACAATCAATTCTTTGCCAGCTCAGAGTCACTGAGGACTTTCACACTGCAGACGGTAAGTGAGAGCAATTTCTGAGCAAAATTTCACTTGTGACAGCAGCAGGAAACTGCAGCTCAGGGACTGGCAATTAGCTTCCTAAAATCCCCAATTTTTTCAATTTAAGCTGAGCAGAGGACTAAATGTGTATATAAATTATAAAACTTGACTTGATTTCTTTCAGAGCAATTTTAAATACAGAATGTCATTAAAAAAGCAAACAAACAACACATTATTCTTCTATTATCAGCAATGCAGGGACTGTTACACATACCCATGTGTCCACAGGTATCTGGATTCTCCAGTCATCACCAATAAACTGCATCGGGGCAGCATAATTCCCACTGTATGGCCATCAGGGTGTTTGAAATCCATCACAATCTAAAAAGAAACAAAACCAGCCACCACAAATGAGCATGATTTACAGAGCTTCATATACATGCCAGGCATTCTTAAGTCCTTGCTTTGTTTGCCTCTTCAACGTGTTCATCAGAATATTGACATGAAACAGCTACAATTTCCTAGGGATGCAAAAGCCTCTAGGTTTCTGTCCTTAAGATTTCTCCCTTTCTGTGTTCAAAAATCTGAGGCACTCACAAATATATGTGCATATATAGATTATTAAAATACTAAAAAATACATACATACATATATATATATGTATTTTATTTTCTTTTCACAGTAATAGCTTTCTTTGTGAGAACATGGTAGCACCATTTAATCTCTGTGTGTACCTGTGAGGCAGGAAAGCATTACTACCCCTCAACTAAAGGCAACTGCATAAAAGGAAGAGAGGGCTCATTTGCTGTAACTCAGGCATCTGAAAGTTAGGTACCTGGGCTAAGGCAGTCAGCTACTGTCTTTTTGTGAAGTCTATGCAGAGAGAGACAAGTATCTCCACAGAGTTATTCATCCTAGTCTAAAATGTAGAGCTAAGTGATGTGGAATGACCCTATGCCCTCTGGAAATGCCTATCCATTCACAGCAGATTGAGCTGAGACAATTAACTCAGAGTTAGATACATAACATTTAGATAACCAGTATTAGGTGAGAGAAATAATTTCCAACCTGCCCACATTCTTGGAGGTTTGCAGCACAAGAAGCACATGCAGTCTCCCAAGATCCTGACTAACATGCCAACTACCCGACCATCCTTTTATTATTTGCCACCTGGCTTCTAGCCATGGCAATATATTGAGGTAACGCTTTCAGCTTTATTCCAATTTCACAGCCCAGATGGCAGTGCTACATTTTGCTTCTGCTTGGGCTAGGAACGTTATCCTTTTACATGTCCCAAATGAGAGAAACTCTTGCTGTGGAAAATAAGGAGCAAGTCACTTAAGCAAGCCAAACGAGTTACAGAAGACTTACCAAAAAAGAAAAGTGGTCAAAAACTATTCAAGTCAGCGGTTCCAGCTACACTGGAGAATTAGCACCATGAAAGTGCTGCCACCTGATTTGTAACCTACTAAGTATACAATTTAAAAGCCGACTTACTACAATATGCCAGATCGAAACAAATTAAGCAGTTCTGCTTCTGCATACAGATGCGTTTAACAAAGAGACAACAGTGGTGCAATGATCAGTCATTCAGCACAAAAAAACCAGCAAGACAGAGACTGAATAAGCAAGACTTTTAAACACTGCAAATTACCACTTACAACATTTACTGTTTAATGTTGTGCACACTGGAGCAAACTACAATGGCATTTACGTTTTTAGGGAAAAAATTATTTACGCTGTAGTACCACCCACATACAGTGACACAGCTTCTCCTGTCGAGCTATCTAAATTTAAGGCAAGAAATGATCAAGGTGACAAACAGTGGGGCTGAAAGGGGAAGAGAAATATGGAGGAACAGGAATAAAGCCTACCTATAAGCTCTGATTAATGATTATGAAACACTTCAATAGCTACACAAATAGATGAATGGCAGCCACTTGCTAATATACTCCTTCCCTTGCACTTTACAATTTCTTCAAAGCAGCATGGGGTGAAAGAGAAAACACAGTGGCTTCACAGATCTGGTGGTGAGGCTGTCCCATAAAGCACGACTAGGTACAAGCCTCTGTAAAAAGATGTAGCTATCTGGCAAGGCAAAGAAACCAGAGGATGACTAATCAGGACCAGCAAGTAAGCAAAGGAAAAGCACGAAAAGAAAAGAAGTAGGAAGTGATGTGGTTGGATGAAATGGGTGAGATGATATTTTAGTCTGTCTTTTGCCCTCTGGCTCACTGCTGTTGGGGGACAGGTGTGAGGGGACAAGATAGAGACTGGGTTCTTCAGAAGTATGGCAGAATAAACTGATCATGAGACTGTCCAGATGCCTTCCTGGAGGCTCAGTTACCCCGCTGTCCCTCTTTCTGTGTCAATAATAGCTACAAAGCCCCGTTCTTGGAGCTGATGTTCAAGAACAGCACTTTCTCAAAGAGCCAATGATTGCCAGCTCTCTGGGGGCTCCTACACTTCCAGTTCCCATCTCACTCCTGGCCCTGGAAGAGGACCTCGTTCCCTTTCACTTCTCTGTCTGCCAGGCTGGGGGACTCTGTATGAAGCAGTGGGAAACAGTTCCTCCAGCCCCCTGCCTTCTCCACTGCTTTACCTCATGCGTCTCCAGTTCCTTTTCCCCCACCAACTGCATGGCTCCCCGGAGTCTCGTAGCAGAAGATGCTCTGCAAACCCTGTGCTGTTAACAACTGTGCATCCAAAATAGCAGAGGTTCAGAGCGCTCTATACCAGATAGCACGCTGGGAATGAGAGGCCACAAAACTATCCCTGGTAGCTGGATTTTCAGGCAGAAGTGGCAGGAAAATAGCAGACATTAGAAGAAGAGAGCATGTCCTCCTGGCTGAATTTCAGCTACGCCAAGCCAACAAGAAATACGTGAAACAAATTTCTGATGGTGCAGAATTTGAGGCTGAAAAGCAGGAGATTACCTATTGTACGTAACATCTGGCAAGTCTAGTCCTCACCAGCACAGGATCCCAGCTCTGTCCCTGCTCCCTACTTTTCTGTGGAGGAAAAACTTCTGCCTTATCATCACACACTGTGTGGCTGCTCCCCTTCTAAATGAATATCATCTTTATGACAAGCAATGATGATTTGGGGAGGAAAATACAAATAAAGGATTCAATTACTTACAAATAAGCAATGACATTAAGTAATTAGCAGTAACTGAAAGAGTCAAAAATCCAAATCCAAAACTGACTTTTGCTTATGAAGCAGAGATCCTCAGCTAGAATATATTAAAGTTTTGCACTTTCTCTATTAACAACAAATTTGACACTGCAATTCAGACACAGAATCAAATTTAAGGAATTCGCTGTGAACATCTGAAGAAAATTTGTGCAATTCCTATGCTGCATTCATTTATCTAGAATAACTGCACCTGAACACTTAAAAAACCAAGCAACAGTATTTCTTCTATTCTTTGTCTACAGTACAGTATAGAATATTTGACCCAGAAGGGTTTTTGAAGAACTCTGTCCTTATGTCTGAAAAGCCTATTACTGACTGAAATAGATAACATTCCCACACTCCTATATATGTCTTTATCCTGGCAGAACATTTTAAATTGTCACTGTCACACACACACACACACGATTAACGCATTTGGTCCTCTTTTTAATTTACTAAGGACTCACAATCAATAAAGCAACTCTGCCACTGCTGAATCAATCTGCTTCATGACAGCTTTGCTCCACAGGAGCTATTTCCAATTACTATTTTTGTTTTTACCTATTTTCTTTTTTCTCTTAGGTGGCAGAGTCAATAAAGATCAAATTTCCAGCTAGCCCATGGTGCATCATCCAGGGATTACATTAAAAAATAAAAATAGTGGATGCTTTGATCTTATACAACTTTTACCTTCTTTCTTTGCACTATGGAGAAAGTGTGTTTCTATATATACAGCAAAAAACTTGAAAGAAACAAACAGCTAATAATACCTACTTGTGGATTTAAATATCTTGCCATGATGCCAGGTTATTTAAGAGAGAGTGCTCATGACAAAGGAGCACATGAAGCATAAACAGCTTTCAAGGATGGCTAAACATCAAAGCAAAGTGACACCCACATCACGAACATTGTTCCTGTGGCACAAAATACAGCAAAATGCAAAAATCAGAAAAGAATCCAGCTTAAAAGAAGAAGGGAAGAAAGTATGGGGTTTTTTTTATTCCTCAGGGAATGAGAAGTCTGCACCGCCTTCCAGTGCAGTGGTACTGAACTTCATGAAAGAGCAGGAGGATGGACATGAATGACTGGTCTATCAAATAAGTACGATCCAAAGACAAAACAGAAATAATGCAACGGGGCTATAAGGACAACATCGATAAGGATTTCACGGGTACAGTGTGGAGCAGCAACAGTGTTTTTCTAAGCTTTGTCTCCAAGGCAATTTGTATTTGATGTTAATAGACTACCTTAGACGAAACATACTCTAAAGCTAAAAAAAGTACAATGTGGAACGTTTCTCAAGTCTCTGACGTTATTTACTGAATTTTCAGAGAGCAAAGACACATTATCAGCCTACATAGCAGTTTCGCACATGTAAAACAGATGAAAAAGAATGTCTACTTCAAAGACAGCTGAGAGGTTTAAAGCCCACACATGGAGCTTGAACAACACAGTGGGGCTCTATGCAGAGACAAGAGCCTGCTGGCTTACACAGAACTGAGGCAATCAGTAATACACAGTGCCTTTCACTGCAAAAACCATGCTAAATTCCAAAATTTGGAATTCAGAAAAACACTGAATTTCATGGGGAAAGAGAATGGGATTATCTTCTCCAAATAAACATTGTCACAGGAAATTTGTCTTATGTAACCTATGCTGATATTTACATCCTGTATCATGGCCTCTGGTCATACTTCAGAAAATGAGTGCAATGTTGGCCATCATGACAATGAAATATTTCAATACTGCCTACCTCAAAAATCTCTCAACACATGCACAGGCCTCGCCCATATCAGATTTATGCCAAAGCATACCATCTCTTGCTAAGCCTGCTTATCTACTGAGGCACTATGGTGATGCTAGTCAGATGCTTAATATACTTACTAGGTTTTCTTTCTTCAAAAATTGTATTCAATTTTCCATCCACGCAATGCATTACTATCTTCCTGAATTTTCTGTGTTGTTTTAAGTATCTATATATTTTTTCCTCTTAATTGAAGTCTAGCATATGAATGTTTAAAAACTATTTCAATATACAGACAGTACTTCATTCTTTTCTCTCTAAGGTCTCACCTTGTTATGATTTTCTTGATAACCCCAAAGAGGAGAGTGCATCCACTGAACAGCATACCAGTATCTCTCCTAGCTATTACGTATGCCATTGACACCATGATACAAATTCTCTTGTTGTCTGTACTGTTTACAAGATTCAGGTAGTGCACAAAGAGGAAAACTACTGCAGTTTCCAAGCTAACTCCTGTTGGATGGAGGAGTTTCCAATCCTCTGCAGGCCTTGTCACAGCTAGCTAGAATATACACCATTCTCCTTTTGTACCTGGGGATGCATCTTTTGAGGTTCACCAACTCCAAGATATAAGAAGTGTTTCAACCAGTACAACACTGACCAGTAGAGCCAAGATATGCCATTAACTCCTCTACCGTGCCTCATCACTGATCATTGCCACTGAAGAATAACTGCAGTGCTGAAATTTAGCCACTCTGGGTATACCTACATTTCTAAACAAAAGATGATACAAAATGTTAATAAACATCTACAAATTTCAAAATCACCTTCATAACTAATCCTGCAAAGCTCTAATCCCACAGTGTGCAGTTATGTGCACACCACCTCCTCAGAGGCCACGTGGGCCACCAGCACTCGCCCCTCTCCTGGCAATGGGGGCACCCCTGCTCTCACACACCCCCTGTGAGATGTGGGTGCTCCCCACGCACACACCAGTGACAAAGGCCCCCCAGGCTCACACACAGGCACCCGAGGTGTGGGTCCCCACTGCAGCACCCCGTGCTGTCACCCCACCAGCTGGATGCCGGCTCCTCATGGTGTCCAACGGGGTGGCTGCTCTGCCCAGCCTCAGCAGAGGTTGGGATGCTGGCGGTGCTTCTGGCAGCATCACATCAACTTTTGACCGCTGCTGTTCCCACCCCAAGGTCTCTCCCTGCTGCTACAAATTTTTATGCTTCACTCATATGTCTTCTCAGGCTGACTCTTCTTTGTTTCAAAAGCCTCTTTGAAAATCCAAGGTTACTGCTTAATCTTGCTGATTGAACAGACAGACTAAAAGAAGAACACAACAAACCTAACCTATTAAGGACTACCCATCAAATATGCCAGTTCCTACTAACTCTAAAAGTATCAACTTTCTTTTGTATGTCAAGCCATTACCTGTGGCCTTTGCACCTTCCCAGATCATTACCTCTGTTAAAACTCAATGTTTAGTATTAGACGCTTACATAAAAGACTTTCAGTCCCTACAGTAAAAAGCAATAGTTTCATTACGACTGCTTCCCTCTCTCTGTCACCATAGGTATAAATTTCTCCTTTCTGGAAAAAGCTATCTAACCCCAGCATATGACCTTGATGCCCTTCTGTGAATCCAGAGACAAAGACTCAAGCAAGTTCTCAACAACATCCAACTTATTCAATTTCGCTAACATTCCATTTTCATCCTGTAATAAATAGCCTCCCTAGCTCTCAGCTTAAACTCTTTTAGGACACAGAAAGCAAGAGGCTAATGCTGTTAGTCTTCATTTAATTTCTTTTATTGACTTAGCCTTCTCTGCAATATTTTCCATTCTTTCAGTCATATGTCTTCCCTCACATCCGTGTGTGCTACTACACTGACATATAGGGAATTGCATCCACCTACACCACGGCAGAATGTGCCCCAAGTGTATGAAATCACTCATTTTCCTTTTCAAAGGAAAGGAGATTTCCAAGATTTTGTATCACTTGCTCTCTAATGGAGTACAGTTCAATGGAAGAGAACAAGAGGACTCTTATACATCCTCATTCTAGTGGTCTCCAGAGGGCTCAATCTGTTCAAGATATAATGCCCAGATGCCACAAAAAAGCAGTTCTGCATCGTCAAATACATCTCCTCAGACTTGCACTTAATGTATTACTCTATGTTCTGAAAGCAAATAATCCTTATTTACATGTTTAATGCTGTACCAAATGTCTACCAAGAAACCACAGCACAAGCCCTTACAACACAGACGTAGCTATTCTGTAATGAGCACAACCTTATATGTAAGCCTGATGACATTTACAGGAGTCTGGTGTGCACATCTGTGTATGTGGTGCTGTGGCATACCTGTAATTCTTTCACACATTCAAAACTTGCAAGTTCTCACGAGATTTTCAGTATCTAAGTAGAAAAGGAAACACTTCAGGGTTCAAAAAGAGCGTATCACCTTTGTAAAACACTGATCATTTACGAATATCTGTGGAAACACACTATAATCAGCCATTTCCATGGTACCACAGTTGCAAATACATGTAGCAGGACTCTCTTCACCCATAATTTTATTCCCATGCCACCCTACCTGTACATTTATCATCCTGTCATCAATCCTTATAACCTTTAACTGCAAGTTTTCTACAACAGAAGCAATGTAAGGGACTGTGAATAGGGCCTCCATGTAACATAAATAATAACTGATAGAGGACAAACCAGGCCTTGGCTCAGTAATACTGCCAAACATGGAATAAGAAACAGCTACGGTAACGAGAGAGTCATTTCCAGGAAAGAGGACCTGAAATACTTACATTCAGGGTGGTACACTCATACCATGTACTAGTATGCCTCCGCTGTTGTATAATAGTCCAAGTCCTTACAGGTTCAGGGTATTTCAAGGCATGGGTAAAACAGGCTGCATGTTTATCATCCTGTACAGTGGAAAACCGTCTTCCTTCACTCTCCACAAACATCAGGGTTGTTCATCAGACCTTACTCTCCTCTGCAGGTCTCAGCTTTCTGCTTGTAATGCCATAGTACAAGAATCCAAGCTAACTATACGTCATAGGGTGGAACAGTCATTCAGTTCAAGATTAAGACATCTATGTTTAGGCATAGATTTTTAAAAATCCTGTTAGGGAACTGAAAGCTATGAAACCAGACACTAGATGTCTAGTTCAGCATGAGCTGAATCACCCCCTGGACTGACTCAATCCCCATTGATTACAGAGGAGCTCAGGCATACAGTGCACACGTACACACCTACTTGTAAATACTAAAATCTAAGTGTCTTAATCCTGGACTGAATACCACTGACAACGAGTTATTTAATAAGGCACCCAAGTATGGATTCAGCAGATGCCTCAACTCTGTTTAAAACAGTCCTGCCTTAATTAAAACCTCTTTCTGCACTATTATCACTATAATGTTGCCCCCTACATACTGAGAAAGTAGTATGGAAATAGTCCAGTACTGAATATCGGCAATTCAAAAGGATGAAATGATGAGTTTCTTTCAAGCTCCGGCTGAGTAAAGGTCAACTAGCCTTTCTCACAACTCCATCTAACAACTGTCCCAAAGACCATTAAAATAGCAGAGAATTGCCAGAATACAAGGCATGCAAACTGTGCCTTCCCAAACTAATTCTTGCATCATACCTCACAAGAGCTGATAAGACATAGTTTTTAATCTATTGCTATAGAAACTACCATATGGCCTGTTTCTTAATCCTCTACATCTTCACTGTAAAAGGGAAATCTACTAAGGAACAAAGATCTGGCCATGAATTTACAGAAGTGGCTGAAAGACATAAAGAAAAGTCATTCCTTACCAGTCAAAAGCATATAACTCTCAAAAAAAAAAACAAAGTCATTTTCTTGGTTCATGATGTCTCCTAGGGCCATAAAGTATAATTCAAAACACAGCATGACACAGAAAGACTTTTTTAAAATCATTTGAAGAAAACTGTTTTATCAATTCACACAAATTGCTATGTTTCACCCCATGGAAGTATCACACATCTGAAATATACATATTATTTTAAAGCAGGTAAAACAATCAAAAGGGAAAAAACACATTTTGATGCTTACATAGGCAGTATTCCAACACTGCTGATTTTCATCACAAGCAACATCATCTCTTTCTTCTCTCATTCCCTTTATCTGCTTCATTGGCCCAATGAGTGTCTTCACATAATGCAGCCAAAAGTTACAGAAAAGGGCTCTACCAGGCCCTGAATGTACAACAGTTTGCATGAACATGAACTGCAGAGAGATGTATGCAGTAACAGAGGAAGAGGAGGAGGAACAAGAACACCTCACAACGAACTGTGAGGTGTCCAGTTTTCCCTGCTTTCAGCTGCACCATCAACCTTGGTTCCTTCCAACCATTATTCTGCTGCCCCAGCAAACAGACCAGCGCTTCACCTGCACTGCCCCTGCACTGCACCAAGAGGCTGCCTGCCTACTTTCTTCTTTGGTAAGAGCACACACCTCTCCCTGCCTTGATTCCGAATCTTTCTGTCAAGTGTATCAGCATCACACATTTGACAGCTCTGGCTCCAGCACACTTTTAACCACTCTAAATTGCCAATTCCTCAATGAAAATTTCACGAGTCAACTCTACTGAAACAAGACCTCTGTAGAGAAACTCCTCCTGAAACACTCAATACAGCTGGAAAGAAAAGCAGAAACAGAACATTGCAGTATGCAAAATGCTCAGATTTGTAAAGATAGTATAAATGCAGACAGACTTCAAACCCCATTTGCTACACTTATTGGTATTATAAAAGTCCAGTTCAAAGCCAAGAGAGACACTATACCACAGCAGGAGCTTAACTTGTTAAGCTTGTTTCTTTGCTTACAGACTATTTGTGATTATTATTATTGACTGACTGCTTGTCATTTCTACATGAAATTTGCCACAGTCTTAAAATAGGCTCCCATGCCAATAGGGATGACATCACTGGCTAATGAAATTAGATTTCTTTATTGAATTCCAGAACTGAAGTACGGCTGAAATGCAACAGCTAAAGATAACGACTTTTTAATGCCCCAGAGTTCAGCCTGTTTGCTGTTAATTTGTGGCAGACACCAGGATTCCATTTCATGCATCAAGTACTGATCTTCTAAAAATAACATGGGGAATAGAAATAACTTCCACTGATAAACCTCTCGCAGAAATTGAAAATAAAGAAATTAGTAACTACTCCAACAACAGTACACAGGTTTCTATAAAAAATACTGAGCCATACTTCAAGAACGACAATCCAAAACCTGACTCAAAAATAATTTCAGCTGTAAAAATATTAATTGAAATGTAAATTTAAATGCTCTGTTAGTTTTCTTCTATTACAATGATTACATTTTTCACAGGAATAAATAGCAACTTCATATTTAGACAGTTAATTCATCCCACCACCACTGAAAAGTAGTTCATGTATCATAGTGAAGGGTACGTGGGGGGAGTGAAGTGGAACAAGAGAAGAAAAAAAAGGTTTAGTTTAAAAAGAGCAATATCGTGCATCATAATTAATTTTTTTCAAGATTCTTATCTATCTACATATTTCCTACCACATGAAAAACAATTAGAAATCTCTAGCAATAGCAAGACACTTTTTAGACAGTACATTTGTTTCCACTGAAAAATTCAATATCTGTATTTGTGTGTCACAGTAAAGCCTTAACAGCCAGACGTCTGAGAATTGGAAATGAAGTGATGCTGCCTCAGCATACAAAATAAGCACACTACAGAAACAGCAAATAGCCTGGAGACAACAGGTTCTGTTGAAACAGAATCAAGTTGGTAAAGGAATTATGTAGAAGTTTTCATTCATTATTTAGCAGCTATGACCACAGTCAGAAAATCAGAAGACCTACTGCAGACTTCAAACATTTTAGAAAGTGTTTCACTCACAGTAGGGTTTTGGTGTAACTGTGATAAAACTAACTGGACCTATGTAGTAGTAGTGACTATAGGTAGTCAGGCACTGGAACAGGCTGCCCAGGAAGTGGTGGAGCCCCCATCCCTGGAGGTATTTAAAAGACGGGTAGATGTGGTGCTTGGTTTAGTGGTGGATTAACAGCTTTATGGAAAGGCACGGTAGATGACAGGTTTCCTTCTTCTGTGGAGAGGAAGGAAGGCTGGTATGAATGCAACAAAAGGGAGACAGGAGACAAAACTCTGCAGAGCTATTTGCCCAGTATTGGCCGACTGGTAGTAAACGCCAGACCTCAGAGACTCACCACAGGGACAACTCATAGAAAGGGGCACCTGGAAACTGTAATGTTCTCACCAAGATGAAAGGGGAGGGGAAAAAAAAAAAAGAATATTTTTACATACAAAACTTTAAAATACAGGCTCTGTCATAGCTTAGCTTTGATTTTGTTCCTCCCAAGTAGCTGAGAAGGCAGCGGAGAAGGTAAGATCTCCATGCTGCTTGTCTTGTTTCTCAACAAATTACTGCCACACAGCTTCTAGAGAAATAAGGCAAGTATCATTGTTCTGGGGGCAATTCTGTCCTAATGCTCTTCTTGTAGCATCTCAGCGCAAATCAAGATTGGTTAGCAGATTCCTACAGTACCTGAGAAGCAAATGCTTGTCTGCATTAGTTATTATTAGGTATTGCAGGACAAGTTCCCTGTGAACAATTTACATGAAAGCTGGGCTTTCAAGATCCTTACAAAGGTTAAAATAATTGGACACCTTTCACATGGAGAACCTCTTCAGCAGTTTCCAAAAAATGAAATAACACTTTAAATGGAAAAACCCAACTGAATTTGGCATACAATTATGAATACAGTCCCTCTGGGTTTCCAGCTAAATGATACAGAAGCCACTGCAAATCACTATTCTTCAAGAACTGATAAAATCCATGACTATAAGAAGGGTACAGCTCAAGAAACCTGTCTTACAGATCTGAAAAGCACACTATTGAGCTTCAGGAATCCCACCAGACTCACTTGAACAAACTTCTGAACTCAGCATTAGGTTGCAGTGATTAAAATTCTTCCATTTGGGTCAAGAGACATTTTGGTTCTGCCAATCCAATCTCTTTTTAAATATTGATCACTATTACTACTATTTCACCTACTACAATCATGCTGCTATCATGGACAGAGGAAAAACTTTGGTATAGTCACTATCGGAATAATTCCTTAAAAAGGTAAGATGCTTTCTGCCCTCCCTTAAAAGAAAAATAAAGCAATGCAAATGTAAACAGTAAATTAAACTGAATCAGCAACTAACCAAGATAAGCAAAATAAGAGTGGGACCACAAAGTTAACACAATATCCAGTGCCCACCTACCTTGTTAAAGCTCATACAAGACATGAGACAGGTGCTAATGGTCAAAGGCTGGGTACAATCTAGACCTTCTAAAGGCTTCAGATAAAATCTCTCAAGCAGTTATTACAGAAACAGCTGCTGCTATAGCAGCTACGGATTTCTGTTTGTTAGCCAAGACAGATTAGAAATAGATCAACAGATAAGAAGCAAAAGTGCAGGAAAAAATGGTCAATTATCAGCCTAAGAGATGAGTAATAGCAGTGTACCTCATTCTATAAGCTCTAGGACGACCATCGGTCATACACATTTCAAAAGATCTGATGGAGTTTTTCTTTGTAACATTGCTCTGCTTTCAAGGCTTAATAGAGTCACAGCTTTTCTTTATAGATCAAAGCACTTAATATCTGCAGGCTGACATGATGAATATGTGTTCAGATGAACAGAAGTTAGGCAGAGGTCAAGGATGATCCACACACAGCCCCACTGTTTAACCTTGAGCCACAAATCTGACTCAAAACCCTGAAGCTTCCTTTTAGCTGACATTAGGTCAGGAGCATAATACGGCTGTTTATACCAGCCTTCTGCCAGGCCAAAGCACAGGGATAGGAAGCAGAGTAAGGTACTCAAGAAGGGAAAGCAGAAGCTAAGAGAATGACAAGCCTGGGGCTTCCACATCAGGGCTGGATATTAGGAAAATGGGACAGAACAACATCAGTCATAGTATGGTGCCAACACAACACAACTTTCAGGAAAACTATGACTGCACTTCACCCTCTGGCATGGGGCAGTGGGTGTCCCACAGCAATCTTGGACAGAATGGGGCAGAGCTGATGAGGAGGGACTGCAGGTGCCACTAGCTGTTTACCAGGGGTAAGATCGGCAGCCAGGAAGGGAAATTCTATTATGGGTTGGATACTCTCACAGCACTACTTAACTCATTATAGAAATGCTACCTCTGTATTTCTAAAATTCTAATGAATCAAGGCTTACATGACAGCATGTAAAATGGCAAATTAGGAAAAGTGGAAAAACAGAAATCTCAATATTGACCAAGCTCCTGCTGCAAACCTGCAAAAGGAAATTTGACACAGGCTTTAACTAGGATTTTTTTGAGACAGCTGCAAACTTGGCCAGGCTCCTAAGATGAAACACTGTAAAATTATGTATCTTTAGAGACACCAAATGGAGGCACTGAAAATAACACCTAACTCAAGTAAATACATAAAATTCTCAACAGAAAGGACCGTTCCCTGTTTTGCAACACTTTGTTCAAATTCATGGACACGGGACATATGGTTTGCCATTAAGCTTAATAAAAATCACTCTGAACTATATTTACCCCATTGCCTTTCTTCTCCTACCAGGACAACTTCTGAATTAAAGAAAGTTTTATTCAATAAGACAACACTGAAACTGATATTCATTAATATTTTCAGTGTATCAGTTCCTGTAAGGAAAGGGCGAATGTGATGATTTATAAAATGCCATTACAAGCCCACAGGACACTCTGGAAGTCTCACTCTATTCTGCAGTTTCACAGGAGATGCCAAAGAAATGGGTCAAAACCAGAGAAGTGATTAGCCTGAGACCCTCACTTTTCCTGGAGTATTATGGGACAAGACACATCACATGTCCCACTGCTTTGCCCTCAAACTATTCAGTGGGTTTTATAAGCGAGGCAGAAGTACAAAGTAATAGTGAGATTCTTCTCCTTCAAATTAAGTTTAATCTGTCTTGTAAACTCCCCAAAACACAACGTATTGCACCAACTAGAACAAAATGGAGCCACTTGGTTTCTCTGTGCCTCTTGACAAAGCTGTTTCATGCAACTGAGATAGGAAAGAGAATCTCACACCTACATTTCTGCCTCATTGCATGCAAGCTTAAGAACTTGGATTGCTGTAGGTTATTTGATGCAAGACAAATGCAGTGTTGTGAAGAACCATGCCCGTATTTTCTTCTCAAGATTGTTTGTTTGTATTTAAAATTAACATATGTACCACATGCCAATAACTATTCCTTTTTCAACATAAATCAAGTTTGCAGAAACAAATTAGACTTACAATGATTCCCCTAACAAAATATTACAAAGTCCTTTGTTACTGGGTAAACTCATTCGATGCTGAGGAAAAGACTGATTCTCAATCATGTGATTTAGGCTGCAAGGTATGACTGAAGGTGGCAGTGGCACAAAGTGCATTTGGAGACATGTCACTAGTGGTGTACCCTAGGGGTTGATACTGGGACTAATACTGTTTAACATCTTCATCAGTGACCTGGATGATGGGGCAGAGTGCACCCTCAGCAAGTTTACAGACAATACAGAATGGGAGGAGCAGCTGATACACCAGACGGTTGTGCCACCAGTCACCGGGAACTGGACAGGCTGGAGAACTGGTGCCAACAGGAACCTCATCAAGTTCAATAAAGGGAAGTGCAAAGTCCTGCACCTGGTCAGGAATAACCCCATGCATCACTACATGCTGGGGGCTGATCAGCTAGAAAGCATCTTTGCCAAAAAGGACCTTGGGGTCCTGCTGGACACAAAGTTGAACATGAGCCACCAACGTACTCTTGCAGAAAAAGAGGCTGACAGCCTCCTGGGTTACATGAGGAAGAGCACTGCCAGCAGGTCAAGGGAGGTGATCCTTCCTCTCTACTCAGCACTGGTGAGGATGCATCTGGAGTACTGTGTCCAGTACTGGGACTGGACTTCCCACTACAAGAAATATATGGAAAGATATGTGCAAGTCCAGCACAGAGCCATGAAGATGATTAAGGAATATCTCTGTATGAGGAGACACTGACAGAGCTGGGACTGATCAGCTTGGAGAAGAGGTGGCTCGGGCTCAGATAAGATGGTTTGTCAATGTGTATAAATACTTAATGGGAGGGAATGAAGAAGGGGGAGCCAGACTCTTCCTAGTAGTGTCCACCAACAGGACAAGAGACAATGGGCACAATTTAAAATCCATGCGATTCTATCTGACCACAAGAAAAAAGTTTTGTTTTTTTTACTGTGAGGGAGGTCTAACACTGGAACAGGTTGCCCAGAGAGGTTCTGGAGTCTCCATCTGCAGAGATATTGGAAACACAACTGGACAAAGTCTTGGACAACCTGCTTTAGCTGACCCTGCTTGAGCAGGGGCTGTGGACTAGATGACCTCAAGAGGTCCCTTCCAACCTAAACAATTTTGTGGTTCTGCAAAGATGAGAAGAAGTTTGAGAACCTATGCCGATAGCTAAGGCACTAGGCCAGGAAGGCACTTGTGTTTAGTCCCCTGCTCTGCCACAGACTTCTTCATAAGCCAAAACATTACTAGTTACTAGAACCTGCCTAACTCAGATCCTGGAAGGACAAGCATACAAACAATCGAAAGAAAAGCTCCTTCCATGACTTAGTATAAGAATAAACCATATGAGGCATTCTGCTTTCTTTTCTTCCTCTGAAGTTTCAGGCTAGCCAGTTTCCAAAATAGGATACAGAACCAGTTGGGCTGCAAGGTTATCTCTTTATGGTACTTTTTATTTAAATGTGTGCATTTAGTGTTTGAGGAGAATAAAGAAAGGACAAGACATAGGACTTTGTTTATGTACGTTTTCCATTATGTTGCAGCCTGATTTATTGGGGGGGGCGGGGGGGGAATCAGTCACAATACAGAGAGGAGAAAGAGAGAAGAGACAGATACCAAAATTTGCTGCTGTATATGCAACTCCAATTATTTATTATCAGAGTGTATAAATTTTGTACATGGTAAGCTTTAATAGGAATAGAGTAGGGGGCTTCACTCCTAAAATAGCTAACTCACATATTACTGTAACTGATATTTATATTTTAAAATCAGAAGAGCTAAGTGCACAAAAACACATTAAAGAAATCATAAAAAGTTATAAAAGTACCAGAAAGAAAAGCCATTAAATAATGCAGCATTTCATGGGCCACTGGCTTGTTTTATTACACATGTGCATTGATTGTCTGCACCTGAAAAGTGCATTAATGGACCATTAGGAAAAGGCACTGAAACTTGGGAGCTAACAGACTGCATCCAATGCCTATGCCCAAAATATCTAGAAATGGCCCAAGTCTGGCTGTTTCCCTGATTGAAATGTACACATTCCAATTTTTAACAGCATCACAATGCTCCAGGCAGTCCACTTCCCGGAAAGGTTTGTATTTCTCAGGTGATTAAAATCACTCTGGCTTTTGGCCATCTCTGAGACCATCACAAAGGTGTGCTGTAATATAATCATCTAGAAATGCACTGCCTATGGTGCCTCATCAATGAGGTCACAGAGCATCTGTACCAGAGTCGGTCTTTTAACTGAAATGGAAAGGGTAAGAAAGCCTGGGGCTGCAGACTGAGGCAGAACATGTGAAATGACAGCACCAATATAGTTTTTATAAAATAAAGTAACTTTTATTTATAAGATCAATACAGGAACAACTGTAAGTTGGGGTCATCTACTGTTGCTGTGCTGCTCTGAATGCTCACCATGTATTAGAGAAATTAAACTTAGGATGGATAAACTGCACAGAAGATCAGTTAGAGCCCATCTCCTAGAGAAACTGCATGAAAGAAGTGGACATTCTCATGTGCTACCTAGCATGGAGGTGTTGGCACTGTTAAAGACAATACTGCGGCTGAACAGAGGAGAACACACTATCTCTGAGACAAGGCTAAGTGCAGAAGTCTCATGAAGAAGTAGCCCCTACTTGGGATTGAGAGATTCCAAAACAAAAGTAGTAAGAACTCGACTGCCGCTGTGCATACCACCCTCACAACTAATCCCAGATGTTCCTACTCCAGTGGATGCTTTTGAGAGTGGTGGACAAATACATCTATGGTCAGGCTGAGAGGACTGGCAACACTGACACCCCCTTTTCAAGCAACCAAGAACACAGATGTGCCACTGCCACAGATGTTAATGAAAAAGGTATCCTTCCTTAGACTCGCCCTTAGTCCCAGGAGCTCCACATGCACTACACAACTTGCAAGAGAAGAGGAAGTTGATGCCAGAGCACAGACTAAAGATTCAAAAAATGTGAGTGCTCAGAATATCCAGCCATGCTCCTCTCTCTGCCTAAAGAGTAAGACAAACTGAGAGCAATAATCAAAGTCGTTGTTTTATAACAGGAGAACACTACCGGTAATACAGGTACACCTCTACAAGCACACACATCTGTGTCATCTACACGCCACTGCCAGAAAAAACAAGTAGCAGATTAGATCATTCTCATACAGCATTCATAGCTTTTCAACAGAAAGATTCAGAAGTCAAACCTTTATTACCCACTGCAATAACTTGTCCTTAGCCTTGTTAAGCTTCTAGTTATCCACTAACATGGGAATATACAGCAATACATGTAACTCTCCTGTCACAAAAGCCCAAGACAGCAATGGAAGCAGGCCTTGCAGATGTGTAGAACACACTCTCAAGAAATGTGTAGGAAGATGGGAAGGCCAGGTAGCAAAGACTTGCTGCATTAGTGCTTAAGGCAGAGAAAGTAACACTAAATTTGTAAAACGGATGGGCACAGACGCAGCAGATGAATCCAAATAGAGTAAAAGTAAAGACATTAATTAGAGCACTGAGACTAGATGATATGGACTGTTTTCAGCCCTACTCTTGATATGTTACATGACTTCGTGCCAGTCCACTGTTCTTCCATTTCCCTTCCCATTCTTTGTCTACATCATCTGCATATGTTGGAAGCTCAGGAGATCAGAGTCTACCCCTGCCTGCACCACAACTAGCTCAGTAGGGTTCAGACTCTGACTGGACCTTCTACGGGTAATACATCTACATTAGCCTACTGTAAATGTATTGAATATAAAAATAAAGGGAGACTTATGCAGACCAGAGGGAACAGGGGACACAGGAAAAAATGGAAGTAGAAACATAATCAGGAGTGATATGCTTTCTAAGATTAATACGAAAAGAAGGAAGGTCGATGGAGAACTGGATGCTAAGATTTAAAAACAGGGTATCACTGATATCACTGGCAAATCTTCCAGTAACAACATCTCATCGCAGTTACTTATTTAATTAGTATATCACATTACCTTACATGCTTGATATTAAAAGAGTGTGAGCAGACAGAATAGAAAATCAAATTAACTTGTATTAAACAATATAAAAATGAAAGTTCCCAGTAAAGCATTAATAAAACACATACAAACATTACGTTTACCTCAGCTCCTAAACTGAGAGAGATTATTTCATCCTCAAAAGCAGAATGTGTATCAATATGAGGAGGAATTCCTGCATAAGAAAGTAACAAAAAAGTCAGTATAATAATAATAATAATAATAATAATAATAATAATAATAATAATAATAATAAAGTGGTATCTCTGTTAGCAAGCTCTATTTCCATGGATGTCCATATAGAAAACTGGGATGTATGGTTGAACAAACAAAACTTATCATAAAGGAGGGAGTTACCTTCCAGAAGAATTCAAGACAATTGTCTGATTTACATGCCCAGATTAGATGCACACAGTTAACACAAGTATCCTGTATAATCAGTGGAAATATCTAGAAAACAGTTCAGAGCACCCAAAGGCCTCACTCACCCTCTGAAGACTCCACATGCTCTCCTTGCTGCAGAGAGCACCTGAAATCACTGTGCTCTCCCCTTAGGCAGCTTAGCACTTAGCACTAACAGTTACGCTGTGTTAGGCGATTTTGGGCCTTAGTTCATCCATGATCATGCATTTCTCCCTCACTTTCTTCACAGAGAAGGAGTCATCCCAAATACTCCCTCCACTGCTAAGCAAATGACTGCACTAAGGGTCTCAGCTTAAGAATTAGGACCCACCACCACAAACGAAGATACTGTCAGGGTCAAACCCTGCCTCTTCTTTGCAGTTCCCAGGAGAACTCCACATACTAGGCTAACCCCTGGGTAGTACCTTGGTTGGTGTGTGGATGAGTAACCACACGTAGTTGAGAACTGCCAAAGGGACAGCAATTTTTTTATTAATTTTTCTTTCAGATCTGCTAATTGGAAAGAAACTGCCATTCCCCACAGCTCATGCCATGCATTTTTAACACCAAGTGCTGAAACAGCAGTGTGCATGCCACAGCAAGATCTCACCGCATGGTGGGGAACTGTAGCCAGCAGTGGAGCAAGGCCAGCAGACAGCTCGGGAGAACTGCTGCTACGCCTTCCTTTGACACCATAGCAGGCCCAGACAGATAGAGCAGGCCCAGACAGATAGAGTAACTCCTATGTGATCCAAACCAAACCAGTTATGTTTGCTTATTAAAAGCTCTACCCACATTCATTTTGGACACCATTAAATTTCTGAGCTGAAAACATTTTTTTCCTAACAGTGACAGTCAGCCCTATAAAGTATCCTTATTATACGCCACATTTTACCTCCAGATCTAAATATTCTGAATTCCATTAGTTTCAGTGAAAGCAATACAAGTGTTCTATGAGGCCAATATTTAATGACAGAAAATCAGCGAGAGTTGAAAACCAAAGACACATATCTGTGTTTGCTCATAACTTTGCCTCAGTGCAAAGCACTGAAACTCTGCCTTCAGATGCGCACTGAAGTCAGTGCAATTCACTACGCAACAGGAGAACATCGACTGCTCTCTTCAGCATCACCTAGACAATTTAATCAAGACCACACTGACCTACCTACCTGCTGTTCATACTCCATATATGCAGCACATAGTACGAGACCTAAGCATTCAAAAGTGGATGGGAACTTTCAAGTATAAATCTACAACTTTAAACATTATTAGGACCCTGAATGAAAAAAGTGCCCTCAAAAAGGAATTAATGTGTCTTAAGTGTGGCCCCTACAGCTTAGATACCCAAAGTCATCAGTCACTTTTTTAAAGTCTCAAGTGTAATTTCCAGTGACAATCTGGCTCAGAACACAGATATTAAAGGTATTAATCTGATGGCACTCTCTGCTCATTCAGATCCTAACAAGTTGCACTTAAGAAAGGGTATTTTGCTTTGGGTTGGTTTGTTTTTTTTTTTTTAAAAAACTGCTTCTATTCTTGATAGACCTCTACAATTCTAACTAATCTCCTCCGATGTCCCAGCCAGAAGTACATGACTGTATCAATTTAACAGGTTGTCAGATACATAAACAAATAGGATCAGCTTTTCAGACCCCTGTTTGGCAGACACTGTATTAGCTGTCAGACATTAATTCTGAAAGGAAATCTGTTGTCCTTTCTTCCTAAGGACAAATGAGATATCTACTCTAGGAAGGAAGCCAGATACTTAGCCTTGATGACTGACCTTAGCAAAAAGCACAGCATGTGATTTATTCCTTAGAGGTGTGATTAGAAGCAAATTCCTCTTCCTATGTCTCCAGTTTGGGAAAGATTGCAGAAATAGAATAATTTCTTATTCCTCAGATAAGGGAACACTGCTTGCATCATACTTAAGAGTCCATATATCACATATAGTAACATTATATCATATAATATATATTTTTTTTATATGAGAGAGAGAGAGAGATATAAAATATATAACAGGAAGAGACGTTTCCTGGAGACTGTATGCACAGTACAAAGAGCAAGAAGAGTCTGGAGTGAAAGAATGCACTGAGTACAAAACCAAATATGACTATTTGTTCCTGTATCTTTTTATGTTTAGTTTCCATGTTATGGCCTTGGACTTTGAAACACCATCAATTTCCGTAACAGTAGTATCAAGAAATGTACTTCTAAACACAAGCTCCTGGGTTCACAAACCAGTATGAAGACTTTAGTTTTGATTCAAAGCATTCCTGGTCACAGAGGAAATATACACTAAGCAGGTGCTTAAATCCTGTCCCTACACCATGTCACATTTAGATGCTATTTCCTTCTGGTTTTCAGTTAAGTTGCATTGGTTTGGCTGGGATAGAGTTAATTTTTTCCATCGTAGCTTGTATGGCGTTACGTTTTGGATTTCTGATGAAAAGAGTGTTAAGAACACAGGGATGTTTTAGTTATTGCTGAGCAGTGCTTACAGAGCATCCAGGTCCTTTCTGGTTCTCTTCCTTCCCTACCAGTGAGTCGGCCAGGGGTACACAAGAAGTTGTGAGGGGACACAGCTGGGACAGCTGACCCTAGCTGACCAAAGGCATATTCCATACCATATGACATCGTGCTCAGCAATAAAACTAGGGGGAAGTTTACCAGGGATGCCATTGCCCAGGGACTGGCCGGGCATCGGTCAGCTGGTAGTGAGCAATTGTTTGGGGGTTTTTTGCATCATTTGTTTTTCTCCGTTTCCCCCCCCCCCCCCTTTTTTTTTTTTTTTAAAACTTATTAAACTGTCTTTATCTCAACCCACAAGTTTTCTCACTTTTATCCTTCTGATTCTCTCCCCTATCTCAATGAGGGGGAGTGAGCAAGTGGCTGTGCGGTGCTTAGTTGCCTACCAGGGTTAAATCACAACATAAGCTAAAGTGCTCAAAATTTTTGAAGGACAAAAACTTACCTTGTCCAGGTTCATACTGATTTACAGTCAGTTGATCAGGTTTATGTTTGATATACCCCTGCCTCAAGCACTTCTCCAAGAATAGGTCGCAAATTTCAGGAAGACCTAGTTATAGAAACAAAACTGTAAGCAAAACAGGATAGCTCTTGATATTTTTATCCTTTCTTTTTACAATAAATATAATAACTGGAGAAAATCCACAAAAACAGCTTCATAGATACATAAGTCCATCTCCAATAATAATCACTCTGCATTTGCTGTAACACTTACATCACAACTAGGGGCCTGATCTGCAAGTCCGATATATTTATAACATCTCACAATTAGAAAGGCCTTTCCTCCAAAGGCTCTGCATTCAGAAGCAGATCAGGTCCACTCCTTACAAATGCAGACTGCACTATCTGCATGTAATTAAAGCACATCAAATCAGAGGCAAAGTTTCCACCAATCACAGTAAAAAAGTTGCAGTCAAGAAGCAAGATTATTATGCAGAAAGTCAGAAGTTGTGCAGAGAGCTCTCTAAAAAAATTTACCCCCTAAAAATCTGTTACTGAGTTAAATATCACCAAAAAAATCTGCTGAAGGTAAAATGGTTTTGAAACAGGCATGAACGTTACAGTCCTTCAGTGAATCTTTAGTTTGCTATTTTACCTGAGGACTTCACTGTAAAATTCTGTTGGAGGTAATACCCACAAACATGTTAGTAACAGCCCTTTCATGAATCTATTTATTTTTAGTTTTTAATTGTTCTCCCCCAATGAAGTGTTTATGCTTTTCTCACACATAAAATATTCTAGCTGTGAGACCAAAAAACAGCTCAAATACCAACGCTTTTATGATTATATAGCTTCACTGTTAAAACAGCAATGTAACCAGAATCTTCCTGTTGGAAGCTACATCCGCCCCAGTACACATGCATCACCTTAAACACCTTCAAGTTTTATAGGAATTTAACTCCCCTATTTTACTATTTTTAAATCTAAGACTATAAGATGACTCACTCCGCTCTGACTCACAGCTCTTAACTCCAAATAAGAGTTATTCAAACCTTTTCAAAACTGCTTTCACTCCAAAGGAAACTTTATTTTGGTGTGCATCCAGCAAGCTTCAAGCTAGTCAAGAAAAATATACACAGGAATATACACCACAATCCCCAAACAAATGAATATGTAATTTGTAACACATAATTGTTTTATGAAACAAAGCTAAAAAAGCATGACAATTACAATCACAAAAGCCTTATTTGACTGGATCTCAACAAAGGGCAGCAGCCCCTGGCTGCAAGTGACTGGAAAACAAGCTTCAAGTACTCAGAGTAATTTGGAATGGATCCCATTTAGAAGCACTGTCTGGTGTGTGCTTAAGATACAGTGGAGGCTCTCCTCTCATTAGAATCTCACCTCTCCTTTAATTAGAATCTCACATCCATATCTCAGTGAGGCTTAAAGGCTTTATATAATGGTTCAAACATCAGTGAGAAATGAGTATGATTTAATAGCGAAGTTCTCACCTCCAGGTAAAGGTTTGTCTTTATCAACATTGTTGTTATCATAGCAAAACTCATATCCAAAATGTTTTACTCTTCTATGTTTTAAAGTCTTCTGGGCTGTAAAAACACACAAGTTTAAAGTAATATTAGACTACATAAAACAGTATAGGCAATTTGCTATGCTGCCCTATTCCATCTGACCTGTTAAATCTAAATATTCTTTAATTAACAGCTGAAACAATGTGTGCGACCCTTATTCTTCATGGCACACACTTCTGCCTTATTACCTCTTATAC
The DNA here is from genome assembly GCA_020745775.1 of Theristicus caerulescens. NCBI lineage: Eukaryota > Metazoa > Chordata > Aves > Pelecaniformes > Threskiornithidae > Theristicus > Theristicus caerulescens. Next base: position 115,320,365 of record CM036559.1, on the reverse strand, counting down.
TTGCATCAAGCATCACATTCACTCCTGTATGAAGTCAAGCTGATGGTGTTTTTGTACACGCAAGAAGCAGAGAGCACCAATTTTCCTGAGCCGTGTTTAATGCATCTTCATTCTTGCCCTGATCTCTGGACTTCCACTTGATTAATATCCTATGGATACAGCAGGATCCTTCACTTTCACCAGTTACCAAGTTACATGTTAGCTAAGGTCAATATAACCCTTTGTGTTGTTCCAAGGAACAAAACTTACACAGAAACCTTGAAATGAATTCCAAGAACAATTAATTTATTAAGAGATTTAACTCCACAAAGCTCAAGTGAAAGCACAAAAGCATCCAGAATGTGTGTCTCACTGACTACTTTTTGATTTAAGAGAAGACACCGCTCCTCAGTTGGACATCAAATTACAGGGGTAACCTTCACAGAACAGTCTCGTGCTTGGCATAAGACACCTAAAAAGACTTTAGTTGTTCCTGGATGCAGGAGTATTATTCAAGTACATCCATACCAGAATATCAATTCAGACCACTTGCCCCCCAGAGTTTATCACTTGCAGTATAAGACCCAATTTCTAAAATACTAAGAACAAGTACACAGTGATTTCAAACAATACATTTACCAAGATGTAGACTTCTTGTAAACTGAAACTGTAGGAAAAAACAGCATAGAAGTATGGAAGGTCTGGATTTCTATGGTATTGCCCACCATTTTGAGTATCTTCATCTCCTATCCAGTCAATACTTTCCAACATCCTCCTTTCTTCCTCTGGAGAAATAATCTTTTCAATGACCATTAGGCCTGGAGGCAAGCTTGGAGGAACAGCATTCTGCCAGAAAACTAGGGTGTATGGAAAAAGAGAATATTGTCACTGTTCAGAGAAAAATAAAACCATGTGTTCCCTATAGGGATATTTACTATGTATAGAATATAGTATAGCTGTAGAAATATTTACTTTAATGATACAGTGGAGCCCTCATTGGGGTCTTATTTGGTGAATGAATGATCCCTTTTTGGCATGACAAAACAGGACAAGGCCCAAGTTTTGCATCATGCAAAGCACCTTCTAAAAATTTTACTGCATAAGACCAACAAGATTCCACATTATTCAAACACAAAACCACTTGTGATTTTCCTGTCAAAATAACAGTAACAAGAATTTCCCAATCACTTCAGGATTCTACCTGTGTTTCATTTTAATTTTCTAGAACTTTGGTGATTTACCAAATCATCAGATTACCCTCTGTCCAAAGAAGCAATCTGTAATCAAATAACGAGGAGTATAATGCAATACCTAGGTGAACACAAAATGTTGGTGATGTAGGGACATCCAGCTGGCTATCCTAATAGCTTAAAAAAGCTATTTGCTGGCAGAACGTACAGACCAACACCAGGAACCTTTTTCACTAAACACTGTAAAAGCTCATAGAAAGAGAAACAGTTCTTGTACTAAAGAGCTTATAATCAGCCATAAAAAAAGCCTGGAGAGAAGGGGGGAAAAAGCCAGAAATCTTATTGTGCCTATTTTCCTTCTTGGAGTTGAGACAGAGATCGCAAGACTAAGGTCACACAAGAAATCCAGTGAACTGTCCAGAGACCTCCTGCATCCCAATTTAGCTCCTTAATCACAAAACCTTCATGTGCAGTATTGAATGGTCTAGAAACTATCTAAATCCTTTTTCCTTTTGACTCCAAGTAAAGGAGTTCAAATTAGAGTATCCTATCATGAAATACAAGGAGCAAAGATTATTTACGTCCTGAATTTGAGATTCGGGCTTTCATTCTCTGTGTCTACTTACAAAGACTAATGTGTTTTTAGCTATATTTACAACCTAGGAAGTAAAAGCAAAGGGAAGCAGTATGCAGGAAGTTGGATATATGGGAGAGCAGAAAAATTATACCTTTTTCCACAAAATTAATATAGAGAACAATGTTTTGGCCAAAGTCTTCCAGTGCTACTTCTTTTCCATTAAGGGCATCGAAGGCTTTCTTGGCTTCTTCTGTTGTCCCATATTTCACAAATGAATACGGTTTATTCGGTGGCATTAAGAGTGTTTCTACCAATCCATATTCTTCTACTATCCTGAGCAGTTGGTGTCTACTCATCCCATTACCGAGACCAGCATTGGCAATAACCAGGCTCTAATTGAAGAGGTATTTAAAAAAAGAAGAATTAGTAATTACTGTTGGTTCATTTAAAACTAACACTCTATCAAGAAAGCAGCTCTATAAAGAAAATTAAGTAAGCCCATGAGTACTCTTTTGTGTATTCCACACAGAATATTTACATTTCAATGAGCTTGGTATATGAGGCTAAGGCAACCTTTGTTTGCCCAGCACATATTCTGACAGAAAAGCTTGCAACCTCTATCAGAGATACCTCCTCAATTAATGTGTGTAGTTACTATTAAAAGAGCACTTAAGCTTTGAATTAGTATGTGTGCGTCAAGTGTACTGCAGGCAAACAGTGACACTGGCACACATAATTTTGGAGGTTTCTAAAATGACATTTTTCCATAGACCTGTTACCAGTAACAAAAATAAACAGAAAAACCTTTGAAGACCGTGATTCTTTTTTTAAGAAAGGTTTTCTCTCTTTGCCAAGCAGTCTCTCCAAGCATAGAGAGATTGATATTCCTAGTCCCACCTCATGTCTTCCATACATCAGGTTCACCAAAAAAAGCAGTAGCCTCTAGAAACAGAGCATCTAGTTCTGCTCCAGCACTCTTACCTGAAAATTCTCCCTCTTGTTTTTATAAACAAAAGAGATTTATGTCCCATCCTTAGTTAACACAGCTTACCTCATACACAATGCCTAACTGCTTCATTCGATGCTTTCATAGTGATTTATGTTCAAAATTATCAAGGAGCATGCAGTTTGTGAGGACTGTTGCTGGTTTGCCAAATATTAGAAGAAACAGCAAAACAGAACTTTTCAAAGGACTATTATTCAAGAAATATCCTTTGAAAATACATAGGCCTTTTCAAAATAATTAACAAGTTCTTTTGACATCTAAATAGCTATATGCCGTAACTGGATGTTCAGTCTAATCATGGTGGTTGAAAGAAGTTTAAGTCCTTCTTTAAAACCAAATGCGGATGCAGTCTTGAAGCTTTGATTGAGCCCTGGTGACTCCAAACAGCTAGCAACAATTTATTCAGATCAACTCCATGTAATACCTTTTCAGAAAGCTTTCAATCTTTTCCTTAAAGTCTATGAACGTTCTATGACCTTTTCTCAAGGCAGCTGGTAAAGCGTTCAATTGTTTCAAATGATAGTATTTAACTTCGCTAAAAGACAGAAAATTAGGTTTAAAACTGAAGAGAAGGATTATTAAAAAAAAAATTATACAGTGAGCATGCCTGAGGTACTGCTGTGATTATGCTTATTACAATGGCTCTGTTAACACTTGTTCTTAGCACTGCATAAGGCTGTCCATTACTGATCACATTTTTCAAAAGTGACCATATTATTAATTACTGTTATTTTCTGGAATGTTATTAATCATAGAATCATTTAGGTTGGAAAAGACCTTTAAGATCATCAAGTCCAACCATTAACCTAACACTGCCAGGTCCACCACTAAACCATGTCCATAAGCACCACATCTACACATCTTTTAAATACCTCCAGGGATGGAGACTCAACCACTTCCCTGGGCAGCCTGTTCTAATGTTTAACAAACATTTTGGTGAAGAAATTCTTCTTAATATCCAATCTAAACCTCCCCTGGCACAACTTGAGGCCATCTCTTGTCCTATTACTTGTTACTTGGGAGAAGAGACCAACCCCCACCTCACTACAACCTCCTTTCAGGTAGTTGTAGAGAGCAATAAGGTCTCCCCTCAGCCTCCTCTTCTCCAAACTAAACAACCCCAGCTCCCTCAGCCGCTCCTCAGAAGACTTGTGCTCTAGACCCTTCACCAACCTAGTTGCCCTTCTCTGGACACGCTCCAGCACCTCGATGTCCTTCTTGTAGTGAGGGGCCCAAAACTGGACACAGTATTTGAGGTGAGGCCTCACCAGTGCCAAGTACAGGGGGACCATCACTTCCCTCGTCCTGCTGGCCACACTATTCCTGATATAAGCCAGGATGCTCTTGGCCTTCTTGGCCACCTGGGCACACTGCTGGCTCATATTCAGCCAGCTGTCAACCAACACCCCCAGGTCCTTTTCCACCAGGCAGCTCTCCAGCCACTCCTCCCCAAGCCTGTAGCATTGCATGGGGTTGTTGTGACCCAAGTGCAGGACCCAGCACTAAGCCTTGTTGAACCTCATACAGTTGGCCTCGGCCCATCGATCCAGCCTGTCCAAGTCCCTCTGTAGGGTCTTGCTACCCTCCAGCAGATCAACACTCCTGCCCAACTGGGTGTCATCTGTAAACTTACTGAGGGTGCACTCGATCCCCTCATCCAGATCATCAATAAAGATATTAAACAGAACTGGCCCCAGTACTGAGCCCTGGGGAACACCACTTGTGACCGGCCGCCAACTGAATTTAACTCCATTCGCCACAATGATGGGGAGGCCCATGTGTGTAGAGGAAACGCAGAGACTCAAACCAGTGCTTTCACTGGCTGCAGGCACTTCATCTACAAAGACCGTCACTACACAACAACAGCATGTACAGCAACTGAGCATGTTGTCCTGACTGAGCAATTTCAATATAATGAGACTCTTGCACAAAGCCTGAAAGCATTTTCTGTATTCTTGACACAAGTTTACCACTAGTACTACGATTTTGTTTCGTACAACACTTATTCAAATGTTCTGTCATCGATGAGGATCTTGCTGGACCCAAAAATTACTCTTTGGTTAGATTAGATGGATAATTTGGTATCTGGGGCAGTGTCGAAGGGAATAAATCCCAGATTACGGACCCATTTCCAAGCAATACTAGAAAAACACAGTCCCTGCTCCAAAGAGCTTACAATATACACAAGATTGCTGGGTCATTTTAGCATACACCCACGTGGCGTGAAATCTGAGTGAATAAGCTGCCTGTTTTTGTTACAAAATAAGTATAAAGATCTCACCGATGTTTCCATATTTGAACTGGGGAGAATTGGCAGGGTCAAGATGAACAAGGCTAGAGTAAACGATACTGCTCTATAGTGTTTCAAGCTATTAGCATCTCCCCACAACTGACGGAGGGAAATTATATACTCTCTAACCTCTTCCCTTTCTGTCTGCAAGTTCCTATCACTTACTTTTTGCTACACCAGTATCTACGAGGTCACCCTCTGACCTGCTGTAACTCTCTACTGTGGCAGAAAACTGCAGATCACAGAATCATAGAATCATAGAATTGTTAAGGTTGGAAAAGACCCTTAAGATCATCAGGTCCAACCGTTAACCTACCACTGCCAAGTCCACCACTAAACCATGTCCTCAAGCACTGCATCTACCCGTCTTTTAAAGACCTCCAGGGATGGGGACTCAACCACTTCCCTGGGCAACCTGTTCCAGTGCCTGACTACTCTTTCAGTAAAGAAGTTTTTCCTAATATCCAACCTAAACTTACCCTGGCGCAGCTTGAGGCCATTTCCTCTCGTCCTATCACTTGTTACTGGGGTGAAGAGACTGAACCCCACCTCTCTACAACCTCCTTTCAGGTAATTGTAGAGAGCAATAAGGTCTCCCCTCAGCCTCCTCTTCTCCAAACTAAACAACCCCAGCTCCCTCAGCTGCTCCTCATAAGACTTGTGCTCTAGACACTTCACCAGCCTCGTTGCCCTTCTCTGGACATGCTCCAGCACCTCAATGTCCTTCCTGAAGTGAGGGGCCCAAAACTGAACACAGTATTCAAGGTGCGGCCTCACCAGTGCCAAATACAGGGGCACTATCACCTCCCTGGTCCTGCTGGCCACGCTATTCCTGATACAAGCCAGGATGCCATTGGCCCTCTTGGCCACCTGGGCACACTGCTGGCTCATGTTTAGGCAGCTGTCAGCCAACACCCCCAGGTCCTTTTCAACCAGGCTGCTTTCCAGCCACTCCTCCCCAAGCCGGTAGCGTTGCATGGGGTTGTTGTGACCGAAGTGCAGGACCCGGCACTTGGCCTTGTTGAACCTCATACAGTTGGCCCCAGCCCAACAATCCAGCCTGTCCAGGGCCTGTCCCTCTGCAGGGCCTTCCTACCCTCCAGCAGATCGACACTCCCGCCCAACTTGGTGTCATCTGCAAACTTACTGAGGGTGCACTCGATCCCCTCATCCAGATCATCGATAAAGATATTAAACAGGACCGGCCCCAACACTGAGCCCTGGGGAACACCACTCATGACCGGTCGCCAACTGGAATTGGCTCCATTCACCACCACTCTCTGGGCTCGGCCATCCAGCCAGTTTTTAACCCAGCTCAGAGTGCACTTGTCCAAGCCGTGAGCAGCAGCTTCTGCAGGAGAATGCTGTGGGAGACGGTGTCAAAGGCCTTACTGAAGTCCAAGTAGACAACATCCACAGCCTTTCCCCTCATCCACTAAGCGGGTCACCTTGTCATAGAAGGAGACCAGGTTAGTGAAGCAGGACCTGCCTTTCATAAACCCATGCTGGCTGAGCCTGATCCCCCAGTTGTCCCACACATGCCGCATAATGGCACTCAGGATGATCTGCTCCATGACCTTCCCCGGCACCAAGGTCAGGCTGACAGGCCTGTAGTTCCCCAGATCCTCCTTCTGACCCTTCTTGTAGATGGGTGTCACATTTGCTAGCTTCCAGTCATCTGGGACCTCCCCGTTTGACCAGGACTGCTGATAAATGATGGAGAGTGGCTTGGCAAGCTCCTCCGCCAGCTCCCTCAGTATCCTCGGGTGGATCCCGTCCGGCCCCATAGACTTGTGGGCATCCAGGTGGAGGAGCAGGTCAGCGACTGCCACCTCTTCAACAGCTGGGACTACATTCTGTGTCCTATCTCCATCTCCCAGCTCAGGGGCATGAAAACCTTGAGGATGATCAGCCCGACTATTAAAGACTGAGGCAAAGAAGGCATTAAGTACCTCAGCCTTCTCCTCATCCTTCGTGGCCAAGATTCCCTCCGCATCCAACAAAGGAGGGAGATTGTCCTTAGCCCTCCTTTTGTCGCTGATATACTTGTAGAAACATTTTTTGTTGTCCTTGACAGCAGTGGCCAGTTTAAGTTCTAGCTGGGCCTTCGCCTTTCTAATCTTTTCCCTGCATGTCCTCACCACATCCTTGTAGTCCCCCTGAGTCACCTGCCCCTTCTTCCAAAGGTGGTAGGTTCTCCTTTTCTTCCTGAGTTCCAGACAGAGCTCTCTGTTCAGCCAGGCCGGTCTTCTCCCCCGACCTGCTCGACTTGCGGCACATGGGGGACAGCCTGCTCCTGTGCCTTTTAAGACTTCCCTCTTGATAACATCCAGCCTTCCTGGACTCCTTTGCCCTTCAGGACCGCCTCCCAAGGGACTCTGTTAACCAAACTCCTAAACAGGCCAAGTCTGCCCTTCTGAAGTTTAGGGTTGTGGTTTTGCTGGCCCCCCCTCCTTACTTCTCCAAAAATCGAAAACTCTACCATTTCATGGTCGCTGTGCCCAAGACAGCCTCCAACCACCACATCAACCACCAGGCCTTCTCTGTTCGTGAACAGCAGGTCCAGCGGGGGCACCTCCCCTGGTTGGCTCGCTTACCAGCTGCACCAGGAAGTTATCCTCCACGCACTCCAGGAACCTCCTAGACTGCTTTCTCTCTGCTGTGTTGTATTTCCAGCAGATATCTGGTAAGTTGAAGTCTCCCACAAGAACAAGGGTTAGAGACTCTGAGACTTCAGCCAGCCGCTTGTAAAAAACTTCATCTGCTTCCTCATCCTGGTTGGGTGGTCTATAACAGACTCCCACCAGGATATCTCCCTTGTTGGCCTTCCCCCTGATCTTTACCCATAAGCACTCAACCTCGTCGTTACTTTTGTCGAGCTCAAGACAGTCAAAACACTCTCTGACGTACAAGGCTACCCCGCCACCTCGCCTTCCTTGCCTGTCCCGTCTAAAGAGCTTGTAGCCATCCATTGCAGCACTCCAGTTGTGCGAGTCGTCCCACCATGTTTCCATAATGGCAACCACGTCATAGTTTCCCTGCCGCGCAATGGCTTCCAGCTCCTCCTGCTTATTGCCCAAGCTGCGTGCATTGGTGTAAATGCACTTGAGTTGGGCTATCGATCTCTTCTCCAACACAGGCATGCCACCCCTGGGCTCGTCCCTAGCAGGTCTGGTTTTATCCCCTTCCCCCTTCGAGTCTAGTTTAAAGCTCTCTCAATGAGGCCTGCTAACTCCTGAGCCAGAATCCTTTTCCCCCTTTGGCGACAGGTGAACCCCATCTGCCTCCAGCAGGCCTGGTGCCATGTAAACTTCCCCATGGTTGAAAAACCCAAAGTTCCACCTCTGGCACCAGCCTCTGAGCCATGTGTTGATGAGGTGGGTCTTCCTGTTCCTTTCCATATGTTTCCCAGCTACTGACGGGATGGAGGAGAACACCACCTGTGCTCCTGATCCTTCAAGTAATGGCCCCAGTTCTCTAAAATCTCTTTTGATTGACTTTACACCTCTATCGTCTACCTCGTCACTGCCAACCTGTACAACCAATAACGGATAATAATCAGATGATTTGACCAGCTTAGGGAGCTCCCTAGTAATGTTTCTTATCCTCACCCTAGGGAGGCAGCAGACTTCCCTATGGGATGGGTCAGGTCGGCATATCGGGCCCTCTGTTCCCCTCAGAAGGGAGTCTCCTATGACAATTACCCTTCTTTTTTTCTTACTAGTTGTTGTTGTGATGCATGGGGCTGACTGGTTCCCCCTAGTCAGCTCCCTGGATGTTTTAGTATCAGCTTCTTCGTCCTCCCGGCCCTCAAGGTCCAGAGCCTCATACCTATTGTGTACGGGCACCTGGGGAGGTGAGGTAGGCCGGGAGAGGACTCGCCTGCTGTGCCGAGTAGGGATCTGTTTCCATCCCCCTCCGTCTCTTAGGTCCCCTCCTTCTGCCTGGTGGCAAGAGGGTAGGGGAGCCTCTCCTTCTCTTCAAAAAGCTGAGTAGTTTTCTGTTAGGTTAGGGAATAAAGTGGCTTATGGTAAAGTTTACTGAGCATCCTAAGAAAGCAGAATTCCCTCCTATCTTGTTTTGTGCAAGAGAAGAGGAAGTTGTCCCCTTTTCAACAGCTGCAAGTCAGTCAATCCGTTCAACTCCCACAGAACCACAGCCTAAATCAATTTAGGTGAATAAAACAATGTGGAAAAGATTTCTAAGATAGACATGTTTTTAACAGGGAGTTTAAACGAGACAAATCATACTTGATAAAGAAGTATAGAGGAAAGAAAGACACAAAATATAAAAGCCAGAGAAGAAAAGAAATCACACACAGAGAGAGAAGAAAAGTTTATCTACTTCAACAAGGCAACATTTCCCATGCTTCCTGCTCCTCCCCAACCCAAGGAACTACCATTTCAGATTAAAAAAAAAAAAAAAACAACCAACAACAAACACAAAACCAAACTTATCCAAAGGCCATCGAAGTCTGTCCACTGACATTAAACTGGTGAAGTACAGTTCTGCTTTGAAATCAAAGAGGCACAGAAAACCCTCAATCTCAGGAAGTGCATTTTGGAGAACTGCATTTTAGACAAAGCATATGTGAGAATAGAACGTAGATAAGCAGCATTTTCACACTACCAACAAAATCAGAACTACCAGTCACCTGTGTGGCATGGGAGATGCACTCAATGCCCTCATGTCTCATCAATGTATGCTGAGCTCTGACCTGCTTCCTCAATACCTTCTTCTTCATTTTATGGACTTTCAAATGGTCTTCGCTGGTTTTAACTTCCATGCTGGTGATCTGGGAAGCAGAAGTAACAACACATAGTAAGTGTCCTGCTTGAAAAATTAAATACTTCAGTCTGCTCTAGAGAGATAGCCTCCCTATCTCATATGTCAGCACTAGGATAGAATTAGGACTTCCAATAATTCCAGATTTTATTATTTGGGGCTGACAAAACTGAGTCTGCAAAGTACGTTCTTCCTCAGTCAATAGCATGGTTTTCCCCATCTCTGAAGTTTTGTTATTAAACTCTCTTTTATTAAGAGGATCCCTCCCAAAAATAAAGCCTTATAAAGTCTGCCATGATGCTAGATTTCATTTTCCAGTTTTTCTCTTCCTCTTCACTCCTTTATTCACAATATCACTACATCCATTTGCAGTTTTTAACCTGGCTGCCCCTCCTGTTTTCACATAGTAGTTTCAGTTAATTTCCTTCTTTCTACAGTCTCTCCAGAGCAGAACAAGAGAAAAAAATATATGTGGAGCTGCCATGAGATTTGTATCCTGTTAGATTCTAAGTTATTCATGCCTTGAGTTGGAGATGAACTCTTCCCATTTGGCTCCTTTTTCCTAATTGCCACTTTCAAGTGAGTATGACATTTGGCAAAAATTGCTTTTTTTGAGAGTAGAAAAATGTGTTCAATACCTAGACATCCAAGAACTAGTGACCAGGATGCTCCACACCTTATTTAGCACATCTCCCAAGGCCAAACTTCACGCAAATCACATTCCTCTCATGAGAAGGAACGGAAAACTGTACATACGTTAACTGTTGAATTTAGTGGCAATGCAGCGTTTACCTACCAGTGAGTTACTTAAGGGTCACGGGCCTTCTCCAGGTTTTGTTGCATCTTTTGCCACTTCTGGTCTACCACTATACTGAGATCATACAGTACCTCCTACCTTCTTTCCTACATCCCTCCAAGCCTACTTTCTTCTTCCTTTCTCCCTTCCCACTTCCTTCAAACCCAAAGGAAGAGTCCAGACCTCACCTGAGACTATGACAAAGCTCTCAGACATTGATGTGGCTAGACTTTGCCCTTCTCTTTTTCTCTCCCTATAGCATAATCCCTTACTCATATTTTAGGGGTTCATTCTCTTCTTTCCCAAAAATCCTCCTAACAGTACAGGTAGACAATCCAACTTCAGTTGTCTGTCCTTTTCCATTCTTTTATTACCATTGATCTGATAACAATCCTTCCACCTTATCTTCTCTTCACCTCAAAAAATGTTTTTTATTTCTGTTTAAGAAAAGAAAAAAAATTCCAACTATGCCAATCACCACTATATTTACTTATTTAAATGTGTCAATTGCTGTGAACTGTGTCAATCATCCACTTCCATATCTTCTGGCTTTCAAGACTGCGTAGCTGCTTCCTAATACCTAAACTGCAGACACAATCACGATAATGATTACCATTTGTTGGTTCTTCCTCCTACTCTTGCCCTTCCACTCCCAAACATGATTTTACAGCAGCCTCAAATGAATTAAAACACCTGTCAAAGAAAATGAATTGGCAACAACAAATTCAAGCAAGCCTAGCAAGTTACTGGCATAGTAGGCTCCAACAATTCTATCCTGAAACAGTTTCAGATGCCTGCTATCAAGTTTGAGATGGTGCATGCGTGGCCGTAACAGTTTGAATCCCGAGCTCCTGGCCAAACAGCATTATTCAATTTTTTTTTTTTTACACATATCCTGACCACATTAAAAAAATCACATTTACATCTGAGCCTGATGAAAAAAACTAATAAATTACTCAGCACCAAGATCCATCCTACCACCACTAGACTCTTGCCCATTCCTAGGGGCTCTTAGCATAACCATGCTAACATGCAACAGAGGCAAAATACATGAGAAGGAAATCTCACTAGTGACAAAACTCTTAACAGGACACAGTTTCAGAAAAAGGAGGAGACTACTCAAATAATTATTTCATGAGACTTCAGAAACATAAAGTGTAGAGGCTGAAAAGATCAATGGGTTACAAAGGAATCTTCCTTTCTGTAAAATTATTTTTTATTACAGATTTCTTAGCAACTGTCTCCCACTACCCTTCAAAGCAATGCTGATCACTAAGGGCTTTTTGCATATTTTATACTCTGCTTTTCACCCTTGCCTTCCTGAATCTCTTGGTACCTTCTTAAATAATCATTTTCCCTTCTTGATGGCAGAGCTGCACACACTCCACAGTTCATTCTTTGACAAAACTACACTTGCTTCTAAAGACAAATAGTTCAAAATAGTTTTCTTATTGAGGATTCTTCACTTAATCTCCAACTAGGGTTAAACACAGAGGGCAACGGTCCCCTTAACCTTCATTAGTTAAATAATGATCAAGAAATCTCAAACTTGCTTAAACAGAAAAAGTGTAGCAAGACACAAAAAAACTAACAAAAGATAAATGCAAGGGGGCGGGGGGAGTCTCCTGAAAAGAGGCATGAAAAGTTTACATCAAGTACATTCCCCTAAGTGCATCTAATGGGTTACCCTTACCATGACTCATCCGATTTGCAGGCTTGTTCAGCAAACTTATCACAACCAAGCTGTCCAGTTAACAGATTTGGTCCAAAAAGCCTGGTCTGCCCAACTTTATTTGCCATACACAGGAGAACAGAGGCCAACAGCTTTGGGGACCTGCACATGTGCAGGTCCCCATCTTCTGGGGAGGGGGACAAGCAGTCTCAAACTACTTCACAGGAAAGTATAGGAGAGACACATCTTTGATTTGGTGAGGTGGGGTTACAGAAAGAGAATAAAAGCATGGGATGGGTTTTCTCTTTGGAACCATGCAAATCTGGTTCGGAAGGAAAAGCATGGAGGCTATGTACACCACCCATACCAGTCAGACCACTGTCATGCAGCCTCTGCAGAACAGACACAGTCAGAAGAAATGGAAATCGAAGTGAAAGGCTCAGGCCTCTCCCGTAACATCTACACCTCTGCGCACTGGAAGACTCCCCTCTGCTCTCAGGGTAAAGCAGCTCTGAGTTTAGTCAGGCCTTTAGACAGGTCCTCATAAACTCCCACATTCTCCAGGCAAAAGCCAAGAAGTCACAGCCCAATATTTGGCAAACTAGCACAGAAATTGAAGTTGAAAGACTACTTTCCATCCTTTCATAACCTCTGAACTACACAACAGAACAAGGGGCAGGCAAAGTGTGACTTGGCTGCCTATCCAGTGGCATTTAAAACTGGCAGAGATGCTGTACCCCACACTGCCTGGCCTTTCACCTGCTGCTCAAGAAGCTGAAGACCTTCTCTACATGCTGTGTCATGCTTGCCAACATCACCCAGATGCCTCCGGCCTCTGAAGGCATCTCGAACAGCATTACCTGCATTGCTGAAGCACCAGGACCTTCCCTTGGTCTCTCTCTGAGCTGGGCCTAAACCCTCTGCCTTGTCTGTTGCATCATTACCCGAGGTTCAATTCTGCAGGCACGGAAATCAACAGTCTGCCTCGATTTCTGAGTTAAAGAATCACACTCAACTGTAGAGAAGTGGAAAACTTTATTTGGTAGCATCTCACACCCCCTTTACAAAGGCCAACATGACTATAGAAGAAAAAGCATGCAGCAGTGCATTATTCATCACTGTTATCACCTCCTTTCACGAGTATTAAAAAAAAGTAGCTCCTGAAAATACACTAAACGGTCTCCCCTTGCAATGGTAGCTCATCACTTAACTGGCCTGACATTACTACAAAGGTTAATATAAGGCTTTAACGTAACGGGGGAACCTTATGTGCTGTAGAAACCACTTCTGAAAATGAAAGCGCATCGTTTCTGAAGTGGAGCGAAACGGCAGCGCTCAGCAGAGGGAGCACCACGCTCAGTTATGGAGTTTGGCAGTTCGTTATTCAGTTTCGGCTTGGTTTTGTGCCGCAGACACGTAAACAGAAATGTATACAGACGCTGCATACACACAGACATCAAAACTCGTGGAAAAAAATAAAATTCAGGAGTTCTGGTGGGGAGATTTAGGAGTTCCAGCTTTGGCCACATAGGCCCGAAGGCGCCGGTGCCTCCCTGCGGTTATCGCCACCGCGACAGCCAGCACCTCCCACCGACGCCGCTCAGATTCATGAGCTCCGGGCACTCGTTAAAAATAATAGCGATAATAGGAATAACAACAGGTATGTGCGCATGCTGTTCCGCCACGAATAAACACGGGGCGGGTGTGCGTGAAAGCTGTGAGGCAGACGCAGGGTTGACTTAGCCTTGCCCCCCCCCTTCACACCACCTCGCCCTGACAGGGCCAGGGCCGGGGCCACGGCCAGGGCCAGGCCGCCGCGGGCTCGGCTCCCCGCACACGGCGGCACGGCGGGAGGGGAGCCCGCGGCGGGGGCCGGCCGCACTCCCGGCGCCTCCGCGGTGCCCCGCCTGCTCTCTCTCCCTCCCCCAGCCGGGAGCCGGGCGGGACGGGCGCTGCAGCCCTGGGCCCGGCCGACGCGGCACGTTACCTGGCTGGCGGCGGCCATGTTGGGGCGGGCAGGCAGCCCGCCACCGCCTCCCCGTCATGGCGGGGCGGCGCCCCGCCCCGGGCGGGTGGGTCCTCGCTGCCGGCCGGGCGGCAAATCCCCTGCAGGTCTTTTCCGAGACGAGACATCTGCCCGGTTATCGCCGGGCGAAGGAAGGGGGGCTTGTCCGACACGAACCGCGGTTCTGCGCCAGGTTTTCCTGCGCGCCGAGGGTCCCGGGGGTGTCCCGGGGCGCGGTCAGGCGGTGCCTCAGAGGGGCCGGTCCGTGCCCGGGTGGGTCCGGGCCTGTGCTCACTGCGCTAAGGGGAACTTGCAGTGTAACGAGGAGGCGGGAGAGAAAGTGGCCTTCTTCAGTCTTCTGCTTTGGACACACGCTTATTGCAACTGTGCCATAGCCTCATTTCTGCTCGCCCGAATGCCACCCGGCTTCACTTGCCTGCAGGCCCTCCCCTTGCCGTCATTTCTCTCCAGGTAGAGCCTGCTCCTTGTCATCCTCCTTACCATCGATAAAGTCTTCTTCCAAATCCGCAACAGAAGTAAAGCAACGTTTGAACCCCCACCTCAGCCCCACACCTGGCTCTGATCTTTTGCTGGGGGCAATTCAGGGCAGAGCCTTCTCCAGCACAGGGGATCCCAAAACAGCCACATCCACACCGCAGATTAAAGACACCTTCCCTCAGGCTGAGGCGGTCACCCAAAGAGGTCACCCGTCACCTAGACAGGCCACCACCACAGCAGCACTGATCACATTACCTTTGGCACACCCAGCACTAGGGGCAGAGGAAGACAAAACCATGCCAATGCAGCCAAGGCCATGTGAAGACCAGCCTTCTGGTTGTACGTACATATTTCCTCACACCGCTCTTCAGCTCGCTAGCAACCCCACCAAGGCTGCTTAGTAAGCCTGTGCTATTAAGCAACCTGCACCTCACTGAAAGGAAGCATCTCCGCAGCTTGCTGGCTCCCCGCAAGAGAAAGTGATCCCATAAATCAGAGAGAGAGCATGTAAGTCTTCTCTCCCCTTCATTTCGCTCGGCCACTATAGACTAACCAAGCTTCATACTATGCCCCTAGACCAACACAGCCCTTTCCCCCTTCTTTATCCAAAATACTAAGTTCAGCATTACCTACTTTTTCTGCCTTTACCTGACAAATATTCTGCTTCTCACTGTAGCTTATTACCTAAAAACTATCTGTCTTTTTTTTTCCTCTCTCTCTAAATACCAAGCGGATTTTTTTTTTCCTCCCTCAGCCTCCTGTGAGTTTTTAACATTTCTGAAGATCAATTAGGAATGGGATTCCCCTGTGGGTGGTATGTCAGGTGACTGATGAGCCTGTAAACCTGTAGTCAGAACCCAGCTTCTCAGCTTTGTCCCCAGATCCACATTCTGGCGGAGTCTACCCATGCTGTTAGGTAGGGCTGTGCTTGCCCAGAAAAAAAAAAATGTTTTTTCCTTCGATCATATACCATGCCCTGAGCCAGGGACACAGCTATCCCATGCGCAGGAGGTACAAGGATGTGAGGCTGACAGGGCACATCCACCAGCTTGTGATGGTAGTCAGAAAGGTGGTCCCACTTCTGTCCTTCTACCGCAGTCTGTGGCATTACATCACTCTCCGTCTTTGACCTACACAGTGGGTAGCAAGGTATTGTGATAGCACAAATCTTTTGGTTAAGTTTTCTCATACATACAGTGTGCATATTAACTGCCTACCTAGTAAACGTGTAGCAGGGAGCTTGTTAACCTTTGTGAACACTAAACATTAGCATCATCTGGTCTTTTCGTAAGCCAGAATGAATGGGGGGAAAGAACAACCAGGCAACATCAACAGCTGCTGTCTCTGTTAAAATATTCTCTGAGGCCCTCAGCCCTGGAAACCACCAAACCTGAATGCTACTGAAAGGATGATTCTAATGAAATCAACGTGTAGTTCATTACCAGTTTGTTCTGACAAGTGGAAAATACCTGCCCAAAAGTTGTTTCTGTTAAGTGCCCATGTTCCGGTTCAAAGCCCTGATTATGTGGGCTCTCCATTCTTCTACTTGGCTGTCCACGTGTGGTTTATCCCACTGGGATGCATCATTGGTAGGTAAGAAGTAGAACATAGGCTTAGTGGAATGTTACCTCTCAGAGCACAAACCAACAGGTTCTGGCAGCTGCCTGACCCCATGTTCGCCAGTCATCGTTTGGGTTTATTCTGCTTTATTATTTTGAAAATTGCTTTCTGGAGGAGAAGAGACTCACTGTATTTTTTTCTTGAAATATCTCTGTATGATAAGCATTGGTCAAAAATTTGTGACTCATATTGCAATAACATTGCCTTTGTAAATGCATAAAGATTTTACTTCTATAAACAACATTCTCACATAGGAAAATTCACCAGTTAAAAGGAAAACAGTTAAAGGCTGATTATGGGGGTTTTAATACAAGCTTATTTTGGTCAAATCAGAACTGTTATTCCCTTTATAATTTAAGCCTTGAAGCACTGTGCCATCCCTTCTCATGCTAGATAACACGGGTACAGACTCCTCCTACAGATACCACAGTGCTTATTGACCACAAATACAAATACATCTCTTATGGTTAACAACATTGCCACTGTCTAACCCACAAGATAGTTCACAGAAGTGAGGATTCAAATACATTTACATTTGTTGTTAATATAATCTCTGATTAAAAGTGCTTTGGGAGAAATCTCAATATTTCTAAAAAAAAATCCAGTTTTTATAATGACAGTATTTTGGTTTTAAATTCAGCAAATATTCTAGTTTGAAATTAAGTTTTCATAATTTTCTTAAGCAAAAAAATGTTTATATCAGAAAATCTTGGCTCTGGCTCTATTTTTTTTTTAATTGATAACCAGGAAACATGTCTTCTAAAGCAGAATGTCATGCTCCCATTTACTCATGGGTGAGAAATAAAATGCTGCTGACTTTTCCCGGGAGCAAGTTACAATACTCACTATGCTGTTAGCTATGTTATCTTTGCCACATTCCAGGGGAGAGTCAAGGCATTTGTCTGTTCCTTCTAATTCCCCATCCATTTCATATGATAGTAAGTAAACACTTCTGTTTCCTTCAGCAAACTAGAGGTTACTGGTCCGTACATGGAAAGACAATCTTAATCCCTTTCATACCAATACAAACCAAGCCGTGCTTTAGCCTAATGTGATCACACTGGATTTCCATCACTTTCACACCCAATTAAAAGAAAATCGCAGGAAGATGGTAGGATTTGCTGTATCAAATCTCTTGATTTAAGAAGCTGCAGTTTAAGAATCATGACAAATAGGATATGTTTCAGGATAGCAGTTTGTTACAGAAATAAGAAGAAACCTGTCAGCATAAAATCCAGCTCAAAATCACCCATGACTAGTAATGTAGAGGAGTACCGTAGTAAATGATGAGACACAGGATGAATTGTTTTAGGATAGCATTCATGTAATGGTTAAGGACTTTGACAAATATCTGTTGACCTAAATTCAAAATGTGCTACTGCTGCTGCTTGCGATAGTAAAATTCTCCAAAACAAACCCCTGCAATGCCAAAGGCTTATATTTTTCAGGAAGATAGCAAGGCTGGCTCTGTGCTGCATGTCATTTTGATTCTGCATTTGTGTTGTTCAAGGCTAGGTTTCACATTTTTTTCTAAAAAAGAAAAACAGCCAAAAAACAACTTTACGAATTTTTTAGTAATTGCATAAGACCAAAAAGAGACATGAGAAATCTAGGCACTGGTAAAATCAACGGGAGTTGTGCCAGTTATTATAATGAAGGCAGGTTTTATCCTTATTTTCAAATACTAGCAAACAAAAATCTTTTATTCTCAAGAGACTTAAAACGTCAAGTAATATCAGTATGCTTTCTGATTTCTAAGCTTTAGGCTCCACTCTCTTCATACCTGCAAGCTTTTTTCCACAAACATAAGACTTTGGAGTACATTTTTTTTCCCTTTCCTTTAATAAAAGCTGAAGTTTTCCTGAAATCTCTAGACTCAGGGTACTGGAACTTTAAGAAATACATTAAATATTGTAAATTTCATGATAAAATTGTAAGATTTGGCAGCACTGGTTTTGTGGCACACATGCATGATTATTGCCAGGTTCACTTCCATCGTTACTTGCTCCTGTGAAGCAAGTTTCTTTGGCACGACCACACAGCTTTTTCTGAGCAGGCAGATTTCAGTTTTGTGCTGGGACAGCTGCAGATCTTGTCATCCAGAGAACTGAACTGGTCAGTGAATGTTTAGGATTGGGCAGAGGTTAGCTAAATTGAGCACTTCTGCTATGCCATGAGATTGCATTAATGCAATACAAGCATGTGTTATCAGAGGGGGGAGGAACAGTTTTAACTTCTGTTGTCAGATATGCTGCAAAGGTGTGCCTGCATTGTGGGATCGCCATTAATATCTCACTAAACTGGGAGCACAATTCGGTAGGCTTCAATAAACAGAAATTCTTTGATCCCTTCCTGGAGAGTCCTCAGAAAATTCCTGTGAACTTTCAGGCACAAGGCAGAAGTACTACAGTATATAGTTACGATGTGCATGCCACACATCTGAAGACCTTTCGTTATCGGTACTGCCAGTCCAAAGCTCCAGCTCTTGCAAGGTTCCTACAACATGGCCACACAGATGTCAACAAACAGACAGTTTCCTCATTTGACTAAGGAAGAATCTAAGATATGTAAATTCCCTAGGCACAATTACCGGAAAGCATAATATCCATGAAGATCAACTAAAAGCTCCCAGTGCAGCTCCTGATACGCTGTCTCGTGCCAGCTTTTTCTGCTCACGTAAAACCTGTCAGTGAATGGTCCCCAGCCTTCAGAGTCCCACATGGACCAATACTAAGCAAATCATACATTGCAGGCAATCATTTTGCCCTCAGTTTTAATTTTCTAAATTTTCTCTGGCCATAAGCAATCTTGGAGACTTAGGGCTTTAAATCTTTCCAAAGCTTTCTCTGCTGTAAGAATACTACTGACATTTCTGCTCTCTAGAACAGGGGGCCTCCTGCAGTTTGGAGCAATGGGCCACTGTCAGGTTCTCATCAGGCTCTATGCACCTTTGTCATGACACTTTTATTTGAAAAGACTATAAAACTACAATACTACATAATAAGTCCACAGACCACAGGCTTGGAGATTATTAAATCCATAAATCACTGCTGGCAACGCTTCTCCAAAAAATTCCTGAATCCTCTGCTTGTTCTCTTCTGAACAGGAACTGCTGCTTTCACTGCCCAGGTGACTCTTTCTCTTCAATTCAGGCAAAGTCTAGGGAAGATCTTCTTGTGCCAGTCTAGTACACTTTCCAGGGTGTCAGAAAAGTGATACAAAGTACTGAAAGAACCATACAAAATATTGATTTCCCTCCAAATCACTGAACCCATCAACACATGGTTTAGTTTAGCCTTGAAAATAACTTGTTAGAGAGATTCAGACAAAATATTTCTGTTTTCTCTGGCATGAAGGCTGAAAATTATCATCTCTTCTTCAAAGCCTGTAGGTACTTTACATTCTCTTCTTGCTCTTTATGCCTGTTTTCCATGACGAGGCAGGAAATATTATTTTTTGGAATTACTGATTGAATTATATTATTCCCTTCTGGCCCTACAGTCAAAATCTTACACTAACCTGGCAAAACCCAGTTCTGTCACAAGCAATTAGGATTTGGTAGACATTCAGAAAGCAATGCGACCCTACCCAGGGATCCTCCCTGATATCTACACTAGGCAGGCAATCTGCTTTCCTGCATATCCTTAGAAACCATAATTTCTCACAGTTATCCTTCAGGACATAAATGTATCACAAGGACAATCATGGAATATCAGGCAGTAAATTTGTCTACTTCGTCAATCAATACATTTTTAAGGATACAGTGCTTGCAGTCCAGACACAATCTGCAAAGTTAATTTTTAAAGGCACAGTATTGTTTACATACAGAGAACTAAATATTGCATTTCCATCCTAAGTTAGATCCTCGGCACCTCCAGTGAGACTGGAGAGAATATTGCAATGTATTCCTTAGACTGGGACTCTATCCTCTCAGCTTGTTTCAGGCATCATCTCAGGAGGTCTCATTAGCTGTTGCTCATGCCATTGATTCACCTTAGCTGTGCGACTATAAGTTAAAATTTTCTACACAAAAACATGGTCAGTCTCTTGGGTCACCCCACTTGCTGCTCTTGTAATCCAGTTTTCATTGACTGCTCTGGATCTGTACACATACTCAACACATCTGAAAAGTAGAAGTTGTAAGTTTTTCAACTGAATAGGCCAAAAAAAATGCATTCAAACTTAGTGGAAATTTTTTTACAAACACCACTTCTCTGTGACTCAGTTTGCCAATCTGTATGACATTTACATAAATATTTACCCAACTCACCAAGGGTTGTGAATCTTCATGAATCATTGTTTGTGTAACACTTTGTAATCCTTGAATGAAACGTAGCATATGCATTCAGAGTATGGATCTGATTAATGGCAGAGGATAAATGAAAAGAATAGATGAAAAATTATCACATCACTTTTTTTTTGCCTTGTTCAAAATTGGTTTCAAAGAAATTCTCTATTACAAATGCAAATCTTTCTTTTTCACATGGACATAATATGGTTGGTACACATCTTAGTGAAAAAGATTAGGACACACTCTGATGTTAATCAGCATATTCAAGTTTGTTCACTTTTATTAAGATAAAAAAGCAGACATTGTTAGCATATAGTGTTTGAAATTCGTGTCTACATCACTTTATTTTACTCTTTCTATATAGAAATATCAAACACAATTGTTTAAATTAAAATATTATAACATTAAATGCTCTTATTTCATACGTAGACAAAGTCCTTTCTGGCAAAATTCTTTGCTTCAAGAGACGGGTAACTAAATGAGCATACTGGCTGCTTCACTTAGCTGTCATCTCTCTAAAGGGTGTATGAGTAAGCCTGACACACTTCATCTCTCACGTTATCATCATCTACATGCTTTTGTTATTGTCTCCATGTTAAACTTTACAGCATCTTCAGTCACAGGAATACAAGTGAAACGAAGTGTGGCACTGTAAATGAACGAAATAACTAGGAGAGAGGTTTAAGAAATGATCATAAAAGTTGCGTGCAGACTGCTTTAGTTGCTATAATATCAGTGCACAAGAGCCATAGAATCATAGAATCATAGAATTGTTAAGGTTGGAAAAGACCCTTAAGATCATCGAGTCCAACCGTTAACCTATCACTGCCAAGTCCGCGACTAAACCATGTCCTCAAGCACCACATCTACACATCTTTTAAATACCTCCAGGGATGGGGACTCAACCACTTCCCTGGGCAGCCTGTTCCAGTGCCTGACTACTCTTTCAGTAAAGAAGTTTTTCCTAATATCCAACCTAAACTTTCCCTGGTGCAGCTTGAGGCCATTTCGTCTCATCCTATCACTTGTTACTTGGGAGAAGAGACCGACCCCCACCTCACTACAACCTCCTTTCAGGTAATTGTAGAGAGCAATAAGGTCTCCCCTCAGCCTCCTCTTCTCCAAACTAAACAACCCCAGCTCCCTCAGCTGCTCCTCAGAAGACTTGTGCTCTAGACCCTTCACCAACCTTGTTGCCCTTCTCTGGACATGCTCCAGCACCTCAATGTCCTTCTTGTAGTGAGGGGCCCAAAACTGGACACAGTATTCGAGGTGTGGCCTCACCAGTGCCGAATACAGGGGCACTATCACCTCCCTGGTCCTGCTGGCCACACTATTCCTGATACAAGCCAGGATGCCATTGGCCCTCTTGGCCACCTGGGCACACTGCTGGCTCATGTTTGGGCGGCTGTCAGCCAACACCCCCAGGTCCTTTTCAGCCAGGCTGCTTTCCTACCACTCCTCCCCAAGCCTGTAGCGTTGCATGGGGTTGTTGTGACCCAAGTGCAGGACCCAGCACTTGGCCTTGTTGAACCTCATACAGTTGGCCTCGGCCCAACAATCCAACCTGTCCAGGTCCCTCTGCAGGGCCTTCCTACCCTCCACCCAACTGGGTGTCATCTGCAAACTTACTGAGGGTGCACTCGATCCCCTCATCCAGATCATCGATAAAGATATTACACAGGACCGGCCCCAACACTGAGCCCTGGGGAACACCACTCGTGACCGGCCGCCAACTGGATTTGGCTCCATTGACCACCACTCTCTGGGCTCGGCCATCCAGCCAGTTTTTAACCCAGCGCAGAGTGCACTTGTCCAAGCCATGAGCAGCCAGCTTCTGCAGAAGAAGGCTGTGGGAGATGGTGTCAAAGGCCTTACTAAAGTCCAAGTAGACAACATCCACAGCCTTCCCCTCATCCACTAAGCAGGTCACCATGTAATATACCACACCCTCTCAGGACAATGCTGTATTTGACACTTGTCCTGAGCTAGGCACAAAGAATTGCCAGCTGTTCAATATTTCAAAGTAGAGTGTTGACACAGATTTGGGGCATGACAATGATTATGAAATCATTGTGATACTTGACATAGATACTCAGACATAGCAAGAAAACAGTTTTTAATTTGGGGAACCAGATTTCTTAAGCAAACAAAATTATAAAAGTTAGAGATTGGAAATATGTTTTGTCACCCCATCCTTCTCTTCACTGCAGCAGGATGGTTCTTTATAACACACTGCTATAGTGTTCTGCAGCTCAATTGTAGGAATGCATTTTGTGGGGGAGGATATCTATCTGCAGGCAAGTCCCCATACACCTGTCAACCACACAGGACACTGTCCTAGGAATGGAATCAGCACCTACATGAATGTACATGGAAACCAAACAGGGGACTCCTTGACTGCATCACATAGATCAGGATCATGCTCACTACTGGAACGGTGCTCGGAATGGGGAGGAATGAACTACAAACTCCAGATCCCACCCAGTAAATCCCAGCATGTATATAGAGTAGAAATGAAAGACTCATGTATATGTTGTGCAATACCAAACATAAAACAGAGATGCTAACTCATGCTAACACATGAGTATCCTCAAATGAAAGGCTCCAAAAGTGCGGTAATTCTTACATATAAGCAAATCTACAGATGTTTAGGACTCTGTTTCTAGATTCTCATGGATCCCTGAGAGGGCCCATTTCCATATCTTTTATATCTTTTATTTATTTATGAGAAGTAAACTATAAAGCTCCAGGCAAATATATTAAAGTTTCTGGCTATGCTGACATAGAAGTAAGAACTGTATTGGGAGCATCTCTCCAGCTGCATACGTAGTACTGTCCAGCAGCTGGAAATCCATTTACTATAGACGCCTTTCACTACAGAGCTCACAATAGCTAACATACCTGTCACATGATTCCTGCTCCAGATTCCTCCCCTGCAATGATCTGTATGGAAACTTTTTTTCAGCAAGTAATTTACACCCCAAATGCATGTGTGCAGAAGGGCGACAAGCTGTGCTCAGACAAGTGTTGTCCTCCCATCTGCACTTTTACCTGAGTGTCCTGTTCACCTGGACCATATAACACCTCCCAGAAGATACAGCCGGATGTTTGCTTGATGACATCCTACACCTAAGGTAATCTGAGCTTGATTTCTCCTCTGGACATCTTGACAAAAGCTGTGGTTAGTATCAGACTCACTAATAACAGCATTCTTTTGTCATCTGCTTGCTACTGGCTTTGGAAAGGCTCCGTTTCACCACATACCAGTGTTTGGTCATTTCTTACAGAGGTCTAACACCAAGATCCCGTACAGTTTCATATAAACATATGGGTTTCCAAATGGCAAGAGGTGTGATGCCTTTTCCTATGGAGTGAGGGCAAATAGCTGTTTAAACTAAAATCAGGCTTCATGTGTTCCAGCAGGCAAGAGTACTAGGGGAAAGGTATAACCTTTTTAATGCAAAGCTTTTCCCCACAAGCAAAAAAGTTTGATCAGCTCAGTCAAAGTAATAAAGAAACACAGCAGCTGCTCTTGCAGTACTTAATCCACTATTGTTCCTTTGCTATCACAGGTATCGTTATACTTAGCAGTATGCTTCCATTACAGCAGTTTTCTTTTAAATGCACAGCACTGTCACCAGTTGCCTAATGTATTACGGTCTCTTAAATCACACCTGAGTTAACAGAGCCAGAAGATCAGACACTAAGGAATAAAAAATAAAAACTTTTAGCTGATCCACAGATCTCAGGAAAAGCGCTAGCAGCCTGAAGACAATGGTGTGGTTTATCGCAGCCTGAAGACAATGGTGTGGTTTATCACACCCCGATAATGCCCAGCTGACAAAAAGGTCCCTTGTTGCCTAGGACAGGTGAGAAGGATTAAAAGTAGCCTGAGAAGGTTTTAATTTATGCTGAGAGTAGCCTGTCTCATCTTGAGTAAAACCTAAACAGATTCATAATCTGGGCTATAGATTTTGAAAACTGAGGTAAGATGGTTCCTTATGTAAATGGTGGTTTTATTCCTTCCTTATCTTTCCTTACTACAACTTGTAAGACTATTCTGGGAGTACTAGGATTGTTAGGTAAAATATATTCTTTCTCTTGTCTGTTTTAAGTAAAAGAATACAAGTATAGCTAAAGTATTTCTGCCACCATCTGTGTTGTCACAAAATGAAAAATGCTATTTGTTAAAGAGAAAACAAAATAATACTATGAAAGCATTAACTAAAACATAACTCCTTATGGTGCATTTAATAATGCTTCGGTGGCATGCCTTCTGAGAAAAGTGCTCGATGGTGTCAAAACACATTAGGTTCTTCACAAGGGCATAGCATGTGTACTCTTTATCAATCTTGTCTTTATCAGTAAATTGTGCAACAACAAGAGCTTCTATTCAAAATAATGGGGGACTTGAGCTTTTGATTTTTCACCAGTATCTGAGCTAGGTATGTTGCTATCTGTTTTTTTGCTGCTTCTGTCACCTTCTTTCCAATGCTAAATTAATCATGCAGGTGACCTTGCTGGTTTTCATTACGCACAGCAGGCTGTATGAGCTATTGCTGGAAAAGTGTGACATTGCTCAACTAGTGGGGTCCTGTATCTATTTTTTCTAAAATGTTTTTCACTGACACTTCTAAATACAGGCTATATTTCTGCTGTAATGCACAGTTTCTTTCATTTGCTGTAAATCAAAAATAATTATGCAGTTAGAAGGCAAGTACAGCATAGTAAAATGTTCTCTAACTGCTTATAATCAAAAGAGCTGAGGGCTTTTTAATCCAGGCCCCTGTTAGCTTTAAAATGCTGGTTTGCCTCAACTTTCCCTGAGAACAATGATGCTGAGCATAGGTGGCCTAGTAATCCGGGTAACTTCCATCCCAAGACACTGAGTGAATGGGTGCCTCGAACTGCAATTTGATAACATGGGACTTGTAAAAATCCAGTCAAGTCTGAAATGGCACTGCATGACTACAGCGTAGCTATGTACAACTACTCAAGGCCAGAGAACGGGCAGGAGGCCACCTGGAAACTCCAAACCTGTTGGTCTGGTTCCCTAAATTTGCCATAACAGTAAGGGACTAGAGTCAGTGAGCCTTTCCAGCTTATTTTTTAAATTCCTCCTCATTTGTGGACAAGAGTGTGGCATCTGGGAAGGTAAGGCTACTTCTGTAGCATGGATCCGGCTTTTCATGCTCATGATGCATCTTGCATAATTATGAATTAATTGTTTCACAAAGCTCTGTCCCCAAATTTATTTTGGGAAGCACAACTGAATTCTGCTCCTGAAGCTCCTGAAAAGTTCCCCAATACTGGGTTTACTCTGTTCAGAGATGTAGTGACGTGCAGTGGTTCCTCCAACCTAGTGACAGAGCAGTCCCGACAGGCTCAGGAACGGAGAGCAAGGATCTGTGTGTGTGACCGGGGGGAATTCATTGGGATATAGAAATTAGAAGCACCACTGTAATGCAGGAGGCAGGAGAAAGAACTAGTTTTCTAGTTGCAGCAATGCATGGAATTAAGCTTGGAACCTTACTTCGGTGTGCAAAACATGAGGCAAATAAGAGATGAGGTAGTAAAGCTGCAGCCTGATACCCATCATTTAGTGGGTTCCTTCACGGACTGGAGCGGGGCCGTAGCCAAGGCTGCCGAGACCCGTCCCTGCCATTCGGTCAGCTCTGCAGATCGCAGCGCCTGCCAGCCAGGTGCATCAGGCGTGCTGATGGCACGAAGTGGAAGAGGGACTACATAGCTCTAGCCAGGGTGAGGATGAAGTAGCAGTCTGCTTTGCCTTGAGCGTAAGACATGAAAAGCATTTCCTAGTCATTAAATGTTTAACTTAGTGACCCAAGTGTTTTCAGCATACTTCTTGAATGTGACAGTTGATTATGGGATCAAAAGGACTGAAAAAGGAGAATTTTCAGAAGAAATTAAATCACGTCTCTTTAACAGGCATGCAGAAAGCTATTTTCAGGTTAGGCATAGAAAACACTTTGAAAAAGAGGTTAATTAGCATTTTCAAAGGACTTCGAAAACCCAAGACTACTGGACAGCATAGGGATGCCAATGTGGCCTGACAGCCTGCCTACAGCTTCAAAGGAACATCTGGACAGATGCATGCAGCAGTAAGGGTGAACAGAAACACAGACTATTTGCCCACTGGCAGTAGTTATAGCACTGGGCAACTTTAAATGGTTCTGTGGATGCTTCGGACAACACTCATTACTCTCTTGGAGGGGAGAGCCATATAAATAAACCAGCATGCCTGCCATCCCGCTTAGCAGATTTTAAACTTGGAAGATCAAAAGCCTTCGGGATATACCGCTGGGGAAGAAAGGACACTGATCTCCTTGACGGGTGGGTGGGATGGGACATGGAGGAAGGGTCTCGGAAATCCAGCTTCATTTTGGGGCCGGGGACCGCTGGCAGCCGGCGCCTTCCCCTCCCCGCGGGGCGGGCTCGGGCCCCGCCGCAGCCTCCCCCCGCGTTCGCCGGTAGGCGGCACCGCCACCCGCCTTCCTCCTCCTCCTCCTCCTCCTCCTCCTCCTCACCTTCGCCGGCTGACCCAGATCGCGGCGGCGAGGAAGGACGGCCCGGGACGGCGGCTGCGCTCGGCCGCGCCGCGGGGATGTAGCGGCGCGGAGCGGTGAGTGCGCGGCGGCGGGCCCCGGCGGCGGCCCCGCGGGTCGCCTAGCGACGGGAGGCGGCTGCGGGCATCGCGGCCCCCTGCGCTGCCCGGCCCGGCGCTGGCAGCGAAGTTTTGCCCCTCTGAGTGCGGGACTCGCCCTGGGAAGACCTTGTGGCGTAAGGAAATTGGGAGGACGCCGGGTGGTTTGTGCATTTGGGTTTTGGTTTTAATTTTTTTATTCTTTTTTTTTTTTTAACGCCTCCATCCTTTGTAATCCGGAGGAGGCCGGCGCTGGGCGGCAGCCAGGCGCACGGCTCTGCGGCTCCGCAGTGGGCTCGGCGCCCTGCCCCGGCAGCCCGCCCTGCGCTGGGGGCCGCCCGCCCGGCTTGCCCCGCCGCCGCCCGGAGGTCTGTGGACTCCAGTTGCACCGACATGTGGACAACATAATGATGATTTTTTTTTTTCTTATTTTTTTCATGGCACTCTCCTCTTCCCTGCCTCCCCTTCATCCCCCCGCATGGTCATTGTGTATTGAAGTTACACTTGCTCCTGAGTTAACTCTAGGATTGATGTCTGTAGTCTTTTATGTTTCTCTTTGTCCTCACCGTTTCTGCTTTTCTTACCGTTTCCATGAAAATGGCTAAAAGAGAGTAGCTAAAGTGTATGTCAGAATGGGGGCGGGGGGGGAGAACAACACCTTTGTCCCAATTCAGTCAACCCAACAGTTAGATCACAGCAAGCTGTTTTTTATGATGAAGGCGTTTGAAACAAAGGAGCCATTTTAGAAACTGAAAGAAATTTATTTTGTGGCTTGCATGCTTTAATAAATCCAGGTTTTCATTCTTCTCTCTCTTGCCCCCGCCCCCCACTATCCTAATTTATCCTAAAATTAAGTAGAATAGAAGAAATGGCATCTCAAATCCTGCATCATCCCTATGCACTACAGCAAGCTTACTGTTTGCCTTCTGTTTCAAATATTTCATTATGCATTTTTAAGGAACATTATTTTGTACCGGTAGATCTTTGAACAGTTGAAGCAGTTGAGTGTGCTTGTGATAAGAACATCTTGTCTCCTTAAGATGAGAACAGCAAAAGCCTCGTTATGTGCAGTGATTTGGTAGGTGTTGCATACTTGTATCTAGCATATTTAGTAAAGCACAAGTACAGAGGAGACTTACTGATTCTAAGAAGAGCCTGCTTTTCTCTGACTTTCTTAAAAAACGTGGACCACTGCATTTCCAAGCTGAACAGGTGGAGTTACATCTAGAAATATCTTTTGACTTGTTCAATTCTCATAATTTGCATATCATTTTAAGCAGTATTTCAACTAAAACTAACGCAAAACCACATTGCTGTAGCAATTGGCTTATCACCAAGCCTAATAGATGCTCGGAGATGGGAAGCCTATGATTTTCAGGAGTGAAATCATGTGACAGCATCAGATGCTGTGTGTATCACTCTAGACAGACAACCGGCAGAAAATACTTCCAGGAAAGCACTAAACAATGGAAAAATCATACAACAGAATACATTTGTTAACTTCCCTGCTGGTTTACTGATATACAGTAAAGCATGTTCTGCTAGTGTAAAAACCTGCTAGGGCTAAGCATATAACAAACATGTCTATGAATCCTTTGCCTGCTCAGCTCTTGAGACAGGGCTTTATCAGCCGTGGGACAGCATCACATTAGCTGCACTGACTTGTGAACCCAAGAATTTCCTCTGATCAAACATCTTTCTGTCACTCTTGCCTGGGGAATTACAGCCCCTTGAGCTAAGCTATATTTAAGCGGGGCAACTTCAGGGCTACGTTGCATTAGGTGGTTATTTTGTTATCTATCATTTCCCCTGCACAAACAGAGTCTTGCTGCTGCTTGCAGTGAAGGAAGCAGAGAAAACGCTGTTGCACAAATGCTAGTGTGTGTAGGGCTCCAGACTGCTGCTAGTATTTAAACCATCTTGTATTTTAAAGCTGTCCGGAAAACTTGTACTTACAGTTAAGCTGTGATCAGCTGTAACCAATGTTAACAAAAATTCTGTTTAGTTGTACAGACAGGGCATAAGTGCTATACAGAGCCAGGCAAGCTTTATTTTTCCCAAGGGGTCATTTGAAGTGTTAGCACAAAATTGCAAGAAGAGCAAGCTTGGGCTGCCTGGAGATCAAATCTTGTTGGATTTAATGTCCTCTGGCTTATGAGACTTTTTTTTTTTTTTTAATGAACATCTGCTCAGCCTTCTTGATTGGAAAGCTTACTTTATTTGACATTTGTTTGAGATCTTTTGCTTGGTGATGTAGGCCAAAAGACTGCGTGAAATGTGTTACCCTCCTTGAATGCAAGCTTTGGGAAGGAGGCAAGAGGAGTAAACTCCAGGGTAGGGTTTGCTGGAATACTGGGAAGGAAGCCAGGTGGTGAGATTCCAATCAGGAAAGAAGGATAAAGTAAGGAAAAATAAAATGAGAGATGAGACTGATGCAAAGAGATGTGGAGAATGGTTGTGGTAGTGCAGGACTGAGGCTATGGTTCAGGCTTAGCATCCTCATCATCCATGTAACACAATATGAGCTCAGCCACATAACTGAGCTCGAGTGCTGAGCTGTGCTGCACCGCAGGATTTGCCAAGCCTGAGCCTGAGGTGGAAACGCTGCTTGCTCCTGCCAGGCGGTGGAAAGAGTAGTCTGACAGCAGAGGCTGTGGGAACAGCTTCCTGAGTCACTTCTCAGTGGTACGTGGGACTGTGCGAGCACTCCTTTTCAAGGCAAAGCAAGCATTTTAGTGGTAAACTGACCTGTTTGACTTTGCCTTGAAACAAATTATGGATATGTTTACACTAGCGATTTGGCTCGCATCCAGCTTGAGTATCTGACACATCCTCTGGGGACCTTCTCCAGTTGCCCTGTGGTGGTTCAGGTCTCAGAGCAGTCTCGCTACAAGAGACCTGAACTCTCCCAATGAAACTAAACCAGAAGTCCTGCTCTGGGAGCTCTCCCAGTCAATTACTGACTCTTGCGTGAAAAATATTGGTTTCTTAAAAGTACCTCTCAGCTGTAATCAAGTGAGCAGTTCTCATCCACTTTAGCATAAAACCAATGAAAAGCCCCACACCAGGTTTGTTAGCTTCAGACATTTCTGGCAGTTCTTTCTGGAGTGCTATGTTCCACTCCCCTGCAAAATGTGAGCAAACACTTCTCAGCTTTCTGTTACAGGTGAAAGGCCCTTCAAGAAGATAGTTTCCAGCACTTATAGCAGGTATAGTACCTGAGTGGAACCAAGTGGTTGGGCGTGATGTTTTTAATGTGTCCTAATCTGTCTGCAGATCCTCAGGCTGAGCACTCCATTTTGGTTCAGCCAGCTACAGTCACAGATGTACAAAGGAGCCTGGAGAATAGGAGAAATATAGGAGGTACAAAGACTGGAATTGAAAGCAATCAGCAGATTGAGCAGGTGAAATTGCAACTTGTTAGAGCAAGATTTGGGAGGTACAAGATACTGTGGTACTCATGACTGTGTCTGTAGGAAACTGTGCGTACCTGTGAGCTCTGCCTTCTCTGGTGATATTGTACCTAGAATTACTTCACAGGCATTTTTAGTCTTAATATACGTATCTACACAAATGTTTTAGCTGAGGTAGAGAGTGTGGTTTTGAAGCAAATGTCCCGGTTGTCCCTGCCTTTTTGTTCTTCACCTTGCTTTGTGGACTAGTCTTGGAGCACCTGAGAATAAATGGGAGGAACTGTTTTGGGAGCACACCAGCTGCAACCTGGTATTCAGTCCCAGGGACCTGGTTGGAGCTATTCCAGCATCTGTATTGGGTGTTTTGTTTAAAAACAAACAGCCTTTTCCCCCATCTATGTAGTTCTGATTTCAAATGCTTGGCACCATTTTTTTATCTTGGCAGAGCCACTTCTGTTGGTCTGTGCTATGCACTGATGTAGCTGTAGCTCCTGTGGTAGGTATGTATGTTGCTTCTCCAGGGAAGGATACGCAGGTAGAGAGATTAAGGGACAGGACCAAACCCAAGAAAATTAGTTATACGAGGTCCTGTCTCCACAGCTCCCTGTATCATGCTGCTAATCCACTCACAGTTAACTGGTGTCTTCTGAAGGTGCATAACAAAGAAAGGCTGTTTCTGTAAAGAATGCTTATTTAGAACTGTGTACAACTGGCTATCAATTTCACAAACATAGGAGTTATTCCTTAGCATATACACCATCTGCCACACAAGCCCATATTGTGTGCCTGTGTCTGAATCTGCCAAAAGTGAGCTGATAAGTTTCCTAGGACGCCAAAACTGTGATGCTATTGGGATCAGCGTATTGAGCAAGGGCTCCTGTGGCCAGTTCCAGGCTGCGCTAATGAACTGAAGTTTTGCCACTGATTTTTTTTTTCTTTTTTTAGTAGTCTTGTTCATATATTTAAAAACAAAACCAAATCCCTACCTTTCACTGCCCTCCAGGATGCTTTGGGTACTGAGACTTGTCCGTGGTGTAGCAACAATTTGTTACTGCTCTGATAATACTTGCACAGTTGGGTGGGTGTGCAGGTGATAGGAACTGGGCACCTTAGCACAAAGCAGTTGTGTGGTCATGGAAACTGTAGTCCTCTTCCATAGCTGTGGTAGGCAGTTATAAGAGCAAGTCTCTTATTCCCTCTCCCACTCTGCTTTCACACAGCCGCATCCATATCAACATTGGCTTGGATGCGTGCCATCAAACAGGTTGTGCCTCTGAAACACTAAGATCAATGTGGGGTTTGTTAAATTTGGGCTTGCTAGGCCTTTATGCTGTCAGTGTTAAGGCAGCCTGAGAAGAACAGATGGATTGAAGGAGGAAAAGAGGAGTTCTTGCTGAACCATTTGAGGAAGGGAGAGGAGTGGAGTGAGGAAGGGAGAGGAGTGATGGTGCTCCCAGAGGAAGATATGGAAAACTGGACACAAATTAAGAAAAGGCCATGCAATCTGCCCCAACTATTTGGTGGGGGACCACAAGAGTATCTCCAAGGATCTGAGATAGTCATGTTCTTCTTTGAACCTTGTTTGTCCTGACCACCTACAGTACAAGTGTTTTGGGTCAGGGCTTGATGATTTTATACAACACTTCTGGAGTCTTTAGGTACCTGTATGGAAATGAGATGCCCTAGAAGTGCTGGATTGAGGTTTCCCTTTGGAAGGGAAAAATATTTCAGCATTTTATTTTTTTTTTTTATACTATAGGCTGTTTTAGCTGGAGTGGCTTTTCTTCCCACCCCCCCTTATTTATCGTGTTGTAGGGATTATTTGAAACTGTGGTATATTTTTCTTCCAGAGGGGGAGTTGAGTGGTGCAGCATAAGCAAGGGAGTGCTCTTGCTCTTGTGCATCTTGAACATCCAGTTAACATCATAGGCAAACCAAACAATTCGGAACTAGATCTGAAGCATGAATGATGAGATTGTGGTCACCATTCAGTCCAAAAACCAACCAACAACAACAATAAAAAAAACCACTGTAAACAACCAACCCACTGAATCTGGAGAAAATTTTCGTCTGCACATTGTGCTATATCATACAGGTTACCATCTCAAGGATGAGACAATTCATGTTACTGAATGATTATGGGTATATCTGCTGCAAGTGTTCTGGAAGCTTGTTTTATTTATTTTCTTTTAGAAGTTTTTCTAACTATCACTTTACATTTATGAGATAAAGGGTAGGACTATAAAAAATGTATGCCCCGCTATTCTAAGTAGAAAGAGATGCTGAAGGAAGAAGACTTTCACTGTTGCATTGTGTTAAGAATAAGTGCGTTATGGCAACGCTGTCAATCATCCTGTCCTAGTTTGTATTCTTCCTGGCTCTGCTTTGTTCTTCTTCCCCTTCGGTAATGGTGTTGCAGGAACAGTTTCCAATGGTCTTCGTGTGCTTCTTTCTCTTCTCTTCCCATGTTGTCTTCTCTCCTCTTTCCAGTTTTCTGCTACCAAATCTTTGCCAGCATCCTTTTCTATCTGAGACTGGGCACCTGAAAGAAAGCAAACACCTGGTAGGACTGAGCAGTAAGTGGCAGAGGGAAGGAGAGCACCATGGCACCTCACACTTCTCTTGCCACTGACTTTTTTCCTACTTGATTGAGAAAGGACATCTTGTGCGATTACCAAATAAGGATGGTTCCTGGGCCATGCCTGAAAGTGTGTCTCACAAGTCTTGCTTACTAGCTGGTATAATTTTATTGACCTTCAAACCACTCTTTCCATCTTTACCTTTTGCAGATCGTCACCTTTTCCTTTTGCTTCATCATGTTAGAGGTGTTTGTGTTACTGTATCCCTCCTTGCTATGAATGTCCCCGTCACCAACCTCCATCCTAGCTTTCTTTCTCCATTACTTATAGAAGCAGTGCTTGATTTTTGGTGCTGCTTGGAGTTAGCTTAAGCTACAGAAGGGTGAAGTGAGTCTTCATACAGTCACTTTTACAGTTGTTCACAACTCTTGTTAAGGGAAAATAAAATTTGGTAAGAAACTTGTGGCTCTTCCAAGCTAAATAATCAACTGGTAGCTGCTGGTACATAGGCCTGTCTGAGCAACAAATTTGGGAAGATGCCCCTAAAGTGATTTTTTTTGACCATGTTGCCATTCAAAACTTTTCCCTAAAGAAGGGCTTAAACCTGTTTCAGCCAAAGCATGGAGTTTGCAATATTTATTGCAGAAACTTAAGAAAACTTTCTGGTTTCCATGGGCAAATAGATTATTTCTTCCTCTTCTCCTCACCCCAGACATTGGTAAAACCAGAGCAATCTATGCTGCACATGTTCTTCTGGGCAGCAAGTGTGTAACCAGGGCTTCCAGCAAGGTCATGTACTTGGAACTGTCCTGGTTTCCTGCCTCCTGGGATGCAGAACATCTCACTGAGCAGCAAACAGGAGATGAAATAGTAGGCCATGAAGTCTGCAAAAAAACCTGCAGTGGGATTTTTAGTCCTCTCGTCTGCAGATTAAGTAAGTTGCTCATTTATTGTGGTCCCTCTGTAGATTGCAGGACTGCAGGCAGCTAACAACTGATGCATAACACTTGCTATAGGATGGTCACAGTTTCACAAATGTGGTGCTTCATGACATCGTCTAACTGGCTTACTGCATGGGAGGTCATTATTCTTGAATCCTGTCTTAGGGAACAGTGCGTCTGTACAATTACAGAAGGACATGGAGAAACTCGCATGTACCCTACTCTTGCATGTCTGTCTCAGAGAGCTCTGTGGAAAAGTTGTCACTTGCATGCCAAAGTAATCTGGATGCAGTGGTGGGAAAACTGGGCACCACATGGAGCAATTTTCTGTTGGATCAGTATGAATTGTGTCTGACTTTCACCAGGTTCCTGGGTAAATAAATTGCTTTATGCTCCTCTAACCTGAAAGCTTTGTCTGGCCTTTGTCCTGACACCTCTGGTGTCCTTATCTTAATTTTTTTTTTTTGTCAGTTAACAAAATAAATATGAAAGTCCCTAGCACTACATGTTTTCAGGCTGATGCTTGGTGTGAGGTTGTATTGATCTGATGGCTGAATTAACTCTACCTGGTCCAAGCAAATATAACGGATGTTGGAAAGGTAGGGGAAAGGATAGAGCAAGCATCTCTGGTGTAATTCTGTTGATGTTGCAGATCTGCATGTGACCCATTGATAGTATGATGTTTCTTCCCCACAAACTACTGCATGTTAGAAATTGGTAGGGCTCTAAAGCAAATCTAGACTTCAGTTAATTTTGGTGGCAAGTAAATACTTCATCTTTGCCTTTTACCTTGTACCCTCCTCTCATCTAGGCAATGAGGCAGAAGGCAAAAGAGCATCAGTCATTCACTTTTAGAAATAGTCGTTTTGGTTTTTTTCCCATGGAGCTTCTGCAGTAATTAGTCTGCGAGCTAACCAGGCAGCCTCTTTGGATTTTATGCATCCAGTCTTGTAGAATTTATTCTAAACTTGAAGGAATGTTGCTACCAAGTGGGATGTTCTATTTAGAACATACTTCCTCGCAGTACAAGCTGTTGTACGGTGTGTCTGGAAACAGAGCAAGTAGGCCAGAAACACTGCACTGCAAACCATGTAGGCACACACGAGCCACCCAGATGATACTGCTGTTCTCCTGGGTGAACTCATCAGTGGTCAAGTGAAAGCTTATGAGAAGTGGCTAAAAATTATGCCTTTTTGTAATGCATGAAGGGGTGGGGGGAAGTTGCTGTAGGCTGACAGCTCTTTTCAAGCATGAGACTTCATTTTTAGCTGATATATCATCTACTCAGGCCTCTTCTGGATAAAATACACTTTCCTCAATAAGGAAAGTAAGCTTGTTAAGGATGGAAACATTATAGACAGAGACAACACCTGGATACTTTAATTCCTGTTGAAGTTAAGCATCTGATTACATTTCTAGTTTACAGTACTCTGGGGTATGTTCCTCTGCTTTTAAACTTAATATTTAGTATTAGAAATAGAATGTACCCAGTGAAGTCTTCACCAGTGACCTGAAGTGACTTCATATAATTTTGTCCTCAGCATCTTTCAACATTGTAATAGAGCAGAGCTAATAGAAATTGGTAAAAGAAGATTATTGCCACAGTTCTGCAGGCAAAATATATTTGTATACATGTACATCTCCTTTGTTGAATTTTTGGGATTTAGTTTGCTTTAAGAAGTCAGGTACAGAACCATAGCCTTTTTCTTTTAAAGGACAGAGATCAACAATGAACTGTGGAGATGCTTCTACAATGCTGAGTTTCGGTTTGATGTGGGTTATCACTGAGCAAAAATCTACTGAGGAATTGCAGTGTGTAGGCTGAACTGGATGGTGTTAGAGGTAACTTGCCATGTGAGATTTGACGAGTAAGTTTTCTTGAACCCAAGTGCAGTCCTACGTGCCTGTCTCGTACAGGTATTGTAAGACCCTCTTGATGCTTCCTTGTTTCTGTCTTGTATCTGTGATGCTATTTACCACTTTAAAGAGGCAGTAATCAACTGAAGTGAAGCACTAAGTTAGGACTACAGAATTAGAGACTTTCAAAGCACTGTTCTTGGGGGAAGGGGTTTTTTTGTGCTCTCCCACCCCCCAACTCTGCTGTGATTTTTAAGTTTTTATTCAGGGCTCTTTCTTCATATTGCTTAATTGTGTTGTATGTGCTCATGCTCACAGGCTCTTTTAGACATGACTAAAATTCAGTGAATTTTGACTTCATGTCTAGCCATTCCCTCACTCTCCTAGTGAAATATAGAAACATAAAATGTCAATGTGTGATGGAGATTAGGAGAGGAAAAAATCTTATTACCTGTGACAGTGTGACTGAAGTCAAGTCTTGCTTATTAGCTTCATCAATCAAGTGTGACATTTTGTTCCAAGACTTTCTTCTAAAGAACACGAAGTTGAATACAGCCTCGTCTTGGGTACATGGAAATGAAAATACCCTTCTGTACTGAGATGGGAAACTGAGCTCACACAAAACAGGCATCCACTGGTGATCTTTGAGGTGGGTCCCACCAGTGGCTGCATCTGTTGGTGTCGGGCAAAGCCACTTCTGAGCCAACACAAAGCGCTTCTGAACTCCATGGAACTGGGGTTTGAGGCGACCTGTTCCTGAGAGCCTTTTTGGCAATAGAGCCATTTCCCAGGGTGTGTTCCGAGTTCAAGAGGTCTACACACTATCCTTGCTGTAAAATTCAATGACCTATAAATGACTATGCTGCAACTGAGATGGTCAAAGATCCTCTGTTTTTACTGGGTTTTTAAATGCATTTTTAAGTTACTTTTATTCCACCTTTGGGCATGAATGCAAGTTTGAAGGTGCAAGTAGGTATGTGTCTATTCCATGGGACAGCCTGATAAACAATACTTGCTGAGAATTCGCATGGCTTGACCCAAGGGGGGTCCTAGAGTCATTGGGGTTTTATTTGTATTTGGGGTTTTTGTGTGTTACATTGATACTGGCAGGACTCTTGTAGACTCTTATTCTTGACTTGTAGGTCCCTTAAAATGACTTGTTTATGGTGAAATTGAGTGGTGGAGGCTTTTGGGTGGGAGCAGTGGGGAGAGATGAGGTAGAGGGAGTAATCTTGTTTCATGGGAAACACTACAAATTGTACAGGATTTTAGTGAGGAGTTGGTAGCTCTTAAACTAATAAAATAGCAAGGACTTGGGCACCCTGTCTGTTGTATAGAGTACTTGGGTATAACTCAGGATAGCTGAGATCTCCCCATGAGAGTGGCTGTGGGGGAAGCAGAGAATCAAAGGCCAGAAGGGACGTCAGAAGGTCTCCAGCCCAATCTCCTGCTCACAGCAGGGTCAGCTCTGACGTCAGGCTTCTCAGGCCTTCATTCAGTTGGGACTTGAAACCTCAAAGGGTGGAGACTGCACAACCTCTCTGGGCAACCTGTGCCACTGCCTGACTGTCCTCTTGGGGAAAAAATTTTGCCTTATATCCAGGCTGAACCTCTCCTGTTTAAGTTTGTGACTGTTGTTTTTCACCTTCCTGCCCTGCACTGCTGTCAAGAGTCCATCTAAGACTTCTTGATGACTTCCCTACAGGCACTGGAGGTGCTGTTAGGGACCCCCAAAGCTGTCTCTGCCCCGGGCTGAACAAGCCCATCTCCCTCAGCCTCTCCCCCATCATCTCAGTGGCCTCTGCTTAACTCTCTCCAGTTTATTGGTGTCTTTTGTGTATTGCTGGGGCCCAAAACTAGACAGTGTCTAAATGTGGCCCAAAGAGTGCTGAGTAGAGGAAGATAATCCCTTCCCTCAATCTACTTACTGGCTCTGCTTGTTCTCATGCAGCCCAGAGTGCTGTTGTCTGTCTTTGCATACTGCTGGCTCGTGGCCAGCTTGCTATCCCCCAAGACCTCAAGGGACATTTCGTAACATATATCAACTGTTCTTCCCCTTTCTAATTCTAGTTATTGCACATATTGGTGTTCAGGATAAAGAAGCACTAACATTCCCATCAGAAAAAAAAAAATAAAAGGAATATACAGTAGCAAAACGCTTTTGGTGACATAAGGCTCAAGATTGTTGTCCTTCACAAATAAATACATGTAGGTTTTTGAGGTGAATGAGGGATAGGTGGCAACCCAGGATGCTACTGTTAAGAAATGTTGCAACCTGAAATCAACATCATGATGGTAGTTGGTGGCATTCAGCTCAGAAGAACCTACTTTGAAATTGTAACAACTAAACCTAAAAATACATGAATAATTTTTTTTCTCTGCACTCAAGATGACTGATGCAATTACTGCTTTCTATTTCAAACACGTCTTTTTTTTTTTTTTTTTTTTTGTGAGGAGGAAAGTTTGGATGAACTGTAATCTAATGAACCACATAAACAAAGTCCTATATTCAGCCTGCTCGTCTTAATGGTTCTGATGATTTGTCTCTTCAGCACAGCTATTCCTTCTTTATAATTAGAATATAAACCTTCTAAAAATGTTTGCAATATGCCAGGTGAGTCATTAGCTTACAAGACAAACATCGTGAAGAAAGCTACCTTGGTTTTATATTTTGGTCTCCAAATATGGTGATTTATATTAAATAATACAACTTTTTCCTTCAGCTGTATCTGCAGCTTTCTTGAAGACACACAAAGCAAACCCTCAGCTTCAGATAAAGAAGTGACTTTTAAGGCGTACTCTTGACTTCTTGCAGCCTCCAGCAACTGTTAACCTTTCAGATTGGTGCATGTTTTGCTGTATTACTTGAAAGACCATAAAGAGCCACAAGAACCCAAACAGTTAATGTTTATTTAAGGAAAGCTTCATTTATATTTTGAGACAGATATTGCAATAGTATTGCTGTTCTATGTGTTTGTAGTAGTACTGCTTCTCTTCCAAGAAAAGCTGCAGCTAGTTTTAGGAGGGAAAGCTCCTGTCTGGTTTAAGATAAACTGGATGAAACAATTGGCAGTGAATGGGTATGTGGGTGTGTTGTGGGAGGGAGGAGGAGG
Organism: Theristicus caerulescens; assembly: GCA_020745775.1. Taxonomy (NCBI): domain Eukaryota; kingdom Metazoa; phylum Chordata; class Aves; order Pelecaniformes; family Threskiornithidae; genus Theristicus; species Theristicus caerulescens. Next base: position 115,281,086 of record CM036559.1, on the reverse strand, counting down.
TTAATTTGTGGAAGTGATGTGGTATGGGATAAATTCCTGCAAGCTGAGAAACCTGAGCATATGGAAGATCCAAACTGTGTCCTTGCTCTGTCATCCTCAAATCTAGAGCCTTAGAACATGAGTCTCTTCCTGCCAAAGAGCAAACTTTAAACCTTGGGCCAAGAGGTTTTCAGTGGTGGGTCTGTGGTGTTGGTGTAAGCTGTTTCTAGGGAATTAATGAAAGATAGATAACAAAGTCAAACCTACTTGCCTTTAGGCTTACTCCAGCTGCATGACTTAAAATTAGAAAAGGCTGAAAAGCTGCCTGCAAAAGGAGAAGAGGGGAAGTATCTTCCAGGTTCCTCAGTGAGAAAATGTGAGTGTGTGTATAGCTTAAAGCTGGAACATTTTCTTAGGCTGCAGAAAAACAGCTGCAAGTTCACGAGTGAAACCCTGTAAAAGCACAAACTCAGTCTCCCAGAGTGGTGGGTGTGTAGCGTGGCCAACGGGCTTCTCCCCCCTGGGTACCTGCTGGCTCTGGACGTCCTACTATGAGTCTGGCACTTTCTGAAGTGATATTTCAAAAATACAGGAAGTTGAGTCTTCAGAAACTTGTATTTCAGTCTCCCCAAAATCTATAACTGCTGTCAACTTCTCAACTAAATTGTATAATTGTTGTGCTCTGTCTTTCAACAAGCTCACAAACATTCGTTACCCTGATTATCTGTCACTTGTAGAAATCTTTTTCTCATATGTGTCTTCCTTTCTTATAAGTCGACCCTGAAAACCTTCCTGATCTGCAGACATTCAACTTGCTGAGGAATCTCTTTCCTTAAGAAAACAGAAGGCTGGAAATCAAGTCCCTCTCCCTGACCACAAATGCTTTTTTGTCCTAAGCACACCTAATGGCAATTGACTGAAACTTTTCGGGCAAACTCTGAAGTGGTGTAAATGTCATCCAAAGCTATCTATAGCTGCTACTCTTGTTCACTGAGATGCTGTAATAACTTTACTGGAAATAAAATAGAGTACTAGTTTATTTTGTAGGGGATTTTGTTTCTTTTTTCGCTTAAAAGAAATATATTACATTTTTAGAGGAAAAGAGGCTGGCAGAAATTAGGTCTTGTGGCTCTACAGGTTTATGAATAGGTCAACTTACTCAGCTGTGAATTGTGGTAACAATCTTTTTAAAGAGTTTAAACACCGTTTTTTTCACAGAAAATCTTTACTGAACTCCTTAGAGGATCACTTATGGAGGTGTATGGAAATGGGGAATGCTGCCTTCCAGTCCTACTGGCTTGAAGATGACTGTAAATTGTCACCTCCTGATGTGGCTTCCCAGGCTAGCCTGGATGTCAATAGCTTAATGCCATGTGTATGTGTGTGTCCACATAAGTGAATTTTTGCAAGAATTGCGGAGCATGACATTAATTCTATCCCTGTACTTAGCAGATGACAGCATTTACAAAGCCTGTCTGACAGACATTAAAGTAAACTTTTTACCTTATGAACCAAGACAGCAGTATAGACTCTCTGTACTTTTGTTTGTGCTGGAAGTCTTGCCTCTACGTCTTGAAAACCTTCTTGGTAGAGTCAGGTGGAACTTGATTGCTTTGTGCTCCAGTGGAAGAGATTGCTTTTGAGGCCATAGCCTTTCTATTAACCTGGTTATGGGCTGGGTCTGTGCTGTAGGGGACTAGCTGTTGAAGCCTGCAGTGTGAACTGTTCCTCTCCAAGCTGGAGGGCTTTGATGTTGACTTTTCTGGCATCAGGACTTCAGCTGTAAAGTTCCTTTTTGGTGACTTCTCCCCCTGCCCCCTTTTAATTAAAAGGGAGAGAGCAAGGGGAATTATTCTTGTAATTTCAAGGGTGGGCTTTTAAAGACATCAAAAATGGTCACTTTTAACCGCCTGTCATGCCTGTTGTGTCACTTAGTTATGCTTTTTCTTTGCAACCAGTGGCCTTCCTTTGAGTTTAGCTTTCTCAGTAAAAGGCAGGGGTTTATGAGCAGCAATGTTGACTTCTTAAAATAAGTTTTTTAAACAGTCTAATTTTTAATGAGCATTCAAAAGAATTTATAATTGGCTGTAGCTGGTAACTGTTCTTGAAGGGAGAGTATCTTGAAGATCCTACCATGCCACACTTGGATGAGCCCATTCTAGAGTTCAGACAAGAGGAACTTCTCTTCCCTTTAAAGCAGTAGTAAAGAAGCAGCATCATTTTCAACAAGAACCTTGATCAGAATCAAGAAGGAGCTGACCTCAGAGGCTGAGGCCAGCACATGCTTTTAGAGGGGGTTGATTTGACAGCTCCTGGCACTTCTGGCGTGTTCCTTACACTGCCGCCCTTACGGGTCAAATATTGTGGTGAAGCTTCCTTTGTTCAAGTTGACGATAAAAAGCTGAGACTCAGCTGTGAGAATCTTTCACAAACTGTATCTTTTAAACAGCAAATTATTAGACTGGAGAAGGGGAGCAGGTTACATCCCCTCCAGTTTTTGCCTGTCTCCTGTGCTCCCTGTGCTTGCTGTCGTCGAAGACCTATCAAAAGCTGTAGAAGGAAGTGTTGGGAGCCTGCCTACTGTGTTCAGTAATGAACCAGAGTCTGATGTTAGCATCTCTCTGCCCTTGCAAGCAGGTGTCACTGCAGCCAGAGACAATTACAGCTGTATTCAGGGGACAGCAACATGATTCAGCCAGTCAAAAACAATATAAATGAATTGAAGCTTTCACAGTTCAGGGATTATATATTTTTAGCAAGCTGTATGTGATGTAATCCAACCAGATAGCTGCATTTTTCTGAACTGAAGTGGTTGTTCTGTTCCTGTCAGCAGGCCACAGCATAATGTCAAACTTGCAAGTTACAAAAGGGAAAGAATATGAGAACAAGGTAGGGTAAGAAGATTTTTATCCCATCAGTGCTGTTAGGTCCTGCAAAAGAAAATAGATTTGAGATTCTCTAGATTTATAACTTTGTGGCAAACGAGGCCAGACTTTGAAGGCCTTCAGGTACTTTTCAGCATGCTGCATGCAGTGCTAATGAAAAATGGGCTCTTAAATGATTTCTTAACAGCACAGCTTTCATTCAGGCCTTCCTTTTGTTTGTGGTTTGTACTAGTACCGAGCTTGAAAGTGTGGTCTTGTTCCCTGTAAGTCTTGGATTAAGCTGTCACAGTAGCAGACGTGTGTAACAGTACTCTCTTTTCCAGCAGCAAGTAACGATGGTTTATTGCCTTTTACAGGATATGAAGTACAGTAATCTGAGAAGTCTGCATCTCTTAGTCAAATATCGCTTGTATGTGAATACTCCATTTTAGAAACCTGAAGTAAAGAGGACTGTATCTATTTTAAGATGTCATATGTATCATTTAATAAAGTTGGTCACCAGGGAAGATGATTACCTGACATCTCCTTTAGTGAATTAAATCAGGACTCAGTAGTAGCTCTTTGCTTACATGCGAGTTTTACCCAAGGTCTCCAAGTCATGTTGCAAATTCTGGGGTATAGAGGGCTTTTAACAGCACAGTGAGGCAAGTGTCTCTTGAAACTGCCACTTGGAAGCTGCTGTGAACCAGACAGGTGTTTGAAGAACACAGGAAGTGTTTGAAATTGTCTAGATTTTTCTTCAAGCTTTCTCACTTAATTCTGTACCCTTATTCAAATTTTTGACTTTCTGAAAAGAGATGCGGATAGTATAGTCTGGTCGAAGTATGTGCTCAGGCTGAAGAGTGTGAACAAATTATGATTTTTCATTTTGTTTTTATTGACATGAGATTTCTTAACATCTTTCCCATGTATTTTCATAGATGTTTGTTTCAAGAGCAATTTAGAAAACTGAAGTACTACTTCTTTTTCTCTGCTAGTAAATACATCTCAATTTCATTTCTACAGCACTGATATCACCTGTAAAGAAGAGGTCATCAGTGATCAATAGATTACAGCTCCAGCAAGACAAACCCAACCGTCACCATGAAACACTTCCTGAGGTAAATGTTCTGTATTTTTTCAAAAGTGTTAAATTATTCTAATTACTTCTGTGCTGCAGTGAGTTAAGTGTTTTAGCTGTTACCAGTAGTACGGAAGGTGTAAACTAGTTTATACTAGATTGCTGCTTTCTGTTCACCTAGATTTCACTACTTCATTAAAGCTGTTTTTAATTTAAAATTTCCTTTCCAGTTCTTTATAGAAGCAAAGCATGTAGGAACTGTCTTATGGGATTGAAGCAGTGATGCATCAAGTCAGTAGTGCCTAATATGTCAAGGGAAAATAGGAGAAACAGTAACATAGAACAGTGCTTGAAGAATGTTGGGGTTTTTCATTCCCATTCTTGTCTGCTGTCTGAATTTTTGGAGTGTTAGTTGTGAAAATGGAGAAGGGGAGATGCTTGGTGAAGATGTGCAACTGTTTTTGAAGCCTATTGTGCTCAATTTGGGGAGAAATGTCTATTACTTGCTCCTATGTATGACTTGCAGTTGTTTCTCTGTAAACCAGGGGTAGTATGAGGGACTTGCAGACACCAGCTGTAGGTGCAGAAAGCCCACATTGTCTCTGTTCTGTATTCAGCGGAGAGAGTTGAGCGCTCCTAGAAACTAATACAGATCAAGAGCTTAATTTGTGTATAAACCAAAGAAATCATATTCTGTCTGGATGGGAAAAACCTTTTCAAGAGGGCTGAAACATATGCTTCTGTATAGAGCATCTGTCACTATATTTTCCTCTCTTTTTAGATTGTATATAGCAAAGAATCTTATACACTATGGATATCACTATCATTACCTCCAGGCTGATCATCTGTAATGATTTTGCTGCCAAGTCAGCCTTGGCTTAAGCATTTCTGTGGAATGTTTGGGTCAGTTTCCTCGGGTATCTTAAGCCAGCCGCAAAAGGACTCTGTAAGCAGGACATACACAGGTTAAAAGTATAAAGCAATTATTTATTTGCTAACACCCACAAAGGACAGTTAAGATTTAGTGAGCCATCAGGCTAAGCATTAGTGTGCTCACCACCCTGATAGGCACCAGTCAGGAGGGAAAGCATTGGCCCCTGAAGCTTTGTGGCACTGATCCTGGATAGTTCCACGTCTTACACCAACTCCATTGATACTGGCCCAGTGACCTGATGGTTAACAACTAGCCTGGCTAATGTCCCTGCAGTGCTTTTTGCTTGTACAATTTTATAACATCCCATGTTGGAGCCTTCCTTCTTGGGTCCTGCTAATGATTTCCATCTCAGCAGTCCTACCTCTATAATTTTTACCTTTCTTTCTCTACAGACTCGCTCAGCAGCCTGGCCCAAGGTCACAAATTGGTGCCATATGGGATCTGGGCAGTGAATCCTGCATAAATGGGACTCTACCATCCTGTGGGTGGGGTGGGAGCCTCCAACTGGGGTCACAGAGGGTGTTGTGGCTTGCCCCCTTAATGGCCTGGTATCTTTTGAGCATAACGTGATTTTGTTCCCTCCTGATGGAGAAGCTGAGCTGCTGACAACTTCTAAGCTGCCAGCTCTTCCCTGACTACAGTAAATGCTTTGCTCCTCCCTTTAAACTGCCTCTTCTGCCCTCCTTTGGCTGTCCTGGCCCCGTGGTGTTTTTTCCTTGTTGGAGAAAGCACTCTGTTTTGAACATTTGTGTTCCTGAAGTTGTCTTGAAGAAACTACCTCCTACTTCTTTTCATGGTATTTCTAAAGTCAGTGAATCCTAAAAGATTTGAGAAGTCTTGATGGTGTTAGCTTCTCTTAGGTAGCCAAGGTAGATCTTCTGAAAAGCAATTGCTTGTCTAAATAGCACCGTTCAGGACTTCATTATGGAAAGTCCAATATTCCAAATGCTGAACAGAAAGTCAGATTAAAGAGGGGCAGGGGAATACAGAACGCCTTGAATAGGAAAACACTGTTGAAATAGGAAAGCTATTCTGTTTACTTACAAGCATCTGGATTTTCTTGTTTTATGTTAATCCTTTGACATGAACTGATATGAGTACTATACTCATATTTTGTAAATATAAAAGAAATACGGGGAGATTAAGAAATAAACTGGGATCATCGTCCAAGAAAAGCACTTACTGGGCATAGTGAGTTCTGTTGTCTGTGTTGTGGTTGCAGGTTTGTGTGATAGGGAGTATGTTTGGAGCTGCAGGGAGATCTATGTGCAAGACAAAGGTATTAAGCCTTCCAGCTTGGAAATAGGCTGGAAAATAACAAGTTAACGTATATTGTGTCCCCTAGTATTTGTCTGTTACCAGTAGCAGCAGCCACCCAGGAGCTTGCTAAAAGCATCCTTAACTGTTTGAAGATCAAATGCAGGGCTGAATGTGGTGTACTGATGGCGAGGACTGCTCAGTGGCACGCTGTTTTCCTTGTGGCACAACATGGAGCAGACACCTGACTGATGCTGATGGCTTAGATTATCTCTGCCTTTAAAACCAATGAGTTCAGTTAAGTCTATACAAACTGGAACTCATCTTGTTGACTGCAACATAGAAAATGCCATAAAACAGATGGAGAGAGGAGCAGGGCTTTCATCTGTAAAGTTAAGATAACCTCAACTGTTCTCTCTGAGTAGTGACAGTAGTTAACCTGCAGCAACTTCATGCAGCAGACATTTACCTGGAGACCCAAGGAGCACTTTCAACAGTGGCTTTCAAATCCAGCTTGTTGTAAGAGAAGACTCTCACCTGTAGGCTGATGCCACTCAGCTCTGAGTTAGGTTTGTGTACTGGAGGCACACTGTAGTCTCTGCTGCTACTTTCAAAGGGCAAGTCTGCATATGCTGCACCAGGGCTCTCTGATTGCTACTGGAGTTTGTCTTCTAAACAAAGTATTGCAGATGTGAGTGCAGATAATGAGGAATTAGTGTAACTTGCATGCTGCTTTTGCTGTGCCTACTATTCATCTGTTGGACCATTGACGCGACTTTTTATAATCAGGTTGACATTTTCTGTCTCTCTTTTGACATACTGATACAAAATAGACTGAATTGTCTTTTTCCTCAGACTTTTCCATTTAAGATGCCCTATTTAGTCTTCAACTATTCTGTGATTCTGTGGTTAGTGAGGTTGAAAGACAGCTCTGGAAATCAAGTCCAACCCCCTTGCTCAAAGCAGGGTCAGCTACAGCAGGTTGCTTAGGGCTGTGTCCAGTTGCATTTTGAACATCTCCAAGGACTGAGACTCTGCAGCTTCTCTGAACAACCTGTTCCGATTGTTTGATGACCCTTACAATTTAAAAACAGTAACAAAACAAAACCAAAAAAACCCCTTATGTTTAAATCCAATTCCTGCATTTCTGTCTATGCTCATTGCCTCTTGTCCTGTCAGTGGGCACCACTGAGAAGAGTCTGGCTTAGTCTTCTTTACTACTTCCATCAGGTATTACCCCCTCAGGACAGGAAAGTCTTGGACCTGTTGGAGTAGGTCCAGAGGAGGACCACAAAAATGATCAGAGGAAAGGCTGAGAGAGTTGGGGTTGTTCAGCCTGGAGAAGAGAAGGCTGCGGGGAGACCTTATTGCGGCCTTTCAGTAAAGGGGGCTTATAAGAAAGATGGGGACAAACTTTTTAGGAGGGCCTGTTGTGATAGGACAAGGGGTAGTGGTTTTAGACTAAAAGAAGGTAGATTTAGACTAGGTATAAGGAAGAAATTTTTTATGATGAGGGTGGTGAAACACTGGAACAGGTTGCCCAGAGAGGTGGTAGATGCCCCATCCTTGGAAACATTCAAGGTCAGGTTGGATGGGGCCCTGAGCAACCTGATCTAGTGGAAGATGTCCCTGCCAATTGCAGGGGGGATGGACTAGACGACCTTTAAGGGTCCCTTCCAACTATTCTATGATTTATGCACATAGATAAGATGCCCCTGATCCCCTAGCTCTCAGCCTGTCATTCTACGACAGATGCTCCAGTCCCTTAATCACCTTCATGGCCCTTTGTTGGACGCTTTCCGGTATGTCCATGTCTTTCTAGTACTGGGGAGCCCAGCCCTGAACACAGCACTTCATGTGTGTCTCACCAGGGCTGAGTATATAATATGATCAGTGTGATCCACAAATACATGGAGATTTAAGGGCTTCACATGAAAGGCAATGGAAAAAGTAAAACTTTGAACGTTGACTGCTCTTCCACAATTGAAGCAATTGCTTAGTTTTGTACAAGTAACACTTGCACATCCTCATATTTAAAGGAAGTAAAAAGATGTTTGCTTCATGCCATTGACAACACTGGCTAAACTACGTTTTACCTGAAGGTATTGAATTTTTTCTTACTGATATTTTAAACAACAGACAAGTATGCAATATCCCTTTAAAAACTTATGGCATAATGTTTTATTGTTTTTGAGGTGTGGGGTGGGCAGTTTGGTTTTGGGTTTTGTTTGCTTGTGTGTGGTTTTTCTCTTTAAGACATACTTTGAAAGGTAGTCTTTACCTGTTGCAAAATGGCTCAACTCTGAAGTTACCTATCTTTGCTAACAGTCTCTACGTTAACTGGAAAGTGAAATTGTCGTTGTAAAAGTAACTTAAAAAAAAATGTGTCTCAGTACATTTCTAACACAAAGTTCAGCCATTGAATGAGATGATAATTAAAAAGATATGAGAAGATACATGTTGTGGTGCCATGTAGTAAAGACTGCTTTTAATAAACTGAAGTCCTACAGCATTTGAACAATTGCAAAACTTCAAAATAAGTCCTAAATTGAATCGGTTGCTTGTGCAGTCTCATTTCTCAATCTGAAATACTTCCTCTATTCCTGCCTTTCCCAGGACTGTATTGCACATCTGAATAGCGAAAAAAGGGGCTGTGCTTACACAAACAGTGGCTACAATGACATCTGGATCTTTATAAGAACATGATTTTTTAGACTGGTGGATCCTTAATGTAAGAGAAGTTCATCTCTGGCTTTTCATCTACTGCTTTCAACAGCTGCTGCTTTCCAATGGAAGGAGAAGCTTTTTTTTTAAAACAGACAGTCCAGTACTTGGAGTAACTCTAAATCCCTATATTTAGAGGAGTGCTGTCGGCTGGTAAACTACAGGACTCTTATGCTCATATCTCTAATCCAAGGCAATGTCTAAATGAAAATAGCTATTCTAAGTTTCTTTTCTTTCTCAGCTTGCTCTGATATGAATTATTCCTAAAGTCTGAAATATTACTTATGAAATAATAAAACTGTTTCTCAGTGAAATACTTAATCTTTCAGTGCTTTCTTTTTTCATAAAGGGGTTTTGAGGAGTCTGTCAGTGGCACTTCCACTTTGACTGTAACTGATCTTAAACGTGAAATAGTAACAACTTGGAGAACCAACTGTAGCAGACACTTAAGTTTTTTCAATAAATCCTAGAAAGTTGACACCTGCTCTTCATCTACTGCAAAACAGTCTGTAAGCACTAGCAGATTTTAAGCATAAGTTCTGTCTTACTGGAGTCACATCAGATAAAATGAAAATCAAGTCAGCAAAAAGCAAGAGCAGGGAAAGCATGGAAAGCTGCTGTTAAAAACTACTCTTATGTCTTCCTTAGTTGCCACAGTGACTTGCTTTCATGTCTAAATGGAGAGATAAGGTGGATTTCAGTTGTCAAGTCTGCAAAGGCACAGACTGAAAAAAAATTCTTGTGTTTTAAAGGAGCTAATAGCAGGTTTGCCTATGGCAGAAATGGTTATTGGTGCATTATTTCTTGGTTGGCCTTGCATACAAACTCTAAGTTATACAAATAAACCGAAGTTAGTCAAGTTAATTAGCTCCTAACAGGGTAGTTACTTGAGCAAGCACTTGCTTGCTCACCTATTTGGACAGCTTGTCATCCATAACTAACTCGTGTGTCCTTGACTTCTCAAGCTGTAATCGGAATTCTCAGGAAGGAAATGTTGATGTGCAACGCTTTCTTCTCTGAGCTGAGTATGTCCTTCAGGAAAAATAGTTGTGTAAGAGTCTTTCCTATCCATAGGACCTAAAACAGGACACACAGGAAAGCAAATTATGTGTAAGTAGATTCAGTGACTTATTTCATTCTTTTGAACTAGTGGGGTTAGGGGGGAGGGGATTGTTCGTTTTTGGTTTTTGCTTGCTTCCCCGGCCCCCCCCCCCATTTTATGTCCAGCCACTAGCATGGACTATTTAGTTGAAGCTTTCATTTTACCCGAAGAAATACTTTGTTTGTTACTAGCTCTGAAAATACTAAGGTTCTGAAATTACCAGGGGGAGGGAATAAGCACCTTCTATTTTATTAGTTTCAAAAATGTTGCACAGTAATTAATCTCTACTTCCCTTCATGTCAGCGAAATACCGCATGTTGCATTATACATATGTCTTGCTATTTAGGCGAACATACTTCACATAGGAAAGAGCTCCATAGAAATATTAGACAACTTTGGAAACCTTTGCTCAGTTTTGCTCCTGCCTGTTTATCATGGAGAAGGCTGGCTAACGCCAGTCACCTTTAAATAAAAAGACAGATTTCATGAAAATATGATGTCATACTGTCATTGGAGAGAGATGTAAATTCTAATAACCATCGTGTGCCATTCCCATCATGCTGACCCACATCAGCTGGGCTAGTCGAGGGCAAACCTTGAGACCCCTTGTTGAGAAGCACTTCTGTCCTTCCCTTTGCAATGTCAGGCTGTGAAACAACATGCTCAGTTCTCTGTTTCTTGCTGCTGTGTGCTTTCTTACCCCAGGCAGAGCAGTACATGCTGTGGAGAATAGAAGTGCTGTGACTGCAGCAGTGTTACTCTTACTTTGTGCTCTTTTTGGCTCTAAATTTCTCTGTGTCTTGCAATCCTAGCAATTGTAGAACTCCCTTTCTTCATCCTCTCCCTCATGGAAGAGAGCTCTCCAGAATCTCTGCTGAGCCCCATTATTGCTGATATAGATTGGTTGCTTGCTTGGTTTTGCAGCATTCCTGATAGTCCTTGCAAGGTACTGACTGCCTAATTCTTTTTTTTGGTTGAAGCTGTTCTTAGCAGAAAATTAGAGCTGAGAAGTTGAGTAACATACAGCGGAGAAGATATGAAAGAGTTAAAAGCAGAAAAGCAAGGAAGAAGGAGAGGTTAAATAGATGCATATACCAGCCCTTAACTGGTGTTTCCTAATTATACAGAAGAAAACTTTACATTTCTGTGGCACTTCAGGCTATTGTGGTGGTAACTTTAAGCACTGGGTAGTATTCCATAAGTCTCTTCCAGACATGCAAGGGAATACTTACTCATTTCAGAATGTTTTGTTGTTTTGACATTTATTTTTTTTTCCTTGAAACCCAAGTAACAAGTCCATTTTTCTGTAGTATTGACTTCAGAATTTAGTGACCTTTTCTCTGAGCCAAGTTGGCAGAACTATGCTGAGTTGCATTGGTATTGCTCAGGAGCTAACAGGTAGCTTCTGATGTCCAAGTGATTGGCATCAATGACTGGGAATGTGTAACCCTGACTCCTCATGGGAGAATGGCTGCATGTGTTTCCACTCATACAGCACCCTTGGCAAGGCAACTGCCTGTTGACTGGGCCTGTGTGCATTAGCATCTTATTTTGCAGATTTTTCTTTGTTTTACCTCAATAAATGTTCTTATGATCTCTTGTAATGCACTTTGCATGTATAAACACAAACCTGTAGGTCTGTACAGCTGCATGTCATACAGGAGGAGGACAGGGAGCTTTTATCAGTATGAGGACAAGTGGAGTGCAAGTCTCTGAGGAACACCTTCACTTCTGTAATACTTCTGTTCTTAAAGCTCGCCTCAGGATCTGAAGTATTGCTGTACATGACTATACAAACTGCTAGTGAAGCACACTATTTTCTGTGCGGACAAAACCTTCAAAGGCAAGCAGGGAAAAAAAACCCAAAACAAACAAACAAACAAAACATGGAAGAGATTGAGTGGCGAGGAGGTTTGGAATCAGACTCTAAAACAAACCAGAAGCTAATGCCACTGTGCCATAGTCAGACACATGGCTCATGCTACGCTTCCAAGTGGGTTCTTGTTCATGTTTTGTTTTATAGCTACCGGTGTCTCCGCTGTGCTTACACGATCTGAAGCACACAGCAGCTAAAATAAAACCTGTCTTATTTAATCACTAGTGTGCTTTTATTACAGGACTTCTGCAAGCAAGAATTCCCTTTTATAAAGAACAACCCCTTGAAACCAAACTTGCATTACGTTTTAAGCCGTTCATGTTACAAACAGAAGATTTCAACTGTTGTAAGCTTGAGATGGCTGAATAGTAGAAAATTGAAGGTATCCACAAAGGCTAACTTTCTTCTGTAAGCTACCTAGTCAAAACTAGTGTTTGTTTGCTTTATTAGTAATAGCTGCTAAGTATATTTTAGTGAATCACAGACGTAGTGTTCACATGCTATAGTGGCATTTTTTTTAGTAGATGCATTTTTATTAGTTAATGTTTGTGCAAACCATAGCTAAAACAAAAAGTGAGGAAGGTGGTTGCAACCATGGAATATCACAGCTCTGTCCCTTTTAGACTTTTTCCTTTGATTTGCAGATCTGTCATTGAGCCTAAAGGCAGCAACATATAATTCAAATGCACCTAACAACTTATTTTTTCTATTTTTTTTTCCCCCTGTAAATTTATCCACATCACACAATACAGTAAGAAACGAGGTTTTGAGTAATGAAGTGGGTTGTGATGTTTCAGCCCTGGAGACAATTAAGTGCAGGCATGAACTTCCTTAAAGGAGGTGTGTTTTTTATGGGAGCTACCTTGCTCATTAGAAGGAATTCTAACATGAAGTTAAGTGAGTCTTTCCTCCATTCTTTCCATATAAATTAGCTATCTGGGTAGTGAGTTGCTCTAACAAGAGATCTAACCTTTAGAAACAAAGCAGGCCAAAAGAAAGCAAGTTTAACTTCTAGTACAAATGTATGGTGAAAACCCAGAACTTTGTTATACTACACTCCACCTTCCAGTTTGGCATTAATGTCTTGTATTCATTTCTCTGGACCTTCAGCCTGAGTACAGAGCTGGGCTATGCTGAGGAGGCTGAGGGATGGCTATAGGTTGTGTTTGGGTGGTTCAGGGATGGTGGACTAGTCAAAACTGTGAAGGTTAATATGAAATGTCTACTGGAAAACCAAAATGCCCAGTGTTAGCCTGTGGGTTTTTTCAAGCAACTAGTAAAGGTGGCAGTTGAAGGCATTAGTTGACTTTACGTGAAATTGACTCTATAACTGACTTACGCTTCTGACTGTTGGAAACTTAAAGAATGGCTGCTGGGCTGATGATGGACTTGCCTCCTGATAACTGGTCTTGTTTTTAATACTGAAGGTGATCATCTTCTGTGAAGCACATATGAACTCCTCAAAGTAGTGTGTTCTGGCATATCTTGGAGACGACAACACCCAAATATTTCAGTGTCAGCATCATTTTTTGCTTGTCTAAAACTTGATTCCAGTGTGGGAGTGATTCCTCATTCTTTAGGTTTCACTTTGTATCTAAAATAGAGGCTTCCTGTTGCATAAAGACAAGGGAGTTGCCTGCATGCAGGCAGTGTTAAATGAATTAACTGAAAGTGTGAAGATAAAGTGGATGCTTTTAAAGCATGTTAAATACTTGTGTGGATGCTCTCCATTTACACACAAAATGGCTTCAGTTCCCTTAGCTTAATCCTCCTTCAAAGGGGATTAAGCTAAAGTGAACATAAAGTAGATTAAACTCCTGTATGGACATTAACATGAGTTAATTTATCTTCCCTTCTCTGAATGTCCTTCTACACCATGCCCTTCAGGATGTTTTAGGAAGTGATGGAGCTCTTCAAGCTTTATTAAAGCTATAACTGATTTGAGTATCTGGAATTCAGTATTTCAGAATAACCAGCGCACTCCATTAAAAAGGATAATACAGAGTCTCCTAACAAATAACTGTCCTTTGAAAGCATCAACAGCATGTGGAGGAGATAATGGGTTAATGATGAATACACTACACACAGGCTTAGAACATAATGGACCGAATTATTTTTGACCATTTAATGGCAAGCTAGCCTATCAAAGCTGTATTGATGTTTTTCCATAATATAATCTTAGAATATAATCGCAGAGAGGCTGAGGTTGGAAGGGACCTCTGGAGGTCATCTAGTCCGCCCCCCCTGCTCTAGCAGGGCCACCTAGAGCCAGTTGCCCAGGACCATGTCTAGCTGACAATGTTCCTGTTGTCAGGTCTTTGCAATTGACCTGTTCTGAGATGTGCTTCTGAACCCAAGGACCCTGGGTGGATCCTGCCCCACCTCAAGTCCTGGTGCACCCCGTGGGGGCTGACAGTTGGGTAACTTGGCAGGATCTGTGCCTTCATAGCCATAGAAACAAGAAAGCTGAATTGTGTCCAAATAAGTTGTAGCCCATGAAATCTGTTTTTGGGGTGTGTTATGTAATTGTGGTAGCGCTATGTGGGCTTTGGTAGCAGCTGCCATGCTGACAAACTTTAAAATAGAGTATTTCTCATGTATGCAGCCTTTTTCAGACTTTTATAGGATCACAGGATAGTTCAAGCTGGGAGAGACCTCAACAGGTCTCTGGTCCAACATCCTGCTCACAGCAGGTCAGCTCTGAGGTCAGACCAGGCTGCTCAGGGCTTCTTCCAGGCAGGGCTTAAAACTCTGAGGAAGGAGACTGCACAGCCTTTCTGGGCAACCTGTGCCACTATGTGACTGTCCTCATGGGGGAAAAAGCTTCTCCTTATATCTAGGACCTCTTATGTTTCAGATTATTATTGTTGTCCCTTGTCTTCCTGCCCTGCACCACTGTGAAGAGCCTGGCTCTGTCTCCTCCATGATCTTCCCACAGGCACTGAGGGCTGCTGTTAGGTCCCCCTGAAGCCATCTCTGCTCCAGGCTGAACAAGTCTGGCTCTCCCAGCCTTTCTTCGCAGGGTCTGTGCTCCAGCCCTACCATCTTGGGGGGCTTCCATTGAAATCCATCCAGTTTGTCAAAGTCTGTTTCGTATTGCTGGGGCTCAAAACTGGAGGCAATATCTAAATAAGGACTTTCTTGGCTTACTGTCAGTTCTGTGCTTTGAGAAATTGCACAGCATCAGTGCTGTGTAACAGCTGATCTTAGGAAGAACTGGCAGTCCTCAGGACAGGTTCTTAAACACCTCCTCTCCTGAAGGGGAGAAGCTTTGGTTTCCTTAATTGTCACTCTTCACTCTTAGAGACCTGACATGAGTGTTGATTCATGTTTGTCAGGATAACCAGCCACTCTGCTTGGAGCAGCTGGATGCAGAGGCAAAGCTAAGCCAGGGTGTAGTGGCTCCCTGGATCCTCCGCAGCCATCATAAGAGGGTGAGCTGTGCTCCCTTCTCATGTAGTCCTGTTTCCCCAAAGCATTAGTAGGAACTACATGACCTTTTATTTTAAGGGGACAAACAGTTTTCTAGAAATACTCTTTTGAGAACTCCTAGAGTTGACTTATTCTGTGCTTCCAGTTCTGGTGCTTTGTGCATGGTTTTTGGTTTGGTGGGGTTTTTTTGTTTTTTTTTTTGTTGGCTGAGACTAAAAAGCATGATTCAACACTTAGCAGGATAAATATTTGCAGTGTGAATGCTGGTTTTGCTTTAAAGGTGCCCTTAAGCAATGGGAATTTGGGGTGAGGAAGTACCTTCTCTTTGGGTGGTCACCTTGTTGAAACAAACTCTGCTCAAGACTTATTTTCAGGCTTCTTCTTTTGCCAGGATGTTTGTCCAGGTATGCCTGTACTTCTACTGCAAATGTTTGTGGCGCTGCCTGAAATTCGTGGTCAGGAAACTAACAGGTCGATGTGAATTGCAAAGGATCTGTTACAATACCAAACCTGGAGCTGCCAGAACTATGAAAATAGGTAACTGCAAAATACTTAGTCCTGCATGCCTTTGTACCTTTCTGCATGTGCTAAAAATAGTATGACTTCATTCTTATAAATAAATAGTTAAATGAATCCAATATAAACTTAGCTTGTCTGACATGATGCTTTCAAATACTGTTTTCTTACAGAGGCATCACTGAAAGGTTCAAAAAGTAAGGTGAGTGAAAGAACCCATCATTCACCTTTTCTATTGTGTCCTGTACAGTTAGTTTGTTCAGTCTGCTGTTTGCTCACCCCAAAAAATCACTTTAAGGTTTGATATGTTTTTACATTAAAACCATCTTCTACTGAAGAGGGTCTTGTGTCTGCAATAGCAGATGATCTTGCAAAGTCAGGGAGAGTGTCCTGTGCCCCAGGGACAGGCACGCTGTGGCACTGATGGAATCAAGGGGGCAACAGGCCATGGTGGAGACGACGAGGGTGATGTGTTGTAATTTGGGGTTTCTTGGCTTGATTCCTCATCCTGTCTTAGAATTTCTGTAATCTGCAGTCACTCACTTACTTTACACCTCAGGTTTTTCATCTGGAAAGCAGGGATAAAAGAAGCTGAAGGCAGCAGTACCTAGATAGCCAAGACAACTTTGTTCTCTGCTTCCCTTTTAAGTACGTTAATGGAGAAGAGCCTCTGTCACTTCATCCTTTCACTGTAGCACTGCTTGTGCTAACCTAAATTCTTCTCACAAAGCATTTATGTATATGCTAAATAGCATCATTCAGCTGTTCATTTCTCTTTGTCATGAGAATCACTGATGTTGAAAAGCTTACCTCAGCATTAGCAAAAATGATGTCACATAGCTCATAGTTCAGCATGGTGCTTCCAGATGTACTTCTAGCACAAACAGAAAGACAGAATCTTATTTAAAAGCCTGCATTTAAGCAATTGTGTAGTTTTGAGACAAAGCACCAGAAAGTTCAACCTCTTAAATTTTTGGAAGGCATGTTGGTTTTTGAATACTGAACTTCCAGGGGCATCTTTACAAAGTGCAATGACATGCAAGAGAAAGGAAAAACGTTTTACTGTGTTACTGCAACATGTTGGGAGAGGGGGTGTCAAATGAAGGCTAGCAATTCCAGTGTAATTAGATGAATGGTCTGAAGCTGCTTCTTGATCAAAGGCTTCAGTGCAGATCATCTTCACTGGCAGCCACCACAGAAATGCGATAGACTGACTACAAGGCCATGGCAAAGCAACTCGAGTTCTTATAGGGCTAGTGCTCTGAAACCAGTCAGTAGGGTTGGATAGACTGGAAAGGTGTGTGCATATATGTTGAGCTGGATCTTCTGGGCTCTTAATCTAGAAGCTTTTGGGTATCAAATTTACCATTGTTAACTTCTATTGAATAATAGCTTCCATAAGAATTAATATGTATTTAAAACCTCTTTTTAGCGGCTGCAAACTTCAGTAAGTGTTCACCCTGATGCTATTGAAAAAACTATAGATGACATCATGGAGCTGAAAAGGATTAATCCAGATATAAATCCACAGTAAGTTCATGTTTTCCTTACAAAACGAATGGGAATTATTGATTTCTTCAGTGCCTAGGTCCATGGAGAACTGGTTCTCCTTAGCTATTGTGGCACACAATTTGAAGATGAATTCTGTCTCTCAGCATAAAACTCCAGCTTAAGCTTTGCTGTCAAAAAGCTGATGGAAAAATGAATGATCTTTTATGGTGACTGTAATAGGCAAGTCCTGAGTCTCTTTAGCTGCTTCCTGAATCATGCTGTCCTAGTATGTTGTTAATACATTGATTTATGGGGGCCACTTCCCAGGGATAAAATACCACCAAGGCAGGTGGTCCTGGCAGTGAAAGTGATGGCTTCTTAGCAAGGCTGTATGCAGTCTTTTGAGTAGGGCAGAAATCATCGTGTTGTAACCGATATAAATGGTATACTGGTTTACATTTTAAACCTGCCTTTAATTATCCAAACACAAGTTTTGATGACACAAAATAGCTGATACTCTTTCAATGCTACAAGATGTTAATGGTAAGAAGAGATTGACAACAAACTATTAAATTTGCAAGCGTGTATTTCAAGAGTAAGTGATAACACTTTTGTGGTTGCCTTACCTCTCAGCCCCTACCTTAAGGCACAAGATGGTCTAGGTCAGGAATCGGTGGGAGAAACGTTGAGGGTTGTGTTATTCAGGTGATCAGTCTGAGGTTCACTCCTCTTCCCAAACTTGAAACTGATGTACATAATCCAAAATGGGCATCTATAAATTGATAGCTGCTTTTCTTTAAGTGGTCAGCAGCATCAACAGGTAAGGTGGTCCCAAGGTCTTGCTGCAACAACAAAACCCAAAAGCTCAGTTGGAGAAATTTTTTTTTTTTTTTTTTTGTCTCATTACAGAATGACCCCCCAGCCCTACCCCCCAGTGAAAAGGAGAGTAACTGGGTAGTCTTAAAATGAGGCTTCACTGATCATAAAGGAAATAGAACACACTGGGTGTCTCTCTAATTTGAGAGACAACTGTTGTGGACATGACCATTGTCCACCTGGATTGAAAAAACAGTGGCCCAACCATTAAAGAAGGGAAGAAAATAAGAGAAACAAACCAAAGAAAACACCTTATTCTCATAGATGAGAAGCCCTGTGAAGTTTCCCTGGGAATGGGCCCAGAGCTTTTCCAGGGGTGTCACTTTGCAGGACCTGGCCCACATGACCTTCAAAGGGAGGGTGATGAAAGAGCAGCTGCTTCAAGTGGATGTGAGGCCATGCTGAGAGGCTGCCCATCTGAGGAGGGTGTTACAGCTCTGGTGCTCTTGTATTGCACAGGACGCTGATAGCTGAAATTCGAAAAAAATCTGCAATGGAAAAATTAGTGAAGGTGACATATTAGGAAAAACTGCAGGATGTTAATGTGCACAGCTCAGAGCCCAGCCTGTGGACATCAGTAACCGCAGCACTGGCAATCAGGCTGATTCAAGCACTCACTTCTCAGTGTTGGACCCTTGGGTAACGGGGTGGAATAATTCCAAGAAAAAACTAGGAATTCATTAAAATAGTATTTTGTATGACACTGGAGACCACTATCTGATTCTCCTCATGGCATTGCCTTTGGCCTCTGAAGAAATGCTGTCTTCCAGAAGAGAGAGAGCACAGAGGTGCAAATGACTTCTGCTTGCTTGAATCAGGCCCCTGAACCTTAAGTTACATTTGGTAAGTGATCTGGTGATCTTAAGTGATCTGGTCCTAATATTAAAAAAAAAAAAAAAAATTAAAAAAAACCCTCAACTTTTTTTTGTTTAATCCAGGTAGTGTTCATATGCTTAGCACAGAACAAATGATTAATTGTTTTTTGGACTAGAACCCATGCAGTCAACATTTTACAGGACCGAGTCTTTCATACCACCCCCCCCCCCAATTTGGTGAAATACCTCTTTAAAACAGTGAGAAATACTGGCCTGGGATGTGCAAGGTGGTGCCACATACATAGAAACACACCCTGCCACTAAATTGCTCCTTATATTAAATTCATCATAGTTCTGCTAAACTTTAAGCATCTGCACTGAAGTTTTACAGGTGAGCCATTTATTTTTATAATAAATGTTGCTGGAGAAACTTCAGCAAAAGCAGGTCAGCTATTTCTTTAGATAGGATTAAGGAAAATCCTTTGCCTTGTCTACTCTTGACACAAAGAAACCTGCATCCAAACTGTCTTGTTCAGAAGCTCTGACCTTCCCTTGCATTGTAGAGACTTGAAATCTCCTGGGGTAAGGACAAGGGGCCATGTGTCATACTATATCTGTTTCTGCAAATCTGTATGCAGTCATTTTTGTTACTGTAGCATCTTTGCAGAGCTGAACTAGCATCCCAGGGGTGTTTGCACTGAGCTGTTCTTGAATGCTATGGGCTGCCATGACCTGAAGAGGGGGAGGCACTTTATCAATGCTTCTGAGATAACAGTGTGTATGTCTAGCGGTGGGAGAAAGTAGATTGAATAACCAGGTGGCGACACATGGAGTCTACACTAACTAAAGTAACAGTCCATTAAATACTCCCAGTTTTGGACTCACCTCTGTCTCGTGGAGCACCTGGAGCTGAGCGAGGTGGGGATGCACAGCCAGGCAGGTTGCTCCCGTGCTCTGAGAGCTGCCACCGCCAGCACAGGGGTGGCAGGGAGGAGGCGTGGGGCATCAGCAGCTCACCTGTGTCCTCTGCTTTGTGCTGCTGGGGCAAGCAGGAGAGCGAAAGCTTAATGGAGAGTGGGGAAAGTAGTTCCCCCTACCCCCCAAATAACATTGCACGGAGCATTTGACTGGCTTTAGATAACGTGCAAACATGGCTTGCTTTGTATATGTTGTGCAACCTGGAACTTTAAAATATATTTATTTTTTTAATATAAAATTGCTCTGCTTTGCCACTGCCTGTGGTGTTCTGCTCTAAGCTGTTCTGAGGTTATTGAGTAGTTAAAAACATTACGGCTGTGGTTTAGTGATGCACTACAGCAATTCACATGCAGTCTTGTCAGGCTTTTCAGCTTTCTTTGAAATGCAACCTTTCTGTAAAACTGTAGGGTATAGCAAGTGAAGCATGTTAAAAAAAAACCCACAAAACAACAAAAAACCAAAACCCAACCCAAAACAAAACAAAAAAAACCACGAAAAAACAAATAGCAAAGGAGGGAAAACACTGCATAGGTTATTCCAAAAGGGTTATAGCCACAAATAGCATGAAATTGCAGCAAGAGAAATGGCCTAATGATGACATCTCTGATTCTGTAGATTAATCTCAAAAGATAAGCAGTGAAAATCCTTCTGCTCAGAAAATTTAACAGTATTATGGGATAAACAAAATGTTTCAGCATATCAAACAAGACAGATGAGGAACCTGTGCAGCTTAATATCAGTGCAGTCTGTTCCACAGAGGAATGAGGATACGAATCTAACTGTGCCCTCCAAATTCATACTAGGCATTCAGATAATTTCAGACATTGTTAAAAATTAAAGGGTTTATTCCCATATATAATTAAACATTCTTATGAGTGTGGCAGTTGTGTACTGCATAACTTGTATTTAAAATATTAACCTAAAACTAAATAAGTTTTTGTAATTTAAAGCCTTGGAAGCCACATGTTTGGTGGGGGTTTGGGGAGTTTTTTGTTTTGGTTTTTCAGGTTGGTTTTTTGGTTTGGTTTTTTTTTTTTTAACGCTGCATCAGGAAATGTAAAAAGGAAATGCAAAATCTGCATTATAATTAAAAGAGAGCCATTATGGTGTTTCTTAACATGAAACTGAAAAAAATACTGCCTAGAGGCAGATCTTTGAACTAGATTACTTTGGGTTTTTGGCTGCTTTATGCGAGCTTTTGTGGCACGGAAACAGGATGAATATTTTTAGCTTTTTGCTGAATTCCTCCCCCTCACCCTTTTTTAAGTTCACATCTCTGGTCTCAGGGCATTGTTTGAGAGGCTGCCATTTGAATGAGGGGAAAGATTCAGTGATGTGCTTGTAGCAGGCATTCGATGCTACTGTGTATAGTTACAATGAGATTTCAGTGTGTGAAAATTCACTGTTCAAAGATCTAAAAAATCCCAAATTGTATTATCTAAGGAAGGCACTAAATAAGACTATGCATTTTACAAGGCCTTGTTTAAAGTAATATTGATCTCTTGGAAATTCTCCCATTGTAACTAAAGTGTTAGGCTATAAATTCCTTGATGTAATATTACTCATGCGAAGTAAATGAGTATGTACATGGTAGCACTGTTTCGTGGCTACATATGATTGAGTTGGATTATGTTGCTCCTTTCCCCCACTCAGGTTGGGAGTATCTCTTCAGGCATGCCTGCTGCAGATTGTGGGGTACAGAAATCTGATTGTAGAGGTTGAAAAGCTGCGCAGAGAGCCATATGATTCGGAGAATCCGCAACATGAGGAAATGCTTCTGAAGGTAGGTGCTTAAGAGATATTTAGAGGGCATCCTTTATTCATGTCAGCTCCAAATGACCTGGTTTATAAATCTCTTTAAAACATCAAGAGGTATTGTTGCCTTCCTCCATCGTGTGCCTGTTGTAAGATAAGGCTATACAGCATATTAATCTAGTCTGGGTGTAACACCTGCCAAGCAAGCAGCTCATTCCCTGGTTGATGAATGTGTGTCCCTTGGCTGGACTACGTCTAGGCACTGGATACCCGGCTCTTACTGCAGATAACAGCTCTGCGCTATGAGCTCTGGAAAAATAGCTGTATGTCCTACTTCAAATACACCTTTCTTCAACATGAGAAGGGTATTTTTCTCTCTTAACCAGAATAAAGTTTTTTTTTTTTCTTCAGTTTCTTTTATTTTTGAAGACATTGTCTGTGTATCCCAATGGCAAACCTCTAGCTTTCATTGTGTCGGATGGAAGGGTGGGAGATGATGACTTACACGTTTATATTTACCAAATATATTTTCAAATGAAAACAAATTGAAGCCATTCTTTAGATGATACATGCATAGTGACGAAAACCATACCCATTGGGTTTCACATACTTCATGCTTTCAGGAAAGTCTTGTGCTGGAGCAGATAATAAAAGTATTTTTTCAGGAAGATCATCTTGAAGCCATAAACAGAGGGAGAGCTAGAGAGCTCTTATATTGGAAGGGAATTGAGGAGAGAATAAAGGGGGTGGAAAATAGTCTAACAGCAAGTCCCAGTATTTCTTCTGATCCTATTTCTGACCATAGCTAGTGCCAGATGCTTCAGAGAAATGGCAAGAAACATAGAATAGTGATAATGAGCTTATCTACAAGCAAAATGCCTTCTTACAGAATTCTCAGATGTCTTATAAAAACATACCACCTGTTTGGTTTTTTTGTTATTTTAAACAAAAATATTGAAAACTTAAACACTTCCTTTGCTTCTGTCCCCATCCAGCTTTGTTGGGATTTTTTACAGCACATGATGATGAAGCTGTCTTCCACGCTGCGGTTTGCAGTGTAATGCCTTACACAAGTTACAGTGGGAGCTTCTGGAAGTGTTACCTTAGTTACTTGGGCTTCCAGGCACTTCCAAAAATCCCAGTAGGCATCTTATATAAGCGCTTAAGGATGCAAATAACTATTTCTAAAAAATGCTTCAAATGGTCAGAGAGTTCCTGTAGGTGTCGGGAAGGGTATCTTTAAGGTTGGCTCCTTGCTGGGAGGTGGGAGTCTCGCTGAGGAGGAGTCAAAATCCAGAGCTGCCCCTGAAGGAGTGCTCTAGCCACCAGGTAGGATGGGGCAGATGGACTCCTATTCATGTCCTGCCCCTGTGCAGCCAAAAGCACAGATTTCTTGGGGGTAGAGTGGGCTTTAATTAAAAGGACACACCAATTTACCCAGTGAGGAAGCCTGTGTCTTGGAGGTGGGAGATTCAGGTGCCAGCCTACAATGTTGCTCCCTGAAAATACCAGATACCTGGCTGCAGATTTAATGAGAGCCTTTGGCTCTAGGAAAGCATTCCTAAATACATTGGGCATCTACACTGCCCAGAGAGCAAGAAGTTGGGCCCGCGGATGGGATCACAGGTGAGAAGCACCGAGGAGCTTGTTGTGGTCTGCTTCCTGGCCACCCAGCCTGTGAGGGCCAGGTCCTGGTTCTTAGATGCTCCTGAGAATCATGTCAGCAATGATGTGTAGTCACATAAGTGCTTTAAAAACATAACTGCAGAAGAATAAAAGCAGAATGGAAACTGAGCGTTTGTCTGAGGGGAGATTAAACAGTGCAGCTTATGCTGTAAAATTCATACTGTTGAAGAAAGTATCAGTTTCACCATCTGCTTCCAGTGTAACCTGTGTATTAGCACTTGTTTACAGCAGGCATTTTTCTTCCGCGAATTCTCATGTCAAATGGAAATATGTCCAATGGTTTCATTTGGTTTCCAACCCACGCTGGGGAAGAATAGGCCAGTTGGTTATCGTTCCTTCTAGATATTCTGCTAAGTGATCTCTGCAGTGGGTAATTCGAGTTCCTAATGTCTATCATGTATTCATGTTTACCAGTCGGGCACTTTATGAATGAGAGAAAGATTAACAATGTGATTGAAGTAATGAATAATACTGTATTTACTGTCAATGGGTGAACAAGAAAGGTAGCAAATATGATTTAAACAATGATGCTTTATGCAGTCATACAAAGTGAAATCATTAAAATTTTAACCATCCTAAGGCACCTCATTTTAAATGCAGTTAGAATTGCTAAAATTAATAAGTTTTCTGGGTTGTTTACTTGGGAAATGTGCATACAGCTCTTTCCCTTGGGTAGGCTTTGTCTAAGTGCATTTCTTGAGGCCCTACTCACCAACTCATGGTTTATGGAAAACACCTGATTTCTTAATACACTTTGGAAAGGGTGAGTTTGTGATATGGCGCATGAAGTGTGTGGAAAAGTATGTATTTGTCAGACACATCAATTTAGGCTGCTTTTAGGTGCCTAACAACATGATATTTAGGCACTAAAGTCACTGGGCCAGTGCAGCTAGGGGGATTTATTCCAGCTGAGGATCTGGCTTGTTAAATCACTTTGTCCTTTTTTTATGTGAGATCAATGAATGATTCACCCCTTAGTTAAATATGAAGGTGGCACATGCTATTCTTGTATAGATTATTTTTTTTTTATGTTCTCCAATTTGCTTTTCAGCACTCTGGTAGCCAAGTCAGCACTCTTGATTTATAACCCTTCCAGAGACTTGCAAAAGATGCCGGAGAAAAGATTGCTGCAGAGCCTCAGGGACCTGAGGGCTGATTGCCTGCCTCTCTGTCAGTGATTTACAACCAAATTCCAGCCCGTTCCTGTCTCTGTGCTTATGGAGGCAGATGCTAGTTTGATGCACAAAGCGTGAACAAAACAAGTCCTTGTGTGAGACATTACAGCAGCTGCCAATAAGGTCGGAAGGGCCTTGTAGGTCTGAAACATCTGCAGTACTTAAGAGTGGTTTGGGATTTACCCACCCACCCTCCTCACCCCCAGGAATTTAATTTGATTTTATGTTTGGGCTGCTGGGATAGCAATGCAGTGATGTTACATCAGAACTTAGCTTGACTTAAAAAGAAGAAAAAGCCGTACCGATGTGTGGAAGTTTAATTATGTTTTACCTGTAATCTTCCTAGTTGTGGAAATGCTTGAAGCCCAATTCGCCACTGAAAGCTCGGATTTCGAAGCAGTGGTGTGAAATTGGTTTCCAAGGTGACGATCCTAAAACAGACTTTAGAGGAATGGGTCTCCTGGGCTTATATAACTTGGTGTAAGTATGTTCCTCTGTAGATGGGTTTATGTGTGCTGAAGCATGAAAAGCGGGATTACTTGCAGATTTTTAGCAAGTCTATGGGAATGACTTATGAAAGTGTTAGGGACTCCATATAAAAAACTGAAAGAATTTATTTGCTAGCCCAAATTTTGGAGGGTTTCTCTCCTTGAAGGGGTCTCCTTTCTTTCAGTATTCCTAATTCAACTCAGTAATACCGCCTGCTAAGCCCTTTTTTTAGTTTCTCTGTGATACAGTAAGTTAGCACTCTCTCTTCCCACAAGAAAGAAACTGTAAAGTATATTTTCACCAATATCTAGATCTCCTTAAACAAAATGCCCTGAAAGTGGGTAGGTGGGAGGGTTATGTTACTGCTCAGCTTCCTTGTTTGGGAATTTCATGCTGAATTCTTAGGCAAAACACTTGAAATACAGCCACTAATGGCAGAATTCTGTAGTTGGACTACTTCTTCAATTTCTGTCGATACTCAAAATTAAGCAGTGAGTTTACATCACTTTTCCCTTCTGCCTCACGCACACCAGGTGTTGGTACCACATCTGTGGTTGGTAATTTGGGAGTTGATCAATGCCTGTTATTTCCTCCAGCCCTTGTATCTACTGCAGGTAGTTACATAACTTAGAAACATTTGGTAAAATAACCTCTCCCTATGAGGGGAAGAAGAAATATTTTCTGCTTTTACAGACTGAAGGACGTAAATCATCCACTGTCCCTATGTTGTTCTCTAGCAAAGCTCAGTTGAGGATCTGGACTCTTGACTCTGGCTTTGAACTTCCATTGGAGATGAATCCCTACCATGTATTTCATTTCTTAGTCTCCTGTGATGACTCTTATCTTGTTTAATGAATCTGCCCGATCAAAAAGCCTGAGTTGCTTTCTCTTGAGCTCAGCAGCCAACATGTTCTAATAATAAGCAGCTGATTTTCTGTAGGGTGGGTAGAAAGGGGACTCTGGTCATGCACTTTCACTAAGCACTTATAGGATTGCACTTGTAATTTGAGGCTGCTTTTATCTTTCATTTTGGGGGTCTGAATTGGTAGCTTAATGAATTTAACAAGTTAAATGCTACTCAAACTGCGTAACACATGTAGTGACCTTTAAAAGGATGTGTATGGACAGCTCAGTATGACTTAAGATGCTTTTTTTGGTTGTGTTTCTTTAACAATTCACCCTGAACATATATATCTGCAGGTATTTTGCCGAATGGGACACTGAGATAGCTCAGCAAGTTCTCTCTGATTCTCTTCAGCCTAAATACAGGTAATGCTTGAGACCAGAAAAAATACCTTGAGAGCGCGCTGTGCTGGCTGGTGTTTGGGGGAGGGAGCTGGGTTGGTTTTTTTTCTTTTTGTTGGGCATATGCGTGGGTATCGCCACATGCTATCTGTTTTCAAGTACTGATCCTGAAAACTGATCAAGTCCAAGAGACAAAAGGTATACTGAATTTTAGAAATAGTTAAACTTAGCATTCAATGTTTTCATTTATACTTCTAATTTCAAGTGATTTTGTATTTTTATTTACCTTTCTTTTAATTCTTTTGTCTTTTCATAATGAAGGGAAGTCACTAAGAAGGAAATAAGGTATTTTTTTTCTTTTCTCTTAGTTTTATGAGACCCTACATGTAAATAAAGATCAAACCATACTGCAATTTGGTGTATTATAAACTGAAAGTCTTTGTTGCAACACCAAGAGATCCATATTCCTTTCTCTAAAGTTAACTCAAATGTAGCTGATGGTGCAACACTGAGTAGATCTGAGCATGCTTATATATAAAAAATTAAATCAACCTTGCTTGGTGTAGCTAAAGTACTGTATTTTAGACCTATTTAGTACCAGGCTTAATGAACAAATTTTGGGTGACTTTCACCTCTAGGAAAAAAGTCTAAGCAGTGCCACTATAGTCACAACAGCTGTGACTGAGTCGATAATCAAAGGACTTGTTAGCACAGCTGAGGAGCCCCTTTATAGTCATGTACTCTGTCTGCCTTGGCTAATGATGGGTCTAATCTGGCTAGTCTGTTGTCCTGACTGTTGAGAGATCAGGTACCTTCAAGTGGCAAAAATTGTGTTGTGAATGATTTGTGAATAGATCTATTCCGTAATTACTGGGGGGGAGATGCCTCTTAGCCAGTTACATGGTAATCAGTTGCCTTAAAAGAGATTTTTTTCTTCTGCCAGTAATGTTAGGTATCCATATAGCAGGTCCACATCTGAATCCTGTGAAGCTTTTGATCTCCTCAGTATTTTGTGATTGAGTTCCCAATAGCAATTCTGTGGCATAAAGCACTTGGAACACATGAGTGTTCTTCATCTACATGTTTGATTACCAACGTCCACCTTGGAGTGCTGTATGAGCATGTGCAATTTCTATCCCTTGAAAGAGCATTCAGTAGAAGATAGATACTGCTGGTGGTGCCTGTGGTGTTCTTCCTGGTGTGGTTGCTTAGCAGCCATGCTGGTTTCCGATCTGATCATGATCAATGTAATTTCTATTTCTGTTGAACTGTATTACTTGTCCACATCCTACATGTGCCACCTTTATTCAATGTTTGCTTGGGGTTTTTTAACTGATGTTATGCCACAGCCTACAAAGATGGTTAAGATTTTAGAGAACAAGTGAAGACTGATGTCTTTCTGTATGCTAAGCCATTTAGGAGGTGAAGTTTTGTCCTCATGCATGCCACCTGGTAACACTCAGGTCAGGATGCATATGAACCTATTAGCATCTTTCATACTTAATGGCAACAATTTTTAAACACTATATTTACATGAAGCTCAGGGGATTGTTTTTAGTGTAATATATACTTATTGTGGTTCAAGTATAGTCCAGCAACAATGCTTTCACACATGGCTGTCTGTAATTTGGGATCTAAAGCTTGCAAACTCTGATCTGCCTTACCAATGCAAAACTCCCACAGGCATATCTAAGTTGTAGCCCACTGGTTAGGGTCAGTTCCGTGCCTGCTTTTAGCTGGTGATAAATGCAGGCAATGATTTCTGCTAAATTTGCTCCATTTAAGTAGATTAAAACCTGGTTCGTGGGTTGTCAGCTGACTGGTTGCATCACACAGCTCTTTTAAATGAAAATGTTGTTGAAGAGCAGAAATTTAGGCTAAAATCAATCTGTTCCCTAACTAATTTTGTTTTAAGGGAGGGATCTTCTGTGTTGTTGAAAAGCTCTGCATTATTGTGCCAAATAATAGGAAATACTGTTCCTTATTTTTGACTGTTGAGTGGTTTCTAATTTGGCTGGACATAAAAACTTTGTCAGAGGAGTATTTTTCATGTTTGCTGCCTCAGGTGAATCATGCCTTCCAGTGATGAGTGTCATATATATCTTTGAAAACACAAAAGGCTAAAACCATCTTTGATTAGTTAAAAGAAATATAATATTATCAACTTTTTGTATAGCTCAGACTTAACTGAAGTGGATCATCTTTGTGGTCAATATAGAAAATAACTGTCTTTCACTGAGAGCATTGATGTAGACAAACGCTTTGTAATGATGAGACAAGTTTATCAGCAATGCTATAAAGCCAGTTACCCATTTCAAGTCCATCCAATCCATTTTATACCAATCTATTCAGTCAGAAGCAGAGTTAAATCTGATTAGCTATATCAATGGAGGTAAAATACCGTGTTCAGTCAATGTTATAATATCAAAGAAATTGAAAGAAAATATTTGTTAGTTAGTAATGCATAGCAATATCTGGATTTAATCTTTTTTTTCCCCTTAGCCAATTCAGTAAAGCCGAATGGGAGAAGAAAAAGTTTGATAAGGCAATTGGGTAAGTTTAAAAATGTTTTTAACGTTGCTACACGCAC
The DNA here is from genome assembly GCA_020745775.1 of Theristicus caerulescens. Classification (NCBI taxonomy): domain Eukaryota; kingdom Metazoa; phylum Chordata; class Aves; order Pelecaniformes; family Threskiornithidae; genus Theristicus; species Theristicus caerulescens. Next base: position 115,252,221 of record CM036559.1, on the reverse strand, counting down.
AACAGTTAACAATAACGCTGTACATTTGAGGGGAAAAAGGTGTTTCCTGGTTACTTTATAAAGGAAATTTCAGTGTACATACTAACATTTATTGTCTTAACCACACCTTGATTTTGATCAAAGATTACAGGAAAAATGGTTTGAAGTAAGAATTAGGAAAAATAACACAAAAATGTTGCAGCAAGGAGAAGCTTTCTCTGTATGCTATGAATAGTGCAGTGATGAATATCTGTTTAATTCTTCTTAACACATAACGTGATCAAGTCTCACTTCTTACTGTCAGAGCCAGGTTCTGATCTGCTTTCAGGAAAGTATAATAGGGGAATATAAAAGGGAAGAAATTGTAGTGAGGTTTTTCTCTTGTTAAGCAGTGGGTTTGATATAGCTGCATTATTCATGAGTATGGAACTGGACGTTCCTTCTGAGTGTATCTGAAAATCTGTACTACAACATTTTAATGCCCATATTTCATGTTTCTGTGAAACTTGTCACTAGGCCTCACATTGCAGTTAACTTCTGGAGTTTTATTTATTGTTTTTTCCTCCTGAAAGATATCAAAGGTTAAAGAAAAGGGAAGTATTTTGGTTTGTTTGATAGAGATAATTGAAAAAATACCCAGGACAGTCTACAGAAGACAGCTGTGTTCAGAGGACAAAAAAAAAAATTCACTGAATAACTAAACAAGTTTGCTTTTATCACTAAATGTCACTGTGGGACATTATATGTTTTCTTGGGAAATGGTCACTGCCAGAAATGTCAAGTTCTCTAGGCAACAGGCTCACAAATTAAGAAATAACTTCCAATTTCTGAGTTCTGTTGTGCCTAAATATACTTTCCTTGTTGATAACTCTTAGCAGGACAGGGGGTTGCTTCATGAGTCTGATTTTTCTTATTTCTGTTTCCAGCATGCTCTGATTTAGGTTTTTGCCTGTTTTCTGGCCTGTGTATCTAGTTCTCTGTTAGGAAGAAATTGGACGTGACTCAGCTAGATCTTTTTCACAGGCTTTTTAGCCATGTGAATGTCTTTATAGAACTGATTGTTGAAACCTGATGTTCCTAACTGTGGGTAATGAATTCCAGTGCGGCAGATGGGTTAAAATAGCAAATGATGGGTCACCCTGCAGACACAGCCACCGTGTGGAGTGCTTGCCCTGTGTCAGAGGCGAGCACAGGGACGCCTGGGCTTGTTCTTATTCCATAGGAATGAATCTGTGCTGCTCCACTGAAAATGCTGGCACAGTGATGAAACTCCTGTTTTCGCTGTGACCATATGTTTCACAAGGGAAGCATTGCTATTAGAGTGTACCAAGCAGGCAGGATAAATGTTTTTCTTGTTTTCTACCCCCCCACCTTGGAAGCTTACAAAGGAGAGAATTAATACACCTCAGTAGCACACAATATCTGCAGTGTCAGTGTCATCAGTGTTTCTTATAGTGTGCTGAAAGAAAACAAACTCTCCAAAAATGTTGCTGCTTCTTTTTCTTACAGCTATTCATTTGCTATCGTGGGCATTAACATAACAGACCTCGCATACAACCTACTTGTGAGTGGAGCTCTGAAGACCCATTTCTACAATGTTGCTCCAGAAGCACCAACACTAACTCACTTTCAGCAGACATTCTGTAAGTGGTGATGGGGCTGGGAAATACATAATTTTACTCCTGCTAACACTTTTGTACTACCCATACTTTAAAAAAAAAAAATCTGCTGACACAGCACAAAGACTATCATGCTAGTCTTGCTCTCCTGTCTTTAGGATGCTTGGATTCAGTTCTTAGTTGTGATGGATGCCACTACCAAACCAAGGGGTAAAACAATCAAAACAAAACAAAACCCCAAAAAAGCCCAAACAAAAAAACTCACCTAGTGTCTGAACAAGTGACCTTCCTATCTTCTTAAACTGGTTTTAAATAACAATAAGAAGAAATTAAAGGTACTTTAAAGAGCTTCTGGAGATTGCTTCCCCATAAACTGTTACGCTCCCCATAAACATCCAACTGTTTTTTAAGATACTTGCATCTACATTCAAGTGTTACCCTCCACCCTTCAGTAGAGTTGTCCCCCCTCAAAATAATGCTTTCCCAGCCCTTTCCCCTGTATTTGAGCAATGCTTCTACAGCACAGACCTGCTGTGCATCCTTGCACAGTGGGAGCAACACTTCTAATATTTTTCAGTGTATAGGCAAGAAACTGATAAACAGTGCATCTTGACTTCTTGTTTCCACATATATGATAATTGCAAAGGTTTCATTCTTTGGTTTGTTTTTTTTTAAGTTTGGCTATTTAGGTAACAGATTTTTTGTTTTGCAGCTATAATATTTTCTTATTGCTTAACTGGATAAATGGCAAATATTAGTGTCGTGTGCATCTCTTTCATTAAATAGTACAGGCTTTTCAGAACAAGGATGCTATTTAATGAGACTCCTTCACCCAAAATCTTTTTTGTGGGCAGATATCATACTGTAGCAGGGCTCTCCCTTTTGCGATGGTTTCTGGGTTGCTGCCCTAGATAGGCTGGCTGGTAGGAACTCTGGGCAGTTTAGCTGCTAGGCTTTTGTCTTTGGTGGTGGTTGGCTTGATAAATAAAAAAAAGACAGATAAGTATCTACCTAAATATCCACTTACCCATCTTCAGGTCATCTTTTCCTTGGAAGGGTTACTCTGTCTTTTCGACACATTCCTGACGTGCCCATGGCCTTGTGAATGAATGTGTCTAGTATGATTGGTTTGGCTCCCATATGTAACAATTGCCAGCCCTTGTTCTCATGGGGGGCTTCACCTTACCAGGTGTGTACTGGAAATACAATACAACGGAGAGGAAACAGTCTAGGAGGTTCTTGGACTGTGTGAAAGATAACTACTTGACACAGCTGGTGAGGGAGCCCCACTGGGCCTCTTGTTTGTGAACAGGGAAGGATGGGTGGGTGATGTGATAGTTGGAGGCCATCTTGGGCATAGCGATCACAAAATGATAGAGTTTTCGATTCTTGGAGAAGTAAGGAGGGGGGTCAGCAGAACTGCTACCTTGGACTCCCAGAGGGCAGACTTAGGCCTGTTTAGGAGCCTGGTTGACAGAGTCCCTTGGGAGGCAGTCCTGAAGGGCAAAGGAGTCCAGGAAGGCTGGGCATTCTTCAAGAAGGAAATCTTAAAGGTGCAGGAGCAGGCCGGCCCCGTGTGCCAAAAGACAAGCCAGTGGGGGAGAACACCGGCCTGGCTGAACAGAGAGGTTTGGCTGGAGCTCAGGGGAAAAAAAGGAGAGTTTATGACTTTTGGAAGAAGGGGCAGGCAACTCAGGAGGACTACAAGGATGTCGTGAGGTTATGCAGGGAGAAAATTAGAAGGGCCAAAGCCCAACTGGAACTTAATCTGGCTACTGCCATAAAAGACAACAAAAAATGTTTCTATAAATACATTAGCAACAAAAGGAGGGCTAAGGAGACTCTCAGTCCTTTATTGGATGCAGGGGGAAACGTAGTGACAAAGGATGAGGAAAAGGCTGAGGTACTCAATGCCTTCTTTGCCTCAGTCTTTAATAGTCAGACCAGTTGTTCTTGGGGTACCCAAGACCAATAGCATCCTGGCTTGTATCAGAAATTGTGTGGCCAGCAGGACCAGGGAAGTGGTTGTCCTTCTATATTTGGTACTGGTGAGGCCGCACCTCGAGTACTGTGTTCAGTTTTGGGCCCCTCACTACAAGGAGGACATTGAGGTGCTGGAGCGTGTCCAGAGAAGGGCAACAAAGCTGGTGAAGGATCTAGAGCACAAGTCCTATGAGGAGTGGCTGAGGGAACCAGGGTTGTTTAGTCTGGAGAAGAGGAGGCTGAGGAGAGACCTTATCACTCTTTACAACTACCTGACAGGAGGTTGTAGCGAGCTGGGGGTCGGTCTCTTCTCCCAAGTAGCAAATGATAGGACGAGTGGAAACATCCTCAAGTTGCACCAGGGGAGGTTTAGGTTGGATCTTAGGAAAAATTTCTTCACTGAAAGGGTTGTCAAGCATTGGAACAGGTTGCCCAGGGAAGTGGCTGAGTCCCCATCCCTGGAGGTATTTAAAAGAGGTGTAGATGTGGTGCTTAGGGACATGGTTTAGTGGGACCTGGCAATGTTAGGTTCACAGTTGAACTCACTCTTAAAGGTCTTTTCCAACTTAAACAATTCTATGATTCCATATCCTATTCTTGCCTCTGGTTTCTTGCCACATCTAAAATCCCTCACCGCTGAATTTGGGGGAGGAAGAGACATGTTTTAGTACCTTTACCATGTCTTCTTGCCACTGCCAAAGTCGTGGCTGCAGGAGGGACTGTTCTGCTGGCTAAGCCTGGGACTGTGCCCCAGGACCACTGTGTCTGCTGACCAGCATGGCCAGTCCATCATGACAACGTGGGAGGGAGAGCTGATTTTGACAGCTCTTCCCTCTGCAGCCCATGCATGTATGAGTTATGAAGCAGGATAAAACTTGCATGGCTCTCTGCTGTAGTAATGGGTCAGTAAAGCATATGGATGTTCCTACACACTCTGCCTGCAATCCTACAAAAAACTTGAGGTTATCCTAGGAAAAGCTTGAGGCTATCAAATGGACTTTATTGTAGAGAAAGCATCAACAGACAAACTTTCCTGGAGCGAGGACAATTCATCCAGATATTATCTGTTTGAGTCTGACAAATCCCTGCTCTTATACTCTTGCAGTTTTCTCCTCTCCCTACTGCAGTCATCCTAGATTTCCTTCAAATTTCCTTCAAACCCAGACGCCATTAGACTGCATTAAATGCCTACAGGCTGCCTCACTGAACTGGAAAGTCAAAATTACATTGCCCAGCCAGCAGCCTTGCTGGTAGAGCAACACAGTGGTTGTACTGCATGGACCTCCTAAATGCTGATCCACCACGCCACCTCATCTGCACCCTTCTGCTCCCTCAGGCCATGAGGACACACATGAAGTGAAGGATTGCATTTGGCCCACTGCTTTTGGGCTCCGTTGCCTTCTCTGACTGTTCAAGCAATGCATGAAACTGTATTGCTCAATGGCATGCTCACCACAGTCACTGCTGAAGTAGAGAAGGTACCTCTTGGAAATCTCCTAGATTTTGGAGGGTGAAGATCTAACGATGTCTTACATTTTATATAGTGATTTTTTTTTTTAAAGGGGTTTTACTGAGCTTTTCTTTGAAAGTTACATCCCTTGAAATGAAACAGCCTGTGGCTGTTGGAATATATGGAAGAGAAGTGAAGATGTACTTAAAGTACCTTTTGAATGAAGTTCCTCAAATTGATGATGGGGAAAAATGACTATGCAAATATACCTTGACATTTTAAGTTAGAAGTATGTGTGTTGTAATTGTCATGCAATAGAAATAAATGGATAGAAGCAAGTAAGCCTTTTTTAGATCAAATGCCCTCACTTTCTGAAATACAGAAAACGTACTTGCACATTTTGCTGTGTGGGGATGTAAGATTATACTTCAGTGGTTCATCTGCTGTGGAAGGTGGGATCAAGAGATTGGGTACAGTTCATTGAAGTCCTAGTGCTGGATGTAACATTTTTCTTGTCAGTGAAACTCTTTGAGTCCAAGGATGGCACAGAACTGAGAGGGTAAAGGCCTTAATCAGAGCCTGTATATTAAACCCACTTTGGAATCAAGTTTCTTTCTATAACAGGGATGTCTTACCAAAGCTAGCAGTTCTGTGTATCGCCTTATCATTCATCTTTTCAGGATCATGGGCATAAGTGTTCAACAACACTTCAAGCAAGGTCATGCACACACAAGGTAAAGTTGTGCATGAGGAGGAAGTGTTAATACAGAAAGACATGATGGTAACTGTTACATTACCTACAAGTGTGCTCTTTTACAGTGGAGAGTAAGCAATGTTCCCATGAGGAAATATCTGTGAGGCAGAACTTGGATATAAACAAAAGGCTGGTGGAGCAGCGACAGCAGCATCTTCCCCTGCTTTTATACTCATTAGTTTAATGTTTTAGTTCATGTATCCATACGTCAAGACAACTAGTGACTTCTTGTATTTATTGTGAGGAGTTCTGCCAATGTATAATATTCATCAAATTTTGGGTTTGTCCGAAATGGGCTTAGTCTTGTCCCTGCATAGTGCTGTGAGGTGTCAGACCTCCGTGACCAGGATTCTCTGTTAAATCTTAATTGTTAATTGCAGGTTTCTTTCTAATTTTGTATGTGATCTTTACATACTGTCTCTTCTCCTTTTTTATTATTTTGTAGGCTACTTAATGCATGAATTCCACAAATTCTGGATTGAAGAGGATCCGCTGGACATAATGGAGTTCAATCGTGTCAGAGAGAAATTTCACAAGCGAATCTTGAAACAGCTCCAGAACCCAGAGATGGCTCTGTGCCCTCATTTTGCTGCATCAGAAAGTTTAGTCAATATGTAGTTACTCACTCGATTTTATTTGGAAACACTGCCTCACTCTTGTGTTAGATCACTGTTTAGACCATCACTAGCATACTGATGACCATGGCGATTGTATGCATGTTTTTGGTGCAGTATTCATCTATTTTTGTCACATGTACTAGATCCCCTTATGCTTCTCTGGTTGGGGATTTCTCATTTTAAATGCGTGCTCATATTGTGGCATTATGCAGTGTTACATTTTGAATCGATGTCCAGGTATCAGAGTTTTTCTATTTTTTTAGACTTTCCTCATAATTCAGCATTGACAATTGAATTGTATTTCTCTAGCTGTGTTTTTGTATATGTGGAATAAGTAGCTGGATCTTGTATTGTGAAAGCTTTTTAACTTCTTGGTATATTTTAAGATAACTACTGGCATTTCAAGCGAAATGTATGTTTGGACCTCGTCTAGAAGATAATGCGCGTAATTTAATCTGATGCAGGCAAACACATTAAAGTCCAATTTTCTCCATGCAGCCATATAGGCTTAATGCAGAATTAATGAGGCTTATGAGGTACAAGTTTCAGTGAGAAGAGTTTATGCAGAATTACAATCAAACTCCACAGCTGCATGAATACCAAATGGTCTGGTGATGCTAATACCTTCACAGTGAACTGCAAACACATTCACAACTACTGGATGCTGGCAGGGGCCAAAACTTATATCATCAGGCCGTTGTCACCAACACCACCATGCTGAAGCATGGTCTAAATTCCTGCACATTGCTTTGAATATAGGGGGGTTAGTATTTCGTGTTGCATGTTGGAAGGCAACATGATTTGGTCACGTTGTGCTTGGTGAATTCAGGGGAGCAAAAAATCTTTTTTTTTTTTTTTTCTTTTTTTTTTTTTAACTACTGAAAATGTTGCTTTGATTGTCAGTTCAGTTCCTAAGAACTGGGAGAAATAATTGATTGGAAGGTTTTGAGCAAAACCACTTGAGTTTCCCAGACTACTTACAAAGAAAAATTAAAAATGGCAAACTGCCTTTTTTCTAAAAACATAAATGAGTAAAAGTGTCTGACACTAAGATTGTGTAGTATATTGAACAGCATCTACCATGGCATTTCATACCCATGGTATTTTTTACCTTCTAAGCAATCAATTTTAGTATTATATGTGTAAATCACTTGCATATGGAGATTAAATTGAGTAGTATCCAACTACTTGTGAATTATATGAATAAATTATATGTCATTCTAAACTGAAGCACTGTGGGTTTTATTTTTGAGATATGCGGTAATACAGATGAAAGCTATTTTACTTTAATGGATCAAGTGAAAGGGGAAATAACAGCTTTGTGGTATTTCCCTGGTCTGAAGTGATCTGAACTTCCTCACATTGGGTTCTTTATACCACTTCTAGTTACAGCTTGGGCTATCACTTCATAAGTAAAAGATAAAGCAATGGGAGTGGTTAAAGTTCTTGAGAAACTTCTTGGATTTAAGCCCTCTCATTTCTTTGCTAAAATGTCAGATGGGGATCAGGACTTTTCTGCAGGGCTGGAAACTTGCATTCATTGCAGAGTTAATCAGCACAACTCTATGGGTGTTGCGATAATTAGTCTTCTCCAATCAATTTGGAAATATGGAACTGGAAATATTAACTATTGCCTATTTTGCATGAAAATAAAGGAATAAAAGCTGTGTATGTTTAACTTACTACCATTGATTTTTGGAAAGTGGTTATTTATAATCATTAGATATCGAGGACTTCTTTGTATCACTCTTGAAGCTTCTGAAATAAGTTTCATTGTTTCAAATCTTAGACTCTCGCTTTCTTTCTCTGCCCCGCTCTGACTTAAATACCTTCTGCAATTTGTTAGGCTACGCTGGTTTATTTTTAATACTTTGCACTGGAATTCATGGAGCTGAGGGGGAGGGAGGCACAAAGTTCCCTGCTACCTTCTTACTGGGGCGATCCTCTCAGTCGTTATGCCTTGTCTCAAAGTGTCAGCTTCAAATAGAATCAGAAAATGTCATCTGGCTCCGTATCAGACTGCGTCACTACAGTCTAGCTGCTTGGTCAGTGGTTTTTCCTGTCTTGCAGGGAGATGGATTTAATGAAGCTGAGCGTGAAACTCCTCCTCCTGTGGAGCCCCTGCCTGCTGGTGCCCACAGATCTTATCGTCCTGCCCACTTGTGCTGCAGCATTGGCCTGTGACATCCTTGCTCTCAAAATCCCTGTTAAACCTGGGGCAGAGAACATCCCTGGTGCCTGCCAAGCTGGCTGTGCGCTGCTGAGGGAGGATGTCCATCTGTCCAGCAATGGCCTCTCACCACAATGCAAGCCTAAACTTCTATTTAAAAAATTAGAACTTACTCTATCACTGATACATCTCCAAACTGACCTGTGAGGAACTGGATGCTGCTTTCCCTAGGGAGGAGAAAATGAAAGAAACAGCAAAAAAAAAAAGTATAAAAAGTTGTTTTGAGAAAGTAGAATCAATATTTGATACTCACTGCAGGGTGCAGATTTTGGTTTAATTAAGAGTAGGGAAGATTTAGGTTGGATCTTTTGAAAAACTTTCCATAGCCTCATGGCTGCTGCACTTCACCTGACATCTCCTCTCCTGGAGGCTCCCATGAAGCCGGCCGAACGCTTGCTACTGGGAAAACACCATCCCTGGCCCTGTGTGGCCGGGGCAGCTCGGGCAGCAGGTGCTGCCTGCCCAGCCTGTAAAGCTCTTTTTGGCACCTTTCTTTGTTAACAGGTATTTTTCTCAAGCAAATAATTTCCATTGGCATCGCCATGCAACCCAGGTGTTTTAAAAAGGCACAGCCTAAGCTGCTAATTTACTTTATAAAATACAAGATAGCGTACTGATGCTGTACAGAATACGTCTTGCTTTGGGTGGGCAGATGAAAATATAATTGATGAAAACATGATATTGGCAGGTTGTATGTGATTTAAAATGCAGAAATATTTACCCTGATCTGCTTAAAGCCAGAAAAAAAGGGCCATGTAGTGTTGTGGTTCTTTAATTCTGTATGCCAAATTATACAAGGGTGGCCTCTATTTCTCTATGTCAGACGTTCAGCCACGTCCCATAGCACAGCACTTCCTTATCCCAGCTAATGTGAATTTCAGTTGTTGCCAGGGCTCCTTCAACAACATAGGTGGGCACCGATTTGTCTTCAGCAAACTCGGTGCTCCACCAGCATTGGTGGAGCTGGGGCTGGGAGCGCCAGCAGGGTCCACGCTCGGGGTTTTGATTACAGCCAGGAGGAGAGTGAGTGCTGCTCCGGCTTTCTGTTGCTTCTTGGCTTGTACCTTTTTTCTTCCTTTGGGGAAGGGAGAATTATTTTTGCTGAGGTTCTTATTGGCTCTTTTGGAAGGTACTTTTTACAATACTGGTGCTAGTGGTATTTCTATATACTATTTTTAGAAGCAAATAAAGTCTGTCTTATCTCTACAGTTTGTCTTGGAGAATTGTATCTCCTGGCTGTTTCCCAGAGCAGCACTGAAGCTGGTCTCGAAAATTTCCTGTCGCGTAAAGGGGATTAATCCATCGTCCTTGTTAATGGAAGAGCAATCTTTAAAAGCACCTGTACCCGCTGTGCGGTCCGTGCTGTGTGCCCCGTGGGGCACAGCCGGTGGCGATGGCTTAGCAGTGCTGGCTGAAGCACTTTGCTGCAAAGGGAGAATTTTCAGTGTGTTCCCAGTTGAAATAAGTGCTGTTAGGTGGAGCAGGATGTATGTGCACAGAATGCTGATGCTTGAGTTAATGAACCCAGATCTGCTGCTACTGACCCAAAGAATCAGTGGTAGCATCATGCACCCGTTGGTTTCCTTTAACCAGCTGATATCATCGTTTCCTTCTTAATCCTGCCCTTCATGGGCTGTGGTTAGCTTTTCACGTTTCATTTGTTGACCTGTCCATTTTTGTCATAATGTGACCTGTGGTTTTTGACCCTTCCACAGGGGCGACCAGCATTGCCAGGTTGTCCACTAGTGGGGTCTTGCAGATTGGAGTCCTTCCTGCATGAGCTCTAGAGGAAACCTCAATCCGCAGCTCCGCTGCGTGGATGGGTCTGACTGAGGTAGGAATCAGTCACAGCCTGAAGCAGTAACCATGTGCAATTCTATAAATGCTAAGTTCATGTGTTTGGCAAGTACTGTTGGGAAATAGGAGAACTCTGTATATACTGTTGGGAAATAGGGGAACTTCCCTCTGTCCCCCAGCTGGCTCTTGACAAGCTTGCCATCCTCAGCATATGACCATTTTGGCATCATTGGAAGACTCCTCTGTGAACGACTCATAATCTCTGATTTTCGGAGAACTGTTCTACTTTGAATCTTGCTAACCACCCTGATTTTCCCCTCCCTCCTCACTTGGAATTTGGTCCAATGTGAGCTGGAATTTTGCACTAATGACTCCTCCAGGCTACACTGAGACAAACAGTATGGCTCTCCTCTGTACACTTGTATCTGCAGCATGGTGCAGCTGAAAATCACATGAATTATTAAAATAGATGTTTTGCAGAAAACAATCCTGAAACAGATAAGAAAATGAATTATTCATTGTTTTCCTTAGTTTGCGGCAGTGCAGGTTTTCTATAAGACTTGCCAAAGATTAGACAGGAGTCTTCCTACAAGATCACGTAGGAATATAGCAGGACTGGCTTTGTGCTTTCCCCTGTGAGCAGCACACATAGAAATCAGGTCATTACTTATTCTAGTAAAAGAAACTGTTCTTCTCTATATAGAACTATAATTAGAAAATGCAATTTAGCTCTAAAACCTCCAAGCAAGAACTGGGTGCAGCAGCTTAGATCAAAATGAACTATGGGGAAGGGCAGAGGGTTTGTTACTTGTGTTGCTGTGTTCCTAGACCTGGGCTCCACTGTACTGAAGGGCTGTAAAAACAAGTAACTAAAGGTGGCATGTTCCCCAAAGAGCTTACAGCCCCAAACAAGGGAGGTGAGCAAGACAGGGGAGCATGGGGTCAACACCTACCAGCACCGCTGGCAGCTCAGCAGAGCAGAGCAGTACAAGAGGAGCTGGAGAAAGGCACACGAGGAAGCTTGTTGTATGTTTATCGACAGTTTTTCCCAATTGCAAGGGCGACCAAGGAAGGCACATGGAGATGACTGTGAAAAACCTAACCAAAGGACAAGAGGGCATGGCACTGTGACATACTAGAAATGAGGACAGATATATTCCTGGTGGATACAGCATGGCTGAGAAGGTCCTTGAAAGAAAAACATAGTCTGAAGTGAGAAAGTGTGTGTTGAAGGGGGGATTCATAGAGATGCTGGTGCGATAAACATGGGGCTGGTGCAGTTGGCAAGGGCTGTGTGCCAGGGTCCTGAATGGGTCTGAGCATGACAACACTGCATGGTCCAGGGTCTGAGAGGATAAGGACAACTTTGGGGACAAATTTTACTTCTGGGCATGGATAAGAAAGGCTGTGCTTCTCAAGAGAGGCTGGTCAGGAAGGGTCAACAAGGTGTAGACATAGCCTAGATGTAAAGCCCTAAAGAGGGGTTAGGGACAAAAGTGGAGCCCTCGGTCATGGTCCAGAGGCACAATGGGAGTGTTCTTCACAGCTGGAAAGAGCTTTGTATGCACATCAGGCTTAAGGGGGGGAGAGTCGTTAGAAAATATTGAACAACTTGGGACTGTAATACAGACATCAGGATAAAAGTCTGGAGCAGAGAGAGCTCTGTGACTCATCGATGGGGCAAGAACTGCCAAGATTGTGCTTGCAAACAAGATTAACCAAGAAGAAAGTGTTGAAGCAGAAATAAAAAATGAACCAATGGCAGAACTCTGTGGCGAGCTCCATGGATAGAAAGAATCCTCCACAGGACTTGTGGCAGTAATGATCAGAAAGGTGGGAGGCAGGAGAGGACAGTCTCAGAAACTGAGGGGAGACCAAATTTGAGAAAACTGCCATGGTCACCTGTGTCAAAGGCATTTGACAGCTGAGTGCTCTATCTTTTCCCTGGTGATGTGTTCTGTTCTGAGCAGATTCCTTTTAATTCTTCCAGCAAAGCACTCGTGCAGAGCCCATCCCACCACAGGCCAATCAGCAGTGTGTACGCCCAGCAAAAACAGTACCAAAACCCTCAAAAGCAGTAAATCAGCTCAGCCCCTTAGCTTTTGTCATCTGCCCTTGTCAAACCAAGGCATCCTTCTGGCAAGACTCATTAAGCGTTACCCAAGCACACGAGCCCTCCTTGCCGGCTCAAAGGCAGGTGTGAGTTTTGCTGAGTTGAAGACTGACTCCTGGGAACAACACGATCTTTTTGAGTCAACTCAGTCCTAGCCGATGGGAATGGCACAAGTTCTGCACCTCGTGACACAGACCTCTCGGGCTGATCCAGCCTATGACGCCTGCCTGCTCACGCCTGTGAAGCTGTCCCTGCTTGACGTGCTGGACGGGGGGGGAATGCCAAAGGGGCAGGATGCAGAAGACGTGAGGTTTGCTGCCTCTCTTTGATAGGCATATTTGTGATGCTGATTTGGCTCTGGATGGTCTCACATGTTCCTTTAAGCTGTTGTGACTAAGCCATCACCTGCCTCTTCACTTTCTCCCAGTTTTCCATTCACATTGGTTGGTTGGTTTGAATTTAAGCCAACTGATATACACTTTGCCTTGAGTTTCCATGTCTCTGTCCCCACTACCCCTTCAGCTTCTCTCCCTTTCACCCTTTGTCACACACAGTTGGCAGAGAACCATTTTGAAGAGAAGGATGTGGGTGTCAGCTCTCAGTAGCTCTGTGTCCAAAAAAGAGCAGAAAAAGACTGGTGGGAGCAGAGGCCTGAGCAGGCACCAGCTGACCTGGTAGCCTCCTCCTCCCATCCGCCCTGGCCCAGCTCGCAGGGGCCTGCTGTGACACCAGGGGTAGCAGGGTTGCTCTAAGCTTGGCCATCTCAAAGATGCTGCCTCTAACTGCTTTGTCCCTTTCATGAGGGCTGTGGGAAAGAGGCATGGGCATGTGGCTGCACGGGGAACACAGAGCTTCTCTAGCTCAGCTGCTAATTCAGTGCATGGGGTTGTTCTGCCCCTAAAGCACCCTCAAACTCCCACCAGACTCCCTCCAGGGAGAATCAGCTGCTTCTGTCTCGCAGAATAGAATATATTTTATTTTTTTTGTCCATGCTTGAGACAGGCCTCAGTTAGTGTAAATCATGCCTGTCTGCTGTGAAGCTGTGCAAATTTGCAACAGCTCCAAATCTGGCCAGAAGAGATGAATCCAGCAACAGCAAAGAATAGGGGACCCTGAGCCCCAGCAAAGATTTATAATCCCAGCGCGGTGCTCTCCTTTCATTTGCTGGATAAAAAGGTAGGTCTGAGGGAGATGTGAACATCAACTATCTACTGAGTGGGTCAGAAAGTCTTCCCTGATCAGTGGTATGAGTGCCCTTGTATTAAAAGCTAGACTAAGCATTCATATCCTGGGAGACTATTTGAAAAGCCAGTCAGTGACTTTCTTATCATGTAGAAATATCAGTGCTTTTGGAGCACTAAACTCATTTCTAATTCCAGTAGAGATCCAAAAGCTACAGAGAGGCTGTGCGGTGCATTTGGGAACCTGCAGCAGTTCAAGTCATTTTGGAGCTGTCTGAACTGCAAGTCATAGAGAGAGATGCTGACACTTCAATGTTTTATTCTATATTCTTAATTTGCACCTATAAAGGCAAATTAAACATCACTGTCTAGCAACAGTATCTTTTGTGATCCTCTTAAATTTATTATGAATCTATAATCGCTGCCTATGAGTCTCATACATAATGGTAATTAACTTCTATGCCATAGTTCAATTCCATTATTTTTCAGGCACAGCAATGACAGCTCCTAGACATTTGAATGACGGAAGTTAGAGACTCCCTTGCTCCCAGAGAGAGAATTGCCTTTGGGGCAGAGCATTGTGGGAGGCAGCGCAGCCTATGCTATTTGGGTTAGGTCGTCTGTGATGCTACTGAAAATGTAATTGATAATATAACCCTAATATCAAATGCCTAAACTTCAGAGAGGGAGATAAGCACATAGCAAAAATGTGCATAAGACCATGCACCTATCTAAAAAAACCCCATGAGTCTGAAATATCCACAGGCAGTTGGAAACTGCAGAGTGATGCTTTGCCTTGCATAGGCAGTGGGACTTCTACGTCTGTCTTGTGTTCTGTCAGGAGTTAATGCCAGGATATCTCAGCTCACTGCTCTTAGGGTTAAAGCAGTAGTAATAAATTTATTTTCTTCATATTAAATTGCCCGTAACAAGCACTGCAATGGGAAAAAATGCTGTGTTCTAGAGAGAGCAATATTTTATTAACAAGTCCACATAATATCAATGTATCTCAGCAAGCTGCTGTTGTATGACTGATATCCAATAGCCATGTTCCAGCCAGGACAAGAAATGCTTTGCACATCAGAAGGAATTCAGTTTCACAAAGTCCCAGTAGGTGGACAAATAACACCTACTTATCATATTTGGGGGAAATGAGGTGTAATGGAAAATAAGTTAGGTTTTAATTATGCTAGCGCATGAGAGAGGCCTGAATTCCCAAGCTCTCCTTCCTTGTTTCAGCCATGAGAAAGCCTTCTCCAAAAAACAAGCAGGATTCCCTTTGAGAATGAAATATCTTGTTATGGCTGTTAACAGCCACTTCTCTGACATGGCTGAAGTTTGTGTTACTTAATACACATACCACACATGGAAGACATTGTCTTGTCTTGTTTAAAGCTATCACATCATCATTCTGCAACACCTGAAATCTGACCATTAGGTGACTTCCAAATGCAGAAAGTCAGATCTCCCAGACAGAAGGGGCAGCTTCCTCTATTTAATGCCTGGTACATTTTTCAGGTTCTAACAATAATAAGCTAACCATCGTGCCCATGCCTTCTTTGGATTTTATCTTCTTACTTATTTCTTTCACCTGCATTCTACCTGCTCAAACTAAAGTCTCATTCCTCCTTCAAAACTTTTCTCCTTGCAAGGCCCCCATAACCTAGTCTTCGCTATTTATGTCTGACTGTACAATGAATTTGAGGGCACAAGGGAAAAAAAGACAACCTCAAAGCCATGAGCACTGATATTTTTAAGAACAGCATCACCCTAATTGCCTTCCAGGTGACCCACACACACACTCAGGAACGTTCTGGGGTAAAAGCAAGAGCTTTCTGATCTCGTTCTAAAACCCAGAGGGTTGGGATCCTCCGTTCCCCCTGGGGCAGGGCCCCTCCCACGCCCGGCGCTGCCCCCGCCTCCCGCCGCTTCAGCACCCTGGACAGCGCCGGGCCGGGCAGGGCTGGGCAGGGCCGGGCCACCGCGGCGGTGGGGGCCAGGTTTCTAAGGCCAAAAATCACACTGCTTGCCTGATGTTCTTGCATCTACCCCCGTGTTTCAGCCCCTTGCTGCTAGCTGACTGCTGGAACAATAGGATGCTTCTTAACTCTTTCCAAGAAAACTCTGTGAATCAAATTAGGTTAATGATACTTGCGTTTCTGGTGGAAATCAGGGTTTGGTGATCACGGTGAGGCTGTGCCCCTTGAGGGGTTTGGAACTGTATTGGGAGATTTTCACGCAGTCTGCCTGTAAGAGTTCAAGTTGCATCTGGATGACGCTCTTAGTCATATGGTTTAGTTTTAGGTAGTGCTGTGAGGAGCAGGGAGATGGAGTCAATGATCCTTATGGGTCCTTTCCAACTTGAGATATTCTATGATTCTATTCTATGTTTCTTTGTCGTGTTGTCTGGATAGGAGTCAGCTGTTGTGAATGCCCTCACCTTGGAGAAAGACTGCCAAGGATCCTGCACCCGGAGGCCCAAGAGAGCCCAAAGAGGAAATAAAACTTCTGGAGTACTTGTCTTCCCCGAAGCAAGCATTTTCCATTCTGGGAAACACTGCTCTAAGTCACCTAAACACTTTCTAAATTCCATCAAGAAAAGTGCAGAATGTCCTATTCACATACTTGTCGTTAGTTCCCATAAGCAAATTGCAGCAACTTTCTATCAGCATTTTTCTCCATTGTAAAATATCCTCCTCTTCATTGAGCTGGGCTGGGGACCCTGTGACCTCTTAAGCACTGAAAGAAGGGCAGCCTTTGGTATTTGCTTTCATGGAAGCTCCCCAAGAGATAGTATCCCTCTGCAAGCTAGGACAGCTGTTATAAACTATTTCTGATGGATCTTTGAACTCATTCTTAAAATCCACTGACAGCATCTCTTGATATTGGTAGCCCCACATGGCAGTGTAGAATAGTACTCAACTGTACCCTCTTTTAGTTGGACTAAGAAAACTGCTCTGAAATCTCCTTTGCTAACATTCAAGCCCATTACCTTCTGTGCATGGAAAATAGTTTATTGTTTTTTCTTTGCTGCTACGTTGTATATATTTGAAGGCTATTATATCTCTTCACAATCTACTTTTCTCTTCCTTAGCCTGTCCCCACTCCCAGTGAGGCACCCAATGCCTGCTGCTGGGGCTGCCACCAGCTGCCCCTGGCCTGCGCTGCTCCATGGCTGGCATGGCAGAATGGGCCCTGGCTGCCAGGCCCTGCCCTGCCACCCCTGGTGAGCCTCCGGCCTCCGCAATGCCCTGACAATAGGTAAAACAAGGAGCAATAACTCTTGAGAATACCTTCTCAGTTTTAGCAATCTGTGGGTTAAGCTTCCAGTGGACTCAGCAAGTCTATCTTCATATTTAACAGGTCTTGATGGGGTTTTTCTTTCCACAGATTTGTCTAAACATTTTTAAACTTATTTGTCCTGTTTTCTTTCAGAACATCCTGTACTTCTGAGTTTTACAGTTCAATTTTACTCTGTGAAATGTCTTTCTTCATTTTATATGTCCCTATTATGTTTGCTATTTATTTGATGGACTGAGAAAGTGTAAATAGTCAGTGCATGTGCCCTTATTTGTTACTACTCATATCCTTTCTTTAGTCCTCTGTTTTTTCAAGTTAAAGAGATCTAGTCTGCTTAATTTCTTCTCCAGCCGAAGTTGTTACAATGTTTTTTATTATTTTATTGCCCCTCTCTGCAATTTTTCCAACACTGACTGTGGAGCTGATGTGTTCAGGGAACTCTCTGCAGTGATTCCTAGATCTTTCCTGTGTGCCAGTGTCTGCTGTGCTCATTATTTTGTGTGTTGAAGCGATTTTTCTCCCTACGTGTCCTACTTCACATTTGTCAACCTTTAATATCATCTACTATTTATCACTTACCATTTGGCATTGAGATGACACTCTACAACTCTTCATCTATGACGTTTGTACCACTGGAAAACTTTGCAATCCTCCTGTTTTTCCTGTAAGCATATTAAACAATGCAGTCTCTTATGGACCTCCTTTTATTATGCAATTTCACTGTTCACTGCCACCTTCTTTCTATCTTTCAACCAGTTAAAGGGAGGACTTCCCTTTCTATCCCATGACAGTTTAGGGTTTTTTAAATGTATCGATCAGCTCACTTTTACTGACATGTTCACGGACTCTGTCAGAGTTGTAATAGATACCAAAAGCAGGATTTCCCTTTGCAGAAGCCTTGCTGATTTTTTCCACTTATGTACTTTTGAATTCTATCTGTTTGCTTTTCTGCAGTTTGCTTTTTTTTTCCAATATGGAAGTGAAACTTCCTGGTCTGTCACTCCCCAGCTGTCCTCTGCAGCCCTCTTAAAAACTGATATTGCATCTGCCACCTTCTATTCTGCTGGTACCAGCCCGACGTGAGCAATAAGTTGCACTCCGCAGTAACTAGGCAGGCAATTTCATATCTGAGCTCCTTTAAAATCACTGGGTGAACATCATCTGGTCCTGCTGATATTTCACTGTTTATTCTGTTGACTTCTGGCCGTTCAGCTGAGACCATTTCTCAAACTTATCACCTGCAGATAAAAATTCTAGTGTGGAAACCCTCCTAATCCCTTCCCCAGTGAGCATTGCCACAGGCAATTGATATACCTATCCTGTACCAAACTTATATTCTCTGAGCACTCCTGCTCTGCATCTGCCATCTGCAGACCCTGCAGTCTCCGTGGCAGGTTTCTTGTTTCTGATGTATTTTATTATTAGCGTTTAATGCATCTGGCCTGGTGTTACTCAACAGTTTTTCTTGTCCTCCTTATGATTTTTTATTTAACTTTTCTGAGTTCTTTTCAGTTTTTCCAATTTGGATGCATTTTCTGTGTTTTGAATTGCAGTATTTTATTTATAATTACTTCCTGTGCTTTGCCGATTCTTCTTCTGGCCTTCCCATTCCCATAAGGATGTTCGCTCATGCGCATTGTGGTCACTAGCACACCATCATTTTTCAAAGGTACCATTTGAACCTGATCCTGTGTGCTGTTCATGGCTACACAGCTTCTCCTTCTGTGATGTCTGACTGCCCAAGAAACAATAATTTATGTTGTTAAAAAGATGTAGCATGAATTAGAGCCCAGTCTGACATTTCCCCACTTTGTGGAGGCGGTGAGTAACTGAAGTTTTCCGTGACCACTGTGCTTTCTGCCTTACAGCCTCGCTGGTGCCCTGTAGCATGTCATATTCTGGTTGACAGTTTAGTCCAAATTGCACTTTTCCTATTTTTGAAATGTCAGATTAGAGGGGTACTATATTATTTTTTTGAACAAAAAGCTTTCTTTAACATATGCTGCACCTTCCTTATTGATACTGTCTTGTTTGTCTTTCTGATATTTGTGTTACCACCGTGTCCTACTGGTTGTCTTCCAGTCATCACCTCTCTTTTAGGCCAGTTCTGATTAACAACCAGATGTTCCAGTCTACCCAACTTCATTTTGTTATTAGTAATATTTCCAGAAAAAAAAGTATGTTTAACTTTTGCCTTGGTCTGATTCCGGCTAAATAGGCCTTTATTTGTTGAAATTGCTGTTTGGTGTGTTTCCCATCTGAATTTCATTGACTTCCATCCTGCTCTTTATCAGAGGACGCAGTATGATATGATTTTACATCAAGAAGATGAGCGCTATAGCTTCGGGGCTGGCTGTTTATGCAGACAAGCTTTCCCCAAGGCTGTAAGGGAGTTTTCAGTACTTTCTGTGCTCAGGTGAGTACAGCCTCAGCAGAGAAAGAGCCAAAATTCACAACCAAGACTGCAAAAGGACCGTGACTGTCGTGCAACAGATAGGAGTTCCCACTTATTATTTTCAAGGAGATCTTATTTAGCCTCATTATGACATGGAGTTGGCTGTATCTTATTGAATAGTTTCTGTTTAATCATCTTGCTGATACACAAGTGAAAATGCAGCTGAAGTACCCAGAGGTATGGTTAAGTAGGCAAGTATCCTAGGCTGAATAAAAAACACCTAAGGCTTAGTGTTTTTAGTGCTTATTAGCTTGTGAGTTCACTTAGTTTTAAATCATTCAAAAAAAACTTCAGAAAAACTGGACTACATTTAAAGTTCTACTGGGACTGTAAAAGCAAATTTGTTGAAAAAAAATATGTTGAACTCAGTTAATTGTTATTACTTATTTTGTTCATAGCCCAATAAGTTTTAGAACCTAGCGATTCAAAGGTATAGTTTAAAATACAGATATGGTTTTAAAGTGTGAAGCTTAGTATTTCCAAATCACATGTTCATTAAAGTGTTAGTTAATATAGCTTAATAAATATAGGATGTAACATTTCTTTTACTGAAATTCTTCTGCTCAAAACTGGGTTTAAGTGAAAGATCTAAAACTACTTCTGGCATATCTCTTCCAGGAGATGCTGAAAGAGACTTTTGCAGAGAGCAGATCAGAACCAGGGAAACACAAAGGGCTGATCCTTGTCTGATATAACCAGGCCCAGCTCCACTGAGGAAATGGCTTGCAGCATGCAGAAGCAGATCTTTCCTAACCTAGTTGAAAGGCTCAGGTTAATCCTACTGAAACTGGCAGTCACCAGTGAAACTGCACTGCAGGTTTTAAAAAAATTATGTCCCTGCTTTCAGATATGCCAACAGATGTCTGTGGCCAAGAAGCTGAACAGCAAAATGGTTGAATACTGCAGGGAAAAGAGGTACATGCAAAATGCATTCTAGATTATTTATTGCTCAGTGTGTTCCATGGTTTTAATTAAGGAATTGGGTCACTCCCCCTAGATGTTTTGGAGGATGCATCCAGGCCAGGCTGTCACAGTAACGCGCAAGACCAAAGTTACGCCAAATGCATGTAGAAATGTGCAGATTTCTATGAGCGCAAGGTAGGATCTTCTCCAGGAGCCCTTCTCCCAAGGCACATCTCTACAAGGGATAAGTCCCTCCTAAGAAACTGTTAGATACGTGGGTCACTGTGAATGTCCTGACCCCATCAATTTGACCTTCAGGTCACCTGAGCCACACTCATTCCAGGCCTGGGCAGGGACAGCAGCGCAGAGCAGACATGAACAGGACATGACATTGTTGTGGTTGTGGTAGACTGTGTACCACTCTGGCCATGAGGGCGAGAGATAAAAGCCACTGCCTGCCTCTCAAGAGGGGCGAGGCGAAACACGAGGAAAACAGTCATTTAGAAGAGAGACACAGCTCTGGCTGCTCTTCTGGGTGCAGGAAGAGGCATATATGCAAAGCCAATAGATCAAGGCACATCCATGCACCATATAAACGCCCTTCTGGATCCTGCCGTACAAGCCACAGTATAAGGAGGCATAGATCTACATTCAGCTAACAACTGCTGCCAAAACCAAATTATTACTCATCTCCCTCATCCACCCACTACAGCGAAGAACTGGCAAGTACAAGTGCAATACAACACACACACCGGCACAAACTGACCATCTCCATTCATTTTGCGTTAATTTATGCTTCTTTACACTCCCTCACAAATCAGCCCAGTGCGAGCAGAGATTAGCATTAGCTGATAAGCATAATGGAGCCTGCTTGAAAATGCTGTCATCTCTCTTTAGAAGCTGACAGCTGAACTGTTAAGCTAAGAGGTCAGAGTTGATTGGCTTGAGCACCAGCTGTATACGGCCCTGGGAAATGTGCCAAAGGCTTTTCCAGCTCAGACCTGCGAGACGCTAATCTGTGGGTAAACCCTATGCACAAGGGGCAAACCAGCTCAGCTGTGTAGGTGGAGAATGATTTAGGAGCCCCCGCAATGCCATCCCAAGGTGTCAGCAGCTGTCAGCCTTCTTGATCCCTCCTAGCTCACCGCACCACCAAAATATAGGTAATTATCGTGCAAAGTTCTTCTTGAATTGCAAGGACATCTATCACCTTTGGGACACTTCCAAATGCAGTTGTATAAATAGAACCATGCTGGACTTGCTACATAGCAAGGAAGTTAGTTATGCTTCACATTTTCTTGGTTTGGTCCAGAGAAAACTTATATACATACGTAGGAATGCTGTCTTGATAAGGCTGAGAACCTTGTTTTTTGCCTTTCCTTTCCTTCTTCTTCTATGTCACCTACTGAGTACACACACCCCCCACACACACAGAGCTTACACAGTGTGCAATTTTTTCCACAGAAAACTGAATTTTGAGTGAATCTTTGCAAACTAAAAAACATCAGCAAGAAATGGCTTGTAATCAACTCAGAAATGCAGCACATGCAGTTCTTCGGTGTCAGTCCCCTTTTTTTCCATTCTCCTCTCTCTCTCATTGCATGGCAGTTTCCTACCCTGTGACTTGGCAGTGACACATCGTGAGAGTGGCTGGCTATGTCACACAGAACAGAGAACCTGCCTGACCTGGAGCCTGGGCAATAAAGGAGAAAGGGGGCACAAGCCACACAGTTTACAGCAGCCATGATATCATTCAAAAGCAAAATGGACACAACTGGTTTTCAAGCATGGCATTTGCTTTTGACAAATTTTAGTTTTCCTTGATAAAAACACTCTTGAAAAACATACAAAAACCGGTTTCGACTGAAAACACTTTTGAATGATTGATAAAAGCATTTTGGTAAACACCACTGAACAATTTTCTAATGTTTAGCCAAAGTTTCAAATCTTGGTGCCTAAAATTTGGTTTCCAGGTTGGCATCCAGGCACACAAAACAGTGGTCTGATTTTTCCCAAAAGCGTGTTGAACATCCCGTGTCTCTAGTTTCTGTTGAGCAAAGTGCTGAGTGCTTAGCAATTCTGAACTACCAGGCCAAGAGCCAAACTTTTGAAATCTGAACATTTAAAATTAGGTAGCTACGGTCTGATCCACAGCCCAGTAAAGTGAATGGAAAGGCCACCGCTGAACTTCTCGTTCTGGGTGAGGCTAATTCATCTATACTTAGATGCCAGAATGAAAATTGCCTTGTTCAGGTCAGGTCAAAGTCATGAGCAACCACTGGTTTACTTGTCATTGGCAGTTCCTGAGGTGCTACACAGAGTGCCTTTAACAAAGTAGGTGGGATGGGAGATGAAACAGCGTAAGTATAGTGTCACCTTGGCAATCCTCTCCATGAGCAGGTACTGTGCTGCATTTATGTCCTGTGCACACTACGTGTAAAACTTACAGCAGGTCAAATGTTGATATACATACATATATACATATAAATATATATATATTTAAAAAAAAAGAAAACAAAACAAAAAAGCTTGCAGATATAAAAGAGAGCTTGCATAATAAATACTTTTCGTGGTACATCATTCATAATGTGTTAGGGGCCACAAAGAAGGGATAAACGTCTGCAGCTTAAAACAGGTATGGGTTAATTAAAATGATGTAAAGTATGTAAATGTACATATGGAAAGATGTAAAGTAAAGATATAGAACTGAAAGGAGTGGCTGATACACCAGAGTGTTGTCCTGCTCAACAGGCTGGAGAAATGAGCCAACAGGAACCTCATCAAGTTCAACAGAGGGAAATGCCAAGTTCTGCCCCTGGCGAGAAATAACCCCAGGCACCAGGACAGGCTGGGGCCAACGAGCTGGAAAGCAGCTCTGCAGAGGACCTGGCTCATCATGGACACCAAGCTGACCTTGAGCCAGCAGTGGGCCCTTGTGGCAGAAGCCAAACAGCCTCCTGGGCTGCATCAGGCAGAGCACTGCCAGCAGGTCAAGGGAAATGGTCCTTCCCTCTACTCAGCGCTGGTGAGACACACCTGGAGTGCTGTGTCCAGTGCTGGGCTCCCCAGTACAAGAGAGACATGAACATACTGGAGACAGTCCAGCAAAGGGCCATGAAGATGACAAAGGGACTGAAGCATCTGACATATGAGAAAAGGCTGAGGGAGCTGGGACTGTTCAACCTGGAGAAGGCTTAGCGGGATCTTATCAATGTACATAAATACCTGATGGGAAGGAATGAAGAAGACAGAGCCAGACTCTTCTCAGTGGTGTCCAGCGACAAGACAAGAGGTAACGGGCACAAACCGAAATGCAGGACTTTTACATTTAAACATAAGAAAAAGTTTTTTTACTGGGAGGGTGGTCAAGCACTGGAACAGTTTGCCCAGGGAAGCTGGAGGAGTTAGGGCAGCTACTTACTCTAAAGTACAGTTTTAATAAAATTTTTGCCTAAAATAATTTTACTGATAAACTAGAGACAAATCACCGTTAGCCCAGAAGTCCTCTGGTGTTCTCAGTCTCCCTTACACTCCTCCAAGGCCTCTTTGGCAAGCAGGAAGATAATGAAGAGAGTTTGAGACTCAAGGGTCACGCCAAACATCTACATTAAGGTCCCTCAGACTGGGAAATTTTGTCTGTATATGTGTATTTGGCTGATGCTCTTTGACACTAATGTGCCTGTGCACCTGCACAGTGCTGGCTCTTCACAGCCAGTTGAATTGCCTTTTTCTTCAGTTTTAGGCAAATTACTTAGGCAAATAACTTACCTCATTCAAAATCTGCTTAAAAATTATAAAATCCTGAAAAGACGACCACTTAGACTGGTATTCTCACTTCTAGCAACTTGTTTGGGGTGCCTTACCTTTATCATATTGTCAAAGTTAGATGCAAGTCTACTCCCAAAAAGACTGATGGCTAAAAGTTGCAGATGGCCCAAACTCTCCGCAACATTTTCTCTTCCTATCTGAAAATTGCTAGGATCACCTTGAGCTGTTGCTGAACCACTTCTGGTTCAGACAGTGAAGCCCACACCTCTATTTTTTCCATTGCTAGCCTGAGATGAGCCCAAACACATCCATTTGCTCACGACATTGCTCTCTGTGGGCAGTGGCCATGTGCACTGGGACTGGCAGAAAAAGCACAGCCCTGCCAGGAGGGACCAGCGCACAGCGGTGAGGTCCCCTGTGAAAGTTGTGATGCATGAGAGACTCTGAAAATCTATTTTTAAGCCACAGGGAAGGTCTGATAATGCTGGATGAAGACACCATGTTCAGCTGGGGTAGGGAGTCACAGCCGGTGAAAGATGAGAATCTTTCATACTGAATTATCAAGTATTCCCTGTATTTAAAAATAGATTTTCCATGTCCTTCTCCAGCTGCTGCTGCGTGTCTCAGCCAACCTTACGAACACAAACTGACCATGTAAATTAGTGAAAATATAGCAGCATCTGGTACAAGGTGGGCTGCAGGGAAAGGCTGCGTGCACCCCTGGCAAAAGTTCATTTCAATGTCTTTGTTTTCTCACAGAAAATTTGCTATCCCTGGAAATGCTGGAAGGAGGTTTGCTCAGTTGCAGCCAAGAGTAAACAAGAGGTGATTTTTATCATTGCACTGGAGTGGGGATTCTTGACTGGGAGGATGAGTGGCACCAGCTGCAGCGGGGTGGCTGCAAACCCGGACGGACAGCACAAGTGGCACAGGGCAATGGGTCATTTACTGGCAATATTTAAGCAACACACACACTTAACAAGTGGTGCTACCACAACGTTTGTTGTCTTTCCTTAAAGCCCAAGCCCAAGTCCCAGCTGCCACAGCCAACACTGCTCCATCTAACCATACCAGAGAGCAGCCTTGGGTAACTCACAGCACAGCCTCGCCATGCTGCCCACTCCTTGCAGGCTCCAGGAGGGGAAGGAGACCTGTATCACCAGCGTGGCACACATCTCACTGCCTTCCTACAGAAAGCTGTATTTTGTAGAAGATACTGATTCTCTGAAGCCATTAAAATAACAGATGGTGAATGCCTAGGAGGAGTTTGATTACTGATTTCACAAACCCAGGGACTGTGGGCTCTTCAAGCTGGCTCAAGATTTTTTAGCAGGCGACAACACCATCACAGCAACCCAGACACACTTGCGCCTTGTCCTGCCGAAGCTGAGCACGGCCGTGCCGCGGCGCCTGGCGCGCCACAGCAGACCCCGAGGGACTGACGCCCTGGGTGAGGCTCGCAGCAGGGCTGCGGCGCCAGCGGGCGCCTACGCCTGCGACTGACCCAGGCTCGTCCCTCCAGGCACTGCTCCAAGCATAACTTCATCAAAAATAGGATCCTGGGAATCCCTGCCCTAAATCCAGCTTCAGAAAATGCAATTATTGACAATGTCTCAGTGGGACAGAAGTTCTCTTTGAAGTCCACGTCCACAGGCACCAACGGTGTAAGTCACTCTGGACAGAAAAGTGACCTGAACAGCTCATTCATGTGGCTACACATCTGTTAAGTTGCAGGATTTCCACTGTACAGCAATTTTTTTTTAAATACAAATAAAAATGCAGGTGGGAGGAGCAAGCAAACCACCAGACTTGCACAGCGCACTGTACTGCAGCTATCAGCAGGTCTCTCAGTGAACAGCAGTCAGGCCAGGAGAAGGATAAGGAATGCTACAAAAAATGGGTTTACATGTTCTTTATTTAAGTGAAACGAGCAAGTGAAAGTAGAGGTTTCACATTCCTTTCTGCTAAGCGAGTTTGTGCCTCTTACACTGGTTAATACAGACGGTTACATTGCATACTGCAGTTTTATACCCTCAAGAACCTAACACCAACGCCAACCAAGCCGGCATGGCGGGCAGGGGGTTACAGCACTCACAGTAACTACCGGAGGAGACAGCCGCGTTGAACAGTTCCTAAGGGTCCTGCATTTTACATTTTACAGCTGGATCACTGCAGAATAAAATAATTACACCATCATAGACCCATCACAGACATTAGCACGGGCAACAGATACGAGAGAGTAAAAAAAAATTGACGACATCCTCAATTGACTGAAAGCTAATCACAGCAGTGTGCTGTGGGTGTTACTTATGTCTGTGGAGACACACACTTAAATCCCCTCCCAGAGTTTCTGATTGTCTTTTACTCCTGATAAGACTTCACAAGGAGCCACATGAGCAACACAGTAATCAGGACAATCATGAAGTTGAGGAAAAGTTCTTGTGTGGATCGCTCCATTTTTCGGGAGTAATCAGGGGAGAGCAGAGGTCAACAGGTAGAGCGGGGGGAAAACTTCAGTGACTTGCCTGGGAGCGTCCTTGAGCTCAACCTTCAGGTCACGGGCTCTTTTAAGGAAAAAGAAAAATATGTGAAGAACAGATGCATGAAGGTGGCAGGTTCAGCAGAGCTATTTATATTGGTGTAAATAAATGTTGTTTCAGTGGCTCGAAGTTAGTAAGCACTGGGGACGCTAAAAAGTAAAAGCTATCTCTGGCAGCTTATCACCTTCTTTGATTTCCAGCATTTGACATGGAGCGTTCTCAGTGTCACCCCAAAATACACCACACAAGAGTGAGCAGTCCTTGGCAATTAGCACTGCTTTGTACAAGCATTTTCAAATAAATAATGCCCAAGCCCCCTTTATTACTTTCAAAAGATATACATTGTAAATATGCCACTGGTTAGACTTCTTTAAATTCTTATATTTGTTTGCATATTTTCATTTTTTAAAGAAACTAGTTCCAAATTATTCTCTTATAAAGAAAGACTAATAAAACTGAATTATTTATGTTACCACTAAAAGTACAAGGAGAACCTTAGGTTAGATATTTTCATTTCTGAAGAACTTCATAAATTTTGTGAGTTAATCCTACAGATGAAATAGCATTTTCTCAAGCACCTTCTGACTTTCCTGCACTTTCAAGCTGCTATAGATCTCTTACTTCAGAAATCCCATTCAAGTTGTATTCAAGAACTTTGTTGTTCGTTATTGTTTTTATTTACTTTATCACAGCAAGTTTTGAATTTTATATGTTCTTGGAGAAATGAGAAAAATTTATCATGAATATCATGCACTAATCCTATCTGCATGCCATATAAATAAAATTAAAAACCTTTAAACAAATGAGACATAAGCTCTAGACAAAGAATTTCAGCCACGCAACCAAAATCTTAGCAGACAAGCCCGCTTAGGCTGTAACATCTATGGTGCAAACAAGAGAAGCCCTGGGACCATACCCAAAAGAAGACAGAGTTTAGTTTGCAAATTAAATATTAAAAGCCCAGTGCATGCAGTTAACAAGTTCCTACATTCCCAAGTTGTTTTGTCAGCCTCCTATGTCCTTGGACAAGAGAAAATCTGACCTAATAAGTAAGCCAAGTTTTTTACCTTGAGGAGGTAAATGGAGCCCAGTGGTTCTGTCTCTGGACTTTGGGTCAGTGCAGATATTATTTCCCTCTCAGCTTCTGCCTATCTCCCACTTGGTCTGGATGCTCTGTCCCTGTGTGGGAACTAAAGTAGGCTGAGGGAGGAGAGCAACAAGTGCATTGGCAACCCAGGTGCTGACATCACCCCCAAAATATTTTAAAAGGGCTAAGCTGGGCTGCAGGATTTGGTTAAGGCTGTTTATGCAGTGGCCTCTGTGGGCTGATTTGCTTCTTTTAGTTCTTCTGACGTGGTACTGTGCTCAGAGCAGAGCTGTGTGTAGCCCTTGGGACTCAATGGGAATTTACGAGAATTTCTTTTGGCCCATTGGTCTCTTCACACCCAATGTGGAGAAAAGAGAAGGAAGGAGTGAGCCACTTGCAGAAGTCTGCAGATTTCAGGATCTCTCAAGATCATTTCCAGTGTATGGAGCCCTGTCTACACAGTTACCTTCTTAAGTACAGTACAGCTGTTGCTGTCCTATATAGCTGTAGTCCCCACAGCTTCTCAGGTTCATATGCATTTAAAAGAAAGGGAATAGGAAAAAAATATTCTTTGCATTTAAATACAGACTACTGAAATCCAGGATCATTTGCTGGATAGAAAAGTTTGGGACTAAGAGGTCTGAAAAGCACAATCCATTGCTTTAAAGAGCCACTGACTCACCTGCATGCTCTTCCCTCATCGATTTTCAATGCTGATGTTAATGCTCCATCTGCCTGAGCATACACAGAAGTATTTCTGCCACTCTGCAGTGTTTCTTCCCAGAAAGCACACGGCTCTGTGGCCTAGATAGCTGTAATCCCCACATCATCTTATCTTTGCCCAAGGCACTGCTAGAACTTGCTATACACATGAACAAAAAGAAATGGCTATTTGTTTCCTTTAAATTGATACAGCTGAAAGATAGTCTCAGCAGAGCGGGCTGGACTGAACCCAGAGCAGACTCTGCCAGCCTTGCGCTGCCGTGGGTTCCCCCCGCTCAGAGCCTTTGCTTCAGATGAATGATACGAGTATTTCCACTGAAGTCAGAGGGGTCACTTCTGCAACATGGTGCTGCCAGATGAGCATGAGGATCCTGATCAGGTTTAAGTGTGTAAGGCTATCCACAGTGCTGGCCTTATTCTCACTGCCAAACACCACATGATATATAGTATGCAGATTATTTACTGATTCTGATGCCTTTTGTATTTATATTCGGGCATGCTGGGAGATAGTGTAGCTCAGAGTATCCAAGCTTGCTGTGACAGCCCCCCTCCGTCAGCGCCCAGGTTTCACCCTTTGCACCAGTGCCGGCACTCACGTCACGGTGCGATGCCCCCAGTGAGGGAGGCCACCTGGCTGGAAGCCAACCCGATGAAAAACACAACAAAACAAATATCTGTGGGTAACCAGGGGGGTGGAGGGGAGGGTTGCTTGGGTTTTGCTGGATGATTTCCCTAAATAGCCTCCCCACGCAATCACTGGAGGTAGGAGGGGGACCAGAGCCATAGAAATCTTCCCTTTCATTGGCTTGACTGCCTTGCCATTGCTCTCCTAGACACCCAGGCAGCATGTTCACAAAAGCCAACATGCTGCGTGGGAGTCATCTCCTAAAATATACAGATGAAAGAGAAAAGGCTTAACCCATGCCTCATTCAGGCTTAGATGCCTAAGCAGGTTTGCGGGGTCCTATTGCGATGCATGGTCTTCTGGGTTGAGCCACCAAAGCCTGTCCTCTCGAGGAAAACTTGGCAAACCTGTCCCATACTTACAGGGGATTTGGGAAATCCAGATTCAAAATGTTCCCCCTCCACCCGAGGGAAGCAGGGTGTACATCTGCCATGAGACTGTCTTAGGTTATTCCCTTCCCTGGCATGTTCCAAAGCAGAAATCTCTGGATTTCTCATGCAATGGCTAATCCACTTCACCTTGAATCACACAAATATCCACCAGGAAAAGGGTGAAACATTTGAGTGCCATTGATCCTAATTATTAAATGTTGCACATCAGTGCCCAAATGTTCCCCTTGGGCTGTGCATCTTGGAGATCTTGGGGTTTATTTTACTCCTTGCCAACAGAAAACTCAAAACATGTATTCTTTAACTGAAACCCCTCAGCTCTGGTCTCCAGTCCTGTATCTGCACTTCCACACTGACAGGGAGCCCCTTCCTGCTCTGTCCCAGCTCACCTCCTTCATCTTGGACTTCATCCATGACAGGTAGAAAACTTTTCTTTGAAGTAGGGAAACAGCACTATAAATGTCATTAATGAGCACACTTCATAAGCACCCCAACTCCTGCATACCCTTCCTTTCTCTCTACAGGCACAGAGGTTTCACTCATTTTTGTGCTGAGGATCTTACAGGAGACCATGGAAGAGCATATTGGATCACAAGAAATTCATTAGTAAACCAGAAACCTAACCCAGCATAATGGCTGGTAGGGGAGTCCAGGGAAAGGATATAGAAACAGAGCAAATGTAACATGATCTCTGCCTGGCTATCCTCAAATTTCGGGGATTCAGCCTATTGGGATTGCTAGACTAGGACTACAAGCAAGGCTGGCTTGCTTTTGCAAGCAAGGCTGTTGCTTGTATTGTCAGGGTGTCCCTTCAATACAAGGGTCTGTTCCTGCAGCTGTGATAGCTCATTCTGTGAATAGTTCTAGACCAGGCAACTTGTTCTTAGTTCAGCTTCTCTACACAACATCCTGCATACTTTCAGTATTACAAAAAATGAAATAGGAAATTCAAATATTCCATACAGCAGAGAAAGTAACTTTCCTCAGCCTATTAGCAATTTGAAGGCAGCTCATTTGCTAGAACTGAGACTAACTACCTAAGAAACACTTTTTGATTGACATAGCTAGTCCCTAGTAGCTCCAGAAGAAGCAAACTATGTTACATTTACTTTTGATGGCATCTGGCAGAATATATATATGTACACACACAAAGACTTGTGGAAAAAAAAAAGGACTTAGCACTGAACAGGGGGCACCAATAAACATGCCTGAGCTGTGGAATGTGCCCGGGCGTAACTGTAAATCCAGCCAGTGTCTGAACATCTGACTTCACTAGGCCATAGATTAGAGTCTGCAGTTGCCAGAGGCTGAAACTTCTGACCCACCCCAACAACCCATACTCCTGCTGTTTATGAACGAAGAGCCCAAAGACCTTAAAGGCCGTATCTATAAAAGGATGGTTTATTTAACCAAGTAGTTTAACACTGATTAGGAAAGTAGAAAGAAGAGAAAGAGGAGAATTAACTAAATGTTTTTACTTAAAATGCTAACCCAGAGGTTTAGATACCGTGCCGAATATTTTTCTTGTTGGCACGTTTATTTTTTCTTCTTTTTTCTGACAGATCTGGATGTTCTCAGTTTTCACGTGGCCCGTGCCAAAGCTCCTTCTTCATGCCTCGCATACTCAAACTTAAGGCTCTAGTCTATATTTAAAGTTGCTGTGACTATCTCAAGTTCTTCCCAGCCTACTAATCAAGTAGCACATAATCTTTCAAAGGCATTCTTACATAATTAGAGCAGATTGTGTTAATTTTTGCTCCCATCATTACCTTTCTCACTAAGTGCAGTATATATATTTTTAAATCTGCTAATAATTGGTTCATTTTTAAATTGGCACCAACTCTCTAGTGTAATCATGAGTATCTTCTTAGAAGACCCACTTGAAGCACAGATATCTTATCTGTATGAACCCAAGTTTGCAGTAATGTAATGTACTGTACTAGTAATCACAGTATGTTTTTCACATATAACTATCATGTCTCACTATGGGAAATAAGAAAACCATCACTTAAAATTGCTCAGCAGGTCTTAAATCTGGTGATTTACAGGACTTCTAAACAGACACCACCACTCCGCAAAAAGCCACTGGGCAGAAGACATACGAAGGTGCCTGAACATTGCCGCATCTTGATTTTAGGCTCCTGGCAGAATTCACAACTGCCTCAGCAGGATCCCACCTGCCAGGTAGGTGTGAGACCCATGGCTCTCAGCATGATGGCTATGCAACTACAGCACAGAGCCTCCCGCAGAACCAATCAGCACAGGCTCCCTTAAAGAGTTAGTGAAGGAAAAACAAGCACTTAATACATGCAAGTCATCCGTCTGTTGTAGATGTCTGCTGTATGGTCAGCCTTCCTAAACTCCACAGATTGTACTGACTACCTCCAAAGGGAGTTTTGGGGTGGTAGGGAGGCTGGACTTGGTCAGATGGCAGAGGTCTATATTTTTAGCAGATGAACCTACATGAATTCCCAAGAACGGGATCCCCACCAGCCACGGGGTGACTAGGCAGTTGCTTGAGTTAGCTGATAGAGAATACTGCAGGTCAAAGCAAGTCTTAAATGCTGTCATTGTCTGAGAGACAGGTACCTTTCCTGGGGCTGCAGAGAGACACCTCAGTCTACTTAGACACTGGTGGGTTTAGCCTTCTCTCTGAGTTAAGCCTTTTATTTTGAAAGCTAAATGGGTTGGCACTGTCGAGTTCCTTCCTCATTGCAAGGAACAGGACTTTTCATCCTCCAAAGCCAACAGTGCACAGGGTCCCTGCCCAGAGATGCTATGTATTATTTCTATGTAAAGCTGCCTACCCAACAGATCAGGAGAGTCTGACAGACTGTCCATATGACATTTACATTAGCATCAGTATGTCCTTTCAGGCTTACTGAAGCATAAAACAGGTCCCAAAATGGGCAGGGACATCAGATCAGCAGGTCAGCAGAAGCAAAGGAGAAATCATTAGATATTCAGAGCACCCAGTCACAAAAGTAGTCACCAACTGCATTTGCATTTGCATGCA
The DNA here is from genome assembly GCA_020745775.1 of Theristicus caerulescens. Classification (NCBI taxonomy): domain Eukaryota; kingdom Metazoa; phylum Chordata; class Aves; order Pelecaniformes; family Threskiornithidae; genus Theristicus; species Theristicus caerulescens. The sequence continues at coordinate 115,219,632 of CM036559.1, read as the reverse complement.
CCTAACCCTCGCCAGCAAACTAGATGCTTTGAACAAATCTTCAGATGCCACAGGCATTGTTTCTTCAAACCACAGCAAACTATACCTCCATTTCCCCAGCAGGACCGCTGGGATAGACACACATGGGAGATGAAGATCTGGATTCAGGTCTGTTCTCCCTCGGAGCAGAGGGACAAAGGACTGCACAGCAACAGAGGCATGAGGTAGAGAGCTATCTGCCTGCCACTGCAGGTCTTTCAGCTCTTAGGAAGCTTCAGTAATGAAAAATGTAAGCATCTATGGATAGTGTCTCCAGGATGGATGTCAGCACAGTGAGGATCTTGAGGACTTATATTCTGGGTGTGGAGAGCAAAAGTAGAATATCTTGCCCTATATTGTTGATGTTTACTGCTTACCAATCTCATCCTTCTAGAAATCACTGAATATATTGGTGAATGAGACTTCCAAATTTTAATGATTACAGCAGTATCTCTTACAACCTTTCATTCAGGTTTAGCTTTGCTTCACTCTGACTTGTTAGCAAGACCAGTGCTCAAAGAGAACACAATAAGGAATGGGTGGCAGGCAGGGAATCATCACTATTTTTCAGCATCTGATGGGTGGGATTAATCCCTTCCAACTTCAAGCATCACACTGTAGTCAGTGGGGAGAAAGGGTCCTCCAACTAGAAATTTATTTGATATAAAATAGACATTTACAGTTCTCTGGAGGTATTTAGCTTTTTTTTTTTTAGCTTTTATGCGAGATGAATATGACCAGAAAAGTCCAGAATAACAAGGAAAAATGTTTCAGAGAAGATTACAATAGCCAAAGTATGGGCCACAAGTCACATGAACATTTATAATTGTTGCCAGATCATAGACTTTTGTTCTGTCAGAGTTCATTTATTGTTAGACTTGTTGTTATCATATTTTTATTAGGCTTATGTTATTGTTTTCATTTTTAGTTTTATTAATTTTAGACTTCTTTTCACAACAAGCCTCGAGTCAGAGAATACTCCTCTCATTTCTGTGCAACATTTTCAACTGGACAAAAGCTGCAGTACTATGAGCCAAACAACAAACCCACACGTAATGCAGTTAGACCAATTAAGCATTTCTTACCCAGAAAAGATCACTTATAGCCCTGAACACAATGGGGAAAGAAGGCAACTTAAAATTCCTTCTAAGGCACCACAAATTAGAGGTAAGACAAGAAGGATAAAGAGAGGGAGGCCTCAATTTTAGTCTTTTATAGCTGGCTGCTTCCAAACTACTTTAAATGTCAGGTCAAGACTGAAGAAAACATCAATGCATCTGCAACAGCAGTGACCCAGTCACCCCAGGGACAATCAAGACAGTGAATAGCATTTAGGAGATTAAATATCAGAAGTGAAAATGAATGAGTGCTGTAGAAAGTTAGCCAAAATGGATGTATTTTACATCTCAGCTTGTATGTGCTCCCACTTGTTCTGAATGGAGCTGAATTCTGGGACACAGCCTTCATCTTTCACTGGACTTTAAAGAAAAGTATCAAAAGGCAACTTCTCCTGCTGATGCTAAACATCAGACCTTGCAGTTAATGAGTTTCTCCTGGAAGATAACTAAAAGCTAGTAGGGGATTCAGGACTATGCTCTGGGTTATGCTCTCACCACGCTCCCTTGTCCGGCCAGTATTGGCGGAAGGTACGGAGAGGCTTTTGAGCTTAACCATCTGTAAAACTAATTTCAGTAATCAGGGTCAAGGTCCCAGAGGTGCAGATTACTGTAGCCACACTCTTCCACACTGTTAGAGCTTAAAATGCACTGCTGGCTGGAGCTGCAGTTTGGGCAGGCAAGTGCATGATAAATCCTTGTGACTATGGGCCCCTGCACCAGCAACATCTTCAGGGGCAGAGCAGTCATGACCTTTGCAACATCACTAAAAGTTCCTTATTGCAATGGATGCCATTTCTGGGTTGTATGCTTGAACCAGCAGATTTCTACCCACACATACAAGGTGCTAAGGTAACAGAGAAAAAATCTAGCCAGCATTTGTTCAAAGTAAAAACAGTCCACAAACTAGTAGAGAAATACATGAGACGGATTGATGGTAGAAGCTGTAGTGGAAGAAGAGCACATTCAAATCAGAAACACAATCAATCTTCTTTTAACTTATTTCTGAGTGGTGGAGGAAATTGCTACAGGTGGTAGAGGAAAGACTTTGGTACAGCAGGGTCAGAGGCATAGGCAGAGAAGTGCAGCTTTCTGTACTCAGGCCTTGATGTGCAGTGTTCTTGCATCAAGACTGACTGAATTAGCTACCAAGTACCCTTGTAGCTATCAACATGTCAAAAGTCTCCAGCAAAGGGTCCAGCCAGCCTGGAACAGGAATGGACACAAAGCAACAAGGGTGGCTGTGAACTTACAGCCTGTTGTTTGCAGCTTGGTAACTGGTTGTATAAGCAAAGACAGGGTGCTTATCTCTGCAAAAAAGGGGCGAGTTACTGTAAAGTTATTTCTGAGTAGGAGTTTGGCCACGAGCTGCCACTGATGTCAGGCAGGTTCTCCCCTTACTCTGCCCCAGCGTGAGGTGTCTGTGTGCCCACAGCCTGGCTTAGTTCTCTTATATGAGAAGTAGTGAGTGTTTAATAAACTATGTCCTGGCACCATGTAGAAATACAATTTTTATCTCTGTGAACAACCATATCAGCACTACTGCTATGTGAGAAGCTTTCAGCTCTAACTCATACAGCTGTCGTGCAAGTTCTTAAATCTCCGGAGTCATTTATAAGGCAGCTTGTAAATACTCCCTGTGAGGAAAGTTTGCCTTTAGTTACTAGGTAGCCACCAGCTGTTGTGCCAACACGCCCTGGTACTTTCAACCTACAGTGTTTGTGTGGTTTTACAGGGCTATGGGCCGATGAACCTTTTTCTGAAAGCTCACAGCCCAGTTCTGCCACAACGTGCAAGCTGCACGGCTACTCACTTGCGTGGATGCCCTTACCTCAGGTGCGGTGTGGTCCCTCCTTCTCTGTGGGAGAAGATGCTTCATATTTACCACAGAACAACAAAAACAGATGCCATGGAGAAGGTGCTGCATCTCAGGAAAGCAGGGCGATTTCTTCTCAGACAGATAACATCCTGCCCAAATCCTCATGACAAAGCTGTGGCAGCCACAGAGAAGTGTTAACCATTCCTGGTTGGCTATAAAGACCTGGAGAGGGGTACGCCCCAGTGGGGTGACAGGGGCTGTCCTGAAGGATAGGGACTATTGAAGAGAGTGCTGCAGTGGAGCACCCTGAGCATACACCATTGGGAAGGGGGGGCACTCTCTCTGTGTGCACCTGGGAAACAAATCCTTTGACAGCCCCACCTGAGTCCAGCAAAGGAAAAACTCTGAAATTCCAGCTAAACCTTGGCCAAACTGGGCCCTCAGATACCTTTGGGAAGCCAAATATGCAACAAATTCTGGGTGATGCTCTACCTGTTAATATGAGCTTTCATTCCCTCCCATTCTCGCCACCTTACAAATGCCAACAGCAAACTCTTTGACAAACCAGTGCAGTGTTGTTCAGTTAAAAAAAAAAACAAAAACAAAACAAAAACACAAAACACAATAACACAATGGTGGGACATCACCCTCCTCAGCTAGAAGATCATCAGGAAGCAACTACCAGCAATGGGCAGTTTACATAGTCCAGCATTCACCGTGAGAAGACAGGGAGCCCATCCCTGGGAACACGGAAAGGAATGTCCCTAGGGACACTCAGAGCAGCATAGGAACAGAACCAGCAAGCTGAAGCCATAGCCTGGAACCTGTCTGGGGAAAAAAAAAAAAGCAGATAGAAAGCACCTGCCCTGCTTCTGGAAATTATGACGCTCAGAGGTGGGTAGGAAGCAGCATACTTCCAGCCAGGAACGACCAAAAGGAAGGATGAAGGTCTGCGAACAGGATGCATGGGGGTGAGCACTGGGTCCAGCCCATGACTGGTAGAGAGGAAGCCACACTAAGCTGGGTATCTATCAGAACCAGGAGTATTGTTGAACTTAAACAAAAAAGGAAGCTTATCTCTGTAAATGCTTCATAGCATGACCCCTGGTATGAGTGTAGTTGAGCAGTCATCAGTTAGATACTGTTTTTTATAGTAGTTTGAGTTTCTGGATGCTGTAGACAAGAACCCTCAGACGATGCCTGGGACAGGAGGAAGCCAACAGGGCTGGAAGACCTAATGCTTTTGCAAGATTTAGGTGTGCTCTACAAATGTACATGGGGGTAATGAATAGATAAACTGCCACTGAACAGTACCTAAAATATGTCTCTGCTGGGCCACCACCCACAAAGACCCTCTGCAGAGACATGCTGACACTCACATTTCTGTTTTATTTATTGAACCAAATACAAGGCCAGTATTAATTAGCCGCACTCCAGTGAGAAAAGCTACAATCCTCTTATTAAAACATTTTATTCCATGAACCAAAACCAAGTGAGAGACACCCCTCAGCAGAAGCAGTATTGTTTTTATGGGTTTGAGGCAGTCAGAGGAGCTCTGGCATGATTAACACAGCATTTGTAGTGGTTATTTTTCACTCACAGCCAGCATTCCAACAATGAAACCCAGCTGAGCTGGGTTTGCATAACAGTACCAAGTAACTGTAGCAACCCAAATAAGTCATTGATTCCTGAGAAAAGTATGAACTGCAATAGCAAACATGATCTTAATTTAAGCAGCCATGTTCTAATCAACTTTCCTTCCTACCCAGGTTTGCATGGTGCTAGCCAGCCCATGAAGGACTTCATCCTTCTTTCATTGAATTCAAGAGGAATCTTGCTATGGGTTTTAACCAGGGCCGGACTGAGCCCTAAGCACATGGTGGCATTGCTTTGCGTTCATTAGGACAAACAGAGCCAATAAGGGCTGGAGTGACATGATGGGGAGGGATGGCAGGAGCAGATCCCCACTCAGGACTGATTCACCTTTCATCTTTGAGGTGTTTATACACAGCCAAAGGAGTCAAGAGGTCTCTAATGACTTTCTAATCACATCGGTCATTGACCCTGGGTGAGTGGAATGAAATCTGAAATGAAACTTGGCTCAAGACAATGCAGACTGGAGTTTTGTATCTAACTAATAAAAATAAATTATTATTCTTTCTCAGTACATTGTACTATTATGGAATAAGTGAGAAGAAGTCAGACATAGATACTCAATAATCCAGCAACCCCCTCCCTCTCCAGGACCCAGATGCTTGCTCCAGGCTACCAAATGCAGCTGAGCTTTAGGGACTGGCAGGATCTAGCCCAGAAAAAAACAGTTTGAACAGCCAAATTGTGGAACAGCCCAAACCAGCATGCTCAGTCTGGGCTGCCCCAGCACTTCTTTCCTCTTGCTTGGTCAAAATCCACATCTGTTATAATTAGCCATTTGGAGGTTGCTCTCCCAGTCTGTTTTGCTAGACATATGTTTGTCTGGGCTCTTTGCAAGACAAGTGTTAAGAGTGAACAAAAACTTTTAACAGGACTACTGGCCAGTAACATATTGGGAGCAAAGTCTTTTAACACTAGATAGTTACAACACTAAGGTTAAGCTTCCTCTTTTGTTTGCGATGAATATTCCTTGCCCTCTTCTTGTCTTAGTAATCACACTTTCTGCATCACTGATGAACAGCTAAATCCACTTTTTGCTTTCTACAAAATCAATTAACACATCTCAGCATGAGCAGATGGAGGCTTCATTACCTGAGGGTATACAACTGCAGACAGATAGCAGCAAGGGAGCAGTACACAGACACCTACGTTTATGCCTACAGACTTGAGTGTGATATGGTTAAGGGAAAAAAACAAGGACATCCACTCTCTGCTCAGCTATCGTACCTTTCCTTGGGAGGATCATACCCTCTACTAACAAATTCTCATTCATTCCCTTCTCTGAAACAGGAAACTACTTGTTTTTCTCTCCCAGGGCTTGATTAGGCAACCGCTAATATCAAACCTGGGCACTACCAAACCAGATGTCAGCATGACTTTCTCCTGATCAGGCCCCGGACATAATCCTGCAGCAGTGAAGAGCTGACCTGCCAGTGGACAGTCGGTGTTTATGTCAGCTGGAGTCAGGCACCCCACCTTCCCTCCACCCCTGGGTGCACTGCTCTGTGCTGGCCATTTTGCACAGTGCAAATGCTTGCACAGGTGGTTACAAGACGCTGTGCTTCAAAGTGCTGTGTTGAAAGCATTGGCTGAATGCACTTCTGGCATCTGCCCCAATGAAGTCTCTTCCAGTTCTTCTTGATTGAAAGAGGTGTTATCTGCCATCTTCCAGATCTTTGTGGATCACAGAAGACACTTTCTAGACAGGAGGTCTGGCTAAAGTAGCAGCAAGCATGAATTCCCACTTCATCCTAACTCTTCCCTGCCAGAGAGGTTCAGTACACTCTTTGGCTTGGCTTGAAAATATTAACAAAATCAGTACTTTGCCCATAGGACCTAGCAACCATCTGACACCTAATAGACTGCTCAGGCTGGATGACATGACATTGACCTCTGTCAACCCTGGCTAACAAAAGTATCTCTTAATCCAGCAGGAACAGCCAGGGAAGCATGCTCTGATCCTCTGCAGAGCTCCTGTGGGGCTCACTACGCTCTTGTAGAGAAATGTCAATCTGTGCCAGGTCAGACAAGAAACTCATTATCCCAGGAAACATTAGAGGGATGTTGCTTCATTATCTTGAGCTAAAGTTCAGTTTTTCCACCCCCGACACACTGGCAGGGGTTGGTGGTGTTGATGATTACCTGGGCAATGAGGGCACGCAAACCTTGCTAGCTCATGTTGTTTTCTATGTGCAGTCCTTCTTGTAATAAGAAATGATTGGTTCTGCGCCAATTATTTTCTGAGGTTTGCCAGCACGTAGCTTGGGTATGATCAGTCTGAGAGAAGGGGAGGTGCTGGGGAAATGTCAGCCAAGGAGCAGTGGAGAAGTGTGTGTGTGCGTACTTGTATAGAAGGGGGGTAGGATGCAAGGGATACTCTGAGCCAAGGAGCTTGCTTGCTCCCCCCGGGAGGCATGACTGTGCATGCCCTTGCCTGCCTACTCTCTCCCAAGGCATTTGACTTGGAAGAAAAAGGTCTTGCCCTGGCAGTGCCCTAAGAAAGAGAGTGCATTAAACCTGGTTGCAAGGAAAAGTGACCAAGCAGAGCCCTAGTCATATTCAGGGAAACTGGTGACAGACAAGTCACAGTGCCTTAGAAAATGGTGTTGTGCCCGAAGTACTTACAAAGAGGTTAGTAGCACTCAGGAACCATGTCCAACGAGAACAGGGGTGAACATGTCTGGAGATAGATGCAGGGAACAGAGCTTTCTGCATCCAGCCACAAATATTTTTGAACAGGATTGACCCCACCGTCAGTTTTCACTTGATCAGCAGTGGTACCTAAAATGGGATTTACCGCTATGTCTGGCCAGGGCTGGTACTTCCAGCCAGGCAAAGCAGCCAGTTTGGAAATGTCAGGGAAATGCATGAGATTTGGGGCAGAAAACTGCAAATAAAAACGCGACTGTGTAAATAACTGTTTTTTACCAACTAATCTCAAAATCCCTTCTTCAGCAGAAATTCTGACTATTACAGATTTAAAAGTGTAGTAGGCAAGAGCACAAAAAGCCCACCCCAGTTTCACTCTGCAGAGACTGTTTTTAAAATCAGGGTTATTTGTGCTGCTTTCCTTCCCTCACAACACTCCTCTGTTCTTCAGTCCATAAACACTCAGCCCAGATCCAGGTTATCTTAATTGTTCAAGCTATGAATTTCATAAATGCTTTTGGCACTTTAGCAGACCCATGCCTGTAAAATAACTGTAATCTGAGTAAGAAATATTGCTGATCCCACCTACAAATCTAACCTTGGATTTGGGTTGCAATCTCAGTACTGCATGTCTTGTCCAAAACACATCGCAGAAGCCATGCAGGAGGTGATGAGTTTTCTGACCAGCCTTCTGAGTGCACAACAGAGATGAAAATTGCAGCCGTCTGTCTGCAGCATCCCCAGCGCCCACCCTGAGTGTCTCCAGGGAGCACCCAGTACTCACCAAGTCCTGTCCCCATGGAGGAAGGAGATTTGTCCTTCTGAAACCAAAAAGTTCTTTTTCAAGACTCAGTGCCCACCAGCTCTGCATTTCTGCCAGGGTCACTGCTCTATATTGTTTATTCCCTTTATGTTGTGTTCAATTAAATTTCAGATTCCCATCCCAGGTTAGCAGGTTCACATGACACAGCAAGCAAGGGAAAAGACGTGTTGTATTATTCAATCTCAGGCCCACCAGGCTTAGCATAAAACCAAAAGTATCTCCTGTAGGAGACAAGCTCTTTGACCGTGTCATGATCTAAGCATTTTGGACTGATGTGACAGCCCAGCTGTTACACTGATTCCTTTGGCAGGAGGTCTTAATCCCATAGCATAGGTTGGCAACATCAGCTTGGTTTTAGCATCATTTTTCGGACAAAGCACAGCTTGCCACACCTGACCTTTATCTTCCCACATGGCTAGGTGCAAATCCCTATTTACTGGCTTGCTGAAACTTTAGCTAAGCTCCAGTTTAAAAAAAAAAAAAAGTGGGACAGGATTCACCTACACATAAATTTTTCAGGCCTGTGTCTCTGCTGCTCCTTCTCTTCTCAACAAAGCCCTCAGGCACACAGAAAGGAGTGGAGGGCTCTGCTCCCCTGAGACCCCAGGGATTTCTCCCCTGCCAGGATGTCCCCTGCTTCCATGCTCCCTACTAGTCCCAGAGGTCCCATCTGTACTGGTTAGAAAACAAAAAAACCCACACCCAGGGCACACGTTTGGCTGAGCCCCATGGATGCTGTATCAGACCGTGCCTGTGCACCACTCGGGGCAGTGTGATGCCAGGACCCTCCACCGGAGGCAGTTTGGATGTGATTGCCCCATTTTAAGAGGGAAGAGAGCTTAGCCATGTGCATGGCAGCTGGGCCATGCCGCCTGCTCTCAAGGCAAAGGACTGCCCTGGCCTGTTTTATTTAATAGCACAGACACAGCTGTGCAGGTCTAACACCATGCCAGGCTGGTCAGCCTCGGTCAGCCTGACCTGCCCTTGCTCCTGTTCCCTGCCCAGCTCCCCAGGTCTCCTCCCCGGTAGACATCATTGGACCTTTATTTGGGTGCTTTCAGGCTGAGATATAAAGCAAAGCATTAAATTGTGCCTGGGAGAGCAGCATTGGTGATGCAGGAGAGAGGCAGGGTTGAGGCAGCCATGGCGGCACAGCGGAGAACGGGACTCCGGGCAGAGAGGATGCGTGCTATTAACAGTGCTGCAAGGGAACAGCTGTTCCACTTAGAGTCCATGAAATGTTTACAAAATAAACTTCTGGAACGTGATAAGGACGTTTAATAGGATATCACCTCCTGGGATTAATGAAGCACTAGAAGAACTGTAAGGTCACAGTCCTGTGGCAAAGAGTGGCTCTGAAGGAAAGCCACTGCTCTCTTTGGCTGCTTTGATGTGTAGTACATAGGCACATAGTCAAGAAGCCCTTTGTGCCAAGCACCGTTCAGACACAGAATTAGCAGCAGACACATGTGCAGACCTGGGGGAATAGATGCCCAACCCAGCCAGGGCTCACCACTCACTCAGAAGGACAGACAGAGGCTTGTCCTTGCTGGGGAAATCGTTAGGGGGCTTGAATGCTCCTGGCTTTTGTACATCCATGTACATGCTCTCTACAAGAGCATTCCCTTTTCCTAAGCTGGACTGTGGATTTGTCCAGCCTCCCGTGCCATGCTGATGTTTAATATCCACTTCCCAGGGCAGGCAGAGAAGAGACTCACGGCTGGGGCAGCCGAAGCAGCACAAGATGGAGCATGTCACGGCTCCGGCATCCTCATGGCCTGTTTTGCTGTGGTGCACGACAGGCAAACAGCACCACTGGGCTGAGCACAGCCGGAGCATTGCACCGATGCCAGTGCTCATGCTACTGACATACCACCCCAACAGAAGAAGGTATTCAGTAATTCAAATGACGTTGCAGTGCCCTTTGGAAGCAGCATGCAAATGGGACCCTGGGGAATTGCCCAGTACCCAAGGAGCCTATGCTATGCTTTCATGGTGATGTAAAAGTCAAAACCTAGTTAGGCAAGTTCAGGCAGCCAGACTAGGGGAATCTATGGCATTTTCCTGCTTGCAATGTAGATATGCTAATCAATGCATATCCGAGGAGGCAAATCATTAATAGCCCCTCTCCTAATTTCAAGTATTTATAAAGAGTAGCGTGTTATACAGGTGGAAATGTGTGCTAGGAGGCACACAGATACTGCACCACAGGAATATCCTGGCTTCTGCCACAGAAAGCTAATGCAAGCAGAGTGACAACCCCTACTTTGTGAACCAAAAAGCCAATTCCCACCAGCCATTCAGCCTAGCTCCTACATTACACCCTTTATCTTGGTGGCAGGAAGGCAGTAAGAGGAGGCAGGTCCATGTGCTTGCGTGGCTTTCACCTGGCTATGCTACATCTCAGATTCCTCATTCTGCATAATCCCAGCTACCAGTAAATGTCAGGAGTATTAAATTGGCTGCACTGGGGTTTGGATACACCATTTTCCATTAGGAACATTCTCTCCAAACGTTTTGTAAAGACTATTGTTTTTTTAACACTGTTTTATTTTGCTAAAAACCATTTGAGCCAAGAAAGCCCTAGAGAAAATCACCGACACCTTGAGTGAGATTTTAAAATGTCTCTTCCATCTCCCTCTCGGTAGGACTGGAGAGGAATTATTCACAGTTTATTTCTCACTACCTTTTATAAGAGCTGTTCACTGAGGTGATGAACATTTACATACATTTATCTGATCTGTAAGTACTGTACTATATCTTAGTTTTCCTATAATATATTCATGGGCAAATGTGAAAATTTCAGTAGAGAAGCAGTTAATGTTTACTGCAAATTGTAGCTGCAGTGTGCTCAGGGAGAAACAGCACAGCTGGCAAAATAACCTCCCTCTAGGACCTGATTTAAACCCCAGGAAAGTCAGAGAGATTCTTCCATGCTTTTTAGTTCAAGCAATACTTGTTCTGTCCATCTCTTGGACCTCTTATACTCCTGCAAAAAATTGGATAGACATGCAGGCCAAGACATCACAAAAAATGGAAAATATTTTCAGGTCTACTTATTTCATTTGGACAAAAATCTTTGAAATAGGGTGTTGGATGCTTTATTGCAAAGAGACAGAAGGAGGAAAGCTTGGAACAATTACTTCTAAAAAAAAAAAAAGATTTTTTTTTCCATTCAAAAGCCTGTTATTTGTTTACTTTATATACAGCAAATTCTTTTCTTTGCATTTCAAAGCTTCTGAGTATCAGTAAAGACCAAGCTATAATTTTTCCATTTGATAAATGGCATACTGGAAAGCTGTTTGCTATAAATAGTTCAAGGACAATGAAACTGTTGCATTGGCTCTTCTTTATTCCTAGATAATTCCAGAGGAGGGGGAGAAAAAAAGATGAGAAAGACATATACAGAAAACCAGCGTGATATTTTCTTTGCTCACCTGTCTGTATGATTAAGGCTTAGGGGTATACAGCCAAAGCGCATCTTCAGCCTAACAAGGCCACTCTTTCTGAGATCCCCCAGCAGTCAGTGGACAGAGGGATGTAACTCAGCCTCTTTGGAACCCCCTCCACAGGGTCTCAGCTGGTGCAGGCCACCGTGGACAGGGAGGTGGTGGGCAGAGGGGTGGTGCTAGGGCAGATGGTGGCCTTGGTCCCAACCACCCCTGGTTGGGAGGGTCTAACCTGCAGCCCTTAAGGAATGGGGAGGGGGTTTTCTGAGCACGCCTTGTTGGCAATGATGCCTGCCCAAGCCCTTTGCAGGAGCACGAGGCTCCCTGCATGCCTGGCACTTTCAAGGAAGGAAGAGTCTTGCTGAAATTTGGCTCTATGCAGATCTGGGAAAGCTTTGGTGAAGTCTTCAGAGGCCAGAAAAGCCAAGAAGAAATTCCTGAGAGTGCTGAAGGGCTGGGGCAGCTTTTCCTTAATACAGCTTGAGTTCTCCAACTTTCACAGACCATCTGTTTCAGTCTCAGGTGGAGATGAATAGAAAAAGGGCATCTGTATGGGTATGTATGAGCCCAAGACATTCAAATTTCTGGCTACCTTAGTCCAAAGAAATAGACAAGTAGCTTTTCTTGCTGCTCTTGGAGATGGAGAAGAACCTGAAGGAATATTTTCATGCACTGGACACTGTTAAGGACACGAAAATAGCACTCAGCTGCCTGTTATAAGCATTTTATTCCAATAAACACTTGTTCCCTGAACACAGAAAGACCACAGCCATGGAGCAAGATGCTTGCAGCAAGGAGTGAAGGAAGTCTAGATATGAAGCCTGGGAGTTCATGCAGAATTCACCACTAACCACTTTGTTCTGTCTGAAATAAATTTTCTTAAAAATTGCAATCCAAAGCAGCAGGCATCAGTCTCACTTGTCAAAGTTATATGTTACAAAATATTTGTATTGTGTATATACTTTATGTACTGTAAATATCTTCTGTAACAATCTAATAAAGCTTTTTTAAAAAGTCTATTTCAAAATTATGTTTTTAAAAAGAAACATACCATCCACAAATTCCCTGCCCTTGCTCTAGGTGGCAACTTTGACTTCCCCATTATATTGGTACTGTGGCTCTTTGTGTATTTGGGTCTTCTACCAGAGCTTCGGAGGTTGTCACAGGCTGCGGGTAGATAATCTGAAGCCCTTGGTGTTTTCGGAGACGTAAAGGACAGATTCCCATAATTTATAGAGGGATGAAAGCTAATTTTCATAGATGCAGAATTCCAGGGAGAGTTTGGCTTTTCAATCATTAGTCCTTGCTAGAGCAGCATTTAAAGTATTCTTTACAGCTTGCAGTTATATATATTCACAACAGCCTTGTTCCAACATAGGCTTGAGGCTTGGCAGGTTTCCCAGATCATTGTTGTGCTGTCTCAAACAACCGAGGTACAATGTACAGCCGGAGCCTGCTGTCAACAATGCAGCCGGGGCAGCGTCGTGCCGCTGCTGCCGTGGGGTCTGGGGCTCTGAAGTTCCCCCCGTAGCCATCCCTGGCATGTGTACCCATCCCTGCTGCAGGACACCTGCCAGCTCTTGCTTCAAAATCTCATTAAGGAACGGCTGGGCATTATCTGATCCCAGAAGGACTTGTTTGGATGAATTATTTCTACAGTGAGGATCCTGCAGTATAATGTTTCAGCTGAAGTTTGGTGCCCTTACTCTTCCAGGGATGGAAAGCAAGAGAACACGTCAAAAAGGATTAGAAGGATTAGATGACTCTTCACTGAGGGGACTGGTTAAATAATCCACTGTCATGTTCAGGTGAAGAAAGCCCTTGTCTGGCTACCGAGAGGCAACCCCAAATGGACACAGTTGATGAAATCAGACTAAACAACAAAAAATAACCCTGTAAGTGGACTGGGCCTGAAAAAACATCTCTTCACATAGAAGGAAAGGTGTCTTTAAGACATTTTAAAAGTGCCTTAATTATTCAGTGGAAGAAATGTGCATGTGGGTGCTTGCAGCCGAGCAGACACTAACGATTGCATTTAAATGCCCCACAGGAGGGCACTTTCCCTTGAGTGTCTTCTGAGAGCTGCACACCTATTTGAAGCCGAAGGAGCTGGGACAAGAGGACAGCTCAACAGTGCCAGTGTCTTTTATATCCCAACCTCTTTTCTGCCTAGTGGCAAAAAATTAATAATAAAATAAATGTACAACTCTGGGGGGGTGGCCGTTCCATGCACCCCCAGCCTGGCTGGGTGCCAAGCTACCCAGAGACAGGGAGCCACACTGCAGCATCCCATGCAGTGTTTAAGTGCGTGTTTAGCTGTGCATGAGTCAGCTGTTGCTTTCAGAATAGCTCTTTTCACTCAGAGTTGAATGCACTTGAGGAGCTTCGCTGAATCAGGCTGCAGGCAAATTGTCATGCAGACATGTTATATTCAAATAGTGACCTTCTTAATGAAAAGATGAATCTAGTCTTATTCTAGCCATTAGAGATTTTGCCACTGACCAACAGAGGGGCTTTCTGAAGTCCAAGAAGTATCTGGGAAATGAAAATAGAGCTAAAGTGTAACCAGTTTCAACATTTTAAAAGCTCTTTCCATTTAATTAGCCAGAAACTGCATGTGTAGGCACTACACAAAATGGTAATGACGAGTAGGTAACCCTTGCTCTGTGTATAGCAGAGAGGCACTATGCAGCATGGTCCCCAGAGCCAAAGAGAGGGAGCATAACCCTGTGTCCCAGCAGTCTGGTCCCACGCTCTGTCAGATATTTAGCCAAGCCAGGTTAAGGACACTTCATTACTTGTTTACTATCCTGACCTCCCCCTAGTCCCTATCGTCCCATGAGCCTCGTTTTACATTGTTGGGTGAAAAATGTCCCCCACAAGCAGTGTTGGGAGATGCAAGCCTTCTCTTCCCTAGCCTGAGGGAACTGAATCCATGTCTTTCATTTCCCAGGGAAATGCTGTAGTCATTTCTTATTACACTCCAGGCATACGGCTGCACAGCAGCCACCAGCGTCACTGCTGAATTTCGTGAGGACCCTGCTCCCAGAGGTGTGGGACACAGGTGCAGAGACCAATGTGTGGGCCCCAAGGGAACCAGGTGGGACCTCTGGAGACCTCCAAGTGAGATGCGGTACCAACCCATGCTCCCTGTTCAGACCCTTGAGCCAAACATGGTGATGCGTGGTGAGCGTGGGCAATGTGTAGGCACTTACTGTTGCATGGCTTGGATCGTTTGGAGGGACATCTTGGGTCTATGGTGACTCAGTTCTGTCTCAGTCCTTTTTCAGATACCGGTGATCATTACCACAGCTAGCCTGCCAGATTTCATTTGGGGATCGCCGACCATTTTCCCACAGGCATTCAATGTCATTCTTTGTTCAGAGAGTCTCGTTCTGGCAGTGAGTCAGTAAAGGAAGCGGTTGCTATTTGGACCACTGCTTTGCCTGTTGTAGCACTGGTACCTGCTGGAAACCTCCAGGAGGATGTCAGAAGTCAATCAAAGGGCTCTCTCTGAAGGCAAAGTGCTCCAGAAAGGCATACAGAGAAAAGGCTCCCAGGAGTCCTCACTGAGCCTCAGAAGTCCTGCAGCCAGGCTGGCCTTGCCAGAAGCAGGAGGTTGAACTTGCTACCAGAACAGACTGATCATGGTTTCTAATTGATTTAACCCCTGCTAAGTTTTTTGCTAATCTGGTTCTTTGGGTTCTGTTTACTTAGATTGCTGTGATGTCTACTTCAGTGTCATCTTCTTTAATACTTCAGCTATAGAATTGCATGTTCTTGCAGATGGCGTATTGGTTGTATTTTTCCATATCGGTACTTTGTAGCCAAAAAAGGGGCCTGACACCTATAGAAGTGCACTAATCAGGATATCATCAATATTAACTTGCCTTCAACCTGCATGTTAAAATAGCATAATAAACAACAGCATGCAAGTATTTTGTAGCACTGTGATGGTATAGCCAGGCACAATTTTTCAAAAATATGTAAGCAAAGTGATCACCAAAGGGACAAAGACGGCTATAGTTGCACATTGGAGGCATCCAAGTAACAAAAGTTGCCAGAGAGAGGACAAGAGAAGTGCAAAGGCCCAGGAGCAGGTAGGACAAGAAGGACTGATGGCAAGACAAAAGAAAACAAGATAAGCGGTATCAGGAGCAGAGGAGACTTTCTGTCCCTTTTTGGAGGGGGGCAGTAGCGTGAAAACATTAGGCATAAACAAGGAAAATCAAAGAAAAAAGACCACTTGGGCCCCGAGTTCTCTTA
The DNA here is from genome assembly GCA_020745775.1 of Theristicus caerulescens. NCBI lineage: Eukaryota > Metazoa > Chordata > Aves > Pelecaniformes > Threskiornithidae > Theristicus > Theristicus caerulescens. The sequence continues at coordinate 115,203,840 of CM036559.1, read as the reverse complement.
CTGGTGAGCTCTCAGGGCTGATGACCTGGACCTTGGTGATTATGAATGACCAAGACCGCAGCCAGCAGTGCAAACTGTTAGCTCCATGGTATTGTGTACTCACAGCTAATTTAGAGTATGACTGTTAGGGACTAAGAGTTTTCTCTATGCAGTGACAATGCTTAATATTGTGTAAGAATTACCTGTTACAAAGTGTGTTGCTGATGAATGAATTTAGCAGGCAATTTAGTTATAGAGTATAAAGTTGGTATGATTTACCAGTCTTCTAAACACTCCCATCAGTGGTCTCTAGTAGCCTAGCTGATATAATGAAAGATATATTCAGTTACACAGGCAGGACCTACCCAAGCTGCAACTGTATCTTGTGTCAGCTATATGTAAGTACAATTTTATTCCCACATTAAAAGCTGCAGTGTAGCCAATGGCTACTTATGAACTTCACAGTGATATTATTGCTGCCCTTTGATTTAGGACCCGGAAAGCAGAACATTCGCTTGAAAGACGAAACACAAATTGCTGGGGCAGGAGGTCATTTGCCCGGTGGCTTTGCACCTCAGGAGTCCTATTTTCAAGCTCTTCTAACTACAGTAGATGCACATTCGCTTTTCAGTTAAAGTGGAGTATTCTTTTTTGCTAAGATGCTTCCAGGTGCTGGAGCTGCAAAGAAGAATTCAAAGATACTGTGAAAATCATTATAAATCACAAGACTTGGCAAGTCTATCCCAATTAAAAACCCAAGTTCTTAAAGATTTAACCTGGCTTTTAGCTAATAATGGAATCCCAACCATGTCAGATTTTTTTAATCTGTTTTAACAAGGGCAAGGAATTAAGTCAGTCCGCTGACTCGATTGCAGTTTCAAGGAAAGGGCTCAGACTCACAATTAAGACAACCCTCTTTCATTTCAGGCTCAGCTAAGCCTCAGTCTTTTATGGTGAGAGCTCACGGATCAGTCTCCTCTTGTTGCCCTGCCCACCAGGCATATTTGGAAACCTCCTTTTGGTGTACTCTTTCCTTCTCATCCTCTGCAATCAAGCACAGAAGTTTTTCTTGTGATCAGAATGAGCTCAGTGCTACTAAAGAAGTTTTGGTCTCAGTTCCTCTGTCAAGGTGGCTGTAAACAACTGTAGCACATCTACCTTCGTAGGGAAAAAGACAGAGAAGAATGTTATTTGGAAAAGATGCTATGACTATTTAAAAGGCCAGTTCGAGCTATAATTAGGCAGTGCTCAATTGGATGTGGAGGAGGACCCTGAGCTGTAATGTAATACATGTGTGGAATAAGAGTAGAAACAAATTTATAATGCCAGTCCAAAAAAGCAGATAAAATACAGAATAAAATTGGGCAGTTAAAAAAAAGTGCAGGATTAAAGTCCACATTGGATTTACTACCCACATTTTACCCCAAACCTTCTTTTTAGCCTATAAATGAACTCCCTCCATGTCTAAATATTTCCATCCCAGAAAGGGAGAGAGCAGTGACTTTGGGGAAGCTGGGACCCCGCCGAGGTCTCCTGCAGCATCGCAGACACTGGTAGAGGCATGGCCACCCTCGGGAGGAGGCAGGAGCCTTGCACAACCCTCTCAGAGAGCCAGCACCCTGTGAGGCCACCTCGACTGCCCAGCCCCATCCACCTCTGCTGCTCCTCATCCCTCCTTTCCAGCCAGCAGCACTACAACAGCAGCCCACTGCTGCTTGGTGTGGTGTCAACCAGACATGAGTAGCTCCAAAACTCACACAGGAGTTCAGAGGAGAGCAGGAATGATAATTCTTCTAGGGCACCTTGGGAAAGCCCCGCTCCAGGCACCTCCACCTCCCGCTGCGCCTCTGGTCGCCGTTGATGCCCCACTCCCTGAGAAGCCCTTGAGCAGCCAGTGAAGAATGTGACCTGAAATTCATGTTCAGCCAACATGGCCTGGAGGTGGTTGCTCCGACCTGCTTCCAGGGCCCGCGGGGGGCCTGCGCTCTGCTGGACATTTCCAGGAGTCAGGCGCCCGGGTGGACTGTCACAACCTGCGCATCCATCTCAGCTCTGGAAATCAAGACGGTGGCACTGTGACTGGAGTCACTCCACTCACACATACGGTGTGTTTTATTAGCAGGTGCTAAGCACTTATCATGTTGCAACTTCCTTTTTAGTCTCATTAACTATTTAGCTTTACCTTGGGATACGTAAATAAAAAGGCATCCCTAAACTGTACCGCTGTCTTATTTCTGCCAGGCCTTCAGGAGGGCTCATGGTACCTCCCCCACCGGAGAGAAGTCTCCGACCACTGACACCACATGGAGCAAAACGCATTCAGTAAAAATGGAGATGAACCAAAAGAACAGGTATTTGGAGACTAAATGAACCCCGTCCATTTTATCTCTCTGATTCAGCATACTACAAATTTCTGACCTCGTATCGATTTCTGATTTTAGTGGGGACGATGTTTACAAGAACCAGTTGTAACTCAACCTACTTACGCTTTCTTGGTCTAAGAATAGCGTGTTCGGGCTGCTGCTGCCTGCCAGGACTGGCAGCTGTTTCTGAGATCACTATCAAACATACTTTAAAGGGTGTTTTCCACCTAAGGAGATCTATGAGATGCCTTTTGCCTTTTTTAGGTTTCACTTACTGATGGGAAAAAAAAATATTAATTTCAAAGTAATTATGACCTAAAAACAGCCTTGCAAAAAGCCGCCCATCCTCTCCCTGCAGCACCGCTCAGCACCTCTCAGCCCACCATTTCGTGGTGCTCGGGATTCAGCTCCTGCTGGCTCACCGCAGGCTGCATCAGGCCCTAATTTTACACCTGTCTTTCCGTTATCCTTTTCTGGGTTTTCAACTTCATTCTAATGTATTTTTCCAGAGATCAAGTGCACTCAGAGGTTTCTGGTGACAACTAAAGATCTTTGATTTTTTTTCCTTTTATTTTTAACTTTAATTTTTTCCTACCTTTGGGATTATACAGTACCTTCTAGGTAAAAGCTGTCAGATTTCTCTCCCTGTGAAACACTTGTATTTTACAAAAACTGAGACTGAAAAATAACTAATTGCTGGAACGGGGAGTTGGGGGGGAGGCAGAGAGGGCAAAGTATAAGGCTTGAATTCATATTTTGAAGAAAGCAAAGGAGGAACCTCAGCTCCTTCTCAGGTGAAGGGTGGTGAAGTCCATGCAACTCCCTCGGTGCATTTCCCAGGGGGTGCAAGGGAGGCCAAAAGCAGCCTCCACCATGCCCCTGCCTCTGGGCCCTGCTGCCCTGGGCAGCCTCCAGGCTGTGTGGCTGGTTGGACCTTGGCTGAGCTGCCCAGCCCCAGCGTGCCCTCCCCACAGCATCGCAGACCCCACGGGCACCTTGGCTCTCCCCATGAACCACGGGGCCGGCTCTGAACAGGGAGCTGAGCAGGAATGGCAGCAGCCGGGGCTGCTGGAGACTAATCCCCTGGAGGATTTATCACCAGGGTTTGCAAGGTGCAGACAGCCCGCGCATGAGTGCTAATCTGCAGCAGTTTGCGGCAGGGCTACAAGCCCCAGCGAGGGCAAAGCTGGGCATGAGGGCTGCAGCAGTAAGCAGGCAGCAGCTCCCTGGTTGCAGGCAGAACTTCCCCAGCAAGTCATAGCATCCCACCCAGCACCAGAGCCACCATCAAGGGCTGCCCTTTGGTGCTTCTTGGATGCTGAGTGCTAATTATGTTGCACGTTCCTCCCCACTGGGAGCAGCTGACAGGTCTTGGGGAGAAAACGCATGCTTCAGTGCTGCTATTGAAGACCCAAATGGTCTCTTTCCCCAGGGAGTGTTGGGGAGTAGCACAAGGGAAATCATAGAGGAGTCCCCATGGGGGTCTTCACTGCATGAACACCCATGCTCCTGGCCTGAGAAAAATGCCTCGTGGTGCATTAGACCAGAGCCCACAGATCCCAGTGCCGTGGTGAGCAGTGAGGGCCAAGCTGAGTGAAGGGAGAAGTGACTGTCATCCCCTGGGCAGCCCTGCGTGGGAGAGGAGAGCTGTCCTCCCTGACCAGCGCAGGCAGAGCCTCTTCTGCCACCAGCCCTGCACCAGGGCTGTCTCCCTCCCCAGCTACGGGATCACTGCTTCCCACAGGTTCACCTGCCAGTTTGCTGTGAGATATTAATTCTCCCCTCTCAAGCACAGGACTGAGTGGGACTTTCACTGGGGCAAGCCTGGGCCCCCAGCTAGTCAAATCTTGTTTTGATCACCACTGGCCAGCTTTTCACCATGAAGCATGGCTCTGAGGCATCCTCTCCCCTGCACCCAAACCACTACCCAGCCGTGCAACAGTTTATACTAGGTGTCTAACAGAAAGCTAGAGCCAACCTCTCCATTCCCCAGACCTTTGGAGACTGAGGATAGGATTTATCTGACCCCATGCAGACATCTCCTGAAGGCAGGAGCTGGAGCATGGGGCTCCATTGCCTTTTTGTTCTCGCTTCTGCTGCTGTTTGTGGAGACTATGGGTGCCCAAGGTCATGCGCTGGTAGGCCATGGCCAAAAACTGATCCTGACTGAGAGCCTGAAACTTAAATGATTTAAGATCTATATGCTCTCAGCCTTTGAGACAATGTCAAGAAAGACAAACTGTATTTAAAATATGAAGAGCTCCTCAGCGGAATATGGTGTTTATTAATGTGGTATTTATTTGCATGAAAACAGTGATATTTATTAATACTTGTCACTCATAATGGACATGTTTTGCAGAAACACATTTTGATCCATCATTCTTTGTCACCTGATTGCTGTTACCAACTGCCATGGCTTTGTGATTTGCTGCTTTTGGATGTCATAGATCACTTGAAACACACATGATTTTGCCATCTTCCTGACTGAGCACTGTAGATTTTATGAACAGGATTCCCCTTATCTCCTCGAGAAGTACATGCAGATAAGTTCAAATTTTTAATGACTACCTCTAATTTATATTCTCTTAATCATTTGGTAAATAAAAGTTCTTCACAACACCCAAAAAGCAATTTCAGCAAGTGCCTTCTCAAAGACATTATTATCGTGATTATATTTTATCACTACAATGGTGGTGTCTAAAGATCAGAACGCCACCGGAAAGCACTGAGCAGTTAAATAACAATAATATCCCTACCTTAAAGAACTTATGTCTATGCACAACAGTATAAAAAGAGGTGGCTAAACATATAGATTTTATTTGCACTTAATGCAAATAAATGCATGAGGAAACACAAGAAAACTAGGGATGCTACTGGGTGAAACAACATTTCCACTGACACAATCAAATATAATGTGCTTCATTCAAATTATCCAGCAGAGAAAACTTGCGCATTCAAACGCCTGGAAAATTGCGACTCACTTGATGCGTACTGATAATAATATCCTCCATGTTGTTTTTGTTTTGCTCTGTTTACCCAGTCCTCATCTTCAGGACAATGTGCTTCCTCCCACCCCAGCACCAGAGCACTCACCACCCTGCCACAGTGATGCACAAGGAAACCAGGGCTGTGGACTGTAGCCTGGTCTGAATGGCTAGATAGTTGCTTCTTTTGACCCAAGGAATTGAACAAAATTGCAAATTGTTTCTACAAGGAAGAAAAATTGACAGGTATGTTATTTTCCAAGTACACAAAGTATTTTTTTCCCCTGAGTGTAGTAAGAGACCACCAGCAACACACATTGTCTCTGGCCATGACTCCATCCACCCAGAGTTTCATGCTTTGTTGTTTTTTTCTCATGGTTTCACAGAAAGCACCTCTGGTTGTCTACAGAGCTGAACCTTGGTGGTTTCCCTCTTTCTCTCACAAATACGCAGCAGCTACTACACCTTTCCTTCCTCCTGAGGTTTTTCCATCACAGCATTAGGAAACATCTCGGAGCCCAGGGTCCAAACTCATCACTTTATCATAGAATCATAGAATCATAGAATGGTTTGGGTTGGAAGAGACCTTCAAAGATCTAGTCCAAGCCCCCGACCATGGGCAGGGACATCTTTCACTAGATCAAATTGCTCAAAGCCTTGTCCAACTTGACTTTGAACACTTCCAATGATGGGGCATCCACAACTTCTCTCGGCAACCTGTTCCAGTGTCCTACCACCCTCATCACCTTGCCCATATGCAGTAGTTTTCCACTACGTCTAAGCAAGGGGGGCATTCAGTCTTCCCTTGTTCCCCAAAAGGGAAGGCAGCTGCCATGGCCAGAAGCTTCTGCATGTTGATATGACTGCTCAGCCCCCAGCACACCAAGGATTTGTTCATTCTCCTTCTGTTTGGTGCTGTTTTGAATGCATGAAATCAAAACACACAGAACAGGCACACGTCCAGGCCTCAGGTAAGGCATTGGCCCCCCAGAGCAGAATGTGTGGGACACCAAAGAAATTAAACATTATCTTTACTACTTCTGCCACATCAGTTTTGACCTGGCTGGAGGCTACTTTGGTTCCAGAACAAGACAGAGCCAACTCAGGATAAGCAGGGAATGGGTAACCCAGCCACTGAGCTTTAGATAGGCATCTGTGCACTTAAGAGCATGGTAACCAGAGGGCTGTCTCACAGGCTGCATATCCCCTGTGCCCACCCCACACAGGGGATATGGACAGGGTCCTCCAAGCTATCAAACATCTCTGATAGGAAAGATGTCTGCACTGAGGTATATCAGAATGTAAGCTACCAAATTGGATTTTGCTTTGAACTTCTTACTTCAAAAAGGCAGAGGAAGCCCTTAAAATGAAAACTCTTGCTCTGTTTTTTATTAGCAATTAATATGGATCTCAGTGAATGAAAACAACATTGAAAAATGAAGAAAAATGTTTCATAGAATTACATTATGCAAATTGTTTTAATGGAAAAGCATGCTTGCATTATTAGAGGCCATATTGCCTGGTCTACAGTCATGTTTTTAATCAGACTAATTGCTCTTGCTTCTGCAGTTTAGAGGAAAGGCAGGGATGCATGCAATTGTCAATATAGATTAAAATTCATTTGTAACCTCACATTCTGCACTGTGTTTTGCAGGAGATCAGCTGAGCCACAGACACCCGCCACTCCTCTGCCCGAGCGTGACGACATTGAGAGAGGCAACAGTTGCTTGCAGGAGTGCTGAACTGTGGTTGTGCGAATACTCTTGCTCCCTTTTTAATTTAACCAGGCTGCCTCTCACAACAAGATGACAAGTACGCACCCCAGGAATTGAGGTGGATGTGCATGGACATCTACTGGGTTCTCAGTAGCAGTACTGGTCTAAAAACTTGTCCCCTAGATGATAAGGGCCTCTGGAGCAAATTCACACATGCAGAAGAATTGCTGTGTACATGCACAAGGTGCACAGTGAACAGAAAGGCAGCTGACCTTCCCTGTGCTTGCCCGTACGGGAAAGGGGATTTTTATTTGGGATTACAGCGATGGCACAGAGTGCTGTTCTGGAATAACTTATTTGCCTAGAACAGTGATAATCAATTTGCCATGTAAGACAAAAGTTTTCAAGAGCTCACATGCTCTACCTAAACGAAAGGCATCCATAACAACCCCATTCTCCATATGGGCTTTCCATATCAGAAACAAAAGCCTGCTCAACAAGCTTGGATCTTGCCATGCCTCAATATGATACCTTAGTGACTTTTTATGCAGTAATAATTTCAATAGTACACATTTCTGGTAGCACCAAAATAAGGTATCTGCAAAATGACAAATTATTTTCCTTCCTTCTACTCTCTTGGGCTGAAAACAATGTGAGAAACTTCCTATTTCCTACCTACAAAGTAGATCTGTTGCTAGAAGAGCTGGATCTCAATTTGAAACATGAATAAATCCTTCCGATCATCAAGTCCATCTCTCTGCTCTCACAGGATTCTCCAAACCAGTTAAATCAACATACAATTGGATTTGGAGCTCGGTTTTATTTTTCCTCTTGTTCTGGTTTCAAAACAGCAAAGGTCAAAGGTGTGCCATTACTGTGAATTCTTGCACAAATAGGGAAGACTCAGGTCCCTCTGTGTTGTCAGCACCGTGATTACTTTGGAAAGAGCCTGTGGAAGTTTTAAGTGGAGAAACAAAGAGTTGGGTTACTACTGCCAGCTTCAAATATTTAAATATCATGAGTGAGATTGCCCCAAATACAAACAAACAATTTTCTTTAAATAGCAGCAACTAAGAAGCTCTCTTGACTTAAGCCATTACTATTCCTTTGGATCACATCTCTGCAAGCACAAGGGCAAGGAACTTACTTACTTTTTGTAAAAGCCAAGACCCTCACCTCATCTCGGATCTCCAGGACCCACAGGTATAAAAAGCTCCCAAGGTGACAAAAAAAATCACAGGCATAGTACTAAACAAACCTGTCTCCAAATGCTGCTTTGGTTTCCAAGTGCATTGACTTGACACCTGGGTAAGCACTAGGTTTCTTCTCTTTTCTTCAGTGCTCTTTTGTTTCACATACAAGGGGAAAAACAGTGCTTTTTCAGAGGGTAGTGTGATAACATCCTTGCAAGTAGGTCCAGAGTCTCTTTTTCCCCTTTGAAATGCCTTAGATTATGAGATATTTTCAAGTTAAAAAATTCTTCAGAAGCGTCCTTTGAGTCAAAGATAAAAGTGATGCCCAGCAGGTATAGGCTCGCAGTAGTCAAAGAAAAGATGAACTCCCAGCAGAAGCTGTGAAATTCACTCCCTCTAGTTCTGTTACTGTATAAGACTAAACCATTCTCTATTTCTAAACTATTTTTTTTCTCTCCACTCACTGTACCAATAAACGTGCAATAAATCTGCCTGTGAATCTGCCTTTCTAGCCTAATTATCCTGCTCTTTATGATGTTTTACCTGAGAACAGGACTTAGACCACCAAACATGTCATGCAGTGACCCAAGCTCCATCAAGAGGTGACACATCTGGATGCCTCTGCAGCAGCTGGAGCACACCCCAGGGCTGTTGGAGCAGGCACCAACCTGGACCTTAGGAAGGCGATTTTCAGCTTCCAGGTTTAGCAATGTAGTGGGCTGACCCTGGCTGGATGCCAGGTGCCCACCAAAGCCACTCTATCACTCCCATCCACAGCTGGACAGGGCAGAGAAAACATAATGAAAAGCTCATGGGTCAAGATAAGGGCAGGGAGAGATCATTCACCAGTTACCACCACGGGCAAAACAGACTCGACTTGGGGAAGTCAGTTTAATTTATTGTTAGTCAAATCAGAGTAAGGTAATGAGAAAATAAAACTTAAATCTTAAAACAACTTCCTCCCACCCCTCCCTTCTTCCCGGGATCAACTTTACTCTTGATTTTCTCTATGTCCTTCCCCTGACCAGCACAGGGGGATGGGGAATAGGGGTTGTGGTCAGTCCATCACACGTTGGCCCTGCCACTCCTTCCTCCTCAGGGGAGGACTCCTCACACTCTTCCCCTGCTCCAGCGTGGGGTCCTTCCCACGGGAGATAGTCCTCCACCAACTTCTCCATCATGAGTCTTTCCCATGGGCTTCTTCATGAACTGCTCCAGCATGGGTCCTTTCCACGGGGTGCAGCCCTTCATGAACTGCTCCAACATGGTCCCCCGCGGGGTCACAAGCCCTGCCAGCAAACCTGCTCCAGCCTGGGCTCCTCTCTCCATGGGGCCACAGGTCCTGCCAGGAGCCTGCTCCAGTGCGGACTTCCCACAGCGTCACAGCCTCCTTCAGGCACCACCCTGCTCTGGCGTGGGGTCCTCCACGGGTTGCGGGTGGATATCTGCTCCACCGCTAACCTCCATGGGCTGCAGGGGAACAGCCTGCCTCACCGTGGTCTTCACCCCAGGCTGCAGGGGAATCTCTGCTCCGGTGCCTGGAGCACCTCCTCCCCCTCCTTATTCACCAACCTCGGTGTCTGCAGGGCTGTTGCTCTCACATATTCTCACTCCTCTCCCCAGCTGCAATTGCACAGGATTTTTTTTTCCCCCTTCTTAAATATGTTATCCCAGAGGTGCTACCACTGTCACTGATGGGCTCGGCCTTGGCCAGCAGCAGGTCAGTCTTGGAGCCGTCTGGCATTGGCTCTGTCGAACATAGGGGAAGCTTCCAGCAGCTTCTCACAGAAGCCAACCCTGTAGCCCCCCTGCTACCAAAACCTTGCCATGCAAACCCAATACAAGCAACGATCTTCTGATACATCAGTGAGCATTTAACATCTTCTGCCTTGGTAAATCTGAGATTTTGGTAAAGTTCATTGATATTCTGTGGAATTACACATTTGGATGCAATACAATGAATGCAGGAAATGCTAAGATTCTTTTGCAGAAGGGGGAAAATTAACCTGGAAAGGCAGGGTAAGCATCCAGGCCAGGTACCAGAAGAGAGGCTGGTGGTGAGGAGTGTTTCTGAGAAATCTGCTTTTATCTCCTGCAAATCTGTATCACCATTTCAGCCCATATTCTTCCTTTGCCCTCATGCCAACCACGAGTTCTCTCTCTAATTTAAACCTGGGGCAAGCCAAGGAGAGAAGCTCAACCTCAGGTCTGTGTCCCCGACTCTCTAATACCACCTTCAGCTTCCCCAAGAAAGCCAGGTATGCAAAGGAGAGTGACACACAGCCACTTGTTCTGGTAGGGCAAATTATAATGCCGGATTCGTTGGTGCTACAACATAAAATCAATGTTGCACATTAAAGGGCCCTTTAATGGACATCAAGAAGGAAACGTCACTCTTGTCTGGCTAGATAAATTCACTTTTAGAAATTAACTACATTCCCAGCGCACCTCTAACTCACAGTGCTTTAAGATTGTTGAGGACCACACCACTTGTAAGCTCTCACTCCTGAAGCATTTACAAAAGAAGCTGGTATCTTCTTCTCCCCCTCTAATACCTGGGAAACTTGAGTTTGGAAGATTAAATGACTTTCCCCAGCCACCTAACAGTCCTGCAGCAGACTGAGTCTTCTGGCTCAGCTCCTGGGGTCCCGGCTATCAGCATAGCTGCTCAGACCATGGCAGTTTCATTGTGTTATCTGAGAAGCTGTAATAAAATAGCTTATTTCCATGCTTTCTAAGTAACCTGTACTTCACGCACCCCCGTTGTGCCAGTATTGCAGGCAGAAACCCAATAAGCCTGTGCCAACTCTTGCATAACCAAACAGCAACCAAACAATACCATAACCTCAGTATGCAAAGTGTCTTTAATGCACTTCTTCTAAGTTAACTGAATGTTGCTGATGTTCTCTGATAAATAAAAGCCCTGTAAACTGTTCCCAGTGGTACAGTACTGATCAGGGAGAAGTGTATCTCAAGGCAACTCCTTTACACTAAAGTTTTATATCAAGAATATGCTGAAGCTTCACCATAAATAATTAAATATCTTTCTAAAATATTAATGCAGTTTGTTGATGGCTTCTGTTTTGCTTATGGTGTTTCAAAGATGTTGACTGTAGGCAAGTATAGATCTTATCTCTGATGAAAAAAAGCTTTGAAAATAGTCTAACACCTTTGCAGTTGAAAGTCTTTCTCCAGACGGGGACTTTTAACTGAAGTGTGCTGTCTGCAAGGCAGCACTCCTAAGGAGAAAGATCTGAAGATCAAAACAGAGCACAGTAAAGTCACTGCAAACAAATCTATTTGGTGTTTGACCAACTAATGTCAGCCACTTACAGATGACAGGAGTTTGACTCCATAAGGCCACTTCCAGAACTAGGCTAGTCTAAGTAGAGATGGTCTGAAGCAATAATTGACATTATTTCCAAACTAACTAATACCAGAAGTGGTTATTCAAGACGCTTCAGTGCTGAAAAATCAGATAACAGACTGTAGTACATCACTTTCCTTATTATACTTCCCCTCCATTTAGGAAGAGCTTATGGGTATCAAGGCTGATGGTACCTAACAAATGAATACTATCCCAGTTTCTGGAGCCAGTCATGATGTTGCAGATAATTAGAACTGCATTTTTAAACTTGGAGAAATGTGACAAAGCTTTTCCAATTATTTTTCTGTTTGGAAAGATTTGAGGTTTCCAATCAGCTGATGAGGGGGCGCAGAGAGGAATCTGGAGTATTCCAGTCCCGACCCTCCGCCAAGCAGAGGGCACAAATGCCACAGCTCTGATGACAGCTTTATCAGTTAAATATCTGTCTAAGCTCACTCTTCTAAGAATGATCCCACTTGGCCATGAGCAACTTTTGTTGTGAGCCACATGCCCTCTGTTCCCAGCACCTCCGAGCCTATCCATCGCTAATATTTCTGTGCTGTTTCTTGATAATGGCAGCCCAGTAAAAGCAAGTGTCCCAGTGGCTTGTACTGAACGCTAGGGACTTCATGTCAAGAAAAGAAAGTTTATATTAAAGAAAACAGAGAAAATGAAGTACAGGATCAAAAAATCTTCTGCTAGCTTATAAGTAGAGTCCAGATGTGGAAAAACACCCCTTGCCTTTGTGCCAAAGCAGTAAAATAACCACTTTCAAAATGCCAAGATTAAATTGCCTCCTGTTACTGCAGCAAACCTGCAGACGAGCATTACTAATCTGTTGTACTGAACGCAGGAAGCTGTTGCTTTTGTCATTATCTGCTGAGCACAGATTCCAGCGCTGCACACAACTGCAGGGCATTGGTACGCTGGAGCTCGCCTGCTCTGGTGTTTATGTTAAATGGGTTCACATAAGTACCAGTGTAAATGGTCAAAGTCATTATTCCCTCCTAGGAATGTGCACTCTCCATTTCAAAATGAGAAGGAAGTGCTCCTGTTGACTCCCACGGCTTCATCAGACACCCGGAGCAAGGTTTGCCTGCAGACCTGTCATTGCAACATGACCTCGAGTCAATTAGGCCATTTCAAAATAAAAAGAGAATATTGAATGTCAGTGGCAGATGGTGAAGCTCTGTACTAAATAGCTAAAAGTCTACATACATTTTCAGGGAACATGAATGAAAAGAATAAACAGATAAAACTGAAATGTTGATAGACCTTGGAGCAGAAATGCGGTTTTCTGGGGCATGTGCTGCCTCAGCCAGGCAGGAATAGCAGAGCGAGGAGCAGTGGCGTCAGAGGGGATGTTCTCCTGCAGCCTGCCCTGAGTCATGGTCCTGCCTTGCATCACTGAAATTCCCAGCAGCCTCCCATCATGACAGAGCCTAAGCAGAATAATCAAAGTCTTAAGCGCTTCGTAGCTCAATCCATTTACCTCTATAAAGAAGGATGTGTATAGCTTGCCCCCCACCTCAAACAGCACCAACTTTTGGTGGCGTCATGTTGGGGCACAGACCTTTTTCTGAGTGCCTGGTCCATCTTCCAAAAGGAGCACTTTCAAAACTACCAAAGCACTTTCAAATTGCTTATGTATAACACTATTGGTCTAGATTCTTATCTTAGCAATTTAGCATCAAAATGTCACCACCTGATCAAAGTGCTGGAATTCACACTACTTTCCCTCCTTGCTTGAAGAAACAAAATCATTAACTAGGTTATTAGAATAAAAACTTAACACTGTATGTATTCCCAACATTTTGCTCCCACTAATTAATTTCTGACTGAATACCCTGCCAGAGGATCAACTTACTACTGAGACAGAGATCACAGCACACAGAAGCTTAACTGGGTGGGAAAAAGTCCCAGAAGGGCACAGCTCTGCTGCATCTTGATGCTGTGCCGGATCGAAGGCTGCCATGGGCTGGGCAGAGCTGGAACCGCGTGAGCTTGTGCAAACGCAGTTGTGATGCTTTGCTGGTGGTGGGGCTCTCATTGCACGCATTGGAGCATGCACAGGAGTGTGTGTCCTTCATAATGAAGAGGGTTTTTAATCAGCTGTGCATCACCGAAGCAGGCAGGATTATATCTCAGCAACAGGATAGTCAGGTGTTCAACAGCACCTTGTCCATGCTGGGATGCCAGCAAGCCTCAGGTCTGCCTATGCAGGGCACATCCCCAGGGCTGACTGCCATAGCTCTTGCGCGGGTGACTCCGAATTGCCCCATCACACCATGGCGTCCTTGCAAACAACCTTTGTCTGTGTGGCCTTCAGCAGCAGAGGGGGAAGGCGGTGAGCCCGGGGGTGGGCACCAGGCCCATGACCTTCATTCCTGGGGCCCACAGGGCCGCTCACACTGCATCCCACCTGCCAGACCATGATGCCAGGAGCCACTGCAGAGGGACATGTCCATAGTCGGGCAGGACTAACCTTGCTATGACTGATCACAGAAAGCGGACACCAATGCATACAAGTTCATTTTAGAGAGTGTTAGTCAATCAAAGCAGGAATGTGACCAAAATTCATCCAGCAAAAGCATTCATAGAACAATCCCTTACTGGGAGACGTTAGATTGGCAGCTGTCATCTGCTCTCTTTTCCCTTTTTTAAGGGGAAGAGAGAGCAGATGACAGCTGCCAATCTAACTTCCCTTTTTTAAGGGAAGAGTGTGAAGGATTTGGTCACAGGCCAGCACCTGTCCTGCACTGACCTTTAAGGCCATGACCAGTCTTCGTTTTGGTATGTGTTTGGTACCCCATGGACATGAATCCATCAGCTTTGTCTGGAGGACGCGGGGCACAATCCTCAGAGGAGCTCTTCCTTGAGGCTAACAGTTGATCCACTAATGAGTAACTCAACACACAGCATCCCCAAATTATAATCAAAACTGAATGTTGGATCATTTTAATGAAATTTCTCTGATCTGTCACTTCTGCTAACTGAATGGTTGTTAACTGACCTGGGGCAAATTGAGACAGTCCCTGTGGGAGACTTCACAACACTGCCAGCAAATTAAAAAGCAAAATGCAGGTCTTCTTTAAAACAATCTTAATTCAGTTTGTTACAAACCTGACTCTGAGTTCTGCCAGCAGCCTGATAATGCTACTAAAAGACAGTTGTACTCTTTTGCAGAAAGAAAGGGTAACAGTTCTTCAGTTCTCCTCATTCAATACTGAGATGAAAGGTCCTTTTCTTTACAAAAAAGTTGCTAGCTCTCAGTAGACCAATAATCCTCATGTTGGAGTCTTAAGGTTAACAGCCTGGGTTGGGACATTTGTCTTTTGAAATGTCTTTCATGCTTGGATAAATCATTCCCTGCCCACAATGCAGTATCTTTTTTCCCAGCAGTCATTCAAAAGCAATCAAAACATCTGTGAAGGAACTGTAGATGGGAGAGAAAACAGACACGTGGAAATTGCAAGAGTTTTAAAAACACCTACAGGACCCCCAGACAGGTGTTTGATGCAACATTTTACGTTTTATTAGCAACAGTCATAGCAGCTCACTGGAGCCTCTGACGTGACCCGCTCGCTCCTTTGGGTGACTTGTCTCTCCCTCATCCCAAACACTGCAGCCCATCGCGGTGGACAATACTGACTTTGCAGAGCAGCATTAAGGGATGAAGAGTGTGTACTCTGCAAATTCACGGGCTGCCCTCTAACAAAAATAGACCTCTCTGAAAGAAAGCAGGGCCCAGGCACGCGCATGGGCTTGACATTTAAAAGACTGTCATCACACTGGCATTAATGAAGTTTGCATTAATGCTCGCCACCGGTTGTTCCTGGATGAAGTACGTGCAGATTCCCGGCAGCCAAACGATTCCTTGCAGAAAGCACACAGCAGAGGGGAGCAAAGGACATTATAAAAGGAACCTGGAGCGTGAGTGAGGTAGGCCTGGTACATTTACCCCTGCTCAGTCTCCTGAAATGGTGTCACAACAGGATCGTGTTGCGCATCCAGACCTGGGGACATGGAAGAATTGCTGGGTCCTCCCCCATTGACATTGCCTAAGCTATCCAATGGTGCAGCAAACTTCTGCCACAGTTTTCCCTGCATGAAACATAGGAAATAAAATAAAGGTCGGCAAATCGTGGCCTGTGCTGGCTGGACTTCCCCAGACAAATTTGGGGAAGACCTGCACAGACCAGCAGCTCGTCCTGGAAGGCAGATCCATGAGGCCCCAGCTTTAAGGAAGGGAGTGCAGCTGTAGGGACATGAGCTGTGTCACATCACCTATACGCAGGGCCAGTCAATGGGTCTTGAATATTTTACCTTCCTCACTGACTCCTGCATCCTGCTGTCCTGATCATCCATGTTGCTAAAAGGTCATTTCCCTCCCAGATAGTCTCTTGGGAGTGAATCAGTCAGCCTCTGCTGAAACCAAACCAGCACATGGTTCTTGGGAATGGCCACTCCAGGTGGGCAGCATGGACAAGGCTGCACCGGGCTGGGCTCCTGCTGCCCTCTTCAGCCTCCCAGCACCCTCCTGGGGGACTTCAGCCATCAGACAGATCCCCCATGTCACCTGTGAGATGCATCCTCAATTTCAGGAGATAAAACCATTCTGCTGGTGGACTGCGACTCACCCTTCACACGTTTTCAGACTATTTGCAACTAAAGAAAACTCCAAAATAATAACCAACATCTTAGAGCCACCAGGGATTTCCACAGAGCCCAGGGCAGATGAGGGATGAGTACTATGCAAAGGGGACGAAGCCACCGGCTGTAGGCACAGCCAGGCCACAGCGGTGTGGCCATGGATACTGTTTGCTGTGCTGAAATGGCCGAAGGGCTCACCCGATGCAGTGTCTCCTCCAGCTCCTGCCATTCCCATTCAGAGACCTGCTTTTCTCAGGCTTTGGTGAACACCCAGGGACGTACTGCCGCCCCCTCCAGCACGCTGCCTTGGGCAGGGTCCACTCCACGCTGCTCTGGGAGGCCAGAGCTTGAACACCAGCCAAATTACATGATGTTTCACAGTTTCTCAGAAAAACAGTTACTGCAAGTCTGTGTGTGAGGA
Source organism: Theristicus caerulescens (assembly GCA_020745775.1). Taxonomy (NCBI): domain Eukaryota; kingdom Metazoa; phylum Chordata; class Aves; order Pelecaniformes; family Threskiornithidae; genus Theristicus; species Theristicus caerulescens. Next base: position 115,187,165 of record CM036559.1, on the reverse strand, counting down.
AGCGCACCTTGGTGGAGGGTTCCTTTGTTCCTGCTCCCTTCTCCTTTCTGCTAGGCCAACCTGCCAAAGCTGATTTTTGTATTATTTGGGCAAGAAAAGCAGAGAAATATATTCACAGCAAACTAAACAGAAAAAAAAAAAAAGCAAATACAGGGCAGAGGTTAAATTCAGTGTTTTTCTGGTGTTTGTCAGATCCCTCTACATACGAGTTGCAGTGAAGCTGGGAATGCCTTCCTCTTTGCAGAAGCAAGACCTCAGCTTGGTTGAACCTGCAGCTCCATCTGTGCCACTGTGCCCTTGGCCTAGGGACCAGAAAACAGCCTCTTTATGTACCAGTACGGACACAGCCATAAGGTTGTGCCAGTGATGGGGCTCTGGGAGAACGTGTCTCGTACAGTGTTTTGCATCCTGAGTCAATGGCTCCCAGACAGAAGCCAGTCTGTCAGACTTACGTAGCAACCCTGCACCTTGCGTCTGTACAAGGTCCTCACCAGGATGGAGGGTTGAGGTGGCTCCAAATCCTCCTGCGTGTTCCTCATCCCCTGCTGCAAATCCCTTCCAGGAGAACTCATCACCTTTGCATTTCAAAGCGAGCCCCAGAAAGTGAGGCTGGACACAGATTTCGCTGCAGTTAAGATGATTTGGGGGCCCATACCTTCACCCTGTCCTCATGAGCACAAACCAATGGTGCTGGAGAGCCCACGACAGCCCATTGCCATGGTGGATGCTCTTTGCAGAGACCAAGGGACACCCACCTCTGGCAGATGATGCTCCACTGGTAGCTGAGATCCTGAGAAAACCACACCGGCTGCAACGCATCCCAGTGGAGGGCCGGGCTCCCGCAGGTCCTCCCTTCTGCCCCAGGGGAAGCCCCACGGCAGCTCCTGCAAGGGTTAGGGGTGGGCAAGGGGTGCCTGGCACCCTGCCCTGCCTCCCCATGTTTCTGTGCAAACAGAGCAACCACGCGCTTCCTGCCAAACACCTCCCTTAGACTAAGGAAAACAACCAGAATAAGAGCAAAATCTCTCTGACAGAGCACAGTGTGTGTCAGCGTCCATGAGCTGGTGCAACGCAGAGATAAGGTAGCATCTCATGTCTGCATGCGTGAAATCCATAGGTAGCCTTCAGATTATATCTAGCTAATGCAGGCATTTCTCCTGTTAGCACGACTAGACAAACACTGTAGGAAGAAAGGAACCATATCTTTGTGCATGCTGATTCCTGTTTCCCTTAATTCATAACCTTAATATCACATTAACATGGTGTGTGCATTTATGCTATAATTGCATTCCAGCTGCGTGAATGCTCCTCTTAATTTAGTCATGCTACTTTAGCTTTGTTGTGAGTTATAAAACATTCTTGCTCTCAAGAAACAAATTAATTTACAGATGTTACAAGAGATAGGATTACCCAGCAGGATTTCTTTTTTTTAACACATCCAATGTATAAACTTTATCAAATGAAAGTAATTTCTTCAGGGAAGTCCAACAGGCACTTACACTAATGGCAGAGGGAGACAAATTACAAAGATTTTTGAGCTTCAAGGAGCATCGCAGTCTCCTTGCAACTGACTTGAAGGAGCTCTGCTGCAAACAATACCACAAAGCAAGAACACCAGTAGTATCCTGTACCTGTACAGGTTTTTAAGTACTCACTGATTTTTCATAGGCACAAATATTATGCACACACACATATTATTAGCAGAACATGAAGCGGTGGCTTGTTCGAGGTTGGCCGCACCTTTCCACCCTGAGCAGGCTTTTTCAGTCAGTTCGAATTTTTGTCATGGTTTTGGTTAATTTTTCAAGGAGGGAGTGTTTTATTGTCTCAATAGTTTGAAGCTAAAACCTAAAACATTCCCCACTTTGTTACAAAGATCTGCGCATGGATGAGCTATCTGGTTTATTAAATAATATTTATTTAAATAAAAATGAGTTAAAGCAAAGCCTGGACTACTGGCAAGCAGCCATACTCTTGTGCAGTCCTCTTCCTGCCACATTTACCCTATTTCCAACCACCCCCTTAGTCAGGCATTTTCTGAGTTACAGTGTCTTTTGCCTATCAGAGCACTGTTCCTAATTAAAATAATTAGATATGGTGTCAATAGATGGTGCTGAAGAGCAGCAACAGCTCCCTGGACTGCTGTAGCATCAAGAATATTCCTAAAGGATTGCAACTGCTGTCACTGGCTGCTGTTTACATAAACTTTCAGTGACCTGTACTTCTGGAGATATTGCACTGTTTCCAGCCATCAGTACATAATAAACTTTGGTATTTCTATAAAAACATCTTAACATTCTTAAACAGACATGAAAATTTCATTTTGTGCAATAATAATATGTCTCTAATTTTTGTAGCCATCTTCTTTAATGCCTTCTTTGGAAGGCATTGCTACTCTGTAATGTAGTTTCAGTATACATTGTCTGTTCTTTTGGAGTACTCTGGACACTCTGACACTGTGATTTACGAGAACAAAACACACCTTTCACCTGTAGTGCCAGGGATCTTTCTGCCTTGCTGCGCAAACTCTCCTCATGGTATTGACAGCTAGGGAGACTGGCTGGAGATGAGCTGGTGAAATAAAGTTTATTTTGAATAGGGTGATGTCATGGGCTTGAATTTGGTGATACTGACCCCAGGCCATACATTTAAGATTAAAATATCACAACTGTTCCCAGATGGTAGCTTAACAAAAATACATCAATCTCAGAGGGCATGGGAACCTGCTCTTGGAGGCTGCGTGCTCTGAGAGAGCTCTGAGAACTGTAACTTTCATTGCTCTTTATATATCTGAGACAGCTCAAGAAAAAGTTAAATTCTCCTGCTTCCAGAAGAGATTAATTCGATATTGCTTTGGGAATTTAATGTCAAGATTTTAAAGAGATGCTGCAACTTAACTAAAACCTACACATTTGATTCTGACCAATAGGATGCAATGTGTTGACCCATGTTGTACAAGAAATCTGATTTTTCCTTCTGGCTCTTTTCTATAAAATCTATAACTTTCAGTCTTGAATGCTCTTATACAACAGAAAAATTAAATTGTATCTGGAGAGGACTGAAGGATGCACACTTTGAATACCACTGCACACAAATCTTGTTGAACCAGACATGGGCTTCCCATAGCTGCTAAGCAAATCTCTGTGTGCCTCTTTCATTTCTCACATAAATTGTAAACTTCCAGCTTGGGTAGTCCCTTCATACAGATGTCAGTGCGCATAAGAATGAGGCATTGTGCTTGTCTGGGGTCTCCAGACTTGGCTTGGTTCCACCTAAAACTAGGCACCCAAAACAAGAAACCTCAATAAACAAATACTGGCATCTCCAAGGGAGAGCTGAATTGCTCCCTCCAAGGACTGGAGGGCGAGACTCCAACACCTCGGATGCTGTTTGTCTGATGAGTGCAGGGTTAGGTGTAGCCCCAGGTTAAAAATTAAATGCTGTAACATCACAGCTCATCAGATTCTCATCAGGTCTAACACTTACATTGCTTAACACTTGAATTTTGGTGGAAGAACAAGATACTCCCAGGATCCTTCACTTTGCATTTTTAGGAATCTCTGTCTGCTTGTTCAACAAAATTGTCCATGATTGATCTTGTGCAGCTTCTCTCTGTCAAACTTCCTAAATTGACTGAAATATATTTTTACAAGACAGATATGTATAATTCAATGAAATATCCCACAATACATTAAGCGTGAGTGAATGGTGCTGACAAGAACTGATATGCTTGTCCCAGACATCACATCATATAGAACGTGTGACTTAGGAAAGGTCAAAAGTCTTAAAATAGCTGATGTCCAAAAGCTCATCCTCTCCCTCAAACTCCAGCACAGATAATGTCACCACTCAATTACTATTGCACTAATTTTTTCTTTTTCCAGCACATCATGACATTCTGATGCCAGATAATTTTTGATGTCTTTTAACCAAACCTTGGAGGGAGGCTGGATGTCACACATTTTTATTTGGATACTTGGGTTTAATGCAAGTGACAGCTGGATTTTTTTCTCCAGCTTGTTCCAATGTTAAAAAGATACATGTTAAAGACTCATCCATGCACCTTCTCTCAGAGGTACCAGACGATCTGGCATATGCAATTCATTAATGGAACATTTGTTTCCCCAGGAGCAATACATGTGTCATTTGTGCTCTGAAGCGATGCATCTTTCTTAAAGGATCTGCACCTACTTCCTTCCGATCCGCAGGACAGACAGCGTATAGGGGTGGTATATCTGGCCCCCATCCCACGCAGAGCAGGTTCAGGGGACCAGCGTCCCGTGCTTAGGACTTTGCAAGGCCAGGCTTGAAGTACCTCCTCTGTCCAGAGCCTGGACCACACCACGGTGCCATTTTGTGATGCAGAGCCCTTCGGCAAGTCAGCTTTGTCTCCTCTTCGCCCAGGTAGCCGCTCCACAGGGATGGGAGTGGGAATTTAAGGTGAGGAAGGGTAGGACACCGGGCGTGCACAATCATTGGCGTGCAGCTGGCCACCCTCCTGGGCTGCCGGAGGAGCCCCCTGCATCCAGTGGGGTCACAAGGAGAGAAACGAGAGCCTTGCATCATGGGGACGACAAGGGCATGGGGTCATTGACAGATGGATTGACAAAAAATATCAACCTTGTCCTCGCTGGGAGCTTGAAAGACCTTCCAGAGCTCCTTGGTGGCATTAAGACACATCTTAACATTAGTTACCGACAATGTGGCACGAGAAACTTCTGTATGAAGTTAAATCACAGCCTGTGTCTGTGAAACAAAGTTTTTAAGTTTTCAGTTCAGAATATAAGCTAGCCAGATCACTAAGCTGCCCCAGCGTAAGTGATGGGGAGTCTGAGCTGGCATGTTGCCCCGCGCTGCTCCCCTCTCCTTGCAGCTCAGCAGAAAGTCCTGTCCGGCCCAATTCGTTTGAATCAGATTACAATCTACTGTTAGAGTCATATTTTAAAAGCCTTGGAAGAACAAATCCATAGGTAATGGGATGTGTTTGCAATCTTACACGTTTTACACGATTTCAATTTCAGTGGTCTATATATTGAGAAGATTAGTTACTGCCTGTGCACTCACAACATGCCACAAGATGGTCCTGCGTTTTGAAGACCAGCCAAAGTCTGAGTCAATGCACGCTTCTATGTACTTTCAGATAAAACCTACATTGTTACCACTGACTATATCACTAATTATAGAGAATAAAATACCATCCCCCCTCAAAGAGAGCATTCTGCATGGAAGAGGACTGAGTATCCAAATTAAAATTAAAATGAATGCAAACCTGGATATAATACCGTGTTTAGAAATATAACATACTACACTGCCACAAGCATGATCTTTGTCCTGTTGTAGTGACAGTATAGAATAATCACCAAATTAAAACATTTTTGTGGTTTCACTACAAATACAGTGGCATCCAGACTTCAATAATCAAATGTAGGTGTTTCCCCCTTGATGCAATAGTTAATAGTCTTTAACAGTTAATAGTCTTTAAACACAGCCTGTTGATGCTGATGGGTTTAAGAAGCACAAAACCTTTAGTGAACTGGTCACGCAATAATTACCTACAGAAAAGAGATTTGAGGGGTGAAATTTGTATTTTTTTTCACAATCCCTCAAAAATATAACCCCTAAATAATATATCTACAAATTCTCAGAAGACCTTGTCAAGGATACACTATTTCTTGACATGTAATCAAGATCTAATCCTTACTTTAATTCAGATTCATAAGGTGGGATAACCGCCATTCCTCACGTCTGGACAGCTGTAGCATTTTCAGTCCCAGACAAAACCACAACAACTAGTGGTTATCTAATTTAGCAAGATCAAAGTAATCAATCAAAGTGATCAAAGTAATCAATCAAAGTGATCAAAGTAATATTGTAATTAACATTTGAACCAGGTGTGCTTTTATTTTTTGGCACAGAAAGCTCGTAAGTTCTCCTGATGTTTTCCAATACATGCTCTACCATTTAATAGATCGCTCATTTGAAATGAGTGCAGCAACCCCACCACAACTCAGCAACGAGACAAAGACCAGCAAGTCGGGTCAAAAATATCCCAAACAGGCAAATGTGATTTCTACCTCTCACTAAAATCTAATCTCACTAAAAAATGTTCTTGGGCTAGGCAAGCCCTCACTGAAGACAGCTGCCGAACCACCCCTGAGGTCCTCCATGCGTGCGGGACAGGGCCAGGCTCTGCTCCAGATGCCGGGAGCGCTGCTGGGGTCCAGGGGGGAGCAGGTACGGGCAGGGGAGGCACGGCCCCACAGCGGGACCTGCTGGGGGAGCCTGGCAGCTGGGGGGGCCCTGGTGGGAAGCAAAGGATCCACCATTTTCAGAACAACAGGACTCAGTGCCTTCTTCATCAATAAAGAGGATTTCCCCAAAGCCTCCTGCTGCTGTCAGCAGTTTCTCCTCAAAACAGCCTCAACGTGTGGCCCACCCCTTGCCTGTAAAAGGAGTAGAAACCATGGGATGGCCTCCCTTTTTAGCTGTTTCTTTCAGTTGCTCACTGACTTGGGTCCCTGCCTCTGGCATTTGTTCTGCCACTTCCAAATGCCTTTTGGGCTGTCACCTCTTCCCGTCTCTGGGCACAGGTTGCCTCACATCCGCACCGCTGCAGACGCCTGACCCTGCTTGGTCCACCCCAAATGCACCGTAAGAGCTTGTGCTACTCGATGCTAATGGAAAACCTCCAGGATTGTCCCTGGGGAAGCTCCCATGTCCCGTCCTGTTCATGCCAGCACTATGGGACACGAGCCAAGCATCATCCTCTGGTGGAGCTGCTACATTAGCAAGCTGGTGGGCTTTTATTCCTTGCTCTGGCACAAAGGAAAAACCTCCCCCTGCTTTTCACTCAGTGGGAACTCTCAGAAGGGATGCTGTGAACTTACTAGCTAAATTATCTTTACTTTTTCCATTTGCCAAGGTAATGCTTTCACCCGCTGACACCAGCCTTTGATTGACCACACTTTCCATCGTGCTTCTATTGTAACTCCAGCTGCTGCCTTGTGCTTTCTCTTCTTTGCATAGCAATTCACAGTCGCCATGGGCCCTGTGCAAAGGGCCCTGCTATTTTTCCTGAGGTGCATAAAATGAGGCTGATTTTCGTGCCGCACTGCATGTGTGACGTGCAGGCACACCAAAGCGCTCTGTCAACCACTCGACACAGCTGTTTTAGCAAACACCACAGAGATGCTGAAATGCCATCCGGTGACCACAGGAAGAACATGCTGCAGGCTGGGCCATAAGCTTCATCTGGGATTCATCTCATCCAGTTTTAGCTGTGTAAAGGTTAAGCATCTAAAGTAATCACATATGGCCCCACACAGTCATCAGGGAAGTGTTGAGTGCCTCAACCACAGGCTGCAGCACCATTTCAGAGATCGTAGGGCCTCTCATCTGGCCTCCACAATCTGCTCCAGGTCACAGGTCTCCTCTAGATCCTGAGTCCTGTCTGCCAGCCCCTAGAGATGCCACAGACTCCATAACATCTCTCAGTTGACACCGAGGCAACTGAATCATGCCCCACAGAGAGGCACTTGAGACAGGACCTCAGCAACTTTTTTGCGCAGTACGTAACCAGCTACATTTAGGAGTTGAAGCCCATCATGCACCAATAGGTACAGAGTTCTGGAACATTCACCTATAGACCTATAGGTTTGCTTGCTGTTTGCTTCGTTACTGCACATAGTTAACTAATCACACAGGTAACGGTGGCTGGGACTTAGCTCCAGGCTGTAGGCAACTAAAATTTGGTATGGAGACTACAACTTCATCTAGATGGCCTCTCTTAGGTACCTACTGCCATCAGACTTCCTTACCCCACCTGCTCTCCAGCTGCTTGTTCAGCTTTAGATGTACAGATGTTTATAGATGCACCAGTTTAGGTGTCTTAATCCCTGACCTGAATCTTACTCCAGGGGTAAAGCAAAAGATAACTGGGCCCAAATGCTTTTCATAAAACATCAGCACCTCTTCAACCTTCCGTGCATGAACTACTCAGTGAAAAGGCAACGTTCATTACTGGAGTATCTGCTGAACGTTTGTTTTGCTATTGCTAAATAAAAATCAGGTAAGAGTTTTGCTGAATTATTTTGCTTAAATAAACAACACCAGAAGTACACAAAACCAGTCTGTGTCATCTGATCACCAGTATCTTCAGAAAATGTCCTGTTTACTTCTTACGGCAAAGCTCAGCCATTGAAAGAATCATTTGGTCAGTAAAAACAATTAATATAATTTTGAGCAATAAAGAAATTCTGGCTTAAAAAAATAAACAAACCAAGAGCCAACTCTTCAGCTGCTGAAAACTTTATTCTTTTGTTACTTCGTACACCTGAGTTATGAAGGCTTGTACAAAATCAAATAAAATAAAATCCCGGTATGGTTTTACTGATGTTAAAACTGCAGCCTCATAGTTTTTAATCATTTACTGTAAATATGAAGAGGGGGAGGAAAACTGCCAATGAATCTACTGAAAGCACTTAACCTTTTGGAGTGTATGTCACTAGTGTTGCAATGAGGACTGGCTAAGATGCTTCAATTTTTTTAAGAAATGCCAATTTTATTCAAATCTTACTGCAGAAATGTGTCCCATTTCAGGGAGAAATTCAGTGAGAAGTGAACTTCAGTTCAAACCCTTTTGCTGTCTCATCCAGAAAAAAAATCCTTCAGTTCTTAGTGAACAGAGCAAGGGCCTGACTTTGTCTCCTCCACCTAGTGGGAATGCACCAAACAGCAGGCCACTGAGAGAAAAAGAAGGAATTATAAAAACACATATTCAAACTTCCCTTACTAGCAGAATTCAAAATAAAATACCTGTAGCAGCCCCAGCTGCGACAGGGAGTGCAGCAATATGAAGAGATGAATATTTGGGTGGAATGTAAGAAGCAAATCTTCCAGCGGAGGAATGAAGTCCATCAGCAGGTGGAAGGTCTATGTATGTAACACGGCTTGCAGAACTAGATCCTGTGAGAAGCGGAGTGGCTTTTGCAAGATGCTATTTGAGGGTACCTGGCACTGAGGTGTGGGAACCATGAAGCCCCCAGATAGCGTCTTGCAGATTTGGGTCCCTAATGCAATATAAAATGTATTTGCTCCAGTTAGTGACCTGAGAACTTGCTTTGGCTTAGTTTTTCCCCCAAGCATTTGCTCTTAAGTTAATTAAGCATTTTAAAATAACAGTCTCTCACCTTCCAGAGACTCCACATAAATACTACTCTGTCTTCTTCTAAGGGCCAGATTTTCTGCAAGGGTAAATCAATACAGTTTCACTGATTGAGGATCCAGCCTTAAAAGTCCATCCACTGCATTAAAACCAGCGCAGCATGACATATGCCTTGGCAGTAGAACAATTCTCCAGGCTAATATTTGAGGGAAACTTGGCAGTTTAAAAAAAAAAAGAGTTCTATTTTGAAATGCTGTCGTTTGTTTAATCAGTGCTGACCACCACAGTTTCTCCTCTCGTGAACTGTACAGTTACAGCTGGAGTTTCACTGTCGTTCTCCTCGAGCTTCAGTGCAGCGTTGTCCAAGCCGGTGCTGCCAGGCTGTGGCAAGGCGGTGGGCTCTGCCGTCCGAGTCGGAGTGGAGCAATACAAGATGAAGCCCACCATGATGATAACGAAGGATAGGATATAAAGACCTGAAAACTGGCAGAGGAAAGAAAGAAACACGTTAAGTCGTCTGATATAAAAAATGTCAATGCTGCCTTGTTTTAAGAATGTGAAAGGTACCCCTCCTTTTTAAAAATATTTTAATGAGGATTATCACCACGATCTGTATTCAGGTCTGAAAATCAAAATTCAACAGCCCCATTCACTGATAGACTCGAGCTGCTGGCTGGTTTTCTCTGCATCTTATCCTCAACACTGTTGGACAGGGAGTTTCCTTAGGTCTACATACAAGAATCTTAACAGAGAGAACAAATGGCTGTAAATATGGTGATACCGAAGGATAGCTGCTTAAACACATGAATGCTGAAACACTGTACCCTTAAGAGAATTTTGTTTCAGCACAGCCAAATATTTCAGGTCCTGGCAAGAGATGAATCTCTCCATCCTACTGCAAGTCACCAGAGCAGCTGGTTCTCTGCACAGCTCTTAACCATCTGCAGGGCTAGACAAATGTTATTACTGGACCAAAACTGGTTTGCTCTCTGCACCCAGCAAGTCCTTGAAGAGAGGGAGAGTGGGGCTCCTTTGACAAGATCGGCATTTGTGCTCTGTTAAGAGTGGTGTGAGGTAAGAGTATGAACTGCCAAGGTACATCAGGCATTTGATTCACTATCATTCGCTTGCCTGTTAAAAGTCCAATAATTGCTGAGATTCATCCACCTTGACAGAAAAATAAATGCTTGCTTCATAACACCAGATGCAATAATAGAAAGTGTTTAAGTTATCCACAGCCAGGAACACTTTTTCAGCAGATTTGTTGAAGTCCTCCATATTGCCTTTGCCAAACCACACTAATTAAACAGTAGGATGAAGGACACAGCACATCCTATATCCCACCGTCAGTATTCCCTAACCTCCTTAGCTTCTTTAGATGTGCTTGAAAAGTATGTTCTAGTTTCTTAAGCAGCAGAGCTGGATGAAATGAATGGTAGGACCTGGACAGTGGACTCTGACGCAAAAAAGACTGAAGCATCTACAATTAAGGCACTGCAATTCCTAGCTGGCAGTCACATGGCTCGGAAGGCCTTGGATGGCACCATGCAAAAGCAAAAGCAGGCTGCAACATGGTGGCCTTATGATACATGCCCTCTCTCCTCACCTTGCTGGCTGTTTACCTGGAGGAGCTTGGACCCAAGTGTTCACTCTGCACAGGAGGAAGCACCAAGCTCTGAAGATGTCCTGATGGAGGCAGCAGCAGCAGCGTCCATGGCCCTACCCGTAACTGACCCATTCCCATCAAACGGGCAGAGCTTGGCTCTGTACCAAGGCACCTGTACAACTTCTCCAGAGTGCAACCTAAGGCCATGAATGAACATGCGCTTGCATGCAAGGACATGTGGCTTGCGGGCAAGACTGGGCAGTCACAGTAACTGCCAGACCCCCTCTCGTAGTGCGCACAAGGCAGTAGGTGTCTCTGATCCTGCTCAGAATGGATTCCTCCACAAGTGGATACACAGTCACCAAGCCAGGGTGCCAAAGCTGTTGCAGTGCAGCTGTGATTCAAGGCCTGCCTATGTGTCTGCAGTTATTGAGACAGGTGAACCTTAACCATACTGCTCCAACAGGCCTACGCTTTTTTTCTCCCCCCCCTCGTCTTTCTTTCATTTTTGGGGAGGGCTCAGTGGTCTTCTCCTGGTTTTTGTTTTTCTTCTTCTTTTTTTTTTCTCATTTCAAATATTGCAGCAACTTCATTGCTTCAGACACTGATTTCAGTCATACTTGTGCAGCTTATATCCCCATACTCACTATCAAGCCTAAAGACTACTTTAAATGTTACTGGAGGACTGTAACTCCATCTAGTGTCTGTATTTACAGTACACTCCCTTCCATAGGAGTTTATACAACAAAAGCATTTGGAGACCTTTTTTAATATCTCTTGAGGGATTACAGGTATCTGTATATAATGAGCTCATTAGGAACAAGCACAGCAAAGATTCATTATGGAGCAAAAGGAAAAAAAAAGAGCTCATCAAAACAGGTATGCAAAATTCACATTTCACCTTAAACAGACATGGTTGGGGCTGAAAAGTTGAGTGCATTAGCAAAAAACACTGTGCACAAGTCAAAACCTCAAAAATTCCTGGGCCTGGTGTCTGCTGTAGCCACCGCATGTTTGTGCTGCTTGTTTCAGAGCAGGCTCAGACCACAGCAACTCAGAGCTCTCCGCGGCTGGCTCCTCTGCAGCCCAGCCAAGCCTTCAGTGGCTTGCTGTGAAATATCATCTGGTAGCAGGGAATACAGAGCAACTCCTTGCATTTTTATTTGTAGATTCCTGTGTCCAGGGTGCTTTTTAATCCAGGAAACACCCTGCCTGGTTTCTTTGCCCCATAGGTAAAGAAACTACATGGCTAAGTTAGCAATAAGATTTTCTACTGCTAAGTGTTATGTTAAAAGCCATGTCAAAATCAGGAGGTCTCAGTTCTTGGTTCCTAAGCTACCTCAGATCCTCTGATTACTAAAGATGCGGCATTATTATTGCTTCCCTTTTTGCTATTTCATTGTTTCTAACCACAGATGCAAGTTCCTGTATTAATAAATATCTGAAATGCTCTCATAATACAACCCCAAAGTCTCCTCTAATTCATTTTTCCTTTTTATTACCAGAATACCCCGCTGTTAGTAATTATGGGATGATCTGCTCCCAGCAAAACCTCTCCCCAAAATAAGCTAAAAATCCTGAAGAATATAAGTTTATTATATTCCTTCCAAAGCTCTTGCTTACTTCTTCCTCTTCACTATTATGAATATAAATTTATAATCACTTCTTGAGTTAAGTTATCTGGGTGCCAAAATACATGTTTGGAAGTGACTTAGAAAGGATTTTTTTAATTGTTAGAATGTAAGTATGGTTCACTTCCTACATTCATTTTTAATGGATGCTTTGTAGCTTGGAGCAGATTTTGGAACCCAAAACAGGGAGGAAAGCTGAGCTAAGAGACTCTTGAAAAGGAAAACCTAGCTGCTGTTGGACCCTACCATTACCAGACCTCCGCACTGTAAAATAAATTTGCCTTCATTTTCAGAAACAAACCTGACCTAAAAGTTTCTGGCTCTCCATAATGCTGAAGAGAAGGCAACCACATGGAATAATACAAATTAAGTTCTTAAGCAAAGTTCACAAGCATCTCACTAAGCCCTTCCAGTCACCGAGCGACTGACTCAATTACTCCAATTGCTGTAACGAGCTAGGTTCCCACAAATGATTCTGGATAAAGAGTGTAGGGTGGAATGAAACCTTTTAACACTGTCATTTAGCTTGAACGGACACTACCAAAAATATTTTAGAGCACAATAAAAGTAACTGCCTTTTGGAGAGCATGCAGAATAATATATTTATCTGCATTTTTTTCAGTTCCTTTAGTCTCTCCTTAGCAGTAGCACTGAGAGAGCTTGATTCTTATCCCAAGATGTTGGTAATGAACAGATTAAGTTTCTAAAAGAAAATACTAATTTCTGGAAATCAAGCCAAAATGCTCCTCTCTCAGACACCAGATGCTTTTCAGGGCAGAGAAATTCACACCCTCTCTTTGGACGCTTGGAGAGATGAACCAAATCTAACATACAGTTCCACACAGGGCTTACGGCAAGAACCTCTACCATTTGAACACCTCAGGAAATTATTTACTATCTCTTAACGTATTCCATCAAGTGCGAAATTGTTTGAAAATCACTATCTGCCTAATGGTGCAATGCTATGTAATTAATCAAGTATGACTCCTCCTGATTGACATCTGCCAACAGTGAATGATACAAGCTGTAGAAATGTCTAAGTGCAAATGACTGTTCAGGGGCTTTTAAAAACATTATGCTTTATTTATAATTTTAGAGTAAAACCATAACTGAAATTATAGTGAAAGAATGAAGATACTTACCTTATAGTAAAAGAGGAAAAGCCCAAAGAACAGACTGTAGAGATCTGCAGTCAGAATACCCAGGTTGACCGAGGTTGCGCTGGTAACTTTAATCACCACTGGCATGAAGCTATACAGCCCAAACATACAGAGGGCAAAGACTGTGAACAGTAATGCTGTAAAACAAGGTGACAATTTAGTCCTAAGGCACGGCATGGAATATTGATTTTAAAGAACACCAATATTCTTCAGATGCTTTAAAACTACGCATTTTTATCTTTTAGGATAAGGTCTCCTAAAAGATATGGGAATGTAAATTTAAGAAAAACATGGCAGAAATACTTCTTTTCCAAGACTACCCTGTATTGCAAAAATTACTCTATCTATACAAGGAAGTTCTCATTCTTTCCTAGTTAACGTAAGAGCTGACTGAAGAAATTTAGAGCCACATTTCTTAATAACGTACAGTTCTGTTGAGGTCAAAATGTGTCACAAAATCCATTTCCCCAGTATTTCAATTTAGGAAGGACAACAGAAGAAGGTGATGTTCCAACACCAAACATGTCTGTAATTAAATAGGTCTAATTTTTACTTATTTCAATTTATTTTGAAAAATTATTTCATGTTATACGTAAAATGCAAAACCTGAGCTCAAAGCTCAAATGTTCAGTCCTGCAAACCTGATCCTTTGCTGAGCTGCAAAGTTTGCAGAAAATGAATTTGTGATAATATGAATGCTGCTTAATATCCAGAGAAAGAAAATGACAACCCCAGCATTCGAAATCTAAATGATTATCATGTTCCAGTGTTCCATAAAAATGCACATCATTTTGTCATACACATACCAATTTTCCAGTTCCATTGAATTCTCATTATCTCCCTATGTTCCACAATGGCTCTAGAGTTAGAGAAAAAATATAATACAGTAAAAAAGAAAAAAAATCATATTCAAATAGATAATTTAATTACCAAAATATATAAGAAGCATTTTGATTTATAATCCCTTAATTTTTTGTTTGAAATTTTATTGAACAACACTAACTGCAACACCTAACAAGCACGAAAAAAGACTTGAAAATTAAAGTGCCTGAAAGTCAAGAGCACTTTTATTTAATTCTTATGCCTTCTTCCCAGGCTTTTTCATCCTTTGGAGATTCAGTTTTACTTGATATACCATTTGAGGAAATTATTAACTATAATGATGAGAAATGAGGAACATTAAATTCATTAGACAGACTTAAGTGCATGTGGTCTGTTACTCTAACGTGGTTATTTGTAAGAGTATGCATGGCTTCATTTTAAACTGAAGTTTAATATGGAAGACCTCCTGCTAACGATTATCTCCTAAACTTTTCCACAGAGAAAATCCATTAAGAAATACACTCCTGTGAACAGTCCTCAGCATACTGAGTGTCCTCATGAAGATCAACAAAATCAAAAATACAGCCGAGTACCGTATGTGTTCAATTGCAGGATTTCAGCTTTAGAATTGCTGCAATAATAGTGCAAATAAAAAGGATATAAAATGGATGCTGATCAGTAGCAAAAATAAAATTCAAGTGGAAGGACTCCCATATAGGCCAAATGCAGACATAACAAAGAATTAATTTAATAACAACATCATCATTTCGTGGTAGACAAGCAATCATCTGCAGAATATTCTTAATTAGTTTGAAAATAAATATTAGATCCTTACAGCTGTAGACCGCTGATAATAGTCCCAAACAATCCCACCATTCCTAGAAACTCCACTCTGCTCAGATTTTTCACAATGTATTCCTCACTCACATTAGAAATGGCATACAAAGAAGCACCAAGAAGCACTAAGACATCTCCAATCACCACGTCACTACCTGTACAGAAATATTAATCCACAATAAGGGTAATGCTGCAAACACTTTTTAACTTTCCTTAAAAAGACAAGCAAATTTATCTCTAACATCTCTACCTTCCTAGCACCTTCCAGGGTGAGGGGAAAGGAAACACCTCCTGTGTGTGCAGACGACCAGCTTGGTGTCTGAGCATGGATTCTGCTACCCGCTCACCTCACCCTGAACAGTCTGGAGTGAGCTAAACCCAGCATTTAAATCTCATCCTGACCAAGCCACTGCTGTATAGTCTGGTCCAATTCTACTTCTGCTGACCTTAGGCACTGTATGGACTTGAGAAAATTCCCGGTTAGAGATGCCCTCTGCCTTTCTGAATATTGCCCCCACTTTTGCAGTAAGGCCTGATTCAAGTCTTACTAAAATCAGTCTATTGATTTCAGCGGGACCTGGACTCAGCTTCGGGTTTATGACAGGTCTTAAGTGGGCACTGCAGATGGGTGGTATCATGTGTCCTGCTGTGATTTATTTATACTGTGCAAATGGGACTCCCTGTGATACAATCACTCAGCAAGTAAATGCCATTATGCATCAGCTAAAGAGCAAGAGGATCGCTGTTGTTTAAATCCTTGAATTGATTTAAAATTTCCTTCCCTGAGCCACCTGGCAATCCCTAAGAAAATATGCCTGAAATATGAGGGTAAGCAGTAGTAAGGATATCCAGGTCAGCGAATAAAGCAGAACTGTCTTAAAGTCTCAGGGACAAAAGATTTTTCTCCCTCGGGACTGAGATACTTGTATCACATAGCATTAAAGCTAAACCTCACTTTGTCTTGATGTCTTACCTACAGCAAGGCCCCAAAATAATGCCAAACAGGCTTATTTCTACACTGCCTCATGAAGGCAATGCCCCATTCCTCTCCCGCTGAAATTTACCTTGCCTCACACCCTCTGGCTCTGGAAATTAAAAATTCTTATTCAAAATAAGATTGCTATGATAGGGGTTGAGTTAGGCATCTGCCGTAGAGAAGACAAGACCTGCCCTCATCTGCATCCAGCTGGATCCTGGTCCCCAGAGCCCAGCCTCCCTCCCAGAGGTCCCAGGAATCCCGGCATCTTGCCCACGTCTCCTCTTGCTCTCCCATCGTAAGCCCCTGCTTTCCAGGCGGTGGCCTGTGGGCCTCGGGGATACGTGTACCATTTCTGTTGGGTCTGCCAAAGATAACTCGGAGAGGTCAGCCTGCTCTTAAGTAACTTTTGATTTGCTATCTGTGTTCATAGAAAACTGCAAATCAGAGAAGTCTGGCTGCCAGCAGGCCGATACAGTGTAAGCAAGACCAGGCTTGCAGGGAGAGGCAGCATCTTTTATTAGATCATCTCGCATGATTAGTAAAAGTGAATAAGCTTTCAAGAACGAGGCCTTTCATCGGGTCTGATGAACAGCAGCAAAATTTAAGCTTAATACAAGTGTTTCTCTTTTAAGGTGGAAGAAATAATTCAAACCTACAAGCAAAGAAATTCCACAGCTCCCTATAAAATCAGCATCTTCTCAGCTGCTATCTTCTTGGACAAGAAATACAAATAGCAGCGTGTCTTCTCATTTTCTCTTTTAAAATAAAACTATATCCAACTCCCCCTGCATTTGCTCCTCTTTCTCCTTTACAAGTTAGCCCTCCATGGGAACCGTCTCTCCGCTCTTCCCCCCCCACGATGAAGGACTCCTTACCTTCGCTGTCCTGCCTCCCGGCCAAAATGTCTGCACCCACCATTGTTCCTACACCTAGCAAACAGACAGCAACAGCAAGAAAATGGATCAGCCTGTATCTTGCACGGAGAATGAACCATGACAAAGCCATCAGCACAGGAATCCCGAAACAGTCCAGCAGCTGTGTGTACAGAGAAATAGTTTGAATTAGAAACCCACCCCAAACATGGATTGCGCTATCCTGAAAGCGAATGTACAGGATCTTACTTTCTGTCGCTATCAGATGTTAATGAAAGCCACAAAGCAACCCCAGTGGATTCGTTTAAAAGAGGGGTCGGACCCACATTTTACCATGAAAAGCATTTTGCAAGTGAAAGAGGAGCTGGGGCGAGGGGTCCACTCTCTCCTGGTAGGAAGGCATTGATCTAGAAACTCTTCTAATGATGGATCTAATCAATCTTTGCAGCTTCACAAATTAATGCTAGGATGCTGCTCTGAAACTGCATTGCTCCCCATGACACCAATACAAGGAGGCAGTTCACCGACATTTCCTTTTCTCCCCAGCAGGTTTTGTCTAGCTCGTCTTTTCACTCCTCAAGTCTGTAATTAGAGTTTAGGGCTCCATGTACACAAAGTAAAAATCTGGAACTATTAAAAGATAAAAGTGATCTGATTTTACACTGAAGTGAATAGGGCAAGAATCTGACCCTGCAGGTTTGGTTTTGATTTCCCCCCCCCCCCAACTGGATCCTACTGGAAAAAAAAAAAAAAAAAATTGTACATGTGCTGGGAACCATGTGCAAAATTAGTAGAAGGAAAACAGGAAGGGAAGAACAACCTCCCTAAAGCCACCTTCCCAATCTTCCAGCTTCCCACAAAAGCATGTACAAGCCACCGATGCATTTTCATTACTCTGTTAGAGCTGACTCTCGATTAGTCAGAAGGAGGTCACCCACCCTAATTCACCCATGCCCCAGCAGCAGAGACACACAAGGCAGCTGGAGTTTCGAAGCACTTTGGATGTGTTTGCAGACACTGCCCTGAGCAGACTTAATAGCTAAGGTTCAAGGATGTCTGCACTCCACGACAAGCAGTGACACAGACTTCTCTTTCCTTTCTTCATTATCCCCTCTCTATGTGTTCCTAAAATCCTACGTATCTTTGCCTTGCTGTTAGACCCACCCATCTTCTACCCATTCTTTTTTATTACGGAAAATATCAAGAGTTAGCTGTGTACTTAATACGGAAAAGTACGCTGCAGCATAAGATGGGCATAATGTTCTAGAATAACCAAATAATAGCAAAACTATTGAGCTAACCATAATTGGTTTAGTATTTAAATCAACAAAATAGACTTTGTTTCTGAATTTGTCTGGAGGAAAAGAAAAAAAGAGGTGTATTTTCTGACCTGCCTCAGTAAGGTACCATGAAACTATATAAGGGAACATTCTACAGCAGAACATATAGTCGGCCTTCCAAAGACTGCTCACAAATTACTCTTAAATGTCAGCCCTTAAAATCTGGCCTCTTGAAGTCACTATGAAGTATTAGGTCCAGGTCAATAGGACTGGAGCATAATCACTACAATCAAGACAAGAGCCCTTAGTCCTTAATGTTCATTGCCAGCTTCTGCCTGCCTAAGTGCACCACCAGCCTTCTGCTGTGCTGGCTTCTGTTAGTTCAGCCATCGTCCCTAAGGGTTTTAACCAAACTCCTAAGACTTTCATGGTAAGTTTGGTTTTACTTGTTCCTAACTACACATATTAAAATCTTACAGCACAGCATTTAGTGGAGTTATTACAGATTAAATTCTAGTTCTTCCACCTATTTGTCTTCGTTCCTTGGATTGCCTCCAGTTTGTCTAGTTTGAGAAGTCTGTGCAAAAGCACTTGCCTAGGCTGTATTAGGAGCCTAGACATCAGAGCCACACAAGTCCTAATGTGTGATACCATGTATTTCAATACAAAAAAGTATCATGCTGTGAGTTTTTATCTAGTCACAGGCCTTCTTCTCTATCTTACCTTTTGTCTATGCTCAAAAAAACCTTTCTAACATTTCCTCCAAATTTGACTGTTTTGACTAGTATCATGTGTCACTATCTCTTTCTGCAAAACATACAATTTAGCTCTCATAACTCCATTTTTCCACCTTTGGTCTGAAACAGTTGTGTCCTGAGTATGGAAATGTATTTGATCTCTCTGGTGTGAAGTTGCAGTCATGGAAACTAAGAAATATTACACAAATTAAAAAGGAAAAATTTTACTCCCCTAGTAGCAGACATCTCTTCTATTAATATGTAAGCTTTCACTTCCCTGTTAGTTGAGACGCTACCACATAGCTTTCCAACCTCCAAGCAGTTTTTCAACCCAAATGGAAAGAGAGGAACAAAACCCCTTTTTTAAAAAAAAAAAATCTTAATTAAGATGTAAGGGAGTAGTAGATAATGAGCCAGAAGCTCTTTCAGTAACGCCAGATGGGGAATTGCTGTATCCAGACCAATAACATGCTGTAGAGCTACAGCATCCTGGTTAGAGGACTCACAGCCAGGACACAGAGGCACCAAATGATGAAGAACACGCCCTGGTAATCCGTTCCAGGGGACAATTACCCTCAATTACAGACAGAAGAAATCTGATTTCCAACTACTGGATCCTGCCTTCCTTTCATCTACTATATTAGAGAGCTCTTTGGCGGAAAATGTTCTCTTCTGTACAGGATCAAGATCAAAGAGGTGCAAAGCAGATATAATATTGCAATGAACTGTGTCAATGGAACCATTTAAAAGAATAAAGTTTATTTATTCAGGTTTTATGACATTTACAGCAGTACTGTGGTACTGATTACTATTGCCAGTAGAGCCTCAACAAACTCTCATCTTACTCAATTCTAGCCTGTATTTTTACACAGGAAAAAAACAGATAATCTGGTGATTTGATTTACAAATGTTTCGACTCAAGCCAGGCTTTGGCCACACTGTTTATAGGAGGCTTTAAAAGTAGGGCGAGTAAATTATTAAAAGACATTTTAATATATGGTTAATAAATTATCATAGACTGTTGGAGGTCATTAGTTTGCTTATAATTGCCAGCTCCAGACAGCTTCGTGACCAAGAAAGCTCAACAGCTCCTCCTGCTCGCTTCCCCGCAAGGCTCCCTTAGGGCAGCCTCCAGCTGAGCCCCAGGGGCTCATCCTGCAGTTTCTCCTATTGAGATTAACACTGTTCCATCAGCTGATATTCTGTCAATAGCTTCCTATAAAATGCCTCCACTCAAATTATCTATGGAGCTAATGCTAATCATGCCTAAAAATACATTGACAACATGAAACCACAGCTATGCTGCTTGTTTTTTGCTATGAAATATGTGCTCACACGGCAGCACAGTCAAGTCCTGCCACAAGACAGAAGCATACTGGCAGCAAGAAGTCTCCCTGGCATTGCCTCAGCCACAGCCAAACAGAAGGAGTTCAGTTGTGGACCAAAGTCTTTTTCTTTATTTACAGAGAAATGAGAGATGCCATCCCAATGTTATCTCTGTAAAAATCTCCCAAGCCCTTCTGTGCAATGCTGGTATTTGATAACTAAAGGAAAATCAGTTTTGCTTTTGTGTGCATGTGTGAGAAAATACATGGAAGTTCCTTGCTGAGCTGAGAAAACTTATCTTTGAAGATAAGTTTCATAGGGCTGAGCTGAAGCTTGAGCCAGCCAGCCTTTTACCAGTGAGTACCCTGCATTGTGGAAGGTGCCATATACTCCTGCGTGCCTCATATGCTCCCTGGGCATCCACTCACAGCCAGCACTGCAGACAGGCCATCAGGCTACGTGCTCCAAACCACAGGTTCTGATGTAGCTGCAGAGCTGCTTGCTACTGACAGAGAGCAAATGCCTTGTACTGGAGCAAATCACAGGCTTTTTTGGTCCTGTATCTCATTTCTGACAGTGGTGAGAAACCTTACTGCAACAGGCAGTTGCAACAAATTCACAATTACTGAACTGACACTGAAAGAAGCATCAGTCTGAAGGTTACCACATGGGAAGAAGCTTCAGCAAATGTTTGAGTTTGGCAACTGGAAAGGACAACCTACTCTATCTATTCTTTCTTAATTTCTATGAAAGAAATCATGGGAATAGCTTTACTACTTCTGAGAATACGGATCAAAGTCCTGGCGTTTTCAGCTGTAAAGTATATGATCAAACAGTGTCTCAATTATCAGCTTAACTTGATCTTGAGACTGAAACGTGTCACTTTTAAAGCTTTGATTTCTTAGGCATTATTTGTAAGGAAATTAAAGGCCTAATGAGTCATAACACATAAGTATGAACCGGCAATGTGACAATAATGATCCATCAAGCACATGTTACTGGCCTTTAAATAGTGCAAGGAAAAGTTACTGCGGTTCTCTAAAGGGAGCCCAGATCACAGGACTTCATTGCTTTACAGGTAATTCTTTTAAATATTAACCTTTGTTACTTTGACTCTGTGAAATGCTGACACCTAAACACTCCTTTCCAACTAACAGCCAATTCTGTATGGTACATTATTTTTTTATTCAGGTAAGTGGGGCCATGACCCCAGCCACAGAACCACCATCAGTAAGAGCAGGCGTAGGCTGGCACAGCCCCGGACACACTCCCTCCTTGCTTCTGCCCCATCCCCTCCCTTGTTCCAGCAGCAGCAGCAGCTGTGGAGCCCCACAGGGAGCTAACTTGGGCCTGACATAGCTCACCAATAGTCCAGCAAAAGACAAGGTTTACTCTGACTTTGCTCAGTGCCCTGAGCCAGTTTGCTCAAGGGATTTGGCCATGCAAGCTCAGGAGCATGCAGCTGGAAGCAGGAACTCTTGCAGCAGCCTATGTTTGTGTAGGGTAACACAGAAAGCCTAGCCTTAGCCCTCCTGCTCGTAGAGCTATTTCAGAACAGAAGCTTTATCCTAGTGCAACAGTGCAGCACCAAGCACTGGCATTGCAGAGGACGTCTACTGGCACTTCAGGAGCATGGCACGCTGACCTCCCTTCCATCTCTTCCAGAGAGGGACCTGAAGTGCCACATCCAAAAGCCGTAGGGCTGGTCCCTCACTGCACAGTCAGCAACACCAGTTATCGGCATGTCCTCATGTGTGGGGTTATGTCTCTCAATGCCTCCCACAGCTTCTAGCACTAGGCAAGAGATCTACCTCGCTCTCATCAGCAAGAACCTGCGCTGAGTGAGTATTATCTGGTCCTAAATATTCACTTTGTGTCAGGAGAAAAACCTGAGTGGCTGTCAGCAAACTCTCAGAAGTGCTTTCTATCAAAATAATTAGAGTTCAACTCAAGAGCTGGCACGGGGTAATACCAGCCAATTTTCTCTGCTTCCTGGAAATGTTACTCATGCTGCAGGATGCTCTTCTCTATACTGCAGAGAGAAAATAGATATTGGAAAGCTTTTTCAGGCTTAAATAGCTTCCATGTCTATCCTATGAATCTCTTTTCAGAAACAGGTCCAAAACTGTAATAAAAGCAATAGTTCAAAAAGAGAGATCGGTCCTTACCTGCACACTTGTGAGGGTCGTGTATTGGTAGGCTTTTACAATCATGTAATTGGCTTCAACATCAGCCAGTCCCAAAAAAATATACTTCCACCACCTCCGTTTCAAAATTTGCCAAAGACTGTCACTGCCTGTTTAGAAGAAAGCAGCAATCAATATGTGTTTCTTTTCAACCAAATGTTGCACAGGAATCTTGCTTTTTAGAAGCATAAACACTGAGATGTTAGATTTTGGTTGCCCCTGCTTAAGAAAGATACAATAACAGCAAAATGCAGCCTGGGAGGAGACAATGCAAATGGTGAAAAGCACAGAAATTCTTCCACGTGAGGAAAAAACCCACAAGACTGGAGTTGTTTAAAGAGTAAATTAATAAGAATAGGAGGAATATTAAATAGCCTCTGGTAAAGAAGCTTGTTACAACAAAGCCTATTTTCCCTAATATAACATAGGACTTGAAACCAAAGAATACATAATTTTAAACAGATATGAAATGAAATCAAATTAAATGCATATTTAACCTGTGAAATTCATTTCCATGTGTTATTACAAGGCAGGAATTTCAGCAGGAACTTTACAAAACTAGGACGAGTATTAAGTTCTTTAGTTTCAAAATCTGAAAGGAAAATGTAGAAGAGAAAAAAAAAAGATGAACCAGAATCTCCCATCCCATATTTCACATACCAGTCCTAAATGCCAGCATTGTTGTATAAACTAGAAGAAGCAAAGAATAGTTGATAAAACTTTGAAACATTGGAGTATTCACTTGGTATTGTTCTGCTAGGTACTGGCTTGTAACAGCAGTCCCACAGATAAACAAGGAGAGCATCTGGCCCAGAATTATCGTTTTCAAAATATGCCTGTGAATATAAAAGACAACACAGTAAGCTTAGAATTAAACATTCAAGTTTTAAAAAAAAATATTTGCTAGTTTACAGGGAAAATGCCATTTCTTAGATTGACACTTTATTCTTTTTCGATTCCCTATTAATGTTGTTCTGACTTACCAGTAAGCAGGGTTTTGTCTACACAGAAGATCTAGTCTAACCTCATGACAGCCATATAAGATGCAAAGCCAGTTCAAACCACCAGTGACAAGAGACTGCAATAATTGCAAGGATCTTCAAGCAGCTGACTTGGGGAGGCTCAAACCAATGGCAGGATCTGTTCTCATCAAGAGAGGTTTTGATGCACACAGCCCGAGTTAAATCCTTCATCCTCCACTGAATCCCATTCTGACTTTGGTCAATAGAAATCTACAACATGGAGATAAGGCACGACTGCCTTCAGGCTCTTCCAAGACCTGAGTCTTTGAAAGTGAGCTGAAACCCTAAGCTGAGCAGTGCTAAGGAAATAGTATTAACCATAGAATCATAGAACAGCCCAGGTCAGAAGGACCTCAAAAGATCATCTGGTCCAACCTTTCATGGGAAAGCGAGCCTGGATGAGATTATCTAGCACCCTGTCCAGTCACATCTTGAAAACCTCCAGTGCTGGGGACTTCACCATGTCCCTGGGAGGTTGCTCCAGTGATTGATCACTCTCACTGTAAAAAAAAACATCTTTCTTATAGTAAGAATTGTTATAATTAACACTTATTGTGGATTTTTTCTGCTATATTCCATCATGTCCTGCTATAATTGAGGATGGAGTTAAGAATACATTTTGGCCAAAGATCATGTTAGCGTTTACAACTCCTTTTAAGTCCAACCCACAGCTCGGGGCAGGGGGGAAGCTCATGCTCTTTTAGTAGCAATTCTTCACCTAATATAAAGTGAACTATTCCAGATGCTCCTAGACAAAAGGAGTACACATAGATTGCCGTGTACCTTTTGGCTTGCTGGTTTTCCTGCCAGTGGAGCTATGCAGATTTGTACCATCCCAGTGTCTGCCTGCATACTCGCAATATACAGCGAGAGGGGCTCAGTGCTGTGCTGTCTGCACAGGTCTGCAAAGTTCATATCTAATTTGTTTACTCTGAAGACTACTGATGAGAATTTAACTGTCTGCACAACTGAGTCATTTGTTCCTACCCAAAGTAATCGAGCAAGGGAAGAAAGCATCCCATTAGGATTCTGCACCTACCCTGTGCCCACATCTCTCCCTGATGATTTCTGGCAGGGCACCCACGTGCCAGGCGCACCGCGTGACAGTAACACTGCCTGTTTTCCCAAGGTGGGCGAGTTTAATGTAGTAAAGGCCAGCTCACCCAGCTATGCTGTGCAATCCAGTTGTCCAGCAACGAGAAGAGTGTGTTCGGGGGTGCTAAAGCCAACTACCACCATACAGTCAGTCCCTCCTTTTGGAAGGGAGACATCTTCTTTGCACAGATTCTAATTCAGCTGTGTGAATCTTGTTTTCAGTTCAGCCTGACACCAAAGCTCTTCTGACTTTAAAAATGTTGCTAGGCACATTTTTCTCTCCAAGTCCATTTCGATGAGACAGCAAATCTCTGCAAAGTCCACCCATGCTGCACTTCCAAGAGATTCGAGCCCCACGTTTTGCTACAGTTCGCCTTGCCCATCCCAGCAACTGTACACATTCACATTGTAAGTATTCATATATCATGTGACGACCTTGTAAGGTCCTATCCAGCCTCATGTGAGTAACTCTTTCTGGTGTGTGAAAGAATGAACATTCTCATTTCTAGCATTTTGAATGCTGAAGTAAGCTCAGAGACCATGTTTCAGCTAGAAACTTATCATGGCTACTTTGTAGCACAGTATTAACTGTAAACAGTGCTATAAAATACATACATATTTTTTTATATATATATATATGTATTTGTATGCAAAAAGAAAGAGGAGAAAAACCCCTTTGAAGCTACCTCACTTCTGTTATATTGAATTTCTTTATATTCTGGTCAAAGATCCGATTGCACTATTTGGTGAACAAATCAGCAATGATCGTGACACATTCTGGCTAATTATTCTGACTGATGCAGAAATGTCTTTTGATGTTCATATAAAGAATTAATTTAATCAGGTGCCATTAAGAAAGATGTAACATAGGTTAGCTAAAATTTCCGGGATGAGACTACCTCTTCTCTCAAGCAGGTACGGGCAATGGGTCCAGCTCAGCCTTTGCCAGACCTGTGAACTCCGGCTCCTTTGCAGGAGGTAAGATGACAGAAGACCCATTGAAATTTCAAGGAAGAAATAATGCTGTGAACAACACACGAAAAATGTGGTTGCAGGCATTTAAAAAATACATATGTGACCAGACAAAACCGCTGCAATTTTACTGGAGGAAAGCTGTGAAGCCTGCATAGTCCACAAAATGAACTGCACCTATCAATACATACCAGGAGAGGTTCAAGCTGCCTTGGCTGGTAGAAGCGCTGCTCTCCTGGATGCAAACTCCCCTCCACCCATCTCCTGGGCGGTGCCACAGAGACGCAGAAGCACCAGCAGTACTACTGCGCAAGCATCTGGCTTGTGTAACATGGACTTCTGTGGGGCAAGGTTTTAACTATTTTCCCCCAGGATATGATAGGCAAGGAGTAGCTTCACTTCTCTTTCCATAGCACAGGCCGGGACCCTACATGCACTGGCAAACTGCACAGTGACCATGTTCCAGCGAGAGGGTAAAAGGGGGAAAATCTGCTGCCATTCACATTTGCTAACGATTGATCAGCTTCAACCATCATTTATTAAAACCAAGAATGACCTGGCTGCCCTCTTGCAGTGGCATAACTCCACTACGCTGATCTTTAGCTTTTCTAATAACTAAGTTTCTCCAGTTTAAAGTACATAGGGAATTATCTCCTTGTGTTTTTGCATATGGGAAGAGATGCAGGTCCAGAATCTACAGAACTGTGTGCTTAGTGGATTCTGCCCCAGCAATCATTGCTGCTTAGTTAATGTATATCTAGGCAGTCCTACAGCATTTACTTCTACAGTACCAAAGGTATCTGACAAGGCAAGCAGTCTTCACCCTGCCTCATTCCCTTCTTTATTTTTCTAGATTTTAATTCAGGGATTTTTTTTCTTCCCTCTACTGAAGAGACTCAATGTTAAGATCAAAAGAGCCAAATAAAGACACTGTTCACTGACAGTGGAAGGTTGCCCTCAAAAATGTCCTCTAGAATCCCAAAACACTACGTTTCTGGCAACTTTCTGGGCCGCGTGCGGACTAACAGCCTCTTGCCCTGACGCCCACACCGGGTGGGAGCCTCAGCTGGAAGCACCGATGGTTCCCCTCACGCCGTTTGCCAAGGTGCAAAACGAATTTCTCCAAATTGCAAAGGCGATGCCACGCTGCCGGTGCAATGCGCTGCGCTCAAGGCGATTTGAACAGAGTAAGATGACCCTCGTTAAACGCGGCCTCGAGAGCCTTATTAGCTCAATGCCCACTAAATTCCCATAGCAAATTAAAAAACCTGGTTTACCCTCCATAAAACTTGGGAGTAAACTTTAAATCCTACTGGTTTCATTTCGCAAGACAATTTCTTATAAGAAAAATGCTTCGAAGACATGAGTTTCCATTCATTCCGGTATTGACATGAGTATCGATGACTGTGATTTTCTTATTAATAATTTATCATCATTTTTAAAAATATATTAATTATTAACTTTTCCATGCCAGAACCTGATCCTCTCTACTCTTTTTTTTTTTAATGCATTGGTAAGGACTAAACCATTTTGGACTCTCAGATGATACAAGGTAAATGGTCTGAAATGGCCTTTTTAGTTTTATAGTTGGGGGGGGGGGGGGGGTGTTGTTGTTTTTTACCGCTTGGTAGTTGGCTACTAAGTAATGACTCCTCCTCTCCCTTCAGCCACTATATCTTAGCTAGCTATATCCAAGGCTATGAGCAAAACTAGGAGTCATTTGGGGATTTTTTAGAACATGAAAGTTTGCCACAAATTGGTCTAAAGCTAACGCTGAACAATGTGCAGCTCTTGACACCGTGAGAAAGTCAGGCTGCCTTTCTTTGGCTCCACGTGAAATGCAGAAGAAAAATATCCCAAGATATTAAAACACAACAGAGTCTATATCTGAGGAAGTTAAAGAAAATCTAATAAGCCCACAGTTAACAATTTTATTGGCTATTAGTTTAATAAATCCTATAATTTTAATGTGATTTTTTTCATGAAAATAAATTTCATTTTTGAAAAGCTGTATTTTTTTATGCCACCAGTTAAACACTAACAGGCAAAGCCTGGCAACACTCTTCATGTAGACAGTTTACTTGCACTTCAGCTTTAACTACTGAACCCTTTCTGAATGGCAGGGGGAAGAGACCGTTTCACTTGAATAATCTCACATTTTCATGCGAGTAGTTAAAGGAAAATGCAGGTTCAGACTGAAGCCATATTTCAACATGACTGGCAGATAGCTCAGGACAGGAAAAAAACGTTTTTAAGAACTAACATTTTCAGAAGTTAGTGTTTCAATGCTCTGCTTTGAAACTGAGGTCAACTTCATTTGTAAAAGGTAAGAAACAGCAAAGAAAAACTTGTTTTGTTTCAAGAACCAGAAAGCATACTTTCTGCTGGTTTTACTGAAAAAAAAAAAATCTAGTTTATTACATACAAGTATTAAACCTTCCTATGACCCAGAAAGGCCTCTAAGAAAGCTGAAGCGGCTGAGCCTTCAGCCACCTGGGGGGGGGAAGAAAAAAAAAAAATCAATTCAGCAAAAGTCAGCAAGAGCTCTTTATTTTCTTTCAAGTACCATCAGTAGACTCACTTAGCCCTCTGGCAACATGTGGCAAAACTACTAGCACAGGTGAGGTTACTGAACAGTTGAACAAGTCCCTGTCTTGTCTTTTTGGGCATTCCTGACAGGCAGGAGGAATGAAAAGAGAAAAAAACCTTATAACCGAAAGAGAAAGGCAGGCTAAGAATACACGACTCCGCTTGGCCAGCACGCACCTCCACGCAGTGAGACTGGAGCTTAGGAGCGCGAGGGAGGCAGGAGAGCCAGCACCTCCTGTTTGTCAGCGGAGGATATCTGATGCAATAGTTCTTAGAAACCAAACCTAGAGCCCCAAAAAAGCCTTTTAAGCAGGGATTTTTTTTCCCCAGATGGAAATCGAAGGTGTAAGTGAATGGTAGCTCTTGCAGGCTGGAAGCAGGAGGAGGTGGCTCTGCTCTCACTGAAGGCAGCACTTGGCAAGTACCAGCTTTGGGACGGACACGGTGCCTGCACAACTGGGCAGATTTTCTTCCCCAAGTTTTCCATGCTTAGCCAGTGCTCGCATTTTAAGTGATATACTTGAACGGGTCTCTGTCCTAAGCTGATTCAAGGGAGGAGGGAAAGGCGATACTGCTGTTTCTGCACTCCACACCTCATCTCAGCTATTTCGTTCTGTTATCTTCTCTGCCCTTCTCCCCCATGACCTGTTCTTCCCAACAATGTTGGTAAAAGAGTACAGAACAGATAGAAGTACAGAAAAAATAGGAAAACAGAAAAGTCTTAAGCCAGAATTACTAAAAAAAAAAAAATAATCAAGTGCATGTGTGCATATATGAGATTACACTCTTAGTTTAACAAAATCAAATACATCACTCGCTAATTCCACGCTTATCTTGGCTGAAGCCACTCTTCGCACTCCCGCACAGCAGCAGCGAGAGGCTGTAGCGTGGCTGTACTGCCACAGCAGCCCCGGTACCCAACACCCTGTCCGCGCAGCCCCCCACCAGCAGAACTCTCCCGCCTGCCGCCCGCACCCCGCCGGCCTCACCTCTGCCGGGGCCACGGCCTCAGGCTCGCCCGCAGGACCAAAGCTGGGCTCGGCCCCGCTCCCCGCGGTAGCCCCGGGCCGGCGGCGAGGCGTCCCCCCGCGGCGGGGGCCCCGCACGGCCTCCCCCGGCAGCGCGGACAAGGCACCGCAGCCTGACCGCGCCACCGGCCGCCGCGCCGGGCGCGGAAGGGCCGCTCCCCCTCCCCTCCCTCCCGCGGAGCGCGGCGCCGGCCCGGCGGCGGGCGGGCGGGGAGGCCGGCGGTGCCCGGCTCCACGTGGAAGCCGGGGGGGGCCGCGGCCGGGACTCACCAGGTGCAGAGCTTGGCCCCCAGCAGCGCCAGCAGCCGGCGCGGAGCGGGGGCGGCAGCCCCGGGCGCAGCGGGGGCCCCGGGCGCAGCGGGGGCCCCGGGCGCAGCGGGGGCCCCGGGCGCAGCGGGGGCCCCGGGCGCAGCGGGGGCCCCGGGCGCAGCCGGCTCCATCCCGCCGCGCTGCCCCGGCGCTGCGCCCGCCGGCAGTGAGGGAGGGCGGGCGCTGCGGAGGCGGCGGGCGGCGCTGCGCGGCAGGCAGGGAGGGAGGGAGGGAGGAGCGGCGGCGGCGCGGCGGCCGAGGCGAGCTTTGTGCCCGCCGAGGGGCCGCCCCCAGGAGGGGCATAACTTGTCCTGGGGCGGGGGACGGAGCTGTGTGCTGCCTGCCCCGGGATGCTCCTCCTGCCCCTTAGCGAGCCCCAGCCCCGCTCCGCAGGTTTCCTCCCGCCCGCTGCCGCCGGTGGGAGCGGAGCGGAGCGGAGCCGGGGAGCAGGGCAGGGCAGCGCTGCTCCGGAAGCGCCGCGTTCCTGTTGCTGCTCTCCAGCTCAGCAGCCTGCGGGGGGGCTTCCCGGCCCTGCCGCCGGGCCCTGCAAGGCCACCGCGGCCTCAGCCCCGCCGCAGGCTTCGACCCCCCAGGAGGTGTGGAGGCCTCAACTCTCACCTTTCTTCCAGTTACATGAGTCAAAGTTACTCTAAACCCTTAAATTTTAATTTCTCCCAGCTTTGCGCACAGCCAAGAGCTCCTCTACTTCTAAGGCTTCAACTCCCACCTTTCTGCTGACAACTCCCATGTCTAAGGATTTACCTCATCCTGTTTGTCTTCGCCCACGTCTCAGCTGAACCCACCTGGAGAACCTGCTGGCATTTTGCATACCCTGGTGGGGTTTTTTACTGACTCTCACTTTTAATGACGCTCTTTCTGTCACCGGTGATGGAATCAAAGCCCAGCGGTGCCTCCAGGAAGAGCAATCTCGGTGGTGCAAATGTCAGTCACCGTCCTGGCTATGCCAGCATCCTTTCTGCCACCAGACACTGCTTCTCTCTGCCCTCACCTGCCACCCACAAGCACTGTGGTTTGATCTTTCTCCCCCCAACACCACCAGGTTTTTTTCAGACATGTTTTTCCCTATCACAGTTCTCTCATTCAAGCTGTGTTTACCTCCCTTTGCAATTACCCAAATTCATCTTCGTAGGATTTGATTTAGGAGTGTAAAAGAGGCATTACTCTGCCATTTTCAGGTCATTTTTATAACTTCATGTGTCTGCCCGTCCCTTTTCAGCAGAAAGGTGAATTTTAGTCTCCCACCTCCCAAGGGCCAGGCCCTAAGCACTAAGGTATTGGTTACATGGGAAAGGATTGGTCCTCAAATCCCCTCTTTGACTCTGTGATCATGTAATATTAAAGCTGTAGGTCAATATGAGAGAAAAGCTGGATAATTATATGCCTTAAAAGAGCGTTCATAAATATACTTCTATTTTTATATATATATACCCATTTCTATATTATATTGAGATTTTATGTATTTTTCCTTCACTTGTATAACAGAATACTTTATGGATTTTTTTGTTTTGAATTCCTAATCCAATAAAAATCCTCATGTGACTCCCGCAAGAAATCAGTCTGTCAAGATTAGTTTCAGTGTTGTGATAGTTATGAGTCAGGTCATGCTGGTCACAAATTTCCATAACCTAAAATAAAAACAAGATTTAAAAAATAAGAAGCAGAACTATCAGACCCTGCACATTTCTTCATATCTGAGCCCCACAACTGTGGTACTATTATCTTCGCCTTTAATTTTATTTATCCTATACCTGCAATCTGCTGCCGATTCTGCAACGATGGAGAATCGTGTCTTTGGTGCTTTTTGTCTCCATTTAAGCTCAGCTCTTGGGATCCCTTGCTGTAGGTAGGGCTGCAGCAGCCTCACACCAGAAAGCCACTGCCGGGCTGGGGCTTTACAGCAGAGCTGCTCAGCGGCAGGAGGATTGCACTCCCAGAGGGTAGCTGTGTACCGCTAAAATATGAAACAAAGTAATAAGAGTTTAAACAGGGACCTCTTTTTAATTTAATTTCTTTAACAAAAACAAATATTGAAGGTTTTAAAAAAACCAAAACCAACAGCAACAACAATTTTTAAAAGTGCCCTTTGTTAGACTTCGGGGACTAAGTTCATTTCACAGTATGATACTTTGCTCTCTCAGGAAATTTTTATGGCTTGTGGACAACATGGCCATGAACACAGAGATATCTGAGACGTCAAGCATGACTTTGTGTTCAGCTACTCCTGCTCCAGGCTCCTGCTTTTACTACGATTCAGGGTTCACCTCAAGTGTGGCCATGTCTGTGTGTTCCTGGATTTCTGTCAGCGTGTGCTGGTGCCCCAGTGAAGCAATACAGCTGCTGGGAGCCTGCCGGCCGCTGCCTGGCTCCGGAGACGCCCTCCCTTCATCCCGGATTGGGATTATCGCTCCCCCGTGCTGTCTCACCGCTGGAAACTAGGGAGTGTGTGCATCTAAGGCTGTGCATCCCCTTTCAGCTATAGAAGCTCTGTTCGTGGTGCTCTACACCAGTAACTAGTTTCGCTGTAACGTGGTTTGCTGTGTCTTTTCCCGGGTGAGTGAAATCCCTGAGAGCGGCTAGAGTTGATCTGCATGCAGGATGTATTTGGATGCTTCATGGGCCTCCAGACTAGTAGGCATATCCCTCTTTTTTGACTTAGAAAAACTGTTGACAAAGAACTATTAGCAATCCATTTGTAGAATTCTTTAAAAATGAATTCTTTCTATTCAAAATTTGTATCTAAATTTCCAACTATTTTGAAGTGTGATTGAAAGGAACTAAGAATCTAAATATTTCTTATAGTTAGTTACCTTCTAGAATGGTTGAAGGATAACCCAAAAGTAACGGTATAGCTTTTTCTGCTGCTTTTAAAAAAAATTACTTTTGAGCTGAGAACAAATAAAAGAATTAGCACAGCCATAACAAATGAGACACAGACATAGCTCTCCTATCTTCATCTGCTTTCAACTCCTTTTTGTTAAACAGTTTTATTTCAGTGTGTCCTATCAGGCTGTTCCTCCTGCTAAGAAAATCGTAAGTTTGTGTAGGTGATAAAAGTAGATAACAATGAAGTAAAAACACAGAACATAATTTTTAAGTTGACAGCATCTGCTTTAAGTTTCAGGGAACTTGCAATGCCATTGTACACCTAGACACTTTACTGTATCTTACTATGGCAAAATCATATTTTCTGCATTTACCTTATCGACAAAAGGAAAGACAAAAAATATCACACAAATTGAACTTAGAATCTGAAACTGCAGAAGTGATTCCTTAGGGTTTTTTTTAATTGGAAGTATTTATGCCACTAGAGGTCCTTCATGGTCAGATTATGGTTTCCTCCACAGTGGGGTTTTTTTTCCTATTTCTTTATCCATGCTACATACAAGAATAACTGTCTCTAAAGAAATTTATTTTGTTTAATGTAATACATTCTTGGAATAATAGAGTATTTTTTCCTTGATTAGGCTTTTTTAGGAAGAATATCAATATAAGGATTTTTCAAATAGAATTTAATAAAAACTCCTGTTTTATTATGAAATAAGATGTTATTTATTTTTTAATTCAGTGATTGCACATTTTCACATTTCCAATTTTTCATCATCTTACACCACCTCTCCAACATAAACACTTTTCTCTTAGAAAATTAAAGGAAGGAAGCAAAGGTCAAACTAATGAGTGAAATTAGGATAAACAACTGGAACAATAAAACAATAAGTTAGTAAGTTAGTTTTTCTCTGCTGCCTCATTATTTTCTTCTTATTTTTTCTAGTTAGAAGACGGTTAAAAATGTTTGAAAACTATTTGGAAGAACTGTGCAGCCTTGGGAACTTGAATGATAAGACTGAGATTAAATTTATCGCTACAGAACACAATGTCATTTATCAGGAAACTAGTAACAAAGATTTGCAGATAAGCTCATAATTTGGAAATTATTAGGAACAAAGGCAAAGAAATACTCGCCGTTCCCAGGATGGCCATGAGCTGAAAAGGCCCAATAGCTGCACAAAGGGCAAATATAATCCTAGGATGCATCAGCTGGAATCAAGACAGAGATGTGTTAGACTCTACAAAGTCCTGGAAAAACTTTTTCTGAAATATGGTGTATGTGCTGGTTACTCATATTCAAGAAAAATGCACAGAAAGATGCAAAAGGATCTGTAGGAGACCACAGGAGCTTGGCTTATTAGTCTAGCAAAGGACACTGAGATGGGGTGGGACTGCTGTCAAAAAATGCACTGAGAGCAAACCCTAGAAGAAGAAAGAAACTTTTTAAAATAAAAGAGAATGTTAGTACACGAACAAACATGTATACAAGTATTATTAGTTTTAGGCTGAAAATGAGAAGGCAGTTCCTTACTAATATTTGCAATACAGCTGTCTCTATTAGGAACATCAGGCCCTGGAACGGATTTTCCATAGGAGTAGCAGAAACAAGAAAATAACTACCTGGCAGCAGGGCATTAGCCCTGATAGCCAAGAGATTCCTCCCTATTCTCTGTCTGTAGAAAAGAAGGATTTGCAGACAAAGAAAATCACAATTTTAAAATGAAAATATTCTAATGTTCTCTAAAATTGGCCATAAAAAAATTAATCTGAGAAACACCACAGTAAGCTACAGTGCAAAAACAGGCCTTATGGCTGCACCAACAGATCCTGCGGTGCAGTGGTGGGTCTGCTGTCTCTGCCAAGAAGGAATATGAAGCAGAATGTGTTTCCACATCGCAATATCAAAAAAGGTATTAACTAAGCAAAAGCAACCGAATGAGGAAGGGTGTGAATTTCTATATATGGAGAGTTTTATTTAAGATAAAAGGTCAAGAATGGAATTTAGGTACTTGATCGTTGTTGACAATCACCAGAGCCAACAGAAATGGTAAGACAGAGGGTGGCATTAGGGGGGGTGATTAATACCAGGTCACACAAGTCTTTATGCATCACTAATTCTGGTCTCACACACCACCCTCACTTCCCGTTCATCTGAGATGTGACCCCCTACTTGGAACTGTAACCTGGAAAAAAACTGGGGTTTTGTTGCAAATGTAGCACCTCTGAGGCCTGAGTAAACTGATGTGGGTGCAAATTTCAGTAATAACTAGTAAAATCTCCAAGGACACTGGCTTCGCACCCAGTCCAAACACAGCTCCCTCACATCTTTAGTCTTCCAGCACTGACACCAACGTAGATGATATTGAAAGAGCTAATGGGAAAGCTGGAGATTACAGCTTCAAACCATGAGCTATGTCTCAGAAAGGCAGACATAATAAAGCCCAAGGACCATCAAAATTTGAATCTACTTAGCACATGTTGATAGCATGATATTTTTTTTCCAAACACTCGTCCCTGAAATGAAGGAAATTGCTCTTCAATCCTCAGGCAGATTTCTTTCTCTTAAGAGAATCATATTCTCTCAGTGGTTTCATTTCACACCTCCGACTGTGCAGCCGCAGCCTACAGTAAGACCTCTTCAACAGGCGTCTTCTGCTCTTTGGACTACACAGAATAGTTTTGATTCTTTTTAGTTGATCGCCCTGATGACTATGAAAATAATATTTGAAAAGAGCCAGTGAATTGCCTAGAGTTTCCTCTATACAGACTGGGGTACAACCCTACCTGAAACCTTTCCGCATTATTTAGGAATTATAGCCCAATGAATATTCCCAAAGTTTGGGAAGACTTTGCGTTTTGTTTTCCCGGGGTAAAATCCCGGCGATACGAATTTGGTGGGGATCAAGCGGGTGCACTTGGCTGCATTTCTGTCAGACCGGGCAAAGCACACAGAATGGTTATTCTGGCCTGCACTATAGGCCTGGAATCTGATAATCCGCTGTGCCTTGTGTCTGCCATTCTGTTCATGCCTTCAGTATGGGATCGCTCTCTGCTCTGGTACGGGATGCTGGGAGTCGTACCCTCCAGGGACTGACTGACTTCCCTTTTCTAGGATGAACCACTATGCTGAGCCCTCCACCTCTGGCTGCGTGGTCCTGCCCCTGCTCTGGTATTCATCTAATCCTGCAGGGAGCCCATGCAGCTGGCTGAGCCACCAGAAAACATCTTGGGATTTTGGGGTTTGTTAATTTTTTTCTTAAATAAAATCAGTGTTTTATTGATTTATCTCTCTGAATCAGATTCCTGTCAAGGGGAGGACCTCCGGTTCCAGTGCAAAGGCAGAGGCATACTGGGTAAAGCTCTGATGCAGATCTGTTTTGTCAGGATTGGGTTCTTCTTGGGGAAGCACATTTTAGCTATGCCGCCACCCTATTTTTCATATAACCAGATTAGGAATTTTAGTCTTTAAAAGAAAATCACTAATGAAGTAGTCTGTTTACTGCATTGATCCCATTTTTTATCAAAATACCCTGTGACACTGTACTCAGCCTTGGTATTACAGGAAAAATAAACTCAGTATATATTTAATTGCAAAACTTGCCATTCTGAGATCTCTCTTAACTATGGCTGCATTGTTTCTGTAGTATTCATTTTGGATTACTTGCTTGTCTGTGATGCGATATTGTCATAATGACTGAGACTAGACTCACTGTGGTGAAGAATCCGCCCTGCACGTGTATGAACGACAGACTTTCCATCGTGTCGTTTATCTTTAAATCTTACCACTTGTGTACAGACGAGGGCTGAGAAGAGACTAATCAGGCACTGCCAAAACCAGGCTTAAGTGTAGGGTAGTATTTTACAGGCAGATGAGACCCCTGTCTCCACTCCCAGCCTAGCAGAAGAGTTGGGACAGTCTTTCAAAGGTTGTTTTTACACTTTTCTGGCACTGTCACTTTTCCGGCACTGTCACTTTTCCGTCACACCTTGATGAAAGAGTTGTAGGTAAGAATGTCTAAGGCAGCATTGTGATGGTCCACCACAAACAAAACATCATCTCCAGGCAGAAGAAATTGTTTCATTAGATCAACTAGTATAATTTGAAGACAGTTTAGCCTGACTCACAAGCAGTTCATCCAATTGGATTTGCAGTGTCGCAAACTTGGGCTGCGTCAATGTGATATTGTTAAGATAGGGAACTAAGAAAATGGTTTTCTGAAAGAGCTTGCACCAGCGTATTTTACCTCATCAGCGAAAGACTGGATATGAGGTAGTGTATCATGCAGCCGTGCAGTCTGTGATGCACAGATAAATGGTCATGTCTGAGAGAAGTGGTGAAGAAAAGCTAGTTCTTTCATTCCTGTCCATTTTTACCATATTTTTTTTTCAAGTATCGAATACAGTATCTCTATATTGCATGTATTTAAGGCATGACTGGTTCCCTTTAAAGAATCTGCCTACCCTGAAATGCTCTATGTAGTATTTGTGGGGTTTATATTGTTCATAAGAACCCAGCTAAATCATTAAATTTCCAGTAATCACACTGTGAGTCTCTGTAGTATTAACATTATCAGTACTACAAATATTAAAATATGCTCTGAATATTATTTATTTTGCACATGAATGCCCTAATTGTTATAAGGTAAGCACATGGATGTAATTCTCCAACTGTTCCACCCTAATGAATGTTCCTTTCAAAGTGTTTCTTAGGGTTTATCAAAAAATATTCATAGAATTGCAGAATAATTTTGGTTGGAAGGGATCTCTGGAGGCCATGTAGCCCAACCCCCTGCTTAGAGCAGGGTCAGCTAGAGCAGGTTGTTCAGGGCCATGTCCTGTTAAGCTTGAATATCTCCAAGGCTGAAGGTTCCACAACTTTCTGGGTCCCTGTTTCAGTGTTTAAGTACCCTCATGGTAAAAAAAAAAAAAATCCTTATACCTATTCAGAAATTGCCTTGTTGCAAATTGCAATTGTCGGCCCTTGTCCTTTTGCTGCGTGCTTCCAAGAAAAGTCAGGCTCTGTCTTCTCTACATCCTCCCATCCGGAAGGTGAAGGCTGCAAGAAGATCCCCCTTAGCCTTCTCTTCTCCAGGTTCCCTCGGCTTCTTCTTGGATGTCATATGCTGCAGACCCCTGACCATCTTGGTGGCCTCCGCTGGACACCCTCATATATGCCATTTTCTTTCTTGTACTGGAGAGCCCAAACCTGAACACAGGTGCTTAATGCTTATTAAGATGATCGTGCAGGGTGATTTCAGTAGTTTCAACATTTAATGTCTCAGAAGCATGGTTTCTGCCAGTTCCTTTCTGAAGTCTTACATTGTCCTACTTATCTATTGTTTCTTCATTCTTTTTGCTGTTCATATCTATATTGAAAGAAGTGTTCCTTATTCTTAGGAAAGGCATTATTCTTAAAATCAAAACATGCCATGTGGAACTAAGATCACATTATTTTTTCTTCATTTTAGTTTTTGTCAATATCAACCAAACACGAGTAATACCAGACATTTGAATAGTGTAAAATAAAACTATTCTACAAATAAAAAGATATTGTAGAAAACAGATACTATACGGTTATACAAATAAGGTAAACAGTTTTAAATTCTTTTTCCTAAAATTCCTACATATACAAAAGCCATTTCATTAAAATTTCCTGCTTCAAGAAATTTTAGTTAAATAGCATGCTCATGTTTCATATAAATTCCTTCTTAGAAAAATAATTACCTTTTCTCAAGAACATTCTATTTCCCTATTAAGTATTTAAAGATTTTTTTTTTAAATATGTCTGTTCTTTTATCCATGTTGGAGTTTAGGTCTTGGTATTTTTATTCTGAACAGTTCCTAAACACTTCCTTTAAGTGAGGAAAGAGAGGAAAATGTTTTGTAAGAGTAGAATAAAAGTTAAAGAGGTTAGGTGTCAACCAGACCTGTGGAACAGCATTCCACTCTGTTTTAATCTTGGCAAGACATTCCACTAATGCATAAATGATGTAAGCTGCGCCTTTAACATAGCATTACTTTAGTTGAACTCTCACCATGCGGGAAGATAGTGAAAGACGTTTTGAACCTACAGTTTAATATACGTTCAAAGGGAAATTGTTTAGTTGTTCTCATAAATGAACACAAAATAAGTGATGTTAATTCACCTTTTTTTTTGTCAACATGCGTGTCAGAAAATATCAGTCTTCCAGAAGCTTGCAGAGCTTTGTTGCCAGGTTAGGAAAATGTTAAGTACCCACTTAACTTCCTGTGTTGAAATGCTTTCCTAAACATTTTTACTAAGAAATGTAACCAGGTAGTTTTAGCCATTCCTATTCCTTTTCCTATTCCTATTATGATTCCATTAGGACTAAGAGTGATCACAGAATTCTCTTTATCTGACAGTCTTAATATATATGCAACCTTATTAAAATCAATGTTACATTGAAAAATAAATTAATGATAGAGGAATTATTCTTGGAGTTTTGTTGGGGAAGGGTTTACAAAAGTGAAATATGTTCTTAAGCAAAAGCTTAGCTGTTTCACGGTAAAGTGTTCTCTACGTTTCAGAATTTTATCTCATTTATAACAATGTAAGGTAGCAATAAGTCTATGAAATTTGCTAGTCTTATCCAAAGATATGCAACTTATAATGTTGACAAGAATTTTGTTTGTTTTTTTTTCTTACAACTTTTCCTTACACTCTTGGCCTTCAGTCCTAGAAACTACAAGTTAGGTCTTTCCACAGGAAATACACAGGTGAAGAGCTGGTATCCAAGACTGAATGATCATGTAACAGAGTACTATGATTGTTGCTTTGTCCTTCTGTTTGGGTATGATAAATGTAATATCCCATGCAAGAAAATGAATTATTATTACATCTGTGAAAGAAGAAAAAGAATGGCTCGACTGATTTACAGGAATCACTTGCATGATTTTATTACAAAGTCACGATTTTATGAAAACTGTAATTTTTGTCGTGTGTCCTGTTTCTTTTGTTTACAATTTTTTTTTTCTGTGATGTCTCTAGCTTACAAATTTTCCAGGTACCCCCCCGAACAACCACTTGATCCACCAATATCCCTTAGTCCACCACTACCACTCAGCCCACTTACACCACCAAACCCCTTCCCACCGTTACCCAGCCTACCAAACCAGACACTGGTATCAGCCACAACTTCAGCAGTCACATCATGATACCTCAGTATTACAGTGATCGCTT
The DNA here is from genome assembly GCA_020745775.1 of Theristicus caerulescens. Taxonomy (NCBI): domain Eukaryota; kingdom Metazoa; phylum Chordata; class Aves; order Pelecaniformes; family Threskiornithidae; genus Theristicus; species Theristicus caerulescens. Next base: position 115,147,503 of record CM036559.1, on the reverse strand, counting down.
CCAAGACACCTTCTGCTTCTATAAGCCATCTGTAGAAATCAATGGTTGTTCAAGTCTCTCAGCATGCTAAGGTATGCTCTCCTGTTACCTGCAGTGTGTTAATGGTGAGTTGAAACTTTTTCAAAGAGCTCTAATTACTTTTGCATTGTGAAAAGACTGTTGTGCTTCCTGGAGTTGTGAACAGTACAATATATTACACAATACATACTCAAGAAGAACTTTCTAGATTTGCAGTCAAAAATGTATGTACTTGTATTTTGACCCACCTGGAACTTTCAGACCTTTTCCCATTTCCGTACAAGTAAGTCAGAACTTTACCAAAAGAAAGAACAAGGCATTCTGCGGTTTGAAAATCACAAGCCAGGTTTTGATTAGAGTTACACTGGAATGAATTCAGAGTGACTGCCAAGACTGCATATATACATCTGAGCTCGAACTTTGATCTAGTCACACTTCAGGATCCCCATGAAGGCTTGCATAGAAAAATGACCTACATCAGAGGACCAGGTAGCTGAGCTTGCCAGCTGGCTTTGGCTACCTCTACCTACTGGATGTAGGCAAAAAAAGATAAAACAAAAATGTTTGATGTAAATGTGCCTACTTGAATGAAATATGAAAACCAGAATGTTTGATAAGACTAGTGAGGCATAATAAGTGTTGAGCAAGGTAAGCTAGTTTTTAGCTTTAGGTCTGGCTTGAAGAGAGCTGGTGATTGACCTGCAAAGCCGAGGAGAGCTGGGTGTGCTTAGCACTTCCAGGGAGGGGGCCTGTGTTCATAAAATCACCTTCTTAAAGGCAGCTGGGTAGTTGTCTTCCCAACTGTTTGATAGTCGCATATGGACAACTGCTTGTACTAAAAAACATTCATTATGGTGTTTCTGTTAGGGCAGCGAACATGATGCTGTCATTTGAGGAGACTTCAGAGGAGACTGTAGGGGTAACGCATCTTAACCACAGCAATTGGAATTTATTTCTGGAAAAAGCATTTTTTTATAAAAATGATCCATCTATAAACCTGTCTGTGGGTCTGATCCTGAAAACCACCAGCACCAAGGGGGTTTTCCCATTGGCTTCAGCAAAAAATACTTTTGTCAGTGTTTTTTCCATCTTAAAATGCCATTGGTCACCAACACGCGGGCACATCTCTGGCATAGCACGCCACTTGCGCAACACATCATCACAACCTCTTACCAAGTTTAATTATTGCTAATGCATCCACTTAACCCAGTATGTTCCGTAAGAGACACAACGGGCTAAACACAACATGTTTTTAAGGCGAGGTACAGATTTTGGCAGGTAAAACATGGACTTTTTCTACTGTTCTGTATCAAAATGTTTGTTTTAAAAAGCTCTACTTGAGCTTTATCGCGTGTTCCCGGAACCCCGGCTCCCGGCCCACACCGGCCCTCCCCGCTCTCGCCGGCGGAGGCGGCGGCCTCCCCTCAGCGCGGCGCGGGCGCCCCCTCGCGCTAAAATGGCGCCTCCACCGCCCGGCTGCCCGCCGGCGGTGGGCGCGTGCGTGGCGTTTGAGTCGTGACGTTTGAGTCGTGACCCCGACTGGCTGCGCTTCCCGGCCCGGGCTCAGCCTGCGAGGGCGCGGCCGCGGGTGCGGCGGTAGCGCGGGCGGCTGCCGGCCCAGCCGAGCGCGGCTCCCCGCGGCCGTGGCTGCCGGGCCCGGCGCGGCGCAGCGCGCAGCCCGGGCGCTGGGCGGTGGCGCGGAGGGCTAGGTACGATGCAGAATGCTTTCCTCGCCAATGCGCCATTGCAGGTGCGCGTGCATGTGCAAGGGTTGGTGGGCTGCTTATGGGAAGTACTGCCTGTGGTGACTGAAATGCTAATACTGAACATATGGAAACATTGTCACTTGCTTTGCAGCTGAATGTATGCGTATGTATTTATACAGAGTCGTAGAATAGAATCATAGAATTGTTTAGGTTGGAAAACACCTTTAAGATCATCAAGTCCAACCGTTAACCTAGCACTGCCAAGTCCACCACTAAACCATGTCCCTAAGCACCACATCTACACCTCTTTTAAATACCTCCAGGGATGGGGACTCAAACACTTCCCTGGGCAGCCTGTTCCAGTGCCTGACTACCCTTTCAGTGAAGAAGTTTTTCCCAATATGCGATATCTCCTAATATGCAAATATGCATATTTGTGTGTGCTACGGTTCACTAAGAGTATTTAGAAAATTGATAGGTGAGTTACAGACGTAAAACCTTATCCAATTAGTATTTGTTAATACAGTCCATGCTAATGGTTAGTTCTTATTGATTATTATCACTAAATAGTCAAAACTATCTTCAGCAGTACATCCAAAATTAGATACCAGTATACAATATTGTGAAACCGATACTGTATTATAAGCACTGATGACCACAGTCATCAGTGGCCTTCGTCACCAAGGTGGAAGTGATGAGGTTCAAGAGCTCTCTAATGAGAAATGCTGAAAACTAAAGTGGGCTTCATCTTCCCGCATCCCAGCAAATTTGGGATCTTGTAGTTTTCTAAGGTGTTTGAATTTCTAGGCAGTGCCACGTTTCTCTGCTTTGGCTACACTAGCAGCCCTATTGGACTATGGTCTGTGTAGAGAAAGGCCGCTCAGATTCAAAGGGAGAAGGAAAAACGTTAGTTGGGTATTTTAACTGCTTGTGTTTTGAATTGTTTTTCTCTGGCAATAAGACACCTTTAAGGCAGCAGTGAAATAAGCACCAACCAAACTATGAAATTGCAAAGGTCCTTAACAGTTTCAAAGAAACCACCGTTCCTTCCAAGCAAGAAAGACGATATGCATGGCAACTTAAGTGATAATTAAGACGATAAAAGCTCAAAAGTTCCTATAACAATCACTGTTGGGGGGAGGCAAATGCTGTTCTGTTAAAAAGCTCTTTCTGATATTCTGAGTAAATAACTATTTCATTGGTAATGTTTGATTTTTAAAGAGTAAAGAGCAATTTCCTCAGTACGTATCACACTTGTTCAGCATATGTCTTGAAGGAAAAGTAGTTTCATTGTTTGCTTATCCAGGAAAATCTTTTAACATTCATCGTCATACTCTAAATGTTAAAATGTGAATTCTGCCAAATCAGTAATACACACATATGGAAACATTACGGATATACAGATGTTACACCTTTGTTTTATGGAGTAGGTATATTTTAAGAACTGTGAGGATATTGGACATACTCCAGAAATCTTTCTTTAATTTCTCAAGTTAGCTAAAATTACAAATTCTGTTCCTGCACTTCCACACTGTAAATAAATTTTGTGAGTTGAAGTTTCAGCACTATTCTGCATTGCATTCATAGTGACCTTTTGTTGGTGGATTAAATGGCCATTGCACATGCAACACAGACAAATACTCATCTGAATAGAGGCTCGGGTGCATCCACTTCTAGCGTTAGTACTCTAGAAAAGTTATGTATGGCTTCCTTCCAATTCTGCCTATTTTATCCCTTTCTCTGCCCCCCTACATACGTCTCTTCAGACTCGCACTGTAGTTTTTGCATGGCTGAGAAGGGAACTCTGAGATCTTCCTAGTCAATCCTAGCTCACACATGGTCTGTGCTTTTTCCCCACAGGGGGCAAGCAGCTCCTCATCCCCTTCGAGACTTGGCAGGGGAACAGGTTTTGCAGAGAACACAATAGTACTGCTGTTGTCTACTGCAGCCTCTCTGGGGTTTGTAAATTAAAACGTGCTTTCCTTCCACTCTAGTTCTTCCTCAGGCTTTGCTAGAGCAAGCCCCCACCAACAGCCAGGCAGGCCAGAAACCAGAGCCAGGTCACCCAGCAATGACCTGAGGCTGCTACTGTGAACTTAAGAAAAATTTGCAATAGCAAAGAGAAGCACTGTAGAGAAATACACGCTGGAATCATCTGCCCACCTTGTAGTGTTAAATCATTAAGATAAACAGTCCCCTGTATCTCTCCTGTCCCCACAGAGATGTAGCTCAAATGCATTACAGGAACAGCCTGTTCTCTACCAGCAGAGCATCCCTGCCTCAGCCAAGGGCTCATCCAGCCTTCTCCTGCACTGGCAATGCATTATAATCCAGCTTGTTTACCGCACTGGCCCAGTGATAATGCAGTTGGCCCACTGCCCAGTACTGGTTGCCATTTTCTTGCCCATTTGACTTTTGGATTCCCCATGTTTCAGGGAGAAGTGGTCTTTTATGATCTCTGATGATTGTAAGCAGTTGATAAGTTTGGCCAGTTGTCACAGAGAGCCTGAGCTCCTGCTGCCTGCCATACCATGAGATGCTCATCTGCCTTCTGTAACTGGTGCATCAGTGTGAAATGCGTACATATATATACAATACGGATCCCTCCAGTAGTTGGCCTTAGACACTCGGTCTGTCCAGTAACTGACCCTGGACCCTTGGCCTTCCAGTTTATTTTGCATGCCCCCACACAGACCAACATCTACACATATGCACTATGGATCTCCCCAGTAACTGTCCCTGGATCCCCTGCTCTCGCCTTGACTCATGCACAGAGACATATACACACAGATGGGTCTCAGTTGACATCTTACCTCATGGTCTCTCCAGTAATTGGCTTGGACCTCCTGGTGCCTCCAGGAGCCAACTGTCAGATCACTCTGGTGTGACCAGTATCCAGCCCAGACCTATGGCAGCTCCAACACAGGGCTCCCAAACCTCTTACCCTGCTCACCGGCTAATCCAACTTGATATTTGCAGGTGTGCACACACTGACATACACCCCTGCACAGTAGACAGTCTTCTCCAAAAAAGAAGCATCCTCCCTCAATCCAAAATTATTTCACCTGCACTTGCTCAAGTCATCCCCCTCAGGTGAACTTTTCAAAGACCACTGGAACAGGAGTTACCTTTCACTTACAGCATCAAATAAGGTCTGAGTGTGATGTCTTTGAAGGTCGATGCAGTGTCTTCCACCACATTTGCCAGTGCTAACATACTTTCACCTACAGTCTCAGGAAAGATAATGGCCTAGATGGACCTCACACCAGAACAGGTCTCTTACACCTTATCTGCAAGAACAAAACACAAGAGCTTCTCACTCTTACTGCCTTTAACATTTGTTCTCTATCATTTCTTCTAAGGGCCGAGTTTGCTAGGAACCATTCCAGAGCAGATCTTAGCTCAAGGATCCACATTCTGCACCAAATTACACCTTTGCAGCCAGGATGGCTCCTAAATAGAGCATAATCTTAAGAAAGATCAGCACTTGTCTTTTCTAATCTGTCTAGTTGTTGTGGACAAAGCAGTCTCATGTTGGGAAATTTCACTGATTTTTAATTTATTGCCAACTGCATATTTTTTAATTACTGATTCAGGGGTACTGAGAAACAAGATAAAAATTAAATGCCTAGGGAAAACACCTCAACTTCAATCCAGACACCTCTCCTCCCCTCTCCTAGTCTCCACTCCCCTTGCTTTTGCCAAACGTTGTGCTCAGTCCCTTCAGCGAGGCACCAGGCAGCACAGGAGGTTGGCATCAGCACGTAGTGGTTTCCTTTCTTGCCACTCCACATTTCTTAGGCTTTTCACCTGCCCCGGTGTGGATTCCTCCCCAGACTGCAGTCCCCTTCAGGGTAGTACCTGCTTCTGCAGGGATTCCTTCCTGGGCTGCAGTCCCCTCGGTATGTATCTGCTCCTGTGTCTTCTTCTGCGTGTCATCATGTGTATCCTCACACATCTCCTCCCAGCAGCTGCTCTTCATTATTAAATACTTTTTCACGGAGGTGCTATATGCTTCTCTGGTTCAAGTTTTGGCACATGGTGGGGTGGCATTGTCTGCCGCCAAGCCAGCTGGAACCAGCTGTGACTGAAGGGCAGTCCATGACCTTCTCCTACACAGGTCACCCTTCTAGCCCCCCACTACCAAAACTCTGCCAGTTATTCCCAATGTACCAGTTTCTTTCTGTCTTGGGCAACCCAGGATCTTTCTAGTTAGGGGTCGTATTTAGGCAGAAGCATTTTCAGTCTGACCTCAGCTGCTCCACTGGCCGAATTTCCCCAGCCTCTCGCTGCGCTCTGGAGGATAGTGCTGCTTGTCAGATTTGACTGCTGTGGCTCATCAGGCAGGTTTAAGGAGCTTCCTTTTCTGCAACAGCATATCCTTCAGCAGATAAAAAGAGAGCAACGTACCTGTTAGCATCAATATATTGGCTCGAACCAGTCATAGCATGTGAGTAGTGGCATTCCAGGATTTGAACATTGAGAATCCCTAAACATCTTTGACTGATTGCTACAAAACCAGAGAGCTTTCCTTTTGAACACAGACACATTCTGGGGCATAAGAACTGAAGAGCTGAGAGCAAAGATGCTCAAATGGTCTTTGAGATATCTCAGACAGGTGTTAGGGTGAGGATTTGACCTGTTGATAACAGTTTTCATTTTCAGTCCTGGGGTCAGAAGATCTGCCGAGTTCTGTTTCAATTCAATGTATGTTTTAGCTGGGATCAGGAGCAAGACTTCACTGGTGGAAGGCTTGTCTGTATTTCTTTCTGAACCAGAACAATCTAATTTGGAAGGACAGTAGTATCCCTGACTAACACAGAATGACTCAGAAGGGGTAGTGCAAACAAACCCTCAGAAAAAAAACCCTTCTTCCCTCTGTGCACCTCTCCCCCTCTTTTTGTTCTCCCATCCCCTCACTGCACATTGCACTCAGTCCCTTTGGTGAGGCAATGGGCAGCGCAGGAGACCGGGGTCAGTGGTGGTTCCTCCATCAGTAGCAGTCCCTTTAGAGTCATGCCTTGCAGGCCCTGCTCAGGCAGCTACATCGCTCCGGCCCGTGCTCAGGCATGGTCTTCTCTTTCCTCCTCCTCCAGCCTGGTTGTTTTTTCTTTTGTGCTGGCACTTTCTACCCTTTCTTAAATACATCTGTTCCAGAGGTGCTATAAACTCATCTGATGGGCTCAGAGGCACCACCAGCTTGGCTGATGTGCTCAGCTGTGTCCTGCGGTGGGTCTGCTGGAGCCAGCTGGAAGTGGCTGTGTCCAGTGCAGCTGTGACCTTCCCAGGTCACCCCTGCAGCCCCCCCTCAAAACAGACCCTGCCCCTGCCAGTTATGCTCAATACAAAGATGTATGCAATTTTACAAATTATGTTACTTCCCTGTGCCATGGGAGAGATGGTGCAGCAAGGGAGAGAAGTTGAGCAGGCTGGCATTGTGATTTCTTTCACAAGCTCCTCGTTCTGTGTGAGAGATGGTGCAATCCTGGAGGGAGGCTGGGTGGGTCAGTGTGGTGGTTCCTGCCTGCTGTGTCATCCTAGCAGAGGGTCATGGGTGGGCCATGGGTTTCCCTGCGCTCTTTTCTGCTCCCTGAATTCCCCAGAGGTTGCACAGATGGTCCTGCATCCTGGAGCAGGGCCATAAGTCCTCCCTCCCCAGAGTCTTTTTTCAGCCACCTCCAGTTACCCCAGTACTTTTCCATGTCTTTAGTTACAGGATTGTTTAGAGAATACCTCATTGATGATTACACCATTTGTTTTCTGATTTGTTGTTGTTGTTTTCCGATTCTTGCTTCAGTTACTTCTGGACACTTTTGCACTTCTTCATGATCAACAGGTCATTTGCACAGCTTGGCTATCTGTGTCCTTGAGCACAGCAAAATTATCCCCACCAGGGATGGAGCCCTGGCTGGCAAAGGCCCTGGCCCTTGCTGCACTTCAACACAAGCGTACTGACCAGTAACCTGTTTACATATGTCCAGCTCCTTTTATCCCCTTTCTTCTGTATTCTTCCACACTTGTTCCTCCCCAGTCCAATTCGATCTTTCCCTTCCCCTGTCTTTGGTCCTTCCCCTATGAAAATTTCATTGCTGCTAATACCCTTTTACAAACCTCTTATTTGTTCTAAATATCCTCATGCGATGCATGCTTTTTGAGCAGAGGCATAGTTTCTTAAATTTTTAAGAAACTTTATTCACTTTTAAGTGTCATCCAAAGGGACCTTGACAGGCTGGAGAGGTGGGCCCATGCGAACCTCATGAAGGCCAAATGCAGGGTCCTGCACATGGGTCGGGGCAATCCCAAGCACAAATACAGGCTGGGTGGAGAATGGATAGAAGCAGCTCTGAGGAGAAGGACTTGGGGGTGTTGGTTGATGAGAAGCTCAACATGACCTGGCAATGTGCGCTTGCAGCCCAGAAAGCCAACCGTATCCTGGGCTGCATGAAAAGAAGCATGACCAGCAGGTCGAGGGAGGTGTTTCTCGCCCTCTGCTCTGCTCTTGTGAGTACCCCACCTGGAGTACTGCGTCCAGCTCTGGGGCCCCCAACATAAGAAGGATGTGGACCTGTTGGAGCGAGTCCAGAGGAGGGCCACAAAGATGGTCAGTGGGCTGGAGCACCTCTCCTATGAGGACAGGCTGACAGAGCTGGGGTTGTTCAGCCTGGAGAAGAGAAGGCTCTGGGGAGACCTCATAGCAGCCTTCCAGTACCTGAAAGGGGCCTACAAGAAAGCTGGAGAGGGACTTTTTACAAGGGAGCATAGTGATAGGACAAGGGGTAATGGCTATAAACTGAAAGTGGATAGATGTAGATTAGATATAAGGAAGAAGTTCTTTCCAATGAGAGTGGTGAGGCACTGGAACAGGTTGCCCAGAGAAGCTGTGGATGCCCCCTCCCTGGAAGTGTTGAAGGCCAGGTTGGATGGGGCTTTGAGCAACCTGGTCTAGTGGAAGGTGTCTCTGCCCATGGCAGGGGGGTTGGAACCAGGTGATCTTTAAGGTCCCTTCCAACCCAAACCATTCTATGATTCTATGATTCTAAGTGGCTTTAAATTCCCATGGGCAGAGGGAAGACTTCCTGCCCTAAAGGCACTCAGTCTACCTCAGTCTACCTCCAGTGTAAACAAGGTGAGGCTCCAGCTGGAAGCGTAGGGGATGGTGTTCAGGGTGAAAGACCATGGGACCTACTACTGGTGTAGTGCTGTACTCAGTGATACACAGTCTGACATTTATTTGCCTAGGATGACGGGTATAGCAAGTGGAATGATTTCTGTTCTGCAAACATGCATATCACACAGCAGATCACAGCTTCAGTCCCACCAATCTAGTTCAGACCAGTCCTATACCAGTAACCCCAGAGGAACAGGTCACTCAATCGGACTGGTTGACGTGCTGGGTCTTTGATGACAGTTTAGCTTCTGTGTGTCTTGGGCTTCAGCTTCTACATGGTATCAGATGACCATGTATGGTGGTCACCCCTAAAGGGCTATCATCTGAACTGTTTATTACCTTTTATATTAGATCATTGATATAAGCTAGCAATGAGTCTGCTAATCACATGGCCTGAGGCCCAATCTCTTTTATGTCCTCCATCCCTGAGGCCAATTAATAGTTGCCACCACAGTTTCTATAACCCTCCAGCCTCCCACCCAAGTAATTTACAAGAAAAGAAACATTACCTGTGTTACCAGCTCATACTGGATTAATCTAGACAGTTCAAGCTTGGCAGATGTAATCTCATTTGTCTGGGCAATTCTTCCAGGTAGGCTAAACTCAGTGGCATGTGGCATACACGGAAGTTCTTCATTTAATTTTTGCAAACAGTACAGGGACACTTGTCTGCCTGTCCTGAATTAGCTCAGCAGTTACATCTACGTATAAGTGTCTTCTGTGTCCTTTGTGAGGCCTGCAACAGCATAAAGCATGAGAAGAGTTGCAGGCACTGGATAGGACAGAGACATTGGGAAGGCAGTTAGAAATAATACTTCTCTTAAGAAATTATCAGAGAATACGTCTGGAGCAAAAGTGAGAATCTGGGAAAAACAGATGACCATGACAGTGGGCAATGAATTATGGGGTTCCTTCAGAGATGCAATGCTTACAGAAAAAAGTACCTCTTTGATCAGCGTACCCAAAGGGTCTGTGGCACAAAGCTCAGACAAAGAGCGTTCTTTGTTAGCGAAAATCTATATTGTTTCACACATCAGCATTTCCCAAACAGAAAAGAGATGTAGGAGATGGACTTCATCAGAGCAAAGAATGCACAGAATCCTAGAAGGAGTCATTCCAAATGACAAATGGAAGAGTGAGGTGTAGGATTGACAAATGACAAAAGGGAAGGCATGAGAACAAATACTTCACTTGTTTTATATAGTAGAATAAATTGCCATTTTGGCTTTGGTTCTTGATCTCATCTAAAGGCAATCTTAATCCCACCTAAAGACAGATTCTTATGCGGTTTAGGCATTAGCTCTGACATGTCAATGTGCATTAATTCAGTTCAGTATTTTAGTGGAGCAAGTTGCATGTTCCTGTATTTTCCTGACACTTTACTGAGTTAGATGTGCTTCTGTAACTGTGTCTATCTAAGATGCCATCTAAGATGGCAAGATTTGCAGAGACAGATACCTTCTATTACACTTGGAGTAAACAGACATTTGGGAGGGAAATACAATTCTCGTTGTACGTCTGATCTAGACACAGCAAACATCAAGCTGGGAGTGAGTGCTCTGAGTATAACATAATATTACCAACATTTTGAGGGAGGAGATAGTTGGCAAAGAGGGGTGAGACAATGATGGGCCTATAGATCAGACAGAGGTTGTTTACTTGTGTGGGAACAGGGATGGCTTAACAGTTGGTGAGATGTGAGGAAAAGTATAAAAATATTTAATGGTTATAAAACGTTTATTGAGTAAATACTCAGGCCTTGGTTTTTGATATACTGGAAAGTTATGACTTTCAGTTCCCAGGCTTGTCTTTGAAGTTACGTTGTAGGTCCTTCTGGAAGATCAGGTCTGAGGAGTTAGGAGAGGTTTTCCTTGTCCCAGCTGGGTGTTTCTCTTCTTCACTGACTGCCTCTGTGAGTTCACTCTGCTGTGGAGTAGTTTCACTTGCATCATCTCCACAGAGCCATTTTAATGCCTCATGAACAAAGTGGATCTGTAGCTATTTATTTATTTATTTAGATATTTATTTATCTATAAATCCATCCATGAATTCTGATGACTCAGTTGTGCAGCTTTTTTTTTTTTCCTTCAATGTTCATACTGATGTTCTACCATGCACATATCTATCTCAAAAACATAAGGAACACCCTCATGTATTTTTGAATGAACAACCACATTACCACACAGAGACTTAGGACACTATAAAAATACCCTCACCAACCATTTATTTGTTAAAATCTATACAGGAAATCATTAATAATACCATAAACTGAAAGAAGTTTGTAACTCCTACCATGTTTTCCTAGAATATTCCTTTGTCCTTCACCTGTGAAGACCTCCAGATGTTCCAGACACAGTATCAGAAATAAACTACCAGCAACAAATAATAAATGCAATAAGATGATGCTAAGCAATAAACACAAAACTTTCCAACACATTTCCCTTTACTCAGCGTTTTTTTCACCATCTTGCCAGGTGAATATTCTCTCTGCACTTCTTTGCTAACCCATCACTTCTTACCACTGTAAGACTGGAATAGTGAGATGAGCCCCAGCATAACATCGAGCTGTTAACCACAGCGAGCTCAGAGGTGAACCTTGGCACCTGGGTGCGATATCAAGAACTTGAACCTGGGCAGCTGGAACATCCCATTGCTCCTGTTGGTACTGGCAAGGATTTCTGTGGACCATGGGGTTAGCAGCCCTGGTGTCCTGCAGGTTTCCTGTCCTACCCAATTGCCTTTGGTGTCAGAGGAGATACGAGCACTCTTGGAAACTTTCAGAGGGGAAGGCTTACACCAAGAGTGGCGTTAAAATCTTGGCCTTAACCTGCCGCTCCTGCCGACCCACCTTGGCCCTCCCAGCCGGCAGCAGGAGCGTTAGCTTCAGCAAGAGTTGGAGTGACTCACTAATTAACACCACAGGAGGAAGTGTGAAACCCATCAAATACTATGAACTGCAAAAAGTAAGAAGGGCGGTAGATTTGTTCTCATACCACTTACGAGATTTCAGGGCAGACTGATCATTTCACCATAGTGCTGTTCTGCTACTTGGATACTAAATTTATACGTGTGCATAAAAGAAGTCTGTGGAAGAAACATTACCAGAATGTTGTGGTTTAAGGAATGTCCTTCCTGCCATCGGGTGAAACCTACCTGGCTTGATGACATCTTAGAGGAAGGAGAGTCATTGCTCATTAGTAGGGAGTATCCCACCTCCAGTATCCCACCTCTATTAAAAAAAAAAGGCTGGCAGCATCTTCCAGCAGCTTACATCTGTTGAAACCTTTTCTGTGATAAAATGAGCAGCTGTATCAGCCTCCAGGCCAATAGCCTAGGCAATTAAAACAGGCATGGATGGCATCTTGCTTCCAGACTGGTCCCTCAGTTCTCTTAGGTTCTTGGGTGGCAGCAGAAAGCATAGTTTTTCAGTCTCAGGTTGACTGGGGTTGAGAATCAATTACTTTTGTCTGTGCTTCTCTAAGCTCCCATGTAATCATGTATGCACATTCCTCAGGAGCACTGTGATCTATGTAATCCCTGGTGACCTACCCACTTACCAAAGGTTGAGAAAAACCCATGCCAAGTCAAAAATGTGAAAAGAAATGAGGAATTTTTAGATTGCAAGGTCTGGGATTTATGGCTTAGTGCAGTCATGTAGCTAATAATGCAGTAGATTTGGAAGTTTGGGGTTGTTTGGGTTTTTTATTATTTCCCAGAATTTAGGTTTGGTTCAGCCTTTCTGGGAAGAGTAGATTCAAGCTGCCAATGCCCAGGTGGTAGAAACTGTCTGAGGGCAAGTCAGGTTCATGTTGCTGCTTTAACCTCTCCACTTTAACCATGCCAGCTCCTCAAAGCATACCCATTTTTGATTGCTTCTTCTGACTGCTGGTCAGAGATCTTTGTGATGGACTGCATGCTGTCAGGGCCTCTGTACTCACTGGTAAACTAACAAAAACTGAATGACTTGGATATAAAATTCACCCACCTTGTCCACTCTGCAGCAGACATGACAAATGCAGGTTCCCTAGGTAGCATTTGACATATGACACTCAAAAGGTCCCAAATTAAGGTATAAGGTTGTGCTTTGGATATATGTGAATTTATATACCACTGTCTTTCTACAATGACAAGCTTCGCTAGACAGACCAGACTCTGGAAGCCTGAAAATATTTGCAAACATATTTAGCTCAACTGTAAATGCCGTAGGCAAATTGAGTTTGCTTACCTGTTAGGAATTAAACGAGCTGTGTAACTCATTAGGGTGAGGTTCTTCCAGCCCAGATGTGCAGAGGACAGCAATCTGCTGTGCATCTAAGCTAGTGAGCACGTACTTTAGGCTCTGAGGACCTGTGGGTCTCTGTTTCACATGCAAATACTTCTTGTATCTAAGTGCCACTTTTGTCAGAACACTTAGAAAAGATCCCTAGGAATCACCCGTAATCATGTCCCATGTAGAACTGCAAGAACTGGACTGATTTTACCCTTCCAAAAGTTCATTTATCTGAGTTAACATTGTTTTATTTTAATTGTTACTCAGTTGTTTAATTGTTACTCAGTTGTTTAATTGAGCAACTAGTCAAGTACAAGCTATGTTCGATTTATTTTTTACAAGAATAGCTGGTGCAAGTAGAGGGGAGAAATGTGCAGGGCTCAGGAGGAAACACACTCAGAGACACACACAGCCACAATCACTAAGTCCCGGGGACTGACTGGCCAGCCCAAAAGGTCCCTGGAGAGTCCAGATTCTTGGAGCTGGCGGCATCCTGCAGCTTCAGCTCAGCGTGTGCAGCAAGATAAATCCCTCTGGCAGCTCCTGGCTGTGCCTTTTATAGAGTCTGGGCTGCCAGGCCAAGTCTGCTGGAAGCTTCTGGCATTGCCCAGACGAGTCTCCCAGGGCCAGCCACGCTTGCACATCCCGGCCAGACTCATCTGGGGGCTGGAGGATGTGATCTCCCGAGCGGTGCCTGCAAACCCCTCTTCTGACTTCACCCTGCCCTTAGTCTTGTTTCTCCACACTGTGGAGCTGCGAGGTCTACCCAGGCCTACAGGGGGAAACATACTGGTCTCACACTGGCGACCACGTAACACACACTGGAATAACAAAACCAGGCTCGGGCAATGAGAGCACTCATCATAGCAAACTGCCCCACAGAGTTACAACAGAAATGTGGTTTCAGGTACGCCCCTAACCAGCCACAGGCAGTTTTGGTTTTAGCTGCTTCTGTGACTGACATTAACAGAGGAAAACATCAGGCTGCGTGAAAAAAACATCGCCCATCTCCTCTCCCTGTCCTTTTCCCTGTCAAAGTGCCCATACATGAGTAGCCACTCGCTGCTGACCTTCTGCCAGCGACAACCTGCTGCCCAGCTCACCCAGCCGACCCTGCTGGCTTCTCAGGCTCTCTGCCCCGGCTCTCTGCCCCGGCTCCCTCGCCCAGCCCCATCTGCAGAAGCTGCTGCAATTCTGTTCACCAGAAGTCCTAGGATTTCTGCTTATTTGTCTCTAATGCCCTTACCAGCCATCTGAGGCCTGATAGTGTGTCTTATCCCATGTGGTTCTGAGACTTCAAAAGAAATCTGAGGAATCTGTTGCTCAGCAGATTTATCATAACGTGATACTTAGCTGAAGATCCCAGCGGGGCAAAGAAATTTCTCCGGTGGGCATCTCTAGTGACAGAACTGCTGTATTACCATAGGTAACGGTACTTTCACAAAGGCCCAACACATGCAGTTTGTTCCACCGGGAAATGAAGAGCGCATGTCCCTCTCATTTCCAGTATTATGCCTTTTCTCAAGACAGTTTGCATGGTTCTCTCTGGGAGTATCTAGGTCGCTAGCTCTCCTTTTCCCGTTCGCCCCTTGCCCAGCCCATCTTTGCCACTTGGCACAGCTACTTGTTGGTCTTTTTCCAGCTCACCCCGCTGCGGCCGGCCCCTGCCCAGCTCCTGCCCAGCTCCCACCCCACCAGACAGCCCCCTTTCCCCCTTTTCACCTGCTGATCTGGTTCCTCCGCTCCTTCCCCGGCGTCTCCTTTCTGCTCCCACTTTTCTTTGCAAATCTGTGGCTTTAGCAGCCCGCTTTGCCCTTAGCACCCCCCTTCTCCTGGCCCACCCCTCCACTTGTTGCCCACAGGAGGAGCGGCTCTGCCGGCGGAGCTGGGCCCCGGGAGGGGCTGCAGCCGCCGGGCAGCCTCCTCCCGCCCGCCCTGCCCGCCGCGGGGGAGGGCCCGTCTGGCCGCGCACATGACGGCACGGTGGGAGGCCCCGGCGGGCGGCTGGGCCGCGCCACCGCAGCGCGGGCGGGAGAGGCGGCCCCCGGCGCTCAGCCCGCGGCGGGAGGGCCGGGGCCGGCGGGGCGGCAGCGCGGAGCCGGGGCCCGGGGGCCGGGGCCGGCGGCGGGAGCGGGGCGGCGCGGTGCTGAAGGGACAGCGCCCGCCGGCGCCGCCCGCCCCGCCCCGCCCCGCCCGGGGCAGCCACCGGGAGCCCGGCGCGGCGCCCCGGGAGCGGGGCGGGGGGACCCGGCCTCCGCCCGCCGCCGCCCTGCCCGGCGCGGCCGGCACCCGCGGGAGCGGCTCCCCGGGCCCCGCGCAGCCCCCGCCGCCGCCCGCCCGCTGCGCCGATGCCGGGCGTGGGGGCGATCGGAGCGCGGTGCAGGCACCGGCCGCGCAGGAGCCCCAGGAAGAGCCCCCAGGCGGAGCCGGGCCAGGCCGGGGCCGCCATGGACGCGGCGATTTGGATCTACCAGTTCCGGCTGATCGTGCTGGGCGACTCCACCGTGGGCAAGTCCTGCCTCCTGCACCGCTTCACCGAGGGCCGCTTCCCGGGGCCGCTGCACTCCGACCCCACGGTGGGGGTGGACTTCTTCTCCCGGCTGGTGGAGATCGAGCCCGGCAAGAGGGTCAAGCTGCAGCTCTGGGACACAGCGGGGCAGGAGCGGTTCAGGTACAGGACCCGGGGTCTTCCCAGGCCCTCCCGCCCGCCCCCCAAACCTGCCGGCCCCCGGGCACACCCTGCCCCGCAGCCCCGGCCCCCGCCGTCCTCCCGGCCCCCTGCCCTCATCGTCCGACCCGTCTCCTGCCCCAAGGAGTTTGCCTTGCCCCCAGCACGTCTCGCTCTGCGCCCACCTGGCCGCTATGCCCCAAAGAGCCCTCCGCCCCATTGCCATCCAGCCTCACCACCCTACTGCCTGCCGCTGCCGTGGCCCGCCATCCCTCTCGCCCCGCTGCCCACCAGTTCCCCCCCAGGAGCCTCCTCCTTCCCCAGCCTTCCCCTGCACACCCACTTGGGAACAGCTGCCCTTCCCCTCCCGGCTCACACTGGGGGGTAACAAGTGGCCTTGTCGAGTTTCTCCTTCCCTCCCTCATCTTTGCCCTGAAGCCCTGGACCTAGGGCAGCAATCCCTCCTCTGCATTTTTTCCCTTATTTGCAGCAGGAGGCCCCTGCTTCACTCTGCATTTCTTACTTTGTCATCACCTCAGAACTCATCCTCCCCTGCAGTATTTTCCTCTGCCATAACTCTCCCTCCCATGCAATCTGGAAAGACCAGGCCACCTCCCTGCTCTCCCTCCTTCCAGCACAGCAGCACCGCGAGCACCAGGGCAGCCTTGGCAGTGCGGAAGCCACCGGGCGGCCAGCTGCAGTCCCTTATTAGTGTTTTATCTGCCTCCTGCACCTGCTCTGCACTGATGGTTGCCAGGAGCCTTCACTAATACCTCTATCATTTATGGTGTAGCTAAACTAGCTCAAATGCTGCACTATTAAATCCCCTCCTTTCTCCTCGCTGTCACAAACAGGGAGCAAAACTACCCTCTTTTCCTGCCTCAATAAGAGTCACGGTCATTCCCCAGCAAACAAACTGCTACTATCATTCACTCACTCTTGTGGCTCTGTTGTATCTGTAGTGCTTGCCACTTCAGGCAAGTTGTGTATGGATTTTAGTTTGGACGTGGGGTTCGGTGGGTATGAACTCAGGCGGGAGGCTAATGCATAGCCCATTAGCCTGGTACCTGACCCACACACTTCTTGTTACTGGATTGGGTCTCTTCACGGGCCAGAATCAATTCTTTCATGTTCCCTGTCCTCTGCTGCAACAGTTGTGCAGATTCTCGCACTCGGCTGAAGAGGTGGGATTTCACTGTCTTACCAGGGGACACAGCCCTTTTTTTTCAATAACAAGCATTACAGTGAAATGACAAAAAACTTTCCTGGGCTTGCATGAGTCACAACTTTATACGTATTTTTGCAGGCAGGCCTCTGAAGGGTTAGCAAAGAAATTAACAGTGACAATGGCAAGCTCTTAGCATTTTTCATCCTCCTTGTGCTTTCCAGCAAAGAACATCAAATACTTGTAAACAAGTGACTAAGAATGTATAATCTCTTCATTTTGAATTTGCTGACAAATAGCCAGGATGGCCAATGACAAGGCACTTGACTGAAAGGAATGCAAATGCAGAGAGTTTTGCATACATTTTAACTCAAATGATAGCCATCCTTTAACCCCGGGAATGCTCAGGGGATGTACAGTGATGAGTCATGCATTCAGCTGCTTTTAAATTTACTATTAGTATACATCTGTCTTTTTTCTAATACCCAGAAGATACAAACTGAAGGAAGTAGTTTTAAACATTTGTGTTTGTTTGCTTTTCTGCGAAGAGTTTCTTGTCAGTTGCTGTACCAAATATCATGGCATTTATTGTGTAGTCTGTTTTACGCTTACTCAAGTAAATTATAAATATTTTACTAAGTTATACACCACAGGTTAAAATCTTGCCTATTCTGTTCTCTGCTAATGGACAAGACTACAGATCACAAGCAAAGATGGTTTCGGGGAAGAACTGATTATTCCAGGAAGTAATCTAATTTTGTGGAACGCCAAGCAGTTTGCAGTTCTGATTCCCAGTTCTGCTCTGGTTCACTTGCATTGGTACTTCAGAGGAGGTAAAACCTGGCTGTAAAGCTCCCTGGGGAGTTCCCTGCGTGCAGAGCAAACTACTGGCTGCAGAATAACCCCCTTTTGGTCCCAGGCATTAGGGACATCCCCAGGGGAAGCATAAGGTGTGACACACCTGCCATCACACTCTCGTGAAAGATGGCACTTATTTGCTTGGAGAAATTGTTTTGGAAAAATTCTTACATGTGTCTAGTTCATTGATGCTGCTGTGTTTGAACTGGATGTCATGCGTGGTGTTAGAAATCACCTTTAAAAGGCACTGTTTGCATTGCTTCTCGAATAAAGTACTTCTTACCACTTCCACAAGAAGGGTGAGCGAGCTGCAAACACTGCTGCCAGACAGTTTACTTATTGTGAGCTCAGACAGGGCAGTTAGTGACTATGTTTCCTTTGACGTCAGTAAGGCATCACTAAGCAGAATCTCCCATTGTGCTGGGTGCCATATGGACAACAACAACGTAATCAATGACTTTAACACTTTAGTAGAACAAGAATCTACAGACTTGCTTAGTATAGGCTCAGGTCCGTAATGCAGACTAAGGTAAAGGAGGGGTACACCCTAGGTTTCTTTCTATCTTGAGATTGTTGTCATTTAGAGCAATCTGCTGCCTTGGCTGAGTTTCACATCGCCTACTTTGCCATGATTTTTTTTTGTTTATTTAATTTTCCTGTTTTTAAATCCAACAATATATTTAAGTCATGCAACTTCCAAGGCTATAAAGTGCTTGGTAGTGCTGCTAAGACTGACAGTTCATTTCAAGAACACAGAGGCAAACTATTGTGGGGATGCCCCAATTACATTAACCCACGTTTTAGTAGACTATGATATTAGATACATTCTGTTTCTAATACATGGCTTGAAAAGAAAACATTATCCTTATTCTTCTTTTTGAGTAAGCAATATGTATTTTCAAAATTAATACTGTTACAGTGTTATCTTTAGTCATAGTATAAAAACAAGCCTTCAAAATGAGATAAAGCTTTTAGTGAAAGTTTGGTTCATCTGGTAAAGATCAGCAGGATCATAATGAGAAAGAAACACTGTGACTGTTTTAAAGTCACCCTAAAGCCATAGTCTGATGTGATTAATACATCTTCTAATTCATTTTCAGAAACAATCGTTCAATGGCCATCATCTTACCAAGGCTTTTCTTGAGACTATTAATTAGGCTCTTTCTTACATCTTTAACCTAATATTTAGACTAAGCTAAGAGGATGACTTCTGTTCTAGACAGTATTTTCCCCTTCCATAATGCTAGTTTAAGGCAGAATAAATTAGCAGAACCAACGCGTATTCTACATGGGAAGTCATAATTTCAAAAATAATTTAGGATCTGCATTTAACAAATATTCCCAATTAAAACTAAAGACTTCAAAGTTATCCTTTGGAAAAACATTCTAACGTATCATTACTGTACATCACAACGTATAGCTGCTTGAGGAGCAGTCCCACCTCCAGCAATTTCAAATACAGAACCATCTGGAGGAACCTTACAGCATTCAATATCAAAGTGTCGTGGCTCCCTTTTAATACTTAGTGCAGTCTTACCTTTTTAGCATGTTCTAATAGGGAAAAACCGATTTTCTCCAACCCCTTATCTGTATTTACCTTTCATTTATTACAAATGCCAAGCATTATACAAAATGAGCAAAAATATTATTCATACAAGTATTCTTGCTGAAAATAAAAACTTAGGATGGTCTTGAGGATGCTAGGACGGTCCATATTTAACAACAGCATAGATAAGGAGCTTTGTAATCTCTATTTTATTTATATGGAGTGGGGGAGAAAATAAGAATTACCTTTTCAATAATGCTTACATCAATTTTTGTAACTCTCAGGCAAAGATGGTATAATAATTCACATGTTTAGTGTGGACCGATGTCGTGGTTTAACCCCAGCCAGCAACTAAGCACCACGCAGCCTCTCGCTCACCCCCCACCGGTGGGATGGGGGAGAGGGTCGGAAGGGCAAAAGGGGAAAACTCATGGGTTGAGATAAAAACAGTTTAATAACTAAAGTAAAATAAAAAAAAAAAGAACAGTAGTAATACAAAGCAAGCGGTACACTGTACAATTGCTCACCACCCGCCGACCGATGCCCAGCACGTCCCCCAAGCAGCGATCGAACCCCTCCCCGGCCAACTCCCCTGCTTATATACTGATCATGATGCCATATGGTATGGAATAGCCCCCCGCCCAGTCTGAGTCAGCTGCCCTGGCTGTGCCCCCTCCCAGCCTCCCATGCCCCTGGCAGAGCATGGGAAGCTGAAAAGTCCTTGACCAGTGTGAGCACCACTTAGCAAGTACTTAGCACTACTTAACAAGAACCAAAACATGAGTGTATCATCGACATTGTTCTCAACCTAAACCCAAAACACAGCCCCATACCGGCTACCAGGAAGAAAACCAACTCCATCCCAGCTGAAACCAGGAGAACCGACTGGAGGCTGCAGCACACCGATCATCAGTGGCTGGCGTGGCATGCATACTCCAGCCTGAAAGAGGAGGAGCTGCACAGCCACATAGGCCTCCAGTCACCAAGGGGTTACAGTCACCTCTATTAAGTAGGAGGGTTGTTTCCTTTCATTTAGTGTAGCCACAAGAAGCACGCAAACTCCCTCCTGAAATATCAGCTTGCACCTTGAACAAAGACTCAGGCAGACACATAGGTCTGGGCACTTCCATTAGCTATCACTTTGAGAAGAGTTCAGAGTCTTCTGTGAAAGAGAAGCTAAGAGAGGAGGCAGCAAGGAAGTACTGGGCACAAAGGGATGGAAGAAAAACAGTGTTTTAGGCAGAGAGATAAGACACGTGAATAAAGACAGATGCAGGGATGGATTTAAGAGTTCAGTCCCCCTTTCATTCAAAGTCATGGGCAGATTTGCCAGATTCTAACTCGGAATGAAGTTCTGCTTCCCACTTCCAACCAGCACCTCCTCTGAATGCTTTCCTGAAAGGAGATGGCAGGCTTCATTGCTGTCTCCCCAGTTTTAGAAGAAAGGCTGCTCTTTGGCCATTACTTTTTCACCCTAATCCCACCCTGTCCCTAACTTAAGGCTTTTCCCCTTCTAAAGGAAGTACTCCCCTCTCCCCCCTTCCCCACAGAAAATTAATCATGGTGCTGCAAGTAACACATTCCCTTCCATAGTGCTAGTTTAATGACATGAATTAGCTGAACCAAAGTTTACCCTATACGAGAAGCCATCATTTCAACAAGAATTTAGGATCTGCATGGGGATAATTTGAGAAATGGAAATTTGAACATCCTTTATGAATAAGTTGGACTACATCAAACCTGACCTGTCACCAGTTCCTCATCCTGACTTGAAAAACTTGCAGGACGCTAGGTTTTTTTTTTCCTTCTGTTTGAAAAGTAACAACAATAAGGGAGTTAAAAACTTCATTTTGCTTTTATAGGCTTATCTTGCAGCACTTACCAAAGTGTGTGTAACCATGTAAGTGGATTCCCTGCTTGTGAAAGAACACAAGAAAGGCCAGTCTGGTTTTGTCTGTGGTCCATACTCGGATATCTTGTCTCTGATAGAGTCTTTGAATTCTCCTGAATACTCTGCTATCCTGTACTTTCAACTTGAGGGACTTCTGGAGACTGATGCAGTTTGTCTATTTACTAGAAGGACCTGGGAGTGTTGGTGGCCAGCTGGCTGAATATGAGCCAGCAGTGTGCCCAGGTGGCCAAGAAGGCCAATGGCATCCTGGGTTGCATCAGAAATAGTGTGGCCAGCAGGACCAGGGAGGTGATAGTGCCCCTGTACTCGGCACTGGTGAGGCCACACCTCGAATACTGTGTTCAGTTTCGGGCCCTTCACTACAAGAAGGACATTGAGGTGCTGGAGCGTGTCCAGAGAAGGGCAACAAAGCTGGTGAAGGGTCTGGAGCACAAGTCTTATGAGGAGCGGCTGAGGGAGCTGGGGTTGTTTAGCCTGGAGAAGAGGAGGCTCAGGGACCTTATTGCTCTCTACAACTACCTGAAAGGAGGTTGTAGAGAGGTGGGGGTCGGTCTCTTCTCCCAAGTAACAAGCAATAGGACAAGAGGAAATGACCTCAAGTTGTGCCAGGCCAGGTTTGGATTGGATAATAGGAAAAATTTCTTCACCTAAAGGGTAGTCAGGCATTGGAACAGGCTGCCCAGGGAAGTGGTTGAGTCCCCATCCCTGGAGGTATTTAAAAGAGGTGTAGATGTGGTGCTTAGGGACATGGTTTAGTGGTGGACTTGGCAGTGCTAGGTTAATGGTTGGACTTGATGATCTCAAAGGTCTTTTCCAACCTAAACGATTCTATGATTCTGATTCTATTCTAAACCTCACTCAGTCTCTTGTTCAGTACTTGTTCGGTCTTCCATGGAATACAGATAAACTCTTTGCATTCATAACATCTTTCCCAAGGAGATCTACAAGTCTACCAGCTGTTGCATGAAGAGCCTTTTACTGTCAGCCCTCCTTGTCTTTTGTTGGCTACCATGCACTCTCATCATCAAGCTTTTCAGTGAAGACATATGCAGTACATTGACATGGCCTGTAAAGTCTAGAAAGCTGTATGTCTTCTGAGCAGACCCCTTGAGCGGCCTCTGTACCATGGGCTCTGTGAACACTGACCTGTGCCTTGTGAAGTAGTGGATGAGGAATCTGTGTGAAAGATAGGTACCTCCACTGTGCTAAAAGAAAGTTCCTCTGCATTTTGTGAGGAGCTTGAACCCATCTGAGGGTGTTGGCGTGCTCTTGGGAAGTCCTCCCAAGCAGAACCCTTCCGGGCACTCACCTGGAGCGATGTTTTGTTTTCAGCTCAGGTCCAAGCTAAGAGGGAAGGCAGGGCCGTCCCCGCTGAGCCGCTCGCAGCCGGCGCAGAGACAGAGCGCTCAGGTCCCCGGGGAACTTGTTCAGGCACCATGGTTAGATACACAGCTGAGTGGAGCACAACTTTAGATGTTGGTGTTACAGTTCTGCCTAAGCCTTGTTGAAGGCACTTGAAAGTCCTATAATCTTTAGCGATAATATTAATAAGAGGCAAAAATTGCCCTTGCACTTAGTTTTATAGAGAAAAGAACAAACCAAAACAAATGCAGAGAGACCTAACAGACCATCTAAGTCAATGCTCTTTCATTCTTTCTAGGTGTGATACAGGGCATAAGTGAGCAGAAGTACATCCACTTCACACACTTCATTTTCCAAATAACTCTAAACTGTCTACTAAAAATATATGTCTAATACTTAATCTACTCTGACTGTCATATTTAAGTCAAGTATTTTGCATCTGTAAGACGTTTCAGATGCTGTTGAACAACCTACCGCATTCACATGCCCAGACGTTTTTCCCAGTTGATGGCCTAAACTTTCTGCTTCAAAATTTTGTCTTATTTGTCAGGAATACTTTCTTTTAAAATATAACTGCAAATAATAACTCACCTTAATAGTAAAACTTTTCAAATATTTGTAGACCATATTTTAACAAATATCATCCTTTTCTCAGATGTTAGACAATTGCATAACATGATATCACATGTATCATATGTATCTTTAGAACTTTCTAAAGCCTCTCTAGTATATCAACCTTTTTTTGGTAATGAGAAAACAAATTTCAAATTATAAAGATAAAAAATACAGAAAAAATGACTGCTGTCTCTCCCATATATTCACCCAGTTTTTGTGAGGTACAGCCCAAAGTTACAGATGCTTTTTAATCATCTCCATTACAGGGAATACATACAGATAATTAAATCTAATGGCTTCGATCATCAGCTAGTGTAAATTAGCATATCTCTGCAGAAGTGAGTTACGACAGTTGAGGGTACTGACTGCTGTGTATAAGCACCCAGTAACACATGGAGGGCCGTTTTTCAGTACTCCAATTCACAGATGCATGATATAACATTGTTCTGTATAGAAATGCTTGGTTAATGATGCACCGCATTTTCAATACTAACCTACTTCCTTCCCTGGCTAATGCATTTCTTTGGCATAACTGTTTTCAAGATTTTTTTTTTTTAAGAAAATAGGTTGTACTAGCTTCCACTTCTCCAAATCGAATCCCATTTTTGTCACCCACTTCCACTCTTTCTAGAACCACTTGAATTATTTCAATGTACTCATTTGTGTTTGCAGCTGCTTTACAGCAAAAAAAAACGCGTAAGAAAACCTGAAACAGATCTTTATGGCACCTTCATTTAATACTTCACAAAATGTGACACCCCTCCTTTATGGTCTTAAATAATTTTGTGAAACCATGTGTCATTTTTCATATCTGGGCTATTTGAATTAATCTGAGGGTAAGATCCTATTGTCTTCACATTCGAACTGTTCAGAGAGACACTCCATGAACTCTATTGCTGGGAACATAGAAAAGATCTTTCTAAACATTAGGACAAACAATGCCTCCCTGTTATCTAAATAAAACAATTTCAAATGCCATTTGCTGTGGCTAAATGAATTTAGATATGCCAAGAAACCTAAGCCTTATCTAGCTGTGCACTTACCTATCTGTAACATGACTACTGCTGCTAATTGTACCGCTATGTTCAAATTGTTATAAAACACTATATGAAATGTGATGAACTGAAAATCAGAGGGAGCTTCTGTTATGGAAGGATACGTCACTCTGTACAGTTC
Organism: Theristicus caerulescens; assembly: GCA_020745775.1. Lineage (NCBI taxonomy): Eukaryota > Metazoa > Chordata > Aves > Pelecaniformes > Threskiornithidae > Theristicus > Theristicus caerulescens. The sequence continues at coordinate 115,123,039 of CM036559.1, read as the reverse complement.
ATCCCAATTCCAAAAGTTTTGAGGCTGCATCCTCTTTATAATCATAAGATAAAATGGAATTAATTCTTGGCTAAATTATAATTTCAAATAATGACTGTTAATAGAGATTGTGCATCTCATTTCCATTGGAGAATACTTACATATAGCTATATATTTATGCTAGTAACAAGTGCTTGCATCCACTCCTTGGTAGGCTGTCGCTTCCTTTAAAATGTCTCTTCTCACCTTCTCCATCCTCCCCTATTGCTCATGATTAGAGACTTACAATCATTTTTAGTCCCTGTATCTTTCTCTCTCTCCCTCCATTCTAACAAACATTTTTTCTTCTTCTAGAGCAATTAAAAATCTTTTCAGCCAGAGGAAGGAGTTCCAAAATTCCTTCCAGTGAATGCTCTGGAACGTAGAGGGCTCAAAAGTAGAAAATATCTGTTGCCAGTCCTGGAAGTCTCATGCCAAAAAAGAATAAATGCAGTTATAAAGAGCTTTTCAACCTCTGTGTGAGAGAGATGCTGGAGGTAGAAGTGTTCCTTGCCAATGCTGTAACAAGTGTGTGTTTGCCCAGCTCAGTTACTTTTGGACAATTTTCTTTAGGGAGTTTCCTTTCTTAGTCTGTTACCTGTTGACTTCTGCAAGCACAAAGAATTATGATTATCTGTACAAATGTTTCTATCAAAGAATTTTTCTGCAAGGAATGCAAAAGGATATGCTTGTACATTGGCAAGGTTAGGCTCCAGGTTTCTCGACACCTGCCTACGTATTTCAGTTTGAAATAATTGATTAGAACAAAGCGAAGTGCATGTTTGTGTAAAACTGAAGGACTCAGACTTTAACACCAACAAGTATTTGACAAATAAATGTATTTTATTCTGTGAACATGTGCCACAGTTTGCTAATAAAGAGTACTTTGCAGAATAATTCAGCATTCAAAATTTGCCCTAGCGATGTTGGCTTCAAGAATGCTTAGAAAGTGACTTTTGAATGTAAGAAAAAAAATGAAAAAGGAAGATTTTTGTGTGTAGAAGGTAAATTAATCAATTCCAATTAGTTTTTAAAAAGCAAAGATATTTCATAAAACTTATAGTAGATAAAAACACATTGCCACATGGAAAAGTAATCTATTTACGAATAAAGTGAAAATGTATTTTAATTTTTCTTTTTCTTTTTTTTTCCTTCACAGATCAATAACACGCTCTTATTATCGCAATTCTGTGGGCGGCTTACTAGTGTTCGACATCACAAATCGACGATCTTTTGAACATGTGAAAGACTGGCTAGAAGAGGCAAAAATGCGTGTGCAGCCCTTTCAGATTGTGTTCCTGTTAGTAGGACATAAATGTGATTTAGTGTCACAGCGTGAGGTTACGAGAGAAGAAGCTGAAAAACTGTCATCTGACTGTGGTATGAAATATATAGAAACTTCAGCAAAAGATGCCACGAATGTTGAAGAGTCCTTTACAATTCTTACGCGAGACATCTATGAACTTGTAAAAAAAGGAGAAATCTCAATACAAGATGGATGGGAAGGCGTCAAGAGCGGCTTTGTTCCAAATGTTGTGCATTCGTCAGAAGAAGCTGTAAAGCCCAGAAGACAGTGCATCTGCTGAATCTGTAGCATGCCAAAGAGCACATCGGGTGTTCAGAAGATGATGCCAACCTAAATAACAGAATAATAATTTTGAAACAATATTAGATCATGACATAGCTGAATCATAGAACGGTAATTTGTTTTTGTATCCTTCTGTCTAGGTCATAACTTCATAAAACTTTAAGTGCTTTTTTTCTTGTCAGAGTACAATAACTTTGTGTGGTCTTCGGGAAAAGAAATTATATATTGCTAAAGGAAAAACTAATCCTATAGCAAGACACTGAGAAAGCGCAATAATCATCATGACAACATCCTCTCTTGGGCTTTGTATTTTGAATACTGTTTAAAATCAAGGCTTGCTAGGTGAGGATCAGATGAGCTCATTACTTTTGTTCATCCTGCCTTAGTTTTGGACAAGAAAATATTATACCTTATACTTTTTTAATGTGATTCTTTACTCAAGTGCAGGGTTGCTAGTGACCATTAAAGTTTAGAATGCTGTAGAATTTCATAATAAAAGATAACTCTAAAGAAAGCAAGCTGAAAGATTGCTCCAATAGCAAACACTTTTGATATGACTATGAATACAAGCCTTACTAAAGAAAAAGAATGTTTTAGAAAAGATGATTTATTTGTATATGAAAATGGGGAATAGAAGCAATGAAATTTATTATTAAATATTTTCTGAATTGCCAGTGAAACTAAATGTAACATCACATGATCCAGCTGTTATTTGACTTGTATACAAAACAGATTTCCCAACCACTGGAGTTACATTTCGGAGGCCAGATCCTCAGCTGGGTAATTATCATAGCCACACTGATGCCTAGGGAATTATGTTAATTTACACAAACAAATTCCATATTAGCTTTAAAAAATAAATCTACTTCTAACTAGAAGTAAAAATAAGTTAAAAAATGCTGCAACCCATGGGGACCCAGGCCTTAAATTTGAATAGAGCAAGGATTGTTTTATTCTCAGCCAGAAAATGTTAAACTGTTGTCTAAAAAATGAAGGTTTTAAAACCCAAACTGTTATGAATAGAGTGTTTGGAGAGAAGAGAATTTCTAAAATAATGCTTGGCTACAGAGAGCAAAGTTGGAGAACCCCTATTCCAAGAAGGCAACACATAATAGCTTTTAATAACAATAATAATAGGAGAAATTGTGATCATGTAGCATTTTACTGAGCTTGAGGTCATCTTCCTGCTCCTCTGAATATAACACACACTAGCTTTATGCAAACTATGCCCTATATGTCTAGCACTTAAATACCAAATAAGTCTACTTCTATTTTATTGTAGTAGTATAACAAGATGACTTGATCTCCAGAGTTGATAAGCATCTACAACTTATCTGGGCATACTCATAACCACCGAACATCAAGCCAGTTATCTTCATATAAAGGTGTGTTATCATGTTACAATTCTCCATTTTCAAGACCAGACAAGAAGTCTATCTAATCTAACCTTTTTCTTCAACAAACATATAATTGGTTTTCTCTCAGGTTACTTTCAGGTCCTTTTACAATCCTTCTGTAAATATTCCATAGTACAAAGACAGGTTGTTTGGTTCCAGTTATTTTATTCATTTAGGGCCACTAAAATTATTGGCTTCAACAGGAACTGAAAGGTTAATTTTTTCAATAGCCTGAGTCTCACTTGCACTGAGGCACAGTTACACTGTCATAGAAGGATACAGAGGCCTTAACATAAACAGGAATCAGCCTTAATTCATTAGCAATTAAAACAGTTAGTTAATTCTAGTCTCAGCATGCCACAATGTAATTGCTGTGAGCCTGATTCTCTATTAAACTACATATATTAGTCGTTTACACCAAATCAATTTTGATTTGAGGGCATTTTGGGCCCTCTTTAAGTAAATGTAAGTGACTAAGGATGCCAAAAGGTAGTGCAGAATCAGGATGTGTGCATTTCACACGGATTCCCCTATGATACTAGGCCCATGTTGTGTATCTCAGAAGATCTTCTCTTAGGTGTTTAAGAGGACAGAATGGGCCAATGAATAAATCGGTGGCTGGGGAGTAAACAGACCCAAAGTCTACCACTGGTTCACTGTGCGTTTCTGAGCAAGGCATTTACGTTTTCTGTGCCTCACCTTCTGTATCTCAAAAATAGAGATGATCGTTCTTCCTCGAATTCACAAGGACTGCTGAGACCCAATCTGACTCTGCAATCTTCAGTCTGGACTCTTTTCTCTGTGTGCTCCTTGTTGTAGAGTGTTTAGCACCATGGGATGTGGATACTGGTTTCTTCTGCCATACCAAAAAAAAAAATTTAAAAATATTAAAACAGCTTTATAAGTACCAGGTATTGCTATTACTATGAATCTACATTTCATTACACATTTCATTACTTTCAGGTTAAAATCTTTTTATCTTAAACTTTTCTTCCTGAATACTCTGGAGCCAATAAGCTTTTCATTCTGTATGAAAAAAATCGGGTGCGTTGGAGGGGAAGGGGACTGGGAGAAGAGGGGAGTGGAGGGGAGGTATGCACAGAGAAATAAACAATCGTCAGAACAGAGCCTTAATGATCTCTGCCGTCAATGTTGTACCTGTAGCGTCACATTTATTACACTGGGAATAGAGCTTTTAACCAGATTCAACTGTGGAAGGAACTGGTACTGTCAATGCAACTAGAAGAGAAGTTCACTGCATTTTCAAGTACTGTGCACATAGTTGTCTTATTTGTCATTCCTAAAAATGTAGATTAACATGTACATTCAAACATTGTCTCTCTTGATGATATATTAAACCACTCCTGTACCTTCTCACTACACACTTGCAGTTAATAGAAATGTCCGATAAATAGATGATTTGCTGAAATACATTGTTTTGTTTTTAGATGCTTTGCAGTACAGTATATAAATAACGGCTTGAATAGGCTGTAGAACGGATTCTAGTTCAGTGCATGTATATGCTGTTTTTCTCCCAAGGAAGGGCAAATGCGACGCTTACTATTGATACCAGAATGACATTTCCAGAAATTACAGAAATTAGAGAAATCTCATTTGGCAGCCAAATTAATAAGTAGAAATTATTTATTAAGAAAGCCCCACAACTTTTGCAAATTAAAGTTTGGTAAATCCCAGTTAGGAAAAGGAAAAACTGTTGAAATAGTAAATGGTTTGTATTTGGATTCATAGGCCTGGCAAATGAATGGATACCAAGTATTGGTTTGGACTCCTAAAATGTTTAAATTTTCATTGCTTTTAAGTTTGATAAAGAAGAATAAAAACCTTCCTCTACTCATTTAAATATGTTACACATGAATTCTTCAGATATTTTGGCTTGCTTAGAATTGCATCTGTCCTGTGTAAGAAGCAGAACCTAGCCACACACCCTAGGAATCGACCAAGGAAAAAATGTTGAGGTAGTGTATGTCCATGCTATTCATTTATGCCTTCGGTGTGTAACAGACTTACCAATCTAACTTCAATCTAGATGACTCAGTTCCTGGTGACTGCCCTGTGCTCACAGAAGGTAATACAGGCCTGACTGAGCACCCAAGTACACTGCAGTTGCCCTGTGCCACAGCCAAACCGTTACCAGTACCCAAGCTGCCTAACTTAAAGCAAAGATAGGTGGATGCACCATGCTCACAGATATGTCAGTCCCAGTATTTCAGCTCCCTTAGAGAAGACATGCTTCGTTGTCCTCTTTTTACATAATTAACAACCAGGGAGAGCGCTTTTCTCCCAGCTGTAGACCCCAGCACATCAGCTCTTCCAAGTCTCCACCCTTGCCTTTCGCCCAGAGCTCGCACATCAATCTCAGCAGCCTTTATTCAGCCTTGGAGAGAAAGAAGGAGGGCGGAGGGTTTATTTTCTACATGGGCATGGAACCATACCACAAACATGGTGGACTGTTTAAGAAATCATTAAACATCAAAACACAATTGTCAGTAGCGAACATTTGCATTGCTCATTTCTCGGAGTCCAAAGACAATCTTGTAAATAAGTGAATGAAATTAAAAGAGGAATCTGTAAAATATAAATCTCTCTAAAAAGCCTAATGGATAGGACTGCACAACAAAATACACAGATTCTGAAACAAAAAAAGTCCAAGCATTTGTGTAATGATCCTTTGCTCTAGTACTTAAATCTATGTGGTAGCACTTATGATGCCTAGGTTTCTTAAGGATAACGATGGTATCATTGAATGTATTTAAAACTAGAAAAATTCAACCAAAAATTCATCTGCCTGATCCTCAGAGAAAAAAAATTACTGCATCTCATGAATGCACATATACTTACTTCACAGCTCATTTCTAGTAGTAATTCATCTGGGTTTAGTGCTACGTTGCGTGAGGCTCCCCTCTGAAAACTGACTACCTATATATGCTGTCATTTTACTCAGCAATATTTCCTCCTCTGCGAAGTGAATACAGCTGTGGAAAAGCTGAATTTTACTTTTGAGTATGGCAGAATTGTTTATCGCGTTTCAATGAATGTGCAAATCTGATTGAAGTAATGCGACTGAAGACGTGCCAGTTGAGCATAATATAAAGACTACGAAGTTGTACAGGTTCCTGAAGACAATTTGCCTTGCATAATACTTAATTAGTGGGAATGTAGCATATGCGTGAAGAAAACAAAGTTGGTTCTGCAAACCCAAAAATACTTTCCTAAGCAGCACTTTTGATGTGGAAGAGCCAGCTCTATAGGCACAGGACTCTACAGAGCAATCCTTTTTCTTCATGGAGTTGCTGCTCCCACAAGCAACCAGGGGAACAGCAAACACTCAGCTAAAATGCTTCCAGGAAAAGAACTTGATAGCACAAATCCCCCAAAATATAATATAGACACTGTGGGCTTTTTACCCCTGGGGAGACAGGGAACAGTTGTTGGCAGCCAACGCCACCACTGCACTTGCATGGGATCTCCTCCCGTGACTGCCCATCGCCCACAGAGGCCAGACAGGAATGGGGAGTAGCAGGCTCTTTATGGAGGGGGAGGTAAATCTTCATTTAAACTCAAACTGAGGAATCCGAAATCCCAGTCCCGAGCTGCTAGAACGGATCACCATCTTTGAAAGTATTTCATTCACTCATTTCTCAGAGAAAGTCAAGTTTTAAGCTAGGCCTGAGCTACTCAGAGATGGACACTCTGTGCAATCTGCTGAGAGACTACTGCTCCGCGGGAGCAGTGCTGTGGACCAGCTGACGCCAACCTTCGGCAGCCTCACAGGCTACAAGGGCAGCTCAGACTAAGAATAACCCTGATTACCTTCACAGGCTGCTGAAGGCCCACCTTGCAGCTAAAGAGCTTCTCCAGAAACTTAAGAGTAGAAGTAACAAAAAGAAATTCTATGCATTGTAAAGAAAATCAATGCTTAGGTAAACAAGCTGAAGCTTCAGCTATAGTTCAATTACTGTGATTCCTCATTGCTGTGGCTTCAAATCTGCTTCTGTGCAACCTGATTTTTCCTGCTCCACAAAAATGGTGGAGGGACAGACTGAGCCTCCTGTAGCAATGAACTCAGTCACCAGGGAACTGAATGCACAAGATAAGGATGGGAAGGAAGACACAGATCATTTCTTCCATCCCTGCACAGCCCCAGGGGAGCAGAGAGACTAACCACTGCCAGAGCCCTTAAGATCCTACAGAAATTTCCATCAGTGTTATGGGACTTGCTGGAGGAAGGAAAGTGCCAAAGACCCGGAGTCAGCACAGAGACGGAGGCTTTTGACTCCCCAACCCCAGTGGCTCCCTAAGGATCGGTTAATTCTGTGGGACAGCCGCCCGAGAGGAACGGTTGGGTATAACTATGCCGGCACTACATCTACGTTGCAGGCTTCTTCCCCTTTCACCTTCTCCCCTGCATGGTTTCTTTGCAGGAAGGGACTGCCAGAAGCCGTATTTGGCACCGAGGTCTGACAGTGAGCAGGGTGATAGTTTAAAATGTTAGTGGTAGTTGCTAAGTATTAAGGTACTAACACTGAGGGGAGGAATTGTGGAAAATATTTCTGTCATAATCTTAGTAATAAAAACCTTGCAGGGCTGGCACTGCTCCACAGCACTTCTGAGAATTGTCCGTTTTGGTTAAGTTCTCAATGCCAAGCAAATAGTTTAGCTACATAGTCATAATTTATATTAATTTGCTATTTTAAAATAATTACTGCTTATTATTCAGGGGAAAAAGCCTCCTCTGTGCAGATCATTTTTCTCATTTCCCTGACATATAGCTGGTGTTATATGCATTAAAAGAGCAAGCTATGCCAGGACATAAGTTTAGAAGCAGTTAAGTCTCAATTCCGGTCAGTCAGACCATTGAAATTCACAGTAACACTGTTCATTTTATTGGGATTTTTCTCTGCCCAGTTCTCTGTAGAAAACAGAGTCTGATTCTCAGAGAAACTTTTAAAACAAAAGAGAGAAAGCTTACTGAGCACTGAAAAAGAGCTGCATATGTGAACAAGTGTCAGAAAAGCAGAACATGAAATTGTAATTTTTCATGTTGTATCCTCTTTCATTCTACCATGCTTCACAGACCAACTGTAACTCCCTGAGTACACAGAGTGAATGGAACAGTGAATTTCTAGCTGTTCAAAAAAGGCTAGGGGAGGAAAAAATAGATCAGATGTAATTCCCCGCAGCGGTTCTCTGCAACTCTGTGCCTGGGCACGGGACAATGGCCACATTTTGCCTAATGCACGCCACGTGCTTCTCTGTGTCCCGGGAGGAATTCGGCCTCAGCAAAAACCCTCCTGCAGCTTCTGCCTGCAAAGTCGCTCTGCACCACCCCATGTCATCCTCAGTGTAACTCAGGGCAAAAAGCGCAAAGTTTTCCAGCAAAGAAACTGCGAGGGAATAGCACTGTTGTCTAAAAATACATCAGAGAAGAATAAACATCGGGGGAGAGAAGTTATTTAAGCTAAAGGACAATGTTGGCCTAAGAACAAACAGGTCATCCTGAGATGCACAGGATAAGCGGTTCTGGTGATGCTAAGATACCAAAATCTTAAACGACTTTAAGTGAAAGCAACAGTAATCTTTACTCCCATACATAGGCAATTTCTCCAGAATGCTATTGTTATTAACTGAAAGAGTGACGTGAAGCCCAGATAGTAAACACCAGAAATAAAAGTGTTTGGTTTCTTGTTGAAGCAGAAACAAACATAGAATAAGTTGTTTCATGTGAAAAGTTTGGCCACTGATGGTGCTTCCTTTTTCAGCTACAGGTAGGTGTCTGTGTGCCGTTGCTCTTTTAAAAGGATTGTCTTCAGAGACTCTCATGGCACGGTTTGTGCATAGGGTCATCATGACTGTCCACAGCAGTGATAAACGAGGCTTTCCCACTGAAGGAAAAAACATAAGTTTTAGTATCCCTAGTTTGAATGGAGAGGAATCTAAAACTGACTAATCAACCATCAAATGCTTTTTTCCATCATGGACTAAGTGAAGATTAGAAGAAACAAGGTATGTCTTATTTGTACCACGTGTTTCAGGGCGTTAGAAGAGAACATAGCAGTGCATATTTCTCTCTGATGCAACTCATTCAAAGCCAACAGATCTATGCCTGGAATCAATTCACTCCGAGGCATCTAGGATATTATGCATGGCATTAATTTCACTGATCATCCAAATCTTAACGAGCTGTTGCTTGCAAATCACTTTGAATCCATGGACAGCTCTGGGATTAAGTGTCATTCACTCTGTCTTTTACAATCCATGCAAAGGATATAAAACTGTAGGCCAATGTAGTACCATATACTAATCAATAATTAATATCTTCATTACCATCAGAATTTAGTACTATTCCATTTGCAATAGAATTAAAGCAAATAAAACAAGATTACCTAACACTGTGTACTTTCAAAGCACCCTGAAGTGGTACTAAAATACCGCAAAACCTGGAGGCTCATGGATGTCTTTACTTCCCAGAAAATTAATGCACAGATCTTTAGAAAAAAATTACAGCCATTATGTAAGCCATGCAAAATGAGATGCACATTACTTTTAATATCAGTTAGAAGTACCACTGTTTCCTTGTCTCAGTGCTTCTCAGTTGTTCAAGTTCTCTTTATTCCTTGGCTAGCACTACTCATAACTACTGCACAAGAGCATATTGAGGCAGGATGCAAGAACTCCTGGACTCAGTACTTTCATTGCTGACCCTTCGGGGCCAACCCCATGAATGTTACAGCAATGGCTACTGGGTACCTAAGGATACTTAGGACAGACAAGACCATGGAAGGTACACAGATACTGCTGCGTCCTGCGTACTCTTACATTTTTGTGGCAACGTTTGGTAGGTTTGCATGAAAAGTGCAAATATAGAGAAACCCATCATTTCAAAACATAGCATTTTAAAACACAGCCCAACTTCATTTACCTTAAATGCTGGCTAAGCAAAATTTGCAATTATAACATTCTAACGATTTGCATTGCGATTTTGTACTCTCAGCTTTGCATCAAAGGGAACTGAGATGAAGTTCTCTATAGTTAGTTTATTTTCTGGCTGAATGATGTCTACGTTATTTCTCAAAGGCAGTTTAAAAACATCACTGAATTGTGGCATTAATAGCAAGAATATATAAAAAAAATAGATGCAATAGAAATTGAAAAGAACAAAAAGCCTCAAATAATTGGAAATAATCACATTTTAAAAGTATTTGGGGAAAAAAAGATAAATCAGTTCATGGAGTAGTGGCTCCCAGAAATGACTGCCTCCGTATCACAGCCTATAGAATATTTGCCTGTATCTCAGCTTCTCTGGAACTTATATACCTGTAACACAATATGCAGACTGTGGAGGAGAGTGGCTGATGCACAAATACACAATGCACACCTTTTACTGACGCTGCTGGAGGCCTCATAACTTCAGCACTGTTGTAAAATATATATGCAATGGACAGTATGTAATACAATTTGATCTATATGGCATAATTATATACTATATATGCAACTGTATGACTGCATGCACTGTATGTGCCATGAATACTGTATACTTATTTACAGTATAGAATACACAATATCTAGTAACAGCAAAGAAAAAAATATAGACTAATTGAAGCATTCAGAAGCTGGAGACTTTGTCAAAATAGGAAATTATTCAGTACCTCCTTTTTACTTCTCAATTAAGTGAAGGCCTTAATAGGGCTAACTTGATTTATTAAGCTAATAAGGCTGCAGGCCATATTTAGTCATCACTATCAAAACTTCCACATTGTACAAATTTGTTGAGTATTTTATGGCACCTTTGCTAACACTTCAGGGTCCCAATGTTCTATAATATGAATTTTTCTTCAAATCGCACCCCTTGCCCTATGCCGCAGCAAAGACGGAGGGAGCGCGGCCGTCCCCAGCGGTGGACGTGCAGCAGGCCAAGGCCCAACGGGTGGCATCGCCTCTCAGGCTTCCTAACCTGTAAGAAAACCTCGTTGAAATTTTCTTCAAGACACATTTTAGGTGAAGGGTAAACATTTTAATAGAAAAGTTAAATTCTGCTGTCCATAAGTAAACCCTGAAAGTTTCCAAATCCCTCGTGAAAGGTACCTAACCCCACACATCTCTCACTGAATAGGAAACTTGGGAAGTGAGACCAGTGTGGCCGAAGAGCGACGGCTTAGCCGGAGATCTGGGCGCAGGGAAGCAACCCGGCTTCGCAGCACATGGGCTCGTGCCGGTCACCGCGCGGTGCGCGCCGCCGCCAGCGCTCACACCGGCCGGGCGTGCGGGAGGCCGGCGCGGCGTCACCCGCGGGCAGCGAGCCGGCGTGGAGGCCCACGATCGTCAACCTCCCCCCAGTAAGGAGGAGATTTATTTCTCTGCTTATAAACCACATTATTCGGCCACGTTGCATTTGCTCCTCTGTTTATGTGGCTCGGCTTCGCGGGGGCTTGGCAGGGAGAAGGTCCGGGGCATCGGAAGGCGAGGGAGGGCGTCCGGCGCGGTGTCTCTGAGGCGGGGATGGCCGCGGGGCCGCCAGGGAGAGCAGCCGTGCAGAGCCGCCGCCCGCCTTCCCGGCCCCTTCCCCGCCGAAGGGGCTTCCCGCCAGGGCCCGTGAAGGCGAAGGCCTCCCGGCGGCGGGGCGGGGCGGCCGGGCCCCGGCGGGCCGAGCTGTGCAGCGAGGGGCAGCGCGGGGCGGGGCAGCGCGGACCGGGGCGGCGGGGGTTCCCGGGCGCGGCGCGGCGGCGGGCCGCCAGGGGGCGCTGCCGGCGGAGCCCGCAGCCCCGGCGCCCCGCTTGGCGGCGGGGCCGGCTCTTCCGAGCCGCATCATGTGGGCCGGCCCCTTCCATGGAGCCGGGGCTGCTGCCGAGCGCCGCCTGGGCGGACGCCGCCATGAGGCTCTGAGGGGCGGCTGCGTGCGGAGGACCCAGCCGGTCGCGCTGCGGAGCGCCCCGAGCCTGGCGCCGGCCTCGCCCCCGGGCAGGGGAGCCCAGCGCTGCGGCCGCTGCTACTGCCGCCGCCGCGGGTCCGGCCGGGCGGGCGGGCGGCCCGGGGCCATGTAAAGCGGCAGCGGCCGGGGGGAGCCGAGCCGAGCTCGGGGAGAGGAGCCGCCGCCGCCGGCCGGGAAGGCCCCGCGGGGGGGATCATGGCGACGTCTAATCTCTTAAAGGTGAGAGCGGGGCCTGGCGTCAGGAGAGCGGCGGCGGGGGCCGGGCGGCCGGGGCTGCCCCGCCGCCGGCTGGGCCCTGCGGGCGGCCGGCGGGGGCAGGCCGCGGGCGCCGCTCGCCGGAGCTGCCGTTCCCCGGGCGCGGGGGGGCCGGCGGCCCGCCCGCAGGTGAAGGGCCTTGGCGCCGCGCCGCCGCGCTGCGGGAGCGCCGGTCTCGGCCCGGCCCGGCCCGGGCGGTGGGCGCCGGGCTGCCAGCACCCCCCGCCCCGGCTCTCCCTTCCCAAACGCGCCTCGTTGGGAAAGAGCCTTGCGTCGTGCTCTTAGGCAGGGAACGGTGTTCTCCCTTTGTTTATTTAAGAAGACCTAAGTGTACGGAAAATGAGTTTTAAGTTAAACAAAGAGTTGAAAAACGTCTTCGCGGTGGGCAGGTGTCATTATTTGGGTTGCCACCATTCTCTTAACTACAGGTTTTCTGCAAAGAAAAGCTCCTGGAGCCCTTTTGCTTACGTTAAGCAGCTTTGCTTCTGTAGTCAGATGTTTTCAAGCACTTCCCCGGTGTTTGATGACAGATGTCAGTCACCCCGAGCGGCTGCAGGTTTGAAGAGAAGTTTTCAGTCTGACAGTCCAGTATTTGAGCTCAGGACTGCCTGTCCGGACATTTGCGGCATGTGTGTGGAGAAGACCATATGGGGCCTTTGAGGCCATGCCAGCACATGGAAGAGGGGCCTACTTTAAACAACTGTTATAAATGCCTCCAGTAAGTGTTTCTAGAACATCGGTGTAGTTAGGGTGAAAGGCCTTGGGAAGGCTGTCTGCTTAACTTCATCAGTTAGCAATTTAAAATATATATAAATCTAGAAGTATACATGTGTTCAGCACTATGTATTATAGTTAAACGTGGTTCTGAAGAAGTGCTGCTTACATTTTAGCAATCTGACCTATTTTGCATGTATAGATTTGGCTTGAAACTGCTGGTTGTATTACTCTGAGATGCTCAGTGTGAAGAAATGAGAAATAACTGGTAGACTTGTTTCTTCCTGGTATAAAAAAAAAAAGGTTTTAGTATTAAAAAGATAATTTTTTTAAATTAATCTTTCTTGAAATTGAAATGTAATTGAATTTTAATTCATTTCTCTGTATTTTTTATGCCTAAGCGGGTAGTTAAAATCTAACAGATTTTATCTGTTTTATCTAAGCAGATAAGACTTAAATAAAAATCTAAAATTGAAGAATCCAAGATCACTGGTGAAAGATGTCCCATAAGAACAAATGTGCTTTCTGTGGATGAGCGTGGTTTTAGAGCAGGGCTCAGACAGGTTATCTACTTGTTAAAGTTTTAGTCCATCTCTTTGCTGTATGTCGAAGGATCTCTGGAAAGACCGATGAGTGCTTTGATGAGACATGTGGTTGTGTAGCCCATAGTAGACAGAAAAAACATAGGTCTATGGGACTTGTCAGCATTCCACTTCAGCTGTTTTGAAAGAATAATAGGTGTACAGTAAGTGAAAATAGAGTCAAAGGCCTTGATTCTGCGAGACGACTCTTGCTGAACTTTCTGTTGGCTGTTGACGTTTTTGCAACTGGCCTTTGTATCGTTAATATTTTATATTGACAAGAAGATACATACGCAGTGTGTTTTAGGAAAAACGCTACCCAGATACCTCTTAAATACTATTAGATACCTATTCTAAAATAGTCCTTTCTGGTGACTTGGAGTGTTTTTAAGCATTGTAACTTACTAATTAGTGAGTTTTCTAAAGACAATAAAGTATGAGTCCTGCATTACAAAAGGAAAGATTATTCAGTGATTTGACTTTGTTTATAATGACACAATAAACCAATGCCAGAGTTGGAACTAGATAAGGTCTTTTGTTCCCCAGTTCTGCTCATCAGAGTGCTCTCAGAGAAGCAAACTGTTGATTCCAGGTTAGTGTTCACTGGCAGTGCCTCATGCCATTTGAGGCTGTGAAACGTACTTCTGCTTTAACGTTTAGGGGGAAAAAAAGCAATGTCTCAGCACAGTAAAAATCCCTGGGTAAGAAAGGAGAGATGTTAAAATCTATAAGGTTTTTCCATATCTTTTCCAAGTAAGCCTGCATAATCAAATCTAAGTTGGGTCTAGGCAGGTCTTGGTTTTGCTAGGATAAACAGGAACTAAGAATTTTCTCTGGTTTTGCTCCATCCTCGTTCGACTTTCTACATAGTTGAGAAAATGAAGTGAAATATTCTTTTCTTATTTTAGTAACAGACACTAGCTGAATCCAAATCTGACTGGCTGTCAGAATTTTAAAGGGCATTGTTTAAACTCCACTAGTGCATAATTTTCCTAATTGTAAATTATTTTTTTAGTGAGAAGCATATTCTCAGAGAGCCTTCTTTAAATGCAAAATGAGAATGACCAATCATATGTTGGATCCTGGTGAGATACAACAAATTGTAACATGATAAAAATATTGAAGTACTGAGTGAGAGACAGCCGTTATGTGGTAAGCTAGTGCGTACCCTACCTGTAGCAGAACTGCTCTCCCACGTTGAGGCCGTGGCTTTCCTGTAGGTGACTGAGCCATTACTAGGTGAGTCCCCTGGAGTTTTTTTCTCTCAACATAAGTATGACTCTGGCACTTTTTAAAGTGGGGTGCTTTGTTTCAGAGGGGGTGTTGGACTTGTCACCTATTCTCTTTGCAGTGACAAGATAGTCTAAACCAATTCACTCACATGACATGAAGATGCACAAGTTTTTCTGCAGTTTCTGGAACAGAAAGCACCTCAGCTTATTGCAGCACAAAGAAAACCCGTAGCTGTGTCCATGCTAGCAGATCTTGACACTTCTGTAGAGCTTTACTGGAGCTGCCAGCAAATGTGAGCATCTGTCCTTGCAAAATGAATCGCAGCTTGAGCCTGGTGTTAGGAGAGAAGAAGCAAAGCAAGCAGTCGATTTTCCGTAGACTTAAGTGATATGAGAACCATTATTTACCTTTGTGTTGGTTTCAACTATTTTTTTTTTTTTGATCTTGTGCCTCTGTCACTGACAACTGGAAACATACCTGAAGTTTTTGAATTCTTCAACTTAAAGTATGTATTTCCAGATCTGTATTTTAAGTTTGTCTGTTTCTTCCAGGCTATTTCCAATTAGGATATCCTTAAGAAGTTGGGGAATGTTGCGCACTAGTTAGTTACATAGCAAATCTTTCCCTGTGGCTACTTTTCTGCTTTGTGTAGTAACTTTGCTACAATGATTACACTGGCGTTTTTTTAGAGCTGCTGGTAGCAGAGATTAATCAGACAGTGAATTTTCATGCTTATTTCAGTCTAGGACCTCATATTTCCTACTTCATCCCTCTGTCAACTAGCCGTAATATATATAGTGTCTGAAAAGAGTGAAGTAGTAAAGATGTTACTCATATGTAGATAAGAGGTACAATAAGATGTAGAGGATGTTGCTTTTTTTACAGTACTGTTTAGAGTATCTGTCAGAGATCAGGGCTGAATTTCTATGTGCCCTGAAATATATAGATTACACAGCAGAGAGAGCTGAATGTCCGAATAGACATTTCCAGGTTCAGGGGGACAGTAGCATGGAGGTCTTGTTATATTGCCTTGCCTTGTTATATTCCACATTTATTTAGCCTCTTATACCATATTCTGTGCCTGCTTTTGCTGCGCTTTTCTTAAACTTGCTTACAGTTAAGGAGAGGAATTTTGTGTTATGTGATAATACCCAAATCAGGAAAACTGATTAGTGGAACAATTCCACTTCCATCATTGTACTAATTCTACATAATATCCACCAACATAGTCTGGGAGGTTTTTTATCTGCTGTCCTAAAATATTGTGTTTTGGTGCTTATACACAGAAGTGAAGAACAGGAAAAAGTAAGTTTGAAGAGTAAAGTTGCAGTATATATTTCAATATAGTGTGTGAAGTAGTATGTATTTCAAGTAGAGTTTAGCGTTAAAATGGAACTTTAAATCTCTGTGGACAAATTTAGTGAAGTGACTTTTGAAACATAAAATATTTCATAAGTGGAGTTATTTTTCAAAGCATTAAATTTTAAACTCCTAGAATGGTTACTTAGGGTATGGCTATCAATCGTAATCCATGTTTTCAGAGAAGATTTGATAAGTGGAGTAATTTGATTTTGTCAAAGGTGTGACACCTTCCTACTTACCTTCCCTTGGGAACTGTGGTTTGAGGCAACAAGCTCGGGGGAAAAAAGTTACTGAGGAAATATTGCTCAGAAATTCCATAGGTTTGTGGGTGGCTCAACGAAGCGGGAGATGGGTTCCTCATGTTGTCTGGGTCACTGGTGTATGTGTGACTTTGGGAACAACTAGGAATTACCACAGTTTGACCTCCTACTATAAAATTTGATTTTCTCCTGCACTAATAGGGGTAGAATTAATGAATGTGAATGACACACAGTAGGTGGTATTATGCACCCTTTCTTCTTGTAATTTCAGTACAAGAGTGTAAGATTAATGGTCACGGAAGCCTGAATCTATCTAGAAGATGTTGAATTGGTTATTGAAATTAAAGAATAGTTTAGTTGAGTGGGATTTTTAATCCATTAATTTTATTTCCTATTCTGCTTAATTTAGGAGTAAAAGAAGAAGTGTAAAAAATAGAAAAGGTTTTACTCCTGTGTATAGGAAACAAAGTTCTAAACTTCCCTAATGGCATTTACTGCCAAGCTTTATTTGGGGAATTCTTTTTAAGTAGGCACATGTTCATTACAAGTGGGCATGCAGTTTTTACAACTGAAGTGGAGTTTTATGTATGCTTTTTAGCATGAACTAGGTAATCACAATCTAAATCATACAAACACTAGTGTTTGCAATTCCCTCCCCCCATGTTTTACAGTGAAACTAGTCTTATTCACAAAGATAGAACATTGGGGTTTTTTATCTTCAGCTGTTTTCAGCGAAGGGTTGAATTGCACTTCTCCAGGACTGCAGAACAGGCTTTTTACTTCTTCCAGAAAACTTATGGGATCTACTCTGAAGTTTCACTCCAAAGGAAAACTTTTGAGGAAGTTGGTGTTACTTATTTTATAATGCTTTTTCTGGAACTTTTAACTGTTCAGCAGCTGGTCTTTCAAGTTCATTATCCTGAAAAGAGGGGCTGGAACCAGAAATATCTGCAAGTAGAAACTAATCATTTTCACAGGAATAGGCAAGATTAGAGCAACTCATCAAAGTTTAGGGAATAATGGTAAAACTGGCTCTATGTGGGGGAAGCATGTAGATGATGATTTTCAAAGATGATGCATTCAAATTATTTTTTATTTATTTTTTTCTTCACAGTGGAAGAGAACAGGCAAATCTGTCTCTCTGAATTGTAAAACAGTTTCTTTTTCTATTTTTTTTTAATGTTGAAAGAATTCTAAACTTTATTGAACAGGGGCTGCTTCCATGAAACACATATTCAGTACCTACTGCAGTGGTTTGGTAATGCTGTGAGGCCTCCAGGTGCTGTTGCTGTAAAAATAGTTATCGTGATGCCTGTTGCATCTTTATAACTTGAAGATGAGACATCTTTGCATTTAAGAGCAGCAGAGGATACAGTTTCCAAACTGTGCTTATTCTGAATATTAAATAACAGATTTAATTGTAAATTCCCATGTAGAAATTAATCAGAAGGAGATGGTTGAGAGAACGTGGCGTGCTGCTCGTGCTTGTTTGTTTGAAGAGATGTTAGTGGCAGAACAGTGCACTTGTCAGAATTTCAAGTAGTTAGACTGTATTATTTGCTGTATTTGAAGTGAATTGTGTCAAACGTAGTATTACTAGCCAAGACAATGATCTGTTCAAAAATAAACAGTGCATTGGAACACAACACTGCAGATAACCAGTAGTCTTTCTGCCACAGACCTCTCAATCAACAGTTTTTTTAATTGCAGGTTTTTCTTTTTAAAATATGGAGCAGTAAGCGAATAGGATTACAATATATGCAATAGAACTGTTATTTTTCACTTAAAGTTATTATTTTTTAATAATGGAAGTCAGCCTGTATACTACAGTGAGATTTTTCAGAATAATCAGAGTGATATGGGAGCACTTAATTTCTTTAGGTTTCCCCTTAATTTGTATTGTAAGTCTGTAAAAATTCACCTTGGATTAGATTTTTCAGCATGGTGTAAATAATTATCTGCACCAACTGTAGTCTTGGCTGTCAAACTGCGTATGGCCAGTTAACCCACAGGAAGGGAGTCTGTGATACAACAGCTCCTACGTTACTCTGCTTCCTTCCTCCCTCTCTGCTGCTGATGCCAAATGCACAGTGGAGAAAAAAAGGTATATGGCAGCATCCACAGGTACTGTTCCTGATTCCTGGCTGCCATTTTGGTGATGGTAGTTTATTCAAGATGGGTTTGCAACTCTGCCTCATGACTTTCATTGCATGTATCTTGGCTGGGGCGGTGAAGCTGACCAAGTATCATTCACGTTGCTCACGTGTAACTCCATTAACAGGTGAAAAACACTTGGTAGAACTTGTTGCATTTGTAGCTAATGTAGTGAATAAAGGAAGAAGTTGGCAATCTGCTTCTCTAAGAAACAAATAATAGCTCTGTCACTTTTAAAAATAATGCTTACTGTGAAAAGTGCTGTTCAGCTATGGTGTTGTAGCTCAAATGCTAGCTTATGAGACAACTCTGAGAAGAAGATATTTTTCCGTTAACCATAGAAACTGCAATCCTTAAAGATAACTTTAAATAAGAAACTGTTTTATTAACAGTATTTTTTTTGTTCCTTTTAGAATAAAGGTTCACTTCAGTTTGAAGACAAATGGGATTTCATGCGCCCTATCGTCCTGAAACTTCTTCGTCAGGAGTCTGTCACAAAACAGCAATGGTTTGATCTGTTTTCGTAAGTAATGTTTCAGTATCTTACATCCTTCTGCATGATGGGAATACAGTTATTGTACTACTTCTGATACAGAAGTCACGTATGACATGGACTGTGTGAGATCACACAGAACAAAAGTACTAGTTGAAGTTTTTATTAAG
Source organism: Theristicus caerulescens (assembly GCA_020745775.1). NCBI lineage: Eukaryota > Metazoa > Chordata > Aves > Pelecaniformes > Threskiornithidae > Theristicus > Theristicus caerulescens. The sequence continues at coordinate 115,103,867 of CM036559.1, read as the reverse complement.
TGGTAAGTGTGCTTACATCACTGTAAATGTGCAAAAGTAGAGTTTTGCTGAGATTCAGATCTTTGCAAATAGGATGGAGAAAGAACAGCAGAGCTTTTGACTTCAGCTGATCATAGTAAACAAGTTTTGTACCTGCCCACAAAGCTTTTGTTAGAATTAGAGAGAAAATGTTGTTCACTGCTTTGGCAGTAAATTCATTTAAAGGCAGTTTGCCGAATGTTACATTTTTCTGATTTGAATGACTTTCTTCTAAAATAACTTAAGAATGCTACTGAAGTAACAGGGTAATGCAGTTTAGCTGGTATAATTTGAATAGTTTCATACACTAAGAATAATATCTATAATATTGTTCAAACAATGTTTGCATTATTGTACTTTCTAAAAACCCTGCCATTTTCCTCCTTCCAAAACCCAGAAGTTGCTTCCTGTTAGGTGATGATTTTTTTCTTAAAATGTATCACGTGACCTTTGCCAACATAATATGGAAGTGAGTTACAACATGTACATTGAAAGAATATCTAAAACAATCTTTGTCTCAACATAGTTATTTTCCCTCAAATACAGTTGTAGGTTAAATCTGCAGTCTCTCCTTCTGCTTTTTAAAATCTGTCACAAAAGTGTTTTTTATTTAAACACAGTCTTGTTGCAGTCTGTATCTTTATTGCTCTTTTTGGTGAGTACAGTGCAGTGATTCTTTTTACACCCATCTTACTGCACCTGTCACACTTTTCTGCCAACCAAAAGGAAAGGTAGTTTATCATGTAATGAGTTTTAATATCTTATGATGTCACAGCTATAGTAGTTGCCAGAAACATGGTGTAGTTAAGGCACAAATTCAGTTCTGAGTCGTTGCTTTAATTTTTAATAACTAGTTCAATAATTCTGCATTGGTGTTGACATTTTCCATGTATTATTTTTCTTGTAGCTGAGTTATTGAATAGAACTTAAGTAACTTTATGGCTAAATTAAGGATATTGAGGGAAAGGATCCCATTCTCCTAGGTTCCTATTTTTGGACAGTGCTCTTTGTTAAGCTTTTTAATAAAATTTTAAAATCTGTAGGTGTCTTCTACCTGCCCTTTGAGTATAATTATCCAGTGTTGTTTTTTTTTCACCGCTGTCAGGAAACAGTGGCATTCTAAATACAGTAACACCTTTTCTGCATGTGAAAGTTGCGTAAGTCTCACAAGTTAGGTAGACCTCTGTAAATCCTGGCCAGCAACTTTGATCTGTGTCAAAGGAACTTTTTACCTTGTAAGTTTTGTCTTTTCACTTAAACTAAAAAGATGCTTTTGTATTGAAATAACGGTATTGATTTAATAGGAGAAAATTAATACCTTTAGACAATATAGTTGCTTTCCTGCAAAGATGTGGCCTTATTATTGAGAGGAAGAAGAACCAGAGGAAGGTAATGAATCAAAAAAAGGCTTTCTAGGCCACATTATATATGATGTATGGTTAGGAGTGTAACTTGCTTTATTTAGTCTTTTGTATGGAAAGAAAATAGGAATTAAGTTACACTTGCTGGTCTGTCAGCTAGGAAAAACAGGAATTCATTTGAATGTTTATTAAAACTCATTAGTACAATTTGGCTTTGTGATACTGTTTGGTAGCTTTTCTGCAGTAGAGTTTCACTGTAAAATGCTACCACTGTCATGAAACGTTTAAGTGATCTTATTAAACTCATTAAAATGTCTTCTAAATGACCTGGTGCCCCAAGCTCACATTTCTCACAAGAAAGGTCTATTTCCTTTATAGTACAAGGGTGTTGCAGTGCTTGAATTGTGAAACTGTGAGTGAAGGCTGCATGTTAATGGGAGTATTTCAGAATGGTATGGTCTGAGTAGTACCGCTTCTGCTGGCATGTGATTTCTGTCTTTGTCAAAGAAGAGCTTTAAAAATTGTCCTTAATGCAATAAGGATTATTGAATAGATACTGAAAACAGAACTTGCTTCTACATCTCTTTCTTGACCATAGCCTTTTTCTAGATAGGTTGCTCTTACTTGCTTCCAAGACTTTCTTATAGCTTCAGTCTCTTCTCCAAACATGTTTTCTTGCATGTGTCACTGGGATCTAGCCATGTATTGTTTGACAATGATAGATAAAAAGTGTATTAATTTCTTAGCCGTACTTAAATGATGACTGTTTAACCCTCATACATTACGGCATTAAACTTTGAGTAGCTGTTACTAAAAGATGGACAAATTATTTTCTAGAGATGTACATGCAGTTTGCTTGTGGGATGATAAAGGTCCAGCAAAAATCCATCAGGCTCTGAAGGAAGACATCCTTGATTTTATTAAACAGGCACAAGCAGTAAGTTTTTAACGTTTCATAACTTCTATTCATATCATTAGGAAAATAACCAAATAGTTCTGACTTTCATTGGATCTAAATGGGTTGCTTTTTTGTTTGAAATTCTGTGATGTTCTGGAGATCATAATTGCCCTGCGAACTTCTATTGACAAAAAGAAGACTTAGCCTTGAGCATTTGCCTTGGCTCATTGTTTTCTCACAGTCCTGAAACTGGGGTGGGCAATGATTTTTGTGTTATACTAAAAAAAGCCCAAAACCCAGCATTATTTTTGTTTATCCAACAGTACTTATGGAATCTTCCTCCACTTGAAAACTTCTTGAGGCAAAATTTTCTATAAGAAATTACTGTCTGAAAAAAATTTTGTTTGCTAGCTTCAGTGCTATGCTGACATGTTCATGGATGGCTTTAAAATAAGCCATATGTATGGCATACTAGAAATATCCGTGCTATTGACTCAGCAAGCTTAGCTGTCCAGTTTTATGGGCTTCTCCCCAAATGATTGAAATCATCAATAGATTGAAAGGAAATTTTTTTGTTTGTAAAATGTATAGCAAAAGATCTTTTCTGTAATAAGGGATTTAAAAGAGGGGGTTGTTGTGAGATTAAAAAAAAATTAAAAATCCATGACAAAGGTTTGGAAAGAAGAAAATTAAAGTCTATAAAAATCTTTCTTTAGTGAAAATATTTACACCACTAAGGCTTTGCTTACAGGAAAATAGTTTCTTATATAGGCCTTTGTACAGACAGGTATATAAATGTTGATTTTTAAGTTCCATCAGCTTGCTTCCTTACATGCATAAATGCTATGCTGAACTGGGGCCTTTGATATGGTCTGCGTTGGCTGTTGTTGGAGGGGCATCTTCTTAGGCACTATAATAGCCATTGTGCAATGTAGTTGTAATTTCCAGGCATTAATAAAATATACACATTAACTGGCTGTCTGGGTCTAATGAAAGGTTAGTAGATGCCACTGAATTAAACTTCACTGTGTAGAATATAACATAGTCCTTACATGTTTTTGGGGTATTTTTTTAGATGTGGTTGTACCAGTACATGCCTTTGGACTAAAAGTTTTAATCTTTTTGACTTGCAGATGGCTTAAAAGAAAAAAAAAAGGTTCCTCTGGAAAATTTGAATGTACTGACTACTTGTTTGCTGTTACCTTTCTTTACCCTTTAGAAATGGTCAATATGCCATGGGTTGATAACTACTGCCCTAAACTAAATGGCACTTAAATATGTAGACTTTCTTATTCTGATATCTGTATATTTGAATCTTATATAGGAAGTTATTTTCAGTATAAGCAAAGTCAATCCATATTTTGTGCAGAACATTGTTTATAAATTACCTCCTCTTCTCCCTCCTTCCTCCAGAGAGTGCTGAGTCATCAAGATGATACAGCTTTACTAAAAGCATATATAGTGGAGTGGCGCAAGTTCTTCACACAGTGTGATATTTTGCCCAAGCCATTTTGTCAGTTAGAGATTACTTTAATGGGCAAGCAGGGCAGCAACAAGAAGTCTAATGTAGAAGACAGTATTGTTCGAAAGGTAAGTGGCGGATATTAAGAGTTTTGTTGCACACTGTTCTGCCTACAGTAATAGTACAGAGATTCTGTAGCTGAAGATGAAAACGTGCACCAATAATGTAATAAGACACATCACTTTGCTTCAGTGTGAGGGTCAGAACAACCCTGCAACTTTTTTTTTTCTCTCGACAATAATTTCACTCTGTTTCTCCAGTTTTGCTTTGGTTATTAACAGTTCTGTTCAGGTGATAAAAGCACTTCTTTGTTGGGCTTCGGGTTTGTTTATTTATTTTTTTTTTAAATTATGACTTGAAGCCTGGGGTTGTAAATTCACCTACTGTTTCTATACTTGTGAGTAGCAAGTGTACTTGTGTATGTGAGTGAGTAGTTTTTCTACTCCTAGTTTATTTCCGTAGGACAAGATCTTAACTGGGGCACATCTCTGGATTTTATAAATGAACAATTAAATACTGTCATCTCAAGTGAAATACGGCTATTGATCTCCTAATTTCCCCCTTTTCCTCCAAACTGTCAGTCATATCAATGAAAAGATTGGACATGTAGAATCTTGTGAATACAATCTTTTTACTATTTCATATCAAACACCTAAAGAAAGTCTAGGGTTTTGAGTATGGGTTGCTCAGTGTTCTGAGTCCCATGAATAATGGTCCTTGAAATTGCTTTAGTCTTTTATTGTAAGAAAAACGGAGTGTATCAGTTGTAAAGTGTTAAGTCCTTTAGTTTAATGTCATTCATTATCCCTTTTCATTGCAGAAAGTATCTGCAGGGAAATGAAATTTCTTTAGCAGTCTTTCATTTGGTACTGAAGATCATTTTAACTGTCCCCCTACCTCCAGGATGGGAAGAACAAAATAGTTCAAATGCATTACTTTGGGCAAGGTTTTTTTTCTTTGCCCTCCTATTTTGACATCTGATCCTCTATGCCTCTTGAAGAAAAGGAAGAGAGTACAGCAGCAAAGAGAGGAATTGCCACCTCAAGTTACCTTTTTTGTTTTCATTGTTTGTTCTTATTAGGCTCTCCAAGATCTGGCAAACTTGAACTCTTAACTCTGCTGTATGCAGAAGGCAGGAGAACTAAGAAATGAAAGAAAAAACAAGGTGGAGTGGAGAAAGTAGTGAGGAGAAGCTGGGAGAAAGAACTGGTGTCCAACAATTCAAATTTTGTTCAGGACTGAAGCTGATGGAGATGTCTTATCTCTCATATGCAGTCAGCCCAGTTAGGACCATCTCATGATTGGGACATCAAAGCTCAGAGTCCCTAACCTATCTTATTGTTTCATATTCAACGCTGAACACTTCCTGTTTCTGGCATTATTCTCTGTAGTTTTCTGAAAAGTGCCTTGTGAAAACTTCTCCCATGCTTGAGAAGTTCTTCATACAGTCATCCAAAATGATATGTGTGTTTTCCTTCAGATATCTCCATAAAACTTCCTTATGCATAATGTCTAAAAGCAGTTTGACCATGACGAAGCTGTTAATTTCCCTGCCAGGTTGCTTGACGTTCTCACTGTTTTCTTCTCCATTTTTTTCACTCGTTTCAGCTCTTGTAAAGCAATTCTATAATTGTACAGTGCAACCATAATGTGCATATCAGTAATGTTAAAATAATGAAAAAAGTAATTGAGGAAGTGTAATCAAATAAAGCTTTGCTTCTAAGAATGTTCCGATGTTTTGAACAATAGTTTCCTTCCAACACGTATGACTTCAGGGTCAGAAATGGAAATTTAGCTGAAATTGAGAGACAGTTTATGGAGAAGTTAAGAATAAAGGATGGTAAACTTAACTTTCTTGAAGGGATATCTGAGTTTTATTAGGTGCTTGCTGTGTTAAAATCTAAAACTTACAAAGCAAGAATGGAGTAAGACCATCTTACCTTTACTATTAACTTTGACATACAACTGTGTCAAGTCGTCCTAAGCTCGTTTTTAGTAAGCTTATTCACAGTCATGAGGTAAAGTTTGAATTGGTAAATTTTATGATTCCAACCTGCTTTCCACGGCCAGTGTAGACTGACAATTGGCATGCTTAAATTACATTCATAGCAGTTACTGTCAAGTTTGAAGGTACTGTAAGTTTGAGCTTTCTGCTAAAGCAATGAAATGGCATGAGTTCGATAGAAAAAATAAAAGTTATCTTTTAAGCTTTGGCATAATTTCATTAGGTATTCAGTGGCATATAGAAAGAGCCAGATCCAGTGTCTAAGGGCGAAAAAAATGACCACAGTACCATGAATTCTAAAGCAAATTAAGATTTTTAACAAACATGTAGCAGGCTTTGAGTATTTACTACTGAACAGCTGGTGGAGCTTAGGTGGACATAAGGATGGCCTGGCCTGCCAGTAAGCTTTTTGTGTTGCTCAGCTGCAGCACATTGGGTCTGGTGATCAGGTGTAATGCAATACATTTGCAGCAGTGTCAGTAGCAATCACCCCCCCAAAAAAAATCACACAATGGAATACGAAGGGACCCTCTAAGTGATGAGTATTTTGTTAGGAGCCTCCATAACTAATCTTAAAACTTTGCAGTGCTTAGATGAAGTTTGGAGTTTTTTATAAATTATATATGCATTACTTGCACATTGAACTTTCACGTTAGATAAATCCAAAGCCATCAGTATTTTTTCTTTACATAACTGTGATATTAGTTGAGTTTTTGGTTTTGTTTAAGACTCAGCCTGCCAAATAGTGAACTATATTTGGATGTTTGGCTCAAAAGCACCCCCTGATATTGCAACTCCTGACACGTTGCTTTGCTGGAGAAGTTACGTGACTGATTACTGAGAACTGTAGAAATAACACAGAATTATGGAATTAATACCTGAATCAAATACTGCTTCCCGTAGCTGTCCAGTTACATAAAGTAAGCTTAGAATGTAAGCTGAATATTGCTTCTATAACAAGTTCAGAGCAAGATCAAGTTCTAAGGTGGCTGAACTGCTGTATATAACCTGAAAATTACAGTAGAAGTTGCTTGATTTCTGTTTCTGATCTCTTGTATTTCTTTTGCACAAACTTAGGTCTGCGTGTAGCTTTCTGACAGGATTTTTTTTTTCTTCTTGATACACAGCTCATGCTAGATACATGGAATGAATCCATATTTTCAAATATAAAAAATAGACTTCAGGATAGTGCAATGAAGCTAGTTCATGCTGAAAGACTAGGAGAAGCTTTCGACTCTCAGCTTGTTATTGGAGTTCGAGAATCATATGGTATGTCTTGCACAGATCAATCTCTCTTGCCTCCTCACTTAGTAAATGAATTTTCATCATACAAAGTTGGCTGTTGTGGTGGTAGGGTTGGAATGATTATCTCAGCATTTTTTACTGGTTTTGTTGTTGATATGTGATACCAATTAAATTCTGTTTAAAATCTTTAACTTCTAAGTGATTTAGCTATGTATCCGTTACTGCAAAATCAGTGTTTTCAAACTACTTTTTGACCTTTTAGGGTTGCAGATGTAACCTTATGTCTGTGCTCCTTTCTGTACTGTTTCTGATTCTTCAGACAGTTTGAAGAAGAAATGCTGAACAGGCTGCATCTAAGACTCCCAGTCATTGTCATCTTTGCAAAACAGATCTGTGTATCTGAAACTTCTATGACATTTCACTATTGCCTGCCTCTTCTTCAGAGCTCTGCAGCCCGTTGAATTAAACTTGTGGCTAATACTCACGTAGCTGGTTTTATAGATGTCCAATTCTAATTGTTTGTTTTAAAGCGTATTCCATTTAAGGACTTCATTTATTTATTTCTCTGTAACAGTTGAGAGGAGGGTGGAAACTTTTTTCCAAATAGTGCAAAGCACTGCTGGGTAGCAGTGAGCTCACTGTCTCCATTCTTGTAAAACAGAAAAAAAAACTGTGAAAAAAAAAAATGTCTAAAATGAAGACATTGGGATTCTAAGAACAGTGTCTAAGAAAAGCTGTTTGCTCAGTCAGGTGGAGAAGTTTTCACTTTATTAGGCATTATGCTGAGCTGCTTTTTTTTTTCCTTTCCCCCCCCCCCCCCCCCGCCTCCAATTTTGCAGTTGTATGTATAATTCTGGTTACCATGTTTGAATGTCTTAAAATTCTGGAGATAAGTATGCAGTTCTTTCCAGTTCCCTATAGTTAATCTAAATGTTTTTGGAGCAAAGACTGGACAATTTTAGTTACCTTTAGGGATCAGAGTGCATTTATAGGATACTTCAAATTGTTCAATGCAACCTTTTAATACAAGACTCGCTTTAATGAGAGAGATTTGCTTACTATTAGCCACATAAGTTTCCAAGACTTGAGATCAAGTTTGGACTTTCTCTTTGCAGTTAACCTTTGTTCTAATCCTGAAGATAAGCTTCAGATATATCGGGATAACTTTGAAAAGGCATATTTGGATTCAACAGAGAGATTTTATAGAACACAGGCTCCTTCTTATTTACAACAAAACGGTGTACAGAATTATATGAAATATGTAAGTAAAAATTCTGTTGTAACTTTGTTCTGAAAGTGTTAGTACTTAAAATGATTGCTGTTCTACTTTTGCACAGGCAGATGCTAAACTAAAAGAAGAAGAGAAAAGAGCACTACGATATTTAGAAACAAGGCGTGAATGTAACTCTGTAGAAGCAGTAAGTATAATGTGTAGAAAAAATGATGTATTTTATATTGATATAGTATTATTACAGTGCAGTTTTGATTTTTTGTGTGTGTTACCGCATTATTTGGTAGCAGTAGATTAATATGAAACTGTTGATTTTATGCTTTTTAATCATCCACTATATTTTTTTCCTGCAAAAATCTGTATTACTTTCCAATCTGCCAATTTACAATTTCTACAGATGTTTTAATAGTAAATGGAGGTAAAAAGTTCAGATTGAAGGGCAGGTTTTTATTCAAGGTGATTTTTATTCTTTCATTTTGAGTCAGGTATGATTTTTTTTTTTCCTATGCTTAACAGTGGATGAGAATGATGTTTGAAAATAAGCTGGCCAGTCTAGCAGGTAAAGGGTTTCTCAGTGCTCATTTAGAATACCTGAAAGAGTTATTGCTCATTGGAACCAAAAGGAGCAATAGAAATTTCATTGAAACTGTTATAGATTTCCTGTTAGGCTGAAATATGGCCATTTAATATAAAGGATGGGGTTTTTTTTCTTTTTTTCTTTCCCTTTCCCCCCCCTTGAGCAATATTTTACACGGTTCAGATTCTGGAGGCAGATTTAACTGCAGTGAATAGTTCATAATTGTCTGTGGTGAAATTAGTTTGGGAAACAGGTTATTTTAAATAAATACCCTTTAAATCTGAATTTAAATTCAGATCAAATGGATCAAAATGTATTTTATGTCTTTTGTTAAGCTGTAAATCATTCATTTTGCAGAGCTACAAATTGTAACCTGTATAAAGAGGCTGACAAAAGAGAGGTGATCCTGACATGTACAAGCAGTTTCTGTTCTAGATCTAGCCATAGTGTCTTGTTCAAGCCAACCAGCCTGGTCCAAATAGGGTATGCTGGAATGAGAACTATTCTTAGCTCTTGGATGTATACTTGGAAACTAAGTAGGGTAGTTAGTGTTCCAAAAGTGATGGCTCCCTTGAGAGAAAAGAGGCGACAGAAATATTAAGCTCATTATTGGTTTGGAAGAGAGTTTACCACATTTACTAATATACACATTTTGAAGAAATAGGGTTTCCTGTATAGATTTTATTCAAACTACACATACTTCTATGAATCAGTGAATGAATTAATTATTTTATAGAGCACAGTTGTTGAGAACAGGCTAGATTTTGTGTCATGGCAAACTTGAGACAGATCAGACTTTGATGTTCAGATGGCTAAATGAGCTAATTCTGTGTTTAATATATTTCAGCTAATGGAGTGCTGCGTCAATGCCCTGGTGACGTCTTTTAAAGAGACCATTTTAGCTGAATGCCAAGGCATGATCAAACGAAATGAAACAGAAAGTAAGTGAAGCTTCAAGAATAGTGCAGTATGAACTCAGCATCAACTGCATAAAAATAGATTTGTTTGTAGATATATCAAATTACTGTTTTTAATAGATGGTGGCAGTGTTTTGTAGATAAAATATTACTGCATGTGGGCAATTTTATCCCACAAAAAATGACCATAATTAGTTAGTATTTTTTAATATCTCTTCTGAAATCTGCATGTACAATACCCTAATTTGAATGACTGGATAGCTCTCATCTTAATTGACAGAAAAGAATATTTTGTGCTCTGTTTTCTTTATTTTTCCTACAACTTACTTATCTCATGTTGACCAACTCTGGTAAATGTTGCATGTGTCGTATTTTCTATTTGAATAGTTCAGATAAAACACTCCCCCTTCATTCCACCCCCACTACCCCCTCCCCCCTGGAAAAAAAGTGAAGCATCTCTTTACAAAGCTGTTTTTCTGAAAAGCAGGGAGAAATTTTTCTTATTCTGATTATTAGTGCAGGACCAATAGGTCAATGAACAAAATCTCTGCAAATTTTTCATCTGGTTTTATAGCCAGTATGTCACTGTGAGTATTGAACGTTAGCTCTGCATGTCTTTTTAAAGTTTTCAAAAGTTTTTTGAACTCTGCTGCCATAATTTGAGAGGTTAGTGTGACTGAAAAGTCTTGTGTTGGTCCTGTATGATAAATCAAACTAAGTCAGTCATTAAAATGTCATCATTCAGGTAGGGAATTTGAAAAAAATAAAAGCTGGAATCACGGGTTAATTTTTTTTTTTTTTTTAAGTCTTGGTATCCTGAAGCCAGGGAATATTTACTAATGTCTACATGAAGTTTTCATTTCTATGCAAATGTGAGAACTCTTTTATGACTTAGAACAGTGTAGAAAATACTCACTTCTAAAGCTAGCATTTCAGAAAATATTTGACCTCAAAACTATGTCATACTGATCTGTTCATCTAGCAGCATGATTTCTGGCAGTAGTCCAGAGCTAAATCTAGAAAGCCACCAGACTTCTTATGAGTATATGTTACAGCCTTTGGGAGAATACAGGAGGCTTATTTAAATGCAGAGCTTCAGAAGGGTTCATCTGTAGCATCCAAAGCATCTTTCTTTAGAAACTTGTTGAAGTATTCACACAGTCCTCTTTCCTTGCAACTACGTCTACCCTGTGATACTGCTTTGTTGCAAAATACTTCCATTTAGTATATAAGAACTCCAAGCATCTCTTTCAAATCTTTTTTTATAGACCTACCTATGCTGTTTAAAGTGTTTTAATGAAGGATGCAGGTGCAGATGATAAAAATTTATTTAAAGATTGGAGCTACACATAGTAATATATACATTTGATAGTATCCTCTGCTATACTTCGCTTATGCATGTCTCTTTCTGATAGTATTCACCCCAAAGAATTTCATGATGTTTTCTTTATTAAACAGCATATGACAAAAAAGGGCTGTATTTTTTGGCTATGAGCTGGCATTACTGTAAAATACTCTGTTACTAATAAGTACTTAATATTTACATGCCATGCAAAGGAAGGCAGGCATAATGTTTTCCAACTAAAAACTATCAAAGATGTCATAACTTGCAAACGCTCTTCAGAATTGGATTAGTGTGTTTTTGTTTGCTTATAGTGTTGGGATGGGAGGCCTAAATTTTATTCTTGAAGTACTTCATAACAGAAATAAAAAGCAAACTTGGCTTTTGTGAATACAAAATGAAAACAGAACTTGTTTAAGTGCCCCAACAACTACGATAAGGATTTCTTTACCTTCCAGTGTCATAATGTGTTCTGAGAGAAATTCCAGTTAAATGTTCCTTTTGGTTTTGTTATTTTGAAATCTCCCTTTGAAGAATCTGGTTTTTTCGGGTTCCTACAGTTTTAGGGATGCACCTGAAGTCTTCCTTTGCCACCGTTTATTAGGAGCAACCACTGAATTTTTTTTTTCTTGAATTATTCATGCCATCACTAGTTTACAGAAGCAGCTGTAGAACCCTTTAATATATCTTTTTGTTTCTTTTTTTCACCATCTCTTCCTCCCTCTCACCCTTTTTAAAGGACAAATGAAAAGATCCAGTAAAAGCTGAGTGAGCTTTTTGGACTTCCCCTATATAAAACAGTGCTGCCATCACTTGCAATACATCTAAATTGCACTGAGAACACCTCTGACTCCATTTTTTTCTGGTTCCTGAAATCCCATTGTTTAGCCCATTGTGAGTTGTCTCTAGTAGCATCGCAGGTTCTTGTTGAAGGTTGTTGGCAGTTCCCATTCTTTAATTTGCATTGTTACGTTCTAAAAGGATTTTTTTTCTTCTCTGTGCATTGCTTTTCTATTTGGTTCTACAACAGTTGTTGGTATACAGAAGTTGATAACATATTTCATCCTCAGTGGTGACGGGATCTTGATGTTGCTGACAAAAGTATTACAGAGGAGAAAACAAAGACAGGGCCTCTGGCTTTTGTCCCCTTTCACAGTAGATATAGCATTGAGGAACTAAGTGAATCTATAAATTTTTTTTCTGTCAAAAAAAGAAACAGAGTCCATGATCAGTTTGTTCTACTTCATTAAGCAGAGTCCTTTGCTGTGTTTAGTTCAAATCTCTGTGGTCTCTCTAAAACAATCTGGTGGCCTTAATCCAGGTGTTCCTTTGTGGACAGCTTTGTCAAGATAATTATTGATGTTCCAGTACTCTTTTTTTTTTTTTTTTTTTTTTTTTTCCCCTCCTTAGCAGTGTTGAAATACCTTCACAAAAAGTAGAAAAATAAACCATATCAGTTTTTAAAGTTTTTGAACTGGTAACTTTCAGAAAAACTAAATAAACTCTTTAGGAAAACAGAAAGGAAAAAATGCTGTTTACCTTAGTCAGTTTTGGTTACTTTAGAATTTGGCATGCTTTTAATTAAAACAAAACATTGTAGATGGCATTGGAAGATACACAAAGACAGCTCTGGCTTTAATTTAAAAAAAAAAAAAATCTTGAATCTATACAATTTCCTGCATAAACTCCTGTAGGCTTCCAACTGAAATTGGAATCCCATTTTTGCCAGGAATTTTAAGGCAGTTATACTGAGAACCTGGACTTAATCCAAGTTGCCATTGACTTTAGGGTTTTTTTTTATTCAAACTTGTGATATTATATGCATAAGCAAGTATTACGTTGCAATAAATAATCTCTTTTTGCCCTCAGAAGAATCTCCTTGTGGGACCAGAATTAGAACAATATTCAAAACATCTTTCCTTTTAAGGGATGAATTGGATTATCTGTTCTTTACATATTCAGTGTTCCATTGAGATATCCCTAGCAGAAATGCGGTATATTTGTTTTTTATACAGGTCTTTGACTGGTGGCTTTATCAGTATTTGTATCTTTCAGAGTTGCATTTAATGTTTTCACTGATGGATAAAGTTCCGAATGGCATAGAGCCTATGCTAAAAGACTTGGAAGAACATATTGTTAGTGCTGGACTTGCAGATATGGTAGCAGCTGCTGAAACTATTACTACTGTAAGTGTATTGCTTTTTAATAAAATAACAAAGAAAAAACAACTTTGCAGAAGTTAAATACTCTCTAATTGTGGGACATACATGTGAATGGAAATAATTTTTGAAGATTTTATGTTTAAACATCAGATTTTGATCCACTGAAAATTTTAAATGTCTTTAATTTTTTATTCCTTACATTTTCTGTTGTAGCTTTAAAACGTGAATCCAATTTGCAGTAAAGTAACTTATGAATTAAGTGCATGGGATACTTAGACGGTAGGGTTGTGTTAACATCTTAATTAAAATGGCATAATCAATTTTTTCAGAATTCTAACTTCCTGATGAAATTTGAAATTTGCTTTCAATCTAAGAGTGGTTGTTCAGTGTGGAAATTAGAAGCTTTTTTTCCTACTGTTCTTTTTCAGCTTTTTATCATCTTTTTCTCTGGGTCTAGGAGGCCTGAGTATCTGCAGCAATTAGGATGTGCCTCTTATCGGTCCTTGAAAACTTTTTTTTATTTAGAATGTATTAGACAATATTTGAAATTTATATATTTTTTCTCTGCATGTGTGTGTGCGCGCGCATGTGTGTGTATATATATATGTTTGTATATTGGAAATACTATCCTGGAAATCTGTGTTGAGGCTCACATGCTGTAGAGCTCTTCAGTACACGGAATAAAGGTAAAATGCTCATTCATAGTATGCAGGCTTGAGGATACTACATTATTACAGATTAAAGAATTATGTGTAAGCTCACACTGAATCCTATGGAGCCTCTTTTTTTCATTTGATTTTTTGCCTCTTTAGGATTCTGAGAAATACGTAGAGCAATTGCTCACACTATTTAATCGATTTAGTAAGTTGGTTAAAGAAGCTTTTCAAGATGATCCAAGATTTCTTACTGCAAGAGATAAGGTATGTGTTTCTGCTGATCATTTGTTTTCAGTTTAAGAATCGTTGTGTTGTAATTCATATTATGATGTCTCTGAAATCTTTTTGCCCATTCACTGTTAAATCTAGAAGCTGCTTGTACTCTAGTAAATATGCAGACTAAAATATTGATGAAAGTTACTGCTGACTGATTAGCTTTTAATTTGTGTTGTAGTCATGCATAAAGTTTTGTGTTCAGCTTTGTGAAGTTGTAGAGCACAGCAGATGATGATCTTTGTGTTGAGAACCTTAATGTCTCATTCAGCAATATATTTATGTTGAGAATTTACTGCATATTTGGGTGTAGTCTCATGACTTCAGATATGCAGCCTGCTCCGTGCAATCCCTTCCTAAGCTGTTGCTTAAAGGAAAGTAGTATCTTAATGGAAAAGAGGAAAACACAAAACATGAGTTAATGAGAAATTGAGTAATAGAATTTGAACTCCCATATTGAAAATCAAATCTGCAAACTTCAGGTTAATTTAAAAAAAATTATTAATTTCTTGTTACAATAATCTAAAAAGAGAGAGAAAAACCTTTGTGATTCATATGTTAAAGAGAGAAATTGAGTGAAGCACTAATAATCTGTAATTATTTTTCAGGCGTACAAAGCAGTTGTGAATGATGCTACAATATTTAAACTTGAATTGCCATTGAAGCAAAAGGGGTAAGACATAAACTTTATGTGAATCAAGGTTTTTAAATTGTTAAAGATTGAGCTTCCCTTTAAAAGATCTCTTAAAAAAGTAACACTGTGTTTAAAAGTGCTTTGTGTGCTTTGCAATATGGAATTTCAGATTGCTTGTCAACCTCTGGTAAGACACTCTTCACATGGCAGTGGATCAGTGAATAGCAGCCTGTGTAAACTCAAATTTATTTGTAGTAATTGGGGATCTCTTATAGTAATGAGTCAATTTGTTATCTGAATTTAATAATACCTTCCTGGGTTATTAATTCCAAAAACCCGAGTTGTGTAACTCTGCCGCAACTTCAGTAGAAGTCCTGGGGAAAACTGAAGCAGTAATCTTCATGGGAGTAACTGTGGCTGATTAAGGTGTAACCATCCACAAGCTGTTTACTACCTCCTCTTGTGCCAGCTGTGAGTGTGACCTGTCTGGGTGTTACATTTTTGTTTCAGTGCAGGATTAACCAGGTTAGTTTAAACAACTTCCAGTAGATTAAGCAGACCTGTGTGACTCAAGAAGAAAACCCATGCTTACAGTAGCCACTCTGCTAACTCAGCCAAGAGAAGATAGCAGTCAGTCAATTGGTTGTTAACATTTAACATGTGATGTGCCACTTGAGTAGGAATCTGTATGCATTTAGATGGTTGGGATTGCTTATATATAGTTTGTGGTCTGATTTAGTATGGAAACAAAGCTTAGGTAGCTGGGCTGCTAGCTTGCCTTTCCACTTATTTCTAATTAGGGGTGGATGGGTATCAGTATCTGTTCAGCATTCTGGTTCTTATTCTGTGTTTGGCTTTTGGACTAATGGTAAGGCCGGACAGGGATTAGCCTTGCTGGTTTTATGTTATTGGAGGAACACCTTCACAAAAGACTGGATCCCTGCTTTGTATACTTTGTATAGATGTAGGTAAAGCAGAGGAGTTTTTTAGGTCTCTGCTAATGTTTTCATCTCCCCTGGGAGCATCCAAATCAATACCTCATTCAAACTGTGTTTCACTCCTGAAGCTAAACCTGCCTAGTGATTTCTTAGAAACCACCATGATGGCGATGGTCTTCTGTTCAGCATTCTTCTTCCCAAGCTCTTTCAAGTTGTCTACAGATGCAGCCTGGTTTAAGTAAAATGAAACTTCATCCTGCTTAACTTGTGCCATTACATTCAGCCTAAGAACATGGAATTTGGTAATTTTTCATTGCTGTCAGAATCCTGAAGACTCCTGTTCAGAAATACCTGGGAACACATTGGTTAAATAAGGGTTCTGTCTTGTAATAACCAAAAGACTAGTGATCTGCTTTTACTCCAAATGGTCTTTAGGAGGGCAGAAGCCACTAGCCTGCAAGCTCCTTCGTGAATTAAAAAGGACAAGTTGTCTGAACAGTTTTAGCACTGTCTACACTAGTTGATGAGAGGGTGAGAGAATGAGCAAGAACACTGTATTCCTGAGCATCCCCACAGCTTCTTACCTGCTATCCTACTCACTACCTTTGTTTTGGGTCCTTGAGACTAGCAATCAAGTTGGTGCCATCTGACTTTAGAAATAGGGTTTGGTCCTTGGCACTATTTTATTTACCAGTCTAGACACAGGTTCATAAAGCGACCTTGTGGTTGCATGCCTTTTGAAGAACCACAGTCTGTCTTCTTGTTCATCTGCTTTTAATTCCAAGCTGTTAGTCCACTGTTTATACCTGTTATAAAATGATTTTATCCTGTTACTATGTGATAGATGTGTCGGGTTTTGCAGTCTGAAGTGCAGTGCCAGGAGGCTGATCTTGAGGCTTTCATTAGAGCATACTGACAAGATGAGTGAAACATTTCACTGCAGCAGTTAATTCTTTACTGGAATACTTATTGCCACGCAATATTCAGTTGTTTCAAACTGTAGTTTGAATGTAATTCTTCATTGTTAGAGTTCTAAAATTAAAAGTAGTTGGAATGATCAAGCTGTAGAAGCTGTCTGAAAATGTTTGGTAGTATTTATTCTTTCAAGCAGCAAGGGAGTTATCCCTAATTTTTCATTAGTTTAACAAGGATATGAATTCACCACCAGGATCCTTGCTAAGAGGATCAGGAAAGAGTGGTTTGTCTTGTTAACAGTGTGACTACTCCAGAATAGCAGGATTCTATATGGTTTGAAGATATGTTGTTGTTCTTTTATTTAGTGTTGGACTGAAAACACAGCCTGAATCCAAATGCCCTGAGCTTCTTGCTAATTACTGTGACATGTTGCTAAGAAAAACACCACTAAGCAAAAAACTAACCTCTGAAGAAATTGAAGCAAAGCTTAAAGAAGTGGTATGTTTTTGCTTTCTACTTCTCGATTATTCTGAAGAATGAATTTATTTGTTTTATTTCCTTATGTGGGTTGAGGCCTTGATCTTCAAAAACAGTTATGCAAGGTGTAATAATAGGGAAAAGAGTTTATTATGTCATCAAGTGTGTGTGTGTTTAAATCTTGTAAACCATGCAGTGTTTCATGTCTCTGTGTCAGTTCACAAAATTAGTATGCAAATTAATGCCTATATCAGACTGTAATGTATTACAGTAACTAATGTTAGTCTAGAAAATAATACAGGAGACTTGTACGTACCGGTGTCAATGTCTTCGCTGATTTAAGAGAAGGTTCTCGATGGTTGACAAATGAAGAAATTGGAGGTGTGATATTATGAAAGATTCATAACTGATGCCTGTGATAGTACTTACACAGCTGCTCTTAAGGCAATGTCAAGTAGCCTTTCTCTACTTCATAGTCTACAGTGGCACTAGATCAGCATTCAGAGACTTGTCTGATTGACAATGCAAATAAATATATTAAAATCTACTTTTTTGACAGCTTTTGGTACTTAAATATGTACAGAATAAAGATGTTTTCATGCGATATCACAAAGCTCACTTAACAAGACGCCTGATATTAGATATATCAGCTGATAGTGAAATTGAGGAGAATATGGTGGAATGGCTCAGAGTAAGTAGCCTGACATCTTTCTTTCTTTGGTTGTGCCTCTTGCTTGTGGTATTAATTCCCACTCTTGAACTTGGGTATCCTTCTTGCTTAGGTGAGTTCTATATTAAATTGCAGGCCACTCAGGACATCTTATACTTCCCTTTTATTGCAATACTTTGTGCAAGTAGAACAGTTTAGGACTTTTCTAAGAGAAATGTTGATCCTAATAGTGGTAATGATAGATTTTGAAATATTTTACATATGATTATCTGAAGCCTTCATATATTCCATATGCAAATGACCAAAATGCAGTGTACTTGTTGTTTAGGTATGTAAATAATTTGAGATATGTTCTAATTGTGAAATTTTATGTAGATTAGAATATTATTTGCATGCCTTAAACATTTCTTCAAATCTCAGAATTCATTGATTAATGCATGCATGTGTTCTTCCATGCTTGGATTTCTTTAAAAGGATCATCATATGCCCTTAAGGGGTAACTACTTATGATCCATGCAAAAAAACTTTATATTGCATTGCAGATTAACTGTTGCTGTAAAGTGATGATACCTCTGTACTTAAATGCTCTTCATTTTTTTTATTATTTTAAAAATAAAGCTTTTTGTTCACAGTTGTCTGTGTCACAGTTCAGCGTTCTGTTTATTTATACAGGAAGTAGGAATGCCAGCAGACTATGTAAACAAGCTGGCTAGAATGTTCCAGGATATCAAAGTGTCTGAAGACTTGAACCAGGCCTTCAAAGAAATGCACAAAAATAATAAACTTGCTTTACCAGGTATTGTTTTCATACAATTTGCTATTTTTCATTTCTCTTAGTGAAAAATGATTCTGTTGAATCTTGAGTTAAAAATTATATCAACTGCAGGTTTAACATAGTCTTCAGGGCATTGTTACCCCTGGATTGGAAGTGTCTATAGACTACTTTCTCTTAGAGTTGGCACTGGAGCTATATCATTCTGTAAGTTATTGTGGGTTTTCGTTATGAGCAATCTTGTAGATACAGACTCCCTACTCTTGTAGTTAAATTCCAAGCAGGGGCTTGAATCAGTATCAACCAGGTGAATGCCTGAACCACCCCCTTCTTTTATGCCCTCATCATTCTTCATGAGAGCTTCATGCTGTGCTCCTCCTTTACCTGCCAGCAGGAGAGCTGGATGCACGCTATGAAGAGCTCAAATCACATTTCTGAGATTAAATTTCACTGATGAGAGAGGTTGAGGAACATCCAGGTTTGGACCTGCTGTTGCTGAAAACCCTTGAGTAGTGCTTACAAGCATCAGCTATAAAGCTGCATCAGGGCTTAAGGAGCTCTGCAGAGGCAAGCCAAAAAACCAGAGGTTTCAATCAGTGTTGTTGGCAGAAAGCCAGTAGTGCATCAATACAGTACCGTAATGTTTAAATAGGTAGACACCCTGCTACTTTCTGAAAATTCAGTCCTCCAAAATTGTATTTTGAGAAGGAAAAAAAAAAGGCAATTTTTATCTATCTGTTATACCTGGAGAGTCATATAATCCAATATTGTCTTACAGCTGACTCTGTGAATATTAAAATTTTAAATGCTGGTGCCTGGTCCCGAAGTTCTGAAAAAGTGTTTGTCTCGCTGCCCACGGAATTAGAAGATCTCATCCCAGAAGTTGAAGAATTTTATAAAAAGAATCACAGTGGTAGAAAACTGCACTGGCACCACCTCATGTCCAATGGAATTGTAAGTGTATAGTTTTGGGTGTATCAATCTCAATGACCGTACCTTCTGTGTATTTATAATAGTAAGAAAGCTTGTGATCCAGAAAGGCTTATAAGTAAAACTGTCACTCTATTCACAGATAACATTTAAGAATGAGGTTGGCCAGTATGACTTGGAGGTAACAACATTTCAGCTAGCTGTGCTGTTTGCGTGGAACCAAAGACCCAGAGAGAAGATCAGCTTTGAGAATCTTAAACTGGCAACTGAACTCCCTGATGCAGAACTTAGGAGGACTTTATGGGTATTTCCCTTTCTCTTGAAACAGATTTCTTCTTGATTTTTTTTGTACTCAGAAATACTGGATTAGTATTTTTAAAGCGCTGTCAGATAACACTTTGAAACTGAAATGTGAGCGCCTTTCTTGCTAATTAATCAGTTGTAATGCTGGCTCCTTGCACTACTGTTGAGCACACACAGCCTTTGCATTAACACATTCTCTCTACCCAATGTTATCTAACTTAAGCTTTTGGAAACAGCAGTATCTTTTTGACCCTATACTGCCTAAAGCACATAGTTATGATTGTGGTTTTTGGAGTGGGACAGATCTAATTCTAGGAAATCAGTGGCACCTGATAATTTTATGTTGCTTAAAAATAACTTCACTGTTTGGTCTATCAGACTTTTAATTATTTACCTTGAGAATAAAGAGAGAAATCACATAAATCAGACTTAACGCCACTTCTGTAGCCGTGAGTTCATGTATTTTACTACTTTGTATGATTTTACTTACGCTAACCCATTTCAGAAGGAGATTTGGTAAACTGTGTTCCCTCTCTAGTTTTATTAGTATCTTCGTGTTGCTCTCTAGCATCTTGAAACAAGGCTCTGTGGTTCCCTCACTACAGTCTGCACAGCAGTGAACTATGTTAAAAAGTAATTGTTTTAATTTAGAAAGTCTGGTGTTTTATTTTCATTCTTCCCCCCACCCCTTTTCTCTGTAGTCTCTTGTAGCATTTCCAAAGCTGAAACGTCAGGTTTTATTGTATGAACCTCAAGTCAATTCACCCAAAGACTTTACAGAAGGAACCCTCTTCTCGGTGAACCAGGAGTTCAGTTTAATGTAAGATGAAGTTTGAAAAGTAAAATAACAATGTACTATTTTATAATTAAAGGAATTCACTTTAAGTTAACCTTTGTCCTTGAAAGTTTTCAAGATTCAGCTAGACACATGCTTTGCTGCCCTGTCCTCACTTAGTTTTGGCGATAGTCATGCTTCGAGTAGGTGGTGGGACTAGATGACCTTCAGCAGCCCCTTCAGACAAATGTTTCTATGATTCTGATTTCTGTGAAATTAAATTTCTTAAACAGCTAGGGATGAGGTGCAAAATTGGAAGCTTTGCTATCTTCCTGTTACTAATGAGCTCATGAAATTTCATATAGGAAGAACAGCATGTAAGCAGAGCACTAGTGCTGTATTGATTATTACACACACACAGAGCTTCAAAAGCAGAGTGATAAGTTAAAAAAGGAAGTGAAACTGCTTAATAATATGGTATGCTGTCAAAAGCTGGGATTTTTGGTGTGGCTTTCACTGGAGGGGAGTGTCTTTATTTCAGTGAGAATTGCAGTGCTCTTTTACTGGTGCTTTGAAATCCTTCAGAGCGTAAGATGGTATAAAGAGAGACTATCTAAATGGTATATACTGCATTCAGCATGTTTTACTTTGGTTTTTGCCTCTATTATCAGTGACTATGATTAGAACTGGCTCCTTGCTAGTAACCTCAGATTCTGGGCCTCATTCTCAGTAGCAGCTGGACATCTGGATCTGTGGAGAGAGAGGGAGGTGACGAATCTGCTTTCCTGGGGCTTAGTTTCTTGCCCAGGGCCATGATGTTTGTTCCTGGCATCAGGATCATGAGCTTTGGGAAGTTATGAGCGGGCATGACAGAAGAGACAGGCTGTACAGAAAGTTCGTGGGTGACCACTGGAGAATGCCATCAGCTTTCTTTGTTACAATAGCTGTTATTCATCCTTTTTTCTGCTAGACAGACATTTCTTTTGGTGGAAAATGAACTAGTCCAGTTTCCTGGCCTTTGTTGTAAAAACTTCCTCTAAAGAACCCTCGTTTTATATAATTAAACTGAAATATATTTCTGTGAAATGTTATTCTTTAAAATAGTACTGGTAACTTTTCAACTTTGGACACTGTCAGTTTTGGCTGATGGATTTTTTTGTAATGCAGTACATTCAGGTTTTATTGTGCAGAGACGATAGCATTGAGTTTTGATTTGTCAGCCAGCTGTCTCACTGCTGCAATGCTAATAGCCTATAAATATCTGATATGTGATGGTACTCCTTGCTGCTGTAATTTAAGTTTAACAGACATTCCTTAATTGAAAATGTATTTTTTGCTTATTTTCATACAATACAACTTTTTCAGAAAAAACGCTAAAGTTCAGAAAAGGGGCAAGATAAATTTGATTGGTCGATTGCAACTTACTACAGAGAGAATGCGGGAAGAGGAAAATGAAGGAATAGTCCAGCTAAGAATATTACGAACCCAGGCAAGTAAACTGCCAGAAGAATATAAAACTACCCTATTTCTTTTGTTGTATTATCACTACTGCATGCTGTCCACATTTGGATGTTGATGTATGAAATGAACACTTTTGAATCCCATTGGAAATAACTTTTGCTATTTGGCTTAGATCCTTTGTGAATACAGGATTTTGCACGGGTGTTTGTGCACTTGTAGTTATCAGCCTCCTGTTCTGGTGTACCAGGTCATCATTTTTGAAGGGGACAAAGCAGATATTAAGCAAGTGGTGAAGGTATAACTGTGTAGCGGTGGGTGGCAGCAGACGGTAAAGTTGGCTGACTTGAGCCACCAACATGAACAAACAGCGCTGTTGATCTTAAGATCTCTTTGACTGCTCTGCACGAAGAGAGTAGAGTAATCTCAGAGATGGGATTACGCTTTAGTAATAGCAGTATGACTTTTTGAGAGGCTTTCTTTTTAGAGGGAAAGTTCATAAGTACATCTTAGATGTACAAACTGCAGCTTCCTGCTCTGTGCTTGGTTGTTTTTCAGTTGTGTTACATCTTTTGAGCTGACAGTTCTAAAAAAAAACTGAATTTTTTTCGGGCATCAGAGATCATTACCTATGATGGAGTCTCAAAAATCCCATCTTACCTTCAAATTGCAGGTCTATCAGTCAGATTAGGTTTCAGGCCATGCACATTGCGATCTGTACCACCTGACTTAATGTCTTGGCCATACTTCCAGCAGAAGGATTAATGCCTGGTCATATTTATGAAATGAGAACTCCTTTTGAGTTCCAATTTGATATTAAGTGTGCATTTCATGAGGTATTCACAAGGTATATCACAAGTCACCCTGGAAATGGTGACTTCTGCTCAGAGTGTGAATGAACATTAGGTTTTAGCGAGTAATTCACACTCTAGATACAAGATTTAACTGCAGATTCTCCTTTGACTGGACTTGTCTTATATCTCTTGTATCTTGCCAGTGCTTCATTCTTTTCCTTTATCAACTTCTTTGTAAAAACAGTTCAGTATCTACTTAGCCTGAAGAAATTCAGCATATATATATATGAGAGAGAGAGAGATGATTTTTAAGGGAAAAATATAGATTTCCTTGCGGTCTTGCCTTACCAGGAGCCCCCTATTAATGCTGTGTTTAGTTTGTCACTTCACGCAGGCATTTAAAAAGAATTTTTTTTTTCTCTTGTCCCCCACCAGGAGGCTATCATCCAAATAATGAAAATGCGGAAGAAAATTACTAATGCCCAGCTTCAGACTGAACTGGTAGAAATATTGAAAAACATGTTCTTGCCACAAAAGAAAATGATAAAAGAGCAAATTGAATGGCTTATAGAGCACAAATATATCAGAAGAGATGAGTCGGATATCAACACCTTCATATATATGGCATAATTTGAGGACTCTGCAGGATGCTGAGAACACAAATGGAAGGGTGCTTGGACAGACAGCTGCAACAGTTTGTGCTGCAGAAGGACTTGTTTTGACTTTCGTTACGTATTAAAATCCCTGCCTTACCTTACAGAGGACTATATTTTGCCAATCTCATTCAGCTAGCATGATGGCATTCCCTTCATGTTGCACACTTTTAACAGCATGCTGTTTTGTGGGAAACTTGCATTCATGAAGAGCCCATTGTGAACTTTTTAAAGTAGATTTGATTTACACCCACCAGGAAGAATACAGGTTTGGGTTTTTAGATGACCAGTACTTGCACAAGGAAAAAATATTCAAATATTCATGCACTGAGGAACTGCTATTAGTTTTGTTTTGGGTTTGGGTTTTTGGGGTTTTTTGTTTTTGTTTTTTTAAATGCAATTAGGACTAGAAGTAGCACTTTCACTTTTGTGTTTTGGATCAACAGAGTAATGTACTGTCCACCTTTGATCCTTTTTATGTAATGACATTTGAGAGACACAAACACATGCATCACAACTGATATGTATTTGTTACAGTTAAAACCTGTTGGCTAGAGCAGTGCTTCAATCTAGTAACTGGATTTTAATAATTGACACTTAAGTGACATAAAATAATTCCAAGTCATGGGTGATATTTTTCCTTAAGCAAGAGATGATTGTTTTTAAATTGTTTGCTGTAAACAAGTGGATATAGGTTATTTCTTACCTTATTTGGACGGATGATTTGCTACAATCCTTTTTGAGAAGGTGAAGCTTTCTTGAATGATACTTTACTCTAAAAGCAGTTTTCATGGGTGGGTCTGTTACACTGAACAGAAATATTAAGTGTATTTCCTTGTACATTTAATATTTGTATTCCGAACATTTAAGTATGACTACATATATCTGAATGCATTAAAGATTAATTGATACACAACTCCCCCAGAAAGAAAATAACACTTGAAGATCCCTGTACTAATTCCTCATTGGTAACTTTATATATACATGCAAGGGTAATTCAATTGGACTGGTTTGTTGCTTAGAAGTCAACATCTTTTTGTGAAAAACAAACCCTATGCTTTTTATTTTTAAACTGGCAGGTAGAAATACAATTCTAACAAAGATGGTAAAAAGCTAAGGAAAAATACCTTGTTTAGTGTATGCAGAGAGAGTGCCAAATACACATCAGGAATTTCAACTTTTTAATATTACC
Organism: Theristicus caerulescens; assembly: GCA_020745775.1. NCBI lineage: Eukaryota > Metazoa > Chordata > Aves > Pelecaniformes > Threskiornithidae > Theristicus > Theristicus caerulescens. Next base: position 115,079,149 of record CM036559.1, on the reverse strand, counting down.
TCTTCTGTTTTCAATCATCTGAAGTAGTTGTTTGGCACTGCCTGCCTCTCTGAAATGTCCCAGCATGTACTGAACTGATAACATGAATCACTGGAGCAGAGTGCCTGTCTTGGGACAAAAGGTAAGTTGTGCTTTACTCAGTTCTGTATGAATATTCTTCTATAAATCGCAAGTGTGCGTTGGGTTTTTTTTTTTTTTTTTAATTAACCAGTTCAAGTATAACATGTAAAGGTCTCATCTTCTTTGATGATTGAAAGGGGGGAAGAGGATACAATTCACTTTAGTCAAAAAGGAAAACCTTTCAGTAAGTAAGAGGAGGAGTTTTGCTTTCACATGGTTGCAGTAAAGCATAAAGTAAGAGTGGTTTAAAAGCAAACGACAAGAATGGCTGTTTGCGCCCTTAAACAGGCTGCAAGCTCTATTACTAATATAAATGCCAATGTGACTGCCTGAGAACAGTGTGTACTTGGACATCTATTTGAGTAAGAAATTTTCAGTAGTGAGGGTTTCATGAACAAGAGATGGGGAGAAATTGAGACCTGGATGATTACAATTGATTGAAATCCCGCAGCTTATCTTATATGCTTTTATTGATACTCAAAAGTAGATGCTGTTTAAAAATATTGCATCTTTTATGTTGGCCCTGTGGTGTTGCAATTCAGAATCAAAAGCAAGTGGTGCTCTGTGTAGTTAATCAGTAAAACTATTTGAACATTAGAAAACAAAATTTAATAAAAAACTTCGTCTTGCAAGACTTTCAGTCTTTGTAACTTAAAAGTAATAAATGCTCCCTTGGGATAATTGGGGGAAAATATGACAGTCTGAGCACACTCTTTTCCAACATAAAAAATTCCATCCCTTCAGCAGAGAAGAAGAGGTGTGAAATTGTCACGGAGAAAGAGCTGCAAAGGGGGTAATGCCGATTTTGAAGCCATTGACTTAGATTTGAGGGAGAGGTTTAAGAGATGGCATCTCAGATACAACTGTTTAGGAAGCCGGAGCGTATGCAGAAAGCAACAGGTTGCTAAAAGCTAAGGAGCTGCACGTTCCCTCAACTAATAAATATAAAATGATACAACCTAAATGTTATCTATATATTTCTCAACACCTGGTATGCAGAAATATAATTGGTAATGTGCCTGTGACATGGTTGTTTTTCTTTAAATATATACCAGAAATGGGTGTCGGGTTTTTTATTAAATCTGAGACTCACACCAGCAAATTTGTTCAAGATGCAGAATCACGTTTAGCATCCTTCATCAGGTCACTTTCACCAATATGCACTTAAAACTAGTATCACCTGGGGCACAGGGAGATACCTGGGGTAAACTGTTCTTTTGGGGAGGGTAGAGTTCAGTTCTAAATGAAAATGAACTATTCTTCACTTGCAATATGGCAACAACGCACTTTTAAGGCTGCAATTTTTAGCTATGAATATATATGTCCAAAGACCTAGCTTAAAGAGGTGCTGCATCTGAAAAACATGTTGCCACACACACTGCCACGGTGAATAGCTATGGAATGAAATCTGGTGTAGAAGAGGGGGGGGAAAAAAATCACTCTTAATGGGTTTAATTAAGAAATACTGTTAAATCTTTCTCTGTCCCAACAACGTGATGACGATCTCGGTTTCAATTCTGAAGTCTTCCATTTTCCTCTTTCCAGAGTTGGTGTCCCTAGCTTCTATTTTCACTCATCTATCTTTCATTTGTTATGACTGTAATGCAATTACATTTCCAAAAGACAATGTGACTTTCTCGTTTTCACCTTTTTAAACTTAATATAAATGTTCTGAATGTTCACATGTTGCATTTATTTGCATTGGGATGCCATTGTCCTGTAAAGTGCAAATTTTAAAAATACAATTGGCAAAAAGATTTGATAGTTTTACAGAAAGATTTGCTATCTTAAACTCAAACTGTTTTCTATTTTCATCTAAATGACTGGGATGCTATCTTTGTAATTCTTTGAGGTCATATTTGTGAAATAAACAATACATGAAAGCTTTCCTGTCATATACACTATATGTAGTCTGGAGTGTTGAGCAAACTTGAGTTCCTGAGTTGTAATATCTATCTACGTATGGTATTTACAATTTTGAATGTGTGCCACTACCAAGATTAATAATGCTGTACAATTTTGAATGGTGGTAGTTTCTGTATGGCAGTCCAGCTGAACTATTTTGATGTACTGCTTAATTTTTGAATTTTATTTTTTAAGTTGTATAATTTATTTTCTTGCAAAATAAAAATGTAATATAAAAGACTACTCATTTAGCAAGGTATTTTGGTGTCTTCCCCTGCGAAATTTTTAAGGTGCTGCTCCTGAAAAAGGCCACTGTATGAAATTTGCCTGATTCCAAGTCCCACAGTCTATTGTGATCAGAGTACTAAAAAAAAAAAAGGTAAAGACTTCCAGTTCTTTTTTTGTTATGATTTTTCAAGTACTTAAAGTTATATGTAGAGCTATTTAGTCTTCCAGATTCTATTTAAAGATGAGCCGTAGTCTTTCAATTTGAATTTATCAAAGCCTGCCATGCCAAAAGTAGCTGAGGGTGCCTGACTTTCTGTTCAGGGCAGTTTTACGAAGGATTATGTCTCTGTGTAGCTTACTGGGATGTACCTGGGTCGCTGAATGTTTTGATTGATTGCCTCTGAAATTACTTACAATGAGTGTCACTGAACGTTACGGGTGGTGTCGCCAGATTGTTGGGACCTTCAGGCAGGTACCTGATCCTGCAGTAAACAGCGACGTGGGAACAGTGGATCGCCCGAAGGAGTGCTTTTACTGTAATGGCTTTTCTTCTCCGATTGTCCTTGCCCTTTAATGTGAATCTCTTTTTACATTTCAGCTCCTTTTTTCTTTAAGTGCACCAGTTGACATCAGTGTTTTGTGCTTCTGGTACATGCACAGGTTAGAACTATTTGTATGGAATAAATAACTGGTTTTGAGTGACTATTCACTGTGCATGGCAGTTTTCAAACTGGCAGTTCTTACAGGCAGAACTTGGATAGCACACTGCCATTACTATCGAACTTTTTTTTTCCTCTGTTAGGGCAAAGCGCAGTCTTTCACAACAATGGTTTTCCTGGTGGAGGTGCTCTCTAGAAATAAGCCAGTTATCACGGGAATTGCTTAGCAGCATCGATTCCTACCGGTTTAAATTGATCACAGTTCAGGTAGAATCACTGACCTAAATATGAAAGGCGCTAAACCTGCTTCGTTCTTCTGATAAACTAAGAACTTGGCTCTATTTCTTTCTTTCCTTGCTTTATGTGTAAATGTCTCTCTCTAGGTGTAGGCATGGTGCCTGCATTTCATCTTTCTTTATTCTAGCGATGGAGATCCACTATGTAACTTCAGCTGGGTATGTGCTCCGAGTCCTGTGTGCGATCTGAAACACCTGTAAGAGAGAACGGTTGGGGCACGTAGGCTGCTGCTTCGGTCAAAGCAAATCTCGTCTCCTGAGCTAAGGAAGAGCAGCATGGTGCAGTTGCTTTTAATAGTCTAAAAGACTGAACACTGAAAATTAGCGACTTTGAAATTAGTGCAATATAGTTGTTCTTGGTGAGAAGAGATGCTGTAAGAATTGAAGAAGGGAATGCACTATGGTTTTGTTTCTGCATGCTGTTCCTGTTTTTAAGACCACAGTCTAATATTATGTATGTACAGCTCGGGATTTGCCATCTCCTGCAGTCAGTGATTTCTGCTGCTGGAGGTGTTCAGAAAATTGCCACACCTGCATTTTTTGTAGCAGGCAGTTGGAACTTAGCTCAAGCTGAGGTAAATATGCGGGATTTACTGCACCGAACAGGTACTCTAGATGTCAGTAAGCCCCCCTGGCCCAGATGGCATTCAGCCATTGCTTCTGAAGGAACGGAGGTGTGAAGCCGAACTGCTGGCCAAGGCGTGTCACCTACCGCGACAGCCAGCTTCCGTGCTAAGGGCCTGGCGGGGTGCCAGCACCGTTTGGCTAGGTTCCACACCAAATGCTGCGAAGGAAACCAAATCACTGGCTTCAGCTGGGAGAGGAGCATTCAAAGGTGGCTGTGGCTGAGGTTTACAAAAGCAGAAAGGTAACTGCAGTAAGGCAGAACTATTTTCACAGAATCCTGTACCACCAGCACTAGGGCTACTCAATAAAACCAGCAGAAGATTAGTGTTTTAAACCAAAAGAGGACTTGTTCCAGGCAAAGCTGGGGCTGCAGATCACAGGTATCAGCAGGTTCCAAGAGGTTTAGACAAATTCATGGGCAACAAGACCATAAATAGATAATAAAGGCAAGGATAGACCCTCTAGCATCACCAAACAGTGGAGGTGATGGTGGGGAAGTCTAGAGAAAGCGCCCTGGCTCCTCTGCTCAGCCTCAAGCAGTGGTTGTAGGGGGTGCTATGCTGCTACAGTCCCTGTTGAACTCTCCTTGAATTCTCTTAAATATGATTTATCCTGAAAAAAATGAATTATCCTGAGGAAAAGGGCTAAAGAGGGAAAGGGGAAATAAAAAAAAAATAATTTAAAAAGCAACCGATTGACAGAAGGAAGCAACAGATGCAGGAGGGGAGGAAGAAGATGCACGATGACCACAGGACCAAAAATGTAAAACACGGGGAAGCACCCAGCAGAGCACCCTTGCCAGTGCCCACCACCTCCTGAGGGTGTCCAGGCAGCCCCCGGCCGCTGCCTCCTGGGGAGGGATGCAGATCCCACGGGCAAAAGGGTTTCTTCCCTCCTCCCCCTTCAGCTTCCTCCTGCCGGTGGCTGTTTGGCCAGGGCTAGGAGGTGGCTGGCGAGGGCATCCTGCCACCAGCGTGGGGTTGGGACCGGGAGGGTGAAATAAACCGATGTGGGCGAAAGTGCAGCGCAAACCACCGGGCAAGGGACTGCGCCATAGCGCGTCCTGGGGCGCTCATGCGCATGAGGGAACACTGGCTGCGATGGATTTTTGGTTTACCTGTTAAAGGAGTTCTTTCTGTATTTTTTGATACTGCATTAGAAGGTTTGTATCCCGAAATATATTTATTAACTCTCAGGAAGGGACGTTTCTTTTTTCTTCACTTAGCTTCTCTATGCACTGGAGTTCTGCAGCTCCAGACTAACTTTTAAAGTAGTGTTATTTCAAGAATATCTGTCACCTGGTTGGAGACTTGAAGTTGCAGAATAATTAAATAATTTTATTATAGCACTATGTTGTATCTTCTAAATTCCCAGAGAATTAATACTTACATTGTTGAAACCTGGTAAATTACCGCATAACCTTGCTTGCCCTTTAGGCCAGGGACGTGATGCTCTGTATGTTACAACAGTCATATTTTAGCAGTGTCCTAACCAGAAGACCCTAGTACCTCAAGGAGTTAACGACCTACATACCAGTTGGCCTGAGAAGACATGGGTTACTTACAGTGCAGGCTATGCTGTGCTGCGGCACAGGTGCAGCTTGGCCTCCTGTCCTGTCCTGTGCTGCAGGGAACCCCCAGCCACAGCAGATACTTGGGCAGCTAATTGTAACAAAGGAACCTATAGGAGCTCCCTCCTGGCATTGGCAAGTACACCATCTGCATGCTGTCTTTATCAAAGCAAAGCAGTGTGTTCTCGTGTGAACATCCTTTTGTTTGACAGTAGGAATGATGCCCAGAATTGTTTTCTTCTCAGAAGATCCTACAAGAGCTCTGAAGACCAAAACGTTCGGGAACCTCTCCACAGACGGGATCTGCACCACGGGCCGTGCCCCGAGTGGAGGCGTGCCTGATGGTGCGCAGCTCGGGGTTCCCAGCGTCCGAAGGGAGGTAAGATTATCTTTACTGTCCTTTTTCCTCCTCATGTGAGCTCCAATAAAGGGCCTATTAATCAATATGTCTGGGAGTGCAAGTGCCTTTCTGCCTGGCATGGTATGAACGGTAGTCCTGGTGCATTAGCAGGCTGCATCCCAGAAAAAGGGCCTTATACTGCAGGGGTGAAGGCTAAGTTAAATAAGACCTTTCCCTTTTTTTGCTCTATATGTTTTTGGTATTCTCATTTCTGAAAAACATCCTCATCCAAACAAATTAGATGTCTTTCCTATATGGTACATATGTATTTTCAGGGTAAAATCTTCACTTCTTCCTGAGTCAGTATTTGTCAATTCCTGTGCTATCTCTGGTTTGTACTTGAAAACTTTGGCTCTAAATCAAAGGTCTAGATTGGATTGGTCAAACTCTCAAAACATCAGCTACTGACAGTCAAGGAGGCAAAAGAATACAAATGCTTCCCTCATCTGTGCCAGTCCCAGTCAGCCCCTCCTTACTGCGTGTCTGGAGAATCTTTAGGCATATATGGAAAGCAAGAAGTATTTTACATTTGAGAGCAGACAGACAGTTATCTCAAAGGGAAATGAATGAGATGTAGAACAGAAAATGAACTGAAGCAATGTTGATGAATGTTTTACAACATGAAGAAAAAATAATAATTAAAAAAAATCAGTCAAGATAGCAAGTGGACAGTAACAAGTTGTTGATATTCCTGCTTTCCAGATGGTATATTGAAAGGATGCCTCTTGGCATTTGTTCCAGTTTGTGGTCCGAAGGGAAGGGAAGGAAGGCTGTAAGTAAATGCCTTACCTGGCTTGTAGGCATCAACTCCAGGGAATGCAGCAGTCAGTCATGGGATACTGTGACAGATGGTATGCTAACTCCTTCAGGAATTAAAAAAAAGTGGCTGAGGAGAAGGCAAGCAGGACTGATCAGAAACAAATATGGAACCACTTGTCCTAGACAGTGTGCAGCAGCAGTGCAATTCACAGAGAATGTCACCTTTTGAGCCTCTTCTTTTGAGATATAAAGCTCAAGACCAGGAAGGACCAGGCTTTTCCTAGCCTAGCTCCATGCATGTTGGACAGAGTGGAAAGAGGCACTGCCAGACGGGCAGACAGCTGTAGAGATTTAATACTGGCCTTCATTTAGAAATCTAGATTTGGAGGCAGAGAACTTGAGAGGGGAAAGCAAAATGCAGGGAAGACTGTGGAACCAGTACGGGTGTCCTGAAATCAAGCTGGGGTCGAGTGGGTACCAATCTTTCTCTAAAGGCAGCTGCCGAGATGGTTCTCAGCCAGGATTGAATTCTGAGGTAACCCCTTTAGATGGCTATGCCCAGGCCTAGACAGGAAGGTGTTTAAGAGGAATTAAGTTGCTGGCTTTTGTGAAAACAGCACGCCGCTACAGCCCAAGGGCACGCCAGATGCAAAGCGCCCCAGACTGAGCAATACTCCAGCACTTGCATCCCCGCAGCCCGGGTAACTGCGCAGGTACGTTTCTGATACGGCTTCCACACGGGGATGAATTTCTGTGCAGCTTTATTTTGCTTATTTCAGCGGGGGGCTGGGCCGAGGCCCGGCGGAGCGCGGCCGCAGCGCTGCGGAGAGGAGGCAGCCCTGGGAGCTGGTTCTCCCCCGACAAGCACCTTCCTACCGTTCGTTCCCAGCTATTTTTCTGCTCCGCAGGGAAGCCAAGGCTGTCCGTCCGGCGCCCGGGGCTGTCCCTCCGCAGCCCCCTTCTCTCTCCTCAAGGCGGGCTGCGCTGCCGCCCTGCCCCTCCCCTCCCGTCCCCAGGCGGCGGCCCCGGCGACGAAAGAAACGCGCCTGTCACTGCAGAAGGGGTTCCCAGAGAGGGCGGAGGCTCCGCGGCGGCGGCAGGAGCGGCCGGACACCCACCCCTCGGCGCCGCGCTACCGAGCCGCCCGCCCCGGCCGCCTCAGGGGCCGCGCAAGCGCAGGGCGGGCACCGCCCTCTCCCGGCTCAGCCCCGTGACGCTACGGCCCGCCCTCCAGCCCAGCCAATGGCAGGGACGGGTTTGGCACCGCCCTCTGCCCCGGGGCCAATGGGAGCTGGGAGAGGGCGGGGAGTCGCCGTCTATAGGCCGAGGTGGGGGCGGTGGCGGTGAAGGTGACGGGGGCGGCCGGCGGGAACATGGCGGCGGCGGTGGTGATGCTGGGCCGGCGGCGCCCGGCCGCGGAGCTGCTGCGGGTGAGGAGGGCGGCGCGCGGGGCGGGCCCCAGCCCTTTCCCTCTCCCCCTGTGCGGCCCCGCCGCGGCGCCCGGGAACGTTTGGCCGAGGTCACAGCCGCGGCTGCGGCGGGGAAGGCGGCGCCCCCCTCCCCTCACCCCTGCGGCGCGGCGGGAGGCAGCCCCCGGCCCGGGAAGGAGCTGAGGGGAGGGAGCAGGTCCCGGGTCGCCTCCTGCGGCGGGGCCCTCGGCTGGGGGAGCGGGGGCCGGTGCCCGCCGCGGCCTGCAGGGCCGGGCGGGCCGCGCCGCCCCGGAGCCGCCTGGTCGGTGAAGGGCGGCTCCCCCCGCCCCAGCAGCCCCGGGCCGGGTACCCGCTAAGCCCAGCGGGACCTTTAGCCGCGATCCTGAGGGCGGCTTTTTCCATTGCCTCATAACCGCCCGTCCGCGCTGGGAGCGTGGCGGGCTGGCCGGGGCCCTCGCCCGGCTCTTCAGCTCCTTCCTGCGTCATTCGCTGCCCTGCAAAGGCCCTGTATCCATCGGGTACCCGCCTCAGCCATGAGGATGTGTAGCAGCTGTCAAGGCTTTCTCTAGCCAGGGCAAGCAGGTAGCAAATGTACTGCCTCGGCGTGCGTAAGGTGGGTTCATCAGAAACGCAGACAGCTGGGAGGTGAGATACTGAGTGCTCCTGCCCGGAGAGCCACAGTACCCGGTTGCTCTGAGGCACCACTGACTTTATTGGTGGGGGTGCCGGGTCTGCCCGGAGCGCTGGGGATCCTGTCACTGGTGTAGAGAGCTGTATGAGGAAGAAAAGGGCAGGTGAAGCATTGACATTGCACTGGACTGCATGGGGATTGGCCTTATTGCCATTATGCAGAGCTGAAGGTTGTGTCTTACCAGCTGTAGAAAGTGGTTTTTTGTTTTTTTTGTTTTGTTTTTTTTTTTTTTTTTTTTACAAAAAACAACTCTGTAATTGACACAGAGCATGAACGCTACTAGCAGATGCCAGTTACACGTAGAAGCGTATTGTCTGGTTTGTCCAGTTTACTACAAAAGTAACCTTCAGGCGTAGCACAGTAAGGGCATGTTACTTTGCTGTTTTTTTTTTTTTTTTTTTCCTGATGCTAACCCTAGAAAGCCCTCTTATTAGAGCCCTGCAGGAACATAATTCATTTTTAGAGAGAAGTTGAACTTAAACTTTCCACTGGCTATTACAACCTGAGCTAGGGAAAAAAAAAAACTAATTGAAAAGTAGTAGGAAAAAAACTGTCTTTTGATAGTTGGAGGTTGTCAAATGAAGAGAGAAACAGACTAGATTTTCATATTGTGGACACAATACCAGAAAGCATTCGTTGATGTATAAAATTTATGATGTTTTCACAGTGTCCTTAAGCAGTTATTATTTTTAATTAGTATTTATTTAGCTCTCACTCAGTAATGACCAGAAGTCTCCAGAGTACTGAAATGTTGTCTAAGGAAATGGCTTAAACTCTTGATATTTTAAACCACTAATTGAAAGATAATTCTCTTAATATATGAAATAATACCTACAGATGTATCTTTGTATCTTTACACTGATAAATTGGATGAAACTAGTAGCTGGTGAATTAGCCTACTCAGGTCATACCTTTTTCTTTTCCTTGGTTTTTTCTTTTTTTTTTTTTAATATTTTGTTTTAGCATTCCAAATTCATTGTCCTAATTTTGGTTCATGAAATGCCAATGAAATGAAGCTGTAGACACAAACTGCCACTGTTTAAAACAGCAGTAAAGTTAATCACAGAATCAAAGAATCATGGAATTGTTTAGGTTGGAAAAGACCTTTAAGATCACCAAGTCCAACCATTAACCTAACACTACCAGGTCTACCACTAAACCACGTCCATAAGCACCACATCTATGTGTCTTTCAAATACCTCTAGGGGTGGGGACTCAACCTGGGCATCCTGTTCCAATGCTTGACAGCCCTTTTGGTGAAGAAACTTTTCCTAATATCCAATCTAAACCTCCCCTGGCACAACTTGAGGCCTTTTCCTCTTGTCCTATCACTTGTTACTTGGGAGAAGAGACTGACCCCCACCTGGCTGCAGCCTCCTTTCAGGTAGTTGTAGAGAGCAATAAGGTCTCCCCTCAGCCTTCTCTTCTCCAGGCTAAACAACCCCACCTCCCTCAGCCGCTCCTCAGAAGACTTGTGCTCCAGGCCCTTCACCAGCCTTGTTGCCCTTCTCTGGACATGCTCCAGCACCTCAATGTCCTTGTAGTGAGGGGCCCAAAACTGAACACAGTACTCGAGGTGTGGCCTCACCAGCGCTGAGTATAGGGGCACTATCACCTCCCTGGTCCTGCTGGCCGCACTATTTCTGATGCAACCCAGGATGCCGTTGGCCTTCTTGGCCACCTGGGCACACTGCTGGCTCATGTTCAGCCAGCTGTTGACAAACACCCTGTCGTGGTTTAACCCCAGTTGGCAACTAAGCACCATGCAGCCGCTCACTCACTCCCCCCTGGTGGGATGGGGGAGAGAATCGGAGGAGTAAAAGTGAGAAAACTCATGGGTTGAGATAGAGACAGTTTAATAGGGAAAGCAAAAGCCGTGCACACAAGCAAAGCAAGGAATTCATTCACTACTTCCCATCGGCAGGCAGGTGTTCGGCTATCCCCAGGAAAGCAGGGCTCCATCACGCGTAACGGTTACTTGGGAAGACAAACGCCATCATGCTGAATGTCCCCCCTTCCTCCTCCTTCCCCCAGCTTATATACTGAGCATGATGTCATATGGTATGGAACAGCCCTTTGGCCAGTCTGGGTCAGCTGTCCTGGCTGTGCTCCCTCCCAGCTTCTCATGCACCTGGCAGAGCACGGGAAGCTGAAAAGTCCTTGACCAGTGTAAACTCTACTCAGCAAGAACCAAAACATCACTGTGTTATCAACATTATTCTCATCCTAAATCCAAAACACAGCACTCTACCAGCTACCAAGAAGAAAATTAACTCTATCCCAGCTGAAACCAGGACACACCCCCAGGTCCTTTTCCACCAGGCAGCTCTCCAGCCATTCCTCCCCAAGCCTGTAGCGTTGCGTGGGGTTGTTGTGACCGAAGTGCAGGACCCGGCACTGAGCCTTGTTGAACCTGAATTCTGCTCCCCTTCCCTGTCTTCCAGCTCAGGGGGCTGGGTACCCAGAGAAAAACTGGTCTGACTATTAAAGACTGAGGCAAAGAAGGCATTGAGCACCTCAGCCTTTTCCTCATCCTTTGTCACTATGTTTGCCCCCGCATCCAATAAAAGCTGTAGCATCTCCTTAGCCCTCCTTTTGTTGCTAATGTATTTATAGAAACATTTTTTGTTGTCTTTTACAGCAGTTTACCAGATTAAGTTCCAGTTGGGCTTTGGCCCTTCTAATTTGCTCCCTGCATAGCCTCACAACTCCTTGTAGTCCTCCTGAGTTGCCTGCCCCTTCTTCCAAAAGTCATAAACTCTCCTTTTTTTCCCCTGAGTTCCAGCCAAAGCTCTCTGTTCAGCCAGGCCGGTGTTCTCCCCCACTGGCTCTGTCATTTCATGATTACTGTGCCCAAGACAGCCTCCAACTGTCACATCACCCACCAGTCCTTCCCTGTTCACAAACAAGAGGTCCAGTGGGGCACTTTCCCTAGTTGGCTCCCTCAGCAGCTGTGTCAGGAGGCTATGTGTCAACGAATGAACCAAAGTCCACGGAAGCAGACAGAGGGACTAGTAAACTTTGTCAAGATAGCACCACTTACTCCCCAGTTTAGACATGTGTTATATGTGTACATAACAGACTTGGCCAAAATAAGTTGGGTTTTGTTTTTAAAGGAGTATTTGTTTATTTTTCAGAAATTATTTTATCACAGATGTTACGGTGAGACTTCACTTTTTTAAAAGGCATTTTATGATTTTTAATTTAATATTTTTCCAGTGTTTCTTAGATATTTTTTTTTTAAATAATTACTTCTACGTAAATGGTACATTTCTGAAATATCATGGTATTGGCTTTCTTGATATGAAATTCTGAGGACTTTCTTATTTTCAGGCTTTGACGTATACAAGCCGTGGCTATGCATCACAGCGCACTTTAAATGTAAGTATAAAGCACTATCCGACTGCAATAAATCACTGTTTTAAATCTCCTTCTTAATTACTGAAGTTTTCAAAAAAGTTACCACAAAAAAATCTGTGTTGTAGACAATGTGACTTGTCCCCAAGTCACACCTGACTGCAAAATCTGCAATAAAAGTCAGATTTTCTTTTTTATTTTGTTTTGCTAATTGTTAGGTACTGTGGGACAAAATTGGTTAGAAGTGTGTCAGCTAACTTAATGCAACTGTTTACCCCTTATTGGAAAATACAGCTGATGCCAACTTGTGCCTTTGAGGTTATTTGTATATTATCCTGCAACTTGCTGTTGCAACATAAAAGATGAGGACAAGCGTGTTACTGTCACTGAAGTCAATCATGATGAAGAAGGGGTTACAGAAACAGACAGACCTTCTGAGTTTTAAACAAGTATAATTTGTCTTTTTTTTGTTTAGATATTTTCTAGTGGTTTGTTTCTTTGCTTGTCTCCCTAAATAAAGAACTTGTGGTGAGACCCTGTAAAGCTTTGTGTCTGACTTCTGCTGAAACCAGCACAGCTGGAGGCATTCATTGCTGCTTCTCAGTAGCTGTCCACGGGCAGCGAAAGGTCTGAAATATGCATCTTTTTGGTGCCAGGTCGTCATGTTACTCTCGCAGGGTTAGCAGGTAGGTATGTTGATGTAGCACTGAAGCTAAGAGGTGAAATAAAAGTAAATCTGTTTTGAGGGGCTGCTAGGTATAGAGCTGAATGCCATACCATGTCTTAAACTACTGCTTATGCATTATGCTGGGACCTGGGTGCTTTTGAATATCTCCAAGGATGGAGACTCTCTGGGCAACCTCTTCCAGTGCTTGGTCACCCTCACAGTGAAAAAGTGTTTCCTGATGTTCAGAGGGAACCTCCTGTGTGTCAGTTTGTGCCCGTTACCTCTGGTCCTGTGCCTGGGCACCACTGAAAAGAGCCTGGATCCGTTCTTTTGCACCCTCCCTTCAGGTATTAATATACATGGATGAGGTCCCCCTGAACCTTCTCTCCTCCAGGCTGAGCAGTCCCAGCTCTCTCAACCTTTCCTTGCGTGTCAGGTGCTCCAGTCCCTTAATCATCTTTATGGCCCTTCGCTGGACTGTCTCCAGCATGTCCATGTCTCTCTTGTACTGGGAAGCCCACCACTGGACACAGCACTCCAGGTGTGGCCTCACCAGTGCTTAGTAGAGGGAAAGGATCACCTCCCTCGACCTGCTGCCAATACTTCATCTAATGCAGCCCAGGATACTATTTGCCTTCTTTGCTGCAAGGGCCCGTTGCTGGCTCATGTGCAACTTGGTGTCCACCAGGACCCCCAGGTCCTTTTCTGCCAGGCTGCTTTCCAGCTGTGTGTCCCCCAGCATGTCCTGGTGCCTGGGGTTGTTCCTCCTCAGATGCAGGATTTTGCACTTCTCCTTGCTGAACTTCATGAGGTTCCTGTTGGCCCATTTCTCCAGCCTGTCCAGGTCCCTCTGGATGGCAGCACGATCATCTGATATATCAGCCACTCCTCCCAGTTTGGTGTCACCAGCAAACTTTCTGAGGGTACACTCTGCCCCATCATCCAGATCATTAACGAAGATGCTAAGCAGGATTGGACCCAGTATTGACCCCCTGGGGTACACCACTAGTTAATGGCCTCCAACCAGACTTCATGCCACTGGTCACCACCCTCTGGGCCTGGCCTTTCAGCCAGTTTTCAGTCCACCTCACTGCTCATCCAGCCCATACATCAACAGCTTCTCCGTGAGGATCTCATGGGAGACAGTGTTGAAAGCCTTACCAAAGTCTAGGCAGACAATGTCCACTCCTCTGCCTGCATCTACCAAGCCAGTCATTTCACTGTAGAAGGTTATTGGGTTGGTTGAGCATGACTTCCCCTTGGTGAGTCTGTGCTGATGACGCCTGATCATTTTCTTGTTCATGTGCCTGGAAATGGTTTCCAGGATTAGCTTGTTTCATCACCTTCTTGGGAATTGAGGTGAGGCTGACCGGCCTGTAATTCCCCAAGTTCTCCTTCTTCCCCTTCTTGAAGATAGGAGTGACATTTGCTTTCCTCCAGTCCTCAGGAACCTCTCACAATTGCCGTGACCATTGCAAGATTATCGAGAGTGACCTTACAAAGACATCTGCCAGCTCCCTCGGCACTCGCGGGTGCATCGCAGTAGGGCACATGGATTTACATATGTCCAGTTTACTTAAGTATTCCCTGACCTGATCCTCTTCCACCAAGGGTACATCTTCCTTGCTCTAAACTTCCCCCCTGGTCTCTGGGGCCTGGGATTCCTGAAGGCCGGTCTTACTAGTGAAGACTGAGGCAAAGAGAGCATTTAGTACCTCAGGCTTTTCCATGTCCTGTGTCACCAGGTCCCCTGCCCCATTCAGCAGCAGGCTCACATTTTTCCTAGACTTCCTTTTGCCTCCTAGGTGCTTTTGGAAGCCCTTCTTGTTGCCTTTGTCATCCCTTGCCAGATTCAATTGCAGTTGGGCTTTGGCTTTCGTAACCTTGTCACTGCAGGCTCGGACAGTATCTCCCAGGTTCCCTGTCCCTCCTTCCACCTTCTGTATGCTTCCTTTTTGTGTGTGAGTTTTTGTCATCCATGCAGATGACCTGGCATTTTAACCTGACTTCCTGCTTGTTGGAATGGACTGCTCTTGAGCTTGGAAGGGGTGATCATCAAATATTAACCAGCTTGCTTCGACCCCTCCTCCCTCCAGGGCCTTGGGACTCTTTCAAGCATCATCCATCCCAAGGCTGAGCTCAGTGCGCTCCAGCTGTTCTCTCACCTAAAGGGCAACCCCCCCTCCTTGTCACCTTGGCCCATCCTTCTAAAGAGCCCGTATCCCTCCATGGCAGCACTCCAGCTATGGGAGCCATCCCACCACGCCTTCGTGATCCCAACAAGATTGTAGTCTTGCAACTGCACACCGATCTCTAATTCCTTATGTTTATTCCCCATGCTGCATGCATTAATAAAGATTATTTTAGTGCTCTGAAACACTTGCATGATAAAAGGGAAGGTGTGACATGAATGAAAGAGTAAAAGTGGATAAATTTAAAAAATACTGGTATATGTGTGCATGTGTGAGAGAGACTGTGACTTTTACTCCATGCTTCTCCTCTTAGGAGGTGGTGATAGCAAGTGCTGTAAGGACACCGATTGGATCTTTCCAAGGATCTCTTTCGTCATTGCCAGCCACTAAACTTGGTTCCATTGCAATTAAGGGAGCAATTGACAGAGCAGGTATATGTAAATATTTTTTCTGTGACAAAGAAAACCTCAGGTGGCTCAGAACAGTATCAGTCTCTGTCTTTTAAGGTGCTTGGTAAACAAAAGATCCTGTATTTTTTTGCTGCTGTGGCACTCCTAAGTCTTTATCCACAAATGGTATTTAAGTAAAGTTGACTGTTGGGCTTTGTTTCAATCTGAATTAAGTGCTGCTTCTAGGAGCAGAATATTACTTAGGGGTATCTGTGCTAATCCAAATCAGATTGAAGATGCTGATTGTTTTTCTGGGGTGGGGTTTTATGACACACCTAAGCTGATGAAAAGGCTACTTGTTGCTGAAACCAGTGGCCCTTCCTTTCCCTGCCCATTTTTCACATGGGTACTTACGCTTGTGGGACACCCTTGTGAGTCTGTTGATGGATTGGAATTAGCAAAAAAAGTCTTTTGGGGGGAGAGGAGGGTTAGTTTTCTACAAATTTGGCTTCTTGAAACAGCATATTGCAAGAACTTGAATACCAGGGCTGTTGCAAGAGATGCAGTGGGTGAGCAGGCCTCTTCTGTCTCATGGTAGCTAGCCTTGGCTCACCCCTGTTAAACAAACAAACAAACAAACAATCAAAACTGTTTCTTTAGACATAATTGTGGCAGGTAGAAAGTTTTGTGCATTGAACCATCCATGGAAATTGAGCTTCTCAGGTGACTAGTGAGACTTGGAAATGTTTGCTTTAGTTAGCTAACTGTAGCTTGTTCTGCAGGGTAACAAGGGAATTCTTTTTGGTGGGGGTCACCAGTTCATCGTGTGCCATGAATATGAGAGTAGAGGTCTGGGATGCACCCAGCAGGGGCCTGTGTGCTGCTTTTGGCCCACGGGTTGGACATGGCACATTTCATCAGTCTTTGATAGGAAACTTCAATGGGAAGGTTCGTAAAAGGGAGTTACATCTCCCATGCAAAGAATCCTGAATTGAAACAATTTTGTTTTATAGGTATCCCTGCAGAAGAAGTGAAAGAAGCGTATATGGGCAATGTCTTGCAGGCTGGGCAAGGACAAGCTCCAGCAAGACAAGCAGTCCTGGGTGCAGGTATTAATTCTCTTGATTCTGGGGTTAAGGTTTTGTGTCTTTATGTAGACAGTGTAGATTATTGAGCTTTGAGTTAAAGCAGAGTGGTGCCCAGCCTTTTGTCAAGACAGTCTGCGTATGCTTTTTTCCACGTGGTGGGTGATGGGTGTATGTTGTACTCATGTAAGTGGGCCTAATTGTGCGTCCTCAGGAATCAATTTTCATATGCAGAATGCATGTTACTGCCTACAGTGTTTGTAGAATCTGGAAAAGACAATATTGGAGACCAGGCTGCTACTTCCAGAGCACTTGCTGCTAATGATGGATGCTGCTCTTTGAATCTTTCATGAAACAGACTTTTTTTCTTCAGTGTATCATTACTCTTAAGCCTTATTGGATAAAGGGTCAGTGAGTTTCCATGAACTGCAGATATGAGTATGTCATTACACTCATCTTCTCGTGGAGTCTGGAGCTGTCACTGGAAGGATTCACTCTATAATGTTAACAGCAGCACAGATGTTACTGGGGTGCAGGAGTTATTTTCTTCTGCCTTTTGCTGTAGGGATGGGATTTTATACCTTAGCATGATGCTAGGGAAGTCTGTGGGTCAGGGAAGAACTGGATACTTTCTTGGCTCTGTCCCTGTACTTTTTTGAAAAAGAAGGAACTGCTTCCATTAGAGGCAAAGGGATGAATATGGCTCTCTTCTTCCCCCTGGTGAGTTTCCCCATCTCACTGCTGGTATGGAGTTGTGCTGGGAGCCAAGCCCTAATGCTAGAGAGCAAGCCTAGGGTAGAGGCAGTGATGCAGTGGTCTTGAGCCAAGCTGCACACAGCAGAGCCCAAAACTATTGCCATGAACACTCAATAACAGTAAGAACTCAATAACAACTGTGTGAATGACACTGACACCTAGCGCTTTTGGTCCTGTTCAGTATTGCTTGCGTTTAGAGTCCCTGTACTTCTGGGGTCTGTCTTGTTGCCAGTTGCTAAATTCTACAGCTTGTTTATGCCTTTTCAATCTCAAATGCTTCTTAGAGGCAGGGATTGGGGTGTCAGGAGGAGGAACAGTTCTGGAGAGGAATAGTTCTGGAATCGCTTCCCTGATCTTGTCTCTGATTCCTCATTTGCTTGCTCCCTTATCACAAGTCTGTTGTCTGAAGGGGAGAGACAACAAGAGTCTCCAAGAAGGATAGCAACTAGAGGTGAGGATAGATAAATTGCTTTGGCAGGCTAAATAGTACAAGCTGGACACCCTGGGCTTAGATAAAAACTGGTCCCATATGAAATATTGCTGAAACACCAATACAGTGTTAAGTTGTTTGTACAACTTCTTTGACTTAGGTCTGCCAATCTCCACTCCTACTACAACTGTCAATAAAGTCTGTGCTTCAGGGATGAAGTCGATCATGATGGCAGCACAAAGCCTGATGTGTGGGAGTCAGGTATGTGAATTTTAGTGCTGTTTTATGGAAAAAACACACCACTAATGTTGTAGATCCTGTCCTACTAATGACTCTGCTCTTTGATTTGGGACTGTGTTTTGACTTGGGATAATAAAGCTAATTAGTGAGGTTTTGTTTTGCTTATGCAACCTTAGTTTTATAGTCATGTAAGTGTGTTTTGGTTTAAAACAGAAAATTGTACGTAGTTAGGAAATTGTCAGATGTATTTTTAGAGCTAGGCAAATAAGGTGGATTTTTTTTGGGGGGGTGTTTACATCCTCTCCCTACTGCTCTTCCCCCACCCCACCTCCTCCCTCACCCCCAAAAAATAATTAAGGGAATTTTCAAGCTTTCTGGTTTGAAAAATTGAAGAACTTTTAATAGACTTAGTTTTTGCTGAAACACATTCAATCTTGACTTTCAGACACTTTTAACACTTAAATGGATTAAAGGTACATATTAAAGCAATGTTGTTTCCAAGTACATTAAAGACGTTTCAGGGTTTTTTATTGTTTTAGAAGAATTGTTGCTGAATAAGTGTTTTCATTGAAGAGAGCTTGATGGAGCAGAATTGCTCATCTCTGTCAACAGTGTTCTAATATTCTCTGTATGATGGGGAAAATAGTATCACTTAATGGGAGGATGCAAGAATATACCATCTTCAGCAAGCTGTTAAATGCTGTGCAGCAAAGAATATGGGAGAGAACGTGAAGAAAGACATTTCAGTTTTGTTTTTAATTCCATACTCAAAGCATTTTGGCAACATCTCCCCTTCTCTGAAGTGAAAATATTGTCAGTTCAATATATATTTTTGGTTTACAAAGTGGCTCATCAGTGAGAAATGTACTTACTATTCTTTTTTTTTTAATGAACAAAAGTAACAGTGTTTTTTTTTTAATATTTAAGTTTCATTATCTCTTCTGTGGAAATAACAGTATAGCTGAGTTAGGCAACTACTTATTGCTTTGGCCTTGCTCTGCAGAGAGCAGCACTTTGTCCAGTGCGTACTGAAGTCGGTGGAAGTCTTGTCACTGGACTTTGAGGCAGGCCCAGCGTGTCTGTGTAAACAGCTACATTTGGATTTAGGAATTTACATCCAGTGACTTCATGAGAGTGGTTGTGTGTTTGGCTGGTTTGGCAGATGCAGGCCCTGAGCTCTGAAGAGAACTGGAGTCTTCAACTGAGCTAATCATACATGCTGTGCTGCCAGTCTCAGCAAAAGCAGAGACCCAGCCAGCTATTAGTCTCTTGGAGCTATAAATTATGGGTTTTTTTGGTATTTGTTTGTTTTTCCTGGCTGCGGGCTGTGAGGTATCTGCGGTATGAAAGTCAGTGATGGTTCCCAGTGGCTTGAGTCAGTGTACATCATCATATAAACAACTGTATTAACTCTGTCTCCAAGTCTTTCAGTTTAGGGAATTGAAATGCCAGGGACTCTTGTTCCTCTGATCTGTTGCTGCTTCCATATCTCAACTGCCTTTCCGATTTATCTGCCTTTCCAGTTTGTCTCCAGCCTTCTTTCTTTTCTTCATTACTTCATGTCACTGTTCCTGGATCTAGTTTATAATCTGTTCTGAGCCAAACCATTATTTCTCTGAGTCTTAATTTAAAGAAACAAAAAAACCTTTCATCGGTTTCTTATTGCTGTTTTGATGTAAATCTTGTTGAATTTATGTTAACAGCACGATTGAACTCTCAAAGACTCACACTGCTCTGTGTGTATTTTTCTTACATTTATCCATATTTCAAATATGCTGTTAAACACAACTGTGTCTATCCTTCATTGGGGGTATAGCCTGATGAACAGTAGGTATACTTATGGTCCTTATAGCTTTTCTGTTTTTTGCTTTGTCTCAGCTTGAAAAGCATACTAATTTAGAAATGTCCATAATGATTCAGCTTAATTTGAGTTCAGTAATCATTAATTATTAACATCTCTTTTTTGCTGGCCTTTCCAGATGATAAAACCATATTATAAGTCATCTCTCTTTACACAGTAAGATGAAAAAATATTATGTAAAACTGCAGGTACTTGTAAATCTCTGTCTCTTCTTATTGGTCTCATAGATTCTGACTGTTGCTTGTTCCATAGGGATATGGAGCTGCGAATGAAGAACAAAAATGAGAAATTTACAGAAAAAGAAACTGTTTAAAATAAAATCTATAATTTGATCTCAGAAGCTTTTGAAGTAAAAGGACAAGAGATTGACATGGCTCTTGCAGCTTTCTAAAACTGCGTACAAGACAAAAGTCCAGTTGTTCTGTCAGGGTGGATTAACCCTCTTCAGCTGTTGTTCCTGCTGCTTGCTTTTTAAATGCATAAAGATTTTTTTTTCCTCTTTCTCTGGGACTCCTCAGAAATATAAAGCATCCATGCTTAAGCTTTTGCTCATATTTGTTCCTACAAGAAGTCATAGAGAACACACTGCATTATTAATAATTTTAACTTGTTTCCTTTGAGCAGGACGTAATGGTTGCTGGTGGAATGGAGAGCATGTCTAATGTTCCCTATACAATGAGCAGAGGATCGACGCCTTATGGAGGAGTAAAGCTGGAAGACCTGATAGTAAAAGATGGGCTGACAGATGCTTATAACCATATCCATATGGTAAATATTCCTGCACAGTACTCAAGTATCAACCATAGACCTGATGCAGCTTTGAAGAGCTTGCTCATAATTATTATGAAACTACTTCGTGTAGCAAACCTAGAAATGAGGAATAACATTAAGAGGGGAGGAAAAAGTCTTCCACTTCCAGGTGTCCTGTAGTAACTGTAATGGAGGGGCTAGACAGAAGACCAAAACAGAATAGCAAATTGTGTGTTAATATTTGTCTGTCTCTGATTGAAGTCTGAATAGCCCAGAGCAGGGATTTAAAAAAAAAATTCTGCTACTGATAGATTGCTGTTGCTCCATCTGTGGGAGAGAGCAGTCAAGTTACTTGATGTCTTTGAGGGTAGCTACTCTGTACGGTTCAGCCGGCTCTCGTGTTTATTTTCCCTCCCCCAATGCACATATCTCCTATCTTCTGTTGGAAGGTTTGAGTCAGCTGATATGCTTACTCATCAGCATGGTAACTTAAATTGGACAAACAACTGCAAACTTAGGATGGGTTTGGAAAACAACTGATAGGAAGATAGTGAAGAACAAGCATCAGGGAAGAAGAGTTTGAAAAGAGAATGACTACTTTCAATTTACGAATATTTCTGACCTTTGCCTAGGGTAATTCACAACTGTAGGGCATTATTGATTGATCAGTTGTTGTTCTTGCTGGTGTACAGGGACACATGTCGTGAAGAGTATTCTACTGTGATCCATATATTTGATACAGACCTCGCTGCTGCTGCGTGTGATTTATTCTTTTTGCAGTCTAGCGCACTCGGCTTAGGCTAGTGGTTGAAATTCACTCCCACATTCCAGCCAAAATGGATTTTGTGAGGATTTTTATAGGAATGTAAATAGTGGCTTTGCTAGTTCCTCTATGTGGGGAAAAACTCTAGAAGTTGGTTATAATACACAAAGTTTTAACAGACTGGGACAATATTTCAGAGCCTTTTGTCTTTATTATAGCAGCTGTAGGTTGCTCGGAAAACCATAACAGTCTGTGTGAGAATATGCAGGAAGGCCCATCCGATGGCTTTAGGAACTTACTCTTGTCTACGTTTTGGCAATAGACTAAGTTGCTGGTGCTATGAAGACTTTAAATTCTTTAACTGCATAGAAGTGAACTTGGTTGTTTGAAGAACTGGTGGAACACGGTACTAAAGGGGTTTGTGTTGGTTCATTGAGTTTTCTACAGAAACGAGAGGTGGAACAAAACCTGTTTAAGAACAAATCTTTCAGGTTGACTAAATGAGTATCCTTTTTTTTATTTTGTCACCAGGTATTTAGACAGTGTTGGTAATGAATTATGATTGTATAATTATGATTATGATTGATCTATATAAAAAAAGAATCGACTGTTTCATTCTACTTATTTCATTCCAGTTATTAGACAACAGGTATACATACTTTTATTTGTACAGTTTTTAGAGTATGAGATCCCGAAGGCTAAATAAGCCCTGTGTGTTGACCTCTTCTTGTAACCTGTGGAATAGATGAGCTAATAATGGCATGACAACACTAGTAAGATGATGTGAACATGCTGTTCTGTGGCTGAACAATGATCTTCAGTCAGCCCTAAGCACTTTAAAACTTACTTTTGCATGCAGTTTTTTAACTTAAAAGAAAAGCCTTGTAACGAATGTTCCTTCATGGCTTTAATCATCTGGATCCAGAACACCTTTGCTAAATCTGAAGTTCATATTCCAAAACCAGAAGTTTGATCATGACTGTGTAAATTAGAAATGGACACATACTAGTCACATGGAAATCTGCTGGTTGAGTTTTTTCAGCTACATTTGTAGTTTGTATCTCCAGAAATGCCAAACCTAACGTGCCTGGTTTCCTCCAAGGGCAACTGTGCTGAGAATACTGCAAAGAAGTTTACTATTTCACGAGAGGAACAAGACACTTACGCCATAGGCTCTTACACAAAGAGCAAAACAGCCTGGGATTCAGGAATATTGAAAAACGAAATAGTTCCTGTCACTATTTCAAAAAAAGGTATTATGGAAAGGTGTGATAAAATGAATTGTGTTTCTCATTGAAAGCTGTAACATTGTCTGTGTTCAGTGCAACTTGTGTTGTTTAAATGTGCAGATATCAGGAACGCGAATTTTAGATGAGCTAAGAATTTTCTGTTATGCAAACTTTCTGGTGAGCAGCAGTCAGTGACCTGTGATCTGGTTTTGGTTTTTAATTTTCCTTTAATGTTATACACCGTATCTTCTTCCTTTTTTATGTAAGTGGAAGACCAGCTACTGAACTTAGCTAGTATGGCTTGAGGACATCTGTGTTTTAACTTCCCTATTGATTACCTTAAAGATATGTTCTTTGTGCCTTTCATTCAGCCGCCAAGAAGTATAAATGGATTTGCTGTGAATAAATTGGATTAAGGAATAATTTTTTTTCCAGTTTTCATAAGCACATTTCTTGACATGCATTTTTACATGTGTTTACATTTTTTTAATGAAATAAGTTGTTCAAATAAGGCAGCATTTAATCAAAGTACTGTGCTAGAATGCCTTAAGAATGGACAGTACTATAAAATACTAAACCAAATCTGAATTTCAGGAAAGCCAGATACAGAAGTGAAAGAAGATGAAGAATACAAACGTGTTGATTTTAGTAAAGTTCCAAAGCTGAAAGCTGTTTTCCAAAAAGAAAATGGTAAATATTGTTGAATTAATTGCTTAATTTTCTGTCAAGTGTAAGGATGATGTGGTGCTTAGGGACATGGTTTAGTGGTGGACTTGGCAGTGCTAGGTTCACGGTTGGACTTGATGATCTTAAGGGTCTTTTCCAACCTAACCGATGATTCTATGATACTTTGTTGTAGTGAGGAGTACTGTTCACAAGAGCTTGAATGCCCAACAGTAGTCCCTTAACTTTTAAATGTCTGCTAAGATAAAGAAACATGCTTCACAACAGCATGAACTGGCTTGGATTAAAAGATGGTCCAAGGACCTTAACCCAGCGAAAACCTCTGTTTTGAACATTTACTTTAAAAAGACTGAAATAGCTTGGTTTCAGTTTAGCTATTGCCTTGGTCTCCGCCAAGTGTAAGCTCTGGTGTCGGTGGGAGCTGGAGTGCCCTTACGTAGTTACCTGGGACTTCCCTGAACCTGTCACTGATACGTCTTTCTGGCTAACGCAAAGTTGCCGCTCATTCCCATCCCTTTTTGAGCTGGAATTCTGTGTTAATGCCAGCAGTGCAGCCGACAGGGAAGGCATGCTCTAAACCGCCACCTGGATAGATAGGAATTCATGTGATGATTGTACTTGTTTAATCAAACTGATTTAAAAAAAAAAAACCCTCATTTTTAGTTAACTTGGTGCCGCAGATATCACCATATTGTCGAGACCTTATGTTCAAGGGCCTAAGGTTAAAAAAAACCCATTAACAGGATGTCCCTGAGCTATATCACACTTTCCCCCTCTGTTCAAACAATGCTTTACCTTTTCTAGGAACAGTTACAGCTGCCAACGCCAGTACTCTGAATGACGGAGCAGCGGCTTTGGTTCTGATGACTACAGAGGCAGCCAAGAGACTGAAAGTCAAACCACTGGCGCGGATAGTAGGTACGGCTTTTCATATCATTGAGTACAGTCCTGGAAAATACTCCCGTAGTACGCTCTCAGACTGGGAGTCCCGTTTGGCCCGTTATCTGACATGCGCGGGACAGAAAAGGGGAGCCCTGAGGCGTTATGGCTGCACCTTCTCAATACAGTCCTTGAAATTTCAAATGTCGTACCAGCAGGCTTTTGATCATAAATGGAGTTTTCTATATGGACTAACATTAAAAATACAAAAATGTTGTTATGTGGCTCACTTAAGGCACTAAACTTTAGATTTATCTGTTTCATGAACTGTTATATTCAGAATTTTTCTATATCTTGGCTGGGTTTGCTGCTTGCACGAATAAAAATCACGTATGGTAAGAACAAAAGGTCTTTAAACAGCTGTTGCCATTTTTACAGCTTTTGCAGATGCTGCTGTTGATCCCATTGACTTCCCAATTGCACCTGCACACGCTGTTCCCAAGGTAGGAATAAAACTGAGTGATTATTGAAAAACAACAAACTTCCCTAGCACTGGATCGTTGGTTCATCCCTCAGTGGATCTTCCTGTAATTAGGATTAAAATTATAATTACGTCATGAATACAAAGAACACACGTTTTTCAGAGGATCAAGGCTAGAATGCAGATTTTCAGAGTAACAAATTTCTCACACCTATTTTGAAAGAGAATATTGTTTTATACTGCTTTCACCAACTTCGGGCTTATTTACACTTTTGAAGCTTTGCAGCTAGTATGGCTAAAGGCAAAATAAATGCGGTTATGCAAGTATAGACTCATTCAAAAAGGAGCTGAAGACAAGTGTACGGCGTGAGGCAATACTCTTACCAGTTGAAATGTACTTACTGTGGCAGCGGTCTTAGTATAGTGTGATGAAAACATATTCTTGGCATAGGGTACTCTCATTTCTTTTGTGAAAATGCAAGTTTGTGCCTCAGTACCTCAGTTTTGCTTTTTCCCATCTGACAAAGAGGTTCCGAAATGTGAACTTCAGTCACCCTATGGGCAGCCTGAGTCACCGACTTCAAAACAGACCTAATTATTTCTATAATTAGCTTCCTAATTTTTTCACTGTAGTAATTGTTCTTCTTATTATTTCTAGATTCTAAGTGAGACAGGCATGAAGAAAGAAGATATTGCAATGTGGGAAATCAACGAAGCGTTCAGCGTTGTGGTGCTGGCCAATATCAAAATGCTGGGTGTTGATCCCCAAAAAGTCAATATCAATGGAGGTGCCGTCTCTCTTGGACATCCCATAGGGTAAGGAGAAGCAGCACTGGTTTGTGTTCCGCACAGAGGCATTGGTTTCTAGACATACTGCTAAAACACATTTACCTTTATTCGCAAATTTAGTGCAAGGAGGAAGGGTAAGTGAAATTTGTTATCAGTCAAGTACGTAGTGACTTAATTCAGGTGTTAAATGTCAGGGTAGCTTGAAAAGACCACGATCCCATTTTTCTCTTCACAGTTAGGAATCACCTACTTTTATAAAGAGCTTGCTTGTTGCCACAGCTATATGGATTTATGAAGTATTAAAACCAAATCACTATTAACATGACAGAATAAACAATAATAATTAATCGAGTAGTTAAGCTAATGATATTTACAGGTAAACTTACGAAAATAGCGAAGGATATGGTACAGGGACTTCTGTATTTCTTACATGAGCAAAATGAAATTCCAGGTCTTGTCAAAGCATTTTTGGCAGTGAATCCCGAAGTCCCCAAGCACCTGATGCAGCAGACGGGGATCGTCTGGGGGGTGTTGGGGGCTCTTTTGGTTGAAGTTCTGTCAGCTGGTTGGCGGAGTCGAATCACCTGCCGTGCTCCCCAACCGCTGTGCCTTACTCACGGCTTAGGTCTATCCCATTAATCCTCCCTAAGGGTGATGATGCTGCACGGTCCAGGTCTATGAGGAAAACCCATTTCAAAACCTCTACGTAAATATGGATGTGAAGTAACCACATTGTGCATCAGGAACAAGTAGGGGTACTTCATCGTTCATAAAAAGCTCTAATCAAGGCATAATCCTGCAAGACATGCCGACATCTCCTTTGCAATACCAGCTTCTTAAGGGAATATGATTTTTTTGGTCTTTAAAAGTTAATTTCGACAGTGTAATGCCAGAATTTAAATGTCTGATTTTGCACATTAGGTGGATCAAAGTAGCATACTGCAGTATATCAAGTCATAAGCAAATAAGAAACTTTGAAATTAACCGTTACTATCGATTTGGTTTCTGTGGTAGATTTATCACCTTCCTTCAAAGAGCTTTGCTATACATAGAGATACTTCATAATATACAGACTGACTTGGAGGCAATTTCCTTTTCCAGGAGAAACTTTAGATAAACATGGAGTTTTTGTTTGTGTATGGCTAAGAACCTCTGTTTGTTAAGTACTATAGCTAGAGAAAAATAACCTGTGTTGCATCTACATGTAGATGAAAGGGTTGGTTTGGTCTTTTTGTCGGTGTTTTTTTTTCCCCCTCCAGGGGGTCAACACTATATTCTGCCAACTATCCTCTGTGGGTCAAATTAAGAATTTCCTTTAAACTAAGTTTATACATCTTTTTCTTTTGTTTAGAATGTCTGGAGCAAGAATTGTTGTTCACATGGCCCACGCGCTGAAACAAGGACAATATGGTCTTGCAGGAATTTGCAACGGAGGAGGAGGTGCTTCTGCTATATTGATAGAGAAGCTGTAGGCCCAAATAGTGCTGGAACCAAAGCCTTAAACGCTCTCTGATCAAAATGATGAGTGGTACCTGTTACATCTTATTTATCAATAAGCGGATGAATTCCTTAACCGCTATTCTAAAACTTCTTAAAACATCATTGATTATTGATACAGACAACTGGGCTTTTATTACTTTGACTTAGTGCAAGTTTTTATACAGTACAAATAAAAAATGTCAAATTATGAGAATGTCTTTGACAATAAAGAATGTTTGTTAACTGTGGCTCCTCTGTCGCTGACGTATGGTTTCTCACACACCACTGACAATGAATTCTCTTGGTAACTCACATAGTGCTGCTACTAGAGGCAGCTAGCTTCTTACAGTTTTGTTGCTTAATTTTCCTGAGTGATTTTCATGGAAAAAAACTTTACTCAAAGGTTGGGTTTCTGTGGTTGTGTACCTTGAAGCCAGGTCAAATGCAAGAATGGAGCCTTGCTGTAGCACTCGCTCCCCCTGGCTTGGGCTGTAGCATCAAAGCAAACTGTGGTGGTGGTGGTGTAACTTACACATACAAGTACTAATACAGCCTCAAAATGCCACTGCTCCTTTTTTGTTCATTTCAGCCCCTGTGACATACAGGTTTGTCGATATGCTTTTAAGTAGAGGCAGCTTCAGGACCAAAACAATGTAACTGCTGTTACTGCTTCTTCGCTAGGAGCTGCCCAGCCCCTGCCCGGGCTCTTGAATTTGCAGTGAAGTCCTCAGGAATGCAGGGTTAGGCGTTCCTACTGCAACTACAGGAGACAGAAGAATGCCTTCTGGGAATGAATCTCGTTCAGGACTCGGTGAGAAGTTCACGTGGTGTCTGCAGCAGGCTTTTTACCAGAGGGCAAAAACTGGCTATTGCACCAGTATAAAGCCTATTCCCACCTCACCCTTTTCACAAGGGATAAACATCAAACACTTCAGTTTCTCAGCTGGGATTTAGGACAACTTCTGTCTTGTTTTGACGTCAACTTCCCGAGGAAGTCATCTTTACCCACGGATTGTCCTTACATTTTCCTCCATAAAGTAGGGGAATAAATACTTTGACTGGGATGTAGTGGGATCTGTTCTCTGGGAAGGAACGTACTTGTAGAGGCAGCACATGAACAGTGGGGTTTAGACGCTACATACTATGAAAATTAACCTTCATTCATGCTCTGACACCCATTCTTCTAAAAACTATTTGCCATACGGCAGCAGCTTGGAACTGAAGATGCTTCTTCCTTTGAAAGCATAAATGAACTGATAATTCACACCTTTAGTATTACCAGATCACCTGAATTGAAAAAGCAGCAATATGGTAGATATTGGCTGTCCCACGAAAGAGCTACACTATGTCTCAAATAAATAGCAAATCTATTTAAAAATACCACATATCAAGAGTCAGAATACTATTAAGCCTCAAATGCCACCATGCAGCAAAGAGACAACTGGTTTTGCCACTCTTGACAACTGCTGCTATTAGAACTTAGTGGTCAATACTGAACTCTTTGTCTTAAAAAATGACCGATCAACGTGACTTTTCTATACAATATCCGCAAAGCTGCTTAGTGGACTTACAAAATATGAAGCAAGACACAGAACTTTTTATTAAAACAAAAATATTTATTCAAGCTGTAAATGCTATGCAGTATTTAGTTATTGGATGGGTTTAATATAAACGTCTACTGCATAATACTGGTTCCTTAGGAATCCTTGTATACTATCTGAAACATTGCCCTGTTGCTGTACAGATCTCTTTTAAAAGAAAACTTGCGGTTTTTTTAAGACCTCAACAATTTGAGAACAAAGGAGGAAATACCAGTAGAGAAAACTCTGCAGTACTGGAGCAAGGCTTAGTGTGGTAATTTTTACCCATGCTAATTATTCCTAAAATGTAGGCTGAGCTTCTCCTGGGCCTGTTTGGAAGAAAATTTGTATAATAGCTATGACAAATTCTACGTTAAACAGAAAGATCAGATGCAAATTTTCCCATGTCTGACTAAAAGCATAGGTGATGCTAACGAATGCTTTCCCAACAGTACAAACGACAGTTAAAAGAATTGACTTTTGCAACAGAACAGGCTGAAACTCTTGCCTGGCTATTGCTACGCTTTACGTATTCATACCGAGGTATGAACACGGGGGTGAACCCGCAACAAAGTACACTCTCTGAAAACAGCTTTTGCATTCAGATGACACCCTATGCAGCAAATACTGTAAACAGATGAGGCCCATCCAAATTAAAGTTCTTACCTGAATGACTGGTTGGGAAAAGCTTCATTAGATGAGAAATACTTTTGGAGGTTTTGCTGGCCTTACGTTTAGTTACTGGTATTTTTGTTAACTCGTTCAAAGCCTTACACATGGGTTTGACAGTTATAAGAGAAGAGAGTGTTAGTCCAAGCCAGTCACATCCAAGGATTAAGTCCCTTTCGGATTCAACAAGACAGCGGGAAGGGGTCAGGTCAGCTGCCCGTGTCTTAGAACGGTGAGCTGCAAACACCGCCTTCCAATTCACCACCTTTTCACAAACTGGCTAAGCGGTTCAGGTGGTTAAGTAGAGAATGCAGCAGAACACAGACAACGTGGTGTAACAGGAAACTTACAACTTTTGTTACATTACATTTATACAAATTTACAATTTTGCAAATTAAATGGCTCTATAATCACGCAAGTGCTTTTTCAAAAATAAACATACACCAACTCAATGATATTTACACTTAGCAACCTGCTTCAGAAACAGCATGATTTTGCTATAAAGTGAAACTTCAGTGCACTGAAAGTGCAACTCACCGTTTAGAATTAGCTTCTCTTCCCATGCAAAACCTCAGCATAACGACACCTAGCTTTAGACAGTCACAGTTCAACTTATTTTTTTTATTCATCATAATGCAAAGACAACAAGAACTTGTCCACGTCCATTCCAGCTGGAAAAGAATTTGGTAGCTTCTTTTTCTGTGGGAGAGGAAAAGAACAGTTCTGTTAAATACTCAGAACCCGGGGACACCGAAGAGTCTGTACATATTCCTTCCTTCCTGCCATCTCCCGTGCAGATGTAACTGCACAAAGCTCGCCCAGAAATCAGCCACGGAAACGCACCTGCACTCACGTGCACCCCCGGGGTGCAAACGGCACGGTTACAGGACAGGAGTAGCTGAGCTCGCAGCTTCAGCAGTAGCCCACCTGGCCTTCAGCTGGGCACCGCTGCTCGGCTCTTGCCACATACACAGTACAAGTGAGCGTTTTTCAGTTCCAGTATTTCAGGAGCATGCTATAGCCTAAGTATGGTGAATTACAAAGTTATACTGTGCCTCCTTTTTGATTATTTACGTACGTCACCTTTTCATGTCTCACACCTTTGCTATCTGCCATTAAATCCCCAAGTCAGAGGCATGGTGCTGTAGACTACAGAGACCGGGAATACACACAGCGTGCATTCCGAGCCCGGGTGGTAAACGAGGATGCAAGAATAGCTTGAATTCTAGTAAGGCCTAGTTTGAGTTTGGCCTAATTCCTACATTCCACCTAGAAACTTAGTCTGCAGTTAGAATTTAGAAATTCCTTCATGTTTTATGAGAAATAATTTGATTTTCATAGATACATGCAGAGAGTCAGCAGGAGTGACTCGGGTGTATCTGAAGACTGTACTAATCTTAAGAAAACTGTTAGTTCAGAGTAGGCTCAAGAGGCAAAGTTAGTAAAACTGACAAATATAAATAGGATGTCGGGGATTTGGACTAGCACCTCTCAATCATCCCATTATAAATAATACATATATAGATGTCTAATATATATTTAGAATTTTAAATTAAAACGTAAATGCCGGTACTTGCCTTTATTTTCTTCTTTTTTGATGGTGTTGGAGAGCTTTGAAGGTCTTTTCTATTTGCAGAACGAGAATTTCTCTCGCCCTCATTCAAGTCCTCTAGTTTCCTTTTCTTTACTGTGCTCCTTAAAGACCTGAACTGTTGAGTATTGTCCTTCAGGGGGGTTGCAGTGCTAGTCCTTGCAATAGCCGCCCGTGACAGGATCATCAGCGTGTGAGCAGCCATACTGACGCTATTTTCACTACCTGTTTCACTAGCCGGGCTGCAGGCAGGCAAGTCTGGCGTAGCGGGGGGCACCATTATTCTAGGGGTCGTGCTGTCCTCGTTGAAGCGCCGACAGGTCGGTGTCCGCACGCTGTCTGTAGTATCATCTGTATGCCTGTCCCCGACTCCAGACGGCGTACGGGGTACTGGTAATTCTCCGTTTTCAACTGTTTTACTAGTTGGGCTGTGCCACTGAATGTCTTGCAACATTTCCACACACTGTTTAGTGAACGGACTTGACAGGCAAAGGCCTTGGTTGGAAACTTTAGCTGGTTCTCGCTTTGGCTCCTTCGAAGACAAAGAAACGGACACTGAAGATTTGCCGTTCCCGTTCGACAGCGACCCTTGCTTTTTGTTCAGCTCTTGCACCGAAGCGACTGTCTTCTCATTCCATAAGCCAACACTTTGTTGGCCATTTGAGAGTTTGGCAGTGTCCTGGTTCTTCTGTTTTTCATCAGTATCCCTTCGTAATTCATTTTCTTTATTTGCCGTAGTCTTGTGGAAGGGATCTAATGGAAGCCCTGCAGTTGCCACCTTCCGCTCGGGCTGTGACTCCTTTGCAGATGCGCTTCTGTTGCTACCAATTTCTGGCTTACACAGTATTCTAGGCAACGTCTTATCTTTCTCTCTCTTTGCTACCTGTGCCTTAGCAGAGGATGATGCAGAGTCAACAGCAAATAAAGCATTTTCGTTTCTTTCTTTTTGGGATAAACTCTTAGTAGCCTGAATTTGGGTGTTCCCTCCTGGAGCAGGTAGGACATTATCAAAGCAAAGCACTCTCCTGTGACTTTCACTTTGCCTTGAATTTGAGCTTGTGCTCTCTACTGGTGCAACAGGTAAGTTCTCCTCCGCTTTCCTTCCTAGTTCTGCAGTGATAAGCTTGTCCAAATTTCCAGTCCTGAAAATGAGATGAAAACACTTCAGCAACACACTTGTTCTTACTAGGCAAGTTCATTTCAGCTGGCTGGAAGTCCCCACCTGCCCCTCAAACAGCTGTTTGTTTAAAGCTCTCTCCATTCTCTAAATGTTAAGTGTTTTATCGACACACAAAGACCAAGAGTAAGAGACAACAACTGCAGAAAGCTCAGAGAAGGCCAAAAAGGATGACAAAAGGGTATGAAACAGAGTCTGTATAAAGAACAATTAGGTAGACTGGGGCTCTTCAGCCTGGAAAGAGATGACTGAGGGGAAATGCAACAGAGCTCTGGGAAAAAAAGCCAACAAAAAGGAAGTATTTGCTGTATCTTCCAGTGGAAGAACTAGGGGCATCAAGTAAAACTAGTATCAAGTTCAAAACAAAGCAAGGAGGTTTGGACACTGCATGTAATTAAGCCTGGGAACTTTTTTACCCTGCGATATTTGTGGATGCTGGCAGTTTACTTAAGTTCAAAAAGAAATTGAGCACATTCACGACACGATAGCCCATCCCAGAATACTGGTTGTGGCTCTGGAAGTCGTTGGAGCTGAAACTGCTAAGAGGCTGCCAGAATATTCTGGGCAGTATCATCACACACGTGCCTTGTGCTCTCCCCTATGCATTTGCTGTAGGTGATGGGATACACAGCAAGACAAAAAGTATTCAGTGGGCATCTGGAAGAGAACATAGAAACTCCCTAGGGCTTGGTCTCCACCTGACAACCAGCCACACGAGCGTGAAAAAGCCACCACTGCACTTAGCGATGTCAAAAGAAAAATGCTTCTGCTCTGTCAGCTCATACCGCTGTTACGTCTGTGCCCTTCTCCTGATTTACACTGCATTTACAAGAGAAGCTTCTGCATATTCATCTACGCTAGTAAGACTCTCCCCATGCAGATAAGCCTGTATGGTTTGTAAGGGGAAAAGTCACGTTAACTTTGGGATGGTAAATTTGGTATCTTTGGGATGGTAAAGAAGGCATGGGTGGTAGCAGTTTGTTTTATTTCCATGAGTTTGAGATGAGACAGAGGGTAGAGAGTAGAAATGAGAAATTATATCTCTTTACAGGGAACATTTTGCTCTCTTTGCAATGCAAAACATATGCCTGGAGATCGATTACATGCAAGGTGTACATTTTGGGGTTTTTTAATAAGTTGACTTTATTGTTCCTGTTTTCCTCCACTTTTCCAACATATTAACTGAGATCTGAATAGGTACATTTCTTTTTTAAAGTATGTTTTATTTTTACAATTAAAGAACATTTCACCTCTAGTATTTAAACTGAACGTCTTATCTCTTCCTACACTCTTTTGCTCATTCCAACATCCTTTTGTTTCTTAAGTTCATTAACAATAAGGAGAGCTACTCCTGTAGCCTTGCTTTCTTCTTTCTCACTTGCCCAACAGAAAACTACTACCTATCCCAACTAGCAATTAAGTTAGATTCATCAATATAAAGTTAGCAAGCTGTTTTCCTCGCCATCTTTCCTTTGACTTTTCACTTTATAAATGACTAAGCAGTGTTCTAATCTGCAGAGCTGAAACACAGATGCAAAACCCAATCTAACAAGCTCTACTGGATTTGGGCCAGAGAGTGGTAAAAGAAATAAGGCTATACTACAAAACCATGGGTACCGCTCATCTGAAAAGGAGGGGGAAAGAAAAAAAAAAAAAAAAAAAAAAAAAAGGTTTTAGTCATTAAAATCTCCCAGTAAATATAACAGGCAACTTCTCCTAGCTTGGACTCCGCTCAAACAATTTTTTTTTGACAATTGAGACAGGAGAAAATAAACACAAAGCCATACAAAATTAACATTGGAACAGTAACAGCAAAATTCTAGCACAGGCTGCAGCAGTACTAGCACACATCTGTATCAATATTCCCAGCAGACAGACAGGAGGAAATAAAGGGGGTACTGCTTATGCCATTGTTAAAAAAAGCTGCTCTCCTCTCCACCAATACTATATGAAGAAATTCATGGCAGGGAAAAGAAAGCATGTTTGAATACCTAGCACTACTGACCTTTGTGTTCGAGAATTTGTATGGTTCAAAGGCTCAGCTACACTTGGTACCAGTTTTCCTGGAACAACAGATGAAGTATTAATAAACTACAATATTCCAAATAAATCATCTTGCAGTTAGTACAATGACATTTCACCTGACAGAGAATCAATAAAGAAAAACCCAGCAACAGAACTCTGCAATTTTTTCATATTTTTAAAGTTTACAGATTAATAGATTAGCAAAGGTTGCCAACGAAGTATAAACAAGAAGCTTGCTGTCTACACTTAGATAATATGTAGGCCTGGCAAGACAAAACCAACTATGCTGGACTTACAAATGCACAGCAGGGATTTCCAAGCAGAAGGGAAATAACCACAGGGAACTCTCAGTTATCCATCAGCAAAACAGAATGCAGACGAACTATACAATCCTAGCCTTTTTCTTAATTTGCAACTTCATTCTATTTTCATTTTTATGTGTAAGCCTATTCTTTTTAAAAAAGGTAGATAAGCTAAAGCACAAGTTGTCCTTATAACTCAATTTATTTTCTATTTTAAATTATTGTTCTTTACCCCCTCCCAACACTGAGAAATTAATGTAACTCCAGACTTTTTTCAATTTACTATTTAAAGAAGCAAGGTCTCAATGAAATGAATACACAGAAGAGTATATCTGAAATGGCAAAGGGAAAACAGATACCAGAGTGCATTTTTTGCACAAATATGCAACATTTCTATTAAGTATTTTCCTTAATAAATGTTTAGAATTGCTGACTCTTCTAATAACTTCTTTGTTCCCATGTGGCTTGGTTTCAACGGCAGCAGTAAACTGTACTTACAACCAACAAGATGAAAAATAACCAGAAATATGAAGAAAAGCAAACTTTTAAAACTGCATTAGATCCTTGAAACATTACATTTTGGAAATAAGCTTGATCCCAAATCTGGAATTATTTTATATGCTGGGAGTTCTTTGTAAACTGAGCAAATACAGTTACTAAGTGCAGGTACAGGCCTCTCTCAAAGCCATCCCAGCAGTTACCTGAAGAGCAGAAGAGCACTGGTATTTACGAAACTTTATTACTCAGAACTGACATGTCTTTAGAACCCCCACTTTTCTTCTGCCTTCTCAAGAACGCAAGGCAGGTACCTGTATTAGTCTTGTTTCTTGCTCCAGGAATCTTTTGTGATTTGGGAGGGATGGGAAGTTTTGGGACACTTCTGTTGCACACTGGATTAGCCACAGGCATATGCAGAACCTTGAAAGAATCAAAATATTCCATTACAATTTATCAAAAGACTCCTTATCACTTCAGCTTTAATTATGAAAAGCTTTATTTGTGACATGCTACCTGGCGGGCAGGTGCTGAGAACGTATTTCCATTTTGTCCTACTACTGAGAGAGGTATCATTCCCACCATTCCTTGCAAAACAGGTTGCACCGGAGATGCTATTATAATGGCAGAACCTAAAAAATATCAAAGTGTTAAAACTGTACAGAAACTAAAAATACTTTAGTGCAAAGAAAAGCTTCAAGACAGGATTTCTTAAAATTATGCATGGTCAAACCTGCGACAAGAAAAGCTCTGGCTCTTTAGAAAAACTTCACTGTCCTTACTATACATCACTACTAGAAAACAGGGTAAGTACCAGTGTTATTTTTAGCTTATATCTAATGCTTTGGTTAAAGTCCGTTTTCCTTTTTAAGAAATGGTTCAAAATTAAGCTTGAAGTATGACAAAACTATTTTAAGGCTTGAACTTTGAATTAAAGTGATTTATAAAAACCAATAACATCAAATAGCTCATTTTGCTCCTTAGTAAAAGCAACCTATTATTTGCATCCTATTCTCTACAATTAGCACACTCAAAAGTCATCAGCAGAATTATTTTTTTTTCTTCCAGTGCACCCATAACACCTTCCCCTTACAAGC
Source organism: Theristicus caerulescens (assembly GCA_020745775.1). Taxonomy (NCBI): domain Eukaryota; kingdom Metazoa; phylum Chordata; class Aves; order Pelecaniformes; family Threskiornithidae; genus Theristicus; species Theristicus caerulescens. The sequence continues at coordinate 115,043,497 of CM036559.1, read as the reverse complement.
ACACAACAAGCTGGGAAAGGCTAACTTTGTCTGTATGTAGAGATCTAATGTATATTCCTGGCTGGTAGGAGGTGGTAAAGGTAGTACACAAAGATGCTAGTTAATTAGTGGGTTTAAGATTAATTATTTAAAAAAAATAAAATAAAGCACAATAAGACTAATTTGGAATATTTAAGCCAAAGTTTCCTATTTAACTATTTAAATCATTGTTAAAACAGTTGTTTTAAAATGGTTATTCTAACAGGTTATAAGAGTGTCCGGCTGCCAGACATACAGGAATTATAAAGTAAGGAAACTATTATAGCACATTAATTGAAAAGTGGAAAAAAATTTCAAACATGAAAGAAAATTTTATTCCATATAGTTCTTCAGTTACATGAGCATCACCAGGAAAAATATCAAGTGCAGAAGAATGGGCAACCTTCTATTTCCCCCTCTATGAAAAAAGCCCAAAGATCGCAGTTGCATAAAGAAATCAGAACAACAGAAAAGGCCAGCACTGTAAGATCTTGCACACGCTGTTGCACTGGCCTCTGACCACAACAAAATGACTACACACAGAAATTCAAGGATAACTGCAACAAGTTTTCAGTTTTGGAAAAATCTAAATGTGTTGATTACAGCTGGTTTATAGTTAGGTTTAACATTTTAAAAAGCACTTAAATTTTGTATTGCTGTAGTGATAAAAATGCTTGTACAAGGAGAGATTTTATATTATGGAAAGAAAGAAAGTTATACTTTTCTATTTGTCTGAATGTACTTCTACTGTAGAACAGGTTTTTGGAAAATGAAACAAAACAAACCAAGGAAGTAATTTGGAAGGACTCTCTACATTTAGCCAGTTATCTAAACTAAATATGGATACCTGTGACACATAGCATTCTATTTATAACAGGAATCTTATTAAAACAAAAACAAAAGAACTGCTTTATTTAGCTGAAACAACGGAATCTTTTCTAGTGTAAGCCAAAATACGCTTCCTAAATTTATCACTGCTAAAATTATATAATTTAAGCTTCTGAAATATGAGGCTATTTTTTTCAAAGCAGCCTGGTCAATGACTCTTCATAATTTTTATTTCATTTTTAGTAGCAACTAATATATTAAAAAAATACATAACTCCTGGCTCATTTCAAGGGGCAGATAGAGCAGTTTTTAAAAATTCAGTTTACTTTTAAAGCACTTACAAAAAAAAAAAGAATAAAAATGCTATATAGACAACACATTTTCCGTCTTTTTCTAAGAATGAGATTACCTTGTGAGAAATTTGGGGAGACAGTCTGGTTTGCTGCAAATGTATTGCTGGATCTGGGAGGAGTCCGTAACTGTTGTACAGCTGGAGCTTGGGCAGCAAGTGGCATAGAATTGCCAGGCAATACAACTACATTTGATGGTGTTACAGCTGTGCCCAAGGTAGCTGGATCAGTCATACAGGTGGCTATATAAAGGTTGTTTGAATTCCCAAAAGCTGTGCTTGTTGTTGTTGGCATCAACTGTATAAATCCCCCTTCCTTGGAAAGATTAGTTGTACCTGCAACTGAAAAAACGGTGCAGTCTTCATTCTGAGTGTTAACTGAGGTGACCACAGGATCCTTAGGTCTAAGCACAAGAAGATTCTGCTCTGCCAAAGCTGAATCCACATTTTTTTCTGTGTCTTCTGAAGACAGACATTTGGACAGGCCTGCAGTTTTGGTTGGGGATTTGGCTGGAGAAGACAGTATTATAGTTGGCAAATTTTCTCCTGTGATGCTGGAAACAGCATTATTTAACTCCGTGTCTGATGAAATAAATGGATCATCGCTGATGATGATCTTGAGGGACATTATATTAGAAGGATCGACATCCATTGGTTGACTACTAGAAGATACACGGCTTATACTTTTGGCCTCAGTACCCGACTCATCTGTTGAGGATGCAGTTTCTGGGAGAGGAGAGTGGCATATTTCAGATGTAGTAAGATTATTTTCAGTGGAAACTACAGAAATTTCTGTACATGCATCATCACCAGAAGAGAAATATACATTATCAGCATCTACTTTTGTAGAAGATGAAGGTTCTTGCATTTCCGCTTGGGTTCCCTCTGAGTTTGACAGTCCTGAAGGGAGGTTAAAGTCTTTCTTACAAGGCTTATCAACTGTATGCTGATCATTTGAATAAGGTTTGTTAGAAGTATCAACGACTTCAAGCTGCAACTCTGTTTTGTCAAGATCCGAAATCTTCACTGCAGATCTTGCAGCACAGTCTGACTGCGTACTCTGTTCCTGATGGTTAGAGCGGTGGCTAGAGTTTTCCTGTAAAATACCAGGTAAGGCAGCTGCATCACTTGTTACAGCCTGTTCTTTTCCTGCATCTGCTGATGGGCTAGAAATTGATGAATTGTTTTTTCTCAGCAGTACACTGTGGCCAGGGGTCCCATCAGAAGGGTTTTTAGTAAGTGTTTTTTCAGATAGTGATGTATCTGGTGATAAGTGACATTTACTTCCAGAATGTGTTTTGTTTTCACTGGTCGTAGTACCTTCTGCCAATGAAATCAAAGAAATCTGCGGACTATCAGAATGAACATATTCTAAATTAGGACTACTTTGAGCACTATGACTTAGTGGGCCTTTTTCAATTTCCATAGCTCTTTCACTTTCAGATACTAATGCAGACAACTCTTTTTTATCATAAGAATCTCCACAGTGTTCATTACATTCGCTATCAGAAGCCTGTCTCTTGTTAGGTTCAGTCAAACCCGGCACAGAGTCAAAAGCAATTTCAAGCTCTCCAATATGTTCAGGGGTAATGCTTTTAAGTACTTCAGTCTGCTTCCTTGGTCTACAATTTCCATGCAACTGTTCGTTGGTTGTATTTTTCTTAGCCACATCATCATCATTAATGCTGGTCTTCAAGGCACATGGTGCTTCTCCTAACTGAAAGCCTTTACAGGATAGTGATTCTCTAGAATTATCACCTGTAAAACAGAGAATAAGTAAGTTCCATAATAATCAGAACAGATGGTCCTTTCACAGCATTTTAGAAGCAACTTATCAGTTCAATGGAAAACTGTTTCACATGAAACCAAGCAGGAATAATGCTACTCATCCTTACTTTCAAGCTGAGTGGAAAGTATATGAAACGTATGGTTAGATTACATAGATTAGGCAATCTGGCAAATCATTTTGTACGTAAATAATAAGTATACACATAACAAGCAAATGGCTTAAGTCACTAAATCAGATTTCCAGAAGCACAAAAACCACCTCAGGAAAAAGACCTCTCAGCTCTATTTCTCTGAATATCTGCTACTGACTGACTATTGTTAAAAATGGGGTAGACAGACTAAACATACCTTTTGTCCAGAGTAAGACTCTTTTTGTGTATTAATTAACCAATACATTACAGACTAGAGAGAAAACATTAGTATGGTTAGATGTAAAATATTATATTTATATTTACGTGTTCCACGGTGAAAATTGCCAAGTATCTCTGTTTTGAATGAGAAAACAGTTTTGCAGATATTCTCATTTCATTTAGGAGCCTATCAAGTACAACTTGTAAGTACACTGATGGAATACTGTTGAATTTAATAGACTGAAACCTTCTAACAGACTAGGTGTATCTGTATGTTCATGCAATGTAAATGTCAAATTGGATATTATCACTGAAAACAGGTTTGAAGCATACAAATTGTCTGAAAAGACTTTCATAGTGAAAAGTGAATATACTAGAAGAAACCTTAGAGAAAAAAAGAACAACCTACATCTACTAGTTTCTTCTGTTCCTAAAGAACTTTCAAGTGTTTCCAGGTTATCCTCATCCACCAGGATTGTATTTTCTACTCCACTCTGACCAGAAATACCAGCAGGTAAGTTCTTGTTTACTTTGCTCTTTCCTATTTTCAAAATAAAGCATAAAGAATGATTAAATATGTCATTTTACACACAAATGTGATTATTATGTTTTAAATGAAGCATGGAGATTTCAAATTCAAGAAATGCCATCCTCAACTCAAAGAACTATTTTTCTATATTCATTACAAATCCAGAAATAGCATAAAGACGTCCTTATATTTTATGTGAGGATATCCCTGATCAGAAAAATAGAAAAATTTTACAACAGAATAGAAAAACAAGTATGAACTACCATCCTTCAGACCAGAAGAGTCCAAAATAACAGCAAAAAAACGATCACTGAGCCAGCACGAAACCAGAATTTCAGCCACAATAAAATGCTGTACTTGATAATCATGTATAAACGTATATAAATATCTAATTCTGAATTGAGGGACACAGATGCCATACAGTCCGTTTCTCTTGCAAAGGAGACCAGCTGAATTACCTTTGCTTCTTCAAGCAATACTTAGGAAAACTCATCATTCACGATGCTTTATAGTAATGGTACAATTCAGAATAATATACCCTACCATAATCAAACAAGTCAAAGAGTGCCTGAAAAGCTGGATCTGATTCTGTCTGTTCCAGAATGTCCTGTATAGCCTCTTCTGACATATGAATTTCACCCTGAGAAAAGACAAGACATGTTAGAACTGTTAGACAGCTACTTTAATAACTTAAAGAAAAACAGACTAGAACTGTTTTCTTTTCAGATTGTTTTTAGTTGTATTACTTCTGCTCAGCACAGAAACATAAAGACTAATGCTGGAAACATTTCTGCCACGAATTTAATGTCTGTTAAAAAATATTATTTCTTAAACTTCAATCACTAAAGTCCCCTGAAACCCAAACATCTTTGTCAGACATTACACCCTGCACATGCGTATTGGAGTATTCTCCACATAATGACCAGCGTTGTTTAAGAAGGACTAAATCTTGGGCTACGCTGGAAGGTTATGCAGATGGTATGAATGCCGTGAGCCTGCACTAGCCAACCACTGGTAAAAAAAAAAAAAAAAAAAAAATCCCCAAATTAACCCTCATTTCTTGGGTTTGTATATATCTAGAAGACAAGGCTAAGCAAAGGAAAGTTTTATTTCATTTACCTATTACATGTTCTATAATATCACTTCCGACAACTTTTCTGTGGAAGGCAGTTGGAAGGCACAGCTGCATAGGACACTGCTCTAAGGTTCCTGTTTCAAGCTGACTTGTTTGGTAGCAGCCCAGGAAGCAAATGAGCAGGGCATTCAAGACATATTCAAATGCTGAAATACAAAGTTTGACTTCCCGGAGATCCTCTAAATACTCTACAACTTTCGATATGGTGGTTGTAAGGGTGGATATCCCATGTGATATGCTTGATTATTTTGTCTCAGCTACTCTAACTAAACCAAGAAGCTGCTTTGATTTTCTTCTGCTCAGAAAAATGGAATACGGCTTTTCAGCTCTATATTTTGACAAAAATTGACCTAAAAATCACCAAGTGACAGAACAATAGCTTTTAAAAAACAGACACCTCGACTTTGTAAACAGGCAACTGCCTCTGCTCTCTTGCCCTTTTCATGAGGGCCATGAAGATTATAATTCCCTCAATAAGAGCCCTTCATAACCCTGTGATTCCCAGCTTGAGGGTTCTAGGAGAATGAAGGGAGAACGCTAAAAGTTTAGTTTGTAGAAGAAGAATGTATATCACCTCCAAAAGCAAGAAAATATTAAATTTGAAGAAAAAGCATCCTTATTTAGGCTCCAAAGACAATTTCTCTTGCTATACTAGACAATCCATGTTTATCTTACAGCAAATCAGAAAATCAGATCAGACTAAACCTGTTTGGAAACCACAAGATATTTTAAATTCCTTTTTCTTTTACAAAGCTCTTGATCAGATCCCCAGTCAGAAGCTGGTATCCAATTACTGGTACCAAAGATGACAAGCAGTGACAAGCAGGCAGCTGGTGACTGTGCGTCGGTGTACTTAGATCTCAGTCTGTGGGTTATGTTAACAGCTAACCACTGCCAGAAGCAGTCCTACTCCCTTGGCTTTTGACCCTGCTGCATGCTTATGCTGCCTTGTACAGACACTGGGAATGAATTCAAAGTGCTAAACTGGCTCAAAATTAACCCCAGCAAAATACTAGTATCCTGTCAGTTCAGCTCCTCGAACCTGCCCACCACCCTACAACAAGATAAGAGTTAATGCCTGTAACAGGGACATTGTGGAACTGCCCCTGGGCAAAAGCTAGCCATTAGATAGGCTTAGCTGTATTGTAAAACAAACAAACAAACAAAAGGAAAGGAGAGAAAGAGGAGAGCAATCTCAGGTATCAGACAGTAAACAGAGGTTCAGCATAGTTCCCATAACTGATCATTCCCATGTGCCTGGTCTTCAAAAAATGTAAACAGGGCCATCCACACCTACCTGAAGTCCAAGGATTTCATCAATTGAAGTCTCCTGTTCTGTGGGACCACTGTCTGTCTGTTTAGGGGCCTGAGCGACATTGCCATCACTGCAACACATTAGTCATTAGTTCAGAACTCAAAAATAAATCAAATAAGAATACATATGAAGTTTAGAGGCTCCTTTTATTACCTGCCCAGGATTTTGTTAATGTTCTCAGCAAGCTTCTCCTGAAGAGATTTGTTGCTCAAGATTTTTTCTCTGGCATTTTCAATAACCAGTTGCTGTAAAACACAGTTTTAAAGTGGTCAGGTTTCTATTTTTATCATCACTAGAAAAGGAGCATGAATTTCCAACTTACTGGTTAAAAAAAAAAAAAAAAAATCAATTCAACACAAAGAACGCTCTTTATAACAGAGAGACAGCCAGTCTGTGGCTGCATGACGTTGCTATGAAAATCATCCCAAAACATTCCCATACTTCTACTCTCCTAAAGGACAGCAAGGCTTATTGCACTTTCTGGTTTCCATTCTCTAAAAAATTACTGTATTCTGACAGCTTACAGGTATCTTAGCAAAGCCAATAAATCGAGGAAAAAAAACCCTCTACATAGCCATGCTATCCTCACTAGTTTAGTACATAGAAGAGCTAGTTCAAATACAAAACAATAAATTTATCTTCTAAAGTTAATTTCTATAATACCCAAGACAAACAACATGTAAAACACTAGTTTTCCTTAGTCTGAATTTGTTTCTTAAATGTAAATACCTTCCATAAGTATATACTCACTGGGAAGTTACCATCTATGAATTCTTCAAGTGGCTCACTTTCTTTTTCTATTATTACTTCATCAGGGTCTTGAGAACTTCTAGTTGCTGAAAGAGGTCCAGATGTTGCAATGCTTTTCCTCTTCTGAGATTCACTGAAACATTCCAGGAAATTTATGATGTATTTTGTAAGAACATAGCAAACAACAGACCTAATGGTCAGTAAATCAAGTGTTTCTCCTCCTTCTTAGCAAACCAAAGATTTTAATCAACAGGAAAATGAACTACATACTGGAAATACAATAAAAGCCAATACCTGTTCCATTATGTCATATGCATATATTGTGTCTGAGTTCACAGAAGTTGCAAACAAATATATAGACTGTGGGTAAACAGCACAATGGCAAATGGAATTCCATGCTCACTATACAGTATTTTTCCCCCTCCAGTACACATTACTTTAATCAGTGGTACAGGTTCTAACTAACTGCCACTCAAGAAAAAGATTTGGGCATCACCACTGAAAATAAAGATCTCTCAAGAAGCAGCTGTTGTCAAAGAAGCAAACAAATGTTAGGTTGAATAAGAATTTAGATGATGAATAGGAAATGTAATGCTTTTATATGAAATCATGGTGTAGGGTCTTCTGAAACCATCAATCAGCACTAAAATCACTTATATACAAAAAAATCATGCAGAAATAGAGAGGTCTTGGAAAACGTATAAATGAATAAGGATCCGGAAAAATGGTAAGCAAAACCACCAACTGGGATTTAGTCAGGGATAAAGACAACAAATGGAACACAAAGAGACCAGTCAACTCATTAAAAATGAAATGACATTGGAATCAAAGAATAAAAAATGCAAAGCTAGTGTAAGAACAGTTTTTCACACCACTTTTAGTGCAAACGTGAAAATTTTTGCTGACAAAATTTACTGAAGCCAATAGTTTTTCTAAGTTAAAAACAGACAAAATGCATATTTCTATCAATATTGAGAATATTCATAATTGATACAGATATTTTTTAAGGAATACTAAATCTCAGGCTCCAAGATCATTTGCCTATGCCTAACACTGGAATAACGTAAAGACCGGCTATATGCAATAAAGAAGCACAAGTAGCCTCCTATCAGTCTAATGTTAAGTTCTTTGATTTTCCTTTCATTTGTGAAACATCACACACTGGCCACTCTCAGTGGATCTTAAACGTGAAACACTCTGCCATCTAAGAAAATTTACACTAGAGGTTAGAACACCGCATACTTGCTAAATGATCTTAAAAAAACCCCAAACAAACAACCCCCCCCCCCCCAAAATGAACCCACCCCATGTTTACCTTTTTCGTCTTCCTGGAGAAAGCAAGTTTGAATGAAGCTTTCGTTCTTGTGATGCTGGAACTTGAATGTGTATGAAATCTCCTGCTTTATAAAGAGAAAAAAAAAAAAAAAAAAAAAAAGATCATGATGCCAGTACTTTTTCCAGTAACATTGTTAAAGTACTACAGAAATCTACGCATTACTTACTATGTTCCAATCAATTCCTGGGAATTCATAGAAAATAATTTGGTACAATCATGAAATTGAGAACCATTCCTTTTAAATATATCCTGAGAAAAACATCCACTTGATGTGGATCATCCCTACCTGCTGAAAGAAGTGGTTTAGGTGAGGGTGAGAACACAGGATAGAATAATGACAAATTAATGCACTTCTGATCTCTGAACTCACATTAGCAAGCAAGTATGCAAGAGGCATTTCTCTTTCGGGCTCTCCTTTTATTTTAATTACCTGAACCAGTTTGGAGAGCTAGGGGAACAAAGCATGAATTTTCTGAAACTTTTTTGGTGGAAGAAGATTAGCCCTGATTTTAGAAAACTTCCATCTATATCCATAGATTTTTCACAGAAAAAAAGGTTTAAAAACGTGTGCAACTTACTGCTGATCTTGTTTTCTTGGGTTTGTGACTGGTGCACAAACAACGTATTCAGTCTTGTCTGTGACATGCTTTGATTTATTGTTGGCCTGTGAATAACTTGAGGAGACAAAATGGAAGAGCAATTCTGTGGCCCTGACTGATGGGCTAATGACAACAATCCTGAGTTTGCAGGAGATGATTGCTGAAGCATCCTCTGTCTTTTCATTTCTACAATTCCACTTCTTGTACGTGCTGGAGATAATAAAGACAAGATGAAAATATATGATAAAGGAATTTTAAAAGGTTGCTGATTTTCCAAGACCTATTTAAGAATGCTCCACTAAAACTTTTTTGTGCTTTAACAACTAATTCATGAAACTCAAAAAGTAAGCAACATCCATCTTTCTCTTCTGTGTTACAGGTTTGAGCCAAATTAATTCACGAAGTACAGCCAACTTACATAGACAATGTAACCATGGTTGTATCACTGCTTAAATATTTACAGGAATAAATCATACCAAAATGGTATTTCATTACATAATATACTACTCATATAATTGACCTTAACTGAAATAGCTGGGTAAGTTTGCATTTACTTATCAGACTAAAACTGACAAATTTAAACAACAGAACACCACCCAATCCAGTGAATCTGAGATCCAAGAACTATCACTCCCTATATTTCACATTCTCTTTTTTCTCACAGGTTACTCAGTAGAAGTACTACAGAGAGAAAAATTTATTTTTAAGTAAAATAACTTTTCTGAGAGTTCATTTGGCAGTTTTTGTAATGAAAGACACAATTCTAGACAGAACAAGTATCTTCTCATATTTTGCTTAGATATATATTTGTATGCATAAAAAAATAATTGTTTCAAGATTGTAACACATTGTTATATTCCCCTTCTACAGAAATGAAACTGCATCATAATTAGACTGGTTATGTTTTCAGTTCCTCTATGAACCACAAATTAACTCAACAGCTTCAGGACTGAAGCAGCAATTTTTAAAATTTCTAACAAGTTTTCAGCAGAGAAGAAGATGCTATATAGAGAATTTAAGCCCCTTGCAAAAAGCTCAGCTTTTCTTATTTTCCTTTCTTGATCATTACAGTAATCCACAGACTGCACTGAAGACAACAGACATGCTGAAAAAAACACTGCAGAAGAGATCTGACAACATTTTAAGAGTAAGGATGCGTTACTGATTGCTGCAGCAATCCCCCATTTTTTGCCAAAACAGATAATTTGAACATAAAGCCTATTGATCACATGGAATTGGCTCAGTTACTTACTCCTCTGATTAGCAGAAAATCCTGTGGAATTCTGCATGCTCCTAAAAAATAAAGCAGGTGACATAAATAAAAGGAGCACAACGGAAACCTTCAGCCACACAGTGGGACGGTATCTATCATATGGTTAAGGTCAGTCTGGTCCGAACCACATATTACTTCAGAAAGCTTCAATCTACTGATTGTTATTTTTATTTTTTCAAACAATGGTCACAGATCCTTCAAATGAAGCTTACTGTCATACCTTTGATCAAGTAATCACAATGGTATCGGATTCTAAATGAGTCATAGTATACTGTTTTATTACAGGAAGGCCACATGCTCACACTAATGCCCTCCTTATCTGCTAGTTCTGCCTTAAAATCTTGAAATGTCTACTCAACTCTCACATACCTATCTTTTTCACGATCTCTCAGAGGCAATAGAGAGCAAAACCATTCTCATACAATAAGGGGAGTTGATCAACATAGGGACTCACTCTTAGAGTGAAATTTTACTTTCTTGATTTCAAAACTATATTACCTGATCTGAGAAAGCGTATAGTCTAATTTTTTCCACAGAGATGACATCATTGCTGGAACTTCATTTGTTGTTTCTAAAATAAACCATAAAAAAAACATGTTAAATGCCTAGAACAGATACATATTGAGAAAAAGTAAAATCACAAGCAAAATAATTATTATGGGGTGTTTCACAGATCATTTAACTTTAGGTGTCTAGTTGCCTTCTTAATAGTCTGTTAATTAGAGAGCCCTAACTCCTAATTAAAGAACTTTGATTGACATGAACACACACTCATCATGGATACAGTTCTCAGTTTTAGAAGCCTAAATGAAACTGAGGCAGAGACATTTATGATGATAATTCTCAATGGAATCTGCGCATGGTGTTGACTCCTGGGCTAACCTAACCTAACTCACTTCTGGAAATGGTATTCATATTCCCAAGTCACTTGTGTGCTTTTGAAAATTTTAACCTGGCAGACAGGCCTTTAAAAGTAATGGTTTATTTTAAGATGTCACCCAAACAGGTAAAAAAACTTGGTATTTTTGAAGCATGGAACATTGAAGTACAAATGGAAAGACGTAAGCAGATCAATTTATAAAGTTTTTCAAGATGCCAAGTACAAAGTATTTTGAAGAAAGTATGTTTGTCTCTTAGTTACCATTTCGATTAAACATAGTGTAAATGGAAAAAAAAACATTCAGAAATGTTCCAAACATGGTATGTCTTAAATTGCAAATCTTAGAAACAAGCACCACTAAAATCTGATCTCACAACATGTATCAAAAAATTGCAAGACTTGGAAACATTCAGAAGCTCAGTAACTGCTTTTAAAAACAGGAAACGCTCTAACTCTGTTTCTAATATTCATACAAAATATTAAGTTATTCTGAAAATCATTTTAGTTAGTTTTAAAAACAAGACAAGAAACATTTCACACCATAGGACTCTTCCTGGTTATTTCATAGAATATCTCAAGTCAGAAGGGATCCATAAGGATCATCGAGTCCAACTCCCTGCTCCTTGCAGGACTACCTAAAACTAAACCATATGACTAGAAGCGTTGTCCAGACGCTCCTTGAACTCTGAGAGGCTTGGTGCCATGACCACTTGGCGAGCCTGTTCCAGTGACCAACCACCCTCTCAGTGAAGAACCTTTTCCTTATGTCCAATCTGAACTTCCCCTGACACAGCTTCAGTCCACGTCCGCGTGTCCTATCGCCGGTCACCAGAGAGAGGAGATCAGCACCTCCCCCTCCTATTTATAGTGTAAACGGTATAAACCCATACATTTTGCAAACTTTATTATATCTTTGTGTTTTATTACATTAGAAGTTCTGCTCAAATTTGAAGTGAAAATATATGTTGGCAAATCCAAACTAAGATAATAAACTAATTTTGCTCACAAGATGCTGATCTAATTGGCCATTGTCTGCGTAGTATGGAAACCTTCAACTGACAGCATAGATGGGGGATTGCTCTAAGTCCATACAGAGGTGCAGATATTACCTCTTCCTCAAGGAGTTCACAACAGATAAATAAGAAAAATAAAATAAAATCTCATTCTGAAGGCTTACCTTTTGTTTTCATGGCTACGTATTCATTAAGAATAGTTGTCAAGTTTTTTCCACACAGGGACTGGAAAAAAAATACTGATCTTAGAATCTTCACTAATAACTTATACGTCATCTGCTGCATCACATTATGTCTAAGCAGTTCTTTAGAGGACCATACCACGCTGATCCTCAACACGAGGAACTGTACTTTATGCTGCTGGTGCTGAGTTGTCTCAAACTAGACAGAGAGCAATCTATGGAACAAAACGCCATTATGAACACAAAATGTGAAGTGTTTGATCTCACTGCACAGCACTGGTATAGCGGTTAGAGCTGCATGACCTCCACTCACCTTTGTTATTATGGAATAAAATCACAAAAATAAGATGATGAACAGCTCTACCAGTAATGAGTATGTATCATCCTGGAATGCAACATGCATTAAGATGCAAACATGAAGAGAACTTCTGTCTGAAGTAAAATTCTTAACAGTCACACAGAATTAACCTTCATATCATATTTATTTTTTCTGTTACTTTAGGTGAAACAAAGAGAATGAAGATTTTAAGGTTACCGTTATCATTTGCTGTACCTTCTTGCCTTGTTTGCTAGTGGGAACTCAACAGGGTATGACAAATACAGCCCTTTGTTGCAAGTACTTTGAGCTACAGTGAGAATTTTTTCTTAGACACTATCATATCATCATTTTTCTATGAAAAACGGGAAGAATGTTTCTACTGAGAAAAGGAAGATAACGAAAAGCTTTAAGAATCTTCATAATCTATTTACATTTGGTTTTTCTAATTTTTGCTGGCCATAGCTTGGTTCTCAATTCCCTACCCCCAAAATACAGATGACTAAACATTTGTAAATGAAATAAGTTGAATGGTCTGTTTTGAATAGGTGCATCAAGACTTCGGATCTCAGAAAAGACTCCCACAAATTTTGAATACTGTGGACAAAATCCCAGACAATATAATTAACTGATATATTAGAAGAATGAAACAGAAAAAAGGAAGAAGATGCATATATAAACATTAAAATGTTGATACATAGCAACATCTAATCCCTGTAACTTGCATACTATATTAAAAATCCCGTTTTGTAAATGTTAAAAATGCAAAGTATCTAATTACCCTGTAGCTATATGCACGTATCTACATACGTAGCTACACACTGTATTTGTGCACACCCAAAGTTCCACATTTCACCTGGGACAGAGCAGATGATACTGATCAAAGAGGAAGCTGAACTGAAACACAGTTTTTGTCAACAAAATTTGGTAGCCTTAGATAAAGCTGAGGTACCTTAACGAAATAGTTAATATGTACCTGAAATGGAACATTACTAGCTGCCGTGTCTAGGATAGCAAAGCAATCTCCAATAAATTACAAGAGCAGCCCTGAAATCAATAAAACCCTTGCGACACCCTTCCATAAATCAACCTCAAAGCTATAAAGCAGACTAAACGTAATATGCTGAAACCAATTTGCATATTTTACACTTAAATGTTTCACAGTAAGATTAAATACTAGAAACCAAATAACTGCTAATACCACAGGATGCAAACAAAAGCCCCAAACCAGAGGGGACGATCTAACTAAACATTTTAAGCAGCATTTGAGAAGTAATTGTTACCCTGAGAAATCTCAATTTTCTTTTCCATGGATGCAAGACAATCTAACTTTCTGCTTTGCAAATACAAACTCACCAGCAAGCAGGCTGGAATAAACCCATCCTCTGTACAGTGCTCTGCATATTCTTTCAAATCTGAGCTTTCCAAAATAAATTCACGGCAGGTAGCTTGAAGTTTTTCCTGTTGTAAATACCCTGCAACAAATCAGATGGAAAATTTTGCTATTTCATTTATTACTTCTGATCAATAAGTACCAAAGCATTAACATAACGAGCTGCATACAGTGTTGAAATAATCAGGTAAAGATTTGTATGTTAGACAAGGAAAGTGAAGTTATCTTGAAAGAACATACATCTTGCAAAATATTTCTTTAATAGTTAAAACCAGAAAGAGCACAAAATATTATTGATATTACACTGTATTTACAAACTATTCAAGACTGGAAGTGAGGCAATATGAACAATTTGTGATTTATCTTTAGTACAGACAGTACTGTACAGACAAGAAAATAAAAGTTCTTGGCTCAGGAGGCCGACAAACTAACTCTCACATGGGCTGAACAACCCAGTCTGATAATTAAATGGAATTCTACAATACTTTGTTAATAAAATGCATTGCTATGTAACAACAACTCTCCACACATCCTTGTGTTTCAAAACAGGTAAGACTTGTGCAGCTGTGACAACAGTGTATAAGATTTATTAAAAAAAATTGGCATTGTACAAAAATTAATAACAGAAAAAAGTTCCCCCCCACTTAATGTAATTTTCATTCCGAATAGATGTACTAGCTGCAACTTGTGCTCTGTACACACCCCAAGACTCAGTAGTTACCTTAACAGGAAATACACTGAAAAAGTTTACTTTTCCAAAATTCCATTCCTCAGCAAATATGTTCTGCTTTAATCAAACTTTTTAAGCCCTGCTTTAATCTTCAAATACTCTAAACATGAAAAGATAGAAATTGACCAATCTGAATGAAGGATTCTAGAACAAAGAATCACAAAAGAAAATGTTTCTTCTTTCTTGCTTGTAGCAGATCTGAACATGCAATGTTTTAAAGAAAGGATAAAATATGTGTCTAATTATACAATACAGGATAGATATATTTCAACGGACCCCCAAAATGGTCCACCTCAGTTCACGAATGGCTACAGAAAAATGCGGCCTTTAAGTTTGCATGAAGACAAATATCTTTCAGTAGATTTGAGTACAGCTGGAAAAAACAGATCATATTTCAGACACATAAGCCCTTGTTCAGGTCTTCAACACATAAGCAAACTTGGAAGTTAAACACAGTTTGGGAACAACCACTGTGAGTTTAATTGTGATGTAGGAGCTGGCCTATCCGACAGCAAACATTAGTGGTACCTGTGGAAAGGAAAGGGCTGTCCTATTTAATTTTTCAAATACATTTTGCTAGAAAATTCTCAAGCCACAAATTGCTGGAAGCTGAAAGTGTGCTTTGGGGAAACACAATTATATGCCAGTCTTACTCCTATCTACCATACCATCCACTGTTGGCCAGAATGAAAGATGGGGTGTTAGACTAGGTGGGGCTTTGATCTGTGCTGGTATGGCTGTTCTTACAGTCAAACTCATCTGGACATTTACGTAAAAAGTTTCAAATTTTCTTTCTTGAACCTACTACTACAGTATTGCAAGGGATGACCGAATACTTGCATGCAGGCACATTTGGCACATACACCAATTTCCTGCAAAATAAGGCATTCAGTTTAAAAATGGCATTTAAAAATGCCTAAATTGGGATCTTCTGTGCAACTGAACTGAACTTCTTGTGCACACACTGTGTAATGACATGAGTACACAAGCTTTAACGTCACCAAAACCAAATTAAAGGCACAAAAGCTACAGTACCTTCTGAACTAGGAATGATACAATATTTTGATCTATCTTAAGAAATGTAAAGACACACGTACACATTCACTCTTACATTAATTAGGAAAAGATAAATTTTCTAATGTATTTTTCTATGGGTGAGCTCATCTTACAATTTTAGTTTTGTTTCTTAAACCAATATTCATCAACCTTCACAGCACCAGAAAGACTGATCTAGAGAGGGGCAAAAAACCAAAAAAGATTTAAAAAAAAAAAAAAAGGATGGAAGAACTGCACTGGGAAACCTGTTTATCTGCCCCAATTCAGAGATGCCTCATGGAAGAGGAATCCCTATTAGAAGACAGAAATAGCTACAAGGAATATCCTGTTCTACAACCTTGGGTTGCTCAGAAGTTTTCTATACATGATGCACACACCATGCCACAACAGACACAAGATAGGATGGATCATCCTTAGTACACATGACATTGCCATGATGGTATACTACGTCTGCAAGTCTCTGGTAAGCATGTGAGATAAGCTTCCTACCCAGAAACTTGTAACAACCAATTTTTTATAGAGAAGTACAGTGAGAGACCTCCCTTGCATGATTTTAAATCTTCTTTTACAACGCATGGAGTTTCTAAAAATCCTCTATTACTTCACAATAATAAAAACATTGCATCTCTTACTATCCTTGTTTCTCAAGACAGTAACAAGAAACATTTCAGGTAGTATTTAAAAGTAAATTGTGCTGGAGGAACACTGAAGAAAAGATTCAGCTTTAATGGCTTTGGATTCAAAAAAATTGTGGACAACTGAAAACTGAATCTCACAATGCAAGCTGCCAGGAAATCTTGGCAACCTGTGCCAACAGGTGCTTACGTGTGGGACTTAAATATGTGGGTCATAATTTTGACTACCATCCATTTGTTCTTATCTTTAGCAGTGTCCAAATAATCTAAAGCATAATGTCATTTAAAAAATTCACTGTCTGCTGCCGACATCCTGAACTTACTCTGCGCTTTCTGCAGACACTGAGCAAACCTGAACTCTCAATGCAGCCTCGCAGGTGACCGAAACAGGGAGGGAAAGAAAAACCAGCTGACCCTTAACCTAGCCTCCTCTGGCATTTTGGCTCACCCTTGTATTCCTCCTGTAATCAGATACTTCATTAAACCCCATTCACCGGGCACCTGTCTGTAAGCGGACACCAGCGACCACCACATTTTCTTGAACTCACGGAGAACCCGAGTCAGGACAGGGCCGGGGAGCAGCACAGCCCGGCGGCCTCCCCTGCGCCCGCGGCGGCTCCAGAGGCCCGAACGTCCCTCAAGATCGAGCTGCCTCTGCTTCCCGCTAGCGACCGGGCCGGAGGGGGCCGGGGGGACAGCCCGGAGACCGCCGGGCCCGGGGCTACGCCCCGGCAGCACAGGCAGTGGCAACCCCAGCCCGGGGGGGGACGAGCGCGACGCGGCCGAGGGTCAAGGGCGCAGCCGCTGCATTCTCCTGCCGCGCCCAGGGCGCTGCCGGCGGCTGAGAGCTCCCCAGCAGAGCCCCGCTGGCGCGGCCGCCGCCGCCGCCCCCCGCCCGGGAGCCCCCGCCGCGCCTCAGGGGCGAGCGGCGACCCGACCCCGCCCCGCCCGCCCTCAGTCGCTCGCTCACTCACCCAGCACCAGCCGGGCCACGTCGGACGGCAGCAGCATGGCCCGAGGCGGCGAGGGGAGCGGGGGGAGGCGGGAGGCAGGCCGCGGGACACAGCTCCCGCAGGCGCAGCGCGGCCGCCCCGCCACCGAGGGGAAGGCGCGGAAACTCCGCCAGCCAGCGCCGCGCCCGGCCCCTTCCGCCGGAACCCGCCGCTGCCGCGCATCCGCTTCCAGGTCCGCCCGCCGCCGCCCGTGCGCGCCGCCCCGCTCCACGCCGCCGGCAGGCGGGCAGGGTGAGCGCCGCAGCCGCGGGCGGCCGCTCGTTCTCCCCGGCCGGCTCCCGCCGCCCGCTCGCCGCTCGGAGGTGGGCCCGCTCCCGCCCTCCCCTTCCCACCCGCGCCGGGCCGCGCTGGCGACGCGGCCTCTCCCCGCCCGGGGCTCGTGGCCCTGAGGGGCTGCTCGGGCTCCCCTTCCCTTGCCCGGGTTGGAGCCCTGGTGGGCGGGTGGTGAGGGGCCCGGGCCCGGGCTCGGCGGGGCGGGCGGGCCGCGGCTGCAGAGCCCTGAGAGGCTTCAGGCGTGCCGGGGGCGGCCTCGGGCAGCCGGAGCTCCTCTGGTGGGAGCGGCTGGATGGCGCCCGTTAGCTGTAATTGCCCTGCACGCCTGTTAGTACACACCTCTCCGTGGGTGTGTGTGGTTTGGTTGTGGGTTGGTTTTTTTTTTTTTTGGTGCGTGTTCTTTCCTTGCCCTGTGTAACTTTTATAGGGGATGAACGTGGTCATAATATAATAGTTGGAGAACTATGTAACTAGTAAGAAATAGTAGGTGAATTCAGCCTTAGGAATTCTTCACTGTTGTTGTTATGGCAGCTGAAATACCACTAAATACCAACGAGAAGACTGGCTTCTTCCCCTTTGATACCCAGTCCCTACAACATGCAACCCATGCTGTCATGTTTCTCGGTCAACCATTTTTCAGCCCGTTGGCATTTCAGAAGCCATTAGAGTTTCTTCCTCCTTTAGTTTCTTTTTCAGCAAAAGCAGCAAGTTAGGGGAACAGCTCATCATCTCAATGGGTTCAGTTGTACAGTGCAGCCAGCCTTCCTGCTTACAACATTTTCCTTTTCGTACACACCTGATCTGTCACCGTATCTCTGATCATACTTAGTCCTGGCCTGATCTTGATTGAAGCCAAAGGAAATAAGTAAGACCATAGATGTTTAAAGTTTCACCTGTCTGAATGGATATTTTTATGTTCTCATTAAAGTGCTCAAGATGCAGTGCTATGCATCATGAACGCTCATTCTCAATTGCTTATTGCAGCCTCAGCAGCATATGGTTGGAGTTACTTCTAACTTATCTTTTTCAGACAGAGTTTCTCTTGGGACTGCTTTAAAGGGATAAAAAGAAAAACATGGAAGTTGTATACAATGTCATTGTCGTGATCTGGATCACCATAACTTCCCATAAATGAGAAACACAAGGTCTAGCTGATACCAACTTCTGTTGAAGGAGATGAGGCATAATTTTAAGTGGTCACAGAAGGAAAAAGTTGTTTCCTCTTATGATTAATACTTGAGCATCCCTTGACATGTTGAGTTCAGAGGG
Source organism: Theristicus caerulescens (assembly GCA_020745775.1). NCBI lineage: Eukaryota > Metazoa > Chordata > Aves > Pelecaniformes > Threskiornithidae > Theristicus > Theristicus caerulescens. The sequence goes on along the minus strand of CM036559.1, from coordinate 115,024,467 downwards.
ATTTGTCAATATGATAGTGCATACCTATGAAAATGTAGGATGTGAGAGAGGAAGAGAGTTTTCAAGAGAGTTTGCTACCTTCCCCTGGCAGCGTCAGGCTCAGCTACTGGTAACAGCTAGCTACTGAAAGGTAGTACTGTTTGCCTGAATGTATTCAGCTCTGTGTCATTTCAATCTTACTATAATTTTGCTCCATGTTGTCTGACCAACTCTACTCTGTTACCACTCATAAAAAGGGAGGAAATAAAGAAGGGGGGGGGTGTCTCTGCTGTTATTCTCATGATTGCTGCTTGTAGGAATGGATTATATTCTTGACGTGAGACTTTGCTTCAGTCTTGTGACCAGTAAGACTAACCCAGAGATGAATGAGCTTTTCAGTGAAATAACACTGTGGTTGTGTTTGATACTGGATTTTCAATATATTGCATTCCCAATTTTTGGATTGATTGACTTGACTCTGTATTAAGTAAAATAATTACTGTTTTATCCTTTTCTTCTCTTTGCAGATACAAATGACTCTTCTGTTAAACTGAAACATGAGTCTTGTATTACATGATCTGCTCATTTGTTGTCGTCGCCTTGAAAATGAGAAGGCTGTGGAGCGAAGGGTAACAAGTGTTCTTTTGGTGTGTGTGCCTCAATTAGCAACGAAGGGAATCATTAATAATTCTTTTTCTTGAAATACATTTTCAGAAGGAAATTGAAAATTTCAAGCGACTTCTCCGTGATTCTGAAACAATTCTCCAGCTGGACCGGAATTCTGATTCTAAACAAGCAAAGCAGCTCAACTGGGATGCTTTATTTAGGTAGTTTCTTTTTTTTTTCTTTGTGAATGGTCGCAGTTTTCTTACATGGAACATCATTCTTCTGTTTATTGGGTGTATTTTAATGCTTATCTTTCTGCACATTGATTTAGACTTCTTGTCAGCTTGTAAACAAGAAGTTACTTATGTTAGTCTCTAAAGGGAGCAAATTTAAAATAGCCAAAAATACAACAATTGTAACATACAGAAAACTTAACTGCTAGGAAGCTGATCATTAATTGAGTGGTCATTTTTCCTTGCAAAATAATAGTTACTTTCTTTTATTGAAAATTATCCTATGCATCTGATTTTCAGCGTATAGTTCATATGTAGATTATAGATAGCTCATTAGAATTTTTTGTGTTACTGAGTTCTTCAGGACACAATAGAAGGACTGTGGCTTGTGAATTAAAAAAGCTGTGCTGAGGTTTGTAGAGGCCCGTCTTTGATATAATCTGCTTTAGGTGTACTACAAGATTGGACTGAGCATGAGTGTGATCAGTTCTTAGAGCAGCTGGGACCAGTGTAAAATTACATGTTAGAAGTGCATCTGAAGTATTAGTTTTCGTAGGCTGGTGTCTGGTCAGCTTTCCATTATGTTTTTTAATTGGACAGCATTGGAATAGTTCTTGTTTCGTGGCTGTACCAAAAATATCATAAGAAGTATTTGATAAATTTTTATGTTGCTTTTGAGATGGCCAGTTATATATTGGAAATAGACAGGAGGAATACAAAAATAGAGACTCTAAACTGAATACAAATAGTAGGCCAGAAAATCTCCAGTAATTGCCAGTGACAAAGCCAGTGAAAAATTTAATCTATTGTTAGATCTAAAATCTAATCTATATGTTAATTTTAAATGATGGAGAAATAGGGCTTGAAGGTTTTCCCCAATAAAAACAGTAGAGAGTACTTATTATTTTGTTGTGTAATGTTGCAGCATAAATAGAAAGACTTAGCATTGCTTTTTTCCCTAATTAGAAATTGTATGTTTAGCATTATGCAAAATTTAAAGGAAAGTTTGGTTCCTATTCAAGTTGCTTCTGGATTATCTTTAAAACTAATAGCTCCTGTTATAGACTATTTCCATCATGCTTAGAATGTAATCTATTTCAGTTGGTTTTAGTCTTTGATAATTATAACTGCAAGAAGAACAAGTTCTGACATTCTAGGCTAAAATGACATTTACGTATTTTACTTTAGTCATAAATGTGCAGATCCTTGATCAATATCTCCTTTTTTTTTTTGAAGTGTCCTGCAGAAATCTTTCCAGAAGGAAATGAAAACACTCCAACTGACAAAACCAAATGCATCTGCTTCAACTCAAACTACCAGACAAAAAAAGATGCAAGAAATTGGAAGTTTGGTCAAATATTTCATTAGATGTGCTAATAAAAGTTAGTAATATATATTCATGTAGTAATTACCATTTTATTTTGGTACTTTGCTTTCATCTTTGAATTTTTACTCTGAAATAAGTTACCAGGGTGGGGATCATCTTGCTCGCTTCCAGGTATTTACAATTTAAATATCTTCATGTGAATCAGTCCTTTGTGCTCCTTCTCTGTCCTTGTTGATGCTCACAATGCCTTTTCTTATTATTCAATGTGTCTATAACTGATGTATCCTCTCGTAAGTAATTTCTTTCTTAGAAACAGTTTAAGAGATGATTCCTAACAGAACTGTTTCTGAACTGTGGGGTTGGTGTTTTTATTTTTAAGTAAACATTTACAAACAATTCCAGATTTATTTGGCACACTTTGGATTAATTACAGTCTCACATTATTTCTTCATGTAGGAGGACCCAGACTGAAATGTCAGGAACTTCTGATTTATGTCATGGAAATCATAAGAGATCCAACAAGTTGTGCTGCTTATGGATCTGACTGTAGTGGTATACTCCTAAAAGATATCCTCTCAGTAAGGAAATACTGGTGTGAGATATCCCAGCAGCAGTGGTCAGGTAAAATTTTTAAGCCTACTTACAAATGTCTTTTGCTATTATAGAAGGATGTTTAGGTGCATATTAATTTGTTTGATGGCCTGTTGTGTGAGGTACTAGGCAAACCATGGAGTAAAATAGTGTCAGCCTTGAAGACTTACAGTTGAAATAAACAAAGCAGCAAGGATTAGGAATTAATTTTTTTTTTCTTTCTGCATACTGTTTGTCTGTTGCTTACTGAAACATAAGTATTTATATAGAATCAGGGTATGTATGCATCGTCTCCATAGGGCTTGACACGTATAACAAATCTGTGCAATGTGTGTGCTGGAAATAGCCTCAGTAAAACTGGTGTTGGTGTGCAGTTGTTTACAAGTTATTAGGTATTAGCTGGTATAGTTTTGATATAGTTAATATATTACCATTAAATTTTACTATCTGAGTTTTGTGGGCTCATGAAGGTCCTAAAAAGGCATTGATTCATTGTTGTTATGTGCATATACTGCATATAAAGGAAAAATAGAAAGCTTAAGATTTAAATAGACAAAAACAGATTAAAAAATTGACTAACGGTATAGCATGCAGCCTGAACTGAGTGGAAATGCAAACATAATTTTTCACTTTTCAGAGGATTGGATTTGACTCCAAGACAGTTAACTTATTTAGCATGGAGAAAAATGTTTATGTATTTTGAATCATCTAACTGACATGAAGTAAGCTCTCAACCCATCTGTTTTCATTTGTTGATGTAATAGCACCGTAATTTAAAAAAAAAAAGAAAAAGTATTAGAAGTTTTACAGTCTAGTTCGTTAAATGTTGCATGTGCAATTCTGGAGAAAGCGTAGAAATACTATCTTTATTTGTGTAGTGTCTTTGAAGTCTTAAGTTTTTGGATTTCTGAAAAGCATTTTATGAGAAAATACTCTGCTCTGTAGCTTGAAGAGGACTGCTTAACTACAGAGTGGAAATAAACCTGCAAAGAACTCAGAAGAGGGGTCTGGTGATACTGGGAGTGAAAGGGGAGGCAAAAACAACCTGCAGAAGACTGTCAAAGCAAAGTGACTGAACTGGAACAGTTCAGGGTGGGAAATGTGATTGGAGAGCCTGAGGGTGGGATCTCAGAAGTTGAAGAAGTTGGCACCATATGGCAATGGAGATAGAACTGGAAGCTGAAGATTGAAGGCGAAGCTGGAAGTGTATGGGGAAGCTGCCTGAGCCTAGGAGCCAGTGAGCGGGGGAGAACAGAAAGGGCTGTCAGCCTGCAGGTTGGAGCAGAATGTGAAGGCAGGGACTAATCAGATAAGGAGGCTGGGAGCTGGAGTGCAGAGCAATAATCGGGAAAGGCATCTGAAGAAGAACCAGGTACTGTGGTAGGACTGAGGTAGGGAATGGGACAAGAAGCCAGAGATGTTGAAGAGAGATACTAAAGAAGGCAGAGAAGGAAAACTGAGACCAAGTGTCACTGGAAGGGTACATACAGGTTACCTGAGGAGCCCATGGGAGTTGTTGTGTGGTAGTTAGGTAGTTTAGGAACCTGGAAGTGAGCTGAGTCTCTTTGTGTATGGACTGAACCTGGAAGTGTGACAGAAGAAATTGTGATATTAGATCATAAGGGACACAGTGGAATTTAATTACTGAAGTGAGGCAGGACTGAAGGCCGTAAATCTTAGAGGAAGTCAGACTTAAACCACTTAAATGAAACAAGTTGCTTTTATTAAAGGAGGGATATATGAGCTTTGTAAAGGTTACTAAACCTTTTTTAGTGATTCCACCTTAATGCTTGTTTATAATTCTTGGAGTACAATGGAGAAGTCTGTTTTCTATTTATAAAATCAGTGATCTGGTGCAGGAGTTGAAAGTAAGAACATGGATTCCAGCTGTTGCCCCAAAGCAGTTAGATTTGATAAGCAAATACCGACTTCATGAGGCACTCTTGTCTGCTGAGCTTCTGAATGTTGATAGTTGTACTCTTAAAAATTATGAGGAGCTGTCATATTGGTATATACTGGCTGCATCATCAGAGGAGTCACATGAGGCCAGTGGAAGCTGTATGTAGTAGAAGCTGAACTCAGTCTTACTAAAGGAACCTGGAAGCCCTGTGAATTGGTATGGGGACCACGTGCCTCCTGCATCTTGGGCACTAACTTTTTAATGAATAGATATTTTAGGGACCTGTGAGGATGTCAGTGGGTGTTTGGTATTGCCACTGTACTAATAAATGAGGACACTTCTTTGCTCAACTGCCTGACTCTCAGAAGGAGGAGGAGTCAGGGCTGCAACAGACATCACCTCAGTTGGTGCTGGTTGCAACTTAGTGCACTGATGACAGTGTTGGACCAACACAGATTAACTCAGTCCTGTACATGGTCTTATCAAAGGACTGGAAAGTTGAGGGGTAGTTGCTCAAACCCATTCACTGTTTGACAATCCTATCAGGCTCGTGTGAATATCCAATGGGGATTGGAGATTAATCAGGGATAATTGATATTTGAATGAGGTAACATCACCCTTGAACACTGAAGTACCAGGTATACTAGAACTACAGTAGGAACTCAAAGCAAAGAGCACTACCCAGTAGATGACCACTGACACAGCTGATGCATTTTTTTCCCGTTTCCCTGGCCCCTGAGTGTAAAGCACAGTTTGTCTTTACCTGGAGAGGAGTACAGTATGCCTAGAACCTTCTGCCACAAGGATGGAAGCATAGCCCATCTGTCATGGACTTGTACAAAAGGTTTTGGAAGAGGGCAGTGCCCCAGAATACTTAGAGTACATTGATGATGTTGTAGTGTGGGTAAACACTCCCCATGAGGTGTATAACAAAAGCAAAGAGATAATTAGAATTTTACTAAATGCAAGGTTTGTGCTCAAAAGAGATAAGTTGAAGAGACCTGTGCAGGAAATAGGCTCTTGGTGTCACATGGCAAGATGGATGCTGTTGCATTCCTACTGACGTGATTTACAGCATCGCAGCAATGGCACCACTGATCAATAAAAAGGAAACACAATTTTTTCTTGGAATGGTGAGATTGTGGCAAATACGCATCCCTGGATACAGTCTGCTCAGAAACCCACTGTACCAAGTCACCAGGAAAATGGGCTCATTTGAGTGACAACCTGAGCAACAGTAAGATCCGACTATATGCTACCAACTATATCCTGTCAGAAGAAGAAATATTAGCAATAATGAAAGAATCTAGGCAGCATTTGAAGTAGTGGCAATGGAATCAGAAATGCTGCTGGCTCCTCACTTGCTGGTACTTCACTGTTTGCTGAAAGGAGAAATGCCTTTGACTTTCAAAAAATTAGTAATAGGCCCCGTTCACTAACGGTTCTTGCCTAATTGTTGGCCATTGGCGAAGACAGAAAGCTGTCATTTGGAAGCCTGACCGATGGGTGATAGAAGCTGATGAAAGTGAAGGACAGCCAAGTCAATATGTAGAAGTGCAAGGCATAAGCCTGGCCGTTGATGCAGCATCATGGAGGAAACAGTGCAGATTTTACCTGACTCTTGGATGGTGGCCAGAGCTCTCTGGGACTGGCTTACATGGTGGAAACAGGAATTGGCAGAGATAAGGGAGGTCTATTTGGATAGCTACCTTGCGGAAAGACATCACGCAGGATTTGCAAAAGAACTTAGTATATGGGTATGACACATCATTAGCTATGTCCCAAAAAGAAGAGCCACCAAAGAACAAATCAACAACTATCAGTCAGACCAAACTACTGAAGTTGCTGCAATGAACAAAGTCCTGGACTGGGAATGTAGAGTGGACCTATTTGTAACTTCATGGGCTCATGAAACATCTAAGATGAGATTCCACGTGTCTCTAGGCAAGAGACTGAGGGGTGATTTGTCTAAAGATGCCATTCTACAAGTAATAAAGGTATTTGAAATTTGTTCATTAGTGAAAAAAGCTAAACCACAAAAGGTATTGAAGTGTGATAGCTGTCGTTTAAACTACCAGATTGGAGATGTGTGGTAAGTAAACTACACTGGACCTTTGTACAGGCCTAGTAGGGGGAATCAATATGTCCTAGCTATTTTAAAGAAATGACTGCGAGCTGGCTGAAGGCTTGCCCTGTAGCTTGTGCCACTGCTAAAAGCACTGTGGTAGGTCTTGAAAAAGAAATTTTGTGGAGATACGATACACCAGAAATAATTGAATCTGGTAATGGATCTCACTTCAAACACAAAATGATGAAATTATGGACAGATGAACATGGGATTGACGAGATATACCATATCTTCTATTATCTCCAAGCCTTGAGTCTGGAGACTGTCGCAAAGGATGTAATTTATGATGCAAGTAACCTCCCACCATGTACCATTAAATGAGTGAGTGCTAGGGAGGTGGAGAGCAAGGGGTGGAAAGTGTCATGGCCTACTGAGCTGATATAACTTGAGTAATGAGGCAAATGTCGGAGAGCCCACAATTTGACCTTTGGTATGCTGCTGTGCAGGGCTTAGGGATGTAAATTCTTGTCAGATAAAGCACAGTTAGGCAGGTGTTGCGGGGGAAAAAACAATGTAACTGGCAGAAATAGCAGAACCAAACTCATACAAGAATGAGTGATCTGACAACACCGGCTGGTCTGATCTCATAGCTGAGCCTGCTTAAATGATGCAGTGACTTGCTACACCAATCAATGAACAACAGCTCAGAGCACTTCACTGACCAGTAAAAACAAAACTATCTGGAAGGTGCTCTCTACCTCATAAAACTCGTCTGCCTCAGCTTGAAGGGGCCAAGGGGTGGTGGTGTGTGAGCATGGTTCTACCATTAGGCTGTGGAGGACCTCTAGGCATGCCTGGGACCAAGCTTGCATAGCCAGAACCAGCACCCTTAACACACTGCTGCTCCTGACCACTTACAACTGCTGCTTTTGTCAGCAAGGAGAGGGGAAGGAGAGAGAACCATTTTTCTGCAACTTTGTAGTGTTCTGTTTGTAGTTCCTCATAGGCAATAAATATGCAAATTACTGTGCAGTAATTAATGTGTGCATTTAGTCTGTCCTGACCTAAACCATGACAGTATGTTGAAAGGTTTCCATTTATTCAGCATGTCTGTTATCGAGTGAGGTAGCAGGCAGTTGTGGTGACAGCCCCTTCGCATATGCACCCGTATGCATACTGACAAGGCTGCATGTTCAGCCTTGCTCCTTAAACCTCTGCCGGTCATGAATGTTTCGATGCAGACACTCTATGTGGTGCTAAACAGTAACTTTTCTTTCACAGCACTGGCAGTTCATAAGAATATAATACATAGAGTTGAGAAGTGCTCTTATTCATTGGGTAGTTTGTAATGAGGGGGTCACCAACAGGGGGAGAGGATGAAAAGGATGTTCCGTTCCACTTGCTGATATGCTGTTGTTTCCAGGGGTACACTAAGATCGCGGCATGCCAAATCATCATCCAGGATGAGATAAACGTATAAGTAAACTTTTGCATCACCAGAAATTCCAAGTAGCTGATTACTCATGCGGGCAGTTTGTGTGATCTCCATAGGGCGCAAGCCTAAACTGTTCCTTAATCTAGGAAGGTAGTTGCTTTGTTCAGAGCACGTTCACAGCAAAAATGGACGAGATAGTCCATTAGTGCTGAAAGACCTCATCCAGTACCCCCTCAGGCACTCAAAGCAGCAGGAGATTCTCGATCCATCTTCCAGTAAACACCAGCCACCAAAACAAGGAGGAATTGATACTGCCAAGGAGACCTCTTTCCACTCTTGCTGCTTAACAAATTACACTGTGTCTTCCTTAATCTAAGTGTCCAGATGCTCTATTTGCTGTGCCACCCCCTGGTACTGAAGTTAGCACATCTTAGGGTTTTCAGAGCTTGATTTCACCTGTCTGCTACAGGAATTAAGGCAGAACTGGATCTATCCTAGTATTGCTGTCACCTACAGAAAACTGTGTCTTTGATACCCTGTGAACTGTGGGAAAGATGGCAATAAAGAACAGAACCATGCGTTGTCACATATATTCAAGGACCAACAGACTTGCTTTTCTTTCTTCTGCATATTCTTCTGAAGAGGAGGGTGCCACAGCAGCTTCTTTCCCCTACCTCTTCACCTCCTGTCTGGTCCCCATGTTGTTGCAGGCATCCCAGAGAGGATGCTGCAACGCTGCAGGGCTGAAAGGGGGAGGAGATGGAGGACGGCATGAAAGTTGTGTTTGAGAGGATCATGAGGCTTTATGAGCAGGACTGATAGCAGGTCTTGGCTCACTTAGATGAGGCTTGACAGAGGCTTGGGAACATGAAGTGCTGGAGAGGTGGCAGACTGTGCTCTTAAGTACTGACTGGTGTGCAGGCAGTTGGACTTGGAGAAAAAAGAGGAGGCTCAGTCAAGCAGGGAAGGAGTTTTCAACTCTTCTAGCAACTTGTGTGGGGGCCTGGTCCACAAAGTCTCTATTCAGGTGTCTAAATGGAGCATGGAGGATAAGGCATGATGCCAGGGTTTAGAGACCATTATGACTTTTTGAGCCTTTTTTTCTCCATGGAGAAAAGAAACGATGTGCCTGCTCTTTTAGTTCAGCCAGGTCAACCAGATTTTGTTAGTTTCCAGTAGACCCTGTTGGCCTTCAGGAGAAGGATCATATTGCTGGATGCTATACTTTTCCTATGTTAAGACCCTGGTTTTAAAAATCAAATGCAATATTTCCCTTCTTCCTCGTTCATCTCTGTATGTGTTACAGCTGTATTGCCTCTCTCAGGGAATTAGAGAATAATTCACATTGGAAGGAATCTCAGGAGATTTCTAGTCCAATCCCCTGCTTGAAGCAGGCTCAGCTATGAGAAGAGATCAACTGGTATTGTGGGATTGAGTTTTCTTATTTTTTGAATGCTTTTTGTTCATGTGCTTGTTCTGCTGCAGGTTTTGCTCGCATTCTAGGCTTCGTGTAAAGCTGTGTGCTTTCCTTGAATATGTGTTCCTTGAGGGGAGGCCAGCAGAGAGCACGGAGAGTAGATGTGAAAAGAGTTCAGCCAGCTCTGCAGATGTGAGCAGGAGTGGTTTCCCAACCTGAGGAGGTCCTGGTATAAGAATCCCCTGCAGGGACAGGGAGCATTGGCTGTGGGCTGTTGTGCACGTGCAGTTGTGTAGGGTTCTGAGGGTGCTGGGAGGTCACCAATGCACGTGATGCACATTCCACTTCCACCCTTTATGCAGAAGGGACACAGTTAAACCAGGCTTGGGCACTTGTCACCAAGTTAAAGCTTTGTGACCCAGTAATATAGGGGTATGAACTGTTTCTGATTCCCATGATTCAGAGTCACCTGAGTTCTGCAAATGACCCTATGCCTGCTTGGAAAGAAGGTGCTGGTATCTCTATTGAATCTGAGGCCAGTTTTATGAAAGACTTGGTGAAGGTGGCAGTACAAGTCCTGCTGGAGTCCAAGATGTCCATAAATCTACCAAGGCCTGCACAGCAATGAAGCTGTAGCATTGCAGTTTATTTATAGTTGTCCCAAGCTGGCTTTTCCACAGTACAGGAATCCAGAGCTCTAGGCCCTGGATGATGCCATCAATGTCACCCATGCAGAGTATTCAAAAGAAGAGATTCTGAAAGAGTGCCTCAGAGGCCTTGATCCTGACTGTCTGTGGAGAGCTTACTCACCCCAAAGTGATGAGCTACTGACCAGTAGAGTTGAGGGTTGTCAGGCTCTTCTAAGTAGTAGTCACTCTATAGAGCAAAAGTAAAGTAACTGGTCATTCTACCTGTATTTTTCCTTAGAGAAAAGGAGGCCTGAGAGGTGGATGTCCATTCATTCAAAGTGTTGTCCCGGAATAGCTGCTGAGGTCATAGGACTGAATCAGTATTTCTTCCTGCTGTGGTTCTTTGCAGTGGATATTGTCCATTGGTGGACTGAGGGACGGTATCATGTCACTTGTAGGTGGCATAAATGAAATAGCAGCAAGGCTTTTGTATGTATCATATTAAACTGATAGTGATGGTTGGATCAGTAATGTGCTACCGTGATTTATATGAGGCTGATGAAAGGACAGGGTGGTGATTCCTAAATGGGCCTTGAGGTAAGAAAGCAAAAATCTGAGGAAGGGGCCTTTCCTTCAGAAAACTTGTAAATGAGTGCAAAGCATGGATGTGTTGGTCTGCGGGCTGGAGTGAACTAGCTGAACTGCTTGTAATGGAAATATGGGCAGCCTCAGTACCAACTGTTCTGATCGGTTTACCTGGTCCTGCTGCACCAAATTCTTTGTTAATGTATGTGTGGCTGTAAATTGTTTCTGAGTACTTTTATTGTGTATTCTGCAACAAATGGAGCCCACCGTGCTGAGCAATCAATGTAGAGCAGAAGCTGAGTGTGGGAGTAGTTCTGAAAGTTGATCGTGTGGCTATAGCCACTTTGCTCAGTGTAACACAAAGCAGATTGTATTGCAGCTCAGAATGAATATAACTTTGCTTCCAGTGTAGGCAAGACCACGTTTGTTTTTTTTTCCCCAGTTAACTTCTGTGAATAATGACATGCAGCTGAATTCAGAATGGTGCTTTCTGTATATTTAATGCAATATTTTGCTTCAAGCATTTTTTATGTCATCCTCTGTAATATATATGTTTATATATATATTTGTATATTTACAACATATATTCAAACTATATAATATATCCTTTTTTTAATACATTTGCAGAATTGCTGATCCTGTATGGCCAATTATACCTCAAACCTTCTGGCAAGATTAACAGAGTCTTGGTGGCGAGGATAATTCACACACTTACAAGGGGGTACTGCTTCCAAACTGATGGGCTGAGTTCTGATATGTTTATCTTCTTTTCAAAAGCAATGCAATGTGCAAGGTATGTTGCAAGTGCTCCTTTTTTATGCTAATACCTACTTTTAGAGAATAACTCATTTTACGTATTTGGGATTAGACTTGAGTAACAGCAGGTAATACTTCTTTAGACATATTTTGTTCTGTCTTTGAACATCAATTTAATAAATTCTTTAAAATATTAATAACTTCTGTATTTGTTAGGTAAATAATATTCTTAATGTAGTTACTTGCTAGTATTTACATTTAAACAATTTCTGTAAAAAGAAATAGGATTATTTCTTCTGGAAGTTTGAGTGTTTGGTTTATGTTGCAGGCAGGAGAAGAATACTGCAGGCCTGGATCATATTGTTGGAGCAATTAACATCTTCTGCAATAAGTTTGCTGTCAACTATCGCATACGAATTTGTAAAGTAGGGGAAGAAATTTTGCCTACAGTGCTTTATATATGGACTCAGTATAGACCAAAGGATTCCCTGAAGGAGTCAATAATTGAGTTATTTCGTCTCCAAGTTCGTGTTCATCATCCAAAGGGTGCAAAAACACAGGGAAAAGGTACAATAAAAAGCTCCCTGTTTTTTTTTTCTATCACTGTATGTGATTGTTCGAATTATTGTGCCAACTTTCTGAATTTTTTGATACTGAGTCTTCGAAACATTAATGGGAGAGATGATTACTTGTCAGTAGTTTTATGCTATAGGTTAATATTGAGTGAAAGGGAAAATAAGTTTTCAAATTGTATGCACTAAGAATATTAATTGTATTAAGTCCTGTAAAGATTGATTTTTTTTTTTTTTTTTTTAATCAGAAGGTCATTTTAATTACTAAATCAAAACACAAAGTCTTTGTGGAAGGGAAATAATAATTTAGATTGATATTGCCACATGTATTCATATCTTACCAGGTTTATTTAAGCCCAGAAATTACTACTGTGGTCTAAGTCTGACTTACTGTATAAAACTCGTCAGAGAACATCAGTCAGTAATTGTGTTTGTCTGTCATGGCTTATTTCAGTTATAGCGTAATTTTTTTAAAAAGTTTTATTTTTTTACTTTGTCTACAAATGGTAGAGTTTATAATTAGTCCAAATTTATCCATTGCATTTGATTGTAGTCTTTCCAGGTAGATAAAGAATTGTCTGTTAGAAACTTCGTTCCTACCCTAATTACTTGTATGCACCGATTAAATTTTCTCTTAACTTTTTTCACTTCATTCTCCATTATAAGACTTGTTTTGCAGGCCTGCATTTGTTAAGCTTTGTATGCTTTACTCTGATTTTGGCTGTATTTTGCGTTGTCTAGGTAGGTTTACATATTGTATCACGTGGGTGGTACATGTTATTTTTTAACTGTTTTTGCATGTACAGGTGCATATGACTCGACAAAATGGCAAAGTATCTTACATAACCTATATGATCTGCTGGTGAATGAAATAAATCTCATCAGTAGTAGAGGAAAGTATTCTTCAAGCTCACGTAATATTGTTGTAAAGGAAAATTTGATTGAGTTAATGGCTGATATTTGTCATCAGGTAACATTTTTATTTGAATATAAAGTTGACTGTATCTTTACTGTGTTGTATGTTTTGCTTTTTGAAGTAATGCGGCTTTAGCATTTCCTCAGAATCGTTTACTGAACTATTAGTACCTTTTGTCTGTGTTCTGTTGTGTTTAGTTGTTAATTTTTGTGCAGTTTAGAAATGTGTGGACTCCTAAATTATGCTAGGTTTCACTAGTGTTGCTTATTATACTATAAGCAGAGGTTCTGTTATAGTAAAGAATAATAAATAATAATTCTGGTTGCCTCTTAAGAGGCTTTATACACAGTAAAAAACAGACCGGTGTAGTTTAACATTTCCGTTTTCCTGTAAATACTACTTTTCTTTATTTGCGTACTTTTAAATTTCTCTTTGTAAAAGGTTTTTACAGAGGATACCAAAGTTCTGGAAATTGCCCAGCCATATGCCATTTCACAAAGAGAGCCCAGTGATGGAACAATACCAAGCAAGCGCAGGAGGATTGAACTAGGCTGGGAGGTAATTCGAGACAACCTGCAAAGATCCCAGAAGGATTTTGATGTCATACCTTGGTAATAACATCTTTACATGAAACAAATATCACTACAGACATCTTTTTACACTTAAGTGTTCTCCTGAATATGTTGTGCTTTCAAATTAGGTGTCTGCACATGCAGTAATTATATATTTAAGCACTAAGCTTAGATTCTCACAGCATTTGAAAAGTAGTGAGTAGTGTTCTTGGCACTCTTGCTTTAGAAACTTTATATCTTTGGTTTCATAAGAAATAACAAATGAGGTCTGGTAAACTCTCTTGTAGTGTAAAAGATATTACTGCTTCTGATTTTTTTTACCTGTCTTTTGTGCTAGATATTACCAGTCTTTACCTAAGTGTTGTGTGTGTGATCCAGCTTATGAGTATTAGGAAATGAACATGAGATTTACTGCTGTCTTAAGCTGGCTGTGTCATAGGACAGCAACCGTTAACAGTTTAGCCATTTTGGACTAGTTCACACAGTTTGCCGTAATACCTGGCCTGAGAACTGTTGAAGTGCAAGGCCTGGCATCTTAGCTTGGACCTTGATTGAGGGAGTATTTTGTTTGACACGAGGGACTTCTGAACTGGAGGTATAGATACACGTCGTTTTCTGCTGGCTGCCGCAGGAAAAGGGCTCTGTAGGAGAGCATAGTAGGGAGTCAAGTGGTTGTTAAAAGACCACAGCTAGACTTTTCCAGAACTTACCAGTTGTAGTCCTAAGCCCAAGAATGTTGACTTTTTAGCTGAAATAGATTACACTGGATGTTTTTTGCTGTTACTGTTCCTCTCTGTCTTTCTGACTTTTCTTGGAAACTGCTGTACAAGGTACCAGAACAGTGGAGCTGCTTGTGATTTGGGTCCTGAGCTGGGGTGGTAGGTTTGTGTGTGTGCTTATTGCTCACAGTATTGAGGCAAAGTGGCTATTTAGGATCCAGTTGAGAAGTTAACGTGCCATTCAGTGTGGAGGTGGCAATCTCCAAGAAATACTGAGAGTCATGTAATTTACTAATTTGAGTAGAGTTGCAACCATTGCTATCAGCAAAACCCTTCCAACTTACCATTCCCAGCTTAACATCTTGTTCATTTGATGAATTTTATTTTTCTTACTTGCAGAGATGTTGTAATGTTTCCTGTTTATGTAATTTCACCTTTGAGGTCACTCCCTGGGTCAGAGTGTATAACAAGATAGTCCAGAAGAAGGAGAAAAATAATTTTTTTGCCTGAAATTTTCTCCCCTTGTGGTCAGAAATCAATGAACTGAGCTTGCAAGAAATTAGAAATCAGCTTAGTTAGCTCATAATAAATTGTTAGTGATAATGAGGCTAGATGAGCAGACTTTACCAGTAAAAACAGTAGAAATACTGAATCTTTAACCTTTGATAGTAAACAAATGAGCTTAATACTGGAAAGTGTAAATGTGAAATGACAATCGGAGAACACTTTGTTCATTTATTTTTGAAGATGCAAATTTATGTATGTTTGATATTAATTGCTTCACTTTGTGTTTTCAAGGTTACAGATTACAGCTCAATTAATATCAAAGTATCCCATGAGTCTTCCAAACAGTGAGCTACCTCCCTTACTCAATGTACTTCACCAGTTACTGCCTCAGCAGCGCCGAGGAGAAAGGACCCCGTACGTGCTGAAGTGTCTTACAGAGGTAGCTTTGTGTCAAAACCAGAAAACTGATTTGAAAAGCACCCACAAGTTGGAGCTCCAAAGAACCTGGGCAAAGATTTGGTCCCTTACCATTCGTAGTGTAAGTTTCCAGCAAATTGAAGTGGAGAGCTTCGGGCTACTTGGAGCTATGATTCAAGGAAACCTTGTTGTAACAGATAAAGAACTCTGGAAGATATTTTCAGGACCTGCATGCAAGCCTTCAAGGTAAAATGGGAAGCAAGGTATTTTGTGTCTGATTCACATTGCTATTTACTGTACAGCCAAAACCACTGTATTATTCAAAATAATATTGTTCTTGTGGCTGTATTTCTAGTTAAGAACTGACCATGTTTTTGTTTTAAGCATTTGAAACGGTCATAAATACATACATAGGTCTGAAAGCAGAGGCAGAAGAGGAGAGGCAATCATCTTCAAATTTAAAATTGACTAAAAACGTAAAATGGACTAAAAATTTAAAATCTGACTGAAAGAGGTGTTGATTTTTTGAAGTTAAAAAGTATGTTTTCTTCTAAATATATTTTGATTTTGAAATGAGTATTCTGAAACAGTCTTTAAAATAGACAGGAAATGTCTGTAATAACCAAAATGTGACTTTTGAAAATGCAAAGATTCTAATGAAGGAGTTTTCCTGTGTGCGTGCTTGTTAATGTGCTTATGTACTTAGTGCTGCCTGAGCATGCAGAAATACTGACTTTGCTTTAGAGTGCTGATAAACAAATACCACATTGCTTCTCACAAATGCCCCGTGTTCCATTTTTGTTACAGTTCTGCTGTACGTTGTTTATCATTAGTGATGTCTGCCTATTCAGTGCCAGAAAATTTGGACATAGGAATGGAACAGAATAATTGTGAAAGAAATCTTGATTCTCTGCTAAAGGAGGCAATAATGAAATGGCTACTGTCCTGCTATTTGGAGGAAGAAATGGAAGAATGTGCAGAGTTGCCTCCTGTGCTCTGCAGGTAAAGTCTTTGTGGCATAATTTTATATGTAAGCTCACCCTATAACACAGAAAATTGGGCAGGGAAAAGTGGATTTGCAGAATTGTGTTATGTTAATGCTTTGGTAGAGTGTACAGGGTTTTTAAGCTTGCTATAGAATGTCATTCTGGGGACATAATTTAGTTATCTGTCCATAGCATAACAGATACATGAAATATGTATTAGAAATCTTAAGTGAATATTTAAGCTTCTTTGAAGTTACACTGTTAATCTGGTTAATGTTTGGGTGCACTTCAGGAATCCCAAGAGCTTCTCTGATTGCAAGAAAATACAAAACAATTTTCTTTTTTTACAGTGATTTTCCTCATCTTACATTACAAAAAATTCTTGTGAGCCTTACAATGAAGAACTCTAGAGCTGCCATGATTTTTTTCCAAAATGATGCTAAATGGTATGTTTTAAAATCAATCATTATAGATACTTAAGCTTTTTATATTTGTCATTTTAACAAGCAGAGATAATGAAATGCGTAATTCCTCAAGCTCTTTCACATCTTTCTGTACAATGTCTTTCAGACCCCATAAAAATAATAGCACTTTTGCAATTTGTTAAGGTGCTTTAAGCAGATGTTAAAATAGTCTCTTGCTGACAGAGTCAAAGCTTCAGGTACTGAACAGAATACTTTATAAGGAATATGTGTATCATCTCTCTTCAGCAATACAGCTAAATATTTGGCTCTTTATCCATAAGTACATTAGGTATTTTTAACTCATTACAATTGTATTTTTTGAATAATTTGTAACTTTATACAAATAGTTATTCATGCTTTTTAGCATTACCTTCCATTCCAAAGGAAGCATATATCTTAAGAGTTTCCTTGAAGATAGATGCTAAGTAGAAGGTTGGCTAGATACTTACTGTCCCAGTGTCCTCATGCCACTCCACCTATGTTTGTGGCCCCAGCCACACGTTACTTGAGTCTGTCAGAGTCACTCTGTGAAGGCTGTTGCGTCTTTCACTGATGCATATGTTCAGGCTCTTAAACTACGTCCAGTTTCCTCTTAACGAAACTAAAATGCGTGTAACTTGTTCTGATGGAAGATAAGACTTTCCTACTAGAAGTTTAAAATACTGGTTTGGGGAGTGTCATGAATTTCTGCTCCAATTGTGTAAAGTAGGCTGAGGTTAGGCACCTTAACACAAAACAGATGCTGCTAATGAACTACTGTAGAACATACGATGTGTGTGCAGGCTTCATTTTTCCTTGCAGTTTCTTCAGACAGAGCTGAAATGATAGCATCCGTTCCACAATGGAAGTCACCTCAGAAATTAAAGATCAACCAGAGTTTGGCAGCACAAAAGGATAAAATGTTTTGTTTTGCTGTTGTTTATTTCTTGCATTTAAATAATAGTTTTAAAGACTTGTAAGTCGTATACTGGCTACTAAAGTAAAAATGATGTCTCTTCTTCAAGTGTGCAACACTTGCAAGGAAAAGAAGAAAACAATTTTTCTGATGTTGAAGAGCTGTATCTCCAGACAACCTTTGATGAAATGGATATTTTCACTGACTTTGCAGTAAATGTTGCAGATAAAAATGTGACTGGTTCAAGACTTGCCATCGACCAAAATCTTAGGGAAACACTGGAGTACTGTCTTTTATCAATGTCAGAAAAGCTTTTAAGCAGCTATGCTCCTAAGGTAAGTTAGAAATTACTGTTACATCCTTATATTTCTGCTCCCAAACAATATATTTTCAAGGCAAAGTATGTAGATTTTCATTCCTTTTGCTGCTAAAAATGAACTGCAAACATTTTAAAAACTGTATCCAATAATACTAAATAGAGAAGTCTGTATTTCTTTACATCATTTGCAAGATATCCATAGTTTTCATAAGTATGTGGGAATACACATACACATTCTACATTCTAGAAGCTGTGAAGTGGAAGTGTGTGCAAAGTTGCCACATAAACCACTGTTACCCTACTTTTTGTGATGTTGGTTTCAGTTTCTGTGCCCCTGTAATGCTTTAAGCTCTTGTCAGTTTTCATCCAAGATAGCCAATAGCCTGAGACATCGACATCTCAAATAGTTAGGTTTTGTAAAGAGAGGCAGCTCTGTAAAGGATTAATTGTAAAGAAAGCTGCAAATACGGGCTATATTAACAAGAGCACAGCCAGTGCTTGAGGGAACTGATTATCCCCCTCTACCCAGTGCCTTTAGATGGCATCTTCATCCAGTTTTGGGCCTCCCAGTACAAGACAGATATTTAGTGCGTTCAGTGGAGGCCACTGAGATGGTGGGGGCTCCAGCACTTGACCTGTGAGGAGACACAGAGGAAACTGGGCTTGTTCAGCCTGGAGCAGAGGTGGCTTTGGGGGGACCTAACAGGCTTTGGGGGAGCCTGCCAGTACCTATAAGATTGTCCAGAAGACAGAGCCAGGCTCTTCACAGTGGTGTATTGCAGGAAGATGAGAGACAGCAGGCAGAGTCAAGAGAAGTTCACACTGGATACAAGGAGAATTTTATCTACGTGAGGACAATCAGGAAGTGGCACAGGTTGCCCTGCCTGAGAGGTTGTGCAGTCTACATCCTTGGAGGTTTTCAAGCCCTAACTGGATCAAGCCTTGAGTAACCTGTTCTGACCGCAGAGCTGACCCTGCTGTGAGCAGGAGGTTGGACCAGAGACCTGCTGAGGTCCTTTCCAGCCCAAATTATCCTGTGACCCTATTTGTATCTTCTACTTGTTGAAACACCACAGAATCTCTCCTTTGGAGAAAAATCTTGACTTGTAGAGGAAGAGCTGCCACATAATGGTAAAGTTTGTGAAAACAAAAGCAGCCGACTTTTTAAACTTCCAGTTCCTCTGATGGGCTAGCTTTGGTTTTAATATAGTGGTGTGCCTTCCTTGCAGTTCACTGCTAAGGTCCTGTAATATTTGGTGAGTCAAAAGAGGCAGTACCAAAGTTTGAAACAAGGTACTAGCAACCGGGAGCTATAAAACTTATCCCTGGTTTTGCATGTGTAACAATGGTGTGTATGCATAAGTTTTCCCATCTTTTTTTATAGATACCTGCTTTTCAAGAATGTGATAGCAATCCTTTTTGGTCTCCCTTCCTGAGAAAGTAAGACAAATAATTATTTGTCTTCTCTTTCTCTTCCTTTGATCCAAATAATTTAGACAGATAAAAAGGGTTCATTGGTGCAGCAGCTGCTAAGAAGGAACTTACGAATTTACTAAGATCGGAAGAGACAGCAGTAGGAATGTGATATAGTTCCTGACTAGCTCATACTGTCTCTTGTCCTGGCAGGAGGTAAAATAGATAAACAGAGCATGTGGGAAGAGCTGCACATATTGCTGTGATGGAATCTAAAGGAGGAGGAGAATTTAAAGTACTGTGAAGGAAGGAAGTGTAAGGGCCATGGGACATACAGAGAATATTCTAACATGGAGAGCCAAAAGGACAGGTTAGGGAGCTGAGGCAACTGCAATGCAAAACACTAGGATGCAAATCTTCATTAATTTTGGTGAAATCTGTACATAAAACTGTTTAAAAAGACTCTAAAGAATTCTGTATTTTGTTGAAAAAGTTTAATGATAAATGACTTATTTATACTGTGTTTTTGATTTAGTCTAAGGTTGTTGCTGCAGAACACCTTGTCCGATGTGTCAGTCTCTTCATTGGTGTTCTTGGTTGCTATTGCTACACTGGTATATTTAAAGAAGAGGACGCCTGTAAATCAGAGTTGTTCCAGAAGGCTAAGGTAAGCAGCAGTGTGTTTGAGAGCTATTAACAATGAAATAAAGCATTAAATATAAAATAATTTTTAAAATTCTACTCATATTGACACATTTTCAGAGCATGAATATTTCCACTGATTTCTACTTAAAAAAAGGCAGTTGAGAGAGGCTTAAGTATGTCACTGCTGCTGAAAGAGAGGAGTCACTGAAATTCTGTCAGTACCCCAATGCATGAGTTTTTCAGTGGAGAGTATTCTAACTATTGATACATTTCTGAGTCACGCCTTTTAAAAAAATAAAATAATCATGGACTTGTGGACAAAGGACTACTTAGAGGATAACAAATCCTTTCATTTATAGGTCTTTTATGAAGGAATTTGTTAAGATCATTTGATGGTTTAAACCAGTGTGAAGACAGCTATTATTATTATTATTATTATTATTATTACTACTACTACTACTACTGCTACTGTCTGAGGTGGTTTCTTGCTTGAATATGGAAACCCAAAACTTACACATTATGGAGAGATGCTGTATTTTTCTTTTGTGATGAAAATATCAATGTTTCAGGCACGTCTAGGCCATCTTTTTGTCACTTCTGGAGCAGAATGAGTGAAACAAAAAGAAGAAAAAAAAGTCCAAACTCATTGACACACAATATAAATATCAAAGCTGTATGAATGAGTATGAATAAGAATCATGTCCTTTTGTCTCTGTGTGCTGTGTATGTGCCAATGTATAAAGGAATTTAACTGAGATATTTTAACTGTGTTGTATTTTTACTAGTCTCTCATTCATTATGCCGGGGAAAGCATTTCTCAGTCTAAAAACAAACTAAATGAAGATGCCCAGATCAACTCACTGAGGACTCTAATAATGCAGTGTACAAAATGTTTATGCAATTGTACCAAGGTAAAGTTTATGAAGGAATTTATATTTCTTTCTGCATTAGTGAGATCACAAAGTTGAATATCATACCTGGAAAAAAAGGAATTAATCTGTCTGTACTTCTTGCTTTCTTACAGAACAGTGCAAAGAAGATGCTGTCTAATATATTCCTGCATTTGTTAACATCAAAATTTATGAACGATCTTGTAGATATTTGCAAAAATCTGGTAAGTATATTCTGTCTGTTTCTAAATGCAGTGCTCTTCTATGAGAGGATTGTTTTTACAATATCATAATTTGGAGGCAAACCAAATGAGATCCTTATTACTGAAAAAATAAATCAAAATACATTGAGTTATATAGAGAATTCCTAACTGGAAACATTTCTGTTTAGCATTTGAACACAAGCTTAGGGGAAAAATGAGAGCAGATGGATAACATTTGATCAAGGTTAGCATGCCAGCTCACATTAAAAAACAAATTATTTTATTTTTGGAATTTTTTAATACTGTATTAGAGTAAAAGTATATACAGATTTTATGCCATAGCAAGAATTTCTATAACACATGACATTTAACTTTAATGCACTTGTAAAGTTTTAAAAGCTTCTTTTTATTTTGTAGTTTGATGGACTTATGTGCCTTAAAACACTTGAAAGGTGTTTATTATGTAGATATTAAATCTTGTAACTGTAAATGACACTCACTGAGAAAAGTAATAGGGTGGCACATCACTGTGTTTAGCACAACTCTTAAAACTTCTCTTTTTGGCACTTTGTCCTGTAGTCAGGTCTAGGTCGGCAAAATCCTTTGTTTTTTCAGGTAAGAAGCCGAGAGTCTTACCTTCTGTTAACTTGCCATCTGGTAGGGAAAGCAGTAATTAGTGTGCCCTCAAAAAGGTCATATGCCTTCCTTTCATTTCTCTGTAATTATGAAGTATAGTGAGAAGTTTGAGTCTTGTAGAGAGGATTGTTTTTCAAATACTAACAATGTCCTTGGCACCATCTAAAACACTGAGACTAGTATCTGTCTTAAGAAGCTTGTGTCCTAAAGAGAATAGTTCAAATGAAACAATTCACGTGTGTAGAAGACAGGTCACATCACAAAGGATGAAATTAATCAATTCAGTGTAGCCCTTACTGTTTTCACCCATTCTAGTTCACTGGAAACTGTAGTGTCTTTTCTTGTGTTATGCCTGTGGTGTTCCTTCTGTCCTTAAAAGCCAACTTTAAAAGGATGTGGTGTTTTTGTCAGATGAGATTTACTGGAAAACCAAATGAACTGGGAGAAGTGGATCTAACAGGGAATGATCCTGAGGAGAGTATAATGGAAGCAGATAACCAGGTATCTGATGATCTATTTGATGATCATTCAGTGACTGACATCAGTGATACAAATGAATCTGGTGAGACGCAAAATGTAACCGGTAAGTCTTCTCTGTGTCCAAAACTATTTGCAAAAGCTTGTTTCTACAGACTGCTCTTTGCTTGAATGACAGTGAGATACAAAGTTGTGCTGCTTTAATATTAGTTGAAGCAGGAAGTGGTTGAACCAGGTACTTCATAAACAATAATAGTTCTTTTGTACCTCATTAGTGTTTTAAAGATGTTAATGAAGTGTTCTAGCTCATTTGGAAAGAAGTTTTTTATTTCATAAATAGTAAAATGCAAGCAGAGAAGCTAGCTAACTTGTTCAAACTCAGGCAGAAATTTTGGCAAAGAGGAGACTAGAAAGTGTGTCTGTAGGATACCTTTCTCTGTCATTAGACTGTACTTCATTTTCTTAAAAGTAGTCCTATTTAACTTTTCTCCTTTTTCTGATCAGTAATTCTTGACAAGGTCAGCTTTCTCATATTTGTGGACGTGCAGAGGAACAGGAGCATGAATCTTGTCTGTTTATTCCTGTTAGGAGCTACGAGTACTGATGTTCTCTTTTGTTTTAAATTCTTTCTTAAAATGGTGTGTATCTTAGTTTTTAATCAGGACTATGTCCTGTTTATTGTTGAGAAGGAAATCAGGGTGTTACATTAATGCCACAAACTGCAGCTGGTCTGATTTTCCCATCACGTCGAATAAGTGTCTTTAGACGTATCTTCTCGAACCATCCAACAAGTAATTCTAATAAATAAAGTCTGCAATTGCAGAAAGTTACAAGAGTTCTAAATGTGACAGGAAAATGGCATTTGTCACTGTTTGGTTTAGGTTATAATTGAAGGTTCAATGAGGATATTAACATAGTGGTAATTGTCATCCTTTCAATTTTGGGGAAGCTTTGAATCTGTAGTTTAAAATATATCCGAAGTTATAGTTAACGATACAAAAGAACACAGCTGCAGGTGATTCTGCTGAGTTCATTGTAACCTTGATGGAGAAATCAGCCATATGTATGGGCACATAGAAGTAAAAGCTTCTGTTTTAGAGAGGGCCTTTGTAGAAGTGGGAAACACACTCAAAAAGCTGTTACTGATGCAGTAACTGCTCAATAACAAATAAACTTAAAGGTTGCTAGTACTCTATTCTGAGAACTTAAATTAGTTTTGTAAAGACCTAAAATGTTATCAACTTCTTTATTGTCCTTGGAGAAGCATTTCTTACATGAAAATCTTATTTTCAGGTGCTTTGAGTCCATTAGCTGAAGAACAGTTGACAAAGCAGGATTTACTTCTCCTTGAAATTCTGAGGTTCTTATGTATTTGTGTAACGACAGTCCAAATTCAGACAGTGAGCTTCCAAGCCTCTGATATACGGAGGAATCTATTAATGCTTACTGATGGCAGTGACTTTGATAGTGCTAAGCCATTGCATCTGCACGTGGTGAGTGTGAGCTTTTTTTACAGCAGATCCACCTCTATATTTGTACTGTTTTAAAATTTGTATATTCTTGTTAATTGTATATTCTTGTCTTTCTGTTGTCATTGGTCCTCTGAGAAGACATTAAAATGGCTACTTTTAGTGTTTTGAAGTGTGCTGTAGTCGGGGAAAGAGCAGTTAGAATTTGTAAGCTAGAAAATAAAGAGTTGAGAATTATAAACATCTTGCCTTTATCATTAATTATTTGTTAAACAGCTAGAAATGGTCTCTGTAGTAGAATATGATCTGTGTTTTAGTTTACAAAGGAAATATTTTTGATTACCAAAACTAAAAATTTCATGAGCCATATTACTGTGTGACAGTCTTTGCATGAAAAGATGGTCAGTCTAAAGTGTAAGAGCTGACATTAGGTATCCTTGCTGCATGATTTCATGTAAGTTACTGAAAATGTGTTACAGTTTTTCTTTTTGTCTGCTTATTTCCTTAAGTATTATTTTCCATTTTGGTTCTTTTTTTTTTTTTTATTCCCCAGTACTTGGTCCTTTTGAAGGAGCTCCCTATTGAAGAACACCTCTTGCCTGCAGGCGATGTTCGTAAGCTTCTTAGGCCTCTTCTGTAAGAGAGAAACTATTCAGCACGTATTAGAGCTATTTTAGTTCAACAGCTAGAGGATTTGGGGGCTGTTTAGTGTTTCAAGATATTTTTTCTTTCTTTCTTTCACAGTGACATGTGTTCTTTGTACCGTCGAGATCAAGAAGTTTGTAAAGAAATTCTAAATAATTTGCTTCCTATAGCAGTAGGGTTGGCCCAGTACAACACACATGCTGAAGATACGGGCTATGCTCAAGGACAATTTTTGACAGTTGTTGGATCTTTTTGGTATGTTTTATCTATTTAATGCAGAAGTCTGTTGGGCATAAAATTTTCAGCTTTGCTATCAGTGTGAAGACTGTAGTGCTGTTGTGTGTCTTGCTGTTTGTATCCTATATCTTTATCCAGATTTAACTTTCCAGATTTTCTGTATCATGTTATATTTGTAGCAAAGAATCATATCATCCTTAAGATAATATTAGAACAATAAATGCTACGCTGTTGTGTATTAACAAAGACTGATTGTACTCTGAGTAGCATCAGTAATTATAACAAGTAATAACTTCAGCAACCAAAAATGAATATTGTTTACAATTGTAGATTATCGATAAAAATGTCAAATCCTCCCAAACGTGCCTATTGAGCATAAAAGAATGAACTGTGAGCAGCAGAAATGAACTTGTTAGACTTTTCCTCAAAATTGTTGGCAACTTTTTCATTTATTCAAATCTTCCTTATTTTAGGCATTTAGCTCAAGAAGGGAAATGCACAGCACCAGTCAGAGTGGCCCTTTTAAACTGCATGAAAGCCCTGCTTGAGGTAATTCCAGATTTTAGACATTCATTACCATATTAAGTATATATTTAAGGTGTACTTAAAAACAGTATCTAAAGGTCTTTTGCATACATCAGTGTATATTCCCTTGTAGGTCTTCTGTATATTTTAAACCACAATATTAATTTTCTTCAGGCTGATCCTCATTGCAAGTGGGCGATCCTTAATGTGATAAATAAAGATCTACCTGTGAGTGACGCTTTCCCACATTTTCTCGCAGATAGTCACCATCAAGTTCGCATTCTTGCTGCAAAGTTGATTACCAGGTGATAATGTAGATCTTTTTTTATAAGTATAATGCTTAATTTCACTTAACTGGGTATTACTTCTGCTACTGTCTAGCTGCTCTTTTCAGTACTTCTGGGGCTTTAATCTTGATGGAATATAAAAGCCTACCAAGTTACTTTGGTTAAGGTGTACAAACTTTGTCTACGTTTCAATTATTCTGTGATGAGAGATAAACAATATATATATATAAAGTATATATGATAGCAAATTTTGCACTAAATTTATTATGCAAAACTTGAATAGGAAATAGTTTATTCTCTAGGAATACATTAGGTACATTGTGTAGCATAAGAACTTTTTCAAAAGGAAGTAATCGAACTGGAATAGGAGTAGAGGAGGGATGTTCGAAAACATGAAACACTTTATGCACAGTCATTGGTTGCATAAACTGAGCCCTTCAGCACAAAAAGAGTTGAATTGCAGGAGGTATAACGTAACTCTACAAAATCTGGAGCAGAACAAAGTGAAGATTGGCAGTCTTTTCCGGTTTAAAGACTAGGGGACATCAAGTGAAGCTAACAGGTTCAAGATTCTAAGAAAATATGGTTTACTCCTTCGTACAACATTCAGTTATCCTGAATGTTATCCTACTACCTTCAACTGTCTGGATGTTTACAGGGGTTCAAAAAGCAACAAATTCACGAAAGAGGAAATCATTGAAGGATACTAAATACAGTCACCACGTCTAACTCATGGTCTGCCTAGGTCACCTGTGGTCAAATGTTATATTCAAGGAATTATTATGCATACAAGGCAAGCATATGGTGATCTTTCTTAGGTATTTGCTAACAGTCACTTAGAAATGGCTAGAGTAACATTTGGTCCAATCCACTGTGGAGTTCCCATTTTTGTTACAAAGAGCAAAGTGGGTTGGGCCTTTATCTACAAAAAATAAATTATTTGAGAAACTCTTTTTACATATACACCTGTACAATAAATATATTCTCAAAGTACTTCATGACATGAAATGTTCCACTGTAATGGACAACTGAAGTTCAGCTTCCTGCACTAGTAGAGATCGGGTAACTTTTATATGTTTTCAGGCTATTCTCCGCCATTTTGCCCCAACAGATGTTCTTAGTGTTATTGATAATGTTTGAGGGAGAGGAAGGAAAGACTGCTGTACAAGAAAGTTAAGAAGAAAATAATGATATTCAGAAAATCAGAATCTTATTATTTGATACATACAATATGCAGTAAATCTGTAGACTAAATGTTACGCTAATAATTATTGTTCTTTTTTTGAAGTTTGTTTCAGGATGTGAAACAGAGAGATTCTTCTGGAATGTCAAAACCTCTTCCCTTGAAGCTCCAGCAAAAGGCTTTTGAGAATGCATATCTCCAAGTTCAGGAAGGAATGAGAAATCTGGTACCAACATCTTGTCATTAGTTTTGCCTAGTTTTCATCTTATGAATAAGATGACTTTTAAAGTGATTGTGTTTAGTTTTCCAAGAACATTAATTCTTCTGGACTTCTGATAATCTGAGATGGTGAAACAAGGTGGTAGTCAGGAAATTCCTTACTCATCCAGTCAGTCACTGTTTTGCCCACATTAGAAGTTTGTAAACTCCTTCACTGCATGTTCCAGACTGCTCTTCTATATCATACTATTGGTTGTTGCAGGTTTCAGTAATGTAATGCTTAAGAATCAAAGAAAAATGGAGCCTCGATATTCTAGACAACATATAAATAGTGTATAAAAAGCAATGTAAATTCAAATTATGTGTTTACATAGTATAAAAACAGATATGTAAATTGCAGTAAGATCATGTTTCCAGTGGTATTAGAGCAGTGGTTTTCACAAAACCAAAATTTGCTTAAAAAATTAAACTATTCAGCAGAAACTTCAAGTGAAGGAAAAATTTTACTTTAGTGCAGTGACTGGAAATCAGTGATGTGTATTACTGTGGAATTTCTTTAACTATTAATTTTTCTATTGGTGTCTTTCACTTGTCCTCCTTCCTTGCTACAATGCTAAGTCATCTACATCATCTGCGTTTTCCATTGGTTTTCTGCCACGCTATCATCTCTCTGCATGCCGTCGCTGCCATGTTTTCTCTCTGTTCCCTTTGCCTGCTGTCGTGTAGCTTGGGCTCGCTGCTGAGGCCTCATCTTTCTGTCATCTCATTTCACCTCTCTGTACTGTCGCCTCCAGCTCTTTGTCATCTCATTTCTCTGTTGCCTTGGCTCCCTGTTCTGTCACCTCAGCTTGCTGTTGTCTATTAGCTCCTGCCCTTTCATTGCAGTTTCTTGTTACTTTTATTCAATATTCATCACTTGTCAACACCATGCCTTAATAGGGAAGATCTGCATTTGAATTACAGTTCTTTCCTATATGCATCAGGGAAGAGCAAAAAGACGACTTGTCTTGTCAGTGCTTCCATCTTTTCTTTGTTAAGTGCGTTGCCTTTGTTTAAACTGCTGATACTATAACATGAACTGAAGCGTATGAGGTATTGGCATGTGTGCTGGCATGCTGGAGGCAGTAACTTCTGGTTGAGGAGTGGAGCAGACAGCTGAGGGAATTAATTTTTAAGCAACCAA
Organism: Theristicus caerulescens; assembly: GCA_020745775.1. Taxonomy (NCBI): domain Eukaryota; kingdom Metazoa; phylum Chordata; class Aves; order Pelecaniformes; family Threskiornithidae; genus Theristicus; species Theristicus caerulescens. The sequence goes on along the minus strand of CM036559.1, from coordinate 114,996,562 downwards.
AGCAAGATTTTCAGTAGTATTTATGTCAATGCCCTTAATTTTAAATTATTTATGCTCATTTATTAACTAGGAGATTGCTTTAACAGAGTATTTGTATGAGTTCTTCATTATTTGTTATTGAAGGTCAGGGGTGATGTAAGTCCTGAAGATCTTTTGGACAAACAGTGTAACGGAAAAGCTGTTTTGCTGATGCTTATAACCATGGTTCTGTGCTGCAGTCCGGTCTGTGAAAAGCAAGCTTTGTTTGCTATTTGCCAGTCTGTGAAAGAGAATGGATTAGAACCTCACCTTGTGAAAAAGGCAAGTATAAAATTCCATTTTATATTTAGGTTATAAATTAAGGTTAGGTTAAAATTGGAACGGTACAAAATGCTTTTGTCAGTATTGAAAGTTGTTAAATTTTGTAAAAGCATGACTAATGTGGGACTTAGATATCTAAAGAATTTGTAATTCTATTTAATGACCTACATAGAAATAATGACATCACAAAAGGCAATTTTAATGGTGAATCTTGTATGCTAAAAGCACAGATCTGAAATACAAATAGATTATATATTGAAGATTGCAGATCTCATTTAAAAAAATCTTTCTACCCAGAGGAAGTAAAGTGAGTTTTCCAATGTGGAAAATGTGTAAAATAAATGGAATCAGTATTGTAATTCCAATGGTATTGGAAGATGGTATGTGTCTTCTGGACTTCTATTTTGACGTTCATGAGGGCGTACTAAAGTAATTGCTGTTTGTACTACAGCCTTTTGTGCCTGTCTTTTTTTTAGTGCGCATGTTCTCTCCTTTTTATCCTTTCTTTGTATTCGTTGCCTCTTGTTTTTACACATGGTCTCTACCCCTCAAAATGTGTACTGGCTGTTTTTTCTTTGCATACCATCTCATACGGGGTAGTTGTAGTTCCTTGATTGCACTCTTTCGAGATACAGCAATACAAATAATAAAAAAATTGCTTACGCTAAATAGGAGCTGAGTTATACAAATACTCGTTAAAAGGCTGGGAGGGGACATGCAGGTGTAGTACTATCAGTTTGCCATAGTATCGTGCACTCTGCATGCTATTTCTGCAGTCTTATTTCATGCACAGGTTTTGAAAAAAGTATCTGACATTTTCGGCTATAAAACTGTAGAAGACTTCATGACATCACACTTAGACTATTTGGTGATGGAGTGGCTGAAAATAAATGACAGTGGATATAGCCTGTCTGCTTTTCCTTATGTTCTTCTGAACTATACTAGCCTTGAGGAATTCTACAGGTAAGTTTGCTATATGAAAGCAGTTTATTTACAATTATGACACGGTTTCAAATTTCTAAATGTAGTAATGCATCAGGATTTTGTTGTAAGATAACATATTGAGAGCTTTTAAAATGTATTCCCAGTGTCTTGTGTATTAGATTTATGCTGGTAAGATTTTTTTGTAAAGCAGTAACTAAACAATAATTACAAGTTTAATTATACAGTAGAGGAATGGTATTTGCTATATTATGCTTGAGATTTTGTAAAACACCCAATTCAAGGACATTCTGGAAATGTATTTCCTACATGTAGGTCTTGTTATAAAGTTTTGGTTCCACACCTGGTGATTAGAAGTCAATTTGAAGATGTGAAATCACTTGCCAGCAAGATTGAAAAAGACTGGAGGCAGGTTCTAGCAGACTGTTTTCCAAAGATACTTGTGAATATCCTCCCGTATTTTGCCTGTCAAAGCCATGGAAAGAGTGAAGTAGCAGAGCAAAGAGATACAGCTTCCAAAGTCTACGACCTGCTTAAGGATGAAAATTGCTTCGGAAAACAGGTATCTGTTTTAAATGTGTAAATTGAGCTCTATGGCAGTTAACAGACCTGAAAGAAACTCTTATATATTCTGTAAAAATGTAAATAGTTCAAGTTTATAGATACAAAATTATTATTTTAATAAAGCCAAACTAACCAAATTTTTATCCCAAGTAGTTTTCAAATAGCTATTCAATAGAAATTTTCAGGTAGACAGTTGACTTGAGGTATAATTTTTTTCAGAATGTAATAACAAATTTTTTTACCATTCATTATACAACCCTGAGTTTCCCTGTCATATATATGTTTAAGTAAGTAATGTTTTCCTCTTAAAGTATTTTGTTAATGCTTTATGAGGAGCCATTTTCCCCAGAGGCAGACTGTATTCAGAACTAGCAGTAAAATTAAACATAATTTTTTTTTACAAATACTGTAGGAAAGTAAATTGTTCTACTGTGACTGCTATAGATAAGACTTAACCAGGCTTAATTTCTGAATGAATTGTATGTCATGGATAATTGAACAAATAGAGAATACAGACAGGAAAAAATGGGTTTTCTCAGAAGGAAAAGAAAAGTTAAATTATTTTAGCTAAAATATTTTTTTCTTATTAGAACACTATTTTTCTCCTTCTAGCAAATGGACAATTTATCTCACAGTAACTTACCAGAGATTGTGGTTGAACTGTTGATGACCTTACATGAACCACCTGATACCACGCTGGAAGAAGGAGCTCATCTAAGTAAATACATAAGGTATGTGTTTGTACATTTTCTAAATGTTGGGTGTGTTTGTATAACATTGTGCATTAAAACGTGCCCTTCAGGGCATATGAGTGAATGTGCCCTTCCACTCAGACAAGTTGAGAATTAAAGGATTTTATTGTTATTAGTAATGATGTATCATAGGCATGCTTTCTCACATAGTTATTCCCCAGTATCAGTAAGGAGAACCTCTGTAATACTTCAGTTAATGGAAAGAAGGAATGGGTGGGCAAGAGAATGCTATTGTATGTTGGTGAGCTGGACTATGGAAATGCCAATTTAGATTAGCTCAAATTTGGATGGACTGCCCTCTCTGTAAAATTGGTCAGGTTTTAATGTCTAAATTAAAGTGATTCTTCTAAAGGTCTTTAAATACTTAGAAGTCACTGAGAAGTGAACTGTTTCTTAACAGTTCTTGCAGTGGTAGTTCTTGCCTTTGGTAAGGAGATTGCTTAAGCAATGCCAAATAAACCAATTCCTAATTAATAGAAATATTCTAATGCCATAAATATCTTTATTTTTATGACCGTTTCATGTTGTTTTCCTAAAAATATCACTGTTTGCATAATTATATCTGGAAATAATTTTCCAGATTTTTGTGTTTGGATACAAACTATTTGGAAAAACATTACACTTTCTGAAGTTATTGAAGAAGATATTTTTATTGTAGAATTATAAAGTTGAAAGAAACCAAAGCATTTCTATGAAAATCTGCCGAAAGTTAAATGGCTGAGGATTTCAGGACTTCATAGAAGAAATTTGTTTCAGTGAGTTTATTAACAGACTGTGGTGTCTGCTTGTAACCAAAGTTTTTCTTTCTAAGAAGGGAATAATAAGAGTGGTGAAACTTAGATTTTGCTGTTTTGTTACTGTCATGATGCATTTCTTTTCTTTTTGAGGTCCCAGAAAAGTTGACTACCCTTTTTTTATAATGGGGAGAGTCGCAATTACATTTTTTCTCAACCAAATTGTTCCCATAATTACAAAATGCAGAAGCTTTATCCATGACTTGCAATTAGATTTTCCTACGAAGTACCTTAGATGAGACAAATGTGTGGGTTTTTAGCAATATGAGCTTTCAAAAAATAATAAAAGAATATTAAGAAACTACAACTTAGAAAGCTGCCACAGGGGGACAACAGGCAGCTAAGAATAAGATGCATGTCACTCTGCTGGATGCTTTTGGTGCTTCTTACTTACTGAAAGCAGAAAAGATTTCCTAGGAGTTATGTGTTTATTCAGTGAGACTTATTTAATACATGGGGTTTGATTTTGGGAAGAAAAAAAGATAAATCTCTTTTTTTATGCATTTAGGGAACTGGATCCTGCTCCTAATCCTCCTCATTTTCCATCTTATGTGATTAAGGGAACCTTGGACTATATTAGCAACTGTCATAAAAGCAAATTAAAAAGTCTTGTAGCACTTCTTTCTAAAAGCCCTGTAAGTATGTAATGATGATTTTCTTTTTCTGTAGAATATAAAATTTCTTTCATGGGTAGATTTTGGTTTAATTAGACATTTTCATCATGTATATATGAGGAAAAAATACAACCTTAGAAACCTTTCTGTTCTTTTGTTTGCCTTCTGAAATGGAAGAAGTCCTAAGTTCAGGGACACAGTAACCTTACAAAAATTACATGCTTGAACTATTACATGCATTATATAATACATATAAAATAATGCATAGAGAGGTTTATTTTAAAGGATGGGAAAATCTATGTGTACCAGACATAATTTAGATGCAGTTTATTTCTTTGGCAGTGTCTGAAGAATGTTGTAAAATAATTACATTTGGACAATTTTATCTAAATACTATCTACAATTAAGATATTAAAGTTTGCTTCCCTTACTGACAGTGGGAAATTTTAGAGTCTGTGATATTTTAGCCATTTGATTTTCAGTTGTTAAAGGCAAATATGAAGGCATATAAAATTATGCAGCCCTTGCAATAAATCATAAACATATTACTGTCTTGTAACATCATTCCTTAGAAATGTATCTTTTCAAAGTTTATGCTATTTTATTGCATACGTTGTCAACAGCTTACTTTGCCTATCCATAAACAATCTAAAAATAAGAAAAAAAACTTTTTCTGGACCATGTCTGTCTAAATCTTTTGAGCGTAAAAGTTAATATTGCCAGCCAGTGGAATAAATTCTTTAAAATGTAACACAACCTACCTAGTACTTTAGGATACTTACTTTTTTTTTAAGTTTACAGTTTTAACAGCTACAATCTGTGTTGATATAGTCTATGAAATAATGCATTTTGTATGTATGAACATTATGTTTGAAAGAATATAGATTGAAGCACTACCCGATGTTTTAAAGGTTTTTATTTAATGATTCTCCTGTTGGTGAAAACTGCCATAACTGTTTGGTTTTCTGAAAAATGTGCATAACCTTCCTCATGTAGGGCAAAAAAAAAAAAGGAAAAAAGAAAATTAGGAGGTATGGGGTTTATAGTCCTACTTGGAGAATTGGTTTCTATGTAGAACTTTTGTTTGTTTAAAGCAGTAAAAATAATAAAGCCTTTTTGTCCATGTCCTTTAAAAATATATATGTATATTTCTATCACTTAAATTTTTTCCTGATATAAAGTATGTCTGTATTGGCATTGTGAATTATTTTTTCACTCATAGTTTATTCCTTTGTAGGATTCATTCCAGAAAATCCTTCTAGCCCTTTGTAAGCATGCATCAGATACGAACAACGTTTACAAAAAACACAGAGTTCTTATAATTTACCACTTGTTTGTTAGTCTGTTACTTAAAGAGATAAAAGATGGTTTAGGAGGAGCATGGGCTTTTGTACTCCGAGACGTAATTTACACCCTGATTCACCACATCAATAGCAGGTAAATATGGTAATTATATCTTGTTCTTCCTGTCTGTGCTCCCTTTTTCTTGTAACCTTACATTTCAGTATTGCTAGTAGATGTTGATTTGTTTGTAGAAATAAATGAAATTTGCTGAAAGAAAAAATTAAATTGCTTTTCCTTGATAATTTCAGAATGTAAATTTACAGCTTACTGAAATGTGGAATGTTTTGTGCTATCCTTGTATCTCAATGTTCGCTATACTGCAGAATTTTGTGTCTGTAATAGTCTATCAAATTGTAGAAATCAGAAGCGTCAGGAGATTTTGATAACAGAAAGCGTGTTTGGGAATTTAAAGGATACAGGAGAAAAATTCAGATTGTAGAGTTAGGTGCAAAGTAAGCACATGTCAAATAAAATGTGCTTATTGAGTTAAAAAAGAGTATTGACATTTGCATTCTCACCAATAAGTAGCTAACAAAATGAGTGAGAGTTGGTATGTGTTATCTTAGCTTGTCTTCAGATTGAGAAAATTTCATCAGCCTTAAGATTTAAACAGAGATTCTTATCTTTCGTAAGGACTAGAGATATTTTCTTACTTGAGGTTTAGGTTTGGATTTCCAAGACAGTTATTCACCTAAATGTCATTGAGTTTAAGTGCAAGTTGATTGCTTTGCTTGCTGGAAGCATTTCATACCCTGAAATATTGAAGAGAGGTATGGATTTTATTATGAGACTTATTATTGCGATCAACACCAAGGCTGCCATTCAGAAGGACCTCGTCTAGCTGTAGGAGTGGGACAACAGGTACATTGTGAAGTTGAACAAAGACAACCCCTAGGTCTTTCACCTGGGATGGAATAACCCCATGCATGTGTGCAGGCTTGGAGCTGACTGTCTAGAAAGTAGCTTTGCAGAAGAGGACCCAGGAGTCTTAGAGCGCAAGCTGGATGAGTGCCTTTCATCACTGAAGGCTGACTGTACTGGACTGTGCTGGCAAGAGTGTAGCCAGCAAGTTGAGGAAAGTAGTGATTCCCCTGTGAGTCATTTGAAGCTGCAGTAGGACCACTGTGTCCAATGTGGGGCTGCTCCAGCCAGGACATGAGATATAATGACAAACTGGTATGGGTTGAGTGGAAGACCCCCAAGGGGGTAAGTGGAGCTGATCTAATTTCTGTTCTCCAGTTTCTGGAGGGGAAGATACCTTGTAGAGAAGGTAGAGCCAGACTTTTCCTAGAGGTGCCCAGTGAAAGGACAGGAGGTAACACCCACCAAGTGGCAATACGGGAAATTCTGGTTGGACATCAGGGAAAAGATTTTCACAGTGAGAACAGTCAAATACTGGAGCAGGTTGTTCAGAGAGGCTATTGATTCTCCATCCAAGGAATGTGTCAGAATTCAGCTCAACAAAACCCCGAGAACCAGATCTGACTTTGAAGCTGACCCTACTTCAGGCAGGAAGCTGGACTAGATAATCCCCAGGTGTCCTTTGTAACCTGAATCTTTTTTTTTTTAAACTGATGGTTATGTGAGAGAGAGGAGGGTTCAGACAATGTTTTCCACTTTGTTTCTGTCAACATTGTTCTGGCAAATAATAATCTAAAAGCCTTTTGGGTTTGGTTTGGTTTTTTTTTCCTTTTTGGAATATATTTTTCTTTAAGTTTTTTACTGTATTTCTTAAAGTGATCAGTAAAATTCTGTGAGTTTTATTTCTCCCATCTCTCCTGAGCTAAATACTTAGAGCTGATTGAGTTAATAATTTTCAAGTTTAGAATTAGTTCCTCCTATAAAGTTGATTTGTATTTCCCTGTCCTGGTTTCAGCTGGGATAGAGTTAATTTTCTTCCTGGTAGCCGGTATGGGGCTGTGTTTTGGGTTTAGGATGAGAACAATGTCGATGCTAAGTATTGCTAAATAGTTGCTAAGTGGCACTTACACTGGTCAAAGACTTTTCAGCTTCCCCTGCTCTGCCTGGTGCATGGGGGGGCTGGGAGGGAGCACAGCCAGGGGCGCTGACCCAGACTGGCCAAGGAGTTATTCCATACCATATGACGTCACGCTCAGTATATAAGCTGGGGGAAGAAGAAGGAAGGGGGGGACATCTGGCGTGATGGCGTTTGGCTTCCCAAGTAACCGTTACGCGTGATGGAGCCCTGCTTTCCTGGGGATGGCCGAACACCCGCCTGCCCATGGGAAGTAGCGAATTAATTCCTTGTTTTGCTTTGTTTGCGTGCGCAGCTTTTGCTTTACCTATTTAACCGTTCTCTTTTATTTTACTTCAACTATTGAACTGTTCTTATCTCAACCCACGAGTTCTCTCCCTTTTACCCTTCTGATTCTCTCCCCCATCCCAAGGGGGGAGTGAGCGAGCGGCTGCGTGGTGCTTAGTTGCTAGCTGGGGTTAAACCACGACATTCCCCTTTTCCCTTATTCTTCCCTGTTGCATATTAGGTTAATACTTGAGACAGTGACAATTTGTATTTCTTTAATTTCACTTTTTTGTTTCCTGTGACAGACCTGTTATTATCAGAGAGATATCCATGCGCAGCTTTTCACTCTGTTGTGATCTTCTTCATCATGTTTGCCACACAGCGGTTACGTGTTGCAAAGATGCTCTAGAGAGCCACCTTCATGTTATTGTAGGAACCCTAATCCCTCTTGCTGTGGACCAGCCTGAGATTCAGGAACAGGTAGTTTTGAGTTGCTGCTTATTCCTTATCTGTTAGCTTTTTAGTTCATGTTCGCTGTCGTAAAAGCTGTATCTACACTTATGTTCAATTCTAATTCCTTTTTTCTATGTTTTGTAGATTTATATAAAAATATTAACTGGGATGTAACACTATACCTTTATTTTTTTAAATAAAAGTGTCTTTACTTTTGGTATTTCTGTTTTGAACAAATATTGTGTTCCATATTTAATTCCTGTGGCTCTAAACAGTGATTGAGTTATATTTTTATCATAATTGCTGAGATTACTGTATCATTTACTTTCTACTTCTCTATTTACTTAATCTATAAAAAATAAGATTTCTTAAAGAGCTTTAATGGTGGTATAATGTCTTTTATGTCTGCTTTGAATCTGTGCACCTTTTTCAGCCAAATCTGAAAGAGATTTAAAACCTTCAGGGTAAGTTTCAGAAAAATTGTTACCTTAGTTGAGTAGAGACAGCAAATCGGTGGCACCACTAAGGAAAAGACAGAGCGAAGATAAGCGTTGGTAAACTGCTGGTGATAGCAAGCTAATCGGTACAAGCACATCGTGTAGCCAAGCAGTTACCTAGAAAGCTTTGTGGATGATTTCACAGGAAATACGAGGAAGACCTTTGGAAGGGGAAGGTATCTAGATGACAAAGAGGAAATATGTGCAAAGAACAGATTTCAGTAGTTCAGCCATTTGTTTAACAAATTATCATTAAAAATAAATGTAGCACATAGGCCTTAAAAGGGAAGTGAAGCAGTTTCTGTCATGTGACAAGCCTTGTTTTCCTTCTGGTGATGATTTGTGTGTGCATTCTGCTGGGGGTGGAAATATACTTAGATTCAGAGCCTTCTAATTAGTAGCTGAAGGTGAGAAGGGAATGCCTGTTGCACTTTAGTCCTCATGGTTGCCTTCTGGCTTAATCTGATCCCATGGTACCCTATGCACCTTCGTGGCTGCAGTGTAGCCCTACATTGTCCTCCTTGTACTTCCAGTTCAGCTGGAGAGCTATGCTGAAAACAACCTGGCAATCTTTTTCCCAGTTTAATGATCATGATCAGATTTATAATATGTCTATGCAAACAGTTGTACATGCACAACTGCAAAGGCGGCGTGTCAAGGCATCCCTGGGCACAAGTTTCTCTGAATTGGAACTGATATCAAATATGAAACCTTCTCATATCATGCTCCTGCAGGGAAGTCCTTCCTCTAGTGATCACTTTTCAGTTTCTTCTCTTTATTTTTCTTCTAGCATTGAATAGAGGCTAGTTAATCATTTTCAGGTAGATACAAATGTCTGAATAAAAACCTCATCATTTAGATTGTAGACTCCTCAAAGCTGCCTGGATTGAATATCCAATTGCATTGATTTGTAAGTAAAGCATGAAAGCAGCGTTTTTGCAAAGACAGTATGGTGCCCCTTTAGCAAGCATTTATTCAAGTTGTAGATCTGTTATAAAACAAGTTCTCCCAGAGTTCAGTGATTTCGGCAGGAAATTATGATATGTAGGCATTTGTCCAGATGTCAAATTACTGGCACTTTAGTTAGTAAGAATAATAAAGTCCTAATAGCGACAGAAGGACTGCTTGGGTGCAGTGTGTTGCTAAATCATTGCCAATATTGTAATGATTCTATTGACCAGTATAGAGTTCTCAGTTTAATGGAACTTGGAGGAATACAAACTTTATAACCTGAACAAGAAATATGGCTCAAAAATGTTTCTGTCTTTTTTGTTTTTCATTTACTTTTTATGTTCAGGTCCTAGGCTTGTTGAAGTATCTGGTGATAGATAATAAGGATAATGAAAATCTGTACCAAGCAATCAAATGCTTAGATCCTTTTCCTGAATATCCTGCTTTTAAAGATTTACGAGCAACTCAACAGGAGATAAAATACAGTAAAGGACCATATTCTCTTTTGGAGGTAATTACATTTTAAAATATATCTCATGGCATAGTGGTTTTTATAATGCAAACTTTCAAAAGAAAAACAATTTTCTAGCTATAGGTATAGTTGAGGAAGATTTAAATTAGACATGTGGATTCTTTTGATTGCCAGTTTCAGACACTGAGATATTTGTAGGTCTCCATTCTTATTTTGCACCTATTAATATCCACATTGTGGACTGCTGAGAGCCACTTCTTTACTTGAAGCCTTTATTTGTATGCTTTATGTGCTTAATACAAAATACTGTTTTGCAGGAAATTAATCACTTTCTCTCAGTTGGTGTTTGTGATTCACTGCCCTTAACACGACTTGAAGGACTGTACGATTTACGCAAACAACTGGAACAATATAAAGATCAGATGAAGGATCTCCTGAAAAATTTCCAGGGTACTGACATCTGATTATGTATTGTATTTCTTTTGTATCTGGGTTTAGGCATGTAGCGATGTAACCCTATTCTAATATGACATTGAATGTTTTATTTTGTGTCTTGTTTTTTATACATTTAACAATGTAACCATATTATAATTTCTACTCTACATGCAGAGTAGAATGACATTTATTATTTATGCAAAATCTGAAGTATCTTTAGCAGAGTGTATTATAAATATTACATGAGGTGTTATATGGCAGAGAGGATAAAATGCCTTTCCAGCTTTTGGAATGGGGCAGTTATGATTGTGAATGACCGGGGTAACCTATAATATGAGTATATTGCTTTGTGGCTGCTTAGTGAGTTTTCTTGTATAGGAATCTCCTACTCTTTTAAATGTAATGAAGCTAGATTTTATTAAAGGCATAGTATGTTAGAAAGTAAAGCTCACAGAAGTTTTAAAATGGTAGGATTTAGTTTAGTTGAACCTTGCCACATCCCAGCATTCTGTTTCAGCCCTCAGTCCAGACCCTGTTCTTTCCTATTTTGGTTTTCAGATGCTTGTGCCAGACCGTTTCCCTTTTCTCCTCTACATCAAGTCTTTATCAGCTTGTGTGTGTGACGGGAAGATAAAAAGAGCTGATGTAATTCATTGTAAATAAGTGCAAAGCAAAATTTGGGGAAGAATAATAGTCTGTCATAAGGCCATGGTGTTAAGTGCATTGTGTCCCCACATCTTGAATATCATTTACAATTTTAGTCTCGAAATTCTGCTTGAAAAGAGAGTTAGTAAAAGGGCAACGAGCTTGTGTGGAACAACTTCCATCAGAGGGGAGCCTTGTGAGCTTGGAAAAGAGATTGAATAGGAATGCAGAGAGGTGTATGAACTGGTGAATAGTATGATGAAGCTGAGTACGGAGCATTTATCACTTTTATCACAGTACAAGAACAGATTAAATTGTCTCGCAGCAATTATACAAGAGAAACCACGTATTTTTTTCAAACAAAATATGTACAGCATGGAACTTACTGCCACTTACTGTGTAGATGAGAAGCATAATGGACCTTAAAAGGAGTTATACATATCTCGTAGAGATTATTAGATACGAAGTTCTGCTCAGAAATTCCCAATCTGCTGACTGGCAAAACCTGAGAAGAAATACTTACTCCTGCTCTGTTGGAGGCGGGCTAGCAGGCTTGATGGGCCTGTTGCCTTGATTTTGCCTTATACTAAAAGTCTATTAAGCACTTACAAATAACTTTATTATTACTTTAGGTGTTAAAAAGAAGTAAAAAACCAGTTATTGATAAAGGCTATAAAACTATATGCTGAAAGATAACATTTAAGAAATAACTACTGCAGTTTGGCCACATGTGTATTCATTTTTATAAAAATGTGAACATGCATAAAGCCTGATTCCAGGTTTCCATTCCAGTCAACAGGACAGCAGGACTTTTTTAAAAAGAAAATACTACTTTTATTTTTTTTACATTGGCAAATCTTCATATTTTTTCCTAGACCTTGTTCCTGGAAACAGCAAACCCATTTTGTCTGGAATGTTTATTTAAAAAAAAAAAAAAAAAAGACCTCGGGCAGGCAGCAAATATGTAAGGAAATATCCATCTCAAGACTTTATAATTTGGCAAAGTCAATTAAGCAACTGAAAGCCAGTCAAATTCTGTGAAATTCCTGGCAGAAAGCCTTATTTTGGCATATTCCTTGGATTTCGATTTAGAACAGAATGATGATCTTAGCTTAAGTGCTGACAGTGGAGTCACATAGTATGACTTCACTGTTTCAAATAACATTTTTACACTAACTTACACTAATATTTCATGTATTCAATTATCATTTCTACTTCAAAACACTGAAAATAATAGCATTTGTGTATTCTGGTTTCGGGGATTCTTTGGCATAGTCAAATGCATAGAAATTTTTTTAAGACATGATGAATAAGAAAAATGAATAATTTTTTTAATGTACTGTTTAATACCAGCTTGCTTCAACATTAATAATGCGTATTGACATTTGTAGGTAAAAGATACTAAAGCAGTGCTTCTTCTAGTACGTTCACATTACAAATACACAATGACATTCTTTGTGTTTGTTTTTCTTTCTGAATGATAGAAAAGCCAGAAGATTCTGTAGTAGTGAAATTGGTGGTGAGCTTACTGCAGCTGTGCAAGATGGCAGTTAACCATACAGGCGAAAAAGCAGTGCTGGGTAAGTTAATTTGTCTCACAGGCATCCTAGGGCTGTCATTGCAAACCCCAGGTTGAAACTGAAACCATGCTCAATGTTACTTCCCACTGCTATTTTGCATTTGCTACCAGAGGTAGCCATCAGGAATCTTAAAATGAGTGATATGTCTTCAGTCACTGTATTTTACAGCTTTGACTAATGACTTAAATTGTCGTCAGTTTAGACCTTGGTCTCCACTCTACTCAATAGGGATTCATCTGCTGTTATATGGGTCACTTTATTAGGTTGAAAACCAGTAAGAAAATTTGAAGAGAACTCATCTGAAAATTTGAAAGGCATGTCTTGGTGGAAATTAAAATAGTTGTTCTCCATCTTAAAGCCTCTTCTCTATTATCAAAATTATTCTCACTGTTTACATTGAGCACCAGAGTAATGTTTGATCCAAAGCACCAAAGCTAAAATCCAAATCCCCTCTTCCCCAGGTGGGGAGTACCTCCATGAAGGTGATGTTTACTGAAATTAGATGTCTAAACTAGACCGAAACACAAGTAATGAGAACATTTGCCTTAACGTATTTTTTTTGTCTAAAAGACTAATAACTGATAATTACAAATGCTGAGCAATTGAAGCTCACATTGACTTCAGTATGATACATTCTTCAGCACCTCTGCAAGCTGTAAGTTTCGGTCTTTTCTGCATTGTGTTTTCTTAGATGATTTGTTAAATTCAGTTCAAAACAACCTGTATATCTTCAGTCTGTTCTTTATTTGCTCTGGTGGTTAAAACAGTGTTGTAGAAAATTGAGGTGTTTTCAAGACACATGCTGAGTATGAAGGAAAGAGCAGGGAAACAGATTTTGGTTTCTTTCTGACGAACATTAACATCTCTTTCATAAAACTATTTTCAAGGTCAATTTTGTTTTGTTTTTTCTTATACCTATCCATGTGTTTTTATAAAATATTTTGTCTGGACAGCAAATGAGGAACACATACATAGATATATCATTTTATGTAAAATGTAGGTTAATTTTTACTGAGTTTACAGGCTGCTGTTTGTATTTATGATACCCTTTAGGGAATGAAAATGAGTGTCTCCTAGTGGCTGTGATTCTGACCTTTTGCACTTACCTGTTTCTGACACAAGCAAAAATAAAACCCATATCTGATTCAAACTGCAAAATCCAGAGCCATAGGCACTCATAGAAAATTGAGTTAGAAAGCATAACTGTATTATTTATGAGTCTTAAGCTGCAAAGTTTGTATACATGTAATTTTAATCATAAGGCTCCTCAAGTGATTATTTATAAATGTTTGCAGCTTTTTACCCCATAATAATCTCAGTTCTAGAAGTAGTTTCTATTAATTGCAACTTTTTAGGGTGAGACCTTGTTTTAGTGTGCGTAAAACTACAAAATTACCTGCATTTGCAGAGGCTGTTGGAAGTTGCTTGGGAGAAATAGGTCCCGTGGATTTCTCCACCATAGCTCTTCAGCGTGCTGAAAATGCACTGGATTCTAAAGCAATGGACATACTTGAAGATAGAAAACTTCAGTGGGTCTTCATAATGTTAACTCAAATAAATATTGCTTTAACAGATAACTGGTGAGTATACTTACTTATTTAATTTAATTAGTTCAGAGCTTAATAGGAGCCATTAAGTTGTACATTGTTCAAATCACCTCAGCGTAATACTTTTGTGTTACTAACACCTGTTAGTAACTCTGTGTATTAACACCTGTTAATGTCCACCCGTGTGCTTCTTCAAGGCTCGGATTACTTATTCAGTCAAGCTTAGATGTTTCCTAGAAATTCTCTAGTTGGACTCGAACCAGAGAGTGTCTTCTGTGCTGTAGAGGATAGCAGTGCTGTGGAGTAGATACTGAGGCTCCGCTTTATAACAAAATGTGCAATGGCATATCCTAGTCCAGAATTTTCTGATTTGATGCACGTTCTTAGATTGTGGAATGATTTGTCTTGTATGTTTATAAATGTGATTTTGAAAACAAAATATCTGAATGAAATTAATAATGATGATGTTGTGTATGTTATTCTTTCAGTATTGATGTTAGAGCCGCTGCTGTTTCCTGTTTGAAAAACATATTAGCCACCAAGTCTGGCAGTGAATTTTGGGAAGTTTATAAAAATAAAGCTGATCCCATGTTAATCTATCTACAGCCTTTCAGAATGTCTAGGAAAAAGGTACTTCTTCTGATATGCCTTATTTATATGGCATATGGGGTAGAGAAAACATAAAAATAAATATTTTTTTTTTTAAAGTAAATTTGAAAATATTTTTGATAGGCTTTGACGAATGCAAGATTTGGACTGTTCATCAGTCTGATTGCAAATGTGATTGCCTTTGTACATCTGTTTCTCCTTTCTGTTTCAGCATTTGCGGCTTCGTCACATAGGAAATTACCAATTTGACATGAGAAAGCTGTGTACTTTCATTATTAGACAGACAATTTTTGATTACCAACTTGGTAATCTAATACATTCTTTCTGAGGATTCCAGTATCATTTGATGCAAAAACTTAGTGGAAAATAGATCAGAAAAATAGGTGCATAATTAACCATAAATCAGATATTTCCAAATTTTCAAGCTTTTGATCTGTAACCTAAACGCAATGTCTAATGTGGCCTTGTCGATGTTATCAGTAAAATTTTATTTTTAATACTTTCAGATTTCTTTGGAAAACTTTACATTTACGTGAACAAAATTGATATTGTCAATCAATTAAAGCACAGTTAATATTTAATATGTTTTAATCTGTGCAGATTGCAGTATGTTTTTTTAAATGCCGAAGAATTTGTTTATATTTGCATTATATATATTTTCCTTCTAGTTTTTTGTAGTACCTGCTAATGATACAGAGGCTCCTTTAGAAACTTTGGATGACACAAACCTCTGGATTCCTCTGGGAGAAAGTCATGAGACCTGGATCAAGCGCCTAACTAGTTCAATACTGGACAGTGGAGGTGTGCAAAATGACATTCTCCAGTTAATGAAGCCACTGTGTGAGGTGAGCTAAATTATACTTATGTATATATGTGTATGTATGTTCACTGTGATGCACAAAAATATATAATTACTCATCTTGATAGCAAATAGTAATTTCTGCTATTAAGTTACTACTTTTTTGTAACAGTAATTCAGATCCTTCGTAGTCAGATATTGCAGATACCTATAAAACACACTCTTGAAATACAAGATTTCAGAGATAATTGTAAACATAGATCAACTTCATACGACTGCTTTAACTGAATGCCAGCTTAGCCCTATTGAGTGGTTTACATTTTTCATGTTACATGTTCTTTCTCAAGCATTACATGTTTGAGTAGTTGTCAGTTTTGTTATAACCTGAGAAAGAAAGGCTTTTGGTTGTTTTTCTTAGCAGCTGCTGTGCACGATTGTTTTCTAGGTGAAAACAGACTTGTGTCAAACTTTGCTTCCATACCTGATTCATGATGTCCTTCTTCATGACTCAGATGAATCTCGGAGAAATCTTTTGTCAGTTCATATCCAGAAGTTTTTTACAGCCTGTTGCAAATTTGCCTCCTCTAGTAGGTCTACAACACCTCCAAATTCCGATTCAGGTAATGGCATAATGTTTTTGTTTGAGCTGAAAGAGGGATTCTGGCTATGAAAAAATTCTCTTCTGACATCAAATGTATGATGTGCGTTTGTGGGCAGACAGAATTTTAGAAGCTTCTGTCCAATTGTTTGATCTTTTTCTGTGCAGATACCCGTAATTTTGAAGCTGTTCATTGGCAGCGCCCAAGTAGTCTCTTCTGTATAGCTTCTTTCCTTATTCACAACTGAATAAGGTTTATTACTTGCTGAATTTAGATGTGATCCAGTGTTGTGTGCTGCAAGACTGAGTCTTGGACTGTCTTCTAAAATGGCTAATTGGCACTTAAATTCCTCTCTTCCTCAAGCAAGAGCGATTAAGAGTGATTAAGGGCAATTTTCACCTGGATTTTCCCCTTGCAAAAAAGACTAACCCTTGCTTTAGCTTCTGCCTAATGTTGATGATGGTCTCCCTATAGATTCAAAAGACCTGTTCCATTGCAGCAGAATGAAAGGAAGTGGTAACCAAAAGAACTGCAGCTGAGTATGAGTAATGCAGTAAGTTCCATTAAAAACAAAGCACCTTCTAATCAAGCTGGCTGCTGTCCTTTCCAATTAGATTGTGATTGAAGTTAGCAGAAATCTGTGTAAAAAATAAGATCTTTGTTATTAGACTATGGGAATGGTACATGCACTTATTTTCAGGAGCTGAAATAATGTATTTCTCATTTGTGCATGTCCCTTAATTAACACAAATACAGTAACTTCAGGTTAATATTTTTTTGTGCAGTAGCTACTCTGCTATATCTTCCAACTCCCTTCTTCACTGACAAATCACCAAAGGAATGAGTCTGTACCATGTCTTGCAGTCTCTTTACAGGCAAGTCATGCAAGCTTCAGGTTGCCAGAGAGGTAAAGGAACCCTTAGTATCACAGCTTGTACTAAGCGTGGTGTAAATAAGCTTAATGATACTAGGTGTATTTTAAGGTACTTTTTATAGACGCTGACTAGCCTGGCCAGAAAGACTAGAGCAGTATTCTTTCACATTTTTGAAGTCAGGTAACAAGCTGTTCCCACAATCTGGGTATTTTTATTATTGTCCCACTTTGTAAGATAGGAAAGGATTAACAATTTCCTATTTCCCTCCTGTAAGCAGCCAGGGAAACTACTGCACAAATTTATCTAAGATGTACAGAGTAATCCAAAATGTTCTGTGAAAAATATGGAGGGATTTTTCTAAGTTTCATAAACTTGCAGTTAGTTCAGTGACATCAGTGAGGAAATGATAGAGGCCACAGCTCATTGTCTATGTAGTTGTTTACAGATAAACTGGAGGTATACTAGCCAACAGAGCAAAGATATGTTAATTCCAAAGTTGGAATAATAGAACATCAGCAGTATTCAAAACAAAAATTTTAAACATCTGGTGACTACCAGTTTCTTCAAGGAGAAACTCTTATCCTATCAGAACAAGGAGAAAATCTTCCTAGAACACCTAGATAAATTTCATTCCAATCCATCAGGATCCAAACTGTGGCAAAGACCAAGCAGTTAGACATGAGAGAGTTGAGTGCTTCTGAACAAGAGTCTTCCTGTTGATCCATTTTGACGTGCAAGTTCCAGGAATTAGCTGTTAATCTTGGCAATTTAAAGCATAAATAGTGTGAACATCATGCCAATCACTGCTCTGCCTGAGAAACCAAAACTAATCATAAATTGCCAACTGCTTGACGAGAGTCAGACCCACCAAACTAAAAATGAAGAATATTTTGGACTTCGTGCATGTCAGTCATATCTCAGTTGAATCTATTATTTTGCAGAAGAGATGTAATTTTTTGTTGAATGAATCTTTCAAAATACCTGTTCAGTTATTTCTTCTTAGAATTTCTATCTGATGCCATGAAAAAACAGACACCATTTTCATTTTCTGTCTGTAAGCTTCTTGTTAGCAAGTGAGTATGAACACCATGCTGGCAGCGTATAGTTACCATTATAGTCATTTGGTCTGTTGTTCAACAAATCCTGAAGAATAACTTTTTTCTTCTGGTTTTCTTGGCCAGTGCCTTTTCCTTCCCCTGACTCATTAATAGTTTCGTATTAACGAAAGTGCCCAAATATAATTCATTCAGAAATTTTCAATTATTCATCTGATCAAATTCTGAAAGAGGAAATAGCAATCTCTTTGTGGCGTTGACTATACAGCACTAACAACACAGTCCTAACAGAATGGACCCTGCATGCGAAACACTAGGTCTACATTTGCAAGTAGTGCAGCACATGGGAATGGATCCGGAGAGCAAAGCGTCATGGTGTATTAGGAACTGAGAGTCAGATGTCCCCGCTGTATGTCTTTTGAAAGTTAAGCATGTGGGAGATGACTTACAAAGAAGGAGTTGGTGTTCCTTCTATAAGGTCTTTCATAGCAGTGGAAAGTAAGCGTTGTTCATTTCTGTTTGTTGGAACACACAAAATGCCCAGATACTTCTTTTTTCTGTGGCTTTTGCTTTCTTTAGGGGAAATTCCTAGTTGTGCATCTTACCGTAGTGTAGTAGTAATCAAACCTTTGCTTATGCTTTCCCTATTTCCTGCTTCTTGTAATTTATAAATTAAAAATATCCAGAAAAATGAAAAAATTATTAACCCAATGACCAGAATACAGCCTGTAGCCATCTGGTGTTGGTTTTTTGTTTGTTTTTTTTTAAATCCAGAAGCAAGGCATGGAAATATAAATTCTTTAAAAGTATGTGTCTGTGTGTAGGAGATAGTGTTTTTTGTATAAGCATACACACTCTCTAAAATCTACAATAAAGCTACTAATAAGTGTTTCTGTGGCTTTGGACTAACTTTATATGGCTCAAGCCTAAGGGAATAGGTCTGTTAGGGAGCTTTGTGCAATGATGTTGGATCATCTCTGAATTCTATAAGAAGAAATAGAATGCAGAAATTATTAATGCAAAGATAATTTGATAAAGAAAATTGCAGTATAAACTACTGTAATGTCACTAACATCATATCAGGAGGGGAAATACATTTTGTGACAAACAATTAATTCAATTTTGGAAATGCTGTCCAAGGAAGTTGTTAGTTATTTTCTAGAGTACAAAATATGCCTTTTTATTTTGTGAATGGATACGTTCTGACAAAAGTTCATTATATTCTTTCTTTTGAAATATACATCCCAGAGCAAGAAACCCATAATTTAAGAAGTTTGGATAAAGTATCTCGACGAGCCATGCTTGCTGTTGTTGATTACTTAAGAAGACAAAAGAGGTGATTTATAGCTTTCCGAAATGTTGCTTTAATTTAATTATGACTGTTCTAAGATCTGTTGATGCTCTAGATGAAGGAAGAAGGATGTGGTAGAGAACATGTCAGTTAAAAGAATGAAGATACAGTAGTGACCTTGCATTTGTTACAGAAGTGATATGGCTAGCCTTAAAAGGTTCTAACTATGCTGAAGGAGTTTTCTAAAAACTTTTTGTCTGATAAACTTTTTGTGGTATGGGTTTTGGTGGGGGCTAAGATAAAATTAGCCTTTGGAAGGCTTTATAGTTAGGTTGGATTTATTTTGTTTAATGTTAGAGAGAAGGTCTGTTACAGCAATATTAAAGTCTTTATTTAATCAGATCTGTTTCAGGTACAGTTTTTGATGACAGCTTCTGGCTAGATCTGAATTATCTTGAAGTTGCTATAGCAGCACAGTCTTGTGCTGCTCACTTCACAGCCTTGCTCTACGCAGAGATCTACGCAGACAAGATAAATATAGACAAACAGCAAGAAAGGTACAAGGCTTGAGGAATGCAATTTCTTGGCATTTCTGGTAAAATGGATCATGTTTTGTGTGTCCACGTAGTGTTGTATTACATGAGAAGTCAAGGAAACTTTAAAAAAATTCCTTAGGTGTGTGTATTGACCTGGAAAATACTTCTACCAGTCCTTGAACGTGATCCCAACCTTGCTAGTTTGTTAGCTGCGGCACGCTCAAAATAGTCTCGTTTTGACTTCTAACCAGAAAGCTTTCTTAATAGTGTGTGTTCTGGAGAAACTTCACTAAAGCTAATGCTTCTGAATACTAAAATGTATGAATCTCACTTTCTAAATTGAACACTTTTCAGATTCTGTTTCTTATAATTAATAGTGTACTAGTGGTTAAATTACAGCCAGAAGTGAATCAAGGGGAGAAAGAAACCACAGAAAAATGACCAGAATTGAATGGGTAGAGGTGAATGATCCTTGTAGAAGGAGTTTTTTTTCTATAATGGACAATTGTCTTTGTCTTCTGGTCTAGCAAGATCAAAATACGGAACTAGTTTACTAGCTTCGTTTTGGTGACAAATAACTCTAAGGCAGTGAACCTATAACAAAGGTATGGTTGTAAGCATATATATTATGTAGTTGTTTTTATTCTTTCCCAGAAGATAGCATTCTTGCTTCAGGCATTCACAAAAGCAATTTGATTTAATAAAAGATTAGACATTACAAGGTGGGGTTTTTTTCCTCTGAAAAACCACCTTGATGTTGATATTCTCAGTTCAGCTGATCACTTTGTCATTCTGGTGGAGAGCCATTTTAAATAACCTGGAGATATGGCATGATCTTGCATTTGGTGTTTGTGCCCCTTACTTCTGAAGTATTGTTTCAGAATTTCCTTAGTTCTTTTTATGAAATTTCATTTAACTTTACCAGTTGAAACATTTCTTTTAGGTCATCTTTTAAAGCAGCTAAGAGTTTGACATTTGAAGAAGAAAGTCAAAGAACAGCTATTACTATTTTAAATGAAAAAAGTAAAGAAGAAACCGGCATAAGTTTACAGGTACATGTGTGTGCTTCATAATCTGAAAGCAAACCTTCTCATATAATTACAATTAACAGTAGGTTTCATCTGAGCTGAAGGCAGATCTAGTTGAACTTCAAAAACTGTATTTGAAAGTTCTCCTCATGCTCTCATTCAAAGTGAACTCAATGGCCTTGCTGCACAAGTTAAATTGAGTATTTGTTCATCTGAAACACTAATTAACTGGCAAATTTTAAATTGCAGCAAAGCAGACTTTGTTCCCCAAAAGAACTGACCACATGGTGGTAACCAGCCAAGTATTTTTCAGTTTGTTTTGTCAGAGAGATATGTTCATTAGAAATCAGCAAGTGGTGTAGCAAGTTGTAATAATCAAAACCAAAGTAGTATTGTCTCCTACAAGTTTATTTGATACATAAAATCTGATTCAGTAACCTTGTCTAAGTTACTTCTTTCCATAGTTCATTATTCCAGAACTGTGCTTGCCTATCTTTAAAATGCATTGCTTAGCTGGTATGTCTGATGCTCATTCAGTAACACCTCCTTTTGCTTTTCAACCAGTCCACCTAAGGCCCAACGCTGTTTTTTTAATAACTTACCAGAGAAGTTAGGTAGTCTTGAAGAGTTTTAGTAGTTTATCATCCTGCGATGATAGCAGGCTCAGATACTGCATAAAGGAAACTTAAGCAATGATAACAACATGTTACATGGAAAGACTTGTATTTATAAACTTACATGATATGTATAAAACTCACTTGAACTGGTTCCAAAAGAGATAATTCTTTGTTTTATGGCGCATGTTCTAGGACCTTCTCATGGACATATATAGAAGCATTGGAGAACCTGACAGTCTCTATGGCTGTGGTGGAGGAAGAATGTTACAACCATTAGCACGGTATAATTTATTAATGTTCTTATGTTCTTTAAAGGCATTGCTTTCATTTATTAGTAAGGAACTTAAATTGAAAAATTCCTGTTAACTTACAACAGGATAAGGACATATGAGCATGAAGCAGTATGGGAGAAAGCCCTTGTAACATATGACCTTGAAGCAAGCCTCTCTCCATCTACTCGCCAGGCAGGAATAATAGAGGTAATTTTATTTTATAATAGGAAATAAATGTAGGGATTGATATCCATCATACTGAGAGTCATTTGTTGTAAATGCAAAATTGTTTTAGGACTAAAAGAAATCTCTTTGGTCATCAAGTCCAGCCCACTGTCATCCAAACTATGTAATGTAAGACAATGCAATATTTATCCTGAAAACATTAAGGCTTCTAGTCCTCTTGTCACTCACCTGTAATCCCTATCTTGGCTAATGAATTTTGTGAAATATTTCAAAATAAATTTATTTAATTTTATACAGAATTTGGCCAGCTCCTAAAATGACAGGTTATTTTTGCCATCTCATTCTTTAAACCTCTCCATTATGGCAACCATCTTACTGAAACTGCGATATTTCTGATTAAATAAATAAATGAATAGAATTGATGTTATCTTATTTTCATCCCTTAAAAATATGTTGCTTTTTTAGCCTAAAAATATTTATACCAGTTCTGTAATAACAGCACAGGTATATGTGTTTCCTCTCATTTCATTTTCCTATGGTACTTTTCCTACCCCAAATTCTTTACTATCATTGTTAAAATTCTGTTGTGTTTCTCCTTCGTAATGGCTGCACACCATAACCTGGATAAGTGGTCAAAATTATAAAGTCATTATGGTCTTCAGATAGGAGTTCAGGAGTTGTAGGAAACTTTTTCAAATCCCCACCAGGAAAAACTGTTCATTAAGAAGTAAAACCAGTTTTGGCTTACTACGTAGAAATGATGGAATGGAGAAATATGAGCAGATAGTTCATTTGAAACAGACCATGGAAATTTGTTTCAAAGAATGCCATCTGCAGTAGTAATGAAACTGTTTTTCCAGGGTTGCAGGTATCAATAGTGTGATTAGTAGCCTTATTAAAAAGTTTTCCTTTATGTAGTGCTGAGTTTAGAAATACTTATGGTTCTGCCTTACCTGCAAAGGCTTCTTTGTTTCCAAAGGTAAAACAAAGCCTTTTAAAAAAACAATTCAGTTTATTAAAGAAGGAAAACCAACTTCCAGTAATTTTGTTAATTCCAGGCTTTGCAGAATTTTGGGCTTTGCCACACTCTTTCCACGTATTTAAAAGGACTGGAACATGAAAACACTGAGTGGTGTGCGGAACTGCAGGAAATACGCTACCAGGCAGCATGGAGGAACATGCAGTGGGGCCACATCTCTTCTGTCAAGTAAACCAACTTACTTTTTTGCTAGTTCTTTAAGGGAAAGGCAATGGTTTCAGTTCCAAGCAAAAAGATGGCATTAGAATATAATTTCTATGAAGCAGGTCACCTAATTTATCTTAATCATTGGATTGAAAAGCGGTCTTTTTCACTTAGACCTGTCTGTTTTGTATGCACATCACTTTTCATTTTCCTGGGAAACGGTATGCAGTTGATTATTCTTTTTGATTGTTCATAACTATAAACTAAAATTTTCCATTTTTGACTCACATAGTACATGTCTTAAGTACATATGAGGGGTAGATAGTTTTTAATGTTTAATTTATAAGCAAACGGGGAAAATATTACTCGGTAAGCCACAAGAGGTTATCAAGACCTGGATAAGCAAACACCGGTGTTGATTCATGGCTACTGCCTCATAAGGAGTAATCTCCTCCCTTGTGTAATGTTGGATGCCTGGCATTAGTTATTTCATATGACTGGCCAGGACATAGCGTGAACTCTGCCCCTTCCTAGTACAGCTATATCATCACATATTTTAGGAGGAATACAGAATAGATTGACTAGATTTTGGCAAAAGCAGAAGTTACATGATGGAGTCTTCAGTAACTCCTACATTAACTTCTAGTAGTCAGAAGAATGGAGGACTTTTCTCCTAAGACTCTTACAGAGAGATGGGTCTGGGGAACATACTCTTGGTTTGTTCATTCTCTTTTGCACTGTCTTAAGATCATTGTTTAGAAGCACCTGGAGGACTTCATAGACATATCCGTTGAAGGGCATATGCTGTGCCACAATCAGAAGAAACTTCATATAGGTGGGCTCTCTTTTTCCCTGTGTTAGGGTCTGTATAAACCTCTTAGGCAAAGAGAATATTCACCTTTAATACAGGAGCAGAAAAACAACATGTAAGATGAAAAGAGAGAATGAGAGGGCAGGAAAGAGGAGGGTCAAGGAGAAGAAGAAAGAAAAGTGAAAAGGGCAAAGAAGAGAAAATTAAATTGAACACTATGGGTTTTTTCAGCCTTCCAATTTTCTTTAATTTTTTCCTTTTTAAAAATAGCTCTGAAGTTAAATGTAAAAAATTGTTGATTCTGAACTGAAGTTGCATACATACCATAATATATATCTTTCAGCGTAATACTGTGAGAAATGTGTTACGATTAATTTTTTATTGTCGTTTGTTTTGTGTCATAGTTTTGATACAACCTTGAACATATTCTCCATATTCCAAACATTTTGACAATTACTGTTTTTTCTTTATTTTAAAAGAACAGCTTGAATTTATAAAATACTAAGTTAATCTAAAATTTAAAGGGTTGCATTATTTTTTATCATGAAAAACAGCAATCCTTCCAACTGCAGAAAATGTACTACTAAAAATATTTGTCATAAAGATAAAATCAACTTCTTTGTAGAAAAATGTAATTTTCCTTTTATTTTATGTTACTTTTGTTTTATTTTTAAGAGATGAAACAGGAAGACCAGGGTACCATGAATCATTGTATGATGCTCTTCAGTCTTTACGAGATAAGGAATTCTCTGCTTTCTATGACAGTCTTAAAGATGCCAGGTAACTGTATGCAAATATTCTGCTGTTAGAGAGACAGAGAGCGTGTTTGTGTTTGTAGTCACAAGTTATCTATAAAAGACTGTTATGGGGTTTTATGGGCTTAAATAAAGACTCATGCACAGAATAAAATTAATACTTCTGGACTGCACCTTCATTTCTAAGTTTTTTAACTTAAATTTAACTTCTGTGCATATACAATTTGTGTGCTAATTGAAGATACGTTTCCTGTAGTATATGTCCCTTACTTTCTGGTCCTCTTAAGTGGATTTGAATGCTGACTGCTCTTCTTTAGCTGAGCTGTGACATAGGCTTTGAAGTTTATATATGCTTACTGTGTTTTCATTTATTGACCAACTTAATTTTTTGAACTTTAATGGTAATACAAAATAATTCCAAACTGAATAGTTTTGCTGTTTAAATTCTGTTCACTGTATGGAAATTATGGATATTTGGAATGGATATTGAAAAAAAAAATTTACTGTTTCTCTGTTAAATCCATAGAGTAAATGAAGTGGAAGAGCTGTGCAAGGGCAGTCTTGAGTCTGTTTATTCATTATATCCTACTCTTTGCAGACTACAGCTAATTGGAGAGTTGGAAAATATAGGTCTGCTGTTCTCCAGGTATTTTTTTAAGCTTGTTTCATTTCTCAGTTTTCAGGATTTTTGGTAATCAAGTCTAGCACAAAAATAAAACGACTTCAACAAATTTTATTCATGAACGTCTCAAACTTCATCTTAAAAATTACATGGATTTTAGCTTTACTGTGTGAAGATAAGTCTAGATTCTCTTTATTTCCAAACTGGATTTATTTGTGGTCTAGTTTTAACTAGTTTTAACTATTTGGTATTATGCCACTATTGTATTTTAAAGAATTGTTCTCTTTCCTTTGTTTTGAGTTCCCTGGTATACTCTAAGGTAGCTGTCATATCTCCTAGCCTTTGGTTTACTAAAGTAACTGAGTCATCCTCTTCTCGTTTCCTTTCCAAAAATGTTTTCCATTTCCTTGATGGTACCCGTAGATCTATTGAAAGTTGCTTCAGTTTGAATCACTTTCTTCATGGACCACTATTACCATCGGTATTCTACCTGAATTCTTAACATTGCTTTTTAATCATACGAAGGTATTTATTTCTGTAGTGCTATTAACATTGAATTTTTTCTGCTCTAGTGGTATCAGTTTGGTAGCTTATAGTCATCCTACAGTCATTTAGCTTGTCCAGGACCTTATGAACCATTGCTATGTGCAGTTAATGAATTGCCTAAGAAAATAATACATATAACGACAACCTACACAGCTACAGTGTCACAGTTTGGAATTTATTCTTACATTAATCCATATACAACCTATGTAATAAAATAGGAATCTTTGGTCTCTAATCTTTTAAGTAGCCCTGTGTTTGAATGTGATTCCCTTTGCTGATGGACCTTGAACACAACAGTTTTTGATGCTTAATCAAGAATGTTTACAGTGGAGTTGTTCACCTAAGTGATGTTGATCTCTTAATCTTCATGTTTGTTAAAACCGGAAGCCTGACAGTTTATTCTGCACATTAATCATCGTAAGGTTTTATGGACTGTTTCTTGGTTTTGAACTGTAGATTATCAACTGCCTCAGTAGTTTACTTTTGTTACTCATCTTGCACTTCACTAATATTTAGCAAGAATTAATAACAGGTCTTTTTTCTTTTGGTAACAATTGCAGATCTGTTACTACTCAACAACTGAATGATGTTTATTTGAAATGGCAGAAACAGTCTGAGCTTCTCAAGGACAGTGACTTTCGTTTCCAGGAACCTATCATGTCTCTGCGCACTGTAATTTTGGAGATTTTGCTTGAAAAGGAGAGTGAAAATACCAAAAGAGAATGTATTAAAGACATCCTGACCAAACATCTAGTGGAGCTCTCTAGATTGGCAAGAACTGCTAAAAATACACAGGTAACAAATTCTGGGAAAGATAATAGAATCATAGAATGGTTTGGGTTGGAAGGGACCTTAAAGATCATCTGGTTCTAACCCCCCTGCCATGGTCAGGGACACCTTCCACTAGACCAGGTTGCTCAAAGCCCCATCCAACCTGGCCTCGAACAATTCCAGGGAGGGGGCATCCACAGCTTCTCTGGGCGACCTGCTCCAGTGCCTCACCACCCTCACAGTAAAGAACTTCTTCCCAATATCTAATCTAAATCTTTCAGTTTATAGCCATT
Organism: Theristicus caerulescens; assembly: GCA_020745775.1. NCBI lineage: Eukaryota > Metazoa > Chordata > Aves > Pelecaniformes > Threskiornithidae > Theristicus > Theristicus caerulescens. Next base: position 114,969,561 of record CM036559.1, on the reverse strand, counting down.
ACCCCTTGTCCTATCACTATGGTCCCTTGTAAAAAGTCCCTCTCCAGCTTTCTTGTAGGCCCCTTTCAGGTAGTGGAGGGCTGCTATGAGGTCTCCCCAGAGCCTTCTCTTCTCCAGGCTGAACAACCCCAGCTCTGTCAGCCTGTCCTCATAGGAGAGGTGCTCCAGCCCACTGACCATCTTCGTGGCCCTCTTCTGGACTTGCTCCAACAGGTCCATGTCCTTCTTATGTTGGAGGCCCCAGAGCTGGATGCAGTACTCCAGGTGGGGCCTCACGAGAGCAGAGTATCCATCAATGATAGATGTTTAGTTTTTTAGTTTATAAAAGAACTTCATTTTTCAGTAGTACTAAAGATTAACTGTATTCTAAGATTATTCAATGAATCACTTAGTTGTAGATTTAAACTATGTAAAACTTACTCATAAAATGTATTTATGGGCATGTTTTCTGAATTTTGTTCATAACTGTAAGCTACTCTATGATGTAGATAATATAAAAATGAAATTTTCAGTGAAGAATGCTCTTACAGCTCTGTTACTTTATTTTGCTGCAGTTTTATATATCCAGCTTTCACTTGCACCATCCTGTTGTAGTGTTCCAGAGTAAAGCTACAGAAAGAACTCCATTGCATCTGTATACTTAGTGTTGTCTTCAAGGTTTTATAGTCTCAAAGCACCATTGCACTGTGGGAAATCTCTCTCTGTGAATGACTTAATGGGATTTGCAGTATCAATGGTTTCTGCAGCTGCTAACGCACTTAAGGTCCAGAGGCCTTGGCTTGTTCTAGGTAGTGCATCTGGAGGAGTAACTCAACAAGAATTTATAGGGCAACAATATCCTCCAAGAACCTCTGCAGAAAATAGTTCCAGCTAAGTATATAACCTGGAAAGATTTTTAACACTGCACATCTGTGAAACTATATTAAACTTTGATTTCAGGAAGGTTCTAACTCTTTTTGTGAATAATGATGAAATCAGTAGAACAGCTGTCTTTGATTTCACAAATTTGCAAGGTTTACTCAGTGCCTCCAGAATTGTTTGGGAAAATTACTTCTTCAGAATTTTTTTCTCTCATGCCTACCCAGCCACTAACACTGTGGTGATGAGTGTCCTGTAAGAGCCTCAACAGAAGTTAATTTTTTTTCACTTTTTTTTTTAGTTACAGAAGAAGATTAAAATTGGGGCACCGTATTTTGGGAGGATTAGAAGGTTCTGAAAGATTGAGCCAGTGTGTTTCTGAAAACACTATCGTTCCAGCCTCTCCAGTGCTGTAGGTCATGTGCAACCTCTGGAGCAGACTTCTGGGCCTTATCAGTCTTTCAAACCATGGGATGATAACCGTTTCCTTTTGGCACACTAGTAGTTGACAACACTAAGAGTCTGGATGTAGGAAAGTTCTTGAGGAAGCACTCTTTGCAACGAATGGCTTTTATTCCTCTTTGGTGCCACTACCATCCGTCAGAGAAGGAAGAGAGTGCCATACAGAATCATCACACTGACCACTAACTGAAGTACCCAAACTTACACTGTCATTTACAGGCATTCTTACATTTTAATTGTTTACCTTGCTTATTTAAAAGTTTGATTGATCCGGTTATTGGTTGGACAACTTGTGAAAATATACTTTAGTCTTGATCTTTGACACTGTTAAAAAGATAGTTTGCTCTTTGTACTATCATAGTGACGTTAGATTGCTAAATAATGAGGATGTTACTTCACCAGTGATGAGTGAAGAGGTAGGCATACCAGAGAATTAGTGTACGGTGGTGCCATTTTTCTTAGTATTTTTCTGCGGTCTCTTAGGATGTAATAATAATCACTAAGCTAAAATTATAAATCCATTTTTTCAGTAGGTACTGATTGTAGAATTTCTCTACTTTATACCTTCAAGTGATTTAAAAAGTTAAACATTGATACTTTATTTTGGGTTTTGTGAAGTTTAGTTCCATAGTCTGTTTTTGTTGCAAATCAGGATTTTCTGCAAGTATACAGAAAAATGACTTCATCTCTTTGCTGCAAATAAATTCTTAGCATTGGGATAGGCAGAATATTCTGCACAAGTAGAGCAAATGAAGATGGAGTTTAAAACCAAAACTTTCTGTGAGATACATGTATTTGACATAAAGAATTGTTTATAATGTTTTTTCAATTTCAGCTTCCAGAAAGAGCTATGTTTCAGATCAAACAATACAATCCAGCAGGATATGGAGTTTCTGAATGGCAACTAGAAGAAGCTCAGGTTTTCTGGGCTAAAAAGGAAGAGAGTCTTGCACTGAATATTCTTAAAAGGATGATAAAAAAATTAGATGCAGATTGGTTTCAGGTATGTGTTATATAATGTATAAACTTATGGGAATTAAATTATTTAAGATCCTGTTTCCACTTTCTGAGGTTTTCCCTTGGAAGAAAATTAAAAGGCTTTCTGTAATATTACTAGATCTGTTTTGTACTCTCTGTACTGTCTGAAAGCAAAAAAAATCTGTATTAGCAAATCTTATCAGGGGTTTTCAAAGTGAGCTGGGAAGAGTGACAAATGTTAGAACTCATTGTTCATTTTTTTGCCTCCAGTGCCACCGCTGTGAAGTATATAGCTTTTTAAAATCAGAGATTGTTTCCCTCGATAAAAAAATTAACTTGTTTTAAACAAAACTGTTACATAGAGGTGTATCATCTTGTTCTGTGCCAATAGTTAAAGAAACTAATGGCCAAGCAGGACTGTTTAGGCATAGAATCATTTAAGTTGGAAAAGACCTTTAAGATCGTAGAGTCCAACCATTAACCTAACACTGCCAAGTCCGCCACTAAACAATGTCCATAAGCACCACATCTACCCGTCTTTTAAATACCTCCAGGGATGGGGACTCAACCACTTCCCTGGGCAGCCTGTTCCAATGCTTGACAACCCTTTTGGTTAAGAAATTTTTCCTCATATCCAACCTAAACCTCTCCTGACACAGCTTGAGGCCATTTCCTCTTGTCCTATCGCTTGTTACTTGGGAGAAGTGAGACCGACCCCCACCTCGCTACAGCCTCCTTTCAGGTAGTTGTAGAGAGCAATAAGGTCTCCCCTCAGCCTCCTCTCCTCCAGGCTAAACAACCCCAGCTCCCTCAGCCGCTCCTCAGAAGACTTGTTCTCTAGACCCTTCACCAGCTTTGTTGCCCTTCTCTGGACATGCTCCAGCACCTCAATGTCCTTCTTGTAGCGAGGGGCCCAAAACTGAACACAGGATTCGAGATGCAGCCTCACCAGTGTTGCGTACAGGGGGACCATCACTTCCCTGGTCCTGCTGGCCACGCTATTTCTGATGCGTATTATGTTGGGAACTGTAATAGTGTACATGTTTTTGTTAGAAGAAGAGTAATAATAAAGATTTTATCTCTGGTCCTTATTGTGTAAAAGAAGACTAATACAGGGAGACACTAATAATATCTTTCATGCTAAAGAAGCATACCTATGTTGCAGGCATTTCCCTGATGTCTGTAGGGAGTCTGTACAAAGGTGGGAGTATGAGTTGAGGCTTCTATTTCAGTGGGGCTGAAGCTATATCACAAAGTTTTTGCCTGGAAGTTGCCAAGTTTTTTGTTGCTAATTTGTCCACTTCTGATAAGAGTCTTACTGACCTGTGCTTCCCTGGAACTTGTTAAAATACTGATGTCACATCTGCCACCTGCCACTTCTCTTATATTAAGGCAGTTTTAAGCAAAAGCTTCTATACCTCTTTTAGTAGTTCAGTTATTTCATCTGTGAATTGCTGTAGACCTTTCGGAAAAATACATTCTGATCCTGGTGAGCTGATAGTTTTCATTTTCTCTGTTTGTTCAGTAGCCGTTGCTGTTGACACTTCAATAGCAGACAGACCTTTGAATCCCTCCTAAAGAAAGGCTTTGCAGTGGGACTCTTCAAGCTCCTCCACAGTGAACACAATCCAAATAATTTAATTTTTTTTCTGCTTTATCTTCTCAGGCTGCTATTTTTTTATAACTATTGTCTTTTTATCAAGTGGGCTGTCTGGTGGCTAGCTGCTCCTCATGTTTAAAAAATGCTTTTTTATTATTTGTTGAGTCGTCTTCAAGTTGTTTGGTTTTTTTGGACAGCTTGATGGTGGGGTTTTATTTTTTTATTTGACAGGATATTTTATGATTTTTTTTTAATATATTTTCTTTTTCACTTGGACAAAACTTCATTTTGTGTACTGATGTGGTAAAAATTTCATCATCCTTACCTTTGTGTAGCCATGGTGGCTTTCTTAGGGTATTTTTTGGAGGGTAATAAATATTTGCTTTGAAACCATATACATTATTAAGGAATATCACATTTCAGAAAAGCTGGAGAATTTGGGGCCAAGTTCTCCATACGTACCAGGGCAAAATCAAGAGTTGCTGCTCCTCTTTTGATTTTCGTGATTGCTCCATGAATCGGTTAACAAGGGCCTCCAAAAATTTAGTCCTTCTCTCACCTTCCAGTGCTATGTTTACCCTGTCCACGTAAGGAGGTTTTGTGTTTTTGCAGCTTATGATATCCTTCAGTATTTCACAGTCACCGTTGCCATCTTGATCAGGTGGTCTTTAATATGTACCCTATACTAAAAGTATTTTGGAAACTTGTCATACTATACAGTTAAAGCGGAGCTTCCAATCTGGAGATACGTCCTTTGGAAACCTGCTCCATCATCTTCTCAGAGCACTTTTAACCAAGTTTCTATGTAGAGGTCTGTCTGAAAAATTTAATGATCACATAGTTATCTCAAATTCCTGAGTGTTTCCTACAGAGAGTACTATGGTACTTCAGACTAAATTGGGATATTAGAAAATACAATTCTGGGAACATGCTGTGAACTTATTTAATTTTTATTACATTTTTTCATTGTTTTATTCTGTTTTTCATTGTTCAAACTGTCAGGTATTTAAAAATGTGTGCTCTCCTTTAGTCTAACATAGAATGTGAATGTGATTTACGGTTATTGACTACTGTAGATGTGGATGGTAAATGACTCTGTAGATAGATTACATGCAATAGGCACGAGTGAATGAATTATATTCAGGGTTTAAAAGCTTTATAAGTTGCCTACCTCGTATGTAAAAAGTATTTTTATTTGATGCCTCCTTCTTTTTTCTTTTTTTCCCAAAACTTGCTTTCTCAAAGGTTGAGAATGATCCTCATCTGAAATTGATGTATACAGAGTGTCTGAGGCTATGCGGAACCTGGTTAGCAGAAACATGCTTGGAAAACCCTACGGTCATTATGCAGAAATACTTAGAAAAGGTGCGTCCAGTCTTTGAAATATGCAGTCTTCGAGATAATGCTCTGCTAAAATACGTTGTTAAAACGACAAGTAAATTTTACAACGCAGCTTTTCTTTTTCTGGATTGAAAATATGGATTCTTATAAAAATATGATCGTTTCAAGTAGTATTGTATAACATTGTAATCTTATGAAATATCCAGAATATGGCTTTGCAGAATTCATAGTGAAACTTCTGTGTAATATCGGCTTAAAAGTTTGGTGATAATGACTGCTAGTCCTGTTTCCCTTTCCTATTCCACCCCATCCTCTCCTTCTCAGGACAGATCAGTCACTTAACATGTTTTCAGTATGGGAACTGTATTTGCAGCAGTTGCTTTCCGGGTGCTGCAAAGTCATGTACTAGTGTTTCAAAGTACTATAATTTTTTTTTAACTCTTCATCAGTAGTAGAAACATTTTTATTAATACTTGTCTGCTCTGCATTTCTTTATTTCATGCGAATTTGTGAAACTCTACATAGTTGTTTTTCTCTGTTATTCTCTACATGTTTTCTTCACTCTGATGATTAAACTTTCACATGTAATTTCCTTCTCTTTTTGGCACTTTTTGTCTTCTATTTTTTTCTCACCATCTTATGATACAAGATTGTAAAACTATTGTAAAACTTCATGCTTAGTTACTCTAAAAGATAGATAGCTGTAGGAGACTCCTGTAAAGCTGTTTCATACAAGATAATCTTTTTGACTGTTTGCACTGAAACACTCCTCAAAGATTAAATTCACTTAGGAGAAGAATATTCAGCCTGGTAGGTTTTATTTTGTATGCATATATATTCCATCATAGGCAACATTAAATAACCTGTTCAAGCAGATGACCCTGCTTGAGCAGGGGGGTTGGACAAAGTGACCTCCAGAGGTCCCTTCCAACCTCAACCATTCTGTTTTTCCGTGATAATAGAGTTTAATCAAGTATTATGCAGCACTATTGATCTGATTATCAGTCTTATCATTATTGTAACTTCCCTTTTAGGCTGTAGAAATTGCTGCAAGCCACAGTGGAGACAGCAGTGATGAGCTGAAGAAAGGAAAGATGAAGGCTTTCCTGTCTTTGGCTCGTTTCTCAGATAATCAGTACCAGCGAATTGAGAATTACATGAAATCCTCAGAGTTTGAAAATAAGCAGGCATTACTGAAGAAGGCCAAGGAGGAGGTTGGCCTCCTAAGGGAGCGCAGAGTTCAGACAAATAGGTGAGGATTCAAATGGAGAGGTGGTTACTATGGAGCCATCAAAGGCTCCATCTTTACTAATTCTCTGTCTTTCTGGGCAAGTGGTACAGCATGGGTCACATCTCTACAGCTGAATTTTTCCTTCTCTTCACAAAATAGTGGCTGAATCTGTAGTGCTTGTTGCAAATAGTTTCTGAACTGTGCCTGAACATGGTCTAGGAGAGTGCTAGATAGCGTGGGCCAAAACTAAGCCAAGGAGCATTACAACAGTTAAACAGTATGGATGATTGTGGGCCAGAATACATGTTTATTCCCTAGATCTGTTTAGTTTATTTGACAGAGAAGACGTTACGGAGTAAAAAATAAATGTTTGAGATTTTTCTCCATCACACGTTTGGTGAAAGTGTACAATTAATCTTAATACAGAACTCTTAAAGATTTAGTAAGAGCAATTGCAAGTGAGCAGAAAAATTTGAACTTCACCAGTTGGAAACTGAAGTCCTTACACAACGATCTCTACTGGATATTCACATTTACACCAGTATTGAGAGTAAATCGTAAAAAAGAAAAAAGACACTGACTGAAAATTTACTTAAAGTGGTGGGTCTGTGTGGACATACACCAAAGAAATAGCTCCCACAATTTGGTTTCTCAGTTGTTTATTTTACTGTGCTTGTACATACAAAACAAGTAAAAAAATGTTAAATTAGTAAGCAAGAGAAGTAGGGACAGCCTTGCTTGTAAGTTCATTAAGAGATTAATTTGTTGTTTCAAAATGTCTGTTCACATAGATACACAGTGAAGGTTCAGCGAGAACTTGAACTGGATGAATGTGCCATACGTGCCCTAACTAAGGATTGTAAACGTTTCTTGTGTAAAGCAGTGGAGAACTACATCAGCTGTTTACTAAGTGGAGAAGAACATGATATGTGGATCTTCCGACTCTGTTCCCTGTGGCTTGAAAATTCTGGAGTTGATGGAGTCAATGAAATGATGAAGGTATATGTCTGCTGTTGCTTTTCCTTATTACGCTTTGACATTAAATTATCCATGTTTTTTCTCCTTCTCCTCCTGTGTTTCTAGAAGATGAATTATAGCGCTGTGCAGTATGCTTTCCTATGTATCTCCTTAACTTTTCCCTCAAAACTCGCTTTTTTCAGTCATCGTTGCTCATCAGTTAGTTTTTCATCAGTGTTGTAATTCTCAATGCATTTTGATTTAACTTAATTTAATTTAGCATTTTAATTTGACAAGTCTGTATGATTAAGCCTATCTCATGATCTTTCACTGTTGTCACCTTGTTCTTTACATACCTTGGATACTACCCATCTTCAACATCCTTCAGTATGTTATTCTAGTTTATATTATATATACATGTAGGTGAAAGGATGTGCTTTTAGATTGTCTCTGTAAGACAGTAGCCAGGGACCGGTGAAGTTCTCATTCTCAGGCTGGTTCTATCCTTTCTAGGATTGTGCAGGAAATCTGTTCATTCTTACCTGAATGATCTGTTTATAACAGAGATCTGTATAATTTAATTCTTCACTTTGTGTTATAATTAACTTTGAAAAATAGAAAGTGTTCCTTTACTCATATTTTTACCACATAATTGTTTCTTGTCTGAAACTAGATTGTTTTTTTTTTTAATTAGGATTGTCTCTTGCCACAAAGAATCTGGTAGTGAATTCTGAATCAATATATCTAAGCTCTGCTCTAACAGAATAGAAAATAGTAGTTTTCTTATGAAGAACTTGCAGCATTCAGGAGACATGGACCAAGATGGTGTGATACTCACTGGATTGCCATTTGATCACACATCAGTGATTATTCTCAGTTTAAAAAAAAGTGCAAAACCAAAATTGCTAGCCCTTACCTGGTATTTTATGATCACAATTTTTTGTGGTGTTTAGTACAGCTTTCTCATTGAACTTTCTCTACTACAGAAAAATGCAGAGAAGATCCCTTCATACAAGTTTTTGCCTCTGATGTACCAGCTGGCTGCTCGGATGGGAACCAAGATGATGGGTGGTTTAGGATTTCATGAAGTTCTGAATAATGTAATTTATGCTTTTCCTATCTAAAGATATCTTGATTGGCTTAGTAGTGCATACTTCTAAACAATATGTATCTTCCTTTGTGCAGTTATAGCTGAATGAGTTATGTAGGTGATAAAGGTGTATTCAAAATGAGTGATGCAAAATCAGTATAGTGGAGGGAGAGGGTTGGGGACTTTCCTTGCTACTTAATTGATTTTCTTGTATAAGAATAGTCTTATGCAGGTAGAGGAATATACTTTGAATGTATTTTAGTTGTGGAAAAACCATCTAAGTATTGCTTTTTATTTCCTATTAGGAACTTTAGAAGTTCAGAAGAATTAATAATGTTAATTAAGTAATTTTTTTTCTTCTGTACAGTTTTCAATAATGGAATCTTTTTGTTTTTCTTGACAGCTAATGTCTAGAATTTCACTGGATCATCCACATCATACTTTGTTTATAATATTAGCTTTGGCAAATGCTAACAAAGATGAACTCCTCACGAAACCAGATACAATAAGAAGAAATAAGTTAATTAAAAATGCACCGAAAGAAATCTCCCAGCTTGATGTGGTGACTACAAAACTTTCTATTCTATTACTCACATTCAGTCCTTTCATTTTGTTAAAAAATGAAAAAAAAATTGTGTCAAAGGGTATTTTAGTGTAGAGCTCATCAGCCGACTTTTGTTAAGGAAGAGTAGGAGGAAAAAAGTATTTTAATAATAAAAAAACCCTCCTTTTGTGCATATGTTGATAATTATTACTGAAAGAAGTAATTATGGAGTTGAACAAAACATGGTTAACATTTCCTGCAATAAATAGCCCCAATTATTGCGAAGAGGTTTGTGATAAATGTCCTTGATGTGTGATTCTGTAAAAGGCGTTTTAGATGCAACAAAGACTTGAGTGGCTTTATTGTTAAAAGTGCATCTTGAATTGAGCATTTTTTCTGCTTTGAGTGATAACATCTGTTCTAAGTATTTAGCCTTGTGCAGTATATCTTTTGTTCCTTTATATGACCTTTTTATGTTAAAAGCCATGATGATGGGTAATACTGAACTGTGGCTTCATGTTAATGTTGTTACCGCTTAATTTTTGTTGGAACCTGTCTTTGGAATAATCTCATCTCTAGATGAATGCCCCTTCTTTCCCCTTCACTAATGGCCTGGCATGGTTGTTTGTCATTACGCTTTTACCCCCCACACTGATATAATTTTTCACCACATTTTTCTGTGGCTTTTTTTTGCCTTTCTCTCAGATTTGTACTTCTTTTGTGGTCCCACCCTTAGGAGTAGGATTATGCTAAACTCAACTAAGTCTCTCAGTTAGGCACAGAAGGGACGCATGGTCAGATTTTTGCCTTTTGCTTACAGGCTTTTTTCTTGAGTTGGGAGGAAATAATGAAAGCGAGAAGGTGGTAGAAGACCATCCAAAACTGCCCGTCCCTTTTTCTGAAGAATTTTTGCAGGTTTTTTGCACTTTGCCTGGACAGATTTGCTCCCTCTCCATCCCCAATAATATTTCACTTCATTCATTATCTCGGATTAGACAACACAGAACTTTTCTTCAAATTATTTCTGTTCGTATCACGAAGGGCTGTCCATTATTGCAATTTTCTCTGTTTTCATAGGATATATCTCAATTGTACTTATTTGACTGCACGTTATGATGCATCTTTAATCTTACAAGGTGTAGTTTGCAAGATCTAATATTTATATTCCATTGGGTTTTTTTAGGACAGAATGGAGGCTGCTAACAATATAATCAATATTGTAAGAAAAAGGAGAGCTCATATGGTTAGAGGTGTTGAAGCACTTTGTGATGCTTACATCACATTAGCAAATGTAGATGCTACTCCATGGAAATCTGAAAGAAGTAAGTCTTGGGAAAATTATTTTTGTTTTTAATAGTGAAAATGTTTTATTTTCTTGGATTAAAATGTTTTCTAAATATTGATACTTAGTTAAAGGAGATACTGTGCTAACACTGTGTCCTATTTTTGATAAATATAGAACTTAGTCTGGATTAAAGGTCATAGTAATTACTTGCACTGTAAGGCTCAGGCTTTCTGAGTATGAAACTCCAGAAAACTCCAGTTGTCCTGTGGTCATCTTCATCAGCTTGACAGAAGCATGCAGTGAGGTTTTGGGTCCCAAAAACAATGAAAGCTGTTTTTTGTGAACTTTGGTGTATGTTTATAGTTCTGAATTTAAAAATATGAATTCCTTTTAATTACAGAAGGAATAAGTATTCCAGCTGACCAGCCAATTATTAAACTGAAGAACTTGGAGGATGTTGTTGTTCCTACCATGGAAATTAAGGTGACTGAAGTTGAAATAAATATACACTATAATATCAAATCTTAGAATCAACTTCAAATTTTTATAATGGCAGTCAGGGCATATATCTCTTCATCGAATTCCCATGTTCTTCACAGGTCAGCGTACCAGGGGTACTTTCCTGTCAGGTGGGAGAGATGCAGTGTGAGATGCTTTCCTTAGGCTTTGGAAGACCTTGACCCCAAGTCTTATATTTGCTGGGTAGTGGCGTATTGTATGAAGATGGCTTTGCCACTGTTACCACTGACTAGGCTTTCATTATCAAAAGGGGTGATGAGCTACCTAAATCACAGAGAGGATCTTATTTTGTAGGGTCAAGCTCAGAGTTTCAGGGAGGAACTTAATGTCCAGAAAGTTGTGAGAATTAATAGATATGCCTCTTTGGCTGTTTCTAAATAGCCAGCTTATATGTTTTTACTATTCAGTAATGGTGAATGATCCATTTCCATTAGCGTAAGTGGTTGATTGGATGGGTGCGTAGGCACTCATTCTTAGATGCTACATGCTCTACCTAGGAAACTTACCAGTTTCAGGAATGTAGAGTTGCTTTTTGGGCCAGCCACCTAAAATTAACATGCAATGAAGCCAAACGTCCCTATGTTGAAGTCCCTCAGGCTATGTCTATAAAGCTAAATAAAACAACCCAAGGGATGTTATGCCGTTTGACTTCAGAGGCCAGAAATTGCCACCCATGCTAAATAGCATTTGTTTGTAGGGCTCCTGTTGGCCCCAGGTGTTGCTTCTTTGTACAACTTGATGGTCCTTCTCTTTGCCTTTCTTTTTCTCCAGTACAAACTATCTGTGATGTAATCAGCTGGAGCAATATTTCCTTACAGATAACTGAGTAGGGTTGCTTTGTGGCATGAGGATATGGAGGATGGCTGAAGATACAGATCCCGTAGATTGCAACAGTTTTAGGATTGTAGATTGGGTCCGTTTGCGGCCTAATGTAAGCCTAACGCCCCCCAACTGTACATGAACATTTTCTTGAGAGAATGCTAGTTGGGACAGGCTGAAATTGTGTCAGAGCTTGTTTAGCGGCAGTCTGCAGCACCAGGTCCCCTCTACCAATGAGGCGAACAAGGAGGAATCAAACTCACTCCTTTGCTCAGGATATTTTTGTAGCCTTTGTGGGTATTATCCTTGTAGATGATGGAATGCTCACATTAATATTTAGCATATAGTCTGCTGACGAGGTTTGCAAACAACTCATTACCACTTTCTCTGAGTGAAATGGAGGTAATATATTAATTTTAAACTGATTTATAATTTCAGGTGGATCCCACAGGACAATATGAAAACTTGGTGACAATAAGGTCTTTTAAGCCACAATTTCGGTTAGCAGGAGGCGTGAATCTGCCTAAAATAATAGACTGTGTAGGATCAGATGGTAAAGAAAGGAGGCAGCTGGTTAAGGTAGGTTCTGTTGGTTGTCATGACATCTCAGAGACTTGACATGTTAGCATTTTTTCGAAGTTGTCATGTCAGTTTTCTCCTGTATCACTTTTGTACCATGAGCAGACTTCTCACAGTTCAGTGTCAGTTTTCTCAGTTCAGGAATGCTTTACCAAAGGAAATTGCAAAGTAATAATAAGTAATATAAGTAATAATATAATATAATAATAAGTAATAATATTAAATATTTTCGTAATTGTTTTTCAACAATGCACGTAATATACAGTAGCTTACCTGACAGCTACCAGACCTGCGACTTGCCTGGTCATGTCTCAACTAGCGACCTGGAGTGTACAGCAAATAAAAGCCAACATAAGACGTTTTGTCTTAAATACCTCCTTTTTTCTTTCTTCCCCATATAAAAAGAATTACAATTCACAGAGACAATCAAAAACGTGCACAGAGAAACACAAATCTCTAAAAGAAATTTATTTCTCTTTAAACTCAGTTGATTTCATTCTGTCTGTCTTTGAATGTAAACATTCAGCAGCTGCTGGGAGAATTCTGTTTTGCTGTTAAGTATGGGGTAGTTTTGAAAGTTTGAGAGAAGCGTGAATCACTAGGTCTGCATCCAATAATCAGAACTGCACTACCAACTGATGCTGCTTCAGCTGTGTGCTGGATTGCTAAATATGGTGAATGAAACATCTGGTTTTTAAAAGGGTACATAAGGCATGTAGGTTGAGTGAAACCTTAATCAAATAACATTTGTCAAAAAAAGGAGGAAAAGGTGATGATTTAAGTTAATGATGGTCCTGCTTAAGCAGCTGAGCACTATTAGAAAACCAAATACAGAGAAAAAACAATTGTTAATTACATTTTATTACAGGTGATTATTGTGGGAGAGTACCTTGTCTTTTGTGGAATTTTTTAAAGTATTTTTTTAAAGTTACTGAACAAGAAGTCGGATGCTGGAAAGTGTTCTTTAACTGCTTTTTCTGTTTATGCTGAAGGGGCGTGATGACCTGAGACAAGATGCTGTTATGCAACAGGTTTTCCAGATGTGCAATACATTGCTCCAGCAAAACACTGAAACACGAAAGAGAAAATTAACTATCCGAAGATACAAGGTAACCCTAAACAGCTGCTGCAGCAGAGGAATAAATGCTACTGATAAAGCGTATTTCCCCACTGTCCTCTTTTTAACCCAAAGACAATATAAATGTGTATTTATTTATGTGTTACTAAAATAGTCACTGCTCCTTCAGGTATGGAATAAACAATTAATACAATTTAATTATTACAATTACAACAATTATTACCATTTTTTTTTTCCAAATCCTTAAAAAAAATTCTGATGCCAAATATATATTTAAATACTCTTCAAGCTTTCTTTATATGAACTTATAATTGAAAAGATGTTAAGTCATGCATTGTCCTTGAATTGTAAGTTGCTAGTTATTAAACTTGAGCATATGAGTTTGTTTATGAATTCTCATTAATTTTAGTCTTCCGATATTCCTTAATTAGTTAATTATTAACTTTAGTCTTGCAGTATTCCTTACAATTGAATCCAGAAGTCCCATCTAGGGTCTGTTCATGCAGAATTTGAATTGCAGAACTGTTTTTGTTGGAATTGGGAATACAGGAATAAATTCTTACTGTGAATGCAGAAAACTTATTTGAAAGTTCTTGTCTTTGACAAATGAGAAATGTGCACTCCAGAGTCTCTAAAGGAGCTTATCTGAATTGCTAGCATAGTTTTAAGAATTCACAGGTGGAGTTAGAGTCACACTTTTTGAATAATTTTCAGTGAAGACTCAGGTTTTTATGTGTGTAAAAATGAACAAGAGCAGGGAAGAAGAGAATGGGGGTTATGTTATGAGATAAAGAGACTTTCATAAGAAAAGAAAATGGAAGGAAACAGGCAGTAGCTATTTCTCTGAGGACAGGAGATCATTCATTCTGGCCAATTCTGCCTGCTACAGCAGTGGAGGTTACTATTACAGCCAGTTATGAAGTGAGAACCTGTTCCCTAGGATGGGAAGCAAAGACAAGCCTAATACGTTCACGCAGCTACCATGTGTTTGTTCCAGATTTTACTTTTGATGTGCAATTCGTGCAATGCTTGTATTAGCCCATTCAAGCATAGCAAGCTGTTGACAATCACAGGTCATCCAGAATACCGGCACAAACATGCAAATTGAGTTAATCATGAAGTTGTACTAAAGTACCTAGTGGAAGGTTCTCTGCGCTAGGAAGAAATTTGCAAGTATTTGATAGAAAAACCTTGAGTGTATTTTATATATGTATACGTGTGTATTTAGAAGCTAAATTGTGGTCAGCTGTATGGTTTGGTCTTTGTTCTTTTTAAACAAACCCAAATACGCACCCATGCTCTGCAGCATGCATGTATTTGTAGTTGCGTGCGTGTAACCCTCCCCCATGCAGCAGTGGGTTTGTTTTCACAGGTGGTTCCCCTTTCTCAGAGAAGTGGTGTTCTTGAGTGGTGCTCAGGAACAACCCCCATTGGGGAGTTTCTGGTGAATGTCGAAGAGGGAGCTCACAAGAGATACAGGCCAAATGATTACTCTGGTCATCAGTGTCAGAAAATGATGATGGTGAGTCAAAATAATTAAAGAAAAATATCTGGCTTATATTCTTTTACACAGAGGGTTGGGGTTTTTTACGTATTTATGGAGAATTATATACTATGCTTTTAGTATATAATAATGACTATGGCCAGTGGCATGGAATTAATGGTTGTTCAGACTAACCTGAATGCAGCCTGGGAAGAGTTTACAAAATCAAAAATTGCTAAATGAATGACTGTTGCAGGGAAGATTTTAATACAGCTGAATCTCCAAGAAGTCTGTGAACTCTCTTCTAGAATATAAATCTATTGGAATTGATCATTACAGAGACCCAACAGAGTCAGTATAAAGTTGTCTTACAGATTTAATTTATATTTATTATGTTTCTCATTGCATTGAAAAATCATTTTATTTTCATGAATAAACCAAAATTCTAAATAGTAGTCCTTGAAAATAAAAATACGGTTTTAGAATGCAGCTGAGATTAATGTAATGTCTTAATTGCTGTTAGACAGTGTGAAGGGATCTGGCTTCTCCTCCACTGTGACAGCCAGGTACCCTCTGTCCCCCCCAGTGAGTCAGTTCGGGGAGCTAAGCCAAAAGAAGACTAAGCTTATGTAAACTGGCAGAAAAATACCTGGTTCAGTAGGTACACATAGGGAAAGGTTTGTTCTCCTGATGGTAGCTAGCTGCCAGATGGGTTCAGCTGGTTTAGTTTAGTTCCACAAACCACCTGACCATACGTTTAGAAAATTGCAAATTTTACTTCATATCACCATGATTGTGCAAGAAATTATTTCATTTTAAATCTGTATAGCACTTACAGGATGCAAGGTTACTTAATTTTCACTTTGTGCGGCTTTTGCAAGTGAATGAGTGAGAATGACTTTCTCACAGTGACACGAGCCATCAGATAAGCAAAGCTACCAGAAGAGAGTGCAAGGGGAAGCATCTCCCAACAAGATGCATCTACCTTTACATGCATATAAAATAGATACGCTTGCTGAGCCAAAGAAGTGGGTGTGTTTTTCACATGTAGCCCATGAGTTGTGTATGGAAATATAACTGTTTAGTAAAACAGATAGATAGGTGCATTAATGATTGCTGTAAAAAAGACATTAATTCATAGCTCAGAGAGAGAAAGGAGTGAGAACAGCATTTGACAGAGGGGAGAGGGGTAGAAAGGAGGAATGTATTTCTTTCATAGGAAACGGTAATTTCCTTTCAAAGTAGTCAGTTATGGGGAAAACATTTCTTATTTATTTAAAGGATGCACAAAGGAAACATTCTGAAGAGAAATGCAACATCTTCATGAAAGTCTGTGAGAACTTTCAGCCTGTGTTTCGTTATTTCTGCATGGAAAAATTCCTGGATCCAGCTGTGTGGTTTGAAAAACGATTGGCGTACACTCGCAGTGTGGCTACATCTTCTATAGGTATTATATCGGATTATTAACATTGACTTTTTAGATTATGTAAACAAAGAGTTGATACCATTTCAGAGGTAATGGCTATTCTGCTTTTGTCACATGTCAGAAAAGGGGGAGTAGGGGGCAAAAAATGCCAGCAAGAACACCAGCATTATTTTTGTAACTAAGATTTCTGATTCATTCCCTCCCCACACCCCTTTCTGCAGTAGAAAGAAT
This sequence comes from Theristicus caerulescens, assembly GCA_020745775.1. Taxonomy (NCBI): domain Eukaryota; kingdom Metazoa; phylum Chordata; class Aves; order Pelecaniformes; family Threskiornithidae; genus Theristicus; species Theristicus caerulescens. The sequence continues at coordinate 114,953,080 of CM036559.1, read as the reverse complement.
GAAATTCTGTGTTTCTTTCCTTTATATAGTGGTTTGTATTTTTAGGTTCCCGTAGTTTTTTTAAAGTTTCTACTGACTAATTCTGTTGTTTTGATTTAACATTTATTCATTTCATCTGTAGCCTCAAATGTTTTACCTGAGTTGAAAAGCTTAATCTTTTACTTTGTTTGTACTGGCATCATTAGCCATGGCTGAAATGGTTTTTTTTTAAGCTTTGGCATTCTTCCTTTGATTTTTTCTGTCTTAATAAGGAAATATATGGACTTGGATTGTGGATTTCCTTTGGATGACTCGGTTCCGTATTGAGTCTCTGGAAGACATTTGATAGTAGATTGTATACATGGCAGTAGATCCTATTTTAGATGTTAGCATGTTCTTTATATTCCCCCTTTTTTGCTGAAAAAAATGAAGTAACTACAATTCAGCAGAATTGAGATGAAAGATTTTTGTAGGAAATACTACTGATATCCATGTCCATCAGCTAACAGAAGAACAGTAGCAGGCGTAAATTGCAGCAAGGGAGATATAGTTTGGAGGGTTTCTACATTTAAGGGCAGTAAAGCAGTGAAATAGGTTTACGTGAATGATCTTACAGTTTGTATCACTGGAGAATTTTAAAACTGACTCTAGACAAGAATCGCTGGGGAACTAGTTAGGTGTAGTTGAGCTGTCCCAGCTGAATTATGGACTGAATTATGTCCAGTCCTGTTTTCTAGATTTTATGATACTGTGAGTTAAAGGGTTTTCTTAAAAATAGTAGTAATAGCAAACCCTGACTTTATTGTCCACTTGCTTTTATCTTTTTTTGAAAGCTATGAAATTGTTTGGTTAACCTATCTACAGAGAGAAATGGGCAAGAAGTCTGTGGAGTAGATAAAATGATACACATCTGTATGAGAATAACCTTTTTGCAATCGCATTCAGTTGACCTTTTCTTCTTGGATTTGTGGAATAGCTTTTGCTCTTTACTGGAGTAATATGTATACATGGTGGAAGAAATATTCTCACTTTTAATTCGTTTGCACGTGTTACACTGATTCTAGTAATCTTCTTTGTTAAATTTTTCCTGGGTTTTATGGCATGTAAATATGGTTTCAGCACTTACCTTTTTCTTTTAGTTGGCTACATTGTTGGACTTGGAGACAGACATGTTCAGAATATCTTGATAGATGAACAAACGGCAGAACTAGTGCATATAGATCTGGGTAAGTGGGACAGGCAAGAGAACCTTAATTTTTCTTTACTTGAACATTTTTTAAAACATTTATTGTCCTTCCATTTAGGGGTTGCTTTTGAGCAAGGCAAAATCCTTCCCACACCAGAGACTGTTCCATTTAGGTTAACCAGGGACATTGTGGACGGAATGGGTATTACTGGCGTGGAAGGAGTCTTCAGAAGGTAAGAGCTCCTGTACTGCACAGGGGTAAGGAGGCAGCAGAGTACTTTCAGCATTATGATTGCTACATGTTAAATAGTTCTGATGCTTGAGAGGAGACTCAGATTTCTTCTGATAATATCCAAACCTAAATGCTGTCCTCTAATTCATATGCTCTTATTTATATAACCGGTTACAAGTTCATTGCTGTTGCTCAGCTTTTCATATTCTTCACTAACTAATGGGTTATTGTCACCCTCTTGTGGAACTCAGGGATGGCTCAGTGCTTCCAAAGGCTCCACAGCTAAATTTCATCCCTTGATTTAGACTGCTGGATTTTGTTCCTTCGGAACATTGTATTTCTGTCAGAGCTCTACTATATATTCAGAGCTATTAAATTTCTTTGAACCATTTTGTTATGTCTCTTATTTCTGTTGAGTTTTATGTAAGTAATTTGCAGTCTTTTTTCTCTTTTGGATCATATATTTGATATCACTTTGCAAGTGCAAAATATAAATCCCACAATAGATTTGAGCTGCAAAACAGAAAAATCCCCAAAGGGCTGAGTTTCTGTCAGCCTCCATCCTATCTCCTGTGAATGACCCAAGAGAACTCTAAAAAGCAGGACATCTCTCTCATTCAAGACTTTCATCACATTGATGAACATAGTGCTTGCAACCCCCAAATTTCATGTCTTTAAAAAAGTACATAGTGTAAGCGTTGTCTCTGTAAGGTAGCAATTAACGTTAATAAGTAGTTCCTAATATACCTTTGTCCTGTGAAGGAACAGTCACTGCCGCTTCTATTCTAAATGTGCTGCTGTGAAATTCACAGTTCCGTGTTACTTCTGAAACTTTTGCCTCATGATACAGAAAAACATGAATCGTTTGGCTCCAGCTGAAGTAAATACAGTATGAAAGGCACTGGTGCAGATACTGTTTCTGCCTCAGCCAGACTGACTTGCAATTACCAGTATAGGTGTGAGTGCCCAAACAAGTCATCTCAATTTGGGTGTGAACATGGTTAACTTTGTTGTGTGTGTTCCCATCCTGAAGTAGACAGGAGGCCTAATCCCTCTTTCACTGGAGTACCTGTCCCATAAGGAAAGTTTCGTATTCATTCCACAAGCTGAGTTTACGTGGGAGTGAATGTAGGTAGCCATTTCTGCATCTGAACTCATTGGAGAGATTTCAGAAATAGCTTGATGTCTCTGGCTACTGGATCTGCTCATTTAACGTTAAGGAACCCTACCAAGATTCTCCGACGCGTTGCCGAGCACCTCTGGCACACACATTTTCATCCAGCCGAGCAATTCTGCCATCATGGCATACCTCGATGATCAGTGTTAACTCAGTGGTTAATTCTACGTATAGAAACATTTCAGACAGTGAAACAGGTAATCTCTTTCCCGTAGGGAGTATAATCAGTGAACTACCCACTCTCCTTCTGGGCTCACATTTCTAAATGTCTCCATTTTTTTTTCCAAAATGGAAACATCAGAGAGGTTGCTCATTTGTTGGAAATTAACCTTTAACAAGGGTACAAATATCCATTATTTAAATGATGAAAATACCATTCCATTTTACTGAAAAGAAGCTAAAAATACAGCAAAATATTTTCCAGATGCTGTGAGAAAACAATGGCTGTTATGAGAAATTCTCAAGAAGCTTTGCTGACTATTGTGGAGGTAAGTATTTTTTCATTCTTTCTGATAACATGCCAGAATATCTTCAGTTTCTTGTCTTTGTCTTCATACACATTACTATACCAAATATTCAGGTAGGCGTTTTTTGTTCTATTTTAATTTAGTAGGGTTGGTCGGGTTTGTTAATTCATATAATCTCCAATAAAATCAAGACCAGTTTGCATTTTGTATGGGAACTATTCATTTCAGGCATATGCAGTTCTCCCTCTTCAATATCTAAATGCTTCTAGCCATAGTGCAACATTCCTAGCATGACGAGTGCCGATTGAATTAAATGCTTTTTGCGTAAGTCACAAAGACGAGAATTAAACTGATTTTTAAAGCAGCTTATACTATGCATTAAAAATAATTATGTGCTTAGAAGTGTATTAAAAAATGACCTCTTCATTGCTGAGATGGTACTGAGTGGCAAAACTGATTCAAGTATGAACAACGCAAATACCTGCAAATGATCAGATACAGTTTTATTGTTGGATTGTCTACTAAGCAATTTAGCCCAATTCTAGTGGATTAAAAAAAAGGGGGGGGGGGCCCTAATATTGTGGTTAGCGTGAGCATGACCAGCTGAGTGTGTCTCTTCCTGCTAGGGCACTGGGCTAGCTGTGATTAACAGTATGAATTAAATAGAGCTTTATTTACTGTGTAGGTGCTGCTCTATGATCCTCTTTTCGACTGGACCATGAACCCCTTGAAAGCTTTGTATTTGCAGCAGAGACCGGAGGATGAGGCTGACATTAGCGCTACACTCAATACTGATCCACAAGAATGTAAAAGAAAAGCCAGGTGCAAGATTTTTGTCTTACTGTCTGCCTACTGCACTGCTGCCTTGCTTTATGGTTTTCTTGCTGAACGTTGCTCATGTTGTTCAGGATCCGTATCTAGTGCACCTGATTTTCTGTTTTTATTCTGCCAGCAGTGATGACCAGAGTTTTAACAAAGTGGCTGAGCGAGTTCTGATGAGACTTCAGGAGAAGCTGAAAGGTGTTGAGGAGGGAACAGTGCTCAGTGTGGGAGGGCAGGTGAACCTCCTCATACAGCAGGCCATGGACCCTAAAAATCTGAGCCAGCTCTTCCCTGGATGGAAAGCCTGGGTGTGACTTGGAAGGATCCAGCACATTTTTAGAAGAAACCTATTTTTATGCAACGTCTTAACATTTCAAATTGGTATTTCACAATTAAAACTTCTATCAGGAGCAACCGTGAAGGCTTATCCGAATTAGTATTCGGTGGATGTTTTGGGTTTTTTTTCCAATAACCTGTTACTGAGAAAACATTTTTTGTCCACTTATGTTCACCATACAGTATAAAACACCAACCAGTGCTTTGATGTTCCTTGTGACCTGCAAGGACTTTGCTTGGGCGTACTGGATGCGTTATATTCTTAAAGCCTGAGATTCATCACTTCTGTGTATATGTTAAATAGCTGGAGTCTTGTATATAATAATTCTGTATGGTAACATCAGCGTGTAGAATGGATGATCTAAAAACCAGGGGTCATGAAATACCTAGCTAAAGTGCATTTCGGGGGTGGGGGGGGTTATACTTTAAAGATACTGCTACAGTGAATATAAACGAAAACCGGAGAACCTCATGTTCAATGAACTGAGGGTTCTTGGGGTTGCTTTTTTTTTTAGCTTAGTTAAATGGACACTTCTTTATATAGATAGGGACTTTGAGCCAAGTATAATACGGCTGCTTTTTTTTCTGTTGTAAATGAAATTATGTTTGTACTTTATTTTTATAACATTACTTTAATAGTATAAAACAATAAAAAATATTCAGCTTTTGTAGGTCAGACCTCCTTGATAAAATAGACTGACTGTACAATGAAGCTTAGCGTACCAGATATACCTCTAAAGCAAACAGTCATTCTGTACCTGGAATAAACGCCTGTCGGAAACATTAAAGTTGTATTTTGAGCACAAAAATCTCAGTCTGAGTGCACACAGTTTTACAGAAGACATTGCTCCTTCTTAAGTAAAAAGATCTACTGTAATTGGATAGTCAGTGAATACAGATAATAGGAGAAACCACTGAAATAACAGTCTCACTGGTACATTTAATAAAGCTTCCCGAATCATCTTTATATTTAAAAAGACAAATAAAATTTAGCATACTCTAACATTATCTTAGTTTACACTTTATGCATTTTTACAGCAGTATAAATGAAGAATTTCTGTTCTAATTAGCATTTCACTGATTTTTATTTGTACAGTGTTCCCACAATTTTTATGCTGTATCTTTGTTTTATAAGTTACTGTCAACATGGCAAGATGAGTCTTTTGTATTACGTTTTCATGAAGCTGACATAAAGTTCTGTTGATCCTTGGAACCAAAAGTGCATCCTGGCGTTTCTGTGGGGAAGAACTCTCATCCAGGGATACAGTGATTTGTTCTCTGAAAATGAAACTTAACTGATGGAGCACACACTTTGTGTGCGAGTTTTAAATGACACTTAGGAAAGGGAGAAAAGTCCTACCGGGCAATTACAGAATGGCAGGTAGGAAAGGACTAAACAAAAAGTATTTAAAGAATTTTTATTTTTAAGCACAAACTTAAAAAAAACTGGTAGTATTTCTGGAAATTTTTCTCATGCTTCTTATAGAGGAAGTTCTTTAGGCATTTTTGGGGTTATTTAATACTAGAACTCTTGCTATCATATAAATGAATATTGCATAAAAGTGCTTGTGTCCTGGTTTCGGCTGGGATAATTTTCTTCCTCGTAGCTGGTATAGTGCTGTGTTTTGGATTTAGTATGGGAATAATGTTGACAACACACTGATGGTTTAGTTGTTGATAAGCAGTGCTTACACCAGTCAAGGACTTTTCAGCTTCCCATGCTCTGCCCAGTGCACAAGGAGCTGGGAGGGGGCACAGCCAGGACAGCTGACCCAGACTGGCCCCAGGGCTGTTCCATACCGTATGGCGTCATGCCCAGTATATAAACTGGGGGAGCTGGCTGGGGGACAGCGATCACTGCTCAGGGATGGGCTGGGTATCGGTCAGTGGGTGGTGAGCAATTGCATTGTGCATTACTTGCTTTGTATATTTTTATTATTATTTTTATTCTTATTTTTATTATTACTACTACTATTATTTTACTTTATTTCAGTTATTAAACTGTTCTTATCTCAACCCACGAGTTTTCTCCCTCTTACTCTTCCGATTCTCTCCCCACCCCACCGCGGCGGGGGAGTGAGCGAGCAGCTGGGTGGGGCTCAGTTGCTGGCTGGGGTTAAACCACAACAGCTTGGCAGATCCTGTCCTTCCTTCAGCAGTTACTGGTGCTCCACTTGAAAAGGAATATTTTCATCATGCTGGGCTGCAATTTAGGTTTTTTACTTACAGCAAAGAGTGAAACACTAATATTGATACGATTGTCTCAGGAAAGTCTAATTCAGAGGAAATAATTTAATTATTCCTCTGCAATGCAGTTAACTTGGTGTTTAGTGCCTAGATTTTGAATGTCTGTACATTTTCATTTTTCAAGCTGAATGAAATGCAAATAAAAATGCATGTAAATATTGTAAATGTAACTGAAACCTGCTTACGCTATTTGTAAGCTCCTGTAGCAGTGAAACACCAGTTAGCTGACAAACATATGAAAACACTTTGAATTATTAACAAACCTTAGAGTCTCCAAAACACTGTCAAAACCAATGTGACACAATCCTGTTACTATGAGATCTGAGTTCAACTAATCTAACATTCCTGAGATAACTGTCATCCGTGCAAAGCCTCATGTAGCCAAATAGTAACCATCAGAGACTCTGCTTTCTTTTTCTTCCAGTAATGCCTTAATTTTTAAGAGTCAAAATTAGAAAGTGAATGGTTTGCAAAAATGTATCATCTATAGATACACACTTACCTTGTGTAAGAATAGAAAAATAAAACCTGGATGGAAATGCTCTTTAATTCTGAACAACGGGTTTGCCACAAACGCTACTACTGATGGTAAGGTGGATTAGTATTTGAAAGCCTCAACTATATTTACTATAGCAGTAAGCTAGAAATATGTGAGACAAGTCAAGTTGCCTCTTTAGCATTAATTTTTTTCTTGGAATGCATCGTAGTAATTTTAAACATTTACATTTAGAAAAGATCATTTCTAAGAAAAATGAGCCTGTGATCTAGTATGATGGGGAAGACTTAAACAGCAACATATTTATTTGAAATTAGCTTTTTCTGGTGAAACGTCTGTTGGAGAAATGTCCTCAGGAGTATGAACTGTTAAAAAGGTAAGTGTTAGCAGGTAAACCAATTTTAATTATACACCCTGACTGAACTTTTCCATCAGCAAAGAACTCCGTCCCATGAATAGGAATCAGATTAAACTGGCCGCCTGGTGAGGTGCATCCAATTGAAATAAAACAAGGATGTCAGTCTTCATGAGTGCAGATCTGAAAATTTCTGTTGTTCTTACAGATAAAACCACTCAAAAATCATTTTCTGAGTAACTATGAATTAATTAGGTCATTATTCTATGTTACTATTAAACTCTTGAGTTTATAAAAAGTATTCACTACTGCTAAATGGTTCTGAATGCACTGAAATGTTAGGCTTCGTATTTTCATGGGATAATGCACTCTATTATACACTGTTACTACTCGTACTTTTGTACAATATTGTTATTCCATACCTGCACAAGTGGTAATGCTTCAACGACAAAGGGTCGGTAAAGATACCTTTGTAAACAGGCGATTCCAAAATCTGCCTGGGGACTTCGGTTGCACGATCGGTAAGTGATGACACTATATGTTTTTATTGCTACTTTCATCCCTGTGAATTTAAAGCTAAGGTAAGGCAGTAGTGTTGTGGAACCTGTGGATAGCCTACAACAGCTCTCAGGGAGAGATTACCTCATACTAGCCCTTAATGATGACACTTAAATATTAGCATTAAATAAAACTGCTCACTTCAGCAGGTAGGTTGAAGAGTGAAACCACAGCGAGAAAGCTGGGAAGTGTGCAAGGGAGGGCTTAGGTTCTCTTCCCACCACGTTTCAAAGTCTTACCTGTATCCTGATCATATGAGAAGACTAATGTGTTCATGTAACACGTGCTCTCCTCACCAGTCAGGCACGCGAGCACTGTGAGTACAGCTATACTTCAGCTTTCAGAGCTGCATGGTGAATAATGTCAGTAACATCTTTAAGGGCGCACACAGCTTCTGCTCTCCCTGCTCCCTCATTATCTCCTTGCTACTGTACGTGTGTCCACATAAAATGTGGTGCAAAGCGACTACACCCTTGCCTGCCCTGGGCAGTTCCCGCTGCAGCATCCATAGCCGTTCCTCCCTCTCTCCACACCCGTTTTGCCAAACAACACACAACAAATTTGAGCTTATTTGGTTGCCTCAGTTGCTGTATACCACCTATGCTGGATGCAAAGCAGAAAGGATTATAAGAAAATGCAACTACCTATAGAAGATCCCCCCTTTTGAAGGAACTTCTCTTTTTGGATTGAGTTGTGAAGAAGTCCTCCACTCTTAAAAATTCCTTGGCCATGTTGCACCGAGTTTTCCCTGCAGCTTCTAGGATGAAGCAGTGTTACAGTGCGGGTGCTCAGTGGTGACTGCTTCTCAAAGATTGTCTGTTCACTAGCAGAATTTGAGCAAGTACTATTTTTCTTCACAAACGAGGGCTTTTTTCTGTGATTAAAATGGAACTGAAACGGTGCTGGGCATATTCCTCATATGCTCACACATCAGGAATGTGAGAATGGGAGAAGGAAGGGGTGGGGGGAGAGACGGAGAGAGACGGTCTGCATGCTTTTCTAACTACTGCAAAATAAAGTTCTCCAGCCTCCAGCCACAGGGCATATGCAGTTTGACTGTGCCTCTGGATTATATATGTCTATCCTTAACGCTAGTTATTGCTAAGTCACCTCGCTGTTCCCAGAGTACTGTTCTACAAGTGCAGGAAAATCTTGCCATAGAGAACATGTATTTCACTTGCAGGAATTTTTTAGTATCCTGATCTGTTCACCCAAAGCCCCTGTTTTGCACCCCCACGCACCACGTTTGCTTTCATAAAACCCGAGAAAATTGAGCTTGTGGATTGGTAATGTTATGTTCTGGAAATTAAACAAGTGGTGTAGCAGGAATGAAGCCATTTCCTAAAATGTGGTTCTGCTTCTGCACCACAGCTAGAACTTCTTTTATAGGAAGTTGGACAGCTATCACGCATATAAAGTTCTTCAGCCTGTGATGACTTGATCAGCATTATGGAATAGAGTTTTCTGGTGGGCAGGATTAATTTCTTAGTTTTTGGAAAAATTCCTTTATGCTGGGGGAGATGTCAGCACCTAAAGTGCCAAAATGGCAGTTCCTTAAGCTGAGTGAAGTCCATACAGTTGTGATTTTGGTGCATCATTTAACAAGGGATGGTTAAGTAGTTTTTCCACGTCCATTATATAAGCATATATATATATTATTGAAGTATCTACTTAAAATACTTCCATCTGGAAAAAAAGATCTAATTCCACCAGGAAACTTTAATCTTTTCAGTTCTCACTGGTCCCTCATATGAACCCCTAGCATTATGCTTCCCACTTTTCATTACTGATGACAGTATTTTTGTACAGTATATAACCTCAATAAAGGGAGAGCAGATTCCTGCTTTTATGTGATTTTTTTTTTCATCTAGATAAGTATCTGTTAGATTGTCACCACAGATGTTAAGACTTCCACATGAAAAACAGCTTTGCCTCCACATATACTTTCCCCAAACAACCTGCACCTGTGATAGAGAGTTCTTCAGATTCCCCATATAGATTTTTATTTCTAGAAGACAAAACATTTAGTTGTAGGTGTTTCTCAGGTCTCTACGGCAACTGCAGAGAGAATGATGGCTTTGGAAACTCTATCCAGAAGTGCTCCGTACAGAGTTCAGACTATAGTAAAAGAAACAATTAATAAAGCAGTTGTACTTCATCTCTCATGACTTACCTGGAATTTCCAGAAACCTTGCAGTCGTTGTACCCCTGAGCTTACCTTTGATGGAACACTACTGCTGGATTTTGGCTCATCAATAATTAAACGTGCATACAGTCAGCCAGCCAAAGGACAATCTGAAATTACACAGTTGTACGGTATCTGAAGCTTGCGGTATGCACGTTCCACAACGTATCTTCTGCCCTCACTGTCCTGTTCTTTGGGGGGATTTAACTACCAGCGAGGTAGTACACCATAAATTTTATCGACACAATCATTTGATAGAGTTGCAGTTTCAGTCCTCAAGTCTCCAGCCCTGTTTCCAGCCCCCTAACATGCCATGGAAGTTATAGATAATACTTGTCAACAGGAGAGCCTTTGCTCAAATGAGTACTTCCCATGGGCAATTTCCAAACCAAATGCTTTGGTGGAGGAGAGACTCTTGGAGTGCTCCTGACCTGTGTTCAAGTGTTTGGCACTTCAGGACTAGACCAGTACTCCTCTTTTAATATTTTCATTCCATTAAGTTTGCCAAGATAGCTGAAATAACTCTTGCATTATGCAAATCTTTAACGTGAAAATAACATTAGCTTATCCAATTAATATTTAAAAAATAAGTCAGTTACTCTAATCAGACATAAAAAATGAAGCAATATCTAACCAACCTCATTAGTGTCTGTCACTCTGTCTTCACATTGGTTTGTATTTCCTTTTTGTCTAGCAGATTATCTGACTACGCTTACAGATCAAGTCCAAGGATGGATCCATGTCCGGGGCTCTTCTGGGTACCATGTACATTTATCACCTTAGGGCACGGTTGCTTTGTAGGAGGTTTTTGGTCAGTTTCTGTAATACCTCTCTGTTGCAGACCAATCTGCAGTTGTTGTTTTAGGATGATGCTGAATCCTGCATTGCATGAATGGGATGTAACTGAGGTTATCTGGGAGTATTCGAGGATACAAAGCCTGTTGGGACACTGTGTCACTGGAAGGAGCCAAACCTCATGCAGTGCTATCAACCGTCCCTTTTGGACCAGTTCCTGGAATGAACTGTCTCCCAAACTGTGATTATAAACAGCAGAGTCCACAGTCTTTCAGTCAGGCAGTGCTTGTTTAGTCAGCTTCTATCACTGAGATTACAACTCTACTTCACATCACAATGCAGTAGAGCAAAATATAAACAAATATTAGCAAAATTACTATTTAGGATTTGTATCCATTGGAAAAATGTCTTCCTCAGAGAAAAGGTGTACTCACTGGTGTTATATCTGGTCCTGACATGAAGTCTGCTTCTCTTACATGAAAGGGAGTAAAAGTTTCTTCTCTTTCTAAGTTACGGTGTGGAATCTGAGACAATTCATATGGATCGTGCTGTGACATAAGAAACTGGAAGCCTAAAAAAAAGAGAGGAAATGCAAGTAAAGATATAATTTAGATCCTTAAAATTACACTATCTTTACCTATACCTGATACAAATCCTTACAACACTAACTTTAAAAAAAAAAAAAAAAAAAACCACAAATCAAAGCTAGAGACAGTTCTATTTGTGTTACAGAAATGGAGATAGAAGAGAAGTGACTTTCCCTAAAATTGCACATCTAACAAGCTAGTTTCTGTAATTATGAGACATAATCTGATATCAATGCTCTGGTTTTTTACTTAATAATTTCTACTTAATATTGCTCTACTGTTAAAAAAAATATTATTTCTTACAAAATCAGTTTGTTCACCTATTTTTTTCCAGACAGCAGTGTAAGTAAGTCCTAAATTACACCAAACAATTTCAAGTATGTAAGTGTAAATCATAGAATCATAGAATCATTTAGGTTGGAAAAGGCCTTTAAGATCATCAAGTCCAACCGTTAACTGCCAAGTCCACCACTAAACTATGTCCCTAAGCACCACATCTACACCTCTTTTAAATACCTCCAGGGATGGGGACTCAACCACTTCCCTGGGCAGCCTGTTCCAGGGCCTGACTACCCTTTTGGTGAAGAAATTTTTCCTAATATCCAACCTAAACCTCCCCTGGCGCAGCTTGAGGCCATTTCCTCTTGTCCTATCGCTTGTTACTTGGGAGAAGAGACCAACCCCCACCTCGCTACAACCTCCTTTCAGGTAGTTGTAGAGAGTGACAAGGTCTCCCCTCAGCCTCCTCTTCTCCAAACTAAACAACCCCAGCTCCCTCAGCCGCTCCTCAGAAGACTTGTTCTCTAGACCCTTCACCAACCTAGTTGCCCTTCTCTGGACACGCTCCAGCACCTCAATGTCCTTCTTGAAGTGAGGGGCCCAAAACTGAACACAGTATTTGAGGTGCAGCCTCACCAGTGCTGAGTACAAGGGGACAACCACTTCCCTGGTCCTGCTGGCCACACTATTCCTGATACAAGCCAGGATGCTCTTGGCCTTCTTGGCCACCTGGGCACACTGCTGGCTCATATTCAGCCAGCTGTGAACCAACACCCCCAGGTCCTTTTCAGCCAGGCTGCTTTCCAGCCACTCTTCTCCAAGCCTGTTGTGTTGCCTGAGGTTGTTGTGACCCAAGCGCAGGACCCGGCACTTGGCCTTGTTGAACCTCATACAGTTGGCCTCAGCCCATCGATCCAGCCTGTCCAGATCCCTCTGCAGGGCCTTCCTACCCTCCAGCAGATCAACACCACTGGCCCAACTTGGTGTTGTCTGCAAATGTACTGAGGGTGCACTCGATGCCCTCATCCAGATCACTGATAAAGATATTAAACAGAACTGACCCCAATCCTGAGTCCTGGAGAACACCACTTATGACTGGCCACCAACTGGATTTAACTCCATTCACCACAACTCTTTGGGCCCAGCCATCCAGCCAGTTTTTTACCCAGCAAAGAGTACACCTGTCCAAGCCATGAGCAGCCAGTTTCTCCAGGAGAATGCTGTGGGAAATAGTGTCAAAGGCTTTCCTAAAGTCCAGGTAGACAACATCCACAGCCCTCCCCTCATCCACTGAGCAGGTCACCTTGTCATAGAAGGAGATCAGGTTAGTCAAGCAGGACCTGCCTTTCATAAACCCATGCTGACTGGGCCTGATCCCCTGGTTGGCCCTTTAGTGCTGCGTGATGACACTCAAGATAATCTGCTCCATAACCTTACCCAGCACCAAGGTCAGGCTGAAAAGCCTGTAGTTCCCTGGTTCCTCCTTCTGGCCCTTCTTGTAGATTGGCATCACACTTGCTAACCTCCAGTCAACTGGGACCTCCCCGGTTAGCCAGGACTGCTGATAAATGGTGGAAAGTGGCTTGGTGAGCTCTTCCACCAGCCCCCTCAGTGCCCTTGGGTGGATCCCATCTGGCCCCAGAGACTTGTGCGTGTCTACGTGGTGTAGCAGGTCACTAACCATTTCCCCTTGGATTACGGGGGCTTCATTCTGCTCCCTGTCCCTGTCTTCCAGCTCAGGGGGCTGGGTACCCAGAGAACAACTGGTCAGACTATTAAAGGCTGAGGCAAAGAAGGCATTGAGTACCTCAGCCTTTTCCTCATCCTTTGTCACTATGTTTGCCCCCGCATCCAATAAAGGATGGAGAGTCTCCTTAGCCCTCCTTTTGTTGCTAATGTATTTATAGGAATATTTTTTATTGTCCTTCACGGCAGTAGCCAGATTAAGTTCTACTTGGGCTTTGGCCCTTCTAATCTTCTACCTGCATAACCTCACGACATCCTTGTAGTCCTCCCGAGTTGCCTGCCCCTTCTTCCAAAGGTCATAAACTCTCCTTTTTTTCCTGAGTTCCAGCCAAACCTCTCTGTTCAACCAGGCCGGTCTTGTCCCCTACCAGCTTGTCTTTCAGCACATGGGGATGACCTGCTCCTGTGCCTGTAAGATTTCCTTCTTGACTAATGTCCAGCCTTCCTGGACTCCTTTGCCCTTCAGGACTGCCTCCCAAGGGACTCTGTCAACCAGGCTCCTAAACAGGCCAAAGGCTGCCCTCCAGAAGTCCAAGGTAGCAGTTCTGCTGACCCCCCTCCTTACTTCTCCAAGAATCGAAAACTCTATCATTTTATGACTGCTATGCCCAAGATGGCCTCCAGCCATCACATCACTCCCAAGTCCTTCCCTGTTCACAAACAAGAGGTCCAGCGGGGCACCTTCCCTCGTTGGCTCCCTCAGCAGCTGTGTCAGGAGGTTGTCTTCCACACAATCCAGGAACCTCATAGACTGTTTCCTCTCTGCTGTATTGTATTTCCAGCAGACATCTGGTAAGGTGAATCCCCCACGAGAACAAGGGCTAGCGATTGTAAGACTTCTCCCAGCTGCTTATAGAATATTTTGTCTGCCTCTTCATCCTGGTTGGGTGGCCTATAAGAGACTCCCACCATGGTATCTGCTTTGTTGGCCTCCCCCCTGATTCTTACCCATAAACACCCAACCCTATTGTCACCATCATCAAGCTCTAGACAGTCAAAACACTCCCTAACATACAGAGCTACCCCACCACCTCTCCTTCCTTGCCTGTCCCTTCTGAAAAGTTTATAGCTGTCCACTGCAGCACTCTAGTTATGCGAGTCATCCCACCATGTTTCCATGATGGCAACTATATCATAGTTTTCCTGCTGCACAGTGGCTTCCAGCTCCTCCTGTTTGTTGCCCATGCAGAATGCATTGGTGTAGATGCACTTCAGTTGGGCTATTGATCCTGCCACCTTTTTGGGGGAGAAGCCCTAATCCTACGTGACCGTTCTCAGGCGCTTCCATGGTTTCTAACACATCCATAGCCCTTGCGTCTTTGCTGCCGCATGGATTTCCATCCCCTACCTCCACTGAGACAGCAGACCGAAGGACCTCGTTAGCACACCATCCCTCAAACATTGGTGTGCTGACCCCAGGCTTATCTCTAGGGAGCCTGGTTTTATCCCTTTCCCCCTTCAAATCTAGTTTAAAGCTCTTTCAATGAGCCCTGCTAACTCCTGTGCAAAGATCCTTTTCCCCCTTTGTGACAGGTGTACCCTGTCTGTTGCCAGCAGGCCTGGTGTCGTGTAGACCAACCCATGATCAAAAAACCCCAAATCCTGCTGGTGACACCAGGCTCGGAGCCAGGCATTGATCTGCTGGCTCTTCCTCTTTCTTCCCTCATCATTCCCTGCAACTGGAAAGATAGAGGAGACACTGCTTGTGCTGCTGATCCCTTAACCAGTCGTCCCAAGGTCCTGAAGTCTCTCTTGATTGCCCTCAGACTTCCTGTTGCACCTTCATCGCTGTCTACCTGAAAAATCATTAATGGGTAATAATCTGAGCGCTGTACCAGGGCAGGAAGCTGTCTCTTCACATCTTTAACCCGGGCCCCGGGAGGCAGCAGACTTCCCTAAGAAGTGGGTCTGGTCTGGATACTGGGCCTTCTGTTCCCTTCAGAAGGAAGTCTCCTACGACAATGACCTGCCTTTTTTTCTTTATGGAAACAGTTTTGATGCAGGGCATAGGCCAACTTAACCTCGGTGACACCTCCAAGCTAGATGAACCTCGTTCTTGTTCGGTTCCACTTGCAGAGCCTCATACCTATTATGCAAGGGCACCTAGGAAGGTGGGGCAGTCACACAGGAGACGTGCCTGCCGCGCCAGGCAGGAACTTGTCGCCATTGCCCCTTGTCCCTCAAGTCACTGTGTTCAGCCAGGCGGAGAGGGGACAGGGAATCCTCCGTATCATGGGTCCTGTCTGCCTGCTGGGCCTGTCTCAGGGAAGGCAGGGTGTGATTCCAGTAGTCTGTCTCTCTCTCGCACTCCCTACATGAGAAGAGAATCTGGCTCTTTATATTATTTTGTTTTGGTTTTTTGACTTGCCTCACTACCTTTATCAGTTGATAATGTATGTTAACACACCTATACATTGCATAATGTGTAAGTAGATCATACCCACTAAAAGCCCCTTGGCTATGTCAAAACACAGAAACTGAGGCCTAACTGATGCCCTATCAGCACACAGCAGTCCTACCGGTGTAATTAAAACCAGTTTTAAATCAATTTATTTAGGTCTGTGAAAACCACTGTGGGTGCAAACCTCCATGTGACACACATCTGTTTACAATTATCTCTTATCTGTTTATCTTAATTCTGTCATTTACACACAAGGTCTCATAAAGCAATGACAATACATGAGGTATTGTGTGAAGGTAGACATTATGTACAGAAAGATAAACACAGACCTTTGAGACTGTGGTTCTCCTCGGGATATACAATGATTACTTAAAGCAAAAGTGTTCTGTCATCATTCAGTTCCAAATTACCAGCTTTACTTTATGTAAAAGACAGAAGTAAGCTTGTGGGCTCCCTGTTTGCACTGTTCCCACTGCCCTTCTCAACCGCTTTCCTTCTCACTCCTACACTATTTTTTGAGTCTTGATTCTAATGGTTTCGAAGTATCCTTTTTTTTAATTCCAAAAGCCCTTACTGGGTGCGACTTTCGGCCTGTATCTCCAGTACTTCACTCATTGTTTCCTGTTTTCATTACAGCACCTGCATTAAAGATGTGGCTGAGGGGTCTTTTTATAGTTTGCTGCTGTGAAAGAACTACTCATCATTTAATTATAGGCATGCTTGAAGCTTTTAAAGTTAAATAATGCTTTAAGAAATTGCATGTCTGTAAAATCATTTTTATAAATTAATCTGACGGTATAAAAAGAATAATTCTTTTTACATTTCTATCCTATTGCACTGTCCAACTACTCTTTATCGGAAATATGAATGTCTCAGTAAGCAAGTGATCCAATTGACTGTACACTGAGGCGTTTACTGGATTTCTTAGCTGGAGGAGGAGGCTGTTACAACACGTTCCGTATATAAAGTAAGTCATTTATTTTAAATGCTTGCTGTCACAATGCATTTAACATATCCAATTTATGAATAACTCATCATTTTGATATTGGTCCTCCAAGTCTCTCTATGAACTAATTAGAATTTGCTGAAAAATGCTTTATCATCCACTAAGAAGAAAATTAGGGCTTCCTTTTGTAAAGCACTCAATTTTTTTATGGTCTGAGAGTGATATATCCTTGCAGAATAATATGAAACAGCTGTTTATCCTGAAAGATACACGAGACCACTCCCATGTATTGATGTCTGGCTTTTGTGACATTTTTTGTTATGTGCAAGAAGACACACATTTCCTAATACTGGAAGTGCTAAATATAGACAGAAAGAAAGCGCTGCAAAGAACCCCATTTGCCTTTATGAGATTGTCTGTTTCTCATCAAAAAGTACAGTCAAGAACAAAATTAACTTCATTCTAAAATACATTGAGTACATAGGCAGTTGTGTTACAACCTTGATTAAGAAAACTATATGCCCACAATAAAAGACAATAAAACTAGTTACTCCTTAGAGTAATTCAAAAGTATAGATGAAGTACACAGAAATCTTGATGAGTGCAACAGTTGCATATTTCAAACCATGCTTTAATGGACTGTTAAGACTTTGGGATTCAGCTGACTGATTGCCTTGCTACATATTGCTATAGAGGAGGGTTCATGGCAATAATTGCATATCATACCTCACTATGGAAAGACAGTTTTCTTAGATAGTGTCAACCTACATGATAAGAGTGGCTAGTATTTGCTTACTTTCTAAAGATGAACACCATCTGTGTCTGGAGCAACGACCACTGAACTTTAGAAACAAATGCTGAATCACGATTGAGAATGACGAGTCCAGCACAAAATATTTGCCTTTCATAAGTACTTTCATCTGGAGTTCTAACTCACTGAACAGATGGTACATGTATTTTTTTTCTCTAGAAAGTTATGAAATGGTTCTGTAATTCCTGCCTACATACTCTTTCCTTACTTCATGCTAACTCTTACTGAAGGGAATCATCTTGTAAAAAATAAACTAACTTTTCACCCTGGCCTCTACACTACAACTTGAACAGAAGTCTAAGTAGTGTCTAATGCTTCCTTAGCCTCATGTATATTGATGTGAGGTACGCTAATGATGTTTTCTTCATAAGGCGAAGTTAAATAAGGAGGAGGAGGTTTGGAACAGAAACCAAATAATTATGGAAGAAAAGCAGAAATTTAGTAAAAATGCCAGACAGCCGGGCAATAATTTTGGCAATAAATTAGCTTCCTTCCAGCAATTTCAGGTGTTGTAGCCATAATTCTTAGTTCTTAATTAAATACCTTAAAAGCATGAGACATTTACATAGGACTATGATATTTCAAGTTATTTAAATATCAAAAATCAAGAGGCAAGTGTTTTATGCCTAAATCAAAGCAGATGCATGTACCAAGACATTTCAAGTATATTTAAGCTTTTCATACCATTTTTCAAATCTCACTGTAGTATCTACATCAGAAGCCTATGCACCATAGGCTTGCTTTGTAGCTACCAGAGCTAGAAAAGTACTTCCCCAGAGCAATTTTACAACAGCTAAGATATTAATTGCCATACAGATAACAATTTCTTCCTGTTGACTACACAGGGACCTTGAACAACTATGGTCCTTGCTGATGTATCTCTGCTAAGTGACCAAAGACAGGTGGAATAAATCTGGCCACTGAAAGTCTGCCATAAAAAACAGGTTCAACTGAAATCAACAGAAAAACTAAGATTGAGATAAAAAAAGCTCTGCTCTTAGTAGGAGCAGACCACCCACAAATCTCCGAGTCAGTAAGACTGAGAAGTGCTTAGGACTGCAGAGATTGTGGATTTAGGAATCTAGTTTCATCCACCTTGTCTTGCTTAGTTGAATACGTTTAATGTATGCAAATATACTTAATACTTCCAAGCAGTGACAATTTTGTGCATCCAGAATGAATACCACAGTGAATATCACATACCGTAAAATGATACTTACAGGACCTAGTCTGAATTTGATGAAAGCACCTGCTGCAACACCTAGCAACTTTGCCTGCAAGTAGAAAAATAATAATCAACAATGCTTACATCCCACTGAGAAATTGAGTCAGAAACAGTATATTACTGGGAATACTCTGTTTCAATTACTTGGTAGTACTTGCAGAAACAGGCTCTTGATCAGGTTTAGGCCCTTTACTAGAGAAACTAGAAAACATGCAAAACGTAATGAGGTGTCTAGCAAGCAGACAAAGCTCCTTAGAGAACACACCATCTACAGTCTCCCAGGAATAAGCAAAGGAAGTCAACTTGGCCTATAAATATTTGTATAATTATCAAACAGCTTTCAAGTGGCTTGTAAGAAATGAGTTCCAGTCCATTATAATTCTAAAAGACAGCTGCCTTCTGTGTGCTTAGTTTCTTCCTTTCTTTCTTCACTGTTGTTTTGTTTGCCTTTACTTTGATCTTCAGCTTTGTTTTCCCTTGGATCATAGTTTCAGTTGTTTTCAGCCTCACAGTGCATCCGTAACTGTGGGACCCAGAAAAGACTGGAGGCAATCAAAAATACTGTTTGATTTATATTACGGTAATGAGCCTTGTTTTACACCACAAACAGAAAACAGTGAGACAAGCCACTAGTAGAATGTAAGTATCTGACTTTGCACTGTACTGTGTAACTTGTACAGCCCTTATCTCCTGAGAGTAAATGCTCTTCACCAGAAGAGGAGGATCTGTTCCTCTAAAACTTGCAAGTTCTTTGTTGTATTGATATATATGCACATCCTGTACAGAAGTGCAAATACACCAAAAAAGCCACAGTCTTTGTATTTTACATTTTTGGAAAAAAGCTGCGAGATTTTCCTATGTCCAACCTTACAGAATTTAAGAATCGGAGTCTTTGAAATGGTCTAATACATTGTATTTGTGTAAATGAAAACACTGTTAGAAGAAATAGTTTATTTTGATATTAGAATAAGCTAATAGTGAAAGAGCTTTTAGAGAGAAATACATATCAGTGTAAAGAACAGTCCCACATTCAATACTTAGACAGGATGTTGCAATAGAGCACCTAGATCCCTCAATTTATTTGTCCTGAAAAAAATCACTGAGTAAAACTCAACTCTTCTTCTCCAGCTTAGATTTAGAGCTACTCCTAAAAATGTTTTAATCCTATCCAACATCTTTTTTTTCTTTTTTTTTAATAAAATCATCATATCCAGATCCTTCCTTGAATTCTTTTCTAGCCATCAGTAACTACTCATGACCCTTGAAGCACACTTCAGTACAGTGCTGTCCTCCTGATAAGGGCTGTCTCTGTGTACCTGAAGTCCCCATAATGGATCCTTCACCAC
Source organism: Theristicus caerulescens (assembly GCA_020745775.1). Classification (NCBI taxonomy): domain Eukaryota; kingdom Metazoa; phylum Chordata; class Aves; order Pelecaniformes; family Threskiornithidae; genus Theristicus; species Theristicus caerulescens. Next base: position 114,932,904 of record CM036559.1, on the reverse strand, counting down.
AGGCTATGGGCTACAACAAAAAGGAGGGTATGTAACACGATAAACCCCACTGATCCATGGCCTGATCTGTGTCTACTGGTAGAAGAGCAGGGATGTTTTGAAACACTGCAGTGCAGCATGTTAGGGTAACTGACCTGAGCTTCCAGATTATTTTCTTCTCCTCCTTGATGCTTGTCAGTGAGTTCTTAGCAATGGATATAATGCCAAAAACCAATGGTATTGCAATGGTATTGTAAACCAATGTAGTTCTGTAAGGACCTTGATATCTGCCATGGGAGGGAAAGTAGATTAAGAACTGACATTAGACTCAAAGATGCTAAGTAACAGGTAGAGTAGATGATTCCAGACAGTTTTCAATAGGACATCTGCTCCGTGTACTCTGTCTCATAACGACCAATAATCCAAAGACAACAAAGTGAGATTGACACTGCAGACAGAGAATGCAGCTTTCTAAGTAATAACAGAGGATACATGTATAAGTGATGCATTACAGTCATCTGTTGGACAAGCAAGCATGTAGATATTAGGAAAAATTTCTTCCTGGAGAGAGTGGTTAGGCATTGGAACAAGCTGCCCAGGGAAGTGGTACAATCACAGTCCCTGGAAGTATTCAAAAAACATGTGGATGTGGTGCTTAGGTGTTTAGAGGTGGACCAGGCAGTTAGGTTAACAGGTTGGACTCTATGATCTCAGAGGTCCTTTCCAACCTTAATGATTCTATGATTCTATGTAGGACAGGTCCTTACTTGTGGAAGAATGACCTCTGCAAGTACATGACCCTGAAGAAAAAAAAAGGATATACACAGAAGTGCCTGGAAGGAAACAAGCAGGGATAATGGAAGGCAAAGCAGGAGGGAGCAGGTCTCTGAGAGGCCTCTCACTAGAGCTGATCCAGAAAACAGACTTAGGTATCATTAGACAGCAGAAAGGAGATGAGAGGTGGACCCGAGTCTGAACAGGATACCAGTGGGAGTCAGGAATAATTCTGTGATCATCCTTACGGCTGGAATATACATGATTTCTTATCCAATGTTAATTCAACCTATTTTATCCTGTATATAATGACATGGTCTTTAATTACATATTACAGACCTTTTTTTTTTTAGTTCCACACAAACCCCTTGTCATCTATAAATGTACCACATATCTATGTTTTTCTGCCTCCTATACTTGCAACTGTTAGAAGGTCATACAAGGTGAGATAAAAGACCTCATTTTTAAAGGTCATTTGTAACTGCAAGCCGATCATTCCCACAGTCACTCACCATGACTACATGTACAATTAAACTAGTTTGGCTGCACACATGACTTGCAGTTATAAATGTCTCTGCAAACCACTCCTATGAAACTTTTTTAAGAGATCAAGCTGGCATTGAAGACTCCCACAAGTAAAAACCAAGGAAAATAACATGGCTAAAGGAATACAAAATCCTATCATATTTTCACCAAATCTGACTTGGGACAAACAGAGCTGGACACGGTGCTCTTCCTGCCTGTGGCCACGTTTGGTGACCAAGGCTTGCATCACACAAACTAATCAGAGCAGGAGCGCATCTTTTCCAAAAAGCAGAAGAAAGGATTAAAATTGACAGAAAGATTTGCAGAATAAAATCTTGATTTCTTGAAAAGATAAATGGGATACATGTTTCTTAGTACAGGGAGGAAAAGAAAAAAGAAAACTTAAGACAAAAAATATTGCTAAAACCAGCAATAAAGCTAAGAAGCAAGAACAAAACCTGTTTAAACTGAAAATCAAGAATAGTTCCTGGAAGACTTAAGCACTAGACTGGGAAAAGTATCTAGTAATGAACAAATCTGCATTATCAGTGGCACAAAAAGCATGAGCTAAAGAGTCTTTTAGGTGTCTAAATACTATGATTCTGATCCTCATAAAATAGAACATACTTTCTATTATCTCTGGAGTAACACAAAAGATACACCCTCTGATTAAAAGAAAAAGCTATCAATGTTTCTGCTTCAGAAGGATTAATCACAGGCAGTGATAAAATTACTAATTATCTTTTCTCGTTTTGATGCATAAACTCAATTATTTCCATTATTGCTAATGAGATCACACATTTTCACTGAGCGGAGAACAGCCTTGTCAGTGATGATACCTACACAAACCTCATTATCAGAGGGAGAAAAAGAGAACAAGGGTTTACCTGGGGAAAGACACAGGATTTTCTACTATGTGTAAACATCTCTGCAACGAAACATCAGAAAATTAAATGTAGAAAATTATCCAAAATGCTAATGAGATGGTGTGCATGCTGAGTCAGTATTTCTTGTTGCTAATTACCTATGCTTAGACCTTCTGGCTAAAGACACTGCCTGTCACCATCCATCCGAGTACCCCGCTTCGGGGAATATTTCTAGCCAACAAATTTATTTTACCTTCATACTCATTTTTCTTCTTTCTTTGTTAAAATGTGAATCAGAACTCTACCATATACAAAAATAAAACCATCTCATCTATAAAAACAGCTTACTTTCCAAAACGTATTGGTTTAAGAGAGCTCTAAGGGGAAAACTGATCATTTAAGATCCATGGCTCCCACCTCTCGTTTTGGTCTGTAGTTCTGAGTATACAAAAGGTGGTGCTTTTTAAAATGTTTGTACTGTATTAAAAGCTCAAAATTTACTGAAAAAGCCCAGGGTTGTCCACTCACTCACCGTTGTTTATCACACATAGTAGTTCCTTCAAAAATCTTAACAGCTTTCATGAAGACTACAGAGGGCTATCCCAATACCTGAACATGAAACAACCTCCATTTTCCATTTCTGGATTCATTTATCTTTCCACGGCGCTTACTCCCCCCTCACTCTGACGGACAGGTATTTTCACCCGCTGAACTTCATGCCACTCCATGACAAACGTGCTTCCCGCCGGCTGGGGCGGCGGGGGGCTCCGGAGGCCTCTGCCCGCCTCAAGTGCCTCAGCGCGGCCGGCGGGGCGGGCCTGCCGCCCTCCCCTCACGGGGAACACGACCGGCAGGGCAGGGCAGGGCGGCAGCGGGAGAGGGGGTGAGAGCTCCCCGCAGGCGGAGGGGCCTGCAGCCGCCGCCAAGCACGGCGGGCCGGACCGGGCCGGGCGCGGCCTTCTCCTCCGGCGGGGAAGCGCTCCCCGAGGGCCCACCGCCCCCGGGCCGGCTCTCGGGAACCGTGGCGGTCCTCCGCTGGTGAGGGGAGTGCTGACAGCCTCTGCGGGAAAGGGATGGTTTAAATAAATGTTCAAACCCACGGTAAACACGGCGTGTTCGCGTCGCTGCTCCCGCTCTCCCGCCCCTGACGGGCAGCCTGTGGGAACAGCGGTTTCCAGCAGAGGAGCTACGAGCTTTATTAGTCTGCTCCAAATTTAAGGCCGAGCTTGTGGTAAGGAAGCACCGGTAAGAGTGGCGTCCCAGGAGCAACGTGCCCTTTCCCTTCAGGGGCAGGAAGGGAGGAGCGGGTGACTCGCGGGGAGCCGGCGCTCCCGCAGCGAGCCCGGCCTGCTGCGGGCAGGGACGGGCTTAATGCCGCCGGAGCGGGAGGCTCTCGGTGGGCAGAAGCGGGTACCGGTAGGGTGGGCAGCCTCCGGCCTGCTGCAGGCAGGGAAGGGCTTAATGCCGCCGGAGCGGGGGGCTCTCGGTGGGCAGAAGCGGGTACCGGCGGGGTGGGCAGCCTCCGGCCTCAACACGCTCCCTGGCAGGGGCTGCGGAGAGAGGCGGCTCTCCCAGGCTGCAGCAGCCTGAGATCGAGCCGCGGTAGACCTCGAGAGGAAGAAAATCAAGAGGGGCTCGAGAAATTTCTTTGCCAAAGAGAGCTACGAGGGTGTAAAGACAGCTATTTCAGAAAACAAATCACTGTGAGATGCAACTGCTGTGTGTTTATAGCACTTGAAAAGACAGACTGCAAAGAAATCGGTGTACCGTTGTACCCCTGTACCCCTGGGTACTATGGGGGCCAAAACGGACAATTTCCCCTCCCTTGCTAGTTTTTAAGCTTGTACCAAAGTGAGATGACAGTATTTAGGGCTTTTGATTACTCTGTTGACTTCTGTCAACAACAGAAGCAGCAAAAAGGTGGTGGTGTTTTTTCTTTAATTTGATATTTGTTTAGTATGATACTTCTATTACTAAATAGTTTAAGAGTTTAAATTATCATTGAATCATGAACATTCAAAAAGGAAACCATTGGTGAGTATCCTCCCTGTAAGAATAATTATCATTTCTTAAAGAATAATATAAGAAGAAGGAAATAATACCCACTGTCAACAAGGTAAGTTTTATCACTGATTTCAATGACAGTTGAGGACATGCAATTGAATCTCTCGATCAATCCCTTTTTAAATGGATATATATGTCCCTTTGTATTTTTATGCAATGTCCATCACTTAGCAAAGTAAACAGAATCTCTGTTTCTTAAATCAGAGATTACTAGATAAGCTAATCAATCCCTTTATTTCTGGATAGCCTAAATTGTCCCATGATCGGATAGATGTTGTAGCAGCATGTGTAATACTTTGACTTTCTTTGTCAATTATGTGAAGACCTGATAGATTACTTTCATATTCACACTGTAGATCCAGTCCCAGGGAATGGGAATTTTTAAATTAATCAGAGAAAGAAGAGACTTTATTTCATTTTGATTTATTAATCCTTCTTACCATGTAGCATGTTATCCTGTATTATTCGTTTTATCAAGTGCAAAAAATAACTAAAATGTTTTAAAATAAATCTTCTAAATATGGCTAATGCTGTTAGACCAGCTAGATAGATAAAATCAGATAATTAAAGGAGAAGGAAAGAATGCCTGTACTGATTAAGCCAGGAGGTACTGTTTCACCAAAACTTTAGCCTTGTATGCAACGAGATTCAAAATGCTTGAATGCAGAAAACGACATAAAGCACAAGAAACCCACCCTAGATTAACTGATGACATTGCAACTTGGTTTCAAAGACAAAGACTTTGAAACAGCGATCAAAAAGCTATGTAAGTAATATGAATTCTGTTTGAAAGTAGGCCCAACTATGCAAACTCACAAGATAGCTTTTGAAAGGTGCTCAGGCCAGTTTAAGAGCCAGATCTTGCCAGAGGCCTTCATCTTCATCAGTAGTCCAAATTAAAATTTATTACAGAAAGTAATTACGTATAATTTCATATTAAATTAAAATGCAAAGCTAAATCCAGACAAGTATATAGTTTGACAATATAGGAAGAATACAAATGTATGTACATTATTATACAAATAGGGAGCTATAAAGATAAATACATGACATTGTTCATTGGAAGAACGGGGAGAACCCTGTAATAAATGGTAATCTAACTGAAAATACAGGGGCTAGTTTCTCTACTGTGAGCGAATTCTGCTTGGTAATAGGGAAATGCCAGGAGAGGTGTCGTGGCTCTCAGATCTTGAGATGCTAACTGAGGGAGTATCTGCCAGCAACATGCCAGGAGCAAGTGTTCCTGTGAAGTTGGGAGCGCTAATTTTGCCACTCAGGATTTGGTTGCTTTGCTTGTTTTCTTTCCCAAAGGAAAGTCTGTCTCATCAATCACTGAACAAGTGATTCTTCATGAATTGATGATTTTCAAGAAGGGAAGGAGGAGAAACTTTATGGGTTTTGATTCAATCCAATATACAATATTTCTTGTGTGAAAGAGAGCCTTAGCTTAGTTCTTCCTGTCTTCTTTTTCAGGCAACCCACTTTAAGTCTTGGGGCACTATCAGAATATATTTATTTAATCAGAAAATATTTATTTCCCATGAAATCACTGAGTTACGGGAAAGGGATTTTAACCATTTATTAACTTGGAACGATAGCATAGTGATCCAATTCAGAAAGTCCAAAATTAGTAAAGTGGTTAATTAACACAGTTTTGCAGTAAAAGCCAAACCATTTTAAGCAAGAAGCCCCAGAAAATGTCTGAATTTATTCACTTACTTATTAAATTGGGTTACTTAAATGACCAGTATCATTACATATTTTCTCTTTTTCTATAGAACTGAGAATTCCTTAGAAACAGGCCATTTTGTTTTCAGAAACATGTAGGAGACTACAACCTGATATGGTGTAATTTTCAAGGGCCAATTTAACGAGTTTATTGAGAGTTGATGTTGCTCCCGTTGCTCTGAAAATTACATAGTTTATCAGCCACATTCATTAGGCTCTTCCTATCTGGGCATAGATTGTTAAAATTATACTTGATGGTATAACAATAAGAAGTCAACCTAACTGGCAAGCAATGAAAGTTTCTTCTCCATAACTTCGGCAGTTTTGCATATAATTTCTTACTTGGTTTAGGTTTTTGGCTAGTCTTGACAAATGATGGAGTGATTCAAGGGAATTGATTTAGGGGACAACTTGTCAAGGTATTAAGTCCCTAGAAATAGGAAACTGCTTAGGTAGTCTTAGAAGATGTCCCGTGTCTCATACCCAAAGATATGCAAGCTAATTCTTCATTTGCCTATGAACAGTAGGTGTTTTTCCCTCACTTAATTTTTTCATCGGATCAGATAGCCTTCTAGACCTTATTTTTTATCACAAATATGAATGGACTCAGCAAAAATCTTATGCCATTTACTCTAATGGGACCAGAATTTGGCCTTTCTGTGTGAATATCATTTGTATTCCCCATCAGAAGTGATTTTTATAATGGCTTCCTTAACAAGATAATCCATCAGGGAACTGATGACAACTGCACCTAGTAACCTACTTAACAGATCCAGTTGGACAACTATTACATATTAGTGCATGTCATCAAAGCAGGGTGTAACTTAAATTAATATAGCAAACACATTTGATAGTGGACCATAGTTGCTTGAGAAGGTTGAAGGTGATAACTTATGAGCAGAATTGTTTGGCTTTAGAGTAATACTGTCCTGTGACTGGAATGGAGAAAACACCTGCTGCTCATGAGGGTGTTTGGATCATCAGGTTCAAGTAAATGCTTGAATTTGTTTGCTAATGGTACTTAGAGCTGTATGTTCATGAAGGACTTCCCCAAGATTTCATTTCAGTTCGCTCACGAACAGGTATATGATAGTAACTGTCCCTAGAGGAGACCTTGTTCAAATTGGCATCTTCCAGTGCACAGATTGCCTGTTTTGAGTTGATCACTTCAAGTTTTACAGGGAAAAGCCAATTTTCCTGTGACTCTGTTAAATTTTGAAACAAAAGATGCAATTGCTAGTGTATGTTTCTGTGATTAGAATGGAACTGTGATGAGTGAAATATATTATCTTGCAAAAGAGTAAATAGCAATGACCATGGTCTTAATTCCAGTGAATGATTCACTTAATAGTCAGGGAAAAGTTGCAGTTTTTCTGGATCCTTGGGAATATTTTTTATTTGATACAACATTTTATCACAGGAAAATTTCTTGTCCTGCACGTAATTGGAATTTAGAAGCTATTTCATAAGAAATGCTCAGAATTATTCTGCATCTTATATATGTACTACTTGCATTTAAGTGTTGCTAAATATTTATGATATGTTATGAAGTCATATCTACACGATCTGTACCACCTTTAAATGCCTGGGCTTTTTAAAGAGTGAAAAGATAATTATCATTAAGTACAAATCAGGTATTTCAAATTTGCACCTACTTTTCAGGTTCAGTTACAGGAAGTTTTGAATCAGTGTGACTGTTGATTACCTTACAAACACAAGTAAATCTTTCAGGGAATAGAGGAAACACCACAGTCTGTAAATAAGATGGAATGGTTGTAGTGTGAAAAGGCATGCTGGAGTTGGTCAGCAGGGGTTAGTCTACATCAAAGTAGCTGTGTTCATAGGGCAGAAGAAAGCAGAATTTATTGGCAGAGATGCAGCTTCTATCAACAACATACATTCCTGACTTTTTTTCAGTAACTCACCTTACCAAACAGCATAAGTAAATTATCTCAAGGACACCTGCCAGAATGAGTTGAATCTCTGTATAGGATTTTGCTTGAGTGGTTATGTCAGAGATATGATGTTTTCTTGATTCTTCTGTATCTTATATTTTAGCAGATAAAATCTGATTGTATAACCCTGACTCTTAATTTCACTGTTGTGAGTTATCTAATCTTGGAGTTCACTATTAGTGTACAGTAATACAGTATAGACTATTCCTGAAGTATCCCTTTAAACTTATTTTGCTTTAAAGTTCACTTCATGTTTTGCCTTCACTACAAAGAATACAGCAAAGCAGCCATTTTTCTTTAAAAAAGTAACAACTTTTACCAGCAGAGTGTTTTTGGTTTGGTTTGGGATGTTATTGTTTGTTATTTTTTTTAAATATTTATTAAATGAAATTAACCGTACTGATAAAATTACCTTCTTCCTGAGGTAACAGCTGATGGTTTTGAGCATAGGAGCAAAACCATCATTTGGAAGCAAACCCAATTTTCGCTCTAAACCATTTTCACTCTGTCAGCAGATTTCCATGTTAAAATTAATAAAATACTCAAATATTTTCCTGTTGCAACAGTGAGAGAGTAACATGCAAGATGAAATCAGGTGTTGGACCTGCAGGATGCTAACTTGGTAGCAACCTTTTTGGTTTAATCTGGCTATCAGTCATAGGTGGCAATCTCTACAGTTGGAGTGGTATAACAGCTTGGCTGGACATTTTGAGAGAAAAAGAGTAGCTGGAAGTGTGGTTACTGTTGACTCAAAGGTAAGCAACAACATCTGCTAATGCTAAACAACCTCTCTGAGTCGCATAAGCTATAGTGAAAATTATGGTCTCACAAGTGCAGCTTGAATTGAATCATAGAATCATAGAATTGTTAAGGTTGGAAAAGACCCTTAAGATCATCGAGTCCAACCATTAACCTACCACTGCCAAGTCCGCCACTAAACCATGTCCTCAAGCACTGCATCTCTCCGTCTTTTAAATACCTCCAGGGATGGGGACTCAACCACTTCCCTGGGCAGCCTGTTCCAGTGCCTGACTACTCTTTCAGTAAAGAAGTTTTTCCTAATATCTAACCTAAACTTTCCCTGGCGCAGCTTGAGGCCATTTCCTCTCGTTCTATCACTTGTTACTGGGGTGAAGAGACCGACCCCCACCTCGCTACAACCTCCTTTCAGGTAGTTGTAGAGAGCAATAAGGTCTCCCCTCAGCCTCCTCTTCTCCAGGCTAAACAACCCCAGCTCCCTCAGCCGCTCCTCAGAAGACTTGTGCTCTAGACCCTTCACCAACCTCGTTGCCCTTCTCTGGACACTCTCCAGCACCTCGATGTCCTTCTTGAAGTGAGGGGCCCAAAACTGGACACAGTATTCGAGGTGCGGCCTCACCAGTGCCGAATACAGGGGCACTATCGCCTCCCTGGTCCTGCTGGCCACACTATTCCTGATACAAGCCAGGATGCCATTGGCCCTCTTGGCCACCTGGGCACACTGCTGGCTCATGTTTAGGCGGCTGTCAACCATTTGTCAGCCAATTGATTGGCTTTTAGACAGGTTCCATTCAGAAGAATGTGTTCCACGGGTTTTCAGCAGGAAGGTAACCATGTGAAGCTCTGTCCTATTTCAGGTATGCCCTTTTGCTGAGCTGTCTTGAGTATCTCTATGCTACATTGCAAATCTGTGGTACAGATGGATCCTTGATTGATTTTTTTTTTTAGTGTTGGGAGTGGGATGGGAATATGTCATGCTCACTCACCAGTGGCCTGCAGAGTATGCTGGCATTTAAGCATATGTATAACTTTTAATGTACATTAATATTCCCATTGACTGCTTAAAATTAATTTGATGATTCATAACTGTACTCAAAAACTTTTGTAATTGTCTCATACATGTAAAGTGTATATTCAGCTTCTTGAAAGAGCAGGTCTTGCACTTTTGATCAGTCCAAGCATGTAATGCCAAATCAGTGTATCCTATTTCTGTCGAATCCTCTGTGTACTGCATGACTATGATATATTGTGATAATATATAGTAATAATATATAATACTAATATATAATTTTATAGCCTTGTAAGCCAACATTAAAATATCTGCAAAACTTAGTCAGTATTATCAAGGGAGACATAAATATGAATAGCATCAAAAGCATCAGCACAGAAAGGCTACATTGCCTCTTGGAGACACTCAAGAGCTGGATGTTTTTATCCTCCTGCTGTGTGACTAGATAAATGCTTTTTGTATGACCAAAGTGTAGTTCATAGAATAATGAACATCTGGAGGTCACGTAGGCCAAGCTTCTTCTCCTTGGGGATATCAGTGTGAAGATTTTTTTCCCTTATCTAATTGGAATTTCCCATGTTGCAGCTTGTGTCTGTTTGCCGGGCTTCTGCTGTGTACCTCTGAGAAGTTGGGCTTTTCTACACCCTCGCTTTAGAGTTCAGCAAGGTAATCTTTCCCTTGCCTTCTCTTTTTAAGGCTGACCTAACCCTGCTCACTCAGCTTCTCCTCGTACTTCATGCGCCCCAACCCCTTTATCACCTTGGTGGTCCTCAGCTGGATCTGCTCCGCTATGTCAATGTATTTCTTGTATAGGGGAGTCCAAAATTGAATACAGTACTTGAGTTGCAGTCTCACAACTGCCAAACAGGAGGGAAGAAACATCTCCCTTGACCTGCTGGCCACACTCTTGATAATACACCTCTTGCTTATCACCACTCACATGATGGGACTCAATTAAGGTACATGCTACAGGTGTCTCAAATGACTTCACAGACATGCAAAATAATCCTTTTTCCCTTATTCTTACAGCAAAATACAAAATTAGTGCCATAACTCTCTACAGTATAGATTTTCTTACATTATTAACAACTCAAAACAAAAGCCAAGCATTAGTACTCACCTAGCCTCATTAAAATGCTATAAAAGTATTCACAGGCAAGAAGATTCCAGTGGTTAAATCCTGTGAACTTAACGATAATATACTTATATAAAATCTTGCACTTTATCGCTGCCCGTACAGAGAACACTTTTGAAAAACTGAAGCAGTAAAGGAGCTGATAATATCCTAGGTTTATGTAATGCTTCTTTTCCTTATTATCATTTCTTTGCAAGCTTCTCAAACGTGCTCAAACAGGTGATGTACGTTTTCCCTGTCAGCTCTCCTCCCTAACTAAATAATTTATTTTCTAATGTAATAAATGTCGGGCGTATGCTTCCCAGGATGGATGCTTGAATCTAACATTCCATCAGACAAGCTTTGATTATAGGGTTTTTTTAATTATGAATCTACAAGGTGGACCTGGCACAATACTGTCACGAAACTAGTATATTAGTTATCTTGAGGTAAATCTCAAAAAATACAGCCTAAAAATGTACTGAATTTGTATCTCCTTTATCTCAGCAGATCATGATTTATTAGTTCTCATTTCAAGATGAAATTGAGGTTGGGCGAGTATTTCCAAATGTGGGTGCCTAAATATATTAGGGCATATATATGACAACATAAAAGGACTAATTTTCTGGAGTGTTCACTGTATGAAATGACTGTTAAGGTTATAGGGATCTGAAAATAAGGAACCTTAAGCAAAGGCTCTGCATGACCAACATTTTTGGAAGTCAGACCACCTCTATGTAGATTCCTATGTTTGAAAATATTGGCCCTGGACTTTAGGAGATACTATTTCAAACAAATAAATCTGTCTCCGTCATCAGTGATAAGTTGTACAGTGTGTTAAAAATGACTACCATTGATGAAAACAGGACAGATCTTACTCTCTATATTAAATCCTATGTTGTGCATTAAAAACTGAAATTACTGTAGCAAAATTCAGTACTGTGGTATTGTAACTATTTTTTAAAATTACCACCAACTGCTAGGTGTACAAGAGATTTACTCAGTTGCTGTTCAAGAATTACTACAGAATAATAGAAACTTTAGTGTATGTATGTCGCTTAAAATACTGTGTAACGTATGTATTACCCTTTACTTGTACAAACAGGTTTTACTGAATATTTAGCAATTCCTGTAACGCACCAGGGCAATGAATATCATCCTGTCATCAAACTAAAATATATCTTTTCTGGCCTGGGGGGGGGCAATTGTTACGATTGCTCTTTATTAGAATTTAAATTGCATATAGTACCACCCATGGAAAGAAGAGAGGCTTTGCCTTACCTTCTTTTATCTTTGGAAGATCTGTAGTTATAAATTGAACCAGATTTTCTCAAATGACTAAGCACTTCTAATGAAAGTTCTACCATGTCTCTACTGTTTTTTAATTTTGGCAGGAAGATGAATGTATTCATATTTTTCAGGATACTTCTTGCCTCTAAGCTGTAAAAGCATCTGTAAGGCATTCTGTGACAAACTAGTCTTTACTTTGAACGGATGCTTATTACAAAAGCAAGGAGGGTTTTTTTTTGACAGAGAAGAATTTAGAATAGTTTTTTTGCCTTTTTATGAGGGAAGAAAGGAGGGGTGAAATATTCACATTTATTTGTATTCATGACCATTTAAATTTTATCTGATTCTTCTTCCAGTTTGAAAGACTTCTGTTTCAAGCCAGGCAAGTTTTCCTACACAGATATTTCCAAAGAACCCTAAAGTATTCATCATGACTCCCCCCGTTCCCTCCCATTTTTTTAAATATAAACACATCATTTTTGGACTTTTGTTTTGAAATATGTGTGTGAGAGGTGGAAAACTTTGTTGATTCAATTTTGTTGCTTAATTGCCTTTGCTGAGCACACCACTTCCATAAATACTGGTGAATATAAAATGCACATGGTATAATGGATAATATCACAAAATAAGATCATATCATATAGTAAAAATGACTGTACACAGAGAAGGAAAGAGGAGCACATACTCAGTTTTAAGTGTCAGCTTCAGCAATGGAACCCTGTTCCTGAATTTTGATGTAGAAAATTGTATGTCAGTTAAGCTGAACATATATTTATAGTCTGAAGTTCTAGGACTGATTGTCATGCTAAATAAAAATACAGCCACTGTATATATTAGTGTTAGTACCAGAACAAAGAGGATGGTGGGTAGAGAAACATGTTCCAGGTTTTTCTTAACTGGCATAATGTAATAAATGACTGATGGACAGTTGCATTAACCTCTTCAGAAACCTGAAGTTCTTTCCATATTTAGCATACTGAAGACTCTAGTCTTTCTTCCTGTTCTAGTGCAGAAATTTTGTTTTATGTATTTTATGAGAGTAACTTGCAGTGTAGAACCAAGAATGAAGCCCACATAAGATGTAGAGCACTAAACTTTGGGCACCTAAGCAATTAGACGAGTCCACAATCTTAAGACGTTTCCATTCCTTTTTGCGTAGGGAGAACTTGGTATCCATGAAAGACATTATCTGAGTGTAGCTGAGTAGGAAGCTGCTCAGGCAGACTACATTAACCGAGACGAAAATGCAGAGGACAGAAATGGGTGCTTGTGGGCATTGGTCTTGGCATTGGCATTGGTGTCTCCTCCCAGGGCTGTTTATGCGTTTTGAAGTAGACAAATTTGGGTAAAAATCAACAGAGGTATTGGGAGCCACATCCAGGACTAGGATTTTTCCTCCGCCCCACCCAAAGGCACACTTTATTGCAATGGTACGACCAGCTCCTTCTGGCCCTGTGAATTTTGTATTGTTAGCTTCACGGCTGCACAACTTCAGTGGAAGACCTGAAGACCTCTTCTCCAGTCTGGAGCTAAGGCACTCTCCGGAAAAATGGCTTTGAGTCAAACCAAGGAGGACAATTGGCTTCCCAATTGCTTAGTATGGTCTCTAACCCCTAGACTATTACATAGAAAGCACAGCATACATTTTTCTGTCATATGTTTGAACCAAAACAATGAAGTCTGATCTGCTGCCTGATCTCAGTATAAGGTTAGGTATGATCTAAATTCAGAAAATGATTAAGATCCCTCTGGGGACTTAGGCACAGGAAAAAGTAGTTCATGAACCCAAGTGAAAAAGATGGTGGCATCTTTAGCTCTACACAGAAGTTAAACCTAGGCGGTCTAAAACTCTACTAACAAATTTCAGATGTGTGAATACTCAAGTAGCCTAGAATACTGTAGACTGTATTGCTGAACTAAGACACTGGTATTTCACCTGGCCTCACCTGAAGTTCCTAAGTCTTTTTGTGGATCTGTGCCTATGTTCACAGTCATGGTCATTGGGCAGGGAACAGGTCTTCAGAGTGGTGTCCTGGCACTCAAAGCACTGTGATTGTGATAGCTACACAGTCTGCCTTAAAGAAGCATTTAATTTTGGTGATTCACAGCTGTGGTGCTTATAAAAATATTCTGATCTCTCCCCCTCCTCTCCATTTTCCTCTGAAATTGATAAATATTATATCATGTTCTCTATTCTGTTATCTGTCATAGACCACAAAATAATCCCAAAGCAACACCAGATTTGATATCTGTAAATCTCAAATATTCATTTTCTTTGTCTAGTTAGAAAATTGTTTTGTATACAAGAAACAATCTAACACCGAGGTAAACTTTGTGAAGAAATCATAACACTGTTTTAGCATGTTGCAAATGCTCCTTTAGAATAACTTGCACTGACTCATGGAAGATCTTTTGTGGATGACTGGTTCCTCATAAAACTTTGGTAACTAGGTCCCAGCTGGAACACGAGCAGCACTGCACTCTTCTTCCTGATCATGCAGTACATCAAACAAATCCCCTAGACGCTCCCCATTACAGGCTCAGTAGCTGTCTGGCAGTGGTCATGGAGGCAAAATTGTGGGAACCAATGTTGTAGATCAGAGTCAGTGTGAAAAAGGATATGTAAATACAAGAAGAATACATAACTAAGAATGTTTGCTAGTGCATAAGTGTCTTAGATTTCACAGCTTAATTCCTACTTAAATTCTTGCATTGTAAGTGGGTGATTTTCTCCATCCGGTACAGTTATAGATCTTCCCTTAAAGGCTTTTTCCTGTGGCAACTGCATACTGAGTCTCTGTCATCAGGCTGAGGTACAAGTTCCATTCCATCCCGTATTTCAGGTTTGCTGGCTTGGCGTTGGGCATATTTCTGAAATATGTAAACAACATTTAAGAATGCTATGAGCACCAACGTATAATTCATGAAACAGAATTTTCCTCCTCCCTTCCACTCACAAGCTTGCCTTTATCCAGGCTCCTTATGTCATTGTTTACAACCTGTTTACAAGGTGTCTTTATAACACACCTACAAATAGGCTACGTTGCCTCTGAAAACCTCCTTTAATGTTTTCCCCTGTCCTATTATTAATGGTAATTTGAATATTGTCATTATTTGTGCCTCTAACTACTTTATGCAGATAATGCTGTCATTTTTGTACACTGAACAGTTCCAAACTTTTTGTCAACCTGTGGCTGCTGAAGCGGAGATCTAACTCTGCACAGCAAAACCAGAAAGAGAAATTAGTACTTTCAGAGAACAGAAACTTCTTTCACTAGAGATTGGCATCTCCTAGGGAAGCAATGACTACTTGGCCTGCTTCACCCCTTACCACTCTACTAGCCATACTTCTGGAATTTCTTTTCCATGTATTCATTGTTTTGTAATACAGTGGAGTAGCTCATGAGGGGCTAAGTATAAAGGGAAAAAGGAAGACAGTTGTGTACAGATTATATCTCCTACGTCTATTAGAAACCACATACCAAGTGACCCTGAAAACAGGTCTGACTGTGGGGATGGGGACAAAAAAAATAAAATCTCTGATTCTGTAAAACAACTATTATGTCAGGTTGCCTCTTTAATGATGAAGCAAGTTTTAGCAAAGCTCTTTACACTGATCTGTGAATAATATGAACTGTGTCTGCTATTGATACAAGTAAGGACTGAATATGAAATCTGTAGCATTGGTAGCAGTGGCAGTTGGGGGAAAGTAATAAAGTGATCTATTGTACTAACCTGGAGCACTTTATAATAGTAGCAATAAAGCCTGTGAGGCTGAAGTAATTCTCTTGCCATTAATTGTCCTTCTTTAGCAATTTTTCTTGCTTCTTCATCATTTTTCTGGAAAATTGAGATGAAATGAATGAATAATAGAGCAATCAGTGAGTTACTCAAAGCCTGGCTGGCATCAGAAGTTTTATTAAAGGGGCTATTCAAATCTGCAACTTTATGTGCAATTACTGGTAGACTGCAAAGGCACACTTTAAATTGCAGATTTTTTAAAAATACCGGATTGCTTTTATGGTCACAACTGGTACCTTAGGGCTATCAATAACAACTTTCATGGATAATTGTACAATTTTGAAAACTTGGTTGATTACTGCTCTACTGTTTTGTCCACGCTGCTTCAAAATCAGGTCTGACATCTCCCAGACATACTTAGTTTTACAGAAGACAAAGCCTCTGCTGTTGTCCTCTCCTATGCAATGCAATTCAATGTCTTCCTTTTAAAAATAACTCTGCTTGAATTCGTGTACTTACTCTCAAGTTTTTTAGGTCTATATTTCAAAGCTTTTAGTATTCTCATCTGATCCTTTATGAAGAACTACAGAACTCTCAGAACAGAAACTTTTCCTATGTTTTTTCACCTAATAGCTAAACTTAAAGCACAAATGGTGTTTTCAATCACACAATTATATCAGTTTGTTTGGTTACAGAATCCCAGCGTCTCATTCTGAGCATGTTACAGAGCAGCGATTTTTTTTACATTCAAACAGAACATGCAGTGACTCCTGTTCTAGTCAGGACCTAAAACAAGCGATAGAATTAATTAAAAGTAGTATCTAGGATTCTGGGCGTTTCTTTGAAAATTACCTGCATTAGTCAGTATAGTAAGGCTCTGACTCATGAAACACTTCTGCACATACCTAAAATGAATTCTTAAGTATTTTCCTGAGTAGAGATGGTTACCTGAATTAAGGCCTTCCCATCTTATACTAACAACAAAATGTACTTTCTTTGTCGCAGGATCTCAATAGAGTTCATACAAAATATGTATGTGGAAATACAAAAAGAAGAGAGTAGTAAGATAAATTGTTCACATGTTTGTTAATCACTTTGAACTTGAATTAGTAATGGAACTTACCTTAGCCCATTTTATTTTCTCTAGCAAGTCCTCTAAGTTTCTCTTAACTGGAACATAATGTTTCCAAGGTTTTAATCCAATATAAAAGTGTTCATAGTACTGGGAATCTTGCTTTAATACGAGGCTGTCACCCAGCAAGAGGTATGGAAACCTGTAAGCTGCTACAGTCCCATCTACATTCACTTGGTATTTGTACTACAATATGAAGATAGAGGGAAAAAAAGGTGAAATGTTTTGAATCGGAATAGGAGCACTGACTGTATAAAAGATTATTTTCACAGGCAAGATGTAATTGTGTTTATTAATTTATTAATTCTCATCTTCAAACCTGTTTTAATGTTAAGCAGGTGTAGTTTCATGGTGTTCTGGATAACATAATGGAAAAAGGATTTGTTTTCAACCCAAGACTGACAGTCAAGAACCTTTGTGTCACATGAACTGCCTGATGGGTATTCCATTAAAGTGTCCTGGGATAGAGCAAGGGGTAGAGCTGGGAAGGGAATAAAACTAGTCTACACTTAAATTCAAAAGAGTAGATTTACTCTGACTTAAAATTATGTTATTATGTAGAATAATCTGAAACATATTATTATACAAAATAATCTGAAATGATGATATAAAATTAAAATTAACCATGAATGTACTGCTCTGGCAGATGTTCTTGGCTGTTATGGCATTTCTGATATATTAATCTCTGGAACAGAACTTCAGTTGCCATATATGTTAGAATTGCTTTTTACAGGACTCTGTCCCCTTTTTATAACTCTGTTGCAGTGGAATTTGTGTGTTAAAGTGCAACAAAAACACCCATCTATTTTTTAACATGTTACTACAAGGACTCTTTCTGACATCCATAACATACTTGCAATGGACACAAGTTGTATCCGTTTTTTACATATTTATCCCAAATAAAAGAAATCTTGATGGTGAGAAATCCAGTTTTTAATCTATTTAAAAAAAAAAAAATCTCCAAGAACTCTCTCTAAGGGACTCCATGACAGAAGTATAGTGGCTTTCTTCAGAAGTGTGCCACACTGTGACTTTGGTTACAGGTGGTCTATCTACCGCGTATGGATCAGTGTTCCCAGTGTAGCGTAATTGTTTTGTTTACCAAATGGCATTAGCAAAAGTAAGCCTTGTCTTTTCAGTTGGTAAGAACTTGACAGCAAAATTAATCCAAGACTGTAATTTGCTTGCTACCTTAAAGAAGTCAAAGAAGCCCATCAGCTGAACCTTTCCCAGCTCTTTTTCTTTTTCTCTGAAGAAGAAATATCCTGTTATTCCAGCATCTAGTAGTTCTGGATTTTCCTTGGATAACTTGACAAGATGGAGACGTTCTTCTCGGCTGTCTCGACCTCTAAATAAAGCTCGCTCAGTTTTGTTTTCCCAGAACGGGCCTACGAGCATTGAGTGATAAGGTAAAAGCAAATAGTAATGAAATGTTCATGTTATGTCTAGTACAAATAAGGAACTTGCTGTGACAGCGGCATTACACTCAGAGACATGGTAAAACAGAAATGATTTCTCGCAGTGAATCCATAATCACTTATTAATCACAGGATTTAAACTCCCAGTTCTGGCTTGAATTTTGGGATGAGAAACCAAGCCACTTACTTATAACAGAAAATCAGAGAATTGCTTTTTCACTCAACATATTTAAATAACTTGAAATATCTTGAAAGCTACATAAAGGATTATAATCAAATTATATAAGTAAAATACTAATAATTAAAGTAATTCTCCATTCATAAAGCCTGCCACAATAACCAAAATTTCTTTAGTAAAATCCACTTCTGTTACCCAACAATTTAGTTAGGTCTTTGAGGAATCACTTAATGATGACTTAAAAAGGAAAAAAAATGGCTATACTGTGTCCTCAAGATACTTAGGAAGAGCCTGAAAGACTACATCTCCACTTACTGCCTGCTTTTAAAAACATTAAATATGTCCTTCCTCATCCTTCTGCTGGAAATTTCCTTAAAGGACCTACTAAAGTGGAGTAGGCTCTTATTATCTCCTAACTGGAAAAGCAGTTGTACTAAATTAGTAAACACAGAGTGCTTCAAACTGATCATTTAATTAAAATATTTAATATAAAAACTACTAAGAGAAACTGTGAACTAATCAAATAAAAATAAATACCTCCTGACTCAAGTTTTACTCCTTAGGTATTGTTCATGCCATTTGTCTGATCCCTAAGTATTCATGAATTTCCCGGGGGGGGAGGAAGATGCCTGTCAGTAAAACTGACTCTTCCTTCCAAGCTAGAAAAACAATTCAGAAGATCCCACTCTGAGGTATTTTTTTATACAGGCAATATTTTCTTATTTGAAAGAGGCTGCAGCATAGTACTAGTTTACTTCTTTCGGGATTCAAGTTCATTTTTATGTAAACAGAACGTTGGACCACATCACTGTCAGGAAAAAGACTACTATTTGATTAGAAGGAATATATTGAAGTCCTTCACTGAGGAGAAAGCCTTTTAATTATATTTACTTTTTCTTTTGACAGGTCACAGTAGCTATCTTCTGGCTACCTTTAAGTTAAAATTCGCCATTATTGTAAACTGGACTTCTTAAATTTTGGCTCTAAATCCGTATTAAACACCTGCTTAGTAGCAGCGTTCAAAGTGGTTACAATCTGTAAAGACTAACCTGCTTGTACTAACAGACATCCTAAGGCACTTTTGAACTGAAGACTTCAACAAATTATTTGAATGCAACTTGCTTCTTTGATGGAATTTACAAATTCTTTTTTTAAATCCACGATCTCTAATTTACCTGTATTTCCTTGAATAGAAAGGAGATCATTTGTGACTCCACGTAGGGTTTCAAGAGTTGAGTGGGTTACATCATACGTTGGAAGGACTATATCTCTTGAATCCACAGAGCCACACCATGAAATGACAGGTATAGGACCGGGTGTATCATTAACTTTCCGATACTCAACTGGCCAATCTCCAACATTAAGATAAAACTCCACATCAGGAAGACGAACCTAAACGCATACCCAAGAAAGGATAATAACAAAAAGATCGAAGCTGTTTGTCACTCTTGCATATATTCCTCAGTTCTCTGATGTCATGCAGAATCAATAAACCTACTAGATAGTTACTAGATTTAGCTGAGCAAGTATGAAAGGAACACTCAGAGAGGCCATGAAAAGGCTCGCAGAGTCGGGCCTTAGCCCCTGCAGCTTTCCTAGCAATTTCATTACTGTCAAGCTCAGCCCCCACACGTTATCCCTAAGATACTCTGTCATCTTGATGAAAAAAACAAAAGTCAAATCTTACTTCAGGAATTCTAAATCTGAAGATACAACAACAAATGCAGTATTGCCATATTAGAACGTGACTTAACAGTCTTAAATGATCGAAACGGATACCTTTCTTGCCAGTGACAGGAACATTTCATCGGAGAACATTTTGAAGTCTGTATACTTCCCTAAGGAGCGACGGTAGATGCGATTATTGAGAATAGTGTAATGAACAATAGCACCTCTTGTTTGACTGAACTTTGTTGGGATTTCCTTAAGCATTCGCTGAAGGTCAATGGTGGGAAAAGAAATGAAGTCCTTTGTAATCTGGGGTTCTTGGGATGGACAAGACATGACGTTCTGCCAGATCTCAGGATCTTCTTCAGGACAGTCACAATATTCATGATAAACTGGTCCTGCAGAAAACAAAGCACTGCGGGTCTATATTTGTGATTCTACATCAATCATTATTCCCCAAATGCATGGGCATATAAAAGTAGACATTACAGTGGCTTGACATTTCTTATTCCAAGTTTTCTAAAGTTTTCCTGGGAAATCATCCTCCCTGTAACATTTCTGGGGTTTAGCAGTGCAGCTGAGAAAATAGCAACATTCTTCTCTCTTCAGAAATCAAAATACTAGACTTTTTGTTATCAGGGTAAAATTAATCTGCAAAATGAAGCTCCATTATTGTGCCACACAGGGTATTCAGAATTGTTCTAACTGTCCATAACTACCAAAGCTCAGGTATTACAGTTTCAATTTTAGCCTAACTCAGAAGTTTGATACAGTAGTCTTTACCTCTGGCATAAGGTGTTTTCTTTTATGTGTAATCAACTATTCTTTCTGTCCTTTTGAAGCAGAGAGCTTAGGTATGAGAGCAAGCCGAGCCTCGTAGAGCGTGAAAAAAAAGCCCTTATTTCATGGACTTCTAATCAAAACAGGTTCTGTCCTGTGTCATAGTTTCATGGCTGCTGGCAAAAGTGCACCAGCAAAAAGAAGGCATACCACTGCCTTGAGGACTCAGGACAGTTTCATTTCAGTTTGAAGGCATTTCTCAGTTTGTATTTAGGAAATCTTATTTTTAAAACATGACCAAATTCTGGTTAGAAGAAGTAGTGGTGAACTGGAACAAGACTCTCCAGAGAAGCAACTTTATATCTTTGCTAAACAGCTGTCCATTTGAGAGCAAGAGAAGGAAGCTGAAGCAGATCTGGAATGAGAGAATAAATTGCCTTGTTTTTCTTGCTTTTAAATAGTTTTTCCATAGTATAGACCTGCACTGAATTAAACGGGGCTAATGGAAAGAAAGTTAAATATTGTCTGGTTAAAGAAATATTGTCTTTGTTGCTATGAAGGATCACACTTTTTAGAAATCACAGATATTTGCATTATAAAGTGCTGGGTACAACACAAACTCCATGCTTTTGCAGGTAATGTTTTCTACTTTAGATAAAAATAACACAATGTTTAAGTGAATACCTGCTTGAGAACAGTAAAAATGCAAGCACTGCTCTCTTATTCCCTACCAAAGGTGAAGAGATCCATTTCCTTATGCAAGAGGGAAGAGATGTCCCGACATGTCACCTTAGCATCAGAGGCCATCATCTACAGGCTTATGCATCTAGGTCCTGTAACTTGGCAATGGATAGAGATTGTCTCTGCTCACTTCTCTGTATAAGGAGAACGTTTGTGAGGAGCCTACATGAACAAGGGCAAACAAACCTCTGATTTCCCACCTCTTCCTCTAGCAGTAAATTAGTCCATAGCATTTCCGTAGCTGCCATCATACATTACATTAAATCAAAAAACTACCCTTACCTTTCAAAATATAAGGAGATTGAGCTACATGCTGATCGCCATAAAGTATCTCAATTTTTAACCCTTTTCTGACACTCCCGTACATCCGATACCGCATAAGAAATGTGCCATCGTTTCTATCCAAAGGGCGAGGGGTGTAAATTCCGATGACTTCTTTTGGAGAAAGTGCTTTAATTACCACCTTAAACTGTGTTCTTCCTGTAAAGAGGAAAATAAAAACAGATAAAAGCATTTTAAGCTATTTGAATCACATACATGAAATAAAGGTGAGAACAAACTCTACTGGATTAAGTCCATGGAGTTTAATTTAACTTTGCACTAGAAATTTTTTTCTTATACCAAGTTGGTAAAACTGAAGATTATCCTACCAGATTTTTTGATCATCACATACCTAATAAATGGAAAACCTATAGCTGGAGATAAAAAAATCATGATTACAAGATAGAAGGAAAGGCTAACAGTATTTTGAAGGAAAGATTAGGTTTAATACTAAGTTTTCAAGTTAGTGCTCTGAGGAACAATCATTTCCTCTAGAGTAAGAAAGACGGCAAACCCAGTTAAAAGTAACAGGAGAAAAGAATACTTGCCAGCTTGTGGGAAGGCAGTTGCAGCATGCAGGAGTCAGATACAAACTGTTCACCTTTGGGCTGCAGCTGACTCTCTTGCAAATTTAGAGTCCCAGCTACTGAAAAGCAGGGATAAGAGAATGATAGTAGAGATGTTTCCTGGGCATCTGTCTGACCTGTGCTTAAAGATCACCAGCATTTCATCATTAACACGCTGTGACTTTTTAACTGGGCACGGAATAGTTTGTGGACAACACGAGTATGCGTAAGGATAAATCTGTTATATTCCCTTTTTTCTGTCACTAATGGCCATCATCAGCTTTATTCTTCAAAAAAGAGGGGGACAGATTATTCACAAAATGTTACAGTCTAAGCATTGCAAACCAAATGAATGTAATGAATGTTACCACAAAGCAGTATACAGAAAGAAATGAAACTGAAAAAATACAGATAAAAGCAAGACATTACTAAAATTTGAATGTGTCCCAACAGCACTAAATGATTGAGATGTTACAGTTAATTCTATACAATCCCTATTTTAATGTACTTTGCATCCACAAATAAACGTGCTGATGTGGTAAGTACAACAGGCGTTTAACGATCAATCATGTCTTCTTTAGAGCACTGGATCTTGAAAATGGATTCAAGTCAAGTGCTCTGCGAGAGTCTCCAGATTAAATTAGGCGGAATCCTTCTGATTTCAGACATGTATTTCCTGACATGTCATGCCTTTTCACAGAGAGAATAGTTACCCCGACTAACTCAGATTCGTCCAGATATTGTTGTCAGAATTGGTCCCTCAATCAATAAGCATATGGCCAGTGTCTGTGAGCAGAAGACTCTCTCATGGCTGAACACACCCCCTCTTCTGCTTTGTGTTCCAATATAAGAATATAAAATGTGGATTATTTGTAATCAGTTTTCTTACTGTTCAAAGTCCATGCCACCTAAAGATGCCAAGAATCAAGTCAGAATACCTTCATTTGACAACATATTGGAGAAATAAAATGAAGCAAGCATTCATTCCTTGTTCGAATGCCAGTGTGGCAAGCAGCACTCCCACCAAGTAAGGAGTGCAGAATATTGTCTTCAGTACTAGCAGATCTATCATGAGAAGCCCTCATTTGATTAAGTATCATCAGGCCAGAATGATTTCCAGAAGTGCACTTCTGAGAAGCAGAGGAATGTTAAGGTTGCTCCAGATACGTGGTACTTCCTTTTCAGAGGAACGACGAGCGGACGCCTCCCTGCTTGCATAGGCGGTAGGCTGAGGACACGCGAGCAGTACAGTTCCGCAGTGTGACATTTCCTTGGGCAAGTACAAGTATAGCTCAAGCAGTGCTAATAGGCTTAAACTCCAGAACAATTTCTATGAATGGCATATTGGTTTAGATCAAAAACTGTCACAGCCTGGGATCTCTACAGCTTGGATCTATGTCAGTAGAATTGATTCAGATTGGCTCCCAATTTGGGAGCTCCTCAGCTTGTTTTGGTGTATCTGCAAGCAGAGTCATCATCAGAGAAGAGGCAGAAAAGTACACTTTTGCCCCCTTTGTATATTTTTGACATCTAGCTACTGATTACCTTTCAAGATGGCATAAAGTAGAAATAAAATGATAATCTAAGAATGGCTGTATGATCATAGGCGATAAATTGACCTTTAAACCAAATGTCCGCTCAGTATCTTGCACCTTACTGTCACTAGCAGAGATGTGCAAGGTAGTAGGAAATTACAGAGGAATAATTTGAAATGACTGTCTTCCCCTTCCAGAAATCTGCAACAAAGGGACTTGAAAAATCACAGCTTGTATACACATGATTTCAATAGCCTTCAGTGAAGGTTTTCTATGACTGCTTAATCCCCATTTAAACATTCTGGTATTCGTTGCATCAAAAGTATCCTAAGGCAGTTCTTTTTCCAAAATGTGATTACATATTACAGAGAAGATGTTTGTTTTAAAACTTCTGTCTGATAACACAAGAATTATAGGCATCAAAGGAAGTTCTGGGAAACAATGAATTTTAGTTCCCCATTTGTTTTCTCCTCCTTGAATCAGCCTGAATCCTGTAGCCAGTTTCAAAACCGCCCATGAGTCAGATATCCAGAACTATTCAGAGAGTAGTCAGGTTCTTTCTAAATACCTCCTACAGCTCTTCTTTGTGCATGATTATGTTTTACCATGCAACACTTGATAACAGAAACATAATGGAGAAACACAGAATAACGAGAATCACAGAATTGTTGCATTTGGAAGTGACCTCGAGATCATCTAGTCCAACCCCCTGCTCGGACCAGCCAGAGTAGGCTGTCCAGGACTGTGTCCTGTTGAGTTTTGAATACCTCCACAAACGGAGACTTCACAATCTCTCTCAGTAATCTGCTCCAGTGTTTGACCACCTTCACAGTAAAACTGAATTCCATGTGACTTCTCCAGTCTTCAGGAACTTCTCCCGTTTGCTGTGATCTTTCGAAGACGATAAAAAGTGGCTTTGCAATGACGTCAGCCAGCTCCCCATCAGGCACCACAGACTTAGGTATGTGCAGATTTTTAAGTGTCCCCTAACCCAATCCTCCTCCACCAAGGGTAAGTCTTCCTTGTGCCAGACTTTCCCTCTGGTCTCAGGGGCCTGGGATTCCTGAAGGCAACAGGGAAAGACTTCTTCTTCAGAAGAAAAGGACTATTTTAACTTTAGTTCTTCACAATGATTCTCATGGATTAGGCTTATCTTGGATTTGGATTACAGAGAAAATGAACAAATGCCAACAAGGATGACACTGCAAATGCTTGAGCCCCTGTGGTTAAGACTTGGGAACAGTTTTATTAAATGAGAAGGACAATGTACCCAGGTCTAAGACAGTTGGGACAGCATCTTATTAATTTCCTCTCGTGTGATCCATATTTTTATGACCAAAGTATCTGCTTTTCACTCTTACCAGAGTGAAGAGACCTCAGAGACTCTGAAGACTCTGAATCTAGTGGCAGCACAAACACTAAGACTGTGGTAAGTCTTTTGAAAGGCTTGAGAAGAAAACATCAGGGAGTTGGTTTCCTCATGAACGGTCTTCTGCACGAGGACAGTGTGGAGCTGTAGTCCAAATAAGAGGAAAGACACATTTCTCCAAAGGTGAGTAACAATTTCTGTTCCTCATTCAACTAAATACTGCCAGAGGTCTTAATGCAGGAGCGAGTCCCCTCCTTTCGAATTTGGCAACAGATTCCATGAATGACTCTTCCGAAGGAATGGACATCTCTGCCTCTAAAGTTGCCACGGGCAGGGAACCTCAATCCATCCCACTCCTACCAGTTTGATGCCAGTGCCAGCAATAGACACCCAGAGCCTGGAGAAGGATCACAGGGCAGCAGGAGAGCACCTGAAGAGCAGCACAAAGGAATTCCAGTCATTCCAGCCAGTAAATCAGCTTCATCGGGGGCCATCATATTTGAGAAGTCATGGCAGTCCAGTGAAGTTCCAGCTGACTGGAAAAGGGGAAACACAACCCCCATTTTTAAAAAGGGAAAAAAGGAAGACCCAGGGAACTATAGGCCAGTCTCACCTCTGTGCCTGGTAAGATCATGGAGCAGATCCTTCTGGAAACTATGCTAAAGCACATGGAAAATAAGG
The DNA here is from genome assembly GCA_020745775.1 of Theristicus caerulescens. Taxonomy (NCBI): domain Eukaryota; kingdom Metazoa; phylum Chordata; class Aves; order Pelecaniformes; family Threskiornithidae; genus Theristicus; species Theristicus caerulescens. The sequence goes on along the minus strand of CM036559.1, from coordinate 114,906,711 downwards.
AGGTGACTGGTGATAGGCAACATGGCTTCACTAAGGGCAAATTGTGCCTGACAAATTTGGTGGCCTTCTATGATGGGGTTACAGCGTTGATGGATAAGGGAAGAGCAACAGATGTCATCTACCTGTACTTGTGCAAAGCATTTGACACCACATCCTTGTCTCTAAATTGGAGAGACATGGATTTGACGGGTGGACCACTCGGTGGATAAGGAATTGGCTGGATGGCTGCACTCAAAGAGTTACAATCAACAGCTCGATGTCCAAGTGGAGACCAGTGATGAGTGGCGTTCCTCAGGGGTCGGTATTGGGACCGGCACTGTTTAACATCTTTGTCGGCGACATGTATGGTAGGATTGAGTGCACCCTCAGCAAGTTTGCGGATGACATCAGGCTGTGTGGTGCAGTCGACACGCTGGAGGGAAGGGATGCCATCCAGAGGGACCTTGACAGGCTGGAGAGGTGGGCCCATGCGAACCTCATGAAGTTCAACAAGGCCAAGTGCAGGGTCCTGCACATGGGTCGGGGCAATCCCAAGCACAAATACAGGCTGGGTGGAGAATGGATTGAGAGCAGCTCTGAGGAGAAGGACTTGCAGGTGTTGGTTGATGAGAAGCTCAACATGAGCTGGCAATGTGCGCTTGCAGTCCAGAAAGCCAAGCGTATCCTGGGCTGCATCTAAAGAAGTGTGACCACCAGGTCGAGGGAGGCGATTCTCTCCTTCTACTCTGCTCTGGTGAGACCCCACCTGGAGTACTGCGTCCAGCTCTGGGGCCTCCAACATAAGAAGGACATGGACCTGTTGGAGCGAGTCCAGAGGAGGGCCACGAAGATGGTCAGAGGGCTGGAGCACCTCTCCTATGAGGGCAGGCTGACAGAGCTGGGGTTGTTCAGCCTGGAGAAGAGAAGGCTCCAGGGAGACCTCATAGCAGCCCTCCACTACCTGAAAGGGGCCTACAAGAAAGCTGGAGAGGGACTTTTTACAAGGGCACATAGCGATAGGACAAGGGGTAATGGCTTTCAACTGAAAGATTTAGATTAGATATTGGGAAGAAGTTCTTTACTGTGAGGGTGGTGAGGCACTGGAGCAGGTCGCCCAGAGAAGCTGTGGATGCCCCCTCCCTGGAAGTGTTCAAGGCCAGGTTGGATGGGGCTTTGAGCAACCTGGTCTAGTGGAAGGTGTCTCTGCCCATGGCAGGGGGGTTGGAACGAGATGATCTTTAAGGTCGCTTCCAACCCAAACCATTCTATGATTCTATAAATATCACTGCCGGTCACAACCACCTTTTTCAACTTGTTTAAAAGCAGCCGATTTAAGCCAAGTATCCTCTCCCTATGACTATCACCTAGTAGTATTTGGATGAAGAAGCCTTCGAATCCAGAGCATGTCATGAGGTAGGATCACAGAGAAAATAGTTTTCTGTTGGTTTACACCTTTGTCTCTTTCTACCCATTTTATAAAATAGCATTTTAACTGCGCATAGAGATTTCCTACCAGAGAAAACAAAGTTTTCAGTTATCATAAAAATAAGTGAATATTGAGAAATCTCAAGTCAACTACTACTGAATTTGATGTCCTGGTCCTGACTGACAGGAAATAACTAAGGGGGTCTTTGTTCCCAGCTGGTTACGTACTGACCGCTCTACAGACATGAGCAGCTCCGGACCTACCCAAAGGATACGTTAGTCTTAGTTGGTGGCAGTTTAGATGCAGGAAGCATTTGATAAGGGAAGAGTGACCTGATAACAAAGCTCTCTGGGAAGAAGCTAACCCCACTGAAAGGGAGGGGGAAGAAAAGGGAGACTGAATATTTAATGTCAGTACAAATTATTCACTGGAGGCAACAGGATTTTTGTTTATGATTTACAACATTCATTGCGTAATGGGGCCAAGGCCTCTAAGTATTACTGCAGTATTTAATTATGACAGCTTTTTGCTGATTTCTTTTTTTAAAATTGGAGGAAGGTTACCATGGTAGTTTCTCACTCACGTTTTCGTGTTTCTCTCAATCCAAAGAAATTATAAAAGAAAAATGTGTCCTTGTTGAATCGTCACCACTAGTGCTTCTGTGTTACCCTGAAAACCCGTCTGGGACAGCATTTTAAGTACAAAATAATTTTCCAGTCCTGAAGAGAGACTGAAATACAGACACAGTCAAAATGGGATACTTTAAGAAATCCAGATGATGAAACTTGCTTTATGCATTTTTTTTTCTCTTGTGTACTTGCAGAAGAGGTATTCCATGCATGGATGAACGAGTGAAGAAATGCAGGGATGGAAAGAGAGAAAGGGTAACAAGGTATTGATTTATGCAAATTGTTAGAGAAGAACAAAAAACCCAGTCGCCTATTTCTGACATGTATGCAGAGGAGGAATTAGAAGATCTGAAAAGAAGGGTTTTTTCCTCAACTGTTTTACTGAAATCATTGCTGGTTACTTTTGCAGACGGAAATTGCAAAATCAGTAGAGCCAATAAAGAGGCAGCTGAACAAAAGAGGTTCACTTAGCAAAGCGGGCTCCTTTGAATAGCGTATACTGTAACAGGGTCGGATGCGAGGGCCTTTATCCAGGAACAGAGAGATACAGGTCGTGGTAGGAAGCTGTGGGTGACCATCGCAAAAGCCCAGGCATGGTGGTCAACGAAAGACCTGAGGGGACCTGAGGTCCTGCAGGGCTGCAGGTACGAAGGGGAGCGTAACCGAGATGCACTCTGTCTAGCGACACTGAAATGAGCGCTGGAAGAAGTGTGCCGCTGCCCTGTGAAAGCAGCTGATAAAACCTGCAAGAATGCCTGGGGGGCCTTGAAAATATTAGTTAGCAGAGTACGTAGATCATCTGAAGAACAGTTAACAGCTGACTCTCTCATGGTCAATGGTACATAAAGACATGGTGGGTAGTTGTTAAACCTAGGGGAAAACCTAGCAGAAAGAAGGGTAAGGTGATCCAAGTATCCAAAGAAAAAATCTATGCAGTTTATATTAAAAGTAAGTTCTGTATTTTCAGCAGTGAGTGAAAGAGTGAATTCCGCATCATTTGACATCTTCCTAAAAAGACGGGTGAAAGAGTTACAGCCTGTAGGTCGAAATTACGGTGTGATGTGCAATGGTGCACGTGAATTCTGGTGATTAGACTTGACACTCAGAAAACTCATCTGGATTTAAAATCTACTAATTATCCTATAGAAATTTCATACTGGATACCAGTAAGCACTGACCTACTTGACTGAAATTCTGATCCGCACAAAACACAATTTAATAGATTTGGACAAATTTTAGAAATGGGAAGCCTTCATTGCAGCTCTCCTGCTCTGATCACAGTATTCTTGTTTGTACAATGGAGGTGATAATGTGGATTTATTTAGCTATCCCAGCAGGGATATTTTGAGATGTATTTAGTTTATATTGGAAAGCAGTGCCTTAATAAATATTATTAATTGCAATTCTTACTGACATATTACAAATAGAATTTGAACATTTAAACTCATTTGAGAACTGAAATTTATAGCCCATGTCTATAGGAGTACATTAAACAGTGCTCGTGCACTGGAATATGATTAACTGTACCGCTAAATTGTTAAAGGATCCTTGGCACTCTCCTAAGTAATTCTTGGCATGGCTCGGCAGTTAGCACGGGCCAAGCCAACAGCTCTTCCCTGTCGGCAGCACGCGCGCACCGCCTTGGGCTGGAGGCTACAGAGTGTCGCGGTGTGAATGGAGACCACTCCAGGCCAGATGGCATCGGGACCTGGAAACACTCCAAAGCCATTCAATTTGTTAATATAATATAAATACATGAACACGCTGAGGTCAAAACTAGGTTCTCAGTATCCACGTCTTATCGGTTTATCTTGGAGGATTTAAACTAGCATAAGAATCCAGCTTCCCACCTTTTTACCTTTAGCAACCTGTTGTTTGAACCTAAGGCTCTCCCTGCGTGGCTGAAATCAGCCTCCGCGTCGCCGGCAGCGAGTGTGCCGGTGCATTCCTCAGTGCAATTACAAACCCGCGCTGCAATCCAGCACCGACTTGCAACAGCAGCTGGAGAAAGTCCAGACCTGAAGTATCCGGGGTTCTGTCAGACTGAAGACACAACCTGGACATTATATGGCTGTTCTTTCATTTCACAAGCAGCAGCCTTCTAACTACACGACACGAAGAGGCCGTGCATACTTGGTAGACATCCCTTCAGTACCACCTATATGAATGGTAAATAATAACGAGCGAAGTAACTGGCTCTACCCTATATAAATTAGCAACACCGGATTTCTGCTGGGTGGCTATCGCAGGGTTATCTCCATTATGAAACCTGCGATGCAAAAGTTATTTTTATTCTAAATTAAAACTACTAATACAGAGCGTGTGGAATTAACTCGCAGCAGAAAACAGCCGACGGGCAGCGTACCGCTGGACTGTGAGAACAAACCCCAGCTCCCACCCTCGGGAGAGGTGTCCTGGGACGGTCTGTGCTTGCACCGAGGAAGCAAGAGATGACCATTACTCCTCCTTAGCGGAGCGGCAGCAGGATAGCGGAGCCCAGAGCGCCGCGCTTACCGAGACAGAAATCGTAAGCAACTGGTGTGCGTGCAGCATGAGCGATAACCACGTTAGCACTTCCGAGCGGGGTACTGGGATTTCTGGGCACCCACCAGCTCCAGCAGCGCTGGTTTACTTTGAGCTTGCTGGTTCGCCGCTGTAAATCACACGTTGTGTAGAGGGGGCTGCGGCTGAGGCGCAGGGCTCTGCGGGAGGAGGCACCGAGCAAGAAAGGAGGGGTTTCACCATGTGCTCCGCTCGCCACCGGGCCTGCGGGGCCAGAGCGATGCGGGGCCGGGCGGGTGCTGAGGGGGTCGGGGGGCAGCCAGGGACCGGGGGAGCGAGGAAGGGAGGGAGGGAGGAAGGAAGGGGGAAAAAGGGGAAGGGGCGGGCCGCTCCGAGCAGCTCCTCCGAGGGAGCGGCAGCCCCGGGCCGGGCCTGCCCCGCCCCCCTGCCCCCCAGCAGCACACGGCGGTACCTGGCGGGGAGCGGGAGAAGTTGCGTCCGGCCGCGCTGACCGCCTGGATGTAGAAGTACCGCACGGGCAGGGCGAGCCCCGCCTCCAGCCCGGGGCCCCACGCCAGGCTCCGCTCGGCGCTAACGGGCTCCGCCGGCTCCGCCGGCCGCAGCAGCGGCAGCGCGGCGCCCAGCAGCAGCGGCAGCAGCAGCAGCCCGCAGCTCCCCATCGCCCCGCCGCCGCCGAGCCCCGCTGGCCGCGCCCGCTCGGCGCGGGGGGCCGGGGCCTCCTCCGGGCCTGCGCGGCCCCGCGCCCGCTCCCCGCCGGCGGCCGCCGCCTGCTCCCCGCCCCGCGGGGCGGCCCGCCGGGGCCGGGGCCGGGGCCGGGGCGAGGGAGGGGCGGGAAGGGCCGGGCGGGCCCCGGGCGGCTGAATCCGGCGCTTTCTTCCCGCCTGCTCCTCTGCCTCCCCCCCGGGCCCGGGGCGAGCGGGCTCCGAGGCTGTGCAGTGTCAGGGCGTCGGGGCACACGGGGTGAAGCTGGTGTGAGCGGGGAGCGAGCCTCGGGGCCGCTTGGCCGCGGGCAGGAGCCCGGCGGCTTCAGGTCGCAGCGGTTTTCCTTCCCGGGTCGGTGGGCGCCGCGCAGCCGAACTGCAGGGGCGGCGGCCCCTGCCTTTCCCCTACCCGGGGTCTGGGCTGCAGCTCAGCCGGCAGCTGAACAGCCTGTCTGGAATTTAAAGAGGAAAAAATCTTATTTCTCTAAAGTTTATTAATTATTACTGCCTGTGTCAGCTTATGTACAGGCAGATTGCTGCAAAAGAAAGAAAAAAACGTAATTTAAAATTCCTCCTGGCTGTTTCTAGGCTTTCCCCCAGCGACCGTATGTAAAGTGAAGGACAGAGCAGGGGCCGCGCTGGGACGTCCTGGCCCGTCGTTCCTGCCCTGCGCTCGCCTCCCCGTCCCGGGGAGGAGGCCGAGCTCGGGCCTCGGCCCAGCGCCCATCCCAGCGCGGCTCCGGCACGGACCCACGGCCGAGAGCTGGAGAGCGCGGCCGGGGCCTGTGGGTGAGGTGCTGAGGCGGCCCGCGGCCGTGCGGGAGTGCTCGGGGATGGGGAAACGGGGATCAGGGCATCGTGCTCCAGACAATGTAACGACAAAGAAATTTCATGGATTTAAAATTATGGACTACAACTAACCAGGGAAAGCCCTCAATGATTTGTCTCCTAAGGTGGTTGTATCATTTTCATCAGAAGCGTTTGCTGCTACTGGGAAATACGTCAGGGTGTCGGTAGATGGTGGCTTACAGGGCTGTTGGAGAATTAAATCAAGCTTCCGTGCAAGCCTGGATTTTCGCATGCAAAGCAACGAAAGCATGAATGAATGCTGCGTGGTTTTGAATAACATGAACTTCAAGTCTGTGCATACAAGACCATGAAAAACAGGTTCCTTGAAAGTGGGATTATCAAGTCTGGTTTCCTCCTTGCTTTTGTCTTTAGTCTCCTAAACTCGCTCACCTCAGATAACCAGAGATCTCACCGACATACCGTGTGTGGTGCTCCAACAGGCAAGAGAAAACACGCATAGTGGGACTGGGGAGTGGCGTGTGTGCTCCTCGGCCAGGCAGTACCTCCCAGCTGCTGCTCTCCGTGCGGGGACCAGCAAGGGCGGCTTCCCTCTCCCTCTGTGCCAGCTGGGAGCACAGCTGGAGAAGGAGGCGAGTGGGAGCAGTCAGCGTGGATTGGCCAAGGGCCGACCATGCCTGGACCATGCCAGTCACCTTCAGCGATAAACTGGCTCTGCGGATGCGGGGAGAGCAGGGAATGTCATTTACTGTGAACTTAGCACAGACGTTGCTGTCTCCCACAGCGTTCTTGTATCCAAATTAGGGTGTTATGGTCTGGATGGGGAGCAACCAGATGGCTAAAAACCCATCAGGATGGCTGGTTGGGCTTAGCGAGGGCTGGTAATGGGTTGTCTCGACCTGGCAGCTGGTAACAAGGGGACAGCTGCAGGGACCTGGCCTGGGATGGGGCGATGGAGACCTCCATCACTGGGTTTGCGGACAATACCCAAACGGGACTAATTGGTGCTGCAGGGCAGGACTGCTGTCCTGAGGGACCTGGTCAGGGTGGAGGAATGGGCCATGAAATTCAACAAAAAAGTCCTGCACTTGGGTGCCAGGGAGCAGCGAGGGCGGGCTGCTCCCTGGGGAGTGGGGGTGAGGAGCCCAGCCCCATGGCTGGCAGCATGGCTTCACCAGGGCCCGCCCCATGGTGGCAAACAGCATCTGGGGGAGCCGAGAGGCCACGTCACCCAGCAGGCTTGAGGGGACAGGGCAGGGCTGAGGTCAGGCAGGGACCTCAATCTGCAGATCAGGATCAGGCCCTGTGAGGGAACCAGGGCCAGGCACAGCGCTGGGGCGGCTGCGGGGCCCTGGGGACGTCAGCCTGCAGGTGGGGCTGGGCTCAGTGAGGCCCATGGCGGCCAGGCAGGGCTGTGGGGAGATGGAGGCCAACGTCCCACAGCATCGGAGGGGCAGGGACTGGTGGCTCCAGGCTGGCTGAAGTGGTGTCCGGGACCATGGGCAGGGTGGGGGGAGCCCCGCAGAGGGGGGGTCCGGGCCTGTTGGTGCTCTTGGGGCCCTGCCCCTGGGAAGGAGCCAGCCCTGCACTGGTACGGGCTGGGACCGGCTGCCGGGAGCAGCTCTGAGGGAATGGCCCTGGGGGTCCCAGTGGGCAGTGAGGGGGACATGGGCCAGCAGGGAGACCTGGCAGCAACAACGGCCAATGGCAGCCTGGGCTGTGTGAACAGGGGCAGAGCCAGAGGTCGAGGGGAGTCGTTACCCCTTCCACTCAGTCCTTGTTAGACCACATCCAGGTACTGCATCCAGCTTTGGGCTCCCCAATAGAAGACATCAATAAACTGGATCAAATTCAGGGGAGGCCACTGAGGTGGTGGGGCTGGAGCGCTGGCCCTGTGAGGAGAGGCTGGGGTCGCTGGGCTTGTTCAGCCTGGAGCAGAGATGGCTTCGGAGAGCAGATGGACCTTACAGAAGCCCCCAGTTGCCCCTGGGGAGATCATTGAGGAGATGGCGCAGGGTGGAAGGGAGACAACAGGCATAAGTTCAAAGAGAGGCTGAGCCTGGAACACATTTCCCCCCATGAGGACAGTCAGGCACGGGTTGCCCACAGAGGCTGTCCAGTCTCCATCCTCAGAGATTTTCAAGCCCCAACTGGAAGAAGCCCTGAGCAGCCTCGCCTGAGCTCAGAGCTGACCTGCTGTGAGCAGGGGGTTGGAGCAGGGACCTCCTGAGGTCCCTCCCAGCCTGAGCTACCCTGTGATGAAACCATGAGATTTCTGTCCCTTCTTTCAAATGTCACTGAGATGTTAGAAAGATCAAAGGTCATCTGGGGACAGGAGTGACCTAATGGGCGGACAGAGATCGAGACAGAAACACCACCTTAGCTCATAAACCATGTTTCCTTCTGAAACCAGGCTGAGGGACTGCATCACTGAACTTGGGTACCACATATACTGGCTGTAGTAATTAAGGTTGAAAGGCAGTGGTGAGTCTCACACCCTGTCACACTGCACGTGGCAGCCAGGCTCCGCTCAGGCCTGATTCTAGCTGAAGCGGTTTTCACGTGGAGCTCTTCACCTTGTAAAACTACTCATCAGATGTTACCCTTGGCCCCTACATGGAGTATCGGCTCCTCAAGGCAAGCTGTAGGCATACGGCTCGCTAAGGGGTTAACATGTCTACTGTGAGGATACTGCTGCTGATGGAGAACTCATCTCCATCAGCAGAGCCTCATCAGCTTGGCGGGAAGGAGATGGCAGCAGCATGTGCATCGCTAAGGCAGCACGGCCTTCTCCTGCAGGAGGGGCCCCGTTTGAAACCTATGCCATTGTTTGCCACCCGCACCCTGGCAGCAATACTGAGAGGCTGGATTTTTTTTTTTTTTTTAAAATAAACCATCTATGGCATTCACAGTAAGTGAAAAATAAACACAGTACCAATACATTTTTTCATTTGAATGCAGAATTTATTTCAAACAAATAATTTTAAATACGAAAATCCTATAAATTGTGAACATTTATAGAACATACTTTTGCCAAAGAAAAGGCCTGGAAGAGCGAAGGTGTCAAAATCTGGCTCTGCTAAACTGAACGCAGCTCATCGCTATTCAAAGGGTAGCTCTCCCTATGTTTTCACGCAATTGACTGTTTTACAGAATACCATTATCCAGTGTAAATATTCATTTACAGATCCTGAACAGGCTGCAGTCTTCCACAGCTGATTTATGACCAAAAGCAGTTTTTACTTGCTTACATTAAATCAAGCCACCTTATTTCCTGTGCATACATAGCATAGCAAATGAAAAAAAAAAATTATGCCAACAAGGTGAGAACTTAATCCAACTTCTGTTGAACAGGTAGAAAATATTTACAAATAAACATGTTCAAAACCATCCACTTCCAGTCAAGAAAACCTGTATGACCATTTACTTCCCCTGTAAACATTTATTATATTATTCTTTACCTTATGCAGGCTGGTATTCCCCATTTTTGGATTAACATATTTTGCAGAAATGTACAGCAGCAGCAATTCTTCACTGATACTCAGCTGGTTTTATTGTCTTACTCTACAGAATCCTGTACGCATAGAATAGAGCTGTTTACAGAAAAACGTCATTTCTCCTTAGAATACCACATTTTACAAGATTGCAATTATACGGTAGTCATTTCCTTCCAGCGCTGCATATGTCAGCATACGCTTATATCCTTCCAAAACAGGCATGTCGTAGAGATCGATTCTGACTATAAATACATAGTTTATATTAGTCCTTCTATGTACAACAAAAGACAAATTACCCCAGTATAAAGTAACACTACTTATATATCGGTACAGATTTGAACTACAGACCCACTTCTTTAACGAAGTTTACAGTATAAAAAAATAAGGGTACCAGTTACCTACTATAATATTTTCATCTTTTAGTTTCCTGTGGAGTAGTCAGTGATACAAGCATTGCTTGCTTTGTGTAAAATACATTATTTTAAAATACCAGTATACTGTCCTTCCAGTTACAAAAATATAATTATGTCCTACAGAAATTTCATTGAATTAAAAAGTGTATCAAAAATATGCATCATCATTTTAGACCATATGTGAAATTAGAAATAAAGTAGAAGTAAATGTATAATTATTTAAAAATACTATCTTCTGGCTCAGTGAGCCGCTTCTGATTTTGCAGAAAAAGAGATCAAAGCGTAGTTAGAAATTTAATGGCCAGGGACGAGTTTTGGCTACCGAGTAATAATACTACATTATTAGTGTGGCTGAAGAAGAGCCACTGGAAAATGTTTACAGCCATTCAGTTCGAAGGATAAAAAGTACCGTGGTGACAGCGGGAATGGTTGAAAAATACCAAGAAGGGACGGTAATTTAGCAAAAGGCAAAGAGCATTTCTTACTGGTTTTACTTACTTTGTATGTAAAAACGTGCGCGTCTGTACAGCGCAGTCGCGGCCCTGCCAAGTGCCCTCTCGGGCCGCTTCGGTGGTGCTGCCCTGAGGGAGCCCAGCGGCTGCAGGAGCCTCACCCCGAGACCGGCTGAGCATGGGCAGCGGGAGGACGTAGGGACGTAACCAGGTGTATTGGTTATGGTTGGCCTCCCACTATTAGGACACCTTAGGATTCAACCCGTGAGGTTTATATAGGAAATAAATAGGGTAAATCTTTTTACATTTTGCATGGTTTAAAGCGTCGGATTAATAATCCAAATTAACCTGTTCCTAAACCAAAGGCAGAAATCTGGCCGTTCATCTCAACTGTAACCAAAGCTGTGCCAGTTATGTATCTCCCATGTCTGAAAAGCAGATTCCCATGCTCAGCTGCGTTTCTTAACACGCTGAGGAATTTCGGTGAGTTTTCCAGCGCTGTGCCCTTTGCTGAGCTGTCTCCCATGCACTAGCGGAACTTTTGTAGCTCACATTGCTTGCTGCTCCTGCAATGCTGAGGAGGAAAATCCTGGTGTGGAGTCCACCTCAACTGCACGGCAGAACAAACACCAGTGGGGACGTTGCTGCTACGCTTCCCAGGAATGCAGAAAAAGAACATTCATACAGAATATGCTGTAAAAACTGAACAGGTTTTGTTTTGTGGTGGTGTTTGTGGGGTGGGATGGTTGGGCATTATCATGCTTGATCTGGTAAATGAGGAAAATTGGAGAAACGGCAATTTATCAGCAAAGTAACCTCCTGGTTTTCTGTTAAGTCTTATTAAAAAAGTAGGTCAAGCTAGAATTTATCCATTCCAGCACTGTGTAGCTGGCAAGAGCCTAAGCCACTGCTTGCTGACTCAGAGGAAAGCCATCTCTGGAGTTACACTGCCCAAAGATCCACAGTTGTTTACCTTCTATTATTTTGGGAAGAGATTTTTTAACATTCTTTTTCCCTGCTAGGAGAAACAACAATGGCAAAGCCACATATTTAATACAAAAGTCAAATGCTCAGCTAACATAAGATACTAACTTCTTTAAAACTAATGAAGTTGTACCAATTTATAGCAGCACAAGAACTGGCTCAAAGTATTTTACGTGTTTTTGCCTGCCCAGAAACTACAGAGCTATCGTGCCGTCTTAGTACCACGGGCCTTTCATAGCTCCGATTCTTTATCTATCTCATCTAGGTAGTATTCATCATCAGTGGTGGTATCGCTGTCTGAATCCGAATAAGCTGCTGGGTCTTCCCGATAGATATCACCCAGCTCTCGGGGGGATGAAGCAGCCGATGACATTTTACTCCCAGCAGAACTGGAGCTGAAAAGCTCAGCCCTGTTTATAGAAGGGGTCTCCCCATCTCTGAGAGCACCAGGGTTATTAAGAAGACAAGGTCTCCACAATCGCCCTTCTGTGAGTGACCTCTTGATATTTTCCAGGAAGGCCAGCTGTTGTTCTTTGCCAAATATACCAAATTCAACAGACGGATACATCAAATTTCTAGTGCTGTAACATTTTTCATTGTCCGATGCCCAGTTTTCATTTTCATCACAAGACAACAGCTCCGAGTAAGATTTAAATCTCTTCCCATGTATACCATCTTTTGGTAGAATATTGCTTCCGGAGGCAAAGGTCTCATGGGAATCTCGAGGACAAATACTCTCAGAAAGGTGACGCTCACGCTGACTTCTGGCATGACTCTTGCGCAACTGATAGCTATGCAAGTTAGCATTTTTTAAGCTAGCAGACTGAAAGGTATTTTGACGCTGACCAAGCACTGTCTGGGAAGTCGAGTTTTGCTCTGGACATACATCTGCCTGCAAGCAGCTATTTACATATGTGTTTGAGTTTTTATCAGTTAAAAGCGGCAAGGGAGGACTGCAGGCACGACTGCTAGCTCTTCTTTTCTCATCATTCAGTGGGTCTGATGTAGTAGCAGTGGGAGAGATGGGCTGGCTTTTGCTTTCTAACCTGAGATCAAGTATTTGGGAATTCTTATTTCTTGTGGTTACTGCTTTATCTGGAAATAGAGTTGTAAGACTTGGCCTGTTTTCTACTTTCACTGTAGTTTTCTTGGGACTGATGGCTTCCTTCTGGGCGTATGAGCTTGTAAAAGACCTCCAGTTGCTGTTATTAACAAGCAAAGAAGGATCATTCTGGTTTTCAGTCGTCATCTTCTCAGCTGTTCTTGGTCTTGGCATATTCTTACCAGGGTCCAGACTGTGATTCTGGTTGTCATTCTCCAGCTGCAGGAATGGCTGATGGGAATCCATTGAAATCAATGAGTCAAGGAACATGTCGACCTCTAAAGAAGTGGCGCTTCCATCATTCTGTGAAAAAATGTTACTTATGTGCGGTTTGGGGGGGTAAATTTTTACTTGAAAATTTTCGACTTGTTCTGTAAACAGCTGCCAGTTTATTTTTAATTGAAGGTCTGTTTTTCCTTTTTTCTATATCTTTGACTTTGTCTCTTGTGCAGTCAGAGAGAAGCTTGTTCTCATCTTCTGCACTCTGTGTTATCTTCTGATCTTGTGTAACCCTGAGGACTTTATAGTTAATGTTCGGGCTGCCTTCACTGTGCCTTTCTGATTCCTGCAAACCACTATAATCTTTACCCATCCGAGTACTCTGTGAGTTTTGCTCTTTTTTAATTTTTGAATTCTTTAATTCATCTGTATCTGTGCTAACCCCTTTGTCTAGTAATGGATCAGCACTGGAAGCTGTTCTTACCTCAGATGCTTTGTTCTGAGACTCTGAAAGCACTCTGCTACAGGAGTTTAAATCATTTGCATTTTTTCTTGAACTGTCAGCCCTTAATTGCAGTCCACTACATTTATTATTATACAGAGGGGTGGTTTGGTGTAGGAAATTTACTCTCTGTTTGAATTCATTACTATCCCTGTACGTGTCTTCCGCAGGAAGACGCGGCACATCAGCACGCTCTGTGTTACCGTTCCTTCCAAGGGAACTCTTCTCTCCTGGGTGAAGGAGTAAACTGTTCAGATTTTTATTGGTGTTCACTTTAGGGGGCTGACAGCAGTTTTCAGAGTTTCCCTTCTGTATAATGTTTTTATTTGTTGAAGTAGAATACAAAGGATTCTCTAAACATCTGCCTGGTGTGGGAGGGGTTGATAAAGTGGGCATTAGCGGTGTGGCTGTTTGTAAAATTTCCTTCTTTTCTTTTAGACATATTTCTGCATTTTGGCTGCCTGAAGCATTACAAATGGCCTTACCTGACTTAGCCACTATTGCAGTGGATTGTGGACCACCAAAAGAAATTTCTTTTGTCACTGTGTCAGACAGCACATTTTCTGCTAATGAAAGATCTGCTGAACTATCTTTCCTGTTATGTACCATGCTCATTGACTTTGAAGTACCTGTCTTCTCAGAGCTAGGAGATAAGTGGGAATTCTTTTCTTCACTATCAACAGCAGTTTCTAAGTTCTGAGGTGTGACCAGAGCTGAAGGTTCTTGGTCAGGAGAATACGAAGGCACCTCTTTTTCCAAAGTACTGGGGAAAAAAACATTTGCTAAACTCACATGACCTTCGTGTTTCTTGTTCTGTATTCTTGGTGACTGAGCATTTTCTTTGGGACAAGGTAAATCTGCATCCTCTGGATCATCTCTAAAGAGGTTAGAAAATGTTCTTGAATGCCTCCGTGGTAATGTGTAATAAATTGAAACTAGTTCATGATACTTGACATGATCTTCATCAACACAAACTGTAAATGTGCTTGTAGTTTTATATTTCTGTAAAAAATTTCCCCTCTCCTTACAATCCAAAACCACAGAGGATTCTCTTCTGCTTAGATGTTTACATCTGTCTGTCAGTTCAGCTGACGTACTACTACTTACTGAATCATGAGGACTTTTGGTTAAAGGACTGGGGTAATCTTTTTCTTTGTTACTTGTAGCAGCATTTAATGATGCTGATGTTAAAAAGGAATGTTTTGAGTCTAAACAAGACACATCTCTTGGATTAGAACAAAAGGCATCGGCTCTATGTGGAGTTTCAGACCTTACACGATCGTATGTTGTTCTACTTTCTCTAGGTAAAGAGATGGGCGTATCTGTCGTAACACTACCAGCAATGCTAGCTGATTTTCTAGGCAAAGTGTAATAAATAACAAGTGGGTCAGGAGATTTGAGGCTGTTTCTGCTAGGGGAGCCAGTGATGCTGCAGCTACTGGTATGTCTCAGCAAGCTGTCTTGCTTGTGAAGCCTTTCAATACAAGGTGAATTACTCCTTATTTTTCCGCTTTCTTTTTCAAGGCAAAAATAACTTAAACTATGTTCAGAGGTCTTGGGGTCTCCATCAAAGCTATGCATAGAAATATTTCCAGAATTTCCATTTTGTGGAGAACTAGTAGTGAATTGTCCATTACAGTCCTTAGTAACTAAAGTGCTTGTATTTTGCAGTGTTTTCTGTGAAATCTTTTTGGTAACACCTATTCTGCTCACTTGAGCTGTTTTTCCACCTTCTGCTTGAGATTCAGTAACTGTGCAATTTACTGAAGAGCTAGTTAGTGTCCCGAAACATTTAGAATTGTCCTTATGAGAAAGTGCTTGTGGAGAGCTTTGTGAGGAGCTAGATGAACATTCAGGAGGACAGGACAACATGCCTTGACAGTTTGCTAATTTTTCAGTGGATGGAGCAGGAGCAAGATTCAGCAGTGAGGACTGTCTCTTTGGAGTAGCTCGGTTAATGGCTTCTGCACTCCGATCATCCTGTTTGATGCTCCCTCTTTTTGCGGCAGAATGAAGATTATGTTCCCATTCTTTTTGACTTGGAAGAAAAGGTTCCTTCCTGCTCTCATCAACTGGCAAAATACAGGGAGGCTGACTGAACACACTGTTGGGTGGGCAATCGTTTTCCTTCATTTGTACATTTCTTTTATCACCATTTGATGCATACATTTTCGCAGTATCTCCTCTGGCAGTGGCTTGGGTTTGTCTCTTTGATCTCATTGTGTTAAAGAGAGATGCGTCGCTTTGCAACATGGCAGAAGCAGGGCTGTTAGAGGGAAAACTCTGGGCGTTGATGTAGTTTGTATCTGCTTGTTGAGAACCTGACTGTAATGGCATGTCATCATCTGGCAGTTTCATAGTTTCGACCTTTTCTTGTTGTGTAAAGTCTGCCTTAGTACTTCTTTGGGTAACGACGACTGAATTCCTGTTCAGTCCTATAGGTTTTGTTTGGTCCTTCAAATTAGGAAAGACTGACTCATCAGTTCTGATACTAGATGAAGAAACTGAAGAGTTACAACTTAGCCAAGGCTGACAGCCCTCAGTGAATTCTGAAAAAGTTCTATTTGCACTTCTTGTTATCCTTTTGATATTCATATTTTCTGGAGAATACATGCGAAAATCGTTCTGCAGGCGCTGTGAACCAAACTTGGCATTCTTTGTATGTGCCCACTGCCGGTCATTTAAATTAGCCATTATCACTTCAAAGCTGGCATCAGGGGAAATAAACACGTCATCACTGTAGTACTGAGGAATATCAGCCCAAGAAGGATAGCTGTCTTTTTTTCCATAAGGAGAATTTTTTTGGTTTGCATACAACCTGTCATGAGAAGTATCTCTATAGTAGGATCTAGAGAGATTATTTTCTGATTTGTATAATGGATAATTTTCCCAATTATCAAAGGGCAATGGAGAAGTAGCTTTGTCAGGGCAACTAACTCTACTAAAGCAACTAGTGCTTGAAATAGATCTTCTGTAGTGGTGTTTTGACTGGTAAGATGCATATTTCTTGGTTTCTTGCAAAGAGCTAGGATATCTACCATGGTCTGTAGCATGAAACTCCATCAGTGATTGGGTTCTAAACATTTTTTCTTGAGTTGATGTTTGTCCAGGAGAGTCTGGTGTGTTGTTCCATACAATAGAAGACAGAGGAATTCTCTTCGGGTTCTGTCGACCAAACCTTGGTACAAAACCATTGCTGCTCTCCCTTGCCAACGGATGTTGTAAACTAGATGCTGATAGCTGGTCAGAAGATACTGATGATGGACATCTCCGAAGGGAACACACAGAGTAACTTCTTCCAGCTGTATCCCTGTTCATACAACTCTTGTGCCTAAATCCACTGTTCTGTGTTATGGAAGGAGGATGTAGGCTTCCTTCTGAAGACCGTCCAAAAGAAACGGAAGATAGCCTGCTGCTTAGCAGATGAGGATTTCCATCAACTGGATCACCATATTTGTAATCTTCTTGAAACGCTGTCTGGTGCCAGTTTATGTATGCACTGTGTAATTTCCTTGGTCTGATGAAAATCTTGTGTTCATCTTTGGCTCTTATTGTTCTCAGTCCATCTGGGAAAAATGTGC
Organism: Theristicus caerulescens; assembly: GCA_020745775.1. Lineage (NCBI taxonomy): Eukaryota > Metazoa > Chordata > Aves > Pelecaniformes > Threskiornithidae > Theristicus > Theristicus caerulescens. The sequence continues at coordinate 114,889,896 of CM036559.1, read as the reverse complement.
TAGGCATGTCACTCCAGTCATTTCTGTGTTGCCCCCTACTAGCAGTCTGCCTCTTTGAAGTAGGGAATGCACTACTGTATTGGACATTTGATGCACTGCTAGTAGAAACTGTCCTGTCCAATGGGTCTTGGGCTTGTTCCTGGGCCAGCTGGTCATCCAGATCATTTAGAACTGCACAAGAAAAAAAAAAAGAAGAGACTTGGTTTTGTTTTCTTTAATAATCTTCTATTTATGTTAAAAAGTTTCATGTACTACATTAATAATCAGAACTGGTTTTGAAAGGAGTCAGCTTCTCAGCATTCAAAACCATTCCCAAACCACACATTCTTTCTCCACAGGACCTTTCAGTGGTCACCCATCGTGACTACAAGGAAAAAAATGCACTGCTCCATGACTAATCTTAAAACTGCTCTTTATGTAAATGTTAGCCTTTATGCTATTTAAAAGAAAAACAAAACAACTTGAAGTCTGAATTCTTACTCACACGCTATATGTATGTGTGCAAACTTTCCAAATCTAGCTTGTAAGCAAAAAATCCCTGAAAAGAAATCACTAGGCAAACATGGACCTTTCTGCGTGTCCACAAAGCACAGTTATGATGTAACTGTAAGAAAACACAGAATCCTGCAAACCATCAAACAAGCATATTCAGTAGTCTGGCATGTCCACCATTTATTTCATTCAGAAAAGAAGTTCTCCACTAAATTGTAGCTTATTGCTTTAAAATGAGCAGTGAAAATGGCTTTTTCTGCATAAAAAAGGGTAATGAAATAGTTAGGAAGCTGTGATTCATTCTAGCAACAAAGCTGTATGTATATATAGAGAGAGTCTCATGAACTGGAATTAAACACTATACAGCCTAGTTAACCAAGATACGCAGTCATAAGACTAAGTGACAGCAATGTATTTAAAGTACTTTTATTGGCAAAAACAATTATGCCTTCGCTAATTGTATTCTTTTTTGTATTTTGAAAATAGCACACATAAGAGGTAAACAGAAATGGATATGGCTGGTTTGTTACAGCATTTCCTAATCCATTTGAATAAAAAAGACTGACTGATCAGTCATTAGAGATCTGTGCTAATAGTACCAAATCATTAAGAAAGCATTGCTAGGTATGTATAGTTGGAATAAAAGGTGATACAAAGGTACTAAAATTTTCCATTTTTCTAAGTTTCTCTTCAGCATGGAAGAGAAGACTCCTGAGAGAGTCAGTTTAGAACAAGAAAAAAGACGAGCTGTTTCTAAGTCTTCCATTTGGAGGACACCAGCCAAGCTACGTACAGTTTTTCTCTGTCAGTGGGCAAGTGCACAGTTATGACTGACACCCAAAAGCGGTGACAGGCATGTGAGTTTCAGAAGAACCACTGTCCACCATGCAGTGCTCTCCGCTTCCAGCACTGCCGACTCACCCGCTGCTTCCCCATCATGCTTTCAATCTGTGATCTCTTGTAATTTTGGGTGGTAGAAAGTAATACTCAGGGACGTTTTTTTGCATGGATCTGAGAAAGTTTATGGAAGAACACCTTTGTACTCCCATAGGCTGGGTCTGATCTTGCCTCGGTTCCCAGCAGCGAGAAAAAAAAAAAGAACCAGCAACTTTCGACTGGTGCTATAACGGCTCCCAGAAAGCTAACTGAACGCCATAATGCCTCTTGCTTCTGTGGTTTGAGGCTTTACAATTCATAAAACCAGGCCAAGTAATTCATCATTATCAAAATTATGCATGCAGGAAACTGGGATGAAATTCTTCTCACATAACTGTATGTCTGCATCTAAAGGATGCAATATGGGCTCCTGTCAGAACCAGCAGAGAGAAAGGTGCGCTTTAAAGGTGTGATTCTTCTGAACTGGATCGGTATGAGATGAAATGCACTCTAAGAGTGAGCAGTGACACATCTTGAAGTCAATGTCAGAGTAGTTATTCTGCTGCCAGACTAAGCCAGCAAAAAGTAGCCACTATGCTAGAAGGTAATGAGCCATATCTTTACAGCCTACGCTTTTGCAGAAAATTCTCTGAAACCAGTCACCACAGTCACTTCTGGTAACAGTAATATCAGAACAAAGTAAGGACACACACTTACCACTGAAAAACTCCTTCTCTAGCTGTTCATTCCATTCCTGTGTACTTTTCTCCATCATTTCATTTTGGTTTGCATCAAAAGAATGACCACTTGTTTCAGCTGACATTGGGGAATTACACACTTCAGCCTGTTAAAAATTGTAAGGCAACACGATTTTAGTTCTACACGTGGCTTCAAATCATGTTTCACGTGTCACATCACAAATCATGCCACAAGTCACAGAGGTTAGTAAGCTCTTTGTGGGTCCATTAAGTACTGTATTATTAAAATATACAACTGAGGATTGTAAAGTGGCATGCATTTTAGAGACTTTTACATATGTAATAAGGAGATTTGCTCATCTTGTCCTCATACTGCAGCATGTTTTGCATACATGAGTTATAATGACCTTATAATAAGGGACATAGTTACTTATTTTCTCCATATGCATCCTTACTGCATTGTATCTCTCAATTTAGTTTTTCCTAATCACTTCTTCCTTGACCAGCACATTTTAAAATTCACACACTGACCTCCCAACAAAGATTTAATAATTTAACACTACAGTCAATTTTCATATTGCAAGACAGCACTTTAGGGGGCTGTGATAAATTACCTTAGCAGTGGGGAAAATGTCATTCTATTTCCCATCTGAGTTTAGTTTACATGTTAAGCTGGAGAGGTTCCTATCCCATCCATATTTCTCTCAGCTCACAGTCTCAGATGGTAGAAGTGCAGACAACTGCTGAACTGCTGATTTATTTTAGCTGAGACTCTTCCCCCTTTTTTTTAATAAAAACCCTTGCTACTTTTTAGTTCTCAATATTTGCAATATTTTACTCATCTAGCTAGAATAGTCTATTTATATAATAGGCAGCATTCTCTGATAAGATCTTTGTTCAGTCATATATTAATATAGACTATCCATTTGGTTTTGAAATATGAGAGGGGGAGGTGGCCAATTTACCTCCTCTGTACCTTTGGTTACATACTCTATACCTTCTTAGTCCCCTCTGTCGTTGTACCACACAACTGAAGAGGAGGAAAGACTTGTTAGTAACACAGGGCAATAAAGTAAGTAAAATAACAAATATCATCCTTGGAGGAAGTCTGTTTATTTCAACAGCGTGCATGTAAATTACATCAGAAATAAATCTGTTGTTTCATGCTTAAATTGAGCTTGTGCTTATAAAATGGAACATTCAGACAAAAAATAATTTCCTACTGTCAAAATTTACATTTACACAGTAATTCTGCACATGGAAACGTTGCAGGAGAGGCTATAGCTTACTGCCTGCCCAAGACAGCTACTCTTTTTCACCCTTGTACACATGAAAAGAAACAAAGTAAGTACAGTAATTATTTATTCAGTGTGAGATTTGACCTATTTGCACGTTGGTTACAGTTGCCAAAATATGTGAGGAAATTACCCATGCAATTATTCTGTCAGTAAGAGAGAGCTGAAACCTGGGCAGAGCTAGACTTAGGGCTTACCTAGTAAACCTTTGGACTTGTATAGTTTACAGGGCAAGCTCATTCTACGGCATTCAACAGTGTCACAACACAGACATTTTACTCAGTGGTTAAAACAAGAACTCCAACAATACTATTTAAACAGGTGTTATATCAACAGCCTAAACAAAGGGGACTAGTTTTTAAAAAATCTGTCGTTTAAACATTGCTGACAATAAAGTTGACAAGCTACTTACCGTTGCCATTTCTTCCACTTTCGAAGATGGGCTAGCAGAACTGTCATATCTGTAGGCAGAAGGATTAAAATGTTGGCTTTGAAAAGGAATGTGATGTAATTTTCCCAGCTAGCAAATATCCAGCAGTTTCTCTTTAACAGCTATTGAGAAGCATCTGAAAAAAGACTGCTCTATGAAGAATCCATCCTTCCCCCCACAAAAATCCTGCTAACAAAAAAATGTCGGGGAAATGTACCATTCAGTTTGGCCTTGTCAGCTTGCAAATGTTGTAGCTGCGCAGCCAAGAATGAACTCAACCTCCTGATATCTCAATGTCTGCAACAGCCATGAAGTAATTGTTTCAATCCAGCACTGCGATAAGATGGTATTACTTCCTCTTCTGAACAACAATAATTTGGTAGGTACTATGAAGAGCCAAAGTTAACCACTTGTAAATCTATAAGTGCTTTGCACCTGCAATTCTGTTGTTTTTCTCTTCCATTTCACCTTGCTCAGATGCAGAGCTGTGCTCTGCCCCAGCGGAGGAGAGACAGACAGCAGATGGCTTTCGGTGTGAACTTTGGAACTTGCCGCTACTCACCCAAAACAGCCTTTATTTACCAATTTTTAACACATGGTAGAAGGCTCGTCTGCTTCCCTAAGCTACGTAAGACTGCAAGGGCTTGGCGGAGAACTGGCTAGAGCGTCTGTGAGTAATGCAGTGGTTAGAACAAGCCGAGAAGCCCTGAACATAAAAGGTATTCTGTTCTACAGGGTGACTTGCAGACATACAAATACAAAATAAACTAAAGAAACAAGAACAGGACTTGACTTCACTGAGCCTATTCGAGTCTGCAGATCCTTATTTTACAACTAAGCAAACCCAGTCCCTTCAAAAGCCCTGAAGGAAATGTTGCTCAGCTGGTGCTTATTGCCAGTTCTTCCTTCTCTCAGAAACTGTTTTTTTCCCAGGAAGTTAATTCTTGAGAGAAGCTGAAGTAGGGAAAGATGGTTCTGCTCAGTCCTGTTTGTCTCAAAGTCTTTTTGAATGACCTTGTTCTTAGGCTCTTAAAACCTTCTTGTGCTCAGGCAGACTACTTTATTGTGCTTCAACAGCAAGTATAAACCGGCTTGTTGGCAGGTTCTTTGTGGCCCAGCCTTTCCTCCTGAAGTGCTTTGTCATTTGTTTGCAATGTGCTTGGAGGCAGGGAAGAACAGTTGAAAGCTGCAATTTGTTTTTTTCTTCTGTAATTGTGAACTATAAAACCAGGATTCCTCTCTGACATGGGGTCCAGCTGAAACCAAAGGAAACAAGCCTGTTGACCTCAGTGGGCTTAGGATCCAGCCAGACAATCTGAATCTGAAATTCCTAATTTGTCCTTGTAGCACTGAATATGAACAGCCATTAATTCAGTGGGTTACCGCTCCCTGTGAATGAAGTTTACAGAACCAGGACTCAGAGATATATGTAGCTCTTCCTTTAAACTAAAATAATGTTGAATATGTTTTAATGTTTCTACAACAAATTAAGAATGAAAATTATGTTTCGGGAGTTTTTACAGTGATTTCCTGCAAACCAAGTTCAATGAAATCCTGTGGCTTAGCGAATTACCTTAATTTTAATTATATGCATAATATAAATGTAAAAGCTCTGTTAGAAGCTCTCTTCTTCAGCTTTACTGTGCAAAGATGCTCTGCAGTTCTCCCCACTTGGTCCTGTGCTTGGTGTTGCGTTAATTGCTCCTTGCAATGAAGCTACATGAAGTAGACATGTTAGAAATGTCTTCTGATAGTCTAGGCAAAAATTAAATTTTCATTTGCACCTCTGGCACTATTCTAAATTCCTCTGTGTCTTTGTTGTCACTGTTCTTTCAGAAATAACTGGTCGTTGCATCCTGCTTTATTTTTCTCCCTGCCAACTTACACAGACAAGGTTATTTTAATCTTTTCCCTGTGCCAATCCCTCCACTTCTCAAACTGCCTCCTTATTTTTTCTGAACAGTTTTATGTTTTTCAGCATTTCAAAATTAAAGTTTTGCTTACTTCCAGAGAAATATTGCTTAACTTTAGGAAAAAGTAATTCAGTTTCTTTTTTGGTTATGAATATTGAGCAATGTTTACATTATTTCGCACACACATGCACGCACGCATACACACATACTGGTAAACATTATCTATTATTCATAAACAGAAAAGAAGTTAAATTACTGCTCAAGTTCAGAAATATTTGCCATCAGAAAAATACTACTCACTATGGAAAACAAGAAGTTATATTTTATACTTATATACATATGTAACCTTTGTATGACAACCAAATGTAAGATTAAATGTAAAAGATTACTCTACTTACTACTATCAGTACTGGTAACAATAATATAAATCCGTGAATTAAAATCTGCTGCGAATTAGCATTTTCACTGAGGCACCTGTCTTCCCCAGGCCATCTCCGAGTTGTCTATGTCAGAGTGTAATCCGTTTTCTTCTATACTATTCCTATCAGTACTACGTAAGAAGCCCGCTAAGCAACAAACACATAAATCAAATATGCTGAAAACACAATTAAACAGCATTTCTTTTCCAGTATGAATCACACTTACATATTAGAAAAGAGTAAGGATGAATTCAAGAACACCGAACACCTTTGAACCAAAAGCGATCAAACATTTCACTACCTTCAGACTACAGTTACAAACCTTTTATTAGCATCTTCTGTATCTCCACATAAGCATACTCTTTTTTGCAGCATCCATAATTTATTCTCACAGCAAAACACCACCACAGCTGATGAAACCGTTTCTCCAGTACGGAAAGGACCCTCTAAACAGCCATTAATATTTAGCTATTTAAAAGCTTCTGCCAGTTAGGCTTACTTACAGGATTTACAGTGCTGCCTCCTATTGTATTTCACTAGCTCTCCAAAATAACTCTACCTGGTGAGAGGCAGATTATTTCAGTGCTTTGTCTATGCATAAAGCAAACCACATGCCACGGCAACACCTAGAAGAGGGTGGGGGAAGTTTTCGACAGAGAGGCGTGACTAGAAATTGTAGCAATCAGCTCAGTTACACGTCAGGATTGACTTGTTTATTTTTCAAGCTGTGCTTAGTAAGAAATCAAAGGCATCTCAGCCTGAGATACAATAGATTTTCTGTGGAAAAGCCAGATAAACAGATATTAGAAAAGCTGACGCAATGAGTAGGCACGGTTTATTTTTTCGCCTTCTTAAATTAAGAAATCATTTCAATGCTTAGATTCTACAGCAAAGCCTAGACCTTCGCTTGTACATTGGCTACCTTACCGTGCACCGGGATAAAGTGCCCTTGAAATCTGATTCTCCATTACACACGTGCCCCTTTATTCTGCGGTCTGGTGTTGGTGTATCCCAGCGTAAGGGGCATTACCATGTCAGAGGGAAAAGGAGGGAGCAGATGACACGTATGGAGCAGTGTTAAAACTCTGCAATTTTTTTTTTCTGTGCTGCATTGCTAGGTAGGAGAATTGTTACCAGTAAACATCCACAAAGCTAACCTCACAGCCTCTATTCAAACCTCTCCTTAAATCTCCTTCTGCTTTGATACAAACACTCCACAAAGGCAAGCTGCTGTGCTACAAAACCTACATATCAGACTAATCATAATTTCTTTAGAGGCTTGCATTCCCCGTCATTGTTTATTATACCTGTTCCTTGTCTTAGCGTCATGCCACCTAGGAGCCCCAGGCAGGGACCAGAATACCAGCCCGAGACTCACAGAGTGAAAATCAGCTCTGTGTGCCAAAGATCTTCCAGCTTCATAGTTGGATTTCACTGGACAATGCACCTTTACCTATGATTGCCAGTCCTAAGCATTACCCTAAGATGCACACAAAAATAATAATATTTCACTCAGGTGTTGCTGACAGACAGGACCACACAGGACAAAAGTTAGGAGAGAACAGTCAGCCTAACAAGCCCGAGGTAGCCCCCTGCCCCCCCTTCCCTGTGAACAGCAGCTTTAACTCTGTGGCTGGCAAGGGAGAAGGATGGTCTTCAAACAAAACAGCAGCTCCAGCGCTGCAGATGAGACCATCTTTGGTCCAGATCCAGCTGAAACCAAAGCCCTGACAAAGCACAGAAGACAAAAGCGCTGGAGAGCCACCCTGTTTGCCCAGCTACAGCTAAAGCTGCAGGCCTGCCTCGAAGCTGCCTCTGGGCTAGAAATGGTGGGAACTGATGCAGCAGAGGTGCCTGAGGTTGGTACTCTCTGCCATGGCCTGGGAAAGCTATGCTTTCCTGTTATATCACAGCCATAGGGCGCCAGATCCCCGTGCGCCTTACACCTTGTCCTCTTGGAGGGAATTCAATAGCCGCTGCTAAGTCTAGGGGCTTTCATACACTTAAAGTCTTTATGCAAACCCTGAGCAAAACAGATTTAGCCAAGAGACTTTACCTATTACTTGCCACCTAGTCCTCATTCTCCTGACACAGAACAGATAATCTCTCATTACATGACCAAGCAAAATCCCAGTCTTCCCAGTGAGGTGAAAGGCCAGAGACTGGAAAAATAATTTTAACAAAGTTTTCTAAGCAAAACACAGAACAATTCATAGACTTTTTTAAAGCAGGAGATAATGTATGTTCTGATTATAGCTCACCGTGGTTGCTTCTGAGTCTGGTTTTTCCTTGATTTTCTAAAGGAGAAAAGCCAAGCAAAAGGTGATCTGAACCCCAGAAAGGAAGCTGAAGTGTTCTTTTGTGCTTGAGGATTTGTGCGGGATGACATTTTTAATTCTTTATGATCTAGAAATATTATAAAAAAATTATTTATTTCAAGTTCTTACTAAATTCAGTATTAAAATATACATTAAAAGTTATGTATTCATAAACAATTTTCTTTTGCTTACCTTTTGTGCCAGGAAAATCCAATTTTATTGACATTTTTGGACAGACTATGTGACACGCTGGTTTATAATGACTAACTAGAAGACTAAGAGAAAGAAAAACAGGTCTAAAGTTTCAAAAAGCATTACTGGTTCTGGGTGATGTACATGAGATAAATGAGGCTGATTTTCAGAAAGTAATCAGCACTCAACCATTTGAAAAACAGGATCATTTAAAAATACAGGCAAATCAGATATTTGAAAATTGAGGCAGCCACAATCATTAGTCACTTTCTTTTCACCTTTGTAAGAAATATGACAACCCTAAATATACAATGGTTTAATAGACTGTAATGTAACTACATAACAGTAATTCAGACTAAGGTGTCTTCTGTACCTTACAATTCTTTATGATGGGATTCCCATGGCCACTGGAGTACCTTTTTTCTGCTACAAACTGCATATCAGAACTGTATTTTAAATGCAAGATATCATGAATGATTTATTTGGGAAGGTTATGACTTGATTTCTTCAAACGGAACATAAACCCAGTCTGCCTGTAAAAGCAGCTGGCAATTGGTGTGAAGGAGAGGATTAGGGAAATCTGCTCACAGATTAGGGAAAGAAACTGCAGGGTCTGCTATTAAAACATGCCACAGGAAACCGGAGGCCATAAGGAAACATTACTTCACTCAGGAATAAGGCACTGCATCTTTTTTTTCCCACTTAAAACATCACATGCCTGAAACAGTACAACAGCCCGAAAATGGCTCATCCAATGACTGTAGGAGGAAGCAAAACCAGAAATGGGAGCAAAGTGTCACTGATAACAACAGCAAGGGGCAGCAAGTCCAAAATGAAGTGAATAATTCGTGTCATGTGATGTAAATCCTGTGTATAATACACAGCTTTCACTTCAGTGACAATCACTGTTATTACAAAATGCTGCATCCTTTACCCCTTTCAGAGCCTAACCTGGCATTGTTTGACTTGACAATGAAGGTGACATCAGGAGAGTCCTAACAGCACTCTGCCATAGCCAGGATGGTCTAGGGATGTAGACTGAGCAAGGCTTGTGGGTAGAAGTAGTACCTTTTATTAAACCAACTCATACAGTTGGAAATGTCAGACAAGCCTCTGAGACACACAACCCCCTCTTCAGATCTGAAATAGAAACAGCAGCTTTCAAAGTTAAATACCAGAGAACAAATACACAGAGTTTAGTTAGCTAACGCATCGATTAGACCGTCTCTGAAAGAGAAAAATGGTAGATAGCTGTGGACTAGAGGGGATGTTGGGGAAAAACATTCAGAAAAGACAGAGATCTGTTCTGCGTAGGTCTGTAGTTTCAGGAAAATTTCTAGAGTTTCACTTTTCTTTTGAAATACATGACTCTGCTTCCAGTTGCTATGAAGCACAAATAGGAAGAGCTCAATGAAAAACATGCAGAAATGTGCATGGAATAAAAGCATACATTATGCATGAAAACTATCTGGATAGAAGATGAAAAAGACAGCAGAGAATGCCATGCTTTCTATAGAGACACTATTTTCTTGTGCGTGTTCATTTTGGATGGGCAACAGAACCTGTGAAATGAGATCTCTGGAAGTTGCTTCCTGGTCAGGCCAGCTTTCCAGGCTTTGTCACCCACCCTGATAATCACCACTGGCATGCCTTTAGCCCAGACCAGGAAAAGTTTTACACTGGTACAGTCAAACCCCTCTCACCTAAACCCAGACTAACTACTTATTCCGAATGTCATTTAGGTGCTTCTAGTTTCTTTAAGAAAACGAGGTAAAACTGAAAGAGTTTTTGTCCAAAGTAAATATTACTGCTTTTATTGGGAAACCACCACTATATTTACTATAATTACAGACACTTCATCTTGATTAAGAAAGACGTTTTTTACAGTGAGGACAATCAATCACTGGAAAACCTCCCCGGGGACGTGGTGGAGTCCCCGTCACTGGAGGTTTACAAGATGCGACTGGACAGGGTGCTAGATAACCTCATCCAGGCTCCCTTTCCCATGAAAGGTTGGACCAGATGATCTCCGATGTCCTTCCAACCTGGGCTGTTCTGTGATTCTTACTATGGGATAAGAATATCAGGGATTTTCTGCTGTGACTCCCAGCTGTGCTTTTAACAGAATCTGCTTAATGAAACATAGGCATTTTGAAAATACATCGTTGGTAAAACTTTGACATGAGAAGAAACTCAGTGCAATTTCAGAAACTCCTTAGCTATTACACTCTGAAATGCTCTAAGACACTGGTTTGGCAACCATTATCATATAGATAAGGAAATGGAATAATGCAACTCACCGGTGTTTTTGCTCTTCCTTAGCTGATGCTCTAATGGTGGTTTTAGCATTCTATTGACATCAATGTAATTCTGAAATTTTTTTCTTTGTATTTCTTCAAACCATTCTCCAGTCAGTCCCTGCAGCCCTGTTTCAGACTTCTTTCTCTTCAGAAGTTTGCTAGAAAGGAAAAAAAAAAAACCCGAACAATTTATTTTTAAGCTATTTTAGATATTACAGGCACATCATTTGGAACTCTCCCTGTTGTTCATTTAAGTATTTACAGTATATTTCTACATATAATGACTTTTTAAAAGATACAGTGGGACATGATACATGCACAGCAAACACATAAGTTTTAGTAACAGCAGAATTCTCCAGCTTAACAATGAGATTAAGAGGATGACTCATATGCTTGCATTATTCTCTGCCTGGAAGAAGTGCAACCTTCTTCCTTGCAAAAAGAAGGTAATAATTCATAAGCATTACAGAACTAATTGAAAGTAAGATTAAGTTCAGCCAATAATCGAATTAGAATAAATAATACTCTTAACACAGCAATTATTGAAATATGTATTCACTCATTTAAGCAGAAGCAATAACAAGATTATTCTGATTTTCAAGAGGAAGCTCACTGAGGCCCTCACTGAGGTGCCCACCACACACTGTCTATGTCAAGGAGAATAATAAATTGTGAATTCAGCTAATAGGTATTCATGCAACATGTTCAACGAGTCTATCACATTTTCCTCTTTCCTTGCTGCATAGTGATTCTGCCTGTGTTTAATATGTATGGAAGCAACTAATAATGAATATGAATGTTCTGCCACGCAGAGGCGAAGCCTGAACAAGCTACACACATGTGGCCGCAACTGAAGAAGCTGTTTCATAGCAAGTTCAGGTTTTAGACCAAGAGGTCACAGGAATTAATTGTTTATCTGGACATAAAAGAACAAGGTACAGTTGCAAAGGAGTCGCAATAGTGCAACAGACACGCAAAGTTATTTGTTTTCAAATTACATTACACAAGTGCTGAAAGTACAGATGCAAACGCAGCAAATCCACACCCTAACTGATTCTCATGGCAACGGAACAAGACTTCGCGTGCAGCCTGGAGATGTAACACCAATGTTTCAGCAAGGCTTTCATGTAAATCTTCCACCTTCATCAGTCGTAAAACACATGTCTAGGAATACAGATGCTCTGAGAGAACATAAATTATTTCAGTTATCAATGTAAATAAAAATGCTCATTCTCTGAGACAACATTACTTCACAAAACAAACTTAAAGAGCTAGTCTGGAAACACATGTATTTCCATCTGGAATTAACATAGGGTATATTGTCCATACTAGCACCTGCTGTTCATCTGGTGGCGACTGAAGAATAGGAGGGCAGGAGAGAAATATTTTTGGTAAACGAGTGAATAATTCCCTTGAAGAAGATTACACAGACACACGCACAAGTACTAGCCATTTGAAATAAACTTATTACAAAGGCAAAAATGTTAATCATCACAGATATTACTGCACCATGGGAGTGACTAAACACCATAAACGCCATCTGCAGCATGGAAAACAGCCTAGCAGTAATGTGAAACAGGAGGAGGCGATGAACGAAGTGCTCTCAAGCGCCAACTTCATGACCTCACTCCCGCGGCCTTAGCACAGGCGATCCAAGACACCAGGAGGAGTAGCAGCGCACAGGGCCAGCCATGAGGTATTTTGGGAGTGGCTGCACAGCGATCACAGCGATCGCCCGGAAAACAAGCCCACAGCAGTCTTGCTGCAGCCCCGAAAGCGGAGACCATCTCTGACATCCCCTGCCTGTGGTCTTTCAGCAGAAGGAGCCGGTTTTCCTCCTCAGAACGAGGGGCTCCGGGCCGGCGGGGGAGCCCCTTCCCGGGGGGCCGGCGGCGGGGCCCAGGCCCGGGCGCCACCTGGCGGCAGCAGCCGGAGCCACACGTGAGCGCTGACCAAGCCCCGCCGCTTGTCCCAGGTCCTCAACCTACTCAACCACCCCGGGGAAGCTGACATTATTTATTTATCAGTATCAATTTGCTTTACATTTATGCATTCCAGAGAGAAGAAAAAATACAAAACCCCACACTTACGCTAACATTGACCGTATCGGGCATTGCATGAACATGCCTTTCACCGAAAAATGTATTAAAAGTCTTGCACAAACACTGACATTAATATTTAAACACTATAAAGCGTTTACTGGTACATGCTTGGCAGTATCTGCAGTCATTATCTGTGAATGTGCTGCTTTTGAATTGTGCTGTCATCCCCGGCTCATGAAATAAACCCTTTAAATTGCTTGTGCGTATTTACATTTACACACACATACAGGCCCGTATATTGAACCCTACCTATATAGTTATGTGAGTACCAAATAATATTGGTATGAGACATAATATGTAATTGCAATATCAGATGACTATTAAATATTTCTCATTTGCGATGACTCCCAGCCAAACCACATCATTTCCCTACATACCTGCTCTGTCAAGTCTACATGCCCCCTCATGATACTAACGAACGACAGTTGTGAACTAGAAGGAAAGCCCGTCTCAAGAAACAATTACAGCAGAAGATGGTATCTGCAGCCAGTATTGCAATGAACTTGCCTTTGAGGCAGCGCTATTGTTACTTGGATTGCAAATTACATATTGAGACACTGCTCCGTAGGAGTGTCAAAACACCTAATGCCCTCTAAACCGAACGTACTCATCCTGCTTCCCTGTCTGCTCCATCCATCCTTCCTCCTCATTCCTCTACAGCCACTCCGGGCACTGGGAGCCCCTTCCTCTTGAGAGGAGACAACGCCATTGTGACCGGGAAAAGTACCTGTAAGCTGTTGCAGGATTAAACGCAGCTCCGTTCCCAGGATAACTTACAGGAGACTGCTCCACAAACCGGAGCAGGCAGCAATCCCAAATGACCTCACAGGCTACACCTCATTACCTTTTCCCATCTATTATCCTACACAGCATCTAAACTAATGAATCACTCAGGAGCAATTCCTTTGCACTGTTTTTAAAAACATCTCTTCCTTATTGGCACAAGGATGTCCCAGTATTTCTTATACAGACATCTTCAGGGAAAAGTTAACCTAAATGTTTGTAGGTACTAGGCTTTCATGTGGGTTATCATAAATATTGTGAAAAGAGCTGTAGCCTCCCCCTGCCACTTCTGTTAGGATAATAAGGAGCTTTAATTGCTACTGTAAGAGGAAAGGTATTTTCTCTACTGTCTTCATCCTGAATATAAAGCAGAAGACAGATGTGTAAGGCAGTAGAAACCGGGTTGCCAAATAGGACATCTGGGACATCTCTGCTGTTTGCAGGGGACAGAGGACTCAATCCCACTTTTGCCAAAGCAGTAATTATGATTCCTATTGATTTCAGCAGAAGCAGAATTTGGCCCTAACGGACTCTTACCACACATCTCACGAGAGAACAGATAGACAGCAACCACCAAACACGAGGAACTGCGCCGGCTGAAGGATAAGCGGACCAGTATTTGCTCATTGGATCAAAGCTCTCAGTGTCTGAGAAGACAAGGCTGAAAGGACTGCAGATAAAAACAGTTCTGAAAGCGTTACCCAAAACCTACAGCAGGGCAGAAAATTTGCAAAAAGTTACCTAAAACAAACTTATGTCTTTACTCTGTTTACATTCCTTACTTTGTCAGTGAAAAAAGGCTAGAGATGTTAAAAAATAGTGCCTGAAGAACCAGTTCTTTCCTAATTTTCTTCTTCAACTTACTGCTTTCCTACTGCTTTATACATTATGCTGCACTGGTGAACTGTGCATCTCTATAATTTCTATGGCCAGTTAATTTTCTAGAAAACTCTGGCTGTCATCACAGCCACAGGTAGCTCTAAAATGCATACGCAACAATATTTTCTTACTTATAGTTCCTTTCAATTTTATAAAAATAATTTAAAGACATACTTTCAAGTTGTCATCTTATTTGAAAAAAAGGGGAAAAGAAGTATTACTGACAACAGAAAAGACTAACACAGCTGAAGTAATTTGAAAAAATTATTATCCACCATTTCATATAAACATATAATAGCAATAACAACAACTTTCTGGTTTCCGAGGTGCCAGAGAAGCTCCTGTGGCGGGTTAATCCTACCAGGAAGAAAAATAACGATACGCAGAGCCAAGATAACTCTTTCCTGGCACGTCAGACACACAATAGGTCTATTTTCTAAGGCAGTCTTTACTCTTAGTAGCTGGTATATTTTTGCTCACATTAAAGCAATCTTTTGTTTGTTTTTCTTTCTTACTGTTTTCTGTTTGGCTAATATCAATAAACCAAGTCAGCTTCATTATCACATGTAAAACATTATGCAGAAGTAGGTGAATCAGAGAGGAAAACTGACTCCCATGTTTTGGTTGCACACACTACAAGACAGTGTAAAAAGATGCAGCTGAAAAAGCACTTATTTTTTCTTTGGCCTTTGTATTTGTAAAATTAAGCATTTCTGCAGTAATCCTCTGAAAAATCAAGGCCGCCTCTATTTTGATGAACAAAATGTTGTGTTGGCAATAATGCTTGAATCTAACCTGACAGGTCGCTGCTAATCAAGCACTCAGATTTAATTTTCTCTTCCCCCAAAATACTAGTTTTCTATCTAAGTCTTCATCCTTTTCACTACTATTACTGCTGCTGTCATTTTTGTCATTATGTATTGATTTTATAATGCCCATTAACCCACTAAGTTGCCTTCAGAAGGCATATTTGAGTCTGTGACCAATAAAACTAAAGATGTGTATGGGCAAAGATGATGTGCCACAACAAGGAAGAGTGTGTTGGTGCGATGTTTCTTTCTGACCAGGACCCAAATATCAATAAATGTAATGGAAGGACTTTCACTGTCCTGAACAGGCATCAGGTCAGGCTGCTGGAGAGTCACCTAGTGGTGACACCCCTGGGTGGAAAGGAGTAACTGGAAGTGCCAAGAAATGTTCACCTGAAGGACAGAGGACACATTTCAGAGCCCAGCACTGAACTGTATGGGATGTTTTCAATCCCACTTCAACCGGTGCGTGAATTTGCCAGCTCACAATTATCCCTAAATACTTAAGATTCCAGAAATGTGCAAAACCAGGAGATAGAAGCAGGGAGAAAGTGAAAAGGGAATTAGTCTTTTCTAGTTTTTCCTCCCAGACTGTACATTTAAAAGGCAGAAGTACTTTAAACACAAAGATACCACTTCTACACATGATTTTGATACCCACCCTGTAGTACCCTTTCAAGCAGCAAGTAGGGCTACTTAAGCAGATAGCTGCAAACAGTAAATGTCATTTTGACCCCCGAAGACCTTACTGACAATAGATATCAGATTCACACAGTAAGTCCTGTTGTGTGTGTCAGGGATACAGGCAGGGTATAGGTGAGTTAAAGTCAGAACATTTTTTCTGCCCTTACTGGAGTTCCACCTTGTCTGCTTACGGGAAAAATCCTTCCATATTCACCCCTCTTCTTTTTAATTAAAAAGTAGAAAAATCACAAAATCTGACCCCGTTATTTTCTTTAATTAATGATTATATTTATATTCGTAAAATTCTTTGGACACTTCACAAAGCTTCCAGTCTCTCAGAGCGAAGGAATAATCGGCAGCATCACACACCATCTAGATGCCAGAACATCCATGAGACAAAAAAAAAATACAGAGCAGTATTGCACTACCTCTACTCAGCGGATTTCTTCTTTTAAATTAAAACTGATCACCTGCTTTGAGATAGCCTACTACCATGGCAATGTGTACATTCTTTACACTCAATTCACAAAGACAGCAAGACTATCAGTGTACACGAAACATTCTCATCGGACTCCCACTGTGCACTGAATACTTCACTCTATAACTCACAATGTCTTTTGTGTCTACAATTTTTTAACTTGAGTGCTCTCTGTACAGTGGCTACAAGTTACCTCTGTTTTTTCCCAAAGCATTAACTTGTCATATTAAACTATATGAAATGAATATACTGCAGACAACTTACTCTAGCTGCTGTTTTCCTTCACCGAGTCCAACACTCCATTTCCCCTTGAAGCTTTTGTCTGTTCCCCTGGGCAACGGCACAGACTGACACTTTCCTTTGAAACAGAAAACTAGGAAATGTTGTAAGGGCAAGGACGAGGTTCATTCTCATGCTGACCACATAACTCCTGTCTACTCTGGCAGCTCAGGAATCAGAAGTTCTCAGTTAGAGCTCAGAAACCAGGAGCTCAACGACTGTCTTCATAAAACTAAATTTGTAAAGCACAGTGCATTGCAAACTGAGATCACGGGAGCTGAGGGTGATTAATCACCCATCTCAAGCTGTAACAATGCCTCAACATATTACTTTTAACATGAAACTATTTCTTTAGCAGCTACCCTGGGTTTGCAGTGAAAACATTATTTCAGCCCTGCTGGAACAAATAGAAAAGGCTATATACATACTCAGAATATGAAAGCTTTTAGTGCTTTGGGCAGCTGGTCAAAAAGAGTGAATGGTGTGAAATACCGCGAGTAACATCACAACTGTCAGTGACTCTCCAGCTCCGGCTGACTCTGCTATTTCCTCTACAGTGAGTGCAAAACAGGGGAAAGCTCCACTCAGAATGTTTTACAGATGATTTATAATCTCTCTGTACAGGCTGCAAATGACAGGTCAAAAAAAAGGGTGTACTTTATTATGCTGTCAATACCCACAAGCTACCTACCAATATTATATGGTAATAACAAAACAAATCCATGATGCAATGGAAAGGAAGGCTACCTATCATTTTTAAAGTGTGTCATATAGCTTCTGAATTGTAGTAATTAATATGTCTAATGAGATTACTTCATTAATAGGAATTCCCATTAGCATTAATACATGCTAATAGGTGCAATGGATATAATTCTCCATGCAAAGATTCTGATTTGTTTGCAAGGATAGATGTAGTCTCAATCAAAAACACTGCATGACAGGAGTTAAGTTTTGGGCTCCTGAACACGTATAGCGTGTGCGCCGCATGATGCGTTAGAAGGTTGCGGATCAGGTCTTCTTAGGTCTCCCAGTACTTCTGAAGCTAATGATTAACAGCAGACATATTTACTCTTCCAGGGCAGAGCTGCTCCTTTATTGTGAGACCTTTTACAAATATTGATAGCATGCAAAGAGACAGCCATCTATGCAAGTAATTTACAACTCAGCCATGTGTTATAAATTTAACTGCCTTACAAAGACATACAATGCAGATGCTATTCCTCATGTTATTGTATGACTTTCTTTATGCAAAACCTTTCCTAGGTAACAATATAAGGGGAAAACCAAGAAAACAGACACAGGCCAGGTGAGAACTCTGAATGAGGGCAACTGGTTTCAAAAGAAGACCAAGATCTCATCTCTGCAAGCAGGTTTGTGTATGATAGCCCATGGGTCTGGACAGAGCTCTAAAATTGAGAGGCTCCAGACGGGCTTAGACATTTGTTTGTACAGAGCTAAGCTTGAAGCCTAGGGCTCTCAAAATACACCTCTGCAAGCTCAGATAATTGTGCAGAGTCTCACACAGGGCCGAAGCAAGATTCTGGTCAAGAGAAGTAAGACGGAAGGTCAGAGTGTACCTGCACAGAGTTTATGTGTTACTATAACACTACAAGAGCCTTGTTTACATTGCTTTAAATTAAGGAAAGCAGTCATAAAATGAATGTAAGCTCTAAAAGCTGACACATTTGATGTTTTTCATCTGGAAATACAATGTTTATACACATGTATATAACACATACTTACACAGATCCTCTGCTGTAACAGTTTAGAATCTCATAATTTATCACAACTCCTCACTGGCAACAGAAATATTATAGTATAATAATACTTTTAAATATAATATTTATATATATTTTTTGTATATGCTTATATACATGTAAATATATATTTAAGAACACGCAAGTCTATAATGCAGGAAGAAACAGACTGCGGAGCCCCCCAGCCACACTGCTGCAGCTCTGCTTGGCTACAGCTCTCTGCACTCAGGCCTCTATTTCTAGAAATCCACAGACACGGCAAGGAGAAGTATTGCAGTTCCCTGATTATTCCAACTACAAATTAAACTGTGTGGAATTTATATGCAATAAAATGCCAGCAGACTGCACTCTTCATCATATACTCTTAGCTTTTGTTTTGTGGTTTTGATGTGTTTGGTCACAATTAGTATGGTACCAGTACAAATACCTATTTATTTTTGAGGTAAGACTGATAAAAAGAATATAGTTTCTGGTAGTTTAAAATGCAGACATTTAAATACAGCTTGCTACGTTTAACAGTGTTAGCATAATAATCTAGCTGCAAAGAAGGATTAGAAATACACTTCATGTGAACATTTAGATGCACAAATCCTCAGGAAAAATTCCCAGTTTTTCCCTACTTGCTTTAATGCATTTCTGTAAGTTGTGAAACTTTTCAGACTGTCAGCTCCAGGGAGTTAAGTAATTTTTCAATTTAAAACAAGTACAGGAAAGGCTGAACTGAGTTAAGTCCTTAGTCTATATAGTCCTGTGTTAAAGTTATGGAACACAGAAGAAAATGGGGTCTCTGTGCCCAAATCTAAAAATTCCACTGAGCAAAACTCCACTTGATTTGAAAACTAGATTCAGAGAGCAAAAAAGATTTTAAAGAATGATTAAATTCAGTATACATAAACCACTGACAAAAACTACATTGTAAAGAAGAAAAGGAGATGGACACATGCAACATTTTTCAAATGCTGTCAAAACAGTATCTGACAAAACAACGAACATCAGCTGAAGTCTTGACACACAGCCCAACAAGCTTTGCTCTCAGCTGTTAGCCAGGTCTCTCCAAGAGCTACATCTACAGGAGGTGCAAGTGCTGCATGTCTGGACGGACCCAAGAATCTGAAGTACCTCAGGGACCAAACCCAGCAAAACTCCAGCACCTCGGGCTTCACCACGGAAAGCATGTGCTGCAGTCTTTGACAGGATTACGAGACCCGCGTAACCTGAAAACACCACTGGAGCACAGCTGTGTCAGCACCAAGGGAGATATCCAGCCACTCTGAACATGAATCAGACATGTTCCTGTGCAACACTTTTTTGACTTCCTGGCATAACCAATTTAATATTTCTAAAATATGTGTGAGGACTTGAAGGTGTTGGGACACAGTGTGTAGAAGCTGTCAGCACCTGAAAACGTTTCTGGGGTCCTTCCAAGGCTGCTCACTGCAGACTGATATTTATTCCTTTCCTTACAGCAAGGACAGGCAGTGTGTGTTACACCTCACTGGCATCACCTTCCAGAGGCCCCGTGACTCTACTGCACGTGCCACTGGCATTACAAACAACTTTTAATAGACATATATAAGAAAGCTGAGCTAAAGTGAGAGTGACCATTACTTTGTTGATGTTTTCAGCATTTCAGACAGTTCTCCATGCTCCTCCATGACTCTTTGCTTGCTTAGTATGGGAAGCTGTCGTCTTCCATCTGATGGCCATTTCCAATTCCCAGTAATGTCAATTATTGTTTTAACTAACTTCTGCACTTCAATTGTGGAGGAGACAGAGGGTGTTGAGAACACAGAAACATTTCTATTGAAAAGGTCAAACCTGGGAAGTGCACGGACTTCCTACAAGGTGCACGAGTCCTTAACTGGGTCACAACTCCATAGAAAAACTAACAAAATTGGACTACTCTGCATTAGCTACCCCAGAATAACTCCCCATATTGATTGTCTACTCAGTAGTTAATGCTAGCTTGTACTCCTGTGCCTGACCTATTTATTCTTAAAGCCTGGTCAATTTATCCATATAGACAAAGCTCCATTAATTCTACTTTCGCCATTAAGCTTGGACTTAGAAAACGTCTACCCACGGGCTTAACAGTAAGACTTGGCTTAAATCTCATCAGTTTCAATGAGTATCTTCTTTTTGGCAGCCCTAGTGACATCAGAAAGTGGGCTAGATAATAATAATAATAATAATAACAACAATAACAATAATAATAATGACAGACTCATAGAATCTTTTAGGCTGGAAAAGACCCTTAAGATCATCAAGTCCAACTGTTAACCTAGCTCTGCCAAGTCCACCACTAAACCACGTCCATAAGCACCACATCTACCCGTCTTTTAAATACCTCCAGGGATGGGGACTCAACCACTTCCCTGGGCAGCCTGTTCCAGTGCCTGACTACTCTTTCGGTGAAGAGATTTTTCCTAAGATCCAACCTAAACCTCCCCTGGCACAACTTGAGGCCATTTCCTCTCGTCCTATCACTTGTTACTTGGGAGAAGAGACCGACCCCCAGCTCACTACAACCTCCTTTCAGGTAGTTGTAGAGAGCAATAGGGTTTCCCCTCAGCCTCCTCTTCTCCAAACTAAACCCCAGCTCCCTCAGCCGCTCCTCAGAAGACTTGTGCTCCAGACCCTTCACCAGCTTCATTGCCCTTCTCTGGACACGCTCCAGCACCTCAATGTCCTTCTTGTAGTGAGGGGCCCAAAACTGAACACAGTACTCGAGGTGCGGCCTCACCAGTTTTATGATTTTAATTTTTATAGTATTTTGTCACTTGAAAATGCAAACATTAGTTTGAACCCTGGCACAAGGCCTCTGTTTGAATGAGCATGTGTGAAAATGCCCTGACCGTGTCCTTCCCACTCCTGTAGGTTTGGCCGCCCGGGCCCAGGGCCCAACCGGCCTCAGCCCAGCCACCCCACCCCTGGCCTGCCCGGCCATCACGGGGCCATGGCTCACCCTGGTCACCATCACCAGCCCTGACCCTGCTGTGACTTCATGGCTTGACCTTGGCCCTGCATCATCACCACGGCCCTGCCCTGTGATCACCGGGCTGCGGTGGACCAGGTTACACGCACCGGGCCTGGTCCTGATCCTCACCCTGACTCAGCCCCATGGCCTGGCCTTGGCCCTGCCGCACCTCCATGGTGACCGGGCTGGGGCTGCCGCCGGCTAGGGTGGTGGGATGGTGGGACGGGCCCTGGCGGTGAGGCCCTGCCCTGCCAGCCCCGTGGGGAGCCCCTGTGGCCCCAGTCACATGAAGAAATACATTGAGTGCACTACCAGACAGGCTCTTCAAAATCTAACACACCGCAAAGGTGCTCCTGCTCCTTCTGCACCCCCACACGCTGTGGAAAACACCCTGCTCTCAAACACAAAGAAGTGCAAAGTTTTTTGTTAACACTGAAAAAAGTTTACTGTGAAAAGATGAGACCAAAGACCTGGCAGCAATGCCAGTCTGGACCCTGGTCTGTAGATGTAAAACTGGAGTTACACCATAGACTTCGGTTTAGTTAGTCCAGATGCACGGGGCTAAAGCCGAAACAGAACATGGCACACGCTGCTCCTGGCTGTTACCACCTGCTCTTCCTCAGCTCACCTGAAGCCCCAGTCCTTGACTCCAGGCCCCACCATAAGATAGGATTATTAAGAAACAGGGATGAGGAAAAAACTTGATATGCAACTTAACTAATTGCCTTTGGTTACAGTACCCCCAGTCAAGCAAGGGGAGTCCCAAAGTGGGATTATTTATGACAGTAATTGTTTACCAAACCAAGTAAAGGTTTTTAAATCATAGTCTTCCCTGCCATTTTTGCTTCTATTTACACTTCTTTAGCATATTAGTACTTCAGGGCTTCAAGGACCTGTTTTCATAAGTGTTTACAAACCACTAAACACACCAGTGGTGCAGTATCAGTAGTAAATAATAATAGCATCTCCTCCACAAACAAGACACAGTAGAGCACTTGTGCCCTGAAACATCCCGGGTGGAGTATCTCTTATGAAAGAATTTCTTTATTAATGCTTTGTTCAGGGAGGGAGCTCCACTGGAACAACAATATACCCAAGTGGTGCTGTCCTGGTATACTGCTCTCCTCACCCATGCAGCTTATGGGTATTTGGGGGTTGACTCCAAAAATTATTTCAAATAATAAGGAGTTGGGCCCCTAATCTAGATCTCTAACACCCAAGAAGTTATTCTTAGTCTTTGACAGACTGCAAGGCGGTCAACAGGACTACTACTGTGAATAAGCCAAAATAAAGGCTGCTACGGCAGACCCCTCAAATGGTAAGCAAGACAAGTGAAGCACCAAGAGGGTGCTGAGTATGGCTGCACTTCCACAACGAATGCCTTCCGAGGTTATAAGCATGGAAAAAGGAAAAAAAAATACATTCCCTATGCAGTGTTTTATTCCCATTTTCTATTGTCAGACCTGTGAGAGCAAATGTCAGTCAAGAGAATACAGTCAAGGAATTATTTGCAACAAATGATGAACTCAGTAAGTTATCTGCTGTAAGGCAGTAAGAACAGTTTTATTCCTGTAACAAATAACTAAGTCCAAATTATTTATTGTAGAGACTGTCTAGATCAAAGTAAGGAGGGGATTAATCTTTCCCACAAGAATCTTATGTTGCTAATGGGTAACCGAGAGAGGAGCAGTGAGTGGTGCTTAGTGGTACCTCCCAATTAATTTCTTTTGCTTTCCACCTTTAAATTTGAGGATAAAATTAAAACAAACCTCTGCTTTGCTGCCATCTATTCTCATTGTCATAGATCTATAAGAATAAATCTACTAAATAAAAAAAAAAGCATAAGCCAACCTGGAAATAAGCAAAACAAAATAAAGCAAAGGTCATGAGTGGTCTTCTCTCTCAAAAGCTCCATTTTCCTTTCCTCTTTTTTTTCAGTTCCTATTCATAAAGAGTGGCTGATGCCTAAGACATGTTCTGGAGCTGGTAATTAATTTTTTTTCCATTCTTCCCACTGAAAAAGAAAATATTCCTCATACAATACAGGCATAGTTACTTCTCGAAACATGATCTAGCAGCTGAACTGCTATTCAGGGAGGTAGATTCATTGCCCTGTTCGGTGGCTCAGTCTCACAGTTATTTTCAGTGTCTCATTTGAAAGTGAAGATAACAGTATTTCCCTTTTTCTCAAGGGTTAATAAACTAAAGTGGCACAAGGCTATTGTATGTAGTCATAATAGGGGCATTATATAAAGCAGACAAATCTCCTAAATAACAGTTAATAATTAAAGAATTCAGAGCTCTTCTGCCCTTTTAAATACATTCTCTGTTTATCCGTAGCTCTTCTGCTGTATCTCCCAACTGTTCCTTTTTTGGACAACCTGCAAATGTACCAGCTACCTGTTCCCATGCCACAACCCCCTACCTGCTGCCTCTTTTAAGTAGCTGGCTCCATGCCTCCTGGCTCCGCTGTCTCAGCTGCTTTCTCTGGGCCCTGGTGCTGTTTCAGCGGTGGAGGTGCATCTCCGCACCCAGTGCTCAGGCAGTCTGAGGCATCGGAGCCCCAAAGCTGACTGGAAAGACAACTGCTCGGGCACTGTCCGCCTCTCCACACTCTGCAGAGGGAGGAGCTGCCTCAGAGATAAAAGGCAGCAGCTCCACCTCTGTATCCCATAGCTTCTTGCCCTGTTGCTGCTGAGCCTTCCTACAGGGATTGCCAGTCCCTCTGCTACCTGCCAGGCTCTGAAGTGCTGTCCTGAGGAGACTGAAAGCAGCCAGGCTCACTTGTCACCCTGCCCATTGGCTTCCTGGAGAAAGGACAGAAAAGAGAAGCACCTACAGGTTTCTTAAGCCTTTGGGACCTGGGGCTCTGCATGTAAATATCACCTGCCAATTCTTTTTTAATTTCTGTTCCCAGCAGCTGCAGAACAAAGCTTGAGAAGATGAGCTGGGTGCACCCTGAAGCCTTGAAACCAGAAGTCAAATAAGACCTGGAATGTTTTTATGTCATGATTTCCAGGCCTATTTCATTATGTATGGAAAGCTGACCTGTGGTATTAATACCTGTGCCTACAGCAAGCATTCACTGTGTCCTTATGGAAACTGAGTTGTTAGGGAGCCATCTGAACACGATACTGTCCTCTGAGCACGGTGGATTCCTCCCTGTCTCCTCCCGGGCATCTAACTGTGATACTGAAATATTTGGGAGAAGGAACCTTCTTCCACAAGCATCTGCAAAATCACCAGTTTCATTAACCAGGCTTACTAAAATAGCATTTTGTGACTGAGTTGGACTCCTGTCTTAACATTGCAATTATTAGTATGGAACGATGCATGTATACTGATATACGGACCCTATATTCCATTTTTTTCTCCCACGCTAACGCTTATGATGAATGAGGTTTTCTCCAAGTTGGTATTATGAGTGAGACTGGATTTGATGAACAACAAAGAATACTGAAGCTGGGTGTTACCCAAGTCCAAAACTAATGTGTATTTTTTCTTTTAAATTATTAAATACGTGATTACTGATCATTAAGTTTCTATGTTATTTTCAGTGTATATGGCAGTGAACAGTCATGTGAGTTGTACCAAAGATGACTGTTGCTGCTTCTGTTAACCTGTTTCGTGGGAGAAGGAGTCGGGTAGGGTTGGCTTACTGTTGCTAGTCAAAGGTATTGCTGAGAGGAGCCACGAGAGGGCACTGGAAAGGAGAAAACAGGCAACAAAATCAGGTCCTGGGAACCAGCAGCCCAGGGCACATCAGGAGCTCAGCTCCCTGTCAGTAGCAAGAACAAACAAAGGTCCAACAGGTCACACAGTTCATTCCTGCATAAAAGGCAAAGCAAAACTTGAGAGGTCTTCTAAGCCAGGCACAGAGGTCTGAAGCCTGCCAAGGGAGCCGAGAAAGGGCCGATGGTACCCGGAGGATGGGCTGGGGCATCCAGAGGAACAGGGAGGGACAGCACAAAGTGGGGCCCACAGCTACACAAATGTGCACAAGTATCCACAAAGGCCACACGTTCCCACTCCACACAAAGGCTACAGAGAGAAAGAGAAAGGGAGGTGGATAGGGGTTGTATAAAGCAACCAGCCTTTCCCCAAAGAATGCCCTCAATATGCATATGAAGGTGTGGGCTATCTGGGTGAAGAGAGATCATAGAATCGTAGAATTGTTTAGGTTGGAAAAGACCCCTAAGATCATCAAGTCCAACCGTTAACCTAGCACTGCCAAGTCCACCACTAAACCATGTCCATAAGCACCACATCTACACATCTTTTAAATACCTCCAGGGATGGGGACTCAACCACTTCCCTGGGCAGCCTGTTCCAGGGCCTGACTACTCTTTCAGCAAAGAAGTTTTTCCTAACATCCAATCTAAACGTCCCCTGGTGCAGCTTGAGGCCATTTCCTCTTGTCCTATCGCTTGTTACTTGGGAGAAGAGACCAACCCCCACCTCGCTACAACCTCCTTTCAGGTAGTTGTAGAGAGCAATAAGGTCTCCCCTCAGCCTCCTCTTCTCCAAACTGAACAACCCCAGCTCCCTCAGCTGCTCCTCAGAAGACTTGTTCTCTAGACCCTTCACCAGCTTCGTTGCCCTTCTCTGGACACGCTCCAGCACCTCAATGTCCTTCTTGTAGTGAGGGGCCCAAAACTGAACACAGTATTTGAGGTGTGGCCTCACCAGTGCCAAGTACAGGGGCACTATCACCTCCCTGGTCCTGCTGGCCACAGTCTCTCTGATACAAGCCAGGTTGCCATTGGCCTTCTTGGCCACCTGAGCACACAGCTGGCTCATATTCAGCCGGCTGTCAACCAACACCTCCAGATCCTTTTCCACTGGACAGCTCTCCAGCCACTCCTCCCCAAGCCTGCAGCGCTGCGTGGGGTTGTTGTGACCCAAGCGCAGGACCCGGCACTTGGCCTTGTTGAACGTCATACAGTTGGCCTCGGCCCATCGATCCAGCCTGTCCAGATCCCGCTGTAGAGCCTTCCTACCCTCCAGCAGATCAACACCACTGCCCAACTTGGTGTCATCTGCAAACTTACTGAGGGTGCACTCAATCCCCTTGTCCAGATCATTGATAAAGATATTAAACAGAACTGACCCCAGTACTGAGCCCTGGGGAACACCACTTGTGATCGGCCACCAACTGGATTTAACAACTCCATTCACCACAACTCTTTGGGCCGGGCCATCCAGCCACTTTTTTACTCAGCAAAGAGTACACCCATCCAAGCCATGAGCAGCCAGTTTCTCTGGGAGAATGCTGTGGGAAACCTTGTCAAAGGCCTTACTAAAGTCCAGTGGTTCTATCAAGCTTCCAGTGTAGGTAAGCAGTAAGAAAAGAAAAAAAATACATATATATTCATCTGGAGACCTCATGGTTACTTAACTGAGAGCTCAATGCTCTTGAGGAGGAATTCGTCAGTATTTCATGCTGCATTGCAATACATCTGTGTTTATGTGAAAATCAACTCCCCTGAACCGTGACTGTCATTTGTTGGACAAGATAAGCCATGCAGGATGTCAGGATTCATCTTTTGATCTTATTTCTGATTTTGTCTTTCAAAATTAACTGGTGTTAATATCTGCTTATATAACAAATGCAGCTTGTAAAAAGAGAAAAGCCCATTCCTGCTTTTTTTCATTCCAGAGTTGTATCTGGGAATGGATTTCAATTTTTCATTGCTCTTTTAAGAGATTTGCAGACAGCTATGTGCTTGCTCGTATGACATCAAACAGCACGCACAAGATCAGCGCAGTCATTAGAACCTGACTTGTGGTCTGCCAGCAAACACTTCATTCCCTCTGT
Source organism: Theristicus caerulescens (assembly GCA_020745775.1). Taxonomy (NCBI): domain Eukaryota; kingdom Metazoa; phylum Chordata; class Aves; order Pelecaniformes; family Threskiornithidae; genus Theristicus; species Theristicus caerulescens. Next base: position 114,862,397 of record CM036559.1, on the reverse strand, counting down.
CAATCCAGTCCAGGTTGATCTATACGGGGACATGCTATATTGTAAATAAAGATGGTCACTGAACAAACTTGACCAGTGAGCCCACTGGTTATTATTGACTTGTTCCCTGGCCCTGGCAAGCTCCAACTAGCTCTTTCCAAAACCATGCTCAAGAGCAGTTCGGGGGACAACCATTTCAGTGACGTCATGCAAAACATAGTATTGATGAAACTGCCCCTTCTATTCCACAGCACCTCCTATATGCCTCATTTGATTGATAGCATAAATCATATAGCTTCAAAATCACACTTCGAAAGCATCCTGGGAGTGGGCTGCCACAGTGCTCAGGCATTATTTTAAAACCTTTGAACTGAAAAAAATGTGTACAAAGTTAATTATCAAAATAATTGTAACAAGAATGACATAGAGCCAAGGGGGCAGGCGTACGGGACCAAGAGGAGCAAATGCAATTTTGTTTAGAGCCTGTGAAGCTCACTGTGGTCGTATGAGAACTGCAGGATTTGGCCCTCCAGGGTGATCACTGTTATCACTTAGATTATAGTAGCACAGGGCAACACCACACAGACTGGAACCCGTCTGCTCCTGATGGGAGTCCCCTGGCCTGAAGAGCTTACAGTCTAAATAAGACCAGGTAGACTAGTGGAGTGACAAAGAGAGTACTTTTATTAGGCCCACGAGAGACTAAGAAACTTGCTCAAGGACACATACAAAGCCTTTGACAGATCCGGGATTTAACCTAGATTTCAGTATGGCACCTTGATCATAAATGCTTCACCTATCTTCTGCTCAACTTCTGAATGCCTCTTCAACTGAGATTTAAACTAGACTCCATCTCAGTAAAGCATCACCAGAAACATCCTCTTACACCATGTTTATTTTGACAGCTTTTGCATAAAGAGAGACCACTTTCTATTGACAAAGTCCTAAGTACACAGATGGAGAAAGAAATTTGGGGGCAGACTGAGTTCAAGAGCAGGCTCTTGCTTCACAAGCCTCTCTACAGCATCGCAAGCCTCACTGCATTTGCTCAGGCTTTAGTCTCACCCAGAGTTTTAAACTTACAACTATCCAGCCCTGTAATTCTCCTTATCCAGCAAAATACTCCTCCTTTTTCTGGGTCGTAATGGGACACATGGAACAGAAATTAATCAAAGAAAGAAAGGTAATGCCAAATTATGGAAGAAAGAAATTGCCAAACTTAGTTCAGGTTCACATGCTGCACAGAAAACTAAGACAAGTTTTCTGCAAGATTCAAGTCAGTGTTGACATATAATGTTTAACCATGCCATCATAAAATCCACTTGACTGAAATAAAAAATACACAGTACAAAAATCCACTTTGCAGAAGTGTTACTCATTAACATTCCTTCTACACCTGACAGGAAAGCATTCCTTGTGAAGAGTGCCCACCTGTCAACCCGAGAGGACACCGCCTCTCACTTGCAAACTGCCCACAAGGTACCTCAGGTCTCATCTGAAGGAACAAGTTATAACCTTTAATAATAAACGGCTCATTTTCCAGCATAATTTTTATTAATTCCTTGACCCTTGCTTTCACTATCAAAACAAACAGCTTTGGTGATTGCACACAGGGGAGATAGGAGCTGGAAACAAGGTCGAGGCTGTTCTACTTCTTCATATGGCTCATCTAAGATGTTGTGACTTGCATACACCTGAGTGCGGAGGGAGCTCAGTTAAGTCGCTCGAAAGGTCTTGTGAGCAACCTTTCAGTCAGGTGAGCGCCTGGCTTGCTTTCCAGGAGCTGCCAGGATCGGCTCCGGGATCTGCCCGAGAGCCGCAGAGCCGCCACGTTTCCCTGCAAGGTCCCGCAAACCTTCCCCGCCACCGCTGCCGCCCGGGTACCAGCGTTTAGCCTGCACCCCCCGCCAGCGAGGGGCAGCCGCGGCCGCCTCCTCCTCGGGGAAGGCGAGGAGCCGCGGGGAGCGGCGCCCGTGACTCCGAGCCGTCCCCGCCACACACGCCTCTCCCAGCCGCGCCGATGCCGCAGATGCCCGGGGCGGGCGGCCCCGCCGCAGCCGACAACCGCCCGCCGCCCCTCTTCCCGCTCGGCCCCGCCGGGCGAAGCAGCCGCGGGCCCCGCCGCCCCCCCGCGCCCCTCGGGCTGGGGCCCTGCGCCCTCCGCTGCCCCGCCGCCTTCCCCGCCGCGGGCGGGCAGCGACGGAGGGCGTTAAGCCTGGTACCTGACTCTGTCCTTCTCTGCCCGCCGGAGCTCCGAGTCCCTCTGCAGCACCTGAAAAATCTCCCTGGCTTCCTCCTCGTTTAAAAAACTGAGATCTGGCCCCTGAGGCGCTGCGGTCATGGCTTTGCTGATTCCCGGGCGGGCGGGCGGAGGCAGGCCGGCAGCGCGGACCCCCCGGCAGCCGGGAGCGGCACCAGCATGGCCGAGCCGCGGGAGGACCGCGCACGCCGGCACCCGCGGAACGCGCTTGCCTCTGGACGGCGGGGGCCGGAGCCGGAGCCGCGGCCGCCCCGTACCGCACCGCCCCGGCAACACCCTCCGGAGCGAGCGCGGCCCGGAGGGGCGGGCGGGGCGGGGCGGGGAGCCGGGGCCGGAGCAGCCGCTCGCCCGCTGCCGGCGCCCCGTCAGCGCTTGGGTCAGGCGTGTGCGCTGCGCGCCTGGCGCGGCGCGTCCGTCGGCGTGTCCCTCGGCGTGTCCCTCGGCGCCGCCAGGCGGCCCGCCCGCCCGCCCAGAGGCACCGCGGCGGTCCCCCCGCGGCCGGCGGCCTCACGGCGCGGTTCCCGCCGGGGGTCACGGCGCGGTTCCCGCCGGGCGGCCCCGCCGCTCCTCTGCCCGGCCGGCGCCGCCCGCCTCGGGCCCCGCGGCGGCGCCGGCGGCTCCTCTGCGGCCGTGAGGCCGGGCCGCCGCCGAGGGGCCCCCCGCGGCAGCGGAGCGCGGCCCCGCCGCTCCGTCCGCCTCCGCGGAGCCGCCTTCCGCGGGGCCCGCAGCCTCCCGCCGCCGCAGGACGTGTCTGTAGTCTGGCGGAGGGGATGCAAAGCGACAGCTTTCCCACGGGGGAAGAACGGGGCAGTGTTTCGTATTTACTCTCCTTTAAGGTTTTCCCGAAGAAATAGTAGAGACCAGAAGTTCTTGACCTGGGCGCTATAAGCACAGCTCAGAAGTAATTTCGTCCTGATTTCATTCTAACGGCTCTAATGCAACTCGGTTCTTTGCTGGTGCTGGTGGAAGCAGCACAAAACAGTCTCTCCAAAGTACGCGTCTACCTAGTACGCTGTACTAGTTGAATAGTTAGTAAAATGTCCTTTGAAATTTGTCCATCAGAGAAGGGCTTTCTTCAGGACTGAACTGCAGATGTGAGCACAGCTGTATGGCAAAAGAAAATGAAACACCATTTTTGTTAACGGAAAAGCGAGTCAGTGGAAACATCGACATGGCCATGTGCAGCGGGAGCGGGGCCGAGCTGCACACAGCCACCTTCCCACCCCGCAACGGGATGGCGTGGGGCTGCGGGAGAATGCTTCCCCACGAGGAAGTGGTGTGGTGCAAGTGGAAACAAGGACCTTAGAGCACAGTGGGAATAACGGGTTGCAGGAGGCTCCTTGTTTCAGCGTAGCTTCTGGCAACGCCAGTCTGGCCCAAAGAGGAGCTTACCTGATTCCTGGTGACCAAACAACAAAAACAAGGCTATGAGGCAACCGATGAAAGTGTAATGAAAGCTATGAAGAATTATGATGTTGAGAAGATGTCGAGAGGTGGTGTCTCCTGCAGAGAAAAGACACAGTGTATTTTTAATAGGGGATAGGAGGTGCTTCTGGGTGAAGTCCAAGCATGTTGTTTCTAAAGGTACAAGAGCCACAGCCATCACTGCTGCATTAGGAGCTTACAGAACTTCTCTCTAAGGGGAAAGGTCCTGTCCTCCCCATTCTGTTGCATTGAGCATAGTGGAGCGACTGTTTCACCAGCAGAAGCTGAGCCTATGGAGTTCTCCCTGGGACTTTCCCAGGCAGTGGATTAGACATCCCTCTCCCTTTCTGCCTGGCACCTGCAGGATATGGGAAGCAATTGCTCACGGTGCTTCTGCACCCCACTGGATCTGCTCCCAGAGCTGAGGGGGAATGCGATAACATTTTTTCCTGTACATCCATTGCAATGAACCTCATCAATGCCCACTCTTGCCTTAAAAATGTTTTCTCTCATTGGTGAAGTTGTGTTTTTTTAACTTCTTATGCAAACATTCAAGGTCAGGTTGGACGGGGCTCTGAGCAACCTGATCTAGTTGAAGATGTCCCTGCTCATTGCAGGGGGGTTGGACTAGATGGCCTTTAAAGGTCCCTTCCAACCCAGACTATTTTATGATTCTATGATAAAAAATAAATACACACATACAGAATATGTAGGAAGGATGTGCGTGTTCTTACGAGGTTGGAAAGGAAGTTATATACTACAGGCCTTACAAAGAAAGGGTGACATTCCCCCATAAATTTTGTGATTTTATCTATAATTGTATTTATCCTGCATGTAAGTCGAGAGTGGAATCGTATTTCTAAGTTTCTGTCACTCTTTTTCTTTGTTTCTAGCAATTGATGAATTGGCTTTTTTTTTTCATCACCAAAATGTATGTTAGCATATTTTCAGTGCAGAGGGGAGCAGGGACAAGATGTTCATTTAATATGTTAGCAATGTATAGTCTTTCAGGTAATAACAAATAAGTTTTTTATTCTGTACAAAGAATTGTTTAGAAGAGCGACGAGTACGTACACTAGTGGCTTTAGAGAGATGCTGCCAGACATCACGGTGGTTATCATTTCAATGGCTTTTATCCAGAATATTTAGAGATTTGGGCATAGCCATCTTGTATGGTAAGAAGACCTTCATTTTACACAGCATCTTTGGTATGTCATATCAGCACTACAAAATGTGCGCTGGACCATGACTAGAAACAGCTGCTATCTATGGAGTCTTCTACCAGGAATTTATTTTGTGAAAAAGAACGACTTTTCCGTATGTCTCTTCATTACTCCACCTCACTTTAAAGTTTATGTCTTTTTCATATATGGATCACAATGGCAAGGAAACACTGCCCGTATTCCAGTATTTAGAGTCTCTAGCATCTTATGCACTTTAATTTCTGTTGCATAACCTAAGACAGGATACACGCTCTAAATTTTTTTCCATGGTTTTTAGGTGACAGCTGTTCCAGGAAGATACAGAAGTGTTTTCTTGTAAATAAGTAGCATTTCTTCTGTGTAGCAATCTGAAAGAGAGGGCCAAAATAGCATATGAGAGGCTGCAGACATGAGACGTCTATTAGTAATGTTAATTGGCAATGCCACTAAAGAGGATGCTGACACACATACCTTAATTATAGGGCAAATTCTTCAAAACTGCATTGCACAAATACTGTTGTACTGATGGGTGGTGTTAACTCCACTTACTCTCAGTGGAAGATTTCAAAGTGTAGGGCTCCAGAAAGCCAGAGGGACTGTTTCTAAAAGTTGATCTGTAGCAAGGGAATTGAGGGGAATGTGCAGGAGGGTTGGTTGAATCTTGTAGCAATTGGCCTTGAGGCTCGTATCAGCCTTGAGGCTTGGAAGAACTGTAAGGTCTTGTCTGTTCCTGTTGAACTAATTACTGTGTAAATTGTCACACAGGTTAGTGAAGGCTAGTTTAATTAACTCCCTGCGTTAAGTGAAAAAGTCTTCATGGCAAGGCAAAGAATAAATATGAAGCGTCTTTCATTTAAAATGTATTAAATCTGCTTATTGTGTTTGAAATAAATATTTCTAACACTAACCTAGGTCAAAAGTAGTTTGATCATACTACTCCTAAGAATGAAAGCAGTGCTTCTCCCTCTGTTTAGCAAGCCCGTCATTTATATCTCAGTGTACTCTAATAGTCATTATTGATTTACGTGTATTAAGTTAACAACGAGAGGTCCAGCTGAGTGTCAGGGGACGTGGTGGCTTGCAGCGCACAGTTCCCGCTGCCACAGGCAGGCATTTCCACTGAGCAGCGAGTGTCCTCCAGGATCTGCCACTGGGCCCTCGGCTCCCACTTCAAAAGAGCTTTGGGCTTTCATTTAGGCGTTTCAGCTGTGAAGTGGTACACTTTGAAGATTGCCTGGACGTCAACATCCAAACGCTGCTCGTGTTATTATAGCTGTTTGCGTGCTACGCAGCCTCTTGTGAGGCAGGGAGGGAGCCAGGGCTGGGCTGAGCAGGTTGCGGAGCGTAGGCCATTGTCCACCCTGAAACCGCCACAGGCGGTAGGTAGGCCTGCTCCCACAGGGAAAGCCAATCTTCAAGGCTCGCCACATTCACAAGTCACATCTTGCAGCCGGTGTGGCTGCAGACGGCTCCTTTTCACAACTTCCTCAAGCGCTTCCTCCTGCCACGTCTCTCGCTCACCCGCTTTGCTTTTCCTCCCGATCCCTTGAGCGCAGGCTGCTCCCTTCCCCCACTTTCAGACTCTGCCCTACCAACATGGCAGAGCTGCTCACCTGACAAGTACTGCTTGCTGCTGCTGCCTCTCATCCTAACGCCTTCCTACCCCATACGTTGTCTATATGAACTCCTCAATTTTTTCCAGTACAGGGTTGTTTCTGCTGAAGTAGACTTGTTGATCCCTTAGAATGGCAAAAGGGCATCATGGCAAAATATGATCTGGTTTTTGCATATCAGAAGAAAGGTAAGAATGATATCCCAAAAGCATATTAGCACTGCATGGCAGCAAGGAAAAGTGGTCATGAGAGAGATCTCTGAAAGAGCGGCTGCAATCTGACCCTTGCACTTCGTGACGCTACTCTTGGTGTATTTGGTGCTGCTTTGGACAACGACTCCATGACACCCCTGCATTTTGCTTTTTGCTTGTGACTGGCTGTCTGTCCTTCTCCTTCCCTTACTTTTAGGATTCGGTTAATCACTAATTTCATTTTGAATACTCATTGGTATTGTACTTTTTCCGGGCTGGAGAGAAGATTGTGAGCAGGATCCCTCACAGGGCAAGACAGGTTGGGATTTTAGGGGGTTGCTGCAGAGGGCTGTTGGAGAGGCATACGAAGATGGTTACCAGTACATCTCTGGAGTATGAGAGCACTGCTTGGAATGGGAGGGAGAACGTGTTTTGTTGAAATGATGCAGGATTTCTGCTTTATTATAGGCCTGATGTCTTTAACTGTCAGAGCCATAGGTTGGCTAGTACTGCACATAACATCTGCTCTCTTGGCAGAAACTATATAACCTTCTCTTCCTCCTTAACTAATATGCGCATAAACATAATCACCAGAGGCCAATGCCTGGGACATGGCAGAATTATGCATTTAATATATTAAGGTTATATGCCAGTGCATGCAACCTATTAAGACAGGCTTGAGTAAAGGTAAAAAGAACCAGGCATGACTAAACAATAAGGAAACGATGTTATTAGAAGCAAGAAGGCAATCTTCGAAATGCTAAAGTCATATCCAAATGAAGAAAATAGAAAAATTCATAAATCCTGGCCGATAACATATAAAAATAAAATTAAGCAGACCAAAAAAAAAAAAGAGCTGGGAGGAGCAACTTTCTAAACGACTCTAAACCAGCACTTAACCCTTCTTCAAACACATCAAGAAGCTCATCAGAGAGTCTGTAGGGCTGATCAATGATCAGGGCATAAAAGAAGCACTACAGAGAGCAGAAAACCTTTTCAGACAATAAATTGATGTTCACTGTGGAAGAAACTAGGAAAACCCAGATGCCAGAATACTTTTGCAAAAGAGGGTCTGACTGAAACTGAAAAGACTGTAAAAGAGATTATGTGACAAATTGGCAACATGAACATTAACAAATCACTAATACTAAAAGTTATTTCATCCAACAGTTCTAGGAAGACTTACCATAGTCTGTAACTGCTCACTGTAGTCCTTGATACTTGAGGACTGGAGTGTGGCAAATAGATACCAACTGTAAAATAGTTTTCAGAGAGAATCAAGGGAACTATGGGATTATGCATCAGACCTTTGGGCAAATTTGTGGAAACTGTAATAAAGGGCAGAATGAGTGGTTACTTGGGTTTATACAAGTTACCTCAGAAGAGTCAATGTGGCTTCTAAAAGGGAAGCCACTTCTACCTGGACTTTTAAAGACTTTTGACAGTACCATCATCAACAGTTTCCAAGGAAACTTAGTAGTCATGAGATTAAATAAAAGGTTTTTTATAGGTAAATAACAGGTTACGAGTTAGGAAACAGAGGGTAAGAGGACTGGTTACTTATTACAGTGGAGGAAGGTCACCACTGGAGTTTCCCAGAGCTCTGTGCTGGGATCTGTGGTGTTCATTACACTCTTAAGTGACCTGGAAAAGAAGCGAGCAGTGAGGTGAGAAAGTTTGCTGGTGTGGTACGAAAGTTTGTGATATGAAGATATTCAAGATAGTAAGGACAAAGGCAGGCTGTGAGGGACCACAAGAGGCCTTTGTAAGACAGAGTGACTAAGAAATATGTGTGGAAAAAAAATCCTAGCTTCACATATAAGCTAGCTTTCACATGTAAGCAATGGACTCTGAGCTGACTATTACCATTGGGAAGCAAAGCCTTTATGATATGCATAACTCATGAAAATATCAGAAAAGCAAACCAAATAGTAGAATTTATTAGGAAAGAAAAATAAATCCATGGTTTTCCTACAGCTTGTATATGGATATGGAATTCTGTATGGAATATAGATTATATTACTTATTCATATACAATATGAACATAGATTAATCTATTTATATATTCTGAATATATATTCATATGTATTCTCTATATAGATGATGGAATTAGAATACAGAATTCTATATATTCTATATTTCTATATGGCATAGAGAGGGTGGAAAGGAATTGACTTTGGCATTTCTTCAAATCTGAGAATGAGCGGCCATCAAATGGAGCTAATAGAAGCTGATTTCAATGCAAACAAAAGGAGATGAACTTGCCAAAGGATTTTATGGATGCAAAAGGCTTCAAGGGGAGACTGTAGAAGTAGTTAAAAGAGAGATTCATTCAAGATTATTTAATAAAGAAACCACTCGGGAAAAACCCTGAGTGGAGAATAGACACACTTTGAGAGAGCTTCATGTACACTTGCCCTGTTTTTGTTCTTCCTTAGGCATTTGCTTATGACCACTCCTGGCAACAGGCTGCTGAGCTAGATGGACATGTGGTCTGAACCAGTATGAGCATTTGTGTGTTCTAACGAACATACCTGGAGAGCATGTATGTGAAACCTGGGGAGGTGGGCTCAGGGCAGGGTACCGTCGCCTCTGGATGGGCTGTGAATTGGACTCCCTGTGGAGCCTTAGCTGGGCATTCTTTGGGAACAACAGTGCCTCAGTGTTAAGAGATCTGTCTCTGGGATCTCCCCTGCCATACAGCTAGGTCCGTAACTGCAGTCAGGAGTATGTGTTTTATGTGGCTGCAGAGGGCTCCATGTCTCAGATAAGACATTCCTGAGGTTCTCTCTTCTTTTATGTCTTCTGTTCAGCTGTTCTGCTGATGTGATCATGACCAGCTGCCATGAGATCTTGCTGGAGTGGCCGTCCCCAGACAATTTCCAGATATTTACAAATGCTACTAAATGTTATATCCTTGAAAGCCAAACAGATCCTCTGTTGATACCAGATATTCTTCACTATCAAAGCCTTAAAAATTTTGCAGCTCATCAACTACAGCTAACAGAGGGGTGTCTGAGCTGAAGCAGAGTGGTGTCAAGATATGAGGGCATACAGAGGCATAGGTGAGGCTGCTCTGATGATGGGACAACTTTATAGGATTGGGAGTAGGCCAATTCAGATGACTTGTGCATTTTTTACATCCAAACTGCTTACAGGAATTAGGTTCAAACTCAAAACTCTACTAGTTGTACCTTAATTCCTTATCCGGCCAGCTTTCTTGCTTATGCTCGACTCAGGCTTATGTGAACCAGCACATGAGGAATATAGGCAAGGCACGCAAGTTCAGGTCCAAGCTAACATGACAGTATAGACATAGCTCAAGAGTCTCTGTGCTTCCCTCTGCATGTGGTGTTGTATAAAAGCTAGCCCAAATCTGACTGCTGCATCATAAAGCCATCTATAGCCCCTGGAATTGCTATAGATGTGTAGGGTGATATACCTGTTCTTTCTTCACAAAAAACTAATACAATTTAAGAGCAGCCAGCATGGCTTTACCACGGATACCTGGATGCCTTCAATGCTGAGATGACTGCTTTGGGGATGAGAGGGAACATCCTCACTACATTACCAGGTGACATTAAATTGTGGGGAGAAGATGCTGTGCTGGAGGGCAGGGCAGCTATTCAGAGGAATCTCAGCAGGCTAGAGAAATAGCCTGACAAACTTCTTGAAGTTCAAAAAGGCAAGTTAAAAAAAAAAAAGGCAAGTAAAAAAAGGCAAGTAAAGCTCATCTAAAGCTCTATCTGGGCATGAAAAATACTACGCCACCGTACAATCTGGGGACTGGCAGGCTAGAAGGCAGTCTTTCAGGAAAGGACCTGGGGGTCATGGTGAACAACCCAAACACGAGCCAGCAGTGTGCCCTTGCAGCAACAAATGCTAACTGTGCATTGGGCGGAATTAGTAAGAGTGTAGCCAGCAGGCTGGGGAAAGTGGCTATTCCCTGTGAACTCAAGAGGCTGCCTCTGGAATATTGTGTCCAGTTTTGGTCTCCCAAATACAAGAAACATTAGCCTACTGGAGCAAGTCCCGTAGAGGAGCACAACGCTGACTAGGAGGTTGCAGCCTGTGACACATGAGTAGAGGGTGAGAGAAATGGGTTTGTTCAGTCTGAAGAAAAGGTTAAGGGGATCTAATTGTTGTGTACAACTTTCTAGTGGGTGGTTACAAAGAGATCTTCTTGGAGGTCCATCACAAAAGGACAAGGGGCAATGGACATAAATTGCATCAAAAAAATTCTTATTCACCATTATGAAGAAAAAAATCATAGAATCATAGAATAGTTTGGGTTGGAAGGGACCTTTAAAGATCATCTGGTTCAACCCCCCCTGCCATGGGCAGGGACATCTTCAACTAGATCAGATTGCTCAGAGCCTTGCCCAGCCTGACACTATAACAGGTTGTCTAGGGAGGTTGCAGATATGCAAAACTTGACTGGGGAAGGCACTGAGCATCTAACATCGAAGTTAGCCCTGCTTTGAGCAGGGGATTCAACCTGATGACCTCCCAAAGTCAATCTAGATTATTTTATGCTTCTGTGATTCCAAGTGATTTGTAGCATGTATGTCACACTTAAATCTTCAAAACAGAGATGTGCAGAGATACATAACACTTCTGTGTACTGACTGCAAGATCTAAATGTAACACATTGTGAGGAAGTTTGTTTCATGGCATACATCAGCTCATCTTTTACTAGAAAATAATAACCAGATTATCGGAGATAGTAACTATCAGCAACAGTGACTGTTGTCCTTAGAATCTCATAATTTCCAGTGCTGGGTGAAGAAGAAAGGTAGTACATCTTACAAAAATTATTAATTCAATTTTAATTTTTGATTCAAATTTAATTACTTCAATTTTAATTTTAATTCAATTAATTTAGTTTTAAAACTTAAGAAAGTGTGCTGGTTTTGGCTGGGATAGAGTTAATTTTATTCATAGTAGCTAGTATGGGGCTATGTTTTGGATTTGTGCTGGAAACAGGGTTGATAACACAGGGATGTTTTCATTATTGCTGAACAGTGCTTACACAGAGTCAAGGCCTTTTCTGCTTCTCACCCCATCCCACCAGCGAGGAGGCTGGGGGTGCACAAGGAGCTGGGAGGGGACACAGCTGGGACAGCTGACCTCAACTGACCAAAGGGATGTCCCGTACCATATGATTTCATGCTCAGCATATAAAGCTGGGGGAAGAAGAAGAAAGGGGGGGACATTCGGAGTGATGGCGTTTGGCTTCCCAAGTAACGGTTACAGGTGATGGAGCCCTGCTTTCCTGGCGATGCCTGAACACCTGCCTGCCGATGGGAAGTAGGGAATGAATTCCTTGTTTTGCTTTGCTTGTGCGCACAGGTTTTGCTTTACCTATTAAACTGTCTTTGTCTCAACCCACGAGTTTTCTCACTTTTACTCTTCTGATTCTCTCCCCCATCCCACCAGGGGGGAGTCAGCGAGTGGCTGTGTGGGGCTGGCTGGGGTTAAACCATGACAGAAAGTTAAAATAAATTAAACACAATAAAAATCTCACAATCTAAAATAAAGTTGCATAACAGAAAAACTTAATGATATCTTTAGTTAAATTGTTTGAGCTAAAGGCGTATCATGCTTTGTTTAAACCCTGAAGCAAGTGCAGTTATTAATGCCCCAGAGAAAACTCTGGTTTTATTTACATGCTCTGATTTGGAGGACATGGTACAGCAACTATGATATAGCAAAATCAGAATGCCTCTGTGAATATACCAGGGGAAATTAATATAAATTGTGGAGTGAAAATGCCTTCCATTCCAGCTAAGTAGCAGATTGACTAGAACTTAATTATACCGCAGATAATTCTGTGATCTTTTTTAGCGCTTAACTCCAAGAGTGCTTTTATTGAAGGAGCATCACTAAGATAAGGCAAAATCCTTACGCTACTTGGTTTGCATAAACACCCCTAACAGTGGAAGCTGGAGGAGTAGCCCATCACATCCTTCTTTTAAATATCAGTGGCTATTGATGTTGGTCAGCTATGAATATAGTATGTCAGAAGAACAAACATAAAGAGTATTATTGATTAAAAAATATTTTACCCTTGCTTTTCTTATAGCAAGCAAGTTTCACCTGGAAGATCAGGTAAAAGACACATTTGTGCTTCAGTTCAATTCACTAGCTAATCCTCTTCTACACACATTGACAACGAGTCTAAATATCTTCAGCTGCCAGAGAAAGTACTCATTTTACTAAATGTAAACACTTGTAGTGCAGACGGCTCCCTTTAAATGAGTTTGCCTAATTACCTTTATTTTCAATGAAGAAAACCAAATGCTCATAGTACACCATTTGTCTCATTCTAAAGTAGACATCCAAAATGGGTCTGATGAATCATGCCTTAAAAGAGGCTCTTTCTCTCCATTGAATATAAAGGGAGTCTGGCATGACAGGCTCAGAAGTGTACACTGTATATGTCTAAAGTTAGGTGAGAGGAATCCCATCCCACCTGTTTGTACACTTAATACAAGAAGAATACCAATACAGTAAAAAATGAACAAACTGTCCCCAGGCTTTAAAACAAGTTGTTTTAATCTTGAGCAATTCAGCTCTTAATTTAGGGTTTGATTCAACTCCCATTGAAGTCAATAGCTGTATGTTTTAAGAGGAATTTAATGAGGCTTGTCAATTATTTTTGTTTACTCTCTCATCAAGGATACTTAACTAAATTCAATGAGAAATGGATACCCAATGCTTAATGAGAAAGAATATTCTATAAATACAGGTTATACTTTGAACGGGATTTTTTTGTAAATTATTTTTTTCCTTCCATCTTTTAAATTAAGTACGTGAGCAGTATAGATAAATCCTTAGTGATAAATGTATTTAATAATTCTAATTCAAGTAACACCAGAAAGTAGAGATGTTGTTTCCTTCCACAGGATGATTAGCTCTTTAATGAATATGTGTAATATATTAAACCAAGTCCAGCAGGATGTTATTGCTCTGCTTAAGTGACGACTCTGGAACATGCTTTGCGCTGTCAGTTTTGCAGAGCTCCTCAGTGCTGGACCCCAGATAACAACAGGCACATAGTACTACTTATAACACAGCGTACAACGGAGTCGTCATTGGAAAGTCTGATAAAAACTTTAGGAGCCTAGTATAGGTGATGAAAATGAAGGGCTACCTAAATGAAACCATTGAAGATTTACTATGTAGCCTGGGCGTAATCCAGCTGTGATCTCAATGTGGGGAATTGAGGAAACAGCGGGCATGCACTTACATGACTGTGACTGTGACATGTAACCAGGTGCCTCTGCTGGCAATAATGGGAGAGATGAAGCCAAATGATTCGTGTTCTCTTCCTTCTTGCTGAATTCATGCTAAATATCTAACTGGCTTCACAGTTCATTGGTTTGCATGGGCAACTGGTACGGAGGTCGTGAAGGAGGGGAGAGAGGGAATTCTGTCGAAGGAGTTAGCATTTGAGTGAGATTAACAAACTCTAGAGTTAAACTCTGAACATCTATTCTCTAATTCAGTTTCTATTTCTATTGAAAATCTGCTTCAGAGTAATACAAGTGTGAGACTCCAAAGCCAGAACGTTACCAGGAGCTGTGTGAGCAGCGTGAGAGGGAAGGCTGTCTTTCCTTGGCTCAGCGCTGAGAACCGTGCATTGCAGGTTCCCCAGCCAGCCCCTGTTTGACAGCCCTGGTGCAAAGGCAAAAGAGGTCAGCTTGGAAGGATTCTTTTAAACATATTAAAAACAGAAGTGGTAACTGCTGCATATTAATAACAGGATTAAATTAAAAGAACTGGATCAGTATGGGAGTGGCTGAAGGCAAAGGACTCTCTCCAGTGCACCTGGAAGTAAAAGAAGAGGATTTAACTAGGTGGGGAAGTATAAGCAGCAGGTTAGAATAATAAGGTTAGAAACAATGATGCAAAATCAAATGCTTTCACTTCTATTTCCCCTACCCCATTCTTACGGCATGAGATTTTTGTTGAACAAGCAGTTCTTCTGTAGACTAGCTCTGCTGTGCCATTCCTAGCTTTCATCCACTCAACATCCTGGCTACCTTTGATTGCGGCACCAAATCCAGCCACTTGTGAATAGCCGGTCTGTGTAAGCCTGTCAGGGAGAACTGTGTGCTCTGCAGAGCTCTTTAATGGGCAGTACTGAAGATGATCGCACGTAATGCTAGTAGGGTAACTTCAGCACCTTTGGTGCTCTCTTCCCAGCTAAATCTGTGCTTGAATTGTTCAAATTATGTCAACCTGTATTTGAGAAAATTTGGTGCAGACTAAATGAAACTCTGGGTCCTGAAGGCATGCAGAATTAAGTCTTTCCCGTTCCAACTGAACTAACTACATTAGTAGTTTTCCTGCAAATTATCCCTTTGTTAATTAACCTTGCAGACTTTATATTTCATACTGAAAGAAACATGAAGTTTGTGTGCATTAAAAGTGGCAGTGATATGTAATCTATTACTTAGTTTTTTTATGAGGAATAATGAAAAACAGAGAAATTGTGTCAATAGTCCACAGGGAAGGTGTTAGAGGCTGCATATATAGAGATAGAGATATAACTGCAGCATTTTCTGGTAACTTTTGGTGCTGTGACATGCTGAAGAATTTATATATGATCTCATTTTCCTGTAATACCATCCATAAATTTTCTCTTATACAGGTCTATTTCATCAGATGAAAGAGTTACACGCAAGTTTTATAACACTATAAAGATAGGATGAGTTTCACTTTCTTAATTACTAGCACAAAAATCCTAGTAAAAGCATTTTGATCGCACAAGAGCTGTCAAAATAACTTATTCAGTTTTAGCTTCTTGTTTTATTTACCAGCTCACATGAGCTACATAAAAACCTCAAGAGCAAATGAAAAATACAGAACTAAGATGGCAAAGCCTTAGTAAGAGCTGGGATTTATCTGAGATTTGTATGTTCAGTAAACAATCATGTTCATCTACGCTGCTGGATTTGATGGTGGAAATGTTGCCACATGATCAGCACAGCAACAGTCATTACCAAATTAGCAAAATTGCACAATAATGATCTTGTGCCACACGTAGCATGGATACGCTATCTAGTATCACAGGCTAATTTGCAAGGACTTGCCTACCCTGCAGGTCCTTTGATAGCAGTCCTATTGCACTACGGGGATCCTTACATAGAGGTGCTGGTATACCTGACAGCTTGTTTTTGAGATCAGTTGCTGCCCCAGGAAACAGAAAATGGCACCGGTAGGATGGACTACCTTAATCTGGTAGGATTGACTACCTAAGTGTCTTAGCACGTTGAAAAGCAACATGTTGCGTTACCTGGGTGACACACTATTACTCAGCAATAGCAGCAGCTGCCAGCAGCAGTGGAAGCAGTAGTATGGCTCCCAGCTGGACAAATAATTAATCTGGAGGGAGTTAGGAGCTGCCTATCACCCTTAACTTCTCTACCCTGTATGGGCAGCCTCTGGTGATGGTAGCTACTTTTTGTATGATCTTAAAAATCATGATGTTGTTAGCAGCTGGACATGCTGTCCTGGGGATGGGGATGGGAAGAATAGTAATGAAAAAACAGTCTATGTTTCTGAGGAGCTGAATCCTGCTACCCAGAACAGCAAAATTTTTCCCTCTCTCCTTAATTTCCTTGGCACTGTGATGCTTGGCAGAAGATGCTCAAAAAGGAGGCAGAAATAATTCTGTGCCTTTGCAATTAACCCTTGTCATGGATGATTAGGGCAGAGTAGCAAGAATACTTTTTCATTCAAACACCTCCTCATTCAAGATCAAGAGCAAACCCAGTTCTTTCCTTCATGCCCTGATGGTGACAGTTGTACCTGTTTTCCATCAGCCCTGGTGACAAGGAACAGATCTGTATTAATTCAGGAGAATGAAAAGATTTTGTCAGCCAAGGCCAAGGTAGTTTGAGTGCCGTGGTGGGCTGACCCTGGCCAGCAGCTGAGCCCCCACCCAGTCCCTTGCTCACTCCCACCAAAGAGGGATGGGGGAGAGACTCGGCATAGCAAAAGCTGAAAACTCATGGGTCGAGATAAAGACAGTTTAATAGGTGAAGCAAAGCTGCATGGGCAAGCAAAGCAAAATAAGGAATTAATCGACTACCTCCTATCGGCAGGCAGATGTCCAGCCACTTCCTAGGAAGCAGGACCTCAGCATGCATGATGGTTACTTGGGAAGACAAATGCTTTAACCACAAACATCCCCCTTTCCTCCTCCTTTCCCTGACATTTTATTGCTGAGCACAATGTCATATGGCACGGAATATCTCTTCGGTCAGCCTGGGTTGGCTGTCCTCATTGTGTCCCCTCCCAGCTTCTTGTGCACCCCCAGCCTACTTGCTGGTAGGGCAGAGTGGGGAAAAGGAAAAAAACCCAGCCCTTGATGCTGTGCAAACACTGCTCAGCAACATCCAAAACACTGGTGTGTTATCAACACTGTTTTAGTCACAAATGCAAAACACAGCAGGGTATGGGCTGCTATGAAGAAAGTTAACTCCATCCCAGCCAGACCCAGTACAAGTGCTGATCATGTGCTGCTGCTGCGGCAAAAGTCATCACGAGAGAAGAGGAGCACCTGTGCCGGGAGATGTACCTATAGAGGAACCTGATGTGTCTGGGATGGCATATCACTATGTCAAACTACAAAGCAATTAAAAATCCATAATATGTTAGATGTCTGATTGATGCTTATCTGGGCGAGAAGCATACTGTTACAGCCCACGCTCTCTCCTTTTCTCAAGCGGAATAAATTGTAATTGTACCTAAGCATATGTTTTGTCTGCATTCAAAATTCAAGCCATCATGTGCTACAGATTGATGGACCTGGGCTGGGTTCCACTGCTGGGTAAACATGTGGAGGAAGCCGGCAGGGAAGCACAAGGCCAAGGGTGTGGGGAGGAGCCCGGCCCGGGGCACGACTTCACAGGTGGGGCCAAGGCAGAGGTGTCTGGGCCAGGACCAGGAGTGGCTCCAGTGCAGGGGTGTAGCGAGGGGTGCGGCCCCAGGCACGGCTCCAGAGGTGAGGTAGGCACGAAGACATGAGGTCCAGGGTGGGGTGGGAGAGCAGCGTGTGTGCTGGCAAAATGCCCGTGTCCTGGCTCTGTGCCCAGAAAATGATAACAGAGGAAACCAGGAAAGGACCTACCAAATGACCTTTTTACCAGGGAAACCTTTTGGCTCCAGCGTGGGCCATGGTGATCCCTTGCTGGTGCATGAGATGATGGAAACAACAGCATGGGCTGAGGATGGAACAAAACAAGCTCTGAGGAAGGCAAATGTCCAGTGGAGAGATTGAGTGAAAGATTAGGAAAAGTCTGAGGTAAGAGTCTGAAGTTAAAGCAAAGTGTTAAATTGGAACCTGCAGCATCAGACCCAACAACCACCAGCATCAATGACTAGGAGAGAGGGTAGGAGAAACTGGTGAAAAGGATGGTGAGAGAGCTGTGGAGACTCTCACAGATCCTTTGCACAGAGAGGCAATGCCTAATCTGAGAAAGCCTACTAGTGCGTAGCTGACCCAGCAACATATTTGGAATAACTTTGAACTGGGAGAGTACTTTTGACAAGGTCATTGGCTTCTGTCATGAAGGTAAAATATTATTGACCTAGTTGTAGGAGGCTTCAGCTCCACTCTAGTGGATGATCAAACCAGAGTGACTCCTAGAATGGGGAAAGGGAAGAATGCTGATTTTGTTTTATGAGAATCAGACTCCGTGAGTGTATGAAGCAAGCAGGAGGTTAGAAAGAGCATTGGAGAGCACTAGTACTGTGGCCTGAAGGGGAGCCCAAAAGGAGTAAGTCTTAGTCACTGGCCTACAAGAAGTCACTTCTTCAAATCTTCTATTGGATTTTTAATTCACATTACTTAATGACATATAATTGTCTATTATCACTGTCATGGAATGATATAATTCTCATTTAACAGAAAATAGTAAACATCAAATTTGTGTTCATGCTTGTATTCCACTACAACAATAAAACAAACAATAAAATCTGGTACTTGTAATTCTACATAGGTCAGAAATTCTGAACTCAGACCTACCTGGAAATAGAGCTAGGCTTCACCCCGCTGCTGTCGTGTGTTGTTACTGTAGTTAGGAAACAGGACTTTGGATAGATGATTTGCACAACCAGGATATGCAGAGAGAGAACAGATATTTTTCTTCCAGTAAAAACAATCCAACAAAATAGTCCTGAATACTGTCTAGCTGCTTGAGTTAAGGGTAAACACAGTTTATATATATTGAGGTATTTGCAAACTGGCTGAGTAACTTTTTTAAATGGGAATCCACTTAAACATACACTTAATATCAATAATTTGTTAGGAACTTTATGAAATAAGATCTCGCTCCAGTGCAAAGTGACTATAAATTGGAGGCATTGTTAATAACAGTATCAGCATATTATGATCATGTGCTGATAACATAAACTATTGTTCAAAGTACAAGGCAGTGGAGCCATTGAGGATTTTTCTTATCTTATGTCTATTCTTCAGTCCCCTGAATATTACTGTTATTTTCCACCCACTCCTCCTAAGTTTTCTTCCTGATAAAAAGATAAACCCCACATTTCCAGTGCAACTGCATATGATTTTATGGTAATGCTGGATTTCTAGATGATTTGAATATCTTTATTCATTGTTCTTTGAGTCAAATTGCTGGTGGGTTTTTTTTGGGTACTGTTTATGTGTATCTGTGGGAGGAGTTTGTTTCTCTGTCACCATTACATGTAGAAGACTTTGCAGAAGACTAATGACATCAATTCATGTCACTAAATGTGGTACCAACGCGGGTATTCATTTAAACCTTTGTGAACGATGTCACTTCAACAGCTGTACAGCTTCTATATAACAATCTACATATCCTAGTATGTAGCTATGCTATGGCTATTATAAGCGGCAACAAGGCAAAAAACTACAGTGGTATCTTAGAAATTACAGTGCAACTTTATTGCTCTAATTGGAAGCTCTTGGAAGACCAAAATGACAAATTACTAAGTAAGTGCATAAATACTTGTAAAATTATTTAAAAACAAACTAGCATATGCCACTGGTTTTGAAGGATCTGTTTTCTAAGAAAACAAAAGTTGGTTTTGTTTATTTTGAAACTCAGGGGAAGAGGGGAACTCATATGTCACCAGTTCTCATCTCCTCATATGTTGCAAAATCAGGCCTTGAGTCAGAAGAAAGGTCTCTAAAGGCATGCAAATGTGTATGATATAAACAAACACAGCTTCTATGTCTGCACTCTTCACTGAAAAACTGCAAATGTTAAATTCTATATGAGAAACTACTTTAACACTGATAGCTTGATAACTGTTGATAGGAGCCTTCTACCTTTTGGAGACTATCCAGCTTGTAAAGTACTTTCCCAACTTACTTTTAAAGGCTGCATTATGGTAGTAAAACGAAAGTCTCAAATGCGTCTGGGTTTTGTTCCTCTCTTGTCATAATCTGTTCTTCCTCCTTTTATTGTTTCTATATTTACATGCTGCAGAGGTAAAATGATGTGGTTAAGTGATCAGGGTAATAAACTGTGAGCTTATGTTCAGATAATGGTCTCCTACTGCTGAAGAAAGTCATGAAGTAAATCCAAGACATTTATTTTTAAGTAAATTTAAACCATTATTCGAGCAAAATTTATACCCTGTTAATGTTGATCCTAGACCACAGAATATGAAAGAAAATTAATCTTCAGGGTTTCCAGGGAAGCTTCCATCTATCCAGTTAAAAGTTAACCCAACACAGGAATGTCAACTAAGACCATTGAGATACTTCAAAAGTAATATACTGCGAATGCTTCTTGCACATTTAAGCTCCTAAAGACAACAGAAATGGTGATAAATTTACAGCAAGGACCCTTAAAAATCTGCAGCTCATCAGAAACTTGCCTGTTCACAACAGTTTTAATACTCTTGAATTTAAGCATCCCATCACTATGTTGGCAAGCAGGGTTTGAGGCCAGGTACTGTGAGGAACCATTTGCCTGAACTCTTCAGAAAAATGCCTTGCACATCAAATCAGTGTGTAGAGAGCTGATTTGATAGTTCACAATATGGTTAGTCTGTAATTCCTTTAAAAGATACAATTAACTATGTCAGGATTTATAAAGGCTTTTCTGTCTTTCCAGAAAGAGTGTGGTTTTCAACAGCTTATTTTTCACTACATCTTTTGAAACTTGAATTGATGCTCACATCCTTCACGAATTACAGTATATCTCCAAGGTATCTATCTGGACTTCTGTAAGGCCTTTGACACGGTCCCCCACAATATTCTCCTCTCTAAATTGGAAGGATATGGATTTGATGGGGGGACTGTTCGGTGGATAAGGAATTGGCTGGATGGTCGCATCCAGAGGGTGTGGTCAATGGCTCGATGTCCAGATGGAGAACAGTGACGAGTGGTGTCCCTTAGAGGTCCGTTCTGGGGCCAGTGCTGTTCAATATCTTCATCAATGACATAGCGGGATTGAGTGCACCCTCAGCAAGTTTGCAGATGACACCAAGCTGAGTGATGCAGTCAACACACCTGAGGGACAGGATGCCGTCCAGAGGGATCTGGACAGGCTGGCAAGGTGGGCCTGTGTGAACCTCATGAGGTTCAAAAAGGCCAAGTGCAGGGTCCTGCACTTGGGTCGGGGTAATCCCCGGTATCAGTACAGGCTGGGGGATGAAGGTATTGAGAGCAGCCCTGCCAAGAAGGACTTGGGGGTACTGCTAGACGAAAAGCTGGACATGAGCCGGGAATGTGCGCTCACAGCCCAGAAGGCCAACTGCATCCTGGGCTGCATCAAAAGAAGCATGGCCAGCAGGTCAAGGGAGGTGATTCTGCCCCTCTACTCTGCTCTGCTGAGACCCCACCTGGAGTACTGTGTCCAGCTCTGGGGTCCTCAGTACAAGAAAGACATAGATCTGTTGGAGAGGGTCCAGAGGAGGGCCACAAAAATGATCAGAGGGATGGAACACCTCTCCTATGAGGAAAGGCTGAGAGAGTTGGGGTTGTTCAGCCTGGAGAAAAGAAGGCTGCAGGGAGACCTTATTGTGGCCTTTCAGTACTTAAGGGGGCTTATAAGAAAGATGGGGATAGACTTTTTAGCAGGGCCAGTAGTGATAAGACAAGGGGTAATGGTTTTAAACTAAAAGAGGGTAGATTCAGACTGGATATAGGGAAGAAGTTTTTTACAATGAGGGTAGTGAAACACTGGAACAGCTTGCCCAGAGAGGTGGTAGATGCCCCATCCTTGGAAACATTCAAGGCCAGGCTGGATGGGGCTCTGAGCAACCCGATCTAGTTGTAGATGTCCCTGCCAATTGCAGGGGGGATGGAGTAGATGGCCTTTAAAGGTCCCTTCCATCCCAAAGCATTCTATGATTCTATGATTCTATGATAAGGTCTTTATTTGCAAAGCACATTTTTCCAGTCCATACGGGCCAAGAACTGACACAGAATCTGTTCCTCCTGTACAAGGATTTTTGGGGGGCCTAAAAAAATGCAGCTACCTATTCCGACCTGTAGCAGTTGTCTTGCCTGCCTCACAACCTTGAGGACTGTGAACAGCTTTTAAAAATCTATCTATCTGTGACACCGATCTGTCTTCCCTGTTGCTTTTGTGCCCATTGAACCCCTCCCTGGAGCCACACTAATTGGATTCATTGCAGAAAGGCATCCACAAACAGGGAGTTTCTCGTTAATATTACTGCAAGGAATGGGGTGGAGTGATTAGAATGAAGATGCAAAATAGCTGCTATCACAAGCGAGGATCAAAGAGAAGGTGATGAATGGGCGGTTTTGGTTGTTATTGCTTTTGAAAGGTGACTGAAGGGAAAAGAAAGCAAAACACACACACACAAATTGTTCTAAGTAAGTTAAAGCTATTGGTCTGGATTCTCAGTCCAGCAAGTTCACTCATGCTGCACTGTTTAAAACAATTCCACATTAGGGAAAATAAATCTTTCTCTTCTTCTCTACAAGAACATAAATAGCAACTCAAATGACTCTTCCTTTTTCCTAAATTTAAGCTGAAATCTCTCACTGTGTATCCTGGGTTTTCTCCTCTGTTCTTTAGTTCCTTTTCAAGGACGTGTTTTTTAAGCAAGACCTGTCTTTTATGTTATCTTTGTATCTCATTCAGTAGCATAATATGCCATATTATGCTGATACGTACTATGCCAATTTTTATGGCACAACAAACAGTAAGCACAGATTTACAATGAAACATGGTAACAATAATGAATGGTAGGATGAAGAGAAGCTTTTTGTCACTCCAAATTTGAATTCATATTTGTTTTTCTCTGAACCCGTCAATACTGTCCTGAGCACGGAGGCAATGCCCGATGCAAGGACACATTCTTGCCATGGTGCGCTTCTGCGAGCACTCAGTGTGATTAGATGTGCTTCTTACAGTTTTATTCATCCCTAAACAGAGCTATCTTCTTTCCACAGCTGAAGTGTTGCAGAGTGAAACCTAAGCCTCGTGGACATCTACAGCAAAACAGCGGTGAAGCAGCCGCTGCAGTGAAGGTGCTACTGTTTCCTGACATCCCAAGGCTGTTGAGGGACCGAATGGTATGGAAAACCCAAACTGACCGATACAGGTTGATGTGAATGAATGCATGCAGTTTTCTTCCGTGCCAGACAAGGAAAGCCAGAGCACAGAATATTTGCTTTGGCGTTTACTGACTGACATGCAGTATAAATTCCTCACAGACCGTTTACAGTCTGGAGGGTGGAAAGCCGAGTACTGTCGCTATTAAAGCTCTGCATGTAGCCATCCAGCTAGACAGCTAGATAGACGGTGAATGTTTAAATTTTTAGGCATTTTTTTACAGAATATAGACCAGTTAGACAGCAAGTTATTAATCTGATTAATCTGATTCAAATTAATAGATCTGACTATTAACCGTACTTCTCTGACTGGATGAAAGTCAGGCAAAAAAACCCTATGACCCCAAAGGATTAAGATGAAGACTCTTATTTGTCTTCCGCAAAAGAAGGCAAAATGTTCTGTACCATGAGATATGCGTTAGCCTAAGCACCCCTCAGGTAACCAGCACTGGGCGCGCACAAGGGACTTACTCATTCCCTGTCTCAGCTATTATTTCGGAGCAAGCTGTTGATTTAATACTACATGAAGAAGGAAAGAGTAATATTCAGTAACTGTGATGCAAATTAGCTGCATCTTTCTGAAGGTCTAATGATTGCAGAATCTCTCTTGTTTTATTCAAGCAATTGTTGATATCCTGGCTGCTGATATCCTCACGGGATAATTTCTAGCTAGATACCTAGATAGACAATGAATGCCTAAATAAGAATCCTATAATAGAAACAGTCTTTTCATATCACTCAGATTTTATGGGTTGTAAAAATCAACTCAGCGTCCATCTTTGGTACCTATAAAGTTGGGATGCTTGTTCCCCATGTACCTAATTTCACCTTTATTTACATTGATTTTTAATTGCTGTTTTATTACCTAGCCAGATATTCTACAGACTTCACAGGAAATCCTTTGTCACACGAGATAACGTACTGTTGGGAGCAGCAAGGCTGCTGTGCAAGGACAGTTGAGCCGGGAGTGCAGAGTGAGAGCGAGGCAGGCAGGGACAGAGTCCTCCTCACTGACAAGGCCCAGTCCCACAGCGCCTGAGCTGGGCAAGCAGAGCAGGTCCCGTGGTGGTCACCTAGCTCAGCCACATGCCAGTGATTGCCAGACACACAAGTCTGTGGTGATCCAAGGTCCAAGATCAAGCCAGGGAGTCAACTCAGTGCATCAGGGTCCGTGTCCAGATCAGTGAGGTGCATGGCCAGGCACAGGCATACTCACAGCGTAGCTCAGACAAAGACCAGTACTAAGGCTTTGCCTCCTCACTCCTAACTCCATTTTCAGATCATTTCTGAATATGTTGAAAATCATGGGCCAGAAAAGTCCCTACAGGTTGCCAGTGGTGCTTTCCCTTTACTCTTCAAAATATTTGTTTATGCAAGAGGCACTTATAGCTTAAATATTGTTCAGGCATATTTGATTTGTTCCTTTGTGAGCAAAATAGGAGACTGCCAAGTAACATCTGCATAGACGAGTGCTGACAGTTGCATAGTTATCCACGTCGCCCCTGGAAGCCATGAACCTGAGCTCTGCGGTAGGAAGTTTACACTGCCAACTCTACTGAGCAGCAGAGCCTGTTAGCTTAGATGGAGCGGCTGCGGCTGTCAAGCTCCTGAATTTGGCAGGAACCAATCTTCTGTAGAGCTGTGTAGAGCTCTTATGGGGTTTTTGTTTGTTTGTTTTTATGAGTTGTTAAACCTGTATAATTTAAATCTGAAATAGCGATGCTAATTTCATTAAAGAATACTGAACATTTTGTGAACTGGATCCAAAAACTAGCCACTGAAAGACTTGTTTAGGCTTTAACTTTGCCCATGAATCAACCCCATCTGCTGAAACAACCTGTTTCCTGAGTGTTATTGTTGACGCTAAAATGATTTAAAGGATTGCTAAATGAAGTGAAACTGGAGCACTAATCTGCTGAGAGGCTCAGTGAAGCTTTTTAGGTCCACGCTTTCACATGCCTCTTACTGAGTCTTTACATTTGGTGAACATTAAACTCTTTGGGGAGGGATGTGGGACAGTCAATTCCAGCTTGTAGGCACTTAAATGTCATGTCTACATGTCATGCTCCCATTATAGTGAGTGGAGATCTATTCAATACAGCTAATGGACTCTAGCGGGGGATTCAGATAACTAAATGAGAGGGCTCTTTCAAAATGAGCCAAATAGCTCTACAGTTGCCAGTGGGATTAAACATAAGCATCTAGTGCCCTAGGGTATAGAAGCATCTGCACCAGCCTGGCAGATATGACATGGGGCATATGGGAGATCTGTGCCCTTCTGGAGAAGCAGCTGAGGCTCGGGCAGGATGCCTTACTGCATCTCAGATGGCAACAGAGCAACTGAACCAAGCTCCTCCATTTAGATGCCTGTATGTATGTATCTACAGTCTGGAGCTGAATCCCACCCCTGGGATTTGATTGTTAAGAAATGTTAAATCATTATGTTGGTTTGTCTAACAAAAATATCCAGAATCTCCCATAAAACCCATTGTTTTTCTTAACAGTGTTTCTGGTTTTGCTTTTTCCTGTGTTCTTACAACCAGCAGTAGTACAGAAATGTTATTGTTAGATTCAGAAATCCAACTATTCAGGCACATGGCTGTACTCCATCCATCATGGACTGACCTTCAGTAGGGAACCATCGACAAATCTGTACAGCTTCATCACGATACTGCTCCCCTGAAACAAAATCTTGTATCCTTTCCTTGCATTAGTGAGTGTGTAGATGAGGGGATTTAGTGCAGCAGCTTTTCTGTCTCCATTTTTTAGAATGCTGCGATTGCACTGGTTTTTGGAGGTCACATGTGGCTACTCATGCTCTAGTGACAACATCCTTTTCAGCTGAGTCTTGACACCACCTTCTACTTGAGAAATCTAGCACAACTTAAATAATAAAGCATGAAGATAAATTTATTTTTAATGTGACTTCACAGTTATATACGGGATGAATTTGGTTTGACAACGTTACAGTTCATGCAGTCCATATGGGCCTACACTGGATTCCTACCAGAGCACAAGTATAGGGATTGCCAGTAGTCTGAGTGGTATGGACATGGGCATGGGTCTGGCCTCACCTCTGTCAGTGTAAACAGGTACTACCAAGGTAATTTATCTTCAGTTTCCTTTTGCCTTCTCACATTGCCTTTCTGTGACTGACTCCTAGCCCATGTCTCTTCTCTAAAATTGGTCTCATGACCCATTACTATCAAATATGGGTCTAATGAGTATAAACATTTAAACCAAATTTAATTTCTACAGCCAGAAATATGCAGACAGATAGGGCAGGCTGGGTGGATTACACTTCACAGCCACACAAGGAGGTGTTATTAAGTCATTAATAGGAGAGAAACGTGCACCTCAGAGTTGAGCAATACACCTAGTGAATAAACTACAGAATCAAAATAATAAACTATGACTCTTTCTCCAAATGCAAGAATAATCGAGCATATAAAAGCAAGGATAATAAGGCATAAGTGCCTGCCGCATAAAGGTGCAGTGCCATTTTTTACATATCTGACAAACTAAATATATTGTACTATGCTAATGGGCTGGGAAAAACAATACATTAACTGTCTCCTGAAATGACTCTGAAATACAAAGAGCCCAAGAACTGTGCTAAATGCAAGTCCTTTTTTTTCCCATAAAGTTATTTTCTAATTAAAGGACAGCATTTAAGTGTGTCATTTTTATATTAAGCCTCAGTAGCACCGTGGTGTATACCATTCTGTTTTGGAAATGGCGCTCTTCCAAAATGTGTGATCATCTGAAAGGTTAACTAATCTTCCATAATTTGATTTGTCAACTCTGTATCTGAGACAGGAAATCAGCTCAGTTTGCGAAAGAACTGTCAAACGTGTTCAAAATTAAACACATATTTATGGAGTTCCCTGAACTGGCATAACAGCCTGTGCCCTGGGACTGCACACAGATTCCAGCCATCACAAAAAGGCAGGTTTGATTATTTAATGATTCTTTCTAGCATCTATCTACTATGATCACAGCTTATTAACCATTTTTATTTCTACAGGTCTGTTACGGCCCCTAGTGGCTTAGAGATACCTGAATATCATCGTGGTCCTTGCGCCAAAAGCTCTGAGAAGTGCTACAGGGCAAACCGTAGGAAGCCGTGAAGTGACAGGGCCTGCGGATCCTGGGTGTGTTTGACAGCTCTGTGAAGGAAAACAAGTTTCAGCAAACCCCGTCATATATTTCTTGCAAGATTTGTCATGCTTATAATTTTGAATAAAAACACCTTTGTTGGCTTAAAGGAAAATGTTTCAATTTTGTATTTGTTTTAACCTCCATCCTGTGTCTTTTTAAAAAAAGCATTTACATATCATAACATTTTGAAGAGATGGATAGTTTTATTTAAAGACTGAAAGTATGACACAGTAAGTAATTAATTTTTAAAATTAATTTCCATTTCATAGGCGGTCACATTGTTGTCTGACAACCTGAGCAAAAGCTTTTTCCATGACTATGGAAGTGTTCTCTTTGGCCAGGGCTTTTACCACAACTTTCCCAACATTCAGGTGGGAATTCAGGTGGGAATCAGGTTTCCCAACATTTCACTGGCAAAAAGTTCATTTTGAGGGCCCTGCAGACTAAATCATGAATATTAGAATCACCAACAGCAGTCCCCTAGAACACAAAAAGTCCTTTGTCATTCCAGAAGAAATGTGTTTATGCCATCTTATTAAAGAGCTCTTTAGCTTTTTTCCCGAAACATTCTGTTGTATCATACAATATCATCCAACACTTCCTGACCAACAGTATCAATGTTCTTTGGCATTTCTAGAGACTTGACAAGCTGGTTTTGCTTCTGATTTTGAAGAAACTTGGTTAATTTTTCCTCATCGCTGTTTTCCTCATACATTGAGTGTTTTTGAAGCATCATGGCACAAAGTTTAATTTTATTGTGTAAACTTAAATCTGTCCTTTGGAGGGTGGTTTTCATTTAACCATTAAGTTGGTTGCTGTCATTCTGATCAATAAAATTGGCATTTAGTCAAAATCCTAGTAATCAAGAGAACAGCAAAGCAGAAGTCCTCTCTCCTCTCCCACTTTTCCCAGTCTGTTTCACCCCAGGTTTTAAGAGTCTAATAGGCTTATACCTGCTTCTCCTAAAAGAATCCCAGTTTGGAAACTTTTTGAAGGACAATTTTAAGAACTGAGGGCTGTTTCCATAGTGGTGGCTACTAAATTGTCCATGGCCAAAGAGAATGAGTGAAGGACTGCATTGAAGAGGGACATATTTCTCTCCATGAAGACACCATTTGTCCTCTGGTAGGCTCAGGCTTGAAAAAGCAGCAGCTACTTTCTAATATTATTTTATATATGATAGTTGGCTTTTTCAAAATATAAAACTATTTATTTACCAATGAAGACAGAAAAGACTTAATTTTAAAATTTTCTGTGGTGGGAACATTTAAATCCAGATACCTGTAAGAAATCTTTCAGAATTAACTCTATGTTGCCTACGTACGTCTGTATCGCCAAAGTTGCAATCGGTAGTTTGTTGCAAGAGTTTTTAAGCTGGACCATGCATTCATGTTTAGAGTAATAGTATGACTACTTTTTTTCCAGAGCAGAATACATTTTGGAGTGTCTACATAAAACCAAATTCCTGTAATTGATATACTTGGTAAAAGTGTTTTAATTTTATTACTTCCACAAGAAGAGCCCATAATGTCATCTGCAAAATTGTATTTGTTTTATTGTTGGGAAGCAGCAGCTCATTCCTAAGAGGAAAGTACAAACCCTCAATTACACCACACAATATTCTTGGTCATAACTGACAATATTTATTCATCACAACCTACCCATTTGCTCAGACCAGGAATTACTGAAACAAGAGTGTTTCTACTGTGTTTTTGAAAATCCAGTTTAACTTTTAACTTTTTAAATTTAATTTCTTGGGTGACAGCCCTTTTATTATAGAGCTACCCAATACAGCAAAACACAGTTCCATGGGTTTTCTTAATTTTTTTTCTCCACTCTGTGTTTTTTTTTTTTTTGTTCTCCATTACAGACACCTAATGTGCCTCCTTTTTAGAGTTGCTTACCCTAGGTCTGCATGAGAGTGCTGAAATCTCTCTTTTAAACTGACAGCATTGATTTTTTTCAGCTTGCAGTACTCAGAGTAATACATTTAGGCTGAGGTGAAATGGGTTCCTGAGCCCATGGGCAGGGGTCAGGACAGACCCCAGGGTAGGCAGGCAGGGAGAGTAAGGTCCAATAGTGCCCTCACGGCCCTGATACCCACCCTGACATCCACCTCTTCTCTGAACAGTTCTGGCCACCACACCTAATAATGCTCATTTAAAGTGATTTTTCTTTTTCCAAGTAGGATTACCACTTTTCTGTGTCATACTGTACATCCTTTAGACATAATAATTTCTTATAGGAACATTACTTCTATTAAAAATAACATTCACAAATCTGACTGCCATTTCCATATTTTTTTCAAAACAGTCTGAAGTTACATTGTAGGACTGCAAATATTATGTTGAAGATCCATCCTTTCACTGTGGGTGTTTTCAAGCTTCCGTGTCTCATTCACAGGCACTCTAAGCACAATCTTCAAATGCAAATTCTGACATGCTTTCTCTCAAATCTCCTGAAGCATAGCAAGTCGGCCTTGGAAGATAAGGAGAAGAGTGTCAAGAGCCTCTCAGTTGAGGAAATTCTCCTAGCACTTAGCTGTTTCATTGAGAAAGGCTTTAGTGGTATTTCATTGACATCTTGTACTTCTGGGGTCACTGCCTCTGGTTTGCTGATTACTTCTTTAGATAGGTGATCAAGATTACATGGAAAAATGGAAAGAAAACAGGTTAGTACAAAACAATCAAAGATTTAATGGAAACCCCAAAGTTTAGCTTAAGCACACACAATGTTACTTTTATTTTAATCAAATAAAGTCGGCCCCTAGCCATCCTAAATTCCTGTAGAGATTTGCAAAGGAAATGTTTAACTGGGGTATATGACGTGAACGAGAGTCTCTGCAGCAGCATGAGGCACCAGAAGAAATGGCACAGCAGGAGTGCAGGGAGTGATGCACGTGCAGCAACTCAAGAGATTAAAACCAACCATGACATGCAAGAAAGAATATAGGTAAGAATGGGGAATTGGTGGGATTTGGGTGTAGGGCCAACTGTACTAAGTCCATGCTGTGAAGAAAGCCCCGTAACACAGATGCGGAGCAACAGCAGTACGATACAACTCAACTTGGCCCTGAGGTTTTGTCAAGGGAGAATATAAAGGATACCAAAGATCGTGCACCATTGTCACCATTCAGGATGAACCCAGAAAAAGTGATGAGGGCTTGATTGCCAGGGCACAGCGAGGGCTGACTGCTCCCTAAGAGCCAGAGATAGGTGTGATAACACAGCCCCTGAGCAAGGGAGCAGGGCACGCTCGTGGGTGGCAGCTGGGGTCAACCAAGAGTCCAGCTCATCAGACAGGTCTGTGGTGATGAGGCAGGTCCAAGGTCAAGCTGGGAAATCAGTGCTCTGGTCAGGGTCAGGGTCAGGATCAGGACCAGGTCTGGTGGCCACAACCAGGGTCAGACACAGCCGTTGATGACTGGGCAGGTCCACAGCGACGAAGCAGGTCCCAGGTCAAGCCCAAAGTCAGTCTGCAGCTCAGAGTCCCAATCAGTGGGGTCTATGGCCAAGGACAGGCACGTCTGTGGCTGAGCTGGGGACCAACACGACAGGTGACATAACTCAGGGAGGGCCTGAAGCCCCAGGGGGGACCTGAAATGGGGCTCCTGGGCCTGAGGGTGGGGTGTGGGGGTAGGCCTCAGGTGAGGCTGGTCAGGGCCATTAAGGCCTATGAGTGCCCTCAGGGCCCTGACCTTGATACTCGATGCCCCTTGCCCTCCTTGTCACCGTAAATAACCCTGCCCAGACACTACAGGTTTGTGCTTATTAGCAGGAAAGCCCGAGTATGCATGAGAGTGAAATCCATGTGAGAATGGTTGCTACTGAGATCAGTCTTGTTTAAAATAAAAAAATGCTTTCTTCTTCTATGTGGTCTTGTATGGAGCCTCGTTACATTTATTGCTACAGTCATACTCCCTTCATTTCTCCAAATTGCAAGTAAACAACCGTGCTTGAATCTTTTATTTGTCCACTTGTAAAAGCAAATTTTTCTTCTCTCTCTCTCTCAAGCTCTTTATTACTCAGAAGGATCTCTGGTTTTGCAATAGTTTCAGGGATAGTACTATTACAAGACAACTGAAGTAGTCTTGCACATTGTAAACAAATAAAATTTAAGACAGTAACATTTTTTCATGCATGTAATGGAAACTTTAACAAAACACTGGCTGTTTCTCAGGCAAGCCGCTGAGGGTGAGAGGACAGCAGAGAAAACTGAAGGGTGGCTCCCAGCCTTTGCAGGCTCCCAAACCTCCAGCCCAGGGCCGAGGGGATCTCCAGCGCTTCACCTTCTCCTCTGACTTTCTGGTTTTCCCTTCCTGGTATACGGACCTCTTGGCTAATGAACAAATAAATCATTAAAAAGCACCAGAAACATATAGGCATAATTAACAGCGTTCATCATGATAGCAGCAAAAAAGTTGTTTTAGAAATATGATGGCAAGATATAATTTTCCAAATGACTTTTTTCATTGAGGATTTATGTCAGTAGTGACTCACAGGCCACTGCTGCTGTTCTGCTGTGAGTGAGATGAGCCTGTAGGCAAAACATAGACCAGGTGAGCAAAGACAGCAGGTTCAAACACAACACTTTTACCCATACATTTACTTACAGAAAGGTTAAACTCACTCCAGTGCTGGACACAGGAGGGATTTTGTTTGTTTGTTTTTCTATTACAGGCAGGCAAACAGAAAGGCTTGAAGTGGCAGCTGAGCCCTGTTAGAGTCTGATCGTGTTAGACTGGGACCTTGTTTTGTATGTCAAGTTAATGTGCTGTAATCCTGGGAAAGATGCGCCACCCCCCAGAAGCACATCCTTCGGGGTGGAACAGCACCTCCTGCAAACAGATTTTCACCAGGTACTTCTGCAAAAAAAATTTTTGTTTCAAGAATAACACCTGCAATATCCTTCCTTATTCATCTTATCAGCAAATAAACCCCTAGAGAAAACCATTGCATTCAAAGCTGTACCCAGGAGGAGAGATCCCATCAGGGCATATTTAATGGAGATTTTTCCAGCCCTTCCTGAAATTAGGAACTTAATGATGTTTAAAGGGAAAACAAACATTTCTATGATCACAGGTTTTCCTGATGTCAGGGAGGAGGGAAAGCATCTTCAGTGATACACTCAACATATGCATGGCAAAGGCAGAGCTAATTAAGAGGCACTCCCTTTTTCCCTTGGCTTTCTGGAATTCCAAACCCTCATCAGAGACAGTAATTATTTTGGGAGCCTTTCATTGTTCACCTCATCAATGTGTTTACTTCCTTCTTATGACATTGCATAAATATGTTTGTAATTTTCTTTTCCTGATGTGGCACAATAACTCTGCAGCCTGGTTTTGTTTTTAATTCTCTGCGCCAATGAAGTGCTACTACTGACTCAGCAAATCGTTTCTGACGATGCAGCCCTTCTCCGTAGGGAGGGGTTAAGAATCCGTGCATGTAAAGATAGCATAATGTAAATTATTATGAATAATTGGTTGATTAAATCTAGTTACTTTGAGAGATGTGTGCTTCTTATAGAGACCACTCTTACACCACCCAGTGTAAAACAACTCCGCATGCTTGTAGTTTTCCCTGATATCCTGCCAACCCTTCGCATGGTTCAAGGCTCTGAGCCAAGGCCGTTAAGATTGACTACGACTGTATTACGAAGGGTCAAAACACACATCAGAGCTTAAATCCAGCATCTTATACCCAAAGCCCACCATATGTCTTTTAATTGCTTTTTGATTTTTCCAAATTTGTCAGTTTTTCCCTGTAATGAGTTGTAATGCAAAGAAAGCGTTAATGAACTCACCACATAACTCTTCCCCCTCATCCCCCACAATACCGTATCGAAGAGGACGAAATTTATGGCAGTACTAAGTACACATTCCTTTTCTATTGAGGCTTTAATTTTGTTTTGTTTTTTATAATCTCTACCACAGAGCACATCTTGCATGCTGCATTTTTGCATGCTGCGCCAAGAGCTCATTTTTTGGGTTATATTACACGAAGTGTGATTTTTTCTTCAACTCTTGTGCCCCCTCTTCACCTCCCCACACGCTGGGGAAGGCCCAAGCCGCCGCGCCGCGCCCCTGGCGGCCGAGCCGAGCCGAGCCGAGCCGAGCCGAGCCGAGCCGAGCCGAGCCGAGCCGAGCCGAGCCGAGCCGAGCCGAGCCGAGCCGAGCCGAGCCGAGCCGAGCCCTCCCCTCCCCCGGCGTCGCGTCCGTCTGACGCGCTCCGCCTGCGCCCAGCCCCGCCCCCGGCGGCCGTGTGCGTCCCATGCGGGGCGGCGGGGGCAGCATGGGCCGGGCCGGCGGCGATGGCGGTGGCGGGCCGGCGGCGATGGACCCGGTGCGCAGCTTCGAGCGCTGGAAGAAGAAATACACCCGGCGGACGAGGAAGCTGCGGCTGCAGCGGAAGGAGCGGAAGCGGCCTGAGTGGCAGGTGGAGCGGGAGGGCATCGGCCGGCTGGTGCAGCGCTACCCCGAGGTACGGCTGGTGCCGCTGGGCCGGGCTGGGGAGCGAGTCCTGTTTAATATCTTTATCGACGATCTGGATGAGGGGATTGAGTGCACCCTCAGTAAGTTTGCAGATGACACCAAGTTGGGCAGTGGTGTTGATCTGCTGGAGGGCAGGAAGGCCCTGCAGAGGGACCTGGACAGGCTGGATCGTTGGGCTGGGGCCAACTGTATGAGGTTCAACAAGGCCAAGTGCTGGGTCCTGCACTTTGGTCACAACAACCCCATGCAACGCTACAGGCTTGGGGAGGAGTGGCTGGAAAGCAGCCTGGCTGAAAAGGACCTGGGGGTGATGGTTGACAGCCGCCTAAACATGAGCCAGCAGTGTGCCCAGGTGGCCAAGAAGGCCAATGGCATCCTGGCTTGTATCAGGAATAGTGTGGCCAGCAGGACCAGGGAGGTGATAGTGCCCCTGTATTTGGCACTGGTGAGGCCGCACCTCGCGTACTGTGTCCAGTTTTGGGCCCCTCACTACAAGAAGGACATCGAGGTGCTGGAGCGTGTCCAGAGAAGGGCAACAAGGTTGGTGAAGGGTCTAGAGCACAAGTCTTCTGAGGAGCGGCTGAGGGAGCTGGGGTTGTTTAGTTTGGAGAAGAGGAGGCTGAGGGGAGACCTTATTGCTCTCTACAACTACCTGAAAGGAGGTTGTAGAGAGGTGGGTGTCGGTCTCTTCACCCCAGTAACAAGCGATAGGACGAGAGGAAATGGCCTCAAGCTGCGCCAGGGTAAGTTTAGGTTGGATATTAGGAAAAACTTCTTTACTGAAAGAGTAGTCAGGCACTGGAACAGGTTGCCCAGGGAAGTGGTTGAGTCCCCATCCCTGGAGGTATTTAAAAGACGGGTAGATGCAGTGCTTGAGGACATGGTTTAGTGGTGGACTTCGCGGTGGTAGGTTAATGGTTGGACCTGATGATCCTAAGGGTCTTTTCCAATCTTAACAATTCTATGATTCTATGATGATCCCCCATTCCCTTCCTTTCTGCCCCCAGGCAGAGGAGGAGAGGGCAGTGACCGCGGTCCCGGTGGTTCTGGTGGAGGTGACTGGGCAGGCTGTGGAGCCAGGGGTGGTCAGACCCTCAGGAGGGGAGTGAGGGGTTGAAAGCGCAGGGAGGAGGAGGAGGTTGAAGCAGATGGTGGGAACCGTTGTAACCAGTAGCCCTTGGCCCTTCTGACCAGGCAGCATGGATGTCTTGCTGTTGGAGATGGGACATGTTTGTCTCCCTAGAAGATGCCCTACAGGCAAACATCATGCTAGAAGAATAGGTTGGTTAACCTCAAGTCAGGAAATAGGTATTTGAATATTAGAGCCAGGGTCAGTGGTGTTGGTTTTGTCACCCAGATTCCCTTGAATTCCCCTGGGAGATGGCCGGCTTTTGAGCCATACTGATTAGTGAAAAGTACTGTAATTTTGAATAACAGCTTAGATGTGCTCTGCCTGTGGTGTTGCCCTATGTCCTGCCAACTTTTGCTGAATTTCAGAGCTCCCCAGCTGCTGCTGGGGAGAAGCATGGCTGTTGTACTTCATTACCCACACTCAGTGTAGCTGATAGTAGAGGCTTTTTGGTGGTTGTAATTTGAGCAGAAAGTAATGACGAGGTATAGAAGAAACATGTCTGTTACCATGAAGAAGTTGTGATAGCTCCTTTGGTTAAGATTCAACAAGTTAGAATTCTGAAACTTCACACAATCATTGGCTTTACTGGTTTGAAAGTAAATGGTATGATTCCAAAGATGGCCAAATTACTGTTTTGAATTGCAGATTATTTCTCAGGGAAAAAAAATGGACTTATCATTCATTGTTTTTATGATAAAAATTAAAGATGGTAGCTACATACATGATTAATACATTTTATTGTGGATAAATTTTGAATGAACTTGTTTTGGCAATATCTTTCTACTCACTGTAGAAAGAGAACTTAGATGTTGACTGTGAAAGAAGACTATTCTAATTGTTAGAAGCTTGTACTTTTGAGTGGGATGACCAGTGGTAGGTATGTGTCTTTCATTGTGGAATGAAAAACCTCCTACATTACTACAGTACTGTTGGACTACTTGATATAACTTAGACAGATGGTTGCCTCTGCGTGGTCTCTGGAGGGTGCGTGTCTGAGCAAGGGAGAGAAACTGAGTTAAAGCAACTTGGCAAGGGCTGCGTACAGAGTTTGAGAACTCTCTGCACAGATCCCAGGGTGGTGGGCTTATTGTTAATGTACCAAATTGCAGTATATATACAATAGATTGCTTTGTATTTCTTTGTATTTGAACACAGACAGGGAGACATGTAGCGAAATTAATTTTGCATGTTGTTGGGCCCTAATACTTTCTACATTTGATAATAGCTTGCATTTACTTGATAATGCCATATGCAAATTAGGCTGTTGCATTACCTTAGGGCCCTATGGCAATATCTAGCTAGTCTTTCTTCTCTGTCTCTTGTTTTGTAGTCCCATCACTGGTCATTTAATACTTTGAGCAGTAGTCTCATAGATAAAAGTGGTTGAGTTCAGGGGATAGCTTTTCTTCTAATGTAGTAGACACATGTTTGCAGAAGCTTAAGTAGTATGTTGCTCCTGTGTACTGAAATTATATGTATATGGTGTGAGTGTATTGAGAGGCAGGAGCAGGATCACCAGAATCATCAACTGGAGGAGATGGTGGCTTTTTGGAGTGGATTACAGCCTCTTTGTCTGTGAGACTGAATGGCCAAACATGACCCCTATTCATCTGTCACTTGTCCTTAGTTGATCTCGATTGATTTGAGGAAGATGATGACAATGAAAAAAATCTAATTGTTTAGAAGGAGGCAGCAAGAACACTTGAAGTAAAAGATTTATCTTGGGCATTCAGTGTCAGAGATGAAGAGGCAGAAATATTTTGAAAAATAATCTCTGGAAAGCCAGCATCTCCTCCACTTGATGCTGCCTTTGCCTCTTTGTTCTCCCCATACACAGTGTATATGTTCTTCATATACAGTTTTGCCATATTTATGCTGTATGCATATATTAAATCCCTACATGCATCCCTATCTATTACATTAGTTCTTATGGGGAAAAGTTGCTTTGCTTTCTGTCATACCACTCTACTTCACAGGAGTGCACCCTTGGCAGATAGTGGGGTGTGACTGCGGTGCTCATAGATGCATGCAAGCAGGAGAGAGGTTTAAAAGGAACACACACAAGCAGTGAGTTAATGAAACAACATCCTTTAAGGGAATGATGTAACCTCTGCTTTTCCATAGTGAGGTCAGTATTCCTTTCTTATCCTCATAAATTTTAGGGTGGTATATCTGGATTGTGGTGGGTAGATGTGCAATTCTCAGACTTTTTAGGTTGAGTAGTCCCCATTCTGATTTTCTACAGTTGTCTGTTCCTCTACTCCTAGCCTTAAATATTTTGTATAATATTTAAATGCAGTCATTTTTCCCTGAAACACATCATATACATTTGATACTTGCATTTAATTTCCACTTATTCTACATAGATTTCTGCTCTGCCTCTGTGTCACCAATGTGCATGTCTGCACATGCATCTATTTCTGGGACATGGGTGATAATTCTGTGTCTCTGTGGAGCCTGGGGCAGCATAGGTAAGGAGTGAGTAGTGGGAGGTTGTGTTTGTGTGTATGTATAGAGGCTGAAGAAGAGAGGCTGATAGTGGTCAGGCATGTATCCATCAGAATGAAGACAGAGTAAACATATGTTTGTATTAGGATAGTTTTGGGAACTCCTGGTCTCAACTCTTTTGGGATTTTGCTGTCATCTTGCTCCTGGAGTCTCCTGCCTGTGAACATACAGGTGGATGCCCATCTTGCTTCCTGTCTTCAGTCCTTCATATCTCCTTTTCTGGTCCCTGACCTGGTTTTCCACTTGGTCTCCTGCATTTCTTCCCGATTACCTTGGACCTGGTTATAGTGAGGGTGGGGATTGTGAGGAAGTGCCACGTGCTTGGATCTTCAGGGATCTCCAGTGAGTTCTGCATGAGGCAGATCCCTTCTTAGGGACAAGAGAATTAGAAAGCTCTTTGGTAAGCTCCTCTCTGTGAGGAGCACTGACTGGGGTCTCCAGCACGCAGGCCGTGGGTGGGTTAGGTCTTCATGTGCTTTTGTCATCTTACATGTGGCATGGAATAGGGGCGGCATGGCTGTTGAATGCAACAGTATCCACCTTGCCCTCCCTCTTTAGAGTATATTGTCTATAATTTCCAGTGTGAGAATGACTGCAATGGATAACCAAGACAAAATTAAACAATAATGAAGAGATAACCAAGATACTTTGTTACTGGTTTTTTTTGTTTGTTTTTTTTTTGTTTGTTTTTTGTTTGTTTTTTTTTTTTTTTTGTAATTTGTTGACGTGGGATGGCGAATGTGTGGCAGCATAGATGGAAAATGTGAAATTGAGTTTCAGTTTGTCCAAATCTTGGGACCATTTTCTGTGTTACGTGTTCATAGGTGATCTGTTATCTGTTGATCCAGTGACTTTGTTGCCTGACTGTAAGGCTGTTGATGAACATTGTCTTCTCCATCCAGTTGTGCTCATGAAAAACATTACCAGCTACCTGATGTGCTGGGGAGCTCTTGTGTAAACTCTTTCTAATCTGCTTCATATCAAATTAGTCAAGTTGGATCAGAGTACCGTTTGAAGTATTTGCAATAAACTGGCTGCTCTCACCTAGAGCAGATTAGAGAGAGCTCACAAGTACAGATTCCCAGCAGATTAGAGGAGGTAATAACTTCTGACAGGGAAACAAACTAAGTAGAAGTTGGTGTTGTTTTCCACTGGTACATGTAGATATGGAATAGATCTGTCAGAATATCTACCTCTAACACCAGTCCTTCTTACTCCTGCCATTCGGTCTTTATTTAAAAATAAACCAGTATCTTTGGAGTTTAAGGGTACTACAACAGATCATTCTTGTGCTCCAGGAAGTTTGTAGGGCAGAGAAATAACATAGGAAGCTTTGTGACATGGCCTTTCCTAACATTTCTGCGCCTCGCTCTTTTAATGCAGGTCTCATTTTTTTTCCTTCTTGAACATCTTTAAAAGAGCTAGTCTTATGCATGTAATGATTTTTAAATTGATTTAGAGGAGTTTAAGGTAGAAGAGCAGAACACTATTTGTCTCCTTTGTGATTAATACATCGGTTCTTACTGGGTCATCCAGAGTTAAAAAGAAGTTGACCACTGAAATACTTAAAGCAGCCTTAATTATTTAGAACAATTTCACATTGCTGCAACAGCCCATTTCATGTGTCACATACCTTTAAAATCTACCCCTTTAGTTGCACATAATGGATTGCTTGAATTCTTTTTTGATGTTAGTAAGATAGTTTTCTCTCCTGTAGGCGTACTGTTTTCCTATGTGGACAGTCTCTTGGTTGAAATTAAACTGAACCTGTATACATCACGGAGTTGTGATCCTTTAGCATGCAAAATAATAAGACTGGGAATTAGCCCAATACACAATATTGCATGTGATACATAATGTGTTCAGGATTATCAACTGAACTTGGAAATATTTGTCAGAAATTCCAATTTGTGAAAGTCAAAAACCCCTTTTTTTATGGTGATTACTGATAGGAGTTTTACCCCCCTCCCAGGAATGTACTAGCTTAAAGTACATGCTTCTCAGCACAAGTAGGTTTTATAAAAATAATTCACCTTTAAGTTTTCTAAGTAACATTTGGCAAAAGCTTAATTGCTCTGCTGGGACACAGTGAAAGTTTGAAATCTACCGTGCAAGAGCTTAGTCTTGAAATATGTCAAAAATGGATTTTAATAAGGGTGTTACTACCTTTTACCTAGAGATCAAATTCATGCATTAAATTACTTTTCTTGTTTTTACTAGAGAGAACTAGGCTGAAAAGAGTAGTGTTGTGATCTAGGTGCTTTAAACAGGTATAAACCCTCAGGAAAAAAATAGTTTAGTTTTCTATAATAGGCAGAGCCTGCAGAAGGCTTGGTACTTCAAGGGGATATAAGACTGATCTGACAGCTCAGTAGCTCTTCATTTGAGGCCGCCTCTGGAATTGTTATCATAAGTTGTCAGGAACGTCTAAGGACCACTTTGCTTGGTCCCTGCATTGGGAGATTTCTGTTCAGCAGTCTGTTAGAGATAAACGATACCTATTAGAAATGCACAAGTTGTGTAAGCTCTGAGTTTGACATTTGGAAATCTTAGTTTATGGATGCTAGTCAGCATGAATGCAAAGCTGTGTAGTCTACCTTCCTCTTCATCTGCTTAGGCTTTATAGCTACAGTAGTCTATTTTTTTTTCCCCTGAGTTCTGTGTTTTTTTTCTGTCCTGCTGCTATTGATTGTTGTGAACTTTGCCAGCGGAAGCTGTCCACATCTTTTGATGACCTCCTATCAGCTAGAACAGACTTGAAGGTATTACGCTTTTCTTAAGATCTCTACTTGACATCCTAGCATTTTTGTAAATCAGCCAACTCATGGACTCAAACACATGCTCTTGGGGGTTTTGTGTGTGTGTGTGCGCACATGTAATTAACAGCTCTCAAGTACGCTGTAGAGGTGGACGCGTACAGAGAAGTAAATTAATAGGTGTCAGGACAATGAATTACTTTTTTAGTATGTTTTGTACCCTGTAGGGCAGCTCTAAAAAGTTAAGTATACCAAGTGCTAGAGGTTGGTGAATCTGGTGAGCCTCAGGACATAGATGGACTCTTCTTGTCCCAATCAGGTAGATGAAGATTGCTGCAGTTCTGGGTCCCAAGTCCAGCCTGCAGCGAGGGTGAGCATGTATTCCCGGTAGGTATGCAGGTGTGCACACATGCGTGGCCAGCCACAGATGAACACAGACAGAGCAGTGCCTTTACCAGCACCTGCGCAGACACACGCGCACACAGCGCTCACACACACGTGAACAGCACGGGCGGCACATACTGTTCCTCTCTCTCTGATCAGGATTAACGTCTGCTAGTGAAATGTGTACCCACACATGGGAAACGGGTCTCTCCAGTAGCTGGCATTAGCTCCTCAGTCTGCCCCAGAGCTGGCCTCAGGCCCTGGCTTCCCCAGGTGCTGGCACCAGCACCCTCCAGCTTCTGGGGTTCGTGGTGCCGCTCCGGTTGCTGGCACTCGGCTCTCGTGCTGCTGCCCACCAGTCTGGCTTGGAGGTTGCTGGTGGTTTCTGATACCGGGTCAGATTAGATGGTGTGCCTGCACAGAATGTGGATGGAAAGAATGGAAGAGTAATTATTATTAGTAGTAAATAATTATTTACATCATTCTATAAGAATATTTAGTAAGACTGTAGGGCTGGCTGTGGTGATGGGGTGCAGGCCCTGGTCAGACAAGCGTACTGACCAGCCGGCTGTTACCCAGGACCAGCCCCTTTTATCCCCTTTTCCCTCTATTTTCTCACACTGGTTCCTCCCCAGTCCACCTGGTTCCCTCCCTTTCCCTGCCGTTGATCCTTCCCCTAAACATCCCATAACAAGTCTTGCACATTCCCACAACCCCCTTAATACACCTTACGAGAAGTTGTACAACGTCCCCAAACGCTTTTCCCCTGCAGCCCCCCGTGAGCCCCGCACCCCCGCCAGCCTGGGGAGGGGGTGGCCCCGCTGGCTTCTCGGTGGGGTTCACCCAGGGACCATGGGCTGACCCCTCTCCTCCCATGGTCCCAGGGTGCTTTGAACTCGATGTGCAGTGATGACATCGGTGGGGCTCCTTCCCCGGTGCTGTTCCACTGATTCTTGTGGGGTCTTTGTGTTCGCAGCGATTAATTGTTAATCACATAACCTAATGCTAAGTACATGCAAAAAAATCTTGACGCAAGAACTGTAGAGTCAAAATGGAAAAGTGGAGTGGGGAAGAAATGTGTTTGTTACCTGGAGCCATTTCCTGAAGCGTTTGTTTACCAGGCCTTCACCCTGCAGAACATTTACCTGCTTTTGTGATGTCTGATCTCGTACGGCACCTGGAATACACTTCATCCTCATTTCATCAAGGGATTTGAAAATACAGATGGACAGCTTAGCTCTAGTAAGGTTGTAGGGAGGCTGCCAGCAGTGTTTGCATGTGGTCCTTGCAGATGAAGGAGTCCTCCTTTATGGATGGGAGCCGTAAGGGTTAAATGGTTACGAGTGCGGGTGAGCTTCTTTTTCAGGAAGATAAGGGCTGTGTACTTTGCAGCATAGTAATGTTTTTTCTTTAAGCCGGAATGGTTAAAAAAGAAGGGAGGTAAGAGCTCCGAGTTCCATTTTATGGGATATGACTATCGTTACTGCATTTACAGTAGCCTCCAAACCCAAACTGCTCCTCTGTGGATATTTCCAGGAAAATTAATTTATGCTTAGCGTGCATGAATCATAAACGCAGTGCTTGTTGCAGCCACACAGAAATATTAAATAATTGGCTAGTTATGTGTTTTGCCATAGATGTTTTATTATGATCTCTATTGGCAGTTAGTCTGACTGGGACAGTTTTGGAGAAAAAGGCTATAGAAGTTCTGATTTTTGGAGATACTGTATGTATGTGAAATGCTTAGCATGACGTTTAATTGCAAGTTATGTCTTGGGCTTGTGGCATGCTGCATTGCAGAAAATTTAGACCTTGCTTGCATACTGCAGTATCTTTTTAAAATGTGATTTTTTAAAAAAATGTAAAAATTTTTCTGAAGAACACTGCATCCAGTTTTGGACCCCCTAAGAAGAAAAAGACATCAATAAAGTGGATGCAGTTCAGTGGAGGGCCATTGAAATGGTGCAGACTGGAGCACTTGCC
Source organism: Theristicus caerulescens (assembly GCA_020745775.1). NCBI lineage: Eukaryota > Metazoa > Chordata > Aves > Pelecaniformes > Threskiornithidae > Theristicus > Theristicus caerulescens. Next base: position 114,819,713 of record CM036559.1, on the reverse strand, counting down.
CTGTGAGGAGAGGCTGGGGGAGACGGGCTTGTCTGTAGCAGAGGTGGCTTTGGGGTTGGGACAGGGACCTTACAGAAGCCGCTGGTGCCCCTGGGGAGATCATTGAGGAGATGGTGCAGGGTGGAAGAATGAGAGACAACTGGTGTAAGTTGACAGAAGAGAGGCTCAGCCTGGAACACTTTTTGGCCATGGGGACACTCGGGCAGAGGCACAGGTTGCCTGGAGAGGCTGTCTAGTCTCTGTCCTTGAACGATTTTAAGACTGGACTGGATGAAGCCCTGAGCAGCCTGATCTGACCGCAGAGCCGACCTGCTGTGAGCAGGGAGTTGGAGCAGAGACCTCCTGAGGTCCCTTTCAGCCTAAATTGTGTTGTGATTTCATGATGATCTGAGCTTTAAATTGCACTGTTAGCCTGCATTATTAAAGTATATATTATTACTTACTAAACTGATTATGGAAGAAGAGCAGTTTGGCTTTGGTCAAACTAGTAGAGATTGCCTGATCGGCTAACTTGAATCAGGTCATACTGAACTACTACATGTTTATGTTAACAGCAACTTAAAGAATGCTATTTAATTTCTCTGTTATGCTTAGATTGTAAGCACTGATTAAGCTTATTTTGTTTCAGATAAATCCAAGTGAAATTCAAAGATTTTCAGATTTTCCATTGTCAAAGAAAACCCTAAAAGGTGAGTACAAAAGTTTTCTTTGGAAAGTAATTTAGGTAAAATGAATGTATTATTTATCTGCATCTGAATGTTTTTTTGCTTTAAACTAAGTTTTAGATAAGTATTGTCAGGTACAGTGTTTTCTAAATGGAGGAATACAGCTCTGGGCAAGACAAAAATAAAGATTTTTTTTTTTTTTTTCTTTTTCCTTCCCCTCCCACACTCTCTTCTATTCCCACACTGCAAATACTAGGATTGCAGGAAGCTCAGTATCGTGTGGTAACGGAGATACAGAGGCAAACCATAGGTTTGGCTTTACAAGGTAAAGATATACTTGGAGCTGCAAAGACTGGATCAGGCAAAACCTTGGCGTTTATTGTCCCAGTAAGTAATTTACATCCTTCCATTTGCACTTAAACTGAGTTATCTGGGAAGTATTGGATGTCAAACAGCTTAGATTAATCGATCCTGGGAGAAAAGTTATAGTTCAACCGATCTAAATGTTCCAAGAAAGCCAAGATACTAATTTAATAAAGCTGCTTGAGGTTCTGAAAGAAGTATATTTTTGGCCCTAGGAATATTCTGACGCTTAGAAATTCTATTTTGATCCTTAAATTAGTAGACCCTGTGTGATTCAGAAAGTGCTTTGTTTTTCTCTCAGGAATCTGTTTTCCTGGTGCAACTTTATTTGCCCAATTCTTTTAAAATTTGAAAACTAAGTGTATGGAATAGAATGGTGAAATTTCTTCAGTTCCTTAGACTTTTTTTAGATGAGTGGTTTTCACCCCTTTAAGATTTTAGGATTTGGACCTTATATAGCACACTTAAGCTTAGTGATTGCGGACTTCCATTTCCTTGTTTTCTTTTGTGGACTCCTTAGAAATCACTTCCAGGTGCAAGCGGGAAAACAGGATGAAAACCCCTGTCATGGATAATACATATTTGACTGTTTTACTCAAAACATCATGTTCTACATTTCATTTCTTGAAATTGAAAGTATAATTGAGATGTTTGCTTAAAGTGCACATATAAGTGGATACAAAACCCATCATGTTATGATTAGATAAAGGGAAAAAGAAATGTCGTTTTGATTATGGAGGGTTTTTTGGTTTAAACATTACTTGCATTTTTGTAAGCATGAATTTCTTTGGAGCCGGTCCTGTCAGTAACTGTGGGAACAGTAGTAGGTGTTTTGAATACTCTCTCTAGTTGAAAAGATTTATGCTTTATGCTGTTTTTTAAAATTTTATTTTTTATTAGTAAAGAATAAAAAAAGCCCCATAGGTGGCTTCAAAAGATAGTCTTGTGAACTTGAGAAACAAAAGTGAGATTGCTCAATTAGTTAATCTAGGAGCAGTGGTACTTTGTTTTACAAATCTTATTTTAAAACAGTTTTAGGGGAGAAAAGTGGTAAGAGAGGAGCTAGAGAGATGAAGAGTGAAAAAAAAAAATTTACAAGGATGCTTAACAGCCTTCAGTATTTCAGAATGCTTCAGGTATTCATACCTATGAAATCTTTGTGTTAGGATTAGCTGACTAAGACAGTGTTTCTGCAGTGTGAATTCATAAGAGGAGGAATAATCCTAGTCTGAGGTTTATGGCAATTTATGCTTTGTATGTAGCATGTGTGGATAGTACTGCTTCAAGTCTATAACTGGAATTAAAGCTGCAATAATTGACTTTCTTCTAGTTGCTCATTCTGTTTCTGGTTCCCACAAAACCATATGAGCAGGGAAGTTTCTTGTGGTTTTCTACACCTGATTTCTATTCTTGTATAAATGATTAAGGCTTAACTTCCAGAATTTAGCAGAGTAGGATTAATTGTGCAGTAAAATGTTTATGATTTACCACCCATTACTGTCTGTCATAGATTGGTACTGCGGAACTTTGCTACAGCATTACCATCAGTTCAAATTGATATGTAATCAAACTATGTGAAATATATACTGATGTTCAAGTCATTATTTTAATTAGTGTGGCTTTATCTTTTTTTTAATGACACTTTTTATTACAAATTTGTTGTTGTTACATATTTTCCTTCTGACTTTTTTATAATGAGAATATGGTAATTTTTTTCAGGCTTTGGAACTCCTGTATCGCAATCAGTGGACTTCAGCTGATGGACTGGGAGTTTTGATAATATCGCCTACCCGGGAACTGGCATATCAAACCTTCAAGGTTCTGCGTAAAGTGGGAAGGAATCATGAGTTCTCAGCTGGCCTTATCATTGGAGGAAAGGTTTGTCCTCTCTTGGAATTTGCTGTATGGAAGCATAAATGAGTGCTATATTAAGTGCTAGTTTAGGAAGAAAACCCTGGAAATGAAAAGTGAGGGAAGAGAGTAGTTAATGGGAACATATCAATGACCCACTCGTTTTCCTGTCTATGTACTCTGTGTCTGTCGTGGTTTAACCCCAGTCGGCAACTAAGCACCACGCAGCCGCTTGCTCACTCCCCACCCGGTGGGATGGGGGAGAGAATCGGAAGAGTAAAAGTGAGAAAACTCATGGGTTGAGATAAAGACAGTTTAATAGGGAAAGCAAAAGCCGCACGCACAAGCAAAGCAAACCAAGGAATTCATTCACTACTTCCCATCAGCAGGCAGGTGTTCGGCCATCCCCAGGAAAGCAGGGCTCCATCACATGTAATGGTTACTTGGGAAGCCAAACGCCATCATGCCAAATGTCCCCCCCCTTCCTTCTTCTTCCCCCAGCTTATATACTGAGCATGATGTCATATGGTATGGAATAGCCCTTTGGCCAGTCTGGGTCAGCTGTCCTGGCTCTGCGCCCTCCCAGCTTCTTGTGCACCTGGCAGAGCATGGGAAGCTGAAAAGTCCTTGACCAGTGTAAACTCTACTCAGCAAGAACCAAAACATCACTGTGTTATCAACATTATTCTCATTCTAAATCCAAAACACAGCACTCTACTAGCTACCAAGAAGAAAATTAACTCTATCCCAGCTGAAACCAGGACAGTGTCTTTTGAAGCTTTTGCATATTTGCAGTCTTTCCAGGTTACATGACTGGATGGACCTTCCTGCCAAGCCTTCCAGGACTATCCTGTTAATTTAGATTATTCTGAAATACTTTTTGCTCAAGCCACAAGTGTGAGCAAGCTGAAAAAATTGTGATATCTCTGTAGAAAGAGGAAGGGCTGATCCTTGACTATTCTTTCTAAAAACTATAAATAGGTTAAGCTGGCCTGGTCATCTCCGGTACTGGGCTTCTAGTGTGAACCACTAGAGCTAAGCTGGTTTAACTCCTTTTCAGGATCTGAAAGAAGAGTCTGAAAGAATCCACCACATAAATATGCTAATTTGCACTCCAGGACGGCTTCTACAGCACATGGATGAAACTTCATATTTCTATGCATCTGATCTGCAAATGTTGAGTAAGTTTTTTAAGTACTTGAAAGTACTCAGAAATATTTTGTAACAGTTCATAATTGTGTGGAGCACTTCCTTGGGTAAAAAGTTTATCCTAGTCACGGTATGTAGATGAAATGGCATTTAAGTTCACACACGTACAAATTAAAATAGAAAACAGGAAAACCCCTTTCTTGTGTGTACTTTCTCTCAAACAGTTGCTAAGCATGCCTTCCTCTAGGATGATAAGAACAAGTAGGTGAGTTAGTAAGGAACCCAAAACCAAAAGTAGTGTTCCATATAATCCTTTAGATCTGTCTTGGCTAACGCTGGCCTTTGCTTTCTGGCTATGGCTCTTGTGTTTTTCCTGACATGATAATTAACTATATGGAATATACCTTGTGGTGTGTGTATTTTGGGCCAGTTCTAGAAAACACTTTTCTTTTAATTTTAAGACAGATTGCTGCCTTTTTCATTGTTTTGTTAGCATTGTTAACATTGTTTCTTTTCGTCCTTCCAACCTGAATAAAAATCTCAGTGTAATGAAAAGGTTTGCCTGCCACTAAGAACTGCATAATCTTTAGCATAGCTTGAGGAACTTAGAAGCAATTAAGAAGCTAATGGAGCTGATAAAATATGAAATTACGCTTGCTACACTTACTACAATTCATGGCAGTTACACAAGAATTGCATTAAATGTAGGCCCTTTTCTTAAAGGTTTGTCGCTGTGCTACTCTGTTTATTCCCTATGTTTTAATGCTAAATTCAGCTTAGGTACAGGAGAGTCTGTTTTGCTCTGTCATGAATAGTACAGCACTGTTTTATATTCCATGCTTTTGTTTCAGTAATAGGACAGGGAGTTTGTAATTTGCAGTCTGTCTGCAAATTGCTGAACTGTTTACTTGAAATGCTGATCTTTTATGCTTCAGCATGTGAAACTGAGGGCTGTAGTGCATAGATTATGGGAAATACTATGACTACTATTGCAGTTTTTTTCAAAACGTATTTTATGGGGTACATGAATATCTAAAGAGAATCCTGTCATATACAGTAATTAAGCTAATCTCTGCAGTTTAAGTAGGCATGGATTTTTGTACTATATGGATTTGATGTATGTTTTTTTAAATATAAATAAAGCTTAAACCAGATTTTCTCAAATCTATCTATCAACTCAGTTCTTGATGAAGCTGATAGAATTCTAGACATGGGATTTGCTGATACAATGAATGCAATCATAGAAAATCTACCTAAGAAACGCCAGACCTTGCTTTTTTCTGCAACACAAACAAAATCGGTGAAGGATCTTGCACGGCTGAGTCTGAAAGATCCGGAATATGTTTGGGTTCATGAGAAAGCCAAATTCAGGTATGCTGGGTTAATTTTCTTTTTTCTGTGGGGGTTAAACAGATGTTGAGCCTACTTAACTGCTTCTCTGACTGTCGGTTCCCTGAATCAGAAGTTATGTCGTGCATCCTCCTTCCTGCAGTGTCTGATCCTGTTGTGTGCCCTCCTGAAAGCAAGGAATTTGCAGATAAGAGGGTACTAGTTCTGACTGATTCATTGCAGGGAGGCTGAACCTGCAATTTCCTTGTGGCTCCTCAGGCAGCTTCGCAGACTGGAAATTGTCTTCCTCAGGAGCAAGCCCCAGAGTGGATTATAGCCTGGATGGAGTAGCATCTGGCTGTAGCACTCGCTTCTGAATTGCTACTTTTTTGTTGTTTGGCTTCCTTACCTCCTGTGTGTGCATACTTAACTGTGCAAAACCACCAGATGTCTTGCACAAATACAATTCTTCTGTGTGCCATTGATAAATCTGGCTTTCCAAGGAAATGCTACTCTATTGGGAAAGTGCAGAATGACAGTCTTGCTTGTGTATTCAATATTAGGTGCCCAAAGAAAAGCATGTGACATTAAAATCATAGAATAGTTTGGGATGGAAGGGACCTTTAAAGGTCATCTAGTCCAACCACCTTGCAATGAGCAGGGACATCTTCAACTAGATCAGGTTGCTCAGAGCCCCGTCCAACCTGACCTTGAATGTTTCCAGGGATGGGGCATCTACCACCTCTCTGGGCAACCTGTTCCAGTGTTTCAGCAATTAGTCCATGTGCAGTAAGTCTTGTGGCTTACTGACGTGCTGGGTTTACTGTGCACACAAATAAATTTGTCATGCCATACAAGGCCTTGTGAGAAGTGAAGTATGTGGTCTGCCAAGCTCAAAAAATCTAATGTGTCACTAAACGAAAAAAATATGCACGTTGTTTTTTGGCACCTTTTTTTTCTTTTGAAATCTAAGTGAAGAAACTTATTTAATATTTTTGCATTTCTGTGGATTCTATCACCTAAGTGTCAAATTGCTTATGAAGATGTATGATTTTTTTTTTCTCTGCTTTTCTATGAAGCATGCATATATTTCCATATGTAAGATGCAGGAGAAAGGTGAAGCACAGTGGTAAAAATGGCTTTCCCAAAAGCAAATGAGAAATCATCAGCAAAATGAACAGCAGAACCACGTTGAATCCTGAGCAGTTTTAACTACTTGATTTGATTATCTCTGCATTGTACTGCAAATACCTTTTTTTAATCAGTAGTACTATCAAAGGTATCTAAGATAAGTGTGATTGCCAGAAAAAATTGTGTGGCTAACATGCTCTTATCAGAAGTATATAGTCTTCATTTTGAGGACTGACTATACATCTGTTTCACAGATCTTGCATTTTTTGTGAAGTCTATTTTAAATTACTTTTTTAATATTTGGGAGAGTGCAATTAGATAATAAACTGAATCAATAAAAGGAAAGTATTCATGTGGTTTAGAACTTACTGCCTTAGTATACAATAGGTCATTGCCTTATGGAAACAGTTTCCTCTGAAGGACTTACAAAGCAAAAGATGCTGTGGCATAATTCAAATTGACTAGCAGAATAAAAACTGGAGCATTGTCTTGCAATTTCATCCTCCCAAGTGGCACCTTGAATAAAATAATTTTGAATACCCTTGGTCTGTTTAGGGTGAAGCAGAAGAACTGTGAAAGGTGAGCATTTAGATGTATTTCAAGGACAAATATGCCAAAGCATATGTTTTTTTTTTTTATTTTAGTTTATTTTGTAAAGAACAGAAAGGTGAGTTAAGATGACAATTCAGAGCTTTACAAAGTCACTTTACATGTCAGGGTGTAATCAGTAGAAGTACATCAGTGCTCATTTTTGTGCGTGATTAGACTGTGCTTTGACATTGCCTTAAGCACAAATGATGCTTTAATAGGACTAATAGACAAAATTACATTTTAAGTCAAGGCAATTTGAATGTCACTGCTTAGACATGGAAAGAGCTTGACTTGCTAGTAGTAAATGAATTTAGAAGTAATGTCAAAAGCTGTCCCCTCCTCCCCACGGGCTTTTATCAAGGAAATAGATTCATCTTTCAAGAGTAGCTTTCTAGTGGAGCTGCTAAGACTTGTTTCTCAAAGTGGGAGAACTTTCCAGCTTGACTTTTTTTGTGTGTTTCCCCCCCCCGCCCTTCTCCTTTTCCTGGGTATTTGTCAGACACTCTTGACTTAAAAGAAAGGACAGGAAGCTCTGTAAATATTGTATAGATATTGTATGTCTGTATATTCTCTCTCTTCCCTTCTTTCTCATTTTAATGATATGGGAACTAATGGTATCTAAATGTACTCTTTTTTTTTTTTTTTTTTTTTTTTTTTTTTTTAGTACCCCAGCAACTTTGGATCAGAACTACATTGTTTGTGAGCTTCAGCAAAAAGTAAACATGTTATACTCTTTCCTGAGAAGTCACTTGAAAAAGAAGACCATTGTGTTTTTTGCAAGTTGTAAAGAGGTATGGCTATTCCCCTTCTTCCCCTGTACCATTTTAAAACTGTTAAAATTAAGATATTCCTGTAGATGTCAAGGCATCAGAGAGGTAAGATTCTGGAATAGTTTGCAACAGGAGATTCGGGGAGGAACCGAACATCACCTACTCCTGTAGGTATGTCACGCAGGGCCTGGCTGCCAGGAAGCTCAGTGACCCAGGCTCAATGCAGGAAAGTCTTGGAGATCTCTGTGTACTCAGTCATTTTTGTGCTCTGCTGTTAAAAATGAATGCTAAAAGTTATGCCACCAAGGGCCAGCTGTTTCGGTTTTGTCTCATGACACATTTCATAGTTGGGTTACAGAGTATTTTAATAGTTGTACCTACTTTCTTTACAAGCTTTTAAATCCGTCTATGTAAGAAATTGTAATTGTGAAATAGTGCAGGGAAAGGTTTTTCTTATGGTTACATAGCAAGTAATCCTTCAAATATCTACTTGTATAAATGTTCTGGGACTATTCTGTTGAAGTTATTTGTATGTGTTTGTATGGCACAGGTATTTATTCCTATAACTACTGCATGTGTTGAATATTTTACAACATACAATAGTGTAGTAAATATTCATTGCAATTCTTCCACTTGTACAAGAGGTTACAATATTTCTGTTGTTCTGCAGTTGGCTGGTGAGTACAGTGAGGTGGTAGGCTTAGTTGTACAGAAATTCTCTGAGCTGCAGCTGTACTGCAATAGATGCAGTTTCTGTAACTATTTTCTTAAAAAAATATTAGATAGCTACCTGCTGTAAAATAATGCTGCATCATGGTACTGTATGTAAGAGTAAACAGACTGCTTTTATAAGGGAAGCTGTTGAAGCTTGAAATAGTAAACCAGGACTGTGTAGACTGCTTTTAGTGCAAGTACAAGACACTGCACCCCTTCAGTATTGCCTAAAAGCAGTGCTTCTGGTAGACTTCTGATACTTCGATCCCTTGCGTACAGCCTAACTAGTCGTGTCGCAAGGTGTTCTTGCTGTTACCTACTCTAGTTCCTTTTAGGAAATGCCATCAAAAGGCATGCCAACCTTGTGCCACCGTTCATTTCCTCTTTTAGTACCTGAGCGTGTGACAAAGTCTCAAAATAGCATCTCTTGTCTCTGATGCGGAGAAAAGTGTGTTTTATTTGATGTGCTAAGTCAGTTGGTATATACTGGGTATGATCTTCACAAGTTTAACATTGCATGGTAATTTTTTTTGTTTTCCCCCCTGATTTGTTGGGTAGGTCCAGTATCTATTCAGAGTGTTCTGTAAGCTTCAGCCTGGTCTTCCTGTACTGGCACTCCACGGCAAGCAGCAACAGATGAAGAGAATGGAAGTCTATACTTGTTTTGTTCGGAAAAAGGCAGCAGTACTTTTTGCTACAGATATTGCAGCTCGTGGCCTGGGTATGTACCCACAGAAGAAATAGTTATTCACAAAGCGATGATCTAACCCTGTTGAGACTTTATCAGTGATAGTATGCTCAGAAGACCAACCTGGTTTGTAAGAAATGAAGCTGTAGTTTGCTTAAGAGCTCATTAGGGTGTCTCAGAAGAGACATGCTTCTTAGAGTTCTACTGTTTCTTTACTGAAGAGGCCAACTTCATTTGTGCTTATTTTTTCTTTTTGTCCCAAAAAGACCTATGTTGTCACTAGTTTTGTAATGGCATTTGTTAGTGAGGTAGTCAGTGGAAGCTGTCATTTATTTATTTATTTATTAAAGTCTGTAGACAATCTAGTTTTCCAGCCATGTTCTGTTCAAATATCTGGAACGAGTGAAAATAGAAATAGTAATGTATTTGCTTACTAGATGCCTTAAGGCAAGATTTTAGCAGTTTTAAGTATTTCTGATGTGCCTGTATCCTGTGGGTTATTCCAAAGGATATGAAAAATTACTAACCTACCAGGATGTGGAAATGAAAACCTGAAGGAATTTTAATGTCTGAGCTATGAATGGCTTTACAGGACTGTATTCTTAAGGAGGCAGAAAAATAGATGACGGAAAAACCAAGAAAATTTATAGGATCTGTTTTGGCTTGAGTTTCTTTCCTCTGGTCATTACCTGCTGAATTATGATTTACTTATTTATATTTTCAGTGGATACTTCTTTTTTTTTTTTTTAAGTACTTGGAGGCATTTAGGCATGACACAAGAATGTTTTCAGGAGTCTACTTGTTCTTTCAGATAGCAAACTCTGTTGTCCAAAATGTAAGGTTTTGTCAATATGCTACAAAAGGAAGGAAGGTGCTCTAAAAACTGAAGGCAGAAATGGAAACTGTTTATCATACCTTCTACACTGCTGAAATCTTACTAGTGAGGATCTAAAGTGGATATGGCTGTTTGGGTTTAGAGTGTAGGTGTAATTGTGGAATACAGCATAGCTACAGACTTGGTCAGGAAGTAACACAAACTTACTCAAATGCAAAGCGTGCTGCTGCCAGATGAAGTGCAGCAGTTAGAAAATTCTTATTAATAATTATCATTCACATTCAATGTTGACTTCTTTGTCAGGCTTGGTCACTCCTTCCCATCTTTGAGAGGGACTATGATATTTCTGTATATGGACAGCTGAAGTAGCGCTGTCTCACCACAGCTAACTTCAAACACCAGTGGTGTAGGATATTGATACTGTAGGTGAAAAGTGTGTCAGATATTGTTATTTAATTACTAAATGTAGTGGTGTTTTATCATTTGTGTGACACAAAACATGTCAGTTCTTGTCAAGTGTGAAATTCTGTTCCATTCAGTGTACTGTCATAATTTAGGAAATGAAGACACCATTAATTTTAGCTTTCTTTGATGAAGAGGAGGATTGTTTATGATATGCTAATACATGCAATTAATTTTATTTTTATTTCAGAGGTTGCACCCAATGTCTGTAAATAGGTCTAAATGGTGGTTCTTACAAGAATTAATGCTCCAAAATAATATGTTGCTCTTCAATAGGAGGATTTTGAGTACAGTGAGGTTAAATTTTGACATATTTTTTTCTTTACACAGATTTTCCAGCAGTGAACTGGGTCATTCAGTTTGATTGTCCAGAAGACGCAAACACATACATCCACAGAGTGGGAAGAACAGCCAGGTTTGTTTTCACTTTTCATTAATATTTTAATGTTTAAAACTAGATTGCTGTAGGGACAGATAATTAGCTAAAGACTCACTTGAAAAAGTCAAGATGTAAATTGGAAAGAAAGAAGGGCTGTTATCACCAAAAGACCCTTTTGGTTACTTAAGAGTAATGGTTTGACTTAATTTCTTAGTGAGCTTCAGAGACTCCTTACAGGAGACAGAAAAAATATGCCCAATTGTTTAATCTGATCAGGGAAGATTAATAGTGAGGAAGCAAAAATTTTCTTTTGCACTTGGCAGGATTCCCTCGAAGGCTGAGTTGAGCATGTTTGTGAGTGGAAAAGCTTGTTTTGCCACTGCCATTTATAGATAAATAAGGCTTTAGACTGTGAATACAATTTCTCTGTGTCATTGAAGACTCTTCAAAAGAATGGAAATATTTCTTCCTTACTTTAATTTGGGGAGGAAGGAATCAAATAATGTTAATTACAGGTTAAATTTTTAATTTTCTAAGTCTTTTGTAGAATTATACTCTTAGGGATAGCTTTAGTTAAAGTATTTGTGGCTAAGCCTTTATGATGGAAGGGAGTTACCCAGATATACTGTTGCAAGCCTTGTCCTTGATCTCTGAAGTAGATTTTTAAGAGAAACAGGAGTTGTTACTGCATATAACTCAGTAGATCAAAAACTTTACGCAATTATCTGAAGGATAAAATGCAAGACCTGGCATTATATCTTGTACATAATTTAATTTGTTTGTAGTAGGGCTTTATCATCTTTGTTACAATATAGGTGGAAGTCAAACCTAATGACAGAACAGGTTTTTAGAATAAGACTTCAGCACTCTGCACTACAGGAGTTCGAAATCTGTCTTTCTGGATCAGATGGCATTAAATTTTGGTGACTGTAATAGGAGTGTGTACTTCAGCTGTCTTTCAGAATGTGGAAGTTCTAGCCATGTTTTCATTGTAATTGGTGATGCTTCTGCCCCATTCGGTCCTGTGTTCTCCATTTTCCTGTCTACCTGTTATAACAGAAGGGAATAATAAGTTTTTAAATGCTTTAGGAAAAAAACTGTCTATGAACAAAATCAGCGAATGTTATATATGATTAGATAAAACATGTAGTTATTTGCCTAAATTCAAATCTAGATGTAATCTCATGTATCCCAGTTGAGAGAAAAAGCATATAGGCTGGGTTAGAATTCTGTGGGTTTTTTTTTTTTTGTGTGTGTGTGTGTTTTGTTTGTTTTTTTTTTTTTTTTTCCCTTTTTTGTAATCCTGTGTGGCTTCCACAGAAAGCTTGCAATTTTGTCTTTATGGCATACTGTCATTGTGGAAAGGAAAACAATATATTTGGCACTGTTTAATTGGCAGTTTCTGGGAGGGTTGTTGAGCTTTTCCTGAGCTGTCTCACTGAGCTAAAGCACCTCCCTGGAGTTATAATCCTCAGCCTTGTCCCAATTCTCATTAGGTGCTGAGAAGAGCAATTGTAAGTAGCTTTAGAGAGGGGAAGCAGCTACATAAAGACAAATAACCCCCCTTTTCCACAATGCTTTTAATGAAATGTCACTGTGATGAGGACATTAGCCTTGCAACCTTAAGGGTCTGTCTTCAGCTGTCTCTTAAGTACAACCTTCTGTGATTGCTTCAGGGACAAATTTAGGCAGAAAATTGGGGCAGAGAGTCTGTCCCGTAGGCCATGGGCTGTGCCAGATGCCTGCCCCTTGCTTCACCAGGCTGTCATTTGCATTTCCCTTTACGTGAATTTTTCAGAGCAAGTTGTTTGAGCTGAGAGGGTGGTGACTGATACTGAAAGCAAATTCCTTCTGTAGGAAAAGCTTTATGGGTATTTTCTGTCTCTTAATCTGATACAAAGATCAAGGAAGGTTCTGCCTACACTGGGCTTTCACTTTGGAGAAACATAGAGGCTCTCTCTGTCCCTGAAGTAAAGCAGTCCTGGAAAGTGATTTGTTTAGTGAACTTAACAGTATGAAGTAAATCTTTGAAAATAAAACAAGGGAGATGTCTAATAGTTTTAAGTAAATACTGTGTACTAAGTATGCTAATGAAGTTTTAGGTGCGGATAATTGAGAATGTACTTCTCGGTGAACCCTTAAGTGTTGAGTATGAAACTTCGCTTGTTTTTGGTAGCTACAGTTAGTATGAGAAGCTTGTGTTTCTTCTAGAAACCTGATAAAAATGAACTGAACTGCAGTTTAGTAGTCCTCATTAATGAGGTTAGAGATAATTACAAATTTTCATGGGTTATGAGAGTGTATAATTGCATGGAATGAAAGCTAAATTAAATATCTCAACTAATTAAGAGACTGTGTTAAACGGTAATTAAAACTGGGATGCCAAATACTGTTTACTTTTGAAATCAAATTATTTTGTCATACAAAAGTAAATATGAAAGTCAAGAGAGAAATCATTTTGGGGATGTGGCTGAAAAACCTTTGACTAACAATTGTGGATGTGTTCCCACATCTGTTTTACAGTTTTGCAAAACCTTATCTAAGATGAAAGATAATGATTGATTTTTAAGTGGCTAAGACCACCGTGTTCCCTAAGTAGCATTTCACTTGCATTTCATCCTACTGAAGAACGTAAATTGCAACTCCTGCATTTTTGATTTATGGTAAAGTAAAATCAAGAAAATCTGGGTGTTGTCCAGTAATGCTTTTACTTTGTAGTAGAATTGGCATATCTTGAATTTTTTTTTTTTTAACTTGAAAGGTATGCTACGAATGGAGTGATTGGAAGCTATTTCTTCCAAGTGCATTTTAAAGTCTTAGAAATTCTGTTGCTGAACTAGTTAAAATACTGACAATATCATGGCCATGCCAATAAATATTGTTGGCTGTATTTTTGTCGCACAATCTCTTAGCAAAGTCTGTAATTTAAAATACTACATCACAGTGTTTTCCTGTGGGTTTTAGTTTCAAAAATTATAAGTAAATAAGAGCTACTTGTAGCAATTGTCTGCAAAAGTTACTTCTTCTGGCTTTTAATTTCTATTGATGCCTTTTGTTCTGTAGTCTATGAAGCCTACAGTTGAAAATATTCTTGGTCAATTTTGTGAAACAAGTTAGAGTGCCGCTAGGGGACAGCAGAGGATAATAATTTCTGAAGCACTCTGATACTCACTTTTTTCCCCAACTGATTTTCCAAACATAATTTGTAAGTTGTATGGCATGAAAGAAACATATATAGGGATGTTTTTCTTTCAGTCGTGATTGCATTGATGAGCAGAAAAGACACTGAAAAGTCTATTTTATCTTTCTATTCATGCGTAAATATCTTGTATTTTGGATGTACCTGTATCCTGGCACATCTCAGCAATTAATTTCTCTCTTTCCTAGCATTACATTCCTCCCTCTACTCCATTTTTTTTTTTTTCCCCCTCTTCAGAGGAGACTATTAAAAACTATTACTTGAGTTTGGTGATTTTTCTGTCAGGAGTCTTTTTTTTTTTTAAAGACACTGACAGTGGAATGTTAAACAGAATACATCTTTGCTCTGCAGTTTTCGTCTGTGGTATTTCTGGAACTTTATATAGGCTTTAGGTCTGACTCAGGCTCAGGCTTCTGACGGTATTTAATCGAGGCTTGTTGGTTAGGTTTCTTAGGTGCTTAAACCAACTTAGAAAAGTCACTGTAATTTTGTTGTTGTCGTTAAACGTAGCGTGCATACAGGCATGCATATTCTGTCTAGCTCTACATATGCTTTTTTCCTTTTGGTAAATTATATGCTGAAAACAAATGGAGTAATAAAAGTCCATGTTCCCAAAGCAGGATACTCTTGCCTACCATCTTTGTACTGGCGGATATGATGATTAGAGCCAAGAAGTATGAATAAAGACTTAAAAGATCTATGATCTTTTTGATGCCTTGTGAATACTGAAGAATACACACACATCAAATTTTGGAAAGGTGAAAGGGGCAGGTCATATAATGATCTTATTCTATCATAGTAAAATGCTTTGAAGCATTTGAAGCATTAGGGCTCTCCTCAAGTAATTCCACTTTATACGTGTGAAAGTGAGACTAATAAGCCTTTAGAGTAATCCTTGCAAGTGACACTAAAGCGTTTAAAAATGTGAGTGACTTAATGGAGCTATTTTTCAATGGTGGAAGCTTGATTATTTTTTTTTTAATTGGGAAATATATCCCAGGGATACATGTCTTTGGTCCTGAATAAACAGTACAGTCAAGATGGCAGCTCCTTGTTTGATTATTTTTTTATACTTAATACCCTTTGACGCACTTTTACTGATGTTTCTTTAAAAATAAATGCAGTATTATATTGCAGTCAAGTCATTATCCTAACTCAAGTTAAGTAAAAATAGCTGCTAGTGGAGGTCACAAGAAATTGTTGACACCACATATTTAACTTGCAATTCACATTATTAAATTTTCTAAAATTAAACACTGTACCCTAGCTACATTCCTGACAGTGGCCTGCAATGCCGCAGTCGTACTGACCGGCACTGTGTTATCCATTAGAATTTTCTTCATAATGGCATGGTATGAATGTTCCAATACACTGAAATATTAAGTGCCTAAGGTTATTACCTGCTGACATGAAGCTATCCTGTAAGCTGTAATAAAAAATAAATAAGCACATGTATTTTAATGCCATAGAGTGGACACAGCTGCTGCGGAAAATGGATTGCTTACAGTCTAGGCTGGAGGACCCAACAACCTCTCAAGGCCTTTTGAATTCAGTTCATTCTGAGACTAGCATGATAAGGTTGGTCAGCCACTGCCTATCCTTGTCCATTATTTCTTGTGACTAAGCCTGTCTGGCAAACAAGGACACCTAGCCAGTACGACTGAATGAAGGGGATTATGGTTTTGTGGTATGAATAAAACCCAGTTGCATGGTTCTCAGAACTTGGCAATAGATATAAATGGGCTACTGTCCAGACAGGAGAAAGAAAAGGATATTAAGTGATCAGAGGAAAACAAAACAAAACAAACCCCAAAATAACCAAAATCTCTAACTTCATAGCAGTATTTACTGATTTTTTTTTTTAGGATACTGAACTAAGGTCTATGCAGTGGAGAAATAGGAGTGAACAAAGCATTAGAAGTGAGCTAAAGCAAAACCAAAAAATGAAGCCAGCTCACTTTCTGTTGTTTGTTTTAAATGCTCTGTGGGATATTGGGCTGTTCACAACCCATGGGAAAGAGCTCTTCTCCCTGGCTGAATCGAGGAACCAGCAGTGAACATGGGCTGTCTGCAGCGTTTGCTCAGCTGCGAATAGCAAGCACGCTTTCTGGTCTATTGTAATTTTTGTTGGGCTGATTTGGTAGGACTTCTGTAGATGATACAGCCCAGTTTCAGTTAGCAGTGCACACAGATCTCTTGTTAAAGATTTGTTGTTTTAAAGAAAAATACCTATTACAAAAAGAGACCATTGATCATGTAGATGGGATAGAAATTCTGATATTCATGCATTTTTTTTTTTGTACTCATTTGTCACTTAAAAAAGTAGGATAACAAATTACCACATTAGGGAAGAAACCCAGCAGTGTAGAAGGTGTGATAAACAGTAGGTAAAACTCTTCGTGCTCCTGGGCTTGGAGAAAAAAATGTTTTCTTGTTTTGAAGCTTAGATTTCACTAGGCCTCATTATGTCAAAAGGCCTGGAAGGTAGTATAATTGGAAACAAAGTTTTGCCTGAATTGAGCCCGATAGGAGAGACTTAAAGCTGTTACTTTGTTTAAGAAATATGTTTAAAAATGGTATCTTATATAATCAGATTTAATAGTTGAATTTTAAAACAAAACTATGAATTATTGTATTTCTGTGGAAGGCCTTGGGGTATATATGGATATTAGTTTCTCTTTGTTGAAGGATAGTGTGTGGGTGAACAGATTTATTCATATGCATATCAGATTGAAATAGGTCTTCTCAGAATAAAACTGTCCATTTTGATATTTTTTGGATATATTTTTGTAGATGTCTTATGTTGTTCCTTTACATAAGAGTGCAACGCAGACAAATGTCTGCATCAATACAATGCTTTTTTCCTTCACTACTGTAGTTATTTTATCAAGGAATTGACAATAATTTTAAAATAGAATATAAATTACATGCTAGAAATAATAGAATTTGACTCCCTAACTTTTTTGTAGTCTGTATTATATTAAGTATGATTGTTAGGTTTTTAGCTAACCTATAGATTGGGAAGTCACTGTAACCTAGCTTCTAAAAACTAGATGTATATTTGTGTACTCAGATGGTGATTCTCTCTTTTCAAGTACTTCTTACAACAATGAATAATTGTACTATGCCAGTTTTTTTTTGCCTTGTCCTCATGTCTCAATTGCAATAGCGTGTACATTAACAAATACCTATATAATTTCACTGGCATATTCTTTCAGTCTTTACAGGGGTCAATCTTTGCTCTAGAAGCGGGGATCTGTGCTGCTTTTTGAATTTTGCTTGTCAGTTATTCCACGTGATGGAATTGTCTTGTCCTGGATTCTTTATGGAAACTACAAATGTATGCAAAAGTTTAAAGAACATTATGGTTGCAAAATCAAGCGCTCCTGAATATTTATGTTCTGAGAAGTGTGTGAATGGTGCGCAGTGAATAAATGATCGCTTTACAAGGTGAATAATTTGGCTTCACAGTGGAAGTAACTATTAAATAGTTTTGTATTAATAGTTTGGCAATCATGTCTGATGAACAAAGGGTCCAGTGGAAGAAGAGTGAAAATATGTAATTAGTGTATCATAATGTGCATGCAAAACCAGGCAAATTTAGTGGGTTTGGTTTTGATGCTATTCCAAATGCTTAACTTACTGCCCTTAATGTTTTAAGGAAAGCAGTCTTTTGCTTACCTCTGGTAAGTCTCTAGCAAATTTGACCTGGGTGGGAAAGAGACAGTTGAGAAGTTGATTTGGCTTCCTTGATGCCTGATTTCCTTTCCCTGAAGGGATCTACTGTGGAGAGTTTCTGCAATACTACTGTTTCTGAAGGCGGCCTGTTGGCTTGGAATGCAAGGCTCTTTAGGAATGGCTTTGATGTAAGCTCACAAGTTCTGCAGTGATACCTTACTTCTATGTCTTTTGACAGATGAGATGACAGCATATGTTGATACTACCCATCCTGGCCCAGTTAGGCTAAAATTAGATCTTTAATCAAGTCAACTTGGTAAAGTCCCATTTAAGTTAAAGATTAAAAAAACCCCACAGAACACAGTTTTTTTGAGTATGGTGGTAGATGTGTGACCTCCAAAGCATAAAAATTATATACTTATGGTTCCTTGGATGTTCGTGTGTGGTAAATATATTCAAAAACGTTATCACCTCCTTTATATTGAGTTTTCTGTATTGGAAGTATTCCAGTTCAGGAAACTGTAATGCAAGTATCTTTATATCTGCAATCCTCCTCCCCCAAATTTTACGATTATCTCATCATCTCCATTTTCTCCTTTGCCAGTTTTTAAAATAGATTATTTTTTTCTTGCCAAACAAAGCAGAAGTACTGCCTTTAACTCTCTTGAAATTTGGCATCAACTTATATCTTCTGAAATACAAATGTTAGGGAAACATGTTGCAATACATCTGTGCAAGACAGCGTGTAAAACATTTCCTGTAAGGTCCGCATATCCACGCAGGCTATCCTTACATTTCTCTTTCTAGTGCTTTCCCATCCTTTTTTTTCCATACTGGATGTCTGCGCTACAGCAGAACACTGGTGCCTGATGGCCATCAATCAGATGGTCCGCATTCCTATTCTATTCTGGTATCACCGTGACTCGTATGTCACTGACAATTAAAATATGGTGCCTTTGACTGAACTATACATTACTATGGTTGTGGCAAGGATGTAAAATTACTCTGAATGTAGTTAGAACAAGCTCAACTCTAGCTGCATGGCAAGGTGGAACTGATTAATAACCACGGTACATTTTCATCTATTGCCTTTGTGATAAAAGTAGTATTGTTTGCTTTAATAGTATTGGCTAGGGGTATATGCAGCCTTTGGCTGGATCTGATCAAGGGTAGGTTAAGATTAGCAAGAACTGAGTGTCTGTTTGGCCTGCACGAAAAGCATTTTTCTCATCTTGTCATCACTGAATTGTTGCCATGCTATTAGTTCCTTCATGCTTGATACCAGCTGTTGGCTCAGGGTGATTTTTAGCAGAAGTTTAAGATAGATTCTGTCACGGTGAATGAACTACCATCTTGATTTTAGTGTTTTATTTATTTTTTGGTATGAAATGAAACTGTTTGGCAACTCTTTGTGTTTCTTTGCTAGGGAAATGGTGCTCTTGACATTTTTAAACCATTTTTCTCTACTTCTAATTTGCCAGTACCACATTGTCCTAAATAATTTATCCCATTTCCTTCTTGTCCAGGCTTTGGTGCTAGCCCTTGATTGTAGGCATCCTTTATCTTATTCGCACTGCAGTCAGTGCGAATATATCATTCCTACCCTTTGCTTTATAGTGCTAATGATGATTTGTCACAGTTTACTTGCTTGTAAGTCAAGACTGAGTTACAGAGAAGTTACTTGCCTTTTTGATAAGTATTGAAGCCAATAGACCCTAGAAAATAAGACAGATTTGAACTAGAAGTATGGGATTTTTTTTTTTTTCCAAAGGCTTTCTGCAAGTAAGATGTAACTTTCCATAGAATTGGAATGAATTGTATCTGGTATCCTAAGAGACTGTTAAAATTGCAATACAAAGACGATTCCCTGCTCTGGTTTCGTGATCACCTTGAGGAGATGACAAGATAAGTAATCAATTACTACACAGTCCAAGGAAGTTTGATTACTTTGAGGTTTTTAATTTACGTTTCTCCAGCACAGTTGAGGTGCATACTTAGTGAATAATAAATCACCAGAGTGAATTAGCCTTTTAGGACAGATGTTTGGTTTTGGTGATGATGGACAACTTGAAGGCTGGAGTCAGCAAGAATGGGGAGAACTTCTCCTAATGTCTTCTCATCTGCAGAAGGAGTAGTCCTCCTGCTGAAGAATTTCAGTAGCTGAGGTCGACTTTTTGCTGATGTTCATCTATAAAGATTCAAAGGTTTTATCTGTCTACTGAAAATAATTATAGAAATGTTCTTTTGTTAGCTTTAGTGGAGAACTTTATTCCCTTAGGGTACTGAGGGATGTTCTTTTCTCCTATGTTTTAGGCATTGTAATAGAAACAAATTTTGAGCAGAAGATCTAAGTGTTCTTTTTTTATTGTTTATGCCAGTTTTTAGTAGCTTGTGCTTTCATAAGTTTGCCAGTATAGAAGCTTTTAGTATGAAAGACACAGAGAAAACACCTTTGAAAACTTAATTTTTCCACTGCAGCCTCTCTTTTTGAGAGAGGCTTATCTTTAAGACCATAATTTTCTTATTAGCACATTACTAAGTTCTTTTCTTTTTTGAGAAATAAGATAATACTCTGCCCAAGTAAAACCCCTTTTTTATAGGTTTGCATTTTGCTTTCTTTAGCTAAACACCCATTGGGCACATTGAATAGATACAAACCTTCCCAGATGGTACTTAAGATTGTTTGGTTTTCAGCTTTCTCAATTCTGTAATGATTTCATTTTCATGTTTAGCTCTGAAGAACAGTATTAATATTAAACTGTCTGTTTTAATTAATTAAATCACACTTACAATATAAAAATGGGCAAAGACTGTTCCTCCTTAACTTCAAGTACATTTAAAATATTGGCACTGAAAAGAGTGAATGTTTCCAAAATAGGTAAGGAAAAAGATTACACTGCATCAGTAGTGACCAGATGTCTTTCACTCCCTTTGAATTTCTGAAGGCATCAACTCTGAGAAATATTTTTAGTGTTGCCTCCCCCCCCACCTTAGTAGTTGCCAAAAGATGAGAAAGTATAGGTGTTTGGAAACCTGTCTCTTCTTTCTCTATTTTTATGTGATTGTTTCTTTACTTAGCTATAGTACTATTTTCTCTGTATAAAGGCTTTGCAAGACTTAATGTAAACATTGAATTAGTCGCTGTCCATAGATACCAGATTTAATGCTTGTTTTCTTTTTGTGAAGTACCTATGGAATGTGCCTTTAGAATTACATCTCCTGAATTTGTACTTTCTGAAAAGATAACTGACTCAGCATATAATGTGTTTAGCACTAATAACACAAGAACACCTTTCAAGGGTCAGATTGAAGGTTCGTCTGATCCTGCATCCTGTTTTGAGAGTGACCTCGTGGGTACTGAGGAAAAGCTATAAAAGCTAAACTAATGTAGAATGATATTTCCCGTACTATATCATTCCAGAGTTTGGGTTTGTGGCTTGCAGAGAGGATATCTGCACTCTCTGACCCTTGATGGGTATTTCTTGATGATTTGCATGGCACTGGTCTTTCACTGTGTGTTGCACACTTGAATAAAATAAATATAATAAGGCAACAATTTGAGAATGCCAAGTCAGGCACTCCAAGATAAGAAATGGCAGAAGCAACAGAACTACACAAATCACTTCATGCCTGTGACTAAATTTAAAGAATCTGCAAAAATCATCCTTTGTAGGTGTTTATATAGTGTGATCAAGACTTTTTTTGTCTTCTTGACAAATGAGGAAGATTCTTGTTAAGAGACTAAACACACATTCTTTCCAGATACTGGATCATTCCCATAGCTCTTTTTGGAATCCTTTCCTTTCGTAGCATCTGTTTTGAAGTGAAGAGCAGAGCTGTGTGTTATTCTGTACTCTAAATCGGTGAGACTAGTATTGGCAGCAATATTATCTCTGTCTTCCTGTCTGATACAAGCCTTGGGTAGATAAAAGAGAATATTTTCATCCTTTCCAACAGTGCTCTGAGAGCTTAGGTTCTTTTGATGAATAATTAGCTGCCTTGGAACTGTGATCATTGTTTTTTGCCATAAAATGCAAAGTCCTCTAAGGTTCAGTGGCTTTCCAGGATTTCATTGGTTGTTCAAGCAGTGGCAGTGTCTGACATGCACCTGCTTTGTGGAAATATCATCTGGAATTTGGCTAGATTAGAATATATAGAGCTTTCTTAGAAGGTGCACTTGGTCTATGTAAGCAAGTCATTCCCAACCTTAATTATTATATAAAGGGCCCAAACATTCATGGCATGTTTGATCAGCAGTGACTTACATCCTCCTATGCTGTTGGTAAAGATAATAAATTGCCTTAAACCAAGCATATGGATTGCTTTAGAAATCTTTTTTTAGAAATATTCTACAAGCTGATATTTCTGCATTGAGAACATTTTAGGTCTACTAATTAAATGGATTAAAATCAAGTTAGTATAGTTTTTGTACAGTAGCTCTCACTCACTCACAACCCTAAAGCAGTATTTTTGGGACAAAGTCCAAATGTCTTACCATTTCTTTTGGTACTCTTACCAAACTGTATAAAACCAGTAAATTTACATACTGTTGGTGTGTGGCAGAGACTCTCCTCTTGTATCAATTTGATTTCCATGTAAAATTTCAAAATCTAGAATGTAAGGGTTAAAATCTCATGACAAAAACATTTACTAAACATTTCTAAATTATCTTTAAAAGTCAGTCCCCAAACCCATCATGTGTAGCATTGGGCAAAAAAAAAAAGGCATCCGAGAGTGTTTTGTTGTGATTTTTCAAATTCATCTGATGAAAGCAGAGAGCTGTAATAAAAGCTGTCAGACTGTTTTAACTGCAGATTTTGTTGCTACTTGCATTGCTTACTGTGCTGTGACAGATAGTGTTTATAGTTTTCAAACAGTTCTGCAGTACTGTTTTTGCCAAGTGATAACTGTTGAGACTTGGAGAAATGTGGGCTCCCTATATTCCATCAGAAATGATTTTTATTAGTTAATGGTATGATTCTTGTTTGGTGTGCCTGAGAACATCCTTCTGCACTCTTTGCCCTCCAACTTAAAAGCTCTCCTAAGCCAAGGAGCCTTGACTCTAATAGTTCCTTAAATAGCACTTATGTCCCCTTTTCTATCCACAAAGACTGAACTGGTGTTTTCTTCTGTCACTGCTGAGCTTTTATTGGAAGGATACGTGACCTACCTTGGCACAGCCTTGTTCTCTGTGGTCTCTGACCCAAAGACAAACTAATAACATCTCCCACCCTTCTGCTGACAGTTTATACCTTTTGTATAATATTCTTTCCTTGATGGTTCTCTTGATGGAGAAGAGTGAATGCAGTTGGAGTAAAGACCCAACAGGAGAATGTATGATGGAGTAACAGAAGCTGAAGATTTATGAAATAGCAACAGACTGAGTGGAACAGAGGAAACAGTTAACTTTCCTTATAGAAAACAGAAAGGACAGACGAGAGATGCTTAAGATGGATGAAAACTTTTACCAGCATAGGGAAAAAAAAAAAAGACAAATATGACTGGAGTAGGAACCAAACTAAAGGCCTGTTAAGGTAGTAAATAATTTGATATAAGTTGACACTTGAAAAATAATACGATGATAATGTTCTGTTTCAAATAAATGGAATACTTGTAGTCATAACAGTTTACATATAGGCTTACAGCCTGCTGTTGTCTAGGGACTTCCCTGTGAGTAGCTCTTGGCAGTTTAGAGCTGCTCTGCACAGTAACTTACCACTCTCTTATTTTGCTTTGTCCCACACATTCCTCTCATGTGTTGGCTGTGAGTTGTGTTCTGCCCAGTTCTGGCATATTTCTGAAATTTAGTTGGATTGTTGTTTTTTATATAATGGAGGACTCTATGCAATATTTTCCTATCAATCTGTACTGTAAATGAGGAAATAATATATGTGTTACAATAGATATGGACTTAGATAATGCAGATAAGCTAACTCATCATTACTTTTTCAGTAGGACTTAAACCCATTGTCTTGTTTCGTTACTAATGCTGTTGGGTATTTTTTTTTCTCCGTGAATGTCCTCAAGTCGCTAAATTTGCCAAAGTAGGAACTGACATTTTCTTTCACAAAAAGAAAGTGAACAAGAAGATACTTTAAGAATAAAATAGAAGAATTTTTATTTCTTTGCCAACTATGTATCTTGAGTAATTACTAACACAGCTACATTTGATACAGCCGTTAGGTGCATTGAAAAGTGAATACTAGATATGATCTTACGGGATCAGTCTGATTGTATTTTTTCTTTTACACCTAAAAACTGCTTCTATAAATGAAAGAACTCCTGGTTTTGTGGTTTTTTTTTTTTTTTTTTTTTTTCCCAGTGACACCTCTGCGACCTGTTAGAAAGGTAGCCTTTATTGAACATGCAAGTAGTTGTTGTTGTTGGGATCAAGACACTTATCCTGTTCTAGCCTTTACACTTGCAGCATGTGCAAAGGAGAATGAGTTATTACCAGGTGTAAGACGTGCTTATTGGTAAAGGATGGATGCAAGTAGCTAGATCTTCTAGTATTGTAAGCTTTAATCAAGTGCCATTGAATTACTACAGAAATATTTCTAATCTAGGGAAGAAAAGATCCACTGATCTCAATCTGTGTCTTAGTCCCAGATGTTTAGGGCTCTAGGCATAGTCTTGGAATCAGCTCAAGTGGATATACTGGCAAGTCACTTAACTGGTTTGCTTTTTCTTTTCCCTTTGGAAAGTGAGGATTTTTGTCTCGTCTATGGGCTGCTTATAAGGAAGCAAATGTAAATTCTCACTGGTTATTGAAAACAGCAGCAGAAAATTGTATTTGTTGCATATTTGCTTGAGGTCTCTCTTTTGTGTTTTTTTTCCCCCTCCTGATCAGATACAAAGAAGGTGGTGAAGCTTTGTTAGTATTGCTTCCCTCAGAAGAAAAAGGCATGGTAGAACAGCTGGCACAGAGGAAAGTACCTGTCAGTGAAATCAAGTAAGTGACTAACGGCTTGTCTGTTATTCAGCCATCTTTCTACAGGAATATGTGATGAGTCTATGACAATCCTGATGGAGTAAAGTGCTTGAATTGCCTGGAGCTGGACAAACAAGGGAGATAATTTGATTTTGTTAGTGTTGTAGAAGGAAAAGTCCTTGAGAGGTTACCTATTCCATCCCCTTTCCCAAAGGCAGGATCAGCTGCACAAATCATTCTTATCAGTTGCTTCTCTAACTTGCCAATGAATATCTTCACAATTTCCCAGAGTGATCTCATCTGTATTCATCAGTTCCTGCCATTAAGGTTTTTTCTTCAAGTGTCTGATAAGCCTTGTAAGTAATTTAAGTGAAATATTTCTTTTGTCCTGTGCCAAGAATATATGGAAAATTATGTATTCTCTCACTCTTCGCAACTACTTTTTATGTAATTGGACATTATCATGCTCTTTCTCTTCTTTTCTTTTGCAGATTAAACAGTTACGATTTCTTTAATCTGTCCTTGTATGTTTTTATACCTTTTATCATTCTTGTTTCTCTTACCTGTCTTTTCTTTAGTTCTAGACTGTTTCTCTAATTTGTCATGATCTTTCTGAATCAGGAAATAAAAGATGTGGCCAAATGGTCATTTTACATACCAGAGAGAGTATTCTGATGGAGACCTGTAGAGATCTGTGCTATCTGTACAAAAGAGAACTGACTTTGAAAGAGTTGCAGAAGTATATAATGATACCATGTAAAAATAAAAAAACCACCTATATTTCCAATTTATATTAAATGCAGAGTAATGGACATGTAGGAAAGACAAAAACCCTAACTATAAAATAATAGAAAAACCCCACACCGCTAAAAAGCATCAGTGGTAATTTCTTAATTAGCAGCTATAGGTAGGAAGGAGTTCATTGTTCTTTGAGCCTGTCAGTCTAAAGCTAAATCAAAAGAGGAAACAATGTGAAGGAAATATGGAAGAAGAATTGAAAGCAAGCCAGAAAGTGTGGCATGAGCCTGACTCCATTTTGAATACTTTTATAGTTCAGGTTACACCATACCAAAAATCATAGAGTGGAGCTAAAAAATCTGGAGAAGGATGACAAGGTAGAAAATTAAGTTTCTGTACAAGTGGGTATGAGCAAGGCTAGGACTCTTACTTTGAAAAGCTGTGGTTTGAATGTGAAGATTCGGATATCTAAGCCAAGAAGATAATTAACTGTATGCGGAAAGTGTTTGTGGAATAATTGTTTTTGAGAAGAAATCAAAGTAGGGTGAAGCTTTAAGTGGTTAGTATTATCTTGTTGCTTAAACCTTCAGGTCTGCTCAAAATTAACTATACTGTATTCTTTGAATTCTAGTGTAACGAAGGATAGTAAGAAATGGCTGCTACTTATACTGTTATCTGTTTTTTGTTTATTTCCATAGACATTTATGTCAAAACTTGAGTTAAGGAATAAAGTGAACAAGTCCCAAGGTTTGGGACTTGTCATTATTAAAGTCTACTAAATGAGAATCTTTTTCACTTCATTAGCTTTTTCTATTGTAAATTCAATAACAGGATGCATTAAGGTAAGTCAGGATAGCCTGAACAATTGCGGTTTGATATGGTGGTGACTTCTAACAAACTTCTTATTTTGTTTTTACAAACGATGAGGAAGGCTTGTGTGATCAGCTATAGTGAAGGGAAAAGAAGCAAGAGCTTGGAATGATAACCACAAAATACTGTCAGTTCCTACTGAATCTTACTCTTCTATGAGTGTTCCAGTGTTCAGCTTCACTAGGCTGATGCTTCTGTTTGGTTTCCCTGAGGATTGCTGGTTTTGATACTGGTTTGCTGATTGCTGGTTTGGTTGGATGTCAACACTCCAAACATGCCACACCTGGACACAAGTTGCCATTTCTGCAGGGAATAGAA
Organism: Theristicus caerulescens; assembly: GCA_020745775.1. Taxonomy (NCBI): domain Eukaryota; kingdom Metazoa; phylum Chordata; class Aves; order Pelecaniformes; family Threskiornithidae; genus Theristicus; species Theristicus caerulescens. The sequence continues at coordinate 114,793,052 of CM036559.1, read as the reverse complement.
GCATGCATATAGCACTTTCCAGATTTAAGGTTTAGTTTTATTTTTTTAAAGTATTTTTGATGCATGGGATATGCCATTTCAGAGGCACTTCTGAACTGCACTTGTGAATGCTGCTTCTATGTAACAAACTGGAGTACACAGCAGCCAGTGAAGTAAATACACCTTTTCTGGTCAAACACATGTATCAATTCTGTGTAGAACACGTGTGAACTTCAAACATAAGACAACTTTTGCTAGAACAGTGAAAATAAGGACTAGAATGGAGTCAAACAACTACCAAAGGTCTAATTGTGCTTGTAGCTTTCTTTTGAAATTGCTGTTTAACCCCCCCCCCCAACAACAACAACAAAAAAAAACACCAAACAAAAAAAATCCCAACTGAATGTGGACAATATCTGTAAGGAAACTGAATTAAAGTCTGATATTTACTTTTCCTTTAAGCATCATAGTGCTTTAAAAGGATCTATTTTATAACCACCACAGCCTAAGCAAATTGTCTCTTTCCAAACTTCATATTTTTCCTTGTTAAAATGATAGTTATTCAAATCATTTATCTTGTTTTGATATTCACTAAATAAATGTCTGATCTCATGCATATTATAAATATTTCACCTTTCTTTGACAGCTAAGCTTTTAACTTCTTCAGTAATGCAGTTAATTGTCTGAACAGCTTATCATAGAACATGGTAAAAAAGCCTTTTTATCCTGTATTTATTCATGCAAATCCAAATCAGTATTTTTGTACCAGGATAACAATTCAATTTTAATAAGGCAAATATTTAATTTCCCCCCCAATAAATGCATCTTCTATTTATAATCCAAGTTAGATGTGTTTCTGGAGAGACATCCACAGCTGCATCTCTTAACATATTCTTGATAATCTGATGTTACATCAGTGGAAAACTCTCTGCTATTTTTTTAATCATCACCCCAAAATTCATTCTTTTACCAAGCCACTAGGGCATATGTATAATAAATACATTTAAGTAACATTCTTAACTGGAATCATTATAAGCAAATTCAGGGCTTTTGACTGATAATGTATTTTAACAGCCTGCCCTGAGGTCCAGATTTTCAATCTGCAAAACATACCTTATTAGTGTTTGTAACATCATAATGAAGGGGAATGCTTTTACTTAGAATTGTCTGCCTAGTGTGGTTAAGGCTTAAATGGTTTAGCATTGTACTTCTAAGATGCTAACTAAAATTCTTAAAAAAAATTCTTGTAACTACTTGTGGATTGCAAACCAGTTTAATCCTAAAAGTTTTCAACTACAGATTTTCTTAGGTTGTTTACTTCTAGCCAGTTTCCCAATTAATACAACCCTGGTGTGTTTTGTCAATTGATAAATTGTTGAAGAAGTTCCATCAGCACATGGATCACATTCCAGGTCTTCTGTTGAAGTTTTCTGGTGGTGTTTGTGCATATTCACCTAATTACAGATTCTCAAGAATTGATTTAACTTGTGAGTTAGAAGGTAATGAGCATTGTTCGCTGCCAACAGAGTTTAACTCTTCAAACTTCTGAAATTCATTCTGAAAGCTTTTTGTTTCTAAAACATCACTGTCAATGAAAGTGTTTGTTTTGCTGTTCTTGTTAACCTGTTATCTTGCATAGGGATTGCAAGAACCAGTTTTCTGTTACTTTCCTTGGTTTGTATTTTCTGACTTAGAAACAGCTCTTAACATTTCTTTATTTCATTTAGACAGAGCTTTTAAAACAGTTCCATAATTTGAAAGGAGAGAGGGGAATAACTTTTTTCCTGAATACCTATTCAAAAGACTAAAGTTTGGACTGTTTTCTTAATTTTCAATTTTACATCTAAGCTCCCTGTAGAGCCTGTTAGTATATCATACTATTCTAATCAGCACAAGCTGCCAATTTACAGGTGGTGCTTTTAACAATACATCTCTTTTTCATTGTTCAAACAGAGCAAGAGAAAATGCAAAATATGCAATAATAAATATCGTATTTTAGAGCACTCAGATATGGCAAAAAGCTACTCTGACAGTATTAAATATTATGTACGTATTTATAAGGAGTTTATACGTTCAAAGTTTTAGATACAAGCTGTAAACTAAAGTTATTTTTGATAATACCTTGAGACTACTTCATCGCATCCAATTTTGTCGAGTTCACGATAAGAGCTGCTTCCTAAGGGGTTATTGTAACAAATTTTGTGTCTAGAAAATTTTACCAAAGGAAGTGCAAGTATGTAGATAACCGCAATGTAATTTGCTTTCTTTAATATTATGACAAAAATGTGGTTCTTGAAGAAAACAACAATAACAACAACAAACCACCTCTTTTTCTGACAGCGGAGAATACTTGGATATGTATTCCACATGACAGTAATATTAATACTAGGGAATCTATTAAAACTTGCTGCCTCCCAGTTACCATCATTACTGTAGGACAGTCCATTGGTGTCACTAACCAGCGTGGTTATGCACTTGTATGTGATCTGCTGGTGTGAGCCTGGTAGCTCTGAGCAACCTTCCTTATGGCCCAGCTCTTCCTCCTCTCTCCAGCCTTCCAGGTTGTCCAGCGTAACCATAAGGAGCCACGTTCCAGGCTGAGAGCACAGATCAAAACCTGCTGCTGCTTGGAAGCTGGGTGGAATACGGAAACTTTTGCTACATCATGGCAGCATGGTCTTTTTGGTGGTGGTTGAGCTTTTTTGTTTAAATTCTGCTTTGGAGAAGATGGGGAAGAGAGAGCATCTAGTTAAAGCAGTGCTTGAATGCTGATGTTAAAAACGGGAAATGAGTGGAAAGCTGAGTGCATATCGACCAGGAGATTTGGAGAGTGCTGTCTGATCAGTTCATAAGACGAAGCAAGCTGAGTTCATATTTATATCATGGCACAGTCAAGTGTGGCCATTTATGCAACTGCTAGGCAAAACAACAGTTTCAAAAAGTTATACTGCTCCTTAAATGCAAGATTTGTACTCACAGAGTAAGAAAAGAAGGAAACAGCCTGGTTAAAATGACAATGTCATAAAATCCCCTTCCTAGTTTTTGCATGGTTGGTTCTAGCTCACTGGTTCTTAGCTGTTTAGGCAAGCTTATAAATTACAATAGTTCATTTAAGTGTTTAGATTTTAGGTTTGTCTCACCAAATAGTCACATGTATATAATTATTGTAGAGAGTTTTATTTGTTCAGAAAGGAATAACATGCAAACTCATTAAAACCAAAATCCAATTTAACAGTGACCAGCTTTCTTACTTTTGGAATCCCAGCATGAGATGAAGACAACAGTGGGCGGTCATCATGATATAGAGTTGGAAAGGAGAGAATCCAGTATTATGACTCTCCTTTTAATATTCAGTGTTGCAAATTTACTCATTCATTAACAAACACATAGCCTCAAAATGTGCTTGGGGCACCAAATTCTTGGTTGACATTGTTTAGATTTACACCACAGTATCTTGCCTTGCTTTTAACTGTAAAGCATCATGTGTTTTCTGTCTTTTTCAAACCCTTTTCTTGCAAATTTCAAGCAAATTACTTAAACTAAAATTTATATGCAGTCAAGAAAATGTTGTTACATCTTGTCTTAGATTATTGTCCATTGTGCTTGGATCCTCAATGACCTATTGTCTCCTGTAAATAATGGATCATATTCACAATAATCAAGTCATAGAAAACAATGAGTCATAGTGGGCCCAGGTGAGAATTGGAACTTCGTATGCATTCTGAGTTTCACAGTGACAACAGTGAGTAGTTGACAGTCCCAACTACTCTTTGAGTACAGCTCCAAGGCCAGTTTTGCCTTTACTTAAAGATTTAATGTAGACCATGTTTTCCTAGCTTATGAGAATGTGCAACTGCCAGCTGTTTTGCTGACATCAAATATGACATCTGCTGTTTCTTTCCTATTCTTAAAGCCAGCTAATGCTGTTAGGAAGGATAATCAGACTGATTAGTCATGTTTTGCTTCTGACTAAGCTATGTTTGCCATTGTGTGTTTGCTTATTTTCTTTAGGTGCTTACAAATTGTTTTTTCGGTATCAAGAAAAAAGTTAAACAATTAACTTCTCTTTTTTTTTGCCCCCTTTGATGATGAGTACTGTGTTCACCTGCCCTGTCCCATGGATTTTTATCTGTCTCAGATGAGTTCTCAAGAATAGATACAACTATGACTCAAAGTGCTCTGACTTTCTCTCTAGTTGCTATGGAGCAAATTTCTTTTGACCCAGCTGATTTATCTAAGTACATGTTATCCCATGATTTGCAATTCTGGTGTGAACTTGGACTGTGCTGTAGCTGTTGTTAGCTCTCTGATTGCAGCTGCCACTTTGAGTGAAGACAAGGGAAAAAAGACACTGGCTAATTTAAGTGCCGAGGTCATCCCTTAATAGGTTTCCCATGATTTAACGGCAATCTGATACTTCTCTGGGCTGTTATACTACTGGTGTTCATGATAATTTTTTTTTGTTTATTTTTCATGCTATCCCTTCTTTACTTTTTGTATCTCATTTTGTGCTTGTATTTCTTATTTTATCCCAGTGTATTTGTGCTGGTTTTATACTTGTCTTCAGTTCTACTTGAAGCTTTCTTCTTGAGTTTCAGGTCATTGTAAACATGTTGGTTTCATCTAGCCAGCCTTTTTATTCTTCTTCCTGTCTTTCCTCTGCAGTGAGGTCGTATACTTTGTGTTTGTACTTTCTAATACAATTCAGTATTAAGCAAACCACTGCTTTTATTTTGCTATTCTACCATTTTTCCTTTGTTAGGATCATAAATATTTTCATTGTCACCTTCTCAATCTTGTTATTCTATAGAATAAAATGTAGAAGAGCCTTCTCTCTGTTTATTTTTTCTATCTTTGGTATCTTGTGTGCATTCCATCCTGCACTGCATTTCAAAGACTTGTTGGTCAGTTTGTGTCCCACTGAATTTTTCGTGCCTCTTCTTTTCTCTCATGTCTTTACACTTTCAGAGTAAATTATTTGCTGGCTTGAAACTGGAACTCAGCTTTCTGATCTTTCACTAAAACTGTAGCTAAATAGCTCTTGTGTGTGCTACAGTCTTCCACTGGCTGTATCTGACAGAGATAAGAAATTGAAAGGATGAGGGTATAAAGCTTGATGTCTTTATCAATTAAAGTATTCTTTGGTAATACCCTCCAACCCCTTGCTTAATTGCTGCTTTCATATTTAGTAAGAATAATTGATGATCATAATGACTTATGTTACAAAAAATGTCTATAAATTGTTTTTTAATCAGTCATATTTTCTAGACTGACTTAGTGCTATGTGAAGAAGCATGATTTTGATTTTTTTTTTTTTCCTTGACTTCCTTCAACAAAGGCTGTGTTTTGTTGTGCCGTATGGGATGACATGGCACACAGCAGCAAGAACCAGATTAAGAAATTTGGTAGCTGTGCATCTCTTGAACACTACTTGAGGGGTGCCCTCCTACCATGTTTGGTAGGTTGTATGATACACTTGGGTGGCACTAGCAGATCAAAACCAGAAGTAGATAAGAAAAGATCTGGGCAAATAAACCTGGAATGGTGTAGGTATCACTGGAATAAGTGTAAAAATCCAGAGTCTGGAAGAGGACTTGCATAACTTCTTACTAGGTTTAACAGCATTTTCTATAATACAGTCACTGTTCTTTATTCGCCTGATCAATATCTTGAGGAGCTCTTAAATCTGTTTAATCTCAATGTCCTTTATTTTTGCTCATCTGGCTGTAAGAAAGAAGTACTTAGATTTCAGTATTCCCAGGGCAATGGATCTTATTTAAGCTCTCAAAAATGCTGAGAATTCCCTTATGAAGACTGCTATCTCAGTATAAAGTAGTACTATAATTCATTATGCTGCTTCTATATTTTTTCTCAGCATTTTTATAAATTTAAGAAGTTCTTTACTGCTGATTTTGGCTTTGCTTTGGCAGAAGTTTTACCACCATCATTGAAAACTGTCTCTGGATAAAAAGTCTGAGCTCCCATTTGTCTTTTCTGTATTATTCATTTGAGGAGTGCATGCTTCATCCTTAATATGGTTCCATTCTAAGCTTGTTCAGAGTGGTAATAGCTTTATGCATATGAAAGCAATGCAAAAGACGTGAAGATACTCCTGAGACCTTAATAGGTGCTTATCTTTGCATGTGCTAATAATTAAAGCTAACTTTTTCTTTTTCTTTTTTTTTTTTTTTTAAATTAGAATTAACCCTGAAAAACTTACAGACATCCAAAAGAGGATGCAAGCTTTCTTAGCTCAAGATCAGGAGTTAAAAGACAAAGCTCAAAGGGTAAGTCATCTGCTGCACTATAGTTCTTGAGGCATGCTAGTCAAATAGAACTGCTGTTGGAATAACTGACCTGCTCATATGTGCCTTAGCAGCAGTGTTTGGAAGTGCTAAATTGTTCTGATTTTTAAGCTTTAAAACATGGCATCCGTAGAAACAGTAATCATGTATTAGCAGTTGGTGGTAAGTATGTCTGTTGTAGCCTGTGTGAGTTGATAGGGGCTCAACATGGGCTCATGACCCTAATGCCTGAAGATCCACCTGACCTACTGCTGTTGTGCCAAAGTTAAGGCATAGGTGGGGACATATTTATTTTAGAATCTTGGCTATGCAAGTAATTTTTGATTTAGTAGTCACTGCTTCTCAGCTGTTTGAGGGTTTTGACTGTTTTGTTTGAGTCTTTCCCAGCTGTTTGAGTCCTGAACCTGGGGAGGAGTAACCCCATACACCACTATAGGCTGGGACCAAATGGCTGGAAAGCAACTTTGCAGAAAAAGACCTGGGGCAACAGGTTGTCCTAGTGGACAACAGGCTGAACATGAGCCAACAATGTGCCTTTGCAGCAAAGAAGGCCAACCGCATTCTGGGCGGCATTAGGCAGAGTGTTGCTGGCAGGTGAAAGGAGGTGATGCTTCCCTTTCTCTCTACTCAGCCCTGGTGAGACACATCTGGAGTGCAAAGCTTGATTCTGGGCTTCCAGTACAAGAAAGACATCAACATTCTGGAGAGAAAACCAATGAAGAACCACAAAGATGACTGAGCACTTGGAGTGCCTTCTGTATTAGGAGAGAAGTATAAATTGGATGGAGTCAGGGTCTTTTGCATGGTGCCCAGTGACAGCAGAGGAGGCAGTGGGCACAAATTTATGTACAAAAACCCCTCCATTTAAACCCAAGAAAAAAACCTTTTATTGTGAGGGTGGTTGAACACTAGAACAGGTTGCACAGAGAGGCTGTGCAGTCTCCATTGTTGGATATTAAAAACTGGGTGTGTTCCTGAGCAGCCTGCTCTAGCTGACCCTGCTTTGAGCAGGGGTTTCGACTAGATGATCTCCAGAGGTTCCTTTCAACTATTCTGTGATTCTGTAAAGCATAAAGCTGTTAAATCAGTACAAATATATCTTTTTTCATCACGTATCCTTGGTAGCATGATGGAGAATAGGACTGTGTACCCTTTTCAGTTCAGTAACCCTTTTGATTGAAGGGGATAGGTAAATTGGTAGTTTCTCCTGAGAGTACTTTTCTTGGGGAGCTTATATAGAGCATTTTGAAATAATAATAAAAAAAGGTTACTGAAAAGTAGCAGATCTCATTCCTTGGCTTAAAAAGTTAGAAATATGAAACCATGTAGGCCTCACATGCCCACTTTCTTAATCAATTTATATTGTTGTATCACCTGAATATATGCGACAGTTTGTCCTTTCTCAGTGGTAAAATGCAATGCATTGAATAAAGCATTTTAACTTTCATTTGGATTTAAATGAGAAGCAAAATAGCTTAGAATAGCTCTTCCAGGTAAGATGGAGAAGTGTGTGAACGGGACTATGACTGGGATATCTTTGTTGTGCTGATTAATGTTGGGAGACTCCGTGAACAATATGTGAACTTCACCAAGATGTTAGCAGGTTTGGGGAAGGTAGGAAAACTTAATATAATGAAGTAGGTTCTTGGACTAGAATGAGCTGGTTGTAAAGGACACTTTCCGTGGAAGATGGTCTGTGAAACATTTCTGGGCTTTGCGCTGCCTCTTCTTGCCATCACTAGACATGTTTACTAACCTTTCCCTGGTTTTATAATACTTTTAGGCCGTGAACTCTTTGGTATAGAGCTTACTGCTTGTGTTATTGAAGTGCTGCGATGTGTTGGTTTTCTGAGGTTGGTTGGTTTGTTTGTTTGTTTTTAAACTGTAGATATCATGAGCCTATGAATTCTGTAGTTGTACCAAGTGTCTTCCAAACTATGCAAAATCAGGAGTTCAAATTGAGATGCAGGGAAACAAGATGATTAGAAGAAAAATAAGAAAATCTTTCAGGTCACTTTTTTGTTATACATGTAGGTCAAATTTAAAGAGCACTACCAAAGGCCAAATGATCAGAAATCCAGAAATCCCAAAACCTGAGAAATACAAGATTGCAGAAATTCTGGATTAGTGTAAATAACTTTTTATTTGTCTGAGCTACTGTGTGGATTGATGATACCTGAAGATATTCTGGTAAACCTGAGTGGTAGGGTAAAATGAAAAGGAGATCATGAATGCTTAAAGAGAGACTAAGAGTTGTAGCCTTTCTGTTGAACTGGGATGTAAAATGAGGCAAGTTGCAACATTTAAAACTCTTAAGTTGAGGTTCATCTCACCTAACTTTAGATGTCCTATGTAAGCTAGTCTGCCTGAGCTTTCATTTATAGCTGGCAGCGAGGAATAGGCACTTCTAGGATGCATCCTGACACAGATACCTTAAAAACCCTTTGGGATAGATGAATGATGGTTTCTTTGCACTGCAAAGGTGGCCTCCGTAACGTGACCTAGATTGGTTGCCTGCAGTAGAGACACTTACTGAGTCAGAGGAACGTCATTCTTAACTTTCCTAAACAAGGAGTCAATTCAAAGTACCTGAGGAAGTCAGTGCGAGCTTTGTGAATAAAATGTCTAAGGCAATGTTCAAGAACTATTTTTGGCATTTAGGTATCCCTGGTTTTTGTAGTGCACAAAGTATTGTAGCATGTGAAATGTCAGCGTAAGCTTCATCCTGACGCTGCACAGGCCAGATGCACTGGTGACACATGGCGATCATCTGTGACTGCCACTGGAAGCTGCAGCTACGCCAGTTCGTATCAGAAGTGACAGAGCAGCTGGCTGGGGGAGGATGAGAGTAGGAAGAAGCCAGCATCATCTCATTTGGAATGAAAATACTAACAAACCTCTGTGTTTCTGGCTTTGGCTTTTTAAGATCTCTTAAACGGCAAAGAAAGATCATTCTGAATTGGGTGAAAGAAAATAATGATAAAGTTTCAAAATAGCACAAGAATAACATCAAACATGGGCCCTCTGTCAGTGTTACAGATAAAAAATTAATTTTGAATTTTTTTAATTGCCATTTAATTACCCTTTCAAGACATTTTTTCTTGCAATTTTTCATTTATGGGTAGCAGTGCAGTGTCATCTTGCAGACAAACTGTACATACATTCAGTTTTTGAAAATCTTGAAGTATGGACAAGTGGTTTATCACAGAAATGTCCCTCCTTAATAAGATTTAAGTATGAGTGTTCAGACATACTATGCAAATGTGCCTCAGTAGTCTTACATATCAATGTGAATAAAACAATAAAAATAATGCAAATGAAATCCTGACCTTGGATCCTTATCTGGAATGCTGGATTTCTCAAAGGCGTGGGTGTTGTGCTGTCTAGCCTGTCTGTTGCAAGCTGCCAAATTCTTGACATTTGTAAGAAATAAATTCCCTACCTGAATGGATCAGATAGCAGTGAAACAGCATAGCTATGCACAGAAGTTCAGGTAGGATGTAGTTTACTGTGTTGAGGGCATGAGGTCTAAGTAATTGTGTCCTCTAAGCTTGTTGACTTCAGGATGCTTTTACTTTTGTTTAAAAAAAAAAAAAAGGAAAGAAAGCAAATTCTTGATTGCTAATTGCTTCAACAAACCTCAAGGTTAATTTGATAGGACATGGTTCCTCTGCTGTTGTTTGGAAAGAGAGAGCGTGAATCAGATTGGGGCTCCTTTGAAACCTTTGCATTTTCTCTCATGGACTGATGCTGCCCTTTGGCATTTCTTGCAATTTTAATATTTAATATATCAACTCATCCAGTCCTGAGAAACAGTTTAAAAAAGAATGTGTTTTTCTTGCTGGTTTGAATGTTACTGTGTAGGGGGTACTGGGACACTGAAGTGATGTCTGTCCATTAAATTCTTCATCGCACCCAGAGGGACGTGCAGGGTGTTACAGCCTGAGATTCCAGTCACGCCCTGTTACTTTGAATTCTGTCAAAACAGCACATAAATTGAATTGTGTATGTGTTAATATTTAAAATGATTATCCAAGAAATACATCAATAAATCAAAATTTAATTGTAGCAAATTAGTAAAGCATAGTACTTGTTGCCTTATATATTTTGAGTGCTTGTACAAGAATCTCAGGTGGTTTTGGGGGCCTTTAGCTACTATTGCAATAGAGCTGTAATATGTTTCTGATGCCCAACCTTAACATTTTCCATAATGGTATAGGTTAATTCATATAATATTTTTGTAGCGTTCAGTTATTAAAAAAACCCTTGAAAGTGATAGCAAAACAGCAAAAATAGCAGTGGACAACAGCAATTGATAAAAGAGCAGGAAAAAAGTTCAGACTGACTAAACTTTTCCCTCAGCTGTCCAGTGTGTGTGCGCAGAGTGACCAAGTCTTAGGAGAATTGAATAAAATGCAAGAGAGATGACAGTCTTTTAGAAGTGAGGGTGCTGAAATCAAATCAAAATCAAAGAAGTCATTTGCTCTTTCTGTACTTCATTTCTGTTCTTGTAAAGTAGAACAACTCTTCTATGCTGTATCTAACTTTTCTAGTTTGGGTGTGAGCTCTTGCAGTAGGGAATATCTTTTGCTGGAAGTGTTCACAATGCCTAAAATAATAGAGAATGAGGGCAGCTGAAGACTTTAATCATCATTATATTACTGTTGAATGATCTTTGAAGCCTCTTACCTTAATTAGATGCCCATTTCTTTGAACATAGAGCAATACCATCCTGCATACAGTCCATGACAAACCTGCAAAATTGTTTCAAGTCTCAGTGGGCTGAAACCTGTTGGCAGCTGGTAGATGCGAGTTAGAACACCTGGCATTTGTGTGGTGGTTCCTTCTTAGTTATTGTAGGCCTCGATACACGTGCAAACGGTGCGTTCTTTCTGCCCCTTATCTATCATTTATTAATTTCTAGAACATGTGTAGCAAAGAAATACTAGTAAAGTAAGTGGATGGCTTTATAGGTTATCCAAAAGGCAGAATGAGATTTCTACCCTGTGACATGTAGTGACTCATGTAGATCTTCAGATCTGTAGATGTTGCAACTCTCAGATTCACAGGAAAGCTACTCCTTGTTTAACCTGCTTTTTTCCATCTGCCGCTACAGAGAAAGAAGAGGCTCTGTCATTTAGTTTTGTCACTGCTTGCTAGACAGCAATAAATTAATGAGATCTGTCAAATTTGAAGCCTTTTCCTAAAGGTTCTAGATATCTTAGTAAAATGATGAAGAATTTAATGTGAGCAAACAAGTATTTTATTCTACACCTCTTTCTTGGTAGTGGCTGAATGGATTGTGCTAGCACCTTCCACTGCTAAAGCTAATTGAAAGAAATAATCTGGACAGGAAACTTTACCCATTTGGAAAAATAAGCAAATGAAAATTTACTCCTGTAACGAGGTGTTGGGCAGATTGAAAAGTATATCTTTTAGCTCTACGTATTTTACAATTAATAGTTGTTATTTCAATTTGCCAAGGGGAAATGTATGACTTTATGACATTGCCTAATTTACTGTCTCATCTTTCTTTTCACCTCTGGAAATGTTTTTTCTCTTATATGCATTTAAAGAATCCCTGTAAGAGATCGATGCTCCTAACTGTTGGATCTTTTCCTCCTCTCTCTCAGGTTAACATGAAATAGATTTTTTTTTTTTTAAAATTCCACCTGAATTATTAATACAATAATTTTCTCCGACAGCTGCCTGTACATAACACAACAAAGGTGTGATTGTAGTATGCTTGAATATAACCCTATGAGCTTAATTTGCTATTGTTACTAGTGTTTGCTGGTTTAAGCCTCGTGATAGGAGTTTTGGCATGTGTTAGAAATTAGGTTACGAACAACAGAAATCCAAGGATCTTTTTTGATACTTAAAATATTCCAGTATTTATGCTGCTGCTGATAGGCAGAAATAGACTGTGTAAAAGAAACATGAGAAGAATAAGCATTGTTCCTTTTGGGAAGGATGGAAGGAAAATACAACACAAGATTAAGTTATTCTGTTATGCAGTGCTTCCAGTTTACTTGGTGAAAGTCTGGGATTAATTGAAACTTCAACCTTGGACTGGTCTTAGTAAATGTTGTATAGTGAATTTATGTTGGTCAGCTGAGTTGCATTCGTTGGCTGTGTGTATGTGATGAGCTGATGGCAAATGCAAGGTAATATGAATTATGCTAGGCCACAGTGAAAAGCAGCTACATTGAATTGAATCACTTTCTTTTAGTGGCTAAGATTGTCAGGACACCTTAGATTGATAGCAACACAGTCTGTTCTTGCTTCCACATAACACAGAGGTCAGAATAGCATAGCAACATTCAGAAAAGCTGGGAGGAAAAAAAAAAATTGAATCAGTGATGTTTCCTCCTGACTAGTTTGCCATATTTTCTTTCTAGCAAAAATAACATGACATACCATTGGGTAATTCAGCAAATTAATGTGCATTTAATGAAATATTTGAATACTTGAAGTTGCATCACTTCTGTAGTACTGATAAATTTTGGCTGATGGGTATTGGGTAAAAGAATTTCAGTCTGAAATTGATGTTAGACCACTTAATAGTGGAATTCTATTTTGTGTTTAGAGCAACAGTATAATGTTAGTTTCATGTGTTGGTAATTGAATGGTTTCTTTTTTGTTAAATACTCTTATTTTTCTTTCAGTGTTTTGTATCCTACTTGCGTTCAGTTTACTTAATGAAGAATAAGGAAGTATTTGATGTTTTCAAATTGCCTCTAGCAGAATATGCCCTGTAAGTATGATCGACTTGGAAAGTGAAAACTGTATAGTGAGAAATTTCACAGTGTATGATATCTTTAAATAGCTGTTTTGACTATGTTAATATGCAGAATTGGACAGTCTTGTAATGTGTTTACAGTTTCATGTTTATGCTGTGCTTTTGCATATTTTCAAAGACATTCTAAATAGAAATTTTGTGTAAAAACAATTATCTCTACAAAGAGAAATAACTCTTACAGTAGAAGGTACATTTGCTATATACAATAGAAGACAAAACTTGTGAAGTAAAAGGATAGAGAACAATAAGTTTTTGAGTTTTTTATTTTTCAGATTTGCCCTTCAGCCTTATACCTAAATGCCAACCTGTAAAGTGTATTATTTAAAAAGAAATGGGAGTATCTAAAGATGGTACATTGCAGTCTCATTTTAAATGTGATTGGGACATTGCTCCTTGGACATAAATTACTTTTCAGAAGATTCAGTGCACTTGGTAAAGATGAAACATCTGCAGTGGACTGAATAGCATCTATTTTTCTATGTTTATTTTTGTACATATATGTGAACCATTCCACATTTTGTATGTGAGGGAAATTAATTTTGACAGGTTGACTTTACAGATGACAACCATCTGAGATTGTTTTAAGCTGTGAAGTTTTTGAATAATCCCATGGGACATAGGATAGTCAGAAGGGAGCAGGAAGGTGCTCAAAGATGCATGGTAAATTAATTTTATGTCTCTGGAATTTCATGCAGAGAAGACTTAAGTCTTCAAACTTGTCAGCACATGGCATAATGAACTAAAATGTGACAAATTACTAGACTGTAGAACACCTGGTCTTCCTGTGCTGTGCAGCAATTAACATGATTATGTTTTTTAAGGTACATAAGCCTATTATAAAAGATGCTTTCTTACTTTATGGACTGAGAAATTTTTAAAAAGGAGAACTAGCAAAAACTTGAAAAATTTCACTACATGCATTGCCTGCCCCTTCACCTGTGTGATTAGTCAGCATCTTTAAAACCTTACTGTAGGTCTTACTATGCTGAATGTAAAGGGGTAGTGGCAGAAGATTGGGACTAAGAGGGATGACCACACAAGTTTAACCAGCGTGTTAAGAAACCAACTGACAGATGGTGGTAATGCTGAATTTTCAGAATCCTCTTTCTGGATTTCAGCATGGTGTGCCATCTAGTGTCTGATATTGATGTGGACAGAGTAGTCCAGTTCTGTTCATCAAAGTGAATTCTAATCCCCGCTTTGCAAAGTTACTGATAAGTCATTCCTGTATTAAAATGGAAGAAACCAGACAGTTGTTTGGAGAAAGTAGGGGAGGTTTAGTCAAGACTGTGAAATATATGGAAGCGTAGTCAAAAAGTCAGAAGGTAATAAATCTGGGAGATAATTTGGGGATTCTGTTCTAAATGAACAGTTTGTTGGCCCTCTTCTTCCCCACTCTCCAGACTGCTAGTTTGCCTAAATACACCCCGCAGTCTCCTGGCTTTCAATTCAGTGCACATCCACTGATAGAGTCGATCAGTCAGCTTAATTTATCTGAAAGGCCCTCAAAGTCTGGTACGTTTGAATTGTGCATTCAGAAGCAACCTTGGTTTATGTTCCGCGCTCAAACTCATGGCAAAACCTGGAATGAGAATCCTTTTTCCCTTTACCTTCTATGTGTATTCTCTGAAAAGTATTCCAGTCTTTCTGTGGAGATTTACTGCTAGCTTGATGGATGTTACTCCACTAAAAATCCTGCAGAGAAAATAGGCTGCTTAATACCCCTGTCAGGTTTGCATTTCAGTCTGTCAGGCTGTTGCCCACTTTCTCCATTGCTATCTTGCCTGACGTGTCTGTGCACTGAGATTCTCTTTAAGCTTTGTTGATTGAGTCTGCAGAAAAGCAGTCGTCTTTCTTATATAAAATTATTTATATATCTAGAAAACAATATATATATGAAGAATAAAATGTGTATGTACATATCTGTACATATATGTATTATAGAGACGGATCACCTTTAAGCTATGGTACGTTAGTATTCTTTCCAGTATTCTCTCATTACGAATTGCTATCAAGAATAATACGCTGGAGGAAGACTTGCACAGTCCTTGTGTTAACATAGGCAGCCTTTAAGTTCGGTGAAGGAGAACCTTGATGCTTGCATAAAAGAGAAATTTGTCTTTTCATTGCAAAGGACAGCTTTGAAAACATAAGAAAATGTAAACAAACAACAGGGCAGAAAGGAACAATTAGTTAGTCTGGCCTCCTGGATAGGAGACAAGGTAAAGAGGAGGCAGGGATTCAAAATATTTTACTTCTCAGGCACTTTATTTTGTTAAATGCTAACATATATATATCAGTCTCCAGGGGCAGATCTTAACAGGCAAGTGTGCTGGATGGACGAGTTAGTCACAGCTCTAAGGGGCTGCCAAGGAAGGTAATTTCCTCTGTGAATTTTGTCATGTCGTCCAGGAGGAATGCAGCATATTTTTCTCTGTTTATTCCTGTAGTGGTACGCAGAGAATACATAAAGCAGGTTGAAGCCAAGTTATTTGGGAAATGTCTGATACACACAACTTAGTACCCAGCTAATTTTGCAAGTATTGCTTACAGATCAGCGTTACAAAGCAGTAGGTAGCTGCAGGTGCTGTCAGGTCTGAAATGGGTGATACCAAGATACATGATCCAGCTGTCCACATCTGTCTGTCCTCTCACTGACCAGGGGAAGCACCCACTGCACTCTCACCCCAGTCCCCCTGGCTGTGGATGTAGACCTGACCCTTACTGCATGGTCAGGGCAGAGAGTTTGGTTCGTTGTCTTGCTCTGGCTGCCATGAGCAAGTGCAGGGCTGCCTGTCATGTCCTCCAGACAGTGTCCATCATAGGCTTTGCACATCTCATCATCCCTTTGCTGGTTCTTGGCCCTCCTTCTCGCTGCCCTTGTATTTCCTTTCCTAGACCCCCGTCTCCTTCCAACTAAAAAGCCTACCCCTAATTACTTTTTTCCAGTTGTTTTCAGTCTTCATACACCTGTAACCAGACTTCTCGTGCTGTTACCTAGTTAATCTCAGCCTCATACGGTATTACTTATACGGACTTCAGTATTCCTTTCAGTGATTTGTAGAGTTTGGGTATTTCTCATGCAACTCCCCCTCAACCACCTGTGAGATCCAGCCATCCCTTTCTGAGCTTTCTGTAACTACTTCTGTAAGCTTCTGAGCTTTCTGATCGTGCCATGCAGATCTCTGAACAAGCTGCAGTCTTCTCTCTCAAAGTCCAGGGTCATTATTCACTTAGTCATCATCCTTGTTTCTTCTAGGATCTTGAACTACATTTTCTCATTGTGCAGCCAAGCCTGCTATTGACCTTCACTCACCTTAGAAGTAAATATACTTGCATATGCATGAGTAGCAGTTCAGGAGAGTGCCTCTCACAGTTGGCTAATCCAGCTAACTTGGAGAAATGGTCTTTAATGCACTCTAGACATCTCTGTTGCTTGTGCTCTGCTGTGTTGCGCTTTCAGCAGGTGTCAGGTACCAAGAGCACCAGGGCCAGCAACTGCAATGTGGAGGCTTCTTTTACTTTTGTAAAGAAGGCTACATCTTGGTCTTCTAAGTGATTGCATTCCAACCATGACAATCCTCTTTGTTGGCTTTCTCTTTGATCCTGACCCATAACTCCTGATTAGCTTGGTTCTCATTATTAGTAGAGTACCATGCATTTGAGTGCCTTAATGTAGAGGGCTAAAGCTGGCTAGTCAAATAAATAACACAGCAAAAGCAATTTATCTGTTCATTTTGGTTATTAATCAGACCATCTGGAAGGCCTGTTAATTCAGATTTCCATCACTTCAGTTGATTTGATTTCTCCTGTTTTCAAATGGTTGCTTATCCTGTCTTCTGAAAACATTTTAAATGTTAAATGTAGATGTAGCATATATTGCAAGGCAAGTAATACACATTTCTTCTCTTGAAATAGCTTCTGGGAGTATTTAACCTTTTTCAGGCTATTTTAAATCTTTGTCTGAACCTGTTCTACAGTAAAAGAAATCACCGTGCTGTGTTATCGTGTGTTCAAATCATTCTGAACAAGTTCACTAATGGAATATGTCTTATATTTAGTAAATGTAGTAACTTAGTATTAGAATGAAGCACTAAGTTGTGTAAAATTGTTGTGTGGCAGTTCTGCAGAAGTGACTTCAGCTTCTTTACAACTGGCTCATTTCAAAAAGGACTGGAAATCTAGGTGCAGATTAGGAACTCTTGTGACACTTAAAAATTTAAAGATTGTACTGGTCTTAAATTTCCCATTTAATTTGTTTTGTGCAAGGACAGATTTTGCTCTGAGTGTCTAAGATTCTGTCTTTTTAAAGAGTTGAGAGATGCCCAGCTTTTCAGCCAATCCAAGTAGAGTCATAGTGAAGTTACCGTGTTAATGTAAACATCCTCAAGATCTCTGTACAAGCATAATTAACAAACCTCAGAAAAGGCAGTATTTTAAGTCTGATACACCATTCATTTGAATTAATTTAAAAAAAACATTTCCTAACGTTTGATTTTCCTTATTCAATAGCAAACAAAAGTGGTATTCCTCTTAAAGCCATACAATATTCTTTCTTTGGAGTTTTACTCTTTTAACTTATTTCCTGAAAATAATTGTCAATTTGCTTTGAATTGAACTAAGTACCTGAGCATTGTAGGTGTTTTGTTCAGTTACTTCTATGCATTCCCCGATCAGTGTTAGGGAATGATGATGTCTGGCCACTTCAGTTTCTGTTGATAAATAGAACTGTCAGCTGTACTTTCATTTATAGTGGCAAAATAATCCATTCGTTTCAGTATTGCTTTTAGAAGGTGACTTAAAATGTCTTTCTATAAGAGCTTGCTCCCAAGAAGTCATTGCATTTCACACCAAAATATGAAACGGTTTGTCAGCTGAATTTATGTTGCCATTTTAAGGATACCATAGTCTGAGGACTACATTGTGGTGTTAGCATGTTTTTAGTGTTTTGTGTTAGAATTTATGAAATCTCACTAAATAACTTACCTGCTTTTTGTCTGTCTTTATGAGGCAACCTTGCACATTTCTTATTCCAGAAGAGCATGTGAATGCTAGCACTGAAATCAAAGAATAGAGGTGACTTCAGTCAGAGTAGGGTTGTGGTCTGAGTGGCATCTAATGAATTAATGAAAACTAATATTGCGCTTTCTAGTTGATGGAAAGAAAAGCTGGCTCATATATTCAGGTTTTTTTTAGTTTGACTTAACTCTAGATTTGGCAAAAGATTTAAGAAATAAATTCTAAAGAAACTGTTGAATCTTACAGCATGAGGAAACTTTTAGCAGTAGTAGAATGTGTTTGTCCCAAATTGTTCTCCGTTTAGAAAAGAGGCACTAATGAGCCAAAATGCTGACATTTCTTTGAGAAGTTATGTAATTAAAAGTGTTTGGGGATTGTTTGTACACAACTTGTTTACACTTACCTACTATTACTTTTATACCAAATTTGACCTTAATACCTTCTCTCTTTCCCAAGTCTAAGGAATTCTTTTGGTTCAGATGCCATTTGAATTCTGATAGCACTGGTCTTTTTGGTGGGGTTGCTAAGCAGTGTAGAAAAATTGGCCAATACTAACAGATAATTAATTTTATGCAATTATTAAAGAAAGACATTAGTGCAGAACAGCAGTCTGGTGGGTGGTGTTTCGTATTTGAATGAGAAAAGCTGTGTTGAAGTCTCCTCCACATCATGGGCTGCTCTTTTTGACTTGTCTTTTTTAACTTTTCCTATGGAGAGAGTAGTTTCTTCACCTTGTCAGACTTTTCTCTGCAGCCATGATGCTGATCTCCGATACTAGCTCTGGAGACATAGAAGAGAAGCTGTGATAAAATCGGAGTTTGCAGCCCTGTGTACATTGTTGTCTATGTCTGTCTGCATGAGAAAGAGAAATGAACAGAGATTGTGTAGTTTCTGTACAGTACTACTACTTGCAATACTTTGTCAACAGTTGACAGCAATACTTTATGTAGAATAATGTTGTGAAATCCAAAAAAGCAAAAAAGTGTTTCTCTTGCAAAGGATTTTTTTTGCTACATTGATCCCCTTTCTGAAGAGATTGCACATTCATTGACGTCGCAGCAATCTCTTTATATGTGTTTTACGGTTCCTGGTGTTAAGGCCCAATTCCAGGTTTGAATCTCCTCCAGCTGCTGCAGTGAAGCATTGCATCTGCTTTGTTTGGCTATTTTTGTTTCAGTTAGTCAATAGGCCAAACTTTAACACTTCGTTTCATTGCAAAGGTAATTAGTGTTAGCTGTCAAACACTGAAACAAGTTTAAGATTGCTGGTTGCTCCAATTTCAGTTCCCAAATGTGTTGTGTTATCCTCTCAGCAGTGCACTATCAGTAAATGTGCAAAATACATTGGATAAAAACTTACTTTAATTTTTTTTCCCATGAAATTCTATTTGCTTTACTATTGCTGTTAATTGTTTGTAGAAGACCAGTATTGGGTTATCAGAAATACTTAAACAAAATTAACTTTACATTAAAATTAAGGTTTTATTTATTGAAAAACTCATTCCTCATCCTAGCAGTGTGAGCTGCTTTTTGGGTCCATGTCCACTTTTCAGTGTGTTAACCTGTGGCCAGTACCAAAACTGCCCCATTTAACCACAGCTGTGGTTGTGTTTGGGTTTTTTTGTTTGTTTGTTATTAAGCAGGGTGGCTCTCCTGTTGGCTACTGTGTCCCGTTGGCTACCATTAACAGTTCAAGACCCTCCAGGGCCTGTAGTCCACTCTTGCTGCTCTGCAGTACCGTTTGGATGCTTCATGGGCTGTTCATAATGACATTTCCACCAGGGAGTATAGATTTGATCTTTCTCCTGTGACATAACTCAGGTTTCTTTATTCAGAGCTGTGTGGTGAAGAGAAGACATAATGGTGTCTACTTGAAACGAGCAGCATTGAGAGGCGAGGCAGTGTATAACTGTGCCTGATCTGAATCAAAAGAGACTGGCCTTCTATATGTGTGTGCGCATGTATATATGTAGCCATTTTAGTTGGTTAAATACTTTATGCCTTTGCTAAGTGTATGTACAAGCCCTGAGTATTACAAACACTATCGGTTCTGTATTGTGTGTTTTTTAAATGTAGGTGTGATCTCAGTGTGTTCCTTGCAGAGTACCGGTGTCCCCCCACATTTTTTTACTCACCTAATGAGAATTCTCATGAACTCTGAAAGAGACTTAAATACTACTTTTTTGAATTTGGATTTGGCAGGGTCAGGTGTAGTAATAGTGGGCAATTACAAAGTTTACTGAAGTCAAATGGTCTGTTGGAGACAGAGTATCTGTTCCTGTGCAGCGCTCTCCAGTATTGTTGCTATATGGTATTTTTGCTTTTTGGGTAATTTTTGTCCCTTCGTGTATAGAGTATTAGTATAACTTTGAATTGTCATGAATAACCGGGTAAAATAATAGTATTGTTGGCACTGCTAGTTACATATGTCATGAAGGTAAAGCATTGCTGCAGAGGGATGCAGGCAGGTGAGATTTTCTTTAAGGGAGAAATGTCTCTCACTTAGCTTTTTCTGCATTCGTCATTTATCCATACTGTGTTTGTTCTTCTCATCTTTCCGCCACTGCGAGATGGTGGGGATAATGTTCTGGGTGCACTTTTAGCAGTGAAGGACGCTGACAGAGGTCAGTGCTGTGACATCTGGTATCTTCAATACCAAATTACATCGGTGTTTCTTCCACCATATTTTACTGTGAATCATAGATAATTTGCTTTTGTCTACAGCTTTTCAGGTTCTTTGTTTGCTTTCTTTCCTGGGAGGATTTGTAACTGTTCTTGAGAGTTCTCAGTTGTTTCCTCTCCCTTCCTCTCCCAATGTCCACTTGCATTTTTCAAGCTAGATTTTCCTGTTGTAGACTAAATATTGTTTTGTACATATGTTGGTCAAAATGTATCAATATGAATTACCATAATTAAAATTGAATCACTTGAGCCATCCATGAGGGCTTCTAATTTAGTCCAATTTTCTCTGTCTACCTTTCGGATTAATTTATGTTTAATTCCATGCTTTAGGTCACTTGGTCTTGCAATGGCACCTCGTGTGAGATTTCTTCAAAAAGCTCGGAAACAGCTGCATGCGAATGAGGCAGCTGATGGGACGGATCACTTGAAGGAGACAGAGGAAAATAAAAATACCCCCTCCTCGATAAACAAGGAAGGAGTGGAGAAATGCGGAACTAATTTCAGTGGAAAGGTGTCTGTTAACAAAACAAAAGAAAAGGAGAGAAGGAAAGAAACTGAGGAATGTTCTGCTTCCAGTGAAAGTGCTGAGGAGAGTGGTGAGTCTGAGGATGAATCAAAAGAGGTATCTGAGGAGGAGGAAAAAGAAGTTCCTGAACCAAGCAGGGTTACAAACCCAGACTCTGTGCAGTTCTTTGAAGATGACGACGACGACGATGATGATACTAAAGATCTTGATTTGCTGACAGTGAAACGACGGAATGTTTTTGGTGTGGAATCTAAAGATAATCCAGCACCGGTAAGTTCACTTTATAGTAAGGCTTATGAATCTTAATGATTTTATATTGGACATACTCCAAGTAAGGAGGAGGAGAAAGGAGAAAATTCTGCTCTTAGCAGAATACTTGCTTGAAGTCAGATGTGTTGTTGATATATATCAGAGGTCAGAATTGCTCCCAGAAGATAAGTGGTGTGACTTATGCTTTTATCATTTTATGTTATTAGCAGAAAGTAATTTTATTTGCATAACGAATATCCTTGTAGTTGCTTTAATTTATGAAAAATGTGATTTGAATACCTGGGAAATTCTGACAGTTTGAATTCTTATCACTTACTAGTTTGCTTGTACCTCTCTAAAATAGCTGCCACTTTCAGTCATAATTTTGATGCTGTACCGCAGTTTATGGCGCTGGGAAGCAAATTGCAGTGCACGATGAGCCACTTCCCGATACAAATCGTCACAAACGATCTTTACAATAATGTAACCTTCAAACCACGATTGTTACTTTCAACAGGACCTTTGCTATTAGGAATTGAGCCAGTATGAGAGAGAGAGAGTGTGCATGCACTTCTTGTAAAGCATGGTTATAAAGGCGTATTAAAAGTATTCATGTAGATCTTTCATTTCCTTGGCAACTAGCTTTATAATTCAGGATTTCTCTGTGCTTGGTGATAATTCAGGATTTCTCTGTGCTTGATGTTCTGAGAAATGTTGCTTTCATTTAATCTTTAAATAAGGTGTTATAGTAAGGATGTGGGGTTTTTTTAATTATTTCTATAAAGCAGATTTGGTACGTGCATATTGTGAATTTTTTGTGTATCCTTTGCTATATAGCAGCTATATCTCTGTAGTAAAGAGATCCAAGTAAAATAGCCATCTGCTTCAGCAAGATGTTTTTCTGAACTTAAATGCATGCAAGGGGAGCCTCCTGTTAAGCAAAGTATTTATTTTTCCAACTGGTATTTTAAATCTTTCTTTTTCTGTGCTGTTATTTAACAGCACAGGGCACTTGCCATGAACTTATGCTCATCAGCCCACTAGCTGCATTTATAAGCAGCATCTTTCCTTTAGTATTTAGTGAAGTGTTATAAACTAGTTTTATCTGCTAACTTTGTTGAAGATGAGCAGTTGCTGGGTGGTAACCTAACCACCGCCTGCACTCTCGCCTCTCCGCTGAGGAGGCTGCCTCAGGTTGCCATCTTGTCCCAGAACCACGGGAGGAGGATGCTCCTGGAATTACCTTTCTGTTCCTGTTACTCTAAGCCTGAGGTGTCCTGCCCTGGCACAGCTGCTGCCTGGCAGTAGCTTATATAATTAATAAATTTCAGTTTCATATAGAAAAGATATTGCTGTTTTAAAAACAAAGTGGAGTAAAAGATTTCTGCCTTGCTTAAAGAATGATGTTCTCACAGCTTTTATATTGCTCCCACAATTTTCCATGCTGAAATACACAATATCTTGTTGCTTTTGTATGTTGGAAAGTGAATTGGGAAGGTTTGTTCATGAAATGGTAAAAGGAGAAATTTTGATGTAAAAGAATGAACAAAAGAAATTTTATGAAAAATACCAGTGATTTAAAAAGTAATTTGGAACCTCACTGGGTAACTTTTTAATGGTTTTCCAGCATTAAACATTTATAAGTTAGTTTATGCTCAGGCAAGTTAGACATTATTTTCTGTGATTCAGCATTGATAAACTGCAGTAAGGGTTAGTGGTTTGTACTTGCTGTGCAAGTGTGGAAGACCTTGTGTTGCCTGAAACCGGGGCATAATAATGAAATATTTAGTTATTCTTCTAAACAGTTGTGAACAAAAAAAAAAATCAAAAGTTTCAAGATCTGTATAATTAAAGAACTTAAATCTAATTTAAATAATTTCCTACAGAAATGCCTATGGTGGTGCACTATGGAATTTTTAGAAAGCAGAAATGCAGAGCATACTATGCCTAACTGTGGGAACTAGTCTTGATGGATGCATATAGACATAGACGTGGTGCTTGAGGACATGGTTTAGTGGTGGACTTGGCAGTGCTAGGTTAACGGTTGGACTCGATGATCTTAAGGGTATTTTCCAACCTTAACGATTTCTATGATTCTATATGGTAGTGTGGTGTTTATTACCTTATGTTACTATGAAAATTGTTGATAAATTGTGGAATGCTTTAAATGTAAGGATTCCATTTTCAGTAGGAATAAGAGAATAAAGGTTTCTAGCACTAACCACGTATTGTCTTTAAATGTTTTGGTATACAAATGTTCATAAAAGAAATTACATAGAAAGATTCAGACATTGTGCATCTTATTTCATGTGTATACCACAGCACCACATTTTGTGGATGTTAAAAACAAATTGATGAGTTGCAGCACTTTTTCTATTTTTTTCCCATTTGTTTATTTCCTGGATAAAAGTTTTGAAGTGATTATTAGTGCATTAGGGTAGATCAGTTCATATTTAAAGAATTAGAAAGAATTGATTCCTCTGGGGTGTGAGAAGCACCAAGCAGTGGGAGTGCAGTTTTCCTGTTGCTGTGTGTTGGAGTGTCCTTGGCAGGACTTGGAAACCAGTTTGACTACAGTGTACTGGATCATTGCTGCATTTCTAGGATGAGACAGTGCATTAATTAATAGTATCAAATGCTGCAGAGAGTCTAGGAGTATGAACATAGACCGTATACTTGGCTAGATCAGTTAGGAGGTTTTTTTTTTTTAAATCTGTTCTGTGTGCTAAATAAGGTAGGAGTCCTGTGGAAACATTAGTGTGTGATCATCTAATTGGGAGTTGATGAGTATGCCCACAAAGGTTGAATTCAGTTTGCATTTATACTTTTGATGTCTATGATTGATTTTGCAATTTCACTATTCTTGTATTATGCTTATTGTTGGCAGCAAAACAGTCCTGCTGTGACTGTTGAGCTTCAGGATGTTTTTGTAAATGGAAACATTACATTCAGCTTCAGTGGTTGAATAGCTGTTGTTGGAGACACCATTGCTTCCTTATCCTCATGTCTTCCCTAGCCCCTCCAGTGGAAGAAGGAGCAAGAGGAGGTGTTAGGCTGGCTCCAAGTATCCTGTGTGGTGGTGTAGTGCCCTGACCTTCGATCGCAGGTGGGGTGGGCTCATCCATCTCTGTGACAAGGGAAAGGAACTAGGCAAAAGGATCATTTAAAATGATGGTGGAGTAGGAGGGCATTTGTGTGACTTTCTTAGAACACTTCGTTTTTGTTTAATGTCCATGGTACCCAACCTAACAGTGAAAGGTAGGTCATGGTGTGAAGTGAGACACATCCAGTGTTCGTTCCTCTAATAGCACGACGTGCAGATTGATTCCATGCTTTCCTCTTTCCGTTTCTTAGTGTGGCCCTTGGCAGCGTGCGTACTCTCTCATTTTGTGACAACAGATACAAAGAAAAATCTGTTCTCTCTGCACTGCCGTATAAAAGAAGAAACCTTGGATAAGGTGAAAGACCTTGGCAGATATTAAAATTTTGTTATGAGCTTCTGAGCTCATTTTTTAAGAGGTACTCACTAGCTGCCCTATTTATGAATTTTATTTAAATATGTCAGGATTTTTAGCTGGTGGTATAACTCATGGGACTTATTTAGAAGTACAGTGTTCTTTTGCATAGAAAGAAGGTCAGCTATATGCATAGAGCCATTAGCAGATATGCAGTATTTAGCTGTTGTGTTAACATTATGGAAATTATTCGTTTAAAGTGCATTTAACAATATTAACAGTATTGATGTTGGAAAGACTATAAGTACTCCCTGGTTACAAACTTTGTTTTTAATGCTAATTTTATGAGATTGGTTGTTGCATTTGGAAATGCAAAGGCTATACTACTTAAACTTCAAACATTATTTATTTTGAGAAGTAAGATTAAGCCTATAGTATTTTTTTTCTTGGTTTTGTTTGTACTTTAATTTTAGTCGTCTTGTCAGACATATCGCATACTGTCAGACTTGTCTTCTGATATTGAATTTTCTGGTTCAGGATAGAGAATATTAAACTACTGAGTTCTTAAGATTGCTGTGACTCCCTCCCTGCTCCCCCATGTGTCAATTTATGGACCCCTAAAACTTTTTAAGTGGGGTACTTACTGGCTGCTTGGAACACTGTAGTAAGCACAAGCTTACAGAGGGCTGCCTTAAAATAGTACTTGCAGATTCCTTGGAGTTAGCCTGGACTCTTGAAGAGCCTGCTGTTTGAATACTGTGGCTATGGCAGGAAATTATTTTATATGTCATTATTCTGTCTCAGCTAGCCAGCTTGCTTTGTAATCCAATAATATTACATACAATGACATTTCTGTACACTTCTCAGACACATGAACACTGTAAACTGAAATATTATGACCTGGATATGTACATATTTATAAAAGCAGGAGGGAACAGACAAGGGTAAATCTCCCTAACTAGGGATGATAGGGGAGTCTATGCCAAGAAGCAGAGAGTGATAGCTAGTTGTAATGTGGACTTCGCACAGAAAATGGATCAAGGAAATGTAATTCAATGTGCACCAAAGTGAGGATATAGTCCTCTAGAATTTTATTCTGTGATGTTGAGAAGAAAGCTTGTTACCACTCAGAGAAATCAAAATTACTTTTCAGAGCTGTGATTCATCTTGATTGCTTCTCTTACGTTGGCTTTTCCTTCTGAATGGGGTCTCCTTCTGTTCCATGTTATGAGATAGATTTTTCACCAATCTTGTGTTTATATACTGGTTTTTCTGTGTGAAGCGTCTTCTCATTCCTCTTACCAGCTGTTGCTAGCTGTTATTCTTATGCTTTCATATTAATTTATATTAAACTTGTGACTTTGTCTCCACGGTGCTTTTCAGTGGGGTGGCAAGATAGAAAATACCCAAAGGAGGGAGGAAGCAGTGGAGTGAGCTGGCTGACTGGTAGCGGTGTTGTTTCCCGTACGGATAGCCCTGTTTGCTTTTGCTGTAGCAGTGTGTTGTGTCCAAGAGAAGAAAGCTGCTCTGGGCATCCTGCTAGCTATAAAAAGAGCATTATTCCTTGGAGACATGTTGCAAAGCTAGCATTCTGGCAGAAAAAATATAGAAGTTATTTATTTTTAAGTTAAATAAAAGTCAATACTGTGATGCATTATATAACATAAATTCTTCCTACAGAACGTGAGTGCCTTAAGTTCTCAGCCTAGTAACAGCGTGCTTGTGTATTTCTAGTTGAATTATAGCAAGTCATGATTTATATGAAGTACAAAATATTTGCATACAAGTGAAGTAGGCTTGCATTTGGATATTAGCCGAAGTGCTTCAAGAATACAGTGTTATGAAAAAATATCTTTTATCAGCTACGAATGGAAATGAAACCTGCTGACGGTACCTCAAGCCCCTTTATGCACAGTAGTCAACACAGAATGCATTCCACAGAGCAGATGGAAAATTTCAAAGAAATCACATTTTCTTTCCGTGCAATTTCAGTACCTTAAGTACAACCAAAACTTGTTTTTTTTAAGAATGTCTATGATGTCCAGTTATATTATAGTCTATGTAATTTTAAAAAGTCTTGTCATTCAGGAGTGCTTCTGTAAGCTACACAAAGGACAGAGCAAAAACATTTCTTTGTGTTCTTGGGCAACTTTTGCTCTTGAGATTTGCAGCAATGTTCATACCCCTGGCTTTATTACTTAAAAGTAGAACACTCATGACTTATGTGCTAGGTTTAACTGTGTAACAAAGACTTTTTAGACAGTCCTTTGTAAAAACCCATAATCCATGGTAAACTCCAGATCCATAGATCACTTACTGTTTTAATCTTTCTTCATTGCTCTTTCGGGTTAGCTGCTTTAGCACCCTTCTGTCTGCTCCACATCCATCTTCAGATTTCTCTCTAATGATTTCTACTTCAATTATTTTTTTAGCAATTTACTAAAAACTTCTGTAGTATATGAAAAAATCGCTGTAGATATTTGAGTTTCTTGTACCTTTAAGGCAGCATTCCAGATATTTGTGTCAATCTCTGACGTTTAGGAAAACTGGAAAATTCTCTCTGAGTTACTGGTAAGCTATATATTTCAAATCAATGGCTGCTATATATCTCTTAAGGTATGTGTGCAGCATAAAATGGTCATCCTAAATATTTTTAACCATGTTTAAAATCTGGATAGAAAAGTATAATTTAGGAATTCTATTTTAATATCTGCCCTTATCACAGATCTTAGCTTTCCGTATTATAAGCTACGAAGTATATAATTCTGAGGTGCTGGGCTTAGCTTCTGTGAAAAGTTTTACATTTGAAAGTGCTTATCAACTATTGTGAACTTTGGTATTGTTGATGTCCGCAGTCCCATCTTCTGGGCCTTTGTTGCTTTTGTAAATAAGAATCTGGCATAGAGAGATGCCACGTGTAGGGTGCTCGCTTTGAAACATTTCATTGCAGCTCTTTGACAAGTACCTTCTCCTTTGAGCCAGGAAAGGCGTCCCCAGGTCTGGTGGGAGCTGTTCGCAAGTCAGTGGCTTTTCCAGCTGGCTGCACCGTGCTGCTCGTCTTCTAGAGCAAGGGGTGTTCAGAAGTTAGTAGGCACTGTAGCACACTCCTGAACTAAGCAGTACCACCTTTTTATTTCAGTTACTGAAGCTGTGGGTTAAAAAATTCCTTAATTCCGTATGCCATCTGAAGCAGCCTCACAAGTCATCTTCACTCTGCTGAACCTGCTGAAGTATCACATCGTTTGCTGTCCTAACGAGAGGAGGCTTTTTTGCAAAGTGTTTCTGTGGCTAACGTGTACTGAAGTACTTTGAAACTCCTGTGTAACAATGTAAGTTGTGAACCTGTTCTTTAGCGAAGATCGTGGTGGTGGATTGATGGTTCGTGCAGTGCAGAGTGATGCGAGCAGGCTAGAACATTGCTTCCAGGCTCAGGTTGCAGCAGCTGGTGCGAATTCAGGTTGCAATGAGGCACGCTTTTTCTTGTGATTGAATAGACCTGAAATGACAGAGAAATGTGTGGTCTTGTATCTCAAGAAATACTACGGTACTGTATGATTTAAAATGATTCGCTAAAATATCATTTGTTAAATACTTCTAGTAGGTTACTGAAGCCTGCAGTAATACTCTCAGTTTTAATTGTGCGTAATCGCTGATTTATAGCCTTGTTTAATATATTGCAGCAGTTTCATAGATGAGGGTGAGCCAAATACTCTGCATTAAAACTGCCTACTTGTAATCAATATTCTCTGAATCCATAGGATTTGTAAATTCTAAAATGCTACAATTGCCTTTAAAATCATTAGTGCCTGAATGCTTGCGGAATGGTGGCATTGGAAGTATTTATAGCTATGACATAGTTTTTGGATAAGCTTTTTCTAGAAGTTGAGTGCTAGAATTGTGAAATGCTACTAGAAATTATACAGCACTAATTTTTAAAGGAAATGCTGCTTCCTGAAATAGTAATAAAGCAGACCTACTAACAAACACATATCCGGAGTCTTCCGACTACTGTCAGCACAATGTGTAGTTAAAATTATGAGAATTATTCTTTATTGTATATGTGAGTCTTCCCTGATACAGACATCTGCTACTGTAAGAATTGCTTAACAAACTACCCGTGCACATTTTAAACCATATTTTGGGGGAGATTTCTGAATTCTTATCTGAGCTGTGTAATTTTTAGCTGGAATCGTTTGATAATTATGGGAAAAAAATTTGTGGTTTTGGTGATGATTCATCAGCTGTTAGCCAAAATGAGTCCCTGGGTAATTCATTACAGTATCACTAACATGCAAATTATAATTTAATGACTATTTGAAAAAGGAAAAATGCGTGTAGTACACTGTTTCCAAACAATGACCTGCTGACTGACCAGGAGCTAGGCTCGTGATCACAGAAAATCTGCTTCGGCACATGGAGCTGATGCTCCTTGTTTCCATGAGGCTTTGATTTGCCCCAGCCGTGAAGAGTTGTAGCGTTGGCAGGAACAACTGGGAGGGAGTCTCTTACCTTTTGCAGGCTGGGCTCTTTGCTCTCCATCTTGGGTAAAGAAACAGCTACTTCCCCTGAGGATAAAAATCTCTTAAAGGAGCTTTGCTTTGAATGAGTGAAAGGAAAATAAAACAATTAAGGCCACAGCTGCTAGCCTTATTTGAGTCAAAAGTAAATGAAGTATAAATTGCTTTGGGCCAGCCTGGTGGGGAAGTCTTAGAGGTGTTCCCATCCTTCACTACCGGTACCACGCTGTTCCTGTGGTAGCTCTCTGCTTATTTCAGCGCAGGGTTGTTCCTCTCCTTTGCCTGAGCTGCGGGTTTGTTTAGTCCTCCAGCAGGAAATCTTGATCTAGCTGATGCTCACTAGATCAAGATAGAGTGCTTTGCCTGCTCCGTGTGGCCCTGCATGTTCTGAATAGAGTCCTGTGAAGTAATAGGGTTGTGCTTGAGAATTGAAATGTCAGGCAAACATGCCTGAAGAAAATGGGGGTGCGTTAGTAAGTCCCTCCAAAAATAAAAAAAGCATATAGATGGGAAGAAGTTGTGGTGTCCTTGAGTTGGGGGGGGGAACCTATGGGAAAACAAAATGACAAAGGTAACTTTTTGAGGAGCTAAATAGATGTAATTTCTCTCAGATACGTTCCCTACATGGCCAGGACCACAAACTATTATTTAAAATGCCATGTTTCATGGTAGTTTTCTTTGGTAATGTTGACCATGCTTCTTGTAGAGAGACTGCAGTTCCCAGAAAGGCAGCTGGAGAAGATAAGCCAGCCTCACTAGTATTGTGAATAAAACTAGGATTATCAACTTGCAGTGTGGAAGAGGAGTGTGTTTGAGATACTTGTGCCATGCCAGCCTTGCTATAAGCACGCTGGGAAGGGAATACAAACCAATATCTATTTGAAATAATAGCTAGTACTGCTACTGTTCATTTTAAACTGGAGCTGCTGAAAGTGCCTTCTTTGTTTCCATAATCTTTACATTGATCAAAATTAATATTAGTTGATGTTTTATTTACATTGGCACTTTCTCATCTCTTGAGTCAGAGTGCCAGAGTCCTCAAAACACCAGCTCTGTGGTGGCAGCTTTCCACCAGGTTCACAACAGAAGAGCGGGGTCTTGCAGAGTGTGAAAGGTTCTTACATTTGGCATCTTTATAGCTTGTTAATGCTGGGCAGGGGGTCTTTCTGGTGAGGTTGCAATGAGGTTGCAAATCCCGATGTCACTCCCAATTTTTTTTTTTTTTTAAAAAAAACAAAGAGAAATAGAAGAAGAAGCTGATATTACTAAAGTGCATATTAACAGCTGCGTTAAGCCTTTGCATCTGAGGCTTGTTTACATCAAGATACACTGAAAGCCAAAATGTACTTCAGCCACAGCTGTTTAGAGACTTGTAATGCAGTAGGCACATGTTCTGCTGGATTCTGTTATATTCCATCCACGGGAATTCACTGATTTGGGCTTGCAGAAATAGGTAATTCCTCAGTTTGCTCGTGTATTTTGGGAATTGCACGCTGACCCAGAATTACATCATCTCTGCTAAAGAATAAACCTCTGTGAACTGTTGCTGTTATTTCCTGTGATGTCTCGTTAATGTGAGGTTGGGCATGGGAAGAGGGTGACTGCTAAGAAGTTCTGTGAAAGTTTACACGTCCTGGCTCATGGGTGAGTACGGTATTTGCAAGACAGGTGTTCACTGTGTTTTCTCATGTCCTGTTTCTTGAGGTTTTCACTTCAGGTTGAAATTTGAGACTCACTCGAATTGGAAATGGGAAGTATATTTGCAGAGTGAAGTTAAAATTCTGAGTCTTTGTTTTCATGGTGTTTTCACTGCATTTGTGGAGCAATCTTAGCGTCTCAGATAAAAGACTAGGGTGTTGGGTTTTTTTTTTTTTATTTATTTAACAGCTGTGGGCTATAGTAATTTGTTACTGTTCTCTAGCTTTTGTTCCAATAGCTTGCCCAACAATGTTGTCTGAAAAGTATAAATAAGTTCTTGCTTATCTGTTCATTTTTATGGTGGTCACAAAAAGCTGAAGCTTTTTAAAAATAAGTATACCATCTGGAATATATTTATATGTATACTACATGTCAGAATGACGTGGTAACAAAAAATAACGACCAATAGCAGAAATCAAGAGGTGCTATCAATGAGAGACCGTCATAGGTCAGTGAGTGCTGATGCAAAGTGTATTTTGATTAGTGGACTGAAAAGAAATACTCATTTCCAGCTTTAGGACACAAATTTTGAACGGGCATTTCTAGTATATACAGCTCTTAGACCAGTTTAGAAACAGTGTTGGAAGAAGGAGGCACACTGTAAAAGAAAGCTCCGTAAACTGCTGTGACAGAAGCTATTGGGACTGATGTCAAGAGGGGATTGAAGGGAGAAAGAAGGGATAAGGTGAGAGACCAGAGCTGAAAGGCCGTCGTTTTGTACAGGGATAACAAATGCATGAGGCATCTTTCCAAGCTGATCTTTGGGGACCCCGTAGGATACTGTCAGCAGATTTCTGTCTCTCTTATCATCAGGTTTCATGAAAATTTATACTACCTCTTTTGCACTGATTTTTTTAAAATATGTGTTAGTGTGTTGTTCACTACCACAGTTTAGAATATTGACTACTTGTCTGGTATGTGATTCCCCTTCCTCTTGCAGCTCTTTAGTGCTACAGTAGTTACATTTTATAGATGTATAGGGAAGTGGTCATCTGGGCCAACTTCCCTGGATATCATAACCCTGTTATTTTACTCTGTCACTCCTGTATTGAATGCAAAAATTGAATTTTGCTTAAGTGCATCTTTGAAAAGGCATCCTGCCTGGATCTGAAGACATGAAGAGATTCAAAATCCACCACTACTAATAAGGGGTTTTAACTCATTTTTTCACGTTGCATTGAAGAGGTGAGTATGGGATTGAAGAATAAAGACAGTAGAGGACATAATAAGAGGACAGCAGCTGAAAATAAAGGTATTCCAGCAAATATTCCTTTGGCCTGCAAGAGAGACTTTATTTTAGCACACAGAAAAATGTGAGAAGAAAATGTGATACTGTTATGGAGGAGGTGAATGATATGATATAAATTGAAAATGCAATGTGCAAATGCAAATTAAGGCAGCATTTAGCTTAGGGACACGTTACTGAATGTTATCAAGTGTTGCAAGTAATTTGGAAGGCATCCCATAGTTCCTTAGGTATGGAAAAGATAGTGTGGGAGTTGAAGGTTGAATATTTTGACTGACTGAACTTGAGTCAAATTTCTGCTCCTTGCTGGTTCAAGTATTATAATTAGCTTAACAAGGCAAGCCTTAGGTATTTTTTCTCTCTTTGGTTTCAAGATCAGCATTTACTCTAAGCCAAGGAAATGTTATGTTTTCATTAGCCAGTTTTGTTCTTGTGACTGTACTCTCCCAATCCTTTTTTAATGTGGGAAATTTAAAGCATAAATTTGCCTTCTCTCCATTTTCAAGAAGTATTTTATTCTTTTTAGTGTAGCTGAATTTTTCAGTGGGTCATTGAGGCTAATTAGTCTTGGTATTTCTCTGTTACCGCTAATCTTTTATGGTTGGAAAAATAACTTCATATTTTATTTACCTTTGGACACTTTTTAAGCACTTATGAACAATAATATTCTTCTAAAACATTTCATGATGTAGTGTAGAGCAGCTGCTAATGATTAAAACTAAGACAGCTATAATGGAATATTTACTGGGTAAACTGAGAAGAGACTAACAAGTAAATAATGATATGAGAACTGTTGAATTCTTCTAGTGAAAAAACATTGGAGAATTGAAATGTAATTTTAGGTTGAGTCTTTCTGTCAAGTGTGAGCATCTCAATGAAGCACAAGTCTTGGCATGTCGTTTTCAATTTTTGCTTTAGTTGCTGAAATAACAAAACGAATTTCAAATGATGCTGTTGTTACGTACTCCCCTTCATGTAGCGTAAGTGCTGTGGCCTTTCAAAAGAGTAGGGCTGTCCTGGCATCCACACTGTGCTAGTGTCAGGGTAGGTGGTAACTGATGTAGTTGAAAACTGATCTCACTTGTCCTTTTTCTGTGGGTCTTCAGATAGATGAATTTCTTGCCTGTGTGGCTGCACCAGCCTACCAGCATAATCTCTTGTGCTGGAACTTCTTGGCCATAATGTCTACAGAGCCAGGCAATTCCTCAGATATTTTCTTGAAAAAAGATGTAAAGTAAATTGGAGCAGATCTTATTTTACATCATGATTTTGTGCCTGTCTGAACATTTGGAGGGAATCTAGAAAGGGGCACATTCTCTGCTGGTGCAAGATGTTGGCTATCAAGTTAATATAGCAACTGATATATCAGTTAGATAAGAAGAATGTCTAAGAAGATACTATCCCCTTATGGTGAAGGAGAAGGGTCTTAGGGAGGAGGCTCTTCGGGGTGCTTGAGTTTTGCTGGGGCGAGGCAGGTGACAGACTGGAAATCAGTTTTTTCCAGTTTCTCGTCTTTGCCTGGATGGGGCTGTGTCTGTGTCCCCATGGGAGGATGGGAGTGGGACAGGCTGCGGGGAGCCAGGCTGCTACGGCTGCAGGCTGCTGCTGCTGTGAGAGGCTCCTGTGGGCAGGGCTGGGGCTTCCACAGGGCCCAAGGTGGAGGTGCTTAAACTGGCACCTGGCCTCTGCCACTTAACGGGGTTGAGCTACCCTGATAGTAGACATCTGTGCTTCCTTGTGTCTCACCTCTGTCTGCTGCTGTAGTTTTTCTCAGGAACAGCATGCTGCAGGATTCCCCCTCTCCTTAAGGAGTGACTTTGTTGCGTGGTTCCTGGTGGGTTATATGGTAACTCTGAAGATACTCACCCAGTTAGATAAAGGGGAATTAATGGCAAGGAGTTGAGCATTTAAGCTGGAGGAATAGGTAGTTGTACTGTTGCTTCTCACTCTCTAGTCTGAATGTAAGGAGGAAGCTAGGTCAAATCCACAAAAATTAGCAAAAGCAATTTTTATGCATTTATAACTGTGTCTAAATAAAGCTTTTACAGCTAAAGAATTATTAGCTCTTTCCTGAAGTTATTCATCTGAGAAAAGCAGTGCTTCTAAAAGACATAACCCCAACTAAATTAGTTCTCATTTTTGCAGCAGGAAAGCTGAAGTCTACATTAAACTATTTTTATCAAAAACAGATTAAATTCAGGTGGAAGTTCTATAGAGGTACATGGTCAGCAGGATAATGTTAATATTAAATATTCAAACTTTTAAATCTGGATTATTGATCAAGGTGTTCTTTTCCTTGTACGTATTTCAAATAGTCGTCTTGTGTAGGGTTTCAGAGGACTTGGTTTGTGTTGGGATGTAACCTAGAGCTCAGTACATGGACAGAAGGACCATAGGAAACAGTGGGCGTGAAAAAGTATGTCTCAAGTTGGCTTTCAAGAAATGGAGTGCATGCATGCCCAAAGAAAGGGGAGGAGAGTAATGTTCCAGTTTGACAGTGGTAAGGGGGAAGGAAAATTGTAAGCTAGGCTAATAATGTTGCTCCCAAATCAGTAAAATACGACAAGTATTTAATTTCCAAATGCCACATCTCCTAAATTTGTTTCAAGACTAAACCTGAACTTTCATATTCTTAATTCTCATAGGTGCTTTTGATCAATTCCTTTAGAATTTCATTCTCCTTGAAATGTGGGCATTTTTGATTCACAGAAAAAGTGCCATATGTTGCTGGAAGCCGTGAATATATTTGCAAAGAGGTGCGAAGCCCTCAAAGCTCAGAAGTATCTTCACAAATGTCAGTGACCAGGGTTTACCTTGGGAATGTTTAATGAGGTGGCTCAGTATAGTAATAACAAACCAGTTGTTTAGATATGGGTGACATGAAGTTTTTCACAAGTATAGCTGTGTGTTTGAGCTTAATGACATTAACATAGGGTGACTCAAGTTCTTCAGTCATGAGAGATTATATAGTGGATAAGGAAATTTAAGGTGGTGGGAGAAACCCAGGTTATTATTTTTAACTGTGAACCTGTAACCAGTTTGTTTTCCTATATTTGGTTTGTTTACTTTGAGCACATGCTATAAGCTCATTTTCCACGCTAGGTAAAAATATTCTTTTTTGTTACACATAGGTGGCTTAAAATTCATTGGGCAGTTCTGTGTACATTAATGTCCGGTGTTTGTGAACTGGGTGTCTGTAGCCCCTGTTGCTTGCATTTGTAAAACAATGGAAAACTGTTGGAAGGTCAAAGCTTATGTCTCATGATAACCTGTAATGTGAGCGTGAACAGTGCATTCAGGCTTTTTAAACTTATCCTTTCCTTTTTTATTTTATTCTTTTTGTATATCTTCACAAGTAGAAGCTCTAGCTTTTATCTTGGAGCACTCTGAAAGCGGGACTTCCTATCCTGCCTAGATCTATGAATTATAACTGAGTTTCACTGTCTTGAGACAGACTTTTGCCATTCACTTATCTTCAGCCAAGGGGCTGAAATCTATCAACGAGAGCAGTTTAGGGCTATCTATCATCTGCCTTTACAAACCGTCCTTCCTGATATCCTGTTGGAGTGTATAGCTACTGCACTCGCCGTGTTCACAGCCTAAAAGGACTTGGTACAAAATAGAAATTCAGTGTTTGTGCTGTGAGACCTGGGGTACCTGAATGTCAAACTCTATCTGATGAAATTGTGTTCTTCTCCTACTTTAGTAGGATTGCGAGGATGATATAGTTTAAATTTATAGTTGTCATAAGGCTAAGGTCAACAAGTAGATCAGAGATGAATTGGAATTGACCCTGTTTTCTTTTCACTTGAGTTAATTTACCTACTTACTAGGCTATCAGCTGCTCAGGACTCAGTGCATGACTAAGTTGTGTGACAGGTTGGGGTTGTCTTAAACTTTTTTTTAAAAAAGATGTATAACTTATACACATCAAATATTTAACCCTTATATGTATATGCTGTGCCTCACTTCATGTTCCCTTCTCTCTTACTTTCTATATGTTTTTCTTTCATTAGTGCTGACTGTATCACAAATGCAGGAGTTAGCTGACTCGGGAGAAAGAATTTCTCACCAGTCAGTTTTCTTTGTGCAGAAAGAAAAACTGCTGACTTTCACAGCCTTGTATTTAGTCCGAAATGTTGGTCATTAGATTTTCAGGAAAGAGAACGAGTTGTTACTGTCTTGAGCTCATTTTTGTGTGTAATCAAGGCTGGATGCGGAGATTTCCTCTTCATCCCAGGGAGCAGTGGTAGGAGTTCTTGAACCACTTTCTGGGAATAATTGTAACATAAGCAGTCCTGTTTACCCTCAGATGTAGATTAAGATGCTGGAGGATAGGGTTTATGTTATGGCTATGTATAGTAATGAGTAGCTAGACTGGAGGAAAGCCAAGTCATCCCTTTTGGGTTATTCAACCTACATGATTTCCTTCAGCGTAGGTGGTTATGGTTAGTAACTTGAACTTTGGGGGATGCCCCCTGTGCGCCAGGAATGGCAGAAGTCACCTAACTATTGCTTAGCATTAGCTCTAATTACTTACAGGGAGGGAAGGAATTTGGGTTTTTTGGTTTTGTTTTGTTCCAGGCAAATTTCAGAGAAGGTATTGCTCAACCAAAAGGCATATACAATAATAAGTAAAAGTATATGAGGAATAGTAGATTTTAGGAGAGAAGGCAGAAACACCCTGATAGGTAAACAGAAATGGGACTTTACCAGTGGCAACTAGAATTTTTTTAGTTCTTCTGGGACACGAGTTAGTTTAAAATGTATGAATTGTTAATACTTCACCTTTTTATTGTATTCCTCCTTTTGCATTGGATATGCTAATGGCAGTTAAGCCAGTGAAACCTTCTTCTATTTCATCAGAAAGCTGCTGCAGTTGTCAGACATTATTATGTGAACATCTGTCACTTTTAATATTGGGTTGGCAAACCCCCAAATTGGTAATGAATAAATGAATTCTAAGATCTGAACGGGCTGTGCTTGTATCAGAAAGCTTTGGTGGCTAGCTGCATACACAACAGGCAACATTTCTAAATACTGGGTCTAAACTAATTAGGCTGTTCTAACATATGGGTTGTTGATGAAAGCACTTAAAACTTTAGTTGAAAGAATCTTAAAACAAACAAACAACAAAAAAAAACCCAACCAAAAAAACGTACCCAGGAACTCCCTCTTGAGATTTAAATTGAGAAATATTGCTAGTCCCAGCTGTGTAGTCAGAGTAATGTGCCAGCTGTCCCAGACCTGGATTTGACAGCTGACGGCTGTAGGCAGAGTGATGAGTTGTAGACAGCAGGAGAGATAATTTTTCATACTGTCGGGGCGGGGGGCACATAAAATACTATTTTTTTTTTTTTAGTGGTTGCTCAGCACAGAATGAGAAAACACTGAGGCAGCAGTAGCAGCATCCCTTACTCTCCACGCGAGCATAGCGAAGTGCTGCATTGAATAAATGTGTTTTTTCAGCAGATGAACTATTCAGTTCTTGAAGCTATGAACTGGGATGTCTTTCTTTTTCAATGTTTTAAAGGCATTGAGATACATGGGTTAAGGTGGATGAAATTTTCTGGGTAGACTTAGAAGGTGAGAAAACCTAACTGCTTACTTCAGAAGGAGAGAAAGTTTGCTTTAGGAAGTGTTAGAGATCTTTCTGCACGGCCTGGGGCAGGTCACCCAATCTTTCTGGTCCTTTTGCAAAGCACTGAATGTGCATGCTTAAGCTTAAGTGGTTATTCCGGTAAGGGCATTCACAGATTTACAGGTGCACATGTCTAAATTATTTGTCTTTACTCACCTGTGAAAAGAAGACAGTATATTTTTGAGAGGATAAATCATAGCTGTTTTTGGAGTGCTCAGATGATTACAGTGATGGAAGCTACGTAAGTTCTGACATAAAACCCCCACGTTTTACCAGGTAGGACCTCTGTGCTGGCTGCATCGCATTCCGTAGTGGCAACTGCCACGTGTTTCAGAGCTGGTGGCTTAAATGAACATGGTTAAAATGAATACTTCTAGTTGTTGGGAAAATTTCAGCATACAGGTGGGGGTTTTTTTTTGTGTGTTTAACAAAAAAAAAAAAAAAACACAAACCACCAAAACCAACATCTGATGATATTCTTAAATTGGAGGCTTCTTCCTTCTACACTTCTCTGATATGAAGGAAGTCTCTCTGTCATGGTTTAACCCCAGTCGGCAAGTAAGCACCACACAGCCGCTCGCTCACCCTACCTGCTCCCAGTGAGATGGGGGAGAGAATCAGAAAAAAAAGTAAAGCCTGTGGGTTGAGATAAAGATAGTTTAATAGGACAGCAGAGGGAGAGAAAATAATAATAGTAATAGTAATAGTAATAATAATAGTAATAGTAATAATAATAATATACAAA
Organism: Theristicus caerulescens; assembly: GCA_020745775.1. NCBI lineage: Eukaryota > Metazoa > Chordata > Aves > Pelecaniformes > Threskiornithidae > Theristicus > Theristicus caerulescens. The sequence goes on along the minus strand of CM036559.1, from coordinate 114,754,189 downwards.
ACAAGTGATGCACAGTGCAATTGGTCACCACCCGCTGACTGATGCCCATCCCATCCCTGAGCAGCGATCACTCCCCCCAGCCAGCTCCCCCAGTTTATATACTGGGCATGACGCCATACGGTATGGAACAGCCCTTTGGCCAGTCTGGGTCAGCTGTCCTGGCTGTGCCCCCTCCCAGCTTCTGCTGCACTGGGCAGAGCATTGGAAGCTGAAAAGTCCTTGACTGATGTAAGCACTGCTTATCAACAACTAAAGCATCAGTGTGTTATCAACATTATTCTCATCCTAAATCCAAACCACAGCACTATACCAGCTACTAGGAAGAAAATTTACTCTATCCCAGCCAAAACCATGACAGTCTCAAAATTTGATTTCAAGAAAAATGTTTTGCTAAAAAATACCTGTTTGATTCCACAAGAATTCCAGAGCATTCATTTTTATCTTTATTGGGTAGAAATAAACATGGAGAGAAGGAGATTGAACAAATGCCTTTTGCAGATTTTTTTTCTGTTAGGAGATATTATATCCAAATACTGTGTAGTTCTGTAAAGTGTAATGCATTTTTGATCAAATTCTTATATCCATTGCTGCCTGTGCATGAGTTTCACAGTCTAATTAGGTATTATATGAAAAAGAATTTCCTGCCTTCTAGTTCAGTTGTGACTTCTTAATTTCTTATAACGTCTTGTTCTTGTATTATTAAACAGAGTGCATCTCTGCACTTATTATATGCATTTTTAAATTTTTAATGTATATTTTCCTTTTAAAGGCAAAGATTCTTAATGTTTTTATTTTCTCTGCATATAAAAATTATTTTAAATGTTCCTCACCCTTCCAGTCTGCCTTCTCTGAACTTCCTGTAATTGTTTCTCAATAGAGACAAAACAAATTCATCAAGAAATACAAATAAAGTTGTTACAAAGTAGTAGCTTTAAAGCATGAGTTTCTGGGCAGTTTGTAGCTTGGTGAGAGAATTATATTACATCTTTCAACAGTGTAATCATTTGTTCTGGTAGTATTTATGCTCCTTTCATTTTGATAAAGAAGTCATTGAAGGTTGTACTGTATAAACCATAAAGCTATTGGCCTTAGCAGTGTTCTCGTGCTGAAACTGTATGGTCAGAGGTGTCCAAGAAAACAAATGAGTGGAAAAAACCTCATGCTTGACTTGCAGAATATAGGATTATGGTTAGAAATGAAATACTAGAAGTCTGGAAGGAAATAAATAAAATGGATAGTAGTACAGAAGGCCAAGAGCATCCTGGCTTATATCATGAATAGTATGGCCAGCAGGACCAGGGAAGTGATAGTCCCCCTGTACTTGGCACTGGTGAGGCCACACCTCGAATACTGTGTTCAATTTTGGGCCCCTCACTTCAAGAAGGACATTGAGGTGCTGCAGTGTGTCCAGAGAAGGGCAACGAAGCTGGTGAAGGGTCTGGAGCACAAGTCTTCTGAGGAGCGGCTGAGGGAGCTGGGGTTGTTTAGCCTGGAGAAGAGGAGGCTGAGGGGAGACCTTATTGCTCTCTACAACTACCTGAAAGGAGGTTGTAGCAAGGTGGGTGTCGGTCTCTTCTCCCAAGTAACAAGCGATAGGACAAGAGGAAGTGGCCTCAAGTTGTGCCAGGGGAGGTTTAGGTTGGATATTAGGAAAAATTTCTTCACCAAAAGGGTAGTCAGGCCCTGGAACAGGCTGCCCAGGGAAGTGGTTGAGTCCCCATCCCTGGAGGTATTTAAAAGAGGTGTAGTTGTGGTGCTTATGGACATGGTTTAGTGGTGGACTTGGCAGTGGTAGGTTAACGGTTGGACTTGATGATCTTAAAGGTCTTTCCCAACCTAAATGATTCTATGGTTCTACACATTGAAGTCTTGAGTAATGCTAATTCTCCTGTGCAAGAAGAACATTCTCCAGCATCACAGATCAGTAGATATTCTTACAATGTATATTCTTCTGAGTTTCCATTAAAATATTCTGGACCTCCTTCAGTTTATAATTCTGCATATGTCCATGTGTATTCAGAACACAAAAGGTAATATTGTACCTTTTAATAAATCAAAGCCTAGAATAAAATATATTGGAGAGAGCTACTAGAACCCTAGACAAACTTTTCCCAGCAGTTGGAGATAGGAAATAAATTGGCATGTTATCTACAGAATTTCTCAGGAGAAAAGAGTCAAGGCTTAAAATCTGGACTGTTTTAGTGAACAAACCTATTCGTATTTCAGTCTGATACTGGAAGGACTACTGTCTGAATTTGCCCTTGGAAAAAAGGCATGTATGAGCCTTTCTTTTAAGAAACTGTTCTGTTTATTTTTGTTAACAATTCTTTATTGACTGATTGTTTAGCTTTCTTAAAACAGCCTTAAGATATAATTTTCAGCTTTGCTTCTTAATTTAGGGGAATAAGTAGTAGCATTTAGAAGTGATTTATTTGAATCAAGAAGCCATGAAGCAAGACCAGGGGTTTTATTAGAACAAAAGTAAAAATATTAACATTCCATTGCATCGGTGACTGTTCATATGACAAAATTTATTTGCAGTAAATGCCCTAGAAATAATTTCGAATTTCTTTTATACCAATCAGGCACAAGCAAGGGAGAATGAAGAAGTTATTTTTGTTTGTTTTTCTTCTTGATAGAGAACAGAAGCATCTTTCCTATTTAGCTCCATAGTTAGGTGCTAGGTAGAGCTATATCTTTCCTCCAACGCCGAATGTTCAGCATTTATTCCCTACTTCATTTTGAGCAGCTTTCTCCTTTTTAAGAGGAAGGATTTTTTCTGGCAAAAGTTTGAATTTGGAATCAGCGTCCTTTTGTTAGCTGGAGATTGTTTTTGTATTATTATGTTGCACCTGCTTACACATCATCTGTATTCCTGTGGGATGTTAATTTTGAGTAGTTACTTGGCAGACAAGATAGATGAGGTACAACACTCAATAAAAACATTCTTATACTGTCTGAGTGGATGCAATATTTTCTTTTTAAATGAGAAAACAGTACAAAAATCAAGTGATACAGCCATGCTGTAACAACTGCAGTCATGCAACCAAGCTAAGGTCACACACACAGCATGTTCACATCTCTCATGCATCTGCCTCCTCAAGATCCCAGGAGTGTAGAAGGGAGGCTGTTCTCCTCCTTCACTTCATTCACAGAAAAGTCTCATTTCACAGCTGTAGATTACAATGATAAAGCATGGAGTCATAGCTGGAGCTTCGGTGTCTTTGCATTGTGAGGGAGCAAGCAGGGAACTGGAAAGTGGAGTTACTAGAATTTAGTCTTGCTCTGCGCAATTCTGCTGAAGACAGTAAATGTATCCTCTTGAAATGCTGCTTTAAAACAAATGCTTTGTGTTCCTCTCACCCCTTCTGAAAGGAAACAGGTTTAGTGCCAAAAAGCCTGTGTAACTCAGTAGTTAACGGATGCAGACTCAGACTTGTCCTTGAAGGAGTTTTGGTGCATGGTAAAGGTGACTTGGTACACTACTGCTTGTAACTCTTCCTGGCAAAGTCATTACTGAACATAATCTTTGTCATGAAACCCTGACTAACTTCACAGCTGTGAGGAAAGCTACCTGATATGCACAGAGTGAGGAGCTGGAGTTTAAAATATAAATGGATGGTTTATGTTGACAGTAGCTATATGTATGCAAATCTTTGGAATCCTTCCCTACATAAAAGCAAAACCTGATAACTTCATAGGAATAGCTTTTTTATGGAAAGTTTGATGAAAATGTTACATTCTGTCCTTAAGCATAAATCAGCTCTGTGACACAGGCTGCAGTACTGCAACTTATTTGGCAAATGAAAATAATACCTTGACATTGGCAACTGGAATATTCATAAATTGGGAAATTAATCTGATCTTATGTATATACTTAAATGCTGAGGCTGACAGGCTGCTGCATGTGCGTTCACTTTTGCTAGCGCTTTCCAGTACTCAAGCAAGGTATGTTCGTGTGTAGGTAGTTTGAAATCTGAAAGCTCCTCTCTCTCTAAGTGGTGTCACCCCCCCCTAAAGCACAGCTCAGGTCTCTAGATTTTCTCAGAAAGTGTTTATTCTTGTTGCAAGAACTTGAGTCTTAACCTTGTTCAGCTCATCTGGCCTGTGCCCCATGCTTTTAAAATAGAGTTGGTACTTACATCTGAAACAGGAAAGTTTACAAGTAACATATAAAATACATTTCTGTAACCAAATGTGTGATGATTCTCATCTCAGAAATGCTTCTCAATGGCTGTGGCAGCAGCCAGCTTGCAGTAGCTATTGGCGCATTTCCTTGCATTCACTTGAGTGTGAAGATGTACTTCAAATAACCCAAAAGTTTAAAAGCACTTTGCTTGTGCAGGTTGTTATCAAAAAATTGAATTTGTAATTTTGTAGTTTACTAAGACTCCATGAGCATACTTGTCTCGGTGATATGTCCCAAGAGACGCTTTTATTATTTCTTGAATGACAATCTAAGTGCTGCACTCAACCACGCTAATGAGTGGGCTGAGTATACGATTGGGGAAGGGAGCTGTTACTGACAACATGTTCCCTTTAGATTTGGTTAGGGCAGTAAATAAAAGGTACATAATTTGCATAAGCCTATTAAGTGGTATTCTCAAGGGGAATAGCAATAATTTCCGATGCTGTTTTCAGTGCTGACAGCTGATCCATTTACAAATTAGATATTGAAAAGGGTTCCAGTGAAAGGATAAGGTGGATTGGCTTGTGGCTGTTACACCGCAGTGTCAGGAAAATGCAGAAAGTGTAAGTCCTCCTGTGAGCAGTGAGTGCCCGGTCTCAGGAATTTTCTGGAGTGAATGGAAAAACAAGTTATACTAGTACTGTCATTTGAAAAGTAAGGTGATTTCAAAGATTTAAATGCAGGTGTAAAGAGATTCGTGAGCACCGTATAAATTACATGTGGATATCTATTTTAACCAGAGAGTGTACAGATGTTTGTTTTTCTGCCTAAAATAAGTCAAAATGAATCACCATGACATTGGACATATGTTATTTGCATTGGCTTGTTTAAATCTGTTTCACAACAAACATTTATTTGAACCACTCAGATTTGTGTGGGGAAAAAACCTTTTGTGCTTTGTGGTGTTTCTTGGAGTGGCAAATTGAAAAAGTTCAAAACATCATCCTTGTTAAAGAGAAAGCTTCTGTATGCTGTCTCTTTGAAACAGGACTTGTAGAGTAACTGGACTTGGTAAAAGTCTATGAAAAGGTAAAAGTAAACTTTCCTTTCAGTATTTCTGTCATTGTTTCCAGTTTCTCATTTAGGTGTCTGCTATAGAAGGCCTCCTGTTGTGCTACCTTACCATTCGAGAGGGTGACACAATGGTAAGGTTGGCCAAAGTTTGTGTGTCTCCCCAAAATAAAAATGATTTGTTGATAAGCACGGTTATGAAATAAGTATATCAAAATCCTCTCTCTTTATTCAGAGATGGAAAAAGTAGTCTAGCCTGAATTGTCGGGATGCCGATATGTGCTCAAAATAGAGCTTTAACATTTGTCTAGGACGTCTCAGAAGCAAATGTTTGGATTTTGTTGTCTTTTAACACAAATGTATAAAAGGGTTTTTGGTACAAATAATTTTTAAAAGTGTTGACTGGTGTAGAAAAATGAGCTCTGGAGACAAAAAGAGAAAAGATCTGGACTGTTTAAAAACCCTTCATTATTCTAAAAAAATATTTGTCATAGCTTACAAAGCAGGTTTTAATTTGCAGAATAGCCAAAATGTTATTCAAAGTCGACATTAGATTGTGTTCCTAGGGTTTGAAATTATGATTTTATTAATACTGTGTAATTAAAGTGACAAGTGGAAAATTAGGACTCGGCATTTGGGAATAGTTTTATTGATATATTCCATGATGTATTTTGTGTGCTTATCCAGCCTGGAAGTGTGCATAACTTCTTAGACTTTTGGCCATTTAATGAAAGCGTTTTCAAAAGATACTACAGAATAGTTAGTAGTAGATATTGACTTTGTGATAGTGATTCGAACTATAATTATATCTGGTCTCTTCACACACTGTGAAATATTTCCATAGGTGTTGCAGAAATGTTTTAACAAATGTAATTCATATTTGTTGAATGCTTTCTGATTTGAAAATGTGGTGCCTTTATGCCCAGAATTATCATGTCAGCTTATTGTTGCAGCAGTTTTCAGTTCTGTGCCAGTAAAATAGGCAGCTTTGATTAACAGTTGCAATGCAGTCAACGGGACTGTAGTTTGTCGAGCAAGACTGCCCTGGTTTCAGCGTGGAAATGCCTGCAGCAGGAGGAGCTTCAGACTCTGCCTGTTTGCCTGTGTAGCTAAGGTCTGCCTGTTGTTCTGCGTCTTAAATGGCAGGATCTTTAGCATAAAGGCTGTCATTGTTTTAAGCACTTGCTTGATCTCTACTGGAATTCTCAGAGCTGCACAGTATCAAGATAAAATATTTTTTTAAAGTAAGTATTTTGAGAGCCATCAATTTGGAGAACAGTCAATCACTGGAACAACCTCCCCAGGGAGTGGTGGAGTCCCGACCGCTGGAAGTTTTCAAGACGTGGCTGGACAGTGCTAGATAATCTCATCCAGGCTCCCTTTCCCATGAACGGTTGGACCAGATGATTTTTTGAGGTCCTTCTGTGATTTTATTTTAATGTGGTTATGTGACAGATTGGTAATATACCTGGTGAACAGGTATGTAAACTGAGGAGTATCAGGACCATCCCAAAGTATAGTCAGGGCTCCCAAGCATCAGGTGTCCAGCACAGTGACCTTAATTTGCAGCACAGCCAGCACTGCTGGATGCCTGACACACTCAGCAGTCAGCTCCTGAACATGCCTTTTCTGGTATGGCGCTTCAGGGTGAAAGGGTTAAAAACCACAAGAGCAAGAAAGATGTTGTAAATACCTTAGTCACTCAATTAGATCAGAAGACACCCTGTTGTGATTTAAGGATGTTGTGAATACCTTGTTAGACTTGAGGGCAGTCTGATGTGATTTAGGGAGTAGCTAGAAGAACAGTTATAAGATAAGGGGGGCTCTGGGATAATTTCTTTACAGACAACTCGGCCTTGGGAGAACAGATGCACGGAACCAGGAAGATAGGAAGAAACAGAAGAATGGCAACAATAGTCTTGAAGGACAACATCTACGTGATCCTATGACTGAGTTTGCGCAGAAGCAAAGATCAATCAGCGAACACAGTGAGGAAGACTACGAGCCTTCACCTGAAGACCCCCAAAGACCACCACAAGAGATGACTGCGCATGCGAATCAGATATTTACATATGTTAATAAGTTCCTGGAAGTCTCATGTTTATGCATAGCAATTCTCGGAAATCCTATGAATATGCATGATTGTATAGTATATATTCTCTAAAAGTTCAGTAATTCGTTGGAGCACTTATGGTGGAGAATCCCCAGTGCTGCCCAGCGCTGCAATAAAGAATACCTGCTTAATAGTAACTTCGTTGCTATTGAGTTTCATTTCAGGGACTCTCTGAGTACTCCGTTTCTCCCTTGGAGAGATTCGGACTGTGAGGAGAAGCATCCGTGGATTTTTGTATCAAGGGTGAAATAACACACTTAGATAAGCTAAAAACCTTACGGTTACACTCTGCAAAAATTCCAGAGCTGATCGTTGAACAGCTTTATACATTAGTGTGACAGGTGGCACAGTCAACCTTAAATTGTCCTAAGCTGAGCCACCACTGTCGCCAATCATTAGAGGTCTGATAAGAAGACATGAGCAAGCCTGACACCCGGGTTTGCTCTAGAGTTGCTTAATCCTTCCATTTCCTCTATTGCAGTGAGGCAGGCAAAAAGCAAATATTGCTGCTGATTTCAGAAGAGTTCTGGGATGGGTTCTAGGATTACTGTGTTGCTCTTTTTTTCTTGACTTTGTGTCCAGTTTCAAGTGGAAATTGAAACTGGTGCAGACAACTGTGCATACTGGTTTAGATGTGGGTATAAATGCTGGAACTGAGATTGTAGATTTAAAAGTTGGGGACCAGAGTGTTGCTTCTTCATTCTTCATTGTTGTCATTCTTCCCATATGGCTTGATACTGTGCTTGGAGATTTGGGGGGTGGGGAAGTGTTTTTTTTTGTTGGTTTTTTTTTTTTTTTTTTAAAAAAAAAAAGGTCTTGCAGAAAACTTCAGAATTACTGGACTGCCCCTAAAATAGAGTTCAAAATGTTGTATTCTTTTAGTGCTTTTCATTATGAAAACACCAACAAAACATATTTCTGCTCTTTCAAAGATGTTAAGGAATGATAGGAATAGTTAAGTTTCAAAACTGTTTTGAAGCTGGTTAAAATAAAAGGATGTTTAAGGTAATGGTTATCACTTTTTTAAAAAGAGTCTTCATCCCTGTATGTGCTTACATTCTTCTTGAATATATTGCTTTGAATTATATGGGTGCAAATGAATCTAAAAAAAAAAGGGATTTTCTTTGGATTTCCTGAGATTGTATGGATTTCAGCACCAAGTCTGAATTATTTGCCTGTCCAGCACGTACACCTCCTAGTGTCACACGTGGCTCTGTAGAAGGGCGGCTGGGAAAACCTGAAGTACTCATGATCAAATCTGTGAAGTGAATTTTGCTGATTCATTTACTTGAAGGAATGTTTTACCATTAAAATATGAGACTGAAGACATTTTTCATTCTACCTGTGGTGAATCTTCCCATTGTTGGTCTTAAACAGCATAACTTACTGTGCCTCACTTTCCTGTATTCCGTATAACAATTAGAACAAAAGACTTGCCTAGATCAGTGTTGAATTCCAGGTCAGTGGTGCGCTGATTCAGCAGAATACTCAGACTTCAACTTGCCATTGACTTACCTGTCACCATGTTGAGTCAGCAAACTAAGAACCAGGTCAAGAGCCTTATGCTGTGCTTAACTTTGACAGCAAATTTTGCTTTATGAGTGCTGCTGTACTTGTTCTGAGGGGTTTTTCGAGTGGTACTTCAGTGTTTTAGAGGGATACTTAGAGCTACTACATAGAATCACACAGGTTCGATTGTATTTTCAGAGCACCTGGTGCAATCTCTATTCCTTTAAATGATGCCTTTATTTTCCTAGAATTTAAATGATAGAGCCAGAGTGGATCCCTAGACAAATCCCCCAACCCGCAAGTTCATTGCAGACCAAGAACTGCAGTGTTAAAATGCTGTTCTGGTTTTTAAACCTTCTCCCCTCCCCGGTAATGAACCTTGAGATATGGGTGAGGCAGTTTATTCCAATTGCCTGTAGCTGTATATATTTAAAAAGTAGTGGAATAACCTTTTGTGTAAATGAAAACAAATGCTAGTTTGCATTCTCTGTACCAGTGTCACTGTAAGCAAGCTGCTACCTGAGTAGTATAATACATATTTAATTTGGGGACTTTTCTGCTCATAAATATTGATAATTTAGCTGATATTAAATGAAATGGTTGGAAGTTTAACTATACAAAACTAAACTGAAAACTAGTTATCATGCTTTCTTAATTTGAAGAAAAGGTGATGACTTAATGAAAATTGTTTTGAATAGGAGTTATTGATATTTAAGAAGATTTTAAACTTAAAGAAAAACTGTGTACCTTCTGTTATATGTTCTTAGTTTTCCCTCTTCAGCCTGGAGCTTTTAATGTGTTTAAAAGAAAAAATAAGTTCTTTATCTTTTACTTGCTGTTTGTTTTTGTCAAGAGGAAATGATTTGTACTGATAGAGACATATACATTATAAAAGCTAAGGGATCTTTTTGTTGGTCAAGACCTGATGCATAGCTCAAGTGTTTTACTCGGTTTGCAGATTGGCTGCATACTTTGTGTTTTTGCTTTCTTAGAAGAAACAGCAGAAAAGCTGCCATTCTTATTCTGAATCCTTACACTGATCATTCAGTGATCATGCTGTCAGCTTAAAAAGGGGAGCAAATGTTGGCTTCAGTATTGAAGTGTCAAAGTTGCCTGTGTCTTGCATGTGCAATGAGACTTACTTGGCTGATTTCCACCTCATATTTCCCTACAGCTAAAGTTTGCTTGCTGTATTGGGTTTGCGTGGCAAGGTTTTGGTAGGGGGGGGGCTACAGGGTTGGCTTCTGTGAGGAGCTGCTGGAAGCTTCCCCTGTGTCCGACAGAGCCAATGCCAGCCGGCTCCAAGACTGACCCGCTGCTGGCCAAGGCCGAGCCCATCAGTGACGGTGGTAGCACCTCTGGGATAACATAGAATCATAGTATCATAGAATTGTTAAGGTTGGAAAAGACCCTTAAGATAAATCAAGTCCAACCGTCAACCTATCACCGCCAAGTCCGCCACTAAACCATGTCCTCAAGCACCACAACATACTTAAGAAGGGGGAAAAAAGAAACTGCGCAATTGCAGCTGGAGAGAGGAGTGAGAATATGAGAGGAACAGCCCTGCAGACAACGAGGTCAGTGAAGAAGGAGGGCAGGAGGTGATCCAGGCACCAGAGCAGAGATTCCCCTGCAGCCTGGGGTGAAGACCATGGTGAGGCAGGCTGTTCCCCTGCAGCCCATGGAGGTTAGCGGTGGAGCAGATATCCACCCGCAGCCTGTGGAGGACCCCACGCCAGAGCAGGCGGATGCCCAAAGGAGGCTGTGACCCCATGGGAAGCCCGCGCTGGAGCAGGCTCCTGGCAGGACCTGTGGCCCCATGGAGAGAAGAGCCCAGGCTGGAGCAGGTTTGCTGGCAGGACTTGTGACCCCGCAGGGGACCCACGCTGGAGCAGTCTGTTCCTGAAGGACTGCACCCCGTGGAAGGGACCCATGCTGGAGCAGTTCATGAAGAACCGCAGCCCGTGGGAAGGACTCATGTTGGAGAAGTTGGTGGAGGACTGTCTCCCATGGGAGGGACCCCATGCTGGAGCAGGGGAAGAGTGTGAGAAGTCCTCCCCCTGCGGAGGAAGGAGTGGCAGAGACAGCGTGTGATGAACTGACCGCAGCCCCCATTCCCCGTCCCCCTGCGCTGCTGGAGGGGAGGAGGTAGAAAAAACGGGAAGTGAAGTTAAGCCTGGGAAGAAGGGAGGGGTGGGGGGAAGGTGTTTTAAGATTTAGTTTTTATTTCTCATTACCCTACTCTGATTTGATTGGCAATAAATTAAACTAATTTCCCCAAGTTGATTCTGTTTTGCCCGTGATAGTAATTGGTGAGTGATCTCTCCCTGTCTTTATCTTGACTCATGAGCTTTTCATTCTGTTTTCTCTCCCCTGTCCAGCTGAGGAGGGGAAGTGATAGAGCAGCTTTGGTGGGCACCTGGCGTCCAGCCAAGGTCAACCCACCACACATGCCTTCTTCGGGGGTGCACTGTGTGCTTTGTAGGTCACCCCATCACCATGTGCAAGCCAAGTCCCTTGGGATGGGGGAGAGAGAGAGTGTGGTGTGACCACATCACCAAGTGCTCTGGCCTCTTGTGTGTCCCCTGTGCAAGAAGCATCAGTTGTCAAATATGTTGTTGGCCTCATTCACCAGGAAAGATGTTTGCTGAGAGGTCTGAACTTGTGCCTTCTGTTTTAAATAGTATTAAGCTTTTTCACTGATAGGGACACATATTTCAATCTCTGCAAGGTTATAAAGTTCTGTCACGCATTTTATAAACTTTTAACAGAAGTATATTTAATGTATATGATAGTGAGTCATTGATTGTACAGGTAGATTCTAGAGGCCAGTACTTACCTGGCTGTTCCCCATTACAGGATGCTCATGTGTAATCAGATTAAGCTTTAAAATATTTAATTTGAATTATTTTTTCTGACTGACTGTATGGCATGTTTTATATAGACAAAATATAAATGGAGGAGTAGGAGTCTGACAAAGGCGCACTGTGCCCATAGAAAATACACCAGGAGTTTTAATAATCTGAAAATCTCTTCTCTCTTTGCAGTAGGAAAAGTTACACCTTTAAGCATCCAATCCCTAGAACATATTGGAGCATTCATGATCATTCATTATCTATTCCAGGAGTGCTTTATTTTCTTGAGAATTATTTACCATGTCAGGAACCTGCTTAATTGAGATCTAATAAGGGCATGTCCTAACATTGTTTGTTTAATTCTAGATATATCATTATCAACCTTTCTGGCAGGGCACCCCGGTAACACAGATGTGTCTCATTCATGTAAGAATAAATTCCATCTCTAGTGTATTGCCTTTGTTTCTCCAAAATCCTCTGATCCTATTTTATTTAGTGTCCACTATTAGCGAGTTCAGCAGGCCTAATTCTTATACATAGGGTGAATTTTGTGATGAGCCAAGTGATTATGGATTAGTTTCATGGGAACTAATGTTGCAGTTGAAAGAAGAATCTTTGTCAGCAGGTTGCAAGGCTTTTTTTGGTGTGCACATGAATTTAGCTAGCAAATACTGCGTGATGCTGTCAGTGGTCTCTAGCCCTTAAATGATTGTTTCCACCAAAATATAGATCAGTATGTTAACACTTTCTCCCATGTGTGGCAGCACATAGGCAGGCTGTGCTCTGTAAAAGACTGTATACCAAGCTGGCACTATGAGGGGAGAAGTGGGGATGTATGAACTGGCAAGACACTTAAAATCTGTGAAATCTGTTGGCTTCTGTTCTTTCTTCTTGTTAGAGTGGAAGTACAGAATTATCTGAGTCTGTGGCTGCAGAGGCAAGTAGTGTACTGCAGTAAGAGTGAATCTGCAGAGCAAACCCCGTGTCTACACTACACACATAGGGTTTTACTTTGGAGTTGATGGTAGTCTATTCCTGTGGACCGACTGCCCATAAGCAGTTGGAGCATGTAGGGTTCACTCCTGGGGTGCATCTGCAAGTCTTGTTTCATCCAAAAGCAACCCATTTCTTATGCTCTGAGACCACTCTAGTGTGCCTACCAAACCATGGTAAGTAGGAATAATCAGGAGAATAATTTCAACAGCATCCTTTCATGCAAACTGAAACATCACTGGAACACCCTGTAATGCTGATGGTATATTTTGTGGCTTAGTTTTAATTATGCCTTTTTTAGTACATATTTTTTAATTGAGTAACTTTCCTTTTTACATATTATTGATTATCACTGACATTTATTCAGCACAAAATGCCTGTGATCTACCATATTAATTGGCTTTCATTCTTAGCAGAGTATAAATTAGATGCATATGTGTATATGTCTGCCCACAAACATGCATGCATATGCTTCTGGTGAACAGTCTGTATGTCAATAGGTGTTACAGTCTGTTTCCTCTGACCCAATATAGTCCTGGTAGCGATTAAGGAAGGCATTCAGGATGGAAAGATGTCCCAATATTAATGATTAACAGCATACACTTGGTAATGTCTTTCATGCACTGAAACCGTGACCATTATCCTCTTCAGCTCGGTGTTGAAACTGCATTCCCCAGGACCAAGTTGTCTTCTTCTCCCTGCAAATGGAGGAGTGCACTGTGCTTGGACAGGCTTTGGAGGACCTTTTCATGACTTACTACTCTCATTAGTCCTTGCCTTATGAGATTACTTCAAATGGTGAGACACAGTGACTTCTAAATGTATTGTTCTCTCTTACAAGGTCAGTGTTTTTTCACTGTGTGTTTATGCAGTTCATAATGCAGCTCTCCTTTTTTATAGTGAGATGTTACTCTAATGTGACTTCTAATTTAAAGGAGACAAGGATTTATAATTGTGTGCTCTAATTTGCTTATGAAAGCTTCAAATGTAAAATTTGAATACCCAAAGCTCCTATTAGATATTCAGTTGAAATTCTGTGCTTCCACTGGGGACATAAAAAATGGTAAGCTCTTAAAACAAAAGACTGGGATCACGAGAGAAAAATGATTTCACAGCATGTCCAGCCCCAATCAGTGCCTCCAAAAGCGGGGCTTACAATGTACAGTTAACCTTGAACAATGTGCACTGATGTATTTCATGGAATTTAAGCCTCCATCCTAATATGAAATGTTGCTAGTTCTCCAGATGTGTGTGTGGCTTTCCAGGTGTGGAGCTGACACTGCCTGATGGTATTGGCCAAAGGGGGATCGTCTGCAAGGTTGGCCAGTAATGGGATTCTGGGAGCTAAGCAGTTATTTTTCAGTATTTTACTTGAGGGTTTGTTGGGATCAAGTAAAGCTGTCAAGTTGGGTCAAGTGTTTGGCCTTTTCCTCAGGACTGTTTGTCAGTGCTGGTGATAGGGACAAAACAGGGAAGGTTTCTGCAGCCAGTGTCTCCAGACTGCATGGCAATTGCAGTATTAAGAATTTGGAGAACTCCTTAAGGTCTTCTCTAACACTAAAATCTGCCACAGCTTTTACAGGGAAGATAAAGCAGATGATGTCACTTCTCTATTCCTTCTTGAAGTATAGGTATGTCACTGGAGGGAAGGGAGAAATTAAATCTCTGGTTCTGGACAGAGACACAAAATTTTAAATCTTATTAGCTCTCTGATGCAGTTTATAAAATAGCATAGTTTGAATTTAATAGTTCTACCAATGAAATATACTGTACAAAAAAGTATATTTCTAGAATACAGCTAGAAGGCAAGAAGATTCTACTATCAGATCTATGTTGAAACAATATTGGGTTTGTCAAGTCTTCGTATCCTTATCTCTCTTCCTGAATCTAACTATTATTTCTACTCTGCAAGGTCACACTGAACCTTGTACGCCACCAGGATATTCATCACGATACAGTCCTTCAAAACTTTCTCCTTCATCTCAATTTTTCTTTTAACTCCTTACTTGTATTTGGTTGAAGTTCATAGATTTCAACAGTTCATAAAGAAAATGTTGTGAATCCAAGAGTTTTATCCTCCTGGAAATTTTTTTTTTTAGGAACACGAAGTCTTGGAATGGACTTGATTTTTCAGGATTCATGTTCCTACGATTGCATGTAGAAGCACCATCATCTCTTTTGTTCTTTTTTTTTTTTTTTTTTTTTTTCCTCCCAGTTCCATCTTGGGACAGGCTTAGGCTTCTTGCCTGAATTATTGTTTGGGAAGCTGTACTTTTACTTCTCTAATGATTAAAAATGTCTTCTGGTTTACACCTTAATTTATTTTTTTTTTTTTAGATCTCATTTGTATCTACCTCTTCCTGTGCAGGCTTTATTTTTAAATCTAAATAACTTAAATTTTATATTTACTCTCAGTATTTCAGGGGCATATAATTTGATTCTATGTTGTGTAAAGGAGAGTTTTCTGGAGGGTTTATATTACACACCCTCATCCCCGTGGTCTGTTGAACACATAGGATTTGCTTGTGGTTGCTCTGTACTGAAGCCACTCCATACCTCTGATTATCTGTGTTACTTTGTTCTGTATCTCTTGCAAAGGGTCTGTATCTCTGGGGCAAGATGATCAGAGCAGATGTAGCTATCAGAATGCAGAGTGTGTCATGAATATATAATGTTTAGTTTTCTGTTTTGTTCTTGATTTATTTGCCTTTTTGATTGCGTTTAAGTGGTTAGCTCATGTTTGAAAAATTATGCACGGTGATTTTGTGATCTTTAAGTGGGTGATAACAGCTAATGTAGAACTCATAAGTGTGTGGATAGTGCTGTATACCCATTTTTCTGTGTTATTTTGCGTTTTCTGTAATTCAGTACATCATTTTACTATCAAGTTGCTCAATATCACTGTGGTCCTTCCCAGTAAGTTTGTTGTCTACAGATTTTTCTAACCTAGTCACTCGTGCTTCAAAATTTCTTGGGAATGTGCGGAGCAGTATAAATCCTAGCTTAAATCCTTGGAAGATCCTGTTAACGACCTTCCTACACTGTGAAAAATTTCCTTCACTCTTTCCTATAAATTAACTCTTTATCAACATATATGAGGGTCTGCTCTCTCATCCTGCAGTATTTCACCCTTTAATTTCCTTCCTGGTCTTCGCAGGCTGTGGCTGCCTCTCTGTTCTTTTTCCTCAGAAGATACCATTAGCATAGTCTTTGTGCAGAATTAATCAATTAAAATTCTGAAAATAGCAATGCCAAGACTGATATTTCTGTTGCCAGAGTGATAAATGTGAGTAGCGGGCAGCTGAGCAGCGAGCAAGCAGGATGCGGGTGGTGACTTCTCTTGGCGAAGCAGCTGCGGGAGAGGTGCTTGGCTGTGCCAGCAGAAGCCGTGCTGTGTGGAGCCTCTTGGTAGGAGCTTGCTGAGCTGGACTGGAGGCAGATAATCCTGAGCTCGCTGAGCTGGTTTGGAGGCAGGTAATCCTGAGCTGGAGGCAGGTAATCCGGAGAGCAGCTGAGGGCCTGGAGATGGCTGTTGACCAGCTAGGCAGATTCAGCTCGTTTAGGTGCGTTTGCAGTTCCTTTGGCTCTCGTCACCTTTTACAATTTTCCACTTTTTTGTTCTTTTCTACTACAAACAAGCTGATAGGACTTCAGTTTATTCCAGCAGTTCCTTCCTCCCTCCAACTGTTCATATTTCCTTGCCTCTCCACCAATGATTAACGGTTGGACTCGATGATCTTAAAGGTCTTTTCCAACCTTAACGATTCTATGATTCTATGATTTCTTTGGCTTTTTCCTTCCTCTCTTCTGTTACGCTTAGTGTGTCTCAAATCACACAGTGGCAGCTGCTGGTGTTATTTTGGGAGGTTCATTCATAGGCTACTTAAGCTATCAGTTGCTTGTGCCGCCTACAGGCCATTTAGGCTGTGTTTAAGGGACATGTAACCTCCTCTGCAGTCCTGCACTTAAACTTGCAGTAACACCTTCGTGCTATCTTCAGTGTCGCTAGATGACTCGTAGCTAAATTACACCAGTGTTTCTCCTTTGACTTAAGTAGTAATTTTCCATGTGGCACTGTATCAAAAACTTTATTGAAGAACTGTTTTTTCTGCATTTCTTTTCTTAAAACCTTTTCTTTTGATAACTGAAGATTATTGGTTTAGCCTGGCATCTTTGGTCAACCCCCGCTGAATCTTGTCCTACTTTATATTTTTATGTCCTCTGTTACTGTTTCCACCAAATGTTGTTCCAGATCCTTTCATCCCATTGAGTCACCTGCTGATAGTTGCTCTATTTTCCTTAGGCTCCATTTGTTACCACGCTGTATCATTCTGAAAGCACGTTCAGATAATCTGTAATCCTTCCTTCTTCCTTCATAACAGCTCCACCAATATTGTTCCTACTCTGTCTTTACGTGCAGACCTAGGAATCAGTTTGGCTTCAGTCCTGTAAGCTGACTTGTATGATTTCTCTTTCTCACACAGATCCCTATTTCTGCTCCTTGTAGGGTTCCCAGTAAGTTGTCTTGTAATTTTTATTTATTCAAGAAGCTCTGTAATCTTGCAAGTTTGTTTTTTCTTAGGTATATATTCTTAAGAATTTCACACTTGTTGACAAAACCTCTTTCCTAATGAAGCTGATCAGTCCTCCAGCTGGTCTCTAGTTTCTGAGTTTCTCAGCCTGCCCTTTTGGGGGTTTAATTTTTCATGCTCAGAGTATCCACGGCAGTAGTTGCCAGAGGTCATGACACTGATACTGCGCATCTGGGAAGCGTAGGTCCAGAGGGATCGGTCCCTTGGAGAGGATGAAATGCCATCTTCAGGGACCTCAGGCCAAATTTGGCTCCGTGGGTAGTATTTGCAATTCCCAAAAAACTGCTTTCCTAAAGTGCAAACGGATAGTTTTTAATTCTGTTGTTACTTGGGTCGTATTTCTTCAGTGTGTTGTAACAGGAATATGCACTGCTTTTCCTATCAGCTTTCTGTAGCACTTGGGGGAAAGGAAATGAGATTTCTTAATGTCCATTTCATATCAGACATTATTGACCATTAATGGCCAAGGATGGCAATAAAAAACCGAAAACCTGAGAAAAGTACATTCAATAGGAAGGTTATAATTTGTTAGTTCTCATAATAAATAAATAAATCTTTATTTCACATAGCCACCAAATAGCTTAATATACTTCATCCCCAACTCTGTAGGAATCATGGGCTATTTTTGTTTATTATATGTTTATTGAAAATTTTATTTGATGTCATATCCCTGATTTCTGTCCTTAAATTTTACTTTGCTCTCTTGAAAATACTTCTTTTTAGTAGTTTAATAATGGCAAACTATATTTTGTTTAAAATTATGCTAAATAATCCCCTTTTATTTTTTTGCCTTACTGTTCCTTCTTTTATTCATTTTTTTTTATTACTTCTGAATAACTATGATAGTTATAGAAAAATTGTCCAAAATTGGAAGCTTTTCTCAGAGTATCCAAATAAAACCATGGAAAAGTGATCATTGTAGTTGCTATAAACAAGCAATCATTTTTGACATTGGCTGTAGAGACAGAGACAAATATTCAAATCTGCTTTTAACAGATCATGAATCCTTGTGTTACCAATTAATGTAGAAATTTTAACTTTCTGTTTATCTCCACTGGTGTGTCACCTTATACTCAGTGTATTCCTGTCCCAACTGATGTGCCTTTAACTTTTGTGTGCCTCTAAGGAGCTCGTTTGTTTACCTGTAGCCTAGCATTTCATTTATAACCTTCCTGTATATAAAACTGGAGAGTCTTTCAGTAAAAATTGCTTTACATTTTAGCTTTGCATTACTGTGTTGCTTTTTAAAAAAGTTCGGGTTTTTTTCTTTCTTCTTGTCATGTTTGCTGCCTATGGAAGTTGGTTTGGTCTCTGATGAGCTAATGCTGTGATTCAAAACACAGTTCTACTGCTCTGTGGTGCTGCATCTTAACTTTATTCCTTTTCTGATTGGACCTTATTGTTAAGTCTTTTTAATTCCCTTTTTGTTTTTCATCTCTCCTTTCACTTTTTATATTTTCCCAGTTTCACTAGGATAAACTCTTGTTAAAAAAAAAAAAGTCACGCATGAGAAGAAACCACAGTGCTATAAGTAGTATATGTAGGAGTAGTAAACAAGCAAATGCATGAAACGTTTTGGGGTAAGCTGGTCTTTAGAGAACGAAAAGGAATTTCAGAAGACTCCTGTTTGGATTAATGCTTTTTGTTTGGGTTTTTTCAGATGGCTTTTATTCTCAGAACTTGCTATTTGTCTTCTGTGCTTTTTATTTACTGCATTATGTAACCTCAGTTTGCTGAAATTTGCATTTCTGCCTTCATGAATACATTATTTTTCAGAAATATTTTGGGTTGATGTAAAGCTTTATTGAAATTTCTATTTATTTAGGAAATACATCTCTGGAGGCTTCAGAAGAAACAATAGCCTACAGTGTTTAAGCTTTGGTATTTCTGAAGTATTTATTGCTTTAGGAAGAATTTATAGAGAAGGACAATAGTAGGATATTAAATTTGCAATCAGAATAAAAATTGCTTTATGGATATAATTTGAAAGAAATGTAAGGTATTAGAGTAAATAGCCCCCCTATCACTACCTTCATTAAATGACGCACAGGCAAAGACAGTAGTGGATTTTCAAGCATAAAGCTTGCCTCACTTAGAGGTTAACAGTTTGCATTAGAAAAAGAGACCAGTATAAAGGCTTAACACATGCAGTTTGCTTTTTAGCTGCTTATTAAAACAGCTGATCAAATGCTTTCTGTCAGATTTATTGCTTGCTTTTATCTTGTCTTAGCCATGTATTTCACTAATGAAGAGCGATATTTTAGCAGAGTGATTTGGTAATGGCTCAGCAATAAGGCGGCGTCTGATCTGGGCATAAAGGTTCTGCATTTGATGTTGTGTTTTCTTATATAGTGCAGCATCCAGGACACAACTAATGAGGACTTGTAAAGTGTAAAGGAGAAGATTGGGACACAAAGGAGATGTTCTGCTTCATAGGGATGCTCACCCGGTGGCACAGTAAATGCTTTTAGCTTTGCAGACTACAACTACTGACAAATAATACTGGAGAAACTGTGGGCGAGGAGCACTTACTGTAATCACAACACTGACAACGGGGAAGCAGCAGGATAAAAATAAACACCTCGTATTTCACTGTGCCTTCCATTGCTGTAGCAATGGAGATTTTTATATGTCTTAGGAGCAATGGGAATCTTCTGTCTGTGGTTACTTTGGGCTGAGTCCAGTAGAATCCAGTGAAGCATTTCAGCTCCAAAATGCATCTAAGTTGTTGGTTCCTGAGTTTTGGTCTGTGGACCAACCCTAATCCTTGAGGTTTATGGAATAAGGCAAGCTGAACACTAGGTAGCATTGAAGGAAGTGGAGAGGCAAGATAATAAAAAGGAGAGAGCATCTACCTCAAATTCTGTAGATTAGCAGTTCCTCTTCTACAATGTAATATAAAAATCTTGCATTTGAAGGCAAGGGAACACTAAAAATCTATTTCCTTTAATAACTAAATCAACAAAAATATAACTCATGATTTGTGGATGTTAATAATGTACATTTTAAATACTACACACACAATCCTAACTAAATGCAATTTTTATTTTGTTTAGCATAGATTGTAACATCTCTAAGTAAAGGCTGGGACTTCATTGCACTAGGCACTTAACGTTGCCAGTTTAAGACGATAAAACAGGTGAACACAAAAGACAGATGGGGAAACACAAGGTAATGGAGACAATTATGAGTAGTGTAATAAGCTGTAGTTCCAGTGTACCATCTGCTCAGCTATGGAGAGAAAATTTGTAATCTAGGGTTTTTTTTTTTTAATTGTAGTGCACTATTTTCTCATTCTGTCTTAAGGGTGTAACAATGCATGTGCATATATAATTGTATGCCTGAGCAGTGTTCATTGGTAAAGTTTATTATGGCAGCAGAGAGTTGTTCCTCAGCTCTAAGTTGTGTTCAATGCCCAGATTTGTGGGTGCCTGGGACCTGCTTACTGGAATTACATTTGGTAAGGGGATATCGGTGAATGTTGATCTTTAATAATAATCCAGTAGTATTTGTTCCAGTCTTGCAATGAAGTATTTTCTTCTGTTGCTGCATTACTGTTTTGACTAGATTTGACTGAGGTTTTAAGATTTTTTTTTTTTTTTTTTTTTTCCCCTGACTACCCAGCGAAGAGTAGTCATCTTTCATACAGTGCAAAAGTACCAGGGACACAAATGAGACCACTTCTGTCTTATATGTGGCGTTCCCAAGTGTTGCCTGAATTGGAATATTCACATTAATTTTTTTAAACCTATCTAGTGTTTGGCTTCTCTTGCCCAAATCATCCTTTAGGGATCAGCTCGATTTACTTAAGTATTATGTTTGATTTCCCCCACCCTGCCCCACCCCTGCTGATAGTCCAGGAAAGTTAAATAGGGGGGCTGATATATCACTGGTTCCTCAAAAACCTCTTTCCATCAGATTTGGAAACCTGCTGACCAGTTTGATAGTAGGTTTAGGGTCAAGCTGACTGTAGTGACTAATGCAACTGGGTATATATCAGGATGCTGAGAATACATTTTAAAGAGAAAGATGGGTGGAGAAACTACAGTTAACTGTTATCATGTGATTTGGGAAGACTGGTGAAGCTTATTTTGCATGGGGAAAATGTGAAGAAAGATTGTGGGTATTTCAATAGAAAAGATTGTTTGACACAGCTGTTCCCTTACCTAGTGATTTCCTTGGCTTTTTTGGCCATCGTAGTAGTAGGATGCACATCTGAGAGGCTTTAACAGCACTTAATGAGAAGAAAGTTTTATCATGTCTGGAACATTTTCAGGACTTCTGGCAGTGTCCTGTCCTGGATAATCTGGTGGCAGGGCCCACATCACTTAGAGATTTCATAACATTAGATGTATAAATATATCTAATCCCTGCCAGCATATCTGTGTCATTTGCAGCCTTTATGTAGAGAGTCAGATAAGGTAGATAATAAATACTGGTATTGGTTCCTTGCAGCTTAGTCTAACTTCTCTCTTCTAAGGTTTCATAAGTCAGAATGTCATATGAATGTTTTACACAGGGAACTTTTAACGTGAAGCAAAATTTCTCAACCAGAATTGAATGGAATTACGTTAATGAGGTAAGTCTGCTTATGAGGGCAAGCTTAATATAGTGTGGGGAGAGTCTGAAAGGTGGTTCTGGAAAGGGCAAAAATAGCAAGGAATGAAGATATTTGTGTGGAAAGACTGATGCTGGTAAGTTGTGCCATTTGAAATACAACTGGTGGTGTGGTCCAGTACCACACCACCTTTTTGTGGTGGTTGGGTACAGTAGCAGAGGGCATGTAAAGAGTACGAAGGTTTCTAGGGAAAAGAATCTTTAGCAAGGAGCTAGTGCATTTTGGGGGCGTCCAAGTGAAAATTGCTAGAGCACATCTTGAAGGGGTGGTAGGGGTGACCATAAGGATAATCACAAATGTCTCCTGCGTTGGCCAGGCATCCAAGGTTACTCCTGTAGTAGAGAAGGGAAGTAATGCTTCTCCAGGAGTTGATTCAGAGACCCTGATGTGTACCTCCTGCTCAAAATCAGCCCCCTTTGTGTGCAGAGGTAGCCAAGAGAGAATAGTTTTCCTTTGCTTCCTTGTGTGCTTCTCTGCTCTTCCCATTTGCTTTGTCCCCGCTTTGTTTGAGAGTCTCACATACTCTGTGCTTCAGGTGAGAAAAGCACTAAGTCTGTACAATACAGTCCTGCTCTCTGCACAATGCCTGCTACTTGCTCCGTAGAACATTTAGAAGGAAAAAAGAAATCTGTATATTTACCCTGTACACCGTTGATATTTGTACTGCATTACAAACTGTGCCTATATCTTCTAAGTAAAAATGGCTCCTCTACAGCTGAAAAATAACATATCAAACAGTGGCTCTCTGCTGGGTTATTAAGAGTGAATGGGCAAACCCACTAACGAAGCAGTTTGCTGCATAGTTGTTAAAACTCTGCTACAGAAAATCTTTAGCCAAAACGGCTGGTGAATCATTGTCCTTTTAGATGTGGAAGTGATATAATTGCAGTTTTTTACAGGATCTGATCTGAAATCTCATGTTAATGCTTTGGACTGAAATGTCTTTATAATAATCTAGATGGCAGAACTCGTAACTATTGTGTAGGTACCTGCTGGTCAGTAAACTCCTCACCGCTATGGTTTTGTCTTGGGTTACGTCAGTAAGAATCACTTATGCTAGAAGTGCCGAGGACCCTGGAGCTAAAACATAATACTGATGAAAATTGTTTTGTGTTGCGTATTTTAAAATTTTAAGTAGGTCTTTTTTTTTTCTCCCAGTTCACCTTTGAAAGAAAAATATCATTCTTAGATTCATTATATTTCCCTCTATTTCCTATCTTTCTAGAAATGTAGTAATTTTCCAGCTAAGATTTTCAGAAGGTTCAAAAGGAGTCTCATGTCTGATTCCCTTTAAAATACAGTTCATTTCTCAAACCACCCAAGCAATTGAGAATCATGCTAACTGTCCGGAGTTTTGGCATCCTTATGATGATTTTGAAAATCCCATACCAGAAAATACACTCATGGTGGCTCCTTTGAAAATCCAAGTGTTATAATTTTGCAAGTGAAAGACTTAATAGCCCCAAATCTCAAAAAAGAAAAAATTGAGTCTGTCTGAGCCACAGTTCTTGCAAATGAGCAATCCGTGAAACTATGAACAAGTAAAACCTGATTGAGCAAATGTTCATGGAAAAGGAATTTATTTCTGCTGTGGGAAGTGTGCTCACATTTTCAATTTGAATATTTAAAGTCAAGATTTTTTAATGGCAAATACCTGCTGCCACTTTCAGCAATTTTTTTCCCCTCAAAGGAAGAGAAATATTTCCCTCCCCCCACTTTTTTTTTTTAATTTGGTTTACTGGGTGATTTTTTTTTTTTTTTGAGTAAATGTATGGCTTTTTATTTACATATGTTTTATTTTAAGCAGTGAGAGTGGGACTTACCAAAAGACAAATTTTATTAAAGCAGTGTAAATAAGTGAGCAGATGGATTCTAAAGTTAATAATCTGTTTTGCATAAGCTTGTATAAAAGATAGGTATAAAATGTATTCAGAGGAAATGTTTACTGGTGGACTGGCTCTGTGTAATATGTAGTTTTGATTACTGATCCTTCCAGTTTTATCCCAGCTAAAGTATCGATCTCTTTGCACTTATGGCCTGTAGCTGCCTCATTATTTTTCCTGTAGCTATACTAAATACTGAAACCTACTGATGTTCTATACAGCAAAGTAGAAAAATAAGATAATAAATTATGGCAGTTATCTTCTGGGAACTGCTAAACAGATAGAAAATGTATTATGGTTACGTCCTTGAAAGAAGCTTGCTTGTGCAACGTAGTGTGAACTTTATATCATGCTTCTTGTCATGTCCTGATTATTGACCACTGAACCTCCCAAGCTGCTTTTTCCATTTAAAAACAAATCAGTCAGATTTCCTTGCTTTATAAAGGAAGTTTCATGTTAGACAAAGCATAAGAGAGAGTTGCACACTAGACTGAAATGAAAGATTACCTTTTATCCATAATGATCTAATGATCTTTCAAACTCTGCTTGTCTATAGTAGCCTAAACTTGGATATGCTTTTTAATGTTTTTCCTCAGAGCAGTTGAAAATGATAGCTAAAAAAAACCAAAACCCAACTTACCCACATTTCTGTAAATGGCTCCAGGAATAAAATCTATTGAATGCATGATAAAAAGTTACTGCGCCATAAAAAGCTGTACTGTTCAAGCATGGAATCACCGTAAAAAGTGCTTGTAAAAGCATTTCAGAATTTTTTTCCCTCCCAGAGTAGGAGTAAGTCATAAGATCTTCTCCCTTTTGAGACAAATCAAAACAATATCTATGCAGCGATACAGTGGGATAACCTCAGTTTCTGCAGATGCAGTAGGAAAAATGACTTCCTTGAGTTTTCTTCCTGTTATATATGATCTTTCATGATCTTGGGAAAAAATATATGTATGAGATGTTGTAAGCGTTATCTCAAAGCAATATACTTTACGGTTTTAAATTCAGCAGCTTGTGCAGAAGGTCAAATTGGCTGTTCTTACAAACTGGTCTGTTTGCAACAGCCATATCTGACTGCATTATCACAGTTACAGAACTTGAGAAAATACTTACTTTGGAGAAAAGGGATTTAAATTACTCTTTATCTCAAGTGGTTCCATCTTGGATTACTCTTTTGAATAGAAAAAGATCACTAGCAATGTGGAGAACATGGACGTCTTCCCACTCAGCAGTGTTTCTTATTTAGGATCTTCTTAGGAAAGAATTTTTCTGCTGAAAAGTTTTAAGGGGTTGTTTCTGTTTAATCTAGAATAAGATGTATCGATGTGAATGCACGTTTAACATCCATTTTCCACATTGGTAGTTGATCTGCCATGGTTCCTGATTTTCTTGCTTTTCCCAACTTCTTCTCTGCTGTTAAAACTCTCTCCAGCTGCCTTTATGTACATTCTGGAGCTGTGTACTTTCCAGGGAAGTGGTGTTTGGGGTTCTTCCAGCTGTGGTCAATGAGTGGCTCCTGGCACAATGTGAAAACACTTGCAATCAAAATGGGAAATGTTTCTCACCATCCTAGAAATCTTGACTTTCAGACAGATTATTCTTAACTGAACAAATGTCATCTGCCATACATGACCCATGCATTCTCTGAAACTGCTTCAGAAACCATTGTTTTTTGTAAGAGATGATTATTTCCCTTATCTCTTATGCTACTTATCTAGATTTTTTTTTTTTTTTTAAATGGAGACCTCTAGTGAGATGGCAATAGGACCAACATGTTAGCCCATAGAGACTACCTGTAAGGAATAGATCTGTCAGCAAAGCTCTTTTTTTTTTTTTTTTTTTTTAACCAGTGATAACAGATTCCTAGGCATAAACCTGTTTTTTCTTCCTTTTCTCTCATCTGTTTCAAATTACTTTTTCAAACTCCTTTTTCACTACACTGAGCCAGGTGAGCTTTCCCATCTCACTGGAGCGAGAATGAGCATGGGGCAGGCCTGGGGCGGGGGTCATGATGGGATGGTAGTGGCCCAGTTGTGCTAACACAAGCAGCCGCGTCTCCGCTGTATTACCATCTCCAGGCTGTTTTCTTTGGTGCGCCTGATGGCTCCAGCTTGGTTCTTCACTTAAGGCAATGTAGCAATTTGTGTGTGTGCCCAGGAGCTTAGCTAAGGCTCAAATGGGATAATTCTTGGTGGTAGAGAAGTGCAGTAAAGTCCAGCCAAGAGACGTCTGTCAAGAGAGGATTTCTTAATTTAGGGAAATTTCTCAGGAACCCATGTTCTTTGAATTACAAGAATGGGAATTAAACCTGAAAATGGACAACTTGCAGCTTTTTTGGCAGTAGTCATAAAAATGCTTCAGGAATAGGAATGTGTTACTTAATTTGTATTGCTTAAATTCGTATGGTCCAGCTATTGACCTATGTACCCTATGTGTCCGGCAACAGAATTCCCAACAATTCACTGTACTTCCCGTGGGAAGACTGGAGACATCTCTTTGGATGGCAGAAGTATCTTCCATCACCAAATGTTGAACCTTTTCTTGCAAATGGTCTGGCACTTAGAATTCAAATGGTAATGCCACTCCTATCTCCTTGCTTGTGCCTTCACGTGAGCTGGCTGCAGTGCTGGCAGTGGCGTAATGATGGGGGAGAGATGGGGATGACTAATCAGTGACACGTGTCTTCCCTTTGCTGGCTTCAGACCATTCTTTGCTAAATCAGTGATGCATTTCTATCAACTCTGGTTTGTGAAACTTCATTGTTAAATTTTAAGGATTTTCAGTAAGCATAAGAGACTTCCAGGTCTGAGCTGTATATTTTAGAGAACAGCTAACAAGAAAGACATTTGCTTATATATTATCCCTGTAGACTTATTTTTCTGTCTATGCAGAATGCAAAACCCACATTTATTCAAAAGTAGTACAATTAAATTAAAGGGAGGAGAAAAGTGTGTAATGTTATATAAAACCAAAGTTAATTTATGATGATGAAATAACTATAACAAGTAGATTATGTTCATT
Organism: Theristicus caerulescens; assembly: GCA_020745775.1. Lineage (NCBI taxonomy): Eukaryota > Metazoa > Chordata > Aves > Pelecaniformes > Threskiornithidae > Theristicus > Theristicus caerulescens. The sequence goes on along the minus strand of CM036559.1, from coordinate 114,727,402 downwards.
CCTTAATGTCTGTAAAGTCCAGTGCATTCCTCTCTAAATAATTACTAGTTTGATTTCAGCTTGACTTTTTTTCCAAGGATCTTAAAATATGAGTATTACGGTTCAGATAGGATAACCAGAACATAAGTTTTCCCAGAGACAGTAGCAGAGTTGTCAGTGCAGCTCAGAAGGAGAAATTCGTTCAAGTGTTAGAATGCAATTAATTGCCTGCCATAAATTTTAAGACAATTAGTATTGTGAATGACAGATGTTTGTTCCATTTTCAAAACAACTGTCATAAATGAATACAGAAGTTCTTATAAACTTGGAAGAATGCTGTTGTCCCAGATGTACTCCTAGTATTAAATATAATAAGGCATCGATCTGTTTTAAAAAAAAAAAAATCTGCTCTGCTGGAAGGTTTTACTGATTGGCTGATATTTTAAATTAACGTGTAAAAATAGTGCAAGTTCAGTAGTATGAGAGGTGTATTGCATGCTGTACTTACTGAAGACTTCAATCAAGCCCCATTTTTGTATAGAAGGTCATTGTAATAGGTGGAATTTATACTAGATTTTTTACATTTTGATGGGGTTTTGTATGCTGGAGCCAGATTATAGTCTAAGGATTTGTCTCCTATTTCAAATTGTTTAGAGATAAGGTGTGAAAGCATTACCTCTACTTTGTGGCTTATTAAGGTACAAAAAGTTGATAGTCGAATCAAAAGATAGTTGGTTCAGAACTACCTTGATGTAAAAGCTCATGTACATGCATAATTTCATGGCATGGTCAATGGAACAATTCTGTAAAAATATGTGGAACAAACCTTAATGCAGACTTAAGAAAAAGAAATGATCTGTTTTTTAAAGGTCAGTGAAAATCATCATCTAGCCTACGTGACATCTCTGTGACATGAAAGGTAGAGAGTCCTTCTTAGTATGAAAGTGGAACTGGTTTGAAGAGGCGGGGGGAAAAGTGGTCCTTTTTGGTTCAGTACTGAAACCCCGTGTTGCATCTTATTCAGGTTGCTCTTTTCTATTCAATGCTTTAAAAGTTCAGTGTTTTTTAGAAATATTAAGCCCTAATGTTTCTGGAAGCAGAAGTTCGGTTAAGTAATTAACTTCTGAAGTAATTGATAGTTAAATCAGTCATGTTTGGTCCTAAGCTTTATAAATTCTGTAGACACATTGCATCCACCTCTGATGCCTGACAGCGCGGAGCTGAAATGTCCTTTTCCTGATTTCTGTCTTTTTAATTTTAATATCCATCAAAGTTTGCTTTTGACCTTCTTTCTGAGTAGTTTGTCCAGGTACAGAATACGTTTGTGATAGCAGATGTCTTTTAAGATGGCAACTTTTAAGGAAAGCTGAGAATTCAGACTTCAAAGTGGGATACTTCAGAGTTAAAATTTGTGGAACATGCTTTACCAGTTTTTCATTTCTATATTTTATTTTGTTTTATTGTGTTCAAAGTGAAAGCTCAGATATTTGTAACGGTTTCTCCACTTATGTTCTTAATGCTGCCAATATCAAACTGTAATTTTGTGCAACAGTGGTATGTGAGGAATATGAGATACTGCAGAAAATAATAGCAATACTGAATTCTAAAAGCAAAATTAATTAGTATCTTGCTGTAAAATCAGTGATTTCTTTCAATAATTCATAGAAATATTTCCTAAAAGCCTGAAATATAGGAGTTTGTTACAAGGAACATAAACACACCTTGTGGAAAACAAAAGCATAATTTCTTATCCTTGTAGATTAAACTGTGTTCTCTAATGTGCTTTTTGGTATTTCTATTTTGTCTATTTATCACTAGTACACTTTCTTTTAAAAATTATTTGGGAACTATGGAGTGTTGTATATGCCTTTATGGAATACCAGAGATATAATTTTATTGTGAAGCCAGTTTTAAAAAAAGATGATAGCAGAGCTACTGTATGAAGTAGAAATATTAGAATTAAAACATCGTGGAACATTCTTTTTTTTGGGCACTGAAGACAGCTGAAAAGACTGATGATATTCAAAGATTTTAAGCTGAATTTTAGCATACTTGCATTTACTAAAGTGACTGAAGATTTGTCATAGGTTCAAATATGGTTTAAACATGTTTTTTTTCATTTCTTAATTAGTGTTCTGTTGCAGCATTTGTTGTTGTTGTTGTTTTTAACTACAAATTGAGTCCTGATCCTTTCAGGGTCTAATGCTCTGATTAGGTTGAGCCCAGTCCCTGCGGTATCGCAAAGAGATGTATCAAACATATCTGGCTCTTTTAATAAAATTATTTCAGCTATTTTTACAAAAGGGTAGGATGATTTGCCTTTATTATTCCTATTTGCAAGAGCTGTTTTTGAGGTTACTCTCTATCCTGGTTTATTTTCCAACACATATTTTCATGGTGAGTTTATACTAATTTAGTCCTATTCAAAGATTGTTCTTAAATGTTTTTTCTCCCTCTCCTGTGTTTATCCCACATATGTTTACAAGAAAGCTGTTGTATTCCCTCTGAAGCTTCATTTAGATCTTTTCATTTCCTCTCAAAAGATGGGCTCTTCATCCTAGCAGCTCTTCCCTGCCCATGCTCCATCTGAATTCATCTTGACTTGGTCTGAGAAGCGAGAGGTGTGCATGTGCAAGTTCATACCACTGCCTCCTGTAGTCACATTAATCTTTGGCTTTTACTGGCAATGGCTTGCCCAAGAGGTATTAACATTTGTATTTGTCTCTTCTGTGGCTGTGTGAGCAGTGAGGCTCACAGCCATCCTGTGATGGGAAGTGCCCGATTCCTTTCCTTGTTCTTTCTTCAGTTTGAGCTCTCATTTTAAATTTTAAATTCTGAATAGCCCTTGCACTTTGTGCTATTGAATTTCATCTCATTTTAATATGTTTCATTTTCAAGGCTATCTTGTTCTTTTGAGCAATCCGTTGCTCATTCTCTTGAGCTGGCAATAGCTGGCGATGGCTTTGTGCCATCGGGACATTTCATCACTAACTCCACTGGGCAGAGCAGGGACCATGGGACTGACTGGGGAGAATCACTAGTGCCCTAGTAATTTCTCTTTCAGCACAGATCATTGTAGTCACCATTTGTAACTATTCTAATCCTTGGCTTTTTTTTTTTTTTTTTTTTTAACTTCAGCTAATACTTTTTAGTGTGGTACTATAGTACATGTTCCACTGAAATTTAAATGAATTAGTTCTGTTATATTGGCTTTGTCTAAAGAGTCAAGATAACGTTTTTATTACAAATGTGCCTTTGGCATTCCTGTGCTATAATATATTCCTTATTCCAATTTCCATTTCATTTTTGTAATCCATCATTCCTCCAAAACTCACTTTTCTGCTTTATGTCCTGTTGAGGTCAGACAGAGGGCCTGTAATGGTCTGGAGTAACCTGGGTCATATTTCCTTTCCCTTCACTGTTTTTTGTAAATATTGGTATTTCCAATTCTACATCACCTGTCATTTCAGTAAGAAAGATTTATTTAAAAGAAAAATCTTCTACTGGTTTTGTGATTTCATGTGTTAATATTTTCAGAATTCCATGATGGGGACTATCTGATAATTTAATGCCTGAATTGGGAAAAATAAAATAATAATTTAAAATTTTTAAAAAAAAATTTTTTTTTTTTTTTGCTTCCAAGTGAGTAGACAGTTTTCGTGTCCTAGTTCCTGGAAACTAAGTTGCCTTTGCCTGTCTAGTACCTTAGTAGTATTACTGAGTCTTGCTGAGTTAACATTGAGGTCATGGCAAGTTTATGTTCAGTATCTACCTCAATCATACAGCTTGGCAGTCTCACTTTTTTATTTGTTTTAATTTCAGTTGTGTTGCTGAGGAATTCTTTATTGCCGCCTTCACAAAGTCTTGGTTCATGACCCTCTCTTTATACCTTTGTCTTCTCACAGTCAACATGTGTTCTTGGGTGGTGCTAGGAGTTCCCCCTTTTCTTCTGTCTACTCCTCCGTTTTGAGGTGATTATTCTGTTTCAAAATTCTGGACCAGAATTTCTGGACCTCTTCTCTATAGATAAGGTCTAAATCCTGCCTGAATGTTTTACTGTGAGGACCTCTGTGCAATTTTTACACCTAATTGTCTTGTTTTTAAAGGGAAAGAAAGAAAATGACAATAAACTGAGCAGGCTTCTTGAAATCTGCACATTTTTCCAATTCCGTGAAGTGATAAAGATATTTCCACCTTTTCTGCTGCTTCAGGAGCAACAGGGAAAATCTTGCTATACTTCAGCATATCAGCCTGCTACACTTTGGTCACCGTATCCTGGCAACTGAAAGTATTTTTAAATAGTGTTTCTTTTTTTCCATCAGTCTATCATTTTCATCAGTCAAAAAATAATAAAACTGAAAACTTCTGACAAACCACCACAGAATTCTAGAGGAGTGAGAAGGACTGAGAAAATACTAATATTTATTTTAAATGAAACAATATCACTTTCATGAGTGCTTTCTTCTAGCAACATCCCTTTAAGTGTAAGGCATTCAAGACTGAGTTGTATGAAAACTATTGAAGGCATAAGCTCAGAGGAGAGGTGTTTGGGACCAGCTGACTGTGGCCATACAGCGCATCCTTCACTTCTCAGTTTGCTCTGAGCCTTCCCATTTGTCCTGAACAGATTCCTAACTCTCATAACTAAGCACTGGGAGTTAGGCAGAGTTTAGACTATCTGAATATATATTGCTGAAACAATTGAAAACTTTTAATTGCTTCTGCTGGAGACAGGGATGTGTATGATTTTTAAACTTTAGAAAAGCAAGTTGAAAATATTAATTATGTAAACTTCTATATAAATTTGACCTCTTGTTAAAAGTTGACTTCTGCAAAGAAAGGAGGTATGGAGGCTTTCAGCTCAAAGGCAAAATGTTCCAAAAGATATTGGAAGGCAGATTTAAACTGTGGACAGTTTTGGAGCCCTAAGACAAGTAGTTGCTAGTGCTCTGAGATTTGGTACCTGTTTATAGAGATGGCTATGCTTACGGTTATCAGACTCTTCCATACAACTGTGAGTGGGCATCCTTTTCGTCTGGGATTTCTCCCAGGGCATTTCTGTAGTGGAACAAAAGCAAAACCCTAGCAGACTGATTCGATCATGTTGGCTGTGCCAGTTCAAATGGATGTTGGACCCTCTAGCATTTTTTTTTTTTTTCTCACCACAATTTACTGGGTTTGGAGAGCAGTGTTGCACTATGTGCTTCATGTACTTGCGATGGCAGTGGCACCAGGCACATGTGAGCTTTTTCTCATGTTTATCAATGCTTGAGGTTCTCATTGTGTACCTTAAGATCTCAGAGTAAGTTTTGCTGCTTTTCTTACCTGGATTCTCAAACTTATTTAAGGTGCATTTCCATGTTAGAGCATGGCTGTGATGCTGGCTGGCTGTTACTGAAAAGGCTGCATGTCCCTGCTTTGCCAGCTCCTTCTCCCTTCCACGAGCCTGCAGGAGTGCTTGTCTGACCCCGAGAGCAAAAATAGCAGAATACAGTTTGCAGTCGTCTTAGTGTTAGCTTTCTGCCAATTTTAAATCCGTGAAGCAGCTTTTCGCAGGGTTGGGAAAGGACCTGTGTTAGCAAAGGGCAGCGATGAGAGTGTTTGGAGGAGCGGCGCACAGGAACTACAAGACCGCTTCTGGCAGCACCTTTAGTCTGTATTGAATACATGGAGAAATGAGTAAAATACTCAACCTTTTTTAAAGAAGGAAAATAGTAGACATGAAATATTGTTTTATGGTTTTTATTATTGTGGCTTCTCTGTCAGCCTTTAGTTGTGAAGAAATGATGTCTTTCAAGATTATCCTTGATTGACATTTAGTTGGAAGAAGCTGGCTATGTTCTTCTCGGGTCTCTTGCCAGCAATGAGCAGCTCACTCAGGTGACTCCTCTTTTTTTTCCTCCTTTTCTGTGGTGTGTGTTCATCATGTTTGCTGTGCTGCAGCCTTTACCCCAGCTGGGTCTGCCATGCTGAGCTGTTGGTTTGTTCGGTGCATGGGATTGTGGAGGAGGCCCTGATGCGGTTCTGAGATAGGTTGTGCACTCTCTGTTTGGGAGCTAAATTCAAATAAGCCTTGTCTTGAAGATAAACCCTCACAGGCTGCCCGCTAGCGTTATCTCTTCTTTCTCTTTTAAGTGGCGTCAGCAGTGCCGTGCCCAGGTGGAGGCCAGATGAATGCTCTTACTGGTGTCAGCTCTTGTGCACTGAGAGAAATGCATTTAGAGGCCCCTAAAGGGGAAGGAGTATGTGCCATCTATGTCAATCTAAAGCTGAAATAAAACTCTTTAAAAAATAATGATGGTTATCACGCTAATCTACTGCTGAAAAACATACACTTCTCAAATGAACAAAAATCAATTTTGGGTATTTTTTCAAAAAATATGCAGTCTTTGCTATTTGTGGTCACAGCCTGTGAAGGATATCGTTGTGGTGTGGTAATTAAATGGGCGTAGTTTTTGATTTTAGCATGTGCAAAAGGAGGACAAGATAGTGCCAAGATAAATATATTTATTTTTGCAAAGTAACTTTTTTGTTACTTTCTGATGGCAGATCAGGAGAATGTAGTGAACAAAATGTTTTAAGAAGTTTCAGCCTTGTCTGCTGCTGTGTTCCTGGGGCCAGGTGTGGTGGCTTTTGAGGGAGAAAGGGAATGTCACACTGCTCATGGATGGTAAAATATATTCAACCTTAAAGAAAAACAGCATGAAAGTGTGGTCTTCTCATCTCACCTTCTGACCTAAGATTCCTCTGCAGAGTATTTTCAAGTCATAATTTTAATGATGTTATGGCATTTATTTAAGCCTTGGCTGCCTTAATGATTATGCAGAAAAGTGTGGTGGTTTTTTTTTTTAATAACTGTGTTTTAACTACTAGAAAATACAGTCACATTGAAAAAAAAGGATCTTTATTCTTTAACTAAAAAAAGCCCTGAATTTTCATTTCATTAAATGTCAGCTCAGCCTTACCTTCTTGCTGTATCATTCAGTGATTACATTTCTCTGAATGTTTCAATTTAACTGTCTTGCACTAGGATATTAAGTGCAGCCTGGGAGAGAAGAAGCAATTCTGGTTCTTCTGGAGACTGAAAAATTACAAGTTCCAGAACGTAGCATGTTCTCAGCACACCTGAAGGGTTTAAGAGTTCATCCAAAAAAAGGCAGCTCTCCCCTCTCCTTCCTACTTGTCTCACCTCACCCCCATTTTGAGTGTGGGCCTTGTTTCATGTTGAATATTAGTGGGGGATGAATAGGCAGGATCTTCCACCTGCTGGAAAGTGAGAAAGATCTCAGCATTAGAGATCTGGAAAGTGACAAAGATCTCAACATTAGAGATCTGTAATAGAACAAAAGGTACAAAGCAGGTGCAGGTTTTCCTAGCTCCTCAACTCCACATTAATGTGTTATGGGCTTTGGGTTGGGGTTGGTTTGGTTGGTTGATTTTGTTTGTTTTGTTTTGGTTGGTTGTGGTTTTTTTTTTTTTTTGAGGTGACAGACAAAAGATGGCTATGTTTGAAGTAATTTGTAATTTGGTTCAATATCAAAGACACATTTATACTCTTATTTCTAATTTGCCATGTTTTGCATGCCCAAAGAAGGGCAACGAAGCTGGTGAAGGGTCTAGAGCACAAGTCTTCTGAGGAGCGGCTGAGGGAGCTGGGGTTGTTTAGCCTGGAGAAGAGGAGGCTGAGGGGAGACCTTATTGCTCTCTACAACTACCTGAAAGGAGGTTGTAGCGAGGTGGGGGTCGGTCTCTTCACCCCAGTAACAAGCGATAGAACGAGAGGAAATGGCCTCAAGCTGCGCCAGGGAAAGTTTAGGTTGGATATTAGGAAAAACTTCTTTACTGAAAGAGTAGTCAGGCCCTGGAACAGGCTGCCCAGGGAAGTGGTTGAGTCCCCATCCCTGGAGGTATTTAAAAGACGGAGAGATGCAGTGCTTGAGGACATGGTTTAGTGGTGGACTTGGCAGTGGTAGGTTAACGGTTGGACTCGATGATCTTAAGGGTCTTTTCCAACTTAAATGATTCTGTGATTCTATGAAATAGCATCTTCACGATGGCTTTTTCTTGCTTAAAACAATGGAAGCTCTGCAATAGGGAGGATGAATAGCAGTCAAAATAATGTTTTTTGCTTGTTAATTGATGCTGTATGAGAAACACTTGTTCATTTACTAAGGTGTAATCTTCAGCTTAGGGTAACTGCAAGCAGTTCATCTACTCTTGGCTGTAGAAGTCCTGGAGAGTTTGATTGTTACTGTGCATTTCTGTTGTATTTTACCAGAGGAAGATTGTGTTGTAATGATGCATTACCTTGTAATAACAGGCAGGGGTGGAATGAAAACATTTTGTCTTGATCTGGCACTGCAGTTACTAGTGGTGTTAATCTTTACTGTATACTTTTTGTATATTTTCAGTCTGAGGCAGTCTTTGAGTTATTAGGATATCTTAGCTTGTACGTGTTTCTTTGAAATATATTTTTCTACCAACCTTAACCCCAAAGAATAAACAAAACCTATGTTAATATGTTTGGTCTTGAATTACAGTCTTCTGGAATGTCTTTATCTTCATTTAGTCAAGCATACTCAATTATAACTTAATTTACTTTTTGCCTAGAAATATGTAAAGTAGTCCACGAGTCTGTTACACCTTTCTTTGACATAAACTGCATGAGAAGTCATGGTGTTGTGTTGCTAAAGGCCTAATGCTTTAGAAGGGGATGTCGTTCCTGCTTATTCTCACAGGTAATGGAGATTTTCAGGCTAATGTAATAGCTACTGAAAAGTTCTGTGGTCCAGTGCGTTAAATAGAGACATCTTTCAGAGTGAGATATTATCTAATTACTATAACTCACAAAGGTCTTGAATAGTGGTTTTGTCCATATTAGATCTTATAATTATAAACTTAGTTATTATTTTGTTGCCTTATTTCTTATATAATATTCTTAAAGATTTGGAAAATGAGGTGCAGTGATTTTGCAGATCAATGACAAAAACTGTTCATTGGCATATGCAGATACTAGAGTTGTGTGTACGATTACATAATGTATAGTACTCAAATGTTTGTTTTGTGGGCTGGGGGAGCTTGGCTCTTCAGTAAAGCATTCTTTAAAATCTTCCTGTTCTGTGAAGGACTGAGAGAGAGAGAACCAACACAAACCCCAAGGGGGAAAAAAAGGAATGAAAGCAGAGGGAGAGGGAAAGATAGGGAGGCAAAAAGCATGAAAAATTGATTGTGCAATGCTGCTCATTCATGGTTCCTTCTGGTATCATAGGATTTTATATCACAGTAAAACATTAACATTCTTTTTTTTTCAATATAGAAAATGAAAGCAATGAAAATTTTCTCAGGGATGGAAGAATACAAATGCACTTTTTTTTTTCCCTCAGGATTGGGTTTAAATTTGTAGATGATAAATGCTGCTGTGAGGGTAACAGGAATTGTATTTCAGAAGTAATTTCAGGAGTAGGAATAGTACGCAGGCATTTCTAAATTACCTGTAAAGAAACAAGAGGAAATAGGTAAAGCAGAAATAAACCTCTTAACATGAAGGGGGGTAGGGGGGTGTGTGGAATAAAAAAATCCTTTCTGTCATCTAAATTCATAGTTGGAAGTGCAGAGCTACTGATGGAATCCCCAATGTCCTGCAAAGATAGTTTGTGTTGAAAATGCTGGTATCTTTGCTATTGTTGAGTTGGTTATGATTTTTAAGTTGTAATTCAAAGAATAATTTCAGTAATTTAACGTAAATTTTGCTATATCAACATCTTTTTTTTTTTTTTTTCCTTTGCTTTTTTTACTGACTTGCTAGGAAGAGAAACTTCAACCTCTATCTCTGTTTAACCTTTGCCAAAACTCCTAATTTTAGGTCTTGATAGAAGCTGCTGAAATGAACAATCAGGTATCACATGGAATATGCATTCATTCATAGAAAAAGCATAATAATTCAGTAGAAAATTATTTTAGTTGTTTTCAGTGTTCTAGAAGTATTCTAGAGAAATACTGCTATGTGTGTCCGTTAGAAATGGGAGTAAGATTTATCACTGAAGAACCGTTTAATAAACATTTCTGTTCTTAAGCTTGGTTCTTGTCTGTGGTTGGAGAGAAACACTGGGCATGAAGCCATTTACTGGCGCCTCTTTCTCCTTTTTTCTGCTGTCATAGTATATATACAAGTAAAAAGAATCTCCTAAATAAATGCCTTTTTTAAAATACAAGGAATTGTAGCAAATACCTATCTAAATATAGAACCAAGTTCATAATGTAAACATTGCAGAAAATTCCAGTTGTTTTAGCAAGTTGTAAGTTGGCAAGTTTTTTAATCCTCACTCTTGCATTTTGTGTTAAATACTGAGATTTTAATCTTAAGTTTTGTTCTTTTCAACCTTCATAGCTTAATTTAATTTGTTTTATAGAAAATAATAGTATGTTGTTTACTAAGACATCCTCTTTAACCAAATTCTTGCACCCAAACACAAAACTCTAAAGAAATTCAGATTTGGATGTCATCTTATGTCCTAACGGTAATAAAAAACAAAGGCAAGCATCAGCTAAGCATGTGGTTGCCATAGTACAGTTCTGTCTTTGCTATGGTTTCTTGTATCTGTTGCTATTTCCTTGAAGGGCAATTTAAGTGGGAATGATAGTGTGGTGAACTGCTGGTCTTGCGGTCTTTGTGCATAGTGTGGTTAGCAATATTGAACAGTGGTTATTAGAAGCTTTTCTTATTTCCTCTATTTTTTTTTCTCCTGTTGCTGTGATTTTGAAAGGATTCATATCTATGCTATTCTGTATGCTTAGTGCTGTTTTTCTTTTGAATACCAACCTGGATTTATCCTTATCTTCACAACTGTTACTGTAAAAGCCATGCTCAGTTCTCTGTGTAGGTTGTTCTACCCTAGAAAATGGTCCCTTTCAAAATCAACATTCTTTCAGTAGCTTTAGAAAGTAAATACTGCATAGATGTAGCAAGTAATTTAGCTGTCCAGAATTTTCCTGTTCAAACTGTAACATTGCATAAGGAAGTACCAAACAATAATTTCGACTTTGTGCTTTTTCAGTATCTTGGTTGAAATCTTGCATGATACTAGTTAAAAAAAACAAAATAACACAAACACCCACACCCTGAAGAAAAAACACCCCAAAACAACAGGAACCCCATCAATCCACCCTTTTAATTTAACCACTTGAAAAATTCAAGATCATGTTGATCTTGATACTTGACTGATGTGCTTTAAAAGTTCATAGAGAAGCAAATAGAACAACATGTAAGGAGTGCTGGTTTTGTCTTTTGAGTTCTAACCTGCCTATTTCTGTATCTTCACAACTGTCATGGTAAAAGCTGTGCTCAGTGACATATATAGATGCTATGCAAGTTGGTTGGATAGTGTCTGTGAATTTAATCTTCCTAATTTTTAACATTTAATTAAAAAAGAAAAAACTTAGAATACTTCACCAAAGCAAAACTAGCCTCACTTGTATTACATTAAAAAAAACAAACACATGTTAACAAAAGAAGCTTGTTTTCCTAGAGAAGATTGGGGGAGTTGTGTTGTAGAAGTGGAAGGATGGTTTGAAGAACTTTGCACTGCTGCTTCTCAGTGGCTCCAGCTTGTTCTGGTGTTCACGACAGCGCAAAGTGGCCTGTGGCTCATGAGCAGTCAGCAGAAATCAGGAAGGACTGAAATAGCTGTCATTGCAGAGAAGTGGGCTGGAATTAAAATAGAGACCACCTAGCTACTACAGATCATGAAGAAAAGCAGCATCCATACATCTCCTTGTGTTCATGCTGCATCCTAGGATTTCTGCTTCTCTGGTCCTTTATACTCAACGGGAAGACAGATGGCTGTTGAGTCAAGTTGTATTACTAAGAGGAAGCTTTTTGGTGTTTAGAGTTTTGTAGGTGCTTGAAGTAGTGTGGACTGGACTTCAAAGTCTGGTTTTTTTGCTTCTCTTGATGCTTTCCTTCTTATGTGTCAAGGCCAGCTTGGACGGGGCCCTGAGCAACCTTGTCTAGTGGGTGGTGTCCCTGCCCATGGCAGGGGGGTTGGAGTTAGATGATCTTTAAGGTCCCTTCCAGCCCAAGCCATTCTATGATTCTATGTTTTATAATTATGCGTAAGGTGTGAAGTTTGTATCTCACTGCTGCTTCTATGGTTAGGTATTTGTAAGGAGGAGTGAAAATTTCTCTCTCGTAACCCTCTCTCTGTTGTAGGTAATCAAAGCCTCATAGTCTGAGTTTGCGAAGTTTATGAGGTTGAGAGGTAATGCTTTCTGGTTAGGCTCTTTAGACTAGTAATTGGAGGACACTCAATCTTCTGAAAGCTTCATAGTACTTGCCAGATGAAAACCATGTCTGTATGCTCTCCACGGCACAAAGAGGAAGACGGCCCTTCTCTTTGTCTAAGGTTGTGGGGTAGCTTCAATTTGGCAACCCTGTGTCTTATTCTGCCGGGAATGACTTCTGAGTCTGAACTCGGTAGCTTGACAGGGGGATTGATGTGCTTGGTGATAATACTTGCTCCTATTGTGGGCAGTTTCTTGAAGAAATACAAAACAAGTGTGTGAAATTGAGTACCACATTGATTTTTGTTTCTCAGAGGCGGTTGCTGTTGAATTCTGGGTAAAGTAATGTAATAATGTTGGGAGAGACTGAAAAATATTTGCAGGTACAGCACCATTCTTCCTAGGAACTGTAAGGTATAAGCAGGGGGGAGAAAAAAAGGCCACAAAACCCCTAGAAAAGCAGTAATGCTTGTTATAGTGAATGTGACTGGAAAATTGATTATAATTTTTCTTTCTACTGATATTTTACCCCACCACAATAATGTAGTCCTGTCTTTAGACAGCTTATGTAGTGAATATACTGTGCTTGCTTTCACAGGCTTGTTGAGTTGAAATTAAAAAGGAACCTATAGTTGGAAACAAAGAGACTTTACATTTGATGATTTGTAACACTCCAAAGGTCAAAGGAAATGTGTTTGTCTTGGTTACGGTAGGAGACTGTAAGTGCTTTGATCCTGAGTTACTGAGGATTACGTACTCGGTCTAAACTATTGACTTTAACAATTGTATTAGTAAAAAAAATTATTCCATATTAGAATAGCAAAATTTACTGGTGTTTGATGCCCTGTCTTTTCAGAAAAAAATTGTAATTGAAAAATAGTAAATCTGATGTCTTAAACTTGACGGTATCTTCATTTAGAGAACCTTTGTCATAGATTCAGCTAAGAATATCAGATCTTTTAAGCCAGAAAACAAAAGCCTGCTCCTTCTTGAGAAAAACAGAAAAGAACTTGCATATTAGCTGTATTGTTTCTGATTATATAGCAAAATGCTTGAATTTTCTGTGCTTCGAAGAGCTAGTTTTTATTCTAACTCATTAAATACTCCAGCAAGCCATCTGGCATGTGCATGTGCAAAAGGAAGAAGAAATTTAGGCTTTTGATTAGTAACAATAGAAATCCCCCAGCCCTGCAGCTGAGCCTATGTATTATGAAATTTTTATAAACTCACGTGACTCTTAACTTCTAATGCTTAACTGTTATGTACCATTTTAAAGAGGTTAATTATCACTATGATCTTCTTTGATCAGTTTAACTATTGCCACATCTTCACAGAAGAAAAGGTGAGACTAAGGGCCTATTTTATTGGCATTGGGCAAACTCATGTCTGCTGATGTGACAGTGCTTCTGCCTGCGAAGCCTGTGACCCCAGATTTCTGCTGTTCACTGAGGAGTTAGAGAGGAGTCATTGCTCCTGCCACAGTTGTATTCTTTGCAGCACTTGAGGTTAACAGATGGAGGAGATCTTTTGGCAACCTCCAGCAGCCAGTGTTGTCTGCTAGTGTGGTGACCTCATTGTGAAGAAAAGAGAGGAAGCTGTGAAGAAAGAGGGTTAAATGCCAACCTGCTGCTTGTAAATTGTTGGGTATCTTCTAGTACAAAACATGAAAATGGGAACTGAGTAAGCACAATGGCTTGAAAACACAGGGAACTGGGGGCTGGCACTGAACATTTGGGAAGCCTGAGGTCTGCTACCTGTTGTGTTATGTTTCTTACAATGGATGAATCAGATCCCTGCTTGATGGGAAATTGATGTTTCAATGTAGCCGTTCAAATGTGGGGTCAAAGCAAAGACAGGCGGTGGCATGAGGTATTTGGGTGAGGGGGTCGCAGGGGTAGCGTGGGTGGGAGGAGGCCATGAGCTGAGATGGATGTAAACAACGCATCCTGCGTCAAGACTGCAGACAGTTGGAGGAAATCCTGGCTCAGATACGTTCAAGATAGAGCTGTAGCCACTGGGGCAGGAGATACGGGAAGAGGCTCTTGAGACGTGGGGAGTAGATGCTCTGAAAGATGCTACTGGAGACATACAGAGGGAGATACTTGGGTGACAGAAGAGAACGACTTCAGGACCATATAGGGACTCCAGAACAATGCGAGAGGTCCCCAGGAGAGGACCAAAGCAGCAATTATGGGACCCCATGGTAGCCCCAGGACTATATACACCTGACCTGCCTGACACTTCTCCTGGACCTTGTAGCCTCCCGCTTGGGACAGGGAGGCCGGGCAAGGACCTATTGCACCAACCTACCCAACTTCCTCCTGGGCTGCACCACTTCTCCTACTGAACAGTGAAGTCATGTAGTCATCAGTACCCCCAAGTCCTTCTCCTCAGGGCTGCTCTCAATCCCTTCATGCCCCCAGCCTATATTTGTGCTTGGGATTGCCCCGGCCCAGGTGCAGGACCTTGCACTTGTCCTTGTTGAACCTCATGAGGTTCACATGGGCCCACTTCTCGAGCTTTTCCAGGTCCCTCTGGTTGGCATCCAATCCCTCAGATGTGTCAACTGCACCGCTCAGCTTGTTGTCTGCAAACTTGGTGAGGGTACACTCGATCCTGCTGTCTGTGTCATTGATGAAGATATTAAACAGCACTGGCTGTATTTTTTTTAAAAAAAAAAAAAAAAGAAAAAAAAAAAAGAAACCCAAAAGCAACTGGTGAAAGAAAACGTTGTGGTAGTGAGAAGTGCCATCCTACCACCTTGAAGTACATCTCTCTTTAAATTCTTCCTCTGGATGATTCCTGTTGTTCTACTGAGTAGTCCATATTTTGAGGTAAGGGTTTTATGCTTATGCAGACTCTCAAACAATTTGTGTTTGTGGGATGAACAACAAGAGTGAGGGAATAGCACAGCTTTCTGAGCTGTTAAAGATGTGCCTAAGACTTGTTAGCAGTAGCTGCACAGTGCAACAAAAATCGTATGACAATACCGAGGACATAAGTGCTGCTACAGTTACTATTTTCTATAATAGATATGGTCATTACTTGATAACACAGTGCAGTAGCTGTCACAAACCATTTTTCCTGTTAGGAAGACTGTAATTTTTCTCTTTTATAGTTCATATTTCAGTGCATTAGTGTGCTGACCATAATGACAGTGACTTTCTGAGTTAATTTTTTTTGCTTCCTTTTATAGTGGATTTGGTATAGAACATGAAACTGATTAAAATGACCAAAATAAAAAAGATAAGTGAGAGAAAGTTCAGTTTTTCCTTTTTCTCTCTGGTTGCTTTGACCACTTACTATTATTTATCAGAAGTTTAGACAGTTTAGTGACTGTTTTTCAGGCACTTTTTCCTGAGTAACGGAGCTTTGCAGTCTTTACACAATGATGAATGAGTTGTGGGTCTTATTCTATGGAATCTCCCTGTATTCCTACGGAATATCTTTTGCTATAAAATACTTTCTGCAATGGGTGTCATTGCTTAAAATGTCCTCTGTGTGTATTGTGTCCCATTAGATGCCTGAACACATATGGCCTTTGTTCTTGAAAGGAGAGCTCTTGGGGAAAAAGAGCTGTAGGTTGGGAATCTCCACGTTCTTTGGTGCTATGATGTTACCACCAGATGGGTGGCTCCGTGAAACCTATGCGGGCCTTCTGTGGGTGTGACAATTGATTTTCCACTGCATTTTACAGAAGTAATTAAAATGGTCCTCCTAGAGTTGCAAACTACCTCCAAAATGTGAAAATACTCTGGATAAATCCAGAATCTCTGTCAAAAATAGAAGTGTCCTCTTCACCTCTTCTTTCCAACAGCAAGATTGCGCACCGAAAAAAATAAATGTAACTTCAGTATCAGTGTGTTTTATACAGGGATACTGTTTTGCTGATAATATTTGCTTTTTTCTGGTCAGTATTGCTTTCTCAGCGGTAGCTAGGAAAGAGCAACCTCAGCCTGTTGGAAACAGTGTTAATGTCTGGATTTCACAATCTCTGCTGACTCATTTATTAGTTTCCCTGGTGTCTTCACCACTTTTGTTTCACTACAACTTTTTTCCTATGATGCTAATAACTTCTGGGATTCCAAATGTTATTTAATGCTAAGTTTGGTAAACATCTCCTAGCACTGATGTTCTGCACCCTGATGGGACTGCAAGGAACAAGAGTTATGAAATAAGAAGGTTCTCGTGTGGCCACTTGTGCCCTTCATTGACAAAGAAATAACTCAAACTGGTGTGCCACAGTGCCTGGGGACAATGTGATGACAAGTGAGATGAAGGTGGTATCTGATCAGTTGTGGCTAATGGCTTCAGCCAGTTATACTGGATTTCTTGTCTGATGAGGCTTGCTAACAGCATAAGCTGGTGAATCTAGTGTCCTTGTCCCAAAAAGGTGAGTGAGATTTGAATGAGTCAGGTGTCCTGCTGCTGCTAGGATTTAAGTTATGCTGAATTGTTAATAAATGAGTTCCTCATGAGGTGACCTGCTTGAAACACTTTTATGAAAAGACCTGTTAGCTAATTTTTACTGGAAATTACTCTTAGTCATGTGTTTTAGGAATTACATTTTAATACATTTAATTGCTTTTAGGAAAGTTTGAGGCATATAGTCTGTGACTAGAAAAAAACCCTGTAAGAAATCTCATTTTCTTTTATACAGAATGCATCAAAATCAAAGATGAAGAAAAAAACAACTAAAACCCAAGAAGCCAAAAAAATCTTGAAGAAGAAATTTAAAGTCAACACAAAAATAGTCTTCACTGAAGATGGAGAGGTAATATCAATTCAAAATAACTGTATTTTGGTGGGAACTGAATTTGTAGTTTCTATAAAGACAAAAATACTTACAGTTTATATCTGTATAAAAAGATATGTTTTTCACAAGTGTGTGGTTTTCGTAATTGGTTTAAGTTCTGTAAAACTGTTCAGCTTCCATTTAGAATTGAGTTCCACTGTGAAAAAGAAGAATGCTGAGCACCAACCTCTTTTCATCTTTGTATGTGTAAGATATTTGTATGAGAGCTGTTAGTGGATGTAGAGAACCGTACCTCTTTTCTGCCAATTGTCTTCAATTTCAGATGGAATAAAGAGCCTATTTTTTCCTTACAGAAACGTAAAATGATTTTCCTGTAGGTATTTGCCAAAGCTTCCCCAAGTCTTGAGTTAATGTACTGGAATTAGAGGAAGTCCCTGGTTTTCTTTCCAGCATTCACTATTGAAAATGTTGTTAGGAAGGCGAAAGAAGTACCAAATTTTTGCCTACTGGTGCTGATGTAGCAGTGCATTGAAATTTGCCGGTAATTTAATTGAATCTTTTAATAGCCTCTGGAAAAATGTATTGATTTTATACAGAAAGGAACTATTGTGGATGCTAGTCACTCTAGAGTTTCATTGTGGCGATAACCTCACTAGCAAGTCTCCACACTCCATAAACTTTTCTAACATTTGATTTCATAGCTTCAGATGCTGTGTACGTTGTTTTTCCATTTCCAGCATTAAGAAACAAATACCTTTTTTTTTTTTTTTTTTTACTCTAGATTAATTTTAGTAAGGCATAAACCAAAAGAGAGGTCACCTTTACAAGTATACAATTTGCTTTTGTGACCAAATAAAAATAAAGCATTTTATATTGCAGGTGAAGGGAGTATAGCCATATAATTACTGACATTAGACAAAATTTAAAAGGTTTTAGAGGTTGACCCCTTGACTGGAAATTATACCTTCAGATATTTTTAGATATTCAAAAGCTGTTGTCTCATCTTAAAATTCATACGCAAATGTTTTATGTATCCATGCAGTGAAGCAAAAAGGAGTGAGGATGGAGGAAAAAAAAATAGGACAAAGATTATAGTTAGAAAAGTAGCACAATAGAGAAGGGGTGACTTATTTAAGGAAATATAAAGTTTGCATCGATGGATGGTGTTCCTGCTTTTTTCCTGAGCTGTATAAAACTGTGCTTTAAAGTTTTACTGTTCTACTCCACATGCTTCTCTTTGATAAAATAAAACTCCTTTAAGAAATGTATCTTCCTAGAATATACAAGTACACAAACTCCATTTTATGAAAGGAAGTGGAAACAGTAGGTTGGGTTTATCAGTATCCAGGTGAATAACACCCTGTGTGCATTAGGGAGTCCTAAACATGTTTGGTTTTGCATTTGTATCTGAAAGACATTCTATATTTTCCACCATATAGTTTCTTTTTAAGAGTTACTACTCTACCAGTCCATAAGCAAGAATGGTTTTTGCAAAGACTACCCCCAGATGACGTCTGTTCATACATGAGGTCATAAGATAGGTGGGCATATTTTTTGGTGAATATATAGTTAGTCTTTGGCTTCAGTTTAGAGTTTCAGATATTTAAGGGAGCTGGATGTGTTTAGCATGTCATCCACAAGTCAAACTTGAATCATCAAACATTTCCAATCCAGTTTTCATACAATAACCAATAAAACCCTCCACATCTGTTCTCCTTGCTTCCCCCAAAACATGAACCTGCAGTCATGGCTTTTCGTGTACTGTGAGATGAAGGCTTATCTCATTTTTCTTTCAGTTAATATGTTGGAATATTGATAGTTTACATGAAAACATACTGTTTAGATTTACTGGTGTTTTGTTCTGTTGCATATATTTTGGAGAGTAATTTCTTGAAAGCAAATACCATTTTTCTCCCAAAATGAATAACAGGATTATAAATTATTTGTTCCATTAGGCAAAGAGAGAAAAATAGGGGAAGAAGTTCAAGTGAATCTATTAAACAGTAATATGGAGTAATGGAGACATTATTTTCAAATACTCATTTTTGACTGAATGTGATGTTAAACAAGGTATCCCATTTTGTATTGTGCAAAAGTTTTGTTTGTTTGTTTCCTTTGCAAATGACCTTTTTATTTAGTCTAGAAAAATAGTGTATTGGAATATTTAGGGCATCAAAACTTTGATGTGGAAAAAATTATTCTAACCATTATTTTTCTTGTTGACATGTATAATTCAGTTAGTGCAGCAGTGGCCACCTGTGCAAAAGTCCAGTTTGGCCAAAGCAGATGAAGATGATGATGCCAGTGGTATCAACTTAGATAAAGCAAAAGAGATACTGCGGGAAGAAGACAAATTTGACAAAGAAGAATACAGGAAGAAAGTAAAAGAAAAACATAGGGTAAGTTGATTTCTACCTCAATTACTGAAGTGCAGAAATAGATACTGTGATATGGATTGCTCAGTGAGGAAAAATACTTAAATATATTGTGAAATAAGTGTAGTACAAGTTCGTTTAAATTTATCAATTTTTTGGGGTCTACATTGCACACAGGAAGACTGTTCTGATGTAAGTAGCTGGATAACACAAAGCCTTAGGCAATACCAGTTTTTGGTAACAATGGAGCTTTATTTACAGCTTGAAAATCTGGTAAGAGTTTAGTGGGAGCGTAATTTTTTTTTTTTTAAGCAGCGTTCAGTGAAAGGGTTTGTTTCACAAAAAGAAAGTGTTGTTGGGCGTACACCCTCTAACAAATGCTGAAGATGCGTAGGGGGAAGGGGACGTGAAGGAGTGTCTCTGAAACGTCTTCAGACTACCACTTGCTCAACATTCAATATTACATTTCAGGTAGGCAAAGGTGCTAACTTTTTGCTTCGGTGTTACTAGGGCTATCAGAATTTATTTCATTACTTATTCAAATAGTGTCATATAATTTTGGCTGTAATTTCAAAACATCAGCATCTGCAGTCTGGCTTCTCTCTGACATTTAAAAACCTTTAAATTGCAGACCATAAGTTTGCAAACTGCTTCTGTATTATTTGTCATGGGCCAAAGCAAAGTTTCTGACCGTGTCATGTGCCAGTCATACGGAACACAGCTGGATGTCTTTGAATTCGGGGATCATTCTGTTAGTCGTTGTGAGAAGGGTTTGGATTTCTGCAGATTAAAAAAAAATATATTTCAGCTGTGGAGATCCTATGAAAGGAGAATGCCTCTTTTCAAAAGTGACCGACAAAATGAACAGGACTGGCCACATCATCAATATCATGGAGTTTTTTTGTAATTATGGAAAGTGTCAAGTTTCTTGTAACCTACCTTACTGCATGAGTGTTTTTTACATTACACCTAATTATTATCCTTTAGGAAATGAAATAAAAGAAATTAATGGTAGTGTGACAAAAAAAGGATACATATTTTTTTAAAAAAAAAAGCTTCTGATGGAGGTACTGTGAAATATGTGTCTAGGTTTTAGGGCTGCCTTACTGCATTCAGTCATTGTGTGCACATTCAGATTTTTTATTTGTGGCCTATCAATTTGAGGAGAAAAATGTTTCATATGGTAAATTTTCTGTACATCATGAAGTATTCAGTTTCCTGATTGACATTTAATTTTTGAAATGGTCTTACAAACTGTTTAGTATCCTAATTTTTCACTTACCCAAATTTAAAGGAAATGAAACTTAAAAGGATGGAAGAGGCAGGAAGGTGATAGGTGGGAGTTCAGGATTCACTTTAGTAGAACCTCATTTGCCTCCCCGTAGTCTCGCTAACTTTGTGATTAAAGATGATCCTCCACCCTCACTTCAGAAGGCATTCAAGTTTGAGATACCAATTAATTTTATGTGTAAATTAATAAAGGCTATATAGGGTAAGGCTGCCACAGATTGAATGTATTTCTGTTACTCTACCTTATTACTAAGTCACCCTTTATGTCTGGGATTCTTGACAGTCAGTTGTTGCTGCTTAGGAAATAGCCATAATAGTTGGGAAAGTATGTCAAGTCCTCCTCTTTTGTCTCATCCAAGCAGAGACAAGCACTACCTCCGTTCTCTTGGGTCATGTTAAGCTGGTCTAGTGATCAGAAGACCCACTCTTCCAGTCACCCATGAAGAAGCTATTGCAAATAATAATGCCCCCGCTATGTGGGGCAGATATTATTGAATTTTTTCAGAACAGAAAATGTGTAATTAATTAAAGTCACACTAGAGGGAGAAGTTCTATGGCATAATTTAGAAATCATAGGTAAGTGTCATAGATAAATATTATTTTACCGTATCCAGTTTCAGCCATTGGTTTCTCACTAATACTTTTTGGGAATTTACTGCATTGTCAGTGGGGCAAGTCATAGAATCATAGAATCGCTTGGGATGGAAGGGACCATTAACGGTCATCTAGTCCAACCCCCCTGCAATTGTCAGGGACATCTACAACTAGATCAGGTTGCTCAGAGCCCCATCCATGTCCTTGAATGTTTCCAAGGATGGGGCATCTACCACCTCTCTGGGCAACCCGTTCCAGTGTTTCACCACCATCATTGTGAAAAATTTTTTCCTTGTATTTAGTCTAAATCTACCCTGCTTTAGTGTAAAACCATTACCCCTTGTCGTATCGCAGCAGGCCTTGCTAAAAAGACTATCCCCATCTTTGTTGTAAGCCCCCTTTAAGTATTGAAAGGCTGCAATAAGGTCTCCCCGGAGCCTTCTCTTTTCCAGGCTGAACAACCCCAACTCTTTCAGCCTTTCCTCACAGCAGAGGTGTTCCATCCCTCTGATCATCTTCGTAGCCCTCCTCTGGACTCGCTCCAACAGATCTAGGTCTTTCTTGTACTGAGGACCGCAGAGCTGGACACAGTACTCCAGGTGGGGTCTCAGCAGAGCAGAGTAGAGGGGCAGAATCACCTCCCTTGACCTGCTGGCCACGCTTCTTTTGATGCAGCCCAGGATACGGTTGGCTTTCTGGGCTGCGAGCGCACATTGTCAGCTCATGTCCAGCTGCATGGAGGATAACTTCCTGATGCAGCTGGTAAGCGAGCCAACCAGGGGAGGTGCCCCGCTGGACCTGCTGTTCACGAACAGAGGCGGCCTGGTGGGTGATGTGGTGGTTGGAGGCTGTCTTGGGCACAGCGACCATGAAATGGCAGAGTTTTCGATTCTTGGAGAAGTAAGGAGGGGGGCCAGCAAAACCACAACCCTAAACTTCAGAAGGGCAGACTTTGGCCCGTTTAGCAGCTTGGTTAACAGAGTCCCTTGGGAGGCGGTCCTGAAGGGCAAAGGAGTCCAGGAAGGCTGGATGTTATTCAAGAGGGAAGTCTTAAAGGCACAGGAGCAGGCTGTCCCCATGTGCCGCAAGTCGAGCAGGCGGGGGAGAAGACTGGCCTGGCTGAACAGAGAGCTCTGTCTGGAGCTCAGGAAGAAAAGGAGAACCTACCACCTTTGGAAGAGGGGGCAGGTGACTCAGGGGGATTACAAGGATGTGGTGAGGTTATGCAGGGAAAAGATTAGAAAGGCAAAGGCCCAGCTAGAACTTAAACTGGCCACTGCTGTCAAGGACAACAAAAAATGTTTCTACAAGTATATCAGCGACAAAAGGAGGGCTAAGGACAATCTCCCTCCTTTGTTGGATGCGGAGGGAAACTTGGCCACGAAGGATGAGGAGAAGGCTGAGGTACTTAATGCCTTCTTTGCCTCAGTCTTTAATAGTCGGGCTGATCATCCTCAAGGTTTTCATGCCCCTGAGCTGGGAGATGGAGATAGGACACAGAATGTAGTCCCAGTTGTCGAAGAGGTGGCAGTCACCAACCTGCTCCTCCACCTGGATGCCCACAAGTCTATGGGGCCGGACGGGATCCACCCGAGGATACTGAGGGAGCTGGCGGAGGAGCTTGCCAAGCCACTCTCCATCATTTACCAGCAGTCCTGGTCAACCGGGGAGGTCTCAGATGACTGGAAGTTAGCTAATGTGACACCCATCTACAAGAAGGGTCGGAAGGAGGATCCGGGGAACTCCAGGCCTGTCAGCCTGACCTCGGTGCCGGGGAAGGTCATGGAGCAGATCATCCTGAGTGCCATTATGCGGCATGTGTGGGACAACCGGGGGATCAGGCTCAGCCAGCATGGGTTTATGAAAGGCAGGTCCTGCTTCACTAACCTGGTCTCCTTCTATGACAAGGTGACCCACTTAGTGCATGAGGGAAAGGCTGTGGATGTTGTGTACTTGGACTTTAGTAAGGCCTTTGACACCATCTCCCACAGCATTCTCCTGCAGAAGCTGGCTGCTCACGGCTTGGACAAGTGCACTCTGAGCTGGGTTAAAAACTGGCTGGATGGCCGAGCCCAGAGAGTGGTGGTGAATAGAGCCAAATCCAGTTGGCGACCGGTCACGAGTGGTGTTCCCCAGGGCTCAGTGTTGGGACCGGTCCTGTTTAATATCGTTATCGACGATCTGGATGAGGGGATTGAGTGCACCCTCAGTAAGTTTGCAGATGACACCAAGTTGGGTGGGAGTGTTGATCTGCTGGAGGGTAGGAAGGCCCTCCAGAGGGACCTGGACAGGCTGGATTGTTGGGCCGGGGCCAACTGTATGAGGTTCAACAAGGCCAAGTGCCGGGTCCTGCACTTCGCTCACAACAACCCCAGGCAACGCTACCGGCTTGGGGAGAAGTGGCTGGAAAGCAGCCTGGCTGAAAAGGACCTGGGGGTGATGGTTGACAGCCGCCTAAACATGAGCCAGCAGTGTGGCCAGGTGGCCAAGAGGGCCAATGGCATCCTGGCTTGTATCAGGAATAGTGTGGCCAGCAGGACCAGGGAGGTGATAGTGCCCCTGTATTTGGCACTGGTGAGGCCGCACCTCGAGTACTGTGTTCAGTTTTGGGCCCCTCACTTCAAGAAGGAAATCGAGGTGCTGGAGCGTGTCCAGAGAAGGGCAACGAGGTTGGTGAAGGGTCTAGAGCACAAGTCTTCTGAGGAGCGGCTGAGGGAGCTGGGGTTGTTTAGCCTGGAGAAGAGGAGGCTGAGGGGAGACCTTATTGCTCTCTACAACTACCTGAAAGGAGGTTGTAGAGAGGTGGGTGTCGGTCTCTTCACCCCAGTAACAAGCGATAGGACAAGAGGAAATGGCCTCAAGCTGCGCCAGGGTAAGTTTAGGTTAGGTATTAGGAAAAACTTCTTTACTGAAAGAGTAGTCAGGCACTGGAACAGGCTGCCCAGGGAAGTGGTTGAGTCCCCATCCCTGGAGGTATTTAAAAGACGGGTAGATGCAGTGCTTGAGGACATGGTTTAGTGGCGGACTTGGCAGTGGTAGGTTAACGGTTGGACCTGATGATCTTAAGGGTCTTTTCCAATCTTAACAATTCTATGATTCTATGATTCGATGACTGTACTGCAGAAGCCTGATCAGGTGCCTGATCGTTGTCTGAATTTGCTGTTAAAAGTTTGGTTGTGTATGTAAGCCTGATGGGCTAGTGGTATAAGTTATTTCTTAGCCTCGTTTGGAGGGAGAGAATGAAACTTAAAAGAGATTCAAGTGTGTTACCAACAAAGGATAGAAAAGCAACAAAAAACCTAAGAGACTTTCTTATCTTATTTTCATGACTTCAAATTTTGTGTAAGTACGGATGTCTTAGTGCCTCTCCTTGTGTCATTGAAAGAGGAGCTTATGAAAGTCACATACTTTCATCCCATCTTATACATCCCTTCACTGGCATTCAGCAGTCCCTTTCATACAAAGTCTTAAATCTATCACTTGTGACTGTCATTGCTTCTTTTAAAATTCTCCGTATTTCACTGTCAGCCAAAATACATCATGGCATAGCACGAACTCTGCCGTCTGACCTTTCCTTTCTGCAATAACGGTAATTATTTCATTCCCATCTTTGTTTTAATTTCCTTCCCACAAGCAGACTGCTGTGGATCTTTCTTTGTCCATTTGACATCTTTTCTAACAGCCAGATGTGACAACTGTCTGTTTCTTGGTTTTCTACCTTGGTTAATGAAATCTCCTGTAATTCTCTCTTTCTCCTTCCTAGCTTTTGAAAAAGCCATGGTTAAATTTTTCCTCTCTGCTTTTGCTTCAGGTTTGTTCAAGATCTTTACTTAACTTTTTCATTAATTTAACTTTCTTCTGTTCCTTCATTTTCAGCAAGTTTCAAATGTCTGTCTCTTGATTCATATTTCCTCCGCTTAATTCCTTCCTACTGCAGTTGATGCTTGGTGTAGTTTCCTGGTTTGTAATTTTGGCAGTTTTTATTTTTTCCTTTAAAGCAATTTTTGAAACTTGCTAACTGTATTAAAGTTATTATACAGGTAGATTAGAAGACCACTAGAGACAAATGTGTTTTGGTTTTGTATAAACCAAATGTAGCAGTGTGCTACATGATTAGGTACATCAGTAATCAAAAAGTCCTCTGAAAGTGAATGCATGCTAATCCCTGAAGTCTCTACATTGGCTTTAAAATGGTGACTTAGATAACAGAATAATTTACGGAAGGCTATGAAAGTGTATGATGTTTCATCCAGTTTTTTATATCTTGCACATGAGTTCAGATATTGATTTAGATTGTGAGTAGATGTAGAAAAAACAATGTAGAAAAAACAGTGTTTTTATAAACCTTGTAATATTATAGGTCATCTTCCATTGAGAATCCCCCTCTTACGGTTTCTTCAGTATAATCTTGAAGATAAAAGATCTTTGGGGGAAAAAAAAAGAACTTCTTAAAACCAAAACTTGCACAAAATAGCTTTTTTTTTAGGTGAATATGGCCTGTCAGCTTAATATGAACTGTCTTTGCGAAGCTGTTTCTGATGAAGAGCAGAACTACTCGGAAAGTATCCACAGGCCATTGCTTTTAAATCCATTTGTGAATGTCATTTAAATGAGCACAGTTTTCAATATGATCAGAAATATGTTTTGGTGCACTCATGAGACGCTCGGATTAGATGAGATGTGTGTTGCAGTGCCTTAAGGCTTGTGGAAACTTGCAAAGCATCTACACTATAATTATGTTTCCTTCATGAGTATCACATTTTGTTATCCTCTCCTTCCTCTGCAAATGGGGTAGAATTGAAAATCAGACGGATAAATAAATAAAATAAATAAAAATCTGAGGTATAATTGTGATGTAATTAATGCTTATTGAAGTTTTGAAGCAAAGTAAATTTTAGCAGTTGAGCACAAGGGAAGGGGCAGTAACACTGATCGAGATGATGTGAAAAGAATTCTGCATTAATGGGTATTTAATGACAGCCCAGTGAGAGGTATAGATTTGAGCTCTTTTGAAATGTGTAAAATGTTATAAACAACAATAAAGGGAGAAGTGAATAAAATATTCAGAACATGTTTTTGCACTCCATTTTTCAGGTTTTCAACTGAAAATGCACTGTTGTTAGGAGGAAAATAGTGGCACAGAGGGATTCATCTCACTTCTTAATAACCTCTCTTTCTGTATACAAACCTAAGCTCAGAAAAATGCCTATTGGAGCTGAAGGAAAAATGAATAGGAACCTTATTTCTTACCTCACTTTCCAGCAAGTAAGATATGCTGTGAACTTGGGATGATCAATGTGAGAAGATGGCTAGAAGTAATTTTATTTTATTTTATTTTATTTTATTTTATTTTATTTTATTTTATTTTATTTTATTTTGGAGGTATTAGTAGCAAACAAACTGAGGCTGTCTTCAGGGGTCTGATACTGCAAGGTGCAGGGAGTACCTCCCTGGAAGAAGTTAAACCACCATGGTTGTAGAGGAATGACAGCAGTTAGACTTCAGGTCACAGGGGGATCTTTCAGAAGATACTGCTGTTGCTAGGAGGAAACTGGAGATATGTTGTGGCCCTTGTGCTAATGAAATGGTGCTGATTTGTACCACCTGAAGTCCAAAGTTATGTGGTCTCTTAGTTTTGTTCATACTGTTCTTAATTCGGTAGAAAATATAGAACTATTTTAGAAACTGTATTGAAACAGAGTACCTCTGTTGTTTTGTCTCCTGTTCCCTAAATGCGTTTGTTAATGGGAGAGTGGATGGTTTTAATGAGGAGGATACACTGTGGTATTTCATCCTTCGTATATTTGCTCTCCCAAATATTATTACTTACTTAACTCTTTCCAAGGCTAAAAGAGGAAATTCTTCATACCAGACTTCATGGAAAGACTTTTATAAAATAAAAAGCTTGCAATTTCAGGAAGAGTATACTTACCCCAGTGAATTATTCAATACTTTCTGATTAAAATTCATTCTTGAAAATGGAAGATTGCAGACTGGTAAGGGAAGCCAAATTCCTTGGATTTCAACCCAGGAGGTTTCTTCTGCGGGTCTGTTAGACGGAGGCTGCTGCTGTTCCAGATTACAGACCCAGCCCTAGCAAGGCTGCACAGGTATTGCACAGATGCGCACACACAATACACACATGGGTGGCCACAGAAACGAGATGCAGAAAAGATAAACGCAGGCAGCAGTCACATAAACACGAACAGCACGGGCAGCACAAGCTTATTCCTTCTTGCTGACTGATCAAGGTTGAAGTTTCTAGCAGAACTACCAACACCCTCGCTCCCTTGATTCACAAGCACACTCACATTCACCAATCCCTTAAATAATAGGGTGGGCCCTAAGTATCTCCAGTATCCATACCCATGCCATAGCGCCCTTACACAGTCACTGGCTGTGACCTTGGGTCTTTCCAGGTGCTGGTCTTTCCACACAGTCTCACAGTGCCTTTCAAATATTCCGTAAAAAGTTTGCTCGTTCCCATGAGACTGATAAACATAGATAACCTTGTTTCTCTTGTTCTTACCAGTTACAAAGTAAATTCTGTGTGAACCTTCTCAAGGTTGTGCTTCTATGGTTCCTTTATTGTTCATCTATCAGTGACTTAGGAGTTCTGGTCTCTGCTGCTGTCTGCCTTACCGCTTGTTAGCGTTAGTATATTTGGTGTTCAGTTTATTACTTTTTCTCCTTCTTGTCTTTGTCTTACTGTTAACAGGATATCCTTACAAACCACACTATTACATTCAAGTTATCCCTAGAGAGACCATCCAGGTAGATTTAAACATGGAGTTCAAAAAGAGTATTTTCTAATAATTTTTTAGCAGTATACAGGGGGGGAGACTAGGAGAGAGACTGTAACTTTATTAATTTTATATTAATTCACATACAGTTCTTCAGAATCTGGAAAGGATGCTTCCTCTGAGGAAGAAAAATGGGGTTATAATACCAGGGATGCTATAACAGCCTCAGTACTGAGTTTAAAGCTGATGCTTGAAAAGCATGAAGGTTTCTGGGGGCATTTAGGTGAAGAAAAGGTACTATACAGCTATACAGGACATCTAGCATGCTTGGAGTGAGTACTCAGAAAGCTACGGTCACCTCATGATGACTTAAAATCTGTATGAATTGAATTGATCCAATGAAAGATTCACCTGATGTAGGAACTTGAAAAAGAGATGTAGGTTCACTTGTGAAGGAAGAATTAATTTCCTTTAAAACCTGCAGTTGGCCAAAGGTTAGAATCAAACTGTGAGTTATTTTTAAAAGCAGTAGTGCTGGTAATTTTAAGTAGTAGGAGAAGAACGGTGAGACCAAATCAGTTAAGATGTCAGCTGATACTTATAGTGGATTATTTTTCCTTTGTGTATCTTGTGCCACACTGCGTTCCTTGGGGTTTACTTCCTACTGTAATGCTGTAGCCTTTGTCTCTCTCTCCAGCCCCTGCCACAAGCCTCACTCCACGCTTTGGCTGAGCAACCCCTTGCGTTGGCTGAGCCATGACCCAGATGGGAAGGCTCTCGGGGGAGAACGCCTTGCACCTTGCTCCTTCCTTTGGCAGCCCTTTTGTAGCCCTCCTCCAGCTGGAGCTCTAGGCTCTTTCTCGCTCCCAGTCCTGCTTTTGCAAATGATTTCTGTTGATGACAGAGTAGGTATGATTTAAACATGTTTGGCTTATAGTTTTATGAAATCATCCTAAAAGTACTTGTAGCATATTGTAATAGATCATTGAATACTGTATATAACAGTTCAAGAAACAGAAAAGACCTCCCAGGGATTTTCTTTGTTTTATCAAATTTTTACTCATGATTAAAAAAAATTATATGCAATTAATAAAAAGAAAAATCGATGCTATACAGCACAAACCATTCAGTATGCTGGAAGATAAATGCACCCATGAAAAATAGTATTTCTGGTTTGAAATCAATTGGCATTAATTCTGAAGAGAGATTGCATCGTATTTCAAAGGAAATAATCTGAAGGGAAAAAAAATCCCGGTGTAGTATTATGCTCTTTATTAAGTAAAGCACTTGAATAGTCCTTCACTTTGAGGTGAAATTTGTCAGATTTTAGTGTAATCGTACAGTTGGTTTAATGTGGTGCTGGGTGAGGACGATAAAGTTCTCTCATGTAAAGAGTGTGCCAGCATAGGAGCAAAATATAAAGGGAAGAAGGTTGCTACTTAGAGGAGCATTTTGCTGAACGGCAAAGAAGAAAAGTATTAGAGCTGGAGAGACGTGTAAAATAAATCAAGAGAGTATTACTTTGTTAGAAAGCCTATCTGAGCCCTTTCATAGCTATTGTGTGCAGGCAATGCCGCTGTTATGTTCCAAGTGCAGAGCTATTAAGATAAGGGGAATGGACATTGACAAGTGGGTTGACAGACATCCCTTTTCAGTCTTAGCAGCAGCATCCATCCAGCCTCGCTGTGCTGCTGGCGGAGGCAAGGGCTTGCTCATTGTTTACTTTTCTTTCACTTCAACAACTGGATGGGCTACACTTAAAGCTTGAAGTGCCCTTGAATGTTTTCTACGAGTTTTCCAGCAAAATCAGAGTTCTTGGCCTCATCTTGTTGATGTGAAAAATGAGAAAATGAAATAACTGTGAATAGGTTGTTTGTGTACACCCTCATCAGGTGAATGCCAGGAAAATGGAGCTGGAAGGTGGGTGGAGGCTGAAGTACACAGGCTCAATTTAACTTCAGCTCAGGTGGAGTTGCAGCCATAGTGCTGTAAGGAGAAGAACTTCCAGTGCTAGACTGCTTGTCCTACCGGAGAAGGTGATGGCAAGACTGCCCAAAACGCTGACCTCTACCTTTCATGGGTCTTTGAGGCAACCTAGCAGCTTCTGATGGGAGCTGCACCCTTTGCTTGCTGAGTACTTGGGTACTGCTGGAGGCCTGCATCTGCATGAGCAGGCACAGATAGCTGCGGGGGTTTTCTGCCTTCTCTCAGATCTGGTGTGTGTGAGTTGGGTGTTTCCTTAAGAGCGGCTGCATTAAGACAGCTCAAGAGTCTATGACCTGTCTAGATTATGAATTCCCACTCTGAAATGGTATCATCCCTTCAAAATCTAAAGCAGCCACAGAATCAGATGAAGTGCATCTTGAGTACTGCGTTCAGCTCTAGGGCCCCCAACATAAGAGTACATGGACCTGTTGGAGCGAGTCCAGAGGAGGGCCACGAAGATGATCAGTGGGCTGGAGCACCTCTCCTATGAGGACAGGCTGAGAGAGTTGGGGTTGTTCAGCCTGGAGAAGAGAAGGCTCCGGGGAGACCTCATAGCAGCCCTCCACTACCTGAAGGGGGCCTACAAGAAAGCTGGAGAGGGACTTTTTACAAGGGAGCATAGTGATAGGACAAGGGGTAAAGGCTTTCAACTGAAAGAGGGTAGATTTAGATTAGATATTGGGAAGAAGTTCTTTACGATGAGGGTGGTGAGGCACTGGAACAGGTTGCCCAGAGAAGCTGTGGATGCCCCCTCCCTGGAAGTGTTCAAGGCCAGGTTGGATGGAGCTTTGAGCAACCTGGTCTAGTGGAAGGTGTCTCTGCCCATGGCAGGGGGGTTGGAACCAGGTGATCTTTAAGGTCCCTTCCAACCCAAACCATTCTATGATTCATCAGCCTTTTCCCTCTACTTTTCTCTAGAAGATACTAGAGTGTTTTGCAGTGCAACTCCCATTGACTTTGTCATTAAGATTTTAGTTTACAGCTTTAAATGTTACTTCTCAACACTGTTAACTTAGTTGCTGATGTAATTCTGTTGAAAATGTATTTTAAGTTGAATTAGGGTTACCTTTACCTCTCTCTGTGTGTTTGTTTATGTATTATATACAGGATGGGATGGAAGAGTCTGTGAATTCATTTGAAAGAATCCCTTTGATTTCTGTTGGTTCAGAATCTGGCTCAGATGCCATTTGCACACAAAAAAGGTGGTTACTGGCCTGCCTTTGTATTCTAATTGTTATGATTTAACATCTCTTTCTTATTGGAAGTCTGTTTGTGAGAAACAAACTGTATGTATACATGTGTCCTACCTTGTGTCCCTTTCCTCCTTGGTCGATAAACATCCCAAATCGCTTTTGTGACAATATATATGTGTTAAGCATACATATGTTTAAGCCAGATGGCCTACTTACCAACTTTTTAAAAATTTTTCTGTCCTTGAAACATGTTCAGTGTGTTCAGATGTTAAATGAGAAAGGGATAATTTTCAGTTTTGTGAGCTGGTTTCCTGTGTTGGTTTTGTTCTGACAATGTCATTTTAAGGGTCAATTTCTGCTAGTTTGTGTTTTCTTCTTTTATATGAGGATACTTTTTTTTTCCCAGCTGCCTCTAAGACCTTTTCCAGTGCTTGTTTAATGTTTAAGATTATCACTGTGCTGTTTTTCACGTGCTTTTGATGTCACACTTTTCCTATGTTGTCTTAAATAGGTCATACTAGACCTATGTGTTTCAGTTTCCCTGCCTATAAAGTAAAGATCAGCTCTACAGCTGAGGTTTACATCGTTAAGTTTATATAGTTTATTGCTTGAAGAGATTATTTAATAGATTTCTAAAACCAAATGTTAAGAGATTTAAAAAAAACAAACCAAAACAAACACAAAATTATCAAAAAGGTTTTGCTTTTTTCCCCTGAAGGTATTAAGATTTGTTTATTTAATAGTAACCAATTTTGTACTTAATTTCAAATTTTTTTTTGTTGAAAATATTATTCAAAGAAATAATAATAAGTTGATTCAATTTTATCTTTCAGTTGGGAATGTTGGTTTGTTTTGGTGGTTGGAGCATTGCTTGCATGTAGATGATTTGCTAATCTCTGTAACAAGACAAATATTAAACTACATAGCAATATAAAATGTAGCAATGGCCAGAAAGTGGCTGCTGAAACAGAATTTTCTTACTCAATGTATATTCAGTCCTCCCCCATTTTGTTTATTTTTACGTAATTAATAACTGGTTCTCACTAATTCTAGTTTTTCTTCTATCCATCTGTATAGAGCAGAACAACTATGGAAGAGGGCACAGTTTGATTCTGTGTTGGCTCATGTGTGTGCTGACCGTGTAGCTAGAAGTTAGTAATCTTGCTTTATGGGCAGGTGCCATATTTATTAGAGCTGGATTTTCAGATACCAAGTTGCTTGCAAGCTGAGCAGTTAAAAATAATAATAATGAAACCACATTTTGAATGTAAGCAGCACAAACGTGGTATGAAATGTGAGAGAAGACAAATGTGGGATACCACAGTGCCATTTATTAAGTCACTTTTCAGAGCACATTTGTGCTTTAAAATTTGGGTGGAAACCAGCTCTTGAATATGACAATGCCAGTATATAAGAGATACTATGAATTTTTCAACAGCTGTGTGTGTATTTTCTGCAGCACAACTGACTGTCCCTAACTGTGTCCCACTAAAATAACGAGATAATAAAATACCGAGAAATTATATCAGGTGCTGGTATCAACTAAGATGTATTTGCAAATGCCAGCCAGATTTTTCCAGGCAACAGAGTGATTTGTTCCAAACCTCAGCCATCTCTAAGAACTATTGTGTGGTAGACCATTACCTCAGCTTTTAAATGGAATAGGTTGGTAGCTCCAAATTACGGCATCAGTATGTAAAGAATCAATTATTAAAAACACAGCATTAAAATCTTTAATCAAAACCTGCGGAAGTTCTTGAGCATTTAAATAAAAAGACTTCTGATGACTCAGGTGAACGTGAAATTTTTACAGGGAATAGGTTTGCCGTAGGCTATTTTAATGCTCTCAGGACTCAACATGCCGTAAGATGCATTAGTTGTAGTGAGTGAAACTATTTCTTGCTTTTAGGTAAGCAAATAGAAGAGGTCAGTGAAATTTTAGGCTGGTAAAACTGCAGTATATCACCAACTAAAGGAATTTACTTAATGTAAATCTGAGCAGTTATGACCTATGTACAAAGGAGGCTTTTATTGTACAAGCTGTTTACAAATTAAAAAGCTGAAAGAAAAATTACTGTATAAAACAAAGCTCTTAATAATACATGGCAATAAACCTATATTTTTTAAATATTGCAGTTAACCCTCTGGACAAAGTAAAATGAACTCTTAATCAACTGTAGAAAGAAGAGAGTGAAAGGAAGAGGGAATTTCGTGGGTGGGGGCAGGGAAGAATTTCCAGCTTTCAAAATTGCTGGATTTTCTTTTTCTATAAATAAAAATTTGGCTTTTAGACTGTTTATATATGCATCTTTCACATACTCCTAACCTCACCAACTAGAGAGAGCTGCCATGCTACTATTCTTCCCCCCCCCCCCCTCAGCTTGAAAACATGGAATGTAAATGTTAGAATATTTCTTTTTAATAAGTGTGTTGGAGTCTTGAGGGAGAAGTAAAAGGGGTATGAGTTTTTGATTTAAAACCCAACAGTGAAAGAAAGAGGAAATATGAGTGTGAAAAGAAGCCAGTGGCAGACTTCTTAACTTCAGAGTTAAGAACAGCGAGTAGCTTTTCCATATATTAGAAGCAGCTTTATCCATGGCTTTGGCTCCTTGTTAGGCAGAGCTGGTTCTGTTGTCGGTTCTAGCGCAGGAAAGGTAGAAGGGTTCAGTCACCATAACTCTGCTTAGCTGAAAGCCAAATGATTTAGCCATATTACGTGATGATGACTAAAAACTTTCATCCCCATGATTACTGAGGTTATTAAACATCCTTGTTAACTAGATGTGTAATTGGGGAGAAAAGAAAGATAATTTGCAGGAAATTTTAAAAAGCTCATCAAGAAGGTGTCTGAACTGTGTAATACCATTAGTGTTGGTTTTAAAAGGGTCTTGAACCAGCGGGAGAGTTCTGGAGGAGTTTGAGAACTACCATGCAAATGCTTTTGAGGAAAATAAGCTAGTAACTCAGACTGCTGTTAGACCACACCAGAGTAACAGAATGACTGGCACAGGGCTGTCTTAATGAAGAATTAAATGAAAGGAATATAATGCTAACCAGCGTGGTTTTGTGGAAAGTAGGCATGTAGTGAACTGTGTGCATTTATGTGTTTTTATCAGAGCAGAATCTGGTTTGTAAATGCATCTATGGAATACACTGAAATTTCTGCAAGGTTTTTCACTTAAGTGTTTTGATTAATAAATAAACATGGCACAAATTAAATGGACCAAAACCTCAGTAACTGGAACATCCCAAACCAGTGCCTTCTGATTAAGTAGATGTTTCTAGTGGACCCATGGGATTTGTTCCATGGGAAGTGTATTATTTCAAGATTTTTTTTTAGTGATGTGGAAGAAAGCTTTCTTGCTAAGTTGGGCTCAAGCAAAGAAAGCTGTGTTTTAAGATAGGCAGAAATACAAATTTCTAGGAAGAAGAAATTTAGAACAGAGTTTTAGGACTGACTCTTCCCTTAGAGACCTTGAAAAAGATTTGGGTGATGTGGTTGATCAGGTCAATGTGACCTATTGCAGTGGGATTTTTCTGACAGGATCAAAAGGGCTGATAGAATTATTGAATATACAAACAGAAATGGCAGGTAGTCTTAAGGAGATGGTGAGATCTCAGATATGTCTGTTCCTGAAATATTTAGGAAAGTAGACCTAACTGCTGAGAGACATCTGGAGTTGATTTTCTTCACCTTGCAAACAGGAAACTTAAAAGGAAGCATGATCAGCATATGAGCATGTATCTACATAAGGACCTAAACTTTGATAACAGGGGTTCCTTCGAACTGGTCAAGAGACCAGTTAGACAGTTTAGACAGGGTCTAAAAATCAAAGATAAGTAGGCTCAGACTACTAACAGCAGTAACTAGTAACAGCAGCTAGTATTGAAAGATTATGGAGTACTGTCCTTCAGTGAAAGGATGACCTTCGTCGGTCTCTTCTCCCCAGTAACAAGTGATAGGACAAGAGGAAATGGCCTCAGGTTGCGCCAGGGTAAGTTTAGGTTAGATATTAGGAAAAACTTCTTCACTGAAAGGGTAGTCAGGCATTGGAACAGGCTGCCCAGGGAAGTGGTTGAGTTCCCATCCCTGGAGGTATTTAAACGACAGGTAGATGTGGTGCTTAGGGACATGGTTTAGTGGCGGACTTGGTGGCGGTAGGTTAACGGTTGGACCTGATGATCTTAAGGGTCTTTTCCAACCTTAACAATTCTATGATTCTATGAAATGTTTTAAAATCTAGATGGAACATTCTTCTACACCAGGATATGACCACTGCAGTAGATTGATTCAGTGATTCAGTCCTACAGCCTGTGTTGTGCTAGTCAGGCACATTGATCCCATCACCTCTTCTGTTTCGTAAGTTCATGAACCTGTGGTTCTTGATCTATCCAAACTGCTCCTTAAGTGATGTCTAGGTAATCTGCATTTAGCCGCTGTTCAAAACCTGCATACACCATGTTGCTGACCGAAGATGATAAATGAATGTTCTGGCTACTGCCTTTATGGTGAGATTGCTTGGTTTTGGTCTAAAAGGGCTGGAAGCACTTTTTTTAGAAGTTAAGCTACAACAAATTATTGCATTGATTTTTTGGTTAAACTTCTTCCTCATCCTCCATGTTGATAGCCTGGAAAGGACATGACTAGATCTTTCAGCTGTGAGGAAGGTACTGTATGGGTGCAAACGAGAGCTATTCAGTATGAATGCAAAAGAAAATATGGATGTTTGACTTCGCCATTGCAGATAAAAGAGTATTTGATCAGATTGTGATGTTTTAGAGCTTTGTCTGACAGCCTCATGGTGCCGTGTTATGAAGTTATGCTATAACAGAGTGACAGCCGGTAACATATATAATTAAGTATTCATACCTTGAAACATAATCTTTTGTTTTCCTGCCGTAGTAAATTGAATTTTTCATCTCTAAATTATGTGCTAGTTTTACAAGTAATGATTTATAGCTTGATAGAACAGTGATAAAATCTGGCATTCTTATTATTTTACACTTCAGGTATTCCAAGAAAATCCAGACTTTTCTATTATTTTTTTCCCGTGTGTGAAAAATAGTGTTGGACAGCTTAGTAGTTACAGGTAGTTACAGGCTTATCCATAAATGAACAGAATCTATTCACATGAAATAAATCAGCATCCAACTGTTTGACTGATTCAGCTTTGCCTCATGTGATTACTTTTTACAGCTGCCTTACAGTATGTTGTCCACGTGTGTTCTGCATGGGCCCATAGTTCTTCCCAGCAGTAGCAGTGTGAGAATGAATGACATCGTAGTTAAAATACTCAGATGAGTGGAGATCTGTGTTTCCAGCTGTGGTGAAGCATTTCTTTGTAACCTAAGGCAAGGTACTTATTTTTGGGGTTTCATGCAGTCATATAAAAGGGTGTCTTTATTATGTGGGGATATTACTTTGGCACAGTAGAATATACAGCTGTCCTCTAGGTAATAGGAAATAAGGTCCT
The DNA here is from genome assembly GCA_020745775.1 of Theristicus caerulescens. NCBI lineage: Eukaryota > Metazoa > Chordata > Aves > Pelecaniformes > Threskiornithidae > Theristicus > Theristicus caerulescens. The sequence goes on along the minus strand of CM036559.1, from coordinate 114,690,733 downwards.
GACTGGGGAAAAGTATTTAAGCATTTGCTCAGTACACTGTGTGTACTTACACATGTGCTTGAAGTCGCATATAAATTTAAGCAGTGGCTTAATAGGACAATGTCTTGTTTTTCTTTTGTACTCCTGATTTCAGTGTCTGCACCTATTAACTTTAGAATCTTTTTGTGTCTTTACCATTCTTTAAAGACTTATGGATATTATGCTGTCTGGTATACTCCTCTTCTGTGGCATTATGTCAATCTCCTGCTTTCATACCTGTCTTTTCAGTGCTCTGTTGTAAATCCCTTGAGCAGGAACTTCGCCTGCTGCTATATTGGCTTAAGCCTGTGGCTGTAGTTAAGACACTATTTTCATATACCATAGAATTTTTCTATCTAAAATTTTCTGTACTATCCAATTTAAAAGCTGCTTTATTCTGCTTTGTAATATCTGGTGTGTTACTTTCTAGCTGTGTTCTCTTTCACTTTTTCAGTGGTAAAGTTTGAAAACGATCACAGTTTTAGCAGAAAAATGAGAGAACCCTGGTGGTGACCCCAAAGAGCGAAGAATGCACAACTAAACCATTTAAAAACAGAGTGGGTGAAAGTGGAAAAATTAAGTAAAATCGTTAGAAAAGCATAAGTCAAAATGATCAGAAATTATTACAAATTTGACTTGGAAGAGAAGGAATCCTAACATGGATGACCATGTTATGACCATGAGGTCACAATGCTTAGGTCTAGCTTGTTGGAGAGCGGACTGCCTGTGTCTGTACCAGACAGTACTTGGTCCTGGTGGCTTCTTTTGCCCCATATGGTGCCCTTGTGGCCTTAAATGTAATTCTTATTTTTTTATTGCTTTTGCTTACTTTAACAAACCTGAAATAAGAAGACAGCTGTGTTGTATCTGTCTGCAGTGGTGGGGTTTTTGTTTTGTTTCATAGCATGCGTTGAATGCCCTGGCATGTAGCTCTGAGTATATTGAGGTGTTTGTACCAGACAGCATTGCACACAGCATTGGAGAACTGTATAAAGCAGAGAAACACAAACCTCATGCAGTTTTGTTCCTGTCTTTCGGGTGGGGAATGAACTCTGTCTTTTTAGTTTTGATTTGGAGAGAAGAGGTTGACTTATTCCGAAAGAGAGTTTGAAAGTAAGCTAACACTTATATAGTTTGAGCAATTGGGAGAATAGAAAGTGGCACATACCAGAGAAATGGCTCAACAGAAACTGAATTTAGACACCAATTTTGAAAATCTTGGTGGCTGTGTTCTCCTTTGCCCAGGTCTGCACTCAAACACACTGCTTTTCCAAGCAACTTTGTGTGGCACCTACCAATATGCTTTAGTAACATCATCATGATGATGTGGCTCCAGGACTGCTGGAGCTGTGGTTTTCTCCTTACAAGTGAGCTGAAATGTGACTGGTCTTCAGCCTTTTCTGTGCTGAGGTGCTGCCCCGGGACTGATGTTAAAGTAATGTCCCCTTTTATGTGGACTTGGTTCTAAATGTACTGATGCTAGGAATGGCCTATATTGCTCAAAGAAACCAAGAGTTGTGTTCCATAAATATTTTTATGCTAGCATAAAAAAGTTTCAATACCAATGTCATCAGCATCACTAAGACAAAAGAAAAAGAGGATTGGCGTGCTTTTCTTTTTTTCATGTGCCTTCACCTGAATTTCTGTCCTTACTTCATGAAATAGATAATTTAAAGCATGTTCAATTGTAAGGACCTGACAGAGTCTAAATTACAGATAATCCTTCAGTTGGTTTAAAAATAAATCAATCCCAATAAGAACAACAACAAAAAAAGCAGCAATAAATGTCAATTGAATTAAATATCTTGGCCAATTTTGTACGCTCAGAAATCTGGCAGGCAGCTTTGAATTAATTTTATCATTGCATTTTGCTCATTTTCCCATAGCAGAATCCCTTTGGTGGAGGGAACTTAACGTTATGGTTTCTGAATCAATGCAATTACTAAGCAAATGCTATTGTAGAGTGTTAATAATGGAGATAGGAAAGCTAGGTAGAACGTGTTTTAGCTTTCACTCCCCAGTTGCTTTAGCAAGTCTGAAGTTAGGAAAATCACCATTTTAGTTTGTTAAATGGATTGGACTTCATATTAAGCCACTGAGAAATAAGAAAAGTTGGATCTCTTGGTGCCGTTTTAACTACCCTGTTTTAGAGACAAATACTAACTTTGTCAAAATACTTAGCTGCATCATTCCTTTAAGAGTAACAAGTCTCGGTGAAGATAAAATGTGAGTTTGAATCATTCTTGTAGTTTTATTTCCTTTAAGAGCAAGAACAATGAATAATATCTCCATCAGATTTTTTTATGTATTGCTTTTCATCAGTAACATGTAGGTGAATACCACCAGTATAGCATGTGTGCATTAAAAATATCTAGGTGGCTCAACTTTAATCTTAAAATAGTAAAAGAAAAATACTGCAGGAGTTTGCTTTAAAACTGTGCATCTTGTTTGTTTTAGGAGAAGAGGCTAAAAGAAAAAGCAGCAAGGAGAGAAGCCAGGAATAAGAACACACAGGTAAGGATTTTTTGTTGTTTTGATCAAGCTACTGATTGTGGGTTTGAAACTTTTTTTTATTTATTTCATTCCTTTCTTTAATAAGCAACGTTGTGGTTAATGACTCTTTAAAGGCATTTTATGTTTGCTTGCTGTTTCTTACTCCCTTGCTCTGATGTGGTTATAATGACTTGCTGTGGAAGGTTACTGAGAAAGCATGAATAGGTGTGTGTATGTATATATGTGTGTGTGTGTGCGTATAAATATATAAAAAGTATGGAAGCCTTTTGGAATTGATTCTGTATATCAAGTGAGTTGCAATTTCAGCTGCAGTGCTGATGCTGTGTTTTTTTTCTGAATACTTGATCATGCTCATAACTTGCAGGCGGTAAGATACTTTTTTTGTCAAATCTCATTTAAACCTGTTTCTGCTGAACCTTTTCTTTAAACAGCAAGTATTTACATGAAGTTTATTCCTTCCCCTTGTTAGACCCACAAATAAAACCTTTGCTATCCTTTTCTTTATAGCTAATTTCCTAGAGGCTGTTCTAGTTTTTCATGTTGCTTTGTTTGTGATAAACTGAGATTTCCTTCAGCTGCAATGATTTTCCAGACTATGGACAGAGTAACATATGTCATTTCTCATGCTGCACCTCCGTTTGCTACACATGAATATTTACGGTTAGTTCTTGTCAGTTAGCAAATATCTTACTCCCTTGAGAAAATCGATAATGTTCTGTGTCCGATTTTTGCAAGCTGTCCTTGCGCTGTGAAGCTTAAGTATAGGAAGATGCTTCATTCTGTAGTTCTGAAGTGGAAAGTAATTACAGTTTAAGATGAAAAGCCTAGTTATACTAAGTATTAAGTATGATTCTGTCTTCAGAGATGGCAAGCTATGAGAGCTGTTGGCATCGTGACTCCCCAATCAAGCAATAGAAATTTTCTGCGTGTAATTGAATGTATAGAGATGCATACTTTTTAATGTATTGAGCAAGCATTTTAGGAAAATTATGGAATGAATGATTAACAAACATCTTAATATAGGGAGAAAACATTGATCAAATCAGGCTGTATTGCATTTGTAAATGCTGCTTGTTAATTTTGCCTCTTTTTAAGGAATAAAAAAAACCCCTAATGTCATGTTATTCAGCAGCTGGAGAAATAAACCCATTCCTTTCAAAAGGATCTGCTTGCTGATGTACTCCTATTCTTTGCCAAGCAAATGAATCTCTGTCCTGTTAGAAAATGAATGAAGTTGATCTCTATTGAGGAATGATCTGTCCATATGGGAGGTATGTGTCTGTGGGTACAGTACGGGTTAAATATGGAGCCTCACCCCTGAAACTGCATAAGATAAAGCCAGTTTGATGTACCTCTGTCTCTCTTCTGTGCAAGACTTGCACTTGGAAAGCTGGTTTACTAGTCCTGGTCTAGCGTGAGATCGGCATATGCTTTCTGTGAGAGTACCAACTGTGCAAACCTGCTATTACTTTGACTTTATTCCTGAAGCACTTAGCTCACTCTCTGCAAGAGGTGCAAGCCTCAGGAGCTGACACGTCTCCTGGATGAAAACTGTTGGGCTTTTTCTCTTGTTTAGAGGCTATTTTTGCCAGAACTGTGTGCGGCCGAGTCCTGTCATTTTCAGTGGGGCTCATTTGAAGGGAAAGTGCTTCTGCTGGGAAAGGCTGCCAGCTTGGAGCCGGGCCGTTCATGCCTGGAAGTGGAAGGGAGCAGTAGACGGTAGATAAAGGTGGCAGTTTCCGTCTGCTGGGTGTCTGAGGAATTAATTAAGAATACTCCCTGCTTCACAGAATCTTAGAGATGAAGCCACAGTAGCTGAAGCTCTCCATAGTCCATGTGGGATATGAATCAAGCAGCTCCTAGGAGACACCCAGGGGAAAAAAAATGAAGGAAACAGTAAACCACAGAAACTATTGAAACAGAAACTAGTTTTAGAAAATATATACTGCCTAAGTCAGGAGTTTGATTTAAAAAAAAAATTCGATTAAAAAAAAAATTTGCATTTTCACTAGTGCTTTCAGAATATGGCTTGTGACCGACTTACTCTGCCATACACAACTCCTTTGGCAATTAATAGACTTTTTAATAAAAGAGATAACAATAAGGAGAACCAAAAAAGCAGAAAAGGTATTTTTAACTATATTAATGCAGGTTACCAGCTAGAGAAAAGGGCTAGAGCAAAATTATAAGCAGCCAGTCACTTCAAAGCAGCTGTGGTCATAATTTGTTGTTCCACATCTACCTGCTTTATTCCCTTTGTTTGTTTTATTAACTGTCTCTCTCTCACATTATAAACTTCTTGGGTTAGAGAGTGTTACTTATTATCTTTCACTAGTACGCAGCCCACCAGCTCTGACATGACCAAAATGGCAGTTTACTTTCCCATTCCAAATGTTAAATAATAATTCATCAATTATGACTTTTGCATCTCTGCTTTAGTATAATTCTTGTTGTCCTGTTGTTGGTAGTGCCCTTTTGCTGACTGGGCAGGGCCTGGAATGTTATTAGTGTATGCTGGTTTTTTCCAAAATGAAAAAGGAATTTATTTGGAACTAAAACTTTATGCTTCACAGTTTATTTATTCTCACCCTTTAAAACATACACTTGTAGGATTTAATCTTAGTCTTGATTTTATCTTAGATTCTTGGATTGTTATACCCTTACTTTTAGGATTTCTCTGTCCTATACATGTTCATCCCTTTCCTGGGCCAGGAATCTCGACTTCTTGACGTTTTTCATTTACTCTACCTATAATTTTTTAACTCGTGGCCTACCCTTTTTAGTAACAGCTGTCCTTCAGTTTTATACCCCCATATTTTTGGGGGGAGGAGGGGGAGTATCTCCATTTTAAGTTGTGGGGGGTTTTTTTCTTTCATTTGCCTTTTTTCCCCTTTCATTTCAAAATTTCAATGCCTTGCATGAATGCAGTTCTTTGTCTGTACACCAACAAAAAGGAAAGATCACAGGAGAGATGGGCCTCCTGCTTTTTCTTCTGGTGCCACAGGAGCAATTGCAGGGAAGGTTTTGCTCAGCCTTCGCTGTGCTGGGATGGGGCAGGCTCCCTGCAACTGGAATTGAACAACCAAGTTCTGGCACGCTCTGCTGAATGTACTTGAGCAGGGGATTAGAGGAGTAGGTAGCTGCAGTGTTATTGACTCCACCTTGGATAAATCCCCATGCAATAAATAAACTGGGTAAGAAGTGAGGGCTCTTAAAGGATGCTTTGGATAAAGTATTTATTGGAATTTATGACCATTAATTAAATTTGAGTGCAAAAGGCTGTGAATAAAAGATAAAAGAAATTTTATCTTATATTCATATTGAAGAAAAACTGGAAACAGTTTTTGGGGGATTTTTTTTATCATCAGATGTTTGTCTCCCAGTTTAGGAGAATTTGATGAGATATTTACAAATGCAGCGTTTTAAGATGAAAAAAGCAAACATTTTGTCCTCACTCAGTACTGGTAAAATTGCAGTCCTCAAGCTCTCAGACAAGTTTTGATACTGTTTGCTTGAAGATGGTCTAGAGAAAATTAGGCAGTCGTTTTGTCTTTTGAGCAAGGAGTAAAGCATTGTGCAGAAGCAGCAGCAACACGGACAGCTGCTCCGAGGCAGTAGCTGGGCGTTACTTGGTGAAGCCAGCCCCTGGCCTCAAGCAGGACGTCCCTGCGCCGCGCAGTGCTCCGCTGTTGACTTTGCTCTTTTACTTCTAGTAATCTATCACATACTGATTTCTTAGTATATATAAAGGACTTATTTTAGGTTTCAACCAGCATTTAAAGGTCCGTGCTCTGCAAGCAACTGTTAGCTTCAATGAAGCTAAACAGGACTGTATTTCTCCTTTAGTGAGTTTAGTGTTTTGCTATCCTGATGCCTTGGAGCAGTTTTGATGAGTTAAGAGCTATGAAATGAGGAAGGTTTTGGTTTCTTTTAAAGAAAATTTGTATAGGAAAGGCATTTTCCAGGAGCGGTTGAACAGATCTGTGGGTCAAGGTGGGGGAGCAGAGCAGGAGTCAGGAGGAGGTGCTGCTTCCTGCCCCAGCACTGACGTGCTCTGTGATCCTCAGCTATCGACTCCCACCATCATGCAAGAAATGATAACTAGCCCCTAAAAGAAGGCACCAGTGTCTGCTAGAAATAGTTCGGACAGTATCTGTAAGCAGTGCCAGGAGGTAAAACTTGCTCAGTCATGCCAGTTTGGTGCATCATTTCAGCCATTGGCAATCCTATAGCAGTTATACCATGCTGCTGTCCAGAGCAAACCAGAAAAACCTGAAAAAGGGCTGACAAGCAGACCAGAGGCTGCTTACCCAAGGTCCATAAGGAAAATGAAGCCTGCTGAAAACCTAGGGAAATCCAGCTTGAACACATACTCCTTAGTGAGAGGGTTTTTCTGTTTTAGAAAAGAATGAAGACGACCAATCATTGGAATAAAGTTGAGGATGGAGATTGTTATCAGGCTGGAAAACTGACCTCTTCTGCGAGAGATCCAAGCACTTGGTTGTCAGGGGCACTTTTTCATAGGAATGAATTCTTGCTGAATACTTGTAGAGCAATGAAAGATCAACAGCAACAGCAGGATAATAAGTATGCTTTAACTTTATGCTTTAACTGCTCTCTCCTCAACATATTTTGCTGTTCCCAGAGGAATTAGTACTTGTATGAGATTCTACATATTTTACAAAATATGCACTTGATATACTTTATATATACTTTATATATACTTTATATATATAATTTAAGATTTTCACAGAGTCACAATGAAGTTAGGAATCTTTCTACTCTGTTACGAAGGGATTTATGTGAGCACATCTACAAAATACACCTGGGTGAGCAGGAGGCACATACTTAAAGATATGACAGACTCAGGCATTGATATCTGCATCACTGCAAGGTATAATCCTCAATATAGCAGTCTGTTTCCTGCATGTTGTGCCATGCTCTGTTGAGATTTTAACCAGAAAAATAGTTAAAAGCACCATTTTCTTTTTATCTTCAGTACCCTCCATGGGATTTGAGATACGCTTGCTGAATGTAGCTCAAGAAGTCTTTGCACCCTGTGGCAAAATTCAAACAAGAAAGGGACAGAGTCAGACCTTTTGGGTAGCTATTGCTAATAATCCACTGGGAGAAATACAATCTTTAAAATATGACGAAAATTCTGCATCCACTGTGTATCGTGGTTACTGGAACTGACATCTGTTACCTGGCAGCTCTGCTTCTGCCTTCAGTTTCCTTTTTCTTGAGATCTAGCCCACAACCTGGTGTTTAGGCTGGACGCTCTAGATTCAGTGTGCATGTGAACAATAATTTCACTGTGGAAAGGGGTTTACAGGAGTGAAGGAGGAATTTGGTCAGCGCCTCCTGTGAATACAGGTTCCCAAATCCATTTGATCAGTTTATCACTAAGTGTTCTTGGGAAAGTCTCATGGGATGCCCTGCATACTGATGGTTAATGGTGAAGGTGCTTTGGTTCTGGATCACCTCTTATGACCCTCTCATGGATGGTATTGAGGAGCCATTGCTTTAGCTCCCTGCGATTTCTGGAGGTGGAGCAGGTTTTCAGGGCTAGACCCTTCTGGTGGTCTGGAGGACGTAGAGATTGTGGAGTTTATTTTGTTCACAGAAGACCTCAGGAGAGGGTTATGTTGTCCTGATACAGCCTCAAGACAGGCTACATCTTGTCACTGCTCTTTGATAGTTGCAAAAGACCTAAAATTGTTCTTCATCAAAAATTATTCTTGATTCTGCAAACCACAAAGAACAGCAAAAAATTAAACAATGATACTTCTGTTCAGCTACAAAGTCTTCCAGTATCTTGTGTGTGGAGCTTACACCTGCAATTACCATGTGAATTAGATCCCTTTTATTAAGCCAAACTTCTTAAAACGATTTAATTAACCTTAGTTTAGAAGTAGCTCTGGTCTGTTAGCTCTTGTGTTCTGTACGCATATGCAAAACCTGTATGTAGCTTTATTTATTTATTTATTCCTTACAAGTTTGTGTTTGTATTGTTTTGAATTTCCTTGAGAAGCTCTGTGGATAAACCGAGTAATTTGGAATATCGACATTTTAACCTACTAATTTAGTAATTTCAAACAGGTCTCTTAAGGCAGAATCACGATTTCAAGTTGTTAGATGGAAAATAAAGAACTGGTTCTGAACTACTTGTATTGTGAAATATTTTTAAAATCAATGTATTCTACAATATTTAAGTTAATATTTGAAAATAGGTATTACGTGCCTATATGGAAATGTTACCTGTATTTTGCTTTTTGAAAATGTTGATGATTCCAGTTAATATAACACTTAAATTAAGTAAAGCTGTAATAAGTCCTGCCTTTTCTGCAATTAAGAATGTATATGATTAAACCAATATTTCTGTGTTGTAACCCTGAACAAGTAACAAGGAAGGATTCTGATGGATTGATTTGACAATTATGTGCGCATCTGTGAACTTTTCATTGCAGCCACCAGCACACGGAGGATTTTAAATATATTTATCCGATTGACCATTTATACTAATTGGCCATAGCCATAGCAATTGAATTTTGTGAGTATAATATTCACAACTGTTATTTTTAGTCATACGTGGTATGTGACAACAGTCTGCTGCTCTACACGCAGTAAGCTGATGATTTACCAGTTGCTCAGGTGATTTCTTCATAGTCCTGGCAGAAGCATAGATTAGGGGGGGCTGTGGACTTTGCACATGCCCCCTTATCCCCTGAAGGTCTGCTGGGATCAGGTGGATGCACAGTGGATCAACACAAATGCATCTTCATTACAGTATCTGACATACCTGTACCCTATGCTTTGTTTTGTGTTTACTTTCAAATTTATGATAAAGAGAGGAAACTTCTTGTTTCTTTAAACTTTTGTTGTTTTTCTTATTTTTGGGGGCTGTAGTTCTAGGGGAGCTTTTGATGAAACATGAGCCAGCAGTGTGGCCAGGTGGCCAAGAGGGCCAATGGCATCCTGGCTTGTATCAGGAATAGTGTGGCCAGCAGGACCAGGGAGGTGATAGTGCCCCTGTATTTGGCACTGGTGAGGCCGCACCTCGAGTACTGTGTTCAGTTTTGGGCCCCTCACTTCAAGAAGGACATCGAGGTGCTGGAGCGTGTCCAGAGAAGGGCAACGAAGCTGGTGAAGGGTCTAGAGCACAAGTCTTCTGAGGAGCGGCTGAGGGAGCTGGGGTTGTTTAGTTTGGAGAAGAGGAGGCTGAGGGGAGACCTTATTGCTCTCTACAACTACCTGAAAGGAGGTTGTAGAGAGGTGGGGGTCGGCCTCTTCTCCCCAGTAACAAGTGATAGGATGAGAGGAAATGGCCTCAAGCTGCGCCAGGGTAAGTTTAGGTTGGATATTAGGAAAAACTTCTTTACTGAAAGAGTAGTCAGGCCCTGGAACAGGCTGCCCAGGGAAGTGGTTGAGTCCCCATCCCTGGAGGTATTTAAAAGACAGGTAGATGCAGTACTTGAGGACATGGTTTAGTGGCGGACTTGGCAGTGGTAGGTTAACGGTTGGACCTGATGATCCTAAGGGTCTTTTCCAACCTTAACAATTCTATGATTCTATGATTCTATGTGTTATGGATTTGTAAGAGCAGGGGAACAGGATTTGGTATGTTAGGGAGCACAAAGGTTATTGTCTTACCTGATTGCAAATGATTTTCTTAAATTTCTAGGGCAATACTGAAGAAATTTCTCCAGTAGCTAGGTTAAACTCCAGGAAGATTACACTGTTTAATTTTGTTATTGTTTCTAATTTTGTTATTGTTTCTAATTTTGTTATTGTTTCTAATTTTGTTATTGTTTCTAATTTTGTTATTGTTTCTAATTTTGTTATTGTTTCTAATTTTGTTTTTGTTTCTAATTTTGTTTTTGTTTCTAATTTTGTTTTTGTTTCTAATTTTGTTTTTGTTTCTAGAGTGTCCATGTAAGTTTGGTAGCATTGGAACAGGAGCTTTGGAGCCATTTTAGATTTCCACTGCTGAGCTTCAGAGCTTTCAACATGTTAAAGACTAAACATTTTTGTTTTTTTCAGAATCAACAATATTTTGGCGTTGGGGGGGGGGGGGACGGGACGGACCAGTATTTTTTTTTTTATTAAAGGCTTAGGCTATCAAAGTTGCAAGATTGTGAATTGAAATAAGTATGTGTCAACATATATGCATTTCTCTCTTCCTCTTGAATTAGGAGGGTTTTGTTATAGTTTATTTGGATAGTATAGTTACGAATAACTCTTGGTAGCTGTAGAATTAAGGAGTGCTTTGGCACTGTGCCACCCAGGCTCTTGAATGGGGATCAGCAAATAACTGAGTGGCTACTTGAGTTGCTGCTTGAGCTCTGTCTCTCCTTTGAACAAGGGAGGTATATATTCTTCCGCTTCATTTTTCCTCTTTGCCTGTCTCCATGGATATTTGGAGCAGGATTCCATCATCAGGTTCCTCCCTGCATATGGCAGGGTGGTGGGGCACAGGGAAAGCAATATGAGAGCTCTGTTAGTCTTGCACAGATGCCTTTCTGAGGCTAATGATTAAACTCCAATAGCTAAGGTTATATACATTTTTCCGTTTCAATACACACTTCCATCAATTCAGGCAACATATTTCAGTTCAATACATGCATCTAGAAATACAGTAGGTATGCAAGAAATCAGGCAGGAACTCTTTGCGCATTGCAAAGTGCAAACACATGTAGTCAAGGGCAGAGACTGAATCTGAAATGAGCTTCAGATTTCTGTTTCAGCATTGATTGAATGTTTTCATGCTAACTGTATAGCACCATGTTCTGTAAACTTAAATAGGGAAAGAAGAGAGCACTGGGACTTTGCTTTGTGATCACTGTCCATCAATATGTAAGCATTTCATTTTTTAATATGCTCTCTTGTAAAGGTGGCAAATGTACAATTTAAACATAACTGGCCACTTCAACGTGGTTTGGAATTTATATGTAAATTGGCAGCATCTTTTCTTCTTGGCTTCCAAAATTTCTTGTTCAGTTTCTTCACTGGTTTGATGCCCTCTTCACCAGTCCCAGTCTGAGCAGAACACAAATGGTCAGTTTGCTCCTGCCTGACTCTGGCCAAGGAATAAGAGGCAATGGACAGCACTGGAGCAGCACGTCCACCAGTATAAAAAGAAGAGGGGGGGAAGAAAAAGAAAAGAAAAAGAAAGAAAAAGGAAAAAAAAAAATCTGTTCTAAAGTGTTATAAACCATCCTTAGGCATTTTCATCTCAGTAAACAGACCACTATATGAGGTTAATTATAATGATACTTCATTTGTCAATCTGCTCTATGCTACTAGTTAATAGTGTCTAATAACCAGTATTTGAAATTTCTCTCCCTCTAAAGCACAAACTTTAAAGCTGTTATAACAAGCTTATTTGCTGTGTTCCATGTATGTTTTGAGCAGCAAATCAAGTTGTTGTTTATTAGTGTGGCATTCTTGTTTTCTTTGCCTCACAACAGTCCTTTGATGCCTTAACCAACACAGTACAGTAAAATAGCCTGGAACTGAACTTCTGGAGATCTTAACCCTCTTTTCTGCCACCACCCTCAATCCTGAAGATGTGGGAAACCTCAAACAATCCAGCAGTAAGGATCCGAGGCTTGCAGCAGCTTTCACACAAAGCTTTTATTTAGGAAGTGGAAATTCTTTCTGGATTGGTAGGTCTTTTTTCTGTTCTGTTGTGAAAAGCATGTGTCATGCCTCAATTCTGTCTGTATAAATATTATGCAGATGGTTGCATTTCACAAGTAAGCTGGATCAGACTGTTCAAACTTGTTTATTTTGCATCTTGATTTGTTCTGGTATTACTCTGAGCCACTTCCCAGCTTTCCTTATGTGTTTGAAACTTTCTTAGATTATAGATTTCAGATGCAGGGACTCTGCTGCATATCTCAGGTATGAGCTTCTTAAGAATGAGATAATTGGCTGATGAGCAGGGGTAATCTTTCAGATGTGTTTTGATGATGCTGTCATCCTTATGCAGTAAGGAATCATAGTTTTAAATTAAGCAGCTCTGTTTTCTCAGCATCCCCCCTGTTTATATTCTTGGAATGTGTTGCTTGCAGTATTGTACGTAGTCTGCTATAGCTACTCTCACCAGTTGTAATTGCTATTAGTGATGAAAATTGATTTGTGCAATCAGAAAATCATTATCTGCATTCTGACTGATAATGCTGCGGTTGCCAAAATTCTTCTGACGGCAGAATAGTCCAGGGTCATGTAGTCACCAGGATTCCAGCTGCTCTAGGCTGAATCTTACATGAGCACTAAAAGGAAAAAGGTATTATTGACCGTCTCAATATATATTTTTTTTCCAGACAGTTTTTAAAGATTTAGTGTTTTGTCAGAGTCCTCCTTTGCCAGATACACTACATCAGGAGTAGTGCAGTATCCCATGTTTTACCACAGCGCGCAGTGTTTGTAATAGATTTTCTTTTCTTTAACACTATCAGCTGCATTGATAAACCAAACAGTTTGTTCTTAGGAAATGCCAAACTAGTAACTAACATGTATGGTTATTTAACAGACCGCATGGGGAGTCTGGTAAGCCCCATACTTCCCCTAAATGGATCACTGCCTTCTATTTGGAGGAGTCTGTTAGGACCTCTGTCTTCCTGTGTTGACTCCAGGTCTCCCTCAACATTTCTTTTCCTTAAGGCAATGACTAATTTTTATTTTCTATTTTTTCCTTCATTTAATGTTTCCTTTCCCTCTTGTTTTTTCTCTGGTCTTCTGTGAAATTTTTTGAGGATTTCCAGGTTTCTTGTCTCTTGCTATTTCCTCATCCCCTTTTCTGTTTCTTCTGAAGGAGCTAAATTCAAGCTGCTTCTGCTTCTATTTGGTTACTTTCTGCCTTGTGGAAACCAAGAGCAGAAGCAGTGGGGAACAACAGGAAGAAAGGTAATAGCATCATCTGGGAGCAAAGCCTTAGGAAATGTGCTTAGCACTTTAGGGAAAAGTTTTGTGTGTGTTTTTTTTATGTTTGTTTTGTTTTGTTTTCTTCTTTCTGTACTGTCTCATATTTTCCTTACATTCCTTCAAATAAATACATACTGGTTATTTTGCTGTGCTAGGCAGTTCCAGTACTGCTGGATAAATGTTGATTTTTCCTGCCCCACCATTCCTTCATTGTAGGGAGAGCTGGAAGAGGTTCAGTCTCTATTACTCCTTGCATACATTTATCTTCTCACGAGAAACCTTTTAGTAAAAGAGCATCAGTAAGGGTTCAAAGCTAATTACTTGTAAGCTAAGAAAAGCCAGAATTAAAGTTGTCAGTCCTTGTCCCTTGCTGTATAAATATAGTGATGCAGATCAAGAGAGATGACTGTTTCTCCCTGTCTGGCCTGCACTTCCAGCTGAGCCAGATGCTCAACTCAGAGTTTGCTTAGTGCATAGTAACGAGTGGAGGAGACTGTACACAGCTATTTAGTGTTTTCATTTGCTTATGGTGTGAGTGCCATCCGTTAGAAAAATAGATTAAAAATCCTTTGACAAACAAGTACACATGAACTGTGAGCTGGACTGTTGCTAACATCCTTATCTCTTAGCATTTACTGATATTTTTTTCAAACTTTTGTATCTTTTGTCTGTATTTCCCAGAATACTCCAGTTTCATTCTTTGCTAACATCTATTTTGTGAAGAGCAGTTGGATCCAGGAAACCTGAGTTCTTTTCTGGACTAGAAATTGTGATATGTAAATTGTCTTTTAAACTGTGCTAGAACTAGCACGGACATGATGCCTGCTTTGTTTGTTGGTGTTTTGGGGTTTTTTTTAAGTTTTCTCTGGGAGATGTAAATCCAGGGAGCCTCAGTGTAGTTGTGGAACTATGTGGTGTTCTGGTCCCTCTCAGCTCAGAAAGCAGGTAGTAGAAAGAGGTCCAAAAAACATGAGGAAAAACTCAAAAAAGCATGATGTTAATAGGCAAAGGAGACAAGTGAGGGGAGATACCAAGACATTTCCTAACTGACTGAAGTAAGAAAGTACAGCTGTTTATTCTTCATAGGGAAAAGTCCCCCAAGTACGATTCCTTCTGAAATCAAGCTTATGTTGCACTGCATGGCACGGTGTGGATTTGGCCCAATGAAAGGATTGAGCTCAGTTTCCTCTCCTCCCCACCCTTCCTGCCCTGCGCAGATGCCATTAAAAACTGGCAGAATGTCTGCATGAAGCTGGACACAGAGAACATGGAGCAGTAGCGTGCTGTTCTCAAAGCTTATGCTTAAATCTAAGAGCTGCTAATTGAAGGCCATGAAGGGTTGTTTTGCAAATGCTTTGTTTGCCAAACATTTGAGATTAGGCTTCTTAACTTAGTTCTTTAATTTCCTTAGTATCATTTCTATCCTTGTTATCATTCGGAAGTGCAGTTTTCTGTATTGTAACAGCTGAGAACTGCGACTTGTGTATGAGTTAATGCGCAGTTGGGGTGACTGTGCACATGCCGAACTCTACACACAGGTCTTCCAACAAAAGTTTGTTGTGGCATTCCTACCTATCCTTTTTCTTTGTCATGGTGCCTGAAATTCCCTGAGATCTGGAAATAGGTTTGCTTTGTGGTAACTCCCTAGATACCCAAATGTTAGTGGTGATTTCTGTTTCATAGATAATCACAGCCTGCTTTGCCATTTGCATGGCATTTGCTTGTAGTCTCATCTCCTCTTTTCTGTTTGTGCAGTTTCTTCCTTTTTTGTTTGGTACTTGATTTTCCCCTTGTCTTTGAACTTCCATTTTATCGAGGAAGGGGGAAATTAGTGTCTTCCCATGTGAAATTTTCTAAATTACTACTACAGAAATGAACCGTATCTATAATAATCTGAGGGTTTTTTTCTCACGTTGTTTTACATTTAGAGCAACAGCTGGGAAGGGGACCTTGTAGTTACAGGGTTTTGTACTTGTTCTGGGCTTCTCTTGTGCAGAACTTTCCAACCATTGCCCGTGTGGTGGTAGATACTAAATATAGTCACTGTTTGTGACACGGGGGAAAAAATGGTCCTGTATCTTCAGAAATGGGTTACTGCAGTTTCACAGTACATTGACACTGATCTTCCCCTTGCTTTGTGGAAAATACTTATAAATAAGTAGAATTGCCTTGTAAGCAGTTATGCAAAGCAGACAGTTACTACTGATAGAAAGGTAGGTTAAGCATTTGTCAGTAAGGAGAAAAATCTCCGTGAAAAGCTGAACGAGCATTTCTAATCCTATTTGCTACTTGGTTTTTCCATGTATAGTTATACGGATAGCAACATAGCAGTTTTATGAAGTACTCCATTAAATGGTAACCTAAAGATCATACATTATGTGGCACAGTGTTTCAGTATATTATATAAAAAAATCAGTTTTTCAAATGGATGTTCATAAGGATGAATTGATTTAAAAAATCAGTCAGCAGCATGTAATAGGATTAGACTTGGTTTATACAAGTATATCGCTCTCCTCTGGTCATTCTTGTTGGACAATCTGCCAAAGCTTTGAAATTTTCAGCAAGAGAAATTGTGGGTGGACAAGGGAAGGTGATTGGTTAATTACAGTCACAGTCAACTTACATTTACACGATAACATGAGTGGCTATTTGAGCTGAAAGCTCATAAAGATCACTTGGCTTCATTTTAAATGGCAATCTCGAACAGTCCATTTTCTTTGATAATTCATGCGCTGTTAAAAATGTCAAAAGTTATTAACATTTTTTATTTCCCATCACCTAATATTCTAGCAGATCACATATCTACAAAAAGTGGTGCTTAGGGTAATTATCACTGTTCAAGGTATTGACTAACTTAAGAGATGCATAGAGTTTATGAAATTCATCCTTCCCAGGCACTTGTGCAGCAAAATTCTACAAATAATACAAAAGGTAACCCACTTCTTTGGTTAATAATATATTATTCTGATTTAATTTTTAAAATCATTCACGTGCTATTGATGTCATATTTAGTTTAGAAGAACTCTCAAGTTCACTGGTATTATTTTTCTGATACCTGGTTAAGACTTGCCTCCATTTCTGTGATGCTATTACCTCTAGAAAGTTAAACTGGAATGAAGTCTAGTTTACCTCGATGAGAAGGGCAACTGGAATAATTATCCCTGAGCCAGCTGGGCCAGTGAGGTATTAGGCAGGGATCATGGTCTGAGCACACAGTACGAGTGAGTGCTGGGAAGTGGGTTTTTCTCAAAGCAGAGGCTGTAGGTGAATGCATCTTTCTGAGAGTGTGATTTGTCAGACTTCGGTCAGAAGATACTTTATACTCCTAGAGCTTAGTTTTTAGTTTTCTGTGCAACAGCAAAGAAAACTGAATAGGTGGATTGAATGATTACACGATCCAGTGAATGACACAGATCTGTAGATGCTGGTTAGTCTTAGTTATACCTTATTTCGAGAGCTATTGCCTGCTTCTGTACAGCACTAGAAAACTGTGCTCAGGGCTTGGAATAGCTATTCTTGTCCTTTGTTACAGCTACAGTGAAGATAGTGTGTATAAAAGTGAAGATAGCCTAAGAATTAATATTTGCTCAGTGCTTTCAAAGAAGAGGTACTGGCGTAGGCGCTTAGTGCTACCTAAGTGGCTGATTTAGCTTTACTCTCAATTATTCCTTTCTGACTAAAGACGATGTCCTTTTAGGTATAAACACGTAAGTTTGGGGTTCTTTCCAAATGAATTCTGTCCCCTTTGAGGTATGAACGTTTTATTAAATCACTTGGTTTTGGAGTTTCAGTTAGGCCGTCAATCATGTATTCATCATATCTATTTTAGACAGATAGGCAATACTAGGCTCACAGCTCAAGTCTGCTCTTCCTCTTTATTTATGGTAAAATACGAGCATGTTAACTATCCATCTGCAATATCTGAAAATGTTTCCCAGCGTGCTATCTTAAAAGGATATTTTGTATAGCTTTGTTTTAAGGAACACTTCTATTTACATATTAGGTTTTCAGTAACATCGTTAAATACTTTTATTGTTACTTCTGACCATATCACTGAACAGTTGCCAAATATAATCTAATGGTTCTGGCCATATCTTGGACCCACAAAGATTATTAGGAGTTTGCTAGTCACAATTATGCAGATATTTCACTCCAGTACCTGTTTGCAGCGTTCCTTCCTGAGCAGCACAGCTTTGTACAGTGGCAGAATTACTATGATATTATTGTTATACCCAGCAGTAAAGGGCAGCATAAAGAAGGATGCTGTGGCATTAAAGAGGTGAAACGAGTATTGGAAACTGGCTTCACAGAATTACGAAAAAGAAAAAAGAGCCTTGTTGAACATTTTGGCACTTGTGCATCCTCCCTTGACTTACATCAGGACCTCATTAAAAACAAAATCTTTCGGGTATGATGTGAAGGGTTCTATAAAAGCACCTTGTTGCCATGATAACAAGCATCATAAAAGTTAGCCAAAATTAAAGTTGCATGTATAAGTAAAATAATGTTATAGGTGTATTGCAAGGCATCAACATAAAAAAAAAAAAATCATTTTTTTCTTCCTCTATCTCCCTCTCTGTAAGCCATTACCAGTCTCATAGACCTTGGAGAGACTCTAAATGTTATGCTTATTTCAGTGGAGCTATGCACAAAGGAATTTAGGAAAGCACAAAAGCAAAAGTATGAGCAAGTTTAACCGAAGTTCAGAGGGCTTCATGTGGTGGAGGAACTACGACTTTACAGTTTGAGACTAGTTCTCTTGACTGTGAGAGATCAAATTGAGATGTATGTCAGAATTGACCTGTTACAATTTTGAATGACTTCTGTGGAGTATCATTATTCATTTCTGCCTTTTGAGAGTGATACACAGGAGCAGAAGAAAGAAACCTTTCTTTCTGAACAAGAGAAGTAGTAAGTGGAGGCTGGTGATTCATGATTCATGCCAAACACAAACATCATGATAAGCAAGGAGCATCTCGGTGTCTAAAACCAACAAGGGAGTATATGGGAAGTGGAAAGGGGCACAGGTGTTGCTTCAGTTCTTGGAGGTGTAGGGGTAAAGGAGGACTAAAGCCCATCTGGAGCTAAGACTAGAGGGGGGGACATAAAAGTTAAAAGGCTGTAGGTATGCTAGTAGCAAAAGGAGGTTCAAGGAGAGTATGACTGACAAGGAGACTGGCCTAGTGATGGACAATATGGAAAAGCTGAAGTACTCAACTCTTTTTTTTTTTTTTTTGTGGAGGGGAGTAAAGTATTCTCCCAGACCTCTGGGTGTACAAGTATGGTTTGGGAGGAAGAATGAGAGAGCCAACGATGAGAGAAGAACTGGCTGGAGAGTACTTAGAGAAGTGTAACATATTCATGAGAGGTCATGGATGACTGGAAAGAGGCTAATGTTATACTCCTCCCTAAGAAAGGCAAGAAGAGGGCTTGGGGATCTGTTGGCTGACTATATTCATCCAGTCCCTTGGAAGATCATGAAGCTTGTCCATTTCCAGACATGAAATGGACAAGAAGGTAATAAAGAACAGTCAGTATGAATTTACAATAGGCAAACCATGCTTGACAACCTGTTTGCCTTCTGTAATGAAGTGACTGCAAAGTGGTCTGTGTGGAGAGTAGTGCATGCAGTTTACCTTGACTTTAGTAAGGCTTTTGGCCCTGCTTCCTGCAGATTGCTGATTTGGAAGCCACAGAGGTATGGAATGAAAGAACAGTCTACTTGTTGAAGCTCATGAAGTCCAACAGGAGAAGTGCTCATGCCGGCTGAGGACTGGCTGGCAGTCCTGCTGAAAAGGTGCCAGGGGTTATGGTGAATGCCAAGTTGAATATGAGCCAAGTGTGAGTAAGGCAAAATGGGTTACACATGGTTAGCAGAATGAGGAAAGTTCTATCTTGCTTTTCTGCCTCTGGGGCTGTATCCAGAATCCCGTGTCCAGTTCTGGGTTCTCCAGTTCAGGGTGGATGTGGAGAAAGTGGTTAGGGTCCAGTGAAGTCCACCAAGATGGTCTGGAGTCTAGAGCACATGATGTATAAAGAAAAGGTAAAGGAGCTGGACTTGTTCAGTGTGGTGAAGAGGAGGCTAAGGGACAATCTAATAGAACGTTTGAAGGGCAGTTACAGAGATGGTGGAGCCAAGCTTTTTTTTGCTAGTGGCAAATGATGTA
The DNA here is from genome assembly GCA_020745775.1 of Theristicus caerulescens. Classification (NCBI taxonomy): domain Eukaryota; kingdom Metazoa; phylum Chordata; class Aves; order Pelecaniformes; family Threskiornithidae; genus Theristicus; species Theristicus caerulescens. The sequence goes on along the minus strand of CM036559.1, from coordinate 114,671,105 downwards.
AATTTGCCAAAAATTCTAACTCGAAAGTTTCAGAGTGGACGCTGGGGAAAAACTTGCTTACAGTGAGGCTAGTGCTGATGTGAAATAGATTACCCAGAGAGGCTGAACCTCCCTACTCGGAGGTTTTTGAGACTTAGATGGGCAAAGCCTCAGCTGACCTGATCTAGTGTTTGTGATAGTACCACTTTGTGTGGGAAACTGGCCGAGGGATCTCCAAATATCTCTTTCCACCTACCTTTCCATCCCTTCAGCATATTCAGTTTTCATTCCTTCCTCCAGTCTTTCTACTTCTAGAGTTAGCCCTTGGAGTTTTCAGTCAGTAGGAGGTAAGCAGATAGCAGGCAGTAGCTAAATCGGGCACTGAAAAAATGACTGTGCCACCTGCTTGTTCCTCCAGAACTCATGTCTTAGCACTACACTGCTACATGTATTTTCTTTCTTTAAATAGTTGCATTTTTGCCAGTGAAATTATACAAAACTTACATAAAGGTCCCAGTTGACAGATGTAAAGCAAAGAAACGGCTAAAATTAGAAGAGGTAAAAATAGAGGTTGGGAAGCTGTCTGAATGAACTTATAAGCAACAAATTTATGCTGAATTCTGCCAGTTAGGTCTGCTCTATTTATTAGGTCAGACTGTAGCTCAGACAGAGTTCATAGAAAAGAAAAAGGTGTCATGCTGAAAAACAGGCATTTAACATTTTATTGAAGTCTATCAAAAGTCAGCATGTCATTAAAATTGGTTGATATGGCCAGGATGTTTGGATTTGGCCCTTGGCAGAAGGGGCAGGTCCACTGTTGGAGCCTCAAGAGATGAAGGCAGATTATTTACAAACTTTGAAGATAGTTTACTTAAAAGCCTATAAGAAATGTGCAGCTGTATGATGCGTGGAATAGTTGGTGAAAGGACTTTTGACGTCATAGCGTTGCATCACAAAAAGGAATTTTCTAGTAAGTGTACTTGTGGGGGAATTCCATCCAGTTTCCTCTGTCACTGGTGAATGCAGAGTTCATTCGTACCATGGCAGAAGAGACAGGTTCCTGTATTTAATTTCTCTTTTAAGAAGTTGCCATATGGACACAGGTCAGAAATAAGCTTGGGGTCATACATTGCTGCGTGCTGGCTTCTCTGGGTGAATGTGTTTATCCATAAAAAGGCTAGATAGCCATTGCTCTTCTGAGAGTGGTCTACTTCGCCATGGGATGAAAGCACTTTATGGGTGGTTAGTGAGGAGTCGTCGTGAGTTCATGCTCTAGTTTACCCTGTAGTGTTTTTTAATGTCTCCATTCTCATAATTGATAATGCCAGTGATACTGAAAACATTCAGAAAACACTTAAACGTAGACAAAGACTGAGAGATTTGTGCAGATAATATTAGTGACTTCTGATCCACCAAATAAAAGACCAGTTCTGTTAATTAGCTCTGCTTAAAAAGGAGTTGACGTATAGTTGATTATTATAAATACATGAGAACGGTTTTCCAGGTGCTAAAGAAAATCTGCTGTATTGTTTTTTCTGATAGGCATTTGAAAGACAATTCCCTGTGTAATTCATTAGGCACTGCATTTCAAAAACAGTCTTTGGTTGAAATTGTTCATATTTTTACAGATCGCTAATTGCATTTGACTGTCAGACACTGAGTGAATTAAAGTCCTAGAAGGCTTCTTGGTGGAAACACAAAAGAGTATTAAAAAGATTAATACAGCCTGCATATGTAAATGTTTTTAGTTTTTGGGGGTTTTTTTTGTGTGTCACTGCAAGCATTCACAGTAGCATCAAAATATGTCAAACTTCTGGAAGGATATCCCTTTGTATGGCTGCCTAGAAGATATGTAACAAAATACCACTGCACCTGTTAAAAGATGGTTAAAAGAATATTAGTACGTATAAATTATTGTGTAATCCAAGGCTCTGATCTGTCTCAATAAGCAGGTATCAATTTAATGCAAGGATTAGTTTGTGACTGTCTGAGACTTACATTCCTCTAGAGGCTTTCCTTATGTTAAAATCTGTGAATATAAGGATGGATTTCTGTGTTAAAGGATGTGGTTTCTGCTTCCTATTTTTAACTTCGGGTGTTAGCAGGAGGAATTACAAAAATTTCATTCAGCTCTGGTTTCTGATAGTCAGAGGAAAGGTAATGGCTGACTCAGTAGCCCGTTGTTCACTTATGGATAATGCCAAGTGAAGTCTTTTCCAGGTTGTGAATGGTATGCCAGTTTTGGAGCAGGTCTGTTTTCAAGCAATTGAATTGTTATTTCTAAATAATAAATGGTAAAGATGTCAAAAGGCCGTGTTGTAGTATTTTTCTCTAGTTTTATTTCCAGAAGTTGTTACTGTCTTAGGGGAAATTCCTGGTGTCTGAACTTACCTAAGGGCAGTTGTTGTGGGAAAAGGTTCAGTGAACCAGATGACACTGAAGATGACAAACAAAAAGAAAATTTAAGCATGTCAATATATAAAATATAGTAGTGTTGTCTAAGTTGAAATACCTTGCAAATATTTGTCGATTCAGGGGCACCTCTGGCATGGTACTGCTTGTACATACTGTTGCTCTGGATGTGATACTGTTTGGGTGGTATCAGAGTTTAAATAAAAGTTATAACCAGTTGCTTCAGATTTTCTGTACTCTGTAATCTCAATTACTTGAAACTGTACATAGAGCAGGTGTTTTAATCTCTCTCTTTCCCTATTACATATAATATCAGATGAGAAAAAGGGAAAAAATGATTAATCCCCAGATTATTTTTGCATGTTGGTAGGTGATTTCTTGTTGATGTTGAAATCCTGAGTGCTCTGAAAAGCTTTGTTTCTTCAGTTGTGACTTCCCCTGTTAGAATTCAGCTCCAGTTGAAAAGAATGCAAAATGATCAGGTCTACGGAGTAGCACTTTGTTGAAATAAAGAGAAAGCATAATCATAAACCAAGCGGTTTGATGCAAATGTATTTAGTTGGAGGTGTTGCTGTAGCCTCCAGCCATCCAAATGTTGTCCTGAATATTTTTGAATAAATTAAACATCTTTTTTGCATATGTCCTTATGGCAGCTACATTAATCATAACTGCACTAAAAGAGTTGCATGCTGGCAACAGTTTTTAATTTATTTTTCTTAAATGGGGAGTTCATAAAAAACCTACACTATAGCGCATGTCTAAGTATTGCAACATTATAAATTAAATAATACATCAACTGATTCATGTAGCTACCTCTTGGGTGAGACACAGTGGACTTTCTAGGAGGAAAACTTGTACCTAACACCATCTGAGCAGTGAATTGACTAGGCTACCTGGTGGCTGACTAAGAATTAAGATTTTTTTTTTTTTAAGATTAAGTAAATATCTTTCTATTTGAAATATTTTTTTGAGTCTTAAATCACAGGCCATTTAATAGGGATGACTTAGAGTGCAGCCACAAACATTTGAACAACTAAAGGGTGAGAGTCTCATATGTCCAGTGTGCTTTCAAAAAAAATGGTTGGAAGCCCAGCCTATCTTGGATGGTCCAGATGAGTTTAGTAATTTGAATTTACAGTTTTCTTCTCATCTCCCAGTAAGGAGACTGAAATGAAGACAGTAACTTCGTGATTTTTTGTAAATTCATCACATTTGCAAGTAGCCCATCATTTGTCAGATTGTACCTTGACTTCTAGGAATGTAGCTAATTGTTTTCTTGCAACAAGTCAGTGTAAATATTGTTTGCATTAAAGTGGCACCTTTATTTTATGGAACTGGCCTACTTGTTTAAGAAAACAAGTGCTAAACTTGAACAGCTTGTCACAAAGCCGTGAGAAATTTGTTTGATCCTAAAGATGCCTGCTAGTATTTTTTAAGTAACTGTGAATAACTGCATATTCTACTAATTAACATGTATAATTAGGATTTATTTTAAAAGCCTATAATTATTCAGGTAATTAGCTAGGAACAATTGAGCCTCATCTTCTTTTGAGCATCATCTAAGCTAGGATTAAAGGTAGGGCACTATAGATAACAATTTTTTTAAAAAATTTTACAGGCAAAACAACACTACTTGAATAGGCACGGAGCAAACAGAGTTAAATTCTAGGCTTCTCTGTGAGCTGTAACCTGGTCAGTGTGATGCATGCTAAAATACAGGTGCTTTGTCTTGACTAGATTTTAGAAATTGTTTGGATTGGAAATTTGATCAGCTATGTGTAATATCTGATTGTTGATGTGCCCATTTTAGCACTTAAAAATATCTTTGAGATCCTGAAATGCTGCAAGAAGGTACTGTTGTAACAAGCTAACAGCATTTGGATGTGTACAATCAGGATTAGCTTCATCTAGGAGAACCTTGGCACGTGACAGTCATGTTTTGGAACACATGACTGCATTTTATGCTTTCACTTAGGTGTATTTGCTTTAATCTGCTCTGTTTCCCCTGAGCCAATTCTAACTGGAAATTGGCTGCTTTCTGCTTATAACTTATCTTGTGAATGTTGATTACTGATGGAGAGATGTCAGTTCATTTAATTAAGAATGGGTTGGTAGATATTGAACTAATCTTCTGACGTAAAATTGCTGCTGACCATCTCCATAGGAGTGCTAGACTGTGCAGTAGTGTGAGGAAAGCTCACCTATTGAAGATAACTGAAGTGGTTGCATATTCTTCTGCACTGGACCATAGGGGATCCCATCTTACTGTGGTTCTGGGCAGCTTCAAATAGAGTAAAGTGTTCTATGAAAAGATAATTTGTTGAAAATTATGTTTACCTCTGGTTGGAAGTACTCCTGGAGAAATAAGCATGCCTGATTGAAATTAGAGTGGATAATGAATGTCATTTTGTTTCTTATGTGTGAATTCATTGGCATAATCAGTCTTTCAGCCCTTCCATTGTAGCCTGCTGGATTTCTTTTGTATACTTGCATTAAATATTATAAATTTCTGACTACAGGAAAACATCTAATTGGTGTAGCTATGCAAATGTTCTCTAAATACCTGATATATGACGGAGTAAATCACTGCTTTTATTTAACAGACTAAACAGAAATGAGTTTAAATGAAAAGAATAATAGAACAGGTAATTAAAAGCAATAAAGAAATCTTGAAATGTCATATACCAACAAGCATTATTTTTGTTAAATGGACAAGCAAATTAGTAATGATAATTTTGGAGAGGTTAGCGAAACATTTGTTAAACTACAAAAGCATGAAAGGGCTCAGTACATGAGCAGCTCACTTTTTGTTAGCCAGTTATTTCTCCGTAACACCCGGAAAATTCATCCGGTCAGTGTGCAGAGGAGGAGGGAACTTCAGGCTTCCGTATGGCATCTGGGAGGCACTAGGATGCTGTTCATAGGCCGTGGTGTTTGAAACAGTGTGAACCTCACTTGACCCTCTCTTTCCAATGCTTGATATTATTCTTAGCAGTCCCAGTCTGTGTGTGCGTACCTGCATTGAGCAATTCCTGTTTAATGCTTTGTTTGTAAAAGTGAGAAAAATAATGAGCGGTAAGTCTCTCTCAAAAATGTGTATGACCTGCTGAAAAATGCACATATAATATTCTTCTTTATGAATTGTATTGTAAATATATATATATTTAAATCACAATATCAGTAAGGTATAGGGAGTTGAACATTCACACAGGATAACACTATTGCTGCACTCAAATCACCATTCAGTTAAAAAAAAAAGTCAGCATCCTCTCAGTGTTGGAAAGGTTCCAGAATTAACTGCTCTCAACTACGTTTTGTACAAATGTGCCATGATGACCCTTATTTTTTCCTCTAAAATGCCAGTTTTACCCACCTGTAGAATTATTCTGTTTAGGCCGTGCATTTAACTCAATACACCTTTTGAAGAAACCAGAGATTTAAGACTGATCAGCTGAAACCTCTTCAGTCTTATTACAGCATATGCAATACTTTGGTTCTTGCCATTCTACCTATATTGGAAAGAAAATCAAATTCATAAATAAGGTAGTACAGTATTTTGGAAAACCTCCATTTCAGTTTTGTCTTTATTCTGCCTCAGCTTAATGAGCCACATTTGTTCAAATTCAGAGATATCAGTGGAGCAACAGCAAGAGCATTTTGGCACGGTAGTTCTTGTACGTCTTGCAGTCAGTGGCTCTGTTTAACATGCAGGAGGTTTATTGTTGTTCACTTCTCATTCTTTCCAAACACTATGGAATATAATTTGGGGCATCTTCATTTCCAAATAAGTATTCTTTAACAAAATGAAAGTGACTGCAGCGTGCATTGTGCAAGCCATATCAAAAGCACTGAGAGATTGAAAGATTGAAAGATCAATAGATTGAAAAGGTGAGGAGGAATAGGAAAATAAAGTTAAGAACAAATTTGACAAACTGGTTGTCCAAAATTCTCTCCAGGAAAATTCTAGATTGAAGTTCTAGGTATTTCATGTTTGCAAAATGAAATGAATTTATCTTGAAAATGCAGTACATTGCATGCCTGTGATAAAATGAATTTAACAACATCTTAGCAATGAAGCACAAACAGCAAAGCTAGAACCAAAATAGCTTTCCAATATTTGAATTTCTTATGCTAATTACGTGATGGTGGTTTATCTGCACACATCTTTAGAGCATTTTACCTCCTCTTATTTGTGCTGTTTACGTATATGCAGCATTTCATCAACATGTGCACACAATCTGTTATAGGAATGATGTAGTCAAGAAATATTATGAAAAGACTCATCTTTCAGGTTATTTTCTGCACAAAATCTTGACTTCTTGGAAACTTGTTGTAAGTGCTATATATTTTGTCTGTGACTGTCATCTGTGCAAGATGCTTGTTTACACAACTCAATACACACAAAAAGTGTTGGAAATTTTTTATACCCGTACATGGCCATGCCCCACCTCTGGCTACCTACTGGTCTGAAAAGCAAGAGGAAATACACATGTCAAATCAGAATTTTCTGGTAGTACAGATTACTGTAGAAATTAAAAAAAGGCAGCTTAAAGCACAATTTGTGCTGAATTAGTACTGAAACATTAGCAGGTGCTGCATTCTAGCTGTTCGGTTTCAGGAAATGGAGTGAAGTTGCTCAGCTAAGTCAGAAGGTGCTCAGATAAATCAGAAGTTGTTACTTTCTTCTCTTGGATACTAAGCAGGTTTCTCTCCAGCAGGAAAATAGCTTTGTGGTCTTTCAATAAAGCCATTTTTCCAAGAGAGAATTACTTTCACCTTCTACGTAATACTGATTAGCCAGTAAATCTAGGTATTTGTTTGTGCATTTGATTGGTATCAAAGAGGAAGTGATGTAGAATTTGTAAATAGAAATGTGCTGATTCCAAGGAATTTCGGTTTGGACTGTTCTGGAAAGTTATTTGTCCAGGTCAAAAGGTGAATGCTATAGTACTAGGCTCTATTAATAAAAACTATTTCTTGGCAAATGTTAGAAAGAGTAACCTTTGAAGAAAAGCATTGTAATGGTTAAAAAAAAGAAAAAAACACAAACCAAAACCAATCACAAAACCACCCCTCTTTTGTGTCGCACTATCAGTATACCATTCTCATAGTTTTCCTGAAGCTCAAAATACTGATTCCTTTAAGCTGGGCTTCCCTTGTTATTTGGTTTGGGTAATTTGGTGTGCTAGTTATTCTAGTTTCATTTCTTGCTTGAGGCTCATTTGAAACTGTTCGGTTTGCAAGTGGAATATTTCGAGGGACAACACTTGATAAATTTGCTGCTGTTTTTTGTTGGGTGAGCGGTCCTTCGTGCTCACAAGGCTGAAATCCAGGATTTAACAGGCATTGCCAGCTTCTCCTGTCTGGAAAAGGTGCAAGCACTTCTAACGTGTGACTGTGCAAGCTGGCACAGCGTGTAATGCTCGGTCAGAGCTGCATGGCATTCCTGTCTGTGGTATTCATGGGTTAAGTGACAGGACTGCATAGCTACAAGGCGAATTGCTTGTCAGAGAAAATGCAGCCGGGAAGACCTGGGAACGCGGGGAAGACCTGGGAACGGGAGTGGGATTAGCCTGCTGAAAGGGTTTCTCCTGCCTGCGACTGGAGGGGAACCACCTTTCTCGTGGCATTTTCTGCCTGCACAGTAGAAGTGGCTGAGATGAACCTGAACCAGCTGTGGATTACACCACAACCCATGGCGCAATCCAGAATCAAGGTCGCGTGGCTTTCATAGGCAGGGCAGTAGACTGATAGCTTACAGGACTGCTGCCGTGCAGTTCTGCTGTCCCTGCTCTGGGAGACTCAGCTTCCGAGAGAAAGGAGACATTTAGGGCGGTTAGGACTTCAGCCTTCTGAGCTTCATCTAGGTGCATCTTTGTGTTTCTTATTTGTGATAGTAGGGACTTAAGAAGATTCTTTAAATGTGATGTATTATGTGGAAAAATACAGAGAGAGTGAGACCTTATCTGCTTAGTGGTGAGAGATCCTCAGTACCAAAGGACAGGAATTGTGGAATCCAAGGGTTAGTCTGATGCATCAGAGATGTTCAAGAATCTCTTTGGTTTTATTTTTTGATAATTTACTTCCTGACAAAAAAGTAACCCAAGCCCTGTGTCATCCAATGATCTCACCTATCAGCCTGTCGTCACAGTATTTGGGATGCTGAAAGGGGTTGCTGGTGAGGTGGCTGAAGCCCTCAAAGAGGTAGATTATGTTCAGCGGTGGTGCCTCTTCATCACAACTGTGAAGAGGAGTTATGGAACAGTGACTCGAATTATGAAGTCCCTTTAAGAAAAGGCATTTACAAATAACTTTTTAATCTCTTTTTAGTTATGCATAATGTATAAAACATGATTCTGTGCCTATTTAATAAAAATAGACTTAATACAAAAAGCAAGTTTAATTAAAACTCATAACTGGAGATGTCAGAATGCTGATCACAGGTCTGAATGTACCTCTTTCTAAATTTAGTTATATATTCTGAATTTCATGATGGATATTATGTACTCAGTGCTTTGGGAAGTCATGCATAATGTAAAAAGCATTTTCACTTAATGGTACCTCTAGCAAATGTTCTCTGTGCTAATATTGTATGCCAAGTAGAATGTGATATAACAAACGATTTATTTATTTTCAATAGGTCATTAAATTTTATCCTCAAAATTTTGTGAAACTGCAAGAACTTAAAAAGGAAGCGTAACACATTTAAGTTACGTGCGTGAGGAGATAGGTTTGTGGATGCAATCAAATCACAACTGAATTTTATAATCAGGTGGCTCTACTGCAGCAGAAATCATTTTAGTTACTCCATAAAGCTGAAATCCTAAACTTGTCTGTTGCAAAGAATTTTTGTACTGATTCAAAATGAGCGTTGGTTTGAAGAATAACCTTCTGGGAAATTGTTGTGGAAGTCTTCACAGGTAGGTGTAGCTTTTTAGGGCTCTGTAGGCCATACCATCCTTTCCCTCTTTTTTAAAGTAAGGAGTAACAGTAGAAAATGTATTTAATAGTATTGGAATGCTAGGGTTTCTGCTTATCAGATAACAAAGGAGTGTCTTAGCACCTTGAGCAGGTTATGATTTTCTTTGATAGACTATTATTTTCTTTTAGGTATTTAACAGACAGGCAGATGTGGTGCTTAGGGACATGGTTTAGTGGTGGACTTGGCAGTACTAGGTTAACGGTTGGACTCGATGATCTTAAAGGTCTTTTCCAACCTAAATGATTCTATGATTCTATGAATAGGAGCCCTGAAGAAAGCACAAATATTATTTTCAAGATAAAATATTCTCCGTGCAAAGATATGTAAACAGGATGTAAAGAGGATGTAAAGAGGACCAGGCACTTAGGGTCCACCATTTCTCAGTCTGAGAAATACTGCTATGTCTCTAAAATTTATTATAATGTTTAACCTTGTTTCAAAGTCACAGTTCTTTTGTTTGTTTGTCTTTGTTCAACATAACAGATGAAAAACGTTTCTAAGCAAAAAAAGGTTTTCATCTATCATTTTAAGTATTAGGTCAAGAATTGAAGAATTATGTAAATCTAAATCATTGCATGACAGGTAGTAGAGAAAGTAGCAACTGAATATAATTTTTATGTATGAGGTATGTTATGGTTGCTGGTTTTAGATTTTTGTTGAGATTGAAATGAAAAACACCAATGACTACTAATTGATCCTTTATGTGCTTTTGTAGGTTCTCAGACCCCAAAAAATCTTGAGGAGGTACTAATATGGCCACAGGAAACCCTGTATGTCCCTTCAGCAGTTTAGGAAAGATTTTTACACGTTTATTTCTGCTAGTGGTAAAACACACCAATCTGAGTTTGGTTGGATTTGTTTGTTTGTTTTTCTGAAGAAGCGGTGATTTGCGTTAAAAACAGAAATTAGGGGTTGAAGTGTCATCCTGCAGTCTGATGCATTGGGTGGATTATTGTTGGAATAGGGACCTCAGAGATGCAGCGAAGGGAGTGCATAGCTTAGCACACCAAGGCCTGTGCCTGTGAGTTGGGTGTTCCAGTGGTGGGATATAGCCAAGGCCACCAGAACCTTATGGTAGCCTGGATCCTAGGGCTGCTCGCAGGTTTCAAATTTGAGTGTATGGGGCAGAAACCAAACTCGCTGTGAAGGTTTTGTTAACAATATAACTGTGTGATTTGAATTTGTTCAATATGAAAACAAACAATGTGGAGCTTACTCTGTTATTCATTTTATGTATTTTATGCTGCGTCAAGGCTCTCAGTACTCCGTGAAGACTGGAGGGGGTGGGCAGTGCTGCCTCGAGCCGGGGAGCCCAGCTGAAGCGGGTGGCTGATGTGGACCTCTGATGGCCCCCCATGCCAGGCACCGCTCGGCAGCAGCTCTCCTCTCCCACGCTCTTCTCTCTTCTTCTCCAGTTGCTACGTTTCTCCTCATACATGAGAACATGAGCACTTGCCGGACTGATCAGTCAATCTTTGTCTGCTGGTTGGAAGCCAAACCAGCTGGGAGATGTGTTTGTTGTCTTAACTGGTGATCCATTCAGAAAGTAGGCTTGCGGAGTCTTTTTGTCCTTGGGCAGGATAACAGCTCTGCATCTCAGTTTTCAGCAGGCCAAAAAAGTGTTCTTCAAACCTGTATCCAGGCTGGTGAGCTTGTGTGTTAGTTGATGTGATCTAGAGAAGAGAAATTAAGCAAATGGGTCAAATACTTGAAAACTAAATGAGCAATCTGTTCTCAGACTGGTGCAAATCGTAGCAAGTTTCTAACAGGAGAATTCAGTACAGATTCTAGAAATACATTCCAATGGTGAAATTATCTAAATACTGGAATAAGTTTGTGAGGAGACTGTGGGATCCTCATTATTGGAGGCTTCAAAGCCAGAGGTGGGAATGATGGAATTGTACCTTATTCACCGGGGAGGGTGATGGAGTCGGTGGCCACCAGCCCTGTTTTTCTGCAAGTCTTTATGTTTTCTGTCGGCACAGCTGCACTGCAGCATGTGTCAGAGAGGCTTCTGTGTCAGGGTTGGAGAAGTCCCAGCTAGGAAGGTGAGAGACACAGTTTTTGGATTTTTGGAACACAATTGTTCACTAGATTTTTCCTCTGTCAGAGAGCACTTTAAGTATTTGTCTGTGGGTATTGAAATTATCACTGTAGTGAGATTAACCAGTCATCCAGTTGCTGTCAATCTCAAGAAGTTATTGCTACAGCAGTTCAGCTAGTTCATGTCTTTGAGCTTCTTAGGGCAAATCTGAAATCTGGAATTAATTAATTTTATTAATTTAAAAAAAGCAAAGGTTCTTGAGGGTGATAATACAATGCAGAGTTAGAGCCTAAACTTTACAGAGTAACACTGTATGAACTCATGAATATTACATAGTGTCAGGCTTATGTTTTATTTGGTGTATTTATTTTTATTGTAGTGAAGACAGGCTCCCCAGGGAGGTAGTCACAGTGCCAAGCCTGACAACATTCAAGAAGCATTTGGACAACACCCTCAGACATATGGTGTGAATTTTGGGGTTGTCCTATGCAGGGACAGGAGTTGGACTCGATGATCCTTGTGGGTCCCTTCCAACTCAGGACATTCTATGATTCTATGAAGGTAGTGCTTTTCATCAATGTGACCTATAGAGAAAGCATGTCATTGAGCTATACTAAATTCTGTTGCTGGTGGAGGTCTATTAGGGTAATAAAAGCTTACGCCTTTATATTGGTTGTGGCCAATGTATTAATGAGAACTGGCAATACGTCTACACTCAGGCCAGCACATACTGTTTTCAGTTTGCTATTTCTGTTTCCAGTATTTACTAATGTATGGCAGATCATAATTGCAAGCAGATTGTATAACGCCAAAAAGTCAGTAGAGCAAATGAGCTGTTTGCACTGGGGTTGATAATGAGCAGTAAGGTTAGGCTGAAATTACTTTTCCTCACAGCTTTCTAAGCATGCTGTGATTGATTTTTAAATCAATGAGATTAACATTTATCCTTCTTGTTCTCCCTTTCCTTGACTTTTTGTATGTATGTTGCAAGTATTTGGGGGAATGGGCGGGGGAACCATCTTAATAATTATTAAGAACATGATAGCTAAAAATCAACAGCTCAGTAAAAAGACCAAAAAAGTTATTTAAAGACATTTTAATTTGTTAGATACATTCTTTTCTTTTTGAGAACTTAATGGTAGGTAAAATGAAGGTATTAAGGAATGATCTATGAAAAAATTTATTTCTTGAATTGTTTATTTTTAGGTTATTCTAGTGAAATTGCTGATAAAGTTTCATATAGTGATGTGATTTAGAGAACGCTCATTAACTGGTAAAGTTAACTGTGTTTTCATAACAAGTTGTATCCTTTCCTGGTTCTGAAATAACATTTTCTTCATTTAGATATGTTTTTGATGAGTTCAATTCAATGTGCAGTTAAAGGTTGAAAAACATACTAGGATTTGAGGAACTGGATATGTTTGTTTATTCTTACCATCCTCTTTCAGTCTGTGAATATAAATTAGGTTTGAGGCTGTTAGCCATACCAAAATCTCATAAGATAGGATGCTCAGAAGTAGTAAATTTTGTTAGCAACAGAGAATATATACCTTCATAAATGTTAAATTTACAATGCAGCACCTGCTTGGATGAACCTAATTTTTCTTCCGTGTATCTGCTGTATTTAAGATGGTTCTACTTAAACTATTAATTAGTAACTTTCAAATAATGTATGCTATATATGTTTTAGAAAATAATTAAAATTCTGGTTGAAATCTCTTTCAATTTCAGATGGAATAAGAGTCAACTTGACACTAACCATGATTCAAAAACGAATAGTAATCACTTGGTAAATAAGCGATGGCTCTTTTATCATTTGCTAACATCATGATGGAAAAGAAAGATGGAAAAGGAAAAATTGGGACTTTAAATAGCATGAAATAGTACAAAATTTTGTGTAAAGTCCAGTGTAAAACAACCGTGCTTCAGAATACTGAAATAAAAACAAAAGTAGCAGTGGTTACTTGTGTAAACCACTGTGTGAAATAAAAGTTTGCTGATTTTAATCAGCATTATAGTTAGTGATTTAAAGCATTGATTTAAATGGATTGACCCTGACTTTGCTATCTCTGATTCCTTGAGAAACAAATGTAAAATAGCATTGTTTTGGTACAGTATGAAAAGTTCAAGTTTGTACCTGCCTGTGCAATGTTAATAACATTATGTCTAGCCATACCAAAGTTTGATCGTTCAGACAGTTTTACGAAAATGTAATTTTCTGGGAGTCCAAGAGAGCCATGTTTCACAAAAGCTATTCCCACAAGAGCTAAATGCCAAGGTAATCAATCATACAGTGTACTGTATCCTGTTGTTATGGATAGAATACATTATTTATGCAGTATAAAGATTTTTCAGATGTTGTTGAAATGAACAGGCAAGTGAATGAACAACTGTAAGGTATAATATGTCCTTAGCTGAGAATGCAATTTCCTAGGTTAAAATTTGTAAAGATACCTTCAATGCTTACAGCATGTTTGGACTGATTTGCTGCAAGTATGGACTTTGGGGAAGTAGCGAGAAGTCAGTTAGAAATCTATAATATGCTAATTACACCTGCAGATGAGTGCCAGATCTTCTACTCTAAGTATTTGTATACCACTTGCATTTCAATTACTAAAACCAAAAGTTGTTATTCAGTCACTGGAAATAGGGTAAAACATTGTGGCAGCAGTACAAAACCCAAGGACTGTTTGAGGTGGTACAGTGTGGGTTCCTCAGTGAGCCATTGCATATGATCACCAGTCATATATTTAATGAATATAATTAGGCACAGGCTTAGGCTTTTGATGGAAAGTTGTCTCAGCTTTCAATTTTCCCCTCACTGCATTGTTTCAAATATTTTGTGCTGAGAATGGAATGATAGTTGTTTTCACCAGCTTCATTTAATAAACTGCGATATTTGTACAAGAAGCCCTAAAAGACTGATAGAAAACAGTATAGCAGTGGAAAAAAAAAAAAAAACGCTTCTATAAATGGCTACATATCAAAATGAGTACGACCTTCTTCCCTTCTCCCTGTCAGATCTGGCAGTTGTTTTTAGTTGGTTAGCAGGAAAAGCTGCAGTCATACCTGCAGAGTAGTTTTCAAACTGTGATCTTGTTACACTCCCTGGCTGAAGAGATCTGCAGCTCAGGGACTTGCAGGGGCAAAGGCACAGCACTGCTGTACTTACTGTCCCTCGATAGATTTTGTTTTGTTTTGTTTTTTGTTACTGTTACCTACCTACCTACTTTTTGAGCCCATGTAAACTCTTAACACCTTCTGTATTCTTTGGCAAAACATTCATGGCTTTGCCACTTGCCACATGAAGGGGTGCCTTTGGGTGTTTAGCCACGCTTTCCCTAGTTCTATTTGCTGGTGTTGATTTAATTCCTCTATACCTGCTGCTAGCTCTTCTCCCTCTTGCCTGCTTTTCTACCTCCTTCTCAATCAGCTCCAGGGCCGTTCTCATGCCTTTTTACTCTTCCCCTTTCCTACTCTTTCCCAATTTTAAATAGTTTCAGTCAGCTCTTCTCTCCATCATGGTTCCCTTTGTCATCACTCTGTCACCTCCATTAGATCTTCTCTCGGTAGTCTTCCTCTCTTTGGCCCTCTCACCTTTGCCTTATGGTTCTTCCCTGTTCATCCTCGATTCCCACTTCCACACTGGCCTATCATAGTTTCCAAGCTGCCACATTTCTTCATGCCCTTCTATTCATTTGCACATGTACGCTTGTTTCAGTTCTACTCAGTAGACATCATCATCCTGTTCTTTAGCAACTGCTCTCTGATTTCCCTCTTTCACAGCTCCTGTTCTCTGAGAGTCCTGACGTTAATCAGCCTTCCTCTCACTTGTTGGTTGTTCACTTGGCCTTCCCATATGTGCTCCAGTTTTTAGGGGGTTTGCAGATGTGAGCACCCTCTGTTCTGGTGTCTGTCTTCTTTAATAGTTACTCCTTCATTATTTCAGAAATCTCATAGTCTTCAGTCTCCTTCTTTGACAACGTTTTGTACAGCTCTGCCTTTTGCTTTTTTCCTCCTCTTATCTGTGGAGAAATCCTGTCCATGAATACAAATTCATTCCTGTACTAATGAGTCTTATCTCAGTCTCTCTACTCCAGCTCTACCTCTCTGTCCAAATTAAAATCTTAGCTGACCTTTCATGGATTAGGCAATTCTCAAGAAAAAAGTTCAACCCTCTTTGCTATCTTCTTTCACAGTCACTGTGAGTATCACCACTAATTCTCACTTTAGCCTATGCCTTAGTATTTCCATGGTCACTTTCTGGTGCTTATCTAAATCCTTCTTAATCCTCCTTTTGTCCCTTCATTTTCCACAGATGACAAATTACGTGCTCTCTCTTTCCTGAAGAGCACTCTTCTGCAGCTTCTCCGTGGACTAACATTCCCCAGCCCTATTGCAC
The DNA here is from genome assembly GCA_020745775.1 of Theristicus caerulescens. Classification (NCBI taxonomy): domain Eukaryota; kingdom Metazoa; phylum Chordata; class Aves; order Pelecaniformes; family Threskiornithidae; genus Theristicus; species Theristicus caerulescens. The sequence continues at coordinate 114,655,286 of CM036559.1, read as the reverse complement.
ACATGATGTTACATTTTATCTCAATTCCCTGAGTAACACTAACCCTCAGCAATTATTCTTAATTTGGTTTTTTTTTTTGCTTTGAAGTTGTTTTACGTTATTTTAGACCTGAAAAATTGTGTTTCTTTCAATTAGTTGGTCTAGAAGATCTTGCCTTATATAAATCTTTCTTGTTCTTCCTACTTGGCATTTCTAAGACATACCTTTCCTATTCGTTCACATAGATAAAATTCTTATCAAGGGGTATTAGGATTTTCTGTCTCGACTTCTGCAGTGTCTTCTCTGCCTTTCTTTATGAATGCCATTTTGCTCCGTTAGTATCTATTCAAAATGCTGCTGCAACGTTACCTCTCTTCATGTGTCTCCACAGGCCCTTAACTTTCAGCACCTTTCATGGCTTCTCATCTCTCAATTGCTATCAAGAGCTTAGTTCTCACTGTTATTGCCCACTTGCTTATTTTTCAAACACCACTTTGATATTTTTTTTTTGGCCTCAGCTTTTCCTCACACTTAACAAAAGCTACTGGTGGATGGCTGCCAGTCTACCTCAGAAGGTTTTTCAATTTCTTCATCTAGGATCCCCTTTGCAGCAATGCCTGTGGAAATACGAGAGGGCAGGTCTCCTGCTGTGTCATGCCCATTGCTCATAATCTTCCCAGGCAGCTTGCTTCCTTGACCTTCATCAGGCTGTATTTGTCTGTTCTCTTGTGCCTTCTACTTAACCCTTATGCTCTTTGGGCCAGGAGTTGTCTTTTGCTAAATTTTGTATAAAGGGATTCATGGTTTGGGAAGGTGGATTCGACAACAACAAAAAAATTAATAATAAATGACTCTGCAAGTGTGCAGCATCAGTCAGGCACTTTCTGATTTACTGGTTACTTATTTGCATATTTGAACAAATGTACATCTATTGCTGCTGATAAATAGATCCTGAATGAAGGCAGACAAGGTCTTATTCTCACAGCAAGCAGTTGAGTCAGTGCCATGGGCAGCAATGCTACTTCTGGGTTTCTTTTCCTCACTTTTGTATGTAGAAACACCACTAGCAGTTAAAATAAATCTCACTGCGAGGAATTAATTTGATTCACATTTTTCTCCCTGTAAATGTGCTATTTTACATACATATTTTGTACAAGCGTTTAGAGTACGTGACTTAAGCAGTACATTGAAAACATGAAAGTCTTGTCGTAGGACAAGCGCTTAATGCCAATGTTGCTGTTTCTTGTGTACTGAATACAAATCAGTTGTTTCAAGAAAAAGAGCAGAACTAACCAGTTTACAGAATTACGTGACTTACAAGGTTTCCATTCTGATTATTTCATGTCAGTGCTGCTGTTGATCTGTTCATTCTTGAAAAATACACGTCAGTAAGCAAAGAGTGGTCTTTGCTCCCAGGCTCCGCTGGGGGGGACAGGGGGGGGGACGGGACGGGGACGGACGGGGACACCTCTGCTGCATCACGGCAGAGGATGCAGTCTCTTCAGGCCCGTTCAAAAGTGCCAGAAAGCGATACAGAGAAAATTCTCTCGTGTAGGCACCATCTCTGTGGACATATGCTGAGGTTCCCTGGAGAACACTGATGTGTTGAAATGTTGGAACACAGAGACTACTTTGGAGAATTACTTTCTGTATTTGAGCTGACAGCCATGACTGCTGTGAACCTAAAAGTGGAGAGAAAGAGGGAGTGTAAAGAGACAGTCCAAGAATTACGTGTGGAAAATATAAGTTTAAAAACAATGTTTTGCATTGTGGCTTTCTTGTTTTTTGGTTGGTTTTGGGGGGGGGGGGTGTGTTGGGTTTTTGAGGGGGGGGGTTGAGGGCTTTAGCCTTTTGGACATGTCTGTTGGCATGTTTAATTCTCCCAGACCTCTTTACTAATTTTTTCTTATAAGGCACAGCAAATAAAACCCAATTTTTTTTCCTGTACTACTTGCTCACTTGCAAGCAAAACGATACCTGACAACCTAGCATTAGAAAGATTTTAAAATAAAAATTGTTTAGACTTTTCTGGTGTGAAGCCTTTGCATTATTAAATGCTTTAAATCAATTTTGTTTCAGACAGGGATTTAGTGTGCCTGGTAGCATCTCTGTCTGGCTGCTGGCATGGAAGCACGGGAACCTTTGTACTTTGCCAGAGATGAAGCTACTACTCTGTTAACTTAAATGCCAGAGACTTTGTTTATGGTACTAGAGATCCTAGGTTTGATCTTTTATGGCAAATAAAACAACTGTGTGCTCATGCCCATATTTCATTACACTGGAACTATTAGCTTATACTCCTGTGAAATCTGTGTACAAGCAATCTCTAAAATCAAGAATATATGCAGTAGGTTAAACTCTTCTGTTTGTCAAAATTTATTATAGTCCGGTGTATATTTTGCTTCCGGTGCTACCCATCTTTTAAGTTGTATTTTCATGTCTGTAACATGAATTACATTTAAGTTAACAGTATAGTTGTTTTATCCTGACCTTTCCCACCAGAATTATATTAGTCTGCCCTTTAGTTAAAATCACATGGATAATTGTGGCTAGTAACAACCTGAAAAATCCTGTCTTTACAAAAAGTATTCCACATGCGTCTTATAAGAGAAGATTAAAAAATGAAAAGCATTAGGTCTAGTTGTGAGATGTACCCATTACAATTCAAATGCAGATAAGAGCAAATACATTAAAAAAAAAAAGTCTTTGAGTAGATTTAGAAGTCCTTAGTATTTCATTTTGAGGTAGATGAGTTTGTGATTGTAAATTTACCAAATTATATTATCTTTCTGTATATGCATTCATTATATTGCTATTAATTCTGACATGGACTATAAGTACTTTGTAGAGATCAAGTCTACAGATAAAACATATACTTACTACTATGAAAGCGACAGAAGCTTTACTAATATAAAAAAGCCAGAAGTGAATGTGTGGAAATTTCTGTGATTTTTGTGTTTTCAATGGTTCTGAACCGTGCTTGTGACAGGAGCCGTTTCCAGCACAAATTGCTTTGCTATAGTTACACAGCAAAGATTCGTATGTCAGTGTATATGCATCAGTGTGTGCTAGTGTGGAACACAGGCTTACCCAGTCACTGACAATAACATGCAGGGCATTTAGGAATGCCAAGAAAGAAAATTAAGTATTTTCATGTACATTGTTTGAGACCACTGGTAAAAGCAAGATTCTGCTGGCTAAACTAGGCTAATTGTATTATTTAAGATGTCAAATTGAATCATAGAATAGAATCATAGAATGGCTTGGGCTGGAAGGGACCTTAAAGATCATCAAACTCCAGCCCCCCTGCCATGGGCAGGGATGCCACCCACCAGACCAGGTTGCTCAGGGCCCTGTCCAACCTGGCCTTGAACACTTCCAGGGATGGGGCGTCCACAACCTCTCTGGGCAACCTGTTCCAGTGCCTCATCATCCTCTGAGTAAAGAATTTTTTCCTAACATCTAATCTAAATCTCCCCTCTTTCAGTTTGAAACCGTTCCCCCTTGTCCTATCGCTATCTGCCCTTATAAAGAGTCTCTCTCCCTGTTTTATGTAAGCCCCCTTTAAGCATTGGAAGGCCACCATAAGGTTTCCCTGGAGCCTTCTCTTCTCCAGGCTGAACAACTCCAACTCTCTCAGCCTGTCTTCATGGGAGAGGTGCTCCAGCCCTCTGATTGTCTTTGTGGCCCTCCTCTGGATCCGTTCTAAAAGCTCCACATCTTTCTTGTGCTGAGGGCTCCAGAGCTGGATGCAGTACTCTAGGTGGGGTCTCACAAGGGCAGAGTAGAGGGAGAGAGTCACCTCCATCAACCTGCTGCCCACGCCTCTTCTGATGCAACCCAGGATATGGTTGCGGATGAAATTGAACCTTGGTGTAACTGCTAGCGATTGGGAAGAGTGAATGCTTTGAAGATGAACCTAAGAGTTATTTCTGTCCCTTCTACTGAAAACCAAGAATGATATTCTATAAAGTGGTATGAAAACCAGGAGCTATGGCTTCAGAGCCTGAAAATCAGTTAGATCATCTTAGTGCAAAGACTATGTCTGTCTGACTAACCTGCAACCTTGGTTTCTCCAGTTTTTGGTTACCAGCCTTTCTGGTCAATCCTTCTGAAATAGTTGACCCTGTTTGTGTCCACATCATCTCCTTTCTGTGGTGTTCCTTGAATGCATCTGTGTGCTTCAGGCCAAGAGAACAGAAAGTCCTGCAACAGCAACCTGTTCTCTGCTGTTCCCACCCTTCTGTATGTCACTTCCTACTTATCCATAAGAAGAAACAAGCCTAAGAGGAGTGGCAAAACTAATTGTGAACTGGATGTGTATGTCACCTATTAGAATTAATGTTCAATGTTGATGCAGATGACAAAGGGCAGACAGCAATGGGAAGAAAGCTCACATGACTTGGTCACAGTTCATGAAGGTTAACCTTAAACGCCACTGCATGCATCTTAGAAATGTGGTCACAAGGTGGCCTTTCCCCTCTTAGCTTGCAAGATCCTTCCCTCAGTGGAAATGATGCTTTCTGTGTTTGGATTTGAAGGCTATTGATGAACATTAGATGGTAGGGAGTGTAGTTGTCCAGTTTCGGCATGGTTTAGGCAGCTCTTTGTATGTCAGATCAGCACTTGGTTCGCTCCACGAGCTTCCAGTCAGTTTTCAGTGTTGTCTAAGGCTTTGGTCTTGATTTTCAAAGCAACTGTTGGATCAAACACCCCAGCTACATCAAAGGCTGTATTTCTATTTGTGAACTGCCAGAATAGCTATATTCCTTTGGGTCAATGTAGATGATGAAATATCAGAGCAACCATACATGAGCTGAGGACAGAGTGTTGTGGGTTGGGGGTACAGGCTATCAAAAAAAAAAAAAAAACCCCAACAAAAAACAAACCCCAAACCTGTGAGGTGATCAGGTGAATCCAGACTAAGATGTTTTAAAGGAAATGCTACAAACCCTCTCTGTGAATGTGTTCCATCATAAACATGATGCAGAAAGAACTCCCATTTTTATCTGAAAAATAATTGTCAAAAAGAAGAAAATTAATAAAATTTGGAATGCTGTCAGATCATGAAAGTGATTGTATTTTTAAATATCCTTTTATATGAGCCATAATATGCTAAATTTTTAAAAGTTGTAGGGTAACGTCCTAGCAGTATTTAAAGCTTACCTTTTCTTAGCATTAAAATCACAAACACCACTTACTGGGAAAGGCCATATTATTAGCAAAAGCTAAAGGGTGGCATAGCTGAAAAGGAACTGAATATTGTGTAAGTATGACTGTTGATGGACTCAGATTAAGTCCGATCAACTTCTAAACAAACCGTACAGGTTTTGGTTTTAGCTGATCAGAAATATTCCCCCACTGTGCTTTATAAAGTACTATGGACAGAATCGATAGTGCCAAAACAATTCTTTCTCCCCATTCAACCTGGTTGCTAGGAACTGATAAATTGCTTAGAGTTGAACATAAAAATTGCAACTCCAGACAATTTAATTGGATAAAAAAATAACTACCTATTAAATTAGATATAAATTAAATACCATAATAAATATGTACTCTGTAAAATAAATCTTGGAAAATACAACATTTTTTTAATGTACGTACAGGTTTTCATGGTATGTTTTTTCAGTTCTGCCTTTTTATCTCATGGTAGTAGATAATTTTCACCTGAGTGCCTAATGCCTGGTCGAAATAGGACATCATTCTGCTCTTTTGAACATTTGAGTCCCTTGAGTGTCTGTTTTCTTAAAAAGGTACATCAATTCCTTCATTTTAAGCTTCTCTTAGCTTGCCTAACGTGTTTACCTGAGCTCCACCAGCCATTCAGCCTTCTTTACTTGTAACATAGACAACTGGAAGTTGAATTGGAGGTATTCTGCCGAGAAGCAGGACAAAAGCTCTAGAGGAACCTGCCCTCTTTGCCTTATCTGGTGTGTGTTTCCAAAATGACTACAGTAAGGTAGCGGGTGACCATTGGTACAGTGTGGAGGGGTGAAAGCAATGAGGTTTCCAAAACCTCCAGCACAGAAATTTTGCTGAATTTTTCTAAAATGTTGAGTTTGCATAAGAAGAATCTCCTTATGCCTCAGAGGGAGACTATGTGCATGCAAAAATGTTTTCATCTGAATGCTGTGTTGTCGTGGTTTAACCCCAGCTAGCAACTAAGCACCACGCAGCCACTCGCTCACTCCCCGCCCCCGGTGGGATGGGGGAGAGAATCGGAAGGGTAAAAGGGAGAGAACTCGTGGGTTGAGTTAAGAACAGTTAACTAAAGTAAAATAAAAGAGAACAGTTAAATAGGTAAAGCAAAAGCTGCGCACGCAAACAAGGCAAAGCAAGGAATTAATTCGCTACTTCCCATCGGCAGGCGGGTGTTCGGCCATCCCCAGGAAAGCAGGGCTCCACCACGCGTAACAGTTACTTGGGAAGACAAACGCCATCACGCCAGATGTCCCCCCCTTCCTTCTTCTTCCCCCAGCTCATATACTGAGCATGACGTCATATGGTATGGAATAACTCTTTGGCCAGTCTGGGTCAGCACCCCTGGCTGTGCTCCCTCCCAGCCCCCCGTGCACCGGGCAGAGCAGGGGAACCTGAAAAGTCCTTGACCAATGTAAGCGCTACTTAGCGACTATTTAGCAGCACTTAGCATCGACATTGTTCTCGTCCTAAACCCAAAACACAGCCCCATACCGGCTACCAAGAAGAAAATTAACTCTATCCCAGCTGAAACCAGGACGTGTTCAAACTGAAAGTCTTTGTGCAAAGTTTCTATGGAACTAGATTGCAAAATACACGGGCCAACCTGTCTGGTATAAAAAAAGAGAGAGCTTGTAACCCCTGAGCAGAATGAAAACAGCAAGGTGAGTGCCACTGAATCCTGTTCTCCTGAGCGGCCTGATTTGATGTCTGAATGGGTTTCCTTCCACAGCTGAACTTTGTAATAAATAAATACACTCTCCAAAGCACATTGTCACTAACCTTAGACGTAAACTGCAGGTGGTAAAAATATGTTCTTCAGTTAATCTCTTCTTTGATAGCGATTGCCTTAGGAAGGATCTAATCCTGAGTCTGTAAATTGCATCCTATTTGTATTGGAAGAATTTTTACAAGTGTTATCTTGAACTATGATTTGACTTTTTTTCTCCAGGTCTTGTGGCGAGTAATGTGAAGTTAAGTCACAAGATTTCTTCTCCCTACTGGCTGAAATAAATTTGAAGCAAGAGGGGAAAAATAATGAGTTTCTGTTGTTCAGCTGTGGATGATAAATGTTCATGTTCAAGTTCTTAACAATTTCAGGGTCTTATGAATGTTTTAATGAATATGTAACAGGTGATACTCATAAGAAATATGACCTCCTGATTCCTGATGAATTAGAGGCATCTTTGCCAATTCTTTCTTTTGCTATAGTAAGCATTACCTTGAACACATCTCTGCAGATTTTCTGCTGGAGAAAATGAATATGAATGTGTAACAAAACCAAAGGTTTGATCTCTGTATGCGTAATTGTCTTATGTGTGCATATATAAATGACAAAACTTAGGAAACAATGCAATATCAACATTTTACTGAGATAACTGAGAATATGAATGAACAGCCCAAGTCCTAAAAGATGACTGCCAATAAATGTTAGTATTCCAGAACTCTGTTGCATAGTGTCACACATACTTTGTTCCGTACAACAGCTTTGTAGTCTTTTTTTTCTCTTTTTTTTTTAAATATATAATTGGTATGCATCAGTTGTATTCAAAGAATAGATGCAATGGGAGGAACAAGTTAAGAGCAAATACTAATGCTTAAAAGGAATTGAAATAAACTATAATTTAATGCAGAATGCTTTTCAAATATGGAAATTCATTAACAAAAAGGTGACCTTCAAAATAGTTTTCTGTTGAATTAGTAGTGCTCTGTAATATGGTACTAAAAAATGAACTAGAAGGTATTTTTTGTAAACAAAAAATACTTTAAAAAAAAAAAAAAGAAACAAAACAAAACCGACTTTGTTGTGAAGCAGCACCTGAAGTTCCCAGTAATCAACATGCTTTTCAATCAGTGGTTATGTTATCTTAGGCAGTTTACAGTGCTGCTGAGTCTGACAATGCTTTTAGTGATTTTATACGCCTAGGTATACAATTACGTTACTGGTATTTCAAAATATTCAAGAACAAAATGTGTGTTTAGTATGTTTTGCTTCTGCCTTCTGATTGCAAATCTGGCTTTTATCCCTTTCTTCTGCTTGCTTTCAGTGCACTGCAGAAGTGTCACTGGACAAGCAGTGAGGGACTCTTGCAGTGGTGACTAATCTTACCCTTCACTAGCTCATTTCCTTTCACGCACTCTATATACAGATATAAAAGGGTTCTTTGGTATGGTTTTTGTTTGGTTTTGTTGTTGTTTGGGGGTTTGGGGGGTTTTTTTGTTGGTGGTTTTTATTTTTATTTTTATTGTGGTGAGGTGTGTGCACATAAGGACAATGTTCTTTTAAAACCTAGAGATAGATGGAAATGGTGAAAAATCAGAACAAAAATGAACTTAAAATATTTAGTGATGTGAAGTTATTTGTAGAATGAAGGATCATTTAAATGAGTACTGTTTTGGAAACTCAGCTGTGTGCATGTTGATTACATATATAAACAAAAGGTAGCGATGTCTTTAATTATAGTTTCTTTGCATTTGGTTTTGCTTTTCAGCATAAATTTGCATGGATCTAGGGTTCACGTTGCTTAGAAACGTCTGTGAGCATTTTGTTTGCATTTTTGTGTGCATATATGATTGCATATGCCCTCCAGTCTGTCTGCTTTCTTCGTGCCTGTTAGCAAAAATTTACAAAAGCGGTGCCATCAGTTCAGGACTGCGTGGAGCAGAGCCTGTATCTGCAAAAGCAGTCAGCTTTATTATATTATCCAAGACTTTTATGGAGCAGCATCTCCTGTGCCCTCTTTGTTAAGGAATTAGTGAGGCGTTCCTGCACCTTGGAGAAACTTGCCAATGCCAGCAGCCCGTCCCGAGATGTGCTGTGGGGAGGGAGGGAAGCTGAGCCCCAGAGAGGAGAAATGAGAGGGTCTGGAAGGAAGCATGAGGAACACGCATCACTTGTGGTGGATGGCTGAAACTCCCTTAGAGCAGTTAATTCAGCTTAAGCAGCATTTTGATTTTTAACTGCAAGGGCACCTGGATGAGTTTTAAATCAGACTATTTAATGAAATCCACTTTACAGCAGTGATTAATGTGTCCACAAGCACGTATCTTTGCCAGTCTGTTTCTGAGAGACAGTGAAGCTTCATATTACTTAAACACTTGCTCTCAGATGGCTGTTGATTAGTTGCTGCCCAAATCTCTCTTAGATTTGGTAGATTTAAGATGATGATACTGGGAAGGTAGAATTTGAACGTAAACCCTTGTGCTTCCTTTTTGATTAATATTTCTTCAACCTTTAACGAACGGCCTTGGAGGAGAGCACTGATGTTGACAGAAATGATTCTGTTTTCCTGGCTATAATAGCGGTGGCCTTTGGCTGCGGTTGAGGGCAATGGTTTTTGTTACGGCATCCCGATTAATGGGGTTGTGGCAAGTAACATGGACTCGTTTGCTTGTCTTGTAACCCTCCATTTGTCACCTGGCAGGCTGAAGAGGAAACAGTGGCCTTTCTTGATCGCAGTGGAAGTGAAGAAGAGTTTGATCCAAGCACTCTTCCAGATCCTGATAAATACAAAGATTCTGATGAAGAGCAGGATTCAGAAAGCGAAGACAGTTATAGGTATGTACACATCTTCCACATTAATTTTGAAATATTCATGTTTTTTAGAAACTGTTTCGTTTAGATGTTAGGAACTCATTTTACAGTCATCCTCTTGCTGCCAGGAGTTAGTATTTAAGTTTGTTTGTGAGGTAGGTGCTGAACAGAAATCTGTGCTAAAGCTACTATTTTCTTTTGTGAAGCTATATGAGAAAGATTTTTTGAGTCAGTGTTGAAGGGATCTTGGTGAGGCTGTTCCACATGCAAAAATCTTGACTAATTCACTGTGTTTCAGAAATACATTTCTCTACTGTCACATTACAGGTTCTATTTGAAAGGAAAAATGTTGAAGTCACTTGAGGATTTGGATGAGCCCTCTGTACCTGTGCTATTAAATAAATTTGTGCACAGTGAAACTTGATAAGTTTTACAATTCAGTGTTGCTCAGACTCTTCAACACTACAGATGAAGTGGAATCTGAGTTGGAAGTAAAATATAGTAAATATAGTAAAATTAACAATGTTAAACTTTTCTTCTTAATTTAAAACAGTGGTTTTAATTATATAAACCAGAAGATTTTGTTTCTTGTAATGTAACAAAAAAGCACATGGTGGGGATGAGGATCTGTAGTTGATGGCAACATACTGCATTTCTTCAGCACATCCTGCAGGAAGGCTGGGGGATACTGTGTGAAGTCCTGTGTGGTTATTGTCGTTGGCTTCACCACAACAAGAAATCCATCTCTCTGTGTCTGACAAACAGCCTATTGTGCAACAGATTCAGAAACATGATCTTAACACTTAAATGGGAGTATAGATCTTTATTTTGCTCTCTTCTAGATGTCTCGGTTCACAAATGTCTTGCTTTTCACATCTGAATCATCTAAATCCTAGTGGCTAAATTGTCCCTAGCCCCGTGTCACTGCACGTTGTGGGGGCAGTATGTAGGACTGGGTGTTGGGGGATGGATTTAAAGACTAGATAGTCTGAAGTTAACAGACTGGTGACCAGGTCCCTTGTAGCCTGTTCACCAGTGTGTTGGTCAATAGAACTGACAAGGATGGGGGAAATGCATTGCTTTTTCTGAGCAGCAGTAAATTGCTCTTTCTTTGTGCAAGGGGGAGAAAGAGAGTAACTGTAAGTCAATTATAGTTCCTTCTGGTTTTTCACTTCCCTAAGCTGATTCAGTATCTCCACTCCATGTAAAATGAATGAAAAAGCTGTGCAAAATGTCAATACAGCTTCCTAAAAACAAGCAGAAAATGAGACCCATCATTCTTAAACAAGATTCTTTCAGTTCCTTCTGTATTTATGACCGCTTGACTCTGCCCATCAGCTTCTGGTGGGGGAAGCAGCAGAATTTGTTTAAGAAGTTCTCTTTTAATGAAGTGTAAGATTCGGTATTTATTGAGGAGGGCAATATAAGAAAATTTGTAGGTTGTTTTTCACATGTTACTAGAGTTGAAATATATCTGTCCATATTTGATAAATGCATCCTCTAGTGGTATTGGTATATTGCTTGTAGTGGAACCAGGTTAATACGATGAAACTTCATTCTCAGCCTCCTCGAGGTAACTTCAGTAATATGGTTAATATGGTCTTTTTAATATATGAGATTCTGATGAGTAAAACCTGGATATAAGGCAGCAATTTGAGCTAGAGGATTCTGTAAACCACCATTTTGTTGGAAGGGGCCATCTCTGTTTGGTCTAATATTAACTATGAGACAAGGACCAGAAGAAAAGTGTATTTAGCAATTCTGCATTTATGTAAGACAGTAATGGAGGTGCCAAGAGAAGTATTTCAGGATACTAATGCTTCTCCATCTGGGACCATAGCAGTGTTAGTTCTGTCATTTCGCCTTTGAGAGCAAATTCTGACCTGACTTCTGTAGTAATGCTTTGCTGCAGGTAACAAAGTAGAAAGGGAATCTTGATAGTTACTGGTAGTTTGTTTCTTGGAAGGAGTAAAACCAAGAGTTTATTGAGAAAGTCTGAAGTAAAGCTTTGGTAAGTGGTTAGAGACTGAGCAACACTTGTCTTGTTTATTGGTGTATATGTTGCTGCTGAAGGACAGATTCCTGGAATCCATTGAGCTGATGGACAACGGAGCTGGTGGGAAGGAGTTACCAGCAACCAAGTATAGGAAACCTAGTGCCACAACACTACCTATTAAATATTTAATTACCTCAGGCATTTCCTAATTACTGCTAAATTGTTGCATACTTCCTGGAGGAAGAAGGTAGTGTTTTAGTGCCGCATTTCATAAACAAGATTTTGTGTTATTTCAGCTTGTAGCCTTAGGTGGGCTTAGCTAGGCTTAGCTATCTTGACAATGCAATGTTTTGTAACATAACTACTTAATTTTGAAAAAGTTATGAGGTCAGTCAGTTTAAAATTGGGAATTTTGTCTAGTTTACTTTCAGTATCATTAAGTAACTATTTATCTAGGGGAGATCACTTCTGTCTTTTTTTATGTATTCAGACATCACTTTTTGTATTGATCCTTTCCCCAAAGATGTCAGCTAGACTCAAGATTAGCTAAGCTTTAAGAATAAAAGTTGACAGAGATGGACACGTTTTTGGCAGTGGTAATCAGTGCAGATTTTTGTGGAATCTGTGGCTGATCTGGCCCCCTGGAGTCAGAGCGTCTGCTTTCAAGGAGAGCTAAGGCTCCAAGAAGATCTAGGGCCTTGGTCCTTTCCCCTTCCTATGAAGTAGGTCGGAAAAGAAAGAACATACAAAAAAGGAAAACAGGAATTTAGTAATAATTTCTGACAAAGTATTTTCCTCAGCAAATCTCAAAACACTTTACAAAGGAGGTCAGTATGATTTTTGTAGGCAACAATATTGAGTCACATAGTAACTTGTCCCAAGATCATGGCACTGACACAGGTCTGGGAATAAAATTCAGGCACCCAGAGGGCCCATGAGTGCTCCATCCACTAGACAGATAGCATTCCCTTTGAAACTCTAACTAATCACATGTGGTAACTGATTTTTTAAAATATTTTTCTTGTTTTCAGTATGCAAGGTTTACACATGTAGATTTAATACCACGTAGACCCAGTTTAATCATTTGTCGTTTTCCATTTTATTGATCTTGTCCTTACTTGAGTTACTTTTTCAAAGAATATTTTCTTGGAACTTTGATGTCTACAGTATTTCAGTTATCCCAAGGAGATTAGTCTTGAATGTAGTTTGGGCTGAAGAGATTAACTTTGAGCACAAAAAATACACTATATATATATATATATATATATATATATATATATATATATATATGATTCAACTGGAGCTGAGATATGGATATTTTTCTGCCATGTATTAAGGCTTGTCAGGTTTTAATTTACTAAGTGTACTTTAAGTATGTTGTTTGGACTATGTTTGGAGGTGACTTTAGAGCAAAGTGCAACATTAGAACATTTTTCATGGTACACTGCTATCTACATTGTATCCGTGTCTTTGACTTTTTAATGATAGGAAAGGTCCTTAACTTCCTCCAAGGGGATTTTTAAAGGTTGGGGTTTTTTTTCTTCATTTTTCCATCTTTACACAATTGGACTGAATACTTTCCTGCTTTTCAGTCTTGTCTGTGTTTGCTGGAGGACATGGGCAATGGATAGTAGATGTTTTCAGCCTTTGTTAAGAAGGCAAGAGGACTGAAATTTGGAAAGCAAGTCAAATTGCTTCAGGTTCTTCTCCAGCATATAAGATGAATGGGAGTTAACAAGGACCCAAAGAGCAGTTTCAAACAGCCTAGCTAGACCTGACATTGAGAACTTTCTAGAAGAGGCCACGTCGGTTTAGGCACTGTTCTGTTGGGAAGAGTACTACAGATAAACCTGCAACATCAAAGACCACAATTTTGACTTTATTATCAGCAGCATTTCCAGAAGCAGATAGCAGAGACACGGGTATTATATTATAACCAGGGACAGGCCGAAGTAAGTGGTAAGAACAGCCAGGGTGGGTATGCAAAAGGAAGGGGAAAGTGAAAAACTGTGGGATGCTCACAAGGGCAAGAGCAGTGGGAGACAACGTGCTGATAGATAGATTTGGAAGATGACAGGGTCCAGGACAAAATTACATTTCTAGGAGTGCCTGAAAGGAGTGTGTCAAAATTAAGAGCCATTGATGGCTCTGGTGTGCAGCGCAGCATGTGGCAGTTAATCCTGTGCTGGCTTGGGCCTGCCTAGGGAACGTCAGTCATGTCTTTACAGGCTAAATGGATTTGGCCAGGGTGTGGGCTTAAGTACTGCCACATGATTGTTCGTATTGTCCATAACTGCTGTGACTTCAGATGGTGCCAACTAGAGCTCTTCTGGGCAACATCTCAGCATATTTTGGTGTGGTAGGACAGGCCAAGGACTGTTTCCAGTAGGCAGTGTTGATGAAGTCACGTTTCTTTTAGGTGTGTGTGGGTGAAAAATGCAGTGGTCTGTCCTCTAGCTCTAAAGTCAGCTTTGAGGCTCAGTGTAGGTATGTCTGGAGGCTTGTGAGGTGCTCTGAGCACCCCTTAGGAGGCTTTTGTGAAAGCAGAAGCACAACTGAAAGAGGAAGATGCAGTGCAGGAAATTAGTTTAGGGCTGAAAAAAGAGGAAATCAAGAAAAGCAAGAGAATTTGAATGACCAATAAGTGTATGGGTAAATGAAAGTGGTAGCTGAAGAGGCTGGTGGTGAGCATAAGGCCACGGAGAAGTGGTATTGATTTTGTATGAGGGAGTAAAGAGGTGGAGGGGAGGTATGCATGAAAGGAGGAGGGAGGATGATGGGGATCTGGTGGGTCAAGAATAATAAATAAGAGAACAGGCAAGAAATCTTGCTGCCAGTGAGAAGGAGCGGTTTCTGTTAAATCAACACTTGTGCCTTGTGCACCTCTCTTAGAGTTGTCACTGAATTGTACAGTGAGTTGCTCTTGGGGCTGGGAAATATTGACCTAATGATTTTAACAAAAACAAATCAGCTGAGAGTAGCACACAGTGAAATTAGGCTTTGAGATTAGAAAATACAACTATATTCTGGTTTATATTTCCAAAATTCAGAGACTTTGCTCAAAGTGATGGATTAAAATCGAAACATGTTGGGCTACATTAGCTGCTACTTGCTTTAAGGGTAAAAAATGCTTCTAAAAGGGATAATTCAAAGCAAGTATGTGAGACCTAGGGTATCTTCCTTCAGCAGTCTTTAAAAATAGACCATCTGTCCATGGTTTAAGAAGTCAAAACCACTGTTAATCTTCCACCCAACCCTGCATTTTTTATTTTTAAATTGGGGAGCTATACAAATCATGAGTTAAATTTGCCTTTGAATAAAATTCCCTTCCAACCATACCTCTACAAGCAGAGTAATTAATGACTCCAAGCATGTAATATGAGATTAATTTTTGTATATCTAGCAACATTCATCATATTTGGTTTGAGGCTATCAATGTAAATTGTTAATGAGGTGAAAAATTTAAGTGTATTGAATAGGGTGGAAGAAAAGCAGCTGGATTTATTAAATATTCATTTTGCAGTCAAATTGATTTTCTGATATTTCTAATCCCTCACCCTCTTTAAATAAAAATGTTGAGAAAGAACAAAGTTACGATTGACCTTATCATTACCTTCTTTAAATCTTTAATAGGTGCTACTGATCGCATTAACTCTTAGATCAGCATGGAAAAGATCTTGGACATGAGGGAAAAGGAGAAATGTCTTAGTTCTGGTACTGTTTTGTTTGTGATTTTATGGCCAGTCACCAGCTGACAGGCGTGCAATTCAGCAGTCAGTGCTGCTTGGTTGTGTACCTTGCTTTATTTATGAAAATTATGGGCAAATTGCAGTTTCTTATACCTTATTCTTATACCAGGATGCTGATGTTGACCTGCTAAGTTTTATGTGATTCTTGATGCAGTTGACATTACATTGTCTTTTGAGAGGATTCATCTGCAAATCATGGTGCTCCCTCTAGCATGTGTTATTCAGGCCATATCAGTGACTTTGTGAAGGCCAGAACTTAATGTTGTGATGGCCAGAAAAGCATTGTGAGACAGACATTGTAAAAGGTCTCTGTTTAAGGGCTCGATCATGCTGTTTAGTTGCAAAACTTGACATTGAGACATGGGATTGCAGTTGAGATGTGATATTCTTATGCCATGAAAGTCTTTATAATAGCTATGTTCTAGCACACTATATGAAATGAACCTGATGGTAGAATTTCCTAGTGAAGTTTGGTAACCTATGCTCTGCAGGTCAGACTAGATCCTTCCTGTGGTTCCTGTAAACTTGTCAGCTACAGAAATTACCTTTAAAAAAAAAGAAAAAAAGAAAAAAAAAAACCGCAGTGTGTCATCAGCAAGTGTCCACATGAATGAAGGACAAATGGGTTGAATATTTACTGAAATTCTGTAGTTCAGAAATTAATTATCAACAATTAGAGGATGATAGTGGTCACAAAAGAAAAGGAGAGGAACAGATTTGAAGAACATCGGTGTCAGGTGAAGCTGAGGAGTGAATGGATGCGAGGGTTAGGAAGATCGTTAGCAGCACCTCCAAAGGCAGCAGCACATTTCAGAGAAGGTTAAGCCTCTGATAGAGGGACATACAGCAAATCAAACAAAATGGTTTGATTGAAGCCACGGTCACCTCCAGCTGGAGCAGTTTCAACCCAGAGCAGTGATATTTGATCCATATAAGAATCAACCCCTGAATGATTTCAGTTTTCAGACTGGTATATAAAGATAAGCTAATATTGCTTAGCCCAAATACACTGAACAGAAACTCCAGTGGTCCAGGGCTAGGTCAGGTACTGCTGCTTTATGGTCAGCAATGTCTGTAACAGGAATGGGGAAGAAAAGTGCTGTTACAGCTTCAGACATCCGATTTGAGTCCACTGCCACTTGTCCAATAGAGCCTTTAGAAAGTAAAGGTGACCTCAGAGCAAAAGCAAGCTGTTGATGGTTGTTTTGAGTGCTTTTTCTTGTGAAATCTTCTGTATGCTTCCCATGCAATATTAAGAAATATTAAGCATACTGTCTTACTGGTCTGATTTCCATTTAAATACTTTTTTTCCATGTTCCAGATTATGGTACTTCAGCTCCAAGACAGACTTGTCTTTTGCTTTTAGTACTATTACACTGATATTTCATTACAAGTAGATTATTCATCCCTTTTCTTCCAATTGTTTTTTATAAATCTAGTTTTAGAGCTGTTTTGATTTACATCAGTGGAATGGCCAGTAAGGGAAATAACACAACACGATATATTTTCATTACCATTTCTATGTGCTGTAGCATTCTGACAGCAAGTAAGAAAGAAGCTGCACTGGGCTTTGTGGAAGGGACTGCAGTAATTAATCTTCATTAAGATTGCTGCCATGGCCTTGTGAATTAAAATTTATTACATGGAAAAAGGTTTGTGGCACAGCATGTTTGATTAGCAAAATGCCAATATTTATGGGATAAATTATTCCTAACTTTTCTGAACTGTATTTTATTAGCAGATTCATTCATTATTCCTGTACATTTCTTTGGGAAGGAGCTCGTGTGCACTATATTGCAGCCTGGAAGCTTGACTCACGGCCTGCAATTCAGTGGCAAGGGTGGTTTGTTTCCAGAGCACCGCTGGTAAACCTAGGCTCCAAGGCAAGCTTTGATAAATGTTAACTGAAGCAGAGCCTGTCTAGAGATCTCACAGTACCACGTTGTTTAAACAACAGCAACTTGGCTGTGTGGCTGCACATTTCAAATGAGTGACTCTCAAGCACTTAAAATCTAAACCTCATAGCTTGTCAAGACATACCTTGAAGCCCAGAGTGAGTTAAATACTAACAATTAAAAGCTTTCTATTTTTTTCCTGGTATCACCTCAAAACACACTTGTGAGATTATTTTTTAATAGTTAAATTAAGAGATTTTCTTGGTGTATAGCTATCAGGGTCATAGTTAGATCCCCCTGTTTCCCAGATGCCATTCATATATACGGGCATTTATTTAAGGGACAGGATTCATAAACTGTGCTTTAGTGTTTGAGTAATAAACGTTACCTATCAAATGATAGTACCTTCCTTTGTTGTTACAGCTGTGCAAATGGTCACCACAGAAATTACTGTGCCTGTTGATAAGTCGGCTGTTAGTACCTCCTCGGCTGTGTAAACACAGCCCGTCCCAGTAAATCCTTCCATCAGGCAGCTTCAGACTGCGCAGGTCGTTCAGGCGGCTGAAAAACTAAATTGCACCAGATGGTAAAAGGAAGGAATTGTAATCCAGCTGCACATGCTGCTTTCTAAGTGTTATAAATAGAAAATGAAGAGATGCACTGGCTTTGGTTTGGATCTGAATTGTGGGGTTGCTTTCTAACTGTGTTGTTCTGCTAGAAAATAGTTCACCTTAGAATAACTTTATTTTGTTTGGCTATTTGTGGACACCAGCTGGTGGTATATCAGTTTGTGTGTTTGTGAGGAATAAGGGACCATTTATGTCCATGGGAAGCAACCAACAATAAAAAGATTGTTTCTGCAGAGTGGGCTGACAGGCCTTCGGTCAATGGAGACCCAGGAGAAATTTGTTTGACAATAAGTGGAGAAGTCATCCCTGTATAGCTGCCCTTTTACATGCACAACTGAGAATTACACCTATTACATCTCCTCCAAAGAGCTTTCTGTCCAAACTGTTAAGGAGAAGCACCGAGATGGAGTACGGGATACCCCTTGGCATGATGATGCCAGACATCTCTCCTGGTGATTTTCCAGCTTCCTTCTAAAATTGCCACTTTCACCCTTTGTAAAAGCTACATCTCTGACTGCTCCTCTAGAGTAGTACAGCCCCTCTCCATGCCACCCAAAGCACCACTGGTAAAAACCCATCCTGCAGGAACAGGGTTGGGGGTTGGACTGGCTGATCTTTAAAGGTCCCTTCCAACCCAAACCATTCCATGGACAGGCACTATCTGTCTTCTCTTTGCATCTCAAAATTATGAACATCTTATTCACACATTCCACATGACTCTCTGCTTTCCTTCCCAAGTTTCCTTTATCAAATACTGTTTTGCTTCTGCTTTTTGTGCATCATGAAAACACAAGCCTTTAGCTCTCTTCATCACTTGGTGGCTTTGCTGCTGCTACTTCCTGTGTTACACATTCCTCCTTGTTCACCTCTCCAGCTTACAGCCCAGTAGGGGTCAAATTAGTGTGAAAATACAGCTGCTAACGTGTAGATGCATCTTTAGTATGCACTACTAATTGAGCACCATGATCCCTCAGTAATAATGAGAAACAGCTTGACTCAGCATAATCTTCCCACAAAGCTTATGATGAAAATTAATCATAATTGTGTTGATGTGCTTTTGTTTGTGGAAAAAATTAGAAATCTCACAGTTCCTTCTGAATGTGTTTTATATTTAAATGTTATACCTTATAGACATGTAGGCCTATGGGCGTCTGAAACTCCAAAAATGAATATAATTTTTGGTATTTAAAGTCTTGTGAGATTTCTGCATTGCTTTAATTGCTAAGATGTTTTGAACTAATGTCCTAGATGAAGCATTAGTCAATTATGAATGCAAACTGGGTTTCAGAGTCCACTCAAATGCTGGAAATAATTGGCTTTCTTGCAAACAAGCTAAAATGCTTTTACTTAATGAGTTTTCAGCCTTACGCTTTTAAAGTGAACCCCCATACTTTGTCCTGATCAAAACGAACACCATGAAACTCCAGCCCAAACCCACACTGGCCACTTGGAAAAGTGAGAAACATTAGTGCTTTGGAGTATTTTCATATACTGTTAGTATAGCTTCAGCATTTATGGAATATCTTAGGCACTGCAGAGAGAAATAGAGAGTTCTTTCCTCAGAAAAGGAATGAAATAAACACTGGTAGCAAGCGCTGAAAAGCCACCCCCATGCAAATGACAGCTCAAAGCCAGCAAATTTGCTATATCCTTTGAAATGTTCCAATTTTAGGAAAAGTATTTGGTGCACAGTCATTAGCTATTCATAGAATCATAGAATGGTTTGGGTTGGAAGGGACCTTTAAAGATCATCTAGTCCAACCTTCCTCCCATGGGCAGGGACATCTCT
This sequence comes from Theristicus caerulescens, assembly GCA_020745775.1. Lineage (NCBI taxonomy): Eukaryota > Metazoa > Chordata > Aves > Pelecaniformes > Threskiornithidae > Theristicus > Theristicus caerulescens. The sequence goes on along the minus strand of CM036559.1, from coordinate 114,635,516 downwards.
CACTGGATCAGGTTGCTTTACACTATTCCTTTTGGATAGGCAGGGAAGGACAATATAAAGCTAGGGTGTTTTGTTTGTGTTAATTGTGGAAATGCAAGGTGTTTCTCATAGGATTTCCCTCCTCTCTCTGTGCTGTAATGAGTAGGCAGGAGTTAGCACCATTCTTCCATGAAAGGTGGGATGGACGAGAGAGGGAGGCAGGTCACACAACTACAGTTCAGTGCAAGGCCATCAGATCTCATGTTACTCCTTTGTCTTGATGGAGAGGCAGCCAGAAAGCATGGTGTACAAGCCAGGAAGAGGAGGAAGCGTTGTGCTGCCAATCCCGCTCAGAGACCGTTCGGGAACTTATTGAAAACTGCCATGTTTTGGGGTTAATGTTTGGGTTAGGCTGGTTTCCAATGAGTGATGAAACCAGTGTTTCACATACTGGTAACTAGCCCTATTAATGGAAAAAGACAAGGTGGGCAGCTGAAGGTGGTTTGAATTGGGCATTGGGTTCCTGTGCCACGTTGGTCTGAAGGACAGTATTCCCCAGTTTGAGCCATTTCTTATAACTGGTGTTTCTAACTGTTAAGTCTCTAAACAGTATTTCTGAACGAAACACTTCACAAACATTACATTTACACTTAAGCAATTATAGAAATTAAGGCAATTAAAATTCTTGATGGAACTTTTTTTTTAAGCAAATTGAATTTTCTGGGTAGAAATTTGCCAAATTTTAATTGAAAAACTGAATTTAACCATCTATTTTAGAAACCCTAAACTCAGTCTTAGAATAATTTATGTTGAAAAAGACCTTTAAGATCATCGAGTCCAACCATTAACCTAGCAGTGCCAAGTCCACCACTAAACCATGTCTCTAAGCACCACATCTACCCATCTTTTAAATACCTCCGGGGATGGGGACTCAACCACTTCCCTGGGCAGCATGTTCCAGTGCCTGACTACCCTTTCAGCGAAGAAATTTTTCCTCATATCCAATCTAAACGTCCCCTGGCGCAACTTGAGGCCATTTCCTCTTGTCCTATCGCTTGTTACTCGTTACCCACCTTGCTACAGCCTCCCTTCAGGTAGTTGTAGAGAGCAATAAGATCTCCCCTCAACCTCCTTTTCTCCAGGCTAAACAACCCCAGCTCCCTCAGCCGCTCCTCAGAAGACTTGTGCTCCAGACCCTTCACCAGCTTCCTTTCCCTTCTCTGGACACGCTCCAGCACCTCGATGTCCTTCTTGTAGTGAGGGGCCCAAAACTGAACACAGTATTTGAGGTGCGGCCTCACCAGTGCCGAGTACATGGGGAAGATAACTTCCCTGGTCCTGCTGGCCGCGCTATTCCTTATACAAGCCAGGATGTTCTTGGCCACCTGGGCACACTGCTGGCTCATGTTTAGGCAGCTGTCAACCAACACCCCCAGGTCCTTTTCTCTTGGGCACCTCTCCAGCCATTCCTCCCCAAGCCTGTAGCGTTGCGTAGGGTTGTTGTGACCCAAGTGCAGGACCCGGCACTTAGCCTTGTTGAACCTCATACAGTTGGCCCCAGCCCATCGATCCAGCCTGTCCAGATCCCGCTGTAGAGATTTTGTTAGATTAGATTATTTTAATCTTAGATAAGATCATTTATGGCATATTTTCTATGTTATGGGCAAAACTCACAGGAAAATACATGAAAGCTTCGGCTTTCTTGCTGTTGCTGTCATGTGGCCATGTGATAGAAGTGAAAGTATTAACACAGATATGCAGCCATTCCATCCAGATTGAAGGCTGCAAGAGGCAATTCATTCAAGTCTTAAGAAAAGCAGCAGAAGCAATAGGTATTCACCAGAGAAAATAACTGGGTTTGTGTTTTTCTCTTTCTCTCATGGCAAAGAGGTGGTTAATAGCTTCCAAGTAAAGCTTCTTAAAGAAGGGGAAAGAGTGGCTTGAATGAGATGGATTCAAATCAAAACTGTATTAAGTGTAGGATTCACCAATGAAATGAAAGTTCTTATCTTTTTATTTTTGTCACCTATTTATTTTAGGCGAGATCTTGAATGCATGTCAAGGTCCACTGACACATCAGTAAATCAGTTTGGTCAAGTTGTCTGTCACTCTATAAGGCAGCAAATATTAGATAAGGCTGATAGCAATATCCTGATATCCTGTGATCAATTCAGACAGCAGAACACCCACCACCACCACCACCTCCGCCTGAAAGCAGTTCTAATTTAGACATTCAGAGTTCATCGGCTTCTATTGCTTCACCCTTCTGAATTGTAATTTTGTTTGCTCTTATCTTGACATAAATTTGCCTTGTTTAAAATGAATTGTTTGATTACATGATGATATTGATTACCACAGTTGTTAAAAAGACTAATTGATTTGTTTCTGCAGTGAACTTGAGGAGAAGAGTGGAAGAAAGAAAAGAAGCTATAGCAACAGTAACGCAGAAGAAGAAATGCCACTGAAAAGAAAGAGGGCGAAATTCAGCCAAGAGGAGGACCCCTATTTGCCATTAGATACTGGGCTTTCTCTGGCAGAGGATGAAGAGCTTGTACTACATCTGCTCAACAGTCACAGCTAATTATTTTTCTGCAGGTTTTCTTTTCTGGGACATCTTCATAATTTTGTCAGTAGTCTACACAAGATGAATTTGGCATCTGGGCAGCTGGGTACCAGTGGACGTAGATAAATGAGTTCCATGTGCAATGGGATTGCCTTAGATTGGCTCATAGATTATAGACAACATTTGGTGTGATTCATAAGGCTTTCTAAACCAACTTTCCAACCTAAATCCCTAGATGTCATTTTGCAGTAACACATTCATAATTTAAAATCTCCAAGTTTTGAAGCAATTATCTTTTTTTATTTTAATCTTGCTTTAAATAAGAACACGGTGCTCCTTTCTTGACTGTGTCAGGTTTGATATTTTAGAAGATAAATGTGTACTCAAATTATTAAAGAAGAAATACTGTTGGCAGCTCAAATTATATTACTTTAAAATAAAACACATTTTTTCTTCTGTGTATCATGCACATATTTTAAAAATATTTTAATAAAAATTTCTGAAGCCTTGGTGTAAACTTTTGGTGTCTCTTACAGCTTTGTTGAAAGCTGTTGTATGAAAGCATTTATTTATCCTTTCTGTTATTATTTATAATTTTAAAATTTTTTGTTTATTATTTATCATTATTTATCTCAAAGAATTGCAGTCAACGTCTCAATGTCCAAGGGGAGACCAGTGATGAGTGGCATTCCTCAGGGGTTGGTACTGGGACCAGCACTGTTTAACATCTTTGTCAGTGACATGGACAGTGGGATTGAGTGCACCCTCAGCAAGTTTGCTGATGACACCAGGCTGTGTGGTGCGGTCGACACGCTGGAGGGAAGGGATGCCATCCAGAGGGACCTTGACAGGCTGGAGAGGTGGGCCCATGCGAACCTCATGAAGTTCAACAAGGCCAAGTGCAGGGTCCTGCACATGGGTCGGGGCAATCCCAAGCACAAATACAGGCTGGGTGGAGAATGGATTGAGAGCAGCCCTGAGGAGAAGGACTTGCGGGTGTTGGTTGATGAGAAGCTCAACATGAGCTGGCAATGTAGGCTTGCATCCCAGAAAGCCAACCATATCCTGGGCTGCATGTAAAGAAGCATGACCAGCAGGTCGAGGGAGGTGATTCTTGCCCTCTACTCTGCTCTCGTGAGTACCCCACCTGGAGTACTGCGTCCAGCTCTGGGGCCCCCAACATAAGAAGGAGATGGACCTGTTGGAGGGAGTCCAGAGGAGGGCCACGAAGATGATCAGAGGGCTGGAGCATCTCTCCTATGAAGACAGGCTGAGAGAGTTGGGGTTGTTCAGCCTGGAGAAGAGAAGGCTCCAGGGAAACCTTATTGCAGCCTTCCAATACCTGAAGGGGGCCTACAAGAAAGCTGGAGAGGGACTTTTTACAAGGGAGCATAGTGATAGGACAAGGGGTAATGGCTTTCAACTGAAAGAGGGTAGATTTAGATTAGAGGAAGAAATTCTATATATAGGAAGAAGTTCTTTACAATGAGGGTGGTGAGGCACTGCAACAGGTTGCCCGGAGAAGCTGTGGATGCCCCCTCCCTGGAAGTGTTCAAGGCCAGGTTGGATGGGGCTTTGAGCAACCTGGTCTAGTGGAAGGTGTCTCTGCCCATGGCAGGGGGGTTGGAACCAGGTGATCTTTAAGGTCCCTTCCAACCCAAACCGTTCTATGATGCTATAATTTCTGTTATGATTCTGTCACTGGTGTAGGCCATTCAGAAAACCACTTTTAGAAGCTAAAACTTTGAATCTTGCATTTGAATCCCATATGAATGAGAACACAGTGATGCCACAAAAAGGTAGAGCATAACACTGCATGATAAAATTGGTTACAAGGTAGGTTTTGTGGCAGACTTACAACTGGAAGTGAGCTACTTTTTTTTGTTATGCCCAAATATAATGAAGAAAAATAATTTATTTTTTAGTATATTTTCAAGTTTCATCCCATCAAACCATGGCTGTTTATTGCAAATTTTGTGCATGCTTACCCGTAACCACTGCACTTTGCTGAACAGCAACAAGACAGTTGTTGTTCCCTTCTTCCCCTTCTCTGGGGAAGGGAAGAAGCGGGCATTCTCTCTGAAGCAAAACAAAATATTAATACAATACCAAATTCTTAGTTATTTAAGTAGATTTTTTTTGTCTTGCTTGCACCCAAATGCCAGCTATGAGCCAAATTCACTGTCTTCTTGCTTGCATTCTTGACTACCCCCTCAAGAATATTGGCTCAGTGTTCAGAAAAAAGCACGGTAAACCCTTGCAATATGGAGAGTGATGAAAATTGCTGAGAGTTTTACACATCTCTAGAATGACCTAGGCAAAGGGAAGGCTGCTGTGCGAGAAAACGAAGGGAGCAGGAAAATTCAGTGTTTTGTTTGCTGACACAAGGTTTTTGCCAGCAAACAGGCATGTAAAGTGATGACTGTTTTCAGCAGACCTGTGCCTTAGTGAAGTTTGTGCGGCAAAGTAGAGAGTAAAAGACTGAGTAGGTACAAATGCCTGAGGGCTTTCGCCTGTTGCTTCCCTTCAGCAAATCATCAAGTACAAGTTGTCTCAAAAAGCTGTTTGGTCTTCCCATCACCTATATGAAGAAGATATTAAAGTAAATACTCCTTTTTTTTTTTCCCCCCAATATCAATTTTTCCATTTTTTTTGTCACAGAAATCTAACAGCACAAATTCGGTAAAAGCCTTTCTTTCTCTCCCTGTTCCCCATGCTATCTTTTAGCTCAGTTAGCCAAAACTGAAAATATACTGCAAATTCTTGTCTCCAAATGTTGCTTCCACTGTTCTGCCAGCAGGCAGGGTATTATCAAAACAATATTACAGGCAGAGCACATCTGCCATCTGCTCCTTCCTGACAATGTGGAACGAGAAGAAATGACCGAGTTTCACAAACAGCTAAACATGAAAGATGGGACCTGCTTGGCAGCTGATGCATGGTGGTGTTTAGTCTACGGTGCCACACTGGGCCTGGAGAATACTGTGATCTGGGAACAGTATTGCTGATGAATCTGTTAATGAAGAAGGATCTGATATGATGCTGTTGTGACCACGCTTAGGCTCCGTCATGTGAATGGCTGCAGTGAATGTGACGAGCAGTGTCAACAAATGGCTCTGCACTGGGATAACAGAGGTTCTGCTCCTGCAGTCGTGGAGGAAGGTGGTGAACTTCAGTGCAAGGAGCACCACCAGCAGAAAGCTATTCAAAGATGAGCTGGATGTAGATGATAATACATACAGTGGTGTATACATCTTATTCAGAGATATTTGTAGATTCATAGTGTACTTTATGGTAATCAGTTGTCGTGTACATCACCTGATGTCTCTCAACTCAAATCTTTGGTCTGAGAAGGTTGAACATAAGTTTGTTGGGGCAAGTAAGTAAAAAACCAAAAGATTTACTGTTTTTTACTGGAATATTCTCATTTGTATGCTGGGGTGCGAGAGAAGTATTCTTACCCAGTGAGCAGTAAGACTAAAAATTAAATTATGTATATTGGAAGGATTGTGCTGCACTTCTATTCCTGTGATGTTTTCATTGTCTGCATAAAATAATTTTTCAAGTGCTCTTACTTTTGTATTTTGGGATAATGGAGTTTCTAATGTATTTGTATTGTCTGATATAGAGCCATTGTTTCTTGAATCCTTACGAAGTTTGTCCATCTACTTCAAACGTGGCTGTCCTTGAGGGGATGCAGATCTGTAGAGTGTAACTCCCGCAAGAATGGAGCCTTGTGAAAAAGTAGAGGGAAGGGGCTTAAGGCAGATGCTCCATGCAATGAGTGTGTCTAAGAACAGGAACTGCTACATGTGCTAGAAAGAACAAGACAAAAAAAAGCCAGGATTCAGCATTTTGAGGCAGTGGCTGTGGTTCTGAGTTATCACTCCCATCAGCTGTAAATCTGGTTTAAGAGGCTCCTCACCAGCCCTGCTTTTAGCTGTGCTGCTGGAGTAAGAAAAGAAGTGCAAAGCACACAAACTAAATGTTAATCTCATAAACGCAAGGAGTGGTTTGACTGAAGGGTGTTTTCCAGGGAGCTGGTTTGCGTTTCACACCAGTGGACCTCTCAACCTGCTGCCCAAGGACCTGGCATGTGTGTCCAAGGCTAACAGGCAGGTGGAGTGGGGCCAGCTGGGGACACCACCCATCGTCTCCCTTTCTCCTGGTCCCAGGTACGGCATGTGCTACTGTAGCATCAGAACAAATCCCAAGCTTTTGCAAGTTTGTACTTCACATGCGTTATAATTCCAGCTTTACACAGGATAAATGGAAGCGTGGAAATAACTTGGCTTGCCTGTAATCAAAGGCTTCATTGATGACTTTATGTAGTTGAATCCGCAACTCCAAAATCACTTGTGATTTAGCAAGAGCAGCCGCCCACTTGGCATCTGAGCCTGCCTTCTGGGCAGGACCCTGACCATCAGATGCCGTGGTGTCTGGTGCTGTGAGCACCCTGGAATGGGTTTCAGGCTTCTCACCCCCGTAGGCTGCAGCCCTCCACGAGGAGGGGAGGGAAAGTCCCCTTTGGGGACTCCTCTAGGAGGGGTAGCAAGGTCTGGGTATGGTGGTGAGTATTTTCCAAGGCCAGGAGACATCCTTAAATCACCAAGTAGGAAGTCTTGTTTTAAATAATGAATTTTCATATTAGTTTGCACTTTATATTAATAAATTGCACTTTGTACTTTATATTAATAGTGGTTGATTTCCTTCTGCTGCTGGAATGGTTCCAGTGTGTTGATTTATAGATGGGTATAGCGTTAAGACTAAATCTAGTACATTTTACATTCTGAGGATATGCATTAGGCATTTATGTAATGGTATAGTTTAGTGGGCTTTTATTCAGAGTCAAATCTTCTCTTTGTTGCATACAAAATAATAGAGACATTTGTTTACTGGATAATTTATCACAATTTGTTTGAAGCCTCTTTAGATGGAAACTGGAAGTCAGGTAGAAGTCATGACAGCATTGAAGAGTTTGGGGTTTTTAGATTAGTTAAATAGACTGACACAAAATGTGCTAGCTACTGAAGTTGTCCAGCTTGCAGTATTTTCATGAGGCATATAAAATGTGGTGTTGCAAAGATACCATTCTGCCTCAGCATCACAGAAATTTCTCTTAGGTGTTCACTTTGTAAAGACCTTATTGATGAAGCACATTAAATTGTGTGAAGAGTGTAAGAAATTTAGGCTCTAACATAAGTGGTTGCAAATTAATATTTTACATTTTAAATGGGTATTTTCCTTTAAATAGTATATGAATAGAAATAAAAAATAAGTTTTATTCCTCCTGCAACTGTCTGAGTCCAGCTAGAGCATTAACTGGTGTGTCCTGCTCTCTGACCAGACTCGTAAAGAGAGAGAAATGCCTGAAGCAAAACATTAAAAACCAGAGCGCTGTGGTAGAGAACAGTCAATTCAGACTATAAAAAATAGTACAAGATCTGAAGATACTGAAGTGACCCTGTGGGTTCCTATAATCCTGGATACATATGATAAAATTGATATAAAACACAAGAAGAAAATGTATATCAGTAAAGGTTACAAATGGGTATTTTTCCTTATCGTGCTACTCTGTAGTTTGACCTGGTTGATGCTTGTTTCTTGTGAGAGATTGCATATGCCTTGTAGCAGGGATGCTAGGCTATGGTAGGCGGCTGCTGCTGACAGGGCCCCTGTGGTTCAGGATGTTGCTGCTTTTATGCTGGAGGTCACTGCCCAGCCGTAACCTTCCTCTGGCTAATAACCTGAGGTTTAAATTAAGCTGGTTGGTTCTGTCCTGAAACAGATGAATCCTTACGCCGTCCATTTTGCTAACTGGGCAGAGGGCTGATAACAGGCAGCTGAAGGACAGTAACACTTCCCCGTGCAGCAGCCGCTTTCGCTGTTAATTTGAGCAGAGCATAGCCAAACCTTGCACCCGGCGTGCTTCAAGCTAGAAGATCCAGAACGCATCTTAACTCCAAGAGAAATACAATTTCCAATCAATAGTTCTAGTAAGAAAAGACTATTACCTTCACTTTTTGACCGTATTTCATTAGATTTCTTTGTTTTATTGCTTTCTTCTCTGGTGTTTGCAGCTCTCTGAATTTAGTCTCATCCTTTCAGATAGATTAATTTTTTAATCTCAGAAGGATCTGCAAGTTTTATCTTTAAAACGTGGAACGAGATGCCAGAAAATTGCATTGTCGTCGTCTTTGTAAATCATAAAAATTGCTATCAAGGCTTTAGTCTATACCAAGTGAACACTTTTATAATGAAGTACTCCCCAAACTTCAAAGGCAAATGAGTCAGTCAAGAACATCAACGAATTAGAAAGCCTAATGCAGAAGAAGATTCTTTTCAGGCCTGTTAGGAGGTATTGCTCTGATTAAATCAGTAGCGAGAAGTTGATCTGTTCCAAGAATGCCTTGTGCATTGCCTATTTTTGTCCATGTCTGGCCAGAAGCCATTTTTTGCAAAGAAAACTATTCATCAGATTCAGTCATGTAAAAATGATTGCTTAAATTACACTGGGCTATCAGCTAGCGGATTTACCCAGGAGCGGAATCTCTTGGGTAGATGCTATCTGTAAGTTTTGCACATCATCTGGTTGTGCTTTGTCTATAAAATATAGATAAGTTTAATTAAACTAAATTAGTTTTGTTGAGCAGTTTTTGAGATCCTTTTGAGTTGAGAAGTAGCTGTGCTGAGATTTCAGCTGCATTAAGAGGAAACTAATGAGTATTGTTCTCCTAATCACGTATGGGATCCTGGGGGAAGATAACGTTCCTGGCTATGGCCTCTCTGGGGCTACAGAAGTCCTCTCTATCATGCACAGCTTGTCCCTCTGATGCTAAACCTAAGCTGTTACACAAAAGCCACGTGTAAGTAAGTACAGGCTGTAAATTGAACTTGCTGTTACTGGTGTTGATGTGCTTGAGCTTATCACACTTAAGGTGAAATGGAATTTGGCTCATTCTTTTGCAAGTCCATCTTATACACATTGTGCTGCACTTCATAAGGAAGAGAAATGGTTCCTCCAGTCTGTATGTTTAATGGCTATACACGTCATCCTTCCCACCAACTGCATTTGATTATACTGAAATGCAACTTGTTTTTATTCAATCAGCTCAGTGAAAGCTAATGAATATAGCTTAGGAACTAATTTAAGCTTGCTAGTCACCACAAATGTCTTACAAATTGCATCTCAGCAGGGTTACAGATTTTTGATCCCACTGCCCTGAGTGCAGTTTTTATTTAATTGGAGATGTTGCCAGGCCTTTGTGGAAAACACTGGGATTTGTTTTTGGTTTTGAGAGAACTTTGCATTCCCTTCTTAGAGCACATACTAATGTGAATCATTTCCCCTAGCAGTGAGGTGAGTCTATTCCAGTACACTCTCAGTTGCACTCAGAAACTTGCTGATGTGCTTCATATTGATGCCCTGACTTGTCAATAAAAGGGCTGCTCGTGGGTAGGCAAGTGTGCCTTGCCCTGGGTCTGATCCAGTGCGAGCTCTGCCCCGGCTTCCAGCCCTGGGCAGACCGATGCAGCGGCTAAAGCCTCGCAGTTACCCTTGCTCTCTCACAGGCAGCTTCTTTTACGAGTAACATGGGAGGGTGTAAAAAGTCTCTTAAACCCTCTGTAGAGCCATTTCTGACTAAGGTGACAAGAGTTATGGGGCTGTAGTTATAAGACAAGCATGACCATCAGGTTGGGTGTCAGGGCTGTGCCGGTATGCACACCCAGCGCATTAAGTGGTTCATTCCTTGGGTGGCCCAGGCCCTCCCAGGCTGTGCTCGGCAGTGATGAGGTGATGGAGTGGCTGGAGCCCATGGGCTGACTTCAAATGAGACAATTGACTGAACCTTCATGATTCAGTATTTGACTCCAGGTGGGAATTTTGGACAGTGCTAGAAATTTTCCCCAAGACAACTTCTGCTGTGTCTGGTCCAGTTTGTATGCCCGCATTAACATCTTGGGTGAAGTGTCCCAGAGACCTGCCTAGGCCGTTGTGTGCAGTTAAGACATTTGTAAACAGTCGATAGAAAACTTTCCTGCCAAAATGGTCGCACAGGACAGTCTTTTGTGTATAGTTAAGATATTTAAAGGATGTTTTGTATGTAGTTAAGGTGTGTCAATAGCAGTGAATTATGCTATGATCACAGGACCAAGACCAATTGGATGCCAACAACTGAGCGAAACAGTAGTTTGAGGAATCTCTCCTGATCCAGCTGAAGATGCTGCCACAAGGACCCTTGCAATGGAGACCCTTGTTGCCACCAGAAAGCAGCTGATCATCCAGTTGGGAGAGTTGATTCCCCATGTGAGTGTTACCCTATGCCAACTTCCCAATAATTTAGTTTTTTTCCTTTTAACAAACAGAGTGTCTGTGCAACCCTAACCTGATTGATTCTGGCTGAAATGGTCATTAGTGGGTGCAGAGAAACGCTGGGAATTCAGTAAATGATTTGGTGTCATCCCACACAATATTGCACACTCAAATGACTGAAAGTCAGCGTGCAGATGGATCTTGTGCCCTGAAGGGAAAGCAGATGTCCTGCTCACAATTCCCAGGTCATGGTAAATGGCACAATTTCTACATGGATGCTACTAAACCTGCCTTCAGTGGTCCTGACCTGTGGGGATGGTTGTGTGATGGAGAACTAGGACATGCTTTAAGAAGCACAATAGAAAATAACCAGTGAGGTTATGGTGAGCAGCAAGCATCGTGTTTCACTCTAACACTGTCTGAAATGCACCCTGCAGTGTGCGTAAGCCCCTTTCTTCCTCCAAGAGATAAATTATTATGTTTGCCTTATCTGACTACTTTTAGGGTTTTCCTCTGTAAATCCCTCCATCCTGCATCAGGAAGACAAGAACATGTGACAGCCTTTTAGGGAGCTATCTAGCTTGTCTTTGGCACTCTCTTGCCAAAACTCTTCCTCCCCCATCACAGGGGAGAAACAGCCCCTAGCAGGGGCGCAGGGCTCTGGCTGATGCCCCATGGCAAACCTGTGTGCTGCGGCATACAGCAGTGAGGGGGTGACACGAGGATGCCAGCTGTCAGGGGCTGGGCCAGGAGCTTTCTTTCAAGCCTACATCCTCATGGAAAACCTTTTTTTTTTTTTTTTAAACTCCATAAATTCGTTTTCCTAATCTTACACCTAGCAGACAGCTGGTGGAGGGGATTGCAAGGCATCAGCATGCAGTGGAAGCTCAGTGTGCAGGGGGAAGGCTCCACTGCTGCCTTCCCTCAGGCTATGCTTTTGTCCAGCATCTGCTCTGTGGCTGTAGCTGCTGGGCTAGATGGTCCTTGACCCACGCAGCTGTTCAAAGTCGTCTTTATAAAGACGAGTTCTCCAGCTTCAGGAATCAAGTGCTCTGAGTGGGATGAAAAGCTTGCATTTCTTAAATATATGTAAGAATGCGCTAATCTAGTTCCTTGTCTAGTGACTAATTAAGCCCATTTACTCTTTCTGCCTCTTCTTGTAGATGCTGATACATTTTTTACAAACTGATTTGCTTCTTCAGCACCTAATTTCAGCATCAACAATACCAAGCTGTTATGATGCAGAATTGCCTGGCTAAAAGAGCAGCTCTCCTCCAGAAACTTGCTAAATAAAATCAAGGGAGGGTAAAATACTGCATTAAGCTCTCTTTTTTCCCACTGAACTTACCCTGCTAAGCCTCTGAGGTTCTTGTTTCTATCCTCTATTTCCTATGGTGGAAGCGAAGGACGGGAGTGCAGGACTTGGCCAGCTTGGCCTGCCTCAAACCCCCTCTGCCCAGGGCTGAGCCACTGCCCCAGCCCCACCCTGGTGGGACCTGGATAGTAGCATTGCTCTGCTGAAGGAGGGCACCAGGAGGATGCCTGAGCCCCTAACAGTGGCATCTGCATTAGTGCAGCAGTATGGGGTCTGCACAGAGACAAACGGCACAGAAAAAAAACAAGCGCTTGGAGACCCTTGGCAGGACAAGGTGTAAAAAAAACACCAAGGAGAGTGAAGGCAAGAAGGGGTGAGACATTGGGTGGGAGATGGCCAGTGTCTTCTCCTGCCTCCTGAAGCCTGGCTGGGCTCCTCAGAGATGGCTTGGGTGGGTTTGGCCACTTGCCTTGCCCAGGTCTGGTGGGGAGGACGGAGCCCGTAGCCCCTGGGCCAGCACAAGCTCAGGTTTAACTTACTGCAGAACATGGAAACGGTGCTGAACTCCAGCAGCTTCTTCAAGAGCTTTCCTTAGTGTAAAAAGGAAATCCTGCAGCTGCACAAGCTGCAGGGAATAATGCTGTTTCCTTCATGGGGACTCGCTTATTAGAGAGACCTACAGAAAAAACGGCAGAGAAGCACAGCCACACCGGACGTGTCCAGCAGAGCGGTCTATTTCGGCTTTGTAAGCAAAATGCAACACAGGCTTCTAGCACCCATCTTCAGGTCAGGTTATCTCAGAGGGAATTCAGCTGCCACCCCTTGTAACCTGGCCCTGGGTTAGTGCTGCAGAGCTGGGAGCATCCCGCCTGCCCAGGGCTTCAGCACACAGAGAGATGTCCTCTCCCAGCCATCAACAGTTCCCTGCTCTGGAGCAGCTGTTCCTGTCCTGTGGGTGCAGCTGTGCACAGCCCGGGCTTGGGGACACGCGTCTGCAGTTGTCCCCCAGGGCTGCCATGGCGGCCAGTGCCAACACAGTCGTTTGGTCTCTTCTGAAATTTGATTGAATCCTCTCTGGTTATTTGACAAGTGTGATTGGCCAGCTACGCCGTTTTGCAAGATTGCGTGCTTAAGATAAGCTCTTCCATTGCATTAGCTACTCAGAATTATTTTGAATGTTTAAGATATGACTCTGTGATAATACAAGGTCTTAGACATTTAACAACAATTCACACTCACATTCCTGGTGGGTAATATTCAATATCTCACCTAAATATTCTCCTCTGTAATGTAAATGTTCATCATTTTCCCCATCTACTCCTCACTGCCTGCACAGACACTGAAATTTTCTCTCTGTCAGTCAAGTCATAAAGCATTAAGAGGGGCAGTTTTTCTCAACTGAGTTAAAATATGAGCTTGTCTATTTATCTCTGCAGCGATGTTAGCATCCATTCTGTGTTCAGTTAATGTATGTGGCTGCAGCAGCCACAGCTTCTGCAGGAACAAGTAACACCATGAAATCATGTGCTGAGTGTTTTATTAGGGAAATACAAAGCTCAGTGTTTGATCCTCCATGGTAAATCATCTAAAATACACCCCCCCCCCCAACCTCTCAGCCCCCTACCTCCCTGTTTGCCTAGTCTGCTGCATGTTATTGAGCATTACTGCCCATGACAGGCAATACCTGCTCTAGAGCAGCCTGAAAAAATGCCTGTGGTCCTCCCCGATGAGGGGCCAGCGGTGGCCCAAGGGCTGGCAGGGAGCTTGTGTCGGGCTGTCCAGATGCAGTGGCTCTGCCTCATGTGTTGCAGCGGTCTCCGTAATGCCTGTTTCGTTCCTGCAAGATGTCTGATCTACTGCTACAGCCTCCCAGCAGCAAAACCTCCATGGGCTTGCCGGGCAGTCAGGCCCAATGGGGGGACTATCCACCCTCTCCAGCATCTATTTACCACCACCTTCACTCCTCTTGGCCATCTGGTTTTGTTCCCTGAGCAATCGCCATGTCCCCCTCCAAGTGCAGCCCTTGAAGCCGGGCTGAGAGGTCCCTCTAGGACCACTGGGGCCATGCAAGGCAGAGGATGCTCCCATATATATGTGCCCATGTGAGGATGATCTTTTCTGAAATGTGGAGTTGCTGACTCCCAGGCCAGGATCATGTACTCTCCTTTCACCAGAGGCAAAGCTTCCCCCACATTAGTCCTTGTGTCAAGGTCAGAGTCTGTGTCCAGGCAGCTCTCATGGACCATCTGCAGTGTTAATTGGCTATCTGTGGAGAGTGCCTTTGGTTATCTGGGCATTTATTTTATAACTACATAAAACTTCACAGGTTCATCATGGTTCATGTGTGCTGGAAGTGAGGAACGTGTCACATCTGCACTGCCAGCTGTCACTGCTGCCCATTATATGTCATCTGAGAAGTGTGTGAGGTTCAGTGGAGCAGAGGCTAATGAGTGAAGGAGCAGATGTGCTCCCTAACATTGTGTCCCATCCAGCAGGACCACTGTCCTTGGGTGGTCTCTGGTTAACTGTGAGAACTGGAGAGAACATCCTGATTTTATTTTGCAAATCCAGAGCGCATCCCTGGTGCAACAGGTGCTCTCTGGACAAGTGGTGCGCTACACCGGCTGATGCTGAGCTTTCTGGGCAAGCACTGAGGAAATGATGTGAGTTCTTAAGAGGCTGACGTTATGCACAGTGTAAGAAAGATTACAGTGAACGGAAATGAACAGCAATCAACTTGGAGAAAGAGGAGAAATTTTTCACTTTACTGAAAATGTTGCATTGAGTTGCCATGTCATTAAGAAAACCGTGATCTTGATCAAATTAATAGGTGATTACCCTATGAAGAGCAATTTTAGTATTATGTATGAACACTAATGAAAATCTGTCTAGCATGGCTCATTTCAATTAAAAATAGGTGTTTCAGCTGCCATTTGCCAGCCTGGGATTCAGCTGTGGCTAATGAAAGTGCACAGTCCCTGCTGAGGGTTTTAAGGATCCTGTTTTGCAGTGTGTTACACTCATTTTATGAGCCGGGTTGTTGACCCCAGGTGAACACTGAGCCAACGGCAGAGCTGGGGAGAGACCTCGGGTCTTGGTGCAGTGGTCTTTTAGCTGCAAATCCTGCAGGTGCCTCTGGCTTTTGTTCCAAAAAGAGACACCAGGTTTGCTGTGTGCCTTGGGAGAGTCTGCTGTTAATTCCCTCTTGTTCACACCAGTGCCTAAAGAACTGCTGGCACCACCCTACTACCCTCGTTTGAAAGCAGAAGGATGAACGAGGACCTCGCTATGTATTTATGATAGTGCTTTAACTACCGCTTGAAGCATCTGAAAGTCACTGGGTCGACTCTTTGAAATGTTTGGCACTTTCTGTGCCTCAAGGTCGGCAACAAAAGTCCTGCTGATTTGTTAAGAGCAGAGGTGGCCTCCGGGCTGATGTTTCTGAAAAAAGCCTCACTTTTGATCCCAGCTCCAGAGAAATGATCCCCCCAGCTTGTGACCTGTCACCTGTGCTCACGCTGAGCAGCACTTACTGGTTGGAGCTGTGTTTAAGGACCTATATTTAGTCAAAGCGAGGCTGTCTCGGGGGCAGCTTTGGGGAACCGATTTTGTTTTCTGGGCAATGGTTCAGTTGTATCAGCAACGGTGGGGAGGCCCATATGGAGGGAAGAGCAGGATTTCAGCTACTGATGTCACCTTATGTATTGGTGTAGGTTTCTTAAAAAGCCTGCGTAGCTGATCCCTGCATGGGAGGGGAGAAGGGAGGGTAGGTTGGTAGCAAGACTTTGGGAGAGCCTTTTTCTCATCTCAGGTTTCTTGCAAAGACACAGTCAGGAGAGTGAACCCAGCCAAGAAAAAGGGGCTGACTGTGACCTGGCAGAGCTTGTGTATGGAGCTGGAAAGGGGGATGGGGAAGGCTGGATGCATGTTTCACTGGAGACCTGGTGAGGGAGGAGTCTTGAGCACGTCCTGCTGCTGTGGTGGTCTGGGATGATGGAAGAAGTACGCTCCAGCCTAGTGCAATAACGCACATTGGCCTTGGTCCTTCAAAAATCCCATTTTTTCTCAGCTTTACTGGTTTGCCAATGGGCTCTCACTCTTTTCTCCCCTCCTCTGATCCCTTTCCCATCTCAAAAGGAGGAAGCTGCCAGGGCTCTTCAGCAACACCAACATCAAGGCACAGTTATACCACCAAGTCCCCCTCATATTTGGACAAGGAGTTGTTGGGGTTGTCTCCTTGACCTCTCGCTTCCTCCAGGCAGCTGATCTTGTGGGAGAACACGACCGCAGAAGCGCCAGCACTTAGGCATATCAGGATCATGGGCATTTAAGGCTGTTACAGCCGTGGTGGGAGTCTGTCCCCTTCCAGTACAGGTTGCTCATCTATGGGCGGTAACCTCAGAGCTGAAGAGCCATGAGAAACCCCTGGTGGAGCTCTGCAAGGGTGTGTTAAGGCCGCTCTGTCCTCATTTCTGGGAGGTTCACAGCACTGCTGCATTGTGGAGACCTGCCCTGTCTCACCTGTGATGGTGGGGCTATATAGACATGTGTCTTAAAAAAAAAGGATGTAAAAGCTGGGCTGATGATGACATGGCCATCTGGGACACTTTGGGACAATTTTCTTGTACGACAAATCCTCTGTCTTTTTGGCTTTCAAGAGCTTGAGCTGTGTAGGGATGGGTTTTGTCAGGCTGCTTTCAGCATAGCTGAGCCCAGTCCAGAGGGGACCTGTAGCCATTTTAGTGAGACAGATTGCGCACGAGTCAGGCCCTGGGCAAGATTGGGCTGCAGCCTTTTACTGCCCTCTCAGAGGCTACCTGTGCTGTCCCAGAAAATGTGGTGGTTGGTATATAGGAAAAAACATTTTTGTTCACTTTAGATCACTTTGAAATTTTTTTCTCTATGGCTTATAAAAAATAATCCATCCTGTAAACCAAATTCTGCATGAATAACATTTCTCTGTTTAATATGTTGATCTGGACAGCAGCAACAGCCAGGTGGCGATGGGCTGTACGAGGGCTCTTGGAAAGAAAACCGTGTGCTGTGTAAATTGATGCATTAGGAGGTAAGTGTGCTCAGGTCAGGCTGTGTGCTGAAATGCTTTGAAGTTTCTTATAGCTTTGCAAGAATTCAGCAATAATCAGCCACTGACAAAAATAAATCTGTAAATTAGCAGAGACACCATTGATTGCTATCTCATCACTTGATTCGTGGCCTTGCAAAGGCATCTTCTGAATTTGGTGGAAAAATGATTTTTAAAGGAGGGAAAAGTACTTGGCTGTTTTCTGGCACACTTTGACCACAACCATATGCGTGGAAATGAAACTGCGAAGGTGACTAGTTAATTTTACCAGCCTGTACCTTTTGCTTAGGAGCAGTTTCTGTATCTGTTATTCTTTCAGGAATTTGCACTTGATACATATGCAATTCAAATGCAGAAGTAATTACATAGAGTCAGGAAGGGGTTATAATTCATTGTAATGTTAAAAATGAGAAGCTATTCAAAGGTGCCCTATATTCAGGAGAGAAAACAGAAAGTTCCTTTGTCTATGAAGCAGATTTGATCATGGCATGAAAATATTCAAGGCAGGACCTTGCTCTGGAGCTACTGTAAGCAACAGCAGCATGCATTAGCATTGAATGTAGCCCCTGAGCTCACTCCAAGTTCATTTTGCTTTCTCTCCTGAAGCAAACAACAGGTATGTCATTGAAGTTGGTTGCTGGCAAGACAAGGATGCAGAAACTCTTGGAATCAGACAAGGGACTGATTTTGCATCTGCAAAACCTGAGCTCAGATGTGAAAAAACCATCCTAATCCCTGCACTGGCACTGGTGTTAATTATTATTTATTAAACATAAGAGAGGCTCTGCCAACCAGAAGACATGGATCCAGGCAGGCTGTTTCTGGGCCCATCCTCCA
This sequence comes from Theristicus caerulescens, assembly GCA_020745775.1. Classification (NCBI taxonomy): domain Eukaryota; kingdom Metazoa; phylum Chordata; class Aves; order Pelecaniformes; family Threskiornithidae; genus Theristicus; species Theristicus caerulescens. The sequence continues at coordinate 114,617,425 of CM036559.1, read as the reverse complement.
CCTAGAAGAAATGTGCAGGGCAGGTGGCCCTGGTGGCCATGTCCCCGGAGGAGTATTTCCAGCCTCTGAGGAATAGCCTGGGAGAAAGGTTTGGAAAGATTTACAAGGGGACAAACCCTGCTTGCCTGGACCAAGAGACCTCTCTGTTGTCCCTTCTCTGTCCAGAAATGTAGTTGGTGGCTACCAGCATCGTCCCAATGGAGCTGTGTAGGTTTAGCCCAGCTGTGGGTTTGTCTGCTCAGTATATTAATGTGAAACATGAGCAGAAACCTGGAGCCTTCAGTGCAGGAGATGAAGGGACTGGAAATCAAAACAGATAGGTATTGCCTGGGAGCAGGGGGAGGTGGGGAAGAGGATGCCCTGTAGTGGATGCTGGCCTCTGGGTACTCTGAAGCCCTCTGGCTCGTAGTGATCTGCAGTGTTACTGCACTGCCTGCGAGCTTGCCACTGCTTCTCAGCATATATTCAAACACTTCATACTAATGATCATTTATTGTGAGCAGTAATGCAAATGTGTTCTCACCAGTGATACGAGAAATCTGCCGTTGTCTCAGCTTTTCTTCTGGTTTGACAAGTGCTTTATAGCAGGCGATAACAGTCCCTGACACAGCCAAGACGCTCTTGTAGCATTTTGTACCTCTGTCAGCTTAGCTGAGCTGACTTGTGATCCATTTTTAGGGCTGATGAGAGATTTCTCCAGGATTTTCCTTTAGTGTGTAGAAGCATTTCTGTAAGGTGTTTTCATGTGGCAAAAACTTCTCGTTTGATCCCTAATCGTGTGTCCTGGGTGGCATTGCTCTGAGAGCAAGGCTCCTCTATGCCGGTCACACCTGCTTCCCAGGGGCACAGGCGTCCCCCACCATCACAGAGCAAAACTCGGGTTATTCCTGGTTATGGAACAGACCCAAGTGAATCTCAAAATGAAGCATAAATGCAGCAAAACTGGCCTCAAGGAGTTTCAGATGCTGCTCAGATGGCCGTGAAATACATGGAACTTCTAAAGAAGTTCCACTCTCTTATGAGAAATATGATATAGCAGAGGGATTGGGGGAAAATGACAATGTTTGTTATTTTGGGGTTTTTTTGGTATCACATACACACTTCCTTGGCACCAAGGCAACGCTAGGAGACAGCTCCTCAGAAAAATAAAGACAGCTTTACCATGTAATGCATAGCTTGAAGTTCAGGACAGTGATTAGCTACATTAGTCGTATTGCTGCTGTTATATATATTATAAAGTGATACCTATTCTCCTTGCAAGGAGAAAGGACCAGAAGGAAGTTTGCAAGTGTTGAAAAAATGTTGCTTGAATGTATACAGTTGGTTTTGCTTGGTTTTAGGTCTTCTTCAGGACTGACAAGATTTATTTAATGATTGGTGCCATTAAAATTGCTATATTGATTCATTTGCCAGGGAAATAGATTGGTGGATATTTCATATCATACAGTTGTATTGATCTTCTAGAAGCTGATGGGATGTCGGCTTTCATCATTGGACAGCACTTTAACACCTTAATTGATATATTCTGAAAGCTAATTAGAGGCCAGCTGGATTCCTTGTGGGAATAATATTTATTTTTGATGTTGACAAAGTGCTCCAAAGCACAAGTCATACGGTGTGATTTAACAGTGATTAAAACTTGGCTACAGACATAGACAACTTGAGGAAACTGCCAAGCAGCTGAGACTAGAAAGAATGAAGACCTAGATGTGTATAATTACTTTGTGCTCTGTCACATATACACACATCTCTGTCTATCTATCAGTCAGTGAAATATCTGGAGAACAGTTGCAGCACTTTAATTATTCACTGTCAATCACCCCCTAACCAGCACAGACATGTGTGTGTGCGCGTGCCATGTGCAGCCTTGTCTAGAAACTCTTTGGAGAAGAGGTTATTAAGGTCACACAAATAAGTAGAGGTGAATCAGGAAACCTTAACTCTTCCACCTGTGGTAACGTAACTTTCAGTGCAGCTTCTCTGTTATGTTTCTCACCTTATAAAACATAACAACTGCTTTTTCCCATAACTCATGTATCCTGTCTCCCATTCATATGCTTCCCACTGCTCACAGGGGAGAGAAAGAGGGAATGACGGAATGACACGGGGACCCTGTCCCCACGAACACCCTCTGGTGAGCACACAGGGCGTCTGGGACGGTTAGCTCAGACGTAGCCATCTGCGTCTCATTGGATGGATCCCACAACTAATTTTGTGCTGTCTGACCTTTTATTTATCTGCCTCCCAATTTGCTATGAAGAATTATCTTTCCAAATTTCCTCCAGTGCTTTGGATGTTTCTGGCAAAGAATTCCCTGCATTTTCAGTTTATCACATTTGATTTTTTGTTTTATTTCTCTAGAGGGGAGGTGTTCATGATGACAAGGTTAAAGGGTTTCATTGAAAATTGCAGGTGAGCTTTACCCACAGCACGTCCGTTCTCCTGCGAAGAGCAAAGTCAGGCAGCCCTGCCTTCTCCCTGTGTGCTTTTGCAGGGTCTGTTCTCAGCCTCCAATCCACGGACTGAACCGTTCTCTTTTTATTACTGTTGAAGGCTGTGACTGTTTTTCAATTTTGTTTCATTTGTGGCAGGTACGAGCTCTATCTGTTTTTCTGTAATTGGTTCCTGTTCTCATTTCTCTCCTCCTGCCTTCAGACGAGCTTTGCGCTCTGCAGAGCTCTGTCAGTATCAGCAGCCGTGGAGCTCTGCCTTTGCAGCAGCTGCCTCTGCCCAGCTGCCAGCGCCTGCCCACGGCATCCCGGCCGACACTCGCATGTCCTCTCCTCCCCTAGGCCCCACTCATACCTTGAACCACACTGGTGCTTGGTGGGATTTCTTCATTCGTTTTTATAGCACCGTGTCCTGCTCCTGTGCTGCTTTGTCTTTGGGAGCAGGCAAATGGTGAGTGTGTGCTCAGGGCAGGCTGAAGTGTTTGTAAGTGTCTCTGACACAGGATGAATTTTTCACCTGCAGCAGGTAACTCCAGTTCCCCAGGGTGGCCGTCTGCATCTCTTACTGGCTCTAGTAAGGTCACTCATGTGGGCTAAGGAGCTGACCAGGCACCAAAGTGCTCACTAGCTCCTGCAAGCTCAGTTACCTTCCTATGAGCTGAACTAAGCTTCATTTCTGTGTTGCTTCTGCTGTAGCCCTCTTGATTTTGTCAAATCCCAGCTGTGTCTCAAGGAGCTTGTGTCAAGAAAGAATCTGAAAGAGCAGCGTTGTCCTGGAGGGGACGTCACTGGCCACTGGTGTCGGTCCCCTGCTCTGGCAGGTGGCTGCAGCATCCTCTCAAGACAATGCTTCTTACTTTCTGCTAATACATGGCTTCTTCCCACCCTCAGATGTAATCTCATCTCCCTTGACGCTTGGGCCAGCTGCAAGAGGAGAGAGAATCTCCTCAACATTTACAGAAAGGTTTTCTGTTTCTGCCCAACTGCAAAAAATCATCAAGAAGAGATTTTGTTTCTGTTAGTCTCGGCAAGGAATTTGTTTATGAAACTAAATTCATGTTTTCTCCTGGCAATGCTCTCTTTTGGTAAATCTTCATGAAGCTGACATTATCATCCCTTTCCCTGTGGCTTCCCATTTTATCGTGAGTACAGTCTTGTAGCAATTGACCTCCAGTGTTGACTAGATCTTGGTTTGGGTAACCTGCAGGCTGTCCTCCTTCTCAGCCCAGAGCTGATCGTGCTTCTCAGCCTCAGCACAGGGACGATGGCTCTCAGACCTTTTTCAAAGCCCTCTGAGACCTGGGGCTCCTTTTGCACCAGTAGTTCCTGAGCTGGAGTATGTTACCATTGGCTTCCCCAAAGGGCTCCGTCCTGCCTGGCCGATGGGACTTGCAGGAAGCCTCTGCTGGAGGAGAACCTGGAGGTGAGCAGGGTTGCCCGGCCAGCCCCAGCAAGGTGGCTGCGGGTGCCGTGGGGCTCTGTCCCTGGGGGGGCAGGTATGACAGAATCACACCTCCGTCTCTCTTGCTGGGGATGGCTTGAAGGATTTCTGGTGCTCCAGAGCTGCCTGGCATCAAACTGCGCCATGCCTTAGGGGCTGAAAGTCTGCTCACTGAAGTGTAAAGCTTAATGGATCAGATGCCTATGGCTACAAATAAGCTGTACATAAATAGAGTCTGGTGTAAAGAAAATGCATTTGTGAAAGTCTGCTTGCAATGAACGATGGGGCAGGCAGGCAATGCCTGAATAAATCTTTTGACGCTTGCAGGTTTGCTGGTGTGATTGAAAGCCTGCAGAAGGTGCCAGCCAGGGAGCAGCTTTGGGCTTTCCAGGCTGGCTTCATGCACTAGGTAATGATAATATTGAACCAAAATGGCTGTTAGAAACCTCAAAGAAGAGCCAGACTTAAATTCTTCACCTTGCAACAGGTAAAATACATTATACAGTAACTATGCTTGATACAGCTTTAATGTGCAAGTGGCATTTCTGTGCGTACTGATGGAGTTTCAGTGTGCTGCTCTCCATCTCACCTGGGCTGGGGTTCAAAGGCAAATGGGCTATGGCACGGAAAACTTAGAGAGTGCGAACCTTGCCAGGTCCACGGGAGCATGCAGGTACCTATGGGTTGTTGCTTTTGGTGAGAGGTAGGAACTAAAAACCTTTCTGGATCTGGGCCTACCTCCTTAGCCAGGATGAATAGAAGTGTTTCTCATATCTGATAAAGGCCTGGGATACGCTGTCTTGATTAAACTGATAGGATAATCCTCCATAATTCCAGTTATTACCTGTGCTCCAGACATGGGAATTATGGACAGAATCACAAGCTCTCCAATTTGGTCTCTGGAGTGCTGTGAGTTGGGGGGGAGAGGGTTTGGGGGAGCAGTTGCAGGTACACACTTGATTGGGAAATGAAGTTTGGAATGGCAAGGTGAGCCCGTAGCTGTCTTCTGTTTAGGAGAGAGGGAAGCAGTTTTACTCATTACTTTCTCTCCTCTTTGAAAAGCCGCTTTCCAGGAGAAATGGCATTGGGACAGGGTAGTAGGTAGAACTGCCAACACACATAGCAGTATCTTGGTCCTGGGGAAAGAAAACAAAGCAAAACCAAAAGTCATGCCAGACCAGCACTGCCTGGATAGGATGTAAAGCTGAGGTCCTGAGGTCCTGTGACTTCTGCTGAGGGGCTGTGTGACCGTTTCCTGCAGGGCCCCCTGCCTGCCCCGGTGAGCTGGCTTGTCCTGGGTTTGCAAGGTTGTGGCTAGGATTTCTGCGCTGCCTGTGCCCGTGCTCTGTGCAGGGCATGCTCAGGGAGGTGCCGTACCCACAGCACATCGGATCTGCTGCGTGCCCAAGGGCTGGGGGGTGTGTTGCAGGCAGATGCACTGGGGCTGCTGGATGACCCTGGAAACTCAGCTCAGCTCGACTTGGAGAGAGCTGGAGAGCATCTGCTTGCTGCAGAATGTTAACTCACTGATTTAGTAGGTGACATAGCGACATTTTTCCCTTCCAGAGCCTCACCACCATCCTGGGGACACAGTAGCTGGCTGTGCTGGTTCTCCAGTGGAAATTAAAAATATTTTCTACCACAGACAAGTTAGCCTTTTTGCAGAGTTTCTTTCGTATCACTTTGGGATGACTTAAGGCTTTGGAAAGGGAAAGACATTTTTATTTTGTAAGTATGCAAGATGTCTAAAAGATGAAAGAACTGGTGCTCCTGACAGGGATTTTCTAGGTGTTTGGAAATAGTTACATGGTTCTGTAATGCTGCGTGCTATATAAAACAGTCTTGAAATCATCATAGCTGTTTTGTTTTCTTCCTCCCACTGATTATTTTCACATATATGTAACAGAGTTTGAAAGTAACTTTTTTTGGGGTTTACTGTCGTGGAAGGATCCAGAGTCAGCAACCACAGTGTTGGTTTTCATTACCAGTTGTCCATGCTCTTTAAACAACAGGCACTACGGCTACTTTGGCATATTCTCAACGAACAGCAGTGGATTAGTTAGAACATTTTAAACCCCATAATGTCTTGGACACAGTTTTGTTCAGAGGAAGAGAAGACCTGGCATTGAACAGTTAAGGCAATTCAATTCTAATGTGGATTTAAAAATACTTTGCACATTTTTAAAGCTGTGTTTGAATAAGAGCAATAAATATATATTCCTATGAAAATCCATTTTCTTGCCTAGGGTATGAATGTCCAATATGAAATCTCAGAGTGAGGAATATGGTTTCCCTTGGACAGAGTGTCTCAGTAAGTGTTGTATAACTCATACTCTGCTCCTGGTGTGGTGGCATAGAAACTGTTCTTTGTATATAGCTTTATATAACTGCTGTATGTAACCTGCTATAACTTAACTGCAGCAATTTAAAAAGCAATGACAATTTATTCCCAAGTGTGGTCCCTGATCAAAGTTGGAGTCTCCATTTTAGGTGTTAAATATTTATTCAAAGTGCAGATCATCATGCATTTCTGGTGCTGTGCAGGGAATTTATGATAAAGCACCATTCCACGTTGAACACCAAAATGTCTCCTACTCCTGCTTTTTTCTTTCTTTTTTTAAGCAAGGTAATTGAACATAAAATAGAATTAGACCAGTCCTTTTACGAGCAAAACTTCAGCTAGATCTCCATTTTTATTGCCTAAGTGTAGAGGTCCAGCAGCTGTGGGATGCTGGGTGCGTGCCTCTTCCCCACACTGGGTCTGTTGGTGCCTCTCTTGGCGGTCTGTGTTATTGGTTGGTAGCGCCTTGGGTTTGTTCATTGCTCCTGGCCATGCCAGTGCTGTCTGCCTGCTTTGTCCAGTGATGGTACCTTGATGCCCCAGCCAAGGACAAGTGCTCCTTTGTGCGCCAGACAGAAACTGGACAAGAAATAACCAGTACACAGGACTGCGATCTCAATGGGCAAAGTGAGCAGACACCTTCCCTACCCAGTGTAAAGACAAGGAGGGGTGAAGAGTGAGAGACAGGCAGCCCCAATGGGAAACTTAAGCCAATCTGAGATACTTGTCCAAAGTAAGAGGGATGAATCTGGAGGTGTTTCGCTCTCCATTTGCTACAGGTAGAGCCTGGACAAGCAGATGACTAAATTTAGATAGCTGAAGTTAGCTGAACTGAATCAGTCTAAGTGAGTGCCAAGGACACACAGGACATCTGTACGAAGGTGGAAAGAATAATCCAGGGCTTTTAGCATTAGATCATTTGTAGCTCAACATTCACCTGGAGGAAGATTGCTATTTACTCATCGACCCATGGTACTTTCTGCAGTGCTGACCCAATGTTCTGGCTGAGGTGAAGTTTTGCCTGCTGGCAAAACTGGGAACAGTGTCTACTGACGTAGGTAATTTGTCTAGCAAAATTATTGGTTTTGGCAGATGGACTTAATTTTCATAGTCCATCATAATTTTCTTTCTTCTGAGAGCCTTATTCTTTATCATTTCAACCCAATAATACTGAAACGTATTGTTTGCTTGACATACCATGCAGTAACTCTTTCCTGAAAAAGCTCTTTAAGTTACCTTTTTGTTCTTCTTACACACATGACATTGAGTCAGGGAAAGAGAACTACCTGACTTTATGGTCAATAAATGACCAATTAGCTAGGTGATGACAAATCAAAGAACTGGTAACTCCTGTTCCATATGCTTGTAAACAAACCACAGAATAATTTAGGTTAGAAGGGGCCTCTGGAGGTCACCCAGTCCCACCCCCTTGTTGAAGTGGTTCCAGTTAGGTTAGGTTGCTCAGCCCAGTTGAGTTTCAAACATCTCCAAGAATGGAGATTGCACAGCCTCACTGGGCAACCTGTTCCAGGAATGACAGGAGGCAAAGGCACACAGAGGTGGGAAATGCCTTGTAACAATGGGACAGGACCGGCAGTGCAGCGGGCTGTGACCTCAGCTCTCCAGCTTAGCTACTGAATAATAGTCACCAAAAATATTTTGCATATCTTGTTCCTAGTGACACAAACCCCTCTATTTAATCCAGGAGCATTTCTATATGCTATTAAACTAACAGGAACGCATGGCAATTTCTAAGCTTTAGGCAGCCTTATTTAGAAGTGAACTTCAAATATTTAACCACTGCATAGTCTCTTGTTAAATAGAGGTCTCATGTTTGCAAGACTAAGGGTGAGGGTCATGCTCTGCATCTGATGAAATTAATGCTAGCTCTGACTCTGAGGATCAAACCCTGAACGAGTCTATAGGAGCAATTTATCATCACAGGAGTTGAAGCATCATCTTCTTTCTTACGTAGCAGAGGTTAGGACAGAAACTCATTGACCTTCTCCAGGAGGAGAACTGGGGCACATCAAGATTTTGATCACTGTCATGTTGTTGTAAATTGAGAGAAAATCCCCTGAAATGACATTGGAGCAGAGCAGCAATAAGCAACCTGAGAAAGAAGCCCATAATCTCTTTGTCCCTGTGCTGTACATGTTTTCTCTGTAGCCTAATTTAAGAACAAAATCTTAATTTGTTTGAGAAAACCAAAAGTGGCTGCTGTAGTTAATTTATTTGGGGACACGCATGCTGATGAGCTGGAGGAGGATGTTATCTCTGTCCTTTTACAAGGAGACAGATAACACTGATGTATGCAAGAGCCAAATTGTGGCATGTAGGTTAGGAATGAGATGGCTTTTTTGATTCCTGCAAAGCACAGTGGAGGGCAGCTCTCTGAGGATGACTGAGACGTGGGGAGCAATGGGAACTGAAGGTTACAGGTACTTTCATCAGCACGTTCCCGCTGTATCTGCTTGCAACATTAACCACCGCTCTGCATCTTCAGAGCAGAGCTGCCAGGACTAGACACCCATCCTCCTTATCTGAAACGCTCTTTTGTCTGTGCTCAGAATCACCACCACTCCCCCGCTCAACCCTCTTCTTAGTAGATCTCCATTGTGCACTAGCATCTTTGGTTTAATTTTAGTTAATTTGAATATATGCACTGACGACACTGTGTTAACTGGTACTGAGATAGTCCTGAGTCATATAAATGCTCTCGCTGGACTTTGTCTTGGTTGTCCTTTGACAGAATGGCTGTAGTTCACTTAACCATTTCATCCTATAGCTGACTTTATGCACAAGGACTACCCAAGGTTTTAGAGAATTACTGCAGTGGTGGAAATGTGACCTGCTCTGGTGAGCCAGGCTGCCTGGGTAATGGCACAAAGGGGATGGATGAGGCAGAGTTTACTTGATGGTTTCTCTTACAGAAGCAGGGAAAAAGACTCCACAGATGATCATCTTGTGTCTTGTCAGCTTCTGCTTGCCCTGTTAGGGTCTTTTTGTTTTGTGTTGGTGCTCTGCCCTGATGTCCTTTGGGCATTAAGAGAGTAGAAGGGTGCAAGGTCATAAGCATATTGCACTAAAAAAATACATTAGGCAGTGGGATGAGTGCTGCTGGGACTTAATATAACTCTTTTCTGTGGGGGTGATTAAACAGACATCATCAAGCATTTAGGAAAAATAGTGTCAAAGACTATTTCAGAAGAAATATTGTCAGAGCAGTATTCTCCCCAGGTGGTAGGAGCCTCATGTTGAGAAGAGCTCCACGCCAGTAAACCAAGGGAAGATCAGCAAGTACCTGAACTGCCTGAGGATCACTTCTGGTTTTGCTTCAGACCTCTACACCCCAGGTCACCACCAACCCTCGTGACCCCAGGCTGGGTTTGAATGTCCTCCTCTGTAGTTAGTAGCGTCTGGGCATGGACTTCTCTGGTGGTACTTGTGGAGTTGTGCCCCTGAGCCTAGGGGAATCTCTCAGAGCTGTGCTCGTGTGAAAGCTATGTATTATTCACCACTCATCTGTGATCTCTTCTTTGTAGGTAGCTGGGCATGTATGTGTCTGTAAATAATGCAAACAGGATTCGTCCTTTACTCTCTGTCCTCTCTTTTCTTTAAGCCTCTACACGCATATGAATGCATTTCCTACATGCAATAGATGGGTTCTGAGACTGCACAAATATCATGGACTCGTGCCACAGACTTGCGGCCTGGGTGGTCTCACCTCACCATTACCTCAATGCTTTGGATGAGTTTCAATGGCAGCCTGCCCTGGAGGGCTATTGAACGTGGGAGGGCTATTGAACGTGGGAGGACTGTTGAACATCCACGTGGCTCCTCAGCCTGGCTTGCTGTCTTCTCTGAGCAAAGCCTGAGGGCCAGTGCTAGGGTGAAATGCAGGAAGGCTGCAATGCTGGTGTTGCACCTCTTGTTGGATTAATTAAGCATCTGGGTAAAAATGTCTGAAGTGTCTCAGTGACTTGGGAAAATAGCTGTCTGCCACAGGTATCTTGAAAATCACCTTTGTAAATGGGACTCAGGAGTCTTAGCTAAAGGGACACGTTTGAAAGTTATCCTTCATGTTTAGTGAACAAGAAATCAATACAACAGGACCAATCGTACTGTTGAAAGGAAGCATAACCCAAATGCAATGTTGAAAGGATCATCTTCTGCCTCACCATCACACTGGGCAATGTTGTTCCCTTTCTGGTCCCAGTTTGCCCTCTCTTCCCTGTCCAGGCTGTGTCTAAGCTGTGAATGCTTAAAGATTGAGGCTGGGTTTTATTTATTTGTTTGACGAGGACCTCACTCAGTGAGGCACGCACTTTGGCTGAGGTTTCCAGGTGCTACGGTAGTAAGGATCCCTCTCCATCTTTCCGTTACCAACACACACTCTAGTTTTCCTATATAAGCACCAAAAGAGATGGTAGTGACTACTCTTATTCTCTGATTTACATGGAGACAAAACCTGTCACCTGTTCATTTAGCTCGATTTACAATATCCCAAGGACTGTGCATGTGGAAGAGATGACAGCTGTTTGACAAAAGGCCCAGCAATTAAGTCCCCCACACTGCACCCTCTGCTTCAGGTAAAATGACATTAGCCTGCCAGGAAGCATAAAACAGCAAACTGTATAATTACACTGTTAATTGTAGCTAATGACCAGAGAAATGAATAACCCAGTAGCATAGAATCAGTCACTGGCTTCCTCGCTTATTTTGTTCCTGATGAAAAAAGAAAAAGTAGGAAAAATGTTATCCTCTAACCTGTGGTCCAATATTTGCTGTTAGCCCATTGGACAGCATATTGCGTCATATCAAAAGACCATTGGATCGTGACTGGACATGCCATACTTTAGGTCTCAATAGAAAATAGTCCTGAAAAGCCCTTTTGTTCTTGCCTTTTTAGCTATCAGAAGACAAATTCTCACAAAATGCCTTTCCCCCCCCTCTCAATTATTTCAGAACACCTCAACACTACGCCAAATCACATCTCACATAGTCTAAATGGAGCACATGGGCTCCAGGAAAGGAATTGTCCCAGAAGAGATCCTTCTTGTGATCAAAAGTCCAGCAGAGGATGGTGGCAAATTCTCTACATATTAAAAACAGGTTGAAAAGTAGAGCTGCAGAAATATTTAAAGTCTATTGTACTACAATGTCTCCTTATCTATTCAGATGCAACTTGAATGTGGCCTGTCAGCTTGCCTGTAGCTCTGCAGTGAATCTTTTTGTCATTCTAAAATCTGTAAATAATGAAGGCTATCTATTAGGAAAGTACCAAAGGTCTTTTTAAACCCACTTTATAAAGGAGTCCTGCAGGCTACCATTTGGAAAGAGCCTGGTCTGCTGTACCACATTTGAGCACTAATGTGATAAAATTAGGAGCTATGAGATGTGAATCTTAAGTTCAATCTCAATGTTGGCACAAATCAGACAATGAAAGTAGCTGTCTGATTAGGCAGTTAAACAAGAAGAGATGACTCAAAATATCCTTTCCATCTCAATAACTCCTGTGAGATTAGGGGCCCTTTGAAGACTGTGTCAAACTCCCTTTTACTTTAATACACCGCCATTTAATTGAAACACTGTGAAAGAGGATGAAGGCAGTTGTAACCTGAGGAGTCTTGGGTGCATCCCAGTGTTGCACCGAGACTTTAAAACGGTTGAGGGATTAAGAGTGACAGACTAGTCCCCTGAGCAATTGGGTTTTATGCCCCTTCTTTCTGCTTTCCAAGTCCCACTGGGTTTCTCCTGTCTGGTGCGATGTGTTTTGTGGGTTGGCAAATCCTCTGAGTAAGTCAGAAGTGCTGCTCAACCAGAAGAGCAAAGCAAAGCGCAAGGTCTTATCGAGCAGCACTGAGCAGGGGGTGCAAGATAAACTCACCCCCACCTTCTCCTACACCACCCTTTTAGTGAAATCAGATGCGCTGTTGTGATTGCCTTTATCAGAGCCCTTAGCTGGCACAGGAGGGGACACAAGCATGCGTCCCTCCGCCTTCCCACAGGCTGTGGTCTCGGTTCCTAGTATGGCTGCAGGGACCATGCACTCTGCTGAAAGTCCCCTGCACCTCCAGTGCTGCGGGGAAGCTGCCTGGTATATGAAATGCACATACAAAGGGAGATCATCCCCAGCTCTCCATTGGCAACTATGCTAAACGCGCTGAGCGCACTCTCAGTGCCACTCAGACTGGCAATACAAATCGGGCTGACCCCTTGGGAAGGATGACATGCTGGTAGCAGGCAAAAGTAAATGCAGAAAGTGCTTTGCAAGGGAGATCCCCAGCTTGCTTAAAAAGGTCTCTTTATTACTCCATGTTACACTGAGTTATTTGTCCTGTTTTGGATATGGAATAAATTGCTCTTGTTCTCCTGCCTTGTTCTAACTGCTTTAGGCTTCCTATAGTTTCTGGCAGGCTGAACAAATAAAATGGGTAAAAAATGCCATAAAATCCCAAACAGATATTTTAACCAGCTCCATTATATTGTTTGTGCTTGGCTGGGATATATTACTGTGCTGAGTTATATTATTGTGCATGTGTATTGCGCTCCTTGGACAGGGTTGAGTCAGTGCTGCTCTACAACAGAGCTTTGCACAGGATCAGCAGAGACCGGTGTGCCTGGGCAGGGCAGGGTCAATTCTTTTGTCCAGTTTGAGTCCTGCTTTACTCGATTTTCTGGCGGTGCAGACAGCGTATTCCAGGAAGATCTAGAGAATATCTGCAGCTCTCAAGAGAGGCCTGCAGTAGACTCAGCTGTAGACCAGTGACTGCAGCTGAATTGAATAGACTGGATCAGGCAGGATGAAGAGAGACCAGAGATCACCTCTGAGTGCAAGCGAATTAATAGAGCATGAAATCTCTCAGAGACAGAGGTCCTCAGTGGATGGGCAGAAAAAGAAACTTAAAGAAGTTGGGAGATTCAAAGTCAATGTAAGAGTGCTTTTTGTCCCAGTTAGGTCCTAAACACTCAAATGTTGGAATGATGTTATGTGAACTCAATTTAAAATCTGTCTAATGAGTTTTGTGTCCAGTGAAGTACTCTTTTTAAACCACAAGGGTCCCATAGGAAGTTATCTGCTGGTTTGGAATTTTTCCTTCAGATCTTTAGGAATCCCCATGAGGTACAGAAATGTATTCACTATTTTCATATTGAACATTGATCATTACTTTGTTTCTATAAATGCAAACATTCATGGTTTCAGAATATGTAGTAGCAACTACACTTGCTTTTCAGTGAGAGCAATTCTGCTTGCACTGCAATAGAAATAATAACCAGTTGGCATGTTTTTAATGAAAGATTTTAATTATTGCGGAGTGTCCAGAGATAGGAGGGAAGAAGGTGCTAAAGTAATCTACAGAAAAAAAAATTAATATTTGTTACCACATATTTACTAGATTGAATGAAATAAATTGAATGAATAAAATTGAATGAATACCTCCACAAAGTCAGCTTAAATTCCAGCTTACTGTGTGATCATTATTCAAACCAGTATTTTCACTACCTATTTTCATCCAGATGTTGTAATGCTTACTCTACAGAGTGTCTTCATAAAGTTATCTGGAATTTTATCAAAGTTAGGATACGTGAGGTCAAGTTCATTGTCTGTTATTTCTAAAGAAACAAAAATGTGCTGGTCCCCTCATAGTGCAAATAAATAAATAAATAAATAAACAATATCAACCTATTCCCTGTCCTAGAAAGCATAGACTCTAATCTAGACATGTGAAGAGGGGGGAGAGCATTATCACCATGGAAAGAAGACGAAGGAAGGCAAGTCTTATAACGAGAAGCAGGTATGGCTCTGTGGTTCTTTTACATATATAAATTTTTATAGGCTTAAGTTCTTGGGGTGATGCAGAAGGCAGTGGGTTTTGAGAAGGCATCTGACTGAGGAGAGGTTATTAAGACCTTTCCTTTTTTGATTCTTCCAATGCCACTTCTTGGTATTGTGACTGGTATGATGATCTGTTTGTAGGAGACACTTTGGCTGAAAAATCAGATTTCTGATTATCAGTGTTAGCCAGAAAGTCCTATACTGTGCATATTTTGTTTGTCTGGTGTGTCTTTCAGTCTCTAAGCATCAATGAGTAGATATATCCGTGGCTGCAGCCTGCCTTGGGGCACCTCCTGAGCAGGTGAGACCTATCTGCCTCTGCCCAGCCAGCATGGACCCAATTAATCCTGTGTGAGCTGGATAACGAACGTAGCAATTCATTTTTCCAAAATTTTGATGAGAGACAGAAGCTGATGAAAACCATGGTGGCAACTACTGGCTTGCCTTGGGCTATGTGACTAGTGAAGCCATTGGCGGCTATGCTAATTAACATGGGGAAAAAATAATTGTTAAGACAACTGGGCAGGAGGGGAGAGAGGGGGACAGCATACACAGCGTGCAACACCGTGTAGAAGCTGAAGCCCAAGGTGAGGAATCACAAAGTGTAGGAGCCGAGCTGTCACCCACAGACCTGCACATTGACTGGTCAGAGTGATGTCCTGTGCCCCAGGTCCTTGGTGCTGGACTGGTCTACATGAGGTTCATGGGACTGATGTTCTGACGTGTGGTGCGTGTGATCTGTGAAACAGGGATGGCTGTCCAAAAAAGGACTTGTGCACCACGATGTGGAGTGTTTTGTGGTTTTAGTCGCTATGTCTTGGCAGTAGACTCCAGAGCCCCAGGTAAGAGGACTGTCTCTCTGCAAGGCGTAGGGGAAGATTTCCAAGATTCCCTCATAAAAAGGGAAGAGACTCCCTTTTTACAAGGAGTCACTTGGTGAGGACAAGGGGTAATGGGTACAAGTTACTCCCAGGGAGATTCCGATTGGACAGAAGAGGAAAATTTTTCACAATGAGAACAGTCAATCATTGGAATAATCTCCCCAGGGAAGTGGTTGACTTTATGCTGAACACATTTAAGACTCAGCTGGACAGGGTGCTGGGCCATCTTGTCTAGATTGTGCTAGAAAGGTTGGACCAGATGATCCTCAAGGTCCCTTCCAACCTGGTATTCTATGATTTAAACATGGATGGAGGGCAGCAGCAGGAGGCATCATGCTGAACAGGCAGTAGCTGTGCCAGTTAACAAAGGTCACTTCAGATGGGGATGTGTTTTAAATTATTTCCTTCTCTGGGACTCAGATCTTTTCTCAGAGCTAAGGAAAGCACCTTCATCAGTCTGGATTTACAGTGGAAGCTTTTTGTGAAGGTTAGTGCTGCCAAGAAAAAGGAGCAGGGATCAAGCCTTTATTTTACAATCCAGTAGTTAGGATGAGAGAGATACTCTTTCTGTCATGCAGAAGACCAAGGCCGAACTTCTCCTTGCCTGAAGAAATTCAGTCCACTTCTCTTCCTCATCAAATAAGGAACTTTCCCTCTGCATGAAAAAAATCACAGGATGAGAGAGCATGCAAGTGAATGCTCGTGGCACTCGTGTTTTCACTTGAAAGATTTAGGTTCCAGTCTTGGCTATAGGAACAGTTTATACATTAATGCAATGACTGCTTGAAATAAACCACCCTGAATATGTCCCTCTCAGCAAGCCCAGCAGCTGGGCCCTTGTAGATAAGGCTTTTCCACTGGGAGATAGGGAATAGATTTGAATTAGGTTTAATTAAATTTTACTTTCCCTTGTTTGGAATAGCTTCACAGATTGAAAAAACATAGTGATGCTTTCTATTTAAAAAATCCTTATGCAATTAAAAATTATGGGCAAAGTTTCATGTTTCTGTATTATGGTACTTACCTAGTGTATTATTAAAGCATGTGCATTCATGCAGGGCAGCAAGGACAGTATACAGGGGACAGCCCACAGGAACATAGCGGTGTATGTGCTATAGCAGCTGTTGAACATGCAGCTGACATGGATTTTTATTGCTTTATTATTCAGGTGTAACACATTTTTTCATTACATTTCTAATATAGATAAATTCACCACTTCTGTGTTCTCTGTAATGGAAGGTACAATTTTGATTAATTTTGTTTTACAACGACCCATATAGATAGCTGTATTCCTTCTGCCTAGTTTTGGGTAAAACAGTTACACCATTTTTATTTTTGCGTAATTACCATGAGAAAATAATAAAATGTCTTTTAAGTCGTTTGAAAACATTTCTTTGGTTATTTTTTTAAAAATAAGTATTTCTGCTTATAAGAATAATTTTACAATGCATCAAACACAATTAAAGTATTTGGGTTTAAAGAGGAGCAATTTCATGATTTCTTTAAAAATAATCTGAGAACTCAGTCTATCTTTCTTTTATTTTGACAACCTTGTTTTTGTTGATTAGCACTGTACTCTACTCCATACATGCTGCCACCAAAACTCATTTGCAGAGGATCATGTGTGTGGCTCAGTTCAGAAGACAACACTCTTTCACCCCACTGAGGACTGGGAACGTGCTCCTTCAACAAACAGCATCACAACCAGAGAAGGAGCAGTGAGGAAGTGACCAAGCATGGTACCAACCCGCATGCTCTGAAGATGATATGCTAGCCCTCCCTTTTTAATGTTTTGGTGTAGAAGCCTCTTCTCTCTTTTCTGTTTACCAGTTCAGCATCTCTGTGGGTGTCCCTGACTCAACAGGTTGCAAACCAGTGTCCTGCACTGACCGTCGCTCCTCCACGTGGCCATCACTCCCCAACTTCATCCACTGGGCATCTCTGCAGGTAGTGGTACTTCTTGGCTCTGTGCCATACTGGGGCTAATTTTGAAGCTTATCTTTTGCTGAAGCTGCACCCGTCCAGGCCTGGAAAATCCCCAGGAGATTCCCAAGGCTCAGCTCTCCCCGTGGCTCGGTGCGTAGGTTTGCTTCCTAGAGATTTCCCCTTCTATTTTAAGATGGAAGAAGTCCAGACGAGTTCTCATCTTCCCTCCCACCAGTAGGCTTATGCCAGTTTTAGTTTGAAGCAAACGAGGCAGTTTTGTTCCCAAACGCCCATAAACACACTTCTGTGCATTTGCCTGTCTTTGACGGCTTTCTCTGCTCCGCCACTTGAAACTCTGTGGCATGGGGACATGCTTGTTCAGCAAATTGTTATCTTCTCTGATTATAACATCTGGAGCTATTATTTGAGGCCTATTACATGAGTCAAACAGTCGTGTATGAGGAATTTGCCATGGCTTGATTTCACCTTATAGAAATGATGGACTGTGAATCTAAATTAGCAGAAATATTCCACCCCACAGTTTTGATCCTGAATCAACTTTATTTACTGAAGACTGGTGGCTTAACTTCGCTGTCACTTTGCAAATTCTCACTTTTACATGTTATTCACCATCTACTATTACCCTTATTTCATAGAATCATAGAATCATTTAGGTTGGAAAAGACCTTTAACATCATCAAGTCCAACCATTACCCTAGCACTGCCAAGTCCACCACTAAACCATGTCCCCAAGCACCACATCTACACCTCTTTTAAATACCTCCAGGGACGGGGACTCAACCACTTCCCTGGGCAGCCTGTTCCAGGGCCTGACTACTCTTTCAGTGAAGAAATTTTTCCTAATATCCAATCTAAACCTCCCCTGGCACAACTTGAGGCCATTTGCTCTTGTCCTATTGCTTGTTACTTGGGAGAAGAGACCGACCCCCACCTCGCTACAACCTCCTTTCAGGTAGTTGTAGAGAGCGATAGGGTCTCTCCTGAGCCTCCTTTTCTCCAGGCTAAACAACCCTGGCAACTATTTCAATACCCCAGCCCCATGGCGGTTGCCAGTGTTATCTCTCAACTGTTGAGATGAAAATTCAGATCAACTGACACAGCTGGGTCTCTAATACATTTACTGAACCTGGCCCTTGCTGCTCTTGCTTGCCTGCAGCGGCAGTGCTTTCCCCTCACCTCTACCTTGCTCTGAAGTTGATGGTGTTGCCCAGTAATGTTGGCTTTGACACACTGTTCTTCTGTTGAAGTTTAGACGAGCTGCAAAGGTCCCAGCTCCTGGGTTTTGAGGGAAACACTTTAAAGGGTATCTTTTACTGGTACAGACATTGAGGAGAAATATTTTCTGCTTGTCTGTATTTATTATCTCATATGCAAGGAGAAAGTGCTGCAATCCTTCACTATATTGCCAGCAATACAAGTTTCTGCAGTAAGACCCTCAATTCTCCCATAAACTACCACTCACATGTTTTCCTCCTCATCAGTTTTTTTAAAGGGATCATTAAGTTCCCCTCAGACAGACTCTCATGGTGTTGCAGGTTGAGAGCTTTCTGCTTTATTGTGCTGCTTCATAACATATGGGAAGAAATACCGCTTACCAAACAGGAGGTGAGATGAAGTGGAGGCTCTGCCATCCCGTCATATGTTGTGGAACCTACCAAACACCCCTTAACACTGTTTTAATGCAGGGGAAAAAACCCATTGATTTCAGTTCAAGCAGAAAGACTGATTTGGAGCTGTGATGAAGCCTGCCGGGTGCCAAGCATCCCAGCTCCCGGAGACATCCCATTGAGGGGCTGCGCAGCCGTTCACACTGCCTGAACCCTGCGGTTCCTGTGGATGCTGGCAGGCATTGCTCATTAGCCAGCATATATTTCATGTGGAGAGGGAAAAAAAAAGAAGAAAGAACATTGTAAATTTGAAGATCAAAGCCATTATTTAAGGGTTTCGTACATTTTGTCTCAAGGGCCTGTGATCCATGTCCTCATAACACTTATGTTTGAGCTGCATCGAGGTGGTCTGATGTTCATACGGAATTCTTTTGACAAGTCTAGCCAGACGTGGGTGAGAGAAGTTAATGAAACAAAATCTCCTTCAATGAAATTAAGCATCTTATTAACTCAGCAGCTGTGGGGAAATACTTCCAATCTAGATGGACACCTGACAGGAACCCCATCAAATTTTCATAGATGCAATTAATTCCTGCCATTTAGAAACACTCAATTAGAAGCTTCCAATTAGGTTGCAACCTGTATCATTAAAGTGCTATTAACCCTCCAAACCACTGCTACTGACATTAAAGATCTGACTAGGAATGAATAAACAGCTTGATCTGAAATGAAAGCTGCTTACCTAAGATAAATGTTTTTGCCAGGTGCCAATGTGAACACTTTTCTTTTTTCTTTTCTTTCTAATGTAGATCATTTATACAATGGCACATTGCAGCTCAGTGCTTTGCTCTGTTAGCAGGATCAGCCTGGGGTGAGCCTGCCTGTGGGCAGGGGCTGGGGCTGCTGAGCCTTTTTGGGGTTGCATTAGCCTCCGGCTGGTGGGAAGCCTCTGCCAGGGCTGGCGTGGCCTTCCCTGCACAGTGCCGCGTCCTGCAGCACAGCTGCCCCCTTCCTGCCTCACCAGCACCATGCTTCCCAAGCCTCCTATCATTTTAGAAATACTTGGAGACCCAGATACTTCCTATGATCCCTCCTTTAAAAATACAAAAGTGACTCCTCTAATTTTATACCAACCCTATAAACAGATGTTTTCCTCGTTGTTGGTCTGTGCTTTAGCTGGTAAGCAAAGACACTTCTTCATGTGGCATATTGCCTATTCAGAGTACTCAAAATCATTGTTATTTAATGAATCCCTGCTCTTTTCCTTGCATATAAGGTGTGTAGAAACAAAGGCTTCAGCCAAAGACTTGCTGTATCTTCTGGCAGCTGGTGGAAATGGTGGTCTTTTCTCAACTAAGGCAGAGAAAGTGTGTGCTTAGGGAACTAAAAATACAGTATTAACAGATGGCTTAAATGGTTATTATTAACCAGCCGTGTGAATATGGGGGAAGAGGGGAGTGGGCAAGAATGCAGGTAAGGGTGAATAGAGCAAGATACCTCATTGGGACTATTCTGCTGTTTCACATCTAGGAGCCACTGACCATGTCTAAAATACTGCTTATCGACCTGCGTAGGTCTTGTCAACCTACATAGAAAGCACAGGGATCACACGAAGCCTCTGGTGCAGCCAGAGTTTGACTACATGAATGTACCTGAGCTCACTTTTGGAAACCTGTATAGCTCACCTGCCCTGCAAGATCCATCCTGGTGCCAATACGATGGCTTTGCTGAATATACTTGGAGACAACTCAATGCCTGAAACATGGTGTCATTAGTTGCTCAGAAATTGATGGAAGCTCTGCAGTTTATGCCAATGCTGAAATTTGGTACTCTGAATATCAAAACTTATACTGAAACTTTCGAGACGTTGCTGAATATACCTTCTAGTAGTTCTTTCAGGGTAACAGATCAAGTGTTTTTAATGAGTTTTGTTTCCATATACCTAGAGACAGCATTCTCCATTCTGGATTAATGACCTATGAAATCCTGAGTTTAAATACAGAGGTAATTTGTAATTTACAGGAGGGCAGAAAAGTGTGAACTCTCCCTTAACGATTCTACTGTTTTTTTCATTCCTTCAACCTCAAACAACCAAAAGGATTTTTCTTTGAAAAACCTTTTGCTTTCAGTGATGAGACTCTGTATGTTGAGTTTCAGCTGTGATTGAATTTATACTACAGCCAAGTTATAAACCCTTGAAAATAGGATTTATAATGGAAATTCCAAGTGCAATCTTAACTGTAGCAGCCAGCTTAATACCACAATAGTACTATTAACATTCTTCAAACTCAATGTTTAGGATGAGTCATACTGATCTAATGCTTTACATAACCCTTTTCCTTTCAGTGGCGCAGGCCTAGTCTTGTAATTTCTAGTCATATGACAGTGGATATGTTCCCTTAATTTTGGGGGACACAGGACACAGCTGATATCAGTGCTATGGAAGTAAACAGTGTTTCCAGAAATACAGCAGAGCCATGCCTTGTACACTTACTCATTCAGCTAAAGGTCAAGTTTTGGGCAACTTTCACAAGTCTGAATTATTAACTTGATACTGTATTTGTTATTTGTATGATGTCTATGTAACCTTCTAGTTCTGGCCTTCTAGTTCTTAGATAATCATATAACATTTAAAAATACAACAACAAATAAAAAGTTTCAGGAAGCTGTGAGATCAAAGAGGATAATTGTAACTCTTTCTTTTTTCACCTGTTCTTTGTAAAAGAGAGATGAAGAATAATTGGCATGAGGTTCTGCCCCAGTGATGAGTATTGCATGCACTGTGCTCAGCAGTGTTGTGTTGCTATAAATGCATAAGGTGATCCTAAAAAGGGAAGGTGAGTATCAGGGATGAGAACAATAGTGATGAAGTCACTTTACTTGTCCTGGTCCCTGCAGCAGAAGATCTGGGTGACCTTGTCTGGCCAGAATGTAAAAATTCTGATTTGTGAGAATTATGAAGGTTTTGGAAATTGTGTAAATTGCACAATTGAACAAAACTTAGATTTTGTGTAAAAAGGGAGAAAGACAGCGTCTGAAACAGCTAACAGTTTGGGATGAGGAGGGCCAAACTGACCGCGTGTCCTAGAGTGGAGTTGGTGGGTCAAAGAAGGGCTCGAGTCCCCAGATTCCCTAGTGGCAGGCCCTTGCCTCTCCCTTGCCCCTGCTGCCTTATGCCAGGGAGAGAATTTAACTGCATATATGAAGTAGAACTAATTGCTCCGGTGAGATTAAGAGACCATCTGGGGCTGTTGGCTCTGCTCTCCTTGCCCCATCCATCAGCAGAGGGTGAAGGGAAAGATCATGGGCCAAGCTGTCAGCAGCAGAGCAAAAAGTACAGGGCATTTGGACATCTCTCTCCAAAGAAACATTGATTTATGGGGACTTGCTGCTGCAAACGTAAATGGATGAGGGTCTAGAGGAAATGTGGTGGTATGGGCCTGCAGTTCAATCCTGCTGTAGCATAGTCGTGTCTCCCCATTGCCTTTTACTGCATTTGTCCTTTTCCTCGGTAGCAAAAGTCTTCTTGCAGCCCATGTCTCCTTACCTTGCCATTAAGCAATTCATACGGGCAAAGCCTTCTGCTAGTTACATCTGCTGGTGAGCACAGCTGGGCTTTTCATTCCATCCACAGGCTCGCCAGGACCTATGCCTGCATGTGCCTTGCAAATCCAAATCGAAGTCACGCTTTTGGCATGCCAAAAGCTGACAGCATAGCATCATAGAATTGTTTAGGTTGGAAAAGACCTTTAAGATCATCAAGTCCAACTGTTAACCTAGCACTGCCAAGTCCACCACTAAACCATGTCCCCAAGCACCACATCTACACCTCTTTTAAATACCTCCAGGGATGGGGACTCAACCACTTCCCTGGGCAGCCTGTTCCAGTGCCTGACAACCCTTTAGGTGAAGAAATTTTTCCTCATATCCAATCTAAACGTCCCCTGGCGCAACTTGAGGCCATTTCCTCTTGTCCTATCGCTTGTTACTCGTTACCCACCTTGCTACAGCCTCCCTTCAGGTAGTTGTAGAGAGTGATAAGGTCTCCCCTCAGCCTCCTCCAGGCTAAACAACCCCAGCTCCCTCAGCCGCTCCTCAGAAGACTTGTTCTCTAGACCCTTCACCAGCTTTGTTGCCCTTCTCTGGACACGCTCCAGCACCTCGATGTCCTTCTTGTAGTGAGGGGCCCAAAACTGAACACAGTACTCGAGGTGCGGCCTCACCAGTGCTGAGTACAAGGGGACAACCACTTCCCTAGCCCTGCTGGCCATACTATTCCTGATACAAGCCAGGATGCTCTTGGCCTTCTTGGTCACACTGCTGACATATTCAACCAGCTGCTGACAAACACCCCCAGGTCCTTTTCTGCCAGGCCGCTTTCCAGCCACTCCTCCCCAAGCCTGTAGCATTGCATGGGGTTGTTGTGACCAAAGTGCAGGACCCAGCACTGAGTCTTGTTGAATCTCATGCAGTTGGCCTTGGCCCAACGATCCAGCCTGTCCAGATCCCTCTGCAGGGCCTTCCTACCCTCCAGCAGATCAACACTCCCACCCAACTTGGTGTCATCTGCAAACTTACTGAGGGTGCACTCGATCCCCTTGTCCAGATCATTGATAAAGATATTAAACAGGACTGGCCCCAATACTGAGCCCTGGGGAATACCACTTGTGATCGGCTGCCAACTGAATTTAACTCCATTCACCACAACTCTTTGGGCCATCCAGCCATCCAGCCAGTTTTTTACCCAGTGAAGCTGGGAAAACGGTGTCAAAGACTTTACTGAAGTCCAGGTAGACAACATCCACAGCCTTTCCCTCATCCATTAAGCAGGTCACCTTGTCATAGAAGGAGATCAGGTTAGTCAAGCAGGACCTGCCTTTCATAAACCCATGCTGACTGGGCCTGATCCCCTGGTTGGCCCTTTAGTGCTGCGTAATGGCACTCAGGATGATCTGCTCCATAACCTTCCCTGGCACTGAGGTCAGGCTGAAAAGCCTGTAGTTCCCCAGATCCTCCTTCTGGCCCTTCTTGTAGATTGGCATCACACTTGCTAACCTCCAGTCAACTGGGACCTCCCCGGTTAGCCAGGACTGCTGATAAATGGTGGAAAGTGGCTTGATGAGCACTTCCACCAGCTCCCTCAGTGCCCTTGGGTGGATCCCATCTGGCTCCAGAGACTTGTGCGTGTCTACGTGGTGTAGCAGGTCACTAACCATTTCCCCTTGGATTATGGGGGCTTCATTCTGCTCCCTGTCCCTGTCTTCCAGCTCAGGGGGCTGCATACCTGGAGAACAACTGGTCTGACTATTAAAGACTGAGGCAAAGAAGACATTAAGTACCTCAGCCTTTTCCTCAGCCTTTGTCACTATGTTTCCCCCCACATCCAATAAAGGATGGGGAGTCTCCTTAGCCCTCCTTTTGTTGCTAATGTATTTATAGAAATATTTTTTATTGTCCTTCACGGCAGTAGCCAGATTAAGTTCTAGTTGGGCTTTGGCCCTTCTAATTTTCTCCCTGCACAACCTCATGACACCCTTGTAGTCCTCCTGAGTTGCCTGCCCCTTCTTCCAAAGGTCATAAACTCTCCTTTTTTTCCTGAGTTCCAGCCAAAGCTCTCTGTTCAACCAGGCCAGTCTTCTCCCTCGCTGGCTCGCCTTTCAGCACACGGGGACAGCCTGCTCCTGTGCCTGTAAGATTTCCTTCTTGACTAATGTCCAGCCTTCCTGGACTCCTTTGCCCTTCAGGACTGCCTCCCAAGGGACTCTGTCAACCAGGCTCCTAAACAGGCCCAAGGCTGCCCTCCAGAAGTCCAAGGTAGCAGTTCTGCTGACCCCCCTCCTTACTTCTCCAAGAATCGAAAACTTTATCATTTTATGACTGCTATGCCCAAGATGGCCTCCAGCTGTCACATCACCCCCAAGTCCTTCCCTGTTCACAAACAAGAGGTCCAGCGGGGCACTTTCCCTCGTTGGCTCCCTCACCAGCTGTGTCAGGCAGTTATCTTCCACACACTCCAGAAACCTCCTAGACTGTTTCCTCTCTGCTGTATTGTATTTCCAGCAGACATCTGATAAGGTCCCCATAAGAACAAGGGGAAGCTGCCTTTGCATCGATTAACTGTGGAAGCAGTATCTGTCCTCAGCGGGATTTGACTGCTGCTCTTTAGGGCCTTAATTTCCACATACCATTTCTGACAGATCAGTAAAAATAACCAAGTAAAGCAAGCCTTCTGTGAGTAGGTGTGTGTTTTCTTTAGTGGGATCCTCTGCTGTAAATTTTTAGGGGTCTGAAAAATTGGAGAAGGTTGAAAGCCACTGGATCGCTCCTGTAAATAGCCAGAGAACTAAACATTCATATTCTCTCCGCCTCTTCAAAACTGAGGCATAACTGGTTTTTCAGCCCCTTTTGGAATTGAATTTCTTTTGTCATAATCATTTGGGAGATTTTAATTTCTTTCTTTAATAGGTCATATTATCATAATTTAAATTAATGTTATCCCACAGTTTAAATATATTTCCAGATTTATCCCTGTGATCTTTTCAGCAACTTTTTCAAATTTGAAGTGTCAAGCCCTCTGGGGAAAAGAGGGTCACTAGTACTAAAATTTGATTGACGCAGGAAGATTGCCACTTGAATTTCTATTATGTTCTGGTTTTACATGGTCCTAAGTACACATTATTAGCTGTTCTTTTGTTTGTTTAAGCTGGGACTCTGTGAGTGTATATACTGTTTCTTTTGTAATGATGAGCATGAGAAAGACTTTACCTTTTATTTAAAAAAAAAAATCTTTCAGACTGTTGGAATGGCTTGTGCCATTAAGTTATGACTTGGCAGAGAAAAAGTCACCACTGAAAAAAAGTACTTTTACATATTTTTGGAAAATCTTTGAAAAGTATGTGATTAATAAAGATTTGAAAGTAATATTTGAAGTTTCTTGGCTACTTTAGGAAAGGATTAATCCCTCCCAAACAAATCTTCCCCATTTCCCAGGTGGAGAAAATTTCTACAGCTATCCTACCCACTTCTCTGCTTGCCTCTTCCCACAACTATGATGAATTTTGAACCTCTCGATTGCTCTTAGACAAACTTAGAAGAGGGAGAGGCAGCTCATGGGCTTCTGAGGAGCTCTGCAGGGATGGAGAATCCCTGAGCCAGGGAATCCCAGGTGTGATGTGGGACAGGGGCAGCGATCACCATCCCATGGCGTGGCGGATGGCACATGGGCTCTGTGCAGGAGGAAAGATGTGGCTGCTGTGCGTGGGGAAAGGACCTTGTGGACCAAAGCAAAGAACACTGGGACTGGGACTGGTCTAACACAGGCGATAAGGGGGACCCAGAGGTCTCTGTTGTAGGTGGTGTCAGATCAGCCTCTGGCAGGGACCACCAACTCCTGCCTGGTTCACGTCTGTTGAAGTGTCCTGACTGAACTGGACCAATGAAGAATAAAACAAACCTGACTTTAGGAGCCCTTGCCTGGCTGGATGTAGTCTTTGAATGGACAGGGTATTTTGGCTGTGTCGAGACTATGAAATGCCTTTTTCTTAGAAGGAAAACAACAAATACAAATTTTAACTATCAATCAGTTTCAGAGGATTAAAAGAAAGCACATGAACATGAAAATTGCATAAGCTAAAAGTCTTCAACAGGAGGCGAACCAGAAGGCTTCAGTGAACAGAAGGACCACGTACCTGCCTTTACCCTCTCCTCATGAGTGCTTTGTGAGATGAACTTACACAGATTCCCAAGTGTTGGTGTATTCATTGCACATCATTTATTTTGGCTTACTGCTCTGGTGCAGCCGTAGAAGCTGTCAGGTGTTTGGGAGGAAAAGGAGCAGGCGTGTTTTGCTGCATGTGTTTGTTGTTTGGAAGGTGTCCTAGTCATTTATAGATAGTATTAGGTTTTTGGAGAACCACACTCTGGATGAACTGCTGTTTCATCATCTTTCCAAGTCAAGTTTCACGCTGGCAAGCTGTCCTCTTGGCATCAGTCCCCTGGAGCCTGCCATGGCCTTGAGGGTCACTTTGCAGGGGTATGCAGGAGGAGCGATGGGGATTTCTTCTCCTCCCCCCCGGTGGCTTTCTGCTGCCTTCCCTGGCTCCTCTCTGCCTGCAACTGTCACAGTGGTGGCAGCAGAGTTACTGCTGCTTATGCTCTCTCATATATCCTCCTTCAAGGTTTTTGATTATAGGTACTTAAATATAATTACTGTGGATTTTATAGCACTCTGGGACAAGATAAAGGAGAAAACCAGTGAGGCAAATGGCCCTTCCTCTGCTGTTCGGGGAAGACTTTAAGGTATTTTTTTTTTAAGGATAATTTATGAAAACCCTGATCAAATTATGCAGCTGTTCCTTTCTATCTCAACATCATCCTCATGAGAGCAGTACCAATAGGGCTTGCCAGTACATTTCTGAAGATCTCTTAATAGTGTTAGTCTTTCTGCATCTGGGGAAATGTTTTCTGAAATGACTAAGTTTATATTTGTCCTAATGAAACTTCTGTTATTAATTTCAGGCTGTTTCTCCACTTATCAAAATCATAACATACTCTTACACTATCCTGTTAAACATCTCTGATTACTTTCAGCTTTCTGTCTCCACTTTGTGGTTTCCAGCTTTAATAAATTCAACTGGAAGTCATCTGATTGAACTGCCCTTCGCTTACTGCATTGAAAATTTTACCAGCTAAGATTTACAATGGAAATTTATATTATTGAGAAAAGAAAAAGAGAAGAGAAATCACATATCCCATCAGCAGAGTCCTGGAAGTTTGCCTGGAAGAAGAGGGAAGGCGCGGAGGGGTCCAGCTGCGGCCACTGTGGCCTGTATAAGGACACTGTGTCTCATTCAACACCAGCTAAGATGAAAGGGAAACTCTCACTCACCTTAGCATGGACTGAATCGGGATTCCTTGGCAAGTAACCCTGTTCCATATAGGAAACACCAGAGAGAGAGAGAGGAAATCTCAACTGTACTGTGATGTTAAAGCTCTTAATTAAGATGTTTCTGGTGAGTTCCCTAGGAAATGTTTATAATTTATAAAAAGAAAATTTGATTAATTTTTTTGTGATTACCAGCCTCATCAAATAATTTGCTCTGCAGTTGTCTCTGAATACCACCAGGTCATTTAGAAACTCAACTTATTGTTTTATTTATTTTAATGGGAAGAACCATTAATAATTAAAAAAAAAGTTTCACCTCTGACAAAAGTCTTTTAGTGAGAGTTTAAGAAAATTATTCACAAATCAAACGATGATTTTACTCCACTGGGAAGGTGAGAGATTGCATTATTCATTATTATTTCCATGATACCATAATACTGTGCAGCACTTTATGCACAAAAATGAAACCATCAGTTGCAAAGAACAAATGCTCTGAAGAGGCAACGTACACAAGGAGATGAGCAGAAAATCACTGTGGTGAGCCTCAGATCTTACACATATCCCCTTCTTCCTTTTCTTCTCTCTCTTTCTCTCTCTGTCCCCCCTCCTGGTTTCAAGTCCATACTGTTTTGGAATGGACAGTTTAGATTAGTGAATGATGTAGAACAAAAGACTTTGGAAGATACTTGAAGGAACAGAGGGATGCAGATGGACAAGTGAAGCTGAGCCTCAGGACATGCAGGCAGCAGTAGAGGCTAAGATTAGAGGGACCTGGTAAGGAGTGAAGGCAACACGAATTGCACAGGCAGAAACACAGCATGAGGACTGGATAGGCAGGTAACTGAAAGTCCTGCTCATTGCCACTATTTATGTCATCTTTGATGCATAAGGAGGTTCTGCTTTGGGGAGTATCCATGTTAATGCCACAGATAAGAGGGGAGGCAGAGGCACTAGCAAGCAAGGTGCATGTTACCACCTCACAGACAAGGATAATCCCAAGTCCTTTCCCAGATTTATGCCCTTATTCATGGGCTCATACTCAATATCTGTCAAGTGGCATGTTCCTGTGAAGGAAAGATAGGCAAATCCCCACTGGGATACCTCCAGTTTACTTCTTGCGGAGGACAGCAGAGTGATGGTCCCAGCTCTTTATCTAGGGGAGCTCTGGCAGGGGAAAGGGGAAGGGTGGTAGTAACCAGACTGTGACAACAAATACTATTTCAATGTAAAAGGGAAATGATTTTCTTATTTTTACTCTGTTTCCAAATAGGATAACTTAATAGTCTTTTTGTGTCAAGCCATCTCCCTGGATTTTGTTTATTTTGTAGCCTTCAGGATAAATACAACTCAGTATTTCACACTGATGTTAAAACATTTCCTCTCTAAAGGATCAGGCCAAGTTTGTAATGAAGTGACACCAGGGAATGAAAGCCAGGGTCATGGTGGCTATTATATCCTGTTCTCTGCAGGTTCTTGTATTGCACTGGCTGCCTACAGCACCTGGAAATATGGCAGCAGCACATGGTGAGGCCTGATTAATCTCTGGTGGATGAAGTTTGCTCTGTCTCTCAGTTTGCAGTGTAGCAATTAAGGACTTGGGGAATGGAGGAGAAACTGGTTTGTCATACTGTATGTCCTGCTGTATGCTAGAAAACGCAAAGACAAGGGAGTGTGTTTTGCCATGGTTTGGAAGGTGCCAAGGTGTGTGATGGCCCCTGCTTCCCATGGGAGTACATCCACAGCCTCAGGTCTGCCTGACAGATGCTCGGTCTCATGCCCAGAGATTCACTATTTTGGCTGAGGGCTACACTAGGGCCTCTCTATCCTGGAAGGACCTCTGGGGACCAGCACAGCCCTCAGCAGATGTTCAGGCACTCAGGGCAGCTGGCTGGGCACCTGCCTATTATTTATTTATTAGGCCATCTATGGTGCTGTCCTGAAAGGCATCTGGGCAGCTCAGAAGCATGGCACGGCCTGAGGAGGCAGGAAAGTGTTCTCACAACTTACCCAATAAGGAATGAAAAGAGGATAATTTATCACAAGTACTCCCTGTTTGTTTTTTTTTCTGGGGGGGGCTTCTTGGGTTGTTTTTGTTGTTGTTTTTTTTTCTGGGTTTTTTCCCCTGAATACGAGGCCAGTCCCACCTGTTCAGCTTGGTTATTTGTGGCATTACCTCCTTGGTAAAACAAGAAACAATGCCCAGGTCAGAGCTTGCCAGGAATGCAAAGAAAAGTTATTCAAACCTCTCTGTAGTTTGTATAAGTCATTCCTATGTTGGTCATGATGGAATGTCCTGTGGAAAGTCATATCCAAACAATACAGAGGACACTGAAAGAAATAAGAACTGAGCCTGCATCTGGCTAGTACCTCTGTGTAAAGTGGAGCATCAGGGAGAGGCAGAGCTTGCATCAGGGACATGGTCTTTCCAAGACAGCTCAGGTACTACACTTATTATCCTGTAGTGTTAACTTGTAGTGTTAAGCCAAGTCTGTTTCCAGAGTTGTCCGACTAACAGATCTGCAGTGGACGTAGACAAATTTCTGACAAATGAATCCTCCATCTTCCATGCTGCAGATGCATTCTTTGATTGATGGGGTTTTCCCCCCACCCAGGTTTATATAACAGAAAAGAAACCTGCTGTAGTTAGCGCAGGTTTCTGTGGAGACAAGCTTATGGATACAAAGGAATAAGCTTTAGCAGGCACCTCTTTCTTATTAAATTTTATGATTTTTGGTTTAGCACAGAAGTTGAAGAGAACTTAGTGTTTTTTCTCCACTGCCAAGGTTGTAATTTGAATTTCTGAGCTACTTGCAGGTCAATAAATTTTGTGTTACTACAGGCCTCTGCAGAGCAACCTGAGATGCACAGACCTGCAGAGGCAACAGCACAGGGGCACAGAGAGCCTGGAGGCAGCAGAGGCTTGAACGCATCAGCCTGCCACCGTTCTTTGAGATGATGTGATTATGGAGGGACAAGTTACCTTCCAAGAAAACAATCAACCCCAGGAATTTTTAAGCTGATTTTGTTTGAAACCTTGGCTACGCACATGCATATTCTCACTGAAAACAGAGGAATTTCTACATCATTTCTGTCCCTACAGGCCAGGGCTTCTGGAGGAAAAATGATGCCTAAAATAAACTCAAACAGCATTAATCCTAGACCTTGTTTTTGAGGAGATTAAACTATTTCTGATGTGCATCCAGTAATAAGCTCTGGAAACAGCCAAGAGACTCCAGGTGGTCGGCTGCTCCTCTGTGCTGAGCAAGTCACTACAAATAAGAAGTGACTTTGGTCAGGGAGAAGCTGCTGCTCTGAAAGAGAAGTTACTGATGTTATGGGGTTGACCTAATTTCCGTATGCCTGTCTCCAGACCCTGGGCTGGCCACTGTCCTCTTTGTCACCATTGCCTGGTGATGACCCCTATTAACATTCTCAAAACAAAAATGCCAATACACTGGAGGACATCACCAGGGTGGACAAGCTCTAGTTATGATACTGATGAAGGACAGTAGTGTCTGTACAAGTAAGTTTGCGTTGGCTGTGCTTCCCATGAGGAAATGGAAGAATGGTCATAGCAGCCCAATAAGATGATGGTTTCCCTTGGGGGTAAGGATTGGTTAAGGACATCTCTTACAGGTTGCTATAGTGGCCTGAAAATTCATCATCCTATAGGAAAAGCAAAAGAAGTTACCCTGCTCTTGTTCAGCTGAAATAAAAAGGAGAGCAATGAGAAAGAAAACCAGAAAAGATAAGGCTGCAGTGGCTGGCACTGGAACTAAGCTAAGTGACCTTTGCTTTGATGTTATGTGATATGACTGGAGCCAGGGAAAAAAAGATATCCCTACTTGTAACCCAGGTACAGGCCTGGTGTATCAAAGCACATAATGCTCCTTGAGTTGTTTCGGCTGCCTAGTCCTAAGGAGGTTGCTGCTTGACATGTGTTTGTCAAGAACGTGCCCTGAGCACAAAGGCAGCATACAGAGCACAGTCCAGTCGTACCAAAAGCCCTTTATGTCCCAGAGGAGAAAACTGGCATCACACCAGAGGTTGAGTGTCTCTGCTGTAGGGTCTCACTGGAGCATCCTGCAGACCACCAAGGCTGTCTGTCCTGGAACAGCTCTGACACAGTCCTTGCTAGGTGAGAATCCTACAATATACCTCCCATGGATGAAAAGAGAGAGCCTGTGATCAGTAATGTTAAATGCTGACAAAAGAGCCATAGAAACTAAAAGGAAACCTAACTCTTCTGCTTTTAATACATTATTTAGGAACCTTGAGATGTGCTGTCTCAGCCTGTGATGAATACTGAAAGTCTTGCTGAATTTTTCTATGGAACTGAATTAAAGGAAGTTGAATTTGCAGTGATATTACAGCTTATTCCTTCACTGATGTGTCAACATTACATGACTGTTTTTTAAAGAGCTCAGAGGAAATTCCCGGTACACCAATGCAGTGCTGCAGTGAGAGCACTGTTGTTTGCATGTCATGGCTAATGGGAGAGGCACAGAAAGCAACGCCATCTTCCTGGTGTGCCTCGTGCCCTGTAACAGCTCTGGGGCTTGGGGCATTGATTTTACAGGGCTTCTTTGCAACAAAAGCAGATTCTCCCCTAAGAGACCAATTTGCTTGGTGGGATCGAAATAATAGTTTAATGAAGTTTATATTCAACAGAGGGCTGCCTCATTTAACAGTCTTCTGTCATTAGGCTTGTGTCATGATTGTAGAGACTTTCAGTCCCCTGTGCAGGTGCAAATACAACTGAGGAGATATAAGAAGTAACAGTCACAATGACATTTTTCAGGAATAAACAGAGTTAAAATTTCCTGTGGAACTGATCAACTCCAAAGACAATATCTAAGTGGTTGCCCAGGGGTATATACAGCTCTGTTTTGTCAGTCAAGGGTAGAAGGGTTATATTTACCATTTTAGTTTATAGTGTTCTTGCTCTTGCCTTCTGATGTGGAGTGTGTATTGAAATTTCTGTCTGTCTTGGGCCAAACAGTGTTGCTGTGTTGCACATCATTAGTGCCAGATCAGCTTTCTGTCACAGTGAAACCCTGCCTATAGCCCTGAAGACCTCTTGGGTCTATGGGATCATGGTAGTAATGCCCATGAAGTCATCGTCTGTGTCCTGGAGGGAACATGGCAGTGTTCTTGACCACTTCCTTGTGAGGCTGCTTCTCATTCAGTGCAGCAGGGATTGTGTCAGATCATGGCAGATGGAGCCAAACTTTTTTTTGATTAGGTAATTGATTATTTCAAAGAGAAGAAATGTGGGAAATATGTCCCTGGACTTTGTTCAGTGCAGACCTATAGGAGAACTGGTTTGTTAATATGAGGAAAATGGAGGTTAAGGAGCAGGCGAACAAGTCTTCCTTTGCTGTATTGTGTATCTAGAGCAATGGCCTGGCTTTCTCATCTGAGACTCTGCATTGTTTGCCTAACACGAATTTATCACAACTGAATTAATTCCCTGGGATTTGATAAGCACATAAACCAGCCATATTGTGCAAGTTGGCACCATACTGATTTATCATTTCCAGGTATATTCCTGTGGGAAGTTCCCTTCCTTAAAGCAAAGGGGAAAAGAAAGAAGAGGGAGAGGAGACAGAAGAACATCCTGGATTTTCCAAGGTCCTGTCTGATCTGCTGGTGATGTGCCAGGTCAGGCAAAAGCTCTGTTCAGTTCAACACCTATCTCTGACAGGGGCCAGCAATGGCAAGAGCAGAAGAAGAGGGCAAACACATAGTAATACTTACCCTAACTTCCCAGCTCCAGCAATCTGCAGCTGAAGGACTGTGTGAGCCAAAGATAGCACATTTTATATTAAAACCCCTTGATTCATTTTTCTTCTGAGCTTATTCAGTCACTTTTGAACCCTTCTATATTTCTAGTTTCCACAGTTTGCTGGTGGTAAGGAGTTAGACCACGTGAACAGTTTTCTCCATTATAAAGAATAGGGTGACTTCTCTCATCCTATTTTCTTTTTCTCCAACCTGTAAACATATTGTGGTGTTCTTTCTGTGATCTAAATAATTTCCAGTTGTTAAAAATCTCTTCTTATTCCTGCTCTGCCCTCTTTAGTGTGCTGCTCGTAGGCTCAGAAATCTTCTCTGTTGTAATGATTTTTGCTTTTTTCCCCCCAGTTTTCTTACTGTCTGATTCCTCAGTCTGTGCAATAAAATTCACTGTGGATGCCACGTTCAGGCATAGTGGGAGAGAGAATAAAGGCAGCAGTCAAAGAGGGCATTTTCCCCTCTGTCTATTGTGTATCATCAAGCACAACCTGAAAGGAGACCTTCCTCTGCCTCCCTCCCTCCCTGCCACATACATTTGTATGGCAGAACCTCCTTTTGGAAAACTTTTTCTTCTAGCAGCGTGGCCAGGGGCTTCTTGCCATTGCTTGGATTGCAGGGCTTTTGTGGGGCAGCGCAATGTCAGGGCTGGGCCTGGAGAGCAGAGCTTTGCAGAGGGGTGCACAGAGGACCCGGGGGCTCTGCTGTTGGGTGTAAGAAGTGGGAACATTTTCTGCGCAGAAGGTGGAAGTGTGGAAGAAGACACTATTTGCCCTTTCATTTGTCTTCTCCTCTGTTGTCCTAACAACCTCAAATGTAGTCGTCATGATCTGTTTTACACATATACAGCTTCCAGGTACAAGCATTGTCTTTCTGGCAGGCTACCATCTCCCCAGCTCTGCAGGCACTGAGCTTGTAACTGCTGGCCTCAGCCCACCCACTTCCCTCCAACTCAACCCTCCCGCCATGAGAAGAATTACCTGTGAGGCCTCCCAACGAATATCTTCAGTCAGACCCCTGAAATGAGCCATCCCACAGCTCAGCACCCTTTCCTCTCCTACCTAAAATGCACCACAGTGCTCAGGGCTTCCTGCATCTACTTTGTCTGGAGAGGGAAAAGGGTAGAGCATCGCTTGGGAAAAGACCTGGGGGAATCCATTGGAAACTTGGTTTCTTGTCCACCACTGGCAGGAGTCGGTAAGCTGCACGGATGTGCTGGCTGGACACTGCAGAGAGCATGCACAGAAACTATGTGATTTGCCCCACTGCAGTAGTTGCCTGTTCACCCTGCGCTTCCCACTCTGTGCCTCCTCCTGCGCTGTGTCCGTCCCATGGCTGAGCCAGGCAGGCAGGTCTGATGCCCTTCCCTCCCATGGGGTGCAACGCTCCACAGGGCAGCACATCTCTTGCAAGCTTCTGGTTGTCCTCAGCCCTCACTGATTCCTGTCATAGAGAAGAAAAACACAAAAAAGCTCAAAGTTATAAAATAAGAGATATTTCCCGTTTTTAAGTATAAACTGATTGACCTGCTTATAAAGGTGAAAAGCAGGTAACATCGGGTCATTGTATACATAAAAAAACCCACTGTGTGTTTGAATCACTTCATATTTATGTTCGCGTAGTGGAGGAGCGGTCTCTGCCCTCCCTTTAGGAGGTGGGTGAGGAGATGGCAGTGGCGGCTGCCACCCAGCAGCGAGACCAGCAGGTCCTTCTCAACTCTAAATAGTCTGGGCACAGGCGGTCGCATCTGTGTTGCTGGCTCACTAAAAGTCAGCTCACTAAAACTGCCTATCTCTACGTGAATGTCGGAGTGTCTCTGCTTTTCAAGTGACTAATGCTTTCCTAATGCGTATGGCTGAGAGCAACCCTTTGCAAGAGCCTGCAGGTACAAGGAAACAGGGAGCGCAGGAGGCCGGTGGCACACCAGAGGCTCCTGGCGCAGGCAGCCAACGGACGGTGCTGATGTATGGCTCTGCTGCCCACTTCATGCATTCAGTGAATTATTGCATGAATGACTGTGGCCGTCCCTGAAGTCAGCAGATTTTGCAGGGTGCTTTAGTGCTTGGAAGCTTGCAGGCTTCCTCCCTCATCACTGTTTATGGTGGTGAGCCAGGAGGGAGGTGGGCAGGGGCTGTGCTAGCAGCATAAGCACAGTGCATCCCCCTGGGGACCTTTTGGCTGCATGTGGGGAGCACCCCAGGTGAGTAACGAGGGGAATCGTGTGTTCAGGTACAAACCTAAAGTGAGAGGCTATATGGCATTTGGGCTTTTCTCCTCCCTCCACATTTACAACCAGCTACCTCTGTGTAAGGACATGTTTCCACTGGGAAGTGAAGAAGCCTCCCGGTGCTGACTGAGCTGAATGCACAAAAAAAGTGATATAGCAGTGCTAGAGCAATGCCTGGCCCAAGAGATGAGTGCCTGGCTCTTTGCTTTGCAGAGGAGGACTCAAGCAAGGGTCTGCATGGCTTTGTGCGGGTGTTCAGGAATGGTAGAGGGATTCCTGCACTGAGATCATTACCAGCACATAGTGGTCTTTCTGTCTCTTTATTTCTCTATCAGTAAATGCAAAACTTTTTTTTTTAATTAAGCCTGAACTTACTTGGGAATTTAAAGTTTTTTCTACAGGTATGGAAGAGCTGTTCTTTGTACCTGATTACTGGGAAATGTGCTGTGTGCATCTTACAGGCAGTTTGATATAGTGCAAATGCAAATCTTTATTGTGAAGGCAGGCAACAAATCAGCCTTTGATCAGCTATGAGATCAACTCCTACTTGATGCTTGTGATGTTGAGGTGTTCTGATAACTTGAGCTGATTCCTGTAAGTCATTTTTCAAGCTTTCTTCCCTACTTGATGATCAAAGATAGCAGAGTGCATAATTCATGGCCTTTCATATTCATGTTTATATTTTTGGTTTATGGTAGGCGAATGCATTTGCCATTTTAATGAAATATATGCCCACCCACTACTCAGTTATTGGCATGAGGATTAACCTGATAAATACATGTACTTATCACAACTCATCTTCAGGAAGGAGGTTCTTTCTGAGACAGCCTGTCTGCTGGCAGTTCTGCAAGATTTTTGGCTTCAGCGTATTTGGGCCACTGGATGTCTCTTCCATTTGGTTCAATTCTCCTTCCCCTGCTGCTAATGCTGTTGTGTCCATAGGCTGAAAAGTAGGAGTACGTTTTGAAACTGAACACTGCATGGGGCTGTTTTTAGAGGTTTGTCCGACAGCCTTCCTCTGCTCTGGGGTGACTTGTAGGAATTTTTTAAAATTTCATTTCTTTTTTCTTCTTTTTTTATTTCAGTAATAAATAGTTTCATAATCTTTGTAATAGCTGGTTTGGCTCTGATAGTCTGTACTTCTGTGATGACATGATAAAGCTGGACATGAGCTGACAATGTGCGCTCGCAGCCCAGAAAGCCAACCGTATCCTGGGCTGCATCAAAAGAAGCGTGGCCAGCAGGTCGAGGGAGGTGATTCTGCCCCTTTACTCTGCTCTGGTGAAACCCCACCTGGAGTACTGTGTCCAGCTCTGGGGTCCTCAGTACAAGAAGGACATGGACCTGTTGGAGTGGGTCCAGAGGAGGGCCACAAAAATGATGGAACATCTTCTGTGAAAAAAGGCTGAGAGAGTTGGTGTTGTTCAGCCTGGAGAAAAGAAGGCTCTGGAGAAACCTTATTTTGACCTTTCAATACATAAAGGGGGCTTATAAGAAAGGTGGGGAAAGACTTTTTAGCAGGACCTGTTGCAATGGGACAAGGGCTAATGGTTTTAAACTAAAAGAGAGTAGATTCAGACTAGATATAAGGAAGAAGTTTTTTACAGTGAGGGTGGTGAAACGCTGGAATGGGTTGCCCAGAGAGGTGGTAGAAGCCCCATCCCTGGTAATATTCAAGGTCATGTTGGATTGGGCTTTGAGCAACCTGATCTAGTTGAAGATGTCCCTGCTCATTGAATGGGAGGGATTGGACTAGATGACCTTTAAACATCCCTTCCAACCCAAACCTATTATGATTCTACGATATGCCCATGATATACAAACTCACTGCAAATGAACTAGAGTTTGTAGTCAAAATGTACGTAGGGATAGTGTACTCTTTGGGGTGCTCTGAGAGATGGCCTTTTCCCATAGTTCATTTTTATTTTCTTCGTCTTTTCTGCTCTTTATTCACACATTTGCAGTAGCACCAATTCTGATGTCTTTTTGACCTGCCTTTGTACTTTGCCCCCTAAATTCTCCATGTCTGCTCTGTCCGTTGTGGAGTGACCAGGGCTCTGCATGTTGCCACCTGGTGCCTGCACCTTGTCTTCTGCTCCTACTGCAGCACAGATGAGGTTACCCTGCTCATTAGGGAGTTGCATGAACTAGCCATTTAGTGCAGGTTGGCTGTATATCAATACAGTGGTTGGTTACCAGAGTGGAAAGACCCCTCTCCCATAGGGACATGGTGAGAAGGGAGCAAAAATGCTCTTGAAACATGTTTCAAAGTTCTCTGTCCCTTTTTGGTCTGCTGCTCCCACATTCAGGTGCTGCTGTGGCATGGGGCTGCCTTTCTCCATTGCAGGATGGAGGAAGACTGCTCTTATTGTGTTTTCTTCTTTATGCAGCCCAATAGCAGATTTGCAGTGTGTCTCCTGTGGTCTGAGAGATGTCCTTCTGGGATGTACATCCCTCTTCATGCCCCTTTCCTCAGGAACTGGGAGACTGTGCACTGCTGGGATTATAATTTTCATTTTTTATTTGTTTTCCACCAATATTTTAAATTCCTGGTGGCATCATCATGGCTTAGCTGGAGCAGAATGGTAAAAACTATGCTGGTGTTAGAATAGAACAGAATAGGTCCAGTTGGAAGGGATCTACAACAATCATCTAGTGCAATTAATTAAAAAGGATTCAGAAACTCACTCTTTCCTCCTTGTAGCCCGCACGAGTACATAACAGAAAGAAAGAGACATAAAAAGAAGTATCTTTTGTCCCTTTCTATGCCAGTTTTAAAGGGAGAAGGTACCAATCTCTTAAATTTACCCATGGATACAATTCCTCTTCCTTGCAAATAAAGGGGGGCTGCGAGGTAAAGTTATTACTGTTTCTACACCAGCTCCTGAAATAGGTCATGGTCTTTCTAATGACTGTGTTTGCACTGCTAGTTGCTCTGCCATTTAAAATCCTGCTAGCATTGCATACTCTTATGCCTGTTTCAGCATCACCAGTGGCTTTTTTGTCCCTGTCAGCAGCTGCAGAAGAAGAGCCCTTGTTTTCTGGGATGTGTCCCATGTAATTGTCTGTCGTGGTTTAACCTGGCAGGCAGCTAAACACCACACAGCCGCTCGCTCACTCACTGCTCCCCTGCCCCCAGTGGGATGGGGGAGAGAATCGGGAAAAAAAAGTAAAAAAAAAAAGTACAGTTCATGGGTTGAGATAAAGACAGTTTAACAGGACAGAAAAGGAAGAGGAAAAAAATACTGATAAAAGAATACACAAAACAAGTGATGCACAGTGTAATTGCTCACCACCTGGTGACTGATGCCCAGCCAGTTCCCAAACAGTGATTGCTGCCACCCAGCCAACTCCCCCAGTTTATATACTGAGCATGACGTCATATGGTATGGGATAGCCCTTTGGCCAGTCTGGGTCAGCTGTCCTGGCTGTGCCGCCTCCCAGCTTCTCACTGGCAGGGCATAAAAAGCTGAGAAATCCTTGACTAGTGTAAGCACTACTTAGCAACAACTACAGCATCAGTGTACTATCAACATTATTCTCATACTAAATCCAGAACACAGCACTATACCAGCTACTAGGAAAAAAAAAATTAACTCTATCCCAGCCAAAACCAGGACACGGTTCATCCACTGGCTGTGTGACACTAGTCCTTGTTTGTGCTGCTGGGTCAGTCATCAGCTCTGAAAGGTTATGATATTCTGGTGGTTTTAAACATTGTAATAGGAAACCTGTTTTTTTTCCTCCATGGGTCCAAATTCCAAATCCATATTTTGTTGTGATTTGTACCCCTGGCAATACCATGATGCTTCTCTGAGCTGTTACAGATTGAAGCCTTTTGTTAATGAAATCCATGCGAGCAGTGCTCCTGATTTCCCAGCAGGCAAGGTTGCAATGAACTACTCTGCGCTCAACAGCTGTAACAGCCATCATCTCCCATCGCACACGTGTAGCCCTTCTGCTGAAGGACTCCCACTCCCACCCCTGCTCAGGATTACTTCTCCTCTTTCATTTGCATTTGAAACTCTCCATCATCTTTGCAGTGTATTACCCTAGAAAAAAGATGCAGAAGTGGCTTCTAATGTTGCTGGAAAAACTGGGGGTTTATTACAAGAAAGAAGCTGCTTGCACTGCTTGCGCTCCACACCTGGTGCAGAGCAAGCAGGGTAGAAAATGACTGACTTGTAGTGCTTTTTGTATTAAAGAAAATTGAAAAAAAACACTGACAATTGCTAGCACTTCCCTTGTGCTAGGTAAGTCTTGATAACGCTTCCTTATGCATTAATATGCTCATATACTGAATTGTGGGAAAGACCTGATCAAGGGGTGATCAGTCCCTGCATGGATGCTCATCTGGTAAGTGGAGTCTTCTGTCTGTGCTGACTGCTATGCCTGCTTGCTGTTACGCCTTCGTGTTGACCTTTATATATCCAGATTTTGAGAGAAAACACTCCTGATCTTCCAGTCCAAACCAACGTCATCTAGAGTTAGCTCTGCAAATACAGCAGAGTCCATGAGACCATATAATATAGCAACTAAAATATTATTCTGCAAGGTGGTTTTAACTTTGCAGTATCATTTGCAACCTGTGCAATTAACATTGCAGTTGTTTTCACTGATCTGCTCAGTTACTGGGAGGCCGCAGAAGGTGCTTGCTGTGATTAAGGCATTTCTGGTCAGTGTGGAGGGGAGGGTGCCTGGCATTTTTGGCATATGAGTATGGCTGAGGAATCTCCAAGCTCACATTGGCTGGTGGCTCTGTAGAAGTGGGATTTGGGGCTGTAGTTAACACATCAGTGTCTCTGAATGGACAGCCCTGGTCCTTGGACAACAGAAAGGGGTTGGAGCCACTATGGCCTCAAGCTCAGCTGGCTCCACTGAGGATGACCACAGTTCAAAAGCCCCCTTATGGGCACATGCAAAGACTTTGAGGCCTGCAGCTGGCACTTTTGGAATCCCTATTCTTGGCTTTTTATATCTGGTTTTGGTTAGTCACACATATATTTGAAATAGATTGCTACTTCTCTGTATGAAGCATAACCCTCTGCAGTCTTGGAAGTGTCCTGAGTATTGTGCTCTGATCGAAACAAGCTTGTCAGAGGTTTGGCAAATATTATATTATGTCATTCACTACAGTGCTGGATAATGTGAAGCTTAGCTGAATTCCTTGGAAAAAATGACAGTAATAATCAACTATCATCACACAGAGCTTTCCTGTGTTCAAATAAATCAGTTGCCAATTTCTGCCAGACTCCACAAGCAGTGTCACAAATTATCAGCAGCTCCTTGCAGTTCTGTCTCCGGCATTTGAACAAACGCAGCAATTTCTAAACATGTGTTCTGTTTTCTGAATTCATGTAGGGCCAGACAAGTATGTGTCTTCTTATTTGGTTTGTTTGGGTTTTGTGTGTGGGCTTTTTGTTTGTTTTGTTTTGTTTTGTTTTTCCATAGAAATCCCCTTATGAGTCTTTCCTGTCTGTTGCTTTCTTCAGAATTAAAATTTTCTCAACTGCAGTCAATTGATCAATTTTAGCCATGCTCATTATCCACAGGGAACTGTTTTTCCATCCCAAAATTCATAGACATTGCAGGGAGCTTGTTGTTCTTGTGCAGGCTGGCCTGATGACACCTATTTTCTTAGAAGTTTCTCTTGTATCGTAATTCCCTCTTTCTCTCCTGACTTTTGCTGGCTTTCTTATTTGCAGACACTAACAACTGTTACAATATTATGTGGCCCTGTTCTCAAGTCTCCCTCCTCTTAAGCATTATGTGAGAAAGAATCTGTTACAAGAGGTGGGTTTTTTTTTGGCTTTTTACTGGTGTTTTGTAACTATAAGATCATGTACTGAAGTTTTGCTGACAGAGGAGCCAGACTTCTCCCAAGGATAGTCCCAAGAGATTTCATATCTGTTGCAATCAATCATTACTGTAAGGCTGTGCATGTGTTAATCAAACTCCTGACTTCCAGGGTCAAAGGAAAATAGTTCCTTTTTGATCTGAGTATGATATGCTCTGTTTTGTTTGGATTTCTTCCCCATTGGAACATTTCACTGCAGCAATTCTGCTCCAACCACTCCTTGTAAAGCAGGTCAGTGAAATGCTGTTTTTGTGGTAAAGTAGATTTGCTATGAGGGTGACTGCCTCTTTTCTGTTTGACACTGCTATTCTAGTAGTGTCCTTTTTCAGTTCTTTTGGGGAGTTGGTATTTTTAACCATTGTCAACTTTCACGTGAATTGGATTCCTTTATTTCCTAAAAGGTGACCAAAATTACTTTGCCACATATTGATTTGTGATCTGCTGTAGTCTGCCT
This sequence comes from Theristicus caerulescens, assembly GCA_020745775.1. Taxonomy (NCBI): domain Eukaryota; kingdom Metazoa; phylum Chordata; class Aves; order Pelecaniformes; family Threskiornithidae; genus Theristicus; species Theristicus caerulescens. The sequence continues at coordinate 114,575,700 of CM036559.1, read as the reverse complement.
CTAGGTCATGCTGCCTGTAGTTTGGGAGGGGGGCCTCTAGGTTTTATTGTGCTGCTTTCTGGTGCTGTCAGCTGCTAGAACATCACCAGGTGACTCCACCTCTTGTCAAGCTTGTCAGAGTTTCAGGACTTCTTGTAGTATGGCCTCATGGAATAACTCATGTGTGGAGGATACACAAAAGGGCATTCACCATTAGCTTTATCTTCCTAACAGATAGCTGGAAGTGGTTTACATGATGAACTTTTTGTCCAGCCTGTCAGTTCTGATCTTTCAGGGGTATTTCTGCATAGTTGCATATAGCTCATGACCATAATTTTCCCTTTTCTCTGGGGTGGCCAGAGAGACCCACTCTCCTAAGAGATGGCCTTTAGCTGCATGTATGCTATATGTGCTGCACTTTCAGGTCCTTCAGGACTTTCTCCTCTACTGCTGGGCACAATGCCGCTTTTCCTGGCACATGCTGTACCTGCTGCGAATGTCCTGCGTTCCTGCACTGCTTGCTTCTCACTCAGTGCTGCAGGTGGCTATTGCCCAGCTGTCTTTTTACTGGTTTTATCACATATGTGTTGTGATGGGTGCAAATGAGCTCCCTCCCCTGCTCTTTGGATGTGTCACAACTTCTTACTACTCCTCAAGTCTTTTTCTAATATTATATTTTCTTAATATTTTTGCTTATATTCTTCTGAGTTTGCTGTCTTTAATATTTATCCTTCACCAAGTAGTTCCCACCTGTGAAACATCATCTTTTATTAGCAGCAATACCTGGGTTACCTACTCATCATACATGCCTGGTCCTATGCAAAAAAGGTTTCTTTATACCAAGGCAGGTTTTGAGGAAAACCACGGCTTGTCTGCATTTTCCTTACCTCTCTTAGTGAGCTTGTCACTAGAGACCCTGCTCTGTAAATATCTTTGCCTTCTTGCCCATTGAAAGGTAAGTCATCGAGTCTTTCAGACCAGTTAGTTTCCTAAAGTCTTGTGAAAAAAAATTCAGCAGGAATAAACTTAACATTGACCTGCAGGGGGGTTGGACTAGCAACCTAAACTAGCAGGGAGGTTGGACTAGATGGTCTCCAGATCTCCTGTCCAAACTCAGCCACTCTGTCATTCTGTTAAGTTTCTTAATTTTAACTTAACTGCAATTTACCCTGTTTTTGTGGATAGGTAGAATCCATCTAATTTTTGTATTGTGTTCAGGCTTCAAAACAGGAGAAAAGCGACAGTGCAACACTCAGGATTTATTGGCTGCAGTCAACTCTCCCTAAAAGTAATGTTCCCTAAATTGTTAGCTTTTACCTTATCTGTAAGTATACTGCATTGCCACCCATCCGGAAGCTGCCTATCAGAACACAAAGGGTACAGTGTTATAAAGATCCACTGCACTTTCCTTACATCTGCAATTTCTCTAACTCCTATGGATTCTCCTGTGTATTGCAGGTGTCCCGCTCACTTTGGTCACTGTAGGCAGCTCATGCTGCATGGGCTTAGCAGCCTTGGTGCACCAGGGCAGGGGGAGGCAGTGGGCAGGGTACGCCGCTCCTGTAGCTAGTGCAAGACCTGATGCTCATTTTGGGTCCCCCACCCAGATCTCCCAGGACCTTCCTGCCTCCCAGGGCCAGAAACAACAATCAATTAGTCTAGCAAAGATGTCAGGGTGCTGCAGGAAAGCTTCTGTCATGGAGGAAAACCTCTCCAGGGGGGGTTTCCAGTGTAGAAATCTCAGGCTGCAGTTTCCTGGCTTCTGCATAGTCAAAGGTATGTGTGTTACCTCTAATAATCTGAAGTGATACTCTGCATGAGTAGCTGGACATATGACAAAAAAATCTCTGATAAGAAGGCATAATTAATGTAACGTGCATTTATTTGAGATAAATTATCATTAGACCATCATTTCTCTTTGATGCCACATGATCATTTGTAATCATCGCTCTAAGCCATAATGTTTTGAGACATGAAACCTGGGCCTTTAGGGCTTTGCTAGCCCTAAAGGTCAGACTAGTAGGCTAGTCACATGAGAAGAGTTCCTGGAGGATGTATTTCTTCAATATTGATATAAGGAAAATATGTACTCGTGTATGTGTTGGGAAATTTCAAGGCCCAGCCATGAAAATTAAGTGACAGTAATCAGTTGTAGCCTGAAGACACCTGCTTGTTCTGCATCTTAGGTGGGTAGCACTGAACCTTTATGTCTGTTGCTGTTTGGAGCTGTGCTCAAAATTTCTAGCACTTTTTGCAAAAGAATTCAGTATTGCCATATAAGGAATAGTTTTCACATTTCTGAGGAATTTTGGTCTTCAGAAAAGTTATTTTTTTTCTCTAGAGCAGAAAATTTATGTTCACCATAAAAACACTCCTTGCTAGAGGAAAGAGCGAATGTACTCATGAAAGTGTTAGTTTACATATGTGAAAACTTGTGATCTGAAAATGAATGCTGAGGTTTCTTTTGTTCTTTCTTTCTGCAGCTCTCCACATTGCTGACCCGCTGGCTAAGAAGTTAATTCAAAGGTTCCCAAACTATTTTGTGAAATCCTTGATGCTGCTCTGCAGAGAGCAGACAGCTTGTTTGGTAACAACTGCCTTCTCTTTGGCTCAGGCAAGTAGCTGTAATTTAAAGAGGACATCTGAAATTTTATTCCTGCTGTTGCCTTTTCCTGTAAGGAGTTTGTTTAGCCGCTGTAGGGAAGCTGTATGGCCAGGAAGACACTTCTCTACAAGCCAATCATTTAGGCACTAACATGTGCACCAAGAAAAAAAAATCTGAAAAACAGGATCACCACAAATTATTTGTGATCTTGTATTTGTGTCTGGCAGCTGCTGGATGGTAGCAACCCATAAGCACATTCTCATCTCATGACATGTCAAGGTAAATGCCAGACCCCTTTTTCCTCCTTTAGTGGCAACAACCAACCTCCGATACCTCCCGTTTGCTGAGGAGTGAGAATGGACACAAAGGCACCTCCTCCAGATCAGATGGCGTGTGGTAACTTGGTTCTTTTAGTTATAGTTTTCCATGTGACATGTGGGCAAAGTCTGAGAGGTGTCTGGTACATTATGTCTGTTCACAGCTCAGCTTGAAGTGACCTTGTGCAAGCGCTCCCACTTTTCCCTCCCAACACCAGCAGATAGCTGCCAGCCAGCTCTTCATCAGGCTCCTGAGCTTCTGCTCCCTTCCCCTCCCAACAAATAAATACAATATAAGCTAGCAGTGGTAAGAATGGGACAAGCTTCAAGGTTTCCAGCACTGGGGCAGTGCAGGTGTGAGTGTTGACAGAGATGACCAGATAATTCAAGTTCATTTTTTTTTCCCCCCAAAGGTGGCCTTTCCAAAGGTTTTCCAAGGAGGTCTTCCCTCAGCTCAGGAGGGTCATTGAGCACCCTCTTCACCTCAGTTAGTTTCCTCTGCTCGCTTCAGCGTCTTCACCTCTAGTTTCATCTCCTGTGGCACCCTTCTTCCATTGCCATGGGCTGCACTGGCAGGCAGGGCATCTTCTTTGCTCCCCCCGGGAAAGCTGCATACTGCTGCCTGGCTATGCTGAGCATGCTGCCACAAGAGGAACTTTAACTGCTCCTTGTTTCACCACGTCTTGCATATTTAATCACTTTTGCTAGTGTAGAAGTTAATGGAGGGTCTCTGGTGGCCAGTCCCTGTGTACTCTGTGAGGGTGTGCGAGCAGAGACAACTGTCAGCCAGCTCTGCCTCTGCCCCTCGGCGACCCAGTAATTGCTGATAGTGTTTAATGCTCACGGACTGCTTGATTGGCAAAGGACTGTGTGGGATTCCTTCTGCAATAATTAACAGGGACCCGTTTTTTTCTGCTTTCATTCTTTGAGTACTCATAAAATCAGAAATGTACCCTAAAAGGTGAAGTATGAAGGGTTTTCATGCAGGAGGAACAGAGCTGTTGTTTGCAGCATGGACAGACTGTGAAGTTCCCAGTTGCTCTGAAAGTATGTCTGTCTTCAGGTTTCATAGAACTAAGCAAAAGTTTCCCTTCACGGCTTTTTTTTTTCCCTATAAAAGACTGCCAAGACTAATGCCTTTCCATTTTAATTTAGAAATCCTGATTCACTTCTTGCTTTTTGATAACAGATTGGAACCCAAACATGTTTTCAGTTGTTGATACTCTGATGTGTTTTTGAGTTAAAGGCTTTTCAGTTTTTCAAACAAAGACTAAAGATACCAAAGAAAAATTGGAGGAAAAATGCATCTATCAACTACTTCAGGAAAGAGCACTTCCCAGCTGTTGTTCACAGAGCTACAAATAACTTCAAGCAGAAAAAACTGTACTGCAATACCTTAAGCCTCACATGCAAACAATGTAGAGCAAGGCTATGCCATATCCATCTCAATTTCTAAAAATGCATAGCTATTAACAACTCTTCCTGCATTCGGCCCCACTCCCACAGAGCATATATGATGTTTATCATATTATCCGAAGTCTAGTCATGTTATTGCCCAAGGCTAGGGTCTTAATTATAAATAATTAAGATTTTTAAAGGTTTTGAATTGGCTTGAAAGTTTGCTAAATAACATAGCTGCAGAGCTTTGTTCAGAAAGCTCTCTTTTTTTTTTTGTTCTTGGCCTGTACGTGCCCTGCATACTGATACCTAAATCAATTGAAGAGGTTCCCAAAGGAAGTAAAAGAATAGCAGCTGCGATTCCATAAGCAATAATATATCCATCGCAGACAACATTTTCAGTTCTGTATGTAGAGTTTTTAGGCTCTGATTTATTTGTAAGACCTTAGGAAGAAAGTCAGTCATCATTTGTAGCTCAGTGAAGATCTCTGGCTAATGCAACATGTGGCTTAAATGCTACATCTTATATTGACATAACCAGGCTAGCATTTCAGATATAAGGAGCAGCTACCTGCCCTAGTTTTGAACTTTAAGTACACCATAAGTACAAGACTGCTTCTTAAGTAGGTTTAACAGCTCAGATTGAAAGGAGTTTGGTTTGATCTAGGTTGGTAGTCTGGAAGTACCTGTGCCACCTACCTATGTTATTCCTGCTGCAGCGTACATACAGCTTGTGCTTAGCTAATAGAAAATTAATGGGTGGTGCCAAGCCTTCCTCTTGATATCAAAGGAAGATGGAAGGCTTTGCCATGGTGCATGACTGCAGATAAGATGAAGGACAAAGCAGAAATAATAAAAGTTGAGAAAAGGGCAGCAAAATGAATAAGGAATGTAAGACTTCAGAGGCTTTCCAACTAGAGAGACTTTTAAAAGATAATGAGAACTTCCAAAGAGAAAGGTTATGTATTGGACAAATGTAAAATATTCATACCATCTTCAGAAAGAACTGGATGACCTTGAGGACTGCAGTAATCGAAAGGGACTGAAATTTAACAGTACAAAATGAAAGGTCAGGTATTTGCTAACTAATAACAAAACCTTTATAACAAATTGGGATCTTATCAGCTGTAAATGACAGAGGAGGAAAAGCTTCTGGAGGCACTGGTAGGTCAGAGAGTGGCTGTAAGTATCCAAAATGATGTGTCTGTGAAAACACTATTCAACTAGGCTAGCTATCTGCAGTGGTGGCAGGAGAATATCAATGCCATTACATGAGGAATGCTAGAAATACTGATCGCAGAACTAGCATCCCAGGCTGCATTAGGCAAAGTGTTGCCAGCAGGTCAAGGGAGGTGATCCTTCCCCCCTGCTCAGCCTTGGTGAGACACACCTGGAGTGTGGTGTCAAGTTCTGGGCTCCCCAGTACAAGAGAGACATGGACACACTGGAGCAAGTCCAGTGAAGGGCCATGAAGATGATTAAGGGCTTGGAGTGTTTGACATACGAGGAGAGGCTGAGAGAGCTGGGACTGTTCAGCCTGAAGATGAGAAGGCTCAGAGGGATCTCATCAATGTATATAATACCTGATGGGGGGAGTAAAGAAGATGGACCCAGGCTTTCCTCAGTGGTGTTTAGTGATGAGACAAGAGGCAATGGGCACAAACTGAAACACAGGAAATTCCATTTAAATGTGAGAAAAACCTTTTTTACTGTGAGGGTGAGTGAGCACTGAAACAGGTTGCCCAGAGATGTTGTGGAGTCTCCATCCTTGGAGATATTCAAAACCCACCCAGGCACAGCTGTGAGCAACCTACTCTAGGTGATCCTGCTTTGAGCAGGGCGTTGGACTAGATGATCTCCGGAAGGGCTTTCCACCTCGGTTGTCCTGTGCTTGTGTGATTCATAGGAGAGAGATTCAGGCTGTGAAGAGTGTAGAGAGGGGTCACTGGGATAAGAAGGGACCTAGAGTGCTAGTCCTGCTTGGAGGGCTGAAACTTCTATCTAAAAAACATACGCAGTGTAGGGAGGGGGGATGTAAGCACCACAGAGAGAGGGGAACTATTTATTGCAAAAGGCCATGGTCACGCAATAACAGCTGAATTTATGCTTGCCATAAATAACTGGAAAGTTGAAGTCAAAAGGGGTTATTTAGCCATCAGAGTAATCACATTTGCTAACAACCTTCCAGATGGCAGGGACAAAAAAAAAGGTAACAAAATCTAAGTTCTTTTAAACAGCTGCTGGAAATCATCAAAAAAGAAATGCTATCATACAATGTCTTCATGAAGGGGGGGTCCTTCAATCTGGAGTACTGTTGTGGTTTAACCCCAGTCAGCAACTAAGCACCACACAGCTCACCCTCCCTGCCCTCAGTGGGATGGGGGAGAGAATGAGAAAAAAAAAGTAAAACCTGCAGGTTGAGATAAAGACAGTTTAATAGGATAGCAGAGGAAGAAAAATAATGATAATAATAATAATAGTAGTAGCAACAACAACAATCATAAAAGAATATACAAAACAAGTGATGCACAATGCAATTGCTCATCACCTGCTGACCGATGCCCAGCCAGTCCCTGAGCAGCGATCACTCCCCCCAGCCAGCTCCCCCCAGTTTATATACTGAGCATGACGCCATACGGTATGGAACAGCCCTTTGGCCAGTCTGGGTCAGCTGTCCTGGCTCTGCTCCCTCCCAGCTTCTTGTGCATCTGGCAGAGCGTGGGAAGCTGAAAAGTCCTTGACTAGTGTAAGCACTGCTTAGCAACAACTAAAGCATCAGTGTGTTATCAACATTATTCTCAACCTAAATCCAAACCACAGCACTATACCAGCTACTAGGAAGAAAATTAACGCTATCCCAGGTGAGACCAGGACAAGTACTCAGTTATATACATCCCATTTGGGTTACTGTTGAGTGAATGCTAAGAAGTAAAGCTGATCTCTGCAACTCACATTTGTAAGATATTACTAAAAAAGGATTGTCAGGACTTAGAGAAAATGAGGAATCCAAATGTGTAAGAACATCATCTGTAGTTAAACTGGCTGTGACTTAGAGCCACTATAGAGACTTCAGCAAAATCAGTCGTGGAAATAGTAACATCGCTGTCAAGATGGGACTCAACGAGGTGAGAGGCCTGGAGACACTGCTTTGAAAATACCAGACAACATGATTAATTTTGCTTTAAACTGACCCTTTCTTATCTTTCTTTTAAGTCCCATTTAACACATCAGAACAGGAGACTAATGGTTTAGGTTCTTTCTTCAAATGCTTTGCTGAAAGTCTCTAACTTCAGCTCCAGAAAGGTGTGTTGGAAAGTGCTCTTTCACTCTTTAGGATGAAAATTCCAGCTAAAATTATTCTTGTCCTGTTACTTTTGTTAAAGATGGAAATTGGCTATGGCATTTTTGGGCTCTGTTGAATGTCTACTATGTGAGAAGGGTGTTAAGAGCATAAGCTACAGTTTTTGTTCCTCTATACTGTTGCCTGGCTCTAGAAAGTATTTTCTAGCACCACTTCTTTCAGATTCCTCCAGAAAATTCACTTCTGTCCCAAAGCTCCAAGTCAGATGGACTAAACTGCATCTTGATAACTCATCCTTTGAGGATAGTCTATACATCAGTACTTCCACAATATGCAGATTGTTCAAGCTTATGTGGGCGATTGAACATGACAGAAATCCCATGAAATTGATAACAATTACATTTCACACAATTGTTAATGCCAATTAATTTCTTCACAATGGATAATTACTATAATTTATATTGAAACATCTGTGGGAAAATAGAAGGCAAAGTGAAGCGCTGTAGAGCAATTTTGTAGAGCTGTAAAATAAATAAGTAGAAAAATAGCTCCAGTCCCAGGTGCTTGAGTACTGAGCAATGCACAGGGAGTCTGCAGCACTGAGGACTTCTCCTTCATGGTTTCTGGGTAGCGGATGTGTTGATTACAGCTTGCTGCACAGTTCTTGGTGACAAGTTTGATGAGCACAATGGCTTTGGTTGATTTGACCACATGGCTTATGCTCCTGTATTGTTGCTGGTGCACTCTTCTTTTTATGTCAAGAAAATGTCTTAATGTGTCAGTGCTGTCTACTGCACAGCCTTTTGGGTACCTGCTGATGAAATATCCTCTGTCACCTGAGACTGGCCTGGCATTGCAGCAGCCCCTGGGAAGCAGAGTTGCTGGAGGGCTGCTGAGATGGGCTCACCGCTCCTGCTGAGAGCTTCTCTCCTCACTCAGCCTCACACAGGCATGGCTCAGTCCCAGGCATTTTGCAGCCAGGCTTTTGATGCCAGGTCCCTCAGCTCAGTATGCTTGGGCCACACCAGGCCGTGGTGTTTCTTCCTGCCCTTTTGATGCATTCAGAATGATCCCTTGGCCAAAACCAGGAATAGCAATAGTGGCTTTCACCTCCTCTCAAATATTCTCGAAAAGGCCTTGCACATCTGCAATACCTCCAGCTGTTTTCTGCAGCATTTGTGCAAAGGCTGTTTGCAGGCAGCACAATGAATTCGGTGAGATGTCTGACATCAAGCCTCATCTCCCTTTCAGTTCATTTGCCCTGTTGGACGTGCCAGGGTGTGGTGGTGCCCCTGCCCAGATAATGCTCGATTCCCGTTGCAGCTGAGCTTCAGTCTTCCCCATTTCTTTGATGGTTCAAACTTCTGCCAGCGAGTTAGAATCATAGAATTGTTAAGGTTGGAAAAGACCCTTAAGATCATCAGGTCCAACCATTAACCTACCACTGCCAAGTCTGCCACCAAACCGTGTCCTCAAGCACTGCATCTACCCGTCTTTTAAATACCTCCAGGGATGGGGACTCAACCACTTCCCTGGGCAGCCTGTTCCAGTGCCTGACTACTCTTTCAGTAAAGAAGTTTTTCCTGATATCCAACCTAAACTTACCCCGGTGCAGCTTGAGGCCATTTCCTCTCGTCCTATCACTTGTTACTGGGGTGAAGAGACCGACACCCACCTCACTACAACCTCCTTTCAGGTAGTTGTAGAGAGCAATAAGGTCTCCCCTCAGCCTCCTCTTCTCCAAACTAAACAACCCCAGCTCCCTCAGCCGCTCCTCAGAAGACTTGTGCTCTAGACCCTTCACCAACCTCGTTGCCCTTCTCTGGACACTCTCCAGCACCTCGATGTCCTTCTTGAAGTGAGGGGCCCAAAACTGAACACAGTATTCGAGGTGCGGCCTCACCAGTGCCAAATACAGGGGCACTATCACCTCCCTGGTCCTGCTGGCCACGCTATTCCTGATACAAGCCAGGATGCCATTGGCCCTCTTGGCCACCTGGGCACACTGCTGGCTCATGTTTAGGCGGCTGTCAACCATCACCCCCAGGTCCTTTTCAGCCAGGCTGCTTTCCAGCCACTCCTCCCCAAGCCGGTAGCTTTGCCTGGGGTTGTTGTGACCTAAGTGCAGGACCCGGCACTTGGCCTTGTTGAACCTCATACAGTTGGCCCCGGCGCAACAATCCAACCTGTCCAGGTCCCTCTGGAGGGCCTTCCTACCCTCCAGCAGATCAACACTCCCACCCAACTTGGTGTCATCTGCAAACTTACTGAGGGTGCACTCAATCCCCTCATCCAGATCGTCGATAAAGATATTAAACAGGACCGGTCCCAACACTGAGCCCTGGGGAACACCACTCGTGACCGGTCGCCAACTGGACTTGGCTCCATTCACCACCACTCTCTGGGCTCGGCCATCCAGCCAGTTTTTTAACCCAGTGCAGAGTGCACTTGTCCAAGCTGTGAGCAGCCAGCTTCTGCAGGAGAATGCTGTGGGAGATGGTGTCAAAGGCCTTACTAAAGTCCAAGTACACAACATCCACAGCCTTCCCCTCATCCACTAAGCGGGTCACCTTGTCATAGAAGGAGACCAGGTTAGTGAAGCAGGACCTGCCTTTCATAAACCCATGCTGGCTGAGCCTGATCCCCCGGTTGTCCCACACATGCCGCATAATGGCACTCAGGATGATCTGTTCCATGACCTTCCCCGGCACCGAGGTCAGGCTGACAGGCCTGTAGTTCCCCGGATCCTCCTTCCGACCCTTCTTGTAGATGGGTGTCACATTAGCTAACTTCCAGTCATCTGAGACCTCCCCGGTTGACCAGGACTGCTGATAAATGATGGAGAGTGGCTTGGCAAGCTCCTCCGCCAGCTCCCTCAGTATCCTCGGGTGGATCCCGTCCGGCCCCATAGACTTGTGGGCATCCAGGTGGAGGAGCAGGTTGGTGACTGCCACCTCTTCGACAACTGGGACTACATTCTGTGTCCTATCTCCATCTCCCAGCTCAGGGGCATGAAAACCTTGAGGATGATCAGCCCGACTATTAAAGACTGAGGCAAAGAAGGCATTAAATACCTCAGCCTTCTCCTCATCCTTCGTGGCCAAGTTTCCCTCCGCATCCAACAAAGGAGGGAGATTGTCCTTAGCCCTCCTTTTGTCGCTGATATACTTGTAGAAACATTTTTTGTTGTCCTTGACAGCAGTGGCCAGTTTAAGTTCTAGCTGGGCCTTTGCCTTTCTAATCTTTTCCCTGCATAACCTCACCACATCCTTGTAATCCCCCTGAGTCACCTGCCCCTTCTTCCAAAGGTGGTAGGTTCTCCTTTTCTTCCTGAGCTCCAGACAGAGCTCTCTGTTCAGCTAGGCCAGTCTTCTCCCCGACCTGCTCGACTTGCGGCACATGGGGACAGCCTGCTCCTGTGCCTTTAAGACTTCCCTCTTGAATAACATCCAGCCTTCCTGGACTCCTTTGCCCTTCAGGACTGCCTCCCAAGGAACTCTGTTAACCAAGCTGCTAAACAGGCCAAAGTCTGCCCTTCTGAAGTTTAGGGTTGTGGTTTTGCTGGCCCCCCTCCTTACTTCTCCAAGAATCGAAAACTCTACCATTTCATGGTCGCTGTGCCCAAGACAGCCTCCGACCACCACATCACCCACCAGGCCTTCTCTGTTCGTGAATAGCAGGTCCAGCGGGGCACCTCCCCTGGTTGGCTCGCTTACCAGCTGCACCAGGAAGTTATCCTCCACGCACTCCAGGAACCTCCTAGACTGCTTTCTCTCTGCTGTGTTGTATTTCCAGCAGATATCTGGTAAGTTGAAGTCTCCCACAAGAACAAGGGTTAGAGACTCTGAGACTTCAGCCAGCCGCTTGTAAAAAACTTCATCTGTTTCCTCATCCTGGTTGGGTGGTCTATAACAGACTCCCATCAGGATATCTCCCTTGTTGGCCTTCCCCCTGATCTTTACCCATAAGCACTCAACCTTGTCGTTACCTTTGTTAAGCTCAAGACAGTCAAAACACTCTGTGATGTACAAGGCTACCCCGCCACCTTGCCTTCCTTGCCTGTCCCTTCTAAAGAGCTTGTAGCCATCCATTGCAGCACTCCAGTTGTGCGAGTCATCCCACGATGTTTCCGTAATGGCAACAACATCATAGTTTCCTTGCCACGCAATGGCTTCCAGCTCCTCCTGCTTATTGCCCAAGCTGCGTGCATTGGTGTAAATGCACTTGAGTTGGGCTATCGATCTCTTCTCCAACACAGGCATGCCACCCCTGGGCTCGTCCCTAGCAGGTCTGGTTTTATCCCCTTCCCCCTTCGAGTCTAGTTTAGAGCTCTGTCAATGAGGCCTGCTAACTCCTGAGCCATAATCCTTTTCCTCTTTGGCGACAGGTGAACCCCATCTGCCTCCAGCAGGCCTGGTGCCATGTAAACTTCCCCATGGTTGAAAAACCCAAAGTTCCACCTCTGGCACCAGCCTCTGAGCCATGTGTTGATGAGGTGGGTCTTCCTGTTCCTTTCCGTTGCACTAAAAGTTCTCCATCACACTGCAAAAAGGAGGGACACATGCGCAGTGTTAAAAAAAGCTTTTGCCAGCTTGTAGACAAGTGCTGAGGAGTAGCTGTGGATGTGCAGTGATTCACATCAGCCGGGAAGCTGATGTCTCTTAGTTATATTTGCAGGCCCACATACTGTCCAGACGTTGGTGCTTTATCATAGCTTTGTTCTCTACTGTCAGAAGCATTATACTGCAAATCTTCCAGCCTACCTAGCATGCATGCCTGTAGATCTTCACCTGTGTGGTTGCAAATTTAGTCAGTATCTCCAAAATTGCTCAGTAGCTCATGCTGGGAGATGATGCAAGAAATGTCAGCAGGTTTGAGTGCGGATTGAACCTAGTGGTGAATAGACAGAGATTGAGAAAAATTTGGCAATGCAGATTTCACTGCAGGTAGATAACACAGGCCTGTAGATATCCAGCAGCTGAATACATTTGCCATCAATTTTAGCTTATAAACCATCTGGAACATCTGTTTGGACATTCAGTCTGATGAAATGCCCTCCCAAGAGATAGCACCACTGGGAAATAGATCAGAGTTCTGCTAGTTCAAACAGTCCAGTAAAGATGTGGTGACCTCCCTAATGCTCACGAGCTTGTTTCCTCACCGAAATGCAACAACCTCCTCATCCTCCCAGGATAAGGCACAAGCAGGCAGTGCTCTTTCCCGCTCCCTTGCTGCCTGCACAGCATCTCATCTCGCCACTCCAGGCTGTGCTCCCTGTAGCCAAGCTGCTTCTCATCACCGTCCTCTTCCTACAGAAAGCGCTTGCTGGCATCACCCTGGCCTTGAACCCTTCGGTGGTGAACCAGGAGGAACTGGTCCCCAAACATTTCAGAATTAACACAGCCTGGAGAACAGCCTGTGGCTCTCGTAGCTGGTACTTGTTCCCTGATGTGATGTGGGGGTCCCTGTCCTCCCCAGAGTAAGACAAGGATGGTTTCCAGCCCTGTGTGGTCTGCATGTGGTCACGGTTTGCTCTGTCTGTCTCTCTTCTGGTAATGCGGACATTGCCTGAGACTTATGCTTAAATGGATGGAAACCAAGTCAACCAATTATCTTTGTCTGAAAATTATTATGAAAGCAGAAGAAAAAGTTAGATTTGACTTATCAGACCTTTTCAGCGCTCAAAATTTTGCACAAAATCACTTTCATGTGCAAAATACCCTCTGTCTTCTGATGACAAGGGGAACACAGAATGAGTGCAGACGGATGATCATTAAGTGTTCAAACCATGGTTCGTTGCCTTTACCTGGGGTCTGTGACTGAGAGCTCCGATTTAAAAAGAAAAATAGTATTAATTTTGTCATGTGCAGCAGCGATCACATTGAAATTATCTGCAGTTTTTGTAAACTACCCAAAAGGATGCTAAATGCCTGCAATCTCCCGAACCAGTCTGCAAGTTAATCTGGCCTCATGTCCATGATGCAGGGGTGGAAGGGTCTCAGCCTCTCTGGTTGGATCCATCCAGGTGCTTGATCACCCTATTAAGTGTCTTAACAATGAATCTTAACTACCACTCTTTTATTTTTTTTTCCGAGGAATACTGGAATATTGCAGACCTAGTAGAAGAGATTGAGAATGGAGTGACTTAAATCAGTTTCCCATTTCTGAGGAGAAGGGCTTACTATATAATGTTAAGATGCAGGCTGCATTAATTCCTCCTGCAGGAATGGTTTTGCTCTGTGTCCTGCCTGAGTCCTTTCAACAGGCAGCACTGCAGGAAAGTGGAGCCACGCGAGCCAGCTGTTTTGTGAGCTGAGAGCTGGGCTGCTTTTCCAGAGGAAACTCTTTGGTGTATTGACTGATCCAAGGGTGATGCTAGCAGCAGTGCAGGTATGTAAAAGAGAATAATATCCCCAGATTTCCAGTAGAGACATGGTAGGATTTATTACAAGGGCTTGTCTGGGATCATGTGTGCAGCTCTGCCTTCAGACTGGAAAAAGTCTGCAGAAGGATTATTGTGGGGAACAGGAGAAGGAAGAGCATGTCATACCTGAAAACACAGAAGGAGCTTTTCTTGTTTAGCTTAGCTAAATGGAGGCTGGAGGGGCTACAGCTGCTGTCTGTGAAAATGCTGGTGGGATGAATGGGGATGTTCTGAAAATAGCAAAAATGGTACAAGAACTGAAGGTATATAAATGGGCCAGAAACAAATTCAGGCTAGAAATGAAAAGGTGGCTCCCCATCATTACAGCGGTGGAGTCCTGGAAGAGCCTTCTGACCAAAATACAGTGACTGCTTCCAAAATGGAGCTTGGTGTGGCTATGAAACGGCTTTATATGGTGTGGTGCCAGTAGCAGAACTCTGTCACCAGGAAGTCTGTTCCTCTTGTATATCTGTTTGTTAAAATTGCTTTTAAGTGCCAGTTATTTTCCTCTCCAAAGAAAGGCAGCCACCATAAAGAAAAAATGGCATGCACACAGAGCATACATCAGCACAGTGGCAAGGGGTTCATTAGCCTTTATGTAACCATGTTCGGTGGCTCGCTGAGGTCTCTGCTGAGCTGGCCACTTAATTGTAATATGTACACATATTACAGGCAAAATTAAAATTACATAGGGAAACAAAAACAAGGTAGCAAGCAACCAACAGAAAATCAGTGCATTAAAATCTAGCCCTTTGTGCTCAAGGACTGGTGCTGCCACAGTCTCTGGGGTTGCGTGTTGTGATTCCTCTTGGGAAGTGCAATAGCGAAGAGGCATCCTGTGAATCATGTCATACTGTGAAATATGGCTTTAAATTTCACAGAATAGAGATCTGCTGCAAAAGTCTTGTTTGTTCAAGGTTTGCTCTTTGTTTCTTGCATTGTCTAGAGGAACTTAGATATGGGAATATTAATATTTTATGTCCATTCACAGACAGGTCTTTTTTCACTCAGGTCCCTGCTAGCAGATGTTGCTTATCTCTTGCCTTTTAGAGGATTGCTATTACCCTCCAGCTGTTCCTGTTTCCCTTCAATTAGGGATCCAGTAGCAGTTACCTAAATAAAGAGAATTTTCTTTCATATCTTGTTGCATTTTTTTAAAGAATTTGATTGTCGCTCAGACCTCAAGGATTCTCCACAGGGTAAATTTGGCTGGACTTGTGGGTGATGGTCAACTTCAATGAAGGTGACCTTTTCTGTTCCCACCACCTCTAACAATTTTATCGCCTATTATTTCTTATTTTCTCAAACTGCAAAGGAGGCCTGTCTGCCACATTTAGCTTCTTTCTGAGACTATTTTCAGAATTCCTGCTATGGTTATTAAGCGAACAAGGCATCCTCAGTGTTGTTTTAACTGTGGTATTTTATTTATGCTGATGGTACCATGGGTGAAAAGGAACTTTCTGCTCTTTTCAAGTTAGCATTGGAACAACGAAGGCTGTTCATGTTGTTTACTTTCCTCTTCTTTTTTGTTTGTGTTTGTGAGCAGCTTGGACTTGAAGGTGCCAAAAACCTTCAGATATTCTGCTTTTTTATTCTGATAAATGCACTTGAAAAAATATTTATATGTAAGAGAAAACACCCCAAAACTCAAAGCTCATAGAGCCCTGCACAGTTCTCTTTCAGTTCTCTTTTCAAGGCTTCTTCTGTAGCACTGGTCTTCCCCAGCGGATCCATCTTTTTCGAGCAAGGCAAGAACATTATCTTATGCCTGAGGCCTGACTGAAGTCAGTGAAAGGTTGTAAATTAACTGCAGTGGGTACTGGATCTAGGTGCCTCTCACAGTTCTCAGGCAGGTTAAGCAAACTTAGTTAACAAGAAAGTATTTTTCTCAGTAGTGCATTTTAATCTGAGTAATTTTTTATTATACGTCTTTTGAGTTAAAAGGGCGCTTAAAAGTGGTCTGGAGGTAGGAGATTAGGTGAAGGTAGCTGATTGTCCAGGTTGAATGTAGACATTGTCTGTCCTCTTTTAATATCCCTACTAAAATGAATTTGGCATGCTTTGTTAGTAAGAAGTCAATGAAATAGTTTGTGCATCACAGGAGGTTAAGTGCATGTAATTCCAGCAAACCAAACCAGAGCCTGAAGTGTTAACATACAGTAACTGGGCCCATTCTGTAAAAATTATAATTCTTCATTGTAGCTGCAATATTCCAGATCCCTTCTTTCAGGATTTTTCTTTAAATACCCTGCTGTAATTGTCAAAATTAGGCATAATAAATTATGATGTTCTATAATTAGACAGGTAATCATCTTTTAATTTTTCAGTGGACACTGGTCTGTATCAAGCTTACTTCTGTGACAAGGCATACTTCTCAATTTGTCAAATTTTTGTGCTGTCATAATCAACCGTATGAATGGTGTCCTTTAACAAAAGCATAGGACTTTTGTGTTCTGTGGCAGCCACAGTGTCCGCTTGCCCCTTTTCCTATTGCTGGGGTAAGCTGGGTGCAGAAGGACCCTCTCACATGCATGAGGCTGCCGAAGTCTGGAGTGTCCTGTGGGGAGGACACAAGCAAGTCAACAGAGTAGGCTGTTGAGCAAGCTGCAGTTGTAGAGGTTTAAGAGTCAGTAGGGCGGGATCAAAGGGCACTTTGCTTGCATAGCACCTTCTAGCTGTTTGATCTCACTGAGCAAACTCAAGCCCTGTACAACTTTCAGATAGCTCCAGTCAAAGGAAGACCAGATCTAAACTGCTTCTTGGCTGCACCTATTGATTGTTTTTGCTATTGCTTAGCAAAGGATCTGGTATCTGGATGCCTCTCAAATGGTCAAGGAGAGAAGGGGTTGCTCTCTTTCGGGGACAACTTGTGCAATCATGTTTGGATGATGCTCAGCTATCCTTAGTGCTCCCTGCGGGTTATCTCAGTCCTTCTTTGTACCAGGCCCTTTTAGTGTACACAGTGGCCCATCTCAGAGGTTAACATAGCAATGGCCGTGCTGCGTCAGGACAAAGTCCATCTTGCCCAGGACACTGTTTCCACCAAGAGCCAACAGTGCATGCTTGGATGAAGAAGGTAAGAGTGATCATGGCCACAGAGTAATACTTATGATCCCAGCACTCAATGGTTTAGGAACTTTCTGGATAAGAGGTCCCATCCACCCTCCTGTGTTTAATGGCCGTGAATGGCTGACCTTCCTGAAATTTGTCTAAGCCCTCCTCAAACCTGCTTTACCCTTCAGCCTCCACAATGTCCTGTGGCAGTGAGTTCCACAGTACCATCATGAATATTGCAGAAAAAAGGTTTGATTTTGCTTGTTAAGCTAGTGAGGTGAGGTGGGTTATGATTCGTAGCTTACACTTCAGCATGATGAGGAGGTCATGGCTACAGAGTTTTCTGGCGTGGTGCAGAACTGCTGACTAGCTAAGCCCCCCAACCATGCCAGTGCACAGTACTGAGAGCTTACTAGCACTGTGTGCAGCTGTGTTTGGGAAGTCATCCCGAAGCAGTCTCCTTTCATGCCTTTCCAATGCCCACAGTCTCTCACTGTAGCAGCTCACCCAGCCTGAGCGCCTCTGTCCACCAAGCTGGGTGCAGACATACCCGTTCTCTCTTCCTTAAGAAAAGGATGGAGCAGCAAGCCAGGCTTCCCTGTGGTGTTAATGGGGAAAGAGTGATCAGGCTGATACTCATCCTGAATAAGGTGAAATTAAAATGGCTTGTGGGCAAAAATAGAAAAGAAATTATATAAGTGAGGGAGCAACCAAGAATCAGTTTCTCTTTTGAAGCCAAATTCACTAAATGGGGGCAAGATGAGTCCTTGGCTACTTCTTGATGTAGAACAGAACAGGCATCATCCATTTTTCTACCTGTACTTAGCTAGAAAATTGTGACTTTTTTTTTAGATGCACGCATTGCTGCAGTGATCCAGGCTGTTCCCTTAGAGAGTCAACCTCTGCAATGCGCTCTGCCGGGGGAAGGACACAGCTGCTTCCCAACTCAGCTGTGCTTTCCTCAGGGGACTTGATAACATTTATGCTCTTGAATCTTCCTGGCTTTCGGTTTGGTTCTGGATGCAGTTCAAGGTGTCGATTTTAAATGTAAAATACTTTGCATCCTGGTGGTGAACTGGCTTCTTGCTGGCTGATGCTGTGGGAGCTACAGTAAGTACCTTCAGGAATAGATGGAAAAGGGGTGATATTTCTGGTGAGGACCTCTTGACCAAAATTTTCACTCTTTTTTGTCTAACCCTGAATGGCTCCTATTATATTTACTTTTGAATCTCATCTATTTTTCTGTGGCTGTTTTGAGAGACCCTGGGGCTATGTCTGTGTGAGGAAATGAAACATGCCTGGGACTGTTCCTGACAGAGGGTGGTCCATGTCCATGGCATTACATTCTCATCCCTCCAGCACAGTGGCCAGTTGCTGACTGTACTTCTTGGCCTTGCTATCTCCTGTGCCTTGCTGGGGAATGTTTGGGAGGCTCCTAGATGACCTGGAGCAAAACTGTGGCAGGAACCATGGTGACAATTCAGCAGTCCAAGTGACTTAGTTCCAGTGATCGGGAACATTTCCTGGCACTGCTTAATTTGCTAATAGAAATGTAATAGGGATGACTGCCAATGATTAGGGTAAGGTTTGCAGAAGAACTAACTAATGATTTTGAGTTCTTGGTAAGGTTTTGCTGAAAACTCTGGTATCTCTAGTTATTGACTTGGAGACATTCGGGGAGATCTTTTGCACAAATAGACAGCTTTAGGTAAGAGCAGTATGATTCCTCAGAGCAAGAACAGTGGTTCTTGGGCATTTGCTCTGGCTGATGACAGAAGAGGTAGGAGAGGATTCTTTCAGGATGCTGATATGTCTGTGATACCCCACTGGTCGCTTGGCCAATGCTGCATGGGGTCCGGTGAGGAACACTGGAGCAGCTGTGAACGATGGCTAGTTCAGAAGGGCTTGGGAGTCCCTGGAGCAAGAAGGAGCCAGCTGGCTCTGTGAAGAAAGGTTCAGGTGACCCGGAGGAACTATTTCTGAAAAGGCAGCGAGGTGGAACCAGACTGTGTCTCCGTGGCATATGGCTAGCGCTATTTCTGAGAGCTTAAGTCAGTTAATCTAATACCTAGGCTATCTGATCAGGACTAGATTTAACTCTCTAGGATCGAAAGTTCAGGAACAACATGACATATATAAAAAATTAGAGGTCAGGACAGATGCTGTTTCAGTTTATTTCAGGCATCCATCAGGAGTTTTTCTTGTTGTTGTTATTCTTTCATAAAGCTTACCTGGGATTTTGCCCCCCCAGTTAGGGAATATTTCCAGCTCCATTCAAATTTAGGCTGAGGGAGCTCTGGCTGTTGAGGGGCTGGGGGAAGGTGATATAATAGTGGTCATTTGGATGTGCAGGTGTTTGGCAAAAGAGAGCTTTAAAGATTAAATTCTACTGGGAAATAAATAAGCAGCCGGCACAACTCAATGCCTCGTGCTCCTGACAGTGATCTCTGCCTCCAGCAGCAGATTCCCAGTAGCTTCACATGCAGCAAGTTGTTATATGGTAATAATTCCAAAGTTTCTTTAAAAAGAAAACTTTTCTAATGCCTTAAGAGCAAGAACTGACTTGTCTTGTGGGTTTCATTAGTAGCTAATACATGTTGGTTCTACCGTAACATAAAGTAAATCCCGTAAATTTGGGTTAAAGCCTGACTTTTATTAATCTAGACATTAAAAATATTGATTACCAAATGTCTTTCTCTTCCCTAGCCTTGTGGCAGGCTGCAGTATGTTCTGTGTTTTAGGAAAGCCAGTATGTCTCTCAAGATTTCATTAATTTGACGTTTACTTCATAAAAAATTATGAGACTATCTTGGGATCTTGAACACTGTCACACTGAGCTTTCCCGAACACCGCTACACTGTGCATTTCAAACACACAGGTGGGTTACTTTTCTAAAAACCACTACAGATTCATAAACTGGGAAAAACAAAGTTATACTGAGCATGATCTTACTTTTGCTGGCTATAGATCAGAAGAAAAATGTTATTAGGAAGAGCTAAAAAGGGTCATTCATCTTCCGTATATTGCAGCAGCTCAATATTGTAGCAGGATAAAAAACACTTTAAAGTCTCTGGACACAGCTTTAGGAGTTCCAGAGCATATTGGCAATTGAGATAATAACAATGATATTCTGTGATTGATGGCAGATTAGGGAAAATCTTGATTGAGAATTGATGGGCCTCCATTAGTTTCTGTTCTTTGCTGTGCTGCATCTGGGCCAGCCTCTGGGATTTGATTTGGCAGCTGGTTTGTGAGCCAGGAGAATCAGATGCAGCCTTAGATTTTTAGCTCTCTGGAAGTGACATCTGGTTGAGTGTGATCTGGTTTTTTTTTGTTTGTTTGCTTTTGGGTTGTTTTTTTTTTGGTAGTAGGGATTATAGATTTGCTGATCGCAGTGTCCTGAAAATGTTTGGGAAATGATTCCTTTTTGCTTTTCTTTTTCCTCTCCTTGGTCAGAGAGGGTTGGCTCACCTGGTAAGACATTCAAGAGAAGGTCATCTAAGGCCCGAGTAAATAGAAATTCCTTATATTCAGGTGTGTTCAAGTGTGTTTTTAGGCCTGGGAATGTTTCTCATTCAGATAGGTATTTATTGTGGGCTGTACGGATCATGCACTGCTTGATGTTACAGATTTACAAATCACATGTTGGACGTACACTTGTAACACTTAATATTTGTTTCTCCAGAAGATACCCAAGTGTTTTTCAAAGATATGGAGACAGCAGTGACTCATAGCCAATTCTTGAAGTAGGAACTGGGGTTGTGCAAAAACACATAGCACAGTTTACAAAGCTCCAAAGGGAAAACTTTATTAGGCAGAATTCACACACTCCTTTTGGAGTCTGAGCAGTGCAACTGCCACAGAGTGACAGAGCATCTTTAAGAAAGAGAAAAGTCTCATTAGAACCCCAGTTTTATCTCTCTTTTTGGAAAGAAGCACAGCTCATCTCACAAGGTTAAAACTGCTGTACTTTTTAAAGAAACAGGGTTCTAATTGCAGGTCTCAACCTGAATACAGCCAGTGCTTCTTAGCTTATCACATACAGCAAGAATACAGCCTGTGGGAGTAGAGCAACAGGACTTGCATTGATTTCAGAGCTTCTCTGCACTAGAGTTAAAAACTTGGTAGGACACTTTGGGTGGTTGCCTATCAAAATTGATGCTTAACATTTCTTCTCTCAGCAGCACAAATAGAAGTCAATGGGTGAGGGGGATGCAATAGATCATTTTGTGCTAGGTTCTTGCCTGCTTGGTCTTTTATACACTTTTTTGTGCAGAACATTTTATAAAGGAATGAGAAATTAGATAAACATCACATGGCACTTCAGATCTGCATGTGGAGATTTGTATTCAAATCGTAGAAGCTGTAGGTCAGAGACTGCTGTTTACAGCAGTGCTTGATTAGAGGGAAAGACATTTTTTCGAAATCATCCAACAAAATGGAGCTCTGTGGTACTGTCATCCCTTGAAGTGAGGATTCAGCCCTAAGCCTTTCAGACCAAACTGACAGCAATTTACAAAATGCAGCCTTGTTAGTGTGATGCTTGCAAAGTTTTCTTCCTTTCATCTGTTCAGTAAGCTTCAGGTTTTCATTTTTCTGTAGCAGACATTTGATTCTGGGGCTTCAGCTTACATCAGACACGGCCTTTCAAACACCGCATCTTTAGTCCCCTGTTGATGACTTGTAGCTATTGGACATCACTTGAAAATGTGACAGGAACCCGTCCCTCTTCTCAGCTAGATGAGATAAATGAGGCAGTGTTAATTAGCTATGGGCCATACACTGCAGCACTCTGCGAACACTGCCTTTCTTCATATGCACAGAAGTGGCAGAATACAGCCCTGCCTTGAGGGCAGTTTTTGAAGCCTGGTATGGAGATTCAACCACACAGTTGCAGTTCAAGCCAGGGACAATTGTGTCCATAAGCTTTCGAACCCTGCTCATTGCTCTGAAAAAAAACCGTAGAAACATCTGACTCTCCAGTGAATAACAACAGAAATGTTTGGCACTACTGAAGCAGTTAACATCTGCTCATATATTAGTTAATTAACAGAGCAATATTAATCTTTGGAGAAGTCTTATCTTTCATCAGATGTAAAAAATAAAAGGAGATAGCACTGCTGACACAAGGATTGCCCAGGCTGCACACTGATCTTGTCGTTTTAAATTAAAAATTTGTCCAGAAACAAAGAGCTGCATTTTGAAGCCTCCCATTGACTTAATTCTTCCTTGGGTAAGGGCCCAAGTGTTACTTGTCCACATTAGTCACACCCTGTCTGGTTTTATATAAGATTCAGTTTCTCTTGACCCCTTCTAAACGACATCGTGGAGGTAGGATTACAACCTGTTCCACATCACATAAATACATATATATGTTGGCTTTGCATATGTATATTTGACAAGCTGTCTCCCCAAATTGTTTAGAATTAATTAGAAATGATGGGACTTCATCAGCTATTAGTCATTGTAAGGTAAATGTTGTGAACTGCTTTAGCAGTAATATCTATACGACTCTTCCAATACTAAACATTTTTCTCTCACAACACTTCTATCAGAAAGGGACAGTGTGTTGTCATATTCTTACTAACAGGGAACTGAGATACAGGAGGTGAATTTCAGCTCCAGATTCAAACACATACATTCAGATGTTGGCGTGTCTGCAAGGTATGTAAGCTCCTGTTATAGTTGACGGAGATCTAGTCCACAGAGCCTGGAGAAGGGTTTTCTTCACCCTGAGGTAGATACCTAGTGGCTCTTCATTGAATCACAGAATGGTTGAGGCTGAAGGGACCGCTGCAGGTCGTCTGGTCCCACCCCTCTGCTCAAGCACGGCCAGAGCCAGTTGCCCAGGACCATGTCAGATGGCTTTTGAATATCTTCAAGGATGGAGATTCCACAATCTCCATGGGCAACCCGTGCAAGTGCTTGGTCACCCTCACAGTAAAAATGTGTTTCCTTACTTGTGAATAAGGACCTGCATGAAGCGGGGGCTGACTCAAGAGCACGTTTGACAGGTCACACAGGACACTTCAGCCGGCACCTTCAGCTGCTCAGCACAGCACGATGCAGCAACAATGGTCTGCAAGTAGAGCACCATTGTTGTTCTGGGCCAGCTCTGGAGGTTCGTTTTAGGAATTAGTTTGATCAAGGACAGTAAATCAAGGACCTCTGCATTATGTGCTGTTGGGAAAGGCAGATAAAGCCACAGAATGGTTTTGTCAGAGACAGGAATTGAACTCCTCCAAAAGGCCACTTTTCTTACTGCTTTAGTCAGTGCATCATTCCTCCTCTTTATTCAACTGGAAATGAAATGCAAAAAGTATAACAAAAATATCACTGTACATGTTCATTCTGTAATCGAAAGGTTATGTCACTTGGTGGGAGATGGAGCATAAAACATTCATAAGGCACAGAGCCCTAACTTGTGCAATTGGTATCAAATCATTCAGTAAAACACATGCACATAGAGCAGACTGCAAATATCACTGTATTGACATAACTTGCCCACTGGGCCCAGCAATTGAAATGGCAACCAAGCTATGGAGAGCACACCGGCCCAGAATTTAGAGAAAGAAATGAAAAGAGAGGAGAGTCAACTGTGAGCAGCTAGTACTCAATAAAGACGAATGTTAGAGAGGCTATTTAGAGAAGAGAAAAGGGAAAAGTGTCTCCTTTCCCGAAAGACAGATATCCTTATTACATTAGATCTGGCAGGCCACTTTATGATCATTAAGAAGTCTCTTGTTTTCATATAAGAGAGGAAAAATAGAAATAAGCTATCTTATTGGATCTCTGAATCTTCCTGCAAAAATAACCAGAGGTGTTACAGAGATTAAGGTAGTTTTAAACAAAATAAATCCCACCACCCCAGAATTCTGAAATCAGGCTGGACCTAGAAACAGATGAGAAAAATACACAGACATATCTCTTTCTCGGTGGTTTTTGGTTTTGTGTCTAGGCACAAACAGAATTTGTTTGTTGTCAAGTTATTTCTGTCTCAGCTGGGCTCAAGCAATGCTGAAAAACCAATTGGCAAAACTTTTCTCCATTTTGTATCCTCTTGTTGAGACAGAAAAGCACCTGGCCATTTAGAATCACAGTATCGTAGAATGCTTTGGGATGGAAGGGACCTTTAAAGGTCACCTAGTCCAACGCCCCTGCAATTGGCAGAGACATCTTCAACTAGATCAGGTTGCTCAGAGCCCCATCCAGCCTGTCCTTGAATGTTTCCAGGGATGGGGCATCTACCACCTCTCTGGGCAACCTGTTCCAGTGTTTCACCACCTTGATTGTGAAAAATTTTTTCCTTGTGTAAATTATCTAAATAAAAAAATGAAGGTTTAACCTTTTTCCTGCTGTTGCATAATACACTCCCTGTGCTTGAACACACGTGTTGCTACCTGAATCCAGCTATGAAGCTGGAATTTCTGTGCTAGGTTTCAGTTCTAAGCAAATCACTTATTGTAAACATGCTTCTGTGCAGTGTGTTGAAGGCTTTGCAAACAGATTTGTTTCTTCTTTTGCTGTACTGGGGCAATATGAGTGAGTAAGCTTAGCAGAACAATGCTCAGTTATTTTTATGCTTACTCTGTGATATTTCTCTGGAGCAGCAATTTATAAGTGTAACAAGCTGGAGCCCCTTCACTGGTGCTTTGGCTGTTTATTTACTGGTGATAATGTTTAGCTAATTTTGTTCTCTGAAATACTAGACCCTAAAACTGCAATGATCCAGGTCATTCTTACACATCCCATGGTTCTTTTTGTGGGTTATGGTGCTTTATGGTGTCTTGGTCTCTGAACAGCACAGGCAGAAGTGAAACTGCTATGTAAGATCTTCTACTGATATGGAGCCATCACTATTTTTTTTGTACAGCTGGGCTGCTGAAGTTAATGCTAAGGTAGGAGACTACAGATGCTTTAGGCCATCACACGGTCCCTTTGGTTTAATTTATTGGGACGGTGAGTGAACCTCTGGCCCATAATGGTAATATCTGTCTAGCAGGGGGCAAATACATGACATCGTACTGCATGTGCTGATCAGTGGCTGACACACGTATTCCAGCTCTCTCCTTTTGTGCCATGGAACCAGACAATTCTCCCTCAGCTCATCCCAGAGTTGCAGTCTCATGCGTATCAACCCATGATTACCTCGGCAGGTCAAACTTACATTCAAATATGCAATTCTTTTCCATCAAGGGCAACAATAGTAGTAATGTGACCAAATAACATCCTTAATGCCTTGTATTTGTTGTTTAGGACAAGTGTACTTCCAGAAAAGAGTATCTTCAGGACAATAAAGCATGCTGAATGAATATCTAATCCCTCCCTAATGCCTCCTATTCCTGACATTGTGGAAAGTCCATTTTGGTCACTCCTGGATGTCTGTCTGACTCCCCAAGACAGCTGCTAGCTTTTGAACTTCTGTCTTCTTTTGATGTCCAGTTCCTGCCTGGGCCAGAATGAAGGATGGAGATCTATGGGGAAGGACAGAAAAGTCTGGTCTGGCCAAGTCTCACAGCCATTCAAAGTAGCTTTGCTATTTTAAAGCGAAGATATTAAACTATATTTATATAGTATATTAACAGAATATATTAATGTCTTAACAGAACATATTAATCACAAGATAAAATGTTATTTCTGTGACACCAAAGAGCAGGGACACAGGAATCTCTCCCTCTCCAAACCCAGCATGCTCTCTCCCCTCTTTCTCCCCGGCCAGGTTTTCAGTCCCCGAGCATGAGCTGTCCCTGCCACCACCTCCACTTCTCCTGCCCCAGCAGGGCTGGGGAGATGCTACTGGAATGGGTAACACGCCTGCTGCCTCTGTGGGACGGCGGGGAGGTGCCACAGACAGCAAAGGAAATGGGGTGCCGTCGGTGCTGAAATGAGTCTGCCCAAGGAAACCTTGTGAAGTGCAATGGAGAACATCTCTGAGTGACTGACACTTACAGAGTATGTCAAGGTGCCTGAATGTTTCCAGTTTTGCCTGAAATGAAGGCTTCTACCATATGTTCCATAATGCTACATTGGCTCTTGATTAAGTTTGTTTGCCATTAGGTTTCCAACTGTTTTTTTTTCCCCTTTTTGTTTTGTCATTTGCAGCATGTACTTGTTTTTTTATGACCCTGTTGCACATGTGCTCAAGTGTTCTGGCTTGTGCAGAGACTTTATCTGCAATGCTTATTCTGTGATTCTTCTTTACAGAGCTGCAAGCTCACATTAACGTCAATGAGTATCCTGACATATTTGCATTTTGTGATTTAACACAAATGAACAGATCCTTTTACTGATGTGCTCAGAGACAGTGGTGAGGGTGTGGTGTAGCAACCTGGATGATCCAGATTTGTGAAGACATTCTTCCTAAATTATTGAATCCATCTTGCTCTATGCTAATTAGATCTCTCTGTTTGGTGATAAAACCAGACCTGGCAGAAAATGGGAACTTAATTAACTTTCATGAAACATTGAGACAATAATAGACCTATGAACAATTAGTAACCTGGATTTACAATGCACAAGTCTTATAATCTCATTTATTTTTAAGCAGATGTAAAATTAGTGAATAAATGAGCAACAAATGCAATATATTTGGATTTAAATAATTTCATGCAGTATGTTCTGGATTTTTGCAGTTAAAAAGTAGTTTGAATTATCTTTATTATGAAGATTATGGCATAATATGAAAATAAACACATGTGCCCTAATGATTCAAAATGGATTAAGTTATTGAGAAGCTTGTATGGGATTTTATTTGATCCAATTTCATTGAATATTTTCCTTAATGATCTTGAAGAGGGAGGAAGCTGCATGATAATGAAAGTAGCAGCGTTACTGAGACCAGAGAATACATGCAGTAAATAAATGCTACAAAGGGATCTAGACCTACTAGAAATGTGAGCAGAGAATAACAAATTAAAATAAAACTTAAGAGACACTAAGTAATAAATATAAAGGCCAGTGATCTGCAAGAGCAGAAGTTGTGTATAAATTGAAGAGAATTCAGAAACGAAAGAGAAAAATTGCTTGATCGCTGTAGAGACAGGCACCAAGAAAAGATTAAAAGGGCAATTCACCTGCCCTGCTTTGTGATGGGAAGAGCTGGGGTCGAAGCTGTTACATTCTTATGTGGTGGTTCATGCAAAATCTGTGTCAAGAGTTCAGAAAGGAGCTTTTCCGGGATAATGTGAGAGCTGTGCATCTTGCTCGCTGACACATTTCTGCAAACTGGTTCTGCTGAAATTCTCCAGAGGAATTGCACTTCTGTACAAGCCTTGCATACGAGGTGTCTTGGGAAGCAGAGCAAGCATTTGTCTGTGAAGGTTTGAAAGGCAGGAGCTGAAAGGATCAAATGCAACACCAGCAAGACCAAATTCCAGCCTGTCAGAATCAGCTCAGTTGTTTCCAGAGCAATGTAAGGAGCAAATGAAGAAGAGATCCAAACTAAAACCTCAAATCTAAATGCTCCACAACTGTTTGGATTCATGTCCAGACTTTGTGCTCACTTTCATTGTACAGAAAGAAACTACACCTTGGATGTGAGCACCTCCCAAGTGGTGGTGAAGATCTCTTCTTGATTTTCTACCTCACCTTATAGTCCCAGGTTCTCTGAGTAGTGTTGGGTTTTACCCTTTTTTCTGCACTGTCTTCACAAGTCCAGTTCTCTTCCACCCTTCCAGCTGGCCAAGGTCAGCTCAGAAAGGAAGACAAACCTGCTCTCCAGAGGAATTTGGTTGAGCACACTACTGATGTTGCACTGTAGTATATTAAGTCTAGGCCTGACCTGGACAACAAATGAGCATTATCAGGAGGAAAAACAGGAGAAAGCTCTTTTTGTACCTTGTATCAGCAGAGTGTTATTGCACGTTTTTTTGACTTTGGTTCCAAAATCAATGAAGTACAACATTTCTGTCATTACTGCAATCAAGATATGGTGGCAAATGTGTATTGTTTGTTTGCATCTCATTTTACCCATCACTCTGGAGACGTGGTACCACGGCTGCCCAGTCTCCACGTGCTGCAGTTCAGCTCCAGAAGGTACCAGGCGACTGCAGCTGGGGACAGCCTCAGAGCTGCTCCAAATTCCCACCAGTGCAGCAGGGATGTCTGTTTGTTGTGCACAGAAATGTAAGGTATTTGGATTCACATTCATCTTTAAAAGCCTTTCTTTAAATAGAAGTAAAAACAGAATTACAACATGATTCACAGTAGCAGTTAGCTATCATCTCATCTCTGGGTGGTCAGGGAGAAAAAAGGAGGAGAGAGGAGGAACAGGTGTCAGATTTTCAGTTCCTGACCCATTACCCAGGTGTGGCAGGTACTGTGTGGCCCTGCGTGAGCCATTTTGGTGCCTGCTATGGGCCTGAAGTTCAAAACCAGAGACAAGTGCTTCAGCCTGCCTTGTAGGTAGGGCTGCCTTTGTTAGCTGCTGGCAGCCTGTGGTTTGAGCATGGGCAGCGAGCGTCCCTGCTGTCCCAAGGCAGAGCCAGGGCCTGGCTGTGCTGGCTGATGCACAGATGCAATTGCTCGTCACTCTTTTGAACCCAGATGCCAGTGTCTATTTTAGGCTCTGTAATGGTTGGATCAAATGCAACCCTTTATTTCTGTGCCTCTGACAAATCAAGGCAGTATTCTCACTTGTCCCTAGGCTGGGGGTTGTCCTCTGCTGCTTCCCAGAGTGAGGCCCTGTACTCATTAGGAACAGTATATATAATAGTAATAAAAAGCCTAATATGAGAACTTGCAGCATGCCCTACATAAAAGACTTTTTTACAGTATTTTATTTCATCTTGGGAGAACTGTCTCCCAGAAAGTAGCTCAGAGATTGACTGTGCATTAAAGCCTCATGCCCTGCTGTCATTGCACGTAAATCTAATTAAATTAAAGGTTCAGATTAACCAACACAAAGGTCTCCTCTGTAAGACTCAGTTCCACGCTTTCTGTTGTATCTCATTCCATCAATTTATTCAGTGTCATGTCTCATTACTCTGCATCACTCACTACGCTCTCAACAATGAGACACAAATCGTTCCTGCAATGCCCTGGCACTGCCACAGCAAACAGCACTTGAGGGCATCAGCAGCTCGCTCCCAGGACTGTAATGGCACCTCTGCAAAAAATTCAGATCAGAATTGTTTGCTGGGACTACGTGAGAGAATTCACTAATACACTTCTCTAGGAAGGCATTTACTGCAGGACAGAACTGAAAGTGTGAGAGCATTGTCAGATGCTTTTTTCTCCATAATAAGCTGACTGAGCTAAAACTTTACTACCCTGGGAAATGCTCTGTGCATTCACTTTGTGTTTTACCTTGTCTAAAAATTGCCATTTTGGGGAATGGACATTGAATATATACACTTTTTAATTTAAAATAATTACTGGTTATTTTCAAATAACTCTCGGGAACCTTCCAATTTCTGCTATTTTTGAGCTGGACTGAGATGAGATGAGCATTCCTGCTCTTCCATCAATTTACATGATTGCACCATCATATTTTCTGTATTTTTTCGTTCCATTTTTTACTCACTAGTGTATTGTGATGTCAGCTGCATGCCAGCCTGAACCTTCCATTCTTCCAGTTCTTTCAGTGAACAGTAGCTCTTGTGTGCAAGGTTTATGCATGCAGACAAACTCAATAACCTGAACATTTCAGTTCTTCTGATTGCCTGCGCTTTAAGACTTCCTCTAAAGATGTCTGTTGAGATATATCTGATAAAAGTCCTCTAATGTCACCTCTGTACATTGAGAGAAGGAGGCTAGGATTTATATTCTTAGGTGTATAGATATACATCTGAATTGCTATCCACAAACAGGTAAAAATGATCACATGTGCAAAAGCAAGCTGTGAAGAAAGTTGATAAGCTGCAAAGTTGATAAGCTGCAAAGGCCTTTAGTAAGGCCTTTGACACTGTCTCCCACAGCATTCTCCTGCAGAAGCTGGCTGCTCACGGCTTGGATAGGTGCACTCTATGCTGGGTTAAAAACTGGCTGGATGGCTGAGCCCAGAGAGTGGTGGTGAATGGAGCCAAATCCAGTTGGTGGCCGGTCACAAGTGGTGTCCCCAGGGCTCAGTATTGGGGCTGGTCCTGTTCAATATCTTCATTGATGATCTGGATGAGAGGATTGAGTGCACCTTCAATAAGTTTGCAGATGACACCAAGTTGGGTGGAAATGTTGATCTGCTGGAGGGTAGGAAGGCCCTGCAGAGGGATCTGGACAGGCTGGATTGTTGCGCCGGGGCCAACTGTATGAGGTTCAACAAGGCCAAGTGCCGGGTCCTGCACTTAGGTCACAACAACCCCATGCAACGCTACAGGCTTGGGGAGGAGTGGCTGGAAAGCAGCCTGGCTGAAAAGGACCTGGGGGTGATGGTTGACAGCCGCCTAAACATGAGCCAGCAGTGTGCCCAGGTGGCCAAGAGGGCCAATGGCATCCTGGCTTGTATCAGGAATAGTGTGGCCAGCAGGACCAGGGAGGTGATAGTGCCCCTGTACTCGGCACTGGTGAGGCCGCACCTCGAATACTGTGTTCAGTTTTGGGCCCCTCACTTCAAGAAGGACATCGAGGTGCTGGAGAGTGTCCAGAGAAGGGCAACAAAGCTGGTGAAGGGTCTGGAGCACAGGTCTTCTGAGGAGTGGCTGAGGGAACTGGGGTTGTTTAGTTTGGAGAAGAGGAGGCTGAGGGGAGACCTTATCACTCTCTACAACTACCCGAAGGGAGGCTGTAGTGAGGTGGCTGTTGGTCTCTTCTCCCAAGTAACAAGCAATAGGACGAGAGGAAACGGCCTCAAGCTGCACCAGGGGAAGTTTAGGTTGGATATTAGGAAAAACTTCTTCACTGAAAGGGTAGTCAGGCCCTGGAACAGGCTGCCCAGGGAAGTGGTTGAGTCCCCATCCCTGGAGGTATTTAAAAGACGGGTAGATGCAGTGCTTGAGGACATGGTTTAGTGGCGGACTTGGCAGTGGTAGGTTAACGGTTGGACTCGATGATCTTAAGGGTCTTTTCCAACCTTAACGATTCTATGATTTTCACAATAAATAGATAAATAAATAAATCTGCCCTAACTGCATCTTAATTTAAATATGAGTCAAAAATATCATGTTGTTGTTGAAACTGCAACAAAATAGCACACACCAAACTATGATATATGAACAGAATGCCATAGGGCATATGAAGCAAAACTTTGCTCAGCCTCACTGAGATGTCTGTTGCAGCATTGTGTCCTCATTCAGGTACCATTCTATAAGTTCAAGGCAGATCAGCTGGGAAGAAGTCAAGGGAGAAGTACAAAAATGCCTGAAACCTAAAACCATGAACTTGGAGGGAAGGCTGAAAGAACTGGGTTGGATGGAAGGAATTAGAGAAGTTACTGAAGTGAGACACAGTAATCTTGAAATATGTAAAACAGAACTGCACAGAAGACAGTCAAATGTTTTCCATATCCATTACAAAGATGAAGTAATTGGCTTAAATTCCAACAAGGGAGATTTAACTTACACATTAGGCTACGTTTTCTGCCAGTGCGGCTAACTGAGCTCTGGGGCAGACTGCTGGGGAGCCTGGGGTTTTTTCATCACTGGAGGCTTTTAAGAACAGGCAATCATATGCCAGGCTGGCACAGACAGAGCCGATCCTGCCTTGTGCATTGTGATGAGCCAGATGACCTCTAAACCTCTTCCAGCCTGGTCTTCTTTGGTCCCTAGGAAAATTCCGAAAATGTTGGCTGCTGTCTAATGAGGACAGCAGTGAAACACCATTCCTTGGTGGTGATTTGTTTGGGTTGCTTTTACTGCAAAAGCTAGCAACTTTTACTTATACTTTCAGATTTTTACTTGTACTTTTATGGGTGAGGAAGAAAGGGAGCAAAGGTAGAGGATGGACTACAGTTTATTTAGTTTTGTAGTCTCTTAGTTACCTTGTCTAGCTAAACACAGTAAAAATGTCAATACAGGTTCCAACTCTGCCATTTCTCTCAATCAGAAATTAAACTTGCTTCTGCCAGCTGGGTCCCTTCCTTTTGACTGGTACAACAGCACTGAGCTGTGCATCATTTTTCTTTGCTGGTCAGCCCAGAGAAGCAGCTCATTGAAATTCTTTGAAGCGGTTATTTTGCAAGAAGTGCTATAGAATTGCAAATCATTGTTGCTGATTAATGAAATACCTTTCAGCAAGTAACAATATCTTTTGGCTACCCAATATCTCTTTTGTTGTTTCATCTTATTTCCAGTGATTCTTGGAAAAATTGAGTTTTTTTACATTTCTTTTGTCTTCTGATGACTTCTTAGTACTGTCTTCTGTTGTTTGACAGGTGCTGGAGCTGACTAAATTATTTATTGGAAATATATAATCTGACGAATGTGCCAGCTTCTATTTGAAAATAGTTTTGAATCAGCAGGGTTTTCTGCAAAAGTGGCTGGTATTTATAAGTGGTTGCTAGATAGTTTGGGGGAACCTGCTGATGGCTGGTAAAGCTCAACAATTCATTATTCAGATGGTGTAACTGAGCTGTTAAGTCACAGTGTTTCTATTCCCTGACTAGAGAATTGAAAGTTTTTAAATAGGTAAATGGTGAATAACAAATGAAGAGTAATAGTCTTGTGTGCAGGAGAAGCTTTCTCCGTAAAGGGAAACACAACAGCTTTCATCCTATAAGCAAAATCCCGTTTCTGCGCACATTTGCAGACATGTACACATTCATGCCTATGAAAGCCGTTTTACATTCAGGTGCCAGCTGCCCTAGTTTTGAGCCAGAGGCAGCAGAGCAGGGCCCATCTTCTCCCTTCAGATTCCCTCCTACTCCCTCGTGGCCTCTGAGGGGCTGATGGAGCTGAGATGCAGATGGCAGGCTTTACAGCACATTAGCCCCTCTCCTACCATAGGCAAATGTATCAGGGGTACCAAGGCTGCTTCAGAGCCTTCAAAGAGTGTTCACGTTGGTTTAGGAGGTCGTTTCCAGTCATTTAGAATCATTTTCCCCAGTGTGCTCAAAAAATCTGCATGAGCTCAGCAGATGTGATGTGGGGTCTATAATAGGGCCAGGAGCAGCAGCTGGTCACCACTGGGACACGCTGCAGTGCCTACAGTGATGGGAAATACTGGTGACTGGACTACTGAAGCCTGCTTTTGGTGGCTGGGGGACTGTAAGGGATGCATCCTACAATGTATCGTGGCAATGCACAAGTTCAGAGCTTGCTTGAGTGATCCTTGCCAGCTCCTGCAAGAAAGCAGCCAGCAAAACTTAGATTAGCACTTGCTAGTCAAAACTCATTTGCCCACAACTAAGCACCAGTGATTTCTCAGCTAAACTTTTAGAAAACTCCTTGTCCCATTGCTAACTCTGCACACTGGATGCTGCTCCACTCAGCATCTATTACATCTTTCTGGCACCTCTGCTTTCTCAGCACCTTCTAGTTTCCTAGTACTTAGACTTTGTCTTTGATTGATATAACCAAAAAGTGTCGATCTTATTATACTGATTTCTAACACAGTCTGCCTTTCTACACTAGTGTTTGTAATATTTGTATCAATCACAAGCAATCATCGTCCTTTCGGTCTAGGAGATGCAGGAATCTTTTTGTCTTTACCACAGTGCAAAAACTTCAATTTTCTTATTGTCTGCACCATTGATTTCCCACAATTCATATCCTCTAGTTGTTATGGAAAAAATGAGGCTTT
The DNA here is from genome assembly GCA_020745775.1 of Theristicus caerulescens. Lineage (NCBI taxonomy): Eukaryota > Metazoa > Chordata > Aves > Pelecaniformes > Threskiornithidae > Theristicus > Theristicus caerulescens. The sequence goes on along the minus strand of CM036559.1, from coordinate 114,541,951 downwards.
CAGTACCTTTGCATATTTTGAGATACTGCAAGTTTTTCCAGACTTTCATGAAGGAGGACAGGGTTCCCTCATCTTTTCCTAGTTTCTCTGGGTCAGCTTCCTTGCTGAAAGAAATATAATTTCTGTTTCTGAATTATTGAATGAAATTATAGCCCTTACATTTTGCCTATTATTACATTTGTTTGCACCTTGTTTTTAATTATTGAGTTATTTAGTTTGCTACATTTGGAAATAGCCCATATTCCTCAGTAACTTTTTGTACTGACTATACCATTGCACTCTTTGAACAAGCAATCAGAGCAAAGAATAACCCGCCATCAGTGAACTGAAGGTCACTTAGGATGTTCTGCCACAGAAAATCAAATCCTACCTTGGCAAGCCTTACAAAATTATGAGAATATTGGGAGATATTTCGGTCTTTTTTTGTCCTAGGATTGGTGAAATGAAGAGTTGGCCATGTGCTAGCTTCCACTGCCCATCAAAAAGTGCAAGCATCAGCGAGGCTGGCCTTAGTTGTTAATCTTGGCTGTGTAAAAAATCCTTGATTTTTATTTTTGCAAGCCTGCATATTTTTCAGTGTGACCAGAGATGTACCAGGCATGGTACAACAGCTCTCAGGAGCCCGGGGTAACTTTTATGCCATTGTGCTCCACCTGGGCTATCGCAGAGCAGTGGCTGGAGCTGTCCCTGTGAGAGGACCAAAGAGGACATGGACTCTGGTTTTCAGTGCCCTAATCGCTGAGCTCTTTTCCCATAGGGAATGTCATGATTGCCTTGATCTAGTTTGAAGCTGTAGATTGCGATACCTGATCTCCCATACATACCTCAGTCACGACACAAGGATGGAGTCTCATCTCTGGAGAGAAATACGAGACCTGGTCCTCTGTAATAGTCCCCTTTGGTGGATTTAACCATCCCACACGTCAGGTGCTGGCTCATGTGAGTCCCTTGGAGTCTTCCTTACCTCCTCCGTTAGTGCTTGGGAGCTCAGGGCTGTGTTTGCCACTCCTGACTGCAGATGCCTTGTATTTAGGTGTGGCGAAGAGGAATGGGGCAATGCCAAAGTCCTTCTGTAGGTATAGCCCTTAGCACTTATGTGAGTCTAGTTAATTATTTAGTACTTTTTTTTTCCCCCATGCAGCTTAATTAAAATGTATTACAGCTTTTATTTTTGTGTCCATGTTAATCTGTGCATGTTCAGCTTCTATTTTGCATCCATTTCCCACAAACCCAGTAGGAAGTGTAAGCAGCTTTCTCCCAGCCACACTGAATTTCAAATGTTTCCAAATCATTTGTCACCGCTCATCAGAATGAACTAGATTTTTTTAAAATGTTGATTTATGTCTGGTTTCTGCAAGTGGCCAAGGTGAACTTGAATGGAAGGAAGCTCTTATGTCTTGTATTTGACTCTTGGAAATAAAATTGTAATTATCAAATCGGGAAAGAAATGGCAAATTGCTTAAATTACTCTCACTGATGACACACTCTCAGCATGAAATAACATGCTCTGAGGGAACCTTCAGCCTTGCTGGAACACAGCTTCCCTGGTGAACTCGGTCACCAGAGCCAAAAATGCATAATTAACAAATGAAAGTAACTGAATGTTAGCTGACCGTGGTTGCACATTTAGGTGATGTCATATCATCTGACTTAGTCATGAAACAAATGGCCTTGAAATCAGATGCCCGAAACAAGGATCAACACTCAGCACTGGCAAACCTTGATTTCCATCCATAGGCTTGCATCTTGAGTACCCTGTTAGATTAAACCCATATTTTTTTAGGAAATGGAGGGGAAGAAGTTCATGTTATGACAAGATTTTAAGTGAGAAGGGAAAGGTGAGGTGACATCTGCAGCAGGAATGCTGTGTTTATTAACTCTGCCACTCTGATTGTAATCTGTAAATACAAAATTGGGGCTGCAGTGACAAGACTGTGCTTTTTTTTTTTTTCACTTTTTGATAGAAGATGTTGGTGAAAAAAGCAACCAAACAGCTCAAATCATAGAAGCAGGCAGCTGAATATGAATATACTGGTTTCTGTGGGTGAGTTGATGGGCTTTACTCAATACCTTCAGCTTGTCATTATTACTTGTGCTTTACAAACACGAGGCACAGTGCTGCCATTCCAGGATGATTTCTGACTTTGGTAGGGAACGTGATTTATTTTACTTCTTCTGCCAATTAGGATTTTGACTTTCATGTGCTGGGCAATCGTGTCTTCAAGTATTTCCTAGAAATGATTCTCTGCTTTGGGTTGTAACATAAGTCTTAACAGTTGGAGGAATTGTATCACTCAATAAGATATTAGGCTTACATTTCCCCCTATAATGTGCTAAACAATAGCCGAGAAAACAGAATCACTGTTTTCCTTCATGCTTTTTGTTTCCTAGCTATCCAGGCTTTGCCAAGCTCAGTGCACATAGCTGTATTTAATTTAAATACAATGCAAATGCAGATGCACATAAAAGATCAGCAGAATTAATTAGGTTCAGAGTGCTGGGAGAGCCATTGGGAAGGTTCTCACCAGGCTGATACTCCCTGTCAGCATTTCCTCCCCACTCTGCTGGGTCTGTAAGCGCTGGATGACATCTGACTCAAGCACTCCTTTAATTTATAGCACTGACAATTAAATGGCAGATCTCCAGCCTCTGCCCGAGGGGATAGGGCTATAATAGGCTTTAGAGGTAAAGCTACTATATTGCAGGATGAATTTTGTATAAAACACTAATGTTAACACATTGATGCCCTTCAGCAAATATAGTTATTCAATAAGTTAAAGCTTTTTATGATATTCTCCTTGACATTTAATAGCTTACTTTAATAAGTTAATGTACCTATGCAGATTTTTTCTGCCAGCATCTAGCAGTCCAAAGTAGCTCTAATTTGCAGGTGTTATTTGCTGTGTTTGTGGTGAACTAATAAAATTAATCGATAAAAGGCTCCAAACACATTGGAGCTTTGAATACTTCTTTGATTTCTGTAATCACTTATTTTAATGGCTGATAAACCAGAGCTGAAACAACATTTGGTTTTAGTGCAGAGAGTAGTGATTATACAACTGTTTTGTTGGTGCTTTGAGCAGTGGTCGCTGTTGTTCTTTGTGCATCTGTAGCTTAGCTAATTCACTGGGACCAATTCACCCATTACTCTGAAAGTCCTTTAAAATTTAGTAGACTGAAACAGTTTGGGGTATACAGAACTGTTATGTGATTTTGTAGCTGATAATAGAAGAAGAAGAATGTAAGACAGAAGGATATTCCTATGATAGTATGGCAAGATCTGTGAAGGTGCTTAACAGAAAGGGAGCCTTGGTGCAAAATTTTATATATTTATTTGGGAGGAGGGCTGGAGGTGTGAAAGGAAAGCTGCAGCTGGTATCTTATTCTTTATTGCTTTATTCAGATAGGAATGTGGGCAAATAGTGGTGTTTGGTAAAACAGTGCCATCCCCATTTTGTGTGGCAGACTGCAAGCTGTTGCTGTTGCTGCCCCACAGTTCTGGGCAGGAGAGGCCAGGTTTAGGTTCTCCATGCGAGCCCCACCCATAATGTTTGCATCAGGCAAGCACTGCGTATTACTTCACTGTGTTCTTTTAAGCTGTTTCTGCCTAGCAGTCAGATTGCAAGTTGCTTTTCTGAGTATAGCGGGTTGCTGGATTGCACTGCAGTGATGGAGTCTATGCTGATTTCTTTTGAAAGATACCAGCTGTAAAATGGGTATTTGTCACTTACCTCGTGTAGCTCAGAAACTATCATCACTGCATCACTGTTGTGTGTCAACAGGAGGGGTAAGCTATCTCCAGGATGCTCTGTCCTCCAGCGCTGATGTGTTCTGTAATAGGGGATATTGATGAGATTGAATCATACTTTATAATGGCTGAAGGCAAGTATCAGAAGGAAAAGAGTTAAGGATTTTTCCTTTGTGCTTTTTTCATGCCCTTTGATCTGGCACATAACTGACGGAAGGTCATTGACAGGGTCAAAGGGGCTGCTTTTAAGACACTGGACTCCTGCAGTCTGGATATGTTTCCAGCTGGAATTGGCTAGTGCGTGGTCTAACTGACATTTCTTTGGCCTCTTTCTGTTTAATTCCCACACACTTTACTTTGATCACACTACCCTTTTCCTGTTCAAATTATAATGCATTGAACATCTCTTGTGCCAGCCGTGAGCCACGCCTGCATAAAATCACTGCTGTGGGAAGGGGCCAACACTTAATAAAAAGCTTTCTTCTTCTGGGGGTCTGAAGAGAAGTCTGCTTCATCCTGAGGTCCAGCTTTCCCTGCTAGATTTAAGCAGCAGTAACTCCTGTTTGAGCTATGCAAATGGAATCAGGGCTAAATGATCTTTCCCAGCATTTATTAATTTCTGTTCTATTTTTAACTATTGATTTTTGCAGTCAAATCCCACATGTTGCCTTTTGTCCAGTCAGCACTGACCCACAATCAAATCTTTCATTAAAATTCATTGTTGCAATGCCAAAAAATGCAATATAGTTCTTTATCTGAAGTCGAACATTTTGGTGATATAACCATCCTGGTCAAATTAATTCTTCCTGTTGAGGACAGCAGGAATGGGTGCCAACATTTTAAGTCTATTTCAATTTGCTTTAATTGGGTGTATAATTATTTTTCTACAACTAATCAATTCCCATACATTGCAATTATCAAATAATGAAAAGACTGTTTAGAAATTTTGAAAAGCAAGATCTTGTTAAGATTTTGTTAAAGAATAATCTCTAAACTATTTCAATTTATTTTCATTTCACCCCAGAGGATTTTTGCTTTCCACCATCCTAAGTCAAAGGGCAAAATGCACAAAGGCAATTGGCAAAGATAAATATCTTCAGGATGATTCATAACATCCAGGGAAAGGCATATTCTTGTCTGATTCAAAACATTCCCCAATGTCTTTTTGTTCTGGAGTAAGTGCAGGCTTGTAGACTGTGACTGCAGCTGGCACGGCATAAGGAGGGAAAACTTGCTGACTTTATCAGCAGTGGATAGAGGAGGATAGAGATGCACAAGCCAGAGGGAAATGCCTGAGACCAGTTTCAGACAATGTGAGGACTTGCAAACATAAGTCATCTCCATGGGGACATAAAATCTGTTGGATCATAAGAGGACAATGTGGTACTCTAATTCCTTGGACCATTGCTCTCGTGTCCAGACAGATTTGAGCACAGAGCTCAGGCTTTAATGGCCTGACCAAGAAAAACATTGACAATAAAAACCTAAAGAGGTGGTGCTCAGCATTTTACTTGGTGCAGTAACATCCCACCCAGCTGAACAGAGAAGCTGACACCTCTTGGGGCTGCTGTGGCAGAGGGGCCCAGACCAAAGACTTTGCATTCTTCACGCTTGCTTTGTGATCAAGACGTGTCATATGTATATTTACATGACAGCAGAGCTTCTGGGCCATCATATCACCCCAGGAATTTTCCAGAGGTGGGTAAGACCAACCAGGGAATGGGAGTGGTGCAGAAGATGTGGCAAGGGGTAAGACAGCTGAGGATCAGCTGGGCATTTTCACAGACCCACAGCAGAAGAGCTGCAAAGAAGAGCTGATAACTTATTTGCAGCCTCAGACTGGCTATCATGTGCCTCAGAGCTTCTACATATCCCTGGTGTGAAGTTGGGTTTGGGCAAGTCATAGCATATCAACTGACCCTCTTGTAAAATGAACCCAACTGACTGAATAGGAAGATGTTAAAAGCACTTGGTCTGCTGCCGTCAGAATATAAGGGAGGCTCAGTCATGCAAAATGTCAGGTGATACGAAGTGCAATAATGCTGGTGTTTTCTGTGTGATAATAATAACAACCCAGATCACAATCCTGCCAGCACCATCTCTATTTGACATGGAATATTTAAGGCATAGACAGAGAAAAATCTTGTCCATACAATTTGTGTCACAGCCAGCAACTCAACTCAGAGCTTCTGCCTCCATGACTTGACCACCCTGCAATGCATTTGTTAAAAGCTAGATCCCAGTCTGCATTTTTTGCTGCTACAAAATGACATTATTTTCCCCATTTCCCCATGGACACTCTGCTTCCAAATGTATCCCAACAAAACAGCAATTATCATCAGCACAGACTGACTAACACATGCCAAAAATTGCCAGAAGGATAACCTGCATCCAAATGGGTAGATAATAAACCTGTCACCATGGTAATTCTAAGCTCAAACAAGAGTTTTCTTATTCACAGTCATGAAGACTAGAAAGAGGGTCTTAAAAGACGCGTCATCCGCATGGCAGAACAGAAAGAGAAAAGAGCAGTTAAATGAAGTTCTGTCTGTGGAGCAGAGAAGCCAGTTATCCATAACAATCTCATTGCCTGCAAGATGCAAAAGCAGGATTTGTGATGGTGTGAAATAATAACAAACAAGATGGGAGTGAAGGCAGAGTCTGGAGAAGACAAATCCTGCCATTAGACTGTGACTACGAAATGGAACTGGGGAAAAAAATGAACAGGAGAGAAAAAAAAATCATCTGTGAAGCCAGCAGCAAACAATCGCCACAAATAGCTGCAAATGCGGGAAATGAACTTCAGAGCAATTACTGAAGTAAATTAAGTGACAGTCAACATTCATATCAATGAACTGAGAGCTTTTCCAGAGAGGGAATGGGAGGAAAAATCTTAGAAATGAAGAAAGCTGAACTTTTCATTTGAACACTTTCAAGTACAAGGCGCAGGTGTTTCTTCAGAGCTTTGTATCTGAATTTGACTGGATTTGGTCCCTTCCCTGGGCACAGGCCAACCCTGCTGTTCGGTGAAGCGGTGATGCATTTGGGCTGGGGAACGGTGCGGATGTTTCACATCTCTATCAATTCTCTTTGCAGTGGGTTTAAAATGCAAATGTGAAAATGCAAGAGATGCTCATGAACAGTATGGCCTCGTGGCAGTGTGATGCCCCAATGGCTACCTTCAAGCCCTGGTAATGGTGGAGACTCCAGACATTTTGGCTGGCTAGCGTGCCCTTGGGGCCCAGAAACCTCTGCTAGTGATTGTACGTCTCAAAGCACCCTCACAGGTTGCCAGTTCCTTCTGATTTCAGCACAAATTGAAACAACATGAAAATAAGTAACATAAATGCTTCATACTTTGGGTAGATGTCTACTATATCAAGGGAATTTGGTTTTTTGATTTAAACTGTTTTGCCCCCCATCAAAAGGTGTGCTTTAGACCTCCCTAGCCCAGGCTATGGCTCGGCTTGCAGCATCCGCTGGGAGGTCTGGTGGGGATCTCCGTCCAGCTGCGTAGTGGGGAGCAGGGTCCCGTTGCCTGTCAGCAGGGCTCCAGCTCTGGGACATGACATGGTCCCTTGCCTGATCATACAGAAGGAGCATCCTGGGAGGCTGCAGTCTCTATATCTGTGCTCTGCTCACACCTTGTGACCACCTCTTCTTCTTTGGGACACATGCCTTTTCCCTGAGCCCAACCTTTTTTCTTCAGGTTTCCGCCTGAAGGGAAAATTGTGTTCCAAACAGCAGCCCACCTACTGAGGAATCAAAACCAAGACACGAGCGCTGCACAGACCTATGCTGCATACCTATTAGTTTCCTGGTGTTTACAGTGTTTGGTTTGACCTGTGCTATAAATCCTAAATGGCCTGGGGGGCTGCCTACCAGCAGTGCCTCTTTCCATGTGCCGCTTGTAGCAGAAACACTCCCCAGAAGGTCATGATACTATTAATCTCTCCTCAAGAGAAATTAAAAAGTCCTAAAGCGTTTCCTTGTCTCTAATCCTTTTGTTGTCTTTCTGTCATTCAATTCACTTTCTATGTGAATTTTGAGCTAGAGCTGACCAGAGTTGAAATAATATAATGAAAAGATGCTCCATTGGTTTATTTAATGGCATTAGGTTATGGAGGCCATAGAGCATACGTGTTATTTTCACTGATGGTCAGAACTACAAAACCAAATAAAAAAAGTCTGCCTGAAGTAATCATAACATTTTTCTCCTGGTCTTGCAGCCACGCTATTAACAATCTAGGAATCTCCTGTCCTGTATCTCAGCTGATTTGAAATATGATAGAAAACAAGCTTCCAGTACTGCTAATAGTGCATAACATTTTAACAGCTGCTGTGTTTCATCATAAATCTATGTATTTGGGGGAACAAGATAAAAGTCAGTGTGTGCAGTGAAATCACATAAGCACTATTTTTTAAAATGTTGTGAGGGTTAGAGAGGTGAAATGTGCTGAGGATTAAAAAAAAAAAAAGCTACTGTGGTTTAAAAAAGTTACTTTGCAAAGCAGTATTTCAGTTTTGCTTTCAAGAATTTGCTGTGCAGACTACAGAAAGGAAAGTCTGGCTCCTGTCAGTGAGCCGTGACCTGCTCATCCAAACCAAGCAACCATCTATCAATGTCAGAGCCAAGGAAGAATCGTGCAAACCCAGTGACAGCGGTCAGGAAAGTGAAAGTGCTAGAGGCAGTTTGGCTGTAGTGAGAGGGCACCGGTCGCCAGCTTGGCCAGACTCAGGAGGGTTTTGCTTTCCTTCTCTAGCCTTGCTGACTACAGTGGGACTATGCCAGCCTTTGCCGTGCTCATCTCCCATTCTGCTGAGCATGGACAGTGATATTTACCTGCTATGGATGCTTCATGGAAACAAAACACTGATCCTTGTCCTTCCCAAGTCAATCAGTAGACCTTCCATTGGTTTTGAAAGGAGTTGTGCCAAGTCCTGAGCAGCCAGTGTGTGCGGTGCATGCTGAAGAGGAAAACCGGGATTCTTCAAGTTTATTTGCTTTTATTGTATTACCCCAAGGCACTACAGCGGAGAATCAGTCCCTTTCCAAACCGTGCTGGAGGAAGGAATGTAATTACTGTTGCCTTCAGTACAGAAAAGCTTCTAAAAGCTTTTCCATTTCTGGGAACAATGGTCTGCGTATCTCTCTAGGCTGATGATTAATGCATCTCCTTCTACCTCCCTGTCACTTGATTCAGTCATCTCTCTTTCCTGGAATGTGTATGCATTTAGCCGTATGCATAAAAGTAGATAAAGACTGGGCAGACCTCACCTGGCACAGACTGTAGGGGGCACCTCCAGGCTGTGTAAACACCTGAAGAGAACTTGCTCAAAACTGCTCACTTTTGGGATAAAGCTAAGATTTTTTTTCTTAAGAGAATTTGACTGAGGGAGGGACATACATTATCCTTGTCTGAGGAAAACTCAGAGCCAAGTGGGCCTTGAGCTTTGCTGTGCCTGAAAAAGTAGGGGGTTTAATGCATAAGAAAACTGATTTTCTTGATGACTGATTTTCTCAGAAAAATTCAAGGCAAAACCCATAAAATCCTCAGTATTTTGTGTATCTAATCAGTGGCAAGAAGTTTCTCACATTACTTATGTACAAATCTCATTTTGATCAGCTTTATGTTGTCTTTTTCACTACCTTGCTGCCGATGTCTGCTCCATGTGGATTTGCTTGGGCTCTAGCAGCCTTCTTGTGTTGTCCTTCAGAGATTTTGTTTCACAGAATGATCTTTGAATTAAATGCCGGTAATGATGCTTCTGAGTTCCTGACGGTACTGTGGGGCATATGCAGATGTAGACAGAAGGTCAGTACTGATTTTTCCTGTCATGTATCTATTGGACCTGTCCTAGCAGCAGATGTTAGCTACAGGTTTGCATGAGGAGGTCATTTGTTGAGCTGTCGAGCCTTGTGAGCCTTTCCCAGGAATAACAACTTTATCACCATGACATTAGATGTGCCAAAAATGTTTATTAACACAATCACCTTCTGTCTGAGCAGTTATGTTTTATAAATAGAGAGAATAAAATTTATATTTTTGGTCTTAAAGCAGCTTTTATTTTATATTAATGAAAACTGCAACCAGCCCTCTCCCCTCCCATGTGGGAGATGCATCGTCTGCCTGACAAGCTGCAGTGATGTTTGAGAACAAAATGGCTGCAGCTTCTGTGCTTGGGTCAAAAAGCTTGGGAACAGACAGGCAAATACACAGGCATTAAAAGCTTCACAGCATTCCTGGGCATCATCCACCACAAAGGTCTCTGACATGTAAAACTGTAATTCTGTCCACGAGAGACAGAGGAAATTATACTGCTGCTAATTTGCTCTACATGAAGCCAGGTAATTGGCTGGGTGAAAAAAAAGGATTGTGTACAATATAGTAAAGGCAATTTGCTGTGTAATTTGTAGCACAATGATTTGACTCTTAAAAATAAAACTGCTATTTGTTTTACTGGGCATCTTGTACATGTGAGAGAAACTAGAGGGATTTGTGATCTGTTATATGTAGAAAATGGCCTCTTGGGAAGAGGCCCACAAAGTGAAATCTGTCTCAGAATTAAATGAAATATCTCACATGGAAAATCTGACCCTCTCACGTAAAGTGTTTCTTTCTGCCCTACTCTGATCTGCAGTGTCTTCAAAGGCAGTGCTCCCAGGGATGGAAACCTGCACAGCAAAGTGTTAAATAAACAGTTTTGAATTTTCAAATATGACAACTTACTTTCAGCTGCTTGGCCTAGCACAGAGAAAGGAAAATAGAGAGTGCAAAATCCAGCATCCTAGAACTGCTTCTTACCTACTTTTTCTCTCTCTATCTGTGTGCAAATAAAACATACTTGTCCTGCAAACAGAAGTCTGCAGATACCAACCAGGGCGTTTCTGCTCAAGGCAGTAGACCTTCTCATGAGCCGTCTGTTCATTAACTGGAATTTTCTCTCTCAGCTGAATTAAGTATTGCACATAAGCAGAGGCACAGTACAGTGTCACCTAGTGCTTGTGCTGGCGTGGGTGGTGTGCTGCTGGTTCTGGTGGTCACTGGGAGCACAAACAGTGATTTCTCTCCAGGCTGTTTCAGCATCCCAAGCTGAGAGGCTCACACAGATGTCCCATATGGCTCCTAAATTCATATGGCTCCTAGACTCCTGAAAAGCACCTAAACTCATTTTCTCTGAAAAAAATTTTTTCCTTTTGCTTTGCCCACATTCAACTATTTTTCCAGGTCACAGGTAGTGTCTGGAAGTTGTTGTTTTTGTGCAGGCTGCCTTGACCATAACATTTTTCTTAGAAACTTCACTATGTTGTCACTCTCTCTCTCATAATTTCTGCAAGTGTTTTCTTTTAGCAGACATTAGTAATTGTTTTATCACATGCTTCTGTTCCTCCAAGTCTTCCTTGAGAAAGGATTTGTTACAGGAATTTTCCCCCCTCAAAGAGTTGTACCTTCATAACTTTAAAATCAAGCAGTGAAGTTTTCATGGTGCAGAAGTCTGTCTAGGATATTCCCAAGAGGTTTGAGACCTGCTTTACTTGTTACCATGAGACTGCATATGCACTCATCAAATTCTCCCTCTTCATTTTCAAAGGAAAATATTTCATTTTCACTCTGAGCGTGATTTTCCAGTGTATTGGTCTGTTCCACAACAGATCTCCTTCCTACAGCAGGTTTGCTCCAAATGCTGTGGAAGAAGCTTGTGGAAGCATCCTTCACTCTATTTCTCTGATTTCATTGTAACCTTTTACTTCCATTTTGAGAGTGATGGTGTCCTTCACATTTTCAAACTACTGATTCAGATCACAACCTTGGTATCACTCATAACGTTTTTGCTCAGTCCTTGTAGAGGTGCTGTGATTTTTGTGGTAATATGAGCATAAATCTTGACAGGCAGGTCACCGACCAATTTTTTTCAGAGGTTTATACTTCTAACTATTTTATTAACTACACTTACAGTGAAAGTTTGGTCTGATGACTCCTTTTTCTGAGATGCAATTAAAACCAGTTGTTTTGTACTAATTTGTATCTTATGTTGCTCAGTTCTACCTTTTACTCCCATTTCTTGTGAGAACTGACCTGACTTGAGAATAGCTTATGGATGGCTGTAAATTGCAATTCTTAGCAAATTTGCTATTTGACACAAAACTGTCTCCTCACTCATCTGCAAATCAGTTTTTTGCTTCAGGTCTTGCGAAAAAATCAACTCTATTAACGCCTTCCACTTTTCTGGGTCTCTGCCTGTCTCTTGTTCCAAGTCATTGTATATCACTTGCTCCAATAATCTGTATGTTTACTATGCCCACAGGAATAGAAAACCAGACAAGCCACCGTAAACTAAATAGTTTCCTAATTAACACATTTAATCTAAAACACCCCAGCATCTCAGCTTGGGGGGAGAAAGTAGAAGGAGAAATGTGCCGTCCTTGAAAATGCTCTTCCTGTGTTTATTTTGAAGTCACAATTATTTGAAACTATGCAAAAATAGAAGGCCATAATTGTATCAGAGTAGCTGGAAGGTTGCTCTAACTTATACCTCTAGCCCTCTGCAATAGTTTGAAGTGTGTCTTGCTGTATTCATATCCCTTTCAGTCACATCTCCTTCCTTTTTCCACTGTGCTTTGTTGCTTTCTTTTCAGCCTTTTAAGACCAAGTACTATTGTCCTCTTTGCTGCTGCTGCTGCTGAAGCACAGCAAGACTTTGAAACAGTCTCCATGACAATCAGAGATATGCAGCTTGGATCTTAATGGGGGTGATACATGACTGTGATTGCATCCTGCAGAGCAAGGGTATGTATATGCTGGTGCTGGAGGATATGGGTTAAAACCTGCTGGTCCCTCCCTTGTTTTATGACTGCGCGTGGTGGTATGGGGAACCCTCTTCACTCTATGCATCCATCATATTCACTTTTCTGGAGATGTTCCCCAGGGGCTGATTTTATCTGGTGTGAGGTTTAGAAAGGAATGAGAAATATTAATGGATGAATGATTATAATACCATAGAAAATGGAGCTGAAAGTGCAGTGCATAGAGATCAAAATGAAACACAGTATCTGGCTCTGAGATTTCGAATGATATAAAAAAAGGAGAATTTATTCCTGCTTTTTTAACTTACTTCTTGTTACCTACAGAGTTGAATACTGGAAACATTAGTTCCTGCTTATTATGGCAGTATGTTGTGTTTTGTTCACTGTTTTCATGTAAAATGAAGTTTTAAAATACAAGATGTGCTGGTTTTATGGTCATCAATCATTCATATGGAACAAAATATTCAAATGCTGTGATTTACAAAGTACCAGATGACAGTAGACCATTTTTTTTCTTGGCCTTAAGATGTACAAATAAGGACAAATGCTGCATGAATTCTCTCTGATTAGCAGGATGTGACTTTTTTTCGGATTGTCCATGCTCATGTCTTTGCTCATTGTATAAATGTGATAAAACAGCTTTAGGCTGATACGGGTTTAGTTATCATAAAATTCCCTCTTCAAGGCAAATTTCAATCACATTAGTTTGAGATTCTTTTATTACCGGGTTCTTTGTATCACATTTGAGCCAACATACATAATCAAAAAGTATTCTGAATACTGAAATACCGGGCATTTGTATGTCAGTTTTTAATGGACAATGTGCAAACAGCCATCTAAAGTTAGTGAAGGTGAGAACTGTATAGCATGACATATGGTGAGTAAAATTGATAATATTGGAACAGTAATGAGAGCTATGTGATGCTCATGTATCTATTAATATCTGTATCCACATACACCCCCATGTATTCTAAATATATGTACAGTAGCTCTAACTTTCAGCAAGTAAAATGAGAATTCATAATGCAGTAGAATGGAAAGAACATGAAAATGAAAACAAAGGCAAAGCCACAATAAAACTGAAGCAATCGGGGGAACAAAAGAAAAAAAAAGATACTTATTAAAATTCATTCTATAAAAGGAGGATTGTGAATGTAGGAGCTATTTCCAGTGAGAAAATGTTTGAGGGAAGCTTCTTGGGTTTTCTGCAGCACATGAAATAGCTGACCCTTCATGTGTACTGTGCCCATAAAGGTTGTCTCTCAGGAGAAAGGGAGTAAGATAGGATAATGTTTGAGCATTTTAGGATGAACAAAATGCATTTTCTTCATCTTTCTTAACATGCCCTACCAATGTTAGTCCTAACCCTTTAGAAAATTCTCCATGTCTGCTTTGACCTTGGCTCTATCTAGATGTTTTCGTCACCTTTTCTAGTGTGCCAGCCCTTATGTTTACTGATTTGTGCCAAACAATGCATAGGCTTCCTCTTTATGTATAATTTCCCTTTTTCCCCAGCACATTCTCTGACAGATTTTAATATCATTCTGAGGTTTCATCCATTTCTTTTCACCAGACTCTCATTCCTTATTTCATTTAGAATGCAACTTTACCTGCAAATTCTGCATCTTCTTTCATGATGGAAATAGGTTTGGAGAGAATCTTAATGAGGTCTATATGAGAAATATTCAGAAAAATCTCGAGAGCTTGAAATAATTCCGATGCAGAAATTGCTGTAAGTACTGTGTTGCTAGGAGGGGAATAGGTCCTGTGGAAATAAGTCCTGGTGAGAGTGAGATTTGACCTCCATGTTATAGGATAGTATCTCAAACAAAGAATATGCACACCTAGCTCCAAGCCAAGAGACCTGGTTGGGAACAAGGCCAGGGCAATCGGAGGAAAAGCCAGGACACTAAGAACCGAGCCCAAGATACAACCAAAAGAGTGAGGGAAATAGGAAGACTCAGCAACCTGAGACTGGCATGGATCTCTAGCCAAGTCAGAGCTGTGTAGCTGTTATACCCATTATACCTATCGTGAGATTGGTCCAGAGATGAAAGTCCCCTGGGTCCCTCTCACAAACCTTTTCTTGATGACTTTTTGTTTTGATTCCTGCCTCTATTTCCATTCTTTTCTTGCTTGATGATTGCACCTTTTCAATGTTTGTGTCACATTCTTGGGCACTGCTCATCCTATGCATTTCTAATTTAATTACTCCTTGGGCACCAGCTCCTTTGTTTCTCTTATTTGTGCTGTGGTTCTTTGAACTCCCCTGTGACCTCTGAAAATCTCACTAGAAATGAAGCAATATCCCCGATGTGTTACACCTCAGTCTTGCAAAGAGCGATTCTTGCTGCTCTGTATTGCTGCATCTTTGCACATACACATACAAATTACACCAACCTTTTCTACCACCATATTTTTTAGAAATGCGTAACTTTTTTTATCCTCTTAGTCCTTATCAAGTTTCTGTCATCCAAGAACCTCCCTCTTATAGAAACCATCTTCCACACTAACTTTCCTTTCTCTTGTGCTGATGTCCTTCACTGTGTTTTTCCAAGGTGATTCTTGTTTTGTTATTTTTGGCCCGTGTTACTAATTACTCTAATCCCTCTGTCCTATATCTCTGGCCTCCCTGTTTTTCTTGTGTCTTCTCAATTTAGTATCACCTGTGAATTTCATGAATGTGTTGTTTACTCCTCTTTCTAGCTCATTACTGGACGTATTAAATAAGGCAAGACCCAAGACTGATCCTTAAATATTTACCTGTCCTCGCTATTAACTGGTATTCTGCCATGTGTTTATTAGCCTTGTTTTGGTCCTTCATTCCAGACTTCAGACCAAATGAGATTTTTTTTTTGCACAGGCGAGTTCACTTGAGCTTTTTAAGGATGTTTTTGTGAAACGTAGGAAGCAACCTTCTATTCTCATGCTCTCCAGTTTTATGTCAGTGAAGCTGCCTGGCTTTGAGGGAGAGGATGATCAGACCAATTGCTCAAAAAAATATGGCTTAAATCCAAGAGTATTACATTTATTCTGTTCCATTCATCCATTAATTCAGTAATTCCATAAAAAAGTGTTAGCTTTGTCAGACAAGATCTATTCTTTATAAATCCTGCGTCTTATTGCTCATCATTGCATTATTCTCTGCAAATGAAGTGACTATTTCTTAAGACTTTTTCTGTTGTTTTTGCCAGGGTTAGAAGCTAAATGTAAGGCATTGTAATTAGTAAGATCTTTCTTCTTCCTTTTATGAATGCTGAGAAAGTGCCACATTTGCTTTTCTGTTCAGTGTTGGGAGAAGAAGTGCAAATAAGGGAGTAGTTGTCTCCTTCCCCTCTTTAGCACTTCCATGTGTGGTGTGTGATGGCAACCGCATGATGGTGCAGGAGATGTGGTGCAGTGTGGCCATCACTGCTGCTTTTAAATCTCAAGACTTTGCAGAATAATTTATGATGAATGTTACAGCAGCTTTCAGAGAATCCAGGAAGAATGAGTTGTATCATATGTTTGTTTTCTTAGTGTCTTTGGTTTCAGTTTGTCATGACCAATTGATTTTTGTCAGGTGAAGTGCCAAAGGTCCCCAAAAGATGTGTTACCAGAGCATGAATGTCTTATGCCTATGTGCCTATAGCAGAAGATGCAGATATAAATGATCAGAGTATGCTTAGTTTAAACACTGCTAGAATTGCCCCATAATTTCTTCCTGACATATTCTGCAGTGGTGTCCAAGTTTGAAAGGTGCATTAAGCAATGCTTCTGACATTATGATTCTATGATTACTTTGAATCTTATTACCACATGAGAAATACAACTGATTTTTCAGTTCCTCTGCTACACTGTACATTTGGCCACTACCAGACATCAGCAAATACAACCTCATTTTCAGTGTAAAGTCTTAGCTCAGCCATTTAGAAAGTAAAGTAAGGTTGCCTTGAGGTAGGGAGGCAAAGGTGTCTAAGAGGCACAGCTGAGTCCCTGGACTGGTTTGGACTAGTATGTGCTTCAATGCATTTACAAAGAACACCTTTCTCCTCTCCTAAGAGAAATATTAGAAGGCCTGGAGAGCAAGTTTGTCCAGAGGTACATGTCCTAGAATCCTAATCTGGGATGTTATGGACTCATCTGAATACTCATCTGAAAAAACAAAGTTTATGTTGGAAAACTAGGTTTATCCCCAAAATAACTTCCAGCATAAGTAACTTAGCCATCTGTTTTGTTGTTGTTCTTACTTGGTGGTGCTGAGCAGAGCTTTGCACTGGTGTCCACAGCTGTGCAAGCTGCAGCTGGGAAAGAACAAGAGCTTAGGTTTTACTGAGGTTCTGTATCTGTGAATATGTCATGTTTTGTTTCGGGTTTGTGGGTTCTAGACATGACAGAGATATTCTCTGAATCACGGTTTCTCATTTACCTCACCATCCAATCAGGAAAACCTACTGCTATTACTATATTATTTTTTCTTTCTAGTGTTCCACAAAATAATAACTGTAACAGCAAAAAATGCAGTTAGCCGCTACTGAGCTCACTGATAATCTCAGGGTGAGACGCCACATTTAACAGTGGCTTTAGCTAGGATGGAGAAGTGATGGTATTACTTCGCGCTACAAAGTTTGATCATTCAAAGTGGATTTACATCTTGCTCAGTTGTACCCTGATGTGGGAAGGACAGGGTATACAACTAAGGAAAGTACCCACTGCAACAATGTTATCTAAATATACCACTGACTGAACCAAGGCAGACTAGAACCTTGGCTTTCAAAAATACTAGAAAATAGCCTTTTGTGTCCATGGTCTTTCAAATTACATACTTTTATTTCCATTTACACCTACGTATCTATATATATTTATCTGAATTGAACTACTTATTAATTAAAATCAATACAATGTGTTGTCCACCCCTGGTTCATTGTGTCTATTTCCTCGTTCTGCAGTCAAACCCTAAATACAAGTGAGTTCATTTTTCCTGGAAAGTGTATGATCAAAGGAAGATCAAAGCAGAATCTGAGTTCAGGCTGTCTAATTTTTGGCTGATCGGACCCAGATATTTTCCTCTGTGTTGAAACCACAGTCAAAGGAAGTTAACTAACTGGTTATAACATTTCCTTTGCATTATCAACTGGCAGTTCAAAGGTCTCCTCCCAAATCAGAAATAAACTCCCTTTGCTACCACAGGGCATATTAAACAAAGGCATCCTTGCAAAACAATCTCACAGGCGGAAACAGAGGGTCATACACAGACCCTACCTCAGTCTGACAGTCTGCTTGGGAGTTTTTTCTGGCCCGTTTGTGTCAGCAGACTTCCAGCTAAGTGGATTGTACTGCAGGATAGGGGGCAAAGTGCAACAAGAGCAGAAGTCGCTTGCACTGCTTCTGTGTTTTTGCGTGTACTGCTTTTTCTAAAGAGGTAGTTGGAGCCTAACAAAAGCTGGGAACAGGGACCAGATCTATTGTCAGTCTCCTGCAGTCGGTGGTACAAGGTGATTCAGATGTAAGTATTATCAACTATGCAGTAGGCAGACCATATGGCCCACACATTTGGTATTATTCTAATCTCTGAAAGCTAGGTAGTTTTAAGACATGACATTTAACATCTCCCCCTGCTAGTGTTGTTAGCATTAACTGTTATAGCCCTGGTTATACTTCTTGTGCAAATAAAAATCTGATTCCTCCTTTAATCTTGCAAAGTTGCTTAGAGCCCAACAGATGTGAGTAATCCTAGCATCATAAAACAATATGTGTTTTATAATCAGGAAGAAATGCATTTTGGTCAGCAAATATATTGAGGTTTAAGCTTCCAAAGAGGTTATAAACAACAATGCATAAAACAGGATATGTCTTAAGATGAGTGTATAACAGCAGCTTATAAAACGAACATTTGGAAGTAACTTCCAAATTATCTTCAGAAGTGGAAGCAAAAGTGGTAAAAATATTTCAGGCTCCACAAATATGAACACTGATTCAACCAATTAAGAAAATAGCTAGAGGATTGTGAGTAAATGAAGAGCCTCCAGAAGTTGGTTTAAATGCAGATAACTCAGATCACATGTGTACATGTGTAGGGGGAGACCCCAAAAATTCTTTAGGGAAAATCAACAGGCCACATGGTCTCCTGACAGGATTATATTACCCAGTAAATCCCATCAAACCTCTGGAATCTAGTAAAGGCCAGCAACTAGAACAAGGATAAAATGCTTCAGGTAAAGTGACTATCAGAAAGCAGACCAGAGCATTACCAGGAGAGTTAATGTTGCTCCCAGAACAAAGAAGGTGAAAATCCTGTAGCCTGCTATGTGGTAAATGGTCTACAGCTTAAACTTCCTGGCAATGCTAGTCTGAGCTAAGGCGGCAGTTGTTCAACCATTTGTCCCTCTGGTGGAGCTCTGAGCGGCTGGGTCTTACACTGAGGTGGCTGAAACCAAGTTTGTCTCCAGCAAGGTCAGACTTGTAGAGGCCAAAAAAGTGTCCCTCTCCCTCGCTCTGTCCGTGGGTATGGTCTGACTTGTGTTCCCATCATGAAGAAGATCCTGTTTACAGTATATTCTGTGGGCATCCAAAATCCGATTGCTTATGTTTCCCAAGCAGTTTCCTTCAGACTGCACCTAGGAGGAGCAGGTGCAGAGAAGTGTTCCTGTATTATCTGGAGGACTCCTAAGATTTCCTGGGAGAAAAATAAGGCCTCATCTACAATAGGAAAAAACCCATAATCTAAGTACACATGTTAATTGACACACAGTGAACACATTCTGTAATTCCACTATAGACAATCACCTGTAGAATTTCTGACATTTGTAGACAGAAAAGGCAACTAAGGCGCCTGCCCTGTTCCTGTCGTCTCTGCGTCACAGTCAAGCACAAACTTTGGCACTTCAGAGAGAGTGTTCATTTGTATCTTCCAGTACCCAAAGGTAAAAGGTTTTATTAAGAAAGCTGTATGAGAACAGTATATTAAAACCAAAGCGAAACAGAGGATTCATGCTGTCTGCCACGTGTGCTTCAAGAAGCCTGCAGTGGTTAAAATCTATGAAGACTGAAGGATTAGAAATGCAGCCAGAGCCAACCAAAACTCCAAGAGGGCACTTTGGTACAGGACTTAAATTTCCCAGTGGAAACAGAAGATACAAAGTATTTTGCTTATAAAATACAGGCACTAATTGAATGTGATTGGGTCCTGCCACTTAATAAATTACCATTCATCTGCTGAGGCTTCATAAGTGTGTGCGTGCATGCTCTTAGCCCTCCCTGTCTGTAAGATAAAAAAAAAAAGGTTAACTTAAACCACCTTCACAGAACCAAAGCTGCTGCATGTTGGTTTTCAGCTCAGCAAGGAGCATGTGTATGCTCAGTAACAAGTGGTACCTTGTCAAAGTGCTATGAGCTGTTCACAGATCTCAGATTATACAGCGATAGGTGTACTAGAAGCTGAAGACACAGAAAACTTTCACTGGGCTAAAAACAGTGCAGCTCTATTGATCCGATGCCAGCTGAAGATTAAGCCTACTGCACTTAGAGAACAGAGATACCTACTTTGGCTTCTTAAATTAAAAAAAAGTTCAAAAGAAGTGGTAACTACAGACCCTTTTTCTGGCTTTCATTCTAAGACTTGGGAAAGCTGGTGAGGGACAAATAGTGAACACTTGGACAGACACAGATTAGTTAGAGACTCTCAGTAGAGGCAGGTGAAAGAAATTGAAACTTAGCCATCTTGATTAATCTCTCCCAGGTGGAGAAAGCGAGAACAGAACAGGGTGAATGTGTGGGCATCCTTCACAAGGACTTCTGGTTAGCTTTCAATGCCCTCTGAGAGAGTGATCTGTAAGGTTAACAAATGAACACTGATGATGAAATGCTCAGTTGGTTTGCTAACAGAAACCAGACATGGTAAATGGGACAGAGGGGTAGAGAGAGACAGTGGGATAAGAGTGACAGGTGGGAATATGTTGAGCCTGTTCTGTTTCTGCTATATATAGGAGATAGCAGTTATCTTACAGAAGGAAATGTAGAACAAGATGTGCGGATTTGGAGATGATGTGGAACTGACAACCTGAGAAATACCATCCGTAAAGGAAGTAAGTCGAAGATGCTGAGAAATCTGCCTTATGTTTAGGATATGAGGGATGAGCAGGCAGTGCAAAGCAAAGATGGAGAAACCAGAATATGGTGGTGCAAACTGTGTTCATTTGTTCATTTGAAATCTTGATCTTGTTGCAGGGAAGTGACTGGGAAACCAAAGGGGTCACTCGGTATGTACACTGAGGGAAGAAAGCCCAAGACCAAATAGATCACCAGGACACATTTACAAAGAGCTAAAAAGAGGAGAAATAACTTAGTTTTCAGAGAATAAAGAAAGTTGTTAGAGTTGAAAGACAGGTGAGTGAATGCCCTTGGAGTCCTTAGTCACTTATGCAGAAATATGCCAAATGGCTTTTCCATGGTGGCAACGGTAATTAAAAGTGCAAGAGCAGCACTGCACTGGAGGCTCAGCAGCCCCCCAGGCGGCTGGCATCAATACCTGACAAGAAGCTAAGAATGCATTTCAGCTGGCCATGATGGGAATCTGAAATTGTGTAGCTAATGCTTTTTCTTGGATATCAGCATGTTAGGACATTTTTCACCTACACCAGACCATATATAAAATAGCATGTATGCACTGTTCAGCTGGAAAAACAGTTAATATTCCCTTGAGTGCATATATGCCATTTGCATGAATTGTGTGCCCCAGTGTGATTTAATCTGACTCCACTGTCTTGAAATCACAGACCTTATTCCTCTACAGCTCAACAAATCTGAAGTGTATCCAAGGCTTCACATACAAAATTTTCGAGTGGAGAGATTATCACTGGAGCGTGTATGAGATCCAGTGATGGGCACATGACACATCCAGCCTACACAGCTCTCCCATTCACATTGCAGGGATTCAGGTTCAGAACTGAACCTGGAAACTCCCGGGGAGACTCAGCAGTGGCACTGAGAAGGAGGATGGGAGCAGTCAGGCCAGCTGCCTGCTGAAGACACTAGGAAGAAGGTGAATGAGGCTTGCAGCAAGAAGAGCAAAATGACTTAGCTGTAATAAGGTAAAAGGAGAGCACCAGCCTGGACAGAAGGAAGGGACAGTGAATCTTGTGTAAGGCTTTTTTTTGGAAAATATTGACTATGCACATTTGGATGCTGCCCAGCCATCCTCACAAACGAATGTGCCCCATTGACACTGATAACTCTGTGCCTTCTACTCAGCTTTTCTCAGACAAGGAGGGTCATGGCAAAGTGAGGCTGAAAAAAAGGAAATCTGACATTTTCTGAGCTGAGAGGAGCAGTGTCAAGATCAATACAGCATGAAACGATCATTGGATGTGGCCTAACAGCGGCGTCTGTAGCCTTCATTGCAACCCTTCTCTGTGTTTCTGGATCGTCTCTAGAGGCAGAGGGATGAATTCCTTGTGTCTTCAAAAATGGCAAAGGGGTTCTGAGGAGCAAATAGCGTGAACTCTTATCTCAGGTACAAATAAGGGAATTGCTGCTCTTAACACTGTGGACTGGGAGTCCTCACGTATTCCATAGTCCTCACTGATCCACAGGCAAAAATTCTGGCAAACATAGTGTTTAGGACAACATCATGAATGGCGCTCTCTTTTATCCACAAAAAAATTTGTGGTTTTACATTCGATGTTTTACATCAGTTCTGTCTGGTTTTATCACATTTGCTGTCCTCAGAAAGCTCTCCCAAGATCCTGCTCCCCAGTAACGTTGCTAACAAAACAGAGACATGCAGTACTTTCTGCTCAATTAAGAACAGAAAAACAGCCCTCATCCATGCATTATCTAGCCTGATGCTAAAACTGGTGCTGAGCAGTTCATACAGATGTTCAGGAAAGACTACAACAGGCAGCTACAAAATAATGTCTCCATAAAATACATTTCCTCCTGATCTTTGTTATTCAGTGACACATGGTCATTGCCCAATAACATTTGGATTTATTCAATTTTTTTTTTTTAAGAGGAAAGCTGTAGTAATTTAAGTGTGTTCTCTTCTACACAAACGTGAGCTTTCTATGGACTCTGTCACAAAATGAAATCTTTCAGCAGGGAGAAATCTTGTAACACCGAGTACTGAGCTTGCTGCCCGTCCTGTTCTTCCTTCCCTCTAACTCTCCTTGGGACCCTGTGCATTTATTCCCTGTCACTAGCTAACCGTTTTCTATCTCTGAAATATTAAATAATGGCATGGAGATGTACCTTTGTGGGGACTGCTCTGCAAGCTCTTGTGAAATGAGGAGGATGCCACTCCAGCAACCTGACTATCCAGAGATGAGCACGGCAATGAGAGCTAATATGGCAGGGCATATTAGGTTGGTCGCAAAATATTCACAGCTTTATAGCCTCTTTCAGGTTTGGGCTGGCCTACCAATTTATACTGAAAGTGTTGTCTTTATACTCCACATTTACATCACAGATGCTGCAATCCCGGGGCTGCTCTTCTTCTACCACTGACCTTTTTTGTGGCCTTAACTAAATTGCTTTACCTTGCTGGTTCTTTAATTGAGTTGTGTTCTTGTAGCCTATGATCCCTCTTTAATGTTTCAGTATCATGACATTGACTTTATGGGGACTTTTAACATCGTAGCATAATTAATAACAATGAAACATAACTAACTTAGAAGAATCAAGCAGTTTTCTTACGGCCTTGACTTAAAACATTTTCCATTCCATGATGGTCTGAGAGTTTGCTATGTTTTTGAGGAAAATAGAAATGGATTTGTAATGTCATGCACTGGAAAAGCTTTCAGAATAATATATGCTTACACAAATGCTTTTAATATCACTTCACTCTTCATGCTCCTGTAGTCTGCCAGTTTTACACAAATCTAGTCCTGTCTAATTTTTTCCTACAAAACAAGCTATTAATAGAAGATGGTTTTGCTGCTCCTCTGCACTAATCATTTGTTTGCACACAAAGATTACTTACAGACTGTTCTTTTTTTTTTAAGCTGATTTAATTTGTTCAAAAAATATCTACTTGATTATATAAAAGAAAGAGATTGTTGTACCTCTGCAGATGCCTTTGACCTGTTTTGCAGAGTGATATTATGCTGTGATCTCCAAAGTTCTGTAATCCGTACATTTGCTTTTTGTTCTTATTCTAACTTTGGTTGCTTATATTACCTTTCCAAAGCAATTGTTTCATTTGCCTTTCAGCAAGGGAGATTTCACCTTCCCAAAGTATCTTAGCCATATTTTTACCAGGTTTCTGTTGTAATGCAATCCATTATTTTTGAAGGCTTTCAACAAGCAGAAGAATATCACTGTGCTCAAAGCAGACATCTGAACTGGTCAGGAAAATGATCATTGGGGTTACATTTGACCATTTTCAGAGACTTTGGCAGGGTAGATTTATAGTATAAGAAAATCTCTTTCACCCACGCCTCAGAAATTCAGCTTTCACTAAAGCACTGAACCTCTTCTCCTTATTCACATGCTCATGTTCTCCTGCTTTTCATATAAATGCAATGTTACACATATCCACAAAGAAGAGAATAAAACAAGACAAGCTGTAGACAGTAGTCACAGTGACGAGATTGTTTTGAACTGCCTTTAAAGTTTCTCATGTTAATGACTGGCAAATAGTTAGGTCTTCTTAAAAGTCTGGGTCCAATACAATGTAACAGCAACTGTGAAACATAATGATTTACCAAATAAGCTCTTAAAACAGAGGAGTTGTGATCTCTCAGATACACAGAGTTCATCTGTCTTTAATTTTAAAAGCCCAAAGAATGTACAAATTGTGCAAGCTTGTAGTCCCTTGTTAATTATACTTTCTGTTTATATAGAAACTCTATCTCAACATTCCCTCCAAACATTAAGATTCCTAGTACTTCTTTTATGTAGGTATTATTATCCTTGTCATTATCATTATCACATTTTCCGTTTTATAGGTGGTAAATGAGCAAAATCACACTGTGAGTCAGTAGCTGAATTGGGAATAGAATATTGCAGTCCTGACTTTGTCCCTTGCTTTAATTATTCACTAACTTGATTGATTGTTATTTGTGGGTTCAAGTGATACAGATTGTGTTCAGTGTAAAATCTTAGCAAATAAGCAGGATTCTTTTGATTTGCAAGATTTTTGTTTGTATAGCTTTCATACTAATATTTTTCAGCTGTTGGTCTGGCTTTAAGTAGCTAATAAGAGATGCTGTCATCTTCCAATTAAATATATATCAATAAATTTTGTTTAATATGATACAATCTGCATAATAGACTGGAACAGCTCAAATGAAGCTTAGTTTATCAAGCAATGAAGTATTTAGGTATTTAGGTTGTGTCCTATTCTAGTCATAGTAAAAATCATTATGGAAACCTATGGAGAAATGTACTTTTGTAAAGTAGCTGTTTTTGAAATGACAGCTGTTATTAATTAGTCAGTTTTTAATGTGAAAATACCATATGTAATGACTAAATTAAGTTAAAGCCACTTGTCAAATCATTTTTTGTAAAAAATCAGAACAAATTTTGGCTGATATGAGACACACTAACGTGTTCAGTTGAAACACAATGACACCTTCATAAACTAGATGGTTAACCTAATTTTCTCCTTTTCCAGGACTGTTTTAATCCAGAAAGGCAATTTAATCACTTCATTGGCTCAAACATAGGTAGCTTAGCTTCAAAACATCCCACTACCAGCAGCCCATTCCTTTGTTTCTCCATCATCAAATGTCATAAGAAACACAGGAAAAAAAAAAATTGTCATGAGCAGTTACTCAGAGGACCACAAGGTACAGTCCCATGAGAAACTGAAGATGCCCTGAGAACTGAAAGCATGGTCCTCCCATAAAGAATGGTAAGACACTCTGTAAGACGTCATGATTGTATAGGACTCCAGTCAAGGCCACTACTAGTGAAGGACATCTAACATCACAAGTTAGGTTGATACTAGTGAGCAACTAGTGGCCTTGTATGACCAAGCTCTTTCCTTCCCCTCCTCTCTAATGCACCTTGCCCCTACCATCTGCTAGGAACAGTCCTTGGCCTCAACACTGTGATGGCACATAGTTTATGAAGGCGCTCACAAACACAAACCAAAACTCTGCCACAAGGCATGCTGGCAATGAAGCTGTATGGACACCCAAGCATATATCCGTGTCCCTGTCTACTGCTCCGGTGAGTAGATTCACAGGCAGAGAGGATTCCAGCTGACCTTTTCAAAGAGTACCATGCTTCTCTCACTTCTGGATCCTAATGATCTTGCAAACTAAATTCTTATCTCCAGCCTCTCTTCCCTCAACCACTGATCTCCTAAACAGGACATTCAAGCAGGAGCAGAGTGTCCTATTTTTTTTTTTTTTTGTCCAGTCCTCTTGGACTTTTTCTGTATTTTACATCCAAGAACTATTTAACATATAATACATAAATGGCCTTTTGAACATGGATCAGAAAACAGCTTTTACATTCAGGGTGGGTCCCTAAACAGCCAGGCTAAAGAATGATATTTTTTTGGCAAATTTCCTGTACTGTGTACTTGGCTTCTTTAGTCTTTTTGTGTCACTTTGTTTCCCTAATCATTGCATGAGGGGTGCTAGCAGTTAATGCTGGCTTCTGCAGTTCTGATAACAGGGTTAAGTGTCTGAAATTTAGGAAGCGCAATCCTTTACAGTGCCAAGCTCTTTGCTTTGACAGCCATGTTGCCTGTTCTTAGGGCTGCAGAAATATTTGGTATCTATCCCAAGTGTTACCATAAACATCCTTCCAGCTTTTCTGATGAACAGTGGCCCTTGTCCTCCTGCCAAATTGTTGTTGCACAGTGAGACATCCTGCTTTTAGTTGTATTCTTTATCCCTGCTGTGTAATTCAGTTGCTTACTCCTTTTCCAGAGTGGCCCATTCCCAGCCTCTTGCCAGCTAAAGACTGTGGCCCTGGCTAGACTCTCAAGGTCCACATACCTTCCCATTTGTTGGACCCTGAACTTGTGGATAGAATGAAGCTCTATTGATGTTTAAGTTAATATTTTGTTTAATACTTTTTAATAATTCCTTGTCAATCATTAATATCTCATGTTTATGTACCAACACTACACAAACGCATATAAAAGATTTCAGAGTAGTCACTCTGAAATAATTCTTGCTTTCTGTAAAGCCAAATAGTGATATTCCAATCATGTTTAGACATAGTAGATTCCCCTTTTCCTTCTTACCTCTTTCTCCTTTTCCTCTTTCTTCTTCTTTTAAATAACAAGTTTCTGGATACCTTTGTCTTTCCTTTAACTACACTGTAAAAATCCTATCCTCTGCCAGTAGTCTGCTTGCCTACAGGTGCAAAACTCAGTTCTTGGTGAATCATTGTAGAAACCCATATCTCCTTAAAAGTCTGTCTTTCCAAGGAAATAGATCCTCCCAATAAAGATACAAAGCCCCCTTTCCTACCGTCTACTTGCTTCAGTTGTAAAATAAAAAAATGCTTGATGGTTTCAACAAACATGATCACTTTCAAGGTGACTTCTCAGTGCTGTTTTGTGGATACAGTGTTCACATACACGATCTTTATACATCTGACAACTGTGGAGAAAAAATCCTAGTTGTGGTACTTGTCTCATTAGTTTTCTGTACTAACAAGGTTACAATTCACAACATTTGTTCTGTGCCATGTTGGCACTTTACAGGCTGATCTTTAATTCATTCTTCTTTAATGACCTATCCGTTTGCTCATAAACCAGACCTCCAGGTCTCCTAACCACTTTATTAGACAAGTTACAGTGTATTCCTCCCTCTCTCCCTCCCTCCCTCCTTCCCTTCCTTCCTCCCTTCCTTCCTTCCCTTCCCTCTCTCTTTCCTTTCTTTCCTTTCATTTCTTCCCTTCCTTTTATTTCCTTCCTTTCCATTCCCTTTCTATTCTTCTCTTCATAGAAAAGACTGAATGCAATACAGCTTTTTATTCTGTCTATCTCAGCTGTGTTTCTACATTTCCCCTCATTAGGAAGACATCCTGTTCTCATAGTACCTGGCCCTGAAAGTTTATGATATAATTTAACACACACTTTGTGGTAAATGTCCAATTCTTTCTCAAACTTGTGGAGTAAATATGACAGGCTGGAAAGGACTTCATAGGATTGAAAGTGACAGGTGATATGTATATCTATATATATGAGAAATACACAGTGGAAGGTGATATATATCTCTCTCTCTATATGAGAAATACACAGTTTACAGAATTTTTAAATGTGCATTCTCATAAGGATTATTACATATCTCTCTAACTAGAGGAGCTGAAACTGCACTTAGTATTAGGTCCTTATAGGTCTGTGATTGAAATGATAAATGATGTTTTTATGTTATATAATTTTCAGTTATGTAATTCCAATTTCTTGTAATCTCTCTTCTCACTGTTATGTGTTGCTCCCCAAAATAATAGCTGTTTACAATTGTCACCTCTACACAGTATCTCCTATGTTCCACCCGCTCTTCTTTACTCTGTAAAATGCATTCTCATGTTCATTTTTGCTTATTCTTTTGTTTTCTGTTCTATAGACTCAGTCTTCCCTTTGCTTTCCAAGCTTCTCTCTTTTGCAATGATGTTACTCTTAGCACGACCCACAAAGGTGGTGAGAGGTGGGTTAGCTAAACTACACTCCTGGGCCTCTCAAGGCAAGCAAAAATATTTTGTATCATAGCAATGATTTAGAGACCTAATTTTTACTTCTGAGCCATAGAGGTCAGAAGAAGTAGGAAGCAGTGCTGTCAGGAAAGAGTGGCTATATGTAGGATTCCTCCCAGTTCTATATGCTACAGGCACGTCCTATCTAAGTACACAGAGGAAAGTTATTGTATCAATACTTTCTTTGAGTATGTGCAAAATAACTAAAAAGCCTACTGCTATCATGCAAGAACATTGCCACATCCAAATATGTTCTTGTAGGGCTTTAAAAAAACTGGTCACTCTTGTTGAATGTTTATTGCATTGATGTTTTCTCCTTATTTCCAGCTGCTGCTGCAGTTGTTTTCATTTTATTTTGGAGAGAGCTTTATGTTCTCTCAGAGCATCTCCTGATAAAAATCAGATAATTTGGTTGCTTTCCCAAAACGTTTTCAGTCTAATTTCAGACATGACATGGCAAAGAGCATAACAAAACTTAGCAGAAGGAGACAGAGAGAGAAAAACAAAGAGTTCCGTAATAAGGGATTACATGGTTCTCCAGTAGAGTCTAATACACTCTGTGGTGAAGCAAGTTTAAAATGAAAACACAGTAAACAACTTCTTTCTTGCTGCTATCACTGGGAAAATAGGCACTTCTAAGACGAATGATGCTATTTTTGTACAAATGGATTATTCACAAGCACATCCTACATGATATCAGGTAAATGCCAGGAACAATGAAGTGAAAACCTTGAGCTCATTTGTCTGTCAGAGCCTTTTCTCTTTTAAAATCTGATCATATCATCACTCGTAAGATGGAGACCTCTCACCATGGAAGGGACCAGCCCTTTTGGAGCTTGCCATACGGGTTTTGGGGAAAGAGGGGAAGATATGCCTGCAAGGGGCTGTTGCTGAAAGGTGTTTGATCCAATCCAACAAGCAATTAGTGATATACTTAGTTTTACCTTTCCTATGGGCAGGTGTTTGTATCCTGGGTTGGATTTGACTGCAGGGCATGGCACCTCGCAGAATAAGACCTTCACGTTTCTGATCCTAGTTTAGAAAATATGACCATACAGAAATTTTGCACTGAAGAAGTTTGGGGGCAATACTGTAATTAAAAATTAATATTCCTTCCCCCTTCCTTCAAATTACAGCCTCAGAAGAAAAAAGCTGCAGTGGTATAAATCTATTAAAAATTAGTTTTATGATTAAGTCAAATTTCTAAAATTAATTCAAATTTTTGTAAGAGGAGTGGAACAGAAGTTGGCAGCGTATTGATATCCTGGCTACAAGCAGGGTGGCAGACAAGTTGATAGAACGGGGCTGTCCTCAAAGGCTTTCAGCTATGCAACATGAGAAAAAGGTATTTGCAGAAATTGGTATCAGGATTTCCATTACTATTGCGATAGTTCATGTACCAGGGGTCTCTTGGGTGTCTAGGGTCCAGGAGATAAGAGCAGAACAGAGTAATAATGAGTGCTACTAACTTCCTTCTTCACACAGTAGTTGATTTAAAAAAAAAAAAGGATTATAAAAGGCCCTGGGCAAAATTTGAGCTATGTACTTCACTGATGAACAGCGCAGTGAGCCTGGAGTTGACTGAGCATGGATTTTTTCTGGTAGAGCTAGAGGTAAATGGCTTTGTCATCCATTACACTTCCCCAGCTTTCTTAGATTTCCTTCCTGGAACAAAGCCAGGACATTACGGGGAGCAGGAGGGTTGTTATGTGCGTGGAATGAACAAGAAAATCTCCCGTCTCAGGCTGAGCCACATGCTGCCTGGAGATGAAAGACCCAAATTCAAGTCCCTTCTCTACCAGCCTCTTGTCTGCAGACAGCAGCCACCGGACTGTTATCCTGTGTGTCCCTTTCACATTGTTGCTGTCCCAGTTTGTCCAAATATCCAGACAGATCATACAAGCATCTGTCAGGACCGCTCTCTTCCTGGCCCATGGGATAACCTATGGAAGGGGTGGTTGTTTCTTTCTCTCCCTTGGAAGTTTCCCCCTAATCACCCACTGGTGGGATGGGAAAGTGCCCTGGGTCACGCGATGCGGATGCAGCCTTGAGGCTGCACAGACCCACCGTCCTCTGGGGCTGGATCTGACCCTGTCACAAGCAGAATTTGACTGAACAAGCTCTTTATCCCATATTAAAAGTTAGAGTGAATAATACATTGAATTAGCTCTGAAATGCATTCAAATTGCATTAGGGGAAGCAGGTGAGGGGCTGTTAACATGAAATCAGATTTAAATTGTGGATCTTTATGCTTAAATGTCTCTCCAGTCTAACTGAGCAATACAAGCTTCTTTTTTCTCCCTCAGTGGTATTCACTGGTACAATCAGTTTATGTTTCACCAACCACTAGCTATGTTCTCTATTTAAAAAAATATAATTAAAATCTGCTCCTCTGAATTCTCTGAAAACTCTGTAAACTATTAAGAAGAGCAAGAAGATTAAATCTGAAAGGTCATTATCCTGATTCTGCCTTTCTAAAATGTATTGTCTAATGAAAAAATAAATAGCATTTTTAAAGTACAGTTACAGATAAAATCCTGCCCTTCTTTTCTCCCTTTGTATAAATTTTACCCAGATCTGGTACTCATTAGTAGATGTACGTATGTTGCAGCTTTAGAATTCTGTTGTCATAATTAAACCGAAGATCTGTGTACTCGGGCAGGCATGCCCAATGTTGTCTATTTATTTCTTCATAGTCTGGACCTGTATTCTACTCCTGGTGCTATTTAACACCCTGTTGAATTCAGCAAAAGCTTAGTAACCTTCCTCAGTTGGCATCACATGCATCCTTTTTTTTTTTTTCCCTCACCATCCCGTGTGGCAGGTTTCTCCTCTACCAGAATAAGAAAAGAATATTTTCTAAAGTAAGAATAGAAATTGAATATGTAAAATTGTCCTTAAGCTTCCTAAGGAATCATCTCCTGAGAATGAAGTAATTGTGAGCCCACATCACCCAGACTACCCTCTTCTAGAAGGTGTGGGGGAAAGAAAGAAAAAGAGTATCTGCTTCTGAGCTGGGCAGCCTGGGAAGCAGCAGTCAGCCATAGTCAAGCTGTTTCTCATCAACTGTCTCTCAAGGACACTTACAGTATTTTTGCAAGACAAATGTTTACACGTGCAGGATCTCAGTTGACCTACCAGTGCATATGAAACATAAATCTATTTTATTTTGTTTTAAAACTTCATTCTATTTACAGTGCTAGGGTTTCAGACCATGTTTAAATCACTGGGCTTCACCTATAGTAGTGGGAGTATGTAGTGTCTTAAAAGACTTCTATACAGATGGCCTTAATCCCATGGGGAGACTGCAAATTAATACGAGGGTCATTGGCATTCTTCGAGTGCTTGGTCTGTCTGGCAAACGATGACATCAATCTTGGTGCAAAAGGGATCATGCATTATTCTATATGTAATCAACTGCTAAATTTAAACAGTGGTGGGACAATAAATTTTTTTTCAAGAAGGGTCATTAATAGCCAAGGGCCTGAACCATCAAACTTTTACTTACATGAACAGTCTTTGCTCATACAGGTTGTCTCATTAGGCAACTGCCTTGGTGAACAAGGGCCTTGTAATACAGAGTTTGAGGAATTAGCATCTGAAGGAACAACTTCTCTAATTAACAGATTAAAAAAAAATCCATATACAAAAGTCCATTTGAGGGATTTGCAAATATGTATGCTGTCTGCTCCTTAACCATGTGAATCCAGAGAAAATTGGGAGTTATCAAGGTCGTAATGAGTACAAACATTGTAAAATACGAAAACTATCCCCTTAATATAATATCCTCTATCACACAGTGGCCAATCCTACTTGGGCAAGGAACCTAACCTCCATAAATGTCATACTGCATATATACTATGGGGAAATTCATTATAACTAATGAGCAATTTATTCTTGAAAGAGGGCACTGTTGAAGATATCATATCCTCTATTTTCATGCTAAAGAAAGGAAGGGTTTTTCATGACCACATTATCTATTGAAGATATATTCTTTTTTGTATTTTTATATTGAAATCTAATTATATCAGTTAATCAGAGCAAAGGAATAATGCACAGCTACTGGTCCATAACAATATAGATTTTTTCCCCTGATTTCTGAAACTCCCTGTATTCTGATCATGGGTATTTGAATCCATATACTTTGGTTGGCTGGCAGCCAGTATGAACCAGAATGCCAAGTATATATAATTACAGTACAGTTATTTCCCCTCTTCTCCACAATGCTTCTCTTCCGACTGTCTCTCTCATTAAAAATTGTAAAATTTGTTGCCAGCAAGAGCAAGAACTACCCCTGCTTTTCATTTTTTTTAGCTGAAGCAGAAATATTCCAAAATTGTACATGAACACAGACAGAAAAGGGGCTGAGACAGTAGGGAAAGAGTTAAACATTTGTTAAGGTCTCAATCTGATCTGCCCTTCTCCATTCCCTGGACCCATCTTTCTCTCCCTACAGTTTAGGAAAAACCTTATACTTGGAATAATTACCATGCTAATACACAAGACACATCTTCACTATTTGCTAATCCTAAGAGCGAGGAATAATGTGAGTGGCACTTTGACAGTAATAAGTAAACCATATATGAATCATTCTGGGCATTTCAGCCCACTGGTCTGGGTGAAAGCGGATGAGTAGGGACAGTGTTGCCTCTTCTGACAAGTAAAACCTGAAGACATAGTCATATATTCCAGTGCAATAACTAAGTAGTCCTACCTATTAACTTTTGTAATAACCACATCATGAGTTAGTAAATTCTTTGGCTTTGAAGTTTATTCAAGCCACAATTTGGTTATTTCTGCCATAAATGGGGCTAACATCCTAAGATAGCTTTATATCTATATTACAGCCACCAATGCTGCTTTCTGTAAGAAAGGCCACTTATGTTGTTTTTTTTTTTTCTTTAAAAAAAATTATTTCTAATCATCTGGTAACTTCTGAATGGTAGTCTCAGATCAGCTTCTACAACTTCACAAACTCATGCATGCTTTTGGGATTAAGTGGTATCCTTGTCCCACCTTCAGTTTAGGCTAAAGGACTCTGGGGAGTCCGGCCAGGGAGCACAGTGCTACTGGTTTATACCACACCCTTGGTTGCTTCTGAGTGGGATCAGAGGTGTTCACCAGTGGCACAGGATGTGATGAGCGGCCACCCACCCTATTTTGCAGCCCCCCACCCAGCTGCTGTTTTGCAGAGAATAGTTGGAGGAAAGAGGGAACGGCCTGAAGGTCGCTTTGCTGTTTTAGCCCGTGGTGGTTGTTTTCTCCCCTAAGGCGATGAGCAGAGAGCCTAGAGCGTACATTAATGCAGACCTCAGATGGGCACGTGGGAGAAGAAAGGGGTGCAGGCGCAATGTCAGCGAGGATATGGAGATGTGGCTGGTGTGCAAGAGGGGATGTGCATGTGTGCAAGGAATGCCGGGCTGAGAATGCATGGAGGAGGTGTGTCTCGGGCAATGGCACTGGGTATGCACCTGAGGGAGCCGAACAAAAGGAGCAGTGGGCAAATGAGTGGGCAAGGGCTTGTCTTTCAGTTCTGGACTGAACTTCTTTCCTCTCTGTGCAGCCTCCGCAGCACCCCTCTAAAGCATCAGACCATATCATTCTGGGGAGGGGAAGGAGTAATGGGAACCTCCATTCCTCTGATTTTAGAGGAAGCCTTAAGTTGCAATCCCTTTACAAATGACTGAGACTATCCCAACTGGGTTGAACGTAGTTCATCCCCTGCGGTTGAAAGTCTTTCTCCAGAACAATCGTAGAGTTAACAGTGAGTGGCCAAATTTCACAAGCCGCAGTGCATTTATCAGAGACAAAAGCAGTACAGAAGAAATCTATCTTGAAACAATAAAGTGCTTAAATGCACAGCTTACCTGCTCCTACCCACCTCTGAGACAGGTTCTTGGCTATCAGGGTCAATGGATCTAACAGATCTTTGTTCTTGAATGAAGATTTTCCCAACTCATGTCAGAGCTCATCTTGTACAGATTTTCCTCCAGGCTTTTCAGGTGGCTTCAAGCCACCAGAGAAGACTGACACTTTCTATTTTTCCTTAAAGTCCTGTTACTTGCGTTAGGGCTTTACAGTAAGTCTGCTCCCAGCACCCAGGGTTAGTTTAGAGCACAGAACTTGGGACCGAAGGAATCTCCTGGGCCATCAGGTCTTGTTCCATGTTACCATACACAAACACATCACTGCTCCTTTTGGAAATGTGAGGAGCTCCACCCTAAAGGTAATTATTATTTCTGCCCCGTTATCTCTACTGGAAGTATTTTTCAAATCATAAGTTCTCTTATGTTTAGAAATAGTCTGATTTTTATCTTAAATGTATTCATGGGCAGTTCACATCCGTTTGCTCTTGAAGAAATCACCTGCGATGCACTTACGCTTGGTAAGGCAAGTTTTTACAAATATTCCCTGCACCTGTGGTGTCTGTTACGATTTGGTACAAGGGTCCTTGGCATTTCTTAGCTCCCACAGATTTGCATCGGCCTCACGGGAAGTGGACGGGTGTGCCGGCTGTGAGGAGAGACGGGCGTGCTAGTGGCTGTGGGGGATTTTGGTGCCGGGTGCTCTGGTGGCCATGGGGCATTTTGGTGCCGCATGGGAACGTGGCGTTCAGGGCGTGCTACCGATGCGAATGTGGACTGGCGATGGATGGGTGCATACAGCAGCCAGGAGGTGAAGGCGCTGGGGTAGCTGTGGGTGACTGGGTGTGGGTGCTCCTGCCATGGGGATGGGGATGTGGGGGAAGGGGCTGGCTGTGGCAGACGGGGCTGGCCGGTGCGTTGGGGTATTTTGGGGGATGGGGGTCTGGGCCGGCCTCGGCGTCTGGGGATGTGAAGAGCGCGGGGGCGCAATGCGGGGAGCAACGGGCACCGCCGTGGGGCGCGATGCGGGGAGGGACGGGCATCGCCGCGGGGACGGGGGCGACGCGCGGGGGGCGCCGAGGGCGCGGGCGGCGGCGGGGCCCGGCGGGGCGGCGGTACCGGGGAGCCCTGCGGGGCCGGGGCTGGGGCGGGGGCCTCCCCCGCCGCCACCGCCCCCTCCGCCGCCGCGGGGCCGTGCGGGGCGGCGGCCGGCGGGCCCGGCCGCGCTGTGACGTCACCGGCCGGGCGGCTATAGGCTGCGGGCGGCGCTCCCCGAAGCGGCGGCGGCTCCGCTCTGCGCGCTCACTCCGCGCTGCCGCAGCCCCCAGCGCCCGCGGCGCCCGGGCGCTCCCTCGCTGCCTCCGCCGGCGCAGGTAAGGGGCTGCGGGACGGGCACCGGCACCGCGGGGCAGGACCCCGCCCGGCCCCGGCAGCCTGCCCCCGCCGGGGTGCGGGGGGCTCCGGCAGCCGGGCCGCCGCTGCCTCCCTTCCCGCGGCAACTAGTTGGGGCGAGCGGCCGGGCGGCGCTGCCCGGGATGCCGAGCGATTTGCGAAGTCGGTGTGGCGGCGCGATGCCCCGTCCCCGTCCCTCCACCCCTCTGCCGCCCCCCGGGAGCGGAGCCGGGGCCGCTCGGAGCGCCGCCGTGGCGGGGCGCGGGGAGGAGGCTGCCGCAGCCGCCGGCGCGGTGTTTTGGGGAGGGGGGAGCTGCGCAGGGTGGGTGCCTCGGAGCGCTGATGTGTCCGGCTCCCTTTGCAGGCTGCTCTGTCACTTTAGAGCGAGCGTGGGGCTGAGCCGGCAGCACCCCGGGCATTTCCAGCGAGCGCCCGCCAGCAGCCCGGCACTGATTGCAATTTAGGCGTCTTCAGAGAGGGGAGGAAGATCCTCATCTTCCGAAGCCTCCTCAATGAGTGCCAAGCTCTCCAAGGAGTTGAGGCTGTCCCTGCCGCCTTGTCTTCTGAACAGGACGTCTGGCACCTTAAACACCAGCAGCACCTGCATCACGCAAGTGGGTCAACTCTTCCAGTCCTTCTCATCCACCCTGGTTTTAATTGTCCTGGTCACCCTCATCTTCTGCCTGATCCTCCTCTCCCTCACCACCTTCCACATCCACAAGAGGAAGATGAAGAAGCGGAAAATGCAAAAGGCTCAGGAGGAGTATGAACGGGACCACTGCACCCGCAGCAGCAATAGTGGCAGCCAGCACCCTGGGACGGGGGTGCAGGGAGAGGCACCCCAAGGAAGAGACAGCCGGCTGGGAAGACCCCCCCAGGACTCGGAGATCCAGCATCCCTCTCCCTCGCCAGCCCCGAGCTCTCAGCAAGCACGGGCTTGTTTGGACACAGCTGGTGCAGGGCTCTTGCAGACGGTGATTTTGTCATGATGTTTTGGGGGAGACCTCGTGAAGGCGCTGGTTGGTGTTTGTAAATACCTGAGTGATTATTCTAGTCCCCGAAGAAGAAGAAAACATCGCTAATTCAAATGAACGAACAAGCCCATGATCCAAGCGCATGACAGATCACATTGCGTTTCTCATTGACTGTGCGAGGAAAGGATGCGTCTTTTTACTGGAGAAGGAGCTGCACATAGCTACCAAATATCAAGTCATCCACCTGGAGGAGAGGGTCAGGGTGGGGGTTCCCTTTTCCCTGGACATCATTACCCCGAGGATCGGGACGATCCCACTCTCTCGGGATTCCCACTGCACCCTGTATCACCCTTGCATGGTGTGGGTTGGGGTGTGGGTGAGTGGCGTGGGGGGAGAGGCAGGTCTGGCGGGTGCCTTGGGACCCCCTGTCCCCTCGGAGCAGGGCAGCAGCCCACTCTGGTCTCTCCTTTTGTGCTAGGACCTATCCCCTGTCCCATCCTTCTCACTCCTTTCCAGGACTGGATATTGTTTTGTGTAGAAATGGCCACCCCTAGTTGGGTTTAACTGCAAGCGCCCTCTGGCCCTATGGCCCCATGCCCCCCAGCTGCAGCGCTGAGCATCCCACCCTCCGGGGGGATGGAGCGAGCTGTCTGCACAGAGCAATGCCGGGCTTTGCTCTTCCCTCAGCTCCCCTCATCTTTCAAATGCCCCCCCATCCCCATGCCATGAAACCTGAAACCCGCACCCAGGACCGTTTTGTGTGGCAGGTCGAGGTGATGTGCAGTAATGTGCCTGTCCTCTCCCAGGGGAGGGTGTCCTTGTACCTCCTGTTGGTCCTGAAACAAATCCAGTTCTGCACCAGGCACCCCGCACTGAACGCCTGCGTTTACAGCTTTGCCTCCCAGCAAGGAATCCTGCAGCAGTACAGAGCTGGCTTCTACTTTTTTAGGCTGATGATAGATATTTTTAACCCTCCTAATCTAGTAGACAGGGACAGACAACACTGAATTTTCTCCCCTTTCCCCTTTTGGGGAGCAAACCACGCAGTTGTGCAAAATGTCCACTCCTAAACCCTGGCCAATATTTATTTCAGAAGTGACTGGTGTAGTTTCTCCCTAGCAGGCACCAGGAGTTTTTTTGTCTGTGGATGGCAGGTGCGAGTGGCTGCTAGTACTGCGTGTGTTGGAGGAAGCAGCATCGGGTGCAGAAAATGCGGCTTTGCTTAGCGATTAAATCAATGACCATTACTTGAAGGTGCCTTAACAGAGTGCCATATCCAAACTTCGAAACATCTTGTGTGGTATCATAGCAGAGGCAGCCCTCTACTGTGCATATTAACATCTAAAAATTACAACAAAGAAAAAGTGATCCCGAGGGATTTCTTCTTTTTTTTTTTCTTTCTATCCCAGCATTCAAAGTGATCTGAAGAGATAGTAATAGTCCACAGTTTTTAATGTTTTGTATCCACTTATTCCCTCTCTGCTGTACTCTGCCTCCCAGGGTGGCTGTTAGGCTAGAAAAAATCCCAGGCACACGCACCGGGAGGTCTGGGGCCCTGAGCCAGGAGTGAATGCCGTTAACCAATTTAAAATAGGGAAAGAGGGTGGCAGAAGTGCTCCGTAATCCTCTAATAGCCCCAAAATGCAGACGTTTCAGGGCAGTGTTTCTGTTACCCAGTTTTACCCCCTTCCAATCTCGCCTGGTCTGACGGGAAATTGCTGTTGAGTTTGGATCCATGCCTCCAGCGTTTTAGGCAAGTACTGTATCATCCAGCTCAAGGAGCTGCTCCACCAGCTGAGGTTAGTGTGGCAAGCGTACCTGCGACCGAACGGTGTTTTGCACGTTGCAGTTTGATGGGAGCGATGGCTGACTCTCGCCGCCAGCCAGTATGATCGGGTGCTAATGGCTACTTCATTGTTGCTGGGCAAGGAAATTGGCTTTGTTTTGTTTCCCCTAATAAAGGTTGCATGAACTTTTGTGTTTAACCTCCTTATGCAACTGCAGCACAGTATTGCACCACAGGGAATAGATTTAGGACAATGAAGAGTGTTCAGTAAACAGTAATGGAGCTTCCTGATCGTTGATCTCCACTAAACAGAGAGATATTACTTTCCCCTTTATTTTGTGCCTTTAAAAAAAAAAACAAAAAACAAACAGTGTATAATTTCAAGTTTTATAAAAGCAATAAGATGTTCCAAACCACTCCAGTGCATTTCTGGTTGATGATTCCACTTCTTTAGTGTCTGAAGTCAGATACTCTTCCTTCTGCCTTATGCACTCAAGGCATGCAATAATTCCCCAGAAGTGTACTGCTTGTCACATCTCATTGCAGTTATAAAATTGCCCTATTTTTGAAGAAAAAACGAAGGATGGAGAGATAGATATATATATCTTTATATATATTATGGATATATAGGTATATATATTATTTATATAATCTAATGACACTAAAAGTAGTTGCAAAAATGTAACGAATTAAAATATGTTATCATGTAAAACTCTATCCTCTGTTAATTAGCTTTGATTTAATATTTTAATATCTCTGTATTTATGTAAATCTATGTAAATTACACGGTCTATAAGTAAAATTTCATACTGACTCTAATTTTCTCAGAACTGTGAGCTTCTTGTGGTGTCATTTAAGGTTTTGCATTTCTAAAGTTAAATTATATGAGATATGAAAAGTTATAAATTCTTATTATCACACAGAAATACTGCAATAAGGTTCATGCGTACTCCCAATACACAATCCTATCTTGAAGTACTGCAAGCTTATGAGGTTTAATTGAACGGTCTCAGGAGATCTAGCTGATACAAGCAGGACACGTAGGTTTTCATTTTCATGAAACAATAAGCAATCTAGGGAATAGATGTGGATTTTTAAAACAGAGTTTATGCTTGGAGGTTCTGTCAAATCAATTGCTTCAAAACCCTACAGCTACAGCTAAACTTCTGCACTTAGCATTCAGTATTAATAAGGCTGATGCTTCTTTCCCCTCCCCCCTCCTACTTAAACTAGAAAAGTGTAGGAAATTGTTCATATTTCTAAAGCATACGTTTTCAGCTAACTGTGAAACTGCCCAAAGGGTTTTGAATATACATATTTTATGCAAGTGTAATATCTATGTATCTGTATCCATATATATTTAAATATTTTTGTGTAACCTTTTCTACGATATTTGATAGAGATGTCGGGTAAATGCTTGTACCATTCTCGTACGTAAGGAAGGATTTATACCCTCTTGATGCGGACATTCTTTTTCCTGTGAATTTGCACTGGTTTCGGCAAGTTACGATGGAGACTGGGCAGCTGAGTGCTGACTGCTGGAAGAACAGACAGTCTGTCCTCTGTTAAGGGGCACATCCTCCAGCTGGATTTTCCTGGTTCTGAATAAGAAGTTGGGGCTGGTTGCCCGCTAGCATCCTGCATGTGTAAGAATAAGAAGTGCTGTGGCGCTCAGCAGTTCCTGTCCGGTCCAGCTGCCGTCCCATGGAAGAAGCATGACAGCAGTGACTTGTTTTGTAGATCCTAGTGAGAACTAAGATCCCACTGGGCGATGCGGTGGCAGTGCTGGGGCTGGATCAGAGAGTTGGCAATGCCTCATCCTGCGCTCCCATCCTCCGAGCCTGCTGCTGCCCCAGGACTTTGTCCAGCTCCCGCTGGCATCAACAGGAGTGGCTTCCACTGATTGCCAAGGGACTTGGATCCCATCTCTAGCCCAGAAGGAGGGTGACAGCTCTCCACATCACCACCACTGGCCCTGCTCTGCACCCATCCCGGCAGCCTCCACGGGGACGGAAACCATGAAGGCTGGGATGCTTCAGCCTGGCGGCACTGGGAAACTCGCAATGCTACTGTCAGCTCTGCTTCTACAGACTGAGGTGTTTAGGTTTCTACATGGATCCTATGTGGATCATGGACAGGGAATGTCATTTCATTAAATGTGTCATCCCAGCATTTTTTTCTGTGGGGTTTGTCTACTGCAAATGTAGTCTCAGATGAAATTTGCAGGCTCTCCATCCAGACATGTTTTAGCTTTTGATACATCTCTCTCAGACATATATCTGTATATATAGATATATATCTCGAAAGAAATGCTGGACAAAAAGCAAAGAACAGAGACTCCACATGAGAGGCAAAACTGTCCTATGGCTAAAAACTGGGAGTTTTCTTGCTTTTATTTTTAATTAATTTTAAAGGCTACTATCTTTAATGTAAATAGCAAGTTACTATGTGATTAATGTTTTCCATAGCATTTCTGAGTAGTTGCTATCTTGTTTCTGGAAAGCTATGTCCAGTGTTTTGAAGCAACTGTGCTTTTCTCCTTCTATTATTATGAATATGAGTGCAACTTTTATGTAGGGAGGAAAAAGAACATGATTTGGCTCTTTAGACAGGACTGTATTATTTTAAATCCAGTTATAGGACTTGGTAGCTTCTTTTTCTTTCTAATGGTTATTCGCTCTGCACGTTTGTATTTTTTCTATGGGTACTTGAAACCCTACATTTTAATAAGTATGCAAGATATGAAGGGACACATGAAAAACGAAGTAGGAAACATTCTTTTTCCTCTTTTGTGTAAATAGCAAAATTTATAATGACTTAGATACCATTTGATTACATTTCTCATCTACATAGAATTTGGCATGAGTCATATACAAACCTTTAATAACGCTTTCATTTATGTTAAAAATTAGACCTACTTTTATCCAGGACTGACTTTCTCACCTCTTTCTGGTATCTAACTCTTTTTTTCCCTGAAGCCAAGTTTTCCATCTGATCCCTAAATAAATTTCTAGTAGAACAGAGCCTCCTTCTGTTTTTAGTCTTTTACATGTAGGTCTCTGGACGGAATCCAGCCAAACTCAATAGTGTAGAAAGTGTGTTACAAACTTGCATAAACTGGATGGTGTGTGAGCCTTGAGGAGAGAGGTGACTGTCTGACGAGCTAACAGGTGAAATGCCTGGCAATGGTAATAGCTTTCCTGTTTGGAGTCACGGAAGTGAAGCCTCCCCATCCACTGGATGGACCTGGGTGAAGGGTGACCCATTCCAGCCACAGCAGAGACAAATATCAATCGCCTTCCTGATACTGTTGCTCTAAACCATCATTTTCTATATGGCACTCATTTCTGTAAATTATATGTAATATATTTCTTATTCAAATCAAAGAAGTTTTCATTGCTTCATTGGTACTATATGTTCTCTGTGGATAACTAGAAGAATTCATTTTCCAACCCTTTTAACCCAATACCTCCACAAGCATCAATTTTGTATGAGTTAGGAAATAAATAAATATTTGGATCAGAACACTGTCAGTAAAAATTGCCTTTATTTATATAATCCGGTGTTCCAGTTGGCTTTTCTTTGTTGTTTTCTTCCTTGAAATGGAGTAATATAATCTGTTCATTATTTTACTTTTCTAAAGAGGACAAAGAATTTGAAGCCAGCACTGCAAAATACACATATACAAACAGAAAAAGGTTTCACATTGCACAGCAGAACAAAATCCTGTAGGTTGGTTTAACAGTAATTCTTTGTCCTCAGTTTTTCAGACTCCCCACTCAATCAAGCAAATTTTTAACGTAAAATCTTCTGAAAGAACTCACATATAACAGGTAGATTGCCTTTCTTTTATGGTTTTAGCCTTGCAAAAAGCACTAACACACAGTCATTGACAAAGTACAGGTTAAAACTTTCCAAACATCTAGTAATCTAAAAATAATAAAGTATCCTAGGGCGTTGTCAGTACTGTAAATAAGGGGTAAGTATAGAAGGTTAGAAGGAGAAAATATTATCTCTATAATACAATAAAAGCAGCATGTGCTGGAGGATGAATTCATGATTGTAAACGAGCACCTTTACATTTTATTCCTGGCTCTGTCACTCCACGCATTGTGAGGCCCTCAGCTTCCAAGCTATTTATGTAGTAACCAATATATAACTTCTCTGTTAAATAAAGACAGGGAACCTGCAAATATACAGCCCTGAAATGAATAAATTAAGCCTCATATACATTAACAAAATGCTGATACTGTAATACAAATTAAGAGAGTCTTTATGCTAATCACCTGGCTTGGATTATTCAAGTGCTTACATTTGGCAGCAAGGTCCAAGTGGTACAGTGCACAGCTGGGAGACGGATGGCTGGGCAAGACACTTGAACAGTCACACCAAGAGGCTCAATTTAATTTTTAAGTTGAAGTGGAATACGTTTTATGAAGGAGAGCCAAGATGACTGTTTATTTTGCCATTTCATTACTCATAACACTTTTTTTCAGTGCAGAAAACAGCCTTGTGTGGTTTTGAGCACAGTGCTGACTAAGGTCATAAGAATATAGGAAAAGGCAATTCTTGGGAGTAATCCCATCACTAATGAAATTCATGGCAAAACCTCCCTGAATTCAGTGGGGCCTGGACTACGCCCAAGGCGATACCACATCTGACTCCCTGCTGGCTCTCCATCCCTTGCCAGTGCCATCAGACTCTTGATTGCTGCAGTTAGTATTTCTAGGGCACATGGATTTCTCTTGTCTTTTGACTCACAGTCCATACTCAGCTCCTGTGGGGGATAGTGGAGGATCACCTGGGGGTTACCTACACGTGACACACTCATGCTTGCTTTTCTTTAGCTTTCTTTGTGTCCTGTTATTCTCTCTGGATCTGACTCCCCACTAGAGAGCCTGTCTGGTTAGTCTTTCCATAGGATGGGCTATGTTGGCCAGGCTTGTTTCTCCCTTCCAACAGGTAATCTCAGCCTATCTCTGACATTAGAAAATTTCTCTCTTTAAGCAATCAGTTGGTTTGATTTCCGTAAAGATACTGTAGGACTTTGCCCTCATCTTGATCTGGCATTGTCACACATTTACCCATAGCCCAACCATATTAATATAGTATCAAGATCTCTGCGACAAGGCAGAAGCTTTTGAGAAAGTGCTGGGCTTCAAACAGTCTGAGAAATCCCAGCACGCTTCCTGACATGGTCCATTGGCTCTGGAGCAACATCACATTTCCTGATTAAGCTGCCAGCCCTAGACTACAGGCTGAAACTGCTGAGAAATCATCATTCTTTCATATCAAGAACACTACTGTAAGGAAAAATATCAGTTAATATCAGTTACAGAGGGGAGACTAAATAAATGAGAGGATGTGATGATAATATGAGTATTAATATGCAAATATATATGTAAAACCTGGGAGACAGACAGGGTCAACAGAATGTCTAGTAATGGGTGACCACCCAGTCCACATTTTCTTCTTTTAAATCAGATTATCACAATCCATTCTTTTACTTGTGGTCTTGAATGCTATTAGACATATGCTTTTACTTTACTGCTCAGCTAGAAAAATCAGTCAGTGAGCCTCTGCTTCTCTATGAACTCCAGCTGAACTGTTTAAAGTCTATTTGTTTTCATTATAGAAACACAGTTTCTATTAAACCATCCTTTTGACAGACCTCAGCAATAGCATGGGTGAGCCTTCACTTCCAGCACATGTGTTGGAGCTTGTTCAATCTGGCAACGGTGATGTGTAAAGGAGGACAACTGTCCAGATGATCATATGGGGTAACTGCTAAAATCTGTAAACAATGATTACATTTGAACAGAAAACAAGAAACATGTACATGAAACAGCCATGCTTTTTCACCTATCTACAGTGAAACAAGTTCAAAACACCTCTGCTCACCATTTGAATTATTCAGGATTTATATACCTCTAGAACTGAGCTGACTATATGGGCCATTACCTACCTGGCAGAGCTTCTCTAAAGTCAGTTCCTCCTGGGATAAAGGGATGACGATGAACCTAGCAGAGGAGTGGAAAAGGTGGCTGAAATGTGACAGGTAGGTTTTAGTATTACTGTTTGCATAGCGCTGTAGCCATACTGCAGGGGTAAGAGCAGATTCCTTAGGCCACTATGCTTGCAAGTCAGAAAACATGACAGTACCACACAACTCCTTTGTTATCAGATCTGCCTGTAAGGTCTTTTATAAATGAAAAGTTCAGATATTACAGCTTCCAGAGAAATTCTTGAGATCATTATGCTCCAATTAGGCCTTCTCTGTTTCTTTTCAGAAGATTTCTTCTAATGTTCTGGAAAGCAGAATCTCAGATTACATCAAAATAAAGGAGGCAATGTGACCTCATAATCTCTGTGAGAAAGCTGAGCTTCTGAAAGACACCACGTTGACAAATCTCTATTTGTTCATAGCCTGGGCACTTCACCAACAGAGAGCTGTGCTTCTTTTCCACTGACGTGCACCAGGTGTTGCAGGAAGGGGCCAGGAGGAGGAATTCAGATTCCCTGTGCGTGCAGTCCTCATTCAGCTCCTTCAGACTGATGGAGGTGGTGAACTTGCAATAGCAATAGCCGTCAACAGGAAAATGGAGAGAAAACACTCACTTCCCATCACGTAAGGCATGGAAA
Organism: Theristicus caerulescens; assembly: GCA_020745775.1. Taxonomy (NCBI): domain Eukaryota; kingdom Metazoa; phylum Chordata; class Aves; order Pelecaniformes; family Threskiornithidae; genus Theristicus; species Theristicus caerulescens. Next base: position 114,497,100 of record CM036559.1, on the reverse strand, counting down.
AAAAACAGCTTTTGGAAAAACAAAGATCTTCCTGGCTTAGCACTGGTGATTTGGTAAGGAAAATTTCCAGGATTTACTTCACAGCACCTTGGCCTGAGCTTGAGGGGGTTTCCATTTACCTTCCTGTTTTCTGTCCACTGCCAGCAGTCTTCCAGACCGCTTTACCTGAGTTCAGTGTTAGGTCTTCAGTTACTTATTTAACTCTGAAACAAGTTATGGTACACTATCCATAGATGGATAGTGAATGAGTTAGTGAGTCACAAGGGAGGAATCACCACTGGTAGGGCAATGGAGTAACATCCAGCAGCAAGGGGAAGGATGCAGGGGCACTAAACCCTTCAGCACAGTTCTGGCAAGGGCTTATGAGTCCCATTTAGTCTATCTGGTACTTAATATCCATGTCACGGATGTCTGGGATGAAAATATTGACAGCCTGCTGTGGCAGTGGAGTTTCACCTGGCTCTTCGGTACTGTCACACCCCTCTGCCACAATGTCCACAGCCTCCATCTCACCCCATACTGTCCAGCTGTGTTAGCCTGCTTTTCTCCCTCTACCCTTTGAATGAGTTCCTTCATGTTTGCCCAGATATCCCCCTGCTCCCCTGTGTGTCCAGCCCCATACAATGTCTGCAGCTCCCACTCCTGACCTGTTTGCTTGCACGTGGTATGAATTGATAAGTGCAGACGAGGTCCCAGTTACCCCTGCCTTTCTCCCCATGCAGCCACCAGCATGGGCTTCACCCCCAACCCAGCCAGCCACAGATCTCGTAAGGAGTCAACATCATTCAGGTTTCTGCTCTTCTGTCAAACATAGTTGGAATTAGCCAATGGATGCAAAAACTGTTGGGGGAGGACAACTGTCAGGCGGGCAGCAAATGTGACGCCCATCTACAAGAAGGGCCAGAAGGAGGATCTGGGGAACTACAGGCCTGTCAGCCTGACCTTGGTGCCAGGGAAGGTTATGGAGCAGATCATCCTGAATGTCATCACACAGCACTAAAGGGACAACCAAGGGATCAGGCCCAGTCAGCATGGGTTTATGAAAGGCAGGTCCTGCTTGACTAACCTGGTCTCCTTCTATGACAAGGTGACCTGCTTAATGGATGAGGGAAAGGCTGTGGATGTTGTCTACCTGGACTTCAGTAAAGTCTTTGACACCATTTCCCACAGCATTCTCCCAGAGAACCTGGCTGCTCACGGCTTGGACGGGTGTACGCTTCACTGGGTAGAAAACTGGCTGGATGGCTGGGCCCAAAGAGTTGTGGTAAATGGAGTTAAATCCAGTTGGTGGCCGGTCACAAGTGGTGTTCCCCAGGGCTCAGTATTGGGGCCAGTCCTGTTTAATATCTTTATCAATGATCTGGATGAGGGGATTGAGTGCACCCTCAGTAAGTTTGCAGATGACACCAAGTTGGGTGGGAGTGTTGATCTGCTGGAGGGCAGGAAGGCCCTGCAGAGGGACCTGGACAGGCTGGATCGATGGGCTGAGGCCAACTGTATGAGGTTCAACAAGGCTCAGTGCTGGGTCCTGCACTTGGGTCACAACAACCCCATGCAATGCTACAGGCTTGGGGAGGAGTGGCTGGAGAGCTGTCCAGTGGAAAAGGATCTGGAGGTGTTGGTTGACAGCCAGTTGAATATGAGCCAGCTGTGTGCCCAGGTGGCCAAGAAAGCCAATAGCATCCTGGCTTGTATCAGAAATAGTGTGGCCTGCAGGACTAGGGAAGTCATGGTCCCCCTGTACTCGGCACTGGTGAGGCCGCACCTCAAATACTGTGTTCAGTTTTGGGCCCCTCACTACAAGAATGACATTGAGGTGCTGGAGCGCGTCCAGAGAAGGGCAATGAAGCTGGTGACGGGTCTAGAGAACAAGTCTTCTGAGGAGCAGCTGAGGGAGCTGGGGTTGTTTAGCCTGGAGAAAAGGAGACTCAGGGACCCTATCGCTCTCTACAACTACATGAAAGGAGGTTGCAGCCAGGTGGCGTCAGTGTCTCCCAAGTAACAAGTGATAGGGCAAGAGGAAATGGCCTCAAGTTGTGCCAGGGGAGGTTTAGGTTGGATATTAGGAAAAAATTCTTCACAGAAAGGGCTGTCAAGCATTGGAACATGCTGCCCAGGGAAGTGGTTGAGTCCCCATCCCTGGAGGTATTTAAAAGAGGTGTAGTTGTGGTGCTTAGGGACATGGTTTAGTGGTGGACTTGGCAGTGCTAGGTTAACAGTTGGACTCAATGATCTTAAGGGTCTTTTCCAACCTAAACGATTCTATGATTCTATGAATGTGCCTGCACACTAATGCAGGCGTTACTGAAATAAGTTATTTTTCACATCTCATGAATTGTAAGTAAATTTCAATTTACTTACTGACTCATAGTTTTGAAATGTTTGGATTTGGCATTGCTGCTCAGCAATACCTTTGAAGCCCATCTGTGCCGTTTGTATGCTCTTTCTTCAGCCCCCAGGCATTGTCTGTTTCCTTTGGTTTTCCAGACTGTAATCTTTTGAAGCAAGAAATTAGGGTTTTGTTTGATAATTGTGATAGTTGTGTGAAGCTTTTTCAGAAGGTGAATCATAGATTTCTAAGACTAAAAGGGGATCTGGAGGCATATAGCTACAAAATGATCTACAGTCTGTCACAAACAGGACTTTAATCCAGTAATTCACATCTCCTGCCTGGCAGGTCCAGTGGCACAGAAGCATTCATTTTTTAGAAAGAGAGTCGTAGTTGATTTCCAGCTTGCAAGTGGTGGTGAATCCAGTTCATACTTTCATAAGTTGTCTCAGTGATTACAAAAGTAGCCTAAAAATAAACGGTTTGTCCCTTCAAGGCAATATTTTTTAATATGCAGAATGAAGTTAGCATATGCAGTAGTTATTAGGACACTGTTAAAAACAGACATCTAGGAAGGAAGGTAAGCCATCTGTGAAAATACAGTTCCTATTACATGTAATAACCCAAACAATGCCTCAGTTATAAATTCACAGCACTGGGAGTGTAAACAAAACTGTGTCCTGGGGGAAAAATATGGGAAAGTGTTACATATGCAACCATGTACCTACTCTGAAGGTGTCAGCTGAAATAAATGAGATGTTTGTGGTTGCTGTGGAATTTAGCCTTACAAGATAAAATATTTTTATAGATTTACCCTTCCCTTCCTTCATTGTTTCCCCCTTATTCTAATGTCTTTTTAGCAAAATAATCTTGTGCTGAACCTCCAAATATGTCTCTGCATCTCACTAAGCAAGGCAGGCCGAGGGTTTTTTGACCTGATGCTGCGTTGAATGGATGAAGGGCTGGACTGAAACCCTGCTGAAGTTAATGGGAAGCTCATGTCCATTCCAATGGGATTTGGATTATATCACAAATATTCCTGATGCATATTTCATAGTTTTGGGGGTCTAGTGTACAACAGGCCTGCCATATTTCACATGGCTTTTTACAGTTAAATAGCTGAAAACTATTTTACCTGTAGATTACACAAATTTATTTTCCAAAGAAGATTTAAGAACATAGAATTGTCTCATTAGATTTTTTAAAATTAGAATTAAGCTTGCCATTTTATGACAATTTTTAGGCTAAAGTTACAGGGATCTGTAACTGTAGAGGAGAAACAAATAAAATTTGGTAATATAACCTCCTAACATTACAGACAATTTAATTTTCTCTTCGAGTAGCCAGGTTTCTTCTCATCCTTCTTCCTATGAACAGTGCAGTGATTGCTAGCAATTGTGATTTTTATTCATGGATTTAAGGGGTTTTGCAAAATAAAAACATTAGGCTCTAGGGCTTTGTTGCAAATGAATGTCCCCTCCCTCTTCACCTCTGAAGACAAAGTCACCTTGGTCTTGGTGACCAGGGAAAGGCCCAACAGCAGCCAGTTTGAAGGCCTGTGTAAAAAGCATGATGTAGAAACTCAGGATTCTCCAGATTGACTGGATGTGGACTAACAGTTTTGGACTTGAATAGGCCCTCCTGAGAGCCAAGACACTCATGTTGGTCCTGGTGCAGCTGCAAAAAATTCAACAGTCTTCTTCTTTCAAGGATGACAACAGTTGAAAATTCCTTAGTGGGCTGCATACAGAGACCACATATGGTCCACAGCTTTTTGCATTTATATAAATATAAATATATATATACAAAAATAGATGTGCACGATATATATATGTGTATGTATGTGTATCATGAGTGTACACATATATATATAAATTCTCACACACAGATTTTGCTCTGATGACTCCTCTTCAAGCCCAAGATTCAACTTTCAAGTTAATGAGGTTTTCAGAAAAGTTTGGGGTTCTTTTTTCTTTTCTAGCTGCTTTCATCTGTGTCCTCAAAATAAAGAATCATCAGTTATTGAAACTTCTGGTTATTTATAAGAGTATAAGCAAGTGGCATCAAAACAATTCAGTTCCAGCTTAAGCTGAGAAGTAATATTCATTTTGGTTTGTCCTAAAAGAAAGAGAATAGCATTCATGCTTATCAATGAATATTTCCTAGGGTATCCAGATAGGAACAAGGCAATGTACTGAAGGAAGCCGGCATTTTCCTTTTAATTGATAAATAGTTCAGAAAACAGCCACAGGATAGTGCAGGAAACGTGCCTTCTAGTGAGAACCTAAACCAATCAATCTGTTCTGCTTACCCAAGAAAAAGCTGAAAGGTGATTTGAGCACAGTCCTGTGCGGGAAAGATATTGGTTAGAATAGAATAAAATAACCTGATGTGACACAAAGTGAGGAAGCTGATGCTGTATAATATGGAGAATATTTCTGATAGTAGAGATAACGAATTGGGCTATGGTAGATTCTTACAATTTGAACTGTTCAAATCCACAAGTTATTCTAAAATGTCATTACTTCTAAAGCAGTTACAAGGCTGATGTAAAGACTTTTGGTTAATGATATTCCTCAGATGGATTTCTACAGGAGATCAGACAAGATGATTATATCACTTTCCTTTGGCCTTCAATCTATTGATCCACAAAATACATTTTTCACCATAAAATAGACTTTTTGTGTAAAGGACTTTTTTTTTTTTTTTTTCCCAGAAAATTGCACAGAGACTGACAATTACAAAAAAAGAATTACCACATTTATATGTCACGTGTATTTTTGTTGCAAGGCTAGCATTTCCCAGAGATGAGGGTTTCTCTTTGCTTTCTCATAGCACACCTTTACTACTGCATGACACATTCAGCTGATAGAGGACGTTCAATATGCTTGACAAGCACTGCTAGGTGCATAATGGTAAAGGCTGCCTCAAAAAATACTCCAGTCTCCTCTCCTACACACTTTGTTTCAAGAGATGACCTGAAAGGTTAAAAAATGTGTAAAGAAGGAAAGAACGCAATTTGGATGCCTCTAGTGGCACTCTCTGTGTGCTCTTGGAAATCTCCCAGTGCAGTGGGGTGTATATGTGTACAGCTAGGCTTGAAGTTTGTATGCAAAGTTGTTACCATGGTTGTCTGGGCCCAAGCAACCTGTGTTCTTCCTTTGCATGACGCTTGTTGTATAGAGAGATAAAGGTATTAGCCAACATCATACTGGAAGAAAATGTCCACTTATCCTATAAAAGTGGACTTTTTAGTACATATAAATTCATGGGAACTAAATTCAGTAGTCTGAAGAAAGGCATTAAATACTCTCAAGATTTTTGCTGCATCAGCTAACCTCATGGACGGATGCAGAAATTGCTTGCTAACTCCTGAGTGACGCAGGTCAGATTCAAAGAGCTAAAGCACTGTACATGCTGGAGGAAAGGAAGAAGTTACTAAAAGACTGAAAGCCTTTCTGCAGAAGGGGTGTGGTGATAGGTGGAAAGGAAGCTATGGAACAAACAACAAAAGGAAAAATGGGTGGGAAACACCTTTCAGGGTTTGCTTTGCCTGATGATGTCTCTGAGCCACTCACTGGTAGTCTCTCATGGCTGTGGGCAGAAGGAGCAGCAAACTCTGAGTATTTGGGAAACATAGCATATCGGCTTGATTCTTAATGCGCTTCCAGGGTTAGGTAGCAACTAGGTGTGGGGATTTAGATATGCCTTTGGGACCACTGCCTGCTTTAGCAACATAAATCATTTGTTGGATGTAGCCCAATTAATACAGTAGGGGGCAAGACCCAAAAGTTGCAGTGCCCAGGTCTTTTATTGGATCTAGCTTTAAACATCTCCCCAGTGTTTGATCTACTGAAAATCTCCTCCAGCCCCACCCAGTTCTACATTATAGCGGATACACTTATTAAAAGAGTGGCTTATATCCTTGCATAACCTCATATCCTAGCTCAGATTCCCTTGCAAAACAGATGTATTCACTCCCCATGGTTTTGTCTTGCTCTGCCTCCTTTTTAGATTCAAATCTATAAGAAGTTTATAATGATGTGTTTAGCTATCTGTATAATTTAATCTATAAGCTCCTTGGGGTAGTGATTTTGTTCACATGTACCAGGCACACAAATGGTGCTGTGTAAACACAGAGGACATGCCACTAATTAATAACAGCTCAGTTCAGTTCCAAGGGTGGCTTACACAAGTGGGAGGTATTTTAATGCTAACTGCTTGTTCTGAGGACTGTCTTCTATGTAATGCAAAGCAAGAAGATCATTCAAAGTGTATGGAATTGTTTGTGACATTAATTCAGTCCCAGATGTGTTGAATTGTTCCAATATGCTAGGCTGAGAAGCTGAAGCCATTGAAAATGAATATGGTGGGTTGTTAATGTGCTTGATTATAGGGAAATTAGAACACTTGTTGAAATGTTGTCAGATGAGTTTGATTTCCAGTGGATTTATTGAGCATGAAACTCATGGATGAGGTTGTATTATCCTGGATTTTGCTTTTCCAGCAGCATTGTATTTCCATTACAATATTACCACTATGGGTGGTATTTTTTGCTCACTGAAAACAGCAAAACATTTGTAAATGTCATTGTCCATGGGACAGTGATATGCTCTTTTAAAGGTTCCTTTCTATAATGAGAGTAACCTCAATTTCTGTCACTGCTCATAAATGACACAGCTCACAAGCTGTCCGTTCTGCTGCAGAGTTGCCAGCAGTGGCAAAACTATCTGTACTCGGATGTAGAAGCACATGGTGTGTTGCCCTTCAAGGCACAGAGTAATGGTGACATTGGTTTGTAAATCACTTAATTAATGTAAAAAACACTGCACATTTTAGTGTGAACTGGAGGCAGGTGACACATTCACAGCTCAGGAGACTGAAGTCTTCAGTCAGTTCACTTGGCTGCTTGCAGCTTGTAGCTGCTCTGTGGAAACCAGCTGCCAGCACATCTGGTATCATACAAGGATGACCATTTGTGTGGATGAAGAAGAAGTTCAGATCTTCTGCTTAAGGCCAGTTTGGGCTTACAATTTTCTCATTTACCTCTGAGACTCTCCTACTAAAAAGTCACCTGCACCCACCCACTATTGACCTGATCTTGAATCAACTGCAGAGGACTAGTGCTATTGAGCCCTTGAGCTCTGGTACTGTTGAATTCAGCCTCATGCTTTTGCATCGGTCATTTGGCAGAATGGTGACATGCATGAGAATGGGTGCTGTAAAAGCTGTTGGGCTGGACGAGATTTCCCAAGCTATCTAGCTGTAAATACTAAGAAGGGTTTAAAGGGTAAAACTCCGGAGGGCAGACTTTGGCCTGTTTAGGAGCCTGATTGACAGAGTCCCTTGGGAGGCAGTCCTGAAGGGCAAAGGAGTCCAGGAAGGCTGGACATTCTTCAAGAAGGAAAACTTAAAGGCACAGGAGCAGTCTGGCCCTTTGTGCCAAAAGATGAGCCAGCAAGGAAGAAGACCAGACTGGTTGAACAGAGAGCTTTGGCTGGAATTCAGGAAAAAAAGGAGTTTATGACCTTTGGAAGAAGGGGCAGGCAACTCAGGAGGACTACAAGGGTGTTGTGAGGTTATGCAGGGAGGAAATTAGAAGGGCCAAAGCCCAACTAGAACTTAATCTGGCTACTGCCGTGAAGGACAATAAAAAATATTCCTATAAATACATTAACAACAAAAGGAGGGCTAAGGAGACACTACAGCCTTTATTGGATGTGGGGGGAAACATAGTGACAAAGGCTGAGGAAAAGGCTGAGGTACTTAATGTCTTCTTTGCCTCAGTCTTTAATAGTCAGACCAGTTGTTCTCCAGGTATGCAGCCCCCTGAGCTGGAAGACAGAATGAAGCCCCCATAATCCAAGGGGAAATGGTTAGCGACCTGCTACACCACGTAGACACACACAAGTCTCTGGGGCTGGATGGGATCCACCCAAGGGCACTGAGGGAGCTAGCAGAAGTGCTCACCAAGCCACTTTCCACCATTTATCAGCAGTCCTGGCTAACCGGGGAGGTCCCAGTTGACTGGAGGTTAGCAAGTGTGATGCCAATCTACAAGAAGGGCCAGAAGGAGGAACCAGGGAACTACAGGCCTGTCAGCCTGACCTCAGTGCCAGGGAAGGTCATGGAGCACATTATCTTGAGTGCCATCATGTGGCACATACAGGACAACCAAATCAGGCCCAGTCAGCATGGGTTTATGAAAGGCAGGTCCTGCTTGACTAACCTGATCTCCTTCTATGACAAGGTGACCTGCTTAGTGGATGAGGGAAAGGCTGTGGATGTTGTCTGCCTGGACTTTAGTAAAGCCTTTGACACTGAGTTTCTCCTTTGATGAATATTTGACCTTTTTTTTTTTTTTTTTTTTTTTGTACTCTTGTCTCTCTCTAATGCATTCAACATTGATCATAGCTATAAACAGGATTTAAGACCAACAGGAACTGACCTCCTGTGGCATACTTTAGGTATGCTGTGTCCTGCATTCAAGAATAAACTGATTACCAAATTGGGGTTAGAGAATAATTTTTCTCTAGGTGAGACTATCAGACTGTCAGAGTTGTCCTTGCCCTATTTTGCATAGCTGTTAAAGCCTGGCTGACAGTTTTATTTAACCACTAAGTCTTTTTTTCCCATTATTGGAAATATACTTTTTTTTTTTCCATTATTGATGATATGCTTGCTCTCCTGTGTAACTGTGGCTTAAGGTTGATTTAAGGTGATAGGGAGTACACTGTGGCCTGTGGCATGGGGAGGAATTTGGCACACCCTTTTAACCTGGATAATTACTGTGTGGTTATCTGGGGTTGCAGGGGATGGGACTCAATGAGCCAGGCCCATATTCTTCTTTTTTACCCTGATTCAGAAATATGAATCCAGGTTCTTTAATTTACAAAAGGATATGGACCTGATTGTCCCCTTTGCCAGCTGAATGCCTGTGAGGTGAAATCTGTGTGTGTAAGGAGTGCAGCTGAGCAGGTACAGAAGGATGCCTCAACTTACTGGGCTTGTGAAATAAATGTCTTGCCAGATAACTCTGTCTCAACTCACATGGTTCAGTGCATGCTCTATGGGAGATGCTAGGGGAAACCTACACCACCTAATCCCACACCACTGCACTGAGAGGGAAATTTTTCATTGAATCTAATCAAAAAGGCATGATTTGGTAGAGCCTGGTACTCCTTTTCCATCTTTGCCATCTGCCCAGTCTTACAAAGACAGACCAGCCAGTCTCAATAAGAGGAAGGTACAGTGCCTTCAGGTTTTTCCATGGCCAATCTAATACCCATGCAATAGTTCAACACTTGAAGAAAGACACATCACTGGCCTAAGACTGGCCCTGTCCCTCCAGAGCAGTAGGCAGGACACTGTGTTGATCCTAGATGGACAGAATAGCTCCTTGGGGGAGGTGTAAAGTCCGTATGGTTGTTTTAGTATGTGTCAATGCTGTAAAAACCTTGGTTACCTCTGGAGAGAAAGCTGGTGCATCTCTCTCTCTTTGTTCCTTTGTTCCTTGCTACTTCACTTGGTCATTCACAGCAACTTCTGACTGGGGCAAAGATAAGAAAAACAGTATCATTCTATTTTCAGAGAACACCCTGCTCTTTTCACAGGTGAAGCTTCAACTTTATTCCTTGAGTTGCATCTGCATTGCATGCTGGAGTCCTCGGGCAAACTTCAGCCATGTAGCAACTCTTCCACCATTAGATCATGTCCCTGAAGGGAGAAGGAGGGAGGTGAAGGCAGTCACAGTGGAGACAGGGACAGGAAGAGATGGAGGTGGGATGAGTAAATGGCCAACAAGCTTGTTCTTACAAACACATTGTAAATAAGACCAGAAGCTGATGCAATAATTATAGTTTCTTATGTAATGCTAAATACTACTATTTTACTCTAATTTTGATGACAATTTTTCTGTTTCACTGAACACTGAGCAGAAAGCTTCTTACAAATGAGCTCTTAAGTGCATCATGTAAAATTTGAGCATGCCAGAATAATCTGCTCATTTCAAAGGATCCGATGTACTGAGGCTTTTTCTTCCTAACTTCCCATGCAGTGCTTCAGATTGCTTATTAGAGCAGTTAGGCATATAGAATATTAATAAGAAATATCATGCTTTTCTATTGAATTAAACCGAGTTTAAAATTAAAATACTTTGTATTATCTTCTTTTTTGAATTGTGGGCTGCTAATGGAGGAAACACATATTCAAGGTGATTTTTAGATCATTTTTACAGGAAAACTAATTCTAAAGAACAAGAACTTGAATCACGGTGTTTCAGTACAATGTTAGTGCAGATACTCTCCTGGATGGTCATAAAATGAGCATATTTATGATGACAAGATGTAAGATTATGGCACTGTAGCTGCCAAATTTAAATTCTGAATGGTAAACTTGGTTTAGGTATTTTTAAAAAGACAAGTGTTATGAGGGCAAGTGTTCATAGATCTGTTCTGTATGCATGGATTTTCCATATGTGATATGTATGTATATGGAGTATAACCACAGAATAACAGAAAATAGGCCTGGAAGAAATATCATCAGGTCATCAAACCTGCACCCCCCTCTTCTGCTATACCAGAATGAGGGACCTATCTTTCATTGTTGAGCAGTTCATCAACTGCTGATCACATATCATCACACTTGGTCATTTTAATATCATATATAAATCCTTCAATAATTAACATGAGTAAACTGCAGGGCTTTATAAAAGTTTGAAGTGTATTTTTATGTGCCTTTTTCAAGGACAACGCAACAGTCCCTATTTGCAAGTGGCACTCAGCATTGACAGAAATGTCCCTGGGGAACTGAAACCAATTTGAGAGGTAAAGTATTATAGGTTCTTGTCAGAGCTGGTCAACGCAGCCATAAGACTTTCCTATTGTAGTTCTGAGGTCAGTGCAGCTTCCTGCCAGTTTCAAAACTGTTTCTCATTTCAGTTGCTGAATATCTGAAGTCTGGACCACCTGAAAAGAGGTGTAGATTTTGCATAGCTTTGGAGGGGAAGGAGAACTGGTGGCATCATCTCATCCTTGTTGATAATAAGGGGTGGGGACTCACATTTGGGAGGAAGACCTGAGGTCTCCACAGCCATTTACACTAAGACTGTGCAGACTTCAGGGGACTGCAAATTAGTTTTGTGTTCCCTTAAAGGGTAATGCCAGAGGTGTAAAGACTCCTAATGTAAATGGAATTTCTCTGATCAGGTGTGGTGCCTCAGTCTATACACGACACGCACAGAGTGCATGTGAGGTTTCTTAATATGTCCCATAGTAGGCTCTAAAAGCATTAACTAAGTCTGAAGACTTAGTACAGCCATTCTTCACAAGTCACTCATTTCTTGGCTTTTTCTCTGCAGATCAGTGGGTTTTGGTCACTTCCTGATCATGCTGCATAGGTTCCATTGGGATTACATGAGACGCTGTGCAATAAAAGCCCCTAATCCTCTACATTGCCTTTACCTGAAGCTTGCCTTGCCTGCAAGTCACTTTTAGGCCACGGAGAGCTTTCAGTCCTGAGTTCCCTCTAACTCTTGTTCTGTTACTACGAAGAACTTTTCCAACCAGCCCTCTCTGCCCACATCCTCCAGGGGAAGAACCTTGGGAAAGGGCAATTTTTCTGAAGAACCCTCGTCCTCAAGGCATGGATTCTAGTCTTGTCACATCTGGTTATTGTACAAAACCACCATCCTTGTAGCAGAAAGTTCATAATCTAAGCAGACAGAAGAGTTAAAAGGCAGGTAGAGAGAGAGGAGATGGAACTGGGAAGTCATCTGTCCAAGGTCACACAAATGATCAGTGCTAGAAGTGGGAATAAAAGAATAACATCCTGGGCTCTCTATCCCAGTCTGTAGGTGATGCTAACTACCTACCAATGTTTTTGCAGCTGACTAAACATCAAGTACATTTTAAAATGGCATTTTCCACCAGAAAATAGTTTCCCAGTGTCCTCAGGGTCTTATACTTCTCCCAACCCAGACTTTTCCTTTTTGCCACCAAGTTGCAAGATCTAGTCTACCTAACACAAACACATAAAAACAATAGCACGATGCCTAAAAAGAGTACCCACAGACATGGGTGCCTCCTCCCTAAGGAAGTGCTGCAGTGAGATGTCTGTTTGAATTGCTTTTGACCTAAGTTTTGTCTGTAGTCAACGGAAGGACATAACCATCAGAAGGACAGTTCAGCCTCAGATTGGAGACAGCTTATTTAAATGCCCCAATTTAGGTGAGATGAGTTTGGGCCCTGCCATAAGAAGGGTGCTTTGGATCTCTGCACAGTGAAGTGACAAGTAACCACTTCCAAAAAGTAGTACTTGCTTATCACAACACATTGTAAATGACTGATAAATATGAAACATATTCATTGTCATTCTTTACAAGTAAAAGAGAAAAAATTGAAGACTGATGACACCTTTTTTTTCTTCAAGTTTTTGTCCTTCTCTAGTGCTGTAAGACAAAAGGAAACAGCCAACCATTTCAGATCCACTTGGCCATAAAAAAAATTGTGAACTGGTTGCAGCACTCATCTACTGCAAGGATCCTACATGGTTTCTCCTTTGTTTTCTTAAAATGTTCAGCATTGTCAATTGATTTAAATGATGGTAAAACTCTTCCTGAAGCCTTCAGCATATTGGCTGTAAACCAGACCCAGTGCTGTCTTTTTGTTTCATAAAATGGCTGTGTTTCAATGATAAACATAGCCAAAGGGGAACATTTTGGTTAAAGTATTAAAAAAAAAAAAGGTGTATTGTTTCCAGTTAGTTGAAATCTGCTTTAATAGGACAAAGTGATTTTTTAAGCAAGGTTTTCTTCTAGTTGTCATCTTTCTTTGGGACTTATGTGGGTGGGCTGAAGGAGCCCCTCAATTCTTGGCTGACCATTTAGAGTTGTAGTCAAAATACTGTCAAGTGCTTTGAGTATGTTCAAGTCAACAGAGATAGAAGGATTTGGGGCGTGCTCTGGATTTGTCCTGACTGAGTTTGGCTGTTGGCCAGCGTGGCCTGAAGCTGGAGAATGCTGAGTGACCCCAGGCACAGGAGCTTGTGGGGTCTGGGGAAGAAGGAATGAGGATGTGGAAACTTTAGGGACAGTTCTGGCAAACAAGAACATCTTGTACAAGAGAAAGGAAGGTAGCGAGCAATGGGAAGTATATATCTAAGAAGGGAGGACAGAACGTGGCACAGTAGTGCTGCTGGACCAAAGCAGAGGGAGGAGTGAGAAAATAGCACCATCCCACCCACGGGGGTAAGAGGGAGAATGGAGCAGGCGAAAGGAGGTCTTTACCATTCCATCCAAGACAGAGGGCTACTAACCCCCAAACCTCTCACCCGCTTCAGCATGCTACCAGTGCCCCCCTTACTGGTGCTGTCAGTCAAGCTCGAACCCGTGCTCCTGCTGACTGTGCACAAGGGCACGCTGCAGTGCAGACTGTGGGTGAGCTCTGGGCCACTCTGGCAGGGGAGAGCCCAAGCCCTCCGTGTACAGCAAGGCTTTTGCTCAATGAGCCTGCATTGAACAGGCACAGCACAGCCAAGACCCCTTTCATCCATTTCTCCCCCAGCTACCTGAAGCGCAGCTCTTCCAAAACGCAGTGCAGAGGTGTTGAACCTGAGGATGCAGTTTCATGGTCCATTTGATGTGCCTGAGCCATCTGCTCAGTTGTTTTTTTCCAGGTTTTCAGATAGATCAGTTCCCTGGTCTGACCCACTGTGGATCCACACAACACCTTGTGTTGGCACAAGGGAGGGAACGTGGCTGAGTTCAGAGAGCAGGGGGCAGAAATATCCCTTTAGATTACAGACCAGACTTAGGTCAGCTCAAATCAGTTATGAAGCCAGAGCTGGATCTTCAGGGACTCACAGTCGGCTCCATGGACACAACACGGGTGTTGACTTTCAAGTGTGAAAATATTGTCCTCACTGCATATTTTGGTTTTGTCACACATATCGTGGGGTTACTAATGCTTCCCTATATAAGGGAAATGTCAGGCATAATTGATCAATGTTTGTGAAATGCCAGATGCTACAGAAATCCAGAGTAAGAAGTATCATCTCAGCTTAGCTTTGAATAAGACACCTAGCAAAGCATCAAATTCCTGTGTATTGTATCACTTAAGCTTTTCAAGCATCCCACTCATTGCGTGGCAGGTTATACTTTACAATGATACTAATGCCAGCAATATTCAAAAAAAACCTCTGGCAGGTAGGTGCAGGCTCTCAAACTCTTTAGCAGAGACTTGACCCCCCAAGTTTACAATCTGTTTTTTTGTGTTCCTGGAGTGCTGAACACAATGGGTCTGTAATTGAACAGCATAACTTCTGTGTAGAAGGTAGTGCAGTAATAGTCATAAATAATAATAAAAATAAACACAGGTTCCTAATGGCCTGCAGACAATGACACATTACAGTGCGGTAATATACAGTATGTGAAGTAGGGAAATTACAGCCCTTCCTTGTCCCTATCTTCCATTTTCCTCATGGGGAAAAAAATGGTATGGATTTTCATATGTCTTACATCTGAAACACTGGGCTGACATTTTTTGTGGGAATAGTTTAATTCAGTTCCTCTTACAGATGAGATCACACTGGTGGATATAGAAATCTCACCAGGTGAGGAGCTGCAGTTGTTGACTATGCTGTGAGAGAGGTATTGTAATGATGATTATGTACTAAAAGTACGAGAGTGATCAGATTACATGAAAAACCATTTCTTTTTATATGAAAATGCTAAAAATGAAGGGAAACCTCCATTTGTTCCTATTTAATTCTTTCTTTCTGTGTGTTGAGTTCGGACTTTGGGCGACTTGGAGTGTGAAGGTAGAGTGATTATTGGCATGTAAAAGACAGTATGACAAACTGCCATTACCGCAGAACAGTACCAGAGGAAAAAACATCTTGATCTTCAAGTCCAGATCCTTCCTATTGCAGGCAAACATGCCATTTTCTCTCTTTTGTAAGTGTATCAAGCTCAGTCGGTTTGTTGGTGAAAGCAAGGGAGAGAAATAGAAAAAACTGTAGCGTAGCTGAATGTTCCATTGTTCATTAAACCATCATTTATAATTTAATGGTAATGATTAGAATGGTTGGTAACAGGAGTTTGGGAAACACGTCAAAACAGAAATGACAGATAAAAGAAAATCTAAACAAAAAGCAAAATCACAGGCTTATATTTTTTGCAATATCACAGAATGGCTGTGAGATTTTTGTTCAACTTCTTCCTTGCAGGTAGAATTTCTTAGATCTAAGCACATGAAAAATTGAAAGAGCAATTTTATATTATATTTACAGAGGAATAGATTTATTGAATACTTAGACCTGCTAAAGAAAATCACTTATCTAATCTAACCAATATACTGTATGATCCTTTTTCCATGGTTAAGACCTCCAGTGGAAAAATAGTTGAAATATAAATCCAGCAGCTCAGATTCAGGAAAGAAAATTAAGGAGTTGTTTGTGGCCTTCTGTTAGTCCCAACTGTTGCCTGGTAACTGTCTCAAAATTAACTGTGCATCACCTGGCTTCTAAGGACCGTGGCATCACTAGGAAACCTGGCATCTGCTATGTCTTACATCGAAAAGCAGAACTTCATGGCTTGGTTATTATGATTTTTTATCATAATCCGGGAAGTTATTCAGCTACACAGCTGAGATGCTTATGGATGCTTATGGTAAAGTCATTGAAAATATTGTATAAACTACAAAACGAACTTGGTTTAAAGTATGGAAATTTCACACAAACAATTTTTGCTGTTACTATGTGGCATTCTACAGTTTATTCTTTCTTTGGGTGGTGTAGATATTGTCTTTAATTTCTTTCCTAATATCTGCACCTTCTGAGATTCACCCAAGCTTTGCATGAGACTAGAGCCTGAAAACAAAATGCATTGACAGAAGCTGTGGTATGGATACTTCTGAAATGGAAATCTGGCAAGCATACCTATATCACCAGATGAACCTTGACCAGATTCATAAAAGAAACTGGGTTCAAAAAACTTCCCAGGCTGCTTGATGCTCCATTTTGAACAGATTTTAGGGACAGTTTGTACCTGCTATTCTAATGACAGTGCTGAGAAGACTGTGAAGATCTAGATGGATATAGGTGGGAATACATGACATTGGTATTTAACTGGGTGAAACTTGTGTTCTGCAAATCATAGAATCATAGAATCATTCAGGTTGGAAAAGACCCTTAAGATCATCGAGTTCAACCGTAAATGATTCTATTGAATTGAGCAATTAACCTGGGAGTGCAGGCTGCTCCCTTCTTTTATACTTCTGGCCACTGAACACTGAATCTGAAGGCACTGCTGCAAAACTTATTTCAGTGCATTGAAAAATCTGGTCTGAGGTGAGTTTTTTCCAAATTGTTTACTTACAGATGCTGTGTCAGGTTATTTTGTAATATTCATCCTAACATTAATTTTCTATGCTTACAGTGCTCTCCTTTGCAGAACCTCAGAGAGTCCTGCACACACACCAGTTAATTAAGCTTCACAGTACCCATGTGGGTGCATTGTTTTATTGTCTTAATTGTACAAAAGGGAGAAGAGAATCACAGAGAGATTAAGCAACCTAGCCAAGGTCATTTTGCTAATTAACATTAAAAGTTTATTTTAAAAAAGAAGGTAGGCATATCACAAAGGTAAAAGTGAAGCAAAGTGAAGGTAAGCTTACCATTGCTTAAGTTTATTGAGTGTCACAGAACTACTTGAAAACTCTTAAAATTAGGGGTTTGGTTTAGGTAAACTGATGAAGGGGGAGCAGAATCAGAGAGTGCTGGATTCCCTCACTACAAATTTTACTCATCTCTCCTGATACTAGAAAGATCTTGACTCCTCTCCCTGTACTGTGCTTGGTCTGACTGGAGGCCTATATGAAGACCAGATAAACCTATAGGTATGCACTGTGTTAGAATGTCAGTGGGCACAATGGCAGGGGAAGGAGTCCCAGTAACCCACTGAGAGACATGAGCATGTCCCTAGCGTCCCTGGACTGCCACAGGGGACCCTCAGGCTCACTGCCTACGGGGTGCGTATGAGACAATGTGGGATGCTGGGGAAGAACATTTTGGGATGGTACAAGAGTTTTTATGGGCTATTCTGGGGAGGAAGCCAAAGTGGGGAATGGGAAGGATCAAGGTGGTCTGGAGAGGAATGAACATGCAAAAATAAAGGGAAGGGGGATAAAAGGGGCCACTTGTGTGTGAACAGTGGCTGGTCAGCATGCTTGTCTGGCCATGCCCTGCACCTGGTCAGCACAGCCTGCTCTGCCTTCTCATCAAACTCCATTTCTAACTATTTTCTTGATTGAGGGTTAGGTTAACGGTTGGACTCAATGATCTTAAGGGTCTTTTCCAACCTTAGCAATTCTATGATTCTATGATTCTATTCTGTGCGCATGTGTGTGTATGGGGGTCTCAGTGCCAGCCATCAGAGTCAGACCATGGGTCAGAGTGTCCGTGTGTCTGTAATGCCATCAATGAGAGTGAGTGAGGGTACGTTTGTCAGTGTGGGATTGCTAGTGAATATCAAGCTGGATGAGCTGATGAAGAAGTGATGTGATCTGGGAGCCAGCAGTATGTGTGCCCAGGAATGAGACAGCATGAGGAGTTGGCCACCGGAGGGACCAGGGGATCCAGACCAACTCAAGAGGCCATGGGGTCTGGGTAGATTGAGAGACCTGTTTGCATGTGTGTGTGTTTCTGTGTGGGAGGCAATGGAGAGAGTGAGGTTCTGGGGCCAGCTACGGCATAGTCGGTGTCTAAGCTCAGTTATAGGAAGGATCCACACTGTGTGTGTGTGTGTGTGTGTGTGCAAGGAGGTCTGTACCAGCAGCTGGAGTGGAGCTGCAGCCTCAGGGGCTCATATGTCCAGGTGCCAGCAACTGGGGAGACTGGGATCCCAGAGGCAGCTACTGGGCAGACTGAGTGCCTGAGCCTAGCTGCTGGAGGGATCCACATCATATGTATTTATATGTTTTTCCTACTAACAAACCTTCATCCTGATCAGCCAGAGAGGGGAACAGCATAAGGCCATTGTTGCTGAGTGTGTCTGTGTTGTTCTCCGTGGCTGGCAGTATATGTACACATATGTGTTGTATAGATGCCTTTGTGTGTTTGCCTGTGGGAATACATGCTCAGACTTGCAACTGGCTGGAACTGGGGGCATGGAATAGCAGCAGCCTCACCTCCATTGAGCTACTGATTCAGCAACCCCTGACAATAAATAAGTATATGTGTATACATAGCTATATGCTTATATGTGTGTATATGTGTGCCTGTGTGTGTATGTGTGAGCCACAGTTTTGCTTCTAAGTATTCCTGTCACTCAGTTGCATTTTTCAGATGGGAAGAGGGGAGAAAACTGCAAATTAGGGGTGTATGAGAAAGCCAATCAGCCATCTCTGTTGACACCAAAGACCTCTATACACAGCTGAGCTATCTTTTATCCAAAATGGTGGCATCAAAGGACATAGATAGTAATTCGTTTCAGGAAGGTCAAACACTGGCATGTGTGGTCCTCCAGAAAGCTAAGAAAGCCTCATTCTGCAGCACTAGGAGCCAATCTTTTATGTGGCTTATAAAGCTTTCCAAACACTATTTTCTAGCATTGCAAGTGACACTCATCTAAAATGCTTGGAGAGGAAAAACTTTTGTCAGCAAGGTTTTTCTAACATCAAACCTTTCAAAGCAAGCAAACTGAACATTTTTACATTTTCAGGCTTGCTCTTCATGTGCAGGGCAGGAATTATGTTAGAAACAAAATGAAGAGAACTTTTTTTTCTCAGAAGGAGAATGGACATCCAAATTGTGCACGTTCTTGCATCTTCAAATTGCTAGCTGTGAGGTCAAAACCCAATAATCATTATTGTCTTGAAGTTTGGAATTCTGTGTGTATCAGTACAAGCTCTTTTTTTACATATTCTTCACACAAAACCACCGATGACAATGTATGTGATAAATAAATTGCATCCCACTCATTTTGATTACAGCTTTCCATTTCTCTTTTGGAATGACTGCCCCAGTACTTTCACATGAGTGAACTAAAGGGCTGGAAAAGACAAACAGCTAAGGGGAAAATGACAAAGCAACAGAAATGGTGACTGTAAGTTGACGCCATGAGTGAAGAAGGGTCATTCTCCATCAGTGTTGGCTGCTGTGAAGACTGATTTGAAACAGTTCCAGTAGAAAAGGGCCAGGCCATTTCATACTGGTTCCCTGCTATGGACAAAGTTCTTGTTTACTAAGTAAAGTCTAAAATTTACATCTCTTTTTGGACTTCTGTATGGTGCCACAGTCTATATAGTACATACAGTAAGGCCTTTATAACACAAGATCTTCTGAAAATTAGAATGAGACTTGTTAGGAAACTAATTCAGATGAACTGGTTTCTATTAGAAAGAAATCCCCCTAGAGGAGGGTATCCCAAGGTCACACACCAAATCCTAGACTAAGTTGTTAGAAAATAATTGATTTGTAATAAATTGAGTAGAGTAGATGTACAACATAGGTCTGTGGGGCCATGCAGTGCTGTCCCAGAGCACCTCATGCTGAGCATGCTGCAAAAGCTGCATGGTGGCGGCTCAGCCATGCCGTGCTGGGACACTGTCTCTGATTTTGAGCTGTGACTAGGCTGGGTTGCCCTTCTGGCCTGGCTCGGGTCCTTGGGAATACACCCATGGCACAGCACAGGCATTGGTAGAATATCCAGCATAGCTGTAACCAGCCATGCCAAATTCTTTCCTGGTCATCAGCTGGTGGAACTGTAATAAGCCAGGGGGACCTGGAAAATAGGAGCTTGCATTAGCATTATGGCAATGATACATCTTTGAAATTTAGGCTTATTATTAAAATTTTGATGGTTCCCTCCTGATCTGTCAACATTGGAATGAATTACTGATTAATTTTACAAGTCCCAGTTTTCACTTTGAAGTATTAATATTACCCATGTCTAACTCCTGGCAGATTCTTTTAGCACTCTGTTGAAATTTTTCTGATATTAAATGAGTAGCAAAGTGATGAATCAAGACCTAACAAAGTTCCTGCACTGCCTTTCTTGATTCTAGTTAGCATTTGTGACTACCTGGTATGGCAAAGAAGCCTCCGCTCCAATGCAGCAGAGTTTGAGACTGTGAACGACAAGTTTAAAGGCATCTGATAACAGTCTTTTTTGTCTGTTTGGTTTTTGAAACAGGAAAGATGCCATTTTCCTACACAGGCTTTTTGAAATACAAGTAAAAACTTTGGGCCTACTCAAGGAAAAGTTGTTGTCATACCATGTTTGTGTGGGATCAATTTCTTAGACAGTCATTTACCTACAAGCAGTATGCCACAGCTCAGGAGACATGAGGCAGGTGTATGTTGGAAGCACCCACTGTTCCACCTGCCAAGTTTATTTTAAATGTACATAGCATAAACAAGCTTGCAGTCCAGCTGGAGTGCCACAGTCAGCGTGGCAAAGCAGATGACTCTCTAATTTCTTGAAGCAATGGATGGAAAATGACCCCAGCAGACTAAGGGAAATTTATCAGATCTTGGCCAAAAAAAGGTAATGATTTTTGTTTAATACACAAAACTGTTACCAATAAAAATGATCGCGTTGGTTTGGTGAGAAGCCCATCTTGGGAAATGGTCAAGGACATTTCTGCTCAGCATAAGCTGGGTGCCACACTCTCAGCCTAAAGATCATTTCGGTTTCCTTGAACTTTCCCTCCAGTTCCCCTGCCAGGGAATGACCCATATTGGTGCAGGTTTGCTCCCCAAAGCCCATTTCTAGTATTTCAGTCATACGCAGCCAAAACTAGATTTATGGACAGTAGACATCTAGGTGACACCTGGATTTAGGGCCGCATCTGAGAAGAAGGTAAATGGGAGTGTGAGGTGATTTTGATAACAATGTGAGGAGAAAAACATCTCCTTATTCTCATTTGACACTTCTCAGTGCATCCTGTCTACTATCTGTCACTTAAGTAATACACTTTCTGTCACAGAGATTGTCTTTATTCTGGGTATAATACTGAGTCAAACACATTGCTGATGTTATAATTTCAACTACCTACCTTCAAATATTCTGTGAGTGCTGCTCATGTAGGGGAATGCCAAGGCTCATTGTTGGTTTGATATATGCAATCAATTTAATTGTTGTTTGAAAAAAATGAGCATGTCATCAATGAGCTATTCTTTGTCACAGCTCTGTCCTGTAGACCTTATGTTCATTTATGAAGTAGAAGACCTTGTGCTCAAGCCAGTCTATTAATGTGGGAGTCACTATGGCTAAGACCAACAAGGAAATGGCCAGAATAGTGCCATAAACTGTGTGAAAATACAACTCGTCAGTAGGCTCTGTTGTTTTAGATTGTGTGTAGTGTTACCCTCTTAATAGAAGATAGTATGGCCATGGAGATTCAGAAAAATGAGAAGTTTATTTCATGAACCTTTCCCCATGGGCCTTGCCATCAGGTTATATAAAAGAGAACAGCTACAGTGAGGGCTGAGCTACCACAGATTGCACTCAGACTGTAGCTGCCAATGGTTTACTGTCAAGGTGGAAGCAATATCTTTGGAGATTCTGAGGGTGCTGGTCCTAGGTTCTAGATCCATGTAAAATGTTAATAGGAAGATGAAGTGGAGAATGTGCTTATTAAATTCTCAGATGACAAAGATATGCAAGAATGTGAAAGTGCATGGGGATTGGGAATGGAATTCAGGATTATATGGATAAATTGGAGAAAAGTTCTTAAAATAGATGGAGGTTCTGTATTTAGAAAGGACTAATCTGCTGCATAAAAACTGAATGAGGGAAACACAGGCTAAGTACCATTTCCACAGTAAGGGTCTTAGGGTTTGCAATGGTTTATAAGATAACCATGAGTCAGTATTTTTAGGCTATCATAAAAAAAACCCAAGCATCAGATTGGGACATAAGAATGGATGCCTGGAATCCATTAATCTATTCAGAATGGATATAGTGTTTAGTTTGGGGCTCTGTATCTTGAGAAAGATGTGGAGAAATTGCAAAAGACTTCTGAATGATGTGGCCTAAGAAGGACAGATGAAGGAATTGTGATTCTTTATTCCAGAGAAGAACAGGCAAGGAGATGATATGACAGCAATCTTCAAGTATGGAAAATGCAGTTGTAAAGGAGAAGACAAAGTGTTGTCTTTTATGTTCTCTTTATAGAGAGAATAAGGAACAGTGGGCTTTAATTTCAGTGAGGGGAATTAAAATTAAAGAAAGACTCTCTAAGGCCTTTTCTATAGTAAGAATTAATCCCACTTTCAGCAGTGGGTGGCCTGCTGATAATGTCTGGTACAATCCCAGAGCAGAGACATGGAAAAGCTTAATTTCCGACAGTGGTACTTACTCCTGTTAATAATTGTTGATGTCAGGGCTACATCCCAATACAGATAACTCATTTTGGCAACCTTGGACTTTTTTCTTTTCAATTTTAAGCCATTTAACTTTGGGAAAATGACCTATGAAACAGTTGGCTAGGCTGACAATGACCATGGTAGCCTGATGTGATTCTAAATTACCATGAACACTAAAACAGGGATTTCTCAGAGGAGAGCCAACACAATCTTAATTGTAGTGAAGGTAATGGTGTCATTTTCATGCCAGAAGAACATATCCTGCATTCTCCACTGAACGGATGGATCCAAGGCAGTGAAGAGCTGGCCATGCCTGGTAGTTATGGCAGCCTCAGGCTACACTTGCTGTGCAAGGACGATGCAATCCAAAATGCTGTGCTGTATGTGCAGCTGACACTACACTAAGCTGTAACAAATAAGCCGTCTCAAATGCCAGTTCTCCATGGAAAGTAGATCTTTTTTTGTGAAATCATGTTGATCTAATTTTTATCTGCTAAGTTAGGGCAAATCCTGACTTCATTAGTTAACCATAGCTGATCTGTTACCTTTTTAATGTACAAGTTAACTCAGCAAAGAGAAATAACAGTTGCTAATCTCAGCAGGGGAGTCTGTAACAACACAAGGGACTGTGACTAACTGGGGAGTTTGCAGTCAGCAGCTCTAGAATGGCTGGATATCAGCAGTTTGGGCAAATCAACCCCTCCTCTAAGTCCAACCTCAAACATTTTGCAATTTCTTTTAGTTTTTCTTGATTTCCCTGCTAACAAATGTCATGTGGTACTGCTGGAAAAATACGTCAGGGTAATCCACCCTTGAGGCAACTGCATTTTGGGAACAGCCTGAACAAGGAGAAACAGCAAAAAAGATCCCAAGCTTTTTATTTTATTTTTTATGTGACCAGGTGAATAATATCAATACCTTAATTTTCCTTTTCTTATCTCACTTCTCCATTAATTTTTGGTCTGTTTCAAAGTCTGAACTTAATTTTAAGTTCAGCTTTAACTGATTTAATTGATAAAGATGAATAATGTGCATGATTAATGTAAAGCATTTGCTCAGGTACTACTCTGAACATCCCAAGGCTTTGACCCACCAAAAATTTTAGCTTGTGCATTGCTGTTAGAGGGCCTGTTAAATGCAGGACCACTACGATCAGTGTATCGCAGCTACCCATGTATAGTGACTTCCAAAGACTTCACTGGGATTAGCCATATACTTGAATCAGAGCTGAAGCATGTCACTGGATTTACAACATCATGGATGGTTTTTTCCTCTCTTCCCTAAAATCGACCTTGGTGTCCTTATCTTTCAAAAACATTGCACCAGGGTACCCATGCTGAGACATGGTAGGGATTGATGCAGAGCCTTCCCGGAGAGGCGAGGAGACAGGGATGGAGGAAGCCCCCCAGATTGTGCTTCTCACACCCCAACTTGACTAGACAAGTTTTTGCAAAGGTGCATTTTGTTTGCCTCAAAACACTGTCTGCAAAGTGAGCTCAAGAAATTACAGTAATTCAATGGAAATTAAAATCTCTTTGCTGTCACTGAGGTTACTTTATACATCTGGCAGTATAGCAAAGTTTGTGGAGTGGTGAAGTTAATTCAGTGAGAATCAGGCGCATGTATCAAAAAAGTAATTGCTCTGTGTGTTCATTCTCCCTTTGCTCTCAAAGACTATTTTTTCTCTTATTTATATAAATGATCAGGACAATGGCTGCAGTATGTTTACATCACCATCCAGAAGTGTGGCTGTGGATCATGGTTGCATATCAGAGATATCTTTGCTCTATTAAGCTGGATAACTCCAATCACATAGTTACAATAGAATGATCCTCAGCCTCTAAATACCTATCTAGGGGCCCAGCTGCCCTTGCACTCTTTTTTTTTTATGTACATGGCAAACACTGCTGGCATGAAAAGATGAAGTAATTGAAAATAAACTTGGAAATGGTAGGGAACAAATATGGCAATACTGTAGCTGTCATTACATTGTTCCAGGCATGAAAAGCCCATAAAATACCACTGACCCTACAAAGCTACAAATTTCTATTTTAAAACAGCAGCTGTTCTCTGTTATTCCTTCATTACCAAATGAGACTGTGAAATGCTCAGTATTGTCTTGGGATCAGTTCACTTCTTTTACAGATCTGCAAAGGGTGCCTGGGAGTAGCAATTAGCATAGGCATCAAATCGATGCTGTATCTTCCTAAAGAAGCTTTCTGGCACTCGGTGTCTCCATCTTGAAGCATACTGTGTCTCTTAAAGAAAAGATATAGAGTAGGAGGAGAATAAATGTGATTGATTGATAGAAAACATAACCAAGCCTCCTGAAGGAGAGGTGCACAGGACCTCTTGGGTCAGAAATCCTTGCCCCTCCCCAAACAGCATTTAATGACATTTTCAAATGCTGGGCTCCCCACCAGACTGACCTAGCAGCACCAATGACTTCATGGGTGACTACATGCAAATTGCTCAATTGATATTCAGACATTCAAGCTCCTTATTTAACCTCTTCAGCAATTAAAAGAGATTCTGGCCTTAATGTCCTTAGACGAACAGCTGCTGTCTTCAGAATATCTCCTTAAAGTGAATAGATGTTTCAATTGCTCCTTTCTTATTTCTGTGTCTAGAGTTCACTGTTTAATTCTAGATTATAATTGCATATTTTTCTAAGGTTTTATCAGTTCCTTGCACTTTACTGAGCTCTGGATAACCACAGCTAGTTGAATTTAAATAGTCCAGTTCATTTTGCAAAGTAGCTGAGTGCAAGTGGAGGTTGTCCCTAGAGTGTTGTTCTTAGCCTGCAATAAGCCCAGGTATGGCAGGAAATCGGTGCAGTGGCTTGAGGAAAATTCTTTCCCTTTCTGGACAATGCTGTTCATTGGCTTTTTGTTTCAGGTGGCAAAGCTCCTGGGATGCAGAATGGTAGAGGCCCAGGAGGAGCTCAGCTTATTTCAGTCTCTGGCTGTGGGGTCATTTTGTGCACAGAAAATACTTACATTACATATAGCGCGTTGCATACAAGATACTGTTACCTATGCATTTTTTTTTCTGGTTTCCAGAAGACTTCAGTGGAGGCAGGAACAAACAAACAAAAAAAGAAGTCCCCAAAATGGAAACCTAAATGGTGGGGGTTGCATGTACTTTTACACAAATGCCTACAAGGTGCTTCTGTTATTTCCCTTTAGTGGACATGTCTTTCTACATTCTTACAGCTATTTGTTGGGGATGAAATGGTTGATGGTTTGGCTGCAAGCAATACGGCCTCAGCAACAGCTGCTTTGCAAACAATGTTCAGCTGCTAATCAGGGACAGCAACACACATCTGTGACGGGGCAACTCATGTGGTGTGTGTCTAAATGTCTCGTGTCTGGGCAAAACATGAGTCAGGTCACTGAGTTGGATGCTAGTCTTCACAAGAAGGTATATTTCTTCCTGAACAATCTAGAAGTGCTTGATTCATGCCAGGGCTCTACAGAAACTTGGCTTTGAGTGGACTGTTCTCCTTCATCAGCTACTATTGCTCCTCTTTTTTCAGTCAAATTCTTGAAAATCCATGGGTGTTGTAATCCACAGTGTATTGGGTTTGTGTGGCAAGGTTTTGGTAGCAGGGGGGCTTACAGGGGTGGCTTCTGTGAGAAGCTGCTGGAAGCTTCCCCCATGTCTGATAGAGCCAATGCCGGTTGGCTCCAAGATGGACCCGCTGCTGGCCAAGGCCAAGCCCATCAGCAACAGTGGTAGCGCCTCTGGGATAACATATTTAAGAAAGGGAAATAACTGCTGTGCAACAGCAGCCAGAGAGAGGAGTGAGAATATGTGAGAGGAACAACTTTGCAGACAACAAGGTTGGTAAAGAAGGAGGGCGAGGAGGTGCTCCAGGCGCCGGAGCAGAGATTCCCCTGCAGGCTGGGGTGAAGACCATGGTGAGGCAGGCTGTTCCCCTGCAGCCCATGGAGGTTAACGGTGGAGCAGATATCCACCTGCAGCCTGTGGAGGACCCCACACCAGAGCAGGTGGATGCCCAAAGGAGGCTGTGACCCTGTGGGAAGCCCACACAGGAGCAGGTTTGCTGGCAGGACTTGTGACCCCGCAGGGGACCATGTTGGAACAGTTCATGAAGAACTGCAGCCTGTGGGAAGGACTCACATTGGAGAAGTTTGTGGAGGACTGTCTCCCATGAGAGGGACCCCATGCTGGAGCAGGGGAAGAGCGTGAGGAGTCCTCCCCTGCGGAAGAAGGAGCGACAGAGACAGCGTGTGATGAACTGACCGCAACCCCCATTCCCCATCCCCCTGCACTGCTCAGGGGAATGGGTAGAGAAATTGGGAGTGAAGTTAAGCCCAGGAAGAAGGGAGGGGTGGGGGAAGGTGTTTTAAGATTTAGTTTTTATTTCTCATTACCCTACTCTGATTTGATTGGCAATAAATTAAACTAATTTCCCCAAGTCGAGTCTGTTTTGCTTGTGACAGTAATTGGTGAATGATCTCTCCCTGCCCTTATCTAGACCCATGAGCCTTTCGTTATATTTTCTCTCCCCTGTCCAGCTGAGGAGGGGAGTGATAGAGAGGCTTTGGTGGGCACCTGGCATCCAGCCAGGATCAACCCACCGCTCATACTTAGCATTCATTTGTTTGGAACTGGAGGATGACCTGTATTACCACCTGAAGTCACTTCCAACCCAGTCATCTGCCATCTATGCCATAAGACTGCCAGGACTACGTGCTTAAAACCCCAGGGTTTTTGCCTGTAACAAATACAAAGCCCAGTTCTGCTCCTATCGTGTAATTAGCTGAAAAACAGCAGTTGCTTTGCCACAAATAGTCTGTGCTTTGATTGTTTAATAAGCACTGTGAACATATCATTTTAAACTTCATTAATCTACATCTGAAATTTATATTTTTACTGTCTGCTTCAAAACTTGAAACTACATTGGAATAACCCTGTTGTCTTGCACTTCGATGATTTTTATTACATGGACTTTTTATAGAGTGAAATAACTTTTTGTTTTCTTAAGTTTTTTTACAAAGATAAGCAAATGTTTCCTTTCATAAACAGCAAGGTTCACATCACATAGCTATTCTGCATACACTGTTTATTTTGTGTGTGTAAACATAACTGTGTATTCATTATTTTTGGGACATGTTCAGTCAGCCAAATGAGATGAAAAAATGTTTGGGTTTTCTTAATGGCAATACGCATATAAAAAGCTTATGTTAAAATGGAATCAGTATTCCTACAGTCTATAAATCAACATTTAAGAAAATTTGTTTTGTAAATATTCCTCCTTCTGCTCACAGTTTGGAAATAACAAGTATTTTTGCCTTCCAGGTTGTTGTAGAAATTTTAACTAAAGGCTAAATAGTACTGTGGATTGTGTAGTTTAACTATTTATATAACACTGCAGGCACAACTCTGATCCTAGTGATGTCCATGGAATAAGAACCACTGACTCTGGTAATAAATAGTTTTAATCTTATGCACGTACAGCTAAAAAGGGGTGATCTTGTAAACTGCTAACTACCTTAAAATCCTATTGAAAAAAAGTCCCATATAAATTTATTTGAATTGATACTTCATAGAATTTGGCTCTGATTTAGTATCTAGAGATAGCTATCTTGAAATTGCTAGTATTTGTCACAATTGTTTTTAAATTTGAAACTATGGTAATACTCAGTGTTTTAGGCAGCCATGTAAACACCATCTGTGCAAAATATTTGTAATTATTTACAAACAAAAAAAAATCAGTGAAGTTTTTTCACGGCACCAAGCTGGCACACTGATCTAGCAGAATGTGTCCCCCAGTCCTGTCCATATGCTGGTTGCTCTTAGGTCAGTGACATCCGCTGCAGTTCCCAGTTTTGTTTGTGCGTGTAATTATTTTGGTTTCATGAACACATAAAGAAGGCTGAAGGACTGTGCCAACCTGTACGAAGGGAAATGCCTGGTCATCCCTAAATCAATGCTCTTTCTTGGTCCATGGGGAGGACATTTACTGTCCAGGCAGCACACCATTGAAAGATATGTTTACCCTTGGTGTGGCAAAGGGTCTACCTCCATCTGAAGCACTATCTGATTGCCTTTGGGTGACAGGGTGCAGAACTAAGCCAAATGCTATGTGCGCGAAGTCCCTAGAAGGCCATGAGGCCATGTGTCACCAAAAGAGAAGTATTTATGTGCACCACATATGCTGCCTAGAGTTTGTTCTCAAAAGTCAGTGACAGGACAAGATACCACCCACAGGCACCTTTAAATACATGTCACTGGATGGCCATGACAGCATACTCATAACATCTTATTTGTGATAGTCCAGGCATCCCATTTGAAAGGCTGACTTGCTATTTGCAGTACTTTATAGGTGCTTAAAGAAAGCGACCTTCTCCTAGGGTTGTTAATAAACACAGTGAAAAGCATCCACATGCCAAGGCACAGATCTCGACCTCTGGTACAGGTAAATCATGAAGTTGCATCTGTCCGGGAATTCATTGCATTGAACATTTCCAGATGCAGAAGGGCCAGCAACCCAGCTGCTGATCTGGCTGCTTCTACCAGATTGGCCCTGGATCCAGTGGGATGTACCAGGTGCCAGCAGGACCACAGGCACCAGGAGGGCTGAGGGAGGGCTGCGGCAGACCGTGTTGCTGATCCAGTGTGTAGCCCTTCACGTCGTGAGTTTTTTTCCTCCATTCTTGGTGTTGCCAGAGATAAGGAGATGTTTGTAGTCCTACCAGCCCGTGCCGCTCTCCTCATTCCAAGCTGCCACTCAAGGAAGGGCAGCTGGAGCCTTTGGCTGCAAAATCATTACTGAATTATACAACTGCCTATGGTAATTTCCCAGAGCTGTGGGCCCAATCCAAAGCTAGTGGCAGTCGGTGATCAGAGCCCCGGTGTGAATCATGCACCATCTGTGCTTGTGGGCTGACTATTTGTGTATGTAAAGTGTTGGGTAAATATGTAGCCACAGTACAGAAAGGCAAATCCCCCTCACTCGTGTGTAGAGGGGCAAGTGTTTGTACCCTCTTCATGGGTCTGAACAGGTAGGGCAGGTTATGATGGGGTGTGTGTTGCTACCCTGAAAGCTCACAGGTGCTGCTGATTGTGCTGGGTGTGAAGGAATGTATTTGTGGTGCTGGCAGCGGGTATTGGTGTTTCTCACTGAAAGCTCATAATAAACAGGAGGCAGATTAGACAGAGCCAAAGCTACGTTCAGGTCTACTCTCAGAGTAAGCTGGATGAAGCAGCCAGGTAAGGAGGAAACTCTCATTTCCTTTGGTGCGGAATATGGAGCAGGACTAGAGGAAGGCATGTCTGGTCTCTGTCCCCCACCTCTGATCTGCTTAGCCCACTTTCTGAGCATGAGGATGGCTGTAAGGTGGTCCCTTGGTGTTGGATCTTTGTTTTGACACAGGAGGCAGTATGATGAGACAAAGTCCTGGGAGAAAAATGAGGGAGAAGGCGCCTGCAGCCATCTTTATGGCAAGTAGGCTGTGGCAGTCATGGCATGAGCCAGAGAAGTGCTAAGAGACGGTGTGTACTGCCTGGGCCTGTACTGGATAGATGCAAAGGTATGGGGTGTAGTTTGCATGGCCCCACTGTGCTTTTGCTGAGGCCCAGCATCGAAATGACTTCTGTGCTCCAAAGAGGAACCCAAAGTCTCTCCGATGTGGAGGTGAGCGGGTACACCTCCAAACCTGGATGGCTCTGCCCAACAGCATTGGCAAAGCTTCCCTAAGTACTTCACTGCTTTTAGCAGTAGGTAATGGGCTCATCTCCACGAAAGAGTAATAAAGGTTTCCTTTTATTCCCACTAAACCTCAGGTAGGTTACCAAAGGTAAATGCAAATACCTGAATAATTTTCTATGCTACTTCATAATAAACATATGAGCAGACAAACAGGGATACCAAAATAAGAGAGCTTTTTGAACACATAAAGAACTTAAATTTTTATTTTTATTTCCATCTGGAGTCTTCTCTTATTTGTTGTACACAACATCATGAGGGAATGGATAGCTTTCAGGATGAATGATAGGATATGGGGTCTTCTATACCTAAGTCACAGGGCTAACTATGACCCTTAATACCCAGGTAAAAAGGGATTACAAATGACTAACATATATCAATAACTTTGTGATCTGGTTAAAATGAGCTGATGGGATGGGTTCAGTCCACGTCCTAAAAGATATATATATCACTGCCCAAAAACCTAAGTATGACTTGCATACAGACAGTCTGAGGTGATATCTAGAAATGACACATTTGAGATATCTATCATAGGTTGATCAAACTGACTGAGTATAAAAGGAGATGTACTGATTTTCTTAAAATGAACTGTTTGAACTCCTTAGCATTGGGTGTGGGGTGAGAATATGGATACAGGTTTACATGCAATCAGAAAGGGCTTAGGCAAATTCTAGGTAGAAAAGCGTATTGAAGCTTATTAAATATATAAAGTCCTCTCTGGCTGAGAAAATAACCCTCTAGAAAGACCATTGGATACATGGGGAAATTATTCTGGGAAAATACTTTTATATATGCTTATCGGTAATTACATCCAAGACAGGCTACTAGGCTAAAGGTGTTGGTCTCACTCAGTACAACTACTCTTATCTTCTTATGCTGTTAAACCTCCTGGTAACAGGAGCTCTAGGTTATGGTTAAGGCCAACAAGTGGTAGGCATCCAAGAGAGTAGCAAGTCCTGGTGTTGGCTCTGATGCCCAGTGTGGTTCCTCAGGTGCCGGCAGGTTTTGATGCAGGAGTGGGTAAACGGAGCTATGGAATGCAAATGAGAGGGGGAAGGAGGGACGGAGCTGCATTGTTTTTTTTTAAAGTGAGGACAAATCATGCAAACGGTGCTTCCCTGCAAGCAGCTTGCCTGTCTGAGGAAGGAGGTGAGCAAGTTATTTTCCCCTTCAAGAACTGCCATGGGATGCTGGGCGCTTGGGACAAAATGTAACATCAGATGTGTAGCTCCTTTTGCTCTGCTGTCCCCTGGCTGGATGCAGGGGTAGATCAAGTCCCTGTGGCACCAGAGACAGTGTAGTCACCAGGGCAGCCATAACCCCTGCTACAGGAGACCTCTGCGCAGCCTGCCCCCAGCCCCTGTGGGCCCCTACCTTGCCAAACCCTTGGACTACCCTGGTAGTCCAAGACCATTTCTCCATCCTTGTTCTTCCCACTCCAGGCCAGACCCCAGACCTCCCCCATGCACTCCCAGCAGAGCCCCGTCCCACTGCCCCCCGCCCAGACACCCCCAGGAAATCCCAGCAGCAGGGCTCTCCCAGGTGTGGGCCCTCTCTGGGGTCTTGTCAAGAGGCTCTGGCAGCCCCCTCCTGTGCACTGTGGCTACCCGCAGGCCTGTGGATATGCCCTGGGGCAGGCTTTGGGTGCTGAGAGCAGCACCGCACTTCTCCCTGTTCACCCCAGAGGCAGAGAAGCAGATGCTCTGGCCAGGGGTGGTGTATATATCTCTGGTGATTTGGGGTAGTGGATCTGCTGGAGCACAAATGCTGCAGGATTTCCATGACCAAGAAGCCATCTCAGATTCTTCCCTACTTCAAGCCTGAGTATTTTCACAGCAGGACCCATAGTTGTGCTCCTGGTGGGATCCCAGGTGCACGCTAATCCAAACGCGGTTGGGGGTTAGGGATCAGGAGGGCAGGGACTGGAGCTTCAGTCTGCTGTGTCCCACCACGAACAGAAGGACACGCTGCCTGGGAACAGCCTGTTTAAACTGAGGTGAAACGTGTTCCCGTTGTCCTCTTGGGAGTTCCTCAGCTTCTAATTGAATGCACAATTTGTAACTTGTGAAAGATGGAGAACTCCAGCCACTCGGCTTCTGTCACTAAACTATTAAAAATAAATATACTGTAGAGGAGACAAAACATTAAGGAAAGAGCTGATTGCTTATTCTTGCATCTGGATTCTTTCTCTTTTGCTAGGTTGATTTGTGTCTGGCTATAGGCAGTAATTGTGGAGCATAGGATAATGGAAACAATAATACAGAATAATAGAAATATAGTGTAAAAGACCAATTATGTCTTTATATAAAACTGCCTGTACTTCATTCAAGTCCACTTTCAAATCATTGGAACAAGAGAGATTACAGACGTTCCTCTGGGAAATTATTCTTCAGTCAAGAAAATTTCATCATTAGGAATCTTTTCCTGATTTTCTTTCTGAAGTCTTGTTTGCTTAATATCATCCCATTTCTTCAGATGCCTTCTCTAATCAATGTCTCATGTTTCTCTTTGTTCAAATTCTTTAGATACTTGCAAACACTGATAATGGTGGGGGCAGATTTGACAACTCGCAGCCCTTAAGCACTGCTTGACTGTTTCATTTACATTTAGTTTTGTTTGTGTATTTTTTCCTCATTTATCTTAAAACTGTGACAAACTGTCAAATTCAATAATAATACATAACCTCCCTGCTTTGTCTTTAAATAAGGAATTGCACATTTAAAATGGAAATCTCTTGTGTCAAATGTCATGGGAGAAACCGGTAGCTGTGCTTTGGAATATATGCATTGCTCAGCCATTCATAACAGCAGGTTTTGCATTAGAAACTTTAATCACTAGATTTAATCATGCCATAAACTCCTGGAGCTCTTCATAAATACAGTACTATTTTCAGAACTGTATCATCTATATCTTTTTATAATTTCATGAGTCAGCATATACCTGCTACCGATAACAGATGTTTAAAGGTTACTCCTTTCTCATAGATTTAGTTCTCACCTGTCGTCTTTTCCTGGACTAGGTGAAAACAATTACAGGAATTAGGGCTGTAGAAATTCTGCTTAATGTGGAGATTATAAAAAGAGCAAAAAAAAGGTTAGATAGCAATTTCCAGTACCATTACGAGGACTGGGTTTGTAAATCAGCATTTGCACTTTTGATAATGTTTTACTTTGTTCTTAATTTTAATCCATAAATTGAAACTTACATTCCTGGTATTTTTCCATCACTGCAACTTTCTACAACCTCTCAACTCCCTAGCCTAAGTGAAAAGGTCATTATTAGATGGGAAGAAATCACTGGCAACAGAAAGGGCTCTGTCCTTCACTCCTCATGTAACTTTCATCTCAGTGGACCTCCCTACAAGTCTTAACTCATAATGCAAGATCTAGCAAGCAGACAATAATATTGCTCAGGCAGCAGAGAAGCAAACAAAAGACAAACCAAACAAAAATGGAGTGTTTTTTACACGGTATCTAATTCAGCTGTGAAACTTGTGGCTGCAATGAGTTCCCAAAGGGATGGAGCAAACTCGGGGAAAGTCCATTAGGGCTATAAAACAGAGCCCAACAGTAGTGTTCCTCTATTGGAAGCAGAGTACTAAGAGACTTGGAGAGAAAGGGAGATGTCTACTTATTATTATTTGTTTCTGAATTCAGCTGTGTGGATTGTTCAAGCTGATTGCATGCAGGTGAATCAAAAGGAAGTGTGGGCTACACTGGGTGCAGAACGACGCAGTGGGCAGTGACACACCACCTCCAAAGTAAACAGCTTTAAGGTAGCAAGGTTACTGAGGCTGGGCCAGGTAAATTTGTACAGCTGATTCACTTAAGACTGGAGGCCTAAGGTCAAAGATACAAAATCAAAGATATAAAGTCAAAGATCTCGTCCCTTCCCCCTTCTCCATTCCCCCTTCCTCTCTTCACTTTTCCTTATCTCATAATTAATTCTTTGAATTAGATCCTTGCAAAGAACAACGCTGTTTGTGCTTCCCTCAAATCACACCAATGCTGGCTGCAACTATGTACAATCAGCTGAGAGCACTGCATAATTTATTGTTTGAAAGCAGATTTTCTTGTAGTGGCTGTGGTACTGAGACTGTCTAGCATTAGAGGCAGGAATCTGTCCTTGTCTTTCTTTTCTTCTTTTATTATTTCATTATATACACCATATCTCAAATTTACTGGAATTAAGTCCCAAGGTGCTGAATATCAACCTTTGATCACAGAAGCTGGCACAAGTTAAGTTTCTTGTCAAGTTGTTGTTTTCTTTCTTGGCTGGAGCAACTGCTTGGGAGATTGTTAATGAAACCTCCTTCTTCTGCATTGTTATTTCCCTATTCACCTGCTTGCTCCAGCTAAAGGGAAACACCAGTGTGCTCTGTACCATCCCTTCAGCTCCTGCTCCTCAGAGTTACAAACTCTGGGAAGTTAGAGAGCTGTGTGGAGAACAGCACGATGCAGCAGCTCCTCCTCACTGCCTCTTTTTCTCCAGCTGTACTTGGCATTTACACACTTTGGGAGCAGGCACAGGAGATTGTCCAGAGTAGACACTGTTCAGTGAATCCTACAACAACCAAGAGGCACCTACTCGCAATGGCAGAAGAGTGACACAGAGCTGCCCATCAGAATAAATTCTGGCAGACCCACATTGCTGATGAGTCAGTCCTCCAGAGTAGCTTGAAAGGGTCTTCAATCTCTGTATCCTTTCTGTATGAGCAGACCATAGTAAAGATCTTGCTGCAGGACAGAGAAGCCAGGTCACTCACAAGCAGCAGTAGCATAATTTATTATTTATCGAGTGCAGGCATCACACCAACATACAGCAGTGGAAATGAGACTAGAAAAATTCAGGCATTATTAAACCTCCTATTCTTTCTATGATTGAGTAAAGCTGAAGCCTGGCTTTGACCCCCCTTTTTTTTTCTCCAAAATGTTTCTTTAGTCTAAGGTATTTCAGGAGATCAGAAAAGGTTTTATTTTTTCCAGAGAAATGTGAAATTAGACAAATAATTTTTGAGTGTTTTTTTCACCTTCAGTTATTCTCATTGCAGAAATGCTGTCATCTGTGAAGCTCAGTCCAGAAAGGCCAGAAGGAGAATTTATCCCTAATGTGTTAATTGTCTCTCATCCCAT
Organism: Theristicus caerulescens; assembly: GCA_020745775.1. Lineage (NCBI taxonomy): Eukaryota > Metazoa > Chordata > Aves > Pelecaniformes > Threskiornithidae > Theristicus > Theristicus caerulescens. The sequence goes on along the minus strand of CM036559.1, from coordinate 114,461,534 downwards.
CCAGCCATCGGTCCTATTGCTGGGACTGCCTAGTGGCTTGCCAGTTAGTGCCTTTCTGGATGCCAGGATCTTTCATGTAAACATCTGTTTAGGGAAATTTGATAAAGGCTATCAGCTCTTTCCATGGCTACTGAATACTGATGCATGAGGGACAAATTCTCAAAAGTGTGTAGGGACCCAGAGCTGCAGACAGGCAACCCATGCATTTTCAAGAGCATGTAGGTCTTTTAAAGTATCACTGTAAACCTGTAGGACATGAAATCAGTATATTGGAATCAAACAAATGACACTAAGAACTTCTCTCTGAGTTTTAGATGTTAAACACCTTGACAAATTTGGCTCCAAGTAATTTATTGGTGGGATTAAATCCAAATATGTAGATGTAGAAGATTCATTGCTTTCAAAATAAATGTTCTACAGACCTCAGAACTGTGGTCCAAAGTAATCTGTACAGAACTAATGACATTGCATTTCTTTCTATAGCAACAGCTGCTTCTAGAGAAAAAATACAAGAAACAGAATAAATTTAATTATGTTCCATGGATGACCATTCATGTCATATCAGGTAATTGAGTCTGCAAACAGGATTGAACGAGGTTTCCTGTCTTTATGGCAGAATATAAAAAGCATGAAGAACCTCCCTGCCAATTACAAATAAATAAGGGAATATTGAAAGGAACACAAGATGAAATCTGATCTAGGTAGACAATTACTTCCACATATCTTTATTGGTATGCTGTGGCAATTCACAAACACCTATCTAACAGCTGCTTCCAAATATGACCCAAGCTGTTACAGTGGTTTTATTCAGTGTCTCCTTTATCAGCAATAACCACTGAAAAAAACCCTCAGACAATATGAAATTTCTTTAGAAAAATCTGTGCTGGGATAGCTTCTTAGACTGCTTTTTCATTGAAGCGAGAAGTGCATTTTTGAAAAAGCTAGAAGGGGAAAACACAGCCTTGGAATCGACCTCCTGGGGGCTGGAGCCACAGTTGAAAATGAGGTGCTTTGAGCCAGAATTAGGGATTCTGTTTTAAGGATGCTCCTTTCCCTTACATTTCTATTGGTGACTCCCAGATAGCCAATGTTTCCTAGAGCAGTGGAGCCTTTTCTCTTCTTTCCCAGCTTAATAACGAAACAGAGATTTCCACAATCCCTAAACATGTTTTTGCTCCCATCCTTATCAACCACAAAGTCAGCAAAGCCCAAAGTAATGGATGGGTTGACTCTACAGCAAAAGGCTAAGCTCATTTTTTAACCTATAGGGACTTACAGTTTGTTTTGATGTTAGAATATGGAACTTGTTTACGTGAGATGTGTGTAGCTGGGAATGGAAACAACTTCATTTCCTGATATGGCTTAGAATTATCTCTGAAGCCAGCCTATATAGAAAAGCTCAGGTGAGCTTCATCCACTTGTAGGGAGCCAGCACTGGGAAATATAGCTACAGGAAAATATGATTGCATAAAAGCATTATGGAAATCCCACTGATGTCTCAAAAATAAGTCTTCTGAATATAATGCAAAGGGATTTACAGGTTGTCCTTTGCACCTCTGAGATCATCATATACTACTTTCAGTCTCCAAGAAAAGTTTTGCCACCAAGTGAGAAGCAGGATTCCTGGTCAAGTGCCATACCACTTGTGCAAGCACGTAGCATGTCTATGACTCCAGAAATGTCAAGTCACAAGAACATTCTTTCCTTTTCCTTTGTATTGTGAAGAAAAACAAAATCAGATTTACTGTGGGTATTGTAGCTGCAAACTTAAACATAGAGGTGTTATTATATCTCCATAGTAAATGTGAAATATAAATCTCTGAGCTATTGGATGTTGTTAAATTCTCTCATTCTATCTAGCAAGTTATATGATGACATTAATTTATTTGGTAATTTAAAGACTTCTTAGTTCCTTTTTCTACTGCAAATGACTAATTCATCCCTCTGGCAATTAGAAACAGACTGGTTGTTTTTTTTTTTTAAAGTGCAAGGAAACTGATAACAACAATTGTATTTGAATGTTCTGCTCTGCATTTGGCAGGAAGAATCAGTCAACAACAAGTTTGCAAATGTTTTGTTTAAAAGGTTTCTACAATTTTAATAATCATTTCCTGGGATTTTTAAATTATTCTCAAACAGTATAGCCTGGATATTGTAATAAATTGAAACACTGTTTGCCTCCAAGTTTTAATTCTGTCTAATCCTTGTTTCTTTCTTTGACTTTGGAAGGAGAGGATAACAAAGAATTTAAAGAAAAAACAGCACACCAACAAAACATGTCTTAAGCATTGATAGATGATTTACCAAGATTTTTTATAGCTCATAGACTCAAAGCCAAGGCCTATCTCTGTTTTATAATCTCAGTACATTGCAAATTTTGCATATAACAGATAGCAGTGATGGCTATGAAAATCATTACACCTTAGTAAAGCAACCAAAAGCCCCACAGTATTCAGTCACAGAAATGTGGCAAGTTAGTAAAAGCTGGGCTATAGCATGCTATATGAAAAAAGAGAAAATAACTCTCCTTTCCTTTTTCCCTGTTCCTCTCTCTTTTTTTTTCTGAAGGTTTGTACACTGTTCCTACCTTAGAGAAATATTCTGAATCATAATATGTGAATGCAATAATTCAGTTCAGCAATTTCAAGTTTTCTCTGAAACATGCCAAATTGTGTTGCACTGAACAGGTTTAAAATCTTTGCTAATTTACATTTTTGATAAAGAATTGAAGGCTTGCTCTTATAAATAATTGCCTTTAATACTAAGACCCATTTGAACTGTCTATGAAAGTGCAGGATATAAAGTATCTGCCAGCAAGAGTGAGAGGGAATATGATGGATGAACTAGCAGGAAGAAAGAAATAGAGGAACCAAGGCAGGCAGAACTAATGGGGAAAAAAAGAACAACTTACTGCATTGATACTCTAAGATTTGATTAGGTCCATGGTATGTTAGGGCTGAGAACAGACCTCTGCTCTCTGGCATGGCAGAGGCTGAGTAAAAAAGCTGGTGGCAGGACCTCATGGTGCAGTTATCTTCTCCCAGGGGTGCAGGTCTAATAAAAGAGTGACCCTGGCTTCTTCAGAGTCTGGCTGGCTGGTGAATGGGAGGAAGCTCCTCTCCATGATCCTGGGCATTGATCTTACCCATATGACAGTGGTGATTCCTTTATGCTCCAGGGTGTGTAATTGTTTCTCTATCATCAAGGAGTGAAGGAGACCCTTATGTCATTTCTCATTCTTCTTAACATTCCCTATCACACGGCTGTAGAGTAAACTAGTAATTTCAACATTTTTGATTTGTGGACAACTTAACAATTTCCTTGGAAACATGGGGACCCTGTTCAAGGACTCTGTGTGAGCTGATGGTAGGCTGCCTTTTCTTAGCTCCTTTCCTGGACCCCCTAGAAATAATCCCTGGACCTCCAAAGGGGCTGCAGAACAAAGATTGTAAAGCCAAGATGTAGGTTTTTGAGGTGAAGATTTTTTGTTTTTTATAACCAAAAACTTATCAGAAAGGAGCCTGAATGTCTGATTGCAAGTGAGTGGTCATTGTTGCACAGTCTGTAAATAACCACTGTTAAAACAAGTAGGAGAAGGGCACTGAAAAGAGACAAGAAGCAGAGAGAAACAAATGGTTCTAACAAAAAGCAAAAGGCAAAAAGCTGCTTTTTACATAGGGAGTCTCTGAGTTTATTATGCTCCTGGTTCAATTAACAATGATAGCTGCCAGCTCAATTGGCAACACAAGAAATAAACTCTGCTGAGTAACATGGTAAAGGAGGAATCCCTCTGTCTCTTCCTGGTGTTTTAATTGTCATGGGAGAAGATTCACCACGTTAGATTCAAGAAGCCTCTCTCAGAAAGGTGACACTGGTTCCCAGTACTCTTCCCAGGTTTGCTGGTAGGCTGCTTTTCTGCCATTTCACCCTAAGATTCCCCTACAGAGGTTTCCAGTGGGCTGTCTGGCTAGTCACCCAGGTTGCATGCTCCCCTGAGGCATCCATGGGGAAGTATCCAGGGACCTTATTATTTTCTGGTGCTGATCTGAATTCTAATCAGATCCCAAAACCAGAAAAAAAAATGCATCTCTAATTTGAATTCAAGACCAGCTGTGTGAGCAGCTAAATCTCTCAGTGCTGTAAGGAATCTGCTGTTGAAAAGTCCCATGTCCAAAACTGGTAGTTAATAATGACACAGAACAATAATGAAAAGGGGGAAAAAAAATCAATGTTTACAGAGCTTAATTAGATGACAACAAAAAAGTATAGCTAGCCTATTTTCCCTTTCCCCCTCAGGTATTTTACCAAGTGGAAAGAAATCAGTCATCTACAAATGTACAGGTTTAAGATCTGAATTCAATTTTTATTCTGAATAATAGAAGTAAAACTTTCTTTGAAATAACTGAAAAACCATTCTATGCTATTAGCAAGTCTTGGCTCAGGAGGGTCAGACCAAAGTCATGTTACTCTGTACTAGCCTTATTTCTTATATCCTTTCTTTGCCACTGGTCACTGTCACAGACAGGATACTGGGCTGTGTGGACTCTCGAGTTTGACACAGAAGGGCTCCTGTGTTACGTTCTTGAGACCCATTTTCTCTCCATCTGGTGTCATGCAAAATATTTCTGTTTGCTTCAAATGACCTAGCTGTTGATCCCAGGAAAGAGAAGGACAGTATGTTCTGGATTCTGGAAACACCAGCACCCTTCACATAGGGGAGCAGTCCCTGCTGAAGCTAAACCCACATGTATTTCATAACTGGACCTTCTATATGCAGCAGAAGCAGTTGCCCAGAAAGGCAAAACACTGCCTGCCAGATTGCACCATGTGCCCACTCATGATAACCTGACCAACAGGATACTAAGCAGGATTAAGTGCTTTCCTCTCCAGCAGAATACTTCCAAACTGAATAGGCAGTGCTCAGTAATTACAGGCTACAGCGTATTAGCCCCTGTGGTGAGGACTGCAGTCGGGCAGTACTTCACAGTGGATTATTTGCTCAGAAACTCAACTGTTTGCTGAAAGCACTGTACTACAAGACTTTACACCAGCCTGAATCTATCCTTTAACCTCGTAACTCAGTGCAAGAACTTCATCCATAAATGGCATAAATTTATTAAATATACTGATTCTGTTTGACTGTTCATTGAGAATCTATCTGGGTCTGTAGCTGCTCTGCAAACAGATCATCATGGATGTTTGCACTCTGGGCTCCAGTTCCAGTTCCTCTGATTGACTGGAAACACTGGTCTCCTGAGTTTTGAACACTGGCCCTTCCATAGCAGTGTTCAATCACTGAAATCAAAACAGTAACACAAATGTGAAACTGCTATAAATGACAGGAGAATCCCACGAGGTGGAAAATCCTTTCTTTCTTCTGCCTGGTTTGACTTGTTGGCTTACTCACTGAATGTCTTTTTTTTTCCCAAGTGGAAACAGACTAATTTCTAAAAATAATACCCCCCCCTCCAAACCTTGAGCACGTAAAGCCTGTAAATATATAAACTTAACCCCAAACTGAGTCACCTTGTGCAAGAAAATAAATAAAACTAAACACCAGGTTGACATTTTTTGTTTAATGCCATCACGGTTGCTGGTAGGTGGTGTGGAGACAATAATATCTGGGTATGTAATTATGTGGACATCTGTTTGGTCTGGACAGTTCCATTTCTATTCTATCAAATGAAGCCATCAAAGGGATGAAGAAAACAACCCACTTCAGTTCTCACCCATTTGCAGGCCTGTTAAAGCACAGTCCACAGGTTAAGCTCCAGTGCTCAACTCTGTAGCCAGTCCCTTGCAAATATTATGTGAAACAAAGGCTACGTGAAAAACATTTATGCATGGACTTTGCTACGGACGTGGGCAATAAATAACTGGCCCAGTTGGATCACGGGGAGCTGGATCAGTCCTGACCTCCAATTACACCACAGCAGGGCTGACGCTGCCCCCTTTCCCCCAGCACCAGCTGCAGTATCACTGGAAAGGTGCAGCCCCCGTGAAGCACAAGTAGAAGTTCCTTAGTGGGAGTACTGCTACCTGTAGCTTTACTTTCTGATTTGCCCCATTTGCCTAGTGTTGGAGATGGTTTCAGAGGCGCATGGAGAAAACAGTCAAACATTCTTTTTTATTTTCTGTAGCCTTTATCCTCTAGATACAGAACATGAATACATGGCACAGCTGCACTTTGAAAAATTATTTTCTATTTTCAATAACGAAAACAGCAAAAAGACCCTGTGTCATGGGCTTAACAGATTTTCACTGTGGTCAAAATGGGGAGGCTTGACACGTGTACGTGTTTCATGTTGGGAACTACTCCAGCTTGCAAGTGATACTTGAAATAGATTTTACATGTGTCGTTACCTGCATGTCCTGACTGGGCCAGATCACTTCAGCCCCTTCATGTCTTTTGTCTGTCATCAGCATTATCTGCCCCAGCCCAATAGCTCTCAAATAAATAACAACAATCTTGTTACATATAATTTGTCTGTCCAGCTAGGCCTACGTTTTTATGGACGTGGCTTTATCTCCCTGTACTTCAGGTGCTGTCGAAACAACCATGCAGAATTTGTAGAGTAAACAGAGAGGAAATAACTTCCAGGGCATTAAACCTCCTTCTGTCCTTTGGACTGATGATTTCCTGAGGTTGGCCAGTTGCTGCAAATCACCACTGTCAGACGAAGCAGGGGTTGTAAATAACCTTACTACCCTGGAATCACTTTTGGTGCTAGCATGCAGGGCTGGGGGCATACTGCTAGAACAGGTAATGTGTTCAATATTTTTGTGTTCAATACTTTGTCTTTCTAATGATCTGAATACAGTGGTTCCTTCTGTAAAATAATGTCATAAGCAGTGAATCTGGATCATTACCTTAAAGAAAATCAACAGTGAATGTCAATGCAGTTTCTTTCTATTTTTAATGCTTTATGCATTTGAACCAGCTGTTTTTAAGGGATATACTCAAATACCAGGCAATGATATATTTTTCTCTGGCTATTTGTTGTTCCTTTCACTGCCACATAATTTCCAATATGCTGAGCAACAACATATTGAAAGTTGAGTCAGCTTTATTTGAAGGCCAGATGAAATTGTCCAGGCTGAAACTTTACTGTTTTTTACAACCAACAATAGTAATAACCATATTGGCAGTATTATAATACAAAATGGATTGTGTTGTGAGAAATGAGGCCAGATGGGACTCCAGCTGTCACCTTAAAAAAGAAAACATTAGAATCCAATTAAAATGCACTTAGGGTTATATTTTGCTAAAGTTTTACAATAATTAATTTCAGACCTATAAAACTAATATCACTTTTAATTTATAGCTTCACTCCAAAAGTTATCTTTGTGCTTGGTTTTAAGTAGCAGAAGTAAGAACATCTTACTGTATCTGGACTGCTTCTAATTGCCTTCAACCACAACAGCAGGGTGAAAGTCCTTGTTAGTGTGTTGCTGGATTATGACTATAGTTTAGAGTGTGTTCACTCAGTAGCACAGGGGAAGATACAACAGTCTTCACTTCACATGCTTTTGGGCATGAGGGCTTCAGTTTCCTGCTTGGTGTTGGATCCCATGTAGTTCTGGCCAAACAATTTTTTTGATGAATATTTTCCAATGGAAATTACTGATTCAATAAAGTGAAAAATTTCTGGAGGAACAGGTTGTTTTCAACATAATTTCCTGATTTCCAAATAGCTTAAAAATATTGTTATTATATTCTATTTTATGAACATACTAGGGTCAAAATTGAAATGATCCATTTTTAATTTGATCAAAACAAATTGTTTTCTTGATCCAAAGCTACATTTTTAGAGAATAGTTAGCTTGAAGTTTTAGATCTTTATACATCCTTCCAACTGAAACCTAAGATGGGCTTAGGCAATCCTGGAAAATTTTTACTTCCCCCACAGCAGTCCCAAGACAAACAGTCATCTGAAGACACATCTCTTATTTGCCCCATGGCAAATCTCTTTCAGGGTTTTCAGTTGCCCTTGTTCCTGTAACAGCGAAGCACAGATTCACTGTCTAGTTTAATGTTCTAAGGATTTATGCACTAGGGTTAAAATGTTCAAGCCTGGCTGTTTATAGAGAGAGACATGTATATCCACACTTAGCACTTAAGTAGGTGGCCTCATTTTCTGAAGTACCAACTATTTATCCAGAGGGCATGTTTATTTAATGTTAGGCACTCAAGTGCAGTGTTCCAGCCTTATCTCTTTGAATTTCATGATATCAGAAGAAACAGCCTACCCTATTGTTTATGCTAATGTACATGGAAATCACCCCAAGAGCTATACTGTAAACAAAAGAGAGAGAAGAAGGACAGACACAAACCCATTACTTAGGGTTTTTTATGTGTTCATGCTGTTTGGGCTGTCCCCTTGTTCCTGACAGTGAAACATGGAATGTCATGCTCTGTCTGTGAGTGATCATTGCTTCTGATCGCTGCAAGGAATGCAGAAGTTACTACCAGCTTCATACAGGCAATATGAAAAATGAATAGAAAGTAAAGACAGAACAGCTGATGGAGGGCTATACATATTCTTATCAAGCACAAGGTTGTGCAAAATACTGTAAACCTGAGGATTTTGGCAGAAAAATCAAGACAATCCTCTTCAGTCAAGGCTGATGTCTTGAAATTACATGTCCTGTCGGCAAATCCCATTTTTAGATAAGTCGGTTTTGATTTAGTGTGTTTCTGATATTGATGATTGCTGGTATTATTATTTACCACAAAAATTATGATGATATCATCTTTATAAAACACCAGCAGTGCAAGTGGCACATAAAAACATTCTTAAAAAAAATCCTTCCTTGTAGCTGTGTTGTAAGGCTTAATTTCTTAATGCCTCTGACACTTGACTGAAACATGCCACACAGATGAATATTATGAGCAGTTCTTACACTCGACAGTCACAATCTGCCTTCTTTTCCTGTGGTTCTAAAGAAATAGGCTGCATTTTCTTCCCACAAAAAAAATACAAGAGTTTTCTTCAGTTTCATCATTGCTTAGTAGTTAAAATACAGCTAAAAATAGCAACACTAACAGTAGTAAAAAATACTGCTGTAGTCTGAAGCCACAGAAAACTTATACGGTGCAATGCACATTTAGGTGACTGTCTTTTGTAGCTGCCATCAACAGTGGGGGAAGAAGATGGAGAAAAGGCAAAAGGTGTCAATGAAAGGGGAGTGTATCAGCAGGGGAAGATGCAGGGCTTGATTTCACAGAGTTGTCGGAGTCTCCTTGCTGTCTACCACAGCTTTTGTGATTGAGCATGCTAACTGTGCCACACAGATAGATCGTTAGAAGCAACCATCTATTACCATACCATCACCTCTAAGCTCATTGCTGCTTTGTCTTTCAGCCCTAGTGTCCCTCTTTGAGAGCGTTTTCCTTCAGGTTCCTGGGCAGACACTGGAAGCAGCAGATCGTTTCAGGAGTTCGGTCTCGGGGGCTGCTCCACGCTGGAGCACCACTTCTGAAAGCCCTGCAGTGCTCCGTGCACTTCTTGCCTTCCTCCTAAGAAAGGGAACTTCTAAGTTCAGTCCAATATTAAACTACTGACCTAGAAAGGTTTTGTTGTTTTGTTGTCAATTCAGGGGGTTGGTATGGCTAATCTGTTGCTGTTTCGAACATGCTGTAGGTGTATGAAGTGGTAACACCAAAGCTTTAGTATTCAGGGCCGTTAGACAGATGAACCCTTGCAAAATGCTGAATTAATCTGCCAAAGGGCTGATCGTACACGTCTTCATCTACACCCGACTCAGGCTACCAGGGTGATGGAGAAGGGGAACATTGTGCTGCAGCTGTTGGCAGGAGCTGAGTATCTTTGTTCCCTGAGATTCAGACACATGGAGTGCCACCATACGTGGGTTTATCAAGGTTTGTTTCAGAGATGATGCAGATGCCTCCTGCCACAGCACCCTCCTACTGCCCAAGCTGGAGTGGTTTGTTAATGGCCCTGGCAAATGCATTTGCTTTTTCTGCTTTTGCAGAGGAACTAAACCGGTAATATCAAATCACAGACACTTCTCAGGCAAACAGAGGAGCAGCTTGCTGAGGCAAGGCAGATGTGACTGAGACCCTACTTCAGACTTAACGACAAATGTTTTCTTAAACAGAGAGAAAAATGTTTTTCTGGTGATCTAGTACAGTGTAAGGAAATACAAACATTTTCTCTTACAGTCATCTGTCAGGCAGGCAAATCCTGTTCCTATGTGGGCTGATCACAGGTGCCTTTAGGATCCAGTACTTCCAGAGACCTTGTGTCAGATACAAGCCCTGCATCCCTTGGTGAAACAGTGACTAGGACTTGGAGGTTGCTAAATCCTCCTTCCCCCTTTCTCCTGCACAGAGTGCAGGAGAAGTGAAGGGTGTGGAGGGTGTACAGAGACCAGAGCCCTCTATAGCTCCCAAGACAGATACGGGATCCTGCCGAGCAAGAGTGGACCAGTTAAGCAATGTCTGCAGTTTACAGATCATCTCCAAGGTGCTCATGTTTATGTGGTGTCAGAGGTGAGCTTATCTCTCCTAGAGAGTGGAGATGGGAGAGTGTCTTAGACTGCAAAAAAATGGACCAAAGGAACTGAGAAAAGAAAGATTCAGAAAAAAAAATGCTATGGGAAGGGGGGAGAGAGTGAGAAGGTTAATCAATCCCAGGAATGTCTTATCTCTAACAATTTGTTGTGCTGCCTTCAAAACTGCTTTCCTAATTGTTCATTACACATACATATCATTTAAATCCCAGGAAAATACATGGTTCTCTTGCAGAAAAGCCTCAGCATGAAAGTCTGGTTCACTGTAATGTTGTTTCATCTGTAAGTAGTACAACTGGGGAGGGTGCCAAGGGCTTCCTCTCTATTTCTGCTCAGGGTGATCCTCCTGGAGGCCTTGTGCCTTTGTAATCTCCCAGTTGCATTCATGACATCTGTGGCCTTGAATTGGTGAAACTCTAGGTCCTGCAATTATAGAGAAGCTTTCTCATGATCTGGACAATTGTGCTGATTTCCCTTTGGCTCCTTTGAGGGAAAGGGGAAAGAGTAAGCAAAAAGAAAGGTCTTACAAGCATTGAGGAGTTCAGGCTGGGGGCTGAGGCAGACCAGAGCACTTGCAGGGAGGTGAGCCAGGGCTTTGCTGCAGGGAGGGACACCCCAGCTGCACCCTGCTCTTGGCTACTAGAGAATTGACAACCAGTGCCATTTTACTATCTGGAGGCACAGTGTCACAGGAGTCTGCCACAGGTTGACATTTGTGCTTCTGCTGGCATCTCCGTGTTAGAAAACTCTCAAGGTGCAGAAGACACTGGCTTTGTGAATTGTGCCAATGTAGCTAGTCATGCCATTCAAGAGTGTCCCATGCTGACCTGCGTTATGAATGAATGGAAAGCCTTTCAATTGATGTAAATTGGCGTTATCCTGGAAGAGGAGGAGAAACAATAAAAATGAATATGGGTACATTTTCTGGGAAGTCCAAGACGGAAAAACAGCCTCATGTATGGTCTTTTGTGCAAGGTTTGATGCTCTGCAGGATGTCATTGTAGGTCTCTCCAACCAGCTCATTTGCCCAATCTGTCTAGCCCCAAACTCCTTGCCAGCTGGCTGGTGAGAGTCTACAAAGTGATGATGACTTCTCCTCCACTGTTACAGGTTCCTGGAAGGGAATCTGCTGGTGCTATAGGATGGGAGCTAGCTCCCTACAGAATGTTCCAAGTCTTGCCCTGCAAGTGTGGAAATTATACATTTATTGCTGCTCATTTCAAGCATGTTATGCTCTGTGGTGCTACCAAAGGGTACTAAACTTTTGGGACTAAGCTGCTTCTTCCTTTTGACAAGGGGGACAGCAGCTTGGCCATGGCTGTGGTCAGACTTGAGGTTCAGGAAAATATCCCAAGAAAGCATTTCCTCTGTGTTCTTCAGATTTTGTAGCAGTATTACCTCCATGATGTATACATTTGCCTCTGTGTTGGTGGGTTCCCTGACCCCTTTTTGCAAGAAGGGCCTTGCTAGTAAAGCATCATTGTCACAGCATCTGAGGAGGATAAACAGCAAAAGAAGGCCTCAGAATCTGCAGTAAGCAGTGTCTGAAGGTGTGTTTTTGATATGATTGTTTTTTATAGAGCATAGAGAAATATGATTTGGTCTGTGTGATGTAGATAAAGACTGAGTGCAGAGCATACTACGTTGTATGTGCACAAAGGTTTGTGGGATGGTTATTGATCTTGGTAATATATAGGACAGAGATGACCAGTCTGCTCCAGAAATTCCTAGACTTGACTAGTTTGGGCACAAAGACTCTCTTTTTGATGTGGATCACAAAACAGGGTAAATATATGCAGTGGAACCTGAACAGCAAATGGCCCTGTTAAGGAATATTGATTTTGGCAACTTAATACTGCTGGAGCTGAAAATTTCAGGAGTTAATTCAGAAAGGTACAAGAATATCACATAGATGCCTTGGTATTTGCCCTGGCTATTCCAGCTGCTGTTGCTTGCCTGTGTCTCATGCTGGAGAAAGAAAAAAAGATGAAAAAAAAGCAAAAAGAGACTTTTCAAGTCAATGCCACAGACAAGCAAAATATAATACATGAAAAGGCCAAATTTGCTAGGAGGTGCCAAGAACAAGGGCAAACAGCTGAAGCTTTTATTACTGCAGATCACAGTTTTGCTGAACATTGCATATACAGAATGTTAAAAGAAGAATTAATAAGAGGCAGAATAATTTTTGGCAAAAGAGACTACCAGTTCATCAGCACAACTTACGCTTGGGCCCAGACTGCTCGCTAACAGCGACTTGAGCAAAAGTGATGCTGACCTACATACTGGCAGCACAGAAGAGATTGCAGCAGACCAGTGAAGAATAGGAACACAAACATGAAAAGAGCAGCTGCAAGCAGTTTTAATATCAGAAGTAGGGCTCAGTGAGTGAGAAAAAAAGCCAAGAAACTTTAACAGGAGAGAAGACAGAAAAGCTGTGGGAGACATGGCAAAGAACCATGCCACACAGGCCGTAAAGTCCCTCTGAAGACTCAGAATATAAGAGATGCCACAAGGGACATGTTGTCAGAGCAGGGTAGCAGGGAAATGATCACTAAACCCATGTTTCTATTCTGCAACCTGAAAGGACAACATTCTTTCAGAAATGCATGTTAAATAATCAAAATCTTGCATTTAAAATAGGAATATTTGACAGCAGTCCCTACAGTTCCACTAAAAGATTAGAGTAATAGGGTTTGAGATGGATATATGGGGAGACCAAACAGGATATCAAGTATGGCTTAGAACACTACAGAATGTTTCCAGCCACTTCTCTGGGAGCCTTAGAAAAGGATGCAAAGCTCTTCAACATATTATTTTGTGGTGCTGAGTCTTGCATTGTGCCTATCTGAACATTCTCACTTGACAGCCATCTGGCATATATTCAGCCCTTGGGCATCTAGAAATGAAGCTATGTTAAACTGTGACAACAAATCATCATCCAAAGACCCTTGACCTTCCCTTCTACCTTGCAAGTGCATAACCGATTTCAGCAAAAGCCTTAATCCTTTCCCCAGGTTTGCATATTGATAAGGAATGATAACATATGGCTAGAAATGGGAAAGTCATCTGAGCCTCTCAAAACATGCCCTGTTGCCCTCCACTAAGCAGACTGGATTTCAAGGAGACAAGTAGGTTTTGAATCCATATGTGCCAGATTGTTGGGAAGGAATTAGTTTGTATGGATTCAGTAGATGATTGATTCTTTTTGCAATATTTTACCACATTTTAGCAATCAAATTTGTCTCAGCGCTGAAGACCCCGTTTATGAGCTGAAATGGAAACAAATTGGGCTGGTCAGAATATGAGCAAAGACCAGAAATAGGCCTAACAGCAATGTAAATACATCGTTGAAAAATTCAGTGTGAAACATACTGCTGTGGGTTTCTAGTCTGTATATATCTACATTCCATGCATTTATCACCTACTTGTCTGATCCATGGCTTTGGTTAGTGTTGGGTTTAAGATTATAGTTTGGGAAAAGAAGTAATTAATAGCTTCATTTATTACTTTGACTGTCATTAATCACCAGTGACACTAATACTGGGTCCACACATGTCACTTGGCAGACTCCAATATCTAGTCATCCTGTGCCTAGAAGGATTGACCAGAAGCCTGGGCCTGCAGTGTGGGTGTGCTCCCATGGCCCAGCCTTGGCAAATGGCCTGGACCACAACAGCTGCTAAGAGAAGAACGTGAGTGTAAACAGTGTGAGTGAGGTCACATACACTAAACCGTTTGGGAGGGTTGTCCTGGTTTCGGCTGGGATAGAGTTAATTTTCTTCCTAGTAGCTGGTATAGTGCTGTGTTTTGGATTTAGAATGAGAATAATGTTGATAACACACTGATGCTTTAGTTGTTGCTAAGTAGTGCTTACACTAAGTCAAGGACTTTTCAGCTTCCCATGCTCTGCCAGGTGCACAAGGAGCTGGGAGGGGGCACAGCCAGGACAGCTGAGCCAGGCTGGCCAAAGGGCTGTTCCATACCGTGTGATATCATGCCCAGTATATAAACTGGGGGGAGGTGGCTGGGTGGCAGTGATTGCTGCTTGGGAACTGGCTGGGCATCAGTCAGCGGGTGGTGAGCAATTGCACCGTGCATCACTTGCTTTGTATATTCTTTTATCATTATTATGACTCTTATTATTTTCTCTTCCTCTGCTGTCCTATTAAACTGTCTTTATCTCAACTCATAGATTTTACTTTTTTTTCCCAGTTCTGTCCCCCATCCCACTGGGGGCAGGGAGGGTGAGCGAGTGGTGGTGTGGTGCTTAGTTGCTGACTGGGGTTAAACCACAACAGAGGGTGTTCAACCAAAACCAGTCATGTAAAAGAGGAAGGTGACCATCAGCAGGATTAAACCATTTACTCTTTTTGAGACTCAGAGACTGACCTGTACATCTCTGGAAGCTATCCTGGATATGATCAGTAAAACCTTTTTTCATATGTTCTTGGCGAATATCCTTCCTGGTAGCAGGACAAGTGTTTTAGTATGATGACACAACCAAGCCATGGACCTGTGGACATTGTTGGACACAGCTACTATAAATTTAAATCTTGTCTCCCAGTCTGTTTGCAGCTCCAAGTGTTGGCAACGGAGATAGCTCACCCCCAATGTCTAAAGATACCTCTCTTCCCTTATCTTGAACACTGTTCTTCAGAAATCTAGGTCTAGTAAATATCTAGACTCTAAACATCCATACCAGCCTATAGGACTCATCAAGCTCCTGATGAGAGTTTCCTTGACAGCAAAGAGACACCATTTGCTGATGACCCAGATTTGCTACTTGCATTCTCCAACAACATTTAAGTGGGAAGGGATGCCTTTTCTTTCTAGATCACATGATTTCTTGTACATTCATCATACCTCATTACCAAACTTGACCTTCAGCTTCCTCTTCACATTATGTACCACTTGTATACCCTCCTGGTTGTCATTCCCATGTTGTAGAAGGCTTTTCTGGCTTAGCAAGACCACATCAAGGCAAGAAAATGTCATTTTAGCATATTTCACCTTCCAGCTGGTGATTTTAGATAGCTGCATTTGTGGAAAAAGAGTCCAAACAGAAAGACTCCTTGCTGAAGGCTTGCAGTTTACAGGGAACAAGCTCTGCACAGCAGTGCGTTGGAATTTCAGGTGAACAGGAATGCAGGCAAGGCTCTTCAGGCTTTTCTTTGAGTGGCAGGGCCAATGTGGGCTCAAGCACAGGCACAAACTTCAGTCACAATCATACTTGTGGGGAAAAAAAAGTATCGAGAATAAATGAGATCTTGTATCACCTCCTCATTCAAAATTAGTTTCAACGGGGTCCATCCAATACACATGAGTCTTTATTACCTACTAGGTCATAAATGGAGTCAAAATCCAGGTCAAGCATGGCGTCACCTTTACTCATGATACAGAGGTTTGTTCCTGGCAGGAAGGCCAAGTCTTTGGTGTGTTATCTAACTTACAAATAGGAAAGATGGAATTATGGGGTACCCATTTGCTGCGGGATGGAAGGCAAGTAGAGAAGGAAGAAGAAAGGAGAGCAGACCTGCTCTACTCGGGGAGGAGCAGCATATTTTAAGGAATGTAGGCCTCTCTTTTACTAGCAAGAGTTGCTAAGCTGGTGCGTTCTTGTTAATTTACCTCTTTTCTGGTCCATGGTGTCTCTGCATCTGTGTTTTGACTAGCCTTGAACTGTGTGTGCACAGAAGTCCTGATTTTGTGTGTCACCTCAGAAGCCAGAGCCACTAATGGATGCCGTGCCAAGCTCAGATGCTGTATGCTGGAGAATAAAGTCCTGCAACTATCAGTGCAAGTGAAAGAGCTCTTCAGAGGCTCTGCAGAGGCTCTGCAAGGCATAGCAGGCTATAATTTTTCTTCCCTGTACTGGGAATGTATTGGTATCCAGTCTGTCCCTCAAACTTCACCAAAGGGTGGGCAGGCAAGTCAAAGTACCTTCCATGTCAGTCCAGCAGGACATCACCCCTAGGTAAGCTTGCATGTGGCCCTTGCTGATCCAGGAGGGTTTCATGACCCAATGTAGTGGTGTGAAGGCAGTTAAGACCACTCTGACTGCTTGGATGTTGTGTCCTTGTTGTGAGGAGAACAGTGTGAGCCATCTCCTGTCCATAGACCCCCAAGTTGTGGGAAATGCAATTTACCCAGTCATGATAACTGTGTACTCCCCACTGTGGTTACAGGGGCTTGCATGTTGAGAGACTGGAAACCATTCCTATTGACATAACACAGGAGCATTTAATTTGTCTTGCATATAATTTATTATATGCTGTAACTGAAGGAATCAATTCTGTCTGTGATCATTAAACAAACCCTGTGGAAATGTGGCCTAGAAACCAATTTAGACACCAAGCCTGTGTATACTCATGCTGCCACAGCACATAACAACTATGGGGAGCTCATTTTTTTGTTTTCTGCAAAAATTTGGAATTAAAAAATGAGAAAAACAATGAACATTTAAAATGGAAAAAACCCAGGCCCATTTTCCACATGTTTGAATGTTGATGAAAATACTGCTTTTTGGTTTGGTTTTGTAAAGAAATGAGGTTTATTTGGCCAGACTCTGTGCATCTTATGTGCATTAAGGGTGTGTGTGGAAAGTTTCTTTCTAAAAGTTTTGAGTATGTTGGCCAAATTCAATTACACTGAGAAAAGGTTAGAAATCTCAAAGGTATTCAGCATTGGTGAATTAATCGAAAACGTATTTTGAAGTCATAGCTAGCCATTAAGTATGTTTTTACAAGTTTTTATGTCAGTGGTTGCAAATATTTTAATGTTGTCTTTGGAGCATGGTGCACCACAAACCTTTAGCCCAATAAAGTCATAGGCCTAGCACAAAACTAGAGCTAAGATATACGATAAGGTGGTGAAACAGAATATCATAAACAAGCAAATGATGGCAAGAATGATACTAAGAAAGAAAACCACTGCATTAACATAGTTTGAAATAAAAATTAGTTTTAAGAAAAATAGAATGCATCCTAGAAGTAAAGGGATTTTATATTTATTGTTGTGGTTGGCAATACTTTTTCAGAGTGTGCTCCTATAGCTTTAGAAGACTAAAGGCATTAGGTTTAGAATGAGCTTTCTATTTTTCCCTCCAAAGAGGCTCATTATTTAATAAACCTCTTTTATTCTGTTTGTTTTCCAATTCTGACCCTTGCTACCCAACATAACAAGACTTTGATGGTTCACATGGAGGTAAACCTAACTGCTAAGCTGCAATGCAAGTTTTTCATGCTGTAGAAGCTCTTCAGGCAACAGACAATTTGTCAAAGTTAAAGAGCACTGTAATGTGAATCTCACTTATGTGATTGTTCTATTTTAAACAGAGTGGGGGCTCAGCAGGTCCTTTCCACAGAATTTTCCATTTCTAATTCTGCTAGTTGGAACATGCTATATAGAAAGTCTCTTAAAATTGAAATAAAATATTAGAATGTTGAAGAACACTTCAGTGCAACTAACAAATTTTTAAGATGGTAATAGTGTTTATTATTCATACTACAGCATTGCCTACAGGTCCTGGCAGTTTGGAGCGGTACTGCACGATCTTCAAGGCCAAACTAAAATTTTGTTCTCTCAAAAATCTTATGCTCTAAAACATGGACAGAAAATGAGAGAAAATTAATACTTTCTTTTTTTTACTTATGGGAATTTGAGGCAAGCAAAGAAACAAAATAAATATATTTTAGAACACTGGACATGCAGTGATCTGTGTAGTATTTATTTCATGTGTTTAAGGTCAAATATAAGGAGTAGTTGCAAGTTAAACAGGGTGGAAGACATGAGCTTTCTTAGCCTACCCTCTGCTGTCCCTGATTGCCTTCCCCTAAACAGAGGGTTCCTGTCCCTTCAGATCTGGTGGCGCCTTCTTGTTTCACCACTCCTGAAGTGGTTCCTCTCAAAAGAACCTGATTTACCTTAAACATTGCTGTGCAGGTTTATAAAACACACCCTTCTGACAGGACAAGCAGAGGAAGTAATTGTATATGTGGTTATGCTGCTGTAAAGTAATTGTAATCTCCATGGAGAGAGCTGATGAGCAGTTTGAGATTGGATGAGAGCAGTATTCTTTCCAGATACCTGCAGCCAAAACAACATGTCTTGCCCATGCCTAACATCCATGAACATGGGCTGCTGCCTGAAGCAGGCAGGAGCTAGAGGAGGTATTCAGAAAATGGGAAGCCAGGTTGATGTGCCAGGAGTCCGAGTATACAAGACTCCCGAATGGACTTAAAGAGTATTAATGTATTGTCAAGTAAGGCAGTGAGATGAAAAGCAAATAATAATGAAGACCAAGGCTGGAAAAGCACAGAGAAGAGTTTGAGAAGGGTTGTTAGCAACAAAACCTCTGCTGGAAGCACCAGAGACCGAGTGGAATATGCATGAGCTGCAGATCTGGTATGCAGAGCATGTCCTGGAGTTCAACTCTTGATTTGAAATTCCTTCCATCTCCTCTGATACAGGATGTTTAGGATGCCTTTTCCATTCAAGATGGGTGTAAGCATTGCTCTGGAAGCCAAATTCTGTCTCCAAAGCAGGGGACTATCTGTATTTAGTTCTTCCAGGCCCAACTGTACTTGTCAGTGACTTTAAAGTTTGCATCTCTTTTTTAGCCTAGTGAGTCCAGTTTTGTAATCCACTTTGCCCTTTCCTACCTCTCTGTGTGTCACTGCTCCTCTATTTAAAGAGAAGCACATAATGCCTTTGTTTTAGTTTTGTAAAATATTTTTGATGAGAAATATCTTGTCCCTCTTCTCCACTGCCTCCTTCTCTGTGAGGTTACCCACTGGTCCTCTGTATTTCCTTCTCCAGATGTTTCAACCTGCAGATCAGGAGTTCTCGAAAGCAGGCTTCTTGAGTGATCAGTTACCACAGTGTGAAAATGTCTGCTGAGGTATTTGACAGACAGACACCATCTCCAGAGTGGCTAGCCAGTCCATTGGGGTGCTTTTAAAATGCGTGATAATGAATCAGATTCTCAGAGCTGGAGCACTCTGCAAATCTTGCTGCTCTAAGTCTCTCAAGTTGAATGCTCCAAAGTCAGAGATATCCATAGTCAGGAGTCATGCCTGTAAAGCTTCTCAACATCACAGTGTCCTCCACTGGGTTCCTAGATCAAATATTTTTATTTAACTAGTCAGAAGGAAGGAAAATTGGTCAGGAATAATGCAAAGGAAAGAGTAAGAAAGAGCAATAACAAGCATAAACAGCTCTCCCATTAGTCTTCCTCCCAAAACGCATGCACACAAGATGAATAGCAAAGATATCCAGAGAAGAACCACAAACAACTCCTTCCTTTTACAGCTCTTCCAGGGGAGAAATAAGGAAGCTCTTTGTCATTGCTGTCACCCAGCTCTTTAACATTCTGGTCCTGCCAACACTTACAAATTTATTCATAGCCTAGAATATCTTGTCCAGAATTCAAACTCATAGTGAATGATTTACCCGAAAACCTCTATTTAACAGATTTTTCAAAAACAAAACAATTCTTAAGACATTAATTAAATAGAACTGAGATTAAATTAAAAAAGGAATCTCATTTCCCTTGCATGAAATGTGGTGGCAGTTGGAAAGTATAACCCAGCATTGCTTCATGTGAGCATTGCTTAGTGTACATGCAGAGCATCGGTGTGAGGAAATTAAATACAATCAGGAGGCCTCACAATATTTTATGGATACAGACTTAAATTTAAACATAAAAGTAGTAATTAAACTGGGATTTCAGCTGAGTATTATGTATTATACCAATCTGATAATTGCAAAAGTATTTAAGGAAATGAATATACTTTCAGCTTAACAAAAACCTCTTTCTGGTACATTGCAAAGTGCTGTGTTATTCCCCCTTTCTATTCTCCATTCTTTGCAATACTTTTTTAGAAATGGAAAAATCCCACTAATAGGGTTTCTGAAACCAAATGCAGACAATAGTCTTGTGCAACTCTGTGGGATATATTATGGGTGCCTACTGTGGGTGAATAATTTAATTATTAAAATTAGTTCTTCCCATGGTATGTATCAAGATTTGGTACTTCTGGGTATAATTGGGTTAAAAGGTTGATTGACCTGTGAAAGTAGGGTGCATATCTGGTCTCTAGCCTAGGGCGAGTTCATGGTCTGAGCACCACTTTCTGGCCAGATTGATACTGCAGAGTTGGTCCTCCCTAATGTGTTTTCCCATACAGTGTGTTATTCAAACTTGTATCTATTTACTAGTGTTTTAGGTCAAATCCAAGTGATTTTTTTCTCCCTTTCTTTCCCTGCTGAAATTAAAAACTAAAGCAGGTGAATAATAACTTTAGTTTAACCACATTACTTGTCTTCCCCTCAGTGAAATGTTTAATTTCATTTTATATTTCCTTTGTTCCCTTTTTTTTACTATTCTGCCTGGGGAACTTCCAGACTTCATCATGAGACTATTACATTTGGAATATCTGAGGAAAAAGTATTTCGCAAATTTATTTGTTTTGATTTTCTTAGTCACAGCCATTCACTAATAGATTTAGTTGCACTCAGATTGCATTTGTCCAGATCTAGTCTCAAGTGCATTGTCTACTTTAGCTTTTAATGACTCAAGAGTTAGAACTTCCAGTGAGGTCATCGGTATCTGTCATATCAAAAAACAAAGGCACATAAAATGAGAGTGGTTGAAGAAATGAGCTGAAGAGTAACCCTCTAGCCAAGCCTTTCTGATTTCAGTGACATTCAGGTTGTCCAAGTTGGTGGTCCACACAACATTTTTCAAGAGCTGCATACCATGGTCTTATGGCAGTCACATGACTGGATCTACATGTACCAGACACAGGGTGTGCACAGACACTGTGGAACCTCCCATTCTTGGGAGATGAGTTGTGCTGCTGATGCGTAGCCCCATGCATGGTCCCTGGATGAGCATACACTTTGTGAACTCCTGAGAAAGGGAGGGAGCTCCTGGTCACCATTTAATAAAGCCTGCTCCTAGTGGTTCTTTTTCCAAAGGACAACATGGTACCTGTCAAGGAAATGGCTGCGTATCAAATAATGAAATGTTCTGGGGTGCCACATACCCAACTCTCATTTTTCCCAACAGCGTCTCTGTCCTTTTTCTCATCACATGTATGAGTGTGCTCTGAGCCAAGGGAATTGTCTGCCAGCTCTTTGCCCAGATCTGCAGGTGCCAGACTACATATAGTCTATGGGAGGAAGAAGGGGACTGCGGCTGAGCATCCCCAGCCCACATCTAGGTGACTGAGCAAAAGTGTTGCTTCAGATCAGTAGGGAGAAGCTATATGTATTGCATAACTGGGGAGAAAGGCTGGTCCTACAAGAGAGGATGGGGACTGGAGCCAGGGCCCAGGTGCTGCCCCTCCCCGCAGGAACAGCACTCTTTTCAGAGACTTCTGATACACCATTTGCAGCCTCTCTACTTGGGTTCTTTCCAATGTAAAATGCAGACACAATCATATTTAACTTCATAAATCTCATATGTTCTGGATATAAAGCCAGTTTCAAAAGTTTCAATTTATTAATATCGCTAAAACCTCCTAAAATCTTCAGGCATAAGTTATCCTCTTAGTGCTGTGAAGAATTATTAGTTCTGATACCTACAAATCTGCAAGATATTTAATCCAAGCCTTAAAGAGTGGGAAAAGAAAGCAAAAGAATTTTTCACTGAACCCCCATGAGTCTATTTGCCTATTTGCGAAGGTCAGGTTAAAAATACCCAGTCTTTTCAGGCAGTACGTACCCAGGGGAAAGCCTTTCATTCAGTAGGCTTTCAGAGACAAGTCCTTGCATTTAACCCTTAACCCTTCTCTTCTCTGAGTCCCTTCATTTTCTCTGTCCAGACGTCCACCATTGCCCCTGAAGCACAGCTCTACAGGAGATTTATTTTCCAGTCACTAGCCCCTGACATTGATACAGGGAAAGAGAATTCATTAAGCACAAACAGTGGTATGCAGAAGCCATGCTTAGGGATAAATTTCAGCTCCTGGACGTGAGAGGACAAACTGCTAGATGCAGCCAAAACCAGAGCGAAAAGGTACAGCAGTGACAGGGCCAAAAGGGATGTCCAGGCCACACAGGTGGCAAGGAGTGGATATGTGAGAAACACCCATACTCTGCAGGTCATTGGAGGGGTACTGGGGCCTTTGGGGGGTAGAGCTAGGTGAGACCAACAGCAGTGCCAGTAAGTGACCATGTCAGCAATGCCATGCAAGGCCAAGATTACCCAGATAAATGAGCCAAAAATACCAAGTCTGGGTATGGATGTGGCAGAACTGGCACCAAGGGGGGAAAGGGCTTCAGAAGCAGGTTGTGTAACTGGGGTTAGGCTAGGGTCTGGGAAGAGAGGTATAAGTGGCAAAAGGAGGGCCATGAACCAGGAACGGTCAGGTTGGATGGGGCTCTGAGCAACCTGATCTAGTTGATGATGTCCCTGCTCACTGCAGGGGATTGGACTAGATGACCTTTAAAGGTCCCTTCCAACCCAAACAATTCTTTGATTCTATGACTCTATGAAAGGGATGATGAGATGTGCAAACACCATGATGGATGCTGTCTGGGGGGATGTGCCAGGCAGCCCCCTATTTGCTGATGGCAGCCGGAGCAGTACAGCTACCCAAACCTGCTGTCCTGACCATGCCATGAGGGTCAGGCTGCAGCTGGGGTGGGAGCAGGTGTGTGCTTTCCCTCGCTGGTGAGGGGACAGGCAGACACACACAGACAGAGGGAGACAGACAGGAATGGACAGATCGAGCATCCTGGTATCACCGTGTCAGTGCTCGTTTCAGGCCTGATGGCATCGGCAACTGCCTGCCATTTCATAGCACCTTCCCTTCACAATTTCTCCTCACAGCTGCCAAACTGGCTCTTCTTTCATGGCCAAATGTATCTCATTTAAACTTCCTGGATGCTTTTTTACCTTTATCAAAAGGCTGAAAATTCCTTCTTCCTTTTCTTTGCCCCCCTTGCCTGGTAGCAGATGGTTTTGAATGTATAAGAATCTACCTGCAGGAATCGGGTTAGCTTTGTATTTAATGGAATAAAGAGGCAAAAGTACAAACACAGCCCTGTCGTTATACTGCATTAAACAGTGAAACAAAGCTTGGGGTTTGAGTATAGGAAGCTCAGTCCTCGAATACTACTGAAGTACTGTAAATCTTTTATTACAGATACAGAAAAGAATAAAAAGAGATTAATTCCATCGATGCTTTATGTAGCTCTTTTATTAAAAGTGTTCTTTTTTACCTTCAGCTCAAGGAAATTTTTGTAAGAAAAAATGTCCTTATTTGACAGTCTTTTTGACAGCACTAAGGCTAGAAATTACTAGACTTCTTGGAGAAAAGTCCAAAGGCTAACTGAAATGGGCTGATTTTGCTGTAATACCCTGCTTCCTCCAAGACAAAAGGAGGCAAACATACACAAAAGGTTAGAGAAGAAGATAGTCATGATATAAGGCAGCTTTCTTCTCTCATGCTCTTTCTTCATAGTTTTTCTATTGGAGAAATACAGGTTATGCACCCTGTTTTACTTGTACCTCATGCTAATGTCAAGTGTTGAACTGCTTAGCCACTGCTTTTAGCTTCCTCTCTGGTCCAAGGCTCATAACAATTTTGCAAAAGGTGCAATGTTTGCTGGCTAAGGCATAATTCTTCCTTTTTTTCTAACAGAAAGCAGCTGTAGAGAGAAGGAGGCAGGAAGAAGAAATAAAGTGAGGAGAAAAAAGGATCATAGCAATGTACAGGTAGAAGAGACTTTAGACGGTCAGCTAATCCGTCAACTGTCCTGAGGTCACTCAAATACTCTTAGGCCATCTGATATCTTTTATTAGATACTGAGCCCCCAGTAACCCTATGCTTTTATTTAGCTCAGGTTTGCTGTGTTTAGCTTGTATTTTTCTAGACTGAATCTCGCCTTAATTCCTATTTGTATTCCTAACCTCCTGAAATCCTGCTAGAATACTTATTACATTGCTCTTATATATTTATGATGATGACTGTATAACCTCCCCGTTTAGACTCCTTTACAAATGTGATTAAGGTATTTCCTACCTACACTGCCAGGGAGTCAAAGATGTTAAATTAAACTAAACAGAACACCGACTGTTTTTGGAGCACTCTGGGCACCTGGCTGGATCCCTTACAGTTTACTGTTGCATTTTGTTTTGGTCTTTTTGTTGGTTTTCACTTACTGTGACAAAGAGAAACCCCTCCTCAGTGTCTGGACTTGAGCAATCCAAACTTGAGCAATCCAGGCTGGAGCTTGTAAGCACCTTCCTAGACACAAAAAGGTAGTTGCTTTAACCTGCTACATTGCTGAGGTCCATTCTGAAGGGTAGATTCTCTGTCCCCCCATTCCAGCTTTCACATTTGGTATGGGCATGTCCCAGCACAAAGTGTAACCTTGGTCAGACTTCTATGAAAAGGGTAATAAACAGTTGGTCAACGTCCTTTTGGGAGCCAGTAACAAGAGGAGTAGCTGGGAGACTATTACGAAAGCCCATATTGATCAATAACTTCATCAGAGATCTGGATGATAGCATAACACCATCTCATAATATGAGTTGGATGACGAAAAAATTGCACCCTTAGCAAATTTGCAGATGATACTAAATCAGGTATGTGGTTGATGTGCTCAATGGCAGAGGTTCAGTCCAGAAAAGCCTTGGTGATTAGGCCAAGAAAAACTTTACAAAATTCAGCAGAAGTGTGAAGTTCTACTGGTGGGCAAAATAACCCCATGTATCAGTACAGGCTGAGCACTGGTTGAGTTGCTAAAATGGTCTGGGGGTTATGGTGGATGACAAATTGAGTATGAGCCAATAGTGTTAATCAGGCAAACTAAGCTATATTAAGAGGATCATGGTCAGTAGACTGTGGCAGTTTATCATTCCTTTCTATTTATTTAGCACTGGTGAGGCTACACCTGTGTCCAGTTCTGGGCACCCCACTTCAAGATGGTTGGGGAGAAATTTGAGAGGATCCATAAAAGGGGCTGCCAAAGGGACCTAGAGTGTATGAACCCAAAGGAGAGGTTGTGGTATGTAGCCTGTACTACCGAACATACTGCAGTGTAGTCAGATGCCCAGTTAGATGCTCAGGCCTCCCATACCCCATGTAGCCATCGTCATCATAGAATCACAGAATCACAGTGTAATTCAGGTTGGACGGGAGCTCAGGAGGTCTCTGGTCCAACCTCTTGCTCACAGCAGGGTCATCTTGAGGTAAGACTAAACTGCCCAGGGCTTCATCCAGATGGGTCTTGAAAACTGCCAAGGACAGAGAGCTCTGGAGCATTGTCATGGCTCAGGCCTGTCTGCGTGAGATTTCTCCAAACCTTTGCTGTCTATGGGTTTAAAGGAGTAGTGATTTTGAAAACTCTGGTGATATGCAATAGAGACCTTCAGCACATAAAAAGATCTTTGAGGATGTGGGCTATGGACTCTTGCCCATGTCCCATTTGAAGCAGTGTTCCTTCAGCTCGTCTTCCATACGTACATCCCAAAAAATGCTTGGATCATCACCAAGGTTTCTGGGGGTTCCCTGAGTCCTGTAAAGCTAGACCGGGATATCCAGATCCTTAAGGGTGTGTTACAGATCAGATGAGATCCATCTATCCCCACCTTGAGAAGCGTTGCCCTACCTAAATACACCTTTTGTGTATTTGTTATTATGTGTTTCAGAGACTGCAGGGAACTTTTTTTATTTTGCTTTCTTACATTCAGTAACTAGAGTACACAGTCATGATTGGTATCTTCTTGAAACAAAAATGACTTAAAGGAATGTGCATCAACTCTAATAACAGTGATTCAAACCTTCACTTTTTATACACTGCAATAACAAATTTTATTTACTTGCTTTGATAACATTATATAGCACACAAATGTCTATATTTTTATGTTTATAGACACATTTTTCCTCCTCGTACCACTGTCAGTTGTCTCTGTGCTCTGGAAGTGGTACTCCTTTCAAACCCAGTCGTTACCAGAATGACCTGCTTCCACTTGGAGAATACAGAACCTTTCCGAGTATTTCCCACTGACACTTAATTTAACAGAAGAGATGCAGATATAGGTGGGAAAAGGAGAGGAAGGAACCCCTCACTCCTTCCATTTGAAATGCAGTCCTGCCATGTGATGCCCCAGAAAGGAGGACCCATCACTATCCCTGATAATTCATGTACAGAGTGATAGGATAGAAGCAGAAAGCGCCTTTACATCTTGACCACTTGAATTATTTTCAGATTTCTTAATTATAGTGTTTTAGACATCCTGGGTCCATCCCTAAAATGTTTACAGTTTTGGCTTTTGTAATATTTCAAGACAGGGGCTTATTTGGCAATGTAACTGTTTCATGCTGAGTTCCCTGAAGCCAGATGGGAGTACTTATTCCCATTTCCTCATTTTTGCCTTTAGTAAAGCTTTCCAAAGGACATAGGCAGTTGAGTTATTACTGCCAAAACTTCACGTTGACACAGATTTAACTCAGAGCAAAAACCAAGCAAATCAACCAGGCTAACTGTCTTGATGCAAAATGTGCCTTGTGAGTGCTTTTCCCAGGTGCAAACAGGTTTCACAGCCCCGTGGTGCCAGTGCTGAGCAGAGCTCTGCTCCACTCCTGCAAACTCACAGGCAGACTGGGTGGCTGGTAAAAGGCAGTGCATTTTTCTGCTCATCTTTAATGAGGGTAAGGTCTAAGTCTGTAAAATAAAGATTGTTCACTCACAGCATTCCCTTCACTTGGAATGATTGAAGGGAAATTAAATGATTTATGCACTCATCGGCATTCTTCGTGTCTTCACTTGTTGCAAACACTGTCAGCTGCATTTAAACATATTTACTTTCTTGTGCATTTAGGAGTCCTCAGGCAGTAGAATAAGGTAAATAATTTTCTCCTGCCATTTAAGGTACTCCTCTAATTTTGCCTAATTAACTTAATTAAAATTATTACCGTAAAATGATTATCACAGTATTCTGGAAAGCAAAAGCAGAGCACAGAAGGATTGTCTAGAGAAGTGTATGTCAGGGCCCCGAGTATGCTAGTAGGTCTCAGTGGCCCCAATCCCCTCCTCAGTGCTCCCCCCACCCTGCCCAGGGCCCAGGACCCCACGTCAGCTCCCCGGGGCCATCAGGCCTTGCCCCAGTGATGCCACAGCAGGGCTGGTCTCCAGTTCCCAACATCCTGCCTTGCCCGGCCATGGGCTCCACCGAGCCTTGCCCATCCACATGCCCATGTCCTGGTCTGGTCTTAGCCCGTCCCTGTCCCCAGGGAGGTGCCTGGCGATCCCTGGACCTGATGGTGACCTGCAGATTGACTCTCCGGCTTGATCTTGGACCTCTTTCATCACCACACACTGGCAACCTGACTTACAGTAGTTTTTTAGTTTTTGGAATAGTGAGCAGGACACTCCTAGATTACAGTGCCTGCTCTGATATTGATAATGGCAAATGACAGGCACAAAACTTTTGGGCCTACATATCCTTGTATGGTCTGTAAAGAAAGGCATAAGTATAACTAAAACAGACAACATTTTGCACGCAGTTTGGAAGTGAGGAAACAGTGGGGTTTCAGCAAGAGAAGCAGACTGGATGCCAGAGCAGCAGATGTACAGCTGAGCAGAGTCACCAGCTCATGTGCTCTCATCTGTGCTCAGACCTCAGAAAGCATCTGGAGGTTGATGCCAAGGGAAAATCCTGGAGAAATCACTAAGCCTGTGAAAGCTGAAGAGCAAAGGAACCTTTCAAGCATTTGGGGAGCTGCAACAATAAGAATTACGGTATCTTCTGACTGAACCTCAGGGCACTAAAATCTGGGTCTATTTTGCAGCTGTATAATGCTTCCAGTTCTCAAAGAGGCGCACAAATATTAATCAGTGCACACATTTGTACCAGAGCAAGGGCAGGCTGTTATCATCTGCTAGTACCATCCAGAGAATTCATTATCTTGAAACCAAGGCTAATACACTCCAAAAAAAGACTAATAACATTGCAAGTAGCAGCTCAGACTGGAAGCCTGTTTGATCCAGGATGCTGCTTGTGCAAAGCTGTTGCCAGTGACGTCAGAGTAAAACCTGTCCTGGAGAGCTAGCACCTCCTGTGTCTGGATCCTTCTACTGGCACTAGCCTTTGAGTCCAGCCCATGGTTCACGTGTGATGTCTTCTTTAGATGGGACAGCTAGAATATACTATTCTGGATGCTGGCATACTTTATATTTATCTAGACTCATTGGCTTGCCCAAATTTTTTCCTTATGCTAACACCTAGTTGGCTGGTTTGCTTTGTTGGTTTTTTTTTAACTTACATTTTAGGGTAAGCAAATTTTCTTAAAGAATTTTCTGCAATGATGCCTAAGGCCTGGGCACTTTTGGATTATTTAGATCATGTATATGTGTGCAATAATTTGAATTGCTATGTTTAATATATATGTGTGTATATATATATGTGTGTGTGTGTATGTATATATATCTCAAGGACAAGAAGGTAATTGGGGGTAGTCAGCATGGATTTACAAAGGAGAAATCAGGTTTGACTGGCCTGATAGCCTTCTACAGGGACATGACTTGCTCGGTGGATAAGGAGGGAGCAGTGGATGTTGTTTATTTTTACTTTAGCAAGACTTTTGATGCTCTCTCCCATAGCATCCTCATTGACAAACTGATGAAGCATGGGCTAGAACAAATGAACAGTGCAGGGCACTGAAAATGGGCTGAACTGCTAGGCTCAGAGTTGCAATCAGCAGCATGAAGTCCAGCTGGAGGCCGGTAACTAGCTGTGTACCCCAGGGGTTGATACTGGGGCCAACATTATTTAACATCTTCATTAATGACCTGTACAATGAGACAGAGCACAACCTCAGCAAATTTGCAGATGACACAAAACTGAGAGGACTGATTGATAGACCAGATGGTTGGACTGCACCAGGAAGAGCATTGCCACCAAGTCAAGGAAAGTGATCCTTCCTCTCTACTCAGCTCTGGTGAAGCACACCTGGAGTGCTGGGCTCCCCAGTACAAGAGAGACATGGATATACTGGAGCAAGTTCAGTGAAGCACTACAAAAATTAGTAAGTGATTGGTGTGCATAGAGTATGAGAGAGCTGGGACTGTTCAGACTAGAGAAGAAAAAGCTCAAGGGTATTGTATCAATATGCATAAATACCTGATGGAAGGCAGTAAAGAAGATGGAGCCAGATTTCTCAGTGGTGCCCAGTGACAGGTCAAGAGACAATGAGCACAAACTGAAATACAAGAAATTCCACTTAAACATAATTTTTTTCTTGTGAGGGTGATTGAACACATGAACAGGTTACCCAGAGAGGTGGTAGAGTCTCCATCCTTGGAGATATTAAAAACCTGGATGGACAAGCTCCTGAGCAAACTGCTCTTGGTGACCATGCTGTGAGCAGAGGGGTTGGACTAGATGAACTCCAAAGGTCCCTTCCAACCTCAATGATTCTATGATTTTATATGTGTCCATATAGGTATGTCTGTGTGTGTGTACACACTCACAGCATTTTATTACACCCATTTTATTTTACAGCAATTCAAATTTTTCCTTTCAATGGACATCACTGTGCTTGTATAAACACTGTACTTTTGCTGCCCTTTGTTTCCTTTGGTTCCATCCAGTTCTAGGCAGAGCCTGGTAGGGAAGAGTCTCCTGGAAGAAAAAAACTGTTCCTCATAAAGGGATGTAGAAATAGCTGTACAATTCTTGTGAACACTATAGCAAATATCTGCCATTGCGACTTGTAGGAATGGTAGCTTCTTTACCTGGCCTAGGATAATAGTGCACAGAGAAGGGGAACGCTGGGCAAAATTCAATTAACATCTGCTGACCTTCAGACAGACCAGTGACTGATAGGCTCAAAACTTTCTTGCAAGGTAGCATTTCCAGCATGCTGAGTTATAATGTCACAGTAAGATTGGTAAGGAGTGAATTAATTGCAAGGTCTGATGTGTGGTGAGGTGTGACTCATCCCTGCTCATGGACTTCACTGAAACTTGGAGGACAGCTTTAGAATAGCCGTAGTGCTCCCATTGGCACGTCCTGGCACACTTGCTTCTCCAAGAGAGAAAAAAGGCCTCCCCCCTCCTCAGGTCTTTGGCATCTACAGCTGGATGTGGAGACAAGACATACAGTATAAGAAGCGTGCCCACAGGTCTTTCCATTCTTACACCAGAGTACTCAGAAAGAGGACTTCGCTGCCTGAGCCCTGAGGGATCACTAATCTTTGCAGTCCTGAAGACTCTGCCCCTGTCTCACAGGCCCTTGTACTGACAAGAGCTAGCATGAATGGTAGTGCAGACAGTGGGCTCCCCAGCACTGCACACCCTCAGCAGGGATGTTGTGAAGACATGGAAACATCAGGACGTTGCAAAGCATGGAAACACCCAAATTTAAAGAGTGCAGCTTCATTTCACTCCTGTTCTGTATGGGCATCGTGATGCTTCATCTGATCACATACTTTTTTGCTGCCAGGACCTGGTCTCATTCAGTAGACACAAATTATGTATATAATTTATTATGTTGTATTTTCTGAAGCTCCTCAAAATTTAAAATCACATTGTGCCACACTGTCTTGATCTCAATAGGTACCTTCATCATTGTCACTCCAACAAGTCTAGAGGGACCAAAGGCACTCAGTTTTTTTAAAGGTTTTAAACTCTACCCAATGTGGATCTGTTTTCATGGGGTTTGCAGAAGATGCAGTTCTGGCAGTGAATCAAGTGGCACCCCAGCCTTCATGGCTTGGAGGTGAAGCTCCAGAGACAATCTTATCTCAGCCATATCTTTGGGAGCCAGTTGTGCTTCTTCACTGAAGCACACAGATAAACCTAGTGGGACCACACACAGTCAAACACTGTGACGCTTACCAGCTGTTCACTGTAACCATCCCTCTCATCCTCCTGAAGTCCTTCCCTGGTCTGTGTTGTGGTTCATCCCACAAAGCCTTAAAATTTGCTCAGTTGGCATTGACTGCCAAACCGTGTTCATACTCTACAAACTGGGTCAGACTGCTTTCTATTGCAATGTCATTGAAGTTTACAGTGCTAGTAGGGAATCTGACATTCTGTATTAAATAACAGAACTTTAAAACCAGAGAAGAAAGAGAGCAAGGAGAAGGGATAATGGCTTGGGTGTGATGAAAACGTGGGTTGAGGATGCTCGAAACTTTGTCCATTAGCAGATCCTATTAACGTCCTTATGTCAGGATGTAAACTGTTATTTGCTAAAATAAATAGTAAGTATTGCTCTTTCATATGGAAGCTCCACGCTTTGATCCAGCCACACACTACCGTGTTCACTTCTTTGTCTTTGGGTTTATTGCTGTGAATACAGTTTGCAAAACTGGGGATGTAAACTTCTGTCTGCAACCCCAGCTGTCACCTCCTCACTCCATGCCCCAGGGCCAACCACCTGTGCCCAGGATCCCCAAATCCCAGCACTTGATACAGCCCTCATGGTTGCATAGCTGCAGCTCAGGCTGCTGTGGGCATTGCACAGTCATCAGGGGGAGCCATGAGACATCTGTAGAGCAGAACCAGGCAAGGGCACAAGGTGACACTACAGGCAGAGGTAGGGTCGTTGAGATAGCATCACTACCAATTCAAGTGTTCATGAGAAAAACCCCATCGTGGGAAGATACAAAACCCTCAAGAAGCAAACAGGGAGGTGAAATAGGGCAACTCAGCACCATCAAGGATGTGCCCTGGGGCTGCAGAGACCAACTCTTCTTTCCCTGAGGTGGTGCCTCTGCAGCAAAGGTGCCCGGGTGGTGCCATATGGGGGTGGTGAGCTCCCTGTGCTCAGCTAGGTAGCTCCTTAACCACAGCTATCCTGTGTGTGGATGTGCTTTGATCTTTTAACTGTTTATATCCTTCTTGCAGAGTCTCTTTCACACAGTTAAAGATGCCCAACAGAGAGGGATAGAAAGAGGAGGGGAGATGGTTTTGTTGATATTTTTTGTCCCTTTTTTCTTTCAAATCACAGTGCTTACAAAGTTTTTAAAAATCAGGAAGCTGATTTATCCTAATGTCTAATCCCTTGTGAGCAGGACCAAATGGTTAACACAACATCAGCTCAACCAATAAAAGTGCATGACAGTGTACACCCACTCCTGTCTTTCTGTCCACGAGTTCAAGAGCAAGACAGTGAAACCCAGGTTGTCACTCAGTTAATGTGCTGATGTGCTGTCATTGATGTGACTGCCCTACCATAAGGTCAGTCATTTTGGAGAGCGTATTTCCAACAGGAGGTCACAGGACTGTGGCAGGGACATTGCTGGCAGTACCTCTGTCTCTTGGGGGAAGAACTCGAGCACAGAGGAAAGAGAGAAGGATATGTCTGGACAGTTTTCAGTATTTCATGTTTGGCTCGATGCCTTGAAGTGGACAGAAGAAAGAACTCAGAACATTTTAATTTATGGGCCAAATGAAAGGTTCCTTTAATTAAAATTTAGGAGCCAATTTCAACAAGCAGTGTTTGGAAGGCAGCCCAGAAGAAAGAAGACATTATGCTATGACAAAATAAACTTTAGAAAGTCAAAATCCATTGGTAAAATGAATCTAAAATAAAGTGAGGAGTAAAGCAGAGAGCAATGGAGGAGACAGTAAGAATCTATGCTGAATGCAAAAGATTTAATCCCAAGAGAGTGTAGGAAATTGCACAAAGTGAGAGCAACAGGTCAGATCTTCAGTTGCTCTGGGCCAGCTTTGGGAGGCAGAAGCAAGCCCTGTCTTCAGAGATCCTCTCATCCTTGGCAAAGAATTAGCCCAGCCCTTAACACATTTTTGCTCACAAATACACTCTATGCTGTGATTCACCTCTCTGGGAAGGGACAGGGTACTTCACAGCAGGAGACAGATCAAGAACAAGGTTGTTTCAGGCAGAACTTCTCCCCCTTGTAAAACTTATGGGGCAAAGTAACGGGTGAGGGTTCAGCCTGTGTCTGTGACACAGGGCTGCTCAAGATATTTTTGTGTGTGCCTGTTCTGTGCTCCCAGCATAACTATAAATAGAAGGAACAGAAGTGCCAGGATTTAGGAATGGATCAATGGAAAATAATCTATGTTTGGATGCAGCAACATTTCATTTAGTTGTGTGAAGGTTTCTGGGTAACTGAAACTCTCCTTGGGGCAATTTCCATCTTTTTTCTCCACCATCTTCTTGTGGTCTGCTAAATACTGTCTGGTCCTGCCAGCATCCAGTCACCATGGAGTTAAAAAAGAGATAATTTTCCTATCATTGACCATGGCATTCTCCTTTTTAAATCCTTGGCAGACTACAGCAAACCCAGACTACTTACCTTCTTTTCTGACTTCTTTAATGGACTACTTTCACCCTTGCTTTGAAAGATCAGTTCTGCATCCCATCTCAGTTACCACCAGACCCTCCCCTGCTGCAAGAATCTTTTCCTTGCCTGGATACCTTTCAAGTACGTGTTTTCATACATTTATCCCTGCCGTCCTTTGCATTTGGGGGCAGTAATGGTGTAATGAAGTAGTGTGACTCCAACATCCCTCTCTTATGCCTTCATAATCTCTTCTTTCCCATTAGGCCCACAATAACTTCACACTGGCTTCTGATGTGCTCCAACCACCTGGCCACAGCCACAATCAATTCTTCCTCCTATTTACCAATACTTTTTTGCATCCTCCCTTGACTCTTGTTGCTGATTCTGAGTGCCTTGGAGATATATTTACGTCCTGTGTTTGTACAGCACCTGGCACTGTGACCTCCTGATTCATTACTAGGCTCTCAGGGACTGTAACAAGATTAATGGGAATAATCTTGAAGAGGAGGACCGGGTTATGTGGAAAAGCTTGGCATGTCAGTGTCATTTCATAGACTGACTCTTATGAATGCAATGCATTTCGCACCACTAATAACTTTCTCAGGAAAGATAAAAATTGGCGAAATGCATGAAGAGCTTCTCAGTGAGGGAGTTTTCTTTCAGCTGAGGTTGATATGTGAGCTGATGTGAGGTGACATTTCACTCAGTAGCTGAGTAAAGTGTTGCCTCTGGGCAGATGGTATTGGATTCCAGTGCTCCCAGTTTCTCACCTGTAATGAAACAGGAACGAAGAAAGAGGGAAACAGTTTTTGCGTCTGCTGCAGTATATTTACTAGCAGATCTGGGCCAAAAAAAAAGAAAAAAAAAAAAAAACAGTTTCTGTTCTGGAGGAAAGCAGGCGATTTATGGCTTTTCTACGGGTTTAATCAAGGCATGGTGTCTTGTCCCACCCAAATCTTTTAGCCTTGTACTATGATGAATTTTGCCATAACTCTGATGCATGGCTCACACAGAGCTGAAGGTCAGAGAGTAACTTCTGCTCACAGCCATCTGTATATTTTAATCTGATTCTTACCCATGAGCTGCTCATAGATTTCAGAGACTGTTAAGGTCAGATGGAGCTATTATGATTATCTAGTCTGACCTCCTGCATGACACACACTGAATGCCACCTAGTAATTCCTGCATGAAGCCCTTCATGTCTTGTTGAGCTAGGCACATTTTTAAGAAAAAAGGTCACTTCAGCCTGTGCATAAAGGTGTCAGAAATGACAGTGGATCACTGCATCTCTTAGGAAGCTGTTCAAATGGTTAATGACGTCTCTGCTAAACACAGGTACCAGTCCTAAGTGGGAGGGCAGCAGCTCCCTGCTGTGCTTACTCAGAGATGGTCAGCCAGTTACCAATGATTTGATCCATCCTTACTGAAGCCATCAAATGTTGTTCCTGGTTTACTCCAGCCTGGGAAGAATTATCTGTGCACAAAAGCAGCATGAAGCCAGAGGAGGCAGAATGGATACATGAAGCCTAAGCAGTGGATGATGCCCCCCTTTTGTGACAGTATTTAAACTTAAGACCTCAAAAGATCAAGAGAAAGTTAAATGACTGACATCATTCTCACAGATTAGTTATCATCCTGTACAGCACGTAGTTCAGTTCACCCTAAATGTCTGAGCGCAGGAGTCATTTACTTAAGCAATAGTGGCTAGTGCGACTTGTGATGCCCTAAGGTATCCAAGATGTCTGCACAGGGCTGGCAGTTAAGATACAGGACATCAGGGAGTGCCTTACAGGAGTGGCAGCTGGGGATCAGATGGGTACTCCCCAGTGCTTAAGAAGATGCTCAATACCTATGTGTAGGCAACCATTATACCTCTTCTTTCTAGGGGATGACTGAGGGGCTCTGCTACTGACTAGATGTCTGTTGTCTATAGTGGTGCCCATGGAGTTATCTAAATTTGAGTGTCTCTCTGTTGACCTGCATACTTAGCTTGAATTCAGTCCAGGATTAGGAGTACTCAATGTCTAGCACTAACAGAACTGAAGAATTTCTGGGTATGGCAGTAATGGACTTTCAGGGGCTTAGAGAAATTCAGTGATGATAGATGCAGATCTTACAGGAAGGATCTATCTCACCAGACTTCAGGTGCCTCCATCTTAACTAGCTACCTGATGTCCACTTTATAGTCAATGGAGAGATACAGGACTCTCTGGAGCAACTCATGCTTAGATTTCTCTATGAAGAATTGTTCCTTCAAAGACTACAGAAAGAGTTTGGTGTGACTAGCTGAGGTGGAGATTTCTACACTACAGCTATGTATGTATGACCAGATTAATTCCATCCTTTGTGCCCCCAGAATGACACATCAACTAAGTGGACTTTAAATTTTTTTATTTTTTATTTTACATAGAGAAATGCAGTTAGGCTCTCACTACATGTTCATATTATCATACAGACTTAAACCAGTGCTCCTTACTTTTGGTTAGTGTAGCTTGAAACACCGTAAAATCACTTCATTTTCAGAAACTCACAAACATCCACTAACAGGGCTCCTTTGGTCTCCTTAGAAGCACTAAAAAAATCTCAATTTTGGTTTTAGACCAGAGCTGCAATCATTAGGCTTCAGATTCTAACACTGAATTCTGAATCCCTTTGGAAATTCAGAGGGATCATCTTGATGAGCTAGGGTAAATACTGCCACTGGGCTGCAGTAGTTCTTATCAGAAAAGATATTGTTCACATTTGCCTAAGTTCCTCTTCTGGTTCATTCAGAGTACCTGCCATTTCTTCAGTTTTAGTGTCCCCTGTAGTTTGGGAGTACAAATTCAGGAGATGTCCTTGATACAGGGCAGATATGTTCATTGCTGACCCCCATGCTCTCCATATGTACTGCAGGGTACCACAGCATGTTGCAGTGTGCATTTTTCAACCACAACACCATGACCAGAGTTATACAAAATGCAACTTTTCATCATTTAATTTGATTCTGTGCAAAACTTCATGTATTAATCATCCAGGAGTCCAGGAATTAATGGCATTTTCTCATTTCTTGTAATTCATAAAGTCTCTAATAGATTTCTCCCTTGCATGATGGCAAACAGTAAAACTGCATATCTGTCATACTTAATCAAGGAGAAATATTAGAGCTAATTTGTGTTAAAGAAGAACTGCTTGTGTAGATTTTACTCAGTTTTACTGATATATAGTACTAAATGACTGCTGAAATCAATTCCTAGGAATAAAACTTAAAATAGTATAAAAAAATCAATATGAATCCTCAGTCCCAGAACTTTCATGAATTTAGGAGATATGAGGTGGTCATTACATACAAATTGATTTTTCTGTCTGCCAGGCTGCTAAATATAAGTATCTAGCTGGTGGAGGTACATGCTCATACATTCTCTCACATACGCATACTTGCGTATGGTGTTTTACAGAAGTAAAGATATAATTGCTTTATGGATTAATTCAGGTTACATATTAGTATCTACCTCATGGCAGATAAAATTCACAAACTCTCTAGTCATTGTGTTTTTTGGAACTGGGAAAATCCAAAAGCAAAATTCAGAACTGGTGCAGATGAACACAACTTTGCCGATTTCCATTTTGTCTGTGTGATTTGTCTCTGTTTATAGCAAGGCTGAGTTCTACCTTTGAGGACATGGTTTAGCGGCGGACTTGGCGGTGGTAGGGTAACGGTTGGACCTGATGATCTTAAGGGTCTTTTCCAACCTTAACAATTCTATGATTCTATGATTCTATGATTCTGTGATTCTTTGTAACCAGAAATGTTTGAAAATTAGATGGTGTGAAATTCTGTATGTACTGATGTCAATTAAAAATCCACCCTTCAACCTGCCAGTGAGTTCAGTGGAGCCAGGATTTACACCTGCATTGATCCCCAGCTGCATGATGAGAGTGAATCATTCACATTGGCTCTGCAGGACCATGGCGGGGTTGGGAAGCAGCACGGCTGGGGACTGTGGCCTTCTTCTGCAGAGAATAGACCTCTGCTCTCATCAGAGCTAGTTTGCTCCAACACTAGAGAAGCAAGACTGCCTCTGGTACCATATCTAAAAACTGCACCCAGTATTTTATCATCCCATGTATACCTGGATATTTACCCGGATACTGGGTTGGGAGTCCCGCCTCTTAGAAGGTGTTTTCCCAGTCATATTGGGATCTCTGTCTCATTCATGGTACTGTGCTGTCATAACACAGCAACAAAACAAAACCAGAAAATATTTCTGATAATGAAGTTGTGTGGCTCTGGTTTTCTACATAAACTGAAATTGTAGATGGCATCATGATCTTGAGCATGGTAAACAACACTTTTCCTTGTAAACATGGCATTCCAAAACTGTGGCTCTGCTGATCACAATTCAGCCCATAAGAATTAAAGTAGACAGGGACTTTGGATGACAAATTAACTGCCCTGAGACTCCGTAAATCTTTTCACCAGAGGGACAGAATGGCAGGGTTAGAAAGATTTACTCCACTCTCCATATTTTAGTTGAAACAAGCTGCAAATGGCCTTTTGGAAACTTGTTTCTGTTTCCAGTTGTACTTGGAGTCTCAAGATATTTGGATTATGAATTCATCCCTCAAACTATGTCATTCTGCAATGGTTTGTGCACCACATTCAAGGGTTCTTATTTTTTGCCACTTTGTGAGACATTGTAGCCTTTCATATGTCCACAAATATATAAAAATGTAAGTATTCACTCATATTTTCCAAAAGCATGGCTCAAGTAAGGGTATGGGGACTGGTGGGAGTTATGGAAGGGAAGGCTGCTTGCCTTCCGTGCCAGTGTAGGACTGCCAGACTGCTGCACAAAGCAGCATTCACTGGAATGGGGCTATAGACCCGAGAGATTCCCAGTGAATCCATTTCTGACCATCCTATTTGTTTGGTTCAAGTGAATTAGTAAAATTGTGGAAAATAGAGTCAAGGAAAAGAACTATAAGACAGTGGTATTACCTTTTGTGCTTAGTCTTTCCCCTCTCATGTGATTTCACTCCACCCACTGTTCTCTACCCAGCCTTTGCTACAGGGCTTGTTTTAGCTTGATCCTTCTCTTTCACAAAGACGCGTTCTTTAAAACATGAGCAGAAAGCTCCTGAGCTCCTGCATTTCCAAAATTGCCATGACCTCGGAGATGGAATAACTTTAAATGATGAGCACTAAAGCTATCCTCATGAGTAGAAATGAAATATTTAGGATCTGAGGAAGTTTCCATTTTAGCTGATCATCTTCTTTTCAGTGTGATATTTCTATCCAGCTTCCATACACATAACTCATTTCAATTACTGACTTAAAAGAAGTCAGACTTTGCATAACTACTCATGATAGTGAAGAGAAAGGTTTCAGAGTTTTATATGTATTTAAGCATCTGTAACAAAGCTTACAAGCTCAGTCTTTGCAAATATATCCCCAGTGTTTGAAGATATTTTATTTCTGGATCTTGATCAGTTGAAAAAGGAATCTGGTTTTCACATTTCTCTGGTGGCAGCTCTAATGCATTTCGACTAGTGGGAATCTCAACATAAAATTTCATAGTAGGCTTTTATGTGTGTGTGCATGTGTATAACAGAGGGGAGGTTTAAGAAAACTATAATGCAAAACAAGAGCAGTGCAGGTTATTAATTATCAAGTCAATACTAACGAGATTAAAATATTTAGCTATTATACTTCAGAAAGCAGAAAAATTACCATTACCTTCTAAATGACCTTTTAAGCTTTGTCCTACGCATTGCTTATCACACTCAGTCCAAGCTGACACATGCCCATCCCTACAAGCTTGGGGACAGCCGGCAAAATCCCTACAGAGGTCTACCATACCAGTGTGTGAATAGATAAGAACTACTTCCCACCTTTCAGTGTTAGTTAAAAGAAATCTATGGAGAGTTGTTACAGGTTTTAATGAGTTTCCATATGGTAGCTCCAGCTGAGCACAAAAAGGGTTCCCATTGCATTATGCTACCGCTGCATACCACAGTTAAAATAGAAGGATAAAGAAAGATGCCAGTGATGTTTATCTTGAACAGGACTCAGTATTCCATTGCCAAGTAGAGGGGAATAATAATAATTTCCCTGGATCTGCTGTTTGTGCTTCTCCCGATGTTGTATCTTTAATCTAGACATCTACATCTGAGCTGCTTCTCTTGATTTTGTTGATAGAGACCTGGAGAGAAAGAAGCACCTCTAAGCATGATTCACCTCCTATTTAAGTAGATATCTAACACAGGTCCAGTATGCGAGTGCTTTTTACTTTCCATTGGAGTGGGGACTAACCCTGCCGATGAAACCTACAGTCGAAATTGTCTAACACTAAGTAAAATGAATCCCACCTGTCCAGTCCCTAGGGGTAGTCCTTCATTAGCTATTAAATACGGATGACAGAGGACAGGGAATTATCAAAAGCACCAAAGGAGAAAGTAACTATTTTCTCATTCCAATGTACTGAAGTCTTGATGATGTTTTCTATGTGTAGGGACAGATTTTCAAAGATATTCAAGCATCTAAATATGCAGACAGTCACCTACTGGAGATCAGCTAAATGGACAATTTGGCAAGGTATTGAAAAGCAACAGTGAATTGGGTGCCTAACTCATCTCCAGGCTTTGTAAATCTCCCTAGCTATCTCAATTCCTTTGCAAATCTGTTTTTTAATGCCCTTTTGATCATGGACTTCTAAGTTGCTTAGTTACTTTTGGAAATCAGACCCAGCAAGCCTACATTTCCTGAGTGTCAGCCAGAAAAGCATATGATTACATCTGGTACATCAATTTCCAAATTCTGCCTGGGCAATATCAGTTTACTGTGCATCCCCATAAAAACCACAGCATTGTGTTCTCTGCTCACCTATAAAATATGCAATCAGAATACGTATCTAGATGTGAATAAGTCTTGATGCTAATGCATTTGCACTGCAATTCCTTTCACAGTTTGAATGCCTTTAATTCCCTTTACCAGATGCAATTCCTGCAAAGAATTGGCAAACAGTTGCAATTAAAAAGACACTCTCTCAGCTATTAGGATGAAAGATCAATCTTCCCTGACTGTCATCTGTAATTCCCAGCTTGCAGGTGGGCAGCCATGTAATTATATATCTGTACCACACACACACACATGCACACAATCACACTTTTTCTATATCAGGATTGATTACTTATAACAAAAATATCATTTTCAGAATGATCTGAAACTCAACATTTGTTTCACAATAAACTAATGAACATGCCCTGTGATGCCTTAAAATACCTATTTGCCAGAGGAGGACTGTGTGTGTTTGAAAATAATTACAAGAATGAACTCCAGATGGTCCCGCTGTCAAGGTACAGTAGGTCTTTGTTTGGCTTAACTAGCATGAACTGTGGCAGAGAGAAGTCAGATAATCACAAAGCTGAACAAAGCACATATTCAGTGACATGTCTCTTCTTTTCTGGGCTATTTGAGTAGCATACTTTGAACCTGAGAGAAAGAAAATAAACCTGTG
Source organism: Theristicus caerulescens (assembly GCA_020745775.1). NCBI lineage: Eukaryota > Metazoa > Chordata > Aves > Pelecaniformes > Threskiornithidae > Theristicus > Theristicus caerulescens. The sequence continues at coordinate 114,420,223 of CM036559.1, read as the reverse complement.
TGAACAGGAAAACAAGAAGCAGAACACATAAATGTTGTGTTTGGTATCATATCTTCCAATTATGCATCTCTACAATATGGTGTAGCATTGAACATTTATATATATGATTCATGAGCATATTCACGAGTATATCTATTAATATATATGTATTCATGGAATACATAGCAACCAGAAAAAAAAGATAAAACTACAACATACAGGATGAGAGTAAGAGCCAGGACAGTCTTTGTAAATCCAAACAGAGCTGCCTGCTGCTGCTGGAATCGTAATTGTCTCCATTACTGCTGTCTGTGCTGACTCCTCACAAAGCTCAGCTGAAGGAGCTCCACGGCTAGGTGTGCCCAGCCCCGACAATGTGGTCCCTCTGTGAACAGCGTGCTGCTTCTCCTGCCCATTTCCCTGCATCTTCCCTGCAGCCAGCTGCCTCGCTGCCTGCAGAACAGCAGCTTGCTCAGGCAAGTCTGGCCCTGAACTAACCTGCTGGGTGTGCTGAGGCACAGGATGTCTCACCGGTTCTGGAGAGTCTTCCTGGGCACTGCTGAGACCTCACTTTCAGACTGGATGGCTAAAAGGCAGGCAAGTCTGGAGCATGGACTCAGCAGTGCCTTTCCCATTAGGCACAGAGGTACCTGTGGGGAAGGGAGCAGTTTTAATGGTGCACAGGGGATGCTGTAACAAGAGAGTCCTGAAACGCTCCTTGGTGTTGTCAGAAGGCTAGTGCAATACATGCCATAATAATTATAACTCAGAGAGAAGTAAAAATATTTTTGGTATTGATGAACTTACAATTAAGAATTGTAAAAAAACCACCAACCTCAAAAGAGTATCCTCAAGCAGGATGCAGCTCTCCTCAATCCCTGGATATCATAATGAAGAAAAGCTCAGTTTAATCTGCTATGTATTCCTTTTTTTTTTTTTTTCAATCCACCCTGTATTTCCGTCATATATTTGGAAATCTGTTTGTGAGCCTGCATAGTTTCATGGATTTTTGGCACATCATTTTTGACAACATAAAAATATTCTGAGAAGCCACCAACCATAGGCTTTTAGCTATAAGAAGCTGCAGCCATCCACTTGCTTACCACATGACTGAAGGTCACTAAAACAACCCATGCAATGTTCAGCAACCCATCTGTGTCATCTCTTCTCAGCTACCAATCTGCAATGATGGTGGTCCCTGTTGTACCAGACCAAAGTTGCTGGGCTCCTTTGGCTTGTTTAGCTGAAGATTTTCTATGACCCTATGATAGGTTTACGGTGTGGTCCCTTTTGGTGACCAGTCCTGCAGGTGACAGGATTTAGCTTATGCTGCAGCCAACCTCTTCTGAGGTGTTGTACCCAGGCTGAGCATCACACACCAAAGTAAGGTCTGATGAACTGAAAACACAGCTTCCTAGGAGGGAGCCACAACTTTTTTACCTGCCCATCCCAGAAATCTGTGTGGGGCCACAGGGGAGGAAGAGTGCTGGTCCAGTATGGGGATTTAAGAGATAAAATGTGCAGAAAATTGTTGGACTATATGTAGAGATCGGAGGATCACAGAATCATAGAATCATAGAATGGTTTCCATTGGAAGACACCTTCAAAGATTCAACCTCCTGCCATGGACAGGGACATCTTTCACTAGATCAGGTTGATCAGACTCCCATCCAACATGATCTTGAACGCTTCCAGTGGATGGGGCATCCACAATTTCTCTGGGCAACCAGTTCTAGTGTCTCACCACCCTTACTGTAAAAAATTTTCCTCCTTACATCCAATCTTAATCTACCCTCTTTCAGCTTAAAACCGTTGCCCCTTTTCTGTGACTACAGGCCTTGGTAAAAAGTTTCTCTTTCTTATAAGCCCCCTTTATAAATTGAAAGGCCACAACAAGGTCTCTCTGGAGCCCTCTCTTCTCCAGGCTGAACAACCCCAGCTCTCTCAGCCCTTCTTCACAGGAGAAGTATTCCATCCCTCTGACCATTTTTGTGGCCCTCCTCTGGACCCACTCCAACAGGTCCATGTGTTTCCTGCATGGAGGACTCTAGAGCTGGATGCAGTACTCCAGGTGGGGTCTCACAAGAGCGGAGTAGGGGGAGGAGAATCACCTCCCTCGACCTGCTGGCCGCACTTCTTTTGATGCAGCCCAGGATATGATTGGCTTTCTGGGCTGCAAGTGCACTTTGCCGGCTCATGTCCAATTTTTTCATCCACCAGTACCCCCAAGTCCTTCTCTGCAGGGCTGCTCTCAATCCATTCATACCCCAATCTGTACTGGTATTGAGGATTGCCCCAACCCACGTGCAGGACCTTGCACTTTGCCTTGTTGAACTTCATGAGGTCTGCATGGGTCCACTCCTCAAGCCTGTCATGCTCCCTCCCGAGGGCATCCCTTCCGTCTAGCATATCAACTGCACTACTCAACTTGGTGTCATCTGCAGACTTCTTGAGGGTGCACTCAATCCCACTGTCTATGTCATTGATTAAGATATTAAACAGTACTGGTCCCAGTATGGACCCTTGAGAGATATCACTCATTACTGGTTTCCACTTGGACATTGAGCCATTGACTATAACTCTTTGGACATGGCCATCCAGCTGATTCCCTATCCATTTAACGTCCATCCATCAAACCCTTATCTTGCCAATTTAGAGGTAAAAATGTTGTGGCAGCCTCTATCAAAGGCCTTACAGAAGTCCAGATAGATGGCATCCATAGCTCTTCCCTTGTTCACTGAAGCAGTCACTCCATCATAAAAGGCCACTAGATTAGTCAGGATGCTAATTCTTGAGGTAGATGTGACATTAATAACACCCAAGAATAAGAGCAAACTAAATATTTTCCTTGGTACCAACAAACCTTGAAAATTTAGAAAGGTGAGAACCTCTGAGTAGAGGTGAACAGTTCATGAACAGTCAGTAGCCTGAAAATAAGTCTTCTGAACAATTCATAAGGACATTATTAAAGTCCTTATAAAGGAGGTGAAGAAGAGGTAAAAATAAATTGTAAAATGGGATCATTAATGTTATAGAAATAATAGGTTGGAAAAATGGGACTTTCAATAAAATTAAAAGGTGGGAGCCTTAAGATCACTTAAAGGAAATAAATACTTACTCACAGAATCAATAAGTCAACTAAAGAACTTCTTGTCAAAGGAAGTTGTTGAAACCAAGAATGAAGCAGAATGTTTTTGTGGGTGTCAGAATTACCATAACTAATTATGCACATTCTGGAGGGAACATTAAACCACATGCTTCAGAGCTGATTATCAACTCTTGTACACCTCAAATGAGAAGAGGAAGGGGAGAAGAAACAGATTATCTGATATGTGGCTACTGCAATATCTTAATGGCTTACTCTAAAACTTCTTCTCTGTTGGAGGCAGAGTACAACCTACAGGCCTCAGGTTCAACCTTACAAGGGAGCCTCTGTTTTGCACAGCAGTTGCCTGGCCACAACCTTCTGAGAGACTGATTATTCAAGTGTCATTTGCATTGAATGTTGAAGACATGAGAGGATTAGGAAGGTCTAGCAGCACTGGACCATGGGTCAGCAGAACAGTGTCTTCTCCTGGATGTACACAAAGAGCTTATTTTGTTTCACATCAGCTGTGACTGGGTCATCTAAACACGTCCTAAGACAGCCCAACCTAATGTTTTAAGCCTTTCACAATGTACAAATTTCCTTTCTTTTCAATGTCACTTTTTCTAACATTAACAATATAGATATCCTGTCATTCCAGTTATGATGCCTCCCTTTCACTTCTCTCCATTTTAAAGTTGTAGGCGTGATGCCCCACTTGTTGTCAGAAAGACCCTATTTATGAACTTTATCTGGCATAAGCTTGAAAAGGCTACGGCTGCCCTCCAGTCCATGGTGGGTGCCTTTGAAATCAATGTGTGACTGAGGTGGGACAAGCAAGGACAGATGTCTAGTTTTGTAAGGCTTTGCTTGTAGCAAAGTTAACTTTCTAGGATGTGATAATAATCAAGGAAATATTGTGGGGTTTCTTCATTTTCAATTTCTGATTATTCATATAATTACACATCCTCTCCTGGATTCAGATTCATTTATAAATTGCAACAGGGACAGACAGCAGTTGAAGGATAATTAGGCAGTTTACATAAATTAGATCCCTTAGGTATATCCAGGACAAAGTAAAGATATTCAAGCAGAAGAAAAGAGATGTAAAAAATACAGAAAAAATTGGAACTAATTAAAAGACAGCACACTTACTTACTCACATTCAGAGCATGTAGTTTACTAAAACATACAACAGACCTAAAGGGCAGTAATCTATTTTTGGTTCTTGATATGACTGCAACCAAAAGACTATGGAATGTGTCTTCTATGCGTTATCTCTATTATCTTTTTTAATAATAAGGTGGTGAATGATTGTAGGTGGGTTGTCATATTTTAGAAGAAAAATTCCTCCTGAATCTCACCTCCACCATACAATTTTCTTCTCAGGCTGGTTCTGCACTGAGATATTTGAGTTTCACATCAAGTCTTCTTTAGTTTATTTATTATGTGTTTTCCATAGCCCTTTCTGCATGCTGATTCCTAACAAGTTTTTTGAGGTATGCATTGCCCTCCCACAGAATAAGCATGAGCAAAGGTTATGTCAGGTTATAAAGCTAGGTATCACCAAATACTAGACAGGATATCCCTTCCTTGCCAAAGCTGATGATACAGGTTTGAGACATAACTGCTGGGAGTAGGAGACATATAAAATGTTATTTGAAGTGGCTGCAAATAAAGAAGATATTTGGACAGAATAACTATGTGTTCATTTATTTTACTGACTCCAGCCAGGGACAAATAACAAATATGAAATAAGAGATATCAAATCTATTAGCAAAAAAAGGGTGATACTCTGTTGCTCTTTAGTATTTCTATTTAGCAAAGCAATTTATTTTTAAATTATAAGACACATTTTTATTAGCAATGTTTGTCTTGCACAGCTAGGGAGCCAGGAGTTAACAAGCCTGAATAGTATGATTCTCTTCTCCATAGCAATGGAAAAAAAAAGTTTGCTTTCAGTTCCTTGGAGACAGAAGGAGGAGGATGAAAAAGAATAGCTCCCTCTCCAGTCAGCAAGTATGAGGCTATGGTGGAGAACAGATTTTCAGAGGGTTGTCTGCTTAAGTGACTGTGTAAGTGCTGAGATACCACAATGAAGGATGTTTTATAAATGCCTAGGTAGGTATATAGATATGACAACCAGAATAGTTCTAGGTTTAAACTGAGATGAGGCACTCCATCACCATGTCATCTCTGGAAAGTCACTTGACCTTCCTGTTCCTGAATCAGACCAGCTGTAAGAGCTGATAAAAAGCTGACTTTCTTTGAAACCAAGAGCTTAATCCAAACTTATGGCTTTCCAGGGAAGCCTTTTAGTTGATTCAAGTGGACCTGGGCTCAGGTCTTAAATATTTCACATCAACTGAACAAGTCTTCTTTGCTGTGCCTCATCTTGCTCTTCTCCCTTTCTCCTCCTCACTCCCTGCCAAGCAAGCACTGACCATTAGCTCCTAGAGAAGGCTGAAAGGCTTGAGAACTTGCTAGTCTGGGCTCTTCCCTCCCCTCTCTTACTCCTCACTTTCTTCTTGCTGTACACAGGACTTTGTTTATCAGGAGTTTAATATTTCAGTGCTTTATTAGTATGTTGTGTGACAATGCAGTTTATCCTACAAGGACAATGCTGACAGCATGGTAATTAAGAATAGAATAAATGCTAAGGGTGAGAACAGATTGCAGTGAATGACTGATTATTTTTGATAAGGAAATTGCTCTGCTAGTAACAGAATCCACAGTATTTAAGAGATGAATGGAGATGCCAGAAACAAACACAAACAAATAATGTCTTCATCAGTGTAAATATACTACCTGTGCTGTTCATCTGCAACATATAGTCTAGCTCTACCGGTAACTTCCAACAAGTGGGTGACCATCAAGAGAAGCTTATTATTTGCACATAGATAAATTGGTTGGTAAATTCAGAACTTGCATATCTATTATGTGACTGGAAAGTGAATTTCATTGTCATTGGCACTGCAACAAGACAAAGCATGGACTCCCCCAGAATTAGAGATCTGACTCAAAATAATTTCTGTGAATAATGATGCCTGACATTACTGTTTGGTAAGGATCCTGGAAAGCTTTAGAGACATGAGTGCGTGAATGCCCCAGAAGTCCTTGTCAAGTAAGTAATTGTTACTCCCATTTTACAAAGGAGTGAACCACAGCAGGAAGCCAAGGAGATGGCATCTTTGTGACAGGGCTGAGAACAGCCTTCCAGAGCAGCAAGTTCTCATGTAGGGAAGTATGTGGACAAGGCAGGTGACAGAACCAGCATCTGGAACTGTTGTTCCAACTAACTGATACTGAATTTATCCCAGCTGAGATCAGACTACACTAATTCATCCATACATCTCTATTAGCCATGCAGACCCGTGAGAAAAGGGGTGATGATATTCAGTTCAAACAGTAGCCCACACAACTCAGTTGCCAGCCTGTGTTCTTGAGCTGTATTTGGGCATCATGTCATTCAAGTGCAACTTGAATGCCAGGGCTGCATCACATGGCTGATAGCAGAGGTGTGTTTGTCTGTAAGATGCTGCCACTCATTTTTACCAATAACAGGTTGTCCAGAGAGATTGTAGATGCCCCATCCCTGGAAATATTCAAGGTCAGGCTGGATGGGGCTTTGAGCAACCTGATGTAGTTGAAGATGTTCTTGCTCATTGCAGGGTGGTTGGATCAGATGACCTTTAAAGGTCCCTTCCAACCCAAACCATTCTATGATTCTATGCAGATCCCTGGCTTTTGGAATATGCTGGAAGGTGTGAGCTACCAGAGAGTCCTGAGTCCAACGTCACTGAGTCCCCCTGCAACCCAGCAGCACACATCCACCAACACCCAAAAAACTCTTCTCCTTCTAAGGGAGACATTGTCAGCTCCCACCTGCAAACTCTTCCTCCTGCCTCAGCTCTTCAAAGTGTGTGATATGTCTTGTGGCTCTCGGCCAGGGAAGCTTTTAGGATGCAGCTTGTAGGATCAGGAAAGCTGGCTAGTCTGCTTCTGGCAGAGCCATTAACACCTTCTATCATCACTGAAGATTTTGTCTTTCATTTGATTAGCAGGAGGACTGTGAAGTAGATTCCCACAATCACTGGTAATTCTGGCTATATTATGCTATCTTTGTCAATTTTCCCTAAAATCTATCTGTTCTATTTCTCTCTCCCTCTTAAGGGATGAGAAGAAAGAAAAATCGATCTGCTGAAAATACAGAGGGAAAACAGAACCCCTTTTCTCCAACAAATCACACATTCCTAGTGGCAGCATTGTGTGGCTTTTAATTTCACTGAAGGAGAGCCAGTAATTATTTATAGTTTATCACAACTGGGGCAAGGTTTCCTGAGGTGCAAGCTAATTATGTTTTTAAATAAACTGATTGTCCATGTAATAAATGATCACATTTTCTAATCATTGGGAGATTTATGTTACTTTATTCAATCATCTGTGTGTAGAATTGAAACCTTAGTAAATCAACTGGAAAGAAAACATCTAGATTAAATTGAGAGCTCTGCAACTACGAGGCATTATGAAATGAACCCAATAGGAGGGAATAGGCTGGGTGCACAAAGCCCCCCAATACATACCATTAAAAGAATGGATGTAATTGACAGCCAAACCAGAATTTATATTCGTTTAAGGTCAAGTCCTAGCCTGTGCTGCACAGATTTGGCATGTATTAAAGGATAAATGCAAAGACAGTCCTGTTGTCTGCAGGGTATCTCAGTCACAGTCATTTGTTTAAGGACAATAATTAGAATGAATTCAAGAATGTAGAATAGGTGACAGCATATGATATTTCATTTATGGCAGGCAATAAGTGACATGATCTTATAGTGAAATTAGTCATCATCATAGACTTCTTTTGTCGATCTATAAAATGAAATGCCATGGAGAGCAGCATATTTTTCATTGTTATGCCAACATGGCTTTTTCATAATGTACATCATTAAAATAAGCCTGGGAACTGGAACATGCAATCATAGTAATAGCATTAATAATGTTTAATTTATGTGTTATGTGCATAAAAACCTTTTGGTGCTTGAAATAAAAACAACCAGAAAACACAATTTATCCTTAGCAAGGCAGCATGCAGTGCTGCAAAGCATCTATAGAGTTAGAAAAAAATCAAGGTATGGACTGCTGCGCAGCACTGGAGTGAAGCAACACAGAGCTATGTTGTGAATGGCAGAACTGTGGGCAGAGACCTACTGCCATAGGGGCAGATCCTCAACTGGTTGATGAACCCCTTTGCAGTCCCTAGTCAGGCAGTGCAGAGCAGAGAAGCTGGTAACATTTCCAGGAGGGCATGCCAGCTTTTATTTTTCTCTTCCACATTCAAAATGAATCATAATGGAAGAAAGTCAGTGGGAACGTGGGAGGTTTTGTCAAAATCACCTCAAATAGGTGATTAACCATAGAAAACACCAATTGAGCTTTTCTTTAACCTGAATTATTCTGTGGAAAAAATGTAAGCATGGAGTGACCACACATGCAGGTGTGCTCGGAGACCCAAGAAGGGCAGGAAGCCCCAGCAGGGACTTGGTGATGAGCTGGGTCAGGACATAGGACTGCGGTGCATTTGTTGTCATCCAGTATCTGCGCTTTGGCCACAGGACCCTTCCCAGTGTGTTACAACAGAGAGGAAGAGACTGAATTCACCACTAAACTTCCAGGTCTCTGCAAGTATATCCCTCGTCAATCCCACATCCAGCCATCAGTCTGTCTTTGATTATGTGAGCAGGACATGCTGGTCATGTACCTGAGATATTTTAATTAGACTTGGAGCACTGGCACACTTCCACATTTCTCATGGATCTAGATTGCCAGACGTTGCCATTTGAAGGTCTTGTTGAAGAGCTGATGGGCTAAACTTCCTTTGTGCACTGATTTAAAGTGAAGGACCAGTTGATATTCCCTTAATGAGACAAAGCTAAAACAATAAGTTCCCACCCAAGGTAGGGACCAGATTGGCAGGGCACATGGGAAGAATTTGAGAGACTGAGTGAAAATGCAGGACTGGGGCATTGTCTGAAGAAATTGTGTTTGTGGGGACCAGAAGTGAAGCGACTGAGGAGGTGAGAAGAGCTGTAGGTGATTGAGCCATGAGAGATTCCTCCAAGCAGAGCAATTCCCTGTTGAGGGAGGGAAGATGCCACTTCACTTACTGGGACTGATCTCTCCATAATCCTCCCTCACATCCTGGCTGTGACACAGAGCAGTAAGACTCTCTCAAAGACTGCTGCCACCTGTCAGCTCTCAGCTGCTCCTTAGCTCCCTGAGGAAGATGCTGGTAGGTAAGATGGGGCCAGGTGGGACAGTTCCTGAGCTCTGGGGTGTGTGACATTAACCCCACAGCTCTTGGCCATAAGCAGATTTTGCTTACAGGGTTAGGATGGATGGTGAAAGGGTAACAACTCAATGAGAAGTCCTGGCTCCTCTCTGCTTTCAAGAGGCAGAGACAAAGGTCAGGTTCAAATGTAAGCAGATTATTACAAAAATCCCTCTCAAAACCCACAACCAGGAACCTGGGAAAGTGATGCTAAGCTTTATTTCACTGAAGGAGCTACTCTTCCCACTCACAAACATGAATTAAATGGGTAATAAGCAACAGTTTTATTAAAGATGAGAAATTAATTAGACCGATAAATAAGTCAACAGTAACTAATTCCCGGAGCATTATCATAGCAGCAGCATTTTTCTCTCTTTCCCTCCAGAGAGGTGCCTGTTACCTCTCATGGCTCTCTGCCAGCCCCACGTGGGGCTGCTGCTTGTGCTGGCTGTCATGGTCCTGCTTCCCACGCAGGGCTGGCGGATGGGTTACTGCCACTCTCAGCAGAGGACAAGAACATTGGGGGCTTGAGGGGGAGAGTATGGGGACCGGCTTCCACATGGTGCCACCAAACTTATGCAGGTGGATTGGGGGACCCAACCCTTCACAGCCCATCCTGACTTCAGACTGGTCCTGCCAATGCTGAATTGACAAGCAAAGGGGCTCCAGGAGCTCAGCTTGAGCCCTGGGAGCCCTGGGTACTGGTCACACTCCTTAGCTGGTAATTCATTCCCTCACTCTGTCCTCCATGCTCTCACCAGCTCTCCCCTAAGACAAGTCTGCTATAGACAGGCCACAGGCTGGGTGCAGGATATCCCATGACACCTGGCCTCCAGGTCCAGGGTTGGGCCCTGGCTCTGTGTTTAGCAGCAGAGACATAAGTATAGAGTGCCGTGAAAACCCACACAGAGGGCCAGGTGTCATTAAGAGACTGCTTAGACTCAGACAAATCTGGGGTTTGTGCAAACCCGTGCAAGTTCCCAGCTCAGACTCCAGCTGAAGTAACATTTGTTAGGTAGAAGGTACAGTGCTAGCTATGTCTACCCTGATTATACTAAATTGCCAGGCATATTGAAATCATCAGAAAGCAGAAGAAATTGCTCTGATGTGCATCATGTTATTTGTATAATACAGCATTTCCAAGTGGGACACTTTCCAGGAGAGTGAGAAAATTAACATAGTTTCAAAGCACACACTTAATTTCTGTGAGGCTGGAAAAGGTCTTCTATTAGTTAAAGTGTCACTTTTTAATCAATGGAAGCTTGTATTTCTTCTGTGCACAAGGACAATGTCAACAGGCAAAATGAAGTGTCTTTGGTCAATGCTTTCCATTGCAAGGAAATGTTTTGGGTAAGGATAGTAAGAAGTATTTAAATGAGTTTGCTTGATGTTCACTGAGGGTACAAATTCATCTTGCTGTCTGAAAATTCAATGAAACTGTACTCTGTGATGCTAACATACACAGCTGCAGTCTGACAGGCTTTTGTAGGTGTAGTCGTATAAAAATTTCTCTCATCTCTTTCCCCCTCCCATCTGTGGCCCAGTTAGTGGGACCTGAGATGATCCGTCAGAAATTTAAGCTTTAAGAGCTAACTCTGCTAGAACAGACTAGAAGGGCACACACTTGATATTTGAAGGCAGTTGTGTCCAACTGTGCGGGAGAAAGAAGGCAAGGAGGAGGGGAATAATAGGCATTTGGAGGTTAGTAACTTCTTAAACCACCGCTGCTCAGTCTATGAGCCCATGGTCCCATGATGTCCCTGTCATTGAGGTAAGGGCAGGTGCTTGAAGTTTTAGGTTCCAGTCCTGATAGCAGCATGGGTTGACTGTGATGAGTGTTTGGCAATCATCTGTTGATCTGTAAATTATTTGTTAGATTTAATGCATACTTTGCAATCTTCATTTTAAAATACATTCTAGAAGAGCCTGACACTAGTGTTATTCAAAAGCCAAACAATCTGGAAGCAAAAATTAATTTAAAATTAATTTAAACAGAAGACTCTTCTGATCAAACCCCTCCCCAATAACACCTAACCTCTCAAATCAGTTAAGCTAGCTGTTGACTCACGTTGGTTCATGTGTTGTTTATTTTGTCGTACACATAATCTATTTACTGTTCTCTCATTTAAACAAAAATGCAGACTCGTACCTGTGGGGTACCAGGGAAGGAAGGACTGTATATATGTATTTGAATGACTACAAATATGTTCAGTTTCCTTCCCCAGGTGTATACTGCCAATGGTCCTTGGCAGATGTAAATCAGTAGAGCTCCAATTACTCCAGCAGAGCTGAACTCAGATGATTTATATCCACGGGGGATTTGGCCAGCTGAGTCTGTGGATAGAACAGCTCAGTGCTTGGCTTTACATTTGGAAGAGAGTTGTTGGCAAGAAAGCTTTGCAAGGCAGAGAAAGAACATTTTCCCAGCCCAGGACATTTCTGTAATAATATCTGTTATTTACTCAGTGCAGTCTGATCTATTCCAAAAGCAATGGAGTTGCTCTTTGGAGCTATTTGTATAATTTATTTCAGGTGGACAAGAATCAGGACTGTTCCAAGGAGAAAGAAACTGCCCAAACTGTCTGCAGAGCTGGGTGGCAAGCTCCTCTCGGTGTATCCCCAGGAACCTCCCTCTGTCTCTGTGCCGCAGAGGTTGAATTCACTCCTCAAGCCCATTCTTGCCAGTTTTGTAGGCTAAGGTGATTTGAAGAAGGTTTGACACAAGAAGATAATTATTAAGGACTGAAGCAGGTATAGCAAATCTTTTCTTCTTTTCCCTCAAGAACAGCACTAAACAGATCTGAGCTACACATACCTACGCCAGGTCAGTTCAGTGAATGATGCAGTATCAGCAAACGTCAAATGCCCAGAGGAGAATATATGGCCACAAATAAGCTTCTGTTGTATATAATGTCCATTAGCTGATTTCTGACCTTCTGACATTTCCTTGCATACTAAAACAAGCCTAGATATTTCTGCTAGCCCAGGTCCAATTTAACCAAGTGCTCACCAGCTTCCTGGCAAAGCTGGGGACAGTCACTGCTTCTATTTGTTAAACTTCCAAGCTTGTTGTAATGACTTCATTTTGACCAAGCATTCAAGAAGGGGACAGGAATGGCTCTGTGTAGGAAAAGGTGAAGGAATAACCAGGAGTTATTCAGGAGATATGAATGAAATGTGATTGGTAAGATTTAAAAGGCCCTTTCTATGACTTCAGAATTTAGGATAAGATTAACTCATTTCTCTGGCACAGTGGAAATCTGCACTAGAAAAATACATCAAAGATACACATGACGGTCTATTACAGTGAGACAGAGTCAGATAGATGCCACAGAGATGGATGCTACGGGCTACTTTATGGCATGATTAAAAGGCACCAAGGTCTCTGTTTTAGGTATGGTGTGGGAATAGCCTACCAAAACCCATGAGAGCCTGAATGAATGTCTGGATTATTGTCTCTTATGGAAAGCATCTAGAACATGAAACAGACATCATGAAAAATCTAAAGAAACAAGTAACAAAGAAGTGGAATATCTGAGTACATACATTATAAATGTTTAAGGATGCAGTATTTCATAACGGTACAGTAGAGAAGATTACACAGCTTGCAGTGGCATACTGATACTCTTTCACAGACTTTTTCCTGATCATCAGCTGGAGAGCTTCTGTGAGATCCACCTTTGACATTTATGTGATGATGGAGATAAACTTAAAGTGAGAAGATAGTGACTGAGGTAATGCAGAAAAGCAATAGTCCACCAGAACAATGTGAACAAGTAAAACCAGATTTTTGTCTGATAAATGTCTTCTGAAGGAAATGCTTTGGGGAAGTATGGTGGGAAGTTTTTGAGTGGAATTACCTAACACTCATTGAGGGTGAAAGTTCATTTCGCTGAGCTTCAGCCATCTAAACATTAGGTCAAAGCTAGTCTTCCTGAAATCTTCTGCAGTGAGTGGAGAAAGGTGGGTTCCCCTAGAGGGTAAGTCCTGCATATTAAGGAAGTTACTAGTGCAGACCAGATTGGAAACACTGTGTAATGAAAGTAGTCTGTTTTGGTTTGTGGATGGATGCTGTGAAGCGTTCATGCTATCAACAGAGCAGCTCGGACAATTGCTTTTCCTCTCAGTAAGTATCTCCAGAATTGTTAGCTGGATAGTCCCCACTGACAGCTCTGATGGGCAGCTGGTGACCAGCCACACTTACTCAGCAGGGGTTCTGGTCTTGCATTGAAGACATGCCTTTAAACAGCAACAGGAGCAATCCCTGTTGAGAAGAGAACAACAAATGCCTTGCTCCTCAGCCAGTGAAGGCATTCGTATAAAGAACAGCATCTCCAAAACATCAGAGCAGGCAAGAAGCAGCTAACATGAACACCCCTGAGTAGCACGATGTGCTTGGACTGAAGTGAAGAAAATCTTCCTGAACTCTGTGCAGTGTTTTACCAGAACCAGACACTGCTTGATTCTTCTGAGCTGTGGTTTCCTCAGCCTCTGGGTAATCAATTGTATGCTACAGCAGCTCCTTCTTATAGTCCTTCAGGTACTTTTCTCCAATCTTCTGTTGATGCAGGCATCTCAGTGCCTCACAAGAAGCTCTTCTACTTCAGTGCTGTTATTTCTCTCCACAAAGAGAAGCTTAGAATATTCTGGAAAGAAAGGAGGTGTGGTGGTGCATTCTCCCCCCTCCCTTTTCTTCTTGTGCACCTGGCAGAGCATTGGAAGTGATGCGGATCCTCCGTGACAGGAGGATGCTAAGAAATTCATTCAGATAAACACTTCAGGGAGTTGACAGAAAGTTATTATAAGAAAAGCAAAACAAACCATGCAGTGACTTATCCCCTGGTTGCTGGTGGCTGATGAACAAGAATTTCCCTCCCTTAAGAACCACAGATTTGGGATTTTTTTTTTTTAATTAGTGGCAAATATAGTAGCTCTCATTATCAGACAAGCCTTAGGAAGCCCAGGCCTGAGTCACCTGAGTGACCCTAAGAGTAGAGCCCCACAGCAGTGAGGGCTGCAGGAGCACAGCTGGAGGAGTGCTCCCAGAGCCTGCTCAGGTCTGTTTGCCAGCGGTCCCCATTTCCCACATCTACTGAAGACCAAATGTTTTATTTTCTAGGCCAAGACAACAGGGCAGGATTACCAGGCAGATATTTGATTAACAATAAAAAAAACCCAAACATCCCCAGGCAGGTAGAAACAATCTGGGCTGTGCTGTACTCAGTTTGGAGTAAGCAGAGACAAGGGCTGTGCCAGAAAGCCAACACTTGGGGTTACCCTGTGGTACTTGAGACACCACAACTGACACCATAAGTACTAGGAATAAGTATGTCGCACCTGCCAGAAAATGCTCATTTTCTAGAGTCTGCCACTGGAAGTGATTTCCTGAGTCATCATTTATTCATTTTCTCTGTGTATCTTTTCCTGTAGTTGACAGTGTTAGTTGAGGATGTTACCAGCCTCATGTGCTCATCCCCACTAACTCTTCAGGACCTCTACCTCCCTGCAGCCAATACCCACAAGACAGAGTCACTGCAGAAGCACCAAGTTGCCTCTTACAAGCCACACTCTCCCAGGTGAGAGTCTCTCTCTAAAAGGTGCAGAGAACTCAGAATTCCCATGAATATGTTGTTGTTATCATGTAATCCATCTCTGTTGTTTGTATTGTCCTGTGAGAAATAGTCTGGGCTTGAATTTGAGAATGTGTACCTGGGCAAGGATGTGTAAGAAATGCATATGCTGGGAAAAATAAGTTCCCTAAAAGTGGAGCTGAAGACCAAGGAGGTCTGTCATTTGCTTTTGGCAGCCCTGCGTCTGCTGGCGTATGCTGCCAGCAGACATAGAAGCATAGAATTGTTTAAGTTGGAAAACATCTCTGAGATCATCAGGTCCAACCGTTAACCTAGCACTGCCAAGTCTACCACTAAACCACGTCCCTAAGCATCACATCTACACCTCTTTTAAATACCTCCAGGGATGGGGACTCAACCATTTCCCTGGGCAGCCTGTTGTTCCAGTGCCTGACAACCCTTTCGGTGAAGAAATTTTTCCTAATATCCAACCTAAACCTCCCCTGGCGCAGCTTGAGGCCATTTCCTCTTGTCCTATCGCTTGATTCCTGGGAGAAGAGACTGACCCCCCGACATGTTGCCATTTCAGAAATCATCACCACACAGTAATCAAAGCTCCCTTGCTCATTAAAATCCCTATGTTCCCTCCTATTTGTTGTGCAAGCTGCGTTTAAGTCATCTGATTCATACATTTTCTTTTACCCTTTCATATAACTATTAATCTTTGAAATGTAGAAGAATATTAGTAGCAGGTGAGAGCTTCTTTGTAATGGTACTGAGATGAAATCATCCTGTAAATTAAAATATGTATTTTCCTTCAAATCTCCTATAATTCAGCAGTGACATTAATTATAGTTGTTCTTACCTATCTTAGTTTCTCTCTGTTGCTGTCTTTTAATACCCTGTTTCTCATTTTCCCTACTTTGCCCATCACCTGACACAAATAAAGGATACATGGGCAATTATTGGGATTTTCAAGGCAAATTTGGCAGCCTCTTTATTTACTTTGATTCAGATGACAGTCATATCTGACAGTTTTTTTCAGGAACAGTGTTTGTTAGCTGAATAAATGTAGGTTGGCAGTGTTAGCAGAGCATTTCCATTTTGGCTAAAACCCCTGAAAATCTGCTTTGATTCAGTATTGAACATCATTTATCTGTACAAAAACACGGAGAATGAAAAACACCTGGAATCCAAAGCATTTCTCTGTACTGTGTACTCTGTACACAGTGCAAAAACTGTGGTTTTGCGTGCGATCCATCAAGGCAGTGGAAGTTACCCTGCAGTTTGCTGCTGGCTGTGGTGATCCACTGACACATCTCAGGTAGCCGGTGTCTTTGTGACCTACACTTCTCCTTGCTCTGTTGAAAAAAACCAACCAGATAGTGAAATCACTGTTTCCAAAGACAACTGCAATTGCTCAGTCTTCCATGTCCATGGGCAATTAATAAACAGCAGAGTGGTGGTGGATCAAACACTTCCATCACAAAATGCATGCCAGAAATGATGACGTTGGATGGGCACCACTGTATATTTTGACTGCGTAGGTCCAGGTCCTTGCTGGCTGTTAGACGGGTAAGAGTTGAGACTGGGCTATGGGAGAGAGGATGTTTCATGTGTAATGGCCTGGCTGGTTTGTGGTCCTGTGCTCTGCAGCCATAGGGACTGAACATAGGGATGTTCTCTACCTACTTCCCTTGGGCCATTAATGAGGATGCCCCAGGAACAAGCTGGGACTGGGAGGGTTAGCAGCAGAGGTGTAAGGAAGGCACATGCCTCAGAGTCTCTTCTACAGCTACCCTCTCCATGCTCAAGTGTCAGCAGAGCATGATGCTCCCTGGTCTCCTGCACCACTTCCCGCTCCCTTTCTTCCCCCATGGTGTGCGCACCCTGCTCCCATGCCCCTGGCACCAGCCAGCCTGGCTCAGGGTAGAGGCAGGACTTGTGTCTGTCCATGTACAGACTCGACTACCATCAGCCAGCCCTCTGCCACCACCCCACTGGCTGGTGGGGAAGGAGCAAGGAGCACTGTTCCCCGTTCTTCCATGTCCTAGGTGCTCCCCCCAAACTGGTCCCAAACAGCTGAAACAGAACCCAGTGAAGCAGGAGCATGACAGCACCCCATCTCTGGGGCCCCATTTCTTTCCTCCTCTTGTGCTCCTTGCAGGCTAACAGGGCCAGGAGATGGACCTCAGCCCTAGCTCACAGCCACCCATACTGCTGAGCTGTCTCGCACTCCTGGGGGTGGTTTGACCCTGGGCACAGCCTAGGATTAGCGTGGGCTTGGAAGGGCTCTGGGTAAACAGTTTGGATGTGGCCACCATGGGTCGTTGTAGGAGGGGTCAGCTGCATGGACATGAGCCGTGCTGCACCAGCTGGCCTCTGGGCCAGAGTTTGGTCCTTGACTCATCTAGTTTATTGGTAGAGGGAGAGCTGCCTAAAGTTAAACACATTTGATAAGGTCAAGGAGAGGGTCAGAGCTGGTAAGAGAGGGAAAGGGCTGAGTAAAAAGTTGCTAAGGGCTGTGTCTGTCCTTTCACTTGCCTCTGTACATATGGCTCAGTGATTTTAGTGGGTGGCAGTGAGGTAAAGAGGATGTCCAGTGGACCCACTTTACAATTATCTTTCATAATTCCTTATAGAGCTACCCTAGTGCAACCCACACGACTCTGAGAGAGGACCACCCTTCAGCTCTGCACTTGAGACTTGCGCTGGATGTTCCTCTCCCAAGGCTGCCCACACACTGTTCCCACCGCACAAGGCATGGCCCTGTACTCCTGCAGGAGCATCTCTAGTGAATTCACTGCCCTTGACAGGGGATGAGGCGTCCTTATGTAGATTGGATGAGACTGAAATGTCAGATGCTCACAAGTGTCCTCGCCTTCCCCACTGGGGAAGCGGGCAGCCGAGGCTTTCTGAAGTTTGTGCTATAAAAGCAGGAAGATGTTCAACAAAGTGGCTGTGAGGTGCAGATGCTCCACGATTACAGCATGTCCAAAAGCAAATCTGGTCTCAAAAGACAGGTACAGCCCTTATCACAAAGAAGTCCTAAAGAATGACTGAATACATGCAAGAGACTGAAGGAAATATATGTGTGAGTTGCTCCTTCTAAATGCCATGCTCTAAAGACAAACTCCAGGATCACAGGTTCCTTGGGGACAGCCATTTCCAGTGGCTGCATGATATGATCCTGCACCACAGCATCCCCTCACAAGCAGCTGGTGAACTGAACTCCAAGAGTTCAGGTTTGTTTCAGCAGTCTCCAGCACAACTCGTGTGGGAGAGATAACTGGATTTCCACCTAAGCTGCTTGCTATGGCACCAGTGGGACAGTCAATGACTGCACATCTAACCCAGGATGGGTAAAACATCACTGGCAGAACTGGTGCCCCAGCAGGAAGGATGCTAAATTAATGCAAAAGGACCTCATTCTATAATCACATTTGCTGGCATAAATCAGGAAGGAGTAACTTCATTGGTGCAAATGAGGTTACGCCACAACAAATCCTGTAGGGACATGACCAATGTTGTCCCTGATTTCAACTTTTTAAAATAGGATAAGAAGATGGTGTGCTGGGTGCCCATTGCATTGCAAGTTTGTTTGCTGCAGGAACAAAGACGTCTGTGGAAGAGCTCTCGACACTTCTAATCCTGTGCATGAATCACTGCACACACCACAGATCAGCAGGAGAAAAATACCAAACAGGTCCTATTTCTCTCTGCAAGTTGTCAAGTCACATTTTCATTTGTAAATACTTCTCAGGATCTCCGAGGTGGGAAAAAAAAACCCGAACCCTAGAAGTATTTTCTAAGTTTGATTACTTTCATGTCTGTAGGTGACATCCACCTGCAAACCTCCAGAAGCTGCCTCCTGGACTTAGATACTACACAATGATGGAGGGAGGTAGGGCAGAATTTTTAATTACTGCTTGCCGTCACCTCTAACTATACATTTATCTGCCAAGGCTTTCTGACAAATTACAGGCAAGTGCGTGGCCTGTCCTATCAACTGCAGGATAACAAATCCCATGATTCATCACAACCAAGGGATGCTCTCAGTCCTGAAACCAGGCAGTACCCTGGCCTGACATTGGGTTTGTGCTCTAAGTATTGAACAGAATTATGTCTTTTTAAATTGGTTCTTAGTATGAAGAGGTGCATGGGCACTGAAGGGAGGAAAGCCACACAGGTTCATTTTCATAACTCCTCCTTATCCAGCTATGGGAGATACCTTGGAAAAGGAAGATAAGAAAAGTAATTGTTTTCTTCCACAAAGGAAGTGACAATAACTAGGTGGCTTTAACCATGTAGAAGTCCTTTTAAAAGGATCACATAGCAGTCTCTTATATTAAAAGCTTAACAATGCTTTTATGTCCTCTGATCCTCAGAAGCCTCCATCATGGATTCTCACACTATAATGACACAGAAAACCTTGTAATACTTTAAAATATTATTTGTCACAGCTGAATTCCCTTTCAAACAGTTTTTTAAAGCTATGTGTTAGGGAGATGCCATTGCCTTGTCTCCATTGCATACATCAAGGGCAGAATTGTAGACTGAATCAACTGCCACTCTCAGGCTACTGGCTTATGCCTCTTTTTGATGCAAAATCAAGAAAGTGCAACGCATGAAGAGATTAAGAATTAAGTGGGATCAGACTTCATATGGTTGTGTTTTCTGAGGCCATCTGGTTAGCAGCATGTATTAAGAGAGTGAGACAGCTGCTCTAAGTATAACAGTAATGTTGATGAATGCGGATTAAGACCACCAAGAGTTTAGCATTTGATGATATCAGCCTAGGGAGACACTACACATGCCCTGGTAAACAACTTAGTGTCATCACCTGAGATATTCTTCATGCATTGACTTGTGGAATTGGATCTTTTATATAATATCATATGGTTTTGTCCAGGCCATCTGGAATACAAGCTTCCAAAAGCCATAAGAAGTTTGCTGCTAGTTTGCTTCAGTACACAGAGTTGTGGGGTTTTTAAAGGACAAGAGAAATGCAAATAACAAGGTGTCAAAATATTGGAGGAGAATTTCACTAAAACTTCACCGTGGAAACAGGTGGCCTTTTTTTCCTAAACCTTAACAGATTGAAGTACACACATTGGAGCAAGAAGACTGTCTTGCCTTTTCTCTTCATTGTAAGCAAAACTATCTTTCTTTAAGCTACATTATCATCCTTCTTCACCATAAGCTTCTGGAGCACAACATGCTTATGTTTTGCCTTCTGAACACAAAAGTGCAATTCAGTCGAGGGAGTAAGCTCATGCTTTCCTGAAGTGTACTGGGATATGTTGTGCACTTCAATTTAGATGTGTTCAGAAATGTTTCACTAAATTTTGGCCACAGTCCCCTTCTCCATAAAGCTGTTGTATTCACTTTCGTCTTCTGAATTACGGATCTCACAAAAGGCAAGAGACCAGATGGTGAGCACCTGATGCAGACTGAAAAGTCATTATTACCAGTTGTGTAGCACAGCTTCGTAACTGCTTACCTAGAGCTAGCAACAGAACAGAGTTGGCTGAGATTGGGACCCTGTTAGTCTGGCTGCCCGCGCACCTGACTGGAGCTGTGGGTCTGCATTTAGCTGACCTGGAGCTTGAGGGAATGCAGGACATGGAAGTCTGTGCCCATCAGTGTTGACAAAGCTGAAGAGGTATTAGAAGGCAAGTAGATATAGCACCCTGTTTTGTTTATCTGTGATGTGTGGGAAGCTAAAGAGATTTTTTTCTTTGTTTACTTTTTTTGTTTTTTGCTCAGGTGACAAATTGAAATTTGTTTGCCCTACACTTCGTGAATGACTCCATAGATGGCTGGAAACAAACCAGAATTTATCACAAACAATACTTCATGAAATTAAACCTGATTCAGACAAAAATAAATTTTTATTATTTCTACTTGAGACAATCTTTTGTTTTACCTTTGTTGACATCCATTTCACTGGAATCATTAACTCTATTGAGGGAAGAAGTCTTTGTTAATGACTCAGCATTCTCTCTGTTTCTCTCAAGTTTGAAATGCCAGGTGGTGATGGGTTGACATCATTCAATAGATTGTTTCATTTTTAGATGCATTCAGAGTTGTTGTGCCTTCAATACCTTTTCTGACAGGAAGTGCAAAATGACATGTATATTATCAAGACTGAAATAATCAGATACCAATATTACACTCTTGGAGGCCTTTTCTTTACCATGGGTTTAGCCATGGAGGTTTTACTTGCTCTGAGCAGAGTCAATCCTGGAAGCAGTTACACTGCAGAGATGAGTGTAGGCTCCAGGCTTAATTCCTGGAAAAGCTGCTTGTTTGAATGTTTTCTGTTACAGACCTGGTGAATATTCATAGATAAGATAAGATAAGATAAGATAAGATAAGATAAGATAAGATACACCAAACATATTGCCAGTTACTGTGTCACTGCTTTCTTCTAGACAAGGAAACAGGAACCCACCAAATCTGCTGGGACGTGGTAGGAAGCAGACAGTGCTCAGGCTCTTTCCCCACCTGAATTGCATATGGGAGCAGTTGTCTGCTCATGGGCAGCTCACTGTGGGACTGCCACCACAGTGATTAAAAATGAAAAAGACAAACTATGGGAAATGCAAGGCAGGCAAGTACAAGGATTTCAGTGCTGGTTCACCCCTGAGAACTTAGAAGTTTTCAAACAAGCAAGGGCAGCCTCAGCTTGACATTTTTCATATTACTAAGGTAAAAACAAGCAACGAGAGAAAAAAAGAGACTCTTCTAGGTCTTGTCTGAATGACATAAGGGAGCACAAATGACACATTTTTGCCCACTTGTAGGCGACATAAAAGAAAAGAACTCTCTGCAACAGCAAAAAAAGTTTTCTTCTCTGTTTTTCAGCAGTAAGTCTCAATTTGCATTATTGTCACATACTGAGGAGAACAGAAATGTACTTGACTTTCTCATGGGTAAAAGCTGTGGTGCTTCCCACCAAAAGACAAGATAATGTGGGGGGTTCCCTTGACCTCCACATGCGCTTTGTTTTTTGACAATTGGTAGCAAATTCTGCCTGAG
This sequence comes from Theristicus caerulescens, assembly GCA_020745775.1. Lineage (NCBI taxonomy): Eukaryota > Metazoa > Chordata > Aves > Pelecaniformes > Threskiornithidae > Theristicus > Theristicus caerulescens. The sequence goes on along the minus strand of CM036559.1, from coordinate 114,398,217 downwards.
TGTAGCAAGAACAGGTAAGAATTTTGAGCACAGACACAAGAAGATTGGCAGGAGCTCAGTGAACTGTGCAGAAAGCAAAAATAAAGCTTCCTGTATCAGAGAAACAAAGTTTCTTAAGGCAGTGCTCTCCAATCTTCCATATGGAAATTTCTCTATTCATGACCTGTTCAAGCAGCTACACCATTTGGGTGGTATAATTCACCTTTGTAGACCACAGCTCCATGACTGATAAGAAGCTGGTGACAACACAGACTTCTATGGAGATTTGGTGAGATTTGTCTCTCTGACATTTGCCTCGACTCACTGAAGCTGGACACTAGATCTGTTCATGGATTGACGATGTAAACTGTGTATTTAATAGGTGTGGGGAGAGCTGCTGATGGTGTGCATGAGAAGGGTCACCGGTTCGTTGACGTATAAGAAGGAAGTTTCAGTAATATTCAGCAATGCACAACCTGAGGCACTTGCAGAGGCATTTGAGACGAGTCAGTCATGCTCTTGGCTGTGCCTGTCCAAAATCCTGGTGACCCTTCATAGAATCAAAGCAGTCACTCTAAGGGGAACGATGTCTCCACGTTCACATCTGCAGGACCCAGTGGGTGAGCTTTCCCTGAGCTGTGTGGTTTTTCCAGGGATGCTCTGCGGTCCTTGTCCTCTCTCTGGGGAATGGCCTTTCCTTTAATGACTTCATTTATGACTATTGTATTTACTTACAGCTATTCAGCCTGCAGTTTCCTGACCAGTACCTGTCATAGTAACCCAGTGCTTCATCACTAGGCCCTAGCAGATCCTGGTTTGGCCCCTCTTCTTCAGTGTGCCTGTATCAGTCTAAACTACTGAGCTGTCTTTCCCTGTTCCTTGTTTCTTTGGAAAGAAGTTAATTCCTGTGGACAAACAACAGAAAGCATGACATTAAACAGGAAAATTGCAGGGAGTCATTTATTTCACAAAATCATGCAGCAATTTCCCATGTTTTCTACCTGGGGCATTTATAGAAGCAGAAAACTGGTCTTTGCCATTACCAAAGCTAAGCATGTCATGTTTATTTGATAACACTGATAATTTTCCAGAAAGTATAAAAATATTCTTAATCTAGGTTCCTTACATATGACAATTATTGAGTAAACAAAGAAAGGAAAATAATATAATGCATAGCCTTCTCTTGCACCTCAGGGACACTTCTCCAAACAAATAAAGCTGTACAAATATAGGATCTTATCCCATGCCATGTATAATCTAAGAGAAATTTGCTGCTTCGATCATAATTGCCTGTGGCAACGAGTTCCAGAGGAAGCTGGACTGGACATCATGGATGGCTCTTTGTGGCATTTAGTGCTTCTTTGGCAGGGCTTGCTTCTGCTCTAATGGGTGCACTGGGGACCTATTTCCAGAGCAGAGACAAAATCAATTTGTTTTCACAGAATTTTCAGCAATTTCCTAGGGTTAGAGCTGTGTTTACTCTTGATCTTTCTGATATTGAATGAACTTACAATGCATTTCCACAATGTTAGCAGACCCTTATGTTAGTTATTAACTCAATGGACTGATATAATTTGGAATCTCACTGTATCTATGAATACATAAGTGGGATTTTAAGATATAATATGTGATTGCTAGTTTCAAAAACTAAACTGTAACCTTGAAAAAAAGGTTATGAAGCATCAGCCAAAATGCTATAGGTGCATTTTTATAGTAGTGTCTATTGGACAGATTTTTGACACATGGTCTGATCTGTCATTCTTCGTCCTGATCTTGCTCACTGATTTAGCAAAATATGCAAACCTGTCTTCAAGGGCTTAAGGTGAGGAGGGAGGAAATCTGTGTCAAAACCAAAGTAGTTCCCAAGAAAAGAGAAGAGGGACAATTTCCCTTAGCAAAAAGGATCTGGTCCAAAGCTAAATGTTTTAGATCTTCTGAAAAATGCAGAGGGCCTTCAACTCTAATTACCTTCAGCAGGATTTGAGCACCTGAAACACTTGTCAGATTTATGCTGGTCCTTGGAGGGCTGCATATTTGCATTTGCAGCCCTATTAACCTTACTGATACCTGTTGATTGCACACCACTTTTTATATGCTGCATGTGTCCGGCTGACCTGATGTCAACATCTGTTCTTCCAACAGTACAAATGTGCCTAATTGCAAAATGTTGGACTAGGAGTATCACATTGCCTCATATTATTTTTGTCTTGTTTGTTAGAAGTATGTCTCCTTGGAGATCAGGTACTGCGGAAAGAAAATAGATTGTCTCCTTTCAGTAGTTAGTAGCAGCTGAGGTCTGGGAAAGGGGGGACGGAGAAATGGCTGATTCCACCTTGTCTTCTGTCTTTGCTGCCTGGAGAAGTATAGGGCTCCCTGCATCAGAAATCTTCACAAGGCAACCAAGCCAAGTCTGGGAACAGTGACATATTAGTGACTTAGGATAATAGCAGCCACATACACTGCAGAAGGAAAAGGTTGCAGTTCTACATTTGCCAAGTCTCTTCTGTTTCCTCTGCTAAAGAAACAAATAATAAGCAATGATGTCCCAAGAGAAGAAGGGGAAGAAGAATACCAATATAAGCATTATCTCATGCTGATTTTCAGTCTGATTTAAAATGAAAGGTTCATATTATCAGGCAGTCTAAGAGGGTCGGTAAATATAACAGTAGGTTTAAAAAAAGCTTCCCAGCTTGAAGGCTGTTCAGCAAAATTGAAGATGGCACCAAGTTAGTGATTAATGGAAATATTAAATGCATGAAAGGATAATGTATTCATATTCAGAACAGCATTACATTACCAATCAGTTTTTTTGTTATAATGTGCCCCAATTATCCTGTGCTACTAATGCAAATACATTTTGATCAGTTGAATCAATAAGAGAATTTCATTATTACAGCTTCTTGTTCAGTTTTGGAGAGCCTGGAAACAATGAGGTCTTGATTATCCTTTGTGTAAATGTTGACAAATGTTACTCTCATTGCTTAATGCACTACTGGAAGACACTGAGATTTTACAGTGATGATGATGGGCTACTGTATAATAGCGTAGGGTAGGGTAGGGAAAAGAAGAGAAGAGAAGAGAAGAGAAGAGAAGAGAAGAGAAGAGAAGAGAAGAGAAGAGAAGAGAAGAGAAGAGAAGAGAAGAGAAGAGAAGAGAAGAGAAGAGAAGAGAAGAGAAGAGAAGAGAAAGGAGGAAGGGAAGGGAAGGGAAGGGAAGGGAAGGGAAGGGAAGGGAAGGGAAGGGAAGGGAAGGGAAGGGAAGGGAAGGGAAGGGAAGGGAAGGGAAGGGAAGGGAAGGGAAGGGAAGGGAAGGGAAGGGAAGGGAAGGGAAGGGAAGGGAAGGGAAGGGAAGGGAAGGGAAGGGAAGGGAAGGGAAGGGAAGGGAAGGGAAGGGAAGGGAAGGGAAGGGAAGGGAAGGGAAGGGAAGGGAAGGGAAGGGAAGGGAAGGGAACCTCACTGAATGTATCTGAGTTACAAACACTGCAGTGTTGGCTGATTTCAGGGAGTGCTCTGTGACCTTTCCTTAGTCACAGGCTATGCCTGTATTAGGAAGCAGTGCAATGCCTTGGAGTCGGTCTGTGCAGAAGAAGGGTTGGTGCTGAGCAGTGGCACCCATATTGCTCACATTTCAAAGCAAGTTCCCTCAGACTAGATCCAGCCTGGCCCCAAGGATGAACACCCATCAGAGATATTGATGAATTAATAGGAAATATCTCCTGGTCCTGTTTCATCCAGAAGGAATCCTGTTTGTGCACTCCAGGGCCTTTCCATAAGGTTACCCAAACACAGTGAAGGGGGACTATTGACTCAGGTTTAAGGAGCACTCCTGATTTGAACTGAAATGCCAGTGCCAGTGCAATAGCATCACAGTTCTGTTGTAGCTGAAAGAAAGTATTGTTATAATTTTGAGGAGTTTCTTCCAAAGATGGCTACATTTAATATCCTTAATATTTCTTCTCACTCTTTCTCTCATTCTTTTTCTCATTGTAATTGCTTGTCACGGCAGGCATTCCAATTTTTTCTATATTCACCTAATAGTAAAAATCCTGCATTCTAATCAGTGAGCTCAGCTACGGTCAAAGAAACCTGCTGAAAAAGGGAAGACGTGGCAGCTCGTTACAAGACTTCATACCCACTGTTCTTTTAATGTTTTGAAGAGCACAGTAGAACTGGTCAACATTTTTTACTTACAAACACTTTTTGATGGAAAAATGAAAAGACACTGAGAGATGAATCAGTGCAGTAGGAAACTGTTGACAATCAGCTGGCTGTCTGCAACGACGGCTGATGGTTAAAGGGATGAACTTAAAAGAATACAGCTACTTGGAACAAAAGCTAAAAAAGTAAGACATTTTTCTTTGGGCACAATATCTGACAGTAACCAAACAACTCCAGTCTAGAGCTTATGCTTTAAAGCAAGGTGGCAGGAAAACCACAAAGAGAAAAGCAGGGAGCTAGAGGTGATGGCAGTGTTACAGATCACACTCAAAAAAAGCCTGGCTGTTATGCAGTGCTCTCATGACCACAGCCACGAATGCTTGCAGGAACTGATCAACAGCTTCTAGCTCAGAGATGGTATCTGCAGGGAAAAAAAACCCCACAATTTCTCCTAAATGTTATCCTTTTTTTAAAATGAGAAGCCAACAGCATATTATTTTTCTTTTTCATATTTTACTTCTTGTTTCTCTTCCCCCTTAAATTTCACATTTAAAAATTCTGTATTTCCCAGCAAGTTTTATGCACAGTCTTAGGTATGTTAGGATAATTTGAAAATAATGCTTGTATCATCAGCTCAGTGAATGCAGAGATCATTTTTTGGACAGATGAAGCATGTTAGATTTGTGATTTTTTAAAGAAGTCATCATTTTCAGAAGCCCGTCCAGTTAGGAAGAAAAATAAAATAAAATGTAGTAGATTTTACTTGCTACTCCTGGGTTAGTCTTTCACCTTCATAGATCCAAGCTAAATCTGCATGTGAGAGCTGGCCATCTTGCTGTTTGTTTCTAATGACATGTACACAATCAATCATGTTAATATTCTATTCATTTTCTATTATCCACACTGCAGGTCTGAACATGTGCAGAAATGCAAAGAGCATTTTAAAACACGTAACTGTGGAGTCTTCTCTTGGTTACTTACTGGACAAAGATGACACAGTAAGGACAGAAGAGCAGGAACACCACTGAGAATTCATCACAGCTCATTGCACACTGAGAACACACCACAAACCTCATTGCACAGAGGCAGAAACTACTGTGGTTTCTATCAGCTCTGCACTGAAGTGACACTTTTAGCTCTCCTTGCTGCAAATGTGAGTGTGGTCACCCTTCACAATTTTGACGCTCTATAGTACACGCTGAAGATGGCTTTAAGCAGAATTTGTCATCCTGAGTCTCCTCTCGGCTGTGAGAGCAAGTCAGGATGCCAAGCATTCAAAAGTAATGGGCTGGAAGTTTAGGAAGTTTAGCTTTTTGTGTCATTATGAGATGGCTGGTGGCTCCTCTGGAGGTGATTGTCCCCAGCCTCCCAACCTGGGACTACAGGCTTTCCTCCAGCCCCACAGGAAGAAGGTGGAAAAGGGGAGAGGACATCTGAGTCCTTGTGAGCAAGTCACTTACCCTCTTGGTCCACCTGCCCACCTCCAAGGACTGCAATTTCCTAGATGGGGAAAATATTAATTTAATCTGCTTGCATAGGGCTGTTGGTTCAGCAGTGGGACAGAGCGTGGTGTGGAGCCAGTGTCTGCATCTTGGTGGATTGAGTGGGTGAAGCAGGAGGGTTTCTGGCCAACTGCCCAGAGGAGCGTGGCTGGCCCCACCACCCTGCTCACCTGGGCATGCAGAAGGCCACGTCAGCCCTCACCAGTCAGCCCCATGGGATGGCCCCAGCCTGGACCAGTGCCTTCATGCCCTGTCCACATGGGCTCAAGCAGCAAAAGGAGAAGGACACCACTGCCATGCCAGGCCTTGGGATTTAGCAGGGGTCAGGGTCTGTCCTTGAGCCTAGAAGGTGTTCTGGATACACGGAGCACTCCTTAACACTGTGGATTCAAAATCTTGGCGATATCCTTGTGGCAATATACAAAGAAAGTGTCTGAAATGACACAAACCGTGTCCCTCTGGCAGTGAGGCTCACTCCGATGGCCTCATGTGTGCAGCTGCGTGTCTGGCCCCAGTATGGGGTGTGAAAGCTGATGGCCAAGGAGGGCACCCCCTGGGACCAGGTTGCACATCCCTCCAAAGCTATCCCTTACAGTCCATGCAAAGGCAAGGACTCTGCATTGCTCCCCCCACCTTGCAAGGCACTTAGTGCAAAAGAAATGTTGGTGAAATACCAACAGAGCTGTTGTCAATGAGAGGCCACAAGATGCTGAGCAGAGCCCTGAGCAGAGAATCATAACTTGAACCATTGACGAGATCCCAGCAAGAACTGCTTAGCAGAGTGTTTCTGAGGAAACCAGCATCTCCTGCTGTGATAAGGTCTCTGAAATTTTTCAGAATGAATACAGGAAGCATATATCTGTAGGTGTGTTCATCAAAGATGCTGCAAGCACTGCAGCACCTGAACTGCCTATATATTTTATCATATTATTTACAAGCAGGAATGCATGCAAAGGCTCTCTCACAGTTAGACATGAAAAACTGCTACAGACAGCTATCTTTTAGAGAGAAGAGAGATTCCCTGGAAGAGGCTGATGTTGGCTATATACTTATGGAGGATTTTTAAACCAGTTTTAAATTCTCACAGGTACAATTTGCTTCCAAAGAGATGGGCAGATCTGCTGTCCTACATGCTGTGAAGTCCGACCTCACTCCCCTTCTGCAATGAGAGCCACTCCAACTGAAAATTCCTCCCTCAATCTCCCAGGCATTAATGCCTGAATAGTACCAGTGAACCTAGTGGTGAGAGGCCACCAGAAACCCTGGTGGTCCCCAAGCGCAGCAGCTGCCCCAGCTCCCCCTACCTGCACTGGGCTTTCGCTGTAATTCTGGTTATGAAGTGCTGGAGAGCTTGGGAGAAACACATTACAGACTGACCACAGTCTGTTAGCTCAAAACATTTGGAAGCAGCTTCCCTGGCAGCTAGGCAGGGATACAAGGGGAATGTGAAGGAGGTATAGGATTTCCCTCCCCCAGTAGTACCACTCCATGTAGTGCTCATGAGGTGCAATCATAGCCCTACAGGACTTTTCAGCATCCTCCTCCATCTCATGGCTGCATCCCACCTAGGAAACAGGTGTTGGTGATCAAAGACAAATAGGATTCAGGCTGATTGGAAAAGGCCAGGTGGAGGGACAGCTCTGACGATGGCTCATGGACAGCATGCCTTGATTGTCTCTTTATTATTTGAAACCTGAAGCTTATTTTTTTTGTGCATTTGTAAATGTGCAGTTTAGAAAAAATCTGTAACTCAGGGTGATGGGCGTGGGGGAAGCTGACTATAAAGTGCTTGGTTATTCCTAGCAGGATATTTCTCCATTGCTGATGCAGGTGGGAAATTAGAGCTGCTGTGACTCATCAATTTTCCTCTTCATGGTGTCAGGTATGTGTCACTCTGTATTTGGAGATATCCTTAGCAAGGGTGATAAAAAAAACACAAAGCACAAAAACAAGTCAAGCAAGAAGAAAGTCCTAAATCACTGAAATGCAGGAGAGGAACTGCTAAAAATAATAAAAATTAACACTAAGCTTTCTGGAAGAAATTGCCACAGAGTTAATTTAGTTGTAGCAGTATGGAAACTGGGAATTCAAGCTGAGTTTTCCGAGAGACCTCAGTCCGTTAGATGTAGAAATCTTATTAAAATGTAATGTGATTTTGGAAACTAATATGCATAGGCTCCTTTTAAATCCCAACTATTGTGCACAAACTAGAGGCATTTCAAGAGATAGGGCAGGATCTGTAGCAGGGGTAAGTCAGAGAAAGTCTGTTAGAAATGAAGAGCTTTAAACTAAGGCAGTTGTCCACTGGGGTATGTAAGTACCGCCGCATTTGCACTGGTTACTTGAGCATGATTCTAGTCTGTGCAACAATTTTAAAGGTTGTATACTTTACATGTTCTTTAAAATTCTTAATTAAAGTGATACAAAAATGAAGAAGCAAAATCTATGTGCCTGAGTGGTAAATATATTAAGGAAGAGCATCTGGGTTTGTTCTGCATTTGTGAGGTATCTAGCACATAAGGAGCTGTGTTAGCCTAAGACTAAGAATTTGGGAATCGCCACAATACATAAAATATAGATGAAGACTTTTGAAGCCTATTTGTACATTCAACTTTGCCTAGAGTCCCGTCTCCAAAACTTTTCCCAAGCCATTTCTTCAGAAATACTGCAAGGCACAAAAAGCTAGTAGACTTTAGGAGATGCTGCAGGTAGTAATTACCCACCATGGCAATAAAAGTCATTAGTGAGACATCATTCCTTCCTGATTACACCAACCGTCTAAGGGCTTCAGCCTTCTAAAAACAGTTATCAGCAGCTGGAGAGGAACAGAGTAGCATCAGCATGAAATCAGGGAAACAAGAAAATGTGACCCATGACAGATATCTTATCCATTCTGCAAGTAGGCTGTGTTTACGTCTCTGTTCTGCCCTGGTGAGACAGCTGGCATATGAAAATACCTCTGTATAGACAGCCCAGACAACAGAACAGCAAGTAGCCTCCAGAAGTCTGCAGCAATGAGTAGCTTGCTTTCTTGGACCCAGCAACATGATAATGGGTGACTGTGTTGATTTGCTTTGAATGCTGTATAACCCTGCAATCCTACCACAGCTAGGGATGCTAGGCCCATTCCCAGCACCCTAGGCACCCCTCCATAATGGAGGCTGGTTTTTATCTTTGCAGCCTCATCTGTGTCTTTAAAGAGCTGTTCCTTCACACACCTCTGGCATGATCTGATTACACCCAGCACCAAATGGCAGGGTTACTCTTGGGGAATTCAGATGGAAAAATAAAAGTCATTCAGGTCAGAAGGTCATTATACATTGACTAACAATGCAGTGCCCTAAGCCCTAGAGTATGTAGATCCACTACTGAAGTCACAGGGAGTCTGTCAGCTAAGCTAGAGAAGACATCAGTAAAAATCTCTATTTTAATTTCTTTAGATGGTTTCCTTAAAACATATTGCTTAAAAGCACTTTTTTATGAGAATCACCAATATAACTTGTTTTTCTGCCTATTCCATATAGTCATTCTTTAAAAAGAAAAGACTGTAGATTTGCAAAAACTGAAATGCCTCTGCAGCCCAAGGGTAACGTAGTTAGCAGACTGTATTGGGTAATTCAATTTCATTACCAGATTTTTCATCCACAGTGAAAACTAGAAGAGTGCATACTTCTGCATGCCCATCACTGCACTGTATGTTGTGTTTTATGAATTGCCAGTGTGAGATTTATACAAACAAAATTGAAGTGCTAGATTCTATTGTAGCCCCTTATATGTTAGTATGCTAGACCATGGTATTAAGTCAGCCTTTGGAAGAGGACTGATCTGAGGGATGATGCAGTAGTGGCATTAGAGGATCTCCATAGGAGTGGAGTTGAGTATTGTCAACTGTTACTACCTTAGTTGCTATCTCTTTAGTTCTTTCAAGCACTTAAAGGTCCAGAAGGACCCCCTTTTCTCACTTTTTTACATCAAAAAGACTACAAATGGAATATTTGTAAAATTGTGCAGAGCAGCTCTGCTACCTGCAGGAAAGGGGTCAGGTGTACCACAGAGAGGGAATGTGGAGCGTGCCTCTCACAGATGCACGGCTGTGTGTGGGCCCTGACACATCACCTCGTTCACTCAGGTCCAGGGGTCAAGGGCAATGGTCTGCAGTAACCCTTTCAACTCAGGCACTTACATGTTATAACATCAAGCACATACATTAATAGGTAACTATTGGACAGTGTGCTGGTTTTGGCTGGGACAGAGTTAATTTTCTTCGTAGTAGCTAGTATGGGGCTATGTTTTGGATTTGTGCTGGTAACAGGGTTGATAATATAGGGAAGTTTTCATTATTGCTGATCAGTGCTTACACAGAGTCAAGGCCTTTTCTGCTTCTCACACCGCCCCACCAGTGAGTGGGCTGGGGGTGCACAAGAAGCTGGGAGGGGACACAGCCAGGACAGCTGACCCCAACTGACCAAAGAGCTATTCCATACCGTATGATATCATGCTCAGCATATAAAGCTGGGGGAAGAAGAAGGAAGGGGGGGATGTTCGGAGTGACGGCGTTTGTCTTCCCAAGTAACCAGTATGTGTGATGGAGCCCTGCTTTCCTGGAGATGGCTGAACACCTGCCTGCTGATGGGAAGCAGTGAATGAATTCTTTGGTTTGCTTTGCTTGTGCGCACAGCTTTTCCTTTACCTATTAAACTGTCTTTATCTCAACCCACAAGTTTTCTCACTTTTACCCTTCCAGTTCTCTCCTCCATCCCACCAAGGGGGGAGTGAGCAAGCGGCTCGGTGGTGCTTAGTTGCTGGCTGGGATTAAACCACAGCATACAGCTATACCTCTTTTTTCCTGCTGATGTTGTCCCTCTCTGGTTGCACCATGTGTTCTGGTTATAATCGAGATGAAACAGAATGATTACAGAAACATAAGTGCATTAGGACATGCAGTCAGCTGCAATTGTTCTTTCATGCTCTTTTATGAATAGCTGCTGAAGTGGTCAGGGGAAAGTGAATATAAGCCCTTGATACAGTTCGTTGCTTTCAGCATGAGTTGTGTGAAACTTACACTCTCAATGCAGTTACCTGACTGAGGCTTTTTACACACCCTGTCCCTTTTTCAAGTGATGGACTGGCAAGCAAAGGCAGTGCCGTATATTAGGGTGGCCACAGAAAGGGTACATGCATGATGTATTGCAGTGCTGTAGAGCAGCTAATGCTCCACTGCACCTTGCACTACACAGCAGCTCTGCAATGAGTAACGTAGATCGCAGGAGAGTGCAAGATGGCTCTCTTCTTCCGGTGATATAATTAGATCCATTGCTCATCTGTCATACCGAAGTGCTGTAGCAACAGACACTCGGCCATCTGTGACACTGCTCTGCCTGCTCCTCCATCAGGAACACTGACACGTCTGCATGTTGCCATGTGCCCTGGTAGCAGGAGCTCAGACCTCTGGCTTAGGGCTACGTCACTTTGGTTCCTACCCACTCATCATCAGAGATGCTGTCTCCGATTCTGACAGCAACAAGGGGCAGAGACAGCAAGTGTAAAGCTGTACGGAAGCACCTTCTTCTCTGGATATCTCATTCTTCTTCCTACATTTTTTGTGTCTTGCCATCTCTTTTAGTGTGCTTTTCTTACTCTGAATGCTCCCTGGGGACATGGATCTGTCATTATTATTTAGCTTCCTTGTGCCATCTAGAGCTGTAATAAATCCTGAAGAAGGTCACTGTCATCAGCATATTGCAGTACAAGCATCACAGAGAAATGGGGTGTGTCCCTACAGGGAGGAAACATCCTGAGCCTCAGAGACAAGAACTCAGCCCTTCTCCCACAGCAAAAGCTTCATTTATCTGTAGTGGCAATCCTGTGAACTCCTGGGTCCAAGGCATTGCATTATCAGAGGTTATGTTTCACTTTGCTGTTTCATAGCAGTCCTCCACAAGGACACAAGGCACTGTGTCCTGTAGCAGGGATGTTTGATCTGAACTTATGATGGCTAGACTCCAAAACCAAAAGTGAGGCATTTTCCAATATTTGTAAATATTCCTGCCCAGGTGGGATGAAAAATGGAACCGTAGCAAATGTTCAAAGGCAGATAAACTTAAGAAACAAAAATTAGACCCCCACATATCACCTAAATTCTTGATTTCTGTCACAGAGTGTTTATTTATGGCTGTATCAAAAGCTTTTGTGATATTAGCGAAGGCACAGCAAGGCTCCAGATTATGGTCATGACCTGATTCCTGAAGGTGCCTGGTTAAAAATGTACCTGATGGTGGTGGAGAGGCTGAGGAGGGCAGTTTCCCTTCCCTGCACACAGAGATGGAGAGCGGTGCCTCCCTTTGCTTGGTGTCAGCTGGAGCCAGCTGAGATGACTGCCAGGAGGTGTTCCCCATGAAGTCCCATCGTGAAAGGGCTTTAAGATTTTGTAGCTGCTTCCAGCCTTTCCAGCAGCTGATGCAGGCAGAGCAGCTGCAGCTGTGAGTCACAGCAATCACTGCTTGCAAAGGGGGAGCTGGGAGTGTGTGACACCTCCATCCTCATATCCCCCAGCACCATCCTTTCCCTTAGGTGACCTGGACTATCATCAGTTCTCCCTTTGGGAACAGCAGTCTCTGCTCTTGATAGTATTTCGGTCATCTCTGTATCCACACAAAACTTGCAGCAAGCGTTTTTCAGCTGCATTCTCTTGCAATGCTCTAAAATCATTTGAGCAAGGTGTTTCCAGCAACAGCAAGCAGGGAGATCCTATGGTTATCAGGCCTTTTTGCAGGCAGATGGAAAATGGATGTACTGCTGAACTCCTGTGGGTTGTGTTCAGCCACATCAGCTGGAAAAGTTGAACCACATCTGAGCTAGATGAGGCTCACCTGTCTGATAGGTGTCATAGAAATCATGTCTTCAGCTGATGCTTTGCCGCTGGAGACAAAATGAATAGTATCAAATGTCTCCAGAAAGGACAGTTCTTAAGGAAGAAACTCCATGTTTTCACCTGTGTGATATGTCCAAAGACCTCATTTTCTCATACTAAGACCTCGTTTTCACATGCCGGACTTGTGAGTGAAGAGGTTGTTAACGTGCTCAGCCCTGGGCTCCATCTCTTCTCTTAGTGAGGTGAAGCACTACTCTCTCTAAGGGAGAAGAACCAATAGAGAAGGGGCAAGAGACTGTCAGGGGTCTTGCAAAAACTTACCATGCTCATCAGCCTTCAGCTGGATCTCCTCAGTGCTCACCTGACACCACCTCTCCTGTCCCTGTTTATTCAGCCATTGGCTGTCATTTCTGTCAGGACTCGCTGCTGGCCCACGTCCCACTTGCTGCCCACCAGGACCACCTGTATTGTTGTAAAGGGTCCTTCCATCCCAGGTGCAAGACTTTGCATTTGTCTTTGTCAAATTTCATGAGGTCCCTCTTGGTCCATTCCTCCAGCCAGTCTCAGTCTACCTGAATGGCAGCCCTGTCCTTAAGCATAGCAACTGGTCTCCCCAATTTGGTGTCATCTAGAAAACTGATGAGCAAGCCTTCTGTCAGCTCCTCCAGAGCATTGCTAAAGGTATTAGACAGCACTAGTCCCAGGACAGACCTGTGTAGTGATCCTGAGCTCAGCCCGAGACAAGGGTCCTGCTGTGCTGCTGCAGTTGGTATTGGGGACCATGTCTTGTGGCATGTCACCACCACTGCTGAGCATGTGTACTCTGCCCTCAGCAGCATTTCCAGCCTTTTCCCATGCACCTTTCTGCAAAACCGGCTTCTCAGCCAGCTGAATATGAGCCACCAATGTGCCCAGGTGTCCAAGAAGGCCAATAGCATCCTGGCTTGTATCAGGAATAGTATGGCCAGCAGGACTAGGGAAATGATTGTCCCCCTGTACTCAGCACTGGTGAGGCCGCACCTTGAATACCATGTTCAGTTTTGGGCCCCTCGCTACAAGAAGGTGGCTACAATTGAGGTGCTGGAGTGCGTCCAAAGAAGGGCAATAAAGCTGGTGAAGGGTCTAGAGCACAAGTCTTATGAGGAGCGGCTGAGGGAGCTGGGGTTGTTTAGCCTGGAGAGAAGGAGGCTGAGGGGAGACCTTATTGTTCTCTACAACTATCTGAAAGGAGGGTGTAGCGAGGTGGGGGTCGGTCTCTTCTCCCAAGTAACAAGTGATAGGACAAGAGGAAATGGCCTCAAGTTGTGCCAGGGGAGGTTTAGGTTGGATATTAAGAAAAAAACTTCTTCACTGCAAGGGTAGTCGGGCACTGGAACAGCCTGCTCCAGGAAGTGGTTGAGTCTCCATCCCTGGAGGTATTTAAAAGAGGTGTAGATGTGGTGCTTAGGGGCATGGTTTAGTGGTGGACTTGGCAGTGGTAGGTTAACGGTTGGACTTGAAGATCTTAAGGGTCTTTTCCAACCTAAGCAATTCTATAATTCTATGGTTCTATGATCTTTGAGCTGCTTCACTTCAGTGTGCGCTGGGCCTGGCAGCTATCTAGGTCTCTGGCACTTGTTGAACGGGTCGTTGGTACTCCCTCATTGGCAGTCAGCTAGAGACAAGAGCACCTTAAGATGAGGAATAGCTGGAGTTTGCTAGATACAAAAGTCTGCCTGGCCACCCTTACCCAACAGCAGCAGCTGGAACACCCCACGCTCACTGAGAGTTCCCAAGAGTCTCCAAAGAGCCCATAAGACTGGGAGGATCTCGAAGCAAAGCCCAGAAGCAGCTGTGCAAATTCTTGCCACTGTTGGCTGCTCCTGTTAGCTGTGCTCTGGGGAGTGCAGAGACTGTGCTGTCAGTTGTTTTCTGCATCTGATTTCAGTGTTTGCGCATATAGCTGTCATTAATAGCAGTTTGTCGCCTTATTTTATGGAGTGTTTAGTTGCAGCAAAATGGCAGCCTTTGCTGTGATGTAGGAGAGGTGATGTAGGAGAGAACTTAACAGATCATTGTAAAAGTTGAGGGCATCCCCACTGCTCTCCAGAGGTTTGCAACAGGCCACTGTTCAGTACTAGAATATCATCAGATATTATCAGATATTATCATCAGAATATCATCAGATTCTAATGCTTAACCACACACCTGTGAGGTTTTGGCAAAGTTTGTTCTTTTGTCTTAGAAAATAATTATTCTGAGTACCCCTATTTTCCACAGCCCACGTCTTCACCCTGCTGCCTGGCAGGGATCCCCTGGACACAGGGCAGGGTTGCAGGGGCCTTAGCGCTGCTCCCTGCAAATGGGGCAGCCTCTTCCATCTGGTGTTCTCTGCCCCACATTGGCTGAAGGCTTTGTTGTTTGGAGAGAGGATCACAAGAAGCCAGGACAGTTTAGGAACATAGAATCATAGAATCATAGAATCATAGAATTGTTAAGGTTGGAAAAGACCCTTAGGATCATCAGGTCCAACCATTAACCTACCACCGCCAAGTCCACCACTAAACCATGTCCTCGAGCACTGCATCTACCTGTCTTTTAAATACCTCCAGGGATGGGGACTCAACCACTTCCCTGGGCAACCTGTTCCAGTGCCTGACTACTCTTTCAGTAAAGAAGTTTTTCCTGATATCCAACCTAAACTTACCCTGGCGCAGCTTGAGGCCATTTCCTCTCGTCCTATTGCTTGTTACTGGGGTGAAGAGACCGACCCCCACCTCACTACAACCTCCTTTCAGGTAGTTGTAGAGAGCAATAAGGTCTCCCCTCAGCCTCCTCTTCTCCAAACTAAACAACCCCAGCTCCCTCAGCTGCTCCTCAGAAGACTTGTGCTCTAGACCCTTCACCAACCTCGTTGCCCTTCTCTGGACACGCTCCAGCACCTCGATGTCCTTCTTGAAGTGAGGGGCCCAAAAGTGGACACAGTATTCGAGGTGCGGCCTCACCAGTGCCGAATACAGGGGCACTATCACCTCCCTGGTCCTGCTGGCCACGCTATTCCTGATACAAGCCAGGATGCCATTGGCCCTCTTGGCCACCTGGGCACACTGCTGGCTCATGTTTAGGCGGCTGTCAACCATCACCCCCAGGTCCTTTTCAGCCAGGCTGCTTTCCAGCCACTCCTCCCCAAGCCGGTAGCGTTGCCTGGGGTTGTTATGACCGAAGTGCAGGACCCGGCACTTGGCCTTGTTGAACCTCATGCAGTTGGCCCCGGCCCAACAATCCAGCCTGTCCAGGTCCCTCTGCAGGGCCTTCCTACCCTCCAGCAGATCAACACTCCCACCCAACTTGGTGTCATCTGCAAACTTACTGAGGGTGCACTCAATCCCCTCATCCAGATCGTCGATAAAGATATTAAACAGGACCGGCCCCAACACTGAGCCTTGGGGAACACCACTCGTGACCGGTCGCCAACTGGATTTGGCTCCATTCACCACCACTCTCTGGGCTCGGCCATCCAGCCAGTTTTTAACCCAGCTCAGAGTGCACTTGTCCAAGCCGTGAGCAGCCAGCTTCTGCAGGAGAATGCTGTGGGAGACGGTGTCAAAGGCCTTACTGAAGTCCAAGTAGACAACATCCACAGCCTTCCCCTCATCCACTAAGTGGGTCACCTTGTCGTAGAAGGAGACCAGGTTAGTGAAGCAGGACCTGCCTTTCATAAACCCATGCTGGCTGAGCCTGATCCCCCGGTTGTCCCACACATGCCGCATAATGGCACTCAGGATGATCTGTTCCATAATGATGCCATTGAGACCAGACTTTGAGGGAAGAGGTGTGGACATGATTGGTTTATGGGGGGAAAATCTGGGGACCTGACTCTGATCCCATCCCTTCCACACCCAGGCACAGGCAGGTGTGTTACCTGCTGATAACCACAACCAGTCCTCTCTGCACTGCTTATCCCTCTCACCATCCAGGAACAGTAGCAATGGGCAAAGAAGTAAACCATGTCCCTTGCCTATTGCTGGAGACAAAAAAATTTACTCAGAATTTTCTTTTTTTATGATTTTCAATATGTGTGATATGAAAGTGATGTGAATAAGGCTATTCTTTACTGATAATTCTGAGCTTTCAGTACAGAAAAATATATAATTTCCAGTCAAATATGGAAAATAAAGTCAACATTTTATCTGCAGCCCTCTTCAATTTTAGCTGAGGGAAGATAACGTGCTGTAATTTTGAATCATTGATTGAAAACTTGTTCACCACAAAGTATCATCGCTGTACTCAATTTTTCCACATTCACATTTGTGCTGACACAGCTCCAGTGAAATGTTAATCTTGTCTAATCACTAGCACAGAGCAGTTAGGAGGCCTGTCGTTTTTTTTGAGTGTATATATTCAGTACACCAATATAGCTGCATCAGTGGAAAGCCCCAGCAAATGTATTTCTTGATTGGTGCAGGCTCTTGTTAGAGGTCGTAATTAACTACCGCCCAGCACACAGACCAAAAGGTTTGTGAGGCTGCTGCTAGGTTGAAGATAAATCATTTGTTTGGGAAAAGTAGGACTACAGTGGAGAAAAGGTGATATGGTGTGTAACCAAAATATTACTAGAAAAAATGTTCTAGAGCTCATATAATAGCTTACTAGACAAAGTCCTGTAGGCAGACAATGGAATGTATGTGCCAAAATCAATTAGGACCTTATGAAAATTTAATCAAAGTTTATGGTAAATAATTCCACCCTAGATAAAGCTACATTTCATTAATTTTTTATTGTTACTCATTTAAATTGAAGTGATTACTGCACAGAGCAGAAACTTGGTTGTCATAAATTAATCTAAGCACAGTCCAGGGATCAGTTTGGGGTAAGCTCTTTGCTTTGTGTTAGGATTCCTGGTCCTGCTCCAAGAAGCAGTTTAGCATTTTAACAAATCCCTTCCAGTCTAATGTGTGTATTGCCCTCAGAGCAGGGACTGGACCTCAGGTCTCTCCCTGTCCAAGCAAGTGCCAAATCCCCAGCTAAAACATTAGATTTTGGATTAGCAAATCCCTTGTTCCTCTCTCAAGTGCAGAATAAGTTTACCTGAAGGACTGGAGGGTCACCTCCCTCCTAGCTAGCCCATACCACGGCAGCTTGGGCACTCTCCATGCCAAGGATGGGGAAGGCTGCCGAGTCTTCCACATAAGCCCTTTTTTATGCATCAGTGACTGAGGACTTTCTTCCTCAGACACCTGTGTGAAAACCTGAATGTATCCAGGTATGTTTTCTGCATAAATACAGCAAAACTTACGAGGGACTCAGGTTTCCAGATGGCAGAGTCCATACAAGTTACTTAAGCTTTTTTGAAACCAAGAAGACGCGTTATGTTTGTATGAACAAGATAGTCGTTGCATTGCTCCTATCTGCCTATTCGTATGCTGGCTGTGGACTGACATGCCTAAATTTATGTTTACCTGGAAGAATTCGAAGACCTGACATGCATGCACATGGCATGTGTGCCATGTGTGTCTGTGCATAGTCTCCAATATTTGCTTTGGCTGAAAGAGTATTGGTTTTAACACCCAGGTGAGGGCTGGAGGTCCTGGGAAGTAATTTGAGAAAGCATTCAAGGAATTCAGAATGCATGAACTGTGCAGCATTTTGTGATAGAAAGGGTTAATGAAATTCTTGCCAGTGTAAAGAAGAAAGTAATGATTAAGGGTGCAAAGGTGGCTTTTACCTTTATGTACAAAATTGGCTAGACTAGGCCTAGGGTAATGTGCAGTTCTGGTATAGTTATATTAAAAGAATCATGAAAAGTTGCTGAGAGTGCAAAAATACCCTAAAAAATGTGGAGATTGGAGGAAATATAATTCCTTGGGAGATGTAAAGAGCACCATCACTTTAGCTTAGTAAAGAAAAGATCAAGGTGACCTCAAGAGGAAAATTAACTAGAAATAGTAGTGCCTCGTAATTCACTTTATAATTATGGACAAAGGCATAACAAGAAAAGATGGTTCAAAGCAAAGCTAGACAAATTTAAATGACAAATAAGGCGCAAATATGTTTTAGGGAGGTTATAAACTATTGAAGCAAACTACTGAAGAAAATGATTGGTTCTGCATCTCCTGATGTATCCAAATGCCTTTCTGAAGTTTGCCTAGGTCAAACACAAATGATCAGACTCAGCACAGAGATAATTGGATGAAATTAAGCAGTCAGTGTTGTGGTGGTTTTTAGTGCTGAGGCTCTAGATTTTAGCTCTTTTTTAGATATAGATGATGTAATTTTACTTTTTAAGCGTGAAGTTTATCAGTATTCTTGCAAAGCTTTCACTGGGTCTGTAAACATAATCAGTCAATTGGGTATTGATATGGCAAGTAGCAGTTTGATTAGAAATGTAAAATATCAGAACATCCGTGTGATTAATGAAGCAGCTGAGACACAAGTGATTTCACATTAGTGGGGCAGGTGCTTGGTCTAAGAAAGCAAGTGGAGTGTTGTTTCAGAGAGAGTAAAATCAATGGCATTGCTGGAGCTCCTCCTGGTACGAAGAGCTGCAGGAACATACTCCCATTCCCAAAGGGCAAAGAGCAAATAAAACACCTACTTACAAAAAATAAATAAACAAGTACTCAATTTAATGCAGTATGAATGAATACTCCAACAAATATCAATGCCTCAGTTGTCTAGGCAGCTAACCAATTATATTTATGTTTATAAAAATGACTACAAAAATCTGAGAAATCTTCACATTTCACACTGATCTCCCTCCTTCCAGCCACATCATGTGCTTGGGACTTTTCAACCTGGACAGGGACAGCCAGAACAGCCCCACAGCAACTGTTCAGTGCTAAATGTCTGAACCAGGGGACCCATCTCTGCTTCCAGATGCCCGAGTTAGGGGGGCATCCTGTCCTTGCCCATGTTAAAGCAAGCCCTGGACAAGTGACCACCAGGGAACATATTTGAGTTTCCCCAAAACCTATTATTTGTTCAACTCAAGCTGCCCTACAAGAAGCACAGCACGCCAGCAAAATCATCCAAACCCAAGATCCATTTCACCCAGGGACCAGAGGAAAGAACAAGCATGGGATGGGACTGGCCACCTGCTGCCCAGCCACCTCCAGGAGCAGGAAATGAAGATCTGTGTTAATCTTAAGTAGAGTTGACAATGTGTCTTCAATGAGAGCTTTTGATCCACTGCTCCTCTGGGACTGAACTAAATTGTGTCATCAAAGGCAGCTATAATTTTGTATTCAGGGGTTTGTGCTACTCCATTCAGAAGTAAATTCAGATGAACTTTCCTTGGAATTTAAATAGATAAACCCCTATTCATATCTGTGGGAGCAGAACTAGCCTATTTCAGATCTTCTTATATGCATTGACTGGGTGATATCCAATACTCTCTTACTACCTTCAGACTTTGCCTCACTGCTATTTATGGCACGTTGATATCATATTGCACCTTGGGGATGACACCCTACATATTGTCACATTTGCAACATAAAATATCAGGTAGGGGAATTAATATGCAGGAAGTCCAGGCAATAGACTCTCATTGGCATACAGCACATATTTGTCCTTCTACCAGTGAAAACCTTTGCACATGGATTTGACTTCCCCTGGGCTGATGATGAATGACTCTGTGAATTTGGTGTGGTCCCATCCCTTCCTCAGTGCTGATAAAGGTGAAGAGAAGCAAAGGAATGAAATTAAAACCTTTCTCGTCAAGGGATTTGGTTACATATCCATCTGGAACATTTTTATTATCAGGGAGAATAACAAAAAAACCAGATGAACTGCACAGGAAGGTATTAGCAAATTTCTTCATTCTCATTCCCCCTAGAGAAAGCCCTTTCTGCACATCCATCTTATATTTATGTTTCACATCCCCTTTTCCCCTTCTTTTCTGAATTTCTCCAGATAATACAACTTAGTTGTCTCCTCTCCTGTTCCCCAAAGTTCTTAATGTTTGATGAATAATCTCCGCTTCTCTCGTTCAAAACAACCTGAGACTCCCCCTCCTTGCCATGAGTCCTCTCCAGCAACAGCCCACCTGACCTATATTTTCAGTCCCTTCTTGGCATCCCATGGGGCAGTTATTACCCTCATATCTAAGAGGAACATTTCTCACAGTCTCTTTTCATTATTTTGAGAAAGGTCAGGCTGCCTCCCAGCACCAACTCCTTCAGCAGCGTCTCAGCATCCCAGAGCTTCTCTCACTTCCCTGCATAGCGAACCAAGGGTCCAACAGCTCTGAAAAATGGGCATCTGACCTGCTTGTTGCTTTCTTGAGTCTCGAAGGTAAAGTCAGCACTTAGGTTTGTCTTTGGTATCCCAGGGGAGGGTCTCAGTGAGCTGAAAGTCTTCAAAAAAGGGGATGTTGGTTCTGATGACACCACCCTTTTGGGGGATGAGGATTTACCCTCAGTCCTGCTGAATTTCCTCTACAAGTTGTGGTTCCTGAATGTACAGCTTTCCTGGAACTGGAACTATATCAGGGAAAATCTAGAAGAAGGCACTGAAGAAATGTCCTTGTTTGTATCAGACCTGCATTCCCATGATGTCCCATCCTGTACCAGAACAGGGCCATACTCGCTACAATTCCATTGGGCTCCATCTTGTTCTCAGCTATTCCAGCTCCTGAGTCCCTTCCCAACAGTGCAGCAATACAGGTACATTTTGGGAGTGTGGTTTGAATGGTTAAAGCAGCCAAATGGACATCCAGAAATATGCCTCATAGTCCTGCCTCTCTCTGCTGTATCCCTGCTTCTCCCTCTCCATCTGCTGTTAGGCAGGGTAAGGCAGTGCCCCCTGAGAATTTTCTAATATTTGCAGAATGCTTTGGGAACCCTGAATGAGAGGATCCCTAAATACAGGCACAGGCTGATGTCAAGCCAAAGAGGATGAACTGAAACAATCAAAGCCTGGAAATGGCTTGCTTGGACCTTTGCTTCCCTTCTGAAAGTTCAGGAACACTACAGCATCACAAAGTACTTCTGGGCACTGTGAGGGAGCAAACTGGCAAAAAAAGGTCTTTTTTTTTTTTTTCCTTTTAGGTATAAGCAAATGAAAGGGACTCTGTGATTGCAAATAGGTGCAAACTGTGGTTTCTGGATCTGTGGCCAATGTTGAAGTAGCAGCAGGATGCTAAAGCTTCTGCAAATATCACTGCAGTATTATTGCACCAATAATTGCCCTTTTCACCTACATGAGGCCTGGCAAAACTTGCTTTCTGCTAAAATCACCGTGTGGTATGCAAATGTATTTATGTGCTGCGCTTGTATTGTCACAGGCTTACTAGGTTTAGTCCTGCAGTGACTGATGGCCCTGTTTGTAGAAGGACACTGAAGACATGGGCAGTTGATCTGCCAGTAGAAAACAAGGAAAATCTGATTAAGCAAGTAAAATAAATGCATTGTGTCCGCAAAGGAGCTCTGTTGGCACATTGGCTATGCAGAGCCCTCTGGCAGCTCCCAGGCTGACTCGGTTTGACTGTCCAACAGTGGGGCCAAATGAGTATGTGGTACTTGGCCCACAGCTCTGGTCTCTCCTACTCTGCAAACTTGAGGTCCTACAGCTCCCAAAGTTGGCAGACCCAATGCAGTTTGCAGCTCAGCCACTCTCTGCTCTGCTACGTTGCCATGCAGGACAGGCTCTCGAGCCATGGCTGCACTGATGGGAAGGCCATCAGGTCAAACCAGCCTTCCTAAGAGGAATTTCACAGAGTAGAATCATAGAATGTCCTGAGTTGGAAGGGACCCACAAGGATCATCGAGTCCAACTCCTGTCCCTGCATAGGACAACCCCAAAATTCACACCATATGTCTGAGGGCATTGTCCAAATGCTTCTTGAATATTGTCAGGCTTGGTGCCGTGACTGCCTCCCAGGGGAGCCTGTTCCAGTGCTCCACCACCCTCTGGGTGAAGAACCTTTTCCTAATGTCCAACCTAAACCTCCCCTGGCATATCTTCCTGCCATTCCCTCAGGCTCTATCATTGGTCACCAGGGAGAAGAGATCAGTGCCTGCCCCTCCTCTTCCCCTTGTGAGGAAGCTGTAGACTGCAATGAGGTCTCCCCTCAGTCTCCTCTTCTTCAGGCTGAACAGACCAAGTGACTTCAGCCACTCTTCATACGGCTTCTCCTCTAAACCCTTCACCATCTTCATGGCTCTCCTCTGGACACTCTCTAGTAGCTTCGTATCCTTTTTGTACTGTGGCACCCCAAACTGCACACAGCACTCAAGATGAGGCTGCACCAGTGCAGAGTAGAGCAGGACCATCACCTTCCTCGACTGGCTAGCAATACCGTGCTTGATGCACCCCAGGACACGGTTGGCCCTCCTGGCTGCCAGGGCACACTGTTGGCTCATGTTCAACTTGCCGTCGACCAGAATCCCCAGATCCCTCTCCGTGGGGCTGGTCTCCAGCCTCTCATTCCCCAGTCTGTATGTACATCCATGTCCCAGGTGCAAAATCTGTCACTTGCCCTTTTTAAACTTCATACAGTTGGTGATTGCCCAGCTCTCTAATATGTCTAGATCTCTCTGCAGGGCCTCTCTGCCCTCGAGAGTGTTGAGAGCTCCTCCCAATTTTGTGTCATTGGCAAACTTAGATGGTAATCCTTCAAGTCCTGCATCCAAGTCATTTATGAAGACATTAAAGAGCACTGGCCCCAAGATGGATCCCTGTGGAACCCTGCTAGTGACTGGTCACCAGCCCGATGTAACCCCATTTACTATAACCCTTTGAGCCCGACCTGTCAGCCAATTACTCACCCATTGCATTATGTTTCTATCCAGCTGTGTACTAGACATTTTGTCCAGGAGAAGCAATTTGCCTTCGTCTCCCAGGGGTCAGGGCAGCATGGTGCACAGCATTGGAATTGCCAAGGTTCATGCAGAGCTGAGCTGCAGTGGAGCCCTTGCATTGGCCAAGCGACAGCCCAAAGGCTGAGACAGCTTAATCTAGCACTTGCTGGAGGAGGAGGAGGAGGAGGAAGAGGAAGAGGAGGAGGAGAAAGGCTTCATCAGAAGCACTTGGGGTCCTTATGCAAGCAGCTTTTGCTAACAATGCTGTTCGTCCTCCTGAGAGATGGAGGCCTTCTCCTCATAGCCCTATAGGAACATACAGCAAAGTGTAAATTTTACAAGCAACTGAAAAACAATTCTTATAATGGAAAGTGTCTGGCAGCTTTATCAACAGCTGCTCCTGTGCTCCCAGCAGTGCATATGCACAGCCTGCCATGTTAGGGACACTACAGCGATATGTGAATTAGGAACAGAATTTCCCAGGAGCATTCAATCGTGTAGGTATGCAGCATACAGAGGAGGTAGTTATATTAGTTATGGGTATAAACACGCGTCTCAATGTGTAGAATAGCTGGGCTGAGTACAGCCTATACACAGCATTCGCTAACAATGAGAGCTGTTGATATCCTTCCAAAATCTGAGGTAGATTTTGGCAAAAACTACAGATCCAGTGCGACACCAGTATGAATTGTGGGTTTCTTTCAGCTTCTGGAAGATGTGGATGGTTTTTTTCACACTACAGTTTAAAAATTCCCTGGAGTGAATTGAACACACTTCAAAAGTCTCAAGTCAGTGTAGCAGGGATCACCAAAGCTTTCCCAGGCTCTGTCAGTATTAGCAATATGAGGACTTCAAGGGGATTTCTCCTGTAACATTTCTAGATAAATCTGGAAATTCCCACATAGTATTAATTGTCCAGAATAAGCATAGGTTGGGATGGGTATGAGCTTCATAAGAGGTAGCCATTGCTAGACTTTAGAAAGAAAACTGGTTTACCTATTGTATTAAATTAATAATGTCAAGTTTAGACCTCTTCTTCCTATATCTTGATTATGCAGATTATCCATAATTTGTGACAATGGTCTAGATCTCCAACTGAACAGTCTTCATTGACTTTATTAGGAAGACTGGATGAGGAAGGTTACTTGTGCGAGGGGCTGGGGGATCTAGTGGATAGGAATGGACGAGGTGGCTGCAAATTACTCTCAGTGGAAAGGACCAGGAATCAAACAGGAATCAGTAGCTTGGATGCTGGACTCCATGAAATACAAGAGTGAGTGGAGCCATGTGCAAAGGTAAGGATCTGGGCTGGAAAATAAGTCAGTTACTGGAGCTGGCAAATGAAAAAAGCATGTCTGCAAGTCAAGGTAAGAAAAGGGAGGAATAAGCTTCTTTCAACGAAACGCTTTATTTCGAGAGGTATGATGATGGGACAGACAGGCAGTGAAAATATCTCAATGCCAATTAGGTCGAATGTCAATTGGAAAAGACTTGTTGAGCGCATTAAAGACCGTTAATTTTTGTAAAGTTTCGGTAGGAAAACTAGACAGGAGGTGGACAGTAATTAATGTAAATTGCAAGGAAAAGCCCAGGAAATCAAATGTTAACAGCCTCCACAATGAAACAAAATGAGTTAATCATAATTATCATCATTACAATGTGTATCAGGGGGATTAATAATCACTAGTTAATTGTCATCAGTGCCGTCCTAACTTTCTCCTAGTGCATTTGCATGTTTTCCGCCTCTTATTTGGTCTCATTATTTTAAAGAGATGCTGTCAACTTGAAATCCAAGCTTTTTAAAAAAATAAATTAAAAGCTGTTGCTCTTCCCCTTCTGCCAATTATGACTTTGCAGTTATGTACTGCTATTTTAAAAATGTTTTTTCTTCCTCATGCACAAAAGCTGCAAAAGGAAAAAAAAACCTGCTGTGGAACAGTGATAATCATTAAAAAATATGCTGCCAAAGATTTGAAGTAAACAAACTGGAAAAATCTGGTTTTTTCTGGTCTCTTCCAGGACTCAAAATCTAGACACCCCAAATGAATACGGTACCTAATCAGAGCTGTTCTTTCAGATAAATGTCATGCAGAGTTACAGACAAGAATCAAAGCTGCAGGTATGTCTCTCATGTTTCATAAGAGAGCTGCACTTTACAGGAAAAGTTATCCGAGTTTCTTATCAGTGGTGAAAAGACCCTGGATAAATGCAGGGATTGCTGTAGCAGATGCCTTGAGTTGAACTGAAAGTGAGAATTGAACCTTCCTTAAGATTACGTTATGATTCTAGGGAATGTTGCTACCAGAGATCTTTGAACCGTTGTTATTTCTCATTTTAGAGATGAGCCCATTAAGTACAAGTCGTATGTAATTTGACTGATGCTCCACAATACCCAGTCTGTTATTTGTGTTTGTTATCCTTTATACCTGGTCACAGTTTTCCTTATTTATATTGCTATAATATCCTTTTTATATGTGTACTTTATTACCTTCTGGAGACAAAATAAACTTTTTTAAAGCTTTGTTCAATTTTCTAAGAGCATTCTGCAGTGGAGGGATAGTTGCGGGTAAGCCCATACTCCAAGTTGTCCAAGGTTAAAAAAAAAACAAACAAATTCTACCTGTATAATGCATTAAATGTTTATAAATCCCATCAAAAGTATTATAAGACTTGAGGCTAGAGGTTGTATCTTTTTATTAAATGAGCTGCTAGGCTTGGAAAAATTATATTGGTCCATCTAATAAATGATATTTATTTTACCCATATAGTAGTTTTTATTACAAAGCTGTGGGTAGCTGCCAAGCCATCAGGCCTGAAATGAGCACCAACATGGTAATACCAGGATGCTCTACCCATCTGTCCATGTCTGTTTGTCCCCTCACCAGTGAGGAGAAGCAGCCACCTGCTCCCACCCTGGCTGCAGCCTGACCCTCATGGCATGGTCAGGACAGCAGGTTTGGGTGGCTGTACTGCTCCAGCCACCATCAGCAAACACGGGGCTGCCCAGCACATCCCTCAGACAGTGCCTGTCATGGGATTTACACACCTCAACATCCATTTCCTGGTTCATGGCCCTCCTTTTTGCTGCTTGTACCTCTCTTCCCAGACCCCAGCCTAACCCCAGTTACACAACCTGCTTCTGAAGCCCTTTCCCCCCTTGGTGCCAGTTCTGCCACATCCATACCTAAACTTGGTATTTTTGACTCATTTATCTGGGTAATCTTGGCCTTGCATGGCATTCTCTGCATCTTTAATGAAAGTGGTTTTTGATGGTGTTTGACCTGGGATTAAGGATTTCCTTGGTGTCATATATTAACAGGGCTACAGGGACTCGTCATGTCTGGGTCTGCTCCTCCCATGACAATTAGCACAGGGCAGTGGTGTTGGAGCATGAAGGGCAGAAACAAGAAAGACATAACAGAGGAAAGAAAAAAAAAACACCTCTGCAGGATGGTTTGGAAAGTGGGACAGCAGGTGAAGATGCTGGCAGCCTTTGGGAGATCAGCAGTCCCACATACAAAACTGGAGCTGGAAGATGTTGGCTGGAGAGGCTGGCTTGCTCCATACCAGGCCATCTCCCCTCTGCTTGCCTGGATCATTCGGCATGAACACATGCAGGCTATGGCCCAGGGACCCTCAGGGGCAGTGCAGCCCTTTCATCAGGGGTGCCACGCTTCCCATGGCCAATGTTTCTTGGGGGCTGTGGGAAAACACAGTCCTCTATGCCACAGTTTGGGTGCTGGGGTGAGCCACCCATATTCTAATAGCCAAAAGGCCAGGGGCACCACAACCATATACACATGAAGGGTTAGCTACAAGCAGAGCTTCCTTCCTTTAAGAGCTTCTCTGCTACCCCTCCATGATCAAGGTCTCCCTCTCCCTTGGTGATAAACTGACTTACTCCCCAGACACTGATGATTTCTTGAGTCCTGTTCACACCCATCCTCCTGAATGGCTCTGTCTTGAGCCAAACTTTGCAACCTGTACATGGGTGCCTGGGCTGGTTCCCTGGAGGAGAGATGTGATTGGGATGTAACAAGAGACACTGGTAGGTGTTCCTCAGTCTGGGCTCATCCCCAGTGACTTCTACGGACCTGTAGCAGCTCTAGTTTCAGCCTGCAGGAAAAGAAAGCTCTAACAACGGCAGACAGATGTCCCACAGCACAGTTGTGCCTTCTCTCTCTTTGCCTGACCTGCAGACCTGCATAAAGCCCTGCCCCAGAGCTAGGCTTTGTGTCAGACTAGAGCCGTGCTCTCACCAGCTGCTCTGTCCTCGGCTGCTTTTGAGGCAATGCAAAGAGCAGTGAAGGGTCCAGGAGCAACCTGCTGGTTTAGTCCACTCCAGAGATAAGGTCAGTCATGTGTTAATCTAAATGTGGATATAATGCACTAACAGGAGAAGAAACAACATCTCTGTTCAGATGCACCAAGAACACTTGACAGCACCCATGGGAAGCATCCTGGTCTTTCTTCCGGGAGACTTAAGAAGAAGGTCAAATGTCCCGAAGCTTTCATGGCTTCTACCACAGCTGCAGCTTGTATTTCAAGTGGTTTTGGTAGGTGCTGCCCTGGGGACTACGACACGGTGTCTGTGAGCATTTCAGGACGAACAGGTCCTGCAAACCATAGAGGCAGTAGATTGATTACAGTATGCCTGCAATGTGTAAAGCATCTGAGAGAGTAATTTTTTTTTTTTTTCTTAAAAGCCACTTCCTGCACTGATTATGAAGGTCTATAATAATAAAAAGCACCACCAACAAGCCCAGGGATCACAGAGATGTACTAAAGAGGTACATCTCTGAGATCAGATATGGTAGAAATCATCTACAGTTTAAATGAAAGTGTACATGTAGAGGGAGAAAGTAGGCAGAGGTTATGTATATGCAAACACATCATGTTTATACTCTGCCTTCTGAATAGGTGTGTCCTGAACTTCGGTATGTGCCAGACCTGTAGGTCTGTGAAAATCCTCTTTGTCACTGAGTTTCATAGCACTGAGACTCTCTTGGAAGGACCCCAGGCTGCCTGATCAGCCCAGACTGGCCCCATGGTGCAGCTGCAAAGGGACTGGAACACCTGGAAGGGATTAGGCAAAGCACAGAGTACAGGATCCAACAAAACAGGACTACATCTGCCCTGCAGAGAGCTTGAAGATTTCCCCTGGCTGTACCAGCTGGTCACCCTACCCCTGGTCTAAAACAGCATGGAAAGTCTGCAGCCCTGTGCTGAGCCCAGCCTTCAGGCCACTCTCAGGCCTGCAGCAGCCGTTTGGAGAGGAGCAGAGTTCCCATCTCCCCCCCAGTTCCCATCTCCAGCTGAAGCCTCTGGGCCTCTGATTCACTGGTGTCTTATAACACCCTGAGTCTCAAGGGCTTTCGCATTTCTGAAGCCCTCCTATTCAAGAAGGATGCTCTTCATCTCCTCTGCAACTGGGAAGAGCAGATGGCTGTCCTCTAGGTCATGACGGACTGTCACTTCCACTGACATGCCATGGGAGAATGACTGTTGGCTAGCGAGCACCGGGCTGCAGAGCTGCAGAAAGTGCTGCTCCAGTGTCTTTTAGGTTTGTTAAGCAGCTGCTATAACTGTTTTTAGAGGAATTAAACATTTACATGAGTTTGTTTTGTAAACTGAGAGCTTCAAAAGCGTCAGGGTTTGATTCAGCTGTGAGAGTAGCCCCAAGGGCTGGATGTTTATCGGAGCTGCTCTCAGAGGTGTCATGTCAAACCCTGCTTCCAGGGTCACACCAGGCAGCGTGGGAGCCTGCCACACACCCACCACGGGAAACGCTGACGTGACTAAACCTCCCAGCTGTCTGAGGAGCTACTATCTGTTCACAACATTTTCTCCTGATTACTGCTTTATTCATTTGCACTTGCAGACTTCCTTGAAATTCCTATGGAAGAGAGGATTGCATTAAGAAGGGGTAAAGCCTTTCAGAGAAATTAGGGATTTTCTTAGTTTTGCAAATGAGAACATTTTCTGTGTTTTCAAAATGTTTTCCAGTTTTATCCGGGGTTTTGAGTTCTGGTCACCATTAAAAAATGAAATGCCAAAAAGCTATAACAGCAGCATTTTTGTCTACTGTTTCTACCCCATCCAACGGCGGCAATCCAAGAGAAGTAGGACCCAGGGGAGAGTTTGTTCTCACAAGCTGTCTAATGTTGTGAAGCCCCAAGTTCTGCAAAATGAACTGAGGATATTGAGGAATTTTATGATCCCACACATTGAACCTTTTAGTTTCATCCATTGGTGTCTTCAAAAATGGCTTGCTTGGTCTAAGTCTGCATTGTGTTTCTGATTCACCAGCTCCCCGAAATGACTGTCTTTGCTTCCATCTCCAGCTGAACACTATTCACGTGAATGTAGAACTGCTGAATTTAATTTCAGCATGTATCAGCCTTCAAAAACAGGGACACTTGGGAAACTTGTTTTTAATTAAAATAATAACTTAGCAGTTTCTCTAGCTTTCCCAAAGATATCTTGCTTCTGGAGGACTCACCATCCCTGTTCTCTGCATCATGTAACCAGGCTCTGTCTAAGGAAGATTAGACATGCATGAAAAGCAGAGCCTGTAGCCTTTCTGCATGGTGAAACCAGCATCACGACGTGTTGGCTATAGGAAACATGGGATGAGAAGGGACTTTTGGACTCATCGGGCTCTGTCCCTTGATATCACAGGCAACCACATTATATAATCCCCTTCTTAAAAATACCGAATTGCATCTTAAAAGTAACTTCATTTTTTGCTCACAATGTTCCTATTGAAAAGCTGCTGCCAGGACATCATTCTTATGGGTGGAAAGGGTTTAATTTTCTGCTGAAGTCTATTCATGGCTATACTAATTTGTTCTTCTGCTAGCACTGCCCTGCAGCTTTTCTCTTGGTAGATGTCTACCCCCTGATGTTACATATAAATTGAAACTGTTTCTCTTCCCAGTCTTTACTTTCCTGGGTTAAACAAGCCAAATTCTTCCTGTCGTCTCTTGTATGATCATCTCTCCATTCCCCGCTTCTCCTAGGTATATAACCTGGACTTGGTCCAGGCTGAATTTACCTTTCTTGAGCATGAAAACCAATATACACATAGAAAACAAAGTGCATATGGCTTTTACATTGCTGTAACTATTTGTCATTTGTAATTATTCTATATTGTCCCTCTGGACAACGTTTTAGCACTACAAAGGTGATCTTCTTGTACAGGAATAGCATCTGTTACACTGACACAGTATGTACATGGTGAGGAGTCTAAAACTGCTACATACCTGGTTTTACCTTTATTTCTTTGCTGTCAGAGTCTGCTGTAGAGAGGCTGTGCACCAGGTTCATGTGTCCAGGTTTTCTAAATCCTCTTCAAAAGCCAAAGGGGTTCAAGCATCTGGGGGGTCTTACCTTCTGAGCCCTTGGGGAAAAGCACATTTATCTGGAGAGAGGTGTTGAAGATAGGCAGTATGATTTCTTCTGAGGAAGGAATTGGCTCAGGACAAAGCCTGGAGACTGGTGTAAATGACGTGCTTAACTTTGGAGGAGCATAGCCAGATGTATTCCACCTGCGGGGATGCAAAACAGAGCAGTCTGAGCAGGCAAAATTGAATTTGCTCTCTTCTGTGGTCTGCCTTTATATTTTTGAGACCGTGATATGTAACCCAGTATGTAACTAATTTTTTCAGTATGTATTTTCCTGGCCAACCTAAAACTATGGAGAAAGTTTTATTTCTGATGTAGGCAGGGAGGCTAAATATTGCCACTGCAGGCAGGTCTAAAGAGATATTTTGGATTCATACTTGCTGTATGCTCAGATAATATGGAAAGAGAATAGTAATATTTTACACCTAACTGAGATACCCCTTTCCCATCACTGCTGTCTACAGCAAACCATTGCTGCCTATACTGTCCTGCTTCTCTGTTTCTGGTGGCCTTCGGAATTATAATCTGCTGTGTTCATTAAGAGTCCATTAAAATCGATGGACCATTAAGCCTGTCCGGTAAATCTGGCAGCAGTCAACAGATTAAATTCGAGGTCCAGCCAAACATATTAGAAACAATTTCTTGCTGACCACAGCCACTCCGATTGAGACTTGTGTCTGAAAATGAAATACTGTAATCTCTCTGGCTGTCAGCTAGCCTGCTGTTATTTGTGCTAAGGCTTCCCCTGCTGTGAAGATAGCTATATTTACAGTGATTATTTATTCAGCACCATATTATGTTTAGCTATTAATCATATGGTGACATACTTTTTTTCATTTGCTTAACTGGAAGAGAACACCTTATGTATAAAGCACAACCTTCCATTCATCTTTTCTTTTACAACTTGAATTGTCTGGTCTTGATACAATAAAATTAAGTTTTAGAGTTTTAAACAATTTCTTCATACCAAGGTCTCTTCCGACGGAAAAGGCAAATCCAAAGATAATTTCCTACTGTTTACTACGTGTACCCCATACAACCCTGAATACACTTACACCTGTACCTCTGTTCACAGGATTAGTTCTCCTGACATGATACTGTTCCCAAGGGGTTAAGTTATGCACCTTCAGAAGCATTTGTAAGATCTCAGCCACAGAAAATCACTACTGTGTGATTTTCACATTTTATTAATGACACTTTACTCTTCTTATGAACTACGCTTCCTGGGTATAAGTAGAATTTCTTACATCCTTAAATGCAATTCAAGCTGTCCAAAAGTAAAGCATCCAGTTCAAGTGAGTTGACTAGGGTTTCCAGAAGTCAGAGAAGAGAGAGAAGCCTGTCTAAATGGCAAACCATTCTGGGGTTTGGAGCAAAATCTCCTTCTGGAAATGCTAGATGGCTTAGTCTAGGCACCTAGCATTTTGAGGATGAAAGCAAGTGGAAGGAATTCCCTCCTGTCTCACAGATAAATATTATTTCAGAAAATAACAGCCTGCTACACAAGACAAAATAATAACACTGTAGAGGGCTTGCTTCATTTTTATAGGACAAACTAACTCTTCAGTAGCTTTTTTTTCCATTTTACATGAGCCTATTTTTGGTTCCCTCAGTGCTGGAGAAAACTGACTGGATAGGGATAGGGTCATAATGCTTTTTCAATTTTAACCCAGAGCTACTTATTCACCTAAAAAAAAGAAAAATTATCTCAAACTGATTGTTAGGCATTTCACTGAAAAGTAATACATATAAAAGTATGGGATAGAATGGAGATAAATATGAATAAGTAGCAGCATAGTAGAGCCACAGAATAGCTTATAGCATGACTAGAAGCAATATTTGATCATTTCTGAAAAGCTATTTCTTAAATTAATCACACAGGCTTTTGGGTACAAAATCTTGTTGCTGTTTGGCAAAGATATAGGTATAGCCTAATTTTATTACTGAGATCTTACCTAAAGTAATTAAAATATAGACTATAAAATCCACTATCTGAAGTCATATCCAGTTAGTTGGGAGCAAACAGATGAAGTTGATGATAGTCATTTTTTTCTAAGCAATTTGCAGGCTGGAACTAAGTAATACAAAAATGATTACTAGAAATATACTGTAGTATTAACCTCTAGCTTAGATTTGTTCAGGAGGCTAATAAGTTATTATTAGCTTCAGATAAGTTAACCGCTATTGCAATTTTTATAGTGACACAAATATAGCACCTTTTCCAATTTAATCATCTTCATTCCAATCTTTTATCCACACCCACCAGTGGATCTCAGTTGAGCAACATGCACTTTGCATCTAACAATAGCAACTTAATAGAGCACTCATTACCATGCAGCTGCTGGCTGTTGTTCAAAGTCTGAACCCTGAGGTATGGTGAAGGCCTTCATCTCTCTTTGGCTTCCACAGGATGTATAGATGTTCCGTTATATGGCTGATTGATTGATCTGTAAAAGGGATGGTATTTCATTTGCAGTGCTTTAGCATCCTGACCAGTCCTGTAATGTCAATCAAATTTCTGTCATTTGTGTTTGTGAGGGTTTGTGCATGGAGCCACATATATTTCAATATGTTCTCCAGGAATTCCAATGTAATTTGTTCCAGGAGAAATTGCATGATTTTATTTGATTTTTTTTTTCTTCCTAGAAGAGCTGCACTTGACATTTGCATTTTGTTTTTTCAGTGTGAAGTTGTAAATTAGTCCCAGATGCCTTGCAGTTTGGGCATGGAGACTCATGAACTTCTGTAAATCTTTTGATGTTCTCTGTCTGTGATTAAAAGACTATAACAAATCTACCCACAAAGAACGTGTGAAAAAGCTGAAGCTGCAACAGCTTCTTAAGAACAGCCTAATCTTCTCTCTAAAAATATGGGCTTGCATCAAACAAGTAAACATTTCTTCGCTATAATTTCCCAGATTATCAGATTTTACACAGGGAGCTCTACACAGTGGTATACTAAACACCCTCATCTTCTCTCACAACAGCCGATGGAGACAGAAAAGAAAATGCTTTTTCACATAAGCTGGAATTAATTGCTGTATCATGATGTTGTGGTCAAAACTGAGCAAACTCTCAAGCATTGTTGCATGGGTATCAGACATACCTGGATATAATGATGACAAATGATAATTTGGGAAATTATTTTTAACCCCATGTCTAGCTTTAGAGGCCTAAATAAGGTCTTCCTTACTATCTTCTTCTGAAACAACTTTGAAACGACACCTTCAGAAAAGGCCAGAGGACAACCCAGGGAACTACAAGCCAGATTCTCTTTGGTTCCTGGAAAGGTCATGGAGCAAGTCCTCTCAGAGCACATTTCTGGGTGCAGGAAGGAGAAGAAAGTGATTGGTAGCAGTCAGCATGGATTTACCAAGGGTCAGTCATACCTGGCCAACCTGATTGCTATGATAAATTGCTGATGATAAAATGACTGCGTTTCAGGATGAGAGGAGAGCAGGAGATGTCATTTTCATTGAGTTTAGCAAAGCATTCTTGTATCCAAGATGGGATGCTATGGTAGGGATAGGAAAAAGTCAGATGGTTTATAATCTAGATGACTGGTGGGGTTTAGAGGGTAATGGGTAATAATTTGTCTTTACATGGAGATTGGCAACAAGGGGAACACCGTAGCAGTCTGTCCTGGGACTTGTCCCAGGGACCTGTTTAAAATCTTTACCGGTGGGTAGGAGGAGGCAACAGAGTGCTTGGTCATGAGGTTTGCAATTGAGCCACCACTTGATATGTTCAAGGGCAGGGCTGCCATCCCAAGTGACCTGGAGTCATGGGCTGACAAGGACATCACGAAATTCAGCAATGACAAATGCAAAGTCCTTCACCTGGATGGAAGGACCCTTTGCAACAACACAGGCTTGAGATTGCCCAAGGAGCAGGTCTGTGGGAAAGGCCCTGGAAGCCCTGGTGGGCAGCGAGCAGAACACGGACCAGCAGAACACAGGCCAGCAGCAAGTCTCAGCAACAATGATGGCCAGTGGTAGCCTGGGCTGTATGAACAGGGACAGAAACAGAGATCAAGGGAAGTAATTTTTCCCCGCTATTCACATCTAGGCCACATCTAGATACTGCATCCAGTTTTGTCCTCCTCCAATAGAAAAAAGACATTAATAAATGAGTGAGTTCAGATGAGGACCCCAAGATGGGGAACCTGGGCTTGTTCAGCCTGGAGCAGAGACAGCTTTGGGGGCACCTAACAGCAGCCCCTAGTGCCTATGGGGAGGTCCCTGAGGAGATGGAGATGGGCTTTTCACAGTCATGCAGTGAGGGAGGGTGGAGAAACAAAAAGGAGAAGCTGAAACAGGAGAGGTTCAGCCTGTATATAAGGAGAAACTTTTTCCCTATGAGGACAGTCAGACAGATGTGCAGGTTGTGCAGTCTTTGGAGGTTTTCAAGCCCCACTGGATAAAGCTGGGACTGCTGTGAGCAGGAGGTTGGAGCAGAGAGGTCCATTCCAGTCTGATCTATCCTGTGGTCCTGTGACTTCATACTGGTCTTCTTTTGAGACAGAGCATTGGCCAATGTAGCCCTTGAACTGGTCTGTCAGTCTTTTCAGGCACCATCCTGCCATTGCCATGACCATGTTCTTCGGATGTGGATAACCTTTGACTGTTTTTTTTCTGTGCCTCCACTTTTTTCATGCTATGTTAAGGCCAAGACCCAAACAGAAACATTGTCAGATGAAGGACAGAAGGGCCATTGGGGAAAATGAACAACCCCAAAGTCACTCAGGTGAGCTGCCGGGAACAGGCTGGGGTGGCAAGAGGAATACCTGTCCCCCATGACCAGGAAAATGTCCCTTGTGCATGTGCTGTCTGTGTTGGGCAGATTCCCTGAAGCCAGGTTCTCCCTGTCCCCACCTGGGAGCTGAGTTTTCATGGGAAATGTTCCTGAGGACATGCTTTAGACTCAGGTCACTATGAATCTTTCACAATCCTCCCTAATACTTCCTTTCAAGTTATACTGTCACATTCAGGTGACAGAAAATCCTCACTTAAGGCAAATATTAGCGACGTCCCCAGAAATACGTCTCATTTATCTGCTTTGGGGTTTTCCTTTTTATCCTGTACATCCATTAGGTATTAACTGGAAAAGGTCCCATCACATCCATCAGTTGAGGACGGAGTCCCCAGTACCATGTGGAGAGCTCTGTAAGCAGCAATTCCTGTTGTTCAGCTGTTATTTAATGTTTTCATTCTTTTTGTGAATGCAAAATATCACATACTCCATTTTCAAGGACCTTTTCTTATTATGATGGCTCAAACCCTTACTAAAGTCAAAAGGCCCACAGCACACTCAGGAGCTTAGGAGGATAAAGGCAGATTACAGCTTTTTTTTGTTTGTTTGTTTTAACCCATATACTGTGGCAGTGTGCTGTTCAAGGCAGTTCACAGTGTGATGCCTACCCTGGCCTCTGCTTGCTCTAACTTTAGTTACTACCTCTTATTTCAATTAGGCAGAAGATTGGTGACCATCCATGCTCCTTTTCCTTCACCATTCTCTCTTTTCTATACATATGTCTCCCTGCAGCACCAGCCTCTCAGAAAATAAGCGATACGTGTGAATTTATCCCAGTACTGCCACACTGTGTGATCACGTTGACATTGGGATAGTTGTGCTGGAGTGATGCTGAAACAGGGCTGACTTTGCCAGCAGGCTGGCAGTGAAGTGCAAAGTGGCTGTGTCACACCTGAGCAGATCAATCAGGTCATTCACGTGCACAACACCTGCTGAACTGAATTGAAAACCTCAGGGACATGAACAGACTTGCTTACGTAAATATTTGCCAGTTATGGTCTTAAGTCAAGAAGTAAAGGCAGGAAACCTCAGGGCACAACTTAATAAATTTAAGACACACAGATTCTGAAAGTGTCCTGGCTCTTTGGGAGCTTTGTTCTGATTCATCACCTTGTGCTTTTTACTTCACTTAAGAAGTGACAGCAATTTTGCACATTTATTTGGTAAAGAAATCTTTTTTCCAGTGACTTTTATTTTACTTGTTTGCTGGACTGTTTTTCTTCTGAGTGTCATATAATTTCCCACCAACTTTCTTTTCTGTTCATATCTAGTTCTTTCCATCTTTCTGAAGAGGATTTGTCCCCTACTCTTTTTATCAGAGCCTTTTTATCATTTTCTTTGCTCATAGTTGGAATCTCTCAAATTTCTTCTGGTTTATCAGTATCCTCCTGTAGTCAAGTGCCTAGAAGTGCACACAGCTATCCAGCTGCAATATTTCCTAAAGACATATAAAAAGGAATAATTACTTCTCTGGCCTTATAAATGATACCCCACAGTATAATATGCTGAAAGACTTTGTCTTCTGCAGCAGAAATCACAGTGCATGTTCATATTTAGCATGTTTAATTTGTTATCTATTATCAACTCCAAAATTAATAAGTTATTAGTAACTTTACAGCTCCTTGAACCCTCTGGGACTTTTCCCTTTAGATATAAGCATCGGCCTCATTAATGCCATTATAATTTATTCATCACTCTCTAATGTTCTGTTAAATTCCTCTCTACTTTCAAAGTTAGAATTAAATATGTGTCTGAACCATGTTCATTTCTGACTGAGTAGAGGCCCTCCAGGAACTGATGAATTCGACATTTAGCTGATGAATGACAGGCAGTCCCTTGCAGCAAGCTTGGTTATCAGTTAGATTATGAATTTTGGGAGGTGGAAATTATTGACTGTTTTTCTTTTTCTTTAGCGTGATCTTTCACCACTGGTGTCAAAGGGTGTTGTGCATTTGGTGTCAGTGAACTGATACCAGGAATTCATGTCATCTTTTAGTTTCACAAATGAACCTTATTCACAGTATAGCAGGAGATGCAGTACGTCCCATGTTGTTTGGAGTCATTAAATCTGCTCTGGGTCGTAATATAACAGACGTTATTGTTCATCCAAAACTTCTTAGGCTGGATGGGAAATGTCCATTGACTCTCCAGCTCCTCTATTAAGCCAAAGATAAGAGGACATTGTAATTCGTTTAGGGCTAAAGTCTACCCAAGTAATAAAGTCTTAGATTGTTTTGATTTAATTAGGAATTACTTCTTCATGCAGTTTGGAAATAGACCCTTAGCTACCACATACTGAAGTCGGTGGCTCTGGCCTTCGACAGTCAGGGAACAGCAGCAGAAACCCTGTCGAAGTACATCTGACTGCAGCTTGGATTTCATAGCCAAACTTCACAGGGACCAGTTAATCCTACTTTTGCCCTTGAGTCTAGGGTCCACATTCATCAGGCACCTCCAATGGTGAAGAGGTGTTGGGAGGGATGAGATATGAGCCTGGCCAGCATCCCCCTATGATCTGCCTGCAGTTGCTGCAGAGAGAGCTACCACAACATTGAGGGCTGTCAGCACATGCTGCTGTGGGGGAATGGCAGGTTGCAGTGCCCCTGAGGAACGAATTTCCCCTCCGAACAAAAGGACATGCCTCCCTGTGGTGAAAGGGGACTGTAAAGATGAGAGGTCTGCCATCTCTAGGGATGTAATTTCTGAAGTGCTGAAAGAAAGCAATTGTCAGCAATTTTCTGGGAGAGGAACAGCATGCGAGTTATTGATTGATTCTTATTCTCAGGTAATCTGAGTGCAAACTTTCTGTGAGGAAAGGCCAAAGTGTCAAATACATATTTCAACATTTTTGAGAACATCTACATCAAACTGGTAACAGGCAGAACTAGAGTCCCCTCACTTCATGTAATATATGCTTCCAAAGTTCAATAGCATTGTCATATAATGAAAGTATTTTCTTCAATCATTATTCATATCTTCTGTTAGAGCTGGAGTTGGGAAAATAATGAAAATATTATTCATAGAATGTATTACTCCCCAAATTCCATGAATTTCATTGAATAAATTATCCAACTATTATTATCTCCCTCTTCCCCCTCACGCCTCCTCCCTGTCTCCAGGGATTTTCAGATGGTTACCCATCAGGAGGAACAGGCACAGCTGCAGGTGTTGGCCCAAGGTGGAGATGCTACAGCTGTCTTGTATGACCCAGGTGGATGACATGAATATGCAACGCATGGTGTGCGTGGCTCCTCCATTTTGTTTTATGTATGGGATCCCAAAAGATATTTCTGTACAGAAGCCCAAAATGACATCAGATGCCTAGGCATAGGCAACTGAATCACATCCTGAAGAACAGTTAAATAAATACATTTTCTTCAGAGGCAGATCGTGTCTGAGGTGGCCCTGCTTGTCGCTCCCCAGAGATGGACAGGGCAGCAGCAGCTTCTGCTTGGTGTCTGCAGCTGAATTGTGCTTTTGTTGCTTCTGGGAAGGCAACAGGCCGGAGAGGGGCAGTGGTCTTCCAAATTTGGTGTGGCAGTACTGGAAGTTTGTGCTCTCTAATAAATGGTATTTATTCAGAAAATTTTATAAGCTCAGGACTTAATTTTAGACTATTTGCAGTTATTGGTATTAAAGCTGAATTCTTCACCCCCTCCAATGAAGGAAGCTTTGGGACAGGGCTGCACTGTACAGTCCGAGGTGGAAGCATCCTGGAGTTACAGGCTTCACATGTTTGCAACCAGGAAGGTACCTGCAACACTGCATGCCCTGTCCGTACTTGCTGAAGTGTGGGAAAAGGCCTGAGAGCCACGTGTACCTTATGGGGCAGAGTACGGGATATGATCAGGAAGGCACTGACCTGAAACTCCTAGTGCCAGTCTACCACAGCCCAGCTCTATGGGCAGGTCCTGGCACTGCTCCTCCTCTTTGTCTGGCCTGTCTAAGTGTCAGGAGCTTTGGGGAGATGCTTCTTCATAGCATCTTGTACAAGGTGACATACTGAGAGTTGCACTGAGTCCTGCTCCCTCTCCCAGCTCAAAAGGAAGGCAATACAGGAGAAAAGATTCATTTTCCCTAAGCCTGTGTGTCTACAGGGCAGGCAACTGCAACCCAGACTGCCTTTGGAGCTCAGTGGGGTTCTTACCTGACGAGAGAAATTGGAGAGCACGGGGCCTCATTTTACCCTTTCTGAAAGGTATGAACAGGACAAATTGCATCCCTGTGGCCACTGTTTCTCTCTATTGGCTGTATGGAGACCAGATCAGACACAGACACCCACTCCTGTGTTGTGGATATCAACCGTTGATCCCATAAAACCCACAGGTGTATGGCCTCAGTGGTCCCAATGCCACACTGAGTCCTGCGTGCCCATGGGAGTATCCCCACACCACAGGGGACTGGGGAGCTACAGGAGAGCCTGTAGCATCTCTCTTGAGGGACTGACTCCATTTAGTCAGGGCTACTGCTGACCTACCCTGCAGGCTTTGCTGTTTGCAAATGAATCTTTTTACATATTTGTCACAGTCATTACCACTGAGATGGAACTGTCTTAGCAGAAAAAGTCCTTATTGCTCAGCTAATAGTTTCTGTGTTTCCCCCGCTCTGTCTGAAGTGTGTGATAGATGACAGCTGCCCAAGAGCTTTGTCTATCTCCATGTAATCATCACTAGGTTCAAGTGTCTGTTCAACACTGCAGGCATCAGGCTTGCAGAAGCTAAGCCACATTTGTGGACCGGAGTACTGACCTGCAGGAGTTACATGTTGCCTTTATTGTTCCCCCTGATCATTTTCAATTTACTTTTCAAAGTCTGTCTATAACAAGTGATGTTTGCCTCATCTCAGCTCTCTGTAGCCTGATCTGCTCCCCTGCCCCTCGCCCAGTGAGCATCCTCCTACGCCATTTCCCTCGGCATGGTGAGAAGTGAGCATAACTGCTACTCACCCCAAGGCACTGAGTGATTTATCTGAGGGGAAAATATTGCTGAGGCCATTTTCACCATCCAACTTGTAAAAATGTTGGTTTGTTTTTTTTTTTCAAAGGCTTAGTTATTTATTATCCAACTGTCACGAACTTTTCCATTATGCCCTTCTGCATGTGGCTGCTCTTAGGCTTTTGTCTGTCTGTCTCTCTTCCTTCCTCCACTCTTGGTTTGCGTGGGATGCTTCGGATACTCCCGTCTTTTCTAATGCCAAGCAGTGGTTCAGGTCAGTGCGGGGCTGGGGGAAGCAGTGTTTGCATTCACAGATGCATAGATATGTATTTTACTTGTAGTCTTATAAATGTCAGTTTGTAATCTGCATGTAAGTGCTTTGCAGAAATAAAGCTGTAGTGTTACTGGAAAGCGGCAAAATAATTCACTCTCTAAAACTTATTTTGGAGTTTTAGAAAGCAGGCATTCTTTATTGCGGCGCCGGGCAGCACTGGGGATAGTTCCACCATAAGTGCTCCAAAGGCTTCATGGACTTTCGGTTATTATATACTATGAAAATATACATATTCATAGGATTTCTACATAAACATGAGTTTTCCTGGAACTTATTAACATATGTAAATGTCCAATCCGCATGCGCAGTCATCCTCTGTGGTGGTCCTCAGGTGGTCTTTGGGGGTCTTCAGACGAAGGCTCATAGTCTTCCTCACTGTGTTCGCTGATTGACCTTTGCTTCTGTGCAGACTCAGTTCTTGGGTCGCCTAGCTGTCTAGAGGGGAGTGTTCAGGAGCCTAAAACTTAATTATCCATAAAGATTCTCTTTTGTTATGTAAAGGGAGCATTCAAGAGCTTTGTAACGGAAAAGGGGAACACCCATGAGCCTCTATCCACATTCTCAGGTATCAGCAGGACAAAAGCAAGGTGAAGTGTGAGTTATGAGGCTGGGGAGATGGTGCAGCAACCCAGGTCCTCTGTAATGTGGCGTAGCCCAGCTGTTTTGCCCTGACTGGAGATTTCTCCCAAGGAAAAAGTGAAGCTTTCCTTCATGACATACAAACCAAAGCACAGACTTTGCCTTTCAAGCTGTGATAGACCAAAATGAAATTGGCAGAAAACACTCAATAGACACAAACTCCTTTGAGTTTTCCCTCCCAGACACTGCAAGTTTTCAAAGAGCTGTTGGTGGCTGCTCTGCTGTTTAGCTGTCCGTGCCCTTGTTGTCAGAGCAGTGCGTGAGGAGGACCCTCTGGCCAGCAGTACCTTGTTTGCCGGCTGCACAGTGCTTCTAGCCCAAGGACTCAGGGAACCTGCAGAAACCAGAGGGAAATGTGTTTCTTACCTCCTTTTTCAGTGACTGCTCACTTCATAGCAATCCCTGCAGCTGCTTGCAGAAGGTGCACAGGAGGAGCAGTGCCAGCTCATGCAGTGGGCTCTTCAGTTGTGTCCTGTCAGCACAGGGTAGAGTTTACTGAAACGCTTCTCTCAGGCACAGTGTGGGCAGAATTGTTCATCACATTCACTCATTTCATCCAAAGAAAGGAGACAATTCATCTTGCGATGCCTTTGGTGATGAATGTCCGCAAAGGGGGCTGCAAGCACAGCCCCTAGAATGGCACCCATCTCATTGAAGCTCTGCATGCTTCAGTTCATGCCTGCAAGCTTCCTTCATGCTCTGACTAAAATCTGCCATGAAGCCAGTCTGAGAACTTTACGGGTGCCTCTTCCTTCATGAGAAGGGGATTAGGGTTGCAATCTGGACTAGAGGGCTGTATATGGGCCCAAGGAGATAAAATCCCCTGACTGACCTAAAGGGACCACCATCTGGATCATGGGTGTGAATGCAAAGCACATGTCTTCTCACCCACGTCATCCCACCACAGGATGAGGAGCAGAGCCCACCTGGACCAGGGGAGCTGCAATGGTCCATATTTGTCTTCACTAGAGCACAGCAGGGTGCACACAGTAAAAGAAATGTTTCCCCTGGCGCGGCTGTCTGTCCTGCCCTGGTGCAGATCTAAAGCATGTTGCAAGCTGTGGGTCTGAGACACAAATTTCTGCATGTGTGCAAGAGCTGCAAGGTCCACACCACGCTCCTCCAAGGGGACTCCCAGAGCAGTTCCTGGGAGGGAGCTGCGGGTGTGTGGCTGCTCCCAGCCAGCCCCAGCGAGCCATGATGGCTCTCTCCCTCTTGCAGCCTCACCCCAAGTCACGTAACATCCCCCCAGCCTGGGATCTGCCCTCACGCTGCTCGTGGATCCCTTGCAGCTCAAGGAGCAAAGTGTTGCTGCCCCTGCCAACTCCTGCGTGAGAGCTGGGGCAGCACTGGGGCAGCTTGT
Source organism: Theristicus caerulescens (assembly GCA_020745775.1). Lineage (NCBI taxonomy): Eukaryota > Metazoa > Chordata > Aves > Pelecaniformes > Threskiornithidae > Theristicus > Theristicus caerulescens. Next base: position 114,355,442 of record CM036559.1, on the reverse strand, counting down.
ACCCTTGCTGTTTTCTGTAAGAGCTCCTCTATCCGCTGTCACAGGGAAAAAATGCTCAGCTCATGTGATTTAAATCAAATCAGGATCAAAGTAATTTTTAGATTTTTTAATGACATATAATTAACTGGCAATCAGTGAACTGTACATGCAGGATCAATATCAGTAATATGACAGACAAACCACAGCACTAGATGCCTATGAAATGTTAATAAACACCTACAAATTTCAAATAACCTTCATAACTAATCCCCCAAAGCTCTAATCCCACATTGTGCAGTTACTCCTCAGAGACCATGTGGGCCACCAGCACTCACCCTTCTCCTGGCAATGGGGGCACCCCTGCTCTCACACACCCCCTGTGAGATGTGGGTGCTCCCCACGCACACACCAGTGACAAAGGCCCCCCAGGCTCACACACAGGCACCCCAGGTGTGGGTCCCCACTGCAGCACCCCATGCTGTCACCCCACCAGCTGGATGCCAGCTCCTCGTGGTGTCCAACGGGGTGGCTGCTCTGCCCAGCCTCAGCAGACGTTGGGATGCTGGCGGTCCTTCTGGCAGCGTCACACCAACTTTTGGCTGCTGCTGTTCCCACCCCAAGGTCTCTCCCTGCTGCTGCAAATTTTTATACTTCACTCATAAGCCTTCTTAAGCTGACTCCTTCTTTGTTTAGAAGTGTCTTTGTAATTCCCTGGTCACTGTTCAATCCAGCTAATTGCTGCTGTCTTGGGTAAATGAAGGAACTTTGCAGTATTCTGCTCCCATGCTGCATGCACTCACCTTTCTATCTTAGCAGCTGTTTTAACCAGGCCATTCTGCCAAGACTGGGCTTTGTGAGCACCCCCACAATTTTGCCAAGGGAAGAGCTGTGTGGGTTCGCCCGCACCACCCATTGCACCCTGCAGCCTGTCCTACCCTGTCCATTGGGCCACTAGTCCCCATGCCACAAAACTGTGTTTTACCTGTTCACTGACTGCTGACCTCTACTCTCTTTGCTGTGCAAAAGGGGCTGTGTGACCTCGTGAGGTCCTACCTGACACCTCTGTCTCCTCCCCTTCCTCCATCTCTTTTGCCTGACATGGAGACCTACCTTCTCTCCCTGCCTTCTTCCTTCTCCCCAGACCTGAACCACCCATCATCCCTTCCTTGCCCATGGCCGTGTGTGCCATCCTTTCTGGGTCTTTAGACCCTGGTCCTGCTTCTTCTCTTCCTCTTTGGGGAAGGATTCAGTCATAACCATATAAAGGTCTCTTGGGCAGGGCTGAGCTAAGTATGTCCCTCTCCTGGAAGATGCCCAAAAATACTTTCCCCTTCCAGATTTACAGTCTTCCAGATTTCACAGAAAGCAAGGTAGAGTTCTGTCCATTTTTGCCCAGAACATCCTCTTTGAAGTTGTGGAAGAAATTGGAAACACTGTTGAAAAAGTATTCTGTCATAGTCAGACAGAGACCAGAGACTTATGGCCAGAAAAGCACCATCAAGATTTGGCAAGCTCCGTCAGTTCCTACGGTTTCTCTTCTCTTGGACTCCCCCCCTCCCTTTAGCTCCAGTTCCTTCAGACTACGCTGATTTTCAGAGTAGTAGTTCGATTTGTAGCGCATGCGTGTGTGTGTATGTTGTGTATGTTTGTGCATGTGTGCATGTGTTTGCTTTTTTGTAATGGCTGCTGTACATGCAGTATTAAAGAAACCAGGACTACCATTCAGTTATATACTGCTAGGCATTTGGCTGAGAACACATACATGGTCTGCATTTCTCATCAATACTTTTTATTATGTTTTCTTAGCCTTATTTCCAACCACGTGCCTTACTCTACTTTGTTCTTTTCCTGTTTTTTTTAAGCAAATCCCCAAAAGTAAATGATAAGGATGAAATTGAGTTAGGAAGCAACAGTAAACTGAAAATATTAATAGTCCTCAGCTTGGCATTTATAAGAGATGAGGATTATTTTTTGAAGTGGTACCCAGTGAATGGGCAAAACAGTTTCTTAATTAACAGCATTAGGAGAAAATGCTGGATATTGCCATGTGGTTTGATTTGTATAAACGGGTCATGGAATGGTTTTTCTGTAGGTCTCTGCAGCAAAAGGCATTTGCTGCACAGCCTGCTGCTCCTCCCCCAGTTTCAAATCAAGCAGAAGACAATTCAAAAGACAGTTTTTGGGCTTATCTTATTTTTGGATTATATCCTACAGTTTCACACAATTTGTATTTAAAGGGGACAGATATCTCCCGTTTGCATAAGTGAACACTGTCTAACGTACGTGGCCTTCTGCAGCAGATGTGTGACTAACTCCCATGTGCATCGCGACTGACACGGTAGGCAGGCCAGCACTGGAGACTGCTGCTGCCTGTTATCAGTTGCACTGGGTAAGTTTTGTGAAGCATGTTCACACTGCAGCTGAGCCATCCACCTACCTCTCCCTCCCTTTTCATTTCCATCTGTTTTATTGTTCTGTCTGAAAGGCCTCTGGCCCTTACCCCAACCCCGCTCCTGGAAGACATCAGTTGCCCAGGGATGGTCTGGGAGCAGCACAGCAGAGGCTGAGCACCATGGCTGGCACAGGCAAGCATCAGTTCACAGGTGGTGAAGGTGCCCCATCCTCGGTGGCGGTACCTGTCTGCATGGGTTCCCTCTGCCTGATGTGGTCCTGCTGGGCACAGCCTCACACTTCACTGCCACAGCACCAAGGAGAAATAGTAAGCAGCAGGAAAACAGCCCAACTCACCCCACACGCTCCTGTGCACAGAGCCTACAGCCCCTTTACCTCCGCTTTCATCCTCCTTTATAAAGGAAGGTCTCCTTCAGCTGTCAGGGTAGTCTGAGTGCCGTTCCCCTCCTGGAGTAAAGCCCATCATTTCATACAGTCAGGGACAGCTCAGGCAAGAAAGAGCGTTTCAGTTGTTAATTGTTTATCCTTTTTGCCACTGTAGCAGGAAAATCCTATCAAAAGGAAGTTAATTATTTAAATGCCTCCTCCATTTGAATTGCTCATTCAGAGCTGTTTCTTACATCTCAGTCACCCTGAGGCTTTTTCTGCTTCGAGCAAACCTGTCATGGGTTTATATTATTTACCAAATAGTGCTGCTGCTGACCACAAATTTACTAAAGATCTACTGGAGACAAAGCAGCCACTGTATTACAATACAATTTTAGTCTGCACTGACTTAAAAAACGTTGTATTGTGCTGAAGATAATCGCAGAGGGCAATTATAGAAGCTGGAGAGGATCAAACACAGTAATAGGGGTATAAAAGGAAACCTGCATTCTTTATACGCTACTCCCCATGCCTTTTATCTTTCTTTTTACAGATGTTTCAAATTACATAGTAATTACAAATTCAAAAGGATTTTTTTCACACAAAACCATCTGATCTTAGCCAATCTCCTGCGTAACATTGGAGCAGCTTCCCAAGTCATGCAGTTAAGTTACCCATCACTGCAAACACAGGATGGGTTTGTACAAGGTATGGTGTAGTTCTTTCAGGGCTCAGGTCTTGACCCAAAGCCTTCTGCAGGGGTCAGAATAGATGATCACAGTGGCTCCTTCTGGTTTTATTGTCTATGAAAAGATATAAATAATATCTTGGGCAGAATTTTGATTGATCTGAATATTACTGAAGTATGATTATAATCTAAATCAGTAGTCAACTGACTGAGAGTGCAGTGGTCAGGATAATTATGCAAGTTACTTATCATTTATAGCTGCCCTAGAAGATTTGTCCAACTACCTAGGATAAAAAATCCGTGCTACTGATTATGGTGTGACTTTGGGAGGTGCAAAACAGTGGATCAGTGCCCAAGGAGTGTATGTGGTGGCAGCTGCAAAAACGCTGCATGAGGAAAGGTGATTAATAGGCACAGGGAGAGCCTTCAGTTTAGATCTGAATCAATTCTGCTCAAAACCTGTAGGTGAGTAGGCAAGTCTGTGGAGCACACAGGACTGCATTTCCTTGTAAAACTTGCATATGGAGGCTTCCAAGGGTGCATGCCTATGCATTGTTGGAATTTGGTTCAACAGGCAGATAAGAGCAGAGAGGCAGTGACAGATACCAATTCCTTGTAAGCCTCTTCAAGGAGAACTCTGTTGCAAAGATAGTCAAGGGTCTCAGTCCAAATCACCTTGAAATGAGAGTTTTTCCATTTGCTTCAATGGGCCAAAGCCCATTTATCATGTGCACTGAGAGGCACTGAAAGGGAGGAGGGCTGCCCATGTGCCCTGGTCTGGAGCAAGCTCATGCAGGCAAGCAGTGCTAGTGGAGAGAGGGAAGAGGAATGTAGTGAGGTTTAAGACCCTTTAAGTCACCTTACTGAATTCATCCCTGTGTACTGCTTTTGTAGCTAAATTCTTCCAAAACCAGCTGTTCTGAAAAATGCTGCCATGTATTTTTTTCACAGCTTCTACAAGACTGTTACTTTTTGTTTGTGTGAGGAGTTATAGGAAGTATTTGCTTGCTATTATGCTGCTAGTTACCAGAATATTTCCCAGAATTGTTTTATACTATATCAAATAAAAGTTATCATAACAAAATGCCAATCTTGCACCTTGCAATTTTTACCTTGCTTGTTTTGTCAGCAAGGTCAGCACATAACCAGAGCCTCTTCAGGCTCATATCAACTCCTGTTCTTGAGACTCACTTCTGTGGCTTTTGAGATGCCTAAAAACTTGGATTTGTCTCTTTTTTTTTTCTTTTTTTTTTTTTAAGCATTCTCAATCAGGTTCAAGGATCAGCTTTTTGGAGTATCATATTCCATAAAATAGGAATGGCCAAGAAGGTTCTGTTCAAGAAGTCTCTCTGCCTGTCTATCTCTGGAAGCACATTTATATGTCATATGTGCCAATCTATAGACTTGTTAGAAAATATCATGATCAGAAAATTATATTGCAAGAGAGAACCCGTTGTTTATCATACCTGTATACTGTGTAACACAGGCAAATTAATCACCTAAACAAAACAAAAATTTGAATGACATGCTAGCATTAATTTCACAAATAGGTGTCTCATGATCCATTTTGAATGATGTTTTTGTGCTTCTGATCACATGAAAAATGGATGTCCTTTATGTCTTCTATCATAAAGGACAGTATCTCTTGAAAGATCATTGGGGATTATACAGAACATGATAATATGCCCATAGCAAACACGGTGTACAGCAGACATGAATACAGGATGAAGAGTCTTCCCTGTGTTCAGCTCCCCTTGTACATCCTCAAGGAGAAGGCCCACCAGCTGCTGTGACCCATGGCATCTTTGCAAGCACCAGAAATATCTTCTGTTTGGCTGATGAAATCTTCTCTTTCTCAATTCCCTGAAATAAAGTGTGTGAAAGAAAAAAAGAGGAGAAAGATAAAGGGAAAACCCAAACTTTCCATTTTCATTTGTCTTCTAGTGATTTATGTTGCCTTGTTTCTAATATTTCTTCCATTGCTAGGAAGTGGCTCTAACTGCTTGGCTACTTCCTAGGAGTAATGATCAAACCAGCAGACACTCTTGCACAAGAGAGAGATTTGGTATCTTCACTCACTGTGTTGCTCTGGATATATACTCCTATAATACCTATGTATCAAAGCCTTCTGGGCAGAACTGAGTTTGAAGATATAAAAGTCTTTCATTGTATTAATACCATCAGTCATTAATTAGGAAGATATTTTTCTGTTTAAAGAAAGGGATCAGAATACATGGCATAAGCTTTTGCCAGCTTATGGTCTTCATGGAGGGTCTTTTTCAGTGTGATTTAGTTTACAAGGTCTCTGGGGTTCTTTCACCAACTATTTATGTTGTAAACAATAAGTTGTATAAATGTCTCTTTTGCTGTTATGCCACAGAAATCTTGACAATGAGCAGGCAGCCATGCACCGAGACCCCTCCCTGACAGCCTGATATTGCTGTTTCAGTCTACCATATGTTGCCTCTCAATTTATACATCGGTTGTTATTTGTTTGAGACAGAGGCCTTTCGTACTTGCTTTTATACAGTACCTAACACAATGAGGTGACAGTCACACTGGAGAAAGATGCACTATACCATGCTCCGATTGGAAAAAGGGGCAGGAAAATTAATTGGTACTGTTTTGCTGGGATTTCATCTGTCTGACTTCCTAATGACTCACTTCATTAGGAAATGAGGCACTACGAATACACACACGCATGTGAACCCTTGGATTAATACAGGCTGGGTTGGCAGCAAGGTATGTATCAAGGACGCTCACTGGCTCTGGATCATAGCAGCTGAGACTGATTTATTATGACTAAGCAGGGTGCCAAGAGATGATTCTGACATACAAGGAGCTGGGGACATACAGAAGAGTGAAGAAATAATATTATGCATCTCAAGATATGTTGTGTGTGAACATATTTGTGGGTTGTCTGGTGTGCATTCTGGTTGCAGTAATGTATTTCTATTGATATAAAATACTCAGGGTAGAACTGGACACTTAAAAGATTAATCTAAATGCGTTTTAAAAGTAAGCAGCAGAAGAATCAACAGAGAAAGCATTTGGTTTCTTCCTCTCTCCCTCTCTGTACCACAGAAGAGTGATCTGTGCACAACTGTCATAGCCTTTGCTCTCTTTGACACCGGACTAGCAGCAGAGGAATGCCAGGGTTGTGTTTCTGGAGACCACCAAAGGCCAGTTTGTGTTTACCAGTACTTATCATCGGTTCTCTCAGCCGTGCTCTAAAGGCCCAGGCTTTCTGGGTAGAGACCAGGATCATGGAGACGTGAGCACCCAACTCCACAGCTATGGCTCAATCAGGCTTTGAACGGAAATATTAGAGCACAAGATATGGCCCAAAACCCAATAGTGCCTGAGACACAATAATGTATTTTTCTGTGTTAGCCTCTAGCTGGAAAGCAAGGCATGAAAATTGTCTTTGTGTTAGAAGAGACTTTTACAAGATCATTTGGTGGACCAGTAGTTGACCACTGTCAGCAGTTGACAGTGGTTGACCAGTCTTCAGCCTTTCCTGGTGGATTTGCTTATATGGTGAGGCTCTTGGAGTCCACTTCTTCTGAAAACGAGAGCCCTCAGCTAACTCAGGGCATACATTAACAGTTCAACTGATGTGTCTGTTCTGTGTTGCATCCTGTTCTGTGTTCTCTGCCCTGTGCTAAGAAAGAAATACATCGATCAAGTGTCTGTGACACTGCAAAAGTAAGCTGGGAAAAAGTAATGAAAATACCAGAAATTTCTCCTTTTCTCTACCACCTTGTCCTGAAGTCAATGCAGGGGCGTTCACAAACTGCATCCGTCGCTTTGTGATGTCTGATGCAGCCATTAATCATAGCTCAAATGGAAAAAAAAAAAAAACAGCCCAAAACACAAAGATCCACAGGATTTTTCTCCTGTGCTTTCTAGTACCCCACCAGCATGCTATGCAGTTCTGCCATCTGCCCTGTAGACTGTGTCCACATAAGTCACTGTGCCCACGCCAGGACAAATGTACATCACCAGTGGTGGCACTGAAAAAGGAGACATTAGTGCACACCTGCAACATATTCCAAGTTAGACAGGTAAATTCTGAACACAATAAAATAGTGGTGAAAGATGTTGATCAGTTATTTAGTGGCAATGTGACTTACATGCCAAATCCATCTGGTGATTAGCATCACCCTTCCTCTCAGGAAGGAAGGCTCCAGTGTATTTTTCAGACTTGATTAATAATTTATTTGGCATCTGGAAGTCACAGCAAAACAGCTCATATGGAAAGGGAGGATGTAAATTGTCTGCCTCTCCCAGGCACTACCAGGTTATTATTCACAGCTAAAATACTATTTGTAAAATATTTGTGTATTTAATATTTTAAAGAGCAGCTCTGGCACTTGGGTTGATTTCAGCATTCTTGAGGCGGAGGGGGCTGTGTGTGTGCTACAGATACTGTCATCTGGAAGACATGCTCTTATCGCCAACTGAACCAGCCAAAAGAGGATTTTAGTATGCGAGGGAGCAGGCACCAGAATAAGGGGAGATTAATGTGAGCTTAGTGCCTTTTGAATGAATGTTGTCATCCATGGAAGACAAGGGGAACCTTTCCAAGCTGGGACTCTGGTCACACACAGAGGGCACACTCTGCCTACCCTAAACAGGGCATTGCTGGAGCTCAGGTCAGAGCATATTAAATACAAGAAAGTTGCTTACAGATTTTACAGCTGTACAGGTGATATTTTACTGTCTTTCTGCAGGTATCACTCAGTGATGACCTCAATCAGGTTGTGACAGCTTCCCTGATCATCTTCTAGGAATTCACCTGCTAAAATAACACAGTATTTTAACCTACTTCTACTGTCATGCCACTTACTCGCTGTATGATATCTGCAGTATTTCTTCTAGTTGTAATTCTATTTACCAACCACAGACTCTCATGAGCTGCTAATAGCTCTTGTTGTCTTATCAAGAGGTTTTTAATAGAAGAGGCCACTTAATCAACTGAAAAGGGAAAGAAAACCACTACATGCTGTGTCATATTCAAGCTACAATTTTTTCTTTTTTTTAACTTTTTTTTTCCTTTTTAAGAGATTGAAGTTGCAGTAGCTGAAAAGGGGTAGCTGCTGTGCTCATTCTTGGCTTTCACAGCCATGACATTCAAAGAGTGCCCGACTTTATATACCTAAATCCACAACTTGACCTATAACAGTAACAGAAAACAAATATTCTTTTCTGTTTATTTAACCCTGGCATGCGGACCGTACTATTGTTACTATTGTTTACCACTTCCAGGGTGCAGCATCCATTTGGTCCAAGCCAGACCAGCTTTCCCCTACGTTACACTCTGCACATACGTAGTCCAAGATATTGAAGAACAATTTGGCTGGGGTGGGAGGATGGACTAGATGACCTCTCAAGTTCCCTGTGAAGACCTGGTGTGCAAGGGTTGTGGCTGGGGACAGTGCTGACCTGAACGGCAGCGTGTCCAGATGCATGGCTATGTTGTGTGAAAAACTGTACCTTGCGGTGGCAATCTTAAGGATGTGAATCACAAATGCCTAAACAAGCATCTGGATCCTAGGCAGTATCCCAGAAACAAAGATGACAAAGATGGGAAAGGAAGCAAATAGGAGATGAGCAGATAGGAGATGAGCAGTGAGTTTGTGGCAGAGCAGTCTGGTTGTTATTAATTTACCTACACTGCATCTCCTGGATAATTTGATGGCCTGAATGAAATTGTCAGTGAGTAAAGCAGTGTGAAGATGCACAGTGTGCTGTGATTAGGAGGGGCACTGCTGGGGAGAGGAGCATCAGAGCAACCAAGCAGAAGTTTTCCGTGTATTTCCTGTGTCTTTTCTCCTGAGAGGTACTTGCCTTTTATTCCCAGCTCCTTCACTTCCAGTTCTGTTCTGCTTACACCTCTTCTCTAACACATAAAATGCAGTTACTTTCAGTGTGATGGAGGCAAAGGGAGCTAATGTTCCTTCTGCTCCTGGGTGGATGAAAATGCCACAGCACTGATTCTGCATTGCAGGGAGGGGACAACCTAGCTCTTAATAATCAAAAAAATCACACAGTTATTGAAATATTTGGGATCACTGGTCATCAAGATTTTTTTGACAAATTCTCCCCATACAGAATATAAATGCCCCATAAAAAAATAACTGCTTGTTGACATTTGGCTACATTTGTAAGTCAATTGTCAGTAGCTCAATCAAACCAGTGTTGGAGTGATTTAACCCTGAATACAACAGAATGTACTGGCCTTTGGCTATTCCACCCTCCTTTAAGAAAAAAAAAACCAATCCAAAGGTTTTTCCTAATAAATCAGAGATGATGTGGGCTTGTCCATCCCTTGCTGTAACTGTTTAGAAGCATGAATTAGAGCTGTTGTGTTCTGGAAGGGGGAATGTGGTTTGAGCAGAGGCTCCCAGAGCCATTTCACTTTGGCACATCTGAGAGGTGCTGGGCTAATGTATCTTCCTTGCTGTGGAGGAAGCAAGCAGGGCTTGGTAGCAGACCCAGGACAGTTTGGTGGCATATTCATTCTCTGTTACTCCTAGGGTGCAACTGGGAATCCCAGTCAATGGCCAGGATTTGGTGTCCCGGACTCAAAGGGGTCCCATGTGCTGCCTAGGGTCAGCTCATCTCCTTGTCACATTCTTGGAGTGCCATCACCTGTTTTTGTTGTCCCCTCCTTAGTGACAATATCTGGGCTGGAAATAGAGGCTTCCTGCACCTTGTCCCTCTCCAGTGCAGTGGCTGGGCACAGATGTGATTTAATCTCATGAAATCTCCTGCTATATCTGAAGGGAAAAAAAGAACCAACCTCGAAGAATGGGTAACCTGCAAGAGTGTACAAATGCATTCAAGAGCTGCACACAGCACTCACCCGGCAGCATCTGGATGGTCAGTGGGGAAACCAGGTGGAATTTGTTTAGCTTAACACTGAGAAGCACAAGGTTGAAAAACCACAGCCTGTCCCTGTTCTTTTAAAGATCCAAATTCCTTTTTTTTTTTTTTTTTGTGGCAGGAGAGCAAGAACTTAGGAAAGAAGAACAAGATTTATGTATTTAACCCCTTCAGCCTGGTGAAGGGATGAGCTATACTTCAAAGCAGTCTTTCAGAAGCTGAGAGCACAGCAGCGATTGACAGCATATTAATCCCCAATAAACATTTTCCAGGACGAATGGCCCAGTTCAGAAGACATGAAGAGGGACAACATCCTGCAAAGCACTGGGAAGCAAGCAAGCAAGCAAGCAAGTAGATACAGCAGAAAATGCAATGATAGTGAAGCCAGCTTTGAAAAGAACAGAGACCTTACAAGCCAGGGTTACTTTAGCCTACAGTAAGGGAAGATTAATAATGAACATAGATTGCTCAAATGAATCATATCATAATGGATGCCCTGAATGTCTTGTGATGGATGGCTAGACAGCATTTAGTGCCACTAACACTGGTGATTGAACTGGAATACAAAGCAGGTAGGAAGGAGGTTTGGGTCAGAGAAGGGCACAGGCAGCGTCTGTCAGTAGGAGGGCAAAACCCACCTCCTGGGGAACAGCCATATCCTCCAACCTGTGATACAGAGGAAAAAAAAGAATGAAAAGGGAACAGCCATTGCTCGGACAAGGACAGCAATGTCAGGCAGTGCAGAGACTGATGGATGTGTTCAGGAGCAATCTTTATCACCTGGAGCTTCAGCGTGGATAGCTGCAGAATTACATTGCATTAGGAGCTTGCATGAAACTGGTTTTCTGCCCTGTGGTCTGCTCAACCCGAACAGAATTTTGAATTTGCAGTTTGGGTAGAAGCCTGAGCATTTCCTACCAATTCACTGTAGACAGAGATAAGACTATTAATAGGTGCTCTGTATATAATATGTTTTTCCTAACACAGCAGTGGCTCTTCAATTTACTGGCAAAGGTAGCAGAATTTCCTAACTGGCACCTGATAAATGGCATGTCTGCCTCCCTGGGACACCTGCCAGTAAATAAATTCAGTGCAAGCTATTGAAACATTGCTAGGTGGTGAAAAAATGTCATGCAGGGCTGGCTGGCTGGACCAGAGGAGCCACAGAGTTTCAGAGACTGCACCCCACTACATGCCACTACCAGCCCCACTGGGGCCCGTTGTGTTCTTCTCTCAGGTCTATCTTCCCCAGGCCATGAAAAGTGTAGCTGACCCACTGGAAAAAAGTCAGAGCCTGTGAAACGGGTAAGAGCTACAAAAAAGAAGAAGAAGAAAAAAGAAAGACCATAGCAAATTGTTTCCTGCACTGACGATAGGCACAATCTGAATAAAGAAAAAAAAACAGAAAACCAAACAGAAAGAAGTAGGCTCTCGTTACCTCCCTTGCTGGGTAGAAGCAAAACTAATTAAAAAAACAGCAGGAGAAGGGGCATGCCACAAAATCTTGCTGCAAAAGCATGGCCCATTTCTTCTTTTTTTTTCCAAAATTTTTATGCATTTTCAAGTCCTGCCCATCAGAAGGTGTAGGTGACAAACTCAAATAAGTTCCTAGACCCTATCTTCTCTTCTGGGACCAATGTTTCCCCACGTGTGAAGCAAGAAATGGAGACGTTCCCAGCTGCACCATGACTGCCCTTCCCCTTCTGACTGCACTATAGCCTGCTGGAAACTGTAGCCATTGCTATGGGGAAAGCAGTTTGAAAAGGGAGGAGAGCGTAGCACCAGTCTTTGGATGCCATTCCAGTAGCAACACATAAAATGAAGCCAAACTCACAAAGTGACCGGTACCTGTGTCAGCACACCACAGAGGCAGAAGGAGAGAGGGAACAGGAAAGGAAGGAAGGAAGGAAGGAAGGAAGGAGGAAAGGAAGGAGGAAAGGGAGGAAGGGAAGGAGGGAATGAGGAAAGGGAGGGAGGGAAGGAGGGAGAAGAGGAGGAAAGAAAAGAGGGAAGAAGGAATGTATTACTGTACTAAAGACATGGGAACTGTGTGTTATACAGTGTCATAGATACACCAGTAAGCAGCATGATTATAAGCAACCTATTCCTCTTACAGGCTCTATGATTAACAGCAAAAAATTTACCAGTTAAATGTAACTGCCAAGCATCAATTCCTCTGTTAAAAACTGTCCAGGAAGTGTATGACCAAAGTCTCACTGTGGTCTTGTAATATGTGTGAAGTAAACACAGCCCTTCAAATGTATTCTTAGTCTGATGTAGCCTTTCCTTCCCCAGGCATTGACTCTTTGTCATGTCCACTGTATTGAAGGTATGAAACAAAATAGCAGGTGGAAATAAAAGAAAAAGCCTGAAAACTTTAAAACTTTGCTCTGAAAAGCAACTCTACCAGACTATGCAATCCTATATTAAGCAGATCTGCCTCTGTGTCAGTCAGATCCTCTCTCGAGTGATGAAAACAAGCTCTCACTTGCAGAAGAGCTGACACAGCCCAGAAAATTATTTACATAATGCAGAAGGAGAAGAATTTATTCATTATGTTTCTGCTGAGATTAAGACTGTAATATGAGCTGACCGCTCAAATATTCTCCCCCAAACAATCAAGGTCTGAGCCTGCACTCTCAGCTCAGGGAAGGGGCCGTGATGCCTTGCTGTCCTGCACGGTACCACTGTCGTGTATCCTCCAGCTGCAGGGCCAGGCCAGTGCATCCAAAACCTAGGGTCAAGAGAGGGAGAAAAGGCACAATAAATACCTGCGATTTGGGCTTGGATGTTGTAAATGTGGGCAAAGCAGTAAACACTGTGAGCATCTGTCCTGGTGCACACAGTCTGGCCATTCTGAGCCCTGTGTATAGTTAAAGAGCACCTTTTATTCCATATACGTCAGGGCTATGCAGCAGCACAGGAGCTGCTTTCCAGGTAGCACTCCAGGCCACTATCTTTCCTACAGCAGCAAACAAGCCCATTTGCCTCAGGGGAATAGACAGCAGCACTGAGAGGGACAAGCATGCAGCAAACTGTCTCACCCAGATCATAAGTCTTTATTCATCTTCAGCTCTGCTTGATGGAGCTGGTGGGTTTCACATCTTTAAAAGCCCTTTGCTTCAGTTACCTTTTATCACTCTGGATATGTTTACGGGTTTCCTTGCTCCTGTGCACACTTAAATTGAATTTATTCCTGTGCTTCCTCCCTTCCACTCCTCCCCACACCTTCCCCTTCAGCAAGCTCGTCCTGAGGAGACACCCACTTTGGGGAAAAAACCCTTGTCTGATTTTATGAGGATGTTTGTATGTATACACAGTCTCTGCAAGTCTTGGTGTGCCAGTATGTTCTACATATCCTATTTTATTGATTTTTGAAGCTAAGAGCTGGGTTTCCACATCCTCTTTTGGGATCCTAATATGGAGTCTGAATTTCAAGGTTGTAAAGCTCTCTATAGATCTCACCGAGATCTGAAATAAAGCCCCCAGGAGCATGGTCTGGGAGCAGCGGTGTAACAGATGAGATTTTACCTCAGACTCATTTCTAGGTTTGAATTGTTTAACTGTAGCTGCAAAACACTGCAGTAGGGCCTCTGTGAGCCTCCCAGCTATAAAAAAAGAGATGATGCCTGTTAGTGTTGCTATAGAGCCAGAGTGGCATTTTAGGATTTAAAGAGATACATGATATCACAGACATTTTCTGTTTGCCCTAGCAAAAGATGTGGGCAGTGGGGCGCTGGAGCCCATTGCCAGGGATGGGAAGGGTTAGGGGCACAAGGCTCAGGAATGTGCTGATGCCCCATTGCTGGCCTTGGGGTTTGCCTACAACTATTTGGCAGCACCTTATACCAAGTAAGGATGAAAACCCCAAGGTTCAGGAGCCATGAGAATTCTCTCCCATGGAGAGAGGTTGTGTAGGGTTGCTGAAGATGTACACGAGTCCTGGCTTAATGAAGTGCTGCCTAGCTTTCAATATCAGAGAGAGACCCTATTTCAGCTGTGGGAGAGCTGCCCAACAAGTAATTGTCTGGGAACAGAGTCTCTGCAAGAACTTTGGGTAGTCAGACAGAAAGGAAAGAGGGGATACAAGGGCTGAGAAAGGTCACCGAGTGTGAAAATCAGTGCTTTTTGACACATGGGATTTGCATGTCCCAGAAACTAACAATGTCTAATGAGGCAATCCAAAGGTTGAACAGGGGACTGAAGATCTCATTGAACTATTAATTACCAGTCACTGGGGTAGATTCTTTCAGCTCCACTAAAAACATAACTGTCCTTTATTTCATACTGCAATAAGGCTGAGCTTAATACTCTTGTTGCTGAATTACTTTATTTGGCTTTGTTGCTTTTACATTGTCAAGACTTTATTTCTGTTCAGCAGCATGTACTCCTCACCTTGTTGCATGCTGCACTAATCGTGCTTTTATTATGTATTTTTAGATCCTTCCCACAGTGTGCAGAGATATTTGGGCTTTTTTAGCCCAGAATATCAATAAAGATTACTGCCAAAGCTCCTGGTGGAGGTACTGCATCTACTTATTCTGATCGTCCCTTGAAAAAATTAAATTGTTGCAATGTGAGTGCAGAGCAGGGTTCAAGGTCCACTGCATATGAAAATGGAATTGATTACTCCCAATGAACAGAGGCTTGCAGCTCTTAAGAACATTATACGATAAATATGTTGGCACATACTATGCATTTGGCATGTTAAGTAGTTTACTGAACTACTCCCCGCAGCATATTTTAATGAAATGCTGACAGTTTGGCATCTTATTGGATAACTGCATTCAGTGGCATTGGTCACAAATGACAGATGTTAAAGAAGGCATACCAAGTACTCCGTAAGACAGCAGCTCCTCCATGACTTTCTGCTCTGTGTTGCTACACTCTTGTAATTTATCGTAGCCAGCAATGAGAAAGCAATAGCAAGCACATGGCTTTCCTCCAGTTCAGCATCTGGAAACTTCTGTCTCTAAGCTCTCACAAAAATTTGTATGCAGAATATTTTCCCTAAAGAACTCGGCCTTATCTGCTAAAGGGATGCCATTAGCATCCCATGTTAGATGAAGTGTGAGAAGAGCACCTTGCTGATGGAGGGGCTCTGCCTCTCGCTCGGTTCCTGCTTTGCTGGCTGGTGCACAGGGCAATGCGGCCGAAGATGGAGGGAGCAGGGGAGCTGCAAGAGCCACTCCTGGCTCCAGCAATCTCTGAGACATGGACAACACTGGCACAGAGCCTTGGACTGGCCCTGCCTCTCCACTTCTTTTCTGTCTCTTTTTTTCTGTGCCTGAGGAGAGGGTTTATTCATGACAACAAGATAAAAAAAATCTTTAATCACAGATAGGGTTTTCTTAGCTTAAATAGTTCCACAGTGGAAGTAATCAAACTTTACAGACAGTTCTTCCTATCTTATATCCTCACCTGCTCCTAATCCTACCATTACCTGAGGTCTTTTGCTAGAATAATGTTTTTCTTACATTCACTGCATCAAGACTATAAACAAACAAACTGATAGCACCTCACCTCTCCCGGGATCACAACTCCCTTTGAACAGCGAAAGGCTGGAGTCGTGGACTTGATTCTTTATATTGTTGGTGCCACCCAGTGTTGAAAGATTGGAAGTGGTACTGCGAAGGCACACGCTTGAGAAGTCGCAGGTGATGGATACCTCTGGCACATATTCTGCAGCCATGACTGCACTGCCAGCCCTGTTGTGACCATGCACTGTCCGAAGACCGAAGTGCAGGTAAGAACCAGGAGATGAGGGTTTTGTTTTTTGTTTTTAATTTCAGATGCTAATTGAGACCAATTGGCGTGAAAATGCATATGGGTGGGCATCTAGGTATTTAGTATTTACAGGAACTGGAGATCTCTCAAGTTATTCTCCTCTCAGTGTGAAACTTTATGCATTGATATGCCTGGCTGGAGCACATCCACTACACACAGAAACATAGTGACACGTGATGAATTCACACGTGCGCCTGGTCCCATGTCTTAGGTGAAGGTCTCCATGTTGAGGATGCCTTGTCATAGGGGGCCCCTGTCCCTGACACCAGGCACAGTCCTTGACTGAGCACTGTGGCCTCTCTTCCTAGGTCTTCCCATTTCTACATAGCTGATGGGCTCATCACACTGTGCCCTGCTGTGCCCAGCAATGAGGAAGAGGTCATCCTGTCATGCTGCCAGTGTGAGAGATGCAGGCAACACAGTGAGGAAGGCAGGAAGAAACTGGGCCTCTCAGGCAGATTCTGTGAGGTATTAAGAGTCCATACATGGCCAAAAAATTAATGGTTAGGTCCCATTCTCCATAACTGATGTGCCTTTCAGATATGCTAAAATCTTTTAAAAGGACATGGTGTCTTTCTACACACTCTTTAGTGACCACCTTTCCCATGCATCAGCCAGACATGTGCTTTAAGTGGGAGTCTTTTCCAGCCTATTTCCACCCACATCTTCATCAAAAGGCTCATCCTTTCTCTGATGCTTTCCTAGGTGTGAGGAAAGTAACTGTGGGGGACACCAGTTGGTGTTCCCGTGTGTGTTGAATGGATTTTAGGACCCATATTGACACGAAAGGCTGAAAGTTCAGAAGCCCACAGGAAATAGGCTCAGGACCTCTGGTGTATAAGTCATGCCCATTTTGATGACTTATCCTTAAATCCAGCCTGGCCTAACACTGTGAACACTTCCATCACCTGCAGTGCATGCACTGTTACAGACTCAGATTGAAAGAAAATGGAGAACACCACCTTGGCAATGCAGAGTGTGACTCCTAGCTTCATTCTTTTAGAAGTACAAGCAGCATATTTCTCTTTTTTAGGGGCATTCAGTTCACTGAGCAGGGGGAGTACGGGGCTTCAGATATGAAGTATATTAGTACAAATACTGATTGTAAAAAAATTGGTGCGAAAAATGTTATGACCTCTTTATACAAAAACTGTTTCTGGGTAGAGTCTAAGTCAGATTATGAAAAGAAAAAAGGCATCTCCGTAAAAGGGAGAGAAAGATGGCCTAGTGATAACCTGCAACTTGCTACTGAATCAGGTGTGGATGATATCGACAATGGTCCAAAACAGATCAGTCCCCCTTAAATGTGAACCTGCCCCAGCACAACACACGTTCCTATCTTTGATCAATCATATGTATTTTTGGTAGATACCTGAGGGTCTGTCTCTTTTCTGATGTTGGCAGCATTGTGCAGGTTGCTATGCCAATTCACTTCTCTCTGAATGGAACTGAGCTGCCCCCATGAGACATGCCCCTCAGACCATGTTGAGCCTGCGAAGTTAGTTGGGCTTCAGAAGTTAGTTGGGCTTCAGATTTATATCCATCCAGAAAGTGAGGCATTTCCTGCCTCAATACTGTTTTGACCTTGAAAGAAAGCTGTAAAGCCACTTTCACAGGATGAGTACACAGACGTCTTAGGGAAGAAGTGTCAAAGAGGGCATTGAAAGACTGTGTCCCTTCCCAGTGGTACTTTGCCTGATTTTGGTGCAACTGCTCTACATTTCATCCATGAGAGAAAGGAGCCAAGTGCACTGTCACCAGTACTGGAAACCAAAGCTGCTGAAATAGGGCCACAGAGAAAATGCATTATACATCCCTGTTAAGAACTGGTGTATATAAGAGAGCATGAGAAAATACCTGAGCAGTAACAAAGGTGGAGATTCTTCTGAAACTTGGTGGAACTGCAGCTCTGAATTAGGGTGGTTCCAATACTAAGGACTACCATTCCCACCTTCTGAAGAACTCCTCATCCCCTTTTTCTTAGTTCTTTCATATTACTTCCTCAGTTCTGACATATGGAGCCATCCACTGTGTTCACCTGTCCAGACAGAAGCTCTCTCTTCTTCACCTGAACATTCTGCTGCACTTCCAGGTCTTCTGGATAGATTGTCCATTTGTCACTAACTTTGCTAAATAGTGTGCACCCTTAGCTCTACCTTTGGCCTCTTCCTTTTGATCAAGAAGCCATAACTTTCCTTACAACCCACAAAATCATCCCAGTAGGTTTCTTATCCATTTTTCAGAAGTCGTGTACTTGGACTGTCATTGCTTGGATTTCACTGTTTGAACTGTGATCAGAGTATCATGGTCACTGAGTCACTAGAAGAAAGTTTATTCTTTCTTGAGCAGTCAGTTGATAACTTCTTGACTAAATTTTGAGAAAAGACAGCTGACCTAAGAGAGGAACATGAGCACCTCTAAGCTTAGTACTCCCCACTCCCCAGATCCCAAATCTAACTATTCCTCACCTTCCTTTTCCTTTGTTCCATACGGGTCTCCGCACTTCCAGTGGCCATCACCTGCTCCTGAACACCAGGGACTGTGGAAGACCATGCTGTAGAACAGTGTTTGACTGGTCTATTGCCCTGTGACAGCCCAGACCTCACCTTCACTCACCTCTTGTCAAAGGATTCATGCTCATAAGGGACAGCTGTCCCAAGTGAGCTGCAGAGGTGAAAAACCATGTTGTGGCTTCTGATCATCATGACTGGTTTATTCTTGGATTGCCAGGGCAACATAAAGTCTCCCCCATTCATTCACACTTTTTAGTCACACTTTGGCCATAGATTCCCACTCTGTCCAGTCAGCTGAGATCTCTCTCCTAGGCCTCTGCAGAATAATCCCAGAAACAAGCATTACTGGAGGAAGACATGGTTTTGCCCTGTGTCCGCTCTGCTCTTTGAGAGGTTGCTACATAGCAGTGATGGAAGTTAGAGTGGCTCTTTTACTATGTTTTACAATACATTT
The DNA here is from genome assembly GCA_020745775.1 of Theristicus caerulescens. Taxonomy (NCBI): domain Eukaryota; kingdom Metazoa; phylum Chordata; class Aves; order Pelecaniformes; family Threskiornithidae; genus Theristicus; species Theristicus caerulescens. The sequence goes on along the minus strand of CM036559.1, from coordinate 114,336,352 downwards.
TTCCCCATTTTTTATACTGCTTTTGACACAAGCCTGTCTCAGCAGTAACTCAATGCACTGCCAGCTGGCAGTCTTACAGCATGTATAAGCCTAGATTTGCAATCACAAACCGTGGACAAATGGACAGCCGTGGCTTACAAGGGATGGTTTTGACTAAAATGCCTTACATGCAGTTTGTTAATGCATGGACACTGGCATAAGCTCCCGGCTGCGGAAAGTCCTTTTCCAGTCCTGTTGCCCAGAAGGACGCCGGCAGCAGTACAAAGCAGCACTAAATCAATCAGCCAGCCAGTCTATAAGTGCATTGCATAACTGGGTAAATAAACAAGTACTAGAAACAATAAAACACTGTAGCTATTTTCACTTTGTCAGGCTGAGCCATTCCAGACAATCAATAGCAGGTATAGGAAAGGTCACTGACTACCTGAATAAATCTCATCAAAAAACAGCGGCTAAACAGCGGTAGCTCCCTCTGAGAAGAGAAGGGCATGGCCTTTAATGGAATAAAACCAAGATTACAAAGTAGCAGTGAACAAATATTAAAGCATAAACACTACAGACTACGGAAACATTGTGGAAAAGTAGGATATTCAAAGCATTGATCTTTTTTCTCAGTTTCTTACAGCTACAGAGGTCTCTATTCCCTTTTGACATGTGGAAGAGGAGTTTTAGAAGAAAACATTTGCTGAGCTAACCTGATGGATGCACTTGTAAAGTAATAGCTTTACATATATTTTGACATTCTGGAGAGTTTTTTAGTTGAAAAAAAAATCTGAATACATTTAGAGTCTAAAAATATTGCATAGACTAGCATATTTTTACATAGGTCAAGTGCTGGTTTTAAGCCATTTCAGAACAGTTTTTGAAGTCACCAAAGTGACCTTCGCTGAAGCAAATCCCTCAAGAATCAAGTACTACCAAAGTCAGTCTCCTGCCCAGTGCTTAAGAAAAGGTTGGCTGAACACTTATTCCCTACCCAGAGATGGCGATGCTGGCCACACAGTTACACACCTTGGTAGATGCACTTGGGAAAACTAACATTAATAATAATGCTAAGGAAGATACTACTTTCCAGCCTGTGTTGGTCGAGAAGGTACAAGTTTCAGCTGTGAACCATTCATTGCTGATCTTTTAACCTACTGTCTGGCACAGTGATCATCTGCTGCTCCGTGCCAGTCCAAAGCACCAAACACTTATTTCCCTGCCATGTGTTACGATACAACCACAGTCCAGTAAGTCTACAGCTTCATGGAAAGGCTTGTGTCACTGTGGCTCTGCATGGGCCACACAAGAGCCTGCAACATAGCAGCAGATGCTGCTATATGATCATTTACATCTTCCAAGCATCCTCCAGCAGAGTCCGTGATTCTGCTTGGGTGTTTGGCAGTAGCCACCAGCTCTATGTTCATCTGTGCTGCTAAAAGCTAAAGTGATTGTACATTAGACTCAGACGTTTGTTGACAGTTATAGACAGGGATTTGAGTTTCTTTGTGTCCATAGTTGTGCAGGCACCAGGTCAGCCATCAGCTCTGCCCACTCAGTGTGCTGAGCCAACAGTAGACTGGTATCTCCGAGTACTTGGAATAAAACAATTATCACGGCTGCTTTGTCTCTCTCTGTTGACATCAGCAACAAACTATTACTCTCACAGGGCAAAGCCTTGGTGAAAATCTAGAGGGGAAAGGAGAACCATACTATCCAAGATAGGTGTCCGGGTGTCATGGTTTAACCCCAGCCAGCAACTAAGCACCACACAGCCACTTGCTCACTCCCTTCTGGGCAGACGAGGGAGAGAACTGGAAGGCTCCCTCATGCATAATACCACAACTCCAAACATTCCCCCTCTTCCTTCTTCTTCCCCCAGTTTTTTATTGCTGAGCACGATGCCATATGGTAGGGAATATCCCTTTGGTCAGTTGGGGTCAGCTGTCCCACCTGCGTCCCCTCCTGACTCCTTCTGCACCCCTAGCCCACTTGCTGTTGGGGCAGTGTGAGAAGCAGAAAAAGCCTTGATGCTGTGTAAGCAGTATTCAGCAATAACTAAAACATCTCTGTGTTACCAACACTGTTTTCATCACAAGTCCAAAACATAGCCCTATACAAGCTACTATGAAGGAATTTAATTCTATCCCAGCCAAAACCAGCACACCAAGAGCACTCAGTACTTTTTTGAGTTACCTCATTAAGCGTCTGGGTTTTAGTAAAAAGCTTATGGTATCAACGGCCAAAGCCTCCATAGCTGTGAAAACAGTAACTAGTGAGCATAAATATGGCCAAACACCTGACTTTTATTTAGGTACCTAAATAGGATCCCCCTTCCCTTTATTAGCAACATTATATAAGTAAACAAGTAATTAAGAGTAAATTACAGGAGTATGCCTGCAATGCACCTGAAGATAACTTGCACTAAGTGAGAAATAATCTTCACAGAGACAAATTAAATTAATTGCGGTGATCAGATATCCCAGGCACAAAAGAGGGATGGGCTGGACTGTAGTGGTTGTTTTGATAAAGAGGTTCTTACCTTGCTGTCCTGTGACTGCACATTGGACTGAGGCACAGACAGAAGAGGTGTTTTTCAGCAACGCTCACTGAGGTGCTGATGGTATTTGAATAAGGTGCCTGTACAAAGTCTTCATATGAGGAAAGCCTCAGTCCTTATTGAGTAACTGCTAAGCTGCTTGCTGTCCTTTGTCAGCAAGTGCTCACTTGTTCTTGGCAACCTGCAGGAGGGAGACAGCACTATTTATATCTGTGCAGGCTAATGCCTCCCTGCAGAAAAACTCACTGAGCCTTTGGGCTAACAAGATGTTCCATTTGCCCAGTCTGAAACCATTGGGGGAAAAATCACTAAAGGGGATGCCCTGTTATATACTCAGTGGCACTAGAGGCCTAGTGGACCCTGGATGGGTCAGGATCAGGATCATCTTATGCCACTCAGGAGAAGGGCACTGTGGGCTGGGAGGTTGCCATAGCAGGGTAAGTCATGTCACCTGCCCAGTTGTGGTAGAAGTGATACTGTCTGGTGAATAAGCAATTTGCTCGGTGGGGGAATCTCTATTAACATATAGAAAGTGCAACATCAGGCAACAGTCAGATTTGTTATTTCTATGTGAGCATGACTACAAATGAGGTGAGCAGGTCCTGAGCTACCTATGAACCAGCTGTGTAGCTCTGATTTACACCATCTGGAAGGACCTGAGCTGGGCAGCAGCAGCAGTAACCATTTGCTCTCCAGGGAAAAATGGTGCCAGGAATGTAGATTTGGGCAGTCACTTAAGATTAAGCATGGAGAAATATTAACTGTGCTGTAAATCCCAATGACAAAAGGAAAATGTGCCCAAGTACAATATCATAAACATAGCCTGTGTGCCCTCAAAGTGACCTGCTCTTTGAAAAGGTATTGCTTTATGCCACCAGAAAAAGATCATCACACAGAGACTACACTGGAAATGCCCTAAGGGAAGGAGAAGGTACATTGGTCAATGGTATGTGCAGAGATAGAATAATTCAGATCATAATAGAGGAGAAAAAGAGTTTCACTGTTCTTCTGATCTATTCTTAATATGCCAAAATGATTTAACAGAGATTGTAGTTACATGAAGGAGTTAAGAGCTTATTTCTCTTTCTTAAGAAAGATTACTAATGACATGCAGCCAGGGGAGCATGACACACTAAGAAAATAACCTTTGCTATAATACTTGGGAGAACAGAACTACACTTTGAACCCTGCCCATTGAAAACAAGATTAAAGGTCTTCGCTCATTATAACTGCATGGTAAGAAAACATAAGAACTTGTGTTGATATTCACAGGGCTAAAAAATGGTTTGCAGAATTAGAACTTGAGACTTCTGTAAGTTTTATGGCAGTGAGGAAAAATCTACATGGCTATAGACCAAACATAGCTCTTGGGTCTCTGTATGTGCAAACAAATAAGTTGGACCCACAATTTATCAGATTAATCCCTAAATTTCGCATATGAATTTTGCTGATTTCATTCTGAACATTTTGCAAAACTTGTGTAAAGTTGTAAAGTGTTGTAAAGCAGAATGTCAGTGAAGAATTAGGAGAGAAAATACTGACAATTAAATAAGCTTCAGAACAAGCTATGAAAATTGCATAGCACAGCCTGCACAAGATCTTTCAGAAACAGCACCTAAGTCTCTCTGTTTGAGCTCTTGTAGTGCTTGAGAGGTGCCTTAGTGCACACGAATGTATGCACTACTGCATTACTTGCATGTGCTGTCAGTGTTTCAAAAGTGAGGTGCCACAAACTAGATAAAGAGATATTTAGGTCCATCCTCTAACCTTACCCAAAGGAGGCAAGAAGCTCTAGAATTAAAACGTGTCCTCTGTGCCTAGCACGTGACTCTCACACAACCTACTGGTACAGCTGTGCTGTGGGGCAATTGCAAACTTGTAATTTCCTCCTGCAGATGAAGCCCCTGGGACGATTTACAGAGCAAACAGCTGCAGTTGCTTTGGCTTGCTTTCAGCATTTTGAATCAGATTGTGCCATTGTTTAGCACACATCCATTTTGTGCAGCACCAGGAGTACAGTGTCTGATGGCCTGAGGCAGAATTTCTAATTTGTCCAAATAACATACAGCATAAACTCCATATGATAATTAATCAGCGGTCATTAAAGCAGGAGATACCCATGATGTCTCTGATGTTTATTAAAGCCTTTTCATGGCATTTTCATCACAGTACTGCCATGGCAGGATTCCCTTTTATTTAAAACAAATGTTATACCTTGCAAAATGTTTTAGGGTGGGTTTTTTTCCAGATTCCTGACAGTAATTCCTAATATGATTCTTTCTCTCTCTTAATGGTTTAGTAAAAGGATTATAAAAGCAGCACTGTGATTAAAATAGCCCCTAGATCAGGAGCCTCATACATCTCAGATGCAAATGTCTGGGTTTGCTTAAGCTTTGGTACAGACATTAGGCAGTATTACTACACCAGAACATTCACTCTCCAGAAAATGCAACAGGACTAAGGCTCTCTGAAATAAGAAGAAATAAAGTGAAATAAGACAAGATAAAGTAAAATAAGAAAAGAAAAGCAGAGGGGGTGAGGGGGGAAGGAACAAAGTCACCAACCTCAGGGAGAAAAAAAGGAACACCAGATTTTCCAGAAGTGCAGACTCATGATTTAAAGCACGATGATTTTGAAGTCTACACTTAAATCAAGAAGGATTTGATTTTTTATGAGGAAAATGAAGGGTTATCCTGCTGCATGTTTCAACACCTTGAACACCAGTTTCAAAAGCTCATTTTCAAGAGGCATCTGGGGATTTGGGACCAGATCCTCAATGATATTTAGGTATAAAACTTTGACTGAAATCACCAACAGTGAAGGGAAAGGGAAGGAAGCCAAGCGGTTGGCTGTAGTGACTCCTCAACCCTCTCAAACACTGGTGCGAGTAAGAGGTGCCTGAGAATTGTGTTTTCTGGACCCAGCTCCCGACTGGAGAAGACGGGGAATATTTAAGATGCCTGTGGTGTGTGGGGCAAGAGCTGGGCTGTTCAAGAGAGCAGAGAATAAACTTTACAGGATGTCTAAATAAGGTATTTTGTGTTATTTCTGTCCTGTCAAACTCTCTCAAATTTGCCTTCAGGAGGTTCTATGTTCACACAACAGAAAGTGAACACAGACATGAGTTAATACTTCTTCATTACTAAGTCAAAGCAGTTGCTCTTCATTCAAGGGATAAAACATTGCCACAAGACCAACTTTAGCTTATGACCTGTCATGGCGTGCTAGTACTCTTTAGCTTTCTAACATGGCACGGCAAAGATGCTAATTGCAGTGGCAAGCTAAGGGGAAGATTTAGAAACATATCAAAACATATATATATACTTTCTACACATACATTTTCACCTTTACACATTCATTTTTTTCAAGCCTTTCCTGATGCAGTTTTTCTTTCTGCACTACAGTATCTGAGTTTTACAGGTTAACCATGTCTCTCACATATATTGTACTGGCTTCAGCACTTCTTGATGTTATAGTAGTATTACTTTACAGCTTAAAGCTTGCACTTGGTTGCTGCCCAAAACCAATCCTCCTAAGTAAGCCCAAGCATTGTAACTTTACAGAAATGCCATGTCTTCAGGGAGGATATTTTTCTAACAAGCAAAATTTAACCTTTTCTTGGTAAAGAACTAGCTGCTGTTGCATATATCATCCTATCTGCAATTCATTCATTTACATTGAATGATACAGGCCTCTCAAGCACCTAGTTTCTTCTACTCATACTTCTGCAGAGCTGAAAATCTTTCAAGGGCTGACACCTACCAAGACCCCATTTCAAGGAACTGTGCTATTTCAGTCAGCTAATCCGTGTCTGTTGCCACATAAATCATTCCCCATGGTATTGCCTTTGTTGGTAAGATAAAGTGGCAGTTCCTAACAAGATCAGGAGATAAGATATCAAACTATATAATCTCTTTTAGCTCAAGGGGCTCAGACTTTTTGTAAGTACTTACTTCAGCCCATCACCAGTACTAAATATCTTTGCTACTTGAAAACCCCAGCAGAAGAGCTCTTCCTACCTGACCCTTGCCACATACACATACACAAAAGGATTACTCAGGCAAGAATAAGTTAAGTAAATAAAAACGACATAAAAATGAGAGGTCATTCAGCTGATGTGTTCACAGGCTACCATACGTGCTACTTGGAATAGTGATATGGATTTTAACACCGCCGTGGTTTAACCCCAGTTGGCAACTAAGCACCACGCAGCCGCTCGCTCACTCCCCCCTGGTGGGATGGGTGAGAGAATCGGAAGAGTAAAAGTGAGAAAAACTCATGGATTGAGATAAAGACAGTTTAATAGGGAAAGCAAAGCCATGCGCACAAGCAAAACAAAGCAAGGAATTCATTCCCTACTTCCCATCAGCAGGCAGGTGTTTGGCCATCCCCAGGAAAGCAGGGCTCCATCACATGTAATGGTTACTTGGGAAGCCAAACGCCATCATGCGGAATGTTCCCCCTTCCTTCTTCTTCCCCCAGCTTATATACTGAGCATGACGTCATACGGTATGGAACAGCCCTTTGGTCAGTCTGGGTCAGCTGTCCTGGCTCTGCTCCCTCCCAGCTTCTTGTGCACCTGGCAGAGCATGGGAAGCTGAAAAGTCCTTGACTAGTGTAAACTCTACTCAGCAAGAACCAAAACATCACTGTGTTATCAACATTATTCTCATCCTAAATCCAAAACACAGCACTCTACTAGCTACTAAGAAGAAAATTAACTCTATCCCAGCTGAAACCAGGACAAACACGATAACTTGGAATATTTCCCTATTCTTAAAATTTGGTACAGTGATGAAATAACATTAATGTGATAAGGCAAATGTCAATTTAAAGTTAACAGAGACAATACTCTCCTAGACAGTGTAGTTTACGTTACAGAACCAGGCTTTCTCTTTGCTTTTTGATAAGGAAACAGGCAAAATAGATCCTGTAATATCTGCTGCTCTGTTTGTAGAATCCCTTGATACAAGGAGCTTGTTTAAATTGATGTATTGTAATGCTGATTTCTGTGGTTCTCAGCAGGATTTAGGGCTTTGAACACTGAAAACTCTACAGGGGAATTTTACTTTTCCAGTGTCTTCTTTTGATGAGCTGGCTGGTTGGCTTCTTTAAAAAAAAAAAAAAGAGAGAGAAGGAAAAGAATGAGACTTAAAATACAAACTTTAGAAAAATGTAAACCAAGCAAGAGCTTCAATAGAGTAACACAGACTCTTTCTTCAAAAAGAAGATTGTAATGCTCTGGTTTTGCTTCAAGCTCAGTGCTCTTCCTTTCTCACCCTTGCAGCTGTATAAAGTAGCAAATATGGGAAAAAAAATCAATACTGGCAGTATTTCAACTCTGTTTCTTATAAGCTGTTTTCAGTGACAGACTGGCAGCTCCTGTGTGCTTTTCCTAAAGAGTCTAGAAACGCCTTTTTTCAGAGTTTGGCTAGCAGGTACAGCAGATCCCATTCTGGCAGAAGGTATCGGAAGCGGTGGTTGTTCTGCCAGAGGGCAGCTGTGAGTCCTGGGACCAGGAGTGGGTCTCGGCAGCCAGCTCAGCACGTGCCTTTCATCACCTGTGGGCCTGGGGCTGGGCACCAGCCATCCTACTCTGGGGTATGAAGCTCAGAAGTGCAGAGGACCCCCCCCAGGCTGGGAGCGAAGCCTGAGGAGCACAGCATGGAGACCAACCGTCCTGTCTGAGCTGTTGGCACTTTGGGGCGAAGCATGAGCCAAGCTGAGGACTGTGGCAGTTTGCCTATTCAGCGGGGCTGGATAAGGGTGCAATGGGGAAGACGCTGGCCAGCAACTGTTTGACAGCTCAACATCTCTGTTATCGTGCAAGGGGGAGCAAGTGTCAGACAATCAATGCTTGCCCATGGGTTGCAGTCCTCTTGGCCCTGTTAGCACATCTCTCCTTGGTTCATTGATATGTCAGTCTGTCCCTAGTCATCTGAGACAGCAGTCTTATTGCTATGTTGAGCTTTCATCCCACTGCTCTTCCTCTTGCTCCAAACATGCTTTCTATGGGTAGGGTGCTGTCGTGGTTTAACCCCAGTCGGCAACTAAGCACCATGCAGCCACTCGCTCACTCCCCCCCTGGTGGGATGGGGGAGAGAATCGGAGGAGTAAAAGTGAGAAAACTCATGGGTTGAGATAGAGACAGTTTAATAGGGAAAGCAAAAGCCGCGCAAGGTCTGGACAAACATTGTATCTTCTGTCTTTTTAGCAGGAGGCAAAGTTGAATTTTCCAAATTCACAGAGTTGTAGCTTCATATGACCAAACACAGTGCTATAAAGGTCTAATTTCAATAGACACCTGAGTCCCCTGTGGAGCATCCCAGGCACTGTGTCACCCACTGTGGGTGAGGACGAGATGGGTCACCTGCTGAGCCTGTCCAGGGTTGTCAGTCAGGACCTCGAGGGATGTGCAGGGCAGGCTGCAGATCAGGCCTCCCCACAGCAGCCTGAGGATCGCCCCTGAGCAGACCCAGGGCCTACTGCCCTCCTGATGGCAGCCTTGCTGCTGGCCTTGGACATGTTCTTCAGCTGGCACTGCTCCACTGTGCTGGGTAGTGGGGCAGTGAGCTCTGGCTTTCTGCCCCATGTGCAAGGACAGATGGCTGGGATCTAGAGCATCCATTGGTCCATGGAGGGGCTGAGGGACCCTGGGCCATGAGGCAATCTATGGGACTAAGACACATCAAGGATATCTGGGGACTTGTGTAGAAGGACCACATGGGACAAGTGGCAGGGACCTCATGACCCTGGGAACAGCCAGAGCTGGAAGGGGGTGAAGGGGAGAAAGCCCCCGCATCCCTGGAGGCACAAGGGTATTTGAAGAGCTGAGACACCCCAAGGATCCCTGGGGCACAGAGGGATATGCATGTGGGGTGGGAGAATAGCTGTGGGGTAAGGATCCCTGGGGTCACGGGAGGATCTGTGGGGCAGAGACACCAGTGGGATCACTGGGGAACCCAAGGGACTGTGGGAGGGGGGTGGGATCCGTGGGGCTGATGCATCCCAGGATCCCTGAGGCAGGGGGAGACCCACTGGGCTGAGGCACCCCCACATGACATCTGTGCCAGGGAAGCCCAGGGCTGCCCCACAGCATGGCAGGGCAGCCACACACCCCGTGGGGGGCCTCACACCCCTGTGAGCCCCTGGCTTTTGTTATTGCTAAGGAATTTCCTCCTTCACTCCTGGGAAACAAGCAGCGATCTGCTGCCTTTTGACCATTTCTTTCACTTTCCACTGATTTCCGAGAAAAGGCAGCTGGCAGATCTGGGCGGGTATAAGAGGCAGTGACAGCCCAGTCTGGTGGGGAGATGCACCCGAGGCGTCCACAGGACAAGGTAGGGGCTGGGCCAGGGTCCTGCCCGGGGGTTTTGCTCAGGCCTTTGCAGACTTCAAACCCAAGGGAAGTGGGAGGCTTTGGGGGAATGTTTCTGTGGGTGCTTCCCCCTCGCAGGATCTCCAGGGAGCCCCACATCTCTCCCGGGGCTTCACTCCCCCTCTCCCACCCAGCTTGGCCCTGGGGCTTGCCATGCAGAGCCTCAACCACCCCTGAGCTGCCACCTCCAGCCTCTGGTCTGCAGGTTGCCCAGGCATCCAGCAGGGCCGAGGGAGCCTTCACGTCTGGGTGAGAGCAAGGGGAGACTGTCCCTGCCTTGGTTTCCCCCACCCCAATTCATGACCAGGTCTGAACAGGGTGCCCGTTCTCCCCGTGCACCTGAAGCAGAGGCAGGAGGGTTTACAGGGCTGTTCAAGATGTGCTGCTCTCACCCCTTCCTGCATTGCAGGAAAAATACTTGGTAGGAAAGGGGAAAAAATAATTGACTTTTGAATTGTCTTCTAGTTTCACTGTTTCAGAGAAAAAACATAACTGCAAGCATGGGAAAGGAATGGAGCAGGTTTTAAGCTTTTAGAGACCAAGCTGCAGAGAGAGAGAGACGAGCAATGTACAATATGGCTGAGAGCGGTATCAGGAAGGAGGAAGGGGAGGACACCAGAAAAAGGGTTAAACAATGCACAGAGAGAGATTCCAGGACAAAATCTTCAGCTCTTTTTCTTTCACTTTCACAAAACAGAGCTGGACTGAGTTAAACTGTGTTCATCTGGAAAGTCCCAGTGCATAGAAGTACCTCGAAACATGCCCATGAGGTCGCATTTCCAGGAGAGGGGGTAAAAAACACCTCGTTTTTCCATGCTCCTGAGTATTCTCAGAGGTGTTGGCAAACCCTTACATGGCTTGAAGAGGGGTTTGAAACCAGTGGGGTTGTAATGACTAAATGAGATTCTCCTCCTCATTGCCTGGGGCAGTGGGGGGAGGTAAAAAGACCAGACCTGGGCTTCTCAGGCTGATCTTTGTGATCTTTTAACCTTTCCTTTAGACCTTTAGCTTTGAAGCTGCAAGTCTCGTCGCTGAAGTTTTCTCCTTGGCTGCCCAGGTTTGAGCTGCCACAATGGAGAGTGCAGAGAGTGACGCAGAGGGTGAAAGCAGAGAGAAACCGCATCCTGTGCCTCCATCTGTCCAGGAAGGCAGCAGCAACCTGCTACATGAGAAAAGAGGTAGTAGGAAATGTGGTGGGTGCAGGTGACATAAACAGTCACCAACCCGCTCCTGGTGTCTCTAACCTAGCAACTTCTTCCTTTATACAGCAAGAGATAGTAAATAGTGAAACTAACTAAAAAAAGGGTACTTGCCTATTGAAGACTTTCAGCTCCTGTAATTGAGGGTGCTTTGTCCTGTGTTTAAAATACCTGAATGTTATTTATAAGGAAATGTATATAAATGTATATAAATCTGACCTCCCATCAGTGCTACCAGAAAAGAAAGGCTGCTTCACTTGGTAAAAAAAAAAAAAACAACAGAAAAAAGAAAAAGATGGCGAGCTCTGTCCAGTCTCCCTAGGTCCAAAGAAAAGCTATCTTCAAGAAGCAGCATGTCACATTTGTGTGACAGCCAGTCTCTTACCTCGTACACCAGGGATTTAATCAGGGAGTCTGCAGAACTAGAAGCAGAAGATGCCACAACTTGCACTAAAGGCCCTGTAATAAACTTTGTCCCCAGTGGGGACACACACCCTGCCTTTACATTTGTATGCTAGTCCCAAACAATGGGGAGGAACAGTGCTGATGTGCACATTTTTACGGTGCTGTCAGCAGGCTGGATGGCTGGATGGCTGGCCGGCCTTCATGTCGCAGGCATGATCTGCTCTTACCACACAATTTTGACACAGGTAAGTTTGTTCCTGGGTGGTTTTCCTTGGAAAGCACAGAATGTGGCAGAATTTCAGCAGCAGGAATTGGTGCTTCCTGACTTCATATAACTTGGTGCAAGCCCTGCCCCAGATCAGTCCTTCTGGGCTTCTTTTCCATGTGCTTCTCTTTTGTCCTTTTCAATGACATTTTCTTTCCCTGCACTATTGTTAACTTGTCTCTACTAAATCTAGATAACTGGCTCAGATTAGATATGCCAGCTTTTATCTAGCTCAGATGAGTCCACACTCTAGGGTGGAAATCTGGGCTCTGTGACTGCTGGCCCAGGTCAGACCTTTCAGCAGATTTTAATTGGAAAAAAGGAGCATTTTAAAAGCAAATGATGCTCCTTCATTATTAGGAGCAAAGTGAGAGGGCTTAGCATCATTGTAGCAGATATGGTAAAGACAGACACTGTACTCAATACATGCATTTTCTTGCACCAGGAATGAAATCTGCAGCACCGAAAAGCAACGAGCAGCAACCTCTCTGCACAGACCATCCAACAGATACTGTGCTTGCATCCCAGGTAGAAGCTCTAGGACCAAACATTGAGGTGGGAACCCTGTTTCTCTAGGTCCAGGGTGGTCAAGTTACGTGATTTCTGAGCATCACTTAGCCAGAATTTGGAGCTGCAGGGGAATCCAGGGACCCATACTGTAAGACCTGAGCTTCACCCTATTTGGTGTCCCACAAAAAAGCTGGCAAAATGAGTGGATGCTTGCAGGTTGCAGAGTATCTTAACCACAGCTGGCTAGAAAGGGGCTTATGGCAGGGGAAAGTAGGTGGGAATGATACAACCACATTCATTAGATCCCCAGAGCTGGAATTCATAGTCCTTCCCTGTGAAACCTGCTCCCCCATTATCTTCTCTGAAGAGTGTACCCTGATTTCTGAAATCTTCCTAAAGGGAGTCTGTGATACCAGTTCATCCCTGGGACGGGTGAGAAGCGACCCCTCAACTACATATGACAGCAGCTTCTCGGACATACTGCCCACCAATTCAGGTACAGTGTGACTGGGGAATATCCTGATCAAGCAGAAATGGTTAGGAAAACCCAGGCAAAAAGAAGGTCAGTATTCAATCTTGAGGAGTAGAAGGGCATTTCTGCTCTTTCCTATATATTACCTTGCTGCTGCTCCCCTCACTCCCTGTGTTGCAGCATCATTAATTCACTTCCTAGCTCCCAAGAAGTGAGCCTGTAAGACAAAAGATGGGGCCAGTCCTGGGATTTGTCCTTTTGAGGGAGCACCCCTAAAAAGTGGCCTGCTTGAGACCCCTCCTGGATGATCTTTGCTCTACCCAGTTCTCTGACAAGTTAGTCTGCAGCTCCCTGCAATCAGTGTCATGGGCCCCAAGGCTTCCTGTGTGCCTCTCTGCTGGCCAGCTGGTGGCTTTGATCACAGACGGGAGGGCAGGCACCAGTGATAGGATCAGGTGGAAACCTTGATCTCACTTTGTGCTCAGCTCCAAATACTGTAGAGGAAGAAAAACTCCAGGCACACACGACAAGTGCAGAACTCTTGGGAGATCACTGTGCTGGACAGGAATCATCCCCCAAGTCCAGAGATGACACCTCTGCCAGAGATAATGAGGTGAGAGTTTTTAATTGATTATCACTGATGTCAAATGAACATACTTAGGCCAAAAAACTTGTGATAGAAGTCACACAGAGAGAAAATCAGGCTTTACCTAGGGCACTTTCTTATTATTGGTGATTGAAACCCTTAAACTCAGATATTTAATGCTAAAGAGATTTGCCTCTTCCTGTCTCACTCAAAAGGCCCCATTAAGAAGCCTGAGTATGGTCCTTGCTTGCTCTTCCAAGCTGGTGATCCCAAAGGGATCCTGTGCCCCAGCACTGGGCTCTGGGAATGTTTTTGGGCTGTAAGAGGCAGAAATAAAAGGGTGGCTCTGACAATACCACAGAGCAGCTTGTACTCTGAAGAGATTTCCATGTGGCCATGTCCACTCAATATCCAGTTGGTTTATGTCTTCAGGATAGTTCTGGAAACTTTTTCTTTGACTTTGCCTTCTTTATCACCATCAGCATAGCAAATGAAATCAGGTGTCTTGCTTCTTTTTCTTCATCCGTATAAAACAAATGAAAATGTAAAATTTGAGGTCTGACCTGTTTCTTTCCCATGGAAAAAGTCCATTGTGAGAAAACAGTTTGGAGAAAGACAATTACTGCCAAAAGACCATTTGATTTTGTTCACATAAAAAGTAAAATCTTTACTTGAAAATTCAAGATTTCCCACTGATTTGTCTTCCTTCTGCTGCTGATCAACCCCACTGTCAAACTGTAAAAGTTCTGATCTAACAGACTGTATTGATGCATTACAGTCTAGGAGCAGGGTAAAAACTCTGAGTGCAAGTACGCCTTCAAATTTCAGAACCTCTTGTGAACATTTGGCCATTACTGGATTGGGGTAAAATATCCTAAGAGCCTGGGATTTCTGTGCTGCCAGTATTCCTGCTTTGAGAGAAACAATATTAGGCCCTACACTGATCTCTTTTTCTTGCCTGCTCCTGTAGGAGTTATTTCCTGGCCTGGCCACACCCATGCTTTGTTTTGACATGGTCTCAAATGTTGGAGTTCCTCCAAAAGCCCTTTGGCACTGATGGAGACCTGGGCTGATACAGCACACAGGAGGGAAACTCTAATTATGGCCACTAGTAAAAATATTGTTCTCCTTTCTATGGCCCAGCAGCCCCACTCCAGGAGGAGACCCATACCAAACAAGTCCCAGCATATCAACAGCAGTCTGCTGTGTCAGTGGAGAGGGAGCGTTATTTGAGTGCTGGTTCCAATCAAGTGGGGCTATCAGAAACCCAGGACTCCCAGCATTCAAGGAAGCCAGAACACCTTCTGAGTGGGAATCACACTGTAACTGTCAAAGAGCAAACTGTCATGGCTGAACTCCTTGGGGGCCCCTGAGGACAATGGAAGAGGGCTGTATTTTCCACCCCTATAACATGCAGGATAGCATTATTCTTTTGGGTATGGGAGGTCACTGGCATGGAGTTTTCAAGGTGGCACTCTGAGGTCGCTTGCAGTTATGCTGAGATTCAGCTCTGCTCTTTGCACTCATAATTTGCTGCATGCAAAGCAGAAGCCATGAATAGAAATATTGGAGGAAAGGCTGAATGGCTTCTTCAGCTCTGCACCCTCCCTGGCTCTGTGCTTCTTGTGTCGTTTGGGCTTGTGGGTGTGAATCATTGCTGGGGGTCTCTTTTTCTTTAACTTTAAAATTTTATTTTCCAAGAAAAACATCCTGGGTCACCAGAGGAGAGAGGAACCAGTGGAGCAAAGCAACTGTAACAGAAGAGGTAACTGACGAGTGTATTTTAGCATTCCCACCTCTGCTCTGCAAATCTGATGCTGCCTATTGTGAAGAGCAGGCCTGAGTGTGCAGGGTCTGACTGGGAGTCAGAGGCTCCTGGCGATGCCACATGTAAATTGTTTGAATGCCTAGAGGTACTTGGCTTGCTACCATGAACTGCCCATGGAGGAGAAAGACCATTGGTAAGAGAAGTCTCAAAATTGATTGCTCAGTGTAATTGTATATGTTGTCCTTCCACCCATTGCCCCCATCCATAACTCCACCAATGTGGCAGGTGTGCTAACTATTGTCCTTAGGCCCATTGCCTGCCCCCACCCTTGCCCCCAGCAGCACAGATTCCTTCATGTCCCTATCCCCAGGGAAGCTGTACCAAACATTGGTGGATCTTGACAAGACAGGTAAAAGGTCACACAACAAGTGGGCTGGGATTCTTCGTTCAAAGACCTAGAGGATCATACCCAAGCTATGAGGATTTTAAATTCAAGAACTTCTCTCCCATTCCAAGCATGAAACTGTCTTCTAGTTTTTCTTGACTTGGTGCATCTTCTGCTGATGTTAACCCAAGCATTCTCCTCACTTGCAGGTGACCATGAAAGCAAAGAAAACCTAGGACCCAATAGCAGGTTTGTTGATGTGGAGATCTATGCTGTGTGATTTCCCATGAGACCTCAAGGAGACTGAGATCTGGGAGCTTGCTGGGAAAAAGCTGTCTTTGGGAGGATCTGTAGCTTTAGTACCGTAAGTCTACTCTACCCTTAAACTCCTTCCTCCACCAGCAGATGGAGATGGAGACAGGTAGAGGCCCTCCAGGGCAGGAGTTGGTCTCTTTGCAACGTGCCTTGGTCTACAGCATGTTGTCTGTATCTGAGTTATTCACACAGTGGCTTGATACTTGCATGCAGGCAGCTGGGACCACTGTAAATGCTTTATGGTAATCAGGTTATTTGTACAGGACTGGAAGAAATGATGCAGATGATACTCTTCAAGGAGCTGTAGCCAGAGGCTGGGAGAAATGCATGTAAGTGTCTGAATGGTGCCCTGAAGTCCTGATGTGGGTCAGGTGAAGATGGCAACAGAGTGGTGGAAGGGGGCTCGATGTTGACCTTAGAGTATTTCTTTCCCTTCCAATAGCTGCCTGGAGAATCCATACCTGTCCAATGAAAGACTTCGAACAGAAGAAACAATGACCCTAGAGTTTGTTGCTGTAATGTCAAAAAATTCCAGGTTTTCTGAAGAGTCATCCAAAATCTGTGTTGCTTTTTACAAGCAACCTGGACAATACCAGGAATTTGCTGTTCTGAAAAAAAGGTAAAAATGATACCTAAATGTATGTTGATGTCACATTTTCGGAAAGCATATAGGTCACCCCAACTTTAGGGTGCCAGCCTGGGCTTCAGCTCCAGACAAAGACACTTAAATTTAGGTGTCTTTAGAAGTGAGTGACAGTGTTAAGTCTAACTTCTGTAGGTCCTGTCTCAGATCTGCCAGATCTGCATGGAGGTCTAAAACATTACGGAGCTTCTCAAATGTCACCAGATGCCTTGCATGAGAGAAGATGGAGTGAATAGAGTCACCTCAGTTCTGATACAGTTGCAGCACTCAGTGGGAATATCTCTAGATGTATTTCCTGTTATTTTTACAAGGCAGCTTCAACTTTGGCTAGGACCAGGGTTGTTGACATCAAGACTTCTTACAGTTATTTTTATTTCTCTCCTGTCTGATAAACCTTCAAGCTCAGGTCAGATTATCAAGTTTTTGTTTGCCATTATAAAGGCCAGAGGCATTTTGTCCAACTTTGCATTTTGAATGTGAATGTTGGTTGCTCATTCTCGTTGCATGAACTGATCTGTATAGCCAAAGTCCAACTGGAGTTGAACCTGATGGAAGTTCCTTATGGTGTAGTAACTAATTCATCTTATTCTTTATTCTATTCTAGAAAAAGACTGATTGTGGGCTCTGCAACGATCCCCATTTCTGACCTGCAAAGAGGACCAATTTTTTATAAATATGCTATCCTTAATGTGCTCTCAACTGACTGTGAAATGAGATTATGTGATTTAGAGCATATTTATGGAATGGACTCCAAGAATAAAGAGAGTCAATTACATCGAGTCATAAACATTCCTAAGGAAGAGATCAAAGCAGATGGTAAGTGTTGTACTTTTTCAAAGGTAGGATGGGGTGAAGTATGACCAACAAACCCTTGCATGCAGCAGAAGAATATAAGCTCTCTCTTGTTTTGCTTCACAGTGGGGCAGCACCTGCTTCCTACAACAGGAGCATTGTTATTGTGGGGATTTTTGACACATAGGCTTATGGGCTATTTATTTAACAGAAACAGATTCTTTATATAACACAAACTATTCTGGAAGAAGTGTGTAAGTTATTTTGCTTTTTCCCAGAATAAACTCAGACTTTTCATTTTGGGGCAAGGGAGAGTGTGTAATGAAGCCTTGAATCACCTTTGCATCTACCATCAGGCCTTCAGTTGCCATTCCAGAAGGGTGCAGGTGAGCTGGAGGTCCAGTGTCAGATCTGCTGCCCTGTATAGATGTTTTGAATATGCCAGGATGACTCAAAAAGTAGTAGACGCCTATTGTTGGGGTAATTGAATCAGCCATAGGCTATGGACACCAGGCCCATCTAAAGTGCGGGTGAGATATCGAGGGCTAAATTTAGATATGCATGGTGAGTTTTGTGCATTAGTGGCTCAGTTATAGCTCAGCTGGGCTTGGCATTCATATAAAGCAATTGGTATCATTAGCTCTGGGCCAGTTTAAGACTCATCCTTTATAGGTTTGAAGGTTCATTCACAAACCCTGATTCCTCCCCAGAAACATGGACCATTTTTGAAAACATGAAGTGCTATTTTCATGAAAAAAAAAAAAAATTGCCTTCCTTCAAATTCCAGTCTTCAACAACAATGCCCCAAAAGTCAGTCAACTGTGGTATCATAGAACACCTTGCAGATGAATTTTGCCAGCCCATCATGCTCCAGAAGGGCTTTAAGAATATAGAAAAGAAATTGAAGATCTACACAGAGAGCTTCAAAATCTATCTCGGGGATGCTGCAAAAGGTGAACCCTACTCTCCAACTAATCTTACTGAGCAAGTGGTAAGTATATACCAAGCCAAAGTAGCAAGCAGTTCCCAGGTAGACAGACCCCTGAAGAGAAATTTCTGCAGCTACCTCTAATTCCACAGAGGGTTCTGAACCACAGCCAGAGAACATCAAAAGGCTGGACCTTATTTTCATTGCTTTTTCCAATTTCTGAGTTGGACCCAAAGCCTGATGAGGTCAAAGGAGATCTTCTATTGGAATCAGACCCAAATGGTGTCATTTGTAGAACTAGCTTTGAGGTTGGGTCATGGAAAGACTACCCTGGTTTTGAGAATCCTGCATGGAAAAAAAGAATTTTGCATGCAGTTATGTTCTGGCTTCAATGCCTCATTTTAAAGTCTAAAATTACATTCCCATTTGACTTATTTCTCAGGGGTATGAACCAAAGGTAGGATGCAGTTTAAGGCTGCAGACACCTAGGATAAAATTGGCATACTGAAAAATAGCTTTACTTTCCAGCTCCTCAAGTAAAATTGTCTTATCTATCTTGGTGAAACTCCTCTCCCTTATTCTCATTGTCCAGTTGCGTGATAACATGTTAAAGTTCATGGACAAGATCATTGGACACCTGGAGACACAGGAGCATAAAGATGATGGGCTGCTTTTTGCTTTACACACCTCATATTGTTATAACATCTCACTAAGCAAAGAGGTGATTGTGAAGGCTGAAAAACTCATCCAGGACATCGGCCCATTTCAAGGCAAATTCAAGCACCTGAGAGGAAAGAGGTAATTAAAAGTGTCATGCTACTTTCTTGAGTTACAGATCCTTCTGTAGTCTTTCAGTTCATTCAGCCATTTTCTCTATGGAGAAATTATGTGAATACAGTGGTAGAATGTGTTCCCCCAACACTCTTTCCCCTTCACTTCAATGCTTCCTAGCTGTATTTCTGCCACTGGCTGCCATAACCTGTGCAGCCTGTCCACTCTGTCAGGTCTCCAATGGAAGGAGAGCCACAGGCCCTATTTTTGGCAGGGATTGCTTTGAGATTCAGATCCTTACATTTATGCACATCTATAGGTGTCTGGGCTTCTGTTATAATCTTTGGAGATCCAAGACTCAGCTAGGCATCAGTGTCATTTTAGATGCCATGTGCTATCTCACCAAGCCTCCTGCTGACAATTTGACAGGATTACTGTCTCCCAGAAGTTCTGGTTTATATCTGAAAACCCTGCAGGTCTGTCTTGGATGTCCCAGACATCTCAAACAGAATTAGACTCTGAGTAGACAGCTGAATTGAGCCCTACAAAATTGGATATATTAGACCACAAAGTCAGATTACGGTATTCTGTCATGCTCTTTTGATATAACCTATAGCATTTTAGTTATTTTTCTTTTCATTTCCTTTGTGACATAAAACTTATGGAGGGAGACTTTTTGGGGAAAGCTGGGGTGGGATTCATTTGTTGCACATGAATGTCTGCTGATAAGGTCTCTAGAACCAAGCTCTCTCTCTCTCTCACAGACCTTCGTGCATCTACATGTTGGCAAGATGAATGCCATTGGGTTGAGGGGAAAGCACACAGCTCCCACTGCCATCCTAGGAGGTGGCTGTGGGAGCTCAGACCACTGATGAAGATTTTTGGTGGTTCTCTTTCTTTTCAGCAATTACATTTCATCTGTGAAAGAAATTTGCTTAAGTAATAAAGGCAACACCTTGTGGATTTGGCTGATTCCATTGCTGTATGCAATCACAGAGAAGATGGAGGACCCCTTTTTTCCACAAACCATTCCCTTACAACACTTAATGGAGCTGAGAAATGATGAAGAGAAGCAGAGGTAAGTTTGAAAGGGAGAGAGCATCAAGGCTGGGTCAGGGAAATAAGTTGTTGTACTGTTACAACAGGATCCACCTGGCTAGAGAGCAGCTCTGTGGAAAGGGACCTGGGAGTCCTGGTGGACAGGAAGCTCAATATGAGTGAACAGTGTGCTGCTGTGGCCAAGAAGGCCGATAGGATGCTGGGTTGCATCAAAAAGGGCATCACCAGCAGAGATAAAGAAGTCATTACCCCACTCTACATGGCACTTCTCAGGCCACACGTGGAATACTGTGTACAGTTCTGGTCCCCATTATAAAAAAAGATGTGGACAGGCTGGAGGGGGTCCAGAGAAGGGCCACCGAGATGATCAAGGGTCTGGGAGGCCTGCCATATGAGGATAGGCTGAGAGAGCTGGGTTTGTTCAGCCTTGAGAAAAGGAGGCTTAGAGGTGATCTCATCACCATGTACCCGTACTTAAAGGGGAGATACAAAGAAGACGGAGACTCCCTTTTTACAAGGAGTCACCTGGTGAGGACAAGGGGTAACAGGTGCAGGTTGCTCCCAGGGAGATTCCGATTGGACATGAGAGGTAAATTTTTCACAATCAGAACAGTCAATCATTGGAATAATCTCCCCAGGGAAGTGGTTGACTCTGCTATGCTGAACATGTTTAAGACTCAGCTGGACAGGGTGCTGGACCATCTCGTCTAGATTATGCTAGAAAGGTTGG
Organism: Theristicus caerulescens; assembly: GCA_020745775.1. Classification (NCBI taxonomy): domain Eukaryota; kingdom Metazoa; phylum Chordata; class Aves; order Pelecaniformes; family Threskiornithidae; genus Theristicus; species Theristicus caerulescens. The sequence goes on along the minus strand of CM036559.1, from coordinate 114,315,604 downwards.
ACCAGATGATCCTTGAGGTCCCTTCCAACCTGGTATTCTATGATTCTATGAGTCTATGTTAGAATAATTTTTCATTGCTTTTGCTTGTGGACTTCCAACCACCACAAACTTTGTGTTTATTCCCTGGGATGCAAGTCATTGCCTTTCTCATACACCCTACTTCTGCTCTGGACTCTAACTAGGAGAAGAGGGTGTTTGAAGGCGAATTGGAGGAAGGGGAAGACTGAGCTGAGCACTGTGCAGTCTCATTCAGACAGCCTGTTGGGAGTGGCCTTAGGGAGAGAACTACCCCTAGATCCTCATTTGGGCGTTCTTTCACAAGGAGAAAGGTGGACTCACTCCAAAATATCCTGTCTGCAGGCAAACTGGACAGGGAGCAAAGGCACGTATGTGTACTCACACAAGAGTGTCCCTGGACTGAAAGTCTCAAACACAGAATTTCTTCTTTAAAAGCCTCAAAAAAAAAAAAAGTGTTATTGTGTAAATTCACTTGCTATAAAATCCCAGATATCCCATTCAGTGTCCAGCCACCTCCTCTTTAAGTCCAGTGCCACATTTGCCAGCCACAGGAGCACATAAGATGGCACAAAGTGCCTCCTGATGCTCCAAAGTGCATCTGCTGTTGACGGTCCATTTTCATAGGAAAGTCCTGGCGATGATAGAGATCCACAAGTCATCAATTGAAAGCTCCTCTCCACTGGCAAAGATGGTCTTGGAGATGTTGGCACTGAAGAATTTCACTGAGGCCCCCCTGCTCCAAATCAAGCTTCCACCTCAGCTCCTCCTGGATACTGCGTACCAGCGCATCATTAACATCGTCTGTAAACCATCCCAAGTGCATGTAAGGCAATCAGACAATACACACACTAATAGATCAGCTTCTTGTTAGTGTTTCTTTCCTATGTTATGGAAAGTTGTGCAATTTTGTACAGGTGAGCCAGAAAGTCCCCCTGGCTCCTGAAGAAATTTTCAATAAATCCAAAGGGGTGGAATCATAGGAACCTGGAGTGAGAGCTCAATACCCATGTTATGAGAGAAGTGGCAAAAGAGAAATGGCAAGGGGATCTTATTGTTTTTTTGGCTTTGTTGGAAAATGACTAGCAAATGCTGTATTGAGTGAATTTTAATCAGAATCTTTAAGCAATTTTTATATCCTGTCCCCAAAAGGAGTACCCAAAATGAACATTGTGGGGATCAAGCAATTGGAACTTTGTTTAAAGCTGGAAAGGATGAAAGAAGGAAGTTAAAGTTCTGACTTGCATTTTTGGGGGAGTGATTATTTTTAAATCAAAATTAGACTTGTTTGTGGGAACCTACTTTCTGTCATTCTCACTTATGTTTTAACTAGACTGTTGTAATATCCTCTGAGGCCCTGGAGAGGAATTCCACTTAAGATCTACTTCTTGGTGCTTATTATAGGGTTTGCCCCCAACACACTCTGATTTGTACTTGAAAAAAATGTGAGCTAAGCCCTCCCACACCATCCTCTGAACTCTAAATGCCTTGGAGACAGCTGGCTTCTGTGGGATTTGAAGTGATTGTTTTAATAGGAGCTAGGTCTGCCTGTCCATCTGGAAGCACTGGGGTTTCTTTTTTTTAATCAAGCATTGGCAGAAAAAAATTCTCTGAAGGTTTTACACTTACCAGTTTTCATAGGAGACCACCTCAGCTCTAGGAATGGATGTGTTTTCACAGTTGTTTTCAGTGTATGTTTTTACTCTCTATTCAGGAACAGAATTTGACTGGAGTTTTGAACAACATTGCTGAAAGGGTGGCATGCTGGTTCAAGAACTCGTAAGTGCTAACCTTTCGCGAGGAGAAATGCTAGGACAGCTCTGTGGAGGAGGTGGGAAGGAATAGCTAGACTTGTGGTTGAGCAGAACAGGGGAGGTTGTAGTAATTTTCATTGTTAGTTGTCTGTCATAATCTTTTAAACCACTCTGGGGCTGAGGAGTATCATGTGGGAAGGAGGTCCACAGGGGAATCTGTCCTGTCAGACAGTCTGCCTCCATCTCATGTTGTCAGATTCAGCTCCAAATTCAGACACACAAGTGGCTCTGGTTGGCTGAGACTGCATAGCATTGTCCAACAAATGAAGGACAAGCTCAAGGTTGTGTTGACTGTTTTTTAAATGCTGTTGTTAGAATTAGCACAAGAGGTGTATAGTGCTTTTCTATGTCCACAGGTGCCTGCCAGGGGATACAGAGCAGCTGACGAAGCCCACGAATGAAGATGTCTTGCCATGTCTGAATTCAACATATGCATTGCTTTCATTTTCCTTAAATCATTGGCATGCAGTGCCATTTAGCTCGATAATGCCACTGCTACAGATACTTGACGTGTTTGCTGCAAAATCACATGAGTTGCAAGCAAATCAGGTAAAAACAACACCCATAGCTTCCAGGAAGACATACACTCATGTCTTCTAGCTAAGAAGGGCCAGGAGTTCAGATTGCTTCATTCAAATGCAGCCAACTACAGGAATGACAGCAGAGCATGTGGCTACCTTTCTCAGTTACTTCTTCTAACCTTGTTAGAATTTGTGCTGGGGCAGATGAGAAGGGTTTGCATGGAGAGAGAAGTGCAAACAAAGCTGGTAGCATCTCAGAGTGTGCCAGCCATTTCTCTTCTTGGAGGCCCTTAATAGTTGTGGGAAGGACTTCATTTTCACTCTGCACACAGCAGTTAAGGATCAAAAGCCAGAGGGAAAATCTGTCTCTCCTTGCCAATTCTCTCCTTTTTTTTATTTCCCAAGGCATATCAGCAGTTTATCTCAGAAAGGTTCAATGAGTTTGCAGGTTACATCAAGAAGTGGCTGGAAAAATCCTTGCCCAGGCCACCCATGGAAAATAGACAGTTCCTGGAAAACATCCATGTGAGTAGCAAGAACCCACACAAGGGATAACCACCCACCCTGGAAGGTGTGTCTATACCTTGAGGCCCAGTTGACCAGCTTTGCTTTTCTGCCACAGGTGTGGCACAAGCTGTTCTTGTTTGAGATCCTCTGTGTGGAATGGACCCAGAAATGGCAAAGACTGATATACAGCATGGTTGAAAGGTGGCTGGAGAAAGTAAGTTATGGTTACTTAACTCCAAGGAAGGGGGTGATGGTCAGACTTATCCTGACCCCAGGATCCTCTGTTTTGTCCCGGTCAGCGCCTAGATGACGGGAGATGAAGCAGCCAGCTCATTGCTGGTGTAAAGGGGCATAACTCCTCCGCCACCGTGAGAACCCAATGGTATTTGGCAAGGCCCCAGAAAGCAACTGCAGCTTAAGCATTTCCTTCCTGCAGGTAGATGGCAGAAAACTTCTGGACTTCTACTTGGAATTCATGAAGGAGGACAAGTGTTGGAATACAAATCTAGAGAGCTGCTTTACAGACTGTGTGATTCAAAGTATTAAACACTTTGAGAAAAGTGAGGTACAGAGTTCCTGTCTAAATGCCACCATCCCTTCTTGCACAGCTGGGAGTTTCTACCTCCTGCCACACCGAGCTGACCTACTTTGCTAGCTGTGCTTATTTGGCCTGTGGTGGGTTAATGGAGTGGAAGAGAAATTTTCTGTAAAGGTACAGGTTTTGCAAAGCTTATTTACAACTAAGAGGAGAAATTTCTTGTCCTTACAGGAGCCCATGTTAGGAAAAATGGTTTCCAAAGTCCTCAAGACAGACAGGTCAACTGTCGGGAAAGTGCTTTCTGCTGTTGTTGAGAAAATATTCTCAGACAAGATGAGCATGTTGGAAAAATATGTTGACAGCACGGGCCCAGTTCTCGCAGAGGTGCTCAGCTCTTCTGTGATCTGTGATCTTCTCTTCACTGTCAGTGAGTTTCCCACATAGTGGCTTTTTTAAAATCTTGTTTGGAAGTGAGCTTTGATGGGCTCTAAAAGCCAAGCAACATCTGATGCACATATCACTAAAATCCCACACCAAACAAAATTCAGCCATGGAGCTGGGTGAAGTTTGCTATCAAGACCTTTCTTTTGCTGGAAGGGAATATGAGATTTCACCAGCTCTGTTCAAAGATCTGCCAAGTTTGTTGCCAACACAAAAGGGAAGAGACAAAATATTCACATATCCTGGAAAAATGATGTTTCATTTTGGAAACTAAGAAGCATCTCAATTTCTTTTTCCAGTTGAAACGGTGTTTTGTTGCACATTCATGGAAGGTGTTTCATTTTTTAAATGAAGGATATTAAAAAAAATTACTCTCTGAAAATGAAAAAAAATATCAGAAATGCTAGTTGTGAAGCACCCTAGAGCTTTGTCTCCTGCATGAAGGATGATTATAACAAAAGCTAGGCCAGGGTCCTCTAAAGATACATTTTGGTTTTCATGTACCTGGAACACCTGAAAAATGCTATTTTACGTTGACTGGGAACAAAGCAACATTTTTCCCATATGCTGGTGTTGGCCACTTAATTGGAAAACAACCAAATCTGTGCAATCCACAAAGGTGGCTGTAACAGATCCCCTTGCTATTCATGGCTTGGAGGCAGGGAGCTGCAAAGCTGCTAACTCTTCCTGAGGATATATGTTAAAAAGAAATCCAGTGGGGAAACTGCTTCTTTTGAAAGCACTGCTCTATCACTAGATTTCATCTGTTTTACAGAAAAATCGGAGCACAAGCTTCAAAATCAGATTAATGAAAAAGCAAAAGACCTGCTTTCCCAGTTTTCCAATTTTTTCTGCTTTTTGAGGCATCAAGTTTTCTCAGGAGACATCCCCTGCAACATACTGTCCATCATCTTGCAGCATCAAGCGCTATTTCGGAAAATACTGTGCAACTGCGGTAAGCTCACAGTTTCCGAATTTATTTCCCAAACCAGTAGTTCCATGTGGTGTGTTTTCCTATGCAATGGGGCAAATAGAAAATATATCTATTTGAAAGGTATCTAAAATACAAAAAAAACCAAAAAATCCTCTGCAAGACAACAAACACTAAAGTAAAAAATATAAAAGTTGAATACAGGATATATTTTTAAGCCCTATGAAGGACAGAAAACAATATTCTTCTGTACAATGGATAGCAATTAAAATATTGCAGTGTTCTTAGGACTTATTTATAGAATTTTAATTGTGTTGTTAGAATCATAGAACAGTTTGTGTTGGAAGGGACCTTTAAAGGTCAGCTAGTCCAACCCCCCTGCAATGAGCAGGGACATCTTCAACTAGATCAGGTTGCTCAAAGCCCAGTCCAACATGACCTTGAATGTTTCCAGGGATGGGGCACCTACCACCTCTCTGAGCAACCCATTCCAGTGTTTCACCACACTCATCGTAAAAAATTTCTTCCTTATATCTAGTCTGAATCTACCCTCTCTTAGTTTAAAACCATTACCCCTTGTCCTATGGCAACAGGCCCCACTAAAAAGTCTGTCCCCATCTTTCTGGTAAGCCTCCTTTAAGTATTGAAAGGATGGAATAAGGTCTCCCCGCAGCCTTCTCTTCTCCAGGCTGAACAACTCCAACTCTCTCAACCTTTCTTCATAGGAGAGGTGTTCCATCCCTCTAATAATTTTTGTGGCCTCCTCTGGACCTACTCCAATAGGTCGATGTCCTTCTTGTACTGAGGACCCCAGAGCTGGATGCAGTACTCCAGGTGGGGTCTCACCAGAGCAGAGTAGAGGGGCAGAATCACCTCCCTCGACCTGCCAGCCACGCTTCTTTTGATGCAGCCCAGGATATGGTTGGCTTTCTGGGCTGCAAGCACATGTTGCCAACTCACGTCCAGTTTTTCATTCACCAGTACCCCCAAGTCCTCCACAGGGCTGCTCTCAATCCCTTCATCCCTCAGCCTGCATTGATACCAGGGGTTGCCCTGACCCAGGTGCAGGACCTTGCACTTGGCCTTGTTGAACCTCATGAGGTTCACATGGGCCCACTTCTCAAGCTTGTCCAGGTCCCTCTGAATGGCATCCTGTCCCTCAGGCATGTCAACCACACCTAGTCAGCCTCGTTTAGTGTAGCATTTTTAGTTTTCCTGTTGCTATTTATGCTCCTTACACAATAATCTTCAAGGTCACAGGCCAGTTTTGAAATCTGCCTAAATTCTACAAAAAGCTGGAAGAAATTTCTTTCAAATTCTTCTGCAATAATAAACTTCAACCGTGTGTCTCAGAGTGTTTTAGACTTTGACAGTGATCACATCAGAATGGCTCTGGATCTCTGCTGCTTTTAGATCAAGTGACACAGCCTTTGTTCAAAATCAAGCATGCTTTTTTTAATGGCAATTGTTGTTTCTAGTAGCTCTTCTCTCTCTCTGCAAGTGATTTTCTCAAAAATCCTTTATATCTGAGGTCTGGACATGGGGTTTTTTTGTTTGTTTCTTTCCCCAGATTCCTCTGTCTCCAGCTGTATAGCAAGAGTGTTGGAAGTCAGAAAGGAGGAATATGAGCAATTGGAAAAGGAGAAGAAGCAGAGATGCTCATTTTTGCATCTATGCAGCAGCATAGAGGATGTGATAAGAGGTATCATCCCATTCTATTTGAGAGGATGGGATTGCCTATGTGGTTCTTGAATGGGGAGCTGTCTCCTAAAATAAAGAGCTGGTAGCAAATCCTCCAGGAAACGGTGCTGCATGACTGTGTAGTGGCAAGCAGTAACTGGGAGAAGAGACTAAGCAGGCAGCTCTTTAAGAAAAAAAAAGGAATGGAGAAAGTCTGGTAGGAGTTTATATATGGAAGGAGTTCAGAATAGTGGGAAGATCTGTTTCATGGGGGAAGATTAAACAGTGCCAGGTATTTCATTTTTCTACGAGATATATAAGGTTGAATTACCTACTTTGACAAATGTTTGTAGGGGGAAAGTGCATTTCAGACAGGACAAACAATTTCAGACAAGATGTGGGACCTGAAAAGAGAAGGCCAGAGCTAGCAAAAGGGAGCAGAAAGGTATATTGGTTGGGAAGACTCACCCAGTGAGCTCTTCCAGCTGGACGGTGGAACAGACACGTCCCAGCATTGAAGTTCTTGGATTGGGTGCAAGAATCAATACAAGTGATTCTTCTGTTGGGGTGGGCCAAATGGTCGGGTAAGTCTCTTCAACCTCTACGTCAGGGCCAAGTTGTTTTCTAACAGTACAGACACTGCCACAGTTTCAAGGCCATGGTTTGAAGGCTCCCTTCCTCATCATGGAGCAATTGATTTTGCCCACCATTTGTTTTAGTGTTGGTCTTGGATTCAGTTTTTCCCCAAGAACTTCGCCAAAAACAAACAAACACACACGCCCCTCTTTGGTGTTGCAGTCAGGTTCAGAGTATTTCCATGCTTAGAGGGTAAGTGTCTTTCTAGCTGGAGAAACACACTAATTTTTTTGTTTCCACCTTGTTTAGTGGATAGAAAGGCTGTGAAGAAAAGCATCAAAAAAAGAGGAATTTTTAAGGATCAGACGTCTGTAAGCATATTTTCTGTGAATGGCGAGAAGAAAATTCCTGAATTGCACCCCCTTGCTAAATACACTGACATGCTGAAAAAAATTCACATCTTAGAGGAAAGCAATTATTTTCAGAGACTGTGGAAGCAAAAAGCAGAGCAAATCAAACCCACAATCCCTGAAGGGAAAATTCTCTTGATAGAAGATGTGCAAGAAAACATTTATAAGCCAGCCATTGCTGACTTTCAGAGTACCTATCTGGCCCTCAAAGACTTTTCCATCACCCTTGGAACTGTGCAGAGCCATTTTGAGAAGCAGTTAGCAAATGAGAGTCAACTCACAAAGGAGTTTAAAATTATGGAGATGAGCGAAGGGAAAGGGAATGGAAAAGCTGCCTGGATAGATGCTGCAGTGGAGAAGATTAAAAACTACCTGACCCTGTCTACAGTGGTGAAGACTGCCAAGATGATTGATGAACTGCGGAAGACACTTGATCTTAATGGAAATTTTCAGATTCTCAATGACCTAACAAAATATGTATGTAGAGCACACATGAATATCTGGTTTATACTGAGTGCTCTTCTGGCTTCTGTGTTGGCAGGTCTGAATGGGGAACCTCTGCTTTTGTGTGTCTTAACTTTTAACTAAATCATACTGGACACAGTGGATGGAATTTTTCTTCTGGAATATAAATTTCACTGTTGTAGCAGTCTCTCTTTTAGCCTGGCACCTTTATAGTGGAGTAAGTGGAGTCAGGAACGTGATTCAGCTCATCCTTAACCATTGACTCCTGGTTGTCTGCAAATGAGCTCCCAGTGCCATTAGAGATGCCCAAGGGCATCTGAGGCAACTGTGTGAGGCTGATGGATGCAGGCATCTGTGTTTGTCAGCAACCAAATTCTGCATCAAGTGATTTGGAATAGACAGGGAAGTATTATCTTCCCCAACCTCCACGGAAAGTTTCTGGCAGAACCAGGAGTTAAAAACTCCAGGAGTTAAATAACAGATCCCAACCTAATATTCTCTACCAACTCCAGCAACTCTTAATTTGGCTTCCACATGTTCTTTTTTGCAGATTTCCAAGCCTCGTTGCTCCAATCCTGTATAAGCTAAAATGTTATATTGTCATAACCTTTCTATTATGGTAGCAATGATGGGGCAGCGTGTCAGTAGCTCCCAAGGAGCAGCTGGATGTTCTGTAACTTACTGTACTTTGGATAGCTTTCCACGTTTTGGACAGGTTTCCCCAGAAATTTAAAATTGGAATAGACCTTGGAAATTTTGTGGAAAGGTCCTTTTAGTGATCAGGACTTCAATGCAGATGTCAGATAAGTTTTATATCATGACTCTGTGCCTCTGCTGCAGGGACTTGTACTGAAATAACCAGACTGGGTTTACGAAATAGATCAGATGAGAGAAATAGAAGTCTCTGGGGAGCTTGCCCTTTGGAAAAGACCCTGAGTGGCTGATGAAACTTTGATGTGCGGGGCAGAGGCAGAGCTTACCTTTCCTCTTCTCTTACCAAGGGACGCACATCAGTATGTCTTGGGTTTTTTTTTTCAGGAAGAGGTGGAATTCAGGAATAAGAGACTTGATTATATGACCGAGGACTTAATGAAGGTGAAAAATAGTTTGAGCAACCTTCCAGAAGAGATGCTGGACTTTTTGAGGGAACTTCTTGTATGCACAAGGACAGGCTTTGTGTCCTGGATCAAAACCATAATAACAGGTGAGTTGTACTGGGATGGAATAGTCATCAGATAAGAGAGGCAATAGAAGGGGATCAGTTAGTCCCTACTTGTCACAACAGCCAGAGACATTGTATACATCAACTATGTGAACTCCTCAACTATGTGTTTCATTTTTTGATTTTTATTTGTTCTTTTTTTTCCAGACAAAACAGAAATACCTGTATTTGTAGAGCTGGCATCAATTTCTGCAGGTGAAAATGACATAGATATTGACAAAGTGCGGTTCTTCCGCGATGCCATGGCTGCTTCAGCACCCATTATATATGATCTGAGCCCCACATCTGGATTTGAACAGTTCTCTACAGCCCTGTCATTAATCAGTGAAGCCACTGCAAAAGACAAGAATCTGCCCAAGAAGTTGGTGAGTCTATAAATCCCATGTTCCAAAATTACTTGGACTTTTACTAGAAGAATGAATTGCCAAAGTCTGGTGCCATGCCCTAGGGGAGTCAAGACATCCAAGTGGGCGTAGCGTCTATGACATAAGACCTATGAGAAATCCATGTTGTCTGGGACTGAAGTCCAGTGGGGACACTTTAAATAAACCTCACATGCCTATGTGAGGGCAAATGGAGGAGACCCATTAGGTGTCACATGCAGAAGAAAGTGAATCAAATGCTCTGTGTTTTAGGAAAGTCTAGTCTAGCACTGTCTTGCATAGTCCTCTCCACAGAAACCATAACATCCTACTCAGGGTACCATTTAACTGACACCCTTCCTCCAAATTGCCACAGACTGGCAGAGAACAGCAGCTTCACAAAATACTTATTCACTGGCTTTGGCTTTCAGAAAGCTGATAAGATAGATGCAGATTTGGGTGCAACAGCTGTGCTTTGTATCTTCAGGCGCAGCAGGCACAAGAAACCCCACTCTTACCAAAATCGTTCTTACAGAGCTGCCAACTGGTTATTAGGTTTCATTCTGTTGTGTTGGTTTTTTTCTTTAACAGAAAGATTCTTGTGATAACAGAGAGTGGATACAGATGGTTCATGACTCTCATGGCTCCATAGAGCATTCCTCAATCTCTCAAGCCAGAGTCATCAACAGTAGAGGGATTTTTGTCATCTCAGCACCTCAAAAATTCAAGGTAACCATTCTCCACACTTGAAAGAGTGATTTCCAGGGGATTGTTTCTGCCCAAAGAAATTAACATTCTTGAAATCCATTTCCAAGGAGTATGTCAGATAGCCAATAGATCTCTAGTCAGGTTTGAAAGGAGCACAACCTCATGTCACATTTTCTATTAAGCCTTGGTCGTTTTCAAGGCAAAAGAGGGGGGCTTTGTCCCCAGGGAGGCAAGGAAGCAATATTTTAATACAAAAAAAAGAACTCATCTTATCACTAAGAAAGTAAAAAAAGGAAAGGGAAACATTTAAAATGAGAACTGCCACTCCATTGTTCAAGGAGAGTGGTGCTTGCAGCATACCCTGAAAGAGTGAGCCCTGCACAATAGAATAGGGAAGGAATGATCTGCATCATAAGACATGGGAAAACTTGATGTTTGGCTGTGATATGCATGAATGTATGTCCTGGTTTCAGCTGGGATAGAGTTAATTTTCTTCTTGGTACCTGGTATGGGGCTGTGTTTTGGATTTAGGATGAGAACAATGTCAATGATACACTGATGTTTTGATTCTTGCTAAGTAGTGCTAAGTATTGCTAAATAGTCGCTAAGTAGTGCTTACACTGGTCAAGGACTTTTCAGCTTCCCATGCTCTGCCCGGTGCACGGGGGGGGGGGGGGGGGGCGCTGGGAGGGAGCACAGCCAGGGGCGCTGACCCAGACTGGCCAAAGGGCTATTCCATACCATATGACATCATGCTCAGTATATAAGCTGGGGGAAGAGGAAGGAAGGGGGGGACATCTGGCGTGATGGCGTTTGTCTTCCCAAGTAACCGTTACGTGTGATGGAGCCCTGCTTTCCTGGGGATGGCCGAACACCCGCCTGCCCATGGGAAGTAGCGAATGAATTCCTTGTTTTGCTTTGTTTGCGTGCACAGCTTTTGCTTTACCTATTTAACTGTTCTATTTTATTTTACTTCAATTATTAAACTGTTCTTATCTCAACCCACGAGTTCTCTCCCTTTTACCCTTCCGATTCTCTCCCCCATCCCACCAAGGGGGGAGTGAGTGAGTGGCTGTGTGGTGCTTAGTTGCTGGCTGGGGTTAAACCACGACAGAGTACTACTACTGTTCTTGAAGAATTATGCAGAGAAGAGGCAGCGTGGGGCTGATCCTTTTACCTGCTTTCCAGGCTGCCCTTGAGGACTGTGTTTCAGTGCTATTGCCGAAGGACACCACGGAAGAAGCATCTCAGACAGATCAGAAGGCTAAAGAATACAGCCTGGCTCAGCTCACAGAGCTCCAGAACAAGCTTATGTTGATCACCACAAAAGTTGAGCAAGGCAGAGAGGAGGCAAACCGCTTTCTGGAGGTAAGCCACAGTGCAACACCAGTATGTACTTGGAAAAGTGTCCGTAAGGTTTGGGGGTTTTTGCTAGAATTCTTTCATGGACACTCATCCTTAACCTTCAGCTCTGACTTTTCAGGAACAGAGGTAGCAGACTCCCGATCTCACGTGTAAGGCAAATTATAAATACAGCCATTCCCTTGCAAGGTGATCGTGAAGTGTGTAGAAGTCCAACTCTCTGAGGTCTTGGCCTCACCTGCATGTTAATGATGTGGATATCTCCACCCAAGCAAGCCATCTAAGCTCCTGCTGTGGTGAATGAAGAGAAAGAGGAAACTCTAAGGGTGTGATGGAGGTCACCCCAGTGTGGGCATCCACTGCAAGCCAGATGCTTCACATACCAGAAATGCCTTTTCCTTATTTCCTATACAAGTTGTTTATTCAGAAGGTGTTTGAAGTGAGGTGTTCTCTTACACACCTGAGAAACCACTTCAACTGCTTGCTGTCTGATCAATTGTAGGGAGTGCAGTGCTTCAGTCAGAGATGAAGGAACCTCACAAGGGCCAAATATCTCAAAGGTGGTGATTCTGAGGGTGGGATACAGCTCATCATAATCTTTAGGGGTGGGATTTGCTTGCTACCTGAGAAAATGGAGTTGTCCTTCCTCTATGGACCTCCTTGCCCCAGTAGACATGTACCAGTTACCATGGAACCCATATTTTTGAAGAGTAGTAGAAGTCTTCCAGGAAAATGTGCACTTCTAGACCATGTCCTTGGCCATGGAATGTATCCTGAGAAGAAGCTGTAGGTAAAAATTGAGCCAAATCTATTTTTTTGTTGTTTAACAGGTTTTACTAGATCTTAGGAAGAAAATGTAATGTGAGAAGTATTCAGTAGTTGTTGAAAACACATTATAATCCATTTCCCTATTTTGTCTGTGGCATGTTACAGATCCTGGAAAAAGTTCAAATGATTGGAAAGTTGTACCTGCAGCTTCTCAGTGTTGGTAATATCCTCTTCATAGACTGGAAGGCTGACATCTACTGCAATCCCCAACACAAAGTAAAAGTTTACACAGAATTTGGAATTGCTGGCATCCTTGTTCAGAGCACCAGACCCGTCCTGGAGGAGCTTGATGGCCTTTGCAAAGCAATGGAGCACTGCCTGGTAGAGTGGAAGAAATATCTGAAGACTCAACGGGACACCTACTATCATCTCAACCTGTTCACCGCACACCAGCTCTTCTATTTATGTAGCCAACTGGCCAAAGCCCACAACAGTGTAATAGAGCCACAGATTCTTAATATGCTTTCTGTCATAAAGCACAACATTAAAGCAGAAGATATTAGAAAAGCCCTGGAGCAAGCCCTCATGACTCCACTCGACTCTGTCAACACATCAGCAGGAGACAAGGAGTCTGTTACCTGGCATGACTATGTCATTCGTTTTCCCCAGCTCATCAAAAGCCTGGCTGAATCTGGCTACGATACATCAGTGGCGAAGGCAGCTCTGCAGGGCTGCCTTCCAAACTCTGACATTACAGAGCAGAAGCTCATGAATTTTGCCTTTGAACGAGGCGATGACAAGGAAGAGGTTGAAAATCTGAGCAAATTATATGATGAGCAGCGAGAAGCCTTTCTGCAGAAGTCAACTAAGTTTAAAAAGAAGAACAGAGGTGTTGACCAGGCAACTTTTAGCACCCTTGCAGAAGCTGAACTGGCCACCTCCTTTGAGAGTTTGCCATCCATCTGTGACAAAGTGAATATGCTCTGGGATGCTTACTGTAAGAAATTCAGTGGCCTTGTGTCAGACAAATACATCAGCCTGGATGTCTTCGGTGAAACACTGAAGCAATTAGCAGCTCTTGAAACCACATGTATCAAGAGAAGTTTACCAGTAGGCCTTGAAGCCAGGAAACCTTCTCTCATCATGTGTAAAGAAGAGGAAATGTTACTCTACATGCTCTCCATTTACAAACAAACTGAGACAGCACCTCTCCCAACGTATGATGAGGTCCTGGTGTGCACACCAGACACAAAGGAGGAAGAAGTGGAGCTGATTGTTAGGAGAGCTCTTTCATCTGATTCTCAAAACCAGAAAATCTACTGCTTGCTGGGTGCTGAGAAATTAGTGTACAAAGTTTCCAAGCAACTGGAGTCCCACTTCTTCCGCTTGCTGCGATCTTCTACAGTCCCTGACTACAGGTTCATTATCTTTTGCAATGCCAAAGTTCACAATTCTTATGTTATCACAGCCTTCGACACCTACAAAGTTACTATCCCATGCTACTCTAAGACAGAAATCCAGGCATACCTGAGCACACATCTCAAAGTGCCTCATGGGACAGCCCCTGTTGCTCAGGCCTTCGAAGAGCCCTATCAGCAGAATGTGAAGTTCGTATTTTCAAATCGAGCAGGAATGGGTAGGTGTTAGTAGTCCTACTGTGAGTCATGTCTCAAACTAGGAGGCCTTGAGAGCAACATGGTGTGCAATGGAGAGCCCTCCACTCTCCTCACATGTGTTTAGTTTTGGGTAGTGAATTACAAGAGGGATTTTAGGCCACCTGGAAAGAGTCCAAAGGGGAATGACAATGTAGTCTAGAAAACATGAGCTTTGAGGGAGCTACAGTTGTCCAATCTAAAGAGAAACAAATAATGGTGTGAGACTCTGGGAAAGAGCAAGAAACAAGACTCTCTCTATAGGATAAACTAGATCATAGGTATAGGAGTCAGTTGCCTAAATAAGACCAGGTGTCTTCTGAAAGACCATACACTAGCCCAACTGGCCTCCACCTGCCATTCCAGAATGGAACAAGTGTTCTGTAGGCCCTTTGCAAGCCTCAGCAGGATGTCTCATGCTTCATACCATTTCTGAAACCTTTCAAGACATGTCTCTTTAGACAGTAAGGTTTTCTGACATTTTGTACGGCACATCTGAGGTAAGTTGATCAGGATCCAGGCCTTCTGGCTATGTCTGTATTGGTAACCTCAACGGGGCTGGAGTGGGGGCATGAGTTCCATCTTGTGATGAGCCATAATGCTAAAATTGTGAGCACAGACTTGGAGGTTGTCCCTCATGTGGCTGCAATCTGGTCCCAGGTATTGTTCTGAAGAGGCTGTTGAGACATAACCACTTAGTTTGGAGGGAGTTCAGATGTCTGGAGGAAGACTGTCCCATGCATGTGAAAGGGCAGACTGATTCTGAGGATGAATCTTGGCCATCTCTTCTGTTCCTTAGGGAAGTCTCTCTACGTGGAAAATACCGTCCAAAAGATCCGTGCCCAGCTGGGTGATTTACCAGTGGTTCACAAAACCATTCGGCTGATGGAGTCAGAGATTGACTTCCAGTTCCTTCTGGAGGACCTACTCTCTGTTGAGGAATTCCCGACTGATACTCAGCCCACCGTCTTCCATATTGATGTGTCACCAGCGGTGAGAGTCTTTGGTGGTGGAATATGGAGTGTCCAAGACCTCATAGGCTTTTTTAGAGGAGGGTATTTGCACAGCCTCTTGTTCTGGCTTATTCTCATCTACAGTAGTAGCAGCAGGTGCTTAAAAGTTAAAGTGAACAACAAGTTCTGGGTACAGTTTGGAAGCTCAGGTGCCTGCATTTGCCTTGTTCCGTGCCCACAGGTGGGGAAGCTGTGTGAAATGGGTCCCATTCCATAATGGCTGAATTCAAACCAAGTGATCAGACATAGAAGCCCCCAATAGTAGGGAAGGCACCCCGCTGGACCTGTTGTTTGCAAACAGAGAAGGATTTGTGGATGATGTGACAGCTGGAGGCTGTCTTGGGCACAGTGATCACAAAATGATAGAGGTTTTGATTCTTGGAGAAGTAAGGAGGCGGGTCAGCAGAACTGCCATCTATCTTGGACTTTCGGAGGGCAGACTTCGGCCTGTTTAGGAGCCTGGTTGACAGAGTCCCTTGGGAGGCAGTCCTGAAGGGCAAAGGAGTCCAGGAAGGCTGGACATTCTTCAAGAAAGAATCTTACAGGCACAGGAGCAGGCCATCCCTGTGTGCTGAAAGACAAGATGGTGGGGAAGACCGGCCTGGCTGAACAGAGAGCTTTGGCTGGAACTCAGGAAAAAAAGGAGAGTTTATGACCTTTGGAAGAAGGGGCAGGCAACTCAGGAGGACTACAAGGGTGTTGTGAGGTTATGCAGGGAGGAAATTAGAAGGGCCAAAGCCCAACTAGAACTTAATCTGGCTACTGCCGTAACAGACAATAAAAAATGTTTCTATAAATACATTAGCAACAAAAGGAGGGCTAAGGAGACTCTCCATCCTTTATTGGATGTGGGGGCAAACATAGTGACAAAGGATGAGGAAAAGGCTGAGGTGCTCAATGCCTTCCTTGCCTCAGTCTTTAATAGTCAGACCAGTTGTTCTCTGGGTACCCAGCCCCCTGAGCTGGAAGACAGGGACGGGGAGCAGAATGAAGCCCCCATAATCCAAGAGGAAATGGTTAGCGACCTGCTACACCACTTAAGACACACACAAGTCTCTGGGGCTGGATGGGATCCACCCAAGGGTACTGAGGGAGCTGGCGGAAGTGCTCAACAAACCACCTTCCATCATCTATCAGCAGTCCTGGCTAACCGGGGTCCTAACGATTTTCCAACCTAAACAATTTTATGATTCTGTACACAGGGAAAAGAAGGGGTGGATTCTCCATCTCACATCCATTCTGGTACCTCTCTGGAAGGGGCTTTATTTAAACAAAAGGTAGTGGGCTTAGGGCAGAGGGTGAATCCAGATGACCTAGTCCTACCTCAGAAGGCTATAGAGCACCAAGTATCTGATCATATTAACAGTTACAGCTGTCTCAGTGTGGACTGGAATAGCAATCCTGCACAAGAATGGGAGCGAGGCTGTAGCTTGGCTTCAGGTACTACTACCTGCCATGGGTAGTGGAGTAAGTGTGTTTTGATAGACATTTCTTTCACCAATTTTCAAATGTTTCTTCCCTGTCAGGTGTCAACAGGTCTTTACCAGCTGCTGATTGAGCTATGCATTCTAAGACACATCCAGAGTCCCAATGGCTTGGTCTGGAAGTGCAAATCCTCTCATCTTTACTTGATTGAGTACCTGGCAAAAGGGAAAGGTGTTAGCAGAACAAGAAAACAAGAGGTATTGCTTTGGGGATGGTGTGCTCACGTCAGAGGAGTAGTACGGGAGGATGTTAACATAACTAGGTCTGCACCTGCAGTAAATCTGCTAAAATCCAAAGTCTCTTTTAAAGCTATGTGTAATTTAGGGTCTGTCTCTCCAGTGGAGTGACGTCTCATCTACATAGCAACAAGCAGTCCCAGCATGTGTCCACTCTGGAAAGGAAATGTAAGGTGCTGTGCGGGGCTTGGGGTTTTTTTCAGTTCATTCCTGGTGTAACATAGACATCCCACATATTAAAAAAATAATAAAAGTCTCCCATATGAGAAATGAGGGAGGACACTCTAAAAGAGGAAATTTGGGATGTGATGGGGAATTAGAACATCCTGAGTGGCCTGGAGAGGGTGAATGGGGAGCAAGCATGCACCATCTCTTCCAACACAAGAACTAGGAGCATCAAACAATGTTAACAAGATCAGCTTAGAACAAAATAAAAGGGTATGGTATGGGTCATAAACCTGTGAGGGTCCTTGCCAAAGGGGGCTGTGTGTGCCTCCTTTGACAAGTTGACACAGGTGCAAGGTGAGTCTGGCCAAGTATTTGGAAGGGAAAGCCATTGTGGTTTTCTAATTAGAGAAAGCAGATGAAGATGGAGAGTAACCTGTGCTGAAACCTGTCTGTCTGGCAGATCATTTGGTGGGTGGAAATAGTCATGCTTGCTCTATTCTAGCTTTTAATTGGACATCCACTCAGTACCAGGACCTTACAGGTTATGGGCATATCCATACATATCCATCTAGGAGCACACAGGCAGGCTTGGACAAATTTGATCTACATATGATTTTTCCAGCTTCTTGACCTATTTGTGTGCAGAAAAAAAAAAAAGCTCTTGAACTGTAGGCAAATGCAGAAGGTTGGGCAACTGTCCTCATTGTAATCTGTGCACTCCTTATTGACTTCCTTTTAGATGTCCAGTGAAACAGAAGAAAAGTTCCTGGATCTTTTTCCTGCAGTGAAATGTGTATCACCTGTGCGGGTACTTGAATTGCTGGAACGCTCCAGCTCTTGTTGTCTTTCTGAAATGAAAGAGGAACAGTTTGACCGAGACAAATTAAAGAGTGAAGCTTTCCAGAGGTCTTACCAGTATCTCAGCAGATATAAGAGGCAGGAAAACCTTGACCGTTTCCTTTTCATTCCTGAGAGGCCTGAAGGGACAGAGAAAGAGTGCCTGAAGCTCTTACTGGATTTCTGTGGGAGACCCAACCCTTCCTGGACTGAGCTTAGCAATTTCACTCATTTCCTAAATTTCCAGCTAAGCAAATGTGAGAAATCAGTTTTCTGTAGCCCAGCAGCTGGAAAGGATTTCCAGGGGTTTAAAACATTTGTGGTAAAGTTCATGATCATCATGTCCAAGGACTTTGCTGTGCCCTCTCTTGACATCTCTGATGAAAGTGTGCCAAGTGCAGAAAATGATGATGAGGAAAACAGCATTATGAGACAGTACCAGCTAAGACGAAAGTGGGAACAAGAGTCCCACCCCTATATAGTCTTCCATGCAGACAATGAGTCCATGGAGTTCTTGGGTTTCCACATCAATAATAACTTGGATGCTATTGATGCCCATTCTCAAGCTGTTTTGGAAAGGAATGTTATCAAAGATAAATTATACCGCACTTTGAAAGCCCAGCAAGTTCCTTTCAATAAGAAGTTTGAAGACTTGCCCAGAAAAATGCAGCTGGAGGTCCTCTGCAGAGTTTTTGGTGTGAGCTACACCCAAGATCCAGATGAATCATATCAGCTGACACTGGACAACACCATGAAGATGCTTGCCATTCACCTGCGGTTCCAGTGTGGGATCCCTGTAATCATCATGGGCGAAACAGGTTGTGGGAAGACAAAGCTTGTGCAGTTCATGTGCAGCCTGCAAAGAGCAGGCAGGGACATTCAGAACATGGTGGTGGTACGCGTCCATGGTGGCACTACTTCCAAGAACATCCACAAGAAAGTTAGGCAGGCAATTGAGCTGGCACGCATCAATGAAGAAAGGCACAAAGTGGACACTGTACTCTTTTTTGATGAAGCCAATACATCAGAAGCTATCTTTGCAATCAAAGAGGTGCTGTGTGATCGCAGTGTAAACGGAGAGAAGATTCTCACTGACCGTTTAAAAGTAGTAACTGCTTGCAACCCTTACAAAAGGCATACCAAGGAAACTGTAGAGAAACTGGAAAAAAGCTGGTTTGGGGTACCGAGTCAGGAGTGAAGACACACTGGAGAAACTGGGCTACATTCCTTTGCGGCAGCTAGTGTATCGAGTCAAGCCCCTTCCACCTAGTTTACTGCCTCTTGTCTGGGATTTTGGAGAGCTGAATGAAAAGACACAGAGCCTGTACATAAGAGAGATTGTAAAGTCCACCATGAAGAACAAGATCGCCATTGGAAATTTGGACCTCTTTACCAGTGTCATTTCAGCCTCCCAGAAGTTCCTCAAGCAGAAGAAAGATGAATGCAGAGTTGCCAGTCTTCGGGACATAGAGCGCTGCATGAGCATTGTGCTCTGGTTTTATAAATTAAGAGACGTGCTGTTTCCTGAGATTGATGTGAAGAAGTGCAAAAAGGAAATGGAGCCAGTCTTAAATGATGCACAAAGGGCCTTGGTCCTTTCAGTGGGAGTTTGCTATTATGTATCTCTGGAGAGCCGCAAAGATTACCTGGAGGAGGTCGCAAAATGTTTTTCTGTCCCTGCATCCCTTCTGCAGAAAGAGATTGAGCTTTGCCAAGAGGTATTTCTTGATAACCTCTCTGTTCCTGAAGCAACAGCCCGCAATGATGCTCTGAGGGAAAATATCTTCATGATAGTTGTATGCATGGACCTACGAGTTCCACTCTTTCTGGTTGGGAAGCCAGGAAGCTCAAAATCCCTGTCTAAAACCATTGCTGTGGATGCCATGGAGGGCAGGCGGTCCAAAAGCCAGTTGTTCAAAAGATGCAAAGAGATCCAGTTGGTGTCTTTTCAGTGCAGTCCCCATTCAAAGCCAGAAGGGATCATCTCCACTTTCCGACAATGTGCACAGTTCCAGAAGGGGAAGAATCTGGATGAGTTTGCATCTGTGGTCCTTCTGGATGAGATCGGCCTTGCAGAAGACTCACCAGAGATGCCACTGAAGACACTGCACCCTCTTCTTGAAGATGGATGTGTTGATGACGAAAACCCAGAATCTTATAAAAAAGTTGGCTTTGTGGGCATTTCAAACTGGGCCCTAGACCCTGCCAAAATGAACAGGGGTCTTCTTGTATTTCGGACTAACCCTAGCAAAGAA
Organism: Theristicus caerulescens; assembly: GCA_020745775.1. Classification (NCBI taxonomy): domain Eukaryota; kingdom Metazoa; phylum Chordata; class Aves; order Pelecaniformes; family Threskiornithidae; genus Theristicus; species Theristicus caerulescens. The sequence goes on along the minus strand of CM036559.1, from coordinate 114,295,638 downwards.
GAGCTAGTTAAAACTGCGAACGGCATCTGTGCTGCACAGCCTCACCTTAAAAGCATTACGCATTTGTTCCCTTTGCTGGCAGAATTCTACTTCAAGGTGCTAAAAAACACAAAAAACTGAGTTCTTTGGGCTACGTGATTTCTACAGTATGATCAAAATGATACCGTCCTACACCCAGGACAAGAAGTGCATCTCTCAAGAGGAGATCATTATAAAGGTGATTCAAAGAAACTTTGGAGGCTACAGTGATATCAATCCTGTCGAGCTCTTCCGAAACTACATCAGTGAGTTGCATCTTCCCTCTGACTTGGAAACCAGCCACACACTTCGTTTGCTGAAGGAAAATATGGGCAAACAGCAGGCAGGACTCATGTCTCGATACCTCCTGCTGCTGACAACCAACCACGCAGCTTTCCACATCATCCAGATGACACAGCTTATAGATACTGAGAACTGTGAAATCATATTTGGCTCTGGTTTTCCACAGGACCAAGATTATTCCCAGGTATGCCGGTCTGTCAGCAGAGTGAAGATCTGCATGGAGACAGGCAGGCCTGTTGTTCTTTTAAATATACACAACCTTTATGAGAGCCTTTATGATGCACTTAACCAGTGCTTCGTTAGACTGGGAGGAAATTACTATGTGGACCTGGGTCTTGGCACTCACAAAGTGAAGAGCCGTGTGAAGGATGATTTCAGACTCATTGTGATAGAGGAGAAGAACGTAGTCTACACCCAGTTCCCCACCCCACTGCTGAACCGGCTGGAGAAGCACTGCTTGGACATGAACACCGTTCTGAACTGGCAGCAGCAACAGCTGAAGCAGGACCTGCAGACCTGGGCCAGGCATTTTGTCTCCATTGACAGCAGCATGTTCTCCAATGTTTGGTCCACCAAGCCCAGCCCCAAGGAACAGGATGTCTTCATTGGTTTCAGCAGTGACACAGCTGCAGCTGTTGCTTTGGAGAGCACTCAGAGCAGGTCCTGGGGAGACCTTGAACCCTATGAAGAGCCAGTGCTCTCTATTGCCAAAAGGAAACTTGTTCAGTGTGCCACCCCTGACTCCATCCTGCGCCTTAAATACTCCCTTCTGGATGATGCTGAGCAGATCCAAGACTTGTACTTCCACAAGCAGAATCACAACAGCCTTGTTAGTGTCTTGGGAGAGAGAGTCAACCAGCAGCCAAGGAAGGAGAGGACTGCTGGGCTCTGCCTGCAGGTATGTGTGCTTCACTGTAAAGCATGAGTGGTCTTTATTTTCCAGATCAGGGAGGTTGCCACACAACCTTCATTAAGCCACTGGATAAGTTCCACGTGTCCTCTTTGACTCCTGTCCCATCAGCTGTATCATGCATGTGCTTGGCTTCTGCCTTGCAGTTCTGCAGTCAGGGTGGGCTCTGCTCCTCCTCTTGACCTGAATGTGGTGGATCCGTTAACAGACAGGCAGTGGGTGCCAGCTCCTAACTCTGAAGGCTCTGCTGGTTCAAGGCTAAGATACTCAGGGCATCATTCATTGCCTGCAGACAAATGACAAGCACCACTGGTGATGCTGTGGGGATCCAGCCAAGCCTCCAGCAGGACTTTAGGTGGTTCTGGCAATTCTGCAGGTCCTGGATCATGCCCACTGCCCCCTGACATCTATTTTCAGGAGTTGTCCATGCCAAAGAAAGCATCCTGATCAGTTCTCCAGTGCCCATCACAGAAGCTCAGGAACTTGTATTGCATAGAGACACCCAAAAAGGTAGCAGCTGAATCCCCAGACAGTACTGGGAGCCCACAGCCTTTGGAGAGAGACAGACCAATAGAGTCACATGTGGGGACCATCGCGCTAGGCCCATAACATCGCATGGAAAGGCTCTTCCAGCTCTCAGGGTTCCAAGTGCTCATGCACATCTCCCAGCAGAATTCTTTTGGAGTCACTGCCTCACAGCATCTGAGTCATTCCTAAGGATGCAGCTTCTAGCATGAGGAATCAGGGTTTTTCTGGTTGTTAACAATGCTCCCACCCTTTTTCCCTGTAAGCAGGGCACATTTCTGAGTCTTGCCTTTAGGAAGCACTTGAAAAGGTCCATAAGGGGATCACTTCAGTTTTCGCACCCATTAGGGATGGTAATATGACAACTACATAATATTTCCGTGGAATTTATTTCCCTTTCACTGCAGGTTTCTACACATGCAAGACTTCTAAATGAGAGAGATTTAGAAGAAATAAGGAAGACACTTAATCTTCAAAATGAAATCCACTGCCTCTTCCTAAGCCAGTTTGACACCGAATACACTTTCCGCCAGGAACTCAGGTGAGGAGAAATTTCCTTCTCACATTTGTTTGATAATTTTATAGATTGGGGTTTTGGGAAAAGGGGGCAAGGGGGAGCAGGGAGAGTGGAGAACAGAGGTGGTTTTATGAATAGAGCAATAACAAACCATTTCATTATCTGCAGGAATTTTTTTGCACAATCATCAGAAGAGAAATTGCTCCTCATCCAGTTTCACTTTGATGAGCCACAGAGCAGCAAAAGGCTTCTAGCTTGTGCCAAGTAAACATCCTTCCTTCTTTCTTCTTTCTTTCTGCATTTCTTTAGTCAGGTGCAAAGGTAAGGGAAGATGCAGTGGCCAAATAGCCATGGGGTATAGCGTTGGTTTTAGTGACCTGTTCAGTGGAGTCATTGCAGATGTTCTCATATCTTTATGTGTATATCTGTGTGTGTTCATGTCTATGTTCTGTAGTTTAAATTTCCAAGCATGTGTTTGTTAAGACATTAAGATAAAACATCCCTACCATCTCAGCTTTCGTTTGTCTAGAAGAGCATCTTCTTCATTCTGGGAGCATGCTTTATACATCCTTCCCACATTAAAACCACCTTCCCCCAGCATGGTTGACTCACACAGCACAAACTACTCCAAACAGGACCTAACACCAGATGACTTTTTTCTCTTTAGTCATCAAACCAAAGGACTTAAACTGGCATCTGGTGCCATTTGAGACATCCTAGGGATCCAAGACACCTCTCAGGGCTGGTTGATAGGACACAGGGCCTTCAGGAGACTTAAGCCCTTCTGGGCACCAGTGAGGGCTTAGGTCATTGACATTGACATTATACGATGTTGGTCTCAAACCCTTGAAGTACATTAGTGACATCCTCCCCCAACCAGACACATCCTCTTTCAATATGATCCCTCTTACCCCCTTTCTCACTCTCCTACATTTCCTGTTCACATCCTTTCTTCGCCACCTCAGCTAACATGCATGTTGTCTCCTGAAATGCTTTGTTCTGGGTGGATTTGTGCTTTTCTAGAGAGGGACCTGAACTTTTCTGGTCCTGCTTCTAGGAAAGTTATGCTGGGTTTTGGCCTGTTTCCCCAGAAGTCCTGGATTGGTCTGTGTTGTGGCTTTTGTTGTCTAATTTGTCTGTATGTTTGTGGCAGATATTGCTAATGTTATTCCCATGATTGCCAGAAAGAACATATGACTGTGCAGAGACCCATACATACAGCAAAATGAATTTGGATTAAAATAAAGATTCAGTGTTCAGCAGGGAGGGAAATTTGTCATGGAAGAGCTTGCTGAGGCATGTGACTGAGTCATTGTTTGGAGAGGGTGTAGGGGAGATATATGGGCATGAGTCCTGAAGTAGCCAACACCATCTTGGCTCTTGGGCCTTGCCAGAGCAGGGCTGGGCTGAGATGACCTCCTCTCTTCCCATTCCACCACTGAAGTACAGCCTCACCTCGAGCTGTTGGTCTTTCCAAAAGCTCTGCCTGAGCCCTGGAAAGGCAGGGCGTAGCTTTGGGAGATTCCCTGCCTGGCTGACAGAGAGAATGGACTTTTTAGCCTCTGTCCTGTTTCTAGGTACTGTATCATAGATGAGAGAAGGAAATCAACAAGCACAGGCCCATCACATGTTGTGCTGGCCACTCAAGTCCCGCGAGTTCTGGGAGGTTGCAGCTACCTGGCATTTGACAGTGGTAAGGTTGAAATTGATATTTTGGATCAGGGAGAGAGTGGGAGGGAAAGGGAAGGTTGTGCAAAGGCAAGAAGAAGGATCCAGGGAACTACAGACCAGATAGCCTCACATTGATCCCTGGAAAGATGATGCAGCAAATAATCCTGGAAACCTTTTCCAAACACACGAAAAGCAGTAAGTCAACATGGATTTATGAATGCGAAATCAACTCTGACCGACCTCATAGCCTTCTGTGATCAGATGACTGGCTTGGTGGATGAGGAGAGAATGGTGGATGGTGTTTATCTTGACTTTAGTAAGGCTTTTGACACTGTCTCCCTTAACATCCTAACTGACAAACTAATGAAGTATGGACTAGATAAATGGACTGTGAGTTGGACTGACAAATACCTGGACTGCTGCACTTAGGAGGTTTTACTCAACAGCACGAAGTCCAGCTGGAGGCCAGTCACTAGTGGTGTTATCTCAAGGATCGATACTGGAGCGAGTACCATTTAACATCTTCATTAATGACCTGGATGATGGGACAGAGTGTACCTTCAGTAAGTTTGCTGATAATACAAAACTGGGAGGAGTGGCTGATACACCAGAGGATAATGCAGCCATCCAAAGGGACCTGGACAGGCTGGACAAATGGGCTGACAGGAACATCATGAAGTTCAACCGAGGGAAGTGCAAAGTGCTGCATACATTGAGGAATAACCCCAGGCTGGGTGCTGACCAGTTGGAAAGCATCTCCACAGAGAAGGACCTGGTGGTCCTGGTGGACATCAAGTTTAACATGAGCTAGTAATATGTCCTTGTGGCAAAGAAGGCCAACATAACCTTCATTAGGCAGAGCACTGCCAGCAGGTCAAGGAAGGTGATCCTTCCCCTCTACTCAGCACTGGTGAGGCCACACCTGGACTACTGTGTCCATTTCTGTGCTTCCCAGTATAAAAGACACATGGACATACTGGAGCAAGCCTAGTGAAGGGCCACAAAGATGATTAAGAGACTGGAGCATCTTTCATATGAGGAGAGGCTGAGAGAGTTGAGACAGTTCAACTTGGAGAAGAGAAGGCTCGTGGGATCTTATCATCATGTATACATACATGACGGGAAGGTGTAAAGAAGATGGAGCCAGACGCTTCAGTGGTATTCCATGACAGGACAAGAGGCAATGGGCACAAACTGAAATACAAGAAATGCCATTCAAACATAAGAAAAAACTTCTTTATGTTGAAGGTGGTCAAACACCTTTTGGATTATAGGATCATTTTCTTCCCTCGTTAATGGATGAGAATGACAGTTAGGACATTTGTGCCCATTAGCACTAGGAAGATGGAGAGGGGGGAACAGAACGATGTAAGAGAAGCACATCCTCCCTCAGAGCAAAAAGAAACAGGAGGTGGTAAATCTTCCACCTCTCAATATCTTATTATCCAGGCTGCTGGGAGGTCAGGGCAGCCAAAGTTTATTGATTTTTCTGGATGGGTGTGGTGCACCAAGGAGAACGGGTCAACTGTTCGCAGCAGTTATGTCCTGTACTACTATTTCTGTCATGCTTACTGCTTCCCCAGGTGAATGGATGTCAATCCACTTGGATGATCTGATGCCCCCAGACAACTTTACAGCCAATCTAGGCCAGCTCGCCAAAATGACTATCGCTGAGATTTTCATGACCACTTTCCAGGGGCATCTCCCAAGAGGTAATCAGCCACTTGCTTTTCACCCACTACGTGCACAGCTCTGTCCCTTCCTCTGTGTCCCATTTGCTCCATCTACAGCTTCAAGTACAGCTAGATCAAGTGGTCCTTGGAGGCACTGGATCTGAGTCTCAGCAGGACTTACTGTACTTGCTGTTTCTGAAGTCCTCACAGCACTGCATTTTTTTCCTCCTGGTCTGCAAGCTGTGACTGTAGGGTAGCAGGGTGCCTAAGGTAGTTCTTCAGTTGCAGTAGCAAATTGGCTGTACTGCTGTGGCATTCAGCATACAATAGACACACATTTATTCTGATTCCCAGCAAGTGTTTCTGCCCACCTTGCCCAAATAAAACCGCTAAATATTCCGGATCTGGAGAGTTCAAAGCCAACTCAATACATTGTTTTCAGGAGGTATTGACAAAGGGAGGCAGGAACAGTTGGGAAGGGACTCCACTTCCTGTCCTGACACACCTGCATTTCCTATGGGGTGCTAACCAAAACTGAGATCTGGTTACTGGGCAATTGTCCCCAGAGGGGACAAAGCCCAGGTTGAAATTTCTTAGATTGACAGCTTTGCAACCCTTTGTTGATTGCTGAGAGCCTCCAGGTGCTTCCTTTCGATAGAGGTATCTATTTTTCAGGTTTCTACATTTTTTACAAAGGAGTCTTATGAGTGATTGTGATTTCAGGTTCTCCAGAGGAATCTGCTGCTCTTGAAGATCCAGCCAAGTCCAGTCTTTTTCCAGAAGGAAATGTATGATTTATTTCTTTTTTCTTATTTCAGCTGCCTGACTTTACACAGGAACTGGTTTAGGAAACAATAGATTTCATAGGCATTTAGGGATCCAGTTATGCTGGTCCCTGCTTTGGGTAGTACATTTGCCACAGGAAAAAGTAGTTGCGGGTCTTTGTGAGTCACACAGTGAGGGTGAAGTGGTCCCCACCCTATGACAGACCAGCACAAGGTCACAGTAGGCACATTTAAGCCTTTTGTGAACTTTGACAAAGCATGAAATCTCTTTCCCCATTTCTCCATCCCTTGCTGGGGCTTTTAGCCTCTGCAATGTTGGGATTGATTTACTAGGGATGGGATGGTGAAGCAGACTTATAACCTGGGAGTCCATTGTGTCAGGTTAAGTAGGAATTGACAGAGCAAATGCAATGGAGTGTTAGGCAATATACTGACGTCCAATCTTTTCCATTCGCAGCTCCTCAGCATGGACTCTATGATCAAACAGAGCATCCAGAAAGCTGTGATCCAGCTGAAAGACAAGACAGACAACAGTCGGCGTGCCACTGAAAGAATCATGATCATTCACAACTTGCTTTTCCAGGATCATAGTAGAACCACATGTGAGTACAAACCAAGGCCCAGAGTGGGTTGGGTTTTTTTATTTACGCATGGCTGCAACTTGCACATTGCAAACCATGCAACAGAGGGAATGAAATGAGTGGTCTGATGATCTGTCCTGGTGCCCATCTAGGCCAGCCTGGGGGAAGGTGCCATAGGAGAGAGGACTAGGTTTGCTCAGGGCCTCTTCTGCTCTCCATGCACCCCATGTTGTCTGTTCTCAGAGTCTGTACTGAAACATCCAGCTTTTCGCATGACCTTTGATGGAGACCTTGGTAGAAAAATCTGAGGAAGAGGTCACTTTATACCTCCATGACTGTTCTGGAGTCCAAAGCCACCCAGCTGATTTCTACACAGAATTGATACAAATTATTTGTGCGGGTGATGTGGTTTCTTCATAGAAAACTGTGGCTTCAGTAAAATGGAAAGGGTCTCATTTCATCAGAAACCAAGCACCAAAATCCTTGCAAGTGCATTTGGAAATTATTCTTTCCTGCATATGGAAAGACTTTGTCTCTGTGGTACTTGACTTGCTCTTCTTTGAGCAATAGGTTCCTGTCAGGTGCCTAGGATGTTTGTTAATGACTGAAAAAGAAAAAAAAAAGACCATGTTGCCACTTCAAAGATGTGGTGGGTCTAGGAAGTCCTTGTGGTCATATGGCAAAACCAGAACTTATTCTGTACTAAATTTTGACTATAAGAAAATATTCCTCAGGAAAAGATGTCTTCTTGTGATTGCATAGTGACACCTTCATTCCTCAGCACAATGCAGGATGAATTTTGCTTGTGGTTATATAAGTACTGAAATGGAAACAATCCCATCAGTTTTATTTTCTATTGATACCAGTGTCATACTGATAAGAACAGGATGTCAACCGTTCTGCAGCACTGTGACTATTCTTGTGACATACAATACTAAACATTTCTCCATATCAACATGAATATCAGAGTATTTATACACCAAAGAACCTAATTCACACAATTATTTTTAAAAGACTGAGACAGAGAGAAGTTGATTTTCTTTCCTCCATCAAAAATGGCGTGTCTTTACTAAATGTTGCCCCCCCAAATCAACTCACTAGAAATAAAGAGGAAAGGGAAGAGACTAGGGTAGAATATAAAGCCCCTGGATTTTATTGTGGAAGAAAACCAAGAACTTTCATAGAGGTCACTTTCTATGACTGGCTTTACTTTGACTGAAAACTTTGCATGGAAACTCCTTTCATTCAAATGTTTTAATAAACATTGTTTTATAATTAGTTTCTAGTCATTTTATGAGTGTGCTGAAAAGGAGAATTTGCCACCTCCTCCAAGAACGTGAGAAAATAAGCCTTGAGCCAAGGGAGTGGGTTTTCCGCAGAGCAATCTCCAGTGAGTTCATCCTTGAAGACACTTCATTCAGGTACTTTTATCTGTGCAGCCCTTTCCAAATTTCTAACAAACAGGTCTGTTTCTGAGAGCATTAAAAGAACTGTGGTATGTGAAGCACAATACTTAATGGGGCTCAGATATGACAACCAGGAGGGCTATTTCTATCTGGTTTACAGAAGTAGATGTGAGTTTCTGATGAATAGGGGATTGGTCAGGTACAAGGAAGACACTTGACAGGCCATGTTATCGCTTCTAGGCATGCACTCTGGATGTATTTAGAAGACATTGTGGCCAATGTGTTTGCTCAAATTCTCGCAGTGGTGGATGCAAACAACAACCTGGATCATCTCTTTCCACTGTCTCCACTCTCAGAACTGTGGCTTCAGATGTTCAAAGAAGAATCATTCTTGAGAATTAAATATACCAGCAAGTAAGAAACTTGGTGGAAAAATACAGTATGTACACTAGGAGACTAAAAACCTGCTTTCATAATGCAACTTTCTGCAGAAGGAAATGGTAAAACAATGTCTGAAGTTAAGATAAGGTCACACACCTCATAACTTATCCATGATAAGTCCTTTGTGTCATGACATTGGAATCAGAACCTTCCTGTTCTCTTAAACCTTCAGCTACTCAGGAATATTAGCAAGGAACTCCAGTTCCTTGGAATGGCGATTAACACAGGGTAAAGTCCAAAACAATAGGTCCAGAATTTAGAAACTTGAATTTGAGTTCCTAAGGTCAAAGAAGATCAATCCCCTCCCCAGCACAAAATGGATTTAGTGTCCAGCTATCACATTTTAATTGATCAGTCAGCTTACTCTGAACAGCAGCTGTGGTCAGAGACAAGACAGATGTTGTCTGACTCAGTTGCCTTTCCCCTGCTGCAGCCTTTTTTAGCCTTCAGCTCCCAGTGACAGGAACTTTTTCTGCTGCTGCCTTGTTTTCACTGTTGCTGATTTTTTTTACAAATTATCTTTCTGTGCTTTGTAACCTTTTAAGCAGAACATATACCAGTGGCAGTCAGAAATTTCTCTGTGATGCTTCAGTTCAGTGCACATAGAGCATATTACGTGATTGTTTCATTCTGTGCTGTTTAAGGAATCAAGATGCTAAGATTTCTGTGTTGTCAATGACTGAAGACCCCAACACATCTGTGTTTTGCCAGTTCCCATTCAGTTGGGTTTTGAAGGCCTACCTGGAGGAATTATGGGAGAAAGTCTATAATATGAAAGGTAATATGAAAGGTAACATCAGACTTTTCAAGCAGGTATTGTTCTTTAACCCAGGGAAGCCATTCTCCAAAGTTTCCCACAACAGCCAAAGGTTGTGGTAGGAGCAACCATAGCAGTTCTGTTCCCCACGCAACCATAATGACCTAGAACATGTGTTGTGCACTCCTGTTTTCCTGTCAACTTCTATTTTCTGGTTACCTGCCATCTCTGTCCTTTCCTCTAGGTCATCCAAAAGTGCCTATGAAGGAACCAGCCGAATTGTTCCAAGCACTGAGCAAGAACGTGTTGATGCCAGATGGCAGTAATCCAGAGATGATGCAGTGTTACACAAATGACTTTCTAAGGATGACTTTTCCCAGGCAAGATCTTTCTGTCTATAAGGTAAATGGGGTTTGGTGGAGTACAAGCTTTAAATGGCACTGGCTTGAGTCACAGGGCTACAGATATCCAGTTCCAAGAACTGGAGAAAAAAAAAAAAAAAAGCTTCTCATATTCTGCACACTTCCCAACAACTGTTGGTGCTCAGTCTTAATTCCACCTTAAGAAAAGTTTTTTGATGGAGGAGCTTGACTGGACTGCTTCAGCAATGCGGAATGCCATCCTCAGTCCCCTGCTGTTTGTTTGGAGCAGAAGTAACACCTTTTTTTTTACTTGCAGATTCTGTCAAAAGCTCTCCTAATCAATGCAAAACAGCTCTGCTCCTCTGTAGGGCAGAAAGAGATAAGCTTTTCCCCCATTTGGCTTCATATGGAATATTTCTACCTACGAGAGGAGTATCAACTCTTTGTTGACTTGGTAAAAAGTGATGAGACTGTAACAAGCGAGCTGCAAAAACTGTACGAGAAGGACCCGCCGGAAATGGTGAGCAAAAGGGAACAGCTGGTGTTTCACAGAGCAAAGTGGCACAGCCTGTTTCTAACAATGGCCACTAGCAAATACTCAGTGCAAGTGTGTAAGAAAAGAGTCAAGACTTCAGGGGATCTTTCCTTGGAAGTATTTTCCAGTTTCCAGTAAGTCTTAGGGAGTTTCTGAGCTAGTGGTCACATCCAGCTCATTCCCCACCAAAGGACCTGTCTTTCATCCTCCTCTAACTATTTTTTAATTCCATGTATTGGTCTTCAAAACTTCTATAATTTAATCTGCACTATGTAGAAAAAATATTACACATCCTGTTGCTTGTGTTATTCTGGGTATGACATTCATCCCTTCTTAGACACTCAGACCTTATAGGTGATGGTCATAGTATTTAACTTCTGTTCTGAGACAGTGGAGAGTGACTCACGACTGAGGGGAGAGGTGCAGTTCAGTTGCCCACAAGTAGGCATCTACTGACATTTCAGATGCTGTTTGGCCTCCAGCTCCTGCTGCAGTAGGACACGAATCTCCTGTAGGTCCTGTGCCCTATCTGCCAGCTCCGTATAGATGTCTCAGACATCCAAAGGCATTTCAGCTGACAGCAGAGACCTGCCATAGGGCAACTGGATCCTACCTAAATATCTAAGTCTTTCCAAAGAACAATTCATTCAACAATCTTAAACATTTCTCTGTGAAATGGAAGAACTGTTATTTGGAGATACCTATCTCTCCCTCCTGAACATCAAGGGGACTGAAGTCAATAAGCTTAGAAGCTTAGAGCTGAAAGTTTCCCTGTGGAGGGAAACCAGTGCTCTGGTTCAAGTATTCAAACAGTATTCAAGACACAAGTGCAACACAGAGTTACACTGTGGTACAATTATGGTTTCTGTACTGTTCTCACTTCCCTACCTAATAAATTCCTACTATGGTATTTGTTGCTGTGTGCACCAAGCTAGGGTTTTCAGAGAATTTGCCATTACAGCCTCCAAAGCATTTTTTTTCACCAAGGTGCAATGGGGCTAGATCGGCTATAAAAGCTATTTTTTTCTCTCTCTTTTTAAATATAATTTCAGTTTGTCACTCTTGACACCTTAAACATTCTCCTGAAGAAGGTGCAGCCCACAAATAATCTTCTGTCATTTGAGGCCTGTACAGAATGGCTTAGAAGGGTCAGGTCCATTAAACCCTGGATGGAGTGGATCAGTATGGACAATTACCAGATTCATCTTTACCAGAAGAAAAGGGAACTCCTGAGGAGTGTATTGTAAGTCCTACCCTTCTCAACAGCCTTATCTTCATCTTTCAAGTAACAGGTCCTCTTTCAGATAAGCCGAAACTTTTTCCTTCAAATTGTTGGCATGTGTTCACCAAAAGATTCTGCCGGCTCTCACCAAAAGACGTGAAAACTAAAATGCTTGAAGCTTAAAAATACAGTCTGCGGAGAAGGATTGCTCATAGCCTACTCTTTTTCCCTGGAGTTCCTAATCCAGTTTTTCAATGAATTGAAAGACTTCAGGCAAATACTTGGGGCCTTATCTCACCTCTTCTATGAGCTAGGTGTCTACACTGTGAGCTTAATCCATCCTTTTCTTGGGAAGCCATAGTAATTAGTCTGACAACGTTGATCCCTGAAACTGTTGGCTCCTTCCTAATCCTTTGCTCATTCTGTTGTCTGATTATCACAAAAGCATTGGCAAAAATCACTGCAAAAGGCTGTATTAAGAACTATGCATTTTGAGTATGGTCACGCACCCATTGTTTCTTGACAATAAGACCTGTTTTCCTGAACATCTGACTGCATGCTTGATCATGCCCAGGATGCTTGCTGTAGTAGAGTAGGTGTCTCCATAGACAAAACCCAGTAACGATTTAATAACTCAGTTTGGTCTGGGGACACTCCAACAAGTGAGGTAGACAGGACCATGCCATATTTTTCTCTTTTTGCTTAGTCTAGTCCTCCAAAGCTAGCCCGGGAGGTCTTGTGTCCTCAAATCATCTCACAGTACCTGGGACCTGTCATAGAAGTCTTGGTTGGAAGGGATCGCAGAGGTCTGTAGGCCAGCCTCCCACTTAAAATTGCACCATTGCCAACAGCAGAGTAGGTTACCTGCAGCTTTCTCTGGCAAGTCTTGAAGCCTTGTTCATCATCCATGTGTGTATGTTTTCCAGACACAAGTGGACCTGCACCAACATTGTCTACATGTTCTTTGACCACCTGCTGCACAATGAGACACAGATAGATGAGAAGCTTCTGAGACTTCTTGTGAAGCAGTTCATCTTCATCTGGAATGTATGTGCTCAGTGTAGTGCTTGCCTGGACAATTTATAGCCTTGGAGACCAGCAGAGTTTGGAAGAAGCCTTATCTTCCAGGGATTCCTCTGATCCCAGCTTGAAGGAGGGCATAGAAATGGGATGAGGGTGGGAGAAGGGTGGAAACACCATCCAGTGCAAAAAACACTAAGATTTCAGAATCATCATGAAAGCACCCCAAAATCATAATTTTATTTAAAGGAAGGTGTTCGTGAAAGCTTAAGACATATTTCAGGCCAATTATCCCTGGCATTACATGAAGAAAGATACTTGGTGGGTCTGTTTGGTTTTGGTGTTTTATTATGTAATTTTGTGGTGCTGACATCTCCTATTGTTCCTCTTTCATATGCCAAGAAGATATTTCCATGGAGCTTTCACCATCCTTTCTTTCCTACAGCGCCTGATTGAAACACAAAATTTTGAGCCAGCAGAAACTTTTGAGTTGGTGACAAAAGTGCTCAAGAAATGTAACCAAAGTGCTGACATTGTGTACCTTGTGTAAGTCCAAGCCAAAAAAAAAAAGCTTTTCTGGGGACATTTTACATCAAAACCGATTTTTGTAAGAGGTGGGGTAAGATTGCTACTAGTCCGTGGGCATGAATCTCCTCAGGCCAAAGGATTCCTCCTGGAGACTCCTAATGCCAGGGCACGTAATGCCCAACCTCAGGAGGCCATGGAGCAAAGTCTTTCCCATGCAGTGTTGTGCCTGTTTGGTGACAGGACAACCCTGGAATTGAATGTGGTGTAATTGATGTAGGTACTCACAGGCCTAGTGAGACTGTGAATTCACCCAGCCACGCTTAGCATGACAGGCCACATCTCCTAGATGGGATGGTCATTGGTGGGATGGGATGGTCATTGGTGGAGCCATCCACTTGTTATACTAGCAGATGTTGCCCTTATTCTCTGCTCACCAGTAAGGCTAGTCAAAAAAGACAATCCAGTTTTGATACCTAAGGCAAATATTGGGAATGAGAATCCCATGTCTACCCTCAAGTCTGGCACCAGTGTAAAATCGGCCCTGAGTTGTGTCTTCCTTTGGTGGCAACTTTCAGGAAGGGTGTGAAGGACTGCAAGAGCTGTCTACTGGAGATCACTGACCCAGCACAGCTGCCCTGTGGCCACATTTTCTGCTCACAGTGCATCCGTGAGTGGAAAAGCAAGCAGTGTAAGATCTGCAAGGACAAATTCCCAGAGGATTACACACCCACAGCTACAGCAGCCACAAGGTATCTTGTAACTACTAAAGCAACTAGTTTTGTTGTTTCAGTCTCTATCACTTTGTATAAGATGCTGGAATAGTTACCAGAGCAGAGGCTACACAAATGTCATTAACACGGGACTTCCATGGAAATGTCAGTATTTACCATGTGTAGCAAACCCTTGGTGGTGAAAGGATTCACGTGAAGTGATCTGGGGTCACTTCCAGTCCTTTTGCTTCTGTCTCAACAGGCAGTCTATCCAGGCATACATACTACATGAGAATCCAGTTTTCTTTGTTCTCTAGCTATCTTGAGTGGAGATAGGGGAGAGAGAGAGTACAGGAGAATAAGAAAGTTTGTCCTCAGTATTCAAGAAAAAAATGCTGTAGTGGGTTTTCGGGGGGGATCATTCCCCTCTCTATTTAAGAAGTGTATTTATTGTCCACAGTCTAGGTGTACCTGGTCTCCCCATCACATTCAGAGAGGCAGAAAAGAGAAGCTGTTTCTTTGCTTTGTTGCGTTTTGATGGTAGATCTTTATTTTATTCCTCCCTACAGGGAAGCTGTTGCATGTCACAACAAATTCAGGAAGAAATGTAACTCATTCTTTGTGGAGTTTGTCACCACCTCTGTCTTGGGAGACAGAGGCACACCATCCCCAGAAGTCATCACTCAACTGATCCAGTTTGTGGCCTGCAAGCCATCCAGCCCTGAGCACCAGGCAGTAAAAAGAGGTAAAAGCCTGACTTCACTGGACCCTCACCTGATCTTGTACTGAAGAAAAATAATTAATGTCATCCTTCATTTTTAGTTTGCAAGTCAAAAAGTGAGCTGTCACCCTTTGAAGAGTGCATGGACACCAGTCCAACAATCAAGTCCTCCCTCTTGAAACTGCTCCTGCAACACGGGTTAGCATGAGCTAGCTCCCAGCCTGATCACTGAGCCACATGGGCTACATGGATGCTCACATCCCATCTTTTTTTTGTCATAGGTTCAACAACATAAAGGTTCACCTGGAAAAATACCTTTCTGAGATGGAGGAAAAGATAACCTTCAACAAAAGGAACTGGAACCATTTCTACTTCATGGTGATGCATTGTCTGGAGGTAAGTGCAAATATCCTTGAGATGTTCCTGGAATCCATACTCAAATTAACAATCGTTTCCTGTCCTGCCCTTTGCAGATCACACTCTTCCTCTCTCTTTCCCCCCACTGGCTTCTGAGGCTGCCTGGAACAGGCTGCTGACCTCTCTTGGTTATGTGCCTAAGCATAGTCTGGAAGAACCCAGGCCTGAGTTAATAAGGTCCAATGTACAGTCTGAGCTTGAGCTCCTGGAGTCCAGGGGTGCCCATGGCCTGATTTGTAAGCCACGAGAGCCTCCCTTGAGCACAGCTGATACTCTGAGCAGAACAAGCACATCTGTTCAACATGTGATTCTCCACCAAGTGAATCAAGAAGGGAGGCAGTCCTCTCCTGCCAGAGAAGCAGAGTTGGGGCTACCCTCAAAGATGATGAAAAATAGCCCACCTGCAATGCAGGCCATTGCTGGGGACTTGAGATTCACAGGGTACAGCATTACAGCAGAAATGAGCTCTGCACCTGGTGAAAAGGCTTAGGAAAGAAGAAGGGACTACCCAGAACCTATGGCAGCTTTGGACTCTTAACTTTCCTTCTCTCTCTTTTTCTGTTGAACAGGATTTTATGTATCCTTCTTCCCAAGATGATGTCAATCAGTTTGCCGAAAGCTGCCTCTCTACTGCAGACTTTTCTGCTTTCTGCTCAGGCAAGGCCTCAAAAATTGACACTCTCCAGTTCATAGCCTGTCTCAGGTTCTCCATCAGCCACGTGGCCACTGTGCTTGGCAGACAGGTGCTCTGCGGTGAGTCTTTCTGCTAGCAGCAGAGAGCATGAGATTTGTGTATTCTCATAAGCAGGTTTAGAACAAGCCAAAGATTTTCTACTATAGGAAGTTGGGGGGGGGGGGGGGGGGGGAGAAAAAAAGACAAAGTTTTGTCTAAATTTAAGGGATTTAACAGATGAATTTTCAAGAGGTGGTTCAGGATCAGGAGGGTTAATTTATTTCTTTTAAATCCAGATCATTTTTTAACCCTCTTGTTCTGATACTATAAAACTATTTTTTGCAACATTGAAACTGAATGGGGTTAAAGTTGCTAAATTTTGTATATAAACTGGCTGCATCCAAAGATGTGTATGTTGCACACAAAATGTATATATTACCTAGAACTTGCTCTGAAACTATTTTCATTTTTCTGGGTTATTTTCTCTCTATCGAAGCATCTCGTTTTTGTTCAGAGTTAAAAGAACCTTATCTGAATATTGGCATTTCTCCTGAATAAATGGTTCACCTGACTTAAGGGGTAGTGTGCAGGAGTGTATCACGGTAATCATTTAGGTGTCTACAGGCAGGTGCATGTGCTGGGACTCTGTTCTCCCATTAGTCTGTTGAGAATGATAAACAGAGTCAATGGAGTTCACACTGAACACGTGTGAGTCTCTTGGTTTAGAAGAGGATATATTGCACGTTAAACTCTGTTGACTCACTTCCTTACATCTTTGTCAGCTTTGAAGCGTGTCCAAGTAAAGTCTGAGTAAAGAGACCGTCGCAATCTTACCTCAAGCCATATAATAAACAGAGATACAGGAGACCCTTTATAAGGCCAAGATGTAAAATAGGCCAGAAGATTCCCACTTCTCTCAGCTACTTAGAACGGAGCCATGAGATTGCTCTCTACCTTCTGGACAGCCTTTGAGAGCTTTTCTCTCTGACCTAAGATAGATGCTAGAGAAGATTACCTGACCAAGATCCTATAAGGGCCAAAAATGGGAAAACAGTAGGCCATTCAGTCCACATATTCACTGCCTAGTATTCTACTTCCCTGCATGCTGTAGGTATTAAGAAGCCCAGGATACTACGGTTGCAGGCCATATTTCTACTCTTGGGGAAAAAGTGTTGTTGCAACCTAAGCAGGTGGTGTGCTTGCAAAAAGGATCTATGATATATGACTGCATGGGAATGATCCTAATGAGAAATCTCACTGATTGATAGCTGCAGATTCAAACATACCATCTCCTGGTGGGAACAAGCAAGAAGAGCAAGACCTGGTGAATGCAATGAAGAAGCTGGTGGCAACCGCACAGACACCCTGGCCTCAAATATTCCTCATTAGAAATCTCTGTAACAACTATGGGTTCATCAAAATGCAGAAGATCCTTCAAGCAGAAAAATGGATTTTACCCAGAGGGGTTGAAATTTCACAGGTGAGTGTCTTCCAAAAGCCCATCTACAGATCACTGAAGTTGTGCCACCCAAGCACACAGACGCACACAGGCTTTTCTTTGCAGCCAGCTCTGAGCATGTACAGCTGGCTATCTTGAGCCGTGCCTGGTGAAATACATCTTGTATTGTAGCCTGTGTGCCTTATCAGAGCTGATGGGATAGGAATCACCCAACTTAAATAATGAAAAAATTCTTCTTGGGGGCTTTCTTCCAGTCTGGGGAGAGATATAAGCTCCTCTAGAGAACGATTCATCCCTCCTTAGCATGTTTGTTACCTGCTTAGCATGTGACTTGCACCATTACCTGCTTACCACATGACTGTTCCCCTGGAGGCACCTATTCATCTATTTGGAAGATTGCAGAAATGAAACAATTGCACAGTAAAATTCAAGCAGAACAGATTTCAGACCCCATATCTCTACAGCACCCCAAGTTTGCCGCCCATGATACAAATCTTAAAAGATGCAAAAACAGTTTGTAATACTCACAACACAAAAATAACATGATCATTTGTGAGGGGTCCATCCAAATGCTTCAGCGGGCTTGAAATAGCCTTCTACATGCTAGTGGTATCTTCATTATGATAATGTAACTTACATCTGTATTTCACAGCATATGGGTGCCTGGTCAAATATAACACTGATGATTTCAGTGCTGAACAGAGCAGAAAATCAAATAAAAAACAAAGATCCCCAGGAAGTCCAGAGACTGATGGTGAGTATCCATTGTGTCTCCTACAGAAGATTTCTATGGCGGTGTTTGTAGAAAGCTATAGGAATTTCCTCCTGAGTTGGAGACAAAAGGATCATCGCATTTATATAAAACACCACTTTTAAAGCCTACCAGTGGGCACCTCATCAAGAGGTACCTTATGGGTCTCCTAAGATTCCATCTGGTTTGTTCAATTTCTTTTCTAGCCTGTCATAAAACAAATGGAAAACATCCTCCAAACACCATTGCTCCCAGAAGACCCTCTGGAAAACAAGATGAAGAAGATTGTGGATGCTCTGTGCAGACACAAAAACAAGGTCTTGATGGAGGTGGTGTTTCACACTGCATTTACTCTGGCCCTATCCCAAAGTCCCCTTACTCGACTTTTCAGAAATATCTGCTTTGAGCCTTACGTGGTGAAGGTAAGTCAAGATGTAGGGATACAGATACTTCCCTTTATGATAACACTGTCAGGGATGGGATCTGCTTTTACAGAACCAGCTCTGTCAGCTTACAGCCAGATTTGGTTTGAGTCAGTTTGCAGCTTTCTGTGTTGTTGCAAACACCATATGGAGCCTTCTAGTTTTTCCGCTCCCTTCCGGATGGTCCACTGAGAGCAAACTGAGACTGTCCATCACGATCTGTATTGAAAGTGTGGGACGCAGCCTGCTGGAGATGCCCATCTCTCTCCAGTGAGTCTAAGGGAGCCTGGGGGCCTACCAAATATTAGTTGTTGACTGAGCTTATATGACTCAAATCCTAGCACAAACTTCATCTGACCACAGATATGCCAGCTGTCAGGTAAAGATAGACTTTTTACTAGACTACACCCTCCTTTGCATCTAATGATGCATAAATTGTTCCTGTTATTTGAGGAGTGCAGAAAGCAATTGAGACGTGCATTGCCCATCTCTTGGCTGTGAAGACAATGGCAGTGTCCAGATCCTGCTCCTCCCCTCTGAATCCTCAGTTTGGTAGGCAGATACCAAAGAAGTGACGAAGATACTAACTTGGGCATCACTGTTCTTGTAAGCCCAGCCATCCCCACTGTATCCCCAGTTCATATGATGCTATGCCCCTTGGTCTATGTCTTAGTCAAGCTTTTTCATGTACCCACTTGCACCTAATTGTTTATCTCCAGAACTGTTATTTCTCTAGTAGATGAGAAGCAAACTAGGAAAATGGTTACATGATTCCTCAAATCCTTCTTTACACCTATATTTCCTTTCTAAGGGGTCCTACCTTCCCACGATGCCTGAAGACCTGCTATTTGATCAGAAGAACTGGAAAATCGGTCAAAATGATACAGCCTGGAGTAAGTGCTGGGGAAACTTTACTTCAGTTCAGCCCAGCTGCTCTTATATGGATGGCAGGCACAGGGAACCTACTAGAAACATGCCCTGAGACAGCCTGGCCAGGGGATGGAGGGAAAGGAGGCACAAGTGGATGGAGGGAAGGGTGGCTTTCTTTAAAGACACCTCTGTGCTTCTGTTGAGTATTTTACAGATCTCCTTTTGGCTGCAGCAACTCCAGGTCCATTTATGGCAAACTCTGTGAGAACCACGTTGTGAGACCAGATCCCAGTAGATGGGAAGAAGGTCTTACCTGGGAAAGGCCCGGGCTGTTGCCCTCCCAGTGAATTTCTGGCTGTGCTTACATTACAGAGGATTTTGTAATTGGGAGACAATTGACTGATTAATCTAATTCCCTTTCATACACAGCTTGTCAGTGTGGATCATACTGGGTCATCACCAATGTAAGTGTCTTTTGGCTTTTTGTGATACTGAGGGTCTTCTGTCTGCTGTTAGGTTTTCTGCCCTATGTCTTAGGCTGCTGTCACTTCTTTACCTACAGTGCGGGTGTCCCATGGAAGTCAAACAATGCCTATGTGGTGCCAAAGTTGGAGGAATTAATCACAAACCTGAGAGAGGGTTCATGAGGAAGGAAATGTAAGTTGATGCTCCCTCCGCTACAGCCCAAGAGAGATAAACAGGGCTGTGGCCACTTGACCCTCTTTCCATTCTCCGGGCACAGGGGAAGCACTGCAGTTGGGCAAAGCAAGGTCTTTGTGACCCAGGGTCCAGTCGCAGAAGGAAATCTTGGAAATGCCTACTGAGGGGAACAGAGAGGAGAGAAAGCATGAGTGGCATGAAACAGCTGGAAAGGGCATTTATTCAGCAGCAGTTCTTCCCTTCCAAAAGTCTTATCTCACTCCAAGTTCACACTTGTTCTGACCCAGTGATGGACAAGCCTCTGTCAATGTTAACTTACATGAGATGAGCCCAGTCATGGAGAGTGTAAACTGAATTACATTTCCTTATCACAGCACAGAGGATAAAACAGGAAAAGGATACATCCTTGGGAGCCCTTCGATGCGGAGAATTGAATTGGAGAGGGACCTGTCGCCTGCCTCTGTCTGTCTTGCAAGAGTTCTGCTGCATTCATCCATGCTGCTGGGGATCTATACAGATAAACAGGTGTGACAGCCTCTGCTTCTCTTCTCTCCCTCACCTCCTGTCTGTCTGTCCACCCCACTTAGCCTGCAGCTTCCACATGATGAATAGCTTCTGCCCTACTTTGAGAGGAAGCTTTATTGAGATCTAAATTAAGAAACCAACCTGTCTTCCAGGCAATTCTGAGTCTGATGACAGAGAAGCCAAATGATACGGAAAAATTCTTCTGGGACCACCTTGAAAAAGATATCGAATGCCTGGCAGAGGCACTTAGCAGAAACACGGAGGATGCCACAGTGACTGTCCATCTGTTTCTCCAGCACTTCAGCAACAGTACAACAGGTAAAGGTACATTCCATGCATTGGGAGGGTACCAGCAGGCTTACATTAGGTTGGTTTTCACACGGTCACTGGAACTTGGTGGCTGTCATCCCATGACTGCAGCTGTTCTGCAGAGACTCCAGTGTCTACTGGGAGAGGGTCCTTATTTTGCTTTGCATTTCCTACAGGACAAAACATGGCCTTGAATATTTTGCCTAGGCAAGAAGACCGAAGGCAATGGGAAACCTGCTTTAAAACCCTGACTCGGTCATTCTTCCAGGTATGCAAGGGACCGGTTGCTGTGTTTCCATGTATCCCATATGCAAACTACCACTTTGCTAGGGATCAAGTGCAGAGCCCACATGGGCTCTGGTGAATACCCAGACACATCCAATGAGCTGGGATATGACCACATGCAATAAATAGGTTTATCACCTCTTTTTTAAGAATGTCCTCACCTCTTTTTTAAGAATGTCCTGACCTCTTTTTTAAGATGCTTTTTATATGCTGATTCAAATCCCCTTTAGGAAAAAAATGGCTCTATGCATTGGAGGGCAAGAAAATTCCCTGTTGGTTTCTTCTTGGGCAATTTTCTTCTTGTCCCAACTTAATTCTTCAACAGGAAGATTTTACAGTCTCTTCCTTTTCTTCAGAGCCACCATTGTCTTCCCTCATGAGAAGACTTGTAAGTCCTCCCAAACCCTTTTGTGACAAAAGGCAGCTCCTAACAACCTTTCAAATTCCACAGGCCTTGGAGCAGAGCCTTACTTCTGTCAAGCAGCAGAGGATGAGAGATCCTCAGGGCTCCAACCTGCTCCTACAAATAGCTTATGGCCAGGTGACTCCTTTCAAAGACCAGCCAAACCTTGGACTGACTGGCCTGTCCTACATGTGGAGATTTGAACAGAAGATGTCCATCCAGACCCTGATGCATCTCCTTCAGCAAGAACACAGAGAAGGTGAAGGAAACCGCTACCCTGTTCTTCTGGAGCTCATGTCTAAGGTTTGCTGTAGAAACATTCCTCCTCCTTCAAAGCAGACAGGCATCATGTGGATTCACCATTGTTGGTGTCAGTGGGGCACTAAGTTGACTCGTTTCCCAGTACAGTGCCCTTCTCCTGAGTACCACACAAAGCCAGACACAATCCTGGTGCCTCAGATAAGTGCGTGGATAGCAAAGTCATGCTGATTTTTCCCTTCCAGCTCCAAAACATCCAACATGTCCAACACCTGCCCGACATTTTCAGTCTACAGAAAGTCCTGATCCACTTCTTCCAGAACAGCCATGAAGGGGAAACATGTTCAGTACAACAGTTCCTAGACCAACATGAACTTTCAGGTATGACACGGACCTATTCTGATCCCAGTAAACTCACCTCTATTACTCCTCAACACCCACATGCTCTGCTCTGATGTTATAGCAGGACCTGTGATTTCTGTTGCAAGCTGTGAGGGAGCAGCAAACACAAGACTGCTCCATGAGGGAAGATGAGCCAGGAGCTAAGGGTGACCACAGCACAGACCAGGCAGCGACCAGTATCAGGACAAGGCCAGGGTAGTGATAGAGCCAGATTCTGTTGACAGTTCAGTGATCATAACACAAGGCAAGGTAATAAGTCCAGGAGAAATCTAGGGATTCCAGTCAATAAGTTACAAGAGCAGAAAACGGGGGTCCTTACAACTGAGTCACTGACCTGAGCTTACATGTGTCTCCTGGGCCCATGGGGAAGGGGTGAGGTGGCATCCCCAGGTCAGGCTGCTAAGGGTTATTAAGGCCCTCAGGGCCCTGACACAAGCTCACAGTGGTGACTCTGTCACCTCCATCTTCATAGTCATCTTTAGGGTTTGAGGGAGAAGGTACAGATCTCTGAGACATTGGAATGATCTCTGAAACATTGGAATGGGTCTTGGGCAGATTGCCTCCCACCCTCAGAGTCAGTATAGCCAGCAGTACTTGAGAAACTTGTAGAGACTTTTCCTGCTGTTTCACCCATGAATGGGCAACATATACAAGACAGGTTTTTAAGACTGTAAACAGGTGTATTAGCATGGTGCCTGTGAGCTGGGATTTGGTAGCCCTTAATGCCAGATATGGGATAATATGGGCTGGAAAAAAATTAGCTCTGGTTAAGCTTGGAGTCACAGCTGTGAAAGTCAACCAAGGCCCAGCCTTGGTTTACTGAGCAGTTACACACCATAAGCTATATCTTTCAAGGAGACAAAAATAAGTCTTTTTCAATTGCTTTTTCTTGGGAGCGTGCATTGACACTGCTGTTCTTCTTCCCTCTCTGTGCCTGAAGAGGACCAGAGTTCAGCTTTCTGGCGAGCTATAGGGACCATCCAGAAAGTCTGGAGAAATATCAGAATGCAACCACTATGCTCAGGTATTTTGACTTCCCAGGTATTGTTACTTCCCTTTCGTAAGCCATTGATGAAGGCTGGAACCCATGCCAGCTGCTGAGCTTGCTTTGTTTTGACCCTCTGAAAAACAAATTAAAAACTCTTCCAAAAATACAAAGCCTAATATAAAAAAAATCCAAAAAGATTTTAACAAAAGTTAGCCTGAATTTCCCCCTTGGGAGAATTCTTCCTATCACCACATGAGGCAGAAAAGAAACCCTCCATTTTGTTACAGATGTCAGAGTCCCCCTGGACCCGTTGCCAAAGGACATCAATGCCAACACTGCTGTCCTGAAACTCCTCCCAACTCCGCTTTCTATTGGTTACCTTGTGACAAGGCTCCTCATACAGCTCCAGAACAGTTGTGTGGACATAGCTACACAGATCACAAAGGAAAAGCAACGGTACATTTCAAACCATCCCTCTGGAGCAAATCAGGACTTGTCTAGAGCTGCATGTGTCACTGATTGCAAAGTGGGATGAGGTAAGAAGCAAGTGGCTATCCTTAACAGCAAAGGGTAACTTCTTCTCTCGCAGGATCATCTCTGCAGAAGAAGTGAAACCATCTTCGGTGCTGAAGATAACTGAGAATGATCTGATCACTGCGACACTGGCCAACTCCCAGTATGTGATAGAGGAAGACGGCACCAAGACAACTCATTTTGACTTCGAGGCACTGCAGCGGCAAGTGATCCAACGTTTTATCAGTGGGAAACCTATCATCAACGTTCAGGTGAGCTTAGCATGATGCACTTTTCAGGCCAGCAGAGGATGTAAGATTTTATTTCCAGCACCTGGTACTCACCTCTCCAGAGCTGGAGCAAACACGCATGAAGGTGCTTGTACATTTGGCAGCCCACCACTCTGCATCTATCTGCATTCCTTGGATTGTAACAGTTGTGTGGTCAAAAACCACACTGTGCTCAGCAAACCTTGGTGTTGTGAAAGGCAATGTGAGCTTTTCTGTTCAAAGCCTGAAGGGGAGGTTGGCCTGTATTTTCTTATAACCAAAGAGGAGTCAGACACCATCCAAAAAGACTCAAGAGAGTTGAGTTCCTGGGTATAGTATAGG
This sequence comes from Theristicus caerulescens, assembly GCA_020745775.1. NCBI lineage: Eukaryota > Metazoa > Chordata > Aves > Pelecaniformes > Threskiornithidae > Theristicus > Theristicus caerulescens. The sequence continues at coordinate 114,271,407 of CM036559.1, read as the reverse complement.
GCTGGAGTCTAATGTGGATCTCTGAACCATGTTGGAGAAGCTGGTCTTCTGCTGTGGTATTCATCTTCACTTATTCACATTAGCCTTTGGCTTTCCTCCAGAAGCTCTCAGGGGACCAGATCTGCAAATGGTTTATTCCCATCTGAAAAGGCAGGCTAGAGTTACATACCTCAAAAATTAAGTCTTGTGGGACAGCAATGAATTTAGGTACTTAAGTCCCTTCAGCCACTTTAAAACTTCCCATAACCCTCAGATGGTTACATAAACTTCACCTGGGGCACTCCTATGACCACTGGTTGCCCCAGCTATTTCTTATGTCAGAGGAGGGGCCTACTGGGTGTTTGGATTTATGAAATGTGAAAATCTGGCCATGAGGGAGTGGGAAAAAGGGGTTCAAGGGCATTATAACATGGCTGTCACGTAGTGATTCAGGTCCACATGCTCGTCCAGTAGTAGAAGAGGATAAGCAGAGAAACTGACACACAGTCACAGAGAAACTGAAAGAGTTTGGCTGGAGGGACCTCTGGATGTTTCTGGCCCAACCATTTTCTCTAAGTAAGACTAATTTCAAAGCAAGAGCAGATTGCTCAGGGTGTGGTACAGTTGAGTTTTGGAAATCTCCAAGGATAGAGATTCACCACTTCTCTGCCCCTCTGTTCTGATGTTTGAGCACCCTCACTGTGAAAATTTCTGCATGCTTAAGTAGGAGATCCCTGATTGCCCCTTGTCCTTATTGCCTTCACTGCAATCCCCCTTTTAGTAGTGGAAAAGCAACTAGATTCTCCCCATAGAGTTCTCTTTTACAGGGTGAACAATCCCCTGCATCCTGTTCTGCAGCCCCTCAATCATCTTGTTGGTCTCTGCTGGATTCACTTCGATTTGTCAGTGTGCCTTGTACCAAGAAATCCCCAGCTGGACACAGTACTCAAATGTAATCTCATAAATGCTGAATAGATGGAAAGAATCACTTCCCTCATCCTGCTGGCTACACTTCTGCTGATATAGCCTGGTGTGCCCATGGCCTTTTTCACCATAAGGGCACACTGCTGACTCTTGTTCAACCTGTCCACCAGGACACGCAGGTCTTTTATACAAAGCTGCTCCAGAGCTGGTCTGCTCTCAGCCTATGCTGTTGCATATGATTTTCCATCCCAGATGCAGGATTTTGCATTTACCTTTGTTGAACTTCATGAGGTTCCTGTTCGCCCATTTCTCCAGCATGTTGAGACCCCTCTGAATGGCAGCCATGCCCTCCAGTGTATCAGCTCCTTTCCCCAATTTGGTATCATCCACAACCTGGCTGAGATGTCATGTCAGTTGTTGCTGAAGTGTCTTAATGACATCAGCCAGCTCCCTCAGCACCACTGGATGAATTCTGTCTGGTCCCATGGGCCTGTGTATATCCAGCGATACTGGGTCTGGCTGAGATGGAGTTAATTTTCATCATAGCAGCTCGTATGGTGCTGTGTTTTAGATCTGTGACCAAAACAGTGCTGATAACACACTAATGTTTCAGCTATTGCTGAACAGTGTTTGCACAGCATGAAAGGCCTTTTCCATTTCTCATTCTGCTCTCCCACCAGTGAACAGATTGGGGATGTGCAAGAGGTTGGTAGGGGACAGAGCTAGGCAGATGACCCCAACTAACCAAAGAGGTACTCCATGCTGTATAATGTCATGCTCAGCAATAAAACGGGGAAGAGGGGATTTTAGGGAGGTTAGCCATCTTTTGCTCAGGAAGTAGCTGTGCATCGGTCTACCCGTGGGAGGTGGTGAGTGATTGCCTTTGCATCACTTGTTTTGTTTTCTCACTTTTATTCTTCCTTTCCTCTTTCTCCATCCCACTGCAGGTAAGGAGGGGAGGGAAGTGAGTGAGCAGCTCTGTGGTGCTTAGCTGCCACTACAGCAACTTATCTCAGTAGTCCCTAATTTGGTCCTCTTTTTTTGTGACATGCCTTAAACTTCTTCAGTAAACACAGAGGACTGAAAGCAGAACTTTACAGTAAAAAGCGAGGCAAAGAAAGCATCAAGTATCTCAATGAATACCTCTTCCATGTCCTTTGTCAGTAGGTCCCCTTCCCTGTTGAGCAGTGGGCCCAGTTTTTATCTGGTCTTCCTTTTGCTACTGATGTACTGATGTAGAAGCCTTTCTTGTTGGCCTTCACATCCCTCAGCAGTTTCAACTCCAGATGAGCTTTGTCTTTCCTAACTCCATCCTTGCATGCCCAAGCAATGTCTCTATATTCCACTTGGGTAGCCACTCCCTGCTTTGGCCTCCCCTATACCTCCTACACTAGGCTGTCATTGCCGCCGGCCCTGCGGCCAAGACATGGGTAGCTGTGTCCTACTGCATGGTCATGGGTTTCCCATTTGGCCTGTGCCAAGTAATACTTTGTGTCTTTATAGCCACTCCTTTCCTTTCCAGACGGCTCCATCCTTTGCACTGAACAGGATGAAGACCCTGCAGTACACAAAAACAAAAGTGAGAGAACAGCTGCAACAGGTACGGAAAGACCTTACCATCCTTTTTTTCCATCCAAGCTTTCTTCTGCCTTTTAATGCTTATTAATAAGCCATCCCAGGGGACAGAGAGCTCAACAAAGAATACGGCACCTGCAGGATGTGTAAAAAGGTCCAAGTCCAAAACAGGCAGATGGCTGGAGCCTCACAAGGAGATGGCGCTAAAGTGAATCTAGGCAACTCACTCAGATGGACTCATCTGTACAAGTGTGTGAACCAAGGGGATATGGTGACCACAGCACACCATGCACTGGCATGGTGGATCAGCACAGGTAGCAACCGTAGGAACTGTATTGTTCCTGCTTGCAACTAGGCTGGGGAACCCATGTTCCTGTAGTCTGTGTCTTTCCCATGTAAACCCTAGACAGCAGCCAGGTATCTCTAACTCTCCCTCTGATAAGAGGGCAGAACTGGTGCCAAAGGTTATACAGTCATTTTGCTGTACAGACACACTTGCAGGGCCCAGACCTCATGTGTCAGAGTCACAGTCTGGCTATATTTCTCCTATTGATAGGAATCACTAAGTGTGAACCAGCTGAAATGGATCATGGAGAAGCCCGATCAGTGAATGCTATTTCCCAAACGCTTGCCACCTTGAAAGTGGCTGCCGAGTTCCTGGCCGTGACTGGTGGGGACCCAGAGCGCCGGTTGTCTGAGTATGTAAAAAATGAGCTGAAGATGGATGCAAGTGCAGAACAGTTCAGAGACATGCCGGTAAGCAAGGCGCTTTGCTTGTACTGAATGGGAAATTGGCTGAACATCTCCACCCCTCACACCCTCCCCTAAGGATTAAGACATCACCTTTTAAGTCACAGACTTTTCTGCGAGCTAACCCATGACAACTCAGCCATGGCCTTTCTGAAGAGCAGGAACTGGCTGACTGATTGCCCATCTGATTTCCCCTCCTCCAGGTGGTACCAAACAGTCAGCTGAAGCACATCCTGTCTCTGTGGCAGACGTTGTCAGCGAAGAGATCTGTGCTGCTGGTGCAGATGAATCAGGTGAGGGTGACAGTCCAGTTCACAAAACTGTCTACAAGACCTAGGGGAAGAGAGAAACTTTTTGACAAAGTTGATTTTCTATGCAAAACTTTGGAAATTTTTAGGGAAAAAAAAAGGAAAATTTTGTGATCTTACTATCTTGCCATTCAGCAAGAGCCAAGCAATATTCATCTACTTAAGTCAGCTAAGACCATTGGAAAAGGGCCATCCACAAGATACTGTGCTAGAAGTAGTGGTGCTTTCTGGCATGGGTCACATCAGCAGCTGGTGCTGTGGTCTCTGGTGGCCCTGGCATAAGAGCCAGGAACAAAGAGGGTCCCAGTTCCACCTCTTCCATCAGATGTAGCCCCCAGATGGTCTTCTCGGGGAGTTCCAGGCTGTCCTCTTGCTGATGTTTGTCATTGCAGAATCCCTTCTGCCTGGTTTCTGAGCAGTACCATGAGGAGCTGAGTGCAGAGAAGGAGAAGGCTCTGACTACTGCACTTGCCGCAGTTAACCTCGACTTGTTCCTCATTGAGCTCCATGAGATGATCATTGTGCTTCTGGATAGCTCTGATCTACAGTGGGGGTAAGAGCAGATTTTTCCTGGTTTGTTCCAGGGGTAGATACCCAGATGGAAGGGGTCTTGAAGTCCCTTTTAAGGTGGGCTCTTGAAGCTTGCTGGAGAGAAGGGCCATACCTTCCAAAAGTGGGAGTTACTGCAGCTGTGATGAGCATCATTGAGTCTTTTTGTGATGCCCCGGTAAAGACAAGTGGGAGTAAAATAGAGCAGAAGCCCCAGCACCTTCAATTCATCTGGCATGTCGTGGGAAAGCAAAAGAACCACTAACAATCATACGATCATGGAGACTTAGGTTGGGAGGGCCCTCTGGAGGTCTCTAGTCCACCCCTTTTGTTCAAGCAGGTCTGACTTCAAAGCTACAGTAGACTATTCAAGGTCTTGCCCAGTTCTGACTGTCTCCAAGGATAGTGCCTCCACCACTCTGCATTGTCCAAGGGCTGCACCACCCATGTGGAGAATATTTTTTTCTTTATGTTTAGTCCACTGTTGCATGTTGTGCTTGTTAATTCTTGTCTTTTCACTGGGCATTCCAAGAAGAGTCTGGCTTCATCTTCTTGACACCCTCCCACTATGTAGTTAAAGATGCATTTAGAGTTCCCCTTTACCTTCTCTGCTGAAGGCTGAATAACCCAGTTCTCTACCTTCTCTTCATATGTCCTGTGTTCCAGATCTCTGATCATACTGGTTGCACTCCACTGAACTCACTTCAAAAGGTCAATGTTTTTCTTGTACTGGGAGCACAAAATCGGATGTAATCCTCCAGATGTGATTTCACAAGTGCAGAAAAATCACTTTCCTTAACCAGCTGGCTACATTCTTGTTAATGCAGTTCAGTATGTGTCTGGCCTTGGGGAAAAAAAAAAAAAGGGATCATGTAAGGGAACAAAAAAGGTGCTCCCTGTACAGGACCAATTAGAAACCCCGGTGTGAGGATGTGGCCACACCACCTCCTTTTCCCTGTTTCTTGCATGAGAAAGGTCTCAGAAAATGCCACAGTGACAGCATGACAGACCCCATGAAAGAGGGAGCTGGGGATATATCAAGTTGAGTACAGATAGGTTCAGCATGCTGTGTTATACCTGAGATGGGAGAGGCAGTCAGTAAAGCTGAGAGAGCTCAGCTTTGAGGAGGCCGCAACCTCTGTTTGAGTGCTGTTGACAATGTTGACCAACAGTTGCCCACATTGTTGTCTGATACCACCAGAGATACCCCAGAGAACACTGCCTGGCTTCCAGCTGCAAGGCCATCTCAGCGTGCAGTGTCATTGACTGCCAGCACTGAAGGCCGAAGGTCAGGGCATTTGGAAATGTAGCAGTCCTCCAGACACTTAAAATTATGATCTGTCTAACCCACAGGCTAAAGGAAACTTTCAGATCTTTCCTGGAAGACAGGCAAGATGATGCCTCCATTGAAAACCTGACAGGCACTTTGAGTCCAGACCTGCTACTGAAGGATGTTGTTTCCATCTGGAAGACAGCTGTGAGGACCAGCAAACTTCATAGCCCTACTTACACCCAGGAAGACCAGCCTAGCTCTTGCTAAGTCCCCTGCAGCTTCTTCAACCCAGTTGTCAGCACCTTGAGTGCCTTAATTGTCCCGACTGACCTCACCCAGTATTTCCACCCATGCACCCACTGTCCACTGGTCCAGGAGCTCCACTTAAGCTCAGCCCTGGGCCTTCTGTCCCTGCCTGAGCTATGTTGTAGGTGCATTGGTGTCCAGCCCCATGCCCTGACAATCCTGGTTTGCTCACTAGTCATCCTGCATGACCTTGCCCCTGTCTCATCACCTCACCTTGTGATAGGATGAGAGAGAGGATGTGAGAGAAAAATGCACAAATATTGTTGCTGTGGTATGCAAGCTCTGCACCTGAGATGAGAAACTGCTTTTGCTTAATTAAACTTAGGTAGGCAAGTAAGACTAAAGCAAGGTAATTCTGCCCCAAAAAGCACAAAATGTAAATAAAATGCTACCATACAGTCAGGAGGGAGTCTTGCAATATAAGGCATCCTTCATCTAAAGAATTGTATCAGTAATACCATAATAGGCCTAAAATGCCCAAGTAACAGTGTCAGAAACACTGAATTTGGGTATGAGTGTAACAGAGTTGAGACCAATGAGTAATTAAGGATTGTTTACTTGGGAGGAGTCCAAAGGGCAAAAAAGAGGTGCAAGGGAGGCAAAAATGTGGATTCAGGAAAAGGAAGAAAATGGGCAATGAGGTATAAGGTCAGGTGGAGAACAAAGAAGGGTGAGAAGCTTCTGATGGAAGGAGTGTAGATGCCAAAGCTGAGCTGTGGACCCAACATCACCGGGGATGCTGGAGGGAACCCCTCTTGGAGAACATGCTGGTCTCTCCACCAGGTTGGTCCGCAAGACCTGGTGTGGGAGAGTGCAGTAAAGATGCATAAACTTATAAGGAAGGACAGACTTTGTACCTTAATACTAAGAGCAGGAAGAAAGGCAATAGAATTGCAGCTTAATAAGTGCTTGATTTATAAGATTGCTTTGTAGTAATATAATTATGTATCAGTACTAATACTAGTATAAGCAATAGAATTGTCACTCTGTATTACTGGCAGTGACATAATTGTGAATTATGCTAATAAAAAGTGGTGTGTTTATAAGGTAGTTAAGGTGTTACGAGCTTTTTAGAGGTGTGTTTTGCTTAATTAATAAGCAACGTTACCATCTCAGTCTGCTACCTCTCAAGCCTCCAATCGAAAGGAGAAGAGTTGGACTTGGGGAGTAGCTGCTTTCCACCCTTGGGAAGAACAGGAGACAAGGAGAGGCAATTTAGACACACAGTGGACCTTCCCTCAGGGAAAAAGGGGTTGTAATAGGTCTAGGGAGGCATAAATCCTTCACAAGGGGCTTCTAAGGACCTGTGGCCACACATACCCCATGGCATAGTGGAGAGAACAGGGATGATAGGAGCTGCTCAGCACAGTTAAAGGGATGTGATGGGGTGTCCTGGTTTCAGTTGGGATAGAGGTAATTTTCTTCTTGGTAGCCAGTATGGGGCTGTGTTTTGGGTTTAGGATGAGAACAATGTCGATGATTCACTGATGTTTTGATTCTTGCTAAGTAGTGCTAAGCTGTTGCTAAATAGTTGCTAAGTAGTGCTTACACTGGTCAAGGACTTTTCAGCTTCCCATGCTCTGCCCGGTGCACGGGGGGGGGGGGGGGGGGGGCGCTGGGAGGGAGCACAGCCAGGGGTGCTGACCCAGACTGGCCAAAGGGCTATTCCATACCATATGACGTCATGCTCAGTATATAAGCTGGGGGAAGAGGAAGGAAGGGGGGGACATCTGGCGTGATGGCATTTGTCTTCCCAAGTAACCGTTATGCGTGATGGAGCCCTGCTTTCCTGGGGATGGCCGAACACCCGCCTGCCCATGGGAAGTAGTGAATGAATTCCTTGTTTTGCTTTGTTTGCGTGCACAGCTTTTGCTTTACCTATATAACAGTTCTATTTTATTTTACTTCAATTATTAAACTGTTCTTATCTCAACCCATGAGTTTTCTCCCTTTTACCCTTCCGATTCTTTCCCCCATCCCACCAAGGGGGGAGTGAGTGAGTGGCTGCGTGGTGCTTAGTTGCTAGCTGGGGTTAAACCATGACATAGGGAGAGACAATGTCTCCATTTCTGAAAGAGGGAACAGTGCCATGGTGGCCATACCTGCCCCTCTGCCTTTTCCTCCAGCACAAATAAAACTATATGTCCAGGTTTGGAGTGGAGAGTGCATGGCGTGGCGGGTAAGCCAGCATGTTTGGACTGCAGCACTCCCCAGACTGTGGCCTTGGTATTTGACCAGCCATTTCCCCCTCCACTTGAATGGGAAACTCCTTTTCCATTCCCTCCCAGCACAAGGTCTCCCACATTGGCCAGGTTCTCTTTGGATGAACCTGGGTGAAGACAAAGACTGACCATATCACGTAACGTTGCCCAGACAGCTAGCTGATGGCATCTCCATCCTTGGAGTCATCGAACCTTCAGTCAGCCATGTCTCATGTCAGCCACACTTGGCTGTTGGAGGCCATCAGGGCAACCTGGGATGGGGCTGAGTTCTTTAGCTTCATCTATCCATCCACCCATAGCTTCATGTAGAACTTCCACAGAGCCCTAAAGTGCCACAGGTATTGCAGGGTGCAGGTCAACGTGTGCCAGGACAGGCTGACAGGTTGGGAAATGGCTGAGCCTTAGCTACCACCTGTTTCAAAGCCTTTATTTGCAGCCAGGTTTGGGTTGAGGAGAAGGAGGAAGAAAAGGGAAGGACGGAAATTTATATCATCGGTCAGAATTCACCCAAGAGGAAACTAAATTCTTCCAATCTCACCCTAGGCAGACAAGTTTGGTTTTACTAATACATCAAAACTTCCGCTTTTCACTTTGTGACACATTCCCAGCAAAACATAAAGCCATAAATCACAAAGCAGTGGGATGATTGATTTAACTTAATAAAGGCGGACGGTAGGAGGAGAAAGTAAATCATATAGATGGGCCTGATTTGTGGCTACAAAAGCGATCTGCCAACCTGCATACACAGACAGAACATACAACTTACAGTTCTCTCTGCACCACTGCAACTCAGCCTTGTTATTTACCGCACTCCTATAATCACTGCTGCTCAAACATCCTACTGATACACCCCAATTGCTGCCAATTCTTTTGCTCTGAAGAAACCTTTTTGTTCTATGCAGGAGTGAAAAATCTTAACGACATTCCTAGTGTTCACCAGTGTAGGTCTCTGCTCAGTGTGTTACAGCTTGCACAGTGGACCACAGCACCCATCCTAAAACTGATGTTGCTGGAATCAGGAAGGAGATGTTGTGGTCCTGGAGATCTGGTACCTACCAGCAGTGCCCATTTGTTCACATGAGCTGAGCAAGGGATCACCAGAGTTCCCTGATCTGCGGCTGCTGCACTGTCTCCAGCAGCAGCTGGGGATGTAAACCTCTGTCTGCAATCCCAGTCGTCACCTCCTTGTCCCTCTGGGGCCAATGGCCTACACACGAGGTCCCAAAGCCCAGCTCTGATACAACCCTTGTGGCTGTGTGGCTGTGGCTTAGGCTGCTGTGGGCATTGCAGAGCCATCAGAAGGAGCCATGAGACATCTGTAGAGCAGAGCCAGGCAAGGACACAAGGTGACACCACAGGCAGAGATAGGGTGGTTGAAATAGCATCACTACCAGCTCAAGGATTCATCAGAAAAAAAAAACATTGTGGGAAGGTATCAAACCCTCAAGAAGCAATTAGGGAGGTGGAATAGGGCAACTCAGCACCATCAAGGATATGACCAACCCTTCTCCCTCTGAGGTGGTGCCTGTGCAGCCAGCGAAGGCACCAGGGTGCCATATGGGGGTGGTGAGCTCCCTGTGCTCAGCTGGGTAGCTCGTTAAGCCCCAGCTATCCTATGTGTGTTATCCAAAACAATAGTAGGAGACTCCACAGGATTCCCATATTGTGAAAGAGCATCAAACATTATCTACGGTCATACCTAAAACTCAGAAGACAATGTGGTTGATTCCAGCAAGCAATCCAAGCAGACCCAGTAATTCAGTGGGTATCAATAAACCACTTTGCAACATATCAAGTAAAAATTATCTGCAAAGAATGCAAATTCTTCATCTATATGCCTTCAGAAGAATGCAACTTGTCCTCAAATGCATTTGGCTACAGCGATCTGTGATTTTCTCTGCCAGAAGCTGGCTTGCAGCAACCACCTCTCCTGAAACCTTGCTGCCCTCCAGAGATGAGTGCAGACCTGCACCTGCCCGGTCACCGAGTGCACCTCGGTGCCAGGCAGGCAGGGGTAGCAATGCTCAGGAATTTCCCAGGAGTCAGTAGACTTCTGCCTGGAATTTGCCATAACTGTGCTAATATATTAAGTCCTAAAAGGCTTGCAAACCTTTTTTTTCCTTCAGAGCTGTGTGTGTCCTGCTTGCAGCACCTCCTTACATGTGCTGAAGGGTGCCCAGAGTGACCCCAGGGGGAGGCTCAGATCTCACTGGGGCTCCTGTACTGAGCACCACAACCCAAATACAAACAAGACTGCTCGCAGGGAGAGAGACAGACTCTTCCATCCACAGCAAAGTTTAGGATCTGGGTTATGCAGTATGAGCCCAGCCATGGCAGCTGGTGAACTGCATGGGTGAAAGTGCTCTAGGGGAGGCAGGGAAAGCATTTACAGTCTGCCAGGAGAGCACTAAAGTCAAGACTTATTAAGGCTGCTGGCTATGGGCTTTGTGGAAAGTTGCAGATATGTTGACTAGTCTACTACAAGTGGTAAAGGGAGGGCTTGCAGACAAATTTGCAGGTCTAGAAAAGGGAAAGATGGATTTAAAGAAAAGAGACTGAATTGCTGAAGGAACTGAGGCAGAAATGTGTGTGACTCTGCAGCAGAGAGCCTATCACCCGCACCAGTGGTGGAGCAAGCCCAGGAAGGATGCAATGGATGGCTTACAAGAGCTAATACAGCGGAAACTTGAGATCAGGATCCAGGTCGGCAAAGGGCACCTGTGAGGACAATGGCAAAAGAGACTCAATGTCATGGATCTGATGCTTTGTTTTGCCAGAGGACAGCCAAGTCTTTGTAAGAGCCATGCGGCATGAGGCTGTGACTGCAGCCCTCAAAGAGGGGTTCCTGGGGGGGAAATATTGGCCCCTGGGCTGGGGAGGGGGCTGGCTGGTCTGATCCTGGGCTGGCTCATGCAGAGTCACCAGGTTACTCAGTCAACACCTGCCCCTCCCCTCTGACCGCTCCTCGGCAAAGTGCTGGACCCCTGATCCTCCTCATGTCCCCAGTCACCACTGGCGCACAGGTGCTGATGAAGGGATGCAGGAGTGGGCTTGAGCCAGACCTGAGTCAAAGCCTGGAACAAGCCAGAGCTATACGACAGCTGCTAGAACCCTGCAGGGATACTGCTGTAAAGGGGTGGTGGGACTCACAGGAGCCCCAGGAATGGCCGCGAGTGATCACAACCCCACGCCAGCACCATCCAACCTCATCCCAGTACCCGCAGCACCAGGGGAAGAAGCCAAGGGAGAACACCAGGGCCTGCTGCAGAGGACTGCAGAGGCACTGGCACTCTCCCTAACCATGGTGCGGTTGCTCAGTTTGGAAGAAGAGAAAGCTGAGGAAGGACCAGAGGGGTTTTTTTTAATCAAGAAAGCAAGTACTGAATAAAAGATCAGATTTCATGCAGGAGGGACCAAGACAGCAACCTAACACTGAGGTTCAAAATTAAACCTGCAGTGATGGATGGATTGGTACCAGCTGCTAGGGCAATTACTGAACCCATAAATCAACAGCATTTGACTCAGCTCTAGCTTAAGAGGAAAGTCATTCAGGCAGAACAATTTTACCGGGCGCAGGGATAGAAAATGTAAAGAGAAAGAAGAAGCGGGTCTGTGAAACAGTCTGAGTAGTAACATTTGCCACTAATTTTTAGCTCCATAAAAACCAAGGTTAACGGAGAAAAGCCAGTATTACAAAGTTGAGGCAAAGGCCAGTGATTTTGCTGGAGTACCGGAGACAGAGATGGAAGAGGGAATTTCAGCAGGTTACGGACCTGAGGACTGAAGGAGAAAACATAAATGCTGGGAGAGGGGCACCCTTTAGTGCCTTTTAAGAACAACAACCCAAATTAGCTAAACCACAAGAGCTGGAAAAGCAACACAGACAGACCTGATTCTGCACAGTAGGGATTCTCACCTCCTCAAAACCTCCAGCTGCTTCTGCCCAGACCCATCCACACTTTACAGGGACAACCAGCAACTAGAGCGCTGATCACGACAAAGTGAATACACATAGTCTCAAAATGCTAACAGGTGCAGGAGCCTCAGTTGGCTCAATGCAAGAGCCCCTTGGGGACCCCAGAGAGCCACCAAGCAAAGCAGCCATGACCCATACTGCACGTGAAGTGGAAACACAGATTTTAGGATTGTTTCACACTCAGATGGGGCAGCCAGTGCTTTAGGGATCCTAATGCTTCGGCAACTTGCCCCGTGTGTGTTATGGAAATGTGGAGGAGTTCTTGGAAAACAGCCAAGCTTCAGTTACACCTTCTGTAGATGGTATTTTGATCCATTGATCCTCTTGTGCAGTCATGAGAGCAAATAAAGAGATAGTGCTGCAGGAAACTGCGTTTCAGTTTAGGTGACCAAAGACTCAACTGGTACAGTAGGAACTTAAAGAGCAGGGCATAATTTTAGCTCAAGAGGACAGGTTGTTGATAAACAACAGGTAGAGCTCATTGAAACACACACACACCCAGTCATATCAGGATTATGGGCCTTGCAAAGAATATTTAACTTTCCAGAAGTTTTATTCCAATGTTAGCAGGCAAAAGCCGGACATTGACCATGTCCCTCAAGGAGAAATGATGGTAGCCACGGGACCAACACACAGCGCTGGGAAAGCTTGAAATGGCACATAGCAAACCACAGCTGATGCTGCAGCTGCCAGCCTTAACAAGTCAGGGGAAAACACTGGGAAGAGGAAAGGTTCTTGTACCTCTACCAAATATGAGGATCTGAATATGAAAATATCAGGAAGCAAATTTCACATTTAAATCCAGACTCAGACTTAAAAAAAGGATGGAAGAAAAATGGCTAATACTGTTTAAGATGGATCCAGTTACTGTAAATATCTGGAACCTGAAATAGGATTTGCAGCTATTTGGATAAGCACAAACACATACACAAAAGTGAAAGTATGCCTCCATTCAGTTCAAGCAGCTGAAACTTGGGCTGCTAAAGAAATACTATAAAATGACAACTGGGAGAAACTATTTGCTATTTTCATAGATTTGCCAAGCTATTGCTGTCTGGCTGCCAACATGGGAAAACAAAGGGACATGTTCAGAGATGGCAAGCTAATACTACATGTTGCCCTCTGGGAACAAGTCACCCAAACCCTAAGGAAAAGATATGGTGATAAACAAGTAATGCATGTGAAAGCCCACCAAAAATCAGACAAAAAGAGGAGACAGAGGTAACAAAGTGGATGCACTAGCAAAGCCCGCAGCCCTAAGAGCCGTGGAGTACACAGAGACAGAGAGATAGAGCTGCTGCTCCAAAATGGAATGACGTTTCAGGAGTCAAGCAATGATTTCACATAAAAGAACATTCCCAAAGCTCCCACTCAGCGGGCAGAGCAAACTGAACATTAAAGGAAGCCTTGGGAAAGATGGCCGGCAGCACAGGAAAAGACTGGGATGAAAAACTTCCAGTCACTCTAATGGTTTATGTTCCGTCCCTGTCATACATGGATCCTCTTCTCGCATGGCAACGACTGGCCAAGAAATAAGACACCTCAGTCATAGTGCATTGATAATGAAGTACCAGATGAATATCAGCTAAAAATATTAAGTATTCAATAGCTACATATTCAAATAAAACAAATTGTAAAAAGAAAAAAAAAATCAAAAGACTGCAGCTAGGCTGCAACTTAAAAAAAAAAGGAAAAATAAAAAAAAGGAATGGGACTTGGAAAGCCCCAAAACTACAAAGAGTGCAATGCAGGAGGGCAGGCTGTGTGCCAGCGGTTCAGTGAAGCCCCACAGGGGCTTTCCAGGAAAGGGCAAGATCCAGTTGTAACCATGGAAATTGTCAGCCCTGCAGTATAGCACACAGAAATACCAAAGCAGAGAGCAAACCCATCTTGGAAGATGAGATTTCATCAATTTTAGTTCAAACTTTGAGAAAATGTGCTCTAAAATACAATAAGCATCTTGCTGGGTTTTGTTGGGTTGTGTTAGAGGGTGATCCACCACGGGACGAGAACTCAAAGAGAAGCAGCTCAACTTACTGATGTTGCTCTTGACTCCAGTAAGTCCTGTCAAGCAAGTGTGTAAGTATGGAAAGAATCTAGGGCAGGTGAGTAATAAATAATAAAATACTGTGATTGAATTGGGACAGAAGTAAATCTCAGATTGTACAGCTAGCTATTAGAGGAAATTTATACCTGTCTAGTAACTGGGGTCTAAGTAAGGCAATTTACATAATGGTTCAAATGCAGATGGTTAACTGAAAAACTTAATTGGTAACTGATAAACTTAATCCTTAATCAGTTTTAAATCAACACCTCTTTTAGAGGGAAAGAAAGAAAGGTAAGCCACCAACTTTTAATAGTATTGAACACCCTAGCCATTAAAAATCTCTTTTTCCGTTCAAGCTGCAACAAAGCACCAAAATGTGGTGGTGAATGGAGCCAAGTCCAGTTGGTGACCGGTCACGAGTGGTGTTCCCCAGGGCTCAGTATCGGGGCCAGTTCTGTTTAATATCTTTATCGATGATCTGGATGAGGGGATTGAGTGCACCCTCAGTAAGTTTGCAGATGACACCAAGTTGGGTGGGAGTGTCGATCTGCTGGAGGGCAGGAAGGCCCTGCAGAGGGACCTGGACAGGCTGGATCATTGGGCCGGGGCCAGCTGTATGAGGTTCAACAAGGCCAAGTGCCGGGTCCTGCACTTCGCTCACAACAACCCCAGGCAACGCTGCAGGCTTGGGGAGGAGTGGCTGGAAAGCAGCCTGGCTGAAAAGGACCTGGGGATGATGGTTGACAGCCGCCTAAACATGAGCCAGCAGTGTGCTCAGGTGGCCAAGAAGGCCAATGGCATCCTGGCTTGTATCAGAGAGACTGTGTCCAGCAGGACCAGGGAGGTGATTGTCCCCCTATACTCGGCACTGGTGAGGCCGCACCTCGAATACTGTGTCCAGTTTTGGGCCCCTCACTTCAAGAAGGACATCGAGGTGCTGGAGCGTGTCCAGAGAAGGGCAACTAGGTTGGTGAAGGGTCTAGAGAATAAGTCTTCTGAGGAGCGGCTGAGGGAGCTGGGGTTGATTAGTTTGGAGAAGAGGAGGCTGAGGGGAGACCTTATTGCTCTCTACAACTACCTGAAAGGAGGTTGTAGAGAGGTGGGGGTCGGTCTCTTCACCCCAGTAACAAGCAATAGGACGAGAGGAAATGGCCTCAAGCTGCGCCAGGGTAAGTTTAGGTTGGATATCAGGAAAAACTTCTTTACTGAAAGAGTAGTCAGGCCCTGGAACAGGCTGCCCAGGGAAGTGGTTGAGTCCCCATCCCTGGAGGTATTTAGAAGACGGAGAGATGCAGTGCTTGAGGACATGGTTTAGTGGCGGACGTGGCAGTGGTAGGTTAACGGTTGGACCTGATGATCTTAAGGGTCTTTTCCAACCTTAACAATTCTATGATTCTATGATTCTATGAAAGAATTAAGGAGCAATGTTAAAAGATCTCTGCAGTAAGACTGACTATGCCTAGAAAACATGAGGATTTCAGTAACTGTCATTCTGCTGCACTAGAATGTCATCCTGGTGTTACTGCTTGCTTATTTATGCCAAATATAAAGAAAATGTGTTTACTAGTGGAAAAAGATGTAACTGATGGATATCAAGCAAGTAAAGAACAAAAACAATTGAAAGATCACAGAGAAATAGTACCTTGTTGGCTGGAATATTAGCTAATAAATTAGAATAAGATATTTGCTTTGCTGCATGAATTAACTTACAATAGGATAACTCGCTCTATGAATGATCAGTTCTGGTGCCATCCCTTGTCATTACAAGCTACTGGAGTTTATATAGATTACTGACGTTTGCATAGATTATAACAAGGTGAGACAAATATATTTTATATATCTACTAGAAAACACACAAATGTGAACATTGCTGTCACTGAAGAGCAAGTATTAAACACTAGTGAAAACCACTTTTATATGCCTGAAGTTGTTATGCAGTATAATGCTTTGTGATATGCATACTTTAATTTGTATGTGTTCAAGCTGGAGAGAAAGATTCACAGCTGATGTCTTCACATTGCCAGCACTAAGGTTGCACTGTCAGGCAACGAAACACTGTCAGGTTTTGTAAGTACCCCCCAAATGGTTAACGCAACTTTCAGCACCATCATCCACCATGTCACAGTTCCACCAACATCGCAGCAGCCACTGATACTGCCGGCTGGCTGCGGAGAGCATGGTGTAACAGCACAGCTCTGGGCCTGGGAGCAGAGCAGCATCACGCCCCACACGGACGAGGGAGCAGGGCAAGGCTGGCTCCTGCAGACCTGCGGAGATCCTTATCCCGGCTGGTGGCTGCAGCCCCTTAGGCAGAAGTGCAAACAGAGGCTCAGCCTGGTACCAAGCCCTAATACCACGTGTGGGGATGGCATCCATGATCAAATGCTATCAGGTGTTGATGGCATCCATGATCAAATGATATCAGGCCATCACTGATGGGAGCTGCAACCTCTGTCCGCAACCCGGCTGTCACCCCCTCATCCCTGGCCAGGCCCAACCGCCTCCACCCGAGGCCCCAAAGCTCAGCTCTGATACAGCCCTTGTGGTTGCACAGCCACAGCTCAGGCTGCCATGGCCATTGCACAGTCATCAGGAGAAGCCGTGAGACATCCTTAGAGCAGAGCCTGGCAAGGACACAAAGGTGACACTGCAGGCAGAGGTAGGGTGGTTGAGATGGCATCACTGCCAGCTCAAAGGTTAGGGGGAAAGCCCCAACATGGAAAGGTATGGAGCTGCGTATGTCCTGCTCACAGGCTCTCTTCGCCTGTGCCAAACGCTGCTCAAATAGGGTGAGCCAGAGGGATAGTAACAGCAGCCAGCAGAAGTGGCAGCCTGGCTGAGGTCACTCTCATTGAAGCCCAGGACCCCTGTCCTTCATGGCACAGTAGATCTGGTCTTGAGAGTGTGTTGCTGGGGAAGACCCTTACACCTCAATTCAGCCTTGACTTGCACTGGCCTTTGAATCTGCAGAGAAAAGAAGAGGTTACAGATTTTGTTTGAATTGGGAGATAATTCTGGATTTTTTTTTTGAGAATACAGAAGTTTCCAAAAAACGTGCCATTTCTGCCTCTACACACCGTGTTCACTTTGCCTCTGTCCAACATAACCTCTTTTGAACATGTATAGGGGCATATATCTTGGGCATATACGAAGGTGTGTTATATGTATCCCACTGCAGCATGAAGAAAAGACACTCTCCAGTTAGCCATGGTGTTCATTTACACAATAGTGGCCAGTAGCCAATATCTTAGTAGGTTACGACAGCCCTTTCCTGTGTCTAGGAACTATCCACAGAAGTAATTTTAATCTGTCACTTAATGGGAACTGTTCAAAAGCCCCAAGACTATCGCTGGCCATCTCTGCGCTGTTGGTGAGCTGTTCGCAGTCACTCTCACCCTGCCAAAGGCTGTCCTGTCTTAAGCCTAGTCTTGTACTTTCCTCTTCAGTACAGTGTGTGAGCTGCTTCTTGTATCTAAGTGGGGTAAAAAAACACTGTGCCAGGTGCTTTGAACTTTCTTGACCTCCAGGATTTCAGACCTTCTAGCCATGGTGGATTCATACCCTGGAGATGGTGCCTGCCTGAGACGTTGCAGCCCAGGAGGAGCCAACACGGACCTGGCAGGGCACGCTCCTGTGCTCTCTACTCCCTGCCCAGAATGACACACGGCTAGAAGGAAATCAAAGCAATTTGAAGATGGCCATTTCAGGAATCTTGGTAAGGTTTTTCACCCTGTGCAAATTGATTTTTGCAGCAGTGGCTCCAGAGGTCTCAAGAGTTCCTCTGCGAGTCCCAGAAGCACACAGCTAGAGACGGCCCCTGCCTGCCACAGTCTATGGTGTAAGTAGACAAGACAAATTACAGATGACAAGAAGGAAATATGATTATCCAAATTTTGCACAAGAGGAACTGAAGCTATTTAGATACATGTAGGGCAAAATTTTTCAAAGGCATAAGGTAGGATCCAGCACCCACACTCTAACTGATGGCCAAGTGCCTGGTCCAGTATGTGCTCTAAAACACTTCCCCTAAATGTCTTGCTCAAGGTCACAAAAAATTTTTGCAACAGCACTAAGTACCTGTCCCCGAGGTCCTGAGACACGGCACTTTAATCACAAGGCCACCCTCCCTTCTGAAGAATGGCCGCTCTGCACCGCACTTGCATTCAGCTGAGCACAAATCATTTGTATGCGCATTCTCAGAACACTATTAAAAAGGAGAGTGAATACCAAAGCAAAAGCACAATTTTTGTTTGAGCTAACACTGATGAATACTTCTTTGCAGAATTTGCCAAGCTCTACTATTGATTAAAAATAATTAAATGATAACATTCATTTCACATTTATTCTGCTATGGTTGCTGGAGTGTTTCTAAGTGGGCAAACTTCCCTGTGATTGTGTCATTTGGTTCTCATAGTGCTGCAGGCTGAACAAGGGTATAAATATGCAAAAGCTGCTCCATTTCACTGTTGCATGGATACGAAGCAGATGGATAGATGAACAAAACTCCTTCTTAGAAAGCGAGTGCCCTTGTCAATACAGACTGCACCCATCTGGCTCAGCACTGCACCCAGCTTGATGAAAAAGAAGATGAACATCATATTTAAACCCTATCCCATTTTTCTCAACACGGTGATAGTATTAAGAGCTTGGTGTGCTATTTCTGTTTCTGCAATAGCACACACCACATCCCACTGGACAATCCCCTCTGGAGCACAGAAAGACACTCTCCCAACACTTGCCTTCATCCCCCTTCTAAGAAAAATGGGTACAGCCAACCCGTGTGCCATGTCACCACCACGGACCGCATCTGTGGTTGGGTGGCTGGCCAGAACTGCACCATCCAGCCACCTTGTGAGGGTCCAGTGGTCTCTCCCACAAGGTGCTGAAGGCATTGGTGGCCCAGGCATTGACCATGCCTGTTCAGACAGTGGGACCAGACCTTCCTCTAAATCCCTACTGCCCAAAGCACTCATCCAGGAACCACAGCAGAGGGCAGGACTCAGTGCTCAGACCAGTGCCCTTCTGGCAAGTGACTGGAGGTGGTCTGGGTTGTGTCTCCCCACTGCTGAACTGACTCAATGTCTGCGTGAGCAGCAGAACCAGTGTGTTCCAGTATCCAGCATTCCTGTCTCAGTCCCAGCCACTGGGCTATGTTCTCGGGTGTCTAATAAGGCAAGACCTCCTTGTTTTCTCCCTCCATAAGAAACCAAGCTTCTCCAGCTATTTTCATTCAACACATGCTAATATTTTGTATTATTTGATAAACCTACCCTCCTGTCCAGCTTGGTTCAAACTGGATCCAAAAGTTACCAGGGGGAGAAGAACAGAAGGAAAGAGCAATGGCATGATCCCATAAACCTCACTTCCTGAGGAAACTAAACCAAGAAACAGTGATTCATAGTCTTGGTGTTGATCCACTGGTCTTATCTCCTACGCCAGTCCCCCCACCATCCCATGTGAAAATAAAACAAAAGCAAACCCAGTAAAATGACCCCAAAAGAAAAACCAAATGCATTCTGAGAAGACAGAAATTCTTCCAGGATGGATGGAGAAGAATTTGTCTGATTACAGACCCTGCTCTAATGCAGGTCACGGCTCTGAAGGAGTGATCAGGACAAGCATCCTGCGGGAGCTGGGCCGGCAGGAGCCAGAGCAGGAGGTGCTCCCATGGCCAGCTCTGCTCAGGATTCTGGTGCTGCCTCCCCAGGAAGCAGCGGGAACTTAGGGCAGGTATCCAGCTGGGTTTAAGCTCTAAGTACACACTCCACGGTCTGGGTGTCTTCATCGTCATCCCACATCCCACAGATCTGACCGAGAAGGACTTAATGATACATGCTCACAAAACTGAAGCTTAGGCAAAGGAGTGAGCATAGTTATTTTTCCATCAAGGCCAACTGCCACTTTTGGGGAAAAAAAAAATTACCTTTTTGTGCAGTTCTCACTTCCAATGAAAAATGAAAAAAAAAAAAAAGCTTCAGCTTTGAATGTCTATTTACTATTTTTCATATCCACTCATTTGGTTTCTTTCCTTGCCTACATGCAAACATGTAAAGTCCTTGTTCCTAACTTGCAGAGCACTTGCTGACGCCTTACAGACCGGCAGAGCTCCAGGACCCCCAGCTGTGAAATACTGTGTTTGACTACACAGATGCTTCCCCTCTTACAAGGAAAAGGAGATCTGCACCTGGGAGCTGGCTTGTCTAAAACCCGCTAGCAACAATCAAATCACTCCAAGGCAGGTAATTAATTGTGGCTCATTCGCAAAGGCAGGGCATCATTATCATATTCTAGAGCCCCTGAGTTACAGTTGTCCCTTAATCACCTTTTCTGCGGAAGATGTGGGGAACTTGCGTGGAATAAGCACTTTCTTTCAGTAACTATTGGCTTCAGTTTAAAGCAATGAATGCTCAAATCACTGGTACTGAGCTGTTTATGAACAGACAGAAAGGCGCAAGAGACGTTACAGTTATAAATATTCAGCAGGTGCCCAGAGAATAAGAGTATAAATACTCAAAATTGCTCCGCTTCATGGTTATATTAGAAGGCACAGGGGAGTGCAAATCCTTTTCTTTATATTGCTTCTGAGGGGCTTTCTTTTTTTTTTATTTAGTAATTTTGTTTCTTCTCAAGCTTTCAGTTCAGCAGTGCACAGAGGATGCAGGACCATGGTTTGTGTGGCAACGGGTCCAGTGCCACCCCTGGCGCTGGGAACCAGGTCCCGGCTGCCATCGCACACCAGCCCCTTCCCCGACCCCCTTCTCAGGGGGCTGCTCTGCCCTGGGGGACATGCAGCGGGGTGCTGGGGGGGCATGTCTCCCCAAGGAAAAGCTGGCTGCTGGAGACAGGACAGAGCCAGCGGGTCTGAGGGGTCCAGTGTCGTTCTGCCTTGATACTTATTGTGGTCTCATGTCTGGGCACCTGCTGTGTCCCAAACTGCATGAACCTCTGCAAAGCTCATCCTCTTCTTCCTAAGCATTTATAATGCGGAAACTACTGAACGGCAAATGTGCTTTTAGTGAGCAGGGAGTGCCATGGCTGTGCAGTGCTGCAGACAGCTACAGATGTGGTCTTCCTCTAGGGATTTCTTTTCCCTCTCCCCGCCCCGTATATCTCAGTTATGCAGAATAAGCACAACGGTGCCTTTTCCTGATGTGTCTATAAACCTAAGCATATGCAGCTATTCCAAATCATGCCTGTGAAATGGGGGGAAGCAGTAAAACTCACACCCGCTGCGGGCAGGGGCGAGGACAGCGGGACTGAGCAGGGCGTTCTGACCTGTGCAACATGGCCCAGCTCTGTTGCCATTCAATCTCATCTGCTTGCACTGATAGCTATCTGGTCACTGCACCTTCACAAAACCATGTGTAACCCTGAAGCCCTGCCAGGGGACAAAATCACCAGCAGGATCACTTCTCCAGCAGGGAGGGGAGACAAACAATGGCACCCCCAATTTGTGCTCTCAAGTCCACCTGATTTCAAAAGTTAACTAAGACTTCCCTCTACATGCTGCTTGTGCTAACAGAAGGCACTAACTGACCTTCAGTTTTCCTTTGGAAATTGATCTATTACTCACATTAAGTGTTTGTGGAACATGCATTTGCTGTCTCTCTGGAAATCTGTAGATCTTCTTCCTGCTTGTACGGAATAGCGTTGCTGCTATGAACTCTGCAGAGCCAGGGAATATCCATTGTGTCCTTCTCCCTCAAATCTAAAACGTTTTATTTCTGCCCTGCATGGGGTCAGTTTTGTGATCAGCAAATAGGTTTCTCCACTTCTTAAAATATAGTTTCAAGAATGCAGTCAATGTACAAAGCCCTAATTTGACAGCCAGACCCTGCAGTGTAGTCTTTCTTTTCTTTTCCAAAGCTGTCAGAAAACATCCTGTAATTCCAAGGTAGGAAGATGACTCCAGTAACATCTGAAATGTACTCATGCTGCAGACAGATGTGTCAGTACTTTAGACAAGTAACTGGTCAGTTTTATCAGGCTAATGCCAGTAATATGATTCCCAAAAGACCATACATCACCAAAGAAGAATTTTGTTGTTTTAAAATGCAGACATAGAGCAAAATTGTAGAATCACAGAATAATTTAAACTGCAACAGACCTCTGCTGGTCATGTAGTCCAGTGTCCACTCAAAGCAGAGAGAACTTCAAAATAACATTAGGTGGCTCAGGGCTTTCAGAGTTTACTTTTTTCAGTGAGTAATTCTTGTCTCTTCCGTCCTCTGACCCTGAAACTACTACTCCCCATCTCGCCTAATGCCTCTGCAGGTACAGGGGCACTGCACAGGCCTCTGCACTTTACCACTCTCCTGCCCTTACATCTGCAGCATCTGCAGTGGCACATCTCAACAATTTCAGCTTCTCTCCATCTCCCTCTCCTTTTCCCTCTCTCTCTCCTTTCCATGCTTTCTGGGGACTAGGGAGAGCTTAAAAACCTGAGCAAAATACTGTCTGAGGCTGGGGTGAGTAGGCAGTAGCACTAGGAAGCCACCAGGACAAAAAAAAAAAAAAAGAAGCATGACTGGGGAGAATTATTAATATTGCCCCATGCCAGTTTGAGTGATGGATCAAAATCCCCAACCTTTCCCTAAGGATATGGGATACAGGGAGCAGTGAATCCTGCAGCAGGCTGGGGAACAGTGCTTGTGCTGAGGCCATTACTTGGATTTAAGGCCACGAAACCCTCGGGCCGGACTGCAGCATCCCCGGGGGGCCGGACCGCAGCATCCCCGGCGGGCCGGACCGCAGCATTCCCGGGGGCCGGACCGCAGCATCCCTGGGGGGCCAGACCGCAGCATCCCTGGGGGGCCAGACCGCAGCATCCCCGGCGGGCCGGACCGCAGCATTCCCGGGGGCCGGACCGCAGCGTCCCCGGCGGGCCGGACCGCAGCATCCCCGGGGGACCTGCCCTCCACCACCGGCTGTGAGAAAGGATGCGCTGGGGCGGGAGCTCCTCCGGCAGTCAGTAATACTCACACAGCCCGCTAGACGGTGCCGTCCTAAAAGCTGAAGAAAAAAACCCTGTTAGACGCCAAATCTGCTTTTTTCTGCGAGGTGCCCTGCGTGTGCCCAGCAGACCCGCCGCTGAGCAGCGGAAACAACTCCCGGGGCCGCAGGAGGAGCCGCCTTGCCGCCCCTCTGGCCGGAGGTCCCCAGAGATGCCACCCGAGCACCCACCCGTGAGACCCGCCCAGCTGCAGAAATGTCCCTGCTCCCACCCCAGCAGGCCCAGGGATCCCGGGGTGCCCCCAGCAGCAGTGCTGGCCCTGTGCAACAGCATATGGGTGCAGCTGGGTTCGTGCTTTCTTACAGAGTGCCAAATACAAGCAAAAAGGAGTAACCCGATGAGTAAACTGCAAATTTTCCGAGGAAGTTCTGCTGTATTTTCTCGCCTGGCTGTGCCTGCATACTGCGGCTGCAAGCATATCCCGTGCCAAAGCCGGCAGAGCACAAAACCCTTGGAGGGTGTGGACCTCAGCCCTGCTTGCAGCCCTTGACACAAGGGAAGCCAGCCAGCACCAGCAGTGTGAGGAGATACCCAACCTGTCTGTCTGCTACACACCTCCTGGCACCTGATCCCATCTCTCCTTCAACCAGCGAAATGAAGGGCTCTCCCTCCTCATGCAGGGTCTGGCTCCAGGGCAGGGAAAGGATTTCACCTCCTGGCAGCACCTCAATGCTGCAAGCACATGAAACATGGTCATTAACCGCTCCACGCCAGGTATGTCCCACTTTGCACCAAAGAGACATGCCAAGATGTAACACAGCCTTGCCCCAGGTGAAGGCCCTCTGCTCCCTTCTCCCTGAGCCAGGCTGTTCAGAGGAGCTGTGTTTCCTGGGATCTAACACATCTCTTTCTCAATGGCAAGTGGCCATGCCACTGCCGCGAGGTGTCCCAGGAGATGTGCTGCCCTGGGAAGGCATCACTTAGCCAGGGAGCACCACCTGAGAAGGAAAATGGAAGGGTTAGTCACCCAAATTGCTACTGCCATGAGGCACAGGTAATGTGCCTCAGGCAACATCTGGGAACAAAAATGTTCAGGGTGGGGAGGGAGGGATGAAATAAACCAAGAAAAAAGCCCAAAAGAAATGGCTGTTCAGCTGTATTGCTAGACCCTCAGAAGATGTGCCGTCATCACTGCTAGTGAAACCTACCGGAGCAGGAATTAGGGAGCTAGCGCACAGCAGCATTTTTTCCTTGGAAATGCTGCAGTTTACTCATCAGGTTATTTCTTTTTGCTCGTATTTGGCACTCTAAGAAAATATGTACCATTCACACAAAGCTTAATCAAATTGCTACATTAAATTTATATGCTTTTACATGGTGTAAAGGTTCTTTCTTGCATTTTTATAAGTATGCAATTCACAGAAATAACTGCTGTGCTCTGTACCACACACCCATCCTAGCTACAGTGACTTACCCTGTTGTCCAAAACTCCTAGGGTTTTGGTTGTTTGTTTCTTAGTTTGTTTTTTAACATGGCACTAGCAAACAGCAGTGAAAACACAGTGACCCAATGAGTTAGAACATGAGGTTTTCTCTCCATACCAGATCTTCACATCAGTTTCTAGAGAAAAACCCCTTTTATGGCTTTTCCAGTCCACATTACAGCATCACCCCATGTCTAAGGAGGAGCCAGCACAGTCCGCAGCTTTTGCTCGGACAAGGCACAGCCACCTGACTAATACGGTCTCCAGAAGGGGCACTGACAAAGCTGTTTCCTGACTTCAGCCAATATGTTCCTCTTTCTTTCCCACTCCTCCCCTCTTTTCCCTTGGTCTCGGAGCAGCCACAACCAGGTTACTCCAAGCTGTTGCATGAACCAACCCTACAAGAAATGGCATTACTGTGGTGAGCACAGGGCACATGGCTCTCAAGGTGGAGGAGGAAGAAAACCTTTTTGCTCAGCCAAGGAGCTATTAGTTCACATCCCCTTAGACAGAGGATTCAAAGTGAACTTGGGTCTTACACACCCTGAGTTGTGCCATAGCTAGTGAGCTCAGAGATCATAAATAGGAGACCACCTCATCACCAGCCCCCAAAACTGCTTTTCAGGGAAAGCATTTGGCAAATGGGGTCATACTCACTAATAGTCTGTCGATGACCAACACTGTAGTGTTGCAAATGAAGCATTCACCAAAAGCAGTTCAACCAGCGCTACTGATAGGTCCAAATAGAAGATCGAGGCCTGAGGCTTTGTCTAAAATAAAAACTTTCTGTAATTTAATGGAATTCAATTAACAAACCAAATTAATTGAACCAGTGCAAATCCCTGAGCAGGCCATCTTAATCTGCTGTGCCTTAAGGCTTGTTTACAGACAGTTTTATGCTGCATTGACCATTCCTGTATAGTGTCTTTATATCTGTGTAACTCATCTGAGGAGAGACCTCATTATATCACACCAGGGGATGCCCTGATTTAGCCAGAGTGATTTCCAAACACAGTTAATGAAAACAACACAAGCATTGTGTGTGTGAATTCAAACAACTACCCATTTGATTTAAGCTAAACTAGGTTTAGACAAAGTTAAGCTGTCCCTACAATATTGTGCTAGTCTTAAATCACTGCATATGCTTTCACCTTCTCCAGCCAAGAAACAAATGGTCTCATTAGTAAGTGAGACTGTAGGACGAGACGTGCATTAGCTCTAAGCTGCCATGAGCGGGCTCCGAACGCAGCTAACACGTTAGCTTAAGCTGAGTGTCATCAGCACAGCGCGACTACAGCACAAACATATTGAGAACAAGGCCAATTCTGCATGTCTCTGTATTTTAAATCATTCACATAGTCACCTCAAACCACTTGCAGTTCATTGCTGAAAGGCATTATCGTCAAGCAGCAGCACCTCTTACCTTTCGTCCCCTGGGGCGTTGCTCCACCATCATGCGCTAACAGCTATAAGCCACTCCATCCAGCACAACCAGGTAGGAAGATTAATGCAGAACCATGTGTAATGTGCCTGAGTGATCTTGGCATCAAAGCTATGAGATCGTCTTCTTAACTGTTGCATGACTGCATGCCCCAATGATAGACACCACCCCAGAGAGAGGCCTGCCTACAGTGAAGGGCTGCATAGCCATGTTGCTTCTGGAGAAATTGGAAACTACATAAAATCTGTGTCTATAGAACAGTTTGTTGACTTCTGTTGACTTGACTTGAGTACCAGAGATCAGGCCTTTGCTCCTGGCTCTGCCACCAGCTCTCTGTATGACCCTACTTCCCTCCTGTGACTTGGCTCCTCTTCTGCCTTTTTGTCTCTCCTGTATGTGGAAGTCACAGGTGTTTTGGGGCAGGAACCAACATTTCATCCCCGGACATTTTCAAGCCGCAACAGGATGAAGCCCTGAGCAGCCTGGTCTGGCCTCAGAGCTGACCTGCTGTGGGCAAGAGGTTCGATCAGAGGCCTCCTGAGGTCCCTTCCAGCCTGAGCTATCCTGTGGTGCTGTGATTCACAGCAAATAGCACATGGAGTCACTGCAGGGTTGGGAGAAAGGAGATGAAGAAAGGCTTCAAAGAACAAATATTTTTGGTTGTAAGATCATCCTTACTAGAAAAATACCTTCTGCATTCTTAAATATATGGGAGTCATCAAATCAAATAGGAAAGTCTACCAGGACATTCAACAAGATATTTATCTCACGGAGTGCTTTGGGGAGCAATAGTAAATGAACAACAAATTCTGTCTTCTGGGAGTTCAGGTCAAAACTTTCAACCTTGTCTGTTAAGAGTTTAAACTTGTCTGTACAAAGACAGAAAAATGAAACTACAGCTACTTCAGTGAAGTGCAGATTAGGCCATGAAAGTTTGAAGTTAGACCAATATAGATGAAATGATCATGAAGGTCAGAGGTTATCTCCTGTATACAGTCTGCTCCTTAACACAATCAATTCATTTCCTCTGAAGACTCAGAAGAATAGTATCAGTAACCATAGCAACACTGAAATATAAGTATCATTTTTAGCTTCATGATGTAGACTGCACAAAATAAGAGAACACATTTTGAAAGTTTTCGTCATAACCTACTTTAATTTTCCTGGGTTTATTTTAATAACAAAACACGTATCTGGGGCTTTTTTAAATTGTTCTTAAAATTTTCATTGAGAGATGATTGGTTTGCATTCATTGTAGCTTGCAGTGAGGAAACCAGTGGAGACTGAGCTCTTCTGCCTCCCACTGCAGCCCCCTCAGTGCTGAGGTAACTTTGGTCCCCTGTCCTCATCTTTTCTGGACCCGAAGCAGAGTTTGAAACCCCTGTTTCAACCTGTGGAAGAGGCCCGAATGGTATTTCTGAGCACTGCACTACCAGCCAGCCCAACGGGTCCCAAATACCCAAATCAGTGGCTTCCTGCCACTCCTCCTGCAGCTGGAGGACAGTCTGGGTCCACGCATGAGGGATTGTCCTGTGGGCCTGGAGGCATCAGGATGTGGCCAATCAGACCTCAGTGCAAGGGGCCTCTGCACCATGTCCCCATAGCGACTGGGGCATGACTGACCCTGCCTAGCACAGCACCAACCTGAGAGGGGTCCCCGCAGAGGGATGCCCATCACAGCAACTTCTAAACCCCATGTACAGCAGCATGTTGGACACTGTCTCTGGGAGATCAATGTGGGCCTTGGGAGACATCAGGGCCCAGGGACCCTGCATGCAAAGGGGTGGAGGCCACCAGAGAAAGTTGCAGCACAGACCTCCATCTCGAGCAGAGCTGCAGAGGTGATGGTGCTCTACAGGTCCAGGGGCTGTCCTGCAGGGCACTTTCCTGTCCTGAGATATGGAACATATCAATGCATGCTCATTACTGCGATCCCCAGCCAGGTCAACTTTTAGAATTATTGTATTTACCTTCAGGAGCCTAAACAGAAGCAAAATAATTTGTCAGCAGTCCTGGCTAACTGGGGAGGTCCCAGTTGACCGGAGGTTAGCAAGTGTGACGCCCATCTACAAGAAGGGCCAGAAGGAGGAACCAGGGAACTACAGGCCTGTCAGTCTGACCTCAGTGCCAGGCAAAGTTATGGAGCAGATCATCCTGAGTGCCATCACACACGCATATGGGACAACCAGGGGATCAGGCCCAGTCAGCATGGGTTTATGAAAGGCAGGTCCTGCTTGACTAACCTGATCTCCTTCTGTAACAAGGTGACCCGCTTAGTGGATGAGGGAAAGGCTGTGGATGTTGTCTACCTGGACTTTAGTAAAGCCTTTGACACCATTTCCCACAGCATTCTCCTGGAGAAACTGGCTGCTCATGGCTTGGACGGGTGTACGCTTCACTGGGTAGAAAACTGGCTGGATGGCTGGGCCTAAAGAGTTGTGGTGAATGGAGTTAAATCCAGTTGGTGGCCAGTCACAAGTGGTGTTCCCCAGGGCTCAGTACTGGGACCAGTTCTGTGCTAGGTTAATGGTTGGACTTGGGTCTTTTCCAACCTAAATGATTCTATGATTCTATGATTCTATGATTCTATGAAAAGAGTTTCTTTTGTCAAAATAAAAGCCTCTTTAATCAGTTAATTAGCCAAGTACATTGAAAAAAAAAAGGAATGAAGTAAAGTTTTTAGATGGCAGAGAAGAAATTCTTCACAGTGCAGAATCACTTTCACCGAAAGTCTTGACTGGACTGAAACTGGGAAAGAAGAAACTGAATGAAATCCTGTGTGGTCCTGACGTGCTACTGCTTTTATGCAACTAAGAGACATTTGTTTCATTTTTCATATGTCACTCAAGAAGGAAATGCTATTAAAGTACAGCTATGACCTTCCCCAAAATACTTATCTAGGTACTTCCCCACCTCCAGCAAGAGATTTAATAACTCCTGCAGAGGATTCAGAAGTCTTTGCAATACCTTTATATCCATGGCTTCATTTTCCCCCATCTTTCAATGAGTTATTAATCCATGAGGAAATGTGTTCCTTGATCCTTGGTAACTTACTATCTTTGTGTCTTTAGTGATGGAACTTCCTGAAAGCCTTCTGGAAACCCAAGTACACAAACCAGATTGCCTTAGCTCCCGTGCTTACTGGCTCTTAGCTACGAACTCTACAGAAGATCTGCTGGTCCTTCCTGAGTCCATGTTTGTCCATGTATCTGCTGATCCCCCTCATTACTGTAGCTCCCTTCAGTTTGCTGAGGGTGGCCCACAGATCCAGGTGGAAAATCAGAGCCACATTTTTCACCTTCTAGTTCTCTGTCACTAAGGCAATTTTAATCAACAGGGTATTCATAACAACTTATTATTTAGCAACTTCAAAATGTCCTTTAAATTCTTTCACAAACACTAAGCTGCTTCCACTGATTTAAGCACCATGTTGTAAAACTTTCTCTGCTAATCTTAAAGTATATGAAGCCCTGACCCTGCCATAAGCAGGAGGTTGCACCAGAGACCTCCTGAGGTCCTTCCCAGCCTGAGCCATCCTGTGATCCTCCAACATTCATGCCCTTAAAGAAACAACAAACTCCTCCACTTAAACAAGCAATGCAAATAATTCATGCTCTTCTTCTGTTACAGACCCATACTCTTTCAGAACTTAGAATCATAGAATCATAGAATTGTTAAGGTTGGAAAAGACCCTTAAGATCATCAGGTCCAACCGTTAACCTACCACTGCCACGTCCGCCACTAAACCATGTCCTCAAGCACTGCATCTCTCCGTCTTCTAAATACCTCCAGGGATGGGGACTCAACCACTTCCCTGGGCAGCCTGTTCCAGGGCCTGACTACTCTTTCAGTAAAGAAGTTTTTCCTGATATCCAACCTAAACTTACCCTAGCGCAGCTTGAGGCCATTTCCTCTCGTCCTATTGCTTGTTACTGGGGTGAAGAGACCGACCCCCACCTCTCTACAACCTCCTTTCAGGTAGTTGTAGAGAGCAATAAGGTCTCCCCTCAGCCTCCTCTTCTCCAAACTAAACAACCCCAGCTCCCTCAGCCGCTCCTCAGAAGACTTGTGCTCTAGACCCTTCACCAACCTAGTTGCCCTTCTCTGGACATGCTCCAGCACCTCGATGTCCTTCTTGAAGTGAGGGGCCCAAAACTGGACACAGTATTCGAGATGCGGCCTCACCAGTGCCGAGTATAGGGGGACAATCACCTCCCTGGTCCTGCTGGACACAGTCTCTCTGATACAAGCCAGGATGCCATTGGCCTTCTTGGCCACCTGGGCACACTGCTGGCTCATGTTTAGGCGGCTGTCAACCAACACCCCCAGGTCCTTTTCAGCCAGGCAGCTCTCCAGCCACTCCTCCCCAAGCCTGTAGCGTTGCCTGCCTTCTTCAGCAGTTTGAGTGTTTATAGACTCTCTGGTAGGTTTCTTGCTTCATGTGTGTTTAAGAAAGGATATCTTCATTTTTATGCCTTAAGCTCTGTGTTTCTCTTTGGCCTGCCTTATCATGATTTTATATTTTGCTTCCCAGACTTAACGTCTATTTCCACTTTTCTTTCTCGATACATTCAATTTTTTAAGGATGGCCTTACTTACCCTGCTCTGGAACCACAACAGTTTGATGGTGGCTTTTTTTGTTGGTCTTCCTACAGATGCTATTGAGAGGGATTGTGCATTTGCTCAAGTCTCTGATATTTTCAGACAATTCTTATGTCACCTGTGAACACTTCACTCTTTTGTCTGTTTTTTTACAAATATAATCATATTTATATTGTTTGGGTTTGGTTTTTTTTTTTTAAAGTGGAACGCTGTGGCTTTGACAGTAATATTTTAAAACCAGGCCTGTGCACAGCTCTGGATTCAGTGGAGAGTTGCTGCTCTACCTGCCTTTTCCCTGATTAGCTCCTCTATGGGGCAGTCTACAAATGTATTCCCAGCATCATGTTGCAATCACACTGCAGGTACTTAATTTATATAAAGAACTCATGTATCTCATTCTTACTGGGTTTTCTGCATTTGTCATCTCTCTAATTTCTATTAGTACATTACAGTCATTCTCTCCATCCATCCTGGTCTGAAGTATAGTCTTAATGCTGTGTTTTTGCTATTTAGGTCTGGCATGGCAGAAGTATAGTCTTAATGCTGTGTTTTTGCTATTTAGGTCTGCCATGGCAACTTTGTGCTTTGAATCACACACTTAACTTATTTATCTGATTTGACTGCATGTCTTCCTTAAAATATAGCACCACTGTTAAAGCTGGGCAGCTGCTTTTTTTTTTTTTTGTAATAATTTTTTCCTAGGTGTTACAATGTCTCAAAGATTATCTTTTGTTCCTTTCCAGTTCCGAGGTGTCTGCTATGTCAACTTCCGAATTTAAAAGCAAATATACCTGTTCCCTGATTTCAGCTTTTAGACTTTTAGCATTTCAATGGAAGCACAGACCCCTTGATAGAGTAACTTGTGTGTGTGTGTGCGCGTGCACACATGTGCATGCACCTTGTTTAAGTCGGACTTTTTTCTGCAGACTGATCTTCATTGTTTCTCTCCTGGGTTATCAGTCTCTACACTATCACTCAGCTGAAGATGTAGAGTTTTTCATGCCTTCACCCAGGAGGACATGCCTTTCCAGATGCTATACCTCTTTGCTCTCTCACAGATCTTTATTAATCTCCCATACAACTTTTTCAATTTTGAATGCCACCTTCCATTTCTAACATTTCTAAATGTAGGACCACATTTCCTAAACAGGATACCTCTCTTTTGAAAGTTTCCAATGAGTGTGAACTCTACATCATTTCTTTTTCCCATTTCCTAAATCACAACCTAAGACTGATTTTCGGTCTTTCTGTACCGTCACATGGCACTGGGAGCATTTCAACTAAGACGGCCATGAGGTCCTGGTGCTTATCCTCCCACCTAACAGCTTCCATTTCACCTCCAATGCTTCTACCCCTCCTTCATAACTGGGTTCATGATGCTTGCTGGGTGCAGTGGTGGCAGATCCCTCAGATCTCTAGGGAGACTCTTGGGGTGTACTGGGAAAAGGCAGACCATTGTAGAGGTACTCCCTACAAGTCTCTGTAAAGGTCTACGAGATCTCCCAGTGTTGTGTCCAGCAGGCACCACAAACTCAGTTATCTACATGCTTGACAGCCAAAGTATCTTCGGTTTTAGCTTGCCTCTTCCCATCCATGGGGAGAAATTCCCCATGGCACTCCCAAAGGGAGTATCTATCTCCAGTGCAAGTGGGTACAGAGTCCGCACTGGGTAGAAGGGGTCTACCTACAGGATAATTTCCCTTTCTGACAGCTTGCTGCCTTTCTGCTGTTAAACTGTTTTCTCCTGCAGCAGCCTGGGTCTTCTGGCCTAAAAGTGAGATTTTTCTATTATTTGCCTCAAAGTCTTGACGATGAATGTTTTTCTTTATTCCCAGTTTTAGTTTTTCATTAAAATAGTTTTCTTTTTTTTCCTTAGACTCACTAGAGAGCAGTTTGTACTGAACTTAGCCCTTTTTTTCCCAAATGGAAGACTTCTTGCTTCTGATAAACTAGGACCCTCCATAGAGATTTAAATCTGCAGTACAATGAAAGTCAAGCTATATCAATTACATGCTATCCTATAGAAGACTGTTCACGTACCTGAACAAAGAGAATCTGACAAAGCTCTAGAAGTGTTTATCAGATTTGAGAGATTGTATAACAGCGAGAGGCGGTGAACGGTGGGTAGCATTTATACATGTCCTGTGAATCATAAGTTTCTTCAGACTAGGGTTTAACACTGGAAAGTTATCCCAAAATACCATCTGCTTGTCTTCAGAAGCAGGGAAGGGGCTTTCTTCAAACAGACAGCTACAGATGCTGTTATTTCACCAAAGAAATGACAGGGGAGAGAAAGGAATAGGTACAATCATTGTTAGGCATTGTGAAAATGAGTAGAAAAAACATATCTTGAACGTAACGGGCAGACAGACCCATTATCTTGTCAAGATGCTGCCTCTGATAACAAGAAAGCTGCAGGAGTGTCTCTGGTGGGTGGTTGCTGGCCAGGCACTTGTCACCCCCAGGCAACGCCGGGGCTCGTGTTCACGTGCCAGTGCAGGACATCAGGCTCAGTGGGAGGCTTTGCACTGATTTCGGCAGCTAGAGCCTGGCTCCTTGTCAGCCTGTACAAAAAATATGCCTATAAACAACTGTCTTCTCTGCAGTATTGGTTCCTTTGTGATTAAAAAAAAGAAAAAAAAGAGGAAAAAAGTTCCATTATTACAAATAGAAAATTGCCAAAAATTATGTGGGAACGGCAATTACACTCCCACTCACTGTGGTCCAAAGCAGGGAGGAAAGTTGTTTCGTTTTTCTCCAGGAATTCCTGTCTGCCATTTTGGGGTGATATTGAAGCACTGGACTGGTTTGATCAAAGGCTTCCTACGCTGTCAAACTTGCTAATAATTCATGAAGTGTAAGGGACTGAAACCTGTCACAAAGTATGCTGTAAGGATATATTTTTTAAAGATGTTGACCATATTCTTTCTATCAGCACTTAAGAATAGGCATCTCTTTTACTTGCTTAGCAGCTGTCAGTTTAATGCTTAAAACACAATTTAATTCAGTGAGTCAATGCATCAGTTCCTGCACATGTGCTTCCAAGGGATGTGCTCATTGCAATGTCTGGCAAACCATTTCTGTGACCTCTTTGTTCACATCACAATGCAAATTATACAACTAAGCTGAACCTATAGGTCCACTTTAGTGATGCACTCTGAGTAACAGCAGACAAATCCACTAAGTCATCTCTTAATCTCTTAACATTCTTGTCTCTTCCACTGAATCTCAGTTGTGCATACTCTTATCTCAGTGTGAAGCATTTGGGATTAATGTCCACATTTTAAAGAACAGTTTCTGATTCTGGTGACCTCAGTATCTGAGGGCCAACTTGAGAAACTGGACCTGAAACTGGATACAGGACCTGATCTGCAGATGGCACAAAGCCTGCTGCTCCAAAAATCAGAAAAAAATATTCTTGATTTTCCTGATGGGAGACTAATCCAAGAGTAGCTATTTCTGACTGACTGTTCCTGCATTGTCACTTTTATTCTAGGATGGGTTAGAGGGCAGTGGGAAAAAGCAGGAAAGCTCAAGAGGACAAAGAGAGTCACCTGCTTTTACCTACCAGCCCATAAAGTCTCTCACAATATCCCAAATCTCATCAACCCTTTCAAGTTCTGTTCACTCAGGAGACAGCAGAGTCCCTTCATGCCTGAGCGCAAGAACATTGCCACGTCTGCCCTCCCCACCAAGCTGTTCTGCACCAAAAATGCCCATCAGCCATCATCTCAGGTATGCAATGGAATGGCATATAACAGGAATGCTGCTGCTTTTAGTCTTAGAGGGAATACTGGCCAGCTACAGGCTTTGAAGCAGGCAGCAAGCTGGCCACGTCCTGAACTGTCTGAGGCTCACCCATAACGAAAGGAGAAAAAAGTCCTCCCACCAAAAACTGAGCTTGGCATCAGAAGGTGAAGTTCCCATCAGCTACCAGCAGCAACAGGGAAAGAGACAGATGCTTTGAAAAGAAGCAGTGTCTGATGGAGCTCTCCGACTTACACATCAAAATAAGAAGAAAGATAAATAATAGGCCATATGTCTTCCTAATCACAGGTCTTTCTGCTAAGAGATACTTTTTGGAGTCATGGGTGGTGGATTTCTTCTTCCTCTCATTGAAGAAAAACTTAAGCCCTGAGTATGAGATTAAATAACAAGCAGCCTTAATCAACTTAATATCACAAGTCTATTCTCTGAACTTGATAATGAACAGTTTGTGAAGACGAGCCACCTGTTTCTTCTGTTTTGAGATAATCAGATTCTTAACATGGCATTTGGAAAATTGGAATTACTTTTGTTGTTGATCATAAGTGCAAAATTATGTCACTGCAACCGGGATGGGATGTGAAGGGGAAATGGGCAGAAGATATTGGAAACATACCTATCAAAAGGGAGATCATTCTCTGCCATCGGTAGAATTTTAGATATTCATTGGAAAGGAGTTGAGAAATAATTCTGCAATAAAAGACTTCTTGGCACCAGATAAAAGGGACAAATATAAAACCAAACCTTGAAATCTCAAATATGTATATTTAAATTCTTACTGGAGTTGCTTGCCAGAGCCAAATTTAATATTCAAGGTCAAAAGAAAACTTGTACAGGATATCTCTATCTAGACCAAGATTGCTCATTAGTCTGATTGATAGAAAAAATAGCATGGGAAGGAAGAAGCGTGCCTTTTTCCTCCTAAACATAAGATCAGTACATTTAGCGGTCGATGTTTCTGGAGTTTTAATTCAACTGAATGAAAGGAATTGATTTTTAGGGGTTGGGAGTTGGCACATTTGTCAAACCCAGCAATTTTAGTCAAGGTGTCACAGTGCGTACTTAAGAAATAAGATGTCCCAAATGATTTGTCAGCTTTGAAAGGTACTGGCCAAGATTTGCATTTTAGTATTTGATCATTCCAAAGCCTTCTAAAATGCTTTGTAACCATAATGAAATGTCAGGCACAGTTGGTAACAATTGTCCATTTCTTAGTACTTCTGTTATGTTTTCTTATTTAAACCAATGACCCTGGATTTGTAAAGGGAACCCAAAGTGGAAAATGAAGGTTCTTGGTGTCATCGAAAAGAAGCTGGAGGCCCATATGACTGAAAAACAACGTCCTTGTAGGATATTAGAATCATAGAATCATAGAATGTCCTGAGTTGGAAGGGACCCACAAGGATCATCGAGTCCAACTCCTGTCCCTGCATAGGACAACCCCAAAATTCACACCATATGTCTGAGGGCGTTGTCCAAATGCTTCTTAAATGTTGTCAGGCTTGGCACCATGATTACCTCCTGGGGGAGTGTCGTGGTTTAACCCCAGCTAGCAACTAAGCACCACGCAGCCACTCACTCACTCCCCCCCGGTGGGATGGGGGAGAGAATCGGAAGGGTAAAAGGGAGAGAACTCGTGGGTTGAGATAAGAACAGTTTAATAATTGAAGTAAAATAAAATAGAACAGTTAAAGAGGTAAAGCAAAGGCTGCACACACAAACAAGGCAAAGCAAGGAATTAATTCGCTACTTCCCATCGGCAGGCAGGTGTTCGGCCATCCCCAGGAAAGCAGGGCTCCATCACGCGTAACGGTTATGTGGGGAGACAAACGCCATCACGCCAGATGTCCCCCCCTTCCTTCTTCTTCCCCCAGCTTATATACTGAGCATGATGTCATATGGTATGGAATAGCCCTTTGGCCAGTCTGGGTCAGCGCCCCTGGCTGTGCTCCCTCCCAGCCCCCCGTGCACCGGGCAGAGCATGGGAAGCTGAAAAGTCCTTGACCAATGTAAGCGCTACTTAGCGACTATTTAGCGGTACTTAGCATCGACATTGTTCTCAATCTAAACCCAAAACACAGCCCCATACCGGCTACCAAGAAGAAAATTAACTCTATCCCAGCTGAAACCAGGACAGGGAGCTTGTTCTAATGCTCCACTACCCTTTGGGTGAAGAACCTTTTCCTAATGTCCAACCTAAACCTCCCCTGGCATATCTTCCTGCCGTTCCCTCGGGTCCTATCATTGGTCACCAGGGAGAAGAGATCAGTGCCTGCCCCTCCTCCTTCCCTTGTGAGGAAGCTGTAGACCGCAATGAGGTCTCCCCTCAGTCTCCTCTTCTCCAGGCTGAACAGACCAAGTGACTTCAGCTGCTCCTTGTACAGCTTCCCCTCTAAACCCTTCACCAAATTTAACTCTAAAATCTTTAAAATCAGAGGTGATGATGAAAATACTATCCATTACATATGATTCATTGGACTGGAAAATAACTGTTAAAATCACACTTAGAAAAAGTTAATACCAGATAGAAGAAAAAATTCTAAGCTTTCTGCATTTGGCAATCTGTTTTCACCATTAAACAGTCTCCAGAAATGCCAAAGCCCAAACTAGCCTCTCCACTAATACCTTGAAAACTAAGATAATTTCATTTAAAACCTGGAATACAAGATATTGATACAAGTAATGAAGTACAATTAAGGCAACTGCAGAAAGAGTGGCAGTGATTGATAATGATTTGTGCAGTGGTACTTGTCAGTCTTGATTTCTGCTCCAGATGAAATGAGTAAGATAATAGGCTGAGTACTCTGCTAAACTACACAGAAATTAGTAACCAGACCAGCATTAGTTACTCAGTGCAGAGATAGAAAGGCATGTAATTTTAAATGGTCTCTCCAGGTCTTTCAATTCATTAACACAATTTTAAATGTCAGGCTTATTACTGAAGCTTCAATTTTACTGACAATAGGCCTTTACTTAAAATCACAGCAGATGCAGCAATTTTCTAAGTACCGAGCAAAAGGCTCCAGAGCTGTTGCAAATGTTCCTACAGATTTAGGACTTTGGAGGTATTCATGGCACATAACTTCAGCTGTCTAAAAGTTAGGTATCCAGCCTCAGTTATCATTAAGTTCCCTCTCTAGTCAACAGGGGAAGTGAATCACCCTTTGAAATTCCTTCCTCTGCCTCTCTGGCCATTGATAGAGGCTATTTCATAAGCTTAGCCTGGACCTTACTTCTAGATGACTGAAGTTAGGTGAAGTGAAGTCTGCCTGACATGACTTTGATGCTCCACAGGCACAGATCCCATGGAGGGGGTCTCGGAGGTGTGGAGAAAATGTCCTGGGTGACATTGTGCCCTCGTGACATTGATTTCTCCAGCATGTTTGCAGTATATGAGGGGAGTCTGCCACTAATCAGTCAGCAGTTTGGGGTACCTCATCTCCTATATTCGGCACTTCATATAATACCATGCTGCCAACACTGACATTTCAGCTGTAACCAGCACAATGTGCAGGAAACAGATGGAATTAACTGCGTAATGGAAATACTGGATTTAGAAATAACTCTTTGTTAGAAGAAGCCAAGTTTCAGAGTTAATAATATAGAGGGAAATCAACCTAGCGAGATACATGAGATATATAATTAGCGAAGTCGTGTTGATCAAAACAGTGCTTTAATAACTTCTACTTTTTAAACACTGTCACAAACAAATCAATGGATGTCAGTCAATTTATTATTCACTCTGGTTAGAGATTAGTTTCTGGGAAATGACTGCAATATCTTAGCATGATTACACAGTATTAAATAATTATTCAATGTGAAGTAATGCTCTTCACCAGCACTGCCAACAATGCTGAATGTTGTTTTGCCTAAGTAAAGAATAAAAGTTCTGGTCCATAATTCTATTATTTTTGCCTCCTTTGCTCAAATGTAAGGATGTACTCTGCAGTCACGACAGGGTTCATTTAGTGAAAGTGCCTTCTGGGTTTACCAGCTGATGCCCCCGTCTCAAGGTATGGTTAGCTAAGGAGATAAGGGTAGTTAACTGAGGGTAGCAAGCAGTTCCAGAGTATCCATGGACATTTAGGTGTGTACTTAGAGATGTCTACATATGAGTTAGGCACCTACGGCCCAGTGTGGTCAGTGGAGATATAGGACTCCGTTCAGCTAAGTGTTGAGTGCCATCTGACATGTCTGGTCCCCAGCTGCTGCTACAGAGGGCATTACTCTCGTATAGGCCACACACACCATCCCACATGGATGTCTTGGATACTCAAGGACATCTCGATCAGCACTAGGCACCTATGTGCAGACAACTGGATTGAATCCTGAGGAAGCACAGCCAGCAGACCCCAGAAAATAATTCAGTTCACCCTGACATATTTACTTACTGCTTGATTCAGTTTTCCATACATGAGGATTTAGGGCTGTTTGGGATGCCATGGGACACTTGAGACTTCCACATGGGGCTGGCAGACAGCCCCATGACCTACAGGGGACCACAGCCTGCTGGAGGCCAAGCAGCGTAGATGACACTATGTGCAGGCACCCGACCAGGCATGCAGGTCTCCAGTGCCTGGCCACTGAGCAGCTCCCTCCACCCCAGGGATATCTCAGCTGGGATGCCATTGCTCACGATGGGATCCTTGGCAATAGAGCTCTCAGTCCCCTACATTCAGGTTTCATAATCTCAAACTGAGTCCTGCCCTGAATGCTGGACAATTATGTCTTGTCTTTTTCTATCTTGCTGAAGAAGCTGGAGTGGCCTCTGCAGAGTTTTATTTCTCAAGGGCTTAAAAACACCCATGGGTCCAAAAGGCCTGGAGAAATTCTATTTTCCACTCTTTTCACAGGTGGAGGGAACACCAGGAGAAGTTGATAGTGCCTGCAGCTCTCACACAGGGGACTCTGAGGTAGACTTTCCCTGGTGTCACCTCTCCTCCCCTGACCTGCCCTCCTTTCTCACAGCACATTAATCAGATCAGCCTTCACTACCCTGTCCCAGTCTCACCTGAAGGGCATCTGCCTCTTACTCCATGTGCTGTGAAATCAGTGTGCAGAGGAGGAACAGCGAAATATAAGAAGGGAAGGGACAGCATGTTGAGTATAAATGAAAAGAGCTACATAAGAGGTTGATGACTCTGCTAAATTCATTCTTGCTGTAATCCCACTACAAGTAATAAACTGCAGAGACAAACGCACCCCAATGCCCAGGGGCTCTTGTAAATTGTCTCCTATGGGCCCAATCCAAAGGCTATGGAAATCAATGCATCTCCTTCCCATAACTTCAATGATCTTGAAGTGACCTTGGCATCATCTCTTCTGCTTCCCATTTTTAATTCTCTATTTTTCCTCTGCTGCAAATTTTTAGTGCCTTAAATATGCTGTGAATTATGGCAACCAGCCACAGAAATCTGATTCTTTCAGGAGTCTGTATTATGTTCTGCCAGATAATCCATCTGTGCAAATGAGCCTGAAAACAGGAATTTAGCCTTGCTGAAATTAAGCTGAGAGAAAAGCCTAAAAACAGGAATTTAGCCCTGCTGAAATTAAGCTGAGAGAAAACAGAAAGAAATTACCATTTGAAATGCAGATCTGCTACTGCATTTTAAAAAGATGTGGCCATGATCTCATTTAATCTGTTCCACCTGTGACACTCTCCTATATATAATACCATTTTCTCTGGGTTTGCATGTCTTCATAAATCGACTGCAAGTGGACAGTGTCAAATTTTAGCTACAAATGCTAAAATTCTTTATTCATCTATTGAACAAGCCCCAAGTGCCACTTTCTCTTCTTATTTCAAACTTAGGGGAGCTGGGCCAGGCTTATACATAAGTAAAAGGCTAAGTCACTTCCCATGTCCCTCCTACCATGGGGGACATGCCAGTGATGCATCCAGCCACAACGCATCCAGCTAATTTGTATTATCCAGACAACCAAGAGGCATGATAACAGCTTTGAATTAGTACAGCTGGGGACTTTGCTATGAATTAGCCAAACCAAGGTGAAAACTGCTGCCCTTCTCTCCCAAACTCCTGTGTTGAAACACATTTCAACAAAGACAACAAAAACAGAAATAGAAAAAAAAAAACCAACAAAATCAGAAAAAAACACTTCTGGTTTTCCTTAGTATAATGGATATACTTCCATACTTCCATAATTCCCATTTACAGACACACATATACAGAAAGAAAGATGAAGCACTGCTCAGGAAAGGGTACCGTTAGAGAGAAGCACAGGATGAAGAGAAGCCAAACTCTTGCAAAAAGACACAAATCATCCCGGGAGTGAATAAACTGGAGGTGAGTGGGCAGGAAAGCTGTAGAAGATACCCACAACCTGCTCAGAGCACATGAGGCCTCAGCTGACCCCTGCCCATCTTCATCATCCTTAAGAACATATTGGAGAAATATGTCTCAGGGATGGCATGGTTAAAGTTCATTTTTCCTTTGGTAAAAGGACAACTGTAGGTGACCAGTAAGGAGCCATCCAGCCCTGTTTTTTCCAGCTATAATTCTCAGCTATGTAGGAAACGGCACAAGAAAAGGGGCCAGGGCGTCCAATATCACACCTGGGTTCCCATCTAGGAATGAGGAGTACGGCATGTCCTGTGACATCCACAGCTTTGACACTGCTAGGAAAAACATCTGTTGGGAATGGCAGGAAGACATGCCAGGCGAGGTTTAGGTTGGATATTAGGAAAAGGTTCTTCACCCAGAGGGTGGTGGAGCACTGGAACAGGCTCCCCTGGGAGGCAGTCACGGCGGCAAGCCTGACAACATTCAAGAAGCATTTGGACAATGCCCTCAGACATATGGTGTGAATTTTGGGGTTGTCCTATGCAGGGACAGGAGTTGGACTCAATGATCCTTGTGGGTCCCTTCCAACTCAGGACATTCTATGATTCTATGAAAATGACACTGATTCTGTTTCCATTTAAAACAAATAGCAGTTGACTTCCTATGCTATTATTTCATATAACATAACAAGTAATTGTTTAAGCAGCTTCTTCAATAAAGGTGTCAAAGTTTTCTTTGGCTGAAAGCTGCTAAATATTACAGTCTTTTTACAATGAAAGCCATGAGTAGAAAGCAAGCTCTGTTGTATTGATTTCTAAGTACATCGCAAGGAGCATCTCCTATGACCACGCTGAGAGCTGGCAGACTTGAGAACTATGGTACACTGCAGAAATAACCTGCTGGATTTCCTATTCTGCTATACTATTTAGCAATTTCACTGACTTCAACAGAGGTTGAAGTTAACCTAACTAATCCATGGGAGAGCTTTATCTGTATTAGATGGAAGTCCATTGGAGTCATCTCCTTGGTTTTGAAGGACCATGGGATCAGGCATTCGTACTCTTCCTGAGCCAGAATCTGGCCAGGAGAGTTAAACTCAGATTTTATACTCAGGATGTTGCACATCGTACATGTACTGCACACTGGACATTTGGGATACAAGTCTCATTCTCTTAACAGTGAATAACTGACCTTTTACTGCCTCCTGTAAAAAATATTGAATCATTTATTAAATTACTGTTATTAGGGCTGTCAGGCAGATAACAGTAAATGACTGAGAATTTTTTTTTTCACCTTTGCATCCTATTTCATTGCTGCCATGTGACACATGCCCTTGTATACCAACTGAATGAGGAAATGTTGCATGGTGTAGCAGCAATGAATTGTTGCTTTGTTTAAGGGACACTGCCCATTGGGGGGACCAGGATTTTGTACGGTAATTAATGACCTTCCTTTACTTTGAGTCCTCAGCTTTACCTGATTGGCTTGGGGAGACAGTAAACAGGGCAGTGAGTGTGTGTCTGCTTTATCTCAACAAAAACATAAGTGGGTTTGCTGGAAGGCTTAACTGAAGGGGCTGAGGACTTTTTATCCTCCAAGATGCCCATTTATCTCAGTCCTCTCAAGATGCAGTGATTTTAGAAATGACTAGGTTTCTGATCCCAGTTTCCACTCTTAATGGGAATTTATCTGCATCCCAAAAGCTGCCAGCTTCAGTCAGCAGGCTGAGACGAAGGGCAAACAGGCAGCACAAGACAAGCATCATGGCTAGCCTGCTACCAGTACCTGAGACAGCTGGCTAAAGCTAGCCCACATGTTTGCCTTGTACGGCCATCACTCCCATGGTTGTTTGATAGACGCATTTTCAGACAAATCAAAACCACCATAGCCCCTCCAGAAGGACTTTGTGAAATAAAAATTAAGTCCTATACATCATCTTGTGGTCTACAAATTTATATTTCTTAGGCTTTGTGAGTAAACAGAGAACATCAACCACTAAATTGTCATTCTGCATCAACTCCTGAGCAGTCAGTGCTTTACAGATTGCCACTCAGTAGGTGATACGATATTGTTCATTATGTTTGGTGGGAAATGACACTACATTTTTCA
This sequence comes from Theristicus caerulescens, assembly GCA_020745775.1. Taxonomy (NCBI): domain Eukaryota; kingdom Metazoa; phylum Chordata; class Aves; order Pelecaniformes; family Threskiornithidae; genus Theristicus; species Theristicus caerulescens. Next base: position 114,228,843 of record CM036559.1, on the reverse strand, counting down.
CAGTGCTTGAATGTGATTTGTCCACAGCACAAGTACATGGTGAACACTGCAATTGCCGTTTCTCACTAATTATGTGGAAAAATCCACCGAGGGAAAAGAAACTCTTGCAATAGCTTCTTAGCTAAGAAGAAAAGGAAAAGGACATGAAAAGTAAATGTACATCTTTAGAAATAAATAGAATATTTTTTCCATCCATAAAAAAGCAGAACTACTACCAGCAAATTGTTTTTCGCCCCCGAGGGCTTTGAAGAAAGAAAAGGGAAGGTTAGATTCACGGCAAAGTGTGAGGTACTGAGTCAGTGCACAGAGCATGACGAATCATGCCCAAGGCATTGCTGCTGAGGCAAAGCTACTGGTATTTAAGGTTGATTGAACAGGACAACAAACAAGGTTCTGTTCAGGTGCTCTGGTTCCTACAACGGGGTATGTGGGCGAAGGCTTTGTGGGGTTGCATTCAGAAGATTACACCAGAGATGTCAATAGTTCTGGTTCACAAAGGGGATTGAAAATAACAGTAATTAAAGTTTTAGCTATGTTATTAACTTTGTGCCCATAATTTCAAGGACAAAATGTTCAGACTGAATTTCCCCGCTCTTGCCTACTGTTTCTACAAATTAGATCTGGGTATCACTGCAAGTAACGACCACAGGAGCATTCAGAGGTGTTAAATGCAAGTGGATTTCAACCCTGCCACTGGAAATGACCTACCAGGAGAGGAGTGCAGCTAATGGAAAAGCTACATTTCATAATGGGGAAAAAAAATATTTTTAAGTTTTTAGGGCTCACCCATATTCCATTTCTTTTTCACAATCCTCTTAGCCAAAAAACCTACAGACATAATAAATGACAGTCCAAATTTTAAAAATTTTATTTTATATACCAATTTGCAACATCTTTAAGGGGCATGTTTTGCAGAAGATGAGTGATGAGCACTGCTTTTATTCACTAACAGAGTTAGTGGAAAAGAAACGTCCTGACAGCATTGGCCCCAGTCACCGGTGTCCCCTTCAAGGCATTGCACTCTCCTAAATTCATTTGGAGTTTATCTGAATGGTCTTTCAGGTCTATCTAGCAGGATGCAGTATAAAGTGGACTCGGAGAAAGCCCATGCAGGACATCAACTAACAGCAGGTCTAATCCTCAGATAGACAAGGAAAAATGTCTACAACAGGCTGATAGCAGTCAGCAGCAAAGACATAAGAAAAAACATATTTTTCTGGGCATCTTAATTATTCTCAGGAAAAAAAATCCCAGTCCTGGACCAATGTTAAAAATAAGGTAAGTACTTGCCACAGGCAATCCTGCCAGTGAGTCAGGAAGGAGGAGATATCACAAACACCTTGACACTCCTTAATGCCTCCTCAGATTTGCACAGAGCTACAAAACTGATCGTTGAGTTCCTCATCCTCAGCCCTGCTTCTCTGAGCCTGCTAAAATAAACTTTGCTGCCTGTTTATGCCTTTTCCCTCTGCCCTCTGAACTCACCTAAAGGTCTGGGAGTGGGCTCTCCACCCTCCATTGCTGCTGAAGTCCCTGGTGTTGGCTGCCACACTGTTATCCTGGCTCCTGCCCATTCTTGGCTCAAAGCCTGGGGCCAGCAGTTGGGCGAGGAGTTTGGCCTTTAGTGCAAATTAATTCCTTTTCTAACTCTTGCCGTGGGGGAATAAAGTATGGAGACGTGGCCAGGGAGTGGGGAGGGAAGGCCGGAAAATAAAATATATCGGTGTTTTAAAGAAAACATCACCAATTTGGTGGGAAGAAATCTGAGTCACAACTTTTCAACAACTGAATCTGGTAATTTTGTGAACATCTTTCTCATCCATATCCCCACCCCACCTCCCTTGAGCTTCTGCCCTTCAAAATAATCACTTTAAAAGGGCTACTAGCAGCAGGAGAGAGAAGGGCTTCAGATCCCTGTTCCTCCGGCCTGCACTTCACCCTGAGCCAAGATGCTTCAGATATCTGATTAGCGGCATCTTGCTCTGGCTCCTGCAATTCTCTACTGGCACATTTGACCTTTAATTTGGAAAGGAAACATTCAGCCTGGCCTTCTACCTTGGAAAGGATGCTGACACCTGCCACATACTTTCACTTGGAAGAGAAAGTAATTCCTGGTCTCTTTAATACGGTAGATAGCTGGGGTGACCCATGGGACAAGCTAAATGGATATTTTGGGAACGGTGATTCTTAACCAAAAGCTCAGCTTGGAAGGGCTTTCCACATTTGTGAGTCAGTTTGGTATTTATTTAGCTGCTAGTGTGTGAGTTCCTCTGACACTAAACAAGCTCCAGCACATTCAGGGCTTTAAATATTCCTCTCTCAGACCACGGTACTGCCTTTGACCTTGAGGGAGCTGGAGTACGCCTGGCTACAGCAATGGTCCTTCAGGGCCTCACGAGCCCAGGATGTCCTCCAGCAGAGGACATCTTCCACCGCACACCACACCAGGACTAGCGGGGGCCTGGGAAGCTCAGGCCAGGGTCACAAAGGGCTATGAGGGGACATCGTCCATGAACCAGGCGCCGTACTGGGAGGGGAGACAATACAGAGCAGAGCACAGTCATGAAGCAAACACATTGTCACTTGGCACAATCAAGTGTTGTTGTTTTTAAGCTGATTGAGACCTAATAAGTTATAATGAAGCTGTAAGAGCTCCGGCGTACAGCATATCACAGTTCGGTCTGTGTCTATGTGATCAGGGCAGCCTTCGAGCCAGCAGGGATGGAGCAGCACATTGTACTCTTCCAGTCGGGCTATGTGTTAAAAGTGCTGCAGGGGAGACCAGAAGGACTCCTTGGATGCAGAAAGAGCTGCTTTTTGGGTGGTTACACACTGCCTGTTTTTTTAAGAGGGCCTTATAAATGCTTTTCCTTATATCAAACAGGGAAACAAAGAGGAACAACAGGCAGGAACAAGAGGCTCGCTCACTCCCAACAGCAATTAAAACATTCACATACTTTGCAATATGGTAATACATGCTCTTGATGGCACAGTTATTTTTCTCCTGTCATTTACTTTGGGGAAGCTGGCTTATATGCATTTACTTCTTCATGCTTTTTGAGTGTCATCTATGCTGAGCATGCAAGAACATTAAAGTAGGACAAGAAATGGCAGAGATTCATTAAATACAGTGCTCTGGTTTGATCAATAGTGCTTAAGTAGTCCTGGTAGCCACATTTTCTGAGCATCTCAGAGCTTTTTCTCCATGTATTTATTCTCATAGCACTCCTGTAATACTTTCTAAACCCATATGACAGAGGAATAACTAAAATACAGATAGTGAGGGCCATTAGGCTATCTATTACACCACATCTGTACAAGTAAATAAAACATGCCAGGGACCCTTAGCTGACCAACTGGCACAGTACAGCTCACATCCATGTAGATACCCTCCACCTACTAAAGCAGAGTGACCTCATCCAAACTGCCTGCAGGGAATAGTCCCAGGCCTGTGCTAAACCAGGCTTTGCCAGACGCAGCATCAGCTGGCCCAGGCCAAAACGGTGCGGGAAGTGTGCTACGAACTCGGCACAAAGGGAGGTAATGGTGGGACAGTCACTCTGAGCACCCTGAGCTGCCATTTGGGAGCACCTGCTTCCCGGTTAGGGATGCACATGGAGCTAGGCACCCGCAGCTCTGCACCGCAGCGGCTCGGAGTGGTCACCCACAGACAGCGATGGCACCAAATGTGACAGCAGTTGAGGATACTTTATCCAAAAGCAACACACATCAGAGCTCCTGTGATCAACACCATCTGACAGGTTGTAGCAACAGTTTTCTGCAATGCATGCGAGTGCAGAATTAACAGAAACATGACCCTGGCTGGTTTGCAAGTTACTGCAATAAGCCTGCGATAACTTTGTTTTAGTTTAATGCAAAACCCATTAGCAGTTGCATTTGAAGCGAATAGGGCTCTTCCCATAACCACTAGTGCATAACCTCTGTGATCAGTCATTTTTCCCTTAAATGTTGATACCATAATTGAACGCTTTCTCTGGACAGAAAAAACAGATCAGCATTTCATAAAGCCTGGCACAAAATCACCAAGCAGAGGGGAAAAATAACCCTCTATCAAAATCCTTCCTGGTGAAACCACATTCATCAAGTAGGGGGAAAAATCTGGCAAGATAAAACAATTTTTCAAGGTATCTGTTAAGTACTGCACTTCTTGAGAATCGAAAGCAATAAATAGCACAAGCAACAGGTGCAGAACATCACACGGTATGGGTAATTAATGCCACCCTCCCTGATACTACATGTATGTCAGGGTCCAGTGAAAGAAAAAAGACATTTGAAAACATACCCCATTTGATTGTTACTCACTGAATAAAACAAGGAGTTCAGAGATGAATATGCAGAAAGTATTTAATTTTGTATTTTTTTATATTATATATATATATATATATATATATTTATATAAAACCTCCCTCAAGCATTAGCTGGAGCTCTTAAAAATACATGAGCATACATAAGATATCTTTACTCCAGCACCAGCTGGAGTTATTGTGGTTTACAATAACAAAATTAAAAAAAAACTCTCAAAAGGCTCAGTTTCCTACGCAACCCCCACAACATAATGGTGAAGTACGAGTGCCATCGGGCCAGGAATGAACAGTGAGAAACTGCACCATAAAGCCGCTTTCTCAGCTGAACCAGACACCTCCAAAGTAAAGATTTTGTGACTGCATCTGCTCAGTCTAAAATGCTATTTCACGTGCAATGATCAGTGGAGTTGCCAACAGCACTGAACTAATTGTTTGAGGTTTTATCAGCTTTCTGGCACACATCATGGTATCCCAATGTCAGGAAACCAGACCTGTGCGACCACTGGGAAAGAGCAGAGTCATTTAACACCAATATGCTATTGCTCCCAGATTCATTTTGAGATCTTCATAACTATTATCTATAAAGCATCAGTAATTACTTATATTTTTCCCCCTTTTATAAACATAAACATTCTGCCTTGAAAGTGATACACAACTAATATGCTCATATAAAATACCATTTTCAGTGGCTACTTTATAAAGGGTTATGTACCAAGTTGTGAACTGTACTCCAAAAGACCACAGAGAGCTTTATGGAGGTTCACTTGAGGACTTCCTTGAAATCTTCCTTGAAGGCTTCTGAAGAAAAATGGTGACATAAGAATAAGTTTGAACCCAAATCAGAATCCATTTCAAGACAAGCAAATTTGAAGGTGAGACTCATCAAAGAACTGGATTCAGTGAGCAACCTGAGAGCTTTGTAGCTGAACAAAAAAGAACAAACCTCTCATATTTCTGTGTATTTGACCTTAAACAAAGCAATGACTTTCTCACATCTTCTGCTTTAGTGTAATATACTTTTTTTCATTTTTTTTCTTAAAAATGCAGTTCCCATAGTACTGATACTCATAGTGCTAATGAGTGATTTTAGGGTAGCTGGAAAAGTAGAGGCAAAAATACGGTGAGAGTTGTTGTGACATCTAAGGCAAGGACCTGGCATTTTCCTAATATAGAAGATTGTCGCCTGTGTAAAAATAGCAGATTAATCATACTGATTAAGTGTGATGCACATATACATGCAGTAATACTAGCAGATGATCCTGAAAATGTATTAACAGAAAATGAGGCAAGAACAGCAAGTTTCATTCAAGCTTGCTGCAAGCTCTGTCCAGATAACAGGATACAAACTTAACCTTATGCAAACCATTACTGGAGTATCATCCTCCTGCAACCATAGCCTTCAGCAACCCATTTGGAGAAGCATACAAAGAGGCTTGGTTCATGCAGCGATATGCCTAGAGCCAGTCCTGGTACCTATTATGCTAATATGTTGGCAAGATGCTTATAAACTGTTATCAAGATGGCTAAGCCAAGCCTAAGCTGCAAGGTCCTAATCTTTGGTTAGCAATGCCTCTTGCAGAGAGAGGTAAGACTAAATTCATGGTCTGACAGATAATGAAGCAACTTTCTCTTATGTTAAAGTCTCACTGCTACCTACTAAAAAGCAGCAAATATGAGTACAAGTGATTCTCTTTTGAGTAAGATCTACAGAAGGCAAAGACAGTAGCCTTGTGATTTCTTTTCGGGACTCTTTTGGTTCCCTCTAACATGACGTAAGATTGTTGCAGGAACACCCCACTCTGTCTCTAAAAGGTTACAGCTCTAAGAAGCAGCCTGGGGATTTGGCTTTTCCATGGTAGGGAACCATTCCTCTGCTCAACAAACCAGCACAGTTTGGTTCTTTGCCGACCAAAATCCCAGTGGAAAGAAACTACCCAAGGATACAAAGCAAACATAAACCTCGTGCAGAACACCTGGGTGCCAGGACCCTGAACACACCCAGCGCACAGGACTGTGCGCAGGGTGCAGGGCAGCAGCGCAGGGCCAAAAAACACAAATGGACACGAGCTAAAATCAAAGCTGTTTAATATTGCCATCAAGCAATTCCTGCCATCCCCAACAATAAGGATCCTACAGCATCACATGGATCTGAGACACCAAGGAGCTCGCTATTTCTCCCATCTACCCCAGGAAGAAAGTGACTCTGCACTCATGCCCTCAGCAAACACCAAGACACATTTGCCTCCAGTAAGACAAATCCACTGAGGATTTTGCAACAGAGGCCTGTCCCACATCAGCCAGGATTTCATTAAAAGCAGAAACACAAGTGCTCTGGTACCATGGAAGACACATGGCCCAGACTCTTCCTACCTCCTGCTGGGTTAGTCATTGTACTAATGTTGTTTCATTACCAGCCTGTATCTCTCCCTAGGACACAGCATGGATGTTTCTGGTATAGGGTGGAACCTCCACCACTAGCTGCTGAGCTCTGTCATGTACGATCAATAAACAATTCATTGAACTCCATAAGCCTTTGAAGCTGAAGATATGCTTGTCAGCCAGACCATGTTGTGGCATACATCTAAGGTGTATTGCTCTTGGGGCTGTTGGTGCAGTGAGCAGCATGGACTCTTAGCACTTCCCAGAATAGTACTCTTAACAAGTGTTCATTTTCCTTTGAACAGTTGCCGCAAGCAGTGAGGCAGACGAGCCTCCCCCATGCTGTGCATGTTTATGTATAAATGTAAATCTTTCTTACCTTTCATCTGTGAAAGCTGAAACACCACCAAATGTTCTCGTTTACTGAAAACCCACATGCTGCTGCTGACAGAGAAGCAGCTTTCCATCCGGCATTATGTACATTCCTCCAGACATGCACTAAATTCATTTTGGATTGTAATAAAAAATTGCAGTATTATTTTTACTTGAACCAGGGTATTTAATATGTTGTATAGACAGTGAAATGCAGAAAAGCTTTTGGAGACTTCAAGACAAAAAGAATAATCATCTCTAGGGTAGGTCTAGCATGGGGCAAGTATATTTGGGTTAGGAAAGCATTTCTGAGCTGTCTTTTCGCCTCTGCCTAAGATGTCACCCTTTTATAACATGTTTTGCATAAGTAATTTTGGCGAATTGCATACACAGCAATCAAGCCAGTGAATTTTGCAATAGGACATATTAAAACATCAAACTGGAAATCATTATGCCTCTTTAACGTGTTAATCTTTTCACACTGTGACTTTTAAATAGATGGTGAGATTTCACCCCACAACGGTGTGTCTAAACAATAACAAATCTTCTGCTAACATAGAATCAACCCTACTTAGTGTCACTCTGCCTTAGGTTCAATAGTCTACAATGCTGAAGCAAATTCAGACCAACTAGAGAGAGAACACCAAGTAAAAGCAATAGTGGTAACTAAAATTAGCCTGACCTTTGACAAGAGAAAAAGAGAACCAGTGTCAGGGCCTTTTCTACATGCTACCTCTCAAACACTAAGCAGTGAGCCATGGTTTCAGTTTGTTCATACCTGCTTCTCACGGTGCTTCTAGAAAGAAGCTGTCCTTTAACACAGGTCACCTACAACATGGTTGACTCTAAATTTTGAAAAGCACTAGTGGCATGCTTAGTAAATGCTATTAATTAAGTATTACTTGGAAGAAGTAAAAATCATGGAAATCAACTAGAAAATTGCTTGATGTTCTTGAAAAGTGAGCTGTATATATAGTTCATTGTACGCATCCTTGTATTAGTGCAGATTGTACCATGAGACCCAAAGAGCCTTCCCTCATCCCACCGTTCTCTGGGGAAGAGGCAGATGGCAAATAATTTTCCCACCTGGGGAAAATTTTCAAGAACTGAAAAAAATTCTTCACCCCAAATCAGCATAAGAAGTGTTCATGTCAATTTAAAAAAAAAGATTAAATGACCTGGATTTAAAAAGAGATTTCAATTTAGTTTTGATGATTTTTGGTTTTTCACCGTACAGTTTCAGTAGGAAAGTCACTTTCAAATGAGAGAAATGGAATTGTCTACATGTAAATCTTGAAATATCTCATTTCATATCTCCAAAACCAATGGTTGTTCAGATCACATGCCTCTGACTGTGGCATCCATTGTATCTTCTCTCGTTCTAAGTTATGCGCTATGGAGGGGACAGAGATCTTCTTTTCATTCTGTGTTTGTGTAACACCTAGAAGAAGTCCTCAATCTACTAGTAATAAGCCTTTAAGTGTAACAATGATACAAACAATAAATAATAATTGAAAAACTGGAAGAAGCAGGTTGTCCTTTATGTCAGCAAGTCCTGAACAATGTAAAGCTTTATAAAGACAAAACTCATACCCGAAAGGCCACGGAGAAACTTAGAAGCAGTTAGTACATCACAATAAACTGATTCTGATTTGCCAATAACTTAATTTTAAAACTATATCAAGTAGCAGTAATGATAGTAAAAGAATACTGCAGGAGAAATTTATTAATGAATAACAATGTGAATTCAAAGCACTTTGCAATATATGGTGCAAGTGGAAAATCTTACATATTATTAAACAATATCATAAAGCAGAGAGTATCCAATCAACATGTTGATTGGTCTTCAATTTCAGAATCACAAACCCAATTAATTTTCACAAGGTTTCCACCATAAAAGCCTTCAGTCCATGTGTCAGGTCACATGCCATAGCTGGGACTCACCCAGGATCGTGGCTCTGCATCAAAACAACTGATCAAAAAGCCCACTCCATGCCTCCAGCGGGCTTTGCCCTGAGGATCTGGAGGTGCAAGAACAGTTCAGACTTGAAAATCCAATTCAGCTCTGTCTTCAATGTCCTGTCTTTCCTCTCAGATGATTTTGAACCCAGAACATCAAAGCAGCAGGAGCTAAAAATAATGTTTCTAGATGAACAAACAGTGGTAACAGCGTATGAAGTAAATTTTCTATCTTCTATCTTGGTTTCTGTCTTTCAAACTATGATGATTTCTCTAAACCAACGCTATTCATGTGAAATCCAGAATCCCAGGTTACATGTGCATTATGGTCACTATTAGCATCATAATATTACTAAAATCAAGGTATGATCAAAGTGGTACGGATTTACCACAGACGCTCTTTGCAGATACTCCCGCATTCTCCCACAGTCCTAATATCAGTTTGGCCATTTGTATTTTCTTTGTATTTCCTTTGACCTCAGACAACTCCCTCCACTTGAAGTTTGTTCCGTTATTCTCACAAAACTGTTCTGAGTTTCTTATAGATTGATTGACACACGAACAATTAGAAGATTCAAAAACAATTATCCTCCATCATAAGATGTACTATAGTAATAAGGAATTTTTTTAAAGGAACTATTATAAATCATTTAAGCTGTTTATAAAAATAGAACTGAAAAGAGTAATATTTCTGAACACTGAGCTACAATGGAGCATATTTTTAGATGAACTTGCTTTTTAGATATACGCAAAAAATCCGCTCAGTATTCCTCCCCCACACGTGAACTTGAGAATTTACTCCACAACTTCAAGAATGAAGACAATACCTTCTTAAACTAGTGATCAGATAATAAAGTTTCTTAAGAGCACTTCTGGCATCTTATTTTTGCGAGCATCTTTTTTAAAACATTGTACACATAAATCATCCAGAAACAGCCAGCACACTTTTGCTAACATGATGCTTGCTGATTTTGATACTCTCCTACCAGGCCTTGTGGCTCACTGGTATCCAGCCCTCAGCTATACAGTAAGTATAGCCTGAAGCGAGCACTACACAGCTGCACGTATTGCTTTTGCTTCAGTGGTGATGTAATGGAAGAGTAATGGAGGAGAGCTTTTCCTCTGATTAAGTTCCCCACCCACTGTCCTAAAAGATAAGCTGGGGTTCACGCAGTGTACATTTCATACCACACAGTCTCTCTTCCACCACGTGTTTAGTTTCGAGTTCCTTATTATGAGAACTACGTGAACCAGCTGGAAGGAGTCCAAAGAGGAACAAAAAGGATGATTTGAGAATAAACAGTGTTTAAAGAAATAGCGGACTTGTTTAGCCTAGAGAAGATGAGAGGCAACATGATAAATAAGGGTAAAGGGTACAACAAAGAGGAAAGGAATAAATTGAACTCCATCCCTGTCCTATGGATGAGACAGAGCAAAATGGCTTTTGATATCGGTTAGACATTAGGGATGCTCTTTCCACCTCAGACGACTCTCTCACCTAGCTGTAGACAACTTAATCAAGATCCAGATCTCCAGTTCTTCTAGCAGAAACTTAGAAACCTACAGTATTTGTAGATATATACCTGTAGACATCTATACTTAGAGAATTAATCCCATGATGATTATTTGAAAGACATTTCCCAGGGAAATTATTCAAACAGTACAGACCGGTCAGTGCTGGAGCATTTTGCCTACAGAGTATATGGTGCCTCCATCCCCAGGCATTCTCAAGAAGAAGTAGGACAAACACTTTCAGGACTAATTTAGGTGGAGATGATCCTGCTGTGGAGTATAAAGATGGGCCAAATGATGTCTCTTCTCATACTATTTTCTATGATTTCTACGATTCTGCTTATAAGGACGTACAAGGGTGGCCAGGAATGGCGGAAATAGGCCCCAAGAGGCTCAAAGACTGGAGCAGATAAAAAAGTGATTGTATAAAGTCATTATTGCCTCCCGACTAAAATATAGACACTGGAAACTGTTCTGTTGGTTCAAAAATTGGAAAAGAAATCAAAGTGAACCAAAATCTGAGAACATGGATGCTCAGTCCCAACTATCATAGTATTGCTATCTCAAATACAATGAATAAATAAATAGAGATGATTTAATGCTTGTCTGCTTTCAGGACTTTGTTCAAAAAAAGGGGGCAGAAAAATTATATAAATGAAAGGAATAAAGAAAGTAGAGATTCTTCTCTCCCAGGAGATGAGGTATAAAGAACAGCAACCATTAGGAGAGAAGATATTGCTGTTATCTCATTAATGATATGCAAAACCACTAAGAAAATGTAGTTAGCAGCTTTTGGCCAAATTGCACAGTTCCTGAAAACAATGAATTCTCACTGCAACCAAAAGCCATTTTGTTCATTTGTGGTAACTGTTGCGTTGACTTCTGAGCCACCCTGAAGCAGAACTATATATGAAATATCCCCCCCCAGGAAAGAAAGTACAAGCATTGATTCTTTTTTCGTCAGTAACATCAGACTTCACCAAAACAAAGGAAAAAAAATGGTATCACTTCACCTTACGAAAGCACCAACTACCCACGGCACTGAGCTATAAAACTTACAATAAAAAATACTGTCAAGTGAAACAGCAGACTATGACTAAGAGCCATATTGGCTGCAGAAGGACAGAAAAGAGCTTATTGCTCTGTAGTTCTCTGCCAATTTTTGCCAGCTGGGAAAAAAAATAAAAGATCTAAGGTCAACGTTTGATTATCTGAAAATTATCACCCACGTGCTCTTTCATTTTAATTTTTGGCGTTTAAAATATTTTAAGATAAACTAAAGGAAATTTCAGAGTGAAAATTTCTTCCTAATCAAGGAATCAAAAAACCCAACTAAGGATGGAAACACAAATTATTTGACTTAATGAAAATTCTGTAAAATTTATGCATCAAAAAGTGCTCGATGTTTTAAGGTTTTTGACTCAAAATCTGAAATGCTGTAGCAACTACTTTTGTCTGAATTTTCATTGCTTCATAATACAAACATCCAATAGTAATTAAATGGGATGAAGGCGTTTTACATGCCCATATCCTTCTCTCCCTTATTAACAGCAGCATGACAGTAGCAATAGATGAATATATGGGGTAATAAAGAACTCCCTAAAAATTCCTTTTCTTATGCTAACATTGGGATTCTCCACTCCCTTCTCCCAGCGCTCTCCCCAGCCTAAAGGGGATCACAGGTATGAAGAATCCCTCAGCACTAATCTTGTTCCTCTGGCTATACAGTGTCTCACAGTTCTCCAATAAGTTGCTGCTCGAGGTGAATTCTGTCCTTCCTGGTCTCCAGAAGCCAGCACATAGGCAGCCTGCTAAGTGAAAGCCTGTTTAATATTCCTGCCAGTCAGACATTTCCAAACATCAAATTCTTGCTCTCCTGTGCTCTGCTGGGAAGAAGATTCCCATGCTAGTTTTCAATCATACCTCTGGATGTGTTGACAGTGGATAATTCTCCTTCTTGCTGATGCTCTGGAAATTTTGAGAACAGCGAGCCTGACCCTGGCCCTGACCCACTTCAGGGATCCCCCAAGTGATGTCTCCTAGCTGCAGAAAGTAGGTTTGCATCCGCTTGATTCACTCTCCAGCAAGCACAGCGAGGGAATTTCTTCGCTGCTCCCCTACCCCCAGCATTATTGACCCATTTTGTGGCCTCAGAGTGCCTTAGGATTTTGCTTGGCTTTTTCATGATGAAGAAGAAGGTGATAATGGAGTCAGGCATTTGTCCACGCTTGTCTGCGTCCACAGATGTAGGAGGCAATCTTTTTTTTTACTAAAAAAAGAAAAAAAGCTCTGACTTATCAGAGGCAGATTTCTGCCTCCTGCTTATTCTTTTGATCACTTCCCAGGCTAAGTGTCCCCCGCAGTGCTGCAAGGTTGCAGAAGCACAGCCCCAGACAGGCCAAAGGGTTTCAGAGCTTTTTCAGTGAGCAGGCTAATAAAGAACAAAGTAAGAAGCTCACACTGGGACATGCATCTTGGTCCAGCCCAGGACCTCTCTGTGTCAGCAGCCAGCTGAAGACGTCCTCTGCCAAACACAAGAACTAAACAAATATATAAAGGCTCCAGTAGGGCTGGAACTTGGGGCTTGGGGCTGTCTTAGGGACTTGCTGAAAAAGAGATCTGTGCACTTTAGTTTTTAACAGCTCTAGATGGATTTTTATTTCATGAACATAACCACTTGCTTTCTGAAAACATTGGTAGTTTCAGAGAATTCCTCCTTTTGTATCTCTGAAACCTGACATCTGACAATTTTATCTGATGCTCCCTAACTCCTACATTAAGAGGACAGTTAGTCTATTCATGGGGTTTGTGCCACCCGTGGTTTACAGATCCCTCTCATACCCTCTCTTGGCTGCGTCCTTTTCAGGCTGAGGAGTCTGTCTATTCAGCTACACCTCATGGAGAAGCTGTCCCATACCCCTGGTCATCCATATCACTCTTTTCTAGTTCTACTGCATCTCTTTTGAGATATGAAGGCAAGAGCTGCTTGCAGCATTCAAAAAACTGGAGCACCATAAACTCACGCAGTGGCATAATGATGCTTTCTGTTTCCTGTTCTTTCCTTAATATCTATTTCTTTCAGCTATGGCTGAACACTGACATTTTCATTACAACTCCAACGTCCTTTGCCTCACATGAGGTCAATAGTTCTTCATTGCTGGATTTGAGCTTTTAAGACCCCGAGAAACCCAATATTATCACAGAATTTTGCTGCTTTATTCCCCACCTCTTCTTCCACATCACCTATGAATATGTTGATCAGCACACGTGCACAGGCAATACATGTTTTGTGTAGAAAAACACAGTATTAATCTTTAACAAGAAATCAGTACAGTAAGAAAATCCTCATTCTCTGAAAGGATGACTATACTATTTGCCAAAGTTGTCCTTAAAGGGAAAAAAGGTAGGTTTAAACTCCTGATGGACATTGTCTTTAAAAGCTGGGCAAGTATTTTTCAATATTGCAATAGCTTTTTTCTTCTAGGGTGCCCAAAATGTGCATGGGTCTGCTCTCACAGACATGCTGATTTAAGGCTATAACAGCAAAAGTTTGTAGAAAGAAGTAATAACTAATTAGACTAGATAACGTGGTCAGAAAAATAGAAAACCTATCAGGCATGCTGTCTGTTGATTAGATCTGCCAAGTAAACAAACGGCAGTTGTTCTTAGTATAAGCTATTTATGTATAAGTGAATGTTAAACTACATTTTTTTAAATATACAAGACTTTGCAAAAGCAAATCATGTCTAGAAAATAAGTAACATAGTACAGTTCACATTAAAAACTTCTACGGGTTCCTCGCAGTGAAGACTGGAGAATTTAGGATTGTGTGCATGAGGTAGGTTTGGGATACAGTAACATTTTATGAATTGAGCAAATTTATCTAGTATATGTCTAAAGAATCTCAGATTTATGTTAACATTATGTAGGGTTTATGTGAAAGGTGTTTGAATAGACCCACAACAGTCACCTAAATAGTTTTTATGGCATGTTTGACTCACATGAAATTATCATAGTTATCTCAGCAGCTCACTGCGGTACAACTTACCAGTCTGTGTCCATTGCAGGCTGTCAGGAAAACAAGAAAGGCTTTGGTCTTCGACTACACTCAGAGAAAAATGGGACAAAACATTTTCTGCCCTCCAAAGAACAGAGGAATGACTGGGGACCCTACTTGAAAAGAATACAGAAAGTACAATGGGACTGGATAAAGGAATGATGATTAATGAGAAGCCTCAGATTATATGTAATCACAGAAAAATAGGTCTGGAATGGACCTTGATTAGTCACCTAGTCCATCCTCCAGTTCCAATGCCAGATCAATAGTACTTACTATTTGTCCAGTATGTACTTAAAGACATCCAGTAATGGAGCTACTATTACACCCTCTGTAATATAAAGCTGTGCCTCACTAATGTTACCATTAAAAAAGCTTTTCCTCCTTGATGCAATTTAAGCCCATTACATCTTACCCTACCTACCAAGAATAGATTATTCCCTTTCTCTTTGCAACGGCCTTTTAAGTATATGAAGACTCTTAGCGTGTCTTCTGCCTTATTTTATTTAGCCTGAACAACTCCAGCTCCTTTAGTCTTCCCGTCTTCTGCTCATTCTTGTTGCCACTGCCCTGTCTCCCGTTGGTTCACATACTTCTTGAGCTATGGCGCATAAAACTAGCCCTTCCACTGCTGTCCCACAAACACTGCACAGAGCCCACGGACTGCTTCCCACGCATACATCTTCCTGGGGTGTTTACTGGTTTTGCAATGAAAACACATTGCTGACTCACATTCAGCTTGTGACTTACGGTAGACTCCAGATTCCTTTCTGGAAGATTACTTTTTCACCAGTTGTTCCTTTTCCTGAATTTGTGCAGTTTTTTATACCTGCCTAGGTTTAGCAGCTTGCTTTTGTCCCCACCAGGCTGTGCCTTATGTTTTCTAGATCAGTTTTGTATTTGTCAACATCCTAATCCCCTCTTCCAACATGCCTGCACATGCCTGCAATTCCTCCCAGAACTGAGCAGAGCTGGAATTAGATTCTAGAGGATCCTACTCGGTAGACTCATTTTGACACCAGCCGTTGATACCTACTCTGTAGGCACAGGTGTCTACCTAGTTAAGCTCCAGCTCCATAGCAGCTCTACACAGATGATGTTTCCCTAGCTTTTTATCAGAATACCAAGGTACAGTACCAAACTGTGTAACGTTACATCTTCGCATGACTCAGTTGCTGTGGTAACGTAAATTAACAAAATGTACATTGTCGTAGCAGCTTTGTCATATAAAGTCTGTAGGCTTTTCTACGCAAATAATGGCAGAAGCAGCACAAGATTCTGAGATTAAAAAGTTACTGAACAAAATGTGGTGGCTGAAAAGGGAAAATAATGCCAGGTGGAGGCTAAAGAAAGAGCTGGCAAATCATTTAGGCATTTCAAGGATGCCAGTTTAGAATCAGGGATCATAACTGTGGTTAAGTGAAGAAAGGAAAGGATGAGGGTCTACCTGCAAAAGGTACTCAAAAGACTGAAGCAGAAAGCCAGCAAGAAGGAGACTTAATGTTTAGGATCTTCAAGTAAAGCAGCAGTTACTTAACAAGACAAAAGCAACAGACACTGATAGCGATGACATTCTGCTGAAATCAGTTATCTGCTCTGGCACATCTGATCATCTGAAGAACAAGCTGGATCAAGAGAGTTTTGGGCAAGGGTTACCTGAGACGTGGGCTGTTGTGAATGGAGGCATGAAATGCAGGTTTCCCAGGCCAAGAGGGTGAGGAGCAGGTTCAGTTACACGGGCTGGCCAGCTCGTTGGACAACTGCAGGAATAAAAGAGGCATTCTCTATGTCACAGGCAGGAAATATTCAAGTCATGAAAAACAGCTGTAGCTCGTCAGGGGTGTGCAGAAATGGCAGATGAAATGCACAACACAATTGAGAAGGTAAAGAAATTTTGAAAACATGAATGTGTGGGGTTTTAATAAAAAAAAGGTAACTGTGATGCAAAGCTGCTAAAGCAAGTCTGACTTGACAGAGATTCATAAAGAAGACAGAAGGGAAATCAGAGTTAGCACGTACAGGAGGCCAGTTCTATAGAAAAAATATTGTTTATAAACTTTTGCTATTCTGTATTGTTACATTGTAGTTACGCAAATACAGGTTCTGGAAACGAAGGAGGTTCTGGTTTCAGAACGGGGCGGCCGGTCCTGTTTTCCCTCTTCTTGCTTTTAAGTACTGATTA
This sequence comes from Theristicus caerulescens, assembly GCA_020745775.1. Taxonomy (NCBI): domain Eukaryota; kingdom Metazoa; phylum Chordata; class Aves; order Pelecaniformes; family Threskiornithidae; genus Theristicus; species Theristicus caerulescens. The sequence goes on along the minus strand of CM036559.1, from coordinate 114,212,057 downwards.
ATCCCATGAGCATGTTCTCATTTATTAACAACTTTTTCCTCCGTTTGCTGACCAGGAAAGTGTTGTGCAACATGTGAAAGTCCCAGAGAAGCTACGGAAATCCTGAGTTTTGGCAAAACCTGAAGAACAGTGATGTGGGAAAGACTGCGGACATACAATGGGGAACCAGATCCAGAGGAAGAGAGAGATGTGGGAAGTGCTGGAGGCGTATGAATCCCCAGCCCCTGACTGTCCTACCCAGAGAAAGTCTTTTAACGCTTACAACCCCCCCCTTCCAAGGTACTACTGCTGTTTTGGGGGCTTGTGGTCATGGGACAGAAAAATCCTGGATTCTGACTCCCCCATGTCTGTTTTAATTGGGAAGCAACTTGCTTCCTAAGGCAATAGAGGAAATGAGGTTTTGCCAATGAGCAATGCAGTGACATCGAGCAGCTCACTTAATTTCAGGTAAGCCTCACACTTGAGCAGACTTAACTCGTGCTTATAACTAGCATGTTTTAATCAATTACAAAGGTACGGTAGGTTTACAGCATCGCAATCACCTCTTCTAAACAGGAGATGAGGTCAAAAAGATCCTTTAGACAAACTCACCAGGAACTATAGTACACTAAGGAAAAAAAGTTAATCTGAAATTCTCTTGTGACTTTAAGTAGTTTCAAAATCAATTCCACTCCGTATTATTCTGTTCTCTCTTATTCTGATAATTGAGAACCATTTTCTCCAGCACTGCAGTGCTTTTAACTGACTCATACGCTCCTCAATCACCAGCGAAGGCTTCCATAATAAGCAGCAAAGTAGCACTGCAAGTGTCTAATTCTTTAGTCTTGCTTTCACCGATTTCCTCTATTAATTTAATATTCATAGTCGCATTTGGACACCGCTCTGACATTTCTGAAACAGCATCAGCATGTCTGGGACTGAGGGAACAAGCATTTTATATTCTGTTTAGTAGAGGTCTCAAACTCCTCCTGCACAGCTAACTAACCAGAGGAGAGAGCCAGCCTCTTGCACCATGAGCTGAGCCCTCCAAACTCATGCCCAAGATGGGGATGAGTACACTGAGGAATTCAACAGACCTCATACTGAATGAGTTGAACAGACAAAATCATGCCATTGCACTTACAGACGATGTCAGCTCTAAGAGGGAGAGTTTAATGAAACATATATAGGAAAGCAACATACCCCTGTTCCTCTTTTGTGCAAGCAAATCTATCACATTTTATTGGAAAAATAAACCCTGCAGAGTGGCCCTTCAGACTCATATTTCTGTGCAGGATTTGCGTAGATGAGATGCAAAATTTAAAAAATTTAGCCCATTTTCTGCTGGGTACCGGAAGAGTTTTTTATAAACTTCAATAGTAGAATAGGCGCGAATAACAATTACACATACACACTTCCCGTCTGTGAGTAGCAATAGCCGTATGTCGTATCTTGTATACGATACGCTCAGTCAGCTCGCAAGCCATAATCACAACAGCAGAGTTTCATTCATGTCTTCTAAGCAGCCTCCCGGCACTCAGCCGCCTCGGCAGGAGCACAGAAGGCAGGGTGGGATGGTGAGAGGTAGATTACTTCATCTGCATAAAAGTAACTGCGGGGTGGGAGGAAACATCTCATAATTAGAACACGGGATGGAAATTAAGGTTTCTACCAACTCCGCCGCACACTGAGTTTATGATCCTTGGCAAAAAGCTCTCCGACGACCTCCCTTTCTCCATCTACAAAGACGGGGACAGTCAGGCACGGGGAGACCTGAACAACAAAGGTCCATAAGCACCCGGACGTTTTCTCGAATGGCAGCAGGACCTTTGCCAGGCCGGGAGGCCCCGGCGCCCAGGCCGCGCCGCCACCCCCGCCGGCCGGACCGCCTCAGCGCCGTGCCCCCGCTCTAGCCCCCGCCGGAGACGGTAACGCCTGGGTGTTTCGGGAGGGTGCGACTGCGGAGGCCTTCGCCCCCGGGGTGGGAGTCCACGACAGGACCGGTGACCCGCGTCCCTCAGCCGCCCACCGCCGAAGGCCGCTGCGGAGGCCGGGCCGGGCCCTCACCACGCGGCGCCGAGCGCCGGGGCGGGCGGTTCCCCTCTCAGGTTACGTCGCGCCCCGGCAGCAGGTGCCGCCCGCCCCGGCCCGGCCCGGCCTCCCAGCGGCGCGGCGGGAGGCGGGAAGGGGGCGGCGGCGGCGAGGGGGCCCGGCGGGCCGGTGGCAGGGCCCCGCGGAGAGCCTCTCGCAGCGCCGCGGGCATGAGGCGGGCGGCAGGAGGCGGCGCGGCGGCGGGCGAGGTGACGGCGACCTTGCCGCTGCTCCTCCCGCCCGCAGCGGCGGGCCGGGCCGGGCCGCCCTCCTGACGGCATGCGGCTGCCGGCGGGCTGCAGGTGGGTGGCTGGGGCGGCGCTGGGGGCCCGGCCCCGGGCGGGGCGAGGTGCGCAGCTGCCCGCGGCGATGGCGGCGAGGGGAGTGCCCTGCCCTGCCCTGCCCTGCCCTGCCGAGGCCGGCGGCGGCCGCCCCGCTCCACGCTCCCGCCCCGGCGCCGCCCATTGCCGGGGCCGAGCCGGCGCGTGTGCCAACACGGGGCCGCGGCGCCGGCCCTGCCCCCGGCGCCTCCCCGAGGTCGCCCGGCGGAGGTCGCCCGGGCGGCGGAGGCCGCGGCGCGGTGGGGAGGAGCCGCCGCCGCCGCTCGGTGCTTCCCGGGGAGGCGGGAGGCAGCCCCGTCCCTCTGCCCCGCCGCCCGGGGGTCCGGCGGGCCTCGGCAGGCCCCGTGGCCGGCCCCGTCCCTGTGGAAAGTTTTCCTCGGCCTCGTCGCTGCCGACCCCGGCGGGCGCGGCCGTGCCTCCCCGCGGCGGCGGGCTGGCCGCCCGCTGGGCTGCGCCCGGGCCGGTCCTGCGGGAGCGGCGGCTGTCCCGGGGGACGCGGGTACCCGCCGGTACCGGGAGTCTGAGAAGGAATTTAAAAGTTATTTCAGGTACTCTGCCTACCCTGCCGTTCCCTGCTTCTAACTTTTGGGTTTGGGGTTTTTTAACGATTCTGTGGGAACAGTGGAGATTCATTCTCTGCGCTTTGGGTGAGAAAACCGGCTGCGTAAGTTGGCTTGCTCTATTTAACCAAGCCCTTTTGGGCAGAAGCCTCTAAAAGCATTGACTGAACCATTCTCAGATCCAGCTGTGGCTTTTAAGTTGCAATTTCTCTCAAAAATTAATTTTCATTCACCTCTGGTTTTGGACCGAATTCTGCAGGCATGTCTGAGTAATGCTGGGCATGTACAGTTGTATTTGTGGAGTGGTGACGTTATTTTATAATGACCCCGGGGGAGGAAACTCTGCTGTGCTGTGTTTGTACAGCACCTTCTGCAGCCGGTCCTGGTCCTGTCGGGCACTCCCGTGCCTGACTCTGGTTTGGTAGCTTTGGCAGGGCCAAATAGCCCTTATGTGATGGTGTTGCTGAAAGTTGGATTAAGTAAACCCATCCTGCTGAACAGTAGAGCACACTTCTTCAACAGCAGATGTATTGAAATGTCTCTGTTTACTGTGTCTTGTCCTCTTGGTTTGTGTTTGCAAAGCGGAGACGTAATTCATAATTGTGGCTCTTAGGGTTATGCAATTAGCAACAGACTGAAGATAGCAGTAGCTTAGTCTTTTGATCTGGAAAGAAAATAAACCATTCAAGTATGTCTGGGTTTTCAAAGTGGCAGAGTACTTCCTCTTCCATCCTCTCCTTACCACTTAGCATTTGCCCATATAGCAAGCCAGTGAGTTCACAGTAACACTTCTTCCAGTACTGTATTAGATAAATCTTAATGAACTAAATTTTCTATCTGGTGATGCTCCAGGGTGAGATTATGCTTCAACAGAGTGTACCGTAGTGAACGGATCAAAATGCAAGCATGTTGTCATTTTAAAGAGTATTTGTTACGTCAGTATAAAATGCATTTGCAATTATTTTAGGGAAGCAGGGAAAGGTTTTTGTGTTTTCTCTGTCCCCCTTCCCCCTTCTTTTTTATTAATTAGACCAATTAGTCTTGAGAATTCAAAAACTTTCTCCCCCCCCCCCCCCCCACGGAGGTAGTTGAACCAATTCAAGGTATTTCATCTCTCCACAAACCTTGCCATATTTATGGTTTTAGTCCAACATGGTTATTACACCTTTATTACTACACTAGGCTTCCACAGAACAGCAGTCAGTCAGTGGTCTGATAATTATCATTACTGTTTGTGATCCTTTTAAAAAGGCAGTTATAATTTATGGGGTCCTGATAGACAGAGCTCCACTAACAATATTTTTAGGCATCTGCAAATCAAAACACGCTTTAAAAAATGTTGTCTTATAATGTAAATGCAAAGAGAAGTGGAGTTTATTGAAGGTATGCAATTTAAAAACAAACCCCATACTCTCAACCTGACAGAGCATGAAGGGATTATCCAGACTTGACTCATCTGTGTAGATTGTGCATTTCAGGCTGACTGCTGAGCTGAGCAGCAGTCCGCTGAAGTGATTTCACTGCCTGCTTCTCTGGGTTGTAGCAACCTTTAAAAGCATTATTGGTGTTCCAGAGCTGTTTATTTTTTTTGAAGAAAACTAGCCTTGCAGTCGATGAGACTTGAAAAGATTGGAGATTCAGTTTGATATTTGATGAAACCTATTTACTGTTCAATTTTACATAGGTAAGTCAAAAACCTTATGAGATTTTCTTCTGTGAGATTTTATATATCCTTTGTGCAGTTGAAAATACTCTTTAAGCAAGCTGGAAAAAGACAATTCAAAGTCAGCATGAAGTGAAACGAGGAACTTGCTTGGCTCAGGTCAGTTTTTGTTGTACTCAGAAATGGGTATGGCTAAGCAGCTCTGTGTTCAGTAGAAAGGAGATGTGTGATTTAGTTTGACTTCTTTCATTAGAGAAGTCATAAAACTTTGTTTGGTATTTTCTGCATCAGATCCATAACTTCTGGCTTGAATCAGTAATTTAAAAAAAAAAATCTGCTCTTGAACACTTAAAATCTGTGTAGTTTTTTCAGTGGTTGCACTTTATTTTTTAATTAAAACAGATCCTAATCTGAATTTTGCTAGCCTCAGCTTCCAATCATGGATCTCTTCATAGTCTGTATTTTAAATAATTCTTAAAACCCGAAATGTTTGAAAGAGAGTGACAGTAGTAAGAAAGGGGGGGGAGGGATTATAGTAACTAAGAGGAAGGTTAGAAAATGTGTGATGTGTAAGGTTATGGTGTAAAACTCCTCTTTTTCCTGTTCTGTAAATATTATTCTGCTGCTTTTGCCATTCTGTGAAGCAGTGTCCCACACGTAGCTAGGAAGTCATGGATAAGGTTTGTTTTAAGTTATTCAAGAGAGATTTCATCGTTCACTCATTTCCGTAGTGTTTGTTGCCATGGCAGCTAGCCAGCGGCCTTTTTAGTGATTAAGGTGGTTACACTTCGTTTTTTGTCTTGTGGTACTGGAAACTATATCTGAGGTACGGTAAGAAACAGATGTTGTACAAAGACTGCAGTGAGTTGTTTCTGTGAAGAGACTGAAATGTTTCTGTCTTCGGACGGAAGTTATTGTATAGTGATGCTTTATATCTCTTACTATGTATAGTTATGTTTAAAATGCCTCCTGTCTTCAAGCTTGCTAAATATTTACAATAAATGTACTACTTTTACCATATGTTTGAAGCAAGAAACCCATTAATTGAACAAGCCCGTATTTTTATGCTTGAAAGAATTGACACTTACTTCATTTTAGTTACTAAATTGTATGTTAAAGGTAGACTATAACAAAAGCAGAGGGGAGACAGTGTAACAAGCAGCAGTGTCATTTTTCTTACCTCCTGGTCTCAAACTGTAGTCATTTCCAGTTAGCACATAGATAGAAGATCAATTGTAATCTGCTCATAATTGCCTTCCTGGTAGAGTTATGAGGCATTTCTCTCCCCATATCTCTACCCCCCCCCCCCTTTTTTTTTTTTACCCCCCCCCCTACTTTTTCCTCTGCATGTCCTGTGGAATAGGAAGCTCTCCAGAGTTAGAGAAAAATGCTATATGAATATTTTTCACTGTAAAGCTCTGCATCTTTAAATGTTTTTGTGTAACAGCTTGAGGCTCTGTCAAAAAGCATGTTCCTTACCATGTTGTTTAGTGATGAGCAGAAATTGAAGAAGGTTTTCATAACCTTGGGGCTTTCTGTTTAGATGAATTAGGCATTTCTCTTTTGCCTATCAGGATTGATTACTTCAGGTTAGATCACATTTCTTGTGTAAAAGGCTGAGCTTGCTCTACCAAAAATCCAAACTGTATTTTGCTTAGTATGAAGTGCTGGGCTTGACACTTGACACTGTCTTTCCCATTCTGCAAGGATATTGTATTCCTCAGTTAAGGAATTACTTTAGCTTTTTGGTAAACTCAAACTCCATTCATTCTTGAATCATAGCTGCAGAATGAGAATGTTGTGAAAGAGTACTTTAATTTTAAGACCTGTACTTCTTCTGTCCTGACTGGAAAGGTCTGGACAAGACCTTTTCAAAGTTTGCCCTGTGGAGTAACGAAGCTCACCCTCTGCAACTGTGAGATTCATCATTCTTCCAGGCTCACCTCACAGCATGTGCCAGACTACCTCGCCTGACTGCCTGGCCATTTTAAGGTTGTATTTGCTTGATTTATGATACCAGTGTAACACTTTAAAATTCGACATATGTCATCCTCCTCCCTGGGAGGGGAGGCGTCTGTTTATATATATATATATATCTGTACATGTATATGTATGGGTAGACAGACACAGAATAGAGTGCTAGACCATCCCAGGGTCTGTCATCCTTTAAATGTAGAAAGCTCCTATGTGCTCACAAATATAGCTCCCAATACCTGTTTTAGACCAAAGTGATGGGGTTCTGAGTGCTTTCAGGATAAATATGTCCTTTGCATAAGACTTCTGCAAGATTATACAAAGTATTTAAAATGTACTCTTTGTTAAAATTATAGTTTTCTTGAGGGTGGCTAGTGAGGAAGCTAAAGCTATATTCAGGAGGAGGGATTTTACTTAATAAGAAGTTGATATTTTGAGAAAAGAGAGGGGAGAGAGGAAGGAGAGACAAAGCAAGGCATTCAGTGGTTGGAAGTGCAGGAGAGTTTAATGGACGTTAATAATCCTCCCAATGGAAGAAATATAGTAATTTCTTTTGGTATGAAAGGAATGTCTTGGGAGGTGGTTGAAAGTTGCAGAGAGTGCCAGAGATTGGGGAAGTCAGTGAAGCTGGAGGTGTTCAGCAGTAAATGTGACACAGATTATTGCAAATACCTGAAAAGCAATTTGCTTGCTGCGAGCAGGTTGGGAAGGGATGAGGCTGGGAAGACTCTTAAATCCTTGAGTCCTTTACTAATTGACAAAAACTGTCATGATAATTCCTAAATGACCGTTTGTGTGAGCCATCCTCCCCTGTGAGCTGTAAAAAGTAATGTGTTAAGTTGCGAAATCAGTGAATCATTACCATCAAACTTTGAAGTTTTGTGATGAGCTGAAAATTTCTGTTGTACTGTGACTTAGACCTTTTATCTTAGGACTAATGAAATTTGGTGGTTTGGCAGAGATTGGCTGGAAAAGGGACAGATTGCATTTCCTTTAACAGAAGCTACTTTCCTACTCTTCTTTTGTTCTGCAAACTGTTAATGTAAGTAGCTGGTATCTATAAATCCTCATCTCTGTGCTTTCCTAGTCACCATTATAGTTTGTGCCCTGACTCTTGACAGGTCTCTTCAATCCTTCGTCATCTGTAAAGCTAATGTTTGAATCACTGAGTTATTTAACTTTTCCAGCATCAATGCATGGCCTCATCCTTGAGGAGAGACATTTCTCTTGTAAAAAGTACCATCAACACTTTCATGGAGATCTTCACTTTATCTAAGTGGAGGGTCTGAGAGCCTCATAGTTTGCAGCAACATCCCCTAAGGTCTTTCTACCTTAAAATATTCAGCTGATTTGAAAACCTCAGATGATTTCTCCTTCAGCAATAATTCCAATACATGCTATTTGTAATTCCAGATACACCTCTGGAAACAGTTTGTTCTGGCTAGGGAAGGGCTATGATGTACAAGAGCCCAGGGCTGTGCACCTGGGTTCATGAGTCTCTGTAGCAGCTGCTTCTGGGATTGCTGCTGCCATTCTTGCTGGGCTGCCAACTGGGCTTTTGCCGTTCTTGCCGAGCTGTGAGTTGGACTCATTAGTGTTTCTGGAACTGTTGCTGTTGGGATTACAGTCTGGGTTTCTTGAACTTGTTGCTGAGCTACAGCCCATGCTTACTGCTGAAAGATTAAAATCAGAGTTTGCTGCTTCAGCTGTTGTTTCCCCAGCCACTTGTCTGCTTGTCTGTTAATAGCTTTTTATTGTAGTCGTTGTGTGGAAGAAAATAACATCTGGTGTCATGCATACGTTGATACAACTTTCATCGGGTTCCAGCAAAAGACTGCGTGGCTCATAAATGTGTTTAGGTGGTGCCCACTAGCTGGAGTTTGGCCTTATCACCAAGACTCATTCAACGTTGCGACTTACTTTCTTGTGAGCTCTCTGCCTTCCTCTCTGAATTGACCATCGCTTATATTATAAGTGAAACTTGGTAAACCACCCTTGCCTGACAAATTAGGAGAAATTAAACTACAGATCTTCACAGAGATTTAGCATGTGCTTGCATTGTGGAATTACGCAGCCAGTATTTTTCAAGACTTAAAATAATTGCTCTTCGGCTTTGATAAGTTTAACTGTGTTGGTACCATGCATGGTCTCTCCATAGGTTTTGTTCAGTATTTGGTGATGGTCTTCCATGTGATTTGTTTCATAAAACTGGCAGCTCCAAAGTTCTGTGAGGCTGTAGTAGCAGTCTGTGGTTCACATGAGACACCTTGCTAAAATTCAGATATTACTGTGTTACAAATCGGTTACCTTTTGGTGTATACAGCTTTCACAAGAGAGACCTCAGATAAGCAAACTCATTAGTGTGAAAACAAGCATCATCATCTTAAGGCTGATCTTTCTTGCTGTGCTCTATCTACTTCCGTGAGCAGTTTGAATTGTTCATCTGCAGCTTGGATGCGCTCATCGGTATGCCTGTGGGAGCTCTGAAGAGAAAACGTTTGTAGCAGGCAGACTGAAAACAGATGGCTCCAGCAGCCATTGTAAATAGAGTTTAGTTCATCTGCTGACATGGAATGCTTTTGTGGAAAGTAAAGCCTCATCCCTTGGTAAGTGCAAGATGATGTTGCAAAAATAGGTAATAAGGCCAAATAGGCTGTATTAGCAAGAGCATAGCTAGCAGATCAAGCAGAGTGATCATTTGCCTCTTTTTGGCACTGATGAGATTGCATTTGGAGCACTGTGTCCAGTTTTGGTCTCTGAAGGACAGCAGAAGACACTGACTTACTGGAGCAAGTCCAGTGGATGGCTACCAGGGTGATTAGGGGGCTGAAGTACATCATGTGCAAGGAGAGACTGGGAGAGCTGAATTTGTTCATCCTTGCTAAGAGAAGACTAAGGGGCATCTTATTGCTGTCTTCAGCTGTGTAACGTGAGGGTGTAGAGAAGACAAAGTACTCTGGAGGCATGCAGCAAAAGGACAAGAGGCAGCAGTTGTAAGTTAGAGTGAAGAAATTCTGGCTGGAGATGAGGAAAAATGTCACCATGAGGACACTTAAACACTGGGACAGGTGCCTTGGGAGGTTGTAGAATCTCCAGCCTTGGAGATGCTCAGAAGTTGGCTTGGAAAAAGCACTGAGCAACCTACTGTAGTTGACCCTGTGGTGGGTGGGTGTTCATTGGACTAGCTGACCTCCACAGATTCCTTCCAAACTAAATAGTTTAATTCTAAATGTTAGTAGCATCACCAGTTCTGAATGAAGTCTTCCCATTTGCATCTGTCATTGCCAGATCTAACTTCATGATGAGGTGGGACTCCAAAAAGCAAAATGTGAGCCTGGGGGCCAAAAAGGGTTCGCAATATTGACCTTAATATTGCAGGTATTCACAGGACTAAAACCTAGTTGTCTTCCCAACTTTAAAAAAAAAAAAAAAAAAAAAAAACAAAAGGAAGAAAAAAGATTCATAAAGTGGAGGCTAAACATAAGGAAATTTGGTCTGTAATATTAATTCCTACTTTAAAAGTTGCAAACTTCTGAGCTCAGAATGAAATGACTCTGAGACTCTGAAGACCTACAAATATTATGTGAAATCACTAACAGATGGTTTGTCTCTTTTTGATACAGTAGGTTATTAAACAAAAGTGAGCAAGCTGTTTTATTAATGTATAAAATACTAGGATTTCAAAGCCTAGTGCACGTAGTTCAGTGTGGGGACTTCCTGGTGGTCTCTCCTGAATTCAGGGATACAGTAAATCTGAAGAAAAGCCATACCTAAAAGAGAAGTAGTAAGATAGACTTCTGTGTAGCTATTTTCTTTCTATTTATTTTTGAACTTGGATTTGCAGCTACAGTAACCCACTTTCTGTAAGATCTGGCTATTGTTGCTACTTGTCAGTTCTATTAAAAGCTTCCCCAGAAAGTAAGAAATAATTATATGCTAAGTGTGTCTCGACAAACCGCATGACCATCTTTGTCTTCCCCAATTCTTAACTTACTAAATCCGGGTGAAAAATTGGACCTTAACATATTCTCTGGCTCTTTCATCCCGGTAGAGAGTAAATGGCAAGGCTGAAAGTCTTGCAGAAAATCCGCTGCTGGCAGCTCTCTCGCAGAAGGCTTCAGTCCAAGATGACAACTGCAGCCGTGTGGTACAGGCACAGGAATTGTCTCTCAAATAAGCATAACCCTGTGAAGCCATTTAGGGCGATGCAGAGTCCAACCAACACCTTGAACTCCGTCCAGGAACCCTGGAGATTATGGAGCTCCGTTGCCAGCAGCATGACCTGAAACACAACCTGGCCATGTCACTAGACAGTTTGAGAGGCCTGTTTTCCTCTGACGAGCCTTTCAGACTCTTAATAATAGTCTGTGGCACAGATAAAAGATGTTAGGTTGACTAGCTAAGTCTCTTAAATTTGTATTTAAATGAAGAGAATACTTTTTTTTTTTCCCCACATAACCATGTTAGTTTTGTTAGAGGATTTTCTTCTGACAGAACAAATTTGAATAAAAGTACTTTGCTAAGCATGATGGCGTACACTTTGTACAGTTGTAGGCATTGTCTGGCTGCCCAATATTGTCACAGGGAAAGTTAATTAGACAGTTCAAATTTTCGTGCTCAGAAAGCATCCAGACAGCGTGACTCATTCTGAAAGTGGGAAGAGATCAGATCTAATGTGTATTGCTGGAAACTTTTTTTTTTTTTTCCCTGGAGTGCTTTGTATCTCAGTGTCTCTGCTTCAATTCATAAGTAATAAAATTAAGAAAGAAATTAAACAGAGTGCCCTCCAGCGATAATCTTAAAATAATCACTGTTCCCCCATTTGTTGCAGAAATCAGCAGTATGTTCCGCGCTGCCCTGGTGTTGATGAGAGCGGTTGCTTGACAGCCATCTTAGTGCATGGCAGGGCTTTTCAATGTTTTCTGGCTTGCAGACCCGTGAAAACTTTCCGGTAGGGCTGGAAGGCCCAACATCAAAGTATCTGAACTGCAGGTTGGATTTTCTTGAGTTTCTTTGGCAAAGTGTGTAAAAACAGGATAGACCCTTTGGTGTCTGTAGACTGGAATTTGAAAACCAGTGGCAGGTGATTTTTTTTTTATGGATTTTTAATTTGGGTAATTTTCTTAATAATGTAAGACGTTTTAGGCTCTTGCATCCCCAAAAAGGGCAGAAACAAATACAAGATATTGTATTCAGTGCAGTTTTAAAGAAAGCTAAAAAGACTATTAAACCTACCTCTAGGTGCTAGTGGCAGCTGTTGTATTTTTCCCTTATATTTGCATTTTTAAATAAAAAGATTTTTTTGGGGATAGGAAATGGTAACTGAGGCCTTGGTCCTAAATGAAGACTCACAGAATGGGGTGGGTCTTACACATGGCTGTATCAGAGCAGGGAGTGAAGGGATCTACCCCTACAAACACAGGCATAGTTGCAAAATTGAACTTTAATCGGCCAAACTGTGGAAATGGTCACATTGCTAATGTGCCTAGTGAAGGAAAACATTTCCCTGATTTGGTGGAGTGCTCTTGGGTGTCTATTCCCAAAAAAGCCCAAGAATTTCTGGCCATGTGACTTACTGCCCTCGGAAACAAGACTTCTGTGATTGCGCCGTCTGTGCGTGCACACCCTGGTGTACTTGTGCAGGTATGGTTATAGTGACTTCTATGTTTGTGCCGGGTTTTAACCACACTTGAGTTAGAGCATGCACTTAAAGATGGGAAGATCCTTGAGCCTGCGATGTGTCGTGGCAAACGTGGCTGGTGGTGTCCTGGGCTGCGTTAGGAGGGGTAGTGCAGCAGGTCAAGGGAGGTGATCCTTCCCCTCTGCTCAGCACTGGTCAGACGCACCTGGTGGGCTGTGTCCAGCACTGGGCTTCCCAGTATAAGAGAGACATGGAGCTACTGGATTGAGTCTAATGAAGGGCCACAAAGATGATGGACTGGAGCATCTCTGCTATGAGGAAAGGCTGAGAGAGCTGGGACTGTTCAGCCTGGAGACAAGACAGCTCAGGGGGATCTTATCAATATGTATAAATACCTGAAGGGAGGGTGCAAAGAGGGCAGAGCCAGGCTCTTTTCAGTGGTGCCCAGGGACAGGACCAGACGCAATGGGCACAGACTGAAACATGGGAGATTTGCTCTGAACATCAGGAAACACTTTTTTTACTGTGAGGGTGACTGAGCGCTGGAACAGGTTGTCCTGGGAGGTTGTGGAGTCTCCATCCTTGGTGATATTCAGATGCTGTCTGGACAGGGTCCTGGGCAACTGGCTCTAGGTGGCCCTGCTTGAGCAGGGGACTTGGACCAGGTGACCTCCAGACGTCTCTTCCAACGTCAGTGATTCTGTGGTACTGCAGAAGGAGCATTGCTTAGGGATCCATGCCTACAATGGGTATCTGCAGTTATGGTGCTGAGGCAACTACTTTTTCATTATCCTCTTAGGTGAACATAGTGGGTTTTTATTTTGTAACATGCTCAAAACCATTCACTTTCAAAATGAAAGTCTTTGTTTCAGAAAGTGTATCTCATTTCAGGAGCTACTTCTCAGTGTGGTACTGATGGGTGATGCCAGTGTTTTTGTTGTTGCAGAATGCTGCTTTATGCTTTCTGCATGGTTGGCTGGTGTGGCTCAAGCCTGTTGGGCTCCTAATGTAGGCAGACTGTGCAGTTAGGTGCAGCTGCAGCTGGGCACCTTGTCATCTCATGACGAACAGCTCATAGTCATGGCTGTTGTCTACCCACAGACAAGGAAAGACTGGATCTGTTTATACCCATGGTTAGCAAAAAAGTAATCACTACTTATGATAAAACTTAGGGTTTTCCCCTTCTCTTCAAAACATATTAGAGGATGTCATGATAAATGTTGCAACAGTTTGCTCAAGTCTTGCATGCAGTCAATACTGATGATCTAATGAGATTATGCTAGAAACAGTAGACCTTCTAACCTTCTTTTAAGATGATGGCCTGCGGGAAAATGCATCTCTGCTTTTTTGAATTTTGAGGATAATTACAGAAGCTGAGTCTTCTTTCAGAGTGAAAGAACTCTTTGATGCTTTGTTTTAATGCATTTGAAAGTGCATGTTTTTCTACCGAGAAATTACACTGCATTTGAAAATGTAATTCATCCTTTTAAAATATTTTTTTTAAGTTATTCTCTAGGCAAAGCCTAGATGCAAACTTTATCATAATATCAGTTGTTTTTCTGAATTGTAGGAGCTTTTTACTGGTCATTTAATTCACTCCCCTGTATGGCTGTAGAGCGGTGGTGGGTTTTTGTTTTTATGACTCTGTGTAGATACAGTCTAGAGCACCACTTACTATTCCTCAAAGCTATGTAAACTTCTTTCAAAGTGTTCTACTTAAGGTAGTTTGCATCTCTTAACATACTAACTGGAAAAGAAGAATTTCTGTTGTATTGCCACCTTGTAATTTTAAAGATAAGCATCTCCCTTGCAGCTCCCAAGTCCAACAGTAAATGTAGGGTATTTTGCAATGGCATAGCAGTGAGTTTTGTCTGTAGCATACAACCTTCATTTCTATTTCATAAATGCAGTGGTATGTGATTGATTTAACTTATGCAGTGTATTCTTGCAAATGCATCATTTATTACTGGAGGCTTAGCATAAAGTTCTACAATAAAAGATAATTAAATACTTTAATGGGACAAGTTGTCTTTCTAATTGCTGCAATAATACCACTTGAGTTACAGAAGGACCATTTTGTGTGCTTGCATAAAATAATTTCTTTTCAAATAAGGCTTTGTTTTCAATGTGTTTGAAACAACAAGAGTTGGCTGGAACCAGCAGCTTTTTTTTTTAGGGTGGTTTTTTTTCCCCTTATAGTAGTGCTTCCCTAATATCTTCAGCCTACGCTGTCTGAATTTCCCAGCTGCTCCAGCTCTCCCTCCTTTGGTCTTTCTGATCCTCCCATGCGTGCTTTTCATACCAAACTGGGTGGCGGAGGGGATGCTCTCCTTCCCACCCCTCAACCAGCTGAGAGGTTCACCCTGGTCCATGTCTCTCTGCAGCATCCCATCACCTTGCTGTGTGCCATTCAGAAATCTCCTTCCACCATGGAGTCTCTGAGCCCATCACCTCCAGCCAATTTCGGATTTTGTGCTGGTCTGCTGTTTAATCAAGTGGCATTAGGGACCTGATGAGCACTGTACACAACGTCCGATCGCTAGGAGCCACAAAAATAGCTGTTTATAGCTTAGTGATCTTGCAAGACCAGAAATTTGAAGAGCTGTTACATTTGCTGTATTTTGGGGACTGAATTTAACTTACTGACTCTTTGTGTTGTAGATATGGTAATAGGAGATTGCTGAATGAGTCAGGTTATTGAATTTGGAGGTTTCAGCACAAGAAGTAGAACTTGCTTTGTCCATTTGCTCTGTGTACCTCCTAGTGATGCTGCTGTAGCCTCTCATAGATGTGATGGGAGAGGCACAGCATTTCTTACTAAGGTTTCTTTGTTGAGCCCATCATTCCCAGAAGGAAGCCTCGTGTACTGGTTAAACCTAAATATGAATGCTTTTCTGTCATCACAAGCATGATTTAATAGGATGATCTGACACCTTGTAAACCTTGGACAGTCCAACTTCTTTTAGGGAAGAGCTGAGAAGATGCTCCCAGAACGGACAGCTGGTTTAAGTAACTGACTGTGTGCAAAGGATAGAACTAGAAAATGTCTTATTAATTCGTGCAACTACAGCTTGCTAGAATAGTTTCTGTAAATTAAACAAAATAACGTAAGTCTTCAGATTGTGTCTGTTCTGACTTTGGTCATAGTCAGTGCTGCAGCATGGCATTAGCATGAACATTAATCTGCAACTAAAGTTTAGACCTGGTTCCCTGAAGACATGCACTTGGAGTATGGAGAGTTGTTTGGGGAGGGGATGGTCATATTGTTACTGTAGAACACATTGAGGGGGCGGGTCTTTGCAAGTAAATGTCTTACAACCTTATTTTTAAGGCGGATTTTTAAGCCCGATCATACACTTGCCCTACTTGAGCTTGTAGAGCCCTAAGTACACGACTTCTGTGCTGGAGAGTTCTCAGTTTGTTACAGATGTACATAAAGGGTATCATACACGTCCTCTGCAAAACAAGCATTTCTGGTATTGCAGAAGTGCCTGGCTCTAATCAGGGACTACTAATGACTAGCCAAGTGATCCTGCTCGTATTTAAGGGCAGTTCTTGGACATAGGTGAACTGGACTGGCTTCCTATTTTGCCTACAGAAGTTTTAATATGCTTAACGTTATCCAATACCGGCAACTGAGGTAGTCTAAATACCACAGCAGGGACTGATTAGCTTTTTCAGATCACTGCTTTTATTCGCTGTTTGCAAAGAGGCTTAATCCAGTGCTGGAGATCAGGCGTCCCACTGTGCTCGTGGGTAGCTTTCTCTCACTCTTTGTGTTCACAGTGGCAGAAATTAGTGAGGAGTCTCCTCCTGCCTCCAACATAAGAGATCCAAAATAGTGGTGTTAGTAGTTGTTCTTAGGAGTGTTTAATGGACAGTGCAGAGAAACTATAGTTGGGGTTTCTGCTTTGCAGCTTAATATCTGGGCACATGATAAATGCATCAGTGTAATGGCATGACGATATGTGATTTCATTTACTATGTTGAATTGCTTTAATATCCACATAAAGCTTGGGAAATTACTCAAAACAGTTCTAAGAAACCTGTTCTCGTTCTTTTCTTCTTTTAAATCACAGTAGATGTTTCCCAGCAGATCGCCTGTCCTCCCAAGCAGAGGAGGACAGCTGCCTGTGTGGTTCTCAGTATTGCTTTTAGTCATGTAATGATGCTGAAGTTCAGTAAATATGCTTTTCTAGTAGTTATTCAGATGAACATTTGCAAATGTAGAATCCCCTCAGTCTCTGCGCTGAGCTGTCTTCACTGAAGTTACCAGCAGTGGCAACTTTTTATTTGAAAGTCCACATTGTTCCACTTTTTTTTTTTTTTTCCCCAAGCATCAAACCTTGCTACCATTATATTGCTAAATGTGTGTGTTGCAGGGCTTGGTGGTATTGGAAATGTTGGGCAGCGAGGGGAGGGGAGGTGTGGACTGGAGTTTGTGTTTCCATGTGGCTTACTTCAATAAAAATAAAAACAATAAAAAGCTGACTATGGCCTAGCTCCTGGCTTTTGTTCAAATATTTCATCATTGCAAAGAGACAGGAAGATCTTGGCATCTAGAACAGATCTGTGAAATAAGAGGGAAAGAAGTTCTGTTGCAAGCAAATGTGAGTGACTCCAGAACAAAAGAGTGGTTCGTAGTTCCTTTCTATCAAGTGCCCTAATGTTTCAGTGCCGCTGCTTAAAAATTTCTCTTATTCCATATATTAATATTACATGGCTTTAGTTTTATCAGTTTCACCTTCCATTGAAATTACCCACAAGTACTCTGTTAGAGTTGTGTGTAAATGCAAGTTTATTGCATTTATTGACTGGTGTACAAAAGTGTCAGGAAATTCAGAAAGCGGTTTCTGAATACATTTCAGTGTTTAGTGTGGGCTCCTTTCATACCTCCTTGTACTTTATACCAATATGATTAATTCTGCTAACAAGAAAAGGGGACTACAATAGCTACTGATAGATTTATTTCTCTTTAATATTTTTCCTTACAAAGAACTTTTTGTTTCCATAATAGAAGGGATTATATTCCTTAAGACTGCTATATTTTAATAGGAACTCACAACTTTTACTACTAAAAAATAATTCCTTTCTTTGTTTCATGAATTAGAAACAATGAGGAGAAGCTGAAGTCTGCCCAAGCCAGGTGTTTCTTGTTGGCAGCCTGCTCCCTAATGACTCTGGCTCTCATACAGCAGCTGCCTGCTAGTCTCTTTTGTATGGCCTATTGTTGCTGCACACCCCTCGTTAATACACATGCTGCCCGGGGCAGACCCTGAGAATGACATCAACTTGCTTATCTTAGAAACCTCCGAACCTGATGCAGGGTGGGGAGGTTGCCTTGCATCTGCCCGGCCAACTAATTGTGAGCTCTGCGGGTCGTGATTGGCTCCGCGGCTGCTCAGTAATAGGTTAAGCAAAGACATTGCGGGTCCATCTGTTCGTCCATTCATTGTTCTGCTTGCTTGCCTGAAGTCTGCAGCTGAAATCGTGTTAAGGAGTTGCTTCTGGAACAGCTACAAGAAACCAATGTCTGTGTGTTTTCCAGCGAACGTAAGTATACGGGCTTCTCTCTGCAGAAATGGGACGTTTCGCCTTTCTGGTGTTTCAGCATATCAGTTTGCATTTGGACAACGTAGCTAGCGTGTGTGTCGGCTGAGATTGGCACACTTCGAGTGTCTCTTGGAAAAAGTGGGAAAGAAAAACAGTTATGTCTGAAGATTAAGTATATTAAAGAGCAATGATCTCACTGAGTGCATTCTATTAAGGAACTTTCAAAAGCATCGGTAATGGTGTATTTCCAAGAATTTGAAAATGGTAGGCAGTAGCCATCAACAGAACAAATTCTCCTCTAGTCCCCTGGGGGGAAGGGGAGGTTTCAACTTTAAGTTATAGGTATTTACCCTTCTTTGCAAACAAGCTATTATTTACTTTAATTTGTGACTGGTAGAAAAAGCTTTTAAGAACAAAAAAAAAAATCAAACAACTTTTCCATTATAGCATACAATGGGTGAAATTTCCTGTGTTTGTGAAAATAGGAATAGCTCCATTGTGGGCTATCTGAAGATACTGAAGTGCGAGATAGGATGCTCTTAGGTGGGAACATGTTCCAATCAAATGTTTTGTGCTTTGAAAGCTATTCGTAAGTGTGTCAGATCTAGCCTGGCTATTTTTATAAATTTTCTAATCTGTTTTGTTTTATGTTTTGAGTTCAGATGTTAGGCTGAAGAACAAACACTCTATACTTCATGAGCCGGTGTTCCAAGGATCCTGTAAAGAAAAAAACAAAACAAAGACCTTCATATATCAGTTGGGAGGGAAAGAGAGTATATAAAAGGGTTAAAAAGAGGTTTGCATTTCTACCACATGCCCTATTGTGTGAACATATGCATGAGTCTATTGAAAGTTTTCAGAAGATGGGCAGGCCACCAGTTGCTGGTCTCCTGCAGTTCCAGTAGACATCTGTTGCCCCAGAGCATTAACCAATCTGTTCAATGGGACATCCTTCCTTTGTTGGGTAGAATGATGCAGACAACAGCACTCGCTGAAATACAATGGTAATTAAATACATAGAAACTACAGCAGTAGGTATTTATTACATATTCATTATTTTATTTGCATTGTTGCAGTATCTTTATCATTTGGATAACTGATACATTCATTTTTTTTCTTCTCTGATCAGCTCTGCACTTCTGTTTGTGACAAGTAATGACAGTGTTTCAAAAACTGTGATTTCAATATTTTCCGTTTTATGTTTAGAAGACTTAGAGAAAGTCTGCCTGTGTGCAAACATGCTGAACTATTGCACTGTAGGATGTATCTTCAGAAACTTTTGACAGTCCTTTGAGAATGCACAATTTCTGTTACACTGTGCCACATGACACACTATTTTACTCCTTGTTATTTTCTTCTGTGAACTAAATTTGCATTAAACTACTTTTCTATGTTCAGTTGCAAGTGGAAAATATTCTGAGTACATATTAAAAGATTAGGTGATCTCCTTGCCCGCATCCCTTTGAGAAATAGAAATATTTTGTGTGAAGGTGAATTAATGAGCTGGTTATTGTTAATGGTTAGTGGAAAATAGTGGTGACTTTTAAGAAATCGGAAAACAATACAGTTCTACAATGTGGTAGCACAGTGCTCATCTAGAGTATTACATTTATACTTGATAAACGTCTTTGACTCAGTAATACAGTATTTTAGGCCTTTAACAACAAATGTAGTGTGAGATACTGTAGTTTTAAACAGGCTATAAATATATATATATATACAGTTTAAAACTTATCTTCTCACAAGTATATCTAAATCGGGAGTTACCAGTTTTATTAACTTTTTCATAAGGACAAATTCTGTTACTCAGCTGTGGTGAGAATAACCAAAAGTTGAAAACTTCCTTGACAAGAATTTTTTGGCTGATTTTGTTTGGCTCTCAGTTGAGGCAGAATTCATAGCAGATATTTTTCTTAGCTGTATTGCATTGTATCAGTTAGCATACTTTAAAACAATATGTGCATAATGAGAGTTGCTTGTAAATAAAGAGTGCAAGGGATTCTTCTTATCTGATGTTACTCCTTGGATAAACGTGACCTTTTTTGGGTTTTGTGAGTTTCATTGTCCTATAAATAGGTACACTAGTGTTTATTTGGAATACAAATTCATTCAAATAGACTGGCTAGCATGTTGCTCTTCACTAACCAAAACAAGATAAAATAATCAATTCCAGCAGTGTTCAACAGTGACATCTAATTTTCATGGTTCTAATCAATGAATCTCATAAAAGACATCATGTTGGGAGCTCCAAAGTCTAGCGTTTCTAAGAGATGCTGCTGACCACAAATATGGTGTACAAAGTTCACAGACATTGTAAAAATTTTGTCTGAAAATAAATTCAGTTTGCATGCAGGGTTTAGGCCAAATGCCAGGAATAGGGTACTGCTTATGCAAAACTATTTCAGAAATCTTTAGCTTTGGATTTACATTGTAAGCATCATTTTAGCTACCCTTTTAAAGCAATAGTATGGTGACTATATACTATCTGTGGCAGATTTTAATGTTGCTGCTCTTATTACTCTCTCATTCTTTAAATAGTTTCTGAAAAACAGTAGAGTTCTGTGCGAAAGAGGAATTATATATTGGAGCAAGATGGAGATTGACAGGAGACTTAGAGCAGATAGATGCGAGGCTGATTATGTATACATTCCCAACAATGGACAAGGCTCAGTTTATGGTCATTTTTCATGCACAGTTGATGTGCACATCATCTAAAGTATGTTTCCTATAATGCTTGATCTTCAGACACATTTGTATGCTAGTAACTTCTTTGAATCCCACTGGAGGGTATTTTGATTGTAGTTGCTGTAAAGCACTTCAAGGAAGAAGCGATTGGAGAATGACTTAAGTATTATTTTAACTAACACAAAAAAAATCCTCTTTCTGATCTGTGCACTTCAAGCTTTGTTTATTCCATGCTGTTAATATGCAACCTCCTCCTCCCCCCTTCCAAAAAAAACCCTCCCTCTACTT
Source organism: Theristicus caerulescens (assembly GCA_020745775.1). NCBI lineage: Eukaryota > Metazoa > Chordata > Aves > Pelecaniformes > Threskiornithidae > Theristicus > Theristicus caerulescens. The sequence goes on along the minus strand of CM036559.1, from coordinate 114,191,282 downwards.
TTAGTTCCATACTAAAATGACATTTCACAGTACACGGATTTAGGCAGTGACCCATTATCTCCCTGTATTCTGTGGTGGCGGTACATGAGCCAGCTCAACTTTTCAGTCCAGCTTAAAAGTGTTGCCCATTAACTAGACTTCCTAGAGTCAGAGCAGATTGTGGGGTTGGTGGAACAATGATGTCGGGGCTTCCAGATCGGTTTGGCAGCTGCATTGTTCTCCGAGGGGAAACCAGACGCACTTAAGTCCCGCTCTCTTTCATGGGCTTTTGTTCATACCAAATTATTCTTTCGCTGTGCTAGTATTCATGATGGTATGTTAAAGGAGCGCATCCTAGCAACTAAAGGCTGGTTGCTAAGCAGCCTCGCTTCCAGTAGGGGTTTCTTGTTGGAGATTTTTTTTTTTTTTAATTTTTTTTTTGGGGGTGTCAGTTCTGTGAAGGCCACAGTGTTGGGTTTTTTAACTGTATCCTTTTATTGGGATATTGTTGTGATTTGTTACTAGTGCTGTGCCATCGAGTGCATTACTTCAGTTAATAAATCACTGTGTGAAAAGGTTCATTTCCTAAATTCTCATTGTGTTTAATCCGTGGTGTTGCTTGAAATCCTAAAGCTTCAAATGAAGAGAAGGTAATACTCCTTGATACGCTGCTTGAGAGTATTACAGCCCTACCACCTTCTAATAAGATCAGATCTAAATAAAACTTTAAGAGTATTTTCTTTCCTATCAGTCTTGCCTGGATTAAGGTGTTGGAGATGAAAACGCAGATGATAGGTTGGTTTGTTTGTTTGTTTAAACTAGAAATGCTTAGGTAAAGTAAGTTTTTGTGCTCCATTGCCAAAAAGCTCCACCACAGTGGTGATGTCTTGGCACTCAGCACCTATAGAGTCTGCTTTTGCTGAACCACGTATTGGATTTTTCGCTTGATTCTCTCTAGTCTTAAGCCTGGATGAATTTCTTTTGTGTGCACTCTCAGATCTTTATCCCAAGAAGAGGAAAGTACACCATATTTTAAAAACACTGGGTCATTCTTAAATGCTAACCTGTAAGGGGATGGGAGAGTTAATGTATTTGCTGACAGAGATTTTGGCTGTTGGTGAGACATAACCTGTAATTTGTATTAGTGTAGATCAAGAGATTCTGTTTGACATAATGTTTTTTCTCAATATATCCTCCTTGATGAAATTTGTGTCTGTAATGTATCTGTCAAGTTCAAGTGAAGTCCTTTGCCTCTATATCTTGCTTTTACGTTCTGCCTTGCAAGATGGAAGTGTGAAAGAACTCTTTGTTTCATAGTCTTCCCTTAATGTAAATTCTTCTTTTTCATGGTAACCTTGCAGTACAATTGGTCCATATGGTCCGTTTTTATCTGTGAGAAATAATTTATCTTTTATTTTCTTTATTAAAGCAATTAGCAAAGATTCCTGTTTAAAAGAACAAAATAAGGGAAAGAGGTAGCAATCTGCCTTTAAATGTAGATTGTGGAAGTAATCCTTGTGATGAAATGGGTAGCTAACTTCTGTATAACTACCGTTATGCAAAATTCCTCCAGAAAAACTGATGTGGCAAGTGTATAAAGTTCAGAAAATTGCAGCTTTTCTTCTTCCGTTCTTCCTACATGATTTCTATCTATATATTTAGTTTTGATTCAGCAAAAGGCTTGCACAAGTCTAGTCCAAGAGTTGAAATCAGATTTTAATTTTGTTGCCTTGTTGGCTTGATGAATGGTCTGTTGCAATCAGTGCAAAGACTTCCCTTGGCTTTATTGGCCATTAGATCAATCCATGTCTCTAAATGCTGTATGTGTTAGTAATGCAGCACTCTGTTGAGAGCAATTAGTCTTTCTTGACTTAATTGTCACTTTATAAGGGAATTCAGAAATAGTTTGAGTGTATTCAGTTGAACTGATAGTGTCTTTTAGGGCCGATAAGTTTTCATTTAATCATGTTTTCTGTTACTAATTAATTTTGTGTTACGATGTCTTATATTTGTCTAATAAGCCAGATAATGTAGTACTATGCTAATTTCTTTCTATTCAACAGAGAGTTTAAGGTATTTAGTTTATAACGTTTAGTTTAGTTTAAGGTATTTAGTTTTAGTTTATAGCTGCATTTTTTTTTACGTTGTTACAATACTGTCTTAAGCTAGAAGGAATATCTTGGTTCCTTTAAATTGTGACAAGACTTCTGTCTCTGTGTTACAGTAGGTAAACTTGCAGTGTTTGTTTCCTATTCTTTCATAAACCCATTTCTAGAAAGGTTTAAGTAAAGGCATTTGATACACTCAGAAGATAGATGATCAGTTGTTCATCTGCTTAGCTATGGATGTTCCTTAGGAAAAGGTTTTCCCCAAAAAAGTTTTCCATGTTTTTAAAAAAAAAAAAAAAATCATATTTCTCTGCCAGGAAACAATAAATGCAGTTCTGAGGAAGCAGCAAGAAAATACAAACAAATAATGTGTGTAACCAGTTGCAACGTTTTTGTTCTCTCTTTAGGAATACGGAACACTTTATATTCAGGAATACAAGAAAAACAGCAAAGTGGAGTCAAGTACATGCAGCAGCTTCATGGGCTTGAAGGATCATCTGGGGCATGACTTAGGTCACCTTTATGTGGGGAGCACTGGCACACAAATAAATGCAATTGTACCTTGGTCAATGGTGGAGAAGCCAACGATGGATAAGGTTAATTCTAGGAAAGAAGATGTAGACAAGGAGACGTCTGAAGAGACTTCTGGAAGCTCCAGCTGTGACTCTGAAGAAAGCACAAATTCTGATAATGATTCAGAGAGACTGAATAATTCTGCATCAGAATCACATTTATTGCCTAAGACTCACCGACAGCTGTGCCGATCTCCTTGCTTAGAGCCTCATATACTAAAAAGAAATGAAATCTTGCAAGACTTTAGGATAGAAGAGGCTCAGATAGTACCTAAGGAAGTCAAAAAGCCCCCTGACGCGGTGAAAGAATATCAAACCAAACTGGAGTTTGCACTTAAGTTGGGTTACTCTGAAGAGCAGGTTCAACTTGTACTAAATAAACTTGGTACTGATGCTTTAATAAATGATATTTTGGGAGAACTTGTCAAACTTGGGAATAAAACTGAGACTGATCAGACTGTAACTAACGCTAACACTAGTGTAATGCGTGAAGCGTCTTCCATAGAGTCTCAGAGGTCAGAGTCTCCACTGCAGGAGGATGTGACAGAGGATGGTGACAACCTGAGGCCAATAGTTATTGATGGCAGCAATGTTGCAATGAGGTATGTGACCATGAAGAGTTTGCTTTTATATTTAAATGGTAACAGAATGACCTTGTCCTGTTCAAGCACTGATGTTCAGTATAATTGCCTAAAACTGTGTGCAGGTTCTCTCACAAGCGTCTTCGGCGACTGCACAATATGCCAATCTTGTAATCAGGCTAAAGGTCTGTAAGAGTTCGATGGTTTGTACTCACTGTTAGAACAACCATAGGTTAATGCCAGTCTCCCTTTGTAGGCAGCTATCAAATCTCTCCTTCCCACTGCCAGTCTAGTACTTAATTAATTTTTGGTAGGCACCATTGCTATGGGCAATTGCTGTATCCAGTTACATACAGGAGGTTAAAGCAAATGTAAGATTCCTTAAGATTACAAAATAGTGATTTAGAATTAAGTGGCTTAAGGGATACTTCTCCTTGGTAGGCTATTCTATGATAACTGCTACGTCTGTAAAACTGGTCTAGGTTATCAGATTTGGAGTTAGGTTTTATTTCCATTAATTCCTGAGATTACTATGCTTCAGACTTTCACTTATATGCCCACAGATAACACATTTACCTACAGCATTCACCCATCCTGACTCCAGTCATCTAGGTGCAATAGCAAGAAACTTGTCTGTGGGGAGGCGAGAGGTTCTTGCTTCATCAGTGATTAGAGAGAGAAGGAAATGGCAGAGAGAGAGATGCTGGGGGGGGAGGGGTTATGGCTATATAAATGATTAAGTGACAGATTAATTAGTAACTAATTGGGTAATTCATAAGGATTGTCTGATTACTAGCACTATGGTTTAGGAGGTCAGTTTTAGTCTTCTGATGACTTGTGTGGTTTTCATTAGCTTAGTAATAAAAGGTTGTGCAAGACATTTGTGGGCAAAAGGCCCAGGTTTTTTTAGCTCCTAATCAAGTCAATTACCTTTCCATGAGGCTTTTTAAAATGAAATTTAAATACAGCTCTTATTTATACCAATATGATAGTTTTTGTTTATTTAAGTAGATGTGTTAGCCCGTAAAGCAAGGATATTACTTCTTTGTAAATGAGGTATTCCTGTGAGTTCTTTCTACCTGACGTGTCATTCCTAATCTTTTTATTCAACTTGAGCTGTAAAGGAAGTATGTCTAGTTGAACAAACACTATTCTGGTACTCAACCAAGAAGTTATCCAGAGACTTCTAAAATAGGTTTGTATTTTATTTCACATAAATCCAAAACAGTTGTGTAAGTGTTAGCTAGTTAGCACAGCTCAGACTTAGTGGGTGGACTTAGGTTCACTTCTCCCACAAACTGCACTGAACACATTCCAGAAGTAGCTCTAGATCAGTCACTTTTCCTTAATGTTTATTCAGCTATTAGCATAAATATTTAGGACCTGCCTTCCTATGCTTAATTTACTTTCTTGACCACCTACATAAAATGAGCCAAATACGAATGCATGTTGTGCATGCTACAGGGCTTTAAAACAGATTAAATCTATTAATATAACGGTCTTTCTGTAGCCAAGAATCAAATTAACAGGTCTTTACTTGTTTTCTATCAAATTTAATCACAGAATCATTCAGTTTGGAAGGGACTTCTGGAGATCTTCTAGTCCAGTCCCCTGCACAGAGCAGTGTCAATTCAAGACCATGTCAAGTTGGGTTTTGAATGTCTCCAAGGGTGGAGATTCAACATATTCTCTGGGCCAGTGTTTGAATGCCCTCACTGTAAGAAAGTTTTCTTTTTTTATGTTTAAACAACATTTCTTGTATTCCAGTTTGTGCCCATTGCCTCTTGCCCTGTCACTGGACACCAGTGAGAAGTCAAGTTTCTGCCCTCTCTATTCCCTCCCATTGGGTATTTATACACATGGGTAAAATCCCCCTGAGCCATCTCTTCTGCAGTCCCAGCTCTCTTGGCCTCTCCTCGAATGACAGGTACTCCAGTCCCTTGGTTAACTTTGTTGTCCTTCGCTGGACTCTCTCCAGTATTGTCCATGCTGTTTTATAGTGGGTACCCCAGAACTGAACCCAGCACTCCAGATGTGTCTCACCAAGGCTGAGCAGAGGGGAAAGATCACCTCCCTTGACCTGCTGGCAACACTTTTCCTAACGCAGCCCAGGAGGCTGTTGGCCGCCTGTGCCACAAATGCACATTGCTGGCTCATGATCAGCTTGGTGTTCACCAGAACCCCAAGGTCCTTCTCTTCAGAGTTGCTTTCCAGTTGGTTGGCCCCCGGCCTGTACTGATGCCTGGTGTTAGTCCTCCCCGGGTGCAGGATTGGCATTTTCCTCTGTTGAATTTGCTGAGGTACCTGTTGGCCCATTTCTCTACCCTGCCAGGGTCCCTCTGAATGGCAGTACACCCATCTGGTGTACTCCTCCAGTTGTGCGTCCTCTGCAAACTTGCTAAGGGTGCACTCTGTCCCATTATCTAGGTCATTAACAAAGATGTTAAGCAATGCTTGCCCCAGTATCGGTCCCTGGGGTACACCAATACTGATTCGCCTCCAGCTGGACTTTATGCCACTAATAACAACCCTTTGAGTGCAGCAGTTCACTCCGATTTCAGTTCACCTCTCTGTCCCCTTATCTTTCCCATACTTCATTAGTTTGTCAGTGAGGATGTTATAAGAGACAGTGTCAGAAGCTTTGTTAAAGCCACGATAAACAGAATCCACTGCTCTCCTAATCCGCTGAGTCAGTCATCTCACCATAGAAGGCTATGAGGTTGGTCAAGTGTATTTCCCTTTCATAAATCCATGCTGACTGTTCCCAATCACCTTCCTCCAATCTACGTAATTTGTTAGGAAAGGGCTTCCAGGAGGATTTGCTCCATCACCTTTGCAGGGATCAAGGTGAGTCTGACCAGCCTGTAGTTCCCTGATTTATCCTTCTTGCCTTCCTTGAAGATAGAAGGGATATTTGCTCTCTTCTAGTCCTTAGCAACATCCCCAGTCACCACAACCTTTCAAAGATTACCAAGAGTGTCCTCATAATGTTATCAACCAGCTCCCTCAACACCCTTGAGTGCATCCCATCGGGGCCCAGCAGCTTGGGAATGTCCCATTTCAGTGTTCCCTAACCTCTGCTGAGGGAAAGTCTTGTCCTGTCACCTTTGCCCAACTTTCGGCATATCGGGGTGGACTGATCTTGAGCTTGGTGGAGGTGATCCTTGAAAATCAATCAGCCCTCCTGTGCCCCTCTTCTTTCCAGGGTCATATTGTGTGGGATTCTCCTGAACAGGCCAAAGTCTGCTCTCCTGAAGTCTGGGGTTGTGATCCTGCTTTTTGCCTTGCTCTTTCTTCACAGGATCCTGAATTCCACCACTCACAGTCACTGCAGCCAAGGCTGCCCCAACCCTCACATCTCTGACCGGTTCTTCCTTGTTTGTAAGTACGAGGTCCAGCAGGTTCCTTTGTTGGGTCCTCAATCACCCATGTTAAGAAGTTCTCGTCAATGCGCTCTAGAAACTTCCTGGATTGCTCATGCCTTGCTGTGTTGGCCAGCCTATTGGCAAAGACACTTTTGCTCTGCTTTTGGGCAGCCGGTTGGCAAAGATGCTTTTGTTCTGCTTGGTCAAGTGGATTCCACCTTTTCCTAGAAATCAGTCCTTGAGTATGAAAGCCAGTACCATGCTTGTAAAAGATGAGTCCCTGTTGCTGACACCAGCTGTGCAACCAGTTGTTTACCGGCAGGATCTGTCCTTTTCCCTTCAAGAAAATAGGTAATAGTAAATAAGCACTTTAAATACTTGAAAGATTTCAGTTTTTACATATAAAAGAACAATGTTCAGAGCAGGGGGGGAGATACAGGAATTCACCTGCAGTCTAGACAATCTTTTTTCAGATTTCTATATCTGAATGTCCAGGGTCCTGTTACGAGTAACTAACCTATAAATTGGCACAGTCTATTGTTTTCTTTCCTCTTTGCTTTTCCAAGCTGTGGCCAATGAGTTCACTTCGGAGTTGCTAAAGGGAAATGGGCCTGTGCCCTAAGCAAGACTGTAGAGAGTCTTTTGAGAGAGATTCTTGGGAGCTCTCTCATATGTTCTCACAGAGATGGGTAGACTCTGATCTATATTCTTACTCCTGTGTTGTTGTAATACATGTGCTTGATGGTACCATTTACTATTAGAATTATTCTAGATAAGAACTGCTAATTTTCCTTTAAAGGATGTTTTCAATGGGGGAGGAGTTTTGTGGAGAAGGTTGAGGTGAGTGATGTCCAATAATACAAGTGGGATGAGACAGGTGTCCTCTTCTGGAAGGATCAAACACTGTGTGCTGCCCTGTCTCTCCATTGCATGACTAATTAAGGATGCGGTTTCACAAAACATCTAATGAGTGACACAGAGTGCGTTACTTTCAGCCTTGCCTCTATCTCACTGCCAGGGATTCTTTCCTACCTGCATCTCATGTAGTGACTGCGTGGCTGCAAAATGAGTTGATTCAACTTCTTAATACAGAGAAGAAAAATCAGAAAGGCTTATATTTCCATTAGACCTGTAAATGAAACCCAACGTTTTTGAGGTTGGGGGAACAGCTAGGTCTGACACAAAGGAGAAAGGATGTGTCTGATTATGTGACTGGATGTTCATATTTGTGTAACCGGTTGCATCTAGTCAACTGATGATGGGTGGATTTGTGAGTTCCTTGAGGGCAGCACAGAACAAGGCTTGGGCTAGAATAACTTATTCCAGCCAGAGCCAGCATGTATGCTGGTCTAGTCTGGTGACTACTCCTGTTCCAGACAAGCTGCTGTAGCAAACTGTAGTTGAAAAAAGAAAACTCTCAATGTTTCTGCCTTTTGGTAATGCTTGGAAAGCTTTTCTTATACTTTGAGATGGTATTGCTTGTCATTTGCGCCTTAAACTGAAAGCGGTTGATCAGATGCATCTTGTGTATTTAAAGTTTAAAGCTCCAATATTGGCTAAAGAATATGAATTGGTTCAAGTTTTAAAAGCAAAGCAAAGCAAACCCCCTCTTTCAGCTGAATAGCAGAAAGGTGGCTTTTGTGGGCTATGACTTGAAGAATTGCCATTTAATTTCTATGGGATGCTTCAAATCTGGTCATGTTCTTCTGTTATTCTAGCTTTCATGGTGTTGACTTAATCCTTTTCCAGAAGAGGAAAGATGACTATGTATTTAAGCCTAACACACACAACGTCTTTTGTTAGAACGCTCTTAGAGATGAGACTGATTTTTCTGTGTGTGTGTGTATAAACTTAAAATCAGAGCTGAACAGCAAATCAGACAGTCCCCTAGAGCAGCTGAGGAGCTCTCGATAGACACTTCCCACAGCTGAGAGTGAGGCTGGACTAAGGGGTAGGACCCGGGATTCAGTTGTGCCATACCTGAGCAGTGGCCTGTGTTAGCTTTCCAGAGAACTGTATAGCTCTAACCCTGCTTCATAAGGTGGGGGTTTTTTGCATGTAGATGATGATGTTGTAATGCAAAATCTTCATTTAGAACCTTAGTCCACATGAGTAAGAAAGGCATTTGTCCATTGACATAACAATGCACTCAGGACCTTATTTAGTGTGAACTGCACCGTGTAGATACTAGGCAGATAACACATTTCAGTCAATGGTAGTTCTGTATCCTGGTGTGATGAGATTTAAGCTACCCTAAATTTTCCATTTACATAACTGAGACAGGTGAAAGAAGGTGATCTGTGCCCATCTAGCAACAGCAGATCATCAGCTCTTCACCCCTACATCTGTCTGTTCGCCAGTGTGTTCTTGGACCTGCTCTTCATGCATCTGCGCTTCCTCAGCTGAGCCTCTGCAGTCTGGAATGAAGGGGAGAAGGTCCTGTGTCTCCATGAGGCAGCAGAGGCAAGGTTTTGAGGTTCTCTTTTGCCCCTTCATTTTAAGACTTCCATTTACTACTGAAGTTGAGAGAGAGGGATTTCCTTCTGAAGAGAGAAATACACTGCAGCATATTTACACAGTCCTTTTCCTTTGCTTGTTCATTTCAAGAATAAGGTTGGGATGCTGAAAATTGCCTAAAATTAGTTATTACTGTGATTCTTCTCTTTGCTGGAATCAAAGTCGGGTTTTTGCCACCAAGAAGTAAAGAATAAGGAACAGAGTTGTTAGTTACAAAGACAGTGGGAAAATTTTAACTGTTTTATTCATTTGCTTTTGTTCCGTATTTGTTAGTTTTCCCTGGCTACCCTGAGCGCTGTCAGATTTCCTTTGCTAACGGCAAAAAGAATGAGTTTCGATTTTTATGTAAACGTACGTAAAACTTTTGTGTTGCAAACATACAGGCAAAAAAGAAGTCTGCTGTGCTTACAGAGAGAGCAACATGAAGACAACACTGATAAGCAAATAATTGGATATTTTACTTGCTGTATTATAATTTTTAGACAACCACTTTCAGATGATATAGGCAAAGGAACTGAAGTATTTTGGTGACGTGCCATCTGGGTTTGCAGGTTGAAATCAATGAATCTTATTTTGAGCAATTAGATTCTTCTGAAAACTTCACCCTCAGGATTCCCAGTCCATGGAGGTGATGCACTTCAGTTTCCCCTTTTGGAAAACCTTGGCCTGTATATTTAAATGGTGTTTGATGGTACTTCATTGCACAAGGGAAAATGCAATGTGAGATAACCATTGCATACGTAATTTTTATTTGTGAGAGGAAGGTGCTGATTTGGGGGGGGGTTGATTTTTTTAGTTACACGCACTCCCACTTGAGACAGGTGTTTTACAGTTTTCTTACAGCTTTCATGCCCAGCCATCCTGCCAGCTGTGAATGAATAGGTGCTTGGTGGCATCAGAAACACATGCCCAGGCCTGACAGATGTGACAGAGACCCCAGTGCCATTCAGGAGTGGCATTCAGCTGGAGGAAGCGTGAGATACCCAAAGGTGCCTAAACCAGCATTACATATCTCTTTTTAGGCCACTGAGTCTTGTGCATCCGTGTTAACCACGAGGCAGGTCATTTGGCTGTAGTGAAAGGTTTGCTGATACCCTGTCTACATAGAAGTTTTTCCACAACTGCAAATTACTCCCTGCGGTGACAACCAAAGGATGGTTTGATTTGTTTCATGTATGCCAGATGTAGTTTTCATCTGGCAACTTAATTGCATATGTATTATAACAATCTAACTAACAATTTAGCTCCATTAGCCTCTTGTCAGAGTGCATGTTGCTGAGCTCGGTAGACGTGATGGTACCTTGAGTCAGACGTTCATCTTTCAGTAGCACTGGCTGTCTAATGCAGCATTTTCCTTGTAGCCTGGCTTGTTTCTTAGGTTATTTTGAGAAGTCACTTTAAGGAATAGATAAAAATATTTTTCCAACAAGTAATGATCATATGGATAGGAGCTTGTCACTGGCAGCTTTGAGTATAACTTCTCTTTGCCTGATGTGACCTCTGACTGCTGAGTGCGTGACTCTTGCTCGGTCAGATACCCCTGTGCGTGTCTGGCTGGCGACCGCGCTTGCTGTACTCCGTAGAGTGCCCCAGCGTTGGAAGCCCTACAGACAAAAGATGTTTTGAAAGATGTTACAGCTTCCAAGGCTTTTTTTCCTTCAAAGACCTCAAAGCATTGGAGTAATTTGTCATGGGCTAATGGAAAAAAAAAAAACATTTGGGAACTTGTTTCATCTGTTTCGTGTCAGCACCAAATGTATATATAAGAAACAAATGCAGGACTGACAGAAGGCCCAGGGTACTGAGAAATGCTATGGGACAAATTATTACTGTGATTAGGAAATTAGTGGAGCTTTAAAAAAAAAAAAAAAAAAAAAAGGGATGAGGCTAGTGACAAAACCAGGCTGCCAGGCTAATGAGTCGCTAATCTGATACAGGGTGGAAATTCTTATCCCTCTATGCTGTGGACTGAACACTGTTTTCCTCCTATAACATGATGGAAGAAAACACTTTGGTAACTCTCTAATTTTACTAGGCTGATCTTGATGTGTCCAGATTTCTGTTGTATAAAAACCTGTATATATATTACAACAGACGTTACTGTAGACCTCAGCTCGAATGTCTCTTGTCATCAGTGTGTATGTTTTTTGTAGCTTTCAAAATCTGAGAGCTCCGTGTTGATTTGAATATTGGGTTACAGCATGCCAGAAGTCTTGCGTCTATTGTAAGTAGTCAGTGTTTTAAGAGTATACCACAACTCTTTTCAAGACTTAGTCACTTGAAAATCTCGTCTGGGGGCTAGGAAGGTAACAGAGAAAATGAAAATGTTCTCATTATATTTTACCACTTTCTACTAACTCTGCTAGCCTAAAAAATCTTGATTGATTTTTGCTCAGGAAGTGTTATATTGCTTTTTTTTTTTTCTTTTAAAAATAAAACCACAGCTATCAACAGGCCAAATATAAAAGTGGTGATAAAAAGAATCGTTCGTGCATGGTATGAAAGAGAAATAGATATGTCTTAAGGAATATACTTTATCTTCCTTCAACTCAGAGTGGTAGATTAGTCAGCAAGCAGAACCAAGGCAGGATACACCAATGTCTCACCCAGGGTTACAGCTGTCATCCTGACTGCTCTGAGCTTTCACATACTTGTAATAATTGGGAAGAGATTTTTAAAAGAAAGTTTCTTGACAAAGAAGTACAAACATTTCTGTTCTTTTTTACAACTAATCAGAAGGCAAAAAGTCAGAGGAAGAATCATGATTTCAGTCTTTTCACCATATGATGTATCATAAAGCTGATGAAGCACAAAGATCACAAAAAGGAGAGCATCAAATCTGCATGACAACAAAACAGAAGAAAAGAACAAATTTTAATTGCACATCTTTTTCACACTAATCATTTCTCACTAATCATTTAAATTTCTTGGAATTTGTATCCGCTCAGATACCGGCTTAGGCATGTGTCTGAAAAGGAGCGGAAAAAAATGTGAAGATTTATACAAGCTATAAATCCACTTGCTCAGCAATGCAGAAAAGCTAGTATGCATTGTAATGCATTTCCCATTTCTGTTTCTTACAGTTTAAGTATATTTAAAATTTATGTTCTGGATGAAGGAATGTTAATGATCTGTATTAGGCAAGAGAAGACTGGGCAGCTGAACTGCCTGGTCCTCCCTCTGCCTTTAAAAGTGTGGCTTGAATTCCAACCTGATGGAAAGCAATAGGCAAGAACGTCCATTTCTTTCATAGAGGCCAGGATTTCATTCCAGAAGTGACTTCTCAGACTTATGGGAAGAAACATACTGTAACTAAAATGCAGTCTAACAAAAAGCTTGTTTGCTGTCAGGAGTGAAAAATCGTTTTATCCATTTTAAACCATGGAGATTGTTTAAAGTAATAACAGCAGAGTGATTCCACTGGAATTTAGTAGCTGGAACAAGCCCTTCCTGACTGTTTTAAAATGGATTGCGATATGTTTATGGTTGCACATGACCTGCTCATAGCATGCACAGTAACTTCTTGTATCTCTGGCTTTGCAAAGGAGGCCTTATGGCTGCCCACTGGGTACTGAATGCACCCGAGTGTCCTGATTTTGTGTCGTCAGGGGGAGGTGTAATTAGACTTGCCATGGCTGGAAATACCATTGGCCATTTTTTCTATGCATGTGCGTAAGTGTATTTTAAATGTGACTTATCTGTGTGTGGTTTGGTTCCCGTTCCTGGGAAGTTATGAAATACACAAAGATACTACTCGTTCAGCCAAACAAGCACAAGAATAATTGTATAGTATAAAACAATGCCTAGAAAAAATAATGCTGTTTTGTGTTATTACAATGTAATAGTGTATTACATGACATTACTGTACAAAACAGGGAATGTATTATTGCAGAGGGCTATACCCATAGCTAAACAGGATATTAAGGTACATAGATGTCTTGTTCCTGCCAGTGTTCCTAGTATAGCCCTATAGGCACAGAAGATGGATTTAAACTATCCTTGGAGTACCCTGTGCCAGCTAAAATATACAAACTTTGATTATTATAACCAGCAACAATTGCAATACCTTAGTGTATGATGAAGTTTCCAGGTCCTGCCTTCAGCGTCATTAGAAGAGGAAGTAGTACAGTTCCTCACTTAAACCCAGATAATGGTAGTGGGCTCTTTTTTCCCCTTTTTTTTTCCTTTCTTTTTTTTCTTTTGTTTGGGGCCTGTGACCTTCAACACAGCCTCTGCTGACGTGATGCTTTGTGAGAGGTGTTAGCCATGACTCATCTCTCTTGACACCTAGATACAGGTGAATGTGTACGCCATCTCCTTTGCAGGCTTCTGGAATCTGAACATTGTTTTGAAATTTTTCTCACTTCTACTGTGTCACTTCATCCATTGCACAACTACTCAAGCTCCTTCAAAGTATCAAGGAACATACGGCAGTGCTAAGTTTTAGAAAGCTGGAAATAGTACATACTTTAAAATGGTCCTACTAAAAAAAAAAAAGGTTTTAAATAACTTTCTGGTGTTTTTATTTACCTCAGAACATGCAAGTAGGAGGAACTTTTAGGATCCCTGTGTCTATCTGTCATCATATTGTCCCCTTCACAAATCACTCCACAGTGAAAGACTTGTCTTTTACCTTTCTGGGAAGCAGATTGTGGCATACGTGCTATACATGACAAGCCAGCCAAGCGAAAGGTAACAGCTTGCTGCCATACCCCTGTGTTTCTTCTGTTAGAGAGAGCTGTGGGGTTGGGAGAGACCACAGAAAAGTTGCTCTTCTCTTGTGCATGGAGAACCCAGACTGGCCCCAGAGGAGCCATCTGACTTGTTCTGCAGAGTGTCCAGTGAGGAGATCCCAAAATCCATGGGCAGACTGTCCCATTGATCAGTTAAGAAGCTTTTTCTAACATATTGCTTAACTGTTCCTTATGCTAGTTAAGGACTTTTTTGTCCTTACCCAGTGGGACTGTGGTGGGTTGGCTGCGGCTGGCACCCGGGCACCCACCCAGTTGGGTTCTCGCTCTGCCCACCAGCAGAACAGGGGAGAAAACAGAAGGAACAGGAGCAAGAAAACTCATGGGTCAAAATATTGACAGGGAAATCACTCACCAAGTACTGTTGCGTGCCAAACACTCAACTTTGGGAATTCAGAATACAACAGAATAGACTATTTCAGTTGGAAGGTTAACCTAAATATTTAATTACTGATTCAGATAATGGGAAACAAAAAAGACAAACATTAAAATACTTAGGGGGAAAAATGTCTATTCTTCCCTTTTCTCAGGCTCACTCCGCTCCAGACACCTCTCTTCCCCCTTGTCGTGGCCACAGGTGACACTCAGTCCCTTCAGAGAGGCAGTGAACGGCGCCGGGGCTTGGGCTCAGGACATGGCAGTTTCTCTCTGCTGCTCCTTCTCGTGCTTTTCTTCCTGTTCTCCACAGGCTGCAGTGCCTCTGGGGGTGTACCTGCTCCCCATGGAGCACCTCCTCCTCCTCAGGCCTTGGTGTTCCCTCATTCCCTTCTCCTCTGTTGTGGAGCTGGCTGGAGCCGGGCATGCCCGGCATGGGGCAGCCCCTGACCTCTTCTCACAGAGGCCACTCTGCAGCAGCCCCCTGCTACCAAAACTTTTCCATGGACACCCAATGGTTGATTGCTGTCTTCTATTTTAGTTACCTCCTATATATTGAAGATTGTTTTGTTCCTCCACGGGCTGCCTTTTTTCTCCAGATTAACTAAATGCACTATGCACCCCATAGGTCTCGTATTGCTTTCTTTTAGATTCTTTCCAAGTTCCTCTGTGTCTTTTGTAATACATCGTGCCCGAAACTGCATGTACAAGTTGGCTTGAGGACTCATCTGCCTTTAGAAAAATGACATAATTGCGTCTCTTGCCTTACCTCAGACAGTTATTGCACAGCAGATGCACATCTCTTGTTTTGCTTGTGTCTGATCGGTTTCTGCTGAACTGTGTCTCCATGGCTTTTTTAGTACACAATTAATTTCTCCTTCTGAAGTGCAGTACTAAGCAAATTCCTCCAGTTTGCCTAATCTGTCCTGCAGAGTGCCTGCCACCTCCCTGGGTTTGGAGTCCTTCTCCTCTCTTTCCCTGTTCAGATGGGACATCGCCGAGCTCCTGCAGTGGGGATCTGCTGTCTCTTCCCCTGCCACCATGCACACTGGTGCTCCCTACTCACCTGCTGGCATTTCCTAAACACGTTGCACTCTTTCATGTTGGTATTTCAGGCCTCCTGCTTTCCCTCATCAAGTCTCCATGGTGCCTGTTACGCCCTGTACTTTTGGTTGGGCTATGAGGATTTCTAACACTCTCTACTTATATTTTTCCTTACTTGTCGAATCTGTGAACAGATGCTAAAAACGTTTGGCAGATTTAGTATCCCTCTCCCACACCATTTTTCACGTGATGGCAATGTTTGGGCAAGGCTCAGACTGACTCCCAGCTGCCTTTAGAAACCACGGCGCAAGTGAAGAGCATGGCTTTGAGATACGCGTTTCGCTGTGCTCTGCTTACAGTCATAGAAAAGCAAAATCATATAATAAGGAATTTTAATGTGTGTTTCAGCCACGGGAACAAAGAAGTATTTTCTTGTCGAGGAATCAAATTGGCGGTAGACTGGTTTTTGGAAAGAGGCCACAAGGATGTTACAGTGTTTGTGCCAGCGTGGAGGAAAGAACAGTCGAGACCTGATGCTCTTATCACAGGTAAGCTCTGTTCCAGCTTCGCTGGTTTGTTTGATGCTTTGTGCAGCATGAATGCTACTGCTCAAGTGAACAAATCTTTAGAAATGAAAGGCTACAATAGAAAGTATCTCTGGTGTAGTAACTTCATTGCGATCTTGAGGAAGGAAAAAGACAAAGCAATGCCCTCTCCAAGTCCTTTTCTGCTCCCCTGATAAATTCTCCATTAACATTGCTACTTATTTCTTGAAGAATGTAATTGCCAGTTGTTAAATCTGTTACGCCCATGTAGCATTGGCAGCGAAGAGGTTTGAAGTCAGTGATTCACTGGGTGATCTTGCTTGTGGTGAGCAGATTCTGCCAGGCTGGCCTGTCTGCCGGTCACCTGCAGTGACTCACCGCCCGCGCTTTGGGAATTATCCTAACAGAAAGGGAACGGTTCCCCTTTTCATCATTACTATTAGCAAGTGAGATAGCTTTTGAAAAATCTTAATTTTAAACCTGCTTATCTAGAAAAAAGAAATTGGTGGAGGCATTTATTTCTTGATCAAACTGATTGATCCTCTGTGAAGGCTGGAGAGTCGTCTTCCCTCTGCACTAAAGTTGAAGCAGAGGAGAATTTGGGGTTAAAGAAAAACCTAGAATTTAGGGGGGAGGTGGAATTGGGTTTTGGGGGGGGGTTGTTGGTTTGGTTTTGGGGTTTTTTTGGTTTTTTTTTTTAAAAACATGGCTACCTTTAAAGGGGGGGAAGCTTTTGAGAGTAGTAGCTATGGCTTCTAAAAGAATATGGAAGCATGTTTTGATTACCACGTGCATTTTCAAATATCTGGAAAGATCTTCACAACACTTCATTTGCTTGATTGCTGCTAGCATATATCACGTTAATGCAAGAAAATGTTTGGAAAGCTGCTGTTCTCCCCTCATCACAGGCAGTGTGGAGCCTTTCTCTTGAAGGCTTTCTCTTTCACTATACTAGTGTTTGAGGTATGAGAAGAGCATTGGCTAAGTAATAAAGATTTGGCTATTTAGAAATAAATTGTGACATCTGCTGGAGCTGTGGGTAGGGCTAGCAGCCCCAAAAGGAGTTTCAAGAAAGCAGCAAGACTTAGAATTGACTAGTTGTCTAGCAATGAAAAATCAAGTTTGCCGTGTGTCATCATGGACCCTGAAAATGGGAGGAAAATCAACAAAGGTTATTGTATCTCCTGTAAAACAGAAGTTCTTCAGGTTTTTTTCATCAGGATGCAGGGAGCCCATTTGCTACCAGTCTTGTGGAATACATTGTGCTGACACTCCATTTCTAGAGATATGCACCTGAAATAAGCAGCCACCTGCAATTTTGAAAAAGTCTTAGATGACTAACGTGAGGATGGTTCTAGACTAACAATATTTGTGAGAAGCTTCTTGATTTAAACAACAGCTGCATCGTTCTTATTATTACCTGCCAATCATCACATAGCAATTTTTTTTATTCTTTCTTAGTGAGGGAAAAAAAATCACCTTCTATCACACTCTTCTTCATCACTTACCACGTGGGGGGGTGGTGTGTGAATACAGAAAGGTTGGATTTCATTGAAAATCTTGTGCTTTTTCTACTAAGCAGATAAATGCTTGTATCAAATATATTGCTTATATGTAATATTAATGCTGCATTTCTTTCTGTTGGAGTCTTTTTTTTTTTTTTCTAGATGGAACATGTTCCCTGTCAAGTTTCTTGTGCTACAAAACAGTTGAGTTATTTGAGATCTAAACCATTATTAAGAGCTGTGACTCATATTCACTGCGCAAGCATCTTCTGCCGTTTTAGATGTTGCCTAGCTTTTTGTTTATTTTTCTTTCATAGCTTGTCTGGTCTGAGGAGAGTGATAGCTAGGAGAATTGACTCAAGGGGTATGTGCTTGAGTGCTAGGTGCACTGGTGCTACATCCAGTATCTTAGTTCAGACCAACCTCCTTAGGCCTTCTTTCAAAGCTCCTCAGGATCTCCAGGTGCCACACTGAGAAAGAGAAAAGGCTTTTGGATAGGTGATTCATGGACTGTGTAGGACAAGAAGGAATTAGATAAAATGTTAAACACACTTATTTAGCAGGATTAAAGAGAAGTCTGTTTGGACTTGCTAAGACTTTATATATAAAACTGTAAACCCTTCAAGGAAAGATATGTTCTGAACTATTACTGAAGGTAAAATAAAACAAACAAAAAAACCCCACATTTGCTCTTTGATACAAGATGACATTTGATGTCTTTTTAGGGGATGCTGTTAACACTTGTGAAGAGCCTGAGTGTTTGTACAGAATGTGGGTTTTCTAGTCCTTGTGGGTACTAGTAGTAACCCCTTCTCTTGTTGAGCAGGAACTTTATGAGGCAATCCCATTAATGTGAGCTACTGGAATTATTTCCAAATCTATTTCTTGCTGGGTACCACAAAGGGTCTGTCTTTACCAAGGAGCTCAGTTATGGGAAACCCTTGGCTGTACTTGAGCGTAGCCCTCCTGTTCACTGAAACATTCAGTAAGATTTAAGATTTTTCTTTTTTCCCCTCCTCAACCAGAGGAGTTTTCCACAGGCAGTTTGATAAGTAATGTTTCTTTTAACCACAACAACCTGAACAAGGTCCCCTGTGTTGGTCTTAGAGAAATTGTGTGGAGCAGGAGGTTTCGATTTGGTTTGGTTTTTTTTTTTTTTTTTTAAGTATTGCCAGTTGACTGCTGAGTGTAACTTCAGATATCATATATCAGACACCTTCTGCTGGACTATAACCATTTAAGACATGTTTAGTCCTAAATGCTTGGATTTTCTTCCTCAAATCTAATGTCTTTGGAGATTAAACAAACATCATCTTCTTTTCTTTCTTTTTCTTTTTTAACTTTTGATTCTTATTCCTTGTAGATCAAGAAATCTTGCGTAAATTAGAAAAGGAGAAGATTCTTGTGTTCACGCCATCCCGCCGAGTTCAAGGGAGAAGGGTGGTATGCTACGATGACCGATTTATAGTGAAGTTGGCCTTTGAGTCAGATGGCATCATTGTTTCTAATGATAACTACAGGGATCTAGCTAATGAAAAGCCTGAATGGAAGAAGTTCATAGATGAACGCTTGCTGATGTATTCATTTGTTAATGACAAGTAAGTCATTCTGTCTTTATACATGCCACTAAAATAATTGAGGAAAGGACAGTTTGAAGACTTGTATGAATTTCTTATCTTACACTGAAATCATTAGGTACATGTAGGAAAACAGGAGGAATAGTCAAGCATGGATTTGGGCTTCTGATTAAAAGTACCCAAACTCAGTTTTTTGCTAGATCTTTTTTATAACAATATCTTTACATCTTTTTATGCTATTCTTTTCCCCTTTTAGTGTATGCCAATGTATATACTATATTTGGTATATGCTGCGGTATACTATTCCAATTCTCTTGATATACTGAGCCAACATTTTTGAGTGCGTGTGGTTAGACTCCTAAACCCTAGAGTCATAGAAAAATCCATGTTGGAATGAACCTCAGGCGGTCTCTAGTTCAACTGTCTGCTTAGATCCATCTACAGTACCTTCACACCCCAGCATACGCATCAACTGCAGTTACTACTGGTGGTTTCTTGTAGTGGGGGGGACTCAGTACTTTGCCAAGCAGGCACTTGTATTTGAGTGCCTAAATAGTGATGCAAGAGTCCTAGACAATGAGCACAGTTTTGCAAAGTTAGTTGTGGCGTTTTAAGAAATTGCTGCCTGTATTGCTGCCCTTACTTTGGTTTAGGAATGGGTTGTGTGCAGCCCTGCTTTGCCACAGAGCAGTCAGCTGAGCTAGACTGAAGGTGTCTGAAGCAGACCAGGGGTGTCCACACAGTCTATTTCTATGACTTATCTCTCAGGCAGTACCTGCAGCAGAAAGGTGGCCTTTCAAAACAGCTCTCAAAGTACCCAGGCTTAAAAATGTCAGCATGGCAGGTTATGGTGTAGGACTCAGTCATGAGGTTCCTGGTCATTGCATGAGGAATATGAAAAGGCTTGTTTGCTTCCATAAAACCTTTTTTTTTTTTTTTTTTTTTTTTTTTGCTTTATAGATTTATGCCTCCTGATGATCCTCTTGGCCGCCATGGTCCAAGTCTGGACAATTTTCTTAGGAAGAAGCCTATTGTGCCAGAACATAAGAAGCAGCCGTGTCCATACGGTAATTTGATTTCTCGTCAGTTTTCTGTACTGCTGGGACTGGGGACCAAGCTCCTGCTTTATTTTAACACTGCCAAAACCAAAAGCTTTTTAATGGAGGTTTTTACATTGTTGTCTTAGCCTGAGAATGGTTGAAATGCTGAGCTGATGGTGGAAACTGAAGTGATTTTTTTTTTTTCATGTGCTAGTTAGAGAACACTTCTATCTACTAGCTGAACTAAAGGAGCAACTTTATTAATCATTTGTAGGAATAGATCCTAAACAGCACCTAAATTCTGCAGGCTTCAGAAAGCCCTTTTCTAATGTGATTTGGTCATAACACATCTAAGTTTTCTTCCAGAAAATTGATTGAGCTGTCTGAAGTGTAGCTACTGAGCATCCCTACAGGCACACCACCATCTTGACTGAGTTGAAACCTGCTGGTCTTACGACTCTGTGGGACTTCCCTATTAAGTTTTCTGCCTGTGTATCTCCTTGGCCCAGTACAGCAGGTGTGTACAGACACACTGACAGTGTCATGTTCAGCTCAGAATGTGGCTGGTAGTGTTGATCTGCATTCCTAGAGCACTAGCTGCAGCACGCTACCACTGCCTCTTTTTCCCCACAATACAAGAGAGAGGATCTTAGATCTCACCCTATGTCACATAAAACCATTTGCAAGATCTTTCAAATCATCAGTAAAGCTTTAAATGAGGTGCATTTCCATTGTCTGATGATTAACAGATTTTGGTTGAAGTTTTTTTTCTCTGATTATGTTTGTATTAATAGGGAAGAAATGTACCTATGGACACAAATGCAAATACTATCATCCAGAAAGAGGAAATCAGCCTCAGCGATCTGTAGCTGATGAACTTCGTGCCATGTCTAGAAGCACAGCTGCCAAAACTACAAGTGAAGGAGGACTGGTTAAAAGCAACAGTGTTCCCTGTAGCACTAAAAATGATGGCACTTCCGAGCTGAAGCGTGTTGCTCCAAAGAGGCAATCGGATCCTAGTATAAGGACTCAAGTCTATCAAGACTTGGAGGAAAAGCTTCCCACCAAAAACAAATTGGAAACCAGGTCTGTACCTTCTTTAGTTAGCATACCAAGTTCCTCTGCTGCAAAACCCCAAAGTACTGCACCTTTAAGTAACGGCCTTCCATCCGGAGTTCACTTCCCACCTCAGGATCAAAGACCACAGGGACAATATCCTACAGTGATGATGGCAACCAAAAATCATGGAACGCCAATGCCTTATGACCAATATCCAAAATGTGAGTCTCCTGTGGATGTAGGGTATTACTCTATGCTGAGTGCATATTCAAATCTGAGTATATCTGGTCCGCGTAGTCCTGAAAGGCGCTTCTCCTTGGACACAGATTATAGGATTAGCTCTGTAGCTTCCGACTGCAGCAGCGAAGGGAGCGTTAGCTGTGGCAGTAGTGATTCCTACGTGGGTTACAGCGATCGCTCTTACATGAGTTCACCTGACCCACAGCTAGAGGAGAACTTGAAGTGCCAACATATGCACCCCCATGGCCGCCTTAACACTCAGCCCTTCCTACAGAGCTACCATGATCCTCTCACGCGAGTGCAAAGCTATAGTCACGAAGAACCAAAGCATCACCACAAACCTCCAATTCCATACATGGCTGTGCATCTACAGCATCCAACAGTCGGTGCTCGTTCTAGTTGTCCAAACGACTACTCTACATCTCAGAGTTCGTCACATTCAAAGACCATGCATCTGGGGAGAGCTCTCGTGTCCACAAGAATAGACAGCATTTCAGACTCGCGTTTATATGATAATTCTCCATTAAGACACAGAAAACCTTATTCTGGCCAAGATGGGCTTGGAAGTTGGGATAGGCAGGGTTACGGGATGGATGCATATGGCTACCGCCAGAATTACTCCTTGCCGAGTAACCCCACGCAGCCGTGTTATGAGCAGTTTGCCTTCCAAAGCTTACCTGAACAGCAGGACCAGACCTGGCGCGTACCTTACTGTGGAATCCCTCAAGACCCTCCAAGGCACCAAGACACCCGGGAGAAGGTTTACATTAACCTCTGCAACATCTTCCCCCCTGATCTTGTGAGGATCGTTATGAAGAAGAACCCTCACGTGACGGACGCTCAGCAGCTCGCTGCAGCCATCTTAGTGGAAAAATCTCAGCTAGGTTATTGAGAGATGATGCATCTTTGTGGTGTCTAGTAGTTTTCAGCTCAGCTCTAACGCTGAGGGAGGTTTGCTACAATAGCATTTGGGATCTCCTTCTCAGCAAGGAGGTTATATAGTAATCCGTTTATGTGAAATACTGTATCATGGAGTCTGTATGTATAGCCCCATGCATCGGAAGTACCAGATATGTTTTGTGTTCTAGTTTGAAAATTTTTAAATGGCTATTTTCACAGCTGGAGAATGTTCCAGTTTAAATTAATATATATATATATATATATGAAAAAATCTGTGGTCTCTGGTTATAATCTTTGGTGCATCAGGGGTTTATATGCAGCACTTTCTATCCTTGTTACATGTTGTTGGGATTTTTGTCTTCATTTTTTAACTTGCTGGATGTTTGTCCTTGGGCTGCGTGGTATTAAAACAACCTGCAGAAAGAGGATTTTGCTACTTCTGGCAGGCAATTTTCAAGCCAAGTTTTTGAACTTTTTACAACACCACAAGTATGTATGTATGTATGTTTGGTTGGTTTTGTGAGCTCTTTTGTGCTATAATCATCTATTTATAGGAAACAAAGATTTACTACAGCACTGACTTCATTTTTTTAAACAAATAATTAAGTTACCAGTTAACAGTGAAATGGGTAACAATATATTGGTAATTTATAGTATGGCACTTTTCATTGCTTTCTTTGTTTTGTTTAAATAGTTACATGTTTTGTTGATGCAGTCGATTAGTAAGGTCAGATGCAATCAGAGAAAGAATTTTTTTTTTTTTTGTGGTTTGTGGATAAGGTAAAAGCCTTATTGCCTGATTTTCAAAGGTGCTGAGAATTTGCGGCCCCCTTTGAACCTAACAGAAGCTGCAAATGCTCAGAACTTCCCCAAAGCAGGCCGCCCTGTTTCAGTTCCCGTGTGTCGTTACCCAGCTCTGTGTATTTCGGGTCAGTAGAAGGGGGCCTGAAATCGTAGGGTCCCTTTTAGTTGTTTTATGTGTTTTTCCTTTGTATTGCTGCACAAGTGTACTGGATAAAACACGCTTTTCATAAAATATTTACCTGTTTTTAAATGAATTTAATTATCTCAATGCAAGTTTTGTATTTAAGATACTGTTTGATTTTTCTTGCTATTTATCAAGGCTGGCCTGAAAAGGTTTTGTGTGTTGAGGATATGCAACATTTATTAACTGCACTATGGTAATGATATTGTAGCTCAAAGTAATAACTTAAACTTTTTTTTTTTTCCTTTCTGTTTCGGTTGGGGAGGGGAGGGTTGCGGGGAGAGAAGATACCGTATGCGTTCCTGAAGTTAGTTTTTGGCCTGTTGTATCGTGTAGGCCTGATTCTTGCCACAAATAGTGTAGTTTTAGAAACAGGCAAACCAAGTCTGTTTTAGTACTAGTAAGGGATATTTCTGGTTTTAAGTCATGGGTTTTACTAGCACCTCGTAAGCTTTTTTATATATATATAATAGAAATAGATTTTGCAATTGATGTCAGATGTACTTACGTGACATAGTCAGTTGCCGACAGTTTTAGGTTTCCATCCATTGTAATAATGTTCAGTGTTTAAAAAAAAAGAATCACTAGTTTACAGTATTACTGCTGATAATTTTGGTACGCTTGCTGGAATTTAAAGTAAGGCCCTGAAGAACCAGAAAGTACCTTTTACTGTTGATACAAATTGTATCTTTTTAACTGAGAACTATTTTGATTTGTAGATTTAGTAGAAACACAAATGTATAACTATTAACTAGTCTTTTGGGCAACATTTTATCCCTTATTTAAAAATTAGAGATTTCAGACATAGAATAGACTTAGGCAAGTAAAAGTAGATATTTATCTAGGTGTCTGTCTCAATTTCACATGTTAAAAAGAAAAAAGAAACTATTGGGATCTTCTTCCTTCTAAAATCTTTGTAGTGGGAACTCACTAAAATAAAGGTAAAATGCTGCCTGAAAATGATGTCCAAGCACCTTTGAATATGAAGACGTTTTCACTACTTGTGTGACACCGTGTGTTGCAGCGAGTAGGGTTTGGGTATACAGTAAATGCTTCTAAAGAGCATTGTGCTTATAGACATATCCAATAATCTGAACCATGTTCAGCAAACCAATTCAGGACGTAGTGCTCATGCAGCTTCCGCTGCTGATGTGCTGCGGGATCTGCCGTCGCCTGTCCCTGCGGCGATACCGGGGGGGCTCTACGCCATCTGTCCTGCGTTGTCTGTTTAGGGAGAGGACCTCTTAACCTGTGGCAACAGTTTTTCCCTGGATTTGGTTGGTCGCCATCCGTAGAGCATGTTTTAATGTAGAGATCGATGCAGCGCTGATGCTGAGGTTTGGACTGGGAAATGGGTCTCATCTTAGTTGTACACTAAGATTTTTTTTAAATTGAATTACACTTAAGTACTACACCATAGTGTAGATGCAGCTGTTTTAATAATGCAATTATTGTATTTGTGTTTTTAATGGGTTTCTACATTTATTTTTTATGTAGGAATTTACTTCTGCCAAAAGTTGAATTCCTTTAAGCATGAACAGAAACATGTGTATGTAATAGAGGCGTTTCGTCTTTTTCCCTACGAGCATCAGAATGCTTCCTACTACCTACATGTAGCAGTGTGGCCTAGAGTGTTGGATCAGCAGGCTTAGCCACGTTGTTAAAACGGTGCGAGGAGACGCGTGGGACTGTGTGCTGCAGCACCCAGACCTGGGTTATCAGTATTGGTTGCCTCCGCGTACGTTTAATGCAGTATTCAAGCCCTGAAAGTGTGGGGATTGCTAGAGAGTTCTTGTAATAGGTTCTGTGCTTTGTACTCAAGCACTGAAAATGCTTTAAAAGTATAAGAACAGGAGTAATTTGGTGGTTTTTAATGTTGTGCAATGATGTGCTAGTTCCCCTTAGACTCTCTTATGTTGGGTAAAGCAAATTTACTGTGGACAAAATACTGGCCTTGATATTCCTTTGTTTTTGCTGTGATAATAGAGAGAATGAGGAGTTGCGTGTGAAATCCTCCACGATGAAGAGATCGGTCTATATATTTAACAGCCTTTAGAGAGAACACCAGTAATAAACATGAGCGCAATGATACTGGTTAAATACTACGTTTGTCAGTGTAATTGCATTGATGCAAGTAACTGAGCTGTAACATCAGGTGTTACTTAAACGGTAGTTCAGTGATGCTGTCTTTGCCCCAGCTGAGTGCTAGAATGGCAGTGAAGGACTAAGTACCTTCAAGTTAGCCCCGTCCCGCTGCTAAGAAGAGGGCAACACTTTCCCTTATCTTCAGTACTTAAGAGCTATTTTGATACTTAGCAGAAACTCCATGTTTTTAGATACATTCCCAAGCTATTATAGCTACCTACATCAGTAACAGTACGTAGATACACAGTATTTTGAATGCGCATTTACATTAGGCATCTGCCCACAACTGTTTTGTATACAACGTGTTGCCAATATTTAAAGTTTTTAAATATGTCCCATGGATACCTAACTTTGAGCTAAATATGCCCAGGCTATGACAGTATTAATCACTTTGTTGTCTTCTTATTTTTTTTCAAATGCGTGTGTGCGTGCATATATATGTCTATATACACACTCACGTATACTTGGCAAGTGGGTTTAAGACTACTGCTAATAGTCTGAGGTAAAATCGTATTTTTTTCAAGTGTCCTCTTTTCTTTGGTATGTCTGAATTGTGGCTTGGTCCTCCACTGCAGAATAGCTCTGGGGAGAGCCAGAAGCCTGCTGTGTTCATGTGACACCCCAAAAAGAAGGCATGCCGGTCTGGTGAAGCCCTCGAAAGGGCCTTTTGCAGCCTTGGAGCGTGTGGACTGTTGTTGAGCTGTTGATGATCTTCTGCTGTGAAAGTCATAGCTAATAACACTTTTCCAAAAATATCAAAGCTATCAGTGTAAACCAGAGTACCTCACTTGGAATGGAAAGCTGGGGACGTTTGCCCCAGCAAGGTGAGCACCGGAGGACTAAATGCCTTGGGTGAGAGATACCGCAGCATCTTGCTGCAGTAAGAGACTACCAAAACATTTATCAGTTTTATCAGCTGATGGTTTGACCAAGGTATTTTCAATGTGTAAAGCTTGAAAAATGAGACACAATGCTTTCATACTCTCTGGAGCATTTAGAAAAATACCCAACTGACTTTTCATTGCTACTGAAAATTTAAAATACTGTGCAATTAAAGAGACCATTTTTTTAAATAAAAATAATTTAGAAGTTATTTATTTTGATTTACAGTGTGACTCTTGCTAATTTATTCCTTGCATTATAAGGCCGTGGTGGAGTGCCATTTATATTTTTTATTTATCATAGGAACTAAAACTGCTGAGAAGAAAAAACAATAGATTTAAACTTAAAACAAAAGTCTATGGCCTTGTTTTGTTTTTTATAGAAGGGCTGAGGTTTTATAAATGTCAAATCATGCGTTTTATATACTTTGTACATTTTAGAGAAGTGTAGTTTAACAATTTTGTTCAAATTAAATATGTATGTGCACATTGTTTAGACTAACCATGTAACTAATCCTAAAATCATCTGTGTTAAATGATTGTTCTGGCTAACCTTTCGCTAGGTAACATGAGAGATGTTCAGACGTCATCTTTAGATGTTCTAGGATACATTTCATATGTCTTAAGGTTTCATCAGAAACTGGTGATCTAGCCACCTGGTCACACGTGATGTCTGTCTGCATGTGAATCCTCCGACTGTATGCTGGGTTTTCTTGCGGTGCATTACAAGGTGATACACCCGTACGTGTGAAGTATGTAGCAGTTTATAAAGGCACTATCAAATGCAGTGTGTTGTTCATAGTTACAAGTATGCTTTAAATAATTTTCCAGCTTCCATTTTCAGGTCCTAAAGGGTTGTCATAACTTGTGCTTGAAGTGTTTATTACTCCGTCTACCCTTTAAGCTAAATGATTGCAATAGTTCCCGTCCCCTCTCTTAGACTTAATAGCCATTTGGGAGCCCAGTCTCCTGAATGCTTACACATATGCCCAACTCGAGCACAACTGGTATGTGTGTAAGTGCGGGAGGACTGGGGGCCTGGAGCACAGCTGGAGCACAGCTGGGGAACTGCCTGCTCCCAGAAAGAGATGGGATCTCACTGGTGCTGGCAGGTCATTCGGCCAGGATTGCACTTTGTGGTCCTTGGGAACACCTACAAGCCAAATCTACTTAGATGTTGTTTAAGCACATATCCATCCTCTGTGCTTCAAAGATGTAACAGTCTACTCTTCACCTTGTAAAACAAAACCCCTCTGGCTTTTTGTAAGCCAACTTTTTCTTTTGGTCTCAGAAGTCTAATTTACCAAGTTAGGTTGGCTGGTTGGATACTTTTTATTTATCATCTGAATGACATTCTTAATGAAACTGATCTTTAAAAACTGTTTTACCAGCATATTACAGAACATCCTGCAAGGAAACAGAAATGCAGATACAGCAGCAATAATTGTGTTTTGTAGTTCTTTTTCCCCTCATTATTTCTGTACTTGTGTTGAGTAGGTGAGATTTTAATACTGTCCTGAAGGCCACTCTGGCAAAAACATCAGTTAAAAATAATGTTTGGACTACTTGATAAAGCAATTGTCAAACTGACTCTTCGTTCCTTCACTGGTTGTTCTGTATTATTTCTGTGATGTGACTATTCACATCTTAAAACCACCTTCTAAACTATACAAAAAACCATGTACATGGATTCTGCCTTTAGAGAAAAAAATAAAGATTCGTTTTCCTCGTTGATGGGTTGGTTTTGTTTCATAAGAAAAAAATAATCTTGAGCAGCATGGAAAATAACAGTGACTTACAGACAGCTTTGTGTTTCTACCTGCACAACAAAACTGCTCACTCTTGAGTAAATTTAAACAGATAGTTTAAAACATAAAAAATTATTATAGATTATCAGTTCATTTTTAATGCAGTAATTCACATTTAATAGGTGTTTTCCCCTCATTTAGCTTACTGAAAAGACTGAAACTCTGGGGTTAAATAACAATGTCAGTCACTTAGTAGCAGAATTTGGATGGAGACTTTGTGCCAGTGGACCTGCTCTGCATTCAAGTACTGCTACACATCTATTCATCTCTCATTGTGTAATTATTAGTGGTCTAGCTCAGAATATTGTGGGGTAAATAGAATAGAATTTAGACTAGAATAGAATTTAGACTAGAAAAGAATAGTTATCTGATGAATGCAAAGATAAAGCAGAAGCTGCTATAAGCTGTGATAAAATGACTATTCAAAATACATGGAGCTTTTGAATTGTTTTTTTGCCAAATTTCATTGCCTGGCTCAGGTCCGCATGCCAAACTTGCTGGGACCACTTTCCTTCCCTCCCCAGGCCTACGTGCGGGCGCAGGAGCCGCCTGCCAGCCCTGCAACAGGGAGCAAAGCGGGGCGAGGTGCCTGCAAACGGAATGAGCAGTTGGCCTAAAAAAACCCACGTAGTGTTGCCCTTCATCAGTTGTGACCACTGGTAATTTGCTTAATGCAAATGTTTTGCACAGCTGTGAACATCTGCTGTTTCACTGTATCCAGCCCGAGCATATGATATGACTGCCTCCTTTCAGGGCAAACGAAGGCGCGGGAGTGGAATGTAAAGGTCCCTCCCCAGCAGCTGGGTGGAAATATTACAGTGATGTACCTCTGGGGATGCTGATCTCAAAACTCATCATCGTGTGCGTGAACCGTGACTGATGGTGCTGGCAGTGGAGCGGAGGAGTGATAGGAAGCTGCGTGTGTGTAATACAAGGGGCGGGAAGCGCTTCCCTGGCTGGCGGGGCAAGGCGCTCCCATCCCAGGAGCTTGCCCGTGCCATCGCTCGTACGCTGCTGGGCTTCAGTTTTGGCTTCCTTTGCAAGCTCTGGCGCGAGGCTGCTTGGTCTCTAGCGCACCATTTTGTGCTTGCATTGCATTTTTCTGATCTGCTGCTGGACTCCGAGCACCTCTGTTGTCAGAAGTCAGGCTGGGGTATGATGGGGCATCGCTGGCCCAGGTGCTCCCATCGCCTTCAGCTCAGCTGAGCCTTCGCACTCGCTGCATGGAAATACATCATTTTTTCTGAAGTGCTGTTTGAATTGTCGTAGCTACTTTTCAGTAAATCGATGCTTGGAGCTTGAGCAAAGAGCGTGTATATAAACAGAGAGAGGGCTCGGGGTGGATGATCACGTCTCCAGCGAGAAGAGATGGATCGATGACCTGAGGTGAGGTTTCCTTGGCGGCTGATCCGCACAGCACAGCGCTGTCGGTTCCTTTGGCCAGCTGCTTGAAGTCTCTCGCTCGAAAGCATTTGCGTTGTGTCTCCACATGATAGATTCAGAAATTCTGCTTGCAGTAGATGAGGAAATTAAATAACATCGTCTGCAAACTTTCCCTTACACTTTTTTAAATACTATCATGTTATTCACCTGGCAAGAAAATGCAATTTTGGAGGGCAGAGGCTCCACCCCCCACAGCACAAGTAAAGGATGGACCCACTTTATGGCCTCAGAGGTGCAAATCGCTTCTGCTGTATTTATCAGGCTGAGCAGAGGTGTCTGAAGATCCCACACACCTCTCTGAGGGCCATGTCCTGCTCTGCTTGACCTGCAGCCTCCACCCAGATGAGTTAAGAAGACAGGTTGCTTTTCCTGCAAGTCGCTGTTCCCTCAAAGGCATTGCTTAAAGCAAGGGAAGAGAAAAACCCATTTCATCCATTTCAGATACAGAAGCAGACTGCAGGTAGGAGATACGTTGAAGCTGAGCTGCTCCAGAGCTGAGAACTGTAAAGCCAGAGAGTTGAGGAGCAAAAGATAGGGTTGGGCGGATGCCCGCAGCCCGACTGTAACCATCAGCTTGTTGGCCCTGCAAAAAGCAAGAGGTAACAGGGCCTAGACCATGCCCTGAGCTCTCACCAGGCTTGGGTCAGAAGCCCAGTAGAAGATCTAATGAGCAGGTTATAACTTTCCTCTTACATAGTTGTTTAGCACACTGAAGTTATTTATTTTCTAAAAAATAGTTGCTGCTTCCCTGGTTGCGCTGCTCACTTCCCTGTTTGACCCTCGGATGCTCCAGCTCTTGCTCTTGAGCTGTGGGATGGTACCTGGCGGGGGATGCTGGGTGAGTATTGCGGTCATCTTCTCTCCCGTGAGGGGGCCAAGCACCCCCAGAGCGCAGCTTCCAGCCAGCTTTCAGCCACAAGTGCCCTAAAAATTGCTTAATTACTGAACTCATTGCTTATGTTTATGGTTGTGATGCATTCAACCCCCCGCAGCATGCAGAAGTAAAGATCCACCCACCCTGTTCCACACAGTATGCGCACCAGGGTGGTGGTAAAACACTGAGGGAAGCGCAGTAGAAGTGCTGCAGCTGATCTCGACCGAGAATCCCTCGGATAAGTCCCTGGACATGCTCTTTTCTTCATAGGTGGTTTGCTGGCACAGGCTGGATTTCATTTTATGAGATTGCTTCAAGAATGCCAAATCCAGCTTTCTTTTTTGCTCAAGACCCTGAGCTGCTGATGTTTGTGTAATCTGGTTTGGTCTCTTTGGCTGGCAGTTGCACCACTGCCCAAGGCCTCTCCTCCGTAGCTCTGCTTTCCCCCTTGGGCTGATCAAGGAAAGCGAGTTTCCCTATTTCAGTCTTTAAGCCCCATGAGGCTCTGCTTGCCTGCATCACGCAAGGCAGGCTCGGAGAGCCTGTTACCAGGTTACAAATGTCTCTTGCGATGGCTTTAGCAAGAGCCCACGTCAGCCTTGCAGGCATCACAGCAGCTCCTGACGCAGGTTGGAGTGTCGTTATGTTGGAGATGAAGGGGCTTTGTCAGTCATCCTGGAGCTGAAACCTGAACTAGCCAACCTGCACGGCCTTGTCCAGAAGAGCTACAAGGGAGGCTGCTGTACAGCCAGACAGGGATGCTCCTTGCGAGGCCATTTCCCAGCAGGAGAAGATGTCACTTTGGCTGCTCCGGGCAGCGTCCTCCAGCCTTGCAGGATCTTTGAGCTCATTCTGTGCTGAAGAAATTATGAGAGATTTTCTGCTCCAGTGCACGAACTGTCCCCTTTGCTCCAAAAGTTTGCTGTGACTGTATAGAAAAGCTGGCAAGGAACTGGGCACATTAGGAGCGCACGCATTAAATGCCACCCTCATCCTTCTCTTCAGCGTAACAACAGAGGACCTGTGTTAAGTAGCCCCAGGACCCACTCCTGAGCCCCCCAGCATGGCAGAAGCAGCAACATGTTTAAAATTATTGAAATATCCTCCACTGGTCAGGTTTGTTGTGCACCCTTTCCACTGCACCTTACCAATCGCATGGCAGGCTCCCGGGGGCCTACAGCCACTGCCACGAAGGAGCTGCTGCCCTGCATTTCTCTGCCCAGCCCTGGGGATTTATCTGACCCCACAAGCCTCTCCAAGGAGAACTTGGGAAAAGCTCCAGGCTGAGGAGGACCTGCCTAAAACCAGCTTGTAGGAGACCCAGGAGACCAGTCCTCGCTGGAGTCCTGCAGGGCAGGACCAGTGGGTGGGTGGAGGAGCAGGGGTGCCCCTCTCCCACCGTGGCCAACAGCCGGGTGCTGGGACGTACGCGTGAGCACCCCGGGGTAGGTGCAGGGAAGATGTTCCTGGTGTCTCTCTGTTTAATGGCCTCCATAGAAAAGGTGGAGCTTTTTTCTTCTTCTCCCGCCCCTGCCCCCCCCCAGCTGAACTCGCCCAGAGCAGCAGGTAGGTACAACAGACATTAAACACCGCTATTAATTTACATGAGGCGGGTGAAGTGTAAGCAAGAGGAGAGGGGGGATAAGGAGCTGGCAACAGGCGCTCGCCAGGCGGGTCCCTTAAGTCAGCCGGGATCGCCTTACAGAGATCCCCGATTGTGCCCTGGAACCAGAGCTGTGGTGGTGGTCGGGGTGACCCAACACTCCACCCCTCGGGAAGCGGCCTGAAAAGGGGAAAACTGCACTGGGGTCTTGCTAGGGGTACTTGGGAGGCAGGGAGAAGGAATTTGGGTTTCATCCACCTATACAAAGCTTTCAGGCATGCACAAACCTGGATTTAATTTATATTTTGCCAATTTCAGAGATAGAAATGCTCTTTTTTTTTCCTCAGGGGAAAAAAAAAAAGAACTGAATTCAGTAGCAAAACTCCCCATGTCAGGCGGCATGTTTTCCTACCTGCTCCCTCGCTGCAGCCATCTCGCAGACCACGGCAGCACCTCTTGCTGCTCCGGCAGTTGCTGGGGGCTCCAGGATGAGCCATGTATTTGCAGACCATCTGTAACCACCAACCTGCTGGGCTCGGCCCCAGTTAAACGGGCTTGCAGGGGTGCAGAGCACAGCGACCCTCAGCCCAAACCTGCCCCCAGCATTCGGGGGCTGAGGCTCTGCCCTGGGCTCGCCACAGTCACCATGGCCGAGGAGAGGCAGATGCTCCAGGAACTCCGGAGAGGGATGATGTTATGTTTCTTTATTGATTTATTTTATACAAGAAGAAATGAGTTTCCCTTGGCTCCTTCTGTGATGAAGTGATTTAATTAATGCTGAAACTCCGTGCACACAGGACGCAGCAGAGCTGCTCATGGTTGGCATGGGCTACGTCTAGGGAATTATTTCAGAGAAAGGAAAATGTCAGCATGATAAAAATGGAAAGCGTTAGCGTGCCACATGCTGCCAGGAAACGGGGCTGTTTTACCCTATTCTAAACCTGGATCAGACTTTTAATGAAATTTGACTTGTTTACCCCACCCTTTTCTTTTGACATTTGAAGCTAATTGAGTGGGATACCTCCCCCAGCGCTGAGGGCCAGCACCTGCTGCCGTAGGAGGCTGCCGGGGTCGGGGAGGCATGCAGGCTTTCATTCACTAACTTGCCAGCGCACATCAACTATGGAAAGCAAAGCAGCAGCAGATCTTCAGTCGCACCATCACAGAAACTGGGGGAAAAAACCCAAAAATGTATGTAGGTTTATGATATTGCCCTCCACAGTCGAGGCAGTCGAGCCCTGAGACCCAGGGTGCCTGCCCCCCAGCCACCGTGTGCCTGCCCGGCCCGGGCCAGCTGCAGCCCGGCTGCTTTCAAATCCAGCCCCTGCTGCGGCCACAAATGCAAAGCCGACTTGTGAAATCAGAGGAAAGAGCCATGATGAACTTCTGCAAGGAGCAGCAAAGCCACTGGCCAGCCACCAGGTGCAGAAATAGCAGGGAGGCGAGCGGTGAGGGGGACAAGGAAGGAAAACGCCACTTCAAGTGGTGATCAAGTTGCTTTCTGCCTTACAGGCCAGGCACTGCTCTTTCCTGCCAGGTATTCACAGGCACGATTGAATTCACGGTTTCCTTCCCTGCAGGACAGCATCTTTCATCATACAACTCTGCTACAACAAAACTTCAGGCAGACCTTTACCTACAGGTAGATACCAATCTGCTACTTCAACATCATCTTCTTCACCAGGGCAAAATTCTGACCCCCCCCAGGGTGACTGAGAAACCTCCTGTGGTCTTCCCACAGGCACAACTGTCACCTCGCATGGAAGACCGTGACAATTTTCAGCCGTCAAGGCTTATGCAAAGCAGCTGCCGCAGGGGAGGAGACGATGGCCCCGGGCTGGGTCTTCCAGCAGCCACTGGTGGGGAGCAGCCACCCCTTGCCAGGCCCGCTCCTGCCAGCCACCAGTGCTGGGTGTGACCCTGCACGCTCCAGCTAACGAGTAGCCGACCTGATCTGTTACAGCTACATCAGAGCAGCTACATTTTGAACAAAGCTACGATCAGCAGAGAGAGAGCCCAAAGCTTTCATTATGTCAAAATCACTTCCCTTCAGGTTTCTATTTTAAATCCGGCTGCTAAGGTCCATCACCCTTCATCTTGCGCAATTCCCCCTCTGCAGGACATCCACCAGAGAACTTCAACCCTGACAACAGAAGCCAAAAAGCATTGTAAGCAGGCATCAGCAAAGGCAGCACGACAGTAAATAAAATCCTCGGGAACATTTTGCAGTTGTACTGAAGATGTATCTGCATGAACAGGTCTTATTACCTTTTACTGTTAGAAACCTGAAGTAAACACTGTCTTGGCTGCTTCAAGTTGCAGTTATTGCAGAAACACTTCAAAATCTGGCTAGAGATAAAATTCATGGAGGCCACCGTGCCTTGATTCCCCTGAGCACCAGGAACATCTCTAACCCCCCACATGGGTCACGCAGGGAGAGAGAGGCTGCAGAAACAATTTTAAAAGAATCACCTGAGTGCTGAGCAAGCCGGTCCCGAGGCACCAGTGCTAGCCCAGATGTGCAAAGCAGCCCCCGAAATCCCACAGCTCTGGATTTTATGTTCGTCTCGGGGTCCTGAACCCAAACCTTGCCCTCCAAGAGCTGAGCCAGGGTCTTGCTTCAACTGGGGGTGCCCTGGTGTAACCCACCACCAGTCAGAGGCAGGGAGAGGCTTCCTTCCAGCTCTGCAGGAGTTTCAGCAGGAGGCCAGCGATGACCCACAGCCCTCCCTGCCCACCCGCAGACCCTGCCCGGACGGAGAGCCCCTGCGCACAGCCCCCCGCCATGGGCAGAGCTGGAGGGCTGCTCCCCACGGCGGTGGGGGTTGCCCACAGGAGGCACAGCAGCGAGCACCAAGGCAGCGTCCCCGTTCAACGGGAGGCTGGCAGAGCACTGAGGCCGTTCCCTCGTTGGGCAGTTATCAGCTATTTCAGACACGTGCTGTAAGGCTTTGACAGCCACTGTTTCAGATCTAAGTCCTCTGATAGATCTATACCTGCACAGTTCCCAGTGGAGGAGGCCATTGTGCAGGAAGGCACCGCAAGGAGTACAAATGTTTCCAAGGTTTGGTATATTCCCAGGGGATGGTAGCTGAATTTGGGAATAATTCAAGTGTCCGTCAACACAATTACCAGCTGCCTTAATTACCAGCTCCCATCTTTTCCTTCAAGAGTGATCCATTCTTTGCAAATCCAGCCTCCCGTGGCTCACCTGATCACAGGACAAAACGTATACCTGGAAACTCCACTTTGGATTGGTGCCACGATGTGAATTAAACATCCCAGAGAAATGAAAAAAATGGTACAGTCTAGCAATAAGCAACACTGATCATCAAATGAATAGTGAGTGATTCTTTAGATTAACACTAAAACCCGTTTATTCAGGCTTTTGTGCAGGGTGCACAATTCAACGCAGTTACGTATACACAGTATGCACATCCTAATAGCGTACAAAAAGGCAAGTAGCATCGGGTGCTTACACTGGAAATGTATGTAGAGACATAATAAATTGGGAGTTTTACATTAGAAAATTATCTGACGCTATTCACGTATCATCAAGGCTATTAGAAATCGTGTAGAAAACCAATAAAACTTGGAAAGTATCTACTCTTACTTCACTTGACCCAGGCTGGATATAGAGTCAGGCTTCCCACACTGCACCATATTGTGGGCAAAGCTTACAAGAACCCCGAGCACTCTGAAGGGTCACATCACCATTCACTCTAACACGTCCCATTACATGTTAAAGTTTAACATATTAGTATTATTTCCTGTTTTTCTGGGAAGAACAACAGCTTAAGTACTTCAAAAAGCTAATTTTCTCCTGGGAAAAGACAACAAAGGAAAGATTTAGAGAGACCATGAGAGAACCAAACATTAACGAAATGTCGTAACAGCACTTCTGGTCCTTCCAGAAAACTCTTCACGGACCAGGCAGCACCTAATTTAAAGCGCTGTAAACTGTCCAGATTTACAGAAGTGCAATGGCAAGCCTTGGCAGACCCCAGGTCTTCTGCTGATCTTTACCTTGTTCCTATCCTAAGGGCTGCAAGAGATCGTACTTTTGTAACCTGCACAAAAAGACACAGAGAGATCAAGCAGATTTAGCAAAAGGATACTAAACAAAAATAATAAATAGAATTATGCAGCAACATCGTAAGAGCCATACTTTACTCCCTGTAACTATTCTGAAAAGTAACAAATTCCTGAATTTAATGTCCAACTGAATTTTGTTCAAGACGTCAGCAGACCGAGGGAGCACCAGAAAAGGATGATTTAAGAAACACGTGGTTCCTGTGGCCAAGGCCCCCAAGGACACCCAGAACCCATCTTCATTGACTTTCAGCTTGAAGAGCAGATACAACTCTCTTTAACTACTCTTCTATACCAGAGTCAAATTCTTGCACATACCAGTACAGTTTTGATGGCAAATTTTACCATTATAAAGAACCTAACCTAAAATCCACCCAGGGAGTAGTTTTAAATTAAAGGACTAATTTGCTAATGCAGATGACACAAAGAACAGTTGAGTGCGACGTAGGTAAGACTGTGTAAAAACTGCTCCCAAAGGTGGCCGCAGTTAGATGCCTTGTGCATAAATACACCAAATATCGGACATATTTGTAGAACGTTCAATCACAGCCAATATGATTTCAGACATCTCTTCTTTTTAGCACAGCACACATGCCATTTGCTGTGTAAGCTCCGGGGTTTAGTTTATTCAGTTCATTGCCTTGCATGAGCCTTTTGGAGAAAAGGTGAGGACAGAATAAAGAATCTCTCTCAAATTTATTTCTCTCCTAAAGTTCAAAGTTCCCTGGTGGAAATCTTTACAATGAGTCAAAATTTACTTGAGTGAAGATATATTTCAAAAATGTATATTTTCCATGTTGATTTTTATGAAAATTCATTTTTGAAGTGGCTTGGAAAATGTTTTCCTTTTAGAGAATGACTTCCTTAAATGTATTATGTTGTGAATAGGCAAAGAAAAATCAGTCTTTTAAATTCAGCCTTCCTGTAGTGTGAACCTCTCATTCTGATTGTTTTAGAGAAACACTTCAGCTATATGTATTAATAAATCAGAATTGTATTCAAAAGCAATCAGGAAAAAAACTTAATGACCAGATTCTCTTTGTCATTCAATAAGCACAGGGAGTGAGTTGCTATTCAAAAGTAGGAAGCCCTCAATAGCACTTTTTTATGTCTACGAGTTCAGCTACAGCAGGTAACATGTAGGAACATCACGTCAAATTTTATACCACAGCCTGTTTCCCACACAAATCATTTTCTGGCACAGAAAGTCAGTGAGAACTTCCAGGGCTTGAGCGTTAGCAAATAAGTCGTGTGGTTAAGATTTAGAAGTACTAAAACCACTCTGCTGTTTTCAAAGTCTGACAGCGATTCCTGGCCAGGGGTGGGGAGGAGAAAGAGGCTCCTGGCAGTGAGTGGAACTGCAGACTGGGGAGGCACCACTGAAACCAGTGAAATGTTTCCTGGTACTAAGGGACCCCCAGAAACAAGTGGCTTTTGCAGGAGGATAAAAAGAAACATGCAGGTAGATAGATCGGATTTTGATATCAAGGACAAAACTGAACATTACTCACTCTGCATGCTGTAATATTTTCAAAATCGTTTTTTAAACACACTTAGCTTTAAAAAGCTTGATTTCTAAAACTGTTCAAGATCAAAGTTTATATAAAAATATGTAGCAACTTGTGTATTTCACTTTAATACAGCCATTACAAGGCCTGATGCCACATACTGTAATAGAAATCTCCAGTTTAACCATGCCATATATACATATTTTTTTATATGCGTGTATATATATGTATAAATTGTCAAGCTCAGTTAAACGCAAAGCAAATTATACTACCTTTTCCTCAGAAAATAGTTTCATCCATTAAGCTCCAGATTGCAAAGCTAGTTGCAGTGTCATAGGCAAAACACAATTTTACAAAATCACTGGGGAGAAAAAAGGCATTTTTACTCTTAAAATGATAGAATAAGCCGCAACAGAAGTAATTAAAGGAAATATGACTGAAGAAAGAAATACAGAGTGTTCTCATCTCCAGTGCTCTCTAAAGAATCCAGCAAATGTCAATAAATAAATAAATAGCCTGGTGAATTTTACCAAAGTACTTTGCTACCATAAATTTAGTTTGAGAAAAGTCTGCCTTGCCATAGGTAGCTGCCTGCCTCTTGTTTTCACCCTGTAGTCAGCTAACGCAACACATTTCTTTTGGTAAGTCTTAGGGCTTAAACCTTTTTCCCTACAATGTTTTTTAAACTAGTAATTACACATCATCTTCCTTCCCTGTCTTAATTTGCATTCTCATACTGAAACAAAGTTATTTAATTGCAATAAAGCTCTCAATGATCTAAACTGAAACTTCTTCTCCAGATTAAATAAATGGCATGACACATTAGCAAGGACAAAACCAAACCAAAACAAAAAAAATCCCCAAAAACCAAACCAACAGCAGTAAAGCAAGGTGAGAAGTAAGAACCAGTTCAAAGACTGGGAGAAACACATATGGAAAGGGCCACCCAAAGCACATAGAAGCCCCTGCTAGAAGGAAGGTTCTCCAGTTTATTTTCATGGGCCCATATAAAACTGAAGAGAGACAGGGAAGAGATCTGTTCCCCCCACACCTGCCACTGCTTCTTAAAGTCAGTGCTGATGGATGGAGAACTCCTCAAAGATATCTGAGCTTATGCCATAGACGACTTCAGCTTTTACCAGGGTGACCTGCAGACGAGGTTCGAAGCCAGGCAGGAATAGAACCATAACTCTTTTAAATAAAGATCCACAGGAAAAAGTCAACTATTTCATGTTTTTTTCTTTTTAGTGTTCTTACACCCAGGACAAGCGTTGTGCAGAAAAGCAAAGCCACAGCACCATGCAGCTGTGCCTGACTGCTGTGCTGTCTGAGCGGGCACAGCCATCCTATGCCAGCACTTTCCTTGGCATAGTCCAGCCAGGCAGGTAAGCTGCACAAGGAAAGCACAGAATTTCTCCCCCGCGTGCTCCCTTGTGTGCGTGACTAGGGCTAGGCTCAAAGTTGAGCCTCGTGGGTATAAACACTGTGATTCAGATCTTCCCCAGTTTTCTGCATGCGTTAACATACTTGTTTTCTGACATTTTCTGTTCTCCAGAATGCTACTAGCAATTATTAACAAGTCAATGCAGTCATTTCTTCTACAAGGTGGCATATACCATGCATGCCTGATAAGAGAATACGTAGCCAAAACTAATCCAGATGTTGTTCCAAGAGGAGCAGTAATAGTTCTAAATTTAATACGATGAGTTAGCCGGCTTTGTTGAAAACAACACTGTAAGATCCCAAACGCAAAGGAAGAAAGAAGAGCTACGTTTTCAGATGGTCCCGAGAAGTACAGCTGGCACGGACCAGCGCGACAGATGCCTGAAATAATGTTCACAAAAGAGATTCAAGAATTCAAAATGTGAATTAAACTGAAGAAAAACTATTAAGTACAGGAAACATAGAGCAGAAGCGCGGATTAGTGATATAAAGATTTCTTATAATTTTTAAACATTTTTCTGATGCGTGAACAAGCTTGCTGTCCTGTCCCAAATCCCTAAACGCTGAATCTGCTCACTCAAACATAAAAATTAATTTGTTCCCAGTAATAAAGGCGGCGGCAGGTCGGCGTACTCTGGATGTTACCTACACATTCTCAACTTACTTTGTTGAAGATTGAAGTGCACTTGGCAGAAAAGTTTTCAGCTTCAGCCCCGATGCAAATGAATCTCTCTCTGGCAAGAGGACTGCAATTACCATATTCATAGAGATTATTAATTAATCAGAAGTGCTGCTTAAATAAGAGTAAAGCTAGACTATTTCAACTCATCAGTATAATGTATTTTAAGAAAACATTTGACAACAGTCAACCATCTACTGGAAGCTCAGTTTAGTAGAATATTATTGAAGTTATAAATTAAGAAGTTAAATACTGTATCGAGTTTAATGAAGAAATCAAGGGTGATTAAGAAGCGTGAAAGCTGAGGCCACAGGGAGCCGTGGACGTGATATGAGATCCCGCGGAGTTCAGCTATGTGCTCACGGCGCCTGTCACGCGATCACTGTTTCACATGGGCACACACGGGTTTCACGTTGCTGGAACAAGCACTGGGGCAGCTAGAACTGTAGAAGCACACAACTCTCATCTTGCCAAGGCAGAAATGCTCCAAGGCAAAATTATCAGGCTGCAGAAGATGTCTTCTGCTGAAGTTTAGCAAGCTGTAATACAGAGGCCAGTCTGGGTGCACATGGCCTTAAGAACTCCAAGACCTTTCAGTACTGGGCAGCAGGCTTTCTAAAAGCCTTCCGTTAAACAGTCAGATAATGGCAACTCCTCTCGTGTAAACAAGGTACTTTAAAAGCAAACAAAAAAAAAAAACAAACAAGCAAAAAGCAGCAATGCAGTTGTCCTACCTCTGAGCTTGATCTCTTTTCACCTGATCCACTTATCCAGAGCACAGGGAACATTAACCCTTACGCACACGTGCATTAGGAATATTTGCACCAACCAGGCCGCCTCCTTTGATGTGCATTTCCATCTCCCCTCATTTCTTCTGCTGCCTAAAGCCTACAGCTGTGAACAGAAACACTCTGACACATTATTTACAAAAGCCAACATAAACACCTAATGGAATCCCAGCAATTCCAAATGCTCCATTTGCCTTTGCTAACTTTGTCTTTCCCTAAAATATGAGCTAGGTGGGCATAATCTCTTTCTTCCTGAATATCTAGAATATTGCAGGCACTGCTGCAAATATTGTGGTCTCTTCTTGTGAAGAAATTTGATGGTTTGGGATTGGAGTTCTGGGGGAAGGCTTTTTGGGCTTTGGTGAGTCCACTTCATTCACATTAAATGAAACATGTACATTTGATATGTCAACAATCTTTGCACAGTGAAGGGGGGGGGGGAAGGAAGGCAAAACAAGTCAAAGTTTATCTAACTGTACTCCAAAGGAGCAATTTATCAACTCAGAATCTGCAAACCGTAAAGTGAATACAAGTGATAGACTCCATGAATCGAAACAAAATCAGATAACTGGCCTGTGCCTATAGATCTGGGCTCAGCTCTGGGAAACGAAAAGCACAACTCGCGCCAAAAAATTGGCTGTGGAATTTGCTAAACAAATCATTGGTCACACACAGCAAATTTATGGATGCTGCAATAGGACGTGGAAAAGCAGTCCTCAACACAAGTGAATAAATGGGCCAGTTAAGGATTCTAGCTCACCACAAGGTTCTGGTTGTGGTTTTTGGGGTTTTTTTTGGTTCTTGGTTTTTTTTTTTTTTTCCTTATAGTCCCCTACCATTACTCTTCACCGTTACACCATCCCTGCCAGCCCCGAGCTGCTCCTTGCTGCTGACCGGGTCCCCAAACTGGGAAAAGGACCAGCCGTGTAAAACTCGTGTGCTTGCAGACCAGTTGGCTGGGGAGGAAAGCGACACTGCACGGCGGGCTGGGGAGCGGAGCAGCGGGACGGGCCACCGGGCAGGCGCCCGCAGCGCCCAGCCAGAACCACCGCCCCACCGCCCAGCCAGCAGGGCCTTTCGGCTGGGAGGTGGGTACTCGCCCTCCCTACGCACAAACAGCAGAATATGCTCTGAGGGGGTCAAAGAAATGTCCACAGTTCGTATGCTGATCCATTGACACTTACTATATTTTCCAGTAAAAATCTTATCACCTAGCCAAGATACATTACGCTACGTGTATGAAGCAACTTCTATTAATAAGTGAACTTTGCTCTTTTGTAAAGAGGCTTTCAACTTTATGTTGGTATTTTTACCCAGAAAGTATCTTTATGAACACTAGCATCAACAACTTCATCCCACTGGGATTTATCCTTGTTAAAATCCCTGATTCTTGAAACTAATCTGATGTCTTGGGGAGAACAAGAGCTTTTAAATGATCCACATGTGAACAGACATGGAAAATGCTTGCATAAGAACTCCTTTTTGAAAGCAAAAGGTTTGAACTAATCATTTAACTAATCTCTATTCTTTCTTTTAAAAAAATTAAGAAAATATACTTGAGGTACTTTCTCCTCAGAAGTTTAAAATATTTCATTTAGGACAAACCTTTTTCCTCAGAGGTGCTTAAGCAGGTTACTTGAACAGCCCCACAGAACATGTTTTAAGAAAGAGGCAAAAGCACAATAAGGCTTTCCAAACTAGGTTTACAAAGGCAGATGTGAATTTTATTCCGTTTCGGACAAAATAAACAGAGTATACAAGAAACATGTACTCGAAGAGTACAACCAACAGAAAATGTAGGTTTTGATGTGCTGAGGGGACTGCTTCCAGAAGACAGAATATCTTCTTTCATCGAGGCATTCTGGGTGATTGTATTAGTCTGGCCTGTAAATAGTGGCACTATTTTGTATCCTTTTCTCTCCACCTCAAGAGCATATTTTAAAAAAAACCAAACAAACCCTTTCAAAGCACTTACCTCCCCTTTAAAGCACAATATTCTGTAGTTACATACCCATGCAGATGCTCTCTAACAAATGAGAAACCCTAAGTCTAATGCTTCAGCAGGAGGGGCTCCAAGAAGAGAGAAGTATAAAACTAGAAATACACACAGTAAAACGTATGAAGTACACACGTTTTAATTCATCATAGTAATTCTGTCATACAGAGTAACAAAAAGGGTCATGTGCTTGTACTGAGTGCAAGGCCAAACAAATACAAGACAGAACGGAATGTCACCTGAGAGGAGGGCTCATTTACGTGAGAGCTGCTTAGCAGATTAATTTGTATACCTATTTATATGGGACTGTTCCTGCCGTCTCCAGTTGTATTAGGCGAAAAAGCCCATAAACTTGCCATTACCTAAAGCATATGGCCATGCATATATTTGACAGCACTGTCCACTATAACGTGCAGTATCAAAAAACCACGTCAAGGTTTCTCAATGCTTAAGACATTGGCCTATTAAATTAAATTTCACTTAACCTGGGGCAAAGCAATATGTAGGCAGTGATTGAAAGTTCTTACATTACCCATAGAGCTCGTGTGGCCAAATTACCCCCTGTTCTCCAGAAAGCTGTTTGCTCTGATGATTCACATCCTGTTTTGAATTGCCAATCACCAGTGCTTCCTCCCAACTGTATGTGCTAATTTCTTAAGCAGAGTACCATTCTCTAGGGACACAATTTGAAAATATTTTTTTTAAATTTCATTTTGACCAGTGAAACTAAAGATAATCAAAATTCGTACACTGCTCTGGAAAAAGGCTATTACAGTGCATTTAGCAAAGCTGTCAAAAAAGTGTGTTAAATAACAACAATGGACCTCAGAGAAATTAACTGTATCTCTTTATTGTTAACCAATGAATGTTATCCAAAATAGTAGATGTAATTGTAGCTTAATTGTACAACACAAAACATGATGCTAAAGGAAAAAGCATGTGGAAAATTACTTCACCAAGTAATCATTAAATGTATTCTTAGTATTTCTGCACCAGTAAGTGTTCCCAACTGCTGGTGACAGCAGCTATTACCACTTTGTTCATTGTGAAAATCCGTATTACAAATGGTTGTTCCTGGTTGTTTAGGGGAAAAAAAAAAAAAAAATCACACAGCTTTATAAATGGATCTAATCCATTTAGCCCTACTCTATATACTGTAGATTTATGAACAGCAAACTTTACTGTATTTTTTCCCAACACTAAAACCGATGTATCAGTGTTAGTGCACGCTTTCCAGGGAAAAATGAAAACTCACTGGAAGCACAGTATTTCACCTGCTA
Organism: Theristicus caerulescens; assembly: GCA_020745775.1. Classification (NCBI taxonomy): domain Eukaryota; kingdom Metazoa; phylum Chordata; class Aves; order Pelecaniformes; family Threskiornithidae; genus Theristicus; species Theristicus caerulescens. Next base: position 114,147,599 of record CM036559.1, on the reverse strand, counting down.
TGGCAAACTGTTCAAATACTTCAGAAATTTGCTTAAGCTTCCGTGTATGAAGAAGCCTGTGAAACAAAAACTGTTCTTACAATGCACTGCAAGTAGAAACACCAACTTCCACCAAACAGCATTTTGAAGCATGTGCACACCATCTGCACATCAGTCTTCACGGTCAACCAGATATGTTTAGCCCCACAAACCAAAAATATATTAATGTATCTTTATTTTATTTTCATGATGTCACCCCACATAGCCAACCTTTAACTCCGCAAAATAATTAAAAAAAAAAAAAAGAAAAAACTTAGTTGGACTGTTCATAAGAAATTTAAACCTATTGTGCATGAAAAAATGTTTAATAAAATGGCAAATTTTAATAGATAAGTGTAAATTTATGAGTGCATAATATCAAACAGAAAAGAGCTGAACCATCCTCAGAGAAAGCAGGGTTCTTCCACTGTAGATATTTACTAGGGTACTATAACAGAAGGAGTAATTGCAGTCCACATTAACTGTAAAGTTATTTCTAAAGTTCAATTTCTAAGCAAATTTCTCAAAAAAAGCAGGTCTCCTTTTCAAGAGGGAAAGGACTTAAAAACAATGATCTGACATCAGATATGACAATTACAATACTAGCTTCACTGAAAGCTGAAGCTACAGACACTTTTACTCCAATTCTGGGAACTTTCATTTTGTATTTGGAAACCCAAAACCAAACCAACTCACACACACATTCTACACCCCTCCCAGGAGATATTATACCAGTGACAGGTTACAGCTTTAAAACATACAAGATGCTTTTACAATTTAAACTCAACAAAAGGCAGTTAGACAGTATTTAGCACTATAAATCCATCTTAAAGTAAAACAAAATCCTAGGACTAAGGGCTCCTATTCTATGATATTACTGTTTAGTGATAGTCAATTTAAATAGTTTTTTCATGGTGTTTGAAGGACCAGTCATCATGTATATAGTAGTGAGGTAGGATACTGTCCCCTCCCTGGGACTGATGTTTTCATATGCTCCCTTGCCAGAAAGGTCCAGGTCTCCCTACTGCAAATAAAATAATTACAAGCAAATAGCACAGGAAGCTTTGTATTTTTTTTTCCCCTTTACTGCATTAGAACATTTTGCGCATCTAAAAGAATCACCTAGGAAAAGCAATGCTTATTCAAGCCTATCAGCAGCCACATGCTGCCCACAGGTAGTGTTCCATTTAAAAAATATTTCCTGGAACTACCACCTGCCATCCAGACCTTTGTGAACAGGTAGGCAAAGAAAACCATCAATGATGACAGGACATGAAACACCAAAAAAATTTCACTTGGGAGAAAAAAGAAAAAAAAAAAAAGAAACAAAGTCAGCAATATCAAACTCTTAATGGTGTAACTACATTGAAAAATGTAATTTCAAACTTCATACTGAAATAGTACCTATCCAGCTTAGGTTCAGTTCCATTCTTCTTTCTATTTCTTAATGTTTAGGTAATACATACACTTGTCAGTCATTATATACTTCACATTAGTTTCCAAAGAAAAAAATATGAAACAGTGAGACTGAAAACATGATGGGGGAAAAAAACCTATCATTCTCCACACCCTCCCCCCCCAACAGCTAGGGATGACAGACTGCCTTACTGTTGAATAGCTTCCCCTAAATTTGTCTTCTAGCCACTGTAGTCAAACTGGTATTAAGTGCTTTGGCAAAGTGGGGTGCAATCCATCAAATCTGCAAAGGCCTGCTTTTTTCTCTGTTGGTGGTTCAGCTTTACGAGGAACATATATGCAAAATAACAGCTCTCACATTGCTTCAAACTCATCAATACGCTGCTTTGTATTGCCTTGTCGGATTTGTCGAAGAGTCTTGTACTTATCACGGCCTGCTTTAACATTCTCAGCATGAAGGACATCATTTTGTGTTTTCTTGGTTTCATCTCTGGCTTGAGCCAACTCAGAACTTAAAGCCTGTTGAATAAAATATTTGCATTTAAGTGCTTTGACTAATCTTTTAATGATTCTGGAATTTCTGATAACAACTATCCTGCAACTTGAATAAGGATTTCTTGAATGCCAACCTATGAAACGCTTGTTGTGCTGTTGAGTAACTCAAGTTGTGAGGTCTATCAGCAAGACTGCAGAGGGAAAGAGAAGGAGTGCATAGGATTCTTTCCTTACATAAGCGTGGGCATCAAACAAAAAAAAAAAAAAAAAGCGCCTCATACCATAACATCCAAGAAGAAAGGGAGCGGCAGGATAAAGCAGGAGAATGACCTTATTTTTCGATTTCTGCTTGACTAAATACAGCTCTTGTTTATCTCCTTGATCCTGTTCAGTGATTGGCCAAGCAGAAAGGATATTACACATACAGGCTACTAAGATATTGCTGTCAGAAAAAGCAGCAGCTTTCCATTTCTTTTATTTCCTTCCCAAACAGACATTTCATAACAAGGCAAAGGGTTACCACTAACATAGATTATTATACTTTGATGGGTAAGACTAGTCTAGGAAGAAATGCTCCATTTCAGGGAAATAAGATTAATCCAAAATGGGCATAATTCAGTTTTAGCATTTACAACATCTGTGAATGACTGCAAACAAACACAAATACTGTTAAGCAAGCATCTGTTCATACCACTTATGAATTTCAGTATTGAGAAAGGAAAGCATTACGTTTTAACATTCAGTGTCCTGGACGTTATATAATTATTAGAAGTGTTTACTGGCCAACATGACAACATACTAATACTTTTAAGCTATAAAGCACAATCTTACATCCAATCTTTCTATCTATTCCACTTTTAGAACACTATGAATGATATTGGTTGGTAAATTAGTAATAAACCTAGTAAATGATAAAAAGGCTGTTTCCTCGGCACACCGTAATTTCAATGAGATTTTTGACAAACAAAGAATGAAAACCCAAAGCCTGAATTATGTTGATACAACTAGGAATCTTCATTACCTGGAGCTGTTTCTTAACACGTTCATTTTTCTGTGTTTCTGTTACCCGTTCTTCCTCACTCCTGTGATTCATGACACCATCAGAAGACAGTTCTGCACTGGCTTCAGCATTGTTCTCATCATGTTCATCATGTTCATTCTCTGTTGGAGGAATAACTGGTGGGGGAGGAGGTGGAGGAGGAGCAGACATCACAGATTTCAGTTCTTCTTTGGTCTTTTCCAAGTCCTCTTGGGCTGCAAAAGCCTAAATATAGTAAACAGTACTTAGCATCTTTTAAGATTATTTATGAATAGTCAGAAAAATAAAAATAAACAATTTGAGATGTTTTCAGACACATGGAAACTGTCCTTTATAAATGACACAACTAGCTTACGCACTGAAAATTGTGAAATAGGAATACAGGGTAAAAAAGATACGACTCAAAACCAGCTGTACCAGAGTCCAGCTATTTCCAGCAGTAGACAAGAGAAGAGTGAGAGAACAGGGCAGTCATACTGATTGCTTTCCAACTTCCCTAGCCTCCTGAAATGTGAGGCTCAGGGACCTCCTAAATCAAAGGTGATGTCTTCAAATTTCATATTTGACCAGAACTTACAAGAATTTGTTCAATCACTTTTTGAAGCTGTGCACACAATTAGTATTCACATCCCACAGCTAATTACAGATTTTGTGAAGAAACAGCAAGTTGCTTTAAACTATTGTCCAGTTGCATTTGATGTGCCTTTGTTATTGTTCTGGTTAATCTTTTCACCAGCACTCATGGTTTTATACATCTCCCTCCTGAGGTGTTTTCTTTTCCAACACGCAGCTCCGATCTATTTCATCGCCATACCTAAGGAAGGCATTTCAAATCGTTGACCATACTTTTGTGATGAGAATTTCCCCCCTTTGTGACTACTTAGTGAGAAATGAGTTAAACAGAAGCATAGGCTGGCTTCAGTAGACTGGAGAAAGAGACCTTTAAGAAAGGCTTCTCTGAAGCCTAAGGGAAAGAGAAAGATTCAATCCCATGGACTTCCAGTGGGATTTATGCACTCATCTCCCTTAGTTTCTCTGAAGTTCTGACTTCACACAGCATGAACTCATTACTTTGTGCTGCCATTCTGAGGCTTCCTCTTCTTTCTTTTTCTTGGCCTCCTCTAGAAGTGCAATCTTGGCCGTGAATTCAGCAAGTTCTGCTGCCTGAAACAAACAAAAAAATGAAGTTTTAATTTGGTATCATTTTGGCTCTGCAGTGGAAGAAAGCAGAGCCTTTGCTGTGAACTGACTTGAAAAGAGTTAGTTACCATCCATCACTTCTCTGCTAAAAATAGAAATTTTAAGCATATATGACAGAGAGAATGAATCAGCACTCCTGCCTGATGGAAATAAGTCCAGGAAAAAAAAATTATCTTCTGCACTTCCAAAGCTTGCTGGGAAAGAGCGAGCTGTAGTTACAAATTAGCATTTGGGGCTGTTTCAGTTTAATACAACTTTAATGGTCCCACCAATAAGGTTATGATTCTGGATCATAATCTCAGTACTATTAAGCTAAATCTTGCCTTCAGAATTGTGTGCTAAGTTTACAGAAGATCAAAAGCTGTTTTATAGCTGGGAAATCATTTCTTCTACTATTTTCATGCCTTTCTCAGTTGTACAAATCTTGAATTAGAAGCAGTCTAGCACAGAATGTGAGAAGATACTGTGAATGCTGGAAACGGGGCGGGGGGACACCAACAAAAACCACAACCAAACAACAACAAAAAAACCCACAGTGTCACCAACTCCCCCCCCCCCACCATCAAGCTTCAGAAGAGACCTGCTTCAGAGAACAGGCTTCCCAGCGGACTGCAGAAGGAAGCTCTTCTTGTTCTCGGCTGGATAAGCCTGACACTATTAGAAAAAGAATGTAGTGGGTGTTGTCAGTCTGAAATGTCTACTTCATCATTTAATTTCCTATAGCTGCAGAGTTTGGTTTTTTTTTTTCCTTGCAAGTAGTGGTGAATCTAATGTAGTTTTCTAAAAAAGTTCTCAGAACAATCTGTAACAGTATTTCACATACTTTTATCTGTGTTGCAACATACTTGTCCATTTGACAAAACAGATATAACCAAGAATAAAGACTAAATTTCCAACTATCTTTTTTCAATTTGCTTCAAAATAGGGTTAAAGCTTCTTACTAGCTGCTCCTGATTCTTCATTTGATCAGCTGCCTGCTTGGCTAGAGCAGCTTTAGCTTCTTCAGCTGCTCGACGCTCTTTTTCCAGGCGCTCTGCTTCCTCTTTTGCACGCTTTCGTTCTTGATCCAGTTCTAGAGCTCGTCTAGTCTGTTCCTCTAGCTCTGCCGAAAGGAAAGTTTGCAGGCAAGATATTACTACCTAGCTCTTCCTCATACCTAACACAGATAACAGCTATAACACGCTCAAAATAAAGTAACCTAGAAAGCTGAAAAAGATTTACAAGGCTGCCTCAAGCTAAGAAGAGCTGTTGAGCATGTTACCTGAAGCTATGCTCCATGTCTGATTTTCTTCCCCGTATTTAAGACATATTTTGGATATACTTCATCTCACCTGACAGTTCTGACAGCCCAGTGTTTCAGAAAATTATCACCTCACTGATAAAACTAAACACTCAAATAAATGTACGTATACATGCACATATACCCTCACTCTTACTACTGAGATTTTATATATGTTAAATCATACTCTCTTACAGTAAAAAAGCAAAAAACTCTTCTACTCTATTGAAATGCCTGACAAAGATTCCTTAATTGCAACAGACAATTTAAGCATGTGCCTCCAGCAAAATGACCTAAGACCCATTGGACAGGTCAGAAAAATTCTCCATAGAACAGAGCCAAAAAGGCACAAACAGGAAAATTTTAAATCAAGGGAGGGATAATAGTTGTCTAGCTGCCTGGTTAGCAAGATATTGCAATCTAAAGGACAGAACTCCAAGTGAAATAGGAAGAATAATCTACCAGTACTGCAAGGTAAGATGTGCACAGGTAAAATACACTCCTCTGATATGCGGAATGAAGCAACTATGAAAAGTCTTTCCGAAGCTCCTTGCCAGTTCTAGTGATAAATTTTTCACTATGTTTTTGTCTAGGCTAGCTTCCTTCACCAGAAAACCTAGACAACTGCTCAGTTATTGGAACAATCCATTTGCCCTTTACCATATGCTTTAATACTAAAAAAGTATCTCCCCAGGTATGCTGACACATGCTTAATCTTTGCACTTGTAGTTCTAAGTACGTCTCATGTAATCAATATTCTTCAGTTGGTTTCCCAGGCCTACTGCTTCAGTTACAAAATGAAATGAACAGCATGACAAGTATGTGGAGTTGTACAAATGCAGTACTTAGAAAATTAAATAAAATGCATAAATATTTAAACACACTACTCAAACAAAATCTTCCCGTGAAGATGGAGAACACTTAACTACCAAGTCAACTACAGAATGCAGACATCATTTATATAAACATTTCCATATGTGAATAGAAGGCTAAAAAGACCAGCAACACATGAACATTATGTATTGCATCAGAAGTTAGGCTATATTGCTTACAAAAGTTACGAGAAAACATACATTGTTAAACCTTTAGAATTGCCCTGACACTGTTTTGTCCTAGGCTAAATAGCTCTCCCTTGAACAATTCCAAGGCACAGTTCGTGTGTTACCTGTCTGGATGTGTCCAACCTGTTCTGCATCGAAAGACTGAAAAATATGGGGGTAGAGCTAGAGAACAATGCCAGGCATATGTAATTTATTTGCATAGATTTAGTCAATGATTCTATCTATCGTGCCTGAAGCCAACAGTTATGAGCAGAAGAGAGGAACAGAACTTTTATGAATGTGAACCAAACCTGAAGCAAAAAAAAGAACATTGAGAGGAGGGACTGGGAAGCAGTGGAGGCAGGGACTCTACAGGGTGGTTCAACACAAAGAACTGCGGTTAGTGAAACTACCTTTATTCACAAAAATCTGACAAGATTGTACAATTAAAAATTCTCAAATCTTACAAGGGAAAAGGAAAACAAAGGAACAAGGAGTTTCTAAATGAAAAGCTAAATTCAACAAAATCCTAGAGGAAGTACTTTGAATCTTCCTCTCTAATCTCCCTGTTCCCTCCAACTCCAGCTTTTCAGCACTTTAAGCATTTCATAATTCCGAGTTGAACTGTGTACGCATTAATTTCTTTTTTATTAAAGAAAATTGAAACTTTTTCTACATTAGGAATTGGTTTTATATTACAAATACACACACATACACACCGTCTTTTAACTCTTAACATTGAAAAAAATCTCTCTTCTTAAATTAAATAATACATCACTAAATCCCTGCTATTATTAATAAAAGTAATTTAAAAAAACAACAAAACAAAACAACAGACATACTAAGAGAACTGTGGAACTGAACTACCTAACTGAACTAAACATTGTCATCAGATATAAGAAATCCAGGACCAGCAAGAGCTCACCTTTCTGAGCTTTCATTGTTTGTTCCTCAATTTGTCTTAAGCGTTCCATTAATTCTTCCTTTTCACGCTCTATTCTTTCCTTTTCCTTTTCTGCTATCTCCCTTTTCTTCTTTTCATTTTCTAATTGTGCCCTGAAAAAAATAGTAAAAGATTTTTTTTTAACCTCAGATTAAGTTCTACTCTAAGGATGCTGGTAGTCTATTTTTCAGTTTAATCAGCTAGTAGAGAAGCACATAATTTTAAATGTTTCCAATTCAGTTTACAATTCAAGAACCACCAAGTTTGTTTCAAAATACTGTATAGAAAAACAATTTATGAACAGAACTGATTAGCAGCCTTCGTTGTGGTTCAACCAGGTAAATCCACAATTATACTTGCATTTTAGACATGGCTGATGTTTCACCTGGGCTAGAAATGGCAACGGTATTTTTTAAAAATACAAAAGGTAAGTCATGACATTCTTCACTGAACTTCTTTAAAGGTTCACCTGTAGAGTACAAAAGTCCCTAAGAATCAAGCAACAGAGAGTTAAGACTGTTTCACAAAAACATAATGCGAAACAACGGTACAGCTACTATTACTATGCTGAAAGCTCAAAAAAGATACATCTTTCTATTAAGACAGGTGAGCCATGCCAATCCACAAACCTGCTTACATATTACAGAAAGAAAAGTAGCTCTCTCTTTTCCAGAACGCTAAGATGTCTGATATTCCATGACCTAGTTTTCTTAAAAGGGTAGAAGAATTTTTTTCTGTTTCATGGAAGTTTGTTAATTACCTTTCCAATTGTTTCTGATGTTTCTCCTCTCTAGCTTGGGCCTTCATCTGTTGCACTTCAATTGTATCAGGTTTCCTCCTCCTCATGTACAATTCATGATTTCCCATACACAGTGCCAAAATTCGCTTGTTAATTCTCAGACGGGGTGCATAAAAAACAAAATCCTAGCAAAAATAATTGCAGCATATCTATTAATCTAAAAATACAGTTGTGACAAGACTCAAAGCATTACTGCATGCTTGCATTTATTAAATTTAAACTTACAAATATTTTTGACATTCAACCTCTGAGCAATCCAACACCATAATCTATAAATCTAGTTACTGTAAGGAGCTTGCAAGATAAATTCAAAGTTACACCTGGATTCCTCCATGTAGAGCTTAGCTATTTTCCACAAAACTATTTATTTAAACTTCTAAAAAAGTGAGATGATTCTCTGTTTCAATAAGTTAGTTAACTGAAGAGTTTTGACCTAGAAAGTCTCATGAAATAAGCTGCTGTAATATAAAAAAAGAAAAACAGAGGTGGGCAGGGCCAGAGAATTTAGCATCTTACACTGTGGCTTTTCAATACATCACAAAATATTAGTTAAGATTTTTTTTTTTTAGTTTTTCTTTTTAAATTTAAGAGTATCAACCAGAATGAAAAGAGAGAAAATAAACATACCATACTTCAAAATCAAAATTGCCTTTTGATTACTGACTATTCAACCAATAAGAATAATAAATGTCACAAAATATTTACTCATGCCATAATGTCAGAGCAAGTCCCTGCAGGCTTATATCTCTTCATATACAAAGGCATACTATTCTACACACTACTTACAGGGGCCTTTTTGTCAATTGGCTTTATGACAAATTTTTTGTCATTAAAAGAGATGTTTCTTATTTCACTCCAAGGAAAACCAATCTTGGGTGTCAGCCTTCGAAGAGAAAAAGTTCTCATTAGAAGCAGCAAAGATACACATTTTATTTATATCCACTAAGTCATAACTCCATACCATTTTCACTATCACAATTACAAAACATAACAGCAGTTCAAGCATACTTTGGTAGAGAATTTTTTACATATTATTCCGTCAAATGAATAAATTACATAATGAATAAATTACATGGCACTGGAACAAAAGGATTTAGAAATTTCAATTTGTGACTTATTCTACTATCATTAAATAGATGCTAAACATCACAATCATGTACTGATTCTTTGTAAGCTATTGATAATTTTAAGTTAAAAGAATAACTATTTAAGTTTGAGAAGTCTGACATTCGAAAGGCTGAAATTAAATTAGCCTTCAGCAATGTTGTACTGCGGTTTAACTCAAATGTAAGAGATGTGTTCTTACACTTCCAAAGTTCAAGTTAAATTTATTTCCCTTGCATCTTAAGTAAAATAAATTCATTTCAGAAACCATTATAACGTTCTGCACCAACTGCATAACTGTAAATATTTTTCTCCGTGAGCACAGAAAGTTTTTTTCAATTTATATTAATTACAAGCATTAGAAAATGTTTAAGTATTTGATTGCTAACTATTGGGAGTTAAAGACAACCAAAAGTTCGTTGATCATTCAATCTGATCTGAACATTTTCTGAGTATTTCCTTCTTTCAGGAGTTATATTGCCATCTAATGGCAATTAAGACTTACAGAATTTTGTTACAGAGCATATACATCGAAGAGCATTAAGTTTCAGTTCAGTTGACAGCTGTTAGCTGATGTTTGACACATCAGGTTTAACTTCAAATCACTGTGAAAGGACTGTTGACATCAGATACTACTAACAAGTGTTTGGAAAGAAACAAAGGAGTAAGTCTGTTCTTCTGTTTTCAGATTTTTCAAATTTTGTACATTTCAGCTTTATCCCTCTTCAAGTAGGACAGAATCTTTGATCTCTTTATCAGGACACAAGATTCATCTATTTTCTTTGATGACTAAAAGGTTTCACTTTTAAATACCAAAGTTCTTCATGCTCTAACAGCTATAATCCTAGTCAGTGCTCTTACAAAATGTTTCTCTTTAAATATGTTGCTCAGCTTCTCAATGTCCTTTTCATCCTGACTGAAGAGGAAGTCTTGAGGGAGTGAAAAGTACAGAAAGAAACCATCTAAAGATGGTCTAGTTATCACACATCCATATTAAGCAATGTAAATTTAAGTTTACACAGAACTGCTCTTCTTTTCCCTTCTTTTGCATCCCTATTTAATCTTTAAAATTCAAATATTCCTGCAGTTAATGTCTATCTCTTTCTATCTCTTACATAGATTAGAAGGTCTTTGAGAACCTGTTTTGCTAGATGTTATTGAACACACAGTAAGGTGGGTTTTGTATAATCTCAGATAAGATCTCCTAGGACAGAACTGCAAAATGAGTATTAGCCACTTACTTATCATCATGCTCATAAATATTCAGACCCAAAGCATCAACTCCTAGCCACAATTCAGTTCCTTTTTTATTCTTTATTTCAAAATAGTTGACTCCATACATTTCCAAGTCTTGTGCTATCTTAAGGTATTCCATCATAGAATCTTCCCTGATGAAAGAAGAAAAAAATGTTATACTGTAGACAAATCAAAAGTACATTGTAAGAATAAGGGAACTGCAGAATAACTAATTAGTCTAAAATTTAGTTAGGAATTAAATCTCTCTTCTTTGAAATTCATGTGTACATTGATTCAGGTACTTGTAGAGCTCTACACCTAATACCCAAGTAGAGTTCAATCACCGCTCTTTGTCTTTTCACCCTGTGAGCTAAGGAAATAATAAGTATATTTCAGAGGCAAGCAAGTGTGGACAAAAGCAGCTGACGACCTTACCACAAATCATGCAGGTAACCTAACTGAAAACTCTACCCTCACTGTGGCTTTCATGGAAGCTTTTGATAACTGCCTACCCTGGTCAGAATGAAAGCAAGCAGTTTCCAAACAAATATAACACCTCCCAAAATACATCCTAATACTACTAATAAAAAAAACCCCAAACCTTAAAGGTCTTGGAACATTTTCTAACATTTCTAATTACCTTAACATTCCCCTGTGCTCTTCATGCCAGTTCTGTATTCTTTCTTCCCACTGTTCTTTTGTCAGTTTGTGCTGTTCTAACACACTGTGAACAGAAGTTGTTGCTATTAAATGACACTGACAACCAATTTAATCTCTTAAAGTTATAAAAATAAGTTTGATTATACAGCATAACACATGCTTTAATTGAATGAACTTAAACATGACTTCCTATACACTGCTCATCTTTTTAACCCAGACAGACACAGAAACTTCGTATTTCAACAAATACACTTTTAAAATAGTATGAAATCACTTCTTTTTCATGGTATTCTATACTTTTTGTAATATAAAAGTCACACCATGGCATATCTCAACTTTTACTGAAAGTCATGAAATGTAATGTTTGGAACACCTGAAAATGCAGGCCTATAAAATCCTCATGCAACAATGCTGCAAATTAATCTCTATGTATGCACAGATACACTCAAGCTTTCGTTCTGCTGTAGTTTGAAAGAAAAAGTAACACATTAAGACTAGTTTGTTGGGGTTTCGTTTTTTCTGAATAAAATCAGTAATGAAGCAGTTTCAGAAAACTATTTGAGGTTTATCTACAGCAGGCTGCAATGATGGAATTACATTTTGACCTACTAGAATTTTCAATGTAGTACTGCACTAAGAAATCAAATGCATATCACTTTATTATGCTTTTATTCCATGCACCTAGCATTTCAAACATTCCTAGAGAAATTATTTTACAGGACAATTAAAAAAAGAGACTGCAAAACAATCTTACTAAAGACGTCAGAACAGTTGTTTTCTTTCCTTAGGAAAGTAAGGGTTTGCTACTTTTCTCTACATTTTTAGCAAAGTACAATAAGGAATAGACTTAGTGATGCAGAAGATACTAATGCAATATTTCTTCTGTTACAGGATCTCAGTCACTTGATTTGCTACTCTGCCCCATATCTAGTGAAACACACTTTTCAGTGGGAGCCGTATCATCAGTGCGCATCCATATCAACAGACATTCCTCCTCAAAACTGAGGCAGAGGTTTCAGTTTTTGCACCTGCACAAAGCTGATGTGTTCACATCTAAATGATACAAGAACATGCAATGACAAGACATCCTTTTTGTTTATTTGTTTCTTCATCTTTAGCCTTGAATATAAGCCCTAAATATAATACTTCCAGAAGCCTGTTACAGAATGCACAAAGTAGGACTGCCTGCTTCAGCTGTAATAATCTAAAAGCATCCTGGCAATCATTTACAAGTTTCTATTACATAAAAAAATTAATTCCAAGTCTTCTAGGACAATGTTAATTTATTAAAGAAGTTCTGTAATTAAATCAGGCCTGATTTTTACATCGTGACATTTACACTGTGAGCTGCTTTCCACCATTATTTCTTCTACTCCTACTCCTCCAGCCGATATTCACAAAATGTTCAAAAGCTATCATAGCAGTACAACATAAAGCTAACAATCAAAAAAAATAAAGGAAAAACCAGGATATTGCAAAATACACGATCCCAGGACTATGTCACACAAGTGCCCATCTGAAAATACAAGCCCTGCTTCCAAGCTCTTCTTCACAGAATCACAGAATGGTTGAGGTTGGAAGGGACCTCTGAAGGTCATCTTGTCCACCCTTTTGCTCAAGCAGGGTCACCTACAGCCAGTCACCCAGGACCATGTCTAGACAGCTTTTGAATCTCTCTAAGGAGGGAGACTTCACAAGCTCTTCAGGCAACTTGTGCCAGTGCTCAGTCACCCTCATGGTGACTTGTGCTTTCTTGGGCTGTCCAAACCAAGTTAAATTTCTACTTCTGCAGAAATTCTTTGCACTTTCCTCTTTTTGAATTGAAAGACACGAGGCATTGGGCACAACTGAAATAGACTTGAACACAATTTTTTATTTTATTTCTTTACTGTGAAGGCGGTCAAACACTAGGACAGGCTGCCCAGAGAGGTTGCAGAGTGTCCATCCTTGGAAATATCCAAAATCCAAGTGGAAAAGGCCTTGAGCAACCTGCTGTAATTAGAATAGAACATTTCAGCTGGCAGGGACCTACAATGATCATCTAGTCCAAGTGCCTAACCACTTCAGGGCTGAACAAAAGTTAAAGCACGTTTTTAAGGGTGTTGTCCAAATGACTCTTAAACACTGACAGGCGTGGGGCATCAGCCACTTCTCTAGGTGACCCTACTTTGAGTAGGGGGACTGGACTAGATCTTCAGAGCTCTCCTTCCAACCTCAAATGATTCTGTGTTTCTATGACACCCTCAACAAAGCTGGCAACATCTTTGGCAACAGCCATCTTGTCATTTGGTCCCCTCCATTCTCTCTTCACATGCTACTGATGAAACATCACTAGCAGATATGCAAGGGCTGTTGCAACAGAATAACTCAGCAAGGACTTGATGCCTTGTTGCTACCCAGCTCATAGTTTTGAGCCAAGCAATATGCAGTAGTTTTGACAGGTGAACATTAAGACTCTATAGTTAATGGGAACTACAAATCTTTTCTCACCTTTTTCAGTAAAATTTTGCAAAGCTAGTCTACTTTGGGAAACAAGTAAGTATTTTTGACGTTACATTGTACGTTGTTCTGAAGTATTTTTATGATGTACTTGTTAGTTTTCTGGCAAATCTCCTGGCAACAGGAGGCAAAACAGGAATAATTGTGTTAGAATGAATACAAAAGCTATGTGCTCACTCAGTGCAGACTGGCACACGACTGGTTGAAAGCATATGCTGAGAAATCATCTGAACGTTTGTCTACTTATAAAGGAGCATCTTAAGTATTTGTGTTTGTGTCGTACACAAGCACTTCAGTGTTCACAGGCTGTCATCATAACTGAACAAAACCAAGATTTGTGAACTAACATATTCAGTAATGACAGTTTTACTCGTTCTACATCTCCCTGCCTTCCTAACAAAGGGTATATTTTAGAAAGTGGTATAGACTTCACTGTCACAAGAAGGAAGTAAACAGCCAAAACCAAAATCTTGGCCAGGATTTTTAAAAATCTGAAACATTTTCAGAAATATTTCTTCCAATACTTCACCACAATCCTTTGAAATGCTTTTTTGCTTGCTAGAAAATTCTCAAGCTTAGTTACATGAATAAATGAGTTTGTTTTTTAGTTTTTAAACCAAAGAGACAAAGCATATGACTTTCAAAGAAACCTCAATTATTCCATGGTTCTCATTTCTCTGAAGATGCATTAATGTTACATATTTAGTAAGCATACATTTGTCCATGATACATCACTATGGATTCATCTACACTAACAGAATTGTCTAACTTTGTACATTTGAGTTGCAATGTTTCTCTTGCTGCCAATACATGCCAGGAGCATGGTTTCAGTCACATAAACAAACAGGTTACTTTTCCTAACCACTTAACAAAAGTGTTTATACTCAACAGCAATGGCAACAATTTAGTTTCTAAATTTTCTGTGCAGGCTAACAGTTTTCTGCAATGTGTTTTATTTGCAATTATTTTCAGGAAATTATTATCATTTAAGTGTACAAAAACATCAAGAACTGAAGAAAAGGAGTGAGTATCAAATGGATCTTAGTAACTTCTATATTAGAGTATCTTAATTTAGCAGAAGCAAGCCTCCAGGAACATTAGATCATTTTGGAGTACTTTGGAAATTTGTTCAACTAAATCTGTGCAAGTGGTTGTGGACAGGACAGGAAATAGGTCTCAAGAAACCCATGGTTGTGATGCTTCTTTGTTATTTGGAGTCCAAATTAGGATTTCTAAATTTTACTAGCAAAACATGCACTCTTAAGAAAGCTACCATTAAATGCACATTACCACTTAATATTTTAATTATAAAAAATATGATGTAATCAAGTTTATATGCAGCAGATGATGCAAAAACAGTCTCACTCACCGCTGAGGGAGAAGTCTGTCATTGGCTAGGTAGCCTAGTTTATGTATCTCCTTACTGTAATCTCCATACTTGGACTGGACAGCATAAGAAGCCAGAAGAACTGCAGTTTCTGGTGGGCAATATATTTCATCATTTAAGATCGCTTCTTTGACTTGCAGGAAGAAAAGTCTCTGAGTTATTTCCTGAATTAATTCTTCAGATACATCCTCTGGAAAAAACTTGGCCCTGAATTTAAACTGCAAAGGATTTTCTTTCCTTACATCTTGCTGTGTTACCTGAGGGAGAGGAATAAAGAAAAAAAAAAATTAAAAAGAGCACTAAATGGTATATTAAATATAATTAACTCAGTAGTAATGAACTCTTTAGCTCCTCTACACTGAAATCCAGTGATTCCTGACAAGCCTACTGTGGAACTCACTAAAGGTTCACATGGCATTGAATCAAGTACACCAATTTGGATAAATCAGACAGTCTTGAAACACTGCTCAAAGGCTGTTTAAGAGTTTTTTTGTAGGCTTGTGTGAATTTGTATTTATCACAACAAAGATCTGGAAAAGAAGAAGTTGTAATACATATTAAAAAAAAAAAAATCAAAACTACATCCAAGGATGAATTGCAGGAAGTAACAAATTAGGGTCTAACGAGGTTTCTTTAGCAAGAACCACAGCACATTTCTTCAATGTAAGTGTAAATTTGGATTCTTTTAAAGTCTTTGAACCATTGAACTAAATACATGTGCTTTGTTCCTGTGCAAAAACCATAATTCCATTAATCACATTACTTTCCTAGAATGGATAAGCCTTATAATCATGATTTCTGTTAAGATACCAGATGTGGTCCTCTTAAGCTTTAAGTAAGTGTCTACTTCAAATTTCAACAAAAACCTCATTTTTATGTAGAATTTTCCATTTCATTTGGGCTCAGCTTTCAGCACTGATTACGACTAAAGCAAAAACATTCAAAATTAAACTAATTTTAACATCAAATAACACAGTGATTGTTAAAAAGTACATTCATAATAAAATAAATCTCATACATCCCAGTTCCTCAAGCACTTTATTACACATTTAATTTTATGTGCACTAGTAGTCCCTCTAGAACTTCTTCACTACGCATGAAATGATGCATCTGTTTGCTTGACTTGCAGGAATCATCAAAAACTGTAAAATATAATGCAACCATTTAATTATGTATGTAAGGCAGCATAAGTACTATATTCAACATTTCAGATGTCAATTTTAGAAGTTTTGCTCACTTTTCATTATTGTCCATCTGCTTCCGATTTACATACACAGTATTTCACTTTAATCTCACGAGTGAATGATTAGTTGTGCTCTTGCCATAATAAAACCTTATTTGCACATCTATTCTGTGATTTATCAGACCTTATCTGTATTTACTGCAAATATTTAAATAGTAACTTACAAGTTGGAGCCAGTTTATGATGATGCATTTAAGAATCAAATGTTACAAGCTTTAAAAAAAAAAAAAAAGATAGATAACTGCCTTAGTCAAAGTTAAATAAATTATTATACCCTTGCTGCTCCTGAACTGGACCAGCAACTTAACTTGCTAAAGACTTTCATAGAGCAATGTCTTCTGCATTTTTTGCAAACGATGCACCAAATCCTGTAGTCTCCAACCACTGGAGGCAAGCCACTAGGGCTATCAAAATATTTGTAGCACTACAACGTTTACTGCATATGAAACAAGACACATGAAATTCTAAGAGACAGCTTTGGTGGTTAGTAGGTTTAACATGCTGGATTTACCACAGAGGAGAAAGAAAGATTGTATAAATGCAGACAGTGGGACTTGCTCCTAAAAACCTCCCAATTTACCTCCTAATACTGAAGATAAAAAAGGTATTCTTCATTAAGTTGAACTAAAAAAAAATCTTCTTATTCTAAACAGTGCCATTAATAATGTGACAGCCAATATTAAAATAAAAAGTGACCACTCAAATTCATAAATAGAATTTAAAGTAAAATGGCCTGGTTCCCAATATCTGGGAGATAGAAGGTGGTCAGTGCTGTTGGGGAAAAACAAAACAAAAATTATCCTACAATCTACCTATTAGACACCTAAACAGAAGTTTAGGAGCCTGATTGGTGCCTTGCTTAAAGATAGCTGTATACATACAAATTCCGGAAGCTCAAATACTTCACACACACACCTCCAACTGTAAAACATTTATTCTATTATATTTTGCTACATGAGAACAGGACAATCATATGAATTTAGGTTTTCCTAACGCATGCATCACCACGGTACTGGAAATACAGAAAACAGTATCTCCTTCTCAAATTAAATGCTGTGCGGCTTTGCATATTCTTTTATAACTAACGAAACTTTACACTGCATTTTGTCATTTAAAGCAAATGAAAAGCAACTTTTCAACTAAATTTGAAGCCGGCTATATCTAACCTACAACAACAAAGCAGCAAGCCTTATAAAAGTATATTTCAAACTGTACACTTGCCTAAATATTAGGGAATTGTTACCTTTTTATTTAGCTTCAGCCAAGTTGAGTAACCTTTGCTGTCCACGTACTGTAGCCCAAAAAACCAGACTTCACGAAGACCAACAGTTTTCACCACCTGAAGATAAATAATCCATAATCATCAGTAATCACTACAAGAGGATTTTTTTAGTGGTAATTAAGCTACAGAAACCATCCCAAACTGAAACATAATCAAATTTTAAAGGAACAAAAAAATTTAAAATAGTAGCAAAACATCAGGTTCAGGGAAGCATTCACCTCAGAGCTCTAAATCAACTCAAACACCGCGTTGCCAAACTGCCAACTGGAGTGTGCAGCTTACTACTGCGTACATAAAACTCAGCACCTGAGGAATACACGGTAGCAAACAGGACCCTGATATTTGAAAGCACATCTGGGAATTGGTCTGCAGACCTACAGACGAGTAAGTCCACTTCAACAGAACACAACTGGTGAAACTATAATAAAGAATAATACTTGTGGACAAGTACTGGGTATTGAGGATGAATCACCTCCTTCAAATACTTTTGAGATCTTCTAAGACTTAATGATAAAAGAGATAAGGATGATCTAGCTGATAAACCATACATGGATTTCCTGTAAGATTTCTGATCAGGTCTATCACCAAAGGCTACTAAAGAAACAAAACTGTCCTTGAATAGAGGGAAGGACTTTTTACGGATATACTAGTTAAAAAGAAAGAAAAATAATAAACAGTTTTCACAACAGACTTGTAGTGTAACTACTAGGGAAGTCCCCCAGGACTTCATATGTGACCTGCAAAAAAAGGATGAAACTGATGTGACAAAATCTGCTGTAGAAAACCTTCCATAAAGATCTGTGAATGAACAGTAAAAAGGAAGATGAACCTCAATAAAAGATATTTAATAAAAACAAAATACTGTACATAAAATACAACAATTTTAATTAGGCAAACAAAGTTCTTGTTGTAAAGGAAAAAGCAACAAAGCTGTTATATTACTACACACGTCTATGGTATTCCCAGTTCTCTAATACTACATCTGGACTGGTCATATCAACTTAAAAAAGGATGCTCCAGCACTGGAAATGTTTCAGAAACATTGAAAAGAATGATCAGTGACATGTAACATTTTCTGCATAGCTGAGATGAGAACTAAGGCTACTGACAGAGAAATGAGGAAAGAAAAAATATGTTATAGGTCTATAAAACTTGCATGGCATGTAGAAGGAAAATAGAGAATGATTATTCGTTATTTCTCATAACGTAAGAATTAAGAGAATCAACAGAAATCATTGGATAGCAGGTTCAAAGCAAACAAAAAGAAGCACTTTTACTACACAGAGTGTAACGAAACTGTGAAACTATCTTACAAGTCTTTTGCATAGTAAAAGTACACATGGATTCAACAAGCAATTAATCAGAAAGGTCCAGCAAAGATTATTTAATAACTGTAAACTCTGGCTCCAAAAGATCCAGTATGGCAGTACTTACGTATGTTCTCAGGTTGGACCATGCTGGCAAGCTGGTTTACTGGACTGTTTTATGGAAGCATTCAGATGCATGTGAAGTAAATAGAATTTTACACATAGATCCTCCTCCATTTTAAAGTAGTACTATCGGGTTGCAAAATTAAGATTTTGAAAATTAGAAAACGTCACAAGATAGCTGTGCAAACTTACTTCTGATGCCTTGCATATTTGCATTACTACTTAACGATCACTCAAGTGCACCTTTTTCCCTCCTCTGCCCTTTCACCTTCAAGCTCCAAAGCACAGGATGGACAATGTTATCCTGATCCAACCTGATTCCTTTAGTGAGCAGTTTTTTTCCTCTAGAATTCCTACATCATTTACTTTAGAACATAAGAAATGTTAAGAACAAGTTTATGTTACTAGTGTGGTCCTGATTAACATTAAATTTGGTGTCCCAACACAGAAATTTCAGACCTGCTGCTTCTTTTGGCACAGATCTCCTATATGATGCTAATCAAACTACTTATGGCTTTATCAGATGACTCTGAGAGTGCTCTTTGCTGCTGTCCAAGGTGAGCCTTTGAACCTGATCCGCTCTCTGAGCTGCAGAAGTCAGGAAGAACTGCAGGTGCTCAACAGCTCTGCCCATAAGGCATAAGACGACAAGTGCTTATGGTCACGTCAAAACATTTTGCTCTCACCTGCTAACTACAGCCCTTTAACTGAGATGCACAATGCACATTATTTAAAAACAGACAACTTGTCTACTGCAATGCAGAGTTACACACGCTTGCAAATTAACACTAAAACCAGCTTACATGTTAACCTGTTTTACTTTAGACTGCAAATAAGGAAAAAGCATCGTCTATCACTGCCTCTCAGCTCAAAGGAAAGAGAAAAACATTTTCTGAAACTTTGTACTAAGATAATATAAGCGCTTATGCACTGCAGTAGCATGATATGAAAAATAAGTACAGAATGAGAAACTCAGGAGTTCAATTCTGGCTCAAAAGATTCATTAAGTGGCTTCAGGCAAGTCTTCATCACATCTGTTAAACAGATTTATCCACCATGACATGCTACAACTTGACTATTAGTAGGCAATAATAACTCCTTGATGAAGAAGAGCAACCAGAGCAATAGACATGTTTTGGCAAATCAAAACATACACATAAAGACAACCTAGCAAGAATGTCATTGAGCCAGCTTCCAAAGGATTGTAAGGGAGGCTTCTGAGACATCTGGAAAGGACAGTGGGGTATAACTTGAAATAAAGGCAACTACCCTCCCATTCTTTCTGAATGGCAACTACAGTAAGCCAGAGGTACTAATGCTCAGTGTAACACCTTATTGAAAACCAAACAACCCCCACCATTACTACCAGCGTTGTGTAAACATACCCACCACAGGACTCTTCCTCTCCTAGGAAAGTTATAGGTGCTAAACTGGTTGACTGAAGGAGGACAGATCCCCTCGTGCCCATTCTGACAACTGACAGGATGGACAGAAGGACTAACGATAAATATGTTAAGACACCTTCTGAAATATGAGTAGTTTTTAAAAAATGAGTTTGTGCAATAAATAAGAACTATACTGAGTTTCACAATGGAAGAGAAAAGAGAAAGCCACAGATGTCAAATGCTGAATTCTTGTCTGCTAGCAGATGAAGATGATGAACACATACGCAGGGAACGGGAAACAAATCAACAACTCCAGAAGACACCAATTAAAAGCTTAAAAGAACCACTGACTGAAAAAAAGGACAAGTTGTTCACCAAAAACATAGAGAAGCACTAGACAACAACTAAATTCATGGAGAGGTTATTTTCTGCAAGCAATAACCAACAAGTCTACTGTCACATCCACCATTTCTGCATAAACCTTGAAGACCAATTGTCTCAGTAACAGCGTGTGCTGGTTTTGGCTGGGACAGAGTTAATTTTCTTCATAGTAACTAATACAGGGCTATGTTTTGGATTTGTGCTGAAAACAGTGTTGATAATACAGAGATGTTCTTGTTACTGCTGATCAGTGCTCACACAGAGTCAAGGCCTTTTCTGCTTCTCACCCTACTCCACCAGCGAGCAGGCTGGGGGTGCACAAGAAGCTGGGAGGGGACACAGCCAGGACAGCTGACCCCAACTGACCAAAGGGCTGTTCCATACTATATGACATCATGCTCAGCATATAAAGCTGGGGGAAGAAGGAAGGGAGGGACGTTCAGAGGGATGGCGTTTGTCTTCCCAAGTAACCATAACGCATGATGGAGCCCTGCTGTCCTGGAGATGGCTGAACACCTGCCTGCCGATGGGAAGCAGTGAGTGAGTTCCTTGTTTTGCTCTGCTTGCGTGCGCAGCTTTTGCTTTACCTATTAAACTGTCTTTATCTCATCCCACGAGTTTTCTCAGTTTTACCCTTCCGATTCTCTCCCCCATCCCGCCATGGGGAAGCGAGCAAGCAGCTGTGTGGTGCGTAGTTGCCAGGGTTAGACCACAACACAGTGTTATTCAATTATCTTTCTATAGAGAAACAGCATAACTTCTGTCTGAAAATTTCACGCTGGTTTTGCAATACAGTTCAGCTCTTGATGTTACTCTGTGGAACTCATATATGAATTTAAGATCAGGCTGCAAATGCTTCTCTCCTCACACACAACTATGCTGGTTGATTTTGCTTGACCTAGCAGTTTTTCAATTTACACTTCCAGAAGTTGACTGTAAGAGCTGTTGAGATGTCAAAAGCCACACAGTGAATTAAGGAAAAAAGCTGAAGAGAGCATGAAAAAGAATTCAGAGCTGTATCTTTGTTCCCTGTTTGTGAATGCCCCAATTTGGATGAACCTGATTACCTGGGCACAAGACGTTACACAGCAGAATGTCACCCCACCCAATACTGCATGGCAGAAGATAGCAAAGGTTGGCAAAAGAAAAGTAACAGCTTGAGGCTTCTGTGCCACAGAATACCATACTTTTTATTTGATGTTGGTGTTGGTTAGACAAAAAGCAGGACAGCCTCTTTCTTCAAGAAGTCTTTGTAAGAGTTATGAAGCCTATTCCTATGTAGAGGCTGAAGATCTACTGCTACTGATGTTAGAGAAAGGGGTGTGGGGTAGAAGCATTAGAGTCAGACAGTCATTTCAAACAAAAATTGCAAGTGACATTTCGTTCCTCTAAAAGAAAAAGCTCAGTGTTACAAAACAATAAACATTCTTCTCCTTTCAACTGACATATTAAGACATTTAATCAACTCTTAAAGGTCAATTAAAAGTTTAAGAGTTCTTAAAGAACTCTTTCAATGTGTTACTTTCTCTTAATACCCATCATTACGTACTTTAAGCATCTATAGTGGAGTGGACAGAAACGACAGTTCTACTAGACGTAACTGTTGACATAGTTAAACTGTTTTTGAAGAGTTATTTCAAATATTTCTGCATTTTTAACTAAATGCATACATCTTGTATCTAGATAATAATGTATTTATTGGTTTCTTGAGGAAAAATGAAATGACACATTGACAAGCTTAACATTTTCTAGAACACTCCACAGCCTAGACCAAAAAATTGTTTCAAGATTCTGATGGCTAACATCACACTAAATGAATGCGAGAACAAACCTTTTTAAGAAATCATTCATTTAACCCGTTTGACTGGTGTACGACAGACACACTATCAAGTGAGAATGTGTAGTTCTGATGGGTCTGCAATCCATAAGCACGTTAAAGCCATCATTTTCACTTTTCCACTCAGGTTTGTGGGGTTTTTTTTTTGTTTTGTTTTTTTTTTTTACTTAAATTTCAAACTGGATCATAGGACGACATTACTTTCTAACATTTGGAAAGTGAAGAAGTATCTATAGCTTCCATTCTTGGGGAAAAAAAAAAAAAGATGTTAGCTTTCCTTAATGAACTTTTATTGTTACATTCATTGTTAAGTAATGAAAGCTATATAAATTTTTCATACACATAAGTAACAATTCTATTGCAGTTGCAACTATAATGTGATTAGACATAGAAAATACCATTAATTTCAAAGCAGTTCTATACGCATGATTCAGCTGAAGCCTCACTGTTAACCTATTTATGCAGAGCTGTCTTTGAATTTAACACATTCCATCAGAAGTAATGAGGAAGTTCAAACTAACCAAGAGCATAGCTTAGATAATGTAAGGAAAAACATAATCTATACATGAAAACACTTCCACTTTCTCAAACTATGCCTTAATACCCACAATAGTTTTATGTGTTTGTACACATACATACACAGACACACATATAAGTTACCTGATCAAAGAGCTGCTTGCCTGTTGTATTGGGCTGGATAGCAAATTCCAACTCTGCATCCATTGTGGTTACTCTGACATTGATCTACGGAAAATAAAGAAATATTTAAATCATACTGTAACAGTGTAATGCTTCTATATACTGTGATTAGCCTGTAAGAAACAATATATGGTAAGTAAATTCAACAATTTTAATGGTCTTGTATACACACAGAACACAGCAGATATAAAAATGGAAAATTTGAATCTGCAAAAAAATCTCATCTTTTTAGTATAAAAGCATATTCAGGATAATATTTAACACTAGGTTTGAAGGTCAAACCAGGGAACAAAGTTCAAAATCAATTTAATGGGATAGCTGACGTGACTACAGAACACTCAAAGAACACTGGGACATTCAGCTACTGGGCGCTGTCTTTCAGTGGGCTTCCCAAAAGTGTGCAAAAGAAAAAGTTCCTAGTCGTATACATTATCATTTTAAGGTATTTATACGTGCCAGTATAAAAAGACAAGCAGCCTCCTGCCCTGCCATTTCCAAAATTAAGAGGTTCAGCAGTCTTAAAGTATATAGGACTAGAGGTTGTAGACCTCAGGACAGACTAATAGAAGATTTTTCATCAATGGAAGGAGGCACTATAGAAGTTAGCTCCCCTTAATACTGATTCCATGCAATTTCCTTACCACAAGACTGAAAAGCCACTGCTATTCAATGAACAACTTCTTTCTCCTGAAATAGAGGACCATTTTCCAGATGACTCCTGACAGTAACCGTTTTTATTTGTTCTAAAACAAGCAGTCAAATATTCCAGGAGGTATCTGGATGCCTACCTTACTTGGAAGTACAACAGTCTCTTCCAATTTCTCTTAAACTGGTACACACAGAAGTGAGAATTTTCATGAAACAGAACAAAGTACTAAATGCACAGTATTGTCTTCTCACTGTTAAAATAGTCCTCCGTTCCTACTGCCAGGGTATCACACTGTATTTATCTTTAGTGAATAGGAATATAAAGTGTTAAAGGTCAAATCTACTTTGCTATAAATGCAAAAACCAGAAGCATGAAACTTATTTAAGGCACGCAGATATATTCTAATTTCTCTCTATTATAAAATATGGAACAGGAATAAATTAGGACTTGTATTACAGGTCCTTATGCTACTTGATCTATGCCCGTGTAAACCATTTCCATTAACTATTTCCCTAATTTTGCCACCAGGTGGAATACTTTGAGAACTGAGAGTCTGGAAAAGTCCCCACAAGACAGAACACAGAAGGGAGATCTAAGGTGTGAAAAAGAAAACTGGATAGAAGTTAGTCCCGCTGCAACAGATTAAGCTTGTTCACTCCTTTCTTTAGTATCAAGGTAAACACTTTGTGCATGAGCTGGAAACACAAGACAAGAGTAGCGGGAGTCTGAGGACCTCTAGGTTATAGACCTGCAAACAAGGAAGATAGCAGGGGGTTAGCAAACTGTTTTTGTGTGCAAACACTGATAAAGAACAAGAGTTGAAGGCTTTGGAGTAAAAGATAGTAAACTTTTATTGAAAAAAAAAAAATTAGAGGGTGTGTGTCAGGAGGAGGGAAAAGAGGTGTTTTCTGTAGATTCCCTCACCCTGCCCGTTTCAAGAGAAAGAAATTTGCTTATTCTCTAACAGAACAAGACATTTTAAATAGCAGGTCTAACTCACTGCCAGTTGCACTGGTTTAAGTGGGTGGGCTGCCCCTTAACTACAATAAGTTAATATTTTTTTAAAGCAGTTTTTTAATTTTAAAAACAAAGCCTGCTTTAAGGCAGCTACAAGTAAGCAAGTTACAAGGCATAAGGCTAAAATGTAACTTTATTAAATGCCAAAGCACTGGGTTATGCAAGGGCAGCACTGCCAGAACAAGAAGCGTCACTGAAGACCTACAAAGCACAGCAAGTTCAACTAATTGCAGCAGACTTCAGAGCTGCAGCAGAAGCTTCTTACATAAATATCCTTGCAACAAATGTCATCTTTTACAAATGCAAGAATTACTACCTGAAAGTCTACAGCCCTCACAAGAGCTAAACCACTCAAATAGTAAAATAATAGATGTAATGCAGGGGCAAACTCAACACAGCCATGGGTCCCGTTTCCTTCTGGATGTTACTGCCTCAAATGAAAGCAGCGTGCTATCAGAGTACGCAGCTGCTGCATCTGCGATAGACACAAATACACATTAGGAGTACCTGGTCACTTACACGCACTACAGTAACTGCTTAAGTCTTCAGCAACTTTCTTTTTCTTTGAACTTCTGATTAACAGATCACCCAACTGCTAATTAATATTTACACTTTCAGTTCTACTATGAAAGTCGCAAATTAAATGCTAGCAATATTAAAATGTTACCTTTTATGATATGAGTTATTTAAGAAGAGACTTGCAAGGGTAACAGTACACTTGATCATTTTCCTTCTGAAGACATTTGGACTGACTTAGATTTTTGGCATACAAATACTTAGCTTTTACA
This sequence comes from Theristicus caerulescens, assembly GCA_020745775.1. NCBI lineage: Eukaryota > Metazoa > Chordata > Aves > Pelecaniformes > Threskiornithidae > Theristicus > Theristicus caerulescens. The sequence continues at coordinate 114,121,773 of CM036559.1, read as the reverse complement.
ACCTTATAACATTGTTTCACAGCTTCAGTTATTTCTGGGCATGGAAAATAAGGTTACTTTTGGCAAAACCTGAGGCTGAGCCCGGAAGGTTTACTTATCTAATCCAAACCTCAATCACACAGCACGCTCTCAATAAAAATCAAACCTCTGGTGTCAGTTGCATTGTCTGTAAAATAAAGCTAACCAGCTACATTAAGAAGAGTCATGGGGGAAGTTTCCACATTATAAATAAGGTAGGGAAGTGAGAAAACTCGGGCAGAGAAAGAAGGCCCAGTAAATTCAGCAATGGTCTCGTAATCTGCTGTTGGGTATCCAGCTACTTTGAAGCAACACTCCTAACTTGACATTGGTGACAGGGGGAAATTGTCTGAACCACAAATTAAGAAGACAGACACTAATCTGAACATAATTACTCTGAACCAACTTTACCACATGAATACGGAAAGAGGAAGCTCTTGCAATGGTGACAAGAGAAACGGACAAAGGTTTCCTGTAGCGAGCGTCGGAAGGCTACCACTACTCATACCACAAGACCCGTTAAATGCCTGCTTTTCAATCTTGCCCTCGCCAGGATTACACATCTTCCTTCAAAACTCAGAAACCATGACAAAGCACTAGACAAGACTCAGGAAATTAACTTCAGCTGCTCAGTCATGAGACGAAGCCTGTTCTGCTGCGCACAGGCTCAGGGTAAGACCTGAGACAAGTCTCATTCAGTGTTCATATGTAATTTTGACTGAACTCTGAGTAGATGCCTTTTAAGGATCCTACCCTGGTAAACTAATCAAGAAACTCTCTAGGTGGTTCTGCAATTCATAGGAGTATGCCTGAACAAACATCATGTTGGGTTGGGTTTTTTTTAAGGTTAAAAAGCGGCTATATGCAAACATTATTTTTGGTGCCACAATTTATATCACTTATTACTGACCTAGAGATCTCTATGCAAATATTAAATACTAAAATATCATGCTGATCATGTCCAGGAAACACTTTAAAATGCTATCATAAGCTTAGTAGCTGGTTAACTTAGACTTTGTGAATCCTCTGGCAAGGTCCACGTGGTGAAAGATCCTCCCCTCCTCCTCCACAGATCAGGCAACATCACACCCGAACAGCAGCTCCGCGATGACAGACAGAATTGACACCCGGCAATACAGAACTCCTAGACGAGCCCTCTTACGTCCAGCACCAGAAATCGCTAACTTAGGCCACTGCGACATGCATGGTAAACAAAAAAACCCCAACAAACAACCACAAAACTCCAATGCTTCCAACACGCAACCCATGGAGCTATATACAGTTTTAATGCAGAGGATATAAGACAGCTTCTCAGCTCCCATTTTAGATATATGACTAAACTGATGTTCATCCAGTAAAGCTAGGACAAGAAGTGCACTCCTGTGCTGGGAAGAAGGTGGCATTTAAAAAAAAAACAAAACAACCCACAACCCATAGGCAAAATGTGAACACCTTTAGGGTTTGCCTCTTTCTGGCAGAATTTCATCCTGAATATATAGCCTTTATGCACCTATATGTTAAATTACATAAGCCAAGCATCTAGAAAAGCACAGACTGCATTTAAAAGGCCATAATGGAAAAGATAAAAGGGCAAGTTAATGAGTTATTTTAATTTAAAAAAAAAATTCTAAGAGGAAGAAAATGCTTAGCACGAAGTTTTCTTCAGCTGGCTACCTTTAAGAGTGCATTTTATAAACAAAGCTGCTGTAAGAGGGAGTAAAGAACACAGTGAAGTTTAGCATAGTATAGAAAAAAGCCTGCTAGACATTTAGGAAAACGCTACTGCAAAGCTCTATTTTAGAGCACCAAAACTCTGTGTAGAATACCAATACCTACCTCACAGCTTTTAAAGTGACTATTTAGCTTGGCTCATTTGCCTATACTGAACAATGTAAACAAGTGGCCAGGGACAGAAACCTTTCACCAGGAAAGGTTCACCAAACATTTGGAAAAAAATGCTACAAAAAGTATAGTTTTTCCTTATTTCCGACAAAACCGCTTTGTCCCAATATCTGGGTATATGTACATAGTTTTTAAACTATTTGTAATAAACTCTTCCCAAATAATAATGCTTTAAACCCTTGCATTGTGACAGTTATTTTCACTTTATAAAATCATAGAATCATAAAATAGTCTGGGTTGGAAGGGATCTAGTCCAACCCCCCTGCAATGAGCAGGGACATCCTCAACTAGATCAGGTTGCTCAAAGCCCAGTCCAACCTGACCTTGAACATTTCCAGGGATGGGGCCCCTACCACCTCTCTGGGCAACCCATTCCAGTGTTTCACCACTCTCACTGTAAAAAACTTCTTCCTTATACCTAGTCTGAATCTACCCTCTTTCAGTTCAAAACCATTACACCTTGTCCTATCGCAACAGGCCCCACTAAAAAGTCTGTCCCCATCTTTCTGGTAAGCCCCCTTTAAGTATTGAAAGACCACAATAAGGTCTCCCTGCAGCCTTCTCTTCTCCAGGCTGAACAACCCCAGCTCTCCCAGACCTTCCTCAGAGCAGAGGTGTTCCATCCCTCTGATCATTTTTGTGGCCTCCTCTGGACCCTCTCCAACAGGTCCATGTCCTTCCTGTGCTGAGGACCCCAGAGCTGGATGCAGTACTCCAGGTGGGGTCTCACCAGAGCAGAGCAGAGGGGCAGAATCACCTCCCTTGACCTGCTGGCCACGCTTCTTTTGATGCGGCCCAGGATGTGGTTGGCCTTCTGGGCTGCCAGCGCACATTGCAGGCTCATGTCCAGTTTTTCATCCACCAGTACCCCCAAGTCCTTCTCCCCAGAGCTGCTCTCAATCCCTTCATCCCCCAGCCTGTATTGATACTGGGGATTGCCCCGACCCAGGTGCAGGACCTTGCACTTGTTCTTGTTGAACCTCATGAGGTTCACATGGGCCCACTTCTCAAGCTTGTCCAGGTCCTTGGCATCAGAACTAGCAGTCTGAGTTTATCTGTATTTTACCAGACTTCATAGAATCATAGAATGGTTTGGTTTGGAAGGGACCTTAAAGATCATCTGGTTCCAAGCCCCCTGCCATGGGCAGGGACACCTTTCACTAGACCAGGTTGCTCAAAGCCCCATCCAACCTGGCCTTGAACACTTCCATGGATGGGGCATCCATCCACGACTTCTCTGGGCAACCTGCTCCAGTGCCTCACCATCCTCAGAGTGAAGAAACTGACTTGCTTCAGGATGATTAAAACAGTCAAGGGAAAGGGAAGATCGTATACATACTTATATGTGGATTATTCTTTGTGAAAGGAGCAACTGATGTTTTGATAACAAACGTTGTTAACGGGTTATGAGGACATTTGCCACAGCTCACAAAATAGTATTTATAAAAAACAATCTAAAGCAATTTATCTAGGAAAGAATTTATCCAAACCAATAACGAATATAGTCAATGAACATACCTGGAACAATAAACATCCATGTGCACATATTAAAAGCAGGCATTTCATACGGGAATTATATTTTTGTTGTATTCTTCCACTGCTGTAAGGACTTGAAAAAAATATTTCTACACTTCCTTGTAGTACCTAACTTCAACGCTCTGCATTTTAATGGGATATTACACAGTCACCACATTAACCTTTGGACCTCTTCTCAAACATAGATACACTCCACAGGATATGCACAAAAACTGACTGTTAGCTTAGTAGTCTAATACTCACTATTACCGTACTTCAGCCATCATTCACTGGTATTAGTCATGGCACTTCAGCTTTCGTCAGGAAGCCCAAAACTGAGTAGGTACCGATATTTAGTCAGAAAGCCATTTAAAATTACATGAAAAATGTTTCCAGTGTTTTTGCTTTGTTTTAATAAATGCAATATGAATTAGTCACATGTAAAAGCCACAGAAACCAGTCCAATTCTTATTTATAAGAAAATTGCATATAACAAAAGAAGTTTCTTCCAAGAGGTTCTTCACACTAGTTCAGCCCATTACTATATCAAGTCTGCATATTAAATTATTTGTGTTAAGGAGTAGCAGTGTATTGGTCCCACTGCTTTACACACTGTACAAGTATACGCAGCACACTCTCCACATCAACCTCAAAGCAGACATAGGAAGAGATGCAAGAGAAAAATGAATGAAGAAGGTAAAAAGGCAAGGATTAAACAGCATTAGGAACAGAAGGTTACAGAATAATGGCAAATAGATTTTCGTAATAGACAAATCAAAAGAAAGCAGTCCTCCAAACTGACATCGGTTGTCTATTTATGCTGCAGAAATAAATCATATATTCAAACCATAATTCAAATACTCCACTACGCATATCAAAGATTTTCCTGTAAAACACCACCACTCTAGTCAAAAATTAATTTATATACTGTTTCAATTCAACCACTTTACAGAAATTAACTTGATCTTGTAAATACTAATTCAAATTTTAAACATCAGATTCTGGAATAACATGTAGATCTATTCCTTCTGAATACATGGTATCGTAAAATGTTGAAGTCTAAAAAAAGAATTCTTTTTTAATCTTAAGCTTTGACATCTACCCCGTTACTACCTAGCGTAATGCTTTCTCTTTCACACCTTGCAGTCTTGTACAAAAATGCTGCAAGCTACCACCAAAAACAGCTTATAATTTTAACTCCTCCTATACCCTACAAATACAACTAATATTTCAGTCAATTAAACCTAATCTTCTTAGCCTATGAAATGATTAACAGTTATGTAACTAATGATGTCTAATTTTAGTTTCTATGTTTCTATTTTTAGTGAAGATGTGGGAGAATGGCATACAGCTGAGAAACATTTTGTATCTGTTCTTTTAGGAAGAAAGCACTGAAAATAAGATTCAACAAATATTCTGTTCTTCACTAATCACACTGAAAACAGCCCTATTAACAGCTCCGATTTTGATTACAGCAGCGAAGACGTAATTAAACAAAGAAGTCATCAATTTTTTTTTAGATGGATCACAACAGAAGCTAAATGAAACTTAATTTTGCACTGCTAGGCAGAACTGACAATATTAAGTCTCAGAACTATTTTAAAAGTAGAGGAGATGCTGAGTGAACTGCTTGGAAGAATGGAAAGCCACTTTGTTACAAACACAGCCAAAGTGAACAGACTTTTCTACTGAAGCAATCAAACAAGAAAATGTTTCAATAATATATATTTTTCAGACACATACTACCTTAATAGCTCAGGACAATATATTAAGTCACTTTTACCCTTTCAAAACAGCCTTTTCACTCAAGCTATTTAACCTAGTAGCTTCTAAGACAGAAAATCCCAAACACGTAAGAACAGTGACCTTTTACTACCATGTATAAGAAGATCATTCACAGTGGCATGAACCTTATTTCAGATTGAGACTTCTGGGAAAAATGAAAGACCTTTGCCTTAAAATTCAACTATGCCAAGACCCTTTACTGGTTTTTATTTACTTAATTTTGTCTGGAATACCACATAACTTTTCAACGTGAAAGCAAAAAAGTGAAACCAAAATATATTCCATTGGTTTTTCTTCAACTTAGTATTTACTGATTTAGTTTAAACCAATCTATAGCATAATTATTTGTTATGCATAACAAAAAAAATTCATTCCAAAAATGTGGAGAGAATTTACTTATAGTTGTACTGCACAGGTTCACATATTTGCAAGACTACCAGATTTTCTGAAAACTATCAATTCGATCATTACAGCAGAATCTGGGAAAAAAAAAAATATACCTAAATAGGTCACAGTAATACAGAGAAGAGAGCTATAAAATAACACTGTCAAAATTCTCACCAGTTATGTTAACTGGGTTTTCTTAGGTCTTATCCATGATTATTTCATTATTTTTCAGGTTAAAAGACCTCCAATAATAAAACTACAGAACACTGACAGTCTTACTGCAACAGCTGTCAAAAATAACAAACAAGGAGTTGAAGCACAAATAGTTTCTGGACTAGAAGTACATTTAGTTATTGTGGATTGTCTTTAAAGATAACTGGAAAGAGCTACAGTGAATGTCCAGAGCAAGAGACCTTCTACAGTCCAGTACTATCAAACCCTAGCAGAACAGCAAGGCTCTTCAAAGAACAATGTCGGATTCATTAAACATAACCAATGACTAGGCTCTTACAGTCTCCAAAGAAGGTGGAAAAAGAAAGGGGGGGAGGGAGCTCCAAAGTTATCTACCATTTAAGAAGCAACCAGAGCAAAATCTGAGGTTTGATTTTTATAGGGAAAATTATTTTCAGCATGTGTGCTACTTCTCCATTCACTGATTACCAATTATAATTACAGCAACCTGTAGTTTACAGGAAGAAATCCATATGACATTTTAAGAAATGTGATCAATTTAATTTCATTTCTTAATGGCTCCTTTCACTTGGCTTCCTTCTAAGACCTCACACATGCCTACATCGTCAGGAGACATACAAGAACATCCCAACATGAGAACTCTTTATATAAAGCCCCTCATAAAAGGAAAAAAAAAATTATCTCATCTTTGGCACGAGTCCAGCTTCTTTCCTAAGATCTGGTAGCTAATTTCCATTCCTAGGGTGGATTGTGAGCTCTTCCAACACCTCTACAATCTCAGTTCTAAGGATATTCCTTTTCTTGTGAACAACCCTTAAACTGTATTTCCTACAATTTTCTCAGGTCCTTAAAATAGAGGGAACCCTACCTGCCTAAATTTCATGGTTCCAATCACAGAATTTAAAAAGAAGTAACCTCACTCAGGCTGTCTTTTTTTCTAGTCATCAATTCTATGACTTCATTGCTCTGTAGCTGCATGAAGTCAGGGGCCTCAGGAATCACATGGGCTCACAGTGACTTTTTGCCTTATTCTTAAAATTCAGTTTTCCAGTTGAGAAGCTCTATCACAGGCACTACTCAATTATCACAGCCAAGGCTCAAAAAGGTCAGAAAACTGTATGCTGCTAATTCATTTTCCTGCCCTTAATCGTGCAGCTTTCTGTAAGAAGGGGACAGGATACAAGTAACTACTTCCAACTTCAGAAAGTGCTAAGATATTGCTCCCAATCCACAGAGGGGAAAGAAGAAATTACAGAAGCAATATGGTATGGGCAGCTGGTCAGCAGACCAACAGCAAAGCTCAGAACAGAACTTCTAGCCCTTGGACAGTCCCATGCTCACATTATTCATTAAGCTGTACCAGTTCCAAATACTGATATGCAATGCAGACTGTTTACAATGGTAATTTCTGATTAATAGCAAAAACCTTTTATACATCTATGTATAGGTATGTCTATGTGTACACACATGCACACAGACATATTTATTTTGCATAATAGATCTGCCCTACTCCTGATCTACTACCTCAATGAAACATCAGTAAACAAAGAAAGCCTAAAGTCTACATAAACCAATTGAGTTGAATACAAATAATCCCCCCTGACAATTCGGTTCCCTTTCTGAATGCTTTGCTCACTACATACAAGGGGAAGAGACAATCAAAAATCATTTAACACATGGCAGATGAAATCCTAAGCAACCATCAACAGCAAAAGAATCAAGCTGCTGAATAATTATCTCCTCAAAGAATTCTAGAACTATTATCAAAACAAAAGTTGGAGATATCCCCCCCCCCCCCCCGACAGAAAGTGGATGAACCCTTATCTCAGCTGAAGTGAGATGAATAGGAGACCACAAACGTTGCTTATTTCCTCCCTTCAACACTTGCCTTCTAGGTTATACCCTCTACCATGGTAAAACTACCACCTAACTTAGTGCTGCTGCTGTCACAGACACTTTACACATGTTCTGTCTTCCCCTGCCAAATCCTGCAGCAAATCCTTCCACTGATTCTCACAGACATTGAGTCAGGCTCAAATTATGCCTCCATTAACCACTGTATGGCATCTCATCTCAAAGTCCACAATTCCTGAAAAGTCATTCCTCCTGCCAGCCAAATGGGCTCTAAGTTCATTGTGGTTTATAAGTACTGCCCCATCTCCAAGTATGCCCCATGCAACTTGCGGTACCAAGCTTTCTTGATCTTTTTTCACGTTGATATTAAACTCCCTCAACTCCAGTTGTACATTATCAGATCTTATGAAGTCTAGAAAGGGCATAGTCAAAACAACTAGAGCTGTTATAAGATCACCACTCTAAAATGTGAAAACCCTGTTAGATTTCATATGAGTAAGCTCATCTTAAGTAAGATGAGAACAGTCACTTACTGGTTTCGGCATTTTTCTTGTTTTCTTCAGTCTCTTGTCCACTTAAGTCTTCCACAAACTCTTTGTCCCCTTCTGTCAAAAACAAAATTAAAAGGGTTGTTTTTAAATTAATCATAACAGAGTTCATGTACATCACAGCAAATAGTACAAATTCCAAAGCAGATAAACAAGTGCTCTACATGTACAAAATACACTTCCCAGTAAACAACATAAAAAGCGACTAAGTTAGCCAGTACCAGAATCTACCGGTCTCTAAGTAGTAACCTCCTTTCTAGCTTTTGTAGAATAATAATCCACTAATGTTAGAATAAAGAGACAATAGTTCCCCTAGTGCTACAAATTCTTTTAAAAACTTTTGATATCAGACATCTTCTAGTATTAAAAACCTTTAACATTATTTGCGAGGAAGTGAAAATTGTACAAGGAACTCCAAAGCTGCAATTTAGTCTGTCAACTCTATAGTCAAACTTGAAACATCATTGAAACAAAGAAAAAACCTAACATAATTTTAAAGCATCAAAATTGTATTTCATGTCTATAAAAGCATCTGTTTCTCTCAGTGAAGGAATGATACGGTCATTTTTCCCAAACGAAGAGAAATGAAAGTACACTGTCACAATAAAAAAAAAGGAAGAAAATCTGCTCTGGTTGAAATAATAGAGGTGTTTTGTTTTTTTTTTAAAGCAGAAAGGCTGCAAGTTATGTCTACATGGTAATGAAACTATTCACTATTGTGTTCTCTTCCAAACAAGTTTTTATGCCTTGAAAAAAATAAGCTTGCAATGTTATTGGTAGATAGCATCCTGCCTCCTTTTCAATTCATTCTAACTCAGAAGGAATAAGCAGCTAGTCACCTTCTTGCACACTTCTAAAGTAATGACTTCCAAGAATCAGTCCTGCTGCAAAGGAGTCTGCAAAGAGTACCAAAGGTGGCATTGCCTTCAAAAATAACATTAAACTGGAATTATAGTTATACTAAGAAAAACGAAAGTGACACACTACCCCGAATAATCCAAGATTCCAGTATTATAACTCCATGATTGCATCAGATGAACACAATTTTCAGAAGTGCTTTAAAATATATATATATAAAAGGAAAAAAGCAAAATGTTTAGAGTAATTCATTTATCAAACGCAAATGTTTGTACAAATTATTTCTCATTCATAAAGAAAATGCAAATATAAAGTATTGTTATATATGTATTTACAAAAGAAGTTATTTTCCTTGCTTCTTGGCAATTAAAAAACATCAGTAAATATTAAAAACATTTGCACAGCAACCTAAGATGCATTAGCATTTCATTTTTATTTCTTTTTCTAATCTGTAGAGATGCATTTGAAAAGAGGAAATGGCAAAAAGAGATAAAGGATGAAAACAGAATTTAAGAAGTCTCAATGTTGCTGGCTGGTAAAGAAAAATGAATGTTAAGACTAACGATTACAGAGAGATCGAATGGTATAACGCAGATACAGAGCAAATTTTGTCTAATGAAAAATCAGCCTGAAAAAATTAAAACAGTATCTTTAAGTTATATTCATTATGACATAATTAATGTAGCACAACTATAAAGTATAATACTACATTTACCTAACATAAAGACAATTACATTCCAGTAGATTATTTTTTTAATTATGGAAGATATTCTAAAGTATTGGACAGTATCAGTAAGACTACTTTATTATTCTAAGATATTTTTCAATATATTCTTGAAAAATATTAATACACTTTTCCAATCCCCCCCCCCCTTTTTTTCTTTTAAACCAAAAGAGCTTTCGGGGGGAGGGAGTTTGTTTGGGTCCTTAGAACACCAACTTTTGATAAAATTCAGTAGCACATTTGCAGTTCACAGAAGAGATTGCCCCCTCTTCTCCCCTCCTTTCCCTAATGTACTCCTCAGAAAAATTCAAGAGAGTAATAAAAAGCAAAACGAGCTTGGCTCTAATATCTCCTAACAGTAAGCAGGATTCGAGCTGCAGTAATCCCTGTGTTCACCTTTTTGACAGAGGCTCATTGCTTGCAAAACCGAAGGCAGATTGAAGCCCTAGAGTTAAACTCAGTTAATTAACGATGCAAAAGCTAAATTAGATTCTCATCCACCATTTCATAAGCGTGCCAACTCAACAGTACTAAAAGGAATAGAAAGTAGCACGACTATTTTTATGTGCCTGTAGTTATATTAGCATTGACAAGAAGGGGTATGGTAAGATGACTGATAAGTAAGTCCAGTCGCCAGGAGACAAATGAGAGTATATGGCAGAAGGCTGAGATCTGTGTCATCAACTGATTACTCTCTGAGGTCTTTCTAAGAGACATCGTGTCTATCACTTTCTAAAATGCCTGTCATGCCCTCATATGTTTTATCATTGCAAATTCTTCCATAAGTATGTCCCAACTTTTTACTTTGGGTTTTACCCAAACATTTTGTTAAACTATTATCAACTAACCCTAAATTACTTATTTGGAAACATGTTTTAAAACCTTAAGGTAATTTTTAAAATCAGAAACATGACTACAAAGTTTTATAGGATAATTCTATGTCATCAAATCACAACTGGTAGACATGTAATTTAATTTAGTTTACAGAATTAACATTTACTGTTTGCATGCAATAAAACAAAGCTATCAGCTAAAAGTAAGAATCCTCTTGTGCAAAACTCAACAAAAATGAAGTCTCACTGTCAGCCCCACAGATCTCATGGGCCTGATAAATTATCACAGTACACAAGCAACAGGAAAAAAATCTATGCAAAACAAATAATAGCCCAGGTGTTTTTTGTTGCAGTGTTTGTTGTAACATCTTTTACTAGAGTAAAAAAAATTCTATCATTTCTTTAAAAACAAAAACTTAATAAATTTAGAGCCAACTATGCTGAATTTTTTTTTATTTCAGATCATAAAGACCTTGTGCCATATTATAAGGGGAAAAAAAAACCCCAAACTCAACAGATAGGGTCTACAACTTAAATTCATGGAGCTTTGTTTCCATTTTATATATAATGCAAAAAACAGCCTGTGTCTGTATGCTTTCATACTCAAAATGTTATGCAATTTCAAAACAGTATATTCACACAAAAGCATTGCAACTAAGTATTATAGGTATATAAAAATCAGTAAGTTCCCAGATGTTAAAATTGTGCAAAATTCAAAATCAAATAAGCACTGAATAGAAAAATAACACCCTATCTTTCCCAATTATTGGCACCAGCTAAGATTAAAAACAAAACAAATATAAGGAAAATATTTGGCCAGAAGAAACAAAAAAATCACTGCCAAGCAAAATATTGTGCATCTCCACTATTATTACTGGAGTGGGAGTTCACTTCTGCTACTTACGTGTTTCCAATAAATTCATAGTTAGTGGATGCAACCATATGAGTTTTACTAAATTTTTATCTTTGAAATAATTAATTACTCATACTTACTTTTATCTTAACACTCATGTGAAATGGCATTGCAAATATAGGGAAAAAACCCAGCCAGCTAGGATTGGGAATGATATCGCTGTCGCTTCCTACATTCTGAAACCAGCTTGTGACCTACTAGACATAAAGGCTCATCACTTTGGCATTTCAATTCCCAAAGCTGCCTCTTCCAAGTCAGGATTAGCAGGGTTGTGACTTTGCAGAGTTCCTACTGCTACAACCCTCCAGCCCTTGAGACCTTTGCAGCATATGCAGTAATCTGGACTCTGGACCAAATCACCAAAATATCAGCAGGGTCCACATCACAAACAAACAAAAACTCATCCAGAACTCCAAGAATTCTCTTGAAATGCAGAACTGTGACTTCAATTCATTTCACTACAAGGCAGTTAGGATTTTTAAATCAGTATCATCCATGTTTCCAGTTATGCCACGGAAGCCAACAAATAAAGCAATTGTTGAAAGATGACAAAGAAAGCTTTCTTCAGAAAATGATGGTGCATAAAATGCTTGATGCCAAAATTCTGTCAAATAATTTATGCAGCAGCTGTTTTCAAAAGAAACATTCATACACACAGCCATGGGTCTGAGGTCAGGTGAGGATGGGCTAGGAGGCAGAAGGCTTGAGCGGGACGCCTGACTGGCAGAGAACCAACCCTCAAAAGCAGGATCCCTACCTGACAGCTTAGGACCTTCTCTCAGAAGCAGTCCCTTTAGCAGTGTGCCTCCTAAGCTCTAGCGAGAGATTCATCACCTATATTCCTACATAGCTTTAGCCACAGCAATACAAATAACTCATTTGTTTACAGGAACTTATTTAAAATGAATATACTTTTTCATTTCAAAGTCTTAGACCATTCCATTTTTTGTGATACCTAGAAGTTTTACATCTTTGGGGAGGCAGAAATAGGCAACTTACAGGCCACTGTACCTGACTAACTGGTCTCAGCTTTCTACAAAAACGCCTCTCTATTCCAAAGCAGCCTGTGAACGCCTGCAGGGCAATCATCTTTTACACTAACAGCTCCCTAATGACACACTTGCTGCCGTCCAATGAAGAAGTTCATTTGCCACAGACTTCTGCATACGTCTTTTTCAGACAGACAGAGAGGGCGTCTACACAACTGTCTGCAATGAAAGCAAACCAAGGGGGGAACCAAAACAAGCCATCTATCTCACAAAAAAAGGAAAAAGAAAAATAAAGAGCTGAATTCTATATCTAACACGCAATAATTGAGATTTGATCAGTGCTAGATATCACACGCAGAGTATTACATACCAACTTCTTTTTTTTTCGTACTGTATCTTTAGCTTCTTAAAACCACCATTTCCCCCAATCCTCCCTTCCCCGAAATACTTGAGATAGGCTTGCTGTCTCTCTGAAAATTAATTGCAATGTAACCAGTACAATTGTTGTGCATGAAATATATTTATAGTTAAATATATTTTGAAGTGTTTCTTCCAAACTGGAGTTCCTGAGAACTTCAGAAGTACAAATGAAAACTTGGGAGGTGCCAATACAGTAGTTAAAAAGCAACACAGACCAGCCAAAGAATACTCCTGCAATACTTGCAGTTTTACCAGTTAATAAACTGGTATGCTATAGATGTGCTATACAATTTACATACGGTTTATATTTATTAAGTTTAGTAACCTTACTTCAAATTTTAGCTTCAAAGTACCCACAACTGCACTATTTGAAATAACTCTAAGATTTTGAAGAGTCCTGAAATGACAGGATGGCCAATCTTCCCATGTGCATCTGATATATAAGCAAAGATGGAAATTGAGAAGTGTGACTGATGCCGGTACTCTGTTGTTTCAAGGTGAAATAAACCTTTATCTAAAAATACAGTTAGCAAAGAATTATGACATAACCAAAATTCTGGGTATATCCCATTTCAAAACCAGGTGTTGTATTTTCTGAATAATGCTGTTAAGTCTCTTAGAACTAGTTCCATAAAATAAAGCAAACTTAGGAACATGAACTGGCCCCTCGCATCAGTGTCCACATACACCAGCTAGAGTTCTTAAATCAAAATGTTCTAGTGTAAAGATTAACAACTCTCTTTCTGGGCCAATGCAATATTTCTTTTTCCTTGTACTACATGACTCAAAGGTTTCATTTCACAGGGTGATTAATAAAAGTCTAAAGCAGAAAGTTTTTAATTTCAAAGCATAGCTAAGAATTAGGTACTGGTAAAGTTAGCCCACAGATGCAGCCCTTCAATGTTGAAAGGAAAGAGTTTACCTAGGCCCCTTCAGCTCTGGAGTAAACTCGCTGAGCATGCAAGACACACTGAGTGCTGCTTTAATGGAGCAGTATCTTTCAACAATCAGGACTTTCTTCAGAAGTTTGTGTAAAGCTTTGTTTACATTTACAGACTTGAAAATCCTCCCTTTCCTCTACTCCCACAGACTCCGAATGCAACACAAAGCGATAGGACAGCTTTGATGTATTTAGCATATCCAATAGAAAGCAGTAATACCTTAAACAACTTCCCTCTTCACCTCTGCCAACAGAAGTACCCCTTCTCAAAAAGCTAAGTGAGGTTCCTGAAGAAGAAAGGCCATATACCTATCCCGGCAGTGGCCAAAGTAACCTTCTTTACCAGGAACTGCCTTCTAATATCATAACCTCTACACTTCTTACTCCCTTAATTTTGCTTCTTGTAGATGGATCCATATTCTCACTCTCTTTATGGTTTTATCTAATTTTCTGTGAACAAACTCTTCTTCTGGCAGCTCGATTATCATCAAGCCCTGCAATGCTCTCTACTGCAATGGCAGAAATAGTCAGACCAGAACTCTTTTTGTCATCTCTACAAACACTTTTACACCGTTTCTTTCAGTCAGCATGCAAGGAAAGCTCTCTGGACAGCTCCCAACATGTCACACCATGTCATTTTCTGTGTGTTTTCTAAAGCTGTTTGTTGTACTTTTGCTCTCTAGTCTCCCAACCTAATGGAAGAGCTGTGTCACTTCGCCACAAAGCTTGGAAATATGCCACTGCCTTGCAATTGCCATTTGCTGGGAGGCTGCTTATCTGGGAACATTGCACTGACTTGCAGTTTATTTTTCTGATATTCCCTCTTATGCTAAATCAATAGATCAATAGAGGCAAGTCTTATAATTTGATAAACAGTTACTACTTGTCTCTTATCTTTAACAATCACAAAACTACCTCATTGCAGCAGCCACAACATCTACCAACTCCACGTCTTCCCTCGCAACACACACTGCCCAGCAGCATTGTGCCAAGGCACTAGCTAAGACCTGACAGCAACGACGGTATTTCTACGGTCTTCTGAGTACGTGAAGTGCTGTGCAGGCAGATGCATCCTCAAAACGCTTCCGTGACATATAAACACGATGACAAGCATCTCTGACGAAAACAAAACAGAGTAAGATGCAGGGACGCATCTGAGGCCTGACACAAACCAGTCACAAAGACAGAATTAATTAAAACTTAGAATTGCAACTCCCATAACCCAGTTTAAAAAATGGAATCTTTTTAAAAGCCTGTAGCAGAAAGAGGAACGTGAAATACTTGTCTAGGGTGTTACAGAGACTGGAAAAGACAGCTTAATAGCACCTTACAACTGATGTGAGTAGTTGTGTTGGCATGGAGTCCAAAGAGTTATTTTTTTCACATTCGAATTAAGAAAAAAAACTGACAAAAGAGAAACGAATTCCACAAAGTTGAAACTAAAACCCCTTATCTGCGCTAGACTTTAAGCGGCAAGGTTAATCACAAATGCCCACGGCTTGTACAAAACATTAATCCATTCAAAAAAACAATGCACAAAGGCTCATTCAGGGCCGCTGTGCCCATTACGTCGGTCAGTATTTAAGGACTGTAAAAACGTGCATTTGTTGAAAACAATAGACAGCAACAGATGCTCCACAGAACTTGTTTATGAAGTAATTCCTTATTATTCTTCCACACCGCCACAGTCAGCCGGCCGACCCGACTGCCACATGTCCACGGGCACCTCGAGAGCCACCGCGCTGGGGGACATGAATAATGCAGCGGGGGCTGCGCGGCTCGGGCACGCCGAGGGCGCGCTCCCGGGGCTGCCCCAACAAAGCCCCCGCCCGCCGCCCCCTCCCCGGCGGCGGCGGGGTCGCCGAGCCGCTCCCCCCCCCCATCCCCGGCGGCGGCGGGGTCGGCGAGCCAGCCCCCCCCCCCCCCCCCCATCCCCGGCGGCGGCGGGGTCGGCGAGCCAGCCCCCATCCCCGGCGGCGGCGGGGTCGGCGAGCCAGCCCCCATCCCCGGCGGCGGCGGGGTCGGCGAGCCAGCCCCCATCCCCGGCGGCGGCGGGGTCGGCGAGCCAGCCCCCATCCCCGGCGGCGGCGGGGTCGGCGAGCCCCGGACCCGAGCAGCGCGCTGCAACGCCGCGCCGCCGCCGCAACAAGTCGCCCCGCTGGACGCGGGTGTCCCCCTCCCCGTCCCCCGAGGGCTGCGGGCGGGCTCCCGCCTCAGGCTGCCGCCAGCGCGGCGGGGGAGCGGGCCCCCGCGGCCGCGGCCCGCCACCCCCGCGCTGCCCTCCGGGGCGCCGCGGCGGGGGAGACCCCGCCCCCGCGCCCGCTGACAGCCGCCCCCGCTCCCCTCGCCCCAGCGCCCCGCGGGGCCGGCGCGGCCCAGGCGGCCGCTGCCTGCGCCCCCGCCTCGCCTCTCCTCACCTGCGACTCCGCTCCCCCGCCAGCGGGGCGGGCGCTCCGCGGCGCCGGGCGGAGGGGGGGGACGAGACCCGGGGGTAGGGTGCCGGGCGCGGCGCTCTCCGCTCCTCCTGGGGCAGGGCGGCGCGTCCCCCCCCCGCCGCGCAGCTCCCCCCGGGCAGCGGGGCCGGAGGCGCTGCGGGGCCGCCCCGTGCTGCTCGCGGCGCCGCCGGGGACGAGGCGCCGAGCGCGGCCGCCGCTGACAGCTCCGCAATATGGCGGCGGCCGCCGCCGTTCAGATTTCCCCCCCCTATCAGATGCTGCTCCTGCGCCCGCACTGGGCGTGCGCGGCGCGGCCGGGCGTGCGCGTCAGGCGGCGCGAAGCCGCTGCCCGCGGGGCCGGCGCTGGCGGAGGGGGCGTGGGGGCCGGCGGAAGGAGCCGTGCTGCGGCCCTGAGGGGGCGGCGGCGGCCGCCGTTGCGGGGCACAGGGGGTGAGGGACCGGGGCTGGCAAGGGGGGCAGCGGGGGTGAGACGCAGAGCTCCCGTGAGGGGACGGCGGGGAGCGCCCGTCCTGTGAGGCGGCCCCCAGGCCCCTCTGCACGGAGCTTCCCGGCGCCCCGCACGCTCGGGCTGAGCCGGTGCTCGGAGCGGCGAGCGCCCCGCGGACATCGTCCGAGCCCGGCGCTGCCCGCGCCTCTTGGCTCGCTACGGCCGCTGAGCGGGAGCGCCGTCCTCGGAGCGCTCGGCTCACGTCAGGGCGGAGAAAATGAGGAGAAAGAGCGCTCCCGTTAGCGCGGCCGGGAAGGGAAAATGCCCGTAACGCCTGAGGCAGGGCGCGGGGAGCCGGCGGCGTGGGGCTGGGGCGCGGCGGGAGAGGGCGGCGGGGAGCGGGCCGGGGCCGTGCCCGCAGCCGGGGGGAGCAGCCGGCCGGAGCGGGGCTCGGGGAAGGCGCGAGCCGCGGTGGCCCTTGAGGGGAGCCTTCAGAAAGAGCGCGGGATGCGGCCTGAGGGGAGAGGCTGGCCCCGCTCCCCTCTCCCCTCCCGTCGTAGGCATGGGACCCTCGCTCCTTTTCCGTCACTCAGGTGGGGGAAGGAGTCACACTGCGGGATGGGATCACACTTTTTTTTTTCATATACCTATTTTCATGTTTTCATACGCAATCCCAGTGGGGATGGAGAAGAAAACAGCACTAAGAAGAATCCTGAAGGACAGAGAGGCTGAGGCAGTCCCGGCCCGCTCTGTGCTTTTGCGGTTTATTTTTGTTTGCAAGAAAGCGAAGGTGCTCCCTGAGCTCGGTGGCAACGCAGGCAGGGAGGCCGAGCGGCAAAGCTCAGTGCAGAGGGATCCACTCCAGCCACCAACTCTGAGTCATGCAGCTGCTATTAATACACCTCGCCCTCTGGCTGGCTGATAAAGAAAGAAAGGTTGGGGGAAGAACTAAGAGGAATTTTCAATTAAAGCTGCTTCAAAGAGAATAATAAGAACATTTTAGGATGAATCGGAGGTGGGGAGCAGGGGAAGAAGAGGAGAGCAGCCTGGCAAACAACAAGGAATAACCTACCAGAGAATCTGTGGGAGCCTCACTGACTAAATTTTTTTCAATTTGTTTGGACAATATTTAGAGAACATTGTGATAAACTAGACAACTACATAATACAAACTGTCAGGAAATGAAATTGAATTATATAAGCTTGAGGTTAATTGCTTCTTCTAGAGGCATTTAATGAGTTTAATCTGTGAGGATTTTATGCATTTTATTGTATATTTCAAAAAGGCATTTCTCTCGCAGTCATCACCACAGAAGTAGAGGTACATTTTGCTTCCAAAATAGTCCATTGTGAACTGGCTCAAATACAGGATTATCGCAGAAGGGCATCTTTACTAGTGTTGATAGCATGTGGAAGAAAGTTCCTTTCAACTGGTGCATTATCACCGTAGGATATGCTGTATCTCTTATCCTGTTACATGAAGAACATTATTGCTCAAAAATGTCAAGGTAAATAATAGTCTTATCTTCCTTGTCAACAGTATAATGTGGTTTTCTTCTCACCTTGCTTACTTAACAAGGTGTAAAATTGCAATTTGTCTGATAAAACAGGGCAGTAAAAACAAAAGTGTAGTTAGAGATCGTATTCCTTTTAGCCATGAAACTGAAACTACAGAAAGAACTAAGGCAATAAAGAGAGCTTTCAGATACCCATATCAGCTTAAATTACACAGTTCTTTAAGAGGTAGGTTGTAAAGATAATGATAAGTAAAGATTTCTGAAAGTAAAGACTTCTGGGCCAATGCTTCCTTTTCAGTGCACCCGCAGAGGCATAAAGCGTCAGTCTGTGAAGACCCAGTTGTGTGTTAGAGTCTACTTTTATTAAAGCTAAATGTACAATCTGAGGGGCATTTACTGGACAAGGCATTTTGGAAAGGAGAACTAAGGAAAAAATCACATTGAGGAATTTCTGACTTTTTTGGCACGTTAAATGATATGCAACACACCTTTGTCCTCTAATTCAGTTAAGATTTATGCCGTCAGCGGGGACAGAAGCGTAGTTCTGCCCATACCATGCCCCTAACATGAAAAGTTATGCATGGACTTAGTCTACAAGCCTGGAAGCTAGCCACTCTGGCTGCGAATATTTATGCATATGACTCAACACACACATACTCATCTATTAATATGTTTACAGAAGCAGACCTTACATAGTCTAAAATTATCGCAGGGTAATTTTACTAATTGTACAGTCTAACACCAAATTGTTTATTCTTTTGTTAGTATTTGAATAACAATAATAGGATATGTTACCTTAGTGGACATTAATCGTATTTCTTTTCCCAACAAGTATGTTAGGTTGCCTTTTAAAGTCTTTGCTAGAAACAAACGGAATTGAAAGAATTTTGTGGTCATTGGATGAATCCAATTCACAGATATTTTAAATATTTGGTGAAATTACAATAAATGTCTGAAGTAATAGTTTTTATGTCTGTTAAATTTGTCTGGTGTTTAAAATTAAATGTATCTATTTCCAAAAAGTATTTTTCATGCATTATTAAAATACCAGGTTTCAATAAAAATACAAGGGTTCCAGTAGCAACACTGAGCATTCCAAGTGGCCTTCATTGCTTGCGTGTATATATAGTTTCAGCTTTGATCAAGTCCAAAAGCCGAAATACGGTATGACTCTGGAAGGGTTTGTCCTTTTCCTTTCTGGAATGCCACAGCCGTGTGAAGCTCACTGAGGCGTCCCTCGGTGCTGCGATCCTGCAGTTGGCAGCACCACCAGGAGCCTCGGCTCCAGGAAGGTGTCAGGGAGTCGAGGCCCAGGACCCTTCAGCTGGATGTTGCCCTGCACGAGCATTGTGATGAGGGAGGACAGCCCCAGCGTGCAGAAAGCCATGTGGAAGGGGGATTTTCCCTGTCTTCAGGGACACGCAAGAAACAGAGGATAAACCAGCACCCACAAGCCTGATCAAAACGTCTGAAAAACAGCGGCCAGGATAATGTGCTAACGCGCTGCTGTGGTGGCACTGGCTTGGTGTCAGGCCGTTGTACCGTTAGTTTTAACAACCCAGCTGAAGAGGCTGAGCCTCTAACGTTGGCATCGATACTTGCCTGGCCAGCAGTCACCTTTGCTGTTGAAAATCTGTCAGGTTGTTTGCAGAAGTTTTGTCCTGCGGCCCAGGGAATTCCTGCTGGTGAAGGACTTGAGGAGAACATTGCTTCTCTTGATGACTGTTCCCACCAGAAGCGGACACGTTACATTGGCTAGGGCCTGGGTGAGCGAGGAGCCCAGAGGCTTTCCCACTGACCATCTCACACACGATCGCCTCTTCCAATGACGTGTCCTTGTTTTTCCCTTAGGTACTTAGTCTCTGGTACTACAGCAAAGGTACCACAGTGGTGTCAGCCTATCTCAGGACCAAATTTGAATACCTTTTATGCTCAAGACTGAAAGTAGTAACGTCACTTGTAGAGGAGTGTGTTTATTTAACAGTGTCAAATACGGATCTTAACAATTCATTCTAAGTGAATCAGTATTTGCATCTCTGTGGTAATAATTTGCTAATTTAATTTTTGCACACAATGTATTACGCAGTCCTTATGTTCCATCTATTATTTCAACCACCGTTATCATTTTATGATTTGTTTTTGTAACTGTCGGTAATTGCACAAGAGACAAGTTAACAAATTAAGCTGCTTTGCAATTAACGTTGGGGCAAGCTGTCTGATCCCCTGTATCCCAGATGGGACGTATCTGCTCATGTCACTGCTCTTGTGTCACGTCACCCAAACATGCCTTCACTGATACATAAGGTTGTCATCAAACAGCTGACACTTAGCTGCAGTTACTGCTTCTGGCCACTTAATGTTTTATCTTGTTCATAGTTATAATTATTATGACAAGTGCAAATTGTTCTGCAGTGACAGCATTGGTTTTTTAGTGACAATGTTTATTTTAGTTACAATGTGGCTGTAGCTGGGTCATGTCCATAGCGTTGGAAATCAAAGCTATCAATAATCTTGGAGGTATTCACTTCAGTGAAATGATGTTAAGCATTTATAATGAAATAAAATAGGAGGTAAGGTACTAGGCAGAGATAAAGGCACCAATCCAGACAACAACTTTTTTTGATTAAACTCTTTCTGTGGGCAAAAAAAGGAATATGGTTACCAAGGAATTGGAAGCAAGTGTTTGAAAGCTTGAAAAATATATACAACTGTTAAAGCCAAAGCAAATGCTTTGAGTTTTGTTGTTTTTTTTTTTTCCCCTAAGGCACATGTACCCTGTTCTGAGATACTGCCATACAACTTTGTGAATAAACAAAATCATATTAAAAAGTAGAGCTTTTTACTAGGAATCAGTCACTGAAGTATTTTTAGGGCCTGACCCCTTCTAATTTTACTGCATTTACTTGCTTCCTTATTAACAAGCAGAAATAAGCAAGACTGTGGAAGGAGTGTCACAACTTCTCAGGCAAAATATATTCTCAGGATTTTGTGTCATCTCCCTGTTCTACTAAAATGGACACGTCAAAACCTCAAAATAGAAGTCCACCTTTCCCCTCAACTCTTTCCAAATAGAGTGGCTAAGACTCCTTTTTTAAGATGGAAATTTCCTGGAATATTTATATATATTTAGAAAAAAAAGAGTGAAAATTGAAGTAGACTGTTCAGTTTTGTGTTTTCCAGACATGGGACATTTTTGATAGCATGCCAGTAGCATCACAAAAGATCAGAAAATGCCTGCAGAACCAAAGGGAAAACTCCATCACCTCTTTAAAGGGGATATTCCACAACAGCCTCCCCAGCCCACTTTTATTAAGAAAATGTTTTAGTTAGAAGAAAACAGATGGCAATTTTTGCCAAAGTTGTTTTCAGCTAAACCCTGTGTAGCCCTTCATCGTGAAACTCTGCTGAAAAAAGCAATAGCAAAAAAAGAAGTCCCAGCATGAACATTATGTAAAGAAGTAGGGACTGAATACAATTCCTCTCTTATTTTAGATGTTATGCCTCCACTGAAATCACTGGCTTATTTCAAAGTTAATCTGCTAGTACTGAGTACAAGGTTGTAAGTCCGCAGACGTTCTGGGCTTCTGAAGGAATTTAGGAAGAAAAAGGCTGAGCTGATATTAGCAAAAGCATGTGTCATTAAAAGCAGCTACAGCTCCATTGCTGGAGTGGATACCCCCACAGATTCATTTTTTTTCACCTCACGAGCGTACCAAGTGCAGAATGTATCAAAGCACTTCATTTGCAGAACCAGATTAACTTCAAGGCTTTATCATCAGCACACCTACAAAGATGCCATTTTGAGTCTGGAAGGTAATTTACCCTTAAGAGGGCACGTGCTCTTGCAGCAGTTATTATGCTGCAATCGAACCTTATCAGAACAAATCACCCTCCATTAAAGTTCATCAAAGAGAAACATAAGGCAGGAAAGGGAGAAAGGCAAGATAATTCTAGGATGCTAAGAACTTCAGTGTGCTGTTTCTCCAAGTATATTTTTAAAGGCTGCTCCTTTTTCATTTCACTGTGTATGAAGAAGGTCTGAAAGATTTAAGAGTATTTATTTGCCTTTAGAAAAAAAAGACACAGTCTTAAGTATACCTCAAAGGCAGTTGAAGAACCAGGTGGACTAGAATATTACAAGACTACCAAAAGCAATGAAATATGATTAAATTGAAATGGCAAATTATAGAATCATAGAATTGTTAAGGTTGGAAAAGACCCTTAAGATCATCGAGTCCAACCGTTAACCTACCACTGCCAAGTCCGCCACTAAACCATGTCCTCAAGCACTGCATCTACCCGTCTTTTAAATACCTCCAGGGATGGGGACTCAACCACTTCCCTGGGCAGCCTGTTCCAGGGCCTGACTACTCTTTCAGTAAAGAAGTTTTTCCCAATATCTAACCTAAACTTACCCTGGCGCAGCTTGAGGCCATTTCCTCTCGTCCTATCGCTTGTTACTGGGGTGAAGAGACCGACCCCCACCTCACTACAACCTCCTTTCAGGTAGTTGTAGAGAGCAATAAGGTCTCCCCTCAGCCTCCTCTTCTCCAAACTAAACAACCCCAGCTCCCTCAGCCGCTCCTCAGAAGACTTGTGCTCTAGACCCTTCACCAGCTTCGTTGCCTTTCTCTGGACGCGCTCCAGCACCTCGATGTCCTTCTTGAATTGAGGGGCCCAAAACTGAACACAGTATTCAAGGTGCGGCCTCACCAGTCCCAAATACAGGGGCACTATCACCTCCCTGGTCCTGCTGGCCACACTATTCCTGATACAAGCCAGGATGCCATTGGCCCTTTTGGCCACCTGGGCACACTGCTGGCTCATGTTTAGGCGGCTGTCAACCATCACCCCCAGGTCCTTTTCAGCCAGGCAGCTCTCCAGCCACTCCTCCCCAAGCCTGTAGCTTTGCCTGGGGTTGTTGTGAGCGAAGTGCAGGACCCGGCACTTGGCCTTGTTGAACCTCATACAGTTGGCCCTGGCCCAACAATCCAGCCTGTCCAGGTCCCTCTGCAGGGCCTTCCTGCCCTCCAGCAGATCGACACTCCCACCCAACTTGGTGTCATCTGCAAACTTACTGAGGGTGCACTCAATCTCCTCATCCAGATCATCGATAAAGATATTGAACAGGACCGGCCCCAACACTGAGCCCTGGGGAATGCCACTCGTGACCGGTCGCCAACTGGATTTGGCTCCATTCACCACCACTCTCTGGGCTCGGCCATCCAGCCAGTTTTTAACCCAGCTCAGAGTGCACTTGTCCAAGCCGTGAGCAGCCAGCTTCTGCAGGAGAATGCTGTGGGAGACGGTGTCAAAGGCCTTACTGAAGTCCAAGTAGACAACATCCACAGCCTTCCCCTCATCCACTAAGCGGGTCACCTTGTCATAGAAGGAGACCAGGTTAGTGAAGCAGGACCTGCCTTTCATAAACCCATGCTGGCTGAGCCTGATCCCCCGGTTGTCCCGCACATGCTGCATAATGGCACTCAGGATGATCTGTTCCATGACCTTCCCCGGCACCGAGGTCAGGCTGACAGGCCTGTAGTTCTTCGGATCCTCCTTCCGACCCTTCTTGTAGATGGGTGTCACATTAGCTAACTTCCAGTCATCTGGGACCTCCCCGGTTGACCAGGACTGCTGATAAGTGATGGAGAGTGGCTTGGCAAGCTCCTCCGCCAGCTCCCTCAGTATCCTCGGGTGGATCCCGTCCGGCCCCATTGACTTGTGGGCATCCAGGTGGAGGAGCAGGTCGGTGACTGCCACCTCTTCGACAGCTGGGACTACATTCTGTGTCCTATCTCCATCTCCCAGCTCAGGGGCATGAAAACCTTGAGGATGATCAGCCCGACTATTAGTTTGACAGTCCCCTTAAGGGTCTGAATTCTGCTAATGATTTTCTATTACACGTCATTCGTGAAGTTCAGTGGTGAACAGAGATTGAAAGGATGGCACATAAGGACAGATTTGATACTTCAGATGCTGCCGACATTGAAAATACAAAATAGATAAGTTGCTCCATGAAACCAGATTGACTGGGGTTGTGCATGCTCAGAAACAGAGCCCTACAACTGAGTGACTTGACATAGCTGTACTTCTTCCCCATGGCTGAGGCAAACTTGAGAGCTCTGCCTGGTGTGGATTCCCAACTGACTGAGAAGTTATGAGATCCCCCAGTCAATCCTTCCCAACTGGGGATGCCTCAATTGTCTTTTTCTTCTTTCCTGATGGCCATTTACAGGAAATTTGTAGGATATTCATTCTTCCAAGGCCCCTACCTTTGTTGCATTTGGTTGAAGTTGGCTAATAGGCTTTAAAGTTATCAAGTAAACTTGCAGAGGAACCTAGTTTGATGACAAAAGCTAGGCTGAAAACAGTTACAAAACTGAGATCCACTATGAAGGCAGAAGAAGTACCAGTCCAAGTCATTTATCTTAAACAATGAACAATTTTTTCCTATATCCTGAACTAATATTCAGACTAGACTGTAGATAACGCATTTTTAAGTTCAACATTTGGCACTAAATGCTATTCACAGCCTACATTGAAACCAACAGGTTTGGTTACTGCTTTTTCCATCTGAAAGTTCAAAATTTTGTTACATCCTGGAGTTGACAAATTCTGGGAGTAGTTTGAAAATCTGTTTGCTGTATGCATCTCTATAGCTCAGATGTTCATCTTTTGAGTTTAATTAGACACGATAAAGCATTCCTCCTGCTAAGACCTCTGGTTTGGTCATTTTTTGTTTCTTTTAAACAAAAGATGTTCCTTGCTCACACTTAACAGATCAAGAGGAGAGTTACTCTGGTTGCCCTGATGATTGCTCATCATCTTCTATATGGAGTTTCTTCTACAGGGACCCAGGCAAAACAACTGAGACTTTGCATGCAAATGAAGGTTTGGTAGCTTGAAGATTTGCCCTTTCTTGCTTCTTTACATTATTTCCTATCATGTAAGTACAGTTGAGAATTTTTTTCCTCATTGCTTCAGCTGAGCCCTGCAAACCTCACTTCTATTGTCAATCTACAAAAGACTGGGGGAATTTCATCAGGGTTGGTGTACAGGGAGCACAATGGCAAATGAAGTTTGCACAAGGTAGAGAAGGTAAAAAATCAGTCTTGCACATTATATGATAATAATCTTGTTTCCAGAAAAAGACAGAGCTATCAATGTAGACAGTACAGTATGTGGCTATGATCAACAAAATGTTTAAGATTCATATATGTACAGATCATACAACCTCAGCTGAAATCTGTGTACAGCTCTGATTGTTGCAGCCTAAAAGACTACAGAATTAGGAGACATTTGGAGACACTGAAGGGGCATGAAAAAAAGGCCTCTCACTGAATTAGAACTTTTTGCCTAAGAAATGAAATAAATAAGAAGAGATTCAAATATGCAAGCCTGAGGCTTAGGAGAGAAAAAAAAAACAGCAGCCCTTTCCTGAGCACTGTAGAGGAATGGAAAACCAAGAGGGGGTGAGTGCTCCATTGGCATCTTGTGGATAGAAAAGGAGCTGAACAGAAACAGGCAGGCTTTAAACCTTCTGTTGGAACTTTATGCTTCGTTGTATTTCTGTTAACAAGTCAGCCACTGAGAAAAAACATGGTATAAATTTGAAACAGTGATGTAATTACAGTAATGTGTGAAAAGCCTGGGCAAACTAAATCAGCGTAAATGTGCTCAGGGCTAGCAGTCACCCTAATCAAAAACCTCCCTTTCTGCCTGGGGATGCAGCAGCTCCTAGAAGGGGAATGGAAAGCTCTGTAAAAAACAGTCTTCCTGGGGCAATGAGGATTTTTTGTGACTTTATATGTGATCTGCCATGAAAAAGCACAAAATCACTAGCGAGTGACTAACAAAAAGGAACAGCCAGCAGGATGGTCAGTAGGAAAGGACAGCAGGTGACTGGGAGCAACTAACCCAAATCCCATGGTGACGTTTTGGCATGCAGCAGCCTAAACAGAGGCAGGTGGTCAATCCACTGGACTTGACACTAAGTACCAGTGAATAAAGTACTACCTAAGGAGGTAAGTAGCTCTCCCCTGCACTAAGAAATCAGAGGACAACTCTAAATTATAACTACTGTCCTTTAGGGAAAGTGTAGTTGCTGTCCCGTTTCCCTTCCTTTACTTTCCTCCTTTCTAAGTTCTGCTTTGTTAAGCTGTTTGTAAATGGGAAGTACAGTATTATTTAGGTCACTTTTTAGTAAATATTTCCCTAGAAATTCTGGGTCAAGATCTAGCAAAAGGCTTGCAAACATAAAAATAGAATAGAGAATGTGGTTGGTGAGCTTTCATTTTCTTAGTCTTGTAGTACAAGAGGAGGCAGACTGTGTAGGTGACAACTTGGATATTGCAAACTGAGTGTTGTCTTTTCATCAAAGAACAAAATAGACTGAAACTCACTGCTCCAGGATGTTACTGAAGTCAAAACACACAGCAAGAGTCTAAGAGGGAGGGCAATATTCTCTTGTCCTGAATTACTGTATTTCTGGATATTCTTGTAAAGAGGTATTAAAAGAAAAAAACAGCTTGAAACACAAAGTTTAAACAAGTTAGTAATTAAGATGAAGTCTCCATCACCCCAATTCTGCTGAAAATATGTTTGAATTTGTTTTGGTTTTGCATCTTCTCAGAAGCATTGGGAATTGACAACAGTTAGAGATACACAACTGGGCTAAATGAACATAATGCAGTATGGCAAGTTATATGCTCCAGTGAGCTCAGCATTTTCTTAGAAATAAAACTAGGTTTAGCCCACAGAGAGAGCATGTCAGTGATCAAACTATATATGCCTTGAGGAAAAACAGGGGAAGGAATCTCTAAGGTTTAATTCTGTAAAGCAAAGTTTCAGAGCGACTACTGAAGAGCAAGTAATTGCACCAAACTCCCTCTTCCTGAAAGGTCAATTTTCAGTTCCCTTTAGGAGAATGTAAGAAATACATGTTACACAACTGTTCGGAAAATCCTTCCTTTCTGTAGGAAGCCAGTTCTTCTAGGCAACTTAGGCTTTTGGGAAATTTATTCATGCAGAGATCCATCTCAGGTGTTACTGTACAACTCTTGGGGCTCAGAAAACCTTGTTTGCAAATGCAACAGACTATGAAAATGGTGAGTTAGATTCCTGTTTATAGCTCTGCTTAGCAATTAAAATTTCTGACTTAAAATGCAATCGTCAACTATTAAGATATATATCGAATACTGTGTACAGTTCTGGTCCCCGTTATACAAAAAAGATGTGGACAGGCTGGAGGGGGTCCAGAGAAGGGCCACCGAGATGATCAAGGGTCTGGGAAGCTTGCCGTATGAGGATAGGCTGAGAGAGCTGGGTTTGTTCAGCCTTGAGAAAAGGAGGCTTAGAGGTGATCTCATCACCATGTACCAGTACTTACAGGGGAGCTACAAAGAAGACGGAAACTCCTTTGTTACAAGGAGTCCCATGGTGAGGACAAGGGGTAGCGGGCGCAAGTTACTCCCAGGGAGATTCCGATTGGACACAAGAGGAAAATTTTTCACAATGAGAACAGTCAATCATTGGAATAATCTCCCCAGGGAAGTGGTTGACTCTGCTATGCTGAACACATTTAAGACTCAGCTGGACAGGGTGCTGGGCCATCTCGTCTAGATTGTGCTAGAAAGGTTGGACCAGATGATCCTTGAGGTCCCTTCCAACCTGGTATTCTATGATGATCCTCGAGAGCGCTCCCATTCCCTGTGGAAGGGCCTGTCACGGTTCCACTCAAGATTCTTTAAAGTTCACTGTATTTGCAAAGGCTTGCTTTCATATTCATTCTCCCACACGTACAAAATCTGATGACAGTAGTCCCACGATACAGCTCTGTATGGAAGAAGAGAATCCAGCTTTTACTGTAACCTGCTTATTTTTCAATAGTAGCATAACCACACTACTGCTGCTAATGGTAGCAGAGCAGAAGACAACATTTTTGCTTATGTGTCTTTTTCATTAGTAGTTTTACGATAACACTGAAGCACCACATCCTGAAAAATATAGCAAGGGAGGCTGTATTGTTAAGGTGGTTTTAAAAGCAAAATGAAGATATGCCTGAAGTCTGCATAGGGGCTTTTAATCCAGATATTGTGAGTAAAACCAGCAGCTGCGTTGTCACTTGCACTGAGATGTAGGCGTGCTCTGTGTTCACTTCTCCACCTTGCCACATGAGAACTGCTGCTGAAATTTCTTCATCAAGACAAGAGCCTTCAGAGCAACGCTGTATAAAAGGTTCAGGCCTTCTTCAAGATGTTAGTATAACCAGATATCATTTGCTTCTCATCACATTGTCAAAATCCCTGGAAGAGATTTTGAATTGCTAACATTTTTCTTCGTCAGTTTAAAATACTCAACCTGCTAACCTGTATCTTAATATATCCAGAAATCAGTTACAAAAATATTCATGTAGTACTTAACATAATCTATTACTCAAAGGCTGACTACATTCTATTGCAGTAAGTTAAAGTACAGAGTAAAGTTAGTCTCACAAGACCTATGAGTCTCATTAGTAGTCCCGATCATTTTAGTCAAAGAACTGATCATATGCATTTTGGTTTGCAGAACTGGTGATCTAGATTTTTCCAGATTCAGTGAAATCTAAACCACTGGACTGGTATTTTTCCTATACAGTAGGCAAAGCCACTAACAAATCTGTGGGACAAGGAAGATAATTCAGCAAATCAAGCAAAGATGGATTACCAGATACTGTTTACCCTAAATTAAGCTGGGACCATTATACTTTTTTACACAAGATGTCAGAGCTCTAGCAAAAATCTGGGAAGAGAACATGGGATTTCCCCCAGATTTTTTTTCTTGTGAAGCAGAGGAAGATACACTCGTAACATTGATACTGCAGAGAAGGATGTGGGTAATTCTGGTTTCATATTTGGTCTGAGTGGGTGTATCTCAGCTGCCTTTTGAGGGATGCTCCACACTCTTCCTCTAGAATAGAGGTGCTCTGTCAGGCATAAACCCAGCTGTGTCAGGTCAGGCCACCTGCATGGGGATCTGAGAGCAAGCAAGCACACCTCAGAGGTCGATTCACAGTACGCAGGGCTCCGTTCTGGGCACCACGCTGCATTGGTATAGAGCCAGGCTGCCCACAGGCTGCCCGTAAGCACTTCTGCAGGTGTCACACGGGCTGCCTGGGAGGCTGACATCTGCCTGAGGGACAGGCACACCTTGACACAGGTTGTGCTCCGGTGTGTAGGGGGGTGCCGTTATAACTGCTAACTGCTGTTGTACTTCCATTAAAATACAATACACTCAAATAAAAGCATGGAACTCTGTGACCTTGTGTTTGAATCGAAGTGGTTTTGCTTCAGTAAAATTTGAGTGCTTTGTAATAATAAAGATGTAAAAATCTGAGTATTTTTGCTTTAGCTGTTGTGTGATGACATCTTGGTCTTTCATGCAGTGAGACTAGCCTTTTGAATAAAACTATTCACATGTTTGCAGTGCCAGGGACTTCAGTCTTTCATACACACCCTCTAAACTATAAACCCAGGATGGGTAGATACAAAAGGAAACAAGTTCAGTCTAATTAATTGGATGTCCCACATAGCGAACAACAAAGACACAAGCAGGTCGACAATAACTGCAACAGTGCTGGCTCAGGAAACAGCCCACACACTCCCACCCTCCCTCAAAAAACTAATAGTGATTTCTGGAAAAGCATTTGCTTTTCCATTATATAACTGAATAGTTCAAGTTTCTTCCACCTTAGTAAGACATTGGTCTGCAGATAAAAGCTGTCAAGTGCAACAAACACCAGTCCTGAAATCCCAACGGCAGGCAAGTCAGTGAGATCAGGATGTTACAACAGAACTTTAAAAGACATTTGCTCTTAAGAGGGTTACTAAAAGAAGTATCATGCTTAATCACACAGGGCATAAACACCCGAGTCAGATATTAGTTTACTTGTCTTTGCACAGGCCTCTGCATCGTGATGGCCAGCCCAGCTCTGTGCTGGTGTAATGCAGCAGAACAAAGAATTTGGCCTGTTTTAAGACTTGAGAGCTGCATGATTCCGTTACCCTTGTTTCTATATAGAAAACAGAAGTGTATAAAAAAGTAATAGGGTAGAGTGCTACCTCAGCAGTTTGGAAGGATGGTGGTACTGCTATGGCTTACTAACTCCGACCTTGTGCCAGCAGTTTGGCTAAGAGCGCTAGGAGCAGTGCAAGAGAAGCCTGCTATATGATATATATACGCCCGCAGAGTGCTCTGCCTTGAAATAAGAGCCGACAGGCAAAGCCAGTGCAATACATTGGAAGCATTGTTTTATTGCTGCCTTACTGCTGAGATTGCTGAACGGTCACGAAAATGCCTGGCGCTGCTGCTGCACTGTTCCAGCAGGACGTGACCTGCTGCAGGAGATGGCCGCACGCTGTGTCTGCTGTGCCGCAGCAGCTCGTGTAAATGCTGAAGAACTGGAAATATCAGACGAGTTCTCTCTACACAACCAAGTTTCCAGCAGTTGGATTATTGCCAGCTAAACTAGTGCAATTTAAAAGTAAAATAGAATTTCTACACCAGTCGGAGTGTGTCAGCTGCACTAAACCCCTGCAGAAGCTGGTCCTGGGGAGCAGAGCGGGCCCTTGGCCCCTCACCCCAGCCCCACAGCCCACACCACCAGCTGGGCCCCACAGCTTTGGGTCACTTTGTTCATTTTCTGTGCTCAAGGGTTCTTGACTGCACACAACAATCTTGGATTACAAAGGAGCATAGGCTACATCTCAAC
The DNA here is from genome assembly GCA_020745775.1 of Theristicus caerulescens. Classification (NCBI taxonomy): domain Eukaryota; kingdom Metazoa; phylum Chordata; class Aves; order Pelecaniformes; family Threskiornithidae; genus Theristicus; species Theristicus caerulescens. The sequence goes on along the minus strand of CM036559.1, from coordinate 114,090,745 downwards.
TGTTTTAAGTGCTGCCAAGAAAAAAGGGGACTTGGGTCAAGCCCAAGCTAGCCAAGCACAGAATTGCCAAACCAAGGCTTTCAATAAATCAGTTCCCAGAAAGTCATGAGACTGGCATTAAAAAAAAAACCTCATGAGGCCTTAATAATAGTTTGGGGTTCTCTTTATTTCCTTTCCATGCTCCTATATTCAGGTTTCTCTTCAAGCCTGGGAAGACAACTTTTTGTTTGCTTGGTTTTAGATTTTCAATTCCTAGCTGATTACCTGATTTTGAAATGACAGAAAAGGCTTTGATTACAATACTTTAAAAATTACAAAATCTAGCAGCTTTGAAGACCCCACTGTTAACATTCCTGTTGTGATATACATGCTCCTAGGGTATCAGAGAGAAGGATCATTGTTTCTAACTCCAGTTACACTGTTGGAGGAGAAGCATAACTGATAAGCTTATTACAGCCTGGATTCCCATGGAGTCCCAAATGTGCAAGTACGTATTGGTAAGACTCTGGCTGGTTTTGTAATCTCTTTTATAGTTTCAAGGTATAACAGATACGATCGTTCACATGCATAAATGTTGGCAGCATCAAAACTTTGTCTTTCTCCACACGTACAAGGAGGTATCTAATTTGGCTTCTTACGCAACTGCCGGTGTATACCTTAAGAAGCTGAGCCCCAGTATTGCTTTATACACTGATTAGCATTTTTATTTTCAGTCATATCAATTATGACTTCCAATGACTGTGAACAACAGCAACAAAATTTATTTGAAATTACAGCCTATGACCAGATAACATTTTGACATATATGCATTTTATTACTTCAGCTTCTTGCCAGTTCTCTGCATTCTCATTTTTATTCTAGAAATATCTCAATTTCTGACTTCCGGATGTAAAAATCTGATGAAAACTTTTGCCTCTCTTCATTGCTGGTACATGCAGCTTGTTCAGTGCTGTGAGCAAGATGGAGCCCTAGCTTGCTGTGCCTCCTGGTGGACACACAGACTGCCTTAGTACACTACCTTTGTGCATCACACTTTCTCTAAGAATTTCATACTAAAGACCTTCTCATGTGTAATTGAGCTGCTTCTCATTACAAATCAATAGGCTACCACTAAAAGTAAATGCATTCCTTCCTAGCGGGTTATGTAAAGATGTATTTTTCAAAGGTAGTAAAGACCAGCATGCAGGACCTCGTACATCACTCACTCCACTCACTACTGACAGGACAGCAGGACTTGCAGCATCTACAGCAATCAACATCCTTGCTTAATGGAGAGATTTTGCTTACACTTTGTTGCATGTGTTCTTACTAAACAACTGTGAAGACTCCTGGGAAGACAGTAAAAATGTGTTACTGATAATTCATAACAGCATTATCCAGAGAAGAGAAGTGGGCACCAGTAGGCAACAGGAGAGGATATCAGGCTGTAATTCATTGTCAACACAAATCCTGTGCAGTTGCAAAGCGGCTTTTTTGTTTAATTGGAGACTCCAATTACTGTCTTGATCAGGAGTTGGGACACTGGTAGTAGTGAAAAAGATTGCCCCAGCCCAGATTCAGCAGGGAAGGTGTGGTAGATTTTGGTCCTCAACTCCTGTCCTCCAGCAAGAACTCCACAACTTCAACTTAAGGGTGTTATTACATGCATGAAAATTAGGAAGGAGTTAGACCAAAGAGGAGTCCATTTTACGTTAGACCAAAGGTCCTTCAAGCCCAGTATTTTGTCTCCAGCAACTGTGAAAGTCGACACCTGGGAAAGAATGTGAGAATGGAGCAAGCATTGACCTCCCCAGAATACCTTCCCATCTTCCAACAACTTGGAGATCAAGGACTTCAGACATGAGCTGGACATGGTGGTTTTGGATTTAATAGCCTGCAGTGGATTTCCCTTTCATGACGTTGTACAGTTGTATTTTGAGCACACTTTAAGACCTCCTATTGATGGAGACAAATACACACAATGGAAATCTGGCTCTACTTCAGCAATGACAAATTCTGCTTTGTTTTGAAAATTCCACATTAAACTGTCCACGCACTTTTTCAACTTATCATATGAAGGAGCTGTTGCTATGAAATGTTATGCATAACATGAAGCAGAAGAATTTCAGAAATTCAGAAGAGTTAGAAAAGTTTTCCTGTGGAAACACTCACGCATCTTTTTATTAAAGAGTATCAAGACTTTGAGACAACTAACTTTAAAATCCCCTACTCAGAGATGCAAATTCTCACACAGATTTCACAGTCTCTTATGTATGACAGAACCATGCCTTTGAAGCAACGAATTATTTACAGTTTAGCAGAATTCCATGGCAGTAATTCACCTTCCTGTCATAAGACAGACCCACCTCCTCAGCTTTCCTCTCTGAGTGGATAACACCAGGCTCTGGCTTATTCCCAGAGCTCCACCTCTTTGAATGACAAAACTCCAAACATTTCTATCTGTTTCCCACTGTGTTTCAGGTGCTATAGCGAAACCAGCAAAGACAAAACAATTGCAAAAAAACCCACTCTCCTGCCCTGCTGCACTGCAATTACCGGATCCTCACAACAAAGTGCCAAAGTTCCCAAATCTCCATTTAGCTGCAGAATTGCTTGGCACCTACACACACACTTTGATGGTACTCAGATTACATGCCTTTTACAGAAAGACTTACAAACCACTTTAATTCCCAAAATAAAAACAACCACCCCATGAGCATTTTACCTATCCATTGGTTGATGTACTGGGTTTGCGTGGCAAGGTTTTGATAGCGGGGGGGCTACAGGGGTGGCTTCTGTGAGAACCTGCTAGAAGCTTCACCTGTGTCTGATAGAGCCAATGCCAGCCGGCTCCAAGACGGACCTGCTGCTGGCCAAGGCCGAGCCCATCAGCGACAGTGGGATCCTCTGGGATAACATATTTAAGAAGGGGGGAAAAAAAGTCTGCACAACAGCAATTGCAGCCAGAGAAAAGAGGAGTGAGAATATATGAGAGGAACAACCCCGCAGACACCAAGGTCAGTGAAGAAGGAGGGGGAGGAGGTGCTCCAGGCACCGGAGCAGAGATTCCCCTGCAGCCCCCCGTGAAGACCATGGTGAGGCAGGCTGTTCCCCTGCAGCCCATGGAGGTTAACGGTGGAGCAGATATCCACCTGCAGCCCGTGGAGGACCCCACGCCAGAGCAGGCAGATGCCCGAAGGAGGCTGTGACCCTGTGGGAAGCCCGCGCTGGAGCAGGCTCCTGGCAGGACCTGTGGCCCCATGGAGAGAGGAGCCCAGGCTGGAGCAGGTTTGCCGGCAGGACTTGTGACCCTGCGGGGGACCCACGCTGGAGCAGTCTGTTCCTGAAGGACTGAACCCCATGGAAGGGACCTGCGCTGGAGCAGTCTGTGAAGAACTACAGCCCGTGGGAAGGACTCACGTTGGAGAAATTCATGGAGGACTGTCTCCCGTGGGAGGGACCCCGTGCTGGAGCAGGGGAAGAGTGTGAGGAGTCCCCCTGCTGCAGAGGAAGGAGCAGCAGAGACAGCGTGTGATGAACCAACCGCAACTGCCATTCCCTGTCCCCCTGTGCCATTTGCGGGGAGGAGGTAGAGAACTCAAGAGTAAAGTTAAGCCTGGGAAGAAAGGAGGAGTGGGGGAAAGGTGTTTTTAAGACTTAGTTTTTATTTCTCGTTATCCTACTCTGATTTGATTGGTAATAAATTATTTTTTTTCCCAAGTCGAGTCTGTTTTGCCCATGACAGTAATGGGTGAGTGATCTCCCTGTCCTTATTTTGACCCACAGGCCTTTTGTTGTATTTTCTCTCCCCTGTCCAGCTGAGGAGGAGAGTGATAGAACAGCTTTGGTGGACACCTGGCATCAAGCCAGGGCCAACCCACCATAGTGGATGACCTCTCCTTCATGTTCCCACCTTCTTTCAAGCATGGATTACTTCAGACCTCACTGCTCTCAAGTCCTGTGCTCCTGGGCTGAAGGGAACAACAAAATGCCCAGCCTGTGTGTCCCACTCACTCAGCTACAGACTGAATTTCCACCGGTTTCTGACTGGCTGGAGCTTCCTATGATCAATGACTACATTTTATTTATGTTTGATTGCTTAAAATTAGATCAAGGTCTGTGTTACTGAACTGTCAGGGGCAGGTGGAGAGAAAGACCTTGATCATTTACTCGGTCTCAGAATTAGAAAAGTCAGGTTGAAGAGATGCCATAGTTTGGAGAAACAAACATGTAGAAAATGTTCTGTGTCAGCAGCTCACATGACCACTCCTGCCCCTAGTCACATGAAGGTTGCCAAGATGAAATAATGTGGCCCTGCTCTCCTGCCTTTTTTTTGTGACAGCTTAGTTGCACTCTTGTAATCAAAGAGAAACTGTAGCCAGAGGACTGAACTGAGTCATGCCAAAAACCAGAGTGGGGAATTCTGGGATATCACAAATCACACTACCTTAGAGAAGAAACTTCAGATGAGATGGTTCTGCTCCCATGCCGGCTAACAGGAGACAATCACAAAAGGAGAGCTCACATGGACCATGGATCCTTTCTTTTCTCTGGATCTCCTTGAGTATTTCAACTGAAAGGGATAATTTGACACAATTTGGCTTTCAAGAAAATCCAGGTTAAAACACATGTTCACACAGAACTTTGATAATGACCAGAAAAGCTAATTGTATACAGAAGTCTGATTACTTGGTGGATCAGCTGGATTTGCATTTTGTAAATATGCATTCATGCCATGTCTCTTGTACATAGAAAACCAGGACTCAGACAGATCATCTGTAATAACTTATAGAAATTATCTGCTGCTCATTGGTATACATATGCAATGTTTTTATCATCCTGAACCCTGGAGTTGTATGCCTCATAGAAGAATGTGTGGTACATTTGCTCAGCAGCATAAAACAATTCAAGGTGGGACTGCTGTTCTCCCAGAATACATTTTCTTGTTTTGCACAGGGGGCCTGTAGGCTGGTAGATGGAACTGAAATGGCTGGAAACCACTTACTTTCTTCTTTTTCCTTTCCTTTATTTTTCTTTTTTTTCCCCTAGGTGAGTTTTTGCATAATCACCTGTATGAATCCACTCCACACCTGGCTCATGAACACTAGAACAGCAAAAGGGAGGGAGAGGCAGGGAGGAGCAGGACCATATCAGCTTCACTCTAGATTTCTATAAATTGCCATGGTACTACACTCCATGGCCTCAATGATGAAGCTGAGGACAGAAGATTGTGTGAATACCTGTGTATTATCTTGCTGAAATTGTTTGCCATCTAGTGGTTCGTTGGCCTCCTACAAATATAAGCTTAAAAAATAGTAAAGCACTGGAGGACATAATTATAAAAAAAAGTTTGTATTACATCTGTTCCCAATGTGCAAGAACCTACACAAACACATAGGAAAGATGAAGCGCCTCTGGCAAAGCATTTACCATTAGAATGAACATGCCATGGAGACAAGCAACAAAAACTTGCACACAACCAAGGTGAGATTCAGAGGGATGTTAGGTACACACTGTTTGTAATTTATCTCTCTTTTATTTCACTCTGCTACTCTTATTTCATCGAGGTGTCCTGATCTAATTTGCTCTAATTCTTCAAGCTTGCCTACCCGAAATCGTACATTATATAGAAATTACAAGGGAATTAGGAGGGTTCTGTGTTTGGGGGTGGGGGGGTGTCAGGAAGCACCAAGAGTTGGCTGCTCTGCAATGGAAGGTGTGCCGGGAGCTAAGGGCAATACCAAGGCAGGTGAAAGCAGTCACCTCACCAACAAGGAGCCAGGATGCAGAGCCGCAAGCCAGGGTCAAGACTGGGTTGAGAGACAGTGGTCAGGGTCAGACACAGTCCAGTGGTTGCCCAGCAGGGCCGCAGTGAGGAGGCAGGTCCGAGGCCAAGCCAGGATGCCAAGTCAGCCACCCTGGGTCAGGGCCAAACTCACGGAGACATGAGATGGTGCAAAGAGAGCTGCTGCCTCAGCTTAAACATGGCTCTGAAGGGAAGGGAGAGGCAGGCCCTCACTGCTAGCTTTTTTTCACAACAGCTCTTATCAGTGAAGGAGCTGACCTTGGACTCTGCCAACTAAACTTCTGCAAGGGGGTAACGTGCTCAGGGCCATGGCAGTCTGAGGGCTGGAACAGAGCTATGGAACATGTCCAACACAGGGATAAAGTTGGTTAACGGAAATGGCCTTATTCATTAAAATGGTGTATGAATGAAAATCCCACATGAAAGTAGATCGAAGCAAAGTTCAAAGAGCTTACTGTGTTCAGTTTGGGGGAATCAAGAACTCTTGCCGTTAACAACGGCTTCATTAATGAGAAGCAACAAGAGACATCTAGGTTATTAACTGATCACAAAATTATTTGAGGCTACTAATTTGATGTGTACATGAAAAAAAATCAAATGCTATCCTAGGATGTATCAGGGCCACGTGTTTCCATTAGAGGACACTGTAGTGAACGTACTAACCGGTCACCCACGTTTAACAAGGATAAATTCAAACTAACATATGCACAAATGACTCAGTGGGATAATCAGGAGAATAGTTAGAGTTTCCTGTCTTCTGAAAGGAGACTAGTAACAACAGAGGCTAAAATAAAAGGGCTGGAGGGGGTACGACAAATAATGGGTGAACATCACAAAGAACAAAACCTATTTAAACTCATGGGCAGCAAGGACAAATCAGTATAAATAATTCTATACTAAGAATTAAACTAATAAATTATTTGAAAATTAATAATTAGGCCTTCTACCCTTCCAGGGAGTGGAATTTTGGGGCTTTTTTTTCAGTGCAGTTAATACCAGCAAGAAAACGTCAAGAAATGGATAAATACTTCTATATTTAGTTACTTGAGTTGCATGTGACAGCGAAGGTTTACATTAGAAGGTCCAGAGTGTCCCTTTCAGATTTATTTCCTGCATTAACCATTAATTTATGACAAGCAGCCTTCTGGTTAAAGTCAGCCTAGATTATCTGATGTGCTCTTTTGGCTTTACAATATAAAGCTGTATGTATTTAGCTATATACTGCCTTACGAGTATGCATATATGACCCTGTGCTGTAGTGACAATATTGAAATAAACTGTATTGTTTGTGGTAACATTCTCTTGTGTTGCAAAAGAGCGAAACCTAATGAAAGAGAGCTCAGCATGGGTGAGGGGATACCAGTATACTAGCTGAAGATCTGGCCCTCAGAGCATTTATTTCAGTGACTGCTCTATGATATATTCACATGTTAACTGCATTTATATTAATATATGATTTAATAAACATATTGAGTGCACTGATTTCAGTTATATTTAAAAAATATTACTCTTTGAATGGTATATTTGAACAAATGCAATTATTTTGCTAGTAATCAAAGAACCACTGAAAGCTATTCTGCCTGTATTACACAGTGGCGACCTGTGTAAAGTTACTGCAGCCTCTGTGACAGGTACAGTTTTTAAGGAAATTGCCTAGAAAAAATGGTCAACATCATGTCAGCTGAAATTTAGAGATACACTGTGCATCTAGGTAATTGTAACACTTTTAAAATCCTGTGCTAAATCTAGATGGAGACAGCAGTAAATTTGTTTTTATGGAAAGAATACTGGATTGTAAAGGATAATGACGTGAAATAAATTTGGTATAACAGGATTCATACAGTGTAGGTGCTATAGAAGCTACTTTGACATAGCAATAATTGAAATAAAGCTTAAAAGACAAGATTCGGACTATCTAAAATTTTATGTTGGCCATATTTGTCATGGGTAAAGGGAATCCCTCTAATGACATTGAGTCTAACTTAGAGGGTAGGAGCTATATACCTGAAGCAGAGCAAACTGGCACATTCAGGTTACTTGGTTTATGGCCAGCCAGTTTGGAGGCTCTTGACATTTCCACCATAACCTTCTCCTCTCCTTAAAGAAAATATACCAGTTTAAATTACAAAGTATAATGTTATCTCCCTCTTTGATCTTACTCTGATGCAACAAAAACACACTCCTAAAATCATAAGGCCTCAGGAATAACCTTAGCTACCTCAAGCACATCAGAATTAAACATGTCCTCCTTTTCCCCATTTATTTCCACTCCTGTTTGAATGAATTATTTTGAAGTAAATGCTCCATTTCTTCCTCATTCACTCAGCACTCTCCAGTCTGGGTGTGGTAGAGTGAAGAGGATCTACATAACCATCTAATCAAAACTTGTAGAGCAATGTGTACATTGCAGAGAGCCAAATTAAGTCTACATATGCCGTCTGTAATTGCTCAGGAAATCTCAAAATTTCCTATTGCACATACTGATATTTGAGCCATTGACCATGAATGCTCACCTCCTGTTAAAACTTCTGATATCATCGCTGTCCCTTTGCTGATGCCTGAGCTTTAGAAGTTGATCTTCTGTCATGAGAAATAGTCATGAGGACCTGGTCATGTCTCGGTGGCCGTGCCTGGACAGCCCGGCGGACAGCCAAGCCCCTCGAGCTGCCAGCGCCACTTCCCTGGGGCCGTGCTTCTTGCCCTGCCTGGAGCCAAGGAGCCCAGTCCCTCACAGGCCAGGCCTCCCAAAGGGGCGTTTGGGATGTAGTGCCGACTCCTTGGGCACAGCCCCGCAGCTGTGTGAGGGACCCCACCGGGGCCCAGGCAGGCTGAGCCCCCACCGTGGCAAATCCCTCACAGAGCCAGCCGGGGAGGGGGGCAGGACGTGCCGGGCTCCACGGGACCACCCTCCCGGGAAGACTAGGGATAGGGCTTGGATTTGGGAGCCAGAGAGCTTTCACCGGCCTACGGCATGGCCTGAGGGAGCAACAGGGAAGCTGACGGGAAGAGCAGCGCCCTGCGCCTTTTCCGCAAGGCCCGGCCCCTTCCCTCGCGCACCGCTGCGCACTTTGCGTAACCCCGCTCTTCCCGTCACGGGGCGGGACGTGCGCTACGTAGACGGCTGCGAGAATCGCCGCAGCTCGCGCCGGCGGCGTAAGCGCCGGGACTTTGCCCCCGCCCCTCCCGGTGCCGGCGCAGAGGCCGCGCGCTCCCGTCCCGCCGCCATGGCCGCCCCGGCGCCGGCCCGGCTCCTCCGGGCCGCCGCCGCTTCCTCCCGCCGCTGGCTCTTCTCCGCCTCGCCGGCAGCCGGGAGGAGGCCGGGCTGCGGCAGCGCCGCCGCTGTTGCTGCCCTGAGGGCAGCCCGGCTGTTCAGCCTCTCTGCCCGGGCGGTGCTCAGGTAAGAGGGTCGGAGCCGTGGGGCGCCGGGCGGGCTGCTGACGGCGGCGGCCGCCTTCCCGCCGCGGCAGCGCCGTGCCTTCCCGGGCCGCTGCCTAGGCCTCGGCGCTGAGGGCACCCGGGGCCAGCGGCCGCCGGTGGCACGGGCTGCCCGGGCGGGGGCGGCCGGGCCGGGCGGGCGCTGCCTGACCTTCCCCCGGTCGCTCGCCGCGCCGGCGCCCGCGGTGCCCCGTTGTCCCGGGCCCGCTCGGGGCAGGTCCCGGCCTCTTCCTCGGCCCCCTCACGGCCGCGCTTCGCCCCGGCTCTCGCCGTCCCGCTTGCGGCTGCCGTGGCGGTGGCACCGAACCGCTCTGCCGGGCGCCCTCGGCGGTGGGGCGGGCTCTGCCCCGCAAGGCTCTGCCGGGGGCTGTTCGCTGCGGGTGCCCGTGGGCCGGCCCCGGTTAGGCACCGCACCGACCCTGCGGCGTGGATAAGGCACTGGGCCTATGCATCTGGAACGCCGTTGACACAGCTTAGAATCTCATGGAAAGCTAAACTAGGGTTCCCAACGTTCAGACTAGTTTTCTAAAAGGTTTTGACCTTATCAATGTTGCTTTTTCATGCAGTGCAGTGCTTGCCTTTTTTTTTGTTTGTTTCTTTTTTCCTTTTTGTGAAAGCCTGGCTAGGCTGGTGGTAGAAGTACAGCACATCAGAGAGAGCCCAATACTGAAGATCTCATCTCCCTTTAGTATAGTTTTCCTTTACTGAAGAGCACTTGTGCATCTAAGTGTGCAGAACCCCTCCTCTCCTCACCAGTATGTATGAGTAGGTGTTTCAAAATGCGTTACATCTGTAGACTTTTAATATTCCATGGCCCACAACTATAGATTTGCAACTTAGTACAAATAGTCAAAGACTGTGTTTATGCACGACCTTCTGACTTGTAGCTTGTGTATTCAAAGATAGGTCAGAGCCTACAGTTAACTTTCAGTATTTAAAATACAGAAGTCTTAAAAGCCTGATTTACTTGGTTGCAAGAGAAGTTTCTTTGACTCGGAACAGGACCCATGATCAGCTGTCCAACATCAGTGGTGTAGCCTAGCCTGTTCCCAGAGGGTTCAGTAGTGCCGTTGCCATCAAAACTGTTTCAAGAGTTCGCTTTTAAACTCTTCTCTGGGTGCTCTTTTACTTTGTTCCAGCAGATACTTTTAATATGGAGAGATAAACTAACTTTTTATTCTAGGGCTCCAATATGAGATAGGTAAGTTCTAGTTTAGATCTCTTCTTTGAGTGACCCTGCTGTGTGTCTTAAAAATAATCTCCACTGAGTGAGTGCCCAGACCGTCAGTTATTTTGAGGTCCCTGATTAGCAGTTTTTCATTCAAAAAATCAAAAGATTTTTGTATTGTCAAATTGTTAAAAGTTCTTAAAAAATATTTAACAGGGTGTAATGGGAGGAAAAAGAATACCAAAAAGGGAAACATTTCATTACCTAATAGTAATATAAGACTTGTAATCCCCCACGTCTTTCACAAACAGACTACAGATTGGAATTTATCCGCATTCATTGCGCAAGCATACCAGCAAAAAAGCTCACGCAAGCAAGTATTTCAAATGTATTGTTTATGTACTCTATGTCGTAGCCTGGCTGAGTGAGTTGGGAGAGAAAGAAAATCCTTGTTTCTTTCATATGTTAGTGTTTTCTCCGCTTACGCACAAGTTATTTTCTCTAGTCCTACCATTTCTGTATGTCATATTATTTGAGACCCAGTTCCTGAACTTTATATAGTCAGTCAGTGTTATTCCAGTAAAAGGATACATCATTGTTTGTATATGTAAAATTAGCTGTATTTGTGTCTAGAGGATGAAGACCTAGCTGTATAAACCATCAGCTGAGGTGATTCTTGTGAGTAGAAGTTCCCAAGGGTTTTAGTGAAGCATCAGGTGTTATGTTTTCATTTCCATTTCATTCTTCCTCTTGCTCCATTTTTTTCCGTTATCCTCCCTTTTCATTTCATGGTGAACAGTAGTTATCTCAGAATTCTTTATACCAGCTTCGATAGCTGTACAATGTTTTTGGTGCACAACGTAATTACTACCTGTTTTAAAGATTAATTCAGATTTACAACTTCCATATTTTAATTGAGGCCTGTATAATAGTTTCATTCATTAAACTCTTCGGGCAATTAGGTAAGGCTGTTAGATTTACCACAATAGAAGATCTGGAAATAATGGAGTTGGTCTCGCCATGCGTGACACCAGGCTACAGTTGTTATCTTTATGTTTTCTTTGGAGGAATGCAAGAGGTGATTCTTAACTTGGAACTAATAGCTGAAGATTCAGAAGGATACTTCTTTTAAGGGGGAGGAGGTAGCTGTCGGGATTGTTGCAGTACTTACTCTTTTTTTCATGGGAGGGACAATGAGCAGTGTTTACAGTTCTCTGGTGCTCTTCTGTGCATTTGCAGTGTGCTTAATTTAGGGTATCCTGGGGAAGCTTGATAACAAAGCTGATAGTACTGTGGCAACCCTATGAAGAAATTAATTGTATTTTACATCTGGTGAAAAGGGTTCATTTGAGTATGAATTGGGATATTTATGCTTTATTTATGCATATGCTTTATGCATAAATATGTTTTGTTCTTCCTGATGATCCTGAGGCTATTTGTACATGCATAGACCTGTCACGTGTTTCATGCTAATTGCCTGTGACTAGTGCACAGTATGGTGGTGTTTGGTTTTTTTGGTTTTTTTTTTTTTTTTTCCTTCACGCAAACAATGTCTGGGTAGACAAAAGCCATGTTACTTGGAATTTATAAAGCCTAAATATTGTTTCATGTAGGTGTGATTATAATGATTTTTTTAATGGTATCTCCTAGTCATTGAAAAGATGTGCAAAGTGTGTGTTTTGAATGTCAGACTAGTCTGATTATTACATACACACACTTCTGAAAGTATTTTCACCACTCAGGCTCATTCACAATAAAGCCTCAGTGATTTTTTCAAATTAAACATTTTGGCTATGTGAAGAGTGGTAAAGATGGCAAGAGCAGAAAAAAGGATCCTACTGGAAAACTTAAGAAGGCTATTTCTAGCTTTATTACAAATAAATAAATTTTAGTTTCAGTTATCAACCAGGGTGGATTAGGTCCTGTTAATTACTGTAGTGATCTTTAACAAAAGTCGGTGACTTAGTGGTTGTATTTTGGTTTGTTCCCTTGCTGCATGCCGCACCGGTTAGGCATACACAGCCACCGTGCAGTTCTACAACTGGCTGAAGCTAATGTAAGATTGTTACTACCGAAAAGAGGATCCAACTCCTATTTCCTCATTTTTGTTGTGGGCAGTGGCGCTTCTGTCAGTTTTGCTTGCTGGTTCAGCTGGGACTGTTTTTATGGTTGATTTTCAGCCAGATTAGCAAAATGAGCTGACTTGCGGCAATACCGGTGTAAGGATGATGACAGGGCGATTTGGAGTGGGGATCACCCAAAACCACATTCTTATATTAGAAAGAGATTGATTTAAGCTGATCGTGAAGCTTAGATTGTGTTATTGCATCATAAAGTTGCAGTTACACAATTGTTTTAAACTGACATAAATTTCATATAGCGGGCAGATCTGACTGTGTACCCGCTCTGACATTCATATGGGCATTGACCTATGAAGGTTGGGTTTCAGCCAGTTTTGTTTCCAGACCCAGTTTACTGTGTGACAGTGTGAGTGCTGGAGATAGAAGGAACAAAGGAGGGAGGCCAGGACCGCTCTTTTTTTTCCAGATTAAAGTGTAATCACGTGTGGACAGTTTCAGGTGTGTTTTGAAAACTGGGAGGGAGATGACTTTGTCTTTTACAAAAGTTCCAGTGATCTAATGGATGGCCAGACATTTTGCTGTTTGGGCCGTGTTACTTGTGATTGCCTCATCCTATAATAGAGGAAAAGGTATGGTTTGGATATTGAACAAATATTTAGTACTTGCCATGTCTATACCTTGGGCAGAGGATGCCCATAAATACAAGTACATCTTGCCTTGTGTCTCCTGTCAGGGTTGTGTTTGTCATGTTGACGGAAATATTTCGCTAAATGAGAGCGTATTTTGGTGAGCTCTGGAAGGGCTTTTTGAAGCAGTTTAAAATTACACTGTCAGTGGTTTACTTTGGATGTCAGAAAGTGAATCTATACCTTTCCAGATGCAATCTAAACCCATCAGTCTTAAACTTCCAGTGAAGGTGGTGAATTTTTTACTAGCATATCTAAGCAGCGGGTGCTTGTTTCCTTGGCTGTGCTGTGGGAGGTGTTAACACAGCAGAAGAGCAAAAAGAAGAGCAGAGTGGTAACTTAAACCCCCACAGAACGGTTTGCTGGAGGTGGTCCTTTGATATCACAGGTGATTGCAATGTTAGTTGCATTTTGTAAAGCTAGATCTTTAAGATTTCTGAATTTTATTGTAGTGCATGCTTCAGTTGCATTCTGCAGATCAGCAAAGTCAATCCTTCATTATCGATTATAATTTTGGAATGAATTTATAGTTAATAGTAGCTTGCAGCTGCCTTCTGGAGAACGGACTGAGGGATGATATGACAAGAATTGAACATGACATCATAATGAATCACGGCATGTACTGCTGCCAACTGAGCTTACAGTTGTGGCAAGTATATTAAGTGTACAGCAACAAACATTTGTTGTTTTTTCAAAACAAGCTAGCACTCAGATTGCTAAAACCACATTTTCTTTTACAGCCAGTTCCAAGGATAAACTGTTTACTGATGTTTCAGTATGGCCACTTGCAAATTTTTGCTTTAATATTCAGCTCTGCAGGTTAGAGTTTTCCAGGGAGTGACTTGATTTTCAAGCTTGTATGCTTTCCATATGATAGATCACTGAAAGACCAAATTACTAAAAAGATTAAAGGTAATATTAAGCATGCTGTTGTTAAACACGGATTTCACATTGAAACATAGATTTTTGCATTAGCTTCCAGTTGTTTTATTTGTATCTCTTATCTCGTGGCAGGTTTCTTTGCTGTCCATCCAACAAGTTTTTCTTGTTTTACTCACTTTCTATAGGAAAGAAAATAGTTTAAAAATAAACAAGCTCTATTTTAGTTATTAGTATTTTAATAGCTTTCCTTTAATTTGCATGTGAAATGGCATAATATGGAACCATCAAAAAACCTGTTTTTTTCATATTAAAAGCATTAGTCTTGAGAAATTTTTATGCAGCCTGCAAGAGAAATTTTTCTTAAATAAACATAATTGTCTGAAAAGCAAAACAGTAAAATACGAAACCTTATTTCTTTAAAGCCAATGTCAAAAATTTGAACTTCATTGGAATTAATATTTACAAGGTGAAATCCTAAGAGAATCCGTGCTCAAAAAAAGCAGAATGCTTTTGGAGGATTTTCATCCTTGGGAGGAGAGGATAATTAAATTTTGGAACTAATAAAGTAAAATGCCTTAAACTGTAAGCAGAAATGGGAAAATTTTTAAATTTGTCCTAAATGACAATTATGAGAACAATGAAAATTTTATAAATCCACAGGAAGAAAGGAGTGAAGAGAAGCATTTCAAATAAGCTCTTTTATTTGGTAAAAGTGCAAATATTGTGCCTAAAATAAAATAGCTCTGACTCTCTTCAGTGAAAGTCAAAACAGCAGGATCCTGGCTTTTAGTGACAAAACACAAACCAAGTTGTTTTTTTTTCCTATTTTTTTCATGGCCTTTGTTCAATGCAGAACAGTAAATGCCTGTACCTCTTACAGCTTTTAAAAGCCAGTAACTTAGGTTTCTGTGCTCTTAGAGTTGATAGTAGTTACTGGTTTAGTAGTATTCAATCAATTTTAAAGATTTAAAAAATTCTAGAATTCTTTCTTTAATTCCGTTATCTACTTTTCCTTTTTCAGCTCAGAAGATAAAATAACTGTTCATTTCATAAATCGTGATGGTGACAAGCTAACGGCCAAAGGAAAACCTGGGGATTCACTGCTGGATGTGGTTGTTGATAATAATCTAGACATAGATGGTTTTGGTAAGTAGATTCACTGAATACTGTATTCAGTGTCTAGAAATTATGTTCTATTACTAGTTTATTCATAAATATTTATGGAATCATTTAGATTGGAAGATACCCTTAAGATCATCAAGTCAAATTCATAAATAAATATTCATTCACGGTTGATTTATAAAACCTAGCTGTACTTTATTTGGATTTTCTCCCCATTTTCTCTCCATTTTTTTTTCCCCAGCAGGTGCATAGAATATTTTGTGTCAAGTTCTAAAAAGAATATTTGGGGTGAGCCTTGCTTGAATGTTAAAGGAGGGGAATGTGGGAGAGCTGTCAAGGTGGAATCTGAAATATGCCACCTTCAGACTCTTCTGAGCTGAAAGGTTCTGGAGGCAACACAAAACTCGTGTATTTCTGACAGTGTCTGGTTACTTCATTATTGCCATACTGTCTCAATTCGTTATCAGGCTTTTTGTAGCACAAATTGCTGTAGTACTTGAGTGCTAAGTGAAAGAAACAACCAAATCCATGTCAGTTAGCAGGGAAGAGCAAGAAGTTTAATTCTTATTAAAGGACTGGGGTAAAGGAGACCAATGTCCTAGTGAAATTCTAACTCGGTACAAGTTCTGTTTAAAATCAGAATAGGAGGAAGTTCTAACACCTCCCTATTCCTTCAAACTTTTGTACTTTCCATAGTTAGTTCCATTGAAGTTGTAGGATTCTGACCATGCAAAGCAGTGGTGTTTGGTAATGGCAATTAAATACCTCTGGACAGGTATTTGCATGAACATGATCTTAAGAATTAATAGTACAAACTAAAGCAGAAGTGGAAGTACAATTTGCATGAGTGAATGCATACCATGATTAGAGGGGAAAAAAATAAGTAGGCTAGTGTAGCACAGTTTAAAACCTGAGGTGTGTTTTATTTAAGTGCAAATAAATTTCACTGCTAGTAATAAAATGTTTGATAAGATTTTAAATCTCACTTATGTCTGAGACAATTCTTATGTCTAGAGTTGCATACATTTGGGGAAGAAAATTATCTCTTAAAAATCTGTAATGCGTTGGGATAACTAGCTTTATGTATCACTAATTAAATGTGTCATGTAGGCTTATAGCTAGTCTGCTTGTATTCCACAGTAAATATTCTCTGTGTAAATATCAGCTATGTTAAAGCATTGGGTGTGTGTGTGGGGGGGAGATAATGCTGTCAATAAACAGAAGCCAAACTAAAAATTGGAGATACTATAAATCCTTAATTACAATATATGCTAGTCCCATTTCAATAATCATTTGCTACTGAAACATCATACTAGAGCAGAGAAATAATGCAGTATAAATAATGTAAAAATGTATGTTCTCTGTTCAGAAAAAAAGTAATGAGGGAAAACTGTAAAATGTAAATCTCACCTATTTAATTCTGTCACTAGGGGGCATCCCATGTGCAGTAATAATAATAGAAATATCTTTGTGTAAAGACTTAAAAAACTGTTGAATGATTCAGCTTCACTCAATTTTTTTGCTACTGCTAGCTTTACAGTTGCAGAAAGACCTTCCACTGTTCAAATAGACTGGTCAGTGTTCTTTCTTCCTGGCCCCACCTCCCCCAACATTAAAATGCTTAAACTGCTGATATGACAAATTTTATATTTGGTACTTTATTTAAACTCTACTTTTTCACATGCATTTTTATGTACTTGAAGACTTCATAATGTTAAAAATCAAGTCTTTTAGTACAGTGTCATGCTCACTCTGAATATATGCTGTTGGTACCGTTACTACACGTAATAGCATGGTGCTTTCTGTACGGTTCTTGTGGTCTGATGATGAATCCCACTGTTTCTTTTCATAGCAGTGGTTATACGTGCAGCCTTGCTTCTCTGTTTCCATATGAGTACAAAGGTGATGTGGTCACAATAGTCTTGGTTCTGCTTTCCTGGAAATGAGTCAATAAATTAAACTTGGCTAATGTCTTACCTGCTTCTCTCTTATCAATTTAAATCAGAGGTGGGGGTTTGTGTGCCCCAACCCCAATCTCCACACAAGTGTGAAGAGTTCAGCTTTCTCCTCCTCTTGAAGTTGCATGTTTCTTTTTCAGCAAAGTGGAGAACTTGGTGACAGCCCTATACAGTGGCAGAGGCAAATTTCTTAGTGTTCAAACTTTTACTGTCCTGTGATGACCTAACTGCTCTAGCAGGTAGATGTAATTGGTGCTTGTTCTGTTCAACCCTAGCAAATTATTAGATCTTGGCTCAGGCTGGATTGCCTAGTAGTACATGTAGGCCTCTTTAACACAGAGAAAACCATCTCTCTCTAGCCTCACTACCTTTGTTGCTGGGAATTAGCATCCTGTTGAGTGAGAAGAAATACCAAGTATAAAATCCCACCTTCCTGTACTTCTGAGGAATTTTTTTTGTATAGCAGGTGTCTTCTGCTCAACTTCTTGAGGAAACCTTCTCAAAACTATGGGAAAAAGAGGGATAGAAGGATCAACCTTGGGAATAAATTAGTGTTGATTGACAGTGTTGTCTGCTTTTGCATTCTTATAGTGGAAAACTTTTCTCTCTTTAAATGGTAGAAAGGGAATTAGTTAAGTATTTTAACTAACTACAGCATTCAAGTAAATCTTAATGTTGTAGGAACTGTAGAAATACTATTGACAGTTGAATGCAGAGTTAGATGTATGAATGTGGGAATATATGAAACATTAATTTTATTAATCAGCAGAGATGCTTGTTGTATGAGACAAACACAGGATTTCTTCTGAAATTCTGCTGTAATTCTGTAATTTGAAACTTGAATTTTCTGTTATGTTGTGGTTTTTTTTTTCCTTTAGGTGCATGTGAAGGAACGCTAGCCTGTTCAACTTGTCATTTAATCTTTGAAGACCATATATTTGAGAAACTAGATGCAATTACTGATGAAGAGATGGACATGCTGGACCTGGCATATGGCCTCACAGAAACGTAAGGCAACATAACACTTCGCTACATCAAAGAATGGAAAGAAGGATTTGCAGATGCGGCAGTCCAGTATTCTTAGAATGCCTTAATCAGCTTTTAAGGAATAGCTGGATTCTGTTACACAAATTGGACTGCCAAGTTTAAATATTGTTTATCTGAATTCGTATTAAAAAGATGTCATTACTGTTTTTGTAAACTGAAGAGTGGCACTTGCCAGTACTTGCTCTTCAGAGGTGCCTGATGCAGAAGTGTCAGATACTGAAGTATGACCAAAAACCCAGTGCTTTCAACAATAACTTTGCCGCTGCTGTCATGTGTGTGAATTTTCTTGTTCTTGTTTACCTTTCCTTCTGTTTTCTGTCTCCATTAGTCTGTAGCTAGTTAATGTATTTTATGAATGTGTTTACGGTAGTATTTTAGTTTTGGTCAGATCTTCTTTTCACAGAATCACAGAAGGTTTGAGGTTGGAAGGGACCTCTTGAGGTCATCTGGTCCAACCCCCTGCTCAAGCAGGGCCACCTAGAGCTGATGCCCAGGACCATGTCCAGATGGCTTTTGAATATCTCCAAGGATGGAGACTCCACAACCTCTCTGGTATTTATGTACATTGATAAGACCCCCCTCCCGAGCCTTCTCTAGGATAAACAGTGTCCCACGTGGCAGCGTCCCCACTTGTCATGCTTTGACTCATGTCAGAGTGCTCTTAGAGCACACAAGCCAGAGTCCCTTTGCATGAAAGTAATCCCAAAGTGTGCTCTAATGAGCATTTCGGTGCATAGGATTAGACTAGTGGTAGTCTAAAGGAACCCTCGGTTCTACATCTCCCCCACCATCACACACCTTGTAATTAGGGTGTCACATCCTCATCACAGACCCATTCCTAGTGGGCTGCACTACTTGCTGGTGTACACATAACCTGTACCATAGAACATACCCACATGAACAGTAGGCAGCTGTGCCTTACGAGGTTTCATAAGCCCTTTCCTTCGTGCTTCAATGGAACTGCTTGTCAAAGTTTTTGAGAATCTTTCCAATGATGTCAGAGGGCTTTATACCTGGCCTGTATAGCATAGGGTTTTTTATGTCTCTGCAAAGGAGTACTCTGAATTAACTCATTTATCTCCTTATACCAGTAGTGGGAATCCTGTACTAATGATTTCTACATGAGGGTACACTTTTTCTCGCTTCAGCCAAATCTTAACTTTTCTGGGAGATTGTAAAGGCAAAGAAGTCAAGCTATGAGAAACTTGTTTCGGCTTCTTTTGTTTTATCCTTTTTTCTGTCTCCCAAAAAACACTTGCAATCTTGAAAAGTCATAAGCCTACTAAGTGTGAATTTACTTCACTCTTGCCATCTGCCATAATTCTCCTACGAGTTTTTAGGTTCTGGGGCAAACCAGTTACCTGGTCTTCTGTGCTGATATAAACTTGTGTGATGGAGATGCACTACTATGCTCTGTCATAAGTATAAGGATAAAAGCTTTTTCTTGTCAGTCACTCTCTTGATTTGGGAAAGTTTCAGCTAGCAGCTGCCATGAAGGTTAATGTTTTTTAAAATGAGGGGCTAATTAGAAAGGTTAAAACAAAATTGGTTTGAATAACTGCAGAATAGTAGAGGTTATTAAAAGTAGTAAGATGGGGGACACACAAACTCCAGCAAATTAAATGTTTAAGAAGAATACTGAAGAAAAAAATAGGCTGAGAAATAGCTTGCTAAAAAGTAGAAAAATATTTTTGTTTCTAACCTATCAGAAGCAGGAAACTTGTCTGCCTGAAGAGCCAATAGGTGATGTAGAAGGTGCACTTAAAATATAAAAAGATAAAATAAAAGCAAAGTTTCTTTTGCACTGTTGTCTCTAGAGATGTTACAGCATGTCCGTGCACTGGAAGGTTTCTTTACAGAGGGCTTCGTGGATTATCTGCCTTAAACTGATGTGTCCATAGAAGTAGTATTACAGCAAATTAGTAAAATGAGTAGTAACAAATGGTAATGACTAGGTAGCATTCATCCAGGAGTTATGCAGGAATTCAGTATGACACTTCTGAACTGCTGCCCGTAAGGCTTAATTAGTTCATTTAAAACGGCTTCCACATCAAAGGAATGGAGGGTAGCAACCCAACTTTTAAAATGAGATCTTCAGAACTGGAGAACCGTGAGTCTGATTCTGTACTGGACACATTAATCATGTGTGTATGGGCTGTTGCTTTTTTATCGTGTCTACTAAATAATGGCAAGGAAAGAATTCAACAGAGCTTTTGTAGAGGGAAGTAACAGATACAGCGAGCTCTTCAAATGAGTTACTGAGCATGAAGAAAGATCTTACAGTTCTTATAGTTCACTTAGGTCCAGAAATCCTTTACTAAGTTTTGAATTGCAATGGGATAAGAGTAAAGGCCCTGTAAAGGATAAGTAATTGGTTAAAAAAAAAAAAAGTCTCTTAACAAGGTAGAAGTGTTTGGCTGTTTGTTGAGAGTATGTGATCAACAGTGTGATCTAAAAGTGATCGGTGCTAGGTTTTATGTAGGGAGCATATTTGTGAAAGACTTGGGAAAAGAGAATGAAGAGTAAGGTTTGTATATAGTGCTATGTTTCTCAGTGTGGTAAAATTGAAAACTGTCAATGAAGACATGTGCAAGGATCTTGTGCCATTGAGTGATAGGAAACGAAATTTGGTGTTAAAAGGTGCAGATAAATGCATATGGAGAGGTGAGCAGAACAGTGGTGACTTTGTATACTTGAAATAGGCTGTCAGCTAGCTAGTGTCTTTCCAGGAATGTCAGCGTAAGGTTTGGTGTAAAAAAAAAAAAAAAAAAAAAAAAAAACCAAAACACCAAAACAAAAAAAAACACCAAAAAAACCCAAAACAAAAAACAACCCTCAAAAAGGTAAATGGAACATTGGCAATATTAGGTAGGTACAGGTAGAAAACAGAAAATACCATTGTATGACAAAATGGGGATTCACCCTATCTTTATGCTTATGCAATTCTGACTTTCTGTTTCATTGTTTTTTTCTTTTTTTAAAGTAGTAGAATGAGAGTAAATAAAGGGAAGGCCTATAGAAGTGGTTAAAGGTGGAATGGCTTTTATGCAGGGATTGACTAAGTCATCTTTTTGGGGGGTCCAAGCTTCTTCATCTTTAAGGGGTGGGGGAATCTGGTTAAATATCTGTAAAATTGTAAATGCTGTGGCAGAATTTGAATAGGAGAAGGTAGTTTGTTTCTCACAGTGCTATTCAGTGCTGCCTAGGGTTTTTTTGTACTGCTGTGTAGCAGGCTTAAAACAAAGGGCAGTATTATTTCACGTGAAGCGAATCCATTGCCACGCTGCAGAGTACATACGCAATTAGCATTGGTCATTAGTGAAAAACAGACACTTCAGTCAAATTAAGCCTTACAGGCAATGCGACATATAAATATCAGAAATCACATCTCTCTAATAGGTTTCATTTCTAAAGCTATTCTTACAGATTCATATTCATGAGATGAAATCTTCTGGTAGTGTATGTACTTACACGTACATTCCAGTAATTTGAAGTTGATGTATACAGTCATTTACCTAAAAGTATTACTTTCGGGTATAGTACTGAATTGGGAGCTTTAACAACAGTTGATCGCTACATGCTTGAAAGAGTTCTGTATAGATATTAATGTAGTACCATTTTTTATAATATTTCTGCTTACATTCCTGTACCAATTAAATTATTCAACTGGTGCTACAGAACGTTGCCCATCCTCGCTGATGTTTAAGTATTCTATACTTAAGTACCAAGGTATGGACATTGAATTAAAGGTATCCCAGCAATAAAAGCGGCTTGTGGTGTCTGCAGAATTTTGTGGTGGTATCAAATCTTTTGATTTTAATTGCTCACATAGAAGACTTTTTCATGCTGAATGATGGGTAGAAAAATGAAGGATTGCATCTCCTCAGGTGCCATGAGTATTTTATCCTTCTCCTTCCTATGTTTCTTGTCTTTTCACTCTTACCTTTCTGGCTTAGTGACCCAGTCTTGAGTTGTTTAGTTTGAAAACATTGGGCTGTCTTCAGGCCCTGGATGGGTTAGGCTATGCTTGCTCTGAGGCTTTCATTCAGATTCATTGCCTTCATCTCTTCAGAGATGCCAGATGTCCATTGGGAGATCAAGTGTGATTCCCTGCACTTGACTGAACTATTAGTGAACCACTGAAAATGGAAGAGCCACCCTTGTTATATGTTGCCTCAGCGAGTAGGACGTACTTGGTGTACAACTTTCCAATGTACTGAGCTCTGTTCCTTAATGTAAATCATGGTTATTGCCACTTACATCTTTGCATTGATGCATGCAATTCACTACTGGTCTTGATTAAGACCTTGCACAAGGGTGGCTGTTTCTAGATCATAATGTGTTTGGGATGGCTGAATGTTGGAGGCATAAGGGGTAAATGCTGTTAGATATATGATTGGCTAGAACTAACGACAATGTTGTGTTTCCCTACAGATCACGTTTAGGCTGCCAAATCTGCTTGAAGAAATCGATGGATGATATGACTGTTCGAGTACCAGAAGCTGTTGCTGATGCTAGACAATCAGTAGATATGAGTAAAAACTCCTAAAAGAAAATATCTTAGGGGTTTTAAAGAAGCTTAATTATTTTTATAACTTATTTTTAAATGTGTAATTAAATATGGAAACTTACATAATTGTGAGTTATTTTATATGACTATCAATATTAGATTAATGCTATTTTAATTTTCTTTATAGAACCTCCTATATTTTTACGCTTAAAATGCAATAATACTTCTTATAACTGATCATTGGATTATAAACATTAGCAAGTGTATTACAGATTTCATATAACATTATTCTGCCAAAACCTTTAATGAAAACTGGATCACTTCTACAAGACTTCTGAAAATCCCTGGGCATTTCTAGGTTTCAGACCTGGATATGTAAGAGAAAAAAACTTGTAAGACTGCATAGGGTCTTCTTAAAGTGTTGTCATTAAAGATGGTATGCATTAAAGACCTAATTCACGTTCTCAGTAAATATGATACTTCCTCAGCAAATAGTGGATTTTCAAGGTAAGGATTTTTCAAATGTTGGAATCTTAATGAGATGTGGCAAATTTTGTCTTGCAAAAATACTGTTAAAACCATGAAATCTAGGGGCCAATACAGAATGTTGGCACCTGCAGCTTAATTGCTGCAGTGCATCTCTGTTGCCCAAATCAGAAGTCAATAAACCTCAACTGTATTCATGTCTGACTACACCACAAATACGGGGATACACATGGCTTGGAAGAGTAAAGCCTTGGAGCTGTCTAATGGGAGAGCATAACCACTAGAGGTAGATGTAAATCCTTGCCATTCTCTGAAGATGGCCAAGTTGGGATTGAAGAGGGCAATGTTTGTCAATCTAAGATTTGTTCTGAAATCTTCATCCCTTACTTTTTCAGTTTTGCTCTTGTTCAGGAGTCATCCTGATGTTAGCTAAGGCATTCAGCTTGAAGGGATTGCTAGATTCTGGGCCTTGCGCTCAGGATCATTTCAATAATGGTTGATGTGAAATGACCAAGTAATTTATTCCATAAAGAGGGTAGGGGAGACCCCCATGATGGGATAGCGTGTGGGCTGATGATGAAGAGCTTTCAGTTGGATCTTGTTTTAGTCTTTCTAAAGTAGAGCAAAATAAAATAATGTCTCTAAGACTCTTTATTATTCTCTCCAGTTTTTGTTGCCTAAACACTTAAATGAAATGGTTGTCACTAATATAATAGTTACTACCCTTATAAGGTTATTTTAATATTTTGGGGCATATTTATATATGTAACATGTTTATTTACATTTGAATGATTTAATGCATTCATTAATGCCTTATTTGAACTAGTGACAATGACATCTAGACATCTTTTCTTGCATTATTATATTTATGGAAGAGGGAAAAATATTATTTTTCCAGTGTTGAATATTGGGATTATTTTGAACTTTATAAAGGGAAAAAAAAAGTCCCTCTTTGTTATGAAAAGAAATATTTTCTAGAACTGTATTGAAAATGGATCTAGTTGAGATTCTTTGATTTCTTCTCTGAGTAGCTATTACTTTGTTTCCTGGTATTCCCTCTGGACTTTCCCCTAAAACAAGATAAGCCTAATGAGATCTGCTCAGAACTTAATCATACAGGGTTTTCAGAATACACTTCCTATCTCATCTAATTCAAAATATGACTTCAGAGTTGAAATTTCCTGGCTTTTTGAAAGACGGAGAGTGCAAGGTCGGGGAGAAGGGTGGAAATAAATTGAAGACATGTTCTGAAGATAACTGCTGTCTTCCTCTTCAACTGCTGCGACTCTAACCATAATTTAGACGTTACCCTCCCACAATCAGGCGCTAAGGTAAATCAATTCTCCCTTTGTATTGCCTTGAGTTCATTTACATACAGTAATTATTATTAAATCTTGAACTTTTGTATTTTACATGAGATTCAGGTCTTTAGCTTCCAAGAGAGGGAACTCGGGTCATAACCAGATGTACTGTGCATTGTTACAGAGGAAAGAAATCAGGTTTCAGTACAGCTGTGGGGTTTGGGGGTAGGTGTTGGTTTTGGGGTTTTCTTGGATTTTGCTTTGGGTTTGTTGTTTTGGGTTTTTAGCTTTGTTTTCTGGGGGTTTTTTTGTTTGTTTGTTTTTTTTTTTTTTTTTTACTCACAGCACCAGGCGCTTCTCCCTGTGGGAATCTTGAAGCGCTTAACACTGTTAAACAAATGTGAAACAGCTCTCATGCGACAGTTTTCTTTCTAAGCCAAGGTTGTTTCATTGTGCGTTTCCTGTGACAGCTTGTCGTTACAAAGACTTTGACTCTCCTCTAGCGTGCCTGTGGAAGGAATTATTTAGCACAGCAAGGCAAAAAAGGACACTTAAAGTTCACTTTGAACTCTAGAGGTATCCCATCTTGCATGCAAATGGAAATCTCAGAAGGTGAAGGAACTGACATATAATCCCCAAAATGCACAGCTCAGAGATACTTGTTTCCTTATTGTCAAAATGATTTGCAAATAAATCTTATTTTATACCACTTTCTGACACACCTTGTTTGTATTGATTTTTCTTCCCTTTTTCTCCAAGTCATTGAATGTATTTCTGGGTGCAAAATGGAACTTAACAGTTAATGATGCAATTCAAGTATAAGTATGAATTATTGTGCAATGACACAAAGCATCAAAACTAGTTAAATGTATATTTGTTTACTTCCTTGTCCAAGGAAAGATTATAGGTAACTCATTTTCTAAAGGCATTTCCTTTCTCTGTAAAACAGGGAGTCAGTGGGTCTCTTCTGCCTCTCTCCCCTCAAAAATGAGGAGGAAAATCAGCATTGACTCTGTCAGTGCCGTACTTGTTAGTGTGTGGTATGATGCCTGGAGGGGAAGGCAGGAGGTGCCTCGTGCTCCAATGTCACCGCACCTCGTTCTGCCTGGGGAAGCTTCCATCATCTGGCCTGCACGCTGCCACTGGGGAGAGGAGGCGGCACGTTCTCCAGGCAGTTTGTTACTTCTCTGTCAGCAAAACATCTAAATCTGAAGTTCACAGCTTTTGGCTACAGGGCTCCAAAAGATTTATGGGAGGTATGTCCAAGCTTAGTTCACATCCTGGTTGGAGGCAAGCTGAAAAGGCCATGTCCAAAAAAGCAGCAGTGAAAGTGACAGTGCTTCCCCCAGTCACTGGTCTGGGCATGGAGAGGGTTCCCTACAACCTGACTTTGTCCTCTGCAAGGGCAAAACCATGTGGTGTGCACACGTAGGGCAGACTAAAAAATCCTTGTTCCTTGAGAGGAAAAAGGAAAAGTAAATCTTGGAGGAGAAGAGATGCTCAAGCTGAGTCACTGAGGTATCAGATGGTAGAAGCTGTTGCAAGGGGGCTGCAGCTGCTGTAGATGACTCGGTGATTTCTCCTCAAGTGATCTGAAAAGATGTGAAAGGGGAAGGGGGGCTGTTGCCGCTGGGGGTGCCCGTGTAGATCCATGTGCTGCTGCGGGCCGTCCTGCCTCAGTGCTCTCTCTCCCTGTTGTGCTGCCAGGAGAGTGACAAGAAGCGCAGTCTGTGTGTAAAACAACAGGCATTAAAAGCAATCCTGAGATTTACTTTCTAATCTCCTGGCCACCTCTCCCTTTTTTTATGAAGTTAAATGGTTTTGTTTTTTTTTTTTTTTTAATGTGAACCAATCCAAATTCAAAAAGGTCTTGTTAAAAGTAATTTCTGGCCAGCAGTGATTTATCACTTGCAAGCGGGGCAAACTCTTCATCGAAAGCCATGGCCCCGTTGTGCACAGAGGAGTATCTCTGGGGTCCTCCTCCACGGTTCTGGAAGCTGCCTTGACCTCAGCCCGGCAGCAGAAACGTTATTTTGAGCATCATCTAGCTGCCCACATGCTTCCATGAGTGGTGTTACTTCCACGCAGCCAGTGCAATCCCCCTCGTTCCTAACCCCTTCCATGTCACAGCACCTTCTTCCCCTAACAGGCAGGAGGGCGCACCTCTTGCATCTGCTAGAGATGAGAAAGGATAAAAAGGGTTTGGGACAGACTTGGTACAACTGTCTTTATGTCCGCTTAGGAACAGCGGAGCTTTCGCCTTCCCATTTCTGGCTTTTCTAGAGCATGTCTGTGCTAGAAAGCAGGATACGGCCTGAAATTCAGCTGCTGCTGACCCCAGGTGGTAAATCCCTGCAGCACAGCGCTGATAGGGATTAAAATTTGGGAGTGGGAACTGCGCAGCACGTTAAAGCAACCGTGGATGTGAGCCCAGCTTGGCTACAGCTTTCGGATGGAGCTCGTTACTATGGAGCCGGCTCGGGTGTCTATGGCTGTGAAAGAAATACAGGTTCAGTGTTACAGTGGAAAAGAGCTATTGCTGGGTCAGGCTAGGCTGCCACAGCTCCGGGTATCCATGCCCAGCTGGCAGCGAGGCTGAGCATGTAGTCCCATAGACAGACAGACACACCAGCATCAGCCATGCTGGTCAATGCAGACAGAAAATGGTGCCAGCCATCTCCCTCGTGAGCCCCAGGCCCTGCAGGCAGCAACCCGCTCCATCTGTGAGCCGACAGGGAGCCTCTCCCCTTGCTCGCGGGGCTGGTGGCTCCCCGTGACAGCCCTGGCAGCAGGGGCTCAGCCAGCTCTGGTGAGGTTACTGGGGTTCCCCTGCCTGTCATGGTGCCTCTGCCCCTTCGTGTTTGCGGGGATGAGCCGTCAATCACGTAACCTAACACTGTTCAATGACGGGACAGGACATCTGTGCTCCTGGTTTCTCCAGCAGGCAACAGAGGACATGTTACACATGAGAAGTGATAATGACATGGGACACGGGTGCCGAGTAAGTAACCGCTTCCAGATACTCCGGAGAGCTCTGTGGGCGCCTGTGGCAGCTGCACCCGGGCTGCAGCTACGGCTGGGTCGGTTTTCTTCCCTCTGGCAGCAAACTGCTGCTGGCAGCTGATGGGCTGAAATCTCTGGGTTTGGAGAGCTCTGTCCTGTCTCACTGAAGGAAATGCCAGGCCATAGATGGCATTTCTCCTTCAGGCTGTCTTTGATCAAAAATGGCTCTCCTTAATCCAGTTTTGAATCAAACAAATATCCAGAGTAGTTG
This sequence comes from Theristicus caerulescens, assembly GCA_020745775.1. Classification (NCBI taxonomy): domain Eukaryota; kingdom Metazoa; phylum Chordata; class Aves; order Pelecaniformes; family Threskiornithidae; genus Theristicus; species Theristicus caerulescens. The sequence goes on along the minus strand of CM036559.1, from coordinate 114,063,010 downwards.
GAGGTTCTTACTCCATCCAAGTGCATCTGAGCAGGTTCAGAGGCGGGTTAGAGGCTCAATAACCCTTCCTCACATAACAGCCCTGCTTTGCATAGGTAAGCCAGCCCTAGCTTTTGATCTGGTGAACGTTCACAGGCTTTACTGGTAATGGTTTGGAAGAAGGGCATTGCCTTCCTAGAAAACTGTCACTGGAGGGGAGAAAGGGAAAGAGCAAGCTGACGCAAGATCACAGTGATGCAGCTGCAGCCTCTTGGATCCAGGAGAGAGGCAGACATGTACCACCCAGGGAGCCAGCGATGGGTTTTGGCTGGGGATAAAGGTAGAAGGTCTCATCTCAGAGGAATGTTTAACAACAGATGAAAATAGCTGTAAAAGAAAACAAATGGTGTCATAGAGACAAGGCATATGGTAGCTCAGAGTGATGGGGAAGCTCATTCAGGCTGTGGTTCAGTTCCAGGGGACTGATGAGCGTCAGGAGGGAGCACAGCAGGGGATGGCCGAAGCAGGAGAGTTTCTGCTTCAGATTTCAGCACTTTTTTTTTTTCTTCCGGCCTAATTGAGTTGTTATGATCATCACAGCCATTGGATTGTCGTCAGAAATTACGAAAAACACATTCTGTCCTGGCATGAAAAAACAATCCATGTCCATTGCCTTGAAGTTTCCTGCCCTTCTGGGGCTATCCTTCAAGGAGAAGGGCAGCACAGGAGCCTCTGAGGCGAAGGCCCGGGGAAGCGGAGCAGAGCTGTCCCGAGGGTGAATGTTGTCCTGGCAGGGAAGCTCAGGAGCCTGGGATCTCCCTCCACCGAGTGACACATGCAGCAAATGTTGTACTTCCAGCTCAAACAGCCTGTGTTTGAGCAGCGCATGTGAGCTTCACGTTAAAAATGACCTTAATTAAAGACCTCATTGCCGGTCTTTATTCTCCACCACTTTTGCATTTTATTAAGTATTTGTCTCTGGATAAGAAGGATGGGAAATGTTTCTGATTTTCCTGTTACAGTACTTATTTCAGAGGTAAAAATGCCTAAAGGAGGCACAAGACATCGGACACCTTTACAGCAGCACACAGAAATGAAGGGGGAAACCAATTACCAGGGAACAGGAGTTAATTCTTAGAATACAAGTACAGAGTAACCTCAGGGTATTTGCTATGGTATTTCATTGCTTATATAACTGGTTAATCAGTGCTGCCAACTGCTCAGCGCTGGGCTGCTCCTGGTTTACCTTCACCATAAATAATACATTTAATCCATTTCTGTTTCATTTCAGCTGAACCACCTCTATAATGGCTCTAGATCCCGGGAATTTTGTAACATTAACCTTCCTCTGAGGGTCAGGTGCCAGAAATTCTTACTCTCTGGCAAAATAATTTCCCCCAATCTTTTTGCTAGTGAGTGAAAAATGAATCCCAGCTCCAAGCCTGAAGTGAGCTTGAGCTGCAGCACAGTCAGTGCAAGCACAACTGCCCGGCACTTGCTGTATTGCACGAGGCAGATGCAGCCAGCAGCTCGTGGTTTCTGCAATGAGATATTATTTACCAGAATGATAGAGCTTTTTTTGCTCCTTCAGATCTGGAGTGCATTCAAAAATACACAGGAAGGTCCTCTTGCTGAAAACTCGTGGTCACCTTTAAGCCTGGAAGGAGACCCGCGTTATTTAAGTTCATTCCTGGCAGCAAATTTGGGTGGATGCTGCTCTGACAGCAGGTCTGAATCTGTAAACACTTGACCCAAATCCAGTAAGGGAAGAAAAAGAACCTTTAGCCGATCCTTGCCACTTGCTCCCCATCTCTCCAAAATAAACAGACCAGTATGTTTTGGTTTAGCAAAAATGTTGAAACAAATTACATTTGATACAAGTCACAGCACTGTTTCAGAGCTGAAAACAGCAATATTCCTTCCATAGCACACGGAATATTTAGACATAAAAATAAACCGCCTAGCCAGGCCTTGCTGGTGCGTGCCCTGAGCTTCCTACACTGCTCCTGCCGGAGAGCCCCTGATTTATCGGCTGTTTCCCTCCTGCCCCATCGCCTGCAGCTCCTCACTCAGATCCCATGACTTCAACTCGCTCAGCGGGTACATCTGGTTTGTTTTTTTTCCTGCTCAGCTTCTGTCCTGTTTACTGTGTTGCTTTGTCAGAGAAACATCTGCAAAATGCAAAAATTTCCTTCATACCGCGCAAGTCAATATTTGCATTAACTGCTAACTCTGCTCATTTCAGTCATCGTGAAATTCTTCAGCTTTCTCTTACTTTCTGAGTAATCACGATGCCTGGCATCCTGACGGGGTAAACTGCTGGTAGAAATAAAAGCCCCTCCAGGAGCCCAGGTGTCCTGGTTTCAGCTGGGATAGCGTTGATTTTTCTTCCTAGTAGCTGGTATAGTGCTGTGTTTTGGATTTAGTATGGGAATAATGTTGACAACACACTGATGCTTTAGTTGTTGCTAAGCAGTGCTTACACTAAGTCAAGGACTTTTCAGCTTGCCATGCTCTGCCCAGTGCACAAAGGAGCTGGGAGGGGGCCCAGCCAGGACAGCTGACCCACACTGGCCCCAGGGCTGTTCCATACCGTATGGCGTCATGCCCAGTATATAAACTGGGGGGAGCTGGCTGGGGGGCAGCGATCGCTGCTCGGGGACGAGCTGGGCATCGGTCGGCGGGTGGTAAGCAATTGTATAGTGTATCACTTGCTTTGTATATTATTATTGTATTATTATATTATTATTATTATTACTATTATTACTACTATTCTATTTCATTTTACTTCAATTATTAAACTGTTCTTATCTCTACCCATGAGTTTTCTGACTGTAACCCTTCCAATTCTCTCCCCCATCCCACTGGGGTGGGGGAGTGAGCGAGCGGCTGTGTGGTGCTTAGTTGCCAGCTGGGGTTAAACCACGACACCAGGGAAAGGGCGCAGGAGCAGCTCCCAGCTCCAGAGCTGCATCCTTGTGTTTCAGTACTGCCTTGGCCCCTCTTCAGTCCCCGGGAGCTGTAGGGGGAACTCAGGGCTTGGCCCCGGCGTAACGCTGAGGCACGGCTCGGTGCACGGGGCCACAGAGGAGCAGCCAAAATGAATTTGTGGAGCACACGTATTCTCAGAGCCATGCAACGCCAGAAAACCTCACATTTCTCCTGCGTCGCTTTCGCTAAAGCTCCTTCTGCAAAGTGCTGAAGGCACGTTGGATGGCTGAGTGTACAGCAAGGGACAATTTAATTAGTGACTACTTAGAAACCTCATGTCTGAACAGCTTCATCCGCCACTGTGTCCTTCGTACGCTGTCTCTGCCAAGCACGACTCTCTCTTCTATTGCTATTAACTTTGATAGCCGCCTTAAAAAAATGATTGTAATTACTTCTGAAGAGATGAAGCAGCAGAAATCTCGAGCCTGCTTCCTCTGGTTTTTCCCAGGTTATCCACGGCTCTTGATGCCATCTGTAATGTCAATGTGCTCTTTTTCTAATTTCATAGCCTTGATATTAGTGCTTTTGAAAAAAATCCCCATTGCTGATAACTTCTCGAGGACCTGGCTGGGAACTTTTTGACTTCCAAACTTAATTCCAGGCTACACTATTTTCACAATTACCACTTTTATTTTCTCATGGAAAATGTGAAATAAACTGCTGAATAAAACAATTCTTTTTTTCTTGAAAAAAGTGTGAAATTTGAATATTTTTCTTTTTTTTATTCCTCTTCATATAGTGAAAGCTGTTCATTTAAAAGGCATGGGCAGAAAATAAATTCTGTTGGTTTGCACATGATACCATTTAATTCTGGTAAGCTTGGTCATAATGTTTTCCAAATCTGATAATTACTGAAATTGTCTTTAAGTCTGTCTATAGCACAGTCTCTAAAAGATCTTTTCTAACATTACATTGTTTTCCAAAATGACGGGCACAGGGTTATAAACACAGGATATTCAGCTGAATTTAAAAATTTAAAATTTCTAGTGTATCCAATATGTTTATTGCAGGACTTGTCCAGATTTTTTGAGGAAATTGATTGTATTGAAATTTGGTGTGTTTTCACAGACTTCAGACTTAACAGTCTGTTAAATAATTCCTGGTACATTATAAAACAGTTACCTTTAACATTTTTTTTTAATTCAGTATGATACCAAGAGTATTGCTCGCATGTGACATTGTCTCTATTTGATCTATAGGGGAAAAAAAATTACACTTTTTTCCATTAAAAAAACAAGTAGACAAGTAGAACAAAAAGAAGTAGAGGAGCAGATTCAGTCTTCCTGGCCAAGGGTTCACTGGGGCTGGAGAGTCGGGGCAGAGTGGTTGTGAGTCCATGGCAGGTGGCCACGGTGGCCATTAGCCAACCCTTGGCTTGTCTGTAGGGTAACAGAGAGATTTAGTAACACATTAGATGGTGTTTCCAGTGCCCTTGAGGGCATGAGCCACCGTGGGACTTCTTGGTACCCACAGACTGGAAGGGGCTTCTTAATGGTGTTTGTTCATAAGGAGATAGCTTACCAAGAAATACAAAATTTACCCTAAATTATAGTCAGTAATTTTGTCACTAACTGGTTGGTAAACTTGAAGTATTTTGGTCTATGAAAGTGGTTTTGTTGCTCTTTTTTTTAAACATAGTTCCCAGGAATAAGGATTTAGTTGAAGAGTTAGTTCAAGGGTTATTCTTAGTGTAGAGCTTCTGGTGTGACATCTGTGAGCCCAATGTGTCCTACCCTGATGTGAGCTGAGCAGCCATCACAGGAACATGTTGCTTTAGGAGGAAAAACTGGTGTCTTAGCAAAAGAAAAAAACTCTGAAAAAACTTTTCAGAGATCAAGGCTGAGAAGGAGACCACCCAGTTGGAAAAATAACCATGTTCATGGAGTCCACGATATTAGAAGCCAAGAGTGAGAAACGGAGTGCTGTGAAAGCACGTCTCTCATGGGTAGTAGCATACTTCTGGGTCTTTAACAGCTCTTCCAGTTAGTCAGTTTTGGTGACTAATGGTCATTTAGTTTTCACTCAAATAATTTCCACGAGAGCATTTTGGTTGAGCATGGGTATCATCCTGGGCTTTTGGCGTTTCTATCATGAGGACGCATTGTAGAGCTGTATCAGCCTGTTTTGTGCCTGCTTTGGCAAGATCTGTCTCCATTTGATGTTTGTTGGACAGAGGTATCTTGCTTCTGGTGATGAGATTGGAATGGGTGGGACGTGCCTGGAGGGCTAGAGAGGTTGTGGGTAAAAAGGTAGTTTTAAGAAAAGTTATTTCAAGGTATGATGTTTCAGCTAGGTTGCAATTATCCAACATTTTTCAAGATGAAGGAGGAGAAAAACTCATGATCTTGGGTGGGAAGATGAGTCTTTTTGTTTTCCTGTCAGTCTGCATGAAGTATGTAAATACTCAGATGCTATCATTTGTCTTGGGAAATTAAGGAAATTGGAGTGGGAGGATTAGAGACATTTTTAATCACCTCTGGCTCTGCATCCAAGGATTTTTTCTATGATTCATCTTCATTATGGGCAAGGAACTTCTCCGCTGGGCCTCAGAGGGTGCAAACCTCTGTGGCCGCATCACTGCAACTACATCTGCTTGCCACCACTGAAGAGCTGACTCTTAACTTCTTCATTTGGGGATCTTGGGCTCTTTTAGGTGTCTGTATGTAGAGAGTTTGACATTGTGCACCTCTGCTCCCAGGGCTGTGTAACCCCTCCCTGCCTGCACTGCACTGCCCTGCCTTGCCCTGCCCGTCGTGGGAGGCTGCAGCTCAGGGACGGTGCGAGGGCTTGCTGCCAGCCTTGTGACCAGTAAGGCACCTATGTAAGACATGGTACATGGGTCCCTCCAGCACCTTCTGTCTGGCAAAGTCCATAATGGCAATGCAAGATGCAGGGTGATCTGAGGAGCCTTTATGGTTCATTTGTTTCCCTGTAATCTCTGGTGGCTGACTATTTTTTTCTTTATTTTTCAAGGGGGGCATGGACAAAGGGTGATAATCAGCTTAGGTCCAGCCTAGCACCTCATGACAGATTTTCTGCTCCCTGGGGGTTTGCTGTGCCTGGGAGTGGCTTAAGGTGGTTTTACATCTTATGTTTGATGGATACCTATGCTCAAAATATTTACTAATCCCAGCTTTATCAGGGACTACACAACCAGGTGTAGTAATACACCCTCTCTGCTTAATGTTTGTTGTTCAAATGGAATTTGAAACTCCACCCAAATTGACCTATAATCTCTTATTTTGTACAGTGTGCATTTTCAATTGATTTGTGAGGTCAGTGTGTGTGTGCTGCTTTCTTCTTTTCCAGGTTAGGACAGTCCCCTTCACAACAGAGACTCTTTCTGTCCTGGGAAATGATCTTTAGAAGATGTCGTGAGAATGTATAAATACGATAGAATTGGAAACTGAAATGTGGCATTTATTTGTTGGGCCAAACATTAAGCAGCAAGCAGTAAAAAGGAGTAAAAAGGGTAATACATTAATTGTGTTATTTAAACGTATTTAGTTGGTAATGCTGATGAGTGGTGAGGACATTATTGGAAAGCTTTTGTTACAGGAAAGGATAAAAATAGAATTAATAGCTCCTGCAGGCAATTACTCTTAAAAATCACAGCTTGTTCCTTGTCTCAGGAGCTCAGTGGGACAATGGAGCTCTTGCATAGGGCCAGAACGGACAAAGATGAGAAAACCTGACCCTTGCTCCATGCCAGGTTTCTCCCTGAGAAATTCCCCCCACCCACCCAGACCTTGCTCTTACCTCTACAAGACTGAGAGTGGTCTCCCCTAGGCAGCTTGAGGGGTTCAAAGAGCACCTATGCACACAGTAGCCACCTCGGTAGTTCAAAGCAGGGTTTATGTGGTTGGTGGTGGCTGCCGCTGCCAAGGGGTGGGCTGCAGTGCCAAAGGGGCCTCTGGCTTTAGGCAGCCTCTGGGATGTGCAATGCACAAAACCCCTCCTACTCCACCCCACCACACCTAGGTCACGTCTAGAGGGTTTGTGACTGCCCTTCAGTGCTCTTCAGATGGTAAAACAGAGGTAACTGTGGCTAGAGCTGCTCCTTCCAAATCCCACCTAAAATGGGATTTAACCTAAATTCCACCTAAACCGTAGAGACCCACTTAGTCTTCTCTCTACCCCTAGGTGGCATGACACCTAATTCAGGAGATGTCTCCCTGCGTGAACTTCTGTTTCCTTGTGCCTAAAGTCAGGAGTGGGTGAACACTGGGATGCCCTGCTCCAGGGTGTCCTCTCCTATCTAAGCTTACTGCAGTCCAGAAGGTTGCCTGTAACTCTGAAAAAAACTCTCATCTTTTTAACAGAAGTCAGCTACTTACCTTGAGCAGAAAGAGGAGTGCATCCCAAGGAAGTGTTTTGCTATTTGTTGCCTGCACAGTGAACGAGAAAAGGTAGCACATAACGTAGCTGGTCTAAACTGCTCTCTGGAGGCACCTGAGCTCGGTGTATGGTGAACAGAGAGCAGCAGAGGCTTAACTTCTTGTGTCCTGGATTAGAGTCTGGAAAGTCCTCACTGACTGTGTGGGAGCCTTGGTGTCATGTCTCTCTGGGGAGCCTTATTATGGCCTTTCAACACGTAAAGGGGGCTTGTAAGAAAGATGGGGACAGACTTTTTAGTAGGGCCTGTTGTGATAGGACAAGGGGTAGCGGTTTTAAATTAAAAGAAGGTAGATTCAGACTAGATATAAGGAAGAAATTTTTTACGATGAGGGTGGTGAAACACTGGAACGGGTTGCCCAAAGAGGTGGTAGATGCCCCATCCCTGGAAACATTCAAGGTCAGGTTGTACGGGGCTTTGAGCAACCTGATCTAGTTGAAGATGTCCCTGATCATTGCAGGAGGGTTGGACTAAATGACCTTTAAATGTTCCTTCCAAACCAAACCATTGTATGATTCTATGGTACCACTTGGTTCTACTTGGAGGTACCTTCTGATGTACCTCCATCCATCTGGCAGTCAGGTGGTGGGACTAAATCAGTGGCCAAGGCTCCTTTTTTGGGGAGTGGAGAAGGAGGCACTCATTTCACTGCAAAGAATGGCTTGGGGATGGGAGGAGGCACCTCTGAACGATCCTTCAGCTGTAGGGGAAACCCAGCACTGATCTCACAGTAGTTCTTGGATGGCTGCAGTCTCACCCAGGCTTTAGGACAGTGGGTCATCCCCTTCTCCTTCAGTTAGTAGCCTAAAATCCAGGTACATATCGGTGTAAGGTAGATGCCCAGTGACCTGATTCTGCAGGAAGAAGAATGCAACAGCTGCATTTGGAAACTCCCTGCTATGAGCCTGTTTTTTTCTCTGATGCAGGCACAGTTAAAGAAAATGGATTTTTGCATGTTTACTGGTTAAACGTTAAAGGTATAACTAGCTCTTCTTTGGGACTGCCTGTGATTGTCCCAAACAAAATCAGTAATCATTATGGAGTTGTGAGTAATCACTGAGGACTGGGAGTCTCCTGTATCATTAAGGCCCATTCCTGGATAGTCATGAATGTCCTGTCTCTGCACTGTGGCCCCTGAGGCTGTCAAGCACCTGCTTTACAGCGCTTCCTTAGGCAGGATTCTCAGTAAAAATGGTGCAGGGTGGCTCAGAAGAAAATCTGAGGTGGCCATGACCGGATGGTCTGAAAAATATGGAAATTATAGATGCACATGTCCTCATTAAGCCTCCAATGTATGGTACCTTCAGCAACTTTGGCTCGTTTGTGTTGCAGTTCGTATCCTCTCAATTACCACACACATCTTGTACTGAGCTCTGGGTTCTCCTACCGTTACTCTCTGGTCTGTTCTGCCTAATTTTCTTGTCCTACATGCAAGCATCCTCAGTGAGGCCTTTTCCCTTTTGTAAACATCTAGTCTAGACAGATATTGAGTCATGTTAGGAAAGACCTCTCCACTGGATGGGTGAACATCATCTCTGTCCTACATGTGGTGGCTGACCGGCAGCAGCCCAAGTTTAAATTGAAAGGGGTTAAGAAAGTCTGACACCCACAAAATCAATGGAGCTGGGACGGGGGCACCCACCCTCCTCGCTCGCTGCCACTGAACCCCTGAGCTGCTTCCCTGAGCGTTAATGAGCACAGAAACCATTTGGGCTCCAAAGAGTCTCACGGCCACCCCGGGAGACAGGGGGTGGGGGGACGGGCCAAAAGAATGGCAGCTCAATTTATTGTTAGCCTACAGCAGAGAGAGAGAAAGCCAGAGATTCACTTGGCTAACTCTCCAGCCAGAAGCCAGCGCGTTTTTTCTGGAGGAAAGGATCTGAGAAATGTAAAAAAATTGGACCAATGCGGTTCGTTAAGGGCGTGTTATAGGAGCATTTGACGCTTTCCCTGGAATTATCTTTTAGAAAACAAGACTTTCAGCGGTTACAAAGACTGGCAGGCAGAGGAGTAAGCAGCTGTGCCTCTGCTGCTGGCTGTTTCCTCCGGCACAGCCGGACCACATCTGCTACGGCCCAGCTCTTCCTCCCCTTCCCCTTCCCCTTCCCCTTCCCCTTCCCCTTCCCCTTCCCCTTCTCCTTCCCCTTCCCCTTCCCCTTCCCAACAGCACATAATCCTGGGTGGGGAGCTGTTGGGTAAAGCTTGCAATGGAAATGTCTTTCCTGACACCCTTCAACAACATCTAAGCAAAGGAGCTCTGAAATAGAAAAGAAGAATAGTGCATCATCTCAAGGAGTATTAAGAGGCAACGTCCCTATTTCTGCCACACATTAGCATCAGTTCCCCCTGCACCGATGTCTGAGCACAGCCCTCGCAGCATGGTGCGGTGTTCTCTTTTGTCATGCTATGCTGGAGTCCAAAGCTATTTAACGAACTGCTCTAAAGTAAATACAGCTTTAGAGAAAAATGTAGGCTGGATCCAGTCGTTCAACTCCTTCAGCTGCAAGGCATCTTTGCCTTGAGCCAGCTCATGAATCAGGGCTGTGGGCATCATTCCTGAGAGGTCCTGTGGGATGCATGCGGTGGCTGGGATGGGTGCCCTGTGCCCCCAGCCCACCATGCTGGGTCGAGGTGGGACCTGGCACTCAGCACACCATTTGCTCTGGAGCAGGAACCTGCTGGGAGCCTGCGGTGCCACAGGAACAACGGAGGGGCCTGAAGACCCCTCAGGAGATGGTAACCATGAGTTCAGCATATGGGTGTGCTCAGTGTGAGAAGAGCTATCCCCCATGCCAAGCTGGGCTGTGGTTATCTGTTCTTCACGGTTAATGAGAACAACTCCTCCAACAATTATTGCTAAAGCAAGCTGCTGAATGGAGAGCTCTGACCTCCATGTTTTAGAGTACTGCAAGAGCAGCTCGCTTTGCTCTCCTCATCTGAGCTAATTTCTCTGATGCAGAGATATGATTGTTCTTCTTGCCCTGCTAGATGCTATTCAGTGTGTCACTGGCTGCTGAGGGCACAGACTAATGGTCATTGTTGAAGCATTTCCTCAATGGCTTAATTAAGGAGTAAGAATTCATTTTATTACACAGAAATAATTAATAAAGCCTGAGCCACTGTTGTGATGAGAGGAAGAGTAATGACGGTTTTAGGAACAGAGCAGGTCTCCCTGACTGAGCCCAGCTGAGGTCTCCTGCCCCATATGCACACATGTGCTGGCCTTCCCTCTCCTGCTCAAACTTTGCCCTATTCAAACACAGATAGATGTTTGAAAAACAATATTACTTGATTCAGAAAAATCTATTGTAAAAAATGTTTCTTGTCTGGCTCTTCTGCCTTCTCCTTAATTTCTTACTCTGACAGTCACCTGGATAAAAGGAGGTGGAGGAGGCAGTAGACACTCTACACCTTGACTTCGAATGCCAAGCAGCATGGCATGCTTACTGCAAACAGGGGGAATATGGCATGGACAAATAGCTGCATTTGGAGAGCAGTCACCAGCAGATGAGAGGCCCCATGGCTGTCTGCACTGGAAGGGTCTCTGCAGGGGTCTGTCCTTCCCCGCTTGCCTCTGCACCTCCAGACCATTTGGAGATTGGAGCTGAGAAGAGCATTGCAGACAATGCTAAGGTAAAAGGGATGGCTGGCTGGGATGCAGGCTGAATGCGGGCTCTTTGGGTGCCCACCAAGGTTTAGGGGTATATACATGGGTGTCCACACGTGAGCTAAGTCCTGAGCTCCCATGGTATCTACTGGGGATCCAGTAAACATGGTCAGTGGAGTCCAGAGAGTGACTCAGGTCGTCTAAAGCAAGCACCAGGGAAGGATCTGACTGCCAAAGCATACATGTCTATTGCCACGTTGGAGACAAGCGACACTGTTTGGTCTCCAGGTGCTGTCCCAGGGGGTGAGGGACCCTGCACCTCCTGTGTGGCATCTGCCAGCCCTGCACAGCTGCATCCACTGTCCTAGGACATTTTGAATAGCAGCAAGTGCCCATGTTTGGGCAACGCATCTCACCTGCCAAACAGCTCTTCATGCCATTAGTCGTTGACCAAATTGCTGCCTACGCTCTACTGACTGTACTAACTGCAGTGGGAGCTGGGACGCCTGGCACATGTGTACACACCTGAAATTAGGGGTCTAAATCTTGAAGTGAATCCCAATAGGAAAATCTAAATTCAAAATGACCTGATGACACTGGAGTAATAACAAGACATCAGGAAGATGATGTTCAGCCACAAGAGGCTGTAGGACATCCAGGGCTGGATCACAGCGCAGGAGGACTAGGTGACCACCTTGGACTCAGGGCAGAGAGTTAGGCCCTTTTCTCCAACTATATCCTAGCCAGATATTTCTTCAATTAAAAATGGCATTTTACATCTCCCTGTCCTGCCCTTTGTCAGGGGCACATCTCCAGATTCAGGATGGGCTGGTGGGTGATTGCTGACTGCTCTGTTCCCCGCTCAGCCACCCCGTGTCCTCCTCCCAGCAGGCTCAAGGCTGCAAAGCCTTGGAGGTTTCTCAACAAACAGAGAAGGAAATCACATGGAATCAAATGGAACATTTAATTCAACCTGAGATATTGAATTTCTGACTTTTTTCTTGACTTGTCTAAAAGTATGTCATAAATTGAAGCAAGATCTGATGTAGAATTTAATTTTGCTTTTTTCATCTAAAATATCAGCAGAATAAAGGGAACAGGGCTTCAGCACCTTTTAAACAGAAACAATTAAGCAAAATTGATGTGTGTTTATGAAATGTTTCAATATAACTTAAACCCTTGTCTTCCAACAGAAACATATTTTGGCCAAAAATCTCCACTCCGCTTTTTTTATGATCTACAACATAACCTGCAAAGACCACGATGTAACTGCTGCAGAAAAGCTCTAACCACCCGACAGAAGCCTCGTATCTCCCTTTTTGCTTGCAAAGAGCTGCTCTCTAGTCACTACTGCAGCAGTAATAATAATTGCCGATATTGCCAAGAATTTGCATTTCTGGTTATCTTAAAGCTTGGTATTTCAAATGAGAGACTTCAGAGAACTAATTAGCACATTGGCTCATTAAATGCTAAAAAACGTGCTCGCTGCCTAGGTAGATGGAGCATCCAGGCCCTTGACCCATTTCCCAAAGGCAAACACATCTCTGCTTCCTTCAGCTTTATTCACAGCAGTCTGAATTCTTTACAATGTGTATGCTCAGGGAATGCCAGTTTATACCATCTACCAGTTTTTGCACCAGTGCTGGGAGGCCTGGGCACTGCCCCATGGCCATCACTGTCCCAGCCCGGCACCGTGGTGACATGGGGCAGGACCCCCGGCACAGCCCGGCCGTGAGCGGCAAGGGGGCGGTGGGCTCAGTGGTGCATCCCTCCTCGCTACAACGAGCGACCTGCCTGTGCTCCAGCACAGGGACGGTGTTGCCAAAAATGCCATAGTGAGTCAAGCTCAGCCTACAGCCAGTGTGTGTCTGTGGGGAGAGAGAAAAGCGAAGGGAAATTATAGCAGCTCTGTGCTCACGTTCTCCTCTTACTCTTTCTCAGAACCTAAAGAAATGGCTGTGGCTCTGTGTGGAAGTTAATTAATGACAGTAAATAATATTCCTTTGTGCTAGGAGTGAATAGTGCCCTTTATTTGGGGATCTCAGTGTACTTAATGCTCTGTATTTAATTCAGCTTCACAACAAAAGCTAGCTGAATTATTCATTGCAAATAAATTATCTGAAGAATACGGTCCTTTTTTTGCTGTTTGCGAGCCCAGCCTGCTTTCTTTGATGCCCTTTTCCATAGCCAGCAGTGTCTCTGCAACGATTTGGGCAACCGACCCACAGCACACAGCTTGTTGTGCTCTTTGCTAATTGTGAGAGCGTGTGTGCACATGTCAGGGCGGCAGGAGAAGGGCGGCAGCCTCCAGGTCTTGCTAATGGGATGAGCAAACCTTTGAACAGGGGAGAAAGCAATAAGCAATGCTGAGCATGTTCCTCATCTGTTCACATAGATGAATACACACACGTGCATATGTATACGTAGCTTTTCATATGCACACTGGTGTTCATGGACAGCCCTGTCCTCACCTTCCCACCTCCAGAAAGAGTTGCTGCTCCAGGCAATTTTGTCAAAAGTATCAGTTTTGTCAGTATTTGATGTATTTCTGTGTGTTCATGAGCAATGAACCACCCAGATGTGGTGGCCGTCGGGGAGCCTCCAAAGGACAGCTCCCCACTGGGGGTGTTAGAGCTGGGCTGGACATGGAAATTCCCTGGCCAACAGCCAAAACGCTGGGCACATGGCAAGATGTCACTAAATCTCTAGTTTAAGCCTCATGGTAAATGAAGCCATGATTGACAATCATGAATTTTCCAAGATTTTAACACAAAATTTTTGCTTGCTGTTTTTCGCTGGTTTTTTGCCTGCTTATTTCTTCTAAAGAATAAGGTCACCTTTATAAGAAGGGCTTGGTTTTTCTGTCTCAAACGTGATGCGTTGTCTGGGGTGTTATATTGGGTGTTCACCCAAATGCCCTCCGTGCCGGGTGAAGAAAGCACTCAGACACCTTGGCTGGGGTCCAGCAGGAACGTGATGCTCAGGAGATGGTGAGAGACGTGTTTCTCCATCCTGGGAATGAGCCTCCCTAACATGCTTCATTCCTGAGGTCCCTTTGCTTTACACCCCTGTAGGATGTGAGATATTTTCATTTCCATTTTGACTTGCAGATGTATGGAAATTCATGGTAAAATGGCCGTGCTTCTCCCCATGGACTTGCCTGCTGGAACCAAAGACCAACCCGCTGGGTCTGGCACACGGAGCCACGTTGTGGAGTTGAGTTATTCCAGTGTCACCTGGGTAGGAGATCAATGGATGAGAGACTGGCAGAAACAAAACCAGCAGGGTGCTTGTAACAACAAAAGGACTGTGAGCTCTTCCAGTGAAGATGGCAAGTGTGATACTGGAGCCACTTTGTCACTGGAAATACAAGAAGCATCAGGGGCTGGTGGTTTACACCACTATTAACTGTTGACTCCAGGTGTGATGGACACTCTCTTCTACAAGGTAGATGATCCACATGCCATGAGACAGGTTCTCCCTCTCAAGGGTGGGATCTAGTCCCTCCCATGGATTAGGCATATTCTTTATTTGTGATTTTGGGAGACTAATGAATCATTCCTCCCATAGGTAGTGGAGAGGCATGGAGAGAAGAACGTGGCCTCAAAGCTTCTTGGAGGGACCCTGTGTCTGCTGAATTGAGATGTCTAAATATAGGTGGAGAGGATAGACCAGGGTAGGGTAGACCAGTTCCCCCTTACATCCTATGTGGACTGCACATCTAAAGTACAGCCAGGAAAAAGCTCCACGGAAGGGGATTTAGCACCCAAGGTCTTGCAGCAGGGTCAGGCAGAGCTGTGGACACAGCCCACCTGTATACCTGCTCCTGGTCTGATGCTCTGGCCCAGAGAAACTGCAGCTTGCAGTGGGATTATTTCCTATTTTTCAGAAAATAATTCAGAAGAAGGTGCTTTTGAACTGCTTCTCTATTGCAAACAAGCAGTGAAAGGTCTCCTGGGATGCCTCAAGGATGGAGAAGCAGATCAGTGTTCATTCTGGATGTGGATCAAGGCTTCAGGTGTCCCTGTCCTGCTCTGGAGGGCTGTCCTTTCCCTCTCCCTCCTTGGGAGGCATTTTGCTTCCCAGCTGGGGACCCAGACCTGAAGAGAGGTTGCTATTCCCTGTGTTTGGGAGCTCAGCAGCCAATCCCACCTCCTTCCCTTCTCTGTGGTGCCCGCGCTGCTCCAGGACTCCTGTGGGGCGCCTCAGAGCAACATGGGCACCATGGCTGCTTCCCCAGAGTCTACCATCACCCTGCCCCACTGCATGGCCTCAGCATTTTCTCACCTTGTGGACACACAGAGCATTTTTATACCTTAGTCCATGCCCTGGCCACGGGCATCTTTCAGCCCTCTATGCACCCCACTCATCTCCCAGCACTGCCATACTTACCTGCTCAGTTCATTGCAATAACCCTCAATAAAATAAATGTATTTTAAAATAAATAGGTTTCAGGGCCTGATTCTCTGCCAGCTACGTAAGAAAATCAGATTTGAGAGCATCCATCCCTGTATGAGATGAGAGCCTACACATTCCTAACAGAAAGCTAAGTGAATTCATATGGGGACTGTATTAAGGGTATAAATACCTCGGAGTGATGGGCCTGGACTAACAACCCGTTTTATAATGGGACCTGCTCTGCACCCACATCATGTGGGTCCCCTGACCACAAGGCAGGGCTGGAATTTTGTTCACAGAGTCTTGTTTGCAGAGTTGTGGCTTTTATGGCCTTTTTGAAGGTGAGAAAAGTGAAGAATTTATACACAGTAAAAATTCTTGGCAAAGTTGGAGCCTCCAGTTTCTGTGTAATAAACCAATTACTCTGCTGTTGAATTTACACACCTCAGACAAGTATACTGTAAACTCATATCCCAATGTAAAAAAAAATGCAAAAAATTCAGACTTTGGCTTTGCCAAACATTTTATTGGATAAATTCTTCATATTTTTTTAAATCTAGACAGGACGCATAAGTACTGAATACTTTTTCTTAGTTCTTACACAATGAAAAAATATTTCCAAAGTCTCTACTTAATAAAATACTAGATAGATCTCTGTAATAGAAATTAAAATTGTAAATGGAAATTTGATAGGGAGCAATTTTTCCAGCAATGTGGGAACATCTGGGATGGTTTCTAATTTATTTAGAAAATAGGCATGTGGGCTCAAGCCCAGCAAGGAATTTAAGCACATAAATGATCTTCTTGGACTTCTCTGGGGCTATTTATGCATTTAGGCTAAGCCCAAGCCCAGGCACTCTGCTGAAGTTGACCTTCCAGACTCTTCATGCTATCTCTGCATGAAAAGTATGACATCATTCAGATGCTGCACGTTTCTGCAAGTATTTGGATATTTAGTAGAGGGATAACAATGCCATGGAAGTATTCAGATGGGCATGAGCAACAAAGAGCATCTTTCAATGCCAACCTGTCCTCACTGCTCTGATCTGTAGAGACCCAACCCTGCTTGAAAAGGTGACTTTGGGGCATGAACTTCCTCGGCTGCCTGGTCACCTCCGGTTTCTCAAGTCAAAGGCGCTTGTGGACATGGGATGGTGGCGTCAGACATCTGTTTCCCAAGCAGATGTGCCGATAAAGCACCTGACCGCAGCCCTGCCTCCTTCCCACCACCCCCACCAAGCCAGCCCCCCAGCTCTCCTAGGGGAATGGGTGATCTTGGTGCTTTCAATGGTGTTTCAGATAAAAACAGGTTGTTCAGGTAAAACATTTTAAGTAGGCTGCTCCTGTTAGCAAAGCTGCTATTGCCTGCTGTGAGGTTGAGGGTCCACATGAGCTGCTCCCCGTAGCAAATGGCGACTGGCCCCTTGGTGGCTCCAGCTGGATGTGGGAAGATCATCCCTCTCCTGCTCTAAGTCCGTTCAATACATTTTACACCACATCTTTTGTGCAAGCTGCCCATGGGGAACCTGACATTTAAAAAAACCTTCCTTTTCAAAACTGTTTGCTGACTATGTTGTAAGGTAGCTGCACATACACAGTGCTTTCACACACGAACAGCATGGGTGGCAGGTACTGTTGCTCTCTGGCTGCTCATGATTAACATCTGCTAGTACGTACCCACACATGGGAAACGGGTCTCTCCGGTAGCTGGCATTAGCTCCTCAGTCTGCCCCAGAGCTGGCCTCAGGCCCTGGCTTCCCCAGGTGCTGGCACCGGCACCCTCCAGCCTCTGGGGTTCGTGGTGCCGCTCCGGTTGCTGGCACTCGGTTCTCATGCTGCTGCCCGCCAGTCTGGCTTGGAGGTTGCTGGTGGTTTCTGACACCGGGTCAGATTAGATGGTGTGCCTGCACAGAATGTGGATGGAAAGAATGGAAGAGTAATTATTATTAGTAGTAAATAATTATTTACATCATTCTATAAGAATATTTAGTAAGACTGTAGGGCTGGCTGTGGTGATGGGGTGCAGGCCCTGGTCAGACAAGCGTACTGACCAGCCGGCTGTTACCCAGGACCAGCCCCTTTTATCCCCTTTTCCCTCTATTTTCTCACACTGGTTCCTCCCCAGTCCACCTGGTTCCCTCCCTTTCCCTGCCATTGATCCTTCCCCTAAACATCCCATAACAAGTCTTGCACATTCCCACAACCCCCTTAATACACCTTACGAGAAGTTGTACAACGTCCCCAAACGCTTTTCCCCTGCAGCCCCCCGTGAGCCCCGCACCCCCGCCAGCCTGGGGAGGGGGTGGCCCCGCTGGCTTCTCGGTGGGGTTCACCCAGGGACCATGGGCTGACCCCTCTCCTCCAACGGTCCCAGGGAGCAGGTCGGGGCTCCCCTGGCACAGGTGGGGTGCCTGGGATCCTGCACCCAGCATAGACCTCTGATCCCTGGAACATCCCTTATGTTCCCACGGCCAGGCTTTAACACCAGCGGGTGCCCTCCACAGCTCACTCTTGTTTCTTCAGCCCTTACCATGGGGGCTCACTGTCTAAACCCTCTGCTGGGATTGTGTAGCCCCAGCTGTGTATGTCAGCAGCGTGGTCCTGTCCCTTCCCTCCCCGGCTGGCAGACCAACGGCCACCCCGTGCCCATCCCGGCCCCTGGGCAGCAGGAAACCCTGCAGAAGCTCCTGCTACCCAGGAGGAGGAGGAGGAGGAGCTGGAAGAGGAGGAGGAGGAGGAGGACAGCCTTGCCTTCAATGGTCACATCAGAATTAAGCTGCTTCTGAGAGCAGTTTTGTAGCAGGTTGATGGAAATAGTTTGTGACAAGAGAATCAAGTGCAGAGAAATAATTTCTATATTGAAGACACCTCTCCTACATAGGGTCACTGAATGGCTAAATTCTGAAATATTTAACTTAATGCAACTGGCAGCAGCTACTGGAGTACTTGTCCTCAAGGAACTGCTGACATTTGCAGTGAAGCCACTATGAAACCCAGACAAAATAAGGCCTGGAGCAAACCTAGTATCAAGGGAAAATTGTTACAGAGTGCATTGTACGTATTTATAAAACACAAGTGATGCCCAAAACCTTTAAGCCCTGTGTGGCATCCGTGTCCTAACAGAAATATTTGACACCTTTAACCAAAGAGTCTTCCCCTTTGGACAGTAGCGGGTCACTTAGTTTAGCTTGACGGTGGCCTCAATACAGAGACGTTGGTAACTAATCTTGAGAGTAAGTGAAATCATGCAAGCGTTTCTGTGAATGAGCGAGCTGGCTCGCTTCCCTTGGTGTTTATGTAGGGCTCCGCTTAGCCGGCAGACATCATGCTCCACTGCCCCTTACACTTGGTAGGAGCGAAGGACTCTTCCAAGGGGAAGTGGCCTTGCACAAATGCCAAAGACGAGGCTAAACACGGCCGCTTGCTCAGCCTCTCCCCGCATCAGCCCCTGGTGAGGGAAAAGCCCTCAGTGTGGCCAGCGCCTTGGGTCCTCCTCTAGATGATTCCTCAAAAGGCTATGAGTGTATAAGGCTGTCCAGTGGTGTCACCTCCTTACGTGTATTCAGGTATTTTGGATCCAGGATATGGGGAGATGTTAAATACTGCGGGAAAACGTGTATCATATAGTCTCTGCTCCTAATACAAAATGTTATTGGGATAACCTGAAGATTGGGTGTAAGACTACTGCTTTTGCTGGTTTCTTAGACATTTTCTGGGTTCTTTAAAAAATCATCATCATCATCTGTTCCAAAATATTTTATTTAGCTGTCTGAGCCAGCTACCTTTTGCTAAATTTCTCCAGCCATGATGAATAGTAGTGAATCGCTGGAGTATTGCTATCCTTTCAGACATGAGCTACATGGACATGCAAGCCTGTGTCAGGAGGCTGAACAAGAGACCTCCTGAGGTCTCTTCCAGCATTAATTATCCCACGTCCCTGTGTTTTTATGGATGAAAATGAGAGGAGGCTGACAGGTCCAGCTCACTGAGGTTTTCTTGGAAATGCTGTAGATGCGCAGGTCAGCCTGCAAGGCATGTGAGGCAGGTCTGTGTGCCTGGGTGACAGCAGCCTCACCACGTGCACATGTGTGTGAGTGCACATGTGAGTGTGGTTCCCAAAAGCACTGGCCGCCTCCTGATCTCCCAATCTCTGTCACATCTGGTTATGCATGGACGAAAGTGAAAAAGTCAGAATCTGCGGTTCCCTTTCTTTTCGAGAGAGAACTTCTCACCACCCCCCTCCTGGACTTTGCATCCGTGAATAAGGTTAGTTGAATGGGCACAGGCATGGCTGTGGATGTAGTAGAAAGTTAAATAACAGCTTCGTGCTACCAAGCAACTTGGTCAGCAAGTTCCCCATCTAACACAGAGGTCACCACAGTCGTAATAAACGCAGGGCTGTCAGCGGGTTTCACCCTGCTCCCTGTGCAACAGCACCGTTGTCCAGGTCCCACGCATGCAGCACCCCACCCTGTGCTGGGCGCTGGGCAAACACCAGCAGCCACCACCCTGTCCCAGCAAACCAGGATATTTAGAGAAAAGCCTAGCGGTGCAAAACAGGGAGTGGAGGAGGCAAATAAGTTTGCCAAATGTCATACAGCTGATCAGGATCAAAGCTGGAAATTAGATGTTGACCACCAGGGCCTGGAGCCACTTATGTCCCCAGAACAAGAAAGGAGCTGGACCAGCAGGTATTAACAGAAATCTGGTGATTTGGAGGCATGGATAGAGGGCCACCTTCAGTTTAAAGGTCATGCTTCAGCCCCAGGACCTATAATCTATTTTGCTTGAACTCTACAAACTAGTTTAAGCAGAAAATAGATGGGACGTCTTCCCGCTTCCTGAACTGGGCTGTGCTGGAGAGAGAAAGCTTGCGGGGATGAAGCAATAGCTTGTATGAGACCAATGGAGAGAAATGGAAAAGCCCACAGCGCCCCCCCCCAAAAAAAACCCCAAACCTTGACATTTCAGGCACATAAACCCTTTAGAGGGCTAAAAAAAAAGGCAAAAACTTTCAATGCAGATTGAGAACAAATTGCTCTATATTTTCATTGTATTAATCTCTGAAATCACCTGAAAGGAATGATGGTTAGTACTTGTGAAGCAGAGGCAGGATGCTCATTAACGATGAGATCATGAACCCCTGTGGGACAGAAAGTCCAAGTGAGAGAGGTAATTTGTCAGTTTGCTTCATTTTGTGTGCCTGACAGCAGTGAATGAGGAGTCATTGCCACTGTTTCTTCCCTAAGTCAGGTTTTTTTTTTCTTGTTTTTTTTTTTTTCTTCTAGGAAAGAAGAAAACATTTTTGAAACATCTTACTACCATTTGTCCCTAAAACTCGGGCACCTTCTCCAAAGCAGCCACCAGTCGAGGGAGGCAGGTGGCTGGGGAAGACGTGGTGTCCCACGGTGCCGGGACCTGGGCAGGACCTCACCAGGGACCCAGCCTTTGGGGCTCCCAAGCTGGACCCAGGGCAGAAGCGGGGGCTCAGCCCTCGGGGCCACCCTTACCCCAACACCTTCTCACAGGCCATCAGCGGAGCCAAAAAAAACTTCCAAAACTTTCCTTTTAATATTCCCTGAACCAGAGATCCCGGCCTGGCCCGTGGGGGTGCCAAGGGGAAGAGAGCAGCAGGGACCCCCGGTATATTAAATGTTGGCCTCCCAACAACAGCATACCTGAAGCTGCTGCTTACTGCAGTCTTCAGAGTCGCATCTGACACTCTGAAAAGGTTCAGTATAATTTATTTTGGATCTTAACAGCATTTAATTCCTTCAGTGAGGAGCTGCAGACAGTGATCTTCTCCGTTAGCGCTCTTTTTTGTGATTGTCACAGAACATGCCTCCTGTGGCAGCAGGGTGCGTGTCTTGTAAGACAGGAGCGCATTTTAAATTGTACTGGCTCTACATCCAGCTTGTTCACCATATGTTTAAAGCTGAAAGCACTCTAGCACAGCTACAGGTCAAAAGCAGACACATAATTTGTTTCACATCGAAGCACTCCTGGATATACCTTTACTTCAGACTAGCAGAGATAAATGACTTGCTGGAAGATACTGTTTCTAGGACAGAACATTTATATTGCAGAGACTAGAGATTTTTTTAAAGCTTTATTATTGTTGCAATGAATCAGCATTTGCTACTTGATGTAATCTTGGCAGCACGGCAATATGCTTTTAACCATTTTGAAAAGAAATGCAGAGTAGCTGTTTTATTTCAAAATAGCGTTTTGTTTTGTTTTGTTTTGTTTTGTTTTGTTTTGTTTTGTTTTGTTTTAAAGGGAGTGCCTACGTAGGGCTACTAAATGACAGGTCTCAAAATACATACAAAGGATTTTACCTTTGGAAGGTGACTATTACAGATCAGATTCTGCATATTACCATTTTTATTAAAATAGCTGAATTTGAAAAAGATGAAAAAGAACAAATTGCAGTGAAGTCTTTGAGCCCGCGCACAATTACACATGCCGGTATAGTTCTAAGCGCATGATGGTTTATTGCATTATGTGGGCCTCCACAAATGCAGCTCTGCTCACAGGTAGAACATTTGCAGGATTAGAGCCCAAAATAATAACCCTCTGATTCTGTATTTTCAATCAGGGATATTTCTAACTTTGTTAACACACATCCCTCCCCGCCAAATCTGCCGGAGAGTATCCATTCTCTCTGATACAGAGCTAAAAACCTTTTCTGCTGGTAATACTTGGAAATGGCTTAGAGCACTAGACAATGTTTACATTTTTCAGAAATGCGTAGTGACTTAGGAGCATAAGCGCCTTTCCAAGAGCATAGTTAAGCAGAATAGGATCTGAAACTCCATTACTGGCCAGTATTGACTGGAGTGGGGGAGGGCTTTTGAAAAGGGAAAGCTAATGAATGAATCAATCCAATTTCAGAAGTGCTGTACACAGGCGCACATACCCAGATGGGTTTAGTTTAGTCCTGCCGTTCCTTCTTGCGTTCTCTATAACCCTGCCAATATTAAAGAATAAATCTTGCTCTCATCCAGTGTCTTGCTCCCCTCCTTTCCTTGCTCCCAACCCTAATATCTATTACCCAAAAAGATCTCTTTGTACCTCCATATTGTTAACTGCATCCCATTAGCTGAAAACACCCTCATCTCTCCAGATGCAGAGCAAAAGGGTAGGAATTCTTGTTTGAATATTACTAAAATTTACAAAAGTTAACAGGATGATGTTATACAGTATGAACGATGCCACCCAAAAAGGAGGAAAAATGCTGCACTCCCGCAAGATTTGCAGTGGCATCACTGGGACTTTTGCATCAGCAATAGCTTGCAGAACTGACACCTAAAAAAAAATTACACAGAATATAAACTGAATTTATGACATAACAAATAATATTTAATAGATAGCATTGAATGCATACACATCAATACCAGTGCTGTAACAACAAAACAGAACTCGTAAAATTAGCAGCAGTTTTTTGCAAGTACAAAAATACACATTTTTTTTCAGAACATATATAATAGCAAAATTTATCAGGATATATTATACAAACTCAAAGCATTTAGATAATGCATTACTTTTAATATATTATATGATGTTTTAGATGCTGCATAATAAAATTACATGTGTTCTGCTTGCAATAATACATAATGCCATTTACAGCAATGTTAAGAAACTATTCACAACTTAAAACACGAACAGAACAGCCAACGAAGCACAATAAATGAAAGACACAGAGTTGCGAGGTGTTAATTACAAGCTTCAGCGTTTCTCTTTACATATTTTTGAGCTTATTTTTTTTCTTTCTTTTGCAGTGTGAAAGAAATAACTACACCTATCGACCATACCTTATAAACATACAGAAAACAATACACTTATTCCTTGGAGGACAATGAAGGTAATACCTATCAGTTTCAGAACAGTAGTATAATACCACAGTTATGGAATCTATGCTGACTTTGCGCGCTACATCAAAACCACAAAGGACTGGGACTCACATCCGCAAGGCTCAACACACAAGTGGTGAAGGGGAGAGGCCCAGCAGCAGCCTGCTGCCCTGGCAGGCTCAGAGAACAGGGCGCTTCTCTTAGTTACCTCCTGGGACCCTTCCGGATTTTCGGAAGATTTCTGTTTGCTTGCTTTTTAGCAATTTTTTTTATTCTTACAATGTTCTTGCGAAGCTTTTTGTGGGAACATTACTCAGACAGTTTCCTAAAAAAAAAGAAAACCTGCGAATCTGGGGACTGCTCAATTAAATTTGAACAACCTGGATATTGAACTTAAAATGAACACACATTAACACCAAAGGCATTTTCTTTACGGTGTTTATTTTAAGTGTTAAGATTCCTCCGCAAAAAAGCTTTAGTCAGTCTCTTCAAACATTGGATTGCTGTAACGCTCTTCTAGACCTCCTCTTTGATCTTGGATCATGAAGTCTGTCTCTTCCTGTGACTTTCAGAGGTAATGGCTGAATGTCAGGCTTAATCAAATAGCCGTCGACTCCGTCAGTAGGTTTCAGGGGCGCTGGCCTGCTGTTGGGCTCCACCAAGCCCCCCTCAGCCAAAGCATCGGTAGGTTGTGGAGATGGTGGCACCCTGGTGGGTGTAACCAAATAGTCATCAGCCGCTTCAGTGGCAGTGTCTTCATGTTTCTTTAGCGACTGAAAAGTGCTATCGAAAGGGGAGGAGGTTTCAGTTGGGGTAAACACAGATTGGTCTGAAAACTGAGAGAAAGCACTGTCCAGAGAGCTCATTGATGACACAGACGGAGACGTCCCAGGAGAAGACAGGCTAGAAGAGCTAAATCCTGAGCAAATATTTAATCCCTCTGGCGTTGGAGGCAGGAGACAATGGGACAAGTCTTTCTTTTCGATGTTTTGGTTTGTGCTGTCACTTTTACCAACATTAATCCCTATAATCAAGCTCTGATTGATAAGCTTTTGCCCCTCCATCTGCAATGACCGAAGCTGACGGAGATAGTCTTCGTCTTCATGAGACAGGACAATGTCACAGCTGGTTTTGCGTGTTGCCTTCTCATGACCGTCACCAATGCGGGCGAAGCTGGGGGCGAGGAGGCCAATTGCTGGCTCTGAGGAGCGTCTGTGTCTCCTCAAGGTTTTGAGAGCACCTGAGGTAGCTGCTGAAGAGAAGCCCAGTGCGTTGGAGCAGAGAGACTCCTTCTCCGAGTTTTCTTGTGATGAAAACTTACGGTGTACATCAACAGAAATTGTCAACTGTTTCGATTTGGTTTTACTTTGGATTTCATCCACCTCTGTCTGCTCCGAATCACCATCGCTCAGAGTGAAGACAGACTCTCTGCTCCTGTTATCCTGATCTCGGTTCTTAATCCAGTCGCTGGAAGAGGAGTCAGCTTCATCGTTTGCCTCGTTTTCCAGGCTGTCGTAGGAAGAGTCATTCAGATGGAGAGAAGCAGCATCTGCAAGGACAAAACAAGTGTTAACACATCAGTGACTGAACCACCCTGCTGACAAGCAGATGCATTTTTTTTTTGGCAAGTATCCTTTACTTTCAGGAGCATTCACCATTTAAAGATTCTTCAAGCAGAAATGCCAATAATTTCAGAAAAAATTGCTGTCTAATTTTGAAATGGAAAAACTGAAATGAGTGCTAAGTTCAGTTCAGTCCAGTCAAGAAATATAGGACAATGGCACAAATAAGGGCTAGGTTTTTTGTGTTATTTTTTTTTTTTAAGTAGGGAACTTTAGTAGTAGGTAATCCAGACATAAAAAATAATTTACAGTATATTGAATCAGTAATTTATTGAATTTTTCTGTTTGTTATTGAATATTGAAAGCAACATTTAACCTTTCTTTCCTTCTTTTAGACAAATGAAGAAAACGGGGCATACTTGGTACTTTTATGGTCTTCCAGAAAATACAATATTCTTAAGAGCAACACTATGAAGAAAGTTCTAGTCTCAGTTTAAATAGTCACCTCATTTCCACTGAGCAGTGCACACCTGGGCCCTATTCCATATATGCGATAATTGGAATTACATTAAATCTCTTTTGCTCTGGGCCACGCTAAGCTGACTTATCTCACATTTGCAGCAGACGGAGTTCACGCATGGGCAGTCACCATGCCTCACTGCATGCCTGAAAACTTCTTCAGCTGCCGTAACCTATCATGGGTCTGATCTCTCAGTCCCAGCACATCCCAGCACAGCAGATCCTGTGTGCTTCCACTCTTGGGGAGGGGGCAGACCAAATTTCACTGGATTTCACCAAATTTCACTGGAGGCAGAGTATGAGGAGTTTGGGATGGCCACACTGAGTCAGTCTGGCATGCTGGAGCAAGTACCACTATCACTTATAGTATAGGCCAGCTGTGCCAAAATTTATTTTACAGAAATGCTGCTTTAGAGATATTTTAAGGAGAGACCCAAAACTCCAGTCAAAATCGATACTATCACAGAGCTGGAGACAAAAAGAGCATTTATGATATTCTGGAATGCTCTGCCAACTAGTCTGTCAGACGTTTTCAGTTACCAGTTCCATGATTTTTCTGTGCTAGGAGCAAAAACTGGATGTCCCATTGGAACTCTGGAGACCGCTCTCTTTGGATAATGAAGAATAGATGCTTTCAACCCTAATGTAATGGTGTGACAGCTGTATTATAACCTTTGTTGATCACCGACTTCACAATATTCTGGGAAAACATAGGCTGGGACAAAAATTCTAGGCTTGACACGAAACCTTCCCCAGATTTTTTTCTTTCTTTTTCTTTGTTTCCTCTCCCCTCTTTTTTAATGTAGTGGCTCAGATGACTGGAATAGGAGCAAGGGATTCTTTGGGAGAGCATTTTGTGATACAGTCCAGGTCTATGATAAGTTGAATCAGTGATTATCACCAATACTTTGGGCAAAGGAAAGAGAACAGCAGTATATGGGAAGCCCACGTGAAGAGGGAACAGCATTCTTCCATGGAATATACTGCTCTTTTGCCTGGCTGAGTTTAGCTGTCTAACAGGATCAAAACATCATCTGTATTACCTGAGCCGTTCTCTCGCTTGCATGTCATCAGTATTTCTCCAAAGAGGGAGGTAATTTCCTCTCCAAAAATCCTGCAGCAATTCTCAGTGAGGAACTGTACCAGACTAGAAATCTGCAACAAAGCAATGAGAGAGCGATGTCTTGTCAGATCTTCCATTATTCCACTCAGGGCAAGCTCACCATACAGATGAGGAATGGGAGCAAACGCCCCCCAACAGCCAGGAACTCCTCTCCCAATCTCCTGGCCCTGAGGAAAACAGCCGGGCCCAGCTAAAATGACCCAGTATACATCCTTGCATACACCTTTTCCAGTTCTACTCTGTCCTGTTCCAAGGTCACCACAACCAGAGATCTTTTTGATGAGAGAGCCACTTTGCTAATACACTGGGTATTACCTTATGATCTCCCTCCCCTTCTTCCAGGCAGATTATGAGAATAGATTGATGAATGTTTCTGGAGCCCTGATAGGAGGACAAGTCCTGATCTGAAGAGGTACTGACTGTTTTCATGTTTGTAACCACAGCCTGGTTGAACAGGATGAAGGTTAGTTTGGTTTTCTACTACACTGCAGTGTCTCTTACCTTTTTTGTAAATTCACTTTCTATATCAGGAGTGGAGGAAACAGGAGGCCAGAGCAGGCTAGGTGCAATGCAAATAGCCAGATTAAATGCATTCATCTGGTTCTCTTCAGATCGCATTTCTATACCATGCAGTACTCCAAAGATGTAACGTAAAAGAACAACATTAGCTCTGGGGAGCTGCTCTATTAACCTGAAAACATATACAAATGTAATTCTTCAGATTAGGGACTGGACAAAATAAAACCATTTTCCATAGATACACACAAGTCAAGATAATGAAAATACAGAAACAAGGTAACATGGTCCACTAATTAAACCAGGGAGTGTGTCAAAGGGGTGTTCTTGCTCAGCTGCTTTCCCTCACTGTGATGCATCTCTGAACAGTCTTCTGGGAGGACAGAAAACACCCTAACACAGAATTAACATTATACCCTGTCAAACTAATGAACCAACTACAATGTATGACATGAAACTGTATTTCACCTAAGGTGCCTGATAATTCACTATTCACTTAACTGAACAGTTCACTTGTCTCTCCATGCCATCTAGTCCCCATAAGTATCTATGTATGTAAGTACGCATGAGGTCAGCTAGTGTACAAAGCTCTGTTTCCCATGACATAAACTTTGCCCAGTTTCTGTTTTATATCACCTGCAAGGGTGGAGGCTTCCCTTGTTACTATGCTCCAGTATTTCATTCACAATTCCATTTTGGCTTCAAAATGGTCACTAAAATTTGAGATGAATGAGGGGGAAAATATGAGGAACTGATTTCAGCCACCCTTTCACCCAGGACCCTGAAGTTCCCTGTGGATGATTTTGGGTTTGGTATCAGGCAGAAATCCAGGTCTTGGACAGTGTATTTATAAATACTATAAATATCTTTTTTCATTAAAGGATATTGTATTTATTTACTGGTATCCACAAAAGGCAGAAAAGCAGGACAAAAGAGAGTCAGAAAATTGTCCCACACAGGCAATCGCTTAAGTATATATGTGAGTTTGAATGCTTTGTCATACACAAAGATTCTATGATTCTATGATTTTTAGCATATACAAAAGATAT
The DNA here is from genome assembly GCA_020745775.1 of Theristicus caerulescens. Lineage (NCBI taxonomy): Eukaryota > Metazoa > Chordata > Aves > Pelecaniformes > Threskiornithidae > Theristicus > Theristicus caerulescens. The sequence goes on along the minus strand of CM036559.1, from coordinate 114,035,017 downwards.
ACAAATCTATTTAAAAAAATTAATTGTAAGTAAGTTGTAAGTTGAATATTTGGGATTCTGCATTCTGGGATATAAATTTATAGAAAAAGAATACAGAGAATATAAGTAACTCTACCTCTGGATGCTTTTTATCTTCTCTTCATTATTTCCTTGATCCATTACAGAGACCCACTTATCACAGAGCTGGGATGACAAAATGCTGCCTGGGATGTTGCGAAGAAAATCCTTACCAAGAGAAAAGAAGAACAAAACACATGAACAGCTGTTCTGGAGCGTGGGAGGGAGTAGGAATAAGATATGTAGATACAAGAGGATGTATCAGTGGGACAGCACAAGCTGACAAGCATCTTGTTCTGCACAGCAACCAAAACCAGCAGAAAACCATCTGAGATAAAGATGTACTTTGGAGTATGCTTAAAGTGAATATTTTCCTCCCCTTTCCTCACCCTTTCCTGTCAAAATAGAGGTATTTGGATGCTTCATCTGCTATTGCTGAACTAAAAAATCTGCAGTGGGACCAGTTATTTTGATGCTGCATAATGTCTGTCTATTTATCACTTAACTTCATCTGTAGTCTCCATTTCTTCTCCTTAGCTGGCAAGCTTGAATACCACCAGACCATAAGCACTCCAAGGCACCCCTACCTTCCTTTCCCTAATCAATCCCTTTTGGTAATGGAGTATTTACACTAGTCACGGATAGGCTTGCTGCTCCTGTTTCCTAATACCTCATCCACTGGCGGGCAAACTGTTGCAACTTGGGAAGAAGCCCAAATCCCAGCTTCCCAAACAAGCTAGGGTAAGGGAAGCCATGATGCACATGAATAACACATTTGCTCTTCACTCTTATAAATGCTAAGCAATTGCCCCTCAGTGGAACTGTTACCATGGGATGAATATTGCACACCAGCACTTTGCATGGTGCAGCTGTCCTACCCTAAGTGCATATTCTAAATCCACCAGTAGAAAAGTAATTGTGTAAGTCTCGCTCATGAAAACCCCTCACATGGTTGCAAGAGGAATGGCTTTCTGCAATAAAATTATTCCACTGAAGCAGTGATTGCTTGAGAATGGAGATTATTATTTCTTTTAAGCAAAAACTACACATAAACAGATGCACTGTACTGAAATGTGAAAAGAAATATGCCAATCCTCCTTGTAGCTGAAATTCTACTGAAGGCTTGGGACGCTTTTTGCACAAGGAACATTGTTTTTAACGTACAAGTCTGTAAGAAAAGATAATGCATGGGAAAATTAATCCAAATATTTTGGGCCACACTATACACTTGCTATGGTGTGTAGTGTAGGGTATGACTGGTGAATAAGGAAACAGGTCTGCAAACGTGCCTTTCTAGTATTTCATTGACTTTGAGCAGAGACAAAGAGAGTAACAAGACCAGATTGTAGCTGAGACCTCAGGAAAGCTGGCAGCAAAACAAGCTGGCTAGTTCTCTTCTCCATCCTAATTCAGTGGTAGCCTCCTTTGGAGATCCTCACAATGTTAATGTGCCAGCCCATTCTTCTTAATTCAGCCCACCAAGTCCTCTTTGGGACTGTCCCTGGGGAAAAGTCCTACTTGTTTGTGCCCGGGATCTGCACTGCTCTCACCCAGAAAGGGGGAAAGGAACATTCTTCACAAACCTTAAACAAAGACGCTGTCACAAATATGGATTCGCAGGCTAGGTCCACTTCAGCGCCTGAATCAAGCTTCTCCTTGAGCTCTTTGCAGGTTTTTGCACTTCCAGAGCGTCTGAAAATACCCTCAGTGGAAGGGCCCTCTTGGTAAAGGAGGGAAAGCATGTCCTAAACAAAATCAAAAGGCAGAGAGGCTTTCTCAGAAATATATTTTATTGTCTAGTGCTATTCAAATGTAGTTTTGCCACTTTTGCCACAGGTCAAAACCTTTGAGTCCTAAAAAAGCTCGCAAATCAAACACAAGTCAAGGCCATGCCAAACTGCACAGCAAAGCTGTGGTCTGGGGCACTGATTTTGGAAAACATCCCCTCAGAAATACGGCGCTGCCACTGCTGAGCACTAACTTCCTACATGATCTTCCAGGATCTCTGCAAGTTTTAGCCAAGTCATTTAAATATAGGAACACTGTGGTATGGGAAAAGGAGAGTGGTCTACCTAATCCAGAGCTCTGCATCTGACAGTGGCCTCAGCCAGACACCACTTTGCAGGGAGATATGAGACCCTCACTGCTCATCAGTGTGTTCCATATCATCACTGACCAAAGACGAAGACTTCTGTTCCCTGCCTAATGTCTGAAAAAAATGAGATTTTATCTAAGCTGGAAAGTGCTTTGTTTAATATCTATCTGCACTTCTACAGCAGATCAGAGTCAGATTTTTACCCCCTTTGCTTCTTGTGCATGGTATCGTACTCCGCAAGCAGCTCAGGGCTGTTAGCGGAACCACCTCTGGGGCAAGGTGGGCCTGGGAGGTCACCCAGAGGGGGCTAAAGCTTTGCTTACGGCTCTGCTGAAGCCAATGAGGCTGCAAAGGAGTAAACAGGTAGGCAGCTCACTACATGAGATATTTAAAAGGAAAGGGAAAACTAGCAGATTCCTGCCTAGCTTTTAAAATAACAGAAGGGCCTCATTTCTTCTGCTAAATAAGAGAGAAAAACCAGCAGAAAAGGAAATGCTGAAATCAGAGACCTCTCCTGAGGTAATATGTACATGATATTTTCCAGCTGCTTAATTCTCTGCAGTCTCCTGTGGGCCATCTCTCAGACCTGCTGGTCACCTCTCCCCAGGCCTGCTCCAAGCGATGTGGAATTTGTCATGTTTGTCTCTTCCGAGGGGGAAACGCGTGCAGACAGTCTCTGGGATTAGCGCATGCACACAGTGGTCTGAGGACCAAGTTATCATAAGAAATGTCAAGAAAATAGACACCGGGGAGAGTCTGTCATCATTAAACAAAGTTACTGTAACAGTAATGGCTAAGCAATGGGTTTTGGTGACTTTCCTAGGCTGGGCTGTAAGGCAGGTCTTCCTGACACACAGCGATGCAAATAAGTCTAATGGAAACTATTATTTTTACTTTTCTTCTTTAACATTTCTTTCTCACTCTTGCAGAAGTTGAAAGCCAAGCATTCATGTAAGTGCAGACACTTTGGAGGAGCACCTTTCACAGCAGCAGGACTCGCATCAGCATTTCTATTTTCTTTGCAGGGATTTAGAGCTCTGCTGTCAAAACAGGCTAAGTCCCACAGCACAGGATCTTAGCGCATGAACAAATGCTTTGACAATATATTTTGAATAAAATATCCACAAGATAAAACTGGAAAGCCCCTCTTAAAGTAGTAAAGCCAGACAAAATTACATGAATGAAGCTAATGGTGTAAGACAATTCAGTGTGACAATGGCTAAAAGAGAGCCCTTCAGCTGTGAAAGCAAGTTTGAAGCTCTGAAGCAGAGCTATCAAACATGCCTGCAGCATTCATCCCTGATACGTTCCTTCTCTCGCAGGTAAATCCCACACAGTCCCTCAGATGCAGTATTCCATTCTCCAGAGATGCTGCATGAAATCAAAAGTAAGTTATACTTTGTAGCATAAACACAGTGTTTAAGATTCAAAGCACAATGTCTACCAAGCTGGGATTCTATGCTCGGTAGCTTTGGTTTTTTTCAGATAAAAATTTACTAATATGTATGTTTTGGAGAAATTTCTGAAAGGCAGCATTGGCTCATCTCTCAGAGAGAATGAGAGACCAGGTTCTTACAGAGTCCATCTCTGGAGGGCTTATTTAAATAACCTAAATTATAAAAATTTCTCTAAAGAAAATAACAAACCCACACTACTAAAAGACCTGAAACGTCTTGATATGATTCACTATTCAGGAAGTGATAAAGCAGCACATCAAGCACAAGCCTAGGAGACAAACCATCTCTTCCTGTAAACTGGTGTGACCCCACTGATCTCAGTGGGGTTCTGGCAAGTTGTTCCAGCCGAAAGTCGGGCTGTTAGGATGAGGGGCCCAGTCCTGTGGGGCTCACTCCCACTCTGCAAATGTTTCAATTGCAGCCCTCAGTCCCAACCAAAAATGCCACACATCTGCCTTAATTATGCCTAGGAATGGGCTCTAGGACAACCTTTTTCATGTTCCTAGACTGGTTTTGAGAGCACCCACAGCACTAGCGCTGCCTTGAGACAGGATGAAAAGACGCTCCTGCAGCCTCTGCCTTCCCACTTATTTTTGTAGTGGTGCTGCTGTCAGATCAAAAATGAGGACCCAGAGTGCTTGCCTGCCCTGGGATGCCTTCAAAAAAGGCTCTGAAACTGTCTACTTAAGGGCAGGCAGCGTTTGCATGCACAAGTGGGCCCTCTTGGACAGGAGATGCCACATTTATGGAGTTGGGGATTTTTACAGAGATCTTGGGAGTGGTTTAAAAAGTATGTCTGAAGGTGGCATTTATTTACACTGTGTAAACGAGGATTATGGAACCAGCCTTATAGCGTGCGCCACAAAGAAGAATTAGCCCAGAGCAGCAGACTGATCACACACATTTCTCAAGCTGTTTGTTATTAACCAGGCCTGACCACAGCATACGTTAAAAACCAAAGTTCTTGCTGAGAACCACAAATGAGGTTTCCTTCTGGTTTCTTTATTTGGGTAATTTCAGTGTCCCGTTTACAAAGTGTCCCCATGTTCTTATTCACTACACAAAGAAATTCCACCACCGTAAGAGCCAGCCCTGAGCCTAGGACTCACCAAGAGGGGTTTGGGCAGGTTGTCATCCTCACAGATGGCTGTTAGCAAGAGGCCAAACAGCTTCCCAGGAGCAGCAGATGTTGAGGAGAGGGGTGCATTGTCCAAGTGAGTGCCTGGGCCACGCCAGAAAGCCCAATTTATGATAGATCTTTTCCTTTTAAATGACTTTTGGCTTAAGTCTGGGGAAAGAGAAAGGTGTTTATTAGAAGAAATGCATTTCAATTCTAATTCCAGTATTTGTTTTGCGGTGGTTGCTATGGTTTCAAAGGAAAAAATGTCATGAACTCAACCAACATCTTGGCATCTGGCTCAGCCTAATCCACCATGCACATACCTGCGCGTGTGTGTGTGGAGAATGTGCTGCCTTACTCACGCTCTTAAGAGGATCACCAGGATCTGCACTGCACTGCTGGATCACAGCGTCAGCACTTACCGCTAAGTGCAGGATGGCAAACCTCAGCCCGCTGACTTCACACAGAGCTGGACTGTGCTAAGTAACTCATTTCCTACCCACAGGTGCAAAACCACAGACCTCTTTGGAAAAAAATAATCCATAAACACCACTGCCCTCACCTTAGCTTGCTGTCTGGAGGCATCCTAGTTCCCCTGGCAATGCGGGAGAGCACCCGCTCTCTCCACAACTAACACCAGAGAATCAACTAATGGGGTGAGACGTTTTCAGACCAGGAAAAGTCGCCGCCTTTGCTCTCTTCTCCGCAAAGCAAGCGTATCATTAGTGGCATCGCTCCAAGCATTTGCTGACCATGGCCCAGGGACGGTGCCTGCCCTTTAATCAACGCCTTCCAGATGGCATTTCAGCATGCTGCTAACACACTGATGGGTGCCATTTGTCTTCATTTATTTTAATGTATTTAATGAGATATCTAAAGAGTATCATTAATTGAAGCTCTTATTTGCAGTGCACAGAGAAGGAAATACTGGTATTGGGATACAAAAAGGGTTTTTTTTCACATGACCTTTCTCAATATCAGCCAGTGTAAATGCTTCTTAACAGCATGGGCTGCTGTTAAGGGTGGGTTGAGACCATTTATCATGAAAGTGCTAATGAGAAAAAACTTATTCTGATATATTTTTCCTTTTCTAGATGTTTTCAAAGCCTGTCAGCTTTGATTTAGTAGCTTACCTACCATGTGCACCTTTCTATTAGCTGGTTCTTCCACTGGTCAAACATTTTGCTTTCTGCTGTTGTGGAGGGCAGAGGGTAGAAGCAGGGCTTGCAGAAGTAAGGATTATGGTATAATACCAGATTTTTCTCTCTTATACTTTACTACACTTGTTTTTTAGCCCAAATAGTGATTTTCATTATATGTCATTCCATTCTAGATCATGCTCCCTTTGGGAATGGGTGGAAGTCTTTTCATTAGAGGCTTATAGGATACAAAGTTAGAGTTTAACTCAAAATGTGAACATATGAATGTGAAAGCCTAATGAAAAATTATTTTAATGAAAAATAATGAGGATATACATTTTAGGCAGTCTAAAGCTTCATGAAATATAAGCTTGGCAGTGTCTAAGACTTTACTTGACACATCATGTTTTGGGAGAACATAACTAACCTATAACTTTCAAAACAGCAATTTTTCTTTCAGATGAGCTGGATATTAGCATGTGAATATGGTTTGCTTCACTTGGAGTTCTATTCACACAATGGCAGATACATATTGGTGTTTTTTTCTGGCAACCCTGTAGATCTCAGTGGAAGTAAAAATTAAGAAGAAATGCTATTTTGGAGAACAAGGAATAGCAGAAGTGGAAGCAATGGGTCTTAAAATCAGGAACTTTTCTTAGTCTCTCACTGTTTGCTGCACTCTTAAAAGCCATAGCCCAAACTGACAATGTGAGCAAGGGGTAATTGTGATTAACTGCAGCTCTCTCCTGGGACAGGAAGGAAATCTTAATCAGTGTTCTTCAACATACCAGGGCAGAAACCAACAACTGACGTACGGCAACGAAATGCCCTGTCACTTAAAAAACTAGCATTCACTGAACAACAGGAAAACTCATCCTTTTCATATCCCCTTTTCTAAGGGGGTTGAGAAGTCTTAAGGTAAAGAGCAGGTGAGAAGGGGAGGATGTACACTTTCTTTTCTTGAACCTGTGAAAAGTTACAACACAAGCCCAGCCTCCTCTCAGCCAAGACAGAGGGCAATTATTGCTCTGCAGAAGTGCTTCCATACAAAAACATCAGGGCCTTGCTCTGGTGGATTATTTTAGGCCAGAATCAGTAAAAAAGCAATACTTCTTTTATCATGGATCTTGCTCAGAGCTCACAGCAGCCGTCTATTCTGCTCATATTTTACAGGCAGGGAATTTCTATTCATAGGTAGTGTCCCAGCCATGCAAGTGGCATTTCCTCTTCTTGCAAACTAACCAGAAACTTCTAAATCAAACCTCAGATCTTTTAACAACGTAGCATCCTTTCTAATCAACCCCCTAGCTGTCAAACAGTTTTCAAAGACCTCCTTTCTGTATTGAGACCAACTTGTTGAAATTTTGCTTTCTCTTTTAACAGACGATTAATAATTTGGATTACAGACTAGCCACTGACAGCAGTCAGTTCTTTCAAGTTAAACTTTAAGCAAATCAGTATGTACAATACTTTTTAGACATGCGCTCATGAGTATTACTTAATGGCTATGTTTAACTGGTAGATGACCATTCCTGTTACATGCTGAAAGGCTGCAGGAGAGGCAACAGAAACACTCCAGTTCCTCCACACAGTAAATTCTTCTGTACTTTTTTTGACTGTTCTGCCAGGACAGCTGATGCAACTACACCACCACAGCTGGTGTCCACACAGCTACTTATTTGACATGACAGCCAGTTGTCAGTCATGTCTGCCTCCTACAACACTGCCTAACCATGGTGCATGCTGGTACCACTGGGCAGGTACCCCTTGCTGCCTCCAGAAGGGAGAGCGTGTCCAGCACAGCGGTATCAGTGCAGGGAAGTGATGGGAAGGAGGATAGCACAGCATGTGTGGCAGTGAAATGTGGGGTTACAGACTCCGTTCCCTGTACATTTTCCCTGTATGTGGTGGTGTGCCTAGTGGTTACCTAACAACAACACAGATTTTGGCTTGTTGATCTGAAGATAAACCCAAAGGCAGATCATAGCCTTGGCTTGCACACAGCTACCCTTTGCCATTTTCCAAAACTGAAATAGGTGAGAAGAAAGAGTTAGGAAGAGCACAACGAACAGCTCTGTATGCAAGATAATCTGGTTTGCAAGCAGCCAGACCTATACATCACTTTAAAAGGTTTTGTCTGATGAAAGTAGGAAAGGTGAATGGACTAAAAGCCTCTTCCTCCCACTTAGCGCAGTCCCTGTGCACGACTTGCAGGCTGCCCCAGGCTTCTGCTGCCCCAAGGCCAGCCTCGCCTCCCCTCCTGCGGCTTGCACAGCACCGCTGACAACACATCTGCATTAGAACTTTACAGGCCTGATTTGCATTTCTATTTTCTCTTGCCAGTCAACGTCAGCTGCCAAGTGGGGCCTGTAAACCTAATTACACCCCTTTGCTAGATTGCCTCATTCTTAAAATATGCCATGAAGTAATATATGATACAAATTACTGGGGAAGGGGGGATGAAGGAGTGTGGAAAGGAAATTAATTTATACAAATGCAATCAATTTCCGGAATAATTTGTAATAGACACTGGTATAGCCTCACTATATTTAATTTCTAAAAACATTACAAATGGATTCTATGCACATGTTGTGGGAAATCTTAGCTATTGGGGAGTGCACAGGATAACAGTGTGCGTATGTTATTTTTATTATCATACGGTCATTAATGGTGAAGTAGGGCAGAGTTTCTAACTGAGCTGAGCATGCCAGTGTGTCAAGCACAATAAAAACACACCATGGGATGCATCTTTGCCCTACAGAGTTTTTAGTCTAATGCCTCAATCCTGTAAAGATCTCTTCATTTGTTTTACTCATGAGCAGTGAGCAGTCATGGCATCATTGACAGTACAGTACAAAACAGAGAGCAGGTGCTCATATTTTTGCAGCTTCAAGGCCAAAGGCAGAAGAAAATATTACTGTCTTCATTTTACTCAGAGAGCACTGAAATAAAGAAGTTTTATTCGCTCACTTCATCTGGGTCCTCAAGTACATGCCTAGGCTTTGCCATGTGAGGGTCCCAGTGAGGCAGGTGTGTAGTCCTAAGTGCCTTGTTGAGATAAAGGATGCTGACAAACGCTGCATGGGAATTCTGTGCTCAAGTCAAGTCTTGACTCCTGAACCGTAAAACCACCCTGCCTTGCTACAAAGCACAGCAAGGGCTGCAAAGAGAAGCTCAGCTAATAGACTTATTAAAAAAACTGCACAGGAGAGATCTTGTCTTTCTTTCACTGGTTTTAGAGCAACCATTTGACAGGCAGCTTGTCAAAATGTAACTTACAAAGATGACACACATACAACAGCACACTCAAATCAGGGAGAGCTACATTGCAAAATCCCCCGTGCAGCTGGAAGGTACATCTGCGTGCTGCTCTTCTTTTTCCAACACCACCCCCCCCCCCCCATTCCAGCACATTTGCTTTCTATAGCAGAGCCAGGGAGGTAGCCGGGCTGTGGGTGGACGATACTGGGGTGAGCGGGGCGACGTACCGTTCAGCTGCTGGCACACAGCCAGGCGGCTTGGCTTCAGCACAAACTGGCACTGCAGCTCCTGGGGCAGCTGCTCCGTCAAGAAGGACCCCTGAAGCTGCCTGGGGCAGGCACAGTGCTTTGATCCATGGGGCATAGCATCGCGAATGTGGCTCATTTTAATTCCAAAGGGATATTCATGTCCTGTTCAAAGAGAAATCATAATAATCTGTGTTGGATTGACTGGAGACTTGCAAAACTCCATCTGCCTTGGAGGAAAAGCAGATTTTGCATGCTGGCCTGCAGCACTTTCTCTCTCAGTAATCTCAGAATTGATGCTTTTCTGCATATCTACACCGGCATAAATCATAGGCTGGCAGATACAGAGTTACTGTGTTCAGTGTAGTTAAACAGACATAAAAGTAAAACTAGACCTATTACAGCTGTATCACATAAAAGCCCATGAGAAAAAATACAAGTGACTATTTCTGAATTCAGTGTTTATTCTTTCTACTGCTTTACTTGTGACGCTGAAAGTTTAGGTACTGGTTGCTCATATGGTTCTGGCAAGAAATGAGATTTTGGGAGCAGGCATCTAACAAATTTTTGCTGAGCATGCAAAACCAAAAAATCCAGTGTGAAAGTGATCTTCCCTCCCTCGCCATGCAACAGCCATCAACTCAGTCAAACGAGACACAATTACAGTTCCTGTCTGAGGCCGAAACAGGAAGGAAACATTAATCACAGGGCTAATGCAAATGAGCTACGCTTGGCATTAACCAGCATCTTTGGGGACTACACAGAGGCAATTCATTTCTGGAGGAGCTTTCAAAAATGCCACCAGAAAGATATTTTTCAGACTTGTCTAAAGACCTGGCAGTTGAAATATATTAAATATGGGCACAATGTTAAGACGTTTTAGTTAACTTGCACTTAGACTTGAACACTGACAGTGGAAGAGACGTTATTTGAAATTATAGGTAGTGTGAAGCTGAAGCACAGTCAAACTCTGTTTCTGATGTCTACCTATGATAAAAGCTGGCCTTATCTAATAAACCTTTGCATAAATATCAAGAACAGCATCAATTTTATATCAGATTCTTCTTTTCCAAGGATTGTAACTTGAATTTGCAGTGAGATAGAGTCAGTCAGTTAGAAAGGCCTTTCCCATCTCTCAGTTCTCTGGTTCTATGTTAAAACCATGGCTGTGATTTTATCTGAAGAAGCTACACATAACAGTCAGAAAGACAAAGTCTGGTATGTTTCAAAGACAAAACAGTTTGCACTGTCTATAAGGTGCACAAGTTAGACATTTCATAAATATTAATGTTGTCTGACTACGGCAAAGCATTTTGTAGCTAAGGCTGCTTTAAGAAGGAATGCTAAGATTTACTGGGGTTAGATTTGCAGGAGGAAAACAGAAAATCCACAAATTTTTCTTGTTCTAATCATCTGTGAACTCATATAGCACAAGTAATGCTGGGCTTCTGCAGGGAAAGGTTCTTAATAACAGGAAGGGATTTGTCCTCAGTGAATCATGGGCCAAAATCAAATCACTCCATCCAATCACTTCTGAGCTTTGGGTTGATTCTTGGGGAGGAAATGTTTCAAAAAGCATTTTAGAAAGCGAATAAGCAATAATTTGCTCCTAATCAGAGGGGAGCTGTCAGCCAGTAAGAGAAATAGGGGATTTGAAAGGACCTCTTGAATCAGTTAACTTGAGTTGTGGGAGAACAGAACATTTCTCAAAACTCTACTGAGTTTTGCTGAGGAGGGGAGTAAACCATGCTATGGAAGTGCAGGAAGAAATATGGTAAAGCTGGACCGGCTCCAGGAGAGGAGGTGAGGGAGTGGAGAGGTTGACTCTGTAGAAAGACTGAGGCTCATGCAGCAAAATTGGGGCAGAAATAAATGAACTTTTTCAACCTCTTAGTGACACAAGCAGACAAATGCTCTTCAAAACAAAGGATCAGCATCTGACTAGCTCCCCAAATAGGCAAACTTGTGTGACAGGGAAGTAAGAGAAAAAACGGGAATAACAAAACAAAACAAAAGAGGAAACTGTATTTCAGTCTTCTCTGTATTTTTTGCTTCCTTCAGCACTAAAAACTGAGTGAATGTTGAAAAACAAAACCATGTCAAGAACTTACCAATAAGAGGATAAGGAGCATCTTCTCTTCCTGAAATCACCCACAGCTTGTAGTCTTTTTCAGAGCCCTTTAAAACCAAAATTAAGAATAAGTTTGCCAGCCATTAAGAACAGGTTCGCCTTAGGTCTCTCACAACATAAGGATAATCTGCACCTTGCCAGCAGGGTCAAAGGAACCCTCTTTACTTCTGCAGTGCCCAAATTTGCCACCAGCAAAGGTTCTGAATTGTGTCTGTCATAGAATCATAGAATCATAGAATCATAGAATCATAGAATCATTTAGGTTGGAAAAGACCCTTAAGACCATCAAGTCCAACCATTACACTACTACTGCCAAGTCCACCACTAAACCATGTCCCTAAGCACCACATCTACACCTCTTTTAAATACCTCCAGGGATGGGGACTCAACCACTTCCCTGGGCAGCCTGTTCCAGGGCCTGACTACTCTTTCAGTGAAGAAATTTTTCCTAACATCCAATCTAAATCTGCCCTGGCGCAGCTTGAGGCCATTTCCTCTTGTCCTATCGCTTGTTACTTGGGAGAAGAGACCAACACCCACCTCACTACAACCTCCTTTCAGGTAGTTGTAGAGAGCAATAAGGTCTCCCCTCAGCCTCCTCTTCTCCAGACCAAACAACCCCAGCTCCCTCAGCCGCTCCTCGTAAGACTTGTGCTCTAGACCCTTCACCAGCTTCGTTGCCCTTCTTTGGACACACTCCAGCACCTCAATGTCCCTCCTGTGGTGAGGGGCCCAAAACTGAACACAGGATTAAAGGTGCGGCCTCACCAGTGCCGAGTATAGGGGGACAATCACCTACCTGGTCCTGCTGGCCACACTATTCCTGATACAACCCAGGATGCTATTGGCCTTCTTGGCCACCTGGGCACACTGCTGGCTCATATTCAGCCGCCTGTCAACCAACACCCCCAGGTCCTTTTCAGCCAGGCAGCTCTCCAGCCACTCTTCCCCAAGCCTGTAGCGTTGCATGGGGTTGTTATGACCCAAGTGCAGGACCCAGCACTTGGCCTTGTTGAACCTCATACAGTTGGCCTCAGCCCATCGATCCAGCCTGTCCAGATCCCTCTATAGAGCCTTCCTACCCTCCAGCAGATCAACACTCCCACCCAACTGGGTGTCGTCTGCAAACTTACTGAGGGGGCACTCGATCCTGTCATCCAGATCATTCATTGATAAAGATATTAAACAGAACTGGCCCCAATACTGAGCCCTGGGGAACACCACTTGTGACTGGCCACCAACTGGATTTAACTCCATTCACCACAACTCTTTGGGCCCGGCCATGCAGCCAGTTTTCTACCCAGTGAAGCGTACACCCGTCCAAGCCATGAGCAGCCAGTTTCTCCAGGAGAATGCTGTGGGAAATGGTGTCAAAGACTTTACTGAAGTCCAGGTAGACAACATCCACAGCCTTTCCCTCACCCACTGAGTGGGTCACCTTGTTACAGAAGGAGATCAGGTTAGTCAAGCAGGACCTGCCTTTCATAAACCCATGCTGACTGGGCCTCATCCCTTGGTTGTCCCGTACATGCCGCGTGATGGCACTCAAGATGATGTGCTCCATAACCTTCCCCAGCACTGAGGTCAGGCTGACAGGCCTGTAGTTGCCCAGATCCTGCTTCTGGCCCTTCTTGTAGACAGGCATCACATTTGCTAACCTCCAGTCAACTGGGACCTCCCCGGTTAGCCAGGACTGCTGATAGATGGTGGAAAGGGGCTTGGTGAGCACCTTCACCAGCTCCCTCAGTGCCCTTGGGAGAATCCCATGCAGCCCCAGAGACTTGTGTGTGACTACGTGGTGTAGCAGGTCACTAACCATTTCCCCTTGGATTATGGGGGCTTCATTCTGCTCCCTGTCCCTGTCTTCCAGCTCAGGGGGCTGGGTACCCAGAGAACAACTGGTCTGACTGTTAAAGACTGAGGCAAAGGCAGCATTGAGTACCTCAGCCTTTTCCTCATCCTTTGTCACTATGTTGCCCCCTGCATCCAATAAAGGATGGACGTGCCATGTGCAATGTGGTTTATGTGATCAGAGTCCAGCTCTGAGCAGTGAGAGGGGCTGGGAGCCTGCTATTTCTGAAGGAAAAGGGGAAGATTTGCCCCAGTTCTTTCACTGCTCCTGGAAGCAGAGGGATGGAGGTCACAGCCTGCTGGGACTCAGGATTGCTTTTGAGGCCAAACCAAGACGTTAGCCATGCCAGACCCCTCCACCATGTGGCTGAGTCGGTCCCCGGCCTGCGTGCCTCCCCACTCCCAGGAGGCTGGAAATGAGGCAGCCCCCAGCATGGAGGGGACCTCCGTGCTGCTCCTGGCTCCCAGAGCCTCTCTGTCCCATGTCTCCCTGCTGGCACTGAGCAGCACCCAGCCCCGAGGAGAGACAGGTCTGATCCCCTAGAGGGGTTACAGATAAGCAGCATGAAGCGGAGGCCTGCTGCAGAACGTGTGGCAGACAGTGGGCATTCTTGTGAGCTAAGGTGACCCTTCAGCTCCGTCCTGTGTACCAGGGTAATCGCATCCTCCGGGACGTGCTCTGGCACACAGGCACCCCCAGCTTCACACCTGGGACCTCTGCTCCACCATCTCCCCAGCTCCTCTACAAAGCTCAGGCTTGCCAGCCAACAGCATCCCGTGCGCTGCGCTGGAGAGCAGGGCAGGAGCACCTTCGCCTGAGACCTGAGCCCGCGCTGATGATGCCAAGGCGAGGGTGGTACCCAAGGGGCTCCTGGCACTCAACGCTGCCCCAAATCTCCTCGTAGGGCTGCCGTCAGCCCTTTTGTGCAGCCCTTTTGTGTGGAAGGGCTTGGGAGCACTGGATGGTGCTTTAAGACTGCTGAGGTCTCTTTTAAAATTTACAGTGGAGAGGATAAATTTACATCAAAGGAGACAATTTCCAGAGGATTGGAAAATGTGAACATCTTTGGGAAAAGCTGTGTAAAACTGCTGATTTGAAAGCAAATTTTAAATATTGCCTTTAGCATAAATACACAAGTCAATGTTGCAGCTGAACTGAAGAATAGTACATTATTTCAGATATGACGGTGAGACGGTAGAGATAAAAAGAATGACATTGAATATAAAGCATTCTCAGGACAAAAGGTAATAGCAAGTGGATAAATACACTGTATGAGAAGTGATCTATTATACCTTAAATCCCTTTTCAGTAACACTGCTAAATCAGGATAATTAAAAGTTTTCTGGCTACAAAAGGTGATAAATACCTCATGACAGCATTTATTTAGCTCTAAAATTAAATCCTACCTCCTTTTAAAGAGATTTGCCTACTATCCTGCATTGTCTGGACCTTCATGAGTGTCCCCAAAGCTCTTGAGACTCTTTCTACTTGCTGCACACACCCGGTGTAATGCTGATACACCCAATAAAGCCTTCGCAGTTTGCTCTCTGACTCACAGAGCTTTCTGGCCCATATTAGCACTGCTGTTAAGTTAGCTAGCAGGGGGCAGAAGGAAAATAAATAGGCTTTGGAGACATCTCTGATGCCTCAGGGCAAGCAGCCAGGAGCAAATAAATACAGCTGAGGAGCACAAGAAAGGGTATTTACTTTTCTTTTTAAACATATATATGAAAGGGTTCGTTGCTGTGAAGGGGAAGCAGGGGAAGGAGAAGAGCTAGTTAGCGCAGTTTCAAGAGGCAGACTGCTCATCTCTTGATTGCAAATGTTGTCCTTCATGGGCTTTATGAGGCCATTTGTCAGTATAAATGTGGCTGTCCCAGAAAAATCAGCAAGTGTACTTACCAAGGCCCTTCTTTCTGCCCCACTTGGTAATTTGGAACAGATGATCAATGCCATTTCGCACGAACTAGTTGTCATTTTACCAGACAAACCACAGAGGGAAAAACCCTGATGCGTTAAACCAGAGTGAACTCAGCCAAAGTAATAGCCCCATTAATCACACAACATGTGAAATGTAGTTTTTATAATTGCCATTGAAAAGTCATAGAGATCCTTTCAAGTGGTTCTCTCTGGACATAAATAAAAAACCTCGAGACAGCGCATAAGGAAAAGCTTCCTCGCAGTCAGAACAATCCTACGAGGGGGCTGGGTGTTTGATTGATATAGAGGCTATAGCTTCATTTATTTAGCTTGCTTGATTTTATTGCTAATCTTATGATATGCCTCTAATGAAAAAGGCTTTATGCTATGAAGATGCAGTGAAAAAATGTGGTATATTACTTGGGAAAATAATTCTGCAGGCAAGATTTTATATCTTTCAGATGGCTTTCATTCTTTTTCCACTCGAAATAAAAATGTAAAGAGGAGGAAAGGGTTGATTGTGATACATACAAAAGAACACAAAGCTGAAACCTAACCAACTCCTCCTCTTGCTCATCTCAAACAGAATATTCTCTTCCAATACTACCATTTTCCTGTTTTCTCTGTACACAAAATGAGGAAGTGCAAATGCAACCATAAAATGGGTAAAAATGAAACACATCATAGTAAAGACTTGCAGTTGTAATACAGCACAGTCTCTTGATTTTTGGTGCAGACTGGGGTAGACAATGGGATGGATTTTAACTCACATCCTATCCTCTTCACCTTGCAGTCCCTCTATCAACTCCAGAGTTACCTTAATTGGATAGACTGCTGGATCCTGAGCTCAGGCCAGAGCCACAGCCCGGTGTAAAAGGGATGTCTGAGCCATAACAAGACAGACAGATAGACAGAAATTGCTGTACCTAGGAAATACCAAGCTAGCAGATTAGGCCCCTGGATGCATTAAAAGCCTGTATAAATTACGGATAACGAATGCTGGGGAAGGCGAATTCTGAGGTTACTCTAACTTTTGCTGGGGGTCTCTGGGAGCCCTGGGGAAGCACAAGAGTGGCATTTGGTCATATTTGACTCTTCACACTCAGGGCTGTGGTACAGAAAGACTTGTCAGATTCCATGCAATGAGCTCAATGACTATGCTGCAATGACTCAATGAGCATCAAGACTAAGACATTTAAAAAAATCTTGTTACCCACACAAGCAGACTGACAGGCCAGTTAAAAAGCTGTCATCCAGGGGCTTCTATAATCATCAGTGTTGGCTGGAGCCACATTGTGAAACAATGAGAGAAACAGAATAAGGGAGCAGAATTCTTGTCCCTGGCACTGATTCATTACTACACCTGAGGCACTACCTTGTCTGGTTTACAGCAAAGGCAGCCAGTTGAGGCAGTACTTGGTCTACTAGGAGTCGCTGTATCTACTTGGTGCACTAACCTGCATTATCCTAAGTCCTGTAAAAGCCTTCTTCCAAAACAGTTTCAGGCCATTGCTTAAATTGGGTGCATTCAGATTCTGTGCCATCACTCAGTTACATTCATATCTCACATGACACTAAAGGTCCATGGATATTTAGAGTGTCTGATTTGGACACTTGAGAACAGTGCTTGTACTTGTAATCTGGGGACACAGCTGATCACGCTTGTTTGCACATTTTGAAACCAACTAACAAGCGGGTCAGTAGGTTTCCTGTTCACACTGAAGTATGCAAAAGGAGCTGTATCAAATTCTCACTTCTTGTGTCAAGATATCTCCTCTTAGGCATCAGCAAAACAGATTTAAAAGGAACTTCAAACATGACGGATCCCTTACAGGGCTGAAAGACTTATTCAAAACTTTTAAGGCACTGGATGATCTCTGGAGGTCTATATAATAGCTAGGCACTTCTGCTTCATTTCAACAACAGTGAATTGCTATGATAAAAGATTCAATTAATGTTCATATCCTAAAACTTGTAAAAAGTGCAAGAGAAGATTTGATTATTAAAATGACTACAAAAAGACTCATTAAAACTGGTGCAAGGACTTACATTAATTCCCAGCTGCTGCAGGGCCATGAGAATTACATCATTTGCTGTATCAACATTGGTTACACTCAGGGTTTTTGACTGTGAACAGAAAAAAGGGGAAGGGGAAAGTGGCATTAAAAATTTGGATTTGCAAAGAGTATCTGAAGTGCAATAGTTCTGCATAACTCATTGTTCAAAAATGGAGAGTATTCTGTTAAGGTTTTATTTGATAAATAAGTTATACTACATAGATGAAGACCCAGCTGTCTGAGACCGAGATTTGACTCCTCTGCTTTGTCACGTACTTTCTGTATTTGCTCCCCACTTCCCCAACATCTCCATCAGACGGGAGAGTGCCATGATTACTGCGTACAAGACCTCCACATTAAAATACGCAAAAAGACACAGCCACTAACTGCACTTTAGGCACTGCATGAGGGAAATTAAAGGTTTGATTAATTTAAAAGCATACCACTTTTCTTTGGAAAAAATGAGTTTTTCAGTGAAATAAGAGGTTCTCGTACCAATTTTTAATCATTTCCGTCCATTTCTATTGAAGGTCTCCCTGGTAAGAAAATACTGTACACAGGCTGTTCATCTCTATATCCTTTGCCACTTTCTATACAGACTTCTCAAAGATAGATTTGGCTTAATACCAGAAACACTTCCTGTTGGTAATCTTCCATCCAGTTAAAACACTACCTCTCTGGCATCCTCCAGAATCTGCTGATCGGCAGTATAGAAAAGCATGGATCTGCAGAAACACCGCTTTCTAAATAGCTACGGCCCCCAAGACGAAGTGCCAAGCTTCCTGTCGGAGGAAGTGCTGCTTTCCCCAGCGCAGTCTTTCCAGAGTGAGATTTCAGCACCTGCTGCCTGGCACCAGCATTACTCCCGTACAGCTGGGCAATGCTCTGTACCTCCGCACCATGGGTTGCTCTTATGCAGGGCATTTCAAACACACCAGGATTAATGACTCCATCCTCAGCCCCACCGGGATGTGGCAGCACTGCTGCCATCCCCTTGCAGAGACAAAAACAAGTGGAGAGAGCGTGTCCAGAGTGGTTTTTGCTTGCACCATCACACCCACGCTGGCCTTACTTCCAAGCCGACAGGCAGCTCCCACACACCAAGCATAAGTTACTAAGCCCTCTTTAGAGGCATGCTAGTTTGGCTCTGCTAACAAGACTACACAGCTTTTGGATTGCAGCTGGTTCACGGCCAGCCTAAAGCCCTGGCAGAACAAATGCATGCCCGCTGCAACAAACCGCCCAGGCACATCCAATGGCCCAAGGAAGGGAAGGTGGCAGAGCTGGGATGTAAATGTTCACTGCCAGTCCCAAGACAGTTTGCTATACCCTGCTCCCCTGTGTAGCATATCAATTTTATACTGGCCATAGGGTGTTCAGGTGAAACAAATGCCTGACATTTTGCATTTAGAAAAGATCTGAGCTGTACATTTGTATAAGTCTCTGATGGTAACAAGCTGCCATGGCAATCAAAAGAAAGTAGTGAGAATACTGTATATCTTGCTTCAGGACATATCTGAAAGCTCATACCATAAAAAATTTAACATTTGCCTGAAGCAATGACATCTGGCTCTCAGGAGTAAGTCAGCACATTTGCATAAGTTTTGCTCTTGGCTAGAATATAATAAAATGGTTTGTGTCTTGTGTTCAGCCTTCCCTACCCTCCAAAAATGAAATAATTCTTGGGCATCTCCAGCTGCTGGAGCACAGGGACCACAGTGCCATAAGAACTATTTGCATTAGAAAGTTTCCATCTGCTCCTCTACCGTTTTATTACCGATAGTAGCTGGACTACCGTGTGTTGTTTCTAGGACTGTGAGGATCAGGAAACCATATTTGGCACATGAGCTAATTATAGCTAAGGAGAAAAGACATTTAAAAAAAACCCAAACAAACACTGGTACAATGGTGCAACACCTGAGTGCATGCATGATTTATAGAGATTTACACCTGAGCACGGCTTGATCTGCAGTCCTGCATTTGAACTATCAAAATTATTGTTATTGTTTATTAACATTTGTCTTAGCAACCTGGCAATTCTAACTATTATCATTTACCTTAATAATGATTATCTGAAAAAAGGCAGACTCCTTTATGCTTACATTTATGCAAATACAGAATTCTAAGTGGAGATTCATTGTTGGGCAAAGACCTCCAGTGAAGTCTAACTTCTGTAAAAATTTCTCGTGTCCTTGCAAATGCTATTTAGGCTTCTGAGCATGAAATACAGATCTTAAAAGCACAGTTAGAAAGAAAGGACAAACGTATAAGAAGCAGAGGAAGATAAGATGGATTATCACTGAATGCTAGGGTATCCCTGAGGAACTGGCTACATAAAAGAATTTAGTTTAAATTGGTTAAAAATTACTTAGTAAAAAAGGTGCAAATCACCCTGTGGATGACCTTTCCCTACCAATCTACCTTGTGCCTGTAAATTTACCAATGTCAGTTAGCTGATGAAAAACATGCTTAAAGCAATTTCAGGGTGTTCATATACACAGCTTTACTGACTTGCAATCGTTATAAACAATAAAGCATGTTGCAGCTTTGCTGAACTGAATGCAGGCAGCTGTGGGTTTAGATCAGTTTTACAAGCAAAAAAAGGGTACGTTGTACTGGCATTTCTGAAGATTCTTATGCATAAGTTCCACTAGAGGTGTTTTCTTGGGACTTCACACTGTACAGTCTTTGCGTGCCAGAACCAGTATTTCTTACCAAGCACACTGCCTTTAAGAAGGAACTCATGTATTAACACAGGAAACAAACATTTCAGGGCTGCATATGCCGAGTCTTTTAAAGGGGCTGTATCCCTAAAGGAGGTTGCAACCCAAGGAAGCCTCCCAATATCCAAAGGATTTACAGGTGACTAGCATTCATAGGTGATGTGGATTTAGACCCCTATTTAGCTCAAGAGCACTTACATATGCACAAGTTCCCACGTCCTTTGCAATTATCTTCAGAGGAATGCTTTTAGGATAGTCTTTTTCCTTCTCTTCTCTTATTCGACTGACAAAACAAGTACAAAACAAGTAAATTTTTAATATTGTAAACATAAACAGCAAGATGGAGATTTAAATAGCAATCAAGAAATGACTGGATAAGAAGCAGATTGTTTGCAGATGTACTGCAGTAGAAAGATCTCTGAGGACAAGAAAGCATCCAGCAGTATCTGGAAGGGATGCTGACTGTGGCCCCCAGTAATGCCTTGTTGTATTAAAGTTCATTGTAGAAATCAGTGTAAGCAGCAGAGAAACTGGATTTAAAAAATCAAGCTAAAACTACACATCATTGTGATGCCTCAGTCTGCAGTACAGGCTCCTACTGGAACGTTACATCCCATTGTACAGATCAGCTCAAAGGACTGAACAGGAGAAGAGTGAATTAGAAATCATCCCCAGCAAGGATGATTTAAACAGCCCCAGGAACCCTGAAGAATCAGATAAAGACACAAACCTCAACCAGCAGAACTAGGTGACCAGAAAACAAACCCACCACTATAGTTTTCTGTCCAAATACTGACTGAAATAAGACAGCTCTATTTATGCAAACCCTCCCATCATACTCTCCAGCTTGGCGTCCATTTTGTAAGACCAAAATACAGCCAGCCATGAGCAGCATGAGAGCAGAGGTTAGAGCAGAGATTCCTGAGCTGGGCTTGCTTAGATGCCATCACCATGGAAAGAGCCCCAGGCTCAACTAGAGCGATGGTGGCAGAGGTTCCTACAACTGCTTAAAGAAGGGACCACGTGTGATAGGAATCGCCCCAGTTTCATGCTGAGCCATGTTCAGCCACAGGGAAGCGTTTCCCTCCTTGCGCAGTCATCATTGCATGAACAGTACATACCACCTTCTGCAGGGAGAAGACATGAGATTTTTTTTTCTTAATATCACTTTGAAAGAGCTTATCTGTTTTGATGGCATAGGTACCACAGCTTGGGAATCACTGGTCTAGATGACTGGGACTCTTTTCAGTGTCTTCAAAGACTGTATAATAAAGTACCTTTGCAAAAAAGACAGCCATGTTTCCTTTTGTTCTGCAGACCTGCAAGAATTATAGAAAAAGAGGGACAAATCAGCCATCATTCTAATACCAAAATAGCCCATGTACAAACCACGGTGGCACGAACTGCTTTTTGGTTGCAATTTCCATAAATACCTACAAAAACTAAAAAGTGTTTCCAGATTTGAGTGAAAAACCTGTTTCCCTGCAAAATCAATTGAAAAGCCTGCCATGGAGATCAAAAGCCCCAGTTAGCAGTTTTTATCACAGAAGTTAAAGCTTTACCAGTGAATTCAGTAGGAAACGGGTTGAGTTCTTAAACTAATGTCCAAACAGAAGAGGAGGGCACTTTAAAATAAGAGCTTAATTCAAAAGTTTAAAGGTATTTCCTCAGGTGTATAGACTTTTTTCCACTTTCACTATTCTAATTCTCTTCTTATTTATTACTTGATTTATCACCACATTACAGAGTACACATAAGCCACAACCAAAAAAGGTCCCATTGTACTTAGTAGGGTTTAACTTTGGACACTTTAAGGCTTATCTCATTTATCTTTATCTCATTTATACACTTTCAAGGATACAAACTGTCCAGTTAAATGTAGCTAATAATAGGATAGTGCAAGGAATCTAACCTAATTTTGCTTCAACTTTCTTGATTTAAATCCTGCCCCAGATGGAGTAACTGCTGCTGCTTCTGCAAATCAAGTTCTTCAAATTTTCAGAGCAGGCATTTAGGGAACTACAAACCTACTGAATGATGCTGTGAGGGGAATGCACTTTATAAACAATAAAAATGTGATTCTGCTTTGGCTGCTTCAATTCTGTCAGATATGCACCTACAGACTCATGCGTGGTGTTTTAGATTTTTCTGTGTACTTCCAGACATAAAATAATTTCACTTCTATAAAATCTCTGACTCTGTTTTGATTGAAGCTATTGCTTTCCTATCCAACTACTTTCTGATAGCTATAAAGGACCACGTACTGTCTCTAGATCAAAGCTCATGTTTATTGGCAAGAGTTCAACTGAAAATCAATAGAAAATTTCAGCTTTGTTTCAGGACTATTAAGTGAAAAAAACATAAGCAGCACAACCAGCTCAACAGAGAGCAGTTTGTGCACAGCATTCTCTTTGGATAGGGACAATGTGACATACAAATTAAGCTGCATGCATCAGCTTTTGCTCTCTGTTGGTAAAGAGGAAAATGCATTTTCCAAGACCCAGCCAAATTACTGTGGCTAAGCAGCTGGGATTTCAGAGGGATGGTGCCCTCCCTTATCCAAAGTGACGACAGAGCCCTCCCGCTGAGACTAAAATTAGCCTAATCACTAAAATTACCTCTACAGCCCTTATGTGTCCTACAGTCAATGCTGCAAAGACAGACCAAAAGTCTTTCTCTCTATTAAAATTCAGAGATTCTGCTTTAAGAGGAATTTTGACATTTTCTCTGGCACAATTAAATTAAAAAGAGAAATAGGACAAGGTCAGTATTTCACTGTATGTTTCCTGCTATTTCCAATACAAGCTCTTCTGTTTAAAAGTGTCCTACGACAGTCTCTTTGTCTTTTCATTAGCTTCACTGTTTACTATTTGTAGTTCATCTTATTAATTAGCCAAGGTGTTTGTCAAATGAAAGCCCCAAAAAAAGAGAATTTCCACTGAGCAAGTTTGCAGCACAGACAATGCTTTGCCAAACCACTTATTTTTCTCAAATTTTTTAAGTGATAAGTGAGTATCACTGCCACATTTGCAGAGAGACAGAAGATGAGGCATGGAGGGTGACTTGCTCACAGCAGTAGAAGGAATTGGTTTAAGAATCAGGAAGTTCCTGCTTCCCAGCTTCCCTGGTGCTGATATGAATCCGTGATAGTCTTGTTACCTGTCAGCCCAAAAACATTTAAGTAACTAACTTGGTAAATAAAACAGATCTCAATTCTTACCTGAAATTCGCAACACAGTTTGTGGTGGGCCAGCCCAAAACAAAGGACATCTCTGGGTCTGTGCTGCCTTCACAGACTTCTTCCGTACAAAATGCTGTCCACATCTCACAGAGACGTGCTTGGCACTTCAGTTTGAAATGAGAGTGCGACCTGCTGGCAGAAATTCACAGGTATGTCACACACATGAAAACATAGCAAGGCAGGTTAAACAACTCAGTTACTTCTTCTTTCAGGCACATGTGAAGCTTGCATTGGAGCTGATGGAAGAAGCACTTCTGCTTTAGTTAAAGAAAACAGTGTTTTATTTGGGTTGCATATAAAAATACATGAATTTCTCATCTAAATGGGATCAACAGATATCTTACATGTGAGATAAATAGGTTGCTTGTGGCATCCCTGGACTTTGCCCTTCTTGGGAGAAAACTTCTCCCCATGTCTAGAGCTCCCCTCCAAATCTCACCATGAGGCAAAGATTGCCACTTGTGTTGGACTCTCCTTTCAGTGACTTTAATGTCATTGAGGAGTTTACAGGATAGTTGGATCACTTAGCCCCAGGGTCAACAACTATGGTGAGTTTAAGTAGTGACAAGTAGGCAATCCTGAAGAAAGAACAAGCAGAAAACTGCCATTTGTGTTAACTACAGCCCAGGTCACATACAGCCTCCATGAACTAGCTGCATGGTAGCTTTAAGCCCACCCCACTTGACGAATGAGCCAGGACTTTGTGCATTCTCAAAATATCTAGTCATTGACATAATTACTTTTTAAAAATTTGGCCCTTCCTGTATTTTATCCTACTAAACATTAGAGTACAATAAAGGTCACATTTACAGACTTGCACTTTTTTATTTCAACTCTTTTCTTCCACTTAATTTCTCATGATAAGTCTCCTTCCTTTGTAGGATTGGTGGGCACCAGTGCTATGTGAGAAACAAACAAAATCTCATAAAGTCAGTCCAGCTGTGTAGCAATGCAACAGCCACTCACTTCAAGGCAGGTTTGCACTAGAGGCCTTGCAGACTGAATTGCCTGAGCTACAGCTCTCCTGGGCCAGCAGGGAAAGGCTGGAGGAAAAGTGTCCCCCCTCGAAAATGTTTTGCCCTTCTAATCCAAGGACTGCAAGCAAGAGCATGTCAGCTCAACACCGTGTTGCAAATATGGATGGGGACAGTGCAAGGCACCATGGTGATTAGTGCTCTATAAATAAATATGCCAGGTAAGCAGTTTCTTAGAGCTTTGATACACATGGACTACCTTCTCTGAGATTAGTCTCATTTACAAGGTATTTGATTTAGGAGAGACTGAACTAATACAGTCTGAAACATGAAAGTACTTGAACCTTGTGGCTTTATAGAGGACATAGATGAACTTGCAGTACCCTGACTGGTCTGAGGTTTCCAGCTGACATTATGCTAACAGGTGTAGTGGGGTAGAGCAACCCTAATAACCCATCAGCACTTACAGTGGTGGGTAAGAAAGGACCATCAGTGCATATCACAGCTGGCAAAAAGGTGCACTTCAATTAGATTGCCGTAAAATACTGTAAAATACCATCTCAAGTTCATGTATTTTTTAAACTATACCATAGTGTTTCCTGGTCAGTTGTATATTTCTCCCCTCTTTACTACGTTTTGTTACTCCATCAGAGAAACTTAAAGTACAGGAAAACATTTCAACGCCCTCGTCAACAAATCAGTTTGTGATGCAACCAGTAAGACCTGTCAAGAACACAGAAATAGCTGTAACTGACTGACCACAGACTGAACTGTGAAAGCGTAGATTTAAAAAAAAATACAGCTGTGAATTCTAATGTAGATGTTAATAAATGGATGTCTGGTCTGACTCCACCAAATCAATCTGTTGACCCTCCCTTTCTCCTCAATTTCTTTTTCCCTTTACCCAGTACAGTGAACTCTCTACATGCTGTTTCACTTTTTTAACATTTACAGTTCATAAAGCCAGACCCCTACAGTAGTGGGTGTCAGCAGGGTGTTGGCAGAAGGACAAAGATGTTCTCCAATCATGCTTGATGTATATTCTTATCCTGTTTGCCATGCCTAGTCACAGCTCTCAGCTATCATCAGTATTCAAGTGGCCTGGTTTCCAGAGGCGCTGAAACAGTAGCCTCCATTAACATCTAAAGAGCCTGAAGTATAATTTTATCTCTATCTATCTGCCACGTCCTTTATGCAATCCATGGGTTCTCATCGTTTGTGAAATGTGGGTCTTCTATTTAAGTGCCAAAGCATTACCTCTAGAAATGAATATATCACCGCTGACTAAGGAAGCAGCATGACTGAACATGTGAAAAATGGAAAGAGTAACAAGCTAATGAAGATTTTATTTATTTTTTAAGCAACTAAGTTCCTTTGCAAGCGTTACACTGTAAATACCAGGCCGATCCAGAGTCCACAAAATCAACAGAAAAATCATGAACATCAATGGTGTAGGTATTGACGCACCCCAAATTGTGCCATCTCTGCAGAGTAAACTCAGTTCCTTTTGCTTTCTGTAAGTGGCAACTGGATACTTTGTGGCTGTTAACAGATGGAAGATTAACTCCTCACTAGATTTGCTAATCTCCTTAATAGGACCCTCTGACAAAAGCATTAATGGATCTACTGTGAGATTGCTACCGTAATTCCATGTATGTACTCAACCATCAATTTCTATGTCCAGCCACATTGGGAAAATAACTTTAAAATATATATATGCATGTATGTATTACAACGGAGAAAGAGGAAGCCATTTCTCTGTGCCTCCCACTCAAAAACTTATGTAAGAACCTTGATCATTGAACTCACAGATCCTTGAAATGTTTACTCTGCACACACTTTCTGTAAGAAATCTAATCAATATATAGAAAACAGTATAACATTTTACATACTTAACATTGATTTAGTGAGAAAAAATCTTTCAATCAATTTATGACTTATTCCTCACATGGAGGCAGTAAAAGGTGGGGCAGCAGAGAGAGAAGCACAGCATGTGAGTATTATTCTTATTTTTTATAAGGTGGGCTAATGCATGATCTGAAAAGGTAACAGTCTACATTTCAAAAATGATTAGAAAGTAGCAGAAAACGAACCTACAGGCACCTTGTCCAAAGTCATACACACACTGGTTGTAGAGAGGCCCTACCCCCACCAATATCCATGGGAGCAATGCTAATAAGCAGGAGCTCAGTGCTGTACAGGAGTTTAGTCAGCAAGCTCAGAGGACACAAGATACTTGTTGCTCTCTTTAGGAAAAACTTGTACCCATTTGCTGATCATACGAAGTCTAATTATACATGAGCTCCCTTTGTACAGTGACCGGCTTCCTGCAGCTGAGCTGACACCAGTACAGCGCCGAGCTGCACCTAACATATCTTAGGTGTTCATATGCCCCAAGCTGAAAAACTACTTAACACAAAAGAGTATTACAAATTTTTAGCACCTTCAAAAGGAATAATTCTGAAGTTAAGTCAGACTCAACTGTATCATTAATTCTGTCCTGGTGACCTGCTGTCTTGACTCTGCATCAGCTATTAAAAAGTCAATAACAATCAATAGTCACAGCTGCATAGCAATACACACCACTCAGGTTTTCCCTCTAGGAATCAGCAATGGTATTTTAGTGTGAGACATCTTTAAAAATGCTGATTTTTAAGTATTCATTAGTGACAGCTCTGATGCTTTAATTGCTGACAGGGAAGCTGTAGAGAGAACATCCCAATTAGTTCTTTAAAATACATGAAGTAATATCACTCAAAATACTATTTTTACCATTTCTAGCAAAGACTTGATCCCCCTCCCCCTTCTTCACATGCAGAAGCACAATTTGTTCTGTTCTACCTTCTTCAAACATTGCAGAATCTTCACCACACTAAATCAAATGCTGTAAGAGCTGTTACTACTCCTTGGGGACCAGATTTTGGAGTGGTTACACACAGTAATGCTTTACTATGCAAACAGTCCCGCTGGGACCCAGCCAAACCTGCAGTAATGTGCAGCTCAGCTTGGGGTTGTAACATTGCTTCTGCTCAGCATGCTGACCAGGGAGGGAGGGATTCATCTCACCTGACTTTAGTCTTCTACAATTTAGGAGCTTAGACCTAAGCCAGTGAGATTATGCCCGCTGAATGGCCAGTGGACAGAGCGTGACTCCCCTCACCCACCGCCAGCACTCTTTCAGGGTCAGGTGAGTTTGCTGCAGGAAGGTGCTGGTTTTCCCTCAGTAACTATAAAAGGAGTCTAGAAGCCTAGGTAAGTTGCAAATATTTAACATTTGAAAGCTTAAATTAGATGACACAAACCTACATAAATACGGTAACAATGCTATTACTGCTACTGCTGGTAGAATAGCAAGATTTCCCCTAAATATCCTTATGTTCACCACCTACCCGTAGTGGAACATGTTTTAGGTAAAATATCCTCTGTGTTGTCACACTACATCAAGTGAAGGAGTTCAGCTGGGGGGGTTACGTTTACTATGTGTGATTCAAACGGACACAGCTCAGATTTCTACAGAAAACACAGATGATTTCTGGCTTTTCCCAGCAGCCTCTGAAACAATTGCTTAAGCGAAAAGACACATTGCAAAAGCCCAGGATTCGCATTGAGATTACCCACCCTGTGAAACCACAAACACGGTGCCTAACAGAGAATGAAGCTGCATCAGATTTTTGATTATTATTTCTCCACAACCCATAACAACAAGTGAAAGCACCCTCTAAAATTGCCTTAAACCATGAATGCTGCATGAGGCTGGCATGCTAGACACAGCTTGTAAATCTGATTTAATTGTGAATGGTAGAGTGAATAATCAGAGCTCAGGAGCAAGCCTGATTACACATGAACACTACCGAGACTGCTCAGCATCGCTTCCTTTCTCCTTCCCCTTCCCCACACTCCTCCTGGCACAGCACAACCTACAGAGACAGACACTGCGATGCTGCCTGCAATCTCTATTTTTATACAGCTGCTCATCACTGGTGTGTATCAAAGCAGCTTCCAGGTAAGCATTAAGACCTGTAGCCCTTCTGCGGCACAGCCACCGGTGTTATGCACACCCCATAGGACTGAGGATGACCTGCCCGAAACACAACAGTCAGTTGAAGGCAGCGCAACGGACACAGTCAAGCAGCAATGAGTCTTTTCTATGACACTGTGCTCCCAAAGCAGGGAAGATGATACAACACAAGCAATATATTCAAGAACATCTGATACTTCTTTAAAATGTTGCATCCTGGAATTCCTCTATGGCCATGGGGTTTTCAGAGGTGCCTGAAGAGGTCAGGCACCTAAATTCCATCAACCAAATAAAAAGCTTCCTTATGATTTAGATAAGATTTGCTATTTAAAAAGCATTACGGAAATCCATGTTATGCTCTGCTGAGAAAAAGGTCTGCTCTGTAGAAGCAGTGCCTGAGGTGCCATACTCACTTGGACTTGGCAACAACCAGAAGGTCTGTGAAGAGGAAAAGGTGTCGCTCCTGGGTTTGCAGACCCGTCTTCAGCTGCACGTGGCCATCCAGGATGAACGTTCGGTTGTGGCACATGAAAGACTGCACAAGGGGACATGCCTCTGGGCTGATGGGGGAGAAGCAGCCTTCCCTGCAAAGGGAAATAAAGGGAATAAAAGAGAGCGAATCAGGCGATTGCCTGTGAGTGAGAACCAGGCAGCAACTTCCCACACCTGTTGCCAAAAAGCAATTTATTTGACCACATTTCAGTGAAAGGTGAGAGGGACAAGAAGGTAATCCAGCAGTCTGATTCTGAGACAAAATCTGTTAGGGACTGTCCTCAATGAATCTTTTACAGCCCAAGTACATGGATAGCGTTTAGCAAAGTTGAAATACAGCCCTCTCCATTTTGTCTATTTGTATTTGTCTCCCTTTGTATTGAAGTCTTACAGAAAATACCACACCTTCTGTAGCCTCTCCATAAAGGGAGTGGAGGCATATGCATGACAAAGGGATAACTGCACACCCACCTTGGTCAGGAGACTCGTCCTTGGGGTCAAGAGCAATTTACAGAAATTATTCAGAACCAAAGACAAAGAAAAGGTGCAACTGAACCTTGCCAGAGACAGACCATGTACTAGATGCAACATGAGAAGAGGCAGCTCAGCCTCCCTCCCAGCACACGACCCACATTGAAGTAAGCTCCCATTGCAGTGTTTACTTATGTGACCGGAGCAAGGCTATGCTGGTCTGTGGCTGTGGTGTGTAGAGGCTGCTGGATAATCCAAACCCAGGTCTATGGGGGGCAGACCAGGCTCCCTCCTGGAAGACACTGACCTTTTCTAAGGAGGTATCGAGTAGGTTGCAGTCCAAGGTTACTGATGGTGGAGACATGATTCTCTCAACCCCTCTTGATCTAACTGTGCTGCATGACATAACAGTTATTGAGGCAGAAATGAGAGTTTCTCTAGCACGATGGTCAGCTCACTCACCCAGACAGGATATCCCTAGTTTCTGAGCCTTGCCCTAACAAATGTCTATTTATACATTGCCAAACTGAATGAATGTGAGGGTTTGAGGGGAGGGCACTCCTCCTCTACGGCTCTCTAGAAGCTGGTTGCAGGTCAGGCTCTCCCTTGGAAAGCCAGAGACATGGCTTCAAATTCTCCCAGGCAGGTGAGAGAACTGAACCTGGGTCTCCTACACCCTGGTGTACCTTAAATAATAAATTTCTGGATTAAAACCAGGACCCATCAGTGTCTTTACTCATGATTTTTAAACGCAACTTTTCAATTTTTTGCTTTCCCTAGAGGTGCCTCCAAATGAACCATTTCCCTTTGGTTGAATGAATCAGTTCAATTTTTATTCAAATGTATTTACTTATTTTCTCTTGTTAAAAAAAAGAAAAATTAAGCTAAAACTTGGCAGGATCAGCTTGGCAAGGAAAGGCTGAAGTGAGCAGCTTTGCGATTATAGTTTATTCCTGGTCCCACTGGAATAGATGACAAACACCTAATGATTTTGCTGGGAGAAGAAATGGACCTTATTCAGTGGAAGTCACAAAACAAATGGAAGAGATATGAAAGAAAATGAGAGTGAGCAGAGAAAACCTTCAAAAAAAAGGTCATAAACCTTCTTGTACCTCTCTTAGAGCCTGGATGATTCCCGACCCTCCTCTCCTTGATGCCCATGGCTGGATTACTCAGGAAATTATTTAGGAAATCCTGACAGCTGGGAGAGAAAGGATAAGCTCTGAGATTGGCCTACATTAGCAGGACACACTTTCACTGATCTGTAAGGAGCTGGTGAGGATCTCTACCTGCTGGGCAGAGCCCTGTTTGGCCTTGGTTTCCCCTTTCTGGCTGGGGGCCCAAGTTTTTGAAAGAATTCCTCAAATTAATTTGTCTTAAACTGTGTCTTAGTCTTGTCTTTCATTACCTACCTCTCTTCAGGGAAGAGAGAAAGAAGAGGAATGACTGTCAGAATGAATAATGCAAACCTGAAGTTGTTTGATCATTCCTCAGCAGAAGGGGTGTCCAGGAGCTTGGAGTTAAAGCAGAGAGAGGAGTTTTGGTCCAATACAGCAATGACACATGCTGTGTGGCCAGCAACAGGAATCAGGGGAACAGCAAGCATCTCTCCTACCCTGCCGCTGCCATGGGACTGGGAATTCACCAATTCACCAATTCATCAGTGCCTGATAGGTTACTGGGACTCAATTTCATAAACTCCCTAGCAGCACTTGGCACAGAAACTTAAGCAGAAATCAGGAATGATGACCAGTCCCCCTGCGTGAAAGCCATGCATGGCCTTTACCTCAAAGGTTAAGTCAGGGAAATACTCACTTATATTTGAACCCAGTAACAACAATAGTTAGAAAAAACCCTTTCATGTTACGCTGCTGTAACCAAATCAGCGGAAACATTCATAAAATCATACTGAAGGGCCTGCCCCTACTGACTTCCCTGTAGGTTCAGGCTCATATGTCTCCATATAGGCAACTCTATTTGATTATTCCCATTTGTACATTTTCTACATCCTGATTTGTAAGCCCGGGAACCTCCCAAGTCAAACCAAGCAAAATCTTTGTCATGCAGGTAAGCAAAGGAAGGTGCAGTAGGTTTATTAATGATAGCAAGGGTCAAGCAAATTGAACTTGGTTTTAGAACAGGAAAATACAATAACATAAATCAGTTATTTTAATGAAATCTGCCTTTTGACCCAATGCCTTTCAAGTTTCTCTGTCATCTGAACTCTAACAAGCACTCTTGCATACTTTAATAGAGTTTACCTGATAAGCCTTATCAAAAAAAAGTGAAAATATTTTCTTGCGTTGAAACAAAGTGGAAAAAATCAAAGCCATTAATTCAGCGAGAACGTTCTAAAGCCCCAGGACGAAGGAACATAGAGGAAATTCACCAGCAGTGACAGAAAATGTCTTTTGGAAAGCATGCTTTTGATCTTCTCAATTAATGTTCCATTGTTACAAAACATGAATGAAACCCAAGTTTTGTTACATTGAAAAAAATGCAGATCAGCTATACCCTCAGGCATAGGGATTTATATAAGAGAAGTACTTTTGGAGTTCAGTTTTTAATGGCTCACTGATTTTTCTGGCCATTAAATGGGTTTAATTTTGAAAAAGTGCTAAGCACTCGAATATTGACTCTGAAAATTCCTTTTAATAGAATTATGCAAAAATCAGTACTTAAGTCTATGTGATTTCTGATATAATTTTAAAAGTAAAATAAGTTATATAGGGCCTTCTCTGTGTTCCCCTAAAAGTCATTCTATGACTAACACATGTAAAAATCCCACAATGTAACATCTTTCCAGTTGGGCAGAAAAAAAAGCCATCATCCGAGTTCATTAAGAAGGAACTGTGAACTGATTTCCAAAAGATGGGGATATCCTGCATGTTCCACTAGAAGCAAGGCTGATGATAGTGATGTTTAGATGGCATTGCCATTGTAACTCTCTAGTCTCAAGTGGACATTTCTTCCTAAAAGTACTATTTTGGGGGTCTGAAAATTCCATGTGTGGTTTTAACAAAGGAGTAAATTCTGTAATTTGAGGATATCTACAGAGATATTCTTGAGTTATTCAGGAACAGACTAAAGTCACTGTACTGGCTAAAATTATTAGAAAGATAATTGAAGACTTTTCTCCTGGCATTTCCAGAGCCTAAATTTTTACACTTATTATTTTTTCAAACTAATCAAAATAGGCATTTTGTGCCTATTTAAAAGACACAATGATTTAAAAGAACTTCAGTTTTGTAGGTGTAATATATGAAGTTGAAATCCAAAGAAGTCAGCCAAACACTGAAAAATACATCCCCATTGCATTCAGTGTGAAAGCAAACACATCACTGCTCACTTCATCAATCCTGTATTTACCAGAAACCACAAAGCACAAAAAATACTTCTTCTTCCCCCTGCTGAGCTTCCTTGGGGTTTCTCAGTAAAACTGATACCTGAATAGCACGACCCCCAAAATGTTTATTCTTGGTGTAATGGAGATGTCAGCTTTATTCTCTATTTGTAGTGGAAAAGAAAGAAAGAAATTATACTTTCCAAAGGAGAGTTTAACAGCCCATGTCAAGTGGTTACTGCATCCATGATCCAAATGTCATTTATGTCAACGGGAAGTTTTCCCTTGATTTCGATGATGACTTCAGCCTATCTATGATTTAGATTAAGCTATAAGATGCCTCAGGGGAACAATCTGTTCCAACGTACCTAAGCTGGGATGAGCTATTGCAGGTATCTCAGCTATATGACATCCCTCTCACAGACTGCTCATGCTCCATCCTGTCTCACTCTGTTCTTTTGGTTATCATTCTCTGCCAGAACTACTCTCCACTGATGATATCTCTGCAGCCACAGAAGTTGATTTCCTCTAATGATGTAGCACCAATGCTCTCCACACGACTAACACCTATTGAAATAAAATATCACTTTGCTCTTTAACCTCTGAAGTCCTTCACAAGACGTAGGTGAGAAATGCGTCTTTTCATTAGCAGAGCAGTAAAATGGTAGCTATTCAAAGGGCTAAAATCTGAGTCAGCCCAGCCACATGAGAGTCTGCACACAGTCTGTCCAATACTTACACATACATAATACCTTTCCAAATTCCTCTCACAGTGAACAACTTAGCCTATGCTCATTTCATACATAGGTACCATAAGCAAAAATATTGCATGCTTATGCCAGTGCTGAAGCCCAGGTAAGGACCAGAAGCTCTTTTTGTGCCTACACACGTAGAGCATGCAGCTTACGGCGTAAAGCTAACCTTGTTTTGGCTACAGGCTAGAGAGGCCACCAAGCAGAGCACCTGCCAACCCTCCTCATGGTGTTCAGAGACAACAGGCTTCTTTTGTGTATCTCAAAGGCCAGGTTTGGATGGCTCTAAGTAACCAGCAATTTATCTTTTAGGAAAAATAAAGCCAATGAATTTTCAACTTCAGTGCCTCTCAGTAAAGCATTTACTTTATCATCACTGAGTCACAGCATTGGGCTAGAGCAACCCACTGAGAGAAGCAGGAGCTATTCACACCCTTTCAAGGCTAGTGAAAACAGCAGCTATCTGCTCAGTAAGAAACGTCTACAGCCCAGCCCACGTTACATATTTTTGCCAAAATGGATATATCAGTCAGGGATGACATGTGATGTGTGACTAGCAGAGATACCCCCAAAAAGCAAGCCTGATCTAGAAGTCAAGTTCCTTCATCTTCTTAATTGAGCTTATACTGGAAATCAGGTAAGAATATTTGCTTCTGTGCCTCCTACTCAGACCCTTAAGCTCCTAAAACTACCTGTGAGAAGGAACTTCAATAGCAGCTTAATAGATGCTTTCTTCCTATTTTTGCTAATGAGGCAGGCCCTGCTAACTGGAGCTTGGGAGCCAGGATGGTTTACTGCTGGAAAACCTTTAGCACGTAAGACATATTACCCAGGTTGTGTGGCTAGAGGGTGTTTTGCGTTCAAGATAATTAACTTAATAAGGTATTGAGAACAATTCTTTAACCAACAAAAATAAAAGAGCGCCAATTTGGCGTGGAAGCCCTGTCCCCCCTGAGATAAGGTGGAAAAAAAACCCCGAACCTGTAACACAGCAGTGAGTGCTGATCTGCATCACAGGGTTGCACTCAAGTGCAATATTAACATTTCAGGACTTCAACACATATCTAATTTCATCATAAATGATAGTTTGGACATGACTTGTACCGTAACCTAGCCAACTTGGCAATATCATGATAACAGATCATCACGTTCTGTGTGAGAAAGGAGAAGACTGAAAAACGAAGTGAAAGAAGAACTTTTTTCGTACACTGAAACTAAATGCCAATGCTTGGGACTGAATGCAAGACAACGGAGATGGTCCTGCTTACGCTCCTGATGAGTTTAGCCTCTATCATACTGACAGCTCATTAAAGCGCATGGTTTGAAAAGAGCTGCTCGGCCCAGCCTGCCCCGTCCCCACTACCTGTTTGGCACAGTCACGCAAAGACCTGCTGGCTTCAGGGCCAAGCACTCGCAGCTCCTCCCGCCATGAACGAGGCTCCATGCAGACAAGGCTCACCCACACAGAGCAATCTGCAGCTCAGAGCCCTGTTTAGACAGGCAGATTATATAACAAAAAAATCCTCTGCATTTTTAAAGGTGGTAACCACTCACTGCTGTCACTGCCTTCCAGCCATGACCAGTGCCCTTGGGGAGTCACCCACGTGCTCAGGATCTTTGGTGCTTCTTCCCGCTTCGACTCCACATGATTCGGAATATGCTTTTCATCTAAATTTATACAGCACTTTATTCTAATAAATAATAATTATACCTGGAGGGTGAAAGTAAGCACAAAAAGTATCAGCCTGGAGGGTAGGAGTGTTTTCCAGGAAGGTGGTGGGTAAGATATGGGCCAACACAAAGTTAGTATGCTGTTGGAATCTTATACTGACTATTTATAGAAGGGACTTGGAGAGACAAGCATAAAACTCTCTTAATCACATGGGCTGCCAACCCATTTCTGAAAATCTGCTGTCAACTTGATCCCTGCTATGCTAAGGGAGCTTCTTTTTGAGGATGCTGGGCATGTTTGCTTTCTGTTATCTATGGTAAATCTTATACAGTTGAAGCAGCACTTTGTGAAAACAGCGCAGCATTCCAGAAATAGCAAGTCTATTTTCTGCAGCACTCCGTTAAAGTCTCCTAGGCCATCACCATCGCGTACAGTAGCTTTTGTACAATGAAACAAGTGAGATGATGTGCTCCGTTTTTCACAGAGCATTAGTTATTTTCTAAGTATTAAAATGCCTGCTCCTACTTGATAAGTGTGCTTTACTTGTTGCAACTCCTTTTTCACGAATAATTATTTGAACAAACCCAAGGCAGTCACCTCTCACCCCTCTGTGTTCCCTCATGGACTGTGCCTGTGGATCTCACAGAAAGCCCTCTGCCACAGGCACGTATTGGCCCTGCTTCCAGCCTCTAGCACAGGGCTACCCTCACCCTGCCCGTGCAAGCGGCTGGACTTCAGCAAGCCGCAGCGGAAAGCACTGCACCCAGGATAAAACAGTGAGTCCCAACAGGGTCACAGAGCCTTCGGATCAAAATGCACTGCAAGCCCCTCTCCAGCACAGGCAGGGCAAGCACAAGCCTGGACAACAGAAGGAAGATGAATATTAATAGAGATTGGGAGCAAGTTTTGCACAGATAAATAGATAAATTTACATTTTAGGGCAGAAATCAGGGCTACCACTTATATTTAGGAAATCAGGTACCACCACTCTGCTTCTAAACCTCAGCGTACAGATTTTAATTCTAAATACATTGAGAAAATATTCCAACTTAAATTATTCTAGGATTCTAAAAGTTGTTTTTTAAGTATCTGAAATCATCTTTGCATGATGTCAAAATCTTACTAGAAGTAATAAAAATTATTATGATGAATAACGTGGTTTACACTAAACGTTCAAGGTGTTGAGGCATGCAACTGTATTATTTTTCTGTAGTCTTCCAAAAATCAGTAAACAATTAAGACTTGCAGTAAAATATCACATAGCTGTAGGGTAAAATGCATCATTAAAAAAAATCCTCACATGTTTCAGGATGGAAGCTTGGCAGCTCAACTGAAAACAAGCTGCACTTAAGTAATTTCTACATAGCCAAAAGGACAATATTCTCTGCAGAGCAAATATGTACTACAGTGTGGTGGCTGGAGACAGGAAACATGCTTGTGGTTTGGTTTACTTCCAAGGTTTTTTGTTTTATTTTAACAAACAGCTGCAAGGTGTTTACTCTGAAAATTTGGCACAAGGGCAAAATTCTCTATTGGTATAAATTAGCACCACACGTTTTGGTCATATTTTGCCTATTTCTACCAGAAAAGAATTCAGTGCAAGTTATTTAAATCCTATTGGAAAGCTCTTGCAGTGTGGGTGTCCTCCAGTCCTGCTATACAGCTCTGCTAGCAATCAACAAATCCAAGGGGTTTTGGTCCAAGTCTCCCTGAGCAGGGGAGAAGTTTGGGGGAGGACATATTCACATGTAGAAGTCAATAAAACCTTTTTTAGCCTTTGGAAGAATTGATCCTCTGTTCCCCACTGCAGTTCCCACTCATTTTTACTGAGTGACATAGCACCACCACCTTGAGTTACTTTCCCATTCCAGTTGCACCAGGGAAATGGCATTCCATGCATTGTCTACCCAGACAAAGATTTCGTTGTTCAGATGAAAAAAAAGTCAGGAAAAAAGTGACCTTTGAGGTAAAAAAAACGAAGAAAAAAAGGAAAAAAAATAGGATGAACAGAGTTGCAGAGAAAAGGCCAGAACTTAACACCCGAGCACTGCAGTTCTGCACCATGGTTGCCTGGGCTTTTTGGAGCTTCTTGTAGCCTACAAGAAGTCTGGAGGCACAGGCCACCTTTGCCACCTCCACTGTGGCTCCTTCCTACCCATTCCAAGGAGGCATACAGGGGAGCACTCTGGGATCCCAGTTTCACCCACGTCCCCCTTGGAGGATCCAGTATTATTTTAGTAGCCTGAAGGGATAAGGTTTCTGTCCTACCTAATTTTTTGGGGAAGCAGCAATCACAATTGGGACATTTAATCCCACTTAATCACAGCTGGGACATTTAAAAGCCTAGCTCAACTCCGTTGATTTTGAGTTACCTCATGGATGAAATGAATCTTTCCTTCAAAAGGGTGTTTCAAATATCTTCTTGCAAACTGTATTACAAGAGTTCAGCGCAGGTCATGTAATAGCCAGGAATTCTGGGCTACCAAAAATAGCCAGAACATGCTGCAGACCTCTGCAGAAACAGGTCATTTCAAGCTGAGGTGAACATGAGGTGAAAAGATTGGTGTGGGCATCTTTAGAAATCCGTTCTGGACCATCATATATGGCTGTTAGTGGGCCTGCATGTATCTGCCTACCCTGTCATCCACAGCTACATGTTACACAGACTGTAGATGGGCAAGAATTGTGTGATCATGTCCTTTTAACAGGGAAACAGCATTTTCGAGGTGACTGCCTAGGTTTATTGTCTGTCAGTCACATCACTCAATTATCAGGTAATACCGGGGGGGGGGGGGGGGGGGCGGGGGTGGGAGCTGCTCACAGTCTCTCAAAGTCTCATTGCTCAACACTCATTCCCCCATAGCCTCTGATTTTCCCATTCTTCAAGAGGTAATTCAGCTAGGCTCTCCCCCTCCTCGGCTCACGCCACCTGGGTAGAGTCTGCAGTCTGGCAACAACGAATCTTAAGAAAAACAAATGCATTCAAAACGGTGCAAGACTTCAAATATGTGGCCAGGTAAAGCAAACCTGGAATCCACCAGCTGCTGTTCCCTGATTGCCCTTTTTCAGGAGAAAACTTGCTGATTATAAACAAAGTAATCACATACAAAGTGACCTATAAATAGCTGCAAGTATTGCCTTTAAAAGATAAGCCCCTTCACCACGCTTTATCCTCCCACAAGCTGCAGCTCTCATTGAAGCCGCTGCTGCCTGGCCTTGCCCGTAACCCCACAACTGTGGGACACTGTGGGGTGAACTCCACAAAGCTCCACCGCAGACATGAAGGCAGGATCTGCCCAGCCCTTACATTGGCTTAAATTTTTAAGGGCCGCTTCCCTACGAGGGACGACCAATATGGATGTTGCATGGAAGACGGGATTGTCACTTTACTGCACCTGTCCCAGCTGTAACAGGAACAGATCTGGCTTTGGTTTGCCTCAAGGGCTTTAAACGATATTTTGATACTAGTACTACAGCACAGGAATTATCCTATTACAGTGAAGAGATTACTTGATATGCCTGCCGCTGCCAGGTATTGGAAGTGTAATGACCCAGATTCCTTATGAACAGCCAGCAGACAAATTAGTTGTAGCCACATGCACCAGTTTGCTCTCCTATAACTAACTGCCTACATATTCAGTGAGATTTTTGTATAGCTACTCAGGCAGGTTAGTCAGAGGTTTCTGTTCCACCAGTGATGTGAGATGGAGAAAAAGGCTGTTAGAGGATCCCCCACATCCCTGCACTTGATAGTAATTACTTTACGTAAGGGGGAAGCAGGCACAAGCCAGTTACCTGCAAAGAACGGCAGCCTGGAGAAGGGGGAAACGCAAGAGCCTTTGCCATGATGACTTTTTTCCCCATGTTTATTTGGGCCTTTGATACAGCAGCAGAGCTTGCCTGTGTCTGATTAGTGACCTCCTTGTAGAAACGCATGTCACACTTGACACACCACCCACCGGGAAACCTGTCCTGCTCCTGGACAGCAAAACTGAGGGGAATGAGGGTGAGGTTGCTTAGCCGGAGGGCCTCAGCAACCTAATGTGTTTCAAGAGGAGCCTTGATAAAATGAGATGCCTTGCAACATATTGGATATGGTTTTACTACCAGAACAAAATGCAGAGGGAAGAGAGGGAAGGGAGGTGGATGAAAACACCTCAGCTCTGCGTATTCATTCAGGTGAAGGTCTTTACCATTCTTTTCTGCATTTCCTGAATAATCCTGCCATGAAGACCTAGGATGCACCTAGATGTACTGAGATACCTGCTCCCACTGAATGCAGTCTTTGCTCAGTGCACAGGTTCCCTATAGAGCGCACGAGGGTCCAAACCAGCACACTCATGTCAGTACTTACAACCACTTTCAGCTAGGGCACAGGACAGGCTGAACATGGATGTTCCAGTGGGTGACACGCAAAAATAATCATGGGAACAGACATAGGCTTTTCCCCTCACAGGTAAGTGATTTTATCATTCATCTACAGAGCCAAGCTTGCTCCTGTGAACATAAGATTTTTTTGGTCCCAGAAACACTGCATGTCCTTCTGCACAGCAGCCCAGCTTCAACTGCGGGAGGGAGAAGGAAAGTCTCCACTCACTCCAACTCCCCTCAGCTTTAGCAGTTACATCTCTCTTCTGGGAAGGAGGCAGAGAGCTGAACCTGGGTGATCCATCGAAAGCACACCGACTTCCAGGCCAGCAGTTTCACAAAGAGCAGTGGTGGTCTGCAGGGACCTGCCTGAGGAGCAGGCTAGAAACACCTAGCATAGCTTATACCAAGCTTGCTAGATGGCACAAACCTTGGCTGCAACATAGACCATGGTCTCTCCCTGCCAAAATACCCAATGAGCCAGACTCCTTCCCACTTCAGCCCTGATACTGCATGTTAGGAAACCACTGCCCTAAACGATTATTAAAAAACACTCCAGAAAGTGGACTCGGCCAGATGTTTAAAAGACAGCAACATTTGCACCTGCTTTTGTGAAGGCCTTGCTCTTGCCTGGGCAGGTTAAATAGGGTCTGTGGACTAGTGGATGGAGCTTCTCGGGAGCCTCACACGAGTAGTGTTTAGCTCTTTGACACAGACCTGGTCATGCTGCCAACAGTCATGCCGTACTGGGATGTGCAAAAGCACAACTCCAGGTGTTTGCGGAGCTCTTTGGCCAGTAGGAGAGTGCCTAAAGAACAGAGGGACTTGGGAGGTCAGGCAGCTACTGAGATGATGTTTTTTAAGTCACGATTTTAGATTCAGGTACCTAAATTATTTCCGTGTCTTGCCCTTGAGGCTTATTATCCTTTATTGGATCTAGCCCCTGGCACTCAAACACTTAAGACATGGGCACAGAAGAAAACTAAGGACAGACTGTTACTCCCATGGTGTGATTAAAAACTCCTAACCAGCAGTTTTGTGCACCATGAGGAAGGAACTGGAACAGGAGACGCGATGCCATATCAGCCAGGAGGAGAGTTCAATGCGTATTTAATGCTGGCCCTTGTCAGAGGTGGAACACCAGCGGCTGCACATCAGCCTGCACATCATTAGAGGCTTTCTGCTTGTTTACACAAGATAAATGATTGCAAAGCAGTCTGAGCGAGTCAGTCCATGATTTCCTCAGGTATGCCGCTGCCCAAACCGCTTGGCCAGACTGTCATTTGGCAGAGATTTTATTGCCTAAAATCAGGGATACACAATGGCTGGACAACAGCTGCATTTTGCCAGACCTCGAGGCCTAATCCAAAAAGCCCCCAAAATGGGCCGCAGCCAAAAGAACATGTGGACAGTGAGACATCTGGACAAGCAGAGCCCTGCGCTCATCCCGATGAGCAGTGCCCCTCGCTGTCTTGTCTTAAAACTGTCACAACTCCATCCAAAGGGGAATCGGCTTAAAGCGCTAGTGTTAAACTATTAGTCATTTATTGTAAAATTAATCCCTCATTTAAACTCCAATCCCTCCAAAACCCTGCTTCCAAGCCTTCCTTCTTTTTACCTCTAGTCCTTTTCTTTTAATAAAAAAGGCAGCATATCTCTGAGAGCCTCAGCGCATTTCGATCTCCAGATGTACAAACATCTCTATAAGCCAGTTTGTACATCATAAATGAAGACCTGATGGGTTTTATCAAAAACAAACATACGCACACATACACACACATGCTCGCACACAAAACAAAACAGAAAAAACACAGCGGGGGGACAGGAATGCCAATCTCTGAGTTAAAAGGCCATTTGAGGCCTCAGAAAGTTCACTTTGTTCCTTGTTAACAGTTAATAAAATTTTATCCCCAGCTATTACTACATAAAAATAACTTTTGTGTTCAAGCACATGGTTTAAGGAAACAATACTCCAGTGTCATAATTAGCTTAAATCAAGCATGAATTAGAAATGCTATAAAAATGACAACTTGTACAATATCATCACAAGTTATTTCAATTATGTGCAATTCCATGAAAAAGGAAGAGCCATTTGATACAAAATCATGGGTTTTTTTAAAACAAAAGCACTATTTTTCTACAAATTCATGTATCCTTACATTATATAGGGAAACATGACATACTGAGGGGAAATATCTGGGAAAGTTCTCATACAGACATTTCTGCCCATTCAGGTTAAGCATAAAATGTTAAAACATCAAAACTTTTCATGAAATGGAAAATCTCAGAAAACTCCCTGATCAGAAGTTTCGAGGCTGAATTAAATCTAAAAATTAAACCCAGAAGCAAAGAATTTTTCATTTGCTTTGTTGACTGAGTCTTTAGGAACAGGATTTTCCTTCCATCCTGATGACTTGAAATTTGAGTTCTAATGAAACTGTGATTTTTATAACCACATGACTCTTGGAGCTGGAGCTTTATGGAAAAAGGTGTGAAATATCACAAGTCAAGATAAAGCGAGCGGTGCCTGTACTTAATCTCTTACATTGGGAAACTCTGTGGGATTTTGCCCTTTTTCTTCCTTTCTTTCATAAAATGGCTCTTCTGTATTTTTGAGTGTATTGGAGTCTCTCAGACAAAGGAGTGTAAGATGAGGAGTGCAGGACACAGGGCTGCCCCTGGGGTGCTGCCACTTTGATTTTCACCTGGGGGAACCACTCTGACAATAGCGACAGCGCTTGGGCTTCCCAAAAAAACCACGAGCCCAGTGGCTTCAGAAAGACTGCCTTGCAAGCGCTCCCTTCCACGGCATGCCTCTTCCTAAGGGTGAACGAAGGCGTTTTAAGAGCCCTCATCTCTTGTGACCATGCCATTTGGGTGGCCGAGGGCACGGCAGGGAGGCTTTAGAGATGTTGTTTCAGTTGTGCACGTGGATGCCTAGCGGTAGCTACCCGGCCTCCCTCCGGCGGCGGGTGAGTGCCACACCAGGGAGCACCCCCAGGCAGGGCCCTGGCTTGCCTGACAGCCACTGCTGCCTCAAACACTGTAAATCTTCCCCTACTGCCCAGTTTCAAAGTGGCTTGTCACCCCGTTATCCCCTTCCCTCACCTCCATTTTGCAGCCTTCAAGGGACACCCTCCCTCCCAAACTGTGACACCTGCATTTGAAATGGAAGGAGGCTGGGACAGTATCAGGCCATGCTACCTCCTGTCCTGGTTGAGCCCATCTCTGCCATCACCGCTGGTGGTGTGTCACAGCTTCGGAGGCAAAACCCCGCACTGATCACACGTAGGACACGCGCAGGCATGCACGGAATGGTGCACACATGCAATATGGCAGCCTTTGCCTCGCAAAGCCCCTCACGTTGAGCCGCTAAGCACCATGTGTCTCACACCATCCCCAGGCTCTGCCCTGCAGCGGGGTGGCCCTAAGGCAATGGCACTATCAATGGGCCAGGCCACAGTGGCCATGGCCAACGGCCCTGCTCCTCCACCCGACAGGTTTTGCTGAGCAATACCCGCCTCTGCCATGACGGCCGAGGGGACAGCGGCTGCTCGGGCCGTACCTGCCTGCAAAGCCCTCGTCCTGCAACAGCCAGTAAATAAAATGGCCGTGGGGCGTGACGGGGCGGCAGGCGCTCCCGCTCGATGCCCCCGTACCGTACCGAGGTGCTCAGCCTCACCAACCAAATGCGCCTCACAGAGATTATTTTGCTAGGCAAAACTATTCGCTACCATGGAAACGAGTGAAGCATGAGCAAAATGATTACAACCGAAATACCTACTTAACAAGTTAGTTACTCGGAATGAACCTTTATTCCGTTCCACCCCGCAACTGGATTTGCCTGAAACACCAAATACTCATCTTCCCCATGAAAAAGAGACAGTTAAGGCCTTCTGGCAATTTACATTTATTAAAAAAGTGTCTATTTTTGTCTTCATCTAGTCACATAGCTTGGATCATCCACATATCTTCTGACTAAAACCCTGAAAACACAATGTCCAAGACTTTGGGAACACTCTGTATTTGACTAGTGCCAAGTGGAATGTATTACTAGATTACACATATGATCTTCGTTATCTGGGATATTTTGCATTTGGCACGGGACCCCTGGAAGATAACATGCCAGAATCACTTACTGTGCATTGGGAGAAGGAAGAGCAGCCTCTCCATGAATGGCACAATACTGCTTCCATGTACAGAAGGGGAAAAAACACCTTGGAAACTTGTGAAATCCTCAGTTTTTTACCTTTAACTTCTTTGACAATAAAATCCAAATAATAAAATCAGGTGGGGGTGACTTTTTAGGTACTTTCTTTTCAGATTCTTTAAAGATTTGTTCATAAAACTTTTTTTTAAATTATGCTTAATTTTTTAAAAACAATGCCTGCTTCTAGCTTACACCAAAATAATATCATAATCATGCTTCACACTGTAATAAAGTATAGTTTCATTAGTGATATTTTAACAACTTTAGTGTGTAGAGACACATATCTATAAACAGTCATGCAGATTCAGAAATTGTGAAATTATATTAATAAGTTTCAGCATGTAAAAATATCACTTTCAACGATCTGGTGAGGTGTGCATTAGCAAAGGGGAAGCTGCCAGCAACTGCAACACAGAATTTGGCTGTCCCTGTGAAGTATCCGAAATACAAGCAGAAGTCCGCCAACGCAGAGCAGAAACTTGGTAGCTTGGGCTTTGTCACATATGAAAATTGTTTCGAGGGACAGTAGAACGAAGGCTGAAAATTTGGCTTGAAACAAGTCTTTATTATTCTATATGAATTATTTTAAGATTACAAGACCTGATGCTTAAATCCAGGCCTCAGACATTTCTGTTTCAAGCCCATAATTTGTGTTGCACTGAAGTATATCATTAAGTTGTGCAGTTTTCATTAAAGGATATGAAGAAAAAGTAGGAGGAAAATTACAACTGCAGAACAGGTCCAGAGCCAAATATAACTAACCCGAATCCTTTGCTGATTTCATACACGTTAATGGAGTTAACAATGAAACTTATTTTTTCTGCATCTGAGTATCAGCCAAGAAAAATATCAAAAGCTTACTTTTCCAATGTATTTCTAGAATAACTTTGCTCAAAATGCTTCCAAGGAGAACA
This sequence comes from Theristicus caerulescens, assembly GCA_020745775.1. Classification (NCBI taxonomy): domain Eukaryota; kingdom Metazoa; phylum Chordata; class Aves; order Pelecaniformes; family Threskiornithidae; genus Theristicus; species Theristicus caerulescens. Next base: position 113,990,505 of record CM036559.1, on the reverse strand, counting down.
TCTGATGATGTGAAACAGTCCTTACATGCCTATTCATCACTATTTTGTGAGGAAAGAGGAACTGTATAGAAAAAAGGAAAAGAAGCAAAACCAGGAGGCAATGAATAATCTGCGTATTTTCATCTCTTGGAAGTAAGGGCCCAAATTCCACTATCATATCTGTAGAATTTACTGTGTTCCTCTGCTGCCTGCAGTTACAGTCGAGTGAGGCGGGGATTACAGCGTGGTTGCACATCTGTGCACCACCGTGCCATACAGCCATCCCTGAATTCTTCTGTAGGCCAAATATCTTGTAACTCCTTTTATATGACTGACATGGCAAGGCAAGATTTGTAAGGAAGGCTTAACTTCCAATTAAACCAAATGATATAGCTGGAGAAAAGGAAGACAGGCTTTTAAGCACACAGGATTTTCAGATTTGCTTCTCTTTCAGGACTGACGAAGAGGACAACGGCACAAACAAGCATCTGCTTTTTCCAGCTAGATCATCTCGCCTCACTTACATCCTCATGCCATCACAGCTACAACAACACTACCATTACAAAACCTTAATCCTCTGAATGCTAAATAGCCATCTCCAGATGTCACAATGGTTTCTTTGAATAAATACCATTAATAAACTTTAATATGCCCCAAAGTAAGTCTGTCCAAACTGGGTGCCACCACATTTTATGAAAGTGCCCTGTATATAAACCAAGGACACCTGACATATAAAGTGGGATAAAAATACAAACTGACTTGTGCTTCTAAGTATTTCCTGCCCTTTTAAACTTTGCACTTGTTCATTAATTTCAACAAATATTGAGGTGAGCCAGCTGCTGAGGTGAGAGGATTCATATAAATCCCTCACAGATGTTTGCCAACTTCAGATAGGAGCTTTATTATCTACAAGTCATTAATCAACCATTAACAAGTAAGTGTTATGGAGTCCCAGTATTAAGGTTCACTGCCAGAGGAGAATAATGGATTTTGCAGGCTGGCTATGTCTACAAGAAGGGGAACTAAGAGCTGAGAGAGGTCTGAGATAAAACATTTGGAGGAGATTAGAAAGCATGAGAAGTCATGTTGTTGCTCTTTAGCTCGCCTTAACAGAAAGCACTTCACAGGAGTTAAGCATTTACACAACAAACCGAGTGGAAAGTTCAAACTCATCCATCAGTTTGGTGATGAAGAGGAATGTGTTTTGCACAGCCAAACAAGGAAGTCAGGCACAGGTGAGACTTACTGCTCCTGTGAACAATAATAAACACCATCCAAAGTGTTACCCTCTGACTGACAGACTTTGAAGCTATGAAATCACCTGCTCTGGCTCCAGGGTCCTCAGACTTCACCCAATACCTCTCACTACGGCCACAGACTTCAGTTCAAAACAACAGGAGCAGCTAAACTGTTGCATGTCACAGACAGAGGACAGACATGACTGAAGCAGCATCCGTCAGCTGTGAAAGTGGCAGGGTCCATCGGCGAGGCAAAGCGTTGCCCTTACTGCAGAACGAGGCAACATTTTCCCCTCTTCGGTCCTCTCCACCACAAAGTCTCTGCCAACTGGCCTTACAAAAAAATCCTTCCACACACCAGATCTGGAAATAATTCTGATCCGGGCTATACAAGCAAGACATATCTACACTTAAGAAAGCGTAAAATTCTTAGGTGAAAATGTACATGCTGAGTATTATCCCACTCAGTGTCTCTCCATCTAGGTCCAATTTCTGATATTTACGGAGCAGGCAATAAAACAAACAAAAAAATAAAAGTGGAATTGAAGAAAAATATTCACGTCTGAACCCTAGCAGGCAAACGACGGAAGACTGAAATACAAGCATCAAATATAGTTCATTCTATTAATATCGAGGAGCAAGTCTTAAGACAGCTTGAAGGGAAGGCATTATGGAGACATAAGTGTATAAACTGCAGGAAACCCTAAAGTCCAAGGGCTGAGAGGTCCCATCTCTTGTCCCCTGCACTCTCCAGTTATTGCTACTCCCTATGGCAATAGTCCGTCTCTAATTTCACAACCTCAGTTATGAACATGTCATCTATGCCCAAAAGGTGGTATCGCTATTATGAACATAGCTACAAATACAATGAAGAAATAATAGTAAATGAAGAATAAATATGGTAGGACAGACAATCTAAACAATTTCAGTATTCTCATGAAGGGGTTAAAAAATACCCATTAATCTTATTTTAAGGACCTGGAAACAAAGTCAGAGAGATGCCACAGAAGAAATTTTACAGGCAGAACCAGAACACATGTTGGTGGCTCTCAGTCTTAGACTCAGGCCACTAGACTACACAAAAAGGTGCAAATGCCTTTAAGACTTCATTTCTAAGTTTCCTCTTCTATGTCATAGCCAGCAAAAAGACCTGCAAGTACTTTCAACTCATTTTCCTTTCCTATTTTGAAACTCTGATGTTTTCACAGAATACTTTCACAGGTTTCTAAAATACTGTGGAATTCTCCATGATGACAAATATGAAACCAGGTATTAGTTAGATCAAACACAAAAAACTTTCCAAAGCTCACATACTGATTACGTAACACACCACAGAGTAGGAAAAAATATTCCTTACAAAGCCATACTTCAATTTTCCTGAATAATGTTTCTTCATAAAGAGCTCTACACAGCTGGAAGCATTAACAGCCTACCAGATGGTTCCCTTCTCGATAAACACTTATGTTTTGTAAGTTTAAAGTCTAATGAACTGTAGTGCAGGAAGACAAAAGTTATGTATGCAGAGCGGCTCAAATGGCAGGTCAGGACTGGGGCTGGACAGTGGACTAGCTCCACAGAAACTCTAATTTCTATGGCAGCTTTACATCGGGGTACGGAGGGAGGAGGAACGGCTGATCCTGGCAGAAGATGAAGACGAAAAATGCTGAATGCTTCACAGCCACACACCCCCACATACACAGCCCTGCAAGCTGCTAATGCTGGATGGGAGAAGGCCATGACCACCAGATCCTGGCCCACAGCATTGTCCTAAACCAGAAGGTGCTTCCAGAGCCCCAGAGAGCCTGCACCATGCAGCAGTCCAGGACAGAAACTTAGCTCAAATTAAACTGTACAATCCCACAACAACCACTCCTGAGTTATGCCTGGCGCTGCATAAGGGTACAAGGCAGAAAGCAAGAAACATTCATCTTCTTCTCTCCATGCCATCTCCCCAGCGGGCAATCATAGCCAGCCACAAATTAATTAGAACCGAGCAGGCTAAATGTTGCATGCCCAGTTGCAAATTGGGGAACAGCTCTGCTTGCCCAATTGGGTATAAACAGCTGAGTGTGGCAGCGCTGGGGAAACCCCCTCTAGGGGATCAGCCGGCATCTGGGCTGGGTCTATCACATCTTTCAGCGGGCTTTATAGTTGTGCAGCTACCAAGCAGCCTGAATTGTGGTTGACAACCTGGTGTGGACAATAGCTCAAAAACATTTAAAGTTTTGGGCTGAGAAACTGCAAAACAGTACAGCCAGGAAAACTCACTGACTCACCTTGAGACCGATCGAGATCTGTTAAGTGCTTTGACAAAGATCAAAGATGGTGCAGACTGGCGTCTTTGGGCCAAACTCTTCATTTTCTGATTGGAAAGAGAAACAAAATCAAATCATAGGTGAGATTCGGAACAAAAACTGCATGCATACAGAGTTGTCGCAGCCAGACTCCAATTTCAAACCATGGGAAAAAGGCTGAGTTATTGCCATCAGCAACCCTGAAGGGAGAAAATGGTTATAAAATATCACATATTGAGAAAAACAGGAGCATGACCAGAAAGCCAGTGATAAAGAAAAGCTGATAGTTAGTGTCTGTACACAGATACCTGAGGTACACTGCACACATGAAGTAAACACCTAGAGCTTGCCCTCGACCACTGTTTGTCCCTTAATAATCTATCATACTTTAAATTTACCAAATATCCAGATGGTGGTTGAAATTTCAAATGCTTGATACATTTCTGTGTCAGGTCTGACATTTACCATGAATTAAGGTTTGGATTCTACCCCCCTAACCTTATGTGCTACATTGGGCTACCTTTTTTTTCCAAATCCTTAGAGATGAAGGCATTTTCCTTCCCTACTACTCTAGCCGGAGCATTATGTCTTGTCTCTCAGTAGTCAATAATGACATTTTTTTCATTCCTGATCGTGGATGGGACAAAATAGGAAAGTGCGAGGCAGGGCAGTTCTTAGCACAGAACTAGGAAGGGAATGGGAAAAAGGAGACGCTCAAAGACAGAGAATGCAGCAGGAAAAAAAAGACAAAGCATCGGGAAGGGATGAAAATGTCAGTAGCTATCAAGGGAGCATGGATTCCCATTGAGTGAAGTTGAATACTACAATAAAAATACTGAGCAAATAAAACAACACTGTTTTCCCCAGAGGTAGAAATTTTCAAAAGCACCCACAAGAGACAAAACCACACATTTCCCTGAACACAAATGTATTCACCACTGTATCCTCTCCCTCCTGCAGCCAGAAGCAGGACTACGGAGCCCTGGCCCTAACTTTGGAGTTGCTCCCTAGAACCGGTTGTGCAGCCTGCTGCCAAGGTGCATGACCTCTCCTCTCGCTGACCCTCCGCCAGAAGGGTGGTTGTTACCTTATTTAGCTCAAATATTTTTCAAAATAAACTGGTGAACAAAAGGACAGGGGTTGAACTCCTCCTCAGGCCCCAACAGGACAGTTTCCAATGCTGGAGCGGTCCCTCACACCAGCCAGGTAACCACTGAGAGCCCTCAAACAGGTGAACCTTTGACAGTCAGGAAGTCTCTATTCTCAGCTACCCGCAAAGCAAGACTTTCTTCCTTTATACCAAAAATAACCACTGACTACCAGGAACAGATATGTTAGGAAACAACTGATTCTTCTGCCAAGATGTATGTGCTGGATGTGGCACACATTTTGTTTGGGCAGGTGGACAGCGTGCTCCCCTCGGAGAAATGAAACTCTACAGCACTACTTGCTTTACTTGCTTTTGACAAGTGTATTTTTTGTACTCATCGCAGTGCATTTGTTATTGTATCACTTTTTTGGTTCCCCCTTTATTTATGTAGAGCACGCTTGTTTGTTTTGTCAGATACTCAGTTACAGCTATTGTGCAGCAATTGTTATAAATTCATCTGTGTCATTTCAATTCACCTTTAAAAATTATCCCCTCCTCCCTCTTTCTTTCATCAAAAAATAACCTTCTCAAGACCGATAAATTAAGCCTGGGAACATTTAGATGTCTTCTATCTGATCAGAAAATAACTGGATAATAACTTAAGAGATCACTAACAACATAGATGCCCATTTTTGCTTGTTTTGAGCAAAAAAGAAAGAAAATAGTTTGCTAGATTTTTCTAGTGTATGAAATCAGTTTGTCTTACTGCTAGCAAATCTGAGAAGCTGCTAGCATTTTAAAAAGTAGCATATCTACAAATATGAAGGCAAAAAGAGACCTGTACAACGATGCAGTCTAACATCCTACAGAAGACAAGCCACAGATCTCCCCCAACCAGCATTTTTTGTAGGCGTTTATCGAAAGCCTCAACTCCCAATTGGAAATTTACTGCAAGTCTGATTATTGGGCAGGTGGCTTTCAGGGGGCGGTTAAAACTAGAGCATCTCGGCTCCTGTGAGTGCAGTGGAGGTTTGCTTATCTTAAATCCTTCGGCTTCTCAGGTCTGAAAAGGAAGCCACTGAAAAAATGCAGCATTTTAAAATCTCTCTCAATTATGGCAATTTTTTTCATGCTTGGACTAGCAGCACTGGGTAGTGTCCATGGCAGTGAGACTCCAGTCTTAAATACCTGAGGACAAAGGTAAAGATTAGGACTACAAGAAGTTTAATAAGAGCTCAAATCCCAGGAGGTCTCCGGTCCAGCCTCTCCAGACCTGCTGAGAGCAGGACCTGTTCGAGCAGGCTGCTCCAGGCCACCTGCAGTCCAGGTCTGTGTTATCTCCGAGGATGAGATTCCACAGCCTCTCTGGGCAACATCTTAATACAGCTATTAAGCAAAGCTTAACAAAAAAGAGCCTTAAAACATAAAAAGATCACTGATGAGATTTGGAAAAGGACAACTTCACAGCAAAAGTGAAGTGAGTCAGGTCAGCTGTATGCAAATAAAAACATCACACAGAGACATTGACTACAGACAGAAAGGGGGGGGTTGTTTTTATTTTGCTATATACAGAGTTTGAGAAAATAACATAAGTGACCATCATGGTAACTTGAATTGATTTACTTTGAGAAGGAAGAGGACAAATTCATTTTTGGCTAAGTTGGACCCAGATGCCTGTTCTCCTCAGTTTCACTGCATTTACATGTGCAAAGATGTACATGTGAGAAGAGGAGATACATCCTGGACAGCTGTAGTGAGAGCAGATGTTTAGGAGCAAAAGGAGATGCAATGACCAATTGTCTAAGCATGGGACACAGAGAAGCATTTCTCAACATGTGGCCCACATCATAACCTCCCATTTTTTCATGTAAATATTAGAAAGGTCAACACAGAGAAATCCTCATATTTGCTGGCTGAGTCACACCCATGTGAAAAGTATCATAAAATCGGTATCCATAATGAATGTTTACAGTGTGCCAGATGCAAAGATGATAATCTTGTGTCAGTCAGGACAAACTAGAGTTATTTTTGCCTTCCTCACGTTCAAAAGCTTGAGTTCCTGCCCCCCTCCCCTCCAATTCAGGTTTAACTTCATACTTTCTGCATTGCTGGTGGTGGTTGTCTTGACTGCTTTTTTAACAGAAACAAAAAGGTTTGCTTTTTCAGTTGTTGAACTGGTGGTACGCGTTAGTATTTGGCTAGTTTCTCATCTGATATAAACAGACATAGGGCTATATATTTCAAAAGAATTAATTTACACCAGATAATGATCAGACCTACACTCTGAAACACTGTTTTGTAAACTGTGATGGTAGGTGGTTTATGAGCAGATCAGCCCACCATGCTGAGGACAGTAACCTTGCAAGCCATCACTGAAAATATGCTGTCTCTCCTCAGGAATCAGAACCCCTATGGATTACAGGACTACAGGAAAACTTTCACAAGTATCTCACGAGTCATCGGCTGGAGGAAAAATCTATTCCTGACTGCCAGTATTCAACTAATTTTGCCTCGCAGGTGAAGTGGGTAATGGTATTATATGGAATTTATGTAAAGTAATTTATTGCCAAGTTATGATATTAATTCCCGTTCTGTGAAAAAGGTAACATAGAGCAGCATCTGCACGATATCAGACATGTGCGGGAGGACTTCTCTCACCCAACCTCAGACTTGCAGACCTGAGCTATTCGCTCTGCTCTCCTTTTGTAGTCAACAGAGAGAAAAGGACATACATGAGCACAGTTCGTCTTGTCCTAGAAGTGCTGTTTTCCTCCACTGACTGTAAAAGAAAATTAAGGCGACCAAGAAAATTGAGTTAATCAGCTCAATCTCCTTGCTATCCAAGCAAAGGACAGGGAACGGACAAATTCGGGAGCTCAGTAACATAGGGAACAATTGATGTCTCAGAGAGTGGTTTGAGCTTAGGATGAGAAAATGATACTACCTGATGTCTATTTAAGAGACTCATACACGAAAGAGTTGAAAAATGTATTCACTGACAGGTGAACGCGGCAGAAATGCCTCCTCAGCAATGTGCAGACACCCTTGTAAAAGCCTCCCCAGACATGAAAGGATTTCAGGCTCCTGATTTACAGGCTGGCTGCAGAAGTGGGTCAAGGCTGGGACATGTGCCTGGGTCATTTAACTGGGTGACAGGGACAACACTCAGATGTGCCAGTTCCTTCAGCTGAGGATTGCACTCGAGTGGCTAAGCTCTCCCTCTCACTGCTTCATTTTTCTAACAAAAGGAAGTCTGATTTTAACAAAGCCTACTCTTTAAAAGTATCTAAGTTAATAACTGTGAGGGATTTCACCCATGCAAACTCTTTTTTTCTTGTCTGAGCAACAAAGCCTATCTGTGGCATACATTTCTGGTTTGAACCAAAGACATGAACCAAAGCACAGAACACAAACCTTTACCAAAAACTGTAAGGCAAAATTCAACTAGCTGCCCGACAATCAAAAAATCAAAACAAACCATAGCACCTAGCAGTTAATTTCCCAGGACAATTGGGCATCACTCTTTCCCCTGTATCACTGGGCTACTTACAAGAGGCAATAAATCTTTTTTTCCTACATGCCATAATCCAGTATTTGTTAAACTTACAGCATACGGTTGTCTAAAAACACCAGAAATAACAAGAATCTCTTATACTTTGGTAAAGTAAGAAATGGCCCTATCCTGACCTAACAATCCCGAGCCCTTATAAACAGGGTGAGAAGGTGACTGCATTTGAGCTGCTGGCTCAGGCAGCAGAGATGTCTAGGTCCCACGGAGAGCCCATTTACCATAAAGGCAGAGCAGGTGATGAAACTATGTGCTTTTTGTTTATGGTGACAGAATACTTCTACTTACAAGGACCTTCCTAAAAAGAAAGCCATTTTTGGATGGATAACCAAGAAGAAAACAATTGCAGGGGCACAAGAAGAAAGAACTATCAACACAGTGGAAGCAAAAGCACATCATCATGGAACAGCAGCTGCTAGAGAGCACAGCAAAGACGGAGACTAAAGGCCATCTCAGAGTAGAAAGAAAAACTGATGAAAGCAGCTATAAGCAAAAGATGTCCTGCCTCCCAAAGGATACTAATCTTTGGAAGCACTGACACGGATGTGTTCAAAAGTTCTCACCCATCTACATCAAAAGCTGGAGGTGTGGAAGAGTACTAAAGATGTGCAGGAGAGGAGCACCAAATATTTAGCCTGTGGGTCCTATTGTCAGCTGCACTGCGCCCACAGTGCTCAGACCAGCGACTCTGGTTGTGGTGGTTTTGATGAAGCCCAAAGTTTCCTTTCAAGCCTGACACAAAGCAGGAAGGTTAACGCATGGACACGATTCTGCCCCGGTTTCTGTACAGCGAGGCTTTCTCAGGAGCAGTTTATGGGTGACAGAGGGAGGAGATTCCCCCCTACTCCACATGGATACTTGAGCAGCATCAAGTAAACAGGCAATAATTTGATATACACAGTTCTTAGGTATTAGATCCCACATGACATGCCAAGTGCCTCTCTTTCCTACTGCCACCATGAGGGACCAAAAAAAAAAACCAAACAACCAAGACTAGGAAACTCAAGAACTAGAACACATTGTTTTATGCATAATTTTCCATTTCACTCACGGACAGACAGAGGAAGGATTGCTAATGCTAGTTCATAATTAAAGCAGCATCAGGAGGCACATCACAACAGTAAGTTATCATACACCAGCTCAGCCTGCCAAGGTGATTTCAACCTAAGGACTAACTGCATGGATGACTTCATTAAAATAGGGGCTTTTTCAGTCCTCATCAGAGACAAAATTGCTACAGGAGATGTCTATGGGATGACAGGAATTCCCCATCACTTCACTAAACAGTGCCAGAAGTGTTCCTGGACAGCTGAGACTCCCCGGCCCTACCAGGTGTGATTTTGACAGCAACCCCCCAGATCCTCAGCCAGGATCATAATAAACAGGACAGAGTCTCGCGGGAAGAAGAAATCTCTGCTTAAGAAGCTTTATGTTAAGAAACATATATATAAGGGCATGAGATCAAGGTATCATCAGGTATAACGGCAAATACATACTTGATTCATCTTTGCAGAGTAAGACAAGTAAAGGGAAGAAGATTGTGTATGACTACCTTTACTCTTCCAATGCCATTAATTTGCTTGACTTTTATCCATTTAGTACGCTGTTGGGGACCATTATAACTCTCCTTTCCCTGAGAGTAAACTATTGCTCTATTTGTGATCAGAATCACAAAGAAACACATTTTTATGGTGATGGGATACCATATTTCAAGTCTGCAACTATAAGGACTATTTTGCTTAGTGTGCAAAATGGTTAATTTTTTGCACACATTGTATGAGTAAATATAAAAAATTGCTGAGCCTCAAAAAAATTATAAGTAGTCACTTGAAATCTTCAAGGAGGCAGCAAAAAATCCTAAGAGTGAATTCTTATCTTACCAAATATTTTCTTGTGTAAAATATTCAGGGTTGGTTGGAATCTAGCCCCTCTAAGAAGAGAGAAGTGAAGCACCAGGAACTTATAAATATGGTTAAATGACCGCAGCTGCCACTGCTGACACAGTTACACTGGCATAAAAGATGTCTCTGCTGCATAGTTTGTTTTGACAAATTTGTAGAAATAAGCTCTATCAGTATAATCACTCTTACTCATGTTACTTCAATCCACTTCAGAGTTGCATCAATTTACTGGTATTGGTCACTAAACTAAACAGTCAGTACAAAACTTCTCTGTAGGTCAACCACACATAGTCCAGTGACTCCGGTAAGTCCAGTAAGGAGGGAATCTGGTCCAGAATATTCCCAAAGCATTAATTAAAACACTGCGCTTCAATGTCACCTTTTAGCAGGGTGTCTTGAATGCCTTGTAAGCATTTAACAGAGAGAACCTCCCAGTGTCTGTGAGGTAGGTTAGCAGTTCAAACCACTTTGCATGTCAAGAAAAGGAAAGGAAAAGTTTCCAGAAAAATAGTTTAAACGGTCACACAAAATACAGGAAAGAAAGTCCTAGACAATTTCTGTCTCTTGGTCCTATGATGTGATGACGCATGTGATCCTTCAGCTGAGCAGAAGATGAAGTAGAAGTTCAGACAATCACAGAACAATGTAGCAAATCTCAGCTGAAGAAATTTAATTTGAGAAAGGTATAGTCACAATAATAAAAAGGGAGAAAGGTTCAGTGGTTGCTTAGCATCCCATATTTGGGGGTATTTGTGCCAGAAACTAAAACAGTTGATGTTAAATACATATTTGCAACAAAATGGTTCAAGTTGACATGCTGTGTCACCAGTATTGAAACTGAGTTCTTGCCAACACATTCTTCCATTTAACTGCATGTAACCAACACGAGCAGTGTAATCTCTCCAGTAGTAAGAAAGACTTTCTGTATTGTAAAAAAATACAATGCTTTGGCACTGAGTGGAAGACAAAACAGAGGTATACATAGAGTCCATAGGACCCAAGCAGTAAAAAAAATCTTTGAACTGTCACCGAGATCCAGCTTCAGGCAAAATTAGGAGTAGCCCACTGCTGCACAAGCATAAAGGTAGGAATCTTCTTCCCCAGACAGACACAAAGAGATGGCGTGCTAGTAGTCTCAAGGGAGCACCAGGACCGTGGACGAGCAGCTGAGCGGCTGGCTGGATGTTGGTGGCTGCCTGTGTTGGCTGTGCATGGTGTGCAAAGCTGCCATATGCTGCATGGCCCAGCCAGGGTCTCAAGCTGCTTCTCCACAGGAGGATTTCCATCTGTACCCCCGCCGCATGTGCCTCCACACTGAGGAATTCCAAAAGGGCTGCCAAGATCCGTAAAAAGTAATATCCCCGCTCCCTTGTCAGCGCTGGCAAAAACAAGGTCTGTGTTCCTTCGACTGTGGGCTCTTTGGAGCAGGAATAGGAAACACAAGTACTACAATTAATATTTGTCCTCAGAATGCTGAATCATGAAGCAGAATTTGTAAGAAAAAAATGTTCATCTTCACAGCACTTGAGCACCCCTTCTCATTTCAGGCAGGTGCCCGGCATCAGGGCTCTGCCAGGTTGGAAGGTACGTGGTACTCTGTCTTCAGCAAAAATGAAAGAAATGATAGAAGAAAAATCAAAGCCGCACATTTAGCCATCTCAAATTAGATCGCAGTACTTGGAGAGGGTGACTATCTACTCCATCACTTTGTCCAGCTGGGCAGCAGAAGGTACTCCACCACTTTGTGTAGGTGTATCACACTCCCTCTTCAGAAACCGATCAGGTATTAACTGCAGCGAAGTGTGGTGAGAAAACTTGGCCAAACACTCTCCAGGCAACCATTTCACTATTGGCAGCAGCTGCCATCAGAAGAGGTCCCCAGGGCTGCGGTCAGGATGGAGCGCTATGTGCCTTGGTGGGACGCGGCACACATGGACACATCCCACAGAAACGCACAGCATCGCTTCCCAGCCCAAAGAGAAGCTTCAGCAGGAGGCGAGGGGCCAGAACTCCTCTCTGCACCACTGTGCCACGGCCAGCAAAGCCCCAGCCACCGCTCAGCAGCAGGACTGGACACAAGCTCAGCCTCTGCTACCAGGCATCCTAAATTCATGTCACCAGGTGGACAGATTTAGTAAAGGACACTGTCACCTGGCCAGTCATTCTAATCCTGCCAGCGTATTTAGCAGTCAGTAGTATTGTGCACCTCTAACGACAAGGCAGTGCATAGATTTAAATGTCATTGTGAGGCAAAATTGGTAAGGCAGGAAGGTACCAGCTCTAGTTTGGGTAGAAAAACACTACAGCGCTTGCTAAAGCAAGGAGAAAAAAAGAGTTCCTGTTTTACACAGTGGGAAGAATGTGGTTATTACAGCTCGCTCGTTACAGCAAAGTATAAGGCAGAAACAAGTACTTGGCTGTACGCAGAAGTGAGCATTTTGCACTTGATCGTGTCAGATGCTGAAAAGCAATTCGAGACATCAAACAGATTTTACAACCGGTTTTGAAGATGGGATGAAGCTCTTCTGCTATCAATTGTGGTGTACTTAAAGAGCGCGAGGCGCTTCTTTGGGAAGCTGCTCTTACATTTCTCTTGTACAAAGCATGTGCGAGAGCAGCCAGCAAACCCCCTCAGCTCTCGCAAACCCTCCCCTCACTCCCCCCAAACACACATGCAGCATATCCCTCTCAGCTCCCCTGGATAACCAACCATTCTGCAAACCTCCCCCCAGCTCTCTCTGATACCCACCCAGCAAAACCTCCAGACATCCATCCAGCAAAGCCTCCCCTTAGGTCTCCCCAGCACACCCATGCAGCACACACCCCCGCTCCAGCTCACCGGGAAATCCGTGCGGCAAAGCCCCTGGGCTCCATCGACCACCACCCAGCGAACCCTCCCCGAGCTCCCCGGGACGCCTGTGCAGCAGCGCTCCGTGCCTACCCCCGACACCCAGGCAGCAGCCGCCCTTGGCTCCCGGGACATCCGTGCAGCAGCCCGCCTGAGGTCCCCGGCGCTACCCACCCGGCAGAGCCCCCTGAGCTCCACCGGGCACCGCCGCACCCCCAGCTCCCCGGGGCACCCGCGCAGCAAGCCCTGCCGGAGGACACCCCCAGCCCCAGCTCCCCCGACGGCTCCCCCCGCCCCCGGTCCCGGTCCCGATGGCGGCGGCGGCGCAGGGCCCGCGGCGGTGGGGACGCGCTGACCCGTGGTGGCCCCGCGGGGGCCTCCGGGACCGGGGCGGGGGCCGCGGGGCGCTTTCCCGCGGGGTCTCCCGGGGGCGGCCTCACCTTCTTGCTGTCGGCGGCGGCGAAGACCCTGCTCTCGCCGCTCACCGAGGACGAGCGGCCCGGCCCCAGGTGCTCCTGTTGCGGGGACATCACGTCCATGCAGCCCCGCGCCGCCGCCCTCCCGCCGCGGGGACACCCGCGCCGCCGCCGCCGCCGCCGCCGCCCGCACCATGGACAGGGCGCGCCGCGCCGCGCCCCCGGCCACGCCCCCGCCCCGGCCACGCCCCATCGGGACACGCCCCTCACCGGGCCACGCCCCCCGCGCAGGTTCGCGCCCCGCTCTCTGGCGACGCGGGCCGGGGGGGTAGCGCGCATGCGCCGCCGCTGGGAGGCGGGGGGCGGGGGGGGGTGCGCTCGTGCCGGGGAGGGGGCGCGCGCCTTCGCCATGCGCCTGCGCGCGCTGCGGGGGCCGGGGGCGACGGGGACGCGGAGCCAGCAGGGAGCTGCGGGGCCCGGGGCGTTGGGGGGTCCCAGGGGTGGGGTGGTGTTGTGGGGTCCCAGGGCCGGGGTGGTGTTGCGGGGTCCCAGAGCCGGGGAGCTGTTGCAGGGTCCCAGGGCTGGGGCGGGTGTTGCAGTGCCCCAGAATTATCTCCCCACACCCCCCTGCAGAAGGCAGGTCAGCACAAGACGTGTCTCTCCTCAGAGCCCTCCCCAGGGGTGGTCCCCGTTTGAGGAGCAAGCAGCAGGCTGGGTGCAGGTGAAGGTGCAGGGGTCCCTGGTGTGAGAGCGACCGGGGCAGCACAGGCTGCCAGTCCGCTGGGCAGCCCCGGGGCGGCTGAGGGGATGCCATTGTGCTCCAGAAAGCCGCGAGCAATAAGGAGGAGGAACCACTAGCTGAGCTAATGGATGGCATTCGCTCAAGAACAAATGGGTGTAAATAGGCTATAAATGAATCTGGGCTGGAGATGGGAAGAAATCCTGCTGATGGCAAGAAGAGGAGGTTGTGGAGGAGCCCTGCCAGCCAGGAGCGAAAGGCGTAGCTCCGGCGGCAGTTTGATATGGCTGTCGTGTTTGTACATTACCGTATACCTTCATTAAATACGGTGTCTTCAACAGCAAGGGGCTACTCCTGATCACTCCGGAGGTTCTTTCTAGTCCTGTCTTCCTACACTTCACGAGGGATATTTTTATCTCCAGCCTTTCTGGCTGTCACAGGCTCTACATGCATTTTCTCCCATGTTGATCACAAAAATAGCAGAAAACAGATCCTGGCATCCCATGTGCAGCTTTTCATATCTACCACTTTTCTTCTGCTGGAAGAAGAGTTTCTACCTCCCTGTGATGAACTGGATTGGGAAGTGATCGAGCTTTCATAGGGTTACTTTTCATTTGGAGAACCCAGGCTGATTCTCCTCCTGGATGCAGAAATGTCTGTGCCATTTCCGTAACTTGGTGGCAGCTGCTCTTGCTATGTATGACTGAAATAGCAGTAAATGGTGATATTTGGTTCCGTGCTATGCGGCCACCTTGGCAGGTTATTTAGGCCCACCATGCCCATGTGATAGTGCTTCAGTGATCTCTTTGTTGAGATTGATGTGGGCACCTGCCCTCTCCTTGCACCCTCATTTCTGCAAGTCAGTGGAATCAGGTAAGTGTAAGTAAAGGAAAGATGAAATATTAAAGCCTGGGATGCAGTATGAGTGCTTCTGCCTCCTCATGCAGAAGCACTGCGTTTTCCTGGATCCAACTGTTAACTTTTCCTCTTTTCCTCCTAACTTTTCATCTATGAGCGTTAGGCCACCAGGATAGCACTTGGTAACACCGTGCCTGTGTGTCCGGTCTCAGAAAGCCCACCAGCCTGCCCCTGATATCCTTAAGAAAGAGAAATGGATGGTTAGGGCAGAGGTTTGTATGCATTATGTATGTTAACATGTCATGAGTTGCACCATTTCCTCTTCATTGAATTTGTATGGTCTTTCAGCTGAAGTGTAAAAACCTTGAAATGATGCATTCTTGGTATCTGCAGTAATTTACAGACAGATGGCCATACATCACTAAAGCAAACCAGCGTATAAAACCCCTGAATTTTTAAAGCGTGAGTCTCCAAAAGCCATGATGTCAGCTAATTTTTGCACCTGGGGGCCTTGGCGCAAGCTACGCATCAGGCCAGGCGGCAAGCAGGCGTCCCTGCACACCATGCAGACCTTGTCCCGGTGCTCTCACGGGTTCTCCCATCCCTCCACTCCCATCCCCTTGGTCGTGTCCCTGTTCCCCTCCTTCCACCATGGTGCTGGTCCTGGGGGGCGGTTAGCAGCAAGTGGAGGAAAAGCAGAGTCGTAGCTTCCCTGGGCACAGCGCCCACATCTACAAAACCGGGAGGCAAGTCTCTGATGACTACTGCACAGCACCCAACCCAGTGGGATGCCGTCCCCAGGCAGGTCTCCGAGCTTCTGTGAGAGGGCTAAGAAAAAATTTATCAGGGTAGAAAGGAAATGGTACAAAACGTCTATTTGAAGCCTGGAATATATTTAGCAATTTGGCAACCTCCTCCCCAGAAACGTTTGCAAGTGATGATATTCTTGGTGACATTTTGGAAACGGGGATGTAAGTATATGTTTGTTTTGCAAAGGAAACGTTACATAAGCTTTCCGAAATGCTCGCACATGCTTAGAGGTGTTCTTTTATCTACTACCATGAGCGCATTTCCTACAGTCTTCATTGAATACTGACTCGTTCACCTACTCACTGAGATAAATAGATTAAAATATTGCCATTTGGTAAGCAAGATTGGAGAAGCAGCTTTCTTCTCTGCGCAGCACAAATATGTTTGTGCGCATATGTGAACATAAGGCCATGATGTTTTTGTTAGCTGCAGTACTCCCCTGGTGCTAACTTTCCCATACCTTTCATTAGAGTAGAAAAAGTAGACGGGGAGTTCAGTGCCAGAGACATGAGCTGGCAGGAGTGACTCGGAGGGAGCAGGGCTTTACGAGCCTGGCTTCCCTCGCTGCAGCACAAACAGCGCGGCGGCCGGACAATGGAGGCAGGGAGGGAGCGCACGGGGTACAGCAGCGATGTACAGGCAGCCTGGAGCACCCTGCCTGTAAAAAGACTTCTGGGGTGGAGCTGGCAGCAAGCGGGCCCCGCGCCTTACAGTGATTAATCTCAAAGGGTAAAAATAAATCAACAAACCCGGTAAGAACTGCCAAAACCGGGCAACAGGAAAAATAGGTTTTCCCAAAGAACTGTTCAGAGCTTAACCAACAGTTTCCTTCTGGCAGATCAGGACTTTGTTTATTGATTTTAGTCTGGATTTTGAGAGCCCCTTGGAAATTGGTGTCGTGATGGAGGCTGTGGACAGGATGCAATCGCAGCCTGTGCGGCATCCCCAGTGCTGCCTCTGCCTGACCGTTGCCCATCTCTGTGCGGAGATTCCCAATGGGAAAACCACTGGATGCAGAAACTCCCGCGTGGGCTGGTGCGGAGCCAGCCAGGGGGATGGGGCTGCTGCTGCCCAGACCACCCCGGTCCCTGCCACCCCGCAGCGCACGCTGTGATGTCGGCCAGCCCACGGGGCTCCTGTGGGGGGTCTCTTCACTTCCTCCCACAACACCAGCGCTATCGGGGTTTTGACATCAGCCTGGGTATTTCTGACCCGTGTCGGGCTGAACAATGAAAAGCTGAGGTGTATAATTGCACCAAACACATCCTTAAACTGCACCAGCTATCATCGCCAGCAGCTAAAATCCTGCTTGAGCCCTGCCCTAAAAAAAGACGTACAAAGCTCAGAAAATAACGCATGTTCATAGAAAGATTTTCTTTCTGTTACCTTGGCCACAGTGTTGTGTGAAGAAAAATACTGGGGAGACAGAGGGGGGATTGGGTCAGAGAAATATATGGGTGTTGTAGGAAAATCACGTTTGTGCACAAGACACAGGAGAATTATTCACAGGCAAACCCATCCAGATGGAAATATGACCCCTGTAAATCTGCCACATTAGGGAAACCCACAGTGAACTGTTAGCAAATGCTAGATATACACAGGCTACAGCTACCTCCAGTTTTTATGAGCTTTCCAAACACATTAGCACTAGCAGACATTCCCTTCCAAGAAAATCATGATATCTGAGGAACTATGTGAGGCTAGAAATGAGTGAGCTGTACTTAACTTGCACTGAATAAATGTGATTCCACCAAATCTGCCCCAAAAGGGTACAGTTACCTGAACACTAATTTTATGAACCTTGCAAGTGCCTCGTGCCATTAAAGCCATGCAGTAGATCTGCATTGGAAGCTCCAGAGGCAGTTGTATTTCAATGAGATCTGATGCAACGGCTTTCTGTTTTAATATCCCAATACCTAGAATCTCATGCTGCTCATACATTATGAGCAGCTAAAAATAGAGCCATATCCTGGTACAAATTGGAGCTACTCAGATGGAGAAAAGCTGAGTTGAAAGGAAAGGTTGGAGAAGGAGAACAGGATGGGTGACTTTACAGCTCCACATCACCCTCAACTTGCAGTTATCTGGCTGGTTCCTAGCGTAAATTAGAGCATCCCTTGGGAATGCTGACTAGAAGGCATCCTCTTGTTTTCTGGAATTCAGCTGAGGAGCTTTAGTGGCAGGTATTTACCCTACAGTATGAATCCTCCATTGCTCATCTTCACAGCATTTGCTGCTGCTCCGTGCAAAAAAGGTTGTGGTAAGCTGAGAGCATCCTCCATGTTCTGTGGTCCCAGAGGGTCTGCACAGAAGAAAGCCCAGGTGCCAAGCCCTGCCCTTCTGTTTTGATAGCAGCTTGCTAATAAAATTGTCAAATGCTGTATGAGTAATTGCTAAGTGGAATTCACAAACGTCCTGGGATTCAGGCCACAGCAGTTCTTAATGCTTTGTGCAGATAGGTTCGCATTAACAGGAAATACCCCATTCTGTCTCTTCCCATGCTCTAAAGTTTGCAGGGCCTTTCGTGCCAGATGCTCTGCCTCACAGACTCCATACGTGCTGAGAAACACCTCACTTGGGTAGTTCTGCCCCCAAGCTTGTCAAATAACCAAAGATCTACCTGCTCTCTCTGCCCCAACAATACAGGGTGGCCCCGTGTGAATGTGGAGTGCAAGTTTGCAGCAGCACGTGGCGTGTTTGCAGCAGCAGGGACGAGTGTGCCCATTGAATGGGGACCCCAGGTGACAGCTCTGCTGTAGAACCGGGGACAGCACAAGTACTGAGAGAGTCCGAGTGTTGGGTGCACCACAAGGTATCACCGCTATGGCCAGCCAGAGCTGTCCTCCCGTGGCCACACCTGCTGCCCAGATATGAGGAAAGACTGTCACAACCCAGCCCTACAGAGGAACCTACCAACGATCCTACCAATTCTTAATATTCCTTTCAGCCTTATTACATATGCTGTGTGAAATTCAGTCCAGCGCATCAAAGGGAAGTTTGCCTTTGAAGGGCTGAGTGCTTCCTGCATGCAAACATTGCTCTGATTTAATTAAGCTTGATTTTATAATCAGTGTAGTTAAACCAGTACGATGCTTGTGAGCAAATACAGCTGGCGTAAGCACCTCGGCGTGCATATGGCCCGATATCAACACCGCCCATAAACAAGTGACATTTAGATTTTCCTACTCTTCACGTTTTCCTTGTTTTTTTCCTACATCTTACTTCTGATTTTTATGCATTATTTCCTTTGTTCACATTATTACACTCCTGAGATTGTTTATTTTTAGTTTCTCTGCGCTGAAGGTTTTCTTACGGTCATTGTCCAGAGTTCAACCTTTCAATTGCAAATTGCAAGGCAAAGTTAAAAGTCAGCGACTGGATATTCTTCCATGAGAGACCTTGCATAGGAGCTAAGTATTAGACATGAAAGGATAGCATTTAATTTAAGATAAGGCCTGATCTCTTCCCTTTGTAAGCAACATTGCTGAACTAAATCTGAGCACTTGCACCTGGAGCTGTTTAACTTTGCTCTCAGCTAGGTGGGTAGTGATGGAAATACATAGAACTGAATCTGCGGCATAATCCTGAGTACAAAATGCAGGTGCCATCGAGAGAAGGGAGGTTGACTTTAGGAAACACCTCCTAAGTGTTCAGGTATGGGCAGGACACACATCTCTTCAGTACAAGCTTGAACTTTCTTGGATCTCACTGTACCCATCACATTACTTGACTCCTGCAAAACCCACAGTCCACAGCACTCACAATGGTGCTCAGCACCAGGGTTGGTTTCTATTCATCAACATATTCTTGAGAAAAGACATCCTATCACCTAAAATTTGATGGGGGGATGTTTTCAGATGCTTGTCCCAAAATTACAGTTGAGAAGCATGGTTATCAGCATACAGATCATAAAAACCCTGTACTATTTTTTGTGTCATAGCCAGGTGTTGCTGACAGACTCCCTGGAGTTCCACAAAGCATTGGCCACATAGACAGCGAATTCCCATTTCAGTGGGTTGAGGCACGGAGTGATAAATTAGGTAACATGAGTCAGGTTGGCATATATGTGCCCAGTGAGAATTATACATTCATAACAGGAATGTCTATAGTAACTAGAATGGGAAGTTATTGGGGTTGCATTAAGAATAGAGCATCTTTGTTTTATAGCTGATGGGACTTAAATTTATTGCAAGCAGAAAGTGGACTGTTGACATTGGCTCTTTAGGAAACATGAAGGAAGCTCCCATGAACAGGAGACCCTTTCAAGTGTAACATGCACTCATCCATAAAAGTTATCACATTATCATCCTCGCTCTGGATTCATTTCAGGCATCACTTTCTCTCTCTCTAATTCACAACCTAGACAGTTTTTACTGCGAGTGTGTTTAAGAACCCAGAGGGCCATATTTTTTGTCAGTTTGTGTTTTTAGCACACTGATGGATTGTATTGCACTTCTGATCTCTCCCTGGATTTACTATTTTCCATTCACCATAGAGAACTCCCTTTTCCTAACAACCTGTAGGACTGTCAAGCTGTGAATGACAGACATTAAAAAAATGATGGGTAAGATTTTTAGTTGCCCTTTCATAACACACTGCAAAATTTTTAACTGCAAGAGTGGGATGCTTTCAAAACTGACTCAGATGAATAAAAAATGAGCTAGACATCCTCCCGCTGACTGGGGCTCCAAGAGGAAACAGCTCTATTTTTCTTGTATACAGTGTTGAATTACTCAATAAAATCTGATGTACGTATCTTCAGCTTCTGTAAGCCAAGGTGGGAGCCCAAGCTTTACTGCACTCCACTGAGCGAGGATTTGGCTCTCCTGCCTGTCTCAGCCTCTAACCACACCGCTAGTGGTTTACAGCTTAAATGGTCCATGGTACGAGGGCTGAAATTCCTGGATCTTCTGGCTGATGTCGACAATGAGGACTGCCGACCTCCAAATGGAGTTTGGCTTTTGCTGCAAGGCAAGAGACTTTAATTGCTGGAAAGGGGCGGCCAGTGGGACAAGGGCAGAGGAGTGCCCATGGTCCCTGCCAGGCTCCCACCACCCCCCTCTGCCTCTCAGGTGCTACTTCCAGCATCCTAACATTTTAAGGGAAAAAGCAATGGTTTTGGAATGTATCCAAGCTGTTCCTGACTCCAACATGGTAATCATAAGAAGCAGATTTAGGAAGGACCTCAGAAGATCACCTAATCTCATCATCAAGCAGCTTTACCTAGGTCCTTCCTAAAGGCCTCCTGGATAACTTGTTCTTAGAAATGAGCAGTGATGGGGATGTGCGGGATATGTTCCCACAATTGGGAACTGTTTTCCCTGATGCCTGACTGAAACTGCTTCCTCTTCAGTTAAGCCTATGACAACTTGTCCTAAGCCCAGGGGATATGAAAAGAGTTTATTTTTTCCTCCTGAGAACTACCTTCTACATATTTGGACACCATGTCCCCACAATCCTCTTTTCCAGACTAAACAATACCAAATCCTTCAGCTTTTCCTTGCTTTTTCCTTTTTCCTTGATTCCTGGTCCTCCGATCAATCTTGTTCTCTGAATTCTTTCCATTTGGTACGTTTCCTTTCTAAATCATCGTTTCCAAAGGGGGATATGTTTTGTTTGTAAGGACGCCGCGCACATGTTTCTCTTCCTTTCACACCCCACCTCCAAAACAAATGTTTCTCTGCTTTTTTATTAACTGAAGAAAGGTGTAGCCATGGGGAGGGGTGCAGGGAGGTTGGCAGTCCATCCTTAATATTTTACAAAAACATTTATTATTCCCCATGATGCAGAAAGCCATTTAGCAAGGAAAAATGTATTACTTTCACATTTCCTAAGTGTTGTTCTTACTGTTGAAGCCAGAAAATATACGTAAAGCTATTAAAATATTTGGATAGTGTAAGTTTAGATAAGATTCCAGCAGATATTCCTATCACGCTTATTTCTCAATGTGAAAGCTGTGACCCGGCATTTCTCCTGAATCAGCAGGATATGGGCCCTGGTTATCAAGCAAAGCTAAATGGTTATTGCTTTTAAATTAACAGAACGGTGATCGCTACTGAAGTTCGTACATTTGGATGCAAACCTAAGCCGTAGGATAATTGTGGGCTTGAATTGTTTCAGGATTCAAGCTTGAGAAAAAGAAGAGTTTGTTACTTTAGTAACTCCCAGACCCTTCGAAACAAAAACTGTTTTGTAAACTTTGTTAAAAATTAAACTTTTTTAGATCACAAAGTAGGGAAAAAATAATCTGAAAAAAAAAGGTTAACCTGTTTTGTAAAAAAAAATTCCTTCAGGGTGCTGGAAGAGTGAAAAAATTCATTAATATGAATACTCAGGAATTGGGACTGAGGAGCAGCGGAAGAGGACCTGAAGGGGTGGGAAGGAGATGTGGGGGCAGAGGAGACACAGAGCTGGCAGCCGTGGTGCTGCCAAGTCAAGAAACGCCATGTGCAGCAAGAGGGGACAAGGAGGTGGCAGGGGCAGCACAGGCACAGCCCTGAGTGTCAGCTCATCGGCAGCATGGGTTCAGCTGGGTTGGTGTTGTGGAGATCGTTGTGGGCGCACAGTGGGTCGGTGACCTGGACGGGGACAACGGGATACCTCCAGACCATTTTGCCTGGCCCCCCTGGTGCACAGGGAGCCGCGTCACCTTGGCAAAGGAACAACTGGATCTTCCCTCAACCTAAAAATAGCAACATAAATATTGTGTATGCATTAATTATTACTGTTACAAGGGTAGAGTGTGGAAAAAAGCTAATTAATGTGAGGCATGTTCAAATGACCTCACTGAAAGCCATGCTTTTTTCTTAAAGGAAAATGATTTTTTTTCCCCCAGATGCTTTTAAATATTGCACTTAGATGATCTAGTTCTCAGGAGGGCTTTCTCTCTGGAGGGCCCTCAGGCATGAGGTCAGATAGCTGGTCACCATAAAGTATAGCATCAGCAATATAGCATTACCACACATTACAATACCTTGCCACAACTTGAACACAAGAACGCCTTACAATTATTTTTATGTAATTGGGATATAAGCTAATGGCAGGCCTGAGGAGAAATAAAACACATAGCATAGATAATCACTATTAGGTGCCTTGGGACCATCTTCTCAGGACAACACACAAGCCTACCAGCTTCACATCTTATGTATTTGCAGTTGTCAAAACATAGTTGGCTGTGGGGATGTGTACTTGGCTACAAAAATAAAAAAACAGGCTAAAATTATGGTCAGATTGTTTTGTGTTTATGAAAAAGAAACCTGAAATAGCAATCACAGGACTATCATGTTGATTCTGCTGCCGTTCAAGGTTCACAGCTTAATTCTGCACTAAAGAGGTTTGCTGTTGGCTCGAAGACTTACAGGTCAGTGGAAACTGTTGATCCTGAGAGGCCTGTCAAGAAAAAAGAGTGAATTATGGGTTTTGGCCAAGTCATGTGCTTACCAGGCCAATTTCAGTAACCAAGACAGCAAAAAATCCATTTCAATGAACTGAAATTAAAGTGCATATAAATGTACAGTCTAGGTTTTGCTGGATTTTTAATGCTTTGCAGTATGACATAATGGCACAGATTTTTATGTCCTCAGAACATTTCTGCGAGTTTCAGAAGTTTGAACTGACACTGGTGTCACATTATCCACTTATTCTACAATATATTCTGGCCTTGTGCTTTATTTAATGCTTTGCAATTTTATTTGGATGCCATAATTTTACACTTAACTCACTGAATCGATGAGGAAAAGTAAAAAGCTGCCAGAAGAAGGTTATTTCACACACAAAGTCGCCATCAGCTCAGGCCTTTCCTAGCTTACCTTTCCTTCTCCTCCACCTGAATGCAAACCCATTAAAAATGGTTCAGGAAACCACCACCTCTGCATTCATATGCAAGATGCTCGTAAATCATATTTCTTTAAGAGGGCTTTCTAATCTGATGTTAATGAAGACTCTAGGGTAACGCCGTGTTTGAGAAGGAACCAGCGCCAGAAGCGCGGTTGATGTATGGTCACATACCTCCAGTGTTAACAGTGGAAAGCCTCTGAATTACATCAGTGCAAGAGCTTTCCCATTCTCTTTAGTTCAAAAGTTTCTATTGGCAGGATAATAAAAATCCCCCATCACATCTCATGAATAGTTTACACTGCAAATTCCAGAGCCCTGGCTGCTCCATCGCACGGGTCCCAAAACACAGCAGCCGTGCTGCTTCCCATCTGCTGCCAGGCCCTTTAGACCACTCCAGCAATATGAAAGGCTCCTTACATCACGTGAAAGATGCCTTTCATTTAAGACCCCTTTCTAGCGCTGGGTGAGTGGGAGGAGGTTGGACTGCAGATGCAAAGCTGCGCTGCAGCCTTGCAGGCCTTTGTGGGGAAGTTTGGGGGATGCTTTGCTAGGTGATGTGGTGGTTTGCAGGGCACAGGAGCCGCTCCTGTGCCTCGTAAGTCTTGACCTGAAGGATTAATGTCAGGTCTTTAAGTTGTAACATAAAAGCCCATCTCTCAAACCCCAGCTCTTCACACCGTCCAGCAGATCAAGGTCACCTGCAGACTCATTAACCTGCTGAATAACCAAGGTATGCTGGAATACTGCAGCCCCCGTCTGTCTCTCCCAACTTTCAAAACCTCTGAAAACAGAGAGCTGCTGCTGGTGTCTCACCCCCCCAGCCACCCCTGGCCACCCCACGATACCAGCACGCCCCATCCCCATCTCCCATTGTGTCCATCCCCTCTAATTTGGGGTGGCCACCCTGCGTTTCAGAGCAGTGGCTGCTCACTATAGACCAAACAGCACTCAGCGAGCGGGACAAGTCTTTTCAGCTATGCCTTCATCTGCTGCCTAACCCAACCCAAAAAGGTATTTCTTTAAGCTCCGTGTCTTAGAGATTGCAGGAGCTAAGGTGAGCTTGACTTGCCAGCCTGTGGCTTTGGTTGCTTTACTGCTTAATTGGCATATGTGGATTGATGTGTAATTGGCATATGAGCATTAGCTAATTAATTATGTACATGGCAATGGGGATAACAATGATTTACTCTTCCAGACAGTTGCACCGAAAAGCTAGCAATCAGAGCGGGCTGATTACTGAAAGCTCCTTCTTTTACTCAGGGCTTTGAATACTATACAGTATGGTGGTAAAATTAATGCCATGTTAGGAAATAATAGTATTCTGCTGCTAAATTGACACCTAAATGACATCATGGAAGGATTTCCATTATACAACTGATTTTCTTTCTGGTCTATGTATTGATCGATGTGGAGCGGGTATCATTTTGTCTACTAGTTGTTGCTGTTGTCAAGTGGGAATGATCACAACCACAAGCTTTCTTGGCTCAAATGCCACTCAGCTCCCTGCATAAGGCATTATAAATGTACAGGTCCCAGACTGTAGTATTATATCAGCCACAGTGCACATTTTCATATTGCCCAGTAAAATTGCAATGTTCATTTCTGAGTGGTACCAAAGAGTTATTGAGGTAACAGCTCATATTCTCACAAGACTCTAGAAAAATTCACAGGATGGTGATAAACATGAAACAAAAAATGAAGTGCAGCTCAGCAGAGTAATTGTGACTGATATAAAGTCACCGGTGTCTTAGCTGCCTTGCATGAGGGATGACAGGGTTGATGACACCCAAAAATCTCTGAGAACTTTGCTTTTGCTTGATTTCAAAGTTGAAGTTTTCTTTCCGCATGATCACTTCTTCCTTTTTGCTTTCTACAGTTACCTACAGCAAGGAATATTTTCCCAGGCATAAAAAATTGTATTTTCCCTTGTTTCATCCCAATTTATTGTTTGTTCATCTTTCTGAATGTCTGCTAGCATTAGTCATTTGTTCTCAGTGGTGCTCACATCCTGCCTGTGCCTGGGGGACTTTGAGGATAGCTGGCAGCAGAAAGCAGCCTGTAGGCCAGATACTTCGTTCTGGGCATATATTGCCCCGATCTGCAGGTTGGCTATCCCCGGTCTTGGCTGTTAGACCCAGTTTTTCTGTAAGAATGAATCAAAGGCCGATGTCTCTGGTCCCTCATGAGGCTTCTCTACTGGATGTTTTGTTATCCTTCATAGCACTTTGTTTATAGCTCTCCAGCCAGTTTTCAATCCATGTGACAATGTTCATTTCCAGGCCAATTTTGATTATTATTCTTTGGTGTGATATACCCTATCATTTGCTTTACTGAAATCCCAGAATATTTCCTTTACGTCATTGCCTTTGTCCAGTAATGTTAAAACTCCATCATAAAATGTAATCAAGACTGTCTGGCAAGATCTTTTATTTAGAAACACATGTGGCTTATTGCACATAATTCTGCTGCCCTCTTGATGTTTCATGATTATATTTTCAATCTTAATGTTATATTAATGTGGAGGGAAAGGGGGACACAGACACATTTGTTTCATACCTGACCAATCACTTTTTATGCATTTACACATGTCCTATAATGCAAAGCGCATATGCAAGGGAGCTATGTTATTTCTCCATGTGGTTTAGGCTGTTTGTTTATTTTATCATTAATTCTCAGTGAGAAGGTCATCCTTTCCCCCAGATGTTTATTACTTTCGCAAACCAAAAAAGATTTCTCTCATAACTTGCATCACAGATCTAATACTTGTAAAATGCATGAGTGATGCCAACTCGGTAATGGTTTCAAGAGCTTTCTATATGCAGAGCTGTGGTTTGCCACCACACCACATCTTACCACAATTTAGCAGAGAGCCATAGCTTTTAATCAGTAAAGCACGTCTTGGCCAATTTGAAAACACACTGCTTGCAGGGGGGAAGATTTGGGAGAAATTTGCTGCACTGGTTTCTTTCAGCTTTTCTATTTACTTCCATTTTTTAAATTATTATCACAGATTCCCAGCAAGGAGAAAAAGGGTGACAATCAGGAAACATTTGGATGTTGACAAGTTGGAAAAGACTAGTCTAAATTTGTCAGTCTTAACAGTCTTTTTCAGTCTTAACCTTTGTACCCTTCTGGTCCTCATGTAGGTATATATATATTTCCGAAAACTCAGAGTGCATAAGCATGGAGGCTTTTGAGGTTTAAGTATATTATCTCCACTCAAGAATTTTCCCTCTGCAGAGTTTTTGATCACTTTGGGAGTACTCAGCTACTTCTGCATAGTTTACTACTGACTGCAAGGAGTGCAGGCTTGGAAATAAATTCATATATACATAATAGAGAACTGACAGGGACAAGTAAATACATTATAGTTTCATATATCTATGAGTCTGGGGGGGTGTATATATGTATACACGTTTTGTTCTTGGAAATCTTACAAACATGTTTGATTGAGGAGATGAAAGATGTATATTCAGCATACCACGTAAAAATGAACTGGTTGTTTGGAAGGGGGTGGCTTGTATTTCTGATATGTCTGAAGTTGAATTTCTTCAAATAGAGTCTCTATTTTTGCCTTGATAACATGAAAACACTGGTGGGACTTGCTGGAGAGATTTATTTTCCTAGCTGAAAGCTGAGTAGGCATCCCTGAGCAGCTGGTGGTATGGGCAGGAGATAGGTTGAATTAAATCACCGTAATGAACAGCATTTGACTTAAGGAGAAAGAAATTTTTTTAATGACATCAAATTCCACTCGTGACTCCTTCCTCAGCAGAGACAAGCTGTAACTACTTTACATTGAGCAAGATATAAATCTTTTGATCCGGTGCTATAATAGCCAAGATGTCAAAGATAATGTTACTTGATTTAGAGTTTGTGGCATCCACTTGACAAGGAGAGGTGAGAGCCGCCACCATACAGCACCGCAGCAATGATCACACCAAACTTCGGGACAGAAACAGTTTGTTTCTTTTCCTCATTGTGGGATTTTCACTACAGACAAGTCTGTGCTAAACCAATATTTTACGTCAGTCATCCCGTGGGCAAGGACAGCAGCTGATGCTATTCAGCACTTTCATAAGTTTGGCCCAGAAGTATTTTCAACTGAGTTTCCTGCACTTGCAGAGAGACTGAATTTCGCACTAGTCACCATCCCACGTGCCCAGACGGGCAGACTTTGGGCTTCGCTGAGACATGAAGTGAGTCACCTGCGAGGGGGTTGCAACTTTTCAATATCTTGGGCATGGGGAATTTGGATCCTGTCTCAAAATTAAGTTATCCTGGGGAAAACTGCTGAGTCAACCACTAAATTATCTCAAAACTTTTTTCTGTTCTGAAGTCATAACTCTCAGGCAAATGAGTTCAGCTCACAGTGGTACAGTCAGAAGCAGCAGAATGGGGAACAGCAGTATCCAGCTGGAAATGAAGGGGCGATGTCCAGGGGAGGGGAAGTAATTGGGGAGAATCAGGCTCAAGCCTGTGGGAAATCTAACTCACTTTATTAAAAACACATTATTAAAAACAAAAAAAGCAGGCCAAGCAGGTCAAGGTTTAAAATGTTTGGAATTCTGAAGATCACTTTAGTTAAGGAACGTGCTAAAATACAGTTTAATTCATAAAATTCAGCTGCATAGGTAGAAGTTGCAAAACCTGTTCATCTTCTGACGGCTTGCCTTGGCTAATCTTCAGAAAGAACCAAAACATCAAGTATGCTGGTAAAGTATTGCACAAGCGTTGCAATAGACGGGAGTCTCAATTGCCGTTTGCAGCCTTCCCAGCAACGCTGCAGTCACCACTCCTGGAGCCCTGCAGGAACGGCCTGGACAAGGGATGCTGTGGGTCAGCCCCTTCCCATCTCAGGGATGGTTACTGGGGGAAATAATCTCACAAGGTAACAAACAAATCGTATTTCTATCAAACTGGTACTCTAGAAACTTGCTTTTATTAGACAAGACTATGTCTCAAACAGCTACTACAGTCCCCAGGTAAGGGTGTCTTAAAAATCAAACCTCCGAAGCTGTGCTTTGCACGCTGGACTCGTGGGCTGGATCGATGTTATTACTTACTGCATCATCCGTGGCCAGAGAGGATCCCTGGCAGTAATGATGGTGACCTCTGAAACTGAGTAATTGTCATTTGCTCCCAGCACGCGTGGTGTTGTACTGCAGTCTCAGCAACTCCAGCGAAGCAGCAAGTCCGCATCTATTTCCAAGAAATCATTTCAGTCCTGCTGCCCAGAGCTTGGCTTTGCACAGCCTGTCCACGCAGCTGCGTTGCATGAAGACCCTGTCAGCTGGGAGTGTGTTGAAATCCCTCGAACGCCTTTCCCTGAGCTCAAGGAGATCTGGGAGGAGGCCTTTGCCTCTCTCTGCGCCTTTGCTGGCAATGGCGGTGGCAGAGGACCGGACACTGCAGGCTGGGGGTGCCGCGGGGCTTTGCTGCACATGATTTTGTGTCTTGGCCTCTGAATTCTGGGTTTATCTGGAGATATTTCTGAATTATGTGGAGTAGATGGAAGCTATAAACTACCAAGAGGGAAGACATTTGCAAAAGGAGGCCAGACATTTGCAAAAGGAGGCAAACTGGTCCTTGTTCTTGTCTCTGCTAACATCCATCCCCGCATTGGCGTGTTGAGCAGAGATGAGCATTTCCTCTCTAAGTAAGAGGAATCATATGTTGATCTGGCTAACAAATTGGCAGAGTCATTCCGTGAAATGCCTCAGACACTAAATCTGACATCAATTCCCTTTTCTCACCCTAAATCCTGCTTTTTTGACAACCACAGTTAATCATTCCTACCTTTCATGCCGTGTGCCATGATATGAGCCACACCTCGGGCGCATAACAAGGTTGCTCCTCACCACTTCCATTCCCTTGGGCCTGTCTTATTAACTGCCTCTGGTAAGAGGTTAGCCAAGCGCTGGCACTTTTATGTCCCTGCAAATGTACCCCATCTTTCATGACAAAGACATCTGCTGACTCAAAAGGCCATCACTTACTGCACACAGCTGCTTCTCCATGCAAAGGGCCTGGTTCCTCTGTTGTGCAATCTGTCCATCTGATCTTCTAATGGCAAAAAAAGAGACATTTGCTATTTTCTCAGCATGCAGGAGGCAAGCAGCTCTTTTATGGGTTAATGACTTTACTGCAATAAGGTACAGTCCTCTCCTAGTCTTAGAATGAAACAGCGAGTAACTCCACTCTGGAAATATTAAAAGTTGTCACTGCACTGTCTGCACGTGTACTCCCAGAAGCTTTTAGAGATGTCTACAGTTATAAAAAAGGTGGAAATTATGGCTTCACTCTGGAATTGTGCTACTGGACATCAGTTAATGATAATAAACCAGAGCAGCTACCTGCATGCCGGATTACACGTGAGTGTGTAAAGTTAGGGACTTGGTTTGAAACTGTTCGTCCCAGTTACTTCCAGCTAGAGTCATCTACTCTGCTGTTTCCTTACTTTGCCCCTTAGAGTGATTTCCAGCACTGTCTTTCCAGTTTGTCCTGCCAGGCTGGGCTGGCTGCCGGCAGCGGAGGGCCTGGAGGTGGAGGGCCACCAACACAGCATCACCAGGGCTCACATGCTCCATCCCGTGGGGTTTGTGTCCCTGGCCAGATCCAGCGCCACAGGACACGAGCTTCGGTGCGCCCGCGCTGTGGTCCAGCCGGCCCGCATGGTTATCTCCCAGACAGCCCTCGTGTGCTTTCTTCCCAGTACTTTTCCACTTGCTCATTGATGTATCTAACCTTATTTTTGAGGTCCGCTAAATATACAGCCAGCCATAGGCTTCAGCAAGCAAACCGCAGAACCCAAACAAAAGAAAACTCATTCCTCATTTCCCTGACCAGACCCAAACAACATCTACAACACTTCCCCAATTTAAACATGTGAGATTTTCCTGCCAGCCACTGCAAAAAAAAACCAAACCACCCTCTCTGGCAAACGCTAGTCAAGCTGCAGTGCAGCACTGCACATCTCTGCACCACGTGCCACTGCCATCCCTCTTGGGCGCCCCGGGCCCAGAGACCAGCCCCTTCCTCCCTTGGTTAACCAAGGAGTTGCTGCTAAAATCTTTTTTGACTGCTGAATGTGTTTTTTAGCACTGTGCTCTGGATTCATTGCCAATGTGTGGGCAGAGCTATTTCTGCTGGGTCCCATGCCACTCTGGCATCTTTTTGATGCTCTCCACACAATCAGCACCCACTGCCCTGGTGCACCACTGGCCCTGGGCAGTGTCTGCCAGAGAGCTCTTGTCTTTTGGGTTCAAAAGAATAAACCCACTCTATCCTCCGATTACCTAGGGGGGGAAATTTCCTTGCTTTTAGGTAGCATATTTTTTTAAATGTGATATTCTGCAAAAAGATTTGCTATACACAAAATAGAAAGCCTCGGACCAGCAACCCCAGCCAACAGATTATGAAAGTGAAGTGGCTCTAAACGATCTCTGTGCATGAGTTCACTTTTAAAAACAGCTCTTAGACGTCTTTGGAAATTCACTCCTTTTATGCAATTTCCTTATTTCTGCAGCCCTCAGGATAAGACGCAGCAGCAAACCATAGGCTGTTTCTATTCCAGGGTAGCCTGTAAGAAATAACTCTGAGGTCCAGCAAAACAACAGCAGCCTTTGGAAAGAGAGAGCAGACTTGTTCCCTGTCAGCAGCACCACTCTCCTGTTTCCTTTGCCCTTTCTATAGACACTCAGGCCCACAGAAGCTGCTGGCTTCCTTCCTCCTCCATGCAAAACCTCTTTCCCCCTTCTTTTTTCAGCCT
Organism: Theristicus caerulescens; assembly: GCA_020745775.1. Lineage (NCBI taxonomy): Eukaryota > Metazoa > Chordata > Aves > Pelecaniformes > Threskiornithidae > Theristicus > Theristicus caerulescens. The sequence goes on along the minus strand of CM036559.1, from coordinate 113,959,157 downwards.
CACACATTTACCTTCCCCCTCCCTGTTTCCCTGAATCCTGCGGTGTTTTTGCATTGGGGACCTGACCAACCTCTCCTGTTTTACTCTCCCATCCTCCCATCAGGATGCTGCTAATGGCGCAGCATCACTGGCTGTCCCAGAAAGCCACCCCTTCCTCGTCCGTCCCCCTCATCGCCTCAGCGGGTGTTGCACTCTGCCGCTTGCCTTGGAAAGCGCTCGCATCCCGCCCAGCTGCTGAGGGTCCCTCAGCCATATTCCACCATATGGCACCACGTCCCTCCGCTTTATCGCATGGAAAATATCAAGATAATCAGACCTGCTTCCCTGTGATTCATGTAACCATCTGTCTGGGCTTCCCACTATTTGAGTGCTGTAATACCCAGCCTGCTAGCCAGAATATAAGCGGGCTTTTACTGTCCAAATTTCTTAATCTAAACAAACATGAAAGGCCAAACTCTGCTCTGGGCTCCGTTTGCACAAATCCCATTTGTGACATTAAATGGAGCTGTTTGAATCAGTATGATCATGGAGTTCGGCCCAGGATTTTCCAACTGATTTATGGTGTCCATCTGGCTGCTTTTAATCAAGGAGAGCCTGGCCTGAGCGCAGTTTTTAAACAATGCCGGTATGTGCAAAACTTAGTTATGGCCTCGGCCATGTTTGGTACCAGGGCTGATGATAACGCAGCTCTGTCCCTCTTGCGTCACTTTTACACGGCTCTCCAGCTTTCAAGCACTGCCTGTCTGGTCAAGCGGGACCCTGCCTTAAGTAAACCCTCTGAAATGGGGATGATGATAAACTTTTAAAGAAAATTTGGCTATGGACAATTTAAGCGCTATCGGGACTGCTTCTGTAAACTGCTCTTCACTGCAGGCCAATGCATGTGTTTTCAGCTACAGGGAAAAATTTGGGAGGTAAACTGTTTATCTCCCAGTTCTGCTTAATACCTGAGATATTGGTTGCAGTTAGCAGGATCCTGGGCAGACCTGGTCTCCAGAAATGTATGCTGCAGCACTAGTGCTCCTGAAATCCCTTTTCCCAAAGCCAACGTCCATGCAGAGTTTCAGTCCTCTGCCCCAGGAACCAGCGCCGTGATGGGGGTCCAGCTCCCACGCTGTAGCTCTGCCGGCACCATGCGTCTCGGGTCACCTTCCCCAGGGAGCCCAGCTCTCCCAGGGGTCCATCTCCTGGCCCCATCTGGGCAGCAGCTGAGAGAGTCCAGCCCAGGCTTGCAGGAGGTGCTCATGGGAGACGTGGACAGGGATGGAGGTGGCAACACCCTCTGAGTACCTAAAAGTCTATTGTAAAGAAATGGGGCACCTTCCCGGTGTGTATGACAAGCAGCGACGGGCATATTTGAATCAGGGAAAGGCAATGAGCCCTTTTCAGTCATTTCAGGAGACTGTGAAATCAAGATTTTAAATCCTCCAGGATTCACCCCTTAAAAAATCATGTTGTGTGGCCTGGTTTTCCTACCAGGCTCTGTCCACTTCGCACCGCTGGCCAAGTGAGAGCCCAGCAGCAGCCAGTCAGTCCGATTCCTGGTGGAAATGTGTTAACACTGAAAAAGGGAGTTTCTGAAACTGAAATCTGTGTATTTTCTTTATTTTGAAAACAAATGACTCCTACAGTTCCTTATAGCCTTTGTGGCATGCCCAACACTTCAATATTTTAAGACCACAGTTCCTGAAACCCAGTGAACATGAGCAAATCTCAGTTTGCTTTTAAGAATTAAAAAAGCTTCTTTTCCTCAACTTTTCAGAAAAAAGATCCTTACATTGAAACAATGGAGCCTGCAGGGCAGAGGTCCCAAAATGAGCCAAAAGGCAAATAAAAGTGATTTGAACCTGTTAATTTTAAAATCTCAAGATTTCTGAATGTCAGGAATTGGTGACACAAAATTTCCATACAGACAATTAAATGAGCCTTCTAATCAGTCAGAATGATAGAAAGTCTTTTGGATGCTACCCACAGGATTTGTTATTTTTATAACTCTTGGCTGTTTTAAGTTATTTTTTAAATTATTCTCTCGTATTACAGTTTGATGTTACTTAGTGTATAGCTGAAAAAAGAAAATGTGTTAAATCTAAAAACCAGGAAGAAGCAGAAAAAAAAAAAAAAGCACTAAGTTTCCAAAAGCAATGCTGTCTCAGCCACGTTAGGCCTCCTAATGATTTCATGCAGAAGTTGATCTGAAAGTGGTGTCAGGAAAGGTAATAATGAGGCAAGATGGCACTGAAGGGAACCTACATTTTCACCTTTTTGCCTGTGTTTTTTCTCAAGCCAAGAAGGTCTCAGAACTCCTCGAAGAGGGCTACAGCCTGGATATGTTCGAAGTGACAGATGATAACCAATTTTTCAAAGATTCTTACAGAGCAGAGGAGTTGGAGCTGTGTACGGTCATTCTGTAGGGTCTTCCCAAACTGTTCTGCACTTCAGCGCTGCCTGGCCTGGCCATACAGGTGGCAAAGACAAACCCTTGGGCATTGTTTTAGAATGAAGAATTATTTATTGAGTGAATTGAAACCAAGGGCTCAAATACCTTTTTCAAACAGCAGGGAAGCCCAGGGAGAAGATGTGAGAGCTCAGGGGAAAACCTCAGTTCTTCTGTGGCTCCCTGTGCACGAGCAGGACCCCAGGATCCCACAGGAGCAGACTGAGTCCCCTGCTTATCAACTTCAGTTTTCTGGGTCAAATCAGCCTCTGGTGTAAACTGGTGCCCGGTTCCTTAGGGCAGAGAGGAGCATGCTGGAAGGCACCTCAGCTCTGCATTTGCGTCCATTGCATCCTCCCAGGCTAGACCATTCTCCCCCTTCACTATTTTCCCAGTACCTTCCTTCAAAGGGACTGGCAGCAAAAAAAGGGGTCTAATAATAAAGATAACTCACTTAAAATTTTCCCCATTAATGGCATTGCCTTTTCTCTGACCTTAAGCCATTTCTTAATCCCTTTCAGCATTTTTCTGCCTATTCTATGCCATGCTTTCTGACCTTGCAAATCAATCTGCCGTGCAGTGTGGTATTAAATACACCCCTGACAGCTGGATGAACATGCCTACTGTTTCCCCCTCGTCCACTAATCCAGTAAGCAAATTTATCAGGTATGACCTACATCGCTCATTGGAGAGCGATGGTAATACACACGAGAACCTCTCGTGAGGCTGGAAGACAAAAGTGTGCAGCCCAAAGGCTTTACGAAAGGCAGCCAAATTCTGCAGTCATCGTCTATGACCCAGTCTTGCTCTCCAGCGTGAAGTGAGAGTAAAATTAAAGTCAATGGGGTGACGGGTGAGTGGTTCTGGCATGGATGGGAAGAGATTTGTCATTTACGATGCGAAATTATATTTGCTTTTAACATTCTCACACCTGGAAGGCCTCCTGTCTTCCTTGTCAGAGAAAGCCTCACACAGCACGGCTGGTGGGGCAGGGCGCTGCATCCAGAGCTGAGCTGGCTGCAGACATCCAACCAAACCAGAAGGTGCAAAAGCAGTCTGTAAGACATCCAGACTGTCCCTGATGGATGTTTCTCTGACCTTGTCTTAAAAAATCTTTAATTATCCTTATAATTAGAAATTTTTAAAATTAAATGTCTCCGGCTGCAAATTTAGCTAATTACCTCTTGTGTGCCAGACTGGTCCCCAGGGAGGTAATGTCACGATGGATAAGAGGAGCTCTTAGTGCTCATTGGTATTTTATAGGGGTTCAGGGTCAAAATCCAGGCCAAAGTAAGGATTTCATTACTGCCTTACTAGTGAAACTGTTATTGACACAGTCACATATATTGGAGGATGAGAACAGGCGGGAAAACAAATGAGCATCTCAGAGTGTGAAGGTGAGCACCGCTGCTCCACTCGACTCTCTCCCATGGGCTCAGGAGAGCAGTTTGCTTCTCCCTGGGCATGTCCCTTGTGTATTCTGTGCTCATCACTATTCAATGTGGTGTCACTGTTGAGACAGAAAAAAATGTGAGTTTCATACAGCAAAAGTCAATGTTTTATCCTTTTTCCCTCCAAAACGGATGGTGAGCAAAGTGCTGACTTTCACAAAACATTTCCATTTTTGATGGACACAAGTTCTTGGAGAACAAATTTGGTTCCCTGACTTTTCTGACCATCTCTGCTCTCATTCCTGTCCCTTGCAGACCATGGAGCAGGGAAGTTGCCTCTCTAACCTCAAAGCATTTTGAAGCTCTCTTCTCTACTTTCTCTCAGGTTTTTTTGACATCCTTTAACATGTAGACACCAAAACCCCAATCCATGTGCAAGGGTCCTTACTGGTCTCTGACCTGAGAGAAGTTTGACCAGAAATTGGTAGTTTCACGAAGCTCTATTAGTGGAAATATTAAATAACGTGTCAGATGGAGCAGGTTTCAAACTCCTACAAGACACTCATGTGATGTAATATCTCCTTGGAAACACTGCAGCGTGGGGTTTGGCAGTACGTGTCGGTGATACTACAGATTGTATAGTGTGGGATTACTATAGCTGCTGTCCACTGCAACCATGTATCCAGTCTTTCAAGGCTTTCTATACCCTGCCTGCTAAAGGTACCTACACAGTGACCAATTTTCAAAGCTAAAAGCTGAGATCTGTGTTTCCTTTATTATAGACTCAAGTAGCAAGGGCACAAAAAGCACTTAGCCCCAGATTCTGGATGTTTTCAATAGGGTTTCAGCATGTCCTGATGTACTTCATTAGACATCTATCGAACAGTCACGCACCGAAAGTTGAGAAATTCTTTTGATGAATCGTGACCCACATTTAATATTTAATGTGAATAAACTGACTTTCTAGTACCAAGGTACTTATGGGGAAATTTGTGTTTAGACACTAAAGAGAAACTTTAGTTTCTGGTTGCTCTGGCTTGAATAACCCATTTTCGTGATATTTCCTTTGTAATTTTGGGTAAAGCCACAGATGCATTTGTACACAGCAAAATGAGATAATCTAAGATGAATACGTCAAGCCAGACTGCAGAAAGAGATGATATTTAGAGTGGATGAAGCAACACACGATATGAGACGCTGGTAACTTGGAACATTATGTACCAGGTTACATTTCCGAAAAAAAAAAAAAAGAGACAAAACAAGTTCTTTTTTTCCCCTCCTGAGAAACCACTTTTAGGCAAGCCTCAGGAATTAACATCTGATCTGACATTCCCCCTTCTCACCCTCTCCCCTTTGCAGCAAGCAAAGGTTTCTCAGCAAGCTTCCCCAGCCCAGGCTGTACAGCTCCAGCTCAGAAATTGGTGAAGCAGGTGCCACATGGATAATAAAGCTGTAGCAAATTGGCTACTGGGTGTGCTCCCGAGACAGGGCTTTTTGGAAGCAGTAGAAAGCTCTCCTTTGGCCTTGGCGGTGGGGGAGCTGCGCTCCCTGGGATGCAGCCCTCTCCGGTGGGAGATCAGCCAGGCTGGGCTGTCACTCACGCAATGCTGGATGCGAAACCTGTGCTGAGGCTCTCGGAGCAGGTTGCTCCCTGTGCAGAAAAACCACATCTGAGGAGCTCCGGCGGGGCGCACAGAGGGACGAGATGCACTGGTTCAGCAGCACCACCCAGCCTGCAACTGCAACACGCTCTGCAGTCTGCCAGCCAAGGTCCTGCTTGTGCACAGACGTGTACATGTTTAACCCCATGCACAATGAGTAATTCCCCTGGCTTTGGATGTATGGGACTAATTTGGATGCGATTCTTTGTAGGGATGAGTCTTATGTGTGATTATTATGAATGTAAACATACGCTCAGCATCAACATAAAGCTGTTCCAGCCACAACCACTGAACTACAGCCACTCCTTGCTAGTGTATTTCAGTACAGGTTAAAAAGGAAGAGAAATCATTCTGCATGGAAGCAGCTAAAACCAGAAAGCATGTGAGAGATTGCCATGTATCACATTTTCCTGTTACTTGGCCCCGGGGATGCTTGAGTGTGTGTGATACTCAGTAGCACAGGCGACAGCAAGGACACGGCAATCTGTGTGGCAGTTATCTTGCTGGTGTATGCACCACAGAGAGGTTATTTATTTCTATGTATTATTAACATGATTTTTTTTTCTTAAAGTACCAGAAGGAAGGCACTGAAGAATGATCGCTTCTGTCCCTGCAGGGTGGAACACAGCTCAGTAAAAAGGGAAAATATAAGACCTTGGTGCTAATCATATCCTAACTAAATCCCGTATTTAGGGGTGAGTTTCATCCACCCACCGCAGCAGTGCAAACTTCCCCAACCGTAGCATCCTCCAGAGCTGCTCAACCCTGACCTGGAGAATACCACCTATGGGGCTTGAGAAACTGGATGGTATTCTGGTTTTCAACCCCCTTTTACTGTAGTGAAATATTTCCAATAAAAATAGGAGCTGTTCAATGTATGGCTCCAGCATTTGCCAAATGACAGCAGCACTGGGACTTTGCAGTTTAGAAAATCCCTTGTTCACCCTTATGTGATGTGTGAGATCATGGAAAGACAGAGCAATTCGCCTTCTGCCTGCCAAACACCCAATCACCATTTAAAAATTTTACAGCATCCCTTGGTGATTATATATTAGCACCGTTTAACTACTTGCAGATATTTTTCAGAGAAAGTAAATTAGAAGTTTGAAAATCAAGAGATAAGCAGGGCAGCCCTTGTAGCAGGAAGAAGCCGCAAAAGCAGGGAAACTGAGTCTTGTGAAACCATTCTCCTTCTCAAGTGGGCAAAGAATTGCCTTTAGGTAAACACATGCTCATTTATTATCTACTGCTACCACTGCTTACAGTAACGTGCATGTTTTTAGGGGCAGTAACAGGAGAGAGCATTTCCCTGGCTAGTCTGCATGCCGTTAGGTAAGTCCTCAAGTGTCTCTTGCTGTTGTTAACAGGGTCGAACAAGTGCAGCAGGGTCCATCCCCATGGCCGCCTGCCTCCCCTGTCCCAGGAGGACTCATTTGATGAGCATCACAGCAGAAGTTGGGGACAGTGAGGATCTGTGCGGTGGCTTTGCAGGTCCCTGTGATGCTGGGGCAATGGAGGAGCTGTGAACATAGCTCTGGAGGTTGGCGGCTTGAGGTCGGCATTGCTAGCTGTTGCAATGAGAAAGCGGAGCAGAGAAGTACCAGTGTGGTTAGCTGGATCAGCTGGCCAGACATACTGGCCAGACGTACATACAGCCCTGCACCATGGACTGGGAAAAGTGCCCACACGCTAATGAGTACAGAGACACGGCAATTAGCTTGTAAGCACTTTGGATTAGGACCATCTGCTTATACAATACCTGCTGCAACGGGCCCTCAGCCTGCCTCTCTGAAATAATCCTGCAGGACGAACACCCAGAGCGAGGAGCTCACATTTTTCCTGTTATCCCTGCCTGTCTTTCTGGAGGAAGTGGGGAAAACAATTATTTTTCAAAAGAACATCTTGTTATAACAACTCTGAGAATTTATGCTCAGAGCAGCTCAGTCCTGAACTCAGTAACACTTTGCAGCCACAGAGCACAGCAGAGACATATGCAGTTTTTTGGACAGGAAGGGAGAAGATGGACTGGAGGCAATTCTGCAGAAGATTCAAGTACATTTCCAGGAAAAGACAAATGATTCATCACACTTCTAATAGCAGTTATAGGCATAACTGCGAAATCAGTAGCACAGCACAAGCAATCAGATTAATTAAGAGGGACCAGGATGACATCAATTCTGAAAATCAGAGAGAGGAGAAGATTTTTGGTGCAGTATTTTCAGGGAACATGCTGAAACTTTCCAGCATACAATCAGCAAATCAGAATTTACAGCTCGAAACATGCATGAAAGAACAACCAGGAAAGGGGTCCTGAAAACCACCAGGGCCTAGCCCAGCACCAGGGGAGCAGCTCATACCCTCCACTCCCAAAATTAAACTTTCTATTCATTGTACCTTATAGTTTAGCAGTTCATGGTAGGAAAGATTACAGAGATTAAAATAAATAGTATGTTCCTGGGATAAAATTAATCTACTTGCTTTTGTATTTGTAAGATGGCCCACGCTTTGTGGGGAGAGGACATGTGCAACTAGTTTTGCATCTGTCAGGAAAAAAAGCTATCCACTATCTGCCAAATTTATTTGAGCATTCAACTTACCAGTAATGAAACAGTAATGGTTTTGAGGCAGAACAATAAGGCAGGGGTCTGACATGGTGTGTGATGTATCTGGGGATATACATTATAGGGTTAACTAGGTTACATGGATGTGCTGCAGGGTCAGCAGTGCCACCTGGCATTGTACCGTCCTGTGTAGGGACTGTGTAGGATTTTCTTTTCACAAATCCAGCTGTGCTTTAGAAATCCAACATAAATTAAGAAAATTATGCAATGACTGTAGATGATACATCTAACTATGCTTTAGGATCCATTATATGCAGAAGTACTGGCTATTACTGATCTCGCTGGATAAGTCCATGGTTCCAATGAAATCTTAAATAAAGCTCCTAGAGACTACAGTGCAGCCAACGGTTAATGCCTTTTCCCACTGAGTTTGCAGAAATATCATTTCTGAGAACTGACCAGAAGCTGAGAGAAGAAGGGTCCAATGATTTCGTTCGTACTTGAGGATTTCCCTGCACTCAGTTCCCAACCCCATGAGAGATTTTTCAGTGTCTTGTGCAAATGATACAGGATCTGTGTTCCCATCTCTCAAACAGGGCTAACGCTTCCTCACTGAAACAGGAAAGACGTGGAGGTCAGGACCCACGATGGAGGCAGGGCAAAGAACTGGAGGTCCAGGCTGAGTCCAGAAGAGTTCTCAAAGAGGATGGGCAAAACCCCACATCCACTGAAACCACCGCAAGCAGAGGGGCTGGGCAGCAGGGCAGTGAGGGTCCTTTCCTGCAGGTTCATCTGAGCTGTAATGAAACTTCCAGAGGGAGGGCGCAGTGACCTCGTGGAAGGAAATCTGCTAGGTTGTCTCCTGTCCCCTCCAGAGTATGATTACTTGTGTAGCACACAGCTTGTTGGTGTACCTCATTTAGTCTTCAGTGTCTCCAAGGACACATCTCCTACTGCCTGTAGCAGAGACTTATCTAATTTTAAACAGTGAAATGATACCAAATATTGTCAAGAGTATCAGTCCCTCCAACCAATGAGTGCTGCAATAATTCCATCCAACCTTGAGCACGCATCCTTAGCACAGCATCCAGAGTCCAGACTGAAAATCACATTTATGGGTTCAAAAACTTGAATGGATTCAAAAGCATGAGTAAAAAGAAACTGTGACCAAAGCCAGCACCCTGCAGAAATTACAGCAGATTGAGCTGATGGGATGCACATATCAGCTGCCCCCCCAGGAGGCTTTTCAGAAAGCTGGGCAGGTCCTGCTTATTCTTCTCTGTAGGGGAGGTGCTCCCTAGCCATGAACCTAAACAAAAGACAAGATGACAGTGCTATCCAGGAGAGTGAGACCTTCATGCTGTGGGCTCATGACCATTTGGAAACAGGCAGTATGCTTTTTTGTGGTGTGCAGGAGTGCAGATGTTATATGCTGCTGTCTCACCCTGGCCAGAAACCACAATGTGAGTCTCCTCCCCGCATACCAGGACAAGCTGTCTGCATGCACAACTCTCAGCTTGCTGCGAGCACCTTGCTGGAGCCTGTGACAGGGAAGCCATGCCACATCTGGCCAAGGTTTTTTTCCAGGACTGATCCACATCCTGGAACATGGAGCCTCCCAGGCAGCTGAATACAGGGGGTCAGGCAGATTTTGGTTACCCAAGCAACTCTTATGTTATGATTCCTAAACAACTGAGATGTTGGAAGGCTGGGGACACTTGAGGGAAATGGTTATGGAAAATAAAAATAGTCTTCCAGCCATGCAGACACACTGTGTGGTAAGATCTGCTTATTGAACTGCTTTCAACTCCTCATCATCTTCTAAATGACCAACGGATTACCAGCTATCAGACCAGATATTCTGTTCTCCCTCTTGCCTTTATTAAACTCAGACACTTGCAAAAGAGGAACCTGCCCAGAATGAGTACAAGCAGATGGCCAGCGGTGCCTGTCAGGTGTGCTGCCTGCAATCAGCCATTCACAGCTTACAATTGTTTCATTAGGTTGAAGGAGCTGTGAAACACCAACTGAGACTGTAAAATAAGATGATAAAGATTACTGAAGGTCAGAGCATCAGATCTTGATGCAACACCAATCAGCCTTGCTCCAGGGACACCAGTGCAGCAGCTCAGTTCACTGGACACCAGTGACAACTGCTTGCAGATCACCTTCATCATCACATTTTGAAATTTCAGTTATGTTCGCCTGGAAACCGTTTTGATTTGAGAAGTGCTATGTTCGGCTCTCACACACCAAGCTGATTTCCAGCCTCCTGAACAGTTTCCACTGCAGATCAGCACCCGTAACCCTGATAACCTTCATTTAGCTTCACAGCTTCTGACCTGAATCAATTCCCCAGTCATTTAATTTGAGGCTTATAATTAATTATGTAGTAGCTCATGTTAATCAAGCATTTGTTAACTGCCAAAATGCCCACCCCATGAAAGACTGTGTTTCTATAGTGCAAAGTGTGCTCACAAGGAGAAGCACAACATGGAGCTGGTCAGGCAGAGCAGTTTTGTGTCAGCTGGTGTCATGTATTTCAGCTCTGGCAAAATTAATCAGAATTCTCTTTTTCCTCTCTACCTGCTCTGAACCGTGTTTGCAAAGGTCAGCTGGCACTCACAGGATACAGCATTAACAGAAATCTGCCAATTACTTGAGATATCCTATCAAAATATTTTCAAGGCAGGCTTTTTGCAAGTACAGGTACAACATGAGTCACATCTAAAGTAAGCCCCAAAGCAGAAGTCACTGTGATAAGCAGGCTAAATCAAATAAGTTGGTCTGACTCACGTCTCGTATTCATCAACTTTGCAGTGATCTGATAGTCAGGCTATTTGCATGTATTCCGGTAATTCAGAGGGAAGCACAGACCAAGAGGGCTAAGCAGCCCTGTGCAGGGGCAAAAGGAATACAAGTCACAGGACATAAGAAAATGTCAGAAATGCCATAGGATATAAGAAAGTCATAGGACATAAGAAAAATGATCCTACCTAGTTGACCTCTGTCCATGGATGGGTAAAGCAACCATTGGCCTGAGCAGAGACCACTCAGCTCTGAATATTCAACTGATTTGCAGCGTGCCAGCCAACAAGCTAAGCAAAGAGATTGAAAGCCGCTTCAGATAAAAATGGATCATAACGCTTATCTTCCACAGCAGTCCCAAATACCCAGCAGCCAAAACCAGTATGATAAGAACAAGATAACAAAACCACATCTACATTGGTATGACTGTAGCTGTGCAGCCCTAAGCAGCCCCTACAGTACTGTAGTGGCCCAAGGCAAAGGCAGCCTCTGAACACCTACTTTGGAGAGACGAAATGGGGCAAGAAAGAGACACTGGTCTCTCTTCCAATGGCTCCATCCTGCCCTCGCAGGTCCCCCTCTTTCCCATGCCACCCAATGTGCTTGGCAGCTGGGCATGGCGGGGTGCCACTTACCCAAAAGTAGTCACTGAATGCAATCAGCAGGGAAAGGGCTATGCATTTACTGAGTAGATAGCTGAATTTGGCTAGTCCTCAGGAACTTTTTGCTCCACCATATACCTGCCCATTGACCAAGTATACCATTCTCCATCAAAATATTTTAGGTCCAAAGTCTGTTTGACAGGTTCATGCCCATTGAGGGTTTTGGAGGTGGTCTGGTTCACTAAGGAAATGATGGCTTTGCATATCAGTGAATGTATAAAGTACATATACTTTGACACTTTGGTAGTCATAATTTAAAGATTGTGGATTGATTTGTTAAAATAATCCTAGAAACCAACAGTCTGACTTGTCCCCATAGGATCTCAGGCCTAAGCCCTGTCTTTCATAGATAATTAGGAATACTGCAGCAGTCACAGAGTATGTTTGGAGGTCTCTTCTGCAACCCTGAAGAGTTACATCATGAACCTTGATGTGGGCATTGAGAAGCTATTGAAGAAAACAGAAGCCACAGAAACTAAGACACCCTCTGGTAGGCCAGGATGAGACATGGGATGAATGGAAATACGAGGGGATGCAATTTGCAGAAACAACTGTTAGACACAAGTTTGGAAGCTGCAAGGAGGGAAATCCATCTATCATGGACTGCCAGTCATTCAGCCACCATCGGTCTCTGGATGATTGGGCTGACAAGGTACAATGTTCCACTATGAAAATTTGAATCATTCTTATCAAAACAGGGCTAAATAATGATGCTTTGAACTCCTTTCTGGAGCTGAGAATTGTGGCTCAATAACAGGTATGTTTATTGATAAGACTTTCCTGACAAAAAATGTGACAATTTTTGGGAATCAGTGTGTTATATCTAGGATGCTTGTTGTGCTTTCAGATTCAGAAAAATGATCACAATTTTAAGTGGACTGCTTCTTGGCTACCAAAATTACAGAGAATTGAATCTGAAAGTTTTAAAACACTCAAAGCAGCCAGCTCCAAAAACCTCATGCCGTTCCCCAAGTGTCTTCATCCAGCTCTGGAGCTAAGCAACATACTGATTTTGGAATAGCACAACCCAACTGGGATTTGAAAATTAGCATAAAAGTTTAAATTCCTTTTGATTAATTTTTCTTGGTGATGAATTGGTCTTTAACAAAGGATATTAGCTCATAATTTACTGCAGCATTAACCAAATGACAGGATGTCAAAATCACGGCTCTGCCTTGAGTAGTCCGTTCTGAATTAAAATGTTTACCACTCAGTACATCTGGTCCCCTATTCTTAACTGAAGGTCAATGTTGAAGCTAAATAAAGAGAAGAAGCAAGGACTATCATATTTGTAATTGATTTAGCATTTCTGAGGAACATCAGCACTCTGGAGTTTTAAGGTCCACAACTGTTTTGGAAATTGTGTTCTTTCTAGGCAACGTCCCACCACTAAGAGAGCTCTTTCGTACCAGAAGTTCTTCATCATTCATTTCACTGATGAGATGTTTTGGGATGAATCACACATTGCTGGAGTTAATTTTGAGGGTTGTCTTGTACCCATCCCAATGTGAAACATCCAATTCTACCATGAAAAATGTGATGGTGTCTGCTGCACTGAAACATGGAGGTGACAAGCAGCCACATCACTTGATGAAGAAAAAGTGAAAACCTTGTAAGTCGTGTAGTTGGCATCATCACTCTGAGAAGCCTTTACACCTGGAAAACACCTGTTGAAGCTGCCAAACCCCAGGTACTCCATTTTTTTCCCACTGGAGACAGCGGCAATGTACCACTAGACCAATATCTTATACTTTTAAAACCCTTTTTATTAAAAGAAAACAGGCAAAACCAGCTAATAAACATTCTGTAATTTAGAAGAGTTGTGCCTGTTAGTATATTAATCTCCAGGAACAGGAGAGGCAAGTTCCTGTAGGTAGCTAACAGGCATGACCCATTCCCAAGATCAAAGTCTAATTAGGATCCCTTACCTGGAACTAACATGTGTTTAAATTGTTCTGACAACGAAAAGGCAAGTCCCCTGTACTTCAGGCAGGGATGTCCAGAGAATGGCTGCCCCTGTGTTTGTGTCATCCTCTGCAAGAAAACCTTGTGTGAAAAACAGACCAGAGAGGCTGTAGATGCCCCATCCCTGGAAACATTCAAGGCCAGGTTGGACAGGGCTCTGAGCAACCTGATCTAGTTGAAGATGTCCCTGCTCGTTGCAGGAGAGGTTGGACTAGATGACCTTTAAAGGTCCTTTCTAAGCCAAACCATTCTATGATTCTATGATTAAAAACAAATCTTGAAGGAGATCTGAACAATTTAAGTCTTTGATAGAAGTAGGTCGGTCCCTTGGAGCAGTGACAATTCAACGTCAGGTGTGCTTCTAGACACTTGTGTGGTTTTTTGATTAAGAACCTAGTAGCAGCTTAAAAAATAAGGAGGTTCTGAGTGAAACTTGCAGTCTTTTCCCACCGGTATTAATTGGTCAGGCAGTCCATGGACGAATGTGCAATGGAATAATTTGGGAAAAAACACATTTTCCATACTATGCATATGTGATGTCACCACTGCCAAATGGAAATATTACAAGTATTTCAGTACATTTTGCCACAGACAGAGGCAGACTTTATTCCTACTAGCACCCACCATGCCGTGTTACCAAGCTGTGGATACTCTTAAATAGAAAATCTGGCAGCTGTTAATAGCCCAGCTGTCCTTCCTTCTCCGCTCCTCCTCGTTCCCCTCTCCCACAGCAAGGAACAGGCTGGGACAGGGACAGGGGCCAGGCTGTCCCTCTCACCATCAGGTTGCACTGGCTCAGCCACAGCATGAAGCCACAGCCTCTCCCTGCAGCCAGATTTTCACAGAGACACTCTCTGTCTCAGAAGTCACTGGAAATAAACAGCCTTGCTGAACACAGACTCTGAGCATGTGTATGTGTGTATGGAGGGGTAGGCTGATGGTGTCCCTTTACATTATAATGATGTTTATACTCAGGATAACGAATTACCAGCTTCTCCAGTGACAGTGTGCAGGCACCAGCCTTCAGCTGTATGCTCACTTAGCACCATCGGTAATGCAGAGATGTCTCCCGAGTGCCATGCAAGCTTCGCTGCCCTCGTTGCAAGTGGGAATATTTTCCAGGCCATCGTCCCTATCTCTCACCCTACCCTTGGGCCAGCTGAGGGCAGGGTTAGCCAGGTCCTGGCTTGAGCTGCCAACGGCCTCATCAGCACTGTGATACCCATGGATATCACCCATGCTCATACGGGTGTTTCCCTTCCCCAACAAGCTACGTGTATGGCACTGAGGACATGGTTTAGTGGCAGACTTGGCGGTGGTAGGTTAACGTTGGACCTGATGATCTTAAGGGTCTTTTCCAACCTTAACAATTCTATGATTCTATGATTCTATGGACATTGCAGGCGACTTCACCCAAAGCTGTCCCTGTAGGAACAACACTTCTGGGGCACAGCTCCTCTCACCAAATGTCCTCCTTCCCCCTAGGCAGAGACGGGCTGAGATGTGCTCAATGTTTGGTTGCAGCAATTTAACACTGGTGCAGCCAGGGCTGGCTGGCTGCGGCTCGTCAGCTTCGGTACCCAAGCAAGTAGGCGATAACTTGGGAAGCCCCCATAAATCACATGCTCACAGCCTACCTGAACTGAACAGCCTCTGAGTGCCCACAGGCAGGGAAAAGGAGAAAGCCTTGGTCTAAACCACAGTTAAGCAAATTTATAGATACGGCCTAAGAAATAAATGCTGGAAAGTGCTGGCAAGAGGGAGCAATAAAACAGTAGGATAAACAGAACCACTGTGGCACAGCATATATCTTGTTGTTTCTTGCATTTCTCCTGTTGCTTCTTCTAATTGTCTGTAATCATAATAGGCTGCGCTCTTCCCACTCTAATTAATCAACATTTGCACTGGATAACTGACTGCAAGTGGAGCTCAGGATAAGCAGGCACTCTAAAATATGTCCTTATTAACCTCTGTAATCCTCTCTGTGCTTGTTAAAGGTGATGGCAATTTACTATACATTATTCCATTCCATTTAGTATTTTTCTTTAAATAAAATTTCATTTTCAGTTTCTGTCTGTTCTACCAGTGAAGAGGGGAAAATATGACACTAACTCTGTCCTTCACTCTGCGGGTAAAAGGATAAAAGCCAGAGGTCTGTGGGAAGAGCAAAAAGCCATATTTATAAAGGATTCACCTCCATTCTCTTGATTTGTACTAAATGTATTTATTAGAAATACAATTGAGCACTCGCAAGGGCACTGTCAATTTAAAAATTACTGCGTCTCTGCCTGGAAATTACTTACTGTCCCTTGCTACAAATAAAACCCTAGCTCAGTATAAATGAAAACAAGGCAGGAGTAAAAGTCTCTGTTATTCTTTGCTTTTTGTTTTTTTCCCCTAGTTTGTGCACTCACACAGCCCTCTATCTCTTGGCAGCCATCTATTGCCTCTTTGTATTTACAATCACTCTTGCTCTTCAGAGGTTTGTTGCACAGTTGCAGCAGAGGGAAAAACCTTTTCTGTAAAAAAAATGGTATGAGGAGGTGGGAAGAAGACAGAGACCCTTCCTGCCAACTAAATGTAAACTGAAAGGTAAACTGTAAATGAAAAGAGCTTAATTTTTTGCCTTGCTATGATTTCTAATAGTGAGTTCATTGCTTGCTTGTCTGTCGTTTGTTGCTGTGCACCTTAATCACGTTATTAATTACGAATGAGCGTGCACTTTTACAAAGGGAGAGTTGGCTGAGAGAAACCAGCTGTTGCGGTGGGGCAGAAGTCTCCCGGGGCCGGGGGTGGCTGGGCACCCCGGGGGTGCGAGCTGCCCCACGCCCCACTCCCAGCCCCAGCTGTCCAAACACCGCCTGCCTGCTGCCCAGCCACGGGCTGGCTCTCAATATCATAAAAGTTATGAATAACGGGTTCTATGAATAACCCGCCTTCTGGTGTTTGACCCTTTGTGGGTCATGTTTTCCAGATAATCGTTACAGTTGGAAATTTACTGTTTATAAGAAGTGAAATGAAATCCGCCCTTCTCCTGGCTGTGGCTGTGCAGGAGACGGCAAACACGCGGCACACCCCAGCCCGGGGCCAGCAGCAGTCCACTCTGGGCCACCACAGCCACCCTTCGTGCTTTTCCCTCCGAGGGATCTTCTGCTGTGTGGTACACCCCTTTCTCTGGTGATACACCCCGGGGGAACTTGGTTTCTGGGCAATGCCAGGAGGATTGTCTCCACCTTGGCTTCCCCTGCAGCCCCACAATACATCTGCGTACGCTATTTATTTAACTCTACAGATAAGCATGTCCCTCAAACCCACATAGAGGCCCTATCCAAGCAGAGCCTGGCTTCATACAGGGGTCTGCTGCCCACCACTACAGAATCAGGTACCACCACTCCTTGTCCTCTAGCCACACACAGAGACAGCAGAAGTGGCTACAAAATCCCAGCAAGGTCATTCAATGTGAAATCACGCATTTTTTCTGGCATTAAATTTTAGCTCGAACCACACTTTCGCCCAGCTCTGCTCACCATCCAGCATCTAAGCTCTTGGAAACACACCATCTACCTGGCATGAGGATGTTGGGCTGCAGAGGCTACGCAGCTCCATTCACTGCAAAGCTCCCTCAAAGCTTTTCTGCCTTCACCGTTGAGGCCAAAACCGGTGTGGGAGTGCGATGGCTGTGACAGCTCTGCCAGGTCTCTGCAGCGAGGTCCCCCAGCTGCAGCACCCTGTCCCTCTCACCATCCTCCAGTGGTCGCACACACGTTGTCCATACCTCTCTTTGGTGGCCAGGAGCACCGGAGGGGAGTTGTTCCCTTCCACAGCTTGCAGCAGTGGATCGACAGAGTTCTTGCAGGAGTAAAGAAAACCCTAATTCATCCTCTGTCTCCCAAGTACTCTGCTATTTCTGTTTTTCTTCTCCGAGTTTAGGGAATGGTCCTTCACAAGTAAAGCATAAAAATCAGGAAACAGTTATTACTACAGCATATTGCTTCCAGCATACAGATTATTACATAAATGCTGGAAGAGCCCCCTACACCACCCTTAGGAGCAGTTTTTAAGTACCTTATAATAAGTATGCTTTCCAAATCTTCCATAAGCTTAGCATGAAGTTATGCTATAAGACTTGTCTGAATTCATATCCTTTTTACATTCAGAAAGAAAGGGCAAATATTTGGTGAACCCATAATAAATGAAGGATGTATGGATACTAAGAGCAGAATAGCCTGTTCTTAGAGTTATGTTAATGTGATTTAAATAGAGTTTCTCACAGAGGTTGTGAAGAGAGATAATGGGAGAATCACATTTCTAATGTACCAAGGTATTTTGGAGTCTGGATGAGTTCTTTCTCTGAATTTTTCCAATGCCACCAAAAAGAAAGACAAATTAGTGAACTTTATTTTAATCAAATGCTAAGTTTATTCAGGTTAGTTTTCAACTATCTAGAAGTTGCTTGGGGGCAAGGGGAGCACTGGGGGCTGATTCCAGGAAACCAAACCACAACTTCCAACTTGTGCATGAGTTTCCTGGGCCCTTGGCGAGGCAAACGTGAAGCCTCGTCCTCCTCCAGCAGGTACCACAGGTGTTGCTTTTTGGGACAAGCTGAGCAGCCCCTCCCTGCTCTGAAGGATG
Organism: Theristicus caerulescens; assembly: GCA_020745775.1. NCBI lineage: Eukaryota > Metazoa > Chordata > Aves > Pelecaniformes > Threskiornithidae > Theristicus > Theristicus caerulescens. The sequence continues at coordinate 113,941,043 of CM036559.1, read as the reverse complement.
CTCTAGGGAAGGGGTAGCAAACAGGCGCTTTCACACGCTTCCACACATACCGGCAGGTTGCTGAACAGCAGGCGATGCTGAAGAGCAACACGGTCCTCTGGGATTTCAAGCCAAACAACTTTGCTCTTTATATTACTTCTGTTCTTACCACTGGCTTCTTGGCCTTTGTCCCCTCCTGTGGCCCTTGTGCTGGACACACACCCCTACCCCAGTTGCTCTGATGCAAAAAGGCCCCCACTTACAGCCTCCCAAGCAAACCTGCAAGCACTATTGAGTCAGCTCCTCGTGGGTTATTCAGAGTGGACTGTATGTACACTCCTCGTATTGCTTAAAAGCCTTTTATGAAGCAGTAGACCCCTGGGAGCATTGTTGGCCAGCAATCCACCTCTCATTTCTTTTGCCCCACCAGCCTGAATATTTATGAGGTGGCATGTGATTTGATGGTATCTGGTTCCACATGTAATGCTGATGTCATGTGTTTTAGATTTAAAATGCCAGTTTCATTTTGTAGTGCATAATAATTTGTTTCTTTGGCAGTCCATAAAGAATTGCACTGAATCTTGGCATGCCTGGCTGGAACAACATGGAAGGGGAAGCAAGAGGACTTAGTGTACACTAGGGGTTGTACCAAGAGTAGTGCAGTTTACGTTCTCTGTCTAAAACATCGTCCGACATCAAGATATGTCTATGCATGCCCAGAGCACCTTCTACTCCAAGTATTTTGTCAGCAATAATGAATGAAGTCTTGCAATAACTGGGCAATGAGCATTTGATGTTAAGACCCACCCCACAGTGTTTGGTGTAAAGATGGGGAAAATGAGGGAAAGCATCCTGCTAAGGTTACAAAACCCACATGGAAGAGGGAAGTGAACCCATCTCCCCCAGCTCCCAGAGCTTCACAAGAACTATCCTTCCTCTCCCAGATATGGGTATCATCAGAATTTGGCCCTATGTCCTCTAAGCACTGCTTTGATTAGAGGCAGCCCAAGCCTTCAAGCCTATATTCAATTTTTTTCTGAAATTAGAGTCCTGGATGTAATCTATCTATCAAACCTCCTACCTAGTTTTGAGCCAGTTCCCAGTGCAGAACAAGAAGGGGACGTTTGGGAAACAGATGCTCAAAGACGTAGACAAACTGGATAAAGAAAGAGAAAACCAAACATTTTTCTGGCCTAAAATGCTGATGAACAGAACTTAGACCTCTAAGGGAATAATAACAGGAACCAGCGAGGCATGCAATCCCTACTGCAGTAAATAAAGGCATTGCCATCAGATACACACATGTATGAAATTTCATGTGCATTTACATAGGAAACAGAGTCCTTCCAGTAACTTCTGCCACTTGCAAAGGTGTCTGTGCCATGCTGGAGCTTCCCAAATGCTTTGGGCTGGATGCTGCTCCCCAGGTGATGTGTGCTAGCACCGTCCCACAGGCATTTCTCCATTGTGTCACCTGGGGCATGTGAGCTCAGGGCTGTATTTCTGGAAGAACTGTAACTTCGTAGCGCTGTAAGCAAATTCATTCAAAAGGGGATCACTTTCTGGCCAGGCCAGGGTAAAAAGCACCCTGCTAGTGCACTGCTAGCAGTATACATGCTGGACCTACAGCAGGTGGATCTGTACTCTCTCCCATCTTCGCTACCTGTTCTGCCCAGATAAAATAGTCTAGCCTTGTGAAAGCACCACCCTGCCTGTGCAGGCTGTATATGAATTGTCATTACTATCTCAGCTCCATCAGTCTGGGGTAAGACTGTCTTATACGGCTGGGCTGGCAGATAGTAGCACAGGTGTCTACTTTGCATAGCAGAGTAACTGCAGTACACTACACTGCTGTGTTTTGTTATTACGTTTACATGAATGCAGCTGTATCAAAATGAAAGCTCCTGCTGATCTCCTAATAGCTCATCCTAGCATCCATGTCTGAATCAGTAAGAAAAACTGTGCAGATAAAGTCTAAGGAACAGCTAAGGGAGAAAAAATAAACACCCTGAAAACTGACAAGAAGAAGAGGAATTGTTAGAGGAATTACTTGCACACCCTGGTTACTGAAATAAACCCACCTATTACTCCCAGCGCAAGCTCCCACGGATCTGGGCGCTTGGTGGCATGACTCACAGAGACACTCAGCTGTCACTGCTGCCTGCAGACAGGAGCCAGCTCCCCCGGGGATGGGCAGAACGGGACATCTGTGCCCTTCCCGTCCCTCTGGGAAGGCATCCAGCAGCCGGCACATCCCGGAGCCCACGCAGGGCTGCTCCCCACCCAGGAGTGTGCGGGTGCATGGCAGGGTTTGCATGGCAGTGGAACTCTGCTTGGGCTCCATTGAGTGCTCCAGTGAACCCCGAATTTACCTGCCGGTGAGGTTAGCCTCTGGCAGGTTGTAAAGAGCTGCCTGCTGCTATCTGCAAGGTCAAGAGCTCTGCAAGTAGAGGCAAGGGATGAAATCACAGTGTACCAGGTCTTGCCACTGAATAGAATATTGCTGTATATTGGGACTTTAATTTCCCATTCCTCTCTATGCCCTGGTTTGCTCTCTGCCCTGAAGTGGCTTTCCCCACTGAGGCAAATGAAGGGGGAGCTAATACCTTCTTTAGATGGATGGACATAGTTGGAGAAAACAAGCCTTGAGGAAACCAGAGCTTTCTTTAGGACTGGCACAGCAAAAGGAGACAATGTAGGTCCAGAATGAGTTTTGGGTTTAGTCTGACTGTATTAATCTGTCAGACATTCAGAAGAAAGTATCCAGGAGAGCAGAGGATGTCACCAAGAGAAGAGATGGGAAGACCCCAGCCCCCTTTCAGCTCTGAGCCAGGGGTGGGCTGTCCACATTGTGTCATCTCTGTCTGTTGGTCTAATAAAAGATATTATCTCTTCCTATCTATCCTGCCCTACACTCTGAGGCTCTCCTGGTGACACCACCACAATTATTTTCTGAGCAGAAGCACTCTAACATCAGGGTGATAAGCACAGCACACATGCCTTGGCAGGTTGACTAGATAAGGTTATATACAGTATGACAGAGGTTTTATATTATTACTGACCTGGCCAGAAGCTCGGTAAGAACTGAACAGCTTGTTCTCATGACATGTTTAACCACTTTTGCATACTGGAGAGCTCTGAATAAATTTCAGCAGGCAGCAATCACTTAGATGCACTTTGGACTCCCCACTCTGCCACCGTTCCTCAGAAGAGACCCAGGGGACGCATTTCTGACACACCAACTTCAGATTTCCCCTGTCAGAAAGCATTTATCAAAATGGAAAAGTGAAAGATCTCCAGCACCCAACAAGAGATGTCAGGCCCACTGCAGGGTGGTCAGGATACACCATTAACTCACAACACACTCACTTTGTTTCTGTTAATGAACTGCAAGCAAAATGTGTTTTGCAAATATGATTGCTGTTCAAAAATATTAAAAAATGAGTGTAGAAATTTCAACATACAGCCTGCTTTGGTTTCCCACTGATGGGAAGAATCAGGTTATGGCAGTGCTATGCATTAGTCTTTCTTGAGCTCCTAATATGTTTTGCAGAATTTCAGCCTTCTATTACTTTAAAATAAACGTCTCCAGCAGTTATTCCCTGGGATGCAAGCCTTGAGTCATTGAAATGCCTGTGACCTGTATATAGACCTCTGTGAAAAGCCTGGACAGTCTGGAAAAATAGCTGTGACCAGTAGAACTTCAGAGCTAAAAGCAAAGAGAGTATCACTCCAAAAGGGTGGAAAAGAAATGTGGTGTCACTGTTGGCAGAGAGAATCAAAGAGCAATAAATAGTTTGGCTTTTTTTTTTTTATGTTAACAGTTTAAATGTGTTCTGGTGCAATTTAAGGGAAGGGTTAAACTGAAGACACTACAGCCCTTTACATCTCACATTGTCCTCCCAGTTCTGCAATTCTTAATAAAATCAAACATGCTCATTGACTTAGGTAGACATACTTATTACCCACAGCTGCAATAGCCTCAGTGGAGAAGAAAGACGCATTAGTGACCCTAAAAACATTGTTTTCTGGACCACATGATGTACTTTATAGCGATATATTTCCTGGGCATCTGTGGTCTCTGCTCCCTGCTGGTCTGTCCCACTGCCCTAGGAGAGCAACCACTGCTCCCAATATATTCCTCTGACCTGTTTAATTAAAAATTTCCAGCAACGGCCAAGCCAGTGCCTTACCAGGCAGCCTCTCCACTGCTCACTGCCTGTGCCATTAGAAACTGAGCCTGCATGCCCAGCCCATACTGCCCCCAATGCCCTTCAAGGCATCAGGACTTCTTGTCCTGTCCCCTGTGAACATGGATGCCCTTTCAGCCTGAGAAGCTTCTTCCATGCAAAGCAATCATGACGTTTCTCGGCACTGCCCTGTCTGAGAGCAGACAGAAGTGTGAGTTTTGGTAGGGTGTCAGCAATATGCTGTTTCTCTCCATGCCAGACCCTGGAAAACTGGCCAGCCATCACTGCCTGTTGCCTCCGGTGGTGTCACTGCTCTGTCTCACCCGTCATAGCTCCTTCATCAAGCCCCCACAACAGAGGAGCACGATGAAAAAGGTCATCCCTCTCCTCCTTCTCCATCAGTTGCATCAAATAAGGGGCTGCAAAACCCATCTCCTGTGTGACCCCAGAAAACAGCAGCCACCAGCAGCGAGGGGTGCAGAGCATAACTTTGGTTGTACTCATGCAACTTCAAAGAAAAAAACGTGAAGGAAGAATGTTCAAAAAGAAATGTGTGAACTATTAAGACTTAAAAATTAGATGAACCCCAACTCAGCTCCAGAAAACTGGTAGATTAGGTTAAATTCAGTTAGTTCCCCATGTGCTCCAGCAAGGCCCATCAGTAAAACAAGCCTCCTGAGCTGGACAAAAGCAGCAGCTCCTTTCCTCTAAATCTGACTGCAGAGACTGCATACAGCATTCAGCCAGGGCAAGCTGCTGGTGATCATGGTTTTATCAACAGCTGGGAATAGTTTGTACACAGAAGATTCATCACCCCTTTGCCATGACAGCGTATCATAAAATTTGAAGTTAAAAGGAATGTAATCTCACATCTCATCAAAGAGAAGAAATTTGTTGTGTGTTGGTCTTTCCTTTTTTTTTGCAGACAAAAAGAAAGATTATCCCCAACCACAAATGGGAAAGGCTGCTGCTCTATTTATGGCTCAGTTCCCTTGTGTGACTGTGCTTAAAACTTTTGCAGTGATTGTTGTCTTGGAACCCCTCGTTCTCAGCTTACTGTAAATATTAACTCTTTAGGGCTTGCAGTATTCTTATCTGAGCTAAACATAGCAAGAGAGAGATTTGTCTCATCTAACCTGAACTGTCAAAAAGTTACCTGCCTCTTTAGTAAAGGTAACTTTAATTCATTAATTAACGTTAAGGTAATAAATTTAAAGATAAATTTCCAGTGCTGGAGGGAGCAAGGCACCTCCCAAGAGCAACTCCTCTGCCTCAGGCAGGTGGGATGTGAGGGACCCTGCAGCACCCCACCAACCACAGCAGAGCAGGAGGCATGAGATGTGCATTTTGGATGGCTAACGTTAGATGAGACACCTTCATCAGAGACTGGGCATCTGAAGGAGCCCCTGTAGCTTAGTCCCATTTTGCATCGCTGCAAAGCTGCTTGAACACATCACTGCCTCCCTGCCTCCTGCTGCCCTCCACCACTGTCACAGCTGAGCGTCTCTCATGTGAAATTAAGCATGAAAGGTGGACAGACCTCACGGAGTCCTTGACATATCTTCAGGATATGCTCTCTGCCTGGGACCCCTCTTTTGGCCATAGTCATTTGCTTTGTCATTGTTTTAGACAGCGATTGTTCTGACAGGGCACTGGAAGAATTGCACCTGGGGATAGATGAGTGGTGTTTGTATGGTAAGGAAGGTGTTGCAGCTTTTCCTAAAGGCAGAACAGGTTTTAATTCACTTACTCTCCTTCTACAACATACCACAGCCAGATCCCTTGGAATAAAATTGCTGTCTCCCACTCTGGCAGGGGCAGCTGGAGGGCCGTGCTCAGGACATCACTCCCACCTAAGGAACTTCGTTTCTCGTGCTAAGTGAGAACAATGTTGTAATTAAACATTTCTCCATTAAAACATAGCTCAATCTTGAGTGCAGCTGTGTCTTCCCTGCTCCAGTGGGCCGAGGTCCCTCCCCAGGACCCTTGCTTTTGCATAGGAGCGAGGATGGAGAGGGCAGCTAGGGCTGGAGGTGCAGGCATGCGTGGGGACCGCACCGGCCCCACCAGGGAGGGTGTGCAGACAGCACTGACAAAGCATCGTCACTTATAACTGAATTACCAGCACAGGATTTATGAGTAGACTGAATTTAGTGCTACCCATATTACTGAAATAAAGCCCATGAAAGAGAATTATCTTGAGTCAGTGGCCGTAAATCAACTGATCCCCAAATCTCCAGGACGTCGGGGGATGAGAAATGCATGTACTTGTAAGCACTCTTAGACTCACACAGTGGGCTTCTTGGAAAGCAAGTCTGCATTTCCTTTGATTTGCCCAATTTATAAGAAGTACAGTACAAACTATATATACTCCACTGTTTCCATTTTTGCTTTGTAAATGATGCCGTGTCTCCACTCTCTCTCCCCCACTCCCCATTTTCTCTTTTCCTATTCATAATATTTGATTAAAAAATGCTACTAGCATTTCAGTTCCATATTAATAGCAAGTAACATTTAGCCCCCCAAAGCGTCTCACAAATTAAAATGAAATATATGACATTGCTCAGATGTAGCCACGCTGGGAAAGAAAGCTGGCAAAGGCTGAAAAGAAGAATTCTCCATGATGGATTAGATCAGAAAACTTAGATTTTCATAACTTGGGTGCCAAGAATTAGACCCTTAAATTCACACTAATTTCATAATTCATACTAACAGCACTTAAATCTGGTTTTCTGGGATGCTGAGTAATGGGCAGCTCCAAAGAAGCTTTTCTGGGTCACATATTCAGACGTTTAAATATGAAATTGGAAGTTTAGCATTTCTGTCCCTGTTTTTGCCGTGCCAGGAGTGGGTCACTGCTAGCTACCAGCTGCATGGGTGGTTGATTCCCAACCAGCAGTGGAGCAGGGACCCCACACCACCACTTCTGCCGGACGAAGCGTGTACGCACCAGGTGCAATGTACATCACCTCTCCAGTGCCCTCTGACTTTGGCCTTACATCAACCCCCACCTAAAAATTAACATCCCCTTCCCATTCCTCACAGCAGTGTCTCTGTCTGGGGAGTGGCTGAGCGGGGTCCTGCAGAGCCAGGTCACTGCCCCCAGCCCCACGAGCTCAAGGCCAGGCTGTTTCGGCTGTCCCTTTTATAGACTGGTGCCACTGCTACCCCACATCTCCCTTCTGGGATGCACCTGCAGGTCCCACCCTGGAGTTAAAAATACTTCCCTGCCCCTCATTATTCACCTTGGCAGGTCAAGGCAGGACTTTGATCTAAAGGGAAAGGCATTCCCAGGGATATGGTTACATGAAACACATGCTAAAAGGGCTCCTCAGCATCAGGCTTTATCTTTGCTTGGTAAGTTTTAATGACATGCATATGAGGAGGGTGCTGCTGGAATGAAGTGAGCCTGTAGTAGGACCTTGTTTGATTTAATAAACCTAAAAATCATAACCAAAATGGGGCTGTTCCTTGGCATTCTGTGCTTCCATTCTTGGCTGTTTTCTGGTGAGAACACATCTACCTTGATGTTTGTTTTCACTTGCAGCGGCTTATGGGTCATCCAGCGTACGGAAAATGTGTGGTCTGGGACAATTTCTCAGTGCCTAGAGCCCTCTGCGCTCCTTTTTATGTTAGAGCATGGGAGAATTGAGCTCTTTTGCTGTTTGGCATTTTGGCAAGCACCCATCCCTGTGGACTGCAGGCAAAGGATGCTGCTGGATCCCCAAGTCTTCCTTCGTTCAACACAGGGGATGTGTTTGTTGCCAACTGTGGGTGGCTTCATCACCTCCACCCTGTTTCTGTGTGTCATTTTATATCAGACAAAACTGTAATAGGCCATCTTTCAGTAATTACTGTAGCAGCAAGCTTTACAGCTTGTCATGTTCACATCCCTGGAGGTATTTAAAAGACAGGTAGATGTGGTGCTTGAGGGCATGGTTTAGTGGTGGACTTGGCAGTGATAGGTTAATGGTTGGGCTCAATGATCTTAAGGGTCTTTTCCAACGTTAACAATTCTATGATTCTATGATTCTATGAAAGGGAACATTTTTTAAATTGCTTTGTTTCTTTTAGGCGAGTTCCTTAGGGGTTTATGCCACTTGTTTGGTCAGTTCTGCGTGAGGGTCTTGCTGAAGGTGTTTGGTTTAAAGCCTTCCCTTTTGGTGGTGGCAGCCGTAGGTGAGCCAAAGCTCTTGGAAGAGCTGGTTTTTTGTTTATTTGGTTGGGTTTTTTTGGCTTGTAGATTTTTCTGCCATTCCAGCACCTTAGGGTTTATATTTTCTTGAGTTTTTTTTGGAACAGAGTAGGGAGTTGAGGGGGTGAAATCAGTGTCCATAGAAAGAGTTACATCAGCTGATACTGCTGGTCATCACCAGCGGCAAGCTGTGGTTCATCTCAGCCCGAGGTACAGCTGCACTGACTTCAGCGGCTAGCACTGCTTACACCCAGAGCAGGCCAAAGGGAAGAAATAAAGACATATTAGCTCTGATTCTTGTTCCACCGACATGGCTATAAATCAGAGGGCTCTCCATTAAAGTCAGCGGCGTCGCACAGGTGTGAGAAGTGACTCACTGCAGCCAGCCACACTTACCTTGCTGTAATCCCAGCGGCTATTTTTCACACGGGTGTCATCGCTTTGCCCATTAAACCTTGCCGGGTGAATGGAGAGCAGTTTTTCTCTGAGAAGGGTGCTAATGAAACGCAGCTCTGCTGGCTTTCCCCATGCATCCCAGTTGAGCAGGGCATCATGCGGCAGCTGCTCGGGGGCTGCCCTGTGCCCCCAGTGCTGCTTTCTGCAGGCAGCTCAGCCATGCAGGGCAGTGGCAAGGGGGCAGAGAAATAAAGTACAGGAGGTACCAAACAGGCTGTCAGGAGCCAGGAGCCCACCCTGAGCCAGAGCTGCTGCCTGCCCCCAAGCTGCCATCAGGAATTAAATAAAGTAGCCCTGACACATGTGTAACTAGGAGAAAACTCCTTTAAAACTAAGACCAGTAGTGAGGTCCCACCTGTCCATGGCTTGTCACGCACTGAGGGGTTGAGGGCCACCAGTGCTGCTCCTCTACTCCTCACCGCTTGTGTTTGTATGGCCCTTCCCGTCCCAGTTAGGGATCCATCTTCCCCTGCCTCTGCCTCTACTGCTTGGGCTGATGAGTGAGTGCTCAAGAGCAACGCTCTGGTTGCAGCGAGGTAACTCTGAAACCCCTCCACCGTGCAGCCGGCCGGCAGAGGCAAGGTAGGGCTCTGCAAATAACGTGTTCAAAGAGACAAACATCTTGCTAAGCATGGCAGCCCCTCTCTCAGGGAAGTCAAGGCTATGGCTTGAAGCAAAGGGCTCCCACTCCTCATGGGGAACCACAGCCACAAGATATCTGAGCAGAGGGAGCACCCCATCCCACCGACCCGCCTCAGAGCTCCTGAACATCTCCATGCCGGAGCAGGCACTCAGAGGAGAGATGGGATTTTGATCTTCTACTCCTAGTGCTGGTCAAATATGGTCCACATCAAGCATGAACACGTCATCTCAGGTCACCCCTGAATGCCCCATACCTTACACTTTGCAGGCAGCTGCCTTTGGGCAGGGGTCAAATCTCTCAGGCTGCAGGGGGTCACTAAATATAGATTTTGCGTATTTTGGAGGACTGTGGTGAGCCCTGGGATGAAGGAGGCATGGCATCTTGCCCTCTGATTACCCTAACTAGAAAAATATTTTTCCAAGTGAAACTCTCTAGTGAATTCAATTTAACTTTATGCTTAATTACAGGATGATGTGGGGGCATACTTTCTGGCAAATCTACTGTTTGCCAGAACTGTGTTTTTAAAATAACCTGTCATGGACAAGACTGGACAGATTGAAGGAAAAAAAGGAAAAAAAAATAAATCAGGGTCTCTCATTGCCCCCCATTCTTGACTTCCCAAGGGGCAGGACTGGGGGAGAACAAGTTTGTAACATGCTACAGAAGTCAAGAGGTTTTGGTCTGTATCAGGCAGATGATGGTATGGTGAACACGCAGACGGCAGCCCCTTCTCCAGGACCTGCGTGCCTCCTGCCCTTGGGCCCCAGCAGCGGCAGGGTAGACATAGGAATCAGGAGTGGTACCTTTTTCCAAAGCCAGAGAAAACTCACTGATAACATGGAAACACAAAATCAATGGTACATGGAGCTTCCAAGGCTGATGAGTGTCTCAGAGAGGGTATCTGCAGAGTCAGGAGATACAAACATCCTTTTATTTCATTGCAGCTTCCACATGGGAAAATAATATACTTACTGAGGCTGATGTCAACAAAAATGATTTCAGGTAGCTCCATGGGGCTGCATGTGAAGGATGACATTTCTCAACAAGAATAAAAGCACGAGAACCTGCTCTTGAGTTAACTTGCCGTGCAAAATGAGCTGGAAGTCATCAAGACTGTGAAAGAGCTTTTCATTCTGGAGCTGGGAGCCCTGACCAGCAAAGACCTACAGACAGCCCAGCTTGCTACTCTGGCCCTCGGCTGCAGTATGGGAAAGTGTTGCTTCCTATGGGGTTTATTGTGAAATGTTCTTTACGTCTGCTAGCAAAACATAGATAACTCCCTGCGTTTTGCAATAAGGATATCCTTGCCCAGAGTCATCTCACCTACTTTTAAGCACTTCATTTGGACACCTGAAATTAGGTTTAATCACCTTAGACTTCCTCTGTAGATGTTGTCCCTACCCCTCTTTGCTGTTTGTGGGGAAGCCAGGGTGGGAACCATTCCTGGTGGTGTCCCAGCAGACCTCTGAACACCTGCTTTTTCAGGTTTTCAGGAAGGTCCATCTTGTATCTCTGCCTCCCCAGAGCACTCCCACATCTCACAGCTTTTGGGACTGAATGGTGCATAGAGTAATTTTGTGAACTGGTCCCAGTCAGGAGGCTAAGTAGTGTTAAGTAGAGTGTTGGTGAGGTCCAGATAACTCTATCCCATTGTAAGCTGTGGTCTTAACCTGTTCCAGCTCATGAAGCAACATCTGAGGGCCCATTACAAACTGGAGGACTTTGAACAACTCTTAGGAATTACCCTAATGCATGGGAAGGCTGCAGCATCCCTCTGCAGCCCTGGGAGAGAGAGCACACGGTAGAGGATGACAGTTGCTTCTGCACAGAGGTCAGCCAGACACAAATACATTTTCTTTAAAGGCACTTTCTGCTTTTTATTTTGTTAGCAGCCTGCTATCAGGCTGCCTGCTGCAGATCTCTGAAATGCTCAGTTGCGGTCCTTAAGAACATGCCGTCATTTACAAGACACGTCGTCCTTCTCTCTAGAAAACATCATGGTAACTCCTTTGCAATCTGCAGCCTTCACACCCGCGTTATACCGGTATGAGGCACCGCAAGACATAAACCACAGCTACTGGAGAGCCTGCACAGATTCCTTACGATACGCGTAATGGAAACAGGTGAAATTTAAACAGTACACTTAAGTACTTGTCTAGTCCCCATTAGGGTTTTGTAGCTCTCCTTTATTTAAAGAATAAATTTCTGACACTTAAAAGAAGTTAAACAACTGTGTTTGAAAGCTTTAACATAAAACAGCCTCAACACTGTTCTTTCTCTTGAGAAAATTGTTCAAATCACTATTAAAATGTCTCTGTTGAGAATATGGAAATGTTTGGATTAAACAGTATATTTACTTTCTAAAAATGGACACGAAGTACAAAATAGGCTCCAAAGACACGGAACACAAATGTGGAAAAAGCACACGTACACAAAAGCAGTTAAGAAACAACTGATGCAACATCTGTTTGGAAAGAAGGTGGTACCAGGGGCATCCAGGAAAGAACGCTCCCTGAAATACTGAGCTTCGGCCATTGTAGCTGATGTGGCACTACTGGTACAGAATAATACAGGTTAACAAAACCAAGTGAAATCAACATTATTTTAAGGTCATATTGTGAGATGCCCTGTGCTTAAAGAGGTATCCTAGGAGAAAAGGCTTGAACTAGTTATAAATCTCCTTGGATCCATTACATATCCCTAAAAGAAAACTGCAGTCATTTCTTACACCCTTGTTTTGCTAAGTAAGGGGACAGCTCTTGGGTGACTAATAGGGCTAACGATGTTGGACAGAAATTATTTTGTCTATGTGATTTTCCCTGGGATTTCTGTATTCCTTACTGTGTGCTTGGAGACTGCAAGGATGAGGCAGGCATTCCATCATTTTGTGCAAGGGGTACATGGTGTTAGCAAACGTGTCTTACTTCAGGTGTTTATTTCCCCTTTTCAAACACCACTGCAGCCTCATCCTTCTGGCCATACGCTGGAACCTCCCTTAGTGTCCAAGATTTATTAAAGGGTAACATCTGCTCTCCCAGCGCCAGTGCACCTCAGACAATCTTTTGGATATCAGTGATTTTTAATTGGTTAGCGGTTACTGTTTAACATCCCTTGCAGTTACTGCTGGATAGAAAATAACTCCTTATCACTACATAATGCTAAATATAATCTAAATTAAGCACAGAAGTGTTTATTAAGCATGTGCATCCTGTGTGTTGTTATTGATTATGTGTTTCAGTTATCTAGTACCACACTGAGGTCCTCCCCAAAGCGTTTTTAAGTTAAAGATCATAGGATGAGAGGACCACTCAGGTAGGAAGGGACCTCAGGAGGGCATCCTCTTTGTTGTCCTTACTGGACACCAATTCTTCACTGGTTCCCTTTGCTTCTCTTGTTCTCCTCACTGCTTATATCTTCACTGCTATAACCTCCCTCTTAACCATTTACTCTTTTTCCAGTGGTGAGAGCCAGTCGGCTGCCCAGCTGGGGCCCCTAGTTTGCGGTGAATGAACAAACCCTCCTGGAGAATGTGCCTAAGTGTCTCCCCCAGTCAGCAGTGAGAAATATAGGTTGATTCAAGGGAAGCTTTGTGTGTTATTTGCCTACAGTCAAGTGTCTAAATTAGGTAGATGAACTTCCATCCTTCCTTGTTTATTCTGTCTTTCTCTTCCTTTCTACACCACATTGCTTTTTTAACCTACCTCTATAGGTGTCTAAGGTGTTTGTGGGATCATGGTTTTAGGACACATAGTAACATGGTCTTAACTGCCAAACTTTGCTCACATTTGTCTGGGTCAGTTTTCCTTACAGTCAATTTTTCTGATAAATATTTTCAGTTTTAGGAAATTGGCCCTTCTTGAAAATTGATTGTCCCTCCTGCTTTGGCCGGGGTACAATAAGAAACCAAGACTGTGTTCAGCTGTTACTCGAATAAAATGATATATTGGGTTAACTGATGGCCCAGAGTCCAGCTCTGCTCAAGACCTGTGGGTTGGAGCCCAGTGCCACTGTACTCTCCCAAACATCCCCAGGAAATTCTCGTCTTCAGGAGACGGACCTACAGAAACCCCTGGACATCAGAGAGTTAATGCACTCCTTCATCCAGACACGTAATTATTTCCATACAAGCAAGTCAGGCTGCACACGTGTAGTTTTGGTGACTTGTCAATTTAATTTTGGAGGTGAGGGCAGGAGGCAGGGAGGTGAGAGCTGAGAGCATGCTGGCGGCAAGCCCCAGTAGTGCAGAAATGCTGCTGCAGTAGCAGAGAAGGAGGTTCGCTCCCCGGCTCTCCGTCACGCTCTGGGTACGCATCCCTGGCTTGCGACGACAAGCTTCGCGGTTGTGTTCACGCCCCCACGCTGATGTTGAGCAGACTTGACATCAGTACAAAATGTCCCTGCGAGATGGGATTTTTCAAATTGTACCAGAACTAGATCCATGTTTTCGAAGTCTGTTTTCAAAGCCAGTATCACCGAGTTGCCCTCTGAATGCAAGGGCAAATCTGGCAACCTGGTTGTGTCAGACGTGTGTGAAGTCACTGGACTGGGTCCATGTATCCTTCCTGCATACATTAGTTATCCTAACCAATTTTTACTGCTGAGGAAAACAGACATCAAGCCAAACACAGAGCAGAAATGGTCCTTCCTTTCGTCTTATTTGATTTTTGTCCATTAGTGACAACAGACACCATGTAAAACTCCATAGGGCCTGTGTCACCCCACTCAGGTGGGGAAAGAAAAATAAATAAAAGAACATGTTTTTCAAGAAATGGAATTTGCCTTAAAAGCAAAGCAGGATTGACAGCTAACCAGGAAACTCCATGTAACGTAGTCACAGCATTATACTCCGCTTTCTGTTGGCAACATTTGCCAAGTGAATCACAACAAACCCCTAACAATTTCTGCATTGCTGAGAAGATGGAGACAGACAATATTACCAGTGAAATCATTAGCACTCCAGTTGATGAATGATAGGAACCATTTGCTATAGTATCTTCCTGGTAAAATCTTGAAACTTTTTTTCCCCTTTGCTGGAAGAAATCTCACCTTCATCCATCACTGCCTGCTCAAAGCAAGGTCAACTTCAAAGTTACAGCAGGTTGCCCAGATGAGTTTTGAACCCCCTCAAGGATGGAGATGCCTCTCTGGGGCCCTGTTCTCCTCTTCATCCTCGCTCAGAAGAATTTCTCCTTATGCAGAATCAGGATTTACTGTGTTGCAACTTGTCTCTATTGCATCTTGCTTTTCTCTGTGCACATTCAAGAAAAGTCCAGCTCCATCTTCTCTATAACCCCCATTAGGCAGCTAATGATGCAGTTAGGTCCCCCTCAGGCTTCTCTTCTGATGGCTGAACAAGCCCAGCTCCCTCAGCATCTCCTTGTAGCCATGAGCTCCAGTCCCACACGCGTTTGGTAGCCTCTTCTGGACTCATTCACATATGTCCATGGCTCTCTTGTACTGGGGAGCCCAGCACTGGACACAGCGCTCCAGGTGTGTCTCACCAGGGATGAACAGAGGGAAAGGATCCCTCGACCTGCTGGCGATGCTCTGCCTAATGCAGCCCAAGCTGCCATTGAACTTCTTTGCTGCAAGGACACACTGCTGGCTCATGTTCAACTGTTTGTCCACAGGATCCCCAGGTCCTTCTCTGCAAAGATGCTTTCCAGCCAGTGAACCCTCAGCCTGCACTGTGATGAGTGTTATTCCCTCCCAGCTACAGGACTTTGCATTTGTCTTTACTGAACTTTATAAGGGCTCTCCCAGTCCATGTCTCCAGGCTGTTGAGATCTCTCTGAAGTGTCTGATAGCTCCCTCTTGACCACAGAGACCTCACTGTAGAAAGCAATCAGTTTGGTCAGGCACTGTTTGCTCTTGGTAAGCCCAGTAGGGATGGATCCTCATCACCACCTTCTCCTTCACATACTGGACGTGACTTGCAGAGGATTTGCTCCATAATCTTTCCAGGACCTGCAGTGAGGCTGAGCAGCCTGCAGTCCCCTGCAGCCTCCTCCTTGCCCTTTGTGAAGACAGCAGTGACATTTGCCTTTTTCCAGTCTGTTTCTGGCTCTGTCCATCTCATGAAGCCCACAGCCACTGCACTGTGCTCTCTTTTTCTGATTAAGGATTCAGCTCTGCTGAAAATAATCATGTCCTTATGCTCTTAGAGGGCATGAGAGACATCTGCTACAATATATTCAACCGCAGAGCACAGGGGCAGGGTGGCTGTTGTGGTGGGATTTTGGTTCTAATTAATTTTGTTTTGCCAAGGGAAGAATGGTCATAGGGAAAAAATCAGCTATCGTGAATTTAGTTGCTATCTTTCTGGGAAGGAGTGTCCATTGTTACACTTAAGGTAGACTATGCTCAAACTCTGAGCCTACCTCCAGCAATCTTTGTAATCACAGTTTTCACATTGAGATAGCTGTCACTTCAGGCACCAACTTCCTTTCCTGTTTTAGTATAGTTTTAAGCCTCAAGAGAACTGCACCTGTATGTGTAAATATGAACCATATTTTGTTTCAATATTAAAAAAAAAAATTACCCTTTTGGGTGTTAAAGCAGAACTAGATCCTGGCAGAAACTGCCTTGCAGTGTTACACTGGGGTTGCCCCCATTGCACCAGCCACAAAGGCTGTGACTTGTCAGTGGGAGATGTTACCATCAGTTAGAAGTGCCAGCTGTAATTAAAACATATATGTGCAAATATCTCCCACAGCCAGAGTCTCCCTGTGGAGGACGAACCTCTGTGCCTGTGATGGGTATCCCACACCATCACCTTTCACCCATGGCATCTTCAGAGGCATCAGAGAGCTCGTCCCCCTCCAGGATGGCCCCTGGTCACCGGCCACGGGGCATGGGGACAGCCTCCAGAAAATGAGTCTTTGTTCAGAGCAAAATCCTCACTTTGTTACCACGTTACCACGTGGCACGGCCAAGGGGTCTGGGAAATGACCCTCCCCATGTGCTGAAGGAGGGGCAGGGAGGAGGAAAGGATGCTAACAGGGCTTTAGTTGCACACAAGTATGCCAGTAAAAGCACAGGGTTAAATACATCTCACTTGGATATAGACACGTGTGTGTATGTGCACACCTAGATACAGTTGATGGATAGGTAAAATGACTGATAACGTTGATTACCATATGGAGTGCCAAATCAAGAAACAAATGCAGCATTTTCAAAAATGAAGGGGCAGCTTTTCTCTCACTAAAGTGGAATTAAATGCGGGCTGAACCACTGAACCCAACAGAGTTGCTCGAGTGTAAAACTGCATAAAAAGAAAGCCAGTATCGCTACCAGGATGGTACACTCTGTAGAGCCAGCAGCAAGGAGGAGTTAATTTTTGAGCTCAAAGTGTGAGGGGGAAGAATATCTTGCCTTCAGGGCAGATACTGCGGGGTTTGTTAGAAGGAACATTCTCAGATACTCCATGCGTTTGTTTGCTGGGAAGATGTTATACCACCATGGATGCTGGGCAGCTTATGGGAGAGATAAAATTCCCTGCTCCAAGAGCTTTCCAAGCAAGTGAAAGCACCTTAATCTTCTTGCATCTTGTACTGCCTTTTAAGGACTATTCAAAGCCCTCCCAAAAATCAAGGCGCTGATTTTTATCTGAGGAGATAGCATGACTAGCTGGCTGCAGTGACACGAGCTTTCTCGGGCCTCATGAGCTTCAGGAGAAAATAGCTTTTCCCACCAGCCCTGTCTATCATCTGCCCAGTCCTGCTGTGATACGAGGCAGTACATGCAGAACTGGCTTTGTAGTGCCAGAAAAATCACTGCTCGTTTCCCTGCTGACATTTCAGGACGTGACACCTTCGCAGGGCAGATCGTGCCGGGGCTCCCTGTGGAGCTGCAGGAGGCACTTTCCTTCAGCCAAGGCACCACCAGAGCAGAGTAACAAACCCAGCCTCCAGCAGGGCTGGGCAAGGCTTTAATCAGTCATTCATCCAGCTTATTAAAGTGTCTATGAGTAGCAGCAGATTTGCAGGATCCCTCTGTGTGAGCGATGTGCATTTCCCAAGCCCCCAAGAGCACATGCTTGGCAGACTCGCTAGGGCCCCCCTGCACTGGGGTACGGGAAACCAGAGGGCCAGTACAGAGCCTGGGCACCAGTTTGGTAGCATTTAAACAGTGCTTTAAGGAGAAGCACAATGCACAGGACTTGTTCTGGCACACAGTAGTGGAGAAACATTTTGAGGCTATAGAGAAACTCTGGGTCTGCTGGACGCAGAGTGAGAGGAGAAGGGGGATAGGACATTAATTTAAATGGAGAAAGCTAGCCTGCCTGAAGGTTGGCTTTGCAAAATCTGTCTGCTTATTTGCATTCCCCTGATATTTCCTGTCCTTCTCCAAGCACAGGGTAAATGAGGCATTCAGACTATGAGTTATTTGAGCAAGATAAAAAATAATTGACAGCTCGCCTCCTTCTATGAGGTTGCGTTATTTGAGAAGCAGTGCTGTTTGTGTCTAGCATAAACCTCGCCGTGGGAAATGATGGAGGAGGAGAGAGGAGAAATTATTGACCAAAATGGAAAAATTCTGAAGCTCATCACTGCTGAGCTGGAGCTTCCCGGGGGTGTCTCGGGGCCTCCAGCATGTGGAGGCTGGATGAACTTTGCCATCTGAAAATCAGGAATGACAAGACTAAGTCATACATAAAGCCAGCACCAAGATCTTTATTTTGGGTAACCCTTCTTTCCAACCTCTCTGATCAACAGCAAAAAGGGAAAAGTGCAGATTTCTGGGGTCACCAATAAAACACCAATTTGAGCCACCTCGAAACCTGGGAAAGTTTACCTGAGCTTTCTGTTGCTCAAATCTAGTTTTCCTCACTTACAGACACAAACCCTCTGGCGTAAAGAGAAGAATTAAAAAAAAATCATCAATCAAATAGTTAAATAGGGTGATAATAACCAGTCTTTAATGTAACTATTTCACTGTCTGTCCTCTCAGCTACACCAAAAGGAGGGCTTGGAACAGACACTGTAAGCAGTTGCTGTGCATTCCTCAGACTTTGACCCAGGCTGTACAAAGCTCCCTTCACACTTGCCCCAGTAACTCCCTCTGAGACCCCTCAGTACACCTCAGAGACAAAAAGCATCGGTGGCATGAAACAGCAGGGCATGAGTGCATCCCTCTGCAGACACCTTCCAAAATTCAGCGATGCTGTGCTCACTGCTGCTGAGGCATCAGGAGTGTGTGCAAACAGATGCTGTAATCCAGCACAAGGCAAATATTGGCACAAGCTCGGAGAACCTCTTCATGTTTATTTATTATGAACTGTAGCGAAACCTTTCCCAGTGGCTCCTGCCAGCTCCGGGCAGCAAAGCCAGTGTGCGCTGGGTGGGTTGCTGGGCTTGCACTTTGTGTTGCCAGAGGTTTACATTTGCACAAGCCTCCATCTCCTCAGTCTCACAGCTTCTAGCAGAGCTGCTCCTCAGGGAGCACAGGGTGAGCATGTCCCAGGTGCTTACCAGGAGTTGCCAAATGTTGTTGGGGACAGCTCTAGTGTCACAGGTTAGTACCATGCCTGGGTGTGCACTAAATATGGGCTGATGCTCAGCCCTTTTCTCCAGCCTCTTCCTTTTCGTAGTGTATGTACAGCTTTAGGCATTATCAGTCCATCTCGGGAATGATGTTCTGGAGCACTTAAGAGATGCACTTACCAGGGAGATAGAAGTGCCGTTCATCATCCCAGCCACGACTGTGTTATGGCCAGCATCCTTCCTGCTTGCTGCGGCTAGCTACCCTGGTCACCTCCTTTTCCACATTAGTGAGTTTTCTGAGGCATGGAATATCTTCTTACGTGGCTTACATATCTTCTTACCTGGTCTTCCCAAGTCTCCTCAATGCAAAAAATACTGAGTAATAATCTTTTCCAAACTCTAAACATGCTTTGACTGTAAAGCTGGTCAGAAAAAGAGAGGAGTGCCTCATTTTGCAGGAGTGGCTCGCTTTGTCTGACCTGTCAGAAGGAAACTGCATTTCACACACCTACATTTTCTTTGACACAGAATTATCATTCTTTGCCTTGCCTTTATTTGCTTGCCATACAACTTGCTTCAGATTCAGACAGGAATCTTTCGGGATAAGAATGTTTTCAGATGTAGAAAATAAAATCTGTACACTTTTAAAAAATAGTTTTAAGTGTCTCTTCCCCTGCCAACATATTTTTAATAGGGTAGCAAAAATGTATTCCAAATACGCTCATCCCACTTTGCAAATCTGATGCAGTCAAATAACTGGCAGCTGTTGGGCCAACTGTTTCCCATTTCAAAAAAACCCAAAATTTATTTATAAAAGAAAATGTCCAGTCAGGCATTCTCCCCTTTCTGTTCCACAGATGCCTGTTTAAATAAAACCTCCTTGCATTACTCATCTATGGAGTCCTCTCTGCTTTGCTGAAGGTTTAATTACAGCTTTGTCAGGAGTGAGACAGTAAATAACACCACATAGTGGATCTGGGTACTGGGGTTTATTTAAGAGCTGACACGATTCGAGCTCTTGCCCTCTGTTGTTATCTCCCACGCTCGCTTCTCTGCTTCTCCCAGGCCTCCACGTCCCTCCTGCAGGCAGGTCATGGCTGGTCCGCGATGCTTGAGCAGAAAGCTGGGTCAGGTCCTGCTGTGCCGCTGCTCCCCGCTACGGGCCTCGGGCATCAGCAGCCAAGGTCTCCGGGCACCCCCGGCACTCGTCTCCACGCATCCCCCTGATCTCCAGGGTCTTCCCCTACTTCCAGGATCTTCCCTCCACTGTTTTTCTTTCTGAGATCACTTCTTGACAGGGACCCTTCTTTTCTGGGACCAGCTCTTCTCTCCAGAACTCCAAGACCCCAGTTTACCCAACCTAAATGGTCCATGTGCAGAAGCCCAGCACGTGATCAGCCTCCTACCTGGTGGCCCTGTCTCATGGCTCTTTATTAACTGGAGCATTCAGGTTGTGCTGCTTTTCTTTAGCTCATCTATTATCAAAATATGCAAGCAGACCATCCCAGCTGCAGCTAGCAAGTAACAAGTTTCTGCTTCAGTGTTCAAAAATTCAATTTTGGACAGTCACGCGCCCACACACACATACCCAATGATCTGCTGCCTGTTAGCGTTCACAATTTAAGCTATTTTTTCGCCTACAACAACCTTCAATAGCGTGTTCTTCCAGAGAATGGAAATTAGCTACAATTACATTTGTTTACTTTAATTTTATTCCCTCTGATGAAATTTCTGGTCCCAACTATTGACATTTTCTCTGGATGATATGCACGTTGATATGTCAAGTACCAATGTAAGCAAGTTGCTTTTTTCTGTATTAGAAAATAAGTTACACAAGTTTCCATTCCAATGTTAATCTACAGCAGATTGTATGAGGAGATAGATGAAGCACTACACTGAAGGAAAATGTAGGAAAGACATAGGAAAAAATATTGGTTTATGCCTTTGACATATTTTTCCAAGAGCATCGTTCTGCATGAACCTCTTAAGTGCAAGGTTTTAACTTGAGCACAGTTCAGGAGGGCTGAGACATTTCAGACAACTTACAAGAAAACTCTGCAGTTGATGCAAGACCCTTACCTCCTACTACAGCAGCTGTAAGAAATTGAAGCTATTAGTAATGCTTGTCTGAGAGAGGCTCAACTTCCATCAACTGTCTGTGGCAGTAGGTTTGGAAATGGCCTCCACCTCTCAAATCAAAGGGCAACACCAAGAAGGAGCCAGAGAAAACAGTGAAAAAGCACAGTCAAAAGCTGGGGTGAAAGTCAAGAAACTAGAAAACACGTGGCATGTCAGATATTGGGTGCAGGACTTGAGTGTCAGGCAGATACTGAGAAAAGCTGGCAGCCTGTGCTATCCAAATGAAGGAGCAATTTTCATTTGTTAAATTCAGCTTGTTTCCCAGCAATTGAATACTTTCCCACTCACCCAGTATGAGGTTCGTTCCCATTCTTTCAGGGATGCCTCTTGCACACAGTCCTAGGGATCTTGTTTCGCTGCCAAGCTGCTCGTTCAGCTTCGCTGTGGCTGTTGCACTGCATGCCCAGACACATGCTAAGACCCAGCACGATGGCTCTTGCAAAATGTGTTCATAAAAACAAAGAAATTCATTAGAGAACGCAGAAGCGTGAGAATAGCAATCCCATCCTGGGGTGAAAGAGGACCTGCCTGATCCTGAAAGCATCAGCTAAGCCCTTACCGTTTCGGTACCAAGGCAGAGACCAAGCATCTCCTAGGACAAAAGACACAATGTAAGGTCTTTATCTTTTCCAAACCAAAATGCATTTTGGATCTTCTTACTGTCTCCTGTGCATATAGACAGATGTAAAGTAATTGCCTTTTTTATTAGACTATAGGCTGGTTTTTGCCAGGCAGCCTTATGAATGATTAGTGGGATGTTTGCAGGATTCACCCAATGCCTTTTTTTTCCTCACATCCCACTCTTTTCCAAGCCCAGCACCTCGGTGCACAGGAATAAGGCACGGCAACTCTGCATGGGACATACACACAGTAATGCCAGTCCTGATATTTCTGTTGAGCAATGTACAAAGTGGGGGTGTAGCATGCTTGCACGCCCTGGAAGATGTGGATGTGGTCATGTGCATTAGAGGAAGGAGCAAAAACCTTCAGGGTTTGAGATAAACAAGCAGATGCTCTGGGCTTGACTTGTAGGCATCTGGGCATATTTCTGGTCCGATGTGTTCTTGCTGTGCAAAGAAGTATGTCCAGCACAGGAGTGGCACCTGATTGCCTGCTGCCACATGCAGCCCCAGTGCCAGCATGGAAGCTGCTGCCTTCTCTGTCAGCTGTGGGAGTTTTCTGGCCAAAAGTTCTTTCAGGGGAAGAGCTCTCTCCTTGCTCCCCCAGGGAAAAGCCCTGCCTCAAAGCAACACTGACCAAAGCCAGGCATCCTTACTGTTATTTTAGCCTGCCTTTGCTGCCACCACCATCCCCACCTTCTCCCCATGTCCTGAACCACAGCCAGGCCCTCCTCACTGCTCTTGCTTCCCTTCCTGGCTACCTTTCCAGCTGGTGCTCAGCTTCACCTTGTCTTGCTTGTGAGCTAGATTGTACAAGTCACTTCAAGTGCCACCAAGGAAGACAGTGGAAGAGCTCAGCAATGGGGCAATCTCTGCCCAGGCCCTCAGTAAAATGCCAATTTTACCTAAAATTTTAACTAAAACTGGGCCCTAAAGCTGGGCCATGATGCTCACAAGATCTCCCCAGTCTGAAGGCTGTGGGAGCCCAGACACAGCCTGCTGCAAAGGACCAGGCAAGTTCAGGTCCTCCCATTTCAGACCATCCGTCTGAAGCACTGGCAGGTTCTTAGGTTTGGGGAAAAGCTCAGCCATGGGTTATGTACACCAGTGGTAGTTCATGTCAACTACAGAAAGCTTGGTCTACTTCTGACCATGGGCTACTCAGTGGCAACATGGGGATGCTTCGTACCATTATGGTAGCCCACCAGCATGGCACTGCTTCAGTGGAAGACTGCAAGGCTCTGTGGCACCATGGGCAGGCTCGCTGAGATACGGGACAGCTTCTGTTGCAAACAGACATGTATTTTACGCTCTACCTTCTCTTGGTTTGTTTGTTTTTTTTTTTAATTGCACAAGCATGGAGTTAGCCATTATGTTGGTTCCTTCTTCTTTCCTATGTTTCTATATTATTTTTCTCCACAGAAATAACTATTCTAATGTCATGTGGGAGCCTAGAGTTAAGGTTATGTTAACATTTAGATACACTGTCTTACTTTCTGAAATTTATAAGTTAGTAATAAAGAAAAACACTCAAAGAAGAGATTTGTCTGGCAAGATTTCCAGTGAGAAATGTATGCAGAGTTTGAAGTTAAGGAAAAATCACCTCAGGTTTGAATTATGCAAGTAAAAATGTTTTAAATTTTATTTTATCAGTTTGCAGTAGTTTCACAGAAACAATAATTGCAATGTCTGAAGTTAGAAAATAAGATTATGAATTGATTTTATCATTGAATAACTTCTTACATGAGGAGAGTTCAGTTTAATCCAGCTACTGAGCACAGGGTATTTTTCCGTAGATTGTCATGTACAAATTGTGCTGGCTAGCACTTATCTGTTGGAATAGCCCTGGTACCACCAATTAAATTATTTGCATAACTGCTAGAAAGGAGAGGAGGGTGGGACATGGTTCCCTGCAGCCACAAGGAAACCCAACCTGGTCATTCAAAGAGGAGAGCCACGAGACAGAGAAGACAAGGAGTGTGTGTTCCTTATGCTGTGGGAGAACTGCAGGTTAGTAAGCAATGTCCCAAGAAATCAAAACATTTGTTTCTACTTTCTTAGATTTTGTGAGTTTTAATAATTAATAATAGAAGTAAAAAGAGGAGAAAGAGAGGTAAAGGAAATACATGGATGAAATTCATGACATACATGGTAAGGCTGATGTATTGGTGTACACGTGTCAAACGGTTGAAAATTATTTTGATTTAATAACATTTTATATTTCAAGTATAATTCAGCTGAAAACATTCACAGCCTTCTATGGTGGTGATTCAGGTGAGAAGTAGTTTTTTATGACTGAAGAAAGATTTAAGTTTTATTACTCTTTTAATGAACTAGAGCGTACGCCACATGAATTCCCACATATATCACCCTGTCCATGGGCAAAAATGTGAACTTTGGATTCCTAGCAGGGAGACTTCTCGGGAAAATTAGAGGCTAAAATTTCTCCAGCTGTCTTTGCAATTGTTTAGTTCATTGAGATTTGAAGCCTTCTTAAACACTCCAGTCTAGCCAAGGTCAGTCTGTAACAAAACATGTTATGTTTGACCTGTGCAGTGCTCGTTGCAAAGTACTCACTTCATTTTCATAGAATCATAGAATTGTTAAGGTTGGAAAAGACCCTTAAGATCATCAAGTCCAACCGTTAACCTAGCACTGCCAAGTCAACCACTAAACCATGTCCTCAAGCACCACATCTACCCGTCTTTTAAATGCCTCCAGGATTTTATGTTAGGATTTTATGTTAGTCTTTCCCACGAAACACGTGAAGGTGAAAGTATGCCCTTAATTTTAGTTCTCTTGATGTACGTGTTAAAGAGGCCTGTATAAAACCAGTACTTGTCTGTGTCTGCATTTATGAAGAACAACATTTATGGGCATGTAAGGGTAGGCAAGATAAGTTTTAGGCTAAAAATAATTGCTGTTACATGTGAAATGGCTCCCATGACTTTAAGGGAAGTTGCTCCTATTTAATACCAGTTTACAGGTTTATAGCTGGAAGTTACCTGGTGTCTGTGGCTAGAAGAGGGTTATCAGGTAGGAAGATGCCTCCCATAAGCCAGACTGGGCAAACCGAGCATGTTGGTGGCTGCTACAGAGCGTCGAGAGGAAACTCCTGGCTGTGTATGACAAGCTTTAGCCAGCCTACAAAGCTCAGGAGCGTTACACGCCGGGGCCCAAAGATCATCTGCTGGACACTTGCAGGCCATGCTTTACACAGGCACTGAGACCAAATACACTCCTAACAGAGGTAAGCATGAAACCCAGTTGGAGAGACTCCTGCAAAGCACTTTCTGTCTGTGTTAGCCAATTCAAGTAATAAAAAATGTGCGGTGCTTGCTCTGAATGCCACACACAGGGCAGCTGCTGGAAGTGGACATTTCTCTGTGGGACCTCAGGGGAGCCAGGCCAGAGCTGCTGAGACTGGGGTGGGGGTCCCTACAGTCAGAAGGTGTTGCTGTATGCCTTGTGGTGGCTAAATAAAAAAACATGGTCCTAGAAAGACAGCCTTTTCCTTATCTTTATCTTTCTTTTGTGTTTGTATCTACAGCCTTTACATATTTTGTAACTATTTTTTCTCACTTGATCTTTGTCCACCTCTCCATCCATTCATTGATCCATCCATCCACACAACCTCCCAAGAAAAGGATTCCTTTCACCATGCCAGCACTGCTCTCTTTTGCAGAACAGGTCTGTAGGTAGGAATGAGTTGGGGAGGGAAAATGTTCTCTCTCCTTCTGCCCATCCTTACTTTCATTGTAGACACCTTTGGTTTCCTGATGGGCAAAACTTCAAGATGGCCAAGACTAGGAAACCTGGGGCTGGTCTGCTCTGACAGACCTGGAGCCTTGGCCCTACACAACTTCAGAGGGGCCAGTAACCCCATTACTCAGGGAGGACATTGTGCACCCATCTTCTTCACTTGGCTGTTTTGTACCTGAGTGCCTGGGAACATCCCCAGGGTGTCTACCCTGTTAAGTTGATAGCACAATCCCAGCACCATTTTGGAGCAGAACAGCTAATCCACCCCAACCAGTCACTGGACACAGTTCAGGAGGCATTCCTGATGAGCCATTTCAGCGCAACTGTCCTGTTGCTTCAGTGTTGGCCTCAGTGCCAGCACTGGGCATGTCCCATATGCCAGCACAGACACAGCTCTGGGGCTCACAGGATGACCAGTCTGCTCCATGGCTACCTTCTAGGAAGGCACTTAGAGGAGAGAGGTGTGGGAGCAATGTAGACTGATGGGAGAGATGCAACAACTTTGGGTGCCATTGATGGCACGTGTTGAAGAAGAAGAACGTGGAAGCAATGTTTGTGTTTCAAACAGGGCTGCTGGGGAGCTCAATGTTGGAAAAACCTGGCAGCATGGCAGGTGCCTTTCTTAGAGAGGAGCCCTCGCCCGTGCACCTTGCTTGGAGGCTGCGGGGAGGTGGCTTTGTTCCCACACCATTTAACCAGTGTTTGAATGCATGGTGGAAGCAGCAAGTGTCAGGCACAGCCAGGCCAGGCCTTGGCATCCCAGGCTTTGCAGCACCGCTGGAGTGAGCGAACCCCAATGTCTGGGTCACTTGTTCATTGATTTTTAGGGAAAGATGCTTTACAAAATGAGAAAAGCATTCCAAAGTGAGTGCTTATTTTGCAGTCAGCAGCACAGGCTGGAGCTCCAGACACGGTGCTATGCCAGGACATGACAATGCAATAGTAGGAGTCATAAAAATAGCACAAAGGCATGAGCTAACCTGCTCTCAGACCTCTTTTTTAATTATTAATTTCATTCCTGATAATGCATTTCTCACCTTCTTTTCACTATTTCTGGGCTGTCTTGTTATGCAATAAAATGTTGTTTCCTTTGGCTATTTGCTGTAAAAATGACTCTGAAAAACAGATTGTGAATGAAGAACAACATGTGCCAGTTCTGTCAAAAAAAGGAGACTCAGCCCACAGTTTGGCAGAGTCACAGGAGGAGCTCGGGACTGTGCCAAGGAGGGGGCCAAGCCCAAAATAGACCCCGGGTTGAATAGATGTGTAGTGATGCCTCTGGGCCAGGCAGCTTGAACATCTCTTTCTGCCTGCAAACCATCTGCTTGCCTTAGACCTGCAGTGTTCCAGTTTGTATGTGTTTGCAGGGAGGGAAGGAAGGAGGGAGGGAGGGAGGGAAAGAAGAAAGGAAGGAAGGCAAGGATAAGCAAATGGTTGTGTGTTACTGCAGGGACATAATAGTTTCTGCAGTAGCACACTGCTATTTCAGATAACTGCTGTTACAGAGAAAGCCTTCCGTCTTCAACATCACCAGACAATTTTTTTCTTGCATCTTCTCATTGTTCCTCCAAATCCCACTGATGACCTCTCTTTCCCTTACAAAGCATACGCAGTGAACACCCTGCCTTCTCCTTTCCCTATATCTGTAAGCTTTTCCAGACCCATCCCCCTAATGCTTTTACCAGCTCTTTCTTGGATCCCCTAAATTACTACATTTGCCAACATTGTGCAATTGAGGCTGGTCACCTCCGAAGTCCTTAGTGAGCTTTGCATTCTTGCTCTCACCTCACTAAGCCTTCAGCATATCTGATGGTTCCTCTGCATATGTTTCAGTGGCTCTGGGCTCTTCTGAGGCTGCCCTCATCTCCCTGAACAGACCTTTATGTTGGGCTTTGATTATCTCATCCATCATCTTGCAACCTTTGTCCCTCTGTTTTCCAACTTGACTTCTTCAACCTATTCTAAACAGTAAGATCTAAGTCCTTTGGAGCAGGTCTTGTTCTTTGGAGAAATCCCTGAGCCAATGTGGCATCATTTTGACGCGGCATCCACGCACCAGGCAGCACTCTGCAAAGGCAGCAAGGCCCAGAACTGCTGTGCATGCTCTGACTAGGGCTTCATTGCCTGCTCCGTAAGACCTGGCTTCATGTTACAGAGATCAACCCAACCCACGTCAAGTGAGCTGTGAGACTAGACTCTACGTTGTCTGTCTAATGAAGCAGGACAACACTTTACTCCTCTGCAGGCACTTCAGTCATGCCCAGGACCTCTTGAGATGGCACATGATCTAAAAACCATATATAAAAGGGCTGTGTCTGTACTGGTCAATGAAATGTGCCTAGGACTGTCCTCTGAAGGCAAGGCCAGCTGGCCCACAGTGACCTACAGGTAAATCTCTTAGCCTCCAAAACTGTAGCCATTTGCAAACTACCCCTAATAAACAGCTAGGGCTAGTACAGACAGTCAAGTTGCAGTGCTCAGCGATGTTCCCTGGCCTGTTTAATTTACTAGGAGAGATGTAGCTGGGCTTTCTTTACTCCTGTGCGTTACAAAGATTCTTAGCCTGTCTGTGCCCTTCCCCAGCTCCCCATCACATTCAGCATTTGTGAGCAGCTTGGTGGGAACCTGGGAAAGGGCTTGCTCCGAAGGTCTGGAAGAGGCCTGCACACTACAAGCTTTTCCAGTCAACAGCTCTGTCTTTGTTTATTGCAAATTCAAGGCTCTTTCTGATGCTCTGCTGCAGGGGTGAACTTTGCCTTGGGCATGACCTGCTTTTAAATTTCCAACAATATGTGAACATAGTTGGCCCAACAGTTAGCACTCCCACAGAGATGGCGATGCCCTTGGAAGACATGTGTCATGCCAATGCTTCAGTAACACGTGTGAGCCTCTGTCGCTAGTGGGTCCCAATGAACCCCATCACCCAGCCTTGCAAACCAGGCATGACCTTCACACTGACCTTCTCTGCTCTACATAGCAATAAGGCACTGATCCTTCAGAGCAGTTCAGCATCAAATGAATAAACCAGACCTGAGTTATAAGGGCTTCCTTGCAAAGGCGAATTTTACATTTCATCTGTTACAGCCGAAATAAAAGAGTTACAGCCCCAGGCAGTCTGCAGTGGCTCCCCAGGAGCCACACAGCATGTTGTCAGTCCCGGGCAGCGTGTCTCACAGTGGCCTTCTCCTGGCTGGAAGACCTGCTGCTCCCCCCTGCTGGCTGGGGCACTGAGATTCATAGCAGTTTCTTCAAGTTGTCCATTTAAAATCCCACAACACACAAATGGATTGGGCCTTCTCTTAAAGAATCATTATTCCGACTGAAAACATTGAATGATACAGCATCTGAAAATGGCTGTGAAAAAATTATGGCTTTCCTTACAGAGTTTAATTTCTTTTTGATGAAAAAGAGAGAGCACAGTGAAAAAGAAGGCTAATGCTTCCATTTTATCGCCTACCATGATCCCAACACTCAGAAGCAGCTCTATAAATTAGAAGATAAGTGAGCATCATTGGCAAAATAATTACAGAATAATGAAAATAACTTTAAAAATAAATGTACTGCATTTGGACAAAGTTGTAAGGTAGAAACCAACAAAATTAGCACTGCCCCAATTTTTAAAATTTGGTTTATACACTGGTATGAAAAAAAAGAGAACAATCTGTAACACTTAACTCTTCATCCCAGTTGAAATCTATTTTTCAGAAGCCTGTAGGTAGTGAGGCTTGGAATTGGGCTTGTTTTGAGGAGACTTCCAAAATATTTCATTGGTTTTGCTTAATTGGGTATTGCTGTCATTTGTGATGAAGTGACTTCTCTGATTGCTCCAGTGCTTCTTCTGGCATTAGTGTCCCTGCACATCCACCTTGGCTAATGACAAAATTCATGGCTAATTCATTATAGTTATTTCAGCCATTTCTAGTGAATCATTGTTACGGATGGGGTATAAACTGGCAGGTGAAGCACCCAACCTCTGTGCAGAAACCAGCATCTCGAGTAACTCTGGGAATGAACCCAGGACCTGCAGCTGGAGCTGACATCTGTGCTTTGTACTTGGAAGTTATAACAGGCTGATTTTCTTGGATATAGGCTCCCTGGAAAAATCTTGCCTTAAGAGTGATTGAGTTCATTGAATGGGCTTCGTTTTGAGGGCAGTCAGTGAAAGATGGAAGTGCCCGTATGGGAATTTGCTTGGCACATGTCTTTGGAGGATTTAGGAGTAACACATTCACAGTCATATCCCAGAGTGGAGGACCTGCATTGATTTTTTCCTCTCCTCATCCATTTAATCGATCCAAATGTAGCTTCATAGCTGCATAATATTCTTCAAGTTACATTTCACTTTCTTTGTTCACCTTATGGCCCTCTTGACACAGTGCAAGCTCTTTCTGAGCACAGTCATCATTAAATACAAGCACCATCTATTTTATTGAAGCCTATATTTATTTCACAACCTCAGAGAATTGCTGGAGAAATTATTGCTAACAGATACGGCTGCAGAGCCTGTCCCTGGGGCACCTTCCCAAGCACAGCTCCTCGGAAGGTTCCCGTTAACCACCTGCCGCTCAGACCCAGGTCTGGAACTCATCACCACTCCTATCCACTTTTAAAACTTGTTCTTTTTTTCTCTATAACTTGTTTTTAATAAGGCACAGTTACAAAATTACTTGGTTTATGTTCCTAGGGGCTGCCAAAAGTTTGAGCAAATCAGGAGGGAGAGGTTGATTTTACCCCAAGGCAATCTCTCTATAACCCCCCCCCAAGCCAGCTCATGCTGACAGCCCACTCCAGGGAGATTTATGTTTTCTCAAATGAAATTAAGAAAAAGCTTATGGTATGAACTGAAGGGCAGCATGGTCCTCCCACACCCATTCTTTCCTTTCCTCTCAGACTGCTGAGCACAGGACAGGAGAGTGGCAGGTAACCCTGGCCATCAGCAACAGACTGTTCACAGAGGGAAAATGCTGCTGGCATTCACTCCTCTGGTATAAATACCTCCTCCTCTAGCTTGGTTTCCTCTTGTTTAATATTTCTGAAGAAGTAGTTTTGAACAGTAAAAATCTGCTATTGGATCTTAGCCAAAGTTCTCCAACATTTTTATGACACAGCACATCAAAGTGCTGATAGGAAAGACATGGAACATTTGGGGATGATGACTGATCATCCTCGAATAAACCTTCCCCGGTAATTGCCTCCCCTACCTAAAAGAAGTGCTGTGGATGCTGCATTTCAGCAAAAGCACTAGCAGGGGGGATCCCAGGGCTGCGGCTTGGGGGGGGGGCAAACGTGTCCCACTGCAGCCACTCTCTGGGGGCCTCCCTGCCAGGAAGGGCTCACCTGTGGTTAAGCCATCTGCAGTGGCCTCGTGTCTCTTCCTGGATTGTGTTACTGCACAGGAAACCTCTAAGCAAACATCTCGCCTTGGTGTTTCCTCAGTGTCAATATACTGAGATTACATTTGCGAAGGAAACAAAAAAAATCCACAAGAACAGTAAATAGTGGAAAAGACAAGCTAATTCCAGAGTGGCCTCAAGTATCTGCAGTGACAGCAGTAACGGGGATGGTGTAGGTAAGGCCCTTGATGGAGCAGTTGTCAGAGAACAGAGAAAGGGAAGACTGAATGACATGATCCAGCAGCACAGCCATTTCCTACTTTTATTTTAATGTAAAAAGTAATGTTTATCTTAACACTTTGTGATTAGTGCCATCACAGTAACCATGGGATGCTTTCTCTAACAGCTGCAGCAAAAATCTGGGAGCTGAAGCAAGCCTGGGTAGGGAAAAGGAGCTCCTGAAGTGTAAGTGCAGATGCAGACTGGTTCATAACACAAATTTAAAAGACACAGTAGCAGAAAGAAATAGGTTTTCTTGATGGAATAGGATAGCATTATACATCCGTTTTATCTACAAAAACACATATATGCTGTGTGATGATATGAGATTAGAGAAAAACTACAGTAAAGAAAGGAAGAGCGGTCCAAGACTGGCCTCAGGCTGAAAAGGACAGATTCAACTCACTGCTTCCTCACAGGATACCTGTGTAAGATCTCCTTTCCCTGCATGTAAAATAGGGATAACCCCTTTAACAGAAAGGTTTCATGCTCATAACTACATTAAAGACCACGAAGTGTTTCAATTTGGGGGTAGGAGAAATATAAAAATACAGAAGATAAATTGAAGCCCATTTGGTGGGGGGTTAAAGTCTGAATCTTTATTTATTGCTGTGCTACCCTTTCTCTGGTTTTTGTTTCCCACTCTGCACATAAAAAATATTGTCCACTAGTATATTGTTATTTTAATTTTTGCAGACTATTTTGTCTCTTCTCTGACTTCTCTGAGCGCTCTCCTTTGCCACTGCAGGGATTATTGTGCTAATAAAAAAGCTTGCCATTCTTGGTGGAGTCCTTGAGTAGGAGATGTCTGTTTCTAATTGTTTTCTTATTGTTGGCTTTGAACTTCACATCTTTTGTGCTGATGTGTGCCTTGAAAGCCCTTCTCGGGGAATATAGTATTACTAATGTGAGATGTTGATCAGCCCCCATGGCAGGATGTTTATATGCAGAGGAATGTTTTGATCTGTGGCTATAGCCTGAGTCTGGATCTTGCCCGGGTTAATTTGGATGCTGTTTTGTTTGATTCTGACAGACTGCCTTCTCTGTGTCTTGGTTTTACTCCATAGGTTTCATTTCTTTGATTTATCAATGGCCAGCGAATCGTATTTTTCTCCACTTTTACAGATTGTATGGTAAGTGCTGTGTTGTCAGCAATTCCTATTTGATATGTAGACAATTTCAAATTTATGAGTAGCACTATTACCCTTGGTCTGTTGAATTAATAGCAGATACCCCTGAATTTGGTGTGTTTATATAGTATTTGTTACTTTTGATTAAATACAGTGCAGTCCTTGTGACATGTACAGTACTTACATTTGAGTGTTACCAAGCAATATCACATGATTTTTATATCTGTGATAGTCACAAGGGACTGTGAGGTGCTGGCTCAAAAGCTAACTTGCTGCTGCTGTATTGCAAAATAAAAAAAAGAGGAATTGTTCCAGATTTGCCGTGCTGGCTCAAATCCGTGGTCGGTCTGGTCTGATCCGGTCTCCCTCATCCAGCACCAGCTGAGAGCTGCAGAGGAAAACTGAAACAAATAAACTAACAAAATCTGAGAGATATGTAGGCAATTTACAACACGATTTACAAGATCAGAGCACTCCTTGCTGGCTTACAGGGATGGCCTGGGGCAGACAACTGCCATTACCTTTATTAAACTTCTAGGACAGCAGATTGAAAGGAGTTCAAGTGAGATGTATGGCAGTTTGGGGGGGTTGACACAGCCCTGGAAGGGGATGTGGCATTGCCCTCCTTGGCAGAGGAGGTGAGGGAGGGCTGGGAAAGGCCCGCTTGGGCAGCATCCAGCTCCTGCCACTGGAAGATGTCAGGGAAGCTGACCGAGGCTGATCCTGCCCCAGCTTGGCACATACCTGTCACTGAGGACATGCTGCTCTCAGAGAGGTGATTCTCCCAGCTAGCGTTAGTACTTTCATGATGAAGGGAAAATGTCCGCTGATAAGCGGAGGACTTCAGTGTACCATGAGAATTGCTGCTACTGCTGGTCTCAGAAAAGGACCAGATGAAAGCTATTCCTAAGATGACTTGCGTTGCTCATCCTGGACACGCAGAAGGATGAAAGATGAGATCCAGGATAGCACTTTGGTACCTTCTCCTCAAGCAAGGTGCATAGGCTGTAATGAGTGATCAGAAAAACCTGGGCTATGCCCCTGGGACCTGCCCCTCTGCTGAGTGCCCTAATGACAAGGTAATTTCTCATGGGCTCCTGGCTGTGGAGGATGCCCTGCTAAGGTGATTACAGCCCAGCAACTTGATCTCTCTTGAGAAGAGTTCTCAATTCATTCCCCCCTCAAGCTTAAGAGGATTGGCTTAGTCCAGAAAGGGGTCTGATTGTGGATTTTAAAACTTGAATAATTTTGTCAAAGGAACCAGTTCTGTACTTACATTCATTGCTGACTCCATCCAGAGTGTTCAGTGCCTGGCAGGATCAACTCTACACATTTGTCACAAGCATCTCAGCAACCCAAAGACAGAGTCGGACATTTAAGAAGAGAGTCTGAAGCATCAGGGACTCAGCATGGTCTTCTGAGCCATTGTTCCCAAGAGCTGCTCAGAACTGATATTGAGCCAAGCAGGGTGTAGAGATCTTCTTCAGTCAGCATTTCTGGAGAATCCACAAGAATCAGCAGGCTCTCATAAAATCCTTGTGAAGATGAAGACATGGTCCCACAAGGCCCTTCATCACAATTTCCATCCCAAAGACAGCAAACTCCATCCTTCATATCAGCAGTGGAGCAACTCCTCCTGAACATGAATTAAAGGTGTTTTTTTCCCCAGAATATTTGAAACCCCTCTAAGTTGTCTGTATGCTGGTGCTGATGGTGTTATTTTACATACAGCCTCTGTGGCTGTGAAGATAAGCCAGGCTCTGCATTAACACATTCTGCACCTTCTTGTCGCTGCACCTTCTAACCCAGCAAAACATCTCCAGCTCTCTCGACCTCCAAAATAGGAACTGTCAACCACAATTTTCTGTTCTGTCAAGATTTTAGGAGTCTTCTAGGCAAGAGGGGTGCCTCCTATGAGGACACACACATTCCAACATTTTCTGAGTTCCTAGTGGTTTTCTAGGTATTTTTACCAGGTCTCCCAACAGTGTATGGAGGTTTATAGCAAATAAGCAGCTCATGTTAACAGAATGCCTTCATTTCATTTTCTTTCTCCTTCTTCATCATTAAAGCATCTTGGACACAGAGCCATAAAGATATTGTTTGCCATGCAGTGATTTCTAATAACAATTTAATAAGCCTCAGATCAAGATATGAAAGGAAAAAAAAAGAAAACTATAACATATAAATAAAAGCAGTGTATTCAAAGGCACATGTTTATCTGCTGTAAACCCATGTGACCCCATTTTGCCCAGCAAATGTATAGTAGCAATGTATAGTGTAGCAATGAACAGCCTCACACACAGAAGCACACACACACACACTGTAGAAGAACTCAGATCAAACCACTAGTGCCTGCATTTTCTCTATATGAAAATCATTTAATATCAATAGTTAGAGGTTTCCAGCAGAGCTGAATGACACAGTCCATGCTGGGTCGGGAAGACTGGGAAATGTCTATATGAACAACTTTCATACATTAATGCCACACATGCAGCATTGAAAGTGCATAAGTGTGTGCAAATAACACCTGGTTCTCAACACCATTACATCAAGTGACACCATCCAGTGATTAGTCCATGCGTTAATCCCTCTTCCAGGAGAAATCAGAGAACACCTGGGATGGGAGAAATCCCGTGGGAACAACAAATGGAAAAAAACCTTTAACTTCAAAATGTGTTTTAAGGCGAGATTTTCAAACTTACCTAATGGCAGAAGCAAGTACCGACCATGAAATTTAAAACACCTAGCAGATAAGTTTGGGGGGGGCGGGTAGGTGCCAGGTGGGCTTTGGGACTGGTGCAGATGAAAACAAATCATGCCTTGAAGAGCATCCATTGAAGCAGACAGGATGAGGAGAGGGAGAGGGGGGCAGACAGGTGGCTAACGCAGGAGCTGCCAGCTCACAGACCACAGCAGAGGTCCAGGTGGTGAGGACAATTTCTCTGGCTTACAGTTGTACAAGATGCTTTCCAGTCAGAAGCCTGATCTTCGCAGGTACTCCCACAAGGTGCCTGGAAGTGCTCTGCGATGAAGGAGTACCGGGATGGAGCAGAGCAGGGGCTCCACAGGACCCATCAGAGATGAAGCCAGGCCAGGGAAGGAAGGGGCACAGGAGGGACAAAGCCAGACCTCTTTGGCTGAGTTTCATTTTCTTGTCAGGACAAAATCCTGGTAGAGAAATGTTTTGTTCAGCAAAAAACACTGAAGGCTATTTTGCTCCACCAGCTGCGCGACAGCTGTGATCACAGCTGACGTGTTATGACGCCGGCACGCAGTCTGCATTGCTGCTTTCACCGTGGGCTTCAGGTCTTAGACTTGTACCTGACGAATAGTTAGATTTGCCCCAGGTTTCCCCCTTTTTTGGTTTGTGCTAATTTCTGTGTTGTTGGCATGCCTCCTTTCATTAAAAAATAAACTCCCCCACATAACCCACAGCTCCTGGGTGAGATTAGAAAGACGGATATTTTTAACAAACTATTTCTTTTTCAGAACTCTGACTTTTTCTAGGGATGATAAACATCGATAAGAGTTTTATAGTAAGAATAAATCTTAATAAATAAAAATACCTGTATTTTATACAGGGACATGGATGAGAGCAGCACCTGGCCACAACAATGGCAATAGGAGAAGCTATTTCAAGAGCACCAAAACCTGGCCACTTTCTGTGGTGCTTTTCCATCATAATTCCCCATCATCTGCTATCAATCCCTAATCTGGATGAGGGATGTCAAAGGGTACATACCTGTCCCTTCCCTTTAATACTTGTTTTGGGCCTGTTTTCTGTGAATCTGCCTAATTCCTATTTGAATCTGCTCTGGTAAAGTAGCTCAGCAACCTCCTGGGGCAACGTCATTGAAAAAATCACTACCCACTTGTAAAGAAGTACTTCCTGTTTTGAAAAAATCTTGATATTTAGAATCTAAAACAAGATCTGTTTTAAGCCAATTTCCTACTAGTTTCAATGACCCCCCTGAGTACTTGTGGAATTTGACTAATAAATTATTTTTATCCGCTGCCTTTATGATACTGTACCCTGACTGTATCTCCTCACAGCCGCCTTCTCTCCAACTTGAACAGTCCCAATCTTTTGGTCTCTCTTGCTCTCTTGACTGTTTTAGTTGCCCTTCCCTGTACTTCTAATTCCATCATGTCCTTCTTCAGATGTAGAGACCAGAACTGCAGATGTTTTTCACAATGTGAATGCAGCAAGGTTTTCTATAGTGGCAAAATGTACCTACTGGCAAAATGGTGTCTTTTTTTCTCAATACTCTTCCTGAGAAGTAGTAGTACTTTGAGAGTCGTAATACCCTTCCAATTTGTTGGGCTTTTTTGGGTGCCACTAAACACTGAGCCAATGATTTTGGAGAACTGCCCATGAGGACTCCAAGTTCTCTTGCCCACCTTGTAACTACTATTTCCAAGTCCAACATTGTACGTGCATGCTTGAATTATTTCTCCTTAGGTATCTTACCTCAAATTTATGTATACCAAAGCTCTTCTGCCACCTTTTAGTTGACCCAATTTAGTGAAGTCTTTCTAGAATTTTCACCATCAACTTTTCATTTCATTCAAAAGACTTTCATATCATCTGCAAACTTGGGCATTTCACTGCACGTTTCTTTCACCAAGTCACAGATGAAAATGCAGAATAAAACCTGTCCCAGCAGTGATCCCTGGAGGACCCTACTGCTGACTCTTCTCCATCCTGGAAAGTGACCATTAAGACTTACAATTTGCTTCCAATCCTTCAACCAGCTTTCAGTCCAAAAAAGGACCTTTCTCCAGTCCCATAGCAACATAACTTCTTTCACAACCTTTGGTGTGGAACTTTATCAGAAGCTTTTTGCAAATCCACATTTGGTATACCCAAGTATGAGCGCAACCTTTATCCACATGCTTCCTACCCACCCTCCCAGAACACCATCAGGTGTTCACCTCTTCACAGAGGCTCTGTTGAGTTTCTCCCAAGAGATCATGCTAACCCATTTGTTCAATGATCCTGTTCTGCATTAGAGTTTGCCATCTTACCAGGGCTGGAAGTCAGAGTCACTGACTGATAGTTCCCTTTTTGGAGCCCTTTTGTGGACAGGAGTTTCACTGGAAATCCACAATCTCTGGCACAGCGGCTGTTTGTAATGACAGCTCACATACCTTGGCCCACAGCCATCTAATTTTGTATAGGAGCTCTTCAGCGCTCCCAAATCAATGCCATCCAGTTCTCATGAGTTGTTAGCATGTAGCTTACTTGTTTAGACTGCTACACCCTGTATCTTCATCTCAACCTGGTGTAGCTCTTCTGACCTATTTGCCAAAGAATCTGCCCAAGGTCTTCCATGGTGAAGACTGATGCAAAGCATTCACTGATCTTTGCTACTCTGGCTTCATCATCTGTGAGTGTCCCTTTTACATGTTGCTTATCAAGTGGTCCTACCAGTTTCCTTACTGTATTCCTGCTCTGCAGCTACTTAAAGAGCCTTTTGTTATCCCCTTTTGCAAGGCACACTTCAATTCTTCTGTAGCTCTCTTTCTGTTTACACTTGACCTGCCAGGTTTTATGGGTGCTCTGTTCCCTCATTTGGGTAATCTTTCCATGCTGTAAATTCTAGTCTTTTCCCTTTCATAGCCTTCTTACTGTTTCTGTTGAGCCACACACATTTTTTGTTGGAAGGCTTTATTATCTTTTTGCATGAAGATGTATGCTGGTGGGTTTAGGGGTGCAGACAGCAGGCAGAATGGACAGGACATTTCTTTTGTAATAATCATGTTGCCTTCTAGAGGCCTCATACATTCTATATTCTCTTGCTATGTCTCCACTGAATGGTGTGTTACACCTCCACATACTCAGTCCTTCGCCCTGACTCACGTGCAGAGCGGCACACTTGCACCTGAAGCCCTGCCAAAGCAGCTGGGACTGTTGCTGCCCAGGCAAACTGAGATAGACACAGTTGCTCGAATGCTTCCACCTGAAACCTGTGAAATTCCAAGAGGTTTTGCTGTTTTTCTTCCCTAAAATGTGCTTTTGCATCTGTTTCAGGCACATGTACAGTAAAAACAATTACAAATTTTACAAACCAGACCACTGAAAAATTATAAAGACTATGAGATGAGTTATTGCGTTATCCATTGGCCCCCCTCAACACTTTGTACTAGGAAGATGACATCATCAGTCAAAAGAAAAATTGGTTCTCCAGATGTGTGAATGATATTGAGGTTTTTTCCTTCTCTTGTTAATACTCTTTAGCTGAATCACTTTGCCTATTGCAAATATGCACAGGTAATAAAACGTGTGACTATGTATGCCTATAGTTTTAACATTCTAAGGATATTTTTACTACATTTTGGAAATACAATTACTGTGCTTGATTTGTTGCTGTGTCTCTAAGATTAGAAAAGAATCACTGGAAAAGGTTGGTATCATAAGGAAGACATTTTGAGAAACTGGATTAAAAAATACGTATGGCTTACAGGCGAGTTTCAATAAGGAATCTGATTAGTTCATGATTTATTTTATGTTTTTAAAGGCGAATGAATTCAAAGTATTTAGACAGTGTTTTGTGTCCCAGAGGCCCTGTTAGGACTTAATATGGTCTTCTTATTTGCTGGAATAGTCCTAAAGAAATAAGTGATATATCACAACCATAAGTGAAGGAATGCTGGATGATATAAACAAAGAATTATCAGGAAAACTGGACTGGTGTTACTTGTCTAATAAATTATTTTTTGGCAACATTTCATAAACATTAATTTTAATGTCTACAGCCTCTATTTTTTATTCCTAGTGATACAGTTTTACGACTGTACCCTCAACAATAATCCCTATTGATTGTCACCCACAATTGTTTGGCTCCTGTCTCTAACCTGTCAAAACTAAGCCTGTGCCTGGATGTGGGAGGAACAAGGGAAAAAGCCAGACCACTTTGTGAAAAGATGTACAAAGAACCAGCCACGACTTTTTACCCTTGACAGAGTACTGAATTGTAAGAGAATGCTATTTCACTTTAATCCCCAGAAGCGAGGTCCGGTGGACCTAACTTGAGCCGTGTCGCTCAGCTGTCAGCCTTAGAGAGCTAGTGATGCTCCCTTGGGAGCCAGTCGGGAGGAACAGGCACGAGCCTACAAAACAGGGAGGGCGAGTGACCCTCTGAAGGTGCCTATTCCTGTCCCATGACTGTGAAGGGAGCTCATATAACAAACTTTAGATCTGGCCAACTCTCAGACTTCTAGCTTTACTTGAAATGAATTCCACCCAAAAGTTATCTGCAGCGCACATACATGCACTGGCCACAGTTTGCATCATGAGGAAAGAATTGTATGCCACAGAGATGACAGAACTACCCAAAAACCACAAATCACACAGTGTAGTGCATGACTGATTTTTTGCATCCCATGGTAGTGTCTTGGCAGGTGGAGAGATAGATACATGCAGGTGGGCCAGTGGAAAAGTAGAGCTGCCCCTAGTCACATCTGGCCTTAACAAATTGGTTCAGTGTGAACAACACACGGACTGTGCAATGGAGCTGGGGGAGAAGTCCAGCATCCTCCAAATAAAGCCCATAAACAAAGGCCATACATGGTGTCAGATGCCTCAGTTTTCCTTTCTCATTTCAGTTTTTTTTCCTCAGATGTTGCAAGGTTTCTGAAAGCTGCCAGCTGGAGTATGCCAAAAAAGCCTGATTTTGTTCAAAGAAAATGTCTTCATTTGTGCCAACAAAACTGCATTTTCAGCAGTGCTGAAGAACTTGGCCTTGGGACCAAATGATGAAAATACCTTCTTCTTCTTATCACATCTGTCCAAGTTCTAGCAAATCATTTCAGGGCTCCAAATGTTTGGATGTTCAAGGATGAATGATATAGAAATGCTAATTAATACATACATTTAAAGCAATTCTTTTCAGCAGAATTATTTTCTTTCCAAAGACAACTCTGGATCACATTTTTTGGTTATAACATAGCACAAACCCCCTATATATTTAAGAAGTTAATCAGGCTTAGTTGTACAAAACTTACAGACTTTAAAAAGGATGGCTATAAAGATATTATTTAGTGCTTGAATGAAAGATATTCATTGATCTGCTTACCTTCTTGAAGTAAAGGCAATCTTAAAACTTCTGCTAACATTCACAGTAACGCAGAAAGCTCATGTATGTCAGTTGTAATCTACATGCAATGCCCTTTTGTTTAATCAAGCTCCATTCCCATTCTCCAGGATGCTCTTAGAGGCTCAGGCATCTGCTGAGACTGTGCCTAGAAGGCCCTAAGCAGCATCTGCCTCCATGCACAATGCACATGCACGTGCACAGAGTGCTTCTACATCACAAACACAATAAAATCAGATTTTGTGTTGCATGAGCACTCATATCAAAGTCCAAGGTGTCAGTAAATCCTCTGCAATAAACCCAGTGGATTAGACTTGTTGCACTTTTTGGCAAATTTTGGGCCCCCACTTAAAGAAGGATATTGCAAAACTGCAAAGGGTCCATTTGAGTGCTACCAAGATGGTCAAGGGAGGTAGAGCTCATGGCCTAGGGCTTTGGGCTTGCTTTGTCTGGTAGAGGGGAACCTAAGAGGGGGATCTAATAGCAGCCTACAACTACTTGAAGGGGCAGTTGAAAAGAGGATGGACAAAATCTTCTTGGTAGTGGCAGATGTCTAACAAGGGATAAGGCCACAGATTGCAGCTTGGCAAGTTCACGCTGAGCATTAGGAAAAAACTCGTCCACCTGGAGGGTAGTGCAAAACTGGAACCAGATACTGGGAGATTGGGAATCCCCATCTTCGGAGGTTTACCAGACTTTGCTAGACAAAGCCAGACTCGACTTGATGTAGTGTTGTTGACAGCACCACGTTGAGTGGGAGGCTGGAGTGGAGACTCCTGGGGTCCCTTCCCACCAGTATGTCTGTGAACTTGAGAAGTTAACTACACAACCTGTGTGCAATAGGTGTGACACTATTAGATCTCCTTTCAGCCCTGGGGGCTCAGGGTCAAGGCTGCAGGGCGGCAGTGCTCTGCTTGCAGCTGGGGCTGTCTAGCCTCTCTTCATCCCTTTTTTAACCTTCTTTGGGTTGCAAGGGCAATCAATCACTCAAATCACTATTGAGATTAGCATTCAATCCTTACCTCCTGTGAGCATCTTTGGCAGCGTAGGAAAGGTATGTATGAGTTTACAGATGGGAGAGCTCATGGCAAGGATCTGCTGTAATCTCCTGGCAGTTGCTGGCCTGGCTGCCAGGAAGACCTGACTGTCCCCATTGCTCTTCCACTGCCTGTCTCACAAAGAATACCTTTGGGATCGGGTGTCAGGTTGGGATTTTAGCCTTTCATTGGAGAGGGCTTGCTATTGTGGAATTTGAACCATGCACAAAAACCACTTGCTGTACAACTCCATAATTTGGTTATGTTTACCAAAGCATCTTCAGC
This sequence comes from Theristicus caerulescens, assembly GCA_020745775.1. NCBI lineage: Eukaryota > Metazoa > Chordata > Aves > Pelecaniformes > Threskiornithidae > Theristicus > Theristicus caerulescens. Next base: position 113,899,411 of record CM036559.1, on the reverse strand, counting down.
TCACACAGGTTCTCCAGGGAACCTCAAGCCTGAGGCAAATTAGGACAATAATTGTACATTTCTCAATATTTTCTAGCCAGATCTGCTAGTTAGTAAGCATGCTGTCATCTGGAAGCTTGCAGGATTTATGAATGTACATTATCTCCATTAGCATCAGTGAGAACAGTGACCATAAATCCCTATCACACGATTAATATACCACAGTGTGCTATCCGCAGTTCAGCATGCCCAGCAGAACAGTGAAGGGAGACGATGATTAGAAGCATTGCTTTCCACTCATCACTGGCAAATTACCATAAATAACTACCCTTACAGCAACAACAAAAAAGCAGATGATTAAGTATTTGCCTGGAGACATATATACAGTCTGAATATTTAGCTTAATTATCTCAGAAATGTGATAAGTCAAAAGTATTGTCTCAGCTACAGCTGTTATGAGACTTTCCTCTCTTACAATAAAGACTTTTACAAGTTTGAATTGTTTTCTCTAATACATTTTAATAGTTTTGAACAAAATATGAAAAGAGAAGTAAAAATCTCTTTCAGCATTTTAAATTGACTGTATTTGTTTTACACGGAGGGCTGGAATCCTGACTACCTTCCAGTTAAATATTTAACTTCTGCCTACTTAAAATTTACTCTAAAGATAGACTCAATGAATGCATCTGTCTTCCTTCCCTGGTCTGAGATGTTGCGGTGCCCAGTGCTGTGACCATCTCACAAGCGGCTGCATTTCCCTCTGACTGCAAAACTGGTCCATGAACACATCGCGTGTAGCCTGTCAGAAACACAGGGGGGAAGAAACAGGCTCTTGTTTTGACAGGCAGCACAGATAGCAACAGATGAAGTTAAAAATATCCTCAGATTTGCTGTTTCAAGGCCTTATTTTCAGTTGCTGATGACTTTGTCCAACTTTTTTCACCCAGCTTGAATCTTTCTGTCCTTGGTATCTCTCTCAGGTTGATTTCCTTTGGAAACTTCCAGCCAAAGCATGATGTTTAAAAAGAGGCTAAGGAACTTGTTTTCCCCTCATATTAAAATGTTTCACTTTGGAGCTTTAGCACTCTCCTATCCTGGAGCAGACCCTTGAAGTCTGGTAAAGGCGTTGCCCTGTGCTGAGACTAAAAAAACACCCACAGTTAATGTAGCCTGGATGGGTCTGAAACCCACCATTCACTCTGGCAGAATTTAGCAGCTAAATTCCCCTGAAGATATGCCATACAGGTAAGTGGGGCTGCCAAGGTTGAGCAGGGCATCCTCTGCGATCACCCCAGCACCCACCACAGGCCACTCTGCCACAGGTGCTGCTCAAATACGGGGGGGTGAAAGAGACCATTTCTACCACAGCTGGAGTACAACCAGCCTGCCCGGCTCCCCACACTGGGGTCCAGGTGTCAAACCTGGGGTGAAACCTGGGGCTCCTCTCCTTCCAGCGCCTGGGCTCCTCCTGCGGGGAGGCCAGCAGCAGATTCCTGCCTCCTCCCCCTAACACACACGGCTTCGCTCAGCTGGTGAACTATGCAAGATACTGCACCACAGGAGGGAATTTCTGCTCCTCCTGGTTTTGTAAAAATATACAAAATTAAGCAGGAGTTAGAATCATAGGATCACAGATTCTATTTTATTTAGCTTATTTTTATTTAATATAAGTCAATACTGTAATACCGTACAGGCAGAGAAGATGTGTGCAGATGACTGCTCAAATAACTTTTATGCTGATGTTTCCTAATTTCCCAGCATTTAACCTTGCAATCTTAATTCCTTTTTAACATCACTCCTGGTACATGATTCTTTAAGGAACATGTTTAAGGATTTCCTTTCAAGACCTGCATTAGTTGAACCTACTCCTGGACAGAATTTAGCAGCATTTGTCTAGGAATCCCCTACAGACCAGGGTAAGGCAGTCTAATGGCCCTAAATCCCTCTTACTGACAGCAAAGGGCCGGATGGACTTATATCCCATAAAAATGAAATAAACCCAGAGGGAATTAGATACAAAGGCTACCCACAAATTCAAAATAAAAACACAGTATGGGATACCTGTCCCAAGAGGCAGGCCCTTGAGGGCAACTTTCAGGTCCCCAAAGAGTCTATAGCCTTCAGTGAAGCTTTTTGACCTCTGGCCATGGGTCCCAGCTGGCTGGAGGTACGACACCCTCCATAGTCACCAGGACGTTACTGCTCACAGTAAGAAGGGAGGACATGGCTTGTGTTCGTACCTGGGATACTGTTGTCCTCAGCTGGTGTGCTGGCATGGAGGGGGTTAGGCTAGCATGCGAGCTGTCGTGCCAGAGGCGTGGACACGGGGAGTAGGGGCCATTTCCACAACAGAGGCTGGAAATGCCAGCAAAAGGATAGAGAGTATGAAGCAGTTAACTTTAGATGCAAAGCTAAATCCAACGGAGGCAATGACTTAGAGATATGAGAGAGTTACGCTGACAGTTGCAGACATTTTGGTCAATGTACTTTAGCATCACAAGGTTCCCTGTTGGGCACAGTCCTTCACCAGGACTGAGTCTAACCTGTCAAGTAGTCTCTCTACTACTAGAGAGCTCCATCATACAATAATATGGCCACGCTTGTGTTGCTGCCTTGCTTTCAATAACCAAACCATCTCAGTCATCATTAGCTGAGGCAGCCCTGCACAGTATTTTGCTGCTCCCTGGAGATGTACCTCAAATTCTACTTAAGTCCAACTGTAGATACCTGACTGCTATATAATTGAGTTAACCTTATATCTTTAGGCAGCCTTTAGACACTAAGGCAGCCAGGCAGTAATGATTTAATAAGCTTTTTAATATATTAATAAAAATGCCTCCAAAGACTACATATGCTTGTTATTTTGCTAAGACTAAACTAAATTTTCAGCTGCAGAATAAGGGATTTGTTTAAACTAAAGAGGTCTGGTCTTTCTGGTTTGGGATTGTTTCCTTCTAAGATACAAGCCAAGTGAGTATTAAATGAGCCCAGTGTGGGGAGAAGAGGAAAAAGTGAAAATATAATTTATTTACGTAGTGAATGCTCCACACAAGGTTCATAAAAACAAAGCATATTATGAAAAGTGAATTAAACCCCAATTACTTCCAGGTTCAGGGAGTCTGATCAGCTAATTAAGCAGTGTTTTTTCAAATCCAATCCCTGAAGTCTCCAGAGAAGATGGGATAGCTGAGGGACACACTTTTAGACCACGTGCTCACTATTTCATTCCCCTTCACAGCGCAGTTCTGCAGCCTGAGTGGCACAAGAGCAGTAACAGCCACCTTCACCAAATCTCTTTGAGATCGTCCCAGGAAAGGTAAGCCGCCTTGCGATGATCTGGTGTGTCTTGCAGTGATCTGGTGTGTGCCATCACTGTCCACAGGATGAGGCCAGAGCTGCTCAGCTTTGTGTCATAGGCTTTCTGTATCTGACAAGCAATGGCAGGTCCCCTTCACCTCCTTGGTCAGAGGCTGGTAGCAGAAGGAGGATCTGCTTTGACCTTCCTGCTGACCGGGATGCGCACTGGTACGCCAAGAGTGAAGTCAGATAACCAGAGTGTTTACAGCATTATGGCAATGCAAGCAGTTATCTGCAGCAGATTAAATCCTGACAGTGTCCTACATACAATCTGTAAGTTTCTGCTGAATAATATTTGTTGTCTCCTTACTAAAAACATTGTTAAAAATTCCTGCTGACTTCCAACAATGCCTACCACAGGGACAAGGTCCTCTGGCAGCACAAACTGGGACAATTCCCAGGCAAACTTGACTCCAGACCTTCAGAAGTGCCAAGTTTTGGACACTACATTACTTTATCTGAGACTGTTCCTATCTGTACCCAACGCTGTAAATTTCTTAATAATGTGTGTATATCCAGCCTCATGTTTTTCCTAATCCACATGTCAAATCCTGAGCTACTTAGATTTGTTTGCTTAAGTCTTGTACTCTATCAGTTCCAAGCACATGGCAGGAAAAGCCCAGGGCTTATAAAAATAGTACCTTCAGCTTAGTCCTCTTCCATTGTTTTTTCCAAGTATTTTATTATAAAATCTTTCCTTCTTGGTGGATCAAACAACTTAAATCCTAACTTCATCATTTCTTCAAAATATTGATCTGATTTCATCCATGAGCACTTTGTATGAAGGGATGCACTGTGCTTCATGATTTCGGCCAAATTCACACCTAATTTCCAAACCCTGTCACAAAAAATAAATTCCCTAAATTAATTAATTGAAGTAGGTCCTGCTATGGGATGACTTCAGATGGAGGGAAAATTTCAGGATTTGGTCCATTTTTAAGTGATCTTTGGCAATACTTCAGGAAACAATTATCAACAAAATGCAGTAGATTCTGTGTTTCACAGAAATGTAATTTTGAGACTCCCAATGTACAAACCAGAGTTTTGATCATTATAGAACATTATGCAGATCTAGCTTTAGCCTGGAATCACTGGAATGCCATGGTTTCCTTGTACACATAATGTATCCAGCAGTCAGAGAGGAGTTTGTGAACTGAGAGCATCCTATGGTCTTCTGAATCAAAAACAACCACACTGGCTCTATCACAATCAGAAATGTTTATAAAGGTCAAGAGACTGACTTTTTTCTCTGTGCTTTCCTTAGGCTACTGTCAAGACTAGTACAATCGTTGTTTGAAAGCTCTGTAATTCTTATTTGTACTTTAAAACCAAGAAACATTCCTTAAGTGGTAGGGCAATATAACAGTAATTTTCAAACTTCACATAACACATAGTAACATATTGGTATTTTTATGAATCATGGGCCAAGTATGCTTCCAAACAGAGAATGATTTTATATTCCAATGGGTACACTATTCACTCTGTAGTGTGTCAAAAGTAATTGCTCTCTAAGCTCCAAAGCACTCTAACACACTCTCAAACCACATGCAAAATGGAATCTCAGAAATTATTGTGAAATTAACTGTTTCGAGAAAAATTAGTCTCCAGCTAACCAAGCTCTTCAGATTGCGAATCCAGCCTCGTTTTAAGACAATTAAATTGATTTCCTCATACAGAGTTCTAGGGAAGGAGCTGGTATGTCCGTGGTTGGATATACTCAATTCAATAAATGTAAATATGAAAAGAATTTTTATGCAAAGCTTTTGTTGGCTTGTCGCACCGGTGGATTAAAAATTGGCAGTTGCACCAGTTTCCTCTTTCAGAAACTGAGCTATTTTCTCAATTTAGATGTGATTTTATAGTCCTGTAAGACGCTAGAAAATAAAAGGAACCATTACATCCTTTTCTATCATAACATGGAACTCCCAGTGGAAAATGATCTCTCCTGCCTATACTTTGGCATTAGGAAAAAATAGGAAGATAATTTAGGCTGAGTTCAAATATGAAAAAAATCTTCTAAAGCTGCAAATCTCCTAAACACCTTTGGTTTTATTAATTCTCAATGTTGTCCCAGAAACCCCACCAAACAGCTTTTTTCATGTGTTTTCTTGTAATTTCTGCTCTTGGACTGAAAATATAAGAGAAAAAAAAACTTCTCCTAATTCTCTACTAAAACTCCTTATACAAAACTGAACTTCAGCTCTGTCTTTGTAATATGCGACAGAAAAAAAAAAAAAAAAGGGCTTTCTTGTATCTATTCCAACAACAAACGCCCAGGAAATGAAGAGAAATGTAAAAATTAAATCCCACCCCCTCATTTTGCAAAGAGAACTCAGTTGTCCTCATGGCTTTTCAAGGTAATTTGGATCTGTTCCTACTTATTTTTCTTACATAGTATCTAGAGGATGTACACTTAAAAAGCTATGAGGGCCTGCACCTACACAATGTAGGGAACAGTGCCTACGTCTATAACTTCTACGAGGTGACGAGTGGCTCAGTGGAAGAGGGGAGAGCAGTGGATGTTGTTTATCTTGACTTCAGCAAGGCATTCAGTTCTGTCTCCTATAACATCCTTGTAGATAAACTGGCGAATTATGGACAACACAAGTGGACTGTGAAGGGGATTGAAAACTGGCTGGCCTGCTGGACTCTAAGGGCTGTGATCAGAAGCATGAAGTCCAGCTGCAGGCCAGTAACTATGCACACCAGGGACTGATACTGGGGCCAACATTGTTTAACAGCTTCATTAATGATGTGGATGATGGCACAGAGTGCACCCTAAGCAAGTTTGCAGATGATATGAAATTAGGAGGAGTGATTGATGCACCAGATGGTTGTGCTGCCATTCAGAGGGACCTGGACAGGCTGGAAAAATGGGCAAGCAGGAATCTCATGAAGTTCAACAAAGGGAGATGCAACTGACTGGAAAGCAACTTGGCAGAGAAGGACCTCGGGGTCCTGGTGGACAAGTGTTCACCTTGTTGTAGACAACTAGGGACTGTTCAGCCTGGAGAGAGAAGGCTCAGGGGGATCTTAGTGTGTGTAAGTATCCAACAGGAGGATGTAAAGAAGATGGAGCCAGAGCCCTCTCAGTAGTGCTCAGTGAGAGGACAGGAGGGGACAGGCACAAACTGAAACGCAGGATGTTCTATTTATATATAAGAAAACGCTTTTTTACTGTGAAGATGGTCAAGCACTGGCACAGGCTGCCCAGAGAGGTTGTGGAGTCTCCACCCTGGAGATATTCAAAATCCAACTGGACATGGTCCTGGGGACCCTGCTTTGAGCAGGGGGTTGGACTAGGTGATCTCCAGAGGTGCCTTCCAGGCTCAGCTATCCTGTGATTCACCTGTGTGTTGATTTCCTCCGAGAGAACAACCCTGTTACTCCAGGCAGTATTCTCAGGCATGAGTTAGCATGTAGGCATTTTGGACAAACAGAGGAGCAAAGCTCTGGAGGAAAACACAGAGCAAACCTATTGACAGTGTAGGTGCACCGTAATTTAAATCCATATGAAACATAGATGGGACATAGTCCAGCAAAGCTCAACACAGTGACCTCTGCACCTTAGACTGCAAAGAATGAAGAATGAATAAATAGATAGGGCTCCTAAAGGCATTTGATTTTTCTCTTTTGCATAGCAGGGTTCCCTCTGTGCTCAAGTGTAGCTTTCTGTGCACGCAGGAGAGCATTTAGCTCCTGTGAAAGCTCCTCTGCAAACCAGGTGCAAGGCACAGACACCTTATTCCTATGACATCTCCAGAGCAGTTCACTTCCTTATGAAGTGCTCAGACATGTCTGTCTGTCTACCCTGACTATACAGAGCGCAGAGAATAACCAGCTCTGATGGAGGTGCCCACACCAGAGGTATCCACAGAGGTGAACCTCACCACTACTGACTATAATCTGAGACCACACTCCTCACACAAGTAGCTGCTTAGGCAGCTTCCAGCACAGATTTCAGGCTCTGCATGCAGGTTTGTACCCACAGATGAGCTTTGAACTCCAGGAGGCAGAGAGGACCCTAAACCTTAACTGCTTCAGCCTGCTCCTGCTTGCCCAGGAAATCACCGCAGGGCAGAGAATTGAACTTGGCCTGCCTACGTTACTGTACTCAATATTTTGACAGCAACAGAGCACCCCTTGTTGAACCTCATTCTTTCTAGTAAGAACAGTGCCTTTAATCGATGTCTAAAATTAGTTATACAAGTGGAAGTGAGGGGGAAAATTCATTTGAATCAATATTTATTTTAGTCTTGTACAGAATCTTCATGATAGCACTCCACTCCAGAGCTGTAGCATTTTGCCACACATTTTAAAACACCAAACTTCTGTGAAAAAAACTAAGTAAAAATCAGTTGCACACTTCCTTTTTTGCCATTGCATTTCAAGTGACTACTGGCTATACAGTTACTAAGTGTTAAACATCCTCCTTGTATTTCTCAGTAGACAGAAATTCTCTTCTCAACTGTTAAATAAATGTGATTTTCAGATGGCAGAAAAGCATCTTTGGGGTATCTGAGAGATAAGAAAGTACTGAAAGAGAGCATTGTCCTTGTTGAACTTCATGAGGTTCACATGGGCCCACGTCCCTCTGGATGGCATCCCTTCCCTCCAGCTTACCAACTATACCACTCAACTTGGTGTCATCTGCAGACTTGCTGAGGGTGCACTCAATCCCACTGTCTATGTAGGTGGTGAAGATATTAAATAGTATTGGACCCAATATGGACCCCTGAGGGACACCACTCATTACTAGTTTCCACTTGGACATTGAGCCATTGACTGTGACTCTTCGGACATGGCCATCCAGCCAATTCCTTATCCATCCAACAGTCCATCTGTCAAGCCCATATCTCTCCAATTTAGCAGCAAGAATGTTGTAGGGGACCATATCAAAGGCCTTACAGAAGTCCAGGTAGATGACATCCATAGCTCTTCCCTCGTTCACTGATGCAGCCACTCCATCGTAGAAGGCCACTAGATTAGCCAGGAAACTAATCTTTTTACTAGGAGTGATTTTCCTAGTAGCAGACAAGAAGGTATTGCTTGCTTTCAGAATACAGCAGTTCTGTAATCTGGTATCTACACCTTATTTCTGGTCTGAAGAACCTCCTCGAACCCTCTTTTCCTATTTAAGTCATTCAGTAACTGGCATCTAAGAGAATCAAGTATGCCCTGGACCATGCAAGACATGCTCATCTAGAAAGTCCCCTTCTTAGGAAGGGTGTCTCTGTGTCTAGGAGGTAGACAAATGTACTCTGGTGATAAGGGTGAAGATTTCAAGCTAAAATTTTCACTTACAGCCTGACCTAATTATTGATCCACAAAAAGTCTACTCCAGTGTCACAACGTGCTGAATCTCCTTTGATTAAAACAATTACTGAAGCATACGGGCTCTCCAAGATTGCAAACGTTAGATCCTAGAGAGTTAAATACAACAAGAATGATAAATCAACAAGGCTGTGCTAAGACTGTAAAGACAACAAAACCATCAAAGTCTGAAAAAGGCTGAGCCAAATGCAAAACTTTCCCAACTGTCATGATCTTTAAAATATCTCCATTCTGTAACACTTGCTTGGCTTTGCATTTTTGGGGAGAGTCAGCATGAAATCACATTTTATACTGAGACTAGCAAGTGACAGTCCCTCCCATATTCCTGTCAGCAAGGAATAAATTGGATTAGTCTCAGCCAACGTATGGCGTTCTGAAGATGTAAACTTATGCCAATAAGAAGTAATATAACTCTCCAATTTAAACAAAGTACTGCACAAAGGAAGCCAGTGAGAGCCATACCAAACTTGAGTCATAATAGGCAGCTGCAGAACGTGGGATGCCAGCAGATTTACCCAACCCCTGGTGACCGTTAAAAGCGTTATAAATAAGAAGGGCAAACTTGTTTTGCTGAACCTATAAATGACACATAACATCATGTGCTAGATCTTGGAAGGAAGATACTGGGGAAGAAAACACAATTTTAAGTCACCACTTTGAATCTGATCTGTAGTGACTGCAACTTGCTATGATGGGATGACCAGGCAGTAACACATGAGAAATTGTGTCACGGCTTCACTTTATTTTTCAGCTGCTACAGGCATGCAGCAGATAAACTACTACCCTGGTTACTGGTAGCTGTTATTGTGAACTGGGAAAAGAGATAGAAACTGGAAAACTGACCCATGCTCTCACCTTTCACAGAGATGCAAAGTGGGTTACACTGGACAAGGAGGGGAGGAATAAGGTCATCTACTCCTGCTGCTCACAGTGGACTAAGGACCCTGTTTTTCAAGTTATGAATCCAGCACCAAACACACAATTCTTCCTGCCATCCCTAATCAGGAGTAGGGTTAAAATAGATGCTACTGAGGTCAGCAGTTTCTTCCGATTCACACCAGTGTAATAGAGGGTACTGACAAGCAACTATCTGTGTGTTACATTAGAGGGGGTTTTTTGATCTTCCTACCTCCTGCTGTGTCCATTGCAAACAGCCATTTTTCACCCCCTTATGGGTGAGCTTTATGGGAAATATGCTCAGAGTCTGAAGAGACTGAATAATCTGTGGGAGCAGTCCTGGAGGATACAACAGCTGGGAGGTGTTATCTGCTGCTGGCTGTGGACCATATGCTGAGCGGAGTCTATGTACACAAACACAATTCCCTCCGCACATTAGCAGCTGAGAAGAAATTGAGTTATATAGAAATGAATCAAGCCTTCATAAATCTGCATTAAAACCGCAATATTCATATGCCTAGATGACATTTGAGGGGAATTATTTTGTATAAAGGCAAAAAAATATCTGACCGAGCATAAATGCGCAGAGCATGGTATTTTGATCCCATTCTCACTTGTTGCAACCAACTTTTTGATGGCAGAGTGTTCTGTAGTGATGATGCAGAGAGATCTAACACATTTAAGTTTGGTCAGCATTACCTGTTAAGAAGCTTTCAAGACTATTACAGTGATAGTGCTGTGCTTGTGTGAGCCAGCACAACAGCTATTACGATCTCTGGAATAGCTTGTACCCAGGCTTTTACATTAGAGCCATTTCCTGCGAGGCAGAGAAAATGCTGCCCAGGACATCAACAGCATCCTTAGACCTTGCAAACAAAAAGCTCCACAGAATGAGCTGCTAAATAAAAGAGCCTCTGGTTTTGTTTAACAAACACTAAGCTGAAAAATACATTTAGTGCGACAGCAATATCAGCAGGTAGGAGGCTGTGTCTACAGCACTACAGTAAATACCCCAGGCTTTTCTAGCCTTTCTTCTCCATCTGTCCTAGTGTTCCTCTGAACAGTGCGTATTTTGAAATAAGAAGCTTATAGTAAAATGGATGTGGATTAATGGTTTCCGCAGATCTCTGTCAGATGTTGCAACGCACTTTTCTTTAGCAAACCTGCTCTTTGTCAGCCAGCATCTTCCCCTGACAGCCTAATGGTATTTTAAAACATGGGATGCCACTCTGCTAGGGATGGTAAAAAATATCCCCAATCAAGATGAGCACCTGATAATTATTAACATATAGTGTCAAATTAAAACAGATGCCATCCATTTATGTATATGATCGAGAGAGGGAACAATAGAGCCAAAGAAAAGAAGGATGTGTCACAAGTGGTGTTCCCCAGGGCCAGTTCTGTTTAATATTTTTATCAATGATCTGGATGAGGGGATCGAATGCACTCTCAGTACATTTGCAGATGACACCAAGCCAGCCAGGAGTGTTGATCTACTGGAGGGTAGGAAGGCTCTACAGCGGGATCTGGACAGGCTGGATTGATGGGCCGAGGCCAACTGTATGAGGTTCAACAAGGCCAAGTGCCGGGTCCTGCACTTGGGTCAAAACAACCCCACGCAACGCTACCGGCTTGGGGAGGAGTGGCTGGAGAGCTGCCTGGCAGAAAAGGACCTGGGGGTGTTGGTCGACAGCCGGCTGAATATGAGCCAGCAGTGTGCCCAGGTGGCCAAGAAGGCCAATAGCATCCTGGGTTGTATCAGGAATAGTGTGGCCAGCAGGACCAGGGAAGTGACTGTCCCCTTGTACTCTGCACTGGTGAGGCCGCACCTTTAATCCTGTGGTCAGTTTTGCCCCTCACTACAAGAAGGACATTGGGGTGCTGGAGCGTGTCCAGAGAAGGGCAACGAGGTTGGTGAAGGGTCTAGAGCACAAGTCTTATGAGGAGCGGCTGAGGGAGCTGCGGTAGTTTAGCCTGGAGAAGAGGAGGCTGAGGGGAGACCTTATTGCTCCCTACAACTACCTGAAAGGAGGTTGTAGAGAGGTGGGGGTCGGTCTCTTCTCCCAAGTAACAAGTGATAGGACAAGAGGAAATGGCCTCAAGCTGCGCCAGGGGAGGTTTAGATTGGATATTAGGAAAAATTTCTTCACCAAAAGGGTTGTCAAGCATTGGAACAGGCTGCCCAGGGAAGTGGTTGAGTCCCCATCCCTGGAGGTATTTAAAAGACAGGTAGATGTGGTGCTTAGGGACATGGTTTAGTGGTGGACTTGGCAGTGCTAGGTTAATGGTTGGACTCGATGATCTTAAGGGTCTTTTCCAACCTTAACAATTCTATGATTCTATGTTTGGAGAGAGGGGCAGGGGGAAGAGAGAAAGAAGAAAAACAATTATCTGTGGATTCCCAGAATAAAGAGCAAACAGCAGCAGCAGTATCCCAGCTGAGAACAAATAAGGAACTGACAGCAGTTAGTAGAGACCCATGGTACATTTTTTACCTGTTGCTCTGCATAAAATGATACATCAAAGAAAGACATTCCAGTGCTGGCTGATGAGACCTGACAATGGACATTTCGGTAAGCCAGTTCTGGCTCAGCTTTGTTTTGAACGCTTCAGGTAGGATTCAGATCACAAACTAATATGGCTAAATTTAGAAGTCTACATGCGCACTAGGTATCTCTGGTCCCTTTGTTGTCAGTGGAGATATATAATCAAGTCAGTCAAGGAGCCCAGAGAGAGATTCAGCTCACCATAAAATAGATAGGGACCTACATCGTTATCTGGACTCCACTGACTGTATTGACCAGGGGCTTGAATCTTACCTACAGAAAAGCATCTTGAGCTGCTCTTAAGTGTCCCACCTTCAGCGGCTATCCCAGAAGACAAAGGTCTTTCACAGGTCCTCTGCAATACCTGCCAGCCCCATGCAGCTCTCTTGGATGCCCCGGGGCACCTAAACCAGCAATAGGCACCCAGGGTTAATCAACTGAATTCCATGCTAGAGCTCCATTGCTGGGATTTAAGGGTCAGATCCAGAATCCTGCAGACAGAAAGCTAAATAATGGTTTAAAAAACATGAAAAACAAGTGTCTTCTTACTCTTACTCTGCTGTTGGATATGCTCCAGCCCATGTTTCTACATATCTACCTTCATGTTTTTCAAGCATTCCACAGAGCTTTAATTGTAAAAGTCCCTTTAAAAGCAACTCTATATATGTAAAGCCTCGCATATGACATATGGAAGAGGTTAATAACCAACAAGGCATTTTTATTTTTGCTTCGTATATAGTTATATTTGTTCTGTAAATAAGAAAATGCAAATGTACTTTCATGCAAATGTAACCTTTCTACTTGTAAGAGCTGAATGAAAAAGGTGTCAGCATCAGTTGGTTTTATAATAAATTTTATAGCATCTAGAAGTTGTGTAGATGGAAAACTGAAGAGTTTTGTTCCAAAATTACCAAGGAAAGCAGAAAAATACAAGATCTATTCCTACCTTTCATCATGTAAGTTCTCAATAAATGCTGCTAGGTTTCATAGTGGCGATGTAGAAACATTTTCAGGGAGCACGCTTTTAAGTAGCAGATCTGACAAAGATAGTGACACGTTTCTTCTGTTCCGCTTCGACAAGAAAGATTGACAATTAACACCTTCTTAATGTCATTTGGAAAGCCAACGCTTAAACCATAACCTATATTCCATCACAAATCTTCAGTTATTTTCAAAGATCTCTGGACCTGGTCCCAAGAATATAAATGTGCCAAAACTAATAGGTGGGATAGGCTGCTGAATTTAAATTCAGTATGATTAAATCATTGCCATTTTTATTGCACCTTTATAGCATTTTATTGCGCTTGACACACAATGGATCCTACTCTTGAAAATGTTCCTGTCAGTCAGCAGGTAAGCAGAGTCCCATGCATTTTCCACAGGTAAGTAATAGAGCAGCTGTGGATAGCCTGGCTGCAGGTGGAAGGAGGAGGAGGGACGGGGGGTAGGCTTTTAGCATCTGGTAAACTTGCAGAGTTAAGGGAGGAAACTGGAAAAAAGAGAGAAATGCATAAGATAAGTGGAAGAAAATGAAAGGAAACCTGCATATGGGGAGCTCAGCCAGTCACTGGAATTGGTAAGTCCTAGTTGTTTTTTATGCAGTGCTTACCTTACGGAAAATGTCTATGCAAATTCACTTCAAAGCTTTGGCTGACTTGGTGCCCCATTACAGGGTATAAGAAGTGAAGAGGATTGAGAGAGAACCACAGTAATTCAATTTTAAATCTACATTTGAGTGGCAGGGGAAATCCAGAATAATTCAGCAGAGTAACAGCTACAGAACCTGAACAGTGGATGGAAGGTCAGCAACAACTGATGAAATGTCAGCTACATATGAGGTGCTTCATTGATTTTAAGGCCAGGAATAAAATATACAATCCAGTCTGATTCATAATTTCACCAAACAACTTCCACTGTGAGCAATTATTTACAAAGGTACAGAATTCAATTTATGTGGCCATAGAAAGGCTATTGTGAGTCACAAAATAGAGATAATAACTGAAGTGGTGCATGCAAATTAGGTCATCTAGGATTAGTTCAAACGTAGAAATGAATGGGCTGAAGATGCAGACCAGAGGGGATTGACAGAAAGCATAAATAAACATTAAAATAATTTAGCGACCTCTTAATCATAGATCTATTATAGTGGGGATAGTCACAAAGAGAGTTGTTAGCATTTACAGTACATTTATCTTTTTTGAGAAAAATACCCTTTCAACAAAATATAGAAGTACATCATGAAGAGCAAATTATTTTATTTACTAGGGAGCCATAAAGAGATAATGCATTGTTTTTCAAATTACATGCTTACATGGAAATTGCTCTACCAAAAAGGACCAGAGGTTCATCTGATTCAGCCGCCCGCTTCTGGCATTGGGAGGAGTAAAAACATGCCACGTAATGCACCCAGACTGCTGTGCAAAGCTGTATCACAGGGAGAAAATCTCAGCCCCAGCCGTAGCTGGCAAATGCATTTTGCCTTCAAGCAGGAGTCCAATTTGATTTCTCCAGCACTCTTTATTCCACTTGATATCTTACATTTTATTTAAGTCTAGACCGGAATCTTTTAAAATATCTCTTCTCATTTCATTTCTGTGCCAGCCCAGGGTGGGTTTGAGTTTGCCTCTGGGACAGAGCAGGACAAAGAAGATGGATTTTAAATCAGAAAGTACTGATCAGGACTATGAACCCTTTGTTTGTCACTGTGCACAGCGCTTTGTCGGCATTTCACTGCCTGACTCGGAAGACTGTCTCCCATCATGGGAACAGTTATGTGGTCTCTTATTTCAGTTCTGCAGAAGGCTGGACCTTTTCAATGGCAGGTAGCACCTGTCTTTTTAATCCAGGTTGCTACTGTACATGTCAGCCAGGTTCTCTAATATTTCATAAGGAGTTGCAGAAAACATTTTTGATTGGTTTTAGATTGTTTTCTGCTGAAAGCTGCAGCTGGAAGTGGGGCATTTCAATGAAGTATGTCCATTCCCATGAAGTCTGTCTGCAGAAAAATGGCTGCAGGTTTTGTTCAGACAAAGGCAAATGCTCCACTGTGTCCATTGTGAATTTTTTCTTCCAAGTGAGTTGTTTTGATGCATTTCAGTTTGATTGTTTACTGTAATAAAACAGTGAGCAAATAATGAGTTATACAGTACATAGCATTTAATGTTAAATAAGCTGCACTGCGTTTAATATCAAATGGCAATATTAAAGGCAAACCAAAATGAATCAAAGTGATACTATTGAAATAAAATATCTTAATAGTCCCTGAATGGAAATTTTGGCGAATTTTCATTTCAGGGGGAATGCTGAAGCCCTGTTCCTTGAAAAAACCTCAAGAACAGTAGATCTTATTGTGCAAATCTGCACAGAACATGAGTACAGATATGAGATGATTTTCCAAGTTACAGCAGCAAAAATAATAACCCCCAGTTCACCCTAGGGCCTTGGAGCACTAATTATGAGCTGGGCTGGGCTCCGTAGAAAAGAAAACAAAACAAAAAGCCAAAGATATTAGAACCTATTAGTAGAAAAAAATACAACTGATGAAGACAGGGTATATAAAAAAAATTCGACAGTCTCATCCAGCATGATGGGAGAACTGCCTTCACTCACCATCACCCAACATTCGTCACAGCTACTCTTCATAAACACTGGGTTTGCATCTTTTTGTAGCAAAGTAACAGTATTGATTTCCATTACATGTTAAGTTTTCAGGATAAAGAATTCAGAAAGAACTAAATTTCTTCTCTGTAAACTACACAACTTTTCTCTCTATTAGCAATGCCTGGTGTGGCTTACGCGTCCTGCTGCGTGACACAATGGCAACGTACAACTGCTGACCCCTCCTCATGTGAGCCAGGTATTACCTACAGCAAAAAGCAATATCTAAAATTCGTGTTAGAAAGTAAGGGCTAAGGGGACCCACGAATTAAAGGTCTTTTTCAGCCAGATCTATAGGCTCTCTCTGGATGTTACGCTGAATTGCAGCCTGGTTTTGAGCTCCAACTGAAAAATGCTTTCTGCCACTAATGTACAGCTACTTCTGCCATTAGCCACATGATCACACTGACTTCAGACAGGAGCACTACTGGTCCTTGGCAGAAAAACAGACTCCAAAAACCAATGTGCTGGTCCTCCACTGTTCCTGTCCCACAGTTACCTATGCGATATTTGCTGTGTGTTCTAGCAATGACTCCAAGAAAACTGCCAAGGTATATGTCAGCCAAGATGTGAGAAAAATGGTCTTTTGTATTTGAATCAAATGCAGCAAAATATTACTGAGCTATTCCTGAAATGGAACTTCAAGCTCTCCTGGCCTTTCATGTTTTACAAAAACGTGTGTACGTTCCTTGCACAGCAATAACCCTTGAAGGTCAAATCTCCTTCCTCAGGCTTTCTCCAGATGTGGATATAAGAAGCTGAGAATATAGGAGGGAAATTGTCCTCTCAGCAGAGAGGTGCCCTGGTGGAAAGGTTAAGGCATGATGCAGTTAATCAAGCACACAAGAGCATTGCCCTGGCCAGCATGTCCTGTGACAATCTGCAGAACAAGAGGAGCTACAGGTGGCCATGATCAGTGCAGGGGATGTGTTGATGGGCTAATAACAGCTGATTTTCATGATCGCACTTAATCTGGGTCGTGTCATTGAGCTTCCCTAATGTGATGGTCAGCATATTTAGAAATACAGGATTAACAAACTTTTGTATGAAAGGTTTAATTTCCCTCTCACCAACTGTGGTGGTGTCAAGGAATTAACCTCATCAGGTCACTGCAGCTCCACAGGGAGAAAGCTGGGGTGGCTATAAAAGCACCAGGACTTCAGGCAACAAACAGCAAAATGCTTCAGTTCAAACAATACCTCAAACATATGATTATTCTTACTGAAAAGAGTGGCCTTAGTTACTTATCTAAAGTTTGAGATGAACTCAAGGAATGCTCTTCTCTCCATATGTGTTGGCAGAACAAAGGCTTCCCCTAATGGCATTTGGTCTTACTCAGTTTTGCTTCAAATATTCAACCATTTAATTGGACCAACCAAAGTCACCTTCCAGTTGGGAACCTGTCCTTTACAGGAAGATACCTGCAGTGCACATGGACATCAGTCCTCTGATGCCCCACACAAACCTCCCGAGTCTCAGTCAGACACAGAGGTCCATCCTGGGCAGCCTGCATGCAATGTCCTGGTGTCTCATGGGGGCAGACCATGGCTCTGTGGTCAGCAGTCACTCAAAGCCAGCGGCTCTGACACAGCATGGTCACAGGGTCATAGGATAGCTCAGGCTGGGAGGGACCTCAGGAGGCCTCTGGTGAAACCCCTGCTCACAGCAGGTCGGCTCTGAGATCAGGCTGCTCAGGGCTTCTTCCAGCTGGGTCTTGAAATCATTCAAGGACAGAGACTGGACAGCCTCTCTGGGCAACCTGTGCCTCTGACTGACTGTCCTCGTGGGGAAAAATTGTTCCAGGCTGAGACTCTCTTCTTTCAACTTATGTCTGTTGTCTCATATCCTTCCACCCTGTGCTATCTCCTGAATGATCTCCCCAGGGGCACTGGGGACTTCTGTAAGGTCCATCCCCTCCCAAGCCATCTTTGCTCCAGGCTGAATAACCCCAGCTCCCCCAGCCTCTCCTCACAGGGCCAGCGCTCCAGTCCCAGCATCTCAGGGGGCCTTCCCTGAACTCCATCTGGTTTATTGGTATCTGTCCTGTATTGGGTGGGCAGATATGGTCTAATCAGTACTGAGTGGAGGGGGATAATGACTCCCCTTGATCTCTGGCTCTGCCCCTGTTCACACAGCCCAGGCTGCCGTTGGCCATCGTTGCTGCCAGGACGCACTGCTGGCCCATGTCCATCTCACTGCACACCAGGACCCTCAGGGCCCTTCCCTCAGAACTGCTCCCCAGGCAGTCGGTCCCAGCCTGTGTTCTTGCACAGGGCTCTTCCATCCACGGGGCAGGACTTGGCACTAGTTCTTGCTGAATTTCATGAAGTTTCTGTCAGCCCATTTCTCAAGCCTGATTAGGTCCCTCTGAATTACACCCCTTCCCCTACCAGTGAATCAACAGGTCCCCCAACTTGTTGTCATCTGCTAACTTAAGTGAACACCATCAGCACCTGAGTCCAAATGGATGGGCCATACATCACATTGCCTGTTCACAACATGACAATAAGGTCCACCTGGCTCTGGTGAGAGCCTTCTCCAGGCTCAGCTCCTGCAGGGGTGGCTACCTGCATTCTCAGGCTATGCATCCCATATGTTTTTGATTTGGGTGTCTGTTCTGTGTTACATCCAAAATCCTCTTTCACACTAGAGTATGGCTGTACTCCCACATGTTTCTTTCGTATCTGTTTTGTCCCTGATGTGTTTTTTCTAATGTTCTCGCTGCATGATATTTTCTGCCATATGTTGCGGTGAAGGGAGAGCTGTGCTTCCTCCGCGCAGGTACCAGTGGGTGCCAGAGGCACACTTCCACTACATGTTCGTGCTCGAGGAGAAGCTCGTACGCTAGATGTGTCAGAGGCAGCTGCCCACAGAGACATAGGAGGATCCAGAGATCCGTACTGCTGGAACCGCAATGCAAATCAAACCCCTCTCCAGGATCTCCTTCTCCTTCTCCTGCCGGGCTGAGCATCTCAACAGCATGTGAAGCATGCCTGGAGCCAGTGAACAGAGCCTCAGCAGTACAAGTGGTGTGTGCTGGGGCATGGGATCTGCCAGTCATTCCCAATAGGACCTCTTCCAGCCTCTGATTTGGAGTAGCAGAGTCGTTTCAAGCACACACAGCAGCGACTGGACTGAGCAAGAGGACTGCTCGCAGGGTGAGGTTTCAGGGTAGGACTTGTTTCCTCCAACTTCAGCCATATGAACATTAGGCCTCTAGTCTAAGCTGGCCATTAGGTTCCTGCTATGCTAGTGGAGAGAGAAGCACCAGACTGATTACATATGGAGCGTGAACTTATCCTTCCTCCCCTATTTCTGGATAGGATGAATCATCCCATGGAAGTGCCTGTCTCTCTCCAGGGATTAGAGGAGACCAAACGTGCTTAGATTATCCTTCAAGTGGCTAAATTTGTATGAGGATACTCCTGGCATTCTTCAGCCTGCGTAGGGGCAGTATATATTCAATCAATAAGGATTTTTAATATCACTGCAAAAATCAGAGGTCTGATGGGATCAAGGGAAACTCTTCGTCTCAACGGCACTGCTGTCTTTCATTCACCTTAATCCCCCTTAGTCCTCAGCAGGCTATTTCATTTGCAAACTTTTTGGAGCCAAAACCTGGCTCCTATCTGCTGGTAAAGCAGCTGGCACATGGTTAGTCCTGTACAAACAAGCAATAATAATGCTTTCTAGAAGCAGATGTTTGGAACCTGTTCTCAGATGAAAATGGCTCAGTCTAATTTAATGGAATACAAATAACGTGTTACACACAATTATCTCCATATCAATGTTGGACTCCTCATTAATTAAAAGGGGACTTAGGGAATTTATTACACACTACATCAATCTGGCCTCACAGGTAGATGTTTTCCATACAAATGACTATGGGTGTCAATCCTGGTCTTACTGCCATCCATAGTGAAAATCTTACTGAACACAGTGGGAGGCAGATCTGGTTCTCTTCTCACAGGAATGACTGTGAATATTGCACTCTCCCTTTAATATGAATGTAACTACATAAGTATTATTAGGCCAGTGAGGAAGTCTCCAGATACTGATAATTTCTTTTGCAATTTTTAAAATCTTTAAAGATCATGTATCAGTACTTGATTGCTGATGCTGTTCCTCTCACTTCATAGACAGATTATACAGTTCCTGAGCTGCTACACTGATCATCAGTGGGTATCTCTCAGACAGAAGAAAACAAAGATGTGAGAGAGGTGGTATTCATTCTGCCCATCCCATATTTCATCATGGATTTTAAAATACTGACTAATACGTTAGCTGGTGAACTGGAAATGATTCTCCCTTTGGTCACCCATCTGGACCAAACAGGTTTTTATTGTAATCAGACACTCTAGAGACAATGTTAGCAGATTGTTTAACCTAGTGGAATTTAGTAAAAAGGGATGAACTATGTGCTTTCAACATAACAGAAGATATCTGAGAAGAAATTATATGCTTATATACACATTCTAGAATATATAAATTATAGAAATTTAATATAACAGAATTTTCATTTCAGCTGAAATCAACTCTTACACCTCCATCATCCCCAGCACCCTTTCACAGAGGCAGGTACCAGACCTGTGTGTCCTTCATCACCCCAAGCGATGGTCTACCTTCTTTGCTAATTCATTGCTTAGGATATTGTTGCACCCTTGTAAGTTAACTTAGCTTCTGGCTTTAAGGAGCCAGACCTCACTTCACCAATCACTTCTGTTTATAACTGCATTGATTTCAGTGAAGCTATTCCTGATTAACAGCAGTGTAAGTCAGAGAGGAATCAGAGCTAGCTTCAATTTACTGCTGTGATTACCTACAGATTTAAAGCTACAGATAGAAAAATATGTGCAGAAACAGTGCTTCTGAAGTGTCTTCAAATTCGCAATTTCTGGTGAAGAAGCCCGGATAATGTTTCTCTGGCCTGCCAGGTTAAACTTGCTTTGCTTAGTGAAGAGATCTGAATCCTAATTCTGGTTGTGACAAATTCTGGTCAAAACCTTGTGGGACAGGCTTCTCCCAGAAAAAAAAAATGTTTTGAAGAAATGAAATTTGTTCATGAAATCTCATTCATTTAGCACCATATCTTGTGCTAGGATCAAATGTTTTCAACAGAGAGGAAAATGCTCCAATACTGCAAACAACTGCACCTCTTGATATTACGCAGTGCTTATCCTTTTTTCTCATTCAGAGTATGGCACTGTTTCATTAAAACATGAAGGGGAAACCATGTGATTTACAGACAAAAAATAAGATGTTTCAAAAAAATATAAAATGAATCTAATATTTTATTTTGTAATGTATAATAAGGTATGTTCAGAATTTCTGCAGTTCCAAGCTCAGAACAGAGACAAATACCACAGTCAGAAAAAGCTCCATGGACAGGAATCCTGCATTTTGACCAGCTCTATTAATAGCCCTGAAGTTCTCAGTAAGCTTGGGCTGTAGGTCATAAAGCTAGGATTATCACCATATGGATTTGGAAAGGAAAATGGAGCCTGAATATTAGCAAGTATTAACTAATTGGAAAGCTCATTACACTGGAATAGCATGTCAGAGAAACTTACGGAAGATCTTTCTCTTGAAGCACTGAATATGTGGTTGGACAAAAGCACTTAGAAAACTGCTACAGACAAGAAGACAATCTGATAGATTAATTCATCATAGCAAAACATTTCCATTTCTTCTATCTGTCCCTCTCAGTGAAAATTAGATGCTGAGTTTTATCAAGAAGACTGAATTTGATCTAACTGCTGCAGAGCCTTTTGGAGTTTCATAATTTCAGCTTTCAAAACTACTTAAGCTAATTCAAGAAATTTCCCAAACCTTAACGTTGCCTTTCATCTTTCAGAGGAAACGATTCCGAGCACTGCATGAGAAGTATTTTCAGCTCCAAGGTTTGAACTCACTGGAGTAATTGGAAATGCAAAGTCTTCAAAGTGAGCTGAAGTGTGCTGCTTGACACTTTGCTCTCTGCAGCATGTTTCCACATATGCTCTTCCAGATACACAAAGTCTGTGCCAAATTCTCCAGTCCTACCATGCACTGCAAATGTAGCACTTGTACCGAGAAGAATGGCATGGCTGCTGTTTTGGACTAACACTTCTTTTAAGCAGTTGTTTACCTCAACCCAAGTAGCAAAGTTATTTGATACACATAAAGTATTTTCATGATGAAATATAAGGATGATTGTTCATTTTGTTTGTTCCATCCAGTTCATATTTTTCCAGTTTCTATGGTGAAAACCATGTGATAGTGATAGTAAATTCCTTGCTAAAGTTAAAATATATTCCACTCTCAATTTTCCAGAAACTCAATATGATCATATTGTGCTGCAAGAAATGAAAACTTGACTTCCTGAAAACAAGAAAGCATCAGAGGCCCCAAATCACTTAATTTTCTGTGGTTGGTGAGAAGATTCCATTCCCTGCAAGCTATGGTCTGGTCATTGGCTTCCACAGCTCTGTTACCTCCTTGTTGGACTGCGATATAACAGTAACAATATTAGCAATATTGTTAATGAGGTGTGTTAAATAAACAGTACATTGGATGTGACTCTTTCAGGACTTGGAAGATTCCAGTTCGCACACAAGCTTCATGTCTGAGAGAACCTCAGCCATGCTAGCTCTAAGAAACAAACCAAACCACCCTCACTCCCCCATGCTGCATCTCCTAGGCTTCCGTGAAAACCTGAAATCAAGATCCCAGGCAGGTCTCTAAGGCACACTGCAGCCTTCACCTACTTCTAGATGAAGTCTCTGGCTGACACTTCATGTCTGCAGCACAATAAAACTTACTAAGGTAAGAATAAAAACTTCTCTGTACAGGGTAAAAAAAAAACAACCCAAACTTCCTCAGGAGACAGTACTAAAAGTTGAGGTGCACTTGCATTGAAACTAAAGACAGTCCCCAGCCTCTCTGCCTGCTACTCCCAGGGCAGAGCACATTTCTTTGACTCTGTCTCCTCCAAAAAGAGCCACAGCCATGCATATTGATATATCTTCATTACACATTCAAAATTAAACCACCACCTGGAAAATTTTCTTCAACTGAAAGGCACAGAAAAAGCATATTACATATTAGTCATGTTAAAGAATTCACTCCTAGAAGGTGCTGTACTGTTGAGAAATTAGCATAGCACAGCACAACACAGCATAGCATAGCAAAGAAGGCAAGGCAAGGCAATGTCTGGCTGATTTCAAGCTCAGTTCAGTGTAATTATCCAGCTCAGATCCTCCCTACATATACCTACAATCTCCTTATTTTCACTTCCTATCTTAATCTGTGATGTACTAGTTACAACAGGACAGCTCTATCCCAAAAGTGAATTCATTAAGGAAATAAATAACTGCTTTTCTTACTATGCCTTGCCTATGTTGGTGGCAATGGCATGAGCTTTAATGTTATTTTTATGAAATACTGTCAAATTTTTTTAAATCCAAGTACTGGTAAAATACCAATACACCTCCATTAAGAATAAGTTCCTTGTTTATGTGAGGAAAGGTTATTAATTGGTCTGCCCAACTGCATCAGCCTTAATTCTAGGAAGGCTTTCAGCTGCAGTATTACCACAGTTATAGCTGCAGCTATTACCTTTGTTAAACGTCATTTTGCACAGGCCAGGTTACTTTCATACCAGCTGAGATATTTGCTTAAACAGCTATGCTCTTATAGAAATCACAGTACTGAAAAGTTCTCCGTGTGTGGGCTGGTGTAAGAAGCCTGTTATCATAGACAGCTCAGTGGTGTTCCTGACATTTTTCAATAGCTGCTAAGAATAGAACATCTAAAGCCATTTCCTTCAGCTCCCTGTTTGGGAAGGCAGGGAGGTGATGACAACGATCTAGAAAGTCACAAGAAGTTGCTTTCAACTCTGTTTTAACTGGACTCCAAGGCAGCACAGGCAACAGTAAAGAAAAGGCAAGAAAAAGCCCAGTATTTATGGTAATGTACAAGAAAATGTAAAAAAGGTCTGCTAAGATTGCCAGATACATAAAGATGGGCCGCAAGGGAGAGCAATGCGAGCGGGAGGCTGGGCTGAGAGCCTAGAGCTGTGGATTTCCTCTGGGACAGCTTGGGAGGGCTCAACAAAAGTCACTTCACTCCCCTGTGTCTTGGACCTCTTCTCTGTAAATGGATTTAAGTGACCATTTCTGTAAAGCACTTTCAACCTAAGAAGAAACAAAATTATATAAGAACTAGACATTAGTAAGTTATTACTCATCCACAGCAAATTTGTGATTCAATCTTCATGGGTTTCTTGAGACAAAACTAGCAGTTGCTGCCAAACTGACCATGAAAACAGGTAAAAAAATAACTTTTCTTTATCAACAAAATGGCTGGACCAGCCATGTAAGTCCGTTCTCAGGAACACCCCAATTATTAGTTTCTGTACATCAAGCTCTGTCATCTCCCACCAACACAACTTTGGAGAGACAAGCAAGCAGAGAGATGAGGGCTTTGCCCTCTTTGGCTCTTTCTGCACTGCACAGTGTCACACTTTTCTTCAGGGCATACACAGCTCCTGAGTGCAACCTTTACCTGCTGGGTCCAATTTTATAAGTTGCATGCTCAGAGCTTAGATGTGTCATTTGCTTCAGTCCCTTCTTAGAATCATAGACTCATAGAATTGTTAAGGTTGGAAAAGACCCTTAAGATCATCGAGTCCAACCATTAACCTAGCACTGCCAAGTCCACCACTAAACCATGTCCCTAAGCACCACATCTACCTGTCTTTTAAATACCTCCAGGGATGGGGACTCAACCACTTCCCTGGGCAGCCTGTTCCAATGCTTGACAACCCTTTTGGTGAAGAAATTTTTCCTAATATCCAATCTAAACCTCCCCTGGCACAGCTTGAGGCCATTTCCTCTTGTCCTATCACTTGTTACTTGGGAGAAGAGACCGACCCCCACCTCTCTACAACCTCCTTTCAGGTAGTTGTAGAGGGCAATAAGGTCTCCCCTCAGCCTCCTCTTCTCCAAACTAAACAACCCCAGCTCCCTCAGCAGCTCCTCAGAAGACTTGTGCTCCAGGCCCTTCACCAACCTCGTCGCCCTTCTCTGGACACGCTCCAGCACCTCAATGTCCTTCTTGTAGTGAGGGGCCCAAAACTGAACACAGTACTCACAGTTCTTGTCCCCCCTCAACCCCATCTCTGCATCGCAGTCACACAACATGGCTCTCCCAGCTCTGTTACACGTCGGGCTCCTCTCACAAGGCAAGGAGAGGCAGGTATCTGACTGACCACTGCAGCAATGGCTCCAGCAGGAAAACTCAAATTATGGGGCGAGAAGGAGATGGAGAGAAGGAAAAAGAAATAAGGCAGCAATTACAGCACAGGGCACGAGGAACATAGTACAAGGAACCAGATCAGGAGAAGCCAGCTGGAAATGGAGACTAGGAGCGTGGCAGGGGATACAGAGAAATTTAGTCCAGAGGAGGCAACCCTTCATCAATTCAAAGCCACCATCATCTGCCAAAGGAAGCAAACTTTCCTCCAGTCAGCAGCCCCACTGATTTCAATGGGATACGGAAAGTTGGTATAGCTGTAGGCCCTGAGCTCAGCTATACAGACTGTATACTGAGATGTACAGACTGTACCATCTCATAGTGCTGCTCCACAAAGATCAAAGTCTTTAGAAAGAATCCAGCTACAGGGCTGCAGATTTTGGAAGGCAAGTCTAACCCATTTACCGCTCTGGGTGCTACATGAAAGCCCACTTTGTCAGAGTAGGTAAGAGGAACAAGAGGGATGTTCTTGTCTGGTAACAGCCAATATGGGAAGCTGAAATACTAAGACTAACAGTAACTTTGTTTTTAACAATTAACACCAGGGCTTTTTCACCAGACTTGAGTGCTTGGAAGCATGAACGCTACAGATAACCATGCAATGCACTGAAAAGTGCCACACACAAAAGGATTAGGAAAAGAAAATGCCCTTTGAGCAAAGGAAAATCTGGGGTGACTCAGGAAGTAAAATCACAGCCTTGTACCTTTGGATAGCCAATTCAGCAGAAGGAAAGTAATGGGTATGAAAACAAGCACACATGTTTAACCACACCAAATGGAGCATTGTGTAAAACATACTGTGTGTCTCTGGGTAGATTTAGTAGATTTACTCAGATACAGACAAGAGAAACTCACTCAAAACCTGATAATAATAGGAAGTCAACATACAGATTTTGGGGGCCTTTCAAACCCTAGAACACTTATCAGCTGTTGACTATAAAGTCCATGGAAATGAGTGATCATCTATCTGTTAACCTGAAAGGATTCTGTATCAGTAATACAGATTACTGACACCTTATATCCACAGTATTGTTTTTCCTGATGACACTTACATCTCCTTGTCACTTTTTCTAGTGGAGAAAGCAGACAAATCCCACACAGCCCTCTGCCCTGCAAACCAGCTGCACACAGGGACCAAGTCCTAATGAAACAATTATCTTTGCCATGGAAGATAATTAGAAGAGGCTAACTCTCTGTCTCAACCTGATTAGCCAATAAAACCTGCAAACTGACTTTTTTTCACAGAAATTTCAGATAGAGTTAGTTAATGAATTCTAGTTAAAAACAGTCCTTTTCCCAGAAAGAAGGGTAGGGGCTGGGGATTCACCTGTATGATTGCAGACTGCCCTCATTCATTAACATTTTCTAAAGCAAAAGCTCATCTTATTTAACAGTGAAACAGAGCCTAAAACTCTAGTAACTAAAACTCCTGTAAAGACCAGGCCATGCTGATGTAGTTAAGTTACGGTGTTGGGAGAAGCCTGGACTTCATCATGTGCCAAAGTACAACCTGCCAAATCTTCAGTGCACGCACGGACGTTAATGCTTCAGCCATCTTGGTGAAGTTAAAGCAGCAAAAATCCCTCCTGGTATGGCTCAGTTATACCAGTGTAATTTCCATGGTAGGCACCTGTATTATAAACAAAAACCTGCCATGATTTGGTGCGATGGACCAAGCTCTCCAAACAGGGAATGATGCTCTAGGTGAAATTTCTCCCTGCCAAATTCAGCTCCTTCAGTGGCCAAGGGCAGAGACACATCTGCTTTTAAGGCATGACTCCCCTCACCCACCTCAGGTTTAGGGTGAAAGAGTGTGGCCTGAATGCGCCTGTTTGCTAGCTACAAAGGAGGCAAGATGGCAATAACTAGAGCAGATGCAAACATCTACAGGGTCAAGATTATTTTTGGTCACATAAATTACACCCTTTGTGTCAAAAAAGGCACTACCTATTCTTGTAGCTGTGATGGCTCAGAAGCAAATAGTTTTCAATTAGAAATTCATATTCTACTGTATAAAGCATATATGAGGACAATAGCTGATATCTACTATATAGCAGCTCCTTTAAAAAGTATTATAATTCATACAGTGGGAATAAAAGTGTTCTGATAGTCTCTTTGATTTGAGTGACATGTGCTCAATTTTTTATGCTGCTAGTACTAAGCAATGCCCAAGATTTCTAAAAATATGTATCTCACTTTCCTAACTCATGGAAAATGTGGAAAAAATCTATATTAGGCTTCATTTTGACACAGAAAATAAAGCTGATTACAGAAAAGGTTGCTCCAATTGGAGTGGCTGCTCCAGAAAAAGTGCTTGTGCATTGATTACAGTTCTTATAGCAGATGTCTTGACCACTAAACTTGGTAGCTTGAAAGGGCTGGTTTCACGAAGGTTGTTCTGCACTCAATTGGTTATGAGAATGAATTTAAGTAGAAAGACATGAATGCCCTAATGAAAAATAAGGCTTGCCTGATTAACAAATCAGCCTGGCTTAAAGAGAAAGTAAAGCAGGGGTAATGGTAGCAATGCAAATATCATTCTATGTTTTTTATATGATAACATATTAAAAACCAGAAATATTATTATATGTTTTTAATGTGTTAACATATTAAAAAACAGAAATTTAAGAAAATTAAAAAGGAAAGCTATATTGGGTTTGCGTGACAAAGTTTTGGTAGCGGGGAGACTACAGGGGGGGCTTCTGTGAGAAGCTCCTGGAAGCTTCCTCTATGTCCAATAGAGCCAATGCCAGCTGGCTCCAAGACAGACCCGCTGCTGGCCAAGGCCAAGCTCATCAGTGACAGTGGTAGCACCTCTGGGATAACATATTTAAGAAGGGAGAGAAAAAAAAAACTGGGCTATTGCAGCCAGAGAGAGAAGTGAGAATATGTGAGAGGAACAGCCCTGCAGACACCAAGGTCAGTGAAGAAGGAGGGGAAGGAGGTGCTCCAGGTGCCGGAGCAGAGATTCCCCTGCAGCCCCCCGTGAAGACCATGGTGAGGCAGGCTGTTCCCCTGCAGCCCATGGAGGTTAACAGTGGAGCAGATACCCACCTGCAGCCCATGGAGGACCCCACGCCAGAGCAGGCAGATGCCCGAAGGAGGCTGTGACCCTGTGGGAAGCCCGCGTTAAAGCAAGCTCCTGGCAGGACCTGTGGCCCCATGGAGAGAGGAGCCCAGGCTGGAGCAGGTTTGCCGGCAGGACTTGTGACCCCGCGGGGGACCCATGCTGGAGCAGTCTGTTCCTGACGGACTGCAGCCCATGGAAGGGACGCGCGCTGGAGCAGTTCATGAAGAAGGACTCACGTTGGAGAAGTTCGTGGAGGACTGTCTCCTGTGGGAGGGACCCTACACTGGAGCAGGGGAAGAGTGTGAGGAGTCCTGCTCTGAGGAGGAAGGAGCAGCAGAGACAGCGTGTGATGAACTGACCACAACCCCCATTCCCTGTCCCCCTGCGCGGCTTGGAGGGAGGAGGTAGAGAAAATTGGGAGTAAAGTTAAGCATTTAGTTAAGCATATCTGCCTGAATTGCACATAAGAGTTTGAAGAACACAGCCCAGGAGTTTTCTGGATAATTCATGCTGAGATTTTTGATTCAGTCCTTAAGAAATGTGGACATTAAAAGGCCAAGGGCCGTTTAAAAGGTCTTGACATTCAGAGAAATAGTGTTGTGCTAGTATGACCTGTGCACTTACAAGCTTGTTAGCTTGACATTGATCCCCAGAAAAGTAAGAATGCATGTGACTTATACTCAGTTAATATAGAACGACAGAAGTTAATGCAATCTTTGAATATCAGTGTGGATTTATAGAAAACAGATCTGGTGAAACAGCTGAATGACATTTTTTCACAGGATTATATATTTGGATGATAAAAAGACTAGTGTTGATGTAATAACAGCAGTCTTATGTAAGCAAGTTGACTTAAGACTGCATGACATTTTAAACAAAATATAATCACACAATATCAACATGGCATGTATTACGTGGACTAAAAGCTGCCAAACTGATAAAAGCATAATCTCTCAATTTACCAAGAAGTACACTTTACATAGATTTGGTCGTCATTTTTAATACCTCCAGAAATGTCATAATGGGGTTCTTTGACAGTTCCTTCCACTTTTTTCATGATGCTGAGAAAACACATTGCTGTGGTTTAACCCCAGCCAGCAACTAAGCACCATGCAGCCACTCACTCATCCCCCCACCGGTGGGATGGGGGAGAGAATCGGAAGGGCAAAAGGGGAAAACTCGTGGGTTGAGATAAAAACAGTTTAATAACTAAAGTAAAATAAAAATAGAACAGTAGTAATACAAAGCAAGCGGTACACTGTACAATTGCTCACCACCCGCCGACCGATGCCCAGCACGTCCCCCAGGCAGCGACCGAACCCCTCCCCGGCCAACTCCCCTGCTTATATACTGAGCATGATGTCACGTGGTATGGAATAGCCCCCCGCCCAGTCTGAGTCAGCTGCCCCGGCTGTGCCCCCTCCCAGCCTCCCGTGCCCCTGGCAGAGCATGGGAAGCTGAAAGGTCCTTGACCAGTGTGAGCACCACTTAGCAAGTACTTAGCACTACTTAACAAGAACCAAAACATCAGTGTATCATCGACATTATTCTCAACCTAAACCCAAAACACAGCCCCATACCGGCTACCAGGAAGAAAACCAACTCCATCCCAGCCGAAACCAGGACACACATGTAATGAGGAAGCAATGGGTGGAAGTTGAAGTTAAATGCATGAGCAATTACCCATAGGAATGGCTCCCTGGGGGTCACAGTGGAGTCCCCCTCTACACATATTTAAAATTGGACGGATTGCTTTTCCAAAACTGGTGCTCTGATCAGACATACATGAAGTCAGGAAAATCCTATGACTTGTGGTATAAAAAGGTCTGACTAGAGGATGGCCCCTTCTGGCTTTAATTTATATATTGCTGAAGTCAGTGCGTTTGCCTGGGTAAACCCAAACAGTCTATGTGGGTTTGCAGACAGAAACAGAGAGATAAGGGAAAAATCATTCATATCAAAATGAATTTTGGTTCTGGCTTCAGTGGAGGCAAGATTAAGCAATGGATAGTCTATCTATCCTGATCGCCAGGTTTGCTGCATTGCCGTTAGTTTCAGCAAGCAAAGGTGCGGATGAATCAGACAGCTTCACACATCTGCATGGAGTCCCTGCTGACCACAGGGCTTTCCAAGAGGGCAGAGAGACACTTTCACAGAGAAATGGGTTGGATGAGACCACAGAAATTACTAGTAATATTAGTTTTACCTTCCTTTATTTTGCAAAGAACTATGTCTTGCAATTTTGAAGTTATAAAATATATATGCAGGTATATACATGTGTTTTCACACAAATAGAGGATTAAAGGGGTGTGAACAAAGTCAGTGTCAAAAGGGCACATCCTCACCTATGAGGTAGGTAATGATATTAATGCAAAACCTACTCATTCTTTAAGTTTATTTGAGAGCCTAAACGGGATATAAGAAATGCATTAAGTACAGTGCTGAATAGAATTAAAAATAAACCCTTGCTTCATTCAAAAAAATCTCAGAAGTATTTCATCTTGCAACAGGCTGCATGTTACTGTGAAAATGAAAAGACATGTCTCCTGGTGGCAGAATACACCTTGGGCTAAATTTTATGTGACTGAAAGCGCCCATCACTGCAGAGAGAGTTGCACATATTGAACAGAGCACAGGTTTTTGACTCCTGAAGAGAAATTAAATATCTCCTAAAGCTGAAGGGAATAACAGTTTCGTGAGTATTGCTTGATGTTCAGAAAGGGGGCCTCTCTTTTCTTTTGTATATGTAAGAGGGAATCCATATTAGCAGTGGATTTATTCCAGTGTGAAGTAGTGGGAGAAAGCAGTGAGACCCATGTGTGAGAAGACAGAATTAGCCTATTTTAGTGAAGTAATCAGGTACAAGGCATGTGAAATATAAGAATTCATAATAATTATTATCTCCAAGGCACTGTGCTAACACTGGCATAAGTTCTTACAGTTAGAGGTTATGTTTCATGGCTTCTCCTGTAGTAGGGGAATTACATCTCTAATTGGGTTTTTATTTGCTTCACAGGCTTAATGGGAGCAGACAGTATTAACTACAAATAAATAATTAGGCTTCATTTCTTCTGTCTGTCCATTTTAGGTTGTTATTGAGCCTTAGCCTGGAGAAAAACTTCCAAATAAAAACTTCTTCTGAAAAGTATTCTGTTACAGCAGTTACGGAGCTAAAACCAAGGTGTGCAGATACTTTCGGATTCTTAGGTAAAACATCCAGAGGTTAACATAATAACCATATAATAATGCCTATATACCACTTTTCTACTGTATTTATAGTGGATGATATGCTAATAATCACAGAATAGCTGAGGTTGGAACGGACGTCTGTAGATCACCTAGCCCAAGCCCCTGCTCAAAGCAGGGTCACCTACAGCAGGTTGCTCAGGTCCAGTCGGGTCCTCTGCCAAGCTGCTTTCCAACCAGCTGGCCACCAGGTTAATTCTTTGTCTTCTGTTAATAGATAGATACAGTTCCACTTATCTCACCAGCACCGACTGTGCTTTAGGGTTTGGCTATATTTTAAATTTATAGAGGATGCATAATGATCACTAGGTATTGTAATGTTGCTCATGCAAATTCACGTTACTGTACGAAAAGCAAGTTTAGACTAAGTATTCAGACAACATTAATGCTGATAGGATAAAAAAGGATAGCTTTTCTTTAATGAAGACATAATGTATTGAATTACACTGAAGTT
The DNA here is from genome assembly GCA_020745775.1 of Theristicus caerulescens. Classification (NCBI taxonomy): domain Eukaryota; kingdom Metazoa; phylum Chordata; class Aves; order Pelecaniformes; family Threskiornithidae; genus Theristicus; species Theristicus caerulescens. The sequence goes on along the minus strand of CM036559.1, from coordinate 113,867,577 downwards.
TATTTTAAATGAATACTTCATTAAGTGTGAAATGGAGAAGTGTTTATCAGCCTGCATAATAAATGATACAATGTAGCGGCAGACTGGCTTCATAAATGTGTATTATTACTGGTTTTACTGTGATGGTGCCACATGCAAGCACAGTGGAGGAGGTCACCAAAGAGAGGACAACACAGAGAAAGAACAGAAGGATCAAGAAAACACAGAGGTGATGTTACTCGTCCAGTCTCACAGCCACAAAGCTGGAAGCTGAAGCCAAATCTCCCGAATTCCAAAGCATTCATGTCTGTAAAGCTGCACATTAAAAAAGTCCTGGTGGAACAATTTTCTTCAGATTTTGTCAGTCTGTTGAAATGAAAACATCCCCAAAGATGGCTGGATTTCAGTTCTGTTCCAGTGGAAACCAGCTAGATATTTGTTTACATTCCCAACAGTTCATCCGTCTTGCTCCAAAGGCAGACTCTGATTTAGGATCCCAGGAAACTGGGGTCCATGATCCTACCACAGCCTCCCGTGTTTTGAAGTAGGAGCTCTCCTGACCCAACCAACCTGATACATCTGCTGAAGTGCCATTACCTTTTATTGAAAACTAAAGAAAAAATAAGACAGGTAAAATCAAAGACCTGTCCTACAATGGGATAACTGACTCATTGGAGGTGCCCACCTCCCTCTAGAACAGGGAATGAGAAAGCCTTGATGACTAGCTTAAACCATATCATACCTTTCAGATGGCTAGAGGATAGCGGAGATGAATCCAACAGTATGTGTGCAATACAGAGGTGTATTCTCCTCATGATGATTGTCAGCAATTAATATAATTATGAACTGGATTTGCAGGCTCATATCAGCTGTAAAACAGTGTACAAAAATCCTGAAAATGACAGATTAAAAGAATAAGGAAGAGGAGGAACAGACTTCATTATTTTCTCATGTCCATTAAAAGCAATTAAAAGGAATGCTTTGATCACCTCTCTTTCAGATTAACTATCCTGCTATTTCGGCGAGATCATTTCCCAGATCAAGGAGATGATAGGAAAATTACCTTGAATGAATGCAGTATAAACTTCATAGGAGCAGTTAAATAAAGCATAATTTTTCATTAAAATTTAATAAGTTACTGTAATTAGAGATTACTTTGTTTTAATAGCACTTTGCTCATATATGGCACGGAAGTCTGATCTTGAAACAAATTAAATACCAATTCCCAGAAGCCCCACCTCTGTCTGCTACTCTCCATCTCTTCTGAAAGGAGGTTGTAGCGAGATGGGTGTCAGTCTCTTTTCCCAAGTAGCAAGTGATAGGACAAAAGGAAACGGCCTCAGGTTGCACCAGGAGAGGTTTAGATTGGATATTAGGAAAAATTTCTTCACCAAAAGGGTAGTCAGGCACTGGAACAGGCTGCCCAGGGAAATGGTTGAGTCCCCATCCCTGGAGGTATTTAAAAGATGGGTAGATGTGGTGCTTAGGGACACGGTTTAGTGGTGGACTTGGCAGTGGTAGGGTAACGGTTGGACTCGATCTTAAATGTCTTTTCCAACATAAATGATTCTATGATACTATGATTCTGAAAGGCTTGCCTTGTCATAATCTCTGGATGTCATCACGAGAACCCAAACAGGTCACCACAACTTCATGATAAATTCCTGTCTGTCATATTATGGCCTTGGGAACTACCAATGAATTTAGTAGATATTAGCATGTGTGTTTTGAACAACACAGTACTGGTGTTAAGTTTGCAATATCTACCAATTAAAACCTTTCAACACCTTATTTAACTGACCAATATTATTGCCTTCCATGATTATTTGACTATGGGACTTTGGTGATCTTCTTCATGTTTGTTCAGAGGGCTTGTTTTTTCTCAGGCACTGCCATCTATCAGTTCTTAAAACAAAAATATGGCTAACCACAAAGCAAAAAATATTGCTAATAGTAAAAGACCTGTCCAGTCATGTTCCCTTATAGTCATGATGCACACAGTTTTCAAAAGTATCAGTCAAACGTCAAAGTCCTTGAGCTTTAGAGGTCCTAGACCTTTATAGACCTTTCAGGAAGACTTAGATTACATGTTTGTAAATCACCTTTGAAAGCCTGAGCTTTTGGTGGTTTTGGGATTCCTCTGTAACTCTCTTTTTCATGGAAAAAGCATTGATATGGTCCCATGGATTGCACATGGTGAGTTTTTGACAACAGAAGCAGAAAGGGTGCAGAGAAGAAGCTGTCAGCTTGCAATACCATGTTGTGACCAGTCAGAAGTTACAGGATTTATGAAACAAATGGTTTGTCAGGCCAGGAGGAATGCTAGTCCTCTAAAACGGAATTAATATACTCAGAGAAGTAAACTGATGTCAGGCCTCCAGGAGTAGGTGCATGACCAGCTGGAGTATTGCGTCTGGTAGAAGAGGAGACAAGGGCATGGATCTTTTCCTTGTACTAATGATTTACATCAGCTTTCAGCCCAAGGAATACCTAAAGTGAAAAGAGAAATTGATTGTGAATATCCTCAAAAAACAACATAATCAAAGGCAGAATTGTTCACTGCTGTAAATGGAACAAAAATAGCCATGTCCCTGCCAGCAGGCACGCAAAATAATGTCAGCCAGGATTTGGCAGGGTAAGAGCTAGGACATGTGTAACAGTACGGTGGGTAGATGGGAAAAGTGTACTGAGAAATGTACAGGGTCAGACAGCACAGCCTGAGCTCTGCTGCTGCATACCCTGCCCACGGTCCTCTGAATGTCAAAAGGCACTACGAGGAATCAGAAACAAGCAGTCATTCTGCCTTGTTAAGATAGAGCATCAAGAAAGGTCAGGATGAGCAGAGCTGAAGCCAGATTCACCAGTGCTGCCACAGCGCCTGATCTCCAGCTGTGCTCCTGAGACACAGCACATCCTGCAGCTGACCTTAGCCAAGACACCGAAACATATCTTGGAAGGACTAGGTCATGGAGAAAATCCTGGGAAGTGCTTGACGTTGTTTAGGACAGTATTCAGAAAGTCACAAGAGGGTAGAAGAGACTAAAAGGTGAAAATAATTTCTTGTAAATCATCAAGTTGATTTTTAAATGTGTGATTTGCTATGCACAGTCTTTATCTGTCACATGAACATAGAGATTGACAGAGTGGAACAAATCAGTCCAATTTAATTAATTACCTGATGCTTCAGAGGAAATGGAATGATGAAATAGTCTTCCTATGCCCTGCGACTGGCCTATGCATTGAAGCATAAAGATTACTAACTTATTTTTTTTAAACTCATCCAATTTGCTTGCGGATGGCCTCATTTTCCATATTATTCTTGCTCTCTTTTACCCTCTTGGCTCTAAAAAAATTTACAGAAATAAACAAAATTTACTACGTTTCAAAATGTAGTCTATGTTTTGCCTCTCACCTCAGTTGAAAACTATTGCTGCCCACTGTGTTTGCCCTCCTTGGTGACAAAGAAAACTTGGCAAAGGGATGTTAAAATATCAATGAGGGCTACTCAGGTCTTCCTCTGCAAATTGCAGATAACTACTTTATTTTTCTAATTATTGCAATCCAGTCTCACGAAAAATCCCTCAAGCAGTATATAAAATGTTTTCAGACTGTGTGGCATCTCATAAGCATGCTTTTCCAGATATTTTAAGTGACCAGTGGATTTAGATGCCTCATTTTGGAGATATCTAAAGATGCCTCCCTTTTGAAAAGCAACAAACTCTCCCCTCTGTAAACTAGGTGCTGTATGTGTTTGCTGAACACAAAAGACAGACTTAAAATCACTGATAACTTTAAAAAAAAAAAAAAAACAACAAAAATTACAGCTACAATTCTAATGTATTGAAGCAAAATAATTCTCTCCAGTGAACTGTTTCCTGGGGATTGCTTACTAACAGATCTGCTTGCAGCAGATCTGAAAAATATTCCTTAAAACAAGCAGTGTTGTATGCTTCAGCACAAAGTGGCACCCAGCATCCTCCAGAAATGAGTCTTCCCGGGAAACCCTGCCGCTGAGCCAGGCTCTTCTGGAACAGCTTATCTGTTTGCTGAGACCACCTAGGAATATGGAGGGGGAATTGAAAATTTGAGTCATCGCCTATTCAAATAACTAGCAATTCCAGCTTATTCCTACAGGCTCTGCCTCAGGATATTTAGCAAACAGCTTTTAGCTATTAGCTTGGCTTGTAGCTAAATCATTTACTTAACAGAATTCCTGCACGCTGAATCCTTCTGCAGCCTGCATCCCATCTTGCAGGCACTGGCCTTGCTGGGCATCATCTGCATATGACGGGAATGGAAATAATTTTCAGAGTACTTTGAATAAATTAACCTGCCACTAGAAATCTGGCATCCCCTTTGCTCTTGTCAGACTTCTTGATCCCATGTTAAAAGATCAGTTGTTGATACCATTGACAGCTTTATTATTACTGAGTGACAGCATGTGTCAGAAAATCAAAAGAAAGCGCAGCAGAATACAAAAAGGTTGAAAGCAATAGAGACAGCATTACTGTTGCCATGGTACAGATCAGCATCTAGAGAGGCCGGCAGGACAGCAGCAGTGACAGCTGGTGCTCAGGTGGTTTCCTTGTCCCAGATAATTCTCATAAAGCATCTCGAAAGAGACAAAGATCATCCTGCAAAGCACTGCCATCGTAGCTTGAGCGAGGCCTCAGCAAGGATCACGCCGGCAGCTTATTCTGAAAAGTCAAAGTTGATGAGGAAGAAATGCTTGAGTCCTCCCCAGGCAGCACGGACAGCCATTTAGTTATTTATCTCAAGGGTTGCCTTGCATTAAGAGTCATATGTTTTGGCAGGGGCTCTGATAAGCCACCAAATAACATTTTATCACTTGTCAATTCTTGACCAGTTCATGGAGCACATTGAAAGAATGTGCCATTAATCACATCAAAAAGAAAGACACTCGGTGTTTGCAACTCTGAAGTCCACGGGGGGAGCTTGTTTCCACCCCTCCAAAGGCAAGTATTACTTTTTTTGTTTCTGTGTTTCACAAACTGTCTCTCTGTCTGTCCAGCTGCTGCTGCTTCCTAGGCAGCTATGTGGACATAGGAAAGCAAGTAAAAAGCAGCTTGATTTCCAGTTTTTGAGCTTTCCAAATGTCTTAATTTCAATTACTTCTGAAAGTTTTGCCTGCTTCAAAAAATAGATATGGCAGAAAGCAAAAGAAATAGCTGATTTAATGTCGGTGGGAAATTAAACCTGGATAAAAAGTTGGATTATGTGTTATTCCCTATAATTACTTATATTTTCTATTATTCTCACCTTTTGTCGATTTTTGGTTACCTTGTCTCAGAAGTATTTATTTCTGTTGAGGGCCATAGCACAGTCATTCATCTGCAATGACCTCAACAGCTAAACAAGAAGGATTATAGAAACAGATAAATTTTTTCTGCTTGTGACTGAGCCTCCCTGTACCCAACACCATGGCAGAACACCAACGTTCCTGCAAACAAAGCCGTACTCAGAGTGACTCTCTTTGAAGAACTGAGTATACCAATTCAATCAAAGTACTTGGCTCTAACAAATAACGTTGTCTTTAAATACATTCCTTTGGGATTAACATGTATCAGTGTTTTTTGTATTCTAATAATAATTTTTTAAAAAAAGATTTTACCAGAACAAATATATCAGCTCAGTGGCAGAAAGAGCGTAAGCAACTTCCCAATATCTTGTGAAGGCACAGAGGACAAACACAGCCAATTTAATGGCAGGTTCACAGCAGCGTGTTAGTTTACACCCATTGCAAAGGACCAGACAGACTGGTACGGAAGAGGATGATTGTATTTCTTCCTCCTCATCTTTGACCTCACCTCCCTTTTCCTGCTATTAATATCACACTAGTATGTCATGAGGAGTCACGACACTGTCCTTTTCCACCAGCAACTCCACATTGCACAGATTCACCCTGTGCCAGACCTGGGGAGGGAGGCAGAGGCACAGGCACAGAAAGCCACACAGAAAGTGCTGGTCTTGCATGTTTCTGTAGGGATGCCAACCTGTCTCCTTGCCCTAGTTCTCCATTTGCTCACACCAACCCTTAACCATGGTGTGGGCTCTAGCATTTGGTTTCACTTAACACCTGATGAGATCACTTCATAATACAAAAAGTAGTCAGATAAGTTGTTCTAACTAGACAGAATCAATATCCTATATTACTCCAGCAGCCAAGGCAGCTGTGATAACAGAAAATAATGTATTTAATCCATTTTAAGCACAGATGAGTATTCATTTACCCAAAGCATACCCATCTGCCATTTTCCCTTGTGCTATGATTTCTGTTTCCATAAGTTGGGCCACATTACACAACATGATGGGTGTTTTGCAGTGCTTCACTTCTGCTACAAAGGTGCAAAGCAGATGAATCTGAGAAAACCAACATGCCAGGCAATGTGGTCTCCAGTTTTAGAAGTGCAGGAGCTAGAACATCCCAGTCCACATGAAGACCATCTCCAGCTGCTGCCTGCCAGGCTGATGAAGCGCAGCTGGCAAGGCCAGAGACCATGAAATTCTCCATAGAGCCCCCCACGCTCTCAGAGTGGGACAACGTGCAATGGGGTAAGCATGGACTTTTTAGCTTCCCACTCCAGCACTGGGGGAAGTGTGGTAGGACAGCCTCGTACATCTGTACACCACATGGCAGGGTGGACCACAGCTCAGTCTCTTCCATCAGCCAGCAGTTTTGTAGTGCATAGATGTTCAGCCATTGCTGCCCTTCAGTTTATGAGTTTGTCGTTCTTGTATCTCTTAATATTTTCCTAAGATTACAAATATTGGGCTGAAATGCATTCTAACTTGCAGGTAATGCCTCTTCTTTGATGCTAAATGAAATTATGCACAGTAAAATGATGCTGAAACTGGTCATCTGTCTCTGTAATCTGTCCCCATATGAAAGTTTCTCCCTCCCCATAACATTTTTTGAAGAATGCAGATCAGTAAATTTCCCATAAAGGCCCGTGTAACATGTATCTGTAACTCAGAAAAATGTCCTAAAGCACACATCCTTCATGTCTTCTTTGGAAATCCTGTTCCAGCTTCCAGTGCTCTGCAAGGCTATCAGGAACTCAGATGAGGCTCTTGGTATATATGTTATTGCAAAGCCATTAATCTGCTTAGGGACCACATGAGTTCTGATTCTCATAGAGAAGGAAGGAAACTTTTATCGCAGTAGAAATTTAGGATCATCACTTACACTGACATTTACAGAAGCATCACATGAAAACACACACAGAGCAGTCTGGACAGGCAGCTCAGTGTGTTTCCTCCACATTCTCTTTAGTGTTTTCCATAGGCTTTGCAATCAAATGAATGGGGATCTTATTTCTATTATGTTCTCAGATTGCTTCCACAGAGGAAGAGCTGGCTTTTACATCCTAAGCCAAACTTAGAGAGTTATTTGTATTCAAATCCTTCCCCTCACAAGGATTTCTTAATCTTCAACTCAAGAAAGATTTTTCAACCTACTTGCCACGATGCCACTATCAGGATTTCCCAGCTTTAAAAACATCCCTTGGAGTTAGCCAGTTGGAGGCATCATGTGCTGAACACTTTACAGAATCAGCTAAATATATACTCCATTGTTTGACTGAGTATTAGCAAATCACTAACCCACAGAGGGATGAAATGTTCTTTTCAATCTGAAATGCAAAGAAAGCATATAAATGTGTATTTTTTTCAGACGCTGGACATTATATTCCAAACAAACATGGAAATTAACTATATATTTTATGGAAACCTAGAAATATTATGAATATATGGGATCACACTGAGTCTAGACTGCGACTAGACAAAAGGGAAATAAAACACATTAGGTTGCCACAGGTTTAGGCTGTTCAACCACAAATTTTGATTTAAAGGTTTCTGTAAAAATATAAGATGCTCTTAATCCCATGTAAGACCTCATAACCAACATCTAAAAAGTCAACATTTTGTTTATTAAGAAATAGAGTGTCATTTCCAAGAAAGTGAGACACAGGAGCTCAAATAGTTTGAGGAACTTCTGGCATTTTCAAATGGCTAAAAAAGCCCCATGACATACATCATTCCATTTTCCCAAATAACAAATTCTTGCACAGAGGGTGGGACTGTCACCGACACTAAGTATGCCAGCCTTTTCCAAGAGAGAGTCAGCTGAGTCACACAAGGGAACAGCAATTTTGCACCATGAAGGAAGCCTGGCTTCCTTCTCCTCCATTAAGTCCATCAGACTCCCTGTGCCACCAGCCTGGACATCTTTTTTGCCAGCACTCCAGGCTGTCTGGGAACACAGCTGTGGGCAAGGTCTTCCTGCTGGTGGCTTTGCCATTTTCAGAGCTGGATATGTGCGCTAGGATTGCCTCTTTATAGATGTTAAGGGCTTGACCGCCACTGCATGGAAAGGGGAGGGAAAATAATAAGGGCGTCCCTGTTTCTTACCAAAGGAAAATTTTTACCAATGGAGAGAACAAGATGGGCTGCTCTGGTTTCATGGAAAACAGGGAGAGCAAAGCACTCCCAGAAGGCCTGCCACTACTCACAGCCCTTGGACTCTTGATGGAGCACAGCAAGGAGAGCACATGAGCAGCTGAATCCCAAGCAATGCCCATGGGACTTCCAGCTCCCTGAAGGAACCTCTCACATGTACACGGTAAAGCAAAAGCTGCAACCTTATTTAACTATCTTGATCTGGCCCAGAAAAAGTCAATGCGTTGTCCTCTGCTCCACTCTTCTGCCATGGTGGCTGCCTGAATCCAAGGAATGGACAGTACTATGCTGTACAAGAGGACAGAAAACATTCATCAGAAAGGCAGGAGGATTTATAAAAGCAGGACCACATCCTCAAAAGAATCCCAAGCCTTCTGAAAAAAAACCACTGCTGGACCCATCCATGTAAAGACAGGCTGAGATATATACTTGAGCTGAAAAGGAAAGGCCTCTGATGCTGTGTTTTGGAGGAAGGCAGTCTGACTTCCTCCATTAGGGGCAACAACCAGTTCTGCAGGCATCATCATACCACTTCTGCCAGAGAGTCAGCTTGCCATGCCTGGTGTCCTTAGTCAAAATGAAGGTTGTACTCAACTCCTAAACCATTCAAAGCCACAGAAAAATTAACTCAGCCAGTTGGTAATGCCACAGCTTTCACTGCCTATCATGTAGGATTTTAAGAAAGAATAATCAACAAAAAATTGTCCATTTAAAGGAAGGTTATGATTATTTACATATTTTACTATACTTTTTTCTTTAAACCTGTTGTTGCTAATTTCTGCAAAAGCACTTGCACCTTCTTACTGAGCTGGTTCAAATATTATATTAAGCTTCACACACCAGAACAAGTCAAAAATAATTTGATGATCATTATAATTATGTTCTTCTAACTTCCTTCTACCATAGTGTAACAGGCATTGTGGATAAGGAAGAAATATCTGGTGTCCTATCTTGACTTCCAGAAAGCCTCTTCCAGTCTCTCATGACATTCCCGTAAGTAACTGAGAAAACATGGTCTATGTGAATGTTGTTGCATAAAGATTCCCAGAGCATAGCTATGAATGTTTCCTTCTCGACACTGAGAACATTTGAAGTTATTTTCTGCATGCTTGTTACAGTTATTCAGTTCTGTTTGGTATTTTAGTAACAATTTGGATATCCAGGAGAAAATATGCCTATTAAATCTGCAGGATCACATAGAACTAGGAGGGACTGCACGTGTGTTGGAGAACAGGATTAGGATTCAAAATGACAGTGAAAAGCTGGAAAAAACGTTGGAAAAATGAGACTGCAGCTCAAGATGGACAAGTTCAGGGTGCTATACTCTACCTAGAATAATCAACGGCATAAATACAGGGAGAGAAACAGGAAGGTGGATGGCACTACCATCTGACGTCAAGGTGGAGTTGAATGAAAAAAATCATGTTGATATAGAAAAGACAAAAATCCTACTAGCAAGTCTAAGTAATGGCATATCTTGCAAGTCACAAGAACTGTAACTTGCAATATATCAAGAGTTTTAGTGAAACTTTGATTGGAGCACCATGTCCAGGTTTGGACACTGTACGTGATGAAATAATCATCACTGGGGATCCAGAAAAGAGCAGCCTGAAAGAAACTTTATACTTATGGGCATAGTGAGGCACTGGAAGAGGACAGCTGAGAAGACTGTCGAGTTTCTACAATCAGAGCTTTTAAGAAAATGTTGGATAATTAGGAATCATTAATTATATGGACACAAATTAATCCTGGCCAAAGGAGGAAAGATGACCTAAACAGACTCTCAAGGTTGCTTTTTTTGTTTCTCTAAAGTGCTAGGTTTTTATGACAGTCCACATGCAGGGTAAGAGAAAGTCCTTCAGCATTTTAGTCAGGGTGCATAGTGTGGGAAAGACAAGCTATTTAAACAGGCTTAATTTTTCTAAGCAAATAAACCAAGAAGATGGCAAAGAGTCTACCCAACATTACCAGGGCCCCAGCCCAAAGCAGCTTGTAACCTGCATCTCTGAGGGGTGAGAAGGAAAATTATCTGGACTTCACAGACACAGACAGCCTCACTTAGCTCCCTCTCTAACCCAGGTATTTCTGCTGAGAGGTAGGATGAAGGGGGGTATTTTCATCTTCAACCTTAACAATGTCTCTTTAAAGCTTTTTACCATTTCAGCTGAAGTAGGACTAATTCCGACTGCTCAGCGGTGGGTCATCACTTGCTTCCAGCTTCCTTTATGTGTATGGACACAAATGCCACACATCGTTCGCAGTTTAATTTCCTTCTCCCTCAGCAAATAAAAGCTATCTTTCTTTTCACCCTTAACTCTTTAATTAATAGATTGCTAGATATCAATATCTACCCCCTCTGTATTAGACATGCCATTACTACACCATCTGATTGCTATCTTGGGGGATTATGGGTCTGCTGCAAGCAACAGACAACAGGAGGCAATTGACTGGCCTAGGAGCACACAAATTTCAAATCACTAAGGGAAGAGGGTTCTTAGAAATGGCAGACATTCATCTACCCTGGGACAGATCAAGGACTAGATTTCCCAGAAGCTGTTCTCCCAGAAACTCTCTCAAAATCCGACCCAGCAATCCATTAAGTTTAAGAGCAAGCAAGCCAGCAACATGCAGATGAGCCAGCTCTCAGACTCAGTAATGACTCAATTCAAAATCATTAATGCCAAATACATATAACATCAGCACATCCCTGGGAAAAGCAAATCCCCATAAATCTGGGGAAAAGAATTCCAGGCAGTTTTTGTAATGACATGTATTCACTGATACTGGAGGGGAGAAAAACACACAAACCTTGCTCAGAATATAGTTTCTACTAGTCTGTAACAAAGATACTCCAAAATAGGTGGATTCTCTTTGCAGTCTTCAACCATTGATCTCGCAGATTACAGGACTTTAACACCTACAGGCAAATGCCTTTTTGCTGGCCAGAAATCCTTCCTTAGTGATCCTATTCATTTCAGCCAGCATGCTTCAGTTCATTCTGTGCAGTGTGAGCAACAACTTCATCCCTCCTGAGGAGCTACATGGCACTAGTCTTTGACTCCTCAGAGCCTTCACAACACTTTTCTTCTGGAAGAAGAGTCCACTTAGCAGAAGAGTCCTCAACAGAAAATTGTATCCAGTCTTATAGGCTATTCACCTTGTAAGTCTCTTGCATAGCAAAATGGTAGCTCTGATTTTAACCTTGACTCCTGAAACAGTACCCAGTTACCATATATTTAGCACTTGTTTAGCGGTTCCCATTCCAATACCTGTCAAGCAAATCCTTCTCCCGGTGATAAAAAGGCTCTAGGAAAAAAAACCATAACAATTCAAGCTTAATTCCTTGGTGTGAATCCAAAATGTCTCTATAGGATTTCACTGACTTTCCCTAACAATTAATTTGATTTGTATAGTTTCCAGCAAACCGATGCCCCTCCTCTGAATAGCACTGGTCTGGGTCAGTGTCTTGTTATGGGAGCAGTCATTAGCACAGTTAGGCCACTATTTACAGTCGTAATATGTTCACAGCCCTTAACATGAATGTGCCCATGGATCTACCATGCAGCAGGGCACATCATGTAGTGAAAATACTTCCAGGTACTAGAGAAGATGTGGCTGAGGGGCTACCGGGAAAGCTGGCAGGAGGCTGCAGGCTTCTGGTGATGGGGATGACTCCTCCTGCAGGCTGGATCCAGCCTACGGACTGCCTGGGGGCCTCTGCTTCCTCTTGAACCCCTCACTGGGCACCTCCTGGGCATCAGTCCTCCTCCTGCAATGGTTTTCAATGTGACTTCCCAGGGAAAGTGCCTTTTCCCTTACAGTCCCTGACTTACCCCTGACTGAGCATTGAGAAACTGTCCTCCAGAGTATTTATGCACTGCTGGCTCACAGGATACATAATGGCATCCCCTGTTGTCACACCAACAAAAGACTTGAGCCTATCAGTTTAGCTAAACCATGACTTTAAAAGTGTCTCCATGTCTTGATGTTTTGTGGCCTTCCCTTCCCTTCCCTTCCCTTCCCTTCCCTTCCCTTCCCTTCCCTTCCCTTCCCTTCCCTTCCCTTCCCTTCCCTTCCCTTCCCTTCCCTTCCCTTCCCTTCCCTTCCCTTCCCTTCCCTTCCCTTCCCTTCCCTTCCCTTCTATATAGTTGATGTCAAAACTGGAGGAACAGCAAATACAGGAATTAGAATCAAACTAAAAAAATCAGTTGCAAATCTCAGAACCAGATAAACTGCCTCAAAAAACCCTAGCATTTTCATACAAAGTTATGAAATGAAGTACACTCTTAAGCTACCTTCAGCAGAAGACCTTCTCCATATTTCTGTCCTAGGCATTTCCAACAGAACTGAACTGAGGGAAACGTATGATAGAGTTAAGCTATGCTTGGGTAACAGGAGATATAATAAATAGCAGGCATGGTAGCAGAAGCAATAATGTTTTTATATTGCCGTCTGGAAAAGCTTATTAGTATTTTTTCCATTTTGCAATTTTCCCCATAGCAGCGTTAAAGAATGACACATACTCTACCTGTAGGGTTTATGAGAAAGGCACCACATGCTTTCTACATGAGAAGATATTCACAGTCTTTGCACCATCAAATCAGCAGTTTCCTAACTCCGTATAGCTTGTTTACCCAGCAAATACGTGTTCTGGACAGGGTACTTGCCAAATGCTGGTCACTGGGCTGTTAGTGCCCATTGTTTCCTGCCAAACAAAACTGAAGCATGTGCTTTTTTAATGAAATTGCACAGAAAAACATGTTAGAGCTTTCTATTAAAAAAAATGGAGACTCTATATGAAATCACAGCTCTTTATTCAAGCAGTATCACAATCAACTTGATAATGTTTCAGTTTTTCTATTACTACCAGCTGTGGATGCAGAGTAAGCCCAAACTTCATGCAATATGGTCTTATTTTGTCTAATATTTTGTATGTAAATTGTGTCCAAAGGGCTTTACAGAAGTAAATACACAGCTACGGGGAAAAATAGCAGTGTCTGAGACAAGTAAAACAGACCAGCAAAGAACTGGAGACTAAAGAGGCAAAGAGATGCAGGTATTCTTGGAGGCAGCCACTACAGAGGATCCCAGTCAGAAGGACAACGGCTGGGGAAAAGCCTCTGCATACAAGCAAGGGAAAAGGTTCATGTAAGCTTAGCAGGAACCCTAAACCTATGGTCTGACCTTATATCATACCAAACACTTCTTGAAAGGCATTTCACCGGGAACGAGGGCTGCCCTGAAGCTCTCAGCAGATCAAGCTGGCTGGACATACTTGAGAACAAGGTTTCAGATGAAGCACAGCAAAATTAAAGGGAAACAACTTTTCAAATAAACCATCTAACATAAACTAATAAAGGCAGATGAACCATACATGCATTTTTGCAGCCATAAATGAAATTAATTATGCAGCTATGAACTCAGAACTGCGTTTTGATTCTACTACTAACTGTGGGTTCTGTTCTTGGCCGTATGCTTAAACTAATTAGATAAGATAGTAACAGAACAAAACAGTTCAAAATTACTATGACTATCATTAGAAATGCATGCCAATCTGCTAGTAAATAGGTATTTCAAAAATAGCAGAGCAACACTGAATTAGATTTATTCAGCTATTGTGCAATGTTACATATCATTTAAGCACAAAAGGAAAATTCCTTAGCTAATCTTTATGATTTACATAGATATCGGTACATTAGGCAAAGTATTGATTATCATTAATGGTTGCACATTTATATAGACATTGTTCCTGTCTTCCTTTTAACACAGAATAAATTAGAGAAATTTACCATAGACATTTAAATACGCCTGTCTTTAAAATCTCAAAAGAAGAAAGGAAAATTCTTAATTTAGAAGAAGAGATTGATTTAAGTTATTTATACATGGTAAAGAAACCTACTTTCACTGCAAAGCAAATGTTCCAGAAAAAGTCTTCCCATATCTAGTCCAGACAATGACATATGCATTGCAGTAATAACACAGATGCTACAGGGCTTTGGCCTTACATAAATTTAGATTTCTGGATCTTAAAATGAATACCTTCTGAGTAATCATAATGTAATTACTTAAACCAGATTACTTGATTAGAATGGCATGTTAATATAAGAATCTTGTCATTTAGATTTTGCTCTTAACTATCTTCCCTTTTTCCCTAGATAATCATCATTACAGTAACGACAACGATAAAGGCCCATATGTTTCTTTGTCTTACATGCTGCTGATTGAGGGAGCGTGGTGCAAGTTAATGTAAAATGAGCTTCACAGCACATGTGCCAGATAAAGATGCCTACGCAGAATTATGTGAGAGCAGTCGCGGCCCCAGAAAGCAGGGCACCCAGTGCCTAGAAGGCTGCCGGCTGAGATGGGGGTACGGTTCATCGGGGATCGCAGAATCAGTGGGGAGCAGGAGGGGACACACATGGCGACACACACGACACAGGCTTTGCCACATGATTGCTTCATCATAACCACAGATACCTACACTTGTTAAGATGAAAGAGGCTAATGCTGTCTGATGGGGTATTAATATGCAATGTGCAGGAAGCACACGCTGCAGATGTCCCAGCCAGTACAAACCCCGTTTTTTGAAACCTGGCAGCTCCATGAATGGAGGTCACTCGTGTCTGTAACCCACCTCTTTTCTGGAGGCGCATCTGCCACTGGTGTAACTGTGCCGATGCAATTCTCTCAGGTAAGCATGGTCCATGCCAGCACTGAATGACTTGTATGGCGGTACTGCAAGTTGTGTCTGCACCAAGACTTTGCACCAGGACAGCCATCCCAGTGTCTGAACTTCAGGTGCAGATGAGTTCCCAGAGTACTCCACAGTACTACCCTGCAGCTCCTATAGTGGCTCCTGTAGTGGCTCCTGTAGTGCTCCACACTAATTTCTCATGATCACAGCGAAGAGCACAGATTGAGAGCAAGGTTTATGAGAAGATCTGGTGTCACAAAATAGGAAGCTCTTTGCAATAGTCTTTGCTGTCCTGAAAGGTAAAGGATGCTTTCATGGCTGTATTTTAGCACTTCTGCAGCTACTCAACCGGTATCTTTTCACTCTTACTGTCTACCCACGGACAACAGTGAGCCCTGCCATATAGCAGCACAAGCTGCTTTCCCGGGCTTGTTGACTTGTTCCCAATTCATCTAAACACTTTTTGCAGGACAGGGGAGCATCTACCTCCATCCTTTTGCTGTGCTACTTGCAATGTGAGAAAGCAGAGGGTGGTTGGCTTTCTCTTTCAAAGGCTAATCTTCATGTATCACTCCTTGATGTTGGGTGCTGCTTGTGTTGTATGCTGTAATTTTTCCTTTAGCGATATAAATTTAATCTCTACTGTTAAGCAGAAAAATCCTGTGCAGGGCTGGCAGTTGTCATGTGAGTGTATACCGGTGCTATGCTGACCTGTGTGCTTAAACAACTACTCAGTATGTCCCCTGCTAATATGTACAAAGATACCTTGAAAGCAAAAATACCTTCATGGCACTGCCCTCACGCTTATATTTTTCTCATGGGGAATGATTAAAAATGGTGCCCATGAGAGACAGAGAGAAAATAAAGAAGACAGGGGAGAAAGAACTGCTACAGTGCTAGACTGACTAAATTGCTTCTGGCATTTCAAATACTTTATTCGGTTCAATGTGTACATGGGAAAATCACTGGGATACACATTTTCAAACTAACCACTAGTTTTCATGAACTTCCTTCATCAAGAGAGAAGCTCAGTTTAAAATAACTTGGCCTTGGTTTCTTCAGAGGTGTTGAGCATTACTGTTTCACATTGACCTGAATCTGTGCTATGGATGCTCTACCCTTTTGAAAACCAGTCCCATACTGGCCACACAATATCTCTATTTGCATCTGAATATGTGTTCCTTGATGTGTAGCACATAATCAGATTGTTTTTTCCAGTGTTCAAAGAAAGAAAGGTAAAGAATGTCACTGGAGTTCAAAGTACTCATGGGTTTGATTCACATCTCAGTTGTTGATCTGGGAGAGACTTTCTCTTCCAAAGAGAAGCTTGGCCTCATTACTGCTGACATTAATCCCTGACAGCAGAAAGGAAGGACTGGTTCCTTAATTTAAAGCAGATCTATTGATTGCATTCATAAACAAGAAGGAAGAGCTGGGATTTCTGCATGACCTTTATCCTCCCTCTTCATTTTAAAAAGGCAAAATAAAACAATTCTGTTGACCTCAGCTGTGCAAGATTTGTGGGTTGGGATACTGTGCTGTAACCACCCAGCCCATCTCCCTGCTACAAAATCCACTATTGATTGCTCATGGTCTTGATGAATTGACCTTGATTTTCTCTTTCCAAGTGAAACTTTATATGCTGCCTGGAAAAGAGTCCAACTGCTTGTTTAACCGTGCAAGGAATAGCTTTGGGGTGGAGGCTGCACTCCTTGCCAACACCAATTGCCTGTGGAAAGCTTTCTGGCTTAGGAAACACTGAATGCTTCAACACCCATCACAGCTTTTCCTCTTCTTTCTTAAAAGATGTTTAATCTACACTTGGGCAGGTACTTTAAATAGGGTGGAAGACCTTACTGGGGAATGGGAGAAGGCCTCCTTATGAAAACAACCTGAAAGCCTCTTTCTAAGACTCTTTTCTAAAGGTTGCAGATGATAAACCTCTATTTTTGGCATGACAGACGGAAGGCAAGTCCAGCATTAGCAGAGTTTGCTATTTCACATCACAGCTGACCTCCCTCTACAATATATACTCAAAGCATATTTGTTGTTTCTGGAAGAATTATTTCTGACAAGAGAAAAGAGCTGTCTCTTGAAAATTCAGGGTAGCTATTCATCAGAATAGATGTCAAAAGCTTTAAACATGACCACTCAGCCAAAGCCTTCTTTCTGACAAAAAACATTTTCTTTAATGATGCAGATAAAGATGACAGACTTGACTGATAGTTGTTGTTCAGTTTCATGCTGTTAATATTTACCTTCATGGACAAAATCACCCTGCATTCTCAGCACTTCACAGTTCTTGTGCAATGAAAATTACAGAGATTTGAATTTGAAGGTTTTTTTCAATATCTCTTCATCTGAACGGGAATAAAATCGTAGTAATATTTTGGAGTGATTTGGTGAAAAGCGAAAGTGATTTGGTGAAGGCTGGCCCTTCAGTCCTTTGCTACAGTATGAAGAGAAAACCTAGCTCAAGGTAGCATCACTTTATTCACTTTTGCCCCTCTATTCCTGCTTAAACTTATAGCGAAGGGGTCCAGTATGCTGTAAGTCAGATCTGTAGTAAAGCAAGATAGAAGAGAGGGTCACAGAGTGGGTCAGATATTCTCATAAAAGCACTTCAGTTTCCAGGGCACCCCTTTGGCTGCCCTTGCCTCATGATTTTTCTGTAGAAAACACTGATGTGTATAGACATTAGCAGTGCTTTCATTGTCTTGTTTCTTTGAGCATAAAACATTTATTTAAGGCAACAGAAGGCAGAAGGTCTCCTTCTATGACAAGGTGACCCGCTTAGTGGATGAGGGGAAGGCTGTGGATGTTGTCTACTTGGACTTCAGTAAGGCCTTTGACACCGTCTCCCACAGCATTCTCCTGCAGAAGCTGGGTGCTCACGGCTTGGACAAGTGCACTCTGAGCTGGGTTAAAAACTGGCTGGACGGCCGAGCCCAGAGAGTGGTGGTGAATGGAGCCAAATCCAGTTGGCGGCCGGTCACGAGTGGTGTTCCCCAAGGCTCAGTGTTGGGACCGGTCCTGTTCAATATCTTTATCGATGATCTGGATGAGGGAATCGAGTGCACCCTCAGTAAATTTGCAGATGACACCAAGTTAGGTGGGAGTGTCGATCTGCTGGAGGGTAGGAAGGCCCTGCAGAGGGACCTGGACAGGCTGGATTGTTGGGCTGGGACCAACTGTATGAGGTTCAACAAGGCCAAGTGCCGCGTCCTGCACTTCGGTCACAACAGCCCCAGGCAACGCTACCAGCTTGGAGAGGAGTGGCTGGAAAGCAGCCTGGCTGAAAAGGACCTGGGGGTGATGGTTGACAGCTGCCTAAACATGAGCCAGCAGTGTGCCCAGGTGGCCAAGAGGGCATGGCATCCTGGCTTGTATCAGGAATAGCGTGGCCAGCAGGACCAGGGAGGTGATAGTGCCCCTGTATTTGGCACTGGTGAGGCCGCACCTCGAGTACTGTGTTCAGTTTTGGGCCCCTCACTTCAAGAAGGACATCGAGGTGCTGGAGCGTGTCCAGAGAAGGGCAACGAGGTTTGTGAAGGGTCTAGAGCACAAGTCTTAGGAGGAGTGGCTGAGGGAGCTGGGGTTGTTTAGTTTGGAGAAGAGGAGGCTGAGGGGAGACCTTATTGCCCTCTACAATTATCTGAAAGGAGGTTGTAGAGAGGTGGGGGTCGGTCTCTTCACCCCAGTAACAAGCAATAGGATGAGAGGAAATGGCCTCAAGCTGCGCCAGGGTAAGTTTAGGTTGGATATTAGGAAAAACTTCTTTACTGAAAGAGTAGTCAGGCACTGGAACAGGTTGCCCAGGGAAGTGGTTGAGTCCCCATCCCTGGAGGTATTTAAAAGACGGGTAGATGCAGTGCTTGAGGACATGGTTTAGTGGTGGACTTGGCAGTGGTAGGTTAACGGTTGGACCTGATGATCCTAAGGGTCTTTTCCAACCTTAACAATTCTATGATTCTATGATTCTATGAACTTAAGAGTATGTTTTTCATAGAAATACAGGACTAGAAAGGATGTCCGGGGTCACTGGGTCTTGTCTTGCTTTGCAGTAAATGTTCCATAAAGACCTTCATGAAGTGAACAAGTTTCACCTTTAAATTTGTTAGGTATTTTTGTCTCCACTGCTCTTGTTCCAGAGCCTCCTTTCTGTGATGGCAAAAAAATATTCTTCTTATTTCCCACTTAAATATATTCTTGCAGCAGGATAAGGAGTAGGTAGGCAGCTGAAGAGGTAGGGGAGGGTCTGTTGAACCTTGGTAGTGATGTGGGCTAAGGTTTTCCTTTCTCCTGAAAAGCACAGGAGGAAAACAACAAAAAACTCCCCATCTACATGCAAAGACTTATGTCGCTCTTCCATTTCCTCCTCTCCTTTCTGCCACCTCCAGTTAAATTATAGAGCAATAATGTCCACTTGTTAACTTCAGTTCACTAGGAGAAACCAAGCTCTTTTTATTTCTCTCAAAGAAGATCCTCTCTATTCTCTCCACTGTGCAAACAACCCTTCCCTGTATCTGCTCCTCTGCAATTAACTCTTCCTTGAGCATTCACAGCCAGAGCAGAGAGCAACACTCCAGGGGAGCACTTGTTGATGAGATTATATCCAATGGAAACATCTTGCCTTGTTCATCATGGGAACATATTTGTGTATTTCACAGCTGGAACACAGTTGTTGCTCATACTGGTCCCAGGATTGCTGCTAATTACATCCAGCTCTTAATAACTCAGCTCTTTTTTTCTGGTCAGGTCTTTCTTAGTGATGAATTCCTACATTACTGCAGAAGATGCTTTTCTATTACCTCCTAACTACACGGTCCTGCGCTTTATATTGTTGCCCTTTTTTTTCATGTCTATTACTGCACTTTTGAAGACTATCCTCTTCTTCCTGTTTGACATATAAAGGTCTCTTTGAAGCCAGTGCCTTCCAGCTTGCCTTTTCATAGCCTCCAGCCGCGCCGGCAGCCACCCCTTGTGATCCTGCAGACCACAGGCCTCCACATTTTGTACACAGAGGCTACTGCAGACTCAGAGGTGAGAGAAATAAAGAGATCTCTCTCTAGCACTTTCTTACTTAGCACTTTCACATTTCTAATTTAACTTCTATCATCTGTTCTCTTCTCTCTTAAGCAAGAAAGGTGACTGCATTGACACAGGCCATCTGTGTACTTCAAGGTATAAGAATAAAAAATGTGCTTCTGCCGTCATAGAAAACAGTTCAGGGGAGTTGTGCTTTAGGTATCAGAGTAAAATTTGTCTTTGGACAAGAATGCATTTGGAGTTTCTGTTACTTCACAGAAGTTCCCTCCAGTTTTGTCTTAATACTGTCCAACTACATTTTCAAAAAGGCTTTGGAATAATAGGTCCATTCATCTTAATCCTAATAATAAACATAATAAAAATGTTTTTTCAGCTTACAAATATCTCCCCTCTGAAATTACTGAAAGTCCCTTGCTGACATCAGCTCTGAGGAATTCCTGATGCTGGTTAGTTAGATTTACATCATTCACTATTTAAAGTATGGGAATTTAGCTAGAATTACACTAACATAACGTCCCAAAAACTTGTAGGATAATTATTTGCAAGCTCAGTACCATATATTTAATTCCAAGAACTGTCATTTGCTCAATCTGTATTTATTTGCATCTGACTTATCTTTAGATTTGTAAAGACTTTAGATTTGTAAAGACCAACAAATAAAAAATACAGTGGTTGTTAGCAATGTTTTACTTAAATGATCTGGAGAGTTTATTTTGAGAGGTAAAGACGGTTGGGCAAGAGGACTGTAGACCTAGAATGACATCTAAAGTGGCATAGAGATGACAAGTATTCAAAAGATGGAATGAACATCGCCAGAAATTAAATGGAAAACAAGAACCAAATGGGCTATAAAGAATATGAGACAGATAGAAGTGGAAGAAACTGGAGAGAAGAGGGCAGCTTCTGTACATCTCTTTCAGACACCTCACTTCAGTGCTACAAAAGCCCAAGGACTCTCACCCTCTGCAGCAGACGTCTAGGCCAGTAGTAATGAAACACCAGCACCACTGGCACTGACAGAGATTTGGGTGGGCACCAGTAGTAACGTCTACAGCACTTCATATTATAAAAGGATTTTTTTCATACCACACCCATATATAGCCTCCCTACATGCAAACTTTTTGAAGAGCAGGAATGAAGACTCTGGTGGAATGGCATAACCCAGAGGCTATTTCTGTGTGGGAGTGAGTGCTGAGCTTCAGTTGCATCCCACTTCAGAAGCAAGCTGATCAACTCTCTCGACACAATTGATATTATTGTTTAAATTCTGGAAAAGTAAATTGATTAATGCAGTTAAAAGTGCCTAAAAAAAAGGTTAAAAATTGTGAAGTGTTATATACATACACCATGACCCTTAAGATGCTTGGCTTTATAATGATGAAGCCGAGGGGTAAAAAAGTAAAACCAAGTGCTGGCAGATGTTCTCAAAAATGATAGATACTCAGGCACATAGTGATTGAATGAAAGAGCAAAGCGTTATTAAAAACAAAAGATTTTGTAGAATGTTTGTTGTTAAATGCCCTTTTGAAAGGCATCACAAAAAATTGGTTTTCAAAGTGGAAGACAGAATTCTTACTACTTGAGCAGCATGCTTAGGAAATAACATGTTTGACTGAAGTAATGTGATATTACAGTATTTTGAGATGAAGGATGAGTTTATTTTTTTAATTAACTTGTAATTCTCTCCAAAGCTCCTAATCCACTTTAATGGGATGCACAACAACAAGAACTAAACCCGACTTTACTATTTAATAAATTATTACGTGGCATGTTGTATTGTTCAATACGGAAAGCTCCTATCTGACAAGGACTGCATAAAAGAAACTATATTGTCTTCTGCTATGTCATTCTTGAAGATTTAGGTGTAAAAGTACTGAATGCATCAAAATATGCAGCAGGATACACTCAGGTATGATATTACAAACCTACTGAAAGAGAATTTGGACCAAGAGAAATACTTTTGAGTTTG
This sequence comes from Theristicus caerulescens, assembly GCA_020745775.1. Lineage (NCBI taxonomy): Eukaryota > Metazoa > Chordata > Aves > Pelecaniformes > Threskiornithidae > Theristicus > Theristicus caerulescens. Next base: position 113,845,408 of record CM036559.1, on the reverse strand, counting down.
TTTACATTAAAGAGTTCTGAGACAAGATTGACAATTACAATTAAGTATCCGTATCTTATTGTATTAAAAGAGTAACTACACTCCATGAACAACAAAATCAAAAAGATGTTTGTGAACTTAATGCCTGAAATTTATTTTGTTACATCAAACCCCACGTATTTCCTAACAAATGACGAACCAAATCTGAGATACTTGTGGACTCTTACCCTTATGAAAAAGTAAGTGGGCATTCATGAGGCATTTCACTGCCACACATGAAGCAGTTCAGACAAAGCAAAACACTTAAGGCCAAAAATTATAAGAAATAACAAATAAGTGAAAATTGTAAAGAAAATATAAAGGGAATTGTTTCGCAAGCACTAGTTCAAGATAATTCTGGAAAAGGGAGTTCATAGCATTCAGTGATGTTGATGAATAAAAGCACAGGACAAGTTAGTCACATGCAAGTGTTTATTCAGATTTTGGGAGAGGTAACATTATGGCTAGCCTCCATTGGCCAGAATCATCCATAACTGTGTTATCAACAGTAGCCCACGGGCTTCATGTGTTTTGCTAATTTTAATCTTGATCTCAAAACACTAAAGCATCTATTTCAAGATCATGAAAAAAATGTGCGAAGTATGCTCAAGCTTCAAGAGAAACTATTTTCAAGGATTACATTTGAAAAATTAAAATGTTTCCTATTATTGAAGCTACTTTGATAAGAGAGCATTTTCACAAGAGTGCTGACAGTAATTATGCAACATGGAGGTATTAAGTAATCTTTTCAATTTAATTATTTCATGATAAGTTTAATCATATTTTTTATTTGGGAAAAAAAACAACAAAAAAAAAAATTAGAATGATCCAGTTCATCATGAACCCTGATAAAGCTAAATTTAAAGTATTATAAATGCAGAATTTTGTCCATTTGGCTGTAAACAAGGTATAGACGGAGAATATGAATTATTAGCTGAATTAAATTTGTAAAATTTATATAGGATTCATATAAGAGAACAATTAAAAACTCTTCAATGTGAAACACCAAGTATCAACAGCAAAAATTAAATCCTAAGAGCCTAGAAATTCTTGCACATTAAATTTTTACCACTGACTGAAATTTTTTGAATCAATGCATTTCTCTGAAAAGTTTTTATCATTTAAGAATTACATAAAATGCAATACAAGTAAATGTCTTACAGAGTAAATGAGTGTGTCACATGTAACTCTCAAAGCAGCCACATCCAGGTACAGGATTATGCAGAGGCACAGATCTGCAACAGCAGACATCATAGCATTAAGTCCCTACATTGCCAGCTACTCACACTAGCACCTCTACTCATAGGAAAGCTGATTTTTGTAATAAGTTGGTCTTCAGACCCCCAAAAAGTTGCCACCACTGGATAAGGCTTTTCATAGAGTAAATGAAGAGGTCGAGACATATTCTAAGAGGGATTATAGGCAGTTAAGTGAGGTGTTTTGTTTTACCATTGATTTTGTAAGAATCCTAGGCTCCACTCTGCGCAACTTGGTCTTTCCAAACACCAAACAGGAGAGCAGGAGTCAGTCATACAAAAGGCCAGGCATACTGGCAAGATATCCACATAGGTGCCTCACTCAGGCCTTCTCCGTGGCTGCCAGCTTCCACTCACAATTTAGACTCCAACACCCTTATTCGGGGACAGACATTGATGGGGAGAGAGAGGAGACGAGAGGAGAGCAATGAAGGGAGTGAGTGAAGGAAAAGAAGACAGCAAATCAAGAGGTTGGAGGGTTTTTTTGAACAAACAGACAAAGAAAATAGAGCACTACTGAAGAACGAGAAGACTGACGTGTAAGCCCCTCCAACCTTGAATTTGCAGATCTCACATTGCAGGCAAACGCCTTTAAGATCAGACCAGAGAAAAATCCATGGTGGACAACCTCTGCCCCTCCTGAGTAGTGAGGTCATTCTATAAGGTGTGGAAGTCTTAACCAACATGAAGGCACTTCTCTGAGGGAGAAGACCTCTTTGGTTCCTGTCTCACCCCTCTCTCAAAGCAAGTGGGAACTCTACATGGGAATGGCAAGAACTGTAATCTGGGCCCCTACCACCCCATTCTCTGAAATCAAGGTGCCTAAACTTGTGACCTAAATTATGTCTGAAAGACAGAACATTTCAGAATTCAGAGTGCATGATCAACCTTAATTCAATTCATTTTGCATCTAGTCTAAATTGAATGAAAGAGTTTTAAAGAAAATAATAGGCAAGTACCCCATTTTTTTACTAAATACAAGTGCTTGCTTTTCCAGCTCAAACCTTTCTCCATATTTTGTACCTATCTTATTCCTAAGAAGATACAAACTAATTCTGATCTATCAAACACCTCTATGAAGCCTCAAGGAAAACTTGCACTTGAATCTTCAGTATAGGCACAATCAGACCAGGCAGGGATTCAGCACTCCACAAACAGTGCTGGAGAAAGAACTTCTTCATGAGAAGGTTACTCTCTCATTCTAGACTTCCTCTGAAATAGAACTGATGTAACAGAGTGGATTAGCTGACCTTCACAATTTGACATAAACACAAAAAATAGTACTTCTGATGCATATGAAGCTATCTCATTACTACTAAAGAAAAGAATAGCACTGTGTGTTATCATGATAATTTTCAGTAGTTTTAAAACACGTGATTTCTCCAAACTAGATACTATATCCTACAAAGCAAAACTTAATTATTTCAAAACAGCCCATAGCAACCTTAAAACCAATTTAATTTTTCAATAAGCTTCATAGATATCATTTTAATTGTAACTTAATGAGCTTAAAGTAAGCACAGTGTGGATATAATCAACCCTCCTCAGAGCCCCTTAGAGTCACTGCACGGAGAAGATTTAATCTCAGCAGCCATAGCTAAGCAATATAAACTCTCTCCTATTGAGTGGTAAAATGTACATAGTGATTCACAGTGGTTTATAATTACAGAGATTAGCATCTCATAGTCATGGATACCACAGAGTGTGTTTCTCTCTTTAAAAGAGAGATCTCCCTACCTATGAAAGGGACCAGAAAATCCAAGTGAAGCCTACGGTTGTTGAGCACTCAGTGGGAAACCCCATACCACTGGAAGGGTCAATCACTCTAGCAACAGCAAGTGTTTCCAAGCAGACCCACCTATTGGCTTTCATTCCCCGGAGCTCTCTGTAGGGTCCCAGGAAATAGCGGCAGAAGACAACTTTATTTTCTCATTCATACGTGATGAAGTCAGTTACGTGGAACTGCTCAGCATTACATTTTAATCTATGGTTCCTTGGTTTTTATGGTATGAATTTCTTCTGATGATCTGAATTTGCAGGTTCCTGTACCTTCTGGAAAGGTACTCTCAAAATTTAAACAAACTCTCAAATGAGTTAAGAATGAGCTATTCCCATTATACCTGGTCATGAATCACTCTACAGTCCCACTTTGGATTTTAAAACAACTTTTTCATTCAGTTGCTAAACAAAGGGGATGAAGCAGATGGTAGACTATATGAGGGAAATACAAAAATAGCAAGACGCAGAAGTGTTCACACTGGGATTGTGGAGGAAGCTTATGTCCAAATCCAAGAAGCAAGTCAGAAGGCTCTAGTCTATGACTGCCAAAACTCCCCAGTTGGATGGGTGGGACCTCAAGTTCTCTTGGCAAGTTCCTGTGTTTTGATGCATGCACAGAGTAGCAGTCCAAGAGCTCAGCATCTTCCTAAAACCCATTTCAGGTTAGACATTAGCCCCTCATGCTGTCATTTCTACTTCAGTTTAAACCCCGGTAGACAGAGTTGCAACTCGGCAAAGTTGCAGATGTGCAACTTTCTCAGGCATGTCAGAGCCTGAAAGTGAGATGTCTTGCCCCAGCTTCTAAACAAGACCCTCAAAATAGGCAAAGTGTTTCATGTAGATGTGAAAACAGTAAAGCATCTGGCTTGATCCAAAGCTAGAGAAGGTCCATCAGAAAGCCCCATAAAGCCCATGGAAAGCCATTTCCTACTTTCAGTGAGATTTGGATCAGGCTTTTATTGCATTACTTATAGCTCTGGAATCCACAGGTGTAAAGAAGCCCTGCACAGAAATCCTTAAAAAAGGAAATAGAAAGGGAACACCCTGTGACTTCTCATTTCAATTACAAATTTTGAAGCTAAGGCAAATAGTCAAAATAAATATGTGTTTTCACAGCTGCTCATAAGAGCTTAAAATATATAAAGCTTGAGTTATAAGGGTTTTTTTCTACTTCAGAACTGCATCATAACTTCTGCCCCCGTATGCATTTGCTCAGAGAGCCTTCTAAAATAATTTGCCAAGAACGGGAGTGCATTGCCATCTGCTAACAGTCGAATGAGACTGGAGCAAGCTTTATCCACTTTTTTAAAAAAATCTTGTCCTCATATTGCCATCCATTTCTCCTCATCCTCTGTCTTGATGTGACCTATTTTCAGTTCCTGAATGAATCCTGAGGTTATGAATAACAGGAAGAGTAATAACTTAGGCAAGAATGACTGAAGTCAGAGAGGGAGAACCCAAAGTGGGCAATGAAGTCTGCCTCCTTATAACTACATGATTGTATTTACATTTTCTTATTTACAGTTTCAGTACATTTTATAGCCTGCCAATTGTCAGTGTTGCAGGTCTCAGTGTTCCTCCTGCTTCCTTTCAGAAGTGATTCTGTAACCTAACAGTTCTCATTCCCACAAAGCATTTCTTCATATCATGTGTGCATTTAGGATGACCCTTGTTATACGTATCTCAGTTGTTGCTTATTTCAGAGTAGTTTTGACTATTATGTATTATATAGCTGCCTCTCAGAGAAAGGAAAGCTGTAGGCCTTTCCTCTTTGTCAAAGTTAGTAAGACACTGTGGCTCTGCAGTTACTTCAGTATTTCTAAACAAGGTTCTGGTGTGGAGCTACACTAGTAATGGGACCTTTTTTTTTCATAGTGGGAACCTACTCACCCATCATGAACAGCATCCCAACTGTTCTCAGTACTTCTGACTTAATGGTTCTTCTGGTTAGTGAAAAAATGTAATGGGACTTCTGCTGCATAAAGAGGAGACTCCAGCAAGCTACACAGCCCAAGGTCACAATCAGATTCCTTCAGGGAGGAGATATTCCTGTACTTGTCTCTAAATAAAGGAAACAGGAAAGGTCTCCATTGTGTTTTGGTGAAGAAGAGTCAGAGAAGAAAGTGGAAACAAAGCCAGACCCCTAGCTATACAGCCGAGATAATGTATCTCCAAAACATCCATGCAAAGCAGCAAAGATGCATCTGCTTGGGGCTGAGATTAAATACATCACCTTCTGCATCTTTCATAGGCATGTAATTCTGAAGAATTTAATCAAAGGCAATATATCTTATAAGCAGATACTGCTTTAGTACAATTATGTAGGACAATTATTGTTCCTACAAATTGATATTATGATATTACATTTTAATAAAGCCGTATGACAGGTATCCTCTGCTTATCTCTCATTTACACCCACTTTCTTTCTATAGTGTGGAGGCAGAAAATTTTCCCAAATTGGTTTAAAAAATTGGAGGGAGGTGAGGATTTCTTTTTATTTCCTTCACTGTAGTTCAAACATCAGAGCTCACTGTGACTCATCTGAGACAATATGGGAAACCAGCCTGCTCAAAAGCAATCTGCTTTCACTCTTTGCAAACGAGGTACAATTTTGCTTGTTTTGTCTCACTAATTGTAAATTTTGCAAGTGATAAAGTAGAGTCTGAGAAGTTTCATAAATTTTATTTCTGAATTCTGTTTCTATCCACACAGTGCATATTATATTCTCACATTTTCCTCATTTAAATTATTTCATCTGTGATCCAGAATAGATGGGATAGTGCCAGAGGTCTGAAAGGTAAATAAGGAAGAAAAAGGTTCCTCAAATCTTTCCATTTTGATATTGTAAATTTAACATACTCTGTTCAACAGCTGGGCTTGCAGGAAAAGCTTATAAGCAAAGAACAGGTGCCTCAGCCTTTCAAACTAGATTAGCCAGTTCAGTATCATGTTCATGGATGTGCCATACAAAGGGAAAGCCTAAATGCCAGTATTGCCTGAAGAACAGGAAGACATTTTGCTACATACATTACGTGATGTGTCGGGATATGTTCATGTTGTTTTCAGTAACATTATTCTTTCCAGTATTCCTCTAGCTGAGAGCAAAAATTACAGGCCTAAAATTTCAAATGCTCCTGATAATTTTGTACCCCATATTTGGGAAGTCATCTGGATGACCTTAGTGAAAAACAAGATGCTCAAAAGCTAAGGAGCAGTTTTTTCCTAAAATTGTGTGTCTAGAAAAACAGAACTGATTGGACTCTGGTTGGTACAAGTGAGTATTTGGATCATAGTTCTTTGCCAAAGGGTACATAGTCCCCTCATTTGGCTTCAGGGGCAGAGTAAGTAAGCATTTGGGTACAAAGTCTTAGAGACGTAAGTCTTGTATTGTAGCCCTGAACGTGTGTCAGACATGCTCTGAATGGGGATCAAAATGGGCATTAGGCTGAAATTTTATGTGTCATTATTAGAGACTGAGGTAGGACCACATCCTGGGGTTGCTACACCAACAGATGTGGGATTCTTGGATCTAGAGGTCACAGAAATGCTTTGGCAAATTCAAGGTTTGTAACTCTTCTTTTCATTTAGAAAGATCACTGATTAACTCTACTGATTTTAATGTTGTTTTTAGCTTGACCCATCATAAATGAGAAAAGAATCAAATCCAGACATTTCCACAAACAATAGCTGTGATATTTTGTCAGAGTTCAGGTAAGCAGAGAGAAGAAGCCAAATAACTGGAACTGAAACATGGTAAGGAATAAAAACCTCATAAATTTTCCAAATACAGTAAGAGCAATAAATATATCAGAGACCCTGCAGAGACAATAGATGATGAAGCTACAACAGAAAGGCTCAGAAAAAAATGAAGCCATAGCAGAAAAACTAAGTGTTATCTTGTAACCACATTTGCTGTGGGGAAAAAAAAAGGGAGGATATGCTGGTACCCATCAGAACACTTTTATGGTAAGCACATGGAAGATCTGTCTCAACTCAAGGTGTCAACAGAAGTAGTTACAGAGTGAAAAAAAGAAAGAGCAATAACAACTGGATGGGACAAGATGGTAGGAACTCATGATTTCTAAAGGTACTCTCAAGGATAAAAAAGCCAAACTACTAAATCCCTTAAAACTGCCTCATGGCCAGAAAAGTGGCAACAGTTTTTACAAAGGCTTTTGAAAGAGATTTGAGGAACTATAAGCAAATAACCTCAACATCTACATTGGGGAAATTGGTAGCAACTCTCCCAAGGAATAGAACTAGCAGGTACAAAGTGGGGAAGATCAACACAGCCTTCACAGAGGTCAAGCATCACAAATCTGCTGGAATTCTCTGATTATACTTTTAATAAATGTGTGGACAAAGAAGATGCATTTGATATAATCTACTTTCATTTCCAAAATGCATCTGGCAGGGCTTACTGTGAGACACTCTGAAAGAAGCAAACCAAAATGGACAAGAGGAAAGGTCCTCACATGGCTACACGGCTAGAAAACACAGGGTAAGAATACTTACTCAGTTTTCATGTTGTGAGAGGTCACTATGAAGCTCTGCTTGAGGCCACACTGTTCACCATATCTATAAAGAGATAGACAATATGCATAAGGGTTGTCAGCGCTTGTTAACAATACCAAGGTGTGCAAGGTAATAGAGATGCCAGCTGACTGCAGAAATGCAGAAGGGTCTTATCACTAAGTGACTGAGAGAGAAAATGACAGATCAAGTTCGGTACAGGTAAATCTAAAATAATACAGAGGAGGAAAATCGTAATTGCATGTTTATGATGCTGGGCTCTGAGACGGCAATCGCCACTCAGGAATGAGGCCATGAGGTAATTCCATGAAATAACCTGATAACATTGTAAGAAATACAAAACATTATTCTGAAAGTACTGGAAGACAAAAAAGAATCACAGGTCACTGTACAGGCAACTACATCTTCAATACTGCGGGAAATTCTTACTCCTCCATACCAAAATGGTAGGAAAAAGCATCAATAAATGCTGCTCATTTCTTACATTCTTACCTAAGCATCTGCTGTTGACCCCTCTGAGGGTTAGCAGGGCTTCACGGGCCTACTATGATCTAATGAATATTACTTTTATTCTTTCATATCTTACAGTTTAAATGTCTAAGAAAATTTGTTCTTCCTACTATTGTAACACAATACTTCAAATCCAGTAAGCAGTGTAACAGAAACACTTCCAGTCCTAGTGACTGGTGAGATAGTGATTTCAGTCTCATCACAAGTCCTTTTAGCCTAGCAGAGCTTTTTGTGTATATACAAGCTTGAACAAACAAAATAGTAGAATTTAGAAAGGAAGATGCATGACACTTTGTTTTTATGCCAGTTCACATTTGCTCCTGACAGTACAGTTTCTCACTTTTTTTTTTTCCTACTGTCTAATTCCTAAGAGAAGTTTTTCTATGGTTAATATAGCTCATGTCATTTCCCAGAGGTTGTGTCACTGTAATTTCCAATCCCTCTGCGTGGTAAAGACATCTGTGAGAATTATAAACACCCACCCTGAAATTGCAGTCTTAAGTTAGGAAAAATTCCCTTTTGAATAAATGGGAATGGCCCTTCTTGAAAAAAAGCCAGAGGCCTGTAGATGCAAGTGGAGGAAGAACTCAAATTGCTTTAGAAAATAATGAAGTAAGAGCAAGTGTTTTTCAGCACACTATGTACCAGAGCTGCAATCTGATCATTATTTCCACTCAGTCCGCAGGAACACGGTATATTCTATTATTTCACAAATAATCAGGTGGTCTCATTCTGAACAGTGTGATTTCTCCTAAATACAGTTAGAATGTTTCATAGTGAACTGTATGATTTTCTCTTGTTTCTCTCTAATGTAAAGCAGCATCTTAATTTGACACTTTGGGATGCCACAAGTAAAATTTAAGCAAAAGATGCAAGAATAGGGGGTGACTAAATAAGTCTCCCCTTCATCACCAAATAAGCACAAAAAATCTGATTCATATAGATTCATTGTACAGGCTGCCAGGACCCTAACTAGACAAGAAGATGCTCCCAATACTGTATCTCAATGTTTCAGAGAAGCATAAGGACAGAGAGGACCACAAGAGCACCACAGAGGTGCTGCAGAGGCCACTGTTTTCAGGTGAAGTTAACAGCAATTGACTTTCTCCAGGGAGAAGGGAGTCTGCTAGTAGGGTTAAGAGACCCTTCCAGCTTGTATTTCCCTAAACACTTCAGCAAAGCCTTCATGCAAGACGTGCTGAAGAACCAGTGGGTGCTATATACTTATTAGAGGACATCCGCAAGAAAGGCTGTTGCCCGGGGGACCGGTTTATGTCCTGACAGTCATGGTAGGGAGGATTTAAATACATTTAGTGACAGAAGGAAAGTGCAGGTGCCAGCAATAAGTATGTAAAAAATTTAAATGGCCAGCTGGTTTTCTTGATTTCATGATCTTTTCTTTCAGCTTTTAGACACGTCTGTCAGTCCCCTTGCAAAGGCTGCCTCATGGAGGGAAGGCTGCCACCCTCCATCTCGGACCCTTCAGGAACCTCTGATAGACTTCATAAAGCCCAGATATGACCAAAAAGCTGCTTGCCAAAATCTGGACAGAGGAGTGTCCACCCCAGCAACTCAGCCAACTGAGACAGAAAAGGGAAGACCAGCACCCTATAAACTCAAAACTTCAACATGGAACAGTACCCCCAAATCTTCCCTGAGGAGCCTGGGCCTGTTCCTGCCTGCCACCATTGCCCAGACACGACCTGCAAGATATGAATCCCAAAGCCCTCTTAGGACTGCACCTATAGGTAGCTGGCTTTGGAGGTAGAAAGTCTTTGGTTTAGACGGACTCCGTATTTTTTTTTTCTCAAGTATACATCTGATTAGATGTCTCAAAAAATCTTATTAACTCACTTCCTCTCAAGAACATCATGGCAGAAGTAATATGAGTTCCCACCTCCTTAAGGTGTTGATCTGAAGAACACACAGAGCCGGCTTTTTCTCTCCCTTCATCACAGAAACCCAAGTGTGAATGTGAACAGACCCAGGACAGGGCATCTGGGGTTTAGTATTGTTACCGGTGATGAGAGGAGGTGGACTGACTCTGGCAGTCCTGACTCCCGTGCTGTCCATCCCCAAGGATGACTCATGGCAGGCTAGGGCACGCTGTACCAAATTCCTGCTGAGTACTTACACACCACAACAAGTAGTGCCAGGCCTAAGACTGGGACCTCACACCGGGCTGGGTGGGTGACATGGGGCCACACACTATCCTTTCCTTCGGCAGCATCTGGAAATGTAGCCCAGGTAGCAGAAGAAGAGGCAGGGCAGTGCTGCAGCAATGGGGAAGCATGAGAACGCTTTGGGTCCAAGGGGAGACAGCTCCTCTGGCTCCTCTTCCTGGCATGCTACCTCCATGTTTGTACATGTACATGAGGTCAGGCTGATGCTGGTGCCTCTGCAATGGAGCAGCTGGCTGGGACAACTTTTGCTGTTTGATGAGAAAGGAACAAAAGACCGAAGCACATGCTGGTTGCAACTACATACAGTAGAAGCTGACCAAACTACTTCATCTAAATATGCACAGTACTGGCAAAGGCTATCCAAATGTGCTGGGACCACTCTGGGCTCTGATTTGGCTAGTCGTTAGGCACTCTGGGGCCACGTGGCAACTCCACCTCAGATATCCCACTGGTGATATCAGAGCCAGGGGATGTGCCATACGTACACACTGGCTGAAGGGTGTATACACGGGCTGAAGGGCAAGCCTGGGTGTTTTGGATCTGGCGTTCAAAGTAAACAGCTCATTATGTTGTCAAGCACACTCCCAGAGCAAGGCACTATGGATGCTCAGGGAATGGGACCATGGGAGAACATAACGAGCATGGTTAGTAGAAAAGAGGCCTCTTGTTCATCATTTTAGTCTTTTTACTTTTTTACAGTTTTATTTCAAAAAATTACAGATTTTCAGCAATCTTACTTCTTATAGGTAGCTGAAACATGAAGCTGAAGTAATAGGTGTTGCTCGGAGAAATTCAGAGCAGATTCCGCACCATCTGAAATCCCTTGTGCAGTTCTTTGTTCTTTACTTTGGACCTTTTTCCTCATTACAGATTGCATTTCAGTCTTTAGAGGGTTGACAGGTAATATGTATTTTTAATATGTGTCCATGGCAACATTTATTTCGTTTAAACATACTGTATATGCCACACTGGGAACAAATTGACAGTACCTAAACTAACTCCAAAAGTAATAATTATACCTTTCCACATTGTCAATAAAGAGATCACTATCAACATCCCCAGTCTCAGATAATTACTCAATCCACTCCTGAACTTAATTTTGGTCTAAAACTAATGTCTTCCAGGAAATATCTGAGTGACTGTAAGGCCTGTACCACTAAAGAGTCACCAAAACAAATCTGTAGTGAAGTAAGAAATAAAGCGACTATGAGACCAGAGAATTCTCTACCCAGGATCTCAGATCCACATTTCAAAAACAGCATCAAATGTCTTTTAGCGAAAGCAGTGTGGCTGAGTTCAGCCTTCTCACACATTTATATAGTTGGAATAAATGGCCTCTTCAGTGCTTTACAGATTAATACTTACTTTCTTGGGCTATTTCTATGATACCAGTGGGATTTACGATGTCTCTAGCGATGGCCTCATTCTCATCTAAATGAAGGATAATTGCGTATGATGAGCGCAGAACGTGTTTCCTTCATTTACTGCCATATTTTTTGGATCCTTCTCAAACCTTGCACGGCCCAATGCTCCTCTCCAGGTTAACTCAGCCAGGGAAGGATTCCTTTGTACACAGTCTATACAGCATTAATATACCACTAATGCTTCTAAGTCCTGCCTCAATACATGCTGCCTCCCACATTCCTGTAGGAGCATGTTTCACCTTCTTCCTGGTAAGCATACCAGCACTGTTCCCAGCAGCAGAGTGACTTCCTTGCCAGGTGAACACAGAATCAATATTCTGTTTCTTGTTGGGAAGATTCAGTACAAATTAGTAGATCACTGGCAGAACGCTTCAATGAAAATTAATTAATTCATGTCCTGTGTTAGACTTCAGCACCTGTGGCCTCTCAGACGTCAGGCCATGTAGAAAGGTGTCTAGCATCATCTTGAAAAGCATGTCAATCTTTACTTGGATATTAATGAGGTTGTAGAGGTCTCATGTATAATTCCAGCCCATGCCTCCAAGATAAATGTGTGTGAAGTAGTTCAGTCATCAAGAAGAGATGATTAAAGATACTGACTAATTCTATCTGCCTCACACCCATTGTACCAGCCCCATTCCCTACGCTTTATTAATGAGTGCACCATTGGAAAATCCGTTATCGATGTTCTTATTATGCAAAGGTCACAGACTACATTAGCATTTGCAATACAGCAGTTTTTCTAGAGGCTGCGCAAGTCAGTCACTTGCCAGACAAGTTACCATACAAAGAACCCACCATCTTTCTCATATTCACTCCTGCCTAGGCTCAGAGCAGAAATCTATCAGAAGTCAAGAATTTCATGAGCATCAACAAGTCAGTATTATCCATATTGCTCACATCTCTTTTGTGACACCTGTTTTCTACAAAACATCTGCCCACAGAGATCTGAAAATCAGCACAGTTGAAAGTATCTAGCTGCCAGCATGTCTCAACAAGTTTCTATATGTTTGTTTTCGGGATGTGATTTTCTTCCTGCCACTAAGTTCTCAAATAAATGTCAGTGCTGTTCCCAAAGCAGCAGAAACTCTGCTCGGAAGACAAATGGGGAAGGAAAACACAACAGCTTCTTTTACAGTTACCAGTCTTTATAGAACTCTGAGGTCAAAGGATGATGACATTCAGATATTAATAATGAACATGACATTTTCACAGTTACATTATCTTCTCTAAATGTCGGAACAGAGTACTCCAGTCACAATACATCAGTGCACTCAGAGGGGATCCTGTCTTCCACTCTCTCACATCAGTTTTATTACCGGTCTGACTTCACTTACATTAACAGAATTGTAAAATAGAAAATAAATTTTAAAAAAATTTAAAAGAGGAATACAGCAGAGGAATGGAGCCAATAATGATTTTTGAATTTCTGTAGGGAACATTCCCTTAAGTAAGATATCTTGGACATTGTAACAGTTGTACAGATGATTATATTTTAGGAAGAAATCAACTCAGCCATTCTCTAATATTTCAGACAGTACAATGTCTGGCGCTTTTCTCAGATGTAAACCAAAACTGACACTCTCCCTGGTGTTTGGTACCTCTGTAAACGACCCTGAAAATTTGAACTAGATTTGCAGAAGGACATTTACAAACTGGTAAGCAAAAAATGAAAAGAGCAAACCAGAAAGAAATAATCAACCCCCAATATATTGATGCATACCCTTCAGCACAACCACTCCAGAAACTTCAGTCTTTTTGCTTATAATACTTTGTTGAAAATATCAGACAGATATGGGCACATGGACAGTTAGAGGAGCTATACTGCTAAGACCATCTGTCATATCACTTTTTGGTACACATGCAAAAACTCTTAGTGAAGCTAACACAATCTCTGGCTCCTTATCTCCATTTGTTTGTCTTTGGCACATCACATTATTAGATTCAGAACCTATAGTACAAGAAGACAGAATAATAAGGGAGCACTTAAATTTTAGATCTCTGCTTGATTCCCTCCATACTCTCATAACAATGTTCATACTCTCATAATGATATTTTTCCTTTAAGTACTTTTTCAAAGGTATAATTAGATAAATACATACATACATACATAGCTTTGTCAAACTCCTGTGTCTACAAACTCGAGTGAAAAAACAAATTTGTGTAATTTGGCAGATGAGAAACTTTATTTTAGAAAGCAGAGAAAATGACAAGGGTGTGACATGGTAACCAACTCAGTATGAGCTGAGAGTGATTTAATTTTAGCTGAGAGCGAAAATGCAACCTTACAGTGCATTAACAGACACTATGCAATAGAAGTGGTGAAGTGGTAATCATTTGGTACACAGCATTTTTTCTGGTCCTGAGGTCACACAGACAAAGGTTCAGAAAGCTGTTCAAACAACAGTGGCACATCCAGATACAGCTTTGTTATCAAAGAATTAAAAGCATGACCTATGTAGTTTCTTTAATGGAAGGTGAACACAGAGCTCGATCAGTCTCTAGATATCTACACAGCAGAGAAATTTCTGAAAGTAGATGGATCTTTAAGCTAGCAGAGGAAAGACATTATGAGATCCAGTATGTAGATACAGAAACTGGAGACTTTGGCCTAAAAATAGGTGGAAAGAGTTAACAGGGAATTTAACAACCTTCTTATAAATGTGATGAGTTTTCTTTAATTTACAGTCTTTAAAGCAAAACTAGATGCAGTTCTAAAGGCTATTAACACTCATGGCAATTAACAGCTAGCACAAAATACAGTGAAGAATAGTAAAAGTGATTTTTTCATTAATAACTAGCTTCTTTAATTCAGTGCATGTTTAAATCATGGCCACCATAACTGGTAACAAAAGTTACAAGACAAAAATTATTGCAAGAAATTTCAAAACCATAGTATTATGGTTAAATGTGTTGACCTAGAACATATTTGGGACAGTTTGACTTCCAGTTGACTCCTCTCCCAAAGCCAGTGGCTTTTCACCATTTAAAGAAAATCACACATTGCAAGGGTATTTCCCATATGTAACTGCTCAAACTTGTTTTCCCTGTTGATGTTAACCACTAGCAATAGAATGTAAGTAGTCACATTATTTACAGAGAACAAGTAAGAAGAAAATATCCATTTTCAGATCAGGCAATGGAGCAAGTAAGAAGAAGAAACTCCAACCAAGTTAATCCTGGTCTGATACAAAACCTCACCTATCCAACAGCTGGACACAGCTCAGCAGATGCACAGATATCAGAGTTCAGGCACACTGAGATCTCACCACCAGAAAAGCAAGAACTGTGGGCAGTAACTTCTCCTTGCTTCCTTAAATAAAGTGCATTTTTTTGTACAATGAGCCTGATCTGTTCAAATTAGTTCTGCTTGGAACAAATGGTAGTTCTGATAGATGATGCCTTATATTAGCATGATATCAAGATGTAAGCATTACCTATTCTTTATCTTATATAATATCATAATCTTTGACTTTAAAATTCTTTTCTTCAAAAAGATTGTTACTGATATCTGCAATTCAATATACAGTGATGAATGCAGAAATAAAAATACAAAGAACTGATAAGTACAATATTTATAAAAATGCTTTAATAAATAATTTCCTAACATATTAGCCATTTAGATCTTAATGGTATTAATTTTGAAGCATTTGGATCACTGGCAGGTATGTATCCTCATACAGTTCCAGCATTCTCTTCAGAAACCCCTTCCTCATCACTTGTTAGTAAAAAGAAAAGACAGGAACATACAATGCCTTGCAAGCACAGTTTTTTAAACATTTTAAAAGATTAAGAGAATAGCGCTGCAGAAAGATGTTTTTTTTCCTCATGCATTTTCTATTTCCCACACTGTTCATCTCCCTCATCATTTTGAGGATATCCATTCCAGCACCCTGGGAGGAACCATCTCTCATACCAAATGGCAAAACTGCAGACCCAGTTTAGTGTTTGACCACTGCACAGCTAACAGTGAGCTCTTGCTAACATGATTACATATCGTTGCTTAGCTTTGCACAGTTGTGTATGCATTCAGTAAAACTCACCTTTTAGATTGGCTTCATCGTGGATGCTGACACTCAACCAGCTCATTACCAAATTTATCATTCTGACAAAAGATTTTGTTCTAAATTCTCAAGTGTATGGAGAATGCTTTCAAAATGTTACATATTAAGACTGCAAGAGTAGTAAGACCACAGACAGTAGCCCACTGAGAAGGCTACTATAAGATATCTAACTATGCACATGAATCCAATGCTCTTCACAAATCTGCTGGGACAGCTATAGTTAAACTGCTGGAGGCAAATCCCTGCTGGCTTACAGAGAGGCAACTTCACACCATTAGGACAAGAATTTGCTCCTAGCAGATTGTCTTCTGTACAGCCTTGATCTGACAATATTTTGTATATCTTTGTGCATTGCACACTTTTCTAAAGGGCAGTTGTTAGCTTCTGAGCAGCTGAGCCTCTGGCAGACCCAATGTTTCAAGAACTTTTTCACCTTGATACAGTAAAAAGTATGCTACTCCATTTGGAATTAATTTGTTTATGCTTCTACAGTTACTACTTAACATTGCCTGCCTGACATTACAAGGATTTATACTGAATCTTCTGTGTATTTACTTTTCTTCCTGAACCTTCTCTCTCTTAGCCCTGTGTTCATTTTTTACCATGAATAAAAGTTTCACGTGAACTATGTAAGATGACAAAAGATATCATAGAGAATAAAATATAGGAAATCTCTTAGTAGAACACGAAAAATTAATCCAAAACTTTTTGGCAATAACAGCGGTCTTGTCCTTACCCAGTCTATCTTTGCATGCTTAATATTGTCACAGTAAACGTAATTTTCTTTGTTCCATTTTTTAAATTAAAAATCCATGTTAAATATTAGATTAGATTTGATTTTGCTAGCTGCTACATTTTTATGTATATTTATAAGTGAGAGAATACATTTATAAAAATCCATCTCCTTGTGCATTGGTTCCCTCTCCTGCAATGAGCTGAGTGCTGTAAGCCCTCTGCCATAGCGTACAGCAACATAACAGCATTTAAAGCAGCTCCCAGAGGAAAGGCTGTCAAAGGGGCAATCGCTCAAAAGCTTCTGACTTTTGTTTCTCCACAGAAACGTAGTGGGATGCCTTCTTTTCAAAGTTTTTTAAAATAAAGCTGTTAAAGAAAAAAAAAGGTGGGTTAATTCTCAGTGCTGGTCCCTCCTAACCTGTTCTACCTCCCACTTAGCCTAAAAAGTCTTCTCTTCACAAGGGTCTTCTCCAGAATTCTTAGGGTGTGCAGTGCACCTTCCTGAACTACAGGAGCATACCAAGTACCTCCTATGCGAGCCCTGTCAGCTCTGACAGTGGGTGCTAGCATGTTGTTGGACCTGTGCGTGCTCTCCCCTTCTCTCCATCACAGCAGGCCAGCCTTCGTGCTCAGTCCAAGCAGCAGAGCTCCCACAGGGAAGGCTGTCGAAGTGGACATGCTGAGAGATGCTTTCTGACCTTCTCCATATAGACACAGCAGGACAGTTACTCCAGCCCTCCCGCGTCCCTTGTGCTAGAAATATCCATCTGCTTGAACTCTGTGACACATGGGAAAGCTGTGTTCCCTGCACACTCTTCATCTTTCTAATTGACTCATGAAGGGGCAGGAAGAGCAGGAAGGGGAGTGGAGGTAATGCTCTTAGTGCTCTGTGGCTCAGCAGGACATCAGGCTACCACCACTGCGTCTGGTTTTGCCTGTTGTACACATACCTCACCCCCTTGTCAATGCAATGCAGGCAAAGCTTTTCACAGAAAACATTCCTATTCCCAGTTCCTCTGATTCTGTAGTTTATGCCAGTTAAACCTCTTTCTCCAAAGCTGCCTCTATGGACATTTTAATGTCATGAGTGGACTGTATTAATGTTCAAGTGCAGTGTTTGAACACATGCTCAATCTTATTCTAGAGTTTCTCACATAGACAAGTCCTTCTGCCTTTCTTTCCATTGGCTTCAAAGTGAGCAGAACTAGCAGATCTGGATATAACAAGGAGGGAGGTGAAGCAGGTCTGGTATCACACCTGCAGCCCAACTTGTGGCACCATAAACAGCCAGCTGAGAAAATCATGTGCGGACAGATAGGGAAACCTACAGTTTCATACAGAGCAAAACGGCCTGAACCACAGAGGCCCACGAGAGCTGTGGCTAATGAACCATGCCCGAGCTAAAGGTCAAATGAGTAGATTTAACTTCCGCAGCCAGCCATGCACCTCCCACATAATGAATTGAACTCACTCAGAATCCAGCCTTTCTAGTGTAATTTCTCTGTCTTGCTCTATTTCACACCTTTGTTCCTTATTTTTCTAATTTTTTTCTAAAATTCAGGTAATATCAAAATTACCTGAAAAGAACTGGAGTACTTTCTAATTCATTAAATTTAAAAAAACAAAAAACAAAAAACAAAACAAAACAAAAAAAACCACAAAAAAACCCCACCCAAAAATAGTACTTAGGAAACATTTGTCCCAAAATGTTCTTTGGGAAGTGAGATAAGATTTGTATATTTTAACATTACAATGTTCCAAACTAGCGAAGAGAAAAGCAAGAAATTCAGTTCATAACGGTAACTCATTTTAAAAAAACAGTATGGATGGCATCCAATATAACTCAAGTTAATCCTCAACCAGGTTCTTTCACACAAAAACAATCTTTACTTCAACTGGATCAGGACCAGTTACAAAGCTTTGTTATTTTTGATAGTGATAGAAGTAACCATAGCAGTAAAAAAACAGCTTTAGTAATTTAAATGGCATTTCAAGTATTTTTAAAAGCACAGTTTATTTTTTACATTATTGAAAATTTATTAGTCATTCATTTTGTATTGTTTGAGGAAAGCTTTAAGGGTAGTTTTCTAAGATTGCAGTGTCAAAGTATAAACATATTCTAATATTAGTCTTTGCATTGTATTCTTTTAAATTCACATGGCTTTACAGAATGGCTTTCAAATGTGTGAGATGGCACAATATATTTACATAGCCATAGATATAGATTTATAAAGATCTCTAGAAATCCACTTATCACCTTTTTTTACATGTTAGCCTTTCTCATGGTTGCAGAGACCCTTGCAAGCATGAGGCAAGTTCATCCAACATTATCTACGCAAGTACACAGTCATAAGTCCCCCTTTGCTGGATTATCTGCTTTAAAGCACATAAAAGTCATCTGGAATCAAAACTATCTCAACAAGAAGCAGGCATATTAGTGGTTCAGATAGGGTAGGCACTGGAATGAAAATAGCTGTTAGGAGTTGAGTTGCACCATGGAGGGAAATGTTACAAAAAAAAGACAGAAGCCTTTCAAAGACAGGAAAGGGAAAGAAGGAGCAGAGAGATAAAAGTGAACAAAATACAGCAGCAGCCTAGAGCGGACCAGATTTTCTTAGTGCATTGCAAATGTAAACAAAAGGCACTGAATATGTCATAAGAACCTAAGTGTTTAGTTACCACAGAAAGTCATGTTCTCCCTCTGATCCCCATGCAACCTTCCTACCGATATCAATGGCTAAGAGCTTTGTGCTTTGGGGAATTCACTGGCCTGATTTTATAGTCCTGGTTGCATGAACTATGTTATGCCTAATCAAACTGTGGCATTCATTATCACGACATGCCAGAGAAATTATATGCATAAATAGGTTTAAAATAATTAAACAGATTTATGCAGAGAAGATCTATCAATTACTATTAAATGTGATTAATATATAAGCTACTGACTCCAGAAACTAGAAAAACAAACTAGAGGAAGGAGCAATCTGTACCTCTACTGTTCCTCTATGCATCCACTATTTACAAGGATACACTGCTTGATAGAATCCCAGATTCACTGAGATTTGAAGGGGCCTCTGGAGATCATCTACTCCAACACCTCTGCACAAAGCATGGTCATCTAGCACAGGTTGTTCCCAGCTAGGTTTTGACTATCTTCAAGGAGGGAGACTCCACAGCCTCTCTGGGCAACCTTTTCCAGTGTTTGACCACCTTTACAGTAAGAAAGCTTTTTCTTATGTTCAAACAGAATTTCCCATTTTTCCATTTGTGCACTTTGCCTCTTGTCCTGTCACTTGATACCACTGAGGAGCCTCTGGCTCCATCTTCTTTACTCCCTCCCATCAGGTATTTATAAATACTGGTAAGGAGCCCTGAGTCTTTTCCAGGATAAACAGTCCCAGCTCTCCATCTATGCCTCTCCTCATATGGAAGATGCTTCAAGTCCTTAATCATCTCCATGGCCCTTCACGGACTTGTTCCAGTATGTCCAGCACATTCTTGTACTCCCCCTCCTTGTCCTCCCAGCTGGTGGTTCCAATCCACTGCAGTGATCCTACCATGTTGCTGTGATCACAGTGAGATTGTAACCCTGCAGCTACATGCAGACCTGTAACTTCTCCTGTTTGCTCCCCATGTGGCATGCACCAGCATACAGGCACTCCAGAGAGGTACTTGGTCATGCTGATTTAGTGGCTTAGTTCATTCTTTGGTCTGATCCTGGGAGGCTACTGTCATGGTTTAACAACAACTAAACGTGGTTTAGCCAGCAACTAAGCACCACACAGCCGCATATTCACTCCCCCCTGTGGTGGGATGGGAGAGAGAATGAGAAGGGTAAAAGTGAGAAAACTCGTGGGTTGAGATAAAAAGTTTAATAATTAAAAAGAAATAATAATAATAATAATAATAATAATAATAATAATAATAATAATAATAATAAATTGTAAGGAAGAGGATAAAAATGACAGAAAAATAAAACCCAAGAAAGACAAGTGATGCAAATGAAAACAACTGCTCACCACCAACTGACAGATGCCCAGCCAGCCCTGAGCAGTGGCTCCCCCACCAACCTCCCCCTGGTTTTATTGCTGAGCATGATGTCATATGGTATGGGACACGCCTTTGGTCAGCTGGGGTCAGCTGTCCCAGCTGTGTCCCCTCCCAACTTCTTGTGCACCCCCAGCCTCCTCGCTGGCGGGGCAGTGTAAGGTGCAGAAAAGGCCTTGACACTGTGTAAGCACTGCTCAGCAATAACTAAAACAGCCTTGTGTTATCAACAGTTTCCAGCACAAATCCAAAACATAGCCCCATACAAGCTACTATGAAGAAAATTAACTCTATCCCAGCCAAAACCACTACAGCTACTCTTATACACTGGTGCTCTGAGTTTTTACATTTACGAGGTCAATATTGTCGGTAGTTACCATAAAATCATAGGCAATAGGTAGAGAAGGAACATTATAAAGTCACAGTCCAACACCTTACTCTAAACCAGGTGTGCAGTAGTTTCAAATATTAATTATCTCATTAAGTGCTTATCTCTCCTTAACATTTGAACACTTTTCCATAGTATTTAACCTAACTAGTCTTTGCTTCAGCTGAAGTCCAAACTTTGTTCAGCTAAAGCTCCCAGCAGGAACTTCTGTTCCTTCTTCAGTGAACATGGAGGGCAGTCTACTGACTTCTTCCTTTCTGATACCTTTTATATATTCCAAGACAACCCATCTCACTGTTATTCATGTTCCTTTAATTTTCTTTTCATTGGCTGTGCTTTCCTGTCCCCTGAGAAGCCTAGCTGCTTTCCCTGGGACTCTATCCAACCAGTCCATCTTTTTCTTGACATGCTTCCCCAAAACTGGCATAATAGAGCAGTGAGGCCTGCCAAACAGAAAAATTACACTAAGTATCTTTCAGATGATGCTTGCCTTGTTATGGACTCCCATTTACTTTGTGACTTCTAAGCTACATAATTTCAAAATCCTTTCATAGAACATATACAGGCCCAGTTTACATCCTAGTTGAGAGCATCCACAACACAATGTCTGATGGAAGAAAGTGGCACTAATGGTCTTGGGACACGACCCAAACAACATCTGAAAAAGGCTGCCACACAGAGAACAGGTGGCCTAGCAGTTACAGAGGAGATATGGCAAAGGCAGGTGAGGATGTGTTACTTCTATATAGCAAAGCATTTGTCTTTCCCAGAAACCTATAGCACCATTAAGCGCCCAACCCTGAAGACTTCCTGCCTTTCTTTGAAGGGAATCTAACTGTATCACCTTGCATGAACATAGTGTATAATATCTATTATCTTCTAGGTTACTGTTGAAGATAAAGCATGCAAGAAAAAGCCTGTGAAACAAAACCTCTATGTCCTCATGTTTGTTCACAAATTAGCGCAAACAACTTGTCATTATCAATAACCTGCTTTTTGCATGGCTTCTTACTGATGAGGCAGTTCCTCTGTTTCTTTCAAAGACAAAATGTGTTCAGCTGCCCTACTTTCTCTGGCCCAAACTCCCACTAATTCAGGCTGAGAGCAATGTGAATCACAGACCTCGTATCACTCATTCAGTAGTATGCAGTGATCACGTAGTTTTCCAAATGGGAGAAGCCAAGGGGACTCCTTTGATAGAAAAGCAGGTTCACACTAGAAAAGATGCATGGAAGTGGCGCTCCTTACTTCAAGGGTTTCAAGCACAAGAGCTGACAAAAACCAAGGATGTAACAACATCTCTTGAACTTTGTTCAAAAAGGTCTTCAAGTTGCTTTGTTTAAGTAGGTCCAGTTTATGAGATCAGAGGGCAAGATAAATATTTAAAAGTATAGAAACATATACAGCTCCATAGGAGCTGTCAAAAGCTTCTGTTCCCACATGCATATGGGCATAGGAATTGTTTTATGAAAGTGCTAATGCCACTGTCTTCTACTAGCCTTATGGAAGTGTAGCACTTCTGAAAACCAGACACGTCTAAGCTATTTTTAACATGGTAGATTAATTATATTAAACTAGGTCACCTTGTCATTTAATGATCATTTTCATTTCATCCTTTGATGCAGCATATATCTCAAACTTTCCTTCTGGGCAGAAGGTCAGATGAGTATTAGCATTATAGTCAGAGCGAGGATAGAAGAAATAAATACAGGGGAATATCAGCTACATTTGGATTCTGAAGGGAATTACGAATATTACAAAGATACTGTATTATTCAGGCCTGGAACCTGGAACTGCATAGCTCTGTTCCTCCTAATGATTAGGCAGGTGACTGAGGTAAGATGTTTACAAATTCAGGTGATCTTGGAGGGAAATCCTTCTATGAAAATAGGTCCTTCGTTCCCGCTAGTTTACTCTTTCCAATAAGAGATACTGCAGACTGCCAAAGTCTTATTATTTATTACCAGCCACCTGCAGATTTCTCTGTTGTGGACACAAAAAAACCCCCAAACCTAATTTTAAAGTATTACAGTTGATACTTTATCCTAGGGAGAGAACAGACAGCAATATCCATCAGTCTTTAAATCCCCTTGTTTACTGTACCACTAGACTTTATGTAATGTTGTTTTTGTTCCTGAAATGCGTCTGCCAGTGATATAAAATGATCGCAACGTAATATCCTAAATGTTTTCATCGTGTGTAATTATTTATTTTCATGCCATTCTGAAATCCTAGGCAGATTGCCGACTTGATGATCATGTTTTCCCCCCACAAAATACTTAATAGACAAGAGACAAAAGCCTTAGAAGGATCAGAAATAGAAATGTTTACATAACCTGCCACTTGAATCATCAGAAAGCAAATGCTATATCTTATTAGAAAAACACAAACAAGCTTTTCTTGTCAATGGCTTCTTATTAATTGTTTGCTGTAAACCTTTATCAATTAATTACAGTAATAATTACAAAAAGAAATTACCATAAAACAAAGAAACAAAGAAAATAAGTAAAAGCCAAGCTGACTGAACTAATTTGTACCATCTTTGCAAAACCTGGCAAAAGGACGACATGTAATTTCAGTTAATGGTATTAATTTAATTGAATGCCTCTAGAACTGCAGTTATAGTAATTTAATTTATAGCAATTTGCAAATAAATTTACAGTGTAGGCCCTAGTTTTTAACCTGGAGGGGGAGAAACCAGTAATAGCATCACAACCCCTTTTATTTTTTAAAAACATGATATTATGTGAATCTTTCAAAAGATAATGTTCAGTAAATTCTCATACCAGATGGACAATTCTGAAGCCTGACATCAGAGCAGATAAAAACATATGATGACTTCAGGAGCATGGGGGTGATCTCTTTAATACAGCAGCATGAAAAATGCACTTTTAGCTACTCTGCTAAAAGAAAGATACCCTATAAGTATGTTCCCTGTAGTCAGATTATTTTACTGTTTGGGTTGAATTAAGTCAACTTTGAAAAGTCAGTTGCTGGATGAGCATAAAATGAAACCTTTGCTTTTTTCCTAGGGACTGAGATTTCAGGCACCCTTGGCACTTCTGCACACTTCTTCAAAGTTTCGCTTGTACTGAATAGTTGCACTTTGGTCTTGAAAGCATTAATAAATCCCAAACGCAGTACATGGCTAATGTGAGGGGACAGAATGCAAGAGAACTTGTATGCATTGGAGAGAAAACTCTTCCAGACACATTATGAGATAGCACAATCATTGGGGCAGGATTCATCTCAGGAAAAGGTTGTAATGTAGATGTCTCGATCTCAGCTAGTCTCTCTAAGTTCCCTTTATGGTCAATGGAGAAAAATAGGCACTTTTAAGTATGATTCATCTGGTTTGCTTTAAACATCTCCATGAGAATGCAAAGACTGGTATTCTAGAAGTGCCTGTTCCTCTTCACCAATTACAAGAGGGTGGTCAGATGAATCATGCCCAGGTTGCAAAGATCTAGGACTCCATATGCCAACCCTTGAGGTGACAAATGCCTTATTAGGGTTGCAGACATGATAGTTCTTCATCACAAGTAGCACAGAGCTGGTATTCTCCACTTCTCTGGGTCCCATGTCATTCTTGTCAGCTTATTCACAAGTAATGGTTAGGCAAGTCAGCTTATTCACAAGCAGAGCTAAACAAGGGCTAAAACTGCACTCATGGAGTGTTTGCAGGGAACCAGCCCCATCTGGAAAACGTTACTCTGCATGGCCTTTTCTGCTCAGAATTCTTCTGGCCCTGGCTTTCTTTAGAGGGTGGCAGCTGGGTGACAGGAGGGAGAAGAATAAGTTAGCCAGACACAACATATTTTCAAACCTTTTCTTGTGATGTCTTTGGGAATATTTCAGGAAGAATCCAGTGAAGCCATATTGCTGTTTTGCCATCTTCACTTCTTCCCAGCCTGAGGTAACTGTTATAATGGAGAGCAACATAGCTTAACAGTATTCTGTATAAGCTTTGGAACTCCTTTTGAAGCTGTACCTTTTAATAATACTGCAGGAAGCCTGTCAAATACAATGTTCTTATTAGCCTCAAGAATTAGTAAAACTTATGGGCTCTTATGAGTCCTAAGAAGAGCTTCTACTGCTACATCAGCAGAAACCAAAAAACAAGGTAAATAAAACCAGGTAAAATTTTCAGCAGAGTATTTTGGGCAGGGATGAGCACACTTTTTATCAAGCTTTCTCTCCTTAAGTCCTTTCTTCCCACCTACAATTTCACGAACACCATAGCTCTTTTGTTCTACATTCTCAAGTAATCTCCCTTCAAGTCCACATCCAGAAGCTGCTGAATCAACCTGTCTTACTTAATGACATTCCTCAACTGCAAACTCCATGCAGAACAGCACCTGAGAGGGATGGTTTTTTAAAAGTCCTTGACAACAAAAAAAACCAAAACAAAACAACATACACTTTCACACCAACCTGTGGGCTCTTTCCTGGACTCATTAGCAACTCCAGGATAAGAACAGCTTGATTTGGGTTTCTAAACATGTCCAGGACTCTTGGACCTATGACCTGCTTAGAAAGACTGAAAACAACTGGCCAGGAATGAACTGATCAACTTTGCCTGGAATGTGAGTGAGCTCCCCTTTATGAATACATGGAAATACACTCAGAAGAATTTCTAGCATTTCTGATTCTATGCTAGTATTTTCCATTATTTTAATTGAAGTCTGCTTGAAGTGTCTGGATTTGTTTTTCACCTTGTTCCAGCCACTGCTCTACTGCTCCAATCTGGCTGTGTATGTTGTTCAGTTTAGAAGAACAGGTTTCACATTTTCCAGTTAGAACTCCAGTAATTCCTGGAATATATGTGATTTACAGGGAAGAGCTTCCACACATTATTTCAGCTTGACAAGTGTGACTGAAGAAATGGAGAAAGCAACATGGAGAAAAAATCCAGCAAAGCCTTTCCTTCACAGAAGACAGACAGTTGGAAATGCCCGAGTTTTGTGTCCGTTGATTAATACTTTTAATAAATTTTCATTAAATATTCTCTGAAATGATACAAACTTGAGACACATTATAAGTATTCACAAACAAGCTTGTGTCTGAATTAAATAAGGTGCCAGAATGCCTATCATAGGAAATGTAAGCCTGTGCTTTAACTGCTCTTCAAGATTCCCTATTGCATTTCATCAGCAAGCCATCCGCCTTTATTGGAAGGATTATATCTTCATGTGAAAGAATGTTTTTCCCATTGTCAACTCAAATACCATCATCTTTGCTAAAGTTAATATAACAGGCAAAATGCTAATTGGGATGTTTTCCCAACCAGGGAATACACTAAAACCCAAAATGTATTTCAGTGATGCTATCAAATAGATAACATGTAACTACATGTATCATAAATGGATTTAAATCATGTATAAAAAACTAATCACACACCTGAAATATGTGTGTAAAAATTTTATTGTATGTATACTGAATCATCTTGTGCCATGATTGAAAGAATCAAAATCTCTCCAAAAAGAGGTACTATATCACAGTATTACTCTACAATATTAACTTTGTATTAGACCTTTATTAGATTCTTGGGGTCAGAATCTATTAGCATGGAAATAAAAGCAAAAATATACTGGTCCATACCAAGAGACAATTTGAGAAAAGTGGCCTTATCTCTTACTGCGGCCATAAGTCGATTTTTAGAGCAAACATATAAAAATAGGCCAGTGTGGAATGGTGCTTCCCTTAGTAGACTTTCTTGCTATGAGCATTTAGAGACTAACAAAGCTATCATGTGCATCATCCTTTTTAACAATTCTTCTGGTCTAATTCACGGACCATAAAATTGACTGGTCATATTTTAATACATTTATAATTCAGTAGGAAGTAATTTTTATTGTTAAATTATGTATTGTTTTCAAAAGTACTTCTTGCTTAATTTAAGTCTGTCATTTTATCATTTGATCAGATGCCTTCTGGTGCTTATGTTACTTAGAAGGAAAGAACAACCATGCCTGTCCATGTTCTTACTGAAAACACTATCATGTACTCCATTCTTCAGTGACATCCATCCTAAGGGTTATAGCCCATGTAAGCCTTTTCCTATGGATATCTCTGCATATTTCTAATCATTCACAGTGATTTTTATCTCTACCTTCAAATGCAAAGAACAAAACTGAATGCTCCTGTAAGTGATCTGGAGTCAATTTTCCTTACATGTGATTATCAACCTCAATTTTATGCTCAGCATTATATGAATGTAATAAAAGATAGCTTTTTCACCAATGAAAGTTATTAACTACATATTTCAATTATTATTCCAGAAAAAATCAGAAAGAAGGATAAGTACATGAAAGATGAAGCAGCCAGCTATACCAGCCAAGATAAACAAAAAGAGTTTCTGTTCATGATATTTTCTTGTATTTTGAAAGGAAGTGAAACTTAAACAGATCTTTTTTTTGATTCAACAAAAGCTCTGGGTGTATTAATTCTCATATGCTGTATACATAGCAGCAACACTTTAAGCTTTCTCAATAGCAGATGTGCACCCGAAAAAATGAACAGTATAAAGATCATTTCTGGGAACAGTAGGTACAAGAGGCATACAATCATAGCTTTCCCTGGGACCACAAACATTGTGTTTCCTGGATTTTTAATATTATACCTTGTGTAGAGAGTGATAGATTTAAAATTAAAATACTCACAGTCCTGAGAATGTGCCCCACTGGCTTAGCAGTCTCTTTAAATTCTTATTCTCCATTTGTCATTGATGCCACTCCTTCTTCTTTACACATGAATAACAGAAAAATCTTAAGACATAGAGTACCTTCTAGTAAAATAATTAAATATCTTTTCTAGAATAGGCAGAATTAATTTGATAGTAATTACAATGCCAGGGATTGGAATGGGTGTGCCACGGGGTGGTAATCCTGTTCGTTTTAAACAACATCACTTTCACCGGTAAAGCAACAGAATTCAGAACTAATGGTATGTGATATTTCCCATGGGTATTACAACCCCTAATAGCTGTCCAACTCTTTTGTCTACAGTTTTGGACAAAACATCACAAAACAACCAAAATAGACATGGGGAATTGATGACCAAGTAACTAACTAGCTCAAGGTCATCCAAGGAGTTAGTGGAGGATTACAGTACTACATTTAATCAGTTTCAACATCCAAGCTCATAACCATCAGGCAAAGTCTTATTAACCATAGGAATAATCCATACTCTCCCTTCATCAATCCCCATTTTCAATACACTGTGAAGAATTCTAACTAGTAAATCCTCTAAACGCGTTCTTAAGAAATCAGCTATTTTCTATATATTGGTTATAAAATACAAAGAAGCTACTGGTTTTGTCTTACAGAGAGGTCCAGTAAGGGACACCAAAGCTGAGCAGCCCAGTGGGATGCTGAGAGGCTTATACAGACACACATGGTAAGTTGTGTTTTCAATAATCTGCTGTGAGGGGAATCTCATTGCATATTTGCATCTTGAACCACTGAAACTTCATGTACAGACACTGAAAGAGTACTGCTGATCTTTTCATTTTCATCTCACATAGGTGATTCTGACAAATCTTCTAATAAATTTGGTTCTTATCAAAAGAAGATAATTTTTTGGGGGTACTCTTTATCATAGGACCAGATCACTGCATTTATCTCAGCATCCATCGCGGCATACAATGCATAGCTTCTGACTTAGAAAGACCCCAAAGGATAACTGAGAGAAGAAATGTCTTCTCTGTCCATTTCAGGTGAGGCATTGTGGCTACCCATAGCTTTTGCATACGAAGTTCAATGTAGGTCATGAGCCAAATCTCCCTTCAGCATGTTTTCCATATGTAATCTCTATGGATACAGGAAGAGACCATGCCTGTTTTCCAGCGTGGTTATGCTTTTCCTAAGCCTTTGCCTCCACCACCTCCGTTTGTGACTGGCAAATAATTTTCATTTTTGTCTCTGAAGAATGAACATGCAACAGTGAGGGATGCGGTTGCAATATGTGTAGAATTACCTTGGATCCAGTTAATTCGGACAGTAATACATGAAAAGACGACACTGCAAGCCTCAGCCTGCACTGTAAAGCTTACCAGGGAGTCTGGTTGCCCAGGTTACCACATCTTCATTCTCTTGCAAACAAGCTCCATAAAACATAACTGGAGTTGTTCTTTCCATGCATGAGCAGAAATATGGTAGTCAAAACTACATGCAGCCTTTGCAGCACAGTGTATTACACTACTTTCTGCAATATTATATTCCACAGACTGTTAATACAGTCTATCATCTCATTGGGTTTCTGAAAGCAGTAGCACAGAGAGCCATTCTGTGTTTTTCCTGGAGAGTTTATAGTAATTCTGGATTACGCAAGCATGTATGTAGTTGAAATATTTGCTTCCAAAAAGCATTGCTTAGCATTTGTCAGTATTGAGTTCACATGTTATTCAAATACTGCTGTTCCTTAGGCTCTAATAAAGTCTCCTGAAGGCTCCATGTACCTTTACTATTTTTGAAGCTGTGGTTTAAAATGCCTAAGCAATAAGGGATGAACTTAAAGTTACATTACATGACAGGGTAAAAACAAATAACAAGCCTGCTCACCAGCATGTTCCTCTCAGCTATGTGTTTAGACCCTGAAAACCTAGCCTTGTTTTCCCCCTGTTGTACTAACTAAACAATAATTTATGCTCCGAAGATTTGGACTAGAAAAAATATTTCATGAAGAAGAATTACAGATGGAATTTTTGCTGTGAAACCAAGTTTCTTAAAGATTTTAAAAACAAAAGAGAAAGCTTGGTTTGCCAAGAGACAGAATTTCATCTTCAATGAGCCTAGCAGTAGCTGATCTACAACACCCATTTTGGAAAGATGTCAACATGTTTTTACATCTCCATACACACTTTCAATATAATTGAAAGACCCCCAAACAAACTTCAGTGCCTGCACAGAGCCTTCAGTCAGACCCCACAGGATATCACAGTCTCTCTCTTTGATACTCATTTCTGCATTAGGACCCAAATCTGTGCCTTGCTACAGACATATTGAGTTTCAGAGGTTGAAAGCTGAAGTCAGAAGATTTTCTGCTTGTTTAACAAGTCTTTATTTCCAGATATCTCTATTTACACTATGTGGTCAAGGTGCACCGCAGCCTTTTCAATAGTAAATTAAAATTGGGAATACATGCTCAGCCTCACTACTGGCTGGACCTGGAGAGATGAAGCTGCAACAGCCTCACCTCTATCAGGCTCCCAGATTCTGCAACTGAGCACAGCGGACAAGGCTAACTCACAGTCCAACCTCTGGCTGCTACTTCCCTGCTAAAAAAAGACAGAATTTAAACAAAAAGTACTGTGTTATGCTCAGAGTAAAAAGCTTGTAAGAGGAATTTTAAAGGATGAAAGCTTGATTCAAGCATTAAAGGTGTCTTGTAAAAATCACAATAACATTTTAAATTAAACGTTTCTATACCTATGAATTTTCAGGTCCTATTTTTACTATTAATATACCTAAAGACAGACTCAGCAAATTGGTCAGACTGTGCTTCAGACAGAAAAAAGATTCTGTAGACAAAAGAAAGTAGTGTGAGTTCGGCACCAATGCCACAGAAGTACCTAGGATCAAACTGTCCACCATTACATTTACAGATAGTTTGTTGGTTTTAACCAACAGGGTGGGTGACAAAAAAGTATCTGGCATACTTTGCAATTAATTTCATTAGTAGAAAATTAGATAAATAATAGCTACTGAATATAAGCACCCAATAACCACTATTATGAGGACATAAATATTATGAGCCAGAAACTGTGGGTGAGGAGTTGAGATGAAGTACAACATTTCCTTCAGGTATTAGTGCCTCTCTGTTAAGACCACCAGAATGTTTTGAGATTACTTGTCTAACTTCTGTAAACCTTAGAAACGGGATAATTCAGCTTTAATGCTACACAATAACTGATGAAATCATACTTCCTATACACATGCACATCCCATACCTACAAACTTTTCTGAATCATTGCATTTGGCCCTGTCTGTAGTAACACAACGGGGTCTCCTTCCTTCTCTAAACACACATGCAGCCCTTCACATAACATTTAGGGGAAAACTGTTTTTTTACTTACCATGTAATCACATGGCCATACTACAGAAAAAATCCAATAGTGATTACATACCAAACAACCAAGATATACATTTGCAGAATCTATCATCTAAATGACAAAAAAAAAAGAAAAGAAAGAAAAAAAAGCCAACCCAAACCCAAACATTGGCCAGTTTTAGTGCATTTAGTCATTAAACTTTGAAAGTAGAAATTCTTGCTGAGAAAGAGCAAGGCGATGAGAAAGGAGGATGCATTTGAAGAAATAACAACTGCTACATGTTCCTGACTGGAAAGATCATTTAGACAATGTATGTTTTCAACCTATAATTGACTATGATTTGCAAATACAACTACATCGTTCACACCAAAGGCAACAGTCTGTTCAGTATTATCTTTCTAGTACAGTGTACTTTCTATCACAGACAAAGCTAGTGAAGTGGCTGAGATCACACTTGTGTAAGTAAAAGCCAGGAGGACAAATGAGTCCACCCAGGCTTAATCCATGCTGCCATCTTGTGGTTACGCACATTAGAAACACTGATTTTTACATTGCCTGCATTTCAAATATTATCGTATAAAATTACGAAACATCAGTAATGTTCTCTGAATAGCTAATGGCACAGACAGAAGGTGCTCCTTCTTTCCTGGAAAATTACTGTTGTCTTTTCAGAAATAATAAACCAAGTTTCCAGTTTTGTCTTCAGATTTTCAGAGTGGTATGAGTGCAAAACCGAAGAGGTGTAGTGTATGTTTATTTATTCTTTCATGTATAGGCTGACAGAGCTGCAAACAAACGTAATATATGCATGATATGTAACAAAATATGTACGTATATCTTCTATAATTCTTTGTAAAGGCATAGAGAACAGAATCTGTAGCTATATTTTTATGAATTTTGACAAATTCATAAGCAGAAAATAACATCAGCATTAGTTGCCATTGTTCACTTATTTATTAAATGGAGCTAAAGTTGAAATAAAAGCAAGTATGAGCTGTCTTCTCAACAAAGAGTTAATTAGGCCTAATTAGGCTTCTCATCAAAGAGCTAGTTAGGCTACTTTTTAGACAATCCTGTACACTGCTGGTTTAAAATTGCATTCAGACTCTAATCAAGGCAATCCTTAGTATCATTTCCCTTTCTCTGCTACATCCACAACAGGTCTGCCATCACCCACCCTACATTTTACCCCTCAGCTGTTATTCACTATGTTCTTAAGTAATGTTTATAAGAGTTAATTTTTAAGTGGGAATTAACATAGAATACAGAAGATAAAGACAAAATTTTGGGTGCACAAGCCTTTCGTCACCTTTGAAATAGAGGAAGCCATTTCCAAAGCTAAGTACAAGTTGAGAAAACTCCTGAGATTTTAACTTCATTGCAGAAACTGGTTGGAGAATCTGAGTGAAAAGACAACTGGTATTTACAGAGCAGGAGAAGGGGGTTTAGCTCTTACCGGACAGAGAGATATGGTTAATTTGTTGCCTGTGGAGCATGGGGTAGCTAAAGATGGGACAATGATAATGTGCCATAGAACCAGTGTCTAACTTGAGTCCGTAAGTTTTAATGTTAAGGAGAAATAAGAATTTCAGTTCCCAGCCCTGTCTTTTAACAGTATTTTGTAGGACTCCTTTGCAGGTTGTTTCTCAAAAACACACTACCGGTAACAGGAAATTATATTGTATGTGCGAGTTTAGCCTGGTTCATACTGATTTTTAGTCTCACAAACAAGGTTTCCTACAAACTTTCCATAGGCCAAACCATACCAAAAGGAACCAGACTGGGCACAAGGCACAGCTGTAAAATTTGACAACAGATCTCCAAGAGGATTCTATACAAAGTCAAGTCTAATCAGGTCCTGGTTAACAACAAGGGCTTCTGCGGAAAATTATTTCCAAGATGAATCAGTTTGAAGATAATTTCTGGAAAGTTCTGCCCCTCACAACAACATGCACATTCAAGTGTAGGTAAACAAAACCAATGCAAGCTTGCCCGATTGGGGTGTCTTACCAAAAAGGTGAGGACCCAGCTCCATAGAATTGGCTAATTTTTGAACTTTACTGCTCCTTTCTTCATGCTTTCTTCCCCATTACTCCTTAAGTTCTTCTTCTGCCCTTTCACCAGCCAGGACTGTAGTCTTCTCCTTGGGCTCTTTTCTCAACAGTTACTGTTTGCCTTGGCCACACCAGTGAAGTACTCCCTATTGTTATGAAAACCTAGAGTTTGTGTGACCTTTCCAACTCTGCCTTGCTATCAGAGTCAAAACCCCAGCCTAACAAACACTTACTTAGTATGTTTAAAATGTAAGGTTTGGGGTAGAACTTAAGTTTTACTGTGTGGACAGTGCAAAAAAATTAACAACCTAGGTTTTGTTAGGGAACTGGCCTAGTTCATGATTTGCAAGTGTCTAAAAGCTGCAGGAAAACATCAGTGTATTTTTAATTTTAAAATTTAACTGTATTTTACCAGAGGTGATTTAATCACAAATCTGGAGAGTATCATGCTAAATTTATGACAGCCAAAACAGGAGTAGTAAAAACACTGCAAAAACGTCTCTTACTTATTCTGCAAATAATGAGAATGCATGTAGAATAAAGTAACCCCAAAGCACAGACTTCATGGCTTCTAGCTCAAGAAACCCCACCTTCAAAACAGGACCTCTGCTCTCCCGGCAGGGGCGGGGGGGGAATCAGGCCAGGCAGCGCCTCGCCGACCGCTGCAGCCCCGCCGCGCCTGAGGGCGCCAACATGGCGGCGAAGGCTGCCCGCGCGGGCCACAGCAACCACCGCCCTCCCCCTCCCGCCTCGCCGTGATTGGCTGCGGTGGGAACGAGGGCCGACGGGGCGCTCGGTGATTGGTGGTTGGGGTAGGTGTTTTGGCGGGCGGCGGGTACCGAGGCTGCCCGCCGCGGGGTTGTCGTCCTTCCTTCGTGCTGAGGGGAGTCGCCTCCCGTCCCCGGTGGTCTCGGTATGTCCCTGCCCCAGCCTCTTCACCGGCCGCCTCGAGGCACCTGCAGTGGCAGTGGTGCTCTGGGTGCCGGCAGGGAGGAAAAAGCACCTCTCCCGTTGAGTAGCATAATAAAAAAAGGCCAGGTAGCAGGCCTTAAGGAGAGGAGTTGGGGTCAGTATGCATGGTGGATTGAAAACAGGGCATGAACCTACAGTCTTGAGATACTGCAGAAAAGAGAATCATATTGAGGATGTATGAACAGGAAGGAGGTTTGAAGACGAGTAGCAGTGTCTCCTGCTGTGTCTGGTAGTGGTAAGGTTAGGGGTGGAGTAGTGTATCTAGTGGAGTAGCTGGGTAGTACAAAACAGGCTGGAGTCTTGCTGCATTTGAAAGATTTTCAAGGAAAAAATATGTGTATGTTTTCTATGAATTTTGTGTCTGTCTTCCTCATTTTACCCTTTGCTAAGTGATGTAAGTAGCCTGTAGTGTTTGCTGAAGTGATGAAATGTGTATGTTGTGGAGATGTCACTTTTTTTTTTTTTTTTAAGTCAGACACCATCATGAGTAGAAAGAAAGAGTTCTCCTTGGTGGATGACAGTAATGAAGAGCTTAATAGAAGGAAAATGAAAGCTATAAGGTATGTGAATTTTGAGATTACTCTAGTGGCTTTGTTATTTTTTAAGTTCTGACAGCATAATTATCAGGAAATAGTATTCAGGAGATGTAGAAAATAATGTTTGTATTCTGCAGCGTTGCCAGTGAGTCCATTTTTATGTCTTACGTATGTGCATAAAACATGCAGTTTGTGGAAAGTTGTAGCATTTGGAGTAGGCTCAGGGAAAAAGACATTTTAAATGCATCTTGAGATGTTGTCAAATACCGAGTTACTAGGATACCAGTATCTCGTATTGATCTGCCTGTATATTATATGAGTAAATAAATCCCTGTTGATCTATTCAGTATATTATTAGTTAAATAACTATAGAATGAATGTGATTAAAATCGATTATATAACAATCTATTGATGCTGGTTCTAGTTACCTTAAATGCTGGTTCTGCATACCTAAAAGCTCTAGTACCACCTTTATGGATGATTAATTCAGTATCATAGAGGTAAATTGCTTCTCCTCCAGTGAAAAGAGGGTGACAATTTTCGTGTGCTTGGTGTGTGTTTTATGACCTGCACCTTCTTGTACAAAATGTTATTTGGTAAAGAGTGGGCAAGCGTAGTTCTAAGAGAGCTGGAAGTCAGAATTCATGTTTGGTTGATATCCCTAATGTTCTTAAACTGTTACTTTTACTTCTGAAGGCAATGTCTTAAGATACTAGAAGAGGATTTTACAGAACCATGTCAGAGAAAGTGTGATTTGTGTCATATGTCAAAAGCTATGAGTGTGAAAGGTAAGGCTTTTGGATCTTGACTTTTATTTCCAGCAATTCTGTGGTGTGCAGTATTCCCTGTTAATTTATATTTTATATGGTCTGTTAAAGACAATGGATGGGCTGCCAAATTTGATTAATGCATTGTTTAGTTTCTACATTTCCAGTACTCAGCAAGAACGACCAATACCTTTTCTCTTTCCCTCCTGCTGTTTTTGTTCACAAAGCTACTGAAAAGTTTGTTTGAAAAGAAACCTCATTTGGGGGGGGATTTTCTGCTTGAGTATCTTTTTTCCAAGAGTTGTAAAATTGTGTTGAGTACATAGTATTTATGGATGCTTTATGAAACAGGTTTTCTTTCCTGTACTATAGGTACACATTTTGAATGCATGTTTTCTTTGGCCTTTTACCTTCCCTTTCATGTATTTATCCTGTCCTGAATGTGACAGCAACCTAATAGAGTAATCATGCAGATAATAGCCTGTCCTGGTTTCAGCTGAGATAGAGTTAGTTTTCTTCTTGGTAGCTGGTATGGTGCTGTGTTTTGGGTTTAGGATGAGAACAATGTCGATAACGCACTGATGCTTTGGTTCTTGCTAAGTAGTGCTAAGCTGTTGCTAAGTAGTTGCTACGTAGTGCTTACACTGGTCAAGGACTTTTCAGCTTCCCATGCTCTGCCAGGTGCACAAGAAGCTGGGAGGGGGCACAGCCAGGACAGCTGATCCAGACTGGCCAAAGGGCTATTCCATACCATGTGACATCATGCTCAGTATATAAAGTGGGGGGAGTTGGCCGGGGGGCAGCAATCGGTGCTTGGGGACGGGTTGAGCATCGGTCAGTGGGTGGTGAGCAATTGTACAGTATATCTCTTGCTTTGTATTACTATTGTATTATTATTATTATTTGTTTTTATTGTTATTATTACTTTTACTACTGTTCTATTTTTATTTTACTTAAGTTATTAAACTGTTGTTATCTCAACCCACAAGTTTTCCCCTTTTACCCTTCCGATTCTGTTCCCCATCCCACCGGTGGGGGAGTGAGTGAGTGGCTGTGTGGTGCTTAGTTGCTAGCTGGGGTTAAACCATGACATAGCCTAATCATTAAATGCAAGTAAGGTTTTGTTTTGTTTTGTTGGGGGGGGGGGTGTTTGTTTTGGTTTGTTTTTTTTTAATTCCCAGGTAACTTCTATATCTATTTATCTGGACTTCTATTCCTAGTTTTCAAATTCTGTCATTACAAAAGTCAGTGTCCAAATTCCTGTTGACTAGATGAATGCTATGTAGAAGACTACTGCAGTGACCATGTATTCCTGTTTGTCTCATTGATTAACATGGCCTCTAGTTAACAACATTTACAGTCAAGTATTTCCTATGCTTGCTTTTACAGCGTTGCATGATGATGTGAAGGATGAAGACACTGATTTATTTGGTTTCTCTTCTACAGAAGTAAGTTGATCTAAAGGTTTCTGTTCAGTAGTCACTGTGGTGGTCTGAAATAGTGATATCACAGGATCTTTTGCATTTTCATTCAAAGTGATTAAAGCAAGCTCAGCTCCCCCCTGAGATAAGGGCCTGCACTTTATAACCACCTGTTCCCCAGCAAGTCTTTGCTAGCATTTCTCATTATGCAGTGTAGCTATGTAGTGCACACCTGATGTCCAAAGTCAGGTTTTAGGAAAGTCTAATTTACGGTTCTCATTAGTGCACCATGTTGCCAACTCCATTCCACCCTCTCATCTGTACATAATGTGAAGAAAGCAACTGGTGTATATGTACGTTTTTCTTCAGAAATCAAACCAACCAAACAAAGAAAAACCCCACACCCAAAAAAACTCCTTCCCTGTCAGCTCCCAAATAAAAGGACTTAAAAGATTTTTTTTTTTAAAAAGAAAAAAACTTCACTTTGCATGGTAGTGCATAACTTGCGAATATATTTCTGTTTCTGCATTTTAAAAAAATGTTCTGCTTGTGAATCTTTTTTGTGTTATGATGTGCTAATGCCATTTGTTTCACAGAAATCTATATTTTGGACAAACATTAAGTGCTTTATTATTTTTAATATATGCAAAAGGTAGGGTGTGGCCATTCTGTTTTTTCTGTTATGAAATCCAGATTTAGCGTTTATTGCAAAATACAAATAAGACAAGTCTGGAACTAAGCCCTGTCATTAAACGTCATTGAAAAAATAAGTTGTAATAATGTTCACTAATGCAATATGTTAGAAGTTTTGCATAGTAGTGGGAAAAATACTAAGAGCAAACAGGAAATCAGCATTCCTTTTGCTAGGAACACTTTTCATTTACCACGAAGATACACTGATACCTACAGAGCTTTGGCTTGTAAGCTGTTTTCTTACACGTCTTGTTGCTCAATGCAACAGCACCAGCTTTGAAGCTTGGTCTTATTGACCGGGGCGGGGGAGGGGGGATGTACTGAAAGTGAAAACAGGCTTATAGAATTTTTTTTTTACTGGGACTTGGATTTAACCCTGTATTTGAACTTGCTTTACTTTTTCCCTCTGAATTTAGACCAAAACTGATTTTAAACTTGGGCTGTACAGTAGCAACTCACAAAGGCTATCCAGGTAAACCTTTATTAACTGAACTGTTTCTTATGTGTTTAGATGCCAGATGGGGGGAGGTTTTGACCAAGCAAGCATTTCTAGCCGTTCTTCTTGGGCTGATTTTTTTTTTTTTTTTTAGTGTGTTCTTTAAATTTTACTAATGTGTTCTCAGTATGGATATTTAGTACTGTGGGAGCACAGCTTGCTTGGCACTTACAAATAACATTTCATTGAAAGGCAACAAAAAACAGATTGGTTTGGCTTGAAAATGTTTGGAACCAAAAGTTTTAAAACACTGTGGTAACTCCCTGATAAGGGTTCAGAGGGAGAGTAGAGAATTGCTGAAATGCCAGGCTGTGGTAGGAAGGACTGTATCATTGAAGCGTTGATTTGATCAACGTTGATTTGATCATTGATGCATTTTACTCTCATTGAGGGTAAAAATCACTGCCACCTACTAAGGTTTTGTTCAGCATTGCCAAAATTGTCAGATGAAAAATAGTTGCTGAAGATAAATTTTCAAGTGATGCTACTAGAAAGGAAACTTTTTGAAAAATTTGGTATCTGTAGTATATTGCAGTGTGAATTCTACTGTTTTAAAAGTAGGTGTGTGTACATGTTTAATGACAGATTTTGAAATAGTCAAATTGTGTCTAAAGTATTTGTGAGAAGCTTGATATTTTATTTAAAATGTGCAGGTGTTTTCCTTAAAGTTTTGTTTTGCAGGCCCTTCAGTCACAATACTGAGGAGAAAAATGTTCACCACCCAGTTTCTTCAAATGGTGTGCTGTGGGATAAACCAGCACTAGCTCCATCAGCGGACATGGTGTGTTAATATGGAATTTCCTTATATTCTCACTCATTATTTTTGTATATGTGTAGTTAGTACTGCACTTCTTAAAACACAAAAACTTGCGGCCTTAATAGTTATGTGCTATTATTCCACCTTATCATAGAATTGATGTGCAGCTACAGTGTTAATAAAATAACTTGACAAAATGAATGCAGCTCAAACCCAACTCGATCATAGCTGAGAAGGGCTAGTGTATTCAGCTGGCTGTGAAACTATGTATTTTGAATTTAGCTTTTTTAAAAAAACACCTGAGGCTTCACAATATTTGGGTTTGGGGCTTTTTTATTTCTTTTTAAATTTGAGACAGCTGAAAGGCTTATGCAACACATCCTTAAAGTAGTCATTCAGGGCAACAAGGTGGTTGGACAAATGGATCTCTTGGGAAACATTCTATTAAGTTTTCTAGCCTGATCTTTCTGAATGAGGTCTGTGAAGTTTTAGGCCAGGTGAACTAATGTGGATATTTTAAAATGACAGAATAAACCAGAAATGAATGATACATCCTGTGCCAGTCCTGTTTTCTTCTATGGGGATTGTCCTGTACAGTTACTTTGAAAGAATCATAACTTGCAAATGTCTGTCTTGGCTTCTTAGGTAGTTTAATTACAGTGCCCATTAAAGTTTGAAAATGGTGTTCTTCTCTGAACATTTTTTTGAAAAGTCTATTTGAAATTAAGCCAAGTCATGTTATCTTACACTTCAATATATTACTATTGACAAAATATTAAAGGAAATAGCCTGAGGTTGTCTTAGAAGTATCTCGAATTTGCGGTCATAAGTAATATTTTGATGGTAGTCACCTCTTCTATTGATGGAATATTTTCTTTTTTGGGAGAAAGTTGTTGAGAATGAGCTCATGTGAAAACCCACATTTATTGAAATTCTAGTCTAACTGCTACTCTGTTTCTTAAGTTATTTTCAGACTCCTTTATTTTGTGGCTGTTGATTTTGGTCTGGTCTTTAGCAGTATGATTTCTTACATCACTGAATGAGTATATCCATGTCTTTTGAGTTTTGGAAGGATTTCTATTACTGCGTCATTGATCGTCATGAGAACCACGAAGGAGCAATGCAGAGACGGAGCAATGTAATTCCATGACATTTTTACCTATTATGGCTCCTTGCATCTGCTCAAAATAGAGTGTGCATAGTTGTCATAGGGGAGTATTCCTAACACAGTTAGCATCCAAGTCATAATAGGAGGAGGGTTTTCTTCGCTTTTTCTGCTCCTAGGAAGGAGACATAATTGGTCTGAGATGTTCTGATACATTAATGGGAAAGTTGTTCTAGAGAGGAAGGTGACAACAAACATCTTTAATAAACTCCATAATGATCTGTGTGACTAACAGGTCTCTCCCAGATTGTGGGCAGCACTTCCTTTCACTTAAAGCAATGTCTGGTCAGAGGCAGAACTATTTCAGTTTTTTTCTAAGTTTTAATTTCTCTCTAGTTTGTGTTTGTTCTCCTTAACACTGGCGAGGAACCCTTTAGAAATTGAGGATGTTTGCATATTAGTTAAGTTGCCTTTTGGCAAGGCGAACTGGTTGCCTAATAGTGACAGACTTACACGGCACCATCCCTGACTTCTTGGGGCACCCCCAGCTGACGATGTTCTCGTTTTGCTTTTAGCAAAATACCAGCACTCTAACCAGTACTTTTAACACTAGCTTTAGTACTGCCAGTGATAAAATAAGACATTTCTGTACGTAAATTTGTTTCTGTGTCAATTCATATGCAAGTATTTTATTGTCTTTTCTTGCATCAGCGTAACACTGGGAGCTTGTTATATTTTTTCATTTTTATTGGTTTTTCCTGAATGATATTCCTAAATATTTCACTTTTTTCTAGGCTGCAGTATTCCTGTTCTTCAATCTTGCATGTTCTTTCCTCTGTATTAGTAACTTCATTTTGCTTTTCCTTCACATACTATCTTTTCATTTGTTTTTTGTGTGTATGTGTCTGTGCAAATAAATTGCATGTATTTAACAAACAAAAAAATTTAGAGTCCGTGTTTCAGAAATACTACAGGGTAAATGTTCTCAGTGTAATTCAGGTGAGCTAAGTATTTTGGGCCTGTTTGCAGCTATAGAGCTGCTCAGAGCCTTACACAGATCATCAGTCACCCACATCAAGTGCCTCTTTGTCAAAAAGGCAAATGAGTGTAACCCATCTTGTCGTCCAGTCATATAAGCAACTTTCTATTCATTGGCAAATCTTTCCCCAGGACAGCAAAACTATGGAAGATATTGATGAAGCTTTGTGCATAGCTATTTGTAATCTCAGCCACTTACATGATGCAGACAAGGTGGGTGAAAATAAGTTAAATAAATCATGAAATACTAAATCCTATCCTTGATTGAAGCTTTTTGAGTAGTCACACATTAACGTGCTATTTAAACATGCTTTCACTGCCTTTGTTTTGACATCTCTTTTGTCCTTCAACTGTTTGTACTATTTCTGTGAATATACAGCTTTAAACTCCAGGCTGTAGTCTGGAGTTTACAGACTACAGGAGTAGTCTGTAAAGGAGTACATGAGCCTATGCATAATTTAAAGTTCCCAGGTCAACCCATATATTTAGCAGAACCATATATAAGCCAGTCTTTAAGTACTAAGTTTGTGGTTCCTTGGATCAGGGTAAAATTCAGCATTTGTTTCTGCTGTAGCAACTATGCTAACTTCCTAGTTTTCACGTGCCTTTTTCTAGATTTAAAGGTGGAAAAGAAATTATATGGGCAACAGAAGTAATAATTTTAACAAACACAATATGCAAAACATATAAATCAAGTAATGCATTTTTACGCACAGTATCAAATATAGGAAGAATCCTAAAATACTGGATAATGCTGTTAATAGGTTACTCAGTAAAACCTATGAACTTCATCAATGATAATTATTTTATTTAAACTTTTAAGTCTTATTAAATGTGCTGTGGAAAAGTTTGCAGTTTTGTCTTTGCCATTTATTTATATTTTACATGTATTCTAAGATACCAGGCATAGGAGTGTTTAGTGATCCAAAAGCTTAAAGCAAATTCATTCTAGTAAGTGTGGCATGAAGTGTTCTTAAAACATGTTTTCCATTCCCTTTCTAACTTTTTTTGTTGCAGTGGCTGATCTGTCAGTTAAGTGAAGTTATGTTAAATACCTAATTGATATACTAATAGCATCTTGTAAAAATCTACCATTTCAGCAGCTCTAGTATAGTAACTCATGCATACAACTGTGGTCTTCCAACAGCTTTTCAACAAAGACTGAGACTTGCCAAAGCAGTGTTGCATCACTGAGATTTTTTTTCCATAGTGTCTTTAGTAAATGTAACTATACTGACAAAACTGATGCTTAGCTAAAGGAAGAATCTTTATTTTTTTTCCTTTATACTCACAATGAATTTAAAAAAACAGTAGAAATCTTAGCATGATAGTTATCTGTGTATGGTGCTATATTAGAATGTCAAGTAAGGAAAGTGAGGTAGTGGGCCCAGGATCTATGTGTTTCTTGCCTCATAGAGCTAAAGATTACAGTTAACATGAGGATCCAGACAGTGCGAGCTGACTAGAACTTAGGAAAACAAAGGGATTCATGAGCTATAATTGTTCCTCCATTACATTATGTAGTTAACCTCTGATTTGTGTTGTGTGTCCCCGTCTGTCCCCGCCCCTTTTTTTTAACCCAACCACAGCATGATTTAGTGTCACTCTTTCTACTGGAGCATTGATTGCTGTCTTACTGTTCATTGCTTCTGTTCTGAATTTAAAAAAAAAAAAAGGTAGTAATATGACAGTAATGAAATAATAACAATGAATAATGAAATAATAAGTGCATGTTTATTCAATACTAAATGAAATAGATGCTGAAATACTTGGAATTGAAAGTGAAGCAGGAAGGAGACAAAGTTGCAGAAACTGCAGATGGAACATTTGATGAACTTATTACTTCTCTTCTGTTAAGGTAGTAATCTGGTTTGTAGGATGGCGGGGGTGAGTTGTTTTTATCAGGAAGTTGTTTCTAATTCAGGTAAAAGAATTCTGAATAAAATTTCAGTCTTCCTTGTAGCAGTATTTCATAATACCTGTCTTTAATTTTTGTGCAATATTTTTGCCCTTTCGTACTGGCATCTCGGCACTGGTTTGTATGGTTGTAAAACACTAGCATATGCAGCCTCTGCTCTTTAAAACTTAGAATAGTGTTAATGATGCTAGTCTTCTGAAATAGCTCAATTATGAGGGTTTTTTGATACTGCCATTAGTGGATGATCAGTTTAACAGCAAGAATAACTTTTTAAAAAATTGACTTTGCAAATTTTCAAGTTGTCAGAAGCCCAAGGATGCTTTATTTCTTCATTTTAAAAGACACTTCTATCTTCAGATTGGTTGGAGGGGAGTGTCAAAGCTTAGGATTCCAGAAGAGCCTGTGAGAGGGGGACCAGATATCTTAATAGACTGAATTGCAAAGCGCAACTGTTTCGTTTTCAGTTGGATGTGTGTGGAAATATCAGGAGGCTTGAATGGAAGAGTGCTTTAAACATTTAATAAAACACTGCTTCTCCAAAGTGGCTTTTCAGTGTTAACCCTTAACTTTTGTGATTCCTCCGATTATTAAGTCGGTTTTCCATGCTTTCTACTTTTTACTGTTTGAGGTAAATTATACTTCTGCTTGAGATGTATGCACTTTGTATTGTGGTATAACTGGCAATTGTGTGTTATAGTTGAAGTTTGGCTCTTTATGGCTGAGTGTAATGTTTTCAATACAGGAAAAGGAAGTTGTGTGCAGAATTAGTGAAGAGTATCAACAACTACAGTGCTGGTATTGCAAAAGCTAAGGAAGTCATTGAAGAGAAGAAAAAGTGCTTGATGAGTGCCATTAGGATTGCAAAGGAATTAAAAATTACACCTTCTGTAAGAACCTATTGTGATCTCGCTCAGGTAGTTACGTTCTTGCACTGTGAAATAATGTATTTTTAATGAATACATTCAAATTTGCATTGAAAGTTTCTGTGATCTGTCTTTGCTGAGCAGTAACGTATTCTTACTCTGCACATACACCGCCAGGTTATATTTGGTCTTGGTCACAACTTAGGGTCTGGTGACTGATGTAAAACAAAAAAGATGGTCCTTGCCTCGAAGAGCTTGCTATCTGAAACAGCAAACGGAGGGGGAGGACAGGAAAATCTGTGACACAGTACTGATCAGTGAAAAGGCAGTGTTTTCAGCACTTTAGAAGTCTCTTGAGCCTTTCCCATTCCAGAGCTCTCCAGCCTTCTTACTGAACTACTCTGGAATTAATAGCCATGCTCTCCTGATGCTCTTGATCCCAGGCCTTTACTTCCATTCTTCCTCCCCATCATATCTGCTGTTAATAAAAACCCATGCTACCTGCCATGCTCTATCAGACCAAAGGTCCGTCCTGTGAAGTCTCCTGTCTCTCACAACAGAGAGGAAAAGATGCTTGAAGAATATAAGAACCTGGGCATTTAGTGAGTATAGGAGGTTGAAGGTTAAGGATTTTACAATCTCCAGGATACATCAGGGTCATTACACTGACTAAACATTACCTCATGTGTCATAAGCTTGTGTAACACTTCCATGAATGTCTTCATAATGCTTGTGGCAGTGTCTATGTGGGTGTACATATGTACATTATATGTATGTATTCATATGCAGTAGCAGTGAGTTCCACATTTTAATATTTAAAATGAGGCATTCGTAAAATAGCTCCCTCTGTTCTTTCTAAATGTGCTACCCAGTTATTGCATTTGGAGCCTTTGTAGTCCTTGGGTTGAGAAA
Organism: Theristicus caerulescens; assembly: GCA_020745775.1. NCBI lineage: Eukaryota > Metazoa > Chordata > Aves > Pelecaniformes > Threskiornithidae > Theristicus > Theristicus caerulescens. The sequence goes on along the minus strand of CM036559.1, from coordinate 113,800,888 downwards.
AATAATGATTAACTGGTCTCGTCATTCTTTGAAGTAGTGTGACTTTTAGACTGTCATGTTCCATGCATCCAGTTGTCACTTTCTATATGAAGAACCTTAGTCTTTCTTGTCTGACACAGGAAAGAAGTCTGATCCCTCTTTTTTTCTGTCATTTGCCTCCCTTGTGCCCAGTGTGACTTTCAGGAGCTTGCACCCACCACTGTGCTCCCATAGGCCTACCTTCTTACTTAGAAGTCACCTTCTCAGTAGCTGTTCATACAAAAGGAAAACCTGACTCCTGCTTCTGTTTACATGCTAACATTACAAAATCCCCAACCATTTGGCCTTAGCAATGTAAGATGACATCACTGAGAATTGGCTATTGGCTGTTAATGACTTTAATGAGTCTTTGTTTTTTTTCTGCAAAATTAAAGATCTCATACTCTGGCTTTGTCATAATAAGTGCCTGTATAATCTGCTTTTTGTATAATAGAAGCTAAGACTGTACTTCTTAATTTCAGGTTATTTATAATTTAAAGTTGCCAGTTGAGGCTGAGCTCTCAAGAGTGAATAGTTTGAAGGAAAAATTATCTCCAAGGTAAATTACTGGAGCGGGAGGTATATTGGGAGGTAGATGGATGGACTGGTTATTTTAATTACAAAAACTGTCCATATAACAGTTAAAGAGCAGAAATCGAGCTGCTTCACTTGCATTTTACTGAAAAACTACTGGTTCAGATGTATATAAACTCATCACTGACAATGTGCAGTAGCCTTCATCTGAGGCATCCGGGAGAAAGCACAGACCATTTGCTGCTATATATGCATTTTAAAAATTCTTGACAGACTTCTGCCACTTTTAAACTTTCCCTCCTTTCCTTGTAAGTAGAAATAAATTGAGGAAATAATGACAGTTATTTTTTTAAAAATGAATCCATTTCTCATCTTCAGGAAAGACTTAAATGCTTCTTGGGGCACTGATGTCCAAGAAGAAATTTGTGGAAAATCCCAGTTAACACGATGCCCTCACTGGAAGTGATGAATACAATTTCTGTACCAGAAATGAGCAAGAAAATGTGTCATGGCTGTGGTACAGCTGACCCTATGCAGCTTGCTCATAAGGCTGGTCAGAGTATTGTAATCCTAGTGTAGAAAGACCACATTCAGGAACAATGAAGGAGGGACAGAATGGTGTTAGGTTGGAACATCTTGGGGATCCCATTATATTTCATGACATGGAACAACTCTGGGCTATAGAGTGGTTGTGTGCCATCACATTCTGACGCATAGAGGAGTAAAGCTCAAAGCTGATTACTTGCATGCAGAGTGTGAAAAAATTATCATAGAATCATTCAGGTTGGAAAAGACCCTTAAGATCATCAAGTCCAACTGTTAACACTAGGACGAGGGGAAATGGCCTCAAGTTGCATCAGGGCAGGCTTAGGTTGGATCTTAGGAAAAATCTCTTCACCGAAAGGGTAGTCAGGCACTGGAACAGGCTGCCCACGGAAGTGGTTGAGTCCCCATCCCTGGAGGTATTTAAAAGAGGTGTAGATGTGGTGCTTAGGGACATGGTTTAGTGGTGGACTTGGCAATGCTATGTTAATGGTTGGACTTGATGATCTTAAAGGTCTTTTCCAACCTAATCAATTCTATGATTCCACCAAGTGCACCACTAAACCATGTCCTTAAGTGCCATGTCTGCATGTCTTTTAAATTATAGAATCGTTTGGGTTGAAAGGAACCTTCAAAGGTCATCTAGTCATCCCCCCTGCAATGAGCAGGAAGACCTTCAACTAGATCAGGTTGCTCAAAGCCTGGTCCAACCTGACCTTGAATGTTTCTAGGGATGGGGCATCTGCCGCCTCTCTGGGCAACGTGTTCCAGTGTTTCACCACCCTCATGGTAAAAAAAAAAAATTCATATCTAGTCTCAATCTACTCTCTTTTAGTTTAAAACCATTACCCCTTGTCCTATCACTATTGGCCCTGCTAAAAAGTCTGTCCCCATCTTTCTTATAGGCCCCCTTTAAGTATTGAAAGGCCACAATAAGGTCTCCCCAGAGCCTTCTCTTCTCCAGGCTGAATAACTCCAGCTCTCTCAGCCAAATGCCTACAGGGATGGTGACTCAGCCACTTCCCTGGGCAGCCTGTTCCAATGCTTGACAAAAATTATGACTCCTCCTGTCTTATGTTAGTTGAATCATTAGAATATGGATAAAGGAATCTTTAAAACCATCTTTTAGTAAACTTAGTGACTTGGTAGGTAGGGCCTATTTTGAAAATAATGTCAGTGGTGAATGAAAATTTCAGAGAAGCCTATTTAAATGCACAGTGGCAAACTCTCCCAACCTAGAAGAAAGCTAAAAGATGACAAAATCAAATTCGTTTGCATTGGAAGACCTTTTAAGAACTTGAACAAAACAAGGGAGAAGGGAGATCTGATGAAGGATGAGTGTAAAGGCCTCGCATGCTGGTGCCACTCCAAAATAACACCGAAGTGAAAAAATCACAGCTAGGAGGTGCATAGGATTTGAGACACATTCCATAGACATAAAATACTGTAGAATGAAGGGTAGACACATTCCTGAAGAGGCAGTGGGGAGAAGAAAAGATGGGCTGTTCAATAGTGCTTACACTTTAGTTTTCACAAATTGTGCATCATAACTGGGCAGCAAAACTAAGGATTTGATTGAACGAAGTTCTATTTACAGTTCTGTTAGCTTAACTGTAAAAGTACTTAAAAGATTTTGCTAGCTTTCATCAGTAAAGGCAACAGCTGTTTATTGGTGTAACAATAAATAGAACAAAAAGAACATACATTTTGGACTTCAGTTATGGTTTTGTTCTTCAGAACTGTTGGAGAATTCTTTTTCTCCGTGCAGAATAATTTATTGAACTGTACTAGGTATAGGTGTGAAAACTCAGTTAAGTGAATGTTGGAGTACTCTGCATGAGAGGGAAAAAGCAAAAGGCAAGAGAGTTTTTGAGTACGAGTGTGAAGATAAATGAGCAACCAAATCTGTTGTTAATAGGAGTGAAAGAATGAAACTGAAGTAGGTAACTGATCTCTTATGTTGCCCCTCCATGAATATTGTGCTGAAAAATATTGTACATCGCAAACTGTCAGAGTGATTTAGGTATTCATGTCACCTTCTGTAATGTTTCTTTTCTTCTCTCGAGATTCTTCCTAAACACTGATGAGATTACATCTTTGTTAAAAAATTTGGGCAAGATTGAATGGGGAACAACAGGGCAGTAAGTATTTTTTTTTAATAAAGAGGTTAAGTACAGTAACTTACCTGCTATTCTAATGGCTGAATATTTATTGGAGAACAAATTTAAAAATAAAAAAAAAATCTGTATATGCTTATGGGTTTGTAAGAGTATAATGAAACAAAGCAAAACTTCAGATGCTGGTGTTTCAATCAGCATTCCAGTTAGTCTAATTAGTGTTTCACTTCTGACATTTCAGTTTTACTTGTGTTTCACCCAACTATATTTCACTGTATCACTGAAGTTATCAAGATTTTTTTATGCTGTGTGCTTTTCAGCTTTGGCTGGCATTTAATGATACAATCATAGAGCCATAGAATCATTTAGGTTGGAAAAGACTTAAATCATCGAGTCCAACTGTAAACCTAACACTGCCAAGTCCACCACTAAACCACATCCCTAAGCACCACATCTACACGTTCATAGCACATGTAATAGAGATGTTTATTTTCTCAGCATATGACAATTACTTCATATAAGTGTAAATAAATCTCTAAAATCAACAGCAAAATTTACAGTATTTCCTCTTCACAGTCTAAATACTGATCGTGTCAAATGCCAAAAGACATTGCTTAAGATGAACCAGAGAAAAACTGACTTTTATTTTTAAAATTATAATGGCTTTTATTTTATTAGTCCCTTTATTTATTTTTCCCTGCAGTCTTTGACAAAAACTTGAGAAAATGGAATGGAGTTGCTGCTAGGGACTGCTGCTAGGTAGTTAACACTGGTTGTTAAAAAAGGCTTACTGCATACTGTAGTATTTGAAAACCCTGCAGATTACAGTGAAGAGTAACTGTTAGTACAAGCATCTGACCTGCCTTTTGTTTTTAACATGAACTATCTATGACATTATTAACATTTTTTTCAAATAGTTTGTATTCGTACCTGTGGTCTCGGTTTGATCATTTAAGCAGGGGTAGCTCTTGTACTGAGCTGTGCCCAAGAATATGTGCCATTTCTGTGCCAATGCTTTTTAGGTTTCAGAAATCATGTTACTGTTTTTGTTGCCTTGGTATTCGAAAACATAACACAGCTTATTTCAACCAGGTCTTATGAGGTGTTTTCTTAACATAGTGATATGTTCTCAATAAAACCTCTGCTTTGACTCGTGCTTTTCTGAAGACAGACTGGATTATATTAATTTGTCTCCAAATAAATGTTTTCCCAAATACAGTGAAGATAATGGACTTACCTTTGATGACAAAGAAGAAATGCCAGGCTGCAATACTCAATCATCTGTAGAGAATATGTTTCCAGCACTTAGCAGAGATAAAATAAGGGCTCTTGCAAATAAACTCGGTGTTCACAAAGAAGTGAAAAATACTCAAGTACAAGAAACACATCCTATGTTACATCATCAGAGTATTCCTGCTCTACCCAAGTCTCCATCGAGCCCTGACGTCATAATAGAAGAAATATTTGAAGATGACTTGGAAAGTAAGTTTTTTAAAACCTGGTGCTTTCAGTGTTCCGTTGTTGATCATGATGTTATTTATGTGTTTTGTATTATGTTGTATGTCTGTAGTTATACTCGGCTCATATGAATTCTTTATCTGTATTTCACTTTATCTTCCTTTGAGCTAGCATAATTTCTTTTTTGTCCTCCTTCAGCTTAGCTTAGTGAAAACTCTCTCACAAGTTCTCTCAGAGAGGGGTCATAAGTTCCTGTGTCTGCCTGGGTGATTCTCTTTGACTCTGTGATTACAGTCCCTCTCAGAGTTTCTGACATTGGCTTCTGGATGATGCTTTTCTGGCAGTTTCCTTGGCTTCCTGAATCTTCTCCTAGTGCATTGTTCTATGTTAACTGGCAATAACAATTAAGTTCTTCAGCTTGTCAGGTTTTCCCCGGGCTGTATTAGTAGGAGTGTAGCTAACGGGTCCAGGAAGTGATCCTCCCCTCTGTGAGACTGAATGTGGAGTACTGTGACCAGTTTTGGACCCTGCAGTACTGAAAGTCACTGTCATACTGGAGCAAGTCCTGCAGAGCCTACCAAGCTGGTGTCCAGGAGGGGCTTAGGGATAGGGCTGAAGGCATTAGGAACAAGGATGAAAAGGCAGATGAAATATTCTATAAGCAGCTGGGAGAAGTCTCACAATTGCTAGCCCTTGTTCTCATGGGGGACTTCAGCCTGCCAGATGTCTGCTGGCTATACAATACAGCAGAGAGGAAACTGTCTAGGATGCTCCTGGAGGGTGTGGAAGAACTTCCTGACACAGCTGGTGAGCGGGCCAACTAGGGAAGGCGCCCCGCTGGAACTGTTGTTTGTGAACAGGGAAGGACTTGGGGGTGATGTGATGGTTGGAGGCCATCTTGGGCATAGTAGTCATAAAATGATAGAGTTTTTGATTCTTGGAGAAGTAAGGAGGGGGGTCAGCAGAACTGCTACCTTGGACTTCTGGAGAGCAGACTTTGGCCTGTTTAGGAGCCTGGTTGAGAGAGTCCCTTTGGGAGGCAGTCCTGAAGGGCAAAAGAGTCCAGGAAGGCTGGACATTCTTCAAGAAGGAAATCTTACAGGCACAGGAGCAGGTCATCCCCATGTGGTGAAAGATGAGCCGGCGGGGGAAAATATCAGCTTGGCTGAACAGAGAGCTTTGGCTGGAACTCGGGGAAAAAAAGGAGAGTTGATGACCTTTGGAAGAAGGGGCAGGCAACTTGGAAGGACTACAGGGATGTCGTGAAGTTATGCAGGGAGAAAATTAGAAGGGCCAAAGCCCAACTAGAACTTAATCTGGCTACTGCTCCAAAGGACAATAAAAAATATTTCTATAAATACATTAGCAACAAAAGGAGGGCTAAGGAGACTCTCCATCCTTTATTGGATACTGGGGCAAACATAGTGACAAAGGATAAGGAAAAGGCTGAGGTACTCAATGTCTTCTTTGCCTCAGTCCTTAACAGTCAGACCAGTTGTTCTCTGGGTACCCAGCCCCCTGAGCTGGAAGACAGGGACGGGGAGCAGAATGAAGCCCCCATAATCCAAGGGGAAATGGTTAGTGACCTGCTACACCACATAGACACACACAAGTCTCTGGGGCCAGATGGGATCTACCCAAGGGTACTGAGGGAGCTGGCAGAGGTGCTCCCTGAGCCACTTTTCATCATCTATCAGCAGTCCTGGCTAACTGGGGAGGTCCCAGTTGACTGGAGGTCAGCAAGTGTGACGCCCATCTACAAGAAGGGCCAGAAGCAGGATCTGGGCAACTACAGGCCTGTCAGCCTGACCTCAGTGCTGGAGAAGGTCATGGAGCAGATCATCTTGAGTGCCATCACGTGGCACGTACAGGACAACCAGGGGATCAGGCCCAGTCAGCATGGGTTTATGAAAGGCAGGTCCTGCTTGACTAACCTGATCTCCTTCTATGACAAGGTGACCCACTTAATGCATGAGGGAAAGGCTGTGGATGTTGTGTACCTGGACTTTAGTAAAGCCTTTGACACCGTTTCCCACAGGATTTTCCTGGAGAAACTGGCTGCTTATGGCTTGGACAGGTGTACTCTTTGCTGGGTAGAAAACTGGCTGGATGGCTGGGCCCAAAGAGTTGTGGTGAATGGAGTTAAATCCAGTTGGTGACCAGTCACAAGTGGCATTCCCCAGGGCTCAGTATTGGGGCCAGTTCTGTTTAATATCTTTATCAATGATCTGGATGAGGGGATCAAGTGCACCCGCAGTATGTTTGCAGATGACACCAAGTTGGGTGGGAGTGTTGATCTGCTGGAGTGTAGGAAGGCCCTGCAGAGGGATCTGGACAGGCTGGATCAATGGGCTGAGACCAACTGCATGAGGTTCAACAAGGCTCAGTGCTGGGTCCTGCACTTCGGTCACAACAACCCCATGCAACGCTGCAGGCTTGGGGAAGAGTGGCTGGAAAGCAGCCTGGCTGAAAAGGACCTGGGGGTGTTGGTCGACAGCTGGCTGAATATGAGCCGGCAGTGTGCCCAGGTGGCCAAGAAGGCCAATAGCATCCTGGGTTGTATCAGGAATAGTGTGGCCAGCAGGACCAGGGAGGTGATCATCCCCCTGTACTCGGCACTGGTGAGGCCGCACCTCAAATACTGTGTTCAGTTTTGGGCCCCTCACTACAAGAAGGACATTGAGGTGCTGGAGCGTGTCCAGAGAAGGGCAACGAGGTTGGTGAAGGGTCTAGAGCACAAGTCTTATGAGGAGTGGCTGAGGGAGCTGGGGTTGTTTAGCCTGGAGAAGAGGAGGCTGAGGGGAGACCTTATCACTCTCTACAATTACCTGAAAGGAGGTTGTAGTGAGGTGGGTGTTGGTCTCTTTTCCCAAGTAACAAGCGATAGGACAAGAGGAAATGGCCTCAAGCTGCGCCAGGGGAGGTTTAGATTGGATATTAGGAAAAATCACTTCACTGAAAGGGTAGTCAGGCACTGGAACAGGCTGCCCAGGGAAGTGGTTGAGTCCCCATCCCTGGAAGTATTTAAAAGACGGGTAGATGTGGTGCTTAGGGACATGGTTTAGTGGTGGACTTGGCAGTGCTAGGTTAACAGTTGGACTTGATGATCTTGAGGGTCTTTTCCAACCTAAATGATTCTATGATTCCAAGTTGGAACATGGGAATTCCAATTCGATAATAGGGGGGAATAGATAGATGCATTCCACAATACAGTTAAGATGCTTAACTTCAGAGTGTTCTATGTCCGCAACATGCTTAGAAAATCCCTATGCGGGAGGATGAGGAAGAGGGTAGGGGTGGTATGTGATAGTAATTGTGGTAGTGTATAGCTGTGATCAAGGTGAAGTAAATATCAGAGCTTGGGCATGACTGTCTAAAATAGCTTATTCCAGAATCCCAGTAGACTTCACAAAACTCTTGTCAGAACAGAATTCCTTCAAACTGCAATGTTACATGAGTTTTGCCTGTCTTGAATCTAAGAATTTTAACGATAGTTTTGTAATCTTGGAATTAGCATGTGGGCTGGCTGTGTGCACGTAGTCACTGTGTGTGCATCTGTTTCAGTCAGATCAGATATGAGAATTTTTGCCTTTGCAGTACCCTTACCATATGTGTAATTTCTCTTTACTGTGTTTGCTGCTTTATTACATATGTATAAATACTTAAACTAACCTAATTCTTTAAACTTTTCTCCTAAAACAATAAACAGAGTTTCCCACAGAATATCATGCTGATAACCAGAGGAGGAAACTCTTCAAGAAGGAAACACCTTTTCAACATAAAGCTGGTTAGTGGTTTTCCTATCTGGTAAATGGTTTAGTTTACTAGAAGGGACCCATCCTCTAAGCAATGAGAGCAGACACTGGAATTTGTTGGATAGTTGGACGCATACGTTAGCATTCTAGCTGGGATCAGGAATGTACTAGGAAGCAGATCTGACCGTTCCTAGTATGTATTTGCTCACATGTAAGAGCAGACTTGGGGCACACGAATTTATTTCCTTCCAGTTAAAACTAATGTGGGAGGTGCTTACAGTGCAGATATCATTCTTAGCAGTTTTGCTCTGCAAAAACACTCCCTGGTCTGCTCTCCTTGCTAATGTAAAGACTGTACCGTCTTTCAAGATTCACCATAAAACCACTTAGTTGGAAGATGTAATACAGGAAGTCCTTCAGAAACTCAACATGGGCAGTGTTTCTCAACACCTGGCAGATATTTGATGTAATGATAGCAGTGCTTGCTGTGAACAGTAGGACCCATTTCTTAGGTCAGTAGTTTATATACTGAATTTTGAACTGTTGTCTTGTTCTCCCTCCATCTATGTTTGGTTTTCTGAATTATGAGTGAACAGATAAATGCACAAAACAGCGAGTAATTTGAGGAAATAAGTTACTTTATTAAAAAATTCTGTTGGCACAGTTTGTGCTGTGCTTTGAGCTTTGTTCATTGTTGAGTGTAAATGGTAATAAAAGTTGAAGAGTAGAGATAGCAGTACTGGGAAAGAAAGAAACTGACCTAAGAAGCTGACAGAGGAAGAAGCACTGCTGCAAAAAGATGTGCCTTAATCTAGGACACAAAATAATACCTGCAAAGAAAAAAGATTAAGGAAATTACATTGTTTGGGTTGGGTTTTTTTGGTTTTTCTTTGGGTTTTTTTTTAGCCTCAGAGTTCCATAAGTGCGTTTTCCCCTGACGATTTCCTGTCCAATAACTTGTGAATTCCCTGATTGCTCTTAATGAGACTTGGCAGAGTATTAGGGAATTTGAGCAGTTTAAGTCCATAACAAATTCTGTGGAAATAAGTAGTTAGCAGAGAAATTCTCCTAATGCCCATACTGAAGTTAGTGTAGTGTATGCTCACCCTTTATTAGACATCAAAGAATTCTCATGGAGAGAGAAACACCTCACAACTGTCACAGTTGTGTGATGTTTGAGCCTTACCAGACACTTGTTTGAGTATCTCTCACATATACACTAGGAGAGCAAGATCTTAAGAGATTAAATGATCACAGAGTTACCTGATGTGATTGTTTTTATCAGTAATATGCTAAAATATGTATTTTGTGCAATACTGGATCTTTTTGGATTATGGGAAGCATAATTTGAAGTTTGATATAATGAGTTTTTCATTCTCTCCTGCTAGTAGGGTTAGTTATCAGACGAATAATATTTGACAAATTTTTCACATCCTTTTCAGGCAGCTGTGGTTTGTTGGGGTTTTTTGTTGGCATTTAGTTTAAGGAACATACTCAAACAGCTTAAAGTCATCTCTTCTGGATCCACCTGGCTCTAGTGATCCAGAACTGGCCCAGCTCCTGTTACTGTTTTTGGCTGGAGGTACCAGCCTCCACTGATCTAGTGAAGTGACTGTTAATACATGCTTTTCCTGGTCTGCTTAAGCTAGCTGACTCATCACATCATTGGAGATGGTGACCAGGGGTGATCCAGAAGAGTAAGTGTATCTATAGCTGAAATCTTTCAAGTCATTCAGACTTTTTACTCAGATACCATCTTTTCCACTGGAAATGCCCAAGAATAATCGTGCATCTGTTCTGGACACTGCATTTCCTAAACTTCCAAGTCACAGTCCTGCGTCCATGCTCAGAACGTTTCAAATGCCAGATTCTTTGTACCATCTTTTGCCCACGATCAGTTGTAGTTCAGAGATGGGCATGGAGATGGCAGTGCTCTAGGATGCTGCAAATCTGTCTGCTGTGCCCTGATCAGTCACGCAGGTGGCATTGGATCTAGATGATGCTATCCACTCTTTGCAGGAAGTTTTGTGGTGTACAATACTCTTGTAGGAATTGAGTTGCTGGGCTTCTAAAACCTTCTGACCCATCCACCACCTTTGATGAGTAGCTTCAGAAAGAGAAACCTGCATTTTGGATCCCAAATCAAGGGAGGTGCCTGCGTACAAAGGATTTGCATGCCTAGTCAGAAGTACTGTCTTACATAGGGTCATCTCTTGGCTAGCTCTAGGCCATTCTTGATCTTCATGCATTATCACTGAATAACTGTACAAAAGTGTGTAGCATACCTGTTCTTAAAGGTAGGAATCTCAGTCTCTCTAATTTGCTTTCTGGAAGCTTCCTATTTCTCTGTTAAATAGAGGGAATATAAACTCTTGAATTACCTACTTAAATTCAGGATACCACTTCGTAAGCAGTGAGACAGCCTTTTGTTTTGCAGGGTAGCGTAAGGGAGCTAGTTCAAAAGAGTGGATTTAATCAGAAAGCAAACATGGTAACTAGTTTGAAACAAGTGTGAGCAGACTTGTCAGATTAAAAGCTATTTGAGGGAATGTTATGATTAATGCAAAATAAACCTAATCACCTGTCTAATAATATCTGTTGGAGTCACTTGGAGACTGTTTGATAATCTGTTTTATGTCTTACTTAGGTTCGACAGAACTAGTGTTTGTAAGCCATGTTATAAATCCATGCCACTTCTATATTCAGAGATACTCACAGAAGAAAGAAGCAGCAGTTTTGGAGAAGAAATTGAAAAACTTCTGTTGTAATAAGAGTTCGTCTCTCTTGCCTTCCGATGTTTTGGAACTAGGTAAATTACTAATTTCTAAAGGTCTACATTAGCTTAAAATACTGTCTTGCAGTATGTCTTCCTTAGTAAAATATTCTTTTTTTTTTTTTTTTTTTACTCCTCCCCCCCCCCCTTTACATAGTAAAGCAGTCCTTATATGTTTTGGAATCTACAGTTATTTTCGGGAAATGTTGTACACATTGTTTGGTAAAGTAGACTTTTATTAAATCATATAAACAAAAACAGTAAAAAAGACTCTGCAGTTCTTCTCAACCTCAACAGATTGAGTGCTTAGAGTAACCAGCAGTTGAAACACCTGGCTGTAAACTTAATGTTTTCCAACATTAGGTGGTAATTGTTAACTGATAGTTTTTTCAGTATACTGATTTTAATGACTAGCCTAGTTCTTTCATTACTTGAGTAAATCAGCTTTCTCTCATGCAAGCAACATTCCCTTCAAGTGGATAGATGATTTTTTTTAAAGTTCACTAACTGAATAGAAACCATTCTGGAAGTAAAAATGAAAGACAATAATACATTGCTAAATCATGAAAATTATTTTCTAGCCCACATGTTGATAATGTTACTCACTTCTAGAAGGTGTTTAGAAAACTGATAAAAAGTATGTAATAGCCCTCAACTTCAGTCATTTTTTTACGCTTTACTAAGAGATATAGAAAGTTTGCCAGAAACTATGTCTTAATACATGCCAAACACCTCCTAGCCTTACAGAGATTGTGTAAATGAATGTGGGGAGAAAACTTCTGGTGGCTATCAAGACAAGGTTTTTAATGTCTTTGTGTCTTTATTTTAGCAGTAGCATTCTTACTACCTGTGTGGAAGATAGGCAACAATGGAACATTATGCAGAACTGTAATAATACTTGCAGTGTACAATATCTACAAGTACTGAATTTAGTCCTTCTTTTTTTTTATTTGCTTCTGTATAGGTGCTAGAACTTTCATTAAGAGTAAGGAAACTGGAATGTGGTGCCGTGGAACTATCACTGAACTAATTCCCCTAAAAAGTAAAAATGAGAGGAAGCCTTGTGGTCCAATAAGATACAAAGTTTGTGATATTGCACTGCTGGAAGCATTCCTGATTGATTTTGGGAGCTCCGTAGTTCTAATTTTCTCAGGGTATGTTTACAGAGAGAAGTTTTTGTCTGCAATTGTTGTCCTTGACTATTGTTACTCAAGAGGATCTCTATTAAGAAACAAGTCCTCCATCAGCTTCACACAAGCAGATAACCAGATATCCAAATGACGCTAATGTTCTCTACGTAGGTATTTCCCACAGAAAAAGTGGCAGTGTATGTAAGTACACAAGTATACAAGCCTTCACATGTTAAAATGTTAAACTTAGACTTGCATTGCAAAAGAGAACACGTGAGTCCTCAATGTTTAAAAAAAAATGCATTTCATTGAGACTTTCTAGTTTTGTTTCGTTGAGATGACATTATGCCAATTATTGCAATAATGACCTTTATTTTAAGTCTGGGGTTTGGTTTTGGGGGTTCTTTGGTGGTGGGGTTTTTCTCTGCTTTTCTTTTAAGCTAGTATTGCTTTTATTCCCATTGACAATAGATATGTTCCCACTGAAAGGCCCGAACCTGCTACTCTGCAAACTGTTGAAACAGATGACATTTGTTTGTTTGTAAGGAAGCCTGATCAGCGTATTGAGGCAGAACTTGCAGCTGTTCCTCCTTTAGCAGTACGGTGTTCATTGAAAGATGTTGTTCCCAAAAATGCAGTAAGTAAAAGCTGTTTGTACTATTTCAGGAGATTTTTTTCCTTTCTAAGATTTGTGTTAAAGAACTTAAATACATAATGTACAGTGATCTTATTCCAGTATAAACAGAAGGAAACTCAAGAGGAGTGCAGGGTATATTTTATTTTAAAAAAAAAAAGTTAAATCATCTCTTGTAAAAAGATGGTTTGCATTGCTTTCATTGGAAAGGAAACAAGAGCTTATAGCAGTCTGTCTTAAAAATCCTCCTGGTTTACAAATACATATTTCAGGCTTAAATCTCACTACTCTTACTCTAGACATGTTCTTTTGTCAAATTGAAAAACAAATTGCAGAACTGATATTCTTATTTCATGGTTGTCTGATAACTTCATGCAAGTAGTAACTTTCAAAAATCATCCAGACAGAGAAGAAATGGCTTCAGAATTTTTAAAAGAATCTTTTCAGGGATTTTCCTTTGTTATTTAAAATTTTGCCACATACTGTAAAGTGTTATTTGTTCTCTTTCAGTATAACAACAAATAAATTACTGTCAGCCTTTATTCCCTTAGAAAAAGGACATACAGCATTATTTTCTTTAATATTCACTTATTTATTAGGCTTTATTTTTGCCACATTCACATGGGAGTGAACTATGTCCAATGCAGCTCTGCATTTCTGACAGTCTAACTGCTGGTTGGTTTGGGGTTTTTTTACCAGTCTGATGTTGTCTGAAATAGCTTTAAATAGGAAAGATCTGGAACAATTTTCACGAGTGCGGGTAAAATGCCTTCCTTGTATGTGCTTTCATTTTTTTCACACCTAAATGCACAGATTTGCAGTATCAGAAGAGATGCATTAACTTGATCCAAGAGAAATAAATTCAGACAGGGTTTTTCAAGGTAGGTAAAACATCAGGAAGGATGTTGTGGAGAGGAAAAATGTGTAAATTGACCAAACTATGTTGTACATTTGTGTAAAGACACAAAAAGATAAGAATAAACTTTGAAACTAATTGGGAGAGCAGAAATGTCAGTCATGAGATGAAACAGCATATGACAATTCTGGTTTATCTATAAGAACAATCAAAGGGGATGAAATCTTGAATCTTTAAAAGAAACATGGTGGAAACTGCAGCCCTTTGATCTGACTCAGTTTCATACAGTTAAAAACACTTATAAATCCATCATAGAAGAATACTGTTTAGTGCTGTCCTGGCTATGGACTAGATAGTCTAACAGTGTGTTCAGCATTTCACCTGTTCAGATGTGTCTATGCTCCTTTCCTTGCTTCTATTTTACTTTATTTTATTTTTAATTACAATTTGTGGTTTTTGTTTTAACATTCTCTTACATCTTCAGTAACATTTTCTTTCCTCCTAACATAGAGTGAAGGCTGGGGAGAGGAAGCAAGGACAAAATTTTTAGGAATGGTAAATAACAAAGTTGTTTTAATGACCATATTTAGAGAAGAGGATGGTGTTCTCATTGTGGATTTGAAAAAACCTCCATTTAATAAAATAAGCAATAACATGCCAGTGTCTCTCAAGGATGCATTAGTTTTTTTAGACTTGGCAAGGTATGTGTTTTCTTTTAGTTTAGGCTCTTATGCCATAAATGATAACAGCATAATTCTTATAAATTGAAGTTTACCAAGCAAGTTGTTTCTGCAGTGTTTGATATATTAATGTGTGATGTATTAATCTTCAGCAATATCTGTTGATTTCCTTTTTTCCACCTTCACTAATAAGTACTGTGGGATACTCATTTGCACTAGGGCTTTATTTGGATAATGAACTTTATTTTAGAAAATGACAAAATTTAAATTTCTGTACAAGTTTGAATAACAAGGGGGTGAAGGGAGAAGCCCTTAGTGTCTACCACGGACAGAAGAACATACAGAAATCAGCCTTGTATCTGTGTGATTTGGCTGTTAGGCAGTAACAGGCCAGTCAGCGCATCTGAACCAGCCACGTCACATGATGCAGATAGCACAACAAATAGGAGAAACAACGATAGGGCACAAGGGGGAGCTTGATGTTGACATTAGGACGGAGGAGAGCTGCTTTGGAGGGACCAGTGGAAGAGGCAGGAGATAGAGAACAACGTGAGCGTTTTAGTGTTTGGGTACAGGGGTATGCCATGCAAATCTGTAGGATACTATAGTTCATTTTGCTGCACACAGAGAAAGGTCTTTGTTTATATTTGAGCATAACTAGTTATGGTGGTGAGAACAGTGGGAGATAATTTTTTACTGCATCTGTGTTCCTCAGGTAATTGCTTTTTCTCATAAATGAGGAAATCTCAAAGAAAATGGTTTTGCCAGTGTAGTGAATTCTAGCCTTTTACTGTATTTTTTTTAACAATTTAAGTGTGTGCTACTGCATCCCAAATAACAAAATCTTTTTAGGAGGCAGCTGCCATATATCATTCTTCATATGTTACATCTGTGACAGGAGAAGGATTAGAGAGAATTGGCTGCACCAACTGCAAGAAGGAAAGTTCAAGCTATTCATACAAACATGAATCAAGTTATTTTTATAAGACCATTTTGCATTTTTTATGGGAAACTTGACATTTGAATATAAAAGGGTTCCTTCTCAGTTAATTTTGACAGAATTTGTTCAAAATTTCATTTTGTTTACCTTAGGTTTAGATCACAGCTTCCCAGTCAGTTAGAAAATAATACCGTTTTGCAGTATAGTCCACCTAAGATTCCACAAGAAAGAGAAGTCGTTGCTGTTGTAGTTTGCCACATTAATAGTCCAACTGATTTCTATCTCCAGTTGGTAAGTTTAGAAATAAGGTCTGTTTAAATAAAACTCTAAAAGGACTTTTTAATGTTGAGCTACTCATAGTCCACATTAAATAAGCTACAATTTCCATTAATTTCTGTCACTTGTTACCGGTTTTAGGATTCCTAGAATTAACAGATGAGATTAATTCCTACAATCCTAGATTAATCCTAGATTAATTCCAGGAATTCTTAGAATTCCAGAAAGTTAACATTTTTTGTCAGTTTCGTTACATGGTTAATTCCTATGTGGGTATGTAGTGTTTTACTGTTTAGAGCGATGATTGAACAGGGCAATATTCAACAATTGTTAGGCTCTTTAATTCACTTTATGTATTCATAACCACTGTTTAATTGGGGGGGAGGGGGCTAGGAAGTACACTACTAGAAATAATGTCTCCTGAAAGAGCAAAAATGCCGTTTTTTAAAAAAAAAAACCAAGAACATTTGGTCTGCATGTATGTTTTGTTTTTCTTACTTTAGGGAGATAGCCTGGATTCCTCAGCTCTTCCAAAGAGAATTCAGGAGGTATATGCGTATGGGAAAAACTTGGAAATTGTCTGCCCGGTTGAAGGCCAAGCCTGTATTGCAAAACAGAAAGATGGGAATTGGTACAGAGCACAGATTATAGGTGAAGTATTGATTCTTTCACTCTAATGCTAGGTTGCAAAATCGGATGTGGTACTAGGTCAGAGTCACACACTGGGTATGAATAGTAGCAAACAGCCATTATTTTTACTAGGGATTCTTATACTAACAGGTAGGTTCATAAAGTCAGTAGCACTAATTCATGTTATATTCTTTTGCTATTAATGGAGTGTTTTATACATCTATTTTTTTTAAATAAAGAGGAGTGGTATACTTCATTTTCTATATATTATTGAAATTCTATTATACAATTATTTTAAATAATGTTTCACTTACTATTACAGTTTGAACTACAGAGTTGTCTGTAATGGCCAACCTCTGAGTGTGACTAGTGTGGGTTAATAATTGCCCATAGTAATTCTGAAAGGGATGGGAGGTGTACTTGTGCTGACCTCTGTGTTGCCTGAATGGGCAGTGTAGCATGCCTGTATGCTGACATGTCTACTTGGCATGTATTTAATGTGCCAGTGTCTCATAAAATGATTAGATGGAAGGGGACCAAAATGCTAACTCTGTCATTTCAGGAACCTAAAAGAGCTGGCTCTTAAAGAATATAGTTTTTGAATTGGGTTATAGAACATTTGAAAATGTGGTATTTTATGGTTATATAGTGTAAATGTGGATTTTGCTCTGAAATTCTGGTGCTTTAACCTGTATCAGATACTCATTTTTTATTTTAATAACTTGGGTTGTTTTTCTTGAAGGGCTGCCAAGTCATCAAGAAGTTACGGTAAAATATGTTGACTTTGGCAACGTTGCTAACGTAACTCTTAAAGACATACGCAGGGTAAAAAAGGAGTTTCTGAGCTTTCCAGAAAAGGTAAATTAGTGCTTGCCTGGATTAGATACTCAAAATTAATAGCATCTCAATGGGTGGAAGGGGAAAGAGAGGGTTGTTAACATTCTGAAGTAAATAAAATGTTAAGCAAGTTCCTTTTCACAAGAGTTTATGATGTGACTTACTTAATATGTTTTGGGTGCACATTGAAAACTCTTAATTTTTTTATATCATTCAGTTTTAAATGAAATCTAATGTTACCTTGCAGTGAGTGTTACCTCGTGTGTGCGTGTTTAATTCAAATACCTTTTACTCCACAGTAAGCTGAATTAATTTTTATATTCCTTCATTTTCAAATGATGATCTAATGATGGTCTTTTTAAAAAATTATATTTTTGTTTAGTTTATGGCATTTAAAGTTTGGTATTTTCCTAACTTTAGGTATTGTAGGAGTTTCCCCCTTCTGACAAGGAGAAAAACTGAGTGGGAAAGGAAATGGCAAAGTATTTCTGTCAAATAAAAAACGCACATAAGTAGAAAACAATTATTTTTCTTCAGCTGTTCATTTGATAGTTCTGGTTGCCAACCATAATTATGCTGAACTTTAAAACTTCATATGTTGATAGGGGTTTTTTAACCAGTTGTAGGCACCGGAAGTAGTGATTTTTGTAACTAAGGTTGACCAGCATCTTTTACTGAAAATAGGATTTAATTGTTTATATTTTGAGCAGATGTTTCTGGGAAAAGTTTCAGTCAAAATAATTGAGCCTTTTTTAAAAGCAAGGGAGAGGAAACATTCTGAAAATGGCAAAATGTTCTTGCAGTGCGGTGTCTTAATGCTTCAGATCAGAGCAGCTAATGAATAAGGGTGTTGGGATTTTTGATGTATATTATCCCATCATTCCAATTGATTGCTTGTTATTGACCAAATCTAAATCCTCAGAAAAATCCTCTTTAAGAGTTTGTCTGCTCTTGAGCACATGCTACTAGGCCTCCTCACTTTGAACATAAAGGAGAAGGGGCTGAAGAGTTAAGGATAGAGATGGGTATATAACCATTAGAGAATGGTCTAAAAAAACTTAAACCCATCAGTTATTCTCAAATTTCATCATTCTTATGCCATATATAGGTTACGGTGAAACACTCTGGCAAGGTGTTTACACTTGAAGTTTATGTAAGAAATAACAACTTCCTGTTGCCATTAGTTTTAATGCAAGTAATAGAAAGATCAGCAGGCTTGAGTCTGCTTATGTGTTGCTATGGTTTCAAATCTTTTCTATTTAAAAAAAAATTAATTTTCAAGGATTTAAAATTCTTTGAAACATAAATGAACAGAAGATTGCAAAATCAAGCATTCAGAAGGTAAGAGTATCAGAAGTGAGGTTGCTTTTGCAGGTCTGTCCTGTTGCATTTAAGCATTGGTAAGTCTTTACACATGATCACATATTGCATTACCTCAAATGTAAGTTGGTTGTTTGAGATTTGAATTGGGCTGTTGCAAGAGAAGTCAAACTTTTTTCAGCCCATTAATATAGTTTGCAGGCATTGTAGTGGACTTGGGTGGTGCGGAAATCTTGGCCAAGACTGGAATGAGCAGTGTTTAATATAGTGTTGGTTTTGTCATCCACAACCCTTTCTTTTAATGGTTATTTAACCTGTCAGTCAGTCTTATTTTCATATTCCTGACTGCCCTTATCCTAAGACTATCTGCACAAAACATTCTTATTTCTATTGTCTTTATTTCCTTTCTCTCCCTTTTCCCCCACCTATGTTACTCTTCTTTTGGTGCAATAAACAAGAAGGAGGAAACAATAAGTTAGAGTTAATTTAAAATTGAGGCACAGTGTAGCCACCAAAGTTTGCAATAAAGTTGCTAAACAAAAATTCTTTTAATCAAAGTACTTAGTCTCATCTGATTTCCTGTGTGTCTCTTTTTTTATGTCTCCTAATTATTACCTTTCAAAAATCTGGCAGGAATTTTCTGACATAGGTATTGTGGTACTCTGGTGTCTCCGTGTTTAGCCCTTCAGACTTCTGCAGTGGTATAGTCATGTTAATCTTAGATGCTTTGAGTCTGGGTTATTACATCACGATAAGCAAAACAGGATGAAGGCTTTCTTTGTCACCTCTCTGCAGTAATCTTTCCTGATCTCTGCAGCTGATTGTATGCCTAACCATAAAGGGAGGCAAGGAGAAGTAAGCCCTTTCTATTTCAGCAAGAATGTATCTGAATTTGAGGTTCATGCTCAGCTGCTGGCAGGGAGAGGGGATCATTTTGAATCAAATCAAATAATGGTCATGTGGAACCAGAAGCCAAGGTCATGCTGTCTTGCTGTCCTGCATGAGTGCAAAGCAAAGGCTGTGATTTGCCTGTAAACGAGATGGTCTTGATATGTGATGGTAGATACATAATTTGAGTTATTCTTTAGGCAATCAGATGCAGGCTGGCTTGCATTGAGCCTTATAAAGGGACAAATGAGTGGAACAGAAGAGCCAAGGAAAGATTCGAAGAAATGACTGAAGATAAACTTATGCTGTGTTCAGTTGTTGGTAAGTTGTCAAGAGTGTATTAATTTATATTGAAATATTAAAGTAACTCAAATGTAGAAACATGCACTTTCATATTTCAAATAGTATTTATTTGAAATGCTTATGTTCATACTTGCGACAGGTAGCCTGGAGTGAGAATATCTAAACATGAACTAATTCGAGGAGACATAACAGATATAACTTCTGACAAAAGCTCTGTTTATGTCTTCTCTTACAGACCACACCAGCATTATGTGAAATAAATATCCTGGTTTATTGAGATGGGCTTGTTTTCAAAAGTACTAGCTATCCTTGACTCTTCCTGACTTTATTGGTAGCTGGGAGTGTGATCGCTGCTGCTCTAAAACATTGCAAAAAAAAAAAAATCAGATAACACATATATGCCTTAGTAGGATTTTTCTCAATACCATTTATTGTTAATATGCAGCTAGTTATTTTTCAGCCCTTGTGGAATCATGGCTTGGAAGGCATCTAATAAATGAAATTACATGTAGCAGTTGGTTTCTTTGTACAAAAATATTTTGTAATTGTTGGTGTATTTTAAGTTAATTTTATAGATATGTGTGCTAAGCCTATACATATTGTTGATGTTCAGAATCAATTATTTTATAAATCAAATGTAATTTTACAAAATTCTGTCTCTTAGTACCATTTGCTGTGTCTGCAAAACCATAAATAGTCTTTATGCTGTCATTGATTAGCACTAATTATGTTTATATTATTTATTCACAGAAATTTTAGATAATAACATCTTATCTATTGAACTCTTTGACTCCTCTTCTGTTCATGGAAGAAGCTTTAGTATTAACTGCCAGCTAGTTAAAGAAGACCTAGCATCCTACATACCTGGGTAAATACACTGTGCATAACTTGAAGTATTTAAAAATACTGAATTTGTGTAACAAAATTACTGGCTTTAGTATGTTACCTCCAGTGGCTGGAATTTACCACATTTGTGATAAATTCATTACAAATCACATTCATCAAGTGACATAAGTTACAGAGTTTTGCAGTTTTGCATTATTGAATTCTCAAACTCAATCTTGACTAACATAATTTATTTAAATTGATTCAAAAGTTAGAGATGAAATGTTTACATCATACTTGTAATGTGCTTAAGTGCCAAATCTCCCCAAACGGGTTATCATTAAGGTTCCCATTCCCCTGTAGTAAGAAAAGAAATATCACTTTTGTGTGTTTAACCTGCACCTAAGGTAAGTCATCTCTTTGGAAGGTCTGTTACTAGAAAAGAAATACTCAGATAACCAGCTACGACAGCAACAGACAGAAGAGTTGGGAAGCCAGCTGGGGGAGATGAGGCTGATGAGGAGATAACACTGCTGCATTTGATTTGTTGGCTTTTTAAAAAGATAATCCATGGGCTGTAATCATGAAAATCAATACTTATTCTTTCATTAATAATATTTGAATACTGATAAAAATAAAAAGATTGTTAAATAGAAAGTTTTGATTCCAAAAGGGAATTCCCGAATTGTTTTTTTTTTTTTTAGGAGGAAGCAAATAAGTGGCTTTTTATTTCTTAGCTCAGAAATATAACTAAACCCTAGTAATACTTTTCTTGTACTAGTCACAATTTTTAATAAGATTTTTGTAAAATTAAGCAGCTTTATTTAAACCTGAACAGCTGAATTGTTTTGTCACTGTCAGTCGGTTGGTTTGTTGTGTTGCAACTATACTTACATGCCTGCTTGTGGCCTGCAAACAAGTGGATATGTTACTTTAATATAAGTTGCTGTGTAACACTGATAACTGTACTGATGTGGATTTTTTGGTTGTTCGCTCCCTCCCCATTCTTTAGTTGGACTGGGAAGAAAATAGAAGAAACAAGAGCAAGAAAACTCATGGGTCAAAATAAAGACAGGGAAATCGCTTACCAAGTACTGTTGCGGGCAAAACAGACTTAATTTAACTTACTAATTAGCATAAATATTTAATTACTGATTCAGGCATTGGGACACAAAAGACAAACATGTATGGCACCTACCCTGCCCCTTTCCCAGGCTCAACTTCACTCCAAGCACCTCTCCTCCCCCTCCTGCATTCCAGTTGCACTCCGTCCCTTCAGTGAGGCAGTGAGCAGTGCAGGGGTTGGGGTCAGGACACAGCAGTTTCTCCCTGCTGCTCCTTCCTTCTTGCCCTCTTTTTCCTGTGCTCCAGCATGGGCTCTCCACAGGCCTCAGTCCCTTCAGGAGCGTGCCTCTTCCCCCACAAAATACCTTCTACTCTTCTGACCTTGGTGTTCCCTATGTTATTTCTCTTCTGTTTCCTCCTCTCTCTCCCTGGTGTTTTCTGCCCTTAATTAAATTAGAGATGCCACCAGCTTCACTGAAGGGTTCAGCCATGTCCTGGGGAGGGTCTGTTGCAGAGACGGCTGAAATGGGCTGTGTCCGCCATGGGGCAGCACCTGGCTTCTTTTCAGAGGTCACCCCTGCAGCCCCTCTCCAGCTACCAACACCTTGCCATTTACACCCAGTGCACCTTGTCTTTTAGTTGGAATGATGTTTCTGTTGGGGGGGGGGGGGGGGGCGGGACAGGGTTGTTTTGTGGGGGCTTTGGGGGTTTTTGGCTTGCTTTGTTTTCCAGTGCACTTAGATCTCTAGCCCTCCAGAGCTCATTTGTCACACTTTCTCACTGAATTTCCCATTTGTGAAGATGGATGTCTGCAAAAAGGCAAGAGACTGGTGAATAATTTAAACGTGCTTTAGGTCATTTAGAGTCACGTTTGGGTTATGATTACTCTTCCATGTTTAATGTTGTTGAGGGATACCCAGGCCAGCTGTAAACTAGTATAAGCCAACATAAGCAGGAGAGCACAGTGCTCCATTGAAACTGACTTGCAGACAAGCAAGCATCAGTAACCTTACTCTTGCATTGGGGTAGGAGC
The DNA here is from genome assembly GCA_020745775.1 of Theristicus caerulescens. Lineage (NCBI taxonomy): Eukaryota > Metazoa > Chordata > Aves > Pelecaniformes > Threskiornithidae > Theristicus > Theristicus caerulescens. The sequence continues at coordinate 113,778,273 of CM036559.1, read as the reverse complement.
TAGTCTATACAGAACTCCAGAAAGAAACCTTGAAGTCTGAAGTTCATTCTAAATTGATTGGGTTTTCTGATGGATTTGTAATGATAATGCTATACTGGAGTTCCTAGAGAGGGGGTTGTAAGACATGTGACATGTATTTCACTTGGGAGAACCTTCTGGGGCAGATTGCCTCTGTCCATTTCACTGTTCAGACTAGTTGTACACAAGGTAATCGTATTTATGAGCTATGGTGTTAATTTCTTTCCTGGTTCTACAAGTTAGCTGTTTTACCCAGCAGTTTCCAAATACGTGCATCAGGAAGGTTTGCATAAATAATTATGTAGCAGTATGTAGTAGATGATTGAATATTTTACGGAATTTTCTCTCTGACAGAGCAGTTTGTTTCCTTCTTGTGAAGGAAAAGACAGGTGGTAGATGTCTGAAAACAGAAAAGAGTTTCTTCCTTGAGGCCCAGAAATGGCCAGCAGTTAAACTCATGCTTGCTGTCTCCTTTAGTCAGTGATGTTTACAGGAAGCCAGTTCTTTTGCATTAACAGTTTGGGTTTTTTTCCCCAAACTGCAATCTCTTGCGTCTCTCTCTCTAGTTGGCATAATTGACAGACTTGTACTAAGCTGGGCTGTGGCTCAAAATACATACCAGCCAACTCTTGATTGCTGTTGGGCTTTATTCTATCCAGTTCACACAATTTAAAAAAGTTTTCATCAAGGTATTATCATGACCACACTTCATTCAGTACTCTACTTAGGAAAGTGCTAGCACCAGTTGTGTTGTATTTGTATCCTCAGGGAATGCTAGAAAGGTAAATGTTTCACTAATGTTAATATTCTTTACTTCTGAAAGGAATATTTACACATCTTAGAAGTTGAATGTTGCAGCTTTCACTCAGAGGCAACACTGATTTCCAGAAGCATGATACTAGTAATTTGATGTCTTTTAAGCCAGGTGCAAACATTTATGTTCAGCAGCCCATTTGTGTCAGGCTTGCTTTTCTGCTGGCAGCCTGTATTGCGTAGTGCTTTCATCTGTCAGTAGAACGTGCAAGGATACTTTCTGAAAGAGAATAAAAGTAAGTTACTATCATGAGTGTTTCAGAAGTAGCATTTAGAAATGTTTTTGTCTTTTGTTGGGATTTTTTTCTGCTTTTCTAAGTTATTTGTTGTTCTTCACTCTTCTTCATGTTGAATGATTCCTGTCATGTTGAACTGTGATTATTGAGCTTTTTTCACTTTGTTTAAAATGTGTTTCCATTCTGATTACTTCATGCTCTTCACAGCTACACTGAAAGTACTGCTGTAAGGCCCAGTGAAATATGGGATGTTCCTCTAGAAGAAATTCCTGAAACCTCGGAAACTTTAAATCCTATAGACGTGGAATCTGTAGATGAAGGAGATTTCAAATCAGTTTCTAAGAAAGAGCTACAAGTGAGAATTAGTCATGTTGTGTCTCCTAGTAAAATTTTTATCCAGTGGCTGTCATCAGAAAGTATACTGAAAAGGTACTAAAATTCAAAACAACTTTTCTCAAGTTAAGGCATTCTTATTACAAACTGGTGAAGTATAGTTAGAACAAATTCTGATTAGGGTTGCATTTGGCACTGGGTACTCTCTTGAATGCTCTTGACTTACCTTGCTTTGTTGAGGAAAGTATAGGAATGGAAGACAGATTGGCATTACGTTGTGGACTATTAAATATTTGTGATTCCAAATCAAGTATGTGATCTAACTCCCTATTTCAAATCAGTTCTAATGTAATAAGTATTGGGGCCTGATAAAGGCAACACTGTCCAGAAGGATTAAATCTTTTGGCTCCTTCTTTTCTCATTCCTCTGTTAGAAATCTTGTTAAATAATACCAATATTATAAGTCACAGAACTTCAATCAAGTTATTTCTTTCAACGTGATTCTAATATGCTGTTGGGAAAGTTTGAAGGTAATTTCTAGACATAGTGTATCAACATTCCTTTGGTAGATATTTAGGTAACATTTAGGTAATAATGTGTACTGTTTGAAGATACTTAAATGGAAATATTATTGCTTAGTGCAAGTTGATTATTTTCTGCCTCTTATTTCTCCTTGCTTTCATCTTTTTACCTTCTTGAATGTAGCTACCTAGAGTCCTACTGAATTAGTCGTGACACTAAATGAGTACCACACTCTCAAGTTGTCGAGAGAAAATCAGAGGGGTCAGGATCACTCAGATTAATTCATTGTTTAAGAAAACATGATAGTTTTACAGAGTTTTAATCAGATTGCATGTGTTTTGAAGCTCCGTTTCATGTATTTCTAACATGTCATGAAGAAAAACTACAATACTATGTGTCTGTTACAGTTACTAAAACTTCACTGTATGCTACTTAAGCAGTAATGGGCTAAATAAAGCCTTTATTCACTGGATAAAATTTTACCACTAGAAAAATCTTTTTTTGAATGTTAGTTTACAGGAGAAGATGGCTACCATCTACAAAGAATCCCAGCCACAGTCTGTGAAGTGGGAAAGTAGTATGCACTGTGCTGTTTATGTACGTGATTTGAAACAGTGGCAAAGAGGTCAAATAAGCAGGATTGTCTCTGAAACAAGTGCAGAGGTAAACCCATCATAAGAGGGTTCATACTTCTATTTCTAAAGTTTGTAAGCATTCATTGATGAAAATAAAGTCAAATCTTTGTTTCTTACTTCTGCGTTAATATTTTCCTGATGCGGCCTTTTGCTTTTGTCAAGAGTTTAAGTTACGTTGTACATTGCTGCAAATAAGATTACTGTCTCATCAAAGCTCAGATGCCTTTAGCAGGGAAGCTGGTAGTTGAGGAAGGCTCATGAGGTTGACTTCGTGTATGTTTACACTACAGTTTGCAACATAGCACAGATTCCCAAGCTATAGCCTAACAGTTTAGCTTAGATTCCAGAAGCTGTATGAACCTGAGGGTCACATTAATTCAAACTTAATGATCCTTGCTAAAAGATGGAGCCAGCTGAACTGGGTGCAGCACCACAGGAACACCTGTAGTCATGCTGTTGCTTGAACTCTAAACTGATGGTGATGCACTGTGCCATGTAGGTGTAACATTTTCCACAGTAACTTCTCACACAGTGCTGCTTTAAACGTGTTTTTGTTGCACTCATTCGAAAAGAGTAAGGAGGCATTTCATGAATACATAACTACTTACCTCAAAAGTAAGAGTGGCTTTTTAATCATACAGATAATCCAGGACCGGATTACCATTGGTTCTCTCCACCATCATCAGATTATGCCCATGGGTCTTGTTAGTAGGAAGCAGAAGTGGGACTTTCTATACTTCTGGTTTGCATCATCTGCTTTCTAAGGCTAAGAGCCCTCAAACAGCTATTCAACCATGTCAGAATAAAAAGCAAGGAATGGAGGGGAGCTATTTCAGCATTTCTCGGTTTACAAATTTAAATGCACCAACATAACTGAAGCAGGGGAAAAGAAATATTCAAGTAACAGCCTCTGTAAAGTTGTTTAACCCCCTCTGAGCACATTTGTGTGTTTTGTCCTCTTGATATGCTGTGGTAGTCATTTGTGTTGTGTGATGGAGTACTTCAGTGCAAAGGCCATTCATTGAATCCTGGTAATGTTTGTTTGAATTTGTTTATCTATTCAGGCATACTTTGAATTGTCTTTCTTTACAGAAAACACTAAGGGGGCGGTTTTCTGTTTCATTGTGTTTCTTGTCTGTAACAGGTAATGCTTTATGATTCTGGAGCTGAAAAAACAGTGGATATCAGCTGTCTAAGAAAACTTGAGGAAAATGTGAAGATAATTAGGACATTAGCAATAGAATGTTCCTTGGCAGATATAAGGTAGTCTTTCCCTTATATGGAGTAGCAGTATGAGAAACCTAATAATGACATAACTTAATGTTTTCCTGTGTTAGCACTGATTATCTAAGATTTGGGTGTTTGCTTTTTGAATAAAGAAGAAATGCGATGGCGGCTGTGATTTGTTTTATAAAGGTTTTTTTTTCTAAGGGTTATGCTACGTACCAGTAAAGCAGAAACCGTGCTATAGAAAGAAAGAATATTTATAGGATGAATTATAAAATACTGGACAGATGATAGAGGTTTTTCTTATTTTACTGAATGCTTTTTTCCTTGGCTCAGAATTCAAGATGAATTAGAAATGGAAATGGACAGGAGATCTCTCTTTTTTAGACTGTAGAGAGAGAACTGGGGTATTCTCCTGTGCATTTGTTTGTGTGCCATCTGTACTATGAAGAAAAAATAATCATGTTTGTAATACCCATTCCCTGAATGAATATAAAAAGCCCAATTTGCAGATGAAGTATAGATTTTCCTTTGTTCTGTTAAGACAGGTGTCATACTTTTGGGACTCATGATCCTCCTCAGTTTTGAAGTTTTGGGGTTATATTTTTTAATTCTTCCTGTCATATAGATCCAGAGATGAAGAACCATTTCTTTTTACTGTTGACCATAATGGACATTGTCTTTTTTTCCCTGACAGTACAGGCAGTTTCAAAAAAATCAAAACTCAGTAAAGGGAAGGATCTGTGGTTAAGCTCAGGAGATGCCAACTTCTCTTGAACTAAAGGAGATTATAATTTTTTCTATGTTAGACCAACAGGTGGAAGCACGCAGTGGACGGCAACAGTGTGTGAGTGTTTATCCTACTACCTAACCGGGGCACAAGTAAAAATAATCATACAGGTTTGTAATCAAAACCAGCAGTATTTGTAAAATTTCTGTCAGATTGTCTGTTATTTTTTTCTGAATATTTTCACTCTTCAAAAAAGTCCTGAGTGGAACTTGCTTAGATTGCTGTTTGCTGTAGGGAAAAAGATATTTTTTCTTTCTTCTGCTTTATTTTCATTATTCAATGGAGCATTAGAGCAGTTTGGTTACCCAGTGTGGAAAGAACACAGTCTTAAATATATAGAGTTACTGAAGAATAATATTTATATCTTTGGGATCACTGGATGCTGACAGCTTTTATGGACAGATGAGCAAGATGCTCATGTTCTTGATGAGCATAATTTCAGCAGCTACTATATTAGTTTTCAAGCCTCAGAAACTGAAAGAACAAGTCCAATGCTGTGCAAACATCATTAGGAATTTATTTCTTCCACTGGTAAAAAAGTGGAATTATTGTGAGGGTTTGATTTGTTTAGTGTCTGTTGGCAGATGCCAGTGAGGTTTTACAGTGTGTGTGGAAATAAAAGCACTGATGAACGAAGTTATTTATGAGTGGGTTTAAAGCTCATGCTAGAGGAAAACAAGTATTTGGCAGTTCATTCTAATAAAACAGCTAAGGGAAGAAGCAAGCTTTTATTCTGTTGCTTTTTTTTTTAATGTCATGTTTAGAACAGTTGATAAAATGATGGGAATTATGACATGGATTAAATGAATTTTGGGTCTTCTGATGTGAGCATCAGTTGTTCAACATCTGATTTGCAGTCAGTACCAATAAAATGAAAAACATGCCTGTAGTTTAGAGGAAATGCATATTGTAGTATGTTGTCCAGCTCTCTCATTTTTTTCCAGGAAAGTGATGTGGCTTGTGCATTGCCTGTGAAAATTCTTTGCAAAGATGAAACAGGACAATTGATAGATATTTCAGAACACCTTATTAAAAAGGGTTTGGCTTTTAGAAACAGAAGGTTTGGATACTTTTATTTTTATATTCTTTCAGACTCTTGTATTGACATCATGATGAGCTATAAGACAAAAATTTGGATTGTCCTCTGCAACATAGAGCAGCAGAACTCCATCTTTAGTGAACTTATTTGAGTATAACATTATTAATTGTATCCACTGCATGTTTCAGTTCTCTTAAGTTGATAGATGAGTTGATTGACAGTATTTTAACAAGCATTTGCCATCTTTGTGTGTTTGGTTTTTGACTTCTATTATTTTATTCTTTTGCACTTTCCAAGTTCTTTATCAGTTAATATGTTGATCTGATTTGATTGTATCTGCTAGAACTGATAAAGCTAGTATGGCTTGCTCAGTCTCCAAGGAACATCTTAAAGTACAGTTAGAGCAAGAGAACACACAACTGGATGGTTGTAATTCAGAAACTGCACGTGGAAAAAACAGCGCTGCTCCAGAGGAAAACATCGCTATTTCAGAGAGTGAACAAAAATCATGCAAAACATATGAGGCACTGCTTCCTTCAGGAATGGATGAAATATATAAATGCCCCATTATACCTGAAGCGAAAATTTTCCAAGCTGTAGTAAGTTGCATTGGACGTGATGGAACTATTTATATAATACCAAAATCATTCGGTAAGATTACATAGAAGAAAATAAGTTCATGAATATGATAGCTTTGGTGTATCAGAATATAGCAGATCCGTGTTCTAGCATACATGTTCTGTATCAGACCACAGCTCTGGAAGGTTCCTGTTGGGAGGATTGCTGTTGGGAGGTGATGAGACCTCTGGTGTGGGGGGCGAGGAGTGCGTGCCCGGCCTCCCCTTCCTCTGCAGCGGTGGGAGAGGTCCCGCAGCTCCCGGCAGAGGAAGCCCAGATCCCCAGGAGGTGGCGCCCCGTCCTTAAACCCAGCAAAACCCGCTCCCCGGGCCATCCACACACACACCCCGAAATCAAAAAACCCCAGGCGCTTGGACGGACAGGTTACTTGCCTCTCTTCTCTAGGCAGTACTGGGTAAAGCAGCAAGTGCTTTATTTTATAATGTTGAGATTGTGATACATTTTACTAATAATAACGAAGATACAGTCCTAAAGATTCTTGGAAGTTAGGCTGGTTCTCAAGTATTACTGGATTTTTTTTTTCTCCAGTGTAAGCTCAGTACCCAGTTTCCTTGGGCTCTTTATTTGTACTGTGACAGATTCTGTATCTCTTAATATTTTCTGTTTTGTACTGTTTGAAAGAGGTACATTTTCATCTGACAGATGCAGTGTCAGTCTTCAGTACCATAATATATTGTGCTTTAGAGAAACGTTTCTGTATGAGAACATTGGGTTTTTTTTTTTTATTTTCTTTTACTCTACAAGTACATTTAACTGTTAGATCATATCATAAAACTTTGAAATTCAAAGTACAGTAACCCCCCTTGCCCAAGACTGTATTATTGCAGTTGTTGCTATAGACTGCACCCATAGCAAAAGAGGGTCTTCTGGACACCTGTTTTCTGTTATTTCATGGTGTACTACCACTGTTTCCGGGAATCTGTTGTCTTGTTTATGGAGAGGCTTTTGTATTAGTGCTGCCAAGGTGTCCATTGCAAATATAAACGTTTCTTCTTTGAGAAGAATCCAGAATTACTAGTGGCTTCACAATTGGAAATGCAGTTTACTTTTTGTTTAAGTAGTAACTTGTTTGCATATACTAGAAGTTGAACATATATATTGTTATCAGTGTTGGAAAACATTTTTTGGAGCAGCACATGTATTTTATGTTTATACATGTCTTCATCTGAATCTACTGGGTTTTAGTGATGGAAATAGTTTGTGCTACTATATTACAAACTATTTTGAATTTTTTTTATCCCCCCCCCCAGAAATTGAACTAAACAAATTGATGACTGAAATACAAAATAATTTCAAATGCCTTGGTCTTCTGGAACCCTACTGCTGGAAAAAGGGAGAAGCTTGTGTTGTAAGAGGATCAGATACCATGTGGTATCGAGGTAAAGTTGTAGAACTCAGTGGTAGTACTCTCCAGGTAAGTGACTTTATGTCGTGTGTGTATGTGTGTGCATGAACATGTGCACATGTATGTAAAAGAAAAAAAAAGGAGGGGCGGGCAAATAATCTAACCCTCTAAAATAAACTTATGATCACACCTTTTTTCGTTCAGCTGACCTGACTATCCAGGTGCTCATTCTGCATAAAAGTGTGATAACTGTCCTGATTTTTACATTTATTTTAAAGATTAATTCTATCTGCCTATTTCAGTTGTCACAATTTTTCCCATAGTTTTCCTGGTGATGATAAATATTCTTAAGTAAAAAGCTACCCTTGATCACCTGTAAGTAATCCCTTTTAGGTTTTTTCTTCTTTTGTTGTTGTTGTTGTTATCATATGCGGAATGCTTTGAAAATACTTAGGTTTAGCTTCCCCTCACCCAAAAAGTAGTGGCTGTCTGTTTCGTTTTAATTCTTTCTGCTGCACAGGTATAGAGCTATTTTTTTCTAACTAGCAGTTAATCTTATCTAAACTCTTTTGAGTCTGCTCATGCTCTTTGAATGTAGATTTGCAAGTCTGACACTATCCTAGTTCACAAATTTTTTATTTCTTTCAATTTTAAGCTGCTGTAGGTTATTACATGAAAGGTAGGATCACTTGCAAGACAAGTTTAGAAACTGAACTTCTAATCTGCCATACCAGTGTTTTAATCCTTTCCTTCATTTCACTTTGTCACATCACCTACTGATCAGCAAACCATTATTTTTTCCTCCAGAAAAGTGAATGCTGTAAATAAGCATTTTCATTTATTAGACTTCACTTAAAAAACAGGAATTATTTCAGGAAAGCTTTTCTTTTCATATAGGTACAGTACATAGACCATGGGTGCATAGAGAGGATTCCTCAGTGTCATCTGTATCCAACTACATTGTATACTGGTATTCCTCCATTTTGCATACCATGTCAGCTCTACAAGACAGTACCAGTGAGTAATGGTAAATTTGAAGACGTTTTAGTAGGTAGTTACTCAAATCGATACACTGTTTGGTCATACAAAGGTTGAGACAGGTTGCTGGTATTTTTTCTTGCCTAGGAGGGTTCAGAGAATAGCCGATGAGGATGTTTTCAGCAGGGCAGCCTTTTATCAGGAAATGCCAGATTGCTTTATGAAGTGACCATGCTTCAAAAGCAGCTGCCATTAGAATTAAGTCTTTGTGAGATGGGACACTGCAGTAGTTGGCAGGATGATACTCTGAAGTGGTAATTTGTTTTGCAGTAGCAGCAACAGGAAGTAAGGCCTGGATTTCTCAATACAAAATGGCCAGAAAATTGTAAATCTTCGAGTCCTGCAAAAGTGCTTCTATCATTCTGAACTTAGTTGTGTAGGAAACCATCTGTTATGCTAAACTAATGCCAGTGAATTGTTTTAGGGGTTTTTGTTAGTGAGTAATTGATATGTAAATATCAAACATCATCACATCTTACTCAAATTTGAATGGTGCATTTAGTAAATGTGAATTACTGAAATGACTAGCTTACTTTTATTTTTAAAGAAAACCTTTTTATTGTTGGAAGCAGTTCAACTGATAGATTAAGAAAGACAGGCTTATAAGGCTGTGATTTGGGAGGCAAACAGATATTGCAGGGAGTAAAAGAAGTATTTAAAGTATCCTGTGTGTTCTGTTTCTGTTAAGTTATTTTCGAGTGTAATTCTGTATCTTTGGGTTATGCATTGGGTAATTGTGCACACATACATTATTATGTACATAATGAAGGTTAGATTTGGCAAGCAGCATCTCTTTCTAAGTCACTTCAGGATCTGAAAATCGCTGGTCAGCTTTGTGACACAGTAAGTTTTAGTGTACCAAATAGCAGATTATGTTTAAACTGTTGCAGACAAATCAAACTAATGATGTGTGTTTTCAAATAAGTTTTTCAATGATAGTATTTTCATCTTAACTATGTTAAGAATAGTAAGAGTATTACTTGTCAGCATCTTAATGTGTGGTGATTTCTTGCTTTTCACCAAATAGATTGGAGATTTTTGGCAGCAGGATGCAGTAGATTGCCTTCAAGAACTACTTACAAATGAAGAGGTTGAAATACATGTTCAGGTAGTTTAATTTATTCATAGGTGTGGAATGAGGCTTACTTTTTGATCTCTTTTTTTTTTTTCTTTTAACTTGCATTAAGAATAACAAGTGAAGGAGTATGGCAGTAAATATATTTCTTAGACAAAACAAAATTCAAAGCTGAAGTTATTTCTCCTATGACTTTACCTTTATTATAGTTTTCAGGCCTTAAATGTGTCCTTTAGAGGTATTAATATTTTTTGGTCCTGTTGATATTCTGTGTTGTCATTCTGACAAGCAACCTACCTACCAACAGCATAAACTCTTCTAAATTCAATTTTAAGTGATTAAAATTTGGCATAATTAAGTATGGACATGCTTAAATTAATATATTAACATTATAGGACACATAATCTGTATTGTCTGAAAACCTGCATTTTCATATAGTTTAATTTCTAATGATAAATTGTGAAAGAGAAGGGTTTATTGTTGAGTGAGCAAACATGGGATAATGTTTCGGTGTTAGACTGAGTAGTCGGTGCTGCCATTCCAGAGATACATTCCCATTTGCATCATAACTGATGTTAATAGCCATTCTTACTGGTTTTGTATCTTTGATGAATGAGTATAGTGCATATAGGAATGACAGGTTTGAATTTCTTGGTCACTATTTCTAAAACCTCAGTCATGCTATTACTGTTATAATCTTATTTTGTCTCGTGTAAGTAGGAGTTACCAGATAACCCATGGGGCAAATTGTCCATCAACCTGTATTTTGGTGGAATGTCGCTTTCTTCCTTCATGGCATACCAGAAGTACTGTGTTGCTGAAGATTGTCAGGACATAACAGACCTGGTGAGATTTTGTGTGTGTGTGTGTGTGTCTTGCTGTTGTTATTCTGACCTTAAAAAGGTTACTCAGTTGCTTGTTGACCTTTGATGATTTGTTATTTCTTTCTGTATTTCTGTAGAGTTTTGTGGTGTAAACAGCAGTAAGACGAAGTACGCAGCTCTATAGCATAACAAGTGTAGATACGATGTGTTGGTAAGATTGTATGGAATAGCAAATTGCCAAGAGTTTGTTCTTGGACTCCTTACTTAAAAGAGATTTTTGTGTTTCTGTTTAAAGTCCGATTAGTTTTTGTGTTCCTCTAAAACTTAAAAGGATAGGAATAGGGTAATATTTTTATCACTTGAAGAGATGAGTTAATCATCAAAATATATCCAAGGATGGAGATATTCAAAAGTAAATTTAATCAAGTATTTCAACATAAACCTAGTGATTTCTAAGGGAGTTACCTAGTTCTTCATTCCTAGTGTCTGGGATATTCATCTGGTGCTCTTTAGAAGAGGATTGAAATTTTCACCAAACTTCATTGTCTTAACACAAAAAAATCAGTTAAGTAATTTCTCTGTATTTTTTTTTTTCTTGAAATCTGAGGATCGGGTTTATTTAAATTACTAAGGCTTTGTTGTTGCATGTTTCTCTTAATTCTGTTTAAGCCTGCCCATGTATTTTTCTTTCCAACATGAGCCTCTGCTTCAGAAAATAATTTTACAATACAGAGTATGCTGCTGTCACTGCTGTTGTAAGTCTTGGCATGTATGTCAGTGGGCTTTGTGATGCAGTTAGAAAAATCTCTCAGCGTGTATTGGAACTGAGTAACCATGGAAAACCTAATTGTAAAACAGTCTTTTGTTGCATTTGCATAAATTCAGCACGTGACACACAACTTTCAGCAAACTAAATATGGATCTTGAAATGAGATTGTATTCTTAAAACAAAAATGAAATTTGGAAAACAAAAATAAAGCCATGTAAGAAGGTTGTAAGCAGGAAGCATTCAGAAAGCCTGGAATGCCTTCAGCAAGGAATATAGCATTAAGCAGATCCATTCCAGGAATAAGTGGTTCAGAACAATTCGTAAGAAAATGAATATCAGAGGTGCTCAGTTGTGGACCAGAAAAGGAGCAAGGCATCCAGAGGTCAAACTGGTTCCAGGAGCTGGACCTCTGGAATAGCAAAGTAGGAAGTACGCAGCTCTGAGAACGCTGAAACATAATCGGCTCTGGGTTTAGCTGTAGAGGCTAAGCAGCTGTCCTCACCAGCCAACTGATACACCGCATTGACTAAAGGATACTATTATTATATAAAGTATAGCCATTATATATTTTATTATTTTCTACTTCTGTAACTTTATTTCATTGCTCCAAATCTGTGTTTTCAGATAAGTAAGGTAAGGACTGTATGCTGTGTCTGTGAGTGTTGTAATTCTGTTAATAGTGGTAATAAGTTGCTTATGCAGAGCCCACTACACCTGTGTCTTGCTGCAGAGTGTATTACTGTCTTTGCGGTGCAGTTCTGTTGAACTGCACAGGTGAGTTTAGGAGCTGGTCTTCATTACCATATGATAATCTTGGCTTAGTCATTAGCCAGAAGTTCCCTAGTAGGCAGTAGGATATTGGAGAGTACGCCAGAACCCCAAGCGTGGTGAGCTTACAGCAGTGAATCTCGTGCTAAGTGTATGTGTACATCATGTGTGTTCGTGTGTATACACATACATGCACTTGCATACCTGCCTATGTATACAACACCATTATACTGTGGTATTTTTTTATTTGGCTTTTTGGGAGATGGGGTTTTTTTGTTTGGTTGGTTTTGTTTGTTTCTCTACCACTGTGAGTCGGAACCAAGTAGCCAGGTGCTGCCTTGTGCTCATATATTCAGGCACGGGGGACTATGACCGTGCTTCATTTGACAGAGAAGCTTAATCTCTTCATTCTGAGCTCAGGCTTAACAATAATTTTTAGAATTAATTTTTCTACAGCAGTTGACTACAAACCATTTCCAACCATCAGAATCAAAATCAGTTCAAAATTCCTTATACAGACTATTTTCATATTTCACTGCATTGCATATCAGCCCCTTTACAGTGAGGTACTTGAAGTCTTCAGATTTTAAGCTCATAACCTGAGCGAACACTTAGCGAGACTGTTCCATCTTAATTCACCCCTGGAAATGCCAAAGCTGTTTTTCTTGGAATAGTCTGTTAGTTTAGGTCAGAGGAGAGATGCCCTTCAACCTGCTGTTGACATATTAGCCATATTCATTCAATTAGCACCTGCCTTCTGAATGACAGCAAAGACAATGCTGAGACGACTTCATGCAAAGCCATTTTTGATGTTACTGACTTGTAGTCATCTGAACACTTTCAGCATGACCAGGAGCTGTTCAGCCTGCCAGCAATTCTAGAGAGAGATCAGTGTTTTTTCAGGCGGAGAGAGAAATCTTTACGCAGAAGCAGCAGTGTACAAAGGGCTAATTCCTCCTCCTCTGATTCTGCATGGACCTCCATGATAGATGAGAGCAGATAATGCAGTTGGTGTTACAGTACTGCATGCATCATTACAAATTCTAGCACTGAGACTGTTATGTGATTTGGCACTTCAACTTGCAGGAAGGCTTACTGCTCCTGTCCCTATTCCCCACTTTTAAATAGGCAGTTAATTTCCTCTAAAACCAATGATCTACATGACTAAAAGACCTGCCAGATACCCTAAGCTGTTGTTTCCTTGTTAGGAATTTATCAGGACAAACCCGGATGAAGGGCGGGGGTGTCAAATGACTGTGGACATGTATTGAAGGCCAGCCACGTGGGTTGAAGGCCAGCTGTGTGGGTCAGAAGTCCCACCGTCTCTGACACCAAGACGACCTGGTCTGTCACTGATGTTTGCAACAAGACTAGTAGAAAAGCATTCTGCAAACACCTAGATAGAAACCCCTTTCTGCTTTCCTTTTGTCAACATGAAGGTCTAAGATACCCTGCCTGTTTCAGGGAAATACAGAATCTGAGACTTGCCAGACTATCACTTCAGTCTTCATCATCCTAAAGATGTCTTTAGGGCCTCACACTACTGGGTGGGCTCATGTAGGCTGTTTGTAAACAAAACTTTGCGTGTGGTAGAGAAGGAAGTACAACATAACACACTGCGCTGCAGCCTGTCATTTACTTAGTTTGGATTAAATTCTTCATGCTGAAAAGCACTCTTTTGTTGCCTTATTAAGTATACAGTATTATGTGATGTGTAAATTATATATTAGAAATACGTGATTTCTGCTATGGCTTTATAGATGTAATAAGGAATGTAAGCCATTTTTAGATTTTTAAAGAATAGACACAAAGGCAGAAAGGATGGGGGAACAACTGTTTGAAATAGGTACCTCCTAAAGATGTCTTGGTAGAACATCTTTTTAGTATCAGTATTTACAGCTGGACTGTCTATGCCTAATTGTGGTAGATCCAGCAGTAACCAATCTACTGACACTAAGAAAAGACTGTTAACATTAACAACAAAAATGCAAATGCAGTTTTTCTTTCAAAGACACACCCAAGAGCTGACTAAGATACCCAGCTGAGCTACGTGCAGTGCTCAGTTGGGAATGAGCTGAATTTAAGTTGAATCTTCAGAGCCAGGTGTAGTCAGGGGGCCTGTCACAGTGTTCCTGATTGTTTTGCAGAAATCTGGCATTTAGTTTGTATGTGTCTATGATATAGTTAGACATCCTTTCTTTACTAGTATTTATCAAGATAGATTTTTTTTTTTAAATCTTAGGAGTACATACTTTCAATGGAAAAGCTGTTTTTTCCTAGTGAAGTCTGAGGAACATAAGTTTTTTGTACTGTACCCAATGTCAGATCATGCAGGGAGGAAGAAAGGGTCAGAACTTATTGTTTTATTTTGCAGTTATATATATCTAGTTGCTTCCACTTTTCTTTTTGTTCTGGGCAGGATGAAAACTGTTCATCAAGTAGATGTGTAAAAATAAAATGTATTTTAGAGACACTGTACCTTTTGTTATGTACCATATTAAAGTACAAGAGAGAATAGGAGCTGTATTCATGACCTATGATCCAGCTGAGCTATGTGCTGTACATCCTTATAAAGGCATAATTTAATGCACCAAGGTTTATTTTGTCATGAACCAAGTGAGTTAATGGCCTGTAGAACTCAAACCGTAAATATGTGGTTCTAGAGGATGACACACTGGAGCATGCTGTGCTACTGAGACAATATGTTTCTGTACTTTGCAAAATCTGTTATTTTTTTGAAAGAGTGATAATTCTGGTGGCTAAGGAGTTAAATTATTCTTTGCCTTTCTCTTAAGGGGTAACTTGTTCTGGCAAACTGCAGTAACATTGGGCATGGCATTCAGGTTAATCTGTGCCAATTAATTGCCATTATTTTAGTTTTTCTTTCTAAATATTTTCTCTCTTTAAAGGGAATTCCATATTTAATGCATTTTTGAATTAACAGCAATCAAGTTAGCAAGTTGGTATATTAGGACCATTTCAAAGATATCTTCTTTATATTTTAAAAGTGTTAATTAACTAGTTCCGTTATCTTTTAGCTAAAGCTTTTTTAAAAACGTAGTAAGAGTTCAAAGGAAATGTTGATTAGTATTTTTTTCATCAAGGACACACTGTTTACATCATTAGATAGCTCCTTTGAACCAGAAATCATACCAAAGCTAGTTTGCATTTTGTTACTAAATATGATGCTTGACTAAAGTCTGTCATGGTCTAGGAGATATTTGAAGGAGACGTTCCTGTTTTGCCTTCGTACATGTTACCACCGCTACCGAATCCAGGAGATACCTTTCCTGTCAGAGTTACCCATTTGGTGTCCCCCAAGGAGGTACGTTTTGTAAACATCTCATACATGTTGCAGACAGGAAATGTTGCAGTCCCATCATGCTGGCAAAAAAGAAATCATGGCTAACAATTTTAGATAATACAAACAAGTATTAGTAAGGTTGCAAAATGCTACTGAGTTATTGATACAGGTGGTTGTGCAGGGCAACTATTTGAATGAACTCTTACTTGAAATACCCTCCTGGGTGGGGGCAGAGAAATAAATACTGACCATTTCCCTAAAAAAATGAATTTTAATAATTGCAATACTGCAGTCTGGTACTTACTCACCTTGTATATTAAGAACATAGGTCATTGGATTTTAACTTGGCAGAACAATAATGATTTATCTCTTCTTTATTCGCCAAGAATTAAATTACTGGAACGTTGTACAGTAATGTGAACATTTTCTGGCTGTTACAGTTGTATTTTACTGCCTTTGGTCGATGATTTCATCATTGATTTTTGTGTAAATGCACACAGCTTCCCTCTAGTAGTCTCCCAGGCAAAAGGCAGAATGTAATGTTCATTGATCAAATAAAAGATTCCTATGTGGACTTTGAATGTTGAGTGATGAAATAGGAGAACAGGAAGCAGTGAGAAGCTGATCGTGTTACAAAATCTAACATCTTTTAAGTGGATTGATTTATGCCTGTGTTCCTTGTTTTGGTAAATCTGTAAACCAAATAACAGGTTTTATAATACTGAAGTGATTGCTTTAAATTCAGCATCATGGTCTAATATAAATTCACCCCACTAAAAGAGATGTATAGTGTACATAGACAACTCTACAAGATGGAAGTGTTTGGGTATCTTAGAAAAGGACTTTTCTTAAATTGCGTGTTCTGCTTCCTCTCTTACAGGAGAAACATTTTAATTAATATCTTTTGGTTCATTTTGTGTAAATGATTTGAACTCTTGCTTTTGAACATGGTATATAATTGTAAACACTAGATCCTGGTCTGGACTCCTATAGATTTAAGTAGCAGTTGCATGAGGGAGTTGTGGCTTGATGATATTGTGTACAAATTAGAAAATGAAAATTAATTTTCTTTCTGGCTAGTGAATTATAATGCTGAGTTTAGAAAAAATAATAACCTACTCATTAATTTGTTTGGACTATCAGTAAAATATCATAATATTCTGAAATGGCTCTGTTTTTTTTAAAAAAAAAAAGGGCATTTCAGTTAGAAGCTGTTATGTAGATTTTAATTCGCCTGTGCGTGTTGTTTAAACTTTTAATTTCCTTGACCTACAGCATTATACTGATGATCCAGTTATAAATTAGGTGAATGGAATGTCCTTGCGTAGCAAACGAAACACTGTTTCAAAAGTTCTTTCATTAACTTTAAAATTAATCTTTGGTTTGATTATTATGAAGTGAGATTTTTTATCAAGTAGCAGGAGGGAGGAATCCTTGTAAGACACAGCTGTGTGCATTCCTTTCATTCTTACTTTTTAACATTGAAATGTGGTGTTAATAAACCATGACTCTCTTCTGCTTTTGGGAAAAAAAAATTGTGTAAATATGAAATTATTCATAAATTGAGGAAAGAAGAAAGGGGGTGATAATAATAATAATCCTTGATCACTGATGGAATTTAAAGGCTCTAAGTTGTCTGCAAAAATTGTAATAGGAGAGCCTTTTCTTTGAGTAGGTATATATTTGCCTTGATCCTTCTAAGAACAACCTTATGAAGCAGTCTACCATAGAGGGAGATGCCAACTGTGACTCAGAGTTGGAGAGCCTTGAAGAAGCCCTGAAATGGTGCAATAAAAGTGTGGAGTCTCTTCCTCTTCTAACGCAATTCCGAACAGGTATATTAGTGTGTTTATTTTCCCTGTTGTTTCATGTGGATGTACAAAAAGCCTGAAATTATTTCTGAAGAATAGGGATAGTTATATTTCTATGTATCTTTAAATAAAACTTTCGGAGAATAACACTACACTATAATCGTATGATACACTATAATCAGGAGTGTAAAAAAAAGGAGGCTGAGGGGAGACCTTATCACTCTCTACAACTACCTGAAAGGAGGTTGTAGCGAGGTGGGGGTTGGTCTCTTCTCCCACATAACAACTGACAGGATGAGAGGCAACGGCCTCAAGCTGTGCCAGGGGAGGTTTAGGTTGGATGTTAGGAAAAACTTCACTGAAAGGGTAGTCAGGCACTGGAACAGGCTGCCCAGGGAAGTGGTTGAGTCCCCATCCCCGGAGGTATTTAAAAGAGGTGTAGATGTGGTGCTTAGGGACATGGTTTAGTGGTGGACTTGGCAGTGGTAGGTTAATGGTTGGACTTGATGGTCCTAAAGGTCTTTTCCAACCTAAATGATTCTTCTATAATCATATGTTTTTACTTTTCATGAAATTGAGACTTCTTTGTCATTCTGCTCCACTGGAAAATTATGTAAAGAACTCAGACTTCTGATGCCTGTTAAAGTTGATGAGCTGAGTTTAGATTGCATACCGCAAAAATAAAACTTTTCCCTTAAGGTTACTGTTACTGAAGCTGTAACTGTGAAAATCTTGCTATTAAATACTCAAAAGACACAAGTAATGTACAGAAAATCATGTTACCAAGAGTTAGAAATTATATGAACCCTAAAGAGCATTACTTCACTTTAATTCTGGATTTCTCCGTTTAGGCAAAAGATGGGCTTTAATTCTCTTAGCTTAGTCCACAGCTGTTGGGCCTAAAATAACATAAAATATGTGGGTCTAGAAGTGTGTGAAGAAACCAGTTATTGCTAGTACTTGGTTCTACCAACTAGTAAAATTCTGGTTGAGATTTTAGGCAGCATCTGCCTTGTGTCCTCCAGGTTATTGTCTATTCTCTTACAGATCAATATGTTTACTAACTGAAATGTGCAGATGAGTCGAAGTTGAAAAATTTAAATGTTAAACAGTTTGGATCACTATCTTTACCAAGCAGTTATCTGTTAATTCTCATCATTGCCATGTGAGGTAGAGAAACTTGACTTAAATTGCATACTAATGATTGTGAACTGGAGTTCAGAGAGAATTGAAGGATCATAGAACAAAATATTAGCATGCATTAGAGAAGGAAGAAAAAAATCTTAATCTCGGTCACAAAGTAAAATCGATTTTCAAGTTCAGTTAGTTTGTACTGCACTGTGAGTATATTTTGAGTGTTTTGTGGTGTTTTTTTTTTCTTTTTACAGAAATGCCTTGCCTTGTAGAATACCAGGATGGTTTATGGTATAGAGCAAAGCTCCTCTCCATTGAAGAATCTGACCCTGTTAAGGTCCTGGTTCAGTTTGTTGACTATGGTAGTTTTTTAGTGGTCCCAACAAGCAGGTAAATACTTGCCTTTTTTTCCTTATGTAAAATGTCTATGTGTGTATGTATGTATACACTTACATTATAAAATATGTACTTAAAATTAGTGTATGTATTTTTACATTTATTATTATTTATGTTTATATAACTATAGATATATTACTTGTAATAATTTAGCATTAGATTTCAGTTGGAGAAAGCTGGTTGGCTGGTCAAATAATTTCTGTCTGCAGGGTATGGGGTTATGCACCTGCTTCTCTTTCTCAGGTTGTTCTGAGAAGCTCATTATTATAATATCAGATTTCTCCATCATCTTCAGGTTATTTCACCTGTGAAATAGGCTCAGGTTTATAATCTGCTTTTGCACCCAAGAAGCTTATGCAAAATAGGGACTGAGCCCTCCAGGTGTACAAACAAATCCTCTGATCCTGTGGGACTGCAGCCTGCATAGAAGACAGCTGGGAAATAGGATAAGGGAATATCTGAGTGGGACATAACCTGCACTGCTTGTGTGGAAACTGGAAGTTCAAATCCCTGTTGCACCTGGCGCTGAGCCGCTCTAGGAAGTGCTCCTGTGCTGACAGAGAGATGTCAGCTAAGTGTCTCAAACACCCCAGGCTTTTAGGGTCCCCTAAGCTTGGCTGAATTTTCTCTCTTGAAGGACTTTCACTTTAGATATATATATATTACTGCTTAATCACATTGACTTGCTCTTGAGCTCACTGGGGGATCTACAGGTCCTTGCTGAAGGTGAAGCGAAATGGGGATTTGAACAGATTTCCTGCTTTGTGGAGTGTTAGGGTCATGGGAGAGAGTGTGTGTTTTATTTCAGGGTTGCACTCCCTGCTCTGCTTCCCCATTCCCTTGCTTCTTATTATCATCTCCCTTGCCCCAGAGGAATGGGGAGATGATAATATGAAACTAAGGTACCCATTTCCAGTAGCGTGTCTAGAGCGCATCCAGGCGTGAAGCCACAAAGGTCTATGTCATTTTCCAGACGCACCAGATTTGGAGCCTGCATTGTGATGATGTGCTCTTGCATTCCTGTGTTCAAATCTCGATTGGGCACTTGAGACTCCTCCCCAAGCACTGTAATGGGGAGCCAGCGTGCCTGGCAGGCTGAGGGGTCTGTGCGATACTGGCCTGCTTCTTGATAGTTACTGTGCTCAAGTCCTTCAGAGGGCCTGGCCCTACCTGATGAACTGTTCGGTGTGACACCAGCATGTTATTGTAGAGCAGGGACTCTGATCCCAGTTTCCACACTGTAAATCTACTGCATGAACCACTAAGCTATCCTTATGTCCTTACTGACAGTTTAGCTTGACAGGTGGATTGTTGCAGGCAAACATTTTTCGTTTTTGTTTCAGATTGCGTCACATACCTTATCATCTGCTGAAATACCCTGTTCAGGCAGTACGAGCTCTGTTGGCTGGATTTAAACCTGCTTTATATGACAAAAACGTGAAAAGAATTCCTTATGCCCCAGAATGGAGCGTGGAAGCATTGTGGGCTATGATGGAGTGTGTTGAAGGAAAACAGCTCTCTGCTTCCATGCTTGTGAGAAACTTTTTTTTTTCTCCTAGTTCTTGCTCAGCCTAAAATGCGTACTAGCACTCTGAGTATAATTTCTTAGTATTTATTTTACTGTGAACCGTCATAATTTAAAATTGTGAACCATTTACCATGAAGGAATGCTGATGAAGAGAGGAAATCACATGGCACTCTTCTTAATCCTGCAAACAAAAAGTTTCTGAGCATTCCTGTTGTTTTAAAATGTGTTTCCTTTACTTAAAAACAGAAATATTCTTTGCATATTCACATTTCCATTTAGGCAGCGAGTATAGCCAGTAAAATAACTTTTACTATTGGTTAGCTTGAGATTTAAATCTGTTACTGTCAGAACTCTGTCACCTTCTGGTTTTCAGGCTCTTTCACCAGAGGTCACCATTTCTTTGTATGAAGATGACCAAAACCTAGTTCATATGAAACTGATAGAAATGGGACTTGCAGATTTGGAGGAGTGACATGTAAGTACAGTGAATCTGAACTACAAATTCATACCGTTACAAAGGTATGATTTCAAAAGATTTAAGCAAAGTCTTAACTGTCAGTAATGTTGACAACTAGAGTTTATTTTAAAAAAAAAAATCACTTCTGTCCACACTTCCACTCTTCGAATAAAATAAAATAAAATGCTGTTAAAAAAAATGAATTTCTTTACGTACATATTACTGAAGCCCACAGTATAGCTTTAAGAACTAACAGGTACTGAAACAAAGAGCCCTAAGGCAATATAACAGAAAGAGCTTTTGCTGCTAGTAACTGGAGAAGGTAACTTGTGGGTGTGTGGCAGTGTACTCTGCCCAACAATCAAAACTAATTGTTTTTCTTCATTTTCAGCATTTGATCTCACCGTCCTGTGCCTGTGGTTCTCAGACAGATCCATGATAACATATGGGTGTCCATACATCCATACATCTAGTCAAACATGAAATATCTTAAATGAAAAGCTTTATAGTGTGTGTTGTCTACAGAGAATACTGGAGACTTGGATTTTCAAATTTCTTGGCCAACTCTATGTTAAGTAGTCCTTTTCCCTCCCATTTAATAAGCACTCTTCTGTTTCTAGATAATGTTCTTAACACTTTTGAATCTTGACATAGTGAAACTGTATATTCATGTCTCAATCTCTTGACCTTAGGGCCTTAAGTATTGTTCTGTGATATCCTTTTCATAATGTATAGTAGTAAAGAAATAGATAAAAAGCTGATGCTGGGCACACTTGTTCTAGTATCTTGTTAGAAGACTAGATAGATAATTACTGTGATGTAACTCGTTTATGTTTCAGGCATATTTGGTGACAGACTTCTCCAGTACCAGAGTCTGGGATCAGGAATGAACAGTTGGGGGCGGGGGGGGGAGTGTTACTATCTTTGTTCTGGAACATGTTTGCATTGCTGCTGTGTTTTCTGTTTTCAGTCATGATGAGATGGATGTGTTTTGGGTGTCCTTGCACCTCCTTCCTACTCCTGGAGATACAGTGTTCATTTGAAAGCATTGGAATAAACAGGAGCTTGCTCAGCATGCGTTGGAAAGCTTGTTTTCCTTTACTGCTATAAGTACGTAAGGTTTTCTTGATGTCTCTTTATTGTACTAGTGTAGTATATCCTTGACATTGGAAGCTCAGCCCCTTTCAGTCTCCCCATGGAGAATTTTGTCTAGATCATCAAGGAAAAAACATACACGATGAAGACTCCACAACCTCTCTGGGCAACCAGTTCCAGCGCTCAGTCCTGCTCACAGTAAAGTGTTTCTTGATGCTCAGAGGGAACCTCCTGTGTTTCAGGTTCTGCCCATGTTTGTGCACATACATACAAAGAATCATAGAATGCTTTGGGATGGAAGGGACCTTTAAAGGCCATCTAGTCCAACCCCCCTGCAATGAGCAGGGACATTTTCCACTAGATCAGGTTGCTCAGAGCCCCATCCAGCCTGGCCTTGAATGTTTCCAGGGATGGGGCACCTACCACCTCTCTGGGCAACCTGTTCCAGTGTTTCACCACCCTCATTGTAAAAAATTTCTTCATTACATCCAGTCTGAATTTACCCTCCTTTAAAACCATTACCCCTTGTCCTGTTGCAGCAGACCTTGCTGAAAAGACTATCCCCATCTTTCTTATAGGCCCCCTTTAAGTATTGAAAGACCACAATAAGGTCTCTCTGGAGCCTTCTCTCTCCAGGCTGAACAACCCCAGCTCTCCCAGCCTTTCCTCAGAGCAGAGGTGTTCCATCCCTCTGATCATTTTTGTGGCCCTCTGGACCCGCTCCAACAGGTCCATGTCCTTCCTGTGCTGAGTACCGCAGAGCTGGACGCAGTACTGCAGGTGGGGTCTCACCAGAGCAGAGCAGAGGGGCAGAATCACCTCCCTTGACCTACTGGCCACGCTTCTTTTGATGCAGCCCAGGATACGGTTGGCTTTCTGGGCTGCAAGCACACGTTGCCAGCTCATGTCCACCAGTACGCCCAAGTCCTTCTCTGCAGGGCTGCTCTCAATCCCTTCATCCCCCATCAACCATCTTGAAAGGGACTTAGCCCTAAATTACATAAGAGCTGCTGTTTAAGATGGCCAGAAAGGCCAGGACCTGCCTATCCACGCAACCAGGCAACTTTAGTTGTGAGTAAGAATAATTCCCACTACTGCAAGTCAATTTACCTCGAGTAAAAAAAAAAAGGGGGGGGGAGCACAAGCACAGTAACTACAGAGATTGCTTTCACTCAAGAGAAGGGGGGACAAGGGAAAGAAAGCGAGTATATCTTCTACTGTGCAGGAGAATGAAACAAATTTTTCAGCATCCAGTACAATGGAGAGTTAGAGCAGACACTCTAGCAGTACCACTTTGCTTGTAGATACTGCAGAATTTTAAAAGACAAGTCATCTTAAAAATACCTGTTAGGTGGAAGAATTGGATGAGTTTACCTTTGTTGATTGCTGGTGTTTCCTCCCACATTTCTGAGTAGCTTGGAGAATTAACCTGTCCCACAGTCTCACCTGTCCTAGCCTTATGAATATAGAAGAGCAGTTTACAGAACAAAGTTTGGGGTCTGCTAATGCTATTGCCTCCTAACTGTGAGATTAAGAAAAAATAAGATTATGAAGGAAAAAGAATAGCGTAAGGCTAACTGAAAAGGAATGCTGCCATTCATTTACTCTTTTAAGTCAAGCAATAAGTAAACTGATAACCACACTCTTAAATCTGGCCACCTGTTGTACTTCACCACAGCAGGGGTTCCAAGAGCACAACTTTTTACCTTGGATTGAGGAATCTTCTCAGAGATGTCTAAAATAAGGTAATCTACAGCTGTTCAATGAATTTTCACTGACAGCTGATTTAAAAAACACCATTTAAACCACACGACAGAATACTGAATCAATAAACTGCTTCTTAAAAGTAGAAAGGGGAAAAAAAATTTAGAAAAAGCTCTGATGTAGTAACACCCACTGAAAAATAAATTTATTTCAGAAAAGCTATAAGCAATATATACACAACAAGCTTAAAGGGGTTTCTCTTCTTGTTTACAGGAATGTACATTATTTTTGCTGATGTGCTAACACTTCCAACAGTTGTGACATTACAACTTAGTGTCCATGATAATATTGCCATCCTTGTCCTTCACTCTTACTCTCCCAGAGACATACTTTGTTTCCTGCTGTCCGTTCACATACACAGTCTTGACAGTACCATCTGGATACTCCCGTCTCTTGAACTGTGAGGTGTGTAGTTCTCTCTGGCCATTATTGAACTCTATAGTTTTGCTTCCATCTCTGCATTAAATAAATGTATATAAGTATTTTTTAAAACAAACAAACAAGAACATTGTAACGACTATACGTAGGCTTAAGCTTAATCTCAGAACAAACATTAAATGTGCAAGCCTAAATGAAGGAAGAACTTACTTAAAAACCACAGTATTTGTGAAAAGCCTGTTCTGTTAAATACCATCCCAGCTGGCTGGTACTCAAAAACCTGTTTCTGCAAAACGGGCATAACTTCTTTATTCTTGAGAGCCTCTACCGAACGTTCTCTGCACTAAATCTATTGCTGCAACAGTCCAAGAAAAGCTTAAAACTTAATGTTTTGAGCACTGTCAGTTTGGATGTCAGACCTGCTTGCCACACCAACTACGTTCTCACATGTTCTCTAGAATTACACACAAACCTGAAAAATCTCTCAAGTTAGGGTATGAGAAAATACACACAGGCATTCAGTCTTTATGTCTCCTCCAAGCTACGAAAAAAACAAATCAAAATTTCAAATAGTCAAGACATGTTCACAGTACAGTATATTCAAATGTAAACTTCTAGAAATAGATGTGTCACCACATACTGCCTCTATGAGTGAGCCCTAACTGCTGCGTTCCCGTCAACAGGCTGGGGTATCTGAAAAGGGAAAGCTTACCGCTGAATACGAACAATAGTACCATCTGGAAAGATACTTTCTTCTTGCCCATCCGTAAATAAGTTTTTGATAGTTTGATCAGGGAAAGTAATTTCTTTCTTGCCATCAGGATAATGCTTCTCTGAAATGAATTTTGAGGCAATATGCTTATTATATTAATACAGGTGTACACATGGGCAGCAATTTGGAGGGTTGGTTGGGTTGGATGAGTTCTTTACCTATTTGTCCATTTGGAAAATGCAAGACCTCTAAGCCGTCAGAGTATGTAGTGTGTGTAGTCTTGGCATCAGCGTAATAATAAATCTGCAGAAAACAGTTGAGATTTAGCATAACTAGTGAGAAGTCTCGTGTGTGTACACATGTGCGCATAAATAAGTATTTATGGAAAAGTGCAGATATAGGATACGTACCACTGTTTGATCAGGCATAACCTGCTTCACATCCCCATTGAAGAAGGTTATCGTTACAGTCTTCCCGTCAGAACCCACTTTTTTCCATGTCCCATTGGGGAAAAATATGAGGTGACAGCCATTTTTCAAAACCTTTTCAACCTAACGAATACATCACAGAGAGGTCAGTATCGAGCCATCACACTCACATACTCATTCCTCTTTCTTAACAGCTGTCTGGTGGAATTTCAGAGTGCTGAGCTCTCATTTTACCTTTCCGTCAGGATAAGCGGTTTCTCTCTGTATCTCTTCACTGTCTGTATATGCAGGTCCAGGTGGTAGCGACACATGATCTTCATTAGGAGAGGTGTCCTGAAACAACAACAATAATCCAAGCATAAACTCATATTGAGCTTTGTCTTTATACATCTTTTTTCCCTAGGCTGACAGGTATTTTGGGGAACAAGGAGCATCAGGGGAGGAAGACAAGTATAGGAAGGCATAAATGCAATCTGGGTTTTACACAACTCCTAGTATAATTCAGGTGGCAAGTCAGACTGAGGCTCAGCAATAACTGCTTGTCTGGGGTCAGCTGTAGTCTGGGCTAAAGCGGAATGCAGTGGTGCGTTGTCACGTGGTGCTCAGCTGCCTTAAGTCATCCATATCAAGGTATGAAACAGCTGATGAAGTTTCATAAAACCTGAATGCTACCTACAGCAATTACTGTAAGAATTAATTCAACTGTTTACAAGATTCTTGCACAGTTGCCCTACATGGAGCATATAAACATCCATCTTTTTCCCCTCTCTCAAAAGGTAAAACATTTTGCAAAATTCAAGGGGGCAGGATATTACTATTTTATTTCCTCAGTCAAAGAATGTTGCAACTACTAGACACAGGTAAAACACTCTGCATTGACTACTACGTAGCCATTTTCTGGTATGACAATAGAATTGCAGTTGAAGAACATAAGAAGGTGAGTCAACAGCTTCACCAGTCACCCTCCAGATACTCATTTAAGTACAAGTAACTTATTTTATTTTAGGCTTTTTCCACCCCCTTAAAAATCAAATCAAGATACAGGACTTACTACCATAAAAGTCCTAGAAGAATCTTCTACTGCCATCATTGTCTCAGAGGTGCTTCTGTCATTAGCCGGTGCTGATGCAGGTGTTCTAGAAGGCTTTCCTACTCAGATACATGTAATAAAGTTAATTTGGACAGTAAAATTAAAGTACAATTTAAGTATTACAATCATCATTATATATGAGGTCAAGTTATACAAGACACCTACGTTTAAGCGCAGTAGAAACTGAAAGCAGTATATTTATGAAAAGAATTGGCATAAGCCAGCTCCCTCAGGTATGTCATTGCTTCGTGTGTCAGCAAGAAGCTACAACTGAAGAATCATTGCAACAGGCATAATACTTGCACTTTCTCTCCTATTTCATTTCTGTAGATTTACAAAGGATTTTTCCCCCCCCTAGGGATCTAGACAACATTTTTAGTTATGCCTTTCAATGAATAAGACTAATGTAACCTTTTAACAGGAACTGATCGGCAGACTTTTCCCATGTATCTCCTAGCACGCCAGAAAGATTACCAAAATAAAATCGGCAAGGGCTTCCATACTCTTCTAACAGGTAACACGATGGTTGCTTGAGCTGTCAGAGGTGTCAAAAAAGTACCCTCCAGGTACAGCTACACTGAGGTATAGCTGCCAACAGCATTTGCTCCTAACGGTGAGCAAGGAACACCTGCTACGGCATTGCCCACAGGATTACAGATCCTGATAACAGGAGGTTCTGAAGAGACACAGCAGTTCTGATGCTATCAACATAGCCCCCTAATCAACATCCGCAGCTTGGAGAATGTCAGTGATGAATGCCATTTTGGATTACAGAACACGGCTCCTGCTATGCTCCAGATCGCCAACCATGACCAGAAGCATTTTCACCCTGAGAATGGTCTCATCACAGCTTTCTCCAGCATCTTACCCTGGTAGGTATTTATCCGTACGCTTGAGTCCATTACAACTATTCTCTATTTCTGAGGTGGTGATGCACTCTTTTTAATAAAAGCAAAAATCCACATTAATTTTCTTTTAAAGAATTAAAAGAATTCTCTGATCAGACAAACATTTATACCTTTTGCCTGTGAATAACTTTTGCCATTTATCTTGCTGCCCTTCTGTACTGGAAGAAGCAGAGATGCAGTTTGACTTTTTGGGCCTCTATTTGGTAGACACTAAAAAAAAGAAAGTTATTTCTGGTTTATGTGATGTTTATGAATAACCATACAGCAGCAACAAAATTTATACACCATGTGACATGACATTTACTGGAAGCTTTCTGCACAAACTATACATTTTTGAGATCTAGTCAGCAGAAGGGCTTGTGTGATGTAGCCCAAGCTATCCTTTGGCACTCTTCCTCTGTCTGCTGCCTCGCTACCAACAACTGCAGAATGTTCATTTGGTGCAGGCAATCTAGAATAATAGTTTCTGTTTCAAAACTAAATATAACTACTTTAGACAATGGTGAACTGCCTGGTTTGCCTGGCTGATCCTTAAGGTGCAGAGGTTCACAGGTTAGATCCCATCTATGATTTTTCACTTACAATTGCTTCATTTTGAATTTCTAAGATGAGTTCCTCAACAGAATGGATGCTGCACATTGTGAACATTCACATTTGGAGAGAATGTGACATTAACAAAATCCTGTGTCTGTCACCACTAGTGGAGTCCCAAGATTAGCAAATTAAAAGTAAACATCTGATTTGTAGCTATTGGATTCCAAGTTTATGATCCAAAACTCAAGAGTATTCACAGAGATGAATTTAAAACACCAAGATTAATAACTTACAGATTCTGCTCTTTTTAGAGTCATCCCAGAATTTTCTATTTTCCTCTTGCTTCCAGCAGCTTCTACTTTCTTCCAGGCTTCTAGACGAAACCTCTCCATAATTTTGACTTCCTCTTTTAGCTCCATATTCTCGTTTACTAAAGCTTCTATTTGATCCTTCAGGCGTCGATGGGTAGTTGACCATTTTGCCTCTTTTCGTTTTAAATCTTCCTGTAACTCTGCAATCTGCTGTTTTAAAGCCTTAGAAAAATGCATGTTTATAAATTAAAGAGCTTTCATTTTTTAATATATTGGAAGATTTTAATGTTCTAATAGAAATACAAGCACACATAAAAAGCACAAGAGTGGCAAAAAAAAAAAAAAAATAAGATCAGCTTAACAGGACAGAGGGTGAAAGGTAGAAGTTTTCTTCCTGAAAGAGGTATTATTTACTTTAGACTACCAACTTTATAAGCTCAACTTCAATCACAGGAAGTGTCTTTATTGCCCTCTTGGCATCCTTTACACTTCATAGATTGGCCAGTACAAATACACTTGAGACAAACATGAAATCTTTAGGCTACCCTTGAGAGGACCCTTCAAAAATCTTGGCACAGGAAAACAGGGAGGACACAATCACATAAAACGCATGTGAATCTGCCTTGCTGGTTTAGCAAATGTTACTTCAATCTGTTGAAGTTACGTAAGTAAAATTTGTAGGGATGGAGGAGGGAAATCCACGTGTGATGTTTAATACAACTTGTTTGTACATCTCATGTACCATACATCCTGACAATGAAGGAAGAAACAGATCTTGTTTCTTACATCTCTGATACCTAAAGGCCTACAAGTAAGTAATAAAAAACCTAACTCATAGAATCCTAGAATCATAGAATTGTTAAGGTTGGAAAAGACCCTTAGGATCATCAGGTCCAACCGTTAACCTAGCACTGCCAAGTCCACCACTAAACCATGTCCTCAAGCACTGCATCTACCCGTCTTTTAAACACCTCCAGGGATGGGGACTCAACCACTTCCCTGGGCAACCTGTTCCAGTGCCTGAAACAACTCTGAGAATTGTAGGTTACTACGTTTACTGTACAACAGTTATAGACAGAATAAAACTCAAGTACAGTCCTAGTTTGCATTTTGATCCACTACCATGAATAAAAACTTACAACTTAATATTAACTACAGTAATTTTGTTATCAAAGCTGAAGATCATTCTGCCATAGTCATGAGCAGTTTTTCATATGGAAACATGGCAAAAAGATTTGCTCATCAGGGATTTTTGCCTTAAAACTAAAGAACATTGTGAAGACTGTAGTTCCTTCCTCAATTAGGCCATGTCTACTAACAGTTCCCATCTTGAAATCACTTGCAACCTTGCAATTAAGTTAGAATTTAGTTCTCGACTGCCTTTACATGAATTTAAGTGTTCCAGTGTGGACTAGAAAAACAATATATTTTTATACCTGAATTTCATCACGTTCTTTTTTATCTGGAATTGCTCTAGCTTCTGTGGTATATTTTTCAAAAACTTTACGCTCCTTTTGCAGTTTTTTCATTTCCTTTTTTTTATATTCTTCTATTTCAGCCAGTTCTTGGGCTTTCTGCTGTTGAAAGTCTGCAATTTCTTTCCTATAATTATGAAACAAAGTTGCTGTTTTAGCCCAAAAGTACTTCAAATCTGGATTTTAAGGAAGAAAATGAAGACTCTGAATTTTGTGGTCCTTGATTCCAATCCAGCATCTGTTACCCCCCCAGAAAGACTTACCTATAAATAGTATTACTTATTTAAGGAGTAAAAATTGTCACACAGCTAGTGTTTGAAGTTCAACAATTTCTATTTTTGTATCTTCTACTCACAAAAGTTATGCTGAATTTAACAAAGCTTTGGCTAAAATCTTCCAACATTTTTCAGAGCAGTAGAACACCATTCCCCCAAAAGCACCGGGGAAAAGAATCTGCTAACAACAGGAGGTCACAAATTAAACATTAGCCAACAACATGATGCTGTTTCCAAACAAAAGTGACTTTGGTAGGAAAAGGTGTGCCACATTTAAGTCACCAGAGATAATTATTCTGCTCTATATGTCGCTTGTAAGTCCCCCAGTTCAAATGAAAATATTCTCAGTTTGTACACACAAACATTCAATCCAAAGGAAGAGCATCAATCATGTTAGCATAAAGATCAGTTTTGCAAGACCAATTTAAGAATGTGTTATCACTCGGAACAAAAGTATACAAACTCTCCCAAGTATAGCTTTTAAGGATATCATATTAAACTAGCAGGGGTTCTTAACGTTATAATTTGTGTGCAAGTAATAATTACAGTTTAATATATACATAGAGCAACAACCAGTTTCTTGACCTATGTCTCCACTGCAACTGAAACACACCAATTATTTATCCGTGCTGTTGGTAACTGGACATTACAATAGTCTGGAACATACTATGTAAATGAATGCACCAAAATGTTTCAATTGAAAATTACCTGATGTTTGCCAAGGCATGCTCTCTCTCTTCACGGAGTTTAGTTAGAGTTGTGTTTTCAGCTCTGAATCTCTCTATTTCAGTTTCCAGTTCAGCGAGTCTCTCCCTCAGTACCTGGGATGGAACAGTGCTTCCTACCAAAGAACAGCCGGATGCAAGTTATCTAAGCAGCATCCATAAGACTGAAGTAAACAACTATCATACAACAGTTAGAAAAAAATAAAATTTAAAAAAAATCAAGTGATACTATTTTAGAGACAGAGGTAGTATTGCAAAAAATTTCTACTATCCAAATAACACAAAAGTGACATTTTAAAGCACTCTGCACTATTTACTTAAGTACCTCAAATATTGAGTGTATCTATCATCTTCGTAGAACTAAATATATATTAGGAATTGGAATGTGAAGGGCTTCACATCAAGCTAGAGAAATTAAATGAAGGTATAAGGGCCAAACATCAAACAGGACAGTTTATGCTTGTAAGTTTTTCCAAGTTTTATTCACAACAAAGTCTGCTCACAGCCATCACTGATGTGAAATCTATTGCAAAGGCTGATAATAGGATTTGTGGGCTTTTTTGCCATCCCAGTTTCCTGTTCAGTCACTACTTAACACTCCCAGGGTTTTACTAGCCTGCTTCTGAGTATGCAAGAGAAGAGCCTAAACACTGATGTTGCAGGGTAGGTAGTTGCCTTATTCACCCTTAAATGCTAAGATTCAGTAAAAAAACCCTACCCCTCCTCCTGCAAACAACATCTAGCAGGCATCTTTAGACAACCCTACAAAATCAATTCTCCACAAAACAATAAGCAGAAGTAGCAGCTTGTACATGAACTTCTCATAAAGACCTAAACAAAATCCTAAACATTCATTGGAGCAGAGTTTGAAACCAAAATCTCACCACCTTACAGAGAAGAGATTTAAATGCTAGGCTATACCATCATGCTTTCACTGAACAACTGCATTTTTTAATGATCTCACATAAATGCAACAGCTTCAACAGGAGCTTTTACAGGCAGGCCTTCCCCAGGCTATAACCACATGGTTGAAATCAACTTGGGCAAAGCAGAAGAAGGAATCCACAGTTCCCATATTCCATGTGAATTCTCTAGATACTATACTACTGTCGGAAAATAGATGGGGCTGCTGCCTCCTTATATTTTATAAGAGGAACCAGCTAACCTTAACAGTGTATAGCATTACCCTACTGTGGTGTAAATGCACACTGCCACTGGAAAAGGAGGCACCACTTTGTTTTTGGCATGGCTTTGACACTTTCCTTGATTTGGAAACAGTGATCAAGCAGCTCCAGGTCATGTTAGTTCAGTGAGCTGGTCTGATAGAAAACTAGCCTCCAGGAGGAAAAAGAAAAAAAGTTTTCACTGATTGTAGTCATACTGCAAGCTGCATAATTGTCAGATCTGACATCAGACTTGCAACCAGGAGAGGAGAGGAGAGGTGAGAATGGGGCCATTCCCTGCAGCAGAAGTCTGTACTTACACCCTTTGGTGTAATGTCAGGTTGCACCTTAAGTGTTAGAAGGAAAAGATTTGTAATATATGTCGTTTTCAACATTTTCTACCGATTGCTGTTCTCTCACCTCCTGGCTCCTGATCCACATTTGATTTGATTTCGCGCTCTGAATGACAGCCTGCCTTCTGTTTCGGTTTCAGCGAAGGAAACAGTTTCATCATCAGGTTTGACACAGGAGGTCCATTTGAATCACCGTCTACTGCAGACTCTTTGGACATTTCATCTCCCCTCTTTGAGGCAATTTTTCTCTTTATTGCTTTATCTGGGACAGTTGTATCATTCTTACTGGAAAAGTCCGTCTGCAAAGGTATTTTAGTATATTTTTCAGGTAAATCACTGTTAACGTAATTTTCATCAAGATCACTCCATGTTCTTTCATCATCAAACTCAAACTTACTCCTATTTATACAAGACATGCTGCTTTGATGGTCTAGAGCTTTTCTAATCTTTTGCTTTGACAGTGCACTGCAATCTTTGTCTGACAAGCCAAGGTCAGCATCTCCATTTTTGCTTTCTTTGCTGATGTCTGTAACAGAACCTTCATAGTCAAAAAATTCTGGTTCGCTTTCTCTATGGCTCGTAAAGGATGTCTTAGCATCTTCATTTTCATGCTTCAATGTGGTCTCAAATTCACTCTCAGAATCTGTAGTAGTATCACCACTGGCCTCACCCTTATCTTCATTTACAATCCACTGATTACTTTTTAAAACAGGAGCTGCTGTCATGGAAGAAGATGAAAATATTACGCTGTCCATTTTATTCAATGGATCCTTCATTCTAAAAGCTGTTCCTGAATTCGAGACTGTATGCGTAACTGCTCTATCATTTATATTTCCCTGTGTCATACAGTTTGCCTTTTTATTTTTCTTATTTATAAGTTCAACAGCCGGTGCCTTTACTTGCTGCTGTTTTGCCTTGATAGGGGTAGAAGACATTCTACGGCCTTTTAAAGTTTGCTGATCTCGATCTAAGATCCTTTGCACAAATGAGGAATTACTTGAGAAAGATATTTCATCCGCAGCTTGTTCTAGAAACAAAAATTCATCTAATTCTAGATTCTCTTTTTCTTTTTCTTTTTCCCAGTTCTCCAGCTTATTCTGAAATGAAACTTCAAAAGACAGTTCTGGATCTTTTACGGGGTGACCTACAGGACATTTAGAATTAGAAAAGGCACTGGCCAACTCATGAGACAACTGAGGCTTTTCTGTGCCAGGTAATTTGTTTCCAATTTTGCCAGTGCTAGGCTTAGCAAATTCTACTACGTTCTCTTTATTTTCCATTTTGTTGTTAATTTCTGCTGGGAAAAAATCTCTCATTTGTCCATCGTGGTTTTTTCCTGGTTGCATTCTTGTTTCTAACAGCGAGATATTTTTTCCATTGTGATTCTTGAGTACCAGGTTCTTCTGAATAGGGCAATGTTTTGCTTTATCAGGGTGGTTATATTTTTTACATGGTGCAAAAGGGTTCTCAGAAACCAGTTCTTTGCCAGGAGGAATAGTTTTCTTCTGTATTTGTGATCTGTCCACTTTAATAACATTTGTGTCATCTGAAGCCCTTTGTTGAAGTTTTGGGGTGTTTTCTCCAAGTTTTGTAATTTTAGATTTAGCATTAGTGAATCTTGTTAAGCCTTCTCTTCTTTTCAGGAAGGGTCGTTTGATCACTGGTTTTTGAATGGCTGATCCATTTGTCTCCTGAAAAGGGGCAAGGAAAAGTAAACCACAAAATATTAAAAAGCCCCTTACACAGTTTGAAGATTTCTTCAAATAAACCCCACATATGAGTAGGAATTTATACAGTACATTTCCACTGGATTTCTAAAGACATCTTTAACAAGTGAAATATTTGGGGCTTATTATTTTATTTCAAAAATGTGAATATTGCATTCAGTGTTAGCTTTTGATGCTAGAATCTTCCTTGCACATTTTTAAAGCACCTATCACATCTCAGCACAATATATAAAGAACAATAAAGTTAAAAAATAAATAAATAACCTGTAGCTTCTGGGTTTGCTCCAGACGCTGCTCTTCTAGTTGTATCTGTTCTTCCAGGAATTCTTCAAATGTCTGTTTCTTCTCCTGAATCGCAGCTTTAATAGGTCTAGTGTAATTTAAAAAAAAAATAAAAAAATAAAAAAAATCAAGTCTTACATTTCTATAACTGTTTAACATCACTGCGATTCAAAGACCTAACGTGTAATTACATAAAAGATGACAAATTATGAATTACTTTGGTCATTAAGTGTCAAAGTTAATCTGAGAAATGCATTATAACACTAGCTGTTTATCTTTTAAGAAATGGTTTACCAAATCCCTGCTACAGTTAATATACATATCTAAAAGATATTGTATGCGTATTTTGCTGTTTCTTCTTTCATTGCTTTTCTCAATGATCCTTTCTTCTGCCCAGACCACCAAACTTTCATTCTTATTTTAGTTATACTGCCAATTCCTACAGTATCACCTTCCCACTCAATAATGCTACTGAGATTGTGCTCCTTATCTCCCCCTTTGATACTCCTCCTCCTTCACAGCCTTGTACTGGGTCTGGCTGGGATGGAGTGAACTTTCTTCACAGCAGTCCATGTGGGTTTGTGTTTTGGATTTGTGACTACAACACTGTTGATAACACACCAATGTTTTAGCTATTACTGAACAGTGCCTGCACAACATCAAAGCTTTCTTTGGTTTTTCATGCTGCTCCCCCTGCCCTGGCAAGTACGCTGGGGGTGGGCAAGAGGCTGAGAGGGGACAAGCCAGTACAGCTGACCCGAACTGACCAAAGGGATATTCCATGCCATATAACATCATGTTCAGCAGTAAAAACTGGGGGCTTGGTCATCCAGAAGTAGCTGTTGCTCAGAGACCAAGTAGGCATTGGTCTGCTTGTGGGAGGTGGAGAGTGACAGCCTTTGCATCACTTGGGGTTTTTTCCCCCCCCTCTTTCCTTTACTTATTAAAGTGCTTTTATCTCAACCCACAAGTTTTCTCAAGTTTGCTCCTCCGATACCCTCTCCCATTCTGCTCTGAGGGACAGTCAGCAAGCGACTGGATGGGTGCTTAGTTGCTGGCTGGGCTCAACTCACCACAGCCTGGAACAAAAATTTCTTCTCTTTGTGATGACCCAGCAGACAAGCAAGGGCTTTAAAACAATGCCAACCACTACTTCTATTCGAACAACTCCATAAACAAAGCTTTTACCATACATGAGAAAATACTGCTTATGGCAGAAGCTATTACTTCTTAGCCATATACAGATGTTTAAACAAACATAACTCCTGGTAATAAACTAAAAAGTCACAGCCTTACACTCCTCCTTCACATTACAACTTTCACCAAGTAACAGTGGGTGGGAAGTTGTAATAAATCAAACTGGGAACAGTAATTACAACTGCTCATATACTAAGCCTATACTAAAACGCTTCTAAACTATCATTACCCCAGGCTGCACACACCTCTTCAGCCAATACACAACATCACATCTTTCACAGCATAAACAATTTCAAGCCAGAGCCTCTCTTACTACAGGTCTCCACAGTACCTGGCAAAATGGAATCCTCGGTTGAGAAAGCTATACAAATTGGGAATATAAGACTCTCTCAATCAGGACTCAGAATTCAACCAAACTCATGCTATCTATTTGATAAAAACTGCATAATAATGGTCTGAATTACCTTTCCTCTGTATTAGTCCACAAATCTTTTCCTCCGCTGGAATTTTCAGGGAGATCTGCACTTTCCACACATAAAGGATCAATGTGATGATCTTCACTCTCCATTAATATTTCCATCTTTTTTTCTGGACACCACATGTTTTTTCCTATGAAATTAATAGAAATTTTTTTTCCTCCCCAACAACGAATCAGTTTTCAGCTCATACTTTAAGCATCACTTGGGTCAGATTAAAACCAGAAGGGAGCTCTAGTCCAAATTGCTACATAAAATAGTCCTAAGATTTCCCCAAATTAATTATTATTTGAATTTGAGCTTTCTATTTAAAGGAACATCCAATTATGTATTAAAATTTTCCACAGACCTTAAATAACCCATTCTATTGTTCATCATCTCTGCTATTGTTAATTTATGGTTTAGAAACAAAATAACTGAACAAATCTGGATTTCTGCTGTACTGAAGAGCTCTCTTATCAAGTTTCTGTTTCCCATGTATATATGTATAAATTAAGATCAATTTACCCTTTCACATCCTTAGACCAATCCCTCTGATTAAAAGCATTAAAGCTGGTATGAAGTATGATGAAATGCAATCTCATACCTTTTCCCCAAAACCCCTACAGATTTTCAGCAACCCTATTAAATTGCTAGATTAAAACCAAAACCGCTATTCCAGTCATAGCAGCATAGTAGTCATGCTGGTGCCAATGGTAAAACTGAGAAGAGGAGGAAAGATAAAGAACTCCAGTGCATTGCTTCTGATGTACAAATAATTTTTAGTCATATGATGGGATCTCTCTGTCAACCCATCTTGACTCCTAAGTCCAGTTCAGTTACTAATCCTCACAATAGAGCTGGTCTGAAGACATTCTGTATGCCTGGATAGACTGTTATTTTCCATTTGTCACGTGAAAATGTGGGTACGGTTCAGCCCAAACACTTCAGCTATTCAATATCTGTCATTATTTGGTATTTTCCCAGTCTTTATCGTATATAAGCTTTAGCAGTAAAGACTGTATTTTTTTTTTCTAAAACAGACAAGCATTTCATACAGACAGAAGAACTCAATTTTCTCCTCATGCTGCTTTTAACAAAAACTCACATGGACATCAAGAGGAATGCTCTGAGGTCTGTAAGCTGTCAGTAAACCAACCAACAAATCAAGCCAACCAACACTTGTATAAAATCTTCACAATAAGTAGTAGAAAATTACACTCAGTAACTACAAGGGGAAAAAAACCCACCACACACCAGGTTATCTTTCTATAAATGACTAACCAGTAATATATTTGTCTTCCTCATTTTTCAAACAATTCTGCATTTTCAGAGGCACACCCACACCTTGTTTCTCACAGGCAGACACTCCTGAAAGACTGTTCTTCAAAGATGAGGTGCATTCTTTGTTGTTTAGCTTTTGTAAAAAAATGCTGCCTTGTGTATGTGAAGAAACAATTGGAGCATAAGCTCTGTCTTCAAAGATATTCTGATACCCAGATGATGGCGATTGGTGTAAAGTTGTTAAGCCTGCTGAATGCCCAGGTCTTAGCGTTTGACGTTCAGCCATTAGAGTATAGCCTTGAAATTAAAAGAAAAAAAAAAATGGCTGTGTCATTGTATTTGTATTACAACATCACTGTTCCACAGGAGAAAAGAAATGGCACTGAACGGCAAGACTGATCACCCAGCCTCCACCCTTATGTTACTGATCAAGAATAAGTGATAATCTAGATTTTGTTCTCCTAAGGCTAAGCCCTAAATTCATTTTCTCAGGTAAGCAGAGGGAAAGAAAGATAATTTAAGCCAGGTTGGACTGATGCTGCCAACAGGAGAAAATATCCCTGCTCAACTTTAAAAGCTTTTTTCAGCTCAGCACTGTCCCCTCCCTTTGCACGCAGCAAACAAGACTGGAAACCCGATACAGGGTATAAGTGTTTGTTTTTCAATACAGATCAGCTCCCTAGTCTAGTTCAGTTCCTCACCTGAAAAAATTTGTGCTGTGCGAGCACAAACAAAGAAGGACCACTTCGATTCGATAAAGTGACAGCTTAAAGCAATCAAAAGTATTGTGAGAAACAGCTAATCAGAAAGGAAAGCAACTGTTCGTTTTACACTGTCTTTTATATTTAAAAAATGTTCTTCGAAACAAGGGCTCCCATCATAGCGCATATTGATCAAGTTACAATTACAGTTGGCCTTTTATAAAAACAGGATATTCCTTCTATAAAACCAGTATTCCTTCTCCAGTAGCACTCAACTTTCAGGCACTGAAGTGATGCAGCATTTATCTTTGACTAATCAAGATGAAGAACACTGAATACCCTTTCAGATTTTAACTAGAAAATGAGACTAAATTCTTCAGTTTACTCAACGTATGTCACATGCTTTCTTTCTCAGCTTACCAAGAACTGCTGTCTGGCCAGATACCATGCTAAGTAGCTTCTGCTGCTCTTCCATTAGCCTTTGAAGTTGCTCCATCTGTTGTTTCTTTAGCTGTTCCTGTTTCTGCTGTTGCAATTCTTTCAGCTTTTTAAACAAAAAAATAAATGTATTAGAGGCTAGGTTTACTTAGAATGTACCAAAGGATTAGCGTCGTGAAGACAAAGGCTATTTCTTGTTTTAAAGATGTTCCATTAAGAATATGAAATGTTACGCTAAACAAAATTTTCATTTTTTTCCTATCTAGAAATGCACATGCTAATTCCAGTTTGCCCAATTAACAATTCCACTAGTCTTTAATTGACCAATCTGCAAACAATAGGAATCAGAACGCTCATTTCTACTGCACAGGAAAAACATTCAAATTCTGCTCTTTTAACATTAACTTCTACTCTGCCATGTTTTTATTAAAATGTGAAATACTTCATAATAATCAAAGCTTTAGCAAAAGCGTGGGGTTTTTGTTCCTGTTTTTCTCTCCAAGATCTCAGTTAGTGAACAGTACTGATACAAAGGACCAAGAGAGGGGAAAAAGAACATCAGAAAACATAAAGACTCATGAAGCTGCCTGAAAAATAAGAATTAAAATACTGATTAAATTCAGTAATCCAGTCTTCATTTTCTTATGTTAGCAGGAGTCCCTGGCCCTGCCTCAAGACCAGCCTTGAGGGCCACATGAAGGCAGAGCATTCCATACCCTACCAAACCACAGCAATGGGTGGTGGGCCTCCATACCCATCTCTGTCTCCAACACACACATATGTGCTAGTTCCATCTCCTTCAAAGGAAAGGCAGGAGGCCTGATGAAATCCTTCCATAGATCAACAATTGGACCACACCTGTCATCCAACAGGTAAGAAAAATTTCCCTTGAATTCTCCTTGTAGTCCCTTAAAATTCCAGTGAAAACAGAAGTAAGGCACTATGCAAGTAGAAGCTCTGAGCTAACGATCAAGATCCAAAGATCATCTGTCTTATCTCCAACCCCTTCACTTAATTTATTAAAGAAATCATACTTCTACCTGTTCTGATAATAACATCCTCAGAAAACCAAACTGAAATCTCATATATCCAAAACTACATTTGCCGTTGCAAGCATGAGATTTTTTTTTTATAATATATTAGATTGTCAATAACTTTCTAAGACAGGAAACTTAACAATTCCTCTTAAGATACTGTTGAACCAGCTAACATCTCTCATTTAGCCACTGTTTGATACTAGTGACAATACTGAAAAAGTGAATAAATATTTTCCTGTCATGTAAAATAGAGAAGTAAACTTTTATAGCACTACATAAGTTGTGGAATTCTGCTCTAGAGACTCACACACACACATCCACACACACCCCACTTGAGTGAACGGACATAGGGATTTGTGCTGAGGCAGCTGCTAGCAGAGTGGACAAGGAGGTGAGTGAGTTCTTAATCCTTAACAGCAAGACCTATTGAAGTGCTTATGAACACTTACAGCTAACACAATTTATATGTAGCAATTGGGAAGAGCTACAAGCAAATGTATAGCCAGTTACACTGGATTAACTGACATGCTTGCATTGGAAAAAAACAATAACATCACAGCATTGTAATTCTAGGCCTTTTTGTCCCAATGTCATGGATACTTCATCACATTCAACGCTAACATCTCTCTTCATCTAAACAGAGCCAGGTATATGGGTGTACATAGCTACTTTGAGAACTAACAGAAGATGTTGCTATAGATACAAGAACATACAACTTCACCATGTTGTGAATATCTGTGGTGAAGTACTACCACCGTACTGACCAGCACCCCATTTCCACAGCTTCAAGTGAAGAAACAACAGAACATTGCAAAACTGTGTGCACCTTTCCAGGTAAAAAGATTTCGAGAACAAGTACAAAGTCACTGAATGCAATTTCATTTTAAACTGGAGCCTGCGCCAGCTGGAAACAACAGAAGTTAGACTCTCAACTGCACACCAGGAGGAGGACACCAATTTTTATGCATGCATAATTTGACTTAGGACTTGCTCTTTAAGCTTGCTGTGTTCTATATGTTGCAAAGAGTTTGCTTACTTCCAGGTATGACAAATCATATGCAGAAACAAAATAAATCTTAATTGACATACATCAAGGAATTCTAGAACTTTTACCTGTTCAAGCTTTTGTAAGAGTGGATCACTGTGATCGGATTTATTCTGACCATCCACTTCACCACGGACAAAGTCTGTTTTAGACGCTTCTACATTATATGCTGCTGCTGGAAAAGATGTTTCAGTGGTATATTGCTGAAGCGTACAAGAGCTGCCAGACTCTTCTTCATGCAAGGAGTCATCACTTATAGAACAGCTGTCCGAAAGATGCAATGCTTCAGCAGGGAAAGCTGTGATGTTTTCAGGTCCAGATAACAGATTTTCTTTGTTGATTTTCAAACCAGTAAAACTAGGATCTAGTAAGACTCCTGCACGGGAACTATTAGACATCCAATGTGCAATGAAGTTTTGTTCACTACTCGGATCTTCAACAGTTGGCATCTTGTAAATTGTATTCCAATTTATTTGCTGACATAGCATTAACATAACAATATTATGTTATGTAGCGTTAGGACAGTAAAACTTTCAAAGTTCCGGGTATTTGGTATGGATGGTTACCTATTTCTAGCACCTAGAAATTAAGCAGATAAACAAAATAAGAAATCTACAATAACAGGTTCCCAGTAAAAGAAAGTTACTCTCTTATAACCAACCTAGTGTATTTATAAAAGTAAGTCACAATCTACTTTTCCCTGGGCAACAGAAACAATTTGGACAACTAGTAACAAACACTTTCTGTGCAGGAAGTCAACATAATCCAACCTTTAATCTTATTATTTATTTAAGTTCAGTTAATATTATAAAGCTGTGCATAATATTGTCTTCAGTAGTACAGAGAGGAATTCAGAATTTTTTTAAAGTGCCTGCAACAGAAGAAGAAGGTGATTTGAGGAGTTGAAAGAGAGACTTCCCTCACAGGACCTTCGTATTAATGCAAAGTTTCAAATATGTCCATCTAAATACAAACATTTTACTGCACATACTTCAATGCAGCACTTATCATTTTCATGTCTTCCTTAGTTTCTCATGGAAACTCTACAACCGTGCTACCTATTAGCTTCTTCCTCCCAACGAGCTTCTTTTTTTAAAACCATCCGAAAAGTTTGAAGACTGCAAAAGTTTCAGTGCTAACCAAACTCCTGTACGTGTCATAAAACATGAATGAATGCAGGTAGGTAGGAGACCCAGAGTGATTTCCTTACTTAGGAAACAAAAGAGACAGAACTGCTGCCGCCAATGACAAAGTGGCAAGCAAGAGCCTGACCACTCAGCCCTGCTACCTCAAACTAGTCCCAGGGCAATTAACTTTCTGCCTGTGCATATGGTGTGCCACGGGGAATAGAAAGAAAGAAGGGGCCAGGGGACAAAGGACAGGCAAGTACAGCACCCACTCAACGGTCCTGCTGCGCAGGAAATAACTCCTTAAAGCTTCCTTGTTCCCAAGAGATCAGTTCATGCCACCTCTCGCTTAATTTTCCCGCTGTATAAGAGCTTATGCTTTCAACCAAAGTTTGAAACTGTGACTAGGAGAAACAGCGAAATCCCCTTAGAAAAATGTTTTTCAACTGCCCTCTGTTTCGAGACGCCACTGGAAGTTCCCAGCGAGGTACAGATTCCTGCAGAGGCAAATTCAAGCCTATAGGGTTCACACGCTATTTTTCCTCTCACCTTTTGGAGACCCTCTGGAGGCAGCCTGCCCGTTTAAAGCCTGGGGGCAGCACCACCTTCGTGCCAGCCGAAAGAGCCGGCAGGGCTGAAGCTGACGCGTCCCGGGAGGCGAGGAGGGACGAAGGGATCGCCGCCAAGGTCGCCGGTGGGGAGACGAGCACAGCCGCGTTCCTCAGCCCAGCCGAGGGGCCAGGCCCGGCGCCCCCTTCGCCCACGGCCGCGGACACTGCTCCAGCCCGCGGCTCCCTCACAGAGGACGCCCCAGGCGCGCCGCCGGGTCCCGCCGCTCTCCCGGCCCCAAGGCACCCGCACCGCCACAGCTCCGACCCGCGACCCCTCACAGGTACCGGGGCGGCAGTACCAGCACCGCTCCTCAGCCTGGTTCCACAGCAACGCTCCGGTCTGACCGCCAGCCCTCTCCTACTATTACAAACCTGCCGCCATCGCGCAGCCTCCCGGCGCCACAGGCTGGGCACCGCACCCGCGCCGAGCATGCTGGGAGTTGTAGTCCCAACCCCCGCTCTGCCCCGCTGGGCTGCCAGGCGGTGCTTCGGCGCTCGAACTACAGCTCCCAAGAGCCTCAGCGGCGAAAAGGCCGTTGACGGGCATCAACAGTGAAGTAGTGCCCCCGCAGTCGCCCCTGCCCCAGTTCCTGCCCGGGGCTGTTAGGGGCGGGAAGAGGCGGCGGGGGTCCCTTCAGGCAGCCGCGGCTGCCCCTCGCTCTGGAGGACGGCCCGCAGGTAGAGGCGGCTCCCGGGTCCTCCCCGCGTCGCGGCTGGCGGCGCTTCTGGAGCAAGTTTCTCTCTCCTGAGGAGGCGGAAGGAGTCCGTGCCTCAGCGGCCGTGCCGGCGCGGTGCGTGAGGAGATTCCTCTCCAGTGAGCTCTCCGCAGGCCTTTCGGGGTGTGGCGCTTTCTGCAGGGGTAAAGCTTTGGGCTTTTAGTGTGCTTTTATTGCGTCTAATCATACCCTTTTAATCTTTAAATAGCTGCAGTAAGGGAGGAACGGAAAGATAAATGGGCAAAAAGCATCCCCTGCCTTCCTGACGTTTTGTGCTTTAGGCGTGCTGTATCTTGCTGAGCCAAAGTAGTGTTTTCCTCTGAACTCCCTAAGCGGCAGAGCATCAGGCTCCAAACGCTGGTGGTACGTCGCAGGCTGTGATCCGTTTTCGCAGCTGTTGTGAGCAAGTACAAAACTGAGCTCTAGGTTGTATGAACCCAGGGCAGCCCTTCCAGTTGCCTACTACTAGTTTTAATTCCAGCCGTTACATTCTGTAGTTCCACAGGGCTCTTGTGCTAAACTTTCCATCGTCTTTCCTGCGCTTTCATTTTGCCAGTTATGAATATATTGTCTAGATGATTGTCCTCAGACTGGATTCTGCATTAAGAATGATAAGCTACTGTGCTAGAAAATACAGGAATTTGTGCTTGTGCTTTTTTAAAGCACAGCATCACAATTCAGTCCCTTTGACATCTTAGGTAGGAAAATACAGTAGAGGTTTGTTTTCAGTTTATCTGCGCACTGAAGGCCTTACAGGACTACAGATTATTCACGGGCTGTTGTGGGACGATAAAAATTTATTTTTGGCTCCCTCTGTGCTAAAAATATAATCCATTTCTAACAGTGGTGTTGAATTTGTGGTTTGATCATGAAGTACAAGCTCATGTGCTTTTGTGAAATCCTTTTGAGGCTATTGGGACCTTATGGATCTCCACCAACATAAATTAAAATTGTAAGAATTGAACTAGTGATAATTGTCGGCAGTTCTGCTTTGCATAACTTCCTTATTTGGTGCTGCAATAACACAGTGTTCCAGTTATAAAAGTGTTTCAGCAGTTAATTAATTCTCAACACACAGATTAAATACAATAGTTTTCTATTCTGATTTTGATTTTTGGAAGCTTTGCCATTCAGAAAGAGTAAAACCAAACACTGCTAAAATTCCTTGAGAAGTTTGGTTCTCTAGGGAAGTAGGAGAGGAGAGGTTACTATTCAGTGGTAGCATTCATCAACAATGAAAGAGAATAAAATCTTCTTCACTCAAGGGAGAGAGAAACTGCTGGGGACAGACTTGAACAGGTTTAACTCAATTTCCTGCTCTCTGTCAAGTATTCCAAAGTTCACTTGTGCTTCAATAGTCACAATTCCCTCCTCCTTCCAAGTGCCGCAAGGGTTACTGCCCCTTATTGCGCAGTAGACTGCACTTAGCTTGGTTTATTTATTTGACTGGGTTGCTCTCCCTTCGGGCATTTTACAGAGAGGTATGAATGCGTCTTAGCCCTTCTTTCCTCCAATGCTCAGGCTCTCCAGTTGTACGTCACGCTGTTGGGGACGCAGGAAGATCCTTCAGGGAGGGCAGCCGCCTGAGCAGGTCAGTGTAAACGATTTGGCTCCCTCAAAATCTAAAGAGAGGAGTGGGATCAGGGGTCATTTAATACCTTACATGCTGGGAACAGAGAAGGGGGGCTGTCTTTGCAGACAGACTTGGAGAAAATGAAACCCTCAAGTTTATGCATTCCTTCCTGCTTACGAACTGACCTACAGTTTATTTACAGATCAGTTCTTGCAAGAATTTTTTTCTCAGTTCTTAGCAGCTTGATTTTCATAAGCAAATGTAATATAAAATATTTTTGTGGAGTTTTGCACCACATGTAGCTACGAATTTCAGTTGCTTCTGGTGTTTTCCGGATGATGTGGATGTATAGGCAGGGCTGACACTTGCAATTGGT
This sequence comes from Theristicus caerulescens, assembly GCA_020745775.1. Taxonomy (NCBI): domain Eukaryota; kingdom Metazoa; phylum Chordata; class Aves; order Pelecaniformes; family Threskiornithidae; genus Theristicus; species Theristicus caerulescens. Next base: position 113,733,792 of record CM036559.1, on the reverse strand, counting down.
TGTATGTATTTCATTGCCTTCTAATAAACTTTTTGTTTTGGCCGTGCAAATAGAGTTCATTATTTCCTGAGGAGACAACTTCTGGTAATACTTTAGCAGTATCCAGAATCTGCTTTAGAGAATATATTGAGAAAAATAGTGCACACAGAGCTCTAGTGAAGAGGGAGGCAGTGCCCAGATCTATACTATGGTTATTAAAAGAAGCCTTTGGCAGTGGCACATTTGCCCTTATATATGCCTCAAATTAATCTATCTTGTTTGTGACAAGATTCAAAATAAAGTTTATAAAAGCAGCTTAAAATAAGACTTTATACCACAAAGTAGAGCTTCTTAAAGGTACAGTTTCCCACAGAGCCAAGTTATACCAAGGCTGCATCGTAAAAGATTTTTATCGCATCAGATAACGTAGTATCTTGTGAAAACCTCTTAGTTAAAATACAGAGAGTTGGGGTTTTGTGTAAGCAGAGAGTACTTTTATGCTAAAATCACTGCTAATGCCATAAAAAACAAGCCACAAAATACAGGTATATTATGACCTCGTGCCCTTTGATCTGCCATCTGCCTGACCTAAATGCACATATCACCATTACAGAGTTGCCAGTTCTATCAGGTGTATAGTGCAATAGATGATTTGGGCCCTTCCAATAGATAACTTTTCTGAGATAAAATTATACAGACATGTATAAAATTGCGTCTAATAGTGTTGATTTTCAAGGTTTTCATGAAACCCCAAATTCAAATGAATTATGTTGCTCTTTCTCCTTGACTTAGTCCTTATTATTTTCTAGCTAATAATTTAAGTTATTCCATGCTAGCTAGCCATCTGATTCCTTTTTTACTGCACCGAAGAACAACTTTACTTGCATACATTGAAAATCAAATAGGCCATAGAGTAAGAAAATAAACTCATTCCTTAAATGTAGTATAGGTAACATACTCTAAGTCTCACCCTAAAATTACCTCAGGCTAATGTGTTTTGGTTGTTTGGTTTTTTTTTTTTAATCTGAAACCTTATCCTAATCATCTGCTCTAGACTTGGGTCCTTGATAAATTAATCAAACAATAATCTTATCTTAGATTGTGGAGTGCTGTTGTCAATGCCATTTAAACATTTGCTCTGCATTGTTACTGTCTCTTGGCTTATTCTCTCTCCACACTACAGTGGAATCTTTCTGCAGGGCTGATGTAAAGGTTTTGTCGACCTTGTAAATGCTTTGGTGCAATTTGACCAATACTGATTTTTAAGCCAGAAGATCCTATTGGGTAATTAAATTCTTTGGTTTTAGTCCTAAGAAACTAGTAAAGAAACTGTTCTAATAAATGTTTCCTCATTTGCACATACACAGTGTAGAGAAATGTGAATTGGTAAATGAACGCAAATAGTTCAAACAGCATCTGCTTTCCTTTTTGCAGTCTTTAATGTAGGTGTTGTTTATGTATAGAAGTAGGAGGATAGAAGCTTAACCAGAATTTGCAGTCTGTGTGGGAGCTCTCATTAAGTTGGAGAAAGGTCATTTTTGCTCCGAATCGCCTCCCCGAGAGAGAGGGCACTTCATATCAGACATTTTTGGCTAACACAAGAACTGCTTTCTTTTCACATTATCTTTACTTTCAAACAAGCAATTTCTTATTTGTTCTGCCTCATCCTGTGAGTCCAGGATGAATTTGGAGAGGCCAAGTATTCTACAGTGTCAGTTTTGTCCAGTTATCTCACAAATAAAATTATTTGGCCTTAAGTCACTGTGGAAAATTTACATCATCGAGTAGCTTTTCCAGAAATACAAATAGAGTAAAAACAAAGTATTTACCAGTGACACTGATACTAACCCTGTAGATGAAATACGGACATGGTGTACAGGGATCCAAAGAATCATTGGTAAAAAGAATTTATGACCTGAATATTTTGTTTTACAAGCATATGCTCTCTTCATTCTAGTTACTGTAGCGTTAGCAGTGTGTCTGCATTAGCAGTTTGGCTTGAAGCAGCAATGTAATTTTAAGCCAAATCTTTTGGTTGTCAAGAGCTGCCTTATGTTGATTAAGTTCTCAAAGTGATTTTGAGGTGTACCCTCTGAATGCCTTTCAGAGAAAACTAAACTGAGCCCTGTGCTTCAAATAAGCTTAGCGGGGGCATTGGTTTTGGCTTCTGTCTGAACCCACTCAGTCATAAGGCACTCTAGCTCACACTTAGCACTCATTTACCACGGAAGGGCTCTGAAACCCTGGAAAGCCTGTGACATGCTGAGGAGCTCATGTGCTATATAAAGAGCTCAGTGCTCTGTATAGTGTTCTCATTTACACTATAATTATCATTTTCATCAGTTTTTAAAATAACTTTACACTCATAGGCATCCAGGAGAATAAATATACATTGATGATACATTTAATCGCTTAAGCCAGATGCTGCCGTTATATTTTGCTGTCATAAATTCTACTCCTGTTTAAATAAAACTTTCCTAGCCTCTCTTATCTTAGCATAGTTTGTCACAAACAACACATAGCCAATTTTCATTCAAGTTGTTTTACAGACAGTTTAAGTTGACAGTGCTGAGAAGAGAAGCAGTCCCCCTACTTCCATCTCTCCCCTACCTCTCCATCACTTCCACTGCTACACTACTCCTTCTTGTAAATCTTAGTTGTAGGCCAGCGGGTGAATTCAATCAGAAGACAGATCTGAATTAAAACTAGCCTCTTGGTTTGGGGAGTTTTGCTGCTGTTGTTGGGGGGTTTTTTGCTGTGTTGGGTTTAATCTGCATCAGTTTTCCAAAATTCTCTGTAAATGTTGTGGCATGAGTTTTTTTTATATTTACAGATTATAAATCAGTGAGTGGAAACATGAAAAGCAGTTTACATTCTTGAAAAAGAGAGTTATTTTACAATGGTACTGTCTGGAAGGGAAACTGAAAGAGAAGTTGTTCCAGTTTAAATTAAGATAATTCCACGTTACTAGCAGTGGGTATTAGCAAGATATCAAGACAAGAGTTTGGCAGTTAGTTCAAGTCATGACTTCACTGAAAATGTAGGTTACACTAAATTTTCCACATAATTAAAAAAAAAAGATTAAAACTGATTAAGAGATGTTCTGAATGGATTTGATTACCATGCTAAAAAAATGGGATTTGTTTTGGCACTTGTTAGAGTTGCAAAGAATATATTTGGTGAGAGACTACTTAGGTGGATAGTGGGAATGAAAGTTTTCTCAGCCAAAAAAAAAAATTCTTTTCTCTTTTAACAGGAGGGCAATGGCAATCTTTGCAAACTGTGAGTTCTTTATTAAAGTTAAATACTTAACCATTCAGGAGAAGAGCAAGCTGAAAGCATGCATAAAAGAAAATGGTGGAGTAGTTAATTTTGCACTTAATCACAAGGTAAGTTCCAGATTTATTTCTGAGATCTCAGTAGGAAAATACCAAGTGGTGCAAACGTTGTAGAGTGTTAATCTTGCCACATGTAGAGAAATAAGAACTGTAGAGATTATGTCTCTGTTCAATATTTAAATGGAAATATTCAGTTTACATTTTTAATGCATCTGGCTCTGTAGTACTGAAATGTCACATAAAAAATCACAACTAATATTCTCCCTCCACAAAAGAACCAGGGAGGGTTTTTTCCTGGATAAAATTGCTATGCTGTTTTTCTTTTCTCGTTGTCAGAGAGGGGAAACTCTGAATAAGGAGATGCGTCGCTGAATTGGGTTTTCATTACGTTATTGTTAATGCAAGCATTTGATTATAGAGTGAAGAAAAGATGGTTGTAGAGTTAGAAGTCTGTGATATTGCAGTTTTTTATTTTAATACAGCTTTTTATTTTGAGTATGTATTGAACACGCAGCATGGATAAATCAAGGAGCCTGTTTGCATGACGTGCACAGCAATGAATCAGTGGGCTGCATCTATACTGGTACACTACATGCCTAGGAATGCTCACAGGGACCGTGGCCGGCTGGCGTGGCTTGGCCCACACCTATACCAGTGAACTCTCTTGGTCCCCAGGACTGAGTGTTCATATCCAAACTGCCTAATGGCAACGGTCATGGTGATGATCTGTCTCCCAAACCATGCCTGGAAACCGGGAGGATGTGAGTTGGCAGAAACTAGAAGTGTGCCGAGGAGCATGCTAATGCCTTAGCAATATAAGTATTCACCTGCCAGTGACAGGGAATTATCTAACGTCATCTGAATAGTGAAGGCATAATACCTTGTTACTTCTGCCACTTGAAAGCGACATTTATTTCCTCCTTCCCATAGCTAGTAATTACAGCAAGCTCATAAATATTGTAATATTAGAGTGCTTACTTCTAATCCACCTTGGGGAGAAGGTAATGCATTGTATTATGATTTCAATTTTTTGTTTTCTCTGTATACAGTTTTTTAATTTTGTGAAGAGTATGATTAAGTGAGTTAATTTCTCCCTCTCACTCTTGTGTAATATTTCCTAATATAACATTGTGTGAATTACTTTAAATCCTACTGTTATATATAACTCCTATAGGCGATTGCCATTTTACAAACAGCAAAAATTGTATATACTATCCTCAAGAGTCTGCAGTTTAAATTGTGCATAACATAAGGTGTTGGCGTTAAATGAAAAAGAAAGGAATGTGTGAAGAAAAGGAATATTGCACGTACATGATCATCTTGTTCAGAGCCCAGTAGTTTCCTGGAGACTCTGACAATGCGCATCTGTTTAGGAGAGAAAGTGAAGAGTTGAAGAATGACATACCAAGGACTAGCAAGAGTATTCCAAAGATGTGATAGATTTCTTTGCGCTGTAAATTCAGGATCTTCCAAGATGCGCTGACACATCTTTTTGTGGTGCCTGTGATCTTGTAAAGAAGCAATGGGTAGACAATAATTAAGGCTCACGTTTTTGGGGAAAAAGTCAAGGAAATTGCCTCATAAAAACAATAAGCTTTAAAAAAAGCTTTGCTAAAGATATTTAATTCTTGAAAATAGCAAATGAACTAAGAGTTAATGCAGTACAAATATGTATTAATTGAAATCTGTATTTTCAATCATCTTTATAAATACAGTGGGAAGAGAGATAATTCAATACCTAAAATTTGTGAGTTCTAGAATGCTGAGAACAGCTAACAAGTGGCCAACCTGTTCAGGGTAAATCTTACCCAAGCTTCAGAAATTACATTATGATTAAAGATTAAAAAGAACCTCAGAACAGATCTGGGCTAGGTGCTGCTGTATCAGGGAAGAGCTCGTATTTTTTAAAAATGTACTTTTGTCATATGTGACAAATAAAAGTACGTGCATTAATCATCCTGTTTCCGAGGAAAGCAGATCTAATTTCATTCTGATGTAATAACCTTTCATTTATCTGTGTCCATCAGTTCTTGCAGGCTTAATGTTAACCGTTTGAAGTGCAAAATCCTCTGCCTCTTACTTACAACCATTTTATTTGATTTGACTTCTCTAAACGTTTTTATTTTGTCCTAACTACGCAGAAATTTTTAACTACGATTCCAGTAAAACAATGTATGATTCTTTATAAGGCTACCAAAGCATATTATGATTATTCAGCATTCTGCCCAGCTTTTTTTTTTTTTTTTTTTTTTACACTCTTACCCTGAATAGCTTTTGGTTTGTACCATGTTGGCCACAACAGACCTTGGCCCATTATTGGTCCTCGTATGTGCTGCTAAAAGCTCTACAGAACATTAGGCACCTGGTCACTTTCATATCTTCGTAGTTACTGTAGAAAAGTGGACACACTCTGAATATATGCATATTTTAGTTGAGCTGAACTGTCACCTGAGGGAGTCCTGCTCTCTCTGCTGTCTATGGATGAAGTGCAGAGGTACTACATTTCTAAATTAGATGTTTCAATTAAAATATGGTCCAAAAAGCTTGTCTGTTTTTAAGTGTTTCCTCTGGGATTGTACCAGCATGAATTGCAAATAAACAGTATTTGGATTAATATTGTAGTTATGTGTGCATAGCAACTGTAATTGTAACCTGTCTTTCAGAGTACACATGTTCTTGTGGATACTGCTGATGTCCTCAGCTGTCGTGATCTAAAAACTATTGAGAAGTATCAGCTTCCTGTTTTATCTGCAGATTTCATTTGGAAATCAGTTGAACAGGGGAAGCTTTTACAGATTGATGCATATAAGGTTAATAAATCACAAGACAACACTTCTGACCAAGGGCCAGCCAGACAGGGTAGGTATATTTGACATAGTTTATTCATCTATCAGTTACTTCGGAAAAGAATGTTTAGGAGATGAATATTTAGAATCAGGTTTTAAGAAATCAGCAACCATGGCAACTGGCAATAAAGTTGATAAAAAAATCAGAATTTTTCAGAAAAGAAATACTAGTTCCATTCTCTGGAGTCTTTCCATTGATTTTTTTTCTTTTAATAAAACTTCAAATAAGACTTCAAGTTGGAAATGTGGATAAAATACTAAAAATAACAAAAAGCTACTCCAGTGACTGTCTTTATTTGACTCCACTGGAAACAAATGACAGTAACCTGGAAGTTTTAGTTAACAGAATGCATAGAATCCTAGAATCATAGAATTGTTAAGGTTGGAAAAGACCCTTAGGATCATCAGGTCCAACCGTTAACGTACCACTGCCAAGTCCACCACTAAACCATGTCCTCAAGCACTGCATCTACCCGTCTTTTAAATACCTCCAGGGATGGGGACTCAACCACTTCCCTGGGCAGCCTGTTCCAGTGCCTGACTACTCTTTCAGTAAAGAAGTTTTTCCTAATATCCAACCTAAACTTTCCCTGGCGCAGCTTGAGGCCATTTCCTCTCGTCCTATCGCTTGTTACTGGGGTGAAGAGACCGACCCCCACCTCTCTACAACCTCCTTTCAGATAATTGTAGAGGGCAATAAGGTCTCCCATCAGCCTCCTCTTCTCCAAACTAAACAACCCCAGCTCCCTCAGCCGCTCCTCATAAGACTTGTGCTCTAGACCCTTCACCAACCTCGTTGCCCTTCTCTGGACACACTCCAGCACCTCGATGTCCTTCTTGAAGTGAGGGGCCCAAAAGTGGACACAGTATTCGAGGTGCGGCCTCACCAGTGCCGAATACAGGGGCACTATCACCTCCCTGGTCCTGCTGGCCACGCTATTCCTGATACAAGCCAGGATGCCATTGGCCCTCTTGGCCACCTGGGCACACTGCTGGCTCATGTTTAGGCGGCTGTCAACCATCACCCCCAGGTCCTTTTCAGCCAGGCTGCTTTCCAGCCACTCCTCCCCAAGCCTGCAGCGTTGCATGGGGTTGTTGTGACCTAAGTGCAGGACCCGGCACTTGGCCTTGTTGAACCTCATGCAGTTGGCCCCAGCCCAACAATCCAGCCTGTCCAGGTCCCTCTGCAGGGCCTTCCTGCCCTCCAGCAGATCAACACTCCCACCCAACTTGGTGTCATCTGCAAACTTACTGAGGGTGCACTCGATCCCCTCATCCAGATCATCGATAAAGATATTGAACAGGACTGGCCCCAACACTGGGGCAGTGGGTTTTCAATGCCTTTGATGTGAGGAAGTGTTATGTTTTGAAGTCAAAATTATGAGAAAATAAGATAGCTAGGTTAACATGGGCTAGAAATATTTAATGTAACTTAATTAACACAGAAGAACTTCAAGCATTACAGTATGTAACATGGTTCAGATGCAAACAACTATAACTCTCTGTAGAAGGAAAAAAGACAAATGTTCATTTTAATGCTGTGAGACAAGCCGAAGAACATGAAAAAGAGATGAGAAAGGTAATTCTATTTAATGTGTACAGTCAGCAAAAAATTTTCATCCTGAAAGTTATTAGTGCTTTAATTATCTTTTTTTCTTCCTAGTAACTATGCTTTTTATTTCCTTTTACTTTTGCATCTCTTGCATTTTGTTGGGTGCTAGTCTTTTGGTATTTTTAAAAGTAATTACTTTTGACATAATACATTTTATTTTATCAACATTCTTATGTCATGAATCAGTACAATTTTCAGAACTATATATAAGAGAGAGAATCAGGACCCCTGCATTTGTACGTTTGTGTGTCATTGAGTCTGTTAGACAAATCTGATTTTGCACAGCGGAAGCCGTGGGCATGCATGGCTGAAGCTGGGTAGATCGATTCAGTAGCAATCCTAAATAGTTTTAAGCTAGAAGTAAAACTGCATTCATACGCTATATCTATACAACTTTAAAAAAAAAAAAAGGGCAAACTAACCAACCAAACAAGAACCCCCAGAACGAACGTGAGCCATGGAGGAATAGTTCTCAGGCTCTGTGGTCAAGTGGCACAGTGTAGCTCTCAGCTGCGTGCCCTAATTCTTTTTTCCCTTCCTGCCACAGAAGTCAGAGTGGCAAAGTGCCTGGAGGGAATAAGCACTGGCATAGCCCAGGGAGGTACTAATCCTAGCAGTGAGGCAGCTGGGGCAGTTGTTCTTCAATACTTGACTCTGTATCCTGCCAGTTACATGGCTGAATAAAATGTGACCTTAGAAGCTGTTAACTTGTTTCAACGTGTAAAATATTTATGAATATTAAATAGTAGTATTGTTTTTATTAACTATTCGTAAGTTCAATTAGAGAAACCAGGTATTATACCAAGTAAATAAATGTTTTGATTGCAGATGTGGAAGACCTGTCATCTACTGAAAATAAAAATGCCACAAAGAAAAATGAAACAAAGAATTCCAACCTTACTGTTACTGAAGACAGTGAGAGAAGAATTGAGTCCAAAGTGGGAACTTTTAGGTAAAATAAAACAAAATAAAATTGAAGATACATTTTCATACATCTATGTTGATATTTCTGTAAATCAAAAAAAACCCCACAAAACAAAACAAAAAAACCCACTTCTCCATCTGTTTCAGTGACTTCTGGAGATGGCTCTCATTATCTTAATAATGAGAACATAAAATTATTCTTCCTTCATTTTCTGCATTCTGTGTGTATGAATTTATAACGGCTCCTTTTTTTTTTTTTTTTTACCTTCGGATCTGACTGTGGAAATTGATTTTACGTTTTTCCATCTCAGTGTACACCTACCATCCAGCTCCCTAATACATGCAAAGCTTCTGCCAACTCAGCAGGCATTAGTATGGTTCAAGCTTTATGACTTTCTTATTAGAGCTATTTGTATCATCACAATTTTTTTTCTTTTCTTGGTTCACACAGGTTTTTGCAATCCAATCAGATTCATTGTTTTTAGAAGTGCTAAGCATCTCTTTCTCCCATGAAAATTCTCGGGAGAGCTGAAAATCAAGATAACTGAGACTGCTCTTAGTTGATAGGGAAGCAGTATTGTTATAACTGTTTCTAATTATTGAGTTAAAGGAACAAAACCAGCTCCAGCACTCTTAAATCTATTAACAAAATGCAGCTTTCATTTTTAGAGACTGCTGTTCAGTCATAGGATAGGTATTTAGTTACTCTGTAGGAATGCACTAGAAGTTGCACTTGCTCTCAAAGTCCTCATGCTGAAAGATATGACTGCACATATATATCCTAATGGGAAAGACAGGAATAAGAGAGGAATTAGCCTCAGACAGCACAGGTAGCTGACCAAGCTATTAAAAAATTAACATGTAAACAGGCAATGAAAATACATTTATTGTGTTGCTTCCGTAGTTTTTCTAAAGAGTGAAGACTGAAATCTAGTCTTCAGATTCACACTAGACATTCTGGCCTGTTAGTGCAGCAGCTTGCGTGGGTGGGATTTCATTTCTCAAAATGTTTTTTTGTTATTTTGCTGCTGAAAAAAAGATTTATCTTCTTATATTAGCTCTTACTTTAGTATGATGTTGCAGCCTATTACAGTACAGTATTTACTGAGCATATGTGATTTTAATTACTCTGATTCCATTCCAGATTTTACAGTGAAAACGATCAAGACACTCCTTTTTTTCCCCGAGATTTTGAAGTTGCAAAATACAGTGTCCTTGAAAAAGTAAGCCTTTCTGTTATTGTGAGAGAATGTAGGAGGTTCAGTAGATGAATAAAAGGTTTACAGTTTTATACACATCAGCAGTAATTCTTCTATGTTATCATGTACTGCAATGCAAAGAGGAGTATTGAAAAGTACTTTAATGCTTTCTGTCTTTAAGTGCAGCCTAGTTCTACCCAAATAAAACTTTTCTGCTATCGCTGTAGTGTTCTCACCAAAGTATTGCAGTAGAATAATATGTTTGTTTCTGACAAGATATATGTTATCATGGCTGTTATGTGTTAAATCTAATTTAAATTTTAAACTTTTTTATTAAAAATCTTTCAAAACACAAAAATTATGGAACTGTACAGCAATCAGTAAAGGGAAGCCCTGAAAGGAGCTTCTGCTTGTTACTATGATACAAATAATGAATAATTCTACTTCTTTTCTTAGTCAGTCATAGTGTGTGGTTCTAAATGGGGTGAAAAAATAAGTAGGACAAGGGGAAGTACTTGGTGCAATATCACGTGAATGAAACATACTTAAGCAATAAACTGGGGGTTGGGGGGCTTTATTTATCTCTCCATTTAGGTTAACTCCAAGGAAAGCAAAGATTTTGTAGTTATTGAATTACAGTGTTCCCAAAAGCGTTACGAGTTTCCGTTTCGACTATGTGCACGCTTCAGTGCATCAAATGGAACAAAGGTATGAACCACTCATTGATATTGTCTGTTTGTTTCTTTATGCACGTTGAACGTACCTGTTCCAGAGAGCTTCAGATGCTTTTCATTCTTATTTGCAGGCTAATCCTTAGATAATAGGAGGTCACTCTCTTAAGCTTTATCATAAAAAGTTTGATTTATAGTTGGCTCCTCTACTCTGTGTTTTTGCTTACAACTTGCTCAAAAGAACTGTTTTGGGACTTGGCAGCAACACGGCATGGTCCTGTATGCACCTGCCTCATACTCACATATATTTTCCTGGCAATATCTAAACTGTATAATGACATGTTTACATGCTGAAATGCTATAGCAAGTGATATTCTGGACATACTACTGAGAGACAGAAAAGCTTGTCTTGAGGGCAGTCTAAATATATTTCTCAGCATACAAGTTATGTATGCACTCTGGTATAGCACTTTGAGTCTGTGTCATTGTAACAACATTAGACTCAAGTCAAAGGAGCTGTATCAGGGATGAATTTTGAATAGTTTAATTGATAGAACAAGTTGTTCCAGCACACATTTAGGTGAACTTATCTTGTCACTGTGGGGTTTGTATATGGAGCCCTGTACTTGTTCTTCATGTCTCATGAACCCTTATGAAAGCACTGCCTTGCTGGAAGCCTGTTAAATCACAACCCAGAAGTGTGGATTGTCAGCTGTTAGAGCAGTGTCTGGAAAAATTGATTCTTGAAGTCTCTATATAGTTTCTTTGACTAACTTTACTCTTTCAATTTACAGAATAATAAACAATTCATAACTAAGACTGCTGAAGAAATAAGAGAAAAGTACGAGACTTTTATTACAGACTTGAAGAGCCAGGATTTCCTGCTCAGAGAAGCTTTTCCACCAGAAGCAGAATATTTAGCTTCTACAAAATTGCAAAAGGCTTGTACAACTTGTTTACACTTTTCTGTCCTTAATGATTTCATTTAGTTCCCAATTTTCTGAATGTGGTAAACATTGTCTGGATTACAGTGATGGAGCCTTAGGTTAAGGGAAACGGTTTATATGTAAATGTTTTGAAATTAATTTTTTTCAGAATATTGAGTGAATGTTCCTAGTACTTAAACACATTAAAAGCAAATGTAGTCATATTCATTATAGCTTTTTTTCTCTCAGTAGATGCATTATCAACTAATGTGGTACCTAAAAAGTGATGTGCTAATATAGCAAACAGAATTGTTGTGTGATGTATGACTTCGATTGTCAAATTATTCTGCACACTATACAGATGTCACAGGCTCGATATAGATTGTATTGGAGTCAGTAACAGGACTCCCCGCAATGGCAATAGCAGTTGGGTTCTGCTCCCTAAAGTACTCTTCAGACAATGTTTTACTGCTATTTAAAATGGTTGTAGTGTGACAGAAATTTTTTTTGCATTTACGTTCTCAGTGTACTTTACTTCTCTCTTCCACCATGGTTAGCTTCTATTATAGGGCACAACTGGCACACAGATTATATCCAGCAGTGTTGAAAGGCCCATGGATGTCCTCTAGTGATCTCAGAAGCTGCATGGTTGATGCCATATAAACAAATATTGTAGAATGTCCAAACTTGTGTGAGAATTGTTTGATGGCATCAAGTTTAATGGCAGCTTCTGGAGTTGTAGAACAGTGGGAAAAAGCTCAAATAAATGCTTTAACAATGTTCCTCAGAAGAACATGAGAAAAAACTGTTTTCACAACTCTTTTTGATGTATGAATTGCACTGATTTTCATGGCCTCTCTATTCTCCTGTAGCTTTGCTGCTCCAATGTTTTATTTTCACAGGAATAATGTCTTTCCCAACAGAGCTTTCCGAACTAGAGATGTACTGTCATCTGTTAGAGATGGTATAAAACACTGGCCATTTTGAACCATCTGTTCTTTTACCAGCTGTGCAAAAAAGGAAGTGGCTGGGATGTGCAGACTATTATGTCCGTGTACCTGATAGTACAATGTACTGAAAAAGATAGCAAACAAATCAACTTCTGTCTTCTCCAAGACTTTATGTCTTGGTTTTCAAGAGAGGTCATGGCCATCTGGCCTGCCGTGCCCTCCACTTGAAAGAATTTATAAAAGCAAACCTTCCCTTCAGTTTGATAGTGATACCTGAGAATGTGGATTGAGGCTCCTGGGTGTTCCCCTTTTCCGTTACAAAGCTCTTGAATGCTCCCATTACATAACAAGGGAGAGTCCTTGTGGATAATTAAGTTTTGGGCTCCTGAGCACTCCTGTCTAGACAGCTAGGCGACACAAGAACTGAGTCTGCTCAGAAGCAAAGGTCAATCAGCGAACACGGTGAGGAAGACTATGAGCCTTTGTCTGAAGACCCCCAAAGACCACCTGAGGACCACCACAGAGGATGACTGTGTGTGCGGATCAGACATTTACATATGTTAATAAGTTCCAGGAAATCTCATGTTTATGTAGATGAATTCCCGGAAATCCTATGAATATGTATGTTTTCATGGTATATAGTTGCTGAAAGCCTGTCAAGCCTTCGGAGCACTTATGGTGGAATTATCCCCAGTGCTGCCCGGCGCCGCAATAAAGAATGCCTGCTTTCTAAAACTCCAAAATAAGTTTTAGGGAGTGAATTATTTTGCTGCTTTCCGGTAACAATAGGACTGAAGAAATTATACTAAGCATGAATAAGCATTGTGCACTGTATTGTTTATGGGAATAGGCAAGTTTAATTATCTGTGTAAGAACTTCACTGCCATGACTTGCATCTTCGTCTTTTCACTGATTTGTGTTTATTTTACTACAGTTACTCCTAGAAGAAGCCATCCATTCAAGTGCTATATGTCAGGAAGTTAGTGACTTTGTGGAATTGATCTGGGCAGAAGCTATTGGCCACTTGGATAGTTTACTACTTGAATCAGTAAACAACATAAGCCTAAATGATGTAAGTTAATTCTTGTTACTCTGTGAGGATGAATACATAAATGCTGTTAGAGGAAATTTTTTCTCAGCAAATACGCATGTTGTGTTTCAGATTGGGATTGGTAATTACACTTTTGATACTCCCGCACTTCAACAAATCCATGCTTCAGAAATTTTTATCTCAAATATTGCTTTACAATCATGACACTAAAAACATGCTGTACTCCCTAGGGCAGATGGCTGTCTTTTCCATTTTAAAGTAATTTACACAATTCTTATGGGAGGATCCCTTCCATGAGATAAGTCACATTAAGAAGATAGTCAAAGGCAGCAGTGCATAATAGCAGGTCACTGTCTCCTGCCAGTATGTTTCAAGTATACTTCAGTCAGCCATTCTCTTGTAATGGAAAAATAGTTTTAATTATAGTCCCTGTCTGCATTATCAGATGACACACAGCTACTCTTGAAGGCCTTTGGATATTACAGCTGTTACTAAGAGTAACTGCCTATCCACGCCTTTAAGTCTATGGCTCATTTAATCCCCCTTTTCCACATACCTCAATTCTTCTGCTTTGCTCCCTAGACATTTAAGAGGATAATGTTTATTCATGTAATTTAAGTTCATATAACTTAACAGCCAACAAAATGACTGTTTAAGTTTTGTTCATCTTTCTTATCACTGAAGACAAAATTACCCAAAGGTTATGTTTGTTTTAAAGTGGAAGAGCTTTGCCAGTAGAAGGTCCCCAATTCTGGAATGACTTTGCCCTAATCTTATTATTTGAAACTCACTTTTAATGCTCTTCAGTTAATGTATGGTAGAATAATATTCCTTTCACTTTTTGATGTGGAAATAATACACATTTATGTAGGTTCTGGTGAGTAAGCAGTACATTAGTGATATTGTATACATGTACTCAGAGACAGTAGTGAGTGTGCATAGCATAAATCAGCAAAGACATAAGGAAATCCTGTTTGTGGTAAATGCTTTTTTATGAGGTGCAATTGTTTGGATATTAAGATTCCTAACATATTTCAGGTAGGTGAAATTTGATAAATATTTGATAAATAATGTTCAATCATTGGTAGCTTTTGCAAGAGCTAAACCATAGACCTAAAAGATTCTGTATTTCAGTGCATCGATCTATAAGAATATGATAAAACTGTTTTCTCTAACTCTTCCCACTTATAATTAATTTGCAAGAGAAATAGCATTTGTGTTGAAAGAAAAAAAAATCTCTGGATTTTTGAAACACAGTAATAAAGAAGTGGGTCGCCGTTCAGTTAGATTAACCCTCCTTTTTTTTCCCAAAGGAATTTGTGAGACAGTGACCAGTCTTGGATCAATATTGAACTGCAGTAAGACATTGCTATGCAGCCTTTAACGTCAACATTTTACTAGCTGTTGCCTTTTTCCTCCTGCCTTGAGAAGACAAAATAATATAGAGTATTCAGCAAAAATTTTCCAATTGAGAAGGAATATAGAGATATGAGCAAATCGATATCCTGTCTGTCTGGACAAACTGTCTAAAATTAATCATTATTTTCATTTCATCTGTAGGTTGCACTTTATAAATAGGACTTCTATTCTGCTTTATGTATTTTAGGATGAAGTAGTCCACTTAGACATTTAGTAAGAGATTTATTATCCTCTACTTTCTGTTATTTCATCAATGCATTAAAGCTGACAATATGAATCAACAAGATGTTAAGGAACATTATCTTTCAATCTGATTCATATTCCGTTTTATTTCAGGGAGGTTATTTTACTGTCTCCTAGCTCTGCCTGAGGTACTTTGCAAGTAGCCCAGTATAAGGGCAGAATAATATCCAACTTTAAAATACTGTTTTCATATCCTAGCTGCAAGAAAATATTTTGTGGACATTGCACTAACAAGAGTTAAAGTTTTATTTCAGTGTGGAATTAAATGATCCGTTTTCAGTATTTATTGCTTTGCGCTCTTTCTGCAATTTTGTGATAGCTTTCAATTTAATAATCTCTTCTTTTAAAGGTGAGCAAAGCAGAAGGTATTTTACTCCAAGTAAAGAATGCTCTGCATGAGGGAGCTGGCGAGGTGGCGCTACAAGAGATGATGATGGAATTCTATCAAGTTATACGTCACAAAACTGGAATAGACTATAAAGTTTCCAAAAAACTGTTATCTAGAAAACAGGACCTATGTCAGGTAACTTTTCCAGATTGCTAGTAAGCCCTGATCTGCACTGTGCTACACCAGTTTTGAAAATTGGCAGGATATTTTGCACAGGCTGTCAGTTTAAAAAAATAATTTATTGAAATCTTATGAATAGAGTAATGCTCATGGGGGGAATTCAGTGTTTTGAACAGGAAGACCACTTACTGTCCAGATGGTGACAGGAGTTTCCATTACAGTCATTGTTGTGATGGCATCTTCAGCTGGATCAAATGAGAATTGCAGAACTGTTGGTATCATCCAGCTGACCCTAACAACTAGTCCAGCATATACATAATCAGTTTCTATTGATTATCTTAAACTAGATGCAAAATATATCTGAGCTATTTTAACTATATGCAAAGACTGCTCTGTGTACCCTTTCTTGCATATGCAGGAGCAGTTTCTAGAGACTATTTAAAATTACCAGTCTATGTACAGCTTGGTCTGTTCCTACTTCTACAGCACAAACTGCTTGGGGGAGTTCCCTGGACTGCCTGGATTGTTAGTGGAAAAAGTTAGTCAGCACACATAAACAGATAACATCTTTCACTTGGTCTAAGCACAGCTGGCCTGCCTAGGGGAATCTCCAAGGATCTCCCTCATAGCTTCCCCTCAGCTCCTGTGTTACTTAGTTCCTTCATTTTTAAGCCGGCTAGGAGTTCAGTCAATGGGGAGTTCTGTTACTCTGCTGTGAGTCAGTCCATTGTCTCATCTTTGCAGGAACTAGCTGGGAAATTCTCAGCCTGCCAGGGGGATTGCTGACGAGGTGTGCCGAGTGCGCACACAGATGAAGCCCTTGCGCCCAGCAGCAAGGGCTGGCTGCTCTGTAAGGGCAGGTGGACAGGGCTGGGGGTGAAAGTGAGCAAGGCCAGGGCAGTTACACCACTGGCAGTGGCTCTACTCCCAGGGTACCCAAATAGGAAGAGTAGAGCAGGTGACAATGACTGCTGGTGACGGTAGCCAGGGTCAGTCCAGGTTGCCTCCTCATTATGGCTTGTCTGGCAGGTCCAAGGTCAAGCCGGGAACTCGAGTCCACAGGATCTGGGTCAGAACCAGGGAGGTGGGAGGCTGGATGCAAGCATATTGGCAACATAGCTCAGCCGAGAGACCAAGGGCAAGAGCCTAAGCTCAGAGGCATCTCTTGAGTGAAGGAGGGGCAGGAATCTGCTGAGTCTTCTCGCAGCTGTCTGTCAAGGCTCCACAGCTGCACTGTCAAAGCTGGCCCTGAGCCCAAGCAGCCAGGCCCACTGGAGAGGCAAGAGGCAGTCAGAGGTCTGACAGCTACATCAGTCTTGTAACTATAGAGCAAACTTTAATTTCCTCCTTGCATTGCGATTATAATGTAAATTCCATAGATTCTGCCAGTGATACCTCTTTCTTTTGGTAAAGGATATCCAGAAGTCAGTCTTCTGTAAGTTACAAAATACAAAGGGGGAGAGGTAAAGGGAAGGAGGCTCCTTACTGTTCTAAAAGAACAAATGTTAATAGTGCCTTTAACCTTGGAAACCTTTTGATAATCAAAACCTTTTGATATTTCTGGTATAAAGAAATTACTATGTCTCATAAAGCTTTCCTGTGGCTTAGTGAAGTATAGCATTACAATCTTTTCAAAGTTAGATGTCCTTCTTTCTCCTGATCTGAGAAAATTGCATGGGTACCTTGTGCTACTGCCCTACCTGGATAGTGGCCTCGGGGACAAAATGACAGATTCTAACAAGTAAGAATTGCCTCATAAGCAAAATGAAAAAGGTAACCAAGCACAAATATTGGTTTGTGGAAATGTTATGAACAGGCTTCATCCAAAGCGTGATTTGTAGTTGTACAGAAGCAGTTTAGCACTGTTTTTCATATACCTTGTTCTTCTGAATTGTTTTCATGGGATTCTACCACTGTTTGCTCTTGTTCCAAACTGTATTTAACAAGTGGAAATGTTCTTTTGAGTATTCCATTTCATTGTTACTATGCTGTAACTTTATATAATTCAGTCTGGTTTGCATGTTTCCTTAATTAAAATGTAACAAGTATTCACAAATTTCTGTCTATATTTTCTAGCTTATCAGAGACATGCTTAATATACATGAAACAAATATGTCACGCCCAAACCCATCATCTTTGGCCAAATACCGGGCTCTGAGGTGCAAGATTGAAGCTGTTGACTCAAAGAGTTATGAATTTCTCAGTGTTAAACAACAAGTGTTAAAAAACAATTACAAGTGAGTGTTTAATAGTTACGCAATGATTCCAATAAAATTCGAGGTATAGTACACAAAATACTGATAAAGAGGACTGAATTATCAGGTTCTGTTATTGTGCAGTGTTGATTGCGTTAATGGGATTGCAGAGCTGGCATATTTACCATAACCTATACTAGAACAAAATGGAAGGTAAATTTAAAAAAAAAGAAAATTATAATATTGTCAATTTTGGTGGGTTTTTTTCTTGGCTGTTTTGGTTTTGGCTTTTTTAAACTGTGAAGAGCTGTCTATTCACATGAGCTATTAAAATAAAATATATGGGGTCTAGACTTGTTTACTCTGCTTCTCAGTATTTATTTCCAGGCATTTTATAAAATAACTGGAAAGTAAACCTAAAACTAAAATTTTGAGTTCTGCTGAGTAAAACAAATAATTTTTTTCTGTGTGAATAAATTGATGGGAGTGGGAGGGAATACCTGGTCACCTTTTGATTATGTACAGAACTTGCCATCCCTTTCTAGTTAGCTTTCAGTTGTGTGAAACAGACATATTTCTGGGAAGTTATTCTGTAGATTTGCCTATAATTCTATTTAATGTTCTTGACATTGACTTCTAACTGGGCACCCTGTCTCTTTGATTAATAAAATTAAAAAATGGGTAAATATGAAGAAATTAAAGAGAAGATGGTTCTAGAAATGGAATAATCAATGGTTAGATCATTCATACAGAGAAGAATGAAGTGGGCTTCAATTATACATATATAGTCACTCCAAGTTTGTTTTTACTGAGTAAATATGCTGTTAAGCAGCTAAGGTCTAAACCTACCTAGCAACTACTGGTTACTAAGTGGTTATACCCAAATATGTATTGCTCAAGTGTGGAAGGAGCACTGTGCTTGGAACACGCAAACTTCTGTTTGTCTTCAGCAAAGTTCAGAAGTGGACTTTCACTTGACATTTTGTCTAAATTTTTAAGTCATTTATAATTAATAGAACAATAGTTTATGTGACTCAGTTCCACCTTATAGTTCTTTGTGACAGAAACAATTGAGTAAAGTTTTGGGAAATTTGCTGTTACCTGCATCCACGAGACAGCTCTTTGTAGGCAGCAGTTATCTATGTTAGGGCCTATATACTAACTCATAAACTAACTGATTATAAGGACAGGATTTTCCCACAAAACTTTGACTCTACTCTTACACAATAGATAAGCATAATGAAATTGCAAGAATTGGTGCATATTTATTCCCTTTCAGTCTCTGCATTTGCAATCTTAGTTTTTAATCTAAAAGCAATTTAAGAAAACGTCAACTGCAGTAGAAGCATGCTGAAGGATCGGGGTTCAAGTAAGGTTCTTAAAAAAACCAAACCAACCAACGAAACAAACAAAACCCCAAAAAAACCCCTTCATATAACAAAGTTCATATAGCAGCTTCATAAATTAGGACATAACATATCTCTAATCCTCAACAAAAGGAACCACACAGTTTGAGTAAAGTGTTCAAAATTATAAAAGAGGCTAGGTCCTATTTATATTATTCTAGCATTTAGGAACTTGAAACTTAACTGAAGCTTATTGAATCGTGAAAGCATAAAGGTTTGATTTGTGAACAGGGCTTTATGCTTTTACTTTCCAGGTATTTTCAGTATCTAAATCTAAAATTGTGATCCTTAAGTCCTTTTCTCAGTTACTTGGTGAATCCAGAGGTTCCTCACTCTGTGACAGTTAGGAATCCTAGAATCCTAAAATTATCTTCTGGGTATTTCATAGGGTACCACTGTCTTTACACCGTTAAGCAACTCAGTCCTTAGTCCAGAGTCTGTCATCTGAGGAAGTATGTTCCGAGCTTGTGTACAGAGCAGACTGCTTAAGCAGAGGGAAGGTGGTAGGCATGCTGTTCTACACTCAGACCTTTACACAATAGCTAAGTAGAGCATTTAGCTAGCAAGGGTAAAGGTAAGAAGAGGTAAAGAGAGAATCTGAATCTTTTGTTTTGTGTAATCACAAGATGGGAAGGACAAGAATCTTGATGACAGCTCCATCCTGTAACTACAGTATGTAAAATGCATAAATCTTGCTGGAGGTGGGATTGCAACTCCCTCCTCTCAAGTTTTCCTCCTCTCAAATGTATTTCTTCATTGGGAGTCTTTCTTAATTGGCAGTTACTACCTCCAAATACCCTGAATTGTGATGCTAAGATTTGTAGTTCAGCCAAGACCACGAGGTCTCTGAGTATTCTCAGTAAAGAATTTTTAGTACAAGATAAATTTGCTGGCAATAATTTATATGCAGCTCAGAGTTTGTTAGTATAGAGTTATATGGGGTTTTGTATGTCACATCTTTGAATTTATATTCCAAAATGTCAAATAAGATAATTTCATATGACTTTAAGCATGAAAACACATTTTCAGTTTCTCCCTAAAATTCTAAATAGATCTTCAACTTAATCATTAAGTTTTTAATATCTCTGGTGATTGTTCTTTTATGCTATTTTTTATTTAATAATTGCCACCCTAATTGCTAACAAAAAAAAAAAGTTGAATGTTACTTTGAGATTTAGAATCAGACTTCATCTTTTAGCAGTGTATTGATCTTAAATGCACTTTCTAAGTCATGAGATCTCAAAGATGATTTCAAATTTCTTGCAGTGAGTGTCCAGTGAGAATTTTACAAGTGTATAGGGTTGGCAGAATAACTGAAACAGCAGAATTTCTGAGCAGTCTTGGAAACATTCGATCCTTATTCCATGCATCATCTGTGCACAACTTCATGGGAATTCTTTCCAGGTAAAAATTTACATTTCCTTTTGTGTGACATTGAATCAGGCTTAACTATATTCTTAAATATATTTAGACTTTTTTTTTTTTAATTAAGCTCTTTTGCATTATGTTTAACCTAATTTGAAGGAAAATCATTAACCTAATGAAGGAAAATCAATCTTTTGTAATGATAAATCTAATTACTCTCCAGGTAGCTTAGACTTGAGATGCAGCTATTTGGATATGATGGTGAGGAGTGCAGTTTAAATCCAGATGAAAGATGACAAAATGGAGGGAGTAGGAGAATAACGGCTGTGTGGAAAATTTATTCTGTTTTAGGAAAGAATTGCATTGACAATGTCCTCCTTCCACTTCTATGCATTATTTCCCCACGACTACTTTATTTGGTGTATTTTTAGATTATCATAATCTCCTGGAATAACAGAATATCTAGTTCTATGACTACCATGGATTCACTCAGGCACGGTAATAATGCTAAAATAATATAACCTCTAGTAGCCTGACATATTTAAATCCTCATCACAGCATGTATGCAGTGAATACCAGTGTCACAGGTGGAGTGAGAGTGCACTTGTAAGAGCAATATGTTTATTGATAACAAAGTTTGATAGTAAATGCGACAGTGGTTTAACAAGATTCGATGGCAAGGTACACTTGATTATTTACTGCACAGGGGACAGGATCAGACAAGACTGTCAGGGAGACCCTCCTGTTGGGTCATGAGGTTCAGAGAGGACCCTTGCTTTCTAAACTCCTTCTCGGAGAGGAGTCTAGGTGCGGCTGGATCCAATCCTAGTCCCAGACTTGGTCAACGGTTTATCTCTAAAGGATTATATATGCACAATCAGTCCTTTGTATTACTTAGCTAAGATTACAAAGTTTCAGTGCACTTGTTCCCAATTCACTTACCAAGTATCTGATGCGATAAGGAATCTCTCAACCTCAAGGAGTAACCTTGAGAGGCGTCCCTACTCAAGGGGAGATGCCGGCATGCAGCCCGCTGCCATGCAGGAGAGCTCAAAGGGCTCTTGGTCTGCTCACTATTTGTGAGGGTAAGATGATTGACTTGTAGTCATGTTTGCACACTGACCGGAGATGCCAGTTTCTTCCAAATCTGGCTTGAATCCACACGGACCAGCACTGTGGTCAGGTGGGCATATTACCAGAAATTAGCCCTTGGCTGTTTTGCTGTTATCTGTCTCCCCCAAATCGACCTTGAGCCTTGAGCCAGATGCAGCCATCAAGACCAGATGCACCCATCATGGGCACCACTGGTGGTTATCATTTGATCAGAGTTATGGGAAAAGGTCAGGTTGCAGGGGTGCAGGGGGAGAACACCACCACAACCAGCCACTGAAAATTTAAGGATATTTTAAAAAATGTATATCTGATACATAACACCATCAGAAGTAAAATACCTCAAAAGTCGTATTAGCCTTCTGTTTTCCTCATACTGCAGATTTTAATTGTAAGTTACAAAACTGTTGAACTTATTTAAATATTGTGTCTTTTTACATTCTTTATATATAAAATGTTTTCTATGGGCATCAATCAGTAGTAAATCAAATGTCTCATAAACAGTCTAAGGATGGTATCTCTGTACTTAATAGGTTTGCAAATTAAGCATTGGAAAAGTTTCCAAGTATCCATTCCCCAGCATTCGACCTTTAAAACTCATACTTCCTCTTTCTTAGATATAAAAATTTCATACAGTTTTTTGAAACTGAATACAGTGCAGTTGCTAGAAATGTAGAACTACTCATCTAATAACCAAAAAATTATTTTGAGTGTTTGGCAATGAATCTGGAAAACGCATTGTTTTTCTGCTAAATGAAGAAAAACTAACAGTCTTTATTGCTTATGTAATCAGTGTCTTGGTGATTAATATGACTTTGGGATTTATTTTTTTTTCATGAATAGACTTTATTTTCCTTGAATGTCTATGGTTTCTATAAAGTGTATTTTGTTTTAATCCTCTGTGGTTCATAATTGCACAATGTGTATTAGCCCACATGGTATATGCAAAAGTATTTTGTACTTCATTCATTGTGTGACCTTCTTTTTCTCTAGAGGACTCCTAATGCCAAAAGTGGTTGTTGAAGATCATGGCCTGGAAAGAACTGACATTGGGAATCTGGGCAGTGGCATTTACTTCAGTGATTCTGTTAGGTCTGAATAACAACAATATCTCTTTCCTTTACCCTTTGTGTATTCTTTTCACCTTTCAAATTAAGTAGAATAATACTTAATACTTTTAAGGTCATTTAATTATAAAGTTCATTCTTGTCCATCTGTTAAGAAGTACTTGTGTATCCTTAAACTCCTATGATGTTTACATTAATATAAATTCTAAAAAAATGTGTATGATCTTTCTTTACATATAGCACCAGTATTAAGTATTCCTCACCCAGTGAAATGGATGGAACGCGGTTCCTGGTAGTTTGCGACGTGGCACTTGGATCCTGCTTAGATTTGTATGAACGAGATTATTCACTAAATAATGCACCATCAGGTTATGACAGTGTGCATGGAGTCCGTAAAACAGCAGACATGTCTTCAGACTTTGAGGTACTGATCCTGCAGCACTGAGCAGAGATTAGGGGAGTGAAAATAAAAGCTGTCAGATTCTTATTATTTTTCAAAAATGATGTGTCATTTAAGTTCACCTCTTAATCAATTTGCATTGTTTTAGATATTATCTACAGCTTTGTTTTTATTGTAAAATACCTTTCTTTGTTTCTACCAGGATGATGAATTTGTTGTGTATAAAACCTGTCAGGTTAAAATTAGATATGTTGTTAAGTTTTGCCTTGCTGAAGATCAAATAAAACCATTTCAGCCTGCAATTGGGGTGGAACTGGAGCAAGATAACAATAAGCCAGAGTCGCAATGTCATTTACAGCATGAGAGTAAGAAATGTTTTCTGTTTGTATATCGACTTGCTTCCAGAGTTTCCTAAATACTTATCAGAACCCTTTTTAGAGTGCGTGTATGAAGATACCATAATAAAAAATAATTTGTAGTTTATTTGCGGATGTTACCAAATTAGTGATTACCATGTAGCATCTGTGTAGCATCTGTTTAACAGATTTCCTATAGGCATAATTACCAACAGCAGTTGCAACTCCTCCTGTCACAGTGTGTTTCAAGAGAAGCACAGGAAGCACTTTTGCATAAATCATCAGATGGTCTTTAAATAATTCAAATGCAAGGTTCTAAACAAAGACCTTGTAAGACCTTAAAGAACTATCTTGAACTCATGATCCCTTAGACAGACAGCAATACAGCTCAGCAATGCAACACAAGTGTTCATAACAGAAACTGAGTGTTACTTTTGTGTTGTGAATTGCATAAATAAACATGGGCTGTTGATATAGGATTAGTTTCAATCATCTTTCCTGAATGTATATTTCAAAAAATATCTTTTTAATCTTTCTTAAACTCTTTGTTTAGGCTATGCATTACCAAATGCAAATCTTTCGAATCCTGGAAAAACTGGTCTTCAGGACAGATTGGGAAATCCTGTCCCTCTGGAAGGTGTTTATATCAAGGCAAGGATAATAGACTTTGTAGCACAGGTAGAGTATGCTATTTATCGTCCTTTTCCATAACTCAGCCCTGAAAAATTAATCCATTTGTTAAGTAGTGTTTTAGTCAAAATGCTACTTAGTGTTTAGTTAATTGCAAAAAAAAAAAAAGGCAATTCAATCTCTAAATGAAGGAAAGTCCTGAAACTGAGTGGAAACAGGTTTTATTCTTAGACATTTATAGTCAAACAAATGCTAAAAGCTCTTTGGACAGTGAAAGGCTTGGCTTTATTTTTTAAGTCTGTTTTCTGCCTATGTGTAATCGAGTCATCATTGTAGAGAAACTTTCTGCAGTAGTGTACGCATTCTCTTCCCTTTAAAAGACCTTCTGGGCGATCTGTTTGCCAGCTGAATTATAAACCAGTGAGAAATACCTAGGATCATTAAAGGTTTATGGAAATGTATTTGTTTTTTGTTTTTTACTTTGGTTAGACAACCTAAGTTAGCTGTCACAAGTAAAATAGCAATCAATACAAAAGAACTTGCTATTCTAACCTGCAAATTAGCTAATAAAAGTTAGCTAAGCAGGCTATAGTAAGGGCCCACTTTGTTTTTCAGTACATATGCCCTAAGAACACATTCTGTCAAGTCACAGGTCTTTTGCAATCCTGGGGCATAATTCCACAATCTCCTCCCTCTTCAACTGCATCCTGCCTGAAGCAGTCTTGATCATGTTAAAGCTATGGCTTTACTGAGTTTTGTCACGCGTGTCTCTTCACAAGAATCTGTATTCAGGGGTTTCCAGTGCCAAAGCAGCTTCATAAAAGTAAATAGTGTTTTTTATATGTTGTTGCTAAAGCCTTAAAAAAGAAATTGGGGAAAACAGTGGAGAAAAGGGTCTGAAAGAATTGTCTGCAAATGAGTCTGTGCTTAAACTATTCTGACACTCAGAACTGTTGTCTGATCAGTCTGATTCCTTTGAACAACTGTTCTTCTCATGAGGGATTGTTGGGAGGTTTTTTTGTTTGTTTTTGGTTTGGTTTGGTTTGGTTTTTTGTCTGGTTTCCTATGGAATGTATTACTATCCAGTGGCGTCTGTTCTATGACCTAGTCCATCAAAGCAGAAAACAGTCTGTAAGGCTGAGGTACAGAGCATTAAACCAGAAATGATCAGATGGCAAGGGACAATAAGAATGGCAGCAAAGGGGAATGAGGCATTGCTAGAGTTTTGTTATGACACGCGGGAAGTAAACAGGCCACGTGAGAAGTCAGATGCAATCTACCACCTCAGATATAGAAATTCTGTCATTAGAAGATGGATGCTATACATATAGAAGTAACATAGGCTTTTCCAAACATCCCTTTTAGTATATCATAAAAATAGACCAATTTTTTGTGGAGGTTTACTCTTCCTTCTTGTTTAGTCCTTACTGGCTTGAAACTATTATATTGCAGTGGTGGCTTCTTTTGTAGGCAATAGCTTGACAGCTCCAGCTCTGCCAGTATATCAGATAATGTTTAGAAGGTCATGGTTACACTTAAAGTATTGATGGTTACACTTAAAGTATTGATGTTTTAATCACATTTTAACATTACAGTTACGCAAAAAATATTCATTTCAGGTAGTAATGTTTCAGACCTACACCAATCAAAACAGTAAACCAATTGAAGCTAAATATGTCTTTCCTTTGGATGATAAAGCTGCTGTTTGTGGATTTGAAGCTTTTATTAATGGAAAACACATCATTGGAGAGGTAAAATGTTATTTTACTTTGCCTTTGATGTAGCTCCTTCAGTCTCAAGATCTGAAAGCACTTAATTAGTAATGAAGATGTGCAACACTAATTTTGGTTTCTTTCATATCCTTGGTTGTTACCACTTGACTGGATTTCAAGGTAGTCATGTCATTTAAGAGAATATTGGTTAAGTTTTCTGTCTGTAGAGATGAAATGACTTATCTTGGAACAATCTTTCATAGGTTAAAGAAAAGAAACAAGCACATAGGGAATATCGGAAAGCTATCAGTCAGGGTGATGGAGCTTATCTGATGGATCAGGATGCACCGGTACGTTGAACATCATGATTTAGTACCTACTTGAAAATTTTGCAGTTGTCCAGTTACAGATTTTTCGCTGATTCATATCTGTGTTGGGAAACTCCTTTTTACTAGAACTTATTTGGACCATACACTTGATCATTTTTAAAAACAACTATTGTTTCTTTAAATATGTGCTAGAGCTTCAATAAAACACCTATTTCTCTTTCAGGTGGTTTCTTTTTTTTTTTTTTTTTAAAAAGATTGATTTATTCAGTTACTATTGATCAGTTCTTGCCAGAAATTAAGGAATTATTGAAAGTTTGAAATTTTGTGTCATAGTCCCATTTTTCCTTACACTTCACCAGAAGCAAATAGTAGTTTCTGTGTTAGCATTTGGTTTCAGTGTGACTAAACACCAATTAAATTATTGTTTTGGAAAATATAGGCTTTAATGATGTCATTAAAGCTAGTTGGTGGTTTTTTTGTTTTTTAGGATATTTTTGTAATAAGTGTTGGAAACTTACCTCCAAATTCTACAGTTGTGATCAAAATCACCTATATCACTGAACTGAGTTTTCAGCATGGTTGTATCACCTTTCATATGCCTTCTTCTGTGTCACCATGGCAACAGGACAAAGCATTAAATGAAAACACGCAGGTTTGTTAAAATACAATCTTAAAATAGCATCTTCTTGTTTTGAAGCAAAAGTTCTGTGCCTAGGGGATTGTAGTTACACAAGAGGCTTCAGTAAGTTTATGACTGTTTTCCTTTTCATTTCTTCTCTTTTGTTGGAAGATAATTGCAACCACTCTTGTCATAAAGCAGCGTGAACACGAACTTAAGAATGCTGTGAGTGGTAGAAAGCCTTTAACTATCTCTGAGGATGTATTTGCTCCTGCAGGACTTGGAAAGTTGACTTGAGCTGGCACATGTTAGATCTCATATTTTGAGGTATCTGCTGTCTCTGTGATGCCTTTGGCTTGCAAAGATGTTGTATTATCTCCATCATGAAACAGCAGCTGAGCATCTGCTGAACACTCTGCTATTATCCTTCTCTGCCTCAGGGACAAGGTTGCCCGTCTGTTTCTTTCGATGCCCTTGATGGCTCCTGAATTCTCCAGGTGGGAGGGGAGGTCATCTCTGTGTTTAAATGCTGGCAAAGAGCCAGAGATGGTCCTTGTGGTCCTAGTCCCTGTGAGATCGTATAGCTGTATTGTATGTCTGACTGTTCAACAATCGTGCCTTCTGCTTCAAGGCTGTATTATACTGAGTTCTGAAGTTCACTGTGTCCTTGGGAGAGAAACACGCACATGTTCATCTGAATTTTAGCTGCTATGACTCTCAGATTACAAAGCTGTATGATTAAATGAAGTAAAGAGGGTTCCCAACTTAGTGATATAATAAAAGAAAGGAGTTCCAGGGTGATAAAAGTGTCAGGAATGACATGCATTGAAGAGGCAGACAAAATATTGAAGAGGCAGATGAAATATTCTGTAAGCAGCTGGGAGAAGTCTCACAACTGTTAGCCCTTGTTCTCATGGGGGACTACAACTCACCATATGTCTGCTGGAAATACAATACAGCAGACAGGAAACAGTCTAGGAGGCGCCTGGAGTGTGTGGAAGATGATAACTTCCTGACACAGCTGGTGAGGGAGCCAACTAGGGAAGGCGCCCCGCTGGACCTCTTGTTTGTGAACAGGGAAGGACTTGGGGGTGATGTGATGGTTGGAGGCCATCTTGGGCATAGCAGTCATAAAATGATAGAGTTTTTGATTCTTGGAGAAGTAAGGAGGGGGGTCAGCAGAACTGCTACCTTGGACTTCTGGAGAGCAGACTTTGGCCTGTTTAGGAGCCTGGTTGAGAGAGTCCCTTTGGGAGGCAGTCCTGAAGGGCAAAAGAGTCCAGGAAGGCTGGACATTCTTCAAGAAGGAAATCTTACAGGCACAGGAGCAGGTCATCCCCATGTGGTGAAAGATGAGCCGGCGGGGGAAAATATCAGCTTGGCTGAACAGAGAGCTTTGGCTGGAACTCGGGGAAAAAAAGGAGAGTTGATGACCTTTGGAAGAAGGGGCAGGCAACTCGGGAGGACTACAAGGATGTCGTGAGGTTATACAGGGAGAAGATTAGAAGGACCAAAGCCCAACTAGAACTTAATCTGGCTACTGCCGTGAAGGACAATAAAAAATATTTCTATAAATACATTAGCAACAAAAGGAGGGCTAAGGAGACTCTCCATCCTTTATTGGATGCTGGGGCAAACATAGTGACAAAGGATGAGGAAAAGGCTGAGGTACTCAATGCCTTCTTTGCCTCAGTCTTTAATAGTCAGACCAGTTGTTCTCTGGGTACCCAGCCCCCTGAGCTGGAAGACAGGGACGGGGAGCAGAATGAAGCCCCCATAATCCAAGGGGAAATGGTTAGCAACCTGCTACACCACTTAGACACACACACAAGTCTCTGGGGCTGCATGGGATTCACCCAAGGGTACTGAGGGAGCTGGCAGAGGTGCTCCCTGAGCCACTTTCCGTCATCTATCAGCAGTTTTGGCTAACTGGGGAGGTCCCAGTTGACTGGAGGTCAGCAAGTGTGACACCCATCTACAAGAAGGGCCAGAAGCAGGATCTGGGCAACTACAGGCCTGTCAGCCTGACCTCAGTGCTGGAGAAGGTCATGGAGCAGATCATCTTGAGTGCCATCACGTGGCACATACAGGACAACCAAGGGATGAGGCCCAGTCAGCATGGGTTTATGAAAGGCAGGTCCTGCTTGACTAACCTGATCTCCTTCTATGACAAGGTGACCCACTTAATGCATGAGGGAAAGGCTGTGGATGTTGTGTACCTGGACTTTAGTAAAGCCTTTGACACCGTTTCCCACAGGATTTTCCTGGAGAAACTGGCTGCTTATGGCTTGGACGGGTGTACACTTCACTGGGTAGAAAACTGGCTGGATGGCTGGGCCCAAAGAGTGGTGGTGAATGGAGTTAAATCCAGTTGGCAGCCACTCATAAATGGTGTTCCCCAGGGCTCAGTATTGTGGCCAGTTCTGTTTAATATCTTTATCAGTGATCTGGATGACAGGATCGAGTGCACCCTCAGTAAGTTTGTAGACGACACCAAGTTGGGTGGGAGTGTTGATGTGCTGGAGTGTAGGAAGGCCCTGCAGAGGGATCTGGACAGGCTGGATCGATGGGCTGGGGCCAACTGCATGAGGTTCAACAAGGCTCAGTGCTGGGTCCTGCACTTCGGTCACAACAACCCCATGCAACGCTGCAGGCTTGGGGAAGAGTGGCTGGAGAGCTGCCTGGCTGAAAAGGACCTGGGGGTGTTGGTCGACAGCTGGCTGAATATGAGCCAGCAGTGTGCCCAGGTGGCCAAGAAGGCTGACAGCATCCTGGGTTGTATCAGAAATAGTGTGGCCAGCAGGACCAGGGAGATGGTTGTCCCCCTGTACTCGGCACTGGTGAGGCCGCACCTCAAATACTGTGTTCAGTTTTGGGCCCCTCACTACAAGAAGGACATTGAGGTGCTGGAGCGTGTCCAAAGAAGGGCAACGAAGCTGGTGAAGAGTCTGGAGCACAAGTCTTCTGAGGAGCGGCTGAGGGAGCTGGGGTTGTTTAGTTTGGAGAAGAGGAGGCTGAGAGGAGACCTTATCACTCTCTACAACTACCTGAAAGGAGGTTGTAGCGAGGTGGGGGTCAGTCTCTTCTCCCAAGTAACAAGTGATAGGACAAGAGGAAATGACCTCAACTTGCACCAGGGCAGATTTAGATTGGATATTAGGAAAAACTTCTTCACTGAAAGGGTTGTCAAGCTTTGGAACAGGCTGCCCAGGGAAGTGGTTGAGTCCCCATCCCTGGAGGTATTTAAAAGAGGTGTAGATGTGGTGCTTAGGGACATGGTTTAGTGGTGGACTTGGCAGTGCTAGGTTAACGGTTGGACTTGATGATCTTAAATGTCTTTTCCAACCTAAGTGATTCTATGATTCTGTGATTCTGTGATACAAATATTTCATAACTAGTGCAGGTAATTTTTTTTTCTTTGTAGGATACAATAAAAAAGGTTTGTGTTAAAGAAGTAAATCGACAGAAAAAGTAAGTTGCTTTCATTAATATTATCTTCTTTATTTTATCAGTAACTTAAGTGATTAAGTTAAAACATTTAAATTTAACATTTTTCTATTTATAGAGAATATTTGATGGTAAATTGCATTATTAGGAAACTAGTTTAATTTCACCTTTTACTCTAATCTGTTGTTATCCTTAGATAGGTGATATCATAGGGGAATAACTTTTAATTATTATACTCTCTTTCTTCGCTAAATACTTCCTTTTGCTTCAGAAACATTTCTGTTATTAAGGGTTATATATATATTCCCAAGTCACAAAACTTATAGAGACCATGATTTTCATTTTTTTTCAATATCACTGCACTTAATATTTTAGCCTTTCTTTGCATTTGCATTTTAAATACAAATTGACAATTATCTGAAGCTGTGATGTTGCTGGTAAAGTAAGACTTCTTGGAAACTGAGTATTATAATTTTATTCCCAGTAACATTTCTGCATATAGCTGTTCTTAACCAGAAGAACAACCGATGCAGGTAGTAGTAGCAGTAAATGTGTCAAAACTTAATGCTATTTATATTTCCATATCAAAACCCATGAAGAGTGCTTTTCGTGAGCATGTCCTAATTTCTTCTCTGTTCTGTCTGCAAAGCAGGCACAAAACCACATCTGTTACAATTTTCTAAAGTTATATTTAATCTTGAAATAGTGTTTCCTATTATTAACTTGCTTTTATTCATTACAATTACTGCTGGTTAGTAGAAATATTGTACTGATTGGCTAAAGATTTGATGCTATTTCTGCCATATATCAGGAATAAGTTCATACAAGTTCATACACTCTACATCCAGTTGTAGAAAAGGTATTTAAAATGATAATACAATTTAATTTTTAATGTTAAGGGAAAATTCAACTAGAAAATAATAATAAAAATTGGGAAATACTTAAGGATAGTTACCGTGTGAGGATGGAGATCAGGTATCTCTGTCTCACTCTTTCCAGCTTCAGGTTCTAGAGGGAGCAGCACAAAGACATCCAGGTTAGCTGCAAACTCATTAATATTGTATTAATAACATAATACATTTTTCTGGCTGCAGGCTGGTTCTCTCTACAGATACTTTGGGACTGTGCATATGTATTGCATGCTTTATCCACAAGCATCTTAAGGATAATGGAGATGTGGCTGTAAATAGAAAATAATTGCTTATATGATATGCAGAGGATACACAGATTCATGGTACATTAATAATTGAGATTAGGAGTCAGAATAGTAAAGAATATTTATTAAAATGGGCCCATGTAACAAAAATGCTGTAAGACCGACAAATGCAAGGCTACACATAGATGAAATGATTGCAGCCCTACACATCTACATTTTGGGAGATGATAACCTAGAATACGACGACTACCAATAACCCAGTGAGTCAACAACCGGGAATTAACAACCATTGAGATACTGTGGCAAAAATGGCTAATACAGTCCCAAAACACACACACCAAGAAGTAGTAAAAAGAGGTTATTTTACTTTGTCAAGCAAGACTGACTGAAATTGGCAAAATGCCAATCTGAAGACCTTAAAAAAATAAGAAGGAAACCAAAACTAAAAAAACCAAAACCTAACAAAAACAACAACAAAAGAACCCCAGCCTCAAGGCCACACACATTGACCTCTGCCTGCAAACTGGGAGGAGATTCCATGACATTGTATGGTATCGTGTCTTTTATGTATCTTGTATTGTATGACTGCACCTGTCAAATTGCTTTTTCATGTCATTACAGAAATAAACTAAGAGGCAAAGACTGGAAATTAAAGCTGAATAAGAAAAAAAGATATGCAGTTTTAGCAGTGAGGTTTGGAACAGTTAGCCAGGGAAAATGATGAGCTTGCTTTCTCTGAAATCCAGTTTGGCTGTCTGTTATGAAGCTTTGCTTTAGAAATTAAAACATTAGGTTAAATGAAGAGATAATTGGCTAAAATGTTATGTAATGTGTTATAGAGGAGATCATGTCAAATGGCCTCTTGATCCCTTCTGACCTTTTAAACTATGAATATCTGCAGTGAATCAGCATGGTTATTCTTTGGGTATCCTAGGGACAGAAACCTGTCTTAACTAGTTGAGTATTCTCCCCTTTTATCCAAAGAGTTAAAAAGGACAGGAAACATAGCTCCTTCTCATGGAGATGTCATGGTGTGCAGATTAAACATCATCTTCTCTGGAGTGCCATTCAGGGGTTTTTTTTGTGTTTCTCTTTATTTAGTGGATTTTCCGTGGATATGTCTATTGAGATGCCATCTAGTATTGAACGCATACATAGTTGGACACATAAACTTAAAATAAAGGTAAATTAATTTCACTGTAACTATGTCTCTGCCTTGGCAGTTCTGATGTATATTTAAAATGGAGCTTTTATCCTAGACAACGCTTATGCCAGATGCTTGTGCCAGATCTGTCTGGCTTTGTGCACTGTTCATTCTGCAAACAGCTTGGTCCTCTGTTTCTCTCGGATGAAAATTTCTGTTATGCTTGAAGCCTTTCTGTTTTGGTTGTCTTCTTATTTAAAAATACATTGAGGAAAGTGAATGATATTTTAAAGAATGTAATGTGTAAATAGAAACTCTACCCTGTAAATTTTCTATAACCTTTTTGGCAAAAAGCTTTGTGACTACCCCTGTTAAATCTGCTGTCATCATTCCCTGTTCTCACAAAGTAAATAATATTCACTGTATTGTTATTAAATAAATATTTAAATGCCTATTTTTCTCCTCTTCTAGAGAACTGACTGCAAGGCTGTAATTAAGACTGTGGAGAACAGCTCCTTGGATGTTAGTGGCTTTGTTCTAGATATCTGGATTTCTCAGGTCTACCTACCTCGAATGTGGGTAGAGAAGCATCCCAACAAAATGACTGAGGTACTGCATAACTTGTACTGTTCCGTGAGGTAATACTGAATATGCTAAAACATCATAAACAGGAACAGTTTAGTTTTGATGGGTAAAAGATGAAGAAAAACTTCACACTGTGGACAGTGGTCAATTTGATCTGTTTTATTAAGCTGAGTATTCTCCAGAAATGAGTTTTCTTTTCAGTTGCATAGAATCTTGTCGCTTTTGTTTTATCCTTTGCCTTGTAAGAGAGTAAATGTTTCAACACAGTGTCCAATCATTGCTGTTAAAACACTTTTTTCTAACTGTTGTGCTGCTGTTTGTATTTCATAGAAATGTGACTACAGTGTTTCATACAGATGTTGCATTTGCAGCAGTGGAAGTGAACAAATAAGTCATGGCTGAGGCTGGAACTAAGTAGCTTCAGAGTCATGCAATTGCTATACTAATTAAAAATCAGTAAAATTTTAAACCATTAAATCTGTAGGGCTGTATTTACAACTTACACACAAATATTTATAGAATCTGTCAGTGTTTTATTTTAAGGCATCTGGCCTTCCTAGAAGATTTTGCATTCTGTTGCAGTTATTACTGCTGCAGTGATTATTCTCAAAGGCATTTGAATCTTTTCTTTTTCACTAATAAGTAAAAAAGACATAGCTAGCACTTGTAGCACTCTGGATCACCCAGAAACAGAATCCAACTGTGGCTGTGTCACAGAAGAGCTCATTGTCACCACTGGAAAACATTAATAAAAGGTTACGTAGGAAAGGAAGGATCAGTTCAACCCCTTTTACCTTCACCCACAGTAACTTCTTGCCCGAGAAATAAATTTAAAACTTAAAATATGTGATTCCAGGTTATTAGAAGCTGATTCATTCTCCCACATTTTTTGTGAAGTCCCTGGCACTTTTAGTTCTTTTCAGCTCCTTTTTATATTTTTTTTTCTTAAATAAGATAAAATGCTGCAGAGGTGAAATGTAGTCTTGGTGTTACCAATCTGTAAATCCAATGTTGAAATTGATTAAAATAAGTAAAGTGACAGATAAGATTGTTTTCTTTCTGACAATGATGTCTTTTATTTTTCTTCCTTTTAATCAGAGTTGATTAGTTTAAATGTATTCATTTCGGGATTTCTTTCTGATGACTGCAATAATACTGATACTCCCTGAAGGAAGGGAGAAAGAAAGAGATTCCTATTTGTATTTCAAAACTGCAAACCTTTCCTTCCCTATTGGAAACATTTTCACTCCCTCAAGTATTTCATTGTTCCACTTTTGAAAGCCTTTGTTTTTTATAGCATCTCTGTTCATAGCAAGGACAGTATGCACTTCTGGTTTACATATTTTTTTAATTCTAGTACATCTCACAAACTGATGGTGGCAGTGATGATTGTAAAAGATAATATTTGTGATTTTTATATTTTTTTTTTAAACTTGTAGAAGAGAATCCAGTGCTGTTTCCAGAAGAGTGAATCAGATAGGAACATGAAACCACAAAATTCCTTTTTCAGTTTTTCATGTGAGACCTGGGATATAGGTAAAGGACAGGGAAGTTGCACTTTTCAGGCATGAAGAGTAAATGATATATATTTGTTAAAACTTTGAAATATAGCTATATTCTGCTCTCATTCCATAATAAGAAAAAAGAAGGTGCTTGGGTACACTTCTAATGAAATAGTATTTGTCCACTGCACTGATGATTTTGTTTCTCCCTCTATAGGCTTGCATGCTTGTATTCCAACCAGAGTTTGAAACAGCATTTGAAGAAGAGCAACTGTCCAGTGAAATGATTATTTTATTAGATTGCTCAAATTCTATGGCAGGTTCAGCTCTACACCAAGCAAAGCAGATTGCTTTACGTGTTTTGGAACTATTTTGTTTCAGACAAAGAGTGAATGTAGTCAAATTTGGCACAAGTGAGTTACTCTATTTCCTTTTTACCTGAGAGCCATCTTTTACCTTCTTGTCATGGCTTAATTTTATGCACATCATTATTATCAAACCAGCATAATACACTGAACTTCAACCAAGAACGTGTAGCAGTATGGAATATTTCTACTCTGCTATTCCAGTCATAAAACTTAAACTTGTGTTTCCATATTGTTGCTACACGCTTAATATTTTAATGTTCTTAATATCGATCTTTATTCACAGATTTCACAGAATTTTCTTCTTTTTCAATGAACATCATAAATGATTTGCCATCACTGAAGGAGTTTATTACAGTAAGTAAATCAGTTTGATTGTATCCTAAAGAATGCTTCTTTGTATGGGATGCTTATCATTGCAAAGTTCTGTTATGCAACTTTTCCTCTTTTTTTCTTTTTCTTTAGGCCAGCTTCTATGATTTTTCTGTGATTTAGTCTATTTGAAGTCTATTTTCCTTAATAACAAGAACAGCCACATCTGAATATTAATTCCAGTTTGGTTTTAAGTGATTGCTTAAGTTGTTATTTTGAAGCTGAGTAGCTATCAGTGTTAGGACATTTTTCAGTGTTTCCCCCTAAATTTATCTTTTGGAGTTTCATACCTCTCATTGCCTGCTCACAGGAGAAAGAGAGGAAATGATTGACTTCCTTCTGGAAATCTATAATTTGTAAGTGAAGGCAGCACTTAGGCCAAAGTACTTTGGAAAATGCTTTTGGCACCAAAAGATCAGATGCAGACTACTTAGGACAACTGGTTTTGGTTAGTACCATATCTTGTCAGTGCCAGAAGTAGGCTTCTCACCTGTAACTAAAGCTCCTTGATGCCAGCATAATGCATAAGATACTAATATAATGGATGTCTTAAAAATGGAATGGCAAGATGTAAATGGCAATCAGTGCAGAGTAACACGAAGGGAAAAACAACACTAACTATACCTGTACAAAGTTGGCCTTTAACCCAGAAAAGAGATACTGGAGCCATTGTGAATAGTCCTTTTTAAATGGTAGCCCAGTGTTCAGTCAGAAAGGTAAGCACTTAGGTAGCTGTATAAATCTGTATTGCTATGGCATCTTGAATACTGTATGCATGTCCTAGTTTCAGCTGGGATAAGCTGTTATAGAGCTGTGTTTTGGGTTTAGTATGAGAATAATGTTGATAACACACTGATGTTTTAGTTGTTGCTAAGTACTGCTTACACTAGTCAAGGACTTTTCAGCTTCCCATGCTCTGCCAGGTGCACGAGAAGCTGGGAGGGGGCACAGCCAGGACAGCTGACCCAGACTGGCCAAAGGGCTGTTCCATACCGTATGGCGTCATGCCCAGTATAGAAACTGGGGGAGTTGGCTGGGGGGCAGCAATTGCTGCTCAGGGATGGGCTGGGCATCGGTCAGTGGGTGGTGAGCAATTGCATTGTGCATCACTTGTTTTGTATATTCTTTCATCATTATTATTATTTTCTCTTCCTCTGCTGTCCTATTAAACTGTCTTTATCTCAACCCACGAGTTTTATGGGGTTTTGATTCTCTCCCCCATCCCACTGGGGGGCGGGAGGAGGGTGAGCGAGCGGCTGTGTGGTGCTTAGTTGCCAACCGGGGTTAAACCATAACAATGCGTTTCTGGTCACTTCATCTCAAATTGAAGAGCTAGGGAGACAGAAAACAAAGATGGCCAGACACATGGAAGACCTGCTGTACAAGGAGAGGACTCACCCTGATTTTTTTAGCCTCTGTTGAATCCTTACTCAGTAATCCCTTTTCCAGGATAAACAGAGGAAAAGGGGAATAGGGATGGTTACTTGCTGTTTCTCACCTTTTAAGGATCACAGGACAGCCAGCATAATAATCAATCAGCAGATTTACAACAAAAAACAAACAGTCTTTTTCATGCATAATAAATAGTGGAACTTCTTGTCATGCTTGATGTTGAGGCTAAACTGTAATTCAATTCAGAAAGTGGGTTAGGCAAATTAAAAGTAAGAGCTGTACATAGCTTTTAGATGCAGTAGTCTGGATGAAAACTCCAGTTCAAGAAGTCCCCAAACCGCTGATTACTGAACGCTCTGAAAACAATGTAGGAGTAGAATTTACCATTTTTCTTATCTATTTTGCCTGTGCCTTTTGCCTAAGCCAGAGAAGATCCAGGACTAGATGGACCTTAAGCTCTATCTTTAACAGTAATTATAGAAGACCAGGAACAAATAAAACTTAAAAATTAATTATTTATATTTGGAACCAGGAGTCATGTATAATGAAATAAAGATTAAATTATACATTATATGTTATTTTAGAAAAAAATAAATTAACTTCAAACTAAAATTGTAATACTTTACTTTTCAGTCTGCTACCGCAACATTGGGAAACACTGATTTATGGAAGACCTTACATTACTTAAGTCTGCTATTTCCTTCTCAAGGACACCGTAACATTCTTCTTATATCGGATGGACACATTCAGAATGAGAGTGTGACCTTCCAGATTGTGAAAGATAATGTCCAACATACAAGGTTATTTACATGTGGTGTTGGGTAAGTACAAAGTTAGCTGGCAATTGCATTTGTGTAAAATCACTGATAATTTATTCAAAGTGAGAGGTTAATAAGCTGAGAACTGTCAGATGCCTGAGTGTACTGCCTTAAATATATATGTATGTTTAGATTAAGTGCAGAAATGTTTGCCTAGCTTTAATAACAGAATGGAAAATCTGTAAGGAATTTCAAAGGTAAGATGCCTACAATAATGTTAATTCCATGTCCAGGTAGTCTTACCTACTCATATCTTTCTTCATTATAACAACTGTAATATTTAAGAATATAATTGGAAAATACAAGAGTTAATGTTTTGAAACTTTGCCTTTCATGTTTTCTATAGTCTCATTTTAATAGTGCAATTTCAATGCAACATTAGTAGTTGTATAATTTTCAATGCAACATTAGTAGTTGTATAATTTTAGTATTTAATTTTCATTTGTTTTGTAAGGTAATTACTTAAAAACAAAGTAAGCACTAGACTTCTCAACGATTAGAGGAACAGGCAAAACCTCACTGAAATTCATTGCAATGTAGTTTGACTGTGTTCCGTAGCAACAAACTAGAAAGATATGTACATGACTGAAACAAATTAAAAAAAAAAAAACAAACCTGAGTTACACTTACATTATTTCAGGTTGCGAGGCATAAATGGGAAAGGGTCAGGGAGGTGTTAGATTTTTACCATGTCCTAGGAGGGTTGGCTCCCTCCAACATGAGGGATGAGGATACATCAAAATAAAGACGAGTGGTGAGGGTCATGTTCTTCTAGGACTGTTTTTTTTTAATTACACCTTCACCATAGCTTCCACAACATTCCCCAGATCTCACGGCTGTGGGTCCTCTCCCAGCACGGGGCAAGCACACCCTTCAGGCCAGGTACCAGACATCCCAGTGCTCTTCCAGAGTAGTCATATGTTATGACTATAATAGAATTTGCATCAACATACAATAAAGAACAGATGGTACATGTCCATTAGCAGCACACTGACACCATTTTCAACATATTTACATTCCTGTTATGTTCATGTTCAGCATATTTATATTCATTGATTCTTGGTTGTTCATATGATGGAACTAGGCCTGGCAATGGCTTACCTCAGTGCTGGTAGTCTGAGAGGGCATGGCTTTTAATGTTTCCTATAGACCACTAGCGTTAATGTGCTTATGTGCAACAATCTGCTTTTAGTAGGCAGGATCTGTATTTAACGTGTTACATTGGTAAAGTAATAATGGTGAAGAGGTGTAAAAGAGAAGTTCACTCTGGTTCATACTCTTGTGTAGACAAAGAGAGTGTTTTCTAGAAGGCTGAATTAATAAAATATTACGTCTGTTTTATCTGTGATAATTCTCTGTGGGTAAATGAAACAAAATATTTTTGATTAGTGCAAGATTTGTACTTTGTACAGAGTTGTACAAGGCAGCAAAATCTATAAAAAGAATTTTAAAAGAGCAGTAAACTTTAAACCCAAGATGTTATGTGTTCTTAGCATAGATACAATTGTACTATTTAATTTTGCCTTGAGGGGTTTTAGTGAGGATTCACTAGGTCACAAAGACAGTGGTATGGTCCTGTTGAGGAATGAGTCTACTTTCTGTTTGACAAAGATTTGAGACATACTGTGCTGTTTCTCACCCAGAAGAATTCTCATCTGCTTAATTGTTCTCCTTTAATCCTCTATAAAGCTCTCATTTGTATATATACTTATGAAATAGCTTCACAGTAGTCAGACTGTTGGTTAGCAGAGCCTGCTGTTCTATCAGGCTAGTAATGGTTACCGTATTGGTTATATCCATGTTGTTCAGATAGTATCATTCCCTAGCTGACTCTGGACTTAGCTGTAAGATAGCTGTGTCCACGCTAAATAGCTCTGCTGAGATTGAGGTTAATTACTTCAAGATCAGGACCACTTTGTTGCAGTCTTATTAGTGTTTGAACCCAAGTCAGTTTCTCTGCACAGCTCTGCACTGTGACCTGTAAAAACGCATGTACCATGTGATTTCCTCAAATGTTGCTAAGAAATATCTAATGCAGCAGCACATTCATTGGCTCAGTTGCTTTCAGTTAGTCTGTCCCCTGAAAAAGGGACAGAATTTAAAAAACTCAGATTCAAAAAGCTTGCAGTACTAATTAAAAACAAAATAGAAATAGTATCAGATGAACAGCTTAATTCAATAATTACATAAAGAATTTTTTTGTTAGTTCCACAGCAAATCGACACATGCTGAGATCTTTGTCCCAATATGGTGCTGGAGCATTTGAATACTTTGACCCGAAATCAAAGTATAACTGGGAGGCAAAGGTACATTTATAAATCTTGACTATATTCAGTATGTGATCGTTGTCTGATATATCAACATCTGATACTGCATATCTTCAGTATCTCAGAATGGGAATTACTACTTTTCATGGGGTCATGTGGCTTTCCTATTACAATAAGATAGTTCAAGAAACATTTGATAGAAGGCGGAAGGAGAGATGCTTGTCTATTAAACCTTCTTTTATTCCAAATATAAATTGATACTAAGTGAGAAAGAGCAGTATTTAGTTTGAGTATTACAAAGGTGCCTTATTTTCAGCAGGAACACATGTGCTATAGGAAGGGATATGAGAGCTGTAGAGAACCCTCAGTTCTTTGATATGGGAGGGAATTTGTCACTGTAGTTCCCCTAACTTCTCATTCAGATTGGTCACTGGATGTGTAAAAGCAAACAAGAAAGCCATGACTTATTTTATTTTTTCTATTCTTTTTGAGAGAGCTGCTGTACTTTTCTTGGTAAGTGCAATAACACCAACTTGGAAAAAGCTTAAAAAATGTCAAGCTGTATAAATAATTGTCCCTTAATGGAAAAACATGGCTTTACTTCTGTCATAGGCCACAGTCCATCTATGTTGTCCTTGCGATAGTGATGAGGCCTGTAACAATTGTATTCTGTAACTTTTGACTGTTGGTGCATCTAGAAGTTTCAGGCAGTCTAGGACCCCATGTGCGGTGCTTTTCAGTTTCCCGTTATAGTTATGTGTCTACAGCGCTATCCTATGCCTTGAATCTGATCCCTCCTGGAAGAGTGACAGCAGAGAAGATGCTGAAGCAAGGCTAGTATCTGGCACATTTTTGCCCGGGGCAATGGATGAAAGCATTTCTCCTCTTGCTGTCATTTGAGTGATATATGTAGAACTATCCAGAGCGGGCCATGGAGATGTGCAGAACTGTTCGCGTCTCTCAGAGTTCACATGTAGGAGATGGTGCTAAGTGTAGCAGGCCATATTCCCTAGCCTGTTTGGCAACCCTGATGCATAGACACTTTACTCTCAAATTTCAGCTTTTACTTAAAAGAAGTCTCATTACTCCAGAAGCCAGTACAATAATGGCTGAGTGACTCTCCTTATTACCTCCAAACATTAGATTCATTTTTACCAGTAATAGTATGTGGCTTGTTTTAGTTGTTTAAAAAAAAATCAGTTCCATTCACATGGGGAATATGTTATTTTCTATTGAGAGATTATGTTTTCTTTTGAAAGCCTACTAACAAACAGAGCTAATTTGTTTTGTTTCTTTACACAGATACAGAGCCAGGTATCTAGAATATTTTCTCCAGGATGCAGTTCAGTTTCTATTAAATGGCAACAGTTTGATACAGGTGCACCAGAGCCAATGCAGGCTCCTGCTCAAATACAGTCTTTATTTAACAATGAGAGACTCCTTGTCTATGGATTCATCCCTCACTGTACTCAGGTAAAGACTGGAATGCACATGCACTACTGGATAGAAATTCATATATAAAACAATCACAAAGGAAATATTATATTGTATTATATATCCTCTATGCAGCATGCACTTAGCTTCTTTTTCATTGCAAAATATAATTAAGTTACTATGTAATTGTAATTGTTAGTCTTCCCTCTAAGAAGTAGAGAGGAAAAAGTTACCTAATTTAATATTCCTATCGTTGTGCTTTGATAAATACAGGGTTCTTTTACTTGTGACTGTCCCCTTGTTGTAAGAGGAAATATTTATATTTATAAACCTAGACATGCAAAGACTTACAGATTTGAGTTATATTTGGGAGACAGAGCAGCATGCATATGTGCTGGTAACATAGCAAGACAGAGAAGGAAACAGTATTTTCTTTTTCCTTTTAGGCCACCTTAAAAGCAGTGATAAATGACCAAGAACTACAGACTGTGGTGTCAACTACTGAACTACAGAAGACGACAGGAACAGTGAGTTTGGCGAACATTTTTTGTACATGCGATAGTGAGACAGGCAGCTTTTAACAACTACATGCTGCTTCATGCTCTTTTGAAGGAAATGAAGCCCCTGTTTTCAGCAGCTCTTGCCCTTTTATTTTTGCTTCTGATGTTTTAATACAGACCTTCAGTTTTCAGACTTTTAAAGGGAAACTGTTTTACATAGAAGTGTCACCTTTCTCTGTGCTTTCTAACACAAAACTTAAGCTTCTCAGAATAGGAAGTACTGCTTCTTATTTTGGCAGCCTGTTGGGGCTCTAGCTTTATCCTTGGGTTGGCTGTTCTTCAGGCAACCTCTGTGAAGAAGCTGCTGCAGCATTCTCTTTCATGTTGTAAATTGTTGCTATGTGGAACATCTCATCACTAGTCTGTCATCTCTAGAAATGTACGGAAAAAGAAACAGTAAAGTGTTATTAGTCTTTCCTCTGCTTCAGTAACAATGAAGTAAGGAGTCTTTATGCAGAGAAAAGCACAGGACCCATTTTGAAAGGGAAAACAGGCTAAAAAGAACCATTTATTAAATCTAACAGGTGTCTACACTTGAAAAATCAAAAGAATAGTCAATGTTCAGTAATAATTCTCATATGACTGTCACCCCTTCCCCACTAAGGGAAGCTGATTTGTTTTCCAATAGAAATGATTTTGTTCCCTATTTAGTGTAATGTACTTTGAAAGCTACTATCATGGGTTGGTTTCAATGGACATGTTGGTTGTGTTGGTTTCCATAAGGACAGTTGGTTTCCAGGGATGTGCTCTTCTACAGGCAGATACAATCGGCAAGCAGAAGCAATGTATTTGCTTGCCATAATGAATTTTTGCTTTCACAAAAATACCCGTACTACAAATTCCAGGTGCAGTTAAAAAAAAAGAAAGTTTTGAAAGGTATAAACTTAAAAGGCAAAATGATAAAAACCAGGGTCAAAATGAGAAAAAGTTATTAATTCTTGATGCTTTAGATGAACTCTGAGAATGCCTATCTGTTTTTCTTGCCAATTTACCTTAGCTCAAAAAGTAACTATTTGCTTAAGAGGTTTTCTTCAGAAGTGGCTCTCTTTGGCACCTATCATATTCTTCCAAAAATGAGCCAGTGGGAATGTTTTGGCAACTGGAACTGGAATATAGCTGGACTTTACCACATTACCCCCACAAAGCTCCCTCTCTTTGTTAGCTTTAACATTTTGAAGAGACCAAAATTGTTTTTCTTTTCTATGAAAGACTGGTTTAGTTCAAAAAAGTAATTTCTGGTTAGTACGGTTCTGTATTTCCCTTTTCTGCCTACAGCCCCTCAGGTCAAAAATCACTTGATTATGGTAGACCTAATGATTTTTTTTTTCAAAGTTGAACACTCTAGACTCACTTTACTTTTTTATTTTACTTTTTTTTTACTTTTACAAATTCTGTATTTTTATGGACAGAATTAATTTACCTAACTTCACCTATATAAATATTGTTGGTTAAATCTGAGGTAGTTGTTCAGGCTCTGTTTACAGTCGCTGGAGAAAAATATGTACATCCAGAAGGGGCATTCTTCCTACCTGTTTTAGTTAGCCATTTCAAGTGGAGATTAATTGTCTGGTGGAGTTTTTCTGTTTGTTTGCATGCCTGCTTTTTTTTTCCTCACCCTCAACTCTAGCGAGAATGTGCACAATAAGTAAAGACCTGGTATTTTTTAGTTTGCTGAAATTAAGTGAAATAAAAATGTACCTTAGGTACAGATTGTTGTGATTGCTTTTCAAATGGAAAATTAGCTTGACCCTTCCTTAGAGAATGGGATTCTGTGTAAATATGGAAGCTAATTGCCTGAAGCTGGACCTCATAAATGAAAGGAAGAATTTAAAAAAAAAAAAAAAGTTACTGCTCTTATCATCAGTTTAGTTTTCTTTCTAGGTGCTGCACAAACTCGCAGCAAGAGCTTTCATTAATGACTATGAAGATGGGATTCTTCATGAGAATGAAACAGAACATGAGGTTTGATAATCTGAAATAGAAAGTATACATTTAAAATGCTAAATAGCAAACGCTTCAGTGGAATAGAGATTTTCTTGCTTTGTTAAACATAACTAGAAGGTTACAATTCTAATATCATTTTAAGGTTAAAGTCACCATATAGTAATATCCTCCCAGATAAGGTTTTGAAAAATTTTGGGACAGTCTTTTCTTCTTCCCCACTATAAGAATGCCCTCTATTGGCATAATGTGTGCATATTTTTCTTAATCTATATGCTGTCATTGGAGGCCATTGGTGATTCTTCTTTTCCTGTGACATATAACATTTTAGTTTTGTGAAGATCAATATGTATTAGTCCAGCGAAGGTCCATAGCTTTTGTATAGGATATGGTGGAAGATAACGGCCTGTGTTTTCCAGACAGACAGACTTAATGATCTGATGATCTTTTAAAAAATGGCTTTTAGCTAGTTAAAAACTTACCATATTGCCATCTTGGCTTATTTGAGACTTCAAACTAATTCTTCTTATAAAATGCACATTCTTCTTACACTAGAAGAAGGACAGAACCAAAAGAAGTCTAACTAGAGGAA
The DNA here is from genome assembly GCA_020745775.1 of Theristicus caerulescens. Taxonomy (NCBI): domain Eukaryota; kingdom Metazoa; phylum Chordata; class Aves; order Pelecaniformes; family Threskiornithidae; genus Theristicus; species Theristicus caerulescens. The sequence continues at coordinate 113,689,362 of CM036559.1, read as the reverse complement.
GTGCATATCCCTGCCCAAAGTTGAGGGAGTAGAGAAAGTGAGAAGGGAGTAGACAGTTAGGCAGGCCAGTATATTCACATCAGCTCTTCCTATTACATGTCCTATGTAGAGTGCATAAGTGTGTTTATAGGTATGTGTTCAGTTTTGACATCAACATTTCTTTTAGCTGATTATATTTTTTCTACCTGTTCCATTTGTTAATACTTAACAATCTAGATGAAGAAACAAATCTTGAAAAACATGATTATTCACCTCAGCTTGGAGAACTCAATTATAAGCCAGTTTACAAGCTTCGTTGCGGTTGAGAAAAGGGTATGTTTTCTGTATAACATCTTGTTCCCACTAGCTTCTCTGTCAAAAGACTCTAAATTCTGTAACCTTGTACATATCAAAACCAGTCTTCCTTTTGCTGAACCATGATTATTCTTTTACAATAGAGCTAAACCTTTACATTATTTTGGTTTCTTCTGCAGTACAACACAGTATTTTCCTTTTCTATCTCTTATATTGCTTGTCCTTACTTTACAATCAAAGTTTGTCAATCTGTGTGTTCCTGTTGTGATTTGCTACAAGGGTTTGTAATTCCTGGTAGTGCTGTGGGAGCCAGACAGGTCAAAGGACAAGGCCAGATGAAGAGTACTCTTCAATCCTTGGTGCATAAGCCACAGAACCCTTTCTCATAAAAAAGTAAGGATGCCAAACTATAGCAAACTGGCCACTCTAGCCATGGATTGATGAAGTAATGGGTTTTGTATTGGCAAAAGTCATTCTAGGGGAGTTTGTGTCAGGTGGAAGTCACAAGGAAAGCAAAACTTGAAAAATATCTCTTTAATATTGCAGTAAACTATGGAACTTTTTCATTTGTTTTCAGTGTTAGAACAGTGGTAGGAGAAACAAAAGCTTTGCAGCAAATGGAAAGAAATACATATAAATGACAATCTTGAAATTCAGGGGTCAGTAAGAAGAGTTTTCAAAGGGAAAGCTGTATCACAATAAGCAAGATGATGTCAATTGGATTAATTATTAGATGGGGCACAGAGAATGGGAATTCGTCTGACCAAATACACGTGTATATGTTTAGCAATAAATCAGTTACGTTTGCCTTCGTCTCATGGTCAATGAAAGTAAATAGATATTTCTAGAGCTTGATTCATCTCATCCTAAAGTTAAATACCTAAAACAGTGCAGATTAATTTTCTCAAGAGGTCTTTTTCTCAGCACTGATTATAGAGGTTACCTATAGTCACTGTTTCAGATTCAAGGATCACTTCCTCCGAGCTCAAGAGCAGTCTATCCCAATGAACAGGAAGTCAGGCAAAAATGCCAAGAGGCATGGTGTCAACATGGATGAACAAGGAACTCATGGGAAAACTCAGACATAAAAAGAAAGTGTACTGACAGTGGAAGCAGGGACAGGTAACCTGGAAGGAATATAGAGACACTATCTGAGCATGTAGAGACATTGTTAGGAAAGCCAAAGTCCACATGGAGTTGAATCTGGCAAGGGATGTCAAAGACAACATGAAGGGCTTCTGTAAGTGTGTAAGTGGCAAAAGGAAGACTAGGGAAAATGTAGGCCTGCTGCTGAATGGGGCAGGGGAACTGGTGACACAGAACATGGAAAAGGTTGAGGTACTGAATGCCTTTGTTATGTCAGTCTTTACTAGCAAGACCAGCCTTTGGAAATTCAAGGCCTCAGAGAGCAGGGGAGAAGTTTAAAGCAAGGAAGATGTACCCTTGGTGGAGGAGGATCAGGTCAAAGACTACTTAAGCAAACTGGACATACATAAGTCCATGGGCCCTGGTGGGATGTACCCACAAGTGCTGAGGGAGCTGGCTGATGTCATTGCAAGGCCACACTCAAAAATCTTTGAATGGTCATGGCAACTGGGAGGAGTGCCCAAAGACTGGAGGAAAGCAAGTGTCACTCCTATCTTCAGGAAGGGCAAGAAGGAGGACCCAGGGAACTACAGGCTGGTCAACCTCACCTTGATCCCTGGGAAGGTGGTGGAGCAGCTAATCCTGGAAACCATTTCTAGGCACATGAAGGATAAGAAAGTCATCAGAAGTAGCCAACATGGATTCACCATGGGGAAGTCATGCTTGACCAACTTGATAAACTTTGAAGATTAAATGAATGATGTGGTAGACAAGGGGAGAGCAGTGGATATCATCTACCTGGACTTCAGTAAGGCTTTTAACAGTCTCCCATATGGTCCTCATACAGAAGCTGATGAAGTGTGGGCTGGATGAGCAGACAGTGAGGTGGACTGAAAACTGGCTGAATGGCCAGGCCCAGAGGGTGGTGATCAGTGGCAGGAAGTCTAGTTAGAGGCCAGTGACTACCGGTGTACCCCAGGGGCCAATAGTGGGGCCTGTCCTGTTCAAAATCTTCATTAATGTTCTGGGTGATGGGACAGAGTTGTACCTTCTTCAGCAAGTTTGCTAATGATATAAAACTGGGAAGAGTGGCTGATACACCAGAAGGTTATGCTGCCATCCACAAGTACCTTGATAGGCTGGAGAAATGAGCTGACAGGAACCTCATGAAGTTCAAAAAGGAGAACTTTTACAGCTTTTTACAGTGTCCAAAACAGTTCTTTCATCATCACAATTTAGTATTTCATATGGTATATTAATATAAATAAAAGTAGGCCTGAATGAAGAATTCAGTGGAGATGCTGGATAAAACAAGGATACCTTTTCCTGTTTTTACTGTTTCCTCTTGATGTCTACATTATTATGAAAAAAACAATACTAGTAGCATATGTACATTGTAAGAGTTAGATTTTTCTGGAAATACTGCTTTCCTGAGTAACAACTCCAACATTTGCAATTAAAGATCAAAAGACAGACATGCATTCCAAAAAACATCCGATTAAAAAGCAACTATAAAATGCAATGCTGTGACGTTGTTAGAAATTCCCAGGTCAAGGACTACTTTTCAAAATAAGATAACTCAACTGAGTCAATTTAAAAATCTTTCTGTAATGCACCTGAATATTCCATCTGGTACCTAACAGAAGCAATATTCAGAAGAAAAAAATACGTTGCAGATTAGCAAGGGAACACCTGTGTGATTTCATGAACTAGTTGTTTACGAAGGGTGTCAACAGATTATTATCTGTCATTCTGATTTTTATATATCTGTTTTTGCAATTCTTCAAAAGATTCCGTTTCCACTTGTTGATATGATGTTTCTCAAGAAACAGACTTGTAGAATGTTATGTTTGAATTATGTCTGTAAATATGATAGCTTTAATCTCATTTCTAGTCTAGGATGACTTTTTTGACCCAGCGAAACAAAACATTGCAGACATCTTAAGGCAAAAGCACCTACACAACACAATGCAGTACCATGCAGAAATACCCAAACTAGCCCATTCAGCTTGGTACTGTATTATGCTATGTCATTTGTTGTCTTGACTTGATTTTGCAGAATGCAATGTATTTTAAGCACATCTATAATAATGCTTATGTTTGCTTTCCTTTAAAGGGTGGCAATAGGATTCTGACAATAAGAACTGCGCAAGATTTGGATTTTATTTCAATTACATGGATGTGAACAAATTATACATACAAATATATACTGTCCACCTTCATATTTCATGTGAATCTAATTACTGACAATACATTGTCCCTCAATATAGTAAAAAATGTGAAGTTACATTTACTGTTTTTTGTATATACTGAGTATTTTTAATGTACTGCATTATCTGCTTATTCCCTGGTTTCAACACATTTCAAACTCACAAAGAAAAACGCACTGTCTCTATAATGCCAGGGAATTTTCAGGTTCATAACTGTGATGCATTTTAATTTAGGATGCTAATGAAACTTGTTCTGCTGATGCTCCAAACATCCTGGAAATTATAGCTCAAGAAGATGTAGATTTTTTACCTTACATGGACTGGGACCAAAAGTCAATGGAATCTGGCTTCTTATTTTCAGGAGAAATTGCCTTTGATGCCCAGGTAACTACATTTAATGTATGTTCTTACTGCTAACAGTTTTGGTATATTATCCAGTTGTGGTGCTGTATTTTATGTGTAACCATATAGTAATTGTTCATGAGATCTGTTCAATTTTTAGTTATTTTGGATATAATTAATGCCACACAAGTACTGTGTGGAATTTTACTAAAAAAGTGAAAATTTGGAGGAACCTGTCCCAAAAATAAAGTACACTTAAAAATATCATGAGTGCAGCAGAAGTATCGAGAGACAATGTAATAATACAGACTTCTTCCCCCTTCCAGAAGAAACTAACACCTGTTACAGCATTCTCTCATAAGAATATGCTACTGTAGATGAAGCCCTAAATTAAACTCTAAGAAACTGGGAGCGTGGGGAGGGAGGGAGTTTCAAAGACAATCAAGGTATTATCATAGAATCATAGAATTGTTAAGGTTGGAAAAGACCCTTAAGATCATCAAGTCCAACCGTTAACCTAGCACTGCCAAGTCCGCCACTAAACCATGTCCCTAAGCACCACATCTACCTGTCTTTTAAATACCTCCAGGGATGGGGACTCAACCACTTCCCTGGGCAACCTGTTCCAATGCCTGACTACTCTTTCAGTAAAGAAGTTTTTCCTAATATCCAACCTAAACTTTCCCTGGCGCAGCTTGAGGCCATTTCCTCTCGTTCCTTTCAGGTAGTTGTAGGGAGCAATAAGGTCTCCCCTCAGCCTCCTCCAAACTAAACAACCCCAGCTCCCTCAGCTGCTCCTCGTAAGACTTGTGCTCTAGACCCTTCACCAGCTTCGTTGCCCTTCTCTGGACGCGCTCCAGCACCTCAATGTCCTTCTTTTGGTGAGGGGCCCAAAACTGGACACAGTATTTGAGGTGCGGCTTCACCAGTGCCGAATACAGGGGCACTATCACCTCCCTGGTCCTGCTGGCCACACTATTCCTGATACAAGCCAGGATGCTGTCAGCCTTCTTGGCCACCTGGGCACACTGCTGGCTCATGTTCAGGCAGCTGTCAACTAAATTGATTCATATGTATTGATCCATAACTAAGTCTCCACTAGGAGAGAGGAGAGACTACTGGGAATGGGGATAAGATGACTGGAAGAAGAGGACATATTGCTAACATGAAATGGGGCAATCTCTGGGATGAGGGAGGAGCAATGAGAGAAACTTGAACTAGTGAAATTGGATGGTTGCTAGTTATGGTAGCTCTCTCTTGACTTTGGAAACTACAAGAGATGCCTGCATCAGTTAGCCAGCAGGTATAATTCTGTCAGTCCGTAAAGTCTTAACAGATTAAAGCTTTACATCTCCAAATTGTGTAAGGGACTCAAGGAAATCATGATTTGTCTATTAAATTATGTTGTGCATGACCATGATGTGCATTTAATAGAACTCAGGAGCATCATCGCAACCTGTAGTCTGTAATGCATTAAGATTGTGAGCTATTTAGAACGGTATCTGGGTGTGATAACTTAGGTCAACTCATATAAAATCATTTTCCTGATCCTTTGGCCCAAGAATTCCTAGGCAGAAGAGTACCAAACATCTACATTGCTGTATGGTGGCAGTATAGTCCAGGCTCACTAGCTTGTATGCAGGAGCTACTGGATCTTAGCTGGTACATGTGCCAGAATTACAGCAAAAGCAGGATCCACGCTTCACTTTGTGTAGATCTAACGTCTGTGTATGTACAACAATATTGTACAGTGGAACTTCCTTGGCTCATAATCATCATTATATTGATCATTTTTATCTTAGTAATGTAAAATACCTCTCTGATCATATTTTGTCAAAAATCAGTGGGAGCCATGAAACGAGTTAATTCTTCTTGTGTTGCTCCGATGCAGGGTTTAGGATTGTTTGGTTCAGCAACCCCTATACACACAAATTCTGAAAAGACTGATGTTGAAAAACAAGTTATTCCCAAATCTCCTGTTTTTCAAGCTGATAGAAAAGAAGTAATGCCGCTGTTGAGGTGTAAGAAAAAGGCAGTATGTCCGCATGATGTTACGGGTCTTGAAGGAGGATTTACTGAGGTGTTCAAGGTTGCGGTAAGGCTTCCATCAGTCATCTTTTATATATAGGATGCTACACATGTCATGTCATGTTGAAATCCAAGCTGTGTTCAGCTAATGAAAGCTGCCTTAAACATTTGCATTTCAAGGTTCGTGGATGTACAGCCAAAAAAGAACATGGTAAGGCTGTAATGAGGCTGCTTTCCAATTCAAGAAATCTGAACCTGAAATGCAGAAAGCATTCTTTTTGTTTGGTTGGGTTTTAGTTATTTTTTTTCAAAGTGATAAATCTTACAGTCTGCATTCTACCACTTGTTCCTTACTACTCTAATAGGCAACTTTTAAATGGAATTACTTTGTATCATGAAGTAGTAGCTACATGGGTAATGGTGGTAGAATAAGATTCTTAATGAACATTACTCTGTTTGTTCAGGAACAATCTTGCTGTTTTATGCCAACACAGAGGATTCCATAAAGACTTCCATTCAGTTTGGTAAATAGGAACGAAATTCCTGAGCTCCAAAATCAGGTGCAATACCCATCCTCTATTCATGCATTACCTAACAATAAGACATGAGTAGAAGGAAAAATTATCTTCAGCTCTGCCCTGAGATAAACATTTTTGCAAATGATTTTGATTTCTTTGCTTTATAAACTGATTTTATAAAGAGCATGATGCCATCAGAGTCATGCTATGTTTTGTTCCTTTCATGGGCAACCCATCATGCTTAAGAAACAGTATAAAATCAGAGGCAACAAGAGGTGATAACATCTCCAGAGTCCAGTTTTACTCTGGATTTGCCCAGCGTAAGGTAGAACAGGGTAGGAAATCTTTGTTTAACTGAGATATTACTTTCATTTTGAACATACGAATGACAGTATAATGATACTGCACACCGTATAAGAAGAAATACTCTTTTGATTAAAAAGAGGAAAGTATCTTAGTAATTCTGGAATTATTTTGTTTCCTTGTCATTTTACTAAACAGGCATGTTCCCCAGCAGTAGGCGTTCTTCATTCATCTGGTTTGCTAAGTGGGAAGGGTGAACCTGAAAGCTTCCAGTTTCAACCTGACGAAGTTCCTGTCAGTCAAAAGAGCATCTCACCAAAAAACATGGCGCAGGGCTTTGGAAATGTTCCTGAACTTCCAAGTAGTGTTTGCAGTCTCAAATCAAATTTAAGGTTTGGTAGCGCTGTCACAAAGGAGAGATCGTCTGGAACAAGGTCACATTCACCACATGACCTTCCTCTGCTGCAAGTTGCTGAACCCTTCTCGTTATTTGGTTTTAAACCTAAGCTAGGAGAAGGAATTGATCTGACTCAACAAAAACCACTTCAGACACCTGCAGTTACAAAATCAGATGTTGGTGTGGATGTTCCTAAACCTGCTCCTCCTCCTCCCCCTCCTTATTCTTTTCAAAAATCAGTGGGAGCCATGAAACGAGTTAATTCTTCTTGTGTTGCTCCGATGCAGGGTTTAGGATTGTTTGGTTCAGCAACCCCTATACACACAAATTCTGAAAAGACTGATGTTGAAAAACAAGTTATTCCCAAATCTCCTGTTTTTCAAGCTGATAGAAAAGAAGTAATGCCGCTGTTGAGGTGTAAGAAAAAGGCAGTATGTCCGCATGATGTTACGGGTCTTGAAGGAGGATTTACTGAGGTGTTCAAGGTTGCGGTAAGGCTTCCATCAGTCATCTTTTATATATAGGATGCTACACATGTCATGTCATGTTGAAATCCAAGCTGTGTTCAGCTAATGAAAGCTGCCTTAAACATTTGCATTTCAAGGTTCGTGGATGTACAGCCAAAAAAGAACATGGTAAGGCTGTAATGAGGCTGCTTTCCAATTCAAGAAATCTGAACCTGAAATGCAGAAAGCATTCTTTTTGTTTGGTTGGGTTTTAGTTATTTTTTTTCAAAGTGATAAATCTTACAGTCTGCATTCTACCACTTGTTCCTTACTACTCTAATAGGCAACTTTTAAATGGAATTACTTTGTATCATGAAGTAGTAGCTACATGGGTAATGGTGGTAGAATAAGATTCTTAATGAACATTACTCTGTTTGTTCAGGAACAATCTTGCTGTTTTATGCCAACACAGAGGATTCCATAAAGACTTCCATTCAGTTTGGTAAATAGGAACGAAATTCCTGAGCTCCAAAATCAGGTGCAATACCCATCCTCTATTCATGCATTACCTAACATTAAGACATGAGTAGAAGGAAAAATTATCTTCAGTTCTGCCCTGAGATAAACATTTTGCAAATGATTTTGATTTCTTTGCTTTATAAACTGATTTTATAAAGAGCATGATGCCATCAGAGTCATGCTATGTTTTGTTCCTTTCATGGGCAACCCATCATGCTTAAGAAACAGTATAAAATCAGAGGCAACAAGAGGTGATAACATCTCCAGAGTCCAGTTTTACTCTGGATTTGCCCAGCGTAAGGTAGAACAGGGTAGGAAATCTTTGTTTAACTGAGATATTACTTTCATTTTGAACATACGAATGACAGTATAATGATACTGCACACCGTATAAGAAGAAATACTCTTTTGATTAAAAAGAGGAAAGTATCTTACTAATTCTGGAATTATTTTGTTTCCTTGTCATTTTACTAAACAGGATCTTTCTCCAGCTGTTGCCAATGTTTGTGCAAATGCTTTCCTAAGTGGGAGAGAATGAACCTTTTTCAACCATAAAAAGAGGTTGCTTTTTAAAAGGAGGAGTGGTTTTTAAACTTTTAAATGAAATTACTTTTTATCATGATATAGTAGCTGCATGGGTAATGGTGGTAAGATTCTTAATTAACATTATCCTCTCCAGGAACAATCAACGTGCTTTACAACAACAGAGAAAGAAAAGATTCAACAGAGAATTGAGTTGACTTCTGTAAACTGGAAAGAAACTTTTGCGCTCCAAAATCAGGTACTGCACCCATAGTCTATTTGGGCATTACTTAAAAATAAAATATAGGCAGAAGGAAAAAAATATTTTTACTTTAATCTGGTCCTGAGATAAAGTAAAATACATTTATAAAATGTCTATAAACAGATTTTACAAGTGTATGATGACATCAGTCATGCTGTTTTATTGCTTTCATTGGCAACTCAGCAATGGATATGTAAGGAATAGTATAAAATCAGGGCAAACAGGTAGTAATATGCCTCCAGAACCTTCTTACAGCCTCCATCAGTTTGCAGCTTGGGAACTTCCTGGGACAAGTATAAAAACATATAGGGGAAGCTAAGTGGAAGAAGTTGATGCAAATAATGCACATTGTGCAAGAAAATAAAAAGTAGTTGGGTTTTAAATGATTGGACTGTAAGATGTTGCAGCAGGAACTTCCCCTGGACAGTCAGACAAATTGCTAGGGAAACTGAATGAAACCGTACTGTCCAAGAATGCTGCAGGTAGGAGTCAGAGCAGGTAATGTTTAGCTTTGTTGGTCTGGTATGTCCCTTGTGGTGGGAGAAGTCCCTGTTCCACATAACCCATCACCAGTTCGGTGAGCTTACCCCCTTAAGGGTTGAGGTTGTGATCAACAATCAGATATTGTGGATCACACAGTCAGTATCTGCAAGTAATAAACAGAATGAGGTTTTCAAGAATATTACATGATCCAAGTGAAATCACCATGGGATGCCCTCAGTGGGGACTCCTGTTGTTTATCGGCAGAGATTGGCCATTCAGCATGGTGGTATATTGAATTCCCTTTTGCTGGGAATACACCCTGTACACTAGATTCAGTAAGTCTTCCAGGTGCCCCAGCTCCACGTTCCTTTGTGCAACAGAGTCCACCCAGTATTTGCATCCTCGTGACTCTTTCTTGCTTTTTGTTTTAAAACATTGCTTCATTCTGTGTGTAATTAACTTTATGTATGAAGTTTGTACGTGAAAGTTGTAAAGTATAGCCAACCTCAGCATTAAGAAGAGATACATATTTTTCCTATATTTTTGACAGGACACTTTTATGAAATTATTTCTAAACATTGAACCATTACCATATGCCACATGGATACAATGGGGATTAGAGCAGTAGACTTGTGATTGACTGTTGTGGGAATTAACTCCTGAAGTGCGGTTCAAGATTTCTTCTTTTTCAGCAGAATTGCCAATTGTTGAATTTTAAAAAGTAGTTTCTCATGGTTTTTTACACTAATTAAACTTAGTATTCTACAGATTTTTGCTTTTTAACATAATTTGGATAACTACTATCTAAGCATCCATTTAAAATCATATATTATCTTCAAATTACCTTAAATGAATGGTTATAAATTTGTGTCTACAGTTGCAGTTTTCTAAGACATAAAGCTGCAAGGACAGGTAGAGTTTCAAAAGTATTTAATATTGAAGAATGCGTACTTGAACATCGTGTTGAAAGCCTGTCCTTCATCTGACCATCTGACCAGGGTAGCAAACCATTTGGCAGATAATTTTAATCATGAGCGTTGTCTAATTTTTGGCAGGGAAAGTCACATAAAATAGGATTGGTTTTGTTAGTACTGCATTTAACAACATATATAGTAAACTTAATAATTTTATAGAGACTGCATTCTCAGCAGAGGAGAGGGATCCTTCATTGTTTCTTTTGAGTAAGAGGAATGCTTATTTTTTAGCACCTTTAAAATATTTTTCAGAAGGAATTTCTTTGAAATAAATTTGAAAAGGCTAGTGTTGTCATTGTGCATATTTTATATGGGAGTGATTTCAAAATTACTTTGTTCTTACTGTTTAAGGGTTTTTTACAAGGTGGGCTAACTACAAAACTCTGGGTCGATTACAGACATTTGATAGTATATCAAAAGTTTTTGAAGTTTAATATTTGAATCACCTAAATTGATTATGTGGATTTCAGTTTTTGTGTTTGTATAAGCTTTTTAAAAAATATTTAAAGTAATTCTCCTATATTTATTATGTTCTTGCCAGATAACATTTTCGGTGCCCTGAATCTTTGGCTTATCCATATATTTATTTATTCCACAGGATGGCTCTTGGAATCTCAGTCCACAGTTGGGAAAAATCTTGAAATTTGATGTTGATCATTTAATTAACAATTGCCTTATTAGAAAAGGCATTCAGTCACTTGGTAAATACTTTTCTGTCATTAAAAAGCAGTACATTGTATTATATTTCCTATCTGTATGTGTTATTACTCTGTAGGTCTAGGGGAACTCTCAACAAGATATGCTCAGAATTTAAACGGATCTCTTAACTTAAAGTTTTTGAAAGTGCCTGATTTTAATAATACAGTTTCTTCTCAACTTCTCTCACAATATAGTGTCCTGGTTGCTAAGCACATCTCCTGGAGAAATATGCGGAGGATGTGAGATAGTTGGAGTAGCAACAGAGGTTCTTTTATCTCAATTATTGTATCTGCAATATTAAAATCTACTAAAGACAAAAAAGGAAGAAAATTCTCTCCTAGGAGAGAGGCAGAGATCACTTCTGCTTTTCACGTTTCAAATAATATGAATAATAGTTATGTAATTCTTCCCCACACACAGTCTGCAGCATTCAGTATGCACTCCGCCTATACACACTTTGCTGTTTGATTCTGTCAATTGGTGCTCTTTGCTGGCAGCAGACCAGAAAACTTGGGGGGAAAAAAAGGCAATTCCTTCTTTCTAAATTATTAGAGGGCACAATACCTCATCAAAGGACAAAAATCTTACAAGTTTCCCATTATTGCTGTATTAAAATCAAAGTAGATTAGAACCCAAGCAAACAGAAACTGCAGAAATCCCAACAAAGCATTACCAAGTTTAAGTTGGAAAGCCAGGAGCATGTCTGTCAAATCACCAATGTGAATACTCTTGATAGTAGTGATTGTACGGTGAAACAATTAAATAGCATTAGGACAACTGATGTTTTAAAGTGATATGGAGTACTTTGCAGAAAGTACCTTTTCTGGTGTCAAGAAATCATTTAAATAGTAATCCCACTTCCCTTTTCTTCTTCCTTAGGCCCAAATGGAAAAGAAAAGCTACTGCAGTTGATTGCTACTCTGCTTGTGCTACAGTTCATACGCTGCACAAAGGAATTGAAAGGGATAGTTTTCAAAACACTGATGAAACTGGATGATTCATCTAATTCAAGGTGTGCTTTTAAATAAAATCTTATCATTTAATGTAATAATATAAACCTTCTCAACATACAGAAGATTAATTTCATTATGGAGAGTCAATGACTATACTACAAGATATGGCTGTAGAAAAGGGAATGGAAGGTATTAATCATATTGGTGGCATGTGGTTTCTTTTAAGAGGATGGATGGAGGAAGGAATACTTTTTGCAAAATATGGTACAAAAACTGAGAAGTATGGAAAGTAGTAAAAGATATTTTATACTTCTCATTAGAATCATTGAATAATTCAGGTTGGATATGACCTCTGGACGTCATCTCTTCCTTAAAGCAGGGCCAACTCAGAGGTTGGATAAGTTGTTCAGGATCTTGCCCAGCTGAGTTTTAAATATCTTTAAGGATGGAGATTCGTCAACCTCAACTTTTTTAAGAGCAACCTTTTCCAGTGTTTAATATCACTTATTTTAGAAATTAGGAAAAAAATTCTATCAGACTTTTTCCTTCATGTAACTTACGCCTGTTGGCCTGCACCCTTTTTCAGGAATATATTTATGGCTTGGAGTTCTTCACAAGCATACACCATAAAATATTCTGGACAAGACTTTTGAAATTATTAGAGCAGATGGTTCTTCACAGCACAACTTCCACCCTTTCCTTTAGCTGTGGGGAATACTGGTGCTGGCTCATTCTGAACGCCACCCACCTCACTTCTGAATGTCCCAGTGCTCTATTATCTGTTGAATATAGGGTCCCTGTGTCTGGAGATTCCCTTTCTTTGGGGGTGAAGTGAACAATTATCAGCTGGCAAGTTTTTTGGTATAGAGGAAAGACAAAGGTCTTAAAAGAAGCATGAAGGAAAAGGCCTCCAGTATCTGGATTGCCCCAGCCACCAACAGATTCCTTGTGCCAAAATGGGAAGCTTTGCACACTTCATACTTTACAGGGCATGTGGGAACAGGATAAACAGTCAGGAGAGCTCTGGAAATCTTCCTCCCTCTTTTGAAACTCCTTGACAGAGGGAAAAATAGATTGCATAATTTTGGTTACTCTAATCAGGAATACAAATAAAATTGCATTGACTGGTGGATGAAAGCAATTCTAATGTATGTGAATATACAAAGGAGGAGTCAAGTTTGCCGTTATGAAACGCATAGTACTTCACCACGGTGATTGGAATAGTACAAATAAATGCAAGTAGTGATTATGAGTCTACATACATCCCATGTGGAAGATTCTAAAAATACAGGGTGGTGCAGATGATAATGTTTTCTGCATCAGATGATATTTTATACAGGCTGGATCATTGTACTATGCAAAATTTTCTCTTTCAAATAATTATTGTTAGAAGAAATTATTTTCTTCTTGCTGCTTTGGTGGATTTACAAGATTTTATTATAATAAAACTTCATTTCTACATACAGTGATGTTCATTGGGCTTTTGAGTTGATCAAGAAAGCAACAGAGTGGGTAAGAAGAGTTGAGAGGCAATTTCCATCTATTTGCTATCGACTTGAACTTGGGAAAGACTGGGATTCTGCCACCAAGAAGATACTGGGTATCAAGTTTATCTAACAGCAATTCTCTTTCTACTTAAATATTTAATCACATAATTCTTTAAGATAATAGCAGAGTTAGCTTTCCGTGCACTTTTACATAAAATGTTTAAATTGAGGACATTTGATCTTCTATTATTACCGAATAATAATTCTCATAGTCACAGACTTAAAGGTATGGAAATAAAGGGTCTTACAGTTACTAAGTCTTGATTTTACATATATGTAGTATTTTACTTACCTGTAACTCTGTTAAAAGTACCTTAATATTTCATTTTTTTACATTAATCTCTTTGGTTCATTGCACGTTACAAAAGTACTTTTATAATATTTGTTTTGATTTTTCCTAAAATCTTATGTACTTCTTTAATGGCATGGTAAAGAAAGCATAATGTAGTAATTCAGTTAAATATGGCAGGAGATGTTTTGACAGATACAAGAATGTGATAAAGAACTAATAAATATCTTCATAACATATCAGTGTTTTCAATTGGATGGTTTTGTAATTCCTACAGTGTGCCTTGAAATGTAAACAGCAGAACAGTTATTTTTCTCCTGCACTGCTTTTCTTATCAGTCATCGGTCAACTTGTGAATACATAGGTCAGTTTTGTTAGGAGGAATGAGTTCTCTTTTTTTTTTCCCCTGCTGTAACTCTGTATTCTGATTTTATTCTGATGAAAAACTAACTGATGAGGTTTGTTTATACTGGACCAAACACTGAAGCCTAATAACAAAACCAGACTAGAAGTAATTTATTTTCATTTAATGGGCTTTTCACGGGTGTTTGAATGAACACATTACCTCTTCTAAATTAAGGAGCTGCACAGAATCACACTTTGGTACTTTGTGATCTGTGGAAATGTAGACTTAGTACAAGTGCTTGCACTGAGGCAGGATCCAGTGTGTACAGAACATATTCTGTGCTTGTTTGTCCAACCATTGAAAATATTCAGAAGCAGGAGATTCCACAGCCACCATAGGTGATGTGTTACACTGCCCTAGCAAACGGAGAATGCTCCTTAGCAGTAATAGAGAAGTGTTCTAAGAGGTTGCTAAGGAAAACTGTGGAATCTCTTTCATAGATGTTTTCACGAGAATTTAAGCAAACATCTGCCAGGGATGGATAGATACACTTGAGCTTGTACAGGAGGTTGCTAAGAGGGGTATCCTGAGGTCCTTCTGTTTCTAAGGTGCTCTGGATCCTTGTTTTCACATGTGTAAGACACTGGCTCTTTTCAGTAACTAATACAAAGGAAAAATTTGTACTACACTTTCTGTTTGAGAAGAGCTAGGATATGGGTTTCTTAGGAACTAGAAAGACTCTTAAATGTAGATGATGATAAACGAGCTTCTAAATCTGCTGTTAAGTCTTTGTATGGTCAATTGCTGCATTACTAGAGTTACCTTAGAAAGGAAGCGCTGACAAAAAGATGGGTAATATTTCCTTCACTGCAGTTAATTATTCAAATAGTTTGGTGTTTTCACTGTTGCAATGATACATCCCGTACAGGTCTGTATGAAAAGTATACACTCATGCTAAAGCCCGAGTTTCATTTGAGTGATGTGTGTTCTCTAAGGAACCATTTCTGACATACGATATATTAACACCCTGGCTCTAGCAAAGGCAGTTGAATAAGCAAATAGGGTGTGGTTTATTTGCTTTTTCTTACAGGATTGTCTTTTTTTCTCCTGCACGTTACATTAAAAAAGTTGTGCTTGCCTGTAGGCAATTATTTTAACGTGCAAAATACTACGAAATTTAAAAGGATTCTTTTTCCTCATGAGAAACCCCCTTCCCCAGCAGGACCGCGTCCTGAGGCGCCCCTGTACGTCCTTCGTGTGCGCTCCCCGAAGCCCCATCCAGCTGAGGGCAAAGAGCACCTTTGTACCGGGGCATTCGGCACGATCTTGTCTTTTCATCTGGACGAGCCAGGCCCACCCGGCACCGTCATCTCGAGTGCCTCCGCTCACCGGGGGAGGGCTACCGCGCCGGGCGGCCAAACCTGACGCGGGGCCGAGCGGGTTCGGCCACGCTTTCCAGGAAAGGGCCTCCGGGCCAGCGTGCAGACAGGCAGCTCCAGCAGTCGCTCGCCCGCAGGAGCGGGGCTGCCGGCAGCCGTAGCGCCGACACCCGCGACGTCCAGCCGCGGCGGGCCTCGGGCTGGAGGACAGCGCGCCCCGGGGCGAGCGGAGCCACCGCCTTCGCAAGGCGGGGCCCGGCCGGGCCCCCCCCCCACCACCGCTGCTGCGCTGAGGGCGGGGAGGCCCCCGCGCTGGCGGCCCCGCCCCTGTGCGTCATGGGCTGGCGGCGCGCCGATTGGCTGCGGCCGCCGCCTCGCTCCCGCCTCGCCCGGCGGTGGATGTCGCAGCCGCTTTTCACCGTTGTCGTTTGAAATTCGGCCCAAAATGGCGGCGGCGGTCGGGAGCGGGGCTGAGGCGGCGGCGGCCAGGCTGGAGGGGGCGGAGGAAGAGGAGGAGACGGCGGCCGCGGCGGAGGATGAGGAGGACGGTGAGGAAGACGGCAGCGGGGCTGGCAAGGCGGCGGGCGCGGCGGCGGCAGCCGGCGCGGAGGCCGGCGGCGGCGAGAGCGAGGAGGAGGAGGAGGACGTGTTCGAGGTGGAGAAGATCCTTGACGTGAAGACCGAGGGGGTGAGTGCGCGGCGGCCCCGGCCGCTCTCCCGGGGCCGCGGCGGGTCCCTCGGGGGGGCCGCTGCGCCCTGCGGCGGCGGGGCTGGCGGGCAGCCCGGCCGCCCCCTGCCTGGGGCTGGCGGCTGCCCCGGGGTCGGCTCTCGCCCCGCTCCCCGGGCGCGGTGGCTCACCGTGCGCTGGCAGCGGGGTGGGCCTGGCCGCGCCGGGCCGGCGGGAGCGCTTCCCTCGCTGGCGCTGCGCGGGCAGAGGCTGCCGTTCAGGCAGGCTCTCCTGCACGGTTCTTTTATACTTGGGCGGGAGCCGTGCAAAAATAATAGTTCCGTTATAACTGTATTTTAAAATACGTTGTGCACAATTTTGCAAAGAAGCTTTTTGTGTCTTACAGCTTTGACTAAAGAGACTAAATCTGGGGTATCTTTACTAAGTTTTTTTTTTGTCTGCATTGTTAAACTACTTTTTGCTTTTATGGCTGAACTGCAGTAGTGTTTTGATGTAAAGCGTTTGAGTGCAAAAATGGGCAGGATTGAATATAATGGAGAACTTGGAGGTGGTTTCAAGGTATGTTTAGTGAGACTATGTTTACTGGCTTATAAAATGTGTGAAGATCTCTTAAAATAAGAGAGACTTCTTCCAATTAAAATAACTAGCTGTCGTGATCTTTGCTTTGTTTAGACAGAAATATCGCACCTTCTCTTCTTTGAAAACAGCCTAGACTGGTTGAAGTTCTTCTAAAATGTCATAAACCTCAAATGCAAAAAATAATTAACACAGTTTGGGGGTTTTTTTAATGATTTTGTGTCTGAAAATTGTTTATTTTAACTAATTCATGGTTTTTATTTTAGGCTTCAGTCAGGTACTTGATAGTACAGAATTCTGCCTGTTTAGTGTAAAACATCAGTGTTTTGAAACCCTTAGGTTGGAGAACCTTCAGATCAAGAATTTCTTAGATATTTGTGATGCTATCATGATTAGGTTTTATCTTGGCTGAAATATCTTGGTGGCTTAAGAATGTTACACTTTCGAGGTAATACGGCATTTATAGCTTTGCCTCTATGAAACGTTGATCAAAATGTCAGGCTTGAAAACAAGAGGACTCCTTTTTTTCTCTCCCTCTTCCCCCCCCCCACCCCCAGCAATGGAACCTAAAATCTGTATACTGGTGGGGAGAGTCATACCATTCCACACGCTTTTTAGAAGTGATAATATTGACCAGAATACATCAAGTACCATCTCTTAAAAATGTCATTGGCATGTGCTCGTAAAAAGGTGTGCTACACACCCTCTTTCTATCCTCCTCCTCTCCTCTATTCTGCAGCAGGTTCTGAGCTGTACGCACTTGAGGTTTCCAGGCTGGGTCAGTGCAGTTAGCTTTACTGTATGCGTGTGCCTTACCCAG
Organism: Theristicus caerulescens; assembly: GCA_020745775.1. Lineage (NCBI taxonomy): Eukaryota > Metazoa > Chordata > Aves > Pelecaniformes > Threskiornithidae > Theristicus > Theristicus caerulescens. The sequence goes on along the minus strand of CM036559.1, from coordinate 113,671,682 downwards.
TATGTGTTGGTTGTAGCTTTGTAGCATGGACTCCAGTTGCATCAGGTCACCTTTCCGTTGCTCTTCAGTGCTCCTGTAGTTAAGAAATACGGGGCAAGGCAGGTACTCGCACCCAGTCCTGACTTCCGAAATGGCTGGGAAAAGCTGTGTGTTACATTCAATGGAGTATATTTTATGTAGTCTGCTTTAGACTAGTGGTTCCCAGGTTGCAGATTCCCAAGTCTGATGCAAAGTCCAAGCAGATACACCAAGTCGGCCACTGTCCAGCACAGCACAAGGCCAGTCAGTATGCTCCTGTGTTGCAGTTGCAGAAGCGGGAGAGCTGGAGAGCACCGCGCAGAGAAGCTCTTCTCATTCGCAGTCCTGATGTTGCTGGAGCTGGTAGTAGTAGTAGCATGAGAGACTTCACTCCTGGCATGGGATTGGGCTGGGGAGTTAGACCTGCTGATAAATAAAGCATTAACACGTCCTGCTTAAGAGAACAAGCAATAAAAGTTCAGAAATGTTTCCTCTCAGTATATCTAGAAGACCTTTCATACTGCACTACAAGATCAATCTCCTGTCTTCACTTAACCTGCGTTTTTGTATCACTCTCTGTGTACTGGATGTAGAGTCATTCAACAGCCACATAGTCTTACATTTGCATTAGACTTTATTTTATCCAGTTTTCTCAATTGATTAGAAAAGGACTTCTAACTCATTTTGTACCCAAGTTACAAGGGTGTAACAGTAACTCTGCAGCTAACTGAAGTCCTACATCTGAAATGGCATAACCCTGTACCGCCAGACAGGTGAGAGGCCAGCTGGCTAAGAGGCAGATTTATGGGAAAGGAGCTGAGAGTCCCAACAGACAAGTGACTTGAACGTGAGTCAGCAGTTCTTGCAGCAGAGGCAGCCAACAGTATCCAAGAGTGTAGCCACCAGATCGAGGGAGATGCTTCTTCCTCTTTTCTCAGCACTGCTGAGATGCATCTGGAATACTGTGTCAAGTTGTGAGCTCCCCAGGACAGGAGAGACATGGATATACTGGAGTGAAGGGTTATGAAGACAGTTTAAGGAGCTGGAGCACAGGAGACTGAGCGAGCTGGGTTTGCCCTGCCATAAGAAGAGAAGAATCAGAGGTGATCAGAGTGGTATCTATACGTAATGGGAGGATGTAGAGAGGACAGAGTCAGATCATTCTCAGAGGGGCACAGTGAAAGGATGGGAGAGGCAGTGGACACAAGCTGGAGCACAGGGAAATCTGAATAGATACACTTGACTGGGCAGATTTCTGAGCAGCCTGATCTAGTTGGTCCTGCTTTGAGCAAGGCATTTTACTTGTTAGTTCTGGTGATCCCTTATAACCTAAATTATTCTGTGACTGTAATAAGAAAGTTACTAGTCGTTTATTTTGTGAGTAACCCCATTAGAAGAAAGAAAGAGAGAGAGGTGAACATGATTTTGAAAACTAATTCCTAAATCAAGAGTGTATGGTTAAACGAAATTATAAGAGGAGAAGTATTACACTAATGTATCTGAATATAGGCTATTTATTTATGTGTCTGTGAAGCAAAATACAGAATATTGTAAGTAGGGTTGATTGCTAAAGTTTAATGGCATATATATACGCTTGGTCAAAGGTTAATAGTGTTCAGGCAAAAATGTAAATTTATGGATATAACTACATTTAATAGTAAGTGCCAAATGGCAGTTCTTTTGAAGCTTTCCTTCTCCAGGCTTGGTTAGCAGTGTAGGATCTTTCAGAGCATTATCAATCTATTTTTGAAAGAAAGCGATACTATTATTTTGCCTCTCCAAAGGTGCTTTCCTTAGTACATTTGCTAATACTTTTTTTTTTTTTATTTAAGAAAATAAGTTCAAGAATGGCTATGTTGTCTCGGATTCATTATTAGCTTTTTTATATGGACAATGGATTTTCTTAAGTTTGGTGCTAGCTTTCGTCATACATCTGTTTAAAGAGACTGCAGGTTTAATCAGTAAAGGTGACCGCATTGATTTCATCAGACATGTCTCTGCTTTTCAGTTAAGCTTGGTGCAGAAGGCCCTGAGTTGCCACTTGTCTGGCTGTATCAGCAACATGCTGAGTCCAAGCTAATAAGCCTTGCCTCTCAGCGAGAAAAGGATTCCATCTTGAGAAACATAAGGATTCAGACTACTTAATTTATTTGTGAATAAGGCAAGAGATAATTTTGTGGAAAGTTGGGTTTTTTTTTAACAGTAAAAAAATTTCTGATCTAGTGAAAAAACAAGATGGAGACTAAAAGGTGCAATTTCATCCTGTGGTGAAGTTAAATACTGTTGAAACAATTGGTCTAGGGCTTTTGTATGTAATCTTTTACCAAAATCTTTCTAACTCCACTGAGACGCACACACTCAGATTTTGTCTAGGTTTAACTTGATCTCATTGGTGGTTGGTTTTTTTTTTTCCCCCCATAATTGTTGGTATTTCAGTTTATCAATAGTGGCATTGATTACAAATCTAACATAAGGTATAAATTCCAGTATAAAACTAGGTGAATGGTGTTAAAAATCTTAAATCTTAATCTGCATTATAAATCTTGAGGTTTTATGTCAACTTCTTCAGCAAAGAGAAGCAATTCAAGCTTGAAATTTTTATACAAGAAATATTAAAACTTTTTAAAAAATAGTTTCATAACTGTCAGAAAATCCATTTCAGTAAAATGACTGGGAATTTATGATTAGTACATAGTAGCTATGGTTCTGAAAAAAATTTAGATACTACAAATATTTTTGATAAAACCACTCCAACTACTGAAACATTTTACAACCTACTCAGTTCAGTATGTGATGCAGATGGAAATAATTCTGGGAATTCTTATGTCAACATTGGGTTGAACTCCTGTTATATTCATTTCTATATACACAAAATGATATATCCACTGAGATCCCCAAGAATTGAGTAGGTGATGCAGTACTATGCTGTATTGTATTAAATGTTGGGTGTTTTTCTTACAGGGTAAAATTCTCTACAAAGTACGGTGGAAAGGATATACCTCTGATGATGATACCTGGGAACCAGAGGTTCATTTGGAAGACTGCAAAGAAGTGCTGCTTGAATTCAGAAAAAAAATTGTGGACAATAAGCCTAAACCTGTTAAAAAAGACATACAGGTGTGTTTCACCTTCCAGTATCTTACACTGAAGAGGTGTTCCCTATCTAGGCTCTGCAAATGGGGGGAGGGAGGAGGGAAGACATTTGGGATATGGAATTAAGAAGACTTAAAGAATCTCTTCAGTCTAGAAGTGGTTTGTTTCATGTGAAACTGAACATTGTTGCTGCTCTCTGGCTAGGGTTTTTTTTTTGTTAATTGACAAGTTTGCTTGTAGACTCTAAATCCATCTAAACTTTGTTTCAGTTTTAAAACAAGCCCCTTTCCCTACCCACATGCATATTGTCTTGTCAGTGAAGCTGGGCACTGCTCAATTCACCCTCTTGCTTTGCGTAGCTGATTGATGACTTTGTGCATGTTAACCATTAAATTTGGTAAGACAGGAATACAGAAAAATAAATTGCAAGAAGGCAGCATATGGCTTTTTCATTTTTAACTGCTCAGTCAGTTTGGAAATGAAGCATAAGAATCTGCTTTGAAAACTGGTACCCTACTTTTGGGAAACCTATAGGTAAATTTTACAAAATCAGGTTAATTGGGTTTGACGTAAAATAGTTCTGATTTAGTTCCGTTCTGGAATCTGGTTGTTGGATGTCTGGTTGGTTTACTTGACTTATTTATGTATTGATTCTTATCCAAGCAGTTAGTAGTGTAATTTGGGTAAGTGAGCTAGAATTGTATTTACAAATTTTACAATTTGGCAATGAGGAATGACGTTTGCAGTGATAAAAAGATTGAAGTGTTTAAAAAATTTACTTTTCTCAAGCACCACCACTACTGTGTTTGTATAGTGCACACCAAAGTGATACAGTTTAATGGGGAAAGAAATCTTTTCTTTTTTTCCCTACCTTTTAGAAACTGTCTCTAAATGATGATGTATTTGAAGCAGAATCTGACAGTGACTGGCAAAGTGAAACAAAAGATGATGTTTCACCAAGGAAGAAAAAGAAGAAGTCAAAAGATGGAGAGGATAGAAGTCCAGATGATCTGAAGAAGAAAAAGTCTAAGTCTGCAAAACTCAAAGAAAAACGCAGAACAGAATGTGAAAATTCCTCAGATTATTTGGTTTCAGATTCAAAACCAAAAAAAAGGACTTCAGAAACCAAGGAGGATTCAAAGGACCCAAAGAAGCAAAGGAAAGAAGATACTAAAGAAATCAAGAAAAAGAAGGGAGAAGTTAAAGATTTAAAAATAAAATCGAAAGAAGATTCTAAAGAAAGTAAAAAATCACGGAAGGATAAGCATGGAGATGTTCAGTTTGACTCAGAATCAAGTACTCTAGACGATGTATTTTCTCAAGGAACTGATAATGAAAATTCAGACTTAAATTCTGAAAATAAAGACGAGAAGGAAAAAGTAGTAAGTGGAGAAGAGAGACTGGAACAAGAAATTGCTGAAAAAGATTCCATTGCTGATAGGCATCTTGATGGCTCAGCAAGTAATGAAGATGAGAGTATTGATGTTAAGGTTAAAAGAAAGAAGAAAAAAATTCAGAGAGCTGAAGATTATAAAGAGGAAGGTAGAAAAGTGGAAACTCAAGATATCTATTTAGAGAAGAAAAGCATGAACAAAAAGCAAAAAGGTCACGAAAAAGTAAAAATGGTACCCGGAGAGCTGGAGAAAGTGTCACCTGCTCCTTCACCAGTGCAGAAGGGTTTGAAATTGAGCGCTGATGAAAGAGTGCGCAAGTCCACTGATTCAGCTGGGGAGGTAAGCGGTGTTAAGGCATTGGGGTGGGGGCTGGGGATTAAATCAAACATCTTTGAGGTACAGATATCTCAAAAGGCTACTGTTCATGATAGCAAAGAGAAAATACAAATTGGGAAGTTAATGAGCTGGATGAAGCTAAAGAAAGGCCCATCGCACAATATATAGGAGAGACTGAAAAAGTTCTGGATTCTGAACACTATAAAGGAGGGAACACGTTAGGAGAGAAGGGTGTCTTTAAACGTGAAAAGCATGAATTTCTCCTGGGTTTTATGTGTACTTACATAGAATGAAGTTTACTGTTCCTCCAAAGCATGGTGTCATTGTTAGCTTTGTTCCCCACACCTTCAACAATTGCCTCAGTTTGACTTTTTTCTACCTGTGTAGTAAGACGTTCAGTCTTGAGCAACTATCCATCCAACGCTGCACAATGAAGTGCACTTTTGAGCTAAAACAAACACTTGATCTCTCCTAAAAGCCAGCCACTCCATTATACCTTACATGTGTTAGCACCTACCTGAGAATTTGAATGCTGAAATTGCTTCTAAACCCAAGTCTCCCAGATAATTGTGCAGCTGGCTTGTCTTGTTAGAATTCCTGGGGTGCTTACAGAAAATGCTTAGTTTCAAGACGTGGTTTCATATTCATTACAAATGCTGTACCTGTTCTAAGAAATGAGCTAAGCAAATACTGGAATATTTATTATTTATTATTAATAAAGTAGTGTTTTAAGAAAAGCAGGATGGTAAAGGTAAAAGAAAAAAAAACAATGGAAAAAAACCCCAATATTTCTGGAATGTTTCTGAGAATATAATTCCTTCAGCTGCTTCAGACTGTTATAATACAGTTTGCAGTTCATAAATCTTTGGCTGCTCAAAGAAACCACTTTCTGATTTGCAACAGGGTTGCAGCCAAAACACCTTGATACTTACTGGCTTATATCCCACTTCTTCTGAGGCTACAATTTTGTGGCAGCAAGTTTCTTCTGTAGGTTCAGCTGTGGTCCTCTGCTTAAGGTTGTTGTATGTGTGGAGTAGGCCACTTTAAACATAAGGAAGTTGATTTGGGGATAGAGAAGTACGTGGCATAATCTCAGAGTAGAGCTACACAAAACAGTGTTTTTGCAGGAGCTTAGCAGTGAAAGCTCTTGTAAACAAGGTTAAGCAATTACTATGAGGCATAGCCCAGTTTCAGAAAGTTATTTAATTAACTGAAATTATATGGCCCTTTATTACTCAAGTATTTTCTCATTGTTCAAGGCTATAGCATTCATAAGAGACATCAGTGATGATAATCAGATAAATCTTTGGAATTCTGTTTTATGTACCAGTAGTGTAAAAATCCTGTCACCCCAAACATGAAGAAATCAACAGCAGATGAAGGCTGTTTTGCTTATGGCTCTTCAGCCAGCACCCTCAGTAAGTTGTCTGTATGCCTTTCTCATGGTCGTGCTCCATGGAAGGTCATACTCCTAGGTACCAAGGAAGCAAGGAAGACATTCTGCTCTTTGCTTTTTTTAGCCTAGGAGGCTTAAACAATGTTTTCTGTAACTGGCTCGTTACTCTCCAGAGCAGCTGTGGACTTGTTATATGGGTGGGCTTGGTGGAGAGTTCTGGAGATATTTTGGCTTCACTAAATTGTTGACCCAAGCAGATTATTCTTTTCAAATAAAATCATTGTGTATGTTTCGGCTACCTGACTTTCCTTATGTAGCTCTGATTACAGAACACTGTCATGTCAATTTATAACACGGTATTCTCTGTTTGGAGTCAGTTTGCATGCCGAACCATTCTTTCCATTTGATTTACCTCCAAAAATAAATGTGCAGTGTATGCTGTGCATCTGATCAGTATTGGAAATCTGGAATAGAATTCAGGATTACTGATTTTAACAGCCCCTTGGTGTAGCAAATATCTGGTAATCCTTTTAGTAAGTTACGGGTCTCCTCCTAAGTACTGGGCATCTGCCGGGATTAACAGCTCTCTGTGCTACTAGTTAATCATGTCAGTGATCAAAAGCTGAGGTTTTGTTGGGAGGAGGGAGGGGGTGAGAAGATGATTAAATGCCTGAGCTCTGCTAACACATCATGATACACCAAATTCATCTATTTTAATGGAAGTTTTTCCTATGTCAAAGAAATGGTAGCATTTAATGATAAATTCAGTCTGTAGTTCTTGTGGGGACTTCTTTTGGGGCAGTTTTTCAGAAAGCCAGTGCTATTTCATATACCAGGTTAGTGTCGGGGGCTGATACAAAGCCATGCCCAGGAGCCTTGTCCCGGCTACTCTGCAGTTTGGAATTTGCTGGCTGAATGGAGAGAGAGAGGATGACAGGAGGAGAAAGGCAACCTGCCTTGGTGGACGCAGTTGAATCCTATTTTGGCGAATTCGATTATATATATCTACATCTACCATAAATTTCTTCTGTGATATTGGATATTGTTAAGCTCTATCTTCTGTGTGGATGTGATGGGTTTGGGTGGATTTTTCTGAGTGTCTGTTTTTCACAAATGACTGTTGCCATAACATTCTGTATGTGTAAATTGGAAAACTTGGAACCTTCTGTATAAAATTTCAAGTTTTCTCAGTTAAGGTTCAAGGCAGTGCTATCATAACTGCTTTGAGTATGGTGCTACAAAGGTGTTAAATACTTAGAAATAATTACATTCTATTCAGGTTCAGTATTTGGAACAAATGAAAAGTTTGTAATTTTGGATTTCCTTCAGAATGCTGGTTTTGGCATATCTGCATCTCATGCCATAAAGCACCTTGCATGGCTGGGATGCAATAAAAATGTGAATTGAAGTTGTTTTATTTTGGAAATAACACCTCTCCTTTTATGGAAGAAGCCTTCACAGACTTAACTCCTGACTCACCTGTTTAATTCTTTTCTTAGGAATGTCCACAAATCTGTTATATACAGGTTTCAGTAGTATTCATTTTAAATATATTTTATTTTTGGAGTGGTGAAAGGAGTTTATTTTCCATTTTTTCTATACCACTTTAATTTGATCTTTGTTCTCAGTATCAGGAGAAAGAAGTAAAGAAAACTGAAGCAAAAGAAAAGTCTCAAAAAAAAGAATCTGAAAAAGAAGAAAAGAGCAGAAAAGAACAAAAGGGCCTAAAAAGTAAGTGCAAGCTGCTTAAAAGAGAGAAGGGAAAGACCCTTCAGCACATTGTCGTCTTATTTCTACAAGAGCAGATATTGTATAGTTCTGTAACGCATGCCAGAAACAAGAATTTGTGCTTTTATTTTAGGAAGCACAAGTCTGCTGTTTAATGGCTTTGTTAATATATGCTTCATGAGAATGTTGTATGTATTTTCATGTATGAAGCGTGGAAGTTTATAGAAATCTCTAACGTTTTTTGTAGACAAGTCAAGATTTTGCCCTTTTTCATTTAATATTGTCAACTATGCTTCTGTGGCATGTAACAGTAATCTTTTTTTAGAGGAATTCATCCAACGGTTGGTTATTTCCAGAAGTGTTCTTATGATACTATGAATACACACTTTCTATGTTTAGAAGAACTAGTAGAGGTTTCCATCAGACAAACTTCTTGCCTCTTGCTTTAGCCACAATGATGAGTTATATTATACAACCCTTAAAATATCACCAGAACTGGATGATTTGATACATGAAGAAAAATGTCTAGGTTGTATTTCTATTCTTAATAGTATAATGGAGTATTAATGTTACCACTTTTGATCCCAGTAAAATTCCGGATGATTTTATTCAGGATAAATTCCCTCACTACTCTGATGAGGATGAACTGAGGAAAAATAGGTAACTCCAACTTTGATGATCATGAATGGGATACAGGAGGAGCTGTGATGCTTCAAATAGCTGTTGCTAGAGAATCATCTTTTACCGAAAGCAGCATAGATGCTTACAGTGCTTAAGAAAAGTAGTAACAAACAGAATGATTAATTATTGTTGCTTATACAGCATGTGTCCTTCGTCTGTTCATCACAGATACTGAACCATATTTTCAAAGCAGTAATTTACGCATAATTCTAAACTACATTTCTTAAAAGGAAGATGGTACTGAAAGCAGTCAGAACTCGGGCTTGCCAGGGTAGCTGGAGGTGAACCAGCTCTTCCCGATTTTTGGCTTATGTTGTTAAGCTTGCTCCTGTGTTTCAGCAATGATTAACTTACGGAAAGAGAACAGACCTTTTCTAAATGGACTCTGGTCACTCACTTAAACTTTGTTATGTAATAGACTTTAGTGGCTCAAGTAGTCACTCTTGGTAACTGTCTTAATATTCTAGGCTTTAAGGACATCAAAAGTGCATTTGACTTGTTTAATGTAGCTTCAGAAGAAAAAAGTGAATATTCTGAGAATAACTGCAAAAGAGAAGAATCTTCGCTAGAATATAAATTCATAGAAGAATTAAAATCAAAAGACAGCAAGGTGTACAAGGAAAGGAGGAACATAAGAGATGAAACAGACACATGGACTTACATTGCTGCAGAAGGTGATCGAGAAGTAGTGGATGTGTGTCAAATGGAGAACTCTGGTGAGCAGTAGAAACAAATGCAGGGGAAATTTGAGCACTGCCAGTTAATATTTTCTCCATTCCTGCTTGCATCTTTTAGTGCTCCAATTCTTGTCTCCCCAGGAGGCTGAAATGATGGGTTTTTTTTGAAACTCAGTGTGTCTCTGCTATTACAGTAACGGAGTGTTCACCATCTCTTATCACTTCAGCCTAATTTATTACAACAAAGAAACAGTTTGTTTCAAGTAAAAGCATTTTATGTCCGTTTGTAACGTAGCCTTCATTGTTTGGAACCATTCCACGCTGACTTCCGGAGTCTATTTGAATGAAAGTGGTAGTATGTTAAGCTGCTGATCGTTGAAGCAATGGCAGGCAATAAATGGTTTAGAAATGTATAAGTTACTTATTACTTGTTCTACGTTTTCTCTTCCGTAAAACCAAATACATGATAGATGGCAAGCAACAAGTCTTGAGTTTGGGTATGGACATGCAGTTAGAATGGCTGACACTAGAAGACTTTCAGAACCATCTTGATGGAGAGGATGAGAATCATGTGTCAACAGAACCGATATCAAGTAGTGAGTACTTGCTGGGAGGAAGGGGCATTTCTTTGCTGGTGTTTCAAAGTGAAATATCCTATAACTGCGTTGAATTCATTTTCTAGCTCTCCTGAGGGATGCTGTTAAAAGTGGAGATTATATGACCGTAAAGATGGCACTTTCTTCAAACGAGGAATATAATCTGGATCAAGAGGTAATTTTTCTGCAATAGAAGTATTGGAGAGGGGTGGGAGGAAAGAGTACAAATTTGGCTTGTTCGAAAGTTTTCCCCTCTTGCTAGTAGAAGATTTCTGTCTCACCTTAGGAAAAAAAGCACAAGGTGAGAGAAGACAGTACAGAATTTGAGGCTTCAATATTTTTTTATCCATTTCTTCCAAAGAAAAAATGGAATTTAATAAAGTATAGTTTGATAGAAGCATCCCAGTAGCTGGATTTCCAGCAGATTTGCCCACTGGATTTAACTGAATATTAAATTTAGAACTTTACATGGTATAAGGAATGATGATACCCATCAGGTCAAGTGGCTAAACTATGTTAAATATCTATGCATGCAGAAAAAAAAAAAACAACCACCTGAATGTTCTGTTTGACAGACTGGGACCACTTCACTCCATGAATAATTTGTTTTCTGACAGTTCTTCATGAGCCATGTTCTTACTGTTTTTTCTTTCAAAAATGTATTTTCCTGTTAAATAGTACTATAGTTCCATTTATGAGGATTAAAATCTCTGATACCAGTATTTTCACTGGTGATCTTGTGTAGTTGTTTTATGTAGCATTTTGAGAATTATACATTGTGCTAAGAGTTCTGTAGCATAGTAGAAAAGATGCCAAATGAACTGCTGAGGCAAGCATGGTTCTTTGAATTGTAGTGTCTGTTGGAAAATGCAAGAATGAGTGAGGAGACTGGCCACTCACAGAAGTCTCTTCATACTTATACTCTGATAAAATCCAAAAGCAGCATTGTGGTAGCAGCTGACTTGAGCCATTGTGTTTTTCTTCCAGTGGCTGCTGATTTTCCACTGTCTTGCTGTCTTCCCCACTCTCAAATACCTTGCTGCCTTTCTTCCTGGCTGATTCTGTTTTTCCTCCTTGTTCTGGTCCTCCGCACATTACGGGTTTTGCAGATTGTGGAGCTCAGAGTGCGAGGCCTGTGGACATGAGAAGTGGGAGGTGATAGTTTGTCAGTATCTGGCAGCCATTTATGTGTGAATTCTTCTGCCAGGGAGGGGAATCTTTGTGAAACATGTTAACACACTTGAAATTTTTGTCTTCCAGCTTTGATTTATCTTAAAGTACTTGATTATTTTTTTTTTTTTTTTTGAATGGCAATGATTCTTGTTGCAGGACTCAAGTGGAATGACCCTAGTAATGCTTGCTGCTGCTGGTGGGCACGATGACCTTCTCCGGGTCCTAATCAGGAAAGGAGCTAAAGTTAACGGTAGACAGAAAAATGGAACAACTGCATTGATACAGGCAGCTGAAAAGGTTGGCTTGGTTATTGTCATATTTGTGGTTCTTGGCTCTTTTACTTATGTTTAAAAGCAGTACACATTTTTTTCCCTTGGATGATGCCTAAAAAGTAGTTAGCAGGGTATAGCAGGGTGACCTTAACTGCATAATTTCAGCAGCTGTGGTTACTGTAGTGGAAATAAATTCTGATCACAAACCCTGCCCTAAGCAGAGAATATCATAGGGCTACTTAGAGGGAAAGTGGAGGCAAAGGATAGTTCTGAATTTGTCTGTCATGGGGACTGAAGTTCTTGTGTTAGAATTGCTTGTTATGATCTCTGGCTACACAGGATCCAAACTTGAGAGACTGAGAGCAAATCTCTGATTAAGCAGGGTTTACTGTTTGAGAGTTGGGAGATGGAGACGGTGGCAAGCTCTTCTCAAACTAAGACCAGCTAGACTAGTAAGTTAGAGGGTGTTTCATGGGTGCACTCTTTTGCTCAAGTTGGTTCATGTGTTTTCCCATGTGCAGTAGATACAAGGCCAAAAGGGAGCTTGATTCCCATTTGGTGATTAATGCAAACATACTGTCTTCTTCCCATGGTGTTCACTATTGCAAGATTTAGAAAAAAGTAAGAATTGTAAATACTCATGGCTATTTACTTTCCCGAGTCTGAATTGCTCTTTATTAGCCATGGGAGAGAACAATGTTAATTGTGTCCTGCCTCATGCTTTGGATTTTACTGATGGATTTTAAATAAATGTCACTTTATATTCTGAAACAAAACTAGAATATTTTCTACTTACATGTCTTGTGGTTTTGTTGTTTGTTTGTTTTTTTTTCCAGAATTTTCTAACAACAGTAGCTATTCTTCTGGAAGCTGGGGCATATGTGAACATGCAGCAGAGCAGTGGTGAAACTGCTTTAATGAAGGTAAATTCAGTGCTTGTCCTGACACAGTTTAATAGTAAATACTTTTGGCAAACTAATAAAACATAAAGTATATTTGTAGAGTTGATTTAGGGAACATGTACTATATTTGAAATACAAATACTACTCTTAGTTATTCTAGGCAGTGTTTTAATCCATTTTTTTTAATGTACTGTTATATCTAAACAATAAATGCAGATGCCCTCAGCATACAGTGTTAAATGTGGCTCATCATCCTCTTCCATTGTTTGGCTCAAAGAAATGCAGTTGTGATCTTAAAACTGAGATAATCTGATTGTCAGCAGGAAGAGAAAAATTTCAGAAAGGAGAATCTTTCACTTGAGTGTTGCTGTGATTGACTTCTGTCATTTCGCCACAGGCCAGAAATAAACCATTTTGCAGTCTCCTTCCCACTGCCTGTTCTGCACCTTTACTCCTCCCATCACAAAGGAAATTTTGTTGTTGTTGTAATGGGAGAATTCTAAGACCCTTAAAACAGTCTGTGCGTCTCTTAATTTTTTTTTTTTGTTTATATCAAATAATTTCACCAAAGTTCCCCTTCCCGATAAACTTGCTGTATTTATATGTAGGCTGTTTAAGGCAATTTGTTTGCAGAAGAGACTAGAAAAACTTTTCTGTCCAAGACAATGTGGTATTGTTTCTCTTCTGTCCTCTGCAAGGCTTAACAAGTGTGTGGAATTCACATTTTCTATAAAGAAAATAACACACTTGTGGTTTCCTCAGCCACTTCAGTCCAAAATCTCTTCATAGTTTGGCTACCTCCATGAACCTCAGTTTTGACCTTCATTGTTTTTAAAAGTTTTATTAGTATTTGATGAACAGCTGTACATACTTTCTAATTGGCAGCCTACAGTGACTTATTCCAGATATTTGTTTTGCTGTGCAGATACAAAGAATAGTGTCTTCATTTCCAGTAATTTACTGGAACAAGTTTAGCCATGTGTGGATAAACATATAAATGTGTTTATCAAGTCACTCTTACTTAACCTTAGGAGTTGGATCATACTTTTTAAAAGAGAGAAAAAGTCTTGGCACATAATTTCTTTCTCTGAGGTGGTGTGTGATTTTTGTGGGGTTTTTGTGGGGGCAGGCAGGGTTGGTTTGGTTATGGAAAATTATGGATTGAAAGCACAGATGAAAGTTCAGAGCTGAGACAAATTTCAGAAGTTAACTTCTGAAAGGCCTGATGAAGATAGACATTTATATCTCTTGTGCCTTTCCTTAATTCGTCTGAGTGAAGTGTTTGAAAGCAAGTGGCCAAGAGCATGTGTTTGCATTCTTCAAAGTAAAGCTTTCTTTAGACTTTTCTGTACTTTTGTCAAGTCTTCAGCTGATGTGCCCTGAAATTCTTGCTGTAAGTAACATTGAACAGCCTTGGACACTTACGCAGTTGATAACGGTGATGGTCTAACATAGCTAAATAACAATTGGGGGCAAATTCTGTTCATTTACTGCACACCTGAAGTACCATTTAAACTAAGATTCCTAGAAACAGACACTTGGAAGTGTTACTTTGGTCATTCTGAATACTCGTTCTGAATGCAGAAACCCATTTATTCAGGTAAACAATTGCAAGAAAGTTTACAGTTATTGAACTCTAGCAGATTACATGTTTTCACAGAACTTTTGGGGTTTGTCTTCTCTCTTTTTTTTTTTTTTTTTCCTAATTAAGACCATTTGGTCACCCTGAGTGTTGCTGCTTCTGTGGGATCAGGTGTGTAGTGTTGCCTGGGTAAAGATAAGATACTTATGGAGTGTGATCCTGAGTTTTGAGTTGTGTTAGCATTCGCAGAGCAAATGCCTAAACTTGTTTTCTGAACTGTAACTAATTTTGGATTTTCATTTATTTCTGCAGTTCTGCTTACTCCAATGTTATGCTCTGTTCTAACGGGGGATTTCTCATTGTTGTCCATCCTTCCATCTTCTCACTTTCTGCACAGGCTTGTAAAAGAGGGAATTCTGATATAGTGCGGCTTATGATTGAAAGCGGAGCAGACTGTAACATTTTGTCAAAGCATCAGAACAGTGCACTGCATTTTGCTAAACAATGTAATAACGTACTGGTGTATGAGCAGCTCAAGAGTCATTTGGAAACGTGAGTAAACTGTACTTTGAAGTTTGTTCTGGTAAAGTTTGCAATACTGGGCATGTCATAATTTTGGTTTAAGTCAAGGGGAAGAGGGCAAGATTTCAGGAAAGAAAACAGATCTGGTTTGGGCAGGAAGCTAACCTATAAATCATGTGAAATGAAAATGATGTGAGCTAACAGAATTAGCAGATGCTTGCTTAAACACTGAGTAAAAAGGTTGAAAGGAGGAAAAGGGAATTACTAGAAGTGAAAGATTCCTTAAACTAGAAATACAGCAATCGGGAAAACTAAAAGGTCTATAAGCACCAGAAAGTTGATTGTAAACTTTTGTTAGGGCATGCGAAATAAAATACCTTGCTAAAAAGCATAAAAAAATAGAAACAAATAAAAGAACACCAAACAAAAACACCATGAAAAGTCAGTGCAGATAGTTAGGATGTTGGACCCTTAAATGTCAGCGGACGTCTGTGAGCGAGAGTGCCAGGGTAAAGCTGTCATGCCAGTAAATGGTGGAAATAAAAATCTTCCTTGTGCAACAGAATGACTGAAGAGCAGTGCAGTGTATGTGGTATGTGAAGCGGTGATGTCATATGGTCATGTAAAATATACTGAGCTGATGAATATGGATGCTAAATGGAGACAAAGAGAAGGAGCAAGCTCTTTAAGTATCAATTTGGAAGAATACTGGTAGTTAATGTATCAGGGCAGAAAATCATAACCGACAATCTCTAAACTTGGAGAAGACTCAAGGAGGGTCTCAGAGCTTCTGTGGCAGGTGAGATTTTGCCATGAATGCATAGTTAGTGCTGGAAGAACACTGTCTCAGTGCAAGATCCTTTTATTGGTTTATGATGATTTTATCCTAACGATTTATCTATATAATATAAGACAATCTATCAATGAGTTTGTAGTCAAAGCTCATTCTCTTCTATTTTGGTGTTTAGAAGGCCCTAGCTGTTTTCTGTTTCTGATGTCTCGTGTTTCCCACCAGCTAACATCCTAAATCTGTCCTGACACAAAGTGCCTTGTAATGGTCACTGATATGTGCTGTAGTACTACAGATACTCTTATTCTATTTTAAGTAGTTATTAGTGCTCTTTCCTTTAGAACGTTCTTAAATACTAAATTTAAGGATACTAAGTCTAAAAAGGAAGATCTCTGAGCAAACACTCCCGTACGATCATTGCAGCGGTAGTCACAATGGAGCCCTTCTGTAAGGCAGAGAAATTTGTGAAACATTTGCAAAGGGAAATGTCAGGTAAAAAATGTTTTAGTGCAAACCAGTAAAATACAATTAAATACATTTCCAGGGCAAGGTTGTATTCATCTATGAATTCTAAAGGAACTCAGTTATGAAGTTACAGAATCACAGCAACACGGAATGGTTGAGGTTGGAAGGGACCTCTGGAGGTCATCTTGTCCAGCCCCCCTGCTCAAGCAGGGCCAGCTAGAGTCGGTTGCCCAGGACCCTGTCCAGACAGTTTTTTAGTATCTCCAAGGATAGAGACCTCCTAACCTCTCTGGGCAACCTGTGCCAGTGCTTGGTCACCCTCAGAGTAAAAAAGTGTTCCCTGATGTTCAGAGGGAACCTCCTGTGTTTCAGTTTGTGCCCATAGTCCCATGTCCAGTCACTGGACACCACTGGAAAGATCCTGGCTCTGCAGTCTTTGCGCCCTCACTTCAGGTATTTATTGATAGAGATAGATAGATAGATATACATACACATTGATAACATTCCCCTGAGCCGTCTCTTCTCCAGGCTGAACAGTCACAGCTCTCTCAGCCTTTCCCCATAGGAGAGATGCTCCAGTCCCCTCATCATTTTCACGGCCCTTCATTGGAGTCTCTCCAGTATGTCAGTGTCTGTCTTGTAGCGAGGAGCCTGGAACTGGATGTAGTACTGCAGGTCCTCAACCTACTGGCAGTACTTTGCCTGATGCGGCTCAGGATACCATTAGCCACCTTTGCAGCAAGGGCACGTTGATGACTCGTGTTCAGCCTGGTGTCCACCAGTTCCTTTTCTGCCAAGCTGCTTTCCAGCTGGGTGACTCCCAGCATGTCCTGGTGCCTGGGGTTGTTCCTCCCCAGGTGCAGGACTTTGCACTTCTCTTTGTTGAACTTCATGAGGTTCCTGTTGGCCCATTTCTCCAGCCTGTCCAGGTCCCTCTGGATGGCAGCACGACCCCCTGGTATATCAGCCGCTCCTCCCAGTTTTGTCTCGTCTGCAAACTTGCTGAGGGTAC
Source organism: Theristicus caerulescens (assembly GCA_020745775.1). Taxonomy (NCBI): domain Eukaryota; kingdom Metazoa; phylum Chordata; class Aves; order Pelecaniformes; family Threskiornithidae; genus Theristicus; species Theristicus caerulescens. The sequence goes on along the minus strand of CM036559.1, from coordinate 113,655,045 downwards.
GCTGTCCCATCATCTAGCCTATTAATGAAGATGTTAAACAGGGCTGGACCCAGTAACGACCCCAGGGGTACACCAGTGGTGACTGGCTTCCAACTAGACTGTGCTACTGATTTTTGCTGAATTAATGCATTCTGATCTAGTTTCATACTGGGAGGAAAGTATTGTGATGCCAGTATTTTTAATGCGCTGTAAAGCTTGTCTGAGGTATTGTAGATCACCACATCTAACTTCTGAGCAGAGAGAAGCTATAAGGAATGTTTTCTTCTTACAGCAGGCTAAATGGAAAAAAAGTGCTAAGGGCATAAAAACTAATAATAATTTTTTGAACATAGAAAACCTGTTAAAGTGTACAGGGGCAGTTGAAGTGGATAAATGGAGTATGCTGATTCTTCCCCAGGTTTTGAAGGCAATGGCAAGCATGCAGATAAAAGGGATCTGCCACCTGCTGTTCAGTGTATTGTAACCTTGTCACTCACCCACTATTTGATGCCTTTTCCAGTTTGTTTCCTATTTAAAATCTGTCACCTTCAGTTTTGGCTAATCTGAATAATGAGTTTTGGAAGATCTTGAACATGTAATTTTGCCAGTGAAATGGCAGTTGAAATTAAGTATTGATAAATGCAAAGTGATGTCCCAGGGGTATCACTGTAGTAATGTGAATTATACAGGGAGTAACACAGCTCTTGCCAACTGAGGAAGCTTCTAGACTCATTACCTGAAAATACCAGTTCAGTGCTTGACAGTCAAAAAGGAAGGTAATGTAGTAGTAGGTAGTAGTAGTGGAGCTGAAAATAAAATGTAAAACCATGGTGTCCGAATGCCTTAAATAGCAGGTGCCATTCCAGTTACGTTGCTTCAAAAACAGGTGAAGCAAAGAGGAAAAGTAAAGATGATCAGAGATACGGAGTAGCTTCTGTGAGGGTAGACTGAGGGAGGTGACACACGTCACCTTGCGGCAGATTAAAAGGTCAAAATTTAAAATAAAATCAGAAAACAACAAGAACAAAAAATAACCCAAAGCCATGAGGCAGGTTCTACAGGCCATCCTGTTAAATGATGTAGTGGTAAGTTTGAAGTGGAGGAGTATTTTTGCACAGAAAAACTGAATTATGGATTTCATTGTTGCAGAATGCTGTGGTCACAAATGCGTGGGATTTCAGAAGGGATTAAGTAGATCTAAGGAGAGGTGTGATTTGGCTGCAGTCTCTAGTTTTGGATGCCTCTAAATCAGATTGCTGGAAACTAGGACAGTGTACCAAAAAGACAACTGTTTAATTTCCAGTATTTAATACGGCTTTGTCTGCCATCTGGAAACTAGGCTAGATGGGCTTCCGGGCTTCCTTTGGTATGGCAATTCTTGTGGTTTCTTTCCGATCAAACACTGAAGTTTTAGATTCTGCAGATGGTAATCTCAGCTAGCATGGGGGGAAGTGTGCTTTGAATAATGGCTCAAAAAGCTATAAAGCTGAGAGAGCCAGGACCTTTGCCTTGCAAAAGCGTTTAAAACCCATTTGTGTCAAAACAGCTTTCTGAAGAGGATTACTTAATAACCTGCTTGTAAAAGTGCCAAATGCTGTTAGTTAATGTGGTCTCTCTTGAAGGCTAAACTGGTCGCTTGAATTAACACCCCCCAACCCAAAAACCAAACAGGAAACCCCCAATTTGGCTATTTAATGGTCATGTTGCTACTTTTTCACTGCATTTTAGTAGAGTTAATTGGGAACTGCATTTTTTCAATAGCATTGCCAGTAAAATTATACAGTAACTTATTTATTTTTACATTGTACTTGCAGCCAGGTTGATAAATCAGCCACGCTGGGGAAGTGGTTGTCTGTTTCTGTTTGGCCACTAGGTACATACTGATGGTTTGGGGACATCTTTCTACATAAAGAGCTTTCAAAATATGTGGCTAGTTGGAATTTTTTTTTAATCTGCTGCAGTGCCTTTGTCTCAGCTTTTTATTTTTGTGGACCCGATAGCTGAATTTCACAAACAGATCACTGAGAAAATGGTTTATTAACAAAGTACTGGGACTTGGGGTTCATCTAGGCATAAAGGCTAGTGATCAAGGCATTTGCTCCTGAAAATCGGGAATCCAAAAAGGTAACGTGGAATCCTTTTTTACGTCAGCTCTCATTGTCCGTCTGGTAAAGTAATGTTACTATGTGAAGTACAGGCCTCACTTGTTTGGTCTTTTAGGCTCTCAAGAGTAGCAGAAGATACCATCAGGGATTATTTTGAAGCTCGTCTTGCTTTGCTGGAGCCAGTCTTTCCAATTGCGTGTCATCGCCTCTGTGAAGGGCCAGACTTTTCTACGGATTTTAACTATAAACCCCCACAAAATGTGCCAGAAGGTAAGGGGTTTGTTGTTGTGGTGGTGGGTTTTTTTGTTGTGGGTTTTTTTGGTGTGGTTTTTTTTTTTTTTTTTTTAATAGAACAATGTGTTAAGAAACTGCCTTGTAAGTATGTCTTAAAGTATCTGCTATGCGAAATTATTTTTGTATGACATTATATGGCATTACATTACATTAAGGATGCTCTGATTATGGAATATAGGGAGAGGAGCAATGTTTTGATGCATTGTGGGTGGGGTTTTTCTATTTTTTAAAGAGTTTTTTTTATTGCCACATACACAGCTGCTTTCTTCTGTTCATGGGTTACGGTAGCTTTGTAGGGTTACATTAGCTAAGTAATAGGTATTATAGGAAAGGAGTGGTTTACCTTAGAATTAATAATTTTGAAAAATCTTAATCTAAGAGCATACTTAGAAAATCTCCTAGTGGGTCATCTTGTTTAGTAAGATGGTACCTAATGCACTGGAGTCTCGGAGTATAGTCACAGCACTGTCAAAGGCAGCCTAGAAATACTATAGAAAAGAAGCCAGCATCAATCAACTCTGTTTTTCCCACAGACCCTTTGAAAAAGCTGGGAATCAAATTCCCAAGATACTTGGGAATGTTTCTTCATTCTTTTGGGAATCCAGCTACTAATCTCTGATGCTTGGCTTAGCCAAGTCATTTTTATTCACCTTTTGAGTATATCAGGGAAATAGCTACCGATACTGATTTTTCTCGAAATAATACCTTATTGTGACTGAAATACTGCTTAAACTAAGATTGAAAGTGTTTGTGTCTGCCTGGTTTTCTGGTTGTTAAGAGTTGTAATAGAAGTCTTCCAGTTCTTGATTATAGGTATCCTTTATAGAATTAAGAAACCTCATATAAGTTTATGTATTAAAATGAGGTATTTGTGGGTATTGAAGAGTGTTGCTTATTGAATTTCAGTGCAGTTCATAAAGATCTATAATTGACTGGGCTGGGTTGTCCTTACCAAGAGAACAGACAACCCAAATCACACTAAATTCATAACTCTCTTCAGGTAAACCTAAAACCACAGAGGTGAACCGTACCGAGGACTGCTGTATCCATTTTGCTTTCCTTTCCGATAGCCACAGAAATTATTTCTGCTGCCAAAAGACCTTAACTTAGTGACCAAGTCAGTTGTGTTCTGTGCTGGGATCCACTGGCTTTGGGAGACTGCATTTCTGCATGTTGCTTTGATACTCCATTGATATTTAATATATACTATATAGTATTTATATATATATTTGTACCTGTCTTCAAACGTTCGGTGTATGCAGTTGTTCTAAATAATGGATCTCATTTCAAATTCATGTGACTGAATTGCCTTCCCTTTCAGGATCTGGAATTCTTCTCTTTGTTTTCCATGCAAATTTCTTTGGTAAAGACGTCATTGCTCGGCTCTGTGGACCATGCAGTGTACAAGCTGTGGTTTTAAACGACAAATTCCAGCTCCCTGTATTTTTGGTAAATCTTTTCGTATAACTGATTCACTGTAAAACTGCTTTATAAAGTCTTCATGGAGCAGCCTGGGAAATCTTAGTGCCTTCATTTGGATTTTGAGTATTGTGATGAAGCATTTTTTTTATCATAATAGAGGTTTTTTAAAAATGAAACTTAATTCTTCTTTGTATATGGAGAGAACTACAAACCTTGCATATACTAGACTCCATAAAAATGTATGCCTTAAAAGGCAGGGACATAGTGCTGGACAGCCTGCTTCCAGGTGGCCCTGCTTGAGCACCAGCTGGTGCCTGGTTGGACCAGGTGACCTCCAGAGATCCCTTCCAGCCTCAACCCTTCTGTGATTCTGTGACTTCAGAACTGAGGGTTTGAGCAGGCAGGTGAGAATTCTGAATGTAAAGCTGTTTCACTTCTCAAATTCACCTAGCCGATCAAATTGTGACCCAAGTAAGTTCTTAAATATAACTACTTTGCCTTGTTTTAACAACCTACCTCATATTTCGAATGATTAATTCCTAATTTTTTATTTATTTATTTTACATCTATTAAATGCATCACTATGCATGCTTTTTCAAGTCATCTTGTTTTCTCTGTGGTCGCACCAAAGGTTCTTTGCAGTGTACACAACTTTCTTTCAAAAAATGCATAGTTAAAACGTTGTGTTCTATTAGTCCACTTGCACAGCACTTTCAGCCATATCCTGCCATTAACTTCATCCATTTTCTTTTTCCTTTTAGGATAGTCACTTTATTTATTCCTTCAGCCCTACTGCAGGCCTTAACAAGCTTTTTATACGGTTGGCAGAAGCTCCTACTGCCAAGGTACAAAGTGTTCTTGAAATTAAATGTGTATGTTAGTTTATTGTGCAATAACTCTTCCATAGTCTAAATGCTTCTAGTTGTATGTCACAAATGTAAAACTAAGGGCTTTCCATCGTCTCCTCATCCCACTTCCCATCAGTTACAGTTCCATCCTGTGACGTTGCCAGAACTTCAGAACGTTGCCCAGGGTGTTAGTTCTGTCATAATTAAATGGTTTTGTGCTGCAGTCAGAATAATTCATGCACCAGGATAAAGTAATGTTACAGCAAAACATTTTCCCCATCTATATTGTGAGTTTAATGACTGACAGATACATGGAGTGTCAGTTATTTTTTGCATACAGATGGTTTTGCTTGTGTGTTTAGGAGAACTTGGAAGTATTTACTAGGATATGCAGTCTGCTTTTAAATAGCCTGTGTAGTCTGTTGTATTTTCCAGGTGGTTTGGGCAGTAGTCCCACTAGATGTTGCAAGATGAATAACAGATCCTGTTCTGGTAGCATTTATTTTGTCCTTGGAAGATGCACCAGTAAATTTTCTAGATCTTCAGATTTATACTCTTAAATGTTTTATTTTGCGCCCCCCCCCCCCTTTTTTTAAGGGAAAAAATTGAACTCATATTCAGATGCAAGTATATGTGTTTGTCTAGTTCAGATTTGGGGCTAACTTGTTTAAACACCACCTAATGCAGCAGTATTCTGCTTGAGTCCTTCACAAGCCATCCATACTTCAGCGGGGCTGCTATAAGCTGATTTTTATTAAACACAGATTGTGAATTCCTGTGTCTTTTTCTTTCTCAGTCACTAGCAATTGTATGCCTCTTCGCATGCTGTTCTTACATTAGAAGTGTTTAACACAGTAGTTACACGTGAACAATCTTTATACGAAACCTTTGTTTGCTTTTACAGGTAAAGCTGCTAATAGGCGCGTACCGAGTGCAGTTGCAGTGACCTCACAGCTGCGAGCATGCTGAGCGGACTGACACTTTTTTGGATATACTTCCGATTTCCTCGGTTTAGAGACTGACAAAGCAGTTTGGAACTTTTTGGCACCACCCTCTTAAGACTTAAGTTCCCATCTCGCTGTCACTCGTTGGCAGTCACATAGGAAAGTGTGTGTTGGAGAGCAGTTGAATACAATGCGCTGGTGGGACAGGGTTGTCAGCTTTTTTTACTTTGTACAGATGTAGATGTAAGTATTTGTGCCAATACATATAATTCTGTTTTTCTTTAACTTGTGGAGTCCAGACTGCATATTTCAGCTTTTCCACAATGTGGAATGGTGCATATAAGAACTATTTAAGGTAACCACGTGAACTGTCTTTTTTTAATAGAAAGATCTTTTCCATTTGTAAACTAAAATTTTTTACTTACTCTGACTGTAACATTTCTATGTAAAATGCAGAACTGTCACATTCTTGGAGCCGTGGGCAGAAATTACACTTTGAAGTCACTGCATTCGATTTAACTTTGAGTTGCTGAGGGCTGTGATCTGGTTTGGAACTTTTCCTGCTGCTGTCTCCTGATGAGAAGGCAGTTGTGCTCAGAGTGATTCCCTTCCAACGCGCACGTTAGGTCTGCAGGTATGAACAAAGACATTTGAATAGGCTCAATTCATAGAGGATTGCAATCAGACTCCTACTTATATCAGTGTTCTAAAACCGTTTTTGTATTAGAGAAGCAACTCATAGTTTTACAGACTTCTTAACTTTTTGAGTTCTTAGTCAAGTGACATACGGGAAAACAAATACAAGCTGAAAACAGCAAACCAGAAAACTTGTAACTACCTTCAATGTGCAGGCAGTGCTTTTTGTAGACAGGAAGATACATAGAGGATTTCAGATGTTCTCAGCCTGACAGATGAGAACTTGTCTTGTCCTTTAATTCAGAAATTCAGTTCCTCAGTGCAAAGAGCTGCTATCTTTTTGGGTTTTTTATTTAAATGACCCATTTTATCAGATGACAGCAGTCCTGTAATGGTCCTGTGCTATAAAATACATGTAATACTTCTGCATGAAGTATAGAATATTTTTCTTTGTAAATTAACCAACATCTTGAAAAGGGGGGGGGGGGGGGGGGGGGAGGAAAAAAGAAAAAAAAAAATCCAGATTGTGCCTTTGCTGTTCTGGTTGCCACATGTAGTTTACACGCCACTATGTGCCTATATTGTTAGCAAAACTATTGTGAATAAATTCTTAATGTATTTGAGTGCTCGCCATCAAAATGGTGCAGATGTATTAAGTATCCTTTTAAGAACTGTGGCTTTTTAATATAAAGGTCAATTAACCAGTTTTTAATTTTTGGTTTTTGAAAGTTTAAAACTTTCCTATTTAAGAGATGCCAAATGAGTAACAAAGCACACTATTTCAATTTTGTGGAATGTCACATTAAGCTATATAAAACTAGAACAGCAACATGACATACAACTACTCATTTCGGTTTTGATTTAGAATAGTTGTCTATCTTCTTGCAAACAGTATTGACGAGATATTAACAAGTCTGGGTTTTGGACAGACTTGGTACCTCCACCTCTCTGAAATATGTTAGATACCTCATTTTGCTAAGTGTGAACACCTGAAATGCATGAAAAGCACTGGCTGAGATGCAGGTACGTCGCCACCGGCACTCGGGACTTTGTGTAGCTCTTTTTAGTCACTCTGCATAGCCCTGGAAGACGAATAAGGAAAGGGGACAGTCGTGGTTCGTTATGTCGGAGCGAGCGACGGTTCCCCCGTACGCGGCTGCCCCTTCCTCAGGGGAAGCGTTGCCCAGGTAACAGCGCAGAGCCTGCGCGATCAGCTCTGTACAGCGCATCAGTGGTAGATGGTCGAGCTGTTCAAGGTGCGGACAAAAGGGTTTTGAACAAACGTCCATATAATATAGATGCTATTTAGAAACTGTTGTACAGTCTAACTTTAAAATGTCTAGTAATGCTCCAAGAGTTGACAGAGCAAGTAGTTTGTCAAAGGCTGGTTGATTTTCGGGTTGGTTTTGTTCAGGGTTTTGTGTTGGGGTTTGGTTGTGGTGGTTTTTTTTTTTTTTTTTTTTCTCCTTGAGGCATTTGGGAGAGAGGAAGGAGTTTTACAGGACATGGGAATAAAATCTGGGTTCGTGATGCTTTTATGGAGGGATGGATTTTGCAGCCATCTTCCTCTTAGCTGGTGATACAAATTCAAAATCCCTACTGAAGATGCATAAAAGGCATATGAAAAGATGTTTGAAGCTGGTTTCTGTCTGATTTTATTAATGGCTTTTATCCAGGTGCTAAGAAAAAGGGTTTGGTGGACAAAAGATGAAGAGAAAGTAGCTACAATAAAAACCAATTCTTTAGGCACTGTGGAGAAATACCTCAGTTTCTTTTTGAAGCAAGGCTAAGCAGCTGCAGTTACTATGAACTGCAATGGCAATAAATTGTTCTGAAGGCTTGGATTCATGATCTTTCACTGCTCCACCACTGGTACTTGTGTTCCTGACTTCTTTCACAGGCACTGCAGGTTGGTGGGTGATGCAGCTGACTTTATTCACAGGTCCTCGGTGCTTTCTGCACCTGTTTTTCAAAAATAAGATGGTTTTTGATCAGTCCGGATGGAAGAAAGCTCTTCCAATATATGGAAGAGACAGGTAGCACAGAGCGCAGTTGCCATCTTAGCCAGCTGGGATTGTTCAAAGTGCCTGAGGGCTGTCCTAAAATGTTGTGCCTGCCTGTACCTGCTGTAATTCTGTTATCTCCATTTGCCTTCCCATACAGAACTGGAAAATAGTCAGTGTAAAATCTTTTTTGTTTAGGTCATCTGTCAGAGCAGTGGCAGGCTGGTAGTGTGGGAGCTGAGACAGCATTGCTATGGGAATGCATCATGCAGGATCTTTAGTTTTCCTGGAGTCTCCCTCTGTAACGTGGAGCTGTAACAGAGTCTTATCTTTTAAGAATGCAAGAGAACTATACAGGCCGCATTTTTCTGAGCTACTAGGGCAGCATGGGCATGCACTGCAAGCCCGTCGCTGAATCCTCACGCTTTAAAATTCCTCAGCTTTTGTGTCCCATGTAAATGGGGAAAATATTTTTCAGATTCTGAACCTGTCTTAAAAATATTTGAGTGAAAGGCAAAGACAAGGGTTAGGAAAAAATACTAAAAGCAGACAAAAGACAGCACAGAATACAGATGGGAGTGGGACTGAGGCAGCAGTAAAAATTAAGGTTAAAAAAAGGGTCTCTTAAAAAACCCTAAAATCTCAAATACCTCAAGTGTAGCAGCCAGGAAGAAGGGACAAGGCAGAAGATGGATCTTTCTGATTTCAAGTCAGCTGTTTCTCCACAGCAAAGTCTCAGTGGTTGTGCAGGGTAGCTACCACTGAATTTTTTTGTCAGCAATTTCTGTAATACTTCTTATGTGACTTGACTGCAAGGAACACCTCTGTGGTTAGTTACTGTTGGCACGGTCTCATTTATAGTAGATGGAACCATCTTAACATTGCCTCGCTCCTCTCATGTGCATGCCACTCCTAAAAGCCAGAGCTGTGCCTACCATCGTTTTAAGACAACCAAACCCATGTGTATGGGAACTGAAGACACTGTCACCGCACGCAGGGAGACCGCTGCCTGCTCCAAAACTGGAGGATGGTACTACTGTGTGGTGACATCTTGATCCTGCATCACAAACCCTTGCTTTCTGACAAGAAGTCTTGTTCCCCAGGGGCTGTTACTTGTACAGACTTTCAGTAGCCAAGTGGGGAGAACATGAATTTGGGCAAGAAAAGCCTGGTTAGGCCTGCTACAGCAGCTGCATGTCTTACACTGAACACAGTCATCCCTGTTACAGGGGAAAAGCTGCTACCCCTGCCACAAACAGTAGCAGCCAGAGCCCCAGCCTGCAAAGGGTGTGCTTACGTGCGTATTCATTATTTTTTTTAAAAAAGGCTTTACCAAGGTGGTTGTGACATCCTGTCTGGAAGGGTTTGCATGGGAGGTGTGCAAGCATTTGAATTTCCCTTGCCTTCCTGGCTCTGTCAGCTCTACTGTCTGAATAGTCAACAGCTCACATGGGCTGAAGATCCCTCAACCACCACTGAACGTCACCCCACACGGCCCCTGGCTGCCTCCCCTGCATTCACCCCTCCTGAACCAGAAGGGTTACTAGGGACTCCCAAGGCTTCCACATCATGGGGAGGCCAATGAAGTACGGCAAGGCAGTACCCACTTGCACTATTTTTATTAGCTTGCATACAAGGAAAATTATACAAGACTTCCTCATGATTCTGCCCTGCCAAGATGAGCCTGGCTCCATCTTCTCTACGCCCGACCATTACACAGCTGAAGTCAAGACTGGACTCGATGCTGGACTCAGTGATCCTTGTGGGTCCCTTCCAACTCGGGATATTCTATGATTTCCTGTTCTCCAGACTGAGCAAACCCAGCTGCCCATCCCCACGGCTCCTGTGCTCTACCTCCTGATCGTCTTGGTGGCCTCTGGTGCACTTCTTCCCGTATCTAGCCTGTCTTCAGGAGCCCAGAACTGGTCACAGCACTCCAGCTGCAGTCTGGGAAGGGCTGAGCAGAGAGGAGAGGACGCTTTCCTTGCCCCTGCTCAGCTGTGCTCTTCTGCCAGAGCCCAGGATGGGGTAGACACCTTCATCTTCACTTGTCCCTCAGGACTCCCAGATCAGCTGCTGCAAAGCTGCTTTGCAACCCATCTGTGCCCAGGCTGCACAACCACATCAGTGCAGTGCCCACTGTAGGACTTCACATTTGCCTTGCTGGAGCTTGGTGAGGTTCCTGTCAGGCCCTCGATTCATCTTCACCACCTTGTTCATTTCAGGAAATAGAAAATAAACATCCTGTTATTCATAGATTAATTTGAAACAAGTTTTATAATAGATATAGAAACCCTGAAAAAAAACTGATGATATATTACAGTGCAATGTTAAAGTCTCACCACATCAAAATTCATTTTTCATTTCATTCATGGTTTTTGTTTTTCATCTTTTTATTGGGCTACATTCAGACAGCAGGCATTTTTAGCATTTTTAGCATAACTTCCAACTCAAACTGAACTGCACAGTGAAATCCTACTGCAGCTTTAATCCCCCATGGGGTAACATGTCCTTTTCAGCTGTTGCTGGCTCATACAATTTTCTCTAGCCACCCAATACTTCCGTGCTCTTTTAAACTCTACTGCAACTTAAACACATTCCACACTATTGCTTTTTCTTTAAATATTAAAACCACCACTTTCCTATCTTTTGTCACATATTTTAAGGCTTGAAAATATTTTCTTACTCATGTCATTTCACTCTAAAGGCTTTTTTTAAGTCCCAAACCAATAATTTAATTGTACATTTAAAGTACAGACTTTAATCCTTTCATCAACACCCTTTCCCAGTACTAGTACTGGAGATCTGGAAAGAAAATCTGCTTCCAGTACAGTCTAGACAAAAAGGGAGTCAAGACCTCAGTTACACATCAGAGATGGCCGACATCAGCTACGAAATGCTCGACGTTGCTTAGCACTGGGTGCCACCTTCTCTGCTGGCGGCTGAAGACAACATCACAAACGCTGTAACTCTCCTGCTGTAACTCTCCTCGTACAGGAAAAGGCATCTTGAACCTCAAATTCTTCTGATGCATCTTTCCCAGTCCGGGGTGCCGGTGGGGGACGCGCCACCTCCATGCTGGTCCCGCTCCGTCACCTCAAAGGGCCCTGCGCCCTCAGGCCTCACAGGGCGGACCCCTCTGCAAGCAGAAAGAACACAGCTTCAGTGAGCGATCGGTTCTTCCCTCTGCCCTGCTCAGCTAGGTGCTACCGATGTAATTGCTGTTTTACTGGATAACAGCATTATTCTTGTGCCCTGGAGCACAGAGAGCAATGAAGAAAAAAGAGCACCCGTTAAGCACAAAAATAGTACAAAGAGAGTGATAACCTGATAAGCACAAAGGAAACTGATTGCATCACGAGAATCACAACCAGTGTTAAGCGCTCTAACGAGTGACGACACCCCTGATATTCTCACCCCTGATGGTCCTTGTAGTTCCAACTTGGCGAGCAGCATTTTGTACATAATCATGGTAGAGCAGAAAGCCGTCCTGAGTCTGAGGGTGGACAGCCACCAGCTGTTTTCATTGGAACCTGCAACGGAGCACGTTTTCAGGAAATCAGTGTGATTCAGGCAGAGGAGTTACAAGAGATACGTAAGCAATAACTTCCTTGAAAACGTACTTTTGTAATCCAAGTACAGCAAACGACTCAAATAGCAGACTACAGAGCAATGCATTAGCAAACACGGTTGGATGAGGAGCTGGGAAACGCTAACGCTTTCCTCGCCCTTCCAAGAGGTTACCTGGAACTCTGCCACTGCTCGGGGACCCCAGCAGCAGGCAGCCTGGCAGAAACGCTCTGACCTCACCAGGAATGAAACGGGAGCCCAGTGCATTTTCTGGTAGAACTGTATGCCAGTTTATTTCAGCGCTGAAGAAGGGGATGCAATGACCCGCCGAGGCCAGCTCTCATCTCCACAAAATACTGCTCAGCAACAGGGTAAGGAAGAGCAAACTGAGCAGGTGTAGCTTTTTTTAATGTGACTGATCAGGCTTGCTCTCCCTCTTTCGCAACTGTTTCAGTTTGCTATTGCACACACTGCCCCAAATACAATGCAATCCACTCATTTTTATCTAATCTTCCCTCAATTTTTAACGCAATTTAGTTAGGCCATTAGGCTTTGTCAGCCAGGTTCACGCTGTAATCTGAAGTGCACACAAACAAATAATGGGGAAAGAGAAAGAAAGGATTTTATCGCTCCACGGAGACAAGGAGTCATTCTTCAGCCAGTCAAAGAAACACTTGTATCTCCATGGAACCCTGGCCATCCGCTCTTCCCTTCACAGGAAGGAAACTGCAAGTTGAGGACAGAAAAACTCTGAGACGCCTGGGAACCCTGCCAAACGCCGAGGCTCCCAAACGGCTCTTTGGCACAGCGGCAGTCTGATGCGTAAGGACAAGCAAGAAGGCCAAATTCCCAGCAGCTACATGGTCAAGGCAAAATGTCAGCTGGGTGGAAAAATTTCTTCTGAGTCAAACTTTCAAAAAATTAATCAAGTGGGTTTTTTCTGTTACTACTACTTTTCTGATAAAGAGTTTTAACTGTATTGTCTTTTTTTAGATTTTGTGAGTAAATGCTTGTAGCTTGCCTATTTCTATAGCCTGGTGTATATTACACATTGCGTGATTATATTATGATTTTATCGTGATTTTGCTACAACTAGAAAATAACAGGGAACTCCCTAGTAAAGGGCAAGGCAAAACCACAAAACAAGGCACATATCAGTCTTCCCACCTCCTCAGGACACACACCCCCACCCCAATGTCTAATGGGTAGCAGGGTCCAGGATAGGGAATGCTTAAACTGGACACAAGTTAAGTGCGCTGGGCCTTGGGAGGCAGCCACGAGGGCTGAGGGAGCTGGCCGATGGCATTGTGAGGCCGCTCTGTCACTGAAGGGGCACAGCAATTGGGAGAGGTGTGCGAGGACAAGAAGAAAGCAAATGTCACTCTGGTCCTCAAGAAGGGCAGGAAGGAGGACCCAGGGAAGTACAGGCCCTGGGAAGGTGATGGACCAGCTACTCCTGGAAACCACTTCCAGACCAAGAAGGACAAGAAGGTAATTGGGAGTAGTCAGCACGGATTGACAAAGGGGTGATTTGCAAATCCTTAAGGATCCTAATCTGATAGCCTGTATGAGGAGGTGACCAGTGGATATGGGGAGAGCAGTGGATATTGTCTACCTTGACTTCAGGAAGGCTTCTGACACTGCCATGTCATCTTCACTGACAAGTACAGGCGAGGTAAGTGGGCGATGAGGTGGACTGAAAACCGGCTCAACGGCCAGGCCCAGAAGGTTGTGATCAATGGCACAAAGTCCAGCTGGAGGCCAGTAAGTAGCAGAGTACCCCAGGAATCGGTACTGGGGCCAGTCCTTTTCAACAGCTTCATTAATAGTCTGGATGATGGGACAGAGCACACCCTCAGCAAATTTGCAGGTGATAAAACGCTGAGAGGAGCAGCTGATAGGCCAGAGGGCCATGCTGCCATCCAGAGGGACCTCAACAGGCTGGAGAAATGGGTCCACAGGGATCTCATGAAGTTCAACAGAGGGAAATGCCAAATCCTGCACCTGGGGAGGAATAATCCCAGGCATCAGGACAGGCTGGAAAGTAACTTTGCAGATAAGGACCTGGGCGCCTTGGTGAACTCCAAGAACCACCATGAGCAAAGAATGTGACCTGACCACAAAGGCAGCCAGCGGCATCCTGCGCTGCATTACAAAGAAAGCGGCCGGCAGATGGAGAGGGATGATCCTTCCCCTCTGCTCAGCACCGCTGAGACATCTGGAGCGTTGTGTCCTGTGTTGGGCTCCCCAGCACAAGAGTGAATGGAAGACGACTGAGGGACTGGAGCATCTATCATGTTATACATGGCCGAAAGAGCTGGGACTGTTCAGCCAGGGGAAGTCAGGGCGAAATCTTACAAATATTTATAAACATCTAACAAGAGGGTATAAAGATGAGAGAGTCTTCCCAGCAGTGCCCAGGGACAGGACCAGAGGCAATGGGCACAGACTGAAACACAGAGGTTCCCTCTGAACATCAAGAAACTTGTACTGTGAGGGTGACCGAGCACCGGCACAGGTTGCCCAGGGAGGTTGTGGAGTCTCCATCCTTGGAGACCAAACGCAAATGGACATCGTCCTGGGCAACCGGCTCTACCTGACATCCTGCTCTGAGCAGGGGGCGGGATTATATCATCTCCACAGCACGCTTCCAATCTCAGACATCCTGGCATTCTGTGAAAAGCCTGCCCCAGTTTCAGCTGCAGAGGTGAGACGGGAGTTAGCACTGCAGGGCTCAGGAGAGAAGTCATTTCCAGTGGCAGCGGTAACTACCAGTCTGTCTGATGTACCGCACATCACTGCGGCAACCTGAACACCAGGGAGGGGGCCGGGCTCCACCTCTTCATCTGAAGCACGCATAGAGAAAATTTTTTCTTTGGAAAAATCCTTTCCAGAGCAGTGCTACCTAAGTGAAAGATGCAACAAGCCATAGCAGGTAGAGAGTAAAAGGCAGGAAAAAAAGGAGACAGAGCTTCTGTGGAGAGTATAATAGGATTCTGCCTGTCTTGGGTAGAAATTTTGAACTATTTCAGTCTTGGAAATCAAAGACCACATGGGCAATTTTTCAGTATTAGTTATAACTCACAGTACAGTTTGAAATGTATTAATGCAGAAAAAATTTTTCTCTCATGTTGCCCTTTCCATGCTTTTTACACAACGACAGAGGACCCCATCGTGTTTATACATCCCATGCAACTCTCTGAAGTTTTACTGCTTACTTCCCACACTGAATTTACCAGCTGACTTGAAAAATCAGTAAAAGGACCCCTCTAATTAGGAATAAATCATAAACTGCTACTATAGAATCACAGAATGGTTTGGGTTGGAAGGGACCTTTGAAGATCGTCTAGTCCAACCCCCTGCCATGGGCAGGGACATCTTTCACACGTCATTAATAAATAACTCTTGTTCTGTGTATACCTAGTTCTCTATTTACTGTTAACGCAACTATAGAGACAACTCCAAGTACGTTTACTAGGCCAAATGAACACAGGATAGAACTAACCCAAATTCCTCTTCCTTTATCAGTAGAACTTGCACATCTCAGTTAAATCTCAGTGTTTAAAATTATTTTTACTTTATAAAAGCAACTGATATTTCAGAATTTCAGAACTATCAGAACTACTGAACCAAGCTGCATAAATCTCCCTTTAAAACCTCCGTATCCGTCAGTCCCACTGAGTTGCTTCCAACACCCAGGGCAGATGACACTACAGACACACGTGCACACAAACTGACCTCCACCCCAGGCTTTACGGAGTACATGGCCACAGCCTTCCAGACCAAAGCCTACCGGCTAATCCCCAGCACTGTTCCCAATCAGAAACTACAACGTTGATCATAAAAACTGGATTCTGAGTGCAATGTATCAATAACATCCAGTAGCTCAGGCATGGCACCACATTAATGTGGCACTATGGTTTCTGGATGCAAGACGCATTATGACTAGCCAGATTTTGAGCTGTCTGCAAGAGGCTGTGTATATATACTTCAAGTCCTTTAAAAACATGTTAACATATGACAGGAATTATGCAAGGAATTACAGTATCTGAAAGCAAGTATTAGTTGAAGTGTAGAAGCAGAATTACTCTACATCAAATTGCAAATGTGAACAAAAAGCAGGCTCCTAATGTCAGTAATTGCTGAATACAGCCAAATATCCTAATACATACCTCGTACTAACACTTGGTTTAGGCTTCCCTTTTGTACGCATAAGGGAGCAGAAGGATTCTGCACAAGCCAGTCTTCATCTGCATTTTAACATTTTAATAGTAACCTAAAAAATAAAGAGACAGTAAATAACTGCAACACTTCCAACAAACTAGAAAATACAGTAGCTTCTCTTCTCAAATACCCAGAAGTATAATATAGAGAAATAAACCATAATAAAACTTTACATTACCAGAGAAAAAAAATCCATTTATTTTCTACCCATTCTTACCACTTAGTTGTTACTACACAGATTTCTCTCCAGATTTCAAATTTAATTTTACTACCTCAGCAGTTAAAAACCAGCTGTTCCAAGAACATTAACATGTTACTAGATTTTTATACTTCTGCTTGGAGTAGATTAAGTGCAGTTCTGCTCTGAAGAGCCCTAAGTCATTTCTCTTCGGAGAGTTTTTAAAACACACATATCAAACACAACACTGTCTTCTTCTAGGCCTGCCAATGCATGTGGCCAAAGTGCCATTTCATCCTCCTCATATTATTGCCACTACAATAATTAGGGTCCCTGCACACAACACAGAGTTATTAATGAAACCTGAGAACTAACTGCTCTCGCCGTAGTTGGCCTGAGGGTATGGAAGCAGAAATACAGTCGCCTCCCTGCTCCACAGCCTGCCGTGGTACAGACGTTGAACAGATACTTAAAAGGGGCAAAGCCATATATGAAAATAATACAGCTGAACTGAACTGGAGTAAAATGTTGTCCTACTTTGTAACATCTCAGAACAGAACTGCATAAAAGTCTCATTAAAATACATTTTAATACTAAAAGCATTAGAAACTGATGCAACAGTTTAAGACTTGTCATTTTAAAACTTCTGCAATAGATCTGCTTGCATTTGCAGTAAGTGCAGCTGGAAGAACACAACAGCAAGTCAGAGTATAATTTTATTCCTATTACATTTATTAATTCATAATTAAAATTATAATTATATTCAAAAAGGCCTAAATAATAACTGAAAGCATTAATAAGGGTATCCATCCTGAACTCCGTGTGTCTTCTTCCAGAGCTCACATGCAAAATAATTATCCAAAGTGTTCAAAATTCAACAGCTCCCTGCCCCAGTCACTCTGGCTTCAGACCAGCTCTCACCCATACCCACACATTCCTCCCCCCAAATTAAAACCACCTCTTCTCCACAAATACCTCTGATTTAAAATAACACGCGAGTACTGCAATGTTTGATAGGTTTAACGTAACCCATTGCTCAGGCTGGGAAAGCGGACATAGAAACACGCTGCAGAGCCAAGGAGCCCCGAAGAGATCTCTGCAGAGAGGAAGACCGCCTGGAAAGCCCCCAACTACAGCAGCGCAAGGGGATGAAGAGCTCTGTGTGCTCTCAGATAAAGACTTCTTAAAACAATTTACCAACATCTTGAGGTCCTGTTTGATGATCAGAAAACTTAGCACACCCTGCGAAGTATCTGTTACAGAAAGAATGACTTTGGAAAGCCACACACAGGTTGCACCTTTCAGGCCAGCTTCGCTTCAGGAACAGCCCCAAAACGCAACTCAGAAGTGACATATGTGCAAATTACAACACACAACCACAAACATTTACAATAAAGGTAACATTTACCTTATCAGGTACAGCTGAAAAACAGCTGAGATTAGCAGCTCAGAATACATACAATTTCAAAGTTGGCCCAATTTAATGTCTGAGTCCTATTAAAAGTGCTGTTAATTCATCAATTCTCCCATTTGCTTCCTTTTCACCTCCTCCACCCCCGCTCCATGGTGCAGCTTGCTGTATACCAAATTTCAAAAGTTCTGTTATCTATTCCTTAACACAGACATTCAGCAAGATGGATACTTTCTTCCTAAAGCAGGTCTGACAGAGCACAGCCCACTAATGCTTTAGAACTAGAGCTATAATTTTACAAGTGCTAGTATTAAAATCATCTAGCAGGTCAAATACAATAATGGCCATAGCGATGACTGTCAGCCTTGAGGACCAGGCTGGAGTTGTCATCTGGACAAATATTACTGTCCTGGGACATTACCTCCACATGGTGAAACGAATCCAGCTATTGATAAGTATGTACCCATCTTAAAGGGAAGCTACAATTACAAACTGCACATCTTCCAGTCTGTATTTTAACATTATGAAAAAAACCCTAATAATTAGGCTTTTCTTCCTTTTTTCCCCTATCTACAAACAGCAAGGCTGACCTCCAAAGGCCTAACACAGGCCTAACACAGGCCTCTCTCCAGTTGCCCTAACAGCCAGCGTACATTACCGTCTCTTTCTTGGCCACCCAGGTTTACTGAAGAGAAAGCAGGGAGCCAGGTTCTTGGCAACTAGTAGATACTAGTGACAAAACTGTAGCCAAATAAATCTGGTATGGTTTTGAAGACAACCCCTAAAACCAGCCAGTAAGACCATAAGGTAGTGTTACAAATTAATCATTTACCATAACTCCAATACTTACAAAGTGATTATATAGTGTGTGGGTTTTTTGTTTTGTTTTTGGTTTTGTTTTTTTTAACCAGAATGTCTCTGCCTCTGCACTGTTTCTTCAGGATTCTCTCTCTACAAGAAATTAAGATCATTTCAACCTCCCTACCCCATATGAGAGACTTTATGATTAACAGTATTTGTTAGACCTGAATGTATCCTAGCAGCTAGTGCTGAAAAAAGGGATTTGTAAGAGTGAGCGGGAACACAGCACACAGTCATTTTCAAATAACAGACTCTGAACCATCTTCATTCATATGAAAAAGCTTTTCTTTAAATTAAAGCTCGAAGTGGGTATGGTGCCAAGCAAAATGAACCTGAACTATTCTAAAACGCTAACAGCATGATAAACATGCCTATTCTGCAGAGAACAGATGCATCATGCACAAACTGAGGGATACTGTGCGTATATTGTGCCAGTATCAAGGAAAATTGAAAACTAGCTCCTCACTACAACCTATCTCAAGTAACACATATTCACACTCTTAACAGAGTGCTCTCCGCTACTGTCTTTCCCATACAGAACTGCTGTGAGACAAGCTGCAAGCTGCCAGAGCAGCATACCAAGCAGGCACAGCCGCAACATCTACAACACTGAAGGACGTTTTACATTTACCGTGCACACTGATGCTACGCAGCTTCACCGGCTTGACCAACAGAACAGGTTGTCTTTTTGTTGTGGGTTTTGTTGTTTGTTTGTTTGTTTTTTAAATTAACAGGATTTTTGGTAGCTACTGTAACAAACAGCATCCCCCCTATATTTCCCTCCATTTCCCCCTTTATTTTATGTCTACTTTAAAAATTACCTAGCAACATAGAACAGCAGCATGGGTAAATTTTGACTTCCACTGAAGTGCACCATAGGACATTTTGCACCAGCAGGCCGCGATATCATTTTGAGAGCAGCAAAGCCACTATCCATCACACAGAAAGGAAGAACTCCAATGCCGAGCTGTTCCCAGGAAAACACACAATCCCTTGTGGCCATTTATTTGGGGTTTCCAAAGGGAACCCGAGATGATCCGCAGAGCTGTGTTCGTGTTTGCATTTGTTCAGGTTTACCTATCAAAAGGTAACAGATAACAACGTTGGCTGCTGATGTACTAACAGAAGATACAGCGCTAGAAATTTCTAAATGGTCAAGCAAACTTTTCCTCTCCATTCTTCTCTTAGTTTTACTCAAGTCTGGACAAACGTGCTCACCTTAATCACGAGTAGCCTCTGCTGAGGATAACAGCACACATTTGCAACAATAAAACCATCAGAGAGTAAATCAGCTGTCACCTGGGCATCATTGCATGGCTGCCAGGGATTACAGGAGACAAACTGCAACATAACCTTCCCCAGTCTTAAGTTCCCCAAATTCTCTCCTTAAGAGCGTATACTTGCAGACAGCTAGAAGCAAGTAAGTATTTAAGGGAAAAAGTGAACATTACCAAATTAAGGCTCAAAAGGAAAATTAAGTTCCTAGAAACAAAAGGGCAAATACTACGTGAACTGAGCCAGCAAGGCATTCAATTTCCTTGACAAGACTATTAAAAATATTTTATATCTATTTCACAATTTTCAATTTATAAGGTATAGGGTACCCAAAGTTAGCATCTTACACAGAATGAGGAATGTGAATGTAGTAACATTCCTCTTCTGGAATTAGATTTCAAAAAAAGGCAACACGGTGGCAGTTGCCAGTGACCACCTAATAAATCCATGCCAGGGACAATACTATGATCAAGAGGCATTTATTTTTCTGTTTTGCCTGGATTGCAAAACTTCACTCCTACAGAATTTAAACTATTTCTTCAGCATTTGAAGAATGATGAGCATGTCCGAAAATATTTAAACAGAAAGGACAAAGATTTCATCTGTGCAGCTTAAGCAAGGTCTGAATTTGAAGACACTGACGTTTCAAAGTACTTTGTAAATTTAATAAAAGTTGTTCATTTGCGAGTCATTATGTTCCTAGATGTAAGACCCTGCATTTAATACAAAAGGAGAATCCTTTTTTTTTTGGTAAAAAAAGATTCCCTACAATTTCAAAGAAGTTTGGATTTGATCAGCAGAAGGGAACGAAGTCTTTAACTTCTTAACATCACTCAGGCTTCTATCGCACAGTATAATTAAAGTGTTATATTTTTATATATATTTTATATATAAGTATATACATTATATTTTCACAAAATTTTGTGAACTGTGAGGCTATAGTCAAAGTCATTAAAATAATCCTATATGAAACAGCAACTCAGTCCCATATTTTTGAATACAACGCCCTCCCCTATACTGCTCCCTAACATTCCCATGTCAAGTTGAGGAATCTGCAGCACCAGAATAGCTGGCTAATCAGACAGTGATTTTTGCAATTATCCATTCTACGTATGTTGTCATTAATGCAGCAGAAATGTCTTCAGGTGTGCAGATTTCTACTGTCAATGATTATGTTCACGCTGAGCAGCTTGGAAAAACGTCCAAGCAACAGCAGCATTCTCTCCCTTCACAACTCACGTGCCCCGTTACACAGATGCGAACTTCCTGAGCATTTTGTGATACTTTACCTTAACACCAACAGCTAAGAGGTACAAAACTGTTGAAGGAGCGAGGGAATAACCTTTAACCCTCATCACCTCTTTCACCTAGAAATAATGACGTATAGATGTGACTTCACCGATTAAGAGAAAACTTAAGAAACCTGGCAGATCAAAAGCATCTGAAACCATTGCATCACTCAGCATTGGAAGTTACAGTTAAAATTTCATGAGCTTGTTTCTCATTCTGAATGAGTTCACCTATCACAGAAACTTATGGCTTGTTTACGTACAGAGTTCAAAACAAATTCACAAAAGTCTGCTGTAAACCAGATACAGTTGAACCAGCACAGGTAGCACAGAGTTAAGCAGTATCAGTATTGCTCTACTGCTTTAACAGAAGCCAGGATAGCATTGCACTACACGCTGTGCAAACAAGTTTACAATTCTGCAACCTGAGGTGAGAGAACCACTAAGAAAATTTTAGAGACACTTAAATAGGCATAGTTTTATTAGCATCAATTTAGTTTGATTTCCAAATAATTTTTTAAATGGTTTTAAAGTAGCAAAAATGTGCATAGGTAAAGCCTTAAGAGACAGTTTTCTCAGATTTTACAGTTTTCAGACTACAGAAAATCAGCATAAATTTTACATTATAGAAAAATACTTATATATAGTTGAGATGTGATGACCTCACTAGTTTGAGGGTATTTTGGATCTTCTAAAAACTAGGGGGGAATCTAGTTTCAAGGGAAACTTCCTAGATTGTGCAAAATCCAACTTTCTCCAATTTAAAAACCCAGCATTCCTAAGGAACTGTGAAACTCAGTGACACACAGCGCATTTCCTTCTGAAGTGTTAGCTATGCTGCTTTACACAACTTCACACGACACTCCCCTTTCCCTCCTGTAGGGCTCCTTACCTGTCATTTTTGCAGCAGGTGCCAAGTTAGGCCAGTGTCCTAACTTCTTCCAAAATAATGACAGCAGAACTGATTATCTTTGTGGGGCTAAAATCTCTGAAGCCATAAGACTGTGCTTATGGGAAAGGGCAGGGCAAGCTCTGGTCGCACCATCCTTATAAAGAGCAACAACTCAAGGGTCACTCAAACAGCCTTCATCTTTGAAGTGCTTAATTTGAAAATGTAAAATTTAACAATACTAAGCAACATATACATCTATATGGAAATGAAACCTAGTAAGGAAGCATTCAAATACCTAAGCATGTAATAGGTTTTTACCGTTAATTCATATAAAGTTCAATAAAGTCAAAGCTTTATTTAGATGACAATCACAGAAGGATTAACATTGGAAGGGACCTCTAGAGATCATCTGGTCCAACCCCCCTGCTCAAGCAGGGCCACCTAGAGCTGGCTGCCCAGGACCCTGTTCAGATGGCTTTTGATAGCTCCAAGGATTGGAGTGCTCAGTCACCCTCACAGTAAAAACGTGTTTCCCCAATGTTCAGCCAGAGCCTCCTGTATTTCAGTTTGTACCCACTGCCTCTGGTCCTGTCAAAAGATTTGGGAATTCATTGGGCAATTAAGTAATTTCCTTCCTATGCTAACTCTGCTGGGTGGCAATTATTATCTCTGATTACTTCATGACAAACACGGAACACCACCTTCTAGCTTCCACCATAATAAAGATGTATTTGGTAGAAAAAAGAAAATCTTACATTAGATCTGAAATACAAAGGAAACAGAATCTGTATTTCAAGACAAAGGCATTAACAAACTGCAGGGTATCCTGCAAATGTTTTATCCCACATTGGTCCACTGACATAAACACTTACCTGTTTACGGAAAAAACACAAACCAATGTTGAATAAAGGTACCGCTTTTCAGGAAAACTTGTGCTTTGTAGAGATGAAGGTATGTACAGATCTGTTTCAGTATGACATAACTAGTCCTTACAACGAACCACGCCTACACTTGCCCAGTCTAAGCAGATTACTATTCAGACCTGGGCTAAAAGTTGTGCACCACCAAGGAACCTGTGAAAATTTGTAAGGCAGAATATGCGGTGAACTCAAGCAGATAAAAGTGAAGAGCAGAGATTCCCTACTTGCTGCTGTTGCACAAGCTTCATCGTCTGGCAAGCTCGGACTCAAACTTGGCTTTTTGTCCTTTACTTGCACAACTGGACGTATTGCTGATGCTGCACTAAGTAAGATTTATCTCAACTTTATTACCATTTTACTTTCCTTATTTTAGTAGAAGTGGCTACTATCTGTAAGATAAAGTTATTGTTCCTCCCCAAAGTGAAATAGCTTTCTAAGTAAATATGAGATATTAAAAGCATTAAGCCTCAGCTCTCATATATGTAGAGCTAAGGAAGCACCTGCTAACATGTAATGAAAAGGACTGAAAAAGCACAATATTGGGAATAATTTCAACTTTGAGTAACAGATTTAACTATCAGGCATCTCAGTGTATGTTAGGAATACTATTAAAATTAACCCTTCCACCATCTACCCCCCTTAAAAGACACTCCAGTTGGCTACAACTTTCTTCTCTTGAGAACAACAAAGTACAACGGCCTTAACGATGAAAACACATTTACACAGGACTAAGCCAAGACCACATGGTAAGAAACAGGGAACTTCCTTCCGTCATCATCTTACATACAAAGGCAGTCAGTTGGCATCATATTCAAGACCAAAATATTTTGAATCAAAGAGGTTGACTGTTTGCACTATTTTTCGTCATGGCTCATTCAGATTTCAAGATGCAAGCTCATACTATAATTCTCACATTGAAAATATGCATTTAAAAATAAGTTATCAAAATCATGTCAGGTGACAAATTTGTAAATATCAACACATTAATGAGAAAACGGTTATGAACACAGACTAGAACATAAAAGTTGGTACTTCAGTTACCTGTTTGTCACTTTTGATGTACACAAGGGAAAAACGTCCATTCTAACACACTACAAATGTTATTTGCTATGTCTTGAAAAAGTAACTCCACATAAGCAAGCAGCAGCTTCTCCAATGAAGTCCATATTTCAAACCGAAGTTCTGCATACTGATGCATCAATTTCTTTGAAAGGTTAACGGAACATGTACCTGTTATCAGATTCTTCCACTACTTTTTACGGACCATCTTCAAAGAGCTCACAGGTTGCTCTCCTACTCTGCTCAATCTCGTTCTTGCCTTCTCATAACTTTATTTCCATCCTATTTTTTGAAAATTTGGATATTTATTGAGTCTCTACTCAAGCTTGCTCAGATCAATACCTGATTGAGAATACCACATTTATAATTCATGAAAGGTAACATTTGGAAGCGCACTGCAATGACTGAAAAGGTGTAAACTAAGACTGTAGCTGGCAAGAGCAAACGCTGATTCAAGCGCTCCATGACTACACCACCCTCAACCCCCAACTGCAGTAGCTGCCACTGTGCGACTGGTATTTGCTAAGCAGAGGAGATGAAGGCTTTGGAAAGCATCCTTGTAGCCATAAAGGAACTTCATTAGCGAGGCAGGTAAAGCAACTGCTGAAACAACCGAAGGCACTACCATATTCAAAGTCCTGGGAAGGTTATGACAGTCATGTAGCTGTACATGTACCCAATCAGCAGACAAGTTAACTCAGGCGCTGACTGTTCAACTACTCAGATTTACCAGTGTGGCAAGAGAATTACATTCTTCATAAACTTAAATCCCGATAGTCCTATTCTTGTTTTGTCATGAGTGAGGCAAAGATGACATTTTCCTGCAATAAGAGCAGGACCAGATTTGGGCAGCGTTTGTTTTTAAGCAGGAGCTCTCTAAACTCGTGACAGAAGTCCTCTGTTGGAAGCATCAGTACATCGTTATACATATTTGAACTTCAGTCCTTTCCCTGCACAATTTTGTCTTGTATATTTAGCCTTTCCCTGCATGTCATCAATAAAGCTCCACCTCTGTTACTTTGTAGACAAAAACTAAAAATATGAGAAAATATAGCCAACTCCCCAATAACATTACTCTTCTCCATGTCTTAATGAAACACAGGCTTTCAGACTTATTTTGTCTATTAAAGCATGTATTTTATTTGCATGTTTACATTGAACTAGTCTCATTTGTAGCAGAATTCTGAAACAACATTTAAGAATTTTAGATTAGGTTTATCAAGAGTCATATGTGGGGTTTTTATTCTATGGCAGCTTCCAAATTTTTAGATTAAACAAACTGAAAGATGAGGTCAAGCCACATCTTCATGCTTTTCCACATTATTATCTCCCCCATCTGTAAATCCATGAGCACTTATCTACTTTTACTTTTCCATATTAGTATTTCCATACACCTATGAATCAAGAAAGGGTACCTATGTATTTTTTTAAGTTCTCATGTATTCTGTCACTTAATTATTGTGTATTGATTTACACAAAAGAGAAACTTTAAAATTAAATTAATCCAGAACGAAGTCCTTCCCCCCGCCTCAGGAAGAGCCGTAAGTCCTTTTTAACGACACAACAGTTTAAGAATACATACATGATATTCATATACTAAGGAAACACATATGGAGAGGTATGTAATGACTTGCCAAATCATATAAAGAACTGTTTTTACTGTGCATCTGACATCTGATTCTTTCCTTTAACCCATTTCCATCAAGTTTAGTATTACAACCCCCAAATGAAGTTTTATACAGCTCATATCTTCCACATCATCAGGAAAAGTTAGAAAACCTGGCATACAGAATAGGAAACGAAGTCCTAAATGGAATGGATAAGGACACCCATATCAGGCCAGTGAAAATCTTCAAAGATGAATGACTTGGCCCAATCCTATAGGCAGTGTGTCACATTACGTCCTCACATCACTTCTTAAGCTTTGCAGAAGCTTCCAGAATTTTCACCGTAATACTAAAGGAAGGTTAGGGTTGAGTTACAATGTCCTCAATGTCAGACCAGTGAAAGATATAGAGGTCAAATACTTCATAAATATGTAAGACCTCTAGTAAAATAAAGTTTTCCCACCTTTTGTAAAGATACACCATTCAGCTTCCTTGACACTGGGCAGTTTTGAAGATACGAGATTTTTAAACAATTTTCTTTTTTTTTTTTTTCCAATAATATGAAGAAGATTCTACATTACCCATTCCCCCGAGGCCTCAAGAATTAAGCAACGTACAATAATCAATCCCTTATTCTCCCTCAGAAATCTAGATGAACACTTTCAAACCTGTGACTACTACAGCAATAAAGCAGAAATGCAAATGTAGTATCAAGGTTCTGAGCACAGAGTTTTAAAATCGGTATTTATTTCTCAAAAATATCAGACACCTGGGAAATTCAGGTTTATGGTTAACTGGAAGAAGAAAAAGATATATGAAAGAATTCATTTCAAAGGTAGTAAGAATAATGCTCAAGATCAGCTTTTATCCAACTAGGCTTAAAGGCACAAGATATTATCAGTCTTCAGTAACTACCATCACTTGAATTATCCTATTTCTGATATTCGTACTACCTGCCATCATCTCCAGTAAAGTACATGTGCCTAATATAACCAACTCTATTTTTAAGATGCTAACAATGAATTAATACTTACAACTGGGTACAATAAGACAAATTATATTTCTTGTTAAGTCTTTATAACAAACAGTTTCGCATAATGGTCTCAATTTAAAGAGTAAAAAATGCATGCCCAGTAACATAACGCAACTCAAAACAAGAGCATGATTCCTCCACAGACTGTACTTTCCCCCACCCCCCAGTGGACTGGCTTATTCTCACTCAATACCATTTTTAAAGTTTCACTTTTAAAATGATGAAAATCAAACTAATTATTTTTTTTATGTTTAATACAACTTGGGGAGTTACAGTACTATTCCAAGGAAACATCAAGTCATTTGTGATTAATTTACTGTCTTGTACATATGCTTGTGATAAAAACCAGATTATCTATGGAAACTAAACTCAGACTTTATCTTTAACATTAATACTGAAATGGGCTGTAAGCAGGAAAAAATCTAGATTAAATCATGCATGAAAGTATACCAAGTGATTTTAGTCTCCTGGGCCAGCTGTCATTTTAGAAGCAGTTAAGAGGCAACCAGGACTTCCGTTTATTTTCCTCATTAACACGTGTTCATGACTTGCCACTTTTTCCCCATATGCAATAGAAAAAGCATATTTTGCACAAAACATGCAGAGTGAACACAAAACAGAAAGCAAGCTTAGCAATGAAAAACCCTCCGAAACAAGTTACATAATAACAAAATGCTCTAGTACCCAGCTTCTACAGACATTTGCATTCAGCAGTGTGAATGTGAAACTGTACACAACTGTGATGAAAGAATGATGCTGAACATGCATTAAGTGATATTAGAAGAACTACACAAAGCATAACATAGCAACAATAAACTGGCACATATACCAAAATGGTTCTAAAAGCATAGCCATTCCACTGCCAAGTTGACATAATTTTCACTTTTAAACCAGTAATTCAATATTTCACAATTATTCCATACATTTTCTTTCAAAACTCTGAACATTCAGTTTTTTAAATGTAATAATTGCATTCTCCACACACTAAGGCAGAAACTTTATTTGCATTATTTGGCACAGCTCTGGTTCTGAAAATGTCAGATGTGGAACTGCTACTGATACAATGCTGGAAGTTCTAGAAGCACAATGTTCCACACTGGAACAAAACTGAAGATGAACTAGTGTTTCATTATTGAAGTTTTCCTTCTGTGCCTTCTGGAAAAGGCTTTTGAAGTTGATTAAAACTGGAGCTGCAGCTTACCTTTCACATGCTCTGTCCCTTAAAAGTGGAACATAATATATGGAACAATGCAGTGCTATTGTATCAAAGAATGAAGAATGTTAGCATTTAAAAGACAGTATTTCCCATCTTTGTAATTGCAGTTCACATATTTTCTTCCAAGAAAAAGTACATGTGAATAGTCTTCCTTCTCTAAAGCAACTGTGTATATCATCTTCCCTGGAGAAATCATGAAGAACACTATTTTCCATATTTTAATGGCTTGCATGTAACCTTCTTGGCAACTGCAGAAAGCGAACAGACAGATCAAGCTCACATATAATTTGGCTCAACATTTTCGTGTGCATTTTTCTTCTTCATTACTTCAAATACTTGCCCTCTTGGGCCAACTATCACTAAGAATGTAAAACATAACCGTGCTATTCAGACATCTAAAGCCCTCAACATCTTTCTTACCTATTTGTTCTAAGCTATGTATTTCTTAGAAGTACTGAAGAGTCATCCAAACTCACTTAAGGAGAACATATATAAAATTACATTCTCTGTGTGGCACGTAGATACAGCACAAACTAACCTATGTCCACAGAGTTATGAAGTGTCTTGCTCTACTGCCCACTCCTTACTGTTCTTTCCTTCCACACTGAAATGAGCAGAATCGATAATTTTCACTGGGTTTCTTTTACCCTGCTCACTGCATGGGCACAGAGATGCAAGGGTGGCACAAAGCAGGCAGAGCAGCAGGACCAAGCAGCAAGGAGGGCAAAGGACTATTCCTATTTGCAGCAATGCATATACTGCACAAAGATTTCAAATTTTCCATTAGCATACAAATGTTTAAAACATTTGTAAGCTGCCTGAAAGACCCCTTTCAGCTGGCAGTTCAAAGACTGCATTCTACAGTACTGCGATAGCTGGTTTATGCAGGGTTTTTTCCTGCAATTTTACACTAGATAACATTTAAAGCTTAGTAACAGCACTGCAGAATAAATCCTTTTACAGCAAATAATGAACAGTAATGGAGCTTTTAAAAAAAGAAACACATTAAAATGCCCAAAACACCAAGAGCAAACAGCTGCAAAAAGAATTACAATAAATCCTTGTGGTTTTTACATCTTTTTAGATTTCTTACATTTCCTCTTCCAACTTGCTTAAGTATATGTGGTTTTCCACCTTGCATAAGTATATGTGGTTATTTAAAGAAGGAAAACCTGTTTTGCTTGGAGGGGGTTAGGCATGGGTGGTTTTGTTTTGGGTTTTTTGGGAAGGGTTTTTTGTCTTGGTGGTTGGTTTTTTTTCTTTCAAATATTTACTGAGAGTAAAATTACTTTCCCTTTCACATAAATAAAAAATTTATTACAGTGAAATTAAGGCAAAAAATTACTGAAAATACCTTAATCCTATCCCATAATTACTAATAAATATTCACTATTTTATTTTCCTTTACACCATCTTCTGTTTGGTGCTTCTCTGGCTATAACACATAGGTGTAGGACGGATTCTCACTGGTTTGATGAGAGGCTAACAACCTTAAAATCAGCTGTTTCATACTTACGACAATGTGAGGTGTGTATGCTGTATACAGCTGCTGTATTCAGCCACAAAAATCAAGTCCTACAGAACAATTTCATAACAACAACATAGAAGAAACGTATCCAACTGCAGTGACCCCACCCTCTGTCCCATGAATATTAAAATTTTTTTAGAACATTAATTCATTTCAGGTTTCCTGATACTCCTTGGCCATCTGCACAACACTAAACACCAAGTTTAAAAAATCCAAAACATTAATGTAACTGGTTCTTCCATTAAAAATTAGTTAGTTTGTTGTTTTCATGTATAACAAGCTTTAATGTTATTTTTGTGAATCTGCTGTAGATGTAAAATTAAACCACATTTCTCCCATTTTTATTATGTTATTTTATTCCCCCTTCCCCGTCTTTTTTCAATTTACATACAGGACCCTTCACACTTACTCCTGTTGAAGGTTTTATGCAGTTTTTTTTTTTACCGAGAAATCAAAGGCAAGAACAATATCTTTATTCTCACTGCACTTTCAAGCCAAGCACTTAACGTCCCACATACAGTTAGCATGTAAATTCAATCAAATTATACAGCTACGCTTTACTCTACAGAAATTAAGATATAAAAGCACACTAGTAAAAGTAGGAACAATAGCTCTAGACAAACCATTTACCAAAACGAATGGAAAAACCTTATCGACGTGTGTATGCAGTAACACAGTTAAGTTCCTTTTGAATCTCATACCTCTTATTATGAGCATTTTGTCCTCTATTCAAGGGACTACATACAAATCAGTAAGCTTTTACCCACATTTTGAAAGTTTTTTTTTCTTTTAATGTGATTTGGGTATAAAATAATCATTATATGAAAGCAGTTTTTTAAAATGGTTTTACCTTTAAGTATGCTATGCTTATCTCTGAACTTAAACTTTTCTGAATAGTTCCTTCAATTAGGAAAAAACAGTTGCTGTTCTAAACTGCTTTTCTGAAGAAAACCGTCTCTTACTGCTTTTAGAAGTCAGGCTGAGGTCATTAATATGAGTACCTCAAAATCTCAATCATATTAATTTTTATAGTAGCTTAAGGAAGTTCAAGATGGAAAAGACCTATTAAATCTATCCCATTGAAAACAAACACATTGAGGGCTTGTTTCCATGCATTTAAAATCATCAAAAGTACTGTTTTCATGAAAAATTATATAACTTACATTTTAGATAACTTAATTTTGATAAACTTAAGTATTTAATGGATTACTGTGATAACAAACCTGAAATGCCTACAGCTATGATTTTTAAAATATTTTACGGGGAAAAACCCAAAACTAATAACAAAACAGATTTCTTCGTAACAGCAAAACACCAAATCAGTGAGACCACCTACTAAGACTAAGTATATTTTACAGTATATCCCAAAAGGCAACAAAAAGCCTATCCAATAGTAAAAGTTATATCCAACATTAAGTACTGCAAGTTTTTATTCAATCATTCTATTAAGTTCTCACATTTCATTGAATGGATTTTTAAGAAAGCAAATGCTTTTGGGATAATACTGTCCAACATTTGCCACTAAACTAGCACTGAAGAGCCAATGTCTAAAGGAGTAATGTCCAACCTCTGTATTTTCCATAGGTCACACTCACTCCCTCCTCACTATTCAAGAATCTGGGAAGTTTGGACTGACATTCCCTCATGCTAGAAGTGAGCCAACAGTCCAAGGAAAGCACCAAATCTCAAGATGGTTCTGCACCTTAACGACAGCACAGTGCCCAAATTAATAAATTCAGGGTTCCTGAGAAGACAATTAAATTGCATTTGAAAGGTGTGCTCTCTCAAGTCCCCCAGTCTTGGCCCCAAGGACAAGCTAGCAAGAGATGCTGGATGTAGACTCTGTAAAACCACCTATGGATATGAACCACTTCAAGTCTCAGGAAAGGGACTGAGAATCCATTCACGTTTGTGGTCCAAAGTAAACTGACCCCATCAGTTGCTACCCAGCCTTTCCTGCCATTTTAATAGTTCAATTACAGTTTATTTTGACTTATCTTCACTAAGAAGGGAAGAATTATGACCCAACTTGTTATACAAAAAAGTAGATGTTAAGAAGTATGCCAAAAAATTAGTTTCCACAACATGCTTAAGTAAAATGAGCTTCATGCCATCAGAGCACACCACTCATTTGCTGAACATCTCACCGCAAAGTATATTCTCCCTTCAAAAGGCCTAAGGGGTTTTGTTTTTCACCTGAGAATCTTCCTTTAGATTGGTTATTTCAGCATTTTTAGCCAAGTTATCTCAAGGCAGATTATGACCACTTAACAATCAGTACTTCATAAAAATCAATGCATTTGTATTTAGTACCTTTCAGAAGAACTTGTAATTACAGATTATGCTATTTTTCAAGTTAAAAAAATCTGAAATCATAAGTGGAAAAGAGGAAAAATGAGTTTGGTATAACAGTTTAAAATATGACAGTACACTTTAGATCAGAATGCTCCTCAAAGAATGCATATTATAAAATCCTATTGGATTGTGGTTAAAATTAAATGTAACATTTAGTTCATATTGTCTTCTTGCCATCTATTTTAACCTTTTGTTCTAATAAGAGTCTCCAGTTTATCGTATCTTTATGTTCAGTTGGATAAAATAGATGTAGCCAATAAATAAAACAATTTAAGGTCAGGAATTTTCTTTCTAGATAATCCATAGTAATTTATATTTTTCTTAGGAAATAAATACAGTTAAGTATATTTGAATCGCCACCAAGTTTCCCAAGATATCAATGTGCTTTATCTAATGAGCACACTGGACAGAACTACAAAGAAATTAACTCAGAACCAAAATGAATCTTATTTTTAAGTGCCCAACGGCTCCCTTTCAAATGACTGAGGCAATAAATGCAAATGCTGTTAGACAAGCTGGATTCTGGCGGTGTTGTGTTTTCTTTTACTTAAATAGAATAGTAAAGCTTTGCTATCCTTAAGTATCAAAATTGTATCTCACGTGAAAATTAAGCCATTTAGACTGAAATTTCAGGAATACTGTAAAAACTCAGTAAGTACAAGCAAAAGCAAGCAAATTGTAGTTGCTCATTTCATATCCTTTCCAAGCTTATTTGTTTTACCACAGCATATAGCAGAAGGAGTCAGGGCTTCACTGTGCCTTCTAGTCAAACAGACCAAAGACAGTTAAAAACTTAAGTACATGTGTACACAGAAAAAAATGATAAACTGATTGGCCAGATGAGGACCAAGCAAAATTAATCACTTCCAGCACACGGGCAGTACCTTCAAGCAAAAACACTGCTTGGCTGTATCTGAATTACCATTTTTAGGAACCAAATTGTGACCATTCATTTTCTAACAAAATTTTGTGTTTATTGTATAGCTAAAGTCAGTTACTACCACATATGGCAAAACAAAAATCACTGCTTCTACCATTGAGCTGTATACAATCAACACGGACAGGCAACCCTAAGAAAGCTTTTATTAAAAGCAGGATTTGGCAGCCTGTCATCAGTGACAAAAGGAATTCTTCATTAAATCTTTACAGTGTGCCCAAATTCAACATTTTAGTATTTATTTTTTAGGACTTAAGGGCTTCGTTCATGGATATTTAAAAAGAGATTAGATGATTTGCTGCAATAAGGACAGCAGACAAATCCACTGTTATCATGCAGCAGAGCCATCCAATTCAAGAGCTTTATAGGAAGGGTAGCTCACAACTGTGGAATGAAAATCACTAATATTAATTGAAATCTACAATAACTTTCAAATACATACATACCTCTGCTTGCTAGTAAAAATGTAGTGCAACAAACATGCACTTAAAATAGCATGAGGCTGGCAAAGAAAGAATGAACCACTTTTTGCAGATTTGGTATGTTTAATGTACTTCTGAAACATACTCAGATGGTGTATATAGCTAAACAAATATACAGGAGTTAGCCAAAAGGCCTGAATGACACAGTCTTTTCCTTTGAAAAACTGAACAGACTTCTTGAATCTAGTTCAAGTTATATTTAAGACATGCTCCCCTTACAGCTGTACAGTTTAGAATTACCAACTCACACCAGTACTTTCTCAACCACCATAAAAGATGCTGTGTACAAGGGAAGAAAAGATGAGACAAAAGTATCTAACATTCAGACACCTCACTAGACACCAATGTAAACTGCATTTTCAACTGAATGCAGTACACCAAAGCAGAGAGCGTAAGTAGTTGCTATATGCAAACACTAGTTTACACCTAGTGAAAAAACAGCAATTTCCCCAAACGTTGAGTTTTAGGAACAGTGTGCTAAGTAAAACCAGCTGCAGGTTTTTTTGGAAGAATGAGTGCTGTAACACGATACATACACCAAGTAGGGGAAAGAGCATTTCAGACTTTAAACCTAACTCACTACTGCATTACAAGCTATAAAGTGTGGCATGTATCTCAAGTCAAGCAAAAAAAGGGCAACATTAAAGACAGTCTAGAGGAAAACGCTCAGTAGTTAC
This sequence comes from Theristicus caerulescens, assembly GCA_020745775.1. NCBI lineage: Eukaryota > Metazoa > Chordata > Aves > Pelecaniformes > Threskiornithidae > Theristicus > Theristicus caerulescens. The sequence continues at coordinate 113,621,300 of CM036559.1, read as the reverse complement.
AGATGTCACAAGTGAGGACCTACACATGTGATAACTCCTGAATTGTATTAAAACAATCTCTATCTTAAGCCATATAACACTGGCAATTTAAATAACAGTGTACTTCCGAAATGCCACCCATGCTGCAATTTTCCTGTTACCCATTTGCTCACAATTCAATTCACCAAGACCATCACTGCTATATTAAGAAGTGACGTATACAGGCTCTCTCTGCTTCTTGCATCCCATGCTTTGAGCTATGTACATACCATTTCAATATAATTAGGGCACCGTGTTATCTCAAATCAGTTCTTAATCAATTTAGTATCACTATTCATGCAGATAAATTTTAGTAATTTCTATTTCTGAAAATGTGAGTGAACGGACAAAAATGGAACACCAGTATTTTACAACTATTTTGCACAGGAAAAAAGTAATAGTAACCAAAAATATCCCTACTTTCTTGCCATTACAGGAATAGAACCAATAGGTCTTTTCCATCATCTTCCATGACTGACAAAATCTGAATCATAATAAGCTTCCTAATAGCTTTATCATCAGTTTTATCTTAAGACTCAATCAGCAAATCTAGCCTGAGTTGTGTTGGAAATGGGTGTTTTTCAAATTCATTATTCTGTAAAACATTTATCAAGAATACTCATGTGCAATCATTCTAAATGCATATTACTATAAGTGAACAATTATTTTAACTGGAAAACATGTATTTGCCTCCTAATTAAACAATTAATCATTGATAACAGACTTGTTTCTATTCAAACCAACCATTGGGGGAAATGTATACTTATAATGAGGCATTACACAGTGGAAGGCTTTAAACCAGCTTGCACTCATGTCTCCTTCCTTGCAATGGCAAGATACTTTAACAATCAGTAGAATACACAGATGTCAACAATTTTTTTCTGTAGAAGTACGGTTTAGGTAAATTCATTCATACTGTTATGAATAAAGCACACATACAGATTCCTTTGCCAAAGTGTTTTTTTTCCCCTCCAAGTTAAATTTTCCAATCATTTGAGTAACGGATATACTCTGTTGATAAGCCTATTATGACTAAGTTTGCAAAGGGAGACTCAGATGCAAGGACACAGTACCCTTGAGAACACTTTGTATAAAATTTGATGCTTTTCAAAAGTCGAAACAAAAGCAGTTGTGTTATAAATTGTTCATAGTATGTACTGCAACATGCAGTTTATCTAAACAGATTCACTAGTAAGAATGGAACTTTCTTGACACATAGTAGAAACTACATAAAAATGAAAATGATGCCACTTATAATTAAGCATAAAATTATTCTCACCCAGTATTAGTAATAACATTCCCAAAATCCTTTCAAGTGATTTTTATATTTTATTGTAATCAGATAACTGCACGTTTTACAGCATAGTCACACATTGTATTTTGCTAGAGTCACAAACACATTGCCTTACATAATGATTCGCATCATTTCTGCTCTATACTACAAAGCCTATGACTGAATACAAAAAAAGTTTTACAAAAAAAACTGTTTTAAAGACTACAATAACAATAAAACCGTTTCCAGATAACAGCTAAAATTATAAAGGCATATCACTGTATAGTTTTACTGGAATTTCTAAACAGTAAGGAATGAATTAAGTTTTAGTATCTGCGACGCTTGTTAGGTCCTTCAAAGTTGCCCCCTGGGTTTCCTCTACCAAAGCCACCAGGTCCACCACTCACGGCACCTACACCACTCATTGGCGGCTGAGGAGTTTCAGAGCCCGTTCTACTAACCAGAGGTGAACCCATCTGTGATGGACCTCCTTGAGGGAATCTCTCATTATGCTAACGCAAGTCCATTTGGAACATGCCAAATGTGAGTTACAACAAAACCACAAGTGATGTTGTCATGAAGTTCAGCAGATAGTCCAGCAGAATCAGGATCACACATAGAGGGAAGAAAGGAGCAATTCAATTAGTTATTATGGAAAAAGAGCTGGAAATTAAAGAGTGCTAATGTTATGCTCCAACTTTGTAAAGTAAATTAAAAATTAGAAACTTAAGTATTAAGACCAACTCTGGTGCTGAATGAAACTTCATCCTTTCAAGCACATCTGAAGCAATACACATTCTCTATGTAACAGAAGAGACAGCAAACAATAATTTTATACCTGAGCCCTATTCTGCCTTACATACCAACTACAATGCTTTTCCTAAATTAGACATAGAAACATTGTCAAACTAGGAAAAAAATATCAGCTTTTGTATTTCTAGAGACTACAGGTTTATTCTTTTAATAGCAATATAACCTGAAGACTTATATACCCACATATCTGTGGATAAAGTATATTTCAGTCCATACTACCTGGAGTCAGTCTTTTGTATGGCACTTCAGGGATCTTTAGTTAAAACTTAAAATTCAGTCCAAATAAACTGACACAATTAGTGACAAAATGCATAACTGGACTATGCTTAGTTTAAAAAAAAAAAAACTTGATATATAGATCTAAAGCTTAACCTGAAATATCAATATAAGGTGAAAATCCAGTTAATGTTCCACATTTATTTTCCTTAGTTCTCTGCCTAATATTAATAAAGGTGTATGTGCTTACACAGCTTTATTTGGCTATAGTAATTAAGACCTAAAACAGAAAACATGCATCTGAGCACTTATAGTTCAGTATTTATGCAAGTGTTTAAAAACAGAGCCTCACATGATGAAATTTAAAACATTAACTCAACATAACATAAACCACTAAAAGGATAGATATATGGTACAATCAGATCTTGAAATAACTCATCATTCACCTGTTGAGGTCAGTTATGCTTTCAGAAGAAATTCCTTCTGTAGAGAGATCTACATTAATTGCCCAGGTACACAGAGTTCAACAAGAACATTCAAGACTAACACTTTATTTATATGCCTGAATCAGAAAAGAATTCTTCTGAAAGTCTAACTCCAGTAATAGTAGTAGAGCTCAACAGTTCTAAAGTTTGCTAATTCATATATATATTATTTAAACACAGCATTATATCTGTATAGATAAAAACTTATGCAACTTAGATCATGGTTATATGTATGTGCATTGTTTAAAATTTGACATTGAATAAGAAAAAAGTTACTTCAACAGCTGCATAAAGATCTACTACTGCCCCAAAGTACCTTAAAATCTGCGGCACTAGTTAAAAATGGTTAAAAAATTATCTTTTAACTCATGCCAGCTTGTTAGCAATGGATATGCATTTCAACGAATAGCTTATCACACACTCCTGATATTTACCACCATTTCACTTTTGGACAAAAAGTCAAGTCCTCTTTCCAGCAAGGACCCCTCTCTCCAGCTAACAAGGAAACTGCAGTAATTAACTACCTACAATAAAGTATGGCGGGGAAAAAAAGCTATTTTAAAAATGTTATGTTCAAAGATAATCTATATTTCAAAAGACTGCAGTGGAACAAAAAGAAGATTGCTCCAACTTTCCCCTAACAGACTTCAGAAAAACATCCCATTTAAAAAATGAACACTGCATTTCTGGTCTATAAAGCATATTCTCCATTCCTCTCAGTGGAAACTGAAATTAACTCTTACAGTGTTTTAGTAAACATTCCTCAAAGGATCTCTAAAGTGTCTTTCCAACAGCAGCAAAAATGCAATAAGGCTATGCCTTTCTGTAGGGGCCTGTCCCCCAAATTAAAAACCTTGAAAGTCCAAAATGAAAAAGAAAAAAAAAAAGGGGGGGGGGAGCATTTAATTTGTCCTTCAGTAGCATGCCGAAGGAAATGGAAGTTAAAAAAAAAAATTTTTAAAACATGCATTTTGAATTGTTAGTATATTCCCTACATTTCCATACCTGGAATGACTTTTTGTAGAAAAACAACGGTGAGATAGATACCATGATTTACAGTACCACGTTCTTTACCTTACACCTCTTTTTCAGTGTCCATATAATCACAAGAGAACGTTCCAGAGGTGACCAGTAACACACTGGTCTTCAGCAAAAGCATCTCTGAAAACAGTATTTTGTGAAACGCATCTCTATGATGCTTCATGAGAAATGATACAACTGATAAAATGAGCTGGTTCCTATGATGTGAAGTGAGATCCTCTCCTTTAACTGGTAAAGGCCAGACTCATTATGAATTTTGTGCTCAATCAAAACGTCATTTTCCTCTAAGGAACAAAGAATTTTGTCCAAACTTCATTACAGAGATTGCTCAATCACAGATGGATACTGTTGAGAAGGCATATATAAAAAAGTACAGCTACAAAATGCTTCTGTGTTCCAATAAAACTATAATGGAATCACTGTTTATACTATATACTCCTTTATATCACACCACCACTAGAACATCCCAAATATCTATCTACAGAATAATACTGGAAAAAAAATGTAAAAATCAGATTAAAAATTATATAGTTGTTTCTCTACATAAGACATTACAGCTAGGAAAAGTGACTGGCTATGAGAACGGACAAAAAATGGCTAGTGCTTTAACTGCATCCCAATGGCATATCTGCTGTTGATAAAAAATTCCAGATGTATACAAGATGTTCCCTACCACCCTCGGCAACTGGGCAACAGTATTTTCCCTGTGTTGATATGACAGTTATTCCTAACAGCTGTTGGCATACTTATTTTCTAAGTGGCATAATTACTGTCATAATCTCATGCCTTCAACACTGTTAGAAAGGAAATACAAAAGCACTGAAGTCACTTTAAAAAATTAAGTCATTTACACAAAGATATCTTCACACTACATAGCTTCCAACATTTAAATGTTCATCAAAAATCCCAACAAGCTAATACACAGAATTTAGTTTCACAAAAGAAAAAACAGCAAATGCCTGAATTTACAGATTACTTCAGTATGTTGTTTCTTCTTCATTTCACAGAAGTGATTTCCTTCTGTCAGTGAGTTTTTCATGACAGGTCATACATGCAAAGTTTTGCCACAAGTGCTGTATATTCTACCCTCAATTTAAAGTCTGGTCACTGATCAAAGAACTCACCCCATTCTTAAGGGGAAGTAGGATTTTCATAGTAATATCAAATAAAGATTTCCCTCCTGTGTTGTAAATTATTTGCATGAACAAGTTTTATCAGTTACTTTTAACAGATTCAAAACATATTAGCATGTTCTTACTCAGTGTGAAAATATCTTTGTACCAAAAATGGGCCATGAGACATGACAGCTATTCAAAGTAATTAAATTTGTGATACATTACCACTGTTCCATTATCTGGCATCATTGGTGTTCCCATATTTGCAGCTCCTTCTGGTCCCATGGAAGGACCAGGACCCATTGCAGGGCCAGGTAAAGTTCCTCTGTTGTTCATATTCATACCCATCATTGGAGGAGGGCCTTGGTTACCAGCAGGTGCTGGGCTAAACGCATCTATGCAAAACAATCTATACTTAGAGCTGTCCTATCCGAATTTTACAAGAATAAACAAACAATTTACAATATTTAAAAAGCCAAATGTACAAGACTTCCAATACTTGAAATAAAAAAAAAATATTCTTTGAGACTGTACATTTATCTCAATCATCTGCTTTTAAACAGATTTTCATTAATCCCTATTATTTTGCATTACATAATCTGCCTCATGTATTTGAAAATCCTGAACTTTACAGCTAAATATAGCTGTACAGTTTCTGTGCAGGAATTGAAGTGTTTATATAGCATATATATGCAGTATACACAGCACAAATTAGCAAAAATCTCAAGTGATTTTGCAGTAATTGGCAGCTATAAAGCAACTTCGCTCTTTAGGGATTATAACATATTCAATATACATTTGCAAGAACTGTTCTACCAGTATTATGGTAACTGTATACAGTGTTACAGTATATTAGTCTAACGACTAAAAGCAACACCAAAGATGGCACTCAACTTTACAATAAATTATTTATAATATGGCATAAATAAATCTTGCATTTAAAAGTAATTTATTAAGGGAAGTTTTGTTAGAATTAAAAGTGCCAGAACAGTCTCCTCCAAAATTGTGATTCACAGTAAGAGAGAGAAGAAAAGCTTAAAGACGTCTTCTGAGATCATTTAGCTATAATGCTGAGCTAGGAAACACTGCTCTGCCAGTACCCACTAATATACTCAACAGGTAAGTAAAACTGCCTTTGTAACATCTACTCATGTTGTTATAAGAAAGAAAAAAGTGTGAGTATACATATCATTTACATCTGCTATTATGACATATCATCAACTTTAAGACTGGTGGTGATGTGTTTTTTCCCCCCACAATGATAATCCATCCTTTTCAGCCAAAAGTGTGCATCCAAGATTCGAAAATGGAAGATGACATGCCTTTGGAATCTAGCCTGGTTTAAGTCATGACAACATAGAAGAACATAAAGAAATCTGACATGTTGCCAGGCTAATAAAATTGTTATTTCAAAAATCAACCTCTCACCTCCCATCACAACTGTAACTTCTTTAGTAATGAATATATAAATGCACATCATTGTAAGCAGGCCATTTAGCACAGATACAGTACCATGACTACCTGCACATATGCAAACTTGTATCTTTATTACCTGCCCTGAGTACAGATATCGCAGCAGTCAGTGAAACCTCTGCATCCAAGATACTGCTGCTAAAATTGCAGACCTGGCCTTGATCATATACATTATGTCAACTGCAAGCTGCTTACCAAAAACAACCTATGCAACACAGTAGCACATATGAAGCACTACACAAGTTTATTAGAAGCCATAGAGAAAAATCCTGTAATTTTTAAAAGCAGAACTCATTTGAGCTTAGTAATGAGAAACTCCCAAGACCTCTCCCTATGACACTGAGCCAAAACAAAGGTATGCGCAAGTTGGATGCTTCTTACCTACCCACAAGCATCATCAGTTCACGCAGCAGGTAGAAGATTGTGCTACAATTCAAGGGAATTACAGCTGAATATGCCCTAAAACTGTTTTTTAGTGTCATCCATCCAGAGACTAAATATGAAAGGAAACGGAGAAGTCTGAACTGCCAATATAAGGAGAAACCTTTATTTTCAGAGGCTGGAAGTACTCTGCAGGACTATAATGATGGCAGTGCTTAATGCTGGTAGTAGTGCCATTAACTAAAAGCAGTCAACACTCAATTATCTGTTATTGGCTTGCTTAGCAGCGTAACTGAAATTAGCCAGCTGGCCACACTCGGGTAGCATTTGCTTATCCCTCAACTGCAACGAAGTTCTTATCCTCTGTATCATACAAAAGCACCCACATTGCTTCCAGGGTGACGTATAGCGACCTATACTATTGAACCTCTTTATTATTAAGCCAGTTTCACGCAGCTCTGATAGGAGGATAACTGGAAAGTGTAATGCAAGGAGAGAGTGGGGCCCTGCAGCTTCAGCAAGAGGCCACTATGGCATTTTAGCTATACCTCAGAGGCCCTCCCAGCTCCAAAGCAGACCCTAAGAGCTCACCACTTGACTGCCCATTCTTTTTGGTGGGACACTGATGTTAGCAGTTAATTCACTGGACTACGTTCAAAAACAGATGGAAAACAGTCATCAGTGTTCATGCCACAATGTGCAGTCAATAAAAAAATGTCTTTTTGTGCAATCTGGAGGGCTGAAAAAGTATACTTTAAGTGCCCAAACTGCACATGCCAAGGTCTGGCACAGCTGGCAACAAGCCACAGTCAATAATCCTCATCAGTGCAGAGAGAGTTCCCAAAAAAGCCTCTCCCCCCCCCGTATTGAAAAGTTTATCAGCTGCACCTAGCATTACAGATCCAGTTAAGTGTTATGGTGAGGCATATAGATTCTCTCAGAACTTGTTTGCTGCAGGAAACATTGTAAAAACGAGTGGTCCTGCACAAGTCAGCCCAACACTAATTAAATCCGTCACAGAGGTACCTTGCTTTCTAATAACGCTATCATGCGGGTATTTCCATTACTGAAGATACTCCAGCTCCCCGCTGTCCCACATGATGAAAAGTTGCAAATGGCACAGGTAAAGGCCAGTTAAAAATAAAGTTACAATTCCAACAGAAATGTTGAGAAAGAATGCTAAAATCAACAATTAAAGGCCTACTATTTAAAGGTCTACTGCAGATTTTTGGGGTCAGGTTTTTTTGGTTGTAGTAGTGGGGTTGTTAATGGGCTGGAGAAAAAAAAGATAATCTCTACAGTGAGCTAACCTAAAATCCAGATACTGCGGAAACAAACATCACCTTTACCTATTCGCTATGGATATTGTTCCCTTTTTAAAATACTAGTTCCCTGTTACTATAACTTCTTTTGGAACTACACATTTATTTCTAAAAGCATTTGTATAAAGTTTAAAATTAAAAGTTATAGCACAAAGCTTACAAAGCAAGACTATAATGAACATCATTGTTAAGCATTAAAACCCAACAAGAAAAGGGCTGTGAACTGATTACTGTAAATACACATTCAAAATCTGTACATAAAAAGTGTATCTTGCGGGTCTGAACAACTGGCATTAGTAGTTTCCACAGTATTACTATTTACCAAGTCTCCTAATTAAATGAAATTTTCAAGTAGACTGCAATAATATGCAGAAGTACAACTATAAAAAGAAATTAGTCACAATTTATGTTTCAGCTTATTATTTGTAAATGACTTCACAATGTCTTCCTTTAGAATTATTTTTAAAGCTCTTCATATTCACTGAAAGAAAAAGCCTATTTCTATTTTGCAGCTATAAATGTGTCTGAATTAATAAATGCAAGGAAATGGTGAATAATGTATTTTAAAATCTGGACCAAGCAGATTCATTAGTCTATAAACTCACGTTACTCAAAAGGTCAGGCAACAATGTTCACTAGGTTTTGTATGTACATTCAAATTAACATATGCAAAAATAGTATTAACTTTTCTTTAAAATATCATCTTAATTTAATTTAAATGAACATCAGGAAGCTTCCAAGAGAGATATATTGACAGTTAATACAGTTTAGTAAGATTTTTTTTTTAATAAATATTCTAAGTTTCAGTCTTGTTTAAAAGCAGATATTGTGGTTAAGTAAGATTTCGAACTGTTTCAGTCTGCATATACGGAGCAAGCACTAATTATTAAGAATGTAGTTTTCCAGACTTTACACTAAGTTTTTAGGAGTGATAATAGGACAACAGTTTAAGTCACAAACGTGAACTGAGAATATTTGCAAATACAGACTTGCAATAAATTCGCAGAACACCAACCACGTTATTCATTAATCTTTTGTCAGGTACGTCAACAAGAACTTACCAATTTTAAGCTCTGCATGACTTCACAGCATGCAATTACAGTCACAACTTCTCTGAATAGGTAGTCCCTCAAACAGAATGCCAAATACTTTCTAAAAAGAAAATTCCTCTTTTGTAGCAGATAATTTCTAGAGCATCACCTTTCCCTGCCTTTTTGTTTCTCTTAACTTGCACAACATATTTTTCTCTCATAGGTAGTCAAAACAGTAAAATAAAGATACACATTGGAAAAAAAAACAGCTGTTTGGAAGCAGATTTTTTTGTTTCCTAATACTGTTTACTCCTTTTTACCAGTAGTTGTCACTTATTAATAGTGCTTGAGTAACATGTACAGTCCCAAAGAAAAAGATATTTTACATTACAGAAGCCTTTTCCTTCAGATCCCTACCTCCCATGTTTATTGCTCCACGAGGACCCATATCACCCATTCTCATTTCCTGTTCTCTCTGAAAGTAAACATAGTTTTCACGGTCAGCCTATTATTCTTAGAACTTAAAACATTCCCATTTACTCCATGAAAATAAAAATTTTCAAGTTTCAAAAGCTTCCATTGATTACAAAAATGTACAAGGAATAAAGTTAACTATAATCCCCTGTTTTTATAAAATCAAATGGAATAAGAAGTTCAATATAGCAATGCTGTACATTTTTGCATAATGCTAAAGGTTAAATATCATAAGTTTAATTTATCAGATGCAGCCGTCTAAAGTTCCCAAACAGTTATGTGATCAACTGCAAATGAATCGATCTTCACTCAGTGTTTTCCATTAATAAGAAGCAGTATATTTACATTTTAACTGTAAATAAAGAGGTCTTATTACAGTATTGCCTAAAGGCCGTGGTTCAATAATACAGTCAATCTGGCTTCACAACTCAAAAATGCTTGTGCTGATTGGAAACCAAGCTCTGATGTGTTATATTATGGTATATAAATTCAATCTGCCAGTTCATCTTTGTTCAAATAGTTTTGACCACTTGGTGGTGGTACATTTTTTGATAAATTATATCATGCTATTGTTACGTCAGTTCAGATACTGACCATCCTTTTGAAACCAGCATAAAAATGTAGTATCAACAGGAACTATATAACATGAATTTATACTAAATACACAAATAACACACCATATTGATCCAGATTTAATTGATGCTCAGTCATCCAACAGCAAAAGAGTTCTGACATTACTGATCATGAACCATGGCCTGCTGTGAAACAATACTCAAAAGATGCTACCCAGAGTGGCAAAAATCATCACTTAGGGGAAAACACAGTACACTTATCACAGATAATTGCAAGGGATTTTAGTATTACTGTTTACATCAAAAGGATGAAATACAAACAAATTCACAGTTCAAAATGAAAACTAATGAAACTTGTACCAAAAATTTTTTTCTCATGAATTTTCTGCAAGAATGTTAATATATATTCCACTCTTGAGTGAACACACGTATGCTGAGAATAAGCATATGCAAAAAAAATTTACCTGATTCTGAAAAATCATTCCACTATGATTTAAGAGTATAAATTCAGATGCACTTTGAAAACAATTCCATATACTAGGCAACTGACTCAGTCTTGCTAAAAGCAACCTTTAAACTGAAAAATTAATCATATCAAAATACATCCATAGTATTTTAACAGGTTCACAAAACTCTTTTTCATTCAATCGTGTTTGGGATGCCAAACATGAGTCTTCTATCTTCACACACTTAACGCAGCAGACACCAATATTTGACAGAACAGAGTCAATAGTTTTGTAAAAATATCCTGATATGGGAAATTATCTTAAGATACATGACAAAAGGATCTCAGGTCAATAACTTTGTTTCTAGAAACTCATATTTACCTGGAAAATGAACTTAACATAAGAAGATTATACACTTATTTTCAAAAGAATATGGCTTAGTCTGGAGAGGAAAAGTAAGGCCTCGTAAGTAAAATACACAGGCAGTTTTAAGGTCTAGCTATGAAAGACTGTTGATGAACACTAAGAAGGACCTCCTCTTCTGATCCTAGAACTCACATTAAACCTTTATAGCAGAACATGCAACTACTTTGTCAGACCTTTCATAGTAATGCCAACTGACATTTTAAGTAAAATCAGCAGCCCTATTACGATCAAACGTACCCACAAACTGATACTGATGAGTTAGTCACAAAATCAGCATACAACTTTGTTGATATTAGTCTGCTTTTACACCTCAGCCCTGACATGAAGAAGCAGAAGGAAAAGTGGTATACCATCCCTAATGTCAATCCCTAGCCCAACATGGTAGAAAACCACCGTGGTTACTGGTTTATATCACTCAAACTGTGTGTGCATGCATGCCTGCACATGTGCGTATGTGGAAACAGGACACACCACAAACATCTGAGAGATACTCTTTAGCTACAAGGGAAAGTACCAGATTTTGAATTACTACACATACTTACTTGATGCATCTCAGGTTCAACTGCAAGCTGGTGGGTTTTCTTTAATGCAAAATGTGCCATATAAGGCAGGGCTGAGTACAATACCAGCTAGATAAGAATGTAAAGTACAGAGCTATAAAGCTTAACTAGTTACTAGAACTTAACTCGTTTTCTTTGCAAAGGATAGAAGCATCGGCCAGCTACAATGTATACTTTTTTTAAAAAGCACACTACACTTCCTCCTAGCAATAAACCACTGTTTTTTCTCAGCTTGAAATGTTACCAGTCTTCAGTTAACAAGAAGTACAACAAAAAAGAGGGGTAGAACCTGTACTTTTTGGTTTTTTTTAGTCTAGTCTAACCTTTGTAACAAAAAACATAAATTATTTGCCATTTTGTAGCTTTAACTTTGGTGCTGAAGTATTATCATATAAAAAACATTTCAGCTATAGAATCAAGATCCATAAATGTGCCTTATGATCTCTGACTGTTAATCTATCAACATGTCTACAAGAATTATTATTATTTCTACTGTTGCATGTTCACAAATTATCATGTTCTTTTGAATTTTCAGCACAGGGAAATTCTTCTATGCGGTTAACATGGAATTAGCAAATTTATTTAAGATAAATTCCGTCAGAGAAAATACTCAATTTAAAATGTTAACTGACAGCATATATCATTCATGTAATTAAATGCTTGACATATTAACTATAAAAACATGTGCTTAGACAATTTGCCAAAGCCTGTATGTGCAGGAGTCCAGATGATAACAAAGATTCAGTCCTATCCCACGCAAATCATTTCCTATACAGCTATTTACTATGCGAGCACAAACAATTACTGCAGGTAAATTAGGTCAACTATTCCACGGGTTTTACCCAAAATACAACAGAGAAAGGAATACCAACAGGCAGTTATGACAGAGTAGCCGAACCAGTGCTGGTTGATATTCCAGCCCACCTGAGAGCTTCGTTCTTGGATACTCAAGCCCTTTGCAGAACATAACAATGATAGCGTTATCTTCTCAGAGCTTCTTTTCCTCACTATGCGACTGCCCATTCTTCTGTTGAGTAGCAGCCTGCTTCAGCCCCTTGCCTGAAGCCACCCGTAACTACCCATAACGGGGAGTTAAAACTGAGCAGCAAGAGAGGAGGGCTGAACTTTTACTAGAGAAATACGTAGGGAGGCGATTAAGAACCTCTGAAGTCACCTGGTACCTGGGAAAACAACTTAAACTGGAAGAGAACAATAAAAATGGATGATACGCAATTATAGGGGGAAAAGAAACCATAAGAATGTGTAGTAAAGTGTAATTTAAGCTTTGGGAAGATGGAAAAAAAAACCAAAGGGAAGCAAACAAAGAATAATATGCTATTGTAAAAGGATAATTCTTTACACGACTCAAAAGAAAGCTTTCCAAATGACTTCTGTTGCAGGATCCTTGTAAAATACTTCAGAACTCACTAAGGCAAACAAACCTCAAGGAGGTCTGATTCATCTGAGTAATTTGCTTTTAGAAAAACTGCTATGATGGCAACTATAGCATTCTACTTGCTAATTACTTTAGATACAAGCATTAAAAATTAAGATTTCCTCACAATTCCAACTCCTTTTAATGTCAATTGTAAAAAGTAGATCTACACAAAAAATATCGAATACACCCAGTTTTCAAATTACATATATATTGTACATTTAATATAGTATGGATTCTCCCCTTTTTACAAGTATTAGACAAAAGATTTCTTGAACATTTTAGGTATATCATGCACAATGCTCTTACACCTCAATCACGATTGATACCAGTAGTCTAAGTATACCAAGAACTGCCAAGATGATTCTTCTGGTTTTTCTAAATAAATAGTATATTTTTAAATTCACTCTCTAAAACCATGAAACTAACTATTTTGAAAAGACACATAAGAATTGATATAGGAGAATGTATCAGATGCAATTCCCTTCTCACATTGAAAATAAAAATACAAGTAGCTATAAAACTGTTTTTTTTTTTTTAACTGAAAACCAATACTACTTTTTTCCACCCAGAAACAGGCCTTGCAATTGCAGCAGCCTGAAGAAAATTAAAAATCTTGTCTCCAAATGTTGCAATATTCATGGTAACAAAACTGTCAAAAAAATTCAATGAATATGGCATGGAATATTTTAGAAAAGCAAAAAGCAAGATATCAACAGAAATACTAAGATAACAAATCATACAGTTTTCTTCAAGTGTTTGTGGCCAGAAGATGCACTCCCAATTAACACAGGATTATTCACTCACCTTTCAGCTAAGGAATAGTGACCAAAATAACACTAAGACACAGCATCAAAAAAATGCCTTATCAAAAAAAAGAACACTTACCCCAGAAACTTAAAGTTGCACATTAAAATCAGTAAGTTAATTAGCACTTTACCTGGGTTGCATGTGTAGAGCAAAATGTAATTCACAGCGCTATTAATTCTCACCAGTTTTCATTAACATGGAAGCTGAATTCTATTTTCTAGCAGACTTTATATTTGCCAAAATAGGCAAGACGTTTCTGTATCTCTTACTAGAATTCATTACTCCCTTCTAGAGTGGTTTATTTCATTAAATTCTTTCTAGAAAAGAAAAATTACTTCCAAAGACCTCTCCAGGAAGCATAAGTCCCATAAACCTTACACAATAAACTGCAATTTACTGAAAGGCACCTATATTTTAAAGACATAAATCAAACAAGTGGTTAAAATTGCTAGTTTGGCAGGCAAAACTAGAATTTGGGGGATACTTTTGGTTGTGCATTATTTGTCTTTCCTCAAAATATTCTACTATTTCAATCCAATGACTAGGTCAGTGGAAGTTAAGATGCCAGCAAGGAGTTAAAGTAATAAAAGCCTTCTCTTCCACCCACCCCTCTTGTCACTCTTTGGTTTATCCATCCATTAATATCTATATATTAAGATCTGAAAGTTACAATATCCCAAAATAGTTCATTTTATTCCATCACATGTAGTAATAGTAAATAATTTTGAATGAAAAATACTGATCTTCTTTCAAAATCCAAGATTTCTGTGTGTTTCTGAGTACTGCAACCTAAATCCAGAGCTAATCCCTCCTCCGAGCTGGGCATCAGACTAGAGATTACAGATGATTCCAGAGATTACAGATGATTCCAGAGATTACAGATGATTCCAGAGATTACAGATGATTCCAGAGACCTCTTCCAGCCTAAACTACTCAAGAGTTCTACAAACTGAATGATAGCTCCCACCCAGGAGTTTGAAAAAAAGCAAGATCTCTTACCTCACACAAAATTACACAAGCAAATACATTAAACTAGATAACAACTGAAGTAAATGTAGCTATAAAACATGTGGCATATAGGAAACTACACAGCCCTATTTTTAAATCGGAAGTCTAACAGAAAGAATTTTCATTAGGTTTAATAGCTGTCAACAGGACTTGATCTTTGAGAAAAACATTCTAACAGGGCTAGAGCAGATAGTTAAAGCCAATTTCCTCCTTCGTGACCCAAGTCATGAACAGAGCTGATGGAGATGACTAAGATATACCATTAAAAAAATCTATACATTAAAAAACCTATCATGTCAGTAAAAACAGGAATGCACATTGCATGAAATATATGCAGATACATATATTCCAGTAAATGCTACAAGTTGAAAAACTTTCCTAATAGTAGTAACAATGATAATTATAGCTGTTGACAAAAAAAATTATGATTTCCCTTATGGAAAAAAAAGATTTATTATTAGTCCAGTGCATTTCTTAAATATTTCCATCATTTCAATAATATTGTAAAGGAAGTATCAATGTTATTAAAATAGGGGAATTCCTTTTAAAACTAATTAACAGCAAAAGTATAGGAATGTATTTGGGAAAAACCTCCATGCACTACATCTTTGTTGGTTTTGGGAACAAACAAAAAACATCTTCAACTTCTGTGGGGCCTTCCTTCATTTCCCTTCTACATTTTTTGGAGAGCACTCAGTTGCTGAGAGTAGTCCTCAGCATCTAAACCCCACAGAAAAAAAACCAAATGCAGTTAAAACAAGCCAAAAATATTTACTACTCTAAGCTGAAGTTATTCTTTAAAAATACAAAAAAGTATTTTACCTTGAATAATGTTTTAAAATCACAGATGTTTTATAATAAAAAATAATACTATATTTATATTAATGTGCAAGACAGCCACCATGGCATATTAAACATGTCAGTCTTAATACACCTTGTAACATATACTAGTATATTTTACAGAGAATTAATAAAGAATTGGGTAGGATATTACTCCATTATGCAAGCGCATTAACTAAGTATTGAAAAGCCTCTCAGTGCATCACCTCACATGCATTAACACTGGAAAAGACAGAAATGGATTGCATTTCTATTTTTTGTGTGTGAGAGGGAGAACACACACTCAACACTTCCACTTTACAGATTTAGAAGAAACTGTTTTCAAGAAGAAAGTTACATATTCTCCCAAATTCACCTTTATTTTAATACCAGCCATTTCTGATCTTTACAAGATGGAAGATGGTTTAAGATCTTCCTTTGTTTAGGTAAAACCAGCTCCTACTTTCCAAAACATGCAAGTTGCTGGGGTTTTTTTGGGACAGTGCGGTGTTAAATAACTGTGATCGTCCCAGTATGCTTTGTTTTTTAAGTCATGCTCCTACAGCTGGATGCAAAACCCAACCTGAAGAAAAGGGGACTTCATTTCAACACATCAATCCTCACATGATATTTAAGTCAGGTCTACAGTGACAGTTTTGGAAAAGAAAGCAATTTAATTACACTAATATTACGCACACTACAAATACATTTAGGGGACACCTCACTAACCAGCAACATTTAATAATCCCTTGAAAGAAAACACTGTTTAATACAGAGGAGACAGCCACTAGGCTAATCTAAAAGAGGTAAGCCCACAGACCACCCGGAGGCCCCTCAAATTTGTGAGTATCAAGGAGACTGAAAGATCCCAGAAATTGCAACACTTTTACTAAACACTACAAAGTAAGGCTCATTGTACATGTTAACACTCAAAAGGACTGTCATCTATAGCAGCTGCAAAGTCTTACTGATGCAGTCTGATTACAAATATTGAAAACATTCAAGAATGAACAATCATTACATTACTATTATTCTCAAAAGATATCGCTGCAAGTAATCTTTTTTCTTAAGACTAGTTTCAACATGACTTGTAAGATTTTAAGTTTTCCTCAAAATCTAAGTACATTAATATACTTGCTGTTCTTGCATCTTGGCCAAGAAAAATTGTATTTCATACTTTCCAAACACGACTGCTGTTTATAAGAGGCAGCAGTCGACATGTTCTCCTTTCCTTTGTAATGCAGAAGAACCATTATCTTATCTACAAGATTTTACTTACATTTCAGGTGTCCTTTTCTCTTATTTTTTTTTAATCCAAAATGTTCTAGTTAATTCCACCTCTAAGAAAGCAAACCTGTGACATCCTGTAGAACATGAGTATATACTTACACAATCAAAAAGTAAAACTGGATCAAAAAATGTGTTTACTTTTTATAAAATGTGGACCAAAACACCACCATTGAAAGAGGAAAGTAAATTTATTTTTCACAACACAAAAGACTCTCAAAACACTCCTGCTACTCATCAACCTCCATATGGCACACTGGGCTTGTTCCAGCCTGGAAATATGTTTCAGCTACTACTTCAAAATTAGCAAAGGGAAAACTAAAAAATCCTGTAGAAAAATACTGATGCAAGAAGGCAAGTTAAGAGCTGGTTGAAGTTCTTTCAACAGAAAGTCTGTAAATGGCTAATACCTTAGAGTGAAACTTGTCTGCAATAAAGAGTCACTCTCAGTAAACTGTTGAAACACTGTCAAAAATTTATTTTTTCCAAAATTTAAGTTTGGGGTAGAAAGTAAATTAGATTAGGAAAATAGTCCAAAATACTTGCAACTGTTATACAATGGAGACATCTTCTCACTCTTATGTCATGAGAAGCAGAAAATAACCACTGCTCTGAACTATACGAATAAGGCAAAAAAACTAGAAAAGACAAATAAAAATCAAAATCATGGGAAAAAAATGTGAATAATCATTACTGGTTTTAATCTCAGAACAAGTGAACAAAATACTGTGTGAGCCAGAAAAGGTAGTAGTATAAACTTTTTTTTTTTTTTAAAGACATTCATGAATATACGCTTTATCATGGAGACAACTGAGAATTCAGTCACTGATTTGGATGCAGAGATATTCACCCGTCTTCAATATTAAAAACTGGCCATCACTACTACATAAGTTGTCTACGTGCCTATAGAGATTTTTCTGAATGTCTTTAGTGACCTTAGACACTAAACTTGAGAATTGCAATCTTTTACAGAAAATATCCAGAAGTCTCAATGACTTGAATAAAAGTATGAATCTATTTTCACAAAAAAGCTTATGTGCTTTTTAAAGAGCTTTTATCCCATAGGCTACTGCAGCTTTGTTTTACACAGAACTCATACCTTCAGAATGCTATATTACAGGCCAAAAATTCAAATGACAATCTAACTTGTTAACAAAAAATAGTCTAAAATATGCCAAGATTTACTATAGAACCTATTTTGTTGATTACAAAACTTTGCTCCATATTGAGATTTTTGTCTTTTCTGCTTCATTATTTTGTCTTGTAGTTACTTGCTGCTTCTCTGAATTTTAATACTGCATTTAAAACAGTGCATTAATATATCCTTTCCTGAGTTTTTTCCCCACCTCTCCCACTTCCATTTGCTGTAATACAGTGAAATATTGTATATACAACATCTACAGAATAAAACTGACTAAAAGAAGTTCCTCATTTTCTCACAACCTGTGGAAAATGTTATTCACCAGCCAAAAAATTAATCTGTACGGAAGGCAAAATCTGGCCCCAAACAAAGTGCATATGAACAGCAGCTAGGAATAAAATCCAAAGATTTTAATTCTATGCCTCTATTCAGTCATCTTTACATCACCTGTTCAGGTAAAGGAAAATCCTACCATGTCCCTTCACTGCTATGGCTCTACAGATGAAGCACCACCTGAGGGTATAACTGCAAAGGCAGGGTTTTTTTTTCCCAAATGCCATCACTGTTGACCACTGGCCCCAAACAAAGTGCATATGAACAGCAGCTAGGAATAAAATCCAAAGATTTTAATTCTATGCCTCTATTCAGTCATCTTTACATCACCTGTTCAGGTAAAGGAAAATCCTACCATGTCCCTTCACTGCTATGGCTCTACAGATGAAGCACCACCTGAGGGTATAACTGCAAAGGCAGGGTTTTTTTTTCCCAAATGCCATCACTGTTGACCATTTGAGAGCAAACAGGAACAGAGATACTCTGTCAAAATTTCCCCATGGCCTGACAACTAACACTCACAGGGAAGGTAAATTCTGCTTCTCAAATATTTTAAGGAAAAATTTAGAAATAATTTTTCACAAGACAAAGGTGCTTAGAGAAGGTAACCACTTTTAACAGATCTGGAAATCCTTAAAAAAAAAAAAAAAAAAAAGGAAGATATCTCTATAGTAACTCTCCTGACAGCAATTTCCTCATTGCAACATTCTGTCATTTAATTTGGTTCCACCGAAGGTAAGAGCCACTTTAGATCCATGGAACCAATATATTCAAACACTTCTATTAGCTTCATTTTTTGAATGACAGTAATGAACTTAAAAACATAAATTAAATACAGTTCAATAGCTGAACATAATGCAAATATTTTTTTTCATTCATAATCTATTTAAAGCACTTAACTGTTTACTCACCTGCAAAGCTACTTTCTGAAAGCAATATCCACCACATCACCAAGTTCACAATTGATATGTGTAATATAATTACATTACGTTCATAATATATTCACATCTTCAGAGGCACATTAGAGAATTCTATGCTGCAGCTTAGAATCATTCTGGTTTTATTTTAGCTAAAGAAAAGGCATGAAAGTAGGTAAGTATCAAAACAGACATCCACAGGAGCATGGAGGATGCCTTTCACAAAACAGGTTGCAAATGATTTCAGATGCACTCCACAATTCATCCTGGTGGGTGTGGAGTTGAAGGGCTGTTTAACTGATAACGAAGTCTGGGCTAACTGTACCATCATGCACAAATACACTAAAATATTTAACTGAAAATTGGGTGTTTTAAAACAATGCTGCATTTTAGATTTCCCAAATGCTAAGTCTTCCTTGCACAGGAAACAAATCCAGGCAAACATTAAAACAGAGTGAACACTGGATTGATTCAAAACAGCAATTTTCCCCAACTGCAATATCAAGGATGAGATGAAGTACAAGTCATCCATGTTTACTTAGAAGAAAAATTAACCAGCCAAGAATATCCTTTATCATGAAGTGTTTATGTAAAAATCTAACTTTTTCTGAATTGTAATGTTGAATATAACATTGCAAAATCAACTTAAAACACTTTAAAAGCAACACTAGTTATAGCCACAGTACACTAAATATGACTCTTTGCCAGACTTTTGTATTAACAATTTTTCCTCACCAAGTAAATATTATATATGCTGACTAAATGATAAAGAAGAAAAAAGTCCAATTGTAGTTGCCATCCCATATCTGATCTGAGTTACCAAGTGATTAGAATATGCAAGTATTTGCCAAAAGGAAGCGGAAATCCAAAGTTTTTCATCACTACAAAGAGGCCCTGTAGGAGAAACTTCTAACAAACATATGCAGTCTTTTATACATGCTATGAATGTTGCTTACAATCAGAATAGTTCCATGTTTAAGATTTCCCCAACAAAGTTCTGGCCTGTCCACACATACAGCACTTAAACATACAAAACATGAATAAAGAAGCATCAATGAAACTTCCTGGCATGAAACCAGGCTCCATAGTTTTCCAGCTAGTACTTTTATACAACCTGGAGGCCATTTACTGTGAAACAGGAGCAAGATGAGGTAGACTTAAATGAAGAAAGACACTTATCATTTGAATAAACACAGTTCTGACTGAGGAAAACAGTATACATTGTACCAGGCAATTTCGTATTTTAATCAAAAGTTTAAGGATCTGGTCATCTGAACAAATTCAAATGGAATAAGAAAAATTCCTTTTTAGTTAAATCCCCTGACCTAAGTCCACACAGAGTAACTCTTAAGCTACAGTGTCTGCTCTCATCAAAAGATAGCTAAGAAAAACTACTATTTTACTTATGTACTATAGACCCAAAGGTCAGAATCATGTTAGGGACACAATGGGCATAACAATGAATAGGGACAGACAAGAATAGTCAGTTCTTACCTGAAGAGCATACAAGTTCCCCTATAGATAAACAAATGTTCAATAATTCAGAAAGGGCAGGGGGAAACAAACAGAACGACTCCATAAGTAAATAAGATTTTAAAAGGATTATAAAAACCCATACTATACACAGAAGAGAAGCAAAGCTTGAAGAACCTAATTTTGACATTATGTTGTCTTTTTCAGATCTTCTGTATTAATATGTTTAGAAGAGACACCTACCAGCTAACCTGCCACAAGTATATCAACAAAACTGCATTCAGCAACACTAGTAAAAGCAGTGTGCTTCATGTCATGTACAAAACAAAACTAATACAAATACTCTTTCACCTTACACAATGCTAAGCCTAAATTAGTGAGCTATTAGCCACTGTAGGAAATCATAATGGGGACAGACTTTTTAGTAAGGCTTGTAGTAATAGGACATAGGGTAATGCTTTTAAACTAAAAGAGGGTAGATTCAGACTAGATATAAGGAAGATGTTTTTTATGATGAGGGTGGTGAAACACTGGAACAGGTTGCCCAGAGAGGTGGTAGATGCCCCGTCCCTGGAAACATTCAAGGTCAGGTTGGATGAGGCGCTGAGCAACCTGATCTAGTTGAAGATGTCCCTGCTCATTGCAGGGGGGTTGAACTAGATGACCTTTAAAGGTCCCTTCCAACCCAAACTATTCTATGATTCTGTGATAATGTTTGCAAAAAACATCTTTAAATGGTAAACCTTTAATATATTTAATTGACTCTTTAAATGTTAGTTTCTATTAACCAAGATATTAAACTGCTCATCTGAAAAGTTACACAACAGCTCTACAGAAACTCATCTCATCTTTTTTTCTCCCCCGCAAAAAACCACTACTTATTAAAAATGCTGATTCATCTAACAATAACACTTAATCTCTGGAAAATTAAAGTGGAGCCTAAAGAAAGACTTGATGGAAGACAGAAATATCAGACAAATTCCATATTCCTCATGGAAGATTTAATAACCCAAAACAAGCAATAGCTCTAGTAATGAGATAAACCTATGTGATGCCTACACTACAGAAAAGAGGCTTGTGAAATATTCATGAGAGAAACCCTAAATATTTTAATTAAAAATTAGCATTTAGGCTGGTATCAAAAGACAGGCAACCTCACTAAGACAAGTTAATTTGTGCATCTCAGTTACCACTATTAAAATTTTCCACTCAGTAAGAGCTACTGAAGAAAAACATTAGAGGCTAAGCAAAAGGTCAGAGGCTTACTGCTCACACTAAGGAAAAAAAACTACTCAGAAGGCACTGCCTCTTGAGAGAGAAACCAGATCTATAAATAAGCTTTCCTCACACTAAGCAACAGATCCATGAATAGGTTTCCTCACATCAAAAATACTATTTCTACAGACTCACTTATTGCTTCTTGGGTGTTCTATTCTTTCTTTAAACACAGACCCTTTGAATAAAGACAGACTTTTCTAAGCAGAGGAACTTATTTTGGCTCCAAGTCTCAATGTCACCAAGTAAGATCTCAGGATTTAGACAGGTGGGTGAGTCCAAAATAGGTACCAAGTAGACAACTGAAACTGAAAGTTAATTTCTTCTTAGTCTGGGTAAATACGTGTACAAACTCCAAGTCAAACTTAACTCCAGTAGCTGAGGAAGAAAAAATGAAAGTTATTAAGGCAAGCATTAGTTTTAGCTTCTTCAAAATATGTAGGGCATTTATCAAACAACTACATTAACAAAGGATTTTTCTAAATTATGTATAAAAGCCTCATTCTTACTTGTCAGAAGATGGAAAATTGAAGAACTCAGTATTTGAGAAACTTAGGTAAGTAGATTATTTTTAACTTGTGAGCAGTAACAATTTTCAGAAATTAATTAAAAATATGGAATATAGACTTATGACATCTGTTCTTTAATAGATTTGTCCATTTTGATCTGTAAAATCCATGATATAGGAGAAGCTAGGTATGTAAATGGAGTATTCTATGAACAAGCACACCAGATGTATTTGAAGTCTTTCCATCAATAATTGAACAAAAATGGCATCTGCTAAATCTGAGACTTCATGAAACACTAAGACTGGCAAAGAGTGATGTCATTTTGCCATTGCATATGAAGTATCTTTAGAGAAGTGTTCTTTTAGTTTCTTGATCCATTAGTCTTACTGAAAGAAAATTAAGTTATAAACAAAAACAGACAATCTGAAAAACACGGACAAGAAATTCCTTATCAATTACTGTAGAAGAGAACAAACCTGGGAATGCTTACAAGGAGTACTGCAACATCCAAATTCATACTGGAGATTTATGCACTTTTGACAGCACATTAAGGGACAAAAAAATACTTATGAATGGTCACTTGTTCTCTTTGCAAGTTCCCATGAAGTAAATATTATTATGTTCTAAAGCATTTTGTGCAAACATTAGAAGATGATGGCAACAGAGTAAAAGATTTTAGTCTCCTAAATACCTATAACACAAGGAAAACTTATCCCATTACCCTAAATATTCATAGTTCACACACACTGAAATAGTTATAAATTAAATGTAACATTTAAATGATTATTTGCTTCATTACTGAAAAATTACCTTAGTAGCATCCTCAATACGCATAAAAGCATAAACTAGAAAGTCAATCCATGACCATCCTAAAATGGTCATGAAATAAATACTTAAACCAAAAAGTATCTTATTCCACAAATAGCTTTGGTTTATGTATACACATAACATGCTACAAAAAGATGACTGAAGTTCTGCATTGATTTTTATGCAGTCTTTTCATATTAAAAGGCAGATATGACAGTTAAAATAGTTTTGATATGTGGCAGTGTAATTAAGGGCTGAAATAATTCATTTAGTTTCTGAAAATAATACAATGTGTTTTAAGGCCTGTTAAGGAATTATTATTCTTGCCTAAAGCACCAAATTTAGTGTCTAAAACACTGTTTGAGGAACAGAAGAAATGCAAGATTTAAGCATCTGTCTACTGATACATAGCACTGCAATCGTGCAAAAATAAAAAAAAATTTAGTGCCACTGCCAAAACTAAGACCACCCACAAAAACACAAACTGTATATTTATAAACTGCTTGCTCAAAGGCCTAGCCTATGTTGCTTTATGCAGAGGAAGAAACTTCATCACTGAAGATCACTGCCAAGAAAGCAGGCACATTTTGTCAGGTTGGGGGTTTTTTTTTTTTCAGTTCTACATTTAATGATCTGCCTTTCTCCAAGCTAGTTTTACCTTAGAAGGCTTTTAAGGTGTCAAACATGAACTACTTACTTCTTCCATGGGTATGTATGCTGGATTGCAATAAGGAGGTAATTCATCTCTCCCAACCAAACTCTACAAAAGAGCTTTTATAAAGCAGCTTAGCTTTATAGCAGTTTGTTAAGAAACAGAGACTATATTCATACAACCTCACAAAACTTCACCACCATCAGCTTCATTAAGTACACTAGCCTGCCAAGATAAAATAACCAAAATTTATTACTAGTAGAAAACAGATCAAATTTGAAACGATCCTTGGAAATTTTTATTAATTTATTTATTATTGGAAATCTGCCTTGGCTTAGTTTAGTTTTGAATAAGGTAGGAAACAATTCCGCATTCAGTGAAAATTCAAACTTCTTACTTAACTGGGGCTTTTGAGCATAATGGAATCAGAAGACAGGAAAAAAAAAAAAAGTAGTTCTATTCACTTAAGAGCCAAGAAGTGCAAAAAACTATTCCTGAATTACAGAAGTCCAAAGAAATCAACTGATAGTCTTCTTTCAAAAATGTCTACTACTTAACCTGCAAGTGAATGTAGAAGTGAGGGATAAGAAATACCTCAGTAGGCTCAAAATAATAAAGAAATGGGAAGCTACATTTATAAACTGCTCCAAAGAAAGACAAAACTCTTAGAACAAAGATTCTGAAGGTATGAACTTTGTTGTTGTTTTGGGATGTGCTTTTTTACTCCCTTGCTCTCATCCATCTTACAGCTTTTGATCCAAGTCCACTACAATCTCTGCTGTTGAAGCAATCTCCACTGTTTAGCGGCTGCCACTTTATGCTGATACTTACACAACATACTTGAGCAGCAGAGCTTCTGTATAAGAAAAATTAAAGGAAAGCAAAACAACACCTAGAAATAATTCTTGAAAAGACTAGGAGATAAAAAAAAGTTAAGTATTTAATATACAGTCTTACATGAAAGAACAGTAAGCATTCAGAAGTTGAAACTGATGAACTCGCAAGAAACAGTTCCTTACATACGCAAATTACACTTGAAAAAGGGGGAGTTTCCTTGGAGAGAAGAGAACAAGGACACCCAAAAATCCCAACTCCCTCTTTAAACCACCAGTAAGAAGAGCTGTAAGCTGTAGGCCAGTATCACAGCTATTGTTTCATTAAGTACAATACCCACCTGACACTACTTTGCAGTGTTACTACAGAATTAAATCTGTGCACCATAAAACTAAGACTACAACTCCTACATATTTTGCTCCCTTTTGTAGACAGATGAAAACTATTTTAATACACTAAATCCAAATCACTCTTTTGACTCTTCTAAGTTGGTGACACGAATAAAAGTAGTTCCTGGAACTGGAATTATTTGGTAAAAAAGCTCCAATGGAGATTTAACAATGTAAGTCTATGTAAGCCATTCACAATAGGACAGTAACAATGGCACAGTTTGAATAAGTAATGTATTACTAGCGCTTAGAAGTACTATATTTTTTTAAAAAAAAATTTGTGCTGCTGAAAAATAA
Organism: Theristicus caerulescens; assembly: GCA_020745775.1. Classification (NCBI taxonomy): domain Eukaryota; kingdom Metazoa; phylum Chordata; class Aves; order Pelecaniformes; family Threskiornithidae; genus Theristicus; species Theristicus caerulescens. The sequence goes on along the minus strand of CM036559.1, from coordinate 113,595,668 downwards.
AATATTGCTTCCAGTCACCATCAGCAAGCTCCTCTTTTAGCAAGAAATATGTATGCAAAATAAAAATTAACAGAATTTTACAGGAAAACAAGTTTCCTGGTTAAGCCATCATGAAATTAGTATGCATATATATTGAGCTGTAACAGCCAATTTCAACTAATCAACTTTTAGAAAGCAAGGGAAAAACCCTAACCAATACAAAAGTGTTTATCAATAACTTATCTACTAGAGATCACACAACTAGACTAATAAATTGTTCAGGTATCACTAGGTTGGCCATTAGATTAACAATCCATGCAATCAAATTTTTAACGTACATCACCACCATGAACAAGAATGCTTCAGGAAGAGAAATCCCCATGCAGAAAATATTTTTATCATCTGTAACTAAACCAAGTAACTGGTAACTGCATTAAACTTGATTACAAGACATTTTTTAAAAGTAGTCATACTGAAAAATCAAAGTTTAACAAGTTAGGGAAAAGTTACAGAAAGAAACTTTAAACAGGAAAGCCTAATACTGCAGCCTTAAATGAGAGGTTCCAATTCTGGTTGTCATTGCACTTACCATTTATGTCCTTCTTTTATACTGAACAGTAAAAAGGGATAGGATATAAGTGAAGGAAGCTTACTTGTCAAAGCTTTTAAGAAACAAAAACAAGGATTAGAAACAATTACTACTTTCCATCTAAACACGTGGTTGGCAGAAGACTTTAATATGTTATAAGGATTGTGCCAAAAGAGTTTATCAAGACCTGATATGGTAAAAACTATCCACCGGTATCATAAAATGCAATTTTCACCAGGAGGCAACTTTTAAAGCAGAGAATAAATTTTTCAGTGTATGTACAATGGTGATCTGAGACTAGAAGTAATAACCAGATGGAGTCTGTTCACCATAAATAAGTATTAGTAAGAATAAATAAAAAAATTTAGTTGTACAAGAAGTTCTACTAGACTGAAAAAAGATTTGATGTATCATTTTGCAATCTCCAGAAATGGTTTACACTTCTCTGCTGCAAAATACAAAGGCTTTTTCAAACTCCCATTCACTCTATACAACTTAAGTACAGTTATCTAAAGATGTTATAATGAATGCCTATAAAATGATAGGCCATGCTTAGAATTACATAGCTGCCCTTATTAGAAACAGTTGCTAAAGAGAGTAAATACATCACTTCCAATTTTGTTTCAATTCTTCCTCTTCTAAAGTTCAAAGGACAGCAGAAGTAAAACATAAGTCAACACATGACCAGAATACTAAAGAATAGTCTGAAGACTAGACATTTTTTTTAAATTACTGTATATGCCACTTCAGCTTCACATGATATTAAAAAAACCACCACCTGTACTATATACTCCTTTAAATAACATGTAGCACTTTTGGTAGGGTTGCACTGCACAGATACATCTATATATTCTTGCAGTGTACTAATTAGTTCCAGATGAACGCACAATTCCAGTAATGCAACTCAGTAGGAAAGCTACACTCTTCCAAAGCATTCTTCCACCTTTACCTTCCCCCCGCCAAAATTTCCATTGTATAAAAGTCGCAAAAATTATGCATCGTGATTGAAGTGCTTTCCATTTGAACCATTCCTCTTCCCTTCTTACACTACATTTTTGCCATGTCCAGCACACCAACTTGAACAGTTTCTATTCACACAGACTTCGGAATTTAAAGATGCAGATAAGCACGAGGATGGCCAAACTGTGGCAAGCAATTCAAGCACAGAGGCTAAGTAACATTATCTCAGGACAGTTGCAAGAAGAAAAATCAGCAGAGGTTGTTGTGGCCAACATTATCTAGTTTTCCCAGCATCACAAGCTGCAGGGTATAGGCTACAATCTCCTAACAGCAATGGAATCCGAGGGAGCTAGTGCCATCTCAAGCCTGTGGGTTGGCTCCCCAGCTGCAGCACTCTGCAGTGAGTAGTATGGGTCTCACAGATCAGCAACAGGAGAGTTTTGACAGGTAGCTTATAGGGTCAGAAAGTCAGGCCACCCCAAAAGAAGCTACGTGAATATATTAAGGTGAAATGAGATTTCATATTTGGCACTACAGAAGTCACAATCAATAAGTGCTATTTCTAAATTACATCAGACAATTGTTATGTGCTATTTCACAAAGTATGTTTAATAATACGTGGGAACACACTAAAGGACGTTATGAGTTTTGAATTCTTGATCTTCATCACCCCAAAGAAAAGACATGCTGAAAGCAGTTTTCTTTTACAGTGTGAGCACATATGGAAATAAATGATTGATTGTTTTCTGCTGCAGGTTTCTCAAAAGCACAATCAGCAAAATTAACTGATAGCTGTTAGTAACATCAAAGGAACAATTTCACTTCCTCCCCATCTTTACTAAAAACACTAAGGGGCAGAGGATGGGAAAAAAGATGTCCTGCTGAGAACAGGAAATCTTTTATTTTCTAAGTTCTCTTAGGATGTCTCAGAACATACATAATATATTCTTCTCAACCCTACAGAAAATGTTACAGTATAGAATGTAAAATAGGTATTTCTTCCACAAAACACAAAATCAGAAAATAGCTGAGACACCAGCAGTTTATTTTTTATTTATGTATGAAGCTGTACCTGTAAAGGGGAGCAAAATTCCCTCCTGCAGACTACAGTTGTTATAATAATGTAAAAGAGCATTGTGTGGATCACTTATTCATTGCTTCCTCACTAAGAATAGCTGTAACAGTAAAAGGTATCCTTCTCACATGAAACTAAAGCATTCACAATACAGTTGCATTCATTTAACTGCTTTGGTTGGTAGGAAAAAAAAAAAATCATACCCTTGACCAAAACAGATCATCATGAAAATTTAGAAGCTGACTCCTCTGGTACCACCATTTTGCTAGTTCTGCAGAATGAGTCTTCAGAGGCAGAACATGCCTAAATTACTAATATAAATAACATAGAACTTATAGCAGAGGACCTTTTTTTCCCCCACCTTTATAATCTTTCAGTCTCCTTTAGTAAAGATTTTGAGGTTTTTCTTATCTAGTTTTGCAGAAGGGTCAAAGGGGTGAGTGATTTTAGGCTCCATATGAAGATAACACTGCCCATTTTGTTTCTGAAGTATATTATTCTTAATAAGTTAAGCATAAACCAAAACAAGCAATTCAAACAAGCTTAACAGCCTGAACTGGTTTAAAATTAAAACCTTCAGTCAAACTAGGGCACCTTCTTATGGAAACATCATTTATTCCCATTTATTCTCACTTAGAAAAATTCATTTCCTGAATAAAGAAGGCAAATTATTATCTGAACACCTTCACTTAACTGAAATGTCACATCACCAGCTTGTAGGAAAACTAACAGTGATGCCATCATACAAGTGAATAACTACACTACTAAATTTGTACCACTCCACTCATGAGAACGATGGAATACTGAAGGAAAAACAGTAAACAAGAAGGTGGCAGCTCAATAGCTAGTATATAAAAATATTACAATTAAAAATAAAAATATTTTACAATTTGGACTTCCATCATAGAATTTTACTTACATTGTCCATGAAATTTGGCTTAAATCCTCCCTCCTGCTGTCGTCGTAATTCCTCCTGTTCCCTCTGACGTAGCATCTCTTCTTCACGACGTCGATGTTCTTCTTCATGTCTAGAATATTTTTCAAAAACTATGTCAACTTAGACTCTTGAACCTGTTCAGGCTTGTGCTCAGTCTCAGGAGATAAGACCAAGCATATAAACAAATCTGGTCATTATTTTTATATGGTGTAAGGCACTAATCTACTCCACCTGATGGGTTTGAATATTATTGAAGTCTGTTTGTTTGTTTTAAACTGGAAGATAGGTAATTACAATACTAGTACATTCTACACCTGTTCTTCCAGCTACATATTGGTAAGCAGGTTAAAATACTCCAGTTTTTAACAACTCACTATGGATTAAAACATTTCAATACTGCCAAAAGACACATTTTTAACTGTGAGGTGTTTGCATTTTGTTGTTTTTTCTTATCTACTTTCTTGTGATTTTTAACATAAAAAGTATAAACTCAATCAACATGATGATACTATGTCGGTTTTCTTAAATTTTAGCAGAGGCATGAAAGCAAGTATTTGTATGAATCACATTTTAAAAGAAAAATTGTTTGCAACATACCAGAATATCAAGTGAAAATACCCCCAAAAATCTCATGTCGGACTATACATTTGCAATGCTACTATTCCACATGCAGATCACCTGCCCATAAATCTTAGAAGCATGTTCATATCTATTACAACTCTATTACAGCTATGCTTCAGTTACAAGGTTAAAATAAATCATATGAAACAAAAAATTCATGTTAAGACATTTCTACACTATTTAGAAAGCTCAGAAATTTACAACAGAACTAGTAGAGCTGAAATAAACGAAAAAATTCAAGAAATACTTGAAACCATTCTTTTATATTAGCGTAAGTGGTCGCTTTTCTGTTCAAGAACATTAACAGAAACATCACGCATTATGCTTTTGAAAAGCAGCTTTTTAGCAGCAGAAACATTTTTATTTGATATCAAAAGCAAGCTCTACAAGCTAGAGTATCTAAATTCACACAGCCCTACAGCAGCAGCTTGCCACACCCTTGCACAGTACAAGACAAAATACCTCAATTGTATCTGCTTGCGTTTTTGAAGTTCTTGATTGCGAAGTTCTTCCAAACGTCTCAATTCTTCTTGACGTCGCATGAGATCTAACAGGATTAAAAATGTAATAAGGATAAAAGCTGCCAATCAGCAACGTGGCAACACAAAAAATTGCTATTACTGTCAGATTACAGTTCTAATATTCAATTTTTAAAGAATTTTCTCAATGCATTTAACTAGTTTCTTCCCATAAAGCTAAGTCTAGTATATGAAAAAACCACACTGAATCCACGGCTCACAGAAACACGGAAAGGTACAGAACTGGCAAAGCCTCCAAACAGGTTATGGAAACAGAAATCTTAAGTCCTCAAACAGAAGGAAAAAAAAAAAAAAAGAAAAAAGAAAAGGAAAAAAAAAAAGGCTCGATCACTTAAATCACATCCCGGTTTCACATCTAGGGCAAGGCATCAATTTTCTCACAATGCTGTGTACTGCTTAACGCACACTAGCAAGAAAACTAGTATAATATACATGGGCTTATACTCTCCACTACCTTTTGCAGACCACTGCATGGCACACATAGAAAAGTGATATGAACTTCAGGTGCATGTAATCTGAGCCTCCATAGAGATTTATCACAACTCTGCTTATAGCAACTTACAAATGACTAATCTGTAACCCTACCAGAAAGGAACAGCTGTATCCTCTTAAAAAGCACTGCTCTGAAAAAGCAGGGCCCAACTAATAGTAATTACTTTTGCTGTACGTCTGACCAGTCACATTATTGATTTCTGCCTGGAAATTTATGCTTTCTTCAATGAATATTAATTCTACCTTTTGTTAGAATGTAGTTGTTTGCCCTTTCTCTCTTCATAGGATACTGGCCACATGACATTATTTACAGACACCATGAGGAACATTCCACTACACCGCCCATTATATGCCTTTTGTGCTTTAGTTCAACTACTCCACACACTTCTCTATGCATTTCTTCACTATTCTAATTAAAGCATCTTTTTAGCTATGCAAATCACTCTCCTCAAACTTGCATCTGCATGTATTATTACAACGTAACCTTTTACTTTAGTATTCAAAAACAACTACAATGACCAGTACATTTCACCAAAATATCATGTATTTGTTTTCTTTTCTAACAAAGAAGATTATCAGATTTTTACTCTCACAGCATCCCTATTGACATTAGAAGTCCTTTCTCAAGCACACTTTGCAGGCTTGCTTTTCCAATCTCTTCTGCAAAATGAACACATTTCACTCTTCAATAGAATATGATTACATTGAAGATTCACTCAAATCACAAAGTCTGAGGGCTGCTTCTTTCCAACAGTGCTTGCCATAGCAGGCTTGGCCAACTGTTATCCTGATACTTGGGGAGCACCACGAGCACGCTTTTTTTTTTTAAAATAACCTTTAGATTATTTCAGAGTATTACTGAGATCAAGAACTGACCCATTCTGCACTCAACGTTGTCCACTGTTGGAAAAGTCATTTCCTTGTCAGTTCTTTGTTCTTTCAAATTTATGTAGCATGCCCTTTTTCTTGTGTTAATACACTGGTACAGAATTTCCTGCTTTCTCTCTACCACTAATTGCCATAAATTTATCATTTACTCTCCTTTATTCTTAAGGCGTAGAGTCCTACTTTTCCCAATGTCCTGTTAATTTTTTCCACAGCACAGTTCTGATTACTGCCTTTCCTGAAATTGTTCATGTTTTGAAGTTCAACATACCAATTTATTATCCAGTACCATTTGACAATGGCAGTATTGGCACAAAGCCTTACTAGCAAGATGAAAATATAGATCTAGAAGTTCAGGCTGTGCACAGACCCATTCCTATTAAAAGATCTGCAATGATGGTAATTCTGGACTGACATACGTTGGACACAGGCCCCTTCTCTGAATAGGAAAAACCCCCACTAAAGCAGCTGTGAAAGAAAAAAGAAAGCATTATTATTACTTTCTGCACTTTCTTGTGCCTAAAAAAGGGCAAGGTCTTCATTTTATTCTCAACCTTCTTCAGAGCAGAAGGCAGAAGGTGAAAGTGTACTCTCACCTCAGAACTTAATCCACAAGCAGGAATACCAAGTCCAAAAAGATTTTTAAGTTGTTTTAAGCTGATGATTTTTCAGGTTCTAAAAATGGAAATGTCCAGCTTCCATATAACTGATAAAAGAATGAAGCTTCTCATTAAATTCAGTCATGTTTTCCAGTATTTTCATAAACTATTTAACCACCGTTAAGAGGGAATATTTACAAAAGTCTGAAGCACACCACCAATATGTAGATAAGAAATATCATTCCAATTTACTTACACATGGAAACACGTATTCTGCTTTACAAATTACTTCTGACTCAATCTGTCAAAACATGACACTTAGAAGTGAAAAATTACACATATCAAAAGAATGAAGTCTACCTTCAGTATTAATGCCACACCACGAAAACCTGAGTACTTCAGCCAACATGTTCAAGTCCTATTAGCTTTCATAAAGCAATTTCTATAAAACCTTCACCTGCAGGAGTATATCAACTCTAGTAAGCTCACCCTTCCTATCTTCTTGTTAGCTCCTGACAACGAATATACTGTATTTCATATTTCAGAATACCTATTTCAATACACCTTTACATCTGTGGTTTGTGCATCAAGTATACAAAAATATTAATTCTAGGTTTGGATGCCTCAGAAGTTTCATTGCATCTTTCTTAAAAACCCTGTGATACAATCTCATTAATACAATTAATATTCTTGGCATGGTCTGAACTTATACCCAGAGACACTGTTCAGACCAGCAAGATGTAGAAGCAGCTAATGTCTGAAAATAAATACAAGAGAAAAAAAAACACCTTACTTTCACACACATTGAAGCTGAAGAGTTGATGAGAATAAAACAGAAGGAATGTTTACTAACCCGAGAGTTTGGAAAATTAAACATCTGCAGGTGCATAAGCAGAAATCTAATAATATGAACAAAATTCCAAGTTATTTGGTACCAAAGAGAAGTGCTCTGTTAACCAAATGGGGAAGGAAGAAACCCTCTTCCCACACTAACAAAAAGCATGTTTCCTCACTGAATATTAGCACCAAAAGCATTCATATTCTAGTGGCTCTTTAACGTAAGGAGTAATTCTTTTCCTTTTCCATATAAAAGTAGTGCTTAATAGATATTCAAAAAATGGAATCTTTTTTTCCTTCACAGTGTCCCTAAAAGAAACCCTAATATCCACAAAACATACCTAAGCTGTTCTCCCACGTTTTAACATCAAGACCTTTTCTATCTTAATAAACAGGCCATTGTCTTCTCATCTCAGTTTAAAACATGATTAAGGCATGACAATTTGAGAAAAAATAATCCCTAACCTTGCCATCAAGTACAGGCAACAGGTAGATAAATCCTAAAAAAAATTAAAGAGTATAAGTTCTAGAATTGCATCATCAGCACTGTCAAATATTAACAACTAATTAATGGTAAATTTATCCAACCTGTATTTTCGGCACTGTATTTTTACCAATATCAAAGTCACAGATATACACAAAATACTGTCGAATTGAAAAGGGGGAGGCTGTACTGTGTATTATAGGCATTGCTGGGTGTCGCTGAGGTTAAGTCAGCCTACGCCCTGCGTCAAAACTGCTTCCATGAAGAAAAAAAGGCAGGTCATTGTCGTAGGAGACTCCCTTCTGAAGGGAACAGAAGGCCCAGTATGCAGACCAGACCCACTTAGGGAAGTCTGCTGCCTCCCGGGGCCCGGGTTAAAGATGTGAAGAGACAGCTTCCTGCCCTGGTACGGCCCTAAGATTATTATCCATTATTGATTTTTCAGGTAGGCAGCTATGAAGGTGCAACAAGAACTCCGAGGGCAATCAAGAGAGACTTCAGGACCTTGGGACAACTGGTTAAGGGATCAGGAGCACAAGTAGCATCTCCTCTCTCCTTCCAGTTGCAGGGAATGATAAGGGAAGACACAGGAAGAGCCAGCAGATCAATGCCTGGCTCCGAGCCTGGTGTCACCAGCAGGATTTGGGGTTTTTTGACCATGGTCAGTCTACACAACACCAGGCCTGCTGACTACAGACGGGGTACACCTGTCACAAAGGGGGAAAAAGATCACAAAATGATAGAGATTTTTGATTCTTGGAGAAGTAAGGAGGGGGGTCAGCAGAACTGCTACCTTGGACTTTAGGAGGGCAGACTTTGGCCTGTTCAGGAGCCTGGTTGAGAGAGTCCCTTTGGGAGGCAGTCCTGAAGGGCAAGAGAGTCCAGGAAGGCTGGACATTCTTCAAGAAGGAAATTGTAAAGGTGCAGGAGCAGGTCATCCCCATGTGCCGAAAGATGAGCCAGTGGGGAAGAAGACCAGCCTGCCTGAACAGAGAGCTTTGGCTGGAACTCAGGGAAAAAAAGGAGAGTTTATGGCCTTTGGAAGAAGGGGCAGGCAACTTGGAAGGACTACAGGGATGTCGTGAAGTTATGCAGGGAGGAAATTAGAAGGGCCAAAGCCCAACTAGAACTTAATCTGGCTACTGCTCCAAAGGACAATAAAAAATATTTCTATAAATACATTAGCAACAAAAGGAGGGCTAAGGAGACTCTCCATCCTTTATTGGATGCTGGGGCAAACATAGTGACAAAGGATAAGGAAAAGGCTGAGGTACTCAATGTCTTCTTTGCCTCAGTCCTTAACAGTCAGACCAGTTGTTCTCTGGGTACCCAGCCCCCTCAGCTGGCAGACAGGGACGGGGAGCAGAATGAAGCCCCCATAATCCAAGGGGAAATGGTTAGTGACCTGCTACACCACTTAGACACACACAAGTCTCTGGGGCTGCATGGGATTCTCCCAAGGGTACTGAGGGAGCTGGCAGAGGTGCTCCCTGAGCCACTTTCCATCATCTATCAGCAGTTTTGGCTAACTGGGGAGGTCCCAGTTGACTGGAGGTCAGCAAGTGTGACGCCCATCTACAAGAAGGGCCAGAAGGAGGATCTGGGCAACTACAGGCCTGTCAGCCTGACCTCAGTGCCAGGGAAAGTCATGGAGCAGATCATCTTGAGTGCCATCACGTGGCACATACAGGACAACCAAGGGATGAGGCCCAGTCAGCATGGGTTTATGAAAGGCAGGTCCTGCTTGACTAACCTGATCTCCTTCTATGACAAGGTGACCCACTTAATGCATGAGGGAAAGGCTGTGCATGTTGCCTACCTGGACTTCAGTAAAGCCTTTGACACCATTTCCCACAGGATTTTCCTGGAGAAACTGGCTGCTCATGGCTTGGACGGGTGTACGCTTCGCTGGGTAGAAAACTGGCTGGATGGCTGGGCCCAAAGAGTGGTGGTGAATGGAGTTAAATCCAGTTGGCGGCTGGTCACAAGTGGTGTTCCCCAAGCCTCAGTATTGGGGCCAGTTCTGTTTAATATCTTTATCAGTGATCTGGAGGAGGGGATTGAGTGCACCCTCAGTATGTTTGCAGATGACACCAAGTTAGGTGGGAGTGTTGATCTGCTGGAGGGTAGGAAGGCCCTGCAGAGGGACCTGGACAGGCTGGATTGATGGGCTGAGGCCAACTGCATGAGGTTCAACAAGGCTCAGTGCTGACTCCTGCACTTCGGTCACAACAGCCCCAGGCAACGCTGCAGGCTTGGGGAAGAGTGGCTGGAGAGCTGCCTGGCAGAAAAGGACCTGGGGGTGTTGGTCGACAGGCGGCTGAATATGAGCCAGCAGTGTGCCCAGGTGGCCGAGAAGGCCAAGAGCATCCTGGGTTGTATCAGCAGGACTAAGGAAGTGATCATCCCCCCTGTACTCAGCACTGATGAGGCTGCACCTTGAATCCTGTGTTCAGTTTTGGGCCCCTCACTACAAGAAGGACATTGAGGTGCTGGAGCGTGTCCAGAGAAGGGCAATGAAGCTGGTGAAGGGTCTAGAGCACAAGTCTTCTGAGGAGTGGCTGAGGGAGCTGGGGTTGTTTAGGCTGGAGGAGGCTGAGGGGAGACCTTATTGCTCTCTACAACTACCTGAAAGGAGATTGTAGTGAGGTGGGTGTTGGTCTCTTCTTCCAAGTAATGAGTGCTAGGACAAGAGGAAATGGCCTCAAGTTGCACCAGGGGAGGTTTAGATTGGATATTAGGAAAAACTTCTTCACTGAAAGGGTTGTCAAGCATTGGAACATGCTGCCCAGGGAAGTGGTTGAGTCCCCATCCCTGGACGTATTTAAAAGATGTGTAGATGTGATGCTTAGGGACATGGTGTAGTGGTCGACTTGGCAGTGCTAGGTTAACGGTTGGACTTGATGACCTTAAAGGTTTCTTCCAACCTAAATGATTCTATGATTAACATCCACATTCCTCACCTGTAAGATATACCTATGCTTACATGGAAATGAAATGCTTTAACATTTTTTGCTTGGGAAATAAACCAAGAAACAACATGACAGGTGCTGCAATAACTATTTGGCATTTCAAAACATTTTTCTACTGTATTATGCTCTGTATTTCGGTACAAGATCTTATATAAACAGTATAGTTTCACACTAAAAGCAAGCATGCCTATTTAGAAAAAACATGCTAAGTAAACTTTTTCCTAATGACAACTTTCAGTCGTAGTAGATTTAAGAATACTATATAAAAAATGAGATATGCTTTTTTTAATCTCTTTTCCAGTTACAAAAATGTTTTAAAACTAATTTTAAAAGACTATGTGTTTACATTCAATATAGCCAAGCATTTAGGTGCTTTAATTCCACCAACCTAGTGAATACTCTAATCCAGCTCATATAGATACTTTCAACATGTCATTCAAGTCAGCAGAAAAAATTAAGATAAACCAGTCTTACACAGGGAAGTCGTATTATCAACAAAGATGTCCTTTCTTAACAGTAAGCATTAAGTAAAGCCAAATAATTGCAGCAGACAGCTTGTATGAGTTATCTGGGTTTAAGTTTTGAAACGTATCCACTACTTAGAATCTCAAGAAGTTCAAATCCCTTTAAAATGACAAGGCACTCTTATTCAGCCTATCAAGCTAGTTATTGTACTATTTTATGATCTAACACTCTTAGGGACAAGAATTTTAGGTAGCCATGATCTCCCTTAAATTAAGATTTTTTTTAAAAAAAAAAAAAAAACTTCAATGTTTCATTCATTCAACAAACCTTGAGATCCTTTCCAACTGATTTGCAATACATTTAAACTTCATCCACTCAAGTCTTGCAATTTAGCAGCCATACATATGGAACTAAAATCAAGCAGTAGTTCAATAGTTCTGAACTGGAAAGCAGTGATTGTATGTCTACAACATTTTGGGAAAAACATGTTTTGGGGAGAAGGCTAACAAACAGAGTACCAGATACTCGCCCTGTTACTGTCCTCTCTGCTCAAGAAACACAAGCTCTGTCCAGCTCCGTTCTTAAAGATAGGGCTTGAAAGCATGTCCTAGAAGACTTTTTTTCCCCCCAACACTAGCAGAAAACGAGATGTCCAAACAATTACGAAAGAGGGATACCTGATCTTAAAATTTCAAGAACGACTGAAATTCATGGCAACTGTGAGTTATTTTGAGTTGTTACATACATGCAATACTATGCACCCATCAGACTTCTCAGCTGCATTTCAAAGGGAAAAAAAAAAAGTAACATTAGCTACTGTAACATTTAAAATCACACCAGAGGTGCACAGAACAGCCAAAAGAAGTACAAGCTATCATTTTTTCTTTTTTCCTGCACATGGCCCACAAACAGTACTCAGTCCTATCTAGTACCATAAGCAACACCAAAAATGGAAAATAATTTTACTGATGAGTGTGAAGCTACCATTCAGTTTCTTTACATAAACTACTTACACTGGACCAATTTAAAAAGTGAATAAAACAGACCTAGACAATCACCCCTTTCTCAGTTTCTTAATCCATCTCTGCAAATCATCAAGGAATATGCATAAGGAGAAATATTATTTCCTTCTTCTCAGTTCAATGCATTTAATTTAATCACATCTGGCAAAATCTCTAAGTTTTACATACAGCTCAATATGCTACACAGAAAATCTATGACATAACAAATTTAATACTAGTAAATTATCTGATTTTACCTTGCCTCATCAGCATTAGCTGATGTTCATGTCTAGCTGCTTCCATTTCTGCCTCTAGTTTTTCTTTGGCTTCTCTAATGTTCCTGTCAACCTGTTCACGCTGTTGCTTTTCCATCTCATCAAGAGCCTTCCACCGTGAAGCGTATTCGAACTCAAATGTTCCAGGCTGAGCAAAACGTGGAGGCTGTTCTCTTTCCCTAATAAAAATTTTGCAGTTAAAATGTACAGAAGGACACATTTAGATCAACAGCTGCAACAGCCAAGTAATTTATAAACAATCACTTCAAGTGTAGATCTGACACTAAAACAACCTGTCAGAGGACCACATTCTAAACAGTCAAAGCTTAATTCAGCTGTTAAGACAAGTAATAATCAGTCAAATTGTCCAAATCTGTTCAACTTATATAATTTTAAGATAAAAATTCATATTTACGTCAGTACAAAATACTAAGCTGCAACACTAGATTAACTGTGTTCAGCCTTCTAAAGCAAGCAGTCAATTCATAAAACCAGTTATTTAAATAAATATCAAAATTTACTAGACAGCTCAGAATATTAGCCAGAATCTCTAAACATTAAAAGGTGCCAACATTGTATTTCACATTCTAACACTAATATTGTAACTAACAGTGACGCATTTTTACAAAGTGGTATTCTACAGCCTTACCAGAACAAGCATTTTAACTTCAAGCAACAGGATGTCTAAATGGTAATCAAATTTCAGTATTAAAAATTAGTATTATCAGATTAGGTGACTTCTCTTCCACCTCATGATCAAGACTCACTTTCCGATGTCATGCTCAAAGTTTTATCTGAACCATGGAAGCTGCAAAGATTTACACCCCACTGACTTTACAGTTAAGGGACTGCTCAGAGAACAAAAAAAAATCTGTGGGTATACAAATCTCTGCAGGATTAGACCACACCCCTAATCCATAAAAGACTATAGTTTGGTTGGCAACAAGCTCCAACTGGTATCAGTGTAGGCCAGGAATCTATCTACTTTGGTAACTGCACAGAATGTTAAAGCAACAAGTCAAGTCTGAATTTTACTATGACTAGGAAATCTTGGCAAGGTCCTATTTAATTCTTTGACACAAAACAGCACAACAGACAAAACACTACTTCATGTTACACAAATTCAAAAATAAAAATTAGCATACGTTTACCAAGCTAACTAAGTAACATAAATCATGTTTTACAAAATAAAGCTGAACACATACTTGTGATACTGTTGTGTTTTTTGCATTAACTTCTCTGGGAGCCCATCTTCATCATCAAATTGCTCCATTGGTTCTACAACAACAGGTCGAGGTGTTCTGGAAGACAGTTTCAATTTAATAACTGAATCATAAATGAAGCAGTTAAAAGTTATTTTAGTATTTTGAGGAAACACTTCAGAGAGCTAACAATGTTATCTGTAATTCCTGTGTCTTGCAAATTCTTCTTAAATCGTAGAATTCCAATGAATCCTGATTTTGAGAATTATCTTTGAAAATAATTGTTTCTACACCCAAAACACACTATTCCACCTAGAAACCACAATTTACTTGCTGTAGTTCCGTTTGCTATGAAGTATTTAAGGATTAAAAACAAAAATCTCAAATTCATCTACGAACAACTACAAAATATTTAGGAAGGAACTATCTTTTTGTTTTTATCAGTGAGGCAACACAGGGGTCATGATTATACTGGGAAAGCACCAAACAAACCCAAAACAGAGCAACACAACCTATTCATATTTCCACAGAATATTAAAAGTTACTTTTGAAAGTTACTCCACAATTGAAAACAGCTTGGTAATTTTGCATTAATATTCCAGTGATAATTAGAAAAACATTTCTGCTTAAGTTATTTAAAACCCATTCTTTGAACAACCATACGCTCACAAATCAGAACCCTAATTTATCTTTGAAAATACCTTCCTTGAATTCTCATTATCTGTAGTAATTAGAGGCAAGCATTAGCCAGTACTGCCAAAAACAGCAGTATAAGGATCCCGAATTGTGTAAAAAGCTCTCTGTATCAGTCTTGGGAGCATAGCCTAGAATACACACCTTAACGCAATAAGAAAAGAGCTAGAGACACTATTTTCAAAACGCCAGTGCTTATTTACTGTGTTCCACACCTTTATTTCACTTTGCAGATCTTTTCACAGAAAAAAATCTATATATTTTAACAACATCAGCAGCTGAAAAAGAAAACTTTGGGCGCAGATTAAAAAGATGAAGTCTGGAACAACAGAGCACAACTCGGCAACTGTTTCTCCTGATGTTATCTGTACAGCAATTGCTGGCAGTTCTGTTATTTAAATGCAACTGAACTGTGGTGTTAACAAGTTATGATTTAAAACAACTATTTTAGATCTCTAAATTAACATTTCAAATGCCTAGTTTTGATATATTTAGCCCATGAATTGAAATATTTTCTTCTGATCAGTCAAAGAGTTTTCAGCTAAAAATGTAAAATTTTAGATTCTGAAGCAAATCAAAGTATCATGGCAGCAGATTCATGCTAATTATCTTTGCAACTGCGCATTGGGGAACATGTCAGCCACCTAAGCAAGATAAAGATTTATTCACTCAGGCCATGGTTAGACAGTCATTTCAATCCAAGGAATCTATCCAGCTGGTAAAACAGTAATACCCTCCCTCATATCGTAGCTTCTTGTTCCCTGCCACATCTCTTATGCCAAGAATAGCATTCATGTAACACTGAACTAGATTAGTTCCCTGGTTTGGCTCACCATGCTTCCATTCAAATACTAATGCCAAGAAAACCCAGGGGATAAGAACAAATTGCTGGCACCTACTGATAACAGTAAAGATGTATTCAGATTGAATTTACTACATAGCCACCAGGCCAGTTCAGTGGCACACAAGATTTATTAGATTATCATGAGAAAGAGGAGTTCCAGACCCTTTCCCCACCTGCAACCTCCTCCTGCCTTATCCTCTGCTGGACCTGATGTTCATAGCACCCGTGTTAGCAAGCACCTTCACATGCTTAAACAGCCAAAAATGAATCCAACAAAAACAGCTGAATACTTTTCTGTTGTTTTAGCAAGCACAAGTGGCTTATGGAAGTATCAGAAAGTTCTCAAGCAGATAAAAGATCAACAGCACAGCCAGGGCAGGAAGACAAAAAGAACTACAAGTTTGCCAATTTGATAGCAGCAAGCTTCCATGCTGTGGAACCACAGCCTTATTTTCCCAAATGAGAATCAGAAAAATAAAAATAAATCCTGAATATCTATCATTTCACACAGTCTTTAAGAAAGCATTTGAAAGCGTCACTAGTAAATGTGTTAAAGCACAGCAGTTAACAACTCTCTTCAATTTCAATTTTTCAAGTACAGAAATAAGAGATGCAAAAGTGCTGTAATTTGCAAGCTTGCTTGCCCTTGAAATAGAAAATTTTCCAGAGAACGTTGCCATAATCTTCTGCAGAATCTAAGTCTTCATCTTCAAAGACAAGCAAACAAACCAACCAACCAACAAAAAAACCCTACTTCTGGCCTTTCAAAGCCACAAATAAAACTTTTGAGACAGAAATAAATGCAGGAAGACTTTCCTGAGTTTACAGAAATATGAGCAATGTAGTGCACTGTTTTGCTAAGAAACAGAGGAATATTATTTTGTCACATTGTTACTGGGATCAGGAAGAGTGCAAGCAATGAAAACAAAGAGTCACTAGAAAAAGCCATACTATATAGAGAATGAAAAGTAATATTGCATATAGACAAGGAAAAGCAAAATGTTGCTACCAGACTCTCATATGGTAATTACAAGTCTTACAAACAGTAAGCAGAAAAAGATAGTTTTCCTCACCAAAAAAAAAAAAAATCAGGAGTATTTGGGGTATTCATGTAAAACACCTTAATTTCTTACCTCATGGTTTTCATAATTTGAAAATAAAATAAGAACTAGGGAATACTCATGAATGCAGTTTTCTTTCACATCAGAAATATGTACCCACACAAATTCAAACAAAAGCCTATGAACTTACGTTGTTAGCAAGAATGCCCCATCACTGCATCTTTCTAGAGCTTTCCGTGCTGGAGGTTTTGCTGCAAACTCTACGAAACCTTTTCCTGTAGCTCTGCCACGATCATCTACTACAACAACAGCTCTTTCCACTGGCCCAAATTGAGAGAATGCTTGTTCCAGCAGCTCATTAGAAACCACAGGTGAAAGGTTCTTGACCGTTAGGGCAGCTCCATGTGTAGCAAATCGAATTCGAAGTGGTCTGCTCTTCAAAATAGTACCATCAAGTTCTGCCTTTGCTATTTCAGCCAGTGTCCTAGATTCCTTTTTCAAGATATAAAATATTTTATATATTTTATTTTCAAAGACAACAGATATCACTTTTGTGGTTGTTCTCCCCCCCCCCCCGCGAAAAGTAGCAATTTTTTTTTTTCCTTAACTTGAGCACATTAGCATCAGGGTCATTTAACTCTTCTTCCCCCCCCCCCCCCCCCCCCCCCCCAAAAGCCCAAAGTTCCTGTCCACTGACTGGAGAGAAAGGGGAAAAAAAAAAAAGCATTTGTCATCCTCCATGATTTATTCTAAAAAACAACATAGGCGAAAAATTTTGTTGCACATTAGAGGACTTAACAAATTCTCATTATGATGGATACATTTGTGCTGCTCTGTAAAGGCTTTCAGCAGAGTTGAAAACTTAATGCTTTTTCACATTTACCTACTCAAATGTTTATATTCTACATCCCTAGCTCCATATAGTAGAAAACAGTATTTTCAAAGATTACACTACAGGATCTAAGGTGTTTTGCGTTTTGGCTTGGGTTTTTGTTTTGTTTTTAAACAAGTGAAAATATCACACTTGCTCATTACCACTGTTGGATGAACTCTCAATGGATGTCCAGTTCGAATTTCATCAACAAATGATGAAATTACCTTCTTTGCTCATGTATTCATTCTTCTCACATTTATGGGCTTTCTGCACCCACATCCATGAGACAATCTGCATCAATAACTGCTTTTTTTCTCATTTCGGAGATTTTCACCAAGTTTGATACCTGCAGTCCCTTACATTTAAAGAAATTAATTCTTTAGATCATAGCCATCTTCTCCACAGTTCAACTGACTAGGTAAATTGCTAAAAAATAACATATTCCCTAAACATAATGGAAAAGGGAAGTTCAGACAAAAGCTATATCTAATCTCTATCACATACAAAATTGAGCAATGACATATAAATATATCGCACTTCCTCCAGAAAATTTCTATTTCAGGCTGGGGGATTCTCAGGGTAAAAGATGTATGGCAGAATGCCACAAGCCATTATCTTTAAGATGACAACCAAAAAGAAAAAAATCCTAACCAGTAAAATATATGGAAAAATCATAACTAGAGACACCCAAAGCACTCTAAAGCTATTCCCAGAATGACATAAATCAGTGCATTCTAGACATGGCAGTCATGAAAACTAATCCCGCACATTAAATTGACATTTAAATACAGTATCATAAGCTTTTCAGATTATTCTTTTTTTGCATACTCGCTTGAGCATATTCGATCGAATACTGTATTACCCCTAAAAATGTCGTCTTATCTGGACACAAATAATTTAAACAACCTAAGGTCCCATTTCTTTGCAATTTTGAGATTATATGTTCCGTTTTCATAATGTCTGAGCAGTGGTATTTCAAAACAATCCTGTCCAGCCTTTAAAATTAACTGTGTTTTCATAGACCAAACCTATACTCATAATGTACTACACAGGCTGAAATTTGATTCTGCACAAAGAAGGATTTTTTTTTTCTAGTCCTGAAGTGTGGTAAATTTTCCCAGTTCCTTATTGGAAAGCTTTTATACAGATATTATAGAACAAAGCAGATCGTGCAACCGCGTCACTGAAGAATACCAGGCTGCAGGAGCACCCGCGGTAGCAGCAGGGCAACCAGCAGCTGGCGGAGGGGCCCCGAAACCCGCGGAGAGGCCCCGAAACCCGCGGAACACCGCGGAGCGAGCTGGGGCTGGGAAGGCTGCTCACAGTGCAGGCCTCTGGCTTGGATGCACGGAGGCAAACGGGGAGGGGGCAGAAGGAAGAGGAAGCTGAGGGAACAGCGCTAGCAGCAAGGAGAAAGAGAGAGAATGAGGGGCAGCTACTGCCTTTTTTTCCACCCGCCCGACAAGGCGAGGCGGGGAGAGAGCGAGGGACAGGAGCCTCCCGCTTGCAAAGGCAGCCCCTGGGTTACGGGGCAGCCACAGAGGTTCGCGCGATTCCTCACCAGGCGAATGAAGCCGAAGCCACGGTCCCGATTGATGAAGACCTCGCTAGGCTCCCCATAGCGCTCGAAGAGGCGCTTGAAATCTTCCTCGGTGATATCCGTTGGCAGATTCCCCACGAACAGCCGGCAGCGCTGCGTGTAGCTCTTCTCGCCAGGCTTGAGAAAGCTTTTGATATCGATAGTGAAGCCGACCTCCTGCTCTTCATCTCCACCTTCTTTGCTCGGCACTAGCGCCATGGCCGCCGCTGCCTCACTCTCCGTTTCTAGGCCCCGCAATCCCTTCAGGTTGCCGCCGCCGCCGCTGCCCCCCACCATGCCCAGCGGCGCCGCCGGGGAGCTATTCTCGATCCGCACTTGCTTCAAGTTCCTATTCGCTGCCATACTCAGACCTCGCTCCTTTCTCCCCGGTTCTCTCGGGGGACGGGGAGCCCGGCTCAGCCGCCGCCACCTCCCACCCGCAGCCAATTCAAAATGGCGCCGCCGCCAACCTCGGCGAGTTGTAACGTCCCGGAGGAAAGCCCCGCCCACCATCGCCCGCGCGGCCTTCCCCGCCACGGCTCCCCAGCGCCGCGGGGCGGGGCTCGCGCATGCGCCCTCCTGCGCGGCGGCGGGAAGGCGGCGGCCGTTCTGTCTGTCTGTCTGTCTGTCCGTCCGCCCGCCCGTGTGTCCCGCCTGCGCTCAGGCGTGGTTTCTCCGTCTCAGCTCCGGCGTGCGGGCAAACCTGCCTCAAGCCGCGAGAGCCGGGTCTGTGCGTCCGCTGAGACAGATGCGTGCCAGCGGGCTGCACTGCCTGAGCTGATAAGCCGCCCAGAAGCCTCCCCGCTGCTCCTTGCTAGCGTGGCTGCTGCGGTGCCTGACCCGCCGAGAGCTGCCGCAGCCATGTTGGATTAGTGGTGTCGGGCCCTGCCGGCTCCGCCACAGCCCGTCCCCGGGCAGAAGAACGCCTTGCTGCGGCCTGCCCGGAGGGAGAGGCGGGCAGGCGGGGTGCCCTGGGGGCCCGGTCGCTGCGGGAGAGGGAGGCAGGCGTGGGAGGTGCTGAGGCGGCTGCGGGGGACCCGCCCGGGGAGGGACGCCCGAGCCCTGCCGAACGGTGGCGGCGGGAGGGAGGACCGGCGGGCAGCGCAGGAAAAGCGTTCACCGAGTTCGGTGTGGGGACAGATCTGAGAGGAGAGAGGCCTGTTACATCTGCCGCTCACACAACAACTTAGAGGGCAACAGCTTTCATAACAAAGGTGCTGACTTTCTTCTGAGAGGTGTGAAGTCAAATGTTTCTTTCCTTGGACCTTCCCTTCTTGTAGCTAGGATACAGGTCTCTCATCTGCATCACAAGACTAGAGTTTTCTCTCCTCCTTGCCTGCCAGATGCCCGGTTGCTTGGTTTGATCTGTGTGCTTCAACCAGGAATTCAACTGGCACATGGTTTCTCAGAGCTCATCAGGCTGCCTGGGGCCTCATAGAAAGCCCAATAATCGTCAGTTCTTGGCTCATTACCAGGGTAGCCTGAGTTCTTCAGGTTCCCGTGTAGCTTTGCATCGTGCAGGGGAACTCCTAGACAATAGAGGAAGGCTTCATGAGAAAATAACTATTATTTGTTTTATTAATACAACTATAGCACTGAAAAAGTCCAGACAATCTCATGTGGTTAATAGTTACTTCAGCTAGTGCATGGCATATACTGTTCTTTTGAAAAAGCAATGTCAAGCATGATATTCAAGAAAAAATTAATTCTACAACAGGCATGAATCCATTGCTCAGGGATTTCCCTGGCCATTGGGGAATATTTTAAGTCCTTCTGTCTCGTTTTTCCATTTGAGGCACAAGAAAGATCTCAGTCCCTTTCCTCCCATCTCTGAGCTTGTACCAGGATCTGGAGAAAGCATGAGCTCCCAGACAGCATGTATTACTTTATCAGCCCACTTGTTTCTGAAGCAGACTCGTGGTTGTAGGGCATTGAACTGAACCCCATTTAAACCTCTGAAAATACAGACCATGGTAGAGGAAGGGTATCGACTCACCGCAAAGGCAGGAAGTCAGGCAGTGTAGGAACATGAGGGAGGCATTAGAGTAGCAGTATAGGATCCCTGAAACTTAATCACCTTGACTGTCTAAAGAGCTATGGTTTGTAGTGTATTTAGGATTCAATAACAAGTGTTAAGACAAAAAAAAGAATGATTTCAAGCAAACCAATAGCTTTTTAAAACTGGTAAGCATGTAAAGGGAGTGAAATATATGTTAGAAATTATGTGACTATACATTGCAGAGAGTGAAAGCTCAGTAGATGGGAAAAGGGAGATGCGTAGAAGTCTGCTTGTTAAGTTATTGCCAATGTTGTGTAATATGGTTTTCAGACACAGCTTTCCAAATCAGGTTAGTAATAAAAGCTACAACCACTTAAATATACAACCATGATTTCCTGGGTACTATAAAAAAGTCAATAGGAGGAGCAAGGAGTGTTTAGAAATACCGTACTAGTATTACCTTTCATTAGCTGTAGCAATGTCTGAATAGTCCATGATAGTTGAGTAAAATAGATCAATAAAATTCCAACTTCCAGAAACAAGAAAAAGAATATATCTGCAAAAAAAGAGAAACATATATTTAATATGCTCATGTATCCATAGCTTCCCTTCATTAGTCAGACTCACGGTATAACCATAATGCACACACTTGCACTGTTTTTAAACTTTGTTGAGCAGGAGCAATTTGCACGTGCCCTACAGTCAAACATTTTAGGGTGATGTAGAAAAAGAACCTGACATCTGCTATGCTCAATCACTTCCTCACCTTCACTTACAATATATTATTTCACATTTTACTCATTCATCAGGACAAACCCAGACAGTTCATCTCCTACCTAACTGCCCAGAGTCTTCGTGGCTCGATGATTGCTACACCTTGCCACTGACACCAGTTAACAAAAAAACATTTTGAAAGGAGACAAAATGGATCCCTTGAAGTTCTTGTGCCAATGCTTTCCTTCTGTTATAAACATCCACTTAAATTTTTATGATTTACTAATAGCAACTTGTATCACAGGAGAAGTTCTGCTTGACTGTTCCAGCCACTCTCCCTAAGTTTGGTATATAATACTTTGAATGCAACTGAACTATGTGAAAGTAATTTCAGAAGAGTGGGGGAATAATAGTTATGATCACATAGTAATTTGCTTTCACTCTGTAATTCTTGAGGGGTTTTTTTGGAAGCCTGAATTTATTCAACTTGGCATTCAAAAGGCCACAACAGACAACCCTAATTTTGTACTAACAAAGTTTGGTTTGGCCTGGAATTTGTTTTAAGACATTAAAAAGGTCACAACATCTTGTATTAGTAATTACTGCCTTTACATGTACTACCAGAATCCCTCTTCTGACTCATGTATAGCCTTGGATTATGATCTTGCAAATGATTGTGTATTTAAATTTATTAGCATAGATACAATATTCTGCATATGCATGACTGTCTGTAGTACAATCACTATTCCCCTAAGGACAAGAGCATTTTAGTGGCAGTAAACAGGAGCAGAATTGTGAAAATCACCAGTATTTTTCATTTTGTCTGCTACAGAGAAAGGTTCTGTTTGGTGTATGCTAAAGTGTTAACACTATCAAGAGATTTGGGTGTATTTCCAAAACACACACCATCCAGCCGTGTGCCATATGAGGCACAGTCAGAAGCAACTGTTCTAGCTTTTAGTTTTCTGTATCACAGCTTTACTTCCCTACTAAATATGAGGATCCTGCTGAAAATCAGGGAGGCATCAGACCTCTAAAAGAAAGTCATGAGAGCTTTTCATGCTACAAACTTGTAAATGCTACACGTCTTGATCTGTAGATAAAAATCCCAAACTATTTGTGTTTATCCTTGAACAACTTCAAAGTGATTGCTCGGATAACAGCACTCCAGTGGTGACAGCTGTATTAGTGCTAAAGTCGGCTTCTCAACAGAGGTAATTGTGGCTTACTGCTCAACACGTCTCTGGACTCCCAGGTTTATTTCTTTTTACTTCCTAGAACCTGCAATGAGTCACGGTTAGGATCAGTACTTGTAACTCAAGCAACAGTGGTAGATTATGACAGAATTTATCAGGGAGCACTAGAACTGAGAGGTAAATTAGGGCATGGAGGGGAATGCTCCATTTGGGAGGAGGGGAGAAACAAGGGAAAGCATGAAATTCTGCACTGAAAAAGTAGGGAATGCAGTAGGCAGCATTTGATGGCCTGCGGTTGGGCTCCTATTCAGAAGTGCAGGGCCAGGGAACTGAGGGACACCTCTGTGCATGACTTGACATAGGTGGGAGCTGCTGCTGCTCTTCATCTCTTTCCATTAAAGGCAGCGTTTGCCTGCAGTATTACTCATGACAATATCTGGATGAATTAAGCTTAGGATAGGTTTTGGTCTCCACTACTGAGCTTTTCTTACAAAGTTAAATTGGCTAAGAATACTAAAAACACTAGCTGTCATAGCTGTGCCAGCAAGCCTGATGGTATAAACATAACGGTGTGGAGAAAGAAGTGCTTAATGCAATCCAAAGAAGTGATGCATACTTTGTAATTATCTGAGGATGACCTCCCTATGCTACTACTCGGGCGTGGAGAGTGGTTACAAGATAATGTCATTGCAGTGCCATCTGGTGACAAATAGTGGAATTATCACTAGAACGTTAATAGAATAAATCAAGTGAAAATAAAGATGTAAAACCTACATTAAAATTATCTCTTTGGTCCCAGATGAACAGGATGACTTGGATTTTCTATTTTCAAACCTGGTGGGCAGGCTTCCTTTGTCTCTTCTCCTCAATATTAGCATAATTCAACAAGATACATTCATTGTTTTTACATAGAGAGAAATGTATATGAAACACATTTATAAAATAATCTGTAACACCTAACCTAATATGGTTAGTAGTCACCTATATGCATGCCATATTAATAGATCTTTTATGTGAATGAAAACCAGTATTTCAGAATTATCCAAGTACAAGAAGTCAGTATTATTCTTTAAAACAACACTGATCTCTAGGGAACAAGGACTGAACATATATGAAAATATATGTCTGTGAAAATGTACTTGTTAGATGGACATTTAGGCTCATCAAAAGTAACCTAACTTTTCCAAAGCTACTTCCCCCACTAATATAACCAATGCACTTCATTTTGAATATTTTTCAGCATACTGTTGTTGCCTGTTCTGTAGAAGAGTGACAGTTAACTACTAAGGCAAGCTGGAAGTTAAAGCCTTAAGGAAGCATTCCCCAAATATATTCAGCCCTTAATTTATATGTAAACAATCATTCGGTGTGCTGTCAGCACATCAGGCAGTAGAGCTTCCTGACAGACAGTCCCTGAGATTAGGTTAGGAAGAAGCAGCAGTTTGTATGGAACCCTTAAAGTGACTGGGAGAGACCCAGAAGGGCTGAGCTCCTAGCCCTGAAAGCAAGCAGTGCCACAAACATGTTTTAGTCAGACCATTTTCTTCCAAACAGTTTAACAGTTGCAATTTACCACCAAGCTGGGCAATTAGCCCAACCAAAATAGCCCGCAGGCCCCAGAGGCCTTCCCTTTTGCAATTCCCACTGGGCGTATTTGTCTTTCTCTGGCCTCAGGAAGCCTCTCTCTTCCTGTGAAGTCCTACCAGGACACATGGTGTGCAGACAAGCTTTAACCACTTTCTGACACTTTAGCTCTGATATAAGCTGATGAAAACTGCACTACCAAATCACAAAACCTCCTGCTATTCCTCATCCCGTACTTTGCACACAATGAAAAGGATTCACCACCAGTCTATCTGTGGTTATGGCCTCTACACAGCAGCTACCGTCCAAATAACCACACACTAGGGTCAGGGCAACAATCTTTGCACTGCAATCACTCAAAATTGAGCCATGCCATTGATACAGTACTAGGTACTTAAAAATACTAAACCCCACACCTATCGGGTATTTTCTTCCTCAGTGCTTGTGACACCATTTATGATGCAGGAAGAATTTGTTGGGATCACATGAGTAAGGGAAGAGCACTGGGTTGAAGATGAGTAGGCTACCAACTGTTGAGGATGAAGCCTGTTAAGCAGCACAGATCCTGATGCAGAGCTGACACCTCTCCTCTGCTCCATGGAGAATTTATGTACAGGTAGTAGGGAAGTGGTGACCTGCCACATCTGGTGCATGGGTTCACAGAATAGGAGAGGGCTGTGGCATCACACTGAGAAGATGTGATAAACAGCTGTTGGTCCAAAAGACAATTACGAGAGTATCATAGTAAATGTGTGAAACTTAGCATAGCTGGAAGCATGGGACAGGCTGAAGATGCTGTTAACATCTAATTCTCAGATGCTAGATAAGCAGGAGACATACCTGGGAATTAGATCATTGATAGGGAGGTAAGCGGGTCCCAGGCACTGGCTCTCTCAGTTTCTTTTTGTGGAGACTTTTTGGGGTATAGTGGGCAATTCTTTTCAGTGCTTCTCTATTGCCCTAATGATTTTGAGCAAGAGATTTCACTGCAGTAGCAGGCAAGAAAGAAGCTGGAGTTTGAATGAGCTCCCTATGAACTGTTTCCCTTATTAAAGTGATGGATTCATAGTCTGCACATATGGTGATCTAGTAACAATTCTCAAAGTATACTTAAGATACATTTCCACAAGCAACTGAGCTGGTCTAATAGTTCATTGTCACCAAAATGGGGGAGTAAACACTCCCTTCCTTCCTCTACTGCTTCTCTCTTCCTTACTTTCCTCTCACCCTTGGCCATAGAGTGTCCCCTTCCTTGTGCTGGCTTGCATGCTCAGCAGACCCTTCCATGATCCAGTTAGCTCACTAACCAACAGAAAACTTGATGCTTTTCTACTGAATTAATTTTCTGCTGTGTTAGTGAATTGAATCAGCTCAAAGAGGGGTCTGACAAGCACCTGACCCAACGTAAAGGTGAGCAGCGTGTAAGTAAGTGGCCAACAGCAGGGAGAAGGCAAAATGACAAAAGATTTTATATGTTTCAGTTTCAACCATTACAGAACTTTACCTTTTGTCATTTTCGGTTTAGAACGAGCAGTGAAGGCTGAAGCCTGGATGGCTTGGGTACCGAGGAAGGACTGCATCCTACCAGAGCAATGGGCAAGCATGCCTTGCTATCACCTGGAAACCAGGGTGGCGTCATCAGGTGAAGAAACAACCCTGGAAAAGTTCACTTTCAAGCATAGCTAGGAGTTTCTTTGTTTATGACTTCTTCATAGTGATGCTTTTTGAGTTTGAGGATAATGAAGAAAATTATTTTTTTTGGTATGAAAATTATTTGGCAACAATACTGTATTTTATAATCATTATTAATGTTATCTAAAACAGTTGCTGAGTTCCAAACCTGTGTACAAGGTAAAGAATTCTAGTTCAGGTGTAACCCCAGACTATAAACTTCTTCAGCTTACCTCTCCCTGATAGAGCCTTGACCTCTGAAAGTCCATTGATAGGAGATACCGTTCACAAAATCCCCCCAAAGCTCCAACATTTAGAATGTTCTAGATTATGATACTGACATCTTGAATCTTGTAAGAGAATATAGACAGAGAATCCTTGAAAAATAGTTCTGTATAAGTAATTACACATGGCTTTAAATATTTATTACATATATCATTGTCTCCTACAGGGTTGGATAACTAAGCACTTGCTAAGAGTTTGTTTGCCTAAACATGCAACCACTAGAAGTAAAGTGAAGTGACCTGTAAAGTTTTGGTAGTCTTATGTTTTTCATGCAAACCTATTACTATGACAAAATTCAGAAGAGTACATATTTAACCCTGTCTCTAAATCACATATTTTCACTGTGAAACACATAAATGGAAGTGTTAGGGTTATACAAATCAGATATTCTCTACTAAGCATCTTAATAAAACAAGTGCAGTGAAATACTGGTTTTAACTCATAAAACCTGTAGTGAAATGTACAGATACTTATAAAATAACTTCTCAATATTCAGCCATTGTGGAAGAGATGAAAGAATTTACCTATTCCATGATTTAAAGTCTGAAGAGCCAACTACGCTACAGAGAGAACTGTGTGGCTTTTAAAGGCTTCCTTTCATTCGAGGGACGATTTACTTGATGTCCAGTAGGATGTGGTAGACGGCCAATAGTTGGTTGTCTTTTACTCCAAATCATCTCTCTTACAATCTGTAGGAAAATATATTTCTTGCATTTGATTATTTGTATCTTCTCTGATTAAGCTAATGTCTTCTGTAAATTTTCTTACATGATTCATCTTTGTATAGTAGTTTCTTCTTTTGATTTTCCTTTCAAATTGGGGCATAAGAATATTTCTCTCTGAATTGACTTACCTTTCCACAATGCCACTGGGGCTGAAAATGTTCTGTAATCTGAACAATTTAAGAACTCTTGCAATAGACAGTGATTATGATCTGGAAAAGTATGAGACATTTCTCTGTGGTCTTTATTTCTGCTTTCCACGTCTAGGGCTGGGTTTTGTGTTTGGCAAGGGAAGGAGTTTAATCTGAATTAGGAATGTGTGAACTCAATTTTCAGTAGTTTATCTAATACTTTTATCTAAACCTCTTTGATTTCACTCATATCTGTCAATCACTCTTACAGCTAGACAAGAAATAGTATTTATAATCTTTGAGCATTTTCTACAGGTCAAAATATTTTACCATCCTGAAACTTCAGTAAGTTAAAAATTTTACCTAATCAAAATTATGAAATAACGAACAAATTAGGTGAATTGAAACATTGTTTTGACATATTTTTTAATATTTAATTTAAATTTTATTAAATTGTTTTTAAAGTAGGATGTGGTTTGTCTGTAGCGTAGCACGTGGGAATTCAGGAACTGCCATAATACAGAAACCCCAAAGCCCATCTGGTTCATCGTACTATCTTTGACAGGTAGTTGATGCCAAATGTTTAAGAGAATAAAGTGCTCACCTGTCTAGGAAGTAGATGTAGGTAGCAGATGTACAGTTTTACTGTAAAAAAAAAAAATCAACAAAAATAATGCAAGATGTGTAATCTGAAAGTTGCTAAATTAAAATTGATGTCAGAAAATTAAGTTTCATTTCATGTTGTGTAATGTGGTAGTAAGCTCTTTTCAACTTGCTATAGTTGCCGTTCAGTATTTGTTAATTCAGGTGTATGTCTAAAATTATACAGCACATATCAGATTTTAAACATTTTATATACTTGTATTATTTTTGCAAAACTCTGAGAATCTAAGTCCTGTGAATGTGGCCACGCCCAGCAGCACCACTTACACTGGTCTGCAGAGCCTCTGCTCCATTCTTTCCCCTGACATTTCTTACTGTCCCTGTCTTATTTCTTACTGCAGTTTTTTTTTAACACATTACTCAGCTGCTTATACAGCCGCATGTGAACGGGATGGGGGAACTACACCAGCTGAAAGAATAAAGGGAGAGGGAGAAGAGGAACAAGTGAAGGGTTGTTTAAGCCAGTGTTGATAGCAAATAAATGTGGAACTATTTCATCCTAGTCTCAAAGGATGCATCTGTTAGGGGCTTCCCCTTCCCTGAGAGGAGGGAAGAAACACTCCCTAAAGTACCAGCTCCTTAGATATCCGGAATTTGGAGGTATCCATCCGTGTGAGCATGACAAAGAGTCTGTCCCTGTAACAACCGCACTTCAGGAATTTGAGGAGGAAGCCTGGCAGATCCTGCTGCAGTTTAAAACTTTTCTATCCCTGTGCCAGCCATCTCTCTTCCAAGTCTTCCCCGCTTTCTGGTACACTGATCATCAAAGTGGACTTGAGTTAAAATAGTAGGCTGAACTGGAGCAAATGAGACATGCACACATATTTCTTGCTCCCAGCTCTTCTTGGGATTAAGGCAAGGAGGTAGCTCAGCTACCAGGCAGGCAGCTGAGAAATGTCACACACTGAATTGTGACAGTAAAATTAACCATAAACTTTTAGCCTAGTGAAAACATTAAATGTAGATCCACTTTTTTTCCCAAAGTTACAGTCCATGTAATAGTCCAGTATAGTCCATTTTATCTCTTTCCAGACCAGAATAAAGAAGGCCACAGGCTCCCCAGTTAATCTCTCAAGAAAGCTTTAATCCCCCCAAAAATGAAAGGGCAGTTTAGCTCATTCAACAAACAAATACAATAAACTGCTCTACATGCCTGCAGGTCAGGCAGCCTTGCAGTAATAGCCTGGTCTCAAAGGAAACCTCCTGCACTTAAAGACAACCTTCCTGTAGCCAGCCAGCTCCTGCTTCTGTTGGGATCCCATTTAAGCCTCCTAGCAGAGAATTGTTGCCCTGAGCACTTCCCGCACCGATGGACTGATAAGTTACAGGGCAGAATAAGCTGCTCCTACAGGTCCTGATGGTGCTACTTCAGTTACTGCAAGTCACTGGTTAAATCTGTAGCATAGCAAGATTGCTTCGTTGCCCAGCAATGAAGAAATCTGTTAGGAATTGTACTGTCTCATATAGAAATTTAAGACATAACATTGCATTTTGCCAGCTTGTAGATAAGACTACATATATGAGCTCCTTTTTGTTTTTTTTTTTCTGGTACGTTTTTTCCTAGTATTAAAGACTGTAAAGGGAACTAAAGTAGGGTTTCTGTTTGAATGTCAGAGCAAGCAAAGGCAGATACTTCCTGTGAACACATTTAACACATTACCCTGTGACCCAGGGCAATTTATTTAAGTCAGTATCTTCAAAAGCAGGTGACAAAAGCTAGAGGCTCAAATCAGTGGAAGCCATAAGTACTTACAACCTTCAAAAATAAGGCCATTTTTATATAGATGTCTATGGGATGTACAGTCTACAAAGTCTTGATCTTCTTAATATCTCAGTTTCTGCACTGGGGAAAATGTTTACTTGCTTCACAAGGGTAATGTAATGTAATATGAATTAACTTTTAAGCACTCTGAATCCTCAACAGAAAGGAACTCTTCAAGTATAAATTCCCAAGATTAATAGTGTATTATCATACACAGAATCCCAGTTATCCTGTGGCAGAAATGTGAGCAGGACAAATCCCCAAAGCAAGTCATGTTCATTAGGTGTTCCAATTCTAAGAAAAATTGGGACACTGTGGTCATTTTTTTTATCAGGCAAAGGACTGAATGTACTTCTTGTAGGAACAGGACTGGAAAGAATAAAAAAAAAATTAAAGCTAGATACCCCTACTACAACTCTGCAAATCAGCTCATGTGATCACCTGATGCCTCACAAAGAGGCATCCTCGATGCAACCTACATTGCCATGTAAAATGTACAAAGCAGCCCGCATGCAAAACCAACAACCCGCAGCATTTGCACAGTGGGATGCATACATGCCTGAGCCTAGCTAGGGATGAATGCCTCGTTTAGTGTGTATGGGAAATAGTGTGACGTTTGAAAAAAACGCCATGATCCAGAAGCACCTCTGGAGCCCAGTGATATTCCAGGGTCCTGCAGTGTCCGATATCCTGTGTGCAATTCCTTTGGACGTAGTCAAACCAAACTGGAACTCTACAGTCACAAAAAGTCACTCATTCAGCTTTTTGCAGATGAACTTATTTGGTGGATACTCAAGGGAGAACTACAACCAGAATACTGGAGATACTTTTTCTCAAATTAGCCCAGTCCTGACACGCTATGCTGAATGTGATGGGATGCAGAATGCAGTGAGGAGAGCCTCCTCAGCCATGTGCACGCACTTTCTAAGACATGTCAGACTTCAGTGAAGCCCTAAAATGGAGAGGCCAACTCGGTGGGGAGGGAGAATAGACTGGCTGGGGGTCCAGGTGTGAAGGGATACTGCTATCTCTGAGTCTGTGTATGGAAAATAGGTCTGGTGAGAGAAGGTTGCTTTATTTGGCTACCAATAACTTGCTGACTTTTGCCTGAGCTCTCTGTGGCAA
Source organism: Theristicus caerulescens (assembly GCA_020745775.1). Lineage (NCBI taxonomy): Eukaryota > Metazoa > Chordata > Aves > Pelecaniformes > Threskiornithidae > Theristicus > Theristicus caerulescens. Next base: position 113,564,853 of record CM036559.1, on the reverse strand, counting down.
AAATGTTTTCTTTCTCAGTATTTGTCATGGCTCAAAAGAAATTAAGAATTAATAATCTCCTTGTGTTAATTTTCACTTTTGCTTTCTCAACGTGACAAGGTGGAATCTTTATGTGATCTGGTCCTGGACTAGGTCACCTAAACCTGGCTGGTGGCCACACTCAGGCAAGGTACTACCATGCATTGCAGCAGAATTTAAATGGTTTTGCACTGAATAGAATTTGAGCACAGGCAAAATTTGCCATAAAGACAAGACTGAATAGCAAAAGCTAAGTAGAGAACTGGAGTGCCATTAGGCAGTTTTGAACCATCAAGATGCGTCATTTCAGGGACTAAACGTTAGCTTTGATTTGGTAATCAGTGGACTGACTAAAGAATGGATACTGTACTTTCAATAAGAACAGCAAACGAACCGTGAAGACTATGTGTGAATTAAGAGAAGATAAGGCAAAGGAGAGTCTCTGCTATAATCAGGGACAAAGACCTGATGTTATTACACACAGTTAAGTATTTGGTGAGTTCAGCCATCACTTTGTTACATTGAAGAGTGGCAAAAGGCATCGCTCCAAGCTGCATTGCCATATGAATCACAGGAGGAAGCTATAGATACAGGTCAATAATAGGGACAAAATGGAAAATATCTGGAGAACGGTGGCATCCAGCCCACCTATCAAGACAGATACGGCCAAGTCTAGAACATGGATGATAGAGAACCAAATGCAACATAATCTGCCCTGACGTGGCAGGAAAGAAGAAAGAAGGTGCATGGCCAATGCAAGGAACCAGCACGTGCCAACCTCGAGAGCAAGTGCACTGAAAGGATGAAAGCCTTCATCTAACAGCATGGCAACATCACCCTTGCTTCTTCGTGTTTCTGTTGTTAGTGGGAGATGCCCAAGACAGAGTGCTTGCGGGATGAGGAGAGAGTTGGTCAAAATACCAAAATAGATTGAGGGCTGCAGCTATTACCTCTGGCATGGGCTGTACACTAGTACCCTCCACCCCAGAGAGCAGTGCATGTTCCCATAAAAGACAGAAGGATTAACAGTGTTAAAAGGAAAATATGCTGCAATCAACACAAAAATTGGAGGTATTAGAGTGGGCAAAAGACCTTGGAGAAGGAGCTGGGCTATGCAAACAGCAATAGATCTAGCTGCACTTGCAATAAGTGGCCAGTTTGGCTTTTGAAGTGTGAATTACATTCATGCAGTTACTCTGTGTATGCGACAAAACAAGACACATTTTTGTTACGTATATGGTAATTCTCTCCTTTATTCTACATCTGTATAGCCTTGCATAGCATCGCACATTTCTTATTCTAATCTCTTATCATCTTTTTAGTAAATATGCTACCATAGGTTGTCTTTTAAAATACTTATTTAGCACTGATGGTCTAATTCCTGTTTTAATTATTACCTTTTTTCCCGCTATAACTGGGGGCTTATCTGTGAGGAGAGGCTGGCACATAAAGTCGCCTGTGGGGAACCTCATGAATAATTGATCCCTTCCACAATGCCAGCGCCTCCCATTCTTCCCAAGGGGGCTGAGATCACAGCCTGATGTGCTTTTTTCTGCCATTTTTCAGCCCTGTGCCATTGTTCCCACTGGGCTGAGCTCACCGCCCGACAGGCCCGGCCCACCCGCCGGCCACAAAGCCACCGCCGCTCTCGAAATGGAGGCCTGAGGGCCATGGCGGCTTCACTCCTGTTGAGAACTATATGAATTGGCCGCCATTTTTAAAGAGGGCGCTCGTTACGGCAGGCCTGGCGGCGTGGCCTCTGTGGAGGGTAAACCTTGGCGTCTGGGAACACGGGGAAATGGTCATGAACTAAAAACAGCCCCGCGTGTAACACTGAAGGGATGCCGTGCTTGAGCTCCCAGCGGTTTTCAACAGTGTAGGAATCTGAAAGATCCACCTTGTTTCCATATTAGAACAAAATTTAGGAGGGTAAGCCTTTACACAGTATAGAAAACTTTAGATACAATCAATTTTAACTTCTAGGTTAAGTAATTGCTTTACACAATCCTATAACTGACTTAATACTCAATAAGAGAGCACTGAAATCTTCAGAAGCATGTTCTGTACTTTTTATGTATAGTAAAGAAGTTGACTCCACACTGGTACGTCTGTTCGTGCCTGGAAACGTCAGGGCCAAATGCCATCTCCTCTCTGCCCACGGGACTGAGCATCGCTTACCTTGATGGTGGCTTTGCCGGGATTCCCCCATGTGTATTTACTCTTACGAGATACTTCTCCAATGGGCAATACATTGAAAGATAATAACGTCATTTTACTGTTTCTTTTTCCATTTAACCTTTCTTACGGGAACGTTCACCATATCCTCAACAGAGGTGTTGCAGTCATCCTTGCCCATCCATCGTTGCCTTGCCATGCCTGGTATCTCAGTGGCTGCGGGTACGTTGCTCTGAAAAAGAGGAGATGGAAGCGGCTGTAGGGCCAGGTGCCTGGTGAGCCGGTGTCCTGCCGGCAGCGTTGCCTGGGGCAGCCTGCTCGGGTATGCTCGGTGGGTCCGCGGCGGACAGACTGACGGTGAAAATGCTTCAGGCACAGCTTCAAACGTAGCATCATCCCCCTGAGGGAATGAGACTTTGACAGCAGTTTTGGACTAGCTTTCATGATGCAGTTGTAGGTATATTCAATGCATCTTGCAAGTCAGATGTAGAAGGATGAAACAAGTAATTTGTTTTTATTCATTTAATAATACCTCTTGGAAGTAGGCTGGTTTTTTAAAGTGCAACTCATCAGAACAACTTTTAAAGGAAAGCATATTATCAGGCTTTAATAAATAAAGGCACTTGCAATCTGGACTTTCAATGGCTATAGCTTTTAGGTTCCACTGACGGATCTGACCCAACAGAAGGGCTTATATTTGTAGTCTTCCTTGTCAAAATACTTGCATAAATTGCACAGTGATTTTAAAAGTAGAAGATAATTCAAGCTATTCAAATTTCTAAAGTTTCCAAGACAATATAAATTCTAACGTGCTAGATGTTTACTATTTAATTAGTTTTTAGCTAATGAGACTCTTTGGGGTGATGTTTTGAAGTAAGGGATAGATTAAAAAAATATTAGCTATCTTCAAAAAATTATTATAGCACAAACTGTTTTTTAAAAAGTCTGAAAAAGAAATATATTAAATATTCCTTAGGAATATGTATCCAAATAGCTAATGGGAACTTTATGCTATTCTTTTTTTTAAGCTTGTCTTAAGCTGATTCTGAGAGTGGAGGAGAAAAGCAATGTGTTTGTTGGAGAAGCTAAGTGGGACATTTTGGGTAGATAAATATATCCTCAACTAATTGCTTGTTTCTGAAGTCTGAGTCAGATATTATGTGAATATACACACTTTCTTTTATACAATTTCTACAATTTAATTTCATTTAAAACTATAGTTGCAATATATTTTACAGCAGATATTGATTGATCTCATGGAACTAATTTTAAGCCAAATATCAATTAATACATTAAGACTGCATAAAGTTAAAATGAACAGACTTAAAATGTAAATACTTTGAAACAGGTATTAAGATGTTTATAAAGTCATTAACACAGTGGGACTACGTGATACTCTTAAGTGATACTGCAATGTAAAACATTACATTAAGTAAATCATTGTACCATTGGGATTATCTGTTACCAATACAAGCACTGAAGATTGCATTATAAGATCTTATAACTTATTAAACAAAATTTTATATTAATAAATGCAGAAGCATGAGCATTCAGTTACACCCTCTTACACCGCTACACATAATATTGGATAGAAATTGCTACTTTTTAGTAAGACAGCAGTTGCCAGGATGTAGGCTGAAAAATGCTGGGTTTAATTTAAAATTTTATTGCCAGATTTCACACTTTATACTTAGCAAGAACTGTTTCTTGCCAAGTGAACTTTCAGAAGACCATACTGTGCAAAATGGGTGATACTGTATTTGAAAAATACACATAAATCTGTGAACACAGACTGCAGTCCATCCAGACAGTGTGAATGTTTAACCTAGAGAAGAGCTGCCTGTGAGAAGCACTGTATTTACTGTTATAAAACATTCTTTGTGTATTTCAAAATCACTTCAGGGAAGCCTATCCCAGCATCCTCAGATGCAAATCATTTTGAGAGTGTGATAAAAGTTTTGGTTCATCAAGAATTAAAAATATATATTCCATATTCTGGTATGAATCTCTTACTTCTCCCAACAGAAATGTTTGAGGATCAGAGGAGCAAACAGTACAAAAAGGAAAACCAAGCACATATTGTAAGAGTGTGGAAAAGGCTCACATCATAGAGGAGTGCAGTAAGGCCATCAAAGGCAACTAATATTCTTTTTCTAAACTTGTGAAAAAAGATAGAACTGCAAAACTTGCTCTCCAGGTAGCTTAAATGAATGGATGAATGGCACAGAGAGACCAAGCTTGAATGAAGTTTCAGTGAAGAAATACCTTTACAGATTACATAGGTCTTCTTGATATGCAAAGTTATTTGATGTAGAATGACAGGAATTACAGTGAAAAGTGGTTCAGAGATCATCACTACACAGTCAGCTAGTTGTGCTACACAGTGAAATAATGATGAAGGAAGAACATCCATCAGCGCGCTTAGCTGCCGGTCTTGGAAACCAGAGCTGCTGCCAGTTGATGTTTTTATAGGAGTACATGTTCTGGTTTTGCATTTGTCTCCATTCAGCAGGTTTAAAGATCTGTGTGGATCTGTTTAGGAACTGGTCACAAAACTATCTACCTACAAAGACACTCTGGTATATGTACCTAGTATCCCAAATACCAGGTGTTTCAGACATGTGGTTTTTAAAGTTACACATTTCTTCCTAGTTACAATTACAAATCCAATTCTACTCACCTCCCAGAGACTGACTGGGAGTAATTAAAGTAAAAACTAGCTGTTGTTACTTAATTGTCTGTTAAGTGGCAGAATATTAAATTTCCATTTACTCAGCTGAAGCTGGGACATGTCTCTCAATTTCCTGATTATTTCACTAGAATACATTGGTTTTTACTGTAGTTAAATATGCAACTCAATTAGTTCAATCTTACCTATAGAAACTGTACTGCTATCGTTGTAGAACTGTTGTGAGCACAATTAAGCTTCCATCTAAATTCTGTCTTTAGTCCTGTATTGTTTTATTTTAGTAAATTTGCTTGACTTGAAAAGTTGGACAGACTAGTTCTGAATTCCAGACGATGGAGCTAAAAATCCTGGTGCTGTGCAACATTGACATGTGTTTTAAAATTGCTTGAACCCAAACTATTCAAGTTGTATAGAACTATAGCCACTATAGTCTGACAGCCAAATATCTTGTAGGATCTGGATCTTCGGATCCACTAGCTCAAAAGGATCTATTTCTATCTTACCTTGCCTTCCACTCTTAAAACTCCTGTAAAAATAATGAATGGGTTGTTTTACTTGAACAGAGGTTGTAATTAAGTAACACTATTCATAATTATGATGAGTGCAATAAGCATACTGGTTATTTACTGGAATGCTTCTCCTGTTCAGGAGAAACCTTAGGACCTGGTTCCAAATTTGTACATGCTGTATCACCTTTCAGTGCAGATTTAATCTAGATCAAGCATGAATACAGCACTACATTTCCATCACACTACCAGAGCACTTGATACAGTGTTTATGCCTCTTTTATGGTGGCTATCCTTTTTCATACTGTCTATAGGAGGACAAAAGATGCTTGATTCAGCAAGAAGTCAAAAGTAGCTTGGTGCGATAATACCTGATCCAATATCAAATCTCCTAGGACAGAGTTAACCTTCACATTTTTTACGTACACTTGAAGTTGCACGGTGAGTTTGTGTAAGCTCAGGACTTTGCATCACATGGCTGCAATGTTTTTGATCCAATACTACTAGATTTCCTAAAAGAGATTGACAGCCTTGTGAAACTATGGCCTTATGGTCTGTTCCTATCAATCAAGCAGAGGAAGCGTGTCTTCAGAAACCAACTACAGGATTTTTTTTTTTATTAAAGCACCTGAGTAACAATTTCAGCTGCACTGTATAAAGATTATTAACAAGAATGATTCTGAGCTAGTGCACTGTGAAAATTACTTAAATAGGGACATTTTCAAGTAAATTTTCATTCTCACAATAGAATGTATCACATGGAAAGTCCATTGTTTAATCTCAGGGTGCAGGAGAAGATTTTTTTGTGTGCTGTAAACTGGGTGTACAGTTACATTATAGATCCTTAAAAATTTTTGAGTTTTCTACTGGAAATCTAGAATTAGTATCTTCTGTCTGTATTTCATTTTCTAAATACATAGTTTGATTTTGGGCAATAGCAATCAACAGCTACCAGTAAGTTCATTAGGAACTATTGGGTGTCACTTTTGAAAATACAGTTGCTTATTCAATGTCTATCTTACTATCTTATTCTTAGCCCACCAAATAACACTCTAGAAAATCTACCTGATCTGAATAATGCATTCTAGAGTTTTTCTAGGACATTGAGAGCTAACTTTATCTAGGGTAGGATTAAAGCATAGATATTATATCCCAGTGCCTGCTGTCTACCTCCTGGAACAATGTACTTGAATAAAAATCTCTGACTTGTATTTAAAACTTAAAAAGCAAATTTCCAGTCATGTGGTTGTGGAGGAAACACTGCAATCATAAATTAGGTATGACTGATTGAGGGTGTTTAATCTCCCAGCCTAAATAAGAAGTGCGAGTGGCAACTACCACTTAGTGAAAGAACTCTGTGAACAGACAAAGGAAGTCACAGATGGCTTCTTTCACACACAGGCACATGCATAGCTTGGCTGCAGAGAAGCACTATCTATGCATACCTCTTCCTGCTCCTGCTTCTCCTCTGAAGGGAGACGGGGATTCCTGTAGTTGCTTCTTTGTTCCTGAGAGGAATCATCCCCTGAGGGCTGTCTGGAAGTAGATAACAGAGTCTGTGCCGCTGTTCTTGCCAGGATGGTGGGGAAGGCAACTCCACTACACCAGTAGAGCAGCCACAGCAAAGCTAATGGGAACCCCATGTTGTGATGTACCTGAGTCCATAGACTACTTCAAGGGCTAGGAGAAGATGCACCAAAAATGTATGGATAGTACACTGGGATTTGTCAGACAGGTCTTGTAGGCTGAGAACTTGCTGATCCCCACTGTAGAATAAAAAGCAGTAGGGAAGCCTCTGGGTCTTTGCAGTATAGAAACTTACAGGATGATAAGGATATCTTAAAATAACCAGAAGCCCTGAGCATTCATGGTTAGTATAAGCAGTCATGAATCTTCAGTCTTCACCTGATGCTTAGAAGATGAACACCCCCTTCCCTCACTCCTCCACTTAAATATAACTGTTCTAAATCACTGTGTAAAGACCTTTAAGTCTTAATACATGATTCAAGTTATGATCAAACCGGTGTAACAGATTGTATTATTTTTCAGGGAACTAGAATACTAATAGGGTAAAGCCTGTTGTAGAAAGACATGTAAGGAAATAACCAAAGGCTTATCTTTGCTATGAGCTGCAGATGGTAGAGGGACATCTTCTGCTGGAGATCTTTGGACAAAGAATAAAGGAAATATGTATGGGTCTTACCACTGTGGGAACCTATTACAGATCAGCAAACCAAAATTTGTAACTATCTGTGGGCAAGGAGACAAGTGATCCAGAGCAACTATTTGACAGTAATGTAGATTATTAATTAGGCTTGTTACTTATTGGGAGAAGAACAGAGTGGGACGCAGACTGTCCAGTAAGGTCCTACAATGCTCTGATGAAAACTTTTTGATGCAGCAGGGGAAAGCACCTTGAAGGAAGCTTCTACATGATACATTTTTAACCAACTGAGGAACTTTTTTATGTAGGAAAGATGGTAAATGTACAAAGAGACCAACCTGGTTAAACCATGAGTTCCTCCTTCCTCTTAAACAACAAGGAAACACAGAGAAAGTGCAAAATAGGTCTAATTACCAAGGAAGAAATACAAATATATAGCATAAATATAAAGGTACAAAAATTGGAGAGGCCAAGACACACAAAAAATAAAAACAAAAAAGGAGGCAGTGAGCTAAGACCATCAAGGAATAGTACATATATATATAAAACTACATTAGCAATAACACGAGTATCAAGAAAAGAATTAGCCCACTGATCAATACATGAGAAAGTTATCAACAGATCTAACAGGTTAATGCCTTTTTTGCATCAGCTTCCACCACCAAGGTCAGTTCCGATCAGATAGTAACACAATGCCATAGTTAAAGGAGTAAGTACTCAGCCAAGAATAAGAAAGAACAGATTAGAAAATACTTGGAATTGTGTACTCTCAAATTGTCTGAACCTGACAAACCTCAGTCTAGGATACTTAAAGCACTGGGTGAAGTAGTTAGCAGCTATCTTTGACAAATTGTGAAAAGTAATGAGGGATTAGAAAAGGCAAAACATCAAAACATCGTACTTATATATAAAAGGGGGAAAAGAGAAATCGGGGCATTCTAACCCAATCAGCCTAATGCCTTTTCCTGTAAAAATGTTGGAACAAACAACTTATAAGAATCAGAAAGAACAAAAGTTCAGCCAGCATACAGCAAATCATAGCAAGCTAGTTTAATTCTTTTCTATGTCAGGTTAATGCGTCTTATAGATGAAGAACCAGTCAATGTTTTGTACTTTAGTAATGGTTTTGATATTCCTGTATGTGCAAGTCTAATAAATAACCTGGAAAAACATGACCTAGATGAAACTACTGTAATGCAAAACTGTACTAATAGAGTTGTTATTGATTGTTCTCCGTCCAAGTGGGAGAGTGGAGAGCGTATTGACTGGAGTCCTGCAGGGGCAGGGTCCAGCATTGTTCACTATTTCAAAAGATACCCAAGTAGTTAAATAGAAAATCCAACTTTGCAGATGACATAAAGATGGGAGAGATTTTAACTACATTTAGTCAGGATTGGAATTCAAAAGAGTAAATCAGAGAAATCACCTGGAGGAAAAAAAAAAGGATATAACTCAACAGGGAAAAGTGCAAGATGCTACCTTTGGGCAAAAATAATCAACTGTAGGATGGAGAACAATGAAGTGCTCAGTGACTGTTCTACAAAGAAGGATGTGGGACTCCTGGCGTATTACCAGCATACAATGGTGTTACAAAAAAAACACCAATAGGGGGGTGGATAAATAGGAATACAGTCTACAAGACACGGGAAATAATCCCACATTATATGGCACTGGAAACTCTTCAGCTGTAATTCTGGGCACTCAACAAAGTCATGCATCAACTAGCAAGTGTCCAGAGAAAACCAAAAGAATGACTATAGCTGTAGAAAATATGTTCTGAAAGAAATGAGGAATATAGTCTGGGTATATTTGTTCTGAAAAAGCAAGAAAGATTCGAACTGGATGTTAGGGAAAACTTCTGAATGTTGAAGGTGTTGAAGTGTTGGGATAAAATTCATGAGGTTGTAGAGGTTGTTTAAAAACAAGCTAACTAAAGTTTTAAAGAGTGGGTCAGGAACGATAAAGATAAAATTCATTTTGCATTGGGCTAAAGCGATGGGCTACATGACCCTGAGAGATCCCTTTCAGCCTTAGCATTCCATGTCTTCTCCACAACCTAATTAGTTCTATGAGATTTCAGCCTAGTAAACCAGAGGACTGGTCGCTGTCCTAATTACTCCACCTTTCCAAATTGCCTCAAAAATATCCTTTTTTCTTAACATGAAAACTGCTTGCTCAGATGTTTTTAGCTGTGACTATTCAGTCATAATATTTATTTTCAGTATCCTTCTGTAGATTAAGGATTAGGACATCCTGGTGAGGTCTTAAATTAAGTCCTATAAACAATAGTGCTAGCGTGTGTTTCTACAGACAGAAGATTATTGTGTTGTTAACGAGCTTGAGCTGGCTAGCTTAATACCATGCAGGAATGGAGCATAGATTGCTTTCTCAAATGGCTGAATGAATAATTTCACTAATCCATTCATGGCAGGAGGGTAAGAGGCTGATGTGTCACTTTGATACCATTTCCTCGAAAAGCAGCTGGAACTCTTCATATGTGAACTGAGCCATTGTCACTTACGGTCTGTTCAGGGAATTCTTGTTCATGGGCCTTATTACTTTCACTATTTCCAGTTCTTTACATAGAATACTTAAGACTATTTTAGCCACCTTTTGCACTTAAAGATACAGCACAGTAGTTGAAATGGAATTAATTATTCATTCTCCAATCAGTATCTGAAAAGTGCCAGAATATTTGTTTGATGTTCTAAAAAGAGCTGGTATGGCATACTGTCACATGCTGACCTCTTCTGATCACTCGGTGTGCACAGACTGCTATGGAGTAATTAGCTGTTCCCAAAGGTGCAAGACAGTTTCTTTTGCATGTGTTGTGGTTGTCATTCTCCTTGACTTCGTAATTTCTTTTTATTTGCGGAAGATACCACACTATGTAATGATGACTGTCATTTTTACTGCTCCCAGCGGTAAGTTTCCCAGGAATAAAATAAGTTTCCCAGCAATAACTGTTCTGGTGCTTCACACTATCTTTGGTATATTCTAAACTGTAATTTTAAGCAAATAAAGATGGAATAAGTTGTTCACTTAAGCAAGTCCTTTTTCTCATTATAATACCATACATGCTACCGAGTACTAGCACAATTTTGGTTTCATGTTGCATCTCTCTTTTTCCACCGGATTCAGTTTGTGCCATACACAACAGATGAGCTGCTTCTAGTTGTGTATCTTGACAGTCTCACCTGCCATCACTGATGGCAAATGTGAGAAGTCCATTACTCTCCTGGTTGTTACTTTTTATCTCTATCTTTATCAGCAAGTGTCCAAAACCCCTTTGTTTCTCTAACTGAACATCTGCCATTCCAGGTATTCCTTTTTTCAATTACAAATCAGGGTAGAAGGTCGAAGTCACATCCCTCCTAGCTTCCCTCCCAGTCTCACATCAGGACCCCTGCTGAGGTGCACTCTTTCTACCATGAGGTGGATAAAAGAGGGCACCTGGATCCAGCTACCACTCAACACAGGAGCTGTCTCCAACCCTGAAAACTAAAATTTGTAGATGTTACCTATAGTAAGTTGCTTTCCATATCGATACTGGTGATATTCTTCCAGTTCTCAGAACTTCTTATCAATGCAAACATGGTTGTGTTCTACAGAGGTAAGAGGTTTAGAGTTAAAAATATAAAAGCCTTCAGTATCATCTTAAGATATTTAAAAATACTGTATATCTTGTCTCCAGAGGAGGATGACAAGTTATATGCAAATATGTACTACAATATGAAAGGATCATTTCAGATTACAAAAATTTAATGACAACTGGAAACTTTGGTCTGCTGAGACCAACTCAATTTTTCTCTACTGTATAATGTTTCATTTGAATTTAGCTGTTCTGCCCCAGTGTTAGGTAATGGAGCTGCTGCAATGACTAAAATTCCCAGAAACAAACCTAAACAAATCATACTATACCATCAAAACGTCTAAAGACAGCTTTTCATTGATGGAATTAATCTTTATCAGTGGTTTTGCCACAGTGCACAGTAGAACTTCTACTTTGTTTTTTTTTGAAACCCTTTGCTCTGTTTGCTCTAAGACCATATGCAGCTGCAAAATACATTTTGGAGCCGAGAGGTGCTGTTTCTCACTTGTGCCACTGAGAAATCCAAGTAGCATCAATGCGTTAAGGATTACATCCTGTTGGGTCCTGTGGTCAGATTGCTCTAGGAGTCGCTTTCTGGGCTAGCAGCTCTTTAGCTGATCACAGCAAGTCTTGACAAGCGGACAAGCTAGAAGCTGACCCCAGAGCTTTGCCCCCTGTATTTAAAGGAGATCATAGATTCATAGAATTGTTAAGGTTGGAAAAGACCCTTAAGATCATCAACCTAGCACTGCCAAGTCCGCCACTAAACCATGTCCCTAAGCATCACATCTACCCGTCTTTTAAATACCTCCAGGGATGGGGACTCAACCACTTCCCTGGGCAGCCTGTTCCAGTGCCTGACTACTCTTTCAATGAAGAAGTTTTTCCTAATATCCAATCTAAACCTCCCCTGGCACAACTTGAGGCCATTTCCTCTTGTCCTAGCACTCATTACTTGGAAGAAGAGACCAACACCCACCTCACTACAATCTCCTTTCAGGTAGTTGTAGAGAGCAATAAGGTCTCCCCTCAGCCTCCTCCAGCCTAAACAACCCCAGCTCCCTCAGCCACTCCTCAGAAGACTTGTGCTCTAGACCCTTCACCAGCTTCATTGCCCTTCTCTGGACACGCTCCAGCACCTCAATGTCCTTCTTGTAGTGAGGGGCCCAAAACTGAACACAGTACTCGAGGTGCGGCTTCACCAGTGCTGAGTACAGGGGGACCATGACTTCCCTGGTCCTGCTGGCCACACTATTCCTGATACAACCCAGGATGCCATTGGTCCTCTTTGCCACCTGGGCACACTGCTGGCTCATGTTCAGCCAGCTGTCAACCAACACCCCCAGGTCCTTTTCTGCCAGGCAGCTCTCCAGCCACTCTTCCCCAAGCCTGCAGCGTTGCGTGGGGTTGTTGTGACCCAAGTGCAGGACCCAGCACTGAGCCTTGTTGAATCTCATACAGAGATCTACTCCATACATTTCATGTGCGCTGGAATTCTTCGCTGTTCTTTGCATTTCAGTTGTAATCATGCTCCTGACTTTTGCTCTTGAGTCCTGATATTCTTGAGATCTGCTTTCTGGTCCTGTATTGTTTCCCCTCCCACTCCAGTAGTGGCACTTGGTTTTGACCAGATCACCCCAGCCCTCTGCATACACTAGAACTTTCTTTGGTTCTTTTTAGCTTTGTCAGTGGACATACACTTGACTAACTACTTAATTTGGTAAATCCTTTGACAGTTCTGGCTTCCTGAGTTCAGCATCTTCTTCGTTTACAATGAAAACCTGTGGGTTTTGCTGTGGCCTATTTTGCATGGTCTATTGCTTGTTGAGAAATAGTAGGTGCAAATATTCTCAGCTATTAATACATATGTGGTTTTAAGTGTTTTAATTTCAAAATGCTACTTATAACCGCTTTCAGTATCCATTGGCTTGGTCTAGACTCATCTTGGAATAATGCTTCTCAACAGCTAATAAGGAAAATACATGCAGTATTTTAGGCAAGAGGGTTGATCTCAAGACAGTATTATTAACCTTGCATATAAAATGAGAACTCTCCAAGTGCATAACTTTTATGTTTCTTTCTCTATAATGCAAAATATACTGGATTAGCTTTGCTCCATATTCAAGCAGTATTGCATTCCCGTGTTTAAGAGTCCTGTGCTTTGCAGAAAAATTCATAGTGATTTTTTCTAAAAAGTTAGCTAACTCTGTTTGTTTTACTCTGGAGTCTTTTTTAAAATGATGAACATAGTTGAATATTCCTCAATCACTTACTATCAAATAGTACATGATTCCTTCATTTCATAGCAAAGAAGCGTAATCATGGTTCCCTGGGCCAATGCCAGATGTACAAGAAAACCACTACCTGGGAATACTCAATACATCAACTTCTAAGTGACAACTAGAAAATGAGAATGCTAAAACAGGAAAATGGTGCATCATCTCTATATTTTTTTTATTTACGTGATTCACATTTAGTCTGAAATTTAAAAGTGATCAATGTCCAAGAAACACCTGCTTTAGAGTTTCTTGAACCAAGGGAACTGGGAGAGGTAGGAATTCTGTGAAGCTTCTGAACCCTCCTCTGAGTCAGTGAAAGAAAGAAAATTAAAACACTTCTGACTTTTACTCCATATACTGAGAAATGTTTACTACAAAACTGCACATCTTACAATACACAAGGTTTTGCTTTTAATTTCATTTGTACCATCCAAATTCCTGTTACGTCACTGCTTCTACTTCTAGTAAAATAGTTTCATTTTAATTCTGAAAGCATCGTATTGGATTTATACATTTATCGTGATTATGATATTCCTAACACTGACAGACTGGATATAGAACTGCAACAAATTCTGAATGCACCCATTAATCCACAGAAAAATGGCTGAATCAGATTATTTTCTCTATCAAATATAGAAGTTGACAACAATGTAATTGTTAATTTAAAATATCTGTCCAAGTTTGCATCTAGGTAAATGTGAAGAAAATTAAGCCCCTTGCTGTTCGTTGCTGGAGGAAAGTCAGAATTAAGAAATGTAACCCAATTCAGGAAAAATAACTGGTCAACTATTATTAACTGTTCTTTGTAAATAAAACACAAGTTTTTCCTTCTATGCTTCTCTTAGAATTTAATCACCCTTGAAAAGATCTCTTACCGAAATGAGTAATTGCTACAACAACAAAACCAACAACAACCAACAAAAAGCTGTTTAGTGGAAAACGCAATACCTGTTTAGTTTCAGTGGCTTTCCCAACAACTTTGCGTGTTGATTTGTTTCCGCCAGAAGAAAAACTGATAATAAAGTCAGTTATTTCTTGATGCAATCCCACTTAGTTCCAAAGAAATAAAAAGATATATATTCTGAGGTATACACAAACAATTTTATCTTTCTTTTATAGCAGAAGAACAAGAAAGTGATGGTAACTCTTCTCTAGTAGTTCTACATTCTGAATTCCTTTCTCTCCAGTTCCTTGATGTGCCATCTACTTATGTATAATCACATCTAAATAAACAGTAACATGAAACTCATCAGTCTTCCTCTGACAAACTGATTAGACCACATGTAGTTTTAAGTGTCACAGGACATTTTTCCATTTTTCTTCCTAATTCTTGATTCTAAACTACTGGGGCCCTATTAATGACAAAAGGATATCCAGGATGGCTTCACTTATCAGAAAGCCAGGAAGGGCTGTTGTGTCCCCCTCTCCTGCGTGATTCTAGAACAGACCCTTGGCTGCTTAATCAACATAGAACAAAAGACTTTCTCAGAATTAATTCCCATGTAAGCTATATTATAACTTTTAGGAAAAAAACAAAACAAACCTGTGATTAAAACATTTGTAGTGATGAAGAATTCATACCAAAGCTTGGTAAGTAGTTCCAGTGCAGCCTGTGCCTTTCTTTTCATAGAATCATAGAATGGTTTGGGTTGGAAGGGACCTTAAAGATCATCTGGTTCCAACCCCCCTGCCATGGGCAGAGACACCTTCCACTAGACCAGGTTGCTCAAAGCCCCATCCAACCTGGCCTTGAACACTTCCAGGGAGGGGGCATCCACAACTTCTCTGGGCAACCTGTTCCAGTGTCTCACCACCCTCATCGTGAAGAGTTTCTTCCTTATATCTAACCTAAATCTACCCTCTTTCAGTTTATAGCCATTACGCCTTGTCCTATCCCTATGTGCCCTTGTAAAAAGTCCCTCTCCAGCTTTCCTGTAGGCCCCCTTCAGGCACTGGAAGGCTGCTATAAGGTCTCCGTGGAGCCTTCTCTTCTCCAGGCCGAACAACCCCAACTTTCTCAGCCTGTCCTCATAGGAGAGGTGCTTCAGCCCACTGATCATCTTTGTGGCCCTCCTCTGGACTCACTCAAGCAGGTCCATGTCTTTCTTATGTTGGGGGCCCCAGAGCTGAATGCAGTAATCCAGGTGGGGTCTCATGAGAGCGGAGTAGAAGGGGAGAATCACCTCCCTCGACCTGCTGGTCACGCTTCTTTTGATGCAGCCCAGGATACAGTTGGACTTCTGGACTGCAAGTACACATTGCTGGGTCACGTTGAGTTTCTCATCAACCAACACCCCCAAATCCTTCTCCTCAGAGCTGCTCTCAGTCCATTCTCTGCCTGGCCTGTATTTGTGCTTGGGATTGCCCCGACCCATGTGCAGGACCCTGCACTTGGCCTTGTTGAACTTCATGAGGTTCGCACGGGCCCACTTGTCCAGCCTGTCAAGGTCCCTCTGGATGGCATCCCTACCCTCCAGCATGTTGACCACACCACACAGCTTGGTGTCGTCGGCAAACTTGCTGAGGGTGCACTCAATCCCACTGCCCATGTCACTGACAAAGATGTTAAACAGCGCCGGTCCCAATACTGACCCCTGAGGAACGCCACTCATCACTGGTCTCCACTTGGACATTGAGCCGTTGACCACAACTCTTTGAGCGTGACCATCCAGCCAATTCCTTATCCACCGAGTGGTCCATCCGTCAAATCCATGTCTCTCCAATTTAGAGACAAGGATGTCTTATGGGACAGTGTCAAATGCTTTGCACAAGTCCAGGTAGATGACATCAGTTGCTCTTCCCTTATCCACCAACACTGGAACACTGTCATAGAAGGCCACAAAATTTGTCAGGCATGGTTTGCCCTTGGTGAAGCCATGTTGGCTGTCACCAGTCACCTCCTTATTTTCCATGTGCCTTAGCATAGTTTCCAGGAGAATCTGCTCCATGATCTTGCCAGGCACAGAGGTGAGGCTGATTGGCCTGTAGTTCCTCGGGTCTTCCCTTTTTCCCTTTTTAAAAATGGGGGTTATGTTTCCCCTTTTCCAGTCAGTGGGAACTTCACCAGACTGCCATGACTTCTCAAATATCATGGATAGTGGCTTAGCAACTTCATCTGCCAGTTCCCTCAGGACCCACGGATGCATCTCATCAGGTCCCATGGACTTGTGCACCTTCAAGTTCCTTAGATGGTCTCAAACCTGATCTTCTCCTACAGTGGGCGGTTCTTCATTCTCCCAGTCCCTGCCTTTACATTCTGCGACTTGGGTGGTGTGGCTAGAGCACTTGACAGTGAAGACTGAGGCAAAAAAGTCATTGAGTACCTCAGCCTTCTCCATATCTCGGGTAACCAGGTCTCCCATTTCCTTCCGGAGAGGACCCACATTTTCCCAAGTCCTCCTTTTATCACTGACATACTTATAGAAGCTTTTCTTGTTGCCCTTGACATCCCTGGCCAGATTTAATTCTATCAGGGCTTTAGCTTTCCTAACCTGACCCCTGGCTGCTCGGACAATTTCTCTGTATTCTTCCCAGGCTACCTGTCCTTGCTTCCACCCTCTGTAGGCTTCTTTTTTGAGTTTGAGTTTGTCCAGGAGCTCCCTGTTCATCCACGCAGGCCTCCTGGTGCTTTTGCCTGACTTCCTCTTTGTTGGGATGCACTGCTCTTGAGCTTGGAGGAGATGATCCTTGAATATTAACCAGCTTTCTTGGGCCTCTCTTCCCTCCAGGGCTTTATCCCATGGTATTCTACTGAGCAGATCCCTGAAGAGGCCAAAGTCTGCTCTCCTGAAGTCCAGGGCAGTGAGCTTGCTGTGCACCCTCCTTGGTGCCCTAAGGATCTTGAACTCCACCATTTCATGGTCACTGCAGCCAAGGCTGCCCTTGAGCTTCACATTCCCCACCAGCCCCTCCTTGTTGGTGAGAACAAGGTCCAGCATAGCACCTCTCCTTGTTGGCTCCTCTATCACTTGGAGAAGGAAGTTATCATCAACGCATTCCAGGAACCTCCTGGATTGCTTATGCCCTACTGTGTTGTCCCTCCAACAGATGTTGGGGTGGTTGAAGTCGCCCATGAGGACCAGGGCTTGTGAACATGAGGCTGCTCCTATCTGTCCATAGAGGGCCTCATCCGCTTGGTCTTCCTGGTTGGGTGGCCTGTAGCAGACCCCACTATAATGTCACCTGTCCCTGCCCTCCCTTTAATCCTGACCTGTAAGCTGTCAGTCAGCTCCTCATCCATCCCCAGGCAGAGCTCCACGCACTCCAGCTGGTCATTGACATAGAGGGCGACACCCCCTCCTCATCTCCCCTGCCTGTCCTTCCTAAAGAGCCTGTATCCTTCCATTCCAGCACTCCAATCATAGGAGCCATCCCACCATGGCTCTGTGATGGCAGTAAGATCATAGCCCTGCAGGCGTGTGCACGTCTCTAGTCTCTAACTCCTCCTGTTTATTCCCCATGCTGTGGGCATTTGCATAGACACATTTAAGTTTGGCCCCCAATGAAGCCAACTTACTGGCTGGAATTCTTTTGTGCTGCTCTTCAGGTGCATTCTTGCTGACCTGTGATCCTTTTCTTCTATTATGTCTGACTTCAACATCTAGGCAATAAACAAGGAGCTCTAGTACTAGCAAATATAAGTTTCCCATGGGAGAAATCCTAAATAAAGTTAGGATTTGTACAAAACTAAAGTTACCTAAGCTTCTCAGTACAATGGTGTCTCTCACTACAGATTGGCTTTGCTCTCTTCAGACATCCAAAAGTTGGGCATTTAGAATAAGCAAGCATCAAGGCTACCCTAAACAGTAAATAGTGAGAGAAAAGTACGTGCAGAAATACGGTACCATCTATAGAGTAGTGCAGTTTCATGAGATGAAAAACATCCTAAATCCATTTTTGCACTCTCTTAGTTATTCTCCGTAATTTTCTCATTTGTTTTGTCTATTTTTTCATGTTTTGGACCATGTACTTCAGTACTGGTCCACAACTTTGCCAAGTACATTTTAATATAACTTTCCTACAACCTCTTAATGTCTTGTTCTTTATACATTTAAGGATTATAATGGTTCTCTTGCCTGCAAGACAGTGCTGAAGGATCATATTTCACCATGACCCAGTTAGCACTGGCCAGGACAGAGCGCCTGGACCCTTAAAGATGGTAAAATTTCTTCCCAACTGATGAGCTTGCATGTAGAAATATTAAAATGCCTATTTCTTCCTTGCACTCTCTTACTAAATCATTATATCATTCTAGGTGAGTGGCATGCCCTTACAGATTAACTGTATTGATTAACTGGCTTATAGTCAGAAAACAAGGAAGACCCCAACTTCATTTTATAAATGTCTTACTGGATCACATTGTGTTATGTGCTGCTCCTGTATACAGTGGAAAGTGACTTCTCATCTCTTACTTTTGGGTCCCCACAGAAGTTAAAGCACGAGTTTCTCTAAATTATGCCATCATAAGTTTTGCTGCTATTATCAGTGACCCATCAGGTATAGTGTAAGAAAACTCTGATACTCATTTCTTTCCCATTCCCAGATTGCATGAATTACATGATTACATGAATTCCCTCTCTCTGATTCCCTAGTCATCTGCTGATGGAGAGCTCTTCATAATGGGGATTTTCCACTAATTATGTCTAGCCATTTAAAATTGAGTGTCTTGAAAAGTGACTTTGTAGAGTAAAGTTTCCAGCCTAGGATCTTTCCTCACAGGTGTCTTCATAGTTTTACTTCTGTTCCATACTTTTACTTCTGTTTTACCAACATAACTAGAAATAGAGACAAATACTTTATTTTTTCAATCAGTAAAATGTATCTATCTGTTGACACTTTCCCATTAAATTAAAGGTCTATAAACTGCAGAGAGTTAAAATTTATGGCATTTGGCTTTGTTGTAAAGGGATTTATAATAAAGTATATTTTCAGATGAAGCTTTCTCCTGTAGGTTATCTGGTTGTAAGCTTCCTCTCTCATGTGTTACATCAAAGTTCTACCTCTTCCTTGTCAAGCAATTAACTGGCATCTCATTTCTGAGTAGAGAAATGAGCCACCTACTGCAGAGGGTCATCTGTTCTCTAGAAGAACAATGACTTCGGGCTGGTTGGGATTGTTTTCATAATAAGGTCAGTGTTTGGTATCTTGAAATCCTGAATCTTTAAAACATGACACGAGCTGAACATAGGCAGTGAGGCTCAAGGACAAGAGATAGCAGCTCCAGGGAGTGGAGAGTATGGGAGGCATTTCTCAAAAGCCATGTCATGAATCGGCTGTGATTTTCTGTGATTAGCTGGGGCTGTTTAGTTTGGAGAAGAGGAGGCTGAGGGGAGACCTTATTGCTCTCTACAACTACCTGAAAGGAGGTTGTAGAGAGGTGGGTGTCGGTCTCTTCTCCCCAGTAACAAGTGATAGGACAAGAGGAAATGGCCTCAAGCTGCGCCAGGGAAAGTTTAGGTTGGATATTAGGAAAAACTTCTTCATTGAAAGAGTAGTCAGGCCCTGGAACAGGCTGCCCAGGGAAGTGGTTGAGTCCCCATCCCTGGAGGTATTTAAAAGACGGGTAGATGTGGTGCTTGAGGACATGGTTTAGTGGCGGACTTGGCGGTGGTAGGTTAACGGTTGGACTTGATGATCTTAAGGGTCTTTTCCAACCTTAACAATTCTATGATTCTATGATTCTATGATTTTCACAGTTGACTTTTTAGAACTGAACTGAAGTTGTATGTAGGGAATGTTACATTTCCTAACCTGTAAGCATTTGACTTTGCAAACTTACTATTGCTTCAATTACTTTTTTGTGTATAACATATTTATTTATAATGGAGAGCACAAGAATGGTTTAGAACAAAACGAAGAAATGTTTGTGAAAGAAGATTATAGTTTAGAGTAAGAGCAAGAGATTGAAGGGAAGGTACCTTAAGACACACTAGAAAGTTAATATGATGACAGATATGTAAAGAACAAGAATTTTTAGTTTTCTGGACACAAGTGAAAGTCTCATTTTGCAGTCATTCTAAAGGAAGAAATGGTAAAGTCAGTAGGGAGTCTTATGAGAATCTCATCACACAATCTTGTCTTCGTGGAAAGTAGGGTTGGATCCTTCCCATTTGCAAGGCTCCATGCAGCACGTATTTTGAGTCTCATGGCAAGGAAGGGACTGTGCTCTCCCATCCACTTTATAGTTCAATGAAGCCCTGGTGGAAAGATCCTGTAGTAAATTTCCTGACTGTGTCCTGCCCTAACTTATTTTTCCAAATGGCCTTTTAGCCTATAAAACAGCAATGCATTAATCCAATCTGAAGGTACTGATGGCCACAGCATAGTCCTCATCCAACAGGAAAGGACAAGTTGCCTAAAAAAGCAACTTTGTTCATTGCTAGAACAGCTCAGACACTTGGAATGAAACTGAAGAAAACTGGCTTTGCTTTGAAAATGAAAAGGTTTGCAAAAAATTACCGTTTTTTCCAGTTTTTGTCTATGAAGTGTGTCAAAATATTGTCAAAGCTATCATCACAGTGATTTGCAGTAAGAGAATCTTATTATGATGTTTAATAATTTGATTTTTAAAATTAAATTTCCTACAAGAAATTTCTTAATGTGTTAAGAATTGACCAATTTTAAGCCTTATGAAATAGAATTCACTTCACAACTTCATATTTTGCAGGTTTTTTTCTCTCAGCCAGCTCTAAATAATGCTAATAACCAATTAAAATTGTGGATCTTGCTGAGATAAAGCAGAAGCCAGATCACCAGTCAAAAAATACTCCTTTCTTTTCATATATATAGCATCACTTTGATTTATGCAGGCGAGCAGTGCAGTTTCACAAATGGGATATACATTGTTCCCTTGTGCTTCCCACTGCACCCCCTTATCTGGCACTATCACTCGTCTGATTGCATATGCAGTGAGATCAACGTGTTGGTCCAACTGAAAATTGGCCAATTTTTAGCCACATGAATGCTCATGTCAGCATAGAAAGGTGACAGAAATTTATAACCAGTCATTGAGGAGGGGACAGGACCGCTACTTTTGGCAGCAGCTTTATCATGCAGCAACTTGCCTGTGGTGAAACCATACACTAAACCTCATGGAGCATGATCTCATTCAAGCTCCTCAGTATGAGAAATACCAGGAAAATAAAGGAATACCATATGTCAGATTTAATGGGAGGAAACAGAGTTGAAGGTTCTTTTATACTGAAGCCCTTTCTTTCAACACTGTTCTTAGAGATGCCACAGGAGGAGATCTTCAACCTGTAAGTAGAACGATCTTGTTTGGGAGGAGACTAGAAAAGGTTTGATTTACCAAATCCAGTACTTAATTAATATTTGTATCAAATAGTTTTTGAGATCCACTAACGAAAACCTAGAAAGAAATTTGATTTAGAAAGAATAAGAAATTTTCTTTATAAATATGAATACATACACAGATGCCGCTCCAAAGATAGGTTATGGTAAAATGAGAAGCTAGGTTCATGCAACAACTCCCTCCTGCTGAAATGGAGTCATTCCGTCCTCCTTCCGGCTGCACACTCTTCTGGGTTGTCTTTGTGGGGCCTTCAGTACCTGTCTGACACATAAGTCACTTCAACTCACTAAGGTGGCAAAAAGCTATTCGCTTTTTTTTTCCCTTAATTGGTTTAGTAGGTTGGAGAACACATGTTATTAATGGTGGCAGGGCCCCAAATATAGCTGAATGTCATAGCTGACAGCTTTTCTCAGCAAAATGTCACTAAACCAACATGAAATGATGCTATTTTAGATTTGGACTTACAGTCTGAGGACAGTATAGAAAAGTTAGTTGTAGAAAATTATCCTGAAGTTGATTTGGTGTAAATTGCATGGAAAGAAAACACAAGCAGGTCTGTATCTAAGCCTCTTGATTTCATTAGGCAAATTTTGGTAAACTAAGGGACCTGGTTAATCAAGTCAACTCAACTGAGGAGGTTTGAGGAGTTTGAAATGGAAATGATTTGCTGTTTCTTCAAGGGGCAGGTGCTAACACAGTGCATAAAAAGGATAACTGAGAATAAGTAGAGAGCTTTCAGGGAAAGAGGGACTGACTAGCAAAAAAAGCTTTGCTACACATCGAGAAGCACAGAGGTAAGATATTTTCCAGGGCAGAATGATGGAAATGGCAGCAGGTAGTACTGAACAGAGGAGTGTCAAATTGGAGAGTGTCTGCTAGCAGATTTCTTTGGGAGTTATTCTTGGGATTGATCTTATTGTTTGGCAAAGAAGAGAAAATAAGCTTATTGCATTGGCTGGTTTCACAAAATTAGGCAGCATCATCAACACAGCTGCAGTGGGATGTCATATGGAAAAACAATGAATGACCTTGATGATTTAACTAATGGAAACAAAACAAACTGACATAACACAAAATGCAAGGTCACGCACTCGGAGGCTAGTAAAAATTTTGCTGTTAACAGAGAACTTTGCCAGTAAATGAGTGGTGTGGAAAAGAACATAGGTACTACTAGAACAGATGGTGGTTATCTAATGTAGTTGTGCAAAAAGGCAACTGCATACCCAGGACTGTGATATTTCATGGAGATATGGAAATATTAATGTACTGTACAATGTAGTCATTCAATTTTAAATGGAATATTATGGGAATTTGAACCCACATTCAAGACAGATGAGTTCAGACTGGGACAGGTGGCAATAAAGGCTAGTAGAATGACCAGTGGAATGAAGATGTGTTGAGCAAGAAGAGACTAAAAGATCTTTGTTTAGCCTAGCAAAGGAAGGCTGAGAGGGAATATGATTACTGTCTATAAATATATCAGGGGTAAACACCAGGGAGGGATAAGAGCTATTTAAGCCAACGGACGAATACTGGCACAAAAGCAAATGGATAATGGATTCTTGAATAAATTTAGTCTTGAAATTAGAGGAAGGTTTCTAACCACCAAAACAGTGAAGTTCTGGAACAGATCTGCAACAAGAGTAGGGGGTAAACATATCAAACTACCATCAAGATGGAGCTTGAAAAGTTTCTGGAAGGGATTATATGACACAGTTTCCTGTAATAGCAAGAAACTGGACTCACTGACCTAGGGAGTCTCTTCCAGTCTTAAGGTCCTATATTCTGCTTTGCACTGTCATTTCTTCTCCATAAAGACAAGAGATTTATCCAACTAAAACCCTCAAATGTCTATAAACTAATAAAAACTACTTTGCAAGTAAAAATTATGTTGATTATTGTAAACTCACTGCGAGTAATTTCAGAATAACACTTTATTGGGTATTACATTCTTAGTCTTTACTGTATTGCAATGTCTTCTGTGGGGAGGTTGCCCAGTTTAGAACATAAGTTATTCTTTACTTTTTCAAAACTGAAATATGGGATGTGGCATAAAGGTCATTTAAATACATATCATATCATGCAATGACTAGTATTCTCATAGGATAGTGTATATTGGCTCATTATTTGACTTTTTGAAAGATCACTTTTTGGTTAAATAAGCTGCAAATTAAACAGCTGAATGCAATTTATTTATAGATACCTATTGATTTGGTGATAAATATTATGAAAAGTATATGTAGCTCAACAACCATAATGAAAACCACAGGTAATATTTTGTAGGAAGCAATTTTTTTTTCAATTTTTTTATAGTATGGGTTCTGTTATATACAGTACAAACATATACACATATATGGTATCTTTTCATTAAGAGCGTTAGCCTATAAAGAATAGATGCAATGCCTAATGAAACTCAAAACTCGGAACACCAACAGAGGGAATATTATATAATAAAGACAAAATGATCAAGGTGTTACTGATCATAGGTGTTTTAAGATTCTACTTTTTCTGTTTGGTTTTGGTTTTTTAATCTTTTTCTTTCCACTACTATTTCTTGAGCTTGTGTTGGGCAACCAACTAGTAGACCAGAACTCCATTATGGCATGACCATGAAAACACGACATGTTCCATCAACCAGTACAGTTTGTCCACATCTTTCTTCTTTGTGATGACCAAGGGGGATTGAGGCTAAATAGACAAAGAAGTGAGATTAAGGACAGAAAAGAAAGAGAAATATTGGCAGAAATGGTAGAGGAAGAAAGTAGGGAAAAGAATAAGATAAAGAGGACAAATAAAACTATGTAAGGCAGAGGTTACAAGGTTTGTGGGGCAGGGCAGTATAGAAGCCAACAATGACATGAAAGAAATTTTGGGGTCACATACTTCACAAAGGATTACACTCCATTTTCACTTCCACAGGTGGTGGAAACACACAGACACTTCTATAAAAACAAGTTTTATCTGCATTCCAAACAATTATTTTCCAAGCCAATCTTCAAATCATCTGTAATAAGCTGTGTTCTAAAGGGTTTCATGAACCTCTACTTTCCAAGTGTTACATATATGAAATAGTGAAAGACATCTTGTTCAAGTATTTCCCTTCATTCCTCAGAACGCTGTTCTAGACACCTGGACAATTAGATTCATGTAAACCTAAACAGTGCTCAGGCTGAAGAAGCCCTTCAGTCAAAGGAATATGTTTCCTTCTAATTCTGGAACAAATGCCACTATTCTTTATCACAGATAAATATTGCTGATAGCAGGAGGTAGCTTTAAACTATGTTCAATATACTATGCATCACTTGCAGGCTGGCTTGGTAGTGTTCTTAAGATTCCTGCTTAAACATAAACTCTTCAAAATATATCAGATTACTCCTTCTCAGTTCAAATACAGTTGACTGCTTTTTGAGACAATTTTACTTCATGACAGATAGAAGGATGTCACTCTTCCTGTAAGTCATTGAGCATACTGTTGGTTCAGCTTTGTTGAATTTATCTACTGCCAGTCAATACGTTTGACATTTTTTAGTGAAGTTGCTGACATCAGGCCTGTCCATGAAAGCAGTGGTGTGGAGCCTATAAATACATCCGTTTCAGATCTCTGGTGTTCATGAAGAGATTTTACTGCTTAGTGTTTGAGCTAATGCTAACTCTTGCAAACCATAAAAAAGAATTACTCGATCTGCATTATTCTTAAAAATAATCTGAATTATACATCGTTTTACAGATGAAGAGGAACTTACATAGGTGTCTGTCCTTTCTCCTGATGTCAGTTGAAAAAACAAGGGAAAAATCATGGTGTATTTCATTATTTTTGTCTACATTTGAGCATACAAATTCAAAAATAGGCTTATATGTCTACAGGGGGACAAGGGTTCTCTGGAGTTATGGACTTTTATACATATTTCAGTACAGTTCCAAAATTGCAAGCAAAACCATTAAAATTTCTGTTTGAACTGTATAATCTAAAACATTAATGAAAATGGTCTATTGCTACATTGCTCTATAGAAGTCCTAGATAACACTGTTCCGTAATGTCTATTGCTAGGGTAGTGGTAAGAGGAAGGTGCTCTTTGGTTACTTTTTTAATGACTAACAAGAGTGATGGGTTTCACTTAACATGTTCTAAATTAGAAAACCACTCATTTTCTACCATCCATCTCTGGACACATCAAAGCTCTCAAAACCAAGTGCTTAAGTCCTCTTGAATTTCTGTATGAACTTCATCAGAACTTAAATGTTTATGGATAAGCACTGTTGTAGAACAAAAGATGTCTTCCTGAGATGTACGACTGGAAAGGTTGGAAAATATGTAATGTGGAGGATGACTTAACGTGGTTTTGACTTTTACCAACCTAGAAGATATTCAGGGCTAATAATGGAAATGGTCAGGAGCCAGCTGATGGAGCGCACAAGATTCAATGTTGACATTTCAACAGCTGTCTGGTTACTATGAACATAATTGGCTGGATGGTGTGATGCTGTAGAACAAAGTTGATGAATTTACAGGGCAACTCTGAGGAGACCTTCAAAACGGGTGGTGATTCATCTCCATGGCACTTTCTTCCTTGGCAGTGGTTGTGTTAGAGCTGTTTCACCACCAGCTCCTATCTTTCTTTCAGGCACGAGCAATGGCAGTGCAAGCTGCCACCAGCCCTGAGGTAACTCTTTCCCCCCACACCAAGTAGCCCTTCCAAGCTTCAACTGATGGCTAGGATGATGTGAAAAAAAATCATTAATTCCCATCAACAACATACAGTAACAGTGTTGGAGAAGCTTTTGGCTTGAGTCTTTGACTGAAGCCTGTGTCTCCGGGTGGGACCGTTAGGAAGAAATTAGATGTATTGTGACAATAGAAGATAGAAAATTTCTGGTCTCTCCCACACATGAAAATTACTAACCAAACCCATCAAGGGTGGTGGAGGAAGGAGCCAGCCCTTCAGTGACTTCTGCGCCACCCGAGAGCAAGGCTGCTCCGGCGGCTCCCCAGGCTGCTCCCGCGGGAGGCTCCCAGCTCCGGGCTGGAAATGGCGCCCGCGGCTCCAACCCGGCTCCTTGCGCAGGCAGGAGGGACGCTGCTCCGCGTGGTGGACACGAATGGGTACCGGCTGGAGGAGGCAGGGCGGGTACTTGCTCTCTCTCTCTCCCTCTTCTGGGCAGAGGAGGATGAGTAAATGGGGCAGAGCGGGACCAGCGCGCAAGACGGGAGGCTGAGCTCCCCAAGTCCTCGAAAGAGCGGGCGTGAGTGCCATGGCCAGCGCGGGGGGAAGGAGCCGCGCAAGGGAAGTGCGCATCCTCCATTTTGGCAGAGGGCGGGCGGAGAGCTTGGCTCCCGGCGCCTGGCCGCCGTCGCCGCCCGCAGCACTCCTCCCCACCCCGCGGCACCGCCGGGGGCACCCGCCTCCTCTTCCCGCGGGGAGCCGGGCAGAGGCGCCTCAAATGGACGTCCCGCTGCGCCTCACGTTGGTTCGAATTGGTCCCAAGCTCCCCGCAGCAGCTTCCGACAAAATGGAGGACGCCACCACTGCTACCACCACCACCACCACCAGCAGCTCCTCCAGGAGCCATGTCGGCGGCTGACATGGCGCCCTCCCCCGCAGCGGGTGGGGGCAGGAGGGCGTCCTAGGGCGAGGGCGGCAGGGAGGCGCTGCTCGGCGGGGCAGGCTGCGGGCTTGAGAGGGAGGCGCCCTCCCTGGGATACGTGCGCTCTCTGCCTTTCCCCTGTGGGAGCGCGTCCATTACCCACGCTCTGTCCCTCATGGAATGGCCCCAGGTTCAAAGCCCTGTTGGGGGAAGGAGCGGGGCCGGACCTCCCGGAGGGCCACGGAGGAGTCCCGCCAGCCCCCTCGCTCGGCGGCGGGGGGCGGAGAGGGAGAGGTGAGCCCGCGCCCCACGGCCGGGGCCGCGGCGTCCACGGGGACCGAGCGCAAGGCTGGGACGGGCAGCGCAACCTCGCCGCCGGCGGAGCGCGGCAGGCCCGGCCCGGCGGGCGGCGCAAACTTCTGCAAGTTGCTGCTGTCAGAGAGGTGCGCGGGAGCGCAGCCCTCGGGCGCGGGTAAGGCGCCGGTGGGCAGCGATCCGGGCGCCTCAAACCTGACGGATCCGAATGGGAAGAACCTCGGGCATGCCCGGGAGGAAGATTGGCAGTTTATAGGGTCAACCGGCTGCGGGCGGCTCTGATGGACGGGCGGCCCAGCCACTCCGCTCGCCCGGCGCGAGAGCCCGCCCTCTGGGGGAGCCAATGGCGGGGCAGGGGGGCGGGTCTCCCCGGGCTCGCTTGGCCCGGTTCCTCCTCCCCTCCGCTGGCAGCTGCGCTTCGCCCGGGACTGGACCGAGTTAGAGTTGAGACGTCGGAGGAGTAGCGCGGAGTGCGTGCGTCCCCCGCGGGGGGGAGGGGGGGTCCGCGCCTGCGAGCGGTGGGGAGCCGGGTAAGGCCGGGGTGCGGGGTGCTGCGCCTCAGGGGCGGGCTGGCGGGCGGCTGGCGGCGCGGAACTGCCCCCAGGGCGGGGATGGGAGAGCAGCCGCCGTGCCTCCGAGCCACCCGGGCTAAGTACCCCGCGGTGTCGTCGCCGCCGCCGCGCCGCCACCTCTCGCGGCGGCGGAGGGGGCGCGGGCAGCGCCGGGGGCAGCCCCGCCGATAACCATCGTGGCCTGGAGGTGGGCGGCGGGGGTAAGCGGGGGGGGCGCCCGGGGGCAGCCCCGAGGGGGGGGGGCAGGGGCATTTGGGGGAAGGGCCGGGTCTGCTCTAGCGCCTCCTATTTTAACTCCCTCCCTCCCTTCCCCGCCGGGCCCTCGCTGTTGTTCTGCCCCGGTGCCTCCCCCACCCACCGCCCTCGCCGCCCCCCCCGCGGGTGCCTCCCTCCCCTGCCCGGCGCGGCGTTCCGCGGATCCTGCCGCCGTCGCTGCTCCCCTCCCGTATTGTTTGGCTGGGTCTCTCTAATGGCGGACAGGAGGCGGCAGTGCTGCTGGCCGACTGCAGGGGGGCAAACCCGAGACCGGGGGCAACTGCCGCGGCAGCGTGCGGGGGGCCGAGGCGCTCGCCCGGCGCTGAGGCGCCGCCGCTGAGGGCCCTGCGGCCCCCCGGGGCGCCGGTTCAGGGCCGCTTAGGCAAGTTAGCAGGTAATATTTGCTCCCCGCCGGGGGTGCCGCCGCTGCCTTTCCCCCCGCACTCGCTCGGAGAAGCCCCCGCTGCCCCTGCGCCCGGGGCGGCTCCGTGTCCCCGCCTTCAGCGGGGGCAGGCGGCGTGGGTGCGCTCGAGGAGCGCCCCACCGCCCCCGGGGAGGGCAGTTTTTATTTAATTAATTATGAAAAGGGTTGGGATTCAAGGGAAGTGGTGGGTGATGCAGGCGGTACCTGCCCTGGCTAGGCAAAGGAGACGCTGCTTGGGGGCGCTGCCTGCTCCTCGCTGCCCCGTGTTAACCCCATGTCTTTCCCTTAGGCTCCAGCCCAGTTTGGTGCAGCCTTGGCAGAGACCGACAAGGAGAGGGAGCTCCATTGTGAGTGTTATTTATGTATCTGTTTCTGCCTCTGCTAGACCTGCTTAGGGAGGGCTTGACCCACCCCCCCCATATTCTCCGGGGGCAGGGGTAGAAGGAGGGGCCTCCAGGGTTGGGTGGGGAAATTCCTGGGTCCAGCAGCTGCTGCCCTGGGGCGAAGCCCCAGTAATGGCTGTGAGGCGGCTCCTCCTCGGGGTGGGCGCTGCTGCTGCAGACATCGCTCCTGCAATACCAACTCCGGCAAGCAGACGACGGGCTGCTGCCGCTGCTCACGTTACCCGGCTCGGGAGGGAGGGGGAGGGCATATTTCGGGTGCCCTCTAGAGTTTTAGAGCGTGTATTAAAATCCGTGACGAGACACCTTTAGCAATCTTTAATTTTTTCCCTTCTTTCTCCAATCCTGCGTCCTGCATATCTTGAGGCTAAGAAGAGGAATGAGAGGTTTAAAATAACGCAGCAATTTGCGGAGCGTACTCGGCGTCTCTGCTTTGTGCCTTCAGACGGGTTCTTCACGCCCGCAGATTGGCTTGGGTGATTTTGTTGGGCGCCTTTGGCGGTTTGTGCGCCTTGGTGGGGCTTCTGAGCCATCTGCTTTGCCCCTTCCCCAGAAAGCTGGAGGTCACTGGAGAAACCCACAGCTTCTTAATAGCGAGCATTTTCAGTGTTTCATCTGCGCGGGATTTTCAGTGCAGATTGTGGTGTCTGTTGGGTGTTGGGTCGGCTAAGGAGAGGCTGCTTACCAGTCCCTGTCCGTATGGTTGGGGTGTGATTTGACTCTGGTTTGCGCCCTTTTTAACAACGGGGGTTTTTCTTTGCTGCACGGGGGATTCTGAAATCTCCAAGTAGTGCAGCGAAGGAGAAAGTGAGGCGGTGTGCGCATGGGGAGAGGTTGGGGAGCCGAGTCGGGATGCGGCTGCCGGCCGCCGCCGCTAGAGGCCGCGGCGCAGAGCGCAGCCGGCCCCGCGGCCCTGCCGGTACCGCGCCGCCGGAGAACAAAACAAAAAGGCAGCGCCTGCTTTGCGCGCTGGGCTCTGCGCTTGGGTACCGCGGGGATTCCGGTCTTGTAGGCTTCCCCACCACTTGTATCTTGAATTTTTTTTTTTTTTCCCCCCCTCCTTCCCTTGCCATAGTAGATTTCCCAGATTCGCATAGCTTGCAACTTTCTTTGTCACTTTTTGGTGGCTTACATATACAAGGAATAAGTGGTTCTCTGCAAAACCTCACTGCTTGGGAGGAGGGTATTAGATTTGGATTTATTCTGAGCTTGTAAACTTACCAACCTCATGAAAGACGCTGAGAGTTTGTATGGCCTGTTACCATTAATAAAGTGGTCTGTTCTAAACCTTGGCTTACTACTGTAATTCTAAAATTTTAATTGTAATTTTTTAACTCTTACTGTGTCTTGGATGTAGGGCTACCATCTAATTTTACTTCTGATTCATTATACATTCCAGTCTAACAGATGTTCTGCTTTTTCTGGTGCTTCTTCATGTTAAAAAAGTTACTTCTAAGAGTGATCAAGGCAAAGAAAGCTTTGGAAGGAGGGAGGCTGTTGTGTTGGAAGGGAGTGAAGAAGGATGTTGTGTACTGGAGCTGGTTTGAAAAAATTAGTGCAGCTTTGTGTGGCTGCCTATGAAAAGATGAGAATACTGCCAAGAACAGCTGTATAGCTAAGATTCAGTAAACCTCAATAAGCAGTTGCCAGCTGGTTTGTGAATTACACTAACGTCTTGCACAAAATCACCCTAGTAGATGGCACATTGTTCTCCTCCAACTGTCGTGGTGGTGGTACAGCCTTTTCTCTAGCACATGACTGGAGGTAAAAAGTGTGTCCTGTGGCACGTGATAGGCCATGGTGGTTTGTATTTGGTGCTTACTGCTGCAAGGTCAGCTCTAGGAACCAAACTCCTCAGCCACAATTTGTAAAATCAAAGTGATGATGGAACATTATTAGGTAGTTAAACTAAATAACTTGTTTTAATAAAAGACTGTCTTAATTAGAGTATCTAATAAATTTGCTTTATGTTATTATTACTATTAATCCTCTTTGACCCCAAATACATGATTGCATTCTACTGTTGCTTACCCTGGAATAATATGCTAAGAGGGATTTGCATCAGCAAGAATGTACAAATGTCAGTGAAAGCAAGTTTCTTTGTCTTCTGCGGAGCTTGTTCAAGTATACAGAGGGATGTTGGACCAAAACTGGTACAACCTCTTTCAGATTTTTGCTGGCTTGCTTTCCTTTTTTTTTATCTGGCATCATCATGAACAGTCTTGCATTGTTACAGGAGCTTTCATTTTGGTTTCAAGGACTAAATATAGAATTACCGAAGTTCTATCATCTTGTGTCTGAGTTTGCAATCAATTGATATACCCTGCAACGAAAGCAGAATGAAGAGTGCTGTGAAGAATTTATATCAAGTATTGTTACTAATGGAAAATCCATTGTTTGTGGAGAAGTGTTTATTTTTTCCAGAAGACATGTACATCACAAATAACAATGAACTCAACCTAGCTGTGGAAAGGGGTTAGAATTTGAAGTCCAGAAGAGTTGAAAAGACTAGTAAGCTGTCCCTTCTGAGAAGTTTGAGGTAATACTTGCCTCATGAGCCTCTTAATGCCCTGTATGCTACAGGAGTTTTGTTGTCTGATGGAATTGTTGAGTTTAATTTAACAGTTGAAAGCACTTTTTTTGCAACTTCTTTTTAACTTTAACTTAGTTTCAGTGAGTTAATCTTACTAGGTGAATGCTCCAGGAGGATAACTGCGTTTCTGAGAGATTAGAGCTCAGAGGAAACTTAGCTTTTCTTCCATACTTGTAGCCTACCATGCATGCTGCTGGCAAGTATGGCTGGCAGTAGATGCTTACTTGGTATATGAATGATCTGCTCAATTTAGATGCTAGTATTAAAATTCTTCATTTTGGACCAAGATTTGTGGGTTTGTCAGATAGTGTTTTGTACTTCTAAGAGAAATTTTTGTTAGAAGGTAGCACTGTCAGACTTCTGGAATGCAGTTGCGTGGTATGTCCTCTTCAGTTAACACTTTGACGGTATTGATTTTATATCATAGTTTTCCAGCTGCACAATGGTTTCCAATTTTTCCTCTTTGTCACCAACGCTGTATGCATTGGTGTAGATGCACTTGAACTGGGCTATTGATCTTGCCACCTTTTTTGGGGGAGAAGCCCTTATGCCTGTGTGACTGTTCTCAGGTGCTTCTGTGGTTCCTAACATATCAACAAGCCTTGCGCCTTTGCTGCCATGTGGATCTCCATCCTTTACCCCCACTGAGATGGCCAGGGAACATTTATGCTGCTCTGGGTGGCTTGGCTGAATATGAGCTGGCAGTGTGCTCAGGTGGCCAAGAAGGCCAAGAGCATCCTGGCTTGTATTAGAAATAGTGTGGCCAGCAGGACCAGGGAAGAAATCATCCCCCCTGTACTCGTCATCGGTGAAGCCGCACCTCGAATACTGTCTTCAATTTTGGGTCCCTCACTACAAGAAGGACATTGAGGTGCTGGAGCGTGTCCAGAGAAGGGCAATGAAGCTGGTGAAGGGTCTGGAGCACAAGTCTTCTGAGGAGCAGCTGAGGGAGCTGGGGTTGTTTAGTCTGGAGAAAAGGAGGCTGAGGGAAGACCTTATCGCTCTCTACAGTTACCTGAAAGGAGATTGTAGTGAGGTGGGTGTTGGTCTCTTCTTCCAAGTAATGAGTGATAGGACGAGAGGAAATGCACTCAGATTGTTCTGGGGGAGGCTGAGATTGGATATTAGGAAAAATTTCTTCACTGAAAGGGTAGTCAGGCACTGGAACAGGCTGCCCAGGGAAGTGGTTGAGTCCCCATCCCTGGAGGTATTTAAAAGCTGTGTAGATGTGGTGCTTATGGACATGGTTTAGTGGTGGACTTGGCAGTGTTAGGTTAACGGTTGGACTCAATGATCTTAAATGTCTTTTCCAACCTAAGTGATTCTATGATTTCAACTCCACTTATTTATACTTAAGTTGTTTTGGCAATTTAAGGCTTTTGTCTTCCATGAGCTTCCAGAAATTATCAGTTTTAAGACAAATCACATATTTATTCTGTGAAAGTCTGTGCCACTAGAGTTCAATAGGATTCACACACACACATGGAGAAAATTTGATTATATGTCTGTATGGGTGAGAACGTCAACAGTTGCATTATATGAGGTCAACTACTGTCCTTTATAGACAGGTTAGATCATAACTGTCTACTGAGGGATTCTTGTGCCTTTACCTGAAGTATCTCTCGGATTGGACATGTGAATGATGAAAGTTGTTTTCTTATTCCAGTTTGCTGTCAGAACAAAATTATTTCAATCAATGCATATAATACAGATGACAAATTCAGATTTTACTAGTCCAACATAATTAAAATTAACACAGATTATTCAGTTTTGTGGTCAACTGAGTGTCCAGTGACATGATTGCCACCAATGTATTTTTCAAACTGCTCTGTGTTTGGAGGGTATTTACGCTTTGTAAGTTTGTCCTAATGCTTAAGCACTCCACCTTCCTCTGTGTTTCCCAAGCTTTTTGGAACTACCTTCACCATAAATTCCTTCTCTGCCCCTTCTACCATCAGCCACTGGAGAATATTCTGATGGTTGTGGCAGGGATTCATCACCAAGGCAGGGGCGCAGAAGCAAGTGTTCAGTGCTCCGAACAGAGTAGTTGCAGTAATGGTTTGAAAGGTACTCCAGCATTACAAGTGCTCTCCCCAACCATACTGAGTGTCAGTAGCACAAGAGGATTGTGGTGGGTTTTCTGTTTGCTTTGTTTAAGTTTGAGATGAGACTACTTAATCAGGCATTGCTGTTGTGCAGAAGTTATAGTTTGAGATCTCTGAAATACTTAATATGTTACTGCTTTAACTAAAATAAATGAATTAGGCACTCTGTACTTAACTGTACGTTAAGGTTTATACGCTTTTTTCCTTGACTCTTACAAGACTATCAGAATCATTCAGTTTGTATCACTGTAACTTTTAAAAGCCATAATACCTAAATTTGTGTACCTAGTCTATCGTGGCATTGTCCCTGCTCATAAGTTATAATACTTACTGACACATGCTAAGCAGGATGTCACCTTAATTCCACGTTTTCTCCTGTTTAATAGATTGTGCAAAGTAGTGATGTACGCTTGGTCACACACTCTTACAGGACAACAACTGATTAGATACTTGCACCATAGCTCACCAATCTAACTCTTGGGAGGCCAGCAAAGAAAGCAGATCATTATGAGAGGACAGTGGCGTTACGGAAGAGTTTGTATTGGTTTCTACGTTCAGTTTCCTCAATTCTTTTGTTGTGAAAGATGGCATTGGAAGAAGATGGTAAAATTGGGCACAACCCGTAGAATAGGTATGCACATGATTTTCTAATTTAGGCCTGTTATGGCTCATAGTCACTCTTAGAAACACGGACCTGTTTGTTTTTCTCCTGCAGACTTTTGTTGGAAGCATATTGGAATCTTGTGTTCCTTTAGGCTATTCTGTGCAATATAACCGTACTGAACTTTAAACAAAAGCCCACTCGTGATGCAACTATCAGGTTTTTTTTTTCCTCTCCACCCGCCCTTGAACGTTTAACCTTGGTGAAAACCTTAATTCTCTCTGGAGTTCCTTTTCTTTAGATCCCTGTAAGACCTCTCTAGTTTGGTATTTACCCCTAGTACTACATCAAATTTCTCTAAAAGTTTTTTGTTAATCTCGTTCATAAACTCAGCTATCATCTCTATATGGATGACCTTCAAGTCTCTCTCTCTTCCAGACTTGCTGCCTTCTGTACGAGCTAAATCTCAGTGTGTGCTTCTGACTTCTCTTTGTGGTTGTCTGACCTTTAGCTCAGGCTACTATCGCAGAGGCAATCCTTCCTCCTCAAAAGGAAGACCCTTCATGCTGTCTGTCACTTGCGGACAGCGTTGTCATGAGATCTTTGGTTTAAGCCCATAATTTAGCCCTTGTTTTAGACACAGCACACGCTACTCTTCTAACAGACTGCAGATTTTTTCCACATAATAAGTTGTCTCTTAATTGTTAATAAACAATTAAGTGTTCGTTATGTAGTTGTGTTAATAAATCACATGACTAAATCTCATACTTTGCCTTTGGTCTCTGTATCTTGTGGTAACAGTTTTTCTTACGGTTGTGGTAAAAATGGTCCTGCTCTGTTGATATGGATTCAGAATCCTGAACAAGAGTGCTTTCCTTGTCTTCTGCTTTGACTGTCTGGTCTTTTTAGATCTTATATTTTATGGTTGTGAAAGTAACATGTTACTTGCCTTTAAATTAAAGTTGGGGTTTAGCTGTGAAGGGTATTAACTATCTTTTGTTGTTGTTGTTAATGAGATTTTAAGTGCTGTTTAAAAAGTGACATCATGGGTAGTTAAACGCTATTGTTCATTCTCCTGTGATGCTCCTCATGCTTGAAGAAGTTGTAGTGCAAAAGAAGCTAACTTTAGGAAACAAAGCCTACTAAAATGAAAACCAAACCACCACCTTTCCTGTCACTCTGGGACTCAAACACACCATCTTAGAACAAGAACTAATTCTAACCATTGTTTATGGTGGTGCTGTTTCCTTGTATTCTCATTTTTGTCTCTCTCCATCTGTTGTCCCTTATGTTTAGCTTGTTTGCTCTTTGAACAGTCTTCTCTGTACAGTGGCTAGCATAATGTGGTCTGTAACTTTGGCTCCTAGGAGCCTGTGATAAGACTTGCAATAGATGGTGTGGTATCAGTGTCGTCTTTTCTTTTCTCCTTTTTTTTTTTTAATGTGTGTGGAAAGGAGAAGATGACCTAGTGTTCTGTTACACCTGAAATCATTTCATCATTTTGTTTGTGCAAGAATTGATGATTAATATACCAACTTATATATGTTTAAGAACTCTTACTAAGCTGAAAGAATTTACCAGACATCTTTTGAATTAATAGCTAGTATTTCTGCATGCATGGGTTTAGGGGAGTTTTGTTTATTTTGTTTTGCTTGTGGTGGTTGTGTTTGAAAAATGTTCATTCAGAAGGTGAGGTTTTGTTCTGGTAGATGGTGCCTCATTAAAGAAGCCAAGTAGTATCTAGAAAGGCCAGGTAAGTAGTTCTCTGTAACACAATAAAAAAATAGTTGTAATTTAGAAGTGACAGAAAATGGAGAGTGCAAAAAAGGTTGGTTGGTTGTATTTTACCGGACAGAAATGTTGGCTCTATCTTGGAATTGTTGCCATTGTAACTGTGTTTGGCCATCATTATGTATACTTCTGTCCAAAGAATTAACAAATAGAAATACTGAGATGGTCTGACTAATATTGTGTATGGTACAGCAATTATGATCAGAACTAAGTCCAGCAATTTTTAATAATTAAAAAGAATTGGAGAGTTTGGAGAAGACCTACAAGAATGACTTAAGGAGTGGAAAACATGCTTTCTATTAACAGACTTCAGAAACTCAGTCTATTCCTCAATTAAAACAGAATAGATTAGGGTGTGACTTAATCCTGGTCTAGGAGAGACTATGTGCCCAATAACATATTAGATAATAGGGTGCTTTTCCCACGCCTGCCCCCAATTAGCTAAAGGCTTAATTTCTTAGTGCTGATTATTTCCTAAGCAATACAAATTCAGACAGGGAACAGTATGTAGCCTTTCAGCTGGTAGGATAACTAAGAGTTGGAATAACTTATTGAGGCATTACTTCCTTTAGGCAAAAGTTTAAGGAGGATTTGAAAAGCTCCCTACTAGCAAAGTTAAATTTTTTTTTTTTTAAATAGGCTTGGAATATACTTTGTTATGCAAGTCTTTATTCCAGTTGGAGATTTGGACTCAAAAGACAAAATACTGGCTTAGAACAAATGCTATATAGTGTATTTTTCATGGGGTTAAATTCAAATAAGCATATATGCTTGGTTGCATGACCATTTAAACCAGCCTAACTTAGGGTTGTCATTGTCTTCTCTTCTTTGTACCAACACTGGCCTTTTCTGTTTCTTTTTTTGGGAGTCAGTTTAGCTCCATGAATCATCACAATGAAATTTTTTTTCAGGGGAGCTGTGTAGGTGTTGGTTGTTTGCCGTCTTTTGTATTTCAGCTTCCTACCATGTTGGCTCCCATGGCAGACTGGCTGTTGGGACCCGTGAACAGCTAGTGAGAAAGGGGAAAGAGTTGTGCTGGAGAAAGTGGGAGAGAAGAGTGGGAATTCAAAACCACAATAGTCCCGTCCTAGACTGGATGTGGTTTATTGTTGTGGAACTGCGGCCTTAGCAAATACAATATGCATCTAGTTGTTTAAAAATAAAGCTACCTTTTACTTTTTAAAACTAGTTCAATAAACCGGGGTCTTGATTGCATAATGTAACTTACAGCGAGCCAGCGAGTGCAGCTGTGAAAACCTATCATACTTGCCTTGCTGACCGTATCCATTCTTGCCTTGGATCCCATTTCCCGTCAACCTTACCTCATCATAGAACTTGAACTATTTTGTGGTTACTTTTTATTTTCTTCCCTTTCCTTTTTTATCTCATCTATGATGTTAAGATTTTCTTTCCTCTGTTATACTGTAGCTTCTTTGGCTGTTTACTTGGTCATAGTCTATGTGGGTTTCTCTCCTATATGTTGCGTAATATTCACATACTCTCTTAAATTTGGTTTTCCTGTTCTGAATTACTAAATGCATTGAATGCTAGTCACTGCAGGTAGATTGTATTGAAGAAGCTTGTCCATACTGGGCCAAAAATACTAGGTTGTAAGCTGATACTTGTGTATTTCTCAGGGATGAAAAATCTGGTTGAGACTACTAGCTGATGTTCTTGTTAAAGACAAGGAAAATGGTCTATCTACAAACTCCTTCTTCATTTACAAACTATGGTGTGACAGTTTTTCCTCTTTCCAAGCACATGCAAAAGTAAAAAGAAAGGATTTTTAAAGCATTAGTAAAAAAGATTTGTGCAATCAGGCACTGAGAAAATGGGTGTGCCATTAGGCATGGCAGTTACCAGTTACCCATGCAGTTACTTATTTCATGGGCTGTACGTATACACACATAGACTGCATGCTAGTTTAAAATAAAAATTTCTAAAACCCCCACCAAGTAAGAGGAAGCACTAATGAAGAATAGCATGAAAAGTCCTTGTTGACAATTAGTAAAGTGTCTTTGTTTCCAGAATGTATGGAAATAGTACAGCCTGGCCACAGGATAGAAGGCTGCTTCGGGTAGTCCTGGTGGACAGCAAGTTGAACATGAATAATGCACCCTTGCAGGGATGAATGCAAACAGCGTACTGGGCTGAATTAAGCAAGACTGTAGCCAGCAGCTTGAGGGAAGTGATTGTTCCCCACTGTTTGATATTTGGGAGACCACATCTACAGTGTTCAGTCCAGTTTTGGGTAGACTCGGTTATAATAAAGATACTGATATACTGGAGTGAGGCCAGTGGAGGGCCGCCAGCTTAGAGGGCTGGAGCACATAACAAAGAAGGAAAAGTTGAGAGGGATGGGTGTGTTCAGTCTAAAGAGAAGGCTGGAGGAACATGTTACTGCTGTCTTCAACTAATTAATGGGAAAGTATAGAGAAGATGAAGCCAGGCATTGCTCAGAGATGCACATTGATAGGCTGGCAGGTAATGGGCATAAGTTGCAACAAGGGAAATCCTGAATAGCTAAGATAATCAAACACTAGAAGAGAGTGTCCAGAGAGGCTGGGAAATCTGTATACTTATAGATATTCACAACTGTGTTGGATATGACCCTAACAACCTGACTTAACTTCAAAATAGATCTCATTTCTAATTTGTCACTGCTCTGAGCTAGGGTTGGTTTGATAAGGTGATACCCACAGGTCCCTTCCAACATCAGCTATTCTATTAAATTTGCAGTGCTTAAGCTAAGTCTGATACCATTTAGTGACCAGGAAGATGCTCTCCATTGATATGCAGTACTTTACTGTAAGTTAATTTGAACACCTCCCCCCCCCCCCCATGAGAATTTATGCTGTTTGGGTAAAATTATTATTAAAATGTAAATGCATGAAATAGTCTTTAAAAACTGCTTCTTAAAATTACCTTAAATGTACTGACTAAAAAAATTGTATTTTACAGGGAAAGTTAACTTCTTAACAGAATCAGTGTTACTGTAGTTAATAAATTGGTCTGTTTCTGAACTTGTAGTTATCTCATCCTCTCGCACTTGAGATTTCTCTTCCTCTTTCCTGCCTCTGGTTGGTTTTTCAGATTTGATTGGTTTATACGTGATTGGCTGTACCCCCAACTTCTTGTAAATTACAAATTTGAAAGATTGCATGCCATTTGTGTATATTAGGTGTGTACAGATTAGTATAGTCACTATAATCATGATACAGTTGTATCAAAAGTATAGCCAATGCAACTATACCTCTTATGAAAAATAGGGAAATAGAATATTTTCTTAGTTATAGAGCCTTTTTTCATTAGTATGTATACTAAATTTGTAGTGTTTGTTCTAATACATCTGTTAACGGAGTACTTCCAACCCTGCTTCCTAGAACCTGTAATAATTAAATGCTGTTTTAAAGGGATTATACATTTTCTGTGTTACTATCTCAATTTAATTTCTTGAATGCTAGCAAAAGCTAGGGACTTCATAGATTTGAATTCTCAATTAATCTTCATTGGTCCCTGTGGGGCAAGAGTAAGGCATGTTTTTAAAATGTGTGCTGTGACCCACTGACATTTATCAGTGCCCAGTCCAGACATCTAAATAATTTTACTATTCTCAGGTCTGTTTCTGATCTAGCCATTCAGTATGTATTTTTTTCCTACTAAGTGTTACATTTTTTAAAATTAAGATATGTCAAATTACAATTTGGCCTCTTTGCATGCTGTATTAAGGCCACTTTATACTATTTATTTTTCAGTGTTTTACTTGCCCTTTTCCTATTTTCATGTCTCTAGCGTAGTGTTTCTCTACTGTTACTGTACTGCTCCCTTTCCACTTAGGTCATCTTTCAAGTCTGTTGCTGTGGTCTAGTGTTACCTACTTTCCTGGAAATAGATATGCATTTGGATATAAGTAATAGATAAGCATTTAGATACAACTTCTTCTGTGGGTCCTTTGGTTCTTTGTCTTGTTTCACCTTTCTATTCCATTTATAATAAAGGATATTCTTAAGCAGCAGCATGGTACTGCTTGAGTAGCAGAGAGAGAAAATTTACTGTCTACTGCATTACACATAATGGCTTTTAAGGCTAGAAGTGGTGTGGGGTTCTTGCTGATCAGCACCTTTTTATGATTAAACAGCCATGAAATACATTGAAAGTGTGTGTATAATATGTCAGTATGGCTGCTGTAAAATTTATACATAGTTAGTCAACATTATGTTTTTGGTTTGCCATGAACTGCTATGCCAAGTGCTGTTTATTCCCCTATGAGTAATCTTGAAAATGATAGGTGCTTGGTGTGGATATGCTTGCATTCAAGATTGACTCTGAATAGAATCAAGTTTGAGATTGACCCTGAATTTTGATTCCACTCATGCTAACAGGGGAGCAATTCTCAGCACTGGTTGAGTAGGAAGACTCAAGGAAGAGGCTGTGTTAAATAAAGGTATTGAGATGTTCCTGGAAACATCGGTTGGAAACCAGATGTTAGCA
The DNA here is from genome assembly GCA_020745775.1 of Theristicus caerulescens. Taxonomy (NCBI): domain Eukaryota; kingdom Metazoa; phylum Chordata; class Aves; order Pelecaniformes; family Threskiornithidae; genus Theristicus; species Theristicus caerulescens. The sequence goes on along the minus strand of CM036559.1, from coordinate 113,523,988 downwards.
TTCAGATGTAACACTGGTGGCTGCAGTGCAGTTAAGGTGCTCAGGAGATACTGAAGTTTGTATGTTTTCAGTAAGCTTTAGTTTGTGTGTAAATAGTTTCTCTTTTGAATAAAACCGAAACTTACTGACTCAACTGCTTAAAAATATTTCTTTCACTACGTAGATCTTGCCTTTTTACTGTTCTTAGTTGCCCTCTTTGCTGGATTACAGGTCTCTGTGTGCGTATGCTTTTCTCTTTAAATTTCCTGAAATCTGTGTGACAAGCACGTTTTGGGTGTTACATAATGACTTTTAGTAAGCTAATTTCTTCAATCTATACAACTGGTTTTAAAATCTGGGGAAAGAGTGAAATTTGAAGCAGCTCCAAACCTAGTGGAAAATAAATTCTGGAGTAGTGTCTCTAGGCTGAAGTAATGAGATCTCAGGCTTTTGTAATGGTGGTACTCAGATAATGGGTAGATTAGATTTGTGGACCTAAACTTAGTATCCTGTTCCTGAAAGCTCTCACCTGTGTTCTGAAGAACAGTGGTAGAAATACATCGAAGGGTTAGTGTTAAATGTTACTCAGACTCTTGGTTAATATTTATAGTGAACTTGTATAATATTTTAAGAAAGACCCTTGTTTTACTTTGGTGTTGTGAATACTTGCACTTGAGTTTAGCCCTAAGTATGCAAGTATTTATGTTGAACTCACTAGCATGATTTGTTGTGTGTGAAGCTGGTTGACTGATTAAATAGTTGTGTCATTGTGGCCTTAATGTAGTATGTTAGGTTTGCTTAAAGTCTTAAAAGTTTCAGATACCCTACTGATTGTGACCAGTGGATATACATGTGTTTTAATGTTGCTGCTTGCTTCGTTGTCAGTTAGCACGTGCATTTTGGAGTGTTTTACACAGTATTTGCTGTTAGGGTAGTGCAGTTCAGTCTGTGGCTATTGGCTTGTCACTACTGTCCTGTCTGCCGAAATGATCTCTACACTGAAGTTCAGAGCTGTGGTACCAACCTTGTTATGTTCAGGCACAGTTGTTAAGCGTTGCATAGAGATTTTTGTTTTGGGGAACTGATCTGGCTGGAAAAGACTTCTGCAGGAAAGTGTCTTGTCAGCTGGATCAGCTTTTCTCTGGTTATGTGTGTGGTTGCAGAAACAGCTGTGCCACGTTAGCATAACAAAATGAGTCTGTGGACCCGATAACTGGGTGGACCTTCAGAAGCGTTAAAATTTTTGTTAAAGTCAGAGATGTAAAAGTTGACAGTAAATCAGAGTCACCGCATATCTGAGGCGCATCTGAGCATAAAATGCTAGGGTTGATGACTAGATATCCCTCAGGAAGGATATAAGGAGGAAAAGCCAAACCAAAACAAACGCCCACCAAACCAAAAATGCTGAAGGTTTATAGTAAGAATGTTTAACTAAATGGTTTTATTGTGTGGTTGCCTGTGGTAAGAGTTTTATATCTGATGACCCAGAAGGGCCCTGCAACTCCTTTTTTCTAACATGGCGTTCTACTCGCATAGGTAGGTGTCTGTCCATACACAGTGTGTAATACTCACTACCCAAATTGTGACTGGACTGCAGTAGCAGCATTCAGATTTAGCTTAAAGCAGGCTTAAATTGCAGCCCTTTAAAAATGTTGTATTACTTCTGCTTTTCTAGCATTTTTCAGTCCTTAAGAGTGGGTATAGTTAGGCTATTAGACTGCCTCAGTTGCAGTGTAAAACAGCTGCTTGAAAGTGATTTTAATTGGAGTGGTTTACTTTGCATTTGGGGTGAACTGTGGCATACATTTGGTCAGCCACTGGGGTTCAGTTGATGGTTCATACCCCAAGAAAGCCATGGTATGTGGGTTGCATCTGGTTGTGTAGGGAATGAACATTTCTGAGCTGTAGCAAGACATTACAGCATACTCTTAAGCTTGAGAAAGAGCTTCTTGATAGCTGCATACAGTCTTTACAATAGACTGAGGTTTTGATCATCAGACTTATGAAAAGTCAAATGATAAAAAGTGACTTTCTGTAATAAGGAAGGATAAGAACTCCTAGAAGTTGCTGAATTAAGGAATTAAATGATGTTATGGTCAAGGAAATGTCAGGGTCAGGAATTGATCATTAGAACTGTATAGGCTCACAGAACATTGAGATGCGTTCAGATTAGTCTCTTACCTGATTATTTTGCCTAAATGTTGACACCCATCCCCCAAGTGAAGTCTGCCTGACAGCCATAGGCCAAAATTCAGACTTTGGGTAAGTGGATAAAGGTTCCATGACACTAGTGACATTTCTTCTGCATGTGAGAATATTATTATTCCTCTACTAGGTTAGATTAATTGCTGTACTAGTTTAGTAGACAATTCAGTAACCTGTTTGCAGCAGTGATGTCTAGGAATAGAAACTTGGCAGTTATAGCATGATTTTTCTGCAGGTGTATTCTGGTTTTCAGCAGCTGGCTGGCGAAGGACTTCTGTAGAGTTGCCTTTGGACCACTGTGTTTAGCAGTCATCAGTGGATATATTTTCATGTTTGCCAATCTCTGTTTGAACTGGTTGCATTTCTGGCCTCTGTAGCCTTCTATGGCAGTGATTCTCACAATTAAGAAGAAAAGAAGATGTTTTCCTACACAATAGGTTATGAAAGCTACTTAATTGTTTCACTGGGTGCCTTTTTGTTTGTGTGTTGTAAGACACTGGGCATAGCTCTCTATTGTCTTATCTTTTTTTTTCTTGCAGATTTATCATCTTCCTTGAGTTGTCTGTCTTTTCCAGTGAGAAGACTTTTCCTTTAATATAAATTGTTTGTGTAACTCATCTGTTTTCCCCTTTCTCTGTAAAGGGGGTGACCTGAACATCTCTTAATAAAAAAATGTAGTTCACCAGCATCTTGCTTATGTAGTGACAAATGTGTTCTGTATTGTTCTTGATTCTTCTTCTTTTATATTGTTTTTTCTCTTTGGTCGTTGATGATTGAGTAGATTTGATTTGAAAGAGTGAAAGAGTTGCAGCTTGGATCTTAGACTTCCACTTTAGAGGAACAGCTATTTTTGTAGTTACCCTTTTCTCCCTGTTCATTACCTTGCATTTATCACTAGTGATTTTGCCTGTTGTACTGTCTGAGCATTCAGCACTGTGATATCCTTCTGTAGTTCTTTACAACCAGTTTCTGTTATCAGGTGCTGTGAATAATTTTTTATGATTAAGAAACTGTCACTTTGGTAGTCACTGTCTCTTATGGTTGACTTATGTATGTTGACCTGTATTGTTTTATTTTGGAACCCCTCTGGTAATGTGTCTTTATTGTCATAATAGCAAACAACACATGATATTTCCCCCTTTAAATAATAGCAAATCCCCCAGAGAACCCTTTCCCAAATCTTTATTATAGATAATTTCCACTGCAGTCTTTAGTGAGGAATGTGTTTGAATGCCTTTTGGAATTCTTAAGTGCTATATACCAGTTTAATCAGGGTTGGTCGGTCAACAAGTGTGTGAACTCTTCAAAAGATCTCTCCAGTACTGTGAGGGATTACTTTTTCTTTGCAAAATCCATGTTAATTCTTTCCTCATATATTTTTTTTTCTTTTGTGTATTTATTCAGCTGTAGTATTTATCAGTCTGTTTAGTGATGGAGATGGGACTGTAGTCTGTAATTATTTGGGTAATTGTTATCACCTTCTGCTTAAGTAATTGGTTACAGATACTGAAATACAAAATTTCTGACTGTCTTTAGAAATCTTGAGTGAATGCCATGTGGCCCTAGTGATTTGTTCTAAAATACTCCTCTATTAGCACTTTGATATGACATTTTTCCTCTGACTAGATCCCTAGAGAGCAAGCTTAGATGTGGTCTTTCCTGATTTTTTCCTTACTGAACATCAATGCAAACAGTTAATTCTGTGTTTTCTGCTGTGGTTCAGGCTTCTTGGGTACTCTTTAGGAAAATTTTACTGTTTGTAAAATTAGCAAGAATTGGCATTTTAGACAAACCTTTGCTCTGACATAGCTCAGTAGCCTGTCTTGAACCATGACTAGCAAAAGGTAAAGAATAGGGCAAATGTATATGAAACTTCCCCCTAATACAATTCCGGCATCTTTTTAGCTCAGAGACTTCCTGACAGTAGTCTTTATGTTTTTTGGGGTCTTTATAGATTGGTGATATATTTAATATGGTGAGTTTTTAAATGGCCTTCATGCTCTCAAGAATCTTTTTGTTCTTCTAGCTGCTCCATTTCATTTCCTTTTAACTGGGTTTCTCACACTTACGTTGTTCTCCTTTTTGAAGTCAAATGTTGAAGCAATGAATTTCTTTTTTTTTTAGTCCCCTGGAAGTGTAAATATATTCTTCTGGAGTGCTATCTGGATAATTATGTCTTGAACTATGTTGTGTGGCTCAGAATTAGATCAGGAGTTGTTTTTCATCCTGTTGTTACCGGAAAGCAGCAAAATAATTCACGCTCTAAAACTTATTTTGGAGTTTTAGAAAGCAGGCATTCTTTATTGCGGCGCCGGGCAGCACTGGGGATAGTTCCACCATAAGTGCTCCGAAGGCTTGATGGACTTTCGGTTATTATATACTATGAAAATATACATATTCATAGGACTTCTACATAAACATGAGCTTTCCTGGAACTTATTAACATATGTAAATGTCCGATTCGCATGCGCAGTCATCCTCTGTGGTGGTCCTCAGGTGGTCTTTGGGGGTCTTCAGACGAAGGCTCATAGTCTTCCTCACTGTGTTCACTGATTGACCTTTGCTTCTGCGCAAACTCAGTTCTTGGGTCGCCTAGCTGTCTAGAGGGGAGTGTTCAGGAGCCTAGAACTTAACCATCCACAAAGATTCTCTTTTGTTATGTAAAGGGAGCATTCAAGAGCTTTGTTTGGTAAAGGGGAACACCCAGGAGCCTCTATACACATTCTCAAGTATCACTGTTAGTCGTCTAGCTGTTTGCAGTTGGCTGTGTTGTAAGAATTTTGTCTCCGTCATTCAGTGGTGCAGTTTTGGGTTTTTTTGTGGGTTTTTTTTTTTTTTGGGGGGGGGGGTCTGCCCCCTTCCCCTAGTCTGCACAACAGTAGTTGAAGTCTTCAGTTACCACTTTGCAGTCTCTCATGTTCCAGTTATCTCACATGTGCTGTCAATGTTGAGTGGAAGTGATTGATAGTGTACCATTAATACACTATTTCTTCTAGTTTGCATATGGAATTTAAATGTAGCACAGTAGCTGTTGAGGTAAATAGTTAGGATACTGTGCTTTCCTAGCAGAAAGTACTGTTCCTTCATGGGGGCAAATCACTCTCTTCTTGTTCCTATGTTTGTACCTTAGTATAATACTGTCTCCTGAATTTTGTTCATCCATTCACTTTTGAGATGTCTCAGTTATGTATTTTCTCAAAAGCAGTCTTTCAGGTTTTCCTTTTTTATTTTTAGGCTTCTAGCCTTTATATGGAAGCACTTGTACAGGCTGGTCCTACTTTGGATATCTGTTTCAAGTGCCCTGTGTTGATGGAGCTGTAGTTCTGGCTGGATTTCAGTGATTCCTTTTGATTTTTGTGACTTCACTCCAAGTGTACATAACCATGACTGTGCTCTTCTGTTGCCTTCATCCCAGGTGTTATTAATGGCACTTCGTAAAGGCTTTTAAATTCCAGTTTCTGCTTTTGTTAAAGTGGAATTGATGTTTCTTTTTTTTAGGTAGACACAGACCCCACCCCAATTTCTGGAATTCGTGATAAATTTTAAACTCTATTTTATCATTCAACTATGGAGTTAAGACTTGAGCTTTGAAGCATTAGCTAGCTGGCTGTCTTAAAAGCTGTAGTATTTGTCATCCTTCCAGAGAAGTGCCTGCATTTTGCCTTTTATTTCTTCCAGCAATTAAGCCTTGAATGTAGCTACAGGATTGTAATTTATTTCATTATGACGCCTTTTATAGATAAGTGATGTAGCCTGATTTAAAAGAACATACAAAGCCTGGTTCAGGAAGGACTGGTGTATATTGGTAGTGCCTCTGTTTCTATCCAGCTGCAATTTTGGTGCCTGTGCACTACCACAAAGCCTTGAGCTCATTCTGTAGAAGTATTGAACATGCCTTTTCTGCAGACTAGGTCTCACCAGTTTGTGTTTCGTTGAGTTTTTTCAGAGTCTCAACATTTCATCCAGTAATCAGTCTAATCAATCTTACAGGTTTCTAGCAATTATATTTCTATTGTTAAGCATCTTTCAGTGTTACCAGTTGTGAGGTTTTTCCTAGTTTCGCATGCTAAACCTATTATTTTCACTCTGTAGATCATTCATTTTTTGGTAGTTGTTCATTTAGAGATACTGACTGTGACATTGCCTATGTAGCTTTTGTGTTTCTTCTTGGTATTAGCATTTTTAGAAAACAAGCTACCTCATTTTGCAAATTTTTGGAAACAAAAATCTGATTTTTTGGGTAATTTTGTTGCTGAGTCTTGCAGAGGTAGGAGTTGATATTTGTGGGGGAATATATGCAGATTTTACTTATGACTATGCAGTAACAGTTAAGCATGTAAACTTTTCTTATTTTTATGTCATACCTAATAACACAGGTCATTAAAACCTTTTTAAGAGCATTTGTGGAAAAAATAAATATATGAAGGCAAAAAGAGATATGTTTTGGGTCTTACCTTTGCTACATATGATGTGCATGCACTATAATGCAGCCCAAGTCTGTCTTTCCACTAAGGATCTGTAAAAATAGGAATAGCAAAGGTTTGAGTCAGGCCTGAGGTATAGTCTTGGCATAGTCTCATTTCTTTTTTGCTCCCATCTGTTCAGGTATATTTAAAACTTTATTAAAAGCTTTTTGTGCTTGTGATGCTTTTATCCTTGTAGAGAAAGAAAATATATGGAATAAACCTGGGAAACCTTAAGAACCAATTAACCAAATTAATTCTTTTCAGCAAAAGCTGAGGTGTAGGGAAATCTAACTTTGAATTACTCAACCCTAGAGGGAAAAATAAGATAGGTAAAAGAGAATATTGGATTAAATTAATCTTCAGTGTGACCGACTGGTTTCCAGGGAGGTACAAGCCAACTGCATTGATAATACAATTTTTTTGGTGGGGGGTAAGAAAACCTCTTTCATTCCAATAGAATGTTACCTTTATTGCGGTTCAAATGGTATTACATAATGGCATTAGGCTGTAAGGCTAACATATGAAGGAATTAAAAGGTGGTCGCCTCTCTTCCAGGATTAATCTGGTTCACAGCTTTGCTGTTTGGTGTCCCCCCCCCCCACCTCACTCCTGTTCAGTTAATGGACAAGAGGGCTTGAATGATGTTGTAAATGCCTAGAAGAATATTTGAGCTTTATTCCTCTGGGCCTCTTTACTGTCTGGGGATTTTAAGGGCTGTCCTCGAACAGTAGATAACTACATAAGTTGATACTCTCTATTTTAAAAATGCTGCCAAGTCTGGGAAACCTAATGACTGTTATAAAACCTGAAGAATAAATATAGGCTTGAACTCTGAACATTTTCAGTCTCTTGTGAATGATCACATGTTAATATAAGCTATGGATGCCTTAACCTGTGCTAAGTATCACTGCAGTGCATATATACAATTTGAAAATGATTAGCAATGTAAGGTTTATATTGCATTGTAAGCCTGAATTACAATGTATGTTCTGTAATTTTCCTTTTGCTATATCTTAATTTTAGCATAGTATATTCTGCTACAAGCATTGGAGGTTGACACAACAAAAAGCAAAGAAATGTAACTGCTAAGGTTTCTTTTCTCTAGCTCAGTTTACTTGAACTGTTTATTTCCTTAATATTCTATTACAGATATACTTCTTAATTCTAGTGTTTGATTACTTAATTGCAGCTATGTCTGCCTGTCTCTTACCAAACATGGTATTTTTTTCCATCTACCTATAAAGCATCAAACAAAGGATTCTGGAAATGTGATGTGACAGAGTGGAAAATCTAGAATAAACAGTACTGTTGCTGCTTTACTTACTATGGCAATGATTGTATAGACCAACATTCTCTCTCTAATGTTGTAGGATGATAGTGCTAAAACTCAGGTTTGAACTTACACTGTAAATTTAGAAGGGAGTCAGTTTAATGAACATAGATGGTAGAAGAGGTTTGAGATGAAGAAAGTGTTTGAGCTATCTTATGTTTCTTTTAACCCTGTTTCAGAACACACTGCTTTTGCGGTGGGCAGCAAGTTGATATAAGAAGAGCAGGTTCCCCACAGGAAAGAAAAGGAAAGCTCCTGGAGCAGGAGCTTTAAGGTAAACAGATTGCAGTGGATTTCTGGATGGGTAAGTATTCATGAGCAGGATATTTCTACTTCCTCTATTTACCTTCCTCTGTAAAGGATTTATAAAAAAGCACAGAAAGCTACTTCTGGCCTTTCACAAAAGCTCAGTGATGTCACACATTAGTGCATACTCCAAAACGTACCCAAATTATCATGAAATTATGTCTGTATTTTTCTTGTTGTGTATATCAAGATCAATTTAATTTACTGATTTTTAGTACAGGTGTTTTTTAGGGAGATCTTAGATCCTTTAGCACTGATCACATACCAGTTTGGAATTACAGGTACAGAAATCATATATCCATGTTGCCTTTTATCATTTTTTAATTCATGGTAGAATTGACAATTATAAATAACAGATTCCCCAAACTGAACAATTACTAAAAGCAAACAGAAACCTCCAGGCAAAGTAGCTGTTGGGAAGGAGCCTGAAGAAGCATCGCTTGCTATTAAAAAGAAAAAAGATAAAGTTGTTGAAAGCTGCAGTGGAACATGAGTTAGTAAGTCAGGACCTCAAATGAGCTGCCTCTGGTAGTGGCTAGAAATGAGAGGTTGCTGTGCACCTTACACTGCTCAGTAATGTATCTGTTCTTGTCATGTGCAGCAGTTCTGTATCTCTTTTGCTTACTTCTGTGTTCCAGTTATATTGGGGCCGCCTAAGGAGCTTTGACAGTGTGGGTTGGAGGAAAATCAGTCGAATGTCAGTCATTAATATGCAAAATGAAGTTGCCCTTTTTTTTTTGCTAGGCATTTGGATATGCGCTTCAGTCTTTTATTGTATAAACTTGTTGATATTGAAACTCTGTAACATTTCTAATACAAATGAAATTTAATAGGAATTCAGATTTTCTTTCTGCATGTCTAACTTTTGATCTTGCTTTGCAGTCTAGCAAAAACAGTGTGACAGGATCAGTGTGCATATGTGGGTGGGAAAGGGACTGAGAAATCGGGATTGTGTGATAAATACCATCAAAAATTCTATTTCCTGCATATGTATGTATTGGTAAACATAATGATGTGTAGCTATTGGGTGGGAAATGTTGGTAATGGTGGTATTTTTTTGCTAGTATAGGATTAGAAAGTAAATGAATGTTAAAGACACTCAAAGAAGAGCATAGAGAAACTTTGTTTTTTCTGTACCTGATCTCAGGAAAAAAACAAAGTAAAAGCTGGAATTATTAATTCTGTAGTTTATTTTTAAGAACTGTTATTGGAAAGTTATATCTTACTCTGAAGCTGGGTGTGTTTTTTCTTGCTTTATGTTTTTCTTTAAACAGCAGATCTGGAATGGACACGAGTCCTCTGGGAGGATTAGAACTGTCTGAACATACTCCTGGTCTACTAGGGAATACCACCATGGCAGCAGGTCTTGCAAATGTAGGAAATACATATGGAGGTCCACCGAGTTCTTTAGTTTCTAGACCTAATAAATTCCAAAACTCACCTATAGAAGATGACGATGATGTAGTTTTTATTGAACCTATACAACCTCCACAAAATTCTACATCACTGATAGCAGATCAAAGGAACACTGCATTTACATCATCAAGAAACGAAGAACTTCAAGGGAATGATTGCAAAATGCTTCCTCCTCCAAAAGACTTAAATTCTCAAAAGGGGAGTATAAGTGAAACTATTATTATTGATGATGAAGAAGACATTGAAACAAATCAAGGACAAGAGAAGAATGCTTCCAGTTTTAATGAACGAAAACTTCCAGAGTGTAAAAATAGAACCAACGATATGGAATTCTCAGCTTCCAGTTTTTCGAGAAGTAAGGTAAATTCAGGAATAGGTAATAGTGGTATAACCACAGAACCAGACTCTGAAATTCAGATTGCTAATGTTACTACATTAGAAACAGGTGCTATGAGCTCTGTGAGTGATGGTCATTTAGAAAATGCCGAAGGGCGTGACATGAACTTAATGATTACACATGTTACATCACTGCAGAATGCCAACTTGGGAGATGTATCTAACGGACTGCAGTCAAGTAATTTTGGTGTTAATATGCAAACATACACCCCATCTTTAACTTCACAGACCAAGACTGGTGTAGGACCTTTCAATCCTGGTAGAATGAACGTGGCTGGAGATGTATTTCAAAATGGAGAATCTGTGACTCATCATAATCCTGGTAAGTTGCAATTCTGAACATTTCCTTAAAAGCTGAAAATAAATGATAGAATGTTTATTGAAATATTTTTGGCAGTGGCACTGCTTAATTCATATGGAAGATCTTGGTTCCCTCCATCCCCATTACAATCTCATCTGTGACTCTGGAATAAAATATGCTCAATAACATAATGTGTTAGGTAAACTATCCCAGTTTAGCAGTTAGTGATACCTTCAGATGTTTTGAGATGCAGGTATTTGTATCTAAAGCAAAGCTTTCTTTATGACTTCAGTGTACCCCTTTATTTGACACAAATAAAGGTTAGGGTACCTATGTAACTTTTCTGCCTTTTTGTGCAGTTCTATGATGAGTATAATGCATCAAAGTTATTTTATTATTTTATTGATCTGTTGTCTTGCCATCTGAATATAATTTGACATGCAAAAAACCTGAATTTGAAAGTCTGATCCTAAATTGTAAGTAGCTAGCTGTCATAATTCATTGCATACTGAGCAATTCTCAGTATTTATAATGCTTAACAAAGCAGAGTCCAAGTTACTTGTGGACTCGCATATTCCTGCAGTAAGTTATATACACTTTTATAATTGCTATTTAGTCACCCGTGATAATATGTATTTATTATACAATATTAATTAATTTGAATTGGCTGGCTTTGTTCTATATCTCTGTGTAAATAGCACTATATTGTCTCCCGATTTAGCAAATAAATAGGTATTGCTAAAAGCCAGATGGGGCAGCCATGAATGGTCTTCTGGAATTGCTAGTCTACAGAATTTAAGCTATCACATAAGCAATTTAAAACCTTCCAAGCTCCAACATATACTGGTGCCCTGCTGCCCTGTTAGGCTAGAAATGGGGGAAAAAGCCAAATTACCACTTTTGCTACAGGTTTAAACTTCAGACTAGTTAGTGTCATTTTAAAAGGAAAATTTAAAACAGAATCTAGGTGCAGTGGACCCTTATTAATGCATGATTTCTTAACTTGCTCATATGCTGATTGAAACATGGATTTTTTTTTTTTAGCTGTTTTTCAACTAATACCTAATTAGCACAGTTCTTCAATTTGGTCATATATTACCAAATGTACTTTTGCAAAAGTATTGATACCTTTCATATTGTATTATGGAAATGGCAGTGTGAAGCTGAGCTTAAAGCAGGATGTTAGGTTGTGGGGTTTTTATGTTAATCTTGAAACTGATTTCAAAATTTAACTTCTGAAGTTGAAAGCCGGGAAGTTTTTATAGTCTGGATGTCTCACTTGAATAATTTAGAAATGAAATTCCTAATATTTTAAAACCAACATTCCCACTACTGCTAGTTGATCCCTTAGGCATGGGTTATGATTATTGTGTTATCACAGATGGTCAAGTAGTTGTGGATGAGAACTTAAAGCATTTTTTACCTTAAAGTAGTGCCTTTGTTTTTCTTGGGGAAAGCGCAGCTTAAGAAAATCAGCATGTGCTTTCCCTTAAACTACTGAACTCTTATTTTTGGTGTGATTAACAGAGAGACACCAGAATTTTGCTGGTATGAAGTCTTATAGGCTGGTACCATAGCAGTGCTGAAACAGATTGAGTTCAGAGAGACTGGAGTAGTGGCTGGGAGTCCTTTTAGGGCCCTGATGAAAAAGACTCACTCGGAAAGGAGGAAAAAGTAGGTTTACTAGTGGATATGAGAGATGTATTTCAAGGTGTACATATACAGGATTTTTTTTATGTCTGTGGTCTTTGTATGTGAAAAATAAGAGCAGTAGGTTCAAAAGGAAGCAGGAAGGGCTGCCACAGGTAAAAGGGAAGGAGAAAAATACCAAACAAGAGAGGAATTAGAAAAAGAACTTGAGAAGAAGAAAGAAGAGGAGGAAAGAGGGAAGACAGCTATAGTAGAAATGGCTTTTACACAAGACAAAGCCTGAAACACGGTAGGTGCGGATCATTTACAGGTTTTTGTACTTACAAAGATGTAAAGGAAAGGTTTTCAAGATACAAGTTTCAATTTTGTTCTTTTTCCCTGGAAGTTGCCCCCTTTTCTTCTAGAAAATCTTGTCAGTGGAAGTTAACCCTGCCTGTTAGAAACTTCGATAATATGACAGGAAGCATTTGATCTTAAATATGTTTAATATATTCTACAGAATTCCAGTTTAAGATTGCTAAGGATAGATTCATCTTTTCTGGATCATTGGTATTCCATCTGTTCTGATTTCCAGATTTCTAAAATATTTCCAATGGACGTGGAGACTCCTGCGTAGTTAATTTAAGCCTACTGATGATAAAAATGCTTTGATTTGTATAATTCGAAGATCATGGATTGAAAAACACTGCTTGTAGTTCAGAAATAGGATGTAAGAAGTTGGATTGCAAACTTTGTTTTCAGATACCACAACTTTCTTTAGGGATTTGCTAGTTAGCATTTGTTGAATGTCAAAACTTTGCATAAGGACTTGATATATTAATTTACAGAGCTGTTTTGCAAATCTCAGAACTAGTCCGTTACCTAAAGCCATTCTAGCTTGCATCTTGGACAAGACCTGTTACTCATGTTTGCTTCCTATATTGAGGATTTGAAGCCTCAAAGATGCAAACATGTATTGTTTCCTGATACTTCTTTTTTTTTTTTTCCCTAGTGACAAAGGAATTAGGATGTGTGACATCTACATGTTGTTAGAAAAATAGTAGATCAAATTTGTTGATAATGAGGCTCTGACAAATACACTATATGTATTTGTGTCAGAAATAGTGTGGCCAGCAGGAATAGAGAAGTGATCGTCCCCCTGTACTTGGCACTGGTGAGGCCGCACCTCGAATACCGTGTTCAGTTTTGGGCCCCTCACTACAAGAAGGACATTGAGGTGCTTGAGTGTGTCCAAAGGAGGGCAACGAAGCTAGTGAAGGGTCTGGAGCACAAGTCTTCTGAGGAGCAGCTGAGGGAGCTGGGGTTGTTTAGTCTGGAGAAAAGGAGGCTGAGGGAAGACCTTATCGCTCTCTACAGTTACCTGAAAGGAGATTGTAGTGAGGTGGGTGTTGGTCTCTTCTTCCAAGTAATGAGTGATAGGACGAGAGGAAATGCACTCAGATTGTTCTGGGGGAGGCTGAGATTGGATATTAGGAAAAATTTCTTCACTGAAAGGGTAGTCAGGCACTGGAACAGGCTGCCCAGGGAAGTGGTTGAGTCCCCATCCCTGGAGGTATTTAAAAGCTGTGTAGATGTGGTGCTTATGGACATGGTTTAGTGGTGGACTTGGCAGTGTTAGGTTAACGGTTGGACTCAATGATCTTAAATGTCTTTTCCAACCTAAATGATTATATATGTGATTTGGAAGATTTCTTCTGAATCAGTGTTAGTCTGTTCCCCCCTAGCTAAGTGCCTCCACGGTGTGGGAAGCAGTAGGTGCATAACAGAGAAACTTCTGTCCAACACATTAATTCAGAACCTAATGTCCCCAGTAGGCATTGGAGTACATTTGATAGAATGGTTTGGTTTGGAAGGGACCTTTGAAGATAATCTAGTTGTTGGACAAGGCAGGGACATCTTTCACTAGATCAGGTTGCTCAAAGCCCCGTCCAGCCTGACCTTGATGGCTTCCAGTGATGGGGCATCCACAGTTTCTCTGAGCAACCTGTTCCAGTGTCCTGGCACCTTCACTGCAAAAAAAAATTTATTCCTCATGTCCAATCTAAATCTACCCTCTTTCAGTTTAAAACTGTTGCCCCTTGCCCTGTCACTACAGGTCGTGGTAAAAGGTATCTCTCTATCTTTCTTATGACCCTCCTTTTATATATTGAAAGGCTGCAAAAAGTCTCCCCAGAGCCTTCTCTTCTCCAGGCTGAACAACCCCAAATCTCTTTGCCTTTCTTCACAGGAGAGGTGTTCCAGCCTTCTGACATTTTTTGTGGCCCTCCGCTGGACCTGCTCTAGCAGGCCCATGTCTGTCTTGTACTGGGGACCCCAGAGCTGGACGCAGTACTCCAGGTGTGGTCTCATTAGAGCAGAGTAGAGGTGCAGAATCACCTTCCTCGACCGGCTGGCCACGCTTCTTTTGATGCAGTCCCGGATACGGTTCACTTTCTGGGCTGCGAGAGCACATTGCCGGCTCATGTCCAATTTTTCACCTATCAATATCCACAAGTCCTCCTCTGCAGGGCTGCTCTCAATCCCTTCATCCCCCAGTTTGTATTGATATTGAGGATTGCCCTGACCCAGGTGAAAGACCTTGCACTTGGCCTTGTTGAGCTTCATGAGGTTCATGTGGGCCCATTCCTCAAGCCTATCAAGGTCCCTCTGCATGGCATCCATTTCCTCTAGCTTATCAACTGCACCTCTCAGCTCGGTGTTATCTGTAAACTTGCTGAGAGTGTGCTTAATCCCACTGTCTGTGTTGTTGATGAAAATACTAAATAGTATCAGTCTCAGTACGCACCCTTGGGACACACACCTCGTTACTGGTTTCCACTTGGACATTGAACCGTTAACTGTAATTTGGACATAACCAGCCAGCCAGTTCCTTATCCATCAAATCCATATGTCTCAAATTTAGCAGCAAGAATGTTGTTGGGGACCATATCAGAGGTCTTGGAGAAGTCCAGGTAGATGAACAGAAGTCTATGTAGATGAGTTTCAGATGCTTTTGGACTGGAACTTAGGTTTTGTTTCTCTGAATGGAATCTAATTTTCGTGCATCAAAACTGCTCCAAAACCAGAACCAACACCTTGTAAATTGAGGATGCAGTTCAGAATTGTCCTGATCTGAACCAGATCGTTAATGCAGATGTAGCTGAATATGTTTCAAGAGCTGCATACCTCTGTAAAACTTTGTTATTGTCTTCCTCCCCACCTCTGCCCCAAGTTGTGCTGATACAGGGTTTTTTCAGCTTTTTTTAAAAGACATCATTTCATTGAGCCATTTTTGCAAGATGGCTCCACAAATAAATGTATTGGTGCCAATGAGAGTAAGAAATAATTTTATAGCAGTTCAGAGCAGGAATGAGCGTGAAAGAATGGGAACACCCTGAACAGCCATTATAGTAAGAAGAAATTGAACATGAAACCGTACAGTCTCGTAAACTTGGCCATTAAAGAATTGCAGCTAGGAACCTGAAGGATGAAAACATAAGGGCAGTGAGGCATGGAAACTCACCAGGAATCAACTAAGGAAGTGTGATACACCTTCTCAGTTCAAGGGCATGAAAACAGATTTTACAGATCCTTTGTAGAGAATATAAAGTGGAGGAGGCAATGTGGTTAGAAAATGAGATGTGAAGAAAAGTCACAATATAAAAATTAATGTCTACAAAGGCGTGATGTGGAAGAAGTGAAAGCAAAAAAAGGAAAGGCGAGAAGATCTTTAGATGTTCTTGTGGTATGTTTGTGGAAGGAGAAATGCAACAAAATGTCAATTAAGGGAGGCTGTCTGAAGCCTTAAGATACTAAGGAAATACTGAAATAATCTTAGTGAGATACTAGGAAGTCATGGTAAAAGTTTCAAACCCAAATGAACCTAGCAAAGTCAAGGTTTTTTGAGTGGCAGCTGAGCGCTACTGGAATTACAGGCACATGTAGCTTTACTGGACATGCTACGTATTCCTGATAAGAGATACAATGTGCTCCCACTTGAAACCTATGAGAGAAGAGGAGAATCTCAAAATATTTTGAGGTGTTAAGGTGCTACCAGGATATAAATATATCTGAGGTAGTAGATATAGTATAGAAAAGTTTGAAGAGGGCGCTCAAGTGAATTTTAACTTTAAGCACTGTGGTTACATATCTTAGCTTGTCAATATGGATACTCATGCCTTCAAAGGTTGACCTCTTTAATGGTTTAATGAGGAATGTGTCTTGTTCTGCTTCCTTTCCATCTTCCTCTCACCCCTTTGTTACAGCTCTTCTGTTTACCCTCAAGCATTATGCCATCATAATGGCATAATTTCCAACTTGCCTTGCATGTCTGAGAAATAGGACATCCTTGACTGCTACAAAGTCACACTGGAAAATGATATTCTACTTGCTAAGGAATGTACATTGTTTGTTGCTGTAACAAGGGTTCTTGGAACTTTGTCCCTAAAATTAACTTTAAAACTATGCAGCAGAATAAGTTGTTAATAAAACCCTCTTGGGGAAAGAGACGACTTTAGAAAATAGTGTGAGGAAAGCGTGCCTTCTATTTAATGTATGATTATGGACCAAGATAATGTCCCTTAAGAATAAGGTATGAGCAGTTGCTGAAGTCTGTAGGTTAAGGTTTTTGTTACCTGAAGTTATAGAATTTAAAATAATCTTTCTTATATTTGGTTGTTAATGCTACTTGTAATAACACTCCAGGAATACACTGAGATACTGCAGTAAGATATTCAAGGCTTAGTATTTTTATTGAGTTGCAGTAAATGCTGTGTTTACTCTTTAATTAAAAGTAGTAGCACAAGTACTACCAAATACAGTAATAGCAGGTGTTTACTGTTCAGCAAGAAACAGTGAAGTACTGTTCTAGATGCTGGGAATAAAGAGCTTGAAAGGTAAGTCCCAAGTGCTGTGACAGTATTTAGGATAGCTGACACATACTATTGAAAATGTGTGTAAATGTTTTTTATAATGGAAAGAAGCTGCTATTGAGGTTTTAATTCATGCTTAAGTAATGTATTATTCTTGGTATTCTTCAGAAGCTCAACTTTCCTAAATTCTGGTGATATTATTTAAAATGAAAGCTTAAATTCCAGAGAAAAGCCTAGAAATTACATTTTATTGGCAGATTTTTTTTTTTCCCCACCAGAACTGGATATTCTGCTCCAAACCAAGATACTGAGCATGTAATTTAACAGAAGCATGTGATCTTTCTAGACTTACTTCTGTTGGATAAAGCATTTTACTTAAGTTCTTGTTATGCAAGTTACTCTGTAGCATGTTATGCTACAAAAGATTGGGCAAAGATGACTTCATTCCATAGCAGTCTGTTGTCCAAAAATACAGATGGAAGACTAGTGGCGTCTGGAACACAGGGACATGGATTTGTGTATTGCCAGAACTTAATGAAATATTGTTTTCTAGGTTCATTGATTTCTACTGAGGAAGACTTGGAACTCTCATGACTTTGCCAGTTTGCACATTAAATGGTATTCATTGCATTGAAAAGGTTATTGAGAAAAACAGGAACTCTTACAGGAATCAGTGACGTAGATGCTGATCCCAGATGTGGAGCCACTGTGCTTCGCTCTAACTGCAGTATGGTTCTCTGGCTGCAGGCTGGGGAACCCCAGCTCTAGGGTTTATCACTGAGGCCGGACACATGAACTTTTACAGATGCTTGTTAAAGCCTTACAACAAAATAATCATGTTCTTACAAATTTGCAGAGTTTGTCTCAAACCTTAGTTTAGAAATTCCATGTTCTCTGTTGGTCTTTTTTTTTTTTTTTAATTGCAGTTGGTAATTGCAGTTTTGTTTGTCTGAAGATAAAATTGCCAGTTTGCAAACCCAGTGCAAGTGAATTGAGGTCTGCAAAACTTGTCACTAGATGTAGGATGGGACCATCCTGAAATTTGTTCATGTTCTGAAGCTTTGTAACAATGGAGAATGGTACCATCAAAAAGAATTTTACTTTAAACTTGAATTTCTAAAATACCATCTTTCTTCTGGTAATTTCCAGTTCCAACAGAAAAATTATTTTATGATCATACATCTGAATATTATTCGATATATACGTACATGGCTGTTCACTAACTTATATGTTTGTTTGTTTTTGTCTTGAAGATTCTTGGATATCCCAGTCAGCTTCCTTCCCTAGGAATCAGAAGCAACCAGGTGTGGATTCCTTGTCGCCTGTAGCATCACTTCCTAAACAGATTTTCCAGCCTTCTGCCCAGCAGCAGCCTTCTAAACAGGTTAAAGTCACATGTGCAAACTGCAAAAAGCCTTTACAAAAGGGACAGACTGCATATCAGCGAAAAGGATCAGCTCATCTCTTTTGTTCTACTACCTGCCTCTCATCATTCTCACACAAACCCACTCCAAAGAAACTTTGTGTTATGTGCAGAAAGTAAGGGATTTTTAAATTTTGTTTCATATTAGCACTAAATCCAGTAATACTTGAGATTCTCATGCATGTATGAGAATTACTTCATTAACGATATAAAATCTGACAAGTACTTTATATAGTGTCACTTCAATGTTGTTTGGAAATATTGAATTCAATGTGTCTGCTATAACAAAACAAAAGGTCTACCAGCTTTTGAATTCGGAGTATTGCAGATTGTTTCTATGAAAGCCAATACACTAAAAATTACTGTGGGTTTTTTTGTTTTGTTTTTTAAGAGACAAGGTGTCCAAGTTATAATATATCCTGTGACAAGATATATTTTTTATATCCGAAGTCCTTTATGAAAAAAAGGGGACCTTGTGTTGTATAGAAAGCATTCATTTTGATAGATGAAGATATATATCAAGAGGCTTTAAAAGGAGAAACTGATACTTGTAAGAAGCTGGAAGAAATTTGGGAGCTCTTCCACTGTTGGCAGTGTGGGGAGAGGAGAAGCCTTAGACTTTCCCCATAGTTAGGGGCAACTATGGCAACTTTTGAAGCTGAAGGTACCTTAAGTGGACAGTACAGAGGGAGTGACAAGCATATCTAGAAGTGGCTTGTTCTAAATTATTGGTTAGGTTTGACTTGTTATATTTCATTATTTCCCAAACTCAAAATTGCCAAAGAGAGGTCTTCCATAATTGTACTATTGTAGTGTTAGGTGTACAAAATAGCTGTGCTATCTTTTTCTTTCAGTGTCCTGATTACTGAGATACTTGCACTTTTTCATATTTTTTCAGTAAAGTCTCAATCCAGTACACCCTGCATTGACACTGGTTAAATGACGAATTCTTGCTGAAATAAAGAAGGCTTGCAGTAAAGACTGCCTTTGTTAACGTATATTTTGGAGAGGGTGATCTTTGCTCAACCACAGATTTAAACTAGTGAAAAAGTTTTACTTCAGTATATGGTGTGGTGGATTAATGGCTTGTATTCAGATGTAAGCTACTGATCTGAGTATAATGCCCTGCCCCTTGAGACTCAGTAAAAATAAGCTATAGAAAGTATTGATATCGTGTGTATTCATACCTTCTTGGTACACTGAAAACCTAGAAGATTTAACAGATTTTAGTGTTTTTTAAATACAAATAAAAGCTCAAATTCTCTCAACCTTTGCCTCTACAGAGCTAGTTAAAAGCACTCTGTACTCTTTTTGTTGGCTTGTACATGTTTATAAACTTTTTTTAATAAGTAATCTGGTGACTACCATATTCAGCTAGCTGTATTATATATAAAGATGAAGATTAGATTAATCTTTTTATTTCTGACTGAAATCCTGAAAATTCATGGCTAAATCTATCTCTTGCAACTTTGGAGATATTTATCTGTGTATTGTAAGAGGCTACATATAAAACTGCCTTAAATGAAAAAGCTTTATTTTTGAATGATGAGGGAAATACCTTATTTGTAGCTTTTGGGATTACTTAAAATAGTTTGTTTAGTGTATTTGATTTCTAGAGAACCTCTGTGAAGTCACCTTTGACAGTTTTTGTGGTGGTGTTGTCTTTGCTCTTCCATGAGTATGCAGTTGCTTACTCAATCGCAGTTGAATAGAAGGCAGTATATGCGTGAAATTGTTCCTCTGCAGCATGGCCTCATTGTGAAGCCCAATCTTACCCAGCCTTTTTTTGCTTTATTGCCAAATTCTTGCTACCTGGTGGTAGCAAACCAGGTACTCTTTGCTCCGTACTTGCTTCTGTGTTCTTTTCCTACTAAAGCTGATGTAATATTGTCAGATAGCAGTTCAGTGAAAGCATAAGGGAACTCCAGCAAAATACAGGAGATCTTGAATGTAGGTTGGATAGATGATAAGGGTTGATATGTCATAGGTCAGACTTTCAGAGGTAATGCTCAGATTTATCTTTAAATATGTAGATTACTTTAAGTGGAAAAAGTGAAGCCTACAATAACTGTATAAAAAAATTGTATAACCCCATGTGAAAAGTCAGAACTCTTACATATTTTATTGTAAACCACTTCTCTAGCACTCTTCCGAACCTTTGTAACTACATAATGTAGGAATTATTATAAGAAGGAAAGTATAGGAAATATCTGGCATTCTCCTTAGTGTTTATAATTTTTATTGACCTGTGTTACTCTTTTTGACTTCACACTTGTGTCCTTTGATACAAGTTAATAGTATTTATAAGTCCTGGTGGAATCCAGCCAGAAACTGTAAGCTCCTCAGGGCAGGAGCTCTGGCTTTGTTTTGCAGAACAGAAGTGATAACACTCCCCAACACAAATCCTTACTAGCTTGCCAAAGGGCAAGCCAAAATCTGCTGACTTTCCTTTGATGGAAGAAGGCAGGCTTGCAAGTGTTAATATCCAGGGGCGGTACAAGTTTTTTTTCAAGGGATTCTGTCTGGGGAAGCATACAGCATTTTTCCAATGTTTTCCACTCATCCTAGTTTTCGGGCTCCTAGGTATGAGTGTCTGGGGCATGTCTTTTCCAACTGATGATCCATTGTGATGTCAACAGAGATCCAGATGTGCCCAATCAATTTTTTTATTTTCTGCCCAATAGCATTTCCTGTATGTCAGTAATACTTTTTTTTACTTAGAGGGCAAAGGGGGAGGTTTTTATTTCTTCTTGCTTACTGCTTCTGATTTATGGTATGTGATAGTTTGGGATTAAGAGTGAAACTACCTTAGAAATGACCTTAGAAGTTTGGGAGACCTGATTACAAAGGTGCACTGACAAGCATGGTGTTAGCGACTTTAAGTTTGCAGCATGTGCAGCATACAACTGAAGATCAAGGAAGTCTAGAGTTAACTTCAGTGAAAAACAACGTAAGTCAGTTTGGTTAGAAGAAGGTTTGTTCTGTTTTGAATTAATTTTATTGATGGTTGCTTGTCTGGTTTAATGCATTAAATTGGTGTAGTTTCATGGGCAACTGCATGAACTGTTCAGGTGCTTTGGAACTTTAAAGTAATGATGGAATTAATGTTTTATACATTTTAAATTATAAAACTTCTAAGCAAGTTTGTGGTAGAGTTTTAAGCTTTTTGGTTATATATATAAGTATGAGAAAACAACCTTCTCTCCTCCCCTCATCCTGTCCTGAGATTAATACTGGAAAATGGTGGAGTTATATGCAAATAAAGACCATTTCTTGCCTTTTACTATAAATCAGAATTTTTTGTATGAAACTTAAGTATAGCTTTTGTGTAAAGTTGCAAAAGGACTAGTTTAAATTTGCTGTGTTAATTTTTTGTAGATCGAGTTTGCCACAGCTGGTACCTAATGGTGCATTAATGTCACTTAGTTCTAGAATAAGGTAATGAGAAAAAAACAAATCCAATCCAAACAAAAAAACAGGTTTTTACACAGGCAAGACATTGTACTTGCAGTAGTTGTAAAAATATTGCTAAACTTGGTGTTTGACATGTGACTGACAACTGTACATCCATAAAACTTGTTTGAAATATAAGCATTAGAAGGATGAATCTTACTAGATGTAAAGTGTTCTTGTTTAAATACATAGATGTATTTATACACAAGCACACTAGAGGGTTTTTTTTTTATCTTTCAGAGATATAACAACAATGAAAGGTACCATTGTTGCTCAAGTTGATTCAAGTGAGTCTTTCCAGGAGTTTTGCAGTACATCATGTTTATCCTTCTATGAAGATAAACAGAATCCCTCAAAAGGAGTTTTGAATAAATCAAGATGCACTATCTGTGGTAAACTAACTGAGGTCTGGTTAACTAGTGTTTGTTTTTTTCTTATCTTTCTCAGTAGTGACTATTAATAACTAATATTCTGAAATAAGAGAACTGAAAATAAGGAAATTTAAAATATGATTCAGTATTTTCATATGCAGTGAGATATTAAGATATGCAGGCTTAATATTCATGAAGAGCTACTGAAGGAAGAAAGAATTCAGAGGTTAATATTTGATTTTTATTTCAGAAACTTCAAGTGCCTTTTGCTGATGTCTTGTAGCTACTGTCAACAATTTCATTAGGCATGGAATCTTGTAATTATAACCCAGATCTCCCAGATCTTCTTCTGTAGAAGAATTGCTGTTGAAAAAAGTCAAAATTTACTGTATTTACTTTATTTTTACTGTATCTTCTGAAAGATTATGCAAGTGTTTTTAGAGATATGTAGAATATATGTAATTTTAAATTCTCATTAATGTATTAATTGACTCTTGATGCCAGTGCTGTGCCCACCATAGTTCAGGATACTACTTTACACAGTGTATGTGTCTGGCCAGTCTTTATATGCCATGTTGTTAGCCTGCAAATTGAGTATTTTTATAAAATTGCATAAATTGACCTTCTGCTCTAATACGCAATTATCACATCCTTCCCTGTGATCTTTGCTTCTAGGCTACAAGAACAAATGGGTCCAAGATTTTTTTCTAGAACTTTGGAGACAACAGAAACACCAATTTCTGTTTTGATATTTCATGGTCATTTCAATCATCTCTGTTTTTAAATAGTAAGCTAGTATAATCTGGTTTTAGTTATTGTACTTGAATGTAAGACTTTTGGCTTGTCTAGTAGTTTCAGGCAACTTTATGCTTGTGTGGTGATAGAATACCTTTTTTATTTTTTAGATTCGTCATGAAGTTAGCTTTAAAAATATGACTCATAAGCTGTGCAGTGACCATTGCTTCAATAGATACAGGATGGCAAATGGTTTAATAATGAATTGCTGTGAGCATTGCGGGGAGTATTTGCCCAGTAAAGGAGCTGGAAACAATATTCTTACTATTGATGGTCAGCAGAAAAGATTCTGTTGTCAGAACTGCGTTGGTGAATACAAGCAGGTAATTACTTCTTTACCTATAAATTAAGGAATATTAATGTTTATTTAATTTTAAATTTATCCTGTTATTCATAACATGGTTTTACTTCTCATTAGAAGTCTTAAGTAACAGACTTCTAAAAATGAAATTAATTCCACTGAGGGCAGACTAGCCGGAATGGACCTGCTACTACTGGCTTTTTTTTGATGTTTCTGTAATAGCAATACCTGTTTGTTATTAACGAAAATATCATTAAAATTTAAACTTTCTGTTAATAATTTCTATTTCTTTCTAATGGACGTATCACAAGTATATCGATAGCAAGCCCAACACACAAGCTTACTGGTCCTTAAGTGATGTTCTTTTTTAGATATAAAAGCTCACTTGTATGTAATTGAAACATTAAAAAAATGTGCAGCGCATACAGATTGGACACTGCTGTGAGAATGCTCTAACTGATTGCACCTTGGCTCTGTACCTGTACTATGTCTAATCTCCTTCACTGTACAGGATAGGATTTCAAAATTTATTGTTACTTTCATCCTTCCACATGTTAAATTTTGTGCTTTTATTTTCTTTACTTGGTTTGGTTTTTATTTATTCTTAAGACTATTAAGATAGTGATAACTGTTGTGGTTAAAAATAATTCTAAATCAAGATACCTGATGCTGATGTCTTTTACATATTACAGAGCCAGCTTAGCTCTGAACCATTGCTACTGCTGGCTGGAAGGTTTAAATGTTAATCAGGGTATTTATGGTATAATAGGATAGCTCTGAAATATTAAATATTTTGGAGGTGGATATGTAATTTGGGGATTGTTTTTTCCTTTGGGTTTTTTTGCTTGGTACATTCTGCTGTGAGCTTGTAGGGATAGTGTTATGAAATATGAAAGTACTATTTTACTAGCAAGAGATTTCTTTATCTGATTTTTGAAGTTCATGCTTGAATATGTGAGTGGCCCCAGTGCTGCACGTTGCTTTGGGTTCTTTCTTCATCTCTTTCCATTTCGAAGAAACCAATGATCCAAGAGAAAAGGGACTGCAGTGCTGAATGTTTTTAAGTTCTTTAATGTTGCATCATGTATGTTTGTATTTTCTCTTTGGACATTCAGTTTTGATACTTTTGGGGATGGCTATTCTTGTGTATATGCAATGTGCAAACAGCAAATCTGGAAAGTGCGTATGTAAACAGCGTAACTGAAAACGTAACATAAGCGTTATTCTTTTGTCACAGCTATACCAAAAGGGACAGGATAGGTTTCCAAGATACTAAAAACATAGTCATACCCAGAAGCCATGGAAAGACTTGAAGAAACGTTGAATACTGTCTCTCGAAGAAACAAAAAGGCATGAGATTAACTTTGAACTTGTGACATTCCCACACAACCAGTATAACATGCACTGCACATGGAATTATGAAATGAACGTGGAATTTTGAGAGATCGAATGATAAATCTGTACTTAACTCTCATTACAGACTGTACTCTATTTGTTCAGATATTTTTGTATTTTGTGTTTAGATATGTATTTGAGAATGAGAAGGATATGGGTAGCAAGTTGTATGTTCTGGTTTGATGTGGGGCGGAGGAGCAGTTTGCAGTACCAGGAATCTTCACAAGTAGTGTTGGGAATTATGCATTATTGTGAGGATCCTTAAGAGAACCTTTAAAATTGAGACGCATTGTTTTGGTGCATTCAGTTCTGACAGCAGACTTTATTCAAGCAAGTTCTTAAATCTTTTGTGGAAATATTTGGTACTGGGGAACTGTAATAGGCTGTGAGAAGCTTAATTCTAGTGCTCATGTGCATCTGGTTTGGAGTGGTGATTAAGTGTAATTCTTAACTGGTAGGTTTCAAATGTTCCTGGAGTATGGGGGGGTTGGGGTATTTTTGATATTAAGAGAAACTCAAACTATAAAATTAGGAGTTTTTTAGTGTATGTTGTTGTAGGTGCCAAAGTTGCTCAGGACACAATTATTTGAGAATATTTAGTTGCCTAGCAGGATTTATTTAGGTTTGAACTTCCATTTGCATTAAGGGTTTTTGAACTGAATGTATTGAAGGAATTCTGTTTTTATAAAAGGAGTCTAGACTGTGGAAAACATCACTGACAACTCATTGGGCCACAATTGGTAAATTTTAGGTTGCTTTATTCAGTCGTAACAATGTTTTGGAAATTTTTTATTAGATCTTGCTTTTAAAGGAGGACCGGTGAAGGAGAGAATACGAGAGAGTTGCTATTGCATACTGAAATAAACTCAATGGAATCAATAATATAGGAGAAGTTGATGTATCATTTGATTACAGCATTGTGTTGTACAACTGATTATCGTGTGTCACATAACAATTTTAGCAAATGTTTTCTTACAAACAGTTGTAAAATACATAGGTCTTACTGGTATGAGCTTTGTATTAAGCAGTTTATATTGTAAATGTCATACACCTATCAATATGCTATACATTTGTAGTAATAAATGAAAACTGATTCTTATTGCTTGTACCTATCTATATACTTAATCCCTATTTTTTTTAAATAAATATTACACTGATTTGAACAACTAATTTCCAATAACTTATCATGGACATTTTTTCTTCCTGGAATGAAAAAGTTAAAATTGTGGGTAATAAAAATTACTGTGGCTCTTGGAATGGCCACTGAGTGCAAGTAATCTATCGGCTACAAAGGGTTTCTTTCCTCTGCTTTTCCTCTGTTGGTGGGAGTAAGAAACAGTGTTATTCCTCGGATGGGAAGTAGGTTTTTTCTGAAGTGCCTAAGTCACCTGTCAAGGTGATGGATGCACTTAGCTTTCTACATACCAGTTTCAGACCGTGCTTTAAAACAGAGACACAAATACTCTTGAATATTGCATCCTGTGTTTTGCTTTTCTGAGAGGTAATGGCTGTTCTTTCTTACCTAAAACGGAAGTAATTGCAGAGCTTAGGTTTCTTTCATATTAAAAAAGCTATGAAAAATAGATTAATAAATTGTGTAAGAACTAAAAAAAAATATTTAAATAGACATAGCCTAACTAATGCTCACTGTGGTTATATGCAAGAGCATGTTAATTTTGTGATGTCACAACAGGCATTCATGAAGACAGCTAAGTGCAAGTCAAGCTTTTTTAAAAAAGAGAAAACAATGATAAAATACTTCCTCCAAAAATGAAATCACTGTGACAATTTAGATAAAATGTCAAAACCCTTATTAGAAGTGGGTATTTTTTTTTAAACCTGAAGACAACTACTACTTCTAGATAGTAAATTCTTTACCTGTTGCACTGAGGTTCAAACTCTTCACATGTAGAGGAGGGGCAAGAGGGACTTAAAGAATGACACTAAACAAAATTAATAAAACAAACTATGCTAGAAGAGAATTGAGATCATATCTGACAAGGAGGTGCCTAAATGCTTACGTAATTGTGCAAAAGCAGAAATATTTTATTTCTTTGAGTAGGCATTTCATATGATTAAAATGAGAACCATTTTAAAAAATACTTTAGTGATTAATTTAAAAATAAGTATCTATGCAACAAATTGAAACAGACCCCAAATATGCCTGCCCTGAAGACATATTAACCAAAAGCACATACATATGTTGTTTCAATGTTTGTTTCTGATACTATTGCATATTTTCTGTCTTGAAAAAAATAGTTGACTTCCTTTTCAAGGCAGTTGCAATGTTGTTTGTGTTCTCGTTTGCTGGATTTGGGTACAGGGTTGACAATCTTGTTCTAAGGAACAAGTGTATTCTGTGACTTGGCTTGTGCGATGAACCATACCTTTTAATTTTCAGCTGTTCAAATAAAATAAAACTGGGACTGTGTCTATTTTTAAAAATACAGTCTTTAACTGCTTTGCTTACTGGCCTGATCAGTCCACAGTGCTCTTGATTCTACCATGAAAGCATTTAATGCTTTACTGGTTTAAAATGTTCCTTTACTTTTTTTGCTTTGTTTCCTTAACTAATATTATTCTTGTTAGAATATGACCTGGGATTCACTTGCTTTGGGTGCTGCTCACAAGTTACGGTCTTCATGTGCTGTCAAAAAAGGAGGGAAGGAGCTCTATAGCTATTTCTTCATAGGCTTCTTAATAGCTCTGGAATTGAGTGAGTACTGGGTGAACGCAAGCCAAATGAGTGTTTTCCCAGTTGGAGAAGATGCTTGCAGTGTCTTTTCATCTAGTGAAAATTTTCCTTCAGTACTGAATAAGAGTGTGTTTGACTTCCTTGATTAGATGAAGACTTACTGCTGAATGTGCTTCCAAGACTAACGAGGCTATGCTGTCCCGTTAAGCTATTCACTTACAAGCAATAGAAAAAACCCAACCTAGGCAGTTGTGCTTCCTTGTTTCAAATTCTGCTCCTTGCCAAACAACTGCTTTTGTGAAACTCTTAAAACTCATTTCATCAGCTTTATCTGTGTGCAGGGATTTAGGAGCCTTCGCTGTATACAATAATATACATATCAGTTCTGCAAAAGTTGCTTATGTAGAGTTTCTGTTGAGTCTCACAAAATGTATTGTTATCTACTGGTTTAAATCTCACTGAATGCTATGGCAGAATGTCTTGTCACATAGTACTTCACTGGAAGCACTTGGGGTTTTCAACTTCGTCTTGTTCCGTGCAGTGTCTGTTCTTTTTCTGTGCTGCTTTGCTGTTACGACAGATCTGTCCTTTTTATTCTGATAGTACAATTAACTACAAAATCTGCTGCTTCCTGCCATTTTACTGCTTTCTAAACTCTTGTTTCTAAGTGTCTGTTTCAAGAGCAAATACTGTTGACAAAACCAGTAATTGTGAGAGTTGAACAGCTCCTTTACGTTGAAATGTTAGAAATACTGACTTTTCAAATTTTTTTTTTAGTTCTGGTCACTTTTAAAGAGAAGTTCTGTGGTTTCAGCCAGTTCAAACTGTGGTTTAATAGTGGAATCTCTTCCTCATATGGTAAAGCACTTCTGTCTCACTTCAGGTAATGCTTAGTTTGATAGTAAGCAATCTCTGATAATACTGAAGTCTGATACTATGTACACTTCTACAAATGGAGATAGCTAGATGCTTTTTACCCCATCTGCCATGGTTAAATGACAGAAATCTTTATCAACCAAGAAATACTCAATTCCCCTTCCTGCGTAGTGGTGTGGGGTTTTTTTGAGGCCTGTTGGTATTTATGCCTCCAGTTTCTTGCATCTCTGATGCAAATCAAGTCCTTCTAGAAACTACCCTGTTCTTCTATCTTTTCTTCTACCTTTTATTTACTCCTGTTTCTGGAACCATTTATTTTGCAATTTCTGCTTCAAATGTCTGTCTTCAGCTGTAGAATTTGCTGCTCTTCAGTAAAAAGTATATAATCAGCTTCCTTAGGTACCTGAATATCATTCATAGTAAGTGTTCAGGATGTTTTAGAAGATAAAGTGAGATAGGTACATCAGAGATGTTAAAACAGCTTTGTAGTTCTGAAGGAAAGTACTTAATGGCAGTCAAAATTGTGAGGGGTGGTCTGTGTGGGAGCACAGGAAATTCTTAGGAGGACGAAGCAAGGAAGAGATCTGACTGGGTATTGGAGTTAGGATGGATATAACCACATCCGTGCGCTGCTGTATCTGGAATAATGGGACAGGATCGAGGGGAAGGGGGAGAAAAGGCAAAACAAAGAGCTGAAACATTCAGTTAATGTAAAAGTAACTTGGTTTTTGAGGCAGGGGAAGAAGGGGTTTTCAACTCTGCTTTTCCTGAGGGCATGAAGGCAAGTGTCTTTGAGAGCAGGAACAAAACTGGCAAAAAGAAGGAGCACTGGCAGTTGGAGATGCCAAAGAAGAGTTAGTGGACAAGTTATTGATTTGGCTGTTTGCAGAGTTCAGCTGATGCAATGTGAGCACAAATCACTTGGTGTTCAGGGGCCACAAAAGCAATTACTTTAGCTTTTGCTGTTAAGACTTGGGCAAATGCTTTTGAGGTGTTACTAATCTTAATCTCTTTTCTTGGAGCAGGGAAGAGTTTACCGTTGTTATTCTTGGGGGAGAGATGATTTGGGTGCAGTATTTCAAAAGACTGTATAAATAATAGTTTCTCCTTTCTTTGCTGTTACAGCAAAAATGCTGCCATCTGGTTCTTCTCTTAGACATGCATGTTACTTCTGGATCCATCCGGACTGTCCTTCTTTCAAGTAAATCTGAAGTAGTTTAGCTGCTGTTTTCTTGATTGCCTTAGTAATGGATCTCTGTTATCATAGAATTCCATGTGGTGAATATCTCTGCTTTTCTACTTACTTACTTCTTTCTCCTTTACCTTTCTGTTTGAACACAGGTTGACTGTGTTTCTGTCCCAGAATATTCTTTTCTAGAAATTTTCCTGGTATTTCTCTTATTTCTAATCCGAAACTGTTACTCTGTAAAGCTACCAGAGAGAAGTTTGCCTGGATTGAGAAGTGTGTATTGATCTGGTTTACCATGAACCCTATGAGTTTAACTGCAAAGCATTTCCTTCAACTGGAAACAAATCTTTGGGCTGCTCCATGACGTTGTAGCCATCAGCTGGTATTCCGGTGTTCTCAGTCGACTGGCCCTTGTATGGAAGAAGTTGTAGCAAGAATGCTCTCTTATACTGCAGGCATGTTCTTCATCCTGCTCTCTATCCTTCTGAAGGCACGTGAAACAGATCATACTGCTTTTTTCAGTCAAGAATGTAAGTCTGTAGCATAGATGCCTAGATGCAAGGCACTAATAGTTTTATTGAAATACTCTTGCAGCCAGAAAGTTCAAGAACAGAGACTTTTATTAGTTTCAGTTGCGAACAGAAGTGCGACTTACTTCTAAAATACCATGAAATTACAGTGTTGGTCTGATACTTATTTTGGGGCTTGATCTTTCTTCTTAGTAGGATGTATGCAAGAAGAGCTCTAGACTTCAACTTTCATGATCCCTTTAGTAAGATCTAAAGGAAGATTGACTCCTTCTAAAATGATTGTTGCTGATAATGGCAAGAATAAAAATTCCTCAGAAACTCTCCAAGTGAATTTTCTCTTATTTCCAGGAATTTGGATTTCTGTTGCCACAACACTTGTATTTCTGGAATATATCCCATTTACCTGTTTTGTCTTACATCTTCGTAGCCACTTTTATAGTTGCCAATTTGAGTTCAACACTGTCCTAGTGGACAGAATGAAGATTTGAAATGTGTATAGAACTAGTAACTCCTCTAAGAATTTTCAAATTGCATGAGGTGTTTTATAATATGTCTTTTCTGAGTTACCTATCATGAGATATCTATCATGAAGTAGACCTGATTTCTAGGATTAAGTCTCTAATAGGGTATACAAACAAGTCATGAAAGAATAAGTGAGTTTAGAATCAAATTTAAGAAGAGAAGAATATTCAGGCTTCTGCATTTACCTTAGACTTTATGCTTTGCAAGAAGTCAAATATGCAATGGGATCTAGCTAAAATTAGGTCATCTCATTGCAGAATCTACATGGAGTAGTGAGGGAGAGGTGTAGCTTCCCCTCAGAGGGCACTGGGCTATTCTCTAGAAATTTTGCCTCTGAATTAACTTAATTTTTTTAATATAATAATCCAATTGATACAATTTTCTTTACTAATTTGATAGCAGTGTTTTTACTTAAAATTTTCCTTAAAATAGCAGTCCTTAAAATTGCATGTATTTTATAGGACACTGTAGATTTGAATTTGCCAGAAGTGGTGCATGGAAGGAAAATGCTTGATACTTCCTTTTGTGGATTGGTTCTGAGTTAATTCCATCTTCAAAGGAAACTTGAAGCTGAGACTAGTTTGTGCAGGTTTTTGTCTATAACCACTTTTGCCTACCATTGAACTATCATGGGGAGCACAAGATGAAGCCAGTACTTCATCTGGAATGGACAATAACTGCCAAGAAAGCAACTTTGGAGAAAAAGACTTGGGTGTTCTGGTGGACAACAAGTTGAACAGGACTTAGCAGTGTGCCCTTGCAGCAAAGATGGCCAGCTGCATCCTGGGTTGTATCACAGAGTGCTTGAGGTTGGAATGGACCTCTGGTGTGTCATTCTGTCCACCCCTCTGCTCAAGCAGGGTCACCTGGAGCAAGTTGTCCAGGACCGTGTCCATTGGAGTTTTGAGTATCTCCAAGGCTGGGGGCTCCACAGCCTCTCTGGGCAACCTGTTGCTGTATTAGCAAGAGTGTAGGCAGCATGTCAAGGGAAATGAGTTCTGTGCCAAGTTCAGTGGAGAGCTACCAAGATGTTTAGAGTGCTGGAGCACATGACATAGGAGGACAGGCTTGGGAGACCGTAGTTTGTTCAGCCTTGAGAAGGCTAAAGTGGGATCACTTATCTATTGGGAGGGTATAGAGAGGACAAAGTTGGACTCAGTTCTAAGAAGTGCACGGTGGAAGGATGAGAGGCAACAGACACCACTTGAAAACAAGGAGAAACTTGATTTAGATAGAAGGAAAAGGTTTTTTTTTTCTGTGAGGGTGGTGAAATCCTCCAGAGAGGTTTTGGAACACTTATCCTTGGAGATGCTTAGATTTGACTGGACAAGATCCTGAGCAACCAGCTCTGGACCTGCTTTGAGCAGGAGGTAGCACTTGACCTCTAGAGGTCCCCTCCAGTCTATGTGATTCTGTGATTCTATACTTCTGAAACAAAGAATGAAGC
This sequence comes from Theristicus caerulescens, assembly GCA_020745775.1. NCBI lineage: Eukaryota > Metazoa > Chordata > Aves > Pelecaniformes > Threskiornithidae > Theristicus > Theristicus caerulescens. The sequence goes on along the minus strand of CM036559.1, from coordinate 113,492,092 downwards.
AGTGATGTTTAAAACACAGAGTCAGGAAATTTTGTATTTCTTTTTTCCCTTCTTTACTTAGTCAGTAATGAAGATTTTGGTATTCTTTGTTCTATTTTTCTCTCTACCAGTGAAGTTTCCTTTTGTCTCCTGACCATGAAATACCAACAACATTGACACAACTTTACATTTTTCTTAATTTCTTTTCTGAACACCCACTTTTCCTTGAGGATGGTTAAAATATTCAATCAAAAACAAAAATCTTCTGTAGTAAGAAGATGAGAACAGCTGTTCTGGTTCAGATCAGGGATAGAGACTCCTGCAGTGTGTGTAAGTGGGCATGCAAGGAAGAGTAAGGACAGGGCAGGTACTTTGTATATTTTCACCTGAGCGTTCTCTTAGCTTCTGACTCTCTAGAGGTCAGGGGATCTCTTGAATTTTATGCAATGTTCCTGTATGCTGTTTTTAGTCAATCTCTTCAATAAGTGCTTGTCTAATCTCCTCATGAACATACATAAGCAGTTTTTCCATCCATGACATTCTTGGGTAAGAAGTTCTGCTGATGTGCTGTTTGTTATGTGAAGAGCTGCCTCCTGTTGTTTGTTTGTTCATATGATTTCCCATAGTTGTTAATATTAGAAGACAATGAACAGTTGATCCACAGTGCCCCACGTTATACCATTTTTGGTTCTGTCATCATCCTCTTAAGTTATCTTGTTTCCAGGCCAAAAATCCTTAACCTCATAAGAATACTCTTCAACCCTATGTATTACCGTAGTTCTCCTTAGTTTCAGTGAATCTTCTGTTTATTTATTCCAGCTAGAAGGGTACTTCTAGGGAAAGGATTCTCAAATCTTACTTTTTTCTACAGAATTAAATTAATACTGCAGATTCTTAGAGATGAAAGACAACACGTTGTGATGAATGTGAGAATAGAAATGTAAGTTACCTGAGAACTTGAGAGTCTTGTCTCGAAATTTGACACTTAAGATGTCTCCACTCCCTGCAGGGGGATTGGACTAGGTGACCTTTGAAGGTGCCTTCCAACCCAAACTATTCTGTGATTGTAAGAACAAGAGAAAATTCTTGGTTTGCATTATAGCTATCTAAAAACATATGGGATAGTACAGTACGAGGTTCTCTGATGTCAATGGAGGAAGCCTTTGAATTAGACTGTTAAAATAAATGTTTGAGACACCTGTGTAATGCTGATTGATGAATACTTTCAGGTATGCTTTAATCTTTTCTATAATGGTGTTGTACTCCTTGATTTTTGAATGGTTTTAATATTAAAACTTGTAAGTTTGTGGAGTGCTGACAAGAGTAATAAAAATGCAGGAAAAAGTTCTACTTGGAGGAGATGATGGGAGGTTTGGGGAGCAATAAATTTGAAGAGGTTTCAGGCCTTTTAATGTTTGGTTTGTTTTTTTTTTTTTTTTTTTTCTTCACTGGTGTCCTATCTCCTTCACTTGTGTAACAATGTGTTTAAACTTCTAATAATGCAGAAATACTCAAATACTCTTAGTTGCTGTGAGAGCTTTGCTATTATGCTTTTGTTTCTACCCACAGAACCTTCTGCATCCTTGATATGTTTTTTGGAAATTCATGTTCTTCATAGTGTTGATAATTTAGATCTAGATTATTCCTAGATATTGGTAAAGATTCTTGTTGCTTTTAAGTCTGAGAGATCTAAGGTGAAATCAGTAAACAACTGATTATAAGGATATTTGACATTCAGAAGTGATGGATGCACTGTACTTTGTGTGCATGATCCTTTCTTGACATCAGTTAAATAATGAGATACTTGAGATGCTGGTTAGCAAAAGCTGTTTCTACTTTCAAGGGATTTTTGTTGAAACATGTAGTCTGTTGACACAATGAATCTTTTCTGATTATGTTCTGATCAGCTTACTATAAATTCATTTAGTACAACCTGTATTTTCATCTTGCTGTCTCTTGAAGTCATCGTGGCCTCAGTTTATTTTTTTTTCTTTCAGACCTAGAACTTGTGAAAGCTTCACTTACCTGTGCATTGTTTTCTGATTATATTCCTGAACACTGTTTGTTAAGCTGTTTGTCAATGTATTTGCATCAGTGCTTCTAGATTTACATTTTGGTTTATTCTAGAGGTACCAAGGCTATTTGTGCATGCATGTTTTTTGATGGTTGTCGTCCATTAAGCTTGTTCCAAGAAGTCAAGTCCTTTGTAAATTGTGACTGCCTGTGTTCTCGCTGGTAATATAATTTGAAGTATTCTTGATGTCCTGCTTTTGTCTATTAGCCTGTCAGAGATGAATGTATATTGGAAGAACAGCTCCAATTCATAGAACAGTATAATTGCTGCATTTTGGTCTTGGTACTTAGTGTGAATTTTGTCAATATTGTGGCTGATTAGGAGGATTATTGTGTGCTGGGTGAAATTTTTAAAGGCAAACAGAAAAAGAAATAAGATGGGAAGGAAGGATCCTGGAGTTGTGTAGAATACCCTCCTCTAGGTAGGAGCTTCATATCTTGACACATACTCCTTTTTGAAGGAAATCCACAGCAGAGGTTTCATCAAAGCAACATGTGGAAATTGTGAAGTTGTGTGGTATTCTGAAATTTTGCTGGTCTCTGCAAGATGCTACACCTGATATGTGGCAGAGGCACGTGTATTTGTATGGGGTTTTTTATGTACATGTTTTTAATCTAGGAGAGATGATGCATATTATAAAACTAAGTTTCTTCCTTGGCTGCCTGTAAGACTGGATTTAGCTAGTTCTCAGATGTAAGTAGTTAAAGATAGGAATGGCAAAGATATCCAGCAACGCTTCTGTTACTCTGAACAAAATGAAGCACCTAGGAAACATGCTTTGCCTTTCCTTCCCTCTTCAGTCCTTGAGAGAAGGGCTAAAGAGGTAAAAGTAGTGCCAAAATTACTCTTCAACAGAAGGGAAGAAATCTTAAGTGCCTAAGTGTCAATAGGGTATTTTCTAATAATAAGGAGAGAGCCTGTCTGATGGAAGACTCATCACTGTTCAGATGAGTTCTCTGTGATCACTATCAAAACCATGATACTACTTCCATGGGCAGGGAAGGTGTCTAGACATTTTTTTCTGAAACTTGCTTTATGGCGTCTGAGATATTTGCCTAACTGAAGTATGTAATACATGTAGCAGATCAGAACTATATATTTTGTGTGTTGACTATGTCATTGGTATTTCTGCTTGGTGCGACTTTTCTGTACTTTTTATAGAACATTTGTTCCCTTCTGTGGAAAACTGTTGACTGACTGCTGTGTTGAGAGATGTCAAAATTGAGCCTGTTATCAGGTTCACAGGGTCACAGTTCCTCATTGGATCCAGTGAGGAGCATAGGAGCTCTGCAGTGTGTTCCTCCTGCTTGGAGGACTGGAACTAGGAGAGTTGAGAGGTTAGAGGTTCTCCCAACAGCGCTGTTACCGAGAAACTGCTATGCTTAACTCATACTTGATAATATTAAGGATGTTATCATTTGGAGAGTACAAATTTTTTGTCAGAGTTTAGCACCATTATTTATCCTTCATCTTTGCCATGCCAGACTCCTGTTTCTTTTCTTAGAACCATTGCTCCATCCACAAGGAGAGAGGAACAGTGTTGTTTCAAACTCTCCAACTCAGCGCAACTTGCTGTATACTCTTACCACAGTTCACAGTTTGCAGATGGTGGGGTTTGGGATGGGTTTTTTTTTGTTTGGTTGGTTGGGCTTTTTTGAGGGGTGTGTGTTTGGGTTTTTTCTTTACATGGAAGTTTAATTTTAGCCAGCTTCCCCCCAGGAGTAAGAGACCCAACCATAGTGCTGATTGTTCTTGAGAAGATGATCATGAGAGTTAGTTAATATAGGAAGGTTCTGATGGAGAAGTAAACTGAAGAAGTAAATAAATAAGTTTTCTTCTGTGTTTGTTGTACCATAATTTAAAACCAAAAGCCAAACATAGTTTTAACTAATGCATTGTTTTGCTTTGTTTTATGTTTTAGAAATATGGCAAATTAACATCTTGTACTGGCTGCAGAGCTCAGTGCAGGTTTTTTGACATGACTCAGTGCATAGGACCTAATGGATATATGGAGCCATACTGCTCAACTGCATGCATGAACACACACAAATCAAAATATGCAAAATCACAAAGTAAGTGAAAAGGATGATGGATTTTCATCACTGATAAGAGTAGACTTTTTTTTTTAAGTTTGAACACTGAGGGTGGGTTGTTTTGTTTTAGAATTAATCTATGGAGATACGAATTTATAAGTTTTTAAACTTATTTAAAAAAAAAAAAAAAGAAAAAGATCATCTTAAATTTAACACTAGTAAATGGACCCATGAGGGGTCATTTTCCCCACTGGCCTTTTGCTTCATGTCAGAAACAGCCTTCAACTGTCTTAAGGCTTCTGGGGAAAAAATGTTGAGATGTAATGTGCTCTGATGTGTCACAGAATGACAGTGCAATTTTCATGCATATGAATTAATATTCTCTTGTCTGTGATCCAACCCCACCCCATTTTATCTCCTCAAGCAACAGTTGGAGAAGGATAGAGGTAGTTATAATGTATATGGATATTCTCTAGGTAAAATTTTTAATCTGGGTGAAAGGAACTGGTAAATAACTCAAAACGTGTGTTCTTCAATATGCAAAGCAGGCATAGATCTCAATACAGCAAAGTCAAAGTTGAAAATGCTCTAGTGAATTTTATAGAAGAAGGTGCTATTTCATATTTAATGCTGATCTTTAAGGGAAGAGTTCAGCAAAACCTCTGTGGTTTCTTTTGCTTCATGTGACTTGTAGAAGCTGACTGGAAAACAGACAAATCTTAGCTTTTTACATTGAAATGGTGGGAAGAGCTGACCTGTAATCCGGTATTTTTTTTTGCGCTACTATTTTGTGTTTATTTTGTTTGTAAACTACGTTTTTCTTTTAGGTATGGGAATTATTTGCCACTTTTGTAAACGAAACTCTTTACCTCAGTATCAAGCCACAATGCCTGATGGAAAACTGTACAACTTTTGCAGTTCCAGTTGTGTAGCTAAATTTCAGGTTAGCTGTTGTGTTAAATCTTTTCCTCCCTAAATATTTGTGTACCTGTGTTTGTGTTAAGTATTTGCATATTAAACTAACTTGCTTGCATATACATGTTCATGAGTTATAATTAACATAGCAGATGCTTCTGGCTCATAACAATGTCTTTGATCAAAGTACTCTTTCATGATGATAACATTAGCTGCTATCTTAAACTTAGAAAATCGGATAATAACAGCCCATTTCTCCTTGATACCGTAAGAAAACACAAAGCAACATCACTGCTCATCTTATTTTTACCACCCCAGCCTCTTTATGGAGATGAGCCTTGCTGTTTTGCATTGAAGATCAACAAATTTCATCTCTTTTATGCTAAAAACAGTAACAAAATTCTCATGTTGAATATTGTACTAACAAAGGTGTGTCATGGGGAATAGTGACTGTCTCTGAAATGAAAGGTTAGAGCCTAAGCCATTAGAACATTTATGGATGAAACTAGCTGTTTAAATTATGTCCAGAAACCGGAGTGTTGCAAGCCTAATGATAGGCACACTGGAAGAGGCTGCTATGCTTTTTGAAAATGTCATATTTTTAATATGACTTAAGGTTAAAGCATATGTAAAATCTCTTGTAGTGATTAATCTATAGGTGATCAAAGAACATTTTTAAAGAAAATGTTTCAATTTTTGTGCGTAAAAATAGTTTTCCCAGATCCGCACTGAATAATTGATAATTGCCTTCTCATGTGCTGTTGAACAGTTACACCCATACAGAGTTTTCCCATTTGTCATTAAACTTTGCTGTTTTCTGTCAACTGGAAAGCAACTCAACCTCTTAATTGCTTCCTTAATATACCCTGGATAGGGGATGTACACCTCCATCATGTAGCCCTGTTCTGTGCTTCCACGCTAACCAATGTAGTAGATGTCTGTCAGTGGAACTGATTAACAAAATAGATGCAGACTGTTAGTATGTCATGACAAATCTGTAATACTTCTTGCAAACTCATTCGGCATATATTTTATTCTACATGATCTTACAATTGATTGCAGCCCCAAGAGCTCTCAGAACAAAACCTTTCTGCTATTTGAGTGAGAAAAATAAAGCTAGTGAATGACAAATACAGCTTGGGCCTTCTTGGATTTGCAGATAAGTCAACATTTAGCAACATTATTGAATATGACTGCTGGATGAGTTGATGCTGATTGTGAGTTTCTGATCTTACTGAGACCTTGCTGATGCTTCTGCTTCAATTTCAGTGCTACATGTAGATCTCTCTCTTTAATGTTGTAGTGGAGTTTAATTAGAGCAGCCGTACAGTCTGTGAGTTCTCAAAAAAAAAAACCAAGAACGGGTAGGTGGTCACTTGCTTACAGTTAGTTTGCTCAAACATCTCTGTCAGATTTTGACTGTCTAGAAGAATAAAAGGTATTCACCATTAGGGAAGAGTTAATTGTATGAGAACAGCTTCTTTGTTCTGTTCATTTAGTATTTAGATGGAAAGGACAGTAAACCACAATGTGAGCATTGGACTGTAAATGTTCCCTTGAGGCTTTTTTATACCGAAGTGACACATAAGGGCTTGAACTTGAATTGAGGAAATGGTTTAATCCATTCAGTCAATTGCAAAGCTTTCTGCAATGATCTTTTGAAAAAATGGCTGATTTACTATGGTACTCCAGATTTTTCACTGTTCACTAATGCAGATACCTCTTGTTTTAATTTTCTGGCATTATTTTAATCCTTTTTTCTTACTGTGCCTTTTCTTCCTATATGTTTTTCTTTGTTAGGGTTTACCCTTTTCAGAACAGAATAACTGCTGTTTCAGGTCTGTGTCTCCCTTCCACAAAAATTTTAGTCTTTTTTGTTTACAAATGGGTTGGAATATTTAAATTCCCAATGTGTTTACAGTACTGTAGGGTTGCTTGTCATTTTATCTTATGAATAATCTTTTGTTTCCAGCTACCTGTTGTTTTAATGTATTAAAATATTCAAAAGATTCAGTCGAGCTGCTTGTTGTGCCACTTATGTCCATATCTATATTCTCCTCTGTGTGGACAGCTTGCAAGAGCATTCATCCTTGTAAGAAAGAGTAAAAGAGGGAGAATAGCCTGCTTGATGTGATTTTTGTTTGGGAGTTGGTGGTAGAATAGTGTGACTGTATCTTGCGTTCTTTCACGCTCTGTCTTGGAGGATGTTATTGCAGAGTTAAGGACAGAACTGTTCCAAAGGTGCATTGTTTTAAGCCAGTTTTGTTATCAATACCTTTATTGGGTCAGTTGAAGATCTTGCTTTGAACTTGTCTCTTAAGGAAAAATAAACTGCTAATTTATTTATTGTGAATGTGGAGGCTGTAGTACAAGTGTCTTCCCAAAGTTAGCAAATGTTTAAATGTCTTAAAGTACAAACTATCTTGCAAAACATGAGTCTATGCAAAATTTTCAGAAAATTTGTGCTAAAGCTTTGGTTTGGTTTGGTTTTTTTTTCAGTTTATGGATGTATGTGGAGAGTTGTAGGACCAGTATGTGTAAGAATGATAAGTACAGTGTTTTTTAGCAGATTACTCACTCTGGTTTTTCACTAATGTTGTGTTCTCTTTCAGCATCATTATGATGTCTTTAAGTGTTCTTTGTTATGTACCTTACATCTCTCTCTCTCTCTCTCTCTCTCTCTCTCTCTCACACACACACACCATATATTTAAAAAAAGGAGTGTGTTGCAGCAGGAAGTGTGGAGGAAGCTTGGTATGCTTGTCACAGAAATAGTTTTCCAAATTTATCATAATAAAAATAACTGAGGCTTCCACACTGAGGCTGGAAGGTCTGTGTGTGCATGAGCGTAAGGGGAGTGTTTGGTTCCTTCCCCGTTTAATTTAGTGCCCCTGATTTTGCTTGTGGAACGGTCCTAGTGGATGCCTGTATGTAAAAGATTCCTCATAATGTATTTGCTTCTCTTTTTCACATTACAAACAACTTGATTCTTTCAAAGTTATTTTTTCTCAACTAGAAAAAAAATGACCACAATCTGGCTGCCTACTGGCCCTTCCACATAGAAGTTTATGTACAGAAATGTTTCCACAATTTGATTTTGTGTTGCTGTGAGCAAGGATAACCCCTCCTATGCTTATGCTTCTCTTGCTTGTGCTGTGGTGGCAGGGGCAGGGCAGAAGCTGTGCTTCTCCACTGGTCTTCTCAGAAGAGTCCCAGGCTGTGTCTGCCTGCTGTTTGTTAGTAATTTGGCAACTTAGAGCAGTTTGAGGTGGTTGCGTTGAAGGCTGAAAAGGGCTTTACAATGATTTTTTCGCTTTGCTTGGCGTTCCAATGCTCCTGTTTTTCAGGGCAGGCTCAGAAAGAGTCAGATTAAACATAACTTTTTTTGGATTGAATTTAAGATATTCAAAAGAGCGCATGTATATGTATATGATTTCAACGGTATCTTTGATAAAGCACAACATTGATAAAACTTTGCTGTTCAGCATGACCTGTGAAAGATTTTAATGAATTTACAATCTTTTTGCTGCGTTACTTTTTGTGCGTAATAATGCTCCCAAATAATTCCTGAAGATATTGTCTAATCTAAGCATCTTGTAAGTTAGAGCCAAAGCAAGATGATGAAAATATTATGTGCATGCCATCTTGACTCATTAAAATACTATACAGAAGCAGTCCTTAATTGTAAGCAGGATAATAGAAACTTCTAAGGAGGCATACAAAATCATCTTGTGATTAACTGTTGGTTTTACAACCATCTTCTGCTTGGTTTAGAGCTTCCAGTAATATGAATGCAGTTCTTTACTGATTTCTGTGGGAAAATATTTAGTTGACCTTAGGAGTTTTGTGATAAAAAACACTGGTTTTGTTTTAGAAGCAGTAATGCTTAATCGCTTAGATTTTTTTTTTTATTTACAGTTAGATGCAAATATTCTTTAAAACAAGTTTAAATTTTGAACTGTCTCAAACTCATTGTTCTCACATCTCTGGCTTTTGTTATTGTTCAATTACCAGCTCCCTAGACTATGTAGGGCCTGAATTTCTACCACAGCAAACAGTTGGGAAAAGAAGTAAAATAAGCTAACAGTGCTATTCATCAGAAAACAACAAAAACCATGTTTTACTTTTAACTTGTAGCCCTCACAATAGGGTGTTTTGGTCCCATATTTAAAGGTAATTACAGGCATGAAAAAGTACGGTTGCTTTTCATTTGATGAGCACTTCATATATTTTGTCTTTGTTCCTCCCTCTGTCTTCAGTGTTTCTGTACAAGTTGTCACATCTGCTAGTTCTTTAACATTTCCTTCATTCCTGGACTGGAGGTGGTGGGTATACTTGCTTCTTGATTTCTTTTTGTTGTCAACCAGAACTTCTAGGGCTTTCATTGTGCTTGCGTAACCCATGTGGCAGCACGTGCTGAGCACAGTGTTTGCTCCGTGAAGAAACCTGCAAATGTAGAAATGCACAGATTGGACTTGAACTTAAAATGCCTTTGTGGCTCCTGTGTTAGTACAAGTCTTCAGCTACCTATTTAGAGCAGCCAAAGTCTAGCAAACCTCTCTCGGCCACAGGGACATTTGCTGGATATAGTGGGAAAAATATGTACTGTATGTGGGCATCAGACTCTTGTTAAAGTTGTTATGAGACAATGGACCATTGGGATAGAGGTGGCGTCTTTTCTGTTTTATATGGCATTTTGTTCTCAGGTCCTGTCCGTGACTGAGAAGTGTGCATGACTACGTAATGTCTGCAAGCTCCTGATACAGAATTAGTGCATCTGCATAAAATGATACTGTTTGCATGGCTAGCTAGCACTCAGCAGTACCGGTCTGCTTATGTGAGGGTTTATATCAGTAATCAGTCTCATCACAATTTATTTTTTTTTTTTTCTAGTGTAGATGAACCCTTAGTAACATGAGAGTCTGAAGAGAAATATCCTGTAACAGAAATGTTTTACATTTTCACTGTTACAAGGTGGAGAGGTAGTTAACAAATCTGTCTGAAGAGAATTTGTCATCTTTAAATATATTTGTCTTGTTGTGAACAGTGTGGGAAAGTTTGTTGAGAAGACAAACGTAAGAAACTTGTCTTCTGGATTCTTCAAGTGACTGTGATCACTACTGATTAAAATTTTGTCTTGAACGTTGCATGTGTTATGCACCAATAGTTGTTGCTTGATCTAGGGAATGTGCAAAAGACTATGTTCTGTAGGCATATAAGACCTACTGAAAGACTACAGATACTGTAAAATTGAGTTCTCTATCTACTAATTGCCTCAGAAATGCATTAAGTGAATTATTCAGTTACAGAATTAAATTCTCATACTTACACATGCAATCTATAGTATTTTTCTCAGTGTGAAAACCCTTTAATTGTTTAGGGGCTGGCTATTTGAATGATTGCATCTTCCTGCCATGGTGATTGAGGCCAGCTACGACAATTAGCTAGTTTTCTCTTAATCTGAGTAGTTGCAGGGTTTCTGACTGAAGGCCTTTTACTTTAGTATTTGTATTTTCAAGTGGTATGCTTAGGCAAGGTGTTGATAATCTGCCTTGGTGAGGTTTGGATTTGAAAATGTTTGTAGGTCTTTGTCTGGACTTTTGTGACCAAAATAAGGCAAACTGTGAAACGTATTTATCTGAAAACACATGTTTTGTGATTAACAGGTGTTCAGTTTTGGAAAGTATTTTTTTTGGCATTTATAATTACCCTTAAATAACAGGCATCAGAAAGGTAAGGTAAAAGAAATACAACCTAAAGTAATTATGGTGGAAGCAAGGGTAAAGATTTGAGATTGAAAAAGCCTAAGATGACAAGGGAAAAGGAATTGAGGGAAAAGACTAACCTGCTGTGCTTTTGTCAGAAATGCTCCTGAGTTTATTTATAAACTCCTGAATTCTCAAACACTATAGGCTTAATTGAAAAAACACATTTAAAAAGTAACTTTCTTTTTTAGTGATGTGTATGTATGTTTTTGTTTTTCAGACTCTCAGTGTGCAGTCTTCAACAAATGGTCAGTTTGTCTCTCCCAGTGATATTCAGTTGAAATGTAATTATTGCAAAAGTTCTTTTTGTTCAAAGCCAGAAGTACTGGAATGGGAGGTAAGGGGGGTTTTGGTGTTATTTTTAGAATGATGAAGTGTTTAAAAGTTTAAACCTGTAACTCCAATACAGTTTTTCTAGATAGCTGTTTTATAAGGTATTGAAGCTTAAAAATTAAGTTAATAAAATCTACCTGGTTCTTTAGAATATCATTTAACTTTGGTATAGATAAAAGCAGTTGTCTTTGTTCATAAATAACAAATAAAAAAGCATGTGTGGAATTTAAAGAAAAAATATAATTTTTCAGATCGGCTGTAAGTTTGAAATCTGCTTTCGTCTTCAGTTATTGTATGACTGTAGATACGACAGACCATTGTTACCCTTCTCTGTAAACCAAGAGAAATATCTGAAAAGGATATGCTAAGACTGATTGGCATATTTTCTTTTTAGCATTTTTTTTATGAAATGATAAGTATTTGTAGCACTCACTGTCAGCTTGAGTGAGAGTTGTTAATTTTTAGCATTAGCAGTCATGCCCTAATTTTGTGTTTGCACTTCCCTTTACTTTGCATGTTAAAGTTGTGTCTTAATGGCAAACTATTATTTAAAGTTGCACTGTCCAGACCTTAAGATTTCATCCATTAACCCTATTCGTGATGCTTTGCAACTTTGCATTTAGAACAAAGTGTATCAGTTCTGCAGCAGAGCATGTTCTGATGATTATAAGAAACTGCACTGCATAGTTACATACTGTGAATACTGTCAAGAAGAGAAAACGCTGCATGAGACGGTGAATTTCTCTGGCATCAAAAGACCCTTTTGTAGTGAAGGTATGTATGTGTTTGGGTTTTTTCCTAAGGTATTGGTCATTGTAGTTTTACTGCAGTTGACTTACTATGTTAATATTTAATGTTAAAATTTAAGGTAACAACTCATTCTGTTGTACTTGAGGCTAAACCAGAAGTTTCTTCATTATTATTAATGAAGCGCATGTACTTGTTACTATTAGTGCATGTACCTGTTAATTTTTCTGAGCTGCTTTTATAGTCTTTTGTTAAGCTTTTCACCACTTACTCCAGGTTAAGGAGGAGTAGGCAACACTCTTAAGTGTATGTGTGTATAAATACATGCATATATACGTATGCACATGCATATATACGTATGCACAAAAAAGTATACATAAATTTGTTTTTTTGAAATTTATGCAGCAGAGCCTATACCAACACTAACTGCATTGAGGAATACCAAGCTTTCTCTTTGATTAGTATTTTCAAAATTTAATACAACAGTGGAAATTCTAGGTTGGCTTAGAATGGTTATTCAAGCAATAACTTGAATGATGCCTGTTGATGTATGTTGATTACTGTCATAATTTTCCTGACTAATGATTTGGATTTTCAAAAAGGAAACAAACTAAAAAGGAGGTATATGGGCATAGGATTATTTTAAGTTGCATTGTAATATTGTTTCAATAGAAACAGCAAAATACAGTCTTAACAAGAACCTATCCTTTCTACTTCTGTTGAGCTCTCCTTCAATATTGGTATTTAATCCTGGTCTTAGAAGTTTAACTATGAGTTTGGATGACCTATCTCTGGAGAATATAGTGAATATTTTTTTTCTTTACTTATAATAACAAAGATTTCACTATCATTTGATAAACCTTGCTGAAGATCTCTGCTTTCAAGCAGATTAAGGAGCAAATGTGCCAATTTACTTGTAGCATGATCCTGTTAAGCTGGAGAGGGGTGGAGTGCGGGGCTGGAGGCAGCCTTCCCTCCATGCTGTTCCCTTATAGCTCTGGACTCTGCAATCTTTTGTTTCTGATGAATGGAGTGTGGTGGCTTAGGTTTCTTTGCCATCATTACTTTCTTCTTGTGTTCTGGACTGCAAAGCGGTAGCTGGAGAGGAAAAAAGGGCAAAGCAAGGTCCAGTTTTACAGTGTATCATTGCAGTACTCAATAACATCTAGCTAGAAAATGTTTTTGTGAATAAAACAATTCCACAGAATATATTCAAAGACAAGAGCAAACATTTTTTGGCTTGGAGATTACAGTATATGCTGGTATTACTGTGAATACTTACGACTCCCTCATTTTAAAGCCTGGTGGCTGTCACAATGAAATCAGTAAGATTCATAATGCGAGCTATGCCTTATTACTACTTGCATAGATCTGTCTCTGTATGAGGAGGCTTGAAATAAGTGAGAACTTGTATTTCCTATTGGAGAATTTGAGGAAGGAAAGAAATAAAAACACTCTCTCCTGCATGAATACAGTTACTAATGGGGGGAATCCATTGCCGGATGTCTTAGTGTGGGTCCTGAGTTTGCATGTGTTGGACTGCCAGCTTGAGAGCAAAAAAGATCTTTATGAGGATGAATATGCCAAATGTTACCATTAAAACAAAGTTTATCGACTTGCTGTGATGATCTGAACCACCGAGTAATAAAGAGAAGGTCGTCAAAAGCACCATTAGGTAGAATGTAACTCGAATAAATATGGCACACATCTGCTAGCTTTAGCTTAGGTCTACTTTGTGATGCATATGAAAAAAGCTGTCTGTGTTACCCGATGAAAATAAACTGCTGACCTGGACAGAAGCTCTGTAGAAAACAGCCTAGGCCCTGTATTTTAAAGGAAAACCAACAACTGTCATTGCTGCAGAAATAGTGGAATCCAAGAGTTAACGCTTTTTAGATCTGACGTGGGGAGGAGAGGGCCATGTCTTTAGATGGACTGATTGGAGGTCAACAAATAGAAGTTCCATCATCAGAGGTGATAGAATTCTCTTCCCCCTTTTCCAGGCACCCAAACATCACCAGTTTTTTCCTTGATGTCATAGCCTTTTTCCAGAAATATGTCCAACTGTTTGTAAAGTAGAAAAACTAATAGATGTACCAACTAAACTTGTTGGATATGGAGGCCATGCTGGTTTTGATATTGCGAAGTGTTCAAGAAACTTCACCAACATTATTTTGTTGAGCATGCAATTATGCTTCACCAGAAGACAATGTATTACAGTTTGAGAAGAAAGAACCTAAGGTGCTCAGTCACAAAAGTTATTGGCATTTTTGGAAGAAATTGAACTCTCAAGGGAAAATAGTGGAAAATTTCAGGTGTGTGTTTATAAAAGAAGGCTCCTAGATAAAATCAACAGAAGTTAAACAGGTGTTGAAATTTCTGCAAGAGTGTTTATTTGCTCGACTTCAAGCAAACTGATGGAAAAGTGTATATAAATAAGATCAACCACAAATACCCATTGACTGCTTATGCCTGCCTAGCCGAAGTACTGAAGATGTCGTCATTCCTCTGCTCACATTCTTCATACTTGAGGTTTTTTAACACATGCACATATGTATATATTTACACACAAACCCTAGCAGCCACATTAAAGTGTCTGGGATCAGTATTTCTGTGCAGTTTCATTCCAACTCTGTTTCTATATATGTTTCTCTTGAGATATTTAAAAATATGTGCAGTGACCAGCTGAAACTTCCATTGCAATAAGGTGTAATTAGAACTGACCTATCATTTGTGCTAAAGATGATTATTAATTCTTTCATGGAGTACAGCATGCTTTTTCTGTTTCTGTCCAAAACTCGGATGCTACGTGGAGGACGAACAACCTGAATGGACTAGTTGAAAAAGTTTAATCTGTTCCCCTGGTGCTGGGGCTTTGGAAATTAAACTTGTCCTGGTGTTTTGCCACTAGAATGCCTCATTCAAAACTATCAGTATCTAAATTAAATAAGATGTATATTGTATATGCTAAAGCAAGAAGATCAAAGTTGCTTGTGGATTTTCATGTATGTATAGTTGCATGAGTGACCAATGAGGATAGGCTGTGCAAGTTTTTAATCCTGAGGAAATCTTCAGGTTATTGAGTTTTGGGGTTTTTAATATATATCCCTTCTGAGGGTCTAGGAGAACAAATCAGTTTTCGGCAATCCAGCAATGGAACTATTTTATGATGAGTATCACCATAACTCTTTTTACTTGTAGACTTATTTTGCGTTTAATTCATCTTTTTGATAGAACTAAGTGTTATGATTTAAATAACACAGGCTTTGTAATAATTTTATAATGCGAATTTTAATAACAGTGATTCATATCCAGTAGTCTGCTTCTTGGAAGGAGAAGGTCAGTAAGCTGTGGAGTAACTCAGTTATCTGATGCTTGGGAGTTCCTTTCAAATGGGTAATACAGATAAAAGACAGCTGTTAAACTAGCAACTGTACTATCATCTTGACAGTATGCTAATAAGCTTCTGGGAATTATGGATTCTGCAAATTAAACAATGTAGACAATTCCGATGTTTCATCTAAGTAGAGATAACCCCTTTTGAAATACTGTAGAGCTGACAAGTGGAAAAAGAAATTTAGGAAATTAAGTGATTTCAGAACTGAGTATGTCTAGGAAAGATGTATGTTTAGTTAAAGCACTGTAGATTTTGAGTGGCATTTTTCCAACTACTGCTGCACAGTTCATTGTTCAGTAAAGTATACTATTAAATGTTTAGTTGATTAATTTCTAGATTTATATGAAAACATTACAGATCTTGGCAATAGCCTAAACACGAGTGTCTTAAATTTCATACAGGTGCTTACGTATGAATGTTGTACAATCAATTAAGATTATTATTATTTAGTTCAACAAAGGCAAGTGTAGGGTCCTGCGCCTAGGGAGGAATAACCCCCTGCACCAGTACAGGTTCGGGGTTGACCTGCTGGAAGGTGGTTCTGCAGAGAAGGACCTGGGAGTCCTGGTGGACAGCAAGTTAACCATGAGCCAGCAATGTGCCCTTGTGGCCAAGAAGGCCAATGGTATCCTGGGGTGCATTAGGAAGAGCAGGTCGAGGGAGGTTATCCTCCCCCTCTACTCTGCCCTGGTGGGGCCACATCTGGAGTACTGTGTCCAGTTCTGGGCTCCTCAGTTCAAGAAAGACAAGGAACTACTGGAGAGAGTCCAGCGGAGGGCTATGAAGATGATTAGGAGACTGGAGCATCTCTCTTATGAGGAAAGGCTGAGAGAGCTGGGTCTGTTTAGCCTGGAGAAGAGGAGACTGAGAGGGATCTTATCAATGCTTACAAATATATTAAGGGCGGGTGTCAGGAGGATGGGGCCAGGGTCTTTTCAGTGGTGTTCAGCAACAGGATAAGGGGCAACGGGCAAAACTGAAACACAGGAAGTTCCATCTGAATATAAGAAAAAACTTCTTTGAGGGTGACAGAGCACTGGAACAGGCTGCCCAAGGAGGCTGGAGGGTCTCCTTCTCTGGAGATACTCAAAACCCGCCTGAACGCAATGCTGTGCAACCTGCTCTAGGTGAACCTGCTTGAGCAGGGGGTTGGGCTGGATGATCTCCAGAGGTCCCTTCCAGTGCCAACCATTCTGTGATTCCGTGATACCTGAAATTTATAGCAAGTTCTGTTGTTACTAGAAACATTAACAAACTGGTTTCAAAAGTGATGTGTGACATGGAGTGTTGCTAAGCCTTAGTTAATAGTTGCTGGGCTTCTCTGGTAGGTGAACTGCACTGAGGAAAAATTGGTACACTGGCCCTGCCATGCTGAGCTGCAGTGTTCCCCTAGGCAAAGGAGTTTGCCATCAAGCCTGCTTGAACCTCTTCATTCCTGATGTTTGGTTTCATTATTGTTAAACATGAGAGCTACTGAAACTTCAAACACAGCTTTTTTTTTTTATAGTTTACATTGTCAACTATCTGTTTTTAGAGACACTGATACACCTTTTAAAAATAAAATGCACAGAATTTGGGCTAGCATACAGAAATTTTTGAAGATACTTAGTAAAGCATCCATTGCAATGAAAAATTTTATGGCATAATTACAACTTCCCAACTGCATGCTACTTTGCAATAGGACCTCATAAAGCTATCAAGGATTGGTAAGTAGTATAGAAATGTAGTTAGAGGGGAAAAAAAATATATTTAGTATATGTAAAATTTCATATCACAGTTAAGTGTTTTGCATAATAAAAATCTTCTGTTACAAGCTCTCAGGTTTGTGCTTCACAGAGCTGTTATCTCCCTCTTTGCAGCTCTGACAGTGGCCTACCATGTTAAAATAACTTGTGCTTGCTATGGTGCCTTTTCAGCTTTAGCCTAGCATGTTAGACAGTTGGGGTTTGCTTCTGACCACTTCCTTTGCCAGTGTCCCTCTGAGATAAATTCTAACTTGAAATATCAGCTTCCTTGTGGCTTTATTTTGAAGGTTTATTTGGTGCTGAGTTGGAATATCCTGGCAAAAGGGAACAAATTAAAAGCAAAACATGTTTTAAATACTGTAAAATGTATGATCCGTAAAAATGCCCTTTCACAATTGCAAGAGTTACGTTGTCACTGAGGGAAGGTATTCCTTTCCCACAAATCAGGTTAGTAGGAAAGCAGAAGTCAACTTCAGAGGGATTTTGAGGTGCCTGTGTTTATTCTCAGAGAATACGATCTCCTTTGACTGCTATTGACTAAAGTTACAGTGGCACATCCCTGACATCCATTTGAGCCACAGCACTTTTCATTAGAGAACACTGATTGGCACAGTGCACTTGTTCAGGACATGTCATCTTATTTAGTAGTCTGGTATTAAATCTTCTTGCTGCAGATGACTATTCCAAACAAATTTTGTTACTGTAAAAGCTCAAAGTTATATTTTTCTGCTGATAAAAATGAGATAAGGTAAAAAAGACCGCATATTCAAATCAGAAAAGTCCCTTATGAAACACTTAACAGGCTGCCTTGCTGCAGAAGCGCCAAGTGAAGGCTATGCTGAAGGAAAGCACAGGTCTGTGCCTTCCAGACAAACACACATAGAAGAGCTGGAGAGTTGGTTCTTGTGAGATTCCACTTGTGGAAGAGTCTGATCATGTAGATGTACTTTCCAGTTAGTGCTTGTTGAATGCATATCTTCTGAAATGACTTGAAAATTTTAACTTCTTAACCTGGATTTTGATGCTTCTGGCAGCATTCTTGTATTTGAAAAAGTCGAAAGATAGAACTATGCTGAGGAAGAGATTATATGTTTATCTTCCCTCTGTCTATAGAGGGAGAACATTGATACTGTTAAAGTAACGTCATTTAAATTTTAATTTGAGTACAAGTTGTGCTGAATCTTGATTTTTTTTTTTTTTTTTTTTTTTTATCATGGAGAGCTAATTTCTAACATGGTAAAGAATATTAAGTGAAATCCTGTGCATTGTTCGACTACAGTGGTATTTGTTAGATTGGCGTTCTTCGGCGTTAATTCCACTGTTGTTTCTTTGAAGAGGTTTGAGACAGTTCTTTAAGCGAAGACAGCATTGGCTATTGCAGATAAGGGGTGATGACAATTTGAGGTGCTGAGATTATGAGCACAAGAAGAAGAAAGCTTATAAAGCTGCTTCTTATTAACCTGAAAGGATAATCAACTTGAAAAGATTTCAGAAGAAGCAAGAACTGAGTAACTGGATGGGAGTAGGAGGGAGGAGATATGAAGGAGCTAGTATCTAATATCAGAAAATACTAAGATAAACTGAGGATGTATAAAAGTTGAGTTGAATAACAAAATAATACAAGGTTCTTAAGCAGAAGACAAGGAAGGAAGTGGAATACACAGCCTCTCTGTTACACAGAGAGGATGGGGTCTGTTTTAATGGTAATCCAAGCAAGACCCAAAATTGGATGCATTGCATCTGTTTTCCTAAGGATAGTGATGTTTATGGTGAAGCCAGAGACAGCGGATGATAGGAATGTGGGTATGGAAGAGGTGGCTATTGCATTCGAACCAATACAGAGGGAGACAGCAGAGAGACGTGGATGGAACGTAGCTCCAGAAATCTTCAAGACCTAGCTTGTAACGCTGCAGGCTTCTTGATACTACAGGCTTGTGATATGACAGGCCTGTTGTTATTCTCCTCTAGATGAAGTTGTTAAAGGGTAACAGTTGAAGTTATTAAAAGATGAGAGAACAGCAAGTCTTGTATGTAGCTTGAAGGAGGAGAAGGGTATTCTAGTAAGTACAGCCTTTCAGAGGTAGAAAACTAATTGCTTTTAGGGTGGAACAAATACTTTCTATAAAAGATGCTATTCTCTGCAGTAAAAAGAGACTGGTGTTGAGGACTCGGGAAGTGTTTCTAGTTCAGCAATCCTTTTTCCCAGCTGCTTGATGTGTGAATGTACTGAACTTCCCGTAATTCAGGTAGGTGCTGCTGGTAGAATAGGATCAGGTTCTTAGTAGCTTGCTTGCACTGAGTTTGCAGACAGTTAAGTGAAGCATGTTTCCTACCATGGGTAGCTCTGCAGGGCTGGACCTGGCAGTTCTTGGGTCTGCCAAGAGACAGGAAGCTCTCTTGACCTGGAACATGCCTGACATAAAGGTTTGGAGGAACTACTTGTGTGTTGTCCTGTCAGTAAGCCTCTGTTGCATGTGTTCAGATCCTTATCCTCTCTCTACAGTTTATGTGGGGAATCAAAGTTCAGGGCTGTTGGAAGGGATAGGTTTTGTGTTGCGTTTTGCTAGGAAGCCAGAATTCTAATAGCATAATTAAGGATACGTTACTTTCATTTAGCAGATACTCAGCTACTTCTTTTTTGTCTGGTTCAGATTTTGAGTTGGAGATAGTCTGAAAGTGCTCCTTAATGGTCTGAGACAGTTGACTTGCGAGGTGGTCTTCTGTTAGAACTTTGCTAAAGAACATAATTGCTTACCTGTGTAGCTGGAACCAAATGACCTGCACTTAGATTTTGCATTGAAATTAAGAGCTATTTTCTCTTAGAGTCACTTTAAAGCACTAGAGATTTCCATCTAGTCACACTGTAACTTGTGTGTCTGGTGTTATAGCAGAAATCCTGAGGAACTTAGTATTTTACTCATATCTTTTTGTTCAAAATGTTGGGGCTGTCAACTCTTTGTCTTAGGCAGTGCTTATACTCATGAACCACAAGTCCCCAGGGGAGTTAGGCTGCCCAAACCCTCAGGATTTTAGTGTTGATATTGGAAAGATCGGACAACCAATGCTTTTTCAATTACCCATCCACAATGTACTGTCAGTCAAATCCTACTTCTTGGTCACATCTATAAAGCCAGCATGGATGCTACTGCTCTGTTGATTCATGATTTACATTGTGCACCATGAAGACCAAGTTGTTTGAGCTCAGAATCTGTTTTGCCAAAAGTGAATACCTTTTTCCATACTTCAAATAAAGTCTTACTAATCCAGTCAAAACCATAGCATTATAATAAAAAGTTATATCCTAGGTACGCACAGAGTACCAAGGACCTAATTAAAATACATCCTATAAAAAGAAAGCCATTTTGTTTTCCCTTTGTCTGAAGTGACACGATCTTGGACCAGGGAACCATGTTCCCTGGTCAGGTGGATTAAGTTACCTGTTACGAAGACATAAAAAAGTATCAGACAAATCTGAAGAATTATGCTCATGATGTTGCAGAAAGAAAAGCCTATACTTCCATTTTAGAAGTCTTCAGGGTTGTAACAATTTTCTGTCAACATCTGAAGTTTTATAAAGATGGGGTTTCTATCTTCTGTAGAGGCCTCCTTCAGCAAGAAGCCTTGCAGTCAGTGATCTATTAAAAACTCCATGTTTTTCAGGCATTTAGTCTTAAGGGCTAGAATTCTGGACTTCTTAATTCTTCCTTACTTAATATTCACTGCTCATTATTTTCCATGAGTCACAGAGATGTGGGAGATGTTTGACTGTAGAATGGAAAACTTCTTACCCGATAACTTTTTTTTTAGTAACATCAGTATCTTCTTCAATTTTACTCCCTATAGTTCAGCAGCCAAGAAAAATGTCAACTTTGTCCATTCCTTTCTGAAGACTTTAGCCGGGTGCATGTAGCTTATCTGATTGATAGCAGAGTACTTCTACTAATCTATAGACTTTGAAGGTTGATGCAGCATTGAATGGCTCTTCTAAGGCACAGCCAAAGAGGAGGATACATTGCAGTGCTGAGCTATCTCTGGAATTGTGAAGAAGCGGAAAGAATCTGATGCCCCATACAATAATGAGAGATACAGCCAGCAGGAAAAAAATACTGGCAAGACATTTTCAGTGCTTTAATGGGTACTTTTAACTAATAGCTTCCACACAATGGTATCTTCAGGATTATTTTTTCCTTCAGAGCAGTGTATTTAACATCCAAATTACTTGCACTGTAAGGATGATTGCTTGATTTGGCACTTTCCATCTGCACTGCCTGTTTTGTGTTAGTAATTTTTTGTTCTGCTGTTAAAGAACCAGATAAATAACTAAAAAAAAAAAAAAAGCAGTTTAAAACACAGTTACTACCTACAATGTCTTATTTGTACACTATTCTATAATTGTCTTGTTTTGACATTGCTAGCAAATTTAATTTGTTAGCAAAGCTTATAGCATTGCAAGTTGAAATTGCTCAATAACCTTTTGGTTTTGGAAGGGGCTGGCTGCTGCAGCTTCCACTTGCATTCTTGTGCTTTTAGTGATTTTAAAATAGTATCAGTTTCACACATATGAAATTCTACCCTAATAGACAACAGCACAAGTCACTTAATTGAAATTACTGAATACATTATAATTATAGTATTTTTATATTCTATATGCCAGAGGAAGTGCAGCATGTATGTTACATATTGATTTTCATAACTTACCAGAAGTACAGAAGTCTGCATGTGTTAGACTATATGCCCTAGCAGAGTGGGCACTTGGAAGACTCGAGTTCTGGTCTTGGTGGTACTGTGATATTTGGGAGATCGTAAAAAAAAAGTGCAATACCTTAGATTAAAGGTCTGTGTAGTTGTTATCTCGTCCCTCCGGTGTTTAATATAGACAGTTACGTCATCTTCTCATACTGTTCTCTCCTGTAAAATTAGCACAATTACAGAGATATATGGTATATGATTTAGGCATCAGCTGAATAGACACTAGATTTGAGGTAGTTTAAATACATTATATTCTCAAAATAGCCTATGTAATAGCTACAGTGTTCATCTTTTAATGCATTTAATACGTTAGAATGTCTTCTCTATTTGCTTGAGGGAGGATCAGATTATTGAAGAATATAGCTCTCATTATGGCAACCCTGAAATTATGACTGCATCGCAAATGCGGGGAAAAAAAAACACCTGATGTGAAAAGAAAAAAAATAAAAGATTCATTGCATACAAATCCTACACAAATTTCATATGTAAACTGCTGTCATTGCATAATTATTCTCACTACTGATCATTGCTTACTTTATAGTTATATTTTTTTAAAAACTCCTCGGTTCTTAGGTCATCTTGTACATATTAGTGTTCTTAAAAATTAATGAGTTGTCTTAAGTGGTTTGTTGTATTAATATAAATGAAAGTAGTAAGAGAAATAAGTTGATCCTTGAAGATAGGTATTGTTTTAGTGGATAGTGTTGTCTAGCTTCAAATTTCTGCTCGTCATTGTCTGGATATCTAGCATTCTGAGGATGTGTAACTGAGCAATGTAATTCCAAGTCAACACTTTTGCATGGGTCTATATGAAAAGAAAATTATGTATTTTTTTCTGACTGTTTATTCAGGGCTTTCATAAGCACAGATTCAAGCATAGTGTTTTGCAAAAGATGCAGACATCACCTGAAACCATAGAGTTGTGCAGGAAAGGTATTCAGGTAAAAATGTCTTGAAATATAGTCTATTATGCAACCTGAATTTGTCTGAAGCCCTAATTGTTAGCTGTTGTTGTATTCATTTAATTTTCAATATTTAACTCTTAACTGTGATATCTCTCTGTAAAAATTACTTTGTTCCTAATGTTTAAAATCTGTTTCCAGGCTGCAAGCTGCTATATAAACAAGACTTTGCAAGACGGTTAGGACTGAGATGTGTTACTTGTAATTACTGCTCACAGCTGTGCAAAAAGGGAGCAACTAAGGAACTTGATGGTGTAGTGAGAGATTTCTGCAGTGAAGAGTGCTGTAAAAAATTTCAGGACTGGTACTACAAGGCAAGTAACTCAGAATTTTTGACGAGAGCTCCGCACTTAAAAAAACCAAAAATGCACATGTGAGAATATCTCAAGGACTGTGCAGCAAATATGGCTTACTTCAGCGAAGCATTTGCTACACAATAAGCAAATGTATTAATTTCATCATTTGAGTTTTCTTAGATCTTTAGAGCAGCATTTCTACCATCTGATTTTATTAATTCACTTGGCAAGGAAGTCTTGAGTTACAGAAAAACAAGAAACTACTATGTATATTTGTTACTTTACAATTCCAATTTTTTCTCCTCAATTGATACCATATTTTTCTTGTCAAAACTTCTTAAATGTGTATTCAGAATGTTGAAAACACTGGTAATAGCAACTGGATGATACCTTGAGTTGACTGACGATAAACTAGGTTAGCAGAGTTTTTCTTGTTCCTGTTTTTGCCTCCTTTTTTGCCTTTTCCCTTCTCCCACAGTTTGAACTGCAGAGGCTTTGATTGTTCAGTATTTCCCAGTGGAAAGGATGCCAAAGGGAAAAGCAAGACCAAATGGATTTCTAATAAAAGTTTAAATCAAACAGATGGCATCTATTTCTAAATCTCTGGAAGCTTAACTACCTTGTGAAGCACAACCAGCAAAGAGTTCACGTTAAGAGGTTTTTTGTTTTCATTTTTTGAAAGAAATAAAGGTGAAATTGGACTGGGTTTAACCTGCGATTAGTACCATGGATAAAATATTTGATCTCTGGTGTGAACATCCTGGAAATCTACACTGATAATATCAAAACAAGAACTACACTTGTGGATGCAATTGCAAAAAAAGACAGTACAAAATTCATCACCTTACCAAAACTCTGTACACAGCCTGGAAGGCAATAAAAAGCTTGAAATGTTAGAGGGCTAGATACACAAGTCCTGTAATTCAAGATGATCTACTTACCATAAAAGAACTGAATCTGAAGACATATCTGATATTTTGGAATGGCTGGTTCCAGAAATGTTACAGCCAAACATTGTAAAGTCTTTATTTTGAATAATGTCTGTAGGGTCCTGTTAGACATTCCTGAAAGAAAACTACTGAAGACCAGAATGTGTTTCTTCTGTCTCATGTGAAAATAGGGTGACAAAGCTTGGCTGCAAAGTTCTTAAACTTACTAAAATGTTAACTTCATACAGTAATATTTAATCTATATGCCTTAAAACTTGGGGTATGGGGTGAAATTTATCCCTGCGTAAAAAAAGTGCCTTCTCATAGAGAACTTAATAAAGCTTTGGTGTGCTTTAGAAATCTCTTGGTGATTCAGCAAAGAATATAGTTTGGAGGTGTGCATACCAGACTAGTTTCACGTGCATGAACTTCTATGGAAGCTTGTACTCTGATTCAGGTTTGAGAACCACTTGAAAACTCTGACTTCAGGTTATCCTTGTGATCCGTGGGGTAAGGCAGTAATTTAATTGGCCCATTAAGTCTGCTTAAGAAATGCTGTTGGTACTGTGGTACAGGAAAGTTAGACATGATGCCATGAAAAGGCAATCTAATCTAAACAGACTTGCTGGTAACTAGTGACTTTTGATACTTTTGATGACACTGAAGTGTTAGATATTTTTACTTTTTGAATCTTATGCTTGCTAGTGGAACTAGTGTTACATGATGCTGAATTGTTGATTGTCATTTTTTTCAACTACTTCTTAAAGCCCTTGCCTAATTCAGTTCTGCTTATAAAAGTTTGGGATTTATTACATGGGGAAGATGTGTAATAGGTCTTGAGAAATTGTGTTTTGCTAATTATTTTTTTTTTTCCCCTTTACATCCTTGCTGGTAACTTCTCTCCCCCTTTTATAAAAGTCACTCCAGATACCTTAGATTTGGTAGTGCATTGTTAGCTGATGTTCTTACCTAGCCATAAATAGATAATGATCAAAATACAGGAAGACAGAATAGATACAGACCCCTCCCTGAATTTGTACTTCATTTGCTGTTTTGTCTGATAGCTTCTTAAAAGAATAGTTACATATGTATGAGCTTTGTCTCATTTATGCAATGTCCAGTGTTATTTTGGAGTTTCAATGAATGTATACATGAAGAGAAATAAGTAGTAATAACCTAGTAATGTTTTAACACCAGCATTGTGTTCATTAAACAAGTGTTTGTCTCCATCTTCTTTGTCTACTTTTTTTTATGGACGTATCTTTCTCATGTAGTATTATCTGGAAAACAACTTCTAAAAATAATTTAGTATTATGGGAGAGCTTCCCTGGATGCCAAAATTCTCTTCTCAGAAAGCCAGAAGAAGGTAGCAGTGGTAGAAGCACAACAGACTGTTATCTAGAAGTATTAGAAGCTCATCAGACTTATGTAGAAGTGTTCTTCAAACCTAATATGAGGGATTGAAATGTAAAAGAATAGTTCAGTCCTAATCATCTGTTGGGTGACAGCTACAGTTACCAGTTGGTGCCAAGTTCTGAGGAAATTTCTACTGTATGGTGTCCATGCACTTCTAAGACGGGAGGTAAAATTTTTGGTGTCTTGAGGTTAGCTCTGCAAGTTATTAGAACTCCTCCTGTAAACATCAATTGCATGCCATGGTTTGGATGTTAATCCAAATGCCTGGGAGATTTCAATATAAATATTTTAGTAGCTTGATGTTTGATGACAGTTTTAATCATTTGATGTTACTTATACTAGAGCATTGAAAGTGCCTTGAAAAAGAGTATACAGTTCAGTATACAGCACAGAAATCTGTTTCTTTAAATATACTTTGTGAAACATTGCTAAAAATACTACAGCTGAAGTGTGCTTACAGGTCATTCAAGGCTACAGTGGAGTATTGATTGGACTGATCATGTACGGTGATGACTGTGTGTTCAGTGGAGGTCGTCTGTCTTCAGCAAAGACTAAGTAGGAGGCAGGGAACTACAGTCAGGTGTAGAAAAATTATTGTGGCTGGTGAGCTCAGATAGCAATCATTGTCAACAGTGGTAAAATTTGAAATAACAGAGCCAGCATTAATCTAAATGGTAAAGGCAGCAAGACAAACTTGTGGAATTTCTCTTGTCCGAATTTAGCCATTGTACAGTTAGGCATCTCAATTCCAAGTAGGTGCTGTTTCAGAACAATTGATATCCTTTCTCTTGTAATCACTCACTCTCTGGAAACATCTCTTGCTTCCTATTTATTGCAGATTGAACTCAGAATAGACAGCTAAGATTAGGTCAAATTAATACCAGTCCATACCATTGGAGAACACTTATGAACAGGTCATTGGAGGATTAAAAATGTAAATGAAAGCCCCGCTTCTGAAAACTTTGTTTTTAAACCAAGTTTGGGGCAAACATTAGTGATTCATACTAATCACCATGCCCATTTGAACATGTTGAAGTTGGACCTGGGAAAAGAATTGGACCAAAAAGCAGTCATGAGTGGCAAAGGAGTTATGTGCAATTGGAGCACAGAGAGTATAGAGGGGACTTTCTGGAAACACGGAGAGCGAGCAGACTTGAAGGCAGGTATTTTGGAGATTCAATTAATATATAGTGCCGGTATCCCAAAAGAAAACAAATGGAAAGGGGAAGAAGGAAGGAAAAGGCAGAAAATCATCACACTTTCAGTTAATTTCATGGTCAGGGAAGTGGGGAGAGCAAGCAGATAGTAGGAAACTTCAGTGCATGGAAGGGTGCATAGTATTGACTGCAAGCATAAGTATGGAAATGGTGGAAGTACAGTGTAGCAAATGCAGGGATTAGAAGTGAAGCATCCTTACAAAGGAATCTTGGGCTTGTTAAAGGAATAGTAATGTGGAAGCAAATCAGAATTTTTTCACCTAAATACCTTAGTAGCAGCCCAGGAGAGACACTAATACACTTACTTGAAGGCCTAAATGAAAGAGCAGAACCAGGAAAGCCAGAGAACAGTTGCAGGAAGGCTGTAGTTGCTGCATTTGACAAGATTTGTCACCTTTTTCTTACTTTGAAGGAGAGAGAAAACTGAGCAGAAAGTGGTGCTTTGATAGTCAAGCAGTGTGCAGCAGGTCAGAATAGGTGGGCTTTTCTGTACAAGGGTCAGCTGTCATTCTTAATCAGTGTTAGGTGGGCTTGAGATTTAAAATTAGAGTGAATTCTACATCATTTTTTTTCTACTGGTATTTCAGCCTTTTGGTGGCTTTGGCAGATGCATTTGCATTAAAGGTGGGAATTCACAGTTTCCCTGAACTGATAAATCTAGGCTATTTTGGCAACACTCCACACTTCTTCCCCACTCCCTTCCAAGAATACAACTTATTTGCTCTTTTGTCCCACTGAGAACATCTCTGCTGCAAAATGAACTGTGGAGCAGCATCAGCAGAAAGTCAAAGTGACAAATGGAACAGAAATTGAGGGAGGGTGGGGGTAACGCAGTGCTGTGAGGGCCCTGACCTTGTGTAGCCTGCAGGTGCATAGGCACTACTGCTGACACCTGCACACAGGAAGGGCAAAGAAGTCGCTGCCCTTCCAGGGGCACCTGGCGCTTAGTGTGAGGTGATGCTCAAGCCACAGCTTTACTTGCTCCCAGTTTAAAGCTGGTTATACTGTTAGAATCAGGTCTCTCTATATATCGTCTTTAAATATTTGAAAATTACAACTGAGAGCTGAATTTCCTACATTGCCAGAGGATGGTGCCGGACTGCTCAAGTACAGAGAAGGAACTCAACATTCAATAGCTTTTTAAATTTGAACTACTTGGCCTGTTCATACTTTTTTGGAGTCACGAGAACTACAGTTGCACTTTTTTTTTTTTTTAAAAGCCATCAGAGCCTTGTGCATAATTGCAATGTTGTGTATGGTTTTACGTATTAATGTTTTATGTTGCATATTATCATAACCTCCCTCTTCCTCTCCTGGCTATATTATTAGGTTGACTTATTTTGGATTCCTGAGCATCCATAAAGCTTATTTTTTTTTTTTAAGGACTGCTTTAGGATGGAGGTTGCAAGCAATATCAAGGGGAGCAGTAGTGCAAACCATTCTTTGCTTACTTGAAGATCTGAAACTGGGGCTACCACTGTTCAGATAATAATTTGTAACATAGCTGATTAAATTCAGTAGAATCTATTTTGGAGAAAAACAATGTTTTTCATAGTGATGCCTCATGAAATAATCATGTAGGCTGGTGAAAGATGTATTACTTAAATATTTAGCTGGGGATACGGAAGAGCAAAGCTTTGAGTTTCAAGTTACGTGCTAACTAGATTTTGTGGAAACCTCTTTAGTTTGAGAGCTATTGTTTATAAATCATAGAGAAACTTTGAACTAAATAATTGGAATCTGAAATTGTTGTCAAACTACTAAAATAATGAAAATATAAAAGTGATTTACAGTTAAGGGCTCTGATTTGATACTTAGAGAAGTGATTCTGTTTGTGACTTAAAACAAAAAACCACCAAACTTTGGGGGGAAAAAACCAACTCTACTTGTCCTTGGTTCAAGAGAGCCTTTAAGGAGTCTTAGTCACTTTCTGCTCTTGTTTTGCAGAATGCTTCAGTGGAATTAATTAAAACTGATGCATAAAATTCATTTTTTGCTGGCTGTCTAGAAGTGAGCAATTTTTAAAGACTTAGTAAAGACTTAGTGAAACAAAGCAGATTCATTCTGGGTGTTAACCCCCAGCAAACAATTGAAAATAAAGTGACAGATGTGCTGTATACACAGGTTAGAAGGTAGTGTGACTGTCATAGAGCCTACATGAGCGAGACTTAACTGTGTAGAGGTGATGATTCTTCAGTACTCTTAAAAAATGTAACCTTTTAAAATGTAGAAATAATTTTTTTTTCAAGGCTTGTTTAAAAATGTCAAAATCTTCCTTTGCATTAAGGCTGCACGATGTGACTGTTGTAAGTCTCAAGGAACTCTCAAAGAGAAAGTGCAGTGGCGTGGCGAAATGAAACACTTCTGTGATCAGCACTGTTTGCTCCGTTTCTACTGTCAACAAAACGAACCAAATCTGGCAACCCAAAAAGGACCTGAGAACTTACACTATGGTATGTGCTGCTTCATGGCTGCTAAATGGCAAACAAGATGCTTCCTTTATATGAAAAATTTAAAGCTGCATGAATTATTTATTTGTTTTAATAAACTGTGTTAGAGATTATCCTTTTTTTACTTTATCATCAGAGGCATCATTGAGCTGGTTGCTATTCTTTATCTTAGCTCTTTATTTTACTGCTTTTTCGAGAGCTGAAACATTGTCAGGTAATCAAACAGTTTTGTAATCACTTTTTAAAAAACAAATCCTCTTTTTAGGTTAAGCATAATTTTAGTGTTGTATCATCATGGGGACAGAAAATGTTTTCCTCTTTCATTGTGCTCCAGTTTGTCATTACTTGCTCTGTGGAAACACTTCTTTTCAAAATGTGTTTTGGTCACAGAGAGCACATAAATGCACTAGGAATGAAAAAAGAAAGAAATTAAATGGAATTAAAAGGAAATAAATGATATGGAAACTAAATGAGAATGGAATGAAAGTATCTAGATAAGAAGAATACATTGCCTTTTTTTTTTTTTTACCCCCCTCCTGTTGGCAATAGGTAACCATGTAAATTTGCTGATGGGGGCTGAGTGCATGTTTACATGGTTTAAATGGCAAGTCAGGAAGAGTTCAAATAAATTAGCTTTTTAATTTATGTAATTATAGTGGCACAACTTCTTTGTACGGCCATTTTCATATTTGAACATTTTGGTATTTACTTTTCTGAAAGAGGCTATATTCACATCTGGATGGAGCATTGATTTAGCGTTTGCCTTTGCGTAAGGTTCAACGCTGGAGTAGTGAGGTGCCTATGAACGAGAAGTCTTGCATGCAGTTCTCACCTGCGATACAGTACTAAGTGCTGTTAATTTAACGTTATCCTGATGATGGATGTTGTCTGAGTTGCTTATTGAAATTTGCTTTGATTCTGAAAAAGGGAAAAAAATTTCTAAAAATGCTTTCTTACATTTTTAGATCAGGGCTGTCAAACCCCTCGAACAAAAATAACAGTAAGTACATATATTTAACATATATATCTCATAATTAGATGTATTTAAAATGTGAGACCCTGGTGGCTTAAAGGGATGCTATTAAAAACCAAAAAAATCAGGATCTTTGAATGATGCTAAGCTAAATTTATGGAGTTTTTTAGTCTTTTTCACATCAGTAGTTGAAATTAAATTTTTAAATGTTCCTATTTTGTCTTTTCAGTGTCTTCTTGGAAACCAAATCATCAGCCATGTACTTTACATCTATAGTGCATGAAAGTGTTGCTTAAAAGTTTATCCACAAACTATGTGTATCTTATTCACATGTTTAGACTGATGAGGTGTATTTATTGAGTGTAGAAAGGGAAGAGAATTTCACTGGTCGGTTAGAATATTAAGGTTGTATTTCAGCTTTGAAAGGCTGAAAATAAAGCTTCAGATCTTAAATTATAATTCCCAAGAGTAGAATAATTGGTGCTCAAGGTCTGATTGACTTTGCTGCGGGTGACGGAGTAGGGAAGCGTAACCTTTTGCAGGATCACTGTCTGGGAGGGTGGGGATCATCAGTGGAGCAGCAGCCTTCATTTTGAGTTTCAGTTTTTGTGAGCTTGTCACCAGTATTATTAATAATTTTTTCAGTTAGCTTAGTGTATTTTGTTAGAAACTTAGTTTTGCTTTGATTTGTTTGTCACATGGAAGATCTCAGAACTGCCTATTTTTCCATAAAAAAATTGACTCATTGACTTTTTAATGCAAATAGGCTTCTGTAAGGTAAATCTTAGATTTAAGTGAAAGTAGATGACATTATAAAATATATTTATTAAAAACAAAATAAGATCACTTAGGTAACTAGAGACATCAGGCAAGCTAAACTGTCATGTTAAAAACATCTAGTGTTTTATGTTTCATGATGTTAATTCAGTCCATAAATTTTTAAAGATCATATAAAAGCTATGTGTGATAATTATTTTTTTATATTTTAAAAAATGTATGCCTGTTAAATATAGTCTGGTGTAGTTCTTATGACTTGACTTCCTTTCAATATTTAAAAGGATATGTGAGGTTAGTCTTACTACATATGACCAAATAAAAGTGACAGTCTGTTTCTTAAAACAGGTTCTAAAACAGGTGTTAGGGGACAAAAACGAGGTCTGGAACAAGAGGTTTTGTACCTGATGACTGTAAGGGTGCAGTTTGAGCATTATGTGATGTTCCCGGGTGTTTGGTGTCACTATTGTAGAGCCGGCAGGGGGAGCTCGAAGTTCACGCTTTAGGCATTAAAAAATTGTTTAGAGATATTTTATTCAGAAATACATTTTTCTTAAAATGTGATCTTTGGATTATAACATATTACAAGAAGGTTAGACCTTGAGCCAAAAGTTTGTTATGCTACTTACAGTGAATTCTTTTTAGAGCTAAAATTATTTATAAGTTTATAAAATAGCTTAAATTGCAAATTCATTTAAACAAGAATGTAAAAAAAAGAATATCTTAAGAGTATCTTAAATTAAAAAAACAAAGAAAAGAAAAGGAAAATGAGCTAGAAGTTGTTAATCAAAGTGCCAGCCTTGAGCAAAATACAACTATGTTACATTCCTGGCAGTGGCAGCTCATTACCAGAAATGTAGAATAGCTTGTAATTAAAGAATAATAGTTGGTGCTGTTGTGTTGTGCTGTTGTGAGCTTTCTCTTCAGTATCTCGTACATGAAAAGTATCAACTGATACATTAGATCAAGAACTTTGTGTTGAAATCAGTGTGGTATAACAGCACACTCTCTTTTATTTGCTTGTCTGTAGGGCTCAGCACCGCCACCTTCTCCAACACCTAACAGAGAAATGAAGAACAAGGCAGTTCTTTGCAAGCCTTTGACAATGACAAAAGCCACATACTGCAAACCTCATATGCAGACAAAATCTTGTCAGACAGGTAACTCTCGAACTGTACTGGAACTACTCATCTCTTCACTGAAGATTTTTTAAACTGTTACTGTCTTGGAACATATTGCAAATATTCTGATTTTTTTTCCTAAACTGCAGGTTTAAAATATATTTAAGTACCTGGCAGTGTTTGCCTTTTTCTTTTTTCTTTTAATAGAAGATGATTGGAAAAAAGAGTATGTGCCAGTGCCTATTCCTGTACCCATCTATGTTCCGGTGCCTATGAACATGTATAGTCAAAATGTTCCTGTTCCTGCAACAGTTCCTGTTCCTGTAAGTGAGACCTCAGCTTCATTTTTAAATTGGCATCCATTCACACACATGTGTGGGACCACTTTGTATTGTTGACTGTTCTCATTCTGATCCATCTAAAGGATTGCAGGATGCTGTGGCACTATTTATTGAAAAAGCATTAGAAATCTGACAGTGGCATTTAATTTCCTGATTGTCCTTTAGGACCCATCTGCCTGCTTTCAGTGTGAAAACTCTTGTGCTGCTGAATGTTTTAGGAACAATTCTGAGTGATGCTTTTGAGTTTGCTGGATAAGCATTAAACAGCAAGATTTGCTCTGGTAATAGAGAAACTGAAAGATTGTGTTGGGAAGGGATGGCAGAGTGGGATAAACAGAAGGAAGAAAAGCAAAAAAAATTAACCTTGTGCCAGCAAAAGAAAATAACTCTTAAGTTAAATTTGTTATCACTTATGTACAAAATCTCATCCAAATTGTGGAAGAACCCCTGAATTCCTAAAATTTCATGTTTCACAAGCAATCTACTAAAACAGGACGCTGATTTGTCCAAACTGGTAGTCTGAAGTTATAGTCAGACAGGTTTGAAGCTGCAAAGTCCCTTCTGTTCTTACTTTGACCCACTATATTTTGTCATATTTAATTTTTTTCTGTATCCTTTCCTGCTTTCCCTTCTGTTCTCAGTCATTTATGTTGACTTTTTTAACCTGTCAACATTTTTGTTAGCCTACACTGAAGTGATATGTTTCTAATCTGTATTAACTCTGTCTTTTAGAAGAGGGGTGTAGAGTTTGTTTCTGTGTTGACCGCTGTTGATGCTTTGTTGCAGCATTTTTTCTTTCCTAATTATCTCTTCCTCCCTGTCTGCATAGGTGCCAGTTCCAGTTTTCTTGCCCACTACTCTGGATAGCAATGAGAAAATCCTTGCAGCAATAGAAGAGCTGAGGGGGAAAGTGCCCTCAAATCCTCTGGAAACTGAGCTACTGAACTTGTCGGGGATGGTACCTGAACATGATGGAAAAGCTGAAGCTTCTGATGTGGCCAGTGAGTTTCCTGCTGAGTTTTTGACTCTTTGGAGTGCTGGGTTTTATGTGTGGGTGTGTGTGAATCAAGAGAAGGGTTGGGTTTTTTTTTTATTTTAGGGAAAGTTTCTTTGAGTACAACAGTGCTATTATTGAGTTGTTACACTAAGTTGAAATCTTAATTATTTAAATATTTTTAAGGATCATTTTAGCACATTTGAAATACAGAAAACTTTCTGAAGTCTGTTATGTGACTTCGGTGTGCTGTACCAGACCTTTGCCTTTAAAAACACAGGCATTCCCTTTGCTTGCACCAGCTCCCTGGCTAATGGCAAGCAGTCATCCAGGATTGCATGCACATGTTTTCTTCTCAGCATAACTCAAAACAAGCCAAAACCAATCCATTCTTCCTCCCAGAAAAACTCAAGTCAAAAGTTTAGGGAAAGCAATCTCCATAGCTGTGTCTTACAGGTGTGAACACAACTTTCTGAACAAGGTGGGATATCACAGGGGTCTGATCTCTTGGTAGTAACACGTTAGTAGGCACATTGTATGTTGGGCGTGGGGAAGCAGGGACTGTTAAGGGAAACATACGTTTCACAAGTGGAAAACCAGGTGACCTAGTGATGCTTTTGCTCTTGATTGATCCTGACCTGCAAGTACCATCTCTTTGAAGATCGTAATGCATCAGCTAATAGATCGTTGGGGTTGTGATGCTGAAATGGCTTGTCATCCCACCAGCTCACCTAAAAGGAGGGAACTGTCTGGGACAACTTTACAGCTGAAGATCAAAAAATCCCGCATATCCTGTAATGATATTTGCACAGTACACGTACCTCTTTGCCCCTCTTTCCTGGCTCTGCCTGCCAAAATCCTCAAGTCTCTTCTGTATCTTGCCAGGAGAATTTACCTTCTCTTCCAAAAACTAGATTTTAAAGTTTTGCCATGACTCAGGTGAAATTTTGGGGTTTTTTCAAGCTCTTTTGACAGATGTCTCAAAGGATGCTGATAAATGACATGAACTTACGCTTTGGGCCTGGTATGTAGGAGGCCAATGATGCTGCAGTCCCAGGAGGCTTATTGTTTTCCAAACTGTTGCCATTCCCCCACTAAAGCTAGACATTTCTGGTAGTGCTGCAAGGTTGTCATTTGCAGTTCCTTGCTCTCTTTTGCTAAGTACAGCTAGCTGAACAAGTAGATGTATGGGCTTGTTTACAGAGAACTGAATCTGGAGAAATTTCTCTCTGCTAGAAGTTGGAAAGAGGTCAAGCTTTTGTTTCTCTCTGCCTGCCTGCCTTGTTTGCTTTTGTAGGACCTCTTTCACAGACTTGAAAGTCTGTTCTGTTGTAGGCAGAATCATGTAGAAAAATAGATAGTTATGTTTGTCGGGCTTGTTTGAATTCTGTGATTGGTTGATATGATCCAGATTTGCCAGTATTTGATTTTTCTATACAAGTGCTTGGCTGACTCATCTTAATGAAGAAGGACAGATGAGCTAGTAAGTATCTTTTCTGTTTGAAGGAACTCAGAATGGAGAAGTAAATCTGAGATCCCAAGAGCAACAAAACCTAGGATGGTGATGAGCAGAACAAGCAGCTTTAGAACCACTCAGCTTCTAATGTTCTAAATCTGCCCTGTTTTGACTAATGCATGGGTTGGTTAAAATAACAAGAGTTCTTCCTTTTTTTAACAGGTGTGATAGTGGAGTCAAATCTACTAAACTCAGAAACAGAGGCACGGACGAGCTTGCCTGATGTTCCATATGAACCAGACCTTGATATTGAAATAGACTTTCCAAGAGGTATTTTTTCTGTCGTTTTAATAAGTATTGTGAAATATACATTGTGGGTGACCATTGTACTTTGTTTCATCATCCTTTCAGAGTAGCTTTATTTGCTTGCAAGATACACTTGACTGTTAGGTAAAACTTCGCCATGTCTTTGCAAGACTGGAGACTTCTGAATTAGTTCCTCCATCTTTCTAAATATACAGTATTTGAAACAGAATGCAAAGAAAAGGGAGAATTAACCTTTCACAAATGAACTTGGCTGTATCACTTGCTTTTGGACATGGATTTAGGAAAGCTATTTTGAAGGCCCAAAGACTCAGATGGCATGTGTCATGGAAAACAATAATGAATGCATTCTTCAGTCACCAGGTGTTTCCACGGGGAAGTGGTGGTTTAAAGCAGAAATGACAAAAGGGTAAATTTCCCACTCAAGTTTGTTAGAAAAGTGGAAGCTGGTATGCTGCACATCACTTGTGTTACCTTTTATTATCTTGTTAATGTCCATATCCGTATTTGAAAAAGATAGCATTATTTGAATTAGCAAGGAAATCACTACTCTGAGACCTTTCTTGAAAGGAGGTCTTGGTTTTATGTATTAAAATTTCTACCACTCTGCAGAATGCAGGCAACAGTGTCTGTTTCCTTATACCATGTCCTAATCAATCCAAGATCCAAGAAAGCTCCTGGCTGTAGCTAGTGTCTCCCTTGGCATAGCTTCTATTGGACATGTAACACTCATACCTTCCCTGGATAGCTTCTGTATCTGATGTTGAGTCTCCCCTTTTGTCTTGTGCCATAGATACCGGCACTAGATGCCCAGACTGGGTTTCTCAGTGTGCTGTATGTCTAATTTAAAGATCAAGTCTAGGGATTAGTCTGACCTTAGTCTTAGGAAGTTAATTAGCCAGATGCATACTAGATTTTTAACCCTCTTTGTAAGTGAGTCTTGGTAAATGAGAAAGAAAAACCATGAAAGAAAAAAAAAATCAGAGTGGAACAGTAAGTAATAGCAGTTTGTAGCAGATACTTGATTACACTGGAGTGCTTCTGAGATAAGATTCTTTGTGGTAGCAGGAGAAGGACTGGTGTTTAGTCTGGGGCAGAGTTCTTAAGTATTTGCATGTGAGTGCTATTTCATCTGGACCAGTTTAAATGGTGTCTTGAGTAGTAAGGTGGTCAAGTCAGACTAACTATCAGAAGATCATTCAGTTTTGAATGAAGACATTGTTTGATGGCTAAATGAGGGATGAACCATCTTCAGTAAAGTAAATAAAGGTGGAACTTGCAACATTAAATCCATTCGTATGTTGTCTCATTCCACTGTGTTGCCTGAAATAGAGTCCTTTATCCTACCCCTGAAATGTTAAGTAAATAGTATTTTGACGTATTACCCTATATGTTTACCGAAATTACTCTAATGCCCATCATGAGCTAGACCTCCACCACTTGTCTAAATACAGACTAAAATCAGTTTCTCTGAAAGAATTTACATTCTGATTCTTAATGTTCTTAACCAAGTATAATGTGCTATATAAAATATAAAACATTAATAGAAATGATGGAAACACATGAACAAAAGTACATGTAGTAAGTTAATTTGTATTTTTTCCACTCATAGCTGCTCATTCTCACCATAACTTAAACTTCTTAATAACCAAAGAATGTCAAGGCAGGAAAATTGTGTAAG
The DNA here is from genome assembly GCA_020745775.1 of Theristicus caerulescens. NCBI lineage: Eukaryota > Metazoa > Chordata > Aves > Pelecaniformes > Threskiornithidae > Theristicus > Theristicus caerulescens. Next base: position 113,455,421 of record CM036559.1, on the reverse strand, counting down.
GGTCCATAGTAAGAAATGCTGCCTTAGTGACTTGAGATAGTGCTTGAAAATGTTGAGCATTGTGTCCCTTACAATTTATTTAGGAATAAACGTTTTGATAGCTTTGCCTTACTTTCAAAATAAGAATAGGTTTATTTCTTCTTACTGAAATGCAATCTTTGGTAATGTTTATATGTGTGCTTTTGTGGACCCCTTATTTTAATGCACACTGATGTAGTTCATTGTTTTTTTCAAACCAATATTATTCAAAAGATGTTTAGAAATAAGTTTCTGTTACTGTATTTTCAGCAACTGAGGAACTTGATACAGAAAATGAGTTTTTGTTGCCTCCTGTTTTTGGGGAAGAATATGAGGAACAGCCAAGGCCTCGGTCCAAAAAGAAGGTAATTTTGTCATGCTATTAAAAAAAGTCAAAAATTTTCAGTTCTCATACTGCTCTAACATGTGTTACTGCCTATTCATAAGTAATATCCTATCTTTCTGATGTAAATTGATATATTTCAAATAATAAAATTATTTCAATTCTATGTCTGTTGCAGTTAACTGTTGGATTTAATAGGAGTGTGATTTCTAAATTCTGATCCCATTTTTGCTTCACACGGGTAGAACTGTTAATGTAATGTGCTAGTGTGTATATACTTACTGTACTCTTGGTAATGCTTTTCTACATTCTACTTTGAACAAAGCTGTCTTGGTTTAATTTGATAGTAAAATGGTCATTGGCATGACCATGGCTTATACTGGAGCTATAGCATCTCCTATATAAAATAGTTAAAAAGAAAAAAAAATTATTTGCTTGTAATTTTCCCGGATTTTATTTTCAGCCAAAAACCTTAGTTTAGACATTGCAAATAAATTAGCCATATTCTTTTATTTAGAAGGAAACTAACAGGAAATAGAGTTTCTGGTGCCTGGCACAAAGCTGAAACGGTTTTGTTGCAATAACTGCACCAGATATCACAGCTTTAAAAAAACCAGCCAACTTCTAGTAAAACTTTCCAAGAATAAATGTGTCTTTCTAGTTTTAAATTTGGAGTCTAAACTGTTGGCATTATCCACTGGACATTATCCACGTATCCACTGCTGGACATGCTTTAATTTGGGACCAATCCTGGCTTCTCCATTGTTGGGTTCAGTTGAGCCTAGAAGTTGAACTTCTGACATAGATTTGTAGCACCGTTAACTTCCTGCGCATTAACACAATGAAATCCTATAAATACACTGAATTATTTGGTGCATCATGTGTTTGTTGCTTAATATGATAATACAGCAACTCCATTATCAAAAATTATTCTGTCTGTGTTAGGAACCAGTTTGAAAGGCAAATTAGAAATGTCTATCAGCTTAAGTAAATACTGTCCTTAGAAGTATGTTCAACACAGAAACTACCTGCTAAATGAAGCACGTGTTTCTTTACACTGAACATTCAGTTTGTGATTTGGCCTGCAGCTTGCTTATTCTGCCCAGCTGCTGTGTTAATTGCTGTCAGCGGCTGTCAGCGGTGTTAATCACTGTGTTTCAATGGCAGGGGCTGAAGAGGAAAGCGGTGTCAGAATACCAGTCTCACGATGACAGCTCTGAAAACTCAGAGTGTAGTTTTCCATTCAAATACGCATATGGTGTAAATGCATGGAAGCACTGGGTAAAGTCTCGGCATTTAGATGAAGAGCTTCCAGAATTAGAGGAACTGAAATCAAGTAAGTATTTCCAAAACTCTGGCATCCAGATTCTTATTTGATAGGGAGAATTGCTGTACTAGTCTGATTTTCAGCTGGAATTTTTAGTAGAAGTTTTCACATGTCCCTAATGTTCCCACAGTGACTGGGATTATTTTACCACAGAGTTGCCAAACTTTTTTCCCTAGTTCTCCCTACTTAATTCAAAATGCTGGGTCTCACACTTCTTGTGCAAGCCAGGACAGCACCTTCCTGACTCTTTTGACTTTCCGTGACCATTTTGGGTTTTTTGTTTGTTTGTTTTGTTTTTTGTTTGTTTGGGGGTTTTGGTTTTGGTTTTGTTTTTTTTTGCATCCTGTTTTTCCTCCTATCCTAACTCGCCTTGGAGTTCACATCTTTTCTGGACTTCTAAATTGCAAGGGAGGGGCATCCTACTCTTTGTCCTGGAAAGAGATCTTCATCTGAGGCTGGCATTACCTGACTGTGGAGCTCTGACACGAGGTGGCCTTTGCTCCTGTGGAGCCTTGCTGCTCTTTCTGCAGCACTCCTCTGTGTGTACATTGGTACTGTGAGGGAAAAGGGGGATTGCTGCTACTCCTGCTGTTCTTCAGCTCCCACGTGTGTCTTAGCACCCGTGCATTATGCTGATGGGTCTTTGGAAACTGCCGTTTCCCCTGAAGGTCTCTCTACAGCACTGTGTTCATTTCAGCATCTCGGGCCACTTCTGTGTCATCCTCGGCTGTGCATGACAGTACATTCGCCAGTGGGTGATACTGCATTTGACTTTACTCTGGTAGCCTTGTTTATTTTAATACAGACCTAACATTTTAACTACTTAGTATGGTTCGACTCATTCGTTGGTTAGTGGAGAGGACATCAAGCCAGTTTCCCAATCTCCACTCCAAAAATACCCCATCCCACCCTCACCATGTAATAATACTGTTGTATAATGTAGCTTTTTTTTTTTCTTTATTTTACAGCAAAGTCTGTGAAATTAAAGGAAGATCTGTTATCACATACTTCAGCTGAGTTAAACTATGGGTTGACACATTTTGTCAATGAAATTCGAAGGCCAAATGGAGAGAACTATGCACCTGACAGCATCTATTATCTGTGTCTTGGGATTCAGGAGGTTAGTAGAGGCTGTAGAGATGGGAAGCAGAGCTGCTGATTTGGCTCTAACCCATTTCAGTGGAAGAATGGAGATAATGTGGATTTATTGGCTAGGAGCTATTCTTAATATAATGGCTATGATCTGGAACACAGAGAGGCTGCTGTGTAAATCACATTGTAGAAAGCTGTCTGTATAGAAAATGAGTTTGCAGACTCAAATGTAAACTAGTATATTGTAATAATTTTAAGCTTCTTGCTGTGTTAAAGCAAGGAATTTGCAGTCTAAAATGACATAATTTTTCCAAATGCTATGCTTAATTTTATTTGCTAAAGATGGCTTAATGTAAAAGCAGAATGAAACAAGGAATAATCTGTAAAGGTTTTACTAACTCAATTGTTTAGCATACAGTGGAAACAAGCTATTTGAAGTGTCTTTTGGGGAGAGTCTAATTTACTGAATATTGCAGACTGTGGGCGGTGTAGGAATCTCTGCTATATTTACTGTCTTACACACACACACCCCTGCCCCCAAATTGCAATTACATTGTATTTCAAAGCAAAAGGGAGTCAGTTTAGATGTATTGTATGCGAAGGCAATAACATATTACTAGATAAGCTGTGGAATAGCTTTTCTAATTATCTTTTAAGTAGAGGATGTCTTAGTTTTTTGTACAGAAGGCAAATCACAGATAAGCAGCGTTCAGAGCTGAGAACACAGAAAATTTCATTCAAGTTCAAAGGCAGTAAAAAAATGGATGTGTGGAAAGCATGGTGTTCACAGGCTTTGCAATCCCGCTTAAACTTTTTTATACTTAAGGCGGACTTGAATCAAATAACAGATCTTTTAATCAAAATCTTAAAATAAATAGTACTCCACTAATTTTTCTGTATCGAGAGTATGCAAAATGAAGGAGTTAGTGATATCTTTCCCTCATGGTTGAAATTTGAGAAGAGAGCATTCATTGTTTGGCATTTTAGTCAATATTGCTACAAAGCATGTTTCAAATTCAGCTAGCTTTCTGCCACTGCATTTGCATGATCCGCTGTCTCTCTGTATCTTTCTGTTGAATTGAAAATACTCAAACTGATAAACCATACATAGAGTGAGCTATGTGTTTATAAAATGGAACTCAACTAATATCTTTTCTCTTTTCGCCTTTCTCTTTGTGCCTTTGACATTGTCTATCTTGTCTACTGTGAAAGGTAGTTATGTGTAAAACAGTTTTGGTGGTTTTTTTTGGCTCATAAGAACCAAAGTTTGTGTGGCACAACACAATTATTATGAGCCCTAATACGCATACACAACGCTGGAACATGAGAGGAACAACTTGTGGTCATGTTACCATAATTATTGCTTATACTTAGTGTCAGTATTTAATTCAGGTGATGTTAATAACCCCATTTCATTAGACCAATTGTGCTGCTGCTATTCAGACTGGTAGGAAGATGCACCTTGTTCTAAAGAGCTTGCATTTCACACAGGCAGAGAGCAAGTGAGGGACAGAAACATGTAAGCATGTGAGCTGTCAAGGGCTGCAGCCAACATCTGTGTGCTGATGGCAAATTGTGCGTATATGGGTATGTGTTACCCTTCTGAGGAAAACGGCTTTAAACATGTTAGCAGTACACTAAATGCAATGTAGTTGTCGCAGTGTGCAACAGAACTCCATTGGCTTCTAGTATTTTCTTAGTCCTTCTTCCCATCTGACAACCCTGACGTGTGTACTCCTGAAAGACAATAAACTGTCTGCTACTGCATAAAATTATTGGCTCTGTTTAACTCAGAAGGGGCTCAGAGGAGATTAAATTATGCCATTTAAGGATAAAGTTGTGCCAAAGATCAGCAATATTTTGCTAACTTAGAGTAAGTTTCTCTCTTCAAAGGAAGAGAATGTGGAAGCCATGGGTTACAAAAAGAGCACTTTCCCCCCTCCCACCAGAATTACTGCACTCACTGTGGCTAGGTATGGGCTCAGGTCGGAGCTTTTCCTCCTGGGTGGGTTATGGTGTGAGCACAGGGCAAGTGCTCAGGAGTCTTCAAGTCTTAAGTTGTTTTTTTGACTTTGTAAAACAACTGTTTTTCTTAAAGGAAGCACTTGGAAAATCTGTTCCAGCAAACTAGTCCCAGGGTCAAACTTGTACATTTTCTCAATTCAGGTTCATTTGCAGCTGAAATTGTTCTGCTTCCAGCCAGAAATGGTTCAGTAATCATTTTGATAACTCTGAAGTACTGGTCCTGAAAAATATCACACTTAAAAGTAAAGGTTGTTGCATGGTCAGGCAGTCATCTAGTGGAAAGGGTTCATGTAGAAAAAGGTATTAGCCTGTCTCGCTCCCCTGCTGCATCATGACCTTCATTCTTTGTCCCAGTGCAGGTTAGGGATATTTCCCCCCCCCCCCCCACGTGTAATAATGGGGTGGTTTGGGCAAAATTCAGGCTAATGGAGCTTGGGAGCTGTTTGTCTGAAGGTGCTGTGGGCAGTGATTCAGCCTGTTCTCCACTGTGGGACTCAGAGGTATGTTGGGTTCCTTCCCGGTCTCTGCAGTTCCGTTAGTGCTCATCTCAGACGGAAACTGCTTCTGCTAATCCTGGCCCCTCTAGAGTTTGTAGAGTAGCAGAGCACAGCGTTATGGTGTGGAAATAGAGGTCTGCAGATGCACGTTGGCTATTGTGTAACGGGGGAGACTGCAACACGACATCATTCTTCTGTAGACCCTGAGGTGCTAACGGTCCGGGGCGCTTCACAGATTTCTACCGGGATGTCAGGGTTTAGCCAAACACTTATTCTGAACCAGGAAACAGAAATATTTTTAGTTGAGTTCTCACAGACTTGTGTAGGAATTGGTTTTGAACCAGTTTTCAGTTCGATTTCAATTTCACTGCCAGCGTTCAGTGTGAGCGTTTAATGCAAACCAGAGAAAAAGAAAATTCATGGAGGAAAAATGTGCCAGGGAACAGAGGGGCAAACCCCATGAAGCTTACAGTAAGCTGTATTGTCTGGTTTAGAATTGCTTTATAAAATCAAAACCAATATATGTAGAAACAGGCACATTTTGGGAAATATTGTGCTTTGGAGAATTAGTTGAACATATCATAAAAAATAGTTATCTAAATGAAGATACTGTGTTGAAGACTTCTAGGAAGTGTATTCATTCATTTTTCCTTATAAAACTAAGTGCAAAGATAAGGAAGTCAAGATATGCTGAACTGCCTGGTATAAATGAGTGCTGTGTTTAAGGTTATTTCAAGTATGGTACAGAAATAGATGCCATTTCCAGAAGTGAGTACATTTTTTGTGTGTCACTTTTATTATATTCACTAACAACAGGCTTGTTCACGCAAAGATAACACTGAAGTGGAAAATTTAAGAAGCCAATCCTCTGTTTCTTAGAAATGTCTCCAGAGAGGATAATGTCAAATACTTGTATAGCCCTCATCCGTTAATTCTTGGTAAAGGTTCAGAAGAGTTTCTGTCAGTAAGGTCCAGAGGGTTAAGATAATTAGACTGCAGAATAAGCAGGCACCTTGCACCATCCTATCATTTTTCCTGCACTGCTGCATATCATTACCACAAATATATGGGGTTTTTTTTGCTCCCACTTCTGTGTTGAAGATGCTTTTGTCCGTGTCGAGTTCACATTTAAAATAGCAGGTTCTTGCTAAATGTTTTTTTGTTGTTGTTTCTTTGAAGACCTAGGTGGAGGAAAAGATAAATTAGTTGTTTGTTTTTTTTTTTTTAAATTACTTCCCATTCACTGATACAATGTTGCCCACAAAAAAAATTTAGAGAAAAATGTTAGAGCTGTAATTAACTTATGATTTGTATCCAGTTAGAAATTTACAACATATGTCATATTGGAGGTAACTTTTAGCTGCTAAATATTGGGTAAGTGTCATTGCTTTATTTTTAGGTACTGTTTTTTTATAAAAGTGCAAGCATTGTAGTGAAAAAGAACCCTATAGCACAGGATTTATTCTAATCTGGAATTGTAAATATTGTCTGTGTCTCTCTCTTCTGTAGTATTTATATGGAAGTAATCGAAAAGACAACATATTTATTGATCCAATTTACCAGACGTTTGAACAGGAATTAAATAAAATCCTTAGAAGCTGGCAACCAAGCATACTTCCAGATGGTAATTTTCTTTTTGGTCATGTATGTTTTTCATCTCTTAACAGTTCTGTATTCTTAAGCATGTAGATATATACAAACATTTTATGCATTGCAATAGTAATTGATTACAAATCATAAAGATGTCATCTAAGAGTTCAGTTAAGACTGTACCTGTCCTTATTGTCTTATTTCTTGGTAATCCATGCTGCAAGAGTTGATTTTGCCACTGCCTCTTAATCTTAAATTGACTATCCATTTTTAGGAGAGAAAGTTAGAATAAGCAGCTGCTCTTTGACCTGTACTTTTTACCTGAGCTGAGTTTATTTTTTTGCCCTTTTTTTTCCCAGATGGGAAGCAGGCAGGCGCTGGACTATGTGTGGGTAGGGCTAACAAGCTGTGTATTTTAGTCCTTCTCAGCTGGATCGGGAGGACTCTTTGCTATGGGCCTTCTGCTCAGGAGGATCATCAGGTCATGGAGAAAACAGGAATTTTCCCCAGCAGATCGATATTGGTGCTGAACTGCAGAATCCACTGTTCTTCCATCTTTCTCTCAATCCTCTCTTGAGTGAGGGCTCGTCCTTACCAGCCCCTTTCTTCTCTCTTCTTGATACTGGCTTTTCTCTGTATAGCTCTGGAGAGCCTCTGTATAGGGCCCTCCCTATACCTTGATATGGCCCAGGAGTGCTTTCCAAATGAGATATCCATTAGCAATAAGAAAGAAGAAGGTATAGCTATTTGGAGGCCTTGCCTGGGCAGAATAAAATGAACTGAAAAATACGCTTTTTATGAAGTGATTAAGATTAGCCCCTTGAACATTTGGTTTTCTGTAATAACATGAGGGAGCTGTATGTAAGCAATACTGTTGTAATTAAATAGAAATGTGTTCTGTGTGAAACTGCCTATACTGATATTTCCCATTGACTGCCTCTTCCTGAAACAGTGTCTGTGTCTTTAAGAGGTGGTTTTGAGGGTGTGGACATATAATTAAATATGCATATTAGAGGCTTCTGTCATGAGCGTTTTGTTAAATTTTACAGTAAACAGAAACTTGATTCTTTTGCACCTGGACAGTTTATGGGCTAATCCACTGTATTTTCTCTAATATTCTTTTTTTGAAGGATCAATATTCTCTCGAGTTGAAGAAGATTACCTTTGGAGGATTAAACAGCTAGGATCACATTCACCAGTTGCTCTTCTGAATACTCTGTTCTACTTTAACACTAAATATTTCGGCCTGAAAACAGTGGAGCAGCACTTAAGACTTTCTTTTGGCACTGTTTTTAGACAGTGGAAAAAAAATCCTCTAACAATGGAAAGCAAAGCTTGTCTTCGATATCAAGTGTCTTCCCTGTGCAGAGCTGATAGTGAAGGTAATATGCAATTCCAAAGTAAGTATTTCAGGAGCATCCACCCTGCACTCCTCTGAGGGATCTCTGGGCAGCTTGCCAGGAGCCAGAGGTCTGCCTTTGCGTAAAGTTTAGCAGCTCTCAGCTCCCGGGTCTCTAATTGGGGTGTGTGGTCCATGGAGACCACAGGGTCTCTGTGCTAAATGATCCCTTTGAGCCCACTGGTCTCCGTGCTAAATGCTGCGACTTTGTTGTGGCTGGAGGTTGCATTTCCAGTTTGCAGATATGCATAGCTGTGGTGACTGCATTGCAGTGCTTGGTGGGCTGCCCACTCTGGGGTGTTTACTGAAAAATGTAAAATAACTTCGAATTCTGGCTTGGATGTTGTTGATTTTCTTCTTAAAGATAAAATTACTACTGGAAAAAGGAAACATGAAGATGATGAACCAGTATTTGAACAAATTGAAAACACATCTGATCCGGCTAGATGCCCTGTGAAAATGTTTGAGTGCTATCTGTCTAAAAGGTACGTATGATAGGGGGTAATACAGAAGTGGTCTAGAGTAGACCAGGTGCAAACGGGAAATGTTTTGATGCAACGTGAAATACTCTCAAGCAAAGGGAATAGATTGAGATCTTCTGAAAAACAGCTAAATGAAAGCACTGAAATCTCCAGTTCTGTATCTGGCCAAGATGTGCAGAAAGTGTGGGAGCAGCAGAGAACTTTAATGTTAATTGTCAGGGACTCCATCTGGGAATGACAGTATGATTCAATTTTCTCACCAGGAAACACCAAGTATCTCAAGATAATTACCAGCAAGGGATCTGGTAGGTTTTGCTACTGAGGGTTTCATTTGTGAGGTCCCTGTTTCTTCAGCAAGAATTGGATTGAGACAATGGATTTGCTTAAGTTACCAGGAATTTGAAATGTAGATGCTTTTGAAATACCTAGTTTGAAAGCATGTTTAAAATATCTTGTAGTAGAAAAAAATACTACTGACAGTAACCCAGCATTTAGAAATAGCTTGTGTCCTTCCACTCTGCACAGAAATTAATACATTAAAAAGAAAAGCTTAGGCAACTCTTAAAAAAAAAAAAAAAAAAAAAAAACCAACAACACCCCAAACAAACCAAAAAATGAAAAACCCCACTCAATTTAGCAGCTAAGCATTTTGGAAGTGTTTGAAAACAGGATTTCATGGGAAACACTTTTCTTTAATTGGAACAGCCATTCAAGTGACTGATTTTAATGGAGATTTTATGTAACTCTAAGTGAAATATAGGCAAGTGATACCAAAGAAATAAAATCGCATTGTATATATGACACAGTAAATCAAATGAAGTATGAGACCCAATGTGTTAGGAAACAGCATCTTATTCTTAAAAGTGAAGAAAGAGCTTATGCACAATGTAGGCAGAAAAGCAAGTATGTGATGTTACAGAGAGAAACATGTGAAGAGTGACTTGTGGTCTGTTAATGCAAGCTCCTGTTTTTCATAAACTCAGTTGATTCTGATTGTTGCAGGGGGATTTTTTTTTTTTTTTGGCTTCACACCACCCACTGTCATGGTTTGGAGAGGGTATATCACTAAAAGGTGAAGCTGGATTTTTGAACTGAGTTACAAAGCCAGTTGGGGGGAGAGAACAAATAATTTCTTTTTTTTTTTTTAGAAATGTCTCAACTTTGGGGAAAAGAATGCACTTAAACCCATTTGGAGCATCATTTGTGCTGTGGTTTCAAGTCCTGCTGTCTTACAGATATTGGTCACTATTGCTGACTAGAGCAGCGGACTGCTTCTCCTGGTTCCACTTCTAATAACATACACCTCACGTCCTTGATGAAATAATTTTAATAAAATATTTAACACTTTAAAAGCTATTGTAAAATTTAAGGTAATGCCAGCTGTTTGAAATATACTTTGCAGTTAGGGGACAGTTGCAGCTGAAATTTCAGGATCCTCTCATTCACAGCTATGAGCACTGTATCGTTGCTTGTTCCTATAAAAAAATACTGGCTTGTCAAAAAAAGTAGGAAGGGGGTTAAAATATTTAAATTATTAGAATATTTTAAACTGTCATATTTTGGCTTCTCATCTGACTCTTAATCTGATTTATGTGAGAGTAGAACAAGCCAAAATTCACCCCAGCAGGTGAAGAGCAACACCTGAAACTTTTATCAGCTAGTTTGGGAAGACAAGCTGATAAAAATTCTTATTTTCACCAAACAAACATGAAATTCAGTTGACCTCTGAAATCTGCAGTATTTTTGAAGGAGGGAGCATGAGTGAGCACTTGTACATGCAGAACTGAAAATTATTTTCCGAGAGTTGCATAAATGGACAAAATGCTAGAACTTCCTTGAGGGGTCTTCTCTAGTGGCTTAGAGGATATGTCTGAGCTGGATCAAGCATGTATATGAACTCTGAAGTATAGCAGGTCAGGAATTAAAGGATTTTAAGACTTCTAGTGACCAACCCTTTAAGTAAAATAGGAGGAGGAGGAGGAATTTTAGCTTGTTGTATTTCTGTGCATCTCTCAGAACTACCGTCGTTGACTTTCAAGGGAACCCCAGGCTCTATATTCAGAGATAGCTGCATCAGGCTGTGGTGCAAGCCATTACTGGTGTCAGTGTTGGGCCTCTCTGTAAATCTGTCAGTCAGGGGTTCCTAAATAGATAGAAAGTACTTTCTGGTTTAGCAAGTCCTGGAGCTGCAAATTTTTGAAAGCTGGAAGAGTCTGTGGTCTCCCGTATGCTTGCTCAGTCCCGGCGTCTGCTTTTGGCTGCTCTGAGGACACGGGACTGGCTGGGCTCGGACCAAACCCAGCACGGCTCCTTCTACGAACAAGACCGCGTTTCTCCCCATTAATCTTCTTCTTGCAAGTTGCCTAAGTACGGTTAGAGTGTTGTTTGCAGAGGATGTCAGAAGTGCTAACGTACTGTTCTGTCCTGCGAGGCTGTTTTTCTAACCCCTGTATTTCCTCCCTGTAGCCCACAGAATCTGAATCAGAGGACAGACATGTTCTATCTGCAACCAGAGTGCTCTGTCTCCGCGGAGAGTCCCATCTGGTACACTGCCACTTCACTGGACCGCAACACTTTGGAAAATATGCTCGTACGGGTTCTTTTAGTAAAAGATATTTATGATAAAGACAATTATGAACTGGATGAAGACATAGATTAAAACAAACTTCCAAAAACCGTCAAGAAAACAAACAGCATTAGATATAGTCATGCTGCTAGACCTTTACTATGGAAAACATTTCAAGTTTACCCTTTGTTTTATGAGTTTTGTAGCAGTGTGTACCCTCACCTGGGTATTACCATGTAAATAGTCTGTGAGTGAAAGTTTCCATTATTCTGCATAGTGGTTTTAGAATACATAACAAACACATTTCAGATTCTTTTTTTATTATTTATTTGATTAGGTATGTTTGTAACTTTTTACATTGCAAAATATGAATGAGAATGTGCCATGTGTAATTTTTTTTTCCCCCCCTTGTAGTAAGAGACATCCATATTGCACAACTCTGCTGTTGGAAGCTCCCTTGAAAGGAGGCTCTTTTAATGGGTTCTTAAACCGGATGGTTGTGTATGGGTAGCACTACTAAAGTTTAGAACTTGCTGTGTCTTTCAGAATTTTTAAATAAATTGTAAACTAATAGGTTTTTTACTTTTTAGTTACTGAAGCCTTATAAGGTTATGTAGAGAGATTCCATCTTATGTACCAAAAATAGACAAAAGAGAATGCTGTCAATATTGGTGTACTGTAATGTGAATCTATTCTGGTGAAAACATTTTTTTGTTGCCCTTATTAAAACCTTAGTGTCCTTTCCTTATTTGTGACTCTCTCTCAATTGCCCCTACAAATAAAATATATATATATATATAAAAAAAAATAAATTACTATAAGCTTAAAGCATGTGGTCATCAAGACATGTATTTTGTAAAAAACAAAAACAAAACCCCCTAAAAAAAAAAAAAGGGAAAAAGAGAAAAGAAATGTCTGATGACAATGCTATATAATTCTTTTCCTCCTTTACTTTTCTGAGCATAAATGCCGGTACCTCATACTACTGTAAATCTGTCCTTTGTAGCCTTAGCAAAAGGGATTTTAATGCTGTATTACATAAAGTAATATGGTATGCTAAATTTTTAACTTCTGTTTGTCTTTGCGTTGCTGTATTTAAATACAGTCAATACTTGACTATGGGTGGGAAAATTCTTTTAACTTAATGCCTCCATTCAAAAGCCATATGAGACGTGAAGTTGCAGAAAGTTGAAAGATAATTTTTTTGAAGAAAAGTCCTTTCATTTGTTTTATATTCTTTCATTGTGCTTACTTTGCATAAGGAGTCTGATTTCCAGATATACGTTTCGCTGCTTAAGTTTTGTTACTTGCTCTTGGTTAACTGATGTGAGCAATATGGTGGTTCACGCAATGGTTTTGCTATTGTACTGAAAAAAATGTAGTAGAATATTCTACTATAAAGTAGTCATAAGTTTGGCTCTCCTAAATGGTGTTAAGCATCTGTTGAGAGGAATCATCTACTAAAGGGGAAACTTTCTGTGTATATTTATTACCACCTTAGGATTTATTTCTTGCAAGGGCTGCATGGCTTTTTCATTTTCCTTAGCTTAAAAGAATGCACATAGGGACACCTCTTTCTATATAGAGAAATAAAGCTTCAGTTGCTTTGTTTTGTTAAGCAAGTTTATTTAAATTTCTGCTATTCTTGTGTGTCCGTGAGTATGTATTAACTTCAGATATACCACTATTCCCAAAGTAGATGGAGATGTACATGTTTAATTTTTCATTTTTTTTCTGGTGGCTCTACCCTTCCTGTGAAATGAAGAAATACTACCCAGCACCAGTCAGTAGATCACTAACAGCTTCAATGTTCTTTTTCCCTTTGTGAGTAAGCATGTAAAACTTAGTTCATTAAGGCTTGTTTTTTTCAAGCAACAGCCGTAGAATGTGCCCATGATACATGCAAGCGATAAAATCAGAAATTGTAATCATCGTTTTGTTCTGGCCTCTCCAGTTGAACACCTGACTTGACCATAAGTTAAATTTTATGTATGGGAATCATTGTTACTAATTACCTGCCCAAAATGCATCATGTTCTTAACTTGAAATACTTGGTTTAAACATACATTTCAGTTATTTGATAAATAGCAGTAAGGATCGCTTGTAGCCCCTTCTCTATAGTTCAGACTTCAGGTACTTCAGCAGGGCTTTAATCACTTTCTGTTTACGACAGTGTTTAAATACAAACACACTTTTTAAAACTACAGACTTCTAATGTGAAGCTTGAAGTACCCTAAATCAGGACTAAAGTTAAGTATGTGTGTGTTGAGTGTTTTGTCTTAGAGTTTAAATTCTTGTTCTCAAAATCAGATTACCGCTATTTTTTAAATAATAAGGTCAGTTTTTAATATGGTATGCTGTACAACAGATGTGTGTTTTCAGTGTCATTAGAAAATAATGAATGCCCCCTGAAGTTTATCAGAAATCACATTATTATCCTAAATTCTTCCCATTTTCTACCCACTTTCCACATCAGTAAAAATATTCAAGTTAGGTTTTGAAATAGAAATTTTTACACATAGATCCGTGTTGGAAGTATAAAGGTGGTTGTCAAGAAAGTAACTTTTATTCCAGAAGATGGAGCTGTTCCATCATCAGCAATAATGTTTTTCAAGTGTTTAGTGTGTTTAGATCGAACGTTGTAAACTGCTGAGATACTGCAGTCAAGAATGCATCATGGCTCAATGTATGCATTTTATTCCTAAATTTGAATGATGATGCAAAACGCAATAAAAGGCCTTAGTTCTGAAGAAATAAAGCCATGCAATTTGATAATAATTAGGAGTTCAGGGCAAATACATCTTTTTTTTCTTTGTAAGAACTGTCAGCAGCTGGACTAGAATCAGGTTGGTATCATTGAGTTACCTGCAGGTTGCTGTGCAGGAAAACAGACGATGCCCTGTTCTACACAGAGCTTCCAAGCAATGATACATATCGGGAACCTGCCCTCGCTTTCCGCCTTGGGAGGGCGTGCAGTGGCAGCCTGGCTGTTCTGGCCATCCCTGGGAGCTCTGGCACAGCTTGCCTGCGAGGTGCGGCGTGGGGACTGCGCTGCTCTGCCCGCACGGAGCCCTGCAGACGCTGCTGGCGAGGCAGTTCGGCCTAGACGGGATCTTCCTGGCTTCCCAAACCATGCCAGCACGTGCTCTGCATCTCCTCAGTTTGAGATCTAGTTTTGAACAGTTCACCGGTAAAGTAGTAGCCTCAAGATCCTAAGGAAATCAGATGGCAGCAGTAGGCAAATTACATACAAAATATAGTTCAGCCTGAGAAATAGTGAAAAATTCATGCAATTTTCAGAAAAGAAACTTGCTTTGTTAGTCATCTTTTTTTCTATAAATAATTGTGTGCAGTCATTGAGGAAAATGCAGCTTTTTGTAATTACTGAACTAAGCATAAATTATGAAAGTTAATTTTTATTGAACAAAAAAGGTTGTGGTTGTGGAGTAATTTCAATGTGTACAATATTAATTCTCTTTAAAATGCTCATGGTGTGACTCTGTAATGCAGCAAAATTTATTTTCTTAGTATCTAGGACTTTGGCCTGTGAGAGGCTGTGTGAATAGGTGGGAAGCCAGGAGAGGTGGCCCATAAACCTTGCAGTCCCAAAAGGAGGAGGTGTGTGGGATGGAAGAGGAAAGGCGTGAGTGGTGGTAGGCACTCACCCCATTTCCATTTTCGCTGACCTTTTTTATTATATAGAAGGTTTTTTTTCTGTTATACTTTCCCACTTTTGTCTGTTACTGTTAGCAAGGGCAGTTAAATATTTTAATTTCCATTTTTGTAAACATCCACTTTTCAGTTCGTTACACTCGTGTTATGTGATATGCATTACATGTAAGACGGAGTATGATGCAGAGTAAGTGGAGTGGGAGCTTTTTGATTGCTCTTGCACTGAATGTGGGGACTGAAATTCAAAGTTTTTTAAGGTAAAGAAGTCATCAAGATTTAAAAGGGTGTTAGACCCTCACATGTGACCCTCTGGGTTATAATGGCAAATGCTAACAATGCTTTGGAAGCACTGAAGGTTGAGTTACCCTTTGTTTAGGGTTAGAGCGAAGCCGTAGGGTTCGTGTGAGGGGTCTGAATGTGGCCGCAGCGCTGGACACGCTGTCCCCAAGGGCTTGGTTAAGCGTGGCAATTTCTGTTTTCTCAAGTCAGAAATAAATCTTTCTTGTAGCAGCTTTTTAATTTGAAATGTTGAAACCTGAAAGCCTCAGCACATGAGCCACAGCATGGATGCTTGAAACCAGCATGTAATGAGACATGTGCTTCAAAACTTAGGCTGGTGTTAGCGTCTGTAACGCTGATGAGCCATCTCTTGGACAGCCACAAGCACAGCAGGCATCTCAGACGTGCAAAGATGACGTGGGGATTAGTGCCCGCTCGTTGTGCCGCTCCGGTCGGAGCTGGCAGCCTCTGGCGAGCGGCTCTGCCTTGGCAGGGCCCCAGCTCGCTGCGGGCGCTGGTGGGCAGCGCTTCCCCTCTCCTGCCCGCAGGCAGGGCAGGACCTGCGCCGCACTCGGGGGCATCTCTTGTGCTCCTTCCTTTGCTATCAGGTTGTGTCAGAGTTTCTTGTTGTCGGTCTCTGATGGAAAATGTGTGACTGCAACGTGAGCCAAGTTCATGATTGGGTGCGAAATAAGCCTTGGGCAGGGAAGGAGCTGAAATGAACATTCCACCTCTTCCTTACACCTTAATAAGGCATAATTGCACCATAACATTACCTTTACAAACCCCCCATCCCCACCCCAGTTCTCACAGGCAAAATACCAGAAAGGATTTGAGTGAGACACTAGCATGGTAAAGACCTTCAGGGATATGTGTGTGTGTGTGTGTGTGTGTATGTATGATGGTGACTAGACAAGCTGATATTGATGGGCAAGGAGAAGGGACAGAAAAGATTGACTGTATCCATTTTGAACAGTTAACAGGATTTAGGAGCGTGGGTTTAATCCATACGCTGATGATCCCTTCTGAGCTTCCAAGTTCCCGCATAGCCTGGCTCGGAGGATTTCACCCAGTGACTGCTGTATGCTGTCAGTGGACATGGAAATGAGGTATATAATTAAAAGTGCTTAGTCTGGCTAGTTGTATTTTCAGGATATCAGTATGTTGGTGTTTCCAAATACCATGTATCTGAGAAATATTTGTATTTCCTTACCCAAGAACCAGTTGTCTTCATGGAGTAAAGCCGCTGATACAGCAATCATGGCACATTTGCATGTGCATGATTTGAGTAGGGAGGGATGCAGTTAAATCACTGTATTCTGTCCCAGGTACCGGTACCAGCGAGTCATCACAGCACTTGAACTAATTGTTTAATCAAACGTTTTTCTACCTCCAGTGTCCTTTTTTTTTTTTGTTTTCTTTTTTGCGAAATGAAAGAAGAAAATCTCTGAAGATAGCTGAGTCCTTGGTAAAATCCTTCAAGGACACCGTCGGTCATTTCCTCCGTAGCTGGCAGGAGGATGTGAGAGCTGGCTGCGGGTGAGGAGCAACAGGGTGACCCTCTTGTTTGTCATAGCTGGGAAAAGCAGCCCCAGATTGTTGCTGCCCTCATGAAGCGTGGTTTTACCCAGGCAAACCAGTGCTGGTGGTAGTCCTGGAAACACTTCTGAACAGAACAATTTCTGCAGATGTTCACAAAAAGCAAATAGAGAGAGAAAATGAGAGGATCAAGCTCAACTTTGATTTCTTGTTCAAGTAATTTTTCGGATTCCAAGGATGTGAGTATGAACGGGACGTGAACATGATCTGAGTTTTGCTTTCTCCACGATGCAGCATTTCTCAGAGAAGTGGTGTGTGGCACTTGGTGAGGGCCACTTCTGGCTGCCCCCCCCACCTTGGTGCAGGGGACAATGTCAAGGCAGCAGCCAAGCAGCTGTATTCCTTCCTGACGTGAGTGCTGAAAGCTTCCTAGAATTGTTTAAGTCTTTATTTTACTGGTTTTACCTGCATTTACGCAAAATGGTGTAAGTTCGACAGAAGGGCAGATACTGAAAATGCGTGTCCCTCTGCCGCCTGGTGCTTCCCGCTGTGCAGGAGGTGAAAGCTTTGGAAAGCAGGGCCCGCTGGAGCTGAGCAAGGGAGCCAGCAGTTTGGACTTGAGAGGTCTGGAAAGAACAAAACCTAGCATTAAACCAGCTCCTTCTTCGAGCTATGGCTGTTTCCCAAGTTTGAGTTTGTACACTTTAAAATAAATAAATAAATAAATAAATAAATAAATGCTTTGGGTGGGTGGTTCTTCCCACACACAAGCAGGCTGTTTTGGTTTCTCTCAGAGGAACTCCTCAAGGATAGGTCGTCTCCCCAGTACAAGCAGAGTTAGGTTTATTAGCGTCTTCTTCTTTTATTTATGTATTCATTGATTTATTTATTTAAATAATTGTTCCTGGGTCACAGTCACAGGGAAGTATTCAAAGCATTAGTGGGTTGTGTCATGTACAATGTGCCTAGATAACTTGTAAGTCTCCTATTTTGTTTTTACACTAAAATTCTGGTTCATAAAACATAAAATCTCCTTGTCCTTTCTGGGAAATGAACAGGAACATCCTTGTCATCTGTGTAATTTAAGCTACTGACATTTCATTTGTGTCAAACCACTAAAAGTGCTTTACTGGTTGAAAATATGAAATATTGTTTTATTTCTTAGTATGTTTGCTGAGTAAGCAGTATCCTTCCTCCAGTCATGAAGATGATTTCTGCTTTCAGCATGTATTACGCAAGGCAATATAAGTGTAGTATTTGCATGTCTAGTCTTTAATATTTTTGTAAAATACCCTACTTGGAAGTGAAGAGGAAACTTTTCAGCTCAGGGTAAAGCTGTGTCACTAAGGCAAAGGAAGGGGCCCACCATCATTGCAAAATTATCAGCCTTGGTACCTCTGGAAAAAAAATAATCCCAAAAGTCTCCCCTCCTCATTACATCTAAAAATATTTTCTGTTTGTCTTTTCTCTAGCCCCAGACATGACATCCATAACAACTCTGTGGTGGTAACCAAAAGAATAAATATCGAAAGATTTACAGTCTGATTTCCATTAACTTAAGAAATAAAGCTTTTTTTTTTTCCCCTCTGATGAGTTCTGGCTGTATCAGTGACCTTATCAGGAATAAAGGTGAAAGTTTTAAAAAATAATAAATAAAAAAAGACAAGTTTTGAAAGACAACAGGAGGAAGAGCAGTCTTTGATAGGCTTAATGTCAGCTGAGGGAACTGAAAAGGAAATAATTTGAATTCTCTAGCAGCGTGTCCATTCAGTTCAGGTTGGTTGGAGGGTAGGAGCCCAGGTGTCTTTTGCAATGTACAGGCGTGTTCATATATGTGTTCTTCTATCTTGGACAGCTCCTATAGCCAATGGACTTGAAGTGATATACCTCAAAGAAGTATCTATGGATTGCACTATGTATTTATATATGTATGACTGTTCATCCAGAGAGATACCCACATTACACTGAAGCCGTCATGTCTGCTGGCCTTCAGGCAAAAAGTATTTCTTATAATAAAATCCCACCTCATCCCCAATGGCGATGTCAAATGTGTATTTTTCACGTTTAAAAAAAAGCGTGCTCACCCCCAAGGGAGGACATTCTTGTCTGTGTTGTTGGTGTCTCGTCACGAAATAGCATGATTTCTCCTCCAGCTTCAGCGGGAGAATCCCACAAAGGAAGAGAGAAGGAGCAAGTAACTCCTCACATCAACTAAATCCCCAGAACCACAGGCAATAGCCTAGGTGAGTTAAGTTTCAGTACATTGCCAGAATAAGAGCGAATCCTATAAAATTCCTTGGTAGCTCTGCAGTCAGTTTAACAAGGGACCAGCCTTTGTGCTGCAATTATTGAACTTTCTAAGGATCGGAGCCTAGCACAGATGTGAAAAGGATTTTCTGGGAGAAAGACTGAACGATTTGCACTGTTTAAGCTCAGTAGGGAGGAGGTGAATAACAAGGGATGTTACTACCAACTGTCAAGCAAAAGAATTCAAAATTAGCAAGAGAAGAACAATGCTTCACAGTGTGTTTCGTTACTCTGCAGAAACCCGTTGGGATGTGCTTTCAGGGGGGAGCAGTGCTAAGTCTTCTAGGTAAGGGTGGATGTGGTTTTGCATCAGGAGAGCAATCACAGAAGCAATGTATAGATTTTGTTTGTTTGTTTGTTTAAATGCAAGAAAGTGAAACCTCTCCCCTGTATTTTTAAGCAAGCATCCCAGCTCCTGCTCTTCCAGCAGCACCCTGGGACAGATTTCTGCAGTGCAAGGAGAAACAGGCAAGCAAAAGGGCCTCAGAGAAATAAGACCATCTACAAGTTGTTTTGTGCTCTTGCCTTCCAAAAGGCACAGCCATTCCCAACACAGGGAAGGAGGTTCCTGAGGCCAGGGGGAGCTGTCTTGTGCTGCTATCTTCTAAGATGATTGTTACCAGGAGGAAAAAGATTTCTCAGTGTCAGCGGCATCCTTGCTGCCACCATGGGCTAGAGGTGCACCAGCAGGAGCTGCATTTGGTCTGGTGGAGGAGGCTGGGAGCTGCGGCGCTGTGCTGCTGGTGGCGATGGAGGTGCCTGTCCTGGGAAACGCCTCTCCAGCCCGCTCTTCTGTTTGGCTCCTCCTGTCTGTTAGTTTCTTCTCACTAATGGAGTAATTCCCATGTCCTGCTGGAAAAGGGGCAAAGCAGTGGCAGCTCCACCCTGGTGCCACAGGGTGACCGCTGTGCCCTGCCTGCAGAGTTCCTGTGAGCCTGCAGGGCTGGGAGGGTGAGCAGTGTGAGACCTTCTTCAAAAATCCCCGGGGGTGCATTTGGGCACTAGTCTGGATTCATGTCAAGATGCCCCAGATGTTAACGGATCATTCAGGTTGGGAGCTGAAAACAGTGAGCTATAGCGTAGGTGTGTTGCTCTCCTATCTGTATCGATTGCAGAAGGTGATCTGCCTTAACTGT
Source organism: Theristicus caerulescens (assembly GCA_020745775.1). Classification (NCBI taxonomy): domain Eukaryota; kingdom Metazoa; phylum Chordata; class Aves; order Pelecaniformes; family Threskiornithidae; genus Theristicus; species Theristicus caerulescens. The sequence goes on along the minus strand of CM036559.1, from coordinate 113,435,149 downwards.
GCAGTCCTGGAGCATATTGGCCCTGGCAGGGTTTTGATGTTTTATGACAACAGAGCCTGGAGGTATATCCATCCAGAACCCACTGTGATTCCTCACTCATGTCGTGGTGCACATTAGAGTTGTATCCTAACATTAAAAGAGCAAAATAATAAAAGCAAAATGTTTGTATTAATGTCTCCTGCAGTGGGTAGCCACATGCACCAGCCGTGCTTGAGAACTCCTGGTCTGATCTTTACGTCTCCAACAGACGCCCGCTGGCTCCCCCAGCCACGATGTTCCTGGCAGACCCTAGGGGTGCATGTGAGGGATAAGGAATTTAAGATAAGCTGGCTCGTTTGAATGCAGCTCTGGAAACTCTGCTACAACTTATTTTCGTATGATTCTCAACTTATGGGAGAAATTAGCATTCAACTTCCCAAACTATCGTACAGAAAATGCAGGTACCAAGGAGAGTGCTAGGAATCCTTTAAGGGCTTGGGCTGCTTTTTATTTGAAAAGGTTTTGAGGATGAGCTTTTATAGCCCATGATTTCTAGTTCATGACAATCGCTTTGCTGAACTGTTGCTAGAGGAATCAATAGATCCAAGCTGCTTGTTTCAGGAAGGTAACTAACACAGTAGCAAAGGCCTTCAAAACAGCTTTACTGGCTCTGCAAATTGAGATCATGACTATAACAAGTCATGGTTTGGCCTCTATAAGAGGTCTGTTTCTCTGTGGTTAAGAAAGGCAATACAAACATTGCCAGGGTCAAAAAGGAGGGCCTATCCCAGGATGCCCAGCAAGGTACCAGACTACTTGGGTCAAATTCAAGAAAAAGCAATGTTGTCATCAGCACAATATTTCAACTTCTGAGAAAAACTTCTCTTTGGTACAGGAAGGGAGATCAAGCACAGGAAACTAATCTTCTCATGCATCATTTTCAGCCCATAAGCAACTGGGTTTGGTCATACAGAGATCCCGAGTGAAAGGTGATTTCCTACGGATGCACCAGGTGATAAATATCATTGTGGGGGCACGTCTCACCCAATGGCAGGCAGGCATGCGTGCGCATTTGCTATCAGAGTCTTGCTGAGATCGATTTCCTCAGAAGGAAATCTCTGTGGTCAGAGAAGGGAATATGTGACAGGAGGTCACATCAGAAACGGTTATGGCCAGCACACAGCAGATCTTTCAGATGGAGAACCTGGACTGTCTTGTCTGCCTCAAGGATCAAAGTTTGCTGAACGTAGTCATGCTTGCTATTTTGCCCCCTGCACGCTTCTGGAGATGTTCTGCTGCCTGCCAGGCCACCCAAACTCCCCACCTCCTCCTCTTCAATAGAAACACCTGAGGTGCTGCTGTCTTGCAGCAATTTGTCTTAAACTATACCTCTAGCAGGGATAAGAGGCAGCAGATTTCTTTAGCTGATATGTGGCATTGGTTAAAAAAATAATCATATTTATGATGTTTTTAGATGGCAGCCCTTTAGGCTCATCCCAAATTGAGCTGTCTCATATGGCAGAAAGCCTGACTAAGGAATGCTGATCTTGAAAGAGAAACTCTTTTTCCCTGCAGATAATTTGCAACATCATAGGAAAAAAAAGAAATTCTACATCACCTACTTGATGTTTGATGCATGAAGCTCAGAGGGAAGTACAAGTACATCCGTCATCAAGTGAGGAATCTCATTTTAGAGTTGTTTCCATGGTAGTTTAAGCCTGTACGTGTACATCACTCCCTGGAACTGTGCTGGCCAGAAATAGCCTCTGTGAGAAGGCATCTGTGTGACTTTTCAGTGGTGTGAACCTAATAGCCAACAAACCAAAGAAATACCTAAACTTTTCTGAATTGTTACACAACTGATTTAAGGTTTATTCAATTTGTATGTGAAACCATTACTGAATACAGCACATAAGTGGTGGCCATGATAGGGTAGAAAGCACAGGTTTCCCCTCCTTTTTGTTAGTGCTTTTACCCCCAGTTGAGCTCATTTCACACTTTCTCTATCTGGCCTAGAGACTCTTCGCCTGTTCTATGCCAAAACATTACAGCTTTGGCAGATTTTGGGTGGAGCCCAATCTGCCGGAGAAGGTCCATCCTTGCAGCAGACCCATGCAGCCTGAAACCAAATTGCCTGGCTGGTGGCTACTGCCCAAACTGAGGTGCACGTGGACGTGCCCTTTAGGACTAGACCAGTTGCTGACTGGTGCATCAGGGGTTTTTGCCACCAGCTTTCGTGCGTGGCATAACTCTGGGTGGCAAAAGTGGAAAGGAGGTAGGACAGAAACCCCCAGCACCTTTTCCAGGCCAAGGTCACTGCCACAGAGCAGGGACCTGAGCATATTTTCTCAACTCCAATACTTTGGTCTGAGCTCATGGAGAAAAGGGGTCTATGAAGCGGTTGCTAGCCAAAACTATTTTGCCAAATAGTGTCCCCTTTCACGACAGCCTAGCGGTTTGCAAGGCTGCTCTGGTTTCTTTTCATGTGTTCTTCCAGGCAGATGAGATTCCTCTAAGCCTGCCCAGACCAACCCGCCAAACCCACCCATCAAACCACAAGCCTTTTTGCACAAAGTCAGTGATTTTGGGAGTTGCCGTGTTACTGACAGCATGTTGCTATGAGCACAGGCCACCACTAGCTTCTCCTGGGGGCCAAACCCCGGGTCACCCAGTCCACCCATCCACCTTCCAGCTTCATCACTGTGGGTCTGTAAGGGCTAATCCTCACCTCTGCTAGTGGGAATATTGCAAGAGACAACCCTCCTTTGGCCCTGACAGTAAGACCGATGAACACTGGGAATACAAAACAGGTCCCTCCCTTCTGCTGGCTACCAAATGCATGATATGAGCACTGGAAACCTGGCAAAAGAAAGCGTTTCACAAGGGAGAAGCAGGGAGCTTTTACTTGAACTGCAGTGCAAATTCCCCAGATTGCCTTTGCTTCTTTGGCAAGCTTAGGAATTATTTCCAAGCCAGAGGAAATAGAGGTCTGTTCCGGCCACGATACTGCTCGTCTGCTGCTTACAAGAGAACCTCGAGGTGAAGGTGACTGTGCGCATGAACCCAGCGAAAGGCACAATGGGAAATTGCTGTACAAGCAGTTTCTCCTACTGGGATTGTGTTCATTAGCGATCTCTGAGCACGTGTAACACACCTGAGACAATTTTTTTTTTAACAGAAAATGTTCTTTTAGTACTAAGCATTTTGCATAATAATTATATTTTTCCCCAGTATCAAGTGGTATTTCTTTAATATAAAAATGCTACTTGTATTTTAAGCTTTGTAAGAAGCTCATCTCACAGCAGCTATACCACCTGCTGCCGGGAGGCCCTGATCCAGTGGTGGCTGCAGGAAAGGAAAGCAGCGACATTGGTTTCCATGAGCTTTGGACATAGCTCAGTGGACATACTGTAGTGATTATGTTTCTCAGATACAGTAAGACTTAAATCAGTTAGAATTTTTCTGTAAATGGGAACATTAACTCTGTTTACTATATATTGCTGTAGTCTCTGGCAGATTTGACTTCCATACGTCTTGGGTCAGAAGAAGTTCAACAGTCATCTTCACAGAAGAAACAATATGTGTCAGCAGGCAAGTACCTTATGTATAGTGCTACTGCATAATTTGTACTCATTTTCAACATAATTTTCAGCTGTTCTGTCTCCTAAGTGTTGTGAAAGATATTCTGGCTAAACAGGAATCTCACTGGCAGTGCCAGGCAAAATAGCTCGTGATATATGAGGGAAGGCAGACCGCGGTGCAGGCATCACGCATTTCTCAGTGAGGCAAAAAAGCATGATCAAGAACAGACTGGGAAAATTTCAGAATTAAGTCCATGGCAGTCAATGATAAATTTAATTTGAAGTAGGAATTTTGGTGATCAAAATCAGTTCCTTAAATAATATGTGATGCTGTCAGCACCTAAATTAATATTGCATTAAAAGATGATACATCAGAGCTACCTACTAAAATATATGCTCTTGCAACAGAATACAATTGTTTGAAATCTTTTTCTTTCTTTTTTTTGCCAAATGTGGTGTTGCTGACAAGACGAGAGCCTTTTTATGCCATTGTGTGAGGTGTCTGAGACGGTCACGTGGGCGCGCGCAGCCGGTCCCTAACAAAGCCCAGAGCGCATAACTAGCACCACATACAATGAAAGCTCGATGTAACCACATTTTTGTTAACTCTATGAGAACTCAGGAACACGAACAATGCAGGTCTCAGAGTTTCGTATTAGAGTGAAATGAGAGACGTTAATTACATAGTACTGTTAACAAGCAAAAGATTTCCAAAACATTGATTTTATTCAAGAATGAGGGGGAAAACAGTAATCTAAGTTCACCTCTCTTCTTTTCCTGAACTTCTGTGTCAGTGCTGCTGGTTTCCAGGCATACAGATGTGCTACAATAATGCAGGACAAGACAGAGCCAATATAACCAGACAAATTAAAAAAATACATGATTAAAAAGCAGTTGGAGGGGTGTGGAATTTTGCACTGCACATTTTTCTTTCCTATTTGACGTACCAGAGAGAAATGAAGCGAAGCAGCAGAGTGCTGCAGGAGACCTGCAGCCGCCCCCAGCCGTGGGGCAAGTGGGTGCCTGGCCTGGAGGAGGACTGACCTGGGCAGCAATGATTTGACAGCTGACTCCCTCAGCATGGAAGGAGAGGTGTTGGGAGACAGCACTGAGTCCTGGTGGCCTGGAAGAGGCGACTGGGTCCGAGACAAGAAAGGTTGCGGCCTTATGGGAGTGCTCTGCCACTTCATGTGAAAGTTACTGCAATTTTCCTGACACCTCCTTCATGAGCGGCCGCACGGGGGCCAAGCTCCCTTCATGTGCAGAGCCACAGGAGCACCACGCTGAGGACCACACGCCATGTACACAGGAGCACCATGCTGGGCACCACGCACCACGTATATGGGAGCAACATGCACACAGGAGCATATATGGGAGCACCACACTGTGGACAGGTTTGGATGGTAATTGCAGGTTTTGCTTGTGGCAGTTTTGGGAAACGTTCAGAGGTGAGTTGGGATGACCCGTACGCAGCATCACCACATCCTCCCTCGCATGCAAAGCAATTGTACTCTTGCAAACAGAAATCGCTGGCCTAAACTGGCCATGCCCACAGTCCTGGGTCCCAGAACAGGTAACGTCTGCAGGCCAGTGGAGGCCTTAGCCATGTTTCCTTCTATGTTTTATGGAGAGCATGTCTTGGCTGGGAATGCTTTTCATCAGGAAAGAGGAGCTTTATCACAATTAAAAGACGATGCATGCTGCTGGGATCACTCTTGGAGCTGTGTGGTGTTTGTGGCCTTCAGTTGTCTCTGCTCGAGCCCCATGGACACCTAACACAACTGGGGAATAGGGTCTTCCAGGCAAAAGGGTATGGGAAGAAGTTATGATGGAGTCTCTAATTCCAAACTGAAGATGAGAGCCCTGGGCAACCCACAGTAGCAGCAACAAGGAACGGTGTGGTCTGGGGCCACCCAAACCACTGCCCAGGGAAAAAGGATGTGGGGGAGGCTGGGGAGGGAGCGGGGTCTCTGGCTGGGGACAGGACTGGGGGTGCCTACCCAGCACTCGTGGCACTGGCAACCGTAGCATCAAAAGCTGAAGAAACAAATCTAGAGAAAATCATTCCAAGGGAATGAAAGGAAGAAATTACTCTAAAAGCTGGTGCTCTGCTGCCTGCTGGCAGCCACCCCGTGGGTCCAGCCTCACCTGCTCCAGGCTTCCTATGGGCTCAGATGGCAGATACTTGGATAACGGATACCTTGTGTGACTTGAAGATACACAGAAAAATCATTGCGGCTTTTTATACCAGAACACAACACTGTGGTGACTCTTGGAGTGGGAGAGGTTGAACATCACTCAGTGTTTCAAATCACCAGCACATCAGTAGCCACCTCTGTTAACAGAGCAGCAGTTAAGAGCTGCGAGTGGGGAAGTCCCCTCCATGATGCTGGGATGTCCATCACAGCTCACCCTCTCGGCTCCCTCCAAATTCAGTAAGAGAACAGGCAGTTTTGGGGCACAGCTCTCTGTTGTGCAAATCCCAGTGCGGATATCTGAAGCAAATTAGATGAATTACATTGCAGAAGTGCCTGTCTCTCACCATGGACTCCAAGGCAACATAGATTTACTACCATCTAAACTTAGACAAGTTGAATCCCATCCCAAATGTACTTAAATGACCCAAATAACTCTCAGGATCTCCATTGCTTTTAGCTCATCTACTTATTTTTCTAGATGTAATAGATGTAAACATGCAATATCCTGACCTGTCAAAATCAAGAAGCTGTCATGGAGGGGTGTTAGAGGAATGTTTCTGTGTTAATAGCCATATCACGCCTGGGTATTTTGATAGCCCACAAGAACTTGGGTGTCCTGAGGTGGCTGCACCACAGCTTTTCTGTATGGCTGTGGGCAAATCCACAGCTGGAAAGGAAATGAAATTTCCCTTCCTTGCCTAGGTGCTACAGGGTACAAGCAGGTTGGATGAGGTTGGATGCTACAGTAACTACCGCCACGTAAGTACTTAGATACTGCTTGAAATAATTATTTAACTATTTAACTCTTACTTTTGCTGAGTAAATGGTGATTCAATAGTGAAATAACACCAGCGGGCGATGGATTCTGGAAGAAATGGAAGATCTCTGTGGTAGCCAGCAAAAGGGTCTGGTTTCGGTGGGCAGGAGATGAGAAAGAGTTCCTTTCCCATGGGAAGGGAGCCTCTGTCAGCCGTGGGAATAGTCACACCGATTCCAACACCAGACTCTATTCACATATCAGAGCTCTGTGGCATAAGTGCAAGCAAAAGGGGACGACAGCTGACTGATGCCCATGGGGCTGGACCCAGGTAGGAGGAGAGCCGAGACACAACAGGACCATGAAAGCTACGGAAAGGGCAGGATATCATCAGCCACATTGGAAGAATAAAAGAGATCCACTGTAAGGCAGCCCTGGAACCTGAACCTTAGAAGATATAATGAAAAATATGTTAAACTGTGAAAAAAGGCCCAGCCAGGATAACCAGCCTTTGCAAAATGAGCAGGGAAGATTTTGTTTAATTTTGAAAATCTGAGCAAACTTCCTCAGGGGAGATGTGAAATACTTTGGACTGTGGGATGTCTCGTGTTTTTTCTGTGCACAGGAGTTTGTACACATCATTTTTTGAGGGCTATCAGAGATTTGGGGAAAGCCTGAGTCTAGCTTGATTTTGCCAAGCAAAAAAGAGGCCACTGGAACAGACTGTCTCTTCGTCCTCGAAGAAAATGTGAGCGATTGAGAGAGGAGTGATAAGCACTGTGGAGTAGGGTTTTGAAATGGAAAAACTCAGGCATTGCGGTTCAGATCAATTGGGATTTTTTCCCTCAGGAAAGGGAACTGCCATTGGGTGGACACCGACCATCATTGTGCATCTGGATTTCAGCAAAGCTGGAGAAGATTCGGTTCAGAAGATGAGTTAAATTGGCTTGGCCAGAGGTGTAGCTCGGAAACGTGCAGGTGGCCGCGCTTGTGGCCCAGGAGCAGGGTTATGAGGACAGAGGGACATTTTCTGCCTCACCCCAACCACACCATGCACCTGCCCAACAGCTTTCATTTGGGCCTGCTAAATAAAAGCTAAACTGCTAAATAAAAGAAAGTTCAGACCAAATCCCCAGTCGTGAGGCACCAGGAAGACAGCGCCTGCGGTGCTCCAAGCCAGCCCCATCTTGAGCAGGTTTGCTGTGGAGAGGTGGGTGGCAGAGCCCATGGCGAGGCAGCGTGGACATCAGGTGCCCAGTGCTCATACTCACGGTCTGCTCCTTCAATTTCGTCAGCAGGTGACCCATCAGACAGGCCACAAGGGGAAAAACAAGCAAAAACTATGGCAATGTAAAAAGGGCAATGCAGGCTTCTAGATAGGCTTTTTTTAGTGAGTAGAAGAGGGCAACAGTAAGGAAAACCGATGGGTGCGAACATTAAGACTGGTTAGCAGTTAAATGAGTAGTGATGAATAATGATAATTAAGTGTAAGTAGCAGAGAAACACAAATGTCCAGGGTAAACCTCAAGCTGGGCTTTCTTTTGAGCTTGGGCTTCCTCACCATATTTCCACCTGGAAGCCCTTGGGGCAAAACGCCTGCGTGCAGAGCGCCGGAGCCCTGTGGGCTGGATGCGAAGCCCTCTTTCCCTTGCTCACAGCAGGGCTGTCTGCCCTCCTCCCGTCCCCAAAACCCCGACACCAGCAGCAGCCTCCCTGCCCCTCCACTGGCCCCGAGAGCCCGTGGCACAAACCTGCCAGCAGCTCAGCTCTAGCAAAACTTGTTTCGCTCAGCTTCACACAGCACCTCGCTACCTTTTATGTTCACATTGTTTTGATATGCAGCTCTCTTAAAAGAAAGAGAGAAAAAAGGAAAGAGCTAAAAGAAGAAAGATCTGTTTTGGTTGTTTGTGTCACTCCATAGAGACATGAAAGCTATTTTCATGATGTTATCAGTAAACTGTGTGTAACAAAGTTGAACCATGAAGGTGTGCTTTTGCTCTAGTATAGCTGGATTTCTTTCCTCAGCAATACATTAATGCTGCATTACCTATTACGAACCTAGACAGAAAGATCTAATCAGTAGCCTTCAACTTTTTGACATTTATCCTCATCATATATTACCAGCGTGCCAAGAACGAAAATAAATACCACTAAACAGTGATAGTGCATAAAGCATGAAGCTGATTCCATATTAAATGAGGTTGTCTTGAGCGGTGTCCTATATTTCTGTGAAAGAAGGTTCTTGCTCACTGGTTTAGTTGTTCAGTTTATTTTAAACACATCAGGACATTTTTGGGGGAAGATGGAGATTTCTATCGAGCGGTGTTGGCCAGACTCCAGATTTCTTCTATTCATCTAGAGCTATAACAGCACTGAACACATAGCTGTGAGTGTGAAAGCAATGTTCACCCCTGCATTTTTGTTTCTGCTCAGTCCTCTTGTCCTTTTAGACAGCATAATAGAAGTGCTGCAGTAAGCAGGGTCAAGTAGGATATGCCAGTGAGAAATGTTAAAATGAGACTATAGGCTGCGATTATGGGCTCTAATGTGTGATGAATCCTTTTTAATCACATGATATGAACTAATGTCACCATTTATTATAAAACAACAAAGTGTTCAACTACAGGAGGAATAGAATGGATGACAACTGCATTTTTAAATGTTTTGTTTAAGCAAGTACAGTGTGATCTTTTTAGATAACTAGGAAAAACTGAAGTTAAAATAAGTGCAAGTATTTCCAGCTCATTTCAGTTAGAACAAGTGTCTTTTCAGGGCATGACGATTCATCCACTGAAAAGGGAACGTGCAATCAGTATCCACCTCCATCTCTGAGCTCAAGTGAAAACTAAAGTTGGTTATTATGCTAAAAAAATTTGCAAAACTTTAAATAGATGTTATTAAAGTTAACTAATTAACTAATAAGATGTTATTAAAATGTAAATATAAAAAGTTCAACTCCAATTCTGTTCTAAAATCATTTCTAGTGGTTATTTAATTATAATTTTCTTAAGCTATAGACTTTATTTCATGCCAAAATATAGGAGGAAAAGTCTGAAAATACTACTGTCAGTTCTGACACGTCTTCAACTCTCCATCCAATCTTCTAGTTACATATATCACAAAATATTTCTAGTGTTCAAGACAGTCAAAAACTATTGTACCTGAAGGGAAAGTATGGGGTGAGGCATTCCAGTGCCATCTCATCACTCAGGAATTGTGGTTACAACACAGTCACCAATGTGGGGGCCAGTCTGCCCAGCAACCCCTGTTGCTCCAGATCCTAGAGGTGACTTGTTGAACATATTCTGCCTTATATGACTAATTTAGTTCATTTCTTATCTCATTTAATTCGCAGGACTAGGAAAGGGCAGTAATGCCTAGCAGGGGGTAGTGAGAATATCAGTGGGAAGCACTTACTTAACTCAAGTTGCCAGCAGCCAGGTAAACTTGTTTGATAATAAAATTGGGGACACAATCTCTCTGGGTGGCCTTTTAAACACCTTGGAAGTCCTGGTTGGAAGCACAAAGGAATTGCCATGATTTCCACTGCCTTCTGCCACCCCAGACCAGACTGTCATGCCTCCCTTCCGCACTGCACAACAGCCCTGATTCCTCAGCTTTCTGGAGCAGGAAGCTGCCCTACTCATCTCGTCACCCTGCTCCCTAATCATCACATTTTAACTGAACATTACTATAAAGCTACATGTCACTGCTGCCCTGGAGACCGGCTGTCTCCCCGTGGCCCTGTATGTCATTGGAACCTCAGCAACAGGACGTTATTGGTTTCACAGGTTTGAAATGCATTGATTTAGACAAAAAGTGGCAAAAAAATCTTCATGACTTGGGTTGTAAAATAGTTTTGTAAGAAAAGTTTTAGAAAATGTATGAACTGGGAAATGTAAATTTGGAAGAGGTATACCATGGCAGAATGTCTCATGGGGAGCAACACCGCAGTGACAGAGTGTAAGAGTTTCTTCCATTTCTAGAACTGCAGGTTCATGGCATGTCATGTCACCATTCCTGCACAGGCCCTTTCTTAGCATGTGACCACATTTTTAGTTTTTGAAGGAAAGCTCTGCCTACAATTGTCTGGCTTTGTTGCTGATAGATGATATAAACATTGCCAGAGTTTGCTCTGTCTCGTAGTCTTTCACAGAGTCACAGAAGGGTTGAGGTTGGAAGGGACCTCCAGAGGTCACCCGGTTCAACCCCCTCCTCAAGCAGGGCCACCTAGAGCCAGTTGCCCAAAACCATGCCCAGATGACTTTTGAATATCTCCAATGATGGAGACCTCATAACCTCTCTGAGCAACCTGTGCCAGTGCTTGGTCACCCTCACAGTAAAAAAGTGTTTCCTGGTGTTCAGAGGGAACCTCCTGCATTTCAGTTTGTGCCCATTGCCTCTCATCCTGTCCCTGGGCACCACTGGGAAGACTCTGGCTCCATCCTCTTTGCATCTTCCCTTCCAGTATTTATATATGTTGATAAAATCCCCCTGAGCCTTCTCTTCTACAGGCTGAACAGTCCCAGCTCTCTGAGCCTTTCCTCATAGAAGAGATGCTCCAGTCCCTTCATCATCTTCATGGCCCTTCATTGGACTCTCTCTAGTAGCTCCATGTCTCTCTTGTACTGAGGAGCCAGGACTGGATGCAGCACTCCAGGTGTGGCCTCACCAGTGGTGGGCAGAGGGGAAGGATCACCTCCCTTGACCTGCTGGCAGTGCTCTGTGTGATGCAGCCTAGGATACCACTAACCTTTGCTGCAAGGGCCTGCTGCTAGCTCATGTTCAACTTCGTGTCCACCAGGACTCCCCAGTTCCTTTTCTGCCAAGCTGCTTTCCAGCTGGCTGGCCCCCAGCATGTCCTGGTGCCTGGGGTTGTTCCTTCCCAGGTGCAGGACGTTGCACTTCTCCTTGTTGAACTTCACAAGGTTCCTGTTGGCCCATTTCTCCAGCCTGTCCAGATCTCTCTGGATGGCAGCACAATCATCTGGTATATCAGCCACTCCTCCCAGTTTGCTGTCATCTGCAAACTTGCTGAGGGTACACTCTGTCCCATCATTCAGATCATTAATGAAGATGTTAAACAGGATAGGCCCCGCTGTTGACCCCCGGGTTACACCACTAGTTACTGGCCTCCAACTAGATTTTGTCCCACTGATCACCACCCTCTGGGCCTGGCCATTCAGCCAGTTTTCAGTCCACTTCACCGTCTGCTCATCCAGCCCATACTTATGAGAGACAGTGTCAAAAACCTTACTGAAGTCTAGATAGGCAATATCCACTGCTCTGTGCCGCCTTCTAGCAAGCCACTCATTTCATCATAGAAGCTTGTCAAGTTGGTCAAGCATGACTTCCCTTTGAAGCTAAGATCTTTTTCTTGTGGCAGACAAGATGGGCTGACATCCTCAAGAAAAGATCTCTTTTTTCTTACTTAGATGCTGCTGCTGACTCCCGCTATTCCAGGCCTGTTGAACAGCTATAAATAAACCAAATTAAACCAGTGTATAACTGGGCGTTCTGCAGCATTGGCTTCCTTGTCAAGTAAAGCATAACAGTGACAAAGTAATTATGAGTAATGTAGCTGCACCTCAGTGCCCAGTCATGTTCAAGCTTTACAAAGGCACAATAAGAGAATTATAAAGTTGAGAAATCCGAGAAATCAGGACAAAACAGGAGAGTGAGAAAGAAAGAAAAAAGCACTAATTCTGCACATTTCTACACAACAAGTGGTGAAAGAGAGGGAATGACTCAGCCTAGGTTGGATGGGAAGTCGGCAGCAAAGCTGGAGCCTAAACCTGTGTCTTAGTCTTTCTCTAGTTCCTCAACCATAAAATTATTCTTACGCTCTCTATATATGGAAAATCTCCCCTAAGTTTTTGATGCAGGATGTCTCTTATGAATTACAATCAAATTATCCTTTACGTGTATATTTGCAAAGCTTACATCTCATTAACATTCACATGTGTGTCAAAATTCGCAGAGGAAATCATTGCATCAGGTTAGCATATGAAATCTCTGAAACCCAAGGCAAATACTGTCTTCCCTGGAGACAGGGAAGTGCTGACATCCATGGTGAAACAGGACTTACTGGAGAAGATGGACACAGACCTGGCTGTATGTCAGAAAATCATTTTCTGTAGCCCTGAGAGTCAGGCGGCTGCAGCCAGGAAATATGATTCACTTGTCAGCTCTGTATCACTTGCCTTCTTCATACAGGTTTTTTCTTGATGTGAACCCCTTTCTACCATTATTTCAGTCTCTGAATACCTGTCAAGAGCACAATGCAATGTTCTGCACTTGAAGGACAAGACAAAGCACTGCAAAAAACAGGTGAAATGAAGAAGGCAGCTGCTGATCGTTGTGTCCACAGTACTCCCTCTTGTTTGGTTTCTGTCTCCCTTACAGTGATGACAGCGACAGGAGTTCAAAATGCAGCCTTTGGATCAAAAACATTTTCACACAGCTCTGCTAGAAGGAAAGGGAAATTAAGGTCAAAAAGAAAGGAATACCACTGTGTGTTATCAGAAACCATGTCCATGGTTTCCCTACCCTGGAGCTGCATGATTTACTGCAGAACTGAAGACAATACTGCTAGACCATTGCAACACAGTGCCCCATCTAAGTGATCGACATGGAAATTTTTTATGTTTTAAAAGTACAAAGTTGAAACGGACTAAAAGAGCTAAAGGGAAGCTCAGTCAAGGAAAAGCATGCTGGAAAGACTTTAGGAAGCATTAGAAGAACAAATCATCAGCAACAGAAAAAAATCCCTAAGCCACTCAAAGTTCATTCAGAGTACAACAGTTTGTTCTGCATTGGGTAACCAGCATAGGACATTGTCTTCCTTCAAAGCTCCCAGGAGAACTGATGTTCAAAGCAAGGTGTTGCCCTCTGAAGCTGGAGAAAGAGAAATGTCAGAGGACACCTGGCTATTTATCCTTGTTACCGCCTCAGGAGCAAGGATTGTGTTTTTCATGTGAGTAGAATTTTACAAACTCCCTGAGAAACCAGAAAGACCTGGCTTGATTATTCAGTGATGGCATCTTCTTGCATCGGAACACACTCTTCTCAGAGAAAAACCTTTCATTTTTATGTAGGTAACTTCATAAATATGTCCATACAGTGACCATGACCTCCACATCCAGCCGGTTCTCTCTTGACGCTATTCTGCTGACGTCGGGTGTGGACATTATGTGATATCAGTGTCTTTTCAACCTCTGACTTTCATAAAACAGCAGTTAACAAAAGCAGTATGAACAGCTTAAATGTCAGGAAGAATGCCTGTAAAGCCCATGACTAAAGCAAAGCACTAAAACCATGGTTGCTGTATGACAATAAGCAAACGAGCATGTCAGAAAAGTGGATTATTTCTGAGGCAAATGTGCCCTTAGAAAAGGATTGCTCAGAGAAGTGTTTTATTTCTCCTAATGGACACTGAGGTCCCATACTCTTGTGCTGGGTGGCAGGTGGGTTTCCTGCCAGAGGCTCACCAGCCCCAGGGCCTCCCTGACACTTCTGCCCTGGCTTAGGAAAGCACTTGCCAGAGGAAAACATGGGAGAAATAAAGAGTTTGTAGTGCACTGCAGAATCAGAGGATGGAAGGGTAAATTGCTGTCGGGAAATACCATTGTCTCCTCATTGCCTGCTGGATGAACTGGCTTGAATGGGATGGACCAGCTGTGCAGCACTTGGGCAACTTGGATGAGACGTGTTCTGCCCTTCGCATAGGGAAATGGGGCGTGGGAGCAAGAGATGTGACCCGAGGACTAACATTCATATGTTTGTGCTCTGAGATAGGTTTGTCTATTGTAGCTGGGCCTTTAGAAAGCACATTGCCATTCCTCAGTCCAGGCATCCCCTGAGTTTGATGAGCTGCTCTGGGCTTTACCGTCAGCTGTCCTTGGACTTCTGAGTGAGCCCTTCAGAAGTGGCAGCAGGGGTTATCAGCTCTGTAGGGAGGGAAGAGCAGAGCACACAAAACTTCCAGGAAGGTGGCTATTGTTGTTCCTTGCCGTTTTCTGAGAAAAGCAGGAGCCTAGGCAGCCCATGTGGGAATATAAGCGTACAGCAACTTAAATATCAGGTAGATTGATGACTATATTTCTGAGGTGTGAAAATATGAACAACACAGAATTCTGGTTTGTGCACATAGAAAAGCCAGGTAGGATCAAAACTAGACAGAATTGACTATTTTTCCCACCAGAGGAAAGCTTGTTCAGGTCTCCAGCAGGCAGGCCCTTCTGAAATTCAGAATAATTATTTATTTTATTGGCAATATGAATAAATATAAAGCATCAGAATAGAAATAATAGAAGTAGAAATCAGAGTGTGGAAATACATCTTTTGGCTGTATTTTAAAAGCAGTTTCATTCTTTTAGGATATAATTTTTCAGTTTGATCCCAAGCTTGTAGAAATGTGAGAAAGCCTTCAAGACTTCTGGATCAAACCCATAAACTGGAAAGTTATTTTCCATTTTAGTGATAATTCACCAATGTCTGCCAACCCAGCTGTTCAATATGCATTTCAATATCACACCATCCCTCAAACATTGGCGTGCTGACCCCAGGCTTATTTCTAGCGAGCCTGGTTTTATCCCTTTCCCCCTTCAAATCTAGTTTAAAGCTCTTTCAATGAGCCCTGCTAACTCCTGTGCAAAGATCCTTTTCCCCCTTTGTGACAGGTGTACCCTGTCTGTAGTCAGCAGGCCTGGTGTTGTGTAGACCAACCCATGATCAAAAAACCCCAAATCCTGCTGGTGACACCAGGCTCGGAGCCAGGCATTGATCTGCTGGCTCTTCCTGTGTCTTCCCTCATCATTCCCTGCAACTGGAAGGAGAGAGGAGATGCTACTTGTGCTCCTGATCCCTTAACCAGTCGTCCCAAGGTCCTGAAGTCTCTCTTGATTGCCCTCGGAGTTCTTGTTGCACCTTCATAGCTGCCTACCTGAAAAATCAATAATGGATAATAATCTTAGGGCCGTACCAGGGCAGGAAGCTGTCTCTTCACATCTTTAACCCGGGCCCCGGGAGGCAGCAGACTTCCGTAAGAAGTGGGTCTGGTCTGGATACTGGGCCTTCTGTTCCCTTCAGAAGGGAGTCTCCTACAACAATGACCTGCCTTTTTTTCTTCATGGAAGCAGTTTTGACGCAGGGCGTAGGCTGACTTACCCTCCGTGACACCTCCAAGCTAGATGAACCATCGTCCTCATTACCGTTCAGTTCCACTTGCAGAGCCTCATACCTATTATGCAAGGGCATCTGGGAAGGTGGGGCAGTCACAGAGAAGACACGCCTGCTGCGCCGGGCAGGAACTTGTCACCATTGCCCCTTGTCCCTCAAGTCACTGTGTTCAGCCAGGCGGAGAGGGGATAGGGAATCCTCTGTATCGTGCGCCCTGTCTGCCTGCTGGCTCTGGCTCAGGGAAGGTAGGGTGCGATTCCAGTAGTCTCTCTCTTGCTCTCCCTGATACTCCTCAACCTAGTCACCTCCTCCTGTTAATGTTAAATGAGATTCATATAAATTAAAAAATGCTACAGCATCCTACGTTTTCTCTCACTGGGATTGTTTTTTCCCTTTCTCTCAAAATAAAATTGAAAGCAACAGCTTTTTTTCTGGGCAGTAGCCACAACGTAACTCCAAACCTCATGTGCTGACATCCAACTTGTCATATATTCTGTGTTTGCATCTCTTGTTATTGCATCTCTCAGTCTTTGCATCATCAGTCCTTGCATCTGTCAGTATCTCTTTATATTCTAGCATCTTACCTTTAACATTGACCTGTAGCTGCAGCACATCAATGTCATATCTGTGCAGCATCTAGTGAAAGTTTATTCTGGAAGAAATCATCTCCAATCCCCTCTGTGTAGCACAGCATCAAGGGAAAGGTGATATTTTGCCATCTGAATCCAACATCAAATTAATTTCCCAACGAGATGCTGAAAGCATTTCAGCTCTCTCTTTGTGTTAATCATTTTCACTCAAGTTTTCTGTAAAAGCTGAAAGATGGTGTTTATGGGGAAGAGCAGTTTGATGATGCTAAAGTCCTCTTCAACAGATCAGAAGCACCCTCTTCCCTCCGCATTACTTCCAGCTGGGATCTCAAGTGCTAGCATAACAGAGGAGAAAGAGTGAAGGACTGAGTGCTGATGCACTTTCAGTGCTTGACCTCATCACTAGCACTGTCAGCAAGTTGTCTCTTGCGATAGTGGCTTTCAGTGTGTCTACATCTGCACAGGAGTGGGGACACAAACAGCTGGGCACTATTTCCATAGCTGCAGGCTGGATGGAGTCTTGTCCCCAGCCCAGAGACTCCTTCCAGTCCTGCCAGTCCCTGTGCCATCCTGTCCATCTACTTCACATCCAAGCCTATTCCAACACACTTGCTCTCCACTTCCTGAGATCTTCCAAAAAAAATCTATAATTGCCTTCTGAAACCAACCATAGGTAGATATTTTCCACTGACGGATTCTGGGGCAGAGTTAGTAGGATCTAAAAGACAACCTAGGAATGCAGAATCAATCAAATGGCTTTATAAAAATCGTTGTCTTGATCCCGCAATACACTTTCAGCAGTAGCCTCCTTCTGCCTCTGTTAGAGGTCCCAGTTTCATGAAGACATTGCACTTGGTTTTAACCACAGGCATGGAGTTTCCTCAAAAATAAAATCTCACTGCTTGGAGGGTCCCACAAAATGTAATGTTTGAAAATGTGGGAAGTTTCTTATTGTTTTCCAGTGCATGAAAAAACAGTTAACGCAGATAATCAGTAACACACTGCAGTTGCCTTCTCATGATGGGCAAAACGAGCCTGGAGATGTACAGAGTTTGCCTCTCTCAGATCATTTCCCCATGTGACACTGTTTACATCCCCATCAGTCA
This sequence comes from Theristicus caerulescens, assembly GCA_020745775.1. Taxonomy (NCBI): domain Eukaryota; kingdom Metazoa; phylum Chordata; class Aves; order Pelecaniformes; family Threskiornithidae; genus Theristicus; species Theristicus caerulescens. The sequence goes on along the minus strand of CM036559.1, from coordinate 113,417,758 downwards.
TGCTTTGGTGCTTTCCATGTTACACTGAACCCCCATCACTCATGGCAGGTCTTCAAATTCTTCCTCAGTTTGGGGCTTCCCTCTAAAATTACTCTGGCTTATATTTTAGGGACTTGGTGGAACATAATTCAGATGAAAGACAACTATGGTAATTGTCATGGAACTCTATGGGATGGTTTGAAATGTCCTTAGCTAGTTAGTGAAGCTATAGAAACATGGCAGGGATTTTTAGAGCTGTAGCAAGGAATGAAGCGATATAGAGAAGCAGCAATGTTAGAAATAAATCTAACAATAATTAGAAAATTATTAGAAATAAATAATTTTGTCATAGGCTGTATTCTGCAAGACTTGTATTTTACTCATCATATACAATTTGTTAAATCATAGTTGCTGAATTTGAACTATTATTGTGCATGTGTGTATAAGCAAAAACTTATACAAATTACCATTGTTGGTTCTTAAAAATTTGCCTCCTTTCCAGTGGCTGTAAGTATCTCTGTACAGCATAAAGCTTCCCATCTGCAGATGTGAAAGCACTTCTTAAAGCAGGTGAAAGTCATGGCCTGCTTTTGCAGATGGGGAAAGGGAGGTATTGGGCGGTGACAGGACTTTCTCAAGGTTAACGCAAAGGCATTGCTAAGAGAAGTGAGGTTTCATAGCTGTTGGATTGACACTGAGCATAAAAAGAATGCACTGCAATACTGGGGGATCATTCTGGAGAAGTATGAAAGTCAGCTACTACACTTTTAGTTCATAAGAAGGGCAGTGAGTGCCAAAGCTTGCCTGCTGTGCAAATCCAGTCTTGGCAGGAGGTCATTTTTAGAAAAGGTTACTCCGGCCAGCTAGCCCTCCCCAGGAATGCTGGGCTGACATATGCAGACAGCTTGCAATTCCTCGCCTTTCTGACATGAACCCAGAGATACAGAAAAATGTTCAGTCAAGTCAGCAGACCAGTTGGATTTTTGATACTCAGAATGTGCTTTTCTGGTTTGGTGACCTGTACTTTGCAGCTATTCTTCTAAACAGACCGGCCGAGCTTGCAGGAATAAGGGACACGAAGCTGATTACGCTTCCCAGGCCCACTTCACTGTGTCATTCACGTCTATCTCTGAGCGGCGCAGTGATAACACAGCGTTGTATACAGAAGGGAAAACAGTTGCTTGGTGACTACTCTACATTTTAGATTTAACCCTTTAGCTCTCCTCTTCAGGGTTATCCATGTTTGGTGCATACGTAAGGACAGCCAACAAATTGCAGCTTTGACACCTATAGACAGAATTTTATTTTAGTTTCTTACATGTAAAAACTAGGCATCTTAGCCTGAAAAGCAGAGCTCAAAAAATTCAATTGACCACTGCTGGCCAAAAGACCAGCCAGCTAGCCAAGTGCTGGTGATGACGCACAACAAAGGGCTCTGCCTGCAACGTCAAAGAGGAACATTCCTGGTGAGGAGCCCAGCCGGGACTCCCTGCAGCCAAAAGTTATCATTCTTGGCCAGTAGCTGGAAACAGTTAAACATAAGCAAGTTCCCTTTGCATATCACAGATATTGCCTTGTTATTTTTCTAGTACAAAATATTTATAAGTCAAGCACAGATGTATTTTGTGAGCATGCCCTTTTTGGTCCAGGGAGGCAATAAGATACCAAATGACCTGCTCCACAATCGGCTGCTCTGGGGGCAAAATGCAGAAAGACCCATCATAAAGTTAGCAGAAAATCTGGCCGGAGACACCATTGCACAGGGTCTCAGTGCGACTGGGCTCCTGCCACAGGCAGATAAGCATCCTGAAGTGAGCAGATTCCAGTGTGTGGGGATGTGTCAACACTGTTGACTGCAGCAGAGTGCAGAGATGCCTGAGAGCATTAAATGAAATAACTTGGGAACCAGAACCAGATCAAGAGGCAACTCAAGGACTCAGTGCTTGATGGAACATTTCATTCAAGGAAAAAAAATATTTCTGAGCCTTGAAGAAGGCAAAATAAACTTTCAGTCTGCCATGTCTGGGTGATACTAGCCAGCCAATCAGGAAAAAATATTTTATTTTTACAGGCAGAGCTCTCTGTTTGTCCTTGGAAGCTGTTCCAGAGCCAAGCAGGTTTCTATGTCTGCATCTCTTCATGATGTGTGTTTATCTGTGAGATATTTAATATGCATTGGCCTGCTTCATTTTTCATGACTGACCTTATAGAGTGCAACCCAAGCACCTTTCAAGTTTGCATCTTCGAAGACTGTTATCTTTTAAGCTATATTTTAAGTGTGTCTCAAGAAATCACCTATGAAACTCTGCTTAAAATTAGGCTAAGGGAAGGTTCACAGTAGCATTAAGCTAAATCAATATGTAGGCACGTTTACAGGAGGGCTAGTTTTAGAAAAAAGTTGAGTAGCAACTGGTCCTAAGTGAAACTGGTGTCTCAATTTTGTAAGTAATTCATACTTAGGTGTTGATGAGCAGATTTAAAAGCAGGGATTTCGAGAAGCTGGAGATGATTCAGAAGCAGAAATCAACACTGACTTTCACCAGAACCTGGAAACCCTCATTATCCTGAAAACTCCTTGCTGGGCCTTCACAGGGTCTAACCTTTGGCAACTCAGTCAGCAGAAGTTGCTTAATCTTTGTTACAGGGCTGATGCTGCCAACCCACCCTGGTGAACAAGACCCAGGAACCTGGCACAGTACTCCTGCGCGTCAGGTAACTATAATGATTATAATGTACAGGCACCAGCATCTGGAATAGGTCGTGATACCTCCAGAGTCCTTTCTGAAGCATAGGTATGTCCCATTGATGGCCTCCAAGGTCTTGAGAAGACTATCTCTGGTGAGATACTCCTGTGACTTGGTTCACCCTTCCCGGGTGGTTAATCTGCTCCGCACACTGTCTGACAGGGCCTGGGGAGGTGCCCAGGACTGCAGAGGACGTGGACTGGCTGATGCCAGGACATGACACGGCTCAACAATGTCAGCTGCAGGAAGCCAAGCTCAAGCAGACTCTGAGCATAGGGGTAACACCAGCAACAATATCCTACAAGATGGCACAGAAAGCTTAGAGGATCAGCACTAACACAATACCACTCCACACAGGTCACATATTGGAAATATTACCCAAAAAGACTCTTAGTAGTCCTTGTATTATCCACAGTGTAGGCAGGGCCCATGGTGTAGGCAGAACCCAGCTGTAAGAATGTATAGAGAAATCTCCATAGAAAATGACACCCAGATAACGCCCATCAGTGACAAAATGGATGGTAGCATCTAGTAATTTAAAATGTTTGGAAGTGAAGGTCATAGACTCTTTGGCTATGCTGAGCTGGAATTGATGATCATCTTCAAAATGATGTATTTGACAGGCTGAGGTTTTAGCTTGGAAATTCTTCTGGGATGTGTGACAGCCTCAAGGAGATGATAGTTAAGTTTGTAAGAAGTTCCCCCAAAACTCATGGTCTGTAAAGAGAAGAGTGGGACACTAAGAAAAGGGACCCATGAAATTCCTACAAAGAGTTGCAAGAGAAATGAGATGACTCCTTGAAAGCACACATGGAAGACTGATTAGCGAGGTAAGCAGAGGATAAAGAGAAGACAAAAGAACTTCAGAAAGAAAGGACAAAATTTCAAGAAGAGCATGGCTCCTGAGGGGCTGAGGAGTGTAAGTGTGAAGCACCAACTCTGAGCTTTGGCCAGGCAGAAGGCATTAAAGGCAGTTTGGTGTGTGTGGTGAGTTAGCAGTAGGGAAGGAAGACAAGAGTAGAGGGAGGCAAGAGTGGAACAGAAAAAAAGGAATCACCGGCACAAATACTGAACTACGGTAATTGAACTTCCAAATACAGGAAGGTGGGTGATAGACATACAAGTGGAGACCCAAAGGTTTTCCTTTTTTTATAAGCTGGAATGCGCTAAGACTGTGTGTGGAGAAAGAGCTTGAGGATAGGCAAATGGAGTAAGAAAGAAGAACGGGCTGAGATGGAGTGGGTGTGAGGAAGAATAAGAAATTGGGCAAGACGATAGGGGACCATTTGGGCAAATGGAGTTACTAGAAGGAGAGAGCAGAAGATAAACTACATCTCTGACAGCTGCTGAGTAGGGGAAGAAGAAATGTGAGGGAATGTGGGAATGGGGGAAGTTAGGCTATAGTCTGTAGGGACTGGTAAGATCCTTTGTGAAAAAAAGAAGTCTGATGAAAGGATAGTTTGAGAAATGAGCCAAAATACACATAGAAAGGTGAGATGTTTATCTGGAAGAATGAGGAGTTACAAAGAACAGCACAGGGGAATGTTCCAGCTGGCAGTGACATTTTTAGAGATGAAATGGGTGTCCCAGAAACAGCAGGAGAAGGGCGGGAAGAGACGGACACATCACAAAATAGTGAGGATGAGTGTCAGGCAGAAAGGACAGAAACAGGGGAAGGGCTATGGTCATTGCCACCATCAATAGAGAAGGATGGGGATGTGGGACTAGCTCTGTGCTGTTAAAGTGAAGGTAGAAAAGCAGGAGGCAAGGGAGGAATTGCAAAGTGATGGGACTGCAGAGCATGTGTGGACAGGAAAGGAAGGAGAAAGAAGCATAGAGTTACAGTAAGAGTCAAATAAAATAGCCTAGACAAGGTTTCTAAAGAAATCTGTCAGTGTGACATTTTTAGCTGTTCTCAGGGGGCCAGGAGGCAGTGACCTCTGCCTCTGGAGGGTCTGAGTGGGCTGGGAACATCCTCAGACGTGATCCTCTAAGGGCTCCCCAGCAGCCTCACCCAGAATCTCAGTCCAGGCCCAGTACTGGTTGCTTCTCTTAAACGAGCCTTTTTTTTTTAACCCCTTAACACATGACACAATGTCAAGTTTTAGGAAAAACAAACCAGTAAGAGTCCCGCTGCACTGCAGCAAGCAATACTGCCATTAAAAAAGTTCTTGTGCAAATATAAAAATGAGGATCAGCTGTATGGCATGTGATCTGATTAAATTCAGAATTGACAAGTTTAAAGGCCAACACTGAGAACTAAGCTTCCTTTTTCTGAACATTACATTTAATAATGAATTCGTAAGCACTTATGTAGATCCCACATCTGTATCAACATAGCTCCCACTGTCAGTGCTCTAGGGACTGCCTACAAATTCCCTAATTGGAGATGAGGTACTTTGTACCAACACACTGGACTCCAGTCCTTCTGGAAGTTGGTTCCAGCCAACCTTTGATATCCTCCCTCTCTTCCTAAGGAGGGTTTTCCTCCCTGATACTCAGCATGGTGGTTCAAACATCATCTCGTTGCACTTCACCTCAGGCTTTTCACAAAGGACTGATACTGAGCAGAAAGTCACTGCAGACACCAGTGCCAACAAAACGCCGACCTCCAGCATCTGGTTTCCAGGGCTCCTCCAGCAGCACAGTATCAACAGAAACCAACGCAGCACCAGTACGGGATCAGGAGGAGGCCATCACTCTTTGCCCATGCTGTTCAAAATGTGTCCCGATCACTGCCACCAGATTGTACACTCTCCGCAATAGAGTCTCCCTACTTCTGCTGGCATTTACCTGAGACCCATCATGGAGATAGTCCCTGGAGGGCACTGACCTGCCCCCAGCATGAGAGGTAAGAGATCCCTCAGCCACAGTGCTGACAGTAGCTGGTTGAGACAGGGATGGGGTTTTACATCTCACTCCAGGATGCCAAGGAGTAAAGACACTAAAGGAGAAAGGACCAGCAATGCAAAAGCAATGTTCTGCCATGCCAGTCACAGTGCCTGTCACCCCAGGATCTCTTGCTCTCCTTACAGATCGAGGACACTGTGCTTTCCCGACAGACTCATTGCCTAGACTGCCAATGCCAGCACCCAGAGCCAGCACCAAGGCTAAAGAGTCCATAAACCCAGTCTCCAGAAGGCTCTGACATTTCCTCAGGTGAATAACCAACTAACCCTGACCCCTGTGGTCAGCAACATCAGAGCTTCCCAGGATCTCTGGACAGCAAGAGGTCTCCTGGCTGGATGCCTTAATGGATTTCTACCTGACTAGAAATCGCAATCACTAAGAGAAGCCCCGCAGGCTCTATGGCATATTGTCTCTGTCCCTGCCAGCAGAGTCCTTTCTACTGAAGAGAGTATTCCCAAAGTACCAATGCTCTTTAGCAAAGCCCAGCCAAGCTCCAAATGTGTGGGAGAATACTGCTGAGAGCCCCCAGGAATCATCAGCACTTTCATTCCTGCCTGAACTCCAGGCTGTCACAGCAGCCCTACAGGAGAAAGTCTGCCAAGACGCAAACATGCCAAAGGCACGTCAGTTCAGTGGAGCCATTAACCATGCTGCAAGCAGGGGCTGAAAATTGCAAGACAATACTGCCTGAAATTGCAAAGATGAGACTACCCCTTGGGCAAGATTGTCTTAGGGTGCTGAAAAGGACCTGAAAGTTAATTGTATTAAAAAAAAAAAAGAGGGGTGTGAGCAAGTTGCCTGGACAGCTCTGCTGAGTCACAGACACTGTGGCTGGAGCTCTAATCATAGGAAAAGCATTGCAAGCAGCAGCTTTTTAAACTCTGAGAAAGGCTAAACTTCCTTTCTCTCTGTTATTGAAAGCTGTCCTGAGATCCCTAGTTATTTATAAACCATGTTGCTGTAGGAAACACTATAAATATCCAAAGCGATAAGCGTGCCCTTACTCTTCCTAGAGCAGCCAACTAAGAAAAAATGGAAATCACCTTTGGCCTGCTGAAACCTCTTCAGCTACCTCCTCTGTCCCCACCCCACCACCCCGTCAAGCCAAAAGCTTTGACCTCACATTGTCCTAGTCAGCTCTTCAGCCAGACCTGAGTCTCTGTATCCGATGAGGCGACAACTGGGTATTTGGCCACCACACACAGCTAATAAACCCAAGAGGACATACAGGACATTTGATAGACAATACAAGAAAAAAGACAATGCACAACGTAGAAGACAATATTCTTCTAAGTGCAAAGATTCTTGCTAGGAACAGCTCAAATAGCTTCAAATCTAGCCCGAACCATGATACTAAACATCTATAAGAACTGACTCTGTCTCACACAGAAATGTTTCTTGACTAGTTCTTCCAGAATATACTTTGCAATGCTTTCAGTTTTCTCTCTTCTGGATTCACTTGTGTTTGATATCTTCTTGCTGCTGATGCTTTTTAAAGGACTACTTCAAATCTACCTGTGAATCAGTAATCTCACTCCTGCTCCAGCAGAGAGCTGCCTGCGTACCTCTCTGAATGCTCGCTGTCGTGCTGCAGCTGTCCTGGGAATCATCTTCTCAAGGAGGAAAGTGAGGACAACTTGCTTGATTTTACTCAGCACCAGTAAGGCCACACCTGGAGTACTGTGTCCAGTGTCAAGGTCCTCAGTTCAAGAGGGATGTGGAGAAACTGGACAGGGTCCAGCAATGGTCAGTCAAGATGGTCAGGGGCCTTGAGCCTCAAAGATGTACTAGGAGCCTAAAACTACTTGTAAGGGAGTTACAAACACAATAAAGCCAAACTCTTCTTGATCATGACAGTTGGTGTAAAAAGCGGCAACAGCCAGAGGTTGTGGTTTGGGACTTTCAAAGTGGACATTAAGAAAACCACAGAGGATAGCACTTGTGGGATCACCATCCTTGGAGGTATTCAAGACTTGGCTAGACAGAGCCTTGGCTGACCATATCTAGTTTTTGGGATAGTCCCACTTTGAGTGGGAGGTTGGATTAGAGATCTTTGGAGGTCCCCTTTAACCAGCATTTCTATGATTCCATGATACTTGTTATCTCCTCTCCTTACGCAAAAAGCATGAAGAAGCAATTTGGCACTTGTGCAACTCTGACAGATAGCGATTGCCTAGAAACATGCAGCCCATGTGTTCCTCTGCTGGAGTCTGAACAGACAACGATCTCCAAAAGAATCGCACTCACTGTAGGCTGAGGGACTCAGCGGCTGTAGCAATGGCTGGTATCACTTACAACATTTATAACTGAAAACTATACAGAAATCAAGTCTGAAACCAGAGAAAAATTAATGTTACATGAACTTATCTAAAGCTGGGGGGCGGGGGGGTGTCTGGATCTGATTTGGTTTAGTCTTCACACTCTTTGACTCCTATTACTTTTGAGGGTTATTCTGTAAATGCATTTCAACACCCTTTGGATTAAAGAGGTAACTCAAGAGTTAAACAGAAACATTTCAGAATTGGTGAAACAAGTAAACTATTTCTCTGTATTTGGTTATAATTTTATTTCAAAGTGCACAAAAGAGTTACGGCATACACCTCCTAGAATAAAAACTGTGTCTGACAGCTATAATGTCACTTTGTAGCTAGGGGGAACATTTCTGTTATCACTAAAATACCGTGGATGTAGCCAATTGAACAAAAATGGTACTGTCTAAACAAACTCAACACACAACGGCTAGTTCCTAGCTTCAGAGGTTCAGCAGACCAACTGTGCTCCAGATAATGCTGAGTTTGTTTAAAGTGTAATACATTTAGTTGTGCATGCTTATATATGAGTTATCGTAAAGCTGCTTCGGGCTAAATTCATTCCTGCTGCAACACCACTGAAATGAGTGTACTTACAGTGGAGATTAATTTGGCCCATTATGTACTAAACTTGCAGATCTTTCTTTAAAAAAGAACTATTCTTTCTGCGATTGATCTTGTTCACTGCAGTCATTTAAACACAAAGAAAGTCTTATCTGTGTCACACCAGTGTGGCAGAGTTATACTGGATTTACGTTGTTGCAACTGAGAGAATGCTTTCAGCTGAAAATAAAGACAGCTACCCAAATTACATGCAGATCACTGCACTTCTCCTATACACCAAAAAACTTGTAATGCACATTTCAGTGTCATGCATGACTTGCTATAGCAGCTGTAGGGAAAAGGAATTCAGAGCAATACACAAAACTTTGTTAGAAAGTTAGGTCACGGCTTTAGCTGTAACAGATTTCAACATCTAAGCAAATACGTTTAAGCTTTTCCATTACGCACGGATGGCAAGCAGTCCATACTCGCTCCATTTTACGGGCCAGCAATGGGATATTTTTCCCATCTGGATCATCTACAGAGATGGCACTCCAGCATTCTGGGTATGAAAGCTTTGAACTCAAGGATGAAGGAATAAGATTCAAGATAACAACTAGGTGTCTAAAACACAACTATACATGGAGTTTATGTGCCTAAAGGGAAGAGCTCAGAAATCACCTCATCATCACCACCTCCACTTTGTTTGGCTTGATGCTGCATGAGGTGCAGCTACCCTTCACATGTTGCAAGATAATTTTAAAATAATAGAAAAAAAAAGAACTAAATTCCAGAATGACACGTTACTTCCAAAATGATCATCTGGATGTTTTTCTAATGCAAAATGTTTTCAAGGAAATTTCTCAGCTTGGTTTTATGAAGAATATGTGAAAACATATTGCATTCTGATTTGAAATCTCATGATCCCTTGGGAAATAGAAATTCTGAATGTCAGCTGACCTTAGTTGCAACTATCATTTTGCAATGATGAGCTCTTTTTTCACAGACCAGACCAACAGAAGCAGGGACAGTCCTCTTCCTGAAAGCATTTTTCTAAGGCCTATAACTTTTGTGTAAGAGAAAGAAGCTTTTAAAAAGCAACATGGCAGAACAAAGCCAGGTGAGGGAAACTGATTGTCAGCAACGAGCCTACAGGTTGTTCCATTCCTCACTAACAGTTTGCTCCCTGGTGAGGATGGTGGTGAAAATTCAACTATTAGCGATCTTTTTACATCCAAGGCTTTTCTTTTAAAGGCAAAAAATAATAAATAAACATTAAAAATGGCCATTTACTGGGTTCAGCTCTAGTCTCTAGTTCTGTAGCCCTAAAATATGAATAGAGTTTGCCTCCAGTTGTCTTCTCACAACCAATTTTGTCTCGAGCTTGCTTCCTTTCACTTCATCCAGAAACTTCCGCTCCAAATGAAAGAAAACTCACTGAGTTGTGTGCAGCGTGCAAAGGCTTTTCCCAGTTCAAAATGCACTTGTTCAAGCAAACTACTATTTCTACAGAAATAGCCAAATTGGTACATGAGGTTTTTACAGGCTTGGAAAGATTTGCTTGCTATTTTAGTTGTTCTATAAACAGATGAATGACAAACAGGGGCTCTTTTTGATCCTACTTGATAAAAACAGCATGATGAGTGGGCAGCAATCTTGCTTGCTATTTTTCAGCCTAGAGGATCAAAACTCTATGAATTTCTAGTGTTGTTGGGACTGATCGGATATTTTTCCTTTGAAGAAATGTTGGGTGCACTGTGGCCAGGAGCTCCGATTGCAGCACACTGCAGAGAACTGTGCTAACTGGGACCTCCAGGCATTTGGGTTTCCATAGCAGGGAAGTGACGCAAACAAAAAGATGGACAATGCAAGAATTGCTGAGGTACATTTTATGGTTTTATCTTACACAGGAAGACAAGAATTTCTTCCTAGTCCTAAGTTCTGAACTAAGGTTAAGCCCCATATAGCTTGGATGAATTGGGAGCAGCCTATGCTGCCAAGCTGCTCTGAAGGACTGACTTTGCTGCGAGGAGAATGGCATGGAGGTGGCCAACACACGGGCACTTGCCACTCTACCTACAGCCACAGATACGCTGAAAAAAGGGTCCACTCATGCGTAAACAATGAAGACCGGAGCTTTTAAAACTACATCCCAAAAGTTAGACTTGTAATTCTCAGGCAGGCCACAGCAAGAAGCTGGTGCAGGTTGCATCCTTCTCCGTGCTGCAAAATCCCAAACCACTGCAGTCACTAGTACAGACGCATTCACAGGCAAATGTAAACATGGGCATTATTTTGTAGGCTTTTGGCCAAGAATTTTGGTCTCAAAGCATTGGGCTTTACTACTTTAACTGAGTAGAGGGTTTAAAAGACTCCAGGACACTGAAAAGCCAGAGAGTCAGCCATGTGGGTTTCTGCTACCCCAGCCAGGCTGGCTTTGCCGCAGGTTTTTCTCAGTTCTGTCCACGTCATGCCAACGCTGACTGTCTTCTCAAGAAAATAGTTGGTGTCATTTACAAAAAATCCATGTTTTTTTTTTTTAACAAACCATGTGTGAGCACTTCTGTTACATGTGACAGTGATGAGTAGAGCTTCACAGTCATAAATAAATTAGGACAAATCACATACAGCATTACGACAGCTATTTATGACAAAACTTCAGCCACACTTAAATGTGGTTAATATAAATAAGTTTAACTGATGCTGTCAGTCCTGACTGCTCATTCTGTTGTCTGATTTTGTTGTTTTTACTGTATTCAAATTTCAGTCACAGGACTATTTAGAGACATGTACCAGGCCCTAAAGGATGTACTGGCAGTCTGAAAGACAGAAGCAACTTTATGACTTAAAGAAAAATTTAAATCCCTCTTACAGAGCAGAGACAGAAGGAAGGATGGTGCATGGGGCTATGAAAGCTACCTGTGTTTTAGAGACCTGGTACAATTCAACATTAAACACCTCAACAGAGAACCAGAAAATGTAACTGCTCTTAACTTGATGACTCTGCCTTTCCTCATCTTCCACTGCTCGTAATGAAGAAGATACTTTCCCCTCAGAGTATCCATAATCCAAACATGAATGAGTTTGCTTAGGCAAACCATCCTCAGCTGCTTACTTCTGCATTTTGTGCAGAATTTGCATAGCAAACGCCACTACATAAGCCATGCAAAGCAAACAGTAGGTTCCTCTGTGGGGCTGGATAGTTCAACCATAATTATCCCTTAATCTCTGCTCAGAACACCACAACATTCCTTAAAGCCAAAATCTTTAGAAAGTTTAATCTTCTCAGACTGGCCAGTGAGATATACGATAGCTGATAACTGTTTGCACCTCCTCTTCAGTTTTCATTTAATTGAGGAGTATAGAAATACAGCCCATATTCTCACATGGAAAGTAAGGTTTTATTTCACTTTACTCCATCTATTCACTGACTTTGGTGGATCTTGTGCAAACATAGGAAAAATGTATCCCACAGAAAAATGTATTGTCTTTTTGAGAGTTTGAACTTGTTAAGCCCTTTGTATTTTCAAAAATATTCTCTAGATAGCACAGGAACTCTTTAAAAAGCCATGTCTCACACTACTTAGAAATGCAAAGGTCTGGACATTTTAATATATTTTGTCATGCTTTCATGGGACAAATAAATAAGAGGATGAAGAACTGCAGGTATTCATTTGGTTGCTTTTTTCTCAGGAGACGACCTCTAAAATGGCAGAGATCTGGCTGATCTCAAAGGCACCCACCACACATAGGTTAGAGTTGGCTACGTTAGTGATGCAAACACAGTGAGCCCAGGCAGCTCTTTGTGCCCTTGGTGTCAGCCTACCCATCCCTGCTCTCTGTGGCACCAGGCACCTTAACCACATCTGTAGCCACTGTCACAAATGCCAAGGGTCACCCTTAAAAACAAGGTGTGGTGAAAGCCCACACATTGAAGATCCTCCTCGAGATACAAAAAATAGTTCTGATTGATTGATAGACCTTGAACTACTGCTAACGACACAAAGATACACAGATCACCTATCACGAGAAAAAGAAAAGGAGGTAATTACTCATGAAGGACAACACGTTGTTGTTATGTACAACTAATTTCTTTCTAAAAATGAAAAAAGCTTATACAATGAAGTGCAGCTGGTGCAATCCAACTGTTCTACCAATGCAGTAACAGTACTTAAAGTTACCTGTAATTCTGGCATAATAAATTCTTTCACGTACCTGTAAGTGCTAAAATGTGTATTTCCTCAAACACCCTGTTTTCCTGGACTACGACACTCCAAGAATAACACATTCTTCCTAGGCCATCTTTATGAGAAGGCTCTCTCTTCATCTGCTTATTCTATTGTCAGCTGAAAATAGACACAAAGACGGTTAGACTTGATGCACATCCAGTTGCCAAAAATGATCAAAAATGTCAGCCCTACTAAGACATGACTGTCTGACATCTGTTTCATTGGGAGACAATGTGTACTGCCTTCATTTCTATGCCTGCTACAGAGTGGGAAAGCACTGATGAGGTTAGTTAAATCCCATTCTTTGTGCGGTCACAGTGAAAATTCTTGCTAAAGCCCAGCTGATTGTTCCTGTGCCAGTTCCCTGGGGACAAGAGCAGCAGTACAGGAGTGTGTGGGATGCTCCTCATTTGGCTTCCAGCACAACTGTACAGAGGAGATTTACTGGAGGAGGTTAGAGAGCTCCCCCCAGTACACCTCTTCCCATTACCACCAGGATCTCCACTGTGCAGCTGTGGATGAGTGGGGCACACCTTTCACCTCTTCTCCACATGCTCACATCAAGCTGTCTTGCTCCATGTGGCAGCAAAAAGTACCCACTCCATCACACAGGCCTTCAGAGATCAAGAGTAGCAGCATTCATATTTCATACTCCAGCCAGCAATTCTTTAGGAGGCAGTGGATGGAAGGTGATGGCAGCGTGGCTACGTCTCAAGGGAGGTAGAGCCCAGCACACAGCTGCATCTGCACCGGCTGATGCTCTCTCGGCTCTCTTGGGAGCACCCTGACTGTCTGCTCTTCAAGTCACAAAATTGTGCAACTTTGCGATGAAACATGCATCGAAATAGAAAGCATACAACATATTCTGGCCACATGTATTTGTAGTAAAGTGCTCTTGGTCAGAGGCAAGTGAGTTATCTTTAGCAATACAGCTGGTATTACCATATCAGTTTATTCACTTTCTTCCTTAGCTTATTACTGCTAAGCATCATCTTAGTACTATCCATATTATACTCCTGTCAGCTTGCTTTACCCCTGCCCAGTCTTTAAAGACAGTGAATAATCTGGTTTACCATACAGATACATCATGTAAAGCAGAAGCAGAAACAGCATTGCCTGAGCACAGGAGGCACCAAAAAAATACACTCGACTGTATTGCAAGAGAGACAAACACTCAGTACTACAGGACGGAAACTATCCTGCCCTGCCAGGTCCATGTAAGTGCTGCACATGAAATAAAGTTTTACAAAACCTTCATACTTAAGACTTCTGCAAAAGTCACTTAGTCTTGCCCACATTGTTGCTTTTCACAAGTTAAACCTCTTGGAAGCCTGGACCTGGCCTCTTCATGCGGCAATACAATACTTAGACTAAGTTGCCGTTAGTACATTGTACATTTTCAGTACAAAATTGGGTTATGCTTCTGTGTGCTAAACTGTGAACTTTGCCGATAAGGGCCAAATCAGCAAATTTCAAATGCAGTGGGTATTCCACATTATCCCCAGTACGGACACATCTTCCCTGCACTAAAATCCTTTGTGCGTTTACAGGTAACAGTCTCGTTACAGACATCAGCTAGACGGATAAATCAAAGTTAGTGAGTTAGCACCAGGGGAAAAGATGGGAGTCACTATTAACACCACACGACACGGCACGAGATGAACAGTGACTCGTGTGTGTCACAGTAAGAGCCAAGGGTGAAACCTGCATCCGGCGGAAGGCAGAGGCAGACCTCCCGCTCATTTCAAGGAGGTCAGCATTTCACCCCTTGCACCTGCTAGAGCGGGTCTTGATCACACGTGTCTTCTGGACTGGGAACTTCCTTTGAAGCCACTGGGAGTTCTGCATGGAGATGGGTTTCAACATCCAGTTTTCCAACAGACGCAACTGAGTGAGCACTTCGTAGGAAGAAGGGAAGCAGCAGCGTATGTGAATAAAGGGAGAGAGCAAACTGACTTTGGTTAACTGTTCCGTCATGTTAGTATTTTAAAAGACCATCTACACAACCATGAAAATTTAATCTAAAAGAGACAATGCTGTGGTACAAAAAGTTTATTTAGTCACGATTTTGTAAACATATGAGGTAAATTAACGTTTACATCAACTTGTTTCTTACAGAATTTAATACACAAGGCACTTCTTTGAAGACAGCATTTTAGACTGTTTTTTAGCTGGTTTTATTGTTATGACAAGTTCCTGACGGCCCAGAAAACTCGTCGTGTTTGTTGTCAGATTCTGTCATGTAAAAGACAAACATCCGGTAAGCAACAAGAAAGCTCTGAGTAAGCTTTCTTATGCTTTACAACCCTTTAACTGTGAGAAACAGTGTCAATGGGAATAGGAATATATTCTCCACCTTAAAATACGTTCACATATCTTGCATAACTCTTCAAGGACTGCAACTTCTGGAATTTGATTGGCATCTTACAACAAACTTAAAATGCAAATGTACAATTTCCTTTTCACATCAGTGTTTTTTGCTTATGCAAATAGTGCCATTACCTTTAATGGTCTTATTTGCAAGAGTAAAAATAACTTGAATGAAATTGTATTTGCAGGCTCAGAACCATATTTTTGGCTAGAAAGCAAAACATTTATCTTTTGTAAAATCTTCTACCATGTAACAGCGCAGTGTTTCTCCACAAGTATTTTGCTTGGAATTTTAAATCAGGCTGTAAATTTAGCTCTTAAAGGACATATGTCACAGCTAGTTTTTGGCATTGAACCTCTAAACACACAAGAAGGCATATCAATAATAATGAACCTTAATTTATTTGGTAATAATTGAGCTCATGATGAAAAGTATCTTCTTCCACAGTGTGCTCCCTATATATCCAGCTCCCGTATTTTAAATATACAGAGAAAACTGATATTATAGATCAGTGATCAGGTTAAATTGTCTTTAATGGTACTGCCTTATATCTGAAGAGTTCCTGTGTTACAGTAAGACATTTCGCTCTTTAGTTTTAACATATTGGCAGAGCCATTCTTTTACTTCTTATACAAATGTAAACTTAAAAAACAGTTTATTTCATCCAAATGTGCAATCTGAAATCAAAAACTGAATGTAAACTTCAGAAAATCAAAATTACAAGAGCACACTTTTCACAATAAAAATCAGAGTAAATGAAACAAAAACATTTGGAATTAAAAAAAAAAACCCCAGCCTGTTCAAATCCACAGTGTTAGTGCCGGTATTAAACAAAAAGACCTGGGGGCTCAAGGCTCTGCTTCTGCAGACTGTTGTCACCCACGTGAACTCAGTGGAATACAACAGTTTGTATCAGCTGAGGAGGTGGTCCCATAACTAACCGAAAAAGGACCTAAGTACTGATCTGATTTTTAAAGCATGCCTTAATTATTTTACTGATCCTACACTTACGTATTCATACCAGAAAATAATCTCAAGAGCTGCAAAATGTCAGACATTTAATTAGCTCTACATGCCTTTATGAACGACAAATAATACTGAGCCAAATCAATCCCTGGTACCACTTTGCACACAACTGGCTTCCAAATTACACCAGAAAAGAACACAGTTCATCTGCTTTTTCAGTGCATGCTACCTATTTTCAAGAAGCTATGATTTTTCAATGCCAGCATGGACCAACAAATTCAAGGAGCACTTTTTTATCTATGAAAAAAACAAGAGATTGATTTTCATAGATAAAATATTCCACTTTAATAAAGGGAAGGTTCTAGCAGGCTGTCTTCATTTAATCAAAATACAAAGGGAAGAAATGTGGGCTTTCAAGTTGTCTATACTTCATCTTCTTTTGTATTAACTGACAGCTGCACTAATTCAAAAACCCAGTGATAGAAAACAGATCAACTGTGCCCACGGCCAAGAAACTATGTATTTATGTGCAATGCAGATATATTTTTATTATATCTTTGTAAAACTACTATGAAAAATGTACTAATGAAATCAATTATTTGGAAAATATGTTTCATATAATCATTGTGTTTGGAAAGGACCTCTGGAAGTCATCTAGCCCAACCCCCTACACTCCAAGGAGGGTCAACTAGTACTAGTGGGTTGACTTACTGCAAAAAGAGTAGCGCATCATACACCTGGTAACTTGTTCAAGGAGTATCTTTTTTTTCAGTTTTCTCTTTTTCTTTTTCTTAGCTTTTTTTTTAACTTCAAGTAAGAGAGGCAACAATTTTCCCACAATCACTCTATTCAAAGAGCAAAAATGAGTGGGTTGGTTTTTTTTTCAGTTTGCTTAATATCAGGCATGATGCTGTTCTGACTTCCACTTTTGCAATAACTTACCTACTGGTTTCATGTTAGGTGTGCGTGTAAGATCTTTCAGGATTGTGGCTTGAACAGCCATATGACCAGGCTAAATCAAAGTATCATTTTCTACCAGTTCCCTCTTTGGAATTAACTAATGTGAAAGAATAAACGACTTGGAAATTAGCAGATTATTTTTGCCAACAGACTCTGTTCTGCAAGTTAGTTGGTATTTGTACATATTTTCTAGAACTATGGAAGTCTGCATAGTTACTCTTTGCTCATAGCGTGTTAAATTCAGTGATCATTCATGAGTAGAGATTAATTACTCAAAATTGGCCACACCTGTAAGATTTTTTCCAACAAATCTGATTCCAGATGTGATGCAGCAACTAAAAGCAATTGTAAGCACTAAGGGGGAGTTCTGCCAAAACAGTTACCCAGGCTTAAATGAGGAAACAATTACTGGACCCCAAATGAAATTGTAGGTAATCAAGAAGCTTGACGCTGTATCTTTATGTGATGAAACTTAAGCTGACCTTAAAAACACATCCTGTGAGTTGTAGCTTTGCTTTCTCAGACCAGCACTGCTTGGATGCAGAGCCTGCTCTGTCAGATTTCTCTTGGGGGTTGCAATAGAGTTACATTTCTCCCCCCAAGCTTCACCTAACAAGAAAAATGATGTTTTACAGCTTTCCAGCAGTTCCTCTGCCTGAAAATACCGTATGTTCCACAAAAGCTCCTGAACTCTCTGCAGGTCTAACCACACACATTAACTTGAAAAGGGCAGACTAGGTATCAGTTGATCCTAAGTTAAACCTACCTCTGTTATTATTTTTTATATACAATATGGATGCAGTCCTGCAGGACACACTTTGTGAGGGTTGTACTAAAGCAAGGACTGCAAGATTCAGAGCTCCATCAAACAACAAGTCAGTTTTGCTCTCAGGCGTTGATATAAAAAGGCACATATTCCAGGTGGTCTGGTTTATATAAATATACTCCAGAGAGACTTTGACTTCATTCTTCAGAAGCAGAAAAGAAAGGAAAATATAGCCCATGAATTTTGATGTACTAAAATACAGAGATGCATATTGCATTATTTCAGCAATATAATTACTTGGCATTTAGCAAAACTTACAAAACTGCTACTACAATGCTAGTAAATCTAAAAATTTTGAGTGTTAAACTGCCTTTGTTTACATCTAGGCAACTTTATCAACGTTAGTCTAAGTTCAGTATAGTCGCATGAATACAACAGAAAGCAGAATTTAGCTTTTAGCTTTCTTGCAGAAAGGGTTTTTATGGCTTATAACATAGAAAATTCACAAGAGCATGCCTGAAGCTGAACACCTAATAGTAAATATCTTTATTGTACTACTGTACATTGCATTTTAATGCAGTGTCTGCCCCCGAGATCAGTGGCAGCAGAAAGACTTCTCACCTGGTTCACCACAAGCAGGTCAAGGAAGTCATGAGACAACATGCCCGAGAGTTGCAGAACAGTGCCTCTGATCATGAGAAACTCTACTCAGAAAGCAGTAAAAATAAATGTTTAATCTTGA
Organism: Theristicus caerulescens; assembly: GCA_020745775.1. Classification (NCBI taxonomy): domain Eukaryota; kingdom Metazoa; phylum Chordata; class Aves; order Pelecaniformes; family Threskiornithidae; genus Theristicus; species Theristicus caerulescens. The sequence goes on along the minus strand of CM036559.1, from coordinate 113,399,239 downwards.
GTGGTGGGAATATATTTTAACTGTTGTATAAAATAAACACACTCAGGAAAACATTTAACAGCAGAGATAACTGGCAATTTTAACTATTTGCTACAGGGTGACCCTGCTTTGCCTGAGTAAGGACTGCACTGCCAGGCCAAATACTTTGAAAATGCAAAAGGCTATCCCGGTGTGTTTGACTGCTCTTCTCCAGCTACAGTACTTTCAATTTATAGCAGCAATAGGACTGACTCCAAGCTTCAGTTCTTTTGGTTTTTGCTTAGAACAGAAGTTGGGCCTCATCCTGCATTCCTGTTGTGCCCAAACTCTCCCAAGCCTTATCAGACATTCAAAATTCTGACTAATGTCTGTGAAAGTACTTGTTATAAAGGAATGAAGGACAGAGCCAGTTGTAAGGAAAGCTGCACCTTAGAAAAAAATACCCAGCACTTTCTTCCACCCATTTTTAAGGGAAACACACAATTTTCAAAAGCAGGATTTTAATGTCTTTATCTAAGGCCCCAAATCTACATTCCTTCTGGCTCCCAAAACTCCATGTGAATGTCAGTTTTGCTTGAATAAGGCCTGCAAGATCCATCCCCAAATCTTGCTCCTTGTTAAATTGATTGGAAATTCTGCAAGTGACTTCAGTGGGATCAGAACAGACCCTTCAGCCACTGCATGTTGCCCAGATATTTTAGCCACCTTATCTGCAATACAATATTGTCTAAATCTGTTTTCACTGACCTGTAAGACAGTACAGATTGTTGTTAAACAAAAGGGTAGAACACAACAGGAAATAATGTTGCTTTGCGAATTTCACCAGTAGTAAGTTTCTTTCCCCTTACCTTTTCTTCTAAGATCAAAGATCAAACTAAAATGATTAAGTACACAGTCAAGTAACTTTAAACCTACAGATCAAAATTATTCTCAAAATGTTCAAATACTTAAAAATATGCACTCAAGTTTACTTCTAAAAAGCATTTTTCCAACAAACTTAAGCTGATACCTAATAGTGTAAAATGCAGAGCTGTACTTTATCCTACTGTTTGTCCACGGGCAACGTATGGGGCCACAATGTATTGAAATCATAATCCTTGCTTTCTGAAGAGAAATTGTTCAGTGTAATGATTTCTGAGGTGTGGTTTTAATTCCTGTCCTCCTCTAAGCAATTTCAGAAGTCATCTAAAATTATAACCAAACATGCTCAAACATATTTGTGGGCTTAAAAACACGGTGTGATCATGGTTGGCAAACACTGGATAGAAGGTCAAACCAAACACTTCCTAACAGGTCAAGAGTAAAAAAAAAATATAGAAAGATGAACCTCAAAAATCTATTACAGGGGTTACCTAAACTTTGCCCGGCTGAGGACCACGCTGGCGATTTGCCATGAGCACAAAGGCTTCATTAAGGCACATTATATGGAAGAGACTGAGTCACCTTTAATATGGCAAGTTGGTCCATAGAGATGACAGGTGCCAATAGGCAATATGCCACCCTGATGTTTGCCATAGGGCTACGTAAGATTCAAGAGGAAGAAAATAAGTCATCGCGTCCACTCATGTAGAGCTTATGTCGAAAAGTGTGGAAGTGAAGGCAAGGGCAAGAGGGAGATGACGGCCAGGCACATGGGCGCTAGGGATATTAACATTTTTCTCAGATGAAAGTCAGCCTCAGGGCACACGACCAGCTACCATCACCACCTGTTACCTGTGCAGGCCTCCCCTATGGCTGCCCTTGGGAGATCTGCCATGGACACGAAGGAAAGCGGGACTGGTCCCCTGGTCCACGGGCTGCGCTTCGGCCACCCCTGACCTATTAGAAAATGTTGATATTGTTCCCCACTACAACTCACAGAGTGCAAAAACAGCAAGCGTCAAAGTTTGAAACCCAGGCCTTCCCACCCACGCCAGGCCTGGCCTCCCCGGGCAGCTCCCCTGCCCTCTCTGCCTTCCATCACCTGCTCCTCTGAGCAGAGGCGACCGCACTACACGGCCAGGTCGTCTGACCTGGCTCTGCAGCTGCTCGACTTACTGGCCCTGCTCAAGCGCCGTGTGTCTACGAGCAGCGGTGGCTCATGCATCTCCACGGTGGTGCAGGCAGTCGAGATGGGCCGTTCCTCCGACAGCTCCTCCTCACCCTCCACATCCCACTTGCTGCCGCTTGCCCCGCTCAGGCTGGTGCTGCTGCCGCTGTTGGCCGCAGCAACAGGCGGCCCAGCTGGGGGTGGGAGTAGCTGCTCCAGTGGCTCTTCCTGCTCCGGAAGGGGATGGCGGACACTGCTGGGGGTAGAGGTGCTGGCCGAGCTGGAGGGCACCTTCCCCTGCTGCTCAGCTGCCATGCTGACCCAGTTCTGCTCGGCCGCCAGGGCACGGCTGTTGCTGTTGAAGTAGTTGATGGCGGCTGGCGTGGGCGTGGGGATGGGGGTCGGGATGGTGACGGGAGTGGAGATGGGCGTGGGAGTCACAGCACGGCGCCTCTCCTCAGGAACTGGTGGAGCAGCAGGGTAGCTGGCCATGGAGGCCGTGTTGGAGGGGGGCCGTGGTCTCGGAGCAGCCGCAGCATAGTACGGTGCCATGGTCACCGGGGTCAGCAGCGGTGTGACAGCGCGGGTGTCAGGCAGAACAGGGGGGGGTGCGGCAGTCGTTACCACCACAGGTGGTGATGGCGGTGGCAGGGCAACAGGTTTGGGCTCCCCTGTTACCATGACCGGTGTCATTGTTGCAACAGGCATCTCAAGGCTGTACCGGCTTGTCATGCCCTGCTTAAGCTTCTTCCACCCCAAGTGATATATCTCAAGCATGTTCAGCAGCAGGGAGACAGAGGCCACCACCAACATGAAGATGATGAAGATGGTCTTCTCAGTGGGCCTTGAGATGAAGCAGTCCACAGTGTGTGGGCAAGGTGAGCGGCTGCACTGGTAGACTGGCTTTAGCTCAAAGCCATATAGGAAGTACTGGCCCACAATGAAGCCCACCTCAAACAGTGTCTTGAAAATGATGTTGAAGACATAGGTACGGAGCAGGGCACCTCCCATGCGGATTCTACCACGTTCATCACGGATCGGGAGCTTCTCCTTCCCCTTTTTGCCAAGAGGATCCTTGATGTTATTGCTGCCTCCACCACCACCACTGCCGGACGCTGCTGCTCCTGGGTAGTTGCTGTCTTTGATGCTTCCCTTCTTTTTCAGCTCTTCTTTCTCTTTCCTTTTCTCCTCCATGCGTACAATGTGCAGCACGTGGCCCAAGTAGATGAGGGTTGGAGTGGAGACAAAAATGATCTGCAGCACCCAGAAGCGGATGTGAGAAATGGGGAAGGCTTTGTCATAGCAAACGTTTTCGCAACCAGGTTGCTGAGTGTTGCATGTAAAGTCCGACTGCTCGTCTCCCCAGACCTCCTCAGCAGCAGCCCCCAGCACCAGTATCCTGAAGATAAACAGTACCGTCAGCCAAACCTTGCCAATAACCGTGGAGTGCTCCTGCGCATTCTCTAACAGTCTCCCCAGAAAGCTCCAGTCACCCATTGTTTCAGATTTCTAACCTACAATAAGAACATTAGAGCAATTAGAGCAAGGATAAAAAAATCTTATAATCACACAATGGCAGGGCAGAACAGACTGATCCTCAACAAATGACATTTCTTAAGTGCACTTCCTTTTGCAGATTATTGCACACCTATGTTAAGAACTACATAACCCTGTGACCATGCAGCCATGGGTTTTGGTGAGCACAGAAGTGGGATGTTTAGTACGTTCACCTAGCTGACACAGGTTTAAGCGTCTATACACAATGACAGGCAAGAAAGTTTCATAACCAGAATTTCTACAAGACTTAAATATTTAAAAACCATGATTTCTTTGTTTCCTCCACCTGAGATGCCTCTAACTGTTCCTGCCTATTTTTAGAAAAGAACAAATGGAAATCGGTTCAATTAACAGAGTATTCCTACTATTAATGTGACTGCACTTGTATCAGTGTGATACAAAGTTTGCCTAAATCTAATCATTTTATTGTTATCAGGACTTATTTACTCCAGCATTCAGGAGGTTAGTAATGTCCCAGGTGTCTGCTATTTTCATACTGTACAAACACAGAAAAATAATTATGCAAAACCTATGGAATTTACAGTTTAATTTTGGAATGTGTATACCAACAACAAGCATGTTCTCAAAGTCTAGTCGTGTTTGAGTTTGTTAATTTCTAAAAAGAGAGAATTATTTTAATAACTTGAAATACTGGGAAAAATGGGAAATTCTGAGAGGAATGGTGGAAAGGTTTCTATGCCATTTCCCCTACTGTCCTGCCAGTTGGTGTTACTGAACCACATGTACTGCAACATTAATTAAAAAAAACAAAAAAAACAAAAAAAACCAAACCAACAAAACCTCAAGGGCGCTTCAGCAACTGTGCACAGAGATCTTCTTGGAAAAATAAAATTATATCCTATGACCTTACTTCAATGATAAATAACTGGTGTATATTTTCAGTAGTTTCCACCAATTCATGTATGATGGGCTTCCCATGTTCAGTTCTAGGCGGTGACATAACTCCTGATTTGGAAAGGCTTGAAGTACAAGCGTTTTTTTAAGATCAGATTCCTCACAAGCTGCCTTCAATTGAGAAACAAGCTATTATCTGCTGGTATCACTTCTGTTATCCTTGGCCTGTTCCTAATTGGAATATATGTAAGAATATTGGAATATATGTAAGAAGTACATTTCATTCTCCTAATGAACACACTTCTGTATTTTATATGTCAACTTTCAACTGAAAACAAAATACAAAACTTTACTTTCAGCTAACTTCAATACTTTCAGAAATACTTAGATCATAATTATAATTCAGGTATAACAATTTGCATGCAAAAAAAAACCCCACTATCAGAAAAGCCTGATTATTCTGTTTAAAAATTTCAGAATATTTTATAAATATAACTGAATTACACTTTACTCTCTTTATTTTTATACTTACAGTTCTTGTCTAAATACCCATGTATCTTACAATTCCCAAGAAGAAAAGGCATTCATCATTACAGGCAGGAATTCACCACTGAGAAAATGTACTGTTCTCAGTATTATATTTACTGTGATTTCCAACAATGATGTCACTGTTTTTCCAGAGGAATCATTTCCAAAGTCTGTACTGAACTTCTTTCAGTCTTTTAGTTAAGGTAATTAAAGAAATTTAAAGTTCTTTCAGCTGCGTTTTTTATAACTTGATTTTACTATGAGGCAATGAAATACCTGTAACTGCAGAATAGTATACTTTCACACAAAAGCAACAACACACTCATTAGTATTTTGCATTTTTGTAAATCCTGGAATACTAATTCACTTTCTATCCCCACAAAGTTAATTCAACAAAAACTCCCCCTAAAAAAACAGTTCTTTGATATTCTAAAAAAACACATTCCCTTTAATATAATTGAATTATTTTTCTAGCATAGCACAATAAACTGCAAATGTCGGTATTAACAATGAAATACCAATTTTGTGTAGTAATGTCCCTGGTGCTAAAACAATTTTTAATAATTTTTTTAAAATACATTCAGAATTTTTAAGGAGTGTGGTTTTTCCCCTCTTAAAATAGTAACCCAAAACTGAACAAGTTTTGTTAGAATACTTGCTTTTTATAATCCTAATTTAATATGTTTATATGATTTTAAAAGTTAATCCTCAGTCTTAATTTTATGAGGTTTACAATATTTTGGATGGTGAAGTAATTTTAACCTTCAGAAGTACTAATTTTTCAGGGATTAATGAATTAATTCTGTACCTTTTTTTCTCAAAACCATTTGAAGATATACTCAGTTTAGTTCCGTCTTTGGACAGAACTAAACTGTTGTTTGGGAATGTTCTCATTTTGAGTAGTAAAGACTGTTATGTAGGAACAGCAAAATTAATAACGTGATATTTGATGGATTAAAGAAGTTTAGCATAACCCTAAAGCCAGTGTTTCATTTCTCTGCTATCCTTTCCATTATTCTGTGCCTCTCAGTTTGGTTCTCTCTGCCTCACGCTTTGTTTTCTATCCAGATCAAGCAAAATAGGCAGCTCAGATAACAAGCAGTCAAAGTTACAGTTTGTTCTTTTGTTGCTAATATTTGTAATAGAAAGTGTATTAATCAGCAAAAGTTAGCACAATAAGTGTCTTCCTTAATTCATTAATTATGGTCCATTTTCAGCACGGCTGTCATTACCCTTGCTTCCAACGGCACAGAGGCTGCACGCTGTTCTTCATAAAGACAGATATTACCTTCTATTGGTTCAAAAAATGAAGTCAATCTGCCCTCATGAAAAATTATAACTCCTGCACTGTAAGGTGAACAGAGCTGGCAATCTTTTTTCCCCTATAAGCACACTGTAGTGTATCTCCTACTGAGATCAGTAAGTGATGTTGACTACAAGGAAAGTAGGGGTTTTTTATGCTTTTCTGAAGAATTATCTAGTGATAAGCTGAAGAAGAAAAATAACCATCTGTAAAAAGTAAAGCAACAATGACAAATAATTTATTCTCAATCATCTTCCATTCACTAATACTACTGAAGATGGTTTTTTCTCTTTACTACAGGCCAACAATGCCCCGGCTGAGACAATTCAGGACACCAAAGACATGACACGATGCATTTCTCAAAGGATATACTTAAAAAAGCTATTCTAATGCTTACATTAATTAAAAGATTTATTTCTGTATATCAGAGTCTGAAAATCTTTCCTGTACACAAAGAAAAAGTGTTTAAGCAGTGAGCAGATACTTCACAGCATCTTAACCGTACAGAGGTAAAAACCTCAGTGTTCATTTTAGTATGAACTGCAGCAATCATTGCCTTCAGTACAGATATGTATTACCCATAATAAATACAGGACGGGCATAATTTCCAAGGACAATGCAAAGATACATATCTCCACTGGCTGGAGGGTTCTCAGAAATCCAGGTCCCGTATCTTTCTTCAGCGTCAATACAAAGCCAACGTAACTCATCCAAAAATCACACCAACAATTTTAAAGGGGTGCCTTGATACAAATAATGATTAAATGACATCAAACAAAACCGGAGCGTTCACAGAAGATTTAAGTTGTCACCACTAAGTTCAACAATAAAATACCTAAATCTAAATTTGAACAGCCACAACTCAGTATTTTAGCTGAGAACAATTCCAAGCTTGCTTTTGTAGTACTACATAAACTTCAGCTGTGCAGTACTACTTTCAGTGCTGCTGAAATACAGAGCTAGGCAATTGTTAAGCCCTAATCTTACATATGGATTGTGAAGGGAGACTTTTTTTTCTTTCTGTGCCTGGAAAAAATGCAGATTAAGAAATGAAATATCTTTACCTGTATTTCATGACATTCATGCAGAAATACCCACTAGGGAATGACAGAGAATCTGTCTCAGAAAGCTACCCAATTCAATGGTATGAAATGGGATCATTTAATAAGAACTGGAAGTTGTATATTGCTTGTGTCACTTAGCAAATCATTCCTCTGAGACAATTACTGAAAAATGAGCAGTTAATAAAAACTGGCATGGCATTCTGTTTAGTAATTAATGGCACAACATTGATTCTTAAGTTTAGTACGTGCACAAATACACTTTGTGGATGATGTGTCTGTGGTTGTGTGTGTGTGTTTGTGTGACAAAGGGAACGAGCAAGAGAGAGAATAAATTTTAAAAGCCGTGATGTCATATATATCCCTCTACAGGAGAGAAAGAATTATCATCTGGCATCTATAAACTTGCCAGTTATTATTTCTATTTCTGATGACATCACTGAAGAGGTTCATCACTATGTATCAAGTATATGAAATATGATATTTTAATTATTTATAATTTTCATAGAATCATAGAATAGTTTTATTTGTAATATTACTCATACATGTATATGTTTAAGTATTTATATACACATATGCACACATAGACACACATAAATAACTACACAGCTATGTTACATAAATTACCAGATTATGACACCTGGTATATTTATGATTTTATTATACTGGTATATCTAAAAAATGTCCCTTAGCAATTATTTAGAAACCTAGCATGTCCTCGTTGGAATACAATTTCTTAAATTCAGTCCACAATTTCTTTCATTTCTTGTGACAGTCTAAAATCTTGGGATTTAGGTTTCTATCTTCAAAATTATGTAGATTTTACGAACCAGTATGAGAAAAAAATGCTGTTAAAAGAGAAAACAACTTGCAATGTTTCCTTTGGTTTTACACTAAACAATCAGGCATCCCCATTACTACCAGGTTTTTAACTCTGATAATTTAAATCCAATAAAAGTAGTCACCCTGCACAAAGTCTGCAGTGTGACCATGTCATTCCAGGCAAACTGGCAGATGTGGAGGGACAGAATGAGCTACTGTAATTTCCAGTGAAACCTAGTTGTATTTGGTCATGTACATATATATGAAACACAATGGTTGAGGTTTCATAATTTGCTTTATAAACTTGTTTAAATGAGGACTTGAAAAATACCTTCCTTCTTTCTCACAGTGTCATACCTTCAGACACATCTATTATCACTTTCATTGTATTTCAAACACTTGTTAAAAATTAATCCTTTAGACAATCTTGTTATTACCTTAAACTTACTTTACTGCTATGGAGCCTCTTCCTTAAATCCCAGGCAAAACTTCTCTTGACTTCTTGACTTCACTTGACCTCTGAATGAAAGTTTGGCCTGAGTAAAGGAAAAGTGCAAGGAGCGCAGGGCTGAGCCCAGGCAGAGAGCTACACCCCACCTGTTAAACTCCTCTGTTCCCTGGCATAACGAACCCTTGCTCTGATTCACTACTCGCAGGAGAAAAAACAGAACAAAAAGTAACCCCTTTTTTCCCCCAGAATACTCAAATGCCATCTTACAGCTCTATGTTGGAAGTAAAAGACAGTGACTTACCAATAAAACTCTGAAAGGTGCAAAGGGTGTGGAGCTACCAGGGGACTATGGAAGAGCCGTCAAGCACGAGGGCAACAGTCCCTACATCCCGAGTGAGTGAAGCATGAATGAGACAGATCTGTCAGGTGCCCACATACGATCAGCCACACGGATCTAAAAACTGCACAGTAAGGAGTGTCCCGCCCCCCGCCCCAGACATACAAAGGAAGGGCAAGCCTTTCTGGCGTTCAAAGACTCGAGACCCTTTTTCACTGCAAAGAAGCAGCTACCCCAACTGACAGGTATCAGTCTGAGGGGGCTTCAGGCAAGGTACAGTAACTGCAAGGGAGACGTGCTATACACCCTGTCCAAACTTCTTAAAGTACATTTTTGTCTCATGGAAACCATTTCAGTCTTTTTCTAGTTTAATTCTAAAATGTTTCCCTAGGATTTTCCCTTTAAATATCCCTTAAAGGGAAACTCTAGTAGCTCTGGCTACTCAGTTCAATTCCTTCTTCATATCTATGCCAGTGTCTTAAAGACCTAACGCACACTCAGGATTCCTAATAACATCCTAGGTTTATGCGATTTCTTCAGTGAGTCAGGGATGAACCCAAATACTTTCATGATACTCTTTTTGCCTACAGGAAAAAAAAACAAATGAACCAACTTTTCTTGCTTATCACATTGGCAAACTTTTGCCTAATGAAGCTATAAATATCTTCCAAAGAATTCCGAAGAATAGTTATTCATCTCAAGTATTTTGTATCCCTTATGAGTCCTAAGTGAACAAGTGAGTAACTGGCATGTTTTTGGTACCTCTCAGACCAAAGATGTGACCAGAGTGAGGTAAAAGCCTGGTCAATGCAGGGAGGCTGCCTAGCTGTTTTCCCCACTGTCAGGAGGAGGTGTTTGTAAGGGCCAGGTAACTCAGAGCTCACCTCAAGAAACCCCAGCACCATCTTGGGTTACACTCGTGAACTCCGTCATTCTGCGCGGCACCACTTACAAGGGTGAAAGCAATCCTGGCTCTGCTTTATATTTAGGATTTAACTTTACTCCCAGTGTAAAACTGGCTTGAAATGCACATCAATGTCAGTGATAACCCTTAAGGAAGAAATTACATGCCCCTACACATGCATGCTTGGGTGGGCAACGGCTGCAACAACCCTGGGCACAAATGGTATGTGATGCTTCCCCCTCCACTGCATTTTCTGATATATTTTGTGAGGTTTGGACACTTTTCCCTGCCACGCCAGGCTTAGTTATCAGTCCCACCTGCGAGCACCGTGCCTGTCCGCGGGGCAGGAACAGCGGACAGACACTCACACCAGGGTCCCTCAGGCGGGCATTTACAGCAGCAATGCCCATCCTGCTATTCGTCCTCGGCACTCGGCCTGGCCCTGCCCCTCCCCGGCGCCCAGCCCCGGGCCGAGGGGCCCGGCAAACGGGGCGGTTGCCTCCCGCCCCCAGCGCAGGCTCCCCGCCTGCCCGCGGCCACCTCCCCGCCGGCGGAGCCCCCCCGCCCCGGGCTGCGGGCCCTGCCCCGAAGCCGTCTGCCCCGCGGCGCAGCCCAGGGTCGCGCTACTTACGCTTTGCGGGAGCAAGGCTGGTTTAAGTAGCAAAAGCTTAACTCGTTAGAGGAGTCCGGGCAGTGTTGGCGCATAGCTCATTCAACCGGGGGGAAAGAAGCCCCCCGACGCTGCTCGGGCTGCTCGGGGTGCAGGGGCGGGGCGGGAGGCGCCGGGAGGCCGGCGCCCAGCGCCCTACCTGCTGCCTCGGCCGGCAACGCGCCCCTGGGGCGGCCGGCTGCCCCCAGCCCGCGGGTGCGGGGCGCCTCCGCCGGCCTGCCCCTCGGCACCGGGCACCCAACCTCCCTCCCCGCCCCTGGCCCGCCTCCCACGGCCGGCAGCGCCGCCGGCTTCACAGGCAGCCCCTGCCGAGGGGCTGCGGGCCGGGCCGGGAGCCTCGTCCCCTCAGCCGGGAAGCTCCGAGGGGAGCGGCCGCGGCGTTTGCCCTTCTCTCCCTGGCTTTTCAAACGTTGTCGCGGCGCAGGTAACCCCTCCTCCTTCGCCAGCCAGGGTGGGAGATCCCGAGAAATACACAGCTTCCTCCTCCGAGAGGTAAAAGCCTCCCCGCGGGGGTCTCCGCCCGCCCCGCAGGGCTCCGCTCGAAGGCAGCCGCCACCTGCAGGCTCCCCTCCGCTCCTGCTCCCCCCCCCGAGGCGGCGGTCGCGGCCGCCCGGGGGCGCTCGGTACCCGGGGCACGGCTGCCCGCGTCGGCTGCCGCACCCTGACGGCCGCGGGTGGAAGGGGGCCATCGCCCGGCCGCCGTACGGAGAGCGCGGGTCCGGCCCCGGAGCTCCCGGGCACTCACGCTCACATGCTCACACCCAGACACACGCTCAGACACAAGCTCACACGCTCGCACTCACGCTCGCACTCACACTCAGACACACGCTCACACTCAGACGCTCACACACACACACTCAGACTCACACTCACACTCAGATGCTCACACTCAAACACACATTCTCACACGCTCACACACACTCACCCTCACCCTCACACACTCACGCTCAGACACACGCTCACACTCACGCTCACTCATGCTCACTCACGCTCACACACACATGCTCACACACCCACTCACATGCTCACACACTCACGCTCACACGCTCATGCTCGCACGCTCACGCACACTCATGCTCACACTCACGCTCACACTCACACACTCACACGCTCACACGCTCACACTCAGACACACACACTCACACTCAGACACATGCTCACACACATTCACACTGACATGCTCACTCACGCTCACACTCAGACACACGCTCACACTCACACACTCACACACACGCTCACACACACACACACTCACTCACACTCACACACACACACTCACACGCTCACACTCGCTCTCTCCCGGGGCGGAGCAGCGCCGCCCAGTGGCGCCTCTCGCGCGCCGGCCGTTGGCGGGCTGGTAACGGCTGGCTTCGGCGGGGAGCTCCGGTACGGTTTCCTCACTGCCGGTAAATCTTAAACGAGAGAATCCCGCTTTCACCCATGAGGTGTTAGATATACCTTAAAGCAAAAACAAAAAGTTCTTCACCGAAAAAAGGGTTTTTTTTCCTGAGAGGAGGTGAACTTTGCTGCTGCTGCCTGCGTGTCCTGTACGAGGCACGCCAGAGGGCTGCCAGCCCCGCCAGCCGGGCTGCTTCACAGGCGGCGGCGGCTGCTGGCCTTCCGTCAAGACAGCTCCTTTGGTTTCCAGAGTGAAGGCAGCGTTGCATCAACTCCTTGCAGTATTTCAGGACACTTGTCAAATTTTATAGATGACAAGCCTGGGTCTCCAAAGTTTGAGAGCCTACAACCTGGGACTGAGACTATGTGAGGAAAAGAAGGCATTATGGATAATTTTTTTGAGAAGTTTTTTTCCCCACAGACTCTCCTCATTCAAGATTAGCTGTCAAGCTGTTGTGCGCAGATTTTCAAAATGATGATTTAAAGGTGGCTCTTGATATTTTCAGCATCAGTACTCAATAACATTACTATCACCTATAGTTTGTTTAGGCTTTTCTGTGTTCTTTAGTGTTGCCCTGAGAAAGGAAAACATTAGACAGAATGACTTCAACTAGCATGACAATGCGATGACTCTTCAGCAATAACGTATGAGTTTCTGTTGATAGCTACTCTACAGTCAGAGAGCTGAAAACTTAACCATACCAGGTCATTCCCAAGGCTCTCTTTTGCTCTATTTAGTAAAAATACCACCCAAGAAAAATTTTGAGATGCTTTGAGGAGCTGCCTGTAGCAGAGGACTGGTGACAAACTGAAACAGACCATCCCCATGTTGTTGTATCCTTGCAATGCTTGGTTGCTCCCTATAAATCTTCCAGCTGAAAACACTAGGGAGGAAGATCTCTGTTGACCTAAGCACTCGTGGTGGCACAAGGACAAATGACTTCATTCCGAGATGGGTGATATACCTGAAACACAGCGCTGCCATGATTGTAAGTGTAGTAGTATCGCAGTGTGGATCCTGAAGCAGTGGGGAATGAGGGGCCGTGTTAGGGTACGGGAGTGAATCCCAGCAGCCCCAGTAACTCTGGACATTATAACTTCCTTCGTGCAGTGAAGTCCCTCGGCTCATCAGGTCAGCTGAAGGGCAGGAGGTTTGGGTTTAGGGAGAGGTAGAGAGAGATCTCTCACTTTCAACCATCTGTCCAAAAGGTTTAATAGCATGAAGCACTGGGTGTTTCCATGATGGCTTTTTCAGTCTCTGGAAGGTTTCAAGGGGTATTTCCCACCATCTCTACAAACTGGCCTTGACACCTTTTTGTTAGAAAAATATTCCCACTCAGGAGAGCAGTGAGGTTCTAGAGCAGCCTTTCAGTACTGCCACAGAAGGTTTTAAGACAGAATTCAATACATTTCAAACAGGGATAATCTGATGCAGTGCCTGCCTACCATGGGGCTACACCCAGCAGCTAAAAATTTCCTTTCCCAGAGTTCCCTTCTGGGTTCTTATGAGAAGAGGTTTGGGCTCTTTTTGGTTGACAAAACCCTCTGGGACATTTGTAGAAAATGAGACAGGCAAGGATGCAAAATCCCTGTGGGAAATTGGAGGAAGCAGCTTTAAAAATATAGGACCAATTCTGTACTGGTGAAAGCCCAAGCATGAAAGCATCTTGAGGAGGTATGGGAGGGCTATTTGTTAGTCGCATGCTAGAACAGGAGGATCTGAAGCCAAATAAAGGGGGGAGAGAAAAAGTAGGACTTGTCTTCCTGAGGAATGTATTCAGGAGGAAAATATGCTCATATTTAAACAATGGTGTTAAAACGTGTCTCTGCATGTGGGCTTTCTGACAGAGGGATTCCCATGAAAGAGCCATCCTGCTAGCTTCCTCACTGTCACTTATCTTTAAAGGTGCACAGCACTGCCAGTGGTCAGATGCCACTTTAGTGTGCTCCAAATCCCTAGGTCCTTACTATATTTAAAGGGTTCTCTCCATTGTCATTAACACTAGACAACAACATAAAACTTAAGGCAACATTTAAATTTTTACATTAAAATGCATATTTACATAATTTTCAGCCTTCCTTTAATTATCTTCTTTAGTGCCACTTTTCATCTTCCATCCAAGCCTCCACACAGATGACAACCCCTGTTCCACACGTAGACAGACCTGTAGCAGTGTATGACTTGGCTGGCGCAGAAACAAAGTGAATTCAAGAAGTGTGTGGACAGAACAGTCAGGCAGGTATTTTTAAGATCAGAAGAATCAGGTTTGCATGGCAAGGTAAAAAGAAAGAAGATCAAAAATAGACACCAAGCTTTATGAAATGATAAAAAGATCTTGTAAGTTAAGGAGATGTATCTTGATCATAGTCTGAACCTGAGCTGCTGCTCAACAAGAAAAATGGACCTTTTTCAGATCAGTATTGATCCAAAACAGTGGTTTACCCCATGCTATTTCTAATTTAAGCATCTGTTTTGAAGGACAGAAGAGGATCACTCTTACTATAACTGTGCATCCAAACATAGTCTAGTGGATGGACCCCTAAACTGTGGTACATATCATTAGTCGTAAACAAGCCACGCCAAGGTGATAGATGGCTCGGCAGTGCTGATAGCAGCTCTGTCCACACAGGCAGCCTAAAATAAGAGCTATAGATACCTTCAGTTCAGCTTGTTGTGGCACTGCGTGGTATGTCAATAAAAAGAATTGCGCTTGACATGCCGCTGTGCTACAGAAGATGGCACTAAAGATATTTAAATGCTGAGAAAGGGTACTGCTACCTCAGGAGGCACAGTTTGAAGCGAGGAGGATTAAAATCTTTTCTTCTCTAGTTGTTTTCTACATGGATGAATCGACAGACTTTAGAACTAATTAACTGATAAATAAAATGGTAATAAAAAGACTGAAGTAGTAGTTTAATCTCGTATTATATAGTAATTATTCTTATTTTCCCAGTTAGTGATTAGTGTTCTGTTAGACACTACTGACAAGCACGTCAGAGAACACAGCATATTAACAAATAAGAACTGGTGACAGGAAGAATTATTCTTATTTCTAGTTCATAAGAGGAGTTATTGTGACTTTAGTTTGTAGGAACGGAGGCACAGGAGGACTTAATGACTCGTCCTAGGTTACATGGTTCTGAGAATGGCACTGAGATCCTAGGCTGGCATTTTACCCGCCAGAACAGGCTTCCTCTCGAAAGTCCTTTGGAAACTGTGGGAAGCCTCCTAATATGACAAAAAAAATAACAGACTGCTCTGGAATATGTAGCAGCAAGATGCTTTCAGGTCATCTTCATGGAAGCAAAAGCTCCATGTGAGATGCAGCAGAGGAACAACTATAACTGTACAAGCCAGGCATCTGTTAGGAGGAAGAATCAAAAAAGACAGACACGGGACATGCAGAATTCTAAGAGGAATGATGCTTTTTATCATTCTGTCATGGTGTGATGCTTTTTTTCCTACACTACCAGCAGAAATATGAAGAA
Organism: Theristicus caerulescens; assembly: GCA_020745775.1. Classification (NCBI taxonomy): domain Eukaryota; kingdom Metazoa; phylum Chordata; class Aves; order Pelecaniformes; family Threskiornithidae; genus Theristicus; species Theristicus caerulescens. The sequence goes on along the minus strand of CM036559.1, from coordinate 113,383,856 downwards.
ATAAAAATATTGCTATTTGAAATACATTCACACCTGCCACAAGCCTGGCAGAAAGCTAGCTGAGCTGAAAACAAAACAAAGTGCAGAGTTCAAATAGTTCTCTGCTGAGTGACTGAGTTAAACCAACTCATAAAAAGGTTAAGAGATGGTGTCGGAGCAAGGGAGAAGATGGCCAGTAGGTGAGAAGCAGGGCCAGTAGAGAGCAGGGAAGGGTACGGCAGCGAAAGAGGGAAAAGGCAGTAAGACTTTTGCTTCTCTAGTAGCAGTCGCTTATGAAAATACAGCCAGAGGCTGTGGATTGAAATTACAGTGTCTGTAGCAGCAAATACAACTTAACATGTTGCCATTCCCTCCGCCCCTTCCGCTCACTCCCTGCAGCTCTTCTTGCCCAACGCCATGGCCTACTGCCCCGCAGTCACGTCAGCATAAAAGTTCATGCGGCCTCCCTGTAAGCCAGATCAAGGAATTGATCCAGCTAAAAAACAATCCAGCAAAGCAAAACATTGGTTTCTTCATCAGCTAAAACAGTCAGCCAGTCCAGTGTTGAGCATGGCTGTGCAAAAAACTGTGCTGGCACAGTAAAGGTCCTGCAGCGGAGGCATGGTGTTGAATGTGGTGGGAGAGAGACACAAACAGGATAAGAATGAGCAGGAAGGGATGACATCAGTGTTAATGCTTTAAACTAGTGCTACCAGTGAACAATTCATAGTGCCAAACCACAACCAAAGCTCCTAAACAAGGATGTTCTTTTTCATTGTCTTCAAGATAAGAGCAAACGTGGCATGTTTTACCAGGAATATACCTTGCTGACATGCACAATGAATTTGTAAAGGCCTCAAATACTGGCTACCTTCCACAGAAAGGAACAGCAACACATATCTTGCTTTGAAATAGAAAAACAAACTCATGTATAGGAAAATTTCTCTACAAAAATTCAACCTGCTGCACAACTTGATGGTCTGACTTTGAAATGAAAGAAACCAGTAACACAAAACGGCATGCTATTGCTGTGAAACTTCTCCTGGACACAGACCAGGCTTCAGTGAACTCCACCAATGTTTGTATATACAGTCAACTGGGCAGCAAAACTGAAAATTGATCTGGGTTTCAGTCTTCCTCCTGTTGGGAGGAACGCCTGTTTTGTGAGACACAAAACTGAGGCAGAAGGAGCTTTTTACCCACTGTGGTGAGGAGAAAAAAATATTCTATCACCAACTTCATTTATATTAATTACAATTTTATTTACTCACAATGCCACCTCATATGCTTTGTCAGGTGGAATTTATTATAGCGCAAGAATATATCATTACAATTGCTAAAAGCACAAAGGAACCATGCTGACAGAGATCACGCTGGATAGACCCTGCACTGACAAGTAGACTTCAATATATATGAAAAAGATTTTGATTCAGCAGCTGAGCTCTGGCTCAGCAAAAGGAACCTGTACAACTGACTCTTTCAGCTGGGGTCCCCTTCCTCACGGATTTTAGAAGTTCCCTCTGCCCTAGAGCAGAGTCCTATGCCTAGACCATCCACAACAGATGCTGGGCTGAGTTGCCATTTAACAATCTTCAGTGACAGACAGTCTGTCATCTTCACAGAGAGGTTTTGTGGTGACCAGCCTACATCTCTTTGCAACGTAAGCCTATTCTTGCCCTGTTGCCAGTGGATGTAAAGAGTAACATCTTCATCTTCTTTGCCACAATCTTTTACATATTTGAAGAGTGCTGTTGGGTCTTTCCTCAGACTTTTCCAGGCCAACTCATTTCTTTTGGGCTTTCCTCACAGGTTCTGTTTGGTCGTGTAGTATTCCTGACTCCTGGATTTCTCCAGCTGATAAATGGGCTTTTTGGGCAGATGGTGTGCCAAAGTAGGGTCCAGATAAGGACTTTCAGGTGCTAAGAAGAGTGGAAACATTATTTCAAACATCCTATTTTTCACAAACCTTTAATGCATACCAGTATGATATTTTCCCATGTCAAAAATGTTATTGACTGATGTTCCACTGATGACCTACTACAAACTCCAGCTCTTCTCTACTGTTCCTTTGTTCAGAACAGGTCTCCATCCTACAGTTTTGCAAGTGCTTAGTGTTTCACAATAGCAGCATTTAGTCCTTCCTAACTTCTCAAACTGCTTTTTTTTTCTCCTGGTGATAAAGGTCTTATTGAATTCTAAGCCTATCTTCCCATGTATGTGCAGCTCCTCCCAGCTGCATACAGTTTATCCCATTTGGTGGATCCTTACACTCTGACAATGAGTCATTAACAACTATTTTACTGCTATACACAAAAGCTTTTATCATGGCATAGGCAGACATTATGCCTGACAAATCCATGTTGCAATGTCTGAGTTTTCTATCAGATAACAGTGAGATAATGGTTTAGTCAGTTTGTTCCTCTGTGTCTGTGTGCGCATGTGTGTGGGTAAGTGCACAGATTGTTTTCGTTTATTTGTGCTGGAGAGATTGTGGAAGCTATTTAAACTGTATATTAAACACTCAGTCCTTGGAAAGGATGCAACACCTAGGGCAGGGACATGACTAAACATAAGCAGACATCACACTAATGATACGATAGGTTTGAAATTTTTACCACACAATAATTATAAAATATTTTTCTGGCACCTGTTGCAATGATCTTAACAAACAGCGCTTGATTAAACTGTTCTGCTCCCTGTGAACATGACACAATTGTCACCTTTGTCTTTCAGTTGGGGAGACTCAGAAACAATGAGATTCAGGGTTAACTCTGTGCACTAGGACTGCTATAGTACTTGCAAATCAAGTGAAAGAAGTCTTGTGACAGAAGAAATGTTGATAGTTGGATACCAAACAGATAGCAAGTTTCCCAGTCACCCTGTCAAAAGAAGGTGCAGCTTTCCTGCTAATGTGTGGATCACTTAGAGATGTGGGAGGGATTTTTATGTGTTGTCTTAAAGATTGAACATCAGTAGAAAATGATCTGCAAAACACTTTTAAACCAAATTTCATGATCCCGACTTAAACAGTTTTAAGACTGCTATTGTCTTTCCCAGCTGACAAGACTGTATTACCATAATTGCCAAGACAACAGAAAAGATATACCTTGCCTAAGCAAGTAAGGCTGCCCAGCACAGCTTGTCCACTGAAAAATGCCACCTGCTTCAGTCCAGTGTGACTGCATTCACACACCTGAGGCTGAATTCCATGGTAGTACCAGGGGACCAACCAGAGCAGGGGCAAGCTATGTTCTCAAAGGTGGAAAGTGGGAGATGTGACTTGTGTCCTCAGATTGAAGCTTAATACATTTCCAAACCTAGGTTATACACACTTCTTTTTGGTGGCTAGGAAGGCTTAGAGGGAAAATACCCAGGTCAGAGCTGGGCCAAATTTACAGAAGAGAAATATATTCTGTGAAAGAAAATTACAGTGACAAGCTGGGTTGGTCAGATGGAGAAAAAAGTATATGTACCTCCTGAACTATCTTGAAGATCATTACCCTTAGTCTTAGCTCATTAAGCCTCAGATTGTTACCATTACTCTTGCCACTGTCTACAAACAGGTTCAAATGACTGTATAGATAATAAGATGGTGAAAATCCAAAGAAACCTGTAATTAACACCCAGGGTAGTGGCTGTCCTGAATATCAGAACAGGTGACCGCAAAATACAGTGCAATTCTTTGAGTGTGATTTTGTTGCCCGGTAAAACACATTAGCCTAAGTTCCCTCCTAAGGGGAGGAAATTATGATTAGGGAAAAAAAGAGATTAATTTTCACCAAGTGCAGTTTGTAGGAAAGTACTCTTAGCTGTTGCTTATTTGCTGCAGTGCACTTTTTACAAAATAAAGCAACTTCTAACAGTGTTGCTATTTTGAATTGAACCTCCATGATACAGAAGTGCTCTTCTCTATATGGACCATATCATTTGTCTTTCATATTCTTGCTGTCAGATAGGAAATAACACAGTACATTGGCTCATGATAACTGTAAAACATCTGAAGGCTTGCATTTGTTTGTTTATTTATTTATTTATTTATTTTCTAAGAAAACCTTTAATAAAGGTATGTCTATATCCAGAAGTCAAAATACAGATTTATACTTTTGATTTCCTTTTAAATCACTTTCTCCTGTGGGAGTTAGGGTTTTTTTCTCTAGCTGGGTCTATGAGTTAATAGTGAAGTTTGCTTCCCTCCCCACCCCCCTTCTGACAAACATGTCTGTAGTTTCGATTTCAAGGTTCTGGATGAAAGTTTAGCTTCGCGAAGTCAATGGTGATTTCTCCTGGTGATTTCAATCATGGTACAATTCTAGCCAGTCCCACTCCTACACTTCCCAGTTCTGATTTGACATTATTTGGCACTTTATATCCTGGCTACACTGGACACTGGACAGAGAGAAATCATCCTCTTTTACAGTCATGACTTCAGATTTGCTGCTTCGGTTTTCAACGCTCTTGCAGCCTTCATTCTGAGAAGAGTTTAGGAACCAAGTGCCAAAAATGTAGACACTTCTAGTGTATTTCAGGAAAGAACACACATAATTCCAACACTGCATTGTATTTTAATCTGTATGAAATCCATTTGTAGGAGGTCAACCATGCAATGTAGCACATGTAGAAATAGGTGCAATTCCTATGTTCCTATGAAGTATCCGAACTTTTTTCCCTACAAAGCAGCTATTTAGTCAAATTTAATATACACAGAAAAGAAATCTCAGACTGTAAATATGCCCTGGTAGAACTATTATCACCTGATGCTGCAGTTCTGGATCAAAGTCCTCTCTTGGCCACTTCCAGATACTTTCCCTATTTCTATCGTTTTTCCCTGCGTGATAATCTGGTTGCCAAACTGCTAGTGGAAGATAACCTCATAGTGTTAGTGTTACCAGTTTTGGTGTGTCTCATTCCAAGTTCCAGTTAAACTCAAAGGCAGGCTGGGAAAACAAACTCTCTCCCCTATGGAGCTGGTTAAGTTATTTATCACCAGCCTTTTCCAGCTGCAATTTTGCTAGTACAAGGCTGACTTAGGCAGCACGTTTGATTTCTAGTAGGGGTCATGTATGTGACCTTCCACTATCAGCTCATGAAGTCTGCAGGATAACAGGCAATGTAACCAACTGAAAAACCAACCTGCAGCAGAAGGCTCAAATCCTTACAGTAGCCCTTGGCTATTAAATGCAGTATTGGTGCACACATTTTCCATTATGGTAAACAGATTTTCATTAGACACGTTAGGTAACACACGGCATGTACAAGTAATACAGAAAACAGACACCACAAGAGTGCTTTTAATTATAATTTCAGGAAAAAATAAAAATCCTGTTGTTACAAAAGAAATGTAATACTAGAGCACTGGGAGTGTAGATAGTTTGTTCTCTTCATACTCGTACACGGAACAATGCAGGAACTTTACCAAGCACAAACCTGATATGTGCCAAGCTTTGTTCTTTAGAGTTGAATTAAGGATGTTTTCACAGTCCAAGTTTCCAGTTCAGCTCATTATTAATGACCTTCCATCTTTTTGTTCATGCTTCTGAGGATGGTGGTTTTATGTTTTTCTTGCTCCCCTCTTAGATGACAGATTTCCATCTGCAGTCAAGTTGTAACACTGGATGTAGCTCACAAACAATGGGAGCCTGCGTATGCTCCGCTTCCAGTGCACAGCGAGGGGTCACGGGTCTTAATTAACGCAGCTTTGTTTACTCCAACGGTGATAAACTTAAGTGTACAGTAAGAGATGGATGCAAATAGAGAAGCTGACATAGCACTCATTCATTTTGGGGAAAAGGCAGTTATTAAAGCTAAGGAGGAGAAATAACTAGTTTTCTAGAAGTGGGTTCAATGGGCAGGCACTTGGGAGATAAACTGCGTTGCTGTATGTGCTGGTGTGGCTGCCCATGACTGGCATAAAACACGTTTTGAGACTACTTCGGAGAGACAAGCCCAGACTGACTCACAGAGTTCTTCAATATACAGTTCACAGCTCAGCAATGTGGACTTTAAGAAAAATATAAAGTTCCTCCTCATTTCTGATTGGGTCCCTTTGCTATTTTAGCCCTGCAGGCTGCCTGTAAATCCTTCTAGACCTACTGTAAGAAGAGGAAGGGTGATTCAGTCTCACAGTTGTGGAATGTCAGAGAGACTGGGAGTGGTTTGAGGGACTCACTTGAAAGGTACCTCAGATAGGGAGAAGGTTTTATGAAGAAAAGCTGTGCAGGTTGGATAGGAAAAAGGGACTGATGGAAGGAGCACTGGTAGGTGCAATCTATGGCATATCATGCTGTAAGTGTTAAAGCACTTCTTTTGGATAACAAACAGAATGAAACAAGGCAATTTTTCTTGGCTTTTACTGAAAAAAAAGAGAACTTTTAAAGGTACACAGCTGAAGGAGGCACACTCAGGTAGTAAAAAGTCTCTTCATCGAATAGAATCTACTGTACTGAGATTCTTCACAAAGTGTTGGGGGAGAACAAGAGAAGGAGGCAGACAGTTGCACTGCCCCCACCTTCTCAAAGGTGACAATCCTTTTTTTCACCTGACCAAGAGAATGAAACAACAAACTTCATTCCTCCCACTGCTGCAGCCCCTGTGAGTGGAGGGATTCAGCACTGACCTAATGACATTCACAAGCAGTTCAGACTGGCCACCCCCAACCCTGCAGGAGATGCTCCTCAGTGCAGGTGAGGAGATAAAAAGATAAAAAAACCATTGCTGGTGCCCAGCAGAGCTGACAGCATGCATTGCCATGGAGTACCTGTGTTCCTAGGCCCTTTCCTCGCTCTCCAGAATACTTACGAGAGAGGACACCTGCTATAAACACAACCACCTCCCTGCCTTATTCCCTTTCACAGCCGTAAATTCCCCCCAGAAAACCTTCACCCCACTTTTGACCGAAACCCTTTGTTATTGGCTCTCCTCTGAAGATAACACCGTGCGTTTGTGACTCCTGGCTCTCTTTTGGGCACTAGAGCCTTCTCTGGGCTTTTCCACTCCCACTTTTTGAAAAGTGACTCTGTCCCAACAACAGGATCCCAGCAGTAGGCATACTTGGAAACGCTGCTGCCAGAAGGCTGCTCTCTCTATTTGTGGATGCAGGAATACTGAATTATGATCTCATGATCTTTAAAACCTGCCTCAGTGGCAGCTTCCCAGGGAGGCTATCATTTCTAAAACATGAATGAACTTTCATTTTTATCCTTTTCCTTGAGTGTGAAAATATTGCTGATTGTTTTCTGGCACCTAAGAAAGTTTGAGGGAAATGGGGAGCTAGGAAATCCTGAAACTGGGGAATTATTTTAAAGCTGTTGTCTTCCTGGATTCTTTCATGCAAATTTTTATCACTAGGTAACACAACTCAGCCAGATTCAACATCATGCAGATCCCAGACACAGCAAGCATGAATATAGTAAATGTGGTTTTCTCAGTGGGCCGAGATACAAAACAATCCACTGTGTTGGGGCAGGGCCATGCATTGCACTTCACCAGGCGAGGCATCTGGTACCCATCGTACATGTAATAGAACACGTACATGAAGACTGCTTCAAAGACGATCCTGAAGAAGATGCTGCTGGTGTACGTCCACCACAGGGGGCCCCGAATGTGAATCTTTTCATTTTTCAGCTCTTCAATATCAATTTTCTCACCATTTCTGAACCGCCTTTTCTTCTCGTGCCTGGTGTAAGCTACATGCATGGCCACCAGCAGCGCAGGTGTGGAAACAAAGATCAGCTGCAGAGCCCAGAGTCTGATGTGAGAGATGGGGAAAAAGTGATCATAGCAAACATTTCTGCACCCAGGCTGAAGTGTGTTGCAGACAAAATCTTGTTGTTCATCTCCCCAGACTCTCTCTGCAGCCACAACCAAGATCATGATACGGAAGATGAACAGGACTGTGAGCCATATCTTCCCGATACTGGTTGAGTGTTTATTTACGCCTCCTAAAACGGCCTGCAGGCTTCCCCAGTCCATCTTCTTTTCTGTGTCCTTTTACCTGCAGGATGACATAATACACCGAACGGTCAGTTTTCAAAGGGTGAAGAATCAAGCTCTAGACCTTCTACGAACAAGAGGACTTCCTAGCACTCACTCAAGAGTCATAGGCAAATGCCAGTCACTTTCGTTAATGTCACCCATATGTTTATGGATGCAAACGGCTTATTAAACTCTCTCCTTCCACGTATTTATGATGGGACAAGCATACCTTGATATATTTCTCCACAAGCCTTTGGGTAGGAAATAAGTGACATGTTCAAATACATTTCCTCCATGCATCCTCTATGCCCTCCTTCCCTTTCTTGAGATATTTCCCTTTCTGTGGTTGACTCTTGTCAGTGTTTTGCCTCTCAGCATATTTCCCAAAGCAATAGAAATTACTATCGCTGCACAAGTTAAGGCCACATCTAGACAAAGTAGAGACTTCTCTAGTAGTTTTCATCGGATTTCTTTGCCAACACCACAGCCCTAGAAGGCTGGGCTGGTGCTTTCTTTGCCTCCAAGGTAAGTACTACTTGGCCTTCTTCAGCAGAAGTCCTCACTCCTCCCAGACACCTCCAGCAGGCCTCCAAGGCTTTCTGTTGTGGCTCAGACATGTCCCTTTCTTGGCAGGCCCTTCATCTCAGAAGTACAGCATTTGATTTTGCAGACACTGCTGAGAAGCCTCAAGCTGGCTCTGTCAGGGCTGCATGCATATATAGCACAAACCAACACTGCAGAGCCTGCCCTTCCACATTCATTGCTATCTCATCCAAAAAGGAGACAAGCAGAGCCATAGAGCTGGGAGGAAAAAGCCCTCAGCTGAAGAGTTTATGTTGATTTTCTAGATGCTATCACACCCCGGCAGAATAAACAGGAGGTCAAACTTTAGGGAAGCTTCATTTCAGCTTTTCTCCTATCCTCCTACTCTTGAAAACTAAAATCCACACTCTTTGCCCCTTTGAAAGTTAAACTAAAAGTTTTGTTGAAGTCAGAATTCAGTCTCGGGGCTCAGCTTTCACTGATCGCAGCCATTTGGAAATTATCACTGCATCGGGACAAAACGCTTTGAAACCAGAGCGGGGAACTTGCATAGCTGGTCCATCATCTTTCAAGGCTAGGGCTCAGATTTGCTGTGTGGGAGAGCCACGCTGGCCGTGGATAAGAGCTCCGTCTTCTCCTGGTGCAGGCTGTGTGCTGTGGGGAAAGCATGGTACCCTGCAACGCCACACTGGTCAAAGTTTCCAAAATCTCTCATTCTCACATAACAGAGAAAAAAATAAAAATTCTCTACCCTGGTGTAGTTACAACACAACTAAAGGACTAACGTGCCCCAACACACACCCTTGGTACAAGGGCCTAGCTTGTACAGACAAGCCTTGAGGCAAGAGGGAGAGGTCAGATTTACTGTGATGAGCAAAGGTGAAATCGGGTAAGACAAAAAAAAAAAAAAAGCTTTGAGAAGGTAGCTGGAATTCCTTAGATTTCTCATGTTTTGTCTCTGCTGAAACTGGCAGCATTTTATGCAACTTTTTACATTGACCTAAACTCTAGGCTGTGATCCCTGCATCTTTCGGTTAAGAACTTCCTCATGTCTGTTGCACAATCATTAAAATAGGAAACCTTCACAAGGGGCTACTCAGGACTGATGGAAAGTATTTGAAGCATATATCCCAGTGGGATGAACAGCCTGGGCTCCAACGTGCGGGCTCACGCTGCAGTTTGGAACCAGTGCTGCAAGTCTGGGGGGAAAAAACAACATTTCTCCCTGCTCATCTGCCCCTGCAGAAACACTGAAATTGGCTGTGGGGACCGAGTGAACCTACCGGACACTCACCCTGCTACCCAAGACACCGTTTATTGGAAACCACTGCAGCCCCCCCCCTCGCGGTTACAAGCCGGACGCCCTGAGGCAGCCCCCAGCCCACCGCCCCCGCTTGGCTCCCGCTGAGCTCCGGGGCGGCGGGAGCGCTGGGGCGGCGAGGGAGCCCGCAGCGAGCCTTCTGCGCCGGGAAACGCCACGGCCGACTGCAATCGGCTCCTGCCAGCAGGCACCGTTTGCAAACGCCACTTTTGGCTTCGAGACCCGACGGCTCCTCCCGGAGCCGCCTGCGCCGCGGGAGCGCCCCAGCCGGCTGCCGCCCGCCCCGGGCCCCCCGCCAGCGCAGCCCCGCCGCCTTGGCCGGTCCCGGCACCCGCAGCCCCAAGCCAAGCGCGGCTGCCTCGCCGCCAGGTCTGCGCCGCAACCCGGGGGATGGGGCTGCGGCGCGACTGCCCCAGCCTCGCAGCGCCCCTCGCCGCCGCCTCCGGCCGCCCACAGCCCGGCCCCGCGCCGGCACACTGCACCGATCCCGACCCGCTCGGGGGCGCGCAGCCTAACCCCGATCCCACCGCTCCAGCAGGCGGGAGCCGCTGCGGACCCTCACCTGGCACGGCTCGGCAGGGCGCCCGGGACGCGACCGCCGCGGTGCTCCGCTCCCGGGTCCGTCGGCGCCTGCGGAGCGGCCGGTCCCAGCCTCGCCGCCCCGGAGCTTTAAGGTCCCTCCCCGTTCACCTGCCGCCGCTTTGAACCCGCCCCCGCCCGCCTCTGCCCGCGCCCGGCTCCTCCGGCCGCCCGCGGAGGCGGCGGGGAGCCCGGGGCGGGGCGGGGGCCGGGTGGGGGGCGCCCATCGCCGCCGCGGGGCAGGACCGGGGACGGAGCGGGGCTGCCGCGGCTCCGACAGCCGCCGGTGCCCCCCGTTCCCCCCGCGGGGAGCGCCCCCGGGCTCCTCCGGGACGTCCTTGCCCAGAGCCCTGCCCAGGGACGAGCACCGGGCAGAGCGGGCTCGGCACCCTGCAAGTGCGGCCCTGCGCCGGGACTGACTCCCAAGCGTTAGCAGCAAACATGTCCCGGAGGGAGATCCGGTCCTGTGGGTCCCTGTGAAACTGCCCCAGTGCCGTGGCAGCCCGGGGAAAGCTCCACCGTGGGCCAGTTCGGACAACGGTCAGATAAAACGCAGCTCCCAGAGGCTTTCTGTAGGGTGAGGCAGGGCTGGAGAAAGAAACCCCAGAGACCACCTTAGATGGCTTGAGTTCAGAAGACAAGGAACAGATAAACTAACTGCTAATTTGATACTAACAAATCGAATAATCTTGGTAGCCAGACGCAGGGCGACCTACAAGGGCAGCAGGCAGCAAAGGGCAGGTTCGAAGTAAGACGGTTGTTCTCCCTTTGAAATCTTGTGGGCTTTCTTACAGCTGTAAGAAACCTTTCTGGTATCCTCACTAGTGTGCCCAACCTTGATTTCACTGCTACTGCGCAAAGCGAGGGGCTGAAGTTGGTGTTGTGAGAGAAAATTGTCTAGCAGAAAGTACAAAGAGTTACTTGCCATGTGAAAAGTCACTAGGTGTTATTTTTCTGCAGCTTGAGCTCTGGTTTTGACAATAATAATTAAAAAAAAGCCTCTTCTAGTTATAGTGTCCTTTAAACCCCATCTTTAAGGAAAGCTTCCGAGGATGGCAGCCATGGCCAGCCCGGCACGAATGAGTTGGATCAGCACTGCAGCCCTTGCCTTGGGCTTTGGTTGTAAAGTACACCCAGTACTGCTGCCAGGCTCAGGTCTGCCGCGCACAGCCTGCTCTTCACCCAAAGCACCCAGCCAGGAATGACTTCCATTAAACGATGCTCGATTACAACACAGTAAAGAGTCTTTGCTTTTTAAAACGCTGTGACCAAAAATTCTACCAGAAAAGAATGCTGTGTTAAAGAGGGTCTGTAGGAAAGCTAGAAGGCGGTGAAATGCCATGCATATGACTTGTGAGATAATAAAAACTTGTCCAAGTATATAAAATACTGCTGAAAATGGTGTGTTCGTTTCTGTACGTTGAAGTAAAGATCTGTCCTGTATGTTGCACTTAGTACTGAGCTTGGTTTTATGAGGCATGTCTGGAAGTAGAAATGCTTTCATCAGTAGGGATTTAAATAAAATTTAAGCTTGATCTAGTAATTTGTATAGATAGCAATTATAAGAAACTGGAACTTGCATGTGTATCTGCAAAATGGCAAAGTGAATTTGGTTTTGCTCTCAGAGGTTTAAAAATTTAAGTCAGATATGTAAGATCTTTAAATAATCTAAGAAGTAATTACTGGAAGAACCAACTGTGGTTTATAAAATAATACCCAAGTTTGATAGTGGTAAATGTAAATGCTTGAAAGAAATCCACAGCTCGTGTTGCTCAGTCCTGCCACAGTTTTCATTTACAACCAAACTAAATCTATGGTAAAGCTGATTGCTACCTTTACTTTCCTTCAGTTTTGTTTGCTTGCTTGTATGTGTGAGGAAGTATGCAATGCTTTATTTGGGAAGGAGAGGGAAATCTGGCAAGGAATTCTGACAGAGCACAAATCCAGGGGTGCAGGCTTATTGTCCACGCTTTGCTGAACACCTGGCTAGTTGGCAGGAGCTGCCAGAGCCAAGGATTAACAACCCTGGCATCTGTAAAGGTTCAGCCGTAAGGACGGGTTATTCTGGTAGCGTGGAAGGGGATGAATGTTACAAAGTGTGTATATATGTCCAAAACATTGATTCTTGTGGATTGTAAAGCAATGCGAAAATAAAAGCTTTGTAAAAATAGGAAAATAAACACTGTTGTAACTTTCTTAACACAGAAACAGGTTTTAGCTTATTTCCAGATAGCAGAAATCTTGGCATCATCTCCCGGTAATGTCTTACAGCTTTCCAAAGACAGTGTCTGGATGTCTTTGTTCAACAGCCCCCAGGCAGCTCCAGAGGCTCTGTCTGGCTCTATACTTTGAATAGCCCTTGCTGCACTCTCTGCTTTGTCTAACCATGTTTTGACGTCACCTGTATATGGATTATATAAATATTTAATATTTATCCCATCTATATCTCAAAAGCCACAAGATCCTGGAGTAATTAACTCAACAGCTTAATTATGTGCGGTGAAAAAAAAATTGTTTCATTTACTGAAAACCTGCTGTTATATAATTTCATGGGACATTCCAGAGTCCTCACCATTGGGAGTAGTAGCTAATTGTCTTTCCCTGTTCATCTCCTCCGTGAATGCATAAACTTCTGTCATATCCTCTCTCTGTCCTTTTTATTCTGTGCTGAAAGGCCTAATTTGGTGAATCTGTACCATGCAGGAGCTGTTATATATCTTTATCATCCTCATCACAACTTGTTGTGCCTTTTTTACAAGAGCAGTCCAAGTACCTGCACATTTATATAAGCACAGAGCAATGCTTTCTGTTGCATTCTCCATCATTTTCTAGTAATTCCTACTTACTCGTTTTCACTTTTCAGACACCTCAAAGCAACGAGTTGACTTTTTCATAGCCACTCCAAGATTCTTTCCTAATCGTTTCTAGAAACTAGAGCAGAACCTCCTGGGGCACATATATGCACATATACTTGAATACCTGTACTTTGGATTAATTTTGTCACTGTGTATTAGTTTGCACCAGCAGACACTGAGGTTCATTTGCCATTTTATTATCCAGTTACTCACACTGAATAAGATCTTCTGCTGTTCCTCATGGTCAGGTTGACTTTTGACTACCACAAAGCATCACTTTTATAATGTGCTATTCACAAGCACTTTGATTTTTGCGAATTTATATGTGTCGCAGCCTCCTTATTCATCATTTTTGCTTAAAATGAGGCTCTTTCAACACCTAGCAGCTTACTTTCTACCTGTCATGCACAATTGTTGTTAATCAACGGGAAATGCAGCTATAGACTCATCGTACTTTGGAAATAGTTTTGATTTCTTTGAGGCTGAGCTAAACATGTGTTACACCTGACATTTTTGCACTAACATCAGCAATAAGAGCACCTTCCCATTTCGACTCAGCATGTGTAACCAGTTTGTCTCCGCATTTGCTTTTCAAACGCTCGCTTTAGTCATACCAAGACCAAAAATACCGTACTTGTTTAGCCTTTGAGCAAACCATTTTGTCTCCTTCGATATCGTTACGTGCATATTAGTGTCTGAAATAAGTACCCAGCCATTATTTTCATGTTCACTTTAATTGCCTTTCCAGCCTTTAAAAATTAAGCCTTTGCATTTTGTAGAACAGTGCCCGAAGTGCTGTTGGCAAGGTCTGACTAATGCAAATACATGGTCTTAGGAGCTCAAATCCCTAAAGCCGTAGCTTCCGTGTCTACTACACAACACTGAATTCTTAAAGCTTACGCAGCCACCATGTTCAGTACCCTCTGCCTCCTCCCTCCCTGCACAGAAGAAATGGGCTCGTGTGTTATTTTCGAGGAACATTTTATTTACAAAGAACAAACTTTCATTGTTTGACATAAATACTTAGTTTGCTATTTCATCACCTCTCAGCTTTTTTAACAGTAAAATGTTAATTTGATACAAATACCACTATGGTTAAGTGCTGTAGGAGAAGATCAGAGAATGTGAGGCTGGTCTGAGTGTGAAAACAACACTCGATGTGCTTTTTAAACCCAACTTAATGTAAGGGCTGCAAAGATCCTGGTTGATCCTGAAACGTTGCTGCAGGTCACTCTCACTTCTCTGGCCACAGGCATCGATCCCATAATCCTTACGGTCTCCGAAAAGCTTTATCAGACAAAGCTTAAGACCACTGAAAAAAGAAGCCAGTGCAGGAGACATCAACCTTTTTTTATGTTCACTGCCCAGTTCAAACAATTCAAGAGGCTTCTGGAGAGGGACACAGCACCTAGTTTACTTCCACGAGTTAGAGCTGTCTTCTACCAGACTGTTCCTCAAAATTAATCTCCAAAGTTACTCCATAAAACAGTGTGGGCCCTGTCTTTTCTGTGGGTGAAATCTTGGCTGTGTAGGATAGCAAGGAGGTTAAACAGGTTTCATCAGTTCATCCAGCTGTAAAAAAAAAAAAATCAACAAAACCAACAGTGTGACACTTTAAAACGACACTTAAAGTGACACTTTAAAGTGTCGGTAGGTACCCACTCCCTTGTTTCACCCCCCTGTGGAAACCAGAATTTACTTTGTTAGTGGCTGTTTGCCTTTTATCCCTAATCCGAACAGATTAGTATGGTTTCCTCAACTTCCCAGGTCCTTTGTCCAAGTCCTGCAGCTCCAGAGACACCTTCCCAGGGCTGCCGCCTGTCCCCTCATGGGGGGCACCTGGCTGGCCCAGCTCGCTCGCCCTGGCCGGCCTTGCAGCTCAGGGGGTCTCCACTGCCCCGAGCTCTGCAGCCCTGGCCCTGCTTGTGCACAAAGGCTCTAACCCCTTCACGGGTAAAACAGAGTTGGTGGGTAGGACCCGTATTTCCTATCTGTTGCTCAAAAAAACGTTTTGGGAGAGGGTAGCAGAGTCTCATGTGAGAGAGGTGGCATGATACCTTTTCACAGGGAGGGTCCCATTTCACCAACAGCTGTATCATGAAGACGCACCAGAGCGCCAGGCACCAACAGACAGAGGAGGGTTTATAAAGGAGGGTAATGATTTTCTTTGCTTCTGGGAAGGTGTTTTCCACTGTCCCTCAGAAATAATCTCTCCCCAAAGGAGAGGGGTGTAGGGTACAGAGCTAGGGGCAGACCTTACTTTTGACTAATTCCCACCCTTTGTCATGCATATTACATGTCTGTAAACTCACTATTAGTGTTCAGGCAAAGTTTTCTCAGGTTTGCCAAGAACACTTTAATCTTTGATGCTTATCTGGGGAGGTTTTGTTCCTCTCTATCTCGTGGAGCACACAGAGCATAGAAGAAACCCACGTTATTTTACATATTCACAGATAAGAATGGGAAGAAGCCAGTGAGAGAAATAGGTGGCAAATGCTGAATCCTGGGGAGAGAAATTGCTAAAGGCAGTATTGATAGAGCAGCCATAAAGGCTGCAAAGTACAAAGGGCAGTGCCAGTGAAGCCTGAGGAGAAGCTGGATGCGACAGTGGGAGAAGGACTGATCCTGTGCACCCCACAGAGGGAAGGGGAAGATGTGGGAGGGGAGCGTTGGAATTAAAATTTCTGCTGTGAGTCGTTGGACTCAGTGACAGGAGCTCAAGGGGAGCGGAGGGGAGAGCAGGCAGCATCC
The DNA here is from genome assembly GCA_020745775.1 of Theristicus caerulescens. NCBI lineage: Eukaryota > Metazoa > Chordata > Aves > Pelecaniformes > Threskiornithidae > Theristicus > Theristicus caerulescens. The sequence goes on along the minus strand of CM036559.1, from coordinate 113,367,857 downwards.
GAGAATGATGTCCGATTCCTCCATGGAAAGTGGGCTGGATTCACATGTTTTGCATTCTTTTAATTCAGTCCGAATAAAGTACATTCTCTTGTTCCTTTTGTCAATATTCAAATCACTGACTGTGTGACTAAGCCAGCAGTTTGCTGAGGTCTCAAGTGCAAGTCCTGAATCAGATTAAGAACAAGAATAGGATGATTCAGCAACGACCTGGCTGCACCTATCTATGCATCATCAAGTATATAATGGGAAACATTTCCTCTTGCTAGGCTAATCAGAGACAAAGGAGTTGAACTGGGTTTGGGAAGGAAGAGTCATGAGGAACTAAGGGGATGCAGCTAAAATCTCATGCTGCTAAAAAAAATAAAAGAAAAGCAGTGGCTATTACAAAGAGCTTTCTGGGCAGAAGCTACAGTCAAGCCCAACATGTTCCACCAACAGATCTGTGCTGGATTACAGCTGTGACCTGGAGATCATGTGTCTGCGTGGCGCTCTCAGTCAGCTGCAACCCCGGGGCCCTTTGGGTGTCATCCCCGTGTCCATTGGTACTCACTGGAGCAATGCCCCTGGGAACACGCTTGTGAAGCCGTCTGGGATGCATCTGGGCAGTGTCCCAGGACATAAGGACAAGTCAAATTCTCAGATGCCCACTGTTTGCTTTTTCATTTCCTAGTTTTTCTGCATTCCCCATTTTTAGACTTTTTTTTCCTGGCAATTCAACTACTTGTCAAACAGCACCTGCCACTCATCCCATCAGATGGCTCCTTCACATGTCGAAGCCAAGCAGTTCTTTCTTTATTTGTGGGTATTCAAGAACAAGGGCTCCATCACCACTGAAGGGGTGAAGATAATTCAGCACTCTGCAAGGGGGTTGTCCACATAATTTGGAGAATGCTCAAAATCTGCTGACTTCTGGCGGCCACCTATACCCAGTGGAGCAGATTAAAACAGAGCACAGCGTGACAGGATGAGATATAGTGATGCTGATTGGGGAATATCTACAGCACCTGCAGAGCTCTTGGGCACTGAAGCACACAAAGCTACGTGCAAAGCTAGCACTGGTGCCCCTGTGCAGAGACAACATCAGGAGAGCTCCTGCCATGACAGAAAACGAAGCAGGCAGCTGCATGCTCGAGCTTGACTGCTGTTAGTCATGGGCAACAATTTGGAGCTGGAAAGTCAACAGAAATTATGCAAGGCTGTGCGGCTCTGCATTGTACAGGAAATAATAAAGGAAGCTAAAGTAGGCTTCAGGAAGACCTGTTTGGCCAAAGGCGACTGAGTGTATAATGCAAAAGGGTATATTCCCAGGTTCTACATGTACTGGGAAGGTCAACGGAAGCCTGCCACATGAAGTAACAGAGGTTGCACTGGGAAACTACAAGCCACGCACACTTCAAGGAACACAAAATAGGTGAGGTAGTAGTATCTGTCCAGATCCACTCCTCCTCTTTGGGAGTAGTGCTTTTTGAGTGACAGCTATGGTTCATCAATGTCTATGCTGGACACGAAACAGCATTAAGGAAGGATTCAGGTACTGTCTACTCATTGATGTTCCTCAAAGTCGAAAAGATACCAGTGATGATCTATATGCTACCTCATACCTAAGAGGGAAATGTTACCAGCAGAGTGGGGAGTGAAGTCAGCTTGCTGGAATGATTCTGCTGACCTGAAACAACAGACGCAAAAACAATTAGCAAAGGACACAAAAATGCTGTTGAGCTGAGGGCAGCTTCCTTTGTCAGAGGAAGGCAGGTCCTGCTTCGCTGGGGTTTGGGGGAGGTGGGGCTGGACTACAGCACGGTATTGCTGCTTACAAGGACTCTTCTGAGTTCTATGGCATATGCAAACCCCAGGCTAGTAGCACAAGTCTCAGATAGTGTATTTGATATGTAAAACCTGATAAATAAATGCACGAGTAAAAACAGGAGAAATATTAGATACCTTGCTAACATAAGTAAAAAAAAACAAAATAACTTCTTACTAAAATAATTCTTCTGCAGTTGACTAAAATGTTCATGGGCCAGTAAGTATGACCTTTTTCATGCCCAAATTTTTCTGGTTTTGCTACGTTCCTTTGCTGCATTTCTACAAATGATAAACAAATGTTCAGTATAAATAGATGGACTTTTAATATTTGAGGGCTAGATAATGATTGATGCTTAATTTGTGACCCTCACTGATAAATTTGGTCTACAATTGGAGAGAATGGAGAGAACAGCTAGGGACTGAAGTAGTCGTTCATGAAAAGAGTCAGTAATTTATGATAGTATAAATCATTGTGAACAGCCACGGGAAGGGTGAAGTGGTTGTTGTTTTGTATTCATCAAAGTTTCATAGCCCTTGTCTGTAACAGGTTGGAAAGGGATAAGGATGTTGGCTCTTCTGCAGCTTTGTGCAATAAGAGGTGGAGAACACTTTGAACATGGCAGTATCCATGGGGTACAAAGGCTGCTGGTGAAGAAATCCCTGGAACTCTTCCCCAGGTAGTCTGAATTGTCTGTCTGCTATTTTAGGCTCTCCCTGACATCCTTACAAACTTTACATTTGTGCTTCCCAGTCCTGACTTTCCTAATAGCCCCTTTTCCTTGCCTGAAGGACAGTGTCTTTTCAGCCCTGCCACTCTCCCCAGTCTTTTTGTCAGCAGCTGCCACACGCTGGAAAAACTGTGAACTTGTCTCACTTCTGTGTTTCTTTTTGTTGAGGATCAAGTCATCCCTGATGTGCAGAATACTCTCAGAGAGAGGAAAGGCTGTTCCCTGGGCCTGACTCGGACAGTGGAAGGAGACTTCCAAGCTCTTTGGAGAGACAGTTGTATTGGCTGATTTGAAAGGAAAAGATAAGCTGCAAACTGCCAGGATGTTCCCTGAAAGATCTCTCCAGGATTTCTGTGCAGCTGCAGGTGCGTTTGAGCTGCACAGAACCAGGGAAAGAAGCTCGGGAGGTTATCAAGTCTACACTTAGACTGAAGCAGCTGGACTTGGACTAAGCCAAAGGGACCAGATCATTCAGGAGTGGAGCAGTAATTAATGCTAAATTAGTATAAGGAAGGAGTCCTTGATTTCTGGCTCCAAAGGGTGGTGGAGCCCCAGGGAAGGTAATGTTCCGGGTACCAATGTCTCTCCACCTTGCTTGTCATCATGCTGCTAATCGCAGAAGTCCCAGCAGAGCCCATTGCAGTGATCTGTGGGAAAGGATCTTGTAGACACAGAAGAAACAGAGCCATCGTGCCAAGAACTGACAAAGAGCCACACAGCATCTCCTCAGAAATGCCACTGAGATTGTTCCTAAGCAATGTATGCATTCAGGTTTACAAAATTCCAGGCAGAGACAAGAAATATCCCTTTCAACCAGCACCCCAAGAGAAGGAAAAATGAACCCCCTCGGGTCACGAATGTTTCTGCCTCTGCTCTCCACTTTATTCAAGTACACCATACAGGGATTTGCTTCAGGCAGGGAAAGGAGGACATCCAAGAAAGCCACTGCCTTTTGCAATGTTTGCATTACCCATGTGCTCTCAGTGCTCCAAGTCAAGGGCTCCAACTAAGCAGGTGCTTGGTGACTTGCTGGCGTATTTTAATGGGTCAGTAGATCATTTCTTTTGTTAAGAAATAAATTTCTGACAGGTTGCTGCTCCCTTTTGTGAGATTCTTTCTAAGCACCAAAATGTGCCTGCTGCTAAGTCGTTCCTATATGAACTGACTTTTTTATGAGTAAATGGTGGGTGGCAGAATAAATTGACTATGGAAAAAAAATCTATTCCTTTGTTATCTGACTACATAAATGGGTAACATGTTGAAAGAGTGGTTGGAGGTATTTGGGGCACCCTCAAGGGGAAATGCCCAAGCCCCACGCATTGAGTGAATGCAGTGCTGTGTTGGCTGGGACTGCCTTACCAGACCCACCTCTTGGCTCAGCCCACAGCCGCACTTGCCTGCAGCTCTGTCCGGCGCCCTCCCGTGTCCCTGCTCCCCAGCACAGTCACGTCCATTCTGGTGTGTCACACAGGCTGGCCACAGCTGCCAAGAGGGAGATCATAGCTGTGCTAGGATGCCCTTCAAGAGAGCCCCAGAGTAACTCCCAACTCTTCTGGCAGACTCACTTTTGTCCCATGCTGCTCTGTCTGATCCCAGTGGCAGCCCCAGGCTCGCAGTCCCTCTGCTGCCTACACCTCAATTTCTCACTTGTCCCCCAAGCGAAACCCCATCTGTGTGTGCAGCCCCTTCCCAGTATGGCACTATGAAGGACTGGGATGTCTTTCCTGGCCGAGGCAGCACAAGGGAACTGGGGGTTGAGATGTCTTGGCACATAGTGATGCCTGCTTTTTTTCAAAAGTAAAAAGCAGGAAAAGGCCATTTCCCAAATATTCTGGGCTTTCAAAGAAAATGGAGAGGAGGGGAAGAGAGGCAAATTTCAGGTCTTGGTGACCCACAGGTTGTGGGGTTCAAAACCAAAATGAGACCAGGCACTGCCCGGTGGCATTCACAGTGGGACTCACCTCTTGGCACTGGCATGGGGAACACAGTGGCTCTGCTCATGCAAGCTGGCTGATGGCCTGAGTTGTACAAGGAGCTTTGTTTGGACACCAGGAAAATGGGATTAAAACAACCTTATAGCAACTCTGTACATGTCTGGCTTGTGGAAAAAATGTAAAATAAATCAGGCCTAAACCACACGAGATGTTTTACTGCTAGGTATTTTATTGGTATAGGTAGAGCATCAGGCAAGGGTGCTCATAAATCAATTGCAGTAGTTTCTATTATTTCAAAAGAGATAGAATCTACTGGAAATTATTCTGATCAACAGCATTTATGTGAAGCCACAAGGAAGTTCCAGGCAAGATCAGAATGTGCAGAGTTTCCAGTTCCCATCAGGGATTGCAATTGTTGTTGAAACACTTTATTTCCAAACTGCAACCCGCAATCTCAGGTGAGGTCATTCTTCCTTGTGTCAAGACATGTTGCATTGTCGTGTAGCCTACTGTACATCCTGGGAACAGGAATTTTGCCTGTAAATCAGCAAAATACACATGCATGTCTATAACTTCAGAGACACGAAATGTTGGCATAAGAAACAAGATCGTTCATGCCCTTTTAGCTATGCACAGATTTGCATCTCTTTCTTCTTTTCTATGGCACTCACTCAGTACACTTCCAGCACTACCCACTAGTGTAATGGCACTGCCTGCTGGTCTGAAAATCACAGCAAGATCACTAAAACCAGCTAAATTAATTTTTCTTTTTCCTGTTGCTCATTTGATATGTGCTATGACAGAGTTGCAGCCACAGCCTGGCTTCAGGAATAAAACAACCTGTGCTCCTTTCAAAATTCCAGAGAGCAAAGGAAGATATGGGGAAAGCTGCCTCAATACTCTCCAGTAAGCCCTAGAAGCTACTGGCCAGATTTCTGAAATCCAGCACTTTCTGGGAAACATTACATTTCTGTAACCACACCCCAGGACAGCAAGAGAGGGCTTGGGAGCTGTGCCAATGCGGGGGTGTACTCCCACCTCTCTCTCCTGAGGTTAGACCATCCCTTTGGATGTGGAGCCCAGAAGCCGCTCCTTTGGCATGGAAGACGCTCCCATGGCTTCTCCTACCAAAAGCTGAGCAGCTTGCTTTCTTCTAAGAGCAGCTGCTGGTGCTGATGGTTTGATGTAAAATGCAGAATCCCACAACAAGGATCATCTCTTTTTTCACACCTGCCTCATTTATAGAATAACTTTTGGCTCTGCCTACATGGCATTACATTATAGGACATTACACGATATTGCAGCACACAACATTGCAATATGACATGTACAGACACAGGCTATGGCTACTGACATTAGCAACCACTGCAGCCCAGCAAGAGCAGTCTGGTGAAACAGCCGGTGCTGAGGATCCAGCAGTCACACCGCATGCATGTCTAGAGGATTTGCTTCAGGCCAGTCCCCGTGGACCGACTGCTGGGGCAGCTGGAGCATAGGGGCTGTGCTCCAGGACAGGGTTTTCGAGTTTTTCTCAATCCAAAAGAGACCCAGGCTGATTCCTCAGTGTGAGCCAAAACACCAGAGTGGAGGTAATCGGGGGTTCACTTCAGCAACATGTTCCTGTCCCTGGTTAAAATGCTAATGTAGAAACATCCTTAGGTTTTCCCAAACTCACCCAAGATTTGGAGAGTTTTGATTTGCTTTGCTTGACCTGAGAGGACTCTAACCCCTGTCTCCTACTCCCCACACAATGCCATAACCACCAGGCTGTAGGCTAGCCCAGGCTGATGTTGGTCCCCACCTCTGCCGCAGAATTTATTCAGCTGGGCAGAGGGGAACAAAAGTCAGAAGGACAAAAGGACACGGGGAGGGAATGAGAGAATTTGTGGGAGAATTTTCCCTAAGGACTAGAGGACTCAGCTGGGAAAGGGGAGGAGGCTCTGGAGTCTCTGCTCCCATGATTGTTTATGCATTTTACATTAAACACTGAATAAAAGGCTGCAAATATGAGTCAGAAGTAACGTTATGCTTTCCTATCTGCCAATCTTAACCACCAGATGAGTTAGGACCTCTCTTGCATGCTCTCTGTCCCTCTGTGCAGTGTCCCACAGGAGTGAAGAGTGTCCCTTCTTCCTTGCCTGCCTCCACACCTGGCTGCCAGCCTCGGGAAAGAGAGATGTGGGATTGATGGAGATGTGGGATTCAAGGAGAGATGTGGGAGTGGACCCTGCAGTCTAAAGGAATACAGGTCTGGGTCTCCTCCTTGTTGGGAGACAGATATACCCAGAGGGACAGACAACTATCCAGCTAGCTCCATTAGGAAAGGACACGTTTTGTGAGGTGCCAGATTGTGCCCAAGCACACACAGGCATGTCTACAGCACGCTGACGAAATCCTTTGGGGACATTGGTGCTTCCTTCTTCATGACTATGGGTTCGTGGTGCACAAGGGACGGGGGGTCCTGAGGGCACCCCGCAGCCATGCTGGGGGCCGAGGGGGAAGCTCTCAGAGGTGCCTCACTGAAGCGTGCCCTGAGGAACCCCGTTACGTGTGTCCACGTGAGTGGAAAACTGACCTCCTGAGCATGGTTTGTTTTCAGGAGTTGAGAATTTAAGAACTTCCCTCCAAAAGTGATAGTTAATCCCCAAAATAACACTTATCCAGGCTTTTGCTGACAGTGTTGGTGGGCTTGGCTAGTGCTGAGAGTTTATCCAATGTTCAAATTGGTTTAGCAGCACTGATGGCTTACCAAATTAAGCTAAAATAATGTGTATGAGCTTTAGACTAATTGAAGCATATCTACCACAGGAATTTTCCAGGAATTTATCAAGATAAATATAGAAATTAATTTAGTTAATCTAAACAGCCTTTCTGCTATAGAAAAAGCCCAAGCAAAACCAGATAGCCCTTATCAAGCATGCCATGTCAGACAAATACACCTCAGGTGTGACCCAGGTGAATTTGATTCTGCTCCAGATTTGCAGATTGGGCTGTGTGACCTCTCATTTCTGATATTTACTTTTTTTGCTTGGTTTGTGTGTGGAAAAAAGTAATGTTTCTTACTAACAGATCCATTAGGAAAAAATGCATTTGCTGCTATTTTTTTAATAATGTTTAATAGGTGGTTATTCTTCAATGATTAATTTTTCAGTGGTCAATTGGATAATGCCTCCCAGCTCTTTGGTGAAGGAGTCTGTATAATACCAGAACTATTAAAAAAAAAACCCAAGAGTGAGAGTTAGCTTGCTGAGGAGCAAATTAAGCTGGTGAATCATTTATGACCTAGGCGATGTTGCAAGACCATTCGGCCTGGGGATGTGCAGCTGTATCGTCCTTTGGGTCAGTCTCCAGAGGCAGTGGTGGGTCTGAAGATGTCCCTTGGGTTCATGAGTAGCTGGTACCATGTCTTTGACTGCCAAACCCTTTGATTGCTAATCAAGGGTTTCCTACACAGTGATAAAGGGGTTAGACAGGTTTTGGGATGAGTTCCAAGAGACTATTTAGGTACTTGATAGGATTTAAATAAATGTCAGACACCTACGTTCAGAGCTGCAATAAAGAAAACCCCCACCCAGCTGCCGCCCAGCCCTCCAGGCACTTAAATTCACCGCCTGCCTTCCACTATGACCTGCAAGTTCACCCACAGCTCCTCTGTTCAGTGTGGCTGGAGGGGCCAGGGGGGTGGAGAAGGGGCCTCCCCCCACATCAACCCCACCTCGGTGTGGGGAAGAAGAGGGGAAATGCCGGAGGGAGAAAGTGTGGGTGGCAGTTTGGCAGGTCAGGCTCTCCCTCCGGAGGAAGCCCCAGCATGACTTTATGTTTTGCAATAAGCAGTGGATAAACACAGAAATAATCTTGGGATCAAGGTTATCCCCCTTGGATGCGAGGAGGGAAACCTGAGTTATGCAGTATTCCCCTTTTATCCCTAATTCTTGTGAAATATCACACAGTCAGCGCGGTTCCAGGTTATCAGTTTCATATGTCTGTGATGAGTGAAAAAGTTACTCTTATCAATGTCCCTTTTTTTCCTTACAGTGCCCAAGAAATGGGACGGTGTCTCCGGCCATCACCCCTCCCCTCTGCTGGGTGTGGACAGACCTTCCAGCTCCGTGCCAGAAGGCACGCGAGTCTTTGAGAGCAAACCCCTCGTGTCTCTGACCTGCTGTGGATAGCTGAACCTGTCCCCCCCGCCAGCATGATTGGGTGACATACTTACCGATTTCATTTTAAATTTCCTTCTTTATACTTCTAAATATTTTGGGTTTTTTTCTTTATCACCTCTGGGCACAGGGCAGAGCTTACCGAAGTGCCAGCCCAGCCAGCTCTCACTCCTGAAGCAGTTCAGGCCACTGGAAACCAGGGAGTTGGATGAGGAGTTCTAATTTTTCCTTGAAGTGCATTTTATTTTCCACCTACCATTGCGTGACTGCTAAAATGATCTTTCCCCAAAGTGCCTTAATTCTTCTCTGATCTCAACTAATTCTCTCTCATCATCTGATGATTTTATCTTCTATCAGCCTCTTCTGGTGACAATATCCCTTTAAACATAAATAATTATCAGGGATGCCAAAATAAAACTGAATCTTAAACCCAGAGTATGAAGCATTTGCTGGGAATTCTAAGTTTTGCTGCATTTATTCTGTGATAATACAAACTATTATTATTATTATTCCTCCCTTTGGCTGAGGAACTGCAGGGTCGGAGCCGGGTTCAGCCCCATCCAGCTGGCTGCGGTGTGAGACATGAGCGCTCCTGCTCGCTGCTCAGGCCATATCTGCACTGGGAAACTTTGCAGGGACTGGTAAATGAGTTAAATTTTGACTAGATAAGAAACCGGAAAGTGAGTAACCGTGAGCGTGGCAGTTTTTGCAGACAGCCTATTAAAGCTCTGTCAGATGCTTTTAAACTGGTTTTTATTATCCCCAACTGAACACATACTGTGTGCCTACCTGGGAGATGTTTTGATTAAACACAAGCCATCAGTCCTAATAACAGGATTAAATTCTCCCTCCTGTATCACCCAGGTCCTGCTAAAAGCTGCAAGAGTCGGTCTGGGCTTCACTGTTGGGAACTTCAGCCCCAGGGACATACAGGGAATTTTACCTGGGCCACAGGGTTCACCAGTTTCTTTTCTGTCCAGGCTTTTCATATATCTTAAGTGGCATCAAAGGACACAGTCCAGTTCTCTCTTGAAGTCATTGTCATGCTTTATATGATGTTGTCATTGCTGTTTAATAATTGCCTAAATTTCCCAGTGTCCCCAAGATATCACTGAGATGCGTCTCTGGCCTGAGAAGTGCATCACATAAAAGATAACAAGGGAGTGGTGGTGTAAGACACCAGGAGAAATGAGATTAGCCAGGATTCCACTATGGTTCTGATAATACAGAAAGGCTGCATCACGCCGCTCTGGAGAGTTAAGAGCATAACCAGCTCTGCCGCTGGGTCTGAAGGGAATAAAATAGCCTAATTCCCATGGATCAGGAGTCCTGGCGGGTTCGGAGCCAGCAGGGTGAAAAACCTTCCTGCTTTACTGATCTTGCCACCCCGAGCTCCTCTGATTCGTGGGCTCGTACACAAGTAAACGGCTACCCAACATCCAAGCCAGCGGAGAAAAAAGGCCCTCAGATTGGTTAAGCGCCAAACCATTTTAGGGAGCTCTCTCCCTCCTCTAACTAATAAACTCTTTTCTGCAGCCACCAGCAGATCATGGGAAACATCTAAAACAGTTGTGAGAGCACGACCACACGTCGGCGTGGGCGCTTTGGTCCGCACGGCACTGGGGCAGCATTGCTGCCTGTGGTGGGGGGACACGGCCCCAACGGGGAGTTATGTACCCCGTTTGCAGATCTGGTGCAAAGGAGGTAATAGCTGCTGCGTGAAATGAGACCTGATGTTGCAAAAGGGCCCTGCAGAAAGTGGCTGAGTGGTATTGCAGTGTTTTTAAGGAGTTACACCCTCCCTACGGGCCTGGCCCAAGCCCTCTGGAATCAACAGGGATTTGCTGAGTGACAGTGAGGAGCTTTGGATCCAGCTCTGAAACACCTGCAAGCTTGCAGAAAGTGCCAACGTGATTATCACAGCATTGACAAGTCGGGGGGGAGACTGAAGTAGAAATTCTGGCGCAGATGGGTGACCCAGCAGCACAGGCGGGTGGTAGCTGGGTGGTGACAAGATGCAGGGAGCGGCACTCCTGTCCATAGGCCTCTTGGCAGGGATGAAGCAGGGTGCTGACCGGGGCCCTTGCGAGGACTTGACGGCTGAGTCAGGGCTCTGCAAGAACCTCTCCCTGTCTCCTCCTCCCACGGACCCACCTGCCCGTTGCTCTGCATGTCAGACGAAGCGTTGGGTGCTTCTGCCTTCCCGAGCCACCCAGCTGTGCGTGCATGCTGAAGAAGCAGTCGTGCTCCACAACTAGCATCAAGGGTGCAGGGCCAAGTAGGTGGGAAATTGCAGAAGTGTTATTTGCACCCCACCCCCATCGTTTTTGGTGAAGCTGGCCAATTTTTGGCTTCTGTGGAAGTTGAAAAGGAGGCCATTCACCTTTAGATGCCTAACCTGAGAAATCCCAGCCTGACAATTCAGGGCTGTGCAGGGAGATGGGCATACGCACTGCCTCTGGCAGGGGAAAGGCTGCTGCAACGGTAGTGCTCTCGCTGCAGCAGTGGTGCAAAGGCCCTACGAGGAAGTTTGCTGAGGTGGAGATGGTCTCTGCCCACGGGCCCACCTGAGGGGAGAGCAGTGGCCAGTATGGTGTAGGGTCTCAGATCCAACAGTCCCTCTGGCTTCAGAGGCCATGCTCTCTGAGAGCACAGCAGAAATTTGTCCGTGATGATCGCACACCAAACAACTCGAAATGTGCATGGAGAACTCTCAAACGCCTGCCCCTCTGCCTTCCCGCCATGGCAAGAGCAGCTCGGCGAGCATCAGGTAACGAAGACAAGAAGCAGCATGATCGCTCTTAACCCAGGTCCCCAGCTACTCCTTTTGCTGCAAATCAATAAACACAGTCTGTGAGCTAGAAGTTGAGCTGTGAGTGATCATTACTCAGATATACACAACAGGGACTCTTCTCCCAGGCTGGCTGCTGGGCACCTCCTCATCTTGCCGTGCCACAGTCACCACAGTGGCAATGGGAAGCGCTAGCAAGGCAGCATGTGCTACTTTATGAAGAACAGAAATTGCACTCATTTTTAAAAAGGTAGAAAGGAGGACCCTGGGAACTACCGACCTGTCAGCCTCACCTCTGTGCCGGGGAAGATCATGGAACAGATCCTGCTAGAAGCTATGCTAAGGCATACAGAAGACAGGGAGGTGATTTGAGACAGCCAGCACGGCTTCACCAAGGGCAAGTCCTGCTTGACCAAACCAGTGGCCTTTTATGATGGAGTGATTATATCAGTGGACAAAGAAGGAGCTACGGATGTCGTCTATCTGGACTTCTGTAAGGCTTTTGACACAGTCCCCCACAACATCCTTCTCTCTAAATTGGAGAGATGATACAGACTTGATGGGTGGACTGTTCAGTGGATGAGGAATTGGTTGGATGTCACATCCAGAGGGTAGTGGTCAATGGCTCAGTGTCCAGATGGAGATCAGTGACAAGCGGTGTCCCTCAGGGGTCCGTATTGCGACCAGTACTGTTTAATATCTTATCAATGACATAGTGGGATTGAGTGCACCCTCAGCAAATTTGCAGATGACGCCAAGCTGAGCATTGAGGTTGACACGCCTGAGGGACGGGATGCCATCCAGAGGGACCTGGACAAGCTTGAGAAGTGGGCCCATGTGAACCTCATGAGGTTCAACAAGGCCAAGTGCAAGGTCCTGCACCTGGGTCAGGGCAACCCCTGGTATCAATGCAGGTTGGGGGTTGAAGGGATTGGGAGCAACCCTGAGGAGAAGGACTTGGGGGTACTGATAGGTGAAAAGCTGGATGTGAGCTGGCAACGTGTGCTTGCAGCCCAGAAAGCCAACCATATCCTGGGCTGCATCAAAAGAAGCGTGGCCAGCAGGTCGAGGGAGGTGATTCTGCCACTCTACTCTGCTCTGGTGAGACCCCACCTGCAGTACTGCGTCCAGCTCTGAGGTCCTCAGCACAGGAAGGACATGGACCTGTTGGAGCAGGTCCAGAGGAGGGCCACAAAAATGATCAGAGGGATGGAACACCTCTGCTATGGGGAAAGGCTGACAGAGCTGGGGTTGTTCAGCCTGGAGAAGAGAAGGCTCCAGAGAGACCTTATTGCGGCCTTTCAATACTTAAAGGGGGCCTACAAGAAAGATGAGGACAAACTTTTTAGTAGGGCTTGTTGCAATAGGGCAAGGGGTAACGGTAACTAAAAGAGGGTAGATTCAGACTAGATATAAGGAAGAAATTTTTTTACAATGAGAGTGGTGAAACACTGGAACAGGTTGCCCAGAGAGGCTGTAGATGCCCCATCCCTGGAAACATTCAGGGTCAGGTTGGACGGGGCTCTGAGCAACCTGATCTAGTTGAAGATGTCCCTGCTCATTGCAGGGGAGAGGGACTAGATGACCTTTAAAGGTCCCTTCCAACCCAAACCATTCTATGATTCTATGATTCTATGAAATAGATTTATTTCAGGAGCGCTATAATAAAGCCTTGGTTCAGTAAGGGAAATAGAGGTAACAGTGGTAATAGAAAAACATACCAAGCAATTGGGAGCAGGTCTGCCTCGTGTTGGCTGTGGCGGTGCTTTCCAGCACACCATCGCAGGGCGAGGGTGGGTGAGGCGCTGGGCCAGCATGGCACGCACCAGCAGAGTCTCTGCTCGGCAGAGGGGCTGGGGGAGCCAAACTCGCTCCGATCTGGCAGCAAAATGCTCGCGGCTGCAGTACGTGGGGTAGGGTAGGCAGCCTAACCATGCAAAAGGAGGACAGCGGGTTCAGACCATCCTGCAACTGGTCTCATTTGCTTTTAGCGCTTTGGCATGCAGGGTTGCTGGGAAGGACTTAGGTCAATGGAAAAACAAAGCCAAAGTTGCAGGGGGACTGGGCTGAGAAGAAGCGAGAGGGATGGAGGAGGGCACGCAGTGGGGCTGGAGTCAAGGGCTGTTGTGCGTAACGGGAGCAGAGTCCGGCAGACACTGCTGCTGCGCCCGTACGTGGTCAGGGCTCCTGGCTGTTTGATAGGAAAGCAAGACAGCGGGGTGGGAGGGGGTGCGGGGAATTTGCAAGAGAGTTTTTCCAGAGGCTCTGATTAATCGTTTGGCACCACAGCCAGTTAAGCAATCTCTGCCTCAGGCATAACAAAGGGGAAATCACAGGGTGGGGAGACGCAGCAGGGATGGGCAGGGGCAATTAAGCCAGCTGCCATCAGAGAAACTGGCTGAACTGCCACAGGGTGATGGCGGTGCCAGTGCAGTACAAACTGCCCGTCACCAGTGGGTCGGAAATTTGGGGGGAGACCCTCTGCCCGGGGGATGGCTACCACCCCGCCAAACACAGCTGCCTCCCCTGCTCAGGCACAGGATGCGGCAGGCGGCGGGAAGGTGACTTGGAGAAACAAGACACTGAAAGTTGCCCTTTCCTCATGATGCCATCTGCTTCAGCCTAACAAAACAGGGAGATGAGAATTATTTAAAGAGGGCACTGAAACCATCAGGGACTTTTCCTTGGCAGTAACAAAAGTCAGGGATAAAAGTCAGATAAAGGAGAGTGTCCATAATTAGGGTTGCACATAGCGTGACGAGAAACGTCCCAGCCAAACTCATCTCAGTCACAACTGGTCTCTGCTGCTGAGTCAGTGACTTATCACTAGCGAAGCCTTGGCTAAGCTCCGGCTCTTTGATTTACAGCCGCCCTTGGCATAGGCTGGACAGGGACTGGCACATTTGCTCCTGACCCGTCTGGCTGCCAGGACACCCCGGCAGCAGGGCCGTGTTGCTTGACCGCCCCTTACTGGGTCCTGCCTCCACGCAGGAAACATCCAGCCAACCCAGACCCATTTACGGCACGGCCGTGCACGTAGCTGTGCTGGCGCACAAACGACCGCATACACCCAATTTCTTCATTTAAGCTTTGCCCACTTATCCAGGCTTAAAATAACAACAGATGTGGAACTGGTCTTCTAGAAAAATCCAATTGCTGGAATAAAACCCACTGTTTGAAAGCTTGCAAGCAGGAAATGAAAATACCATATAGAAAGCTATTGTCATATCCCCGTTTGGGGTTAAGCAGGCCTGCACTTTATCGTAGACCAAGAAAAACTCCCCCTCCTCCATTTGAGGAAAACATATCTGCCTTAAGGTGGTTTCCAGGTTTATTGACATTCAGCATAGGGCTATTTCAATGTGATCACCAAAAGTGGTGAGACATGATCAGGCATAATCATTAACTGACTTCCATTTGTATTCCCTATATGGTATGTGATTCGCAGCATGCCCCGGATGAAAGTCCATAGCTCGAGCTGCTCCGTGAAACACAGCTCTGGAACAGAAGCAGCCGTGTCTCCGCAGCCTGGGGCCAGCACAATGCGAGGCCTGAGCCCTCACTGTTTGCCCCTGGGCAGACGGGGGGGCGATCCGGTGAGGTACAGCCCGAGCACCCACCTTCCTGAGCCTGAGCGAGCAGCTCCTTAAGTAAAGGTTTAAACCATTGCCATAGCGGGCCATGGAGCCTGGAGAGGGAGCCGTGATGAGGCCACCAGGAACAACGCCTACAAAGGCAAACTTTTGCAGTACTTTTCACTTCTGCTTGTATTTTCAGTCTGCAGGGAGAACAATACAAGCACACTGATATACAGTTTTGTGTATATTTTTTCCTCGAGTTGGCTGGTAGACACATTCAGAAGACTAGCAGCAATTTCTTTTCACAAGAGCAATTAAAAAAGAAAATGTGCCATGAAGGCAGGAAAGATCAGGAGTCTGCCAGTGGAAGGGAACAGGTAAGTGACAGGGCTCATGCAGGGACAGAGCTGACTCGAGGTATTTTCTCTCTCCTGTTACTTGTGCCTGCACCCTGTTAGGGTTCTACTGGTCACACGTAAAACCAACCAACCCAAACCCACTTACAGCATGGACACACACAAAGCTGTGCTGCCACCTCTAAGAAAAAGCATGATGCAACATGCAGGAGGAAAACCACACTGAGTGTACCCTCTGCTCCTAGGGATACCTGCTCTTTGTTATGCCCCTTGAAAGAGGAGCTCTATCATACAAAAACAAATGAGGCTAATCCATCTGCACTGGTGTAAAAGGAAAAAAAAAAAAAAAAAAAAAAAAAAAAAGAGTAGCTCTGCTGAGGTCAGCGTGTCCATGACATTTTTATTGTGGCAAGAAGTGATCCAAAATAGGAAGCACGCACAAGACACTATAGCTAGGGTCTGGTACTACACCCACCTCTTTGACCTTCAGGATCCCCTGCTTTCAACAGCACACCCCTCCCGCAAGCACATGCTCCCCCACACTCGAGTTGCATGTGCACCTCCAGTAGCATATGGACAACATCAGTGCTCCGGCTGGGAATGAGGTGTGCGTGTGGGCTATACGCACTTTGGATGTAAAGTCCCCGTTTGAAAACAGTTTTTTGTAAGCACTGGTCCTGCTTAAGATCTCACTAGCATTCACATAGAGACTCTCACTTCATTGAGAAAGATTAAAGTGTTTGCCTTTTATTAAGAAGACTTGTTCCATTTCCAGTGATACTTTTCCATGTCCTTCAAACCAAAGAGCCCCTAGTTTCATAACAGCACCATCAGTCTACCACAAAAAAAAGCAAACAAATCAAAACCAAAGAAGTTCCATGATGTGATATAGCATAAAGAAACAAATAGAGCTAATACATTAGAGAAATAAACACTTACATAAAGTTATGGATGTTGCTATAAAATTGGTAGTATGCAATTAAAAGGTTGATAAGCTTACCAGGACTGCTAGATGTTTAAATCAAGTCTACTTAGGCTCTATCTATATTGTCATGCTGGTTTTAGGCATGACTTTGCACTCAGGACCTAGCTACCTCAGTTATCCACACTACCCGTGGTGGGCTTTCACACAACTTCCCCTACAGCCAGCAGTGTGTAGGCAAGTGTCTTGAGCTACTGTCCGGACTCAAGCAGCACTTGCAAAGCTGCGAAGAGGTAGCCTATCGCTGTCTCCTCCCTATGAATACGGTATTGCAGGGTTCATCTGCATATGCCTGGTTAAGAAACAAAACAGTCAGTTGTGTACTATAAACACCTTAAGCAACATGGAACCTTAGATTTTAGAAAAATATTTTAATTGTCAGTTCACAAGTAAAAACTATCACTATTACAAAATATTTTGTAGTACTAGAATATCTAGCTCGGAATTTTCTTCTTATTGCTGTTGCATGTAGTTTTCAGGAGCTGTGTCAGCATGAAGGCATTCGTGGGCTTCCCACTTGTCATAGTCAGCTTGTAAGGTTACTCATAGGAAGACACACTTTCCTATTTGATCCTCACACAATTTTCACACGTTTAGGCTGCCCTGGCTTTTTTCAGACATGTACATAATTGACACCTGACACTATGTATCAAAGTCTCCCCCAACTTAAATTGTTTCATATAACAAATTTCATTTGCAGCCTTTAAACAAAGAACATTCACTCCAAAAAGAGTGAACACCAGCACTGACACCACCTTAGCTACTTGAAAATCCTATAACTGTGTTCTGACAGCTATCAGATATTAACTCGTTCATTTCATTTTGCTTGGTTTCTTCCTTATTCTCATGGTTGGGGTGATGTTTTGGATTTCCAGCTTTTTTAGACCTTCTGAGGAAAAATTTTACCAGTAAGTAACATAATTCGGCCACATTTAAAAGAATGCAAATACTGGACACAGCAATCATGAAAATAGTAAACACTGTCTTTTCAGTAGGTCGAGAAACAAAGCAGTCTACTGTGTTGGGGCAGGGCCAAGCATTACACTTCATTAAGCGAGGCATTCGGAACCCATCGTACATGAAATAAAACGCATACATGAAGACTGCTTCAAAGACCAGTCTGAAGAAGATGCTGCTGGTGTACGTCCACCACAAGGAGCCCTCAATACGAAACCTCTGCTTTCTGATTTCTTCAATGTCCTTGTATTCGCATTTCTGGTCTCCCTTTCTGAATTGCCTTTTCTTCTCGTGCCTCCTGTAAGCTACATGCATGGCCACCAGCAACGCAGGTGTGGAAACAAAGATCAGCTGCAGGGCCCAGAGTCTGATGTGAGAGATGGGGAAAAAGTGATCATAGCAAACATTCTTGCAACCAGGTTGCAGAGTGTTGCAGACAAAGTCATCTTGTTCATCTCCCCAGACTCTCTCTGCAGCCACAACCAGGATCATGATACGGAAGATGAACAGGACTGTGAGCCATATCTTCCCGATGCTGGTGGAGTGCTTATTTACACCTCCTAAAATGGTATGCAGAGCTCCCCAATCCATTGTCTTGTTTTAATCCTCTGACCTAAGACAAGACAAATAAACAAAACAAAGATTAATCAAGATGGGAAACAAATACCATCAAGCATGTGGTACAAAATAAAGGCAATATCATACTATTGCAGCATAACCATTGGCTGTGGTAACATTTTGTTGACGCAGTGGGCTTACCTATAAGCAGTCATAAATAATAATCTAATCACATATCAGCAGGTAATATGTCATTACTTGATTACATACATGGTATCATATTCATCCGACTTCTAGGTGTATTTGCCAACTGAAAACAGCTATTACCCACATTAAGTAGGAAAAGCAGACAGGGGAAATTGATGAAAACAGCCTTAAATTAAAAGCTACAACTCTAGTAGCTTGATAACAGTAACAAAAGATTAGAAGATGACATCAGCCAAAAGTAACATAGGTGTTATGTTAAAAAAAGAAGTTGTTAGACAGCTAGAATTCCTATATAAATTAAGCCAAGTTGACCCAGCCTTAGCTTTAGAGTGTAAACAACATTTTCATGAGTACATTCCAGCAATAAAGACAGACCTTAAGGAACTGCTGCTGATGCTCTGCACCTTCCATGAGCAGGTCTGGATAACCTGCATTCACAAATTTAAAACACGTGACTGTAGAGCTCTGTATCGTTAGCTGAAGCAAATTCCGCAATAGCTTGAGGCAACGAAGGTGAAGTCTTGGTCATTATCCATCTCATCTTGAGTTGGATGTTTAAAATCAGTGCTTAAAGATTCACCCCAAAATTGCATTTCTCTCCATCAACTACAGAGAGCCTAGGGTAACTAGACAAAGACTCCTTCATTGTCAGTGCCCGTCAGGTGATTTCCCCCCCCCCCCATAATACAGACTGCATTACTCCTAGAATAGGGGAGACATTTCAGAGGCTGGGAGAGCGCTGAAGTCAACATTTGAAGAGTTCAGACAGGCCAGCAGTAGCTCAGAGACTTTTCAACAGAAGCCTATAGTTTCCAGTAGGTAAGTTTCAAAGTACTATGACTGTAATGAATTAAAGGATTTCACCTTTGTCTCCCACCTACCTCCCCCGGAACACCACAATTGTCTGGGTTTGCTCAGCTTCCACAAACAACAGCCTTTCACAGAGAGCATTCAGAGGCATTTCAGCCCGCCTCCCCCCACCCCTCCACTTCAGATGGATTTACAGCAAGTTCGTTTGTAAGCTACTCTGAATGCAAGAAACCAGCATTTCTTGTGCCTACCAGCCAGCACCCTCTAAAAGCGCTCACAGATCTCTTTGCTCTGAAATGCCTCATGAAGGTTTTTATTTCTCAACTTTGTTCATTCACTTGCATCTCAAACCATCTTTCTTTGGCATTTACAACACAAGGCACCGATAAGCAAAAATCACATTTTCAAGGTTTCTAGACAAGAGCAGCCACTGGTGCAAAGGCCATCATATCCACCATGTGACAGAATTTTATTAATTTCCTAACTCTGAACTGGGTCACATTGCATGAGAAAGAAAATGGAAGACATTTCTTTGCAGTCATCTTCTGTGTCACACTCCCATTCTGAGTGATGTCGAAACCCTTTCTGCTTTACAGTAGAACTACATATAATCAGTAAGTCACATACAATAATACAGAGCATTAGTCAAAGTACACAACAGCTCAGGGAAAATGAGGACATGTAATTGTTACCTGAATGCAAGGCTATTTTTTTTTTCTTGAGTTATTGGAATGTAAGTGTAATCTCCCTTCACTGGTTCCATAAACTACATTTCCCCCAGATCATGCTGGTTGACTGTGTGGGGTTATACTTCAGGAGGTGAAAACCAAGGGGGGGACCAAAGATTTTCTTCATATTGGAGAAAACCTTTCCTGAGCCTCCTTCAGGGTACAGAATCTATGTAGGGTATTACCTCTGTATCTGGCTGAAAACAGTCCTGGACACAGAGTAACCTTCCTATCCTGCTAAGTTATGTTTCCAAGAAGAAAGTTTATTTTTCATTAGCATACAGTTATAGAGAAAGTCTCTGTAGGTTAAGAATCCTATGAGGGCACAGGAAAGACCCTTAATACCAGAGATACATACAAAACATACTAGCCAGATTTTCAAATATTTGTTTCCACTCCTTTTTTTGGAGTTTTTGGAGTCTGGTTTTTCATCAATCAGACCAGCCTTTCTTTCAGGATTTGCTTTGGAGATCATTGTATGTTAAACAGAGGAACAGTTACAACTTTTACTAGTGTTTTTATTAGTGGTCTCCCTTACTATTACACACACATTGCAATTACAGTACTTATAAATAAAATGACACTACAACTAAGTATTATGACTAGAAATACTTACGCACACCTGAATATAAATCCTGTAGAAGACTGGCACCATGTAAACTGTGGTATTACACACATCATTCACCCATCCTTTAATTCCACCAGACTCCTTACGTTTCTTCTCTCAGTCGTTGTTCCTTCTTCTCCCAGTCATTGTTCCTTCTTCCCCCTGCCTGTCAGCCATCTCCTTACAGCGTGAAAGGGTGGAACCTGTGTATCCCCTCCTCATGAGCCCTGTTTCTTATGCTTCACCTCTCGCTGTACACCGATACTGCTGCCTTTCTGTTACCACAGCTTCACAAGGATTTATTTCCACATGCAATCACTCCTTCCTGTCTCCCTGTGCAGAACGGGATTCAAAATATGAGTGCCTCAGGGTGTAGTTAAAGGGTACCTCGTCTTCAGTGGCAAAGTTAGCTCAAGATGCTTCCCCACCACTGTTTGCTCCTGAGGTCACACTGCAGTTCTCCATCTCCTGCAACTCTGTGGGGCTGCATTATAAACCAGGTGGCTTGTTCAAAAGTTATTCCCAGTACTAGTATCTTCTCGTTCTTTTAAACCCGATCCATTTCACCAATTTGCTTTACAGCACAGACCCACAAAGCATGTGAAAAGCACAACTTCATTTAAAAAACAGGCTGCAAATCACAAAGCATGGGTAAGAATGAGCAGTCAGTGGGGAAGAGGGGTTGGCAAAGCTTTATCGCTGAGGACAATACATTGTGAGACTATACTCTTCATCCGACTTGCTCCACATCCTCTGAGAGTATATTGTGTTTGTTAAACCAAAACATGGTGCTTCAATTCTAGCAAAAAGCATGCCTGTACCTGGATTGATGCAGAAAAAGCCACCACACTTTGGAGAGGCAGCCTTTTGCCCCGAGTTTCCTAGTGACATTTCCTCTCCTTCCCAAAAAAGCCTTTGTCTTTCGTATCTGCCCAAGCCCTTCACCATTCCCACCTACCTCTCCAAATCCTCCATCTATCTCTTCAGCTCCTCCTGCCACCATCCCCTATTCTTCCTGCTGCTTGCCAAGCTAGTCACCAACCTTTGCCCCTTCTTGCTGTACCCTCACGGCCTCTCAGGGTTGTTTTTATGCTGGTGTAAAGTCATATGATTTCTGGGACACTCCAGAGATTGATACAGGCACTGATCAGATATCAGCAAAGTCTCACTATCTACTCCCTGAAGGGTTGCACAGCTAAGATTGTAGGGCCATATTCAGGCAGCCTGAACTCCATCCAAATACTTTGACCCCAGTGTTTCCTACTAGCTGGCTTTAAACAGCTCTCATCAATGCAATTTAGAGGATCTAATGAAGGCAATTCAGCCTGCTGAAGTGCCCACCTCTCTCCAATAAACAGACACAGTGACCCAAGCAGAATTTAAGTTAACTGAGTATGGCCATTCACACTATTAAGCCATCAGCGCAGATCACTCCAGCTTAACATCAAGTTTGGGCTATCTGTACTGATGTGACGGCTCGTTTACTCCTAACTTACTCAAAAGCTAGGATGTTGACTCATGATCGTAGGTTATCTTTCTTCCAGATCCTTGCTTTTAAGACCTTTTTACTAGCAAGTAAAATATTAACTGTCTCGCTGACCAAAGGAGAAGAAAGCAGGAAAGCTACTTCCCTTTAGTGGGTGGTAATTCTTATTTTCATAGAGCCAGTCCAGACACTATTTCTATGTGAGCAAATCCAGCTAAATGCCTACAGAAATAACAGTATGTAGACAGTCAAGGACTTACCTCCTTTGCTGGACTCAGAAGTACAGCACAGTACAAGAAGTTAAAGACATGAAAGCTTAGGTGAATTTGGGGGAGGGGAAGTAAAGTAGGAACGAGAATAGGGACTGGTTATAAAGGAAGAAGCTGGGAAGAACAGAAGAGAGCTGAAGTCAGTGAGGTTGAGTAACTGAGCATTTAGAACCCATTCTAACATGGGAATGTATTATCTTTAAGTGTTAAATTTTCCTTAAAAAAATTGCAACTGAGCATGAAAATAAAGCCTTTCCAAGCCTCAGCACAGATCTCTGTTCTGCTATCATCTGAACCTTCTGTTCTGTTTCAACAGTCAGAGGATCACAGTAGTATATGGCTGTTACAGTACGAGTTAAAAACGATCGTAAAAGATCACCATGCTCCACTGAGAAGTTAGTTACGAGGGAAATGGTTCTATATGAACACACAACACAGAGAGGCACAAAAGCAGGTGTTTAGTTTTGGGTTTGTTTGGGGTTTTTTTGTTGTTGTTTTGTTTTTTTCCACTAGTAGGCTAGACAGCAGCAAGAGAAGAACTACAGCTTAACTATTTCTGTAGTTCTCCAGCTTCTGGGCAGTGTTCTTTTGAACTCTGTGCCGCCATGGCTAGACTACCTTCTACTTTAAAGCTAGCTCCTGTAAGCCCACATTAAACCACAGTCACAGCATGGTGCATACACCCAGGGAAAATCCCTGCAATTCACAGCACTGAGGACAATTATCATTAAGCTCCTGTGTTTATGAGTACAGTTCATTAGCAGATACTTTTTGACTCTGTTAAAGACTGTTATACTGGGAAATCATTAGTCAATGGTTAAATCCACAGCTTCAGCAAACCACAACTAGAATACAGTGAAGGTAAAAACAAAAGATAGATTCCTTTCACATACACAGCTGGGCACTTGCTGCTATAGGATATTATCAAGCAAAAAAAGTAGTCATTAGCAAGTGTTACAATACTTGCTTATGCTATAGGAACATCTAGGAGTCCCAGTCAAGGAGTCCACAGTATGCCAACTTACACATAAATTCCGAGTAAGATTATACCCTTCTCCCCACAGCTACAAATTGGATCCCAATTTACTTACTCTACTAGAATTGCACAGAAATGTAGAGGGTGTTCACGATGCCTCCACACCTATCAGAATTTTAGTGTAGGATGTACCAAGAGTTTCTAGTCCAGTGTGACACTTCACCACTTTCAGTAATACCTCCAGATACTGATACAAGATCAGCAGTCTGCCAAGACAAAAGTCACTTTATCCTATGTGGCAATGTGTTAGCCAAGATAATCTTTAAGCAAAAAAGCACTGGTCCCAAGTGTCCCTCCCTACCTCACAAGCTGGGGACAAAGATAACTCAGACGCCTGAGAGTGGCAGTTCTAGTGCAGAAGTTTTGTCATAGAAAAGCTTTAGAACATCTAAACTGCATCAGACCCAAGATCACTACCTAAATTATTTTATGACCCAACTTCACACAAGAAGTATTGCTGTATGCTGAGGTCCAGCATGTATTCAAAGGTACTGCTGATACAGCTTTCCCTTCAGATCTTGATCTAAACAGTTAGGCTGGGACCACTAGCTCATATAGGGGCTGATAAACAGCATCAAGGCATCTTAGAGCTGATATGCTGTTTCATACTCAGATTCGAAGAGCACACAAATCTGGGTTTCAGCAGTTTTATATCGGCATACTTTCACCCTGCCAACCTGGGGTCTAGTTTACTGCTAAGCAAAACAGCAAGCACTTAATTGCTCATGTGTAGATTTGTTACTCCTATTGCCGAGTTAGTTTTGGTGCTGCACAAGAACAGCAGCATTGCCAGGACTGAACCAAGGAAGCTTCTAATAAATACAGATGAATGTATCTTCCAATGTGCCTTCCAAAGACAGCATCCTTTTATTTCACCAAGAAAGGCTGGCATACAGGCTACAGCAATTACTTGCCAACTGTCTCAGACTTCCTGCCTAATTTGTCAGCCTGCCCCATGCCTCAGTTTCCCAGACGTTAAGCTGGAGATAACAAAATCTCACCATCTCACAGAGCTGTTCTGAAACGCTCCACTACAATTACAGGCTTCACAGACTTGCACTTTGTTATCAGCAGACCAAGACAGGTAAGTACCAGTTCAAAGTTGGAAGTACAGAGCTTGAATTCAATCATTCAGGATATTCCTGCTACCTGAAAAAGAATACAGCTCCTTACATTGCTACAGCTTTAATGCAGAGTTCAAACTGTAAGAAGATGCAGCTTTGAACTCAGACTCTGGCAACCAAAATCCTTTAATTTCAGTATTATAGGCAGCTTCCAGCTATTTTAATTTTACAGCAATACATTAAAAACTTCAAGGAGCATGCAGCTGGAACACTCTGAAATATCAACAACTCTACTTCTTTCCTAAGAAGTTGACTAAAGATCAAAAGAGCAGTCTAACAATCACAAAAGCCTGTGCAATTCTCTCTAGTAGCTCTTAAAACTTCATTCTGAACACCTATCTCCAGATCAGAGTGGAAACTGGAGAACAGAAGAGCCATGACAGAGAGATTACGGTATATTTGATTTGACACAAGAACAGGCAAAGACTAATTAGGAACAGGAAACCTCTGACAGCTGCAGGTCTGAACACTGCAAGCATTGTACTTTTCTTCCACTCAAGTTTATGAAAACAGGAGGCATTCTTTGCTCTAATTATACCCGGTGTGAAACCCAGAGATAGCCTTTAACACAACAGATTAGGACCCAATATGTATGTAGTTAAACATTTCAAAAAGTATGCTAGTTAAATATCAACAGCATTAAGGATTCAGTTCTACCCACAATGACCCCCTTATGACTGTCCCATATTCATGCCCCTACATGAGTTTTAAGTCATTTTCCAAGCATGTTTGGAAATACTCATAGCTATTTTACTAGCCTACAACTGTAAATGGAGGATCACCATCCACAGAACATCTCTGCACAGAATTCACTCCACTTGTGGAAAACAGGAAATCAGAAGTGCCAGTCACACTTAAAGGTCTAACAAGACAGCACAAGTCCTATTAGAATTTGGTCCCTCTCAGCCATTTTCCCCTGTAAACCCTTCCTTTAAATGTCTCACTTTGAAAGAAAGCCAAATTCCTCAGGACTATGTCTTCACTGATGCAAGTGTCCCATTCCCCTATTTCTAAAGAAAGTTTTATACACACTGTGCCCTGCTCCCACTCATGAAAATAGCAACGTTTTAGTTATGACATTCTTATGTCTTTTTTTTAACCTGTTATTTAATTCCTATTTCCTTCCCCCTAGACCTAGGCAAATGTCTACATCCCCTCTACCAGTCTGCCCACTCCACTTGAACGTAACATTTCCTACAAAATTTGCAAGTCGCTGTCTCTTTCACACAGACAGAGCTTGCACCCTTTTGGAAATGTTAATTACATTTATAAACACTAAGGTTTTATACTGTAGTGCAGCTTTTCCTTGAGCATGTATTTTGTTATAATTTCTTTCATCAAAAGGACAAAAGCAACTTTTTCCTTTTAAAAAAATTACAGGAAGAAACATGTGAGATAGAGAATAAAATTAGTTTTCAACTTCTGTTATCAGCTAATAGGAGATGTGTTTCTCTTTTTCCACATTCCTTCTGCTTTGACAGCACGTTATCTCTCCTCATGTATCATCACATCAAGCTTTTCCTTACACAAACTGGTGTTTAGCCAGGCAAGAGTCACAGTTCTCCTCCTTTCAGATAACATATCAGTCATCATTAAATAACAATTAAAAGCAGTGAGGAACAGAACAAGGAAAAACGTTAAGAGGAAAACATCAAGAGAAAAAACAAAGATTTGACCCATGCTCCGGTTTCATGCAGTTTCTGGGAGCACTGATTTCATTGGAACTGTTCACATGACTAACAAAAAGAATCAACTTGTAAAGCATCCTCTTCACTCACAGGTACCAACTGAGCTTATGCAATGACTGTTATTAAGAACTTGTACATGTATCTCAGAGTGCTGCTATTTTTCCAGCTACTGAGATAGTCTGCTATACCTTTTTCACTGTACAATTACTTTTTGCACAAAATAAGTGAGGTTGCCCAAGTAATCTACCTGGGTTATGCTTCAAGGGATGCAAAACAGCAACACAGTCAGAGGCCCAAGCTTCAGAAAGTTGAGAGAACTAGCCCTGTCAGGACAGAATTAATTCCTCCAGAGGAATATTTTAATTCATGGCTTTTTATTGTTCCATTTTTAAGCTCTGTGGTATGTAGTCCTTCTACCAATTACGAGACTGACAGTCCTGGAGGCTGAAGTCTACCAGAAACCCTGACACATGCAGTAGAGGTGTAACCTCATGGCTTTGCAAACATGTTGGAAGTCCCACCGGGAAAATCACATTGCAATGCCTAGTTGACACATGGAGGTGCCTCCTTCTTCCAGGCTGAGGCTTGGCCCACCACTGCCTTGTCCTCTAAGCTAAAGCTAACACAATCACATGCACATCCTTCTGCCTGCTGCCTTTCCTCTGGGGCTCTTCGAGGTAAGTATCTGGCAAGCAGGGTTACCAGGCTGAACAGTGGAGAGCAAGAGATACTAGAAACCACATATAACTTCTTTAACAAAATCAAGGATGAAAATATATTTTATTCTGCTCTCGACTCAGCGCACATCATACATCATGGTAATCCCAAACAGAACCTGGGCCCAAACCCTCGTATCGTTTCACACAGGCCACAGCCAATAAAAATCTCATTACTGATCAAAGTCACAAAAACTGGGTTTAAAAGAGCATTCTTAAGACAAAAGGCCACTTCCTTCTTTCAACCCTTTGCATGTTCTCCTAGAGTATTTGCAGGCTACATAGTGAAAACTAATGGAGCACAAGACAAAGAAATTAATTCCTCTATCGGGGCGGGGGGGGGGGGGGGGGAAGAGATTCTTCAACACAAGAGACTGGAAAAGTAACACCCAATCTAGGAAAGTCCAATGACGGGAAAAAAAAGGCATGCCCAGCATGCCACAGGAGCACGGTCAGCTAGCAGCTACTGCCACCAGCTACACAAGCGCTCCTGCCCTTACTCCAACATGCCCCCCGCGTTTTATTTAAGGGCTTGAGTACTCATTCCTCGTGCGATCTTATCCAGCCCTGATACTCAGAAATACATTTATTTCTGACTCACACCTCTCATTTCCTATTCCCCCTGTAATTCTGAGGAATGTTTCCACTGTGTGATCAGACACTGACAGGACCTGTCAGTTTTACTGATGCAAGCTGTTTACCTTCATGCAGCTCTCAAAATCTATAGGCGTGTCACAAATTACCTGTAATTGCAGAAGCCTTTATGTTGCTTGGTGTTTTAGCTGGTCGGGTACTTCACATAACGTGCTTACAAAGAGCTGCTGGGAGAAGGTGAATTAAAAAAGAGATTGTTACAAGTTAAATGCATAATTGACAGAGACAAGAGTATCCCCAATTAAAACTGGTCGCGGGGTTCAGGCACTCCCCCTCATGCTTAAGCTCGGGAAGCGGAACCGAGCGCTCCCAGGCCGAGCGGGGGTAAATCCTGTCAGGCACGGCGCGGCGCAGCGCACCCGGCGCCCCGCCACCGGCCCGGACCCCGGCCCCGGCCCGCCCCCGCGGCGGGCAGCGCCACCAGAACTCCGGGCTGCGCCGCGGCGAGCCCCAGCCCCACACCGGAGCGCAACAAGTGTGGCGGTGGCTGCACAGGGGCCCGGCGGGCTGGGCCTGCCCCGCCGCCCCTTCCGCCGCCACCGGGCCGTCTCCTCACGGAGGACGCTCGGGAACGGCCTCCCCCGCCACCGCCGGCTGAGCGGCCGGTTCGCCGCCTCCCTCACCTGCCTCAGCAGTCCCCACAGCCGCAGGGGGAGATCAGCCCCGCCGGGACCAGGCACCGTGGGCGGGTGGCGGGGCTCAGTACGGGTCTGAAGGTGCCTGAGGAGCTGCCGGTCCCGGCCTCGACCGTCCCAGAGCTTTAAGATCCCTCCCCGTTCACCTGCCGCCGCTTTTAACCCGCCCCTCGCCCGCCTCCGCCCGGTTCCTCAGGCCGCCCGTGGAGGCGGCGGGGAGCCCGGGGCGGAGCCGGGTGCCCATCCCCGCTGCTCTGCTTCGGGGTAGGGGGCTGTATGGAGATCAGGGCTTTGAATCTGACGGGAAAACAGCCAAAATAAAGGGCGGGCAGAAGGGTTTGGGTCCCTCCCGGGGGCTGGTTTGAGGTTGCAGGGGGAGATCATGAGGGGAAGGGAAATCAAGACAACTGCAGATATGTGGGGGTTTTTTTCAGAGGAAATGCTATCTATTTAAGATAACAGGGTCGTATTTCCATCTTGTCAAACCCAGGTATTCAAAAGGGCCTTGGGACAGACCAAAACACAGGCCTTTTCTCCTGGAAATCCTTAAGGAATTACTGGCCAGACACAGAAGGAAGAGCCAGTAGTTTCTGGCTTTTTGAGGTTTATTTGCAAGTGCGATTGAAATGCTACAGCAGCGCCCCGCAAACTCGCAGGCTTTCAGTAAACTGTAGATATTTGCCAGTGCAAAGACCTATTTTGGAAAGTTTTCTGTTTCCAAGGAATACGGTTGCTGAGGAAACAATTTACCTTGGGTTCAAAAATCTCTGCCTGAAACGGAATTCTCCATCTTGCACGCATGCACATCAAACTAAATAAATGGTTTCTTATCCTCTTAACTAAATTCCCAAAGAAAACGCACAGCACAACTGCAACAACAACGGTACCTTAGCTCAGGCTTTGGGTGAAAAATGCACGGGTTTGTGCTTGTTTAGAGTACCGGTATAAGGGCTCAAAGGACAAACTGTTTCCAGCTAAATTCTTCTGCCCTTTACCTCCACTTCCTAGAACAAAAATAATCCCAGGGAAAATCTTTTGCAAAAGTCAATGGCTTAATTGATCTCATGCGCAGGAAGAAGAGGTAGAAATTTCTAGCACAAGCAACTCAAGTCTTATACTTGAAGCATAAGAAATTGCCATCAGCCGTGGTTTAAACATTAGCCTGTCTCTGTGGTGCTCATGTTTCCTCCACCACCCCCTACCCTTGCACTTAGATCCATGCAGCCTGCATGTTAGCGCCATAGGAAAATTCATCTCAGAAGGGATCTCGGGAGGCCTCTTGTCCAACCTCCTGGCCAAAGCAGGCCCAGCTCTTATCTCGGACCATTCAATATTTATACCCCATCCATGGGGGACCCCGCAGTTGCTGCAGCTGGAGTCAGTTCACTGCAGCAGCTGCAGGACCAGGCCCAAGGTATGTGATGCTACACTGAGCTAGACAGGCAATACATACCTGAGGCCTGAGTCTTCCTGCATTCACTGACTTTTGTGGGAGTTGCGCTTTGAGATGACGTTCAAGGTTCACGTGTACGGTGTGTAGGAGGAAGAGAGGTGGCTCCAGACCTGGCCACGCATCTGTGCTTTGCAAAAGGGGAAGCCCATCTCCTAATGTAAGAAAAGCTTTAGAAGAGACATCTGGAACTCGTGTGTTATCCCCTCTCCAGTCACCTTCCAGCTTGATTCAGTGACCTTGAAAAAGTAAAATGTGTCCCATCTTTGTCTTTCCATGGTCAAAATACTTTAAACATTGGGTGTATTTAGCTGCAGTGCAGAATTTTGAGTTTTGAGCTGTTTTTCAAGGCTGCATTTGCTGCCAAAAAGAGTTTTTTTGCAGTAAGAAAAGTATTATGAAAAGCTAGTGGAGACAAGACCCTATGGGTCTCACTGTGAAATTATCTAAAGGAGATGAGCCGCAGGCAGGGGTACAGCATGGACCTCTCCAAGCTGCCTTGCATCAGGTCTTCACTGCACTGCCTTTGGGAGGGTGCAGAAACACCCTTTTACCCCAAGGCAGAAACAGGCAGTTCTGGCAGCAAAGAAAAAACCTTTAGTGATGTTCTGTGTTTCGAAAATGAGGCAGTATCACACTAGCCCTTCTTTGGCTGGAACCACAGTGGGGAGCACCGGGTGAATGGGTGGTGGGGAGCAACGGGCCAGGTTCTCCTTTTCTGGGTAATGTTTTCATCTCTCGTCTGCTGAATGCTACTTCTCTGACCTGGTAACATCACCATGCCCTCTGATTATAAGTGATGATACAAGGGACACTAGGTAGAAAGAATGAGAGATGTGTCAGTGCTGGAAATTTAAGGAATAAAAAAGAGTTTCCTAGTTTTAATCCCAGGGTTTTCTCTTTAATTATGGGGGAAAAATGAAATGTATTTAGTAATTGACTGCTTAGTAATCAGAGCTGAATTGTACTTATTCCTTTACAGATGAGGAATGTTTTATGTATTATTTAGGCAGCATATAAGAAGTACTGTTTGATAAACCTGTGAAATAAATACATGTAAATTGATTACTTTTGTATGATGACAACCCCTCCTCCTGTAACAGCTGCAGCAGTGCACTATAATGTGCATGAGTGTATTTTGTTTGTTGACATAATTTTTAAGTAAAAAGGGAGAAGAAAGGGATGGATAAACATAGAAACCATCTATTATTGACATAGAAACAAAGAGGAAAATTAAAGTTACAGGGTTCGGAAATTCTGTGTCATTAGATGCCTCGCATGATAATGCAGATACAGAAGAAACATCTTCATGAATACATTTTTTGGAAAATAAGTAGAGATATTTATCACAACATAATATTGAGGACTGAGAGTAGCTTTAGGTACAAAGCCTAACTTTAGGATAAGGCCAGTCTCTTTCGTAGTGCATATCATCATCTATAAGATCATAATCACAAGCAAGACTGACTATCCTGTAAGAGCATTTAAATCATGAGCACCCTTTTTAAAATACTGGCACAGGTCAGGTTTTCCTCGTGACCACTCTAATCAAACCAGGGTCTGAGTTGACTACAACTTTTTACTGAAATTTTAACCTCATTTTCATGTGTTTCATTAGACTGAAGAGTTGTACAAAACAAGTCCAACTTCTCAGTCATCTTATTATTCAGAAGGGATAAAAAAGGAGAAAAAAAAAAACACCAGGAAGTTTCTTCTCCGTTTTCCTGTAGCAGACCGCTGCTTAAACTTTGTGGTGAAGACTGTAAGTGGGAGGTTTTTCTTCCTGAAAATTCCTCGTTCCTTTCCAAATCTTCACATCTCTAATTAGAGTCTTGTCGCCTTCTGACTATTTTAGCAGTTCAGAGCGGGGAAAAAAAATTAAGTCCAGTCCCTCAATGTGAAACTGTTGTGCAGGTGCGTCTCAAAGTGCATGCTCTCCTGTGGCACATTTATTAGGGGACAACGGGCATGCATATGGTACTGAGGCCATATACTGAGTCTCGGATCAAGCCCCACCCTTGTTGTATGCTGCTCAGGAAGCTGCTCTTCTTCAGCTTTTATTTTCAGTTTCATTTGCTGGCCAACATTCCTACAGGGATTGTATTGACACGGATTTACACACTCTCGGCAAATCCCGGGACCTCATCTAGCCAGAAATGACACCCAAAGAGTCACTTCCTTTTCAATGTAATTACTTTAATGACAATGTGTAGTATCATAAAGGCTGCCCATGTAATATCGGTGTTTATTAACCATTACAGCTCCTCAAGCATTTGCACTGCTATGACAAGCAGTACTTTTTCCCACCTGCAAGGGCCTTAGAGGTGCTCTTGCAGAACGATTAGGATTGCACTTTCCTTGAATAATGGGGCAGATGGCTGTTTCCCTTATCTTTTTGACCTCAGGTTGTCCTCACCAGTGAGACCTTCCCTTTTTTATTTTCAGTTAACTGATATTCATGAAATAGCCCAAGAGAAACATACCGGGTTCTTTCCTGCTAAGGTAACTTGGCGATCTCAGTGATGTTCCCTGCTTGTGGAGATAGAATAAGGAACAGGAGAGAATAAAAAAAAACCACCGCAACCCCAAATTATATGGGGCACCAGCAAAAGATGATGAAAATGCTTCCTAGCACTGCCAGTACATGACCAGCCATATAATTTACACTTTTTACCTCAAAATGGACATAGGCAGCCATTTTAGTATATAGCCACGCTCTTCCAGGACACCACTGGGAAGTGTACCTCTCCTGCATGCTAGGTAGGGTAGACTAAATCATTGTCAGACACCCATCAAAGCCTCTCAGTTAATTTCTTAAGCTGACTGCTCCGGATATCCAGCATCAGCTTGATTTGAAAGGCAGAGCTTTCTCCATCCTTAAGCAGCCCAGTAATTTCTGCAATGCTGTTGTTAATTTGGAAGCTGACAGTTTCCATCTCCCCACCCCTTTGGTTTATTACAAATATTTCATCAGACCAGCTGTAATCTGCCGTGTCCTTCTTCGCTCTGGGCAAAGGGGGACAAGAAGGGCTGTCAGCAGCGATGCACAGTTGCTGTTGGGATGTTCCTCCTGGAGCGGGCAGTTGCAGCGAGAGTCCCCTGCTCCGGTGGCACCTAGCCCAGGCTCCGGATGGACCCATGGAGGCTTCCAGCTGATTTGATTAGTTCGTTGTTCCCTGGTTTGATGTAATATGTTCATTGTTCCCTAG
The DNA here is from genome assembly GCA_020745775.1 of Theristicus caerulescens. Lineage (NCBI taxonomy): Eukaryota > Metazoa > Chordata > Aves > Pelecaniformes > Threskiornithidae > Theristicus > Theristicus caerulescens. The sequence continues at coordinate 113,335,388 of CM036559.1, read as the reverse complement.
CTCAACTTAATTGAGTCATTGTTACTCGATTTAACTGACTGATTGCTGCCCGTCTTAATTAATTACTGCCTGACTTGCTGAATAAGCAAGCTCCTGCTGCCAACTGCCAGCATGACTCCTGGCTCGTAACCCATGCTGTCTACCTCTGCCCCTTCCCCTGTACCAGCCCGCTCTTCTCCTGGGACCTGCTCTCCAATCTCCTCTAGCCACATCCTCTGTTCCCTTCCTGCTTCGCCATTCTGCTCCTGCAGCTCTTCCCCAACCCAAGGAGCTACTCTCACTCATCCGCTAATCCTCCTCTTCCTTCTCCTCTGCTTTTCCCTGGCTTTCGTCCTGGGCCTGCCTCCAGCTTTCCTCCCAGAGCACTCACCACTGCATCCCACAGTAACCCTCCCTGCTGCGATGCCGCTAAAGCTGCTCCTGAGCTCCCTCAAAGGCTTCACATTTCTCTTGCTTCAATGTGTCCCAGAGTGCCCTTCCTATAGTGGGATTTTTTTATCCTATTCTGCCTAGCAATCCTACACGGGCAGCAGTGCTTGTCTGGTGCTCTCCTTTTGACTTCATTTCGACTACTTGCCTGTACCTGTCTTTCTCTTCCTTTAAGGTATCATCCAGAAGCCTCTCCCCTTATTGCATGTTACCCAGCATCATCCGGGCTCTTGGCTCTTCTTCCTTCCTTCCCTGCCCTGGATCCATTCACTTCCTTTGAGATTTCTGCCTCCACTGTAAGGATATCTTCTCTGATTGCTTCTTGGTTCATACTCTAGCCTTTTGTTTTCACCTAAAATTTTCTGATCATGGTGCAGGTTTCTCGCTCTCCACTCTCTGGCTCTCACTTCATTCCCCAGTCTCCCCAGATCTTCTTGGCTTATTCCTCTGCATGTCCCTCTGTCTCCATTCAGCAGAAAAGTGAGATATACGTATATCTTGTCCTCTTTTCTCTGCTGTTCTGCTCCACTGCCCATCTGATGTCAATGCTAAGAGTAGACACGCACTTCTGCAAGCAGAGAATTATTGTTTTTCAAAGCAGATGTGTCAAGTTGTAAGTCTGCATTTATGTTAATGATCAGTGTGAGGCCAGGCTTCCCATCGGCCCCTTCAGTTCAGTGCATACAGGTGAAGTCAGCTCTACGTGTGCTGTCAGTCCGGTATGCACAACATCTTGTGTGAGCATGTATCCCTCCTGGCTTTGCATTGACCAGGCCCTGTTGGCCACGTCATTCTTGCTGGCCCATCCTCACTCTTTTTATTTACCCATTTTCTCTTTTTTCTTTTATTGTCAAGTGCCTTGGAAGAAGTCAAGGAAGGATTGCTTGTCTGTCCAGTGTAATCCCCATCACTCAGTGGCCAAACTGACAGCTGACTTCTGTATTCCTGGGAACAGATTCAGGGTGTGTTGCCCCTCCTCCCTCTCATTCTCTCTTTTCACTGATATATCAATGTTTTCTTGAAGAAAGGATCTCATTGTCTACAAAGACACCTCTCCAGCCCTCTCTCCCTCCAGCCTTTGAGGGACCTCTACTCATCCTACACTGCATGGCTGATGCTCTTCAATTTCACTTGCGGTGAATTAACCTGTCTCTGCATTGCTTTGCATGCATGTAAAAGCCACTGTATTCCTAGGGCATTTTTGGTCAGCCCCCTCTCGTTTTTAGATGCCAGACCCCATTGATTTCAAATACCTAAGAACCTTGGAAGATGCCTTGGGAGAGCTGGGTCTCCGGGTTCTTGAAAACCAGCTACACAAGTTTTCTTTTTACCAAAAGCTTTCAACTGTTTCTTTCCTTTGGCTACAAATTCATTTCAGTTTGTTTCTTTTTCTTACAGGCTCCTGAACCTGAGCGCAATTCTCTAAGGGAGACCCAGCCTGGTAGGCAGGGCAGGGTACGCAGCTTCTGTATACCCTAGTTAGTGCAACTCAGTCATATTCCCACTGCTCTAACATCCGTTCTCTCTCCTTTATAATTCCTATATTGAATTAGTCTTTGCAGGTCCTCCATTGTTGGCTTCAGCTCATTTGCCTGATTTACAAAGGCCATCTGACTTTACAGATGATGCAGATACTGGCAATCCCTCTCGCATTACTAGTACGTGAAGGTATGATGCTCAGCCCAGTTCTCATGCAAGCTGGTGCCAAACCTCTCATAAAATGTTATGAGAACAGGATTGGGCCACAGATTCTTCATTCCATTCTCCACGATGGTAATTAAAATAACATTAAAATTAGCTCTAGAATTAGCGGGTGTCAGACTCTTCTTGATATCTTCCATCTTCTGATTTTGCTAAGGCATCTTTCGGATAGTGGTTCCATTCACTCAGCTGATATATGCAAAAATACGGATGCACGAGGCTTTTCATAGTGTGGAGCACACGTTAAGAAAGAGAGAAATGGGGACAGCTGCCCTTCAATGTGCAACCGGCCTTTCCATTTGTATTTGCAAAGCACCCCTGTGGCGAGAACAATAGCTGCATAGATGGTTAACATAAAGAAAGTATTTATGGCCTTTTACCTTTATTTGGTGTGAAGTCTTTTGTCCTTTTCTAAAATGTTAATGACAGCCTAAAGTTGTTCCCTTTTTCAGCCCCACCCTGCACTTCAGAGACTTCTGCAATTTGGGAAAACACTGATATCAAGCACTCTGCACTTCCTTCAGAAACTGTAAATGAAGCGAAATCTGTGCAAGTGACTTCACTGCAAGCTTATCAGAGGTTTTCATTGGCATCGTTGCATTGATGTAATTATCGTGGTGCCAATGTGCTCTAACGAAGGGAAGGACAGAGATTAAAAACCCCAAAGCTTTACAAGATTATTTATGCAAATGGTTTTATCTCAAACTGAGAAACAAACAAAAAATGAGTTGTAACTATTTTGATGCACTTGTGTGCAGGGAGGAGTTGTTGCCTGCTGAATGGGGACGAGGTTCTTCCCTTTCACATGGGTGGTGTGTAGCTGGGAGCGGTCACCCTGTCACCTGCAATGGTTCTGCCACCTTCCAGGGTGTGCAGACACGGTACCTGGAGCATGGACTGGGGCATGGGGTGCTGCTTCCCTGCACGGTGCTTTGTGAGATACTCGTCATGATGCAGTCGTGGAAGGCAGTAAGTACTGGTTACGCACTGGGAGGTAGCTGAGGTCTTTTTTTCCCCACATAAGGAAACCTGAAGACTTCCTCTCTTCCTCTCTCCTCACCCTGTAGTTTTCCTTCCTCCCCATTTCAGATTACAAGACTGTGGTGAAGGACAAGATGTTTCTCTGGATTGCCCTGATGGGAGTCAGGATCACTGGGTGGGTGTGTGGCTTCACCCTGTGTCTCCAGAGCTGTGGGAGCTCCACTCGTGCTAAGCAGTGGCAGCAACAGCAGTTTTTGCCAACAAGTTCCCTTTCCACCACAGCATCCTCCTGACTTTCCTTAGTAATGTCTATGCCAGATGATTTTTATAAACACAGGACACCTACTAACGTGCCAGCCTTTAGTTAACATGAGTACAGCAATCTGAAAAGGCCAAATCCTACACACATTGCCTTAGATATACATATTAACAAGAAGCCCTGTTCCTCCCATGCATACTAACAATGCCATCTGCAAATGTCACCACAGTATGTTCAAGAGTTGAAAATTTTCCAGTTAAATAATGCTGATAATTATCTTCTCTGGCTCTGGGCAGGGGTGGTTGAATAGCCCTAATTTGGAAAGTATTGTTAGACTCTTCGGAAAGAAGGCCATCCTCCAAGGAGCAAGAGAGGCCTCGCTGGGGGCATCTCCTAGAGGCAACATTTCAGGGGTTAGGTCAGGGGGTTCTATGTAGGCCATAGAAAATTAAATTAGCTTGTTCTCACATTCCTTACACACACACACACACACCCCCCAATAGCAAAAGCCAAGAAGCCATATGCAGTCTACATCTGGAAGAGCTGAGTGAATGCTGCTGGGTATAGATAACAGCAGAGTTGGGGCAAAGGAGTTTAACCACTTGTATCTGCTCCTATTTGACAGCCAGTAAGAGACATGAATTTGGGAAAGAATATATAAATACAGAGCTATATAAATACACAAACTGCCCATTTTCCTTACTGGCTTAGTCAGGCAGAGTAAATACGTATAACCCTCTAATTCAGCTACTTCAGTTACTTCAGCTACTACAGCATCCAGGCATACCACAAAAAACTGGTCTTCCTCTAAAGATCTGCCTTTTTTTTTCTACTCCAACATTATTTGCTATTAAATGTTTACAATGTTTTATGCAGCTGTGCAAAGAACAATGAACCATATTCTGCAGGACAGAGGCTCTATAAATTAAACCTTAAATGTGAGCTGATAAGGGCCTGCAGAATTTAGCCTTAGAGACACAACGCGTGCAGGCGCTTATGAAATGCAAAGAAAAAGCTGCGATGAATTAGCAGCAAAGTTCCCGAATGACTTAGCTCCTTCAAATGCTTTGCTCTCTTCTTTCATGGCTTTGTATAGAAACTGCATAATTACACAGTGTCACTGCTTTCATATATATTTTATACTGTTATATGTGTTTCAGCTGTGAAAGACCATGCTTTCTGTTTGCAAAAAGGATGATTATGGTTAGAGCATATTTATGGGCCTTTGACTTTGCCACATCAGTTGGTAACTGCAGCTGCATATTCACTTCCAGATGTATAATTAGTCATAAGAAAACAGCTTCAAATATAATCTATTACATTGACATTTTCACTTGGTAAATGATCGTATCTAAGAAATGTCGTTATTTAGCTTCCTATTGGAAGTGTCATAACTAATGTCAATCTTCAGAGCTCCAGGTGGGCATTTTCCCTGATGCCCCTGGGGCTATGAGGGTCTGCCATGGATGTTTTCATACATCCACAAAATCATTCAAAGGAACCATTTGGATAAGCAGGCATCCACTTACTTCCATGTTTGCAGAATCGAGCCCTAAATCAGTAAATGACATCAGTCTCAAGCCCATGTGATAGCAATGCACAAAGTCACCGCTGTCCTCATATGCCAAATATTCCTTAACATCTTTGGCCAGAGTAAAAAAATGGCTCTCTACTGGTGCAGAACGGAAACCTCAGCAGTAATTCACATTTTTCCTCATGACTTGAAGGAAACGTTTCACATTAATTTGTTGCCCATTGCCAGACTTCCAGGATGAAAAAGGAGCAGGCTCTCCTGGAGCTTCCCAGCTCTCCCTGGACAGCTGGGCCAGGCCTTCTATGTTGTCTCTATCATCTTAAGGAGTGCTGGGCTTCCAAAACATGGCAAGGGCTTTTGCCTTACTAGCTATTAAAAAAAAAATTCACATTACATTCCTCCCTTACCTGCCTTGCACCTTACCAATGAAATGAGAGAGCAGGTAAGAGCCTTTCAAGGAAGCATTGGGTTTAACTGTGACGAGGTCCATGTGATGGAGGCTCCAGGGGGTCTCATGGCTCTTATCCTCCCCCGTCCTCTTTCTCTCCTCCCACACATCTTGCTGCTTCTCACTTGGGACCTGTCACTGCTTTTTACATCTTTTAGGCCAAGAGCAAGAGTTTTTGCCTGTTCTTACAAGCATTTTGATTATCTAAGCAGCTCAACAAGCAGTGGCAAAATAATAATGGGTTTCCATGAGTTACTCTGAATGGATCACGACTTTGAATTAATGATTTGCAACAATCGAGTGCAAGATTTTGCTGTGTCAGCTACTGGATTTGAACAGGAACCGTTCCCAGCACATGCTTACAGAAGCATCTCAAAAGCAAAACACTTTAAGAACACTCCTTACGCAAGCTGAGTAAACTGGGCTCTGCAACATAGGTATGGGCTGAACAGAAAGCTGGCAGCATTTTCCAGCTCAAGCACTCTTGTCCCCAGCCCCAACACTTGCCTAACTTTAGAAAGACTTAAGGTATGCAGATGGAGTGACTAATGGAGGTCTTGACAGACCTCCTCTCTTCCTCTCAGGAGAGAATGACTAAGTTGGGCTGCAGGCTCTGCAGGAAGAGAAAGGAGGAAGGGATCTTCCCAGCTCTCATCCCTGTGCGATGATCCTCAGTCGCCATCAATAAAAGCCACTGAGATAATCTCTCCTGCAGTGCCAGGATCCCCAGGTGGATGGGCCAGAGTAGTCAAGCCAGTCTTCTCAGAATAGTCCCAGTTAAAATCATAGCCTCTCTTTAACTTGGTCAGGTACAACTCATACTTCATGGCCTGTATGACATCCTATCTGAGGAGGTAAGAAATATATCCCTCACCCCGTAGGAGGTCGTTACAGAATTCCTGTGGGGTGTCCTCCATCCCCTGAAGCATGTGGGCCACTGTCAGAGAGAGGGTGCTGAGATCAGCCAGTGACTGTTAGCATCTTTCTGGCCTGTCCGCTGAGCCCATTAGTGTTATCTAAGTTTTCATTCAGCCAACACTATTGATTTTCAGTGGCCAGCGAGTGCCTCTCATCTAACACCTTCTCAGTAGAAAGGGATAGTCTCTACTTAGCCAGTGTCTCCCATCAGACACTGCAGTCAGGCTTACACCTGTGGACAGCCCACCCCATCAAAAACCACCCCAGGTCACAGCTCCTCCTAACTAACCACGGGCTAACATGCCAACATGCTCCCCCTGTCCCAGTGCCCAGCCAGCCCTCTCCTCTCCTCTCTTCTCCACCAGCATGGCCAAGCAGACGCCAGCTGAGTGGGCAGAGGTTGGGCAATGCAGGATGGTCACACCCTCTGCTTTTCCTGGTTTGGCATGATGATGTTATTTTCTGGAGCAGCAGGAAGGCCCGTTGAGCACTCCTGACTCCTGAGGGACACAATCTCCAATTTTTTCTGCTGCTTTGGGTGCATGTCTGTGTGGTAATCTGCAGTGTGGAGATTACAGAGCTGACTCAGGTTGTGGGAAGCCCTGTTGTCTCATGACACTTAAAGGTCCCCATTGAGTCTGTGCTAGACACATTTAGGTTACAGGAGAACCTCTTTCTGCGTCATCCAGCAAACCAGTGTGCCTCCCAAGGAAGGACTCTTCCCATTTATCCCAACCTTCAGCCCAGCGATGAATAGGCTCCTACTTACTTTGTCCTGCCAGTTATCCCCTTTGTAGTATGCGCTGGCTAACATCTCTGCAATTCTGGCACTCAGCAGTTTGTATGGCTGGAGATAACAGGGCCTGGCCACGAGCTCCTGTGGCTGCAAACCTCCAGCCTCCCGGGTGTCCTCCCAGCACAGAGTCTTCCTGCCTTGGTCTGTAGAGCAAAGTAGTGAGATGGCCCTTTGGTAACTGCCTCCTGCTCCTCCTTCCCTCACCCCATGCAGCAAAACTGTTCCTTCCACCACGTTCAGGATCTCCCATGGCTGCAGGGGAGGAAAGATTTGCCTCTTAGCCATGAAACCAGATTTGGTTTTGGTTGTAGATTTTTCTCCACCCAGTGAAAACAGAGCCAGGAAATTTGTTTTGGCCTATTGAGTTCAGCTTCTCCATAAAAGATTTTCGTCCACTCCTCTCGAACGAGACTGGAGAGATGCGCAAGAGGGGAGACCATCAACTGAATGGGGCCACAGGAGCATCCCTGACATAAGACATGAGACAAAATCCATATGAAAACCAAGTGAAAGACAGACACAAAGACATATTAGACTGTGCTCTGGTCATCTATGCAGTCCTCTGCCAGCAGGAGAGAAAAAGACTAGAAAAAAGGGAAGGGCGGGTAAGAAATGGCATTGGCAACCGTCGCCAGCTTAACCAAAATGGACACTTAATAATGTGTAGAAGAAGTGACTCAGATTTTGATGCTGTCTTTTAATTAAGGATCGATGCCTGTGTAGATTACATGGCACATTTGCAGGAGGAGTGCTCACAGAATATAGATGTTATTAGAGCAGGCTAATTATTCATATTTGGTGTCAAGCCAAAAGTCACATTACAGAAAGGTCTTAACTGCAAATTTAACAGAATAATTCAAATGCAGAAATGAGAACAGGAGGATTGATCGGTGTAAAGGGTGACTCGCATTGAACTCAGTCTGCTTCATTTTTGTGTGAGTTGCCTTAAATTTAACAAAGCAAATCCCATAACAGTAGTTGTTTTCAACAAGAGCAGGCAAAGGCTTCAGCTACTGAGAAACTAGCAGTCTCCTGCACAGAAAGAACATGTAAATAATCCCACCAGGAATTTTGGAGTCCGCTTTTACCCACCTCCCTGTTCTGGTGTTTCCTCAGTCTCCCTGAAGAAGATGCAGCTGCAGAAAGCAAACTCTTTGACGGGCTGTTTCCCTGTGCCACAGGGCTAATGCATTACCCAGAGGCGCTCAGGATATGAAAGGGAAGCCAGGGTGCCTAGGAAGCCTTTTAACTCTTCACAAGCATAAACACTTCTGTTTAACTTCCAGAATGCCCCTTCCCTCAGGGGAAACTGCTGCTTATTTCTCTTTTACCACTGGATGTGAGTGCAGGCCTATTATTACTGGCACTCCCTTCCCATGGATGCATTTTTCTTGGTTCAAGAGACTCTAGTAATTCTGAATTTTTAAAGGGGAAACCTGAGACATTTTTGTTAAAGCCTCCTGTATTTTATGTGAGCAGAGGAGTTCTCTCTTCCAGTACATTTTCCATCACCAGGGCCTTGAGCATCAGGAACTCCCTCTTTACCTGGTACTTCATATACAACTCTGCCCTTTCTTCAGCCATAAAATAACTGCACCAATAAGAAAATAAAAGTCACTGCCTACCAGTAAAACAAAATTATATAGTAAATTAACAAGAGCAGAGAACAAGGCAGAGGTAAACAACTGCTCTTTCCCTGCCTTTATGAGTCCCGTGCATAAAATCCACATCCCAAATGCAAGCAGGAAGGAGAGCTGTGAGGCACAGATGTCCAGAGGGTTTCGGTTTGTCCAGGTGCTTCTGTGATGTTTCCCGGCATGGCCCATACCCTCCCAGGACCGGCCTTATTCAGCTGCCTGAGACCCGGGCTGCTGGGACCGCTTGAGGGTCTCACCTCCAGGAGAGACCCTGCCTTCTCCTGGGACTCAGAGCCACAGCTTACACAGGCAATTACTGGGTTAGTGACAGGACTGAAACTGGTGTCTCCAAAGCCTGTGTGACCTCTGGACCATGCCACAAGCTGAGCAGGGGTAGAAAGTATTTTCTCATCTTGCTGGTTTGCTACCTGGAGTCTTGCTCTGTCAAACGGTGTCCAAGACTTACCCTTCTGCTTCTGCTACTCCTTCAAGGAGCCTATTCTATTTTCCTTTTCTTCTTTTTTTTTTATAAATATTTGTCCTGGAAACAGCCTTTCTGAAGTGGATACAATCCAAATGAAGCCCAAACTCTGAACTGTCAGAATTTCCTCCATCTCTGAGGGCTCTCAGGCCCTCTCTGTGCTAAGCACTGTGCCTCTGAGTCCATCTCATCAGCATATAGTAAAGCTCATGGAGGAGAGGGAATCAGACCAGCTTATGTTTTGCATGCCTCCATGGCTTTGTCATGACACATATCGCCTCCCACCCATCGACACCGTTGTGAATGCTTAGAAGATCTTCCAAACCATTTTGGGAAATCACACATCTGCTTGGCTTCCCCGCTCAGTTTCCTAGCCTAACCCCAGAGAACAAGTGTTCCCCAGGGCTTTTCCTTGGGGAAGTCTTAAGAAGGAAAACTTTATATGAGCTACTTAAATCTCACCTTGATTCGACCTCTTCCCCCTTTGCAAAGTCAGGGCAATGCTTTCACCTTGGCATTGACTGACTGGGGTTGGTGGTGCAGCTGAGCGTGTACCTACATGCTTCCAGGCTGCTCCAGAGTGCTCACAGGTCTTTTCGACAGCTCTTGTCCTGCAGATCGCAATCTACCAGGGTAAAAAAACCTAGTATGAGGGACCCTGATCCCTGTGGGCCTGGTAGAAAGTGTGCAGTAACTGAAAGAATAATAATAATTGTCAGACGTACACAGGCTGAGGAGGTAGCAGAGGAACTTAATGAAAAAACAAATCCTAACAAGCATGGGATACTAATTTTAAGAAGTAATTCACATATTACTTATTGCTTAAGGGCAAAATTCATGCTGCCTAACATACTTTCCCAAGTTCGCAATGCATGGCCTTTGCAACACAATAAGTAGGCACTTTTTAACACTTTCCATGTCCACAAAGATGTCTCTCTAACCCGTGCCACATCAGATAATCACAAGGCAACAGCATGATTACAGGAATGCGTTTTAGCGTTGTAAAGGAGATCCCTGATGAGATCTATTCATGCTCTTCCCTCCTTGAAGGGTCCAGGCTGCCATTACCACTGCGCTGAGCAGGGAGGAGGAGAAGATGTCCATTAACCCCTTCATTAAGTGCTGAGATGGCAGTCACAAATCAGGGTGTGTCCAGAAGAGCCAGATGAATAACTTCGGTAAACAGCAGAAATCCTATTTGAATCCCACAGGGTTGTGGACAGTACCACCAGCAACAACACCGAGTTTTGGTGCAATTTTCCATTTCTGGAGCTTGGAGAAGCCCACGGTGATTAACCAGCCGAGTCTGCCATCGCAGAAGCAGACATTTCCATTTTAGAGGTGAGGAACACCAGAGCATGGAGAAGGCAACCTGAGTGCCCTAACGTCAAGCAGCTGTCAGCACAGGACCAGGAGACAGGCCTGTGACCCGCCAACCTGTGTCCTAAGGTCATCTTCACCACAAGACCATTCAGGCTTTGCCACTCTTTCTTTTTGTTTGTTCCCTAGCTACAAGAAAAATGTGATTATGAATTCTGTCACTGTCTGTCCTCCCTTGAGCTGTGTGGTTGCAGGAGACTGCAGCGGGGTTTATCCCACCTGACTGCCAGGCACAACACAACACCTCCTGAAAACCAGGCGCGGGGAAGCGATGTAGCAGGGTGCGGAGGGGACCAGCTGGGGGGAGAGGCAAGCACAAAGCATCTGCCAGCCCCCAGGAGCAGCTTTCCTCATGGCAGCATGCTCACATGCAGAGATGACGATAGATGGTGATGGTCTACTAAGCTGTTGTTTATAGCAGCTTCTCCGTTGTCTCCCCTAGCTCCCACCAGGACACCAGGGGGATAGATGATGTCATCAACCATCCCCAAAGAGTCTGGTAGAAGAACACAAGGTCACTGAGCTGCTCTGCCCAAAGTCATGGACGCAGGAGTAGCCAAGGTCTTGTTTTCTCATACAAGGACCGAAGGGTCCTGACTAAAGGGTCCTGAGGAAAGAGTGTTCCTTGGCCTAAAAGGCTGCTTCTGCAGGTGAATGGTATTTGGGGTTGGTCACCTGCACACAGGGGTATCTCTGAGTGTGTGGTAACACCTCTGCTCAGCAATCTGTGTCCAGATCTCAGCCGTCCCCTGTGGATCATAGCCAAGACAGCATCCCATAAGAGGAAACTCGCGGGAAAGAATTAGTGGATGTTTACTGAAGAACAGTAAAAATGTAGAAATGTTATCCAGAACTGGACGTCCAACATCCCCGGCTTGTCACAATCCAAGTTATTTTGAGGTCCTCACTAACAACCTCCTTCAGCATTAGCAGGAGCTAAGCATGTGAGAGAGGAAAAAAACAAATATCTTAAAAATCAAATTATCGTGCAAACCGGAAGTCAAAGAATATGTTGCATGAGATAAATCTTCACATATAGAGCTGCCAATGTGCAAAAGAGAAACCAATTAATTTTCTAACAAACATCAGTGCATATTTCAAATAACACTGTGTTTCCTTCCATTTTCAGTTCTTTTCTCCCCCTTCTTTCTTTCTTCCCCATTTTCCCCTCCAAATTTCATTTTGGTAAATATTTCTCCCTGTTGCTCAGATAACCCTATCTGATTGCAGAGGCTTGAAGCATAACCAATGATGAAAGACTACCTGAGGGATACTGGAGCGCATACGCCACAGGGGTGTGGACATAAACCCCTGAAATATGCTGGCAGTATGACCAGAGTCGTTCTACCTGTAGGTTAAGTCAAGATAAGAACTTGCTTGCTGGCTGCACAGGGCATTAGACCAAACCAAATCCCTCATGTTTGTTAAAAAACCACCAGGACTGTTGGCTTGAGATGGGGCAGAGCCTGCGGGCTGGGGGGCCAGGAGAGGGCTGAGCCCCCCGCCACCTCCTCTGACACAAAAATTGACGGCGACCCTCTATCCTGACGGCGCGGCTCCAGCCGGGAGGGTGGGAGGAGGGGGTCAGCCCTACCAGCTGGGACCGGGGCTTTTGCTCCAGGTGGGCTTTTGGGCTCGAGGCTGGCACCATTGCAGCAGGTCCTCCTGCACATAACTCACGGGCACCTCTGCCTTTCCTTGGCAGGCTTCAAAGTCACTCAAAGCGCATGGTCCCCGATGGGCGCTGGGGTGGTGTGCGGTGGCAGGCAGTGGGGGCAGTGGCCACCCCCCGGCACCAGCCGGCCCTTCGGGGGGGTTTACTTAAAGGCAGTGGAACACGTCTGTTCAGGGCGCAGTCAGTGAGGCACGGAAGAGCAGATGACTAATGGCCCCAGACTGGCCTAGTTAGTGCCAGGGCGGCTTCACTACGTGCCGCCCCAGCGGGTCCCCGCGGTGCTGGTGGACAGGAGAGAAGGACCGCTTCTTGCTGGAGCGGAGGGCAGGGTGAGAAAAGCTTCCCCTCCCTCAGAGATGCTGAGTGGGAGCCTCCCCTCCTCTTCACACGTGGGGAGGGCTCAGGTTTTGCATAGGAAAGAAATAACCAGAAAATACTGCTGCAGCATGAGAACTGGCACTTCTTGCACAGCACCTTCATACAGAATCATCTCAAAATTATTTACAAATGCAAGCGAAGCCCAAGGCACAGCCATGCAATGCTGTTCATGGGTTTGCAGGATTTTACAAGTGTTGGCTGATGATAGATGCCCTCTTTGAAAAGCCAGGGCTGCTTGGGTCACCTGGAGTATGTGAAAATCTCTGCAAACAACACAAGCAATCAGAAGATGTCAAATCAAAACCAGCTCCCACAGTACCTTTATAATCCTGCGGACTGTGGATAGAAGAAACAAAAAATCATCTTAAAGTAGCCAAGTGCTCTAATAAAAAGAACTAATTTGAAAAAAAACCCTAATAACGACTAATAAAAAGTGTTCTTGACAATAAAAAACTCGCATGATTTCTGCGCCAGGCTCCTGATTGATCGATGCCCCTGAGCTGGCAGTACCAGAGCGGTGCCAGGGTGCGTGCGCCTGCTTTCTGATCGTCCAGCCTGCCCCATGCACAGCTGGAGCGCAGACGGGCACTGGTGGAGGGCATCCTTCAGTGGATAGCTTGCGGGTTTGAGAGGCTCAGGCGTTAAAGGGAACTCCCGGTGGAATGCTATGGCCATAGACATACTGTTTTTAACACTTAAAAGCTGTCTAATGCTTAATTCCTCTGTTCTCTACCTTTGGCTGTGTACCTCTGGCATTAATGCAGCTGCCAGTAAAATGACATAGCATGTTTAAGTCTTCCTTGCTATTAATCAGGACAGGAACGGTAGCTTTCTGCGGGTTTGTAAGTGCCCACACCGCAGAACTGTACTATCTCAGCTCTCCATCAGGTATTACAATGTCATGAGATGATTGCTGTTTTTCTTCAGACTTTTTGACTCATTTTTAATGCTGAAATTCTTCACGGTGAGGATGTTGCTTGGGCCATGCAGCAGGGTTGCAGCAGGCATCCGCTGACAGCAGTGACATGGAGGAGTGTGGGGCTCATCTGCCAGAAAAATGGGAAGACAGCGTTGCTCCAAATAGGGCCATGTTTGTGCAATGGCGGTGGAGATGTGCAGGGAGGGAAGACGTTTTTGCCACAAAATGTGGGGCCAAGGCCTTGGCCGTAGCTTGCAGCCAGCAGGGAACGCGCAGCTCCCAGCTCGGGGAGGGAACAGGAGCAGAGGGTGACTCACAGCCCAGCCCAGGCTTCCCTCTGTGCCGGCCACAAGTGCCGGGCAGCAGATTTCAGGGAGGAGGAGGAGGAGGACGAAGCCACGTATCATCCACTCCCTGCCCTCCACCCATTTGCTCCCTGCTCATCTAGACAGGGCTGAAAATAGCAGCATGCAAGAGCAAGGGCAATAGGTGCAGGCAACCCGGGTGGGAGGTCCACGCACGCCGGAGTTCAGCTGGGGTCACCACCAAGCCCAGTGTGGGTCGCCCTGCCATGGCAGCAAATCGGTCTGAGAAGGACTGGGAGAAGACAAGTGTTGTCTTCATTCCTCTAACACAGAAGTGAGCATCAATTTGGTGTGATTTAAGATATGCTAAGCTCTTTGAATGAATTAACTGGAGTGCTGGGTCCTGGTCTGGGCATGGTGCTTGCAGACCTGGACAAAGTGAGGAGCATTCAAGGAGCACAAGAGTCAGGAGAAATATAGACCAAGGGATTCAAAAGGAAAAACTGAGGAACTTGGTTCATTTAGTCAAAAAAAAGAATATTAAGAAAAAGATGGAAACAATCCTCTAACACATAAAACCTTCTTAAGGAGATGATCATTTTATATTATCTGTGGAGACAAAGACATGAAGAAATCAGTTTTCCTTCTGCAACAAAGAGTGTTTTGACTGGCTACTAGGGAACATTTCCAAGATGTACAAGGCGTGGAGTGTGGGGAGAGGCTGGAGAAATCCCCGTCCAGAGAGATTTTTCAGGAGCCCTTAGACAATACTCCCCGTGATGTTTCCCGAGGGTGCCGGCGGGTGGGGGTCCAGCAGGGCTCCCTGGCAGGCGGGGGCTGCCTCAGTGCACAGGTTTACATTTCATTGCCTGAAACGCGGCTTTAAGTATTCTTGGCAAGAGTCATAGCTTGGCCTGAACAAGCATTTGATAAGATCCATAAAGCTAAACAAGGATTACTGCTCTATAAGAAAGTGTTGAACACCAAGTATGCCCCACTTTCTATGATCTAAACCGTGTTAATTCTCTAAGCGCAAATCATAACACATCTGGAGCCAACTATTTCCATTTACTTATAGACAATGTTAAATGAGATAGTGTGTTAATTTTGCTGAGCCAGACAGAGATAATACCCCCAGGAAACAGTTTAAGTTTGTAAAAAATAAAAAGGACGGTGTAGGTTGCTAAGTGATAATGTTTTGCAAAACATGAATACTTACACAAAAGAAGTGATTAATTCAGGACATTCTTTACCTATCACCTCTATAATCTTTTCAGCTGTAGCCCATTAGGTACCTTTATCTCACAGCACACTCTCTTTATTTATCTTACAACCAATTCTTTTAATCTGTGGGGCTTTTTCAAACTTAGATCTCTAAGTTACCCAACCTTCTGCCTGCTGCAGCCATCCTTGCTCTGTGGAATAACACCCACAGGCCGGTCGCACACAGGATTGGACACATTTGACACAAAAGATAGGTTTCAAAGAACGGTTCCATGTACCACTGTCTGTTCAACATCGGTGGCTGAGCCACATCTCCGTTTGCCATCGTCCATTGGGGAATGAGTGGTGCAGAGTCCAGCTCCTGCAAACATGGCATCGGCCTGTTCTTTATTAACTCCCACTGCAGCATGGCAACATTTTGCCCTTTGCCTTAGATGAAGACCTTGGAGATGAGAGGCTGTAAATCCAAGCTGGCAAAAATGATGTTTGCAGGGCGATGGAGAGTGTTGTCACTAATTTAAATATGACTGCTATTTATACTGTGTTAACTGCAGTGACCAAGGAACAGCATTCAGATCTTCCATGGGAATACCTCTCCCAGCCCCAAAGTGCCAAATCTTTGCTCACGAAAATGACAAGCACAGGAGCTCCACAACTCCTTGGCTGCCATTAGCACTTGACCTCAAACAGTGGCCTAAAGGTTTGCCAATTCTTGGAAAAACTGCAATAACATCTTTTTTTTTAATGATAATGTTGTCATTTGAGTGTCTGCATGATTTATTACTTTCCCTGTAAGGTGCTGCATCCTGAAGCAGATGCCTCCTGCAAGGAATGAGAGTGACCAGCCCATGGTGTCCCCCAGCTCCCTCCCTGGCTGTTGGGATTGTCTGGCTCTTCCTTGCTCACTGCTGCCACTACTTTCTCCAAGGCTTCTTTCAATACTGACTCCCATCATATCCCTAAGGAAGCATTGAGGTGATCCTCCACAAAATCAGGAAAGTGCAGTCAACCCTGCCAGTCGGTGCCTCTTTGCACTCTGCCTGGTTTTGGAGACCTTTTCTGCTGTTTTAGTGGCCTTTCCCCACTAGTTGTACTGCATGTCCTGCTCTGGAGCTGCTTCCCTTTTCTGTTCCCTCATCTGTCACAGCCTCGGTGTTGACACCGATCCCTCCTGGCAGGCTGCCTGGTTAATTCAGCACGCCAGTGCCTATGTTGGGGTGGACTGTAGTGTTCGGTCCTTCATCCGAGTGCTCCTTCCACACTCCCCGCACCGTCACAGCGTCTGTTCCCTTATGACTAGTGTTATTGGCCCACATTCTTGTATCTTGACTTTATTTCCCATTTCCTTCATGACTTCCCCTTTCTAAAAGTATGAGTACCCACTCTTGGTGATTTCTTCATTACTTTGTGCAATGGTGATGTCTCAGCAGCCCTGGCTTATTCATACCTTTCCGGGACTGATTTTATTGTTTTGCTTGCACAGCTTTACCATGTTTGCTTACACCTTTCTGCGATGCCCACCACCACACTATCTTGGATTGCTTCCTTGAATATTTATTTATCTTGTGGTTTACAGTGAGCTTTTTTTTTTGCTTCTTATAATCACCTGAAATGCTCCCAAAATATCTCTTTGGAAAGCACCTTCTCCGAGCTAGCCTTTACTTATTGTGATCAAGTGTCACCCCACCTTTTTCTTGGTCTTCCTCTTGGTCTCTTTGTTAGATAAACTAATTGTTGGCTGCATGATCATTGGGTGTATGCTTATAGTAAGCATTAGGCAATGTTGTGTATTTTAATTGTTTTTAATTTGCATGTTTATAGGGATGAAGGATTTCTGACTTGTACTAACTATATCTGCATCATTTCCAAGAGATGTGTATCTAAACGTCCCTAAAAGAACTCAAAGACCTTTGCAACTGCTCTAGCTAGCTTGTTCAGTTGCTTAACTTACACTTAGGAAGACTTTTTAAAAAAATCTAAGCTGTGGATCAAACTCTCTTGATGCTTGTATTTTCACCTCGGGTGAACTTTGTACAATCTTGTAAAAGCTTGAAAAATATTTTTTAATCTATTTCATAAGCAGTGAGCCCAAGAGTGTAGATAAGCGTGTGAAGATGGTCTCCATGCCCTTAAAAAGGAACAAAACTCATGACCAAGTGGACAGTTAAAATAACTGTCAGCCAAAATCATGGACATCAGAAGGAGGAGATACAGAAATATGAGCAGCAGGTGATAAATCTGCTTGGTTTATCGCTGTCTTAGGGTGACAGGGGTTCGGTGCCCAGTCAGGGTTTTCTACCTTGCCACTCTCAGGGCTGAGACCGTGGCTGGAATAAACAACCTCTGCCAAGGCGTCGCCCCCAGATCAGGCTCCTGTGCAGCCCTCGCAGCGGTTCCCTCTGCTGTCTCCAACCCCCTTCCCCTGGGAGGGCGGATGACCCAGACAGCCGCCAGCCTCCACCGAGAGCTGCTGCACCGGGGGTGGGAAAAACAGCAATGCAAAGATGCTGTTGAGCAGTGAGTGGCCAGCTGAAAGAAAGGGGAAACTGTAAGGACCCCAAACAGGCACGGATTTAAAAAAAAAAAGATGGGGTATTAGGGCAGGAACTAGGTGAGGCCACAAATAAAAAAAAAAAAAGGGCTGCTAGGAGAAAGCACACTGTGTATGAATAAATGGGAGAGAGAAACAACGAGAGTGGCCCAGGACCATTGCCCATCGTCCTGGGCAGAGAAGGGAGATGCTGGCACAGTCCTGAGGATGACCAAGTGCAGCCTGCCTCCGTCCCGGGCTGCACTTGGGGTGCTATTGAGCCCTGCGCTGGCTGCCGTGCTGCCTGTTAGGTTATTGCCAAAGGTGAAAACGTACTGTCACAAAAATCTCCCTAATAAATCTGTCTTAATTAAGTCAGCTTGCAATTTAGTTGTGGAGACTATACTTTCTCCACCCAGCTACTGTGGTTTTCCCAGGTGTGCGAGCTGGGGATTTTGACCAAGGATGGAGGATACTACCAAGTTTGTGTGACTGTAGCTGGTCCCATATCCAGACCAAGAAAAAGACTCACAAAAGTAGAAGCACGTATTAAACATTTCATAATTTCTCCACAAAAGGAATAAAAAAGAGGAACAGGTGTTGCAGATTTGCTAAAAATAGTTTTCTCCAGGGGATACTGTAGGATATACCATGAAAAACATGTGAAAATAATCGTTCAAGTAACAAAAAGAGTAAGGACTCCCTAAGAAAACAATGTTTGGAAGGATGGTACTTGCCAAACAGGCCTGGAAATGAGCAAAAATATATCTCATGGCTGAAGAATATAAAGAAAGAATATGAAGTAAGAGCTGGAGAGAACAGGGGCTCAGAGAAGCTGCACCAGTAAGTTACCGAGTTACCAAAGGTAAGAGACAGCTATGGACTTAATGCTAAATAAAACAGAATAAAACAGTCTTCCCATAGTAGCTGAGCTTTTTTCAGTTCTGGTCTTTGTGCTTTCCTACTATAAACAAGGTGATCATGTATTGTTCTAGAAGTCTCTCAACACTGCCTTAATTAGGCAGCTTCCAAATTATCTCTGTTGTTTACACCATATTACTCATAAATCATGACCATGGTCATATTCAAGCTCTTCTTGTAGGCTCTAGCATCCAGTGATGATCACCTCTGCCTTTTAATTATAATATTATACGTTTCTGAGCCTTTGATATGACCACCTGAAGAAGGTCCTACAAGTACACACATCTTGGCAGAAGATCTTGGCTGCTGATAAGGTGAATATTTGTCTCGTGGCAAGTTCTCAAGCTTTCCTCACACTGAAGTAATGCCATCAGATGGGTGGCAGCTGGCAGTAACCTGCTTTAGGGAAAATCAGAGAAGCTGCAGCAGGGATCATGGAACAGAGAGCCTGGACCAGCACAGTGCTAGGGCAGAGGGACCTCACTTAGCTTTTGCAGGTAAATTATCTTGGAAGGAAAAAATTGATTTATAGGTGAATAGTCCAAGCTTGTTAGCCTGGAAGACAGGTGAATGGCGATGAACCATTAACATCTGTTTCTAGCTCTGCAACAGGCTGCGGCTGGGCTTCCTATGAGCTGGACCGGGCAGCCTGGCCTATTTAAACATTACGACGAAAACTCCTTTGCTACAGAAGCAGGGCAGCAAGCCAGGCAGGATGCCGACGCAGACCCATTGGGCCTAAGAAATGGAGCAAAAGCCAGGACTGCGGGCAAGGCTACCCACATTGCCCATTTACTGACCTGCGCCCACACGGCCAGGAGCTGGGCATCAGAGGAAGGGCCATTCAGAAAACTCATCCGCAGGCTACAGGAGAGGTGGCGGCTGGAAATTACACTTTCTTTTGCTCTGCATACACATGTGGACAGAATTGCTAACAGGGTGGACGTGGCAATAAATACCTGAGGATACAGTCAGTGCCCACTGTCTGGACAGTTGTCACAGCAAGTTTTATGGCAGTAAGCGTGATGAGTTGGTAGGGCAGCGCTCTCCCGAGGTAGCAGGCTAGAGAGGAGTCCGGACTGTAATTTTTTTAAGAAGAGACTTGACAACAAAAGCTATAGGCAGACACAGTAAGCACTGTTCATACAGTGTACTGGGGCAATACTAGCAAACATGTACCTCACTTTTACCGATGATTAAATAAGATTGCATTAATCCCTATCTAATGGTCTTCCTTATAATAAACTCTTCAGATACTAAGATCAGATTAAAACATAAGCTCAGGTTATAACTTAATGAAATATGGTTTTATTTGTAGTAATATAAATAATACCTGCATCTTGTTAGAAAATTTGTATTTTGTATTTTTCTTTGCTCTCATATCCTTAGTTTGAATAGCTTTTGTTTTGTAAATGACATGCTAGAGAAGTATGATATTGTCTCTTTCAGCAATTGAAGCTATATTCAGACTTTAAAAATCAAGCAGACTTCTGTAATCACCCTTTACTATGCACGGATGCAGATTTTGATGGGGGGAGATGACGTTTGTAATTAATTTTTCTTCCTAAAAAAGGAAAACCAAAAGCAAATGCAAGACACGTTTCTGGTTTACAGACTTACACAATGGGACTTCATGCTACTTCATAAACTTCTGTATGATACAGATCGGGCACAGGCACTGCCCATTCAGTTAAATTGCCTGGTTACGCAGTTCCCTATTTCCACTACCCCATGTATTTGAAATGGCACAATTACAGCTTTCCATTACTGCATGGGTTTGAAATGAGACTGCTGAGTAATATCAGAAAATCTGGTTTTGTGGTCATACGGTGCTCTGCAATGTGGAAAGCTCCACACTTCTTGGTCTGCCGCCTTTGTATTATAGCAGTCATTCCAATAATTTGTTTTTAAATGCACAGAAATACTTTCTATATTACCACTAAGAACTCAGTAGACAGATTGCACCCCATTAAGTTTTTAAGTAGAGCTTAAAAAGAAAATACAAGCTCCACAGCAACACAGCTGGGCGTGAAGCTGACTGGGAATTTTGCTATACAAGTGCCGCTGCTGCTGCGTGCAGGAGCAATGCACACATTAAGGACTCGTCTGTGCTACATGGAAATTACCAAGGTTTTCGATGAGGCAGAGGCTGTAGTGAAGCACAAGGCAATGGTAAATCATTTCCACTGGTAATGCCTGTTTTAATTTATGTATAAATGATTATTGGGCAAGACAAGGAAAAAAAAAAAACCACCCAAAAAATTATTTATCTTTCAGAAGAACCAGCTGCATCAAGGCAGTTCCCAGGAACTCCTGGCTAAATGACAACCTTATTTCTTCAGTAATATCAGAGTGACAGCAAGGATTTTCCAGCTTTATCACTTTCTCACTGGGCTGAAAAAAATGCCTCTATTGTATTCCTTAGGTGTGTTATCTCTTTAAAGCAAACCAAGAACAAGCAACCGTGGCTTCATATGGAAAGTATGTATTGTTACGATACTGGAAAAATTAGTGCAAGACCTGATGTTAAAGTTTAAACACATCACGAATGCAAAGGAAGGTTTTCACAATGTTTTAAATGACAGATGCTTTTTAATGTTTTCTGTCAGAAAACATGTCCTTTTGTTGTGCCGACACAGAGGTGTTGGACCCTTATAGAGGCCTTGGGCGGTACATTCATACTATAACAGTAGTCATCATCTAGGCTTAAGATAAATAGAACAAACATCCAATTTGGGCCAAATTTACAGCCCTATTTTACAGAATCTTTAAAAAAACCAGTAAGTTCAACTTCTGCACAAAACTTTCCTATATTCACATGCAAGTACAGGCTCTTATCCTTTCCATGTTAGGCTACATTTTACTCATAGAAAAAGGAAAACAAGTTTCTGGATGATTCTGCATCTTCTGCATCTCTGCTTCTTGTGAATACAGGTCTGAAATCCAAGTAGCTGGAAGATGTCTACAAAGCCACGCATTAAAATCTCCATTTCACACTGGGGTTCAGGAAGAAATCTCACACATGCCAAGTGCCATTCTATTCCAAGCATCCCTTCATTTCAGTATTTGGTGAAGGACATCCTCGCTGAAGGAACGAAAAACATCAGGCAGAGAAGGGAAAATGCTGAGGGACGTGCAACCCAACGGAGCATTTCTTTGAATATACATTAAGAAAATAAGTCATGCTGTTTTCCAGCAAACTAGAACACAAAGTGGTTTGATGTATTTCAAAAGTCCACTGAATTTTGTGGAAGCAGTGCCCTTGCCAACAGCTCTGTGTGAAATTCGCTCCGCTCCCGCAGGAGTGGCACAGGCTTTTTCTCACAGCCAGGAGGACACTGGACCAATTTTTGATGAGCTGTATACAAAAAACTGCCAGTCCAGCTGCCTTCGTTCATGGCCTCACTTGCGGCTGGCTTGCAGTCAGAGGCAGCTGAAACGATCCTTGGAGCGTTTCACAACTTATCAGCATGTGCAAACTGGAGCTTCAAAGCAAATTCTGGGGCTCAAACATTCAAGGTTGCCCTGCTTTGCCTCAAAGAAGCTCCAAGTTAGGGCACACTTCTTTCCCCAGTTCTTAGGAAACTATTGATATGACAGCATTTGCTATTTCAATTACCAGGTTCTTTTCTGACCTCCCATTTACAAATGAAGCGAGAGGTCTGTGTAGCCACGGCTCTGCGCCTTACGGCATCACACGCAGCAGTGGAGGATGTGGGTACTGACTCTTCCCAATGGACAGCTCTGTACGGACATCACAGTGAGGAATCAAGCTTTGCTACTGGTCTGCTCCCAACATGTGCTGTAAGTAATATTTAAGCCTTTATGAATATTAAGATATGCAGCAAGACCCTTTCATTTGAATATTGCTCTTGCATTGATTAAGTGCACACATTGAAATGAAGACACCAGCTTTAAGCTCCTGTCTCTCTATTCCTTATTATAAAAATCAGTATTTACCAGTATTCATATATGAATATTAGCTTGTATTTGATGGTCAAGTGACTCGTATAAATTAAAGTTGTACAATAAAAGGAAAAACTCAGAAGGGAGAAGCAAGCTTTACCTGAAAAATGAACTATAAGAAATACCAGTCAATGGGTAACTCTCTCTAAGCGGCATGCTCTCAAGCTGCATCTCTACTTAACTCTGAATAACACGCTGAAGGGAGGAATTCCTTTCTCTCTTTGAAATCACAGAAAAGAATGGAAAGAAATCCTTGGCCGTTGGCTTGATACAAACCCTTACCAAATCAAATGTGAGTTTCCCCCGGGTCAGTTTTTGTCTTTCCACTGACTTTGACTGATTTGCGATAGCACGCACGCATGTGCACACAACACACGCAAAATGGAAGGCGCAGGGCGAGCGGAGGGCTACCCTGCCAGCACGACTGGAGCTTGGGGGAGCGGGAGCAGATCAGCGGGCAGCTAGAGCAAACGTATTCATTTACACTTGTTTACGCTAACTAGATCCAAATTAATTTGTGAAACATTCCCTTTGGGCCTGGTAGGCTGTTGAAAGCAAAAGACCATTTGTTTTTCCTCGTGACACTTACACTAAGTGCTAGGCTCACATCTGCCAGGCTCCTCTTCTCATGGAGGGCTTCCGTCCTCCATACCTCCATCTCTGCAAGGGTACCACAGTTACATGTTCTCAAAGACCTTTTTGTAACTCCATGCTATGGCAATGCAATCCTGTCATGTAACCATACAGGCACTGGCAGCGTATCTCATCGTTCTTTTGAAAACTGAGTCTGACAATGACATCATTTTGTCTCAAAATGATTTTTCTTGTTTTTATAACAAGCACCACAAGCACTATCCTGCTTCTCTAATGAAGCACAGTTGATTTTTGCCTAAAAGATGGTATAGATAGGATAACACAATTTCTTAATACCATTCCAATCAGATAATATGGCAACCAGAAAATACTCACATTTTAACTTTCAAACTGTTATCATGACTCGACAAAAGAATAACTACAGAACAGGGAAAGTAAATTCACACAACTGCTTTGCAAGCTGCAAACTGCTTCCATTACACTCAAGAGATTTAGGAAACAGAGATTCTGGACTTCCCTCAGCGAAGCAGGTATTTCCCTGCATCTGCCCTTTCTTCCTTATCTTACACATGCCAGGCGGTTTGATTTCCAATAGCATTAAATCAAAGGCTTTGGTATGAACACATTGGACTCTGCTTCCAATAAGGAGCAGTAACTAATAGTAAAGTACACAGAATAAGGAAAACAATAAATATCAAATTGGTAAAACAGAGAAAAACACAGTGCAACAAAGACAGGGATTTAGAAAATCCTATAGGTGTAACGATTAAAATACAGGATTTTAAAATATGCAATCGTGTAAAAAGGAAACCACAAGAGAAATTCTTCCAAAATATCTCAGTTTACCATAAAACAGTTGCTTGAACATTGAAGCAGCTATTGCTTCTTTTGCTGACAAGCAAACAAAATACATATTTGACCGTACTTGTGGGAGTTCTGTAACTTTGTGGGACTGCTGGCGTTAATTCCAAAAGCGTCCCCATAAAACACCAGGTGCAATCTATCACAAGAAGTGTATTGCATTTGAGGAAAAAAAGTAATGGGATAAAAGGAGTAAGACAAATTTGAAGAAAATAATTAAAGCAATTAATTCAACAGAATTGGGATTTGTATCTTACAAGCAGTTCAGCTCTGACAAGTTGCTCCCCAAAAGGGATTCTTCACTGTCCAGTCAGCAAACCTATTAGCAGTTCTAATTTAGTAGTTCCAAATTGTCAGCTAAATTAGTGATGGACTATTACGAGAAGCCGAGAACTAAGAGGGAGAAGTATAGGAAAAAAGTGAAAAGGGAGAGAGAGAGAGAGATAGGGGAACCCTCCCCTCCTGGCAAACCCCGCTCCTGCCCGCAGCCCCGAGCAGTGGAGGTGCTGGGCAGGGTGAATGCAGCATTTATCCGTCACCAGGAGGGGTGGCCCCTGGGGACCAACAGCATGGGAGTTTTGGTGGCTCAGACTTTTCTTTAAGGAATTCTTCCTATGTGAAAAGTTGTGACAATTTAATGGTATTATGTTAATCTGCCCAGAAAAATGCATGGAAAAGCCTGGTTGCAGATTTATTTACATCCATTCACACCATCCTAAATGTCATTTATGATTTAGGTTAAAAAGTCCTCTAATATATGTGATGGTTTGAACTAATCTGTATACATTCTTTGGAGTTAATTGACTTAAGCCAGAGCAACATTTCTGATACAAAATAGGCCAAAATCGAGTAAAACTTGGCATCAGCCTAATGCAGGCCGGGAGGGAGCACAGGAGGTCTCTGCTGGAACCTCCTGCTCCCAGCAGGCTCAGCTCTGAGGTCAGACCAGGCCACTCAGGGCTGCATCCCGTCGGGACTTCAAAACCTCCAAGGAGAGAGACTGCACTACTTCCGTGGACAACCTGTGCCTCTGCCTGACTGTCCTCATGGCAGAAAAAGTGTCTCCTTACATCCAGGCTGAAACTCTTGTGTTTCAGCTTCTGTGCATTGTCTCTATCTTCTCACCCAGCCCCACTTTAGAGAGCCCGGCTCTGTCTCCTCCATGACCTCCCCACAGGCACTGGGAGCTCCTGGTAGGTCCCCCTGAAGCCGTCTCTGCTCCAGGCGGGACAAGCCCAGCTCCCCCAGCCTCTCCTCACAGGACCAGTGCTCCAGCCTCACCATCTCGGGGGCCTCCCCCCCATTTGTCCCATGTCTTTCTTGTACTGGGAGCCCCAAGCTGGATTCAGACACAGCCTAACGACTGATGAGTAAAGGGGACTAACTGAATAGGGTACAGGGCCCCGGGATGAGGACTGCCCGTCTCATTCCTTTCGCTACCTTTTCCTAATGCTTTCCAGTTGTTGTTGCATTTACCAACTAATAATTTTGTGTGCTTCAAATCCTAAGTGAATGCCAGCTAAAATATATTTTTTGTCAAGCATCTCCCCCCCAGCTTGTAGCTGTGAACCTGGGTGGGAACTGATGCTCCCAGGCGAGCTTTCCCGTATGCCAGACCCTGCGGAGGAGCAGCTCGCCGCGCAGCAGTGCTCTGGCACTCTCCAGAGTGCTCTTCCCCCCACAGAAAGCCATTCCCTACGTCTGTGGCAACTGATCGCCAACACATGAACTATAGGAAAGTGCACATTATTTCTTGTCTATTTATTCCCCCTGACTTCCACAAATTATTCTACCAGGGCATTGGTTTCTAAAGACATATTATGTAGTGCTACCACTACAGTATCACGCTGGAGCACAGAAGTTAATACCTTCCTCATTAGAATATTTTATTCATAAGCAAATAATAAAGATAGAGTCAAATATTTGATGATATGATCGAGTTTTAAAATATCTCAGAATAAACAGAAGCAATGCAAGCTAATTAACTACGACAATGTCATATGCTCATAGAAAAACAGGTCTGATCTTGAAAGTAATTGGAACCTTTTACAGCCTCGTCTGAAATACAAAAACATACATAAAATGAGGAAATCAGCCCCATAATTAATTTACTATTGCTTAATAAGGCATCGGGAGTGAGGATTGACCTCCCCAACTTCGGATGTCTAAATGCAGGTTAAGCCAGTCGCTATGGCAATAAAAAGCAATAGAAGAAACCTGACAATTTTAAGTCTATGTTGGGATAAAATAAATTGAGCTTACAATTTTTCCTTTCTCTCCACCGATTATAAAGGAGCACAGGACAACCTCAGCATTATGCCTCCCACCCCATGTTTCACATCCAGAGATGTGTTCTTGGCCCACCACTTATGTCAAGCGATACAATTTATCTTAGGTCTCTTTTACTGTGACCTAAGCAGAAATAAGTGGTATTGGTATGTTCATGCAGACATCTCTGCTGTTCAGCTCAAAATGGCAACTAATTAAGTTTCAGTAACTTGTTTGTGTGCTGCACCCTCTGTAAAAAACAAGATCTGAAATGCCCCTGAGCTAAGCATTAGCAAAATGACAGCTTAACACTTCTGCATCTGTGCTGTGACTGAAGCTACAGGACCAGTTAGCACAAATTCAGAAATGCTTAACTCAAGCAGTGTGGGTGCGATGCACTGTTTCGAGTTATTCTTACTATCTGCATAACAATACTGCCCCGAGGTTCCAGCTAAGATCAAAGTCCAACTATATTACAGGGTACATAGATTAATAATAACACTTTGTCTGCTGTGGACCGAAACACGCCACTGCAGTAGCTGAGGATATTACTATTTCCAGGTGTAGACTGTGTCCTTGTATGTGGAGGAGATGTTGCGTCTCCTGTAGGAAGGGCAGCAGTAAAGCATAAATACTACATCTAAGCCACCGCATCTTTCCCTCTGTGGGGGAGCGAAATAGCAGATCCCTTCAGCTACAGCTGTTAAATTCAGTACAGCCGAGTCCTAAAGAAGCACTCCTTGCTTCAGATAGACATGGCAACAGAGAGGTGAACTGGCTTCCCAAGATCACTCAGTCAGTCATGGAGTGGTCTGGGAGAAAGTCCAGGCCAATCCACTACACCATACTGTCTCCCAAACTAGCTATTAAATCAAAATCTCTTATTTCTCATAGACAAGTCTTAAAATGGGGCACATATTTATGCAGCAATGCCAATGGCCAACATCAAACATCTGTCTTAAGCCAGGGGCAAAGCCATGGGGTATCAAGTGCATGGTCTTAAAGACCGAGTAGGTCTCTGGTAAGTCTTACAGAACCAGAGGCAGGGGATGAGGGGGAAAGTCTGCTCTATTTACTCACACTTAGATCATCATACAGGTACAGAAGTGCCAAAGGGAGGGAAAGGAGGAGTACTTCCCTCCCCTACATTGTGGAACAGTTACAGAGCTAAGTTGAAGTGACCCTGACTGCTGTTGAGGTCTCAGCTCACCAGCCACTGAATCTGCTCTTTGCTCAACACAACCTTCTCCTATCTACAATCAGTGCTTTACAAATTAACCTCGCTGTCACAGTGATTGGCGGGTGAGGGCTTATTTTGTCCAGTGACAAACAGCTGATGTTTGCCTATTTCGCATCCCTGCATAAGCAAATATTGTTCAAGTGCTGAATTCCTAAGCAAGCTGAAAAATGCATTATTTAAAACATGATTGTGTTCCAGCATTGCACAATATTAATATTGCTAAAGCTACTTAATGCTTACACATCTAATGCATATATATAATAATTTGATAAATTTTAACCGAACTCTTTAATAACTGTTTCCAGTTATTCATAAATTACGTCACGACAAATTTGGACCAAATGTTTCATTGGTCTCTACATTTGTGCGTATCATTGGTTGCACATTCAGTCTCCCCTTCTGCATGACCAAAAATTTCCACTTTTTATGAAGATCTGCTCTTCATTTGGTCTCTCCTGTTAGACAAGGTGCACTCCAGTCAGATTTCATTTGTTTTTTCAGTTTGGAAAGACCAGTGAGACATTCATCTCTCCATTTTCTCCTGGCATCCAGGACTTTTGGAACAACTGGAATTTTTTCAGACATTGCCTGGAACAGAAAATTTAAGATGATCAAATCTCACGTTCTGAGTAAAAAGTTTCTCACCAGCATTGTTTTCCTGCTTTCCCTGTGTCAGACCAAGTAACCGTCCACACAAACTGTAATTTAGTGTATCACAAGCAATAGGCCACTAATTCTTTACATGGGTGACTGGAAAAGATCTAACCTGTACGAGAAGAAAAGTGCTCCCACTTGGAGAAGGTTGGCCTGAATGTGGCAGTGAAGGTGCCTACATAAACATCAAAGCATCAGCTTTTTCTCTCGGTTTGCCCCACGCAGCCACTGTCTAGTGTCTTTGATAATAACCTTTTATTAAATAGGAAGGAGGCAACTTGGCCATTTATGTGGCTAAAAATATGCTCTAAACCAAATTCCTGTGTGTCTGTGTTTAAAGCTGTGATCTTTCTTCTGGCTCCTAATAAATGTAATGAGGGATACCATGTTTATTAAAAACATTTTGTCTTAGGAGTGCCAGTTATAATTGAAATGACAGGGGAAGACACATAACAAACCCAGAATTATTTCTGTTGTTTATTGGAGTGTGGGGGAAAGTACAGCACTATTTGAGGACACAAAGGTAGAAGTCTGAACAAGTTAGCACACAAAAATGATATTTAAAACAAAATGGAAAAAAAAAAAGTATTTCTGAGTGCATAATCAAAGTTGTCTTAGAAGTGCCAGTTAAATGTTCTCTCTGCCTCAGGAGAACAAGAGGTAGTAAGCTCTGGCCAGCTAGTACATTGTAACAGATTTTCTTTCAAAGAAAAAAAGCTGTTTGGAGAGTGCAGGTAGAGATCACGAGGTCATCTTTGCCAAAATAGCACCTGAGGTTTTAGGTTTAAAGGCAAGTGTTGAGAAACTGGGTAAAACCTGGACCTGCTACCAATGATTGGCAAGTTGCAGTCACTCCAGAAAAAAGTCAGGGGGAGGGACAGAGGAGTAAGATAAGAAATGTTTAATGTTTTACTCCTAAGAGGATTCTTGCAAACCCCTCTTTGGCATTGAAGACCAAAGATAATAAAGAGAGACAGAAACAGATGTTGAAGTGGAATCCAGCTTTCCATAAAGAAACCCAAACTGTTTCATACTCATCAAAAGCTTCTAATTGTGAATAACTCCACAATTATTATTGATTGTTGTTATAAGCAGTCTATGTTGTTTAAGCATAAAAGAACCTTTTTCCTTTTTAACATAGCTGATGTTGAAATTGTAGAAATAGGAACAAAAAAAAAAAAAAAGGAACAAAAATGCAGTCTTCCAGACAGCGAGATTCCATATATGGAACTAATCTGACAGCTAATCAAGAACGATTCAACACATCCACGTGTTCTTTAGGAAGGCATTAAAAAGGCAACTATGAAAAGGCAGAGTTAGGGAATAATGATACTTCAGTTAATTCCTATGATCATACAAAATAGCCTATATAGAGAGTATAAACAAACTGTGGGCTTAGAAACGTTAATAAACAAACTGGGTCCCAATCCAGCATACCGCTCAAACACATCTTATCTTTAAACATGCAAGTAACCCTACCGGACTGCTCATATGCTTAACTTAACTATGTATTTGCACACGTTACAGACTGGAGCTCTAGTTTGTAAAGTATACAAAAACAAGAAAAATAACACCCAGAAGAAAAAAAACTACAGGGTTTATGCAGGAAGATGGAGTAGGAGGAAGCCATGGGGAGAAAAGTCATGTAGGAAAGGAAGCTTGAAGCTGTGCATATTATGGTAGAGAATACAGGACAGAAATGGTAAGAAATAGCATGGAGGATTTAATGTCAATAACCCATAGTTGTTAGCTGTTGACTCCTCTGTCTAGTAATGATGTTGCTCAGCTGCTAAATCACTTTCCCTTGATGTATGTCAAAGTGATTTGAAAAGGGACTTGCATGCATTCTGTACTGATCTTTTCATTCAAAGTACGCATTCACACAAGAAATACAGACTACAGACACCTCTAACAGTAAACTGAAACAGTACAAATGTTAAAATAAAAGCTAACATTCTTTGTTCTGAATGCCACTGCATTTATCACCTCCATATTTACCTGATTGATTTTCTGCTCAATTTCACCGGAAAATTCTGGAACTGGTCCAAAGGTGTTCAGAACACGTCTCATACCATCCCGGTATCTTTCGCAATAATTTGAAATACCTAAAAATAAGAGTGAAAAATTGCATTTCAACAGAAATTCCTACTTAGGTTCAGTAAGGCTGCCTGTGCTTAAGTACCGTCTTAAATCAGAGTCCAAAAAAAGGTGTGCTCTTATGCTTAAGACACCTAATTGTCATCAAGGAAAAGTAGATTCTATCCACCACATTTCCATTAAGGTTCATGGAAAAATCATTTAGGATATGCCTTCGTTGTCAAACCAATTAATGTTACATACCAACAGGCAATGCTATGTGAGGGGTGTAGTATACAACCATGGATGTACTCGTGCTTTGTTACTTGAGACCAGAAAGTTTCCCTGACCAGTGCCCATGAGGAGAGTGCTCTCACCTCTCCTCTCCTCCTGTTTGGTATGTGTCATATCAGTTGAAGCATTCCCGTTGTTATTTATTGACCTGGAGTGTATCAAGAGCAACATGGCTCAGGCTCAGGGGGAAAGGGTCACAGGCACGGAGACCCAGGTGGCCTCCAGTGAATGAGGACCAGATGGATCTTGCAGATCAATACCTTGTATTGCAACTGGGGTTAACAACAAGGATTCGGCTTTTATGACCACAGGACCCTCTTTGACGGCTGAACACTGTTAGGGGGAGATGGATCCACCTGATAAAGTGGAGAAAAAGCATCTTTGCCAAAAACCTGGCCAATCTGGTGAGAAAAGCTTTATATAAGGAACACTGGAAAAGTGAGATTACAACCTGTAGTCAAGTGAGGAAGGGGTGTACGGGGGCAGAAAGAAAAGAGTGCAGGGTAACAGGTACAAGAGAAACCTCAAGAAAGTATGAAAAAAGGCAGAAGGAGTCCACCTCTAGTGTATGTGCACAAATGCATGCAGCCTGGGGAACAAGCAGGGGAAACAAGAGCTCCATGTGTGGTCACACAACTACAACATTGCTGGAGCAACTCAGGTGTGGTGGGATGGCTCACACAACTGGTGCGCTGCAGTGGACAGATACACACTTCAGGAAAGACAAGCAGGAAAGACAAGGAGTGGGTGTGCTACCTCTGTAAAGGAGCAACTCAGATGTATGGAGCTATTCTATGGGATGGGCGACTGGCTTGGGTGAGAGCCTGTGGGTCAGCATCAGCGGAGAAGCCAGTAAAGGACAGCATCCGCCAAGGGCAAGAACAGTCCATCTTGATATTCATGAAGACAAGTAAACATATAAAGAGATTGTCTTGGATGAGCTCCAGTGCAAAAAGGCAGCATACAGGAGGAGGAAGCAGGGACAGGCTGTAAATGAGAAATTTAAAAACACTGCCTAGGCATGTAGGGATGGTGTCAGCAAAGCCAAAATTCAGGTTCAGTTGAGACTTGCAAGGATGTCAAGGGCAAGAAGGACTTCTACTGTTACATTAGTAAGAGAAGGCTGAACAAGGGAAGTGTGGGCCTGTTGCTGAATGGGTGGGTGATTTAGTGACAGGAGAAACAGATAAAGCAGAGTTACTCATTGCTTTCTTTGCTTCAGTCTTCATTGACAAGGTGTCCTATGCCTTCTGCGCTTACAGGCAGGGTTCAAGGAGGAGAAGAGTTATCAGCAGTAGATGATGATCCAGTCAGTGACTATCTGCAAGAACTCAGCACCACCTGAGACCATGGGACAAGACAGACTATCCAAGGATATGAGAGAAATGTCCCATGCCCTTGCAAGGCTGCTTTCTATTGTATTTTAAAAATCATGCTAGTCAATGCATCAATGTCATCATTTGAGATCCCCAGATGACTGAAGGCAAATACCGCACCCATCTTCAGAAAAGGTCAAAAGAACAATCCAGGGTACTACAGGCCAATCAATCTCACTTCTGTCCCTGAGAAAATCAAAGAGCAAGTCCTCTTGAAACAAATTCCCGGGCACAGGAATAAGAAGAAAGTGATTGTGACAGTCAGCATGTAGTCACCAATGGGTACACCATGGTGTAAATCATGTCTGATTGACCTTGTTGCCTTCTGTGATAAAAATAATTCGATTTGTGGAAAATAGGAAATTAGTGGATATCATTTACCTCAACTTCAGAAGGGTATTTGACACTGTCTCCCATGATATTCTTATATCAAAGTTAGGACATTAAGGCCTGCATGCTTGGACAACTAGATGGACAAAAAATGGGTTGCATACTCAGACTCAGAGGTAGTGGCTAATGGGTTGTACTCCACCTGGAGGCCAGTAAAAGTGGAGTATTGCAGAAATCTATCCTGAGACCTGTACTGCTTAACAGCACTAGCTCATGAAGTTTGTGAATGATAGCAAATTGGGTGGGGGTGGGAGAGGGATGGACCAGCTGATACATTGGAGGGCACAGCTGCCCTTAGACAGGCTGCAGGAATGAGCCAATACAAAACCTTAAAAAATTTAACAAGGACAAATGCAAGGTCCTGCACCTCAAAGGAAGAACTCCTTGCAACAACAGGCTTATGAAACCCAAGAACTCCTGGTCCTGGTAGGCAGCAAGCTGAATGTGAACCAACAGTGTGCCCTGGTTATAAACATTCACCTACAATTGCTCATGCTGTGCTTGCTGAACTCTTACAGACAGTCTCACTCCCTCAAGATGTGAAACTGTACCAATAGATGATATCCTAAATGCAGGGAACCCCCTGAAAAGGTCGGGGAAGCGGCAGCAGCAGTGTGGCAAACACTACATAAAGCAGAAGTTGAAATTCCACCCAAAAAATATCAGGGACCAAGTAGAGAAGTAAAATGTTTAGGTACTTGGTGAATTGCAGGTAGTGCAGCAATCCCACCAGACGCCCTAAGTAAAATAGAACAATTGCAGATGCCCCAATCTAGGAAAGAATTACAACAACTTATGGGTACTTTAAGATACTGGAGAAAACATGTACCTGGGGTTTCTATTATTGCTCACCCACTGTATTCACTTTTACGAAAGGGAAAACTGTGGGAGTGGAACCCAGAGCATGAAGAAGCAGTCAAAACTCTAATACAGAAATTAAAGACATATCAGTCACTGGGGCCAGTACACCCCCGTGACCCTATTATAGCGGAATGGGTTTTCGGAGAACATGGTACTTATTGCAATCTATTCCAGACTGGGCCGAGCAGGCCAAAAAGACCTTTAATGTTTAGCTTGACTGCATTTAAAGAGACAGAACAGAGATATTCCGAATGGGAAAAAGGACTTTTCTTTAGTCCGAGCAGTGAAACAAGTTGAGCCACTAAGGGGTAACCCGTCAGGAAAAACCCTGCCGAGGCTTGTATTGTTTTCCCTTTCCAGGAATGATACCGGGAATGATGCCAGCACACCTCCCCTAGAAATCGGGTTAACCATTGAAGGATTCCTTATCCTTCTCAGAGGAGCAATCATTGTCAGCATGGACAAAATTTGGCTTATATTCCAACAAGCCCAATGCATGGGTTGAAGACCCTCACTTCCTTTATTTATGCTAATCAATACGGTAACTATAGTACATACACCGTACATGTTTCTCAGTTGTGGGTGCAATCTACTGTAACAGCAATTGTAAGGGAAGGCGACGAGGGCACCTTGCCCACTGAAATTCGCGAAGTAATTTGGGATAATGCGACTCGATTTGAAAGGGAATTCCAATCCTGGTGGTGTCTAGTCAATTTTACCTATAACCTTACTGATAGTAAAGCCACAACTTTTGTTTTGACAATACGCAATGCTTTGGTATACACCATATACCCAACCATTGCATTGGGATTAAATCACAATGAAACTGTCCCCTATCCGTTAGAACATAGAGTATGGGCCCAACAAAACAGGAACAAATGGCAAACTGTTGATGCGGGAACAACAGGGATTTATTTGTGAAAGTAATACCATTAAGGCCCAAGACATTTGTCTTGACACTGAACAAAATGTTTGTCATTTTGAAATACATCCTGATGAAACCCCTGAAACTGTACTTGTATACACTGGAAACAGATGTGTTTGTATGAGAACCCTTTGTGATTCTATATTTATAGACAATACCACTGTAGATATATACAATCACTCAAATATCTGTATTTGTAATTTCACCAAAATCATAGGATGCGACTTTTAACTATTCAGCTCCTGTCACAACTCATCAATTGTTACAATCTAACTATACATTGTATCAAGATTTATTGCCTACTCCCATTGGAATTAATCTCACATTGGTAAGGAAACTGTTGCAATGTGATGACCTGAGTCAATTGCTAAAACCAATTTGGAACAAGGGACAAAAACCCCTAATTACTGTCCATCACGATGCAGAGGAGATACACCATGACCTGGAAAGAGTGAAGAAAGATGGAGGACATCACTGGTGAGAAACTCTTTTTGGACGATCCCCAACAGCAACTGGAATTTTGAATTTGATACTGCATCCAATTGTCGTTTTGTTGATTTTGACCTCATTGTGTTTATTGCTTATAATCATTCTGTATATAAGAGTTTGGCAAAAAATGAAACAAATTACATCAATCCAGCATGTAAAATGTATACCATCAACTGATTTTGTATGTAACCTGGTATATAACTAATATTAATTAGAACACTTTAAGATAATTGAACTCTTACCACTGATCTACAACATGCCACATATTTATAACATACAGGCAAGAGGTAACTAACTGTACTACCACTCTATGGTAGTGACTCTATGTAGTCACAGGGTGGAGCGTGGCGGATGCACTCTACCCCTTGACCAGACTGGCAGTGGTTTGGTGCAGGCTCCCGAACATGTAAAGGCCTGAGCCGTAGGTGGGCCATGAACTCCTCTAGTTTCAATCCGTTCTCTGAAAACTCACAAAGGAGCAGAGTGACACAGTGAGCATTGATGCGTATGAGCTCTGAACACCGATCATATGGTTGACACATGAATAACAAGTGGCTTTTCCAAGACTCCATTTATCAAGGAACAAAGAAAGTTGTGGGTACGAGGAGTCTCCTGCATACCTTTTCTATCACATGCAATTTGACTACAAGCCAACACTTTATCCTATAAATATGTCAGCCTAAGTGACCCTTCTTTGAGCTCTCCCTGCTAGGCAGCATGGCTGCACGGCAGTGATCTCCCCTTGAGCTGGGATACCTCTGAAGGTTGCTCCTCGAGGCAGAGAGACCTTTTACCAATGACAGATCTTTGGTAAGCGACCAATATCACGCGTAACTTTGTAGTATGGTAACTTTGATTTTGTCTTGGTAACTTTGATTGCATGCTGAATTGATGCTAATGAAACGTTGTATGAATTTTGCATATACAATCCCTTAGACATAAACTGTTGACCAAGTCTGAGACTAGGATTGGATCCAGCTGCACCTAGACTCCTCTATGAGGAAGGAGTTTAGAAAGCAAGGGGGTCCTTTCTGAACCTCGTGACTCAACAGGAGGGTCTTCCTTAGTTCATTAGATACACCCCGTTGACCAAGTCTGAGACTAAGAGTCGACCCAGCTGCACCTAAGCTCCTGTTACGAGTTTAGAAAGCAAGGGGGTCTACTCTGAACCTCGTTACTCAATAGAAGGGTCTCCCTTATTCTTTGCATCTTTGGTCTCTCTGTGAATCATTCTAACTCGAGTGTAACTCAATTTTCCTTTGTATGATTCTTCCATGCAGTAATTAATAGTGAACCTTGCCACTGAACTATGCTAAGTCGCGTTTTTACAACATCATATTAAAGCCACTTTTGCTGATACCTTTGTTGGTGATTCCTTAAGCATTCTAAATCATCCATTCGTGACAAATTGGCGTAGTCAGCAGGATCCTAAATCAGGATTCGCGACAGAGCAAAGAGGGCCAACAGCATCCTGGGCTGTGTTAACAGCACAGCCAGTAGACTGAAGGAAGCGATTACCCCCCTTTACCCAGCACTCATTAGACTGTATCCAGAATACTGCATTCAGTTTGGGATCCCCCAATACAAGAAAGACAAACTGGAGCAACTTCAGCAGAGGCCACCAGAATGGTGGGGGCTGGAGCACTTGCCCTGTGAGGAGAGGCTGGGGAAGCTGGGCTTGTTCAGCCTGCAGCAGAGATGGCTTGGAGGGGACCTAACAGCAGCTCCCTGGTGTCTATGGGAAGGTCACTGAGCAGATGGGGACAGGCTTTTTACAGTTGTTGCACTGCAGGAAGACGAGAGACAATAGGCACAATTTGAAACGAGAGGTTCAGACTGGATACTCAAGCCCTGGCACAGGTTGCCCACAGAGGTAGTGCAGTCTCTGTCTCTGGGGGTTTTCAAGACTGGATGAAACCCTGAGCAGCTTGGTCTGACCTCAGAGCTGACCCTGCTATGAACATCTTAATAAACATGTGGTCAGAGAAACTGAGAACCAGCTAACTGGTGATAATGGGTAAAATGGCAGTCAAGTAGACCTTGGCTGAATTAGGGGAAGGTCCAGCTTCCATCAGCTCCTGTAGGAACCTCAAAAAAATACCGTTGAGGCACTAGAGAGGAACTGGAATGATAAATGCACCAAAAAGAGAAATCGGTCATTTAACCAGACATATACATCTAGCAGACTTTTTAGTGCTATTAACTACCACATAATCAAGAAAGTATAAGGCAGCCTTTCCCACTGTACATCAATCAAGAAGTCATGAGCTGCATCACAACAGTAAATGACCAATGCTTCTCTAGCAGTAAGCAAGCCGACACGAGTAAGAATGTGATTATCCTGATCAACAGCCTAGATCTGAGAAGGGAAGTTCTGGATAGCCACTAAAAGCTTGTGACAATCTCCCTTTTCTGAGAATCATAGAGACTGAAGAATTTGCATCCTTAACTCTCTTTTCATTAGCTAATTATCAAAGCAAAGAGGAGAAAGCTTACAGTTGGTTACAGTCACCAACTCTTTTCACAAAGACTCAGGAGATCATACAGACCGAGAAGCATGAACCTGAACTGCTCATGGTCTTATCCGACCACAAAATGCAGGAAATGTAAGTGGGGTGGCCTGACTACCACACAAAAGAATGCAACTCAGGTCAAGAGTCATTAAGCAGTCTCTTTCCTGAATAGCCTGTAGACAGTTCCCTGGAATGCAATACTGTGTGATATCAATACCATAGAAGTCACACCTGTCTAACCCTAAATGTTTGACGTTGAAAGGTGGATGAAGGAGCGGAAACCTCTGACTACCAGCATCTATGAATCATAAACTACAAAGCTTATACTGCTCAACATACCTGAAATCGCTGAAGTACAGGTTTTCCAAAAGGCCTGAGGTCAGTAAGAGTATGGAGAACACTCTTGTTTCTGGACCAAAGACAGAAGAACTTTCAATGGGCAGATGCTCAAGGAAGTATTACATTTCCTTCAAGAAATTAGCACTCTGAAGTCATGATGACCATCAGATAAACAACCGAAAGGACAGAATGAGAGAACATGTCCACTGCATGGGAGTAACGTGGAGAGATTTGAGAGTATTCAACTCTTTTAAAAAATGGACTAGAAATATTCTCCAGTATCAGAAGGAAGGAGGCTCTGAGAAAAACAGCAGCCTTGTTAAGTAGCATGAACCTATATCTGGTGCCAAGAGTGTACCACTCAGCATTTAGTCAGCTTGTTTCTTTGTGTTATCTACTTATGGAGCACATGTGCTCCTAGAACACACTCTGGCATGTTCTGGCCTTCTCCAGCACAAAAAAGGAGGTCAGCTGGTCATACAGGTATATTTGTGCTCTAATTATATGGAAATTTAATATTTTGCTCCATTTTCTTGATTGACACACAGCCAGAAACCTTCAAATTGCCTAGCGGGCTCCAAAACATGACTGGCAGGAAGTGCGATTCAGGAAGAGAAGCATTACTGTGGGATGTGGAACAGGCTGTGATACGATTCCATCTCTTCACTGAGGGAATAAGCAGAGACCATCCTCCTCCATAGACACTCTGGTAACGATCACTGGTTATCAGAGTTTACTGACCATAACCTGTCATTAGCTAAGTGCTTGCCTGTTACATCTTAACAGCTGGGCTCACAGACTTTGGCACCTAAAGCCAACTCAGATCAACCTACAGGGGATATGCTATCCAGATGAGCAATTGTCTTGGGAACCCAAGACAATTCCAGATGAGACTCATGCACCAACCACAAGACGATGATATTTACATTTCACCTTGCTCCTGTGAGATTCTTCTTCTTACAGTGAGGAGTCTGAGCAAAAAGTTTGCCCCCACACCATGCAACATCACAGAAAGTTCCCAGATGTAGAAGTAGAAATGACTGAGGCTGAAGAGTGCAGAACTATGTGGACTTGGGTACACCTTGCTAACTCACAGCTGCTGGCAGCAGCTGTTGCCAGCTGGACAATCACAAAATAAAAAGTGGCAATTCGGTCAAATATGGCAATTCGAACAAATCCACATGAGCAATTGGTGATAGAAGGAATGGTAAACAGAACAGTGTCAGATACGAGTTATTCTGGTGCTTATCCAGCTGACACAGGTCTATGACACCTGCACCAGCGCTGAATAGTTTGGGTTTGGTACTTTTCCAAAAGTCAAGGGAACCTCTCAACCACCTGGTAAGCTTGTGTACTAATACCATAGATCTGAGTAGTTTTGATTCTGGTACAGTCAGGAGATGGTAGAAAAGACGACTGTGTGCCAGAAATCTTTTTCATGAGCCTCAATCTAAAGAGATAACATTAGTATCTTGGGAGAGATGAATGCCTGGATGTGGCTGATCCATTTCCCTGAGCTGGAGGTGGCCTTTGAAGCTCACTCAGCCAGCTAGTCCTGGAAATTGAGCTCCTACTGGCAGCTCACTGACAGCTTGAATGAATCAGAACAATTTCTGGGTGGGTGTAGCTCACCAATGCAAGAGGGACATGCCAAATGCAGGTTGGGTAATACAATTCACTCACTGCATGCAACGTATGAATGAAAAGAAGCCTTATGCAAAGTCAGCAAAATAGGAAAAGATAAAAAAAAAAGTTACAGGTCTAGAGAAGAGCAGCAGCATTAGTATAGTTGATCTCAATATTGTGGCTGAAATGGCAACATGCAGGCATGTATGCTGCACGGAAGGAAATAGACCAAAAGTTAGAATATACACATGGTCTCACTCAAAGATTAAAAAAGTAATAACTTCAACGTAGCTAACTTCAGCTAGCACTCCCAGTGTGAAATGTCAGTGGAGACTAGTGCAATCTTTTAACTTGGTTTAAGTATTCAAAATCAACCCTATGCTGCCAGCTTCAAAAAGGCACTTGAGCAATGGGGAATATTCCTGGAAAAATCACTTTGCTTTTCAACTGCAAACTCAAAACTGGCAAATATTTGACTTGAGACCTTAAGGAGCCCTTTGGTTCAAAGGTCAGGGCTATTGCAAAGATGGATGAGAAGAGCACTTGACTGAAGCATAGGGACAAGAAGATGGAAAACAAATATGACAGAATCCCTTTAACTTTAATCCTTGTTGATACTGCCCAGGGAGCAGCTTAAGCTGGAAGAATTAGCATCTGTAAACAGTGTGAGACAGACAGGGCAGCACCTGGGAGCTGGAGAGACGGGAAGAAGATGGCAAATGGGGCTCTTAAAAACAATCAACATCTCTCCTTGCATCCAGTTGCCGTGCTCACACTGTGCCCCACTATCTCCAACTGGAGAAAAAGAATAATGCAAGAGATGCATCTGGGACAGAGAAAGAGGGGAAACAACTCACAGCACAGAAAAGACGATAGTTTCCTCTTGTCTATGTGGTTTGTTGGCTCCCTGTTTAAACCTCCATCTTCCTTGCATGCTCATCAGTGTTGGAGGGAGGGGGCTGTGGGAGAAGGCAGATGTTGCAGCAGGCACCTGAGAACCATGAACACAGAACAGAAATACCTCCAGGGAAGGTAGGAGTTCCCTGAATCTTCTTTCCACCATGTGTTTACAACTATGGCAGAGAGTGGAAGAGGAATAACAAAATATTCTAAGGGAGTAGTGGATACAGGATTATAGAGATGAAACGGGGAATATTCTGTCTTCGTTGAAAGTCCCAAACCCACCCAGCATTTCTGACTTCTACAGTATAGTTA
This sequence comes from Theristicus caerulescens, assembly GCA_020745775.1. Taxonomy (NCBI): domain Eukaryota; kingdom Metazoa; phylum Chordata; class Aves; order Pelecaniformes; family Threskiornithidae; genus Theristicus; species Theristicus caerulescens. The sequence goes on along the minus strand of CM036559.1, from coordinate 113,295,185 downwards.
CAGGAACATGTTATCACAAGCTAGATGAGGGCACTGATTCAAGGCTCTTTAGCTGCCCATATGTATGTACCTAGGAAATGCAAGGCTCTTTATACCACGAACAAAGGAAGAATAAGCTGCTGCTTATTTAGCTTCAATGAGAGTCCAGGCAATTTCCAAAATAGCTAATGAACTATCGCACGAGAATTTGTTCACATAACGACTCTTTGGGTTTGCAGGTCCTTACCTGAAGGACTTGCACTGGTGTAATGCAAACACGGGTATCAGCGAAATGCCTCTAGTTGCATCATCAGGATGAACAGGGCATTGATGAAGGAAAAGAAACTCAGGACAGATGTTTAGCTTAGCAGCATGCATAAAATGCTTCACTGCCCTGAGAAGGCCTCTTCACGAGGTTCATAAACATAAAGGTGATGGGAGTAGTAGGAAAAAAGAAGGGAAACCATGACAGTATAAAATGTAATATGTTTATGCATTATAGTATGCAAGCATCTTCAAGTATCTTAGCTAAGCCTCATTCCTTCCTCTTCATAAGAAAGACAACAGACATGAGGGCTGAAGGATGCAAGCAAGCAAACCTGGTAAACCAGTCTGGCAAGGACACTATACATGGGGTGAAACAAGGAAGGCACTGAGATATTTGTGAGAGAAAACAAGAGACAGGAGCAAGTGTTACTGGCAAGGAGAGGGAACATGCCAAGGACGGAGGGTGCCTCATGATACTGAGTGTCAACTTGATGACTTTGAACCTGATGAGCAGCATAATAAGATACTGTAATGACTCAAAAAGAGTAGGCGAGATGGTCAAGCCACTGATGTAATAGCAACAATTTGAAAAGATTGGGGTGGGGTTGATTTTAGCAGGTAAAATCTAAGAAGAGGCTGCACTTCATAAGACTCAAGATGAGAACAGAAAAGAAGGGGCATATTTCAGGAACATCATGGAGGGATCTGTCATGGTTATGTTCAGAGAAAAAAAAGTCCCAAACTCTTTGTTTCGCTGATAGAGGGATTACATTTCTAGGCATTACAGCTCCAAGGAAAACTTTCTAAATGTAATCCTATCTTCATCGAGGGTGTGTCTGAACACAGATGCATGCTCTTAGTTATCGTGTGAATTGACAGGACACTTGCCACTACATTAATTCCCATGAGAGTTCACTTAGACTGTAGTTGCATGAATACCTTCAACTACCCTAAGACAGTCGTAGCACCAAAACAAGTTTTATTCTCACTGTCGCTGTGTTACCATCTCAACAGCAATGCACAAATATTTGTGCAGGACTGCTGTCAGCTGGATTAAGGAATTAAACTGAGTTAATACAAACCACTTCTTTTGTTAGATTAGTTTCAAATATGGGATGAAGTCCTCAGTCTGAGTCATTTGGTGACCATACACTTTCTTTCGTTAGCATAAGGGAGAAGGATGCACCAAGATGTGTTCTTTAGGACACATCTATAATGACTTGAGCAACAAAGCATTAGGAATTCCTGTGCAAAGTCATGTGCTCCTTTCAGAAGGTTGAGGGAACCACCTTACACCTAAGAGTCCATACAAGAAAACTGGTGCACAGCAGCCAGTATGCTGAAAAATTCACATCTTTGCTTACTGCACACAAACTTTTCCATAGAGAAATGCCCTGCAGCTGCATAGAGGCAAACAGCAGTTCTAGAAGGACTATAAACTGCTTTATTCAGCCTATTGGGAAGTGAATTGAATGTGTGTAAACATGTATGAAATAACTGGTGGGTTCACGAAAGAAGAGGGTTTTGTATGATTATGTACCACTGTGATATTTCATCTCAGTAGTACCCTCTTACAAGTATTCCTGAATTGAGATATTTTATTATCCTAAAACATAACATGGGGGTTGGACAGAAACAGAGGCAATCTTCCTTTTCTTAGATTTTATTACCCTAACTGAAGAGATTCTCACACCTCCTGCTTACTAGCTTGTGGTACAAAAGCTCCTGAACTGGGTTAAAGCTTGGTTTGCTCCCTATATGGCAGCATTAAAGCAGCCGCCATGGCAATGAAAATAACCTCTGCTTTTGAACCAGCCAGCATGCCTGTCTACAGTAATTGTTAAAAAAACATGCTTGGCTCTGTTTTGCCTAGCCAGACAAGAAAAATTTCCTTCTTTCAAACTATGGCTTATGATTTCCTCCCTTTCCTTTTCATGTTTTGTGCTTTTCATACAGCACAGCCATTCTGCTCCTATCATCCAAAATCAGTTCATCTGGCAGGTGCTTCCAAGATGAGCAAGCATCCCCACTTCCAGTGATAGAAACACAATTTTGGCCATGAAGACTCATTCCTAGCTTATTGGATATTTGCACTTATATTATAGGGACCATATCTCAGCCCCAATTTCCACACAGCGCCTGTAGATACCTGTACAAAGACCACAGTGAGTGATAGGTAGAATATGATCCTGGAATGGTGTTTTTATAAATGCAGGAGAGAAAAATAGCAACAAAGATCCTTCAACCTCCCCCTATCCAGCTCTTCTGCTAATATTAGCAGTTTAGATCAAGATTAAATTCCAATTATAGCTCACTAAATAACCCACTAATCAAGTAACTGATCTAAGACAGCCAGTCATGGAATATATATGAAGAACTTTTACTGCAAACATGTAAAACACAGTATACGACTGACCAAATATCTCAAGTTGGAAGGGACTCATAAGGATCATTGAGTCCAACTCCCTGCTCCTCGCAGGGGATACAACCTTACTGAGACTGGATCATCTTCAGTATATTCACAGATAGTGGGTACATATACAGGAGGGACATTGTGTCTGCTAACAATCCCACAATAAGTAAATGGGTAAAATGACTCTAGTGAAGTCTATTGATGTTCCTTGTAAAAGACTTAACAACATTTGTTGCGATGACAGACTCAAAAGACAGAGCTTACTGAACTGAAATCAACATTAATTTTATTTACTAAAACCAACAATCAACATTATAATATTATGCAATTTGTATGTGCTCCCCCCCCCAAAGGGGTTTCCTTCCTGTCTGTTGTAATTCAGTTCTCAAATTGCTGTTGCTGCTTCTGCTCCTTTTAGTGACTCGACGCTGTCATTTTATTCCATGTTCAAGGCTGTTGGCTCACTGCCATATATTCAAAATTCCTAATATTCATGCATGGATTAACAGGTAATCTAATGTGGCCTGGATAATAGCTTTTGATAGGACCAGTTATGAATATGGAGGAAAGGACGTAAGAACTAACACAGGGGAAACCTGGCATTAGCATATAGGAAGTTCATGGGAGGATCTTGATGTACGCATCCCACAGGGAAAGAAATAACACTGATCTCAGAAAAAAAAAATCATTGGAATAATATCCTTTATTCAAAACCAAACAAAAATATCACATCATCTTTACAAAAAAACCCCCCCAAAACCAACAACTTTTCCCTCTTCCAGGATCTCCCACAAATAACACTATTTTTCTCTCACATGCTTCCTGCATCCCCAACATCGTTCCTCACTGATTAGCAGAGAGTTTAAGATTGTGGGTAATTAATATCTTATGGCTGTAAAGAAAGGCAGCTGCTGGGAAGCTGGTGAAGCTGCTAGACAAGCTAACGAACAGGACAGAGGGGGTTTCTTATCTCTACCTCCATTTCCCTCCACTGATAAAAAATAGACACTATTAGTACAATGCATCAGAGCAGGTTGTCCTGGGCAATCAAGAGGAGGTCCATACTATTCTATATTATGCAAAGCAATACTGGGCAACCAAAGAGAAGTTGGCACTGGTATGGAACTATGACCATAAACCATCGTATGTCCTGACATCAGCAATTTTGATTTAAACTGCCTCTGATGAGAGCACCAGCCTGAGTCAGCCTGCCAGCACATAAACAGGAGCAGCCCTAGACTCAGAGACAATGCATCTGCAAGACTGGGAGTGAAGCAATACTTCTCATGATCCAAGTTACTGAACAAGCCAAAAAGGTGCTCTTGCGTAAGTGGACCAGTCGACAAGTGTACTAATTATGTTATTTTGGGGTTATTTTTAATTGAGAAGACTATATAATGTTAAAATAACTCTACAAGTATATTTTGGTTTTGTATTTTGCAAGCCCACCACAAGACTACTCCTCCAGTTTATCAGTCTCTGGGATTATATTTCATAATTTTTCTTCCTCTGATCTGGAATACTAAAATTCCTAACAGAATTAACACATTAAATCTAGAAGCTGGATAATCTCTGCCACGAATAAGCAACCCATCAGTTGCATATGTTACCCCAAACTGGTTTGAGATGGGAAATTTCAGAAATGTTTTTGTAACAATGACTACTTCCTGATGGGAGGAAAGAAGCTAAGCTGGATCATGATGGAACATCAAATGCCAGAGGGCACTCTAGGAAGAGCATCAAAACCAACACAGATGACTTATATGATTCTATTCACCTCGAGTAAACATTGTTTTAGAATTAAGGAGTCTAAAACATGGATTTAAAAAAAGGGTTCGCAAGTAAGATTTGATCTCTAAAACGGATTAAAATTTTTTTGGTATTAACAAACATTTTGTTTTGGTTTTATGTTTTAGTAGAGGCAATTCAGCAAGTTACTCTGACAGAAGACACTGTGCATGGACGGCTCCTGCAGAGGATGGCATGGCAGCTTAGTGGAGTAGTGGGGGCAGGGCTGGACAACCCCGGCCTGCAAGACTCCAGGTAGATTGCTGTGCTTAAGGCTACTACTACATGCATCTGTTCTGTTGTATGTAAAGAATGTGTATGGTTTATATTGAGTATGTCTAAAATCACTAGAGAGGACTGGAAACTGCCAGACATTAATAGATCAGAAGAGGGAAAATTTTAGGAAGATGCCTCTATTTAGAAGATGGATGTTGTTTACCGAACAATGCACAAGAGCAAACACTTTGTGATGTTTAATTTACTGATATACAACCAAACTGACAAGCTGAAAGACTCTGGCGGAGGATCCACAATTCCACATTCATGTCAAAATTGCTTAGTCAGCCTTAAGAGACATAAGTTTCTGCCAAGTAACTAACCAACAAGTAGACATAAAAACCCACTTCTAATAGTGCACTGATATTTTATGATCTTTGTTTCTTATTTTTATTTTATTATTGTATTACTAGGCATTGCAGCAGTGCCTAAAAGATCCAGTAATGGAGCAAGGGCTTACCATGTCAGTGACCGTACAAAACCAGAATAAAGACACAGCCCATAATATAAAGAGCTAAAAACATATTTAGTTGATCTTTGCTTCTTGAAGTTTTCATGTTTTGTTAAATTAATTGCTCAAACCTTTGTAACCCCGATCCATAATTTTTATTTCATTTTATGCTATTAACTTTTTATTTAGCTGGGATTCATGTATATTATTCCAAAAACATCTAAAAATCTGTCTTGATTATGCAAGACAGACGTTGAACTGTTACTTGACTGATTTGTCAATCAACTTTGTATGCACAGTATTTTTGTGGACAGAAGCAATTTTACTTCAGTCAGGGTCTACACCAGCTTAAAGCAAGCCAGCTCCAGCGATATTTACACTAAGCCTTTGCTACAAATTTGGGGGGGGGGGGGGGGGAAGGGAGCACTCATCTACAGAAAGTGAGATTCTGTTGACACTGGATTATCAGATGAACTTTTTCAATACTTTCTTTTCCTGACACTCAGATAGTCCCGAACTATGGGTACGGCAATGTTTGCAAAGCACTGGGACAAATCTTGGAAAAAAATGAAGGGCACAGCTAGTGTTTCAATGATTTGCCATCTTTCATCTGATCACTTACAATAGGATAGTCAATATCCATTTCCTTCCATCCAACCTCAAGTTATAGATAAGTTTTCCTTTTCTTATCATTACAGTAAAGAGAGAGATGAGTTATAGTTGCAGCAATCCTAACCTGGTTTGTTATATAACATTTCCAGAGTCTTGTGCAATGTAAGCCTTCCCTTCATATCATTTTAAACTACCTACCTTCTGCATTAAGATGCATGGTTTCCAGAGGTCCAATAAATGCGTACCGCATTCCCAATCCATCAGACATCACAAGGTCTAGATCAGTAGGAGATACTACTCCTTCCTAAGTAGCAAAAATAGACCAGAAAGGAAGATTGTGAATGTTTGGTTTTAATACAAAATTGCCTGCTTTTTGTATATAATTAAAAATTAAAGAAGTAATAAAAATTAAGGCTAGAAGTAGCAGTTAGCTTGCAAGCAGAAACACAACTGTTTGCCAGAAATGTCCATCTGTTATGCAAGCCTTCCTATGGTTCGGTATAAACACTCATTCACACCTCTAAGATTTCTGTACTTCACAATCCAAATACACTTTGATACATTTTGACTCTATCTTATTTTTAAATTTATAAATTAATACACTTTTTCATACAATGTGTACTATTTGTACACACTGGTTTGCCTGATACTTATTACTTAAAATAATTCATGTACTAAACCTAAATTGAGCTGTTTATGTTAACCAATATACTTTTTTCTCAGAAAGTGAGAATCGGAGAACACAGAGCAAACATGACACTCAATAGCACATGAGCAAAAGAGTTTATATCAAACCCAAGTACTATACCAGCTCTTTTAAATACAGGAATTTTGGCTAAATCTGACACCTCCCTTCATATTCTCTGAGTTCTGGACTTTGGAGCAGAGTCACAACTGGAAGAACGGGGGTGCAGCAGTGGGTACTACCCCTGAGGTCACCTGCAAACATGGCTGGGACCAAACACGTAGGCAACGCAGCTGCCACTCCCTCCCACAAAACTCACTGAACATTCAACCTACCCAGCCTCAACCTGCCCAGGTTCTCAAGTTCATTGCCAGCCTCACATCTCAGAGCTGGCAGGATACGGAGCATGCAAAATGAAGTATTTCTCCTGTTAAAAATTGAGCACTGCTGTTCCACCCACGTGGTAGCACTTACAAGAAAGCCAACACCCCCATCAGGTTAGGGCAAGCCCACCAAGGCTTGTGAAGGAAGAGTTACAGTTCATTACCTTACAGATTTACTTGAGAAGAATAATATTTATTATATGAGGTTGTTTTCCACCTACCAGAAAAATATGAGTGAACTGAGACCTGTTCTAACTACTTCCATCAGATAAAGCTTGGTTTCAGGAACTTGTCCTCTTTATTCCCAGAGACATAAAAACATTTTCTTCTGGTTAAGAAGGTAGAAGAGATGCTGAACTGCTTCTAATTTGTCTTCTCACCCTACCCTGAGGTGCTCTCCCTACTCAGTGCCTCTTTCTCCACAAGCCCCTTTGAGCTGTAGGATGTACATTCATCTGCTTGGCCACAGGCAGGTCTTTTTCTGTCAACTTTCCCTCTTGCCCTGTCTGAATGCTCCTTCGTATCACAGTGGTCAGCTAGTGTTACGGGTGTGCAGGACAGCTCTCCTGACCTGTTGTAGACATTGACATCTGAGCTAGACATCTAGAGTCTCTTTATAATCACTAGGGAGAAAAAAGAAATCAGCATCCTAAAGCAGGCACTGAGAATAGGTAAGATGAGTTGTGTCCTAAAAGGGCCTAATTCTCCTCACCGATTGAAAGATGACTAAGGAGCTTGGATGTCAATGTTGCATTGTAGAAATCCCTCTTAAGTGAGCTGAATCCCACCCACAGTGTCTTCCCTGTGTTCATCAACTACATCATCTACTGTTACTTTAAAAGAAAAAGATAAGATAAGCCAAGGACCAACATAACTTCTACAGCTGGCCACAGACATCAAGTTTCATTATCTCAGGCTTAAATAGAGCCTTTTATAAGACTCAACCTCAAGTCTTGATCTGTTAGTAGGCATTGCTCCTATCAAAACTAAGCCTGGCTGAATCTGTTGCAGGTGGCTTTTGAACTCTATCTTGAAAAGGAAACGATAATATAATTATTAAGATCTACCCACCATATATGGAACACACAGCTCTGGTAACAATTTAATTAGACATAAAATGGCATGGATAAGGAAGTTATTTTCTTCAACTTAAAGGTAAGTTACAGACATGGCAAAGTAACTCATCGAGAGGCAGACAGGAAGGTCTGCATAAAGACAGGACTAAACGCAAACCTCAGACAGCATTCAGATTACAGAACCAACACCGGTATAACTAACACAGGCACCATACATTCTGTGAAAGTTTTTTCGCCTGACATGGCAACACAACTTCTCTGAACGACATCAGCAAAGTCAACAAAAGCACTCTTCTGTTGGCAGTGCTTCATCCAAACAATGAGTTATGCTGGTAAAGCTGTGCTTGATGAGCGATTTTTTTTTTCCCTGGTTGACATGGATTTGTGGACAAAAGATTAACTACAAGTTCCAGACAAGCATTTGAGCCACAGCAGCAGTTAAAAACTGTAAACATAATTTTAAAGAGTTAACAAGCTCTTGAAACACTTCAGAATCATTGCAAATTAATTTTCAAATTAAAAAGAGATTTATTTCTTTTGATACCATAGTCCTCAACTTCAGTACTGACATTTGAAGACCAAGTGCCCTCAGAATCATGAGATGAGTGCTTTGCTCTTGGCGTTTTGACTATAGCTGTAATTTTATGGTTACAGCTGCTAAAAGGCAAAAATTGCTGCTACCAGAAGGAAAACATGACAGATCCCTCCAGTTGAGGGATGTATTATTCTATACATGTGAGCTCAGTTTCTTCTTGTCACATAGACCCTCTTAAAGAAAAGCCTTTTACTTTTTCTCTTCAGAAATGAAAAAACACATAAATGAGAAACAAGTTAGACTGTGTTCCCCTAGGGAATAACCCTACTCCCACTTATGTTAAGGAGATCCTAAGTTGGTGGAATGATTCAGCAGGGTGGGTGCAAGGTCAGAAAGGTGTCTTCCGCAAGGATCAGTGTTTATGCTAAGAAATAAACAAGAAAGAGTTCCAACCCAGTTTCATTAAGTCTAGGTGTGAAACAATCTTCCCAAGAGGATTTTTCATCCTCTTCATCCTGGGTAATCCTTCTTGTAAGCCTTCCCCTTGAGCACTTGTCAGAGGGAGGAGGAAGTGTGTTAGAGTTCACCAGAAGCTTTCACAGCTACAGAATTAAGATCTTAATTTAAAATAAATTCCACCAAAATCCTCAGTGACCCCAATGGCCAGTCAAACTTCAAGATCTAGACTAGCTCAGGATCCTCCACACTTCTTATGACACCACTTATATACCACAATTTCATCCTTCTGGAGATTTCAATCTCCTGTGATGCCACAGTATTGTCTTAATGCTCCTTTGGTATTTTATTAGTGCTTCTCACTCTGCAGGTACCCTTTTCTCCTCTCCAAAAACCTGTGGCAGTTCTGCACTCTGCACCTCTAGGCCCTGACCCAACCTGCTTGGTTTTAATCAACAGTCTTTACATCTGTGGGCCACACCCACGTCACAACTTCTATCACTGACTTGGTTTGTAATCATATTAAATGTGACATGGCCAAAAAAACAATCTTACTTTTTCTGATACTACCAATTTATCATGTTCTCCTACTCACTCCAGTCTGTCTATAGAGTTATTTTGGACTCTACTCCCTCCTGGGCCACATACTTTCTGTCTCCAAATTTGCCCCTTCATCCTCTGTATCTCCGGAATCCAGTATTTTTTTTCTGATTGTCACTAATATATGCATTCTCTCTCAGCAGCACTTGTTACACCCTTTTCTTCACTATCACTTTAATCAAATCACTTCGATCCCCGCCCTGATGAGATCTTTTTCCAGTCCTATCATTTTGAGCATACGACTTTTCTCCTAGATCCCTCTACCAGCTCCATCCCTTTCCATTTCATCATGTTTGAGAAACTTCTTGTCCTACACACTTCACAGCTCCTTACTTTGCTGGCCTTTATCTTCCTTCTTCCATGGCACCCTTACTCACCTCACCCTGTAAGAAACACTTAGTATCAACACTTTTTTTCCCTGGCCTTTTAAACTTCCATTTATGATATCCCCCTTTTATGGGGCACTGTAACTAGATGTTTAACCCTCTACCTTATCTTTGATCTTTTGGAAAGGTCCTCTGGATAACACTATAATACAATTATTAATAATAAGGAATTTGGAATGAAGAAAGTCTTGCCAGCATTTAAGGACTGCCAAGCTAGTCACCAGAGAAGGGAGAGGTACATAAATTAGGGACTGAAGCCAATGCAGTTGATTGCTGTGAAAATGAACTAAAACGGACACACAGCCGTGTGACTGTTTATTTTCCAAAAGATGGCAGGACAGCCCATTCTTCTTGTCTTTTACCATGACTATAACCTAAAAGAAAACTCACTTTTAAAGAAAAAAAAACATTAAGACAGTATCAAAAGCTTATACAGAGGAAAATGCAGACTCTAAGGACACTCATATGATCTGTCATGCAAAATAGTTTTAGTGGGTTCTTAAAAGCAGCTGAAACTCCTAAATTAGATCAGGGCTGAAAAACTGCCACGTTCTCCTCACTATCTCTGCTGCTGTGTTTCATGACCTCCTTGCAAATTCCAGGTGATGCTTAGAAAAGGATTTCACCAACATAAGCTTCCGTTCAGTAATCCACAGTAAAGGGACAGTCCTAGATATTCACAGTGAGGTTTGAGACTTCTGATCTAAAGCATTGGTACTGATTTTTATTTTCTGGATGAAGTCAACCAAAACTTTACCTTCAGAACAAGACAAAGTCAAGCTATTTAACTAACTCTTTTGCAACATAATCCCAAGCTACTATAGGATGTATTGGTACTGGTAAAAGCACAAAAGTCATAGTGTCAGCAGTGCACAGCATGCTTCCCAGGCAAATAAAGGCAATAAGTCTCTGCTCCAAGGAGTTATGAACAAAATCAGATATACCAGTGACCACTGTCAATGGAGGCATGAGAAAGTAAATAAGTGGTAACAGGGAATAACAGAGAAAGCTGTTTGAGATAATTTTTCTTATTACTGGCTACAGATTATTCTAATGGTTCCAAACTTTTAATATCAAAATTTAGGGCTGAGAAGAGAGGAATAAGGATCTTCAACCTCAACATCTCACAGTACATCTTTTACTCTCATCATAATCATCTTTGCAACATTTCTACCAGAGACCTAAGAATTAAAAACATAAGTAAGAAACCTACAAGAACGTCAGTCTCACACATACTACCTGGTTCTACCCGAAGTTCTCAGATACATGACCTTAAAGAGACAGACTAGAGCGTTCCCAGTATCTGCATTTTCATGGAATACATGCGCAGCATGGGGAGACAGAGATAACTGATACAAAAAGTTCCTGCCACGAACACCTGCTCTGCTGAAGTGCTCATGACTTGCAAGTCAAAACAATGTTCAAAAAGACATCTTGTCACACAAAAGACTAACTCTGATCCAAGATAAAACATCTCATTGTAGCACTCCTGCCTCAAAAGGGAGCACTTGCTTGAATGCCTTCTTTTAAGCCCATAAATGAACCTATGGTCTTCGCTTCTAAATTCTTGTAAAATCAAACTTCTGCATTCTTAAATCCATGTTCCTAATTATGCACATGGCCAAAGTTCTCAGCACCCATCTGTAAGTCTCCAAATGAGCTTTCATTCTCCTACTTTCCTACAAATCAGGATCTCAACCTTCAGGCCTCCTAATTTTTCACTACCTTAACTCCATACTTCTCACTCCCACATTTGGCCCAGTCCTGAATTCACAGCACTCATTTTGTGCCCAGCTTCAAAATCCCAGCCTCCCTGTGTATGCTCCTGGGGACTCCAGCACTTTTGGCAAAGACAAATTGTATCTCAATACCTGGGTTTCTCATTGCTGCTTTCATCACTTTGCCCTGAATTATGCTTGTCTCTTTGCTCCAGCATCCATGCCCACATGCAATTTGAGCACCATGTGGAATCTGAGCCTGAACGCAACCTGCTGGCAGGGCCTTACCTCAGATTTCTGGCTGTGTTATAGCCTCTCCTACTCTTGGACCCACATGGCAGAAGTTGGTGAGACCCACGCATATAGCAAGTGGCTATATTTACCACATTGCTTTCTATACAGCCCCATGTTCATGTTCATGCTCTATATCAGAGCCCTTCTCCCATTGTATGATCCCTGTCCTATGCCTCACCCATCACACATCCCAACACAGCACTGCTAAAGAAAAGAGAGAGACTAGCAAGTCATCTGTTGCTGATCTACATTTGGGAACTAAAATGTATCCTGCAAGCTGCTCAGCCTGTTTGCGATGAAGTTTTCCAGATAAATGTTGTTATTACAGCTGTACCTGCACGTCTGTCCTACCACCAATGCCTTTTTTAAGAGTACGTTACTACTTCTACCAGAGAACCTTCCACTAGTTTCTTGAATGAAATAAGCTCAACTGACCAAGACAAAAAAAAAAAAAAAACCAAAACCTGTCCATGCAAAGATGTCTGAACTTGGACTTTGATAAAAGTATATGTGCACACGTGTACATGTATAAGATCACTCCCCTGCCATTACTATAAATATTTTTGAGGTGAGGACGCAGATGAGAACTTTTGAGTTTGCATCTCAGCAAAGTCCTCAAAAAAACCCAGATAGTTGTTTACATAAAGGGGCTGATTTAAGATAATTTCAAGTGGCTTCAAAACACCTGGAGACTGCTGCTATGTTTCTCTCCTGGTTCACACATAACATTTATATCTGGAATACTGGTGTCCTTGTTATGTGGCAAAGAACTGATACACTGCAGTGCAAATACAACAGTCCCAGCAACAACACAGATTTTTCTCAAGCACTCACCATGTTAAAATTAAAGACGACTTATAACAGAAATAGGAGCACATCAGTTTATGATGTGTAACTGTAGGCATACAAAGATACTTGTTCAGACCTTTACAACCACTAATAAAACAAGTAAGCTTGCAATTATGTTCTATGGTTCTGTCTCATTGTTCTTTTACAATAGTCAAAAGCAATATACAATTATTAGCATCAAAATACCACAGTGTTCATAAGTAATTTCGTAAGAGTGTTGGTGTTCTGCATCCAAGCTGACTTGGATTGCCTCATCCAATACACACAATTTACATATCTAACTACAAAAGGATTAATAGTGTGGTCATTTTGGACAAGAACGCTTTATTAACATGTCCCTCCTGCTAATATTTGTAGTTTATCTTCCACCCCAGTGCTTCGTAGGGTAAGGAAAACTTTTGTTACCAGAAGGAATCAATGTGGGTAAAACTTGATTTTCAGGAGCCTCTCAAAGACTGAGGGGTTGGGGAGGCTGATGTTTTCAACAACAAGGACTGAAAAGTGACTTAACAATCAGAAGCAAGAAGTATTTTTCCCCTCTTGGAAAGTGGAAACACTAAAAGAACATGACTTGCAATAAAAATTACTAAGTTGTCAGCACAACAGTAGAAACACAGAAACTGCCCCAGGCCTGCAGCTCTCACCTATCTGCAGTGATTCTCCTCCCATCAAAGGCAGTGTGTAGCCTGAAGTCACACAGCTGAAACTAGACACCTTTGATGGCTGGTATTTGTCCAGGCTTTTGGAATGTAAATACAGCCAAAGTTATTACAGTTTAAATGCGTATTTGCCTGAAATGCAGTAAAATTATAAAAAAACAGAACAACTTGGAAACTTTGATGATGCACAAGGAAAGCAACTTTCATTATCTGTCAGTGCTTCAAGCACTATTTTGTTACTATTCATATACCCCCACCACAAAAAGCATCCATACAGGTTCATACTAAAGGTTCATCTCAAATAAACACCTCTTTTCCAATAGTAGCCCATGAAGTGTTCTTACACTCTTCCCCTAACCGAACAGCAAATACATAGTGATACTTTCAATGATATGTACTGCCTCAGCTCCCAGCAGTCCAGTCTTTGAGAGTTTGACAGCTGGAGGTTGCTTCTGCATGTTCTTCCTCTAACATGAACGTGTCTAAATGTTCCCTGAACCCATTCATATTTTTAGCACCCTAGGTTTCTATGGCAGCGACATCCACAATTCAGTTTATGCCTCTCAGACATGAAGAATCCTACTAGATTTTTGAGACATTACTTCCTCAGATGCCTGTGCTGACCAAGGGTATTGTATCAGTATGCGTACACATTATCAGACTCATTGGTCCACAGCTTCCCAACAATGCTTTGAACTCTTTTAAAAAAGAGCTTAGATGTAAGTACTAACTTCCATTTCTGCAGTATTATGCTAGTTGTTGTGTAAAAAGGTGCTTCAATCTGTATTTCATCAACTTCATATTTGAGTTTTGGGATTCTCGGATAAGTTCCATTTCTCCTTCACAGCCTGCCATTACTCATTTACTCTTTCCTGCTCCAAAAATCTTGTTCTTAGCATGACTTTTCTACGTCAGATCCCTTCCTTCCAAGGAAAGTTTACATTGTAGGAACCTCGTTAACAAGGAACATTGCAGTTCAGTTAGCTTTTTCACCATGAACTTACCTTCCTTGTTCACATTTTTTAGTAGTCATTTTTACATTTTTATTCTCAAAATCTTTTTTTTCCATCTGGGGTTATTAGGGTTTAAAAAACAATTTAGAGATTACTATCCTTTCTATCCTGTGTCTTTCAACATGATTACAGCTTTCTGAAGGTGTTTTTCTTATCATATACTTAAGACTTTGTATTAACTTTTTAAATAACAGAAACTTTTTTTTAATTTAAAGAAACATCTCCAGTAGAAGATCAGTTCCTTCCTAACAATATTGGTTTACTTATTATTATTCACCATCTCTTTTATATTGTTATATTGTCTTGCTATGGAAGCTAACTAGAGGTAAGCAAAATCAGTTCAGCAACTGCGCTTTGGAAAAAGAGTTGCTTTGTTTACGATATGTTAATATTACCTTAGTTTTAAGATCTTTACCTATATTTGCGTGCACGGTTGTTTTAAACAGCTTGAAAAATCAAAACACTCTCCATGACAAAAAAGTAAGCCCTACTCAAGCCCAACTGAATCTCTTCTCAACAGAATAGCAACAGACTCATAAACAGACTCATAATTCAGCTCTTCCTGATGAAAGATCAGACTTTGCAGCACAGAACAGGTAACTGTGGGAAAAGCTGAAGGGACACAAACAAGTGATTCTCAGCTAGAAGTCTGAATGGGCAGGAGGAGGAGAAATCTGTCTTTAACTACAAGTATCAAATAACTGTTGAACATAGGAGTGCAATTCCTGAAAGGCCAAAGAGAAAAATAATTTAAAATGTTATTTTCATAACCACTGTACAGTAGGCTGGCAACATTCAGAAAGTAACAGGAAAGGATAAGACAACCTAGAAAAAAGAAAAATCAGTATTTTGATTTCTGTGCTTTTAAGATTGTTCTTTTGATTGTCCTGAAAAATGACAGTATTCTGAAAAGAAAGCACAATAAAGGATAGTTGTTATGATCATATCACTTTGTTTTTCCTCAGACTTTGCTACTTATAACTGACATCACTTCTTACTGTTTTTAATTTACATGTTAATATATATTTCATGTTCATAAGGGACAGTTTAACAAAGATGACACAAATTTATAGGACATTTAAATATACAATCTTGCTTGTCACATCTACAAAACCAGCAGTATGTGTGTGTAGAAACTGGAAAAAAAAATATATATACATACACCCACAAGTCTCCAGGCTTCACTTATCACTGCATACTGGAGCCGATTAAGAACAAACCCCTCAATTTCTCTGTTTAGTTTGACAGGAGATTGACCAATCTTCTTCATCAGAGCATATGTTCTCTCTGTAGTAGAAGGATCTGTTTCTGGATGAGGAACAATTTCAACCAACGGCACGAAGTAAGGTGGATTTACCTCAAGAAGAAACACAAAAGAAGAATGTCAATTATCAACAGATTAACAGAACAAGTTAATATAAAGCACCTTTTTAGCTTGCTACTAGCATGGATATTCTCCAGTGAACATAGTAAGCCTGATCTTCAGACCCTGAATGACTTCACCAATCCAATAAAAGCTGGTGTATTAATTCAAATGAAAAAATAATTAATCTTGCATTAAATCTAACTCTGTTTAATCCCAGCAAAGTTCATGGAGCTACACTAAAGTTGGTAGCACTCAAACAGTACTAGAAGACTTTATACTGACTTGAGTAACTGATATCTTCTCAATATTCAGGCTGTTTGTTATTGTAAGACATGTGACCACCACCTGTCTTTCCAAATGAAGGAAGGCATTTCCTTTTAGATATTCAGGAACTTTATAACAAAATTATTGCTAAACACCACCTGTAAGATGCAACACTTAACAGATAAGCTGCTACTGGCCCAAGCCTGTAAACATATGCTAAACACAGTAACAGATACCACATAAAACATACTTTGAAAAAGTTGCAGAACAGGTTACCTTCAAACACTGTACCTACTTTAAAGAAAACCAAAAATTAACTCTCCCTGACTCTTCCCAAATGCAATTTCTTGTCAAGTCAGGACCTTTATGTAATGTATTTTTGAAGTAATAAACAAAAAAATTCTAAAGAACATCCTAGAAACAGTTAAAAGTTCTTCAGGTCATAGCATTACATGCAGTAAAACTGCCTGCATACTGTTTCCAAAAGCAGCAGTCCTTCAGCCATATTTTAAGGTGTTAAACTCAGCTCTCGGTCTAGTTTCCAGGCAATAGAAGGGGCTAACGTATCATAAATTACTACCAGAAATAACACTGACATTTAAAGGATGGTAATTAAGTACTGATTCTTTCACCATCCTCCCTTATAGTCTTATATGCTCTTAACTGTGCTCAGGTAAGTGCAAGTACAGGATTTAGTCACAGCAACGTGCAAGCAGCCTTTCCCCTCTTCTCTGTACGTCCTTTCTTTTCAGTACTCACATGGTTCCTTTTACTATAGGGTCTGACCAACGCATAACCTGTTGTAGGCTACGTCTGCTCTAACTACTGATGTAACACACTTACTTCATCCCCTTTAAAGTGCCTTGTGTTCCAACATAACCTTTCTCACATCAGTCTCTTTGGCAGTGGCACCACCAATGCTGAGAATGGCGTGATGGACACCATCGCAGGTGTGGTGCCAGGCAATTTAGCAAGACCCAAACCACTGCAAGCACTAAGAAGTTCTCTGAAGGCTTTTATAACCCTTACGTATATCACAGGTTCCAATCAGGAAGAGGACAAGTTAATTGTTGAGAGAGACTGAGGCTATTATAAATTTCTTCCAAGATTAGTGTTGACAGTCATCTCATTGAAATATTCTATTTCATGAACTTGGCACGGGGAGTATACGGGTGTGTTCGTGAGCACACTGAGGAGACTTAGGAAGACAATTTTTTAGGAGTGAGATAATAGATGTTGGTAAAAACTAAAAGTGGTAAAACATGGATGAAATTGGGGGTGGAGGAAGATTTCTAAAAATGAGAAGGGGAATACAAAGCCTTTCTTCAGGGAGCAGAAGAGCTTACCTTACTCAGCCTAACAAAATGAAAGCTAAAAAAGGATATGACAAAGTAAACACAGAGAAAGAATTAAGCTACACAAAAGCTGCCAACAAACATCAAATTAATTTTAATGGACTTTTAATAACATTGGAACAAAAATTAGAAGACACAAACAACTTCCAACAGGAGTAGTGGAGTTAAAAAAAAAAAGGTCTATCAGACAGAGCTTAATACATTTTTAAGGTGATTTGATTACATGGTTTCCTGTACAGCAAGGAACTTCACTCCATGGCACATAGTCTCCTCTAGCTCCATGTTTCTAGCTGTGTGACCTAGCAGGCATATACAGTACATGAGAAATGAACCACTCTGGAGAAGACCTCTACCAAAACATTGCCTGAAACTGCTTGCAGAGAACAGCTGTACCTACAAGTACTGCGTGCATTTCTATCATACAGCTGTGCTATGGGATTTATTTTTTCTAATTACTGAACCTATTGCTATGTTAAGCAAAGGGATGAGCTCCTTCTGCCCTTTGGGCATTTCATTTCTCCTCAACACGCTCACCTGTGCCAGGGGCTTTACAAGTTTAGCTTTTAATTTTTCTGGTATATCAAATTCCACACTTGTTTTCACAGTGTCTTCCAGAGCTGCTTGCCTCCTGCAGCCACCATTCCCCAAGTCCTACTGTCATGTTCAAGATGTTAGTAAGGACATGGTTAAAACAAAAAACACCAAAAGCCAACAACTACTACAAAGCAAGCATGTTTCCTGACATAACAGATGCAGAAAAGCCCCCGGCTCAGTTTCTTCAGCACACTCCTCTTTGAGTGAAGCTGAGATTACTAAGAAAATAGTCTCAGTTGGATTGCAAAGCCATTTCAGAACAATTAGACATTTTAAGGCACTCCAGAGTATTTGCTTTGGAAAATACATATATCCTTACAACAGCAACCTAGAAAATGTTTATGCAGGGACTAAGCTACCTTTCCAGATCTGATAAAACCTAGTTTCATAAGTGGCTCCTATAAAGACTGCAGCTCAGACTAAACAAGTCAACTGGTACAGACCAACTTGGGAAAACAATAAGAAAGAGTAACGTAAAATCAAAGACTGACAAGCAGTCAGAGAATGGGCAGAAGCCCAGGAATTGGTTAAAAAAGAAAAAAATCATAGCTATAGTTACTTAATACAGAAGTCTAGAAGAGACATTATCTCTTCTCTTGCACTACAGAAAGTTACAACCCTGGAAATATGAGATAAGGAACTACTGAATTGTACACTGGAGAAAGGCTAAACCTAGGCAGATACATACTTTGAAGTTTGACTTTTTTTTTTTTTTTAATTAAAAGGGGATGAAAACTAATTGTACAGAAAGAAACCTATCTTTTTGTTCCTTTTGCTTCCCAGTCACCCCAAGGCATAATGGTGGTGGAGGAGGGGCGTCAGAAAGGGACTAACCAAATGCTTTGACGCTGTAGCATTAGGCTACAGGTAGCTGTAGAGATATTACAGTAAAGTAGTGCTGTATTTTTGCGTTCACACTGCCACTCTCGAGCATGCCCAGGGAACTGACATTTACTTTACACCCTGAGGGATGCCCTGGAGAGACAACATATAGTTACCAAGTTGCAGACAGCAGAGCAGTATACTGCAAACCTTCATAACAACAGTCCTCTTAACTGATCTGTCAAACACCAGACTAACATTAGGCTAATAAACTCATTAGCTATTGAGTGCTGGAAAAGAGAAGCAGTAAGAATCCCAGCGATCAAGACAAAATGCTTTTCCATGCTGAGGAGAGATGTGATAAACTGCTGTCTGGTAGCCCCACAGACCTCTACAGAGAGGCTCACAGGTGCCCTTCAGGATTTTGATGTTCTGCTGCCACCTCTAGTCATGACATTTCTGCATCACTGTCTTGTCCCAGCTGGTCACAAAGCATGCAAATTCAGCTCCAAGAACAATTTATTCCATTTCATCCACCTGCTTTTCCTCTTTGGGTACACTGCCTCTGCATCAGAAGTCGGAAAAAGAAGCCAGAGTCAATAGCTTCCATCTTTCATTGACATTACCTGACAAGCACATGCAGCTCACTGTTTGGATCCTTACTGTTACCCAACAGCAGCTGACAAAGGATACTAGAAAAGACTAATGATGCCACAAGAAGAAAGTAGGGAATTTTATAGGTTTGTCTTCAAAACACAGAATTCCTACATTTTGAGAGCCACTAGTTTGAGTAACACACAACAATATGAGCACAACAGCTTAGTCAGAACATATCTTGAGCCAATGGTATGAAACATGCATACATCCTCTCAATTTACTAGATGCTGCTGCTCACAGAATGACCAAACTAAAACTCTTCTGATAAGTCAGGCCCCTGCACACTAATGATGGTGCACAACCACACCAAATAGCCTTCTGTATCTCTCAGTCTGCAGGGAAGAGTTTGGGACGCAGTTTAGCTAAACACCTCTACTACTACTACTACTACAAAAACAAAACATGCCATCATACTTACAGGATGTGACACAATACACTGCTTAACATGTTTAAGGCCAGTGAACAATTTGCTGGGTAAGAGACAAGAAGTCGAGCTGCTCAAGATAACATTGTCCCCAACAATAAGATCTAACTGACCAAAAATCTTCTTTTTCAGTTCCAGGTTCTCCGGAGTACATTCCTGGAATAAAAACAAAAATCAGTATTAGAAGTCTTCTAGTTCAATAGTATTTATCCATATATTTCAGACACCTAGGAACTCAGCACAAACCATCTATATACCAGTGAGCCATAACACAAAAATGCCTTCCCACATATAAAGAAATGGAAAGCCTAAGAGTTTCTCTAGAGCAGAAGATGGACTATGACACACCACAAGAGACTTAACACAAAACAAATGATTCTGCTTTGTCTAAAATACAGACTTTTACTCATGCATACAGATAACACATTATGGAGGAATAAGACTTTTTTTTTTTTTTTTTTTTTAAGAGACTCTCACATGGTAGAAGTCAGTATTCTCTCTCAGACAGGATGGAAATGAACAGGGATATCTCAAAAGAAGACAAACTTGCAATCTTCAGAACTATGGCAGGAGATACAGGTACAGTTCTGGAACACCCCTCAGTGACCCCCACATTTAAAAAGCTCAAACATTGCCATTCATTTCAACTCTGAGAAAGATTTCTGAAGCAGAATGCACGCTATCAGAACTTCTCCCGAAGCTATTGAGCATGTTCAGCTCTGCAGTATTGTGTGAAATTTCACATGTATGAGCCAAGAGCTCATCTACAGTCACTAGAATTTCAGCGTTAACCCCAGGAGCTGCCTGAAGGAGAGCATGCAGGAGTCCACCACTTTGGGAGCAAGGAGGACATAGGAGAGTGACTACAGTGGATCCCACAATCAACAGGAAAGACTTCAGTCTACAAGAAGAGAACAGGGGAACAAAGCCAGCTTGTTTTCTGGGTTTTTTGGAAGGGTTTAAAAAAAAATCCAAACAGGATCCCAAACTTGTAAAGCCTCAGCTTTCCCCTTAAAACACACAGAAAATACCTGTTCTTTTCCAATTCTAACCTTCCTCCACCTGTCAGTACTTCATTCTGTCCTTCCTTTTATGCTGAACTGCACACGAGGGTAGGGAAAAATGCTATACCTTTAATATAATCCAAAATTTACATTTAATACCTGCAGCTTCAGACAGACTCTGTGGCAGGAATGCCCAGGGCCAGAGTTTTTAAGTAAATGGGTTAAAAGTAATTTGCAGTCTTAAAAAAATAAGCAAGTTGCATGGAACAGTACTAGAAGTTCCAGGATGCAGAAGAGATAAACAGGGTCATTTAAGAACTCCAGATAGAGCCCAAAGTAATAGACAGCCTTATCAAAACAAAATGATACTCTGCTTATAATTTCAGGATCCCTGCTTGTTGGTTAAGTTTAAATAGTTTCTTTTAGTAAAGCCAAAGATGAAGAGAACTCTGCAGATACTGTTCAAGCTAATAAAAGAGTTGCTCTGAATAGGTTTATTGTGAACTTGAAACTCTAAGCCTCCTCTCACATCAGATGATAATCAAAAAGGCAAACTCAAATCTGCTGGAAACTCAAACCTGCCATGGTTACGTAAGGTTTCTGAATGGGCCATTTGCTTGAAGTTTCTCGTATAGTGTCACAATTGTATTCAGATTGTTGGACCACTGCAATAAAGTTTCTGTCCTTATCAAGCATGCAATTATTTTCTCAGAGACACCAATTCCCTGAAGAACAGGGGGAAAATTAAGCTCTAAACAATCCATTAAACGGGAACCTCACTTGCTGTCAGTTATGGAACATGGAGAGGTCTGAAGCTATTCTGTTTACCCTGAGAAAGAGAAGATCAAACAGTGAGCAGGTAAGATACGGTTTTAAAGCTACCACAGTCTCTCTCAAAGAATCAGTGCAAAAAGGTTAGCATACACCTCTACGCATTTTAAGTGACACTGTATATTTCTGTGCCCTTTTTGTAGAGAAGATCACACTTCTCATTTGCAGTGAACAGTACACCTTTATTCCAAGGCCTGAACACCTGAACAAGGTTGCTACTAATCTGACTTCCAATTTAAACTTTATTAGACATCTTTTTTAACAGCCTGATCAGAACATGACAGTTATTAATTTTTAAAACCCACCTCCTGGAAGAGTTGTATTGAATTAAAGGCATTAGGCTTAAAGGTATTACACTATTCAATTCAATATTAAAGGTATTAGGTTTAAAGGTATTACACTATTCAAATACATGTTCAGAGAATACATAGCAGCTACTTGCCCAGCCTATGAACTCTTAAAGAACTACACAAAGATAAACATGTACTAGACTCTCTCCCTGGAAGACAACACTGATACCCAGACAAGGTGATTGAGGTCTAGTTGCCCCTAATTAAAAAGTTGCACTCATATGACACAACCTGTTGAATGCCGGTACATGGAAAGCTGGGGAGTTTTATCTGTTTAAATCCAGTGTCTTTGTGTTTTTGTACAGGCCTTTCCCACCATGCTATCCACCATCTGTGCTCCCACACACATCCATGCTCATCTAGGTGCACAACTTCATTTGCCTATATTTAAATGCTGGCATCTACCCAGGTTCTTCCTATCCATTCTCAGATATGCCAAGGTAGCAACTCACCTGTACCACCTTCTAGGAAAACACTCCCCAAAATCTTGCAAAAGAACACTAGCAATGGGAATTGATGCCAAGGCTATGGATTTATCAGCACTGGGAGATGAAAGAAACAAGGCATGGCCTGAAGTAAAGCACTGCAACACAGTGGTATGGTCCTAAAATAAGTAGCATTGTCCTATACAAACATGGCAGTATAAGATGAAAGCCAAAGATTTAAACCAGCATGGAGAAGGTCAAAGATTAGCAACCATTCAGCAACAAGCAAGCCACTTTCTGTAAGAGCATCTGGAGATGCTATCACAGGGAGCAGCGTCGAGCCCTCTCAATAGCAAGTATGGAGTCTGATGGTAGTCACCAAGCATAAGGAACTGCTGAATAAAGAAGTCTGAAAGCCACAGTTGCACAATGAGTTCCCACCTGACTAGATTCTGGTTGCTGCATATTCAAAATATAACCAAGAAAACATTTCTTCCCTGGCAATCTTAATATGAAGA
This sequence comes from Theristicus caerulescens, assembly GCA_020745775.1. Classification (NCBI taxonomy): domain Eukaryota; kingdom Metazoa; phylum Chordata; class Aves; order Pelecaniformes; family Threskiornithidae; genus Theristicus; species Theristicus caerulescens. Next base: position 113,272,135 of record CM036559.1, on the reverse strand, counting down.
TTTACGATAATGTAAATTCCTGCAAGTGAAGATAGATCAATCTTGAGCTCTCCTAGACCCCTCTTCATTCCAGGACTGTATCCCATGCCATGGGATTATTCCAAGCAGATTTCGGCCTGAACAGGCCAAAGTTGTCTCCCTTGAAGTCCAGGGGTGTGATCCCACTTTCTGTCTTGCTTCTCCTCTCAGGATCCTCAACTCCACTTTCTCATGGTCATTGTAGCCAAGGGTTCCCCCCACAACCTTCATATCTCCAACCAGTTCTTTCTTGTTTGTAAGTATGAGGTCCAGCACAGCATGTCCCCTCTTCTGCTCCTCAATCACCTGTGTCAGGAAGTTACCATAAAGGCATTCCAGAATTCTCCTGAATTGTTTGTGCTCTCCTGTGCTGTCCTTCCAGCAGATATTGATATGGTTGAAGCCCCACCATGAAGACAAGGGCCTGTGAATGTGAGACTTCTTCCAGTTGTCTGAAGAAAACCTTTTCTTCCTGATCAGGTGGTCTGCAGCAGACATCTACCACAATGTCTTCCGCATTGGTGATCCTGTTAATCCTGACCCATAAGCTCTCAACTGGCTCCTCATTCAAACAGAGGCATAGCTCTGTGCATGCTGGCTCACAGCATGCCATAAATACCCTCGGCAGCTATTCCTCTCCTACCTTCATTTTGCACCACATAACCCCCAAAAGCTGTACTTCAATGCCATGCTGCAGTTGCTATGGCAAGAGTGCCCTGTAGCCTTGCCCTAACCACAACTGAGGTAGAAAATTATTTTCAAAAGTTCCGTGACTTCACTCTTCCCAGTAAATTCAATAGGGCTTCAAGTAGCAGGTAAACTATCTAGAAGTCATAACCACTTTGATTGCTACAAGGAGCTCTTCATCTTCTGCAGTTAAGTGAGGGTCTCCAAACATGCCACAAACCCTGACTCTGTTGCTCTATTTATACACATATAATATACAGCATTTTAAATGGTCTCAGCTTTTCAGTGCTGTGATTTATTTGACAATTTTGAGGCACTTCTGTAGAACAGTTCCTAGAGTCGAGTGACAGCAATCCTCTCTTCTTGTAGAATGAAGACATAGCAGCAGCTTTCAGAGCACCGAACCATCTCACAAGCTGGACCCAGACTGTCAGCACTCCTGCAACAGGAACCACACTATGGTTACCTGCTTTTTGTGGGAATATACATTACCAGCTTTTTGTGGGAATATGAAGATCGCACAGCATTAAGAGACAAAGAGTTCTGAATCTCAGAAAAGCAGCTTTTCTGAAAGTTTTGGTGCCTAATCCATTTATACAAATACTTTCATTACCTTCTATAGTTATAATCCACTAGAAAAAGAACTTCCCAGAAAGACTTCAGGCATAGTTGTTTTATTTTCAATCTACCAAGTCACTTCAGAATGTCGTATTTCTAAAACAAAGCCTGATTAACATAAACCTACATAAAGCAGGGACCTGTGGATTTTAAACGGCATTCAGGTTATCTGTATAAGGACAGACATTAAAAATACCTGAAAAGGAGACTTGGAAATTTAATTAAATGAAACACAGATATCAAAGCAGTACCACTATAGCTAGCAACTGTACAGTCAAATACAGCTATTCCATATAATTTTACCACATCTAAATAATAATAATAATGAAAAGATTCTTGTAAAAACCTAGTTGACTTCAGAAAGTAAAAGTACATATGCTAAAATAACCTCTCTGCAAATTAAACCCTGCAATTTTACAACCAGTTCTGCTCCCTCCAATACTACTGGCAAAGCTGAGGTTACTGAAGTTATCAAAGCAAGATTGCATCTATTTGCTCCATGTGCAGATGCATACGGACTGCTCTGTTTCTGTCATTACCACCATTTTATAGAATCCATATCAAAGTCAAATTATATTTTAAGCAAAATATCATTTAAAATGCCATTTTAAAAAACCACCAAAACCCACCATTTTATAGAATCCATATCAAAGTCAAATTATATTTTAAGCAAAATATCATTTAAAATGCTTACTAATATCATTAGTATTTCAGTGCTAATTACTATTATTTCTTCATAGGCTTTTGCATTGACATGCTAGTTGGGTCTTTTCCTGCAGGGTTTAGGTCTATATTTCTGTTCAGGAAGACCGAATATGCACCTTCTATTAAGGAAACTGGAGCTTATTTCTTTTGTATTCTGTGTCAGACACTGATGTGCATTCTACTCAGTAAACAAGAGCCACGCACATGAACCTGGGGAACTATGCCACCTGCAATTAAAGAATGTGACATTTCGACTGCAGAGTTTGGGAGTTCAGCTATTGAAACAAGCAGACAAATAAAATGGTATTTTTAATATCAGAACAAATTATTACATCAGAATATCAATTTTGCTTCCGATATTATTGTTAAACATTATGATTTAGCTCAACTATCTAAAATTTTTCATGTGTTAAATAGGTTTGGTAATTTCAGAAAATTCAAAATTATTACACATTTCAAATACAAATACTTGACTGCAAGTATTTTGGACTTTTCCGTCATGCTCCCCTCCAAAATGGTGAAGTAGTTTTAGATGCTTATTCTGAGACACTTTAAAGATGGATAGTATGTTGACATACCAATATACCAGGATATTATTTAAGACAAGTTGCCAAAGAAAAATGCATAATTTCAAACTGCAAAGATGGTGGGAGGAAAACATATTTACTTCAGTCTCCTTTTAGAAAGTGTTAATACCCTCATCTGAGGGTAAAGGCAGGGACAACAGCCGGGCAGGAGACACACATTCTTGCTCATCACTGTACTCATGGGTTTGGGATGCAGCACAGAAACATGAGACATGCACACACAGCTGTTACTGAAGGAGTCCCCAGGCTATTGCACACCTTTCAGTGTGCTGTCAGCATTTTGATCAGTTAAAATGAAGAAGATTAAAAGAAAACAAACAAACAAAAAAAAACCACAAAAACAACCAAGGGCATAGCCCCTGCTAATTGACATGATTATGTTAGAGCATGACTAGAACTCGAGCCCCCAGCAGCTAGGGTCATGGAGAAAGCAGGGATGCAACCTGGCTGTGCACTGCAGCAGGGAGGTGAGGTTAAGTGGGACGGACCCTGAAACACTTGGAGGTGATGCAGGAACCCAAACCATACGGGATACACACAAGGGAACAGAAGCTCATCAGGTTGTTTTCCCCTTTTCCCCCTGCACATATTCGTTCCACATACCTGGGTACACAACTTCCTCCAAGATGGTTTCAAGCACATGTCCAAATACCAGATCGTTAACAAAAATATGTTTGGTGACAAAAGACTCCTTAGATGTAAAACAACTCTAGTTAGCCCAAACCAAGCCACACAACCTAGGCAATCAAGACTTTTTATTTTGAACCTGAACAAAAACTGGTATCCTCTAAGCCAAGGGTAAGAAAGCAGGATAAGGACAGCAGCTCCTTTAACTGAAAAGCATACTGGCAATTTTGTAAAGACAGGGCCACACTATGACCATTTAACACTATAATAAAAAAATAGAAATAAAATAGAAAGGCATGGTCTCGTACGCTCATATTCTGGGGCTTCAGTTACAGACTTTCTACAGGGTAGGTATGCACTGAAGTAAAATGCTTAACACAGGAGGAGAAGGAATCGCATCACATGAGGATTTTAAGAACAGGTTAACCAATTTTTGACAGACAGTTGTCTAGGTATGACTGATCCTGCCTTGGGGCAGGGGTTGGACTAAGTAACCTCTGAAGTCCCTTCCAGCCCGATTTTGGATAACTCTGTAGTTGGTAGGGCAGCAAAGGTAAATGTGAATCCTCTGATAAAGGTGGGGCCCTCTCATACGCTGTTCTGCTGTGGAGCAGAGGACTCAAGGGTGGGGAAAACCCCTGTACAAGTTTAACTCTGATTCATAGGATTTGAACTTGTTTAAATTTCCATTCAAAATATATAAAAGTGTCTTACAGCAAATCTACAAGTGCCTAGTTTTTAGAACAGTGCTAAGTTCATATTCAGAAAACCTTTAATAGAATTCAAAACCATCAACTAAAGCATAGTAGATGAGTAAGCTTATTATGGAGGAGTTGTAAAAGCATCAGTTAAAACACCATCTAATATTTTTTTAAAAAATTAATTTAGGGCTATAACTCACTTCAAAGCTAAAGAAGTGATAACTTCTTAGTTGTCTTGAATTTATGAGCTCATACCACTGTGAAATCTGATGCTTCTTAAATCACTACCTCTTGAGTGACATGAAAGACTGTCTACCACATGATACTGTTCCAAGTAAATAACACTTTGGTGAGGTGAAATCCAGCATTTAGATGGAAACATTTTGTACTTTCCTACAGATCAGAAACATGCCCTGTTAAGGAACTGGAGCAATAAAAATATCAAGTTACTGCCATTTTATACTGCTTAGAATAAATGACTGAATTACAAATGTCTCTTCAACCTTTAGTACAAAATACAAAACAGGTTTTCAGAACTACATTTTCTAAAATCAGAGTCAAACTTGCAGATTTGGGAGGGTTTGGGTGGATTGCGTGGGGTTTTTTGTTTTGTTTAAAACACAACAAATGAAGGCAAGTTTTGCTTCATCTAGTGTCAGTATCATGCCATGAAGAGACCCATATTTTCCCATGATGTTCATGTGTCCTACAAAACTTTCAAAAGACAGACAGACAAGCCGATGCGGCTGCTACAGACGAAATGAAGATCCTTTTTGTTCCCTTAGGGAAGGGCAATAAGATCTCAAACAGGCTGATTGACATCCTCCTCCCCACATCCTTTCTCAAAGGATCACATCATCTCTGTTTTCTTCTACTGTGATCCCATCCACCCTGAAAAATAGGGGAAGCGATCTAGGAAAGGCAACGGAAATACAATACAGCCCTAGAAAGGAGACCAGGCAGCACTGAAAGAGAACCTGAAGAGTAAGATTAACTGCTGGTCAGGATGACAGTTATGGCAATGACCACCTCCTGTAACAGCGACCAAAACCATATTCAAGTCTGCAATGGTAGACAAGGCCAGTTGTTATATGTGCAGGATAGATGGGGAGTGAATGTTAGAAAGTTTGGAAGGACAGGAGTCCATTCAGCAGCAGCACCACAGCAGTGACACTGGCGAGCTGTTTACCCAAACATTGTCTTTCAGTTCAACTCAAACACTGACTTGATAAAGTACTTTACAGCAAGCCTTTGAGATCAGACTGTTTCAAACCCTAAAAATCAGGAAAAGAGTTTTCTCAAGACCTCTACAAAGATAATGAGTCAGGTCATATGCTTAAAACCAGCTCCCTCAGAAGCCAAAACATAACTTCTGGTGCTTCAGGTCAGTGTTTAAGATAAGTAGGGTAAAACTGGGCCTAAGGTTACATTTACTTAGCTGAGAACTAACAGACCCATGTTTGTCCAGTGCTCAGAGCTGACCAGTGACCAGTCCAGAAGCAGCCATGTTACTGCAATGCTTGCACACTGTGCCTTCCAGCAGTTTTGTATTTACAGAGGGACATCATTAACGCCGCTTCCAAACCAGGATGGTCGAATATCCTACGAGCTCAGGGCAGCTAAAGACATCTTCACCCATTGCTGTCTGCAGATATTCCCTCATCCACAGAAGTAAAAGGGTTCTTGAAAGCCATCAGGAAAGTAAAACAAAAGCTAGTGGCAGAAACTGGTACCAGACAATCAAAGACAAATTTTTATGACAGGAGACATGAGACGCCTACTGTCAAGGCTCCCAAGTCAATGCTGGTTTCCCCTTCTCAGGCACCACCAGGCTTTTTGAAACCTGTTTTTAAGCTGGTAACACTTTTTCTAAATATGTCTAACCAGGAGAGATAGAAGAGCCAGCAAGATCTAAAAGGGACTAGGCTGAAGATCCATTACTGTTGTTATCACCAGTTCAAGAGAGTTTGCAGGTGTAATTGGGGGGCACAACCTCTCTTTTTAAAGAGGGTGGGGGGAAGATACTGTTCTAAGGCTTTTAGGCAGTGTTCCTTTAAAACGAAAAAGGGTAAATACCTCAGACCATAAGGTATAAGTTACAAGCTTAATTTCATCCCCTTGCCAGCCTGCTTTGTCCCATGCCACAGCATGGCTGACGGGTTCAGAGATCACCTCTCAGCCACCCTTCATGCCCGGCTTCAACCGGCCTGGCCAGGCCTCACAACTCACCAGCGTACACAGTAGCTCAAGTGTCAAGAGTAAGATCTTACCAATAGTTAGTCATCTTATCCTCCTCTGAGAGCTAGTAAACTTCATTATTCTGTTAGTAAATTGTTCCAAAGCAAAGCATTCAAAAAGATATGTTTTCATTTTACTGGCATTGCGGTAAGAGATCATACAAGTGCTGTGCTGACTTCTATTCAGCTTATGTTATTTAGGAACTAGATGCACATGCACTCAAATCTGGTTTTAATAGCGAAAGGAGTACTAAGCTCAGTACCCAACAGTCACATAAGGACAAAAGACAAAAGTCATCATATATTTATGCAGGAAAGTTAACAGCACAATATTAAGAAACATTTACCTCACCCATGATAGTCCCATGCCAGGGACATTATAGTACAAATGTATCCATTAATTTGTCTCCATGGAGTTTTCAGCTAATGGAAACATTATTTCAGAATTAAAGCTTTTAGTGATGCAAGCAGCTTGCAGTGCACATTCACCGAAATGCTATAGGTTATGCACTTACTCTAAATAGCATAGAAAAGCTCCGAGGAGTGAAACTGGGTGAATATTCAGTTTGAGAGCAAAAAACAAGACTGATTTCCTTCTGAAGTTGATGCAAAACACACTAATCAAGACAAGTTACTTCATAAAAATGCTCAGGAGAGGGAATATGTAAAATAATATGCATCAAGGCATACCTTGTTTTTAAAGGTTCATCACATTACTGTTATGAATTTTCTTCTTACTCAGTCCTTCCAGTTATTTCTTGCATCTTTTTCACTTTTATATCTTCACTAATGTCATTCAAGAAGTTCCACTTTTTACTACTTCATCCCATTTGTTTTAAGTTAAGTCCCATGAAAACAACTTGGAAGGCAACTGTCTGCAGAATTCAAGGAGTGCAAACATCAAGGAAATTTTTAAAGCTTGAAGTGGACTTACTCTACAAAGGCCAAATTTGAGAAGAAGTTAAGATTTAACCAACTGAAATCTAGGGTAAAGAAATACAGTTCTCATGGAAGTGTCTAACAAGTTATTCAGTAGGTTATATCATTAAGCAAGAAAATAGAGTCCTCTATATTCAACTAACATGAATACAACTGATATTTTAATGTAACTGATGTTTTATTTTTTAAGTAAAAGTCAGAACACTTGCACTCATAAGTTACAATTAGTACATTTTGTCCTTCCAGGTTCAAAGCTGCACTAGGCAATGTTTCTGAAGTTTAATACGGTTCAGCCATAAAGCAGTCTGTTCACTGCTGAAATAAGGCTGTCAGCCTAGAATTAAGATTCTTTTATATTTATTCCACCCCCCTTCCAAGAGCAAATTAAAGACTAGGTCAAATAAATTTGCCCACTTACATTGTGTATTTCTTAACACTTTGTATCAAAACAAAATTTGATGCTATGGTTTGAACCTGATGAGCTGATATGAATACCACCAAGAGTGTTTCACACATACGATTTGTTACCCACAGGCATACTGCAGCTACTTCATTTTTTTTTTTTATTTATACGCTTAATGACTACATGTTAAGAGACATCAAAAGGGCTAAGGGAACATAAAATAGTACCAGAAAGCTTGAGTTACCCCAGGTAGATTGTTGCTATTCAGAGACTATCAACACAACACTGCTGTCTCCAATTATCTGAAGGGAACACACAGAGAAGCCAGATTCTTCTCAGAGGTCCATGGTGGTAGGACGAAGGGCAAGAGACTGCAGTTGCAAGAAGGGAAATTCCAGTTAGATATTAGGAAAGAAGTTTAACAATGAGGGTAATAAAACGTTGTAACAAATTACCCAAAGAGACCAGAAGTGTTCATCCTTAGAGATACTCAAAACTCAACTGCACAAATCCTGAGCAAGCTGATATAAGTTGGTCCTGCAACAGGTTGGACCAGGTGACTTCCACAGGTCCCTTCCAACTCAAAATTACTTTGATTCTGCAACATGCACCTGATGCCTGTTTCATAGATCAGCTGACAGTGGGAGGGATGGATGATGCAGCCCCTGATTTAATCTGAAGTAGTATGTAGGACCTTGTTCAACAATCTTACTGCTAAAGAGCCTCTCTGAGAGGAACAATAGCGTACTAAGATTCAACATCTCTGTAGGAGCAACAAGAGCGAAGAACTCCATTACAGCTGTGTTCAGCTTCAAAAGAAGATACTAAAATAAAAGTGAGGATACTAAGGAGATGCAAAGCTGGCAGTAAGAAGGATAAGATCCTTACAGGTAGCATACAGGGAAAGTAAAGACACCATATGGACATAGCAGGTAGTAAGAAACACTTGAAAGAGCAAAAGAAAACAGGCAGAACTAGGAGAACCTACTAGAAACAAGAAGGCAGCCTTCACAAAGTTGAGGCAGTACCCAAAGGAACATGGCCATGTAGGATTGTTAATTTGTCAAAATAAGATAAAACAAAGCAGACACCTCCCCTCGGCAATTTACACAAGGAGCAATTAAAAAAAAAATTCCCTTTCTTCAAAATGCATGGAGAACAACAATGCATAGGACCAAAAGATGATCAGAGTACAGAAGGATGATCATCTGGAAAACACACACAGAACAGTGATTTCTTTGCAACCGTTCTGTTTCTCCTTCTAATCCTTGAAGAAAACTGAAACCTTAGTCTCGGGGACTCCCAGGGTCTGTCTCAAGTCATAGAACAGAGGAGAGGGGAACCAGAACCAAGATACTAGGACATATTTTGATATGGTTTGAATACCCAACCCATTAACAGTGATATACAACTGCTCACTGGAAACAAAACTGAATGTACACTATTTTGGTACCAAAGAGCAGACGAGTGGCAAGCATGATACAACTTTTAAGGGAACTTCAGGGAAGATCTCAACAATAAGCCTTATGTCTCTATCAAGCGAGTTAAGAGAAAAGGGTAGCACTGAATGAGTATTACATAAATGGGGAAGAATCAAAGCAACTTTTTCAGAGGGAAGTCCTGATTCACAGACCTAGTAGAATTCTCTAAAGGAAGCAGCAAGCACAGGCACAGGAGACATGTAGCTGATGCAGTTGGTGTGAATGCCCAGAAGTCTTGCAACAAAAATAATAAAAGCTTTCAAGGAAGGTAACTGGTCATATGTGAGATAAAAGGTCCTTTCATGGACAGTAACTGGTAAGGAGACAGTAAGCAGACAGTAGGAAAAACAGTCAGTTCTTACTCAGTGGAAGATGCTGACCAGTGCCGTTTCACAGATATCTGTGCCCTTTGTTATATCCATTCATAAATGACTTGAAAGTTAGCTCATAAAATTAAGTCTGTCATCATCATTACAACCACAAACATTTGTGGAAGGACTTTACAGGACTGAATGACTAGACAATAAATTTGCAGATTAAACTCAGCAGAGGTAGGCGATACATATGTGAAAACAATATGAACTGACAAGCTCTGAGCTCGTTACTGATGGAGGAGTAAGATATTCGTGTAACAGTATATAGTTTCATGATCTGGAGAAAAGGAAGTGAACACAAAATAGTATACCACTGTAAAAATCTATAGTGCATTCACACCTTGACTCCTGGGTGAGGCTTTGCTTTTCTCCCCCTCCACCTCACCAACTTGAGAGAAAGAAAAGGTCTGGAAATCTGTCCCCTTTTAATTCAATTTATGATCAGGGACACGTTGCAGCTAAGCAGACTGTGGGGTTTACAGCCTGAAACAGTATAAACTGTAAACTCTTAGGTGCAGCACACATACATGTAGGGACATTTAATGGTACAACACTGGAATAATACTGGGGGACCATGTAGGGTAGAAGATGCCAAGTCCAATGCAAACTCATTCATACTTTATCCCAGAAACGGTCCCCGATTCACCCATTCCCTGAACTATGCCCATGCCAGTGAGCATACTAATAGTTAAGCAGCCACAGACTATCAGATTCAGTAATAGAGCTTGTTCCCCATTCCAATTTTACTTAGCAACACAGATTCCAGCCCTATATATCAACTCTGGTTTTAATACTCTAACACTGTCGAATAGCTGCTTTTGGCTACAGTGCTCCCCCAAGTCAGAACAGAAGTCACCCCTGGGCACAGCCATACTCCCTGCCTTCCCAAGGTACCTGGAGAGGAAGAAACACGTTTTAGTCCCAGCACTAGAATGTGTGGTGTTCCCTAAGAGATAATCTCTCCTGCAAGAATCTCCTGCCCCCTATTCCCCCACATTCGTCTTTCTAACATGTACAGTCTTTGTTACACATGGAGGTCAGCAATTCCCTCTTGGTTTAGCCAGTCACCAGCCTCTTCCAACATAAGGCAAAAGAAACTTGCAAGGACTCTCCAGTAGGGAAATCCTGCAGAGGCATCATCTCCCATGTCAGGTTACTAGGCTAGAAAGAGCTTTAATTTTAACAAGCACAACCATCCTTATGTGGTCAGGATGTTAAACTCTCCATTGCCCATCGATTGCACAGCACAGCTCTTGATCATCTTTCTAAACTGCTCGGAGTTGTCAAATCTTTGCTTACCTGAATGAAAGTAGCACCTTCTACTGCTGCCTTTAGGTCTGTACAGATGCTAATGAGAGCCAACTGCTGCTCCGCACTCAAAGCTCCTTTCAGGAATCCCGACTCCTCCAGCTCTTTCATTTGTTTGCTGACAGAAACAACATATACATTTAAGTACTTTATCATTGTTAAAACACCATTAATTTTTTAAAAAGCTTCTTAACAGCCCAGTACTATTATGCTTTTTGCCATGCCACTGTATATATTTATACTCAAAAAATATAAAGGTTAGTTTCACTCATTTCTCTTTACTCCCTCCATCTTACAACACTTTTCTTCTTTTCAAGCACGGACAGCTCTAAGATCTACTCCTAGACGCCAGCTTGTCACGACCTCAAACCTATTTTCACTGGTGCAGCATCAGCAAGAGTTTTTATACTCATATTTAATATACTTCATCTAGTTTTAGAAACAACAGGTCTTTTGTTATGAAGCCTCACCACAGGAACACTGTTTAACTGTATAGAAATAAATACATTCCATACAGCCAAGAGTTCTTCCTAAAAAACCCATACCCCTACATAGGTAATGACTACAGAGCAAATGTCAGAAAATACAAGTAGTTACTAAATTGAGTGGCCAGAGCTTGAAATGAATGTTCAGGTACACACCATTGCTGAGGTTGGACATGCGACCTTCTCAGAAAAAGGCTCTACAGTTTGAAACCCTTGGAAATCCAGAGTAAGCAAGCCATTTTCAAAACTGTTAAAAGTTACTTAGAGGAGCAATTTCCACAGAAATTAAGTGGGATTAAACTATCTGATCATGATCAACCTAAAGCTGTTTGATGTGCCCATTATCATGGTTAAATCTGTCAGTTACCTCAAGCCAAAGCTCCTCTGAGCCTTTAGTTATTATTCAGCAAAAATTACTCATCCTGAAGAGAGGAGGAAATTGAGCTAATGATTACCAGCAGGAAAAAAAAAAAAACAACCCCACCTTTCTTCTCCCTGCCAATCTAGTTCTGAAGCTTTGGCTTCTTTTTGGATGCCTTTTTACATGATAAAAAAAATCGCACTTGCCACTCAGTTGGAGGGTGGAAAAGCTGTAGCACACAGAGAAGCTGTATAGCCTGCAAAAAGGTAGTGTATTTTTGTATTTCACAAATCATATAACTGCATATTAGAAACAAGCAGTGATCCATCATGTGTTTCCTAAGTGACTGGGGCACACACAGCAGTCTTCATTAGGGGTTTTACAGGACAGTACATGTTAAATGGGAAGAACTTATTTATACAGGCCCAGATGATCTCCACTCCCAGCCACACCTCAGTCTTTAATATACCTGCCCAGGCCCCTCCATGTATCCAGACAGTAACGCTGGGTTTATTTTTGCATCTAGAGACCTCAAAGGAGATGGGACCCCATAGGCTTGTCACAATCTACAGCAGCCAGAGACAGACACCATCCTTAGTCCTTATGAAGCAGGGCAGGCAGCCAGCCACTAGACTGGGATGTCAGCCCCAGACTGCCTCTCCAGTCCAGCTCCAGCACTTAACACCCTGCAGCAGCACTTCCTCACCCCCTGCAGCCACCTTTACATCAGCAATCCTACACAAACCAGACAGGGAGCAACTGGACCTCAGCTCTCAGTTGCTTTACGAAGTGGCAGGAGGTGTCATCTATATTTTTCAAGCTGCATTTTAAATTAATTGAAAAGGGGATGTAGATCATTGCCTCTGTCTTTTTTCTCTCTCTCCTCTTTCCAGGCTGTCTGCTGAGCAACGTGTGATAATGCACTCTCACTTTGTCAAACCATCCTTTTATTTAGAGCTCATTCCTGTCAACAAGGATTAAGTCCATAGGTCAAATAAAAATATTAAGCTTCCTCCTCCAGACTCCCTAAACCAAATGAGTGGGATTCATCTCACCTACCCTGTCAACATGCACATCTGAGACAATCATCTTCAGCTCTCTCTTAAAGAGGGGAGAACCAAGTGTTTCAGGTGCATTTGTCTGATCTTTTTTAGGCATCCAAGTATGCAATCCATCTTGTCTTATGATGGAAGTACCTATTTCTCCCCAAAGAAAATAGCTCAGAATGAGACATTTAGACCATGGTATTCTGAAATCAAAGATGAAAGTTTGCAGGGATTTATTTAAAGACAATCCAGTCCCTACTTAACTGTACAGAAACAAATCAAACCTCAGCAGAGATTCACTGGGCCCTCAGATCTTTAGCTTGAACTGGCTTACTAAATCTACCATTAACTTAAAAACAATCAGAATTTTATTTCAGCATCCATGTAGTTGTGTCCAAGAAAATACAGCAAATATAAGCTCTACCACTTTTATCGTGGCTTTATTAAGAGATCATAAACATCTGCTGCTCTGCAAGTTACTTTGATGTCCTTTCTTCCACTCAAAGTAGTGGAAAAGAGAACATTTGTTTCCCAGCAAACAAAACAGCTTCCCAGTATATCTTTCTGACACCAACCCAGAGCAGCAATACCTAACCCCATGAAAAGAATCAAGGTAAGGAGCACTCAGTGGCCACTTAGCAGTAGCCAAAAAATGCATAGAGCAGTTCTACTCCCGGTTTAGCACAACAGTCAGAAGAAACAAATACCTTCAGATCACCGTGGACTTTGCACATTAAATCAAAGGATTTCCAGTAACTTGGGAGTACGTAAGATATCAACAGAGGCTCTGTTTGAAGCTGGTTAAGGTGACAGTGCACCTTCTAAACCAGAATATGCACCCATATTTTGAATTGGGAAGAACAAAACCACCAACAACAAAAATCCACATGCATGCGCACACACAGAGCTAACTCCTACAAGCATTAACTTTCTCCTCTTCAGTGAACTGGTTCAGCAATTAACTCCAGATAGTCATTTCTGTACTGCAAATTCTAACACTTCCTCTTATTTTTGTCAGAGCTGATCATGGACAATGATTTTTGACTCTTAGGCAGAGCACGTCTGGGTAAACAGCTAGGCATAGCATTCTATTTACACTGGACAAGAGCTTTGAAAAGGTTCAGTTCATTCTTAGCTGGAAAACGAAGCCAAGAGTCATATGCTTTTTAGACACTGCTCAGGTCTGTCCTGTTTGCTTCCCTGGAGTTCCTTAGACTTGGCACCAAAATTAGTATTCCTACCAGTTTATGCAGTCCAAAACTGATGAAAAGAGTTCCATTAATAGCTTTCTGCCTCTTTTCTCAAATATAGATTTAGTCTTCAAAACCCACACCTTTCCTACCCAAAGCTAAACTGGTCAGAAATTCTTTTCTGGTTAAGTTTTGTTGAAAAGCGGGGGGGGGGGGGGGGGGGGGGGGATATGACAAAAAAAAAAGTGCTCAAACACACACCCCTCCAGGCAGCATCACAGAAATAAGTAGGAAATCCATCAAGTTTCTGGATGAGTTCCCCATTTGGTTTATTAACAACACAGCAAACGGACAGCTGGAAAGCACAGACTTCTGCCTTTGAGCGATCTGCGTGGTAAGGAATGGAGAACAGGACGCTTCAGCTCCATTTTCCAAGCTGCCAGGGTACACCACAGCTTGCTAGGCAGGAATTCCTTCCAAGACTTAACACTTCCAGCACACTAAAGGTGCCAGTGCTTCTTCTGTAAAGAAACAGGTGCACCTAAACTAGAGTATCCAAACTTCTGGCTCCTTCACACCTTGTGAGGTGAGATAGTAAGAAACCAATCATAGAATCATTTAGGTTGGAAAAGACCATTAAGATCATCAAGTCCAACCATAAACCTAACACCACCAACTCTACCACTAAACCATGTCCCAAGCACCACATCTACCCGTCTTTTAAATACCTCCAGGGATGGGGACTCAACCACTTCCCCGGGCAGCCTGTTCCAATGCTTGACAACCCTTTCGGTGAAGAAATTTTTCCTAATATCCAATCTAACCCCCCCGGCACAACTTCAGGCCATTTCCTCTTAATTCAAGAGTTCTTAATTATCCATTCATCAGAAGTTCATTTCCCAGGTGCACTTGCCTAAATCCAGCATCCTCCTCTTGCTCATAGGCTGTATATTGCTTTTAAAAAACAAAACCAAAATTTAAGTTTGAAGAGACCATACAGAATTATTTCTTTCTTTGAAGAAGAGGGTGAAGTTCTTGTTCACTTTCTGTACAACATGACGCTAGCCTCATCCTCCCTGCTCCTCTGAAACTCCACTCTGTGACTGGTAACTGAGGGATTCAAAAAGGCTAGAGTGACAGACTAAGAGATCTGACTTTTATTTTTCTTCCACAAGTTTTTACAGAAGATTGCAGCACCTGTCTCCTGTTCCATACCTTTCCTTCTCTGCCAGTGATGACCATCCTATTGTTTCTGCTTCTCTGTCGTAAGCCATTACACACTACACTGTGCACCAAGAACACCATTTCTTAATTAACCCACAAACCCACCATCTTCATACTTTGGAACTTCAGGCTGGATTGATTTTTCCTCCTAAACAAAAATCTTCCTGTTAACATCACCAATCTTCATGCTAGCCATTTATTTAAATTAGTATAGTTATTTAAAGCATGGAATAGGAAATATCATTTGTGTATTACTTGAATTTTGGCCTCCCCTCCCAGGAAATTTTTTCTGCCCACCTTCATCAATATATTTATTGACATTCTGGCTGTTTTGTTCCACAAATTAATTTTAAGTCTTCCAAATGCTAAACCCTCTTTATATTCCCCTGGGGTATTAGATTGCCAACACTTTTGTGGCAAAGGAAGGGAGCTTCCCCCAGTATTTATCATACATTAAGGCTGGTTTGTACATACAGCAGTGCACCACTGACCTCTACTGGATGACTTTTTATTCAAAGCAGCCTAGATTTCAGGGTGATCATCCCTGAAGATGCCCACAGACTGAGGTCATTGCAGCCGCGTCCACAGAATACACTACAGGACTTCGTTTTGCAATTGTATTGTGTGCACAGTTTGAAGAGTTTGACTAATACCTGTAAGGTCTTTGAAGAATGAAGAATTCACATCTGTAAGAAAATACTACTTCCTTTTAGAGCCCACACTTTGTTTACCTCCAGAGTTTTACTGTCGTACGTGACTGCCCATGTTAACACTACTCTGGGAAATGAGCCAGTATTTGCTTCAAGATAAGGCACCCAATCTATAAAAACACTCCTGATCACATAAACTGCCTGGAATGTTCATGGTTACAAATCCTATTCTAAAAGTTTTTACAAGAAGGACCTTGCAAGTGATGCTAATACTTAATCCATCTTGTTCATCCCATTGCCTCACCTTTATCCACAGCTACTATTGGGCAGTCACGCTATTCAGCACACATTGTTCCAACAAGCCAATACTTGTAAGGTTAAAGACCACTTAATCACAAACTTACTGCCAAACCAGCAAGGAGAAAGGAGAGAAGAAGAGAAGACAGCACCAATATTATTCTTCACAAGTTTAGCCAGCCACCATTGCCCAAAGACTAGGGCCATTAACCAGTCATGGCACCAGACCGCTATCTAGTGCTGTCTGATAAATGAGAGGGTAGTTGGCATGGCAAAAAAACCCCAAAACAACAAACCATCATCAGCCCCATATACCTACCTTGATACACGACAGACCAAGTAGGCAACTGAAAGCTCCTGACACTGGGACCAGCTCGCTGTCCACACGTGCAACAGCCAAATAGTAAGCGGCTAACATTGAGTTGCAGTTGGCCATATGAATGCATTAGCAATCACCTTCCCTCTTCCTGCTTTCCCCAGACTAAAGGTAAGCACACAACACACCACCATGGAAAAGTTACTACACATTACGTCTTCTTGAAACAGCAGTACAAGCTGAACCACAAAAGTATGTATGTTTCTGTCCAGACAAAGAGGGATCTAGTGCTGTCAAACACACTTCATCCATAGCAATGGCAGTATACTAAAGAGGGACAGTTACACATCTGCCTTTGACACAGTTTTGAAGAGGCACAAAGCAAAGGACTACAGAGGAGCCAGAACATAGCATAAGAGCATGGCGATGCACAAAAGCCAAAGTTCCGAGATCTCCTAAAGTTATCACACATGCAAACTGTTTTCCAGCCATGGCACTCTCAGGGTGTCTATACTGGCATTACACAAACTGGATGCTGCAACAAGAGCAAAGATTTTGTAACAGGAAAATGCAGTTACAGTCATTACGTTTTTCCCTGGTAAACACAGAGTCGCCAATATTGCCAAGTCTGAGCAGGGTCTGCAACTCATTACAAGTCACTTCTTACCCTTAGAAGATCAATTCCAATGCTGTCTCCAGATCTAGTGAGCTAAGTAAGTTCACTCATTAGGTTTGTCAAGATTCTTTTGGCATCTTGGCATCAGAACTGACAAGTTTATGCTGGGAAACCTTCTTGCTAGGAAGCATTTTCTATGGTTCTTAATATTTTGTTTATTTGCTTTAAGTTTAGGTTCAGGATGGAAATTCTCACCCAAACCAAAGCTGGCCTACCTAAAATAGAGACCCACAGTTCACATCCCTGTTTCTGCCCGTGCAGACCCAGCCTGAAACCTGGATCTCCCACACAGTCACAGGTACACTGGCTGAAAGGGGCCCTGGAAGTCTCCAGTCCAGCTTGCATGTGCAGCACAACTATTGCTAACACGAGATGAGGTTAGCCTTGGTTTGGTGTAGCCAAGTCTTGAAAGCCTTCAGGGGTGGAGATTTCACCAGCTTTTTGGACGTATTACTTCTGCATATCAGGTAAATGCCAACACCATAACCGTTCTCAAAACACAGACTTTGTAATTGCAAAAAGCAGTCTTATTTAAATCATATATTCCAGCTGCCCAGGGGACTGGCTGCCACACAGGAATGAGGTGAGAAGACATTTCCCTTTGAAGGTGTTTTTGACTACAGAATGGCCACACAGAACCTTTGGAAAGACAGAATCTATCCCCTTCCAAAGCCTATTAACACATTCTCTAGTTAGTTCTGCAAATGAAGCAATTTTCCCTAGCTAGTTAATTGCCCTTTTTTGGGGGGAAGGGGTGGGCAGTTGTGGATAAAATGGAAAGGTAGAACCAAGCCTATGATTTAGCTCAAGCTTGACGTGCCAGTGTCAGGCACTCAAGATTAAAATATACTTTGATAAGAATTGTCTACTTAGGAGGTGTCCCCTCAAAGGAGATATATAAAACTATCAAGGAAGACCTAAGCCAAGATGCATTTTGACCTTGATATAAATACAGTGTCAATACAATAGAGCAATACAGACCAGAGACTGGAAGAGGAAGCCAGCTTGGGAAAAATATCTAACCACACAGCCATGGAACATGCCATGAGCTAGGAAAAGAGAGCAAAGCTTGTATCAGTGTACTCCCCAAGCTACAAAACCAATCCAGTAAGCGGTTCCCCTTTGTATACAAAGCAAGCATAAGAGGGCACCAGACAGCAAGAAATAATGTATATTCAAATGTCTTTTCTAGAGACTAGTCGCCTTGTGGAACAAGAACGACTATGAGCTTGAGTTACGGGGCAGGGGGAAGAGTCTTTCAAAACTCTGGCTATAACAAAGTCATAAGCATAGATATGGCTTACTTCCTTGGTCTTGCAACCTGCCATACATCGGGCGCTTCATTACTCATTCCAGATCCCCATTCACAACAGTACAGAGCTCTTAAAGTACTTCTTTCCCCTTGGCCAGGGCTGGGCGGAAAAATGCTACTTTTTTCTAGCCCCTGCATCTTGTTCATTTTTCATAGCAATTGTGCATGGAAAAAGTTAAGGTTGCTTAGTGCAATACTGCACTCTACCATATATCAAGTCCAATAAAATTTATGGTTAAATCAATACTTAATGAAGAGAGGAAGTGTGATATTCTGATCTCAAGACTGCTTGGCTCCAACTCTTTAAAGGCCTCACATCTTTGAACCATGCAGAAGGGCAACCTATAGTCAGATAAAGCTGACATACAAGTAATTCTCACTGAACAGCCTCACTTTTGAGTTTAGACTCAGTACCATGCAACCTTAGCACCATATATCAGTTTTCAGGAGGCAGAGTTCTGTAGAAGTCCATTCTGGAAGAACAAAACTCACTAATAATTTCTTTTCATTTTAATGAATTCAATTTAAATGAATTTAAATTTGAGGGAAAGGGTTTCTATTATTTAATAAAGAGAGGGTCAAAGTTGCTTCCCTTCCAACCAAATATTTCCATGTTTTGATACTACCATTGCATTTCGCTTGTATCTATGTGATAAAAGTAGCAATAGTAATTTTATGTGCCCATATCCCTAGATACAACTAGCACTTCACAAAGTCAACTTCATTCTGTCATAGAAAATTTTTTCTACTTGGGCTAAGAGAAGAAAGGAAGGATCAGAAGATAGAAAAGAGCTTCTAGTATAAATTTACTGTTTAGTGCAGTTGAATATAATAATGTAGTTTTAAAAATAATCTTGTCTTCATCTATTAGCACAGACTACTTCCTGAGATCTTCTACAATTTTTTTCTGAAGTTAGCTATAGCTTTTATGCATGCAACTGTTTGTTTTTTATATATTAAAAACAGTTACCTGCTCCTGTGTCCTGGAGGAGATACAGTTTTGTATCTAAGTAAATACCATATTTAACCAGCATCTACTTCTAGAAAGAAATCACAGAATGCATGCACAAATATCCAAGTTTTACTGTCCTCTTCAGAGTCAACTAAACTTTTTCCCCTTGCAATAGTCTTTGATTTTACACACAAAAACTGTTCTATACATGAACCAGTTACATAGGGGAAAAAATACAGCACTTCCACTGTAATTAATCAGTCTTTATCAGCAGCATAATTATGTTTAGAACAGTAGCACAGTAACTATTTGAAAAAAGTTACATATTACAAGAATTGTAAAGTTTTTTTGGGGGGCATACACTAAAGCATTTCTGCATCATATGTTTTAGGATTACTTTCAGGAATAGGGCACTACTTGTTTTTCAAATTCTCATTATTTTAAAGTTTATCAATCTTGCATTCAAACCAGAATCACACTGACTCTGAAGAAAGCATACTGGATATGAAAAGTTACATTTTCCAGGGCAGGAACACTTGTGTATTCAGCAGGTCAAGTGTGGCATAAAGCTCTTCATTAGTTTGCTACTTCAGCAGAAAAAAACGTTGTTCCATTAGAGCAGACACTGGTTAATAATGCCACTGGTACACCCAGTTCAACCCAATGTGCGGTCGTTTTGTGTGTCAGGGCACTGACTGCCACGTGTCTGGCAACAGGTAGATAGGTAGTAAAGCCATCACACCATGGTAGGCCTTAGTAAACACACCCTCCTTTTCTTTCTGTACCTGGTCTACTGATATTGTATCAACATAACACGTATTTCCACTTGTTTCAGTAAATCCAAATTCCACACTTTAATCCTATTTTTTACCCATAACCAAGTGTTTTGAATAAATTTACAGAGTATATTTCAGATTTTCCATACAGATACATACAGGCTCTCATGATCATTGTAGGTCCATCCTAGACTCATTCCAGTCCTCTTGCAGGACTACACACCCCTGCTGCCCACCTACTGTTGTGTGAGAGTTGAATTTATTAGGTTAATGAACCCTGAGATGCCCTTTCTATAAATTCAGAACAATGAGTTACAAGTCAATGTACTAAAAGTCCATCAGATAAAACAGTTAATAAATACTTAAGTATCACTTCTGTCAAAGGAGTATCATCTCCTTTTAGAAGTAAAGTGAATGTTGTTTACTACTCAAATACCACTTTTCTTTTGTTTAGAAAAGGGAAACTACAAGCAGTCCTCTGTACACTCCAGTTTTTCCTTAATATGTAGAGTACCTCCATACACTAAAAGTTCGATTGCAGACTAGAATGGAAAAAAATACTTTTCAATACTAAACAAGAAAAAAAACACAAAAACCCTAAGCCTGAAAACTTCCCTAAAAGTACTAGCTATTTGGAGAAAAAGGAAAGCAAATCCCAGCAAGTCCAGAGACGTAGCCACCAACCACCTTTGTCGGTTGTGAGCCCTCATTACCTACTCGAGCTCCAGCTCTTACACAGGTATCTTATCAGTAACTAAACGGGATTTACTGCAGGTTGTGTGCTATGAAATCAGTGCAAAGAAGTTCAAGCTTGACCGTATTTTGATAGATATAATCATTAAAATACTGGTCGAAGAAACTGCATAGCTTGTATTCTTGTCACAAAAACTACGTTGTCCTGAAACTAGGCTTTTTAACTAGGATGTTACAACAGCCAAGATACACAAGTTAGTTAAAAGTTGAGTCAAGAACACCTTATGTAAAAGGCAAAACCTGCCTTGAACTCCTACAGGAGAGCACATGCAGGCACAGGACATTAAAGACGCACCCAAATAGCACTCTACCCTATTACACATGATATTTTACGCTTCACTTTTCCAAGCCAAAAACCCTTAGAAGGCTAGAATCCTCATTTTGCTATTAGAAAAAGAAAAAATTAGAGGTGAGTGCTGTCTTTAATAACGTAGACTGCAAAACTGCCCCCTCCATATTAATCCAGAATCTCATCGTGGCTGCTGCTATGACAGCAATTCTGCAAAAAACAAAAGTGTCTGTCATCTAGGTGTAGCAACAGCGCTGTTCAGTCTGACTAAGACCTACCTGGAAAGAGAGGTTTGGGGAAAGAAAAAAAGTTGGAGACAGATTTTACCCCTCTTTCATTATCAGGCCTTTTTTAGCAAATCTCACTAGATATCACATACCGTTTAACTTCTAAACTCCAACAACTAAACTGACCTACAAGAGGATCCTGAAGTCACTCCTCCATGCTGTAAGCCTTGCTACAGAAAACAATCAGGATGCAACACACCACAACCCTTTTTTAGGTGCAGGTTAATCCCCACACCGGCTGACACACAGCAGCTGACATTATTTCACTCAAGACATTATGAAGGGAGGGCTGATGCATTAGGTTGATGCTGATCATGAAGCAACCTGAACTTTAGAATTAAATGCTGATACAGCAACATAAGATTGTGCACAGAACCACTCTATAAAAGCACTCTCACTCTCAAAGGCATATAAAAAGCTGCATTTCAGGTCCAGCAAGAAGACGGTGAATAGAACCAACCAGCCACTGTTCCTTCTAACATAAGACGTAGGGGCCAAATAAAACAACTGAGGAGCCAGGTTGAAAACAAACAAAAGGGAGTAGCCCTTCACACAGTGAGCAGTAAACCTGCAGAACACAAAGTCCTTTGGCAAGGAGGCCGCAAAAGGATTTACACAGGTTCAAGGGAAGGTTAGAGAAATACTTGGAAGAAATCTAGTTAGAGTTACTGAATACATAAGCAACTTCTAGGCACTGAAGGTTGGGGGAGGGGAACAGAGAGGCAGCACTTGAACTTGTAGCTCTGTTGCATACCAAAAGCATGTGGCTTTAGCCGTAGTGCCACAGGGCAACAGAGTAAAGGGCTGGAGGATTGTTGGTCTGAACCAGTGCGACTGTTGTGTTCACGCTCTCAAATTTGCTCCTTCTAAAGATGCTTCCCAGCCGCTGCTATAACTGATCAGTAGTTGCATTGTTAGTGGAACTAGCAATTTGTTCTTTTAGGACTCAAAAAATACTAGTTTAAGAATTTTAAAAATTCTAGTTATAAAATACTAATAATTGTAGCAAGGCTCCTCAGCAATCCATATTAACCTACTTCCATTTTGAAAGCCTTTGTTGTCTTTCTATGCAAAACTCTTATGTTCATTTCAAGCTTAGCCTATAGATAACCTAATCACAGTAAACATCATTTCAAGAATTTGGATCTGAACTTAAGTTCTTAAATCATTACTTAAGAACTAAAGTGCTCTTCAGAAGTGTCATTGAGAGATTCAGGAGCACAGTTGTTCTGATCTTAACAGGACCTGTACTTCTAAGTTAAAGCCTTCTTCCAAGCGTAAAAATCTACGTCCCCTTAAATAGCAAGATGTGGCTGTTCATTCATAATTACAGAAATCCCACAGTTTCATTACAGTCCCAGTCATTTCAAGTCAGGTGACCTACCGAATGTTTTCCAGTGCACTTGTTAGCTGTTGTTGTGCAATATCATAGAGTTTCACTTTGAAGCCTCCAGCAGCAAACACCATGGCCCAGCTGCGACCAATGAGTCCGCTGAAAAGAAAAATAAATATCAGCCAAGTAATAAAGAAGCATTTATTTTGGGGAAGGGGATCTGACAAGCATTGCAAGAAGGAAAACAGAGCTTGGACTCTTCAATATTTGATTAAAAGATCGGTTACATGTTGATAAGAAACAAATCTCCCTCTAACAGAGAAATATCCTTTGCTAGCTGTGTAGCAGCTTCTCTGAGAGCTGGAAGAATGATAATGTGGAAGAAAAAGACAAAACAGAAAAAGGACAGCAGAATCCAAAACAGTAGGAACCACTACTTTGGGACACTGGACTCAAGTATCAATAGTTTTGTCACCTGCAATCTTAACCTGGAGTTGATGCATGGAATTACATTAAAGAGTTTTTTTTTTTTAATTTTAAAACTCATTTGTTCAGTTCACAGTCTAAAGACAGACAGCAGCCCATTGGTCCAAGAGTTCAAGACCCTGCTGCAGAGATGATCAGAAAACCTAAGGCCCAGTTACCAAAGTCATGGGTCCTCTACAATTCAGGAAGTACCATAAGCATGTGGGAAAAAAAAAAAAAAAAACACAACAAAATGAAAAAAACTATGGGTTTGATACTGCTTTTCCACCTACCGACCTCCAGCACTACCCTTATTTTTAGATTAAACACCCTACCATGCTGGAGGCATGCAGGAACAATCTGCCTAGATCTTTTTGGTAAAGTCATATTACTCAGAAATACATAGAGGAAACTTTCAGTAACTGACAATTTTATCACATCTCTTAAAGCAATCCAGGTTTTAACTTAATTAGATTTATAGCAGGCATCGGCCTCCTCAAACAGAAGCACTGAAGAACAGTGTAGTAAGCTTAAACAACCTGAGATCAAAAAAACCCAAACTCCTTAACAAAGACAAGAGCAGAACTTCATACCAATGACTTGTTACAGTGGGGGTTTTGATAATTACATGCATTTCCTGTCATTTCTGAGACCGCTGTATTTTTAGCATTAAATTTAAGCAACCTCTGGCAACTGGAAAATGCAAGGCCACTAGGGCATCAATAAAGGATTAAAAGGGGAATAAAAGTCAGAGAAAAGCAATAGGGCAGATGAGGAAAGAAGGAAGAGAAAACAGGAACATGTTCAGCCTTTGGTTTAAATATAAAAAAAAAGGAACAAAACAGGAAGTTTCAGGAAACAGCAGGAATCAGTGGAAATAACTGGGACCAAAAAAAAAAAAAAAAAGTGAAATTTTACATTTAGTGTTGTTAAGTAGACAGTAAGTTCCCAGTCAAAACTTACCATTTAAAACAAAAAACACACACACAACTGCACTGTAGTAAGCCCAGACCTCAGAAGAAGCTACAGAACAAGCACACTTATGGAAAAGGTAAGGTATGGGCCAAGGTTTCTTAGCTACTGTAGCCTCCTGGGTAACAAGTATTTCTAAAATAAAAGTGTTTGGATCGCTTAAACAAGCATATCTGAGCTACCAGTATCTTTATAAATTAGCATCACCTCTTTCAAATTGCACTTTTAAATTAAGTTTCCTTAAATCAGTGTTTGACCAAAAAAAATTTTTTTTCTTGTATTTTGATACAGGTTTTTAGGATCGTGGGGTTTGTTTTTCTTTCAAACTACAAAGCGTACAAAACAAGTCCAGCTCTCCCGACCCTTCGCGCACCTACAGCGACTAAAAGCTCCCCAAGCGGCACCGGTAAGAGCCAGCTTTGTCACCGTCACATGGCAGTGCCGAGACACGTGTCTCGAGACCTCAAGCGGTCTCGCTGATAAAGTTTGTTGCAGCACATGCTTTTAGCACAGAGTTACAGCCCTGAGTAGGGGGCTGTTACTGCCTGGCAGGTTTTTTCTCTCGCCACCAGATGATTGCTCAAATAGAGAACTCCAGTTTTAGCTCAAGAAGAGGATGAAGCGATGCATTCCCACACAAGTCAGAAATACCGCTGTGTCTTGCGGCAAGAAAGTATTACTGCAGGAGTGCCCGAGAGAGACTTAGGAGTTTCTTGATGTAGTTGACAAACAGGATCTTAAAGCTGGGCTCAGATTTCTCCACTCCTCTTGCACTTACAGACAGACACAAAACACTGCAATGGAAAGGGGCTGTGGTCTTTCGGACCTGAAGGATGACTTACTTCGAGTAGAGGTGCTGTGGATGTTTGTTTGGGGTTGTTTTTCTTAAAGTAGCAGGGGGCTGTCAGGGACTTCGGCACAGACACTCTCTGGAAGGAGCCAGACGGGCGCGCTCCCCGCCGTGCTCCCGCGCCCCAGCGGCAGCGCCAACCGGCGGCCGCCCGCACCTCCCCGGCGCCGCTCCCCTGCCCCAGCCCCGCTCGCCCCAGCCCGGGCTCCACAGGCCGAAACCCACCCACTGACCCGAGTTAGCACCTCGCTGCGGCGCCCGACGCCGGCAACGGCAGGGGCGGCCGAGGCAGCGCCTCACCCGCCACGCCGAGGCGGCAAAGCCACCTCCCCGCAGGCCGGACCTCGCCGGGACGGCGCCCGAGCCCCTTCGCACGTCCTCGGGCACCCGCTCCCGGCGCCTCCGGGGGCCGAGCCGGGCTGGCACCTCCTCCCCGGGGCGCTGCAGCTACCCGCGGGAGAGGGGAGACCTTACCTGCCGACGATCGCCACCTGCGAGGGCTCCATGGCTGCGGGGGCCGGGAGATGCGCGACAGGGAAGCGGCACCGCGGGGCCAGCGCCACCTCCGCCTGCCCGCGCGCCCGCCCCCCCCCCCACCGCTCCCGCCATGTCACGGCCGCCCCCCATTGGCTCCTGCTACGAGCGCTCCGATTGGCTCCGCGCCGCGCCCCTCAGCGGCCGCTCCTCTGGCGACCTGCAGGGACGCGGAGCGGCCCCCGCCCCCCGCCTCCCGGCGGCGCTCACCGGGGCCACGGCCCCGCTCCTGCCCCGGCCGCTGGCCGGGGGCACGGCCGCGACACCTTCTCTCACGGTGTCGGCGCAGTCCTCCCCGCGAACTCGATGTGCTGGCAGCGCTGCTTTGGCCCCCGCGGAAAGGCGGGCCCTGCACGTCCGCCCGCAGGCTGCACCAAGAGGCAGCAGGTGAGGGTGGCCGCCTGCAGGGCAAGGGGCAGGAGCTGGCCTTCACCAGGATGCTGGGACGAGGCCAAGCTTTGGGTGATGGCCAAGGTTCT
The DNA here is from genome assembly GCA_020745775.1 of Theristicus caerulescens. Lineage (NCBI taxonomy): Eukaryota > Metazoa > Chordata > Aves > Pelecaniformes > Threskiornithidae > Theristicus > Theristicus caerulescens. Next base: position 113,246,203 of record CM036559.1, on the reverse strand, counting down.
ACCCTACCATTAAAAAGGGTAGACCCCCATGGCCGCGTAATTAAAGGTGTTCAGGTGCCCCCAGGTGAGCTCCCCATGAAACAGACACCTGTGAGAGTCTGGGCCGTGGAATTCACTGCCGCCCTTGAGGACGCAGACCCCATCACACGTTGGCCAGAGACAGTACTAGAACACATCAAACCTCGTTGCTTTCCATGTCTTGACAAGGGCACAAATGAATTCCAAAGTAAAGTTCAAATTTGAAACTAATTCCGTACTTTTTTCACATTAAGCAAGGCCTTACTATTTTTAAAAATACTTCCTTCTTAAATTCTGAATTAAAAATATAAATTCGCTGACCTTGGGTTTTGTACAAAAACTTTTTTAAATTGTGCAAAAATGTGACATTACAATGTCAACATCATTCTTTAAGCTGCTCTACAACATCTACTGTTCTGTTGGCAGGCTGCATTACTCATTTTTTCTAAGTCTATGTAGTTCCTACTCATCTGCATATTGCTCTGTAATCCTGCTGGATGTTCCTGAAAAGAAACAAAAGTTAACATTTTAAATGCTTATTTGTTATCAAAGATTATATTACTGTCCTTTTAATATAGCTGAGAAATACTGGCAAGTTTTCCTGTGCTTCTGGCTTTCTGAAAAAAAATTATGTTGAAAATTAAAACATTTGTTCCCAGACTAAACATTTCATAGTGACTGACGGAGTTCAGTGAACCTTTGTTTGGCTATCATTTCTTCTAGTTTCCAAGAAAAAAATAAAATAAAAGACCTACATCATAATTTTGCACATCCATCTCCCTCACTAGCACTTTGCTAATTCCCACCACATTCAACAAGGAGACAGAGATGTCAAGAGCATAAATTCCTAAAGGCATCATGAAGACCACTTGATAGACAGCAGGTGGAAAACCAAACTCGTATCTCCTTGACTTCCCCACCTTAACGCCGCCCATGTAACCTGGGACCTGCCAGGAGCTGGGAAACATAGGTGGAGCAAGGCGGCAGTAACTGGGCCACAGGAAGGTTTAACAGGGCGCAGGATGGCGTGCCAGTTCTGCCGCTCACAGCTTGCGTAGGCTGGTGTGGAAAGCATTGTTTTATGATTTTAGCAAGTACCAGTTTTGCTCCTTGGAAGACTAATTCAAAATGGCATGACTTGGCATGTGTTACAAACACAAAGGCCTTTCTCTAGCCAAAGCGTGACTGAAGCAATCAATGTATACTTATTTTGTGTCCTCAAGTTTTTACTTCAAAGAAAAAAAAGTAAGTTTCTAGAACATAAAACTAATGTCTCTTGGGATTTGGAAACATGGTTTTCAGAACAAGTTCACCACTACTCCCATTTGGAAGTACTTATCAGTTACTTTAATATTATTTGACCTCCTGAGATTTATACCTTAAGTTGTCTTAAGTAATAGACTATTAGAGACAAAAGCCATTACAGATAGACAAATGGATTCAGCAGAATTAAAAGCTCAGTTAAACTGTTCAGGAGGTGTTACTACAGGGGTTTGAGAGCTAATCACAGTTGTGATAATAGCAATTACAGGGCCTTTAAGTTCTGTTGGTGAACAAAACAAGAGGTCTGCGGCAATGAAATCTGAACTATATTATTATCACCCATATCTTAGTGACAAAGACACATAGCTCTGCATTAGTTATTCGATTAGAGTATGACAGCATCCATATCCCCCATTGTTTGTGGTGACCAGACACACTGGTGAGTCCAAACTTGAATAGATCCAAAGTGGAGCAAGAGAGCAGTTTGCAAGAAGAAAGGAAAAGATAAAGAATTAAATTCTCAGAAGTCTAAGTCAAGGGAAGAAAATATTATTTAAAAAAGAAAGCAAAGTTTCATTTTTGTGTAATAGCATAAACATTTTTAGGCCCAGTACTTGCAGCCTCCACAAATAAGGGACAGCGATTCGCCTCACTCTTCTGCAGTTCAGATGGGAAGGACAGAAGGTACCCTAAGCCCAGAAATATCAAAAACCTATACCAAATAATATGGTGAAAGGTCTTGGGCTCCATTAGGGAATGAAAAGTAAGGCTTGTACAGGCAGCAGGAGAGGCCCAAGCGGAGCAAATACGCACTTACCAGCATATATATTCTTTCTTCTAAGTCCAGCGGCAGTAGGAGCAGACTTGACTTGTGTTGGGAGCTGCAAAGTTGACCCCTCCATGTTTTTAGTCTCTTTCCATTGAGCATGCTCCTCTACTGCCCCACGTGAGGAGCTGAAATCTGCTACTGGCTGCGGAGAGGAGGCGGGTTTACTGCAGGGGAGGAGCGGGACAGTATAAAAGAGTCGTGTAATGAACAAGGGGGAATAACTAGCATTAACTGTGAGCCACAGGGAGCTGGAACACGAAGGAGATGTGAATTCCCCCTTGCAGAAAATAAAGGAATTGCATGCTTCTGAAATACAGTGTCCTAGCCTGAGCTTTTGGCATGGGATGAAAACAGAGGCATAGTTCACATTTGTTAAGTATTAGATTGGTTTAATACATTACTTGCTCACCAGAGCAGCCAGAAAGTCTGTTTCTTTTGTGATGGACTATGGTACGTTGCTACTACGACCCTAATGGCTCAGAAAACATAATGCCTTAAAATGATAGCTTTAATTTAATAACTTTATTCCTATTTGGTAGAGTTCTAACTAATGGTTTGCATACTGTAATTGTAAATAGTGATTACATTAAAATTATGCTACAATTAAAACTATAATTTTAATTATTGGTAGTAGTTTGTGCAGTTAATTTAGGTGGTCTTTCACAGTGCAAATGGTCTGATGCAAATACTACCAATATTGCTAAAATGCTGACTTTTAAAGAAGCTATCTGCAGGAATCAGAAAGTAAATAGTAGTAAAATGGATATTACAAAAAGGTGATTCAGCAAAACTAGATGGAATTATATCCTTTCATAGTAAAAATACCTGTTAACAAGATAATTTTCGTGTTGCAAATGTCTTTTAAACCCAAACTACAACATATACATTATTCATAACCTATGTATTATTCATAATGAGGTTCTTCCATTCATTTTGTTTGTTTTCAAATTGTATGTAAATTGATTTATTCACTTGCTTTACTAAGTGCAGACTGTATAGTAAATTGATGTTTACAGCAGAACTACACTGAATATTTTCTGTTTAGAACTGTTCTGAAATAGCTCTTTTAAAAACTTTCAATATAACTCTAAAAAATATTTTTACGTAATTAATTCCTCATTAAGAACCTAACCCTGAAAACATTCTGATCCTTGCATCAAGAGTAGCTCTAGAAACTTTATTTTCTAACTTGAATTCCCTTAATGTAATTTATATACGCTTATGCACACCAACTCAGAGCTCACAAATATAAAATTGATTTTTAAATCTCCTACAAGAGACAAAAGGCTTCTTTAACTTATTGTTTCTATGATAGGAAACATTAACTGGAAGAACTTTATGTTAAAAAGTGCTATAGATGTGTGTTTTTAACAGCACAGAAATAATGAGCTAATGTATAAAGATTCTAACACCCATACTGTTCATACACTTGATCACAAAGTAACATGCAATATGTATCTGTTGATGAGACAAATGAGCCCAGAGTATCAAGGCTGTAACCTAGACCAGTCAGCAAAATACTAAACAGTTGAAGTTTGAGTTTTCAAATAGGAAGAGCATGATCTAAGGCTTTAATTTTTTAATGTTTAATTGTCTTTAAAATAAACTTAATGATCATTAAGTTCAATTACCAGTCAACTCTTAAATTTTCAACTAAAAAAAATATTTTGAAAGGTTAAGTATTAGAAAGGCTTTAATTTTAAACACATTCCATATTCAGTAATTTCTAGAGGTATGCTGACAAGATCCATTAGTTCCCAGAGGAGCAGTTGAACGCAGCTTCACTGTTTGTAGCAGTTGAGCTAGCTGAAGGGTCTCCACGTGACAGCAGAAAATTCTGAACACCTGGTCAGTCCAGAATTCAGTGCTAGAAAATTACTTTCTAAAGATTATAATGGGAGAACCACTTTTTCAATTCAGACCATTTTCTAAAAACACCAATTAGTGGCTGATCAGATGAACAGTTAACTGCCAGAGCAAGGGTAAGGTACACACTAACAGTGACTGTAACAGGCAGACGGTGGCCAGTAACCCCTGAACCCAAGTTAGCAGGTCCTGGAACAGTTTGTCGGAGTCCTTATTTGCAATGTTATCACTGCAAAAAGACAGATACACCATGTATTGAAAGGCAAAGAAATTCATACTGTTTAAGAGGATATAGCTTCATGATCTCCTTAACCTGCCATAAATTTTCACTGAATTTACTGGATCGGGTACTTGATGTCTTGAAAGGTAACTGAACAAAAACCTGATCAGATCTGCAGTTTGCTTCAGCTGCACAAGCATCTAACTCGATGCCAGTCAGAGGACTGATCCAGGGCAGGAATGAAAATCAGAAGGTGGGAAAAGAACGGGACAACTTCATTTAGTGACAGTGCTGGCTTAATCCAACCTAGGAATTCACAGCATACAATGTTGCTTGGGCTGTATACTAAACTTACTACATTTTTTTGGCAGCTTCACATTCCAGGTTGCCCTCTGGATTTAGCCAAAACCAGTAAAGACAATTACATCATATGGGTTTCTCCCTGTAGCATGATCTTGTTAGAAGGTATTTTATAATCACAGCCCATGAGTAAGGTCTCGTGTTGCTGCAAAGGATCCTGAGATTTTGGGGGTTTGTGTTAAATCTTCATGCATTAAGGTCTATTTATACTTCATAAAAAATAATTGTAGATTGACACAGCTTTTAGAAACATAAATAAATAAAGTCTGTTGAGACTCTCATGTTGTTGTGAGGACATCAGAAGAGAGGCTGGACTGAGAGGCCTAAGGACCTGGGCCAGGGAGTGTTCCCAAGCTCCTGGCCCCTGGTGCACGCTCTGGCAGCGTGGGCAGCCTGCAGCATTGCCAGGGGCTGGACCAGGCGCTGGAGTTGACTGTCTTTGGGGTTAAAATAGCCCATTACAGTGTTAGCTAGTTATCCTTCTCCTGAACAATTCCCAGTGTGGTCAGGGACCGTACAGGTCAGGGACCACTTCCAATAGCTGGTTTGAATGTATACACCCAATTCTGGAGGGTGAGAAAGTCTGATAATATGAACATGGTCAGATTCCAGTGGTGCCTCGGCACTGTTTCGTTTACAAGATAGATGCACTGCCTCCTTATCATGATGCATTCTTTCCACTGCCCTAGATAATTGGGCTGAAACACCAGTATGCCCAGGCACCAGTATGTGCAGGTCTCCGATATGGACAAGCTGGGTAGCAGAGCTAGGGCTCTTGCCACAGAATGTACCTGCTGCTTGGGTACCTATGGATGTGTCTGGGGACAATCAGAAAAATCTAAAAACCACAGGCTCAATTATATATGAGGAGACACAGGCAGAAAAGGGGGGCTAGAAATGTATATATATTTCTTACGCTGAAGTTCATAATTTGTGGCAAGTAACTCACCTGAAAATTTTTCCCACCTTAAGTCTGTTATTCTGCAAAACACTTGTATTCCAGAAACTTCAGGTATAAAGATTCTCATGTCCAAAGGTCTCAAGTCTGAAGTTTCTGTGTGAAAGTGGTTCATGCATGCAACGTGAACAGGCTAATGCAAGAAGTGATAATGTCTTAATACTTCTTTATCTTATCTTTGTTTCTCTTGTTGGGAGCCAGAGTAGAAAGACCTTTCACTCGTATCCTCTGTGCCTTATCTCTTCAGAAAGGACTTTGAGGCTGAAAGAAGGTGAGCAGCAGAAAGCCCTGACATTTCATAATGCTCACAAACCTGGACCATAAAAGGGTGTTCTGACTGACTCCGCGCTGTATATTGTCTCTGCAGCTTTCTTATGCCATTAGCATAAGGCAGTAGGGGTAGGTTACAACTGGCCTCGTAAAATATTTTCTCTCTCAAAAATACTGTAGGCATGTTCAGAGATTCCTGCCCTATTCTGTTTCCCATTTAGGCATGGGCGACTTTCCCCAGAGTGTAATGGTTTGCTGTGGGCACATCAGCTGACACTTGTCAGGGTCTCCAAAATACCAACTAAGAGAAAGCAATAAAAATGGTAGTAGGCATCATCTTTTTCTAAGACATTAGGGCCTTTAATTGTTTATTTAGTTTCAGAGACTATGGCAGATGGGAAGCTTTACTGACTTTTTTATTGAGCCTTTCGGTTTCAAGAGCAGATTTCTCAGCTCACTGGAAGAAATGGTGGGGCTGAGCACCCCGAGAGCGAGCGGTGACTGTGATGAGGTCTCTGCCTGGAGGTGCCGGCTGCTGCCCGAGAGCCGTGCCTGCCGGCGGAGCCCTGCTGCGCTCCGGAGGGCACGGGCCAGCAATAGTCTGGAGCTCGAGAAACATGCTAAAGGCAGACACTGCGATGAGGTACTCTCAGGTGTGGGACACATGCTCGAGCGCAAGGTGTGACAGCTATGGAAGAAGCCATTTCTCTCTCACGATAGCAAATCTATAGCATAAAATACCAATTTTCGCCATAAAATGACAGCAGGCTGGCTTTACTCTTGGGAAGAGACACATACAAATTTAAACTAGGTATAAGGATGGGAGAGATGTCCTGAGGTCCCTTCCAGCCTGAATTATTCTGTGATCCTGTAATCCTAAATTCACCATTATGGAGAAGTCTAGAATTTTTCCCCCATTCTGATTTTCAATTGCTCTCTATTTAATGTTTTGGAAACACTAACTCATATATCCTAATAATTTTCCCTTTAAAGTTGGTAAATACTATCCACATGTTGCAGACTTTTATTTGCACATAGCAAAGCAACGTCTAGCAGACAACAGGTCTTTTTTCCATTTATGTTTTCCTTATCCCGTGGACTAAAGGTAGGCAGTCTGATGAGTCCGCTGTCCTTCACCATCGTTTTGTGTTCCTCTTCCAGAAGATGAGGAAAGCATACAGGGAAACAAAATTTGTTTGTACGTCCATCGTATAACACAACTTTTATTCCTTAGCACACAGGCTCCCATCTTGGAAATAGGCATAACCTAACTCAGGAAATTCAGTGTATGTTTAAATGTTTGCAGAGTAAGTCCTAGAACAAGCAAAAAGTCAAATTTAGTTCGCCTTTAGCTCTAGCTTAGTGATCAACACTAATCCACTTGAAAAATCTGTCCAGAAGAGTTCAGAGCAGTGGTTTCCCATCTAAAATATGGCCATAGAAATTTTTGGATTTGTGTGGGCTCCTCCCTGCAGTTATGCGTTTTGGAGGACAGACTTTTCCTGCTGTTTAATTTGCGGAAACGAGATAAGGGTCGGCTTTCTTTAACCCCAAGCCTAAGCATGCCCAAACCGATCGCTGGCAGGAAGCGGAGGGGCGGCGGGCAAGCCGGCAGCTCCCGCAGCCGAGCGGATGGATTTTGCGAGCCCCGCGGGCTGTTCCACCCCGGCGGCCCCCCCGCTCTTGGCGGGCCCCCTCACGGCAGGCGACGCCCACAGCGGGGAGGAGGCCTGGGCCGCTGCTCTGCGCACGCGCCGGGCCTGCGCCCTGTTCCGCTCGCGCCTGGCACCCGCCGGGCGCGGGGCAGCGGGGGCGCGCGTCCGCCCGCCTCCCCTTAGCAACGCGGCCCGGGGCGGCCCGCGGCGGGAGCGGGCCGTGGGCGACCGGGGCGCCGGCCGTCTGCGCCCTGTCGGGGGGCTTGGCACCGTCGCGTTGGTTCCCTGAGGAAACCCGCAAAAAGGAGCGACTCGGGTTCGGACGGCGGTGGCACCGCGTACGGCTGAGAGGAGGCCGCGGCCCCGTGGGAAGCGGCGGGGGGCATCCTCCCGCTGGAGGGGAACCGGCCCTCGGGGGGTGTGCGGCGCTTCGTCCCGGCTGAGGATTACTTGCTGAAGTGTATGCGTTTCGTATCATAGCTGAAATCAGATGCTGTCTTCCTTAAGGTTTTCTGAAAATAGGTAGCCAGGCAGAGAGACCTCCTTAGTGTCCTCAGTTTTGAAAAGACCACAAGGTGAATGCAGCCGTATTAGACGCTAAAGTATTTGTAAAGAAAGACATTAGGACCCAGGCTTCTTTAATGCTAGTTTTTAAAAACTGCTTGAATCGAAATGGCAAAATTATATGAAGAATGTTGCATGTAGAGAATTGCTGTGTCTGTGTTGATATAAGGATGCAGGTGAACAAAGGAAGGAAGATTTGAAGCTAGAAGAGATGTCTTCGATTAGACTGACTGCTATGGTTTGGCCTAATAAAAAAGGCAAACTTTAGAATGTGAGAGAATTATCTTAAAACGGAATTATCTGAGAATGTAAAGCTACCATTCTAAAAGCAATACAGTTACTTATTATAATACTTTAGTTTTAATGATAAATATCTTTAAAACATTTTTCATGACTGGTATAAATAACAAAATCTAATTCTGTGAAATGGTGCGTTTTAATATTGTTTATAGGTGAACCCTAGTTTTTATGACTAATCATAGCTTATTTTTAATTTCAAAGGCAGCAATTAAAAACTAAAATTAAATTGGAGCTCTTTTGAACTTGTAAACCTTATTACTATTTATATTTTACATTTTTAAAGATATATATAAAACCCCAGAGATAATATTTGGCATGTTAAATGTTTCACAGAAAAATGATGCAAAATGTGCATCTGGCTCCTGAGGCTGATGAAGATGATCTTTATTCTGGCTACAATGATTATAATCCCACGTTTGACACAGAGGTAAAAATGTTTGCTGTTTCTCACCTTTCCCATACATAGGTTTTTAACTTCTAAGTACAAGATAGGAACATGTGGGTACAGTAATGCGCAACTGTACAACTGCTTTGAAGTGAAATTTTCTTTATTTAGCAAGAAATACATAAAGTTTCACCACGATCTTTTTGAATAGTTATTTTTTTTGATAGTTTTCTATTCCAGCAAAATACTTGTGTGCATCTCACAGCAGATCTAATATGCCTTAATGGTTAGAATTTATGAAGTATAAAATCCTAGTTATTTGAAGGCCATAATTCACATTCAGGCACATCCCATGTGTTGTTTCGCAGACAGCATGCAGCAGCAAGCTTTCTGACAAAAGAGACTACTTATTGGCCAATAGGTCATTGATCTCTTGCTGTGCTGCAGCTGAAGGAGGTAACAGTAGAGTGGAGTCCTGCAGGTCTCTGTGCCATAGGTAGAGTGTCTGGGATGACTTATGGTAACTCAGGCACTGGAACAGGCTGCCCAGGGAAGTGGTTGAGTCCCCATCCCTGGAGGTATCTAAAAGATGTATAGATGTGGTGCTGAGGGACATGGTTTGGTGCTGGACTTGGCAGTGCTAGGTTAACGGTTGGACTCAATTATCTTAAGGGTCTTTTCCAACCTAAATGATTCTATGATTCTATTCTATTATTTTAACCCTGCAGACCACTTTCTGGTAACTGCTGGTGTAGTGGAATTGGAACAATGGGGGATCATTTCATCCAAACCCACTACCCTGCTCAAAGCAGGGCCAGTGTTGCAAGACTCGGCATCTTGTGTGAAATCCCAGTGCCAAATTCATGGGAGTTGAAGTGTGACCTGAGAGACATGAGATATCTTAACGTATTGGCATGGCAGGCATTAATGTTAAAATTTAGAAATAGTGCTAGTAGTAAGTTTTTGGAGGGAAATAAAATGTCATGTTATATTTTTATCACTTAAGCTCTGCTTCTTCAGTGTTTTTATTTTTCAGAGAATAATGACTTTTTACATTTCCCAATCTAAAATATCGAAAAAGATAGACCAATTAATACAATCATTATTTATTGGCAGTAAAACCTGTCATTCAGTTATCTTCAAGTCAAGTATTTTTGGAAGAAGAGTTGTTTTTCTACCTATCTGCTTTCAGTAGTCATAAGGTTCTGAAATTGTGGCTTTGGGTGTTACGGTTTTAAAAGAGTTGATATTCTTATTTTATCTTTTCTAGGATTTAGAAAATGATATAGGTTTTCAACAGGCAGCAAGAACAAGTCATGGTAGAAGACCCACTGTAAGTACCTTTTAAAATACATTGCAATAGTGTAGACCTTCTCTAGAGCCCTAGCTGTAATTTTGGCACTGGTACAAACTTATCTTGGGAATCTCTTATCTTTTTTTGTCTGCTACTAACACAAAACTACAGACTTCAGTTATTTATATGAAAAATAAGTAAAAAAATTAGCAGAGCACGAGTTCCCTTAAGTTCTGGAGCTAAGCTAGAGCAAACAAGGAACTTCATCTGGAAATGTGTATTCTTCTTTGATAAACTGAGATAAAACCTTGTTAAAGAGAAAAATGATACATTCTGAAAGGACTGAATTTAATATTCTATACATAGAATTACTGGTTCTGACATACAGTTACGAAGTTGAGATATACACTAGACAGTGGGATTTAGAAAACCATGTGTTATTGTTCTGATTGGTTTTTTTCCTCCATATTTATGTGATTTACATTAATTTTCTTACTTTCATTTAGCTGTGACTTAATCTTATATCAGCTTTCAAAACTAAATATAAAGTTGGCACCTGTACTTTAGAAGTACGTACTGTATGTCTAAAGAAGAGCTGGAACTATCTGATTAATGTTATTTCTTTGCCAGAATAATCTGGTTCTACAATAAGAATTCTTTCTTTAACAATTCAAGCATTATTTCTATGAATTCACTATAGAAACTGTATGGAAAGACTAATAATTAACACATATGGTTGTTAATTGGTGGGGTGGTTTTTTTTGTTTGTTTGTTTTCCCACCCAGGTGACAGACAAAATTCCTGGTACATCATCTTCAAGACCTTTAGCTACTGGATTTGGGGTAGGTCTTTGTTCTCTTGTATTCTTAATGAAAATGAGGTATTTGCCAAAAAATAAATTTACTATTTAATCCCTTGCACAGAGTGAGCTCTTTTTATCTAAGTATTTCCTTCCAGTGAACTACATGTATTCATTAATTTTAATTAATTCACAACTCCACACTTGGTCAAGGCATGGTTACTGATTTTTTTTTTTTTCTCGTTTTAAATTTTCCTCCCAAACCATACTGCAAATTGACTTCTGTACTGCATAAAGCAGTAGATTCCAAGGTATTAACCTGATTTTCTTGCAGGGGGAACTGGATGGGTTGTTATTTGGGCTTGGGAAAGTTTTCTGAAAGTTAAGGTGAAATTAAGTCTTAAAAAATATGGGCTTTTGAATGGCCTCTAGTTTAATCAGAAAAAGTTAGTTATATTCTTTGGTATACTTAACCCATTGTAACTCTTAAATAACGAACACTTTAACCTGTTTTGCTATGGAAACAGAAGTTATGCACTAGTGATATATCCACTGTTCCCTTATCCCAGTAAATTTTCAACCTGTTAGCCTGTCTCAGTCAAATTTGAAAAGACTGTGCCCTTAGATACATTACTGTAAGCTTTATGGCAAATAAAGAAGGGAGATCACATTGCTTTAGATCTCTTATGCAAGTTAGCTGGGTAACAATTTCAAGAACACCTAAATTCTATCATAAGTCATTGAAATACAACTTTTATTCTGAACCTTCTGTTACTTGCTCTGGATATATTCCTTTTGAGACTGCTTTTTCTTAGCAGTTGTATTTGCGGATGTTTAGTGTAGCACCATGCTGTGATGGGAAAAGCTATCTTGTTAAAGGAGTGCACGAAAAGGCACTTCCTAAGGATAATAAAGATTGAGGTGTGTATCTGCATTAGTAGAGCTAGAAACCTCCAAAGCATTGTCTAGCCCACAGTACTACGTGTTTCACTCTGCAGATATGCTTCTCTTACACTACAGTCCTTGTTAATGTAGATTCAGCCTTAGCAGAAAAAATGAAAAACAGTCATGATGTGTGATGGATAGTGGGTAAAATAGTAAAACAGAGGCCTCTGAGTGGGAATTAGGGGAACACTTTTTCATGGCCTGAAACCCTTTATTTTTGTCTGCTTGTATATTTGCAGCAACCTTTAGCACTTACTACTGAATATTTCACATTTATTTCTTTACATTTTTAACACTACTACAGAAGGACAGTATGCGGCACGTCAGCTAATGGAAAAGATATTCATTGGCAGTTTCAAAGTATATCTGTATTTATTATAAAATAAATCTTCATGAAAGTATGACTTAAAATCTGTCCCTATGTTAATCTTTTATCAGCTGTACTCAGAATCCTAGTGAAGTATTTTTTTGTGAATTACTTGTTCAATTTAAAGGTAGTAATTTCAGTTATTTAATAATGGAAAGTACTGCTGCCTCAGATAAATTTCTATGCAATGTTTTTTAAAAGGTCTGACAGAAATATCTGAATACATAAAAAACAATACTGTGAATTTGTGCTAACTGAAGTGTTCAACATCTTTAAGTCTGCCAGGCACTGGCAGTATATTGCATATGAATAACATAAATGGGAATTTTGCTATGACCTTATGTGAGAGTTAGATCAAATCTTAAAACTCAGTGTTGAGAAGACTGTACATAGCCTTCACAGGCTTCTAATGCTTTGTGGATGCTAGTTTCAAACAATTTACTTATTTTTGTAGTCAAAGGCAACTTTAACTTCATCTATGGGAAGACCAATGACAGGAGCTATGCAGGTAAAAGTTTCAATATTTACATTTTATATTGATTTGGAACACTGAAGTTTTCTGGTGTTTGGTTTTGATACAACTATTTAAAAGTTCATTGAAATAATACAAATTATTACTGTTCTAATTTTCCTTTTTTGAAAATACTACTGTCAGAAAGCCTGAGAGTTGTGATGAGTATTTTATTTGAGCACAGGGTTGGAAGCAATACCAGCATAATGATTTTTAACACTTATTGACGTGCAATGAATAATTTTTCATTGAAATAGGAGAGAGGTAGATTCTCGTTTTCATGTTTTTCTTGTGTACTTATACTCTAATAAGAATCTGCTGCAATTTACCAATGACTTCCCCACCACCACCCTTAAGTATATTGACTTAATGTTAAATGTATCTATAGCCACTATATCCTTTTGTGTCAGCCCAGGTGGGAAACAGGAATTATCAGGGAGCATCAAGAGTAGGGCTACTCCCTAAGGGAAGGCAAGCCAGGACTCTAAAGGGAAATTGCATGGCCAGCAGTGCAGGGGCCTCATCAGCCAGGACCCAGTCCCACAACACCTGAGCAAGGCAAGTAGGATCCACCCAGAAATGGCAGCCATGTCCAACCAAAAGTCCAGAACAATATCATGGCGATGAGGCGGGCCCAAGGTCAAGCCAAAAAGTCAATGCATAAGCCAGGGTTAGGACCAGTGATTGCTGGCCAGGACCATAGTGACAAGGCAAGGCTAAGAGCAATCCAGGAGGTCAGTCTACAGGTTGAAATCTGGACCAAGTGACTCTGTGGCAAGGCATAGCTGTGGCTGACATGGAAACCTCCAATAAAGCTCAGGCAGGGGCTGAGGGACCAGGATTGAGCTTAAATAAAGCTCCTGGATCCATGGGTAGGGTGTGGCTGGAGACCTTAGGTGAGTCTGGTCAGGGCCATTAAGGTTTATTAGTGCACTTAGTGTCCTGACAGGAAAGTTTAATAAGCTGGCTGGGGTCAAGACATTCTTGTGTTGGGAGGCATTGTCTGGTAAAAAGTTACAAATACAAAAGAATTGTAGTTTGTTTGTGCCTCTCTTGGTTTAGATCAAGCAAAATATTCTGATCCATAATCCCATAGGATTCTCTTTATTGTCAAGAAAAATTAAAAAAGCAACTGAGTTCTGAAACAGTGTGACAGTAAGCTAGAGTACGTTACAGATCTCAAGATGAACAATTGTTAAGAATTTTCTAAAAATAAAAGATGTTTGAAATTAAGTATTCTGAATACATAGAAAATTTACACAAAGTAGTAAGTGTTCCTTTGTGTCAGTTACAGTTTCCCAATACTGTTTGCTCCTCTACTCTGTAGGCAGTTATGATGTATAGTATTTGAGAAATAAAAACATTTTAAAAAATATTCAGTTTACTGAGGTGGTAACAACTGATTTTCGTATTTAAAGGTTTTGTAATATGTCACTGATGTCCATACTGTCCACAGTCTATTTTTAGGAACATTATTTTAATACATCTTCTTTTTTATTTAAGGATGGGGTTGCTCGACCAATGACAGCAGTGCACGCTGCAGGTTACACGAAGGCAGCTGTGAGAGGTACAGTTTGTAGAAATCACCAGCTGCCAGAGGGAGATGTTATTTTACAATTTTCAGTACTCTGTTAATTTTGCAGGTTCTTCATTTGATCCTCTTGGCCAAGCAAGAGGTCCTGCTCCACCTCTGGAAATGAAAAATTCAGACAGGTTTGTTCAGTTTTGCATTAAATTATTTCAAAGCATTAACAGCAACAAAAAAACCCAACCATGGGTAGAGTTTAAAAGCAACCATGCAGTTACAAAACCTTGAGGGGCCAAACTCTTAACTTTGTGGAATAATGCCACAAACATTTGTGCATATGGTTAGCTGATTTGCCAGAGCAGTTGCACTGACTTTCAGGAACGTCTGCTTTCAGTGATTTCTGGTTCTGACTTGTAGCTCAGCAGCCTGGATGTAGTTGTTGCCACACAAATGCTGTGATACTTACATAGAATTGTGGAGGATTATAGGAGAGTGTGTGACAGGCAAGGAACACCATGATTCATGCAGCTCTCTGGGAAGAACTTGGGGGAATTTGCCTGCCGTTTCTCCCTGTTCACTCTGACCTTAGCATTTGAGGTAAAACTGAGGTTGTGAAAGTTTTGCAGGCTGGTGTGAATGTTGGGGAGTTCACTCAGAACAAGTCATTGAGTTTTTCAATAAAAAAGTTGTATTCTTCAAATATAGCTATGTAGGAATAGGGAATCCTACTGAAACGTTTGATTATTTAACTGAAGAAAAAATCTAGATGGGTAACAACATTTTATTAAATTCTGCATTTGCAAGCTATACTTTGAAGTTATCTATGCAAATAAAGGTTCAATTAATTGCTCTTAATATTTCATTTCACTACGTGTTTGATTTGAAAGTTTTAGCAGCCCATCTGTTTGTTCTGTCATTACTTCTCCTGAACAAATTGAGCCCATGAAATTTGCATGTCTGTCTTGTTCTTGGAAGAGGATTTATGTTTTCTTAGGTCTCTGTTCTCAAATTAAAAGTGTGAATGTGTTATCTTTGGAGGATCTTCTCTGGGCATAGTTTCACATTGTATTTTCTTTGATGGGAAAAACGATTTAATTGTGACATGTGATACATCACTGTTGTTTTATTGAAAATATCCTGTATAAAAGCTTAGTATTTGCAATTATGTTACTAGTGTTAATCCTTTTATTGTTTATTTTAGTTCAGAAGAGAAGATTAGGCAGTTGGAAAAAAAAGTGAATGAACTGGTTGAAGAAAGCTGCATTGCCAACAGCTGTGGAGACTTGAAATTGGTAATTTTCTGGATTTCACTTCACTTTTGCTTTTATGTGAAGAACAATTTGTATAGATAGATGTTTCAGACTGCCTTGGGTTCAAACATTTCAAATTATTAAAATCATCTTAATTCTAACTTTATTATGACTCTTCTAATCCAGTGATACATTGTATTGCCAAAAAAAAAGGTAGAAGCTGTATTTCTTGTGTATAGGTTTAAGATTTCGGTGTTACAAAAAATCCCTTCCCTGTATCTCTATTGGCCTCTTCAAACGGGTCTGATCAATTAGTCACACTGGCACCGATTTTCCCAGTCTAAGCTATGGACTCTATGGGAGTGAGTGACCCTTCTTCAATACCAGGCTTGTAATTGGCATCTTTGCAGCATTTGATCCTCAGATGTGTAAGGATCTTGTACGAGTGACATTCCATTTTCTTGATGTTGCTTGGGCTTTTTGGATAATGTAATTTTCATCCAGGACTGGTGCTCAGCACCAGGATCAATCTCGCTTAAGCCACCTCCACAGCACGCTTCTATGTCAGGGGCTGTTTGGGCCTATAGCGTATGGTAGACACAATATTGCTTTTGTTGCACCATAAGGGGTCAGCATCAAGATGAACTATTTCATCTTTCAGCCCTTCAGACAAGGGGACCTTCCAAGCTAAGCAAACCCAAAAGTGCAAACACCAGTGTCCTTCATAGCACAGTGGCAATAAAACACATTAGCCTTGGGTTCCGGTGTATCAAAATAGCCTCTAACTCTTCCTTCTTAGGACCAGGCTTATGTTTTATTCCATATGCTTTGGACTGGCTAGCTCCAGCTCCTAAACTACCGGAGACAGAGCAGGCTCAACTGTTAGAATTAATGAGATGCGTTGGGTTCTTAGGAATGTAGACTTCCTTTGTGCTCATCCATTGCCCTCTCAAGTTGATGGCATCTGATCCATAAGGGGAAAAAATTAACTAGAGCTATGAGAGATGATGTTTCTTGCTCAGCCATCTGAGCCGCAAAATTTTTTAGTCTAGGAGTGTATTCTGAGGAGGTATTGTTAGAGTACAAGAATGGGTAAAGCATCTTTCCTGAGCTGCTTAATACTGTCTGATACAGATCCTAGGCTAGATGGCCTTTGGTGTGATCAAATTCTCATGTTTTGGAGACTTAAGAGCTGCAAAATTCATTACAAAGGTTGCAAATGGTCTGAGCCTTGCTACAATTTGGGAAAATGGCACTGTTTGTCCACTGTACGCGATGTCTATATTTGTGAATCAATCAATAGGTTTGTAAATTGTTAGCATGGTTACTGGCACAGTTTTGTCCCAGACTAGCATTTTTCTAAACAGTTCTTAGACATGATTGAAGTTTACTGTGGATAAGGAACTGTTTCCAATTGGAAGTTTCAATGTATTTGATCTGTTGTAGAGGGTACTAGAGCAATGTCATGTTAGTTAGTAGTGGTTAAATAACAGGCTCTAGCCCATTTGATTTACATCTAGTATAGATGTAATTAGTGAGTTCAAGCTGTTTGGACAAGTTAGCACTTTCAATAAATGTTGTCTTTTTGTCTGACACAAAGGAATATTTTTCTGTCCACACTTTGATTCAGACAATTTCAAATATCTCTTTAGGTCTTGTGAAATGTGGTGGGTACAGCATCATTTGATCTTACTTCAGCTGTCTTAATGCAGGGGGAGTCTTAGCTGCAGTTTGGATCTGTTAAGAAGCATGCAGTCAATCTTTTGATGGATCTTCTTTGTTCAGAAGTCTTTGTCTTTGCATTGAGGTCTAGAATTGATTCAGCTCTCGGGAGTCACACTGGACCCAATGACAGTGAGGGCTTTCTTATCTTGAAGGGACTTTATATTGTCCAGTGCTCTCCACACACAGTGAAGACCTCCTTAGCTCTTTTATGCAAGGTGATGTTGTGTGCCTATGTGATGCTTCTTATCAGACTACATATGTTATCCTTACAATCTTATCTATATTTGGTGATTTTCTTAAGTAGTAATCTGTTATTTGCATGTTTCAGGCCTCCTGTAGGTGAGATATTCCATGTTACAGTGGCAGGATCTGCCCTTTGTTTGTAGAGAAATATCCAGTGTTTCATTAAGAAGCATACTTGGTTCAAGGTTTTCTCCTCTCTTTAAGACAGCCGTTTACCTTTGGAACTAGTACAGAAAGAATGTACTTTTGTCAATGATTTTATGTCTCCTGTAGTGTGAATATTTTCAAATACAGAATAGGACATTTACCCTATTAGACTATGACTGGAAGATTTCAGTTGCCTTGAGGACTGTCCTACAGACCTATCCTAATTTATTTCTGATATAATGTCTGAATTTCACCTTCATTAGGAGATGAGCCAACCTGTTTTGTTAATTTTTCTTGAGCCTCTTGCATGTATGGCCAAGAATGTTCTTTGTTTCTTGATGTCAAAGGGTTGCTTCTTGTGTAGATTATACCAGACCATTCTGAGGGTCCTTTAGGATGTTCGTGTTAGTTTCTGACGAGTCCAGCAGAATATCCATTTTCCTGCAGAAGTCATCAAAGTTGCTAATTCATTATCTATAAAACAGCCAAGTAGGATTTGCCTTCTATCATAAGGACTAAGAATCAAGCTATGTCTTGAGAAGTACTTCCTTCACTGCTAGCTGCCAAATAGCTACCTTGAGTGCTAGCCACTACTATTTTAACCATTGCACCCTTGCAGAGGCATACAGGACTGCTAATGGCACTTGTAGACCTGTAGCATTACTTGCATGAAGGGTCTTGACACCAATCTGCAGAAGATTATCATTGGGTAAAATAATAATTTTGGAGTTACTTAAATTGTGAATGTACATGTGAAATACCACTTGTGGATAGATAAAAAGGGGAAGCAATTTACCAGCAACCAGAATTAGTCAAGGTGTATGTACAGTATACTTTTGTGTAACGTGTGTTTACTTCCTGCCTTCACGTTCTTCTTGCACTGGGATTCTGCAACTAAGGAAACATGCCAAGCCTAAACACTCCCTCTTTTTTCTTTTTTTTAAACACTTATGTGCACTTTCTATGGTTAATACAAGTACAGTAATCTTCTAGGGTTTTAAGTGATTATGGTGTATATATGTGTGTGACTATACTTCTCTAAAATTATACAGCTAAGCAGACTTAGATTAACTGTATGTCTGCTTCTTGCTAATTAACACCTTTCTGTGGGTTATATTGCTGCTTTTCAGATTCAAGGCATTGCTAAATTCTAGTATTTTATTTAAGGCTCTGGAAAAAGCAAAAGAGGCTGGAAGAAAAGAGAGAGTATTGGTGAGACAACGTGAACAAATTGCTACTCCAGAAAACATCAACTTAGACCTCACTTACTCAGTAAGTGCTTAGAAATCTTCAGCGAGTGAAAGGTGTTGGTAGCAAACCTCCTAAAGAGACATTTCAGTGTTTGCTGAGTGTGTGTGTGTGTTGTAATGGTCCTAGCAGTGTACCAGATCAGATATGGTAGGTATCTAGATTTACATTCTGGTTTTCAAATTATTAGTAGACTTTTTTTTAAAAAAAGGATACAACATACGTAAAAATACTTAGGGGGAACTTAAAGTTATACTCCTGGTAGTGCTGTAGAGAAAGTTATTAACAATTAATACATTGAGTTAAGCAGACCTAGTAATTTACTTTACAGTGAAGTTCAGAGTAAAGCTGGGGGGAAAAATGTGGAGGTATTTTACCTGACACCAACAGAACTTCTGTTTTGAAACAGCAGTTTGGAAAAAATTTCTCCTCATAAACTGAGTGACCACAGGTAGTAGGACCATTTTCCACATGTTGGGAGTCATAAATGATGCACAGTTTCTGAGAATTATCTTGTATGAATGTTTTTTAATACTCTTGAATTATAACATTGTGTTTACTTAGGTTTAAGGCCCAGTTAGCATGACTTTTAATGGTAGTTATTTAAGTACAAAAATAAAAGAATTACCTAGAACAAGTAGATTTGAAACTTGTTTTCTCTATGTCAATGTACAAGAACAAAGATGAAAGATTCCAATTAAAGATGGGAAGCTTAAAACTGGTAAAAGCAATACTTCCAAGGTAAATTAGTTGGAAATTATCTATTATGAATTCAAGTTTATTACTGTTGAGAGAACAACGTTATTTTCTTGTACCTATAATTCCAATTTTCTATAGGTCCTTTTCAATCTGGCCAGTCAGTATGCTGCTAATGAAATGTATGCTGAAGCACTGAATACTTATCAAGTTATAGTGAAGAATAAGATGTTCAGCAATGGAGGTAGGTCACATTCCAAAGTGGATTAAAATTGGTAGTCAGGCTTTCAAAATAAGGACTTCATCTGTGTGGTGTTGGCTCACAGAGATCTCAGCCCTCGTGTCTGCCAGTCAGAGTGGATGACAGATGCTCATAATCTCTGACTTGGTATAACTTAATGTGGTTTGGCTCTCCTACTCATGAAGTCTTTTCTTTCCATAGGCTAAGCTAAACATAGAGTCAAATATATCATTTTCTCATGCAGCACACACTATATTGTCTGCTCTAATACTATTTTTTTTTCTTTTGACTCAGCTTTCCCCTTCTGAAAGCTTCTTTTAGTATTTTGCACATCTTTGAGACTCCTACAGTGCATTTTTATCAGAGATGCTTATTTGCAGCTGTCTCCCTGGAGAGGACTATAAATAATCTTTACCTTATCCCTCAATTCACAATCAAAATCGGAATACATCTTACATTGATAGTTCTTTTCTAGGTTTCATTACTACCACATCTCTTTCTGAGTGAAAATTCACAGAAGGCTGTTCTGTGCAGTGCTTCTTTAAAGGGCCACTGGTACCCTATAATGAAGACAAATTTATTAAGAAGTTGTTCTACTCTGTCACTTTGAAACAATTTTAAAATGCTGTAACTATGCTTTAAAAGGCTATAATTCATTGACTTCTTTTGATAGGTAGGCTGAAGGTGAATATGGGAAATATATATTTAAAACAACGGAACTATTCCAAAGCTATCAAATTCTACCGTATGGCTCTAGACCAGATTCCTAGTGTCCACAAAGAGATGAGGTGAGTTTCTGCTAGTAGGCATGGTTCTGAAATACAAGTTTCGGATACAGTATGATTGGATAGTTAAAAATGTAACCTAATCCTGATTTCTTTATTTAGGATTAAAATAATGCAAAATATTGGAGTTGCATTTATTAAAACTGGCCAATACGTTGATGCCATTTCTTCATTTGAACATATAATGAGCATGTCCCCAAACCTGAAGGCAGGCTTCAACTTGATCCTATGTTATTTTGCTATTGGAAACAGTGAGCAAATGAAAAAAGCCTTCCAAAAACTGATTGCAGTTCCCTTGGAAGTGGATTATGATGACAAATACATTTCACCAAATGTAAGTTTGAACAAGATAAACTGTCTTTTTATGGTAAATCAGGAGAAAGGGGGAGAGAGATTGAATGCTTGGACTAAACTGAATACGTAAATCCATGTGTATTTATGTATCTAAAATAACTTTTTTTTTTACCAGCATGAACAGTAGTATGGCAGTACTGCTCAGAAGTATAAAATAATGTTGAGAACATTCAGATTTTTTTTTCCTCAGAAGATATGATGTACATAAAATCCACACCACATGATTGTCTTCATAACAATTCTGTTGAAATTCATCTGGGCTGACTTACATAGCTGACTTACTGCTTTGCCTCCTTTATTGATATAAAATTTTAATAAAATATTTTAAAACTAAAATAAAGGGAGCAAAGCAATGAGTGGGTTAGTGCAAGTTATCTCAAATGAGTGCTAATAAAACTTGTAATACTGTAGTGTTATTTTACAGAAGAAAATTTTAGTAAAGTTTACAGATGCTTATTTTAGTTCATTAGACTTTGTTGGAAACTGGACTTCCTTTGTACAATGAAACCAGCAGCTCATGATGTTAAAGACAGGAAAAATGATTGATAGGCTTAGGGTCCCTCTTAGAAAGGTCTTCTATAGAGAGATAAAGGCAAGCCCTTTATATTCTCTTAGCAATCTTTTTTTCAGTGATGCAAAGCTTCCATTTGCAGTCCTCAAGATCAAAGATATAATTAGTTTTCAAATTATTTGCAGCTTAAGAGTAGCTGTTGCTTCCTATTCTCCTAGCATAAGCAAATAAAATTTAATATATGAAGCATATATATTTATATTTAATGATAAATATGTATATAATTTCTTACATATCTTTTATATAAAATTTATATATATAAAAATAATTTCTTATATTAGAAATTATGTAACAATAGGGGTCATTTAACACTTTAAACTGCAGAAGTTCTTTCTAAGCATAGGCAAGCTACAGTTTTAACAGACATTCCAAGCTCTGTATTTTGTTATGAGGAGGTCAGAGAAAAGATCACAAAGTTTCCTTCTGGTCTTTATTTTGTATAAATCTATGATCTAGCCCCAATAAATGAGGAAGGGGCGGCTACCCAGCATACCTGCATTAGTTCTTTTAGAACTAAGAGAGATACGTGATAGGAACCACAAGATGATTATGTGAGTTATTGTAATGAGAAGGTAGCACGAGTCCTCATCTGCTGAATACCACTGCAGTTCAGCAAATGCTTAAGCATGCTCTTATTTTTAAGCATGTAAGTAATCTCACTGTGATTTGCAGCCTTCCCAGTCCAATACACATGACATTACACCTATTAACAATCCTAATGTGAGCTATGACCACATACGTGAGCAGAAAAACAGGATTGAAGTAGTTGTAATGCCAAATTTCAGATTTTTGTGGTTCGAAAACTACTTTAAACTGAAGCTAGCTTTTTGAAATGTGAAAAGTAAATAACTGACATTATAGACTACGTAATTTGCATCCATTTATGTTTACAGTCATATTGTCTGTAAAATAATGAAAATGCATGTATACTGACATAATTTGTAGCTGTTTTGTCCCCCTCCAGGATGATCCACATACAAATCTACTGATTGAAGCCATTAAAAATGACAGCTTAAGACAAATAGAACGTGAGAGGTAATGGTGGAGTCTATTCTTTCTTGACTGTGGTGCCATGGATTCTAGCTCCTGAAAGTTTTTTATCAGTCTTCTCATGCGTCCACAGCTCTTGTTATAAAAGTGTCCTCATAATTCTTAGGAAAGAACACGCTTGGAAGAACCGGTTGGATCACTCAGTTTAGTGTACTGCACTGAAGTAGAATATCTACCCCAAATGCTGCAGGTTACCCTGCTTAAAATTTGCAGCATTGGGTTTTTTAAAAAATACAACTACAGTGTGCAGTGAAAGGAAAACAGAAAAAACTGAGAGCTTTATCAAGATATGGGGCAGTAGCAGGGGACTGGTTAGATTGACTTCTAAGATTGTCCTGAGTGCAGGAGGAAGCAAGAACAATATTTGGTTATTTTTTGTATACATGTTTTTGAAATGGTGACATGTTTGTGTGTTGTATTTTATGTTGGTTTTTTTTTTGTTAGGAAATCCATGGCAGAGGAATACATCATGACAGCTGCTAAACTCATTGCACCGGTAATTGAGACATCTTTTGCAGTGGGCTATGACTGGTAAGAGTCAAGCAGGGCTTCTCTTTGTCTAAATTATATGCCAATCTCTCGCGCTAGTTATGAAACCAGATTCACAAGCATAAACAGCCTGGGAAACACAGTTTGTTGCACATCTCAAACATAGCATCCAGGCTATTTTCAGTTTGCCTCTGTAATGCTCTGGAGAAGAACAAAAGAAAGCATTACAGTCTATTCTGTGTTAAAGATTAATTTCATTGTATCATTGAAACTCAACTGTCAAATTATACATTTTGAACTGGTCTGTATTAGCACAAAAACAGCTTCTTAAAGTTCAACTGAATTTGAAAATTCAATTTGAAAATTCAAGAACTTTTAAAAGTCTTGATAGACAAATGCTATACAGAAGGCAATGATCACTACTCTTTACTGTAAGTTTGAAGGTAGCATAATGAAGACTCGGGGTGCCTGAGAAGCTTTCACTACTCCATAGCATCATTATATAAAACACTGGAATCTAAATATTATTAGAAAGGTTTATTTGCATTTCATTTATAAACATTAAGTTTATAAAAGTAAACTTAATTTACTGTTTCTTAAACATTTATACAAGTGTATACAGTGATAGGCTGCTGATACAGTTTACCATTTTGATTTTTGTATCCACTTTATTTTTCAATTTACAGCTTAGTTTTTGCTTTCTGTGGTATTTTCTACAGCAGAATACTCTTCTCTTAAAAACAAAATAAAATAGACACACTTCCTATAAGGACAGTTTCAAAATTATTAGTATAACTTTTCAAGATGCATTTTTAACTAGTTCTTAGTTTTCTATTATACGGACTTTGATATTTTTAGTATTTTACTAAATAACTTCCAACAACATTATTGGAAAATAACATGTACGCAAATGAAGGTTGTGTATCTGCAGCCACAACATTACTAACAGATATGTTCAGTGTCTGGGAAGTGAAGGAAGTTTGATGAGAAACGAGAACTTTTTTTTTTTTTTTTTTTTTTGCCAGTTAGGATTATTTTCAAATTTTGGAGGTCCTATATTATAATTTACTAATAAAGCTGTTTGTACTAACATGAAATAATCTCTCACACAGACTTGTTTAGTCTGCTAGAGTCCACAAGGTGGTGTTTGATGGTTTAATAATCATTATAAGATTATAATTTCCCTACTTTTGCCATTCTGACTTATTAGAACTTAAACAGTATGTCTTACGAAAATTAGCTTGCTGCTTTATAAATTGTTAGCATGAGTAAGTCAGATTTGTTTGCTCTGTATCTTGTGGTTTTGTTCAAGAAAACTGGAAAAGGTTGTCAGATATTCAGTTTCCTTGGTGCTATCCACAAAATACTTGTCATGAAGTAAAACACTTTCATATCTGTTCTGGCTAATTAAACAACTTCTGGTGAGATGTGTGGGATTGTTTTGTGTATATCAGGACAGATTTACTCTCTCTTCTTCTAGGCTGAGGTATTCAAGCCCAGTGAAGAAGTTTAACCAGCAGTTTGAGCTTGGTTTTCTAAATGCTACACTTTGTTATGAGTCCTTTGAGTATTAAATGTGCTTTTAAGGAGACTAATTTTATTTACAGAAACAAAGTGGGGAAAAATAATCTTCAGATTTCATAACTTCTTACTTAAAATGTGACATAATCTTGGGACTATTCTGTCACATTCCATAAGGAACAGTCGGATACTGAGATCTCATTGCATTTTATGGTTAAAAGATGTTAACAGTAGTAGTTGAAAACAGGTTTTTGACCCTTCTTTTATTACAGATGTCTTTGCAGAAGTTGCTTTTTTTAGTATAATTTTTCCTCCAACATCAAAAGGCATTTGTATACTTCCTATAGAGACTGTCCATATGCCAACGCAATTATAGCAGCAGGCAGTTTGTTAAATTAGTCGACTATTAGAAGAAAAGAAAAAGGCTTCCCACCACTTAAAAAAAAAAAAAAAGTGGAAGCGTTTAAAGAAGCATCCCACAAAATTGTTCATTTAATGTGCTGAATTCCAAACAGTTTGAGAGAACAGTATATGCGTACAATAAATAAAGGTCTTGCTTCAAATGAGTAGGCAATTTTAAAGTACATCACATCAAACCCTGGAAGATGGTGCCTGCAAATGAACATCTGAACTGTCTGCTGTGTTCTGTTCTGCCCTCATTTTGCAGAAGACCCTAAGCCAAAAGTAACTGGGGGACAATCAGATAGAGGTTTATTATTATGACTTTATTATGTAGCTCAGCGACACAATGTGCAGTCTCTGGCTTTGTTCACTAAGCTGGTTTATGGGTTTGGTAGTATATGCAACAGGAGATCAGGTTCGAAAAATCAGTTGATAGAATGTATCCAAAGAAAATGGTTTGAAAAATTATCTTGGTCAATATCTGACATCAGGTATCACTCAGTGATGGAAAATACGTGATATTTAGGCAGCTGACTCAAAAAAAATGAGAGCAGAGATAGTATTATTAAGGTAGGTTATGGGAATAAAATGTTTTTTCAAATATTTTTAATCAAAGTGCTCTTTGCCTCTGTAAAGAAAGAATAGCTAAGAACAGCTCATTTAGGAAAGCGAATTGGCCGCAAAAGTATATAACTTAAAGTGGCATTTGCACAGATGGATTTTGTTTATCTTTATGGCTTGCTTTCTGTTGCAGGTGTGTTGAAGTAGTAAAAGCTTCCCACTATGTAGAGTTAGCCAATGACCTGGAAATAAATAAAGCCACTACTTATTTGCGGCAGCAGGAATTTAACCAGGTATAGTAACTTTTCCCATTACTACTTTTTAATACTGTATTGGCAAAGATATCTTTCTTAGCCACAGCATGTTTTTCAGCAAGGGAAAGAATGATTTATGCAAACATTATAATTATATTGATGCTGCTCAGTAAAATAACTTTATAAAAACACTGACGAGATGAGTTTTATCTAAATGAAATTTCTGCCACAGACGTTACAGTGAATGCCGTTCATTTCAAAATTAAGACACCTAAATTTAGTTATCGTCACTGGGTGTCCAAGCTGTCATTACAGTTAATGGAACTGTAGCCAGTACAGTCAACAGAGCCTAGAAATCATGTTGCTAATCAACGTGGAGGTGTTTTCGTTAGTATGAGCTGAATCTTTCTCTCAGGTTGGTGATAGTACCAAAATACGCAGATGCACTGTGTATGTATCATTGTTTATGTTATGGTATTCTCACTGTTCCCTATGTACTATAGCATTCCCTGAAATACTATAATCTGACCTTGAACTTTAGTTAGCCCTCCTATCCTTCCATTGAAATACAAACTGGAATTAAATTAAGCATCTGCTCTGGAGCTTGGACAGTTCTGCATCTCTTACAAAAGATTGCCCCCCTGGAGGGCACAGAGGGCTAGGGTGAATCACCATTACTGAAAAGATACAGCAGTTTAAGCCACAGCCTATAATTAGCAAATGAGAAAGGTCATAGGCAAGATACAGTATCAGTACTTCCAAGTAAAAGCATGGCTCATTGCTCAAAATTCATTAACTGGCAGAATTTCAGAACATAGAACTACCAAAACCTTTGTGATTTTACAGTTTTTATCATGCATATTATTACATGTTCCCTTTTCATTGTTTTGTTATATTTTTAAATATACATGTGAAGTAACTTTTGACTATGTTAAAATTACTTATGTGTGTTTATGTAGGTAAGATCTCTTTATGCAACTGGCTGTCCAATCACTAGTTAGACAAATTTCTGCCAATGAATTTTATGCTGAATTGCCTCTCTTGCTAATAAGTACAGCAGGCTGTTAACTGTAGCTTTCCTTTTCTATGCATATAAATTGCCAGTGTAGGTGTAAAAATTAATACCACAACTTACCATGTTTAACTTGGATGCATTTTTTTGCTCTTAATCAAATTTTTATACGTTGTGGGACAATTTATAATACCAGGTTTTTGTCAAAATTGTCATGTGATCTTTTCTTTGCCTGTGAAAAAAGGCTTGGTTTGAAATGTGAGCAGTTGGAAAACAGCTTCATCTGAACAAAAAGAAACTCAGATATCTGACAGGATTTGTTCAATTTCCTTCCAACATGCACTGTTCAGTACATTCAATGATAGGAATGCTGAATAAATAAGAAGGAATATAGCAACCCCCAGGTTTGCATGAGTAGTAAATTTGCAACTACTTGCAAATCTAGTAGATTTATTGATGATAGCTTTTGGAGGGTGAAAGTCTTACAGGTAGGTAAACAGTCATATGATCTCAAGAATGTACTATTTTGATGGTAATTTTTTGCATTTCCAGTTAGTATCCAGTATATGTTAAAAAAAAAAAATCAGTTCTCAGAGGTAAAATGAGACACAGGTGACGTTTCTTTGGAGTACTCCAGTGGGGAGAGAGGGAGGGTGTTGGACGTTAGGAGTAAGTGGAGAAGATGCTCTTTTTATTTTGATTATGTGATAGAAGACCTTTAACCTGCACTGGAACTACTTTAGTAGAGTGGGACTGCAGAATGGTGATTGCAGAGTCTTTTTTTTTTTTTTTTGTTCTAATAAAACTGCAGCTGCCACTTATATTCATCCTGTCTGTCTGTTCATCATATACTTACTAACTCACCACCTGCTTAACACACCTTTGGCTGAAGGACAAGAATGGAAACTTTTTGAAATATTCCGTTTCAAGGCTGCAAGTTTTATTGTGTTTCAAAAAAGAACTGAAATAGATTTCTGCTGTAACTATAATGGGCTTAACTATGTACTCATGATAATAAATATGATATTTAAAAACAGTCCTAGCAAAAAAAAAAAAAAAATTATAACTTCAGGGTGAAAATTACCACAATATGTCTGGATTGTATTTTCTTAGTAAGGGGTTTTGTGTATTGGATATTTTGAATGTTTTCTTAATTTCAAAGAAAAACTTTGAAAATTAATTTAAAAAGAAAATTCTGCAGGTTAGCCATGCAACTCCTTAACATCTCTGGCAGACCCTGTTTGGGTCAGGCAAGCTGCTTTGAAGTTTAACTTCTGTAAGCAAATAATTTAGGTACATTGGAAACATGTCACAAAGAATAATTTGGACAATCTGTGTTTTGGTTGTTGAATTTAAGTAATCATTATTGTTGGGATTAAAAAGTTAGAAGTTATTTAGAAATATATAAATTTAACTGATGATACAGTGAGAGCATTTCTACTTTGCAAGGACAAAAGGAGCATTGGTATGGATTTTCATCCTAGGGCTCATAATTGCTGAAATGGTTCAAGAGACTTGCAACATAATTTACCAGTAAATTCACAGAGTTCAGAGTCATACGAACTTTTCATGATACATAAAAAAGAGATGACTTCGACTCTAATTTTTATCGTCAAAGGTACCATTTAGCAGTAAAAGCAAAGGTAAACAAATCAGCTACAATGGAAAATGGCTTTTCAGAAAGTGACTTTGAACTCTACAGCTTTAAGTTCACTAAAAATAAGTTCCATTGTAAGTAATGCACAGCTTTTACTTGAAGAAGCAAGTTTTTGCTTAAGAGTAGAGTACCTCAGATATCGTAGTGTTACATCTGTAAATATTTGGGACCACTCCATTTTT
Source organism: Theristicus caerulescens (assembly GCA_020745775.1). Lineage (NCBI taxonomy): Eukaryota > Metazoa > Chordata > Aves > Pelecaniformes > Threskiornithidae > Theristicus > Theristicus caerulescens. The sequence continues at coordinate 113,217,683 of CM036559.1, read as the reverse complement.
GGAGAAAATCACAAATATATGTAAAAGTTTTTAAATTATCATCGTTGAAGTCTTACATTTCAGAGACCACAGAATCTAAATCCTGACTTTTAAAATGCTTTTCTTGATCAAAATTGGTGTTTTTCTTTAGAGAATTTTCTATTATTGGGAGAATATTACAATCTTTAGTAGTTGATAGTTCTTGGGTGGAATGTAGTTGACTAAATCAATGTACTACATCTAGCTGTATATACTTTGTCATTTATACGTCATTAGTACAGTCATGTTTTTTTCTGTAAAGTAACTGTAAAAACAGTATGTATGACAGTCAATTAAAACTTGTTTCCTTTATGTTTGTTTTGGCATTCCACATACAGTATCATACATTCACTTTGATATGTAAACAGCAGCTTATAGGTTTCATGTGAAGGAAGAAGGAAACTTTTGAATTGCTAATGTTGATGGCTAAATTGAGGTTGCCAGATCTGTGTTGTAATAGATGACAGAACTGGGCTCACTGTGATATTCTAACAGTTTGTGTAGTTAATGTAAATATTTAGTGTAAAGAAGCCAGATTTTCTTAATAATTTAGTCTGCAGTTACAAATGTTATCACATAGTCAATGGAAAAAAAAAAAAAAACCCTGCCTTTTATTTCAAAGTTTCTTTGATAGTTTATTAGCTATAAACTTGTTTACTTTTTGTCCATAAACTTCCTTATTTTGAAGTTTATGAAATTTATTTTTTATGTAAAAGATTAAACAAAAAATCTTCTAGCCTCAGTCTTCACGCTTGAGTGCTTCCTAAACTTAGACAGGTGTCATCTTCTTATTACACAAAACAACTGCAAGTTGAAATCCAATCCTACACTGTCTTGCTTATTTTTTTAATATAGTGTGTACTTTTTTAGCTTTTTAATGAAAGTTTTCATGTCAGTCCTTTTGTGTTCACTTAAAGAACTGGAAAAATAGGCATGAGAATTTTAAGTAGTTGACTAGATTAAAAGCAAATAATATAAACTTGTGTTTTGTATGTATAGAATTATCAGATATCTGTGTACTTCAAGGTAGCTGTATCTCATCTAAATTTTGAAGAAGTAATAAATAGCCAATACTATTGAAATTTCATGACCAAGATTAATATTATGTATAATATAGAATTACTTCTGTGTGTACATGCTTACAAGTGTGTGTTACAAGCTCTAGTAATTACCATGTATATGAGTTGATAATTTTGGCTCTTTGTTACTGTGAAGTTGATCAATGCTTTCTGAAAGAATTTTGGTGTAAGTTTGCTTCAGTGGGAAATAAGTTGTTTCCAAATTACTTCTAGGCACTGGAGACTTTAAAAATGTTTGAAAAAAAGGATAGCAGAGTCAAGAGTGCAGCTGCAACAAACCTTTCATTCCTTTATTATTTGGTAAGTGTTTGCTTCAACAAAACCAGTTAAGAGCTGCAGTTTATGTAGCAACTTCTGTATCTTTGTAGCAATTTTTGTGTCTGTCTAAATAATCTCTGTAAAAAAACAAGAAACTGCGTGTTAGAGGAGTTATTCTGGAACACCCGTTCTTGGCTGTAGTTGAAGTTTGGAGCACATCCTTTGTATCCTGTTGCTGGGAGGAAGAGTGAGATTGAGCCCCAGCCACAGAAGTATGCCTGCAGTGTGATCTGTGCAGAAGCTCAGCAGCTGCATTTAAAACTCAGGTCCTGAAGACCCTGGCTGAACTTCAGGAACATGTGAAGTATGTAGCTTAGGCAGGTGTGTTTGTGCATGAAGTTTGTAGGCTATGGGGATTTATTTTTGTTTTTTAAAGAAATACTGCTTTGTTGCAACACAGAAAACTTCCAGACTGAATGGGACAGAGTGGCAAAAGACATCTCAAGTGTTAAGTTCTCTGAAACTTGAAAGAGATGATTGGTCTTATGCAAATACATAAGGAATATTTTAGGACTAAAGAATGTGTTACTTTTTTCATCTTTAGTCTTTCAAAATTCCACTATATCAACTGTAAGAAGCCACAGCTGCAAGAAAATTTACTGATGAATGACTAATACAATGTTTGTTTTGTTCATGTAGGAGAATGAATTGACACAAGCAACTAACTATGCAGATTTAGCTGTAAATTCTGATAGGTACAATCCAGCAGCTCTAACTAACAAAGGAAATACTGTTTTTGCAAACGGAGACTATGAAAAAGCAGCTGAGTTTTATAAGGAAGCTCTCAGGAATGATTCCTCATGCACTGAAGCACTTTATAATCTTGGTAAGCCAAAGGTGCTTTTGTGATTTAGCTTTTGTCTAAAGGTAACACTAGTGTTTCTGAGAATCTGGCTTTCAAAGTTTTCTTGTATAGAAATATATACTAACTATTACTACTTTATTCAGTAATTTATGTTATAGCAAGGTATTAATTTGTATGTCCTATCTGTTCTGCAAAAAAATACCAGTGTTAACAACATCAACTAGTAATTGCAGATGATTAAGTCACTTTAAAGATAAAAATTTCTACTATCCACTAAAAATATACCAGTTTTAGCATTATTAAACCGAGTCATTCCCCTCTAAAAGCCCTCCTTTTCCCTCATTCATCTTGTTCAAAAAGTGAGATTACGTATGTTCTTGATCTTTGATTACGTTCATGTTCCTTGTGTTTATCAGTTTGGTAAGTCATACTAGCTGCTAAGAATTATAACCATGGCTCTCAAGAATAGACACCATCGATGTCAAGGCAGTTATACTGCCTCTGAGTACCGTGTTCCTATTTCATTTTTCTTGGTTATTCTGTCAGTTAATATGCTGAAGTAATCTTTTTCTCATTGCATTAATACTGTAACCTTTATTTTTTAGGTTTAACATACAAGAAGTTAAACAGAATAGATGAAGCTTTAGATTGTTTTCTGAAACTCCATGCAATCCTTCGAAATAGTGCCCAAGTCCTTCACCAGATAGCAAACATGTATCTTTTTCTGGATTATGATAAGGGGTGGTGCTTTTAGTAAATTTAATCTGAAATATGTGTTTCAGTCATGACATGATGACTTAGAAGTTTACTGTAGTGTCCATTATAATTAGGATGGTCATGCATAGATTCATTCTCTGACATTTTTAAAAACGAGAACAGAACTTACAACCTTCTTGGACATTTCCAGTGAAGCAAGTGAAGAAATACATAACGACTGTTCATGTTGCAGGGAATACATTTACACTCAATATTAAAGTGTGTCCTGGAATATTTAAAATGCTGCTGATTTTATTATGAAAATAATGTGGCAGATGTAAGCACAATTGAGTCAAACCTTTGAGAAAAAAAATTATATAGTTAATGAAAATGAAATTCTGTTCTGAAAGCTGTTTTCAGATTAGTTAGTGCGTGTAAGAAAATAATTGTCTCCCAGCCCTGCAAAAACTCAACAGACTGAAAAGCTGAGGAGGGGAGGGGTTGGCTTTGCACATCACCAGTGATATTTTACACTATGAATTTTTTTTAACAATGCTTCTGAGGATGTGCAAACTGTAGTAAAATCCTCCCCAAGGCAGAACAGATTCCAGTTGCTGTACTGCACTTTTAATAATAGTGAAGGTAATAAAAATATATTTTAGTCAGTAAAATAAGTAACCTCCAAAAATACAAAAGGGCTGTGATCTCTGTTCCTTGCGTAGCCCCTTTACAACAGCATAAATGGCCCTGCAACTCACAGTTCTCATCTGGGGGAGAATTTCTCTGCTCCACTGTTATGCAAAACTGCTTTCCACCAACACTCACAAGCTTTTTCCGTGAAGGGTAGGGTGCAGCAGAAACTGAAAAAACATGTTGGGCAGTAGCTTCAGCTCACATTGCTGCAGAGGTCTGAGCTGTTGTGCTGCTCAGGGGGTGACTGAGGAGGGGAGAGCACACTACAGGCCTAATTACAGCTAAAGCTGCCTCTGTTCTCTGGACCAGAATCATATGCTGTCTGTGCAGTGCTTCTTAGACACACAGCAGAAAATGTCACTGCAAGCAAAAGTCTGTTCTGATAGCAGTTTTACCTAATCACTTACTTTAGGACAAAATGATGTATTACAAAAAACTAAGCAAGTTGTAAAGGCTACAAATAAATAGCCTGGTTCTCACACTTCATTCTTATAAATGAGGAAGTCAAAGTAAAATAAGTGACAGAGAGAGAGGAGAACCGAGCCCAAGGTTCTGCTGAGCCCAAAGTGTTTTTATGGTAAAAGAGCAGCCAAAGCCTCTGAATATTTCTCTTTCTTCAGCTTAACAAAAATACTTTCTGATACGAATGAAATTATGAAAACAATGTGTAAAAAAAAATCCCAGTGTATCTCCACGCTGCAGTGACCGGCATATCTGTCCAGCATATGGATTACATTATGTAATATAGTAGGAATTCTGAGTAAATGAAAATATCATCAGCGTCAGTCCTTGACTGAAGAAAACACAGATATGAGATCATGGAAGATCCCAATCAAGCCATAGAGTGGCTCCTGCAGTTGATCAGTGTAGTACCAACTGATCCACATGTACTTTCAAAGCTAGGGAAATTATATGATAATGAAGGTGATAAATCCCAAGCTTTTCATTATTACTATGAGGTACTTGCTCTTTATTGCTTTTCCAATGCACTTTGTCATAATTTAAAGAAAATTTTGTCATAGTTTCCTATATCAAATTAACAATTGATTCACTTAAACTTTTTTAAATGTCAAAAAAAAAAAAAAGAATTGGGGGGAGAGAGAGTTGGCAAAATCTTTTTTTTTTTTTTTTTTTTTTTAGTCAAATCCAAAGGAAACGCATAGCCTGTGTTTCCACAGGGTATTTGACCTCAGACTTTCATTTTTCATATGGTCATCGTTTACATTGACTCCTAACAATTTTAATTTAAAATATAGTCTGAGATGAAATAAAAAATGGATATAATAAATGTAATTTTAAAGATGTGTAACATGACTGCATTGATTGGAAGCTGTATCTGTATAATGGATATGGAGAAATATATATAATGTGTTTGCGTTTATGTAAGTTTATATATTTTAATGATACAGCTCCACATGATATATACACAGGTGCCTAAAGATAGGCATCCTCTCTCATTTCAAACCAGGTATAGTACTGTCTGTAGTTTGTAGATTCCTCTGTTTTAGAAACAGGAATAAGACAGGAAGTTACTTTGCTGCAATCTGAGAGGTTTTTTTCTCTGTGTAAAGCAAGGATGATCAAAGGCTGTGTTGCAATCTGAATACTAGCAGAGCTGTGCTGGATGATAATTGTGCTGCCTATTTCAGTGGGAATTTCTAAAAGCCAAAAATGTTATTTATGTACATATGTATTTCATAGAAAAGAATGCTTTTAGGTGAGTTTTCCAGCAGACTGATTTGTGTGTGGAGTTGTACATGTATTAGTTAGCATTGTTTAATGTTTTAGGTACCTTATTCACATGTGGACATGATCTAAGTAAACATTTTTGCTGTTGCAAACTATTTAAAATAATATTTCGAATAAGGCTAGATGGAAAATGTGACAGACTCATCTCAGGTAACTTCTAAAAAGCATTCTGTAATTAGAAAACTTGGCATGCTTTTTTTTTTTTTTTTTTTTTCAGGATTACTTAGTATAGCACACTACTTCCATTCATATATTACATGTTTTTGGCATCTGGAGAATTAAACACTTGAGTAAGATATTCCAGAAGTAACATAAAGATGTTGTTTATCACTAAAATTGTGTTTCTTTCACCTTTCCTATGTTGTCAGTCATACCGGTATTTCCCTTCAAACATTGAGGTCATTGAATGGCTTGGAGCCTATTACATTGACACTCAGTTTTGTGAAAAAGCTATTGAGTACTTTGAAAGAGCAGCACTTATCCTGTAAGTAATTATTATTTTATGCCTACTCAAATGTTTTGTGATTGGACATCCATAAGTATACCTAGAGATAAATTAGTTGGATTACTTTAATATTATAAGCAAATACCAGAGTTAAGAATATTTGGGGTATTATTTAATGTTCTCAACTTTCTGTTTGTTTACAGTGTGTTTTTGCTCATACTCTGCAATTTCAGTGTTAAGTAAGATCCTCCACTGGGCCCAAGATAGTGTTAGGTATTAGAATCTCTTTTCTCTGTCCTCTGCCATTAAACACAGCTGTGAAGTGGGGAACAGCTCTCCTAAGCCACCAAGACCTCCTTCTCTATGGCTTTATGTGAAATATATCCTTTCTATTATATTTTCATGCGTTGTGGATTTGATGGTTTAGATAAATGCATCTCTTAGCAGTTCTTGCTTCATTTCTGCTTTTCACATAACTTCAATTCCCATAAAACATCTATTACAAATAAAGTATAGAAGTAAGCAAAAATGTGCAGTGCAGAATTACCAATGGTTAGTGAAAATAACTTGACAGATCAAATTGATCCTGATAGAGATATTTGAAATATATTGAGTTTAGTTCAGCAACTTAATTGCTGAAATTGTCCTTTAGCAGAATATGATGCACTTAAGAAAGTATATAGGCCATATATTTTATTTTAGATCAGAAAGGGAGCTTACCAGACAAATGGTTAATAAAAAAAAATTTGGTCAAATTTAAATCTGTAGTTCAGAGATCAAACAGAATTCTAAAAAGACATGTATATGGTGTTTTTATTTGGAAACAAATATTTTTCTATATGTTCATGAAGAATTTTGTGTTAATACACCAACTAAAATTCACGCAACTAAAATTCACACCAACCAGTGTGAATTTCTCTATTTTGTGTTTGGGGAAACCTATCAAAAATCAGGCTAAGCAAAACTCAGTTATTGCTTGTCTTGTGATGATTAAAATTTGACATTCTTTTTGTTCTGTGAATCTAAATGACGTGCATGAACAAGACATGCGAACAAAAATTTGTACAATATTATTCAAGGAAAGATTATACTGTGAATAGGTTGTTAGAAGTTCAGTAAAAAATACTAATTCTGGTTTTGAAAGGGCTTGAGTTAGATGAGACATTAATTATAGAAGAGAAAATCCAAGGTTTAAATAAGGATTAAAGATTGAAACAAAATAAATAAAAAACCATAGACTTCACCCAAATTGTGGTATAATCATAAAGAAATAGAGATGTAGATTAGATGAAAATACACAGAAGACAGTTCATATAAATCACAGTTCACAGGTTTGCTAGTATTCTTTTCAGTATAAATACTGGCCACCTTAAAAAAAATTGTATTTTAGTCAAGCTTTGAGATCGCATATGCTGGCAATCACAGCCTTCTTAGAAACTTGGAAAGAAACAGCTGAAACTAAAAAGAACTATTTCATAATCTTGTTTTGGCAAAAATCTAAATATTTTATGCTTCATGTTGCACTCAGTCCATGTGTAAAACATGAAGTATGTGGGTTGTAAAGTACTTTTGAATAATTGGCATATGAAATTCTTCATTATTATTTGCAATTGTAATCTATCTGTAATACAGAGAAACTATTTCTGTGGGATGAGATTGTTAATAGTAGATAACAGAACATAGATGTTTTGGTGTTTATTTGGTATTAAAAATAGAGTCTAGATATGCTAATTAATGAATATTAATGTTGGGTTATATTGCTACTAATTGTAAATAAAGTTACATTTTAAAGTTGTAGCTTTATTTTAACTGTGACCAGCATTTTTTAGTTTAACATTGTTTAGTGTATTCAGCGTTTTAATCACAATAATTAGGTTTTAAACTGCATTCTAAGATAACATGTTAGACAATGAATTGAGAAACAGTTTTTCATTTTTTTTACATTTTACTAGCATGCACAAATATATCATTAATAAAAGGAGTTGTGCAGCTAATGCTGGCTGCTGACAATTTATTCTCTCTAGAATTTTCATACTGAACTGCGTAATAAACTTTATTATGGTGTCTGCTTGGCTGCCTTTATTGTTTGCAGGAGACATGTTCAGCTAAAACTAAAAAAGGTGAGGCAGCTGTCTTTCATAAGCTTGTTTGGCAACTACCAGGCAAACAGATTATTTAGAGTTAAAAATGGCCTGTGCTGTGTCTGGAGGGAAAAATTGAAGAGAATAAGCGCAAAACTATTCTGAAAATTTTAGCATACAGTGCCTTTGGAATATGCTACTGTTGAATTGTAAGCCACATGTGAAAAGTGCTTTGGCTTATAGAGCATCCATACACTGTTGACATGAAAATTTCCTAATTTCCACATTGTCTTGATAAGAATGAGGAAAGAGTCCAAGAGTTTTGTTGTACATGCTCAAACACCTCAAATATTTTCTCTGACCATATTTATCGCCATTATGCACTAAAAAGAGAAGGACAGGGAGCAGCTAGGGCATCTAGAGGATGACACAGAGGAGAAGCCAGAGTTCAGAACTGTCAGTGGGGAGTGTGCTTCCTGGCAGGGATCCCTTGGGTGCGCTTGGGACCCTACTGGTAGGACGTCCTTGGAATACAGTTTAGCATTTTGTTCTCCCCCATTGCATGGTTCTGTACCTCAGACAAAGATTAGTGGTTCACGTGTCAGGTCTACTAATTGTGTCTGGCGCACAGAATCATGAGCAGGAGAAAGACTATAATATAGGACTACAAATGAGTGACACCGAGGCCTGAACACAGGAGCATGACGCAGGGGTAAACTGTGTGTGAACTGAACAGGCTAAATTCTTCCTAGGAAGGCAATATGCCAGGTGAAAAATTTTAAGAGTAGTTTAATAGTAGGTGCTTACCAATGCTATGCAGATTATTTTGCTTTTCATTGTTTGGCAGTGTGCATAATTTTATTTTATTTATATGCAGACCGACACAAGTGAAGTGGCAGCTGATGGTTGCCAGTTGCTACAGGAGAAGCGGTAAGTTCTGTAACTTTTTTGTAATTGGTTGGAGGTTTGTAACATTTTTTGTAATTAGTTGGGGTTGTTCAGCCTGGAGAAGAGAAGCCTGGAGAGTATATAAAGGGGGCTTATAAGAAAGGTGGAGGGAGACTTTTTACCAAGGCCTGTAGGGACAGGACAAGGGGCAACAGTTTTAAACTGAAAGAGGGTAGAGACTTAGATTGGACATAAGGAAGAAATTTTTTACAATGAGGGTGGTGAGACACTGGAACAGGTTGCCCAGAGAAGCCGTGGATGTCCCATTATTGGAAGTGTTCAAGGCCAGGTTGGATGGGGCTTTGAGCACCCTGATCCAGTGAGAGATGTCCCTGCCCATGGCAGGGGGGTTGGACTAGATGATCTTTAAAGGTCCCTTCCAACCCAAACCATTCTATGATTTGTTTTATTTTGATTGATGTTTTGTTTTGTTTTGTTTTTCTTTTGATCTTTTCTACCTGATGGGAATACTGGTCCTAGTTTACTTGAACTGAAAGTTCACCTAAAAAAACCCCCAAACTTGAAACTGGTCAAGTTTTCTTGAAAATTGAGTTACATATTATTTTGTTATGAATTTTCTGTGTATATATAATAAAACATGACTTTTCTTTTAAGTCCAGGAAGTGTGCCTGCACTGACTTATGCATGAAACACTCCTTATGCTGTTAAATAAGTAAAATAAAGATGATACTACAGCATAAATGATCTAATAGAAGGGTTTTTTATGTAATTATACTACCATCTGATCTAACATAAGTAATTAGATTTTAAAGTTGCTTAATTCCCATTCCTTTTCTACAGCAGGTATAATTTTTCCATATTAAACTAGTATTTGCATTACACAAACAAAAGACAGTCTTAATGTGCTGTGTTTTCTTACTGGGAATATAATATGCCAATAAGCAAAATGGAAAGGACTAATCTTTCTGGGTTTTTTCATCACCTAAAATGCTTTCAAGGCACTTGATGGTGTAAATGATACTCTTCTTTCTTGCTGTCCCATTTTGTCACTTTCCTTTATGTTTCTTTGAATTTTGCAGAGCAGCCTTCCATTATAAATAAGTGCATTTTCTCACTCTGTTCAGTTATTGAATACAACAGTGAGAAAAGGAACAGGACCTAGGAAAGTCACTGAATTAAGAACAGCAGCACCACCCAAAACTAGACAGATTAACTGTTTTCCCAGCAAAGAAACACAATGGTTTTGTCTGCTTTATAGATCATTTATGATTCATTGGCAAAATTCCCAGCTTATCACGTTAACACATAGCAGGTCAGTTAGATCTCTACCTCACACTAGGAAAATAAAAATAGTGATCTCAACAAACTTTTTTGTAAGATATTTTATGGATACGAGGTTTTAGATTCACAGGGTCTATCAGACCTTTCCATAATAATCAAGCTGAGCCAAAATTGAAGGCAAAAGTCTTAAAGAATAATTACTTTGCTACCAGACCTGGGCAAAGGAGAGACATACAGTATTCTGATGGAAGGAAGGGTAGGCAGAGCTCAGCTGTTAGACATTTCTATTTGACCAGTCCATACATTTGCAGCCTCAGATAAGCCCTGGTATGCTTGATACAGTTTGTGTAGTAGATGTGTCACAGAACAATGGGCCAAAATGCAGGGCAAAAAAGGGCAAAAATCAGGAAGCTCCTCTTAATTAATTCTGTTATTTGCAGAGTAATTTGGACTGTTTTCAGATGCTCTTAATTTTTACTATCAGTAATTAAAGAATATTAAGTTTGGCTTTATCAAATTTGATCTTATATTAAATCATGTACTCAAACTAAAAAGATTGAAGTGATGTTAAACTGTATCAATTTCTCATCAGATATTCTTTTTTGTGTTTGGATATGTGGATAGGAGATGTTTGTTTTGTTTGCAGGTAACTACCAGAAAGCTCTAGAGAAATACAAAGTAATTCACAGAAAATTCCCAGAGAATGTTGAATGTAAGTTTTTTTCATTGAGTGGTACAACTATCCAAGGAAACTTTGTTACATTGAATATGTGTGTTAGTAATTGTATGATGTAAGTATTTTTCATATGAAAATACTTTAATGAACTAACATTTTTACTCATGCTAATGCTGCATGCTGTCTGTGACAACACTAAAGTGTGATGTAAGAAATATTAGGATAATGCTGAAGAAGAGAGATGAAAATTAACTGTAGCGGATTGGTTGAGTTCTTTCTCATACATACTTTCTAAACTTTATAACTATGTTACTTATTTAATCTTTCTTATGATAAAATATGTGTATTTTTACTTCTAGTCCCTGCTAGTTGAAACTCCTGTTGTAAATTTCTAGGTATGAGAAAATATTATTGTTAAGTTTTACCAAAGCCAGACCTTCCAAAAGAATGTAGAGGGTGAGATTTTGTTGTTGGGTTTTTAAGTATAGTTGGCCAACCAGTCTCTAGAAAATCCATAGAGAATTTCAAACTAAACTACAGGAAACGCAGCTTTGAAGAGTAAGACATTTTGCAGAATCAGTCACACCTGTACTCTAAATGAAAAAGCCCTGTAGAAAATAGGGGTTGTCACTGGTTGTGAAAACATCCTCTTACATCCCACACTGTGCCTCACTAATTCCAAAATACGAGGTTGTCGCCAACAAGACTATGCTTTTAAATGCTACGTGGGAAGAACATTCACTGTATTTTAAAATAAAATTGTATCGTTCAGCTTTAACAAACATATTGCTTTTTTAAAGAGGACTCGTAGAGCTCTGTTGTACAAGAGGAATTCAATACTATGACTCCTCAAAGTTATAAGCAAAATATCATGTTGATATTGGTCACATGTATTTCAGAGGGGTAGAGTATTTAGTAAACCTTTTAGAATGCTAATATTTTTCTGAATGTAGTTTCTACAAATTATGAAATGGAGGGGGGAGTTGGACAAGACAATTGAACTGATTTAAAAGTTTACTGCTGCTGAAATAATGGTTCTTCACTCATCCCTCCCTGGCCGTGTGCTCCCAACCATCTTACCTATGCTCATTCTGATGCTTATCTGATCCCTCAGTGAACAAGTTCAGCTCCTTAAATCAGCAGAAAACTAACTTAGCACAAAAAGAAAAGAACATATTTGTGAAAGCAGTCAGGAGGGTAATGGTTCATGTCATGCTTGTTTCTGCTTCAGAGGCAGTTCTTTCAAAGGGATGTTGACAAAGACATACGAATAGCAACAATGTTTTCAGAGTTTGATATAGTGTCTCAGGAGACTGTTTTTAGGGTTCTTTTGATTCCATCATACAGTTATAGTCGATCTTCGTGTCTGGTTTTTTTTTTTTTTTAATTCTATAAATACAAATCTTTAAAAAATCAACCACAGCAACAGAAAAAAACAAACCATTCTGATTCACTTGGCATTTGTAAAATTGTTTTCAACAAAATGCTATTGATGGTGGCTCCTCAGTAATAATTTAGTATCATTATTATGCTTTCCAGTTTCTAAAATATTTTGCAAATGTCAGGAGTTCTGAGCCAGATGAGTTAGTGTGTCTTGTGCCTTCCACATATATAAATGGTATTTGTACTGTTCATGGGTATAGACACTGCATCACAGAAAATGTTGAATTATTTGCAAAATATCACAACTTGCATAGTGATACTGGACTAGAGCCACCTTGTATTTCCAGTTATTTGCATTGTTTGCCATTCTGTATGTCCAGTTCTGTTCGGGTGCACTTGCAGTTTGACCTGCTTGTAAGCCTTTTTTTTTAACAATGTTTTGCTTTTCAATTAGGCCTCCGATTTTTAGTTCGTCTCTGCACAGATATGGGGCTGAAAGAAGTCCAGGAATATATGACAAAGCTCAAGAAAGTGGAAAAATTAAAAGAAATAAGAGAGCAGGTAAGCTTGTTTCTTTCTGTGATTATACAGTAGCACTGTGTACATAGATGAAGCTAAAATAGAGTTTATGATACTTCAAGATAAAACATGTATTAACTTCCTGGTTTAGAGAGGCTTGTGTTTTGTGTTTTTTTTCGTTTTTCGTTTTAAATTACTGATCAGCCTTATATCTGTCTGAATGGTTTTTGAGCACTGGATTTTCTGTGCTTTTTAAATACTAGTGAAAGATGGGTTATGTGGATGTGATGGGAATGCTGGAGCCACCCGCATAATTCAATGTCTCTGGAATGTCGTCTTTCCTACTTATTTGCCAGACTGTATAAGTGTATTTATGAGCCAAGTAATAATGCAACTGTAGGGAGAGAAGGGGAGCCTAAGAATTTGTCCATGTACTAGAACTCCTTTTTGCTATATACGAAGCTGCAACATTGACAGATTACATAGGTAGAAGTAAATTATTCATGTTAGTGCCAATTTTTAAACCGAAAAATATTTCCATGGAAAAGCTGCAGGCTGTGAAAGGTATGAGATCATAACTTGTGTTCTGTTCAGAGGAGTGAGCATGTGTGCATGTGCACGTGTATGCATCGTTTTCTCACTATTCCTGTGATAAAGTAAGATTTTAAAATTCAAATCAGCTTCTTGTTTGGAAAGCATTATCCGTGCTGTTGAGCTGCAAAGTGTTCAAGCTTGCTCTTCCTGTCCAGTGAACTGCCTCAAAGCTACATAGTCACATTTTAGGACACATTAAGTCTTACCTAAGTTACTCTGCTCCTAGTAACACGTACTGGCTCCCTTTTGATTTCAGATAATGTGTAAATGCATCCTGAGTTACTTCACTTCTACTTCAATTCCGGAGAGTCTGAATGTGCACATGTACATTGGGACATTTTAAAAACAAAACTCACAAAGGGAAACACTGATCAAAGGATTCCAAAGTTATGCTACAACCTTACTTTGGGGGGCTAGTTGAAGTATATTGGTTTGGATTTTCAGTAAATGTAAAATTTAAAGCACTTGGAAAAATGGACAAAAGAAAGCAGTCCACAAATGTAGTGGGGCTAATATTCCTACGTCTCCCCCATAATGGTATCAGTAAGCAAAACAGATGACCAGATATAACGTTCCTATTCTGCAAAACTCATAATTAAGAGATCTGTCTGAAGTGGGTTAAACAGGCTTTGCTTAGTTTCTAGGGAATATCAGTTCAATGTCAGTGATATACATAGTTCTTTACAATAACTTCCAATACCTCAGTGCTTTACTCAGGAAAGCTCAGAGATTAAACCAGTTAAAACTGGATTATTTTACAGTTGGTAAGAGAGAGGTCCCTGGAGATGGAGAGGTTATCTATTTCCTTGCATATAATTCCAGCATTTTTTACACCGAAGGTGTTAATTATGTACCATAGGTCTGCAAATGTTGAGGATTCTAAGGAAAACACGTTTTTCCTTTAAGAAAGTTAATGTTTGAATATGTAAAAAAAAAAAAAAAAAAAAAAAAAAATTGTCACATCTATTCCTGTTTGGAATGTTGGAAGCCTGAGCTTTCCTAAACACATTTCTGTACTTTCTGGTGGGGAAAAAGTTACCAGTAAAATATTTAAAAGATTAAATAGTCTTAAGTTATTTAAGATTTTAGTAACCCAGAAATTATGTTTAAATTATGGTTTTGGGTTTTTTTTTTTTTCATTCTGACTACATTGTGTTAAGGGACTTCATTAAGTAGTACCTGAATGACAGAGATATCAATGGAATCCAGTACAGATGCATGGTAGCTCAAGTTATTGCATAGTTGTTTTAGACTGTTCAGACTTTAATAGTGATCGTGATTCAGCCATGACATGGAAAGCTCACTCTGTGTATTTTAAGTATTCCTGTTTAAGAGTCTGGTGACTCTATCCTGTCACAAAAATAACCTTGCAAAGCAGAATCATAGAATGGTTTGGGTTGGAAGGGACCTTTAAAGATCATCTAGTCCACCCCCTGCCATGGGCAGGGACATCTCTCACTGGATCAAGGTGCTCAAAGCCCCATCCAACCTGACCCTGAACACTTCTAATGATGGGGCATCCACAGCTTCTCTGCGCAGCCTGTTCCAATGTCACCACCCTCATTGTAAAAAATGTCTTCCTTATGTCCAATCTAAGTCTACCCTCTTTCAGTTTCAAACTGTTTCCCCTTGTCCTGTCCCTACAGGCCCTGGTAAAAAGTCTGTCCCCATCTTTCTTATAAGACCCCTTTAAGTATTGAAAGGCTGCAATAAGGTCTCCCTGGAGCCTTCTCTTCTCCAGGCTGAACAACCCCAGCTCTGTCAGCCTGTCCTCATAGGAGAGGTGTTCCAGCCCTCGGATCATTTTCATGGCTCTCCTCTGGACCCACTCTGACAGGTCCATGTCTTTCTTGTATTGGGGACCCCAGATCTGCATGCAATACTCCAGGTGTAGCCTCATGAGAGCGGAGTAGAGGGGAGAATAAATATCTATGATGGCACTTCTAATTAGTCAAAGCTTTAAGGTAGATTTGCCTAAATACTTTCATATAGCGTGTTGTCCAGAAAAGAAAACAGGCTTTTAAATAAAAATAAGCCTGATTCTATTATAATTTAAACTAAACCAATTTTCTTTTAAGCAGAGAAAACTGAAATGCAGTAGGTTTAAAAAACCCAAAGAAACCTAAAAAAACCAACCCTCCCACCCCCCCCAAACCACCACCACCAATAGAAATAAACCAGGTTTCTAGTCAGCTCTGTCAACTTCATCCCTGCAGGCAGGCCCATGCTTCCAGCCTGTGTGAGTAAGCTCGGTGAGTTTCTGAATGGCAGCAAAATTCTGCCTCTGTGGTTCCTGGTACATTCTCTTCAGAACCTCTGAAGCCCAATTGGTTGCTTTCTGCTCCTTCTTGCAGCTCCTCGTTGTGGGGGCATGCTCCCATCTCCCATCTCTTCTGGCTCTCTTGTCTGCCACCCTCTGAAGTCTCCCAAGTTCAGTGTCTCCTCAAGGAAAGGAGCAACTTTTTCTGCCCCCCAAGGAACCCACCAACCCAGTTTTCTTAAAAGTCAACACCATTGTAGATGTAAAGGAACAAAGACACTAAAACATGTTAGAGAACACACTGCGATTTAGTATGCTGCCATCCTGTATTAGAAGTTGAGTATCTTTCTGTGACAGAATCTCAACATCAGTGCTCTCTTGCAAACAATAGCCCTGCAGTTCCTTTTTGCTATTGGTATTGCATCTGGGTCCCCGTCCCCTGGCTTGGGGGTTTTTGGTTGTTTGCTTGGTTGGTTTGTGTGTGTGTGGTTTTTTAGTCTTATGTCTACCATCTGGCTTTGGAAATTACTAGGTATTTTTGTCCTAAGAAATTCCTTCTGTCATCCATGAGCATGTAGTCATAAACTATACTTTCAAGTTCTAAAATTATCAAATTTTAATGTTTCGCCACCTAAGTTTCCAATAGGAACACTGGTTTCAGTTAACAATGCCAGATATAGTTCAATTCCTGCTCCCAATTTCAGACTAACCCATGATTTCTCGATTGCACTCAGTAAAGAGAAAATAGACAAATGCTAGTGTAATATACCTACATTTCAAAGTCTGCACACAGACTTTGTTTTCCTGTAGAAATTTGTCAAAATTTGCTATTCTGGCATTGTTTTTCCAGAATAAGTATATCCACATGGAGTTTATACCAAAATAAACATTCTGGAGTACTTATTTCACTCGGTTCTCAAATATAGACAAGTTGTTAAATACTTCCAGCCAAGAATCTGGGAACATCTGTGGGGTTCATTCCCTGTAGAAATTTTTCTCCCTTCCTCTCACAGCATTGGATTTTTACTGTAACCTTCATATGTTGTGGTTTTTGTTTTGGTTTTTGTTTTTTGGGGTTTTTTTTTACTGTGTTAATCTTTCTTTTTCATGTTTCAGTTTAAAAAAGACAGGTAACAGTGTAAAAGTTCACACAACCTTCTTGGCACTGATGTATACACACATTACTATTTATTTCTGTTAAGCAAGCTTAATGACTGAAAATGAGGGACTGATTGGGTGTGGTGTGAAGCCGTGATGATAGGTGCAAACACTGGGGGGACTTACTGCCTTTACCTTCAGGCATCTACATCTGGACTAATCATCCTAAATTTCTTTTGCAGTCATGGGAGAGAAATAGGCATTTTTAGCATAGAAATCATTGGACCTATTTTAAATGTCTGCTTTTAGTATGGGGTGACTTATAAACTACTCGCTTGGAACGTTACGGCAATTAGTCATATGCTTAAGCTGTAGTACTTCTATAATATTTTGGGAGTAAAGTCCTAGGCTGTAAATGCCATGAGGGCACTATCATATAGGAACCACTTCCCTCTGGCAGACAGAAGCTGAGCTTCCACTGGCAGACTTGTCAGTCATTTAACATTTGGAGAGTCTGAACATGCTTCCTGAAGGACTGATATATGCTACTTCACTGGACTGTGAATTGGATATTTAATCCAGAATTCAGAGAACATATTTTAGACTTGAGGATTTCCCAAAATAAATAAGAAGTATGAGAAATTCTGGTCCCAGACTAGATCGCTCCAAGACCATTCCTGGTTTCACGCTAGGCTCACTGCTTTCCTGTCTGACTTCTGTGAGTTTTGATTTAAGGGTTCTTCCTTTTTCAGTTGGCACGAATCTTCAAAGTTCTTTCACTTCTTCTGTGTATTCCAATTTTGCCAGACTCCATGATATTTTTCTGGTGAAAAATGAATTAAGAAGCTACAGTAATTGACCTGAATACATGGTTAGGTAGTGTGCACATGTGTTTTAATCAGATACTGAATTCATATTTTGAAATAAGAGGCAGAGATTACTTTATTAACAGCTGAGTGCTTTAAACACCAAGTTTTTGTACCTACCCATCAAAAAGTCCCTCACTGAGTTGTACCTTCTTGTAATTGACAAGATATATGCATGAGAAATTTGGTGTTTTGCCAGGAGAAGCCAAGTCTGCCATGTGATACAGAGGTATTGCTTTGATAAACTGTTAAAGTTTTCAAATAACACTAAAAAAAACACAGCTGGAAGATGTTTATGGTACCTTCCTCAGTGCAAGAGAGCTGACTTTTTAAACACAGCTTTTAAAGTATTTACCTTCACCTTTATCTTGCATTTAACACTCAACAGCAAATTAAATTTTGCTGTAAACTACAGTGCTGTGCCAAGTATTCAAAATTTAAGATCTATGGAGTGAATAGTTCTTTTTATAGATTTCCCTGCTTCCCCCCCTTGAATCTTTACAATAATAAAACGCTTGTGGGATTTACAAGACGTTAATAGGCAGAGGCTACTTTGAACTTGTGCAAGGAGGACTATGTTGCCTGTTTTTTCAGCTGTACTTTACAAAGGTACATCTGAACTATTTTTATGTATATTCCTTGTATAAATTTTATCTGAAGAAAAATAATTTATTGAGATAGTCTGTTGAATTTCATAGAACTCTAGTTTTATGTAAACATTGGATTTAACACTGATTTTTAAGGACAATTTTGTGCATTGAAAAAACAAGGTTTATTAGTTACAATATAGTAAGCCTAGTTTAATGTTCTTTTACTGTTTTATTAATAAGCTGAGTTTTCAATAATTATCTCTAATGTATATTACTAAATGGGGTTTTTGTTCTGTTCTTTTTCAAACCTTTTTCACTGTTCTCCAGCGCATTAAATCTGGCAGAGATGGCAGTGCACGTAGCCGCAGAGAAGGAAATGCTGGTGGCGGTAAGTACTTAATGCCTCTGCTTAAATATCAGATTTGTCAGGATCCTAAAGAAAATAATTTCTCTTAAAGTGTTTGTAAAACCTCCTTACATTCTGAAATGCACACAAATATGCATTGAGTAATATGCAAGTACTTCACAAATTTAATTTCATACTTTTTGATTATCTCATAGCTGTATGAAACCTCAACTGGTATAGTAGCATGGATTTGGTCTAAGATTTGTGCTTTATATACAGATCTCAGTATATTCCTAAAGCTAAATTTCTACTTGTTTTCAATACTGTGGACTTGAACATTTTTATCCCATTAACTTTAGAATATTTACTATAAGGAATCATGTATTATAACAAAACAGAACATGTAAGCCATGAAAAATGGGAATTCATTGTGTCTTTATTTAACATGGAAAAAAGGGAATTTTGTGCCCCCCATCTAGTCTGTTACATTATGTGTTCATTACAAGTTCAGGAGGCTATTTTGTGCAACCAACTCCGTAATAAGAAGACACCCGTACTATCTTTGAGCTGCTTCTTCCCCTTTGCTTGTTATAGCAGAGTTAAGTACTAGAGTCTTCCATAGAGGAAAGCTTGCTCTCTGACTACTAAGTCTCTCTGCTCCTGTAGATTTACAACGCTGACTTTCATAAATGTAAAACTCTAGCAATATAAGTCTGGAAACTGGCCTGCTTTGTCTTTTCTGCACTAGGTAGTCTGCATATTGCAGAGCTAATGATTTTTCCCTCCCATTATTAAAACCATGAAATGTTAGTAATGTTAAACCTAACAGTTCCCCGCTGCTGCTCTAAGGAAACTAGCAGACTTCAGGCTACTTCAGCCACCTGGAAAGAAATCCATCTTGACCCAAATAGGAAATGGTTTCTTTGTATTCTGCGTTTGGTTTATCTTAATATCTGTGAGTTTCATAAAAAGATATCCCCTATAAATTCTTGCCTCTCTTCCCTTCCTTTTACAGAGAAATAATTTATGGATTTTTTTTTCTTATTTGGTAATTTTATTTCTCCACCTACATAGCAGATGCTTTACTACATTTATCCAATTCTGTAGGGTCATGAAAAGTCATGGATATTACTAGTGTAATCTTAAGATGAACTTAGAATGCTGTTACAATTATGAAGAATGCTCTCCTGGGTTCTCTAAGGGTTAAGAATGAGCATTGGATGCTTCAGAGGGATCTCATTCCTTTTTCAGCTCAATAGTTTCACTAGGGAAGCTTTTAAATCATTTCTTGATATGTAGAAAAAACACCATTCACCTAGGATTGAATTTTACCTGTTCTGGGCCTCAGGCCAAAGTAATTCTTGGGGTAAAATTCCTTATTTTGGTAACAGAGAGGGATGGAAACGTTTCTGGACTCTCCTTTGTTACATAAGCCCTATGATCAGGCAGCCCGCTAGAGGTGCCAGCGAAACAGTAGCCTGAAACAGCGTGGGGACCTGTTTTCTGTCATAAAGTGGAGATCCACTTTGGCTTATAATAAATAGAAATGAAGAGCAGCATTAAGCAGGCAAGGGTATTTACAGCTGTACAAAACATTGCATCAGGCATACAGCCAAATGGCACAAAGGGTCTCTTTTCTTACAGCTATATTTTTTTTAATTATCCCTACCCTCATTAGTGAAAAAGTGCCATGTTATCAGGAGGGAGTGAGTCAGTAATTTAGCAGAAGAGGATATAAATAATGACCAAGCTGGAAAGATGCTAAGAAGACATTAATCCTCCAAACTATCAGTTTGTCAATACTTCTTTTACAGACAGAAATATCTATGGAAAGTTGTCTCTTTTTAAAAATTTTAAAATAAAAAAAATCCCTTCCCCTCCCCTCCAAAGTTGGAACATGTGAGGAACTTTGACTGCAAGCTCTAGTAATTCCAAGGCATTACTCTTTCCCCCATAACCAGAATAATGAGAGAAGAGCAAATGCAAACATTTAGGATGCTAACATGAAGAGGATGAGAGGGTAAGCAGGGTCAGAATTGACCTAGAATTTGTCCTATCAATAATTCTTAGATTGTTGCTCAAGATATTATGTCAAATTCATGAAAGAATGGAAAAAAATCAGAGTTTGGGAACAAGTCTGTATAAGAGCATGTTTGAGAAGTCTCCGTTATACAAATTCAGTGCCAAAGATCCAACCTTTCTGGAAATGACTCGGCAAACAAGCAGAGGTACAAAGAAGGTCCTGTATTGAGTCTGGAGTTAACTTTCTGCTGGGATTCCTAATTAAAAGTTGTGGTGAGATGTACTACTTTTATATATATTTTTAGAAGGAGTCAAAGGCATTATGCATTTTTTAACTAGTAATGTTGACTCTGGGGAACCTTATCAGTGAAGAAGCTGCACGCTCACAGCAACAGATGTTAAGGACTGTATTGTAGTTTGTCTGCCTTTTACTGAGGATGACTGAGAGAAACCTGAAGACCCAAACATTATTTTGTCCAGTGTTTGGCATTGTTCACTTGGGTTATGAGTCTGTATTTTGCAGTGTAGGAAATTTCTGTACGTGGCCTGCGTGAAGACACATACGAAATATAAACATAGGTTATTTTATTTTGAAATCTTAGTACACTTTTGATAAATTAATGGCTTCAAAATTTAAAAAAAAGGAACATTTGTATACATTTTGACATGAATCTTTTCCAGTGGTGTTGCCAAGACCAAAAGGGATCATTTTCCTATACTGTATGAAGGATTTGCCATCATTACTGAACCCAGTGAAGCATGGAATCCTCCTTAGTTTAGTACTTACTAGCTAAATTAAAATACTTACTAGCTAAATGAAGTGTGTATGCATTCCACATATTTTAGGTATGATGCATGTTTTATTTCTTTCCTCTTACCAGCTCACTGTCCCCATACTTGCTGGCATTCCTAACAGTTGTTTTTTTTTTTTCCCTGAGGATTTTGTCCCTATATAGTTATTTATATTAGGAGTACTAATAATTCAGGCCTCCTTGTTTTAGGAAATATGATATAAAATCGCTTTTAAAGAGGAAGCTAAGAGGAAAGAGAACTAAGTCAGCAGGGTTTGTACTTAATAGGACACGTATTACTTTGCCAATATAAATTAAAAGAGAAGGTGCATGAGATGCACCAAAGCATAATTTGAAGAATATGATCAGTGTATGCATGAATGGTAGACAGAATGGAAAAAGGGAGACCAAGAAAACTGACATCTATATCAGTGTCAGGTAAAGTCTGCTCTTGTCTTGCGAGAAGAATAAGCATTAAATCTAAAACGTCTACCCAAAATTGAACACATTTGTTTGCTCATTATAAAATGAGAAATTTTCTTCTCCCCACAAATATCACATTCGTGATTGTCAATCTTTTTGATTCATGTTGGAAACAGATGACATTGGTACACTCCCTTAAAATTCTTCTTTTTAATTTAAAAAAGGAGAAAGAAAAAACCAAACAAATGACAAAATCCTGAAGGGAGCTATAACAGTACATCTGAGTTTATGTAGTTCTCAAAGATTTCCTTTCCAATAATCTTTTCTTGTTTTCATACTCACTTTTTTTGTGTTTTGCAGACATGTGATTGTAACATCCCGAATTTGGAAGTTAGGACACTGTGGCTTTTACTACCCTAAGAGAATTTTACTGTTCAATGGCATAAGGCCTTTTATAGATAAGGGAAAGTATGACTTGAAGGAATACATTACCACAGCAGTGTTTACTTGGTCTCTGCAGTTGCCCTGCTCTCTGAATGGGGAGTTTTGTGCTGGATGAGAGGGGAGTTTTGTACTGGATGAGAGGAGCCATGCAGTCTCGGACAGGAGCCCAAAGCAGCAGTGTTGAATTCAGAAGATGAAAGGCTGAGCACTTTGCATTCTCCTTGTCACCTAAGCCCATCCAGATAAATTTGGGAAGGAAACCACATGAGAATAATTTAGGTGTCTTTTCCCTTTTTCATTTCACCTGTGACGATGTCAGTGGAGAAATGGTTTTGTCCATCCCAAACAAACATCCCATAACCAAACATCCTTTACCAGCCCACAGGGATCTCCTTGTATAATATGGAAGTACATTATAGATATTAGGGCTATAACCATCCCAAATAATCTTGACTGTGATAGAGGCAAGAGATTCTCACGTTACCCTGCAGCCAGGACTTCATGATCACTATATTTTCACTTACATTTTGCCTGTTGATGCCTCATTAATTACAAATCGTTGTGGGATGGTTCCATTGGCTATGTGTGGGGAAAAAAAAAATTTTTTTATAAATAGACAGGGAAAATACCCAAGAGAAGAGAACATCATAATCTGTTTTCTGCATCTGAACTCACCTAAGGAGTTAGCTGAACTGACAGACCATAAACAATTTTCATTCTACAGGATTTCAAATCAAAATGAACTGCAGTGGAGTTAAAAATTGCATCTGCTTCCCATGCCATTTCTCAGTTCTAATATAATATTCTGCCTGCTACGCTGAACTTACTGTTCTCTTTGGTCAAACCAAACCAAAGCCCTCTCTTCTCCAATAATGGTGTCTTCATCCCAAATATGAAAGATGTACAGAGCCGCATTTAAACACATTCTGGATTTAGTGAAGCATCTGTAGTCCTTAAAAGCATTAGCTCACTATGCACCTCGTTACGTAAACATTTTACAGAGGAGGTAGATTACCAAACAACCTTACCCTTTGATATCTTTTCCTGATGAGTAAAATGGTACTAAAAATTCTATTTTATGTCCTTTGTGATACTGAAGGAAATTCTGATGCAGTAGTCTCATCACTGTAATTGCAACTAGTGAGACTCCTTTAAAAATAAATATAAAATCATGGATTCTGTGGGTTGAAGTGATATACACACAGGTATCTTGCTAAGTAGGAAGTACAGAAACACTTACAAACATTTAGAATCTTTTTGCTAGATATCACTGCTTAAAACAGGATTATTCCAAAATGGAATTAATTTTGCAGAATGTTGCTTTATTCATTATTATGCCATATAAAGTTAACCATTTTTAAAAAAATAGGTTTTATACTTTGATTCTTATTTTTAAATTGTATGTGGAGGAATTAGTTCAAATTAGTTTTTGTATGGAAGTTGAGAGTAATGCAGATATAACTCATTTGCAGTTTGAGAAATGTCTACCTGTAGTCCTTTGATTGCAAGTGCAATCAGACAGATATTAACACTCAAAGCTGTACTATTAGTAGAGAAAAACTCTACAAAAAAGCCTTTCATCCAGAGTTTTTATTATTATCTTTTGTCCAAATGTTACCTTCATTTTTTTTTCTGTGTATTACTTTAGTGAAAGTTACCTTCATTCCCATAATCCAAAAGCTGGAATGCGTATAAAATCTCAGCCAAAATATGTATGTATACTGAATAAAAACATATAGATGATTTACCTGCAAATAGAACTACAAAAAGTAATTTCAAATTGAGATTTAAACTTCTGGCAGATCATGTTATATGGTCAGCAGAATTTTTAATAGCTGCCATATTGGCAGCCAAATCCTGTATCCTGTGGCAGAGTGTCAAGAAAAGCCTTACCCCAAACGGCTCAACAACTAGGACATTCCTCCTGAAAGATGGAGCTGTGGGTTTGAACTCCCTTAGGTGAAGGAAGGCATTGAAGCCAGACCTCCTGCTTCCTGAGCTGCTGCCTGACATCTCCGTGTAAGGTAGATGGTGTTGACCACCTCTTATTCTCTTCCAGATGTACATTAAAATGAAAGATGCTCTTCTTCCACATTTTTAGGTATGCTCAGAGCATAGTGCAGTCCATGGACACTTGATGGGGTTTTGTGTATTAGCTTAATTTAAACTAACTGTGGGCTGCTACCAGAAAAGATGTTAACCTTCCCTTCACTCTTGCTGTAGATATAATGGTCATATAGAGGTAAGGTGAGCTGCATTACTTTGCTGATCCACTTGAGAAAAAGTTTTCATTAGGTTAGCTTTAAATGTATCGGTAACCTGCTCCAGCACAGCCTGCTACCACGTCACAGCATGTGGAGGGGGATGCAATGCAGGGCAGGAAGGGCAGGGTGCTCCTTTCTGTGGCCAGGTGGGGCTAGATTGGTAGGTTCAGAGTAAATGGAAGGTGGAACTCCTTACCTCAGGTTGATACAGATGCAAAAATTTCACAGGGGCTCCAGGGAAGACCGAACAAGTTATTGGAGAATAAATCAATCAATCCATTATTAAATATGAAGAGCCACCCCCTTCCCCCAAACACATGCTTGATTTACAAATTCTTGGAGGCTAGGAAATTATTCTTGGAGAGCTACTGTATATGCTTGCTCTTATGATGTTCTTCCCTAAGCATCTTCTTCTTCTTTTGTATGGACAATAAGCCAGTTTAGATAGATCTTTACTCTAACCTAGTAAGGCATCCATATGTTCTTACTGCTTAAGTGTTAAGAGGACACCATGCCCATAGACACTTACTCTTTATAGTTTTTTCCAGGGTGTGTTTAGTCAAGGTGGGATGTACGGATGAATTAACTTGCTGCTTTTGGAAAGAACAGTCCAGCCCCCCTCAGCACTTCTTTTCTTCCCCATTCCTGGTCATATGTTCTTGATGCTTCCCTTGCGCTACTTCTAGCATTAATCTAACCCTTTGGTGAGTCGGTTCAGTTCATTAAACGCAGCAAATAATGTGTTTGGGCAACTGAATCAAGTCTGAAGCCTAAAAAGCTACATTTGCATGAACAGCTACATTTGCTCACTGTAACAGCACTCACAGTTCCATTTACTCTATTGGCTCATAAACAGAAAGGGGAGCTTAGGCAGCAAGGTCACACACTGAACATCCTGCAGGCATCTTGCTGCTCAGGATGGCCATTTTGGGCAACTCGGTCATAGCAATAAGTGCTTAAGGAACTTCAAAGCTGTGCAGGGCAGGGGGGCAGAGGCGGCAGTTGGTGACGTTTAGATACTTCAAGGGTTGGACATCCACTAGATAGGGAGAGAAAAGGGGGGAAAATTTGGCTTCAGATTTTGGACTTACTGCTTCATTCCCTTCTTGGGTGTAGCCCTAATAAAACTTAAGGGTCCTAGGATGTCCAAGAAAGCTTCTGTTTTCAATTGTTTGTTTTAGGGCAGTAAGATGTACAGGTAACTTGCGGGTATTATGTTTATCCCACCCATTTTGGTTTGTGTACCATCCTTTTTTTCCTTCTTTTAGTTAATATAAGATCATTCACATTCCTCTGGTAGTATCACTAAAACCCGTGTGTTTTCCTCCTTCACAGTTGAAAACCTTTGATATGCCATCTTCCTCTTTTATTTTCATTACACCGAGTTCTTCCTTTCTGGAACCAACCAATTAAACCTATGGAGTTTCTTTGACTAGTTCAGTTTTCCCCTAGCGTAGTTTCTGCTGTATTGTTCCTGTCTTTGTATCTTTTTACTGCTTCTTCCAATTTTATTTGTTATTTTGTAAATTACTTGTTTTCCATTGCACAAGACTCTGTCCCTACTGCTATCCTACTCTTTCTCTTCCTGTTAAACATTTCATGTTCTCCTCTAAACTGTCCTCAAAATGTTTTCATCCACACCATCTTTGAAGCTCAGCACTCACCTCCTTGTTGCGCCGGCCTGTCCAAAGCCCGCTGAAATCCAGAGGCGACCCTTTAGTAATTTCACAGCCCTTCGGTTGAGCACCCCCAATCAAATGCATTGATTTCTTTCAGTTTCTTCAAATCCTTCGTTAAGCATTCACTTCTTCCATAGAACCTGTCAATGAGAATTGATCCAAGGGAGGTCAATGTACATTAAAATAAATTTTCCTTGCTTTGAAGTTTCAACGGTAATCTGTGTCTTGTAAACATATTAACTGTTTGACATGTGACTGTATGTATTAGATCTTTCTTGGAGCAGAGACATTGTCTTCCAATTCAGGGCTGAGTAAACTGAAGTCTGTGGTAGTATTTATAGAGAAATAAAGGTTTGTCGTCTTTGTGGAAGATTTTTTTTTTTTAAATAGTAACAATATTTATAAAAAAGAACATTTATAGTAAATAAGACAATGGAAATGTGTCGCCAAGTCCAGACTTTGTAATGAATGTTTGCTGAATGAAACCCATTTTTCGTCCTTACAGATGGAGGACTTCTAATAACAGCATTGTTTGGTGTTGTAAATGAGCATGTTTGTATTTGGCAGCATGGCATGTCCTGCCTTGTAAATATACCAAGCCAAACATGAAACGTTTTCTCCTAGGAGAAAAAAATGCATAAAAATTTGTTGTAGCAGATGAGATTGAAAGCTTGCCATGAATGTGAAAAAGAGATTCAGAGGTGAACAGAATATTTAAAGTGTCTGGAATACTGCTGTGGCAAGAGAATGTTAATCTGACGTTGTCTGGGCACGAGGCAGCCCTTGGAGCTGACACATTCCTTGGGGCCCCACTGCAAACTGAGCTGCCAGCACAGTGTTTACAGCAAGATGCAGGGCCAGGATGGTCTGTATCATATACATGAACTGTGCCTGCCTGCCACACAGGCAGCACATGCCAAATATACTCTTCTAATTAAAAGCAAAGTTAGTGTTGTATTTAACCTTGAGAGCATTCAACAGGTGGATCATACTAATATATTAGTAAGCACACAGACATATGAAATGTCCATATACGTTGTGACAGTGTTTATATTTATCATGCTTATTTTAACTCCAAAATGTGACTGTAATTTATAAGCAACTGAAATGTCAGCATTTGAAGCAGAAATATTTTAATGTGTTTACTCCAAAGTAAATAAGGCTGTATATATTTTTTAAAAATAACTTAAAACACACATGTGTGGACACAGTGTCCATTGTGTTTTAATGACCACTATTACAAATGAGTACTGTATCCATCATGAAAAGATGGTTTCATCCAAATCTTGTTTGACAGATGGTAGCTTAATTTATGTTGTTCTTTTATCATGATTTCACAGAACACAGCAGCATGTTATTTGTCTTCAACTTTTTCTTTTTTTTTCCCAGATAGTGGTGGTACCAAAGGGGAAAGGCTGAGTGCCAAACTAAAAGCTTTGCCTGGAGCAAGTGAACCCTATGAAAGTAGCGGCAGCAAAGAAATAGGCAAGTGGGCATCTTGTACCTTCTTGCTTTCCTGGCCCTCAAAGAGAGAGGAGATGGAAAAAATAAGTTCTTGGAAGAGCATGTATAATTAGGCATTTTCCCCATTAAATAAATGTGAAGAATGGCTTTAGCTTCATTGTTCAGAGCTCACTATAAAGTAATTGTAAATACTAAGAGATGTGGCCCATGTAAATATTAATTACTTTCGATATCTGTCTGCTGCATCCTTTAGTCAGTTCTTGTGGTTCTGCAGTCATAAGTTCTCACTAAGATTGAATTTTCAAAGGTGTTTAAAATCCCAAATCCATGTGGAATGTGGTACTTCCTATAATGCCCTTCCTTTAACCAGCTCATCAGTCTTCCTGTTCCATGCACTTTTCCAAAGTCTTTTTCTCACTTAATGACTGTAATAAAAGAGAAATTTATTTTAAAAAAAGAAGGAAAAAAAAGCTGCTATTACTAGCACTCAGGTACTTCGCTCTTGTGCCATGCCTCGCTTCCCGAATGTGGTATCTTGTTCTCCTCCAGTGTTCATATGCTTTCTGGTCTTCATTTGAAAGACATCTTGCAAATGTGTAGCGCAAAAACCTGCTCTTGTATTTGATTGTATATATTTGAAACAAAGCTAAAATTACTTGCAGCTAACTGTTTCAAATGTATTTATTTAAACCCTAGATGCCTCCTACATAGATCCACTTGGCCCACAAGCAGAAAGACCAAAAACTGCAGCAAGAAAACGAACTGAGGAAGATGACTTTGCTGATGAAGAACTAGGAGAGGATTTGCTTCCAGAATAGCATATGGTCCACTCGTAACTTTTTCTCCTCTTAAAAGTTTTAGCAGAAAAACATTCATCCATGATGATTTTTGTAGTGGGTTTTGATAAAATATTTGTGAAATACTTTGGATATACGGTATCTTACATTAAAAATGTGGATTTGAAGTTGCAGTGTCTTTTACAATTGATTTTTAAAAAATAATGCTGAGGTTATTTTACTCATGCATAAAAACTACACAGCTGTTCAAACTCATTGCAAACTATATCACGTGCATAAAGCTTTTGCTTTCAGAGATACGTCCGATGATAATAGGAAACACAGAAGTCTCCAAAATTTCACCTTTCAGTGCAAAATACCTCGAAGCAATGTTGTAAGGTTGAAAGTCCCATATCCTTCATCCAAAGCCAGAACTTACTTAAGGCCTGTGAATTGACTTTCTGAAAATGTTGGATATGACCTCGGTCACCTTTAAGGCCCCAATTCAGCAAAGCACTTAATACTGATGCTGAAGAAAGCATCTTAATTTTAGTCTATGCTTAGCTGAGCTAGGGCGATTTTTCAGTCTCTAGGCAATCATCTCCTAGCTATTTTTGCAATTACAAAGATGAGGGCTTTTTTTTTATTTGGAATGGTCAGAGTGGGCAGGATTCCAATCTAGTTCAGAATTGCTAATTAGATTTCAGCTTTTGAATCTTATGTTGGCGATTGTGGCACTGGCTACACAGAGGTAGCTTTCTACAGCCTAGGTTGAGTATGTGCAAAGATGTTAGTTACAGAAATCATCATTTTGCTTATGAACTGAACAAGTTTGATCTGAAGTCATTGAGACATGTTAAATAGGAACATGGGGTTCCTGATTTGTGTCACTTTTCAGAGACACAAATATTAGTCAGGTGTTCAGAATTTCCTAATAAATACTTGCAAAACTAGTACACTGGGGTGGCAGGGACTTGTTTTTAAAACATCGGTGTGAGTTTGGTTTAATAGTTAGACTTTGGTTATTACACTTTGAAATGCAAGGATTCAGTCTTCTCAAATTTCCAGTGCTCATTCTCAGTGTTGGTGCTCAGACTGTTTCCTGATTAGTGGCACTAGAAAGTTCTCTTCATATCTTCATGAAGTGTTCTTTTCAGGTTTTAAAAACATCTGCCCGGTCTCATGAGATGTCTCTGCAAGTGGTCAGAAATACTTCTGTAATGGCACAGTTGTAGGAATGTGGGGTTTACAGTACAGTTAATGAGCTGCTTTACATGTAACGGGTTTCCCATGATACTGGAGCAGCACTCAGTCTAGGGCTGTGCAACAGCTTCCGCTTGGTGGTATAAGCAGAGCACGTTCAGTGTGGTCTACGGCACACCCTGAGGAACTCACCAAAGAAGAAAGACACGGTAAGCTCTGGGGCCTGATCCTTCTAGAGGGTGGAAAAGCATGAGAAGGATGTAGATGCCACCCATCTTACTTCTGCAAGTCTCTCCTGTGCTGCAGTTCTCTCTTAGCAGCAGGACAGAAAGGAAAAAACCACGACCTTTGCTGCAGGTAGGGACAGAACGGGAAAGAATGGATGGCTCATGTGGCTGAAGAACTTGGATACCACGCTGCAGCGCTAACATGCCAAGCCAGAGCAGTCTTTGGCTTTTTGACTGTTCAGCTCAGCTGAGGAGACCTTCTATGTCTTTTAGAATGAGAAATACAGAAATACGTTGCCTCTTTTGTCTCTGTCTCTTCACCATTTTACTTTTTTGCCACTCCTTGACAGTAGCCCAAAGACGGTGCACACCTGTGAACGCAGAGTCTGTACAGTTGTCAGCTGGGTATGCTCTGGGTCCTTTGTAGCGTGGCAGGAACTTGCCGTCTCTGGCACTGGGCAGCCCTGACCTCTCTTTACTGAGGCTACCCCTGCAGCCCCACCACCACCAAAACCTTGGTGCTGACACCCAATACAACAGTGTATGTTTTTAATATTGTCAGTGAAGTGTCAGTCAGAAAGACAAAGGAAGGGAGACGGAAAGGCAATTGAGCTGAACAATTCTCGGAGAAGGGCTCAGGCAGATGTCTTAACCTTACTGTCACACTTGGGACCCAGCTTTCTCTTGCCCGTTCTTCAGTGCTGCCTTATCTACTGCTCTGGTCATGGGATGACATATTCTTGGATATCATGGTAGTTCTTTTCTGTCAGGCTTACAGTCTTGGAAGACCTGGACCTCCAGGATGCAACGTGCCAGGCAGGAGGGAGCGTTTTCAGCTACTGACTGCAGTGGCATGAGGTATCTGACTAATCACAGTGGGAGAAAGTGTTTGGGACCATGGCAGGGAGGATGGATAAAGCTGTGAAACAGGGCAAAGGAGAAGACAGGCAAGATAGTGTCATGGTCTTCTAACACAAAACCATTTGAGCAGAGCATCTAATCAAACACTGCAATCGCATTAGACATGTCCACGATAAAGTGGTATGAATCACTAATAATTTGGAATATGGTTTACAGGCAGACTTAGTCTGTAGAAACACTCCTATGGGCATCAGAGAGATTTTGATCAACAGTTTCTTGGTTCGGTTTGCCCAGATGCCTAACTGCACATGGAAAATTTATGGAAAATTCTGTGTTTTACGAAGAGCAGCACTTTTGTTCCACTCCTGCACACACTCCCAGGAACTTCTGGAACATGTTGTTTCCTATAGCAGGAGGATCTGATTATATAATGCTATGGGTTATGATGTATTTGCGCGTTATTTTGCAAGTACAGCTGAGCTTGTTCTGAACTGACAGAAAGCCATGTGATCCATGGAATAAGTAAGTCCTGCTCACAGTCAAAATTATTTAGTCCAGGTTCAACTCCTTCAAAACGATGTTAACTATGGCTACTCTCTACTAGAACTGCAATATTGCCAGGGCAGGCCCAGAGCAGAGGAGCTGATGTGTAACCATCCGTACTGTAAGACCAGTAGCACGCTCCCCGGTACAGTTTTGGCCCGTGACTATCAGCAGTCTCCCAGACAATTCCCCTGCATGACCCAAAGGTTAGCCTGGGCCAGGAACCATTCTTCATAAGCAGCTTAGGCACAGCCTCCTCCTCCTGCTGTGTGAGACATTCTGTGTGAGGGAACACAAGATGTGGCATCCCACCTGGACTCAAGGCCGGAGGGGGATCCCTGATGGGGACCAATATAACTGGACCCCGTTCAGGAGAAAGAAGCCGTGCGCGTGTCCAAAGAGCTATGTCCGCATGTTGTTGGAAGGCCTCAAGCTACTGGTAGATGAACACACCTACATGATTCAGGCAGCTCAGGTCTTGAAGGAAGCGTGGCCATGCTAGCAGAGTGCTGTGTCTAAAATAATTACCTGGGTTATATGTGATTATTGTGCTATGGTGATGTGATGACCCTGCCCCTGTCCTGGAGCTATCCTGGTGGGCATTAGGCTCAGGTGCAATGTGAGTTGTGTTCCCTGCTGCCATGCAGGATGCCCTCAGTCCTGAGGTAGGTCTCAGAAACCACAGGAGTGGAAACATTGCATGAGCTAAATAATTCTACTTTGATCCCAGAAATCAAGCAGAAACATTTAGTCAGGTTTGGTTCTGCAAAATGGACTCCATCTCCAGAAGCCACACTGCAGGTATGTGCTTCCAGCACCATTTAAGCCCTGATTTTGTCTTTATCATTTTGGAATTAGTAGAACACTTAAAATTCCTGAATAAAGTTTTGGTAAATACAATAGGACTGCTATTATATTAGGTTGTGGTTTTTTTTTTTTTTTTAATCTTAGGAAGGCAGTAGTATTAAACTTAGGAAAATGCTAATCCTCTTGAGGAACTGACTCATGTGCTATTTTAGCTTGTATTATCATGAAAAATGTGTTGGTCACAATATTAAACAATCCTCAGTCGACCTCTCAGACCTGAGATATTCTCTAAGTCTTCTTCAGGATGTGCTGGATTCAGTTAGGTACAAAGTTACCTTTCCTCTTTACAGGTATGAAAAATGTCTCTCTGTATGGTAGGCTCTCTGGTAATGACCCTATGAGTCACTGTCATTTTACAAAACATACAGAAATTCAGCTTCCTTGGATAAAGGTCAAAAGTAATCGCAGCAATTCCGTCCCCTGAAACAGACATTTGTCATCTTGATTCTCTCTAGAGCCTTCTATGTGAATTACTGCTTCAGAAGTGGACGGGGAAAAATCCTTTGAGAATAGCCTCTTAGAGCATAGGCTATGGACTCTCCAGTTGGTTACCTTGGTGGCCAGTATCTTGGCAGCATAAATAGCCAAATATAAATGATTACCTGGGTAGTATTTTCTTTATTTGTTTCTAAACAAGCCTAACTCCACAATATCAAAGCATTCTTATTCACATATTTCATGTTTCACCCTGAATATCCTTCACTACAGATTGCATAACTCATTACTTTTAAAACAAAGTTATTTTAGAGTGGAAATGAATGGGAAATGAATACTGTATAAAAAAAGGATAAATAGTTCTGCGAGTCTTATGAAGAAGGGATGTTTCTCTTCTTGGTTCCTTTGCAAGTGTAGTATGAGATGGTAAGAAACTAATCTACTTTTCTAAGCTTTGATTGCTCTTGATTTCAAAGGCACAGATGCTCAGCTTTTCAACAGAAAGGCTATAGTTAACCTGTTCACACATCAGTTCCCACATTTGCGAAATGAAGGCCGTTAAGGATTCGCCACTTTGCAGGAAATCAGTTTTGCAAAGCTAAATTGCCTAACAACTGTAAAATATGCTGAGATCCTGCTGTAGAAGATGCTATGCCATGGAAGCTGCAAAGTGGTGTTGTAATGCTTACAAATGCAGGGAAGAGGGAATGGGAAGGGAATCAGCAGTCTGGGCGACAGGTTACCTGCAAACAGAATGTGAGGGAGAAGGGCATCTTTGGGGAGTCATTTAATTCTCTGTCTGAAGACGTATACCTGCTGGTGATGCCAGCTGAATGTTTGCTCCATACAACAATGTGAGTTGTTTAACTTGAAGATCTATATGATGCTTTTTAAAATGTTTTTCACGTCATTATTTCAGATAGAGATGGGATCTCGTTAATGTACACGCTGCTGTAGCTGGATGGGGATGTGCATTTGGAATATGCCAGTTTAGGGCAATTGTATCATTGTTGGGACAAGCACATTACTGTGGCATCATTAATAATGCTTGTTACAATGATGTGCTTTATTTCTGTGTGAACCAAAGTATCTGGAACTGGCTGTCATGCCAGGGCGGCTATGGAAGACAACAATCCCAACCAAGAGAAATTCCTGACAAGGTTGCTCCTTGGTGATTTGATGTGTCTGGGAAGGGCTCCATTCTTACACCTACTGGCAGGTTTTCACAATCATTCTAAGGGTTCTGAAACAACTTTCCAAGTTCTCTTAATGGTCTGATGATTAAGTATTTGAATAGGATTTTTTTCTCCTGCTATGACATATGTTTTCTCCAACTGTTAGTAGCAATGTAAGAGACGCATCCAAAACCGGCACCCTCCTAAGAAGGACACAGTAAGCGCAGGGAATAGGCTTGAAAACCAGTGCCTCTTGTCCTCCATATCACTGCAAGCAATCCTGGACAGACTCCCTGGATACAGGTGGCAGTGCCTGACTGCTTGGTGGACTGCCTACATGCATCTTGGTGTTTGTATGTAGGGAAGTGTGAGTGCTAGGGGCTGAAATCAGTTGTGTTTTAACATAAATTAATATTTCCTTCCTATGAGATACCACATCGAGCTATGTTGTTGCTACAGTGCTGTGACACGTATTTCTGCGGTCATTATGTTTTCAGGATTTCCTAAAAGACAGGAATTCTGCAATAAGCGATTCAACACGCATTCACATAATTATAACCTGTAAGATGAAATGCTCTATTTAGCAAAATAAAAAGTGTCATCTTTAGTGGTAAAGTACACAAGAAAACCAGCATTTCTAGGAGTGGGTTCATCCCATTCTGACACAGTTCTGAAACAGTTCAGATGATCGCAACCACCAGAGCACTGAATCAAGTGTCTCGTGGTATCTGTCAGCAACACATTGTTTACAACCAAATTTAGAAGTCTAAATGTAGGAATACATTTAAAACGCCTAAAACATATTTATGCAGAGTGGTATCTCAGACTCCCCAAGACATCCACGTAGAGCTGCTACATATGACACAGGACCTATGGGAGGTCTCTGAAGTGGCCTCTGGGGATCAGGCCAGATACCCTAGGGTATCTGAAATGTACTTGAGACCCAACTTCAAGCACGTGAATTATTCCGTGCAGAGAGTGTTCAGTTCCTAACAGACAAATATGCAGTGGCATTTGGGAGGCCGTGGAGTGTCTGAGACCCGCCCCAGGCAGAGAAGACCGGCACAGTGCTGCATTCATGAACCTATTGGCTCATTCTTGTTTGTGTGGTCTTTTTGGGGAAACTTGTCCATACATATGCACAGAAATCTCTCTCCATAAATATGTATGTTATACAAGAACAATTCATGACATAAAGGAAGTGGGGAGCCAGTCAGAGAGTGCTCTGAGATCATGTGGGTATGATGGTTTCAAAACATGACAACTGTCCGATCACAGCTGGAAACAGTATGAAACACGCGGGGGGTATGACATCATCAATAACGTCAATCTCCATGTATGCAGTGGGCAAGGGCTTCCTGTTGTCACATATTGCTGGGAAAGCTGTAAGGGGTGGCTGGTCCTGCCAGCCAGCCACAGGCCAGGATGAAAACATGTGGGCCATGAGACTGTCAGAAATGGCAACTACCTGCCATAAAATGGCATCTGAAACATGCTGGCCCCTGTGCATGTTGTGGGAGGGGACTTCCCACTCCGAGGCCTTCTAGGGCTGACGGGAAGGGGTGGCTGGTGTCAAGAAATGGCCATGAGCCAATCACAGAGGATATGAAAACAAGAGGGTCATGTTTTACAAAATGGCGGCTTGGTGCCGTTACAAAGAGCCAAGTGTCATGTCCTTCGGCTAGTGGGATGAGGCAGGAGGCAACCTGTGGGCTCCATACGGGCCTCACCACCGGGTCAGCTCTTGTCAAGGGCACGGGCGGGATGTTCTGCAGTGTCACCGGGAACTTTCACCTGAGGCCATCGAAGGAAAACAGCACACTGTCTGTTTTCTCTTAGAAAACACCCATGAGCCATGGAATTCCCTATAGACTCACATAAAGGTGAATATGGCTGCTATTCTGAATTTATTGATTGAAATATTATCATACATTGCATCAAATCCAGGACAGGCTTTTCATTACTAAAGATTTTTTCTAATATTTCATTATATAGATTTTAAAAAAACCCTCAAATTCTCAGAAAATTATAAATCAAAGTCAATGACAATGATACTGGTACCTTAATAATATCTTAGTAACTTCTCAAAGTTATGGTAGAATCTATGTTTTGCTGAAGTATATAAGCCAATTTTTTATGATTCAGATGTCTCTGGGATAGACTATGCCATGAGAGCTGGCATAGCACTCTTTCAACTCCCATGTAATGGAATCTCATTTGCTGCCCTTCTGTGATTCTTCTTATTATTATTTGAATTAATGAGGTTGCTAATCAGATAATATGATTAAACTAATGTACAGAATTAGAATATTGTCTAGATGAGACTCAAAGCCTTAAACTCACTGGCAATTTAACGTCTGTGCCATTGTTTCCTCTCCTTCTGCTCTGATTTTTTGAGCCGGGCCTCTCCCAGAAATGCCAGTGCATATGAAGGAAGTGCCTAAAAGTCAAGTGTGACATCCTCATGCTATTCAGAAAGCGTTGAAAAAAGATACTGGTTTATCACAGGAAAAGTAATATAAAGACATCTGTCGTGACAAATATTAGTCATGTTGCCACACATACCACTTGGTGCTGAAGTAGCACTAGGCCAGGTGCAGCACGGGGCTCAGGGGGTGAGACTGGACTGGGCTAAATGGACAGCTGCCTTGCCCCAGTCGGCCGCCTGAGGACATGACTCCAAAGGAGGGTTTTGAATTAAACTTGAAAAAAGGCATTCCTCAGTGTCGAAACGTGTTTCAAATCCCATACAGTTCAAGGTTAAGATACCGCTCATGAACGATACTGACCTGTGATGCATAAGGTACCAAAACCACTAAAAATCACACTTTGACTCAACTCAATCACTTTTCAGAAACCACGAAATCAAGTCACTTCTTCATGTTATGAATGCTGGGTCACTCTGTTTCAATTCCAGTACGGTCTGTGAAGCTGATGTCTTGTATTTCTGTGGTACCGTGCTGGGGTTTCACAGTCCTTGTATGACTTATGAACCTATTTTCCCTTATTCCTGACCAATATTTAACTATCCTTATACTCAGTGCCTCAATAGACATGCAGGGCTTAACCATAGCGCACCAAAGATTTGATTCAAGCGATGAGTTCTAAAGGCTGTTTTTAGCACAAAACATTTCAGGGGACCACATCTTTGATGACCCAGAGTACTACAGATGCTCATTTTTGTGGGTTGTGCCAGAGACCCTGAATAGATTGCATTATGTGTCTGTTAAAAGTACCGTCAAACCAGCACAGAATGGACAAAGAAGTCATTAGAGGTGAGCCTCACCTCAATCTCATTTAGGTATGTAGGATGCAAGTTTCTCACCTTCTGAAGTCGCTTTCCTTTTTAGTCAGCGGAGAGTGACATTGTGGTGGGCATCTGCTGTAGGCCACCTCAGCAGTAAGAACGAGTGGATGAGGCGTCCTACAAACAGCTCGAAGCAGCCCCATGCTCGCCGGCCCCGGTCCTCATGCGGGACTTCAGCCACCCCAGCATCTGGGGATCTACACAGCAGGGCTGTTTCTGGAGAAACAAACCACAGCTGCCACCTGGAGCTAGGCATGCTGGAGATCCCAAACCCCTACAAGGGACAGTGCCCGCTGCTCCAAAGCGACCGAAGGAGTCCGGACTGCAGCAATCCCCTCCTCGGCTGCAGTTACATAGCCACAGTTGTGCTATTTGCAGCCAGAAATCCCCATGTTTTTTCTCATCAGCCTTGGCACCTTGGCTCCTACCGGCCCAAAACCACCCTGGCTCTGGCTCGATCTCACGCCCCGGCCCAGCGGCTCCCACCCGAGGGGCCCAGCAGGCCTCAGCAGCGCCCCGCGCATCTCCGTGCCACGGGTGCCGTGGAGGGGAGCGCTCGCCCCCTGACAGAGCAGAGGAGGGGACGAGGCGCCCGTAGCCCGCCGAGGGGCCCGGGCACCCCCCAGGCCCGCAGGGAGAGCCGGGGGGTCACCCCGGGGGGCTGCTGCGACCGGGCCCCGGGGCAGGACGGCGGCTGGTGGCGGGCCAAGCCCGTCCGTGCCTGCGGGGCTCTGCCCGGTGGCCGGGGGCAGCGGGGCAGGATGGCGGGGCCGTGCCGAGTGCGGGACCCGCCGGCTCCCGGCGCTGAGCGCTCGCCTCCTCCGTGAGCGCCTAAAATGTTCCTGGCATGCGAGGCCAGGGGAGATGCAGTGAGGAGCGGGGCACTTTTCCAACAGCTCCTCCGCCGAGCGAGCCAGTGGCACGGCGCGGCTCCGCAGCCCGCCGCTCTCCTCGGCTTCTTCGAGCAGCCCGACCGCGATGCAGCGAGGCAGGGTAAGGGGCTGCGGGCCGGGGAGCGGGCAGGGCGGCCCGGGGCGGGGGGAGCGCCCCGACCGCCGGGCCGGGGGCTGCGGGGCGCGGCGGGTGCGGGGGGCCGCGCCCGCTCCCGGCCCCGCTGACGGCGGCGTCGTTGCAGGTGCGGGCGGCGCTGGCGGCGCTGCTGTGCGCCGCGCTGCTCCCGCTCCGCCCGGAGGCCGCCAAGGCGCCCAAGCGGCCGGCGCGGACCCGGACCTGCGGCGAGCGGCCCGAGGAGCTGCTGGAGCAGCTGTACGGGCGGCTGGCGGCGGGCATGCTCAGCGCCTTCCACCACACCCTGCAGCCCGAGCCGCCGGGCCGCCAGCACAACGCCAGCTGCCCGGCCGGGGGCCGGCCGGCCGCCGACAAGAGGTTCCGGCTCCCCGTCAACCTGCGCAGCGCCTCGCCGTGGGCCTACAGGTGACTCCGGGGCCCCGGGGGGAAGGGGAGGCTCCGGCCGCGTCAAGGGGCGAAGCGGTGCCAGGGTCCGGCGGGCTGAAGGGAGCCGGCTCCGCTGTGTGGGTCCCCCTGCGCCTCACCGGCCCGGGGGCTTCAACCGCCCCTGCCCGCCGGCTGCTTCGGGAGGCGCCGGGCCTGAGGGATGGCTGCTGCGCTCAGCAGCAGCCTCACGGGACGGTGTTAAAGTAGGCGTCTGAATAGGCAGATAGAAGGTAAATAAGTTTTTACGAACAACTTGTGTGAGGAGTATGTCTAGTGAGCAGAAGGAGAAATGGAAAGTGAATGAGGTGGAGCGAGGTGTGAGGTGGAGCTCACACCCACACACCTGCCCGGGAGCACAGACCAGCCCTCAAAAAGTCACTTCGGGCAGGTTGTCATATGTGAAGTTCACTTAGAGGACCCTCAGCAAGGACCATCACCCAGAAAGCTCCTCCTGACTCCGTAGCATCCCCAGAGGGGCTCAGATGCTTTCCCAGAGATGTGACTCCAGACGCTGCTGGTTTCTAAAACATATCGGAGTACAGCGTGTGTTCTTGTTGCATACCAGCAGAGCCGTATCTTCACGTACCCCACTATAAACACTCCCAAGGGCTTGCTGTCCAGTTTGCTGTAGGAGTGTTGGCAAGAAATGAGCACTGCAATTTTCTACATCTGTGTTTTCAACCTACGCTTTGCAAACCCCCCTCCCCTGAGGTGGAACAGGGGCTGACAGACTCTTTTTAAGGGGACATAAAAATAAGTAAAGTAAATCTGTTGTTAGGCTGGTTAATACACAAAACAAGGGTCTGCACTTCTGTAGGGAACTCTGGAAAAGCTTGGAAACCACTTTTCTAGAACACAAAACAGCATGTGGTCACATTCTCCCTATCAAGTCTTCTGGTAGTTTTATGTGAATAAGACCGGCAGAATTGGGTTCTCTGTTTTCAGCTTTCTGTAAAGACACGGCAGACAACAGGAAGCTAAAACATGCACAAACCTAAAAGGAACTGACTTTCTTGCTACTTTCTGTACATTATCCTTTGTATATACCTTGATGCAGTTACTGTGTATTCAGCAAACTTAAATATCTCCTTGTTAGTGATCTCCAATAAACATTTATTTTGTGGCATGGTTTTTGCCCGCTTTTAGTTTAAGAAGTAATCCTACTGAGAGAAAAATGGTTTATTTGCTCAATAAGCCTTTCATAAACAAAGTATTTTTAGACCTAGTATTTTTAGTAATACATTTTCTGTAAGCAGACTGAGGAATTTTTAAGCTACCTAAGCGTGCAAAAAGCAAGTCCGATGAACAGAACACCTACCATGAGGCTCAGGTATTTTTTTGGTTTTGCCAAATCCTAGTGCTATCAGAAAATTGTTCTTCTGGTCTGAAAACAGTGCCTTCCATGCTCACATCTCTTTGGGCAGGTATTTATTTTCAGTTGGAGCTCTGTATAGGCTTACTTCTTAACCGAGAAGCAGCTGCTATTTGGGGCCTGGCTTACAAAAAGTTTATTAAGAAACTGTAAATCCACTGTACTTTTCATCAAAATGTTTTCAAACAGACCATTAACCATTCACATACAAGTAACTTGATGACATCTCCAAGCTAGAAATTTTAAAAGATAGTGAATAAAAAGTATTACACTGTTAAAGGAAAAAATCTAAAATTATATTTAGGGGAAAAATTGTTTCTCTAGGGTGCAGAGGCCTGAGTACACTGTCCAGTTAACAGATCTAATTTACAGCTTTTTTTTCAGTCGCATTTTTACTGTATCATTAGTGTGCAATGAAAAAGCAATAGACGTTGCAAGATGTGGAATGAAAGTGTAAAATATAAAATTGCTCATTATGAACAGTAATGTGCATTTGCTATTACAACCTGCTATTTCATAGATTTTGAAGCCAGATAAAAGCATTATGAAGGTCTGGTCTGATCTGTGGTGTTCACCCAGTTACCCTGGAAGCAAGCTCCCAAATCCCATCAGAGCTACTGCATGTCTTTAAAAAGGACATGCAACTCTCTACTAAAGACTGCAACTAATGGCACATTGCTTCTTGTCAGTGGTTAACCAATTTCACTTATACAATCCCAACAATTTCTTCTCCGTGGCTGGGGTGTTGATCTGAAAAGCTGCATACAGCTCTCCATAATACAGAACTTTCTTGACAAGCCTGCTTACAGTTAATTCTTTTAATCTTTTCTCAGAAATTGTTCCCCTTCACTCATTCATTGCTGTCTCCTGAACTGCCTCCTGAATCACCAGAGTTGTTCTAGTAGTGAATGCTCAGAAATTAATTCACTGTAGGCA
Source organism: Theristicus caerulescens (assembly GCA_020745775.1). Classification (NCBI taxonomy): domain Eukaryota; kingdom Metazoa; phylum Chordata; class Aves; order Pelecaniformes; family Threskiornithidae; genus Theristicus; species Theristicus caerulescens. The sequence goes on along the minus strand of CM036559.1, from coordinate 113,177,033 downwards.
GCCCCCTCTTGTGCACCCCGATAGGACACCCCTCAAAGCATGAATTTGACTATTGGAAACTTGCATCAAGATGCCCGCCCCATTTCAGCATGTCTCACAGACATCGTGCGCTCCAACTTCTTTTCTGCCCCTAAAGAGTTACCGTGCAATTGACTTCTGCTCTATGCATAAAGGGTCTTTTTTTCTTTTTGACCTGCATTAGTCTGAGATACTTCATGCTGTTTCTCTGTCTTCATTGGTGTTGCAGTAGTTCCCATTGTTACCATCTGCAGATTTCATTAACGTACTGTTTATACTCCCTATTCCAGGTCATTAATAATAAAGATATTAAGTCTGGCTCTACTTACCTTCCCCTGCATATCTCCCTAGGCACCTGTTCCCAGCTGTGTAACACTGCTTCTTGTAATTCTTCTGCTCACATGACCGTTCAGTTCAAGTCAACTGAAATTTTTTCATATCATTTCATCATTTCATCTCTTTTGTGAGAAAGAATCAAATATATTACTCAGAGATCTGTGTATAACATTCACCCTACTGCATCGCATATATCCAAGTTTGTCATTCTATTTAAGTGTGGAAGAATTAGTTTGATTGACTCAAAGTTCAGATAATCCTTGTGTGGCTTCTTTGCTTGTCTTTGTTCTGTGCTTACTATTTATTTTCTATTGCTTGGTCTTTAATTTGGTTATACTAAAATCAAGACTTACATAATTTTTGGCTTGCTACAACCCAGAGATACAGGAGTTGCACGTGGATTGCACCACAGATCCATCTGGTCCATGATCCTGCTGCTGGCAGCAACCAACAGTTGGCATTTGAGGCAAAAGTTAGAGGAAGAATATTAGTTCATCTGCCTGATACTGAAATTCCATCCTGATGGCCACAGGAGATCAGTATATAAGTCAGAGCACAAAGTTTAATCACCCAAATCGCTCTTCACCCTGCAGAGCTATAAAAAGACAGCAGAGTTCCCTGCAGTCAGTTGTGTGCAGTGAAATCTTGAGCATACTAGATTTGCTCAGCACTTCAGGAAGTTGGTCTAAGAATTAAAAAGACAGAGCCAGCGGCAGAAGCTCTGCCGTGAAATCATCATGCCATGAAATGATCAGGCTGACTGTGTGCCAATTTGCGGCATCTATCCAGGAGTTGCTTGTCCTTTTTAGTAGTATTACATGGACAGTCAATGAAATCCAGAAAGCCTGCTTGTACAAGGAGTTACTGGCAAGGGTCGCGGTCCTTGGCTATTGCTATGGTTCACAGCTGCTTCACAAGAATTAGTGATGCAGGTTGTCTTACCACCTACGGATCCTTGCCGATAGCACAGGATGGGCATTGCTTGTTAAAATGTAGAGAAGCCATAAGCATGGGGAATCTCTACCAATGCAAGCTCTGCTCCAGAGATGCACACACAAGTTGCTCAGGGACAAGAGCCATTATAAAAAGGATTAATTTTAAATGCATGCCTAAATGTTCGCAGGGTCTGATCATAAAGCTCAGAGTAATGGTTGAAAAATCTGATCCCACTGAAGTCAACAGCGCGTTTACAGGTAGTGTTGATTTGTGATTCCACTCATGGTGCTACAGACCACAGGTGCCATTTATTAATCCGCTGTATACATCAGCTCTATTTTTATTCTCTGTTGTCTTAAGGTTATAATAGCGTTCATAGCTAGTTTGTAAGAATACATGCAGAGTCTTCTGCAAACAGACTTCTGCATGAATTTAGCAAAAATTCTTTAGTGTATTCAAGAAGTCATTCCTGTTTCTGAGTTTCCAAACCTCATGGCTTCTGTGGCTGTCTCTGGGGCCTAATCCTGCATTTACTAAGGGTTCATTTACAGAGATTTCGCTTTTATCGTCAGTGTTGATCTGATCATGAAATCCCATATTAGCTAGTCCCTCTCTCAAACATTGCCCAGCTTGTTTCTTCTGCTTTTCAAAAACCAGTTTCAGTTTATAAGCATCCTTGGTTTAGTGCTCATCTACATAAATTCTTAATAAAAGTAATACAGGCAAGTCTTTTTTTACTGGTAAAAGCCAAGCTTGTCTGCACTGCTTTTGAAAAAAGTCATACAAGAGCGCTTTCCTTTAAATAATACGCCAGTGATTTTCAAGAACCTTACCCAAGACATTTTTCAGGATTGTATATTATCATGTGGCACAGTGTGCATATGCCAAAGATGCAGCCGAGGGAGAGAATACAAGGGGACACAGAACTGCCATCCTTTTTATTTGAGTACACGTGCGTACAGCTCTTCAGAAAATCACTGTTAGCACTAGGCTATTTTATGCAAGCACTGTACTTACTACCTGTATATAAAACAAACTAAGTATAATGTGAACAAAAGAACACCTGCTATAGAGAAATAAATGCCTTGCCAAGAGGGAAAAAAAAGTTGTTAGCTCTTAATCCTGTAAGCATTTCAGGGTGCAAAGTAAAGGGATGATGATCTGCTTATTAGACTTCTGATAACATCCAGCTGTTAGCCTAGTGCTAACGGTGATTTTCTGAAGAGTCAGCTGTATCTGCCTGCCCCAGCACAGCATCTGACCCACAGGATTTAGAAGCTTGGAAACTATGAAGTGGTAATGTTATTAAAAGTACTACATATGAAAGTATCAGTACGGGACAAGACAGATGAAGTCTTTGCAAGAGTTTTACTTCTGACAGAAACTTTTCTCTTGAGTTTCCAGGCTTAGTACATAAATGGCAGGAAGTTTGTTTTTCACTGGGAGCTCTCCAAGCACTCGTAGGGTCGTAAGGAAAAGCAGCCTAGAACTAGTCACACTTCATTAGCAGTTCCAGTTCAGTACAAACCTGCTTCTTGTTCCAGCAGATCGAAACACAGCAGCCCAGCATAGCTCACTGCTCCTGTCGTCTGTAAATCAGGAGCGCCAGCTAGGCAGAGCTAGATACCAGTAACCTGAGTTCACACGACAAGGCAAACCCTCATCGAAATGATTGGGCTATCTAGTGTGCAGAGCAGTGGCCACAACAAATGACACAAGGATGCAGGGGACGCTTGGGTGTCAGTGGAAAGTTGCACTTCTCTGGTTCTCCACCACTCTTCCCAGCTGCTTCGGTTGTGTCCACTCCAGTTAGGTGCCTCTTTCACTACTTACAGGAAAGAGTCAGTGTGAACTTGGAGTATGTGTTTTGTCAAGTTAATTAACCTGATCAAACATGTTTGCCCTGTTCTAGGAGAAGACATAAAAACATGAGTTGCAGTGCTTGGACTAATGGAGATGCATCAAACTACAGCAGCCGCGGCTGCGGTCATTACATGCACAGAGTGATTATCTTCAATACATGAAAACAGAGGAAGCAGGTCACTGGTGTTTATTAGCAGTTCAGACCCAAATCAGGCTGGGTTGCCTAGAAAGATGAAAATGAGGCTTTAGTTATAGGGCCTTTCTTAACCGGTTTGAGCTGAAGATGCAGAACCTTGGATATGGTGGCAAAGTTTAGTGACGTTTGAGTTCAGCGTTTAATTTCAGGAGGCATTACTCAGAGTCATCAGCCTTAAAGTTCTGGTCTGGATGCAAAACCACATCTATATTTTGGATCCATCTTTGGGTTTGGATCCTCTCTGATTCCTTCCAGTCCTCACATGATGGAGTAGAGGTATCTACGGCAAACTTAGCAATACAAGAGATTTTTCTATAGAATGTAGAAAACCACACCATCCTTCCAAAAAAACCGTCATTTATACCTGACTTCTGCCACATGGGAATTCGGAGGGGAAGCTTGTTGTAGACCACGATTCCAGGGACAGTGTTCTCTTGTTATTAGTGAAAACTCTTATGTTTGCACCCAGAAGCACGTTTGTGCTTTCCAGTAACATCATAAACCAGGTGCTAGAGATAATACAGTAGAGGAAATACCAATGACTTGACATATGGTGTGTTTAACAGTCCACCACTGAAATTATGCACACTTGAGTTTGAAATGGGAATGTATCATGGGAGAAAAGTCTGTATTCCACTTTCTTCTCTTCTGCTGGCTACCAGACATTTTATTTCACGTTGGTGTGAGATCCTGTAACATGAGGGTATTTCCTGGAGAAAGCAAGAAGGTATAAATGGGACAGAGAAGCTTTGCAAAAAATGTCTGCGACATCACAGATGTCTGGCTATGAGAGAACTGGTCAGATTTTTCTGTGAGGAAAACAAATTCCTTAAAAAGTCAAAGAATCCAGATTACATGGCCATTGAAAAAAAAAGTCTCTTTGATGACAGGATAATCAAGTTTGCATTTGGCTAAAGCTGTGATTCCAGATTTGTTTTAACCTGATAAACTGGTGATACTTCTGAAAAGGGCAGCTCCCTTCTGCCCCCATCTACAGCTGCTTGTTCACGCTGGCTGGTTTGTGTAGGGCTCTGGGTATATGTGGCAAGACAGCTGAAGGACCAAAATTCAGCTTTTGATGAAGTTACTTTTCAGTTGGATGAATTCCTGGATCTAATCCTGTGACCAGAAGAACATCAGCATCAACCCAGGGGTGGAGGCGAGAGGGAGAGCCAACCCAGTTTTGGCAAGTGCAGATTTTGTTGACTAGAAGTGACTGTGAAATCACAGCTCGAGGCAGACTTATGCTGCCCCTTCCACAGCTGAAACCTCTTCTCATCTCAGAGACCACCTGAAAAGATAAAAGGCTAATGCTTTGATACCCAAGGAAGTGGTACAAACCCTGGGAAACACAATTTAGGAATCACTTTAAATCTGTTGCGGTTTTCAAAATCGGTTATTTTGAAACTGCTGTGGGAAGGGGGGCATTGTATACTCAGTAGTTTGTATCATCCCATAAGTAATTATATTGATGACAGGTATTTAATTTATTCATTTTTCTTATGTAATTGCCCCCCTTCATCTACTCTGTGGTGATCCTGTCCTGATACCAAATAGAGGATGGCTTCAAACCCAGTGCAAGAAGTTTTACTGTTTTTGCAGCACTTCACAGTAAACATTACAGGCTTGAACATTCTCTCTTATATAAAATCTTTGACTATTACTCAGGTTTTTTAGCCTCAGCTGCTGTAATTTCCTGGCCAAACATAGGAAATGATTGATTTAGTTTGCAAGTGAAAAATGCTCCGCTTCACTGTTAGGAAAACTTACCAAGTAAAGAGGCGGTGAAATACTGCAAACAGAGCCTCTGGGCAGGCTGGGGAACGCCTCTGAAGGTTTTTAAGAACAGGCTGGACAAACATGGGCAGATATATCTGAGTTTGCCTGATGGAGGCATTTGGACTAGGTGACCTCCCAATGTGTCTTCACGCTTTCTGCGTGCCAGTAACAGCGTGTAGGATACTTCTGTGCACTGTGTGTAGGTCTAACTGTCTGCTGTGTGAAAGTAGGAGCAGCGGGAAAGGGCAGAAGAGGGTTTTCTGTTAGCTGACAGGTGGGTAAGTGCTTCTGGTAACATACTTGGGGTCAGCATCCTCCCAAAGGGGGGATGGGCTCTGCGGGAGGAGCACCGAGAGGCGGCTGGCCGTGCTTCTGGGCTGAACGCTTCTCCAGCCAAAGAGAGCCATCATCCCTCTCCAGCTGGACTGTGCAGCCCTTGCTGAAGCAAGGCTAGTTTTCTGACAGTGTTGAGAGCAGAAGGTGATCTGGAGGAAGCTTACAGGTACAAAAAGGACAGCTGACATAGGAGCTAAACATATTAAAAAATCCTCTTTTTCTGGAGGTGCAAACATCTTTTCTAGAATAATGACACACAGTTGTAATAATGTACAAGTTACAGCCATGCCCAGCAGTTACTTCCAGTATAAGCAGGAAAAGTGGGTAAAGAACAAAGCAACAAACACATCAGCACCACAATAAGCAGCTACACACTTCAGTATGTGTACTCCGCTGTGTACTTAGTCTTTTATTTCAAAAAAACAAGCAGACTTGCATCAGCTTCTACTCTCTGCTAAAAACAATGGCTATAGGTCAGCCAGGATCTGTATGACTTGAGACTGTAGTATCACATCTTTGTTTCTGCATCCAACAATATCTAGAGAGGAATGTTGGAACTTGGACTTTGTTGGTCCAAGCTGTACGTTGGTTACAAGCTTTCCAGCTCCTGCTAATAAGGAATTTCCAGAGACAGGGCATTAATAAGCAAAAAGAAAGGGTCAAACAACAAACTGTAAGACAACAAAAAATAGAGGCTGTACTCCTGAAGCTTTGGGGCAATGCTTTACTTCCAAAGGTAGCAGGAGAGGGCAGAGAAAACATTAACTTTGCAGTTTATCTCAGTGAGGGCATGCAAATGTTACTCTTCTCTGGTTACAGGAAGAGACAGAGGAGGTGAATTAGAGAAAGCAAGCAAGAGTTCTGCTTTCAAGAGGAAGGCACCTTTATAGCCCCAAGTATACTAGGGAGCAAAAACTATTGCAGAAATAATAGTACAATTTAATTCTATTCAAATTATAAAATTTTAAAACGTCATGTCATAGCTTCAACAATAATAATGTTAACAAGGATTTGTACCAATTTTTTAAGAACTCAAGGCAGATCAAAAGTTTGGAAATGCCCAAGTGTCCTTTTAAATGCTCTATTTACCCATTCAGTCCAAAATGCAAAACTTACTCTGCTTAAACCCCTGAATCTCCCATTTTAGAAAGCCAGTCACTTCATACTTCAGTGTGCACTGTAGGACCTGATCAGTTCTATAAGTTGTTCATGTTTTTTCTTTACGCTTTACAAATAAGAAGCCAGATAGCAACAGCTACAGCTATTTTTCCTGGCAAAGAAAACAAAAACTTTATATAAATGTTTAGGGTCAAATCACATTATAACAACATTTTCCAGATGAATATATCTATTTTTAGAGATACTAATGAATCTTTATTATTTGCTTCCCTATAGAATTTCCTATGATCCCACAAGATATCCTAAATACATTCCTGAAGCATACTGTCTGTGCAAAGGCTGCCTCATGGGGATCTTTGGCGAGGAGAATTTTCACTTCCGCAGCACCCCTGTGTACATGCCAACAGTCATCCTCCGTCGCACGTCGTCGTGTGCGGGGGGCCGTTACGTCTACACAGAAGATTATGTCACTATCCCAGTGGGCTGCACTTGTGTACCTGAGCAAGAAAAAGAGGCTGAAAGCGTAAATTCCAGCATAGATAAGCAAGAAATGAAGTTGCTGGTAAGCCAGAACAAGCCGTCATCAGAATGAAGAATATATAGAGTTGTGTTACAGTACTGGCTTCACATCATCATTCTACCACCTCAGGAAACTGCACCACGGCAGGAAACACAATGACTTACCCTCTTTTTCTACTTACAGTTATTTCAGTTATAAGATGGAAAGTTTTTCCACTCACTGAGATCGTTAGAGATGACAATTCATATTAAGAACTTCCTTAGTTCATGTAAGTATTTGTTGCAAATTCCAAAGTAGCTTTTTTTTTCGTAGAGCAGAACATTTTATCCTTGCTTATTCACAGTAAATTTTAGAAGATGATGCAACTGTAAGACATGCTAGCTATTACTATAGCAGACTACTGGTTGTAGATATTTTTAAGGAATCTCTTATACTCTACTTTTATATACTCTTATATAAAAATCATGTAGCTGCCATACATGTGCCAAATCAGCAGTTAAAAGGATAATTTCTCAGGCTGGGAGAGCCTTCCTTTATATTGCATATCTCAAATCCAAGTAGTGTTCTTGGCTGTTAGATCTTTGGCTATTTATACACTACAGCAAGGAAACCTTTGCTGAGTTTTAGTCATTCATGAAACAATATTCTATGAGTTTGCTATTTTTAAACTTGCCAAATTGCTGAGGGTACAAAAGTATTGAGAAAAAGCATGCTAGAATATTGTAAATCTGCAGTGACTTTTCTGATGTGGACCAAGTCTAATTACACAGAAAACATCAATTAGGAAAAAAACAGTTTGGGTCCCAAGAATTCTGTATCAGATTTCATTCATCATTAAATGCTTAACTGTTTCTTGTGACAAAACTGTATTCTGTACAGTTGAAAGGCCAAAACCTTTTTCATGTTAGGAGAGGAGATTCCCCATTAAAAAAAAATAAGTACGAAGGATAGGCTTCATCTCAGGTACACTGCAGATGAGTAAACAGGCTAGGTCTTAACTTCTAGGTGCTACGGAGGTCATTGAGGTGAGTCCCAGCCAATCCAAACTTGTTAAATCCAACTGATTTATACAATTAGTGTTACTCATTTTTCCCTGTGCTACATGTAACAGACAATCACCTGCAGAAGATGCTAGTCTGTGGAAGAGCAGTCTTCCATCTGTGCAGCTTACAGGAACTTGATGGCAAGCCCTAACCAGAAACCCTAGGTACAGAAAAACTTGCATTTCCAGAACAAGAGACTGAAGGTTGACTAAGTCTAGTGAATGAGAATTGGGAATAACCGGGCATACCTTGCATGACAGTAACTCCTCAGAGGGCCACAGTCACCGAAGTTGGTAAATCTCTGAATGCACAGCAGAGAATATCTTTTACAGTTGAAGGATCATGACTGCAATAGCATTACAAAAAAGAATAAACACCATATGCAGCAATGTATTTACTACATCAAGAGTCTCAAAATGGGGTTTAATTCATAGTGGAGAAAGTCCCTACGCTACACAAACACACGCTCCTTTGGAGTGTCGTTGGATGAAGAATGGAAAGACTATGAGCTAAACAGAATTAACAAGTTAAATAGAGAATGAAAATCATATGACAGCTCCTTGTCTTGGTGCATAATTATTGACTGTGTTCTTTCTGACTCAGTCTAGTATAACAGTATTTTTATAGTGCAATCTGTATAGCTTCTTACAAAGACTGAAACAACTTTAAGAACTCCAAAACCAATAAAAGATTCCCATCACAGTGTCAGATTGAAGTTTATAACCATGTTTCTTGTGCAGAAGCTTTTCCACAGTTCTACTTGTTTTCTGATCTGTTTCCTCAAACTGTGATGCTTCTATCTCAAGGGGATTCTCAAAGGAGGGTTCAAAGAAGGTCATGAAGTGTTTATACTACTCAGAGAACAGCTAATTGCCTAGCTGCTGCCAGCAATTAAAGGTAGTTACCTGTTCCCTGGAGAATGTAAATACTTGCAGCAATTACAGCCACTTTTCCTTCCTCCTAATGCGGAAGAACTTCTCACCCTCTGAGGGAAATGGTAATCAAAGACAGAGGGGCTCAAAAGGGAAGCAGACCTGCAAAACTGGAGAAACACTGCATTAGATGATGCTTCAGCCGCCTAAGATCTTACGGTTTCACTATTAAATTGTGGGCTTTTTTCCTCCGTGCACACACTTCAGACAGGGTGAAGTTGTACATTCAGACTCCACAGCATAGAAAGCAAGTCTTCACAGGAAAAGGCAGTAAAACCCCCAACAATAACAAAAAAAAATCCCAAACCACACAGCCCTCAACATTTAGTAAATACCCAGAAGGGCTACCAGTTAAAGCTCTGGCTAAACACTGCCCTGCAGCAAAACTCATCTGTCTGCCCACACACTTTTGTCTGCAACAAATTAGTTACTAGAGCACATGGATTTATTTGCATGATGTGGAGAAAAAAATCTCACTTTTTGTTGCAACTCTCTTGTCCTGCAGGCATAAATTATGGAGTCAGTTTGAGGTTTTCAAGTAACTAGAGCATGTTCTGGGAATTCCTGGGAGTCGCAGGCTAAGATCAGGTAACTGGAACACAATCAGTTTCACCAATCCAGAAAACCAGATGCTTTAGCTTGCATATAGCTTCAGGAATTGGATGACTGAAAGGAAAGTGTTAGAGAACTGCAAAACCTCAATGGATCAATAGATTATGTATGTTGGCGACCTCCTTCTGGTCGTACTGCAACAAGTGCAGAAGGCTTCCTATGGTTATGGGTAACCTCATGTTATCTTCCTCGGAAGCCCATTTTCCTTTTTTAATCCTCACCCTCTTCTGTGGCAGACTTTTTAGCTGAGCCAGTTTGCTTCCCAATCCAGCTTTCCAGTTGGGTGTCTCTTAAAAGCTATGTTTATGTTTTAGCATGAGCAACTGTTTGATAATAATTTGTTAGTGAACAACTGTTTGTTAATACTTAACATCAAGAACTATTAGCTACACAAACATTTGTTAACCTTCAAAACATCCTTCCATATATGAACCTTCTCCATATTACTCATGTGGAAAAGGTTGAGTATTAAATGTAGTTTGCATTTGTTTGGAATTTTGTTTTTTTAAAGAGATCATCACATCATTGATTTCTATCAGTTTCACTTCAACTGTGGTGTGACATTTTCCAGCTTCTAGCCCTCTGGTTACAGCTGCTTCAGCCTTGCCTTTAATTTGCATGGGGGAGGGAGGGTTCATTGGAGTTGCTTCAAGGCTCACAACTGTTGACACAAGGCAGACATGAAATGCCTCATTGAACCAACTCCAGGCCCAATAAATGCAAACAATTCAAAGCTGAAAGTATCTGGCAGCTGCAGCTGATTTGAGAAAATTTTTTGTTGTGCCAGGAAAGTCTTTTCCTTCAATGAGGTTGTCCCTGGAATACATTAGGAGCCACAAAATACAGAACAATATCCTTGGTAAAGAGATTATTTTCTTCTCTGTAGTATCACTTAAGATGATAGGTTGGAAAATTCCTATCATTCAGGAGGGTTGAGAAAAGCCTGAGATGATAGTTTTGGTTTACCAGCCAGTCATTACATGAAGGTGTTTGTCTGAATAGGTGGAGGTCTACAGCTGCACGTAAACATGAAATCGCATGGGGGAACATGAAAGCAGCAAGGGGAAAAGGGAAAAAGGCTGATGTGCTCAGAAAGTATAAACACCCATCAGTCTCACTGGGATTAGGGAACAGCCGTAACTACCTGGACTAGGGCACGAGGGAGAGCTAGTCAATCCTACATGTTTTGGAGAGTAGTGGCATGAGCTACCACTTGTTTTTGCTGTACTCCCATCTAAGGAGGCTGCCGAACACGAGTAGACCCAGAGCAGCAGCACAGCTCTGACACCGGCTGAGGAGGGACTTCTTTAACCTGAACCCAGCCACCGTTTCCCACCTCACTGCACGGCACTGGGGCTGTGCCCTGCGGGTAACCAAGGGAGAGTGACAAAACCAGCCATCAGAGATATCTCCCACTTGCTCTGGTACAGAGGGGCATGGGCGGAGGGGTGAAGGCAATTGTGTGGTACAGAGACAGGCTAACTGTGCAACATCGAGCCGAGCAACACCATTTTTAACGGGAAGTGCAGATTAGATCTTAAAGGAAGCAGTACCTTGGACTTCATGCAACAGCATGTCTGGAAACATTTCATTTGTCCTCTGGGGTGAGGTGCAGGCAGTTGCAGTGTATTCTCGTCCACCTACAGCCATCAGCCTGTGCACAAGACCCCAGGTTTCCTCTGCCAAGTGCCACATTCATGCCGAGAGCAGGGCGTTGAGATGTCCTGCAGCCACACAGCGCCTGTTACTGCAGCCAAGAAGCTGCAGCACATACGACTCTGCAGTTATAAATGCCACTGGAAAAGTAGCATGGTGATCACTTCACCACAGTCTGTTCCGAAAGAAAGTCCATCCATGAGACATCCACAATAAAGCAAGCCAATCAATACTTGACACTGAAGGTTTTTTTCATAATCCTATTGCAAAAAAAAAGAGAGATTTTGCTGTCACATAATATTTCTTAAAGTTACTGCAATGGCACAAAGTACAAATTCACTATGAATTTTTGTGACTTGTAGCCTTCTCAGAAACACAGCTACTTCCTTGGAAACAAGTATGACAAAAATAGTTTACCTCCATCGTTCATTGATGAAGGCTGTGAATGCCACTAGTCAAGCTGCTTGGGCAGCTGCCTGTGCTCACCAGGCTTTTAAAAGGGGAGCCAGTGGACAACGGGCTGCTCTGTTGAGTGCTTCTACACAGATTTACATGTACCCTCATTTTCATAATCACGCATCTTCACAGTGCCTCTTTTCAAAGCCGTCTGACCTACATGTGAGAAGTAGCAGTTATTTTCTTGGTGAACTGAATTTCCTGGTACAACTGAATGGTGTACTTTTATTTTTTTAAGAAAGGTCTCTGACAAAGTTAGCAAAGTTGTCTTTTAATTCTGATACAGAGAGCCCAACAATGCACATTTACCAAAATGAAGCAGACAACTGAAGGAATAGCAAAGCAGCAACGTAGGTGAAGCTTGTATTTGAACAGCACGTTCTAATTTAGGTGGGTGGTGGGGGAAGATCATCCCTTCTGGCAATCATACCTGTCCCACTTGAAGCCTCTATGTAGTTAAAAATAAAGTTTCAGGAGTTACTTCATTGTCTCCATCTGCTTGGTGTGCAAGACATTGAGGTAATAAACATAAAACAGTTTACAATTGTGAAGTACAGATTTGTGCCAACGCCTATGCATTTAACATTCTGGTTTGCTTTATTTTGAAACTGGCCACATAAAAGTAATGGCGTAGCCTCCTGGAAAACAGCTAAACCCAGCTGTGTGTCACCTGTGGGCAGTCATTTTAACGGGGGATTCTGGCTTTATTGGGCTCAGCAGCAAGGATGGCTTCTGGTTTGAAAGGCAAAACTGTATCAGCTGTGGGCTCGCAGAGACTGAAGAGCCCGGTCTTCATTCTCCCTGTAAGCTCTTCGTTTGCTGCGCTTTTCTTGTTTTAACAATACCTATTACCAGTCTGATAGAAACCAAGGCACGTGAAAGAGAAAGAAAATCGGGAATTCTGGTGGGGGGGAGAGGGGGAGGAAGCAGCTGATAGAAAGTGTAAGGAGGGAGAAGCCTTAGGAAGTGAACAGATCTCTTGGAAAATGGGGAAGAGAGCAACAGTGGCTTGGACGGGTATTTATGAACCAGGGTTGTGCCCAGCTCAGGAAGCACGATTCGGTGAGCACAGAGAGGATTATAGTCCTTCTACACTATTCCTGCTCATTTTTACTCCACCAGATGGGAAGATCTGCATGCAAACAGCAGAAATGCACAGAAATGAGTATTATCTCTACCTTATTAAAAGTCTTGTCTCACAAGCTTAATTAGGTTTATCCCCACCACAAAATATATTTCTTAATACTTCATTTTAGGTGCTTCATTTTGTAGATGCAGCATTTCTGTTAGCCTTTTACACAATCCTAATATATAAATACGGCATATAAAGACAAGTACTTATGTTTTGTGTAGTATATTTATAGCTGATAAAACTGTTGAGTGCTTTGGAATTTATGAACCAGCTTTCACCCGGAAATACATTAGTAGTGTAGTCAAAAGGTTAGTCAAAACTGGCTTTAAAAATTCCCAGTTACCAAAAATCTCTACTATCCCAAAGTTTTTCTAAAGTATCATCTATTTTCATTGAAATGGATTGAAATATAGCCCAAACCTTGTATATAAAATTTAACTTTTGTCTATTAGAAACAGTGGGAGTTTATCAATACATTATGTTATACCTCAGTGGCCTTGTAAGATTCAACAGTTTCTAAGATGCTTCTGTTCTACTGCTCTGCAGCTGTCTGTGGAACAGGAGGCAAAGATAAAACTGGGCAATTGGAAAAAAAGGACTGCTCTTGTAACTACAAACTTGACACACCTGTAAATCATCTGTAGCTTGATATTGAACTCTCCTAAAAAGCAGGCACTGTATTTAATCAGATCCGTTATGATTCAAGATTTAAGGGACTGACATGTGTGGGTCACATTACTACAGAAGTATCTCATAACCAACAGCAAGAGTAACTCACACTGAGAGCCCATGAGCACAGTCGGAAGCGCTAATGCAAGGACTGGCTGATGTGTTGCATTTTTATTTAGTAATTACTTTGTATTCCAGGTGATTTGGCCTGACTAATGTATAGGATTCTTAATGAAAGTAAAGCTCTCTAATGGGGAAATCCTTATTGTGCTTTTTTCAAGGAGACACCAGGTTTATACCACCTCTGGAGATTAGCTTAACTAGTAAATAGAAGAACCTAGTTGTGTGGTTTTTTAAAAGCTCATGACTTTCTGTTGCGCTAACACATAAACATCACAAAATAACTGCACCGTACTTCTGCAAAGAGACGTTTAACAACGTACATTACTTCTTCTCTAGTACAGCATACATACATACACAAGTTTATATGGTGGTAAGTGATGACAAAATAGATCTTATCTTTTACAAAAAGAAAGTCTGGGTTTGTGACAAGGCTTTAGAGAAAAGGTGAAATAATAACCACAAGTTTTTAAAAAGCCAGTCTGGCAACAATAGTGGATAGTAGGTCTTATCTTACTTGGCAACTGGTAGGTAGTTCTGATTATTAAAAGCAACTGGAGAGGCCTCCCCAGAAGGAGACCTATTTTCCCTTCTAGTTATCCTTTATAAAAACATCAGCCTGCTGGATAATGAATCTGAAAACACATGACACGTTCAGGACAAACATCTCTTAATCCTTTTAACTAAGGGAGCATCTCTCAAGATTGAAAGGAGACCACTATTCATGCTCTTTCAACCATCCACAAGCTACCAAGTCATCTGTTCTGATGCAATAACGATTCCGGTGTCTGTGAGGCAAGCACCTATGTGTTGTTATAAGCCAACCAGCTAAAATCACTTCAGAGAGGTCACTGAAGAGTCCTTGAATGGTAAAAACTACCAGTTAGAATGAAACTCTAACAGAGAAGTTCCCATTACCCAGCACCTGCATTGTTTGGTCCCCATTTACCTAGTAGGTAAGTTACAAAACACAGTTACTGCAAATGCTTACACATTTAAAAGAGAGAGGCTATCACACCGTGTTGATTCAAGCTAGCCCAGAAACCAGTACTTGGAGCTGAACATTTCAGCATTGAGAAATGTGGAGTCACTGATAAAAAACAGAACGGAGCTTGACTGAAAAAACTGTAGATCTTCTTATGAGAATCAGTCCAGTCCAGAAGCATAGTTCACGTAACATCGAAATTCATTGGCTAAATTTCGCGAGTGTTTTGGAATAAACTTGCAGATCTTCACACCAAGGTGCTTTGCTGCCTGCTCCTCCATGATTGCACCTGCAGCAAAAATAATTAGTAATCGATGAGAAAAACAGTAACAGAATGTTTGGGCTTTTTTTAATAGCTCCTCCTAAATGCATCTATATAGAGCCTGCTTTTTTTAAGGAAGCAAGGCTTAAAGCAGCTACAGTCAGCCCTCTTTAACAACTGAATCTATTGGGAAATTTAAAATAAATCTGAAAGAATGAAAGATGCCACAAGGAAATGGACATCCAAGAAGTTTCATAAAAATAGGCAGAGGGTAAGATCAGTGCCCCTTTTATAGAAAACAGAAACTTGAACTCAATCTTCTTGCTACATGCCAAAGAAATTACATGGTAGCGAGCCATGGGAAATGCAAACAGATTACATATACTCTTTCACTTAAATAAACCACAGCGCGATATTTACAGCTACACACTGAGAAATCACTTCCTTGAGCAGCATTTCTCAAACTTTGTAAACTGAAGGACCACCTATCCATTTTAGGGAAGAAAATTCTGAGAACCATCCTTGTGCATGACTGCCATGTGCAATTAAACAAAGAAGTAGGCTTTCTATGGCTATACATTATTTTATTTTTCTTTATTTTGCCTGCTTGGTTGACTTCCCTCGCATCGTATGTGTAGAGGGCTTTTGTCCTTTGTTTTTTTGCAAAAGTTTCCTGGATGTCTTCAGATGTCTTGTAATAAGATTACAGTTTAAGAAACACCATGACTAAAGCAGATACTCATAGCTTCTTAAACCAGCAAGTGCATCTTCATAAAGAACGACCTGCAAGTACAGTTGGCAAGTCATCCAGTTTCACTGCTCTTCTCACTGGTTTTTAATTCCTCCTGCTGTATTTCAGTGCCTAAATTCTCCTTACTTGAATCACAGTGGCAGAATCCCCTCATACATTCATTCACGTTACAATTTCTATGTTTATCAGTAAGGACAAGTGATATGAAAAAAAAAAAGTTGACTTTGTTTTTCTTTTCAAGACTTAGCTAACATCATCCCACTTTACTCAGCAAAGGCCATTCCAACCTATTTGTCATTCTTTCTACTTAGCTCACCTTAGATGCTAAGTAGCATGTGGCAGCTGAAATCCTGCAGCTACTGACACATTTAAAAAAATCACAAATCCGTAAGGTTACTGAATAAGACATTAACGATAAGTTCAGATTTCAATCATTGCAATTATAGAGAGTGGCCCTTTTACAAGAAAAAGATATTTCTGGAACTTTGCAGGATCATCATATAATGCCATATGAAACTCATAGTGCCATATGAAAAAAGTAGTGACTTCAAGTATTAAAACACGTGCCTTCAGTTTAAAATAAAGGTTGAACTAAACTATTCCAATAAAAAGCTTAGGATACATATTCCTCCTTGAATTAATGATAAAGTAGTATTATTGAGTTAGTATTTTTCTCACTTGGGTATATTTCTCTTTTGAGAGAGAGAAGATGCTTGATGGTGATCTAATATTTTTATTAATTATACCTGTGCAAAGCAGAATCTTTCCTTTTGTTAAGTATTTGATGGTCTCTGCAGTTTTTTGAAGACATTCCTCAGACAGATAGGGTGGATCTGCTATTACGATGTCAAAACTGTGTGGCAGGATATTTTCAGGTAAGTTCAAGGGGTGGTTGTAATCATAGAAGATAAATTCTTCTCCATATACAGAAAACCTTCTGTCATATTCCAGTATACACACTGAAAAATCTTTATCATCCTGTTCTTTCAGTTTCTGGTACACACTCGGTGCACTAACACATGCTATCCTGAAAGACAACAACTTTGAATATTAATTTAAAAGGCAAACAACAACAAAAAACCCTACAGCAGTCCTCAGGGCTGCTTTGGGAAAACATTTTAAACATTGGTCCCAAAAATGTAAGCTATTCTTCCCCCATTCTAACAAATAACTAATAACAGAGTTTTAAGTATTAAAGCCATTACCTGTTCAACCTCCATGCTGCAGAAAGACCTTAAGCTTAACTACAGAGAAAATTTTGTTTCAGAACAGCAAGGAAATATAGTTAAAATTAAAAATGACCCCTTGCAGAAATAGGAAGAAACCCAAGTTTTTCCATCTGTTCTGCAGAAACATTGTATGAAAACAGAGAAAAGAATTGCAAGTCATTAATATGCTCTGGAGCTCTTCGTATATCTCAAAATGATTCATAGTAAATTTTTACAAGGCAGAGCCTACAACATTCAATGAAATGCTAAATGGTAAGACCAATATGAACTATTAATTAAATAAATAACAGCAAAGCATTTCTGCAGTATCTGAATTGAACAAAGATGAAGTAGAGCGAGTAATGAATTAAACTGCATGCTCTGTCTACATAGTAGAAATGAAATATTTACAGAAGAGACACGTTAAATCTACAGCGTAATGATTAAAACCTACCTGCCACCTTTTCCAGCTGCCACAACCGCTTCATTAGCCAGGCATGATGCAGTTTCATCACTGTACCAAAACTGGCTGAGTTGCTGAGAAAGATAACGCACAATTACAAAAACCATCAGATCTTCTGACTGTGCTATGTACAGTTAGGTGTGGTGAGTCATACTTGAAGAAAACCAAAATCCATAACACCTTCTCAGTTCACAACTGTAAAGCTGGAAAGGTGACTATTTTCCTGACAGTCTTTTTACTTCTGTAATCCAGCGACGCGCAGCAGGTAGCTTACACTGTGTGTTTCCAAAGCGTTTACTGCAGTATCAGGAAACCAAGTAATGCAAAATCACTGGCGAGGTTAGTTCAAACCCAATGTGCAGATGCACAGTATTTATGTGCTCTTAAATTGAGTTACTTTAGGGGAAGAGGAAAAAGGAACATGAAAAGTGACAGTATAGAAGGAAATAAAGGATAAAAGTACTAAATCAGAAGAGATCAGAAAAACTAAGAGTAAAAAAAAAACCAACACAGAGACAAATCAAAAATCAGTCTGTCATAAGGAAAAAAAGCAGCAAAGCAGCCATCCACAAAACCAAGGAAATAGAACACAAATATGATGTGAAAGGAAAGATCACTTGATCTTGTTACACTGTGTTTGTCTCAAACTCAGGAAAGAATCTTTACTACCTTCACATGCCAGGCTGGAGTTAAAATTTCCAGAAGGAATAGATGCTTCTGTTGGCAGCTTTATTCCCTCTCCATGTAATTTCAGTTTGTACCCCCCACGCACATGTAGAACAGACAACTACACCCAGATTTAATATTAAAGCAAATATCCCTACAGTGTTGCTGTCCATGAATAATTTGATTTTGCTACTCTAGGAACATCTTGAGTGTTCCCTTTTTAGATTTCATTTCATTATCCATCCACAAAAGAAACTCAGTAAAGGCTACTCCTCTAACTGTGCTTCATTCACTGAAGTTTATTGTTTCTTACCCAGTCTTCTTCTATTGAGCCAATGGAATATTGATTAAACCCTTGGGAGGTCTTCATGCCCTCTCTCTGCTGCTGTTCCAAATAGAACTCCTGGAGGGCAGCCAACGTATGGGATGAAAGCTGGGGAATGTCATCATCATCATCATCCATTTTTCTAGACGTCAACCAGAGGGGAAAAAAAAATTAATTAAATTAACCCTTTTCAACGGTGAATGCTTTTAATAATGGCATAGTCTCCTGAGGTAAAACAACCTCCACTGACAATGCAGACTTAGTCTAACAGCTAACGAGGAAAACCTCCTAACAAGAAAAAACATATTCCCTCTACTTAGGAGCTCTTAAACCAGCAAGAGGCAGACTGGAAATAACATGTCTCCAGAGAGAATTCAGGAACAGCAGGAACACTGTTCCCTTTCCATACAACACAGATCTGGCTTGCATTCTTACAGGCAAGTTGTCATTACAGTTCTTGATTTCCTGAATCCGCACACCTTTTTTGTATCAGCTGGCAGAAAAAAACCCTTCAGTGGATTTGGCAAATCCTATAGAAATTATTCCCTTCCCTCCTAGAAATAACGATAGCTACTGGTCATTCCTTCCCATGTTCAAAAGTCACACAATTCTGACTGAAGATGAAGTAAACTAGCATTCTAGGATCAGCATCACCTGGCTTTAATTTCCACACCATAAAAAGATTCCTCTGAATGCCAGAAACCTTCTACAAACAAAGGCAGGCAAGAAGCTCAAGAAGATGTTTTTCTAAGAGAACACTACTTGACCAAAAATTTGTGTATTTTTTGCATAAGAACATGGACATAACTCGTATCAAAAAGACACGGTATATAGTAACAGAAAAGTACAGTCATTTTCAGAAACCTCTTGAACTGGGTTACGCTGCACAGTACCGCTTCACCCTGCTCACCCCAGGCAGCTAAGCAGCATCTGCCCAGAGGGAAAGCTGCAGCGTTGGTGTCCTTCCCAGAAGAGACAGGGCCACCTCGTGGAACAAAGGGGACAAAAACAGGAACCCAGGACATAAAAAGTACTGGAGAAAACTGGAAAAGATTCTTCTCTCAATAAACCCATTTTCTCTGCATCTGATCTAAGAACTAGTACATGAGCAATGACTTGAACAGAACTTGGAAACAGGCACACGCCTGCCTTTGTGCAGCAGTCACCGGAGAACCGTGTGCCATGTGAACTGTGTGCAACTTCAAAAGTTAAGTATAATTTGACATATAGCTGTTCACGGCTTTTCTTCTCCCCATTCCCTGCGTTACAACAAGAACTCCAGAACTCGTGGTCTCCTCCCCTTCTACCCTTCCCTCCATGCTGCTCGCCCTTAGCAGAGCTTTCAAGACATTTCCTAAAATGCAGCTTCTCCCTACTTGCTGGAAAAACGGTACCATTAACCTGCCACTGAGAGATAACTCCTCAGTAGTCACTAGAATAATTATTCTGCCATTCCACCGACACGGTACGCACCTACATGTGATAAAAGTAAAGCACTGGCCTTTTCCAGAGTATGGTTTATTGACTTGCTGGGTTCTCAGGCCAGGTTGGCCAAACAGGGAATCGTTCAGAGCCTAAAGACCCACCTATACCATTAGCCTCATGCAGGAGGAGAATTCTGGAGTCAAGCTACCTGGTAAAACCAAAGTCTCTAATTTTGTCCCTAGTTTTTTGTTGCATAAAACATAAATGCTTTAAAATTATTTATATTATGTATTATTTAAAGTATTTACTATAAAAATGACTGCAAGTTCACATAGACAATATAGTTTCTAGCAACAATGCTCTAACAATACACGATGCTACAATCCATTTTAGGTCCTATACAGGAACTTTTTTCATTAGGACAGATGTTAGAAGTTAAAAATCACTCATCATCTCACAGCTTTCTTTTTTATTAAGTGCATCATGCATGTAGTAATCTCGTTTGCTATTATCGCCTAGGTGAGGACACATCTATGCTTTGACACTAAGAAACTGAAACAGATGCAAACTTTCAGTTCTCGAGTCAAAAGCTGAAATTTTGATTTCATGTTCGGTGAGCCCATATAGGCATTTGCAAGGACTAAATCCATGCCCATGAAATGAAACCCTCACAGATAAAATTGCTGATGAAGCATTAGCCGTTGTTTCAGTAGATAAAAAGGCACACAGCCATAGACATCTTTTTTCTATATATATTGTTTTAGTTGATTTTGTAATAGTCTTCCTTTCGGTTTGTAAATTAAAAGCCTTAGGAACCAAGCAGTAATTAACTGTGAGGTTGCAAGGAGAGGTAACTCAGAACATATGGTAAAAATACTATGTACATCTATTAAGAACACCTTCAAAATTCAAGATATTTTTCTGAACATACATATGTTGTCTACATACACTGACTTAGGTCATGCCCAAGAACTACATCAGAAAACTATTAAAGTAAGTAGTTTATGTGAACAAGACTTGTAAATTCCTTTGGCTTCAAGGGAGAAAGTTCTACTATTTGAAAGCCCCTCTATATCCCTCCCAGAAAGTTCACTGCTCTCAAGTCCAGAAAAAACCCTGAAAAAGTTTTGGGGAAGGATGGGAGGAAGCAGAGAAACCCACGGAGCCTCTGGTGCTTAGGGAACCTTTAAACTCTATTAACTCCCAAGGCCGCTGAGCCCTGAGGCCCCAGCTGGCCCATCCACGCTTGCCCCAGGCCCTGGGTCCCTCCAGGAGCAGCCCACGCTCTGTCCTCACCCAGACTCTCTCCAAGAGCCACATGGCGGGATGGGGTTCCGCTGTAGGAATGCACTGGGATTCAGAGCGTTCATAACACATACAGTGCCGATACAGCCATATTACTTACATTAAAGCCTTGTATTAATAGGAATATGAGGTTTAAAACTAGCAATGTGGCAAATCTTCTTTACTATTAATTCTTCGCTTACATGTTGCATTTGCACCTAATTAAAAAGCAACACAATAAAGAAATCAGATCTCCCAAGAATAGCTCAAGAACAGTGCATACAGAATTTGGAAAAATAAGACTCATGGTGAAGTCAAAGTTCATCTAAAGGAAAGCAGGAAAAAAAGAGGGTAAGCTCCCACAGGTAGAATAGAAGATGAACAGGCAGCGTTGTGTTCATAGGGTAAAATGGCAAATTTGAATGCTACTGGCCCCTGAAGGGCCAGATCTACCCATAAAATGGGAAAAGTGAGGTGACTACAACTAGACCACATGGCCTACAGCTCACACAGTGCAGCAGGTAGGATGAGGGAGGTGGAGGAGCCTGCAGACTCCTCAGTCCCTTCCCCTCTGCACAGCTCAATCTCCCTCACCAGCTGATGAACTGTGGAGGGTAAATGTCATCACTACAGAGTGAAAGCTCTTCAAAGTAAACAAAAAATAAATCAAAAGAGAGAATGCCAAGTGAAATAGTAGAACAGGAGACTCCAAAGCCTCGTCTACACAAGAATGCACCTATTTAACATTAGTTTCCAGCTGTCATGTATGAAAACTCTAATTTTCTATAGCCAAATTCTAAAGTGGAGACACCCCCCTCCCCCCCAGGTTAGAAGGAACACTATGGAAAAATTAACTCGCTCAAAAATTCCTACAGCCTTTGGTCCCCTGTACATTTAGTCCACCTGTAACGATGAAGTTATGATCATCCGGAAACCAGTACTCTTTGAGATAGAGTGCAGCTTCGACACCCAAATGTAACTGTGTGCTCCTATCCAGAGAAGTCCAGAAACCTGCAGTCACCAGGTCAGCGGAGGCAAGTCCCCTGTGTGCCCTTGCACCATTGCTTACCCCATAAAGACAGAAAACGTAGCTTGCTCCAGAGGTCAGATCCTTCTTGATCCATAGCACTACTCAAGAGGAAGCTCCTCTTCTGTAAGGGAAGGCAGGCAGGAGGTGGGATCTGTATTTACAAAGCCACCTCAAAAAATACTCTCATTGTAAAGTACACAACCGCTTTTTCAGAGCTTTTACCAATAGATTGCAGCGAAGATGACTGGCTAACATTTCTCTGCCAAAGAGGTAGCGTCAACCTAACTCATGTCTGTATGACAGGCCTCCCCAAATGCCCACGCAACTTGGGAACACCGTTTGGTAAGTGTACAAGCAGAAGGACACGTTGCTGCTCTGCCAGTTTCCAATGCTCATTCTTTTATGGTACCCTGGAGATGTCATCTCATTGTAATAAAATCTCCCTTAGCTGAAGGGGAAAGGAACGACTACTGAAAGGCCAAGGAACAGGGATACAACTGGAAAGCCACCCTGTTCATCGCTGGGAGGGGGGAGGAAGAGGATGGTGTTAGCCCCTTCGATCTTCTACCAAGAATATAAAAAGCACATGTGCAACTTCAGGAAAGATTTTATTCTAGAGTAACTTGGATCTAAAGACAGATAGCATGAAATGGAGTTAAATATAGTTGGCTCTATTTTTTCCCAAGCCACCCAAGTCAGTATTTGAGACAAACAGCTCATCATCTATGGTGTTTGCAACACATACGAAGAAAAGTTGGGCAATGGTTTGCAACCATAATGAAAACCACCTGGAAGGGGCTGCAACCACCTGCCTGGAGGTGAACAAGTCCCAATCAGAGGGACTGGGAAGTTACTAAAAGGCTGGACACATGCCCTGCTACCTTAAAACCAGGGAGGTACTGCACTCTGCTCAAGCCTCAGCTCCTTAACCTGTACAGGGATCCAAATCCCACATCCCCAGAAAACAATCAGAGGGGTGGCCAAACTAACCCATACATAGGTGCTGAGGGAGTCTGTCCCAACCACAGTAAAAGCGCAGAAAAAAGATCTCTCCTACCAGAAACAATTTTTCAGATCTTTAAATCCTAAAAAGAGTTGATTGTCAATGATTTGACAAGATACTGGGAGTATCGCCAAATGCACTTTCACAGGAATGACTGACAGGACAAAGTGTCTGAAAGACATCACTCTGATGTAATTCAGACAAAAAAATCCTCCTGCTAGCTAGTGTGGTCTAGCCAGAAGAGACGGAGAAATGCTAGGCCATACCTACATCTGTTCTGTAGAGTCTTCTAATACAAATCAAAACTTCTCAAACATCTGAGAGGTCACCCTCAAGCACAGGCAGCCAGCTTGTCCCCAGTCAACTGGGAAAAACTCAAAACCTCAAGTTTTTGGGGCCCAGGTGCCATGAAACAGAACAGCTTTTGAACAGGATGGCCAAGCTGGGGGATGCCAGAAAAGCGGAACTGAGAAACCTGCACACAAAGCTGAAGCAGTTTTATTATGTACTAATGGTTTTATGGAGTAGGGAAAGAGGGACAAGGCAGGATTTGTGGAGCAGGAGCAGCTCACCTACCATGGATCTGAGAACAGCTCCATTTCAGGATTAAGTCTGGAGAACTTTTTGTTAACGTCCATGGAACATGGTTCAAGAGGAAAGCTGTACTAGTTCAGATCAAGGGTTGATACTGGTCATTCTTCCGTCCTGAAGGGTGGATACTGGTCATTCTTCTATCTTGAAGGCGGCCAAAAGCAGCTGTCTCAGAAGGAGGGAGGTAAGGCAAGTATACGTGATACCTCCCCACTCTATGCTCTCCCAGACTTTAACCATTTTCCACTAAGGGAGTTGTTTCTGCATCTGAAGTGATTTATTCTGTGAATGCAGTTCCCTTAGAGACACTTGTCCAGCATCCCTTAAATTCACATAATGTTTTTTAATCTATGTCAGCTGGTAAGTTTTATTTGATAACTAACTACCTCTTCTTGCTGTGAACATGGCTACGAGCTTCACATGATGCAAATACTTTGTGTATCAGACGAGAAAGCAAATGGTTGAGCCCTTATACACTCTCTCCGCACCACTCTATACGTCATTTCACAGGCACCTGTAAGTCTTCCCTCACTCCGCAAGCTGGCTCTTTTCTAGCCTGAAGGGTCTTAACCCACTCCATCGACTGGTTGACAAAAGTCTCTCCATACATTTGCTCATCCTTGTTAAACACTTCTAATATACCCTTTTTTTGAGATGAGACTAGAACTCTACACAATATGTAAGATATAGGTGATCACACATTTATGCTGCTGTTTTATGATATTTTCTGTTACAGTCTATTTCTTTTCCTAAAACATTCTACCATTTGATGTGTTTTTCTGGCTGCCACCAAACACTGATATGATGGTTTTGGAGAATCACGTATTATAATACTGGTCTCCTGCCTGAGTGGGACTGGTGTCTGATGAGAACATGATTAAGTAGAATTTACAAAGATATTTAAAAGGATCTGCCAACAGCACCAAGATACCAGCACACACAGAACAAAACTAACAGCAGCTCCAGTCCCTTCATCTCAACAAAAAGCAGAGAAAATACTGAAACTAAGGTTCAAGAAGGGCAGTGAGACATCCAAAGACGAGAATAGCTTTTGTGGGGGAACGAGTACGAGAAAGTAACCGAGAAGGGGTATGACAGAGCCTGTCATCATGAGTGGCATGAACACCATGGGCAGAGATCTACTGCTGTTTTCCAAGGCAAGAACTAGAAGGCAACAAGTGTGGGCTGCAACAGCCTGGTGCAAAGGAAATCCAAAGGAGCTGGTTCTTAACTCGAGGTGTTGCCGAGCTACAGAATCCCCGTCAGTGACGAAACTTCATAGGACTTCAAAGTGACACAGAAGTTTATAGACGAGAAACTCTCAGAGGATTACTAAATATGTAGAAACTGCATTGGATTCAAAAAGTAAGGTCTGGAAGCCAGGTGGCTACTTGAAGGAGAAGGAAAGTATGATGTATTCTAGCCCAGTTCTCACCCTTTTTAATAAGCACAGCGAGAGCAGAGTAGGCTGACTCGGAGCCGCTGCCACCCCCTGCACAGGGATGACGGGACGCTAGCAGCTCTGAAGGCCCTTTCCTGCTGCTCCCTCTCGCATTTAAAGGCTTCGAGCGCCCGCTGCTGCCTCCCCCGCTGCGAGGGCCCCGCCCGGCAAGCACGCTCCCTCCTCGGCCGCCGCCGGCCTCAGCGCGGGGAGCGGAGCCCCCCCCCCCGGCGGCAGGAGCCGCCCGCCCCCCGCCTCGGCGGCCCCTTCCGAGCTGGGAGCGGCGCGTCCCCCGCCTCCCCCAGGCCCGGGGCACGGCAGGCCGCCCCGCTGGCAGGGCCACCCCCGGCCCCAAACGCCACTCGCGCGCATCCGGCGCGGCCCCTCCGCTGCGGGAGACCCGGGCGGGGGCAGAGCCAGAGCCGGCCCCGGCCCCGACCCCGACCCCGGCGCCCACGGAGAGCGGAGCGCCGGCCACCCCCACGGGCAGGAAAAGCGGGCGGAGGGGGACACGGCCTCGATTTCGCATCGCTCCCCAACGCATCCCGCCTCCCCGCCCACTCACCGGCCGCCAGATCCCTCCGCGCACGCCGACTTCCTCCAGCCAGTGCCGCGCGCCCCCTGCCGGGGACCGGGGCGGGGCGGGGCTCCCCGCGGCTGCTCCCCATTGGCTGCCACGGCCGCGGGCGGGGCGGGGCCAGGCGCTGCCCCGCCCCCCGCCGCTACCGCTGACGGGGGCCAGGGGCTGAGGCACTGCCCTGCGCGCATGGCGGCGGTGCGGGGGGCGGCCCCGCCTGCCCGCCGTGGCTCCCCCGCCCTGCTGCCGCGGCCCTCCCGGCCGCTTCCACGCTCTGGCGTGCCGGCCCAGCCGGGGCCGGAGGCGCCTGGCCCGCGGCGCAGCCGCCTGAGGGGGCCGCCGCTCCGCCGGCACCCGAAGGGAAGCCTTCGTTTCGCTGTGCCTTCCGCCGCTGCGGTGGTTCGGGCGGCTGTAGAGCGACCTGCAGAAAGGTTTCCAGGCTTCGTAAAAACACAGGAGCTACGCGGGGGGCCGCCGCCCCGAGCGGGCCCCTCACAGCCCGGAGCGCGGCAGCCACCTTCTGCCGGGCCAGGCCGCGGGAAACGCCCGTGGTTTGAAGTAGTTACTTCCACAGGTACAGAGATCTTGGGCAGGGTGTGCCTCAAGTTAGACATCCGTAGGCAGCCGGTCGTATTAGACTTAGAAATCAGGGATATATCTTGAGTTAGATGCCAAGTGTTCAAAAGCCATGAGCTTTTGACTTCAGTGGCAGCCTAGCTCCACACACTTTTTCTTGATCTGGCTCTCCTGTCCGGTCTCTCCCTTTGAATTAAACATTATAAAGTTCGAACAGGCTCCCTTTCTCGCATACAGACAGCAGTTGAGCTGCTTCTTAGATAATTTCAAAAGATAGCAAGTTTTAATGTACATTCCTTATTTCAGCTAATTCACTGCATCTTTCCCTTGAGCCATACAAACGTCTCCCTGTTTCTTATGTTGGGCAGGCACAATGTGCTTATCATCTCTCATTGCCCCAAAATAAAAACTTAAGAACTTCCTCACCAGTTTGTTTTTTCGTTCCTTCTTTATAATGAAGTCTGGTCTCGCCCTGATAATTTGGAAGAAGCATTTTCATAACATTGTCTTTCTATTGTTCAGTGACTCTGCTATAAACCAACTCCTAGAATATCGCCCATCAGATTATTTATCATTAACCCAACAGCAGACGCTCCTCACATCCTCCAGAGCTCGATGTTCTGTCAGCAATGAGTTGAATAAGGAACTGCTGTTTTACCTACAACCTGTTGAATCTTTATCTGCTGCCACACTTCACTGTGGCTGAATGGAAAGTCCTGGGCTCAGCACCAGGCACCTAAAAGCAGAAGCAGAACTATTTCCTTGGAAGACAGAAACACTAAATTCAGATAAAATATTTTTGCAGCTCAGCTTACATAGGCAACAGAGAATAAAGTTTTCTTGCCAGAGCAGGATGTGGGGATAGGCTGATTTTTCCTTCAGATCCCCATACTTTTTACCCCGCTCTCTCTTCCATTTAGAAGCAAGGCTTTGCATGACAGTAGAGAACTGTGGGCTTTTCCATTTGGTTTTAAATGAATTCCAAGTAGTCTGGATCTGGCATGCGGTGCATTACTCCTGGCTTCTTTGAAAGGTCTTGCCAAAAAAGGTCTTCATCCCCGCATAGAAGACTGTCCTACAGTGGAGTCCACCCATATCCATTCATGTTACCACCACTGCTGTAATTTAAAACAAACAAAAAACCCCTTTTCCCTGCATTGCTGTGAAGTGACAGTTATCTGACACCTGTATATTACCAAGTGCAGTAAGAAATCTGGTTGAGAGTCTACAAAAAAGTGACACTTAAGTAATTTTCCTCTTTCATATGTGTTTGTAAAGCATTTTATATGAAAAATGTTCCGCACAGGGCTGATGATGAAAGGACAGAGGAGACTGGGCAGACACATACTCTTTCTGGAGCAACAGTCCCCCCCGGCCCCGTGACGAGCGATTCCTCCTCGCCAGGAGGGTGACAGAGATCATGTAAGGGCACGGGGCTGCGCAGGGGCTTGGGGGGGCAGGCAGGGCGACATTATTTAGATCATGATATCAGATACTACTTGGCAGCAAACGCACAGCTCAGGATCTTGCTTGAATCCGCGGTACAAGACGGTTCTAGAAGGAAAGCTCAGGAGGAGGAGTGACCCTGTAGGAAGGAAAACAGGTTACATCTTGCAATACAGCTTCTTTGGGATGTGAGGACAAATGAACCACAAATACAGGAACACCTGTAAAGTGCACCCTGCAAGAAATTTCTTATTAATAATTAGGTTTTGTTGTTTCCTAATCTTTTTTTGCATAAAGGTATTTCTAGTTAAGCTATCTCCCGTATTCTTTCACCAACAGACCCATGGCACGCAGCAGTGACACCAGCATCTCTAAGACTTGAACCTGACAACATAGACCACTGCTACTACTAATATATTTGCTAGTACTCTGTGTCAGACCAGATCAGGAACAGAGCATGAAACAGAGTTTTTAAAAACACAGTTCTATCCTGGTAAGTAATAGCAACTTGTTACTCATAAGGCTTTTGTGTTCTGAGGTTTTTCTTTTATAGTCTATCGTATTTTTTCTTTACTAATGAAAGTCTATACTTTTGAGTTCTCTTGCTGTAGCACAAACCAGAGCCATATGAAAAAGTATAATCAGTTTTAACTAATAAGAAAATTGATTATTAAATTCCAATTGCAGAATCTCTGCTGTTGCCATGAAGTCTAAAAAAATTTCTTAATAGCTTTTTTCCCCCCCAAAATCTCGACATTTTTAGGGCTGGCAAAACAACTGCACATTTCATTTGGAAGGCAGCCAAGCACACAATGCTTTGCAACCATACAAGAATTACTTCTAGTTAACGTCAACATAATCCTACTTCTGAAGATGGAAAATAATAGAAGTGGAAATGCTCTGCTTGCAGAACAACCTGCAACATCTCATCTTTGTAAGAGAGGCTTACTGTACTTTTTTCTTTCAGTGCTGAGCTGTTCTCCTACAGATGCAGGATAAAACATGCGTTAGAGCCCTGTGGGGTAGCTCTGCAGGCCAGGTGCATCAGAGTTTCCTGAGACCTTGGGTCACGCAGTACGACAGCTTATCAGTCAGCCTTTTAAAAGCTTGCAGTCACTCTCGGAATTCAAGTACAGTAGTAAGTTTTCATCCTCCAACGGTTTATGGACTCCCAACTCTTTCTCTATTGGAGATGCGAATCTTCTTAGAAACGTTACAGTGATACATGATCACAGTGACTTCTTTCTATTTTGCCAGGCTTTGTGGATCCCTTGGAAGTAATTCGGGGGCTACAGACTTCAGATTGAAAAACGCTCTATTTAAGTCACTACTAGTCACTTAATACCATCTAGTGGTATTGACATTTTAAATGGATTTTAGAAATAATTAAAAAAAAAAACCTGAAACAGAATTACCAGTATCCGTACCTTCGTACATTTTAATATCCCCATTGATTCTACTATGCCATATTGCCCCTGATTTATGCTGTTCTCTCAAAAAATGCCCTGAGATACATGCTAACATAGAAACTTGATGGAATTTTCTGGCCAGAGCCTTCTCATGGTTGTTTTTGCTGCCCCCCCAAGATGTAATCACTCTGCCATCACAAGAAGCAGGAAGGAAAATATATAAAATATATTTAGCAAAACCAGTAAAATTAAAGTGGAACAGAAAATGCAGTCAAGTAGCAAACATTATGTACAGCAGCAGATTTTACAGTTTTTCCTACACATACCTCTACGCTTATTTCACACACTCTTTTTAAGGAGGAGGAAGAAAATAGAAATAAGCTAGTGTTAAGAAAGAAAATATTTTTTTTTCCTAAACAGTAAATGGGGTTTATCACTGTTTTTTGCTTTTGAAACTCCAATTCAGACTATATATACCTCTAAGAAAAATAAGAGAAGGACACCATTTTCTCAGTCCCTAGAGTAAAATTACACTGTCCTCCTTTTACAGACTATACTGGTATCTTAAATAGATACACTCACAGGATCTAGACATTATCTGGCCATCTTAAGGGATGTAGGTAACAAACATTTTAACCAAGATACAAAACAGGTATCTGATTTTTTCCAGCTTTCCTGAGGCTGAGTGGATTGTTTAAATACATGTGCGCTTATCAAAATCCATGTTACAGTACATTTTTAACAGTAGTTTGTTAAGAAAACATGAAAGTGCATAACAGCCTAAAAGCAGGCAAAAAGTACTTCAGAAGAACAGTCTCTCCTTAAAGTGGCAGAAGAATGTTAAGCCTTCCCCCAAGTAGTGTTGATCTTGTGTGAGGACATCAGTGATCTTCCTAAAGACTCCACAGCGTGGTGGTGGGGTTTTGGCTTTGGGTTTTTTTCTAAGTTACAACCATCATTTGAATGAACAAAAGACCATTAGAAGTATCGGTGCAGTTCTAATATTAAAGCAAACGTCCTGACAACTTATTAAACCAAGTGATGAATGAGGCTTTCACATCAATACTTGTGTTGGAGTCTAGTGATGACTTTCATTCAGTAAACACCAAAGAGAGACTGGAAGCAGTCTGAATATGCCATAAACCCAAACTGCATCATCCAAAACAACACGTTAAAGCAAATCAAACATACGCGCCTTCGCAACCATGAACAGTAGGCCAGACACATAAGGGAAGAAAAAGGGAAGTACATCACACCCACAGCTCTGCCTTACTCTAACGTGCAAAGGCAACAAAGCATCAGAAAAATCAAATCTGATAACAACTGATAGATGTTAAGGTGAAAACAGTTGTTCCATGAGATTCAAATATAGACAGGAGAAAAACTAGTAATAAGTTATATATCAGTCACAGTGGGTAACTGCAGCGTTCTCTTTGGAGATGTAGATTTGCCTGGAATGTTTCTCAAAATAAAGAGTTTATTATTTAATTAACAAAACTCACACCAATAGTATCACATTTCATTCAATTCCAAAATAGCGCTTTCTCTTTTCCCCAACAAATGTGTTGATGAAATGGCAGGCTTTTACTCATTCTCGTCAGGATGACCTGCGTTACCAAGTTATGGGATAACACTTGTATTATGGATTTCTTTTTCTTCTTACACATTAGCTTCATTTTTTTTCTCTTCACCTAAGGTTGCAAAATTTTTACTTTCTTCTCCTCCTCCTCCCCTTTTCCAGTTCATGTACGACCTTGGTTGACCTGCCAGACAAATTCCACTTAGAAGGTTGACCTTCCCTACCTTTCTGCTTATAATACATGGCAAATCAGTGAAGGAGAAAACCCACCAACTCCACCACTCACAACTGAAGCCAACGTAAGTTTCATAAAGGCAAGATTGATGGGTTTTGCATACACTTACACAAACAAGTGTGAATAAAGGCTTTGTAGCCAAATCATTCAAGTTTATTCCAGACCTTGTATTTAAAGTAATGCAGAATAGTTCCGCTTTCTACATGAAAGGCTCTTGGATACGCTGCTGTTGTTAATCTTACCGGCTGCTTTCAGGGATTTGCTGAAAATTACCTTAAATGTTTCTGTCCTTCACCAAAACGCTCACTGAACTAAACCAGGCCAATATAAATATATAATTGCAATAATTTTACTTCTGAAACCAGTGAAGTTCTAGCGATACATACAGCCAAAATGTATAGCAAGCTGTCCCCACCATAGCTGTCGCGTAGTTTTACTTTCAGGATTTGTGAAGGTTTGATTTTTTTTTTCTTTTTTTTAAATATGTGAGTGCATGAAAGTAAGAGGGGAGCAATAGAAAATAGCTGTAGTTTATCCAAATGTAATTGTATTATAGCACATTAGGAACTGCTGCCTTTAACTGAACTTTTCTGATATACGTGAAGTAACATACTGTTGGATGTTGCTTACATGGAAACAGACTACAAGCCTGGAGAACATTTCTGTGCCAGATGTCACCAGAAACTGTTTTGATTAAATCTACACAAAAAAAAAAAATTCCAGACCCAGAAATCAGAATTCCTTCTGTGAAGACAAACACCACCGATAATAGTGACCTGAAAAGTCACCATTAAACTTTTTTTTTGGAGGATGGGGGAAAAGATTAATTTGATTATATATTCGTAGCCACTTCTGGTAATCGTAGTCGGGTGTGAGATACTCAGGTTGCACACCTCATCACTTTTTTTCTGTTTATGGACAAACTCACGCCTTAAGTGCTGATGTAAATTAAAGTTACCCCATCAACTTTAACTGAATTACTGCGCATTCACAGTAGCCAAGGAGCACAACGTGTAGCCTGAGGTTTCATAACACTCCTATTTTTGTTTCTACCGTAAGGATGTGTAGCAAATGCTATTCCAGGGATGCAACACAGGTGAGATTTTAGAAAAATATTAAGCAAGAATACACACAAATCACACACGGCCAAAACAAAATAATAAAAGTCTTTAGTGGAAAACAATTTTATCCTCCTCCTGCTTATGGATCTTAAAAATACAGAAAGTGTTCATTTCAAAATTGAAAATTCAGTTGTGATAAGGCTTGATTACACAGCCATTTCCCAAGTCTTATTGCAACAAATTGTGAAATATTTCTATGCAACTTCATATCTTCAACTGTACAGGTAAAACAATACTTGAAATCAACTAGCACTTCAATCCCTGTGGTTTTAATATATAAACTCAACATAGTACTGAATTATACATTTAAAATATTTACACACTTGACCAACAGCAGTACTAGCATTTATTGCCTTAAAACTGCATGTTCACTGCATGGAGGTTCCTTATTTTGCACAAAGGGAACAAATAAAAGAGGATAATTTTTTTTCCCTAATTATGAACTCTAGAATGGTTCAATGGGAGATTGAAATGTGCTGGGGAATGCTATTAGAAAGGATTTTATCAATTTCAAGTATCAAGCTGTAACAGACTGGAAAATCACATGGGTAGTATCTTTCCCTTGAGGTTGGAAGGGTCTTCCAAATCTTTTACAAGAATGGCTTAAAAGGAGAGGAAAAGCAGGATAGGGAAAGGGAAGAAATGGAAAAGCAGAATCTGCTTTAATTCACTGAGGAGAAGGGAAAGCCAGGGATATCTTATTTCTCAGTTGCTAGGGCCCCAAGAAATCTCTCACTGAAACAAGGGTTTTGTAAGACAGCCGAGAGCTTAAGGCTCTACAGCAAATCACACTTCGTGATTTGCTTCATGATTAGTGCTAGAAAGCATTAATCTCATTTACTGCAAAGAGGGCACAATCTACTCATATTAAAAGCAAATTTACCGGGGGGGTGGGGGGGGTGGGGCTGGCTCTTAAAATTTTAGTTGGTATCATTAGGCTTTGGTTATACTGAGTGACTGGAACAGATATGGGAGAAATACGTGGTGTTTGTTCCTTGCAGAAAAGTGTAAAAACAGCAAACCCAAACCAAACAAAAAACCCTACCACCACAAGTGGCACTTGTCACAAGTAGAGGCACCAAAGCCTGAATAACTAGCAACTGTCTGCTCACTATTTAGACAGAACCGAGGCACACTGGTGGGGAATCTTATCTTATTTAAGAAGAAGCCACCACTTCAGTTGGCTGTAATTGTAATAACTACAATTTACAGCAAGCGTTACTGTACTGCAGTAGACCAGTCTTGGGGAATACTGCACCACTGCTGCCTCTACTGGGCTTTATAATTATGAAAATCTTCTGTTTTCATTACAGTAAATCTTACACCTCACAAAACTAAAATTAAAATATTTAATATTTACATAGCATCTCAGATCCTCAATGCATTTTATAGGCATAAGCTAATCCTCACAACATCCCTGTGAGGTAGGTAGGTATGATCGCTATCGTAACGACAACA
This sequence comes from Theristicus caerulescens, assembly GCA_020745775.1. Classification (NCBI taxonomy): domain Eukaryota; kingdom Metazoa; phylum Chordata; class Aves; order Pelecaniformes; family Threskiornithidae; genus Theristicus; species Theristicus caerulescens. The sequence continues at coordinate 113,143,475 of CM036559.1, read as the reverse complement.
CAGTTCTAGCAACTTGCCAATGGCCACAGAGGATCCAGTGGAAAAACTGATACAAAATTAGAGGAGCCTGGCTCCTACTCCTGCGCTTATATTCATCAAGCTACTTCCGTAAAAAACACCCCTTCTTTTGTAATTATTTAACCAAAACTGAAATTACTTGAAGTGTTTTACAAGAGAAATGCTGCGATTTGTATTTTTGAATAGTTTTACAGCTCACAAATTAGAATTTGCTTTACCATTTAAAGAATTAGATTTTAAATGGACAACTGACTGCTCTGAGCAAGCTTATTTTCTAGAACTACATGGCTTAGATATAAAGGGATTTACCCAGGTAAACACTGGGGCTTTAGTGAGTGCTACGCACTATCAAAGAGATGACTGATTCAAACCCCTCTCTTTCAACTAGTAGGATTTGGACATGCTGAGAAAACAAGTTTCTCATTCCTGAGGAAAATCATGAGCCCTTTATCACTAAACAGTGAAACACAAATCTCTGGGCAATAAGTAGCAGATTCTGGCAGTAATTCAGTGAAGATAATTAAGGCATAAATGCACATGAAAGTGGAAGTTTCATGTAGTAGTAGTCCACTTCTCCCGTCCATGTGTACCTGTGCTTTCAAGGTGGTCTTGAATTTCACGACCCAACTAGATGGTCATGCTTGCCAGCATCGAAAATTATAGGTTGAACAACGGAAAATTATTATGCCAGCATTAGAACTAGCTACTACAATGGGGAAGGAGCTGGCAAAATGGGAAAGAAGCTACTTGATTTCTAGTCTCAGAATGAAAACACTGGGGCAATAATCTGTTTTAGCAAAAAAAGGCTAGACAAATATATTTGTTACAATTATATCGTGCAGCATTTATAATTCAGTTTGAGTTGCCTTTTTTTTCCCTTCAAAAAACAGGTGCATTTTTAGAACCATTATTCACTTTGCACAGTGAATGGAAAATCAATGCAGTGATGCTATAAAAATTTCAGAACACTTACATGGAGCCAACTCTCAATGTTCACTAAAAATGGTCTATGAGTCTTTCCTATGGACTTGAATGAGCTTTTGCATCTAGATTTACAGCAACTGGATGTGTAGAAGATCACTGAAGGATTTTTTTTTTTTTGGAAGGGATATAGAAGCCAAATAGTTTAGGTAGAAGCAGCCACCTAGCCAGCAGGAGTATGAATTAATAAAACTTATTCCCAGAACCTTTTGCAGTAATTTCATGGATGTCACTAAGCAGAGACATCTTAGCATTTGCTCTAAAAGAAACAAAATGGCATGTAAAGACCCCTGTTGAATATATGAGAACAGAAGAAAAACTAAGAAACAAGAAAGGAAGAATGTTGTCTAGCATAACATCAAGCAGGAAAATTACAAAAAAACCACCTTACTAGGACAGTTTTCCTTTAACATATAATATTAATTTTAAATGAAGGGCAAAGGAGACTTTTAAGCAACCTTCAAAACTAGTCTTTGAAAGTAAGTGTTCATACTTTAGCAAGTCTTGATAGTCAAAAGATGCTGTGCATCTCTGCTTGTTAAAACAGAATCGGCCTGATTAGAAAAGTAATGGGTATGCACGTTACTTTGTCTTGAATACTAACTCAGTTTGTGCTCCCATTCCTCAATCACAATATGCAAAAGGATTTCAGAATTTTAAAATTAATAAATATTTTTAAATAGTGAGCCAGCTTTAGGATTACAAAAATGATAGTGACAGAGCTAGTTAGAGAAGAAATGATGACCGAGAATATCAGTTACTCGGTCAGATCCAAAAAACTTGAAGGTGTTTTCTATGATCACTTTGAAGACTTTGGCCTAGATATTTGACATTGAGCACACCATGACAAACTAGCAGCTCCTACTGCCGCTTATGTTCCCAGGCTTTAATGCCTTTCATCTGAAAAAATGAGTTTTTTAGAACGGCTGCCCTATCCAATGTACAAACTCCGAGAAACTCCAGAAGCAGTTTCAAAAACATAGCAAAACCCAGACAAATTTAAAAAATCAGCCATCAGAACAGTTTAAAAACAGAAGGATCTGCCAGGATCATTATCTTTTGTGCAAGTGCACAGTCAGGAAATCTTTTAAAGAAAAGCATTAAAGTTTCAAGAAAAAAATTGAGAGCAATACCCCTGTTCTAAAATGCTATGCAAATTATCTTAGAAATAAAACACTAGCTGGGAAGGTACATTATCTAACAAGTTTTATGGTCACTCTTTCATGTGTAAATCTGCCCTAGCCAAGTTTTCACATAAATTAAAAGAGAAAAGTATAATGAAGAGATGGCATTTTTGGCCTTGTGGATCCATGCTTGAGACAGGTATGGATTTAACTAAAAAATAAAAAAGCCTTAGACCACTTATAGCACAGAATTAGTCATTTATATCTTCTAAAAATTCTGGCTATTGTGACTAATTTTGAGATGAATAGCTGAAGAATGGCACAGAGTTGCAAACATGATGCTATACATAGCCATGTAAAGGTGTATACTGTACATTTGATACAAATTTTAAAAAGACATGGGAAATATTCAACACCATAATCTAGCAGAGGTCTTAAACAAAAGGGCCCACTTCTGCCTCCATGTATTTCTACAAAATATACTAGACATGCAGCATTTGTGTTTGCTTCAGTTTTCTCTGGCTCATGACTGGAGACAAAGCAGGCCTTGCTTTTGTACTCATGTGCTGCTCTCCCTTGTTGGTCCACTATCCTCAGGGCACTATATTCTGCTGTCGTAAGAGCTAAAGTGCTGATATAAAAAAAACGAGCAAGAGCAGAGCAGCTGGGAGGGCTCCGCAGAAGTGGAGCTAGATTCAGCAAAACCAAAAATCCCCCACACCACTACACATCCCAATTACCTTTCTCAACTCAAGTCAAACAAATACGGCCCTTGCATAAAAGGGTTTGACACCCCTGTTCTAGCATAATTGTTTTAGCTAATGCCCCAACTTTAAAAAGTTTGCCAGTAATTTACACCTTTTGAGTTGTTATTGCTTAAGCAAACAGTTCAGTGTAGAAATACATTGCGTTTGCGTGCAACCCCGGTAAGAATCAGAACAGATACTGAAAGTAAAACTACACATGAACCTTGCATTAGACACTCATTCCAAAATGACACGTCAACATGAAGGGCTGCAACAGGTACACAGCAGCTTAATGCCAACATCCCAAACCAACTCTGAAGAGGCAAATCTTGCCTTAAATTTCTTATCTAAAGTATATGAGCTTTTTTTTTCTTTTAAATTAAGGCAATGAAATGGCTACAGTTCCTAAAGTTCATTTTAGGGGAACAAAAATATACACCTTTTTTCTTCTGAACTTTAGGCAGCAGAACATAATGTAAAAACCTGCATTGCATTAAACATGCAATGTCAGATTGATGTAGAAAACCAGACCTAAACATGAGCTAAAATACCATTTGGTTTTTCTTCCCCATTGGAACACAAACTCAAACTTTAATAAGAGAGGAAAAATAAAGCTTAAAATCAGCTAAACTGTTTAGAGCTTTGTATGTATCTGCATCACACTCTAACATGATTTTGGGTAGAAAAGAAATCTGTATGTTTATCTGGCCACTCATATTTTAAACCAGTGGGGGGGAAGGCACTGAATTTATTTTTCATTGTGCCCATATCTGTTTGCAGATATATGGAAAAAAATTAAATTCAATTTTTCTGTTCATTCTCTCCCACACACAAGTATGACAGATTGCAGCTAACACGTAATAGCAGAAGCTGATTCAAAGTTGACCTCTCCTATTCCACTGTGTTACGTTCATACTTCCAGGCTCTCTAGAATCTGAGATGGCTGCAAAGAACCCAGAGACAGGTACAAGATTTAGTCAGCATTCAGCATTTCTCAGTGCATTTTGCAGAAAGGGTCTAAATTAGGCATAGAGTTTTGTTGTTTATTTTACACAGAGAAGTCCACCAACATTTGCCATAAATTCTTCTAAACTCTTTAAGAAGGCCATCTTCTGCTTACGGTCCAGTGTAGGAGGAGTGCTGCTTGCAGTAAGCTTGTTGAAGGCATCTGCTAACCGCTGGTAAATTACTGGATCTTGTTGAGTTGATAGCAATGTTTCAACTAGCTCTGAATATTCAGCCTGTTAAATAAACAAGAATCTTATTAACTTAAAAAAAATACAATATATACAGCTTCTCTCATCAGGACAAAATCCAGAATCAAGGCTGTGACAGAAAACTATCAGTACCTCTCCACCTGTTATCCAGTTTCACTGACGAGGGTACCAGAAGCGACTATGGACCTGCGGCCTTTCACCTACCCCTAAACCAGATAAAGCCCTTCAATCAGACCAGGTTTTTCAGTAAGGCTGAAGAAGCCTTTAGAGCTAGGTACAGTGCTCTGCAGCGCAGAGTAAGAATAAAACTTTAAGGCACACCCTTCAAAGTGCCTTCTGCCTCTTACTTAGCATAGGCTTAGTCCTCCAAATGGCACTTCTCTTTCTTCATGCCTGCCCCACGTTTGGCATGCCGTGCCAACCATCTCCTCCCATGGGTTCTCCCTACTCTAGATTCCCTTCCCTGGGACAGAGAGCTTAGATTCCTTTCTAAGTTTCCCACTTATTCTTATGCTTACTTGGACAGAAACAAAGAAACATGTTAAACGTGACTAAAAGGCCAGCAAAAGAACTGTTGAGAGTTTTGAGAAAAGCAGCAAAGTGACTGTAACAGGCGCCTGGCTCGGCCGCGGTGGGGAACACCTGGCTACCTTGCATGCAGCAGCACAGCTCCCGGAGGGGACTTAGCAGAGACTATGGAAGCTTGTGCAGCAGGGGATGAGATGGGGACCTAAAAACTCTGCTGGGGGCCAGGATCTGGGCTGTTACTGTGGACAGACTGCTGAGGATCATGCTTGGCCCTCAGTCTATCACTGCCTGTTCAGCGACACGGCCACCAATGACACTGCCAAGGGGCACCTGGAGCAAGTCCAGAGTGACTGCTGAGCTCTGGGAGCAAGGGTGAAGGACACAGGAGCCAGAATGGCAGTGCCCTCAGTTCTACCGGTGAAGGGCTTGGGTGGGGGTAGATACAACAGGAAGTTGCCACCTGCGGCTGGTGTCACAGGGTCTTTTTGTCTTACATGAACATGAGTCCCTCTTTGAGGGATGAGGGCTGCTAACAAGAGAGAGGATCCATATGATGAAGGGGCTTAGGAACATCTTTGGCAAAGGCTTGCCAGCCTGCAGGAAGGGCTTTAAAGGGCGTGTTGGGGGATGGTGGTAACAGCTTGTAGGTAAGTGAGGAGACAGAAACCAAGAGTGGTAAGAATGCAAGGAAGTGTGATGGGTTTAAGAGTGCTCATCAGGAAGGATGAAACAGGCTGAAAGGAGGCCAACCTCAAATGCCTGTGCAGAAATGCATTCAGCTTTGGAAACAAACAGGGAGAGCTAGAGCTCCCTGTGCAGATGCAGAGCTGCAATGTCACTGCAGGCAGAGATGTGGTGGGACGGGTGGTATGACTGGAGTGCTCCAATGGACAGCTCTTAGAGCTCTTTAGGGAAGAAGAGGACAGAAGATTGCTATTTATGTGAAATGGCAGCTCAAATTAAGGATGCTTTTCTACGGACTGGGCAACAATCTAGTTGAGTGCTTATGGGTCACAGAGGAGAGGTGGTAAAGATGACATCATGGTGGGAGCTTGTTACAAATCACGAAAACAGGATGAGTAGCGGACCACGTCATCTTCAAGCAAGTTGAAGAAGTTTCCAGATCAGACTTACAAGATATTATCTCCCTGACATTTGCTCAAATGCCAGATGGGCCACCCAGGGGTGACTTTGCATCTGCTACTGACAGCTAGGAAGAGCTGGTCAGGGATGTGGTAATTAATGGCAGGCTTGGCTACAGTGATCATGAAATAGTGGAGTTCAGGATCCTTAGGAGAGCAAGGAAAGAGGGCAGCTGAGTACAGACCCTGGACACCACGAGAGCAGATTTCAGCTTATTCAGGAGGCTGGTGGGTGGGACCCTGTGGGAGGGAGCTCTGAAGATGGAAGGGGCTCAGGAGAGCTGACAGGTCTTTAAGGACAGCCTCTCCCAAGCACAAGAATGCCCTGTCCAGATACTGAGGAAAACAATATAAACACATCAGAACACCGACCCAGCTAAGCAGGGAGTTCATGACTGAACTCCAGTGCAAGGAGGACACATGCAGGAGACTGAAACAGGGACAGCTACAAAGGAGGAAAACAGAAACATTGTCTGGACAAGAACAATGACAGAAAAGCGAAGTTCAGCTAAAGCGGACTTTGGCAAGACATCAAGGACAACAAGAGCAGCCTCTACCACTACATTAACAGTAAAAGAAGGAACAGGGAAAATGTGGGTCCTGCTGCTGAATGGAGCGGGTGATTTAGTGGTTAGAGACAAAAGATAAGGCTGAAATACTCAATGCTTTCTTTGCCTTGGTCTTCACTGACAGGTTTTCCCAGACCTTTATGACTAGAACCAGGGTTCAAGGAGGAGAGGAACTACCAGCAGTAAAGAGGATCAGCCCAGGATCTCTTGAGAAATCTTGATGCATACAAGCTCATGAGACGTGGCAGAATCCATCCAAGGGTTCAGAGAGCTGGCTCATGTCATTACAAGGTTGCTCTCTATCATCTTTGAATGACTAAGAAAATCATGAAGCAAGTACTCCTGGAAGCTATCTCTGGGCACGTGAAAGAGAAAGGGATTGAGAACAGCCAGCATGGATTTACCAAGGGTAAATCATGCTTTACCAACCTGACTGTCTTCTGTGATGAAATGACTACATCTGTGGATGAGGGGAGAGCAGTGGATGCCTGATGTCAGCAAGTCTTTAGCAGTCTTGCACAGCATCCTTGTAACCAAGCTGGGATTTTATTGTCTAGATGGGTGGACTACTACATGGGTGAAAACACACCTGTATCATCAGCCTCTAAAGGATTGTGGTTAACGTGGTTAATATTCCACCTGGAAGCTGGATACAAGTGGCACTGAGAGCTCTCATGTGGGCCTTGTCCTGTTAAATATTTTAGTCAGTGACCTGAGGAGCAGGACCTGAAATGCAGTCTCCCCAAGTCTATGGGTGAAACCAAACTGGGGAGCGCAGCCAGTGCATTCAGGGGCAGGACTGACATTCAGAGACACGTAGTCAAGCTGGAGGAATGAACTGACAGGAACCTCATGAAATCCAACAAGGAGGTTGTGCAGCCGAAACAGACCAACCCCCTGCAACTATACAGACTGGGAACTGACAGGCTGGGGAGCCGTTCTGCTGAACAGAAGGACCTGAAGGTCCTGGTGGACAGCAGGCTAAGTCAGCAGCGTGCCTTGTCAGCAATGAACACGAGCAGCATACTGGGCTGTATTTATTATTTGTCTTTACACAGCACTTGTTGGATTAGATGTGGAATACTGTCTCCAGTTTTGGACAAGAACACAAGAAGGATATTGATGAACTTGAAGGAGCCCAGGGGTGGGCCACCAAGACTGACTGGCAGGTGCTGAAAGCACATGAATTGTAAGGATAATAAAGCATTCAACAGGCCGCTCAGCGAGGCTTTGGAATATCCATCTTGGAGGTTTTCAAGACACAGTTGGAAAAAGTCCTGAGCAACCTGATCTGAATTCAGTGTTCACCCCGCTTTGAGCAAGAGGTTGGAATACAGACCTCCTGAGGGTCCCTTCCAACCTGAATGATTCTATGATTTGCCAGATGCACAGTAACTAACCACTCTCCTTGAACAAATGACTGGTTTTCAAGGTGTAAGTGTCTAAATGCCATACCTGATGCAAACACACTAATGTGTAGAATGCTTCACCTGCTGCAGTTGTCATTTCTGTATTGTGCTTCTGAAGTACCAGCATATCAAAGACCATCTGAAATCACAAAATAGAAGTAGTTACAGAAGTGTAAGCTTAACTTTCTACTTCACCAACATTTGCTGCTGAACCTCATCTTCACTTCTGATAATAATAATGAACATGCATTTACAAACATCCAAGTTTGTTGTTTGTTTTGTTGCTTTTTTTTTTTTTAAATTTTAGGTATCAGTAATTGGAAAGCCAAGTTCTTTTATAAGTCGAGTCTTATTTCTCATTCTCTCAGCTTGGCTGATGTATGCTTTTAACGAGCAATCCCCAGAAGTTCAAATGTCAGTTTGGTAAGAAAAGATGTCTTAAGGAAAACTGAAGTCTTTACAAAATCAGAAGACAAGCACACAGGTTCCCCAATTACTTTGTTCCCAGTTAGTAGGAACCTGGTTGCTACCAGGTCACTCCAAAATTGGATGAGATAGAGTGGATGGTCCTAAAAGGAAAGTACTAAATATGCTACTGGATTAAGAAAACGCATAATTCATGGGATACATTGAATAAATGACAGCATTTTCTTTCTAGTTCCCAACTATGCTTTTTTTTTCCTGCCTCTTGTTTTAGTACTCTACCCAGCCTCCAGTTCACACAATTCTGGAGGCTTTCTGCTTCACAGCTTTCACAGTAAATGTAACTGCTAGATGTGTCAATCACGTTCATTCCAGAGCTCACGTGCAGAGCATGGATAAATATAAATTGCATTCTGAGAGGCTCAGGTCTCTTGGTGATTGGCACTAAGTCATTTCCTCCCTCTATGCTTCCATCCTCCTTTGCACTCCAGTCCAATGTCTTCAGTCCTTCATGCTCTCTTTCTTCTTAAACTGCCAGGTTTTTAGGTAACAGGCTGGTTCTTACTATACACATGATCCTGATTAACCCAGTCAGATATGATCACTGTTTGGCCTCTTGATGCTACCTGTATGCAAAAAGCCAAAGTAACATGAAACACAGATGCCTTACCTTAAGAAAGTGCCTTGTTGCTAGAAAAAGGGTTGAATCTGTTTCTTGTGCTTTTGCACACTGTTCTGCTAATGGTGTTACAGCCTCCAGACAGAGCTGACAAACCTCCGAACTCATTCTGATAATGGGCGTTAAAGAATCAGAGTCAGATTTCAATTAAATTGTGGCAAAACTTCCCAGTGGTGTCACTAGAAAATATTTTAAATGCTTCTATGTTCCAAGATTTCTTTTTACTATAAAGCTGTTAATAAAAAAATTAAATTAAAAAACAAAAAAAAGGAAAAGGGGGAAAAAAAGAATTCCAACTTTGTTGCCTTCTTTTATTAGCTACACACCCTAAGGTAACATAACCCTCTCTGACATAACATTTTCAGAAAGAGTCCCTTATGGTCAAGCTCATCTGTTTCTGACACGTGCCACAGATTAGTGAAAATGGTACTCCCATTATGAGAGGGAGAGCCCATTGGCACCCTGACAGGAAATGCTCTGGAGCCAGCCCAGCAGAACAGCAGCAGTGGTTTGTATTACCAGCTGAGAAACTAATTCAGGAATGGCTTTGGGATACCAGCTGAAGGCTTATGAAGTTACACACTCTGAAGTGAAGTAATGGAGGAGGCAGGAATGGCTGCCAGAAAAAACTTACACGCTAAACCACTTAAAGGCTGCATTCAGGCAACACGAGTCAGAGGAAATTCAGCCAATAGTAGAATCTCAACAGTGAAACTCCCAATCACCAGAGAGCAGAGAGTAAGAGTTGATTACCGATATATAGATACAGAGATTGACAGAAAAGGAAAAAAATGCAAAGAAAAATAAAATCAGATTTTTAACAGGTCCTTATAAAAGCAACTCAGATTTTTAAACACTCCCAAGCTCTAAAAAGGATACGATGACATCCCTAACTCCAGTGAGTACATTAGGCTCTTAAAGAGGTCCTCTGGAAGTTGTGGAATTTTCTCAGGGAATATCTCACAGATGAAAGTGATTAATTTGTAATATTGGTTACACAGGGATGGAAACTGTCAAAAGAAAAACATGGTAATTTTAGAATCAATCACATAACTATTCTGACATAATTTCCACCTGTACAAAGAGACAGAACTGATGCTTTCCACTGAAGAAGACAAGACAATTTTGGTAGACAACTTCAGAGTCATTAGAATGGCTACAACTTTATTAGCAAACACTGTAGTACAATAAAAAACATTGCCAAAGCTAAGCAGTTGATGGTGGGAGTCTGGTGTCTGCTCTGTACAAATTCAAGGAGTTTTACTTCAGGCGTGAGCAAGTCTAGGCCTGTGGGGTAAAAGCCGTGGTCACAACAGAGGGGCTCCTAGGGTACATCCTTTGACTCAGTTTCATCTAAAATGGATGTAGCTCCCATGCTCAGCGAGCGCTGCCACATGAGAAAACATGTTAAGAGGGGACCACTGAGATACACCTCAGAAGTGTTCCCCTGATTCAAAGTAACACATTAACGCGGTGCAACCCACTGAAATACTGCCAGTCCATTGTTTTGTATTTTACTGTTCTACTGACAAGCTGCTGATGTCTATGATACAAAAGCCAGCTGTATTGTGAAAATAATGAAAGTTATACTGGCTCCTAGATTTTTTTTTTTTTTTAACTAATATCACTGTTTATACTTCCTATCACATTTCTGACACTATCAGAAAAAGGATTCCACAAGCCACATTTCAGGTTTGGCTAATTGCTGACCTGCATGGACTCACTTTTAGAAGAAAAAAGTTTTGTTTAGACCTTCAAATATACATTTTCTCGGCTTACAATATTTCTTTTCAAACAGCATGTAGAACAACAGAACAGTTATTTGCATTTTTGAAAGCCTAGAAAATTCAAGTTATGGAGGTGGAATGCATATAGGAATGAGTTCTGGGAATTCATTACTATAAAGCTTTTGTATTCTAGCAACTACGTGTGAAAATATACTTACCTTCAGCAGATCCTGGGACATTAGAGGCAGAACTAGATTAACCCCATATAAGACAACATCTGCTGCTGATACAGATCTATTCGTAGCTTGCCCAGGCTCATGTCCTCTAAATACTTCATCTGTAGAAAAGACAAAAAATGTTTTGTATAAAAAGAGGATTAAACACATTGAAGGAAGAGTCCCATTTATTTATAATGAAGACATTTTTAAAAATAGGACTATTCCCCTCTCCCCAAACAAAAACATGAGGCACTGTATTAAAATAGAAACATAGCGAGTGGAGGCTGCCACATCACTCTATATTTATATTCACTAGGACTAAGCATTTCATAACCACGTGTACCAGATGGCATGCTAAAACAGAACACTTCAGATACTCTGAGGGCTCCCTTCCATTACAGAACATTGCATTTGTTTCTAGTGATAGCTGCTTCATGCCTGCACACATAACAGATAGTGAGCAAAATATTACTGCTTTTTTATACTTTATATGTATATTATATATTTATATATGTTTATATATATTTTATAAATACAAGGAGGAAAGAAATGGGGAGAGTTAATGCAGAAAATTCTGTAGTTTAGACGCTGCCAAGCTTTCTCCAGTTACAGGCAAGACCCACCTTTCCCATCAACTGGCAGTGACCTTACTTTTACAATTCCTGCATTGAGTCAGCAACAGTACACAGACAACTTTCAATATATTTGATCTCTGGGTATTACATTTAGGTAGTGTTCACATTCTTTAGTTTCATGGTAAGTATTTTACAGTGTTTTCCATGCAACTAACTTCCAATGTCTGACCTCAAAGAGAATATGTTACATGGCATTGAGTTGTCTATTCAATGGACAAAGTCTAAATCTGGTTCTGTATTTGTGTTGTGCATGCATAACAAAAAAACTAAACTGATGCACTGAATTTTGGAGTACAAGGTTCTCTCTTTCAAGATGTACCTCAGAAAAGCAATGAACACCATCAAAACAACCTAGGCAGATTCAGTTTGTTACTGAGCATGTTTTCCTTTCCAGTGCAAACTGTATAGGACATGGTGAGATCTGAATCATGCAAACGTGTTTCAGCTTATTCAAAAGCAGTGCAGCACCACTAAAACTGGCAGATCGTATTCCTGACTACTGCAATTTTAAGTGGCAAATATACGGAAGAAAGTAACAGGCTGGGGTACAAAAACAGAACCCTTAACTACACCCACATACCATAGAGCATGTTCTGTGAATGAGGAATACAGAAAACCCTCAAACGTGATGGAATTTCAATGAGCTCAGCATTTCACGAAAGTTGGATCTTGTACTAAGATGATAATCCATCTGCCCTCTTGCGGTAATGTACTATTCTGACTTATCAATGGGTTTTTTTGTTAGAAAACTGCTGCTACTACACGTTCAGACTTGCAACATTCAGATGTCAAGCTGTTTCATACATACCCTATTTATTTTATGAGAGCAATAATAATTTCAGATGCTAGAACACTGTGAAAAGTCCTTCCTTTGCTACTGGCACATTAAATAGTAATTTCCATATCCTGATCTAATCAAGCCTAAACTTCAGCTTTCACTTTACCTGGATTGAACACATGCCCCACAATGGTTTTTACAGTTTAGAACACAAGTTATGGTTCAGCAATTACCAATTCCTTCATACCTGTATCACTGAAATCTATGAATTCTTTTGATAGAAGGTTAGTGAGAAGCTCCATAATAAGGAGGAGATCTTGGTACTGGTCTTCTTCTGCTGTAACATCTATCCGTTGTCGACCTAGATTATTCTTGGAATACACCTGGAGCAGAGTTAGGCAGGCCTCATACAAGTTCATGGCTTTGGCCTATAAAACAATGTTAGATAATAAGACAACTTCCATATGCTGAAAGTGACACACTTTGTTTTAAGATGGCGTTACTTGGTTGATGATGATACCTCAAGATTTTAATTTCAGTTATATAACCACTTTTTGTAACAACTGCAGACAAAATCAAGGAAACAGCCACCTTAAACAATAAGGACACTTACAGCCATATATTGACGTGCTAACTGTTGAAACAGCAGAACATTACTTTTATCAATTCCTCCATCTTATCTTTTTTTTTTGTTTGTTTGTTAAGAGTGGCTTGGGACAGCACTGCAATTCTTCCAGACAAGCCTTCAGAGAAGTTCGATATGGTTAAAAAAAGTATTCAACATGGTCTGCACTCTTTTGCCACCCATGCATCGAGTTAGATGAGTGATGAATTATAGTTAAGTTTATTTGTATAAGAACACTTTCGATCCTGCTTTTAGTCTTTGCAAGTGTATGTTTTTAAACAAAGGAATGCCTCTAACAGATGCGACCATATAGCATTTCTTTCTCTATAGAATCTAAAAATCACTATCCTTTATTTTGTTTAAGGGATAGCACTGTACACACACTCTCTCTCTCTCTCTCTCTCTCTCTCCCCCCCCTCCCCCCCCCCCCCCCCCCCTCCTTCCCCTTTTGATTGTATTTACCTCTCCAAGATAGCAAATTTGTTTATGTGCAACTTCAACAAAGACTTCTATTATGAGATTAACAGTCTCTGGTGTGTTTTTGTATACTTCCATTAATCCAATGCAATTATTAAGGAAGTCCATTAGGAAATTGAAGAGAATTGCTACGTTATCAATCTGGGTAGCCTCAGCAATGCCACAGAGTGCTTCTAATGTAGCAGTGATCTCCTGTTTCACTTCCTCCTCCTGACAGATCTGCTGAAAGTTTTCTTGGTTTATCACATTCAAGAATCGCTGCTGAAGTGGCTGAAGAACCTTAAAATTTTTTAGAAAAGTCACATTAAGATAAGCATACTATCACGTGAGATGTGAGGTGTAAGTAATTTAGCAAGCTCATGAGTTGCTTTTGGCATGGCAGTACAAGAATCAATCACTTCCCATTTCCAGTGGCTCAATTATGTTACTGTCACATTAACATAAGCCAAAGTGGTAGGGATTAGTGATTCTCATTATCCATCATCACCTGCAGGCTGGTTTCAAAACGAGCACCTCTGTAAATATTTTTTGTTATTTTGTAGTCTTTAAACAAATGACAATGACTTTCTCTGGCTCACAGTATTTCATTCTCTTCCAAATTCAGTATTAGGGGAAAAAATTGCTACAGTTCATTAATGAAAGCATTAATTAACACTGATGTTCACAATTATCTTTGTCATATTATGATTCTCAATAGTGCAACCTCTTTTGTAATCAGCCGTGTTTGGAACCAATTTAGAAACTTCCATAAAAATAGTTAAATGCTTTTTCCAATCACTTCCAGTGCATTATAGTCTTACCTTCAATCACTAATTTCATAGCTTTGCTAATAAAAGCAAGTTTCTTTCAGAAGGCCAATGCTTTACAAACTCATGCAGTGCTCACTGATCACTTTTCAGCTACTTTCTAGCACCAATCTTTCTGGTATTAAATATCTGAACTTTAATGGAGCCAGGGCACAAAAAGCTGGTCAAGGCTCTTCATTAGCTTTTTACTTACTGTCATTAAGTGAACACCTGAATAATTCATAACACCACCGAATTAAAATAAAAGGAAGAAATGACACAGTTCTCCAAGGGAAATTCTTAACTTTTTATAATAGTCTCTTTCAAGTGTACTGCCGTACTGGCTGTTTCATGAATCCTCCAGGTAATGATTAGTTGTTTCTGATTAGGTTGTGACGTTTTAGATATAATTTTTGGCACCTCCTGGGTGCTGTACAACTGTTGACCTTCAAATACAGAATAATTTGAAAAATTATCAATATTAGATGTGCAAAATCAAAAGATTCTGTACGAGTTGATTTTGTGTCACCATAAAATTCCCTAAACTAAGTTTTTTGCACTACTTGCTAAAATGAAGGTAACAGAAGCATCGAAATAGCTTACCTCTGTCCAGTATTGTTGCTTTGTTTCCGTATCCATATGAGCAAAACCTCCTAAAACTAAAGCTTTCATTAGTGTTCTCTGCACAGAACTGGACAAATAGTGAAGAGGAGGGCTTCGCCTTGCAAATTGCTTAGCTAAATTCCACCAGTTTTCACACTGAATAACTAAGTTTGCCCTAGAAGGGGGAAAAACAGTTTAATTAAAGAGAAGACTTCACAAAATTGTATGAACAGAGCGCATCAGGTTGCTAGCAGTTGTCAGAAGATTTTTTTTTTTAAAATTTTAATTCCTTTATTCTAAGGCTAAATCGCCTTGTGACTTTCATCTCATTAATGCCTCACCCCTAAGATTTCTAAAGTATGTACTCTGAAAATAGCTCAATTCATATGGGAGAAAAGCAGGGAAGTGCTTTAGTTTTACACACATACACACACAGAGTTAATGGACATATTGCATGGATTAAAAGCTTAGTCTCATTATGTCATGATAAAATAAGCATTTTATTCCAAAACTAGCTCCTGTGGGTTTTAATTTTTTTAAAAAAGAAAAATTCCTTAAGCGTTTAACTCCTCAAACTTCAGAACAGTCTTTCAGCAGACTGTGAATGCATGACTGCATGTATAATTGCATGTCAATTTACAAAAGTAAAACATTCAAGAATTTCCTGCTTCACAGTTTGTAATACCAAAGAAAACTTTGAAATTTGTCTGAATCCGCCAAATCCTGGATTTTAAAAAAAAATTTTATATGTTTACAAAACACATTTTATACTGACTTAGCCAGTATCTGAACTCTTAATCTGGAAGAACTTATTCAACAAAAATAAACACCACCACAAAAATCCTTGCAATGAGAGTGGAGACCAGGAGGGTTTTCCTTTCTCTCTGTTTAAGAGTGAGGCACAAAAGTAGGGGAAGGAGAGTGCACTTCTAAACAATAAGAAAAATTAGATTATGTTTTGTCAAACCTAGGTCTCACTCCTCACTTTGTCAGACAATTTTTTCCCATTTATAGTATGTTACTAAAGTAATTTGACTTACAGAGACATGAATACGAAGTGCCCTATATCTGGATTACTTTGGCCAAAAAAATTTAAAGGAAGCAAAAGAAATTTTTTGACTTCCATAGGTATAGCAACTTACCGCTCTCTCCTTTCCACTAATGTTACTAGCAGTTGTACAGTATCATTTGCAAGGTCCTGCTCTGAACTCCACACTGCCAGGTTACTGATCACTTTTTCTAAAAGGTAACCCACAATCCACTGGGAACCCTCTGTATCAGCACCAAATGCTGTACTAAATGGCAGACTTATCTATAAGAAAAGCATTAAAATGAGTGAGTTTTACAGAAGCCAGAACCCCAAAGTGTATGGTAATCATTGTCAGCAAATTCTTTTCAGGCTGTCACTTCTTCCCTACTTAAAATACACAAATGTTACACAGACAAAGGCAAAGAATACCCATAATAGGAAAATCTTTGCCAAATTTATCTTGCTATTTTAACCACAACACCTAAAACAAAGAAAAGTTTCAACTTCATTACAAAACCAGGTTTGAATATGTCTAGCTTTTAATGCCAATGAAAGTTCAAAAGCTTTAAAAATTAAAAGATCCCCAAAGTGTTTCCATGAATTTACAATGAAATTCCTCAAAATTCAGTGATAAAGATTATTACAAATAAACCTAGCTGCTGATCTAGATCGACTCTTGTAAAAACTTATTTTCATTGCAATTTTTCTGCATCTGCTTTCTGCAGATTCTTCCTTCAATCTATATATCTTTTAGGAAAGATGTCGCATTCTGGTCCTGGCACATTAAAATATACTTCCTTGAAATTGCCTGTTCTCCTGTCTTTAAAAAAATTTTCTCAAGAGTGAAATCCAAGGATTTTGTAATAATAGTGCAAGGGCTTTCTGTCAGCACACCACTAACATTTCTAACTTTAAAACTCATAATACATACGTGACTGAGCATAAGGTTTAAATAGAGGTTTCAATCACTTTCACATGTCAACACAAACTAAACATGTCCATTTCCTAGATACTCTATTTTGTCTCTTCACGTTGCTTCTCATGTGGATCTCCTTCCTACATGCTCTCCAATTCTTCCCCAACTGGTACCTTTACGAATTCTTCTCTCTGCTGTAACTACAAGCTGAATAACATGATTCCAAGTATTTACAAGTCTTTGGTATACCTATTTTTGTTAAGGAGGGGCCTCCTGAAGCGTTAGTATTTTCTTAGTTGCTTCAGTAGTGAAAATAAAGGGGAAGAGGAGGAGGCTTCCTTCTCAAAAGTTAGAGCCAACAGGACCTCCTCAGGACGAGTGGCCTCTGTCAGCTAGCTGGCTTGCAGTTAGTTCTATAAGCAAAATCAGGATCAAGGTCTAATCATGATTAGTGCTGTCCAAACAAGATAAAAAGTTGCCCTTTACAAAGAATGCACCATTGAAATCATGATATATACAATGAGAACATATGAGAATGGGGAGAGGAGAGAAAGTAGCATGACATTAGCTAATGTATACTGCCTTGTGATTGTGTTAAATATCTAATTCAGAATCATGACCAGGTTACTCACTAAATCATCCATCAAGGGCAACCACTGTATTAGAGAATAACTGTAAGATCTGATGGAGAGTGAGAAATAGCTTATAAAATTGTCAGTGAGTTTTACCCACTACGCAGCTTGAGAATGCACTGTGCTATTCTGCTATGGCAATGGCCACAAGAAAAAAAAAAAAAAAAAAAATCACATATGCACCAAAATGCACAAGAAGGGTCCTCTAACAACTTATATTTCTAATTAAAAACCTGAAGAAAACATTAACTTTTAAACAAATTCCAAAATAAACCACAGCCCATTTAACATTAAAAATGCTTTATCATTGCACTTTAAAATAGCTACACTGACATCTGCATTCACAGGATAATATTATTGCTAATACTCACCAATTAATTCGTAAAAGTTATATCCTTACCTGATCATACAGCTTTTCATCTACTAGGAGGTAAGTCTTTGCCCAGCGCTTGAGGAACCATACAATATCTTTGCCCATCTGGGGGCTCAGGAGGTGCGTGAGATTTGCTCTTATTGCTCTAGATTCTACTTCTGACACTCTTAAAATAGCAGATAACAACCTGCAGATTTAAAATACAAGGAGGATGCTGAGAGTGGTTTTTGAAGAAGCAACGTGACTACCAAACACACTTATTTTTCATTAAGTATGACAGAAGGAACAGGATAACACAAAGTAGTTCATTTCTAATGAAGTAAAAAGCACCTGAATTTATTGTTTCTTTAAATGCAAGGAGACAGAGACAGGATAGACTGGCAAATATCCTCCAGGAAGTCAGAATATGCATTAAAAGATAGGGTGATTATCTTTGACATCAAAATTACTGCAACAAAGAGCCCTCACGAGCATTCTGCCATCAAGGGAATGAAGACAAATGGACTACTTGGAGTGCTTGAAAAGCTTCTTTGAGAAACTGATTCTCCCTTCCTTGCATCATCAAGCTTAGTGACCAAGTGGGGCCTAATTGTGCAGTTTGCAGCGTGATGCATACTGAAGAGCAAATACAGAAATGATTGGTTATTTCTTTCTTTTTCATTACTGCAGAGAAACAGTCTGAAATAGCAGATCACCAGGTGATTGCATTAATACAATCTGTCCATAAAACTACACTAAATAGTAGCTTTTGTAGTATATCAATTAAATTTGGTAAGAATGTGATAGTGCACAAGGAATTTAGAAGTTGACAGTGGTCTATTTCTTGAAGACGTTTCAGAGCTATTGCAGAGTGCCTCAAATCTCTCCTTATTTAGGTCTGATTTTATTCCCATCACCACTAAGACACTGCAGCAAGAAATCCTCTTTGTTGGCCACTTCTTGAAGCTGCCAGTAGTATCAGTGAGCAGTATTCAAACTTCTAAACGTTAGGCAAATCGTTGCCAGTGAAGACCCATTTTTCTAGCCTCTTCCAGAAGAAGAAAATGTTAAGTACACAAAACAACTAATTGTGGGTGAAGAATCTTCCACGTCAATTAAAAGTGGCATGCAATCTTCTGAAGTGTGAGGATTCAAATTGAAGAGTCCTTTGTGGGCATCAGCCTTCTTGCAAAAAGAGAATGGAAATCCCCTCTCCTGCTCCTTTTATAGGCTAATAGTGGTACATGTACATAAGTGACAACAACTCCTCCCGCACGAGGACCAACTGAGCTGCTACTGCCAAGCTGGGGCAGTAACTCATGTTCAAAGTAGACAAGCTCACTGATGCTCTGGGAAGCGTTTGCTTAAGCTGTACCTGTGCTGCATGAATTACAGAGCTTGTAGTATATTATCTAAAGATTTTGATATACCAACTTTTTAGTAATTTAAGTCATTTTAAGGACTTTCTGTAAGAAATAGATCAAAGATGGGCTTTCAGTAGAGATATAAAAACATTTCTGTTTATTCCCAAGACTTTGGCTCATGTCCTCTCTTAAGACTATTAGGTCAGCAATCTAGTCATTTCAGCCTTCCCATCTTGACTCAGTTTTATCTGTTTCGATGCCTTACTCTCATTTTTCTTCATTCCTCCCCTGGATCACCTCAACTTGAAATATCATCTGTATTTACCCTGCCTTTCTCTACCCTAAAAAAATCACTTCATCTTTTCTGTCTTTTCTTAATCTCTTTTACAGCATTGCCTTAATATGTCTGTTATGAAACCATTCGTATAAATTATTTGCTCTTACTTTAATACTAGTTAATAGACATTTCTTTTCCAATGTTCAGTGTTTACATATTGCTTTTTTACTTTTCAAATTCACAGAAGTCCACTCACATTCTCACTTTTTTCCCCTCTGAAAAGGCATTTAACATACTTAATAGCACGAGATGCATCCTTACCTAATTACAGAATCAGTTCTGTTGTACCCTGGGATGGAAGAGGCCTTTTCTCCTGGAGATCCCAGAATCTGAAGTGTTGTATTGATGTCAACCTCAGCTGAATGTTTAATGGAATATTCCATTACTTCTGGAGGTATTAGCGGAGTCTCTCCCTGAGTATCATTAGCCAAGAGGTAGCCTTACATTAAAAAAGAAAGAGTGATCACAACTTTCTACCCTAGGTTAACTTCTGACTTTTTGATTAGAGAATCCATTGGCTTAACTGCATGCATCACACCAGAATCAAATGTTTGTACAAACTCTGACTAACACTGTCTAAATACATATAAGTTAACTTTAGAATCCTTAAAGCCATTTGGTAGAGAACCTAAAGTGACAAGAAACCAAGACTGGAAAAGAAAACACCAAATTAAAAACAAATTAAAAAAGGAGAGATAAGCTTTGCTTTATGTAAAAGTACTACGGTCAATTCAACTGGAGGGGAGCAACATTTTGTTGTCACTTTTTTCTCCTTCTGTTATGTGATAAAAAGCACCTTGATTTTACAGGTTCCCCACCAAGTCCACCTCATTTGGGGCTTCCATTCTGCTAACATTTCTAATCTGTCAGAGGCTTTCAGACACCAAGGACGTGCTATAATAAAACTTTCCTTGCATAGCAATTGTAGATCTGGTGAAGCATGGATTTTTATACAATGCTCTGGTGTCCAGGTAATTAATATTAATTCCAGCTGTAGTCGTAGTTTTCAACGTCTGATCTCATAACCATCTGTGAGCTACGAATACAAACTCCATCCCACAGTGATACAAAAATATTATGAACACATTCATGTCAACATCTGAGAGTGACTAAAACATCAGATGTTCAAAAAATATTCACAAAATATTTCATAAAGTATACATTTCTCCTAACAAAGTACAGACACTTAGTTGTTATTATGTTTTGCAAACAGACATAAGATAGGTCCATCTATAAATCAAAATTAAGAAGGTTCTAAATTCATGTTCCCTGAAACATAACAAAATGCCAGGACATGGATCATCAGCACTGAGATTCTGGAACTTACTTGTTTCTTTGCCACCACTGAGTAATACTGTTATCCTGATTCCCTTATAAAGTCATGTGCCCCATGCAAATCAATACAACTGATTTCATGACAGACTGATTTCTTGAATAGGTTGACTGATAATGCATCTCAAAAGATCTATAACAAAATTAGTTGCGGGAATTTCCAAAGGACATACCTTATGTAAAGATTTCATCGATCTTTTAAAGATAATGTTCATGTTACTCAAGGCAGATGAAAGTAAACCAAAGACTTTGCGAGTAGTGTATGTAAGATGAAAGCATCATAAGGGATAAAATGTTTAGTCAATTAAGTTGATATACAGAGGGTTTTTTTTTTCCCTGGAGTGTTCCAGCTGCAATAAGAATTCCAGAATAATTACTATTTACAGCTCTTCACTAACCTGTGACTAAAATAAGCCAATGAATATCCTCATACAGGTCATCAAGCACTTTATTGTCAATTGAGCCTGATGCTGGTGAGGCAAGTAACTGCTGCTGATGTCTTTGCAACTGACCATGGAGCCTTGTCACTCGGTCTTCTAATAAACTGTGGACAAATAACAATAAAATAAACTTCACTGTTTTTAAATTGTTTCGGCAAAGTCAGGCTTTTAATATTTGATGGCTTTATTGGTTTGCATTCGTGACTATTTTTTTTTATACCTTGTAAGAAGAGGTATACAGTGTTCTGCAGCAATTCTCCCCAGCATGCCTACGCTGGCCAGCTGGTCACAGAACTGGTCTCTGTCATCTTCCTGCAGTTCACTTATTTCTTCTTCTTCCCGAGAGGCCACACCATTGGCAGTCTTCGGTTATTTCAAAAAAAATTAGTAGCAACCAGTTAGTGTTATACTTGTTAAATTTTATCATCACCACAATTTTCTACATGATTTTGGCTTTTCCTTTCAAGGTGTTTTGCATGGATGAACAACAGACTCGTCATACTAAATTAGACATAGAAGAGTTAAACAGAGGAGTAAACATGCCTTCATATTGTTTTGAAATCAGCATTTCACAAACTTATTAGCAAAATGCCACATTCAGTTAATTGTATATTTGCTACCATTTCCAATAGTGCTCTCAAGTCAAAAGATTCACTGTTTGTGAAAAGAGTCAAGGATAAGAGTTATGAAAATTGATACTTGTTATTAATAGGATAAGGACAGGCTGGACAATAGCAGAACAGCTTCTTCAAACCACGGGGTATGTAAATCAGCTCTGTTGAGCATCCACTGCTAGAAGTGCAACATAAGGTACTGAGTGACTCTGGCTCACAGAGATGGTCTGCAAACCCAGTGGTCAAGAGATTGCTGAAGTACATTTGCATTTCAAATCACATATATAGCAGACCAAGAACCATTTTAAACACTGGAACTTCCATGCATTCCCCTGTTCATTAGTCAAAGATAGTGTTCTCAGTTGTCCGAGATCTTCCATAAATCACAGAATAGGTAGTATTTTTCACGATGAAATGAAAATCATCTCTTTCATTAAAGATTTTCCATAACCCATTGTTCGAGGGGAAAAAGCTTTAAAAAGTAAATGCTATAACCTCAGGGAAACAGAAGACTGATAGCAATCATCATCATCATCATCTCCTCAGTTTTATTTCTTGCTGATGCAGAAGTTGCACTCTTTGATTTCTCAAAGCTTATCTTGCCTGCGTTATAAAACTAATTCAATAATAATGAGACCTTACTCCTTGAAGAGATGAACCATTACATGTAGAAACTAAGTATAAATGTTAAAATGTTTTAAAAAAATCTCTTAAAGAATCATAAAATTTACACAGCTAAAAAAGTAAAATACAAGTGACAGAGAAAGCTATCACTCTGCTTTGTTTCTCTGGAGGCTCTGGAAAACTGAATCCACACACAACGCCTTATCCGAAGTGCTTTCTACCCATCTTTTCTTTATGTAACCCAGCAAATCATTCTCTTTTGGCAACTTCAAAGTTGCAGCTGTTTACTGAAGAGTGAGCCTCTGCTCTCAAAGCAGAGACTACAAGTTCCTGTTACTGCTTTGATATTGAACAAGAAGCATTCTAAAATGCCAGCTGTGGCTTTTAAAGGTTACCCATGGGATAAATGACTTATCTCACAGAATGACATGAATTAACCTGTGTATACAAGTTATGTCAAGACTGCCTGATATGAATTCAAAGTTCCCTTGTGAAATATTTCTCTCTGTTTTGGCACTGTTATTACCATCTGTTACATATTGAGATAGCAGAATTAAGTTTTATATGGTGCTTTTCAGAATGAGGTATCTCGGAGATCTTTGTGCAGCATTGAATTAAAGAGAGATTTTATACAGTTATTGAATTGAATCTGCGCAATAATTAATTCATCCAACATCTACATCCAACTTCCTGTATGAGAATCTATTTTAGTAATATCCAGACTCCTGGCAAAGAGACTAACCTGCTTTCTTTCTCAATGGTTCAAGAGATACTTGAGGTACTTATAGGTTTTCTCTACAACAGTCGCCTCAAAATTCAATTGGGAATTCATGTGCCATTTTATCTAAAAGAACCACATAATATTGCAAGTTTCTTCTAGTCTGAGCATAGTCATTCTACATTTTTTTCACATATTTATGCATGTCAATTATACTTCAAAAGTGTACTTTGAAGATAATGTATGGGAGGTAACAACTGTATAAAAGGCTTCCAATTTCATTGGGGATTTTAACTAGGACCCTAGTCCAGAGAAGGATGGTCAAAAGCTTTGTCATTGCATCTGTGGGAAAAACAGTAAGATGCATGTTGATTTGAGTAACACATTTACTTTTTTCTATTTTTTTAAAGCGATTTCCCACTTTGTATTCCTTTATTTCTTCTTCAGAATGAGAGAAACAGACTGGAAAATGACTCTAACAAATTCAGCAAATTTTTCATTTCCAAAGTCACAAATAGTAATTCTATACTAGCTCCCTTGAGCTACACAATGTAGTACACACCAAAAGACATGGGCTAATTACTATATATCATCATCCAGAACTACTAGAATAAGGGCTTACCAAATTCCTTGTACCATCAGGAGCAGCTAGATGGCACTGAATGTAGGAATTAAAGACCTGAACAGCATGTTGGGTAAAGAAACCTTTATGGAAATGTTTGTCATCTTGTACCAAAGTAAGCCAAGATTCCAGCAACTTATCATATGCTTCCATATACACCATGTCATCTTTGTCAAGCTGTAAGAGATGAAAGAAAGAAAACAAAAATCTTATTCCTAAACTAAACCAGACGAACATACTTATATTCATCATTATTTAACAGATGTTCGAATGTTGAAACAAAAAACAAAACAAAACAAAAACAGTCACAAAACCCGCCTAAGAATAGCCAAGAAAATATCAGAATGAACTGAAGCAATGCATCGAAAAGGTCAGTGCAGCTTTCATGCTTGCTAGGCCTCCAAAAACTGCCAGAGTGTTTAGTTATTTCTCTTCATCTGATGTTCAAAACCAAAACTGTCTTAAATTGCCTTTAATGCATAATTACCTAAATACAGGAGCTACTGAACTTTTTACCCCAAAGATGTCAAGCATCTCAGCTTTTATTAGTAACAACAAAGAATTGAGCCGTTTCTTTTTAATTAAATAGACAAATATAGAACATGTGCATATAGATTTACATGTATTCCACTATCGTTGAAATAAAGAGAGAGAAAAGATGACAATTCTCTGTTCCAGAGGAAATCATTGTAAGATTGCATGTGTTCAAGAAACCCTGCTACAGGTAGTCAGTTTTGATGATGATATACAACTTCTCATTCTATGAGCAACCAAAACAAAAGCAGAATGCCACAGAATAAGCCTGCACCACTAATTGCTTTCTGCATTTTAACTGCTGCTTCATGTCTTTAGTTATTCATATGTGTACATGGTACTTAAGCTGCAAAAGGAAATAACAGATCTGAAAAACAAAGTCCTGGGTTACAGGCAAACTAAAGAACCCAGATAGCAAAGAGGCCATTTCTTTTTAAAAGTATTTTTAATGTACCTATCAACTTTTTGATTTGATGCAAAAATTGAACTTTAGTAAATATATCCAACTTCAAATAACTCATGTGTGACTGTACAGATAAACATGCTGCTGAAGCAGGACATTTCTTTCCTCTAAGAAGTCTTCTCGAGTTTTAACCAACAGGATCACTCCCAAAAGTTACTTTGAGATAGCAGAGCTTAGTAAAATGGTTCCTTGATGAAATAAAGAGATATTAGGGCCTTAATCATGCTCCAGACAGAAGAATTCCTGACTTTCAGTGAAGTTACAAACACGGCTGGATGAACAGGCAAGGAAAAGAAAACATTGGCTGGATGACTGATTAAGAGGGAAAACTGATATCACGTTGGAAGCATTTCAAGATAACTTCACAGCATCATTTTATAACTGCAAAGTGGTCACATTTACAGAAGATAAAATATGGGACACACTGATGCAAGTGTGAAAACAAAAGCTGAAGATGACAAGGAGAGAGGCAAAATTGTATTCAACACTAACGTAAGCCACAAATTTAGGATGGACACCACAAGATGTCTTTTTAAAACTTGGCTAAAGGACACGCAAATTCATAGACAGTCATTCAATCCTGAAATACTTTGACATGCATGTGTATAATATATTTACATATATAACTTACATATAACTTTTAATGATTTATAAGAATGCAGAGCATAAACCAATAAACAGACATGTCTTTTTATGAACAACAAAAGAACTCAAATCTATCGAATTCATTTATTTGAGAAGGTAATACAGAAGGTAACGCCATGAAAAAAAATTTTTAACACCATGAAAAAAAATTTTCTTATAAGGAAGCGAGGATTAATAAGTGCCTCCATAAAGTACATGCCCAAGTAGTAGAAAGTTTATCCATATTGAACAAATTTGGTCACAAAGGAACCTTACTAAAAATTCCCAATCCTTATTTCAGATCAGCAACAGCTAGGCTACCAAAGATGTCACACAGGTAAACTACGTGACACGCTGCAGACTGGGGAGCTGAATCATCCTGATGGATCCAAGAGAAGCAATGGCAGAGCCCAGTTCAGAACTCAGATCTTCAGGACAGGCAAGATACAACCAGTAAAGTCAAAGCAAAGATGCTTAATTTCTCTAGTGTGGGAAAGGAAAACAAACTTGGTGGTACTTTCTTCACAGTCTGCTGACCCTTTGAAGAAGAACACTTCTCAAACTTGTCAAGCAGCAACAAGCTGGAAAGAGTTGGAAGCACAGCAGAGAGGACCAAATTCAGAATGATCTCTCCCATCACATCATCTTTGAGAAAAAAAATACCCATGAAACAGGAACAGTGCATTAAGATTCATTTTGAGAAAAAGAAGCTTTTGATAAAATTTCTATTTATAGCTGACTTTTCATCCAACATCCTGTTCATACTCCTCCCTAATTCAGATGGACTATTTGATTTCTACTTCCGCATAAGCACGAAGTGTTGAGCAAGGCGAAGCATAGCTATGGACAAGCATCTTCTCTCAGACCCAGTGCTATTAAAGGAAGAGATTACTGGTCCAACTTGCATCATAAACTAACCCCTGGCATGGCTGAAGCTTACTGCCTTCCACCAGTGTAGCTGTTCAGGCAAATGTTTCAACTTCCTTCAGCCAATCTCCCCAGTCCCAATAGGAAGGTTAATATAATAGGATCATAGAATCGTTAAGGTTGGAAAAGACCCTTAAGACCATTGAGTCCAACCGTTAACGTAATACTGCCAAGACAACAACATTTGAACATGATGTTTGGATTGTGGGTTTTTCCCTCTTAGTTGAAAATTGTTATTAGCTGCTTTGAAGCGGTTTGCATACTATGGTTCAGGATTTCCCAATTTTGACAGTTTCCACAGCAGGTCTTCAGCTACGTAGAATCCTTGTGCCTGATGGGGTTTCTGCAACGTTCCCACGAGCTGTTCTGCTGACATATGAAGTGGCAGAAATATGGGGAAAACAGCTTTTCCGACCAGCAAAGCTTGTGGAGTATGCCTGCCTGCATTCTGCTGCATGTCAGATTTCTGAAAAGTTCCAGGAATATTATCTTAGGACTCTACTGAGCCCAAGGCACATGGTATTTCATCTTTTATCAAAAGCTCTTACTTACAGAGAGCACATGAGCTCACTGAAGGTGTCACTACAAGCAATCTATAAGCAAGAAGCTCGAAGACCTCATTAACCATGGCTGGGATATGCCTAAGTCAAAAGATTGCTTTCAGGGATGCAAAGTAGTATTTTTTCAGCACACAGTATCGTTACACCATCTGGATTAAGTCAGCAATAGCTTGAAAGTCTCGGTAGCATGCCTTATTGCTGACACACTGCTAAGATAAGATTTTTATTTTTTTTTTAAGGCTCATCACCACAGAATTCTGTATCATCCCAGAAATCAGATAAACAGCATGAAGCTGAGATATATACTATACATCTGTAAGACCTACGACAGAATGGAAGTGGCCAAAGTGTAATGCTTCTTTTTCCACATAATGATTTAAAGACTCAAGGACAGGGAGCAAATTCTCTCGAAAGAAAGAAAAAATAAATCTTGTATTCTCTCTTTCTGATGTTGCTGAGCCTGAGAACATTTAAGTTTAATACTGAAAAGACTTTCTTCAGCAAAACCTACGGGATTATACAAGCACAGGCAGCCACAGTTTACCAGGCATAACTGGGCAGTCATTTCCAAAACAAACTCTTTGTACCAGAGAGTGGTACAAGCTTTTAGCGAGCAATGAAGTGTTTTGAATGGTGTTATGTTAAGCACTCCTTTCATTAAACTTGGTGGCATATTCTAGCTCTCAAGTAACAAGAGCCTAATTGAGGAAACAACATCACTTTAGTCCCTTTAATTTAAATGATAGGTGCCTATGATTTGGCTGAATCTTTTCTATAAAGGCTTCAGGAGCATTCCTAAATGTGTCGGTGAACACCAGAACATCTGCTCAATGTTCTACTAAATAATCTCAAAAGCAAGGCAAGCTTTGACCAATAAGGTTTGGAAAGTAGCTGTATTTTAGATTCTAAATTTAATCATCAATTTCTTGATTAAAACATGAATACACTTGAAAGTTTAAGTGAGCACTGGGCCAAATGTAATACACTTTAACCTTGCAGCAAAGACGTGATCTAATGCTCTGCAATGAATGCTAATTAACACACCTGTGATCTCTGGTAAAGAAACACATCCATCAACTTTATAACTAAATAATTTTATAATTATTTACAAACTCAGGTAATTAAGCCCAGTCAATATAGCAAAACTGGTAAAAATTCATACTTTTTAATGATAATGGGGAAATATTGGCTAATATCTTGATAGTCTCATTTTACATCAATAGCTACTGCACATAAATAGCTCAAGTGCAAGATTATTCACCTAAATTCTTAGGGGCTTTTTTCCTTAAACTAAGAAGTTTTTATTGTTAATGTAATTTTTAGAAGCTGAAAACTGAAGCTATCCCTACTGTTCTTTAATGTTACAACCAAAGTTTAAGAGAAGTAAACAAACAGAAAAAAACCTTCTGAATTCCTGTGCTAGATTTGTACACAGAATTACCATTTGAACTGTGTCAGCAACGAAGGGATGATTTGAACAGCTTAGAAGTATGGGGTTAACAGCAGATCTTAACAGCTACATTCACTTAAAACAGAAGTTCCTGACTCAGAACTCCTGACAGCAGTTAAGTTTCAGTCTGTCCATATGTTCATGTAGTCATTTTAAGCCTTCAGGACTGCAGCTCGTTCATTATCTACAACAGTTTTCAGAGAAGTCCTAGAAGAGCAAGTCAGCAATATTTAAAGACTTTAATAGTTTTAAATGAATCCATTCTTTTAAAAATGAAAATATGAGACAGCTGCTTTAAATCAAAACAAAGTCTGAAAGATGCACACAGTGTGTAATTATGTTCATTACATTGTTTGAAACAAAAAGAAAATCCTCTCAGATGTGACTTCAGAAATACCTAGAACAAAACCGCTGAATTAATTCACAACAGTTATTAATAAACCAGCCAAATTCTCTTGTCCCTTATGCTTATCACAAATAGAGAGAAATAAAAAAAGACTACCTACTATTTGAGAGCGGGCACTTACCACTTCTTCCAAGGCAGCACTTCTTCCAAAAGAACAAGTGAGGTGTGCGAGGCAGTTAACAAATGAAGAGAAAAGTTCATTTGGAATAGCAGTTAAAATATTGCGAGGAAATACGGTTATCAGGTTGCTGATAATACTGGAAATTCCCACTGCTTCAGAGTCTTCTATTTCAATTCTATAGATAGAAACAGCAGTTAGTTTTTTGCCATTAAGAAAAATGCGAAAAGTGAATTGATTTTGTTGATACATTTTCAATCAATAAATCTATTTCATATTACTTAAGAAGCACCTACTTTAAACTGCCTTTTCTTAATTTCAGCAATCCAACAGTGAGCACAAATTATACCCAGAAATAAGCAAGCCATACCAGTTCGCCGCACAGATAGGCTACGCTCCAAACTAAAGATTAAAAGATGCCATCTAAATTTAGAGAGCAGGCATACATACCCATTGATAGTATTCAGTAATCCCTCAATGAAGTGTGCCAGGTAATCAACTTGTGAACCTTCATCGGGAAAGACTGGCCCATGCAAAGATGCCAGCTGTGCCAGGCACTGTAATGAATCTTGGGCCATATCTGTATCTTCTCTAATTTTTCGATGTACCTTTCAGGAAGTGAGATAGTTAATAATACACGGAAAATAGGGTGTTCTTACAACAGTCACATGGCTCTCAATCCAAAAGAGCGCACACCAAAAAAAGCTTACTATAACTTCCATTCAGTCTGAAATGCAAGGGTTTCTATAACCCTCTAAACCATTGTAAATGTCAAGATCGTGACTCAGCTCACAAAATCGCAAGCCTTGAATTAACTCACTGAAACTAACATTTAGTTGTCTCACCTACATGTTGAAAATTGAACTGTCTACTGAGTGTTATGTCTTAAAGAGAGAAACAGATGCCAGCCAGTCAGACATGCTGCTCCTTCTAAAAACAGCAATAATGACAGTCATCTCTATTATGCTAACTATGCCTAGGCTAAGGAGTCTTGCTAAAGTTAGTCAACAAGTTCAATCAAGATTATATAGATGCTTCTTTAGCAGAGGTAAACACTGAAGACATATACAAAAATGAATGCATCACTTCCTTGG
Organism: Theristicus caerulescens; assembly: GCA_020745775.1. Classification (NCBI taxonomy): domain Eukaryota; kingdom Metazoa; phylum Chordata; class Aves; order Pelecaniformes; family Threskiornithidae; genus Theristicus; species Theristicus caerulescens. The sequence continues at coordinate 113,113,634 of CM036559.1, read as the reverse complement.
TGACACCCTTACATTATACAAAGCCAACAGTAATCTTCCCGCATTTCTGCGAATGGTTATGTCATTACTTCTGCTGGTGAGACTCTAGATTCCAATCTTAATGTTTCAGTAATCGTATTCTCACATACTTATTTTAATTGTCAAGTATGGATTTAAAGAATTTTCTTAGGCTCATGCCTCCTATTTTTTCACATAAGATTTACTGAATAAATAAATATAGGGTAGCTTTTGCACTCAGAAGCAAATATAGTTAAATTATTTCAGCAATATTACACATAAAAGTACAGTTAAAACACTAACTATTTCTCTGTGGCTTATATTTAAAACTTTGCCCAACTCATAACTAGTTGGATTAGCTGCACAGTTAATCTCCGAAAGATCAAACTAGCAGGAGAAACAAACCCCACAACAGAAATACCCCTCCTAATAGTCATCCCACGCTAGGCTGAGATTAGAACTGGAGGCTCTTTCTTTAACATGGCAGTCCTGCCAACTTTTGCAAGGTTATTAAAATTTCTCAGATCAGATAAATGAATATAAATTACTACCATTCAGTTACATTACTTCAAATAGCAAACTAGTACTACAAGCCTCAACCACTGCAAATCAGGAATCTAAAACCAAAACTGGCAGCATACTGCCCTGGCTAGCATTCATTATAAAAATAATCAAATACCGGCAGGTTTTGGTTACTATTAAGTAAAATGCAAACGTACTAAAACAATTCTACATGTTACTCAAAACATTATTCTTATCATGAATAAGTAACTGTAAACCAACCAAAGAAACAGATCTCTGACAACTTCATACTATTAAACGAGGAAGGGTTAATATGTAAGCCAAAAAGTTATTTGCATGTGGAGGTTCACAGCTGACAGTAGCAACTGTCTGGATAGTCTAGACAGCTGTTCAGATTGTGCCTAGCTGCTAAGAGTTCTGCCAGTGATTTTTTTCACCTTTTCAAAACTGCTGGAACAGATAAACTTGCAGTCAAAAAAAATTAAACAAACAAACAAAAATTTCTCAAAAAAGCCCATAAGGTAAGGACATGTATCCAAGCACATATCAGATAACTCTCAAGCAGCACTGGAGAGTTACATTTTCTTTGTCTATAACAACTTTGTCCAAGTTTTGAGCACGTTATTTCTCTGCTTTGCAAAAATGAAAATAGCCTGAGCATGCTGAGTTCTCAGGTCCCAGGAGATGTAATATAAGATAAAATAGCACAGTAAACAAATTTATAAGTCAATATATCTTGCCGCTGCAGTAACTCCTAGCTGAGCAAAGACTACAAACTTCTCCCCCCAACAGTGGTAGAAAGAAAACAATACTAATTTTATCCAGTTTTAATATCATGGGTTTTTTAAGCTACAGAAATTGAATATTACATTCCCCTATCCCAATACTACCTATTCCCCGTCCCTCCTAACTTAATCTATTTTAACTTGTTTGGATTTACTTTGTGCTGAGGAAAGAGATGCAAAACTCTCTATGCTGAAACTAGCCAGAAAACTGCAATTACATTACTAATTTTCAGCTGCTCTGTTGAGCAAATGCTTTAAGATCAGCAAACACACACTGTTCATTTGATCTTTTTTGAAAGCCGTTACACCTTATCTGAAAGACGTACTCTACTACCGCTCACCACGCTTGGTGTCGTTTGATGAATACACGTCCAAAAGTATTAAGTGTATAAAAGTTTAGATAACTATACGCCTTTTTCTTTTGTTAATGCTCATCAATTTAAGGCAATTTATAGGCAAGATACATATTCAGTAACCTAGGAAAAACACAGTACTTCTGTTTGCTTTGATAAGCAAGCTGAAGATAATAGAATCAGTCCTACCTGATGCAAAAGGAAGAGTCCAACAATACAGTTTTAGAACAGGAAGGAGCTGCTTTCCCTGCGGTCTGGACTATGAAAGTTGAAGAAAGAAACTTACTGTAAAGAAAAGCTCCATAACTCTGCTGTCCAGGAGGGTCTCACGCCAGGATTCTGTTGGCTTTAGCATCACATTTTGTGAGGATTCAAACATAGCTATATAATGTCTGCCCAGTTATCTGGTGTCAAGGTCAACAATAACATTCCTACTTGGCTTTAAAAAAATCCTAGATACAACAGGATCCATTCAGAAAGAATGTAATGGAAACAAACTTTAAGCCTCTTCACATACACAGCATAATTCATGCATGAGGCCAAGGAATAAAAGGTATTAAGTATTGAAAAAAAGAATGCTCCAGGAATGTTAGATAACAGTTTGATCATAATTATGAGACATACCATAGTGATACGATCACTTTGATAACCAGGGTGTCTAATGTGACACAGCGAGAAGGGAAAAAAGCAACCGCAATTAACAGGTGTTAAAATTTATGCAAAATGGGAAATCATTTTCTAAAAAATTTTCCTGGCAGCTTTTAAAAAGGCCTTATGATAGCTAAAGATAGCTCACTGAAATCTATATCCTATTTTTCTAAATAGCCAAATATGCGTCACAGAATGCAGATATGTTAGCCCTGCATTAATCTACATTTTCTAATCACACTGTGAAGAACAAAAGCATAAGGCACCACAAGGCATCGTCACATTAAACACGTTTGTAAGAGACGTGTGTGAAAAACGGGCACACCGTGAAGCCATGATTTTGCTGCACTCATTTCAGTTCTTACCATGTGTTTTGGCATAACTTAATTTACAAGATTCTGCAAATGCTCTAGTACAGAAAAAACAGAGACAGGAGCAAAAACATTTAAACAAGCAGGTTACATTCTTTGTCAGTCTGATCAGGAGAAGAGCGTTTAGCAAAGACTTTTGAAGGTGCTTCCTTCTGTGACGCCCCCCCAATACAAATAGTATCAAAACTGCTTTAACTCAGCAACTTATGTTTTCATTTGTCTTTTTTAAACCCTTCATTATCTTCTCTGATCCCTTTCTAACCTCACCATCAGAATAAGTAACTGCATGCTCAGCTGCGAGTAATTTACTTATTGGTAATGAACTGTATTAACTTTGTACTGTAAGTCATCAGGTATTATAAAAAACGTGTATCAAAGTATTTATATGTCTAGAAGAAAATAAATTTCACAATGGTATCATTCAAGAAGGCAGACCTCGTAACTTTTGATGGGCTTTGTTTAAGAGAAGAATATATAAAGAAAACATCTAGCTTAATATGAAGGATTGTGGCACAAGGCAGGATGCACAATTTTACTTTATTTACACTTGTCTTCCAAGTTCTGCCAAAACCAGAATTCCCAACAACACTGTGCAGAACCACATTCCAAAAAAGCGACTTCTTCCACAGCACAGTACCGAGTGGACCTTCACTGGCGGTACATGTCCAGAACTGTTGTCAGCACATTATAATGCATAACAACAATCAAGGATTTTCACATTAGTGCAAAACAAAACCAGTTTCACCATTTTAAAACTTATCAATGTGTGATAAACCATACCAGATCTCCATTATTTCAGACAGGGAAAAACTAAGAAAAAAAGAAAAAAAGAAAAACCACAGAATTGTCTATTTTACTTCCATCTGAAATACAGATGTCATTTAAGTGATCAAAGATGCTTCAGTTCTCCCAGATGAAAAAAAAACAGAAAAAGGGCATGAAATTATCACATGCATGCATCCTTTATCAGGAGTAATATTAAAATTAAAACTAATTTTATCTGGCAAATTAAGCTATGCATTTTTTTTCCCTTTTCATTTGGAATATTTTAGAAAAAAAGTATTTTAAAATTCTTTAGTGACAAGTGTCCTTTGCTGTAACTCTCCAAGAAACAATTGGCTTGGAAATACATCAATATCAGAAGACCGTCATAGACACATTATCAATCTCTGAAAATCAATTTGCTCTTCACTAGGTTGTTGAGTCTACAGAGGGGACCAGCTACATAACACTTTTCATGTGGAATGAAAGAAGGGCAAGTTTGCTGTCACTATTTTAACAAGCCTCAGTATTTAGCAGGCCTATCCTGTTATTTTTAGTACTGTTTCTCATGCTAATGGACTGATGACACATCTGACAATAGCAGATTTGTGGGTAAAATAGCTGTTCACTGAACAATACAAATTATGCCTGCACCTATCATGGAGGTCTTACACCCATTTTCCATCACATACTAGATGTAGGCAAACATTAGCATAAGCTGGCTGTGGAGATGCTTGCTACCATGAAATACCTTAACTTATTCTCTGCTATGGTTCAGCCTTATTAGCACCAGCCCAGTTATGCCAAACCTGAAACAAAATGGTGCTAAATTACCTAGTACATGGGTGTACACAGGATAAATGCAGTCTTCATCATCAAAAATTAATTTAATTCTCAATACTTACAAGGAAACAAGAAGTACAGCACAACACTTTTTTGTAAGCGCTCAAGCTATAACAGATTTATGATAAGCATAGATCAGTCCACTATGACATCTTGGAGGGTTTGGGTTTTTTTTTTGTTTTTTTTTTTTGTTTTTTTTAAATGAAAAACAATTGTAAACCACTGCTGGTAGTAAACACAAATGTTCATAACACTCCCAATTCTACTGAAGAATGAGTAACTCTCATTACGGTTCACTTTGAATGACAGAAATCTAAGCTAAGAAACAGCTACCAGAAGCACAGCAATGTTTCACCCAGTACACACCACTTACAGCACCGATTCCTACAGAGACTAGAAACTTCAGCTTGAATCGCAACAGATTTTTCTATAACATGTACCAAGCTCTACTGAAAAGCATAAGAATATAACTAGATGCCTTCATGTACGATAAGGCTCATATGCTCACTAAACAGTGCCTAGAGAGGAAGAGGAGAAGACCATAACATGCAAGACAGATTTTCTTTTATCTTTGCCTAAATTTATATATGTAGCCATTAGCTCTATGCTTGGCTTTGTTTCATGAGCTGAAGAAATAAATGTAATCTTTTTAAAATTATAAATTTGTAATTTTAAAATTGTAATTCATAAAAAAAAGATAAATTTGAAGTTTTATATGCTTCTTGCATATATTAATATATGGCATATTAATATATTGAATATATTAAAAGAAGAAAATAAAAGATAAACAAATGTGTAGTTTTCCTCCCACTCTTTGCCTCTGTCCCAGGAAGGGACTGATGGGTGAAGATGAGTATCAAAGTATTTCATATCCTAAGGCAGCCACGAGGGATTATAATGTTTCACTTCAGGACTTCCCACAAATTCCAGTATCTGAGAACGGAACCCACGGTCTTTTTTGTAAGAGAGGCAAGGCTTGCCCTTCCACAAAGCAGTAAATTAGGAACTCAAAAATCAAAGCTGAGATTTCTTCTGCCAGACCCCCATTCACAAATTTGTCCACAGCAGTGAAGAACAACTCAAAAATGCAGGGAAGACTCCTGGAGTGCTAAGGCCCGAATATCTTTCTCAAAAGTTATTTTAATCACTTTACCTTTGTTTTTTTGGAACACTTCTGGAGAGCTTTGTGTCAGTCTTAGGCTTATATTTTACAAATGAAAAACCGCATTAAAAAGGTAACTGCTTGGAAACCTGCCACCCAGTGTTATAATGCCAACATACTGATTATATTTGGATTTTTAAGACCTCCTCTGGCTTGCTAGCTTATCAGCCAAGCACATGGGATGAGTCTAGGAGCAAGTGTCTAACACTGATGCAGAGGCTTGCTGCCCCCTATGGAGAAAGGCTTCACAAACCCTTCTATAACTTACACTCTCAGCAAACATAACCAGCAGTCAGGAGAACAAATGTATGCTTAAATATTTAATTATTAAACACAAGTATGCTGAACTGCCATGGGAGTGAAACAACTACTTTTGTGTTGGAGACACTGGATTCAGACGGCATCTGTGCAGCAAGAGGCGTAGGAAGTGTAGGAAGACCCAAGCTAATTTTAAAACTGGCCAGTTCCAGAGCCGCTAGTGGTGTAACCATGCTAGCACCAAGTCTCATGTTGACCACCCCAGTGGATTCTGCAGCTCCTGCTACATTTTGCTGCTGTGGTTATACAGCTAATATAAGCAAGCTAATCACTTTAAGCCTAGCTTACACTTAAAGCACCTATGCAGAAGTGACTGCCATGCAGATGCAGCTCAAAAGTCACATCTTTCCACTATATACTGGCTGCCATCTATGAAGCTGATGACAAAGCACTGCAAAACTGGAAGCTTAAAACCAGTGGAGCAAGGGAGCAGAAGAAAAAAAACCAAAACAAAACAAAACACCACTATGTATTGTATCAGTTCCCCTTCATAAAAAAGGTCATTACTAGTTGCTTTTCCTCTTCTGATATTAATGCTTTTAAGATGCTCTTTCATTGCAAACTGATTTCAGAATTAATTCAGGAAAACACAAATGATGAAACACTAATTATTAAAAAGTTCAATATCAATACAAACATGTTTAGTGCAATTATGACCAAATTCAGGGGATCTGTCAATCTTCTTGGTTTTGCCCAACTCTGTCTTTAAAAGTTGCTAGAAAGGATTGTCAAGAAAACACATAGTACCCTAGAAATAATTTCTAAATATCAGGAATTTCAAAGTCAGGTCAGTTTTCACCTAAGAGTGATAAGCCTGATAAAAGTAAAATGCAGCTCTCTCTTGCACTTTCCTAAATACAGCTATTTTAATGACATTGAATTTTTCTTTATATCCCAAACAATAGCCAGGATAGTATCCCAACCCTTCATCTTTCAGATAAGGACAGACTGCTGTAGTAAATTCAGGATAATCCCAGGCTGCTAACAAACACAAGACCTAAGGAAAGCAGCCCTGCTGCTGAAGGAAATCTGTGTTGTCGCTCCTTGGTACAGGTTCAATCATTTCTGTAGCTGTGCAACAAATCAAAACTGGGTACCTCAACCTGCTAAAAAAAGTTTTCAGCCAGGTGGTTCCCTGCTCAGTATCACACTCATGGGAGGTGCTAGGGCAGGATGCTTTTTCAGCAGCAATGCCAACTTGAATCATTCCTCAAAACAAACCTCAAGTTCTCTAGAGCATTCTGGGTGTTTTTCGTGCACTTCCATTACACATAACAGATGCTACCAATCTGGGTTGGACCAAGTTCAAATCTTGAAAGTCTGCAGAGCTATATGGTTCACAGGATCTCTCAGAAAGGTGTCTCATTCTGGCTTGAGGTATAAAAGACATTTTCAGAACAGAGATATGAAGAGCTTGTTCCTTTAACTGTGTGGCTGAGGAACACACATACTTAAAAAAAAGTGTTCAGATCAGACAAAAGCTTCAGTCAGTTCATACAACTACGATCGCACCATTAATTTCAATGGAACAGCAACGATGCACATTAGTGGAATGCATCCCATTAGGTTTACGTAACTTGTATTTTAAATCCAATCCCCTATTCCACATTCACTTGAAAATTTGCCAGCTTGCCTCCAAGCAAGTAGAGGCACCAAATCCAAACCAAGAACTAAAGCTCAATTTCCTCTTTATTCACGTACTATTAGCACTCTTTACAAAAAGCTGTAAAAATCCCTACCTTAATGAACAAAGGATAAGTAGTTCTATGACAGCTCCTAATGACAGATAATAAACACCTTTCTGTAGATGGGAGACAGCTGAACAAAATCTTATGTTCTGTTTAAGAACTTTTGCATTTGAGGACATTCATCCCAAGTCCATTAGAATGTGGCTGCCAAGAACAGGTAAATCCCGAAGTCAAGAAGAGGTGAGAAACACCTCTGGAGGTAAAAGAATATAAATTATAATTACATCCTGACCACAGGACATTCTATATGTCCATGTCAAGGTGCATTAAAGCCCAGGAACATTCAGCTCCTTAACTGGAGACTTTGGATGCTGATAATGTGCTAGGAATGGGATCCTTGAAGGCACTCTTGTAAAGGAGAGGGCTGTACCTCTTAGTACTGATCACCTGTACTTCCTTAATTAGTCAAAACATTCATTGAAGAAAAGATGCAGTTAAAACTAGTTCCATCCGAGTAAACAGGATTTAACAGTGCTGTAACAGCACTGAAAAAAGAAACTCTACAGAAGCCAACATGCCACAACAGACTGCCATACGTTCTTAGTGCAAAATAGGAATCCTATGTTATTGTCATTTCCAACAGTACTGCCAAAAACCTCTGAAGCATCTGCAAACACCAGGTGAACTAATACCTTGAGGTAGCAGATAAAAATAACAATAGATGATTGCTTGTCTGTTAGAAAATGAAATGGAAGAAACTGCGCATGACTGAAAGGAGGCCTCCTAGGTCATCATGCCCTGCCCTTCCTACTGCAGGCACTACATCCTAAGACACTCAAAAATTATTGAGTTCCAACTTAAAAGTAGGTAGGTCCCAGCCTCTCCTCTTTCATTGCTCCAATGAGATGGCTATTCCAGAATGCATCTTTCATGCCAGCTCTTCTTGCTAGCAATAGACAATACAGACTTATTATAACTCTTCTGTTATAATTGGTGCCAGCACTGTCCATTTAACAATGTAACACATACTAAGTTATCCTGTAACAGCACAAGAACTCTTGGGAAGTTGTATGTTTTGACATAGCTCTTGCAACTTAGTGATTTAAATAATGTGCCTCTTGGTGATGGTCACTGTGGAGTTAATGCACATTTATGCTACTTCCTTTTTTTGGAGATACAAGAATCTTGCTAAAGATTATATACAAATACTGCAGATTACTGTTATGCTGTAGGGAATACTGAGAATCAATACTATCTTGCCAGGGGAAATACCAACTAAAGGAAAAAAGATATATCTGTGGATACAATGGATCGTTTTACTCCATGCTTCGAGTATTAAATTTATGCCCATTGCTTCGGCATATGTACTGTCAAGATTTGGAAAGAGGATACCAAAAGGATACCAACTGATCAATCAACACAGCAATTCTTACATTCTTATGTAATGTGCTACCTATTTAGAAACTGCAGTCACGTTTCACTGCCCATGAGCTAACAATCACCAGTTACTTTTAAACCAGTCTTCTTAAGGAAAAGAGATTTATGCCACAATATAATCAACACGGTGCTGTAAACCCCAACAGTTATTGAATCTTCGTCAGCTAAGACCTGCATTTCTCGAGGATGATTAAAGCCATTCCAACTTCTGTGAAAAGAGTTTGCTACATAGAGGAGGGAGACTCAAGCTGGTGCTGTAATTCTTACAGCAAAATGAAATGTCCCAATGGTAGAAAACAAAAAGATAGTATCAAGTGGAGCAGAAGTTATGAAAAGATCTGAAATAGAGCCATGCAAGAGCACTTGCGGCGGTTCAGACTAAAGGTCCATCTGATCTCCAGAAGTGGCCAGAATTTGTTTAACAGCTGTAGTATCTCAAGTAGGCCAAGTAGCAGAAGACACTGGGAAGGAACCTTAAGCAGCAGTATGGCTTGCTTAGCTATTTCAATTAACGCTTATTTACTAGCACCTATAGACTAAATCACTTCATATTATATAGTTACAAATGAAAGCTGGAACTCCCAAGGCTTCACATCTTACTTGTATATATCTAGCTCCACCACTGCAAACCTTAGCCTAGGATAAAGTGCTCATGAAGAACTAGAGCCTTCACTTTCAAACTGTAACAACATCAGTATTTGGGACTACATCAGAGGTTTGCACAGAGCAAGACTAAAGTTCAGAGGGAACCACCTCTACCCACCACTGCACAACACAAGAGCATCTTCTTTCTATTTAAGATTACAGCTCAAGGAAACAAAAAGCGTTCACACATTATTTGAATTCTTACAAATCCCAAATCCTCTTCCAAAAACTTTTATAAGATGCAATAATTTAATTCCAGTCTCACTCTTGTAGGCACAGGCACTAAATTCCTCTCTGGACCCCTGCCAAATCACTTCAGTAATTAATAGGAGTGGGATATTTACTTTTAATCCATGACACCTTCAATAAAGACAATATAACTGGTATTCTGCTTTACAGATGTGAACCAAGGAATATCCAGTTCCAAATAAATTTCACTTTTGCTGCCCACTGCATAATGAACAGAATCAAAGACAACAGAAACACACAGATATTGCATTCTGACCATCAAACCAGGAAGCAAATAAAATCCTTTACAGTGGATTTGAAGGCAAGATCCAGATTCCCGCAGTATGTATAACTTAGTAGCAACTTCAAAAGGTTTTAAGAAAAAAGTTTATAAACCAGCTTAAAAATTTGGCTCTTGGAAAGTTTGCTGAGCATCTTAAAGGCAGTCTAGCTATTAAAAGAGGCATTGCAATGTTCTACTGCAAGTGCTGTCTTAACCCTCCATAAAATAGAGAATGTGACTGATTATTTCTACAAAATTCTTCTAGCCCATTTTTTGAGCTGAGCATTTTTGTGTCTTTTTTCTTCTCTCCTTCCCTAAGACTCTGATACCCGCTTCTTCCTCTACTTTCCATCTCCATCTTTCTCTGGACTTTCGTAATCAGCACACATCACAAGTATGTCCAAATGGAAGCAATGGCACCTGTGTATTGCCAAAAGAAGGAGATGCCATTTCTTCTCTCAGCTAGCAAGTACTTTTTCTTCAGACCAAAGAGAACCTATTACATGTTGTAGTATATGACCATGCTCTTTTACGGGGGAGTCGGTTCAGGAGGCACATTCCTAGATGATGGGGCATTTACCTGCCCCCTCCTCTTCTCTGAGGGAGAAAAGCAGGACAGATCAGCTCTCTGCATAAAAATTCAACAGAGCTTAGACCTCTTCCCCATTTGGTTCTGCACTAAAGCAGCATATTACACTTTTCCTCTCCCCGGCACCAACCAGATAGACCATCAACCCGTAACTGGGGGCTGCTCGGCTGAACTAGTTTTGCCTTTTATATAAAACACTTTAAAACTTTAACAAAGAGCAACAGCAGCTTCTGTATGTAACCATGTTAGCAAGCATGGGGGTGACCAAGAGCACTAATGGAAGAAAACATAAACCAAGGACTAAATATAAGGCTTATAAGCTTTACATTTTTCTCTCCTCATGAAGACTTCACTTATTGCCTGGTAGAAGCGCCCCAAGTCAGCCAAAATAAAGGGCCTGACGTTAAAAGGATATAATTTGGAGGAAGGAAGTTCCAGCTTAAGACCTGATTGGCTAGTGCAAGATAACGCTGAAACACTGAAGACATCTGAGCATTGAGGTTTTCACGTCTGCTGAATTCCTGAAGTACCTCTACCGTGAGCATGAAGATCTGCCGCAGATCGTCCTCCTATAGTCAGGACGAACACAATATTATTAAGAGTCTCCCAGTCAGTAATCAAAATGTTGATTAAAAAGAAACACTTTCCTAAAGAGAAAAGAATTTTCTGTTTTCACCCTATTTTTCATTAAAATACAGAAGATATTCTGAAGTTGTCAGTCAGAACCCCCCACTCTTTTGCCAAAATTAATAGATTGTGTTTGTAAAGAATAAGAAAAAAAATCTTCTCATAAATGCTAGTCATTAAAAGAAAAACTTAACAATATCTTTTTAACAACTGGTGGAGGAGAGGGTTGGTCTTTGGCATGAAAAAAAGTTGGTAAGTTGTTCCACAGTCAGTTTAAAGCAATGCCTTCACAAAAACATTTCTGCCTGGCCAAACAATACATCTGAGACAACCAGACTACACCATCTGCAATAATATTTTTAAATACATAGCTCTCCTTGGCTTTAAACCAAAGCTATATTTAAGACTATCATTGTTCCACAGAGTGTTCGTTTTGTTTGCAATTGGTAGCCAAGGAATTAAAGAGTCCAACCACATAAAGATCTGTAGCTCTACATTCATAAAATGGGCAAAAAGGGATTGCACCCTTTTGATACAAGTTTTTAAAAAATACATTATCAACTTTCCTGAAGTAGCCAGTATCTGCATTTATAATATAATATTTGTCCTGTTAAATGCTGTTAGGCACACACTGTACCTGAATGCACCTGGCACAAGAAAGTACTTCTGCTTCTCAATGTTTAAATTTTAGAAAGACAGGTAGCATATATTGACACAGAACTAGTTTACCTGAAATATACGTTTACAGTTACCATGGAACTCCATGCTTAGTCCAATGTTGCTGGTTTTACTTGAACTTGAGAACTCGCTCAACAACGCCGTTAAAATGGAACAGGCCAAAGTTTGCTACAAAAAAAATAAGGGGGAATAATATAACTAAAAGATGTCCAATAACGTAATACCACCTACATTGTCCTTAAATTATTTTATTAGCATAGTTCTACATTTATTACTTCAGTTTCTTCTAATACAAACTAGAACAACTCAAACTTTCAGGAGTATAGATCCTTGGGTGAACCACCTCTGGGGTCATCCAGGCTCCATCCTTGCAAAAGAAATTCAAGTATTTGAGCAATATAAAAGCTAGCACCCGTGTAATCAGCACTACAAAATGGAAACAAACGCATTGCAATCCATTTCCCAGCCTTGCTGTTTACTTTCTCTCCCTGTGCGCAGGGCTTTACAGGTACTAGTTTCAGGGAAGATTCGGTTTCCACTTATTCCTATTGATGCAATAGTTCAGGTCACTCTGAAGTTTGTTTTGGCCCTTCTTTGCATTTGCTACACTTACCGTGTTGGTATTTGATAATGATTAAATTTATACCACTGAAAGTGATAAAAGCTAGTCAAAAACACCACCTGCAAGACACCACCTACTACATCTTTTCCTTCTCCCCCCATCAAAAAAAAAAAAAGAGAGAAATATGCAGAAAGCCCTGACGCTTGAAAGCTTTTGGATACCTCCCTCCAAAGCACATCATCCCCAAGCCTCAGAAAGAACCTTTAAAACTACTCCATTAGAACAATGTCTCTGAAGCAATATAAAAATTGGTGAGAAAAAGGCACGTTAATTTTGGAGAAACAGATACATGAAGACTGAAGGTTTAAGTATCTTTTTCATTCTCAAAATTTAAGGTAAGGTAAATTAAATGCTTATCCTAAAACACAACTTAAAAGACAACTTTCCTTTATGAAACACACTGCTCCAGCCTTTGTTGCTGGTTTTTGAAATAAAAAAAAGCTTTTTTTTCCTGATGCCAAAGTCCAGTAACCGTCAACACCAGTTTTAGTATGTATATTTTTTTAACTGATCATTACATACAAAGGAGAGTAAATATTGTACAGTGGAGATGCAAGAAGCACTTCAGAAGTGTGCCATACACTACTGTAACAAGCACAATAGAAACTGTATACCGGTGAAATGAAAACACTTTTTGTTAAAGAGATGTTCTTAACAAAAAACTTCAAAATTACTGGCTATCCTCCCAGACTGTTTGGAGCCAAGGTGCCAGGGATGGACAGAGGGATAGGAATTGTTAAAGGGTCATGCATGCCAGCAAGTGTCCAGGGGTTAAACAGAAATATGCACACTACCTCTGAACACCCGAAAGATTAAAGTGGAGATGATACTATTTATGCAAGCTCATACAACAGCTGAGACCAGTGCCATCCACCCACCAACTGCAACATCTTTGTTCAGAAATGCCTCTGAAGTCAGTACCTTGACCCCCCAGACAACTAGTTATCTTAGCCAGTATACACTAAATTAACATTCTTACTTGCTAAATAAGTCCCAGACAGATCAAACATAGTGGCTTCGTGATAACACATGGGTTTTCTCTTCTACTATATAATAAAGCTGTACAGTGGACCAGCATATTGCTGATCAGTTGCTAAATCCAAGCTTTACCATTTTAAAGAAATAACTTTATTTCAAGTGGACTGTATCTCACCTACAGTCACCACTGTCACACGTCATGTATGATAAAAGCAAAATTTAACCAGTGCAAAACAACATCACACTTTAAACTACTCCAGCAAAAGTGCAATTTTGTCAGTTTTATATTAGACTTAGAAATATTTCTAATTAGCTCAAACATGTCAGTATTTTATTTCCAAATTTCTGTGTAAGCTATTTACACAATAAATATTTTTTATTTAGAAGAAATCCAGATTTGATCCAATATAAAAAAAAAAATTATTGTAGGCTAACACTGAGTTTTAAATCCAACATTAAAAGTTCCATATGAAAAGAATTGGGGGGGAACAAACTTAAAAAAAAAGAAAACAAACCCAAAGATTGGCTCTAGAACAATGCTTCAGATAAGAATACATGTTTTTAAAGGAATAATGCAAAGTTGCCAGAGAACACTGCCCAATTTCATTATGTGCCAGGAGATGCAGAAGCCTCACAAGGTTATCTAAATAATTTAAAATGCAGGCTTTTATTTTATGCTTGAATTACTGACACACTGATACTTTTCAGCTCAGAGAAGCCATGATGTAAGGACATCATTAGTTGCAATTACAAATCTGTACAGTTTGATGCTCTATAACATACCATGATTACCATGTGGTATTAATGATTACAACAGTACAACAGCCTGGCTAAAGCTAAGCTGGTTCTGCTTTATCATGCAAAGATCTTCACACCAAGCCACCATCCAGACCACCATAGGGCAGTGATGCAGACTACCCATCATCTGCAGTCGGTTGCCAATTATTTGAAAATAAATCAGTAAGTTCGAATGATAGGTAAGGAGCAATAGGAAAAAAATGTTTGTTCCCACTGTGATAACAAATAGTTAATATTAGCTGAAATAACAGACATTTTCTCCTTCCATTTTCTCCAGTTTGCTTATATGGTATACAATAATTCATCCTTTCTGTTTGGATAGTAATGTGCTATTGCTTGATAAAACTGTGTTCCAGATTTTTTTGTGTGCTTTTCTCCTGATTTCAAGGAGAAATTTAAAAAGAAGATTTAATTTTATGATTGATGGTACAGAAATCTCTTCAAAGATGTAAAGAGCAATGGATGCAGCTAGGCTGACTGAATCTGCTAAGAGCCTGATAAAGCAGCTTGAGCGGTGACCTGCCCCCCTGATTTCAGTAAGAGCTATTTCAGATAGTTCTGACATCCATACCTGCTACGAGCATGAAAGGAGAAGCGTGACATTACTAGAGATTTACACACTTTACTCCCTCCAGCAGCCTAGCACACAGCAAACACCAGGGCACACTGCATCCCTCCGCTCTCCTCCCTCTCACTGAATTCCCAGCATCCCACCAACTCCTTCACCTTGGTATTTTGACACCTGGGGTGCAAATCCTGCCCCATTCCCTCACCATCCCAAGGGTGCTGCGTGCACTACAGGCACGTCCATGCCCTCCTGTCACTCCCTGCATCTGCACTTACCCCTTGCATCCATAAGGAATTGTCAGTACACTCGTATATCCAGGTCACCAGAGCAGCAGAAGACCAAAGATAAGACATTGGCCAGTAATTTAAAATTTACTGTAATAACAGGCTGAGAGGAGACTGCTTGAGATTGGTTTCCTAGAAGGTAGGTGCCAACCCCCAGGAGTTTAGCTTACAGACAAGAGCAGAAGAACAGATCAAGACCTGTAACCTGTCCCTGCAATGTCAAGCATTTGCACAGAGCTGCACACAAATGACCACTGCTTTCCAAAACTGCCATAGGACTACAGGAATTTATACAGATTGCTGTGCACAGCAGTAAGATTGCTGGTTTCATATGAATATTAACAAAATAATTAGCATAAAAGAACATGTGCCCTGCCATCTATTGAACTCAATACACAGTAATACTTCAGAAACTCTGAAATAAAGCTTAAGTAAACTTTACTAAAAGTAAAATTTTACTTTATGAAAAGTAACTTTACTGAAAGTTAACTACTAATATTTTGAAATACATTTTTTTAATGTACATGTATGCTTGGTACAAAGACACTTTAAGTACCTCAACACAAATGCAGGCTATTAGGAGAAAGATTTCAAAAATGTGAACAAAAACATAATTTCAGATAAACTAATACAGTTGTGCTCTGTGAAATACAATTGAATGCACTTAATACATGTAAGTTCTAGGGTAGAGGGTTTTTTTGTTGTTTTGTAGTGTGGGGTTTTTTTTAAGGGTTTTGCGATGCCACAGGAGAGATTAACAATCCGATTTAATAATACCATACAGTAATAAGTAGAAAATGCACGTGATTCTGGGCATCATATTAAAAGTCAGATCTGAATGTCTACTGCACAGTAATGCCATTAAGTTCATACCAGTAAGAGTACACCTCTGAACCTAGTTTGACTCACTCGCTAGCAATTTCACTAGTTCTGCCACAAGTACATACCCAAACAATAACCCCATCTAACAAAATAAAATACTTCTCTTGTTGAGAGCGGACTGCCTCTGAGAATAGCTTGGCACTCACCCCAGTTAGCTTTATTACCAGGAATAAACTTCATGAAAGATCGCTATACATAAAATAGACTCTCAGCTGCTCAAACAGAAGATCAATGGGACTTGTGATAAGAGATTAACTTGGCAATCAGACACCCAGTAGTAACGTCGTTTTAGTGGTTTTCTTTTTAAATTACTCTAATAAAACACAGACACTACAGAAAGATCATGCACCATTTTAACAGTAAACAACATTTATATATAATTCATAAAACTCAGATGCTGAAGGTAAATGTGACTTATTCCTCCAAATGGAATGTCCCCTATAACAAAAGTTAAAGCCATAATGTTTGAAGGGATTTCACACTTGTGCCTGGACTGCCCATGGAATAAGTGAACTGCTTCATTTGAGGGTAGTTAGGTTACAAAGCATCTGAAAGGAAGAAGAGTTCAAATACAGCTTAGGAAAAAATGGACATGTGGTACACCAGCTCCAAGGCAGAAAAGCCAACAGACAAAGCAGAATGAACTACACCACCAAAGGCGTTTCCTCTGTTCTGAAACTCAGAAACAGCTAGGTTGTCAGAGGCTTGATTAAATTGTTCATTTTACTACAAAACCTAAACTACCAAGCAACCCCCCCGCCTTCTGCAAGTGTCATTTATACCTACAGAAAAATGAGTAAGGATATTTAAAAGAATAAAGGTCTCACCTGAACACAGCAAATTCTAACATCTACCCTGTTATGTTAGATCACTGCCAGCCTGAATGTGCATTTAGAGGACTTTTTGTCTCCATCCGTATAATGTAAACTCTGTTACTGAAACCAAAGGGAAGCCACAAGAAGCATTTAATAATAACCCTAAACCAGCTAATTTTAACTTGCACAAGAGCAGGAAGAATCAAAGAGCAAATCTATCAGAGGTAGAATTTGCTATGCTGCTCCTAGGTGATAAAATTCTGTAGTGAGAACGTGTCAAATGCAATTTTACCAAATAAATTGTTTAAAGTAAATTTTACCAAATAAATTGTTTAAAACAAGGCTTCCTTTATAAAGGTGCTAATATACTTCTTCCCTAACTTCCTTGAATAAGCACAGCTGTATTTGCTAACATTTTCAGAATATCTAAATCCCTAGAATATAAGCTGCAACTCCAAATGGAAAGGTTAACAGGATGGCCACAGGACCAAAAGAAATACCATTATGTACACAGAGTAACTCCAGCTTTTCCACTTGTGAGTATTGCAATGGCGGTGGGGGGGAACCCAGGAGCTGAAGTAGTAGTTCCCAACCAAAGAAAACCAGAATATATTCTGAAGAAATATAAGCAAGCACCAGGAAGAACCCACTGGATTTTATCTTTGTTCCTTCCCAAATGAGCCAACTGGTGGAAAAAAGCTGTAAAGCAGGGACAGGACAATAGGAATAGGACCCACAGCTGCAGTTTTGTGCTGTCAGCAGTAAGGGACTGGCTGGGCAGCGCACCCCTTTCCTCCCATTCCCTCTCTGCCACCGTGCAAAGACAGACGAGAAGCACCAGGCTAACACACCACGCCTACAGTGGCACAACGGGTGAGACCCTGCTTCCCTTCCTTGGGGGGAACCAGGCAAACCAAGCAAGGGAAATCCCCAAGGTGGAGCTGAGAAAAAGAAAACCAATTCCTCTGCGAATCACTGGGGGCCACAGGAAGATGATCTTGTGGCATGTGAAGCATGCAGGCTTTGGCCAAAGAGAGAAGGGAAGTAGCAGCCTCTACTAATAATGGAAGAGGTCCAGGAAGAGTTTGCTGGAGCTTAGGGTGCAAAACATGCTTTTCTTTGTTTCTCTGGGGACAGGCAAAGTTGTGAAGCAGAAATCAGGAGGAGGAAAAAAAGTAATCTCATCAAAAAAAGTGAAGGTCTGAAAACCTTTTATCTAGAGGTCCTTCTTCAGGCTCTTGTCTGAAAGGCACCAGTTGAATCATCACTCCTACAGTAGCTGCATGAACAAATCCAAGACTTCCAATTAAATTCAAAATAATGAATAATAAGACTAGCCATGCAGCTCGCCATCAGTATCATCCAGCTTTAAACAAACATCATCCTGGCAAGTGCTCTTTGGTGGGCAGGTGTCCTGTCTCCCCCCACTTTTCCCAGTACTCATTCCTGGTCCTTCTTGCCTGCCTCTGCCTGCCATACTGCCAGATACACCAAATGAGCTGCATTACACGGCTGTGCTCCACAGCAGACTGGCTTAAAGAGGAAAAAAAATGTTAGGACGGAGAAGGCTGGTTGTTTTTAAGTAGATTCCCACACAGATCCAGTTTATTACTGAATGTATATATTCAGAAGGGCAGTACCTCAGAGGAAGAGGGACTAAAGACTGAGCAGCTAGGGTCAATAAACTTCTTAAAGAGGCTTTTCCCCTCAAGCCTGTTTATTTGTGTGTCACCACAGTAATAAAATAAATGTAGGTGTAACACATGGAAAGGCAACATTTCTTCCTTCCCAGTGAGTCTCTGAGGTCTACAGGTGAGGGCCTCCACACCTGCACATCTCATGAGATGGTCGAATTGAGGAAACAACAAGTCCTGGATGCCATATATAGAACAGGGGGCACACATCTCTCCTCTGGATCACATCTCCTCACTTCCCAGCCCTGTCTTTGAAACTGTAGCTCTATTGTAAATGATAATACTGGGAGCTATCAATTTCTAATATTGAAGTTATTAAGCAACTAAGCTGCAGTCTTGCTGTACTACATCTCCAGTAAAGTAGGCTCTCTTTCAAAAGAAAAATGGGAAAACTTTAGAAGGCACCCTGGTTAATACAACTACTAAAAAAATACTTATGTTTTAAAGTTGGGGAGGAGTGGCTGGAAAGCAGCCTGGCTGAAAAGGACCTGGGGGTGATGGTTGACAGCCGCCTAAACATGAGCCAGCAGTGCACAGGTGGCCAAGAGGGCCAATGGCATCCTGGGTTGTATCAGGAATAGCGTGGCCAGCAGGACCAGGGAGGTGATAGTGCCCCTGTATTCGGCACTGGTGAGGCCACACCTCGAGTACTGTGTTCAGTTTTGGGCCCCTCACTTCAAGAAGGACATTGAGGTGCTGGAGCGTGTCCAGAGAAGGGCAACGAGGTTGGTGAAGGGTCTAGAGCACAAGTCTTATGAGGAGCGGCTGAGGGAGCTGGGGTTGTTCAGTTTGGAGAAGAGGAGGCTGAGGGGAGACCTTATTGCTCTCTACAACTGCCTGAAAGGAGGTTGTAGTGAGGTGGGGGTCGGTCTCTTCACCCCAGTAACAGGCGATAGGACGAGAGGAAATGGCCTCAAGCTGCGCCAGGGTAAGTTTAGGTTGGATATTAGGAAAAACTTCTTTACTGAAAGAGTAGTCAGGCACTGGAACAGGCTGCCCAGGGAAGTGGTTGAGTCCCCATCCCTGGAGGTATTTAAAAGACGGGTAGATGTGGTGCTTGAGGACATGGTTTAGTGGTGGACTTGGCAGTGGTAGGTTAATGGTTGGACCTGATGATCCTAAGGGTCTTTTCCAACCTTAACAATTCTATGATTCTATGATTCTATGAAAGTTCTCTTACTTTTCTATTACCAAGTTTTAACATCATATTTGGAGTAGTTTCTGGATCCCTAAAATTCCCAAACCAATCTTTAACACACTAACTTAGGCCTTTATAGAGCACTTGTCAGCATGAAGGAAACAGCTTAAATGTCCTGGTTTACCATCTGGTTTTTATACTCAACATGTCTCAAGGGCAGTAAGGTTCATAGGACAAGGTAATAATTTTATTAGACCAGAAGATGCAGCTGAGGGTAGAGGGGAGAAAATAATATATATATGTTTTTGTCAAAATGTAAAAGTCATGAGAGCTTCTCCAACTCCCACCCTACCACGAGACAGCAACAGCTAGACAAGGATCCAGAAGTAAAATACCTCTTAAAGAATAGAAATAAGAATGATAAATGCTAAATAAATGTAACTAGTTATCTATGCAGCCATTATTATTGATAGATTAATTTCAATGAAGATGAATGCCTGGAGTTCTGCTTATTAATATTTCCCACTGTTAACATAAGATCCATTCACAGCATATTCCTCAGCAGTTTTAGGTAACCTGAAGCAACTGAATCTCCTCTCTAGCTCAACCATGAACATTGGGAAACAGACCAACAGATTTACAGATTTTAAGGGAGAAGGAACTGTTAGGATCCCAGAGCTCTTCCAGTAAGCCTTGACAAGTCTTCTGGAAAAAACAGAAAAATTTAGGCTTCAGGTATGGAGCTTTATATTAGAATACATTCTACTGTATGCGTTGTAGATCTTAAAAAAAAAACCAGCTTCTGTTGCTTGCCAGTCCTGCGTCGGGTCTACAGCAGTTGGACCCCTCTGCATCTGCCTACCCATATTCTGGAAGAAATGGAGGTGTGGCACATACCCTAGTCCAGTTTTAAACAAAGTCCATCTGATTGTGTTCACATGCAGACCAGTTCCTCCTCCTGGGAATCAGTCACCTTAGCTGCCAGGATTCCTGTCCTTCTGGCAGGGATGAAGGACAAAGGAAATCCTTCAGCTACGTGAAAGCAGAATATTCTAACACAAAAAGAAACGGCCAGAAATTGAAGGCATTCATAGTTGAGAAGACCTTGGCCCACACAATTCTCCAAATTCTTGAAATCAGTGATAGAAAATATGTATTTAGCATTTTAAGATTGGCCCATGATACTGTGTCTACTGCCAGAAGCTCTGTCCCCCAGAGATGAAGATTTTGAAAAGAGATCCTGAAATGCTATTGGAGGGAGATTACAGGCTCTCCTTCATGAGCAGGAGGATGGCTTGTATCAAAGTTACAGGAGGATCCAGGAAAAAGAAAACCAGGAACTCCAAAGTTAATCCTTGTCCTCCCAGAGGAATACTACCTGAACTCATTTATAAATTAACAGGCAGCCAGATCCTTCTCAGGGTCTAATTTGCTTTCCCTTCCCAGGCAGATGTGTCTTCCACAAGATCCGTAAAGGTCCATACAGCAGAGAAGCAGCACCAGGAGCCAACGCTCCAGGGTCAAACCCTGGCTCTAACCATGCATCCTTTCCATCCCTGTAGTATTATCTCCTTAGTGCCGTGTTATTTCCTTAACATGTACACTGTGTTCCACTATTAAGAGATTACTCAGTACTAAAGACATCTTTTTCATCTCCTGCCCACTTTCTTCCTCTCATCACTATTCCTCTCCTTCTCTTCCTTCCAATCTCCTTCTCATTTTTTCATTCTCAACAGTTCATCCATCAGTCTTGCTCCCATGTCAGTTTGCCACAGCATTACTCAACACACCTTCAAGTTCCATCCTCAAAATCCATCCATTTCTAAAGATATTTTTAATTAATACTCGAGAAGTTAGATATTAAGCATATCAAATCCTGCAAAAGGACACATGCAAAAGACTTAGTACCATCTACAGTCGCTGTTCTCTGCATTACACCAACCTTCAGGACTCGACCCTGATGACACGCTACTGAAGAGTCCCAAAGATTCTCAGGAGCATGAGTGTAAGTCACACAAAGCTAGTACAGACGTCTGACAGAAACCAGGTGGAGGGTTGTAGGGAATAGAAAAGATAAGTACCTACTTTATTCTTGTAAGATAAAGAAGGGCCAGGAAGCTTCAGAGACAGCAGAGAGGAGAAAGCAAGCGGGAAGCAGGCATGGGACCACTTTGCTTTTTTAAAAAGGACTTTCTCTCAATTACAAACTGCTGTAGAAAGCCATTATCAACAGCTAAGAGCCATGTTTGAGAGCTTTAAACGTTTTTAAACGTGAAGTGGCCTGCTGCTGACTCCATATGTTATTTCTCAGCTGCTGGAGTGAACCTCAGGTAGGAAGACATAAACGGGTGGGCAGTAGGTCAGAGGAAACAGAGCCGAAGTCTGGGAAGGATACAGAAAGGGACTAAGAGACCCAACAGAGAATTGGGAGTCACAAAGGTGTGACAGACTCCTGAAACTTGAGTGTACAAGGCTGAAGGCAAGAGTGCACATCACAGGAAAGATGTGTTAAAAAAGTGGAAGGAGTCAGGGAGGCACAGAGGGCTGGAAAACATCTGCTGATCTCTCTCCCAACACCCATATCCTAGCCTCCTCCCTGACTTGGGTTGAGGCACGTTGTTATGAATAACTAACATAAACACCTCTCCAGTGAAGCGCAGAAACACCTGTGACGCTGCGTGGCACTGTCCTGACAGCACAACTTGGATCTTGAAAGCAGTACCACTCCCTTCGCTTCAAACCGTACCATGAAGCACCCTTCACTGAGACTCCACATGGCAGCAAGGCAGCTGCACCACTGTGGTTCCACACGGCCTGATGGGCATGGCTGCAGACCACAGAGACACTAGTAAAAACACCCACACATATTTGAAAATATAAGTAGATAATTCATTGTATGAATTATTTCATACAACCTTTCAAAGTCATTATATATTTATACAAGAGGCATGCCCTGAACCCACTCAGAGCTCAGTTGTGGCAGGTACTATGCTAACACACAATTCTATTACTGCTTGGGAATTGTGTATGCCAAGTCCTGGGTCACATAAAGCTGTGTCAGTATCAGAAAAGCAGCAAAGTCTCAGAAGATTACAAGAACATTTTTATGAATGAGAACTATTTTATATTATAAGACCTCATACGTACATGGGAGCATGTGTTTATAACCAGCCTGACAAAGACTAACAAAGACATACTGCGCCTTACAGAAAAGATGTTCCAGCAGCATCACATGTCATTTTTCACTAGTACATTGTATTAGCATACTGGAATAGAAGACATCTTTATATACTAAAGACATTTTAAATACCCTTCTCAAAACCTAAGCGCAAATACTTTGGAAAAACTATGGAGAAAGTAATACTTGTCAAGAGAGGTAGATAAAGGGAAATGAAAAGCTGATCCAAACTTTGTATAGTGGCAGTGAGTGAAACCTGGAGAAGAGGAGAGTGAAATATGGTCCCTTCCCCCAGCCAGAGCTCCTCTGCAGCAAGCCCAGGGTGATATACTTACAGCTGGCAGTCTTAGCTTGCTGTATGCTGTGTTCAGTGTAGCGTGTCTGTGTGTTACTGCATGCACAGAATACAACCGCAGAAGTTGGACTGTGCAAGAGTTAGTTCAGAGAGGACTTCTCTGTCAACATCCAGGTTTCTGTTTACTCCACTTTTGTGTCTTTATGGAAAGATCATATAAACTACATAAGCATACACACCAGCATGCAAAAAAACTTGAAAATTTCAGTTGTAACTCCATTTTAATAACAAGGCTATGTTCCCTGGAAAAAAGCATGAACTTAACATTGTTCTCCTAAACAAATACCCATTTCTATCCAAATTATGCACAACCAAAAAGGCTGAAGTGTTCTCCTTAAGCTAAATAACAGTGAAATTAAGGTTTAGAAGTATAACTGAAATTTCCATACCCTGGGGGGATATCACTTGTGCTCAGAGGTGACACACTATTTTTAGGACCATGACATGAGCTGCATTACTTCTAGTACATTTTGATCGAATTTTCAGAGTTGAACATTTGCCGCTCACATCTAGTACAACTGCTGCTCTAAATACTCGGCAATGTTAGGAGTCTGGTCCCTCAAGGTTTGTTTTGTTTGAGAAAAGCTTTGGTTAAAGTTTCAGCCCAGAATCTACATAATCTTGGATTTGCATTTGGTAGGAGAAAAATCACCTCTCTTTAATCTCTAGTTACATGCCTCTATTATGACCTATTCTAAACTTATCTCCTGGCATAGCAAACGGAATTTTGCTAAATGCATAGATAGATATTGGACACCTTGTTTCCACTTTGAGCTCAGTATGGAAGGTAACACTTACCCCTAGTAGTATGACATTAAATCTAGAGTAAGTTTTGTATTTCCATTCCACGTTTTACTTCCTCACACCCCTTTCTCTCCACCTACCCGTCTCCCAGAGAACAGCAGAGGCCTATGCCTCTTGCTGGGTAGCCTATTCCGACAGCTGAGCCACAGGAGGGTGCAGCACTGCACAGATGGAAGGGGAACAGAGTGTGTAGAGAACCTGCCAGCTAATGGAAAATCCATTTTAGATCATGCTGTTTTATTAAAGAAACCCAGAGAAACAGGAAAAAAAAAATCATTACATTAGTGACAGTTAAAGCAGCTATTGAAAGAAACCTATTCCCTAAGAAACATGGTGTAATTGCATACCAAAGAACTACACATACTACTAGTAGTCCCAAAACATTCTCACTCCAAAATCTGACCTAGTAAATGATTGCTTGAATAGCTATCAACTAATTAGTGATTTAGATAAGAGAAGTATAGAAGATTTTATAGTCATTAAGTATATAGCTTATGCTGCTGATACAGATTGCTTAAATTTTGAAGAAAATAAAATGCTTACCACAGTGGGGTTACCGCTGCTGATCAACTGGCTGACTTCATGAAAAATGCTTTTGCAGTCGATTGATTTGTCTAATGATCCCCGTTTCACTATCACCGCTACTGCTAATAGAATCTGCTCCCGAACGTACTTTTGAAGGCTGTAAACAAGATTGCAAAAATATGTTCGCAAATAATTTTGAACATCAATGCGCAATAAAATTTTAAACTCATTTCTTTTTCAAACATTTTGTGTGAATTCATAAGGGAAAGCTGGCAACTCTAGAGAACTCAACTAAGTGTTAAGAATGGAAGGCAAATTATTGTTGAAATGTCTTCCACTGCTACCCTTGGAAACAAAAAGGTAACCCAGACTTTATGCAGAACCCTACATGTTCAGAGGTGTTTTTTCTATACTTACTTAGGCCTTTGTAAGACATAGGTTAGAAGGAATGTTCGCAGTGACTCAATGCTAGTTTTTTCCAAGAGAATCCATTCTCTTACAACTGCTTCCATTATCGCTGTAGCAGCTTGAAAAAGGACATAGTCCACTTTACTAGTTTCTGTGGGGAAAAACAATGGCAATTTGAGTATTGGAAGACATATAAGTATCTAGCTTGTATGTATTGCTAACAAAAAAAATTAATGGAATTTACTATTAGTTAATTTATTATTAAACAGAATTTTGTTGCTATGAAATCAGACAAAGAATTTACAGCTCAAAAGGGAGAGGAAACCAATAACCTCATTATCAAATTGTCCAATATTATTTGAGTCAGAGACTCAGGGGAAGAAAAGTTGGCTGCATAAGGAGACTGGTCAAAAATCAAGAATAAGAATGCTAACACAACTGTGGAACAGAATAAAATAAAAATGACAGATTTAATCACAATACATTAAGATATGATTAAAGTGTCAGGCATGCCAGAACTGAAGATTCTTCTATCATTCATGTGCTTGCCTTTGGAACCAACAGTGCATAAAATTACATGTATTTTATGGATAGTAATGAGAAGCAAGTCCACTTACACATAAAGACAACCTTTGTGTTTAATGATTACAACAGAAGTTTACAGACTGGTGTATTTAAGGTTTTCTGTGTTACGTTCAAGCTTCTGTATTTACCTTGAGGTAATAAAAACATAACTTTCTAACAAAGTGTAGGAATCACTAGCCCTTATTATCTGAATATCTGATTGCTTTGTATATAGATGCATTAAAGAAAATAGGAAAAGATATTATGGAAAAAGATGAGAGTTCGTGTGACTACAAAATATAATTTACAGAAAAACCCCAGAATTTGAATTTAATTTATATGACGATAGAAAGCTACAGAGAATTTCTTTTTGTTGTTGTTCCTTTGATTTTAAAAATTTTGACTTAGGAATAGCAGGTAGTATCTCAGTAGCCAGTTTCAAAACATTCTGAGCTCTGTAGGAAACATAGAAAGAGTATTTGGAAAAGGTGTAGCCACAGGGTGGCAAAAGCATAAAATATGAAATGGTGAAATAAAATTCCTGAACAAGAAGTGGAGTTTGAGCTATGGTGGGCACCCTGCCAGGACTAGAAAAACTGGGTTTATTTGAGAAAGCCTCAGCCAGGGGATGATGGGCTTTAAATAACTACAAAACAAACTTTCTTCCCCTGATTATATACACATACAAGTTCATAATATATATTTCCTTTATACGCAAGTTCTATATCCAAGATAGCAGCCAATTTGCTAAAATATTTTTAAGTAATTTAACCAGGCTCCAAATCTAAACCCTACACAGGTGAACATGCTTAAATCAAAATAAACCACCTTTAAATCTACTTAGCTTAATTTGGAAAACTAAGTAACCACTTAATTAAAAGATTAATGCATGTGTCTAACACACACATAAAAATGAGCTAGATTATTCCTGCACGGGTATTTTAATTGTGGCATTTTTTGCCTTCTGGGTCTCTGGCTTTTCAAACTGTACAAAGCTCACACAAAAAGAGAATGCTATTAAAAAAAAAAAAAAGGAGGATGGAATTTCTCCTTTGCGTCAAGTACTGCAGATGCACAACTGCAATCATTCACAGACGCCCAGCACTTGCTGTAAGCTTATAACTAGTCAGGGCACCATTATCCTCTACATGAAGTTACTAAAGAAACGCAGGACAAGTTTTGCCAGTGCATTTGAGAGCTATAAGCTTACAGCAGAAGAACGTAGAGCCTCATGCTTCCTGGGTTCAGCTCCAGGTTTCTAAAGAAACTATATGGTAGTGGCTGTTCCCCTTTTTCTTTATGTTCATCATATCCGTTGCTCTCCCTGTATCACTCATATGCTCTTCTTTCCACGATCACTGTCAACATCCTTGTTATCTCTCTCTACTTCCATTCCAATTCCTGTCTTGACCATTTTTTTTTCCTGTTTCTTTTTAAACCCATCTGCTCTGATCCTCTGGTTCCTACCCATCCTTACCTGGACATATCCCTTCAGTACATGTTCGCTCTTCTATTCATCACGAACAGCTTGTTTCCCTTCCTGGTTCCTGATTTCTTAATCCCTGCCTCTCCCTTCTCACCTCCCAAGCGTTAACCAGCTGTTCTTTCTGTCCAGACTGTACAAACACTTACTCATGAAGCACAAAGTTTTCGGAAAAGTCTCCCATTTCCAGATCTCAGCATCACAACTGCCTACTGGAGAAGCCACTGCCAGGAAAAACCTGCCCCATGTGGAAACATGCTGGTTTCTCAATGGTGATAGCACATGAGCAGTTTAAGGATGTAATATTGCTAGATATCCAAAAGGTGTTAAAAACAGGTTCACATTCCTTCCAACCAGCCACATTTCAGAAGAAAACAAGAAGAAAAATATCTGCAGTGATATTTCATTATTAATGCTAAATTGTATTCCCTTCTTTGAGAACAAGATGCAGTGATGTATCCCTTAGCACAGATAGCACTACTAGCTACTTATTTCATAAATTTCCATTACTTACTTCTGAGTCGTGACAAATACATCACTTAAAAGAGACCAAAATCTTCTGCAAAGTTACTGAAGTGTGGTTTTTTGCCCACTTAAAATTCTCTAAAAATCAATGTGAAAATAAAAAGCATCAATTTTGCAGACCCATAAAGCAAAAAGTGTGGTTACAGTCTCAGGACCAGATGAAGTACTAATATAACACACTAAAACTACAAGAAACTAATTTGTAGAAAAAATTTTGGTTGGGGAGTGGAAAGGAACCACAGCCTGCTCTGTATATCACAGTATAATTTAAGAACACAGTAGTAGGCCTGCAATACTGACATCACAATATTCATGAATTGTAGGTCTCTAATCTAGTAAATTTAGAAATAACTGTTAAAAAAATACTGTGGAATGAATTAAGCATGAAAATAATCATATTTTCAACATAATTCTAATATTTCTCTGTTCATTCTGGCAAATTCTTTGAAAGAAAAGTTGCTTTTTGTGGTTTTGGCATGTGTTCTTTTCCACAGATTTCCAGGTTTTCCTCACCAGACTCCGGAGTCAGCTTTCACTGAAACTTCCCCCTTGCCTCCCCCCAACACTCACATCTGGTCAGTACAGTGCTGCTGAGCAGGAATCTTACATGCTTACTGCTCCTGCAATTTTCAGATTATTTAGCTGCCAAACTCTAATAAGTCTCTACAGCGCCTGTAAAAACAGACTTGTTTTTAAAGACTTGTAACACAACCATGTTTACAACATTTCCATTAAAACTCAAGAAATTTCTGATAAAAGGTGATAACTACATATCTCTTTCCTTTCTCCACAGGTATAATCCCACAAAACTTTGACTCAATACTCCAGTGCTTCTACCAGGTGGACAGAAACTTTTCTAACCACTTTTTTTTTTTTTCTTTAAACAGAACAGGTGGTCTGTTAACAGCAACTTACTAAGACACTCAGCCTGAAATAAATTCTTACAATGGAAAAGTTCAGCAACAGTGCAGAATCTGGCAGAAGTATCTAAAATTGCATTGTTGGTTCATTCAATGGGAAGCATCAAGCCAAGCAATCGCGCTACAGGCAGTTCTACAAGCTCCACAGATTAGACAGTACTACAATAATCATGTAGCAGAGGAAACCTGAATCTATTAAATCAGTTTAGGAACTTTGCTACACAAAGTTACATGTTGTAGACTTTAAAGCTGCCAGAAACAAAACCGGAGGGCAGCAATAAGCTTCACGCTGCATCAAAAAGCACCTCCATCAAAAGCTATCAAAACTGATGTTTGTATTCCCAGCTGCGTAAGAACAGCACAGTTCCAGTTTTAAAAACAGGTACATGCTTAACTTAATTTATCAAAACTTACCCAAAATGTGTTTGCAAACAGCAAATGGTGATTTTGATTTTCTAAATGATAAGAATATGTGCTCGGCATGTTGGCGTTGTTCATTATTGACCATGGAAGGTGGTGCCTGAAAGAAAAAAAGAAAAAAAAATCAAGTTATTCAAGTACTAAGACCCCACCCCGATTGTAAACACATATGAGCAATGTCATGAACTTACAAATATTTGCCTAGTTAAACATCAAAATCAAGTATGTTGGTAAAACTGCCTGTTCTTTCTCAGTCATGGCCTCTTCTATACACCACTGTGTATTTACGTTGTGTACACGTAAGCGTGAATATTGAGACATCAGGCAGAGAGTGAATAATTCTAAGTATTGTGTTCCTAATGATGCTTCTGAAGAAAGATAAGAGTCAGATCTACATTCAATCCTTTTTCTACTCAAACCAAAAATATCATTGCACACCACACTCAGTCACAGAAGCAAAGTGCTATTTTTTCTTTAGTTCTACACTTGTTTTAAAATATTGACTTGTATAATAAATTCAAGGGATTAAAAAAACATGACTATGGATATGTTCTAAAATAAAGTATCAGCAGTAACATACTACCCTCTAGTGTTTCACATTAAAGTTGACATCTTAAAGACTGAGTGAGGGCTTGAATTTGAGAGAGGGGTCAGCTCGTCTGGGGATGGTTCCCCAGCTGCCTACGCCCATCCTCTTATATACTCATGCCCTTCCATCACCAGCACCTTAACTGCTCAGGGAGCACCTGCTGCTCCACTACTGCTGAAAGGCAGCTCCACAGTGGTTTCTACCTGAAAATCAACTATAGATAAAGCATGAAACTAAGCAGTAACCTGGATCATTGCGAGGTGGGATATCGCCTACGGAGCGCGGGTGAGAGCTAAGTGCCTGTACTGCAGCCTCACCTCACCGAGCAACCCTGAGATCCCCCCTGCTGTGCCACAAGGTAAAAACCAACCCCGCAGAAAACAGCGGCTGTTCATAACACCACGCTGCTCTCCGCTTTTGCCATTAATATTCTCCAATTTCTGCTATTTGGGATTTATCTGAAAAAGCACACAGTACAAAATACTCTTACGTGGGATTGATACCACAAGGCAGCGTAAGCTGAACTGATGCGCCTTTGAGAAAGGAACATGCATGCGTAGAAAGATTGCATAAAAACTACAGAGCCGGCTCAAGGGGACAGAGTAGGTTATTGAACTGCAGCTGGACTTCCAAACTCGACTCCTGTCCCTGGCAATCTCAGGAGAGCATAGGCGTCACGTATCTTGCAGTTTTGATTTGTACCTGCTGCTTTGGGAATAAAAGCATGAAGACCTCAGCATAAAGACCAAGGTTTTTAACTTAAGAGAAATGGTTTCCAGTAAATAAAACATATCAAATCTGATTTAATTCTTTCACCCTTGACAAAACACAGACAACAGAAGATTCAAATAAGAGCTAATAACACCACAGTTTAAAGCGGCTGCTCCTCAATCATTTCTTCAATAATCTGACTAAATGAAGCAAAGCAAAGCACATTGCTGATCCTCAGATCAAGGGGGTCCTAATAAACAGCTGTGCTCCTTCTTACACAGCAAATTTCTGACTCTCACAACTTTTCCAGTGCAGATATTATGAATGCCTTGGGAAGGGAACAAAAAAAGAAGTGGAAGAAGGCAGCTGCAAAAAAGCCTCGTGGATGCAGAATAAATGCTCTGTCCCTTCACAAATCTGCTCTGCTACAGCCCATTCGGGGCAGGACCTCCCTGGACAGTGATCTGAACGTATACAGGACACCTCAACCTTAGCAGCTCTGGGGACAAATCAGTGTTTGTCCATGCCCCCTTCCAGGTAGGCGGCAGTGGGCATTAGGTTGTGCACACATGTAGAAGGCAGTGTGCCTTCAGTTCAAGTCTGTCTTCCGTGTGCTCAGAGCCGCGTCGCAGGGTGTAAGTCAGCAGGCTGCACGCAGATGCACACACAGAAAAGCTTTTGGATTTTTGGGGCGTTACGCACTGCTGAACAACTGACACAGAAGTAAGCTCCATGGCGGTACCCGAATCCTTCCAGGACACTGAGCTTCAGTGAACTCCAACCCAATGCAGAAACTCAAACTGTTAATAACTTTTTAAGCAAATTTAAATTTGTAAAGAAGCAGCCTCACTGAATTGGGGCACATGACACTTCTGTGATAAAAACTCAACTCTCCTGCATGCAGTCAGCCATCAGCAGGAGCTGTTGCCAACCACCCATGCTTTCTGCAGTCTGAAGGACAGTGCTTCTCTGTGTGGACTCTAGCTACATTCACTGCAGAGCCAGCTGTACTGAATGCCAGAAGAATATTTGGAGCAGGTTATCAAAAACACAGGAATGGCCTATACAGCAACAGCTTGACATGCACTTCAGTCAGTGCTATCGCAAATAAACCAAACCAAACAAAGAAGCAGTCCCCACTTTTTTCCCCCCATTGTATGGGCAAGCATTTCTGCAAGCACACAGAGAACCAGACTGGGGAAGTGGTCACCGAAAAGCATCCCACCAAAGGCAGGTTATTTTCATCCGGATCAGTCCCCCAGCCTCATTCATTGTAAGCCAGCACAGAAGCCTGTGCCAGCACAGTATAGGACACAATGGCTGGTGACAGGCTGTTTTTTTTCCAGCACCAACTACCATTTAAAGTGCATTTAATCTACAGCTTCTGTTGCTGTGCAATGCCATGGGAATACTCTGAAGTCTCAAGGAACACACAGCTTTGGTCAATGAATTTTCATGAGAACTAAGAATCAAATTTCTTGAGACAAGTGACTTATTTTAATAACTCTCTGCTACCAAAAGGAGAGGTCCCACTCCTCTCTTGCTCTCACCTGCATGGTCTTGTCACCTCCTTGCATTATTCCTTCTGTCAACTAGGCCACAAAAAAAAGGGGGGGGGGGGCGGACAACACAGCAAGGGGAGTGAACACTCTTTTGTTACTTTAATAAGCATCAAGAAGTCAGGCAAGTGCCAGAGCCAGTGCAACAATGGGGGGAAAAGGAGTAGAGTGACATTGCCTTTTCAGCAGCTCACGGCTCTGCAGCCTCATGAAGCCTCACTAATTACAGCCAAGTTAGAAGGAATCCTAATACTTTGCAAGTCTGGGGCCACTGATATTCACATTCTTAGAGCAAGAGCAGCAAATCAGGGCTACCTGATCTTGAAATGATTTTGCATTAACAGCACATTTGAGTTTGTCATATAGAAATTATATCTATTTTCAGTGTTCTGTAATACTTATGGGCATTTTCAGGGACATCAGCGGCAAATTATGGCACCATTAAAAAAACCCAGAACTAAAGTTTTACGGGAAATACCCCCTTATGCTTACAATAACTAGAAAAGAGACCTCTAACTTTACATTATTTTAACTCTTTTACTTCTCTGAAGTCTGATTACAGAAGACCTTTGGCACCTTGGAAAGGCATACAGCACATCATATTCTTGTATTAATTTTAAAAATCACAATATTTTAATAATACATTATGCACTTAGACTCTCAAAACTGTCCAGAACAGACAAGTGCAACAGGTAACCTTTAAACTGTACTATACAGCCACCAGAGGGAGCTTAAAGCTCACAGTCTACTGCCTTTGCTGCATTCAAACAGTAGTTATCTGTACACTGAAAGTAAAGTCCAGCTAATTTAAGGCTTTAAAGGAAAGCCCAGCATATACATATTCTGTGTACAAATTTCACATTACAAGAACACTGGCTTAGGTGAGCCCAAGAGCCCTGGAAGCCAGTGCCCAGCATCCCCTCAGCACAACAGGGATAGAAAAGTACCCCAAGTACCCATCGTGCTTGGAAGGTCCCCCCAAAATACCTACACGTTCACTGTTTTCTTTCTAATTGTCTCCTTCAAACCCTCCTCTACCACCCAGCTTACAGGGAATTAAAAACCTGGCATATTGAAACTATTTCCAGCTATACCACTTTCCTTTCTGTACTGTCTGATGTTACTGCTAACACCCATTTGCTCTCTCTTTTGTCTTTCAAGTTACCTATAAAAAGTTCTGCAGGACAATGATCATCTTTCTAGTTTTAGCATAGCAAGATACTGCCCCATAAGAACAGAGTTCCCATATAACATAGCATTATAAATAAAATTACATCCTTTCAGCTATCAAGGCTGCCTGGATACAGAATAGAACAACAACAGCAGTGCCTACGGATCGGATGGAGCAGGACTGCTGACTCAAATGGCGATTATTGACACAAGGGAAAGAGAAACCGAAAAAAGACAAGACTGGAAACACTCTGGCAGACTAGCACTAATACTTTCAAGACCACTAAACTTATCTGAAAGCCTGAACAACTAATAATGAAGTAATGTAACCCCTTCCCTTTCACGTCAACCAGTTTATGAAAAAAAGAAACAGTTTGTTCTACTTCATTATGTCCTGCTATCACTAGTCTGAACAAAAAAAAAAAAGGGAGGGGGGAAATTAAGGTAAGGTATTTGACGACAAAATTGTAACAAAGCCAATAAGGATATGTTAGAAGATCTAAATCCTGCATGTGCTTACAGAAATGCCATACTTTTGTTGTGAAAAAACTTTACTGTGGTTTTCTCGTGTTCAAGGAAAAAAGCATGGGCAAGCCAAGGTCCTTGCCTCCCTTCTCACTCTTCTTCAAAGAGCACAAATCATTGTGATGATTCTCCTCAAGCCATCAACAGTAAATGAGCCAGTGGAAAAAAAAAATCTTTTTGAAAGGAGCAGAAACACTAAACTTTAGGAGGAAATAGAGTCTGTGAAGTCAAAAGTAGAAAACACCTTTAACACCTCACAGTCAGAAAAGAGGACTGAGAAAAAAAGAGCTGGAGATTGAGGTTCTCCATATTATGGAAAATACAGGACCGAGTCCTCAGCAGTCAGCATCTTTCTAATATTTTGGGATACAGGCAGACAGGTGCAGTTTGAAGGAACGTGTTGGCACAGGTCAGCCAAACAGAAAAGCTGTCCAAATCACAGGTACAAACACATTTTTCTGGTGTAGTTTAAGCATGCTCCAGCTTTCTTTATGAAGACTGAACGCACAGGGAATGACTACAGCTCCTTCTGTACATAAAGATCAGTTCTGCCAAGAGCAAGTCCTTCAGTCTGCATCTGAGATGCAGGCAAGCCTTTCAAAAGTTCTTCAAAAGATCTTCAATGGCAGGAAGAAGGAGAGATTAGGCTCTTATATCCTTGATTAGAGTCTTAATAGTTTCCTTTCACAGACTCACGTATCACCTTACATTTGATTTTTCACTTTTTGTACATTAAAAAAAAAACCAAATCAACAATAAAATCAGCCCACTCTCGGGAGATAACCTATCTCAGCTTACATTGGGTGTTACAGCAATGAGACAATTATTTTGGAAGGACAGGAACTATCATGTAAAACTAATCCTAAGTCAGGTTTTGCCTTCCTTGACTATTAGACCAGATACTTTACAAAAATCTAAACATAACTTCCATGCAATTATCTTTTCTTCCCAGTGTGGAACCTGATAAAAACAAAATTGGATTCAGCTTTCCATCAGAAATAAAAGATTCTCCCCCATGAGTTCAAGGTCAGCACACCCCCTTTAAATCCTCCTTCTCCCCTTTCTTACCACTATGAGAATGTTACGAGTAACTGTATCACAGAGGAATCTCCATCGCCCCTCTCCCTACTAACAAAACAGGAGGTGCGCCAACATTGTTCATAACAACTGTTTACCTCTAGCAATCAGTATAAGCAATCCACTGATCTGAAAAATGCAGAAGTTACAAATGCAACAAATTAACAATATTAAATACTCCAAACAGCATAGGTTCCTCAACAACCATGACAGTACTGGTAGGTTTCTAACTAGCTTTCCCGTTCTTACTGCCTGCAACCATCCTTTGGGGCCTGCAACCATCCTTTTGTACCACAGGAAGATAAAGAGCACCTGATACGGCAGCACAATCTAATTCCAGAAGTTTATATATTGCCACTTACTTTTTTCCTCTCCACAATATCCCATCTTTGTTTCTTCCTTATATAACACAGATTTCTCATTTCTAACTTTGATCATCTTTTTTTCTGCTCCTCCCTTGATGGTACACCATCAATTTAAGTGATATCCTATTACTCACTGATGCTACAAGAAAGGACTGCACAACTGGGAATGATTAAAAAAGCTAAAAATTTGGCATACATTACCTAAGCAGAAACTGATTAACACAAACAGATATTACAAATAATTGATAATATTAATTCATAGTGACACTCAGAACAGGAAAGAAGTAGATATGAGAAAGGGTTAGACCAACTGTCATTTGGAAAATACACAAGTGACTAGGAAACATCTGGTGAAGGTACATGTGGATAAAATAAGGGGTAAAAATAAGAGGCTTGGGGGTTTTGTTTTGTTTTAAACAGAAGTAGTAGTTAGATGCAGATAGAGGATCTGAAGCCACACATATGTATTCAGAACCACATGCTTAGTACAAGCATTTCCTACCTCAGTAACATACCTTTAAAAAAATACATATAATTATGACCTGTCAGGATGGAGAGTGCCAAGCAATAAGGTAATAAAGACATGAGAAAGGTAACAAATGGGTTGCAAATATCAGATGCACTCCTTGTAAGACTGAAGTTGAAGTCACTGTGTATTTGCCAATAACAGGCTGAAGAAGTAACACCACATCCACATTTGAAGTGGTGTCTGCTCTTTTAGCTCCTTCCCCTTATTTCTGAAAACACTTTTTGCCTTTTTAAAAAAAAAAAGTATCAAATCTCCCCCCTCCCCAAGTGATTCTGTTCAGGCAGTTTCATGTTGATCATCATAGACATACAAAATACATTTTTTGATCATATATTAGAAATGACATTATTTTCTTAGTGATTTTAGATGCCAGAGAATATTATTTATTGGTCATTTGTGGACAGTGACAGTATCTTAAAATTAACAACTTCTAATATTCAAGTGACAACATTATTATTAAAATCAATATTGGAATAGTTTTTTAGTTAAGTATGATTTAGTTAGCCAGTTTGCACTGTTATCTCTGCAACATACTTTCGCTAAGAAAAATCCTGCCCATTATCGTGTATTAACATAATTAAGGATGGGATGAACAGCGTTCATTCCTTGCAGACAGAAAAGTTTGCTAGAAACAAATTCTGATTTTTCACAGACTTTTGCTATGGCAAGACAGCACTGAATGCAACCTAATTCAGCATCTTTCTACAATTACACCGGGGGAAATCTGCAAATTAGCATGTCACAAAGAACAGTCACGCACTCCTCCAGACTTTGCTGCTTAAGAGAACACAGAGGGAGTGCACTGGAGTGTTTTAAGCTGACACCCACAGTATTCCCACCTACAAAAAAGGTCCCCTATGAACAGTACAGCCTAAACACTAGTAGGATTATGGAAAGGCAAACATGCCTACTAAGAGAATTTTCTTGGGTTTAAAAATAAAAAGATCAAATTGCTTGTACCTGTTACAACTAAAGCCAAGAAGGAACTTTCTTGCCAAAGGCAATGTTTATGTCTGCAAGTAAAGCACATTACAAACTTGACAAGGTTAGAAATAAAAATCTGAGATTTCTGCTGAAGTGTGACTTCATAAAATTCACCGCAAACTCTCCAAACTGAGCTTCCCCAAATATGTAAGGGAATCTTGCCTTCCCTGCAGTCAAGAGGTAAAATAAAACTGTTCCCAACCTCTGGTCTGTGGGCCGTTATCAGCTTATGAAAAACCAATTAAACACGTTAGCTGTTCTTCAGAATGGTGTCTAGACTCCGTGCTGCAGAGAGCCTGGAAGCCTAGCAGAAACAAGAATAAGAAACCGAATCTCTATCAGTATACAAGGATAAGCAAAAGCCACCACAGATGGCAATGGCACCACTGGGTCTGGACCTCGCTGACAGCCACCATCAGGCAAGGCACGCTCGGAGAAGCAAGGAATAAAGGAAGCCCAGATGGCTCGCCAACATGTCCCAGCAGGCAGGGAAGCCAAGCAACAGCAAGGCATATGCAAAGGAGAGAGATCATGAGTGAAATTGAGAAGCACGTGCAGGGGAACACCACGTGATGGTGATAACGTATCTGAGGAGTATGGGCAAAAACAGAAGAGAAAAAAAGGAAAAAAACATAATCAAACACAAGGGCAAGCAGTAATTTTTAACTAGTGCACTTAGGGCATTTAGGACAGCTAAATATATTACTCTATCCATGTAAGCAATTGTTATAGCTGCAACATACCTAAATAATCACAAGTCATGAAATTTTACCTTACTGTGCTCTTCTATTAAGATGTTCAAAACGCCCTAAAAACAGATTTCTGTATCTTAAATAACAAAAAATACCTTAAGAGAATTACTCCCCAGCACAGTTCTGATATACAGGTGAGAGACACAAAAGAATCAGATTCTCAGAATAAGGAGATTTCAAGTTTAACTCTACCAAAGTCACGTCAAGCAGCACGCTCCAGGACTGCATTACCCTGACTTCTGTGGAGTCAAGCCATAAAGAGTCTCCATCCCAGTTTTACCAGTAACACTTTTCAAGTGTTTTAAACAAGCTTTTTCTTACAGCTTATCACAGCACATTCAATAACTGTTGCTTGCCTTATTAAAATAGCTAATGAAAGAGATCAAGTACAGGGGTCAGACACAGAGAACTGGATGATTACACACTTTCATTCTCAGCTATTCACCCTACTTCTCTAGCGGACGCTGATACCTAACAACACAGGGATGTCTGATCCACTCATGAAGCAGATGCCACCAGCCAACAATTCAGGCTACATGAAGATGCTACAGCGTTCGGCAACTGCTTCACAAGAGAATCAGACGTTCCTGCCTTGGGCACCGGGCCAGAAGGCAGTTTAGACAACTGGTATCAATAGCAGCTTCTGCTGTCCAATTCAGATCTGTCGTTACATGATTGCCAAGGCGTTGAGTAATAGCTAAGTTACTACAGAAAACCTAGCTAGTATAATAAACAACTTCAACTATGTTCCAATTACCTCATTTGCACTCGCTTTTTGGAATAATCATTTAAATTACAGCAGTAACTCATCTCCCAATTTAAAAGATACTCAAGATTATTTTTGAAGATTGGTAAGAAAGATGCAATAGATGGCTTCCAACCAGACCTGCAACAGAGACAACGTGGTAGAAATTTAAGACTTTCTGAACAAAAACTTTGTTTGATTTTAAAAAAAATTTCTTTCCCTAAAGTAATTATGATTTGAATTATTTAAACCCCAGAGTGCCCAGTATTTTTCGGTATATATTTGGAACAAATGCGTGACTGCTGGAGGAATTACCTCCTACACATCTACTTGCTCATGTCTTCCTTTCATGCAGAGACGGAACAATAGGGAAAAAAGAGATTTTTTTTTTTCCCCTTCATATCAGAGTTTGCTTTGTATTTTGGAGCTGAAGTACTTAATATTAAGTCTTTTGCAAGTAAAACAGGAGATAAATTGCGGTTTGTGACAAGATCTATTATCAGTTTTGAAATGGTCTTATAGAAGATACTATATATACACATTGACTGACTAGCGAGCCAAAGTAAATCATTACCATCAATATCAAAATGTTTTCTGAGATAAGACTTCCTCTCCAAGACAAGCAACAAAAACTATCAAGATTTTACTTCTCTACTAACAATTCGACCCTCAAATATAGACAATTACAGGTTTTCCAATGAAATTACCATTCATTTATAGGCACAATACACTTCAGATACACGATTCGCGGTAACCAGTCTGCAGAGGAACTGTCCTCACTGCCTGAGGACACCACTTCCACTGTTCATGTCTGCTTCTCAGCATCAAAACAGGTACCCAAGACCTGCTGCTTGAAGAAGAGCGGGTAGGACTTGAACAGCAAAAGGGAGGAAGGTGGAGTGAAGTCTTTGTTCAAGGAAGCAGGACCATAGAGGAGCAAGAGAAAAGAATCGAGGATGAAGAAGGCATAGCCCTCAGATAGCTGTGGTAGGACACTGACAAACAGATGTCTGTAGCTGCTCTATGTATCTACGTGAGCTGTTCATCCACTATCAGCTCTGACTGTTGTTGGTCTCCTCACAGGATTCATTTAGGACTTTCTCTTTTCTGACCACTGTGTACATGGCTCAACAAGAAAATGCACAAATTCAACTAAACTAACAGTACATCAGCTCACGCCAACCTTCTGGAAGCATTAGGTGAACAGGATCAGCCCAGACTCCATCCACCCCATGGAGGACTGCTCC
Source organism: Theristicus caerulescens (assembly GCA_020745775.1). Taxonomy (NCBI): domain Eukaryota; kingdom Metazoa; phylum Chordata; class Aves; order Pelecaniformes; family Threskiornithidae; genus Theristicus; species Theristicus caerulescens. The sequence goes on along the minus strand of CM036559.1, from coordinate 113,074,484 downwards.
AGCAGAATTTGGAAAAATGGTTGAAAATTGGGAAATTCTGCATACCCGAAGAGTTACAAGTTTAACCTTGTCAGACCAAACTAGACCAAACGAGACCAAACTCACAGAGCCCCATATAAAGTAATCACAATAGCAGCACACACAATTATCACAGACCTTACATACACCATGATCAAGATCTGGTTTTCTTTTTAAATCTTAATGCTTCTTTACAATCTCTGGGTCAAGAAAATGTTTCAAATTGGTTTGAAGAAAATTCAGTATAAACTTTAATAGTCTTTCACTTCTGTAAGTTTAGGTAATGAAAACCAGGATACAGCGTAACACAGCAGTAAAGACAAAATGCTTTAGAAAATTATGTGTGCGCTCTATACCTATTTGTTAGTGTTTCTTCTGTAACTGCAATCAGGGCATCAGTTAAAGGACACTGACAACAGATAAATCTGAGAAATGTCCTATAATGGATATTTAGCTTACAGTAGTCTGGCCGTGGACAGCCAGAGGATGAATGCTGACATAAGGTTACAGTTCAGACTTAAATAAAACGTCATTTCCTAATCTCTGCATTCACTGTTCTAACGTTTGAAAGCACAAGCAAGGTCTGACAGACAGTTCTATTTACCAAAGTAATTTCTGTAAAATGCCTGGCTGACGGCAATGAGCAAATCCATGCACAGTCCCTTGAAGCCAGTAAGATCCTACAAAGCAACAAGAAGTCAACCCATGCAGACCAGAGAAAGCTCAGTCAAGACAGAACAAGTGCAACTCAATACAGAAGAGAAGGACAAAGATAAGAAAAATATCATAACTACACAGAACAGCTATGGAAAACCTCATTGTTCCAAATCTTTTTAAACCATTTAATGTTAAAAAATAAAATCAGCTTGCTTTGACTTCAGCAGGAATGAAACATCACTTCTGCAATAGCACAGGAACCTTAAAAATACACGTTACTAAAGGATACAGAAAGTCATAAAGTGCCCTTACTACAACTGCACTTGCACTAGCCTCCAGTCCTGCTCTCCTGCCTCCTTCCTCTGACCATTCTCCTGGAGCTGGAGCGAACTTGGCCTCCTCATCCTGCAGCAAGGAGGAGAAGGGTTGGTGGAAACAAACCAAGCTTTTCCTTGGCTCCTACCAATTACAGGTGCTTCTCTCTTTCCCTGCAAGGAGGCATGGAAGATAAACGGGTCCCAAGTTCAGGCCCTCAGTCTGTTATTCTAGAGGGTGGGAAGGAGAGGAGTCTCGGCATCAACATGCACTGCAGCCTCCGCTGCAGGGTGGACTATCCCCATGACACGTCCTGGTTCTCCAGCAAAAGATAGGACCCTAGCCCATTCACAGCCCCTGAAATCACAATCACAACTCGATCAAAAGATTCAAGTAGCTCATCTCGATATTGTCCATTTCTGTACCTATGAGACAGTGTAGGCACAGCTTAACAAAGAAAACCAGGACTGTGACAGCGAATTTCAAGACAAAGTCTTAAGTCAAGGAAGAACCGTTGTGACTTCTCTTCAACTAGACAGCAGATCATAATAATGCTGGTAATGGCCATACTCATTTTCCAAAGCTCACAAGTTGAGATGTAGGTGATATATAACCTATTTATCAGACTCACTGTACATCAAATATTGTCATCAACTGTTCTCCTACTGCAAGAGAAACTTTAATATTACCTGCATGTGAAGAAGTACCTTGTAGTATCTATTTCTTCCTGTTGTCCAATTTCAAATTAAACTTGCTGAAACTACAGCTATAACCACCTATTGTCGCAGGGGTGACATTATTTTTACTTACAGGTAGCCTTCTACAGCAAGCATGTGCAGATGGAGGAGGACATTACAGGGGTAACAGGACATCACACGGGTAATGCCCCAGCTGCCTCACACACATCCCCCAACACAGAAGTTGAAAGTCATCACTCCATGAAAGATTTAAACTGAGATAATGATGCATTTTAGTTTCTGAGAGTTTGAGGCTTTGCCTCCTATCACAAAAGCGTTTCCTCTCACCAAGCTCCTGAAGAAAGGCAGGCACACAGGGCAGCCAGCTCCCCTGCCAAAATGCAGGTTTTAGCACTTCCTCCTCCATCAATCCTGATAAAATTTCAAAACTAATTTGTCCCAGAATAGTTATTTGGAATGAGTTGATTAAAAGCAAGATATGGAATTTTTTTTTAAGTTTTCAAAGTTTATCTAAATTTGACAGGGAAAACTCCTTTTGTTTAGTGTACTTTCAAAATGGCACGGCCTAAAACACCTACCTTTATTAACGGCTTTTAGCTGTTAGCACATTAATGAAAACTTACAGACAGACATAAGTAAAATACACACGAAACACAATACCTGAATCATGTAAGCAAACAGAAACGTAACTACAGGGAACATGAAATCAAGACGCAGCAAAAAAAGAGCAACAGAATAGAGGCCAGAGGAGGAAGCTCATCACCTAAGCCAGCCTGCAGGATAAGGAAGCCAAGAACAACTGTGAAACTGAAAATGATTTTGTAAAGTGAATAACTTCTTTCACTCAAAAACCAGGGAAAACTCTGGACTTTCACTGAACACCTAGAAAAAGCTCCTTTCCCTAACATTTTGCCCACTACTGGGAAATGGCAAAAATACATCTAGAATTGTACACACTTGAGAAGGTAGGATGTCATTTACTTTTACCTTGTTTCACTAATTTGTTCTGCTCTTGCAGATACAGCCTGAACTGCGTTACCAAAGAAGTTGCATCTCTGTATTCATCCTCCAATATACAAAGGAGCAGACACATGATATGTATTTTGAGAGATCCTCTTCTAAAATGCACTTCTTTTATGAAGACATTTACTTTTTATTCCACATACACAGATTTGGGGGTTTTGTTTAGAAAAGGCAATTTTTAAGGCTCCCTTACAGTTAAGTGCCTGAGTTCACCCTAAGAACCTGCATAAATTAGCTAAGTCTCAAGCTCTGAACAGCCACAGGGCTCCACATACTTACTGAAAAATGATTGTGAAGAAATGTGGTCATAATTATATATTTTATTCTTAGCGCTGTTAGCGCGAATGTTATTGTAACATGAACAGGAGAATAGCTCCAGAAACAATATTGTCATTTCTCTTGATATTAGAATGTAATATTTATATATTCCCCACTAAACAATTCATTATCCCACAGCTACCCAACATCTGTTCTTAATCCCACTTAAAACAACCTCACAAAATAAAGGCTTTGCAGCTAAGCCTCCCTAATTCACTCAGGAAGAAGCATGTTTGTTTTTTGGGTTGGGCTTCTGTTGTTGTTGTTGGCAGGTAAGGAAGGCACTATTCACCTTTTCTTCACCAGAGAGGAGTGTGCATGTTTTGTAAACCTATTTGCACATTTTCTCAATAAAGATGCAAGACTTCAGCCATCTGGGAAGCTACCAAAAAACCATGGTTGACAGAAAAGTCAAATAGCAGCAACATTATTAGCAAAGCAAATAGTAGAAGTCAGTGACTGAAGAGATGATAGAGCTAAGCTAAATGTGAATGGTTAAGACCTTAACGAAAAAAAAAAAACAAACTATGGTCAGTGCAGAAAACCCCCAAAGCTCTGTTTGCACATAAGATCAGTGAAGTTTTAAAGAAATGCTCTTCAGCCGCTACTTTAAAACCACACAAACTCAGCTTTAAGGCACCTAATATCTAACCAACATCTGTAGCTGCAAGGGAGAACATATTTTTTCCCCCCCAAGGCTGCAGTCCTGTTGCAACAGAGATACAGATCCCGTCTCCCATTTGGGGATACTGTATACACATATATACATAGAGACGCTGTGGAGGAGTCCTCATGAAATCTACCAGTGGCAAGCGTGTAAAATGTAGCTTTAAGACGAGGGGTGTAACATAAGAGGAAACTAACTGAGCTGTAAGGTGAAACCCACAGCAGGCAGGCAGGGTCCGCCAGCGCCAGCCATGCCTGGCTAAAGTCATGGCAAGATGAATGAGGAACTGACTGAAGGGCCCACGTGATGTCAAGACCACCGATATGAGCCCAAGCTGTGGCAGATCGAGTTTGGGGAAGTTCATTCCAAAACCTTGAAGACCACCTATTTGCACAGCCAGACAAAATCAGCAAAAAGAGAAGAGGACCCTGCCTTCGCTGCGTGCCCAAGGCAGAGAAGCTACACATGTAGATCCTGGCCCAGAGAAGACCTCAGATTGATGACGCTTGCCCCCACATCACCAGCCTGGGAACCCTCCCTGTCCCCAGCCAGGCGGTGGATGGAGGTACGACTTCTCTTGTGCTGCCATGTGACAGAAAGGTGGCAGTTCTGCAGTCACTCATCAACAAGTGCTTAAACGAGCCAGTGTGGTTTGTGTTTGCACAATTGTTTCTGCTATTGCATTAGCTTTGATACTGTTTGCATATCATCACCAATGTCACAATTAACAATAGTTGGAATATTGTTTTATAATAACAAAGGATGGTATAACTCAAAGTCGGTTGTCATCCAATTGCAGTGTTGCTCTGTACAAACCAATGCTTAAGTCCCAGAGCCGCAGATGCCATGTGGCACAGGCCAATGCACCAGCCTCTGGAGTACACCCAACTACTGGATCTTCAGACTCAGTGTTAATGATGCTGCAACCTGTTTTGTGAGTTCTACAAACTGCCTCTGTTCTCCTTCACCTGTTGTTGGAGCAAAAACCTCAGTGGCCAGGATATTTACTTGTGATGTGAAAGAGTCGAATTTAAGGTCCTTCCAAAGCAGCCTGATGAACTGATTGAACATGGCTCAACCACCTCTGGGTGTCTTAAAAACTATCAAGTTACCCATTTCTGAAAATCTGGAAATATAAAGTCAAGGAATACACCACCCACTCCAGTACAGCCTTAATACCATACTGCAGCAACGCCCCCAGAACACCAGCACCCTAAGCATTACAGTCCACTCTTACCAGGAAAACAGAATACTTCAGTAAAGTACACAAAAAGACAAGTGTCATGTAACTTTTCTGCAGCTCTCCCCATGAACATATTTCGAAACACATTTGTGAAGGATGCTGGTATTATGCTTTTTCCTTTGTCACAACAGGATCCTGGTCTCAGTTAATAGTAGTGAATGGGGGCTGCCTCTCCAGAACTCCAAGGCTGTGGTTCCCAGAGAGGCAACGCAGTGACGGAGACCTTGCTCCTCTACTTCCAACCATGCTAATTCCTCTCCACTCCTAGAGGTACATTATTAACATTATCACATGCTAGCTTTGTCAACTGGCAGGTCCTCCATAAGACAGTCTAGCTCACTAAACTAGCAGATAATCCATCCAGCAAAAAGACAAGTAATGGTTTTCCTCAGGCACTCACTGTTAGGCTGGTGTAGGCTTCTGTGAAAACACAGCCTACGTCTGCATCATGCTTACAAGCCTGGGACTGCAGATGTTCGTCACCTTGGCCAAGCCTTTTGAAATCCCAGGGACCACCATTATAAACAGCAAAATTCCATGGAAAAACACCTTTATGCACTTCATTGATTTCACAGCCACAAGTTAATTATACAAAGCCTTCAAGAGACCCTGGCATAAGGCTTATTTTCAACACTACTACAGCTGTGCCTCTACCATTTTGCACAGCTGCACATAACACAGCTGGACTACATGAGGATAAATACTGAAATTCATAACTTCAGCACAAACCATGATATATCTTTAGCCTTTCTTCATATTCACTTTTATAGTTCTGTAAATTTCTAATTTGGTAGGCACCACTAAACCAACTTCTCTGACTTCTAGAGTAACAAAAGCAATACAACTTCATTCACTTGCTCCTATATTAATCCAAATAACTAAGTGTATTTTCCATTAAAAAAAAAAAAGTCAGACGTGATCTGAAGATAATTATATCTTCTACTTCCTAAGTGGTTTAACAGCATAATTTGACCAAAGTCTCTTTTAGGAGCATAGGCAAGCTGTTTCATCTCAGTCAAGGTAGCAAAATTGTTTATAATGTAACATACTAAAAATTACCAGAATTAAAAAAAACTTTTCTTCTTCCATCCACTTCCCAATCCAGTTCACCATGCAGCCACTCAGGTGGATGCACTACCACTCTATGTTTTGGTAGAGCCAAAGGCAGCCCTGTACAGCTGCCACTCATCATTAAGTCTCAGAAGTAAGAAAGTTCAGGGAGACAGGGAAGGGAAAGAATAGGGACTATTTAAAATATATCTTCCTGCCAGCTTTCCTCTATGTCTTAAACTCCCTATTCAACCAACTACTCCCTATGATGTTTTAGACAGACTTTAAAGGGATGAAAAAGAACCGAAGACCCGTATCAATGTCTCCTACAGCTCAGACCTGATACCATCCCTTCTATGCTGCATCTCCCAGTACATATGTGGTTTTATGCCACTCATACACCCCACTATGCATCAAAATTGCTCCAAATGTTACTGCATTCCCTTTACCGGGTCACTGCCCCAACAAGCATCAGCTCCACTTTCTTTTCTTCTGGGGAAGCCAAGGAAGAATACATTTTCCCCTGGTAAAATGGAAAAGGACATGATCATCAAAATCCAGAATTCTGCCCCTACATCAAGCCAGGACACAGAAATGGAGATCTTATGTATACCTAATCCAGACAGACTTTTTAGTATCCAAACAGTGTCAGAAATTTATGAAAAGGAATATATTACTTAGCTGCTTGTACCAGCATCAGCTCAACTTAATAATCAACAGGATTTCTTCCACCCTTCCATATGCAAAGCTCTTAATTAACTAATGAACACAGATTAGCATAACAACAGTAAGACTCTTAGGAAGCAGGTTAAAGGGAAGGGAGCAGTAGGTAGTGCCTGAAGAAGAATTAACCAGATGGAGTTATGAACTAATGAAGCTCCCCAGCAGATGAACCTCGGAGCAGACACAGTATTTTCATTGATGACTCAGAACAAAATATAGAAATATGCCAATGCAACAGTGACATGTCAAATGAGTGTGAAACATCATCTTGAATCAAAGATGAATACTCCCTCTGTGAAACAATCAGGGGAAATAAACCCTAAGCATGAAGAATCCCATTTCACTAGATTTTAATTTCATCAGATGCTATGTTTGCTTTTCAAAGGTATCAGAATCTGTATCAATCCTCATATTCCTATTCTCAACTCCTCACCCTTAGTACTGTGTGCTTTGGGTATGCTCCATGTACATTTGTTCTCAGCTCCCAGGGAAGTTTCATTAGCATGCCGCACGCTGCACGTACTTATCTCCCAAGCTGTAATCTGAACCGTGTGCGTGTAAAATGTACCAACCATACCAGTTCTTAAGCAAAAGGAGGAAAAACTATACATACACATGATGGACTCTAAGTAACTTAGTACTGCTCCAGAAAAAGATCTGGACTGCTTGGGCACAGTCCTCTGAAAACATCACCTTGCTGCTCTGAAGTAATAAAGAAAAGCACAGTGTTAAGTACTCTTATGAAACGAATACAGAAGAATACAAAAAATTTACAACCATCTAAAATCCTCACATACCCACATCACAAAAGAATGCAGTTCTGGTTAGTCCATCTCAAAAATGGTATCATAAATCTAAAAAGCTACACAGGAGTACAGGGATGATTAGATGTATGGGGAATCTCCCACACAAAACTGACAAGACCCTTCAGTTTAGCTAACAGGTGACTGGAGGATGCAATATGAGAGACAGCTATAAAAATCACAAAGAATACCATAGAAGAAAAATCAGAACAATGGATCGGGTATTTCTCATAATTCAAGAATGAATGATATGATCAAACAGCAGGCTTCTGTCAAATAATATTATGTTGTTGTTTTTTTTTTTTCCAAAAACACCCGTGAAACTCATTACTACCAGACAAGTATAATACAAAAACTAAGAAAATAAAAAATATAAATGCATTCCAGAAACAACTGGACACTTTTGTGTTGATCAGCAATCATTAAACACAATGATGCTACCTCGAGCTCTTGAAATTGCTAATTCAAATAAGGTAAAGTGTATGCTAGTGAAAGGATTATCCTCATTTTTCAGACCCTTTCCCTAAAGCAGCAGCTAGAGGTCATCACTGGAAACAGAACTCAACTGGGCAGTTTTTTGGTCTAATCCAGCCATAACATAGCACACATCCAGCTTGTTTTGCCGGGTGATGACTTGGAGGACTTTAACAAATCTTCTCAGCATTCCAATGATCCATTTGTCTGATTTCTTCCAACAGGTAGCCTGCTGTAACAAAATCAGAACTAGTCCCTCTCTTTCTTTCACCCTTACTATTAGTCATGCTTCACAGTCTGACAAACTGCCCTACAATGAAGACAGAAACTGAACTCCTTCATGGAAGGAGGATTGTCATGGTCCTGAACTCCAAGAAAGGCAGGTCAAAAAAAAGCCAACCGTAGAAATTGTCAGGGTAGATGATATAAACAATTTGTTCTTGGATTTTAAGGATACCAATGTGCTCCCTTATGCTCTTATTCTATAAGCTTATTTCAACATCTGAAAGAGAAGTTTCTATGACCAGTGTCAGACTACCCAACTTTAGCCTGAAACCTCCCTCAGAAGGGCAGGACAAGCCACAAACTAAAGTAGCACCCTGAGAAGACAGTAATGTGTGAATCCCCCACCACCCCCAAAACAGACCACAGTGAAACGAGAACATTTACAAACTTTTAAAGAAGGGAATTCTTCTGCAAAAGCCTTTGCTCAAGTGTTCTTGAACCTGTTAATACTACCCAGACCCCGGCATAGAATAGCTTAGGATGACAGGGACCTCTGGACCTCACTTCGCTCAATCCCCTGCCCAAAAGAGAACTCGTTTCAAAGTTAGATCAGGTTGTTCAGGGCCTTGTTCAGTCAAGTTTTAAACATCTCCAAGGATGGGAGATCCCAGAGCCTCTCCAGGTAGCCTGCTCCCCTGAGTTCACCAACCACACTTACTGTGATTTTTTTTTTTTTCTTTTTGCCTCCTCTCCAGCTGGAACTTCCCTTTCTGAAACTTGTAACCCTCTTGTCTTTTCACCACGCACCTCTGAGAAAAGTCTGGCATTTCTAATACCAAGTCAGGCTGAGTTAGCAAGTAAATTGTACAGTGAAGGTATATGATACACTTGAGCCAACCTGACAGCTCACCACTGCTAATAGGGACATGACCAACAATCTAATTTCAGCCCCCCCGTGCTCGCTCTGCAACTTAAATGGCTGCACAGACAGCCAATTCGTCTTGCTAACTTGACAGAAATCCATTCCCTTGTTTAATTCCTATGTCATCTCAGCAATATGAATATGTTCAGCACAGGGTCACACGGGAGAAGGTGGAGCTGCAGGTAGGAACAGAGCACCCCTTTTTGGAGGGGGGCAGGGGGAACAAGCTATAACCTGTGAATTTAGATTTAGGTGTCACAGAACATATGCTAAAAAATTTCAGCCTGCTTTAATAAACTCCCGGCAATAACTAAACAGTCTTACGCATGCTTCCTACTTCATTCTCTCACCTATGGGATGACATTTACAATTCTTTTCTTAATAATACAAGCTATGTCTTCTCTAATCCATGAAGACAGTTATTAAAACAGTGCTTAACTGATACTAATTATATTTGGCATTAATTACCACCTGAGCTAAACAGAACGTAATAGATAGGAACCATATACATTTGCTTAGGGGATGCCACACCAGTTGGAAATGGAGGAGCAATAAATTCATTTGGTTCATACAGATGCTGGTGTGCGGTCTTCACCAAGCCGAAGTCACACAGGTCCAAGGTGTATATCAGCCTACAGCAGTGAATGACTGCACAGCATTTTACATTTTAAGTTACAAGGCACTATGGGGACCTTACTTTAAGTAAACACTGTTAGATTTGCTGGAAAGGAATTAAGTACCCAAAAAGCGCACACTTTTTAATATAGCAAATACTCTTACACACACCAAAGAAAACTGTCACAGGACCAGCATTTGAAGTCATATTTGGCAGCTAATGACAACTCAAGCTTCATCTTTTATAACAACTCTTCAACTTATACCAAATTTCAGTCATTTTCCAAACTAAGCCTTTTGAACGTGGGCTACCTAGAACCTGTTGAAAGGCGTTACTGGTAACAAAGGAAAAGCATTTCTATACAGCTGTAGAGGAGCTTGGTGAAAGAACAGATTGAATCTTTCCAGTTTTCATACGCTGCACGCCATGGTTTGCAAAGTCCATAAAGATCAGCAATTTAGGAGATCGGAACTAACGTATCTCTTATCTGGCATATAAAAAGTAGTTTTCCAAAGGAAAACTCAACTAATCCAGAGCAATAAAAAAAAAAACAACTACTATGAAAATACTTATCAAAGATTGAAAGAGCTCATGGTAATCCATACTTACCTCAAGGAAAGTTAATTAAACACATTCAGGTTTTTTTATTTAGCATGTCTGAATTTGTCTAGTTCATTATTCTCCCCAAGGCTCAGTATTTCAGTTTGAAATCAAGAGAAGTATCACATAAACCACCACCGCTCCCTGCTCCATCCTCAGATACGTTGCACCACCTTTGATGCCTCCCTAGCCAACTGTATTTTGCACGGATTGCTACTGTCTCAGCTGCCACAAGAAAACCTCGCTGAACCCCTCCACCACTCCCTGCCCAGTTAAAACCTGCTGCCATCTATTGTCAGACCATTCACAGCTCTGCCCTTTCCCATAGCTTCTGGTACCGCACCTTGCAGTGGAGCCAGCCTCTACTCATGACCTCCATTACCAGCACCAGGCTCACCACCCTCCCCCAAGTCCTCAGATTTTTACATAAATACCTTTCTAAGTGATCCCACCAGTTTGCTTGATCAGTTCAAACCTCCCAGCTGCCACACACAGTTACTTCTTGCCCTCATCCCCAGGTAGACATTTTACCAGATTTTACCAAACAGTGTAGTCCTCTGGCTAAATTAAATTAAGATCATCATTGTCCAGGTGCAGTCCTGAAACACGACTCGGCCCTTGTTTCTCCACAGTTGCTAGTGAGAAAGAACAGGAGCAGAGCACATAACCCGTTCAGTCTCTGGGGTCTCACATCCAGCTTTGTAAAGCAGCACACAGAGCAAGCTGCACTCCTCCTCTCCTTCATCGCTCCAAAGACCTGATGATTTTTGAGAAGAAACACAGAGCAATAACCCTAAGCAGTTCTCACAGCTCTTCTAGAGTCAAAGCAGCTTAAAGCCTGATTCTGGGTCCTTCGCCTCACGGACAGCTTTAGTAAATATCTCTGGTTTATGCAGCTTCCTCAGGAAGAGCCATCTAACTAATTCTTGTCAGTTCGGTGTTGTCTATGAGACTTCCAAGAGCAGCTGTGGAAAAGAAAAAAAAGAACAAGAAAAAGCTAATGACCGCAACAAGTCAGCTTTCATACTGTCAGAGGCTGGAGGGAGAGAGGAAGCCAGAAAATCAGCACAGATCCTAACAACCATGTGCTTAAAGACCTGAGACTTAGTTTTACCACCAAGTTTAGCACCTATTCTTCAACAGAAACAGAAACATTATCATAAAAGGCTTGCATCTTTTCACTGTATTAACATTTTTATTTACTTGAAACTCCACATTAAGTTGCATTTCCCTCTCTATGGCAGCAGGGCTAGGCTAGGGAAGCTACACAAGTAACGTTAAGCTTTCTAGCACAGATGCAAAACTTTGGACATGCCACTCCATGCACTATCAGTTTGATACTGAAAAGTACCTAACCGCCAGCTTCCTTTTCACACACGTGTTCTGTCTCATAATAATACTTATGACGTATTTCCCCTACGCAGTCAAACACTTCTGGTAATTACAGCAACTGCGTTATGTTTAAAATTGAGATACACAGACATGATGAGAATGTCCAGTAATCTCTGCAGTTATGTTTTGCAAAGGCATGCATGAATCAAAAGCAACTCGAAGCTTCAAACGCATCACTGTTCACATACTCGGAGAAGTTTTTTTCTAAAAGGATTAGCGCTTGTTGCTAAGCTATCCACCTTTACTTTCCTGTTTGGAAACCCAGTCAATGTTTTTCAGGCTTTGACTTCACAAGGAGTAACACACAAGTGTATTGATGAGGACACCCACGAGTAAAGCTAATCGCCTGTCACTTTACAGTCGGGCCGATTTGGCTAGAGGTTAAACTCGCAATCATTCAAGCTCTGGTCATTGATCAATTAGCGATACCAGGCAAACTTTCCTACTATTTGCTTGGTTCTTTCGAAATCCCCTTAATATTGACAACTTACAAACGTTATTTCTGTTGGGATCACCTTTTGGTAAGATAAATTTTGTAGGGAAGGCTTTAAGCGAGCTGTTTTTAGAAGACCTGCAAGTAAGACCTGTAAATGACAGAGGCCAATATACAGCTTTTCATTCAAAGGAACAAAAAACTTTTACAACGCCGCGCGACTAGGATGCTTTAACATCAACAGTCGCTACAGCCATTTAGCTCCACCGCAATTCTGATCTTTGCCATGCAGACTTTCTCTTCCACGCAATCGTGGGCAGTAAGGCACAACGTGGAACGGTTAACTGGTAATAAAGAGATCAGGGCGCGAAGCACCGCTAATGGCTTTGCTTCAACGCAGGAGCGGCGGCACCGGGGCCCCCGGCTGCTCCCCGCTCCCCCACCGAAAGGAAAGCTCTGGAAAGCGGCGGCGCTCGGCCCGCGCTTCGCGGCGCTTCCCGGGCCGGCTCCACGCTGCCGCCGGTGCCCCGCTGCCCGCGCTGGGCCGGCGGCCGAGCGCCACCTCCCACCGCCCCGCCGCTGCCGCGGGAGGCGCCCCGGGGCCCCGGCCCCCGCCGCCGGGAGGGAGAGAAGGAGAGCTCCTCACCGGCAACTTCGCCGCGGGTTTGCGCGGCGGTCAATGGCGGTGCGGGGGCTGGGGGCGTGGGGGGCCGGGCCGCCCCGCCGGGGCGCGGGCAGCCTGCCCGGGGCGGAGGGGAGCGGGCGGCACATGGAGGACCGGCGCGGCGGGGGCCGAGCCCGGCTGCGGGGCGACAGGCGACGACCCGCTGCGGCGGCGGCCGCCCGCCGAAGGGAGAGGGAGCGAGGCAAGGAGTGGAGGGAGGCCGGGGAGCGGGAGGAGGAGGGGAGGGGGCGGCGGGGGCACCGCGCCCCGAGCCCCGCGCCTGAGGGGCGAGGGCGGCAGGAGGCTCCGCGGGCGGCGGGAGCGGAGGCGGGGAGGGGAGAGCGGGGGAGGAAGGGGCCGGCGCGGGCGCCCCCGCCGCCGGGCGCCGCGGCCGCCTCACCATCAGCACTTTGGCCGCGTTCTCCAGCTGGGCGATCACCTCGGGGGCCCCCCCCGCCGCCGCGGCCGCCGCCATCATGGTCTCTCTTCAATGACGCGCCATGCGCTGCATTCTGGGACGAGGCGGCCGCCCAGCCAATCCCGGCCGCGGCGCGGCCCGGCCCGGCCCCGGCGCGGAGGCCAAGCGCCGCCGCCGCCGCAGCGTGACCGCCGGCCGCCAGCTGCCAGCCAGGGGCCTGCGCCGCGCCGCCGGAGACAGCCCCCACCCCTGCCCGCCGCGCACCTTCCTCCCCTCCCGCCCCGCCGGCCGACAGACCGACGGACCGACCGACCGCCTCCGGGGCGGGCCCGGCGCCGCCCGCCGCTGGTTGGGGGCCGCCGGTTGGAGGCCGCCGCACCTGGCGGGGCCGGCGGGCGGGCGGAGGACCGCCGCAGGGCCCTGGGCCGCGGTGGCGGGGCCGGGAGCGCAGGGCGAGGCCGAAGCGCGGGCCCCGGTGGGCGCTGCCCGCCTCGGTCGCGTTTCCCGGTGCTGCCGGTGAGCTCCGGCGCTGGCGAGGCCGCGGGCGCTGGCTGCGTGCCGTTCCTGGTCTCTAGCCCTGCTTGTGGATCTTTGGTGGGATGAGAAGGACTGGTTTTTAATACACAGCTTAGAACGTGGGCGCCGGCGGCATTCCAAATGGAACTGCTTTACGGCAGACAAAAATAAACAGCCAAGGCTTAAAACTGATCTAAAATGCATTTTTTCCCATGTAACTCCATCTGGAGCTCAATTCACATTATTGGATGTGAGTTACAAGAAGCGTCACCTCTGAAAAATACGCTGGAGAGAACATTGTTGTACACCTGTAGGAGCGAAAGGACTCCCACATTGTGCCTTCACTGGTGTTTCATTTCGGTTTAGGAGTTTGCCTTTTAAACAAATCTGATGGTTTCCACTCCGGTTTGCACACTGGAGCAGACCTGGAGCTTTGATACCTTCAGATGAAACTAAATTGGAAGATCTGCAACTGCCAAGGAGTGTTCAGTGCACAGGACCAGGCTCAATCTCCTTCAGAGTAAGTCCCTCACAGTGCGCACTGCTGACCAGCATCGGCTGTTTTGTTCCCCAGACCCCACTAGACTCTTAACAGCAGTCAGGCGTTTCCAACCATGTATCTCATCCTCCCAACCTTAAGAAGACATTAGCTGACCTCTAGTGCCGAACTTACGCAAAGTTTGGAACATGTCAGCTAACCGAGCAGGCTGACACGAGTCCTGAGTGCTCACAGGCTGTTCACATAAACTGAGTGTGAATGTGCAATGTTTCCGTGCAGGTGATACAACATAATAGCCAAAGGCAGAAGAAAGAATCAAGGAAATGGGATGGCAGCAAGAAATACAATTTTCCTGTTGAAAAGACGAAGTATTTTTCTCCCACGAAGTGGCAGCTTTCAATGCTGAAGGGGGCATGGCAGTGCTCACTACTAGACAAGATTAGAAGTAGCAATAGAACCATGTAAAAGATTGATTTTGTGGCTCACCTAGGAGGTAATGATGTAATTCATGCTAAAACATTAAATGTATTTCAGGGTATCGCTCTTCAACTTCACAGCTGAAGAATGTGGGGAAATCAGCAGGGCTGCACTGAAAGGAGAGATGAGTATAAGGAAAATCGAACCAACAGTCAGAGATGGAGGAGTTTGAAGGTAGTGAAAGTGTGGCAACACACAAGTCTTGAGTGTATTTATTGGGCAAACAGTGCCATGTACAATGAGTCTCACTCTAAAGAACAGCAAAACAAGAGCTAATGACTTAGAAGTTTGTGTACAAAAAGGTAATGTCAAAAAAACCTGAAGAGTATTGAA
Source organism: Theristicus caerulescens (assembly GCA_020745775.1). Lineage (NCBI taxonomy): Eukaryota > Metazoa > Chordata > Aves > Pelecaniformes > Threskiornithidae > Theristicus > Theristicus caerulescens. The sequence goes on along the minus strand of CM036559.1, from coordinate 113,059,400 downwards.
AAAAGCTACTTTAAGAATTCTGTGTTCAGTAAAGCACTACTTCACTATTGTAGCTTGTATTCAAAACCAGATTCTTCAACAACTTCTTCAGCATGCTCAAAGGTCCCTCATTCTCCTGTGGACTTGTGTGTTCAGCAGCACACTTGAATAGGCATGGGAGCAATAGAAATAGAATACTGTTGTTCAGGTTGGGGGGCCCAAGAGGTCTCTAGACCAACCTTCTGCTTCTTCAGCCTTCTGACCAAGTTGCTTAGGGCTTTGTCCAGCAGAGTCTTGAAAACCTCCAAGAATGGAGAGTGCACAACTTATCTGGCCAACCTGTGCCGATACTTGATTGTTGTCACGGTGAAGTTTTTTCCCCTTAAATCAGAACCTCCCCATGTGACTATTGCCTCTCATCCTGCTGCCACGCACCTCAGTAGAGAGTTTTGCTCCAGTTTCTTGATAATCTCAGGTACTGGAAGGAAGCTCTTGGGTTCCTCTTCAAGCCTTCTGACTGAACACAGTTCCCTCAGCCTCTCCTCACAGGGCATGTGCTCCCACCCCTTCACCATCTTGATTGCCCTCCGCTGCACTCACTGCAATTTGTCAACTTCTTTCTCATACTGGGGGACCCAAAGAGTGATGTGGTTTTCCAGATGTGATCTAACAAGTACTGAGTAAAGAGGACTAATAATTCTCTTGATCTACTGGCTTCAAGAAGACCTGTCACCAACCCAGCCCTGCCCAAATCCTATGGCACTGCACCCTGGTTGGTGAGGGCACTGCCCTGCCCGTCCTGTGGTCAGCCTCGGTTCCCAGCTTATCCGCCCTCAGGGAGTGGCCCTGCTCTTGTTGTCCATGACACGATCCACTGGGACCTCCAGATTCCTTTTTCAGTCAGTCCTCAGTCTATACTGCTGTGGTGGTTATTTCATCACAGGTAAGGTATGACACGTTAGGATCCATCCATCAGTTCCCTGAATAGGCATAGTGGTTTGATCAATCTGTATCTTTCCCTGCTCCCCCTGAAGCTGTCTATTTGAGCATACTTCAAAAGTAGCATGTTCATTAAATCCACTCTTCTTTCACAAATGTGTACAATATGTGCAGACAAAATCTTCCATTTTACCATATCATCATCAGGTGCATCTTGCCCTCATTTCCAGTGGAAGGACTGAGTGGAGTTATCCGCAGTAAAAATGAACATGTTCAAGTAGTGACATTTTCTCTCAGCTATATTACAATCTGAATGTTCTCTTGGCTAGTCTTAGAAAAGCTGATTGTTCATTTATCTTGTCAGAGTGAATGCTGAAGCTATTTCTGCTGTTGGCTAAAAAAGATGCATCACATTCTTCCTTAACGCTTCCCTCTTTTGTGGTGTTAATACTCTTAAAATAGTTCAAAGCTTTTGGACTTGCTGCCAGAAAGAGTGTTGTGGGTAGTGGAGCCTGTGCTTCCTCTCTAGCAGTCCTCTAGCTTGCTTTCTTCCACAGCTGAAAACATCCAACTAGTGCTAATTTTGGCTAAAGAATAAAATATTAAGGAAAATGAGCCAACAGTGGGTAGTAAAACAGTCATTAATTAAGTTTTTTGCTTTCTTTTAAATATGTGTTAATCAGACAGTCCTATGCACGCACACAGTAACACTAGGAAAGATCTGTCTTAGTCAGGAGCATCAGACGAAGTCTAAGGTAAGGAGATAGAAGTGGCTGAGCACTAAATTAGATGAGATAAGGAACTCAAAGTCAGTAGGGAAGTGGATCACTAGTGTGAAAGTGCAGTGACAATTGCAAGTGGCAAGCTTGGGAGGAATTAATCTTTCATCATTGGTTAGGTAGACGCTTTCAAAACCATCCTCTGCTATCAGGACATGCATCTTGATTTATTTCCTATTCTTGATTTCCTGGTGTTCTTGAGACTGTCTCCCTCCTGTTTCCCAAATGCGTTCAAGAGATCTCTTCCCACATAGCCGGCACTTATTTTTTCAGTAGACCTCATTTCTCTGGGCAGTACGTCCAGTTTGCTTCCTTTCCCAGGCACTTTTTTCCTAACATCTGCCTTCCCTGGCTGGATTTCTGCAAGAAATCCTGCAATAAATTTTGCAAATAAATTGCAAATAAATTCTGCAATAAATTCCTGCAATACTTTCTAATTTATTGCTGGCTTTTCACCAGTACCTAGCAGAAGTCTGTTCAGAGTAGTGGCTCCAGTATTAGCTGTTCCAGTTGTGCTGCTCAAACCCCTGACACAGGAGATCTCCCACCAGTGTGAACTGCTTGACAGCGTCACTTCAAACAATTCTGCTTCATTACTCCAGACACCCTGGCTTGATTTCCATACAAGTGGCCTCAGTCAGGTTACAGAGGCACGTAAGTCACTGTTCCCCTCTTGAGGAAAAGCTTCTGCCAAAATTATTGTAGGCAAGTCTGGTAGCACCGCCCAGTGCTGTTGGTCAGTACTTCCTATTATGAACCCAGTTGTCCATTGCCTTTGAAGTTGGGCAAAGTTTAAAATTTTGGGAATATAGGTTTTTGTGTGCAAGGCATCTGTTACAAGCTTAAAGAATATGTACACTTGGGCTAAAATGGTAGTTGCTTCTGAGAACAAAGCTAGGGAAAAAAGAAAGTTGAAAGATTGAATTGAGGCTTTTTCAGAAAGCCACTATTTTTTGGAAAATAGGTTTAAAGTTTGAGAAAGAGCAAAATTTTGATTGGAAAGTGTCTCTTCCCATACCTGATAATCAGTTTGTGTTTGGCCACATTTGAACTAATAAACTGGGAAGGCTTATACATACTTGATTTGATAAAGCAAATATAGCCTGCAGATTTCCCTTCTCAATGACAATTCATCTTAATGTTCACGGAGGATCTCAGAACAATCCTTTGCCTCACAGCTCTCATGTGTGACAGGACTGCACATCTCATCTTCCAGAGCATGCCTCAGCCCCTCACAGCTTTTGCTTCTGGCTGAAGTCTCTGCATTCATTTCTCCCTTACTCCTCCTTTCCTTCAGGATGCAGAGAGTGGTACTCTTCCTGTTATTCCCCAAAGTCTTTTTTGTGAATAAATTAAGATCCAACTCTAAATCAGAGGTCTGTGAGAGAAACAGCTTGTCCGTAGTAGGAACCTTACCTTTCTTGTTGAGGAAGAGCAGGATGAATGAAAATGATTAAGCAGATTCTAGGAATCCTGGGAGAGTACCTGTCTCTGCCTGCTGGTTCTTGCATTGCTCTGGTGAGGGCCTTAAACCAGGCTTCATATTTTTGCTGTGTGTCTTATTTTATGGGTCTTGACTTGAGTTCTGCGGTCTATTTGTAGCAGCGCTGAAGGTCTACAACTGCAAATAAAGACAATGAGAGCTTCATTGGAGTAATTAAACTTATTTGGTGTCTGAAGAAGAGTTCCTTCAGGTTGTTCACACTCTGAAGTAGACATTGGCTCTTCAGTTCATTTTTTACAAAGCAACAGTATGTAATGCTGCAAAGCTAGATTAGTCATTCAAGTAATTCATTTCAACTTCTCAGTTTTGTTAAGAATGGAGTTTGACTAGGAATGGAATGTGTGGTAAGTGAGGTTAATGGGGAAGAGGTAAAATATTAAGTGAACAATCTCCACATTGTAAGACTGGGTCTTACTGGAAGGCAGGTACAAACCATATTAACCAGTGGTACACAGGCAGAGATACAGGGGATAAGAATGAGGTTATAGAGAATCGGTGCGTTGTGTAGTTGTGTGTGTGCAGTACCCGTGGCGCTGTCAGAGCAGTGAACAGTGACAGTGGCCAGGAGCAGCCACGGCACACCCAGAGCGGCGGTCGAGTTGCCACAACAGCAGCCTGCAGAAGGGGAATTCAGGAGGATGTCAGACACACAGATGACTGAGTCACACTCAGTATTTATTAAAATAACATTCCGCCCAAGAATTGAGGCACACACCTCTCACTTAACGTGGCTTTTCACAAGCAAGGCGTTACATTGGGGTAGATACAACTGACACAGGGAGGCAAAATGTCAGCAGAAGAAAAAAATGTAGGCTAGGTGGACAGTGTTACTCGATCTAGACTTTTGGCATCTTGTGACACTTGTTCCTGTATTGGAAGCTGTAACAGTAAGAGCTTAAGCATTGTTTAAAACAAGTGGGTGAATTAATTGTTTTACAGGAAACCTGCTGTATTTGTTTTTGTATCTGCTTACATTCCATTTCTTCCTGGCTCTGCTTGTCTAGCAACCACCGTGTTGGTTAGCACTTCAGTGTACCGAGAAAGGGGGAGCTGAACGTAACAGTCACTAAGTTTAGCTATTTTGACCTTCAAAGTTATCTTTAGGATTTATGACTGGTTGACCAGAACATGTTGCTTATGAATCACACTTGGAAGTTTATCAGCAAGAACTTACACTAAGTATTTGGAAAACGTGTGCTTTCCTTCACACGGCCTCTATGCTGCCTCTACCATGGTCTTCTGGGGTATTCGGGAACACTTTACCGGTACACTAAATGGTAGGATGATAGCTTAAGCTAGCCTGTTTCATCGTGTCTGTAACAAACACTTAAAAATCTTCATGCAGCAGATGTCTATGTTCAAGCACACAAAATGCCATCTCAGATTGCCAGCTTACTGCCTCTTTCATCTCAAGACTGTTGTGAAGGCAAACTTGCCAACCCAAAAGGGATCAATGCAGCACCAGTGTATTTTAGGCTACTGTCTCTAGACACTTACTTGTTTCATATAAGTGTCATTCGCTCAAGATTAAGTCATTCTTTTGATTAGCATAGGCTACAGTACTGATGCTTTAGTCTCTCCTCTGAAAACGTTCTGTTTTGACCCTGCTCTAAAGATGCCTGCAAAGGGCTTCCTACTCCTGATAGTTTATTCCCAAGACCATTTGCTTAGGAGATGGCTTTTCCTTTCCCTCAGTAGCTTACAAGTCACAGCCAAGTTCTCACTGGCCCTGCATTAAAAGCAAGGACCTAAGTGGAAGTCCTCAGCCAGACCCTTAGGTAAGACTTGCCGTCTTAGTCCTAGGGGAATTGATGGGCCTAATCTGGATGTCTGACTCTCCCTGTGTGGTATATAGGTACAAAGGAGTGGGGTTTGGAGAAACTGACAGGTGAAACATCTGTGCTAGCTCACAGAAGAAGGTGCCAAGGAAGCCGTTGCAGCTTAAAACATACACACACACACACATGCATGGACTTGTTTTACTTGTATTTGGGAACGCTGCTATACTACTTTGGAGGTTTTCCCTTAGGCAGCTGTGACACAAGCTGAGAACTTTTGCCCGAAAGTTCTCCTCCTGGCTGCAGAAATACTGTGGAGTACTCACAAGTCAGTTCATCATTACCCGTTTCCCATTTTGAAGGCAGTCGGGGGAAAGCAAGCTAATAACTCAGCTGACCTGTCCTCTGTACAATTGCCATAGGCATGTGCCATGTAAAGAAATCAATTGCAACAGAGGAAGAAAGGTCCAGCAGTTAGCTGGACATAGGCTATCTAAAGGTGGTTAACTTCTGAAGTCACAGCAGAAATATGCAACAGGAGTCATCATTTAGTTTCTTTGTATTTCTGTTCCATATACAGAAGAGGCAAGTAGTAGAAAGCAACTGCCCTGCCAGTTACAGATTCTCTAATAGCTGGGGCTACACAGGCAGAATGGTCATTACATAGAATCAGTCTGCTGCTTCAGCTTGGCTCTATAGCTTGCACAAGCTCCCTGAAAACCAAATGACAGAGTACAGTGCTTATCTGAGCTTATCCTAAGGATGAGGAGATTTTTTCAGCTTTGGCAGTTCCAGAATAAACCAGGATTTTCAAAGGATTTCTTTCTCCCCTTCCTTGAGTTGTATGGATGGAACATAACAGTGTGCCTTAGAAGGAGATTCCTGGGTGATGGGTTAGTATGAACTGTGGGCATGACTCTTACCTGCCGTGTTTCCAGGGTGGATAACCACTATCACTGTGGTTTTGAACTAATAGAAGTCTTTCCTCTGTTTCGCACCTCCCTACTGGCTCCTGCAACACACTGCAACACTGCACTGTTCAAAATGAACTCTTAGGTTAGTGTGAGGTGGATTTGACTGTTTTATTGACAAAAAAAAAGGTATTAATTTTCCTGGTGTGTTGAGACATTAGAAAGATCCTTTAGCAGCTCCAGTTATACCAGATAGTCCAAACATTTGCTAGCCTTATCAGAGATTAGAATTGTCCATCTGGATAGTTGGTATGACCAGATCTATGACAGCCTAATGAAGTCGACAAGGAAAAAAAGTTGTATATCACCTATGAGAGGAACATGATAAATCAGAAGTGCCTTACAGTTCTAAGTATAAGCCCCTCACATTGCAGAGTCATGTGCTGCCATGCATAAGCTAATAGTGTCTAAGGTAAGTTTCTTGTCCTCACATCTCTTATTGAACAGCTATTCCAGAGTTTGACTTTTCAGAGTTGTAAATCCTTCTGCCTTCCAGCTTGTTTACTTCCACTCTATTTGCTGCTAGATTGCTGGCGCAGGAATAGATATTGTTCTTTATCCCAATTAGATTTTCTTCCTTCCTAATGTTTATTCTGGGTATATTTAGAAAGTTCTGTTGCCCTTATTCTTCATTTTGTGAGTTCATATAGAATTAGAAGAGTTTTCTTCCCATAAATAAGTTTCTTCCCATAAATAGTGCTTCTCCTGTTCCAACATGGGTTGATCTATCTCAAAAAATGACCACCAGAATAGTGATACTCCAGACTATGTTTTACAAGGGCATTGCTTTTTCTGTACTTCTGTTAGAAACGCATAGACCAAGGTTGTAAAACTGCCTCCAGTAGTTTCACATCTGCATCATTGTAGTGGCTTAGTCGTCCCAAAATCATCTGATACACATCATACAGTACAGCAGGAATTTTAGGATGTTAATTCCAAAAGTCTGACAGTAAAAAACTTCCATGTCATTTCTATTATTCCATGCATCAAAGTAATTTAGTTTTTCCTTTTACAGTACTTTTAATAATCTTTTACGGAATGTGCCTAAGTACTATTTGCAGATTTCATTAACGTGCTCTACTTTTTGTTCTCAAGCCATTTGTAAAAGTAGTAAAATTGGGTCTATTTATAGGCTTTCCACCCGTCGACATGCCCCCTTGCAATGTGGTCTATGTAGCAGAAATACCATCTCTATTTTTCATCCTCAGCCCCTCAGGGACTTCACTGCAGATTGTCTTAGTGCTAGAACCAGCTCTGCATAGAGCAATTCATATAAACAACTATAGAGAAGTTCCTAATCCTTCTGATAAATTCGGAACAGGAATTCAGTTTTTCTCCATCTTGCAGGAGGGCCTTGGAAGTCTCAAGCAGCTGTATAAAAAATTTTAGATTAACCACTCTTTCCAAAGTTATACCTGCATCCCATTTATGTACCCAACTCCCATTTATTTACCCAGCCCTTCCTAGTGGGAGCTCTCTGAGACCCCCCAGCCTGCCTCTCCATCAGCAGTTGAGAGCCCTGACCTTGCTTTGCTTGCTCTGGTTTGAGGTCTGGTGGGGTAGCAAGTGGGTACCTTGGTGGGGCCAACTCTGTGACTTTAGCTGAAGAAACTGGTCAGCAAATCTTTTTATTGCTGCTCTACCTCTGGTGTGTCAGCATGGGGGAACTAGGGGATAGATCTTTCAAGCTGTTTTTCCTAGGTTAGGTTTTTCTTTGGTCCCCCAGACTTGGTGTACTAGTTCTGGGAGGTCGATGGACAAGTCTCTCAGCTTCTCTCTGGTTTTCCAGGGGGGTATTGCAAGATCACAGTTCTTCCCATAGATATCTCACCTTATTCCAGTCAGGGTTTTTCCCCTGGAAGTCGCCAAACAATCCTAGGTGACCGCTACTGCTTGCTTGCCATTTATGTGTTTCAGGTGGTGTCCACCCTTTTGATGGGTCCAGCTAGGGTGCGCTTACTCCACTGCTGAGACACTAGCCTTACTTCTTGGCTCCTGTAAGCTGCCACTGACAAGAAAATGGGAGGAAAGTTATTAATAGATTGCTATTTATGGCTCTAGAAGCTTTCAGCCAAGATCCTCTCCTCCCGTTTTCTTTCCAATGCAATCCATTCTAGTTTTCTCTCTGATGATAGTTTCCATTCTAACAATCTTAAGCATCTCTAGTTCAACTAATAATTTTCTGTGGGACAATAGAACAACTTTTTTTTGAACTCCAGAAAATTTAATCTGGATTAAAATAATGGTTTGACTCTGTAGTTTTTTTGGTTCTTCAAAATAAATGCATAGGTACATAAGCATTCCCATTCTGGATTAGACCTTATATAGATCTGATACTATACCTTGTATCTAGAGATGGTGAGAATGAAATGCTGAAGAGGAAGGTGGAAGTAGATGATCAGCTGGCAGATACGGACTGGTATGTCCTCAGTGTGTGCCATCCACATCTTTAATGGGTGAAGATAGGCCTGGAATATGTTATCCTTTTGCTCTTTTCACCTCCATCAAAAATGAAAAATTAGAGAGAGGATGTGGAACTGGATGAAAGGTGCCACGTGGAGATATTCTACAGATTTGTTTAAAATTATTCTATATTCCCTGACCATTTTAACATTTTACATGCTTTCATGGTTATGCAGCATGGTTACCAGAGGTATTCAATAAGCTGCCTGTGTTCATGCACAGGTGCTTTTCTTGAACTGATCAAATTAACTTAGACCCTTTGAAGGTGTACAGATAGTTTACATTTTTGTCTCCAGTGTTTATTATATTGTATTTGTCACTATTGAGTTTTCATTTGATATCATGTTGTCCATTTATATATGCTTATTAAATCTCTCAAGTACCATGGCCTGCGCCTGTTTTTTTTTAAATAATTAATTTACTTGTACAATCTGCAGATTTTTTATCTAATATTGCCCCTTCCTGATGGTAATATCTTAAACAATAATGGAATTAATACACAACCTTGAGGCACCTGTTCTTAATTTTATCAGTTACAGCATCAATCTCTTTTAGGTTTTTGTATTGTTAACCAGTTCCTTTTCATTAGGAATCTGAATTCTCATTTCAGGGCCACTTTATTTCTTAAGCAGTCTCCTGAAAGACTAAATAAATATAAATTACCTCTCCTTTTTACATCTTTTTATCACAATTTTTAAGTAACGCTATGCAATTGTCTTGTACAGAAAGCATGCTAGTTAAACATAAGCATAGCATCTCATGATTTTCTAGGCATTTTTGCATTCTCTTTTTAAGAATCATTTCAACAAATTTGTCAAGATACATATAAAAGTTTTATTGATCAATGCTTTTCAAGATCCAACCTGGAGTTATTTTACAAAGCAGGTACAGTTGTGGCCAACCCCTTAACCCTTTAGCGCTACAGCTGATTTGGGAGATACATTCACATAATGGCTGGGGTCAAAGATGAGTACTGTGAGCAGTATGGATATGAAGATTTTATGAGCCAATGCACCATCAGAATGTGCTTTACCTCCTTGAGGCCGTCACAGCTTTCTCGTGTCATGGCTTCCCTATCTTCTTTCCCAGTTAACAGAGTATTAAAGGAAAGGATATTAAAAAGTATTTCAAGAACGATTTTGTTATTAGTTGTCCATGTATAATGTTGTCAGTGAAGTCACATTCACGTGATTATTCAGATAATGTAGATCAAGTAAGTTGCATTCATTTGTTCCTTCAGATAAAGGCTTTGATTTATTTAATCACAGAGTGGTTTTATTTTGTGATTACATTTGTGTTGACCAGAAATAATTTGGTTAGCCAGTCAGAAATTGAAATATTACACTATGATATAAGGCATCATATCTCTTACATAAGCAGCCTTAACTTCTCAAAGGAATATTTGTAGTAAACAGCTGAAATTTGCTGCGAACACAGCTTCCCAAACTAGGTCTGTTAAAATTGCGGTTTGCTTGCAAACATCTTGTGAATAAAGAAAACCATAATGTTTAATTTGTGAAACAATCTTCTTTCTTGATGAGCCGCTGGTCTCATACGCGTGAAACTTCAGGACCTATTCCAGGCGTAATTCCCAGGGAAGCCTGTGCACAAGGTAGGAAAGCTGATGACCTGAAATCAGTGTGTGATCTGTTCCAAAAGAAGAACAGTAACGTGGAGAACGATGACTCATGACAGGCCAGACCATACTCATGAATTTTCCTGCAGTGACGGAGCCAGTCTCATTACGGTTACACTGACGTTTTTGAGCAAGAGGGACAGACACTTCAGGCAGTCCCCACCCTGCCCATCCTACCCCGGCCTTCCAGCCCCCCCCCCCCCCCCCCCTCAGTTCCCTGTGCTCCGTCACCGTGCCGGCACGACTGTCCATGTCACCATGCACTGAGGTGCTTCAGAAAAATCAGTCCAGCTGAAATCATCAGCCGCTGTTTCATTGGGTTACTTTTTGGCCAAACTCTCTGCTCTAAGTTTGCTGCCCAGTTGCACAATTACACCAGCACAATGGAGGGGGCATCGCAGGGGCGGCAGGGAGCAGCAGCGCTGTCAGGCTCAGCTTCAGCGAGCTTGCCATTAGCTGTGTAATCCTCACCTACGCAAATCCAACAAGCAATGTTTTGATCCCATCATTGCTTCTTCTCCACTACCTCCTGCACTGTTCTGGCACAAGCATTTGTGAAGCTGCACAGCGGCCCATGCTGGGCAGCTTTCCTAACCAAAAAAAAATATCATTTTTTGATTTGAACATTTGAACATTCAAACATTGAACATTTCTCCTGGTTTATTTTTCAGCAAGATTAATTCTCTGATCCAGAAAGTCCCACAGTCACACAAACACCTGTCCTGGGAAGAGGGTGACATGGTGCTGCAAAGTCAATGCAGTGAGGAAAGAGAGCATGCACCTAGCATCTGTTCAGATAGGACAGTTGCTGAATGTCAAATCACAGTTTTGGTAGCCCAGCAGCCTCATTAGTAGCCTGATGCTGCGCATTGAGGAAAGAACAATAACAATCTTATAATGGAGACATGTTTTGTATGTTGCGCATTTTGAAAATTTGCTTCCCAAATACCATGGCATTGACAGAATCACTCCTCAGGGGTTGGTTTGGGTTTGGTTTGGGGGTTTGGGGGGCATCACCCTTAGAAGCATGCTTGATTATGCATTTACTATATGAATTTACTATATGGAAAAAATTACAAGTTTAAAGCCAGCTTAATCCTTAATAAAAAAACCAACTTGGTGAGCAAACAACCAATGTAAAATTTAAATATTGAGAGTAATTGTCCTATACAATCAAAAATAGTAGGTAAGGGTCCTGCTGTGGAGTAATGAAGGCAGCAATCCTAATTTATAATCAGTCTCTACACATCATTTGTAAATGCTCTGACAGTTTATTTTATAACTTTTAATTTAAAAAGCAAATTGATAATTTATTGATAATTTGCCATCAGGAAAACATTCTCAATTAGGATTTTATCTCAAGAAAACAGGATTATTTGTTGGATTACTCATCTTCATAAGCAGAAGTGTTCGCTGTGCAAATCACCTGACTTAGCTGTAGCATCTGCCAGCACATTTTTCAGTAATTCTACATAATGTGCCATTTGAAAGTGAGCATCAGAGTAAACAGTCTGCCTAAATGACTAGAACAACCGAGATAAACAGTTTCATTAGCCTCAAAGATAGTATTATTGATGATTTCCTCAGAGGACGGTTTTCCTCAGACTCCAATTGCTCAAGAGGCCAGAGGGGTCAAGTTTGCAGGGTGGCACAGTAAAATGCAGTGGAACCGGACGTTTCTAAGGCTTGGAAGTGCCATTTTCTGAGCAGAAATGCTGACTAAAGATTGTCCTTTACCTTGTCTTAGAGAGAGAAAATGGCATCATCCAAATGTGACTTCTGGTATGGATAAAGGAGGGAGAAATGCCACACGTAACAAGGAAGTATTGTGCCGAGTTAGATTTGGTTTGTTTCTATTGAGCATTCAAAGGACTTACACATTGAACAAAATGCTGAAGGAGGTTTTCTGTCGGGATGTTGGGACAGTAAGTGTGACAGGAGTCGAGTGATGACTGTGTTTGCTTTGTTCTATTGCTGCTGTTTCGACTCCTTCCATTCTTCAAAGCCGTTAGTGCAGAACTTGTTTTACTTGCTAGTGTAGGTATAACTTATTGTCAGCAGCTGCATTTAGGAATAACCCATCCAGAGTGATCTAAGTAAAATGTGTATCAGTGCTAATATGCTGAAAAATGGGAAGAAACACATCACAACAGGCAATAGCAGGTCTGTAGGATCCAACACAGGAACATTTCAGCAGTTCAGGCAACGCCACTAACAGTAGCTCCCTTTTCTGGGATCCAGCAGTGCAATGTCCTCCGTCCTATTCCTTTGCTAGCTGTAGTTCTGACATCAGGATGTGTCTAAAAAAAAAAAAGAAATGCAATAGCATTGTTTTGGGCTGGATGAACTCTGAAGCGGAAGGCCAAGGTGATTAAGGCAAATAAACTCTGAGACTGTGTTTATTAGCCAGGAAGTGGTTATTACCAAATTGGCAGGAAATGCACTGGAGGCTGATGTACCAGCTCCGACATAGCTATACGTATTGGTCATCTTTTCTCAGCGTTGTTGAAATCTTGGAATAACGATGGCAACTGCGTTAACTTTTATTTGAGAATGGGCAATTTCATTTTTTTTCAGCCAATCCTGCAAGTAAATCCACCTTTATTTAGAGGGAGTGCGTCTAGTTTCTCTACTCCAAGTATTTTGGTGAAGATAGTGTTCATGAAACAGGACCGGCCACCCATGTCACACAGGGTGTTTTGAGGGATGGAAGCTGCACTGTATGACACTGTGGCAAATGGCAAGAACAAGCAGGGAGAGGCAGGATGGAGCAGGAGCAGCACCGGAGGGATCCCTTCCACAGCTGTCATTGCTGGAGGCAGCTTCTCATGAAACGCTACGACACCGTTCAGAGAGAGGTGGGATCCCAGGGGCAGGACAGATCCCACCCTGGGATCCACCTTCTCTCTATTCATGAAGCAGTTTTGGAAAAACGCTCCCTCCCGTGCTGGTAGCAGCCAGGCAAGATTCCCAAATGACCAACGGCGTCCTCAACTGGAGGAATCTCTTCTAGAAACCGCAGGATGGTTCAGCCTCCATGACCTGTTTAACTCAGGACTGTATCCAGACACTGCTGGTAAACTTGTCCATGGGCTATCTGAAGCTGCCTAAGAGACCACCAGCTGCCTATGTTTGAATCCCATCCTTCCTTTCCTCATGCTGTCTTTCTGTGTAAGGCATTGCTGTACTTACTCCAGGGGTGTTGTATTTGCAATAGTGGAGGGAGGCAGAACAGCTGCTCTAGCACAACTAAAGGCAAAAGGAAAACTGTCTCCTCCTGCCTGAGCTGAGCAATGCTCCCGTGCACAGTGCTCCTCACCTGATGCAGGTGAGCTGCTCCCCAACACCAGTCTGTCCTAACTGTTACATGAGCACGGATGGCAAGGGAGTTGGCTGGTGACAATCACCCCTAAACTGGGGTCCAAACTGAGAAAGAGCAGGGTAGGGCTGACTCATCAAGCAATAGTAGTCCACAGAGTAACACAGTGATCGATCCAGTTTCTCTGGAATCTTAGAGATTCCAGATTCACTTAACACAGTGATCTCCAGTTTCTCTTATCTTCATAGCTCTTATGAAGATAAGAGCCCTTTCCAGGTGTCTTTTTCCTTCTTTTTTTGTACTGGAACTATTCTTCAAATATTTTGCTGTTGCCAGTTATTTGAAGCAGAGGATTACCTTATAGTCAGTTCTGTGAATGGATGCTTTTCTGAAAACCAAGTATTAAAAACCAGGTAGGTAAGTGCCACTTGTTAGACCAATATTAATTAAGCTGTAAGTAGTGATCCAGCCTAGGCAACAGTGAGAACAATATGTTAGAGTAATACATAATATAATTCAATGTCAAAGCTTTATTAGCAAAATTCAAGACATTAAAGCAAAAAAGGACTTTTTTGTTTACTATTTTTTAATACTTAGAAAATTACGGAAGACAACCAGTTTACTGCTGTTTACAAAATGGTGTAATGTTGTTTTAAGCACCTATTGAGGCGGCAGTCGTCTTTGTTCTGCTTCAAAGGAAGCCGAGCTACATGTGTCTTTGTGGTTTGGCCAAAATACGCAACAGCAGAGCAACTCCATCACAGTTTCAAAGGTTATTCAGGTCTGACACTACTATTTTTACTTCTTCGCTTGGTTGTACGACAGCATGCAATACTCTGCTCCGGCATGAAGATGATGACCCCAACTGGGGTAGCCTGTATGTCACAAATTTGTTATAGTTTTGTTTTAGCATTTCTGTGGAGTTGTCATAACTATGGTATTTACTTTAAAAAGTATTCTTGGACATCATTTTTAAAACTGCCGGGAAATTAAGGTTAAAACCTGAGAAGTTTCTAAAATCTACCTGAAAAAGATAAAAGCCATTTTTCTTTGCAGTCCGGCTGGGCCTGTTGCTGGGGCCTGACTGCAGGCCCTTGCCCAGTCTGCATTTAATGGAAAGGGTTATCACACAGTCATCTTCATTTTTGATTTGCTAAAATACTATCAGTAACACAAAAAGGTCAGGGGAAGCTCAAATTGTTCTTTTTAACCTAACGACATCTCCTTATGGACAGTTTTAAAGTGAGTGTACGAGTGTCTTTCTTACCACAAGATGGCCCCTACCAACCGCTGCATGGCAGTGCAGGGAAGCGGTGACTGTTGGCTTCTGTTTCTTACAGGGTCCAGGAATTATTATCATTACATTTTACTCTATGAAATGCTTTTCCAACATATCAAGCCTGTGGGACATGATTAGCCTTGAGCTCCACAGTGACTAAATGCTGAGTCCTCTCTGCCCAGTTCATGAGGTGACAAACATCACAAACATAAATTTTTACACAGTTAACTTGGTTGTATTTATGTGAAGACTGGACAATGTCTAAAGTGATCAGATTTAGGCTGAGATTTTATCCCTGTGTCAGCAGGTCCCTCAAAGGCGGTAGCTGAGGTGTTCTGTGAGGAGATGGACCAGCAGCGGGGACGAGGCCCACAGGGAATGCTTGTCCTGAGAGATTAAATTAAATTTCCAGAGCATTTTTCCTCTCCTTGGCTGCTGGAGTGGGAACGTTTAGATCAGCAGTTATTAAGGTTAGCGCTTAATCTAGTGAGATCATGGAGTGCTCTCAGCTCTCATTAGCATCAGCGGTTGCTCAGGACATCCGTACCTCAGCCTTAAAGATCACTGAGAGTAGATCAACAAAAGGGACATCAGGGCCTGAACTTGTGGTGTCACGTATTTTCTATAGCCTTAAATTACATAGCCAGGTTCCATAAATAATTCTTAGGGCGAGCTGCGTATCTTATTAGAACCTTATAATAAATACAGTCCTTTGTTGAGGGAGCCACCTGAGACAGCCAAGTCTGATATAAAGACCAACACTTATGCCACCCATTTGGTACCTCTGGCCAGATCTGCATCTGTTCGCGGGCAGTAGGCACCCAAAGCCCAGCTGTCTCACCTGTAAACAAGTGGGAAGCTGCTTTCATTTGAGCATCGTCAGTGGCCTCATGGCTGGAGGTGGGAGAGGGGCTCGTGTTGGACCTCTGCCTCTCCGGGAGCCAGAAGCTTCTCTTACCCTTCTTGTGACAGTCCATCTCATCAGACCACTGGCTGTCGTATCATGGAAGCTCTCTTGATTTCACTCGTTAAAGATGTTTTATTTTGTATAAATAGCAATATTACACTAGAGAGGGGCCAACTCTATTTCCAGTTAATAAGATACTCCTTTGAAAGATGAATACACACACTTACCAAACAAATCTCTTGCACAAAAACCCATATAAATTTGTACAGGTTGTACAGTAGCATCTGCCTTCAGATATGGAAGAAAGAAAATGAAAAATCTTGCTCTGAAGCAGAAACTTCACCCTATGCCCCACTCCAGTACCCTAATGAACAAGGCACAGTGAGCCACCATTTGCCTTAGAGATACTCAGAACATGTCTAACAAAATGGTCTCTGATGGTCAGGTAAGCACTCCCTTGTCTAGGTTGAGAATCTCATTTTGTGCCAACCTGGCATCAGCTTGAAGAAGGACCCTTAGCAGCCTGTAAGGAGTGGGGCAAGGTTTGGTGTCTGAGCGTCTTTGTCCTATGAATTCAGGGACCCCATGGGATTTGGATTTACAGGGGGCTTTTGTGGCAGCTGTGCAGCAACCTGAGAGTTGCCAGAGCTGTCTAAATGAGGCAAGAGGCAACTAAGAAATCAGATGCATGTAAGCACCTTTTAGGAACTGGGTTTCAGTGCCTTTCAAAGATAGGACACACGAGACATCCATCTTTCAACCCACTGCCCAAGAGTCTGTGAGGGAGAGCCGTGATGGGGAAGGGAAAATAATCCTAGTGACAAGCCTTTGCATCTCCTCTGCTTAGCCTCAGCGATAAAAGTGAAGCCAAAGGCAAAGGCAGACTGGAGGGATCACACAACAACACATTTTCTGAACCTCCATCTCCCCTCATTTCACTTTTTGGCCACTGACAACAAGCATGAAAGAGGAAGGCAGGCATGCCACCCAGGGACAGGCTTTTTCCCCCCAAATCTCCACTGAGCCCGTGCTGGCCCCCTCTTCCTGCTTCTCACAGGGGCTAATCAGCTATAGCTGCCCCATGCAGGGACTCAAAGGGAAATGTTTCACCTTTGACTCATATCCCAGGATTTAAAAATAAACTAGAAGCTGATTTGCAAAGGCACAGATGTTCTTTAATGTCTTTTCACTGGGCTTGAAACATCCTTCTCTGCCTCTACATTTCTACTGCTTTTGTCTTGGGACATTTACTAGTATCTGCCGTGACAGATTCTGCTATCCCCCTTGTGACCACTTAACTGCTCTTACTCACTTTAAAAATAAATACAGACACTACGGGAAAGAGTCTTAACAGAAGCACAATATGTTCATGTTAATATAAGTATATATTAACTCTGAGCTTCCCAGTGCAAGAGAAAGCCATCTGAAAATCAGGCTACGGAGACTGGATAAACCTATGTTATTCTCCCTGGTATTCTGTGAGCAATTAAAAGTCATGCCAACAATATGAGTTTGTGATCCACAGTGTCCTGCAGCACGGAGTTGTTCTGTGCCCACAGGAACCTTAGAAGAAGAACGGGGAGACACAGAAACTGTCACTGACTGCAGAAGTCCTTCATAGGCAAGCTGCTGTTAATTGTAAAGGAAGGTACAAGCAGCATGTGGAATTGGAGGTATTAAAGGATATTATGCTGTGTACAAAACCATTCCATCACTGTGCTCCCAACGCTGAGATAATTCAGTATCTGTTGGTGGTAGAGTATCTCGATGAGGAGCAGTAATTATCCTACCCAAAAGAGGGCAGCAGTTAAACTTCTATAGCCTATTTCATGTTATACTAAAAAATGGTTTTTAGAAATGACAAATGTTGTTTCAAGTAGCTCAATAACTGGGAACTGTGCCAGAGCCTGACAGTAGAAGCTGTTATTTTATTGATATTTCTCAAAAGGAAGTCAAGCCTGATTATGTATGTTGACACTCAGAAAATTCAAAGTAACATTTAAATTCATAATAAAGGGATAAGGAAGCTTTGTATAAGAGTGAGGATGTTAATCATTAAATTAAACTCAGTCATTTAGCTGCAAAGTGGATTTAAATGTATTGGGGGGGGGGAAATAGAGATCTGCAATCTGTTTTGGAAAGTTTCTTCCCTGTCCCTTGAACTCCAGCTGCTGTCGTTGGGGTTGGGGTTGGCCTGTCTGTACTGCACCACGACTCTTCCTTAGCAGGGAACCACAGAGTTACTCCATGGCTCACTAATCATCACTGTTTTCTTCTTCTTGCTGGGTACAGCTGTGCTTCATTTTCCCTGCTGGTTCTCAGCTGCTAGAAAAGAGGATTTTTCCTTCCAGATAAACTGTTTTCCATCTTATTTATTGGTCCTTTTTTCTGCTACTGACTTCCACCCTCTGGCTGGGGGAGCCTCCAGCAGATCCTGGCCATCCTTGGCCCAGAGCCACAGGCACCTCCGGCTTGGAAGGGGCCCCGCAGG
Source organism: Theristicus caerulescens (assembly GCA_020745775.1). Classification (NCBI taxonomy): domain Eukaryota; kingdom Metazoa; phylum Chordata; class Aves; order Pelecaniformes; family Threskiornithidae; genus Theristicus; species Theristicus caerulescens. Next base: position 113,041,355 of record CM036559.1, on the reverse strand, counting down.
TCCAACCTCCTGTGCTGAATTCAGACCAGGCTGCTTAGGCCAGCGTAAGGTCACCTCAAGGTGTCTTACAGGTGAGGTGGAGCAGGAACCAAAGCAGGAATGTGCTGGAAGCAATTTACACTGCTTTGGCAAAACCACTTATTAAATCAGCTGACTCCCAAACCAGCTGTTAAAAATCCCTCCAAGCAATCTCCACATTGAACAATTATAATTTTGCAGCATGCCACCAGATTTCTCACCCTACATAGGAGATTTTGAAGTAGACTCCATTTAATAGAGACCAAACACAAGAGTAAAGCACTGTAGACACACAGGCACTGCAGTCACAGTTGCTCAGCAGGCTGCCTCTAGTACGTTGCCTCCAACTTTGAGGTTCTTCATTTTACTGTGACTTTGAGTAATTAGCCTTCAAGGTCATAGAATCATAGAATCGTTTAGGTTGGAAAAGACCTTTAAGATCATCAAGTCCAACTGTTAACCTAGCACTGCCAAGTCCACCACTAAACCATGTCCCTAAGCACCACATCTACCCGTCTTTTAAATACCTCCAGGGATGGGGACTCAGCCACTTCCCTGGGCAGCCTGTTCCAGTGCTTCACAACCCTTTCAGTGAAGAAGTTTTTCCTAATATCCAACCTAAATCTGCCCTGGTGCAACTTGAGGCCATTTCCTCTCATCCTATCGCTTGTTACTTAGGAGAAGAGAGCAACCCCCACCTCACTACAGCCTCCTTTCAGGTAGTTGTAGGGAGCAATAAGGTCTCCCCTCAGCCTCCTCTTCTCCAGGCTGAACAACCCCAGCTCCCTCAGCCACTCCTCATAAGACTTGTGCTCCAGACCCTTCACCAGCTTCGTTGCCCTTCTTTGGACACGCTCCAGCACCTCAATGTCCTTCTTGTAGCGAGGGGCCCAAAACTGAACACAGTATTCGAGGTGCGGCCTCACCAGTATTAATTACCAGGCCCAAGTGCAAGTCTGTTAGGAACATGGAATTGGTTTTGGCTAGGCATTGCTTTTGGCAGGGATTGCTTTTGATTGCCATGACTATGTGGGCTTTGTTTTCAGTCAAGGAACACCAGGAGGCCCTTCTGTCAAACAGCAACAGTCTGTGGGGATAGGAAAGGTGGGGGTGCCCCAGAACGCTGCGTCCTGTGGGTGTCATGTGCCGTGCTCAGTCTGACATGTGCCAGGCACCCCATGTGCCATGCTCCTCTGTGACAGCAGAGATGGAGGCATGGCTATCACCCATGGATGGCTGCATGTCCCCCATACTGTGTCGTTCTGTAACGGCGAGGTGACAGATCTCCTGGGCTGTGACCATCTGCACTGCTTAGCTACTCACTGGCCCTGTGTTAGGCTGTCCCAGCTAGTGGGGACAGAAGAACACCCCTGAGGGATGGGACACTAGTCCCGGTCAGTGTGGACACAAGCCCATTGGTTCCGCTTGGCTTCAGGAGCGGCGATTGGTCCCTGGTCCACTTCTGTCAGAACAGGTATAGCCCACGCAGAAGTCATGCCCTTGCAATGTGCTCACTCCTTCCAGTCTGCATGTGGCCTTAGGTCAGCATGCCTTAACCTTGCCAACGCTGAAAAGCTTTCACATCACTATGTTTTGCTGCTTATATTACTTTTTACCTTCCATTGGGAAAGCTGCAAAGCAGATTTGGGCTATGGTTCATTTTGAAAACAACAATAACAAAACGTTCCTGCATTGCTGCAGACATGCAGCCACTCGGGACACTGATTCCAGTGACCACCATTACTGTGAGCTGAATCATAATAGAAAAAAACCCACTTACAAATCAGCAAACCACAATATTTCAATAAACTAAAGCAAACTGTGTGCACAGCAGTGTCAGCCCCTCAGCTACAAGCCTGGGTAAATAAGCTCTTGCTTGTCTTGCGTTGGCACTTTACGAAGCGATGCTTCCCGGCCATCGGCTCAGCCACAGGCATCGGCTGCTGCGGCACAAGTCCAGCAGCTTGGCTTAAACCCCGCGAGGCAGGGTGCCGCGGCTGCGGGGCCGTGTGTGCACGCGGACTGTCCCCCCAGCCTGTGACGCCCTCCGCCGAAGGACGGCGTGGACACCGGCCCAGCGCATCACAACCTCGGTACCGTTTCTGCCGTGACCCCCATTCCTAGCCCTGGCTGGGATATGGATTAAATTTAAAAAGAGGGCAAGAAGACTGATGGCATCAGAGTTACATGCGAGATGAGGCTGCCAATTAAGTTCATTTTAATTCCAGATATTACTCAGATTTATTTGACCTCTTTTGTTATTTTTAGAGCTAGTTTAAATTGGCAGGTCCTGTTATGTGGGAAATTGGATGTTAATAAAAAAAGTCCTTTAGGCCTAAATTGGAACACACAGTTGGAAATTTCCAAGAAATTATATTTCCAAAATCCGTTCTGGAAACATAAAAATGACCTAGTCACAGCAGTTCATTTTTATTTTTATAATTTTGAATATAATGTGTTATATACAATATAAGCCCTTGGCCTTTTTATTACATTTTTTGCTTTGACTTTTGGAAACAAAGTATTTTTATCATTTTTTGGAAGTATGACTGTAAATGCATCAGTAAGTTCCCCCAGAATATTTCCATTTTGTCAAGCCAGTATTTTCCTATGAGAAGCGTTTTCTTTGGGAAAAAAAAACACTATGGATTTGAATTCGCCTCTTTCTGCCCAGTGATTTGGTCTTCAGCGACACAGAATTCTCTGAGGGAAACGGCCTGTCCCCACCCCATCCCTGGGAACGGAAAGATGACTTTCTTCTGGGAGATACTTTTATTTAGATAATTCCTCCAGTATCAAGCATTTGGGGGGCAGAGCACTGACTCGTGTCAGCGTTGCAGTCCCACTGCGCAGCCGGGAGAAGGCACACACCGGGAGGCTGAATACAGCAAAGGCGTTCCTCCCCCTGGTGACATGCCACCAGCGGCCCCCGAGGCTTGCAGCAGATCCTCGCCATCCCTGCCAGGGCCCTGCCATTCGTCTGGCACTTCCATCTGTGAAATGGCGTCCGGTCCCTGGCAGTCGCCCATTTACCCATGTGTGAGTGCGCATTTTCTGAAAAGGATCCCTTTCGGGTGAGACTTGTGTTCTGGTTGCGCACAGCTCTGTTCAGTGGTGGACGAAGGCTGGGGACATAGCCGAGATGATATGTGCACTAACATCTCAACAGCTTCGTAATCCTTCATGCAGCCCCTTAGCTGTACTTTCTTTCAAGGTCTTTTGGCTGGACGCTGTCTCTCTGTGCATTCCTACAGCTGTGGTACAATGCTCGATGGTGATATGAGGCTTTTGTGCAGCGCCACGATGCCAAGAAGAACAACAGCCATGCGATCCCCACTGCCAGGCTTCTCCAAAGGGCTTGGAGAGCAGCAGATCTGGCTGGCGACAGCCATCTCCTGCCCTGCGCAGCCTCAGCCCCTCGTGCTGGGGGAGGACGTGCCATCCCCGGGGGCTTTCGCTGGACAAAGCGCTGGCCGGCCAGGCCCAGCACTGGCCACGGGCCCATGCTGAGTGGGGGGTTGGACTGCAGATCTCCAGAGGTCCCTTCCAACTGGCATTTCTATGGCCCTATTGTTTATTCACCCCAGCCCCATCCAAAGCAAATGCAGCTGTAAAGCCAGCCTTGGTACCCACTGCTGGTTCTGTCATTCCCCGTTCGGTTTGGGTATCTGCCGTCTCCCCAGTTTCCACCCAAGTGAGTTCCTCCTTTAAAAAACCTCCTTCTGTTGGAGCTTCATCATAACAGCAGGTTAAACCACACTCTACGCAGATGCTTTTGAAGCTGTTATCCTGTAAATCAGTCCTGAATTTTGACCTTTCTTACCTGTTAGATTTCATGTCTAGAAAGCCAGACCAAACCAAAAAACCTCTTACCAATCCCCCAGTGTTGAGCCGAAACCAAACACTACAAATAGCTGGTGCACATACCTGCAAGGTATGTATATAGTCATTGGACAACTGAGCCTTTCGTAAGAATGTGCTAATGAACATTTGCCCTTGTGACGAGGACCCAGCAGCAAAGTTAGACATGTAAAAAGTAAACGTGTGTTCCTTTCTTTCCTTTTGATGGCTGTATTATTCAGCACAATTGCGTAGCTTTTTAGTGAAATTAACTACTCTGAAACTGTCATCAGACCAACGAGAGCCACAGGCAGTTATTAAGCCGAACTTACTGGTGCTATTAAGGCCACAAATGACCAGTGCTACAGAAAGCAATTATCAAAAAGAGACAATAACTCATCAGAGCATGAGGCTGACACAACGAGAGGCTGAGCGACTGCCCTCAGGAGCGGTGACTGCATTTTCAGACTTTGCATTACTTCATTACTTGCCACGTTACGGAGTGACCTGCAGAGACTTCTCCTTTCTAGCCCCATTTCCCCTCTTGCCATAGGAAGCCATCAGTGCTCCCTTTGGCAAGGAGCAGAGTGGTGCAGCCAACTGTTGCCCTGAAAAAAGAAAAGAAAAAAACCCCACCCATAGCTGCCTAACAGCATCAAACTAGGAAAAAAAAAAGTTATTACTTATGACAAGTGTATTTATGGGACAGTTGAAGCAGCCTTCAGAAGCACAGCCAGTTTAGGGGAAAAACTTACCGTCTGTGATAGCACTTCAGGGCACCTGGCGAGCTCCTCTGTGGCACGGGGCTGGGCAAACCAGCAGCGTCGCAGTGAGCTCTGGCTCTGCGCTCCCTTAAGGCAGCCCGGGGACGGAGGCGATGTGGGAGTTGGGCGGCAACGCGGCCTCTTTCTTCCCCGTACAGCGTGACCCGAAGCTGTGGGTCTGGCTCGCTGCGTGACGACGTGTGCAGGCTCCCTCCTGCCCAGCAGGACCCTCTGAGGAGGGCATTGTGTGCTGCGCGCTCCCAAAAAGAGTAAGAAAGACAAACAGGAGGTGCCGACATCCATGCTCTCCTCAACACCCACGCCCCATAGGGTAACCGCCGCACGCTGCAGCAAGGCTGGACCAACTTTAAAGCCTTTTTCCTGGCTGCCGCTCGTGATCTAACACCATCAGCTATTTCCCCTCGCCCCTGGCGCATTCAATTCCCCCTTTTCTTATAACAGGGCTTCCCTGGGTCGTGGGGATCCCAGCGCCAAGACCAGGAGATGAGCTGTGCCTTACACCCTGCTATTTTTTGAGCCCCACTGAAGTGTAAGAAATACTTAAGATCACACAAGGCCCGCTTCATGAAGCCCCGTTTTCTTCACATATCTAAAAATTAGCAGACGCAGACAAAGCTATTTTTCATCTCATGGAACTGAAGTAAAGGCACCTTCCAGACCACAGGAGCTGACAAGTCGGCGCATCCGTCACTCCATTTGAATTTAAATTGTCCATGTCACCAGGCTCCAGTTTCTTCTGGAGGGCTTGGAGCTACCCTGCAGGCGCAGGTGACGACCCCAGCTTTACGGATCAGATCCTGGTTGGTTTGGGAAGCACGAGCCCAGGACTCTCTTTTTACCAAGTGCTGCTCGCTGCTCAATCACTGCTCAGAACAGAAACGGGAGGAAGGCCCAACTTCTATGTTCTTGCTGCAGCAGATTTCTTTGCCAGGAAAAACATTTTTACACTTTTTTTTTTGGTGTGTTTTAACGGTTGCTATTTCTACATTATCTGTTCTTGAGATTATTTCCTGTGGGAAAGATTTAATATTTTTAATTCCAATAATAATTTTAGTAACAGTTGCCATTTTCTGCCAATGTTTCTGTATTTTGGGACAGAACCAAATTATACGTTCTAAATTCCTCTACACATTACAGCTTCTCTAGGAAAGCTTTAAGGCAGTTATTTCATACCTCAAAAATCACAGGGAGAAGAACAGAATTTTCTTACGTTCGTGAGACTGATTTTCCATCAAGTTCCAGGCTATCGCCTGCCTCCTGCAGCTAACCTCATTCTTCCATTTCCATTTAAAAGTCAAATGCTTCTCTCCCTCATTTACCTTTCATGTTATTCAAGCCAGGCACCCGGTTACAACTTCTACTGCTAGCTCTTTTGCATCCAACTAGGAATAATTCGCTTATCGAGAATCGTTGCTGCTTCTTGGTAAATCTGGCCGCACCAAAGAATACAGGCATGAGAGGCTGCAGAGGCCCTGCCTGTTCCTGTGCCACCGCCACCCTGGCACTATGAAGTTTCCATTCTGGAAACAGCAATTACTTACATTTTTGAGGCAATTATTTAGACTTTCGTACACCCCCGTGAGTGGTGTTGCTGCACACACGTGTGTCTGCTGAAAGCCAGGAATGCAATTCCTGTCTCGCCGAGATCGGCAGCAGGTTCAGCCTTGACTTAATAGTTAGGATTACATCTCAGATGTCACCTCTGGCCTTAATCAGAATTAATGAACTCCTTACTTTCAGTCAGGAATAAATATATCTAAGGGGTTTTTCTGCTGTTTATTTTTTTAAAGGAAGATTTTTTTTTAAACAAACACGGAATTGATATAACTTCTTACAATAAGCTGTTAGATGCTTTTTGCAGGAAGTTCAGCAGAAATGAGAATGCTTGGAGCCAGTCCCAATACATGGCATATGGTTTACTTGTCCAAATTCCATCAAATTTACTCCAAGTTTCTGTTTACCCCTGAAACGTCCGAGAAAGATGTGAGCCTTCTAGAGACAGCCCCTGATAAGCTGGAAAAGATTTGTTTTCCAAATCAGTTCTTCCTTCAGGTGAAATGGGAGTTGGCTCCTGTTCCCTGCAGCATAGATTTTAAATGAGTAATATAGTCATTGTGGAAGCACCTGTTTCCTTCTGGGCTAGTTTCTCTTGTTTGGCTTAGTTGCAAAGATTCTGTATTTGCAGGTGAATTATTTGTATTTTAGAAATACATCAGAGGCAACAGCCAGAGGGGGCAAGCAGACTGGTTGTGGTTGCCCTGGCAGAGCCGCTACTGCAGAGAAAGCGACCGCGTTGAATTTTGTGCCATCTGCTGACCTGGTCACCCCAAAGCAAGTTTCACCCGGGGAATCCAGCCCCTTATTCTCAAGGGCCATGAGGACAGAAGAAATTGTCTTCATGTACCCAGAGACCCCACATCAAATGCTGCAGGAGAGGTGAGACTTGGATCTCATGTTTATAAACTCAAACCCATCATTAACATCACAAAAACAAATCCATTGAAAATTCTGCCTTAAAATAGGCAGAAATTATCCTTTTCAAGAACACGTAACGCATTTTAGATTTTGATTCAGATTTTTAATAAATTGTGCCAGTAGAAGCTTTCAAAGGCAATGGTATATCAATAAATAACAGTTAAATTGAGTTCCTGAGAAAGAACCTACCACATGAAAGAATGTCAGATAGATGTAAATAACAAAAAATGGCATTACTATATAAAAAAGCAGTAATACTGAATCTTACATGAACTGTCACAACACAAGCACTGCATACCTCAGAACATTCCTTTCATACAAATGTAAACAAATACACAATCATTTTTGTTTAGTTTAGGCTGATGAATTTATATGTTGTTGCTTAGATATCTAAACAATGGATAGGACAGGATATGCTAAAACATTAAGGAATAATATACGGAATAATATACGGAAAAAATAATGAAGCTCCAGATTTAAAAATAAAATAAAGCAAAAACACATTAAAAGAGTGTTTTCCTCAAATGTTATTACGTCAATCACTTTAAATAGGACTGTTACACTAATCTGAATTAAGGATTTTTGTGTGTGTTTACTTATTTAGTTATATATAATATATATGCAAATATGTATGGCTTAATTATCTTTAGTATTCTGATATCACCTTGAATAATTCTCACTTATACATATAAGAAAAATGCATATTTTAACATAGTTAAGAATTGATATTTCAAAGTACGCCTATAATTTGACAGAAATGCAGGACTATTGTGCTCCATCACAGCAACATTTTTACTTCTAGAGAACAGGACAGAACGACCTAAGAACAATGCCAACATTTTCAGATGTCAGTGCCTAAAACATTAGGATCCTAAAGGGATACATGGCCAGTCCTGCGTAGGGATCTGATGCCTGGAAAAGCCAGGTACCTCCAGGTTCCGTAGATGTCCGTGGAGCTGCACGCGCTCAGCATCACCCTCATTGCACTTAGGATCTCGATGCGTTACAGGAGCACAGCGGTAGACATTCTGTTTTGAAGACGTTGAGCTACGTATGTTAGTACTGGTGCTCTGCATTACTGCTAGTATTAAACACCGGACACTGTGCTGCATGCTGCGTGAATAAGCCCGATCTAGACTGTTGCCACAATCAGCTGTGTGATAATGGTCTTGCTATTCATCCTTTGTGGGGAAACGTGTGTGCCGATGACACATGTTTACTAAAATGATATTACATCAGACCACAAAATCACTATTCAGTTATAACCTTTGCAATCTGTTTGACAAAATTAATATTGGATACAATCATAAGGAAACCACCCACACAATACATTATCAACACACGGTTTAAAATGGTCTAATTTTAGACCCTTAGTAAAAATGGATCCACAGGACCTGCCTGTGAATGGCAAGAAAAGGCCATTTAAAATAGAAAAACACTGCTCATGCAACATTCTTCACACACTAGACAATGAAATCACACCCAAATTATCACTTGCTCACACTTTCTATTACACTCCAATAAGCAGAAGGAAATAAAGCAGCTTTAAGATTATGTCAGAATTTTGAAATGTGGGAAATACATATAATAAACAAAAATCACGGTGCGAATACAATGGCATCAGTAAATTTAGAAAATTAGAGAGCAGGTGTTTTTTTTTTTTTCATTTTTCTTCTTTTTTTTTCTTTTTTCTTTCTTACATTATTGCACAGAGACCTTTCATCACATGTTCTTCAGCTTTATGCATCTTCCTAAATGTGAAATAAGTGCTATGGATAAAATAAAAACGTAGAAAAGAAGAACAGCAGCATGATTTGTCAAAGTTAATCCCTATAATTTAGTAGGAAAAAAACCCCTGCTATAAACAAAATATAAGTGCTCTTTATTCATTTAAAAAATAACGCTGACAGTTGCAGAAGTCTGTAAATGTTAATCTGAGTAGGGGGTGCTGACCTCAAATAAAAATAGGCCTAGAAACAATAGACTGCTGGCCTTGCAGATTTTGGTGAAGACCAGGATTTCAAGTGTAATTATCAACAAAGTTATTTACAGTAAAACTGACCTGAACTTTCAAGAGTGCCATTTTTAGGACCTGGCCCTGCAAACTTCTGACTCCCCAGGACGACTCCAGCCTCAGCTGGAGTTACACCTGAACAAGTGCTGCAGGATCAGCTCCTAAAGGATCAGCTAAAGGCCCTACTGGATTTGAGATTAGTCTTATCTGGAGTACTCTATACAATAATTTACACATATACAGGCTGACAAGCTCCAGTCTGATCCACCACACCTTTGTCTTCTACATCAGATTTCTCAGACTGGCCAACTTCCATTCCAGAAGGTTTGGGATACCTGAACGGATACCCATTGTCATCGAAGAACCTTCGGAAAGTAAACTCGTAAAAAGCATGTTCTGTGTGTTTGCTATTGGAAGAGGCCAGTGGATCCCATGTCCTGGTGCTGTCACCGCTAGCATCGTTCCAAGGATTTTCTTCTTCAACTGGATCAAAATTTGAAGTGTCCATTGGATGGCTGATCTTTGGAACATAGGGAGCTGGCTGCCTACGGATATCGGTAGAGAAGTCCATAGAGTGAAAGAAAGAATGGGCCTTAATATCATCTGCTCCATTTCTTCCAAGCCTGTCCTCAGCAGCACAGCAGAGCTTTGTGATGAGATCAGTTGCCTCAGGGCTTAGCTTGATCTGTGAGGGAATGTGCAGCGTGCTTTCCCAATTTATCACCTGGAGGTAAGAAAGGTTGTTAAACAACTTCTAATCCTGGAAACAGAATCCTTTTGATTGCCCACATTAACTGTACAGAAGTATACACATAACTAGGCAACTCACAGTCTGTAGAGTTATCTTAGAGGTTCAAGAACCCAATGATTAGATTACATTGGCTGTTAATCATTACTTCAATGATTCAAGAAACATTGTTGGACAGCAGATAAAAGGAGCGATTCCATTTTAAAAAAAGGCAAAGTCCTTCCTGAACGCTCCCATAGTCCGATTTGAGAACATATTCAATTTACACATGACTTGATGGAATGACTTCAAGGAAGTACTTCGTTTCATCTCCAAAATATAAACTAGGAAGAATGGTCATGAGATACATCCTTTTTAATAAAAATCTACTCACTGCTTGACTTTGAAACACTTACATTGCCAACTGTAATTATCACTAGCATATCAGCTTACTCAAATCTGATAGGCACTCTAAGGAATTTAGATGGATGAACTTGTGCTTAAGAAATCCCAGTTGTGCTGACTCATAAAACTAATAACTATTTATGCTGTTGGACAAGTCAGCTCTAGTCTGATATTCAGTATCTTCATTGATGGGGAAAGGATTTGTTCCTGCATAGAACTATTTAAAATGAGGCTTTTGTAATCACTGCTCCTTTCTCTAGTAAAACAAGAGGGGATAGGTCTGTGCATGGAGAAGAAGGGAAGGGAAAAGCTTAAAATTTTGCTACCACAGATTGGAATTTTGCTTCAGCTTACCTTCAGTTGGGTTTCTGTCGGTGTAGGAGCCAGAAAAGGAGGCTGCCCCACTAGCATCTCAAAGAGGATCACACCAACACTCCACCAGTCACAGAGCTGAGTGTATCCTGAAAAGCAAGTCAAAAGCTTGTCCACCAACCAAGGACAATGTGTATAGAGCTACTTGCAATTAAGTATCAAAACATACAGCACAGATTTCTGTCTTTTCTCAGACAAACAATCTGTGACCTAAAACAAAGGACTCCCAATCTACCTTCATCATAAAGTTGCTTCTGCTTGCTGACCTAAATTCTACTGCTGTCAGTAAAGAACTAATCCTGCTGTCTGGGAATCTTTCGGAATAAATTTAATTCTCAACAAAAGTGAGTGGTGAAATCATATAATTAGAAAGGATGAAGGGTTTTCTTGTGCCCTGTCCCACAACTACTTCACTACACAGCACAAACTGAACATCAAAGAATAACAAAAAGGTTTAGTGACTGATGTCACCCCTAGGTTCAGTGGAGGTGACACCACGAGTTTGAAAAGCTGCTGAAAGACACAGCCTGGCTCTAGAGACAGAAGACAGCCACAGATGACTTTCTGAGCAAGTTCCAAGCAGAGGAACAATTTCAATCACTTAATTGCTGTGACAAGACAAATAAGGTATATGTTTGAGATCTCCGAAAAGGAATGGAGGACTTAAACACTGATTTCAATGGAGATTTGTGTCATCAGATGATGTAGGGGCAAATGTGAAATCTCTCAACTTGAGAAAGATCAGGCTTAGGATGTGGCTTGCAGACAACTTTGAACATCTCATCTCCTTACTACAGTGACCATGTCTGTTCTGCATGGATAGCCACCAAGTATTGTCTAAATTCCTCAAGCCAAGCTTTTGAATGCACGGTGTCCAGTGTAAATTGTGGAAGACTTTTTGTTGGCTTTCCCCAAGATTCTGGCTGGGAATCTGGAGGACATGTTTCCACAAGTGTACATCATCCATATTTAAGTGACCCATCTGAATCAGTGATTCAGAACCATCACCTGGCTACTCACTGGTTTATGTAAACTGGCTAGCGGTGAGTACAGATAATCTGCTTTATACTTGAAAAATGTCACTGCCAACATCATCTGACACATTTATTAGCAGTCTCATTCAAAGGCCTCAGAGTGCAGACATACACACGGACACACAAAGTATGACCACCATCAATGTCAGCAATGTGATGCTAAACTGTGGAGCATGTAGAGAAATCTGTTCTCCTTAATCTGAGCTAAGTGTTTGTGGCCTTCAGAATGACAATCTTCCGAAGTAGCAAGCTTATTTAAGGAGGAAAAAAAAATTTCAAAGCATCGATGGTCACTTAAACAGGAGAAAAATACAGGTTATCTACCTTTACGAAGCAGGACTTCAGGAGCAATATAATTAGGGGTTCCAACTAACGAGTGGGCTAGACATCTCTGATGCTGCTTCTTAGCTCTTTGTTCCAACGTCTTCAGCCTATCTCCACATCTACAATTGGACACATCATCCCAAAGATCACTGGGCTCCATGCTGTCTTGTCTGATATGGCTCCCTTTCAAATGGGAGAGAAAGTTTACATTCATGGTCATAAAACACACTGCACAAAGACAAAAGTATTTATCTACATCTAGTTGTGCCATCTTCTACTCTCACTGAAGAACAGCATTTAAACTTTAAACCCAAGGCATTTCCTTCTGCCCTCCCCTTCACAATTGGTTTTCCATAACCAGCAAAATGTCTCTGTCTCAGTGCAAGGAAGCATGCTCCCATGTGGGAGATACAGAACAATGGAGTATATTTAGATTAACTGTACCAATTGTTCATGACCTTTTGGCCAACAGATACGAATACTCCTCAATGGCACACACAAGAGATGCGTGGACTACTTTAAATCTGTGATTAAATTATTTCACCATCAAAAGAGACCCTCCAAACAAGTATAAACTGAAAAATTGCTGCTACGGCAGTGGTCAGCCAGATTACTGACAGGGATTTAAACAGTACTAGAAACCAACTAATTGAATGAGTTAGTAAGAGACAGATGCATCATATTGTCATTGACCCTTTGTCAATGTATGCACCTCTGTTTTCTGAGCTGGCACTTCTGCCAAGAGGTACCTGTTTGTTTCAAAATAAATAATGCAATACCATCACAAATAAAGCCTAAGAACACTACCTTTCTGATAGTATTTTGAATTGTGAGTCCACCTGAATCCAGTACACAGTCCAAAGTCAGTTAGTTTGATATGCCCATCAAGGTCTATCAGAATGTTGTCCGGCTTGATGTCTCGATGAATAAATCCCATTTTGTGCACACTCTCTATAGCCAAAGTGAGCTCTGCAATATAAAATCTAGCCAGACGCTCTGGAAAGACCTCCATCCGAATCAGTAGACTCATCATATCCCCACCTGGGATATAGTCCATCACAAAGTACAAGTTCTCTTTATCTTGGAAGGAATAATAGAGTTTAACCACCCATTCATTGTCTGCCTCAGCAAGTATGTCCCTCTCTGCTTTGACATGAGCCACCTGGTTCCGGTTTAACACATCTTTCTTTCGCAGAGTCTTCATGGCATACAGGGCATGGGTATCCACTTTGCAGGCCAGGCATACTTCTCCAAATGCACCAATACCCAGAGTCTTGATTTTCACAAACATAGATTTGTCCATTTTGGCCCTTTTAAGTCTGTTGTAGTTGGACTCCTTCTGGTAGAGAATTTTCCGCATTTGCTCCTGTTCTGCTTCACAAAGGCCAGCCTTTACAAAGGAAAGCAAACCACAAGAGCTAGTACTCTTACATTCATTGCAAGAGAACAATAAACTAGCATTCCCAAAATGCATTTCTCAGAAAAATTAACCAAGAACCAGAAAAGACATATTCATGGGAGATATATACTCTCTTGTCGGTCTATTGAGGTATTTCTGAAATACCAGCAAATTCACTGTGCCCTAACTTGTTACCTGAATTTGCCGTATCTGAGACTGGTCTGCCTTTCTCATTTGACTGAACGAAGAGGTGTGGGGCAATACTGTCAGAGAGGGGAATGTAACACAACAAACCTGATCATGAGATTCGGTTTACACCTTTCAAATGTGCACTTTGCCACTGCACTCCACTATATGTATGTGCACTGCAGTACAGCTTAACTTAAACTGAAACTTAAACCTAGATGCCACAGTCCACTTTGTTCATGAATGGTTCTCCAGGGCAACTCACATTAACAGTTCCTACCTTGAGTGCTGTTTGACTGTTGGTTTTTGTGTTGCAATTAAGAAGCTGGTTTTGACCTACACATTCCCAAGTGCCTTGGGAACCTTCTTCTTTAGAAACTCTTTTTCTTCCTCTGCCATATACAGCCTCCACTCTCAAGCTTTGTACATCTCCTGACCATCTGTTCTATAAACTTCTCCCTCTTCCCTCCCAAAACATGTGCATATAACCCTCAGCTCTAGCCTCCCCCCAGCCACTGCAGCCCAGACCCTGATGCTATTTCCCTCCTAAATGTATTATTTCCCCTCTGCACCTAAGCTATAAAAAAGCTGGCTTGTCCAGCCACCTCCTGTCCCCAGAGAGCCTCCAAGTAACTGCAAGTAACATTTCACATGATTATGGGGAGAGACCTCCTGAGAAAGGGAGAAGAAGCAGTATCCAACCAGACTTTCCCTGCCCTTTAAGACAGAGACTGCACACTGTCAACTGGTGCCTGTCCCTCTCCTGAGAGCCACTGGTGACCTCCACCAGCAGAAGCCCCTGGGCTGATCCCCATGATCTCCTGGCAACTCATCTTCTGCAGCACATCCCTTTCTTTCTGCATACCCCATTTCCAAAATCCTGAATTAACTGGCATCAGCTGAAGCACTTTGAGAGGAAGATTAGTGCCTGGTGGAAGTGGCAATGGGGAGGAGGGAGTTGAAGCTGACTGATTAGCAGGCTAGAGACCCAAGCATACACCCACAGGGCCGCTGCTTAGATTGATTTAATTTCACATCCGTAGTCTGGATCTTTAAAGATGAATGTGGGCAGCCAGACTATGCAGTGAGATCCCCATGGTATAAAAATGAAATCTGTATGAATAGAGGATGGAGGAGGTCTGCAGAAACTTGCAGAACAGGTAGGATGAATTTTCAGACTGAAGGCAACAGCCAAATCAAAACAAGTAATACTGTTTTTAAAATGTAAGGCAAGTATATAAATCCATAATAAAGGAAGTGTTTATTGTTTTAAGGTAAAATAATTAGTGTGTTGTGTTCTTGGTTAATTCTAGAATAATGCGATATTCAGATAGCCAACATCTCCTGAGTGTATTATTCCAGCCAATGACGAGGTTGCTAGGGGAAGGAATTGTTTTTGTTTATAGCTGAATTATCTCTGAGTTATGAAGCGAGGGAAAGCTGAAGAGTCAGAAGAGAAGAACTAACGCAATTAGCTGCTGTTTTACTTCTCTAGAGATCATTCCCTATCTCAATCTCAGGAAAATATTCACTAAATCCAAGCAATGCAACACAATCTGTACTTGCAGTGAGGACAAACAACTGTCTACCTTTCAAGAGATTTTAGAAGCCTATTCGCTTAATTTTAACCTCAACAAACAAAACACAGTTTTCTGGAGCAATGTGAGCATCAAATTAATTGACTCTGGAAATTGACTGTGCTAGGGAAGATCGGGTAGTTAATTATTATCCATTGTGCATTAATAATAGCTTTCCTTAGAGTTTATCCTTAAATACAAAAGTAGACTAGTTGTATTCCAGTCATGCCTGGGGAAAAAACCTCTTCCACATCTAAAAATTAAAACGAAAATTGCCAGAGCAACCATCAGAACTTGGCAGCTTTGTTTTAAGCAGCCCTATCTGTGAATCAGCTTAGGTTTGAGAGCTACAATAAGGCATGAAAGAAGCGCTCTCACTCAAAAAGTGCACCTCCCCGAGACCTGCTTCTAGAACAAGTTCCAGCAAGGGTCCCAAGATCAGTTCAAGCTGGCTGAGATACGATTACTCGCACAACATTATTACTTACACGTGTTCAACAGACAACTTCCAGTCAAGTATTACACATTCATCTGAAAACATGGCACAGTGAACATACTGCCAAGTTGAACCATGGTTTTGGTGAATGAGTGGCTATCATGGAACAGGGAAGGAGGACTGGAGCAAAGAGAAAACCTTTTTCAACATTTTGCAAAAGCTGCCAAAGTATTGCCAGAGTTAGCCTCAAACCTGGCTTCTGAGTTCTTGCCTAAGCAAACCTAATACTTTCCTACTGAGGGTGGCGTTGCTTCATTTTACTTTTCTGGTATTAAGATGTATTATTTCACATCTCAGGTTTTTCAAACAGCCTCCCAGTCCTGCATCCATGCTTCTAAGTGAAAATAGTCTAGTATAGGAGGTGTTGGATACCTACTACCTCCAGTGAAGTCTGCCTTTATAGATTTTTTTAACTGATTAAAAATAGTAATAATCAATTTGACCCCATTAGCTTTTATTATAACAAAACAAGGAGAATTACTTTAGCCATTTCTTGCTCCAATTGTAATCTTCTGTTAATTTTCTGCTGGTAGGTCTTTATGACATTTTCTACATGTTGCTCCATGTAGAACTTGAAGGCAAAAGGTGAGTAGCTCTTTATTCGGGATTCTCGCTTTTCCTCATCTTTGCCATTTTTTCGCACAGGCACTGGAGACGTCTGAATCTGCTTTTTATCCTTGCTTGCTTTTTCAGCTTTAGTGCTCTTGCTGCTTTTATCATTTCGCTCACTGTTCTCCTCAGCTTTATTGCACATTGAATTGGGGACTACACGGAGGGTCTGCTCTACGCCCATGCATAAGCAGTTGATATCAAACTGCTCAGAGCTACCGGGAAGTAACAAATGCTTGGGATACGGTGGTGGTGGACACCGCAGTTCCTGGTTACCGTAATCCGCATCTAGTTGATAGGCATTAGCTGCTCCAACAGGTTGCACATGCTGCTCAATGATCTCCAAGCCATCCACAGCCGGTGCCTGCGCAGGTAACCAACCAGGATGGGAAGGTCCCACTGCAGTCTGAGGCTCAGGTCTCATCACTCTCATGCTCTTCACTGGCTGGAGAATATGAGCAGATGTGACTGCTGTGATCGTATTTGGAGACGTAATTGAAGGATCAGGTTTTCCTGGAGGAACCTGCCTTATAGACACTGTCACTTGTGGCTGTTGCTGGTGGTTGTTAAAGGAGTTTGTTCTGCTCGGCACTGTGGCATCGGGTCTGAAGGATACGTGTTGCCGTGGAGATGTTTCTATTCCTGGATTTTGTAAAGAATCTCGGCGTGACGGTGTTGCTGCCTGCCACTGCTGAACTTGAGGATTATTCATGTCATAGAGGTCCATGTTTAGGCTATTTCTTGATGGAGTTAATAGATTTTGTGGTGGACTGTCTGAAAAATCATTAGCAAAGGCTGGACCTCTGGATATCACATGCATTTGATGAGAAGAAGGACTTGTCTGTTTGTGATGAGAATGTGATATATACAGGCTTGCTGGTGGCTGCTGAAATGCATGACCAGAATTATTCTGAACAACTGCCCCTTTATTTGGAAGATTGGTGTATCCTCCCTCCTGCTGCATCTTGTTTTGGAAGGATGGACTCCGCTGAACACCATACCCCATAGCTTCCCCCTGCACCATCATGTGCTGCCTACTGTAATGTTGGCTGTTGGAGCCATGGGATGCCTGCAGCTGCAAAGCTTGACTGCTGTGATTAGCCACTGGATAATTAATCACAGAAGACTCGATATTTGCAGGGTATGTTTTCTGCTGATGGCTTGTTGGTGTGCTGTGAGTGCCTACTCCAGAGGGTCGCTGTACAGGAGCATTCATTGCTGTAGACTGCGAAGTAGAGATTAAATAGTCCATGTATGGCCTTGGAACTTCAGTAAGCATATTTGCACCTTCTGCTCCAAAGCCTGTCCCTTCATAGGCTGCATTACTGATCTGATGGTAGGACGGAAAAGATTCGTTTGATCCTTCGAAGCTTGGCCTGCGCGTTACATTATTTGGCACAATACCTTTTCCTTCATAAAAAGAACACAGAAGAATGTTAGGAAACGATTCAGGTCAACCAATTACTTTGCATTACTCATCCATCTATACATACAGACATACACACACAAGCACGCACACTGCGTGGGGAGTATGTGTTATAAAAACACCCTCCAAAATCTAAATTAAGCACTCTGAACATTTAAAGTTATAGGTGCCAAGTATTACTACTGATAACGAGCTACTGGCCCACAACACCGCTCATGCCAGGAATCATCAGGGAGTCCTATCAAATCATGAAAATAGAAGCACAAATTCCTTAACCATGAAATCATCAGATTACACTACAGCCTGGTTTTTAAAGCTGGACCAGTATCACCAGTCATTACTCACAGACAGGAGGAAGCTACAGAGCAGGGGGTTAAGTACAGCACCAACGGGAGAAAAAAAGCTCGCAGAAGGTCTGTCAATACAACTTAAAGTCAACATTACTATAAGCTACTAGGTCATCGCATAGTCCACATCTTCGGTACAGTGAGCTGACTGCTCACGCTGGGGATCTGTTTACATCTCTCTGTTCCATCGTTCTCCTCAAGAATCCTTGTTTCCCTCTCCTTCATTTACAACAAAGGCATCATACAGTTTGTCCTGTATTCTTTCCAATGTGTTGGACACAAGAGTATCCCTCTATATTACCCATCTTCCATCTGTCTGGAAGGCAAATCTTTCAGGGTGTCAACATGTTAATCTTAGCTTGAAGAATGTGCAGAGACAAGATAGCAGCATTCCTACACTGTAAGCGTTAATGGCACTTTTCATCAGTTCTTTGATCTGAGGATAAATTGCAGGTGTATAAAGCACTGGCTGTGCTAAAAAGACAAGGGGAGACTCTGTACTGTCACTATTTTTTTGTTCCCCTTCTGGTTCTTTAGCTTTCACAAATCACAGGACCTGGCCCATTTATGCCTAAATAATTTCCTTTTAAAATCTTGACTTCACAAGGTCTGCAAGAATAATCGTATTGAGCTAACAGGCTTGAACACCAGATTGCAAGCTTTTCTGATTATTTGCATTACAGCATGTCCCAGCTGGGCCAGATGCAGCACACCTGAGCACAGCTGTTGACTCTTCATCTTGACACACAAGCCCTGCTGTATACAGACAGACAAGGATGTGCACGTTATTAAGACAGGTCTATGCACCATCTCTGCGCACTCAAGAGGGTGCCCCCACACTAAATGACACTTTCATAAACAATGCAATGTTTTGAAACAGAATGAAGTTGGACAAATAATCAGTGCTCTTTAAAGTGAAATCTACAACTGGGAGCTACAACAACGTGAGGCCGCGCTTACCGAGGTTGCATTTACAACAGCACTCCTTGATAGCGCATCTGTTGGGACACAGTGAGATGCACTGATGAGGCTGCGGCAATCCAAAGCATCCTAAGAAGTGGCTACTCTGGCCTGGAGGTGGGAGGCAGCCATAAGACCCATTTGTCATCTCTGTCAGTAGGATTCATGCTGAGCCTCAGGGGCAAACTGACTTTGTTTTTCCCTATCAGAGGCTATGAAGGAAACTAGCAGCAATAATTGTCCTCCTTGGGGACACATACTTCAGCTGTACAAGGAATCTTGCTGATGTCAAGAGAGGTATGATGTCCACCTCTAGATTTGTATACCAGTAAGTCTGTTCTGGTCTGACGGAGGAATATTTGGATTTGTGAAGGTACCAAACGTGGTAGTTGCAAATGATTTTTTTTCACACATTCCTATCCAACACGGTAACTGTTATGACTATCTCTTGCCTATGAAGGTTTTAGATCAGCGGGTATTCTTAAGATTAATCAACTATGCTCATGGGATCATCTGTGTTTATACATAACTCTCTGTCACACGGTAATATCTGGTAAGTTTTATTTGAGTCTTGCCAGTATGCTGAAACTCTTGTTAGCTTTACTACTGAAATTAAAGCAGGACAAAAATGAATAATTTGAAAATCTATTTCCATAGACAAAGATACGGAATTCAAAACCAGAAGATTTAAATTCTCAAACTGCTAATTAAAAGTTCCCAAGTAGCATTACATGCCTCTTTATGAACTAGAGGATACCTATGCTACCCTAGCACAAACAATACCATACCAAACAAAGCAACATGATTTTGTGGCACCTCAGGCAGGCAAACATCAATTGCATGATATTTAAGTTTTGCACTCTGTGTATCCAAAAAGCAAAGGTGGATCTTCAGCTCGAAAGGTTAAGTATTCAAAACAGCTGCATGCATTGGAATGTTAAGAAAGCAAAACCAAATGCAAATGAAAGACACCTAAGTAATTAAAATGCTAGCCTAGAAAGATTTTTTTTCAACGCTTTCAGAGGAAATGTATGCTCTTTAGGACTGAGTGTGTTCTTTCACTTTAAGGAATAAAGCCTTTATAATATAAAGCAAAATATAGTTCTGTAATTCTGTCAAAGTTATTTTAAATTCTCCTTAAGGCCCAGTTGAGGCCACATTTGTGCATATATTAGGACAGAGCTCTCCAAATAGCAAACTGGCCAGTACTACTTTGTCTGTCAGCTGGTCATGCTGGAGGGTAACACTCTTGGAAATGTTTTCTTAGGGTTTTCCAGAATTTCCCAAGTAATAAAACAGGAAGTGTAAGACTGATAGAAAGGGCAGCTGAGCTACTCCTTACACAGAACCATCACCCTTTCCCATCACATCTGAAGCTCCATTCCTGAGAGTGACCACCTGGAAAATGAGGTCCTTCCCCACTTCCACCTTCCCTATATGTGGCTACCCTCAGGGTCCCCCAGGAAAGAAGTGGCTTTACTGAAGACCTCCTTCCTGTCCAGGGATTTCTCTTTGTAAACTGAATGGGCTTTCTGTTCCTCAGCTTTCCTCATCTCTGGACATGCCTCTCTATCAACTACGCCAAATTTAACACCTTTCCCAACAAAGTTCTTCAATTTGATCAAGAGGCAAGAAGGAAGGTGCTGCTGAGGTGGCCAAGAAGATAAATTTGTCATGTGGGAATCACTTGCACTCAGTAAACTCAACTTATGACCACACTTAGAGGTCTGTACTACTGTAATCAGATTGATTGAAGGGATTTGTTAGCTTCAACTAGTCCAACAGACAAGACTTTTCAAGTCTAAATGATGCCACTGACACAACAGAAGTTCCTTGTCCAGCGAAACAGGACCCTGACAACAGCTGTCCAATCCGCTCAACCCTTCATCCACTAACCCCTCTGCAGCATGTAACACTGTGTGATTACAGAGGCTCAGCCAGTCAGGGGATGGTTATTTGTCTGCTTGGCCAATTTTTGAAACTGAAAGAACATAAAAGGAACAAACTCTATCCAAACCAGAGTGTATCCTGATCACAGATCAAAAGCATTCTGCAGTGCTGTAAGTGCTAATACCTGAATGAAAACAACTCTTGCAAGGCCTTTTGTCAGTTGTGGACTGATGTTTGTTGATGACACATATACAGGGCCCAAATCCTCCCATTTGCTAATTTACATGAAACAGAACTGTAGCAGGCTAGCAGGGATGAGCGGAAAAGCTTCTGTTATCTTGGGCCAAGCTATTTCTGCAGTGTACTTACAAGGATGTTAACATGAATGAATTCCTGGGAAGTGAGCTATCTCACAACTCCATAGCAATTACTTACGTGCAGGCTTTTACTTTGCAGTAAACTTGAGAAGATTGAAGTGATTTGCACTGAAGGATAAATAGCTTTGTGTTTAAGAAGGTGGACTATGAATGTGCTCTTGCAAAGCAGGTGAGCTGTGTTCAGCTTCTAGCCCAACTCACCTTGCAGGGCCATGTTCATGTCACTGTCTCCTACAAGAGTACTATTGAATACTTCCAATCTACTACTTCTCACCAGCAATGACTTGACTTTAAAAAAATAGCTTATTGCAAGAAAGAAGAACACAATTTTTAAAAAAGTTCATGCTTACCTGGTGAGGTCTGCTTAATCACACGTACTATCTGTTCATTTCTAGGATCCAAGTAGCTCATCTTACTGATATACTCCAGAGCCGCTTCAATACTTCTGCTACCTGTCTGCTTCAGTGCTCGGACAGCCATCTCCTGTATGAAGCAAACAAGACTTGAATCACAGTGAGGCAAAACCCAAGCACTGTACTGCAGGCTAGAAAGCAGTAAGCGTTCTTACATTTATAGAAACATTTTATAATTCACACCAGATCACAGCTGCCTGAAGCCAAATGGACTCATATTTTGAAAACATTTGCATGCCTTATACAACTCGAAAAGTAGAAGAAAATACGGAAAAACACAACCTACCCAAACTCTGGCAATTAAAGAAGCATCAAATTGAGATGTATACTTTCAGATTCCTTAAAATAAACTTTGAGTCAAATCTGGAAAAGGCAGCATAGTTTGACAAAGGGTGAAATAGAATGAAATATTTAGCTTTTGGTACTTGAGAGCATGCCTCTTAGTCACACCTGAACATAGTAAAAGCTTTAAGGTTTCACAGATGCCACAAAAAGCTAATTAGGCAGGGACTGATTTCTGCTGAGCAAATTCTGGCCCCATTAGAGTCAATGGGGAAGAAGGACTGCTGTTTTTGGTACCACTGGGACATCATTCACTATCTGTTTGGAAAATGACTAGCACACCAAACTGTGTTTCACATTGTTAGTCTTTTTAGCTGTATTTTATTGGGCACACATCCATCACTGAGAAGTTAATACGGGTGCCAGACACACAACCTGCAAACTAAAACTGGGGTGAATATGAATACTGTAGTTAAACTACTCCAACACAACCATGGTTAGTGTCCCCTGCTCTACAGCCAGCAAGTTACATTGTTCTGCTGTTTGTTTATATAGTTACTCAGGTATATAGAATACCTTTCAACAATGACTCTAGCCTCTGGTTGCAAAGCAAAATTCACAAATCCTTGCAAGGTTGTGTGGTCTTTTCTGAAATGACGGAGAGACTGAAATCCAGAGCTTTAATGTTGAATTCACATTGCTGAACTTCAGCCATCAAAAAGTTAGATACTTAGTCGAAAGTAGTTCCTGAGAACCTTTCTATAATCACCTCCAAAAGGCAATTCATAAAATAGATAAAACAGGAGATAAACTGACCTTTGGTGACAGAAGATTAGAGAACTAATTTCAACAGGGCTCCTAGCTCTTAAATGGCTAAAGCTGGATGAAATGAACGTCACCATCAAGGACGTGCCTGCAAATGTCAGTATCCTATTATCTTGCCACTGTGGTGCCATTTTTAGGGGAATTCTGTCATCACAACCTGCCCACTGAGCGTTGAATCAGATGGAGTTTGTGCCTTCTTGGCTTGGCTTACCGACTGGAGATGCGACGGCTGGGTTGGCACAAGCGCACTACTCTCCCACGGGGCAGTTCAGCGCACTGGCTAGCAGTCAGGTGCGCACTGGCTAGCAGTCAGGTAGCCTCAACATGTATGCCCCCTTTCCCGTATCATCTGGAGCAAAGAGCAACTTTGCTCAACTGAACTGCAAGTACATGTAACATTCTCACTAACTGTTTACTTAGCAAGGGAGGATCATCTCAGATGACACTAATTCACACTTAGCACAGAGCCACACGCTGGCACTTGGCATTTTGCTTCGCTTAGCTCAGTCCCCTCCTACTCCCCCCAAAATGGCAGCATTTTCTCCATTACTCAGAGGTTCTGCTTAGGGAATAGCTATAGCAAGACTGAATATTTTTCATACAATTTATGACTCATAATTCATAGAAAGGCAGTAGTAGGTTTCACATTTCCTATAGCTGAAATATTTCACTGGCATCAACACATTACTAAGGGCAATTTTAAATCAACAGAAAACTATTATGTATGAAGGAAAGAATTTCCCACAATGTTTTTTTCTTCTCTTTCTTACTTTTTTCTTCTTCTGGATACATTTCTGAAGTATTAGCAAATTCGCATCCTAGTGCTCAGCATTCTCATCATCCAGGGACTCTGGGCTTTACAGCCCAGTTCCACAGGGCTGCTAACACTCTCCCCATTTACACCAGCTGGATCTAGCCTTAGATCACAAGTGTTAAAGTTTCCTAAAGCAAATGTGCTCAATATGCAAGACTGAAAGATCTTTGGGCTGGCTTGGATGTTGGTTTTTTTTGGTTTTGACTGCAGTGGAGTACCAAGAGAATAAATGCTTGGTAAGCAATTATCTTAATGATTAATAAAACAGCCCATATAATCCACTTCTCCCTCTCTCAGCTGTGTTGGCTGTATACAATTCAAAGGGGCTAAAATAGGTTAGTTTTTATCACCAGCACAGTGATATCATCCTTGAAAACAATCCTTTCCCCTCCCTATACTGTGGCACTACTTTCTCCTCTTTTGCCATTGCCTATGTCAGAAAAGCAGAGTAAAAATGACACTGGTCTGCTTGAAGCTGCGTGTTCTACCTTCAGCAGATATGTTAGGGGATTCATATTTAAACTTCAGTGGGAATAATGAGAGGGGAAAAGCCCAATACATTTCACTGTGGGCTGTACGATAACCTAAGAGGGCCCGCAAGAGCTGGAGACTGGCAGATGTGTCGCTGGCCATCTCACTCCAGCAAGCCCCCAGCGCAGCAGCAGCCCTGTGCTCCAGCTCACCACCTCTCATCTTTCATTAGGTCAGCTCCCACCCTCCAAAGGGTTTCCTCATTACATACCCTGTTTGCTTAGCATTTACATTACTGCTGGAAAAAATGAAGTAAGTTTTTCTGTGGTTCAAAAGAACACCTGTGATTCCCCTGTACACCATCTCATAGCTTTGGCCCTTTCCCCCATCGCTATCGTGAGACACAAATAGCCCCGGTTTCTGATGCTGGTTCACAAAAGCCTCGCATCATCTCCAAGCAAATGGAGAGCGACCAACTAAAAATAAACATGCCACATACAAAAGGAAAGGGTTTTTCTCAGAGGCAGATCACATATAATCATAGTTCTCCACCCAGGAGACAAATCTCTCTGGGGGCATGTGATACTCCAGCAGAGTGGAGGGCAACGAGAAGCTCCAGCACTGCTACAGCTGGCCTTTGGCCTCCTCTGCGTTGTTTTTCCCATCGCCATCCTCCATGCCCACAGCTCTCTCCTCTCTGGCAACTACATGAAGAGGGCTCTGCTCATTCCAGCACCTTTTCATCAGGGATACGGGACAACGTGATAAATGGCTGAGGCTTACGGAGGGTGTGCTCTGTGCCCGAGGCGGCTACTGGCTAATAGGGCACGGTGGCCCTCTCCTTCCTATATGCAATGCAGCGATGAACTCTGCTGAGCGAGGGAGCGTGGCTGGGATGAGGCAGCAAAGGGCTGGCCTCCAGGAGCCTGCTGAAGGGGAAGCTGGCTCCCCACTGGCGGCAGGGGCCAGAGCCTGGGCTGGATTTGCTGGAAATCAATATAAGGACTGTTTTGAAGGATGGGAAGAAGGGCAGAAAATGGATTAAGCAGTGTCAGTAATTACATTTGTTGGAGAGCAGAGGCTTAAGTGAGATGGAGGGTGTTTGTGAGAAGCAGCAGAATGGCTCAAGAAGAAGGAGGGAAATCAATGCCAAAATCTTGCAGACTGATACTGTAGACAGTAGAAGGACTGAGGAAATAAGATGACAAACACTGGGCGAGAATAAAAGTGCACAGCTACGCTGACACAGATAGAGCTGTCTTGATTTTATGCCACTCTAAGGTAAGTATGTTTTAGAAAGGGAAGGGAAAAAAGACCAGAAATGAGACACAAACAAAAAAATCCACTCAGAGCCGTATCCAACGCCAAAACATTCAAGTAGGCACAGGACCAAATCCAGCTCCCACTGAGGTCAACAAAGATTTCCATTAACTGCAAGGTACACTGCATCAGGCCCTCTGCTTCGGATCGTTTCCTTTTCACCAGGCCAAACGCTGTCAGCCGCAGTATGGTTTGAGAAACCTGGCCGCTGGCTGCGTTCTGCTAACCCCACAGCCAGCTGTCAGGCTGCAAGGAGAAACACAAGCCACTGGCAGCGCGCACATAAACCACAAGGGAACAGAGCGGTCCCGGCCCCAACTCATTCTTTGCATTCTGTGTATTCCCTTAGGAGGATTCAAACATCTCTCCGCGCAGGGCTTTTATACACCTTTTTGCTTCCAGACATCACTAGCTGTTGGTGAAAAAATAAACCAGAAAAAGTAAAGGTGAAAAGTTACAGGGGAAAAATGTGCTTTTACAATTAACTCTAATAATTTTGTAATTAACGTTACGGCTGCAATATTAAAATGAGGTTTCAGTGGTCAGCTGTGGTTCTGGACAGATCCAATGGAAAACCAAAGTCAGGCCATGAACCACGAAGCAGACTGAGGCAACTCTGCAGGATCCCAAATTTGTGGGTTCATAGAGAAAAATGGGGTGGGGGGTGTCCCAGCTAATTCCTCCAGTGGGCTACCCAAACCAGACAGCTGCATGGTCAACATGCTCTCCGTTATTTCCCCAGTCTTGTGCTGGTAGAAGGCAGCTTTCCAAGAGATTTCAAGATTTTGCTAGAAGGAAGGCCACCTTTGAGCTCAGATGCTCAACAGGGAAAATCCTTGTTTGATGGTAAACAGATATTTGGATGTGTGCATATACAGACTTCATCTCACTCTGTGCTCTGTAGGCAATGTGAAAGGCTTTCCCCATTTTACCCTCCCGCCTGGCTGGACTCCACCAGCACTGGCAGAGGCTTGCGTTCTTGCTGTACTACAGGGTTGTCCAGCAACATTTTTCATTCAGAAAGCTCCTCGTTGCCAAGATGTATTTATCATCCATGTGAAGATTGCACAAGAGGTTACAATAAGTAAGACTTTTTCCCAAGAACATTGTGTCTGAAGGAGACAATAGGTCCTCCAAGATTAGGCAAGGGTAATTAATTGCTAACAACAACAAAAATTAATTACTTGCTTTCCATTCACAAAGAACGATGGGCAACAGATGCAGGAAACAGATACAGGTTCCCTGCGGAAGAGAAAAAACTAAAGCTCATGCCAGAAGAGATGATCCAGAATTGATTACGAACCTTTCTGAGATAGCCCACCATTGTGGGAGTTTTCATTCATGATTTTAAACATGAAAAACCTAAGAAATTCAGGAAACAATGTACACAATATGCTCTGTCAGGATTGCTGCAGCCCCGCCCCACAGAACAGAAAACCTTATTTTGTAATATTCTCTATCTGTAATTATTCTCTAGTTGGACACTATCCAATTTTCTACTCTACTTTTGTTTTGCCTGTTTTCAGGTTGCTAACACCAGGGGCTAAATTTTGCCCAAATTCCCATGCCTATCTATAACCCCGATTAAAGCATTCTAGCCACGTAATTAAGAAGCTATCCTTAGAATCATTAGCGCTCTTCAGTTTTAGTGCATCAAAAAACCAGGAGGAAATCAGCACTGGCAGAGACCTATTGAGTGCCCACTTGTTTGCCACGGGATCACTCGGACCATTCATAAACCATGTAACCCGTTCAGAAACTAAGGGAGATCTACCCCAAGGCTAGTTAAGGGTTTTCTGCCCCCACTGCTCCTGTTACAAAGCTCCTCCAAAGCTACACTGCTATGCTGACAAACCTCCCTCTTACTTTCAGCCTAAATTATGCAGGGTCAGTTTATTCCTTCTGCCTTTAGTTTTGATTGTCTTGTAACTGCAGCAGCTCTGCTGTTATCTGCAGACAGCGAGCCCCCTTCATCCTAAGGGATGCTTGCAGCTTGGCCTCCTGAGCTAAACAAACCACATTCTTTTAGTTTTCTCTTGTAAACCAGGCTCT
Source organism: Theristicus caerulescens (assembly GCA_020745775.1). Classification (NCBI taxonomy): domain Eukaryota; kingdom Metazoa; phylum Chordata; class Aves; order Pelecaniformes; family Threskiornithidae; genus Theristicus; species Theristicus caerulescens. The sequence goes on along the minus strand of CM036559.1, from coordinate 113,013,917 downwards.
TCATTCTCTTTATCGCTGTAGTAGCCCATCTCTGTATCAAGAAAGATCAGACTGGGACATGGTTTTGATAAGAGCTACACACGCCATTCTTGATGACATGCAAACAGTGGTGGAAAAGTTATCGTTGTGGTAAAGTAATTGCTTTTCTTTGTTGATTTCAGCAGAGGAAGTTTGAGTTTGGGGCTTTAACCCCAGCTTTTAGTCCTTGCTTGCAGCATTTCTACCCTTTGTGCTCCTGAATTTATTTTCAGTTCTGGTAGCACTCCAGCCTTTAAGGTCATCCATTACTTTGGTCGGATGCTCCAGCCCTGCTTTGCACTGACTGTGCGTTCCCACTTCACATTGTCAGAGTGCTTCCCTTCTTTTTTTTTTTTTTTTTTTAATTTCAGACTTATTAATGGAAAAAGTATGCAAAACAGACACCCTGCGGTACATAAAGTAGGGGCAGACAGAAAAAGAATATGGATAGGTGATGAAATGTAAGACTAAGTTAAATCACATGAACATATGAAAAAAATAACTGAACTGTAAATTAGGAATGGGGAACTACAGGTAAGGAACAACGTTAACCAGAAAGTTTTTATATAACATTTCCAAGGGATATTTGAAGAACTAACAAAGGGAATATGCCCAAAAGATAGAGGGAGGATTTGGGAAATGATACGATGCTCTGGTAAATGTCCTATCAGAAGAAAAACGAATAAAAATAAAACTAACATGACATTTGCTGCTATGCCATCGCTCATTCTGCTTGCCTTCAAACTCTTTCAGTCTTGATTTAGACAGTCACCTACAGAAGGTTAGGTGTCTTTACTATTCTGTGTTTGCACAGCATCCAGTATGATGGGGTCCTGCTATTGTTGTGTTTATGGCAGTACGACAACTTATTATTAAATAAATTAAGGTAATTAAGTCCAGCACAAAATATTCAACTTGGAGTAGTAGGCAAAAAGATGTTGGAGGGCTAAGGTGTCAGTTCTCCTGGGTCCCAGGATAGAAACCCTGGTATCGCTACCACCACAAACCAATGCTGAAATAACATTACCTTAATCCTCTAAGCCACAGGCACACTTCCCGTAGCTACGGAAGGAATGAGGCAAAATAAAACAAAAGTAACTAGAGATTGAGAAGCATCTTTTGATGATCAAGATTATAGCTGTTCAAAATATTACCAGTATCTTTTCAGATTTAAAACAGCTCTGGATGATTAAAAAGCAAACAAATGAACCAGACAAATGAAACCAACATTTGAAATTTAGGTTTTGTATTTTACTAGCACTAGAGATAACATAAAGTTCTTTCACAAGTATCACAAAAAATCAAAATAAAAGGGCTATCATGACACTTCTCTACTGTTTTTTCCCAGCTGCTTTTCCTTAAGCTTATGACTAATCAAAGCTATTTAAGTTCCTTCAAGAGAAAAAAAAAATACTCTATAGACTTAGCACCAGGGTACTTATAAAGAACAACGACCATAACACTTTTACCAACTTGGAAAGCAAAAAAAAAACAAGAGCTGAGAACAGTAACTGGAAATATCACATAGCTCCTTAGCCGGTGCCTCAAAAGGCACCAATTACATCAAATACTTTTTTAACACTATGCAATTTGTATCGAGTAGCAGCATATAACTTTTTGTTGTTGTTGTTCTTTTAACTGAACTCATATAGTACATTGCCCCACCGCAGCTCCTTGTAAGACACACTGTGTTTGGCCACGGGTGTTTCACAGAGGATGCTTGCCATTTTACACTACAGTCCTTGTGTTCCACAAGTTGTTCAAATATGGCTCTTTGCATGAAAAGGAGAGATACAAACTTCAGGCTATAAGCCAGTCCAAGGTCCCAAAATTAAGACATTTGGAAATAAACCAAGCATGGCTGCTCAACATATTTCCAAACAAATGCTTGTAAAATGAAGGGAGTATTTGTAACAAGGCACCTCCAGACAAAGAGCGCGTATGTAAACACTTCAAGAAGCTCTGCTGAACTATTCAAGAGATGCAACCCGCTTAAAGAAAAAACGCACATGCACTGCAATGTCAATTCGCAAATCCAACCAGAACATTTAATCAGACAGCTCCTGTTGATGTCCCAGAGAGTACCTGTGTGTACAGACATGCATGTAGATATTATATAATGTGTGCATGTCTGTGTATGTGATTTTGTTGAAATTAACCTAATTTCAAGTAAGCCTGTGAGCTCTTTGAAAGCAATGTATTAAAAAAGACATGACACCTTCTTTCCAGAAAGAAATAAGGCTCTTATTTGTGTCACCAGTCAGACAAGACAAGTAATTTTCATTTTATGTGTGTGTGTATACACCTCCCCCCCCCATACATTTATTATAGCATTTCTGGGAGAATGTCAGGCGCTCTGGAAAGGATTTGGAAAGGGAAGGCCTGCAGGAAGCTGGAAGGGTCCTGCCCCAGGCAACAAACGTGCCCTCTGCATGAAGCTCAAGTGTCATAGAAGAACAATTACAAACAGGCAAGGAAAGAGTGGCCACAGCATTAACAACAATAATGGAAAGGGAGTGAGAATAATCAAAAGCCATCATGAATACCAATTTTTTTTTTTTTCCTTTCTTCCAAGTTGGCTGGGAAGGGAAGAACAGAGCTGAGCTGCTCTGTCCTAACCAGGACACAGGCATGAGAGGAAGGGGAGCAGAGTGCAGAGAGCCCCATCACGGAGGCAGCTTAATGGGTAGACTTGAGGGGCAGTGACAGACAGTTTGTTCTCCCTGTCCCCCCTGGCCTTGGAAATGGTACATCTGTGGCTGAAGAGCTGGTGGTAGAAGCCTAGTTGCCCTAGATACTTGGTGGAGAGAGTGACACTGTTAGCACCCAAGATAGTCGGTGACTTGCTGCCCACCTCAGAGGCTCTAGCACCCTTTTCTGAAGGCACCCACTCTTTCCCCCAGCTTTTGAAGGACCACAGGCTCCTGATTTAGCAATCAAACTTGGCCAACAGTAACAGGCAGCAGTAATATCTCCTTGAGTACAGAAAGTCCCCATTCTGGAAAACACACACTTTGCTTCAGATCCCGCAACAGACCAGAGGTGTAAGGAGTGAGCACACAGAGCATTCAGTTTTGAACACATGTAGTACTACAGGACTATCTATATACCACAATTCACAGGCCAGGTTTGCATTAATAGTAAAATAAAGGAGAGGTGAAAGTGTGTATTTGTACGTCTTCACTGCTCGAGGTACCTCCTAGCTGCACAAAATCCTTTCTACTGTGATGGCACCTGAAGCCTTCTGCACTGCGCTGAGCCCTACACAAACACAAGGGAAGAATCCTATTCTAAAAAGGATTTCTAATTTAAAACAGAACAAACAATTGTATATACAGCCATAACTGTTCCTCATTACTCTTTAAGTCTGCTCATTGGAGAGCTATTTAAACTATTTAGAGTTCAGTCTAACCAAATGACCCATGGCGGGTGCATCAACAGACAGAAAGTTGCACAAATCTCTCCTAATCTTTCCTCCGCACTGGAGCAGAGGGAACTCAAACCAGGAGCACTATTATGTGCTAATTCAGAAATCTTATACTGAGGCCAAATCACATTATATAAACAGGATTTATAAATTACCGCATTGGCAGGTTTATGTTACAGAGCAGCATGGAAGAGCTTTGCTTACTTCATGCATGTATGAATACAAATGCACACACATGCAAGTGTGCACATAGCTCCTTTCTAAAGGTGCTATTTTACTTCCCTGAAATCCCCTCACTTTGGTGACAGGAGCAGGGAACTTCCCACCTGGAAGTGGTCCGTAGCAGGTTCAGCCTTGGCTCCAGCTCACTCCTGTCCCTCCTGACTGGCAGCCACTGCAGTGACCTGTACTCTGTCACACGGTGCCTCAGCCATATGCCTTGCATTAACCAGTGAGGCTTAAGAGTCTCTCCTGTTCCCAGAAGTCAAGGCAAGCCAAGCCATGGCACTATTCATCAATACTTTTAATATTACAAAGGTAACATAACATCCTACAATAGCTTTTGAACTCTGAAGAAAAGGAAACAGAGGGCAATTAGAAAACATATTCAAGAATAAGCAAATGAGTTGTCCCAAACCAAGAAGCATCATCATCTTCCTGTAATGTTCACTTAAAACACCTTCCAGGTTTTTGTTCACATTTTTAATAACTAGAGGTATTACCAAACATGCCATACCCTTTTCAGACCAAGCCCAACACTGACTGGGCCAGCTCCAAGGCTTACGACTGTGACTCAAAGAACAAGAGTTGCCCATCTGGTACTCCAAATCAAATCTTTTGTATGGGACAGAGAAGTCCAAGCCAGTGGAGAGCTTGTTACCAAGCCTCTGTGTTTTGATTCAAGTTGCTGAAGTCTTGAATGCAACACCTCCCATCTCCCTGTCTTCTTTCTTTATCCTAACAGTAAAGCAGTCCCATTGATGCAAAGAGCAGCAAATCCTTTCAGCAGCAGCACTGAGTAGCAGGGTTTGCCAAAAGCTATTAGCAGACAATATCAGGTGTTACAGCCTTTATAACTAGGAGGAAGATATGTGTGGGGCAAGAATCTTCAAATACTCAGTCACCATTTGGTTTGAAACCTTCCTCTGGATTGGTATGATTTACATCCAGAAAGCAATAATGGATCCAGAAACTCAATTTAAAAACAGAATTCATCTTGAAAAGACAAGAAGAACAGGAAGCGTTTTCCTACCACTTCTTCATAAGGTGTATTGAAACTATCAGGAGAGCAGGGGAGGTGCTGTGCATTTCACCGATGCAATCTGAAAGTTTTCCCACCCAAGAGAAGAGGCAGGCTTCAGCCAGACTAATTCCTCCTTACTCCACTTCTGCCCCTGTCTGACTCAGCCTAATGAAACATGCAAATTTGGCCAACAGTGCTGACATTAATACAAGTATTAAAGGTCAATTTGAGAATATTAATAAATACTGCAGCACCCAGCAAAGAACCAACACAAGTTCCTGGGGAAAAAAAAACAAGTTGGCTTCAGGAATTTATTGATTCCACTAAAATCTCACACTCTCAACACACACAGAACACAGTAAAGAGCCTTGCACAGAAGGCATCTTCAAAGTTGAGGTAGAATTGGACCCAGCCTTGAGGGAAAGGTGCACCACGCTGCAGAACAGCACTGTTGTTTTAAGAAAGGCACTCCCGTATAGCTTCATTTCCAGTTGTGTACCAAGATCCTCACGCATGAAATCCAGTCCTGAACAAAAAATGGCATCTGCTATTCTGTTCTCTGGGGGTCCAAGTGAGTGCCCCTACACTCAAGCCGTGCAATCTTAAAAAACAAAACCAAAAAACAACCTACTCCTGACATAATGCATGTTAAATGACTAAATATATTCAGATGGCAGTTCCAGCAAAAGCAACACCTTGCTGTGCAAAGGCCAGCTGCCATTTAAAAAGCACTGTATAAACTCTTTTAAGTAATCTCTTGGAATCAGGTTCTTTCTCTCAGGTGGGATGTTTTGCAGTCTTAGTATTTTACACTTATTAGCAACCAGGGCACATTTGCTGCAAGAGCGGCAGGCCATCCCTGCTCTCCTCCAGACCCACTTTTCACATATTGAGCTGTCAGAATGACAGCGTGACTCCTTCCTACTAGCGCCCACATTCCCCCCCCCCCCTTTTTTTTTTGAGACAGCAGTTTCTTACTCTGTCAGGGCAAGTAAATCAAGCTAGATAGAATAGCAGTTCAGTGAATGTTTCATGATGAGCTTATTCCTCTTCATTAGCAGCAAGTGATGTGTTTGCTAATTTTATTGCTCACGCGTTAGCCAAAAATGCATTTGGCTGGCATTACATTTACAATAATGCTATTTGTGTACCAAAGCATTTCTTTTCAGTGGCCACAGACACTAAGATGAGTGCTTCCCATTGCTCTTCCTTCTACTATAAAGATTCATATATATTGAGTTATGTATAAAAAAGGCTTTGTACAAATATTCACAGAGCTTGCAAATTATTTCTTAGCCAAACTGGATACAAGGGACTTGTAAACTGGGTATTCAGATTCAGCAAGATGAGTTATGAGGTTTGTTGTCCAGGAATAAAGCCCCAAAGCACAAAAAAGAATTGTGTCAAAGACTGGAAGGGCTTTTTGCACTGCCAAAGTCAGCTGTTGCCCAGAAAGTCACACGGTGCTGCAAATTTGCAGTGCTTTAGTATTGTTTATTGCATTTCTCCATACCCAACTTTACAAATTGAATTTTGCATCTATCCCTGTTAATGGTGCCTGTCATTTTTACTGAGTGCTGCCTACTTAAGGCATTAGAAGTTTCCTTATATTTCAGAATACGTTAACATTTAAAGAGTGATACTCCTCTCCCCTCCTTTTCTTCTAACTTTGTATGTTCTTTTTTTCCGTTTTAAACCACTAGAACTTTCAAGTGTTGTTTTAAAACCTCTTCTCCAAGGTAAGAAAAATTCAAGTAAAGACAGTAAAATTAAGTCGCCCATTCATATTCAAGGTCAAATACTAACATAATTTTCCAAACCAGGTTCAAGCATATTCCCGATATGGTCTTTAGAAGTTTAGGAGAGTTTTGGTCCCCTTAATTTTTCTTTGGGGAGTACTTTAATAGAACTATAAAACCTCCAGGATATCTGGTTGGAATGCATTACCACTGAACTGTTCTCTCCTTTGAGGATTTATACCACAATGGGACCCCAACTGACATCAAGCAGTAATGCACAGTCAAAAAGAAAAATAATAAATCTGAGAAATATAGCTCCATTGTGAGACAAATGAAGGCTACTTCTCTCTCAGCCTCACAGTCCAATGCAGCATGTCTCACGTGACTGAAGAAACATCTGGGTTTTATCTTGAGATTCCTAATATTTTTCAGTACAGACACATACACACACACGCAGAATGCAAGTGTGCTGGGCAAGACAACTTGGCATACTTATTGTTCAAAGAGTAGGAAGATGTAGAACTCCTACATACAATATTATTTTTTAAAAATTTGTTGGCATTTTTAAATTTTATTTATTAATTGCAATGCTATCTTTCTTTTCTTTAAATTCTCAAACACATAAAAAAAGCATTCGGCTTTTAACATTTTAAAATCAATATGCTCAACCTTGTAATACAATATACTCAAACTCTGTAGCACTAGGGATCTCATTAGATGTTTTCCAGAAGTCTCCATGCAGTGCTTAGTTTCATTAACTCTATCAAATACACATGTATAACTACAGGTCCAAAAGTAAGAATTGCTAAACCCCGCTGACTACCACTCAATGATTTTTAAGACTACAAAAATACTCCTTTGTACCAAACTGCTGCTGTGACTGCTAATCACTGCAGCTTTCTGCAGTTGCAAGATAAAACTCTCAACTCTACCAGTGCTAGAGGCAAAAAAGAAAAAAAGAAAGAAAAAAATCTGGCTGGATAAAATATCTTAAGGTCAGGCTTTTTACATGTAAAGCAGCCGCAGCAGAATTATTCACATTCTTAGCACATAGCTGACCGGGACAAGATTCCACGGAGAGGCAAACAATTCCCCCAAGAGAGCAGCTGCATCTTCCTCAGCTCCGGAGCTACCGGGGGGAGGGAGAAATGCCCACCATGATCCCCCAAAGTGACTAAGAGTGGGAAGAAAATGAAAGACTGCTTCTGCTCCATGGTAATGCTGCACACGACCACTCCTTTTCTGTGCTCAGTGAGAACAGAGAAGTGTAAAAATAAATAAATAAATAAATAAATGGAAACAAAGCCAGTTGGTAACACACACTTTGAGCAATGTCCTAGAGGAACCTTGTAAGCAGACACCCAACTCCGGTTAAACATAGAAGAGTAGGGGGGAAATATTAGATAATACTGAAACAGAACTACTGAAGGAATACAGTCATCTGGCTTTGCCTTTATTGCGTAATTCTTTTCAGAAGTATCTTTTGAAAGTATAAAACCATTTCTTTCTAGGTTTCCACAATATCTTTCTTAAATTGTCCTTTTTTTTGTCTAGTATTTCCTTAGCAGTATCGTTACTCAGTTCACCTTGACATTATTTCTTCTGTTGGCTACTGGCCAAGTGGCACACTTTAGTAGTCAAGACACACAGTACTGAAGAAGCGTCTTTCTCGCTCCACTCCATTTATGTGCAAAGGCTGCGATACGTATTTTAGGTTGTTGTCAGAAAAGAAATCCTCTTGCAAGATCCTCCTCAATGCCATCCCCTTAACATTAGTATCTCCTCATGAACCTGCCATTAGTCATCAATGAAATCAGCCGCAGCAACATGAAAAATGACCATATCACTACTTTCAGCATTCATAACTTAGTCTTCACATATTATTTTCCAGCTGCAAGTGTGTCAGCAGAAAACTACTCCCACCTTGTTCCTGGCTGCCTGTCACTGCTCCCTGTGCCTGAGGTATCACCTGCTTCCCTGTTGCCTGACCATGCTGCGGTCCACTCGCCGCCAGAGACAACTGGGTTAGCACAGACCTATGATTTAGCTGTTGAAGCTAGCTCAGTTCATTTTGACCCAAGTAAGCTAGGGTTAACTCCAGCAGCCGCTCACTGGGGCAGTAAGACCTGGGTGAGAGGAGGAGTAAGAAGAGACAGCACTGAGCAGATGGCCGTCTCTGGAGCACAGCTGGAAGGAGGAGAGCACATGAGCGCAGGCTGAGCTTTCTCTCGGCATTTCCTCTGATGGTGGTTGACAGCCAAGGCAGCTGCCACTGCTCTCAACTTCTCTGCGCCTTTCTGCGCCCCCTGACGTACCCCCCAATTGTGCTCGTGTCTCTCCCACCATCCCCAAAAAGTTATTTTTAACCTGGATCGGTTCCCTGATCAGTCACCGCTCAGCTCTGCAAACACTGTGCTGGCACAGCTTGCGAGAATGAAGCGTGGAGGAACGAGCAGGAAGACGGGCGGCTCTGGCAGCACCACTGAAAGCTGCTCTCCTGGAGCCCCAGCCCAGAAGTCTCCTCGCCTCTCCTTCGTTCACACCAACCTACAAACTTCCCAGGTGAATGGAATATGCTTGTGATATCTCAGACCATAAGGTTTTTCTTTTTTTCTTTCCTCTATGCTGCCTTAAGAAAGTTTTTAATTGCAGTATTTTGTGTGTTGGTGTCATGTTAGGTTTAACAAGCTAATCCCTCTCTTACTTGTGCAGTTATCACCTAATATTTCAAGGCAACAACAGGACATTTTTCAGAAATACATTTGATCATCTTAAAAAGATATAGCCAAGGGGAAACAGTCTTACATGACAGGCTATAAATCAACGTGTTAGACAAGTAATTTTAAACCACAGGAGGAAGAAAAAACCAAATCTCACTGTATCAAGCCAATAAAAACCCTGTAACACTGACTCTAGAAGATATTGGACCTATTCCATAACAACTATATTTCTTAGGAAAATACAGTATTTTGAACTCTAAAAAAGTCTGAACTTGATTAGACTGAAACAAAGGAGAGGGAGGAAAGCAGAGCAGAGGACATGATTCCCCTTATACTTCCTCCACAGTTGCAAGTCTGAGGAAGAAGCTTGAGAAGGCTCAAGCAGATAAAGAAACTGTTCCCTTGACCAAGTCACCCAGTGTTGACACATTTCCTTACTAGTTCCCAGTAATCCTGGCAGTGGATCAACATTCCTCACCTCCCTCCTTCAAGCATTTACTCAAACTTCTAGGAGATTGGTGTTTTTCAATGCTCTCAACCCATGTCACTTGATAGGAGAACAAATGGCAATTGTTTTTCAGGCATTATTATTATTACAGCACATGCTCAGTTGCTTGAATACTATTCAGAGACAGCAATGTTTCCTCTGAGATCTTTAAGGGTGCAAAATATCAAGAAACCAATAAGAGACAAGTAATCACTTTTCTTCCTTGAGAAAACATATTCTTAAAAGTGAGGTCTACAGCAAAATCACACTGGGCAAAATTCTTCTCAAATAGCTTTGACGGGATAACACTGGTAGTAAAAAGCACAATGCTACATGGCCTGGAAGGGAGGCTTCATAATACAGCATCCCAGAAACTAAGACTCTACGATGTGCAGTAGTGCACTGGTGAACATCTCAGTTTCTGGATGAAGTAAAAAAATACAGTTTCTATGCACCTGTTCTACAAAGCTGCCAAAGGTAAAGCTATATGTCTGGTTAGGCAATCAAGTTCCAAGTTCCTAAATTTCCCCTATGAGAACTGGGTGGAGACTACTCCTACTGGTTTCTAACCTGTGTGCGTGTTGCCAAGTACTGTTAAACAGATGTCATTGCATCACATCACACTGCAGGTTCATGAGAAGATCTGTGTTCGTATTCTTTGAGCATGCTAAGCCCAAAACAAAGCTAAGCCCCCATGGTAATGATACATGGAGACGGTCTCTGTATTTTGATGATCGAGTTCATGCTACACCAGTAAACTCTGAGAGGTCATCTCAGAGTAATTTCTATAGCTCCAGAGAAATGCTCTTTCCTCACTTCTACTGTGTGCATCTTACTTGGGCTCCTGTCTGTGTGCACATTGCCTTCGATAATGCTGTGAGACACAGAATTACAGATGCAATGATTCCTGAACGGCAGCGTTCAAGAAGACACTCTGCTTCCAAGGTCAACGTTCACTTCCTGTAACAAGTATTGCAACTCTCTTTTCCATTTCTCCAAGGCATCCATCAGCTCTTGAAATTGTTGACATTATGATTAATTATTTTTAATCAAGTTTTCCAGTGTCTGCCACCACCTTCAGAGACTAACTACAAAGGCCAACGATAAGCAAGCTTAGAAGTATGTGTATATACATACACGTATAGAAGTATGAGTGAAAACCTGAATTTAGGCAATTTTTTTCCACAACTGAAATTTGTAGGATTTATATTCCAGACCATGCAATATCTGAGATGTTGGAACTATCCGAAGTACTGCCATACAAAGAAAACAGTAATAATCATAGTAGTTCCATATGCAGCCCATTACTAGAATGACTATAACGATTCTTGTATATCAATTTTCATACTCAGTTTTCAACTTTCAGCTCATCTCTGCAAAAGGGTAGAACTAAGAATATGGAGTAGAAGTACCCTAACCTGCAGCAATCTGACAGCCTACATCTTAAATAGGATCTATATGCCAAATGAGCTTTCAATGAGTATTACAATGCTCCCATCTAAGCGATCTGTCTGCCAAGCAACTTCTGCATTCTTTCTAACCTGAAGCATATGGGCTGGGACACCCCACCAGCTGACTACTCATTTAATCCTGCTCTGAACATTTACCCATGTCTTCAATACAACCTCAAGCTCTCCTCTGGAAGAACATTAAGTAAGCAGACAGTAAGAACAACAGAGATATCTATGCGAACAATAAAAACACTAAATACCATTATCCTTGTATCTTCTCTGTGCTGCAACCTTCCTACATCCCTACCCTAAGAACATCAGTTCAGGTTGTAATGTCTTCTGGGTAGAGACCTCAATTTTGCAATGATGCTGTACCACACAGCTTTACTGCAATGCCAATATAACAGTGGCTTTGTATTTGATTATCACTGTAACGGAGCAATGCAAATGCGAAACCCAAGATGAACAGTAAAACTCCTGTTAGCGATTTACACTGGTAACACAATCCATTCTACACCAAGCTTTTCCCAAATTCTAACATGCAGGTCATAGACCACAGATCCTGTTCTGCCAGGAAAGGTACCATCATGTTTTCTTATAATGTCATTACAAATGCTTGGAAAACTCTGTGGACACCAACATCATAATTTAGAGAAGAAAGAAGGAAAATACCAGGTATGCTTCAAATTACAGGAATACATTAACTGGTTATTAATTATCACATATAGCTGGATTTAATTGTCCACGTAATCTGAAATCCAAGCTACCGATATTAAATGGATTTGAACAGATCTGCATTTAAGGCCAAAATCTGTGCCAAAACCTAAGTCTAAGTAAATGGACTTAGCATGTGGGTATACTGGTGGAACAGGAGGACTCTTACTGCTCAAAATAAGCAGCAAAGCTCTGGCCTGATGAAATCAATAGGAATTTTACTGCTGATTTCAACAAGGACAGAATTTCGGCCCAAGAATCTTCATCTTCCAGCATGGTGGGCCTGGGGATATGCTCCCAGTCTAGGTAGATGCACAGTTGATCTGCAGTCCCAAACACACTGCTCTTCCCAACTTTCTCAACTCACTGCATTCTGCACAGCAGTGCTCAGAGAACAGAGCCAAGTTCTACCAGAAACTCAGACTGTGCAGGCTCTTCACATTTTGTCTTCTGACTCAAGCATCCAAGGTACCCTCTGTTGTTGCAGGTGGGGTCTGAGGAAGGAGAACACTGTTACTCAGTAGCTGATGAAATGAAAAGGCCTCCCCAACCCCCCCAGCACTTCCTGCAATGCTCCATACACTAAAGTCATATACCACTACAAGCTGGACTGCAGCTCAGTGCATTCCACTGCACTTTGTCACGCTTCCCTGACCCATACTATGCCAAAAATGACTAGCTTTAACAGTTCTCTGGTGAATAAAAGAGCTTTTGCAACTCTGAAACAGAGCTGAGTTTTTAATTCATGTTAAATCTCCTTTTCTGTTCCGAAGGAACATTTTTAATGCTGCCTGTAATTCCTCTTCTATGCTTTTTTTCTTACTTCTGTAGTGACTTTTGTGAAAATAAAGGGAAAAATTCAAGCTGACTAGTTTCTAAAAGCCTTAAAGAGACCTCTAAAATATGCCTGAAGGAAGTAGAAATATGAACTAGCAAAATACGAAGACGAAAAAGATCCACATCATGTTCATATAAATCTAGAAATACAAGGCAATGAGCCAGAAGATTCACAAGACAGCTACCATAGAGAACAAAATCCAAAGTACAGCTGGACTGTCTAAACAAGCATAGAGCAACATTATCCAAGATTTGCACATTTACTGTTTATTTACTCAGTATCCAACTAAGCACAATCTTGCAGAATAATACAGACTGCTCCTGCAAACATCCCTTCTACTCAGATACTCTAAGCACTTATAGTTATAGACTATGCCCTAAGAAACTTTCCTTTGTAATCTCGTATTCAAAACCCATGCCTACGATTGCCAAAAGAACATGATTATGAGAAAACTGTAAAACTAATGTAAGTACTTAACAGAGTAAAGTGCTCGTTATGTCAATGCTTGGCTCCCTTCCGTAGCAGAAGAATACCAGCATGTTACATGTGCACCCAAAAAAGGATCCCGTTTCTCTCCAAGCCAGTTAGCTTTGCTCAGCACATCAAGAACTGTTGCCGGTTCCAGCCCATTTTTGGAACAGAGGGGTTTGCTATCCAACCCCATCTCCAGGCTGACCTGGAAATATGCCTGCCCTGATTCCTACTCGTGTATGGAAATAATAAAGCTTTTTTTTTTTACATGAAAAGCGAATCCTTTGTTTTTCCAAAAGCAAGAACAGCCATTGCAACAAGCATAGAAGCCAGGCGTTTACAATAGAGGAGGGTGTTACCTACAAGTACAAAAAGCAATTTAGCCTTGTGAGCAGAGCATGTGGGCAGGATGAGGGGTTAAGCATGACTTTACACAGCAAGCACACAAAAAACACTGAAAAGAGAGAAGTGGGGAGGAGGAAAGCAAGGCAACCTGGAGCTTTTAAATTCAATAGGCTGGGAAGGTGGGGCAGACGCCTCTCCTCCTCTGCAGTGCCTGCCAGCTAGAGCGAGCAGCAGTCACTCACTGTTGGGGGACACTGCTGGGAACCCCATGCTGCTTTCCCTGGTGTGCAGGGAGCAGCTCTGGCTCAGGCTGCTGGTTTTTTTCACGCTGCAGAGCTGAAGAAAGGGACTTTTCTAACACCCAAGCACAAGCCCTCGCTGAATGTGCACTGGCTTTGGTCATGCAGGCGGCTTGGGGGATGAGAGACCAAAACAGCACTTCAGTGTGTATGATTAGGATTTTCATCCTCAAAAACTACATCCAATTTTCAAGGCAGATACTTCATTAGCACTGATGTTCCTCCAGTTAAAACAACCAGTTTGCTACTAATGGCTGAACGCAGCACTACCAGCTCTGTGACCTGATTGCCCTCCTCCTCCCCAAGTAAATGCCAAACATCATCCTCTCTGCTCATACATCCACTTCCCACTTTTTAGAAGGAGCTTCATCCTTGTCATGCTTCCCATTTGCCCTCATGATTGTCAGTTATCACACTCCTGTCAGAGTTTAAACCTCAGCAGTAATACCTCCTCTATCCATTAGCTGCCACGATCTGACAGTCAAAAAAAAAAAAAAGGGGTGGGTGGGTAAAAATAAGTTCCATTGAGCCTCTTCCCAGACTGGGAAACCACAAAACTACTATGTGAAAGTGGCAAAACAAACCAGATCTGTGGTCTAGTGGCAGGGTTTTCTCCAAATTCATGGACTCAAAACTTTGTGTGCAAGGAGGGTTGACGGTGCCCTGCTAGTTTGACTCAGGGTTTTGTCTAGTGCTGGGCAATGGTCCTATTTTAGGGTAATGGGAGAGAGGAAGAGAAGGCAGTTTTATGCATAGCTGAAAGTAAGATCGCTGGCCTCCCCTACATGCTGTGCTAATGCTACGGCTACTGTTGTTTGGCCTGTGTAGGGCAGGGTGATGACTGAATTCAAACTCCAGTAGACAGTGGAGAGCCTGGGAGCACAAACCCTCCTCCACAAGGCAAGAGGAAGAAAATGGCTCTTTGCAAAAAACCAAGGAATCCTGTTAAACACAAAGTGCTGCTATTTGCCCAAAATAGCATTCCTGGAGATGCTGAACAATTAGCAGGACATTCTGACCTTCCCAGGAATCCGGGAGAAGGCAGCTCCAACACCGGAGCTCTGCCACAGAACGTGCTGCAGCTCAGACTCTCCTCTGCCTCCTGAGCAGAGGTGTTCCAGGCACAGGGGGCAACAGCTTCTCCCTGGCAGTAAATCTGAGCACCCATTTCTGTGTAAGTGTAGAGCAGGGCCTGCAACAGCAAGTTTTCAACCTCCAGCAGTCTCTAACGCTTACGTACCACAGGAAAGTTCCTGGAAAAGTGGAACTGATTTGTTACAGAAGATTTTACAGCACCAAAGTAGTACTGAAAAATACTTTTTCTAGGTTACTTTCATGTGGCTAAAAACCCTGAAGGTTCACTTCTTAGTAAACAGAGAGATGGGGGGCGGGAGGAGGCACACCAACGCAAATGAAAATTCTTGTGGCTTGCTTTTGAATTTTCTGGCACTTCACAGCGAAGTCCTGCTTTTGTAGTATGGGGAGCTGGCTCGCCACATGCCCTGGCAGAGATCGATGACTTTTGCCCACTTGTAAACTCCTTCTAGGCTCTAGGTCTTCAATTTGCACTGTTGAGCACTGCACCGACATCTCTCCACCATTTGCATGACAGCAACACCACACACGTGTTTCACAGGTTCTTCATAACACACCTTCAAGAAAGCACTCAATGAACTTAGTGCTTGCATTAGAGAACATAATAAAAAGATTTTCAGAATGGGAAGGATGGCCAAGGTGCAAGAAACGCTCACAGGAATGAGATGGAAGTGAGCTCCAGCAGAGCAACTGCTGGAGCACTTGAAAGAAAATTCTGCCTGCTCCAGCACATAGCCAGCTAGTCGCTACCACGTCTGGGCAGCACACATTACAGAGGCAATCGGGATCATCTAAAAGCACAATCAAGACTGGACACTCTGAAAAAACAGGCTCCAGCAAGGGGGAATGCATGTCTCTGGAGAAAATTATTCAGCACTCATTTGGAGCCAGGACAAAAAGAGCCCATATGGAGTGGATTTGTCTTGATTCAAAGATCTCTGTCATACAGCCACAACTTTTTATATTTTTAATTGGGACAGCCAGAGATTTTTCTGGTTTTGTAAACCAGGATACCCTGCACATACTAATATTTCCAAGGTTCCAGTTACATTGATTAAATTAGATTTTATGCACCTTTATCAGGCTGACATCTGTCAGGAACGTGGAGTGAACACAGCGACTGTGGCAAAGCTGGACGAAAAGCATGAATGGGGCAGGTGGCTAGTTTAAGCACAGACTATGGAGTCCTGACACTGAATGGAAGAAAAGATGCAGAAATGAAAATATATGGGGTGTGCTGTCAAAGTCACATTACAGTTGCATCTATAATTCTTTAGGATGTCACATCAAATCTAAAAAATAAGGTTGAAGTCTATAGAAGAGTTCTTTCTTAATAGTTTGCAATTATTAAAAAAAATTAATTAATTTAGGGTATTCAGAGGCACATGGAAAAAAGCATGTAGGAGGTGTTGAATATTAGTCATTCAAACCAATGGAGCAGAAAAAAACAGTGCCATAGGACAACAGGTGAAGGAAGGTATAGACTTGAATAGCCCTGAAGATATTTAAGAGTTGATACAGTGGAAGAACAAAACAAACAGGGAGAGAAGGAAGCTGCCGAGCAGCAACGATGATCTCCAAGTCTGTGCTGACATTTTCTTCTGTTTTGAAATAACCCACATCCAACAGATTCATAAATGGTGGATAAAATCCAAACCTAACCATATAAAGACTTATACAGGAGTAACTTTACACTGCTAGTTGCCCTACTGAAGTCAAGGGCTTCAGTAGGGCAAGAACTTAACTATATTATCACCTAGTGTCATCAGTCTTCTTTCTAGCATTTTATATACATGAGGAGTAATACACTGTATCTTTGCATGCTTAGGCTGAAATGAGTAATTTACAAATCGTGCATTAGAGTAACACAGGATATAGAAAACAGTTGCAAAATGTTTGGTCATTCAAGCAATCTACATTTAAATCTCAACATTTTTCCATTTACATTGCATTTATACTTCTCTAAATGCATAGATAGAATTATTTTCTAGAATTAGAATTAATTAGAATTAATTTCTCCAGAATTATTTTCTCCAGAAAATAATATGTGTCGCAGTAACAGTTTCACGTATGCACACATACGCTGATAACAATTAAAGACAAAGCAGCATAGAACAGTTATTTTCACAGGCTGTCCCTGCTATAGCCGTTACCTGATTCACAAAGTTACAGGTACACAGTGTTCTTTGGCTTCAGCTTTCTGAAATTAACTGACCTAGAAATAATTTTTTTAAAAGTATTTTCATATCCTCTCCTGTTCTCTTCACCCTTCACCTCCCTGGGGAAATATTTTTAATTGCTTGGATTCAGTTAAAATGAAGAGCACAAGCTTCTCATCAGGAAAAATCCATCCCTTGCACTGCAGGGAAGCAGAACACAGCCTCAAACATTAGAATCTTGTTTACTTAGACTGAAAACGAAATCTTCAGTGCAGTACCAAATCCTATGGATTAAGTTCTTTGCAAACAGCTGGTACCATGCAAATATTGCAGTCATCATAATACATATATGCACACATGCATCTCTTGGGTGAAACGTAATTTCTATGTGTCAGTTTGCATACGAGAAGTTTCTTGTGAACTGCCAGTGACAGTCCAGATGGCAGGACAAGACCATTAGAACAAAACTAGTTTTGCTGTGCTGCAACCATAGCGGGGTGACCCCTCAAGACCAGAGCTGACAGAACCACCTCAGCAGAAGCCACATGGTATCAGGGAAGACACATCAGCTGCCAAGTAACATGAAGTCAAAAATATTCCAGCAGCAACAGTATTTTGGGTGACCAGCAGCGGATGTGTAGAGCAGGCAAACAGCAAGAGGTTGACTGGTTGACTTTCACCAGGCTTTTACTCAAGCATCTTCTGAAGATGGGAAATTGGGATCCCTTGCAAGTCTGGACAATACAAGCCTGCTGCTGCTGTGGTAGGATAACACCAAAGACCACAATGCCACAGCAACTTCAGCCTGTATTTTGGTAATCAATATCAGAGGCATTTTTGAATTTAATTTTTTTTTTTCCAAAAAGCTAGGGAATGATGAAAATCTAGAAATAAGGACCAGCATTTTCCACTCTAAGTCTCAGCTCCAAGCAACATAAAAACACCAGATCTAAGCTACATTCACAATTACATTATGAACATAAGCAGAAAGAGTGAAAAAAGTGGGATGTATTTCACATGCTGTACACATTCTTATGTAAGGATAAGGCCCAAATTAACACAAACATCTGTAGCTTTAAGCAAACAGACAGGTTGTCTGTCCCTCCTAGAATTTACTAGTGCAAACTGCATTTGTTCCAGCAGTACCTGATTGTGAAACACCTACTCTAGAGTAACTGTATGTGTAGTGAGGCAGCTTGCAATCCAGCCAGAATTCCTTCCTAAGTCAAATAAAGGAAAACCTGGGCCTGCCCAGCTGTTTGTTAAGACAGAGTTTAAAAAAAAAAAAAAAAAAGGCAATAATGGGGAATTAATGGACATACCCAACGAATGAGAAAACCGGCAGCTGCCATCACCAAGAAAATTTGACCTAAAGGTCTCTTTCATGTCTCTCCTTGCCTATTTTAGACAGCATTGCATACACTCATTTTTAAGTCACAGAGACAGCCAGCACCCAAGGAACAAAGAATATATGTACTGGGGCCTGATTTATGGCAGGTTGGGGGGACACACAGACAACACATATGGGACGTGGACATTATATAGGAGTCACCACCACCACAAGCAGCTGCTGAGCAGGATTTGAATGCTGTGCCCAAGGGAGCACCAACAAGCTGTGGTCTGCTTGAGAGTGACATGACCAACCTCACAACCAAAAAGCACTTCTGCTGCATTTTCTAGCACATAACCATTCACCTTCAGAGCAACAGCAGTGTAATCCTCAGTCCCTGCCTCCTGGGCATGACCATGCTGGTCACTGTTTCTCCTTCCAACAGGGGTCTGGTAAGAATTCAGCCAGCATCTTGAATACTTCCAGAAAACAGACACGCAGTTGTAATACTACCATGCTTTCAGGAAATGCAGTCACAGTAACTTCATTCTGTCCTTGGGCAAATACGACAATATCTGGCAATGATATTTTATAAATAAAATGGAAGAAAAAGTAGCTTAGTTCCCTTCAATTTATCAGGTTATATTATGCAACTGAATGCCTAGCTACACTTTTGTAATTTAAATTACTACAAGCTCATGTACCTGGTGACAGTATTAGTATTTCTACACAGGGTACAGATTAAATTCCCCATGTTTTTTCTTCCTGTTAACTTAGTTTCAGTTCTGCTCATCAACTAATTTCAAAATGTCTGCAAAATAATTTTTCCTGTGGGTACAGCATGAAAAAAAAGTGAGGAAAAAGGACTGCCATTGTTAAGTTACTCTGTATATTTGGCCATGCTTTAGGGAAATAAAAAAGAAAAAGATTTAAAAAAAAAAAAAAATCACTCCACACAAGTATGGCACATACCTGTATATCACATGAGAAGCATAGACTTTCATTTGCATTCTACTGATATTCCATTAGCAGCTTTAATATAAGCTTTTATTTAGTTTAGCAACTATCAGGAAAGTATTCCTAGGTTGAATTAAATGAATTCCAAGTGCACATCTTGGATTACCTCTAAGGACTGTAGCATGCAAAAGCCTTGTATCCAGTCCTTCTACTGAAACCTCTCTGAGTTTAAAAGTGTCATTCCTTTTTTCTTGAGAAAGAAAAAAAGGCCAACCACAAACACAACCAAAAAATACACACACCCCCATGCAGAGATGCTATTTTTCAGTCTCAGCATAAAATCACATTGGTTCCTCTCAGATACAAGCTGAAAAGAGCAGCAGAGATTTAGGCTGAGAACAACAAAAAAATGCAAAAGGAACAGTTACACCCTACTACTATTGTGGTATCAACTTCCTGTTATAATAATGGCAATCTTTACTTTTGGTCACAAGGGCTTTTTTTATTCATAGACTGAAGTTAATGCTTATGCAGAATTTTTAGTGACTGTGAAGCCATTTCCTTTTTTATTTAAAAAAAAAAAAAAAGAAAGCATAGCTCAACCTTCTTCTGGCAATTAGATTTTAATAAATACAATTTAAGTATCCAATGCAAGTTAATCCTGCACCCTGTTAAAATATATAATTTTAGACTTTTATATTAACTCCCAAGCTTCTAGAATGATTATGGCATGAGGAATAGGGGAGCATTAGTTTAACATAACTCAAGATTCACACTTATCTGCAGTTGAAGTCTGGCATCTGATTCCTGTTCTGTCATTTCAAACATAATCCTATTACCAAGTTGCAATTTATTCTATAGTTTGCCAAAGAAAAAAGCAGACTAACAAGAATAAAGGGCAGAGTTTAAAACATACTGCAGTCTTGTTCAGTGCCATATTACTGCCCAGCTGCCAAGAAGCCACATCTTGTCATGTGAAGGAGCACATGCAATCACCTACTGCCAAGGAGTATTTCCACCACCACAAAAATGCAAAGGAAAAGGCAAAATTCTTTTTCTTCCTTCTGCAGGACAAGAGCATACTCTAAGCCACACTCACACAGAACAAGACCAAGGGCACCTTCCCAAATATATTGCAGGAACTGTATCACGACACAGAGGATTTAAGTATATTCAGACTAAGTGTCATGAAGAAGCGACAGCAATGGAGGAAGACTGGAGATAAGAGAAATGGGATGGAAGAGAGAGGTGTCAGCAGGTATCAGCTCAAAAGCAATCCTCGCCTCTTGCTTTCAGCCCCTGGAAAGCTATGACTGACTTTTTCTAAAGCAACTAAAAACTGAAATGACTTAAGGGGCTAACTTCAGGCGTACTGGTGGGAAAATGCATTACCTCACGTGCTTTGATGGAAGAACACTGGATGATACTGGAAACTTCTCAGAAATGAGAAAAAGGTTGAAACCAAAAAGGAAGGTTAGAAAGAAAAAGGTTACGAAACAAGCTCTGAACACATCTAGCAAAGAGAAGAGAGAGTGAACAACTTACCTTCAAATGAGGGAGGCAAACGAACACACAAGAGACTATCGGCCTGAATTATCAAATCTACTTCAGTTGCTAAAATAAAATCCTTCTCCTGCATTCAGCACTGAGTGCCCTCATTTGAAGCCCTCTTTTTTCTCCTTGTAACCCAAAAATACTTATTTCCTCCTGACCTGCAAGATAGCTTGTAATGACTCTTGCCACCTTTAACATATGTCCTACAGAATAACCTGAGCAATCTTGTAACAGCTCATTCTTCAGTCATTTTTCATTAACAAAATAATCAGGACCGAAAACACCCAGAAGATGACTAAGATGTTCATCCTGGAGGTTTTGGAAAATAGCTGGGCAAGCAGAACTCTCACCACAGGTGAAGTTTACCCAAGCAGAAGACAAAATTTTGTTACAGGACAGGCCAATGTTATGAAATTAATTCCTCCATTTGCTCAGGGCTATTGCAAGATTTGCTGCCCTTCACCTCGAAGGCAAGCTGTCTTTTCAGACTTGTCCTCTTAACAAATACATCACAACAGATATTTTACTACAAGCAAAACTCCAGCCATACATTGTCTGTTACCAAAACAAAACTTTGCATTGTTATCTGCTTCTTCTCACCACTCCAATGATAGGATGAAAAGTCATACTGCTCAGTAAGACACTGCTAGATGGCACATGGATTCTATGTGAACAAGCATGACCTAAAACCCTATATAGAAAAGAAAAACCACAATACTAATTCCACATGCAAATACATAAAAATGACTTTCTGCCCAAGCTCTGCTTGGCATAGCAGAATTTCCCTCACTTAAAGAAGAGCAAATATTTGTTCAAATTGAGATAAATACTGTATTCTCCATTCTCAAAGTTTCCCAAAAATCAAGCGGTAGTTCCCAAATCAGGGTAGAATCATTGCCAAATGGGTTAAATAAAAAGGATGTAATCCATGATGAAGAGATCACAAGAATCCTGGAGTGCAAGAAGGAGAATTAAAAAACAAAAAACACCCCCCCCCCAAAAAAAACCACACCAAAACCACCTCACTTCTACAAAGTGAATTCCATGAATCCGATGTAATACAGATGACAAGATGGTCAGCATCATATTCTTAGACACATTACAGTAGCCGCAAACACCATTCCAGTTCCTTGAAAGAAACTATAATTAGCATCCAAAGGACAGATCTTCCCCTTCGGAATCTTCTGATATTGGCACAGGTGGGGTGTACATGTTTTATTACAGAGATATTTATAAAAGCCTCTGGAAAAAATGAAACATAAGGACTTCCCTGCTTCACATATTCACACAGTTATTCAGTGTATAGTACATGATGCACGTTACTGGAGGTACATAGCCTGTAAAAAATACTGAACCATAATTTTTTCTTAAAAACAGCTGCCCAGAAAAGGCACCCTTGCTCAAAGTAAAGAAGTTTGCTTGCGGGGGGGGAGTGATGAGTGTGTAATGTTCCACAGTTCATCTAGAACTGCTGCAGCCCACTCTACATTACAATGTCAGTGGCTGTTTATGCTCTAAGGAAGTACAGTAAGTACAGTACAGCCCATTCAGGTTGCTGGAATGTCACTGATCATATGCTCAATTGCATCTATTCATTAGAAAAATTCAATCCACAACAGCAGCTGCATTTACCACCACACCCCAAACGCCACCCAGTTGCCCCAGGTGATTCCAGCGGTTTACCAGCCCGCAGGACAGACGCTCCATGCTCTTGTCCCTCTGCAGCGACTCTAAGTTACACTTCCACGCCCAAGGAGTTTTATTTACTGAAGAACAGTATATTAGCAGTGCTTTTGGCTTCAAGCTTTTGCAACAAAAAAGGTCCAGCCTTTTGCAGTCATGTTCTACAAGTTTCAAAACAATTTATGCTGCACTAATTATTTTTGATGGAAACTTGCTAAGTAATTACTGTTGAAAGGATGACTTAAGCAAACAACAGACAAGTTACTCCATTTGTTTGAGAAGAACTATGACTAATTATGTGTGTAATTTTGTTTTGTACCTCTTAAAAAAAAAGTGTAAGCCTGGCTTCTTTCAGGTCAACAGCAAAGTCCCCATTAAGTTTTGGGGGCCAGATTTCATTACAAAATCATAAGCTACACAATGGCTGAAAAGAAAGCTTTGTGAAAGAACACGGGTCCTTTAAAAAGGCACTGGCAACTTCCTAATCAATTTAAAAAAAAAACCAAAAAACCAACAACCCAAAACGTTTTCACATGTAACACCTATGATGACTGTAACTGAAAGACACAAGAATTTTGTATTTACTTCATGAATTACACTGCATTTTATGTATTTGTTAAGTTTACCAGTCAGCTTATAACCAATTTCCTGCCTGTGTGGGTCTTTCATAGAGCAAGAATAAAGTAATAAAATATTATGATGTTTCCTTTTTATTTAATTAAACCAATTTCAATTTCATCTTAATACTTAGAGTCACTTAGGCAGAACAGGGAGCTACAAATCCTACCTTTATGTTACCTAATAGGCAACATCTCTTATAGTATGTAAAATGGTGGTTGTTAAAATCTAACCATGCTACAGATACGCTAGATGAGTGGAGCTAATAAGAGTAATAAATAGAAGTATCCTTTCCCCAGCCTCTAAGATTTATACTCCTTCCTTCTTAATTGTCACTGCTCCCCTTCACCCTTCCAAAAATCCTTATTGTAGCCCAGTAAATAGACTGAAGAAGAATCCTGATCCTTGCATGGTGTCCACCAGAACAGATTACCCACAAGGTTAGGATTACTTTCCAGTGTTCCATCTAGAACACCAAAAAGCATCAGCCCAAATCCAACTTGAAAATGGAGTTCACATAAAATCAAACCGAATAATGCTATAGCCATCTATTCATTCTTCACAACTTCCTAGAATGCCAATGATTAGAGTTTCTTATGAAAAATAGCCAAATTCAGGACACTTGCAGCTGTTAACAGCTGATTAGTGTATCATGAAGCAGGATGAGGAGCTGTAAGACCTTGTACTCTGCAGGCTTGCTGTAGGGGAAGACTCAAGTGGACCATTAGCTATTCATGCACTGAAATCCTTAACCTCTAAACGTTTGCGGGGCGTGGGGGCTTCAGTGCCCATTTACCAACCCCACACTAGCACTGAGTCCAGAGGTAAATAAAACCATCCCCAAAGAAAATGAAGCTGACTTCACTTCTCTGTTAAATCAGAGATCTGTTAGCTGCCTACAGGACTACAGGAGGTGTCCGTGCGGTAGGCATTTAAAGGCTTTGATTCGCAAGCAGGGACAGGGTAGCTTGGGATGGCTGATTTACTACACATCATACTCTGAAACAGTTCAGCATTTGATTCAAAACAGCTCAGGCACCAGGAGGGAAGGAAGAATCTAGAAGTAGTAATCAAGTCTGTCACCCTACACCATGCCATCCCCAGGGCCAGATACCATTCACACCATCTCAAGAAGCTCCATTCATTCACAGCCCTCCAGGACAGCCAACCTTCATATGGCCTAGTCCCACATTAGGAAACCCAGCATTTTTAGCCACAAGACTCCAGTTTTGGAACACCTATCTGGACTCTAGCCAAATGTGATCCTGCTTATGCTTAGGTTTGAACGCCAAGCACACCTAAGGGATAGGCCAAATAATGCTGTCTCCAGGCAACAAGTCACAGCTAGGGAGAAAAGTTAAATGTGAGGATGGAAGGATCATGGCCAGTGAGGGGAAAGAAAAAAAAAACAAACACCTAACCAAAAATGTGCAGCCAAATTTAAGGAGGTAGCAAAAATCTCCACATCGGAGTCAGAACTGGGCTTATTCTCAGTGCTTTATAAGAAGTAATATCGTTGTATGAACGTTGAAGTCAAAATAGCTAAAGATATTAAAAACTTTACACATATAGTGCATTACACTGCCTTTAATACCAAGACATTTTAACAGGTGCTCAGGTATTTCTGTTTTATACATTGGCTTAACATTTCTGTGCTGTAGTGTGCTCAAAGTACTTTCCAAGATTTCAGTTCAACAAGCCTGTTCTGTATGTGAACGATTTGTCCATGTAACCTACCAAATGTGCATTTCCAATCCAGAATCCAGCTGTGCTCATTTAACCTTGGCTCATACGCACAGGGAGTGTTCTCATCCTAAACAGCTAGGGAAATTTAGAGGGTAGAGTTCTAAAAAACACTGTGTGTTCATGGCATGCTTAAGATCAGAGAAAATCCTTGGTTTCTCCAATTAAATAATTCAGTACAATATCTTGGTTCACTGGACTAGGAAGCGTTCAGTTGTACTGCAGCACTTCTCATTGGATCTGCAATCTACTCTAGCTCTGATTATCTCACGTAGCATAAACTCTTTGGAATAGAAACAGCACTAATCAATGTCTATATAGCTCCAGAGAAATGCAGACTGTTTATAATAATGCCTGATGTTAGTTTTGTTATACAGATTCAGAACGTGGTCTAGGAGAGCCAAGAGACTCACACTCTGCCATGAGCGAATGGAGGTTAAGCTTTGAAATCAAGGAAATGCCACCGAAAGCACTTTGGTTTTAAATCTCCCCAATTTATATCAAGGACTATAAATGGAAATGTTTCAGCTTGTCAACAACTGCCATTCAATCACACAGGAAAAAAGTTGTTTCTACAACAATCAGAATCCGAGCCCAAAACAGCACTTCATCTCTAAAAAGCAAAATTTTGAACTATTCCTGGACAGAGGTGAAAGTCAATACCAACACTGGAAGCACATGGAAGACGAATGCAGCTCAACACAAAAAGACCATGTTCTGCACCAGGTGAATGGTCTTTGAATTAAGAATACGTTCTAGCATCAATCTTGGAATGACAAAAGCAAGCATCTCTGTGCCAAGTCTCTTATCTGAGACAGGGCTACCACCTCTTGATAGAAGCAGAGAAGGTAAGGAAGAAAAGGTGTGCGCCCAACCACTGCTGCTTGCCGAACATCTAGCCAGTTCCACCTGCTTCTGGCAAACCACAGGTGGGCTTCTTCAAAGACCATATACTGTCTCTGTCATTTCTTTAGTTGCTTCTGACAGTGAACTGAGCTTAGATGTGCCAGACAAAATTCCACCCTATTACTCATAACTAAGGCTTGTTCCAGTATTGAAGGGAAAAAAGAAGAAGAAAAAAAAAAGGAAAAAAAAAAAAAAGAAAAAGACACGCTATCCCGTTCAGCCTTATATATTAACTGGAGAAATCATAAGAGAATCACAGAGGTCACCATGACCATCTTTAACATGAATTAACCCCATACTAGGCACGTCTCTCAACAGCAAGTCCATCTACTCTGCTAGTCATACAGCAACACGACTGCCAGAAGAAACAGTGCATTTTGTCAACTGGCAAGCTTGGTAACTTCCACCAAAATCCTTTCCTCAGTCCCAAGTATAAACTCATTTTGAAGGCAGTGACAATCCCCCTCCAAACTCATACGTACCTGATCGCAACCTGCATTCACCAGTTCCTGGAGCATCTGCCTGTTTACTTCAACAGCTGCTGTAGTGCTCGACTCATTAGCAAAAGGCAGCAAAGAGTATCTAATTTCTCGCAGAGCTTTCTGATATGGTCCAAACTTAGGTGTTTGTCTCATCTGCTGCTGCCTTGCAGCATCCTTCCCTATCAAAATCTTAGGGTCCAGAGAAGTTTCACTGCCTGGTCCAATAGGTAGTCCCTGACCTGAAGATTTGGATGGTTGCTTTAAACCTTCTCGAATCTCTTGTAACCTTTGTCTGCTGTTTCCAGAATATGTCGTAGCAGGAAAAGTCTTTGGCCTCATTGTTAATCCAGTTTTCTCTGAGCATAAATACAGCTTTATTCTTAGTTTTTTTAAATTACTTTATTTTGAAAAAGTGTCGCTTGATGGTATGAATTTCTCGTAAACATAATCCTTCGACGAGCAAAAGAGAAGGCAAAATTCTCAAGAAACTTCTGCCAACGTTTTACTTCAGCTCATGATCTTCACGCTTCCTACAGAAAATGAAAATCCTTGGAATCATCATTTTGCAGAATGACAGTGTCTGAAACAAAAGAAAATAGAAAGTACATGCAATTAAGTTGATACTGTAAATGCCTCTGAAGGGACAGCATGAAAATTAATCAAGTGAAAGTGAATCAGTTTAACCTATTAAGCTGTCACAGCTGGATTCCCTTTAATGATTTTCACTTTATCTGTTTTCAAGAATAAGATTCCAAAAGGCTTTCTCAACATAATCAATAAATAATCCCTTTTTCTTTGAAGTTTCATTTTCAAAATAAATGAAAATAAAATCCTTAAAAACTACAACATTTAAGAATTTTACAGTACCTAACTGTTCCCACCCAACTGCATAACCAAATCCTGGACAAGCCTTTCCTATTTCATAATTAGGGAAGAGTATGCTCATGAAATGTTTTTGCCCCCACTTAAGATTTTGTTTGTTTTACACTAGCTGAGCTCAGTTTCAGAAGTTTATGAAAAAGATTTATAATGGAAATATTGATGACTCTAACCATAGCAACTTCTACTATTTCAATAACAAAGTGAATAACAGAAAGACAAGATATTCTGCCTTTCCACATGAATATCTTAGCAAAGCGTGAAGGTAAAAATTCTCCCCAGATCTGGAAGAAGGAAGGGGGGGGGGGGGGGGAGGGAGAGAGTATATGATATTTCATTAGCTGTGCCTAATAGGGTAGAAAGGGAAAAGAGGGGTAGATGGAGCTACTCAGTAACAGCAGAAGAGACAGAACCAGCTCAGTTAGCATCCCAACATAGAAAAAATAGAAGACACTGAGACAGCTTTATGCACCTCTTCTGACATGTAGCTGAGAACAACTATGCAGCACAGCCAAGCTACTGTGCAACTTGCAATCTCCATGCAGCATGAAGTTACAGCAGGAATCCTACCTTAACTAAGTCTTTGTGGCAACACTATAATAGAAACATTAAATAATGATGCATTCGGAAGAGGATTCAAAAAATAGCTTAATCAGAAATGTCATCTCGCTGTTGATGCTGTTTACACAAGTTTGCTTCTGCTGCTGCTATTAGCACTTGCAAAGTGACTCCTCAATGGTGCTCAAGCCACTTTGTTGGGAAGGTTAGAATTTTGTTCAGTTGTTTTCAAATCACAAATACAGAAGATGGTAACACACCGTATGTTCCTGTCGCTCACTCAGAAGTTGACTGGATTTTTTTTTTTTTAAAAAGGCACTGCACTTCTGATCATAGCACATTCATCATTGGAAGGAGTTTCTCCAGAAAGTATTGTTCTTTATTTGCACATGCTCATACTAAAACTCAACTCATTGCGAAAGCTCTTCCTGTGATAGCTATAGTATTTCCCAACAAAACAACCATTTCCATACATTTACTATCACTCCTCACCACCAAGCAAACAGCTTACTATTGTGAAGGCCAACAGAATCTGGACACATTCACCGCTGAAGCCCATCACCACTTCCTCATTAGTCCAGAGTCCACTTCAAGATTTCCTCTACAACCAAGGACTGAAAAGCAACAGTGAAGTCAGACCCTAGACTCTTTTACGATGGTTCACCAGTCTGAAATGCAGGAGGACAGATTAATCACTTGAGATAGGGTCTACATGTTATGTTCTTACAATGCATGCCATATATTCCTCCACATCTTGGCTGAAAAGTAGTAGAACTCTACCCTGAAAGCTCTAGGATCAAACTACTTCAGAACACACAACGAAGGGCACCCATGTCAACCTCTTTTGCTAAGATTTAAATGCTCAGTTAACTAAAAGACACCAATAATGTATTCGAGGTCTTAAGCTCCTCTGCTCGGTACTCTCTAAGGATATCCCACAACCTTAACTCATACAGGACTGAGTGACATTAATGCTCACATGCACATTGGACAGGGTTTGTCACTTATTTCAAGTGAAGTGCTAAAGCTGTTCACCTAGATTTTGATATTTCCACAAACAACAAATCAGCTATTAGTCAATAACAGGTAAAGTTTTCATTGTTCTCAATGAAGACAAAAGCAACTGAAGGATCCCAAGAATAGAATTTTGTCTACTTAGTCAGAATATAGCAAAAGATTGGGAAAAAAAACCAAACAACACAATAGTATTGCAGCCTTTTTAGGATTACATCATAACTAGCTAGTGCTTAAAAGATACAGAGCAATTAATTGGTCTATAACTCTCTTCTCCTGACAGCAGCAGGCACCATATGGCTGGGTTTGGAAATCTGGGTTGTTCTTCCTTTTCGGTCCCTGTGCCAATCCTCAGGCCTGGGACGCGCTGGAAAAACTCACCACCCCCCCCCCCACCTTCTTGCAGCAAAGGACTGCTTTCCCACTTACACACATGCTTCACATAAAGAACTTTTGTGACCTTTAGCCTAAGCTCAAGTCTAATAATGCTAGGTCAAGCCAGCTGGCAACTTCCTCAGCTTACATTTACAATACTGCTAAACCAGAAAGAAACATTGATCATTTAGACAGTATGAATGAGAACAGCAACAACAGTAAGTACTGGAGCTAACTGAAAACGTGTTTCATATTTTGGAGAAGGGTTTTTTAACTAAATGTGTAAGATAAGCCAAGAAATCGGAACATTAAATATTACAGATGATTTACAAAGAAAGACAAGCTGCCTGCTTTTTAAAATCTTCCTGTGATTTGCATATTTAGCAAGAAATAAACAGGTTGTATGCTCTAAAAGATATGTAGTGTGTCTAATTCTGCCTAAGCATTTCTGACTGTACATCTGGATTTGGAGTTATCCAAATCCTTCTAATCTGCACCTTTCCTACAGCATGAACGTATCAATAGCCTTCCTGCCATCACGAGAAATGATTTTGCAGAATAATTTTTGAGCTTCAAGCCATTCTGACTAAACAATCCTAAGCTTTTTTTTCCCAAATGTTATACATTCTGCACTAATTAGAAGCTTGTCCATTATCCTGAAGATATAATATTTCAAATAAGCGCAGCATTACTTTAATTGCATCAAGTCAGAACAATTTTTGAATAACTGATTATATTTCTTCATTTGAGAAATACCAGTAGCTGCTCTGGCAGCAAACAACCAAGCACACTGAAATTATATGCTGATGTCTTGCATCCCAGCAGCACTAGCTATTCATGCTCCTGCTTCTTCATTCACCAACAGGCTGCATGTGCCAGTGGCTCAGGGGAGCTGGGACACAGGCAAGAATCTAAAGCTCAGCTATGTTTCAAGAGCTAAGTCCCAAGCCCGGAGCTGGCGAGCTGTTTCCCAGTCTATAACCATGCAGGCACTGTAGTGAGCTGAACTAGCGATCACTGCAGAACGAAGGAGTAAAGTTTTAAGAAACTGCTACAAGTGCCTTCCCTCTCTAAGTTTACAGGCATTGCTTTGGCTTTTTTGGATCACAAATTCACGGAAGCAGGGACCATCCACTTTGTACTGGAGGTTTAAGATTGTCAGGGGATGCGGTGTCAGGAATTTCATTATTATACGAACCCTGCTCCCCTTTATAAGTGGGCACACGGTGAAAGTGAAAAGAAATGAAGTGAGGATCTTCCCCAAAATCATTCCTCCTCTCCTTCCTCCTGCTAACAAAAACTGTCCCAAAAGTAACTCTGCCCACGTCCCACTGACAGCTATAAGCACTGGCCCAATCCAGCACTGTGGGAAACAGCTCACCTTCCCCATCCACAGCAGACCAGCAGTAATTGACCGCAGAGCCTGGACACTCCAAATACGCTTTTTTTGCGTCATTTGCGCGAGTGCCTTTGCCGGGGAGGGGGGTATTTCAACACGCACACCGCTCACGAGGCAGGAGAGAGGGTGGCGAAGTGCTCGATTTTGGCAGTGACCTTCAACTGCCTGGGAACAGCAGGGCCCCCGCCGCAGCCGGACGGGACCCCGCGGGCTCTGGATGCCCCCGGCCCTCGCCTCCAGAGGCGCCCCCCTCCCCGGCGGGGTCTGGCCCAGGGTCCCCGCCTCCAAGCCCCGTGCCGGCCGGCGCCCCAACCCCTTCTCCCCCAGCCCCAAACCCACTCCTTTCGCAGGCAGAAAGCTCCCAAAATAAACTCCGGCCATTTACCAGCAGCTCCGGCCTGCTGGGGGACCCCGCAGAGCCGGCCCCCACGGCGGGGGGGGAGCCTGCCCGGCCTGGGGCAGCGGCCTCGGGCAGGCGGGCGGGACCCCCCTCCCCCTCCCGCCAGGGCTGGGCTGTCACACGGGTGTCCGGAAAATGTCGGAGGGTGCGGGCAGGGCGCCGAGGCTGCCCCGGGGAGGGGGGCACACGGACGGGACGCTGACTCCCACTTCGAGGACCGATCCTCCTTCGCGCCCCCCCCCTTCTCCACACGACTTCCCCTTCAGGGCAGAGCGGGGGGGGGGGGGGGGAGCGCTCACACCCGGGGTTGAGGGCAAACCGCCGCGCCCCCCCCCCCGCTTTCCCTCACCTCCTCGGGGCGCCCGGCGCCGCCGCTCGCCTACCGGCTGCCGCCGAGAGAACGGCTCAACGACGGCGACCGCGACGGCGCTGACCGACCTCCATCTTCCCCCCCGGCCGTCCCGGGCGCCGAGTGCGGGGCGCAGTCGGGACATTCGCTACATTGTTGGCATTCCATTCGCGTCACGTGACCCGCGGCGCCCGCGTCACTCCACTCCCCCCCCCCCTCCCGCCGCATACCAGCGGGGGGAGGGGCTTCCCGGGCGGCAGGGCGGGAAAGGCCGTTAAGGGTTGTCGCACCCTGAGGGGGGACCGGAGGGCGGAGGGGAGGCCGCCCCCGCGAACGCGGGGGCGGCCTCCCCTCCGCCCTCCGGTCCCCCTCCGGGATGCCCTTCCTTAGCTAACTTGTGTTTTGCGGGGAGGTGGGGAGGGAACGGCGCTGCCTCCGCTCGTTGAAGTGCAAAGGGATGAGGTAGGCGGCTTGGAGGTGCCCGTCCGCTTGCCCCAAACTCATTTTAACTGGGAATTTTGAGGTGATAATCTTTCCCTATTACTCCTTCTGCGCCGAACTAAACCCCTCCGCCCCCCCCAAAGTAGCAGGACTATCAATGCCTATTTGGGCTTTTCTTTTGATCTCTGGTCTCCTTTTTTTTTTTTTTTTTTTTTTTTTTAGGTATTTGACTTATTTTTCACGTATTTTATCGTGTCAAGGGGGCTGTGAGGTGCCAGAGGAGGGCAGCCAGGGAATTCACATCTGGATCAAAAATGCAGATGCAAGTTGTAAAGGATTTTTGGATGCAAAGCTCATGTTTGACCTCATGGACAGAGCTGCCTGCATCTAAGCCTGTTTTTCATGAAAGTAGGAATATTCTGATTTTAGATATCTCTTAATAAAGACAATTATCAACAAGAAATAATCCCCACACACACAAATACAGCAATGTTTGGGTCTGGGAGCCTGGCTCTGACTCCTCAGCATGATGGATACGCACACTAGCTATAACCAGCGAACACTAATACAGAGTAAGAACGATAAGAAAGTAAGTTTTCCTATATATATGCATATATATAGGTCGTTAACATGGAAGAAGCCTGCAGTCCTGAAATAAAACTTCAAAATTCTCAAAATTCTGTTGCAAAGCTGGGAGGTGCTCATTGTAGAGGCGCTCTGTTTGGCAGGGAAAATGTCGGTCCTGCACACGCTTAAGGCACATGGTTATCTTTAATCACGCGAGTAGTCCCAGTGCCTTCAACAGGACCAAGAGCGTGTATAAAGAGAAGACTATGCATAACTGTCTTTCCAGGATGGGAGCTATATTTACAGCCTTTTCCAAGCCATGGGGACTATTTTTGTAAGTAATATTACTCATGGGCAGTCCTATCTAAGGATATTTCTCTCAGCCTGTTTATCATAATCCTTTTCCTTTTTTTTAAATGCCTTCTGTGCAAATTGTCAATAGTGCTTATAAATGATGCTGGTTTGGGAGGAGAAGGGGATGAATGTTAAGTGACTGCCAACAGAGTGCTACATTTCATGAGAAAAATGCAGCCTGGTGCACAGAAATTGTTTAGCGTCTCATCTGAGGGCAGCCAGTTACTGTATATAAATTACTGTTGGAATTTCAATAGTGTCATTGACTGGAATATATTGTGGCAGGGACGGGGGAGAGGAAACATCCGACTCTGGGGAGCTAGAGAAACCCATTAGGTTCAGAGCAGATTCCAGCATCGGCAGAATATTACAGGGTCATGTGGTTCATTTTGCAATCTTCAAATACCTGCAAAACTGAAGTAAATTTTAAATGATATGACAGATGCAGCATGGCTTCATTTTCTGAATTACTGCTGTGCTTAACCGATGAAGCATAGCAACATGATTGCCCAAACGAGAGATTGCTCAATGGCTTGAGACCTTTTCCCAACAAAGTTCAGGCTGGTTTAAAGGAACATTGTCGAGATAAAAGTTGCTTACTCTGTGCTAGTATGCTCTTTCGTAAGATTTGGTTGTCATCCACATTTTTAAATCTAGGTAAAACAGATCTTTTCATTTATTTTTCTCCTTTGGAACTGTTTGTTTTCCTTTTGCATTCCAATCCATCTGGGAATGAAACTCAGCTGCACTATTTCACCTCCTGGTTCCAGCCAGCTGCACTTTCCGAATTTCATGCATTTGCAGAGTTGCTGGGTTTGAATTCCCACCAGCAGAGCAGCAGGTACAGGACAGAGGGGTCGAATCCGCTCTCTAGAAAGTACCTGTCTTCCGCTGGTCCGCCACAGATGAGGAGACTCTGTAGACTATTCCTGCTTTTAGCCTTTAGAAACCCAAACTATTAGTTCCTCAAAAATACTAAGGAAATTGAAATCAGTTGGGTTGTAGCGTGATACAACTCTGCTAAAACATGATGTGATCTCTGTAAGTTTTTTGGAGACTACTGTCTATCGGTCAAGTCTTTCCTCCCAACTATCCTCTACACAGTAAGGTATCTCCAGAAGGAAAGATGCTACGTAAAAAGAACAATACAATTTGTCCGTACAAGCAAATCCGTTCACAGACTAGACCATGAGATAATAATCTACTATGAGTAAGGGTCAGTGTGTTTATTCACGGCTCCACTTCAGTGACTGCTGGATCTATGGTGATTGCAGCACTCACCTCCTGACTTGCCTGAGCAGCTGCCAGCCCCGCTGTGTGGGTACGGTGGGAGGGACCACAGCTCCGCCATTTCACATTCTTTCTCCTTCCACCCACCTGAGACAGTGAGGGAAGTGGGAGCTCTCTGCAGCTCCATCCCCTCGCATCTGATGCTGCGTGTCGCCTCATCCCCTCCCCGTACTCTTGTTTCACCGTTAGCTGGGCGACAGTGTGACTCTTTCTATGCTATTGTATTTGGAACCAATTACCAAATCGTGCTGCTAAAAATACTCCTAGCAACCAAATAATTGTGATGTGGGTGGATGAACTTTTTCTTTACACAGTACTGGTAGTCAGTAAAACATTGAACTCCTTCAGGAAACGTGAAAAAGAAAGGTATAGCAAGAACATCAGCAATGTCTAATTCTCTGCTAGTCTTTTTTTCAAAAAGAGGAACACACATGTGAAATTATTATGAACATGTGAATGTAGGTGTGTATGAGCATACAGACACGAAGAATTTGCTGACAGTGACATCCTTCACTAGGACAACATGTCTAGAACAAACCACTGCGACACAAAATGAACAATGTGCAAGGAAAAAGGACTTCGGCAAACATCGCTGAAATGTTCTTGTTTTAATGTATTGATTTTCTTTGCAGAATGATGCTGGGGAATCATTCTTCCCAAATCACTAATGCAAAAACAGTTAGCAACAGGAGTTCTGAGTCCTCTAGCACAGTACAGACAACACAACCTATATGTGAATATAATGTGTATATGTTAAGCAGTGATGGAAAATTACATTTATGGCAGTCAAAGTTAGGCTCATTGCTTCAGTAGTTGGGTGGGTGAAAAAATAAACTCCAACCAAATTCTAACTATGGTTTAGATACGCTTTTTTTTGTCAGGACTACGTCTATGGGATCTATCACAGCGTTCTTTTGGGGCAGCAAAGGTGTAACAAATGTAAGAGCTGGTACTTCAGAAATGCATTTGATTTCAGCACAAAGTAGGTGGAACAGGACAAACCTGACTGGGAAACTGCCCCAGCTTTGCAGAGGAGACAGGAACCCAGGCTCACGCTAGCTGGGTAAGGCATTCTGGATGCTCAGGCTGCCTTTACAGCCCTCAGACAGAAGGTTCAAAACTCTGAATTTCACAAGGACCTGTGTTCCTATGTACTCTGCCCCCAGCCCCACACTTCGTATCAATCATTGACTGCGGCTGGAGCCCCGGCAGCGCCTGAGAGGACTGCAGGAATGTCGTGACTTTGTGTGGAATTTCGCCAGCGCGAGCCAGTTGTGCTCTCCGTTGGGGAACGAAGCGGCCAAATTTTCAAGTCCCTGCAATCAGCTTGATGGCATCACTTTGTTCAGATGCGATGCGGATGGCTTTTGAACAGCACAGCCAACCGGTTCCAAAATTTTAGGAAAAGTTTTTAGGCATCTGTAGGCAGTGCCCTTCCGATCCTGGAGAAAATGAAGGGGGTAATGCAGGACACATGAAGCCCTGGCATCTGGTGAGGGCACCCAGCAACCGTCAATCTGGCCTGTAATTATCTTTTCATCAAAGGCCTGGCACAGTAGCTGTTAGCATCTCCCAGCACAACAATACCCCCACCACAGCTCTGCCCTTCCTGCCACAGACGCCCTGAATGATTCACCCTCCAGACAGAAAGAAAAGGTGTGGGAGGAACACGCGCACATTCAAAGCCCTTGCCTTGGTGCAAGGAGGGAGTCTGGAACTGCCGAGGACAAGGGTAGCTGCCCAAAATGCCTGTGCGGGGAGGAAAAAAACTGAGGGAGCTGTGAGGAACCCCTACCCTGAAGGAACAAATGTGGCACTTTTCCTCTCCAGTACTCTGGAGAAGAAAATACAAAGGAATTCCCAGAGCCACTGGTAGGGAGGTGAGGGTTTGGGACTGGAACAGAATGGAGGGATGGGAAAGTGGAATGGAGGGATGGAAAAGCAGCACCAGAGCACATGGGGAGGAGTGAGCCACGGGTGTAGCCTACGGAGACTACAAGCTGCCCCCTGCCCCGCACACACACACACACACGCCCCGGCGCAAGGGCATTTTGCAACCGTAAGAGACCATCTGAGGCTTCAGAAGGGTGACACCCTACCCAAACATTTCATGTTGATGTGGGAGAAGGGGTGGTAGCCAGGTCTGTTGAGCCAAAGATAGCACAGGTCAGCTTTTCTCCATTCCCTGTCCCACTTTGGGACTGTCAGCAAACCATTTCACTTCCCCACCTCAGCTTCCCTGCCTGTAAGGAAAGAGCAATGATTCCCACGTCTTGGAAAGACTAGAAAATCTCTGGATGAAGAGCTCCTTCTGTGAGCTATCATTACGTTAAATTGATGCCTCAAAGCCCAGTGTCATAATTTAGCGTTAATTTAAAAGAAAGCTATGTTCATTTCTCCGGTAATTCACTGTACCTATTTAGAAGGTCTGGCATTAAAGTCCTGTGTAGCTCTTCCCGTGAGAAAATTATATATTTTTTAAAGCATCTATCAAATTTGCATTTTGCATTAGACTGATCTATCAATTCAAAAACTGTTGGCTGCTAAGGAATTTATATTGTCATCTCGACAATAAACGACACATGTTTTGAAGTGAGTTTAGCAAGGAAAGGATGTCTTTAATATGTTTCAACTGTTAACCTGAATCCAGTGTTTTGTTGTTTTCTGTTACCAACTTCGAGTGCAGGAGAAGAAATCTCCTATTTCCTGTGATATGTTTGGTTTATGGAAAATCTGAACTCTGGAAAGCAGAAAAAATGGTGTCTCATTTCACTGAGAATATAGAAATAAGTTATTTTGTCAGTATAAAATGACACATGCTTTGTCCATTGAGTAGCTCATACATAGGGGAGATCTGAGATTTTTTAGATAAGACCCTGGAAGAAGAGACAAAAATGACTCATGTGGCAGAGACCGCAATCTACTCAAATGAAGCCCAAAATAGCAGTGAACAAAACTTCCGTGAAAATGGGTACTTTCAGATAGTTACCTGCTTGCAGCGAATGCCTGGTCACTAAAGCTAAATGTCACATTCCTCCAAAGCACCGCTAGACACCTCACCAGAGAAACCTGACCGGTAACTGCCAGGGAGTTGACAGGGAGACAAAATGTCCTACAGAGGCAGCAGTCACAGCAGGGGGACGCACACAACTCCTCGGGGTTAGTTAGGAACCCACGTCCATTTGGTTGCAAACCAGACTGAGTCACAGGCTTTTTACCACAATTACTTCTAACCCTTCTCAGAGCAAAAAACAAGACCATTTCAGAAAGCCTCAAGGTGTCCACATCTTAGAAACTTAGCAAGATCCTTCTTGTCCTTCCTTAGGTGGAGAAGGTATGTCTAGAGAGAGTAAATGTACTAACAAAGGATTTCAAGGGCGAGGGCTGTCAGTCCAGTATCCTTGGAAGATAAAACTAGGCAGGCTATCACCATCTCAGCTGACAAACATATAAATGGTTCTCTCCCAGCTAAAGGGTAGAATTGAGTCAGAAGTTAGCGCTTGTAATAGGCTGCCTCATCAACAGCAACACAAGGAAAAGCGATACTTCAGAAAAGGACAAAAAGTGTCAGATTAGTTATCATTTGAACACATTTTGGGTTCCCAACATAATGTGTGGTTTGGGCTAGATGTGGGACTCAGAGGAAACCATTCCTCTTCTGAGATATTGTTGGATCTGCCAGAGCCTGTAAAAGCAGGGAAGTGTAGTTGGAAGATTATCAAAAAAATAGTGACCATGGTAATGAGCTTTGGATCAGATCTTTCAACAAGACTTGGATCTTTCCCTGGAAGCCTTGTTATTATGACTAAATCAGCTCAAAAAAAAATTCCCCCAAAAAACAGCAACAAATTTCAACTGATTGAATTCTGAGAGAAAACTGGACATGGAACAGAGTAAAGGAAGGAACGGGATAGAAAAATGGGCACTGGCATGTGTTCAGAAGTACTATTCATGTGTGTTCAAAGACAATTAAAATAATAGTACAGATGGGCAAGGAAGTACAACCACGGGTAAGAAAAAGACACAGAGTGCAGAGGAAGAGAACTAGACAGATCGCAGACTGACATCAGAAATGCACAAGGAAAAAAGGGTGAGCTAATATAAAACATGGAAGTCAAGCTGTAAGAAATCAAACTATGTGCGTTCATATATTCTAGATATACTGAATAAGACCACAGTGGAAACAGGGATAGATGTCAGCTATAGACAGAAGTGGTGAGCTTTTAAAAAAACCTATTTTCACCTCTGTTTTTAAAAAGTCTGCTTTTGTATTAGAGTATGGGATGTAGGTGACAGAAAGAACCATAAATTAAAAGAAGAAACAGAAGTAAGACCATGCTAATGCAAGGCAAGCACATGTGTGGAACAGCTACTAAACGAGAACATTCCAGGAAAGCATGGGGCAAGTATCAGTTAATCTTGCTGTCTGTGATGGTGCAGTGGAAGGCTGCAAGTGCCCTTAAAAAAGTACATAATAAAGGACCACCTCTTCAGAGCAGACATTGCATCTCTACTGATAAGATGGAGAAATTGAACAGAGAAGCACGGCTAGGCTGCATGAATGTTCCTCACAAGGAACACAGCAATTCAGTGGCAAAGCCAGGACCAGAATCCTCATCTCCTGAATCATGATCAGCAACTAGATCATATTATCAGCAAAAAAAAATTTAAAAA
This sequence comes from Theristicus caerulescens, assembly GCA_020745775.1. Lineage (NCBI taxonomy): Eukaryota > Metazoa > Chordata > Aves > Pelecaniformes > Threskiornithidae > Theristicus > Theristicus caerulescens. The sequence goes on along the minus strand of CM036559.1, from coordinate 112,975,338 downwards.
GGATGCAAAACACGAAGAGGTGAAGGTGATGTCCAATTTCTTGGTTCCAGGCTATTGCCCAGACACAAAGCTGTAGGGGAAACGTGTAAGACTTAGATCTTGCCCTAGATAGTCTGCAGAAATTCAGATCCTCGCTGCTTAGCCTCTCTTTGACACACGGTAATTTTCCAGTGGTGCTGCAAGCCTGTGCTGCGTCTCATTTTCCTAAATAAACTGGCTTTTCACGGTGTCTGTGCCAATCGAGCTGGCCTTATGTTGGCATACCTGCCACATCTGCAAGACGACACTGAGCAGCCGTGCGGTACAGCGGGGCGAGGTGGCAGCCGTGGGCTCACAGCATCTCCTGAGCTCAGAGCACAGCGGGGCTGCGGCACTCTCCTGTCCAAGGCCTACCCACAGCAGTGGCAGAGATCTCCGAGCTCCTGCTGAGCCCAGCGCTCAGCCACCACATTTCTGGCGCTGTAAGAGAGGGCCGGAGAGCTGAGCAGTTGTGTGGTGCAGTTGTGCGGGGCAGGGCTCCAGGGGAAGCCTCACCTGTTTGGATTGCCTGCAAGAAGGAAATGGGATAACATACAACTTGGCAAGGCATCTCAAAGCAGCATAAGAAGCTCCAGTCAACAAACCTCACATATTTTCTTGGGGCAGAGAGAAAGATACAGAGTAGAGGAAAAACTACAGTCGCACCTCTGTGTACTCTGGGAGCTGAGATCCTGTGTGCTTTGCGTTTGTTTACATACCTTTATCAGCAAAGGTGGACACCAGAAAACTGAGAGAAGGTATTTACTATTGTCTATGAGGTGAGTGACTTGCATCAGTAAAATAACTTGGCCTGAATCCTATTGATCAGTTGGTATAATCACAAGCAGAATGGAAGGATGGGGGTAACTATTGCCTGGCCTTTGCAGTAGAAACAGAAAATTGCATGTTGGGTCTTGTCATCCGTATGTGCCACACGTCCATTTTAAAGATAAAAGTTTTATGGGAATCAGGTTCAGGATTACAGTCCCTAAAAAGTTGTTGGGGGAAAATTCTGAGAGACCCCTGCGTAGGAGACTGTGAAAAATCCCCAGCCATCCACAATGCTCTACTAGAGTGTCATCACGGAATAATATAACATGAAAACAGCATCCACACTGAAAGACTTTCCACTCTAAAAATGCTTCACCACCGTATGTTCCTGTTTGATGACTATCATTATCACCGTGTGTCTCCTGGTCTTCCACACAGTCTTTCAACCTACATCTATTTTGAACTTTCTTCCCACACCAGCCACTGCTTTTAGCTCACTTCAGGAATACACACTAGCTTGTCTAAAAAGCTCCACAGCCGTCCTAAACATACTTTCAATTTTTAGCTGTTTTCTTTCAGTCTCTGCTGTATGTTAGCTTTGCATACTGTGCTAGAGCTCATAAAATCTCAACTCCATGATTAAAGAAAAAAGGCTCTGAAGGGGTAGCTTTTATTCATCACCAGTCACTAAAAACTGCAGGTTGGATAATACGTGATTTGCAAATAATTAAAATACAGAATTTGGTTATAATGAGAATCACCATTCTGAGTCTGTAACTGAAATGAATAAAGTCTTCTATAAATCTTGGAATGTGATAAACACATGAATAGTAATATTGTTATACTCTAAATCAAAGTGAACAGAGACACAGAAGTCACAGCAAAATTTTTTAAAGCAGCATCTCATAACAGCATGCAAACCACCTCAAGTGGCCCTTGCTTTTCTATCACCATGACTACAAATCTTGTCTGTGCTCTGGCCATTTCTTGCTTCAGGTACTGTAATTTATTTAGTTACTCTCCACGTTCCTTTGTGCTCCCTTTAGCCTAACAAAATCAGTCTAATTGCTCTTCCATCTATTTTCCACTTCTCATAAAATTGCGTGTAACTCCAGATGCTCTAACGCTCTCTGCAATACCGACCCCTTGGTGTGTATGGAGCAAGAGGGCAGGCTCAGGCTATGTCATGAATTTCCATGCACAGCAGATCTGTTTAACCGTCCCCTGTGTACACAGCGATACGGGTGTGCAAATTTAGAAGTTACTTTTTAAGGAGCCTTGTGCAATGTTGTGAAATGCAAGCAAAGACTGTGTTTGCGTGCAACGAGCATTTTCTTGGCCACTTGGAATTTCACAGTTATGGCTGCTCTTCACTTTGTGTCCATTTGAAACATCATGGGTCTAGAGAACAAGTCTTATGAGGAGCGGCTGAGGGAGCTGGGGTTGTTTAGTTTGGAGAAGAGGAGGCTGAGGGGAGACCTTATTGCTCTCTACAACTACCTGAAAGGAGGTTGTAGAGAGGTGGGGGTCGGTCTCTTCACCCCAGTAACAAGTGATAGGACGAGAGGAAATGGCCTCAAGCTGCGCCAGGGTAAGTTTAGGTTAGATATTAGGAAAAACTTCTTCACTGAAAGAGTAGTCAGGCACTGGAACAGGCTGCCCAGGGAAGTGGTTGAGTCCCCATCCCTGGAGGTATTTAAAAGACGGGTAGATGTGGTGCTTGAGGACATGGTTTAGTGGTGGACTTGGTAGCGGTAGGTTAACAGTTGGACCTGATGATCTTAAGGGTCTTTTCCAACCTTAACAATTCTATGATTCTATGATTCTATGATCATGGTAAGTCCTCATCTCGTCAAAGGAGATGAGGTGCGTGCACAGAGTGGGTGATGCCAAACGGCGGTACCGGTGTAGCCGGAGTTGTTTGTCTGGTGGCCCCTGAAGCACGGCACTGCTGATCGTGCCACCCCCCTCCCTGATGCACCTGATCATTTCTGCCCGCACCTTTCCAGTGGGGAAATGATTTTCTATTCTGTCCAATTTCATATCCCTGTGGGTTTTTTAATTTCTTCTCCTGAAGTCCTTGCTGTTATTACATATTCATTCTGCCTCAAATTGTTTTTTTTCCAATATAAAAGTTTCAGTTCTCTCTAAATCTTCTTTCAGTACCTCCTCTATTTTTTCTGGGTTTGGGGAGGTTTTTTCTCTTCTTTCATTTTATTTCATATAACTGGTCTCTCATTAAAGGCCTAACCTGAAGCTTTTAGTTTCTGTCTCAGTATCTTATTCTTGAAGTGGCCCTCGCTTTTCTATCACCATGACTACAATCCTTCTCTGTGCTCTGGCCGTTACTTGCTTCAGCTACTGTAATTCACTGACAGCTACTCTTCAGGCTCTTCGGTACTCCCTTTGGCCTAACCAAAAGGTTGTTAATCTCCATTTTCCTCCCCAACACTTGAAGGATACCATCTCCTTTCTTAATCTTGCCATTGGCTCCCTGCCTCCTCACTCTTCAGAGGTTTTCTCTCCTTTCCCCCTCTTGCTCCCTGCGTGCCTCCCGATGCTCTCCTGCCACAATACCTCTTGCCTCCTCCCAGCCTCTCTTTTCCGTAGCCTGCCTTTGTTTTAGTAGCTGCATGAGTTGAAGTAATATCAATTTTACAGGGAGGAGAACTCGTACAGAGATTCCTTGTCTCCTAAAGGTCATCTATGGGGTCCGTGACAGATTAGAAAAGAAACTCCAGTGTTTCTGAGTGGCATCCAGTCACTCCGCCCCAGGACTCCCCTTCTCCAGATCTGTCCTTCAGACCTCCTGCCCTGGTGATTCTTAGTCTCTGCAGGATCCATTTTTTCCATCAAGACAATTGCCTTGTGGTTTTTCTTGACCATGTTTGACTCTGAATTCTTTCGGAATGAGATTAGTGTTTCTGTACTTGCAAAGCACCCAGTTCACCTTTATAGTGCCATATAAATGCTTACCCCATCGTAATTATAGTAGCCAGTGGCTTAGACATGCTGTACTGTACTCGGGGAGGAAGCAGACAGATTTCTGTGCGTCACACAGAGGAAAGCGACAGCCTGTGTTTGCTCGTTAATTAAAACATTTCAGTGACTTTAGCTTGAGCAATATGAAACTGCCTTGGATAGCCTAAATGTGCCTCAATTAAGATTTCAGATAAGATCTCCTGCCAGAACTGAGGAGGTGCCCTGGTAACAGTGACGGTCAGGGGAAAGTGCTGGCTCGGAAGCATGGGAACAGAAAGCACAACCCTGTCTGTCCCCTCACCTTCTGGAGCTTAAGGGACAAATATTCCCAGAAAATTCTTTGTGTCGTAAAGGATGAAAAAGAAGATCCATCGTTTTTCCAGATTTATTGTTGTGACCGGTTCAAAGGCCCTTGGCCCTCCTTCCACTAAATTAACACAGCATTGACTGGGGTAATGGTTGCTTCTGTCCCGAACCAAGAGCATTCCTGTGGGGCCACAGGGAGTTAATCCCATGTAGCACCCAACCGTCTCTTTGATTGTCTTTTTTTCATAATTAAACAACTGGGTAAAGCATGGATCAGCCTTGGCCACATCGTTATGCCCAGCCTCACCAGAACCAGAGTTAGTGAGTGAATATCAAATACATTTATTAAGGCTGTACTTTCACTGAACAGTTTACCATGAAGGCAAAAAAGTGCCAGAATGGTCTGTACTGACATCAGGTCTCTGGTCGTTGCCTGTCCTTTCAGAGCTGGAACAGGTTGCCCGGAGAGGTTGTGGAGTCTCCATCCATGGAGATACTCAAAACCTGTCTGGGCATGGTTCTGGGCAGCCTGCTCCAGCTGGCCCTGCTTGAGCAGGGGTTTGCACTAGATCATCTCCAGAGGTCCCTTCCAGCCTCAGGTATTCTGTGATTCTGTGAGCTGGGCCCTGCTAGGTTTGTACCACCTACATCCATACGTTCATTCCAGGCAGCAAAGAGAATTCCTACATGGGATGCAAAGCCCTTTGTCTGCAATCAAAGCAGGGTGGGGGGAGGAGGACCCCTATTCATCCTGTAATGAAAGTTCAGCTGGAGAATTGTTCTTTCCCTAACCTTATTCTCCTATTCACATTTTTGATGACTAACACTTGGGAACCCAGACTACAACAGGCTGAATTTATTCATAGTCCGAGCATTATGAAAGCACCCTCTGAGGCAGTTTCCTCTCACGCTGCCACACCATTGAAGGCAGCCCTGACCTTCGGGGACCACCCTCTTCAGGAATGGAGGGTTATTCAGCCTGCATCCTGTTTGAGTACTACACGCCCCTCCTGAGCGACCAGCTCACCGCCGGCGCATGGGCCTGACCGGGTGTTTCACAGCGTTCCTGCTGTGGAGCAGCACTCCTGAAGCCACCGGCTGTGAGCGTGGGACCCACTCTTCCCGGTGCCGGGTCAGAACTGAGCTCCCTCCGGGTGTGCGCAGCTAAAGCAAGACTGATCCCCCAAACCTGCAGGCAGAGGTATTGGCAACTTGGCTGGCATCAGAAGGAAAACACACCCTTGGGGTATAGCCTTGCATATCATTTAACCTCAGCTGAATACGTGTAGGAAGCAGCGATCTGGCTCCCGCTAATCCTTATTCAAGATAAGCCCTTTGAAGTCCATGTATGCTGCAGGCAGGGCCAGCTTGGCATTTTTGCCAAGTCGGTGAAACGTTTTGACAGCAACTGCTTTCCTTCTCCCCAAAACAACAACTGCCTCTTGTTCTGCTTATTTTAATCCTGCAAAAAACCCTCATCACATTTCCGTCTCGCTCTGCATTACTATGAGAGAACACCATTGCCACCACGATTTCTCTCATGCATGAATACACAGACTCATTGCATACAAATCTCCCTGTTCTCAGTGCCCAGCCCTCTTGGGCTGAGAGTAGTGTCTGTCCTGGGTTTCGTGCTGGTTCCAGCGAGAGGCTGGAGAAAGAGAGCAGGTTGCAGAGCAGAGAACAGACTGTGCTTGCCATTCTTCGTGCCGGGGAGAGCCAAAGCAGTCCTTCCTTACAGGGAATCACAGGAATGTAAGGCTGGGAAGGATCTAGTTTAGGCTGTCCCTCTTCACTGTGGCAGATTTTTGTCTAGTCTTAAAAACTCCAGTGCAAAGATTCCACACGTTTCTCCTTGGCAGCTTGGTGCAGTGTTTAGTGCTGTGTTGGAGGCTCTGACTTGAGGCTACCCTGGGTCCAGATTTGCTAGGTGTTTTCTTTTCTGCCCAGAAAAATTGCCTGCACAGATTGTTGAGGATTGTCTGTACTGTAGCTTGGATAGGAAGGCTAAACATGTGGAAAACCTGGACATATCCCCAGGACCTGTGCTGACCTATTGTACAATCTGTGTGCAGGAAACCAGACCAGGAAGCACTGATCTTATTCTACGGATGGGATGCAGTTGCTTGGTGAATACACAGTAAATTCACAGTGTCCCAAAAGTGTGGGATTTACTACATGTAAGCAACATCTCTGATTACAGAATCAGAGAGGAAGTACTGGATTTACTGCGTAGGCACTGCAGAACATGGCAGAAGCAGGTAACACGTTGCAACTATGATCTTGAAGACGCACAACAGCAACTGTGTGATGCCCAGGGTATTAGACACCGACATTGCTGCAGTGTCTTGGGTCCTGCTTCAATTGGCACTCATCCTTTGTGGCCTGGCCCAGCCCTCCTGGGCCTCTACCTTCTCATTCTTCCCCAATTATTATTTTTCCCCCATATTAGGCTCACTAAGTGAACATATATTTTGGGGGGACACCCTGGGCAGAAGCACAGCAGCCCTGTGCTGGCTGCAGGGTGTGACACACTCATGCTTGTCTTAATTAACCTGAGGTGCTGCTGCCCTGTGCCCTGCTGCAGCCCCAGCGCTGCACGGCAGGCGCGGGGTGGTGGAGCACGGGGGTGAAGACTGGGGGGAAATCAAAAGGTACCAAGGGAGATACACAGAAGAAACACGTAATTCTGGGGAGCTGTACTTCCCTCCTTGTCTTCCACCACTCCTCACAGTCATGCTTTTATACCGAGGCACAGCTGTTTGTGTGACCACAGGGCGACCTAGAAAAAGGGGAATTCCACACTAAATAATGTTTTGGATTTCGCTTGGGTTGTTTTTACTTCAGCCAACAAGCAGTTGTGCTGGTCTGACCGAAGCTGCCATCTGACTGTCTCTGAGCAGAAGTGAGCAGCAGGGCCAAGTGTGCCTTAGGCTGGTGCTGTGCTGAAGACCGCGACCCCGATGGCACAGTGGCAGCAGGGGTGCCTGGCCAGCTTCATCGTTCCCCCTCCGCCACCTCCCCTTCCTCTTGTCATCCTCTCCACGGCCGCTGGGGTATGTCACGCAGTGCCATGGGTGGCTGTTGGGTGAACCAGTCCGGGGAACTGATCCAGCTGAAAGATAACCCACCAGAATAAAACCAAAAGTGACCATTTTCAGTGCCGTCCCTTCCTCAGCGGGGTCCACTGCATGGGCGGAGAGGAGCAGCCAGGGGACAGCCTGGTTCGCCCTGCGCTGCTGCCAAAGAAGACCCCCACGATCCTCAGCCTTTGTCACGTGAAGCCACAGCCTGAATGCGGGCAGTTTCCTCACGCCTAAATTAACCGTATTCTCATATTTTGTTTCTCGGCACAATCTTCCATTCTGAAGGGAAGGGTGGTAATTTTTCTTGAAATTTCACATTGTTTTGTTAGCAAATAAACTCATGTTTGACACAACATCCGCCATGTCTGCCAGATCAGCAGGGTTTTCTTTCTTTTCTCTGGCTCTTTTCCTCCTTGTTTCCCCCCCCCCCCCCTCCCCCTTCCAGTATTCTCTTAATTTAGACTGGACCCTCCTGTAACAGCAACTCAGGGACTTGCTTTGGGCAAAACAATTTGTACACTAGATTTATTGTCTTCCTGCTTGGATGTCCATCTTGTAATGTCTTCCGCATCCAAGCCCATCCAAGTTTCTTTCTCTCTTTTTTCCTCTTTACTTTGGGTTTAGTGTTTTGAAGGAAGTTGATCAAACTGAGCATTCTTGTGAATTTGAGCTCGGTTGCCAAGAATGTAAGTGATTCATCCTGCTGTAAGGAAAAGTGCTGGCAATAAAACATTCCCCATTCCCCTTTTTTTACATGCAAAATACTGTTACTGCTCAAAACAAGCAAATCTTTTTACTCAGAACAAAGTGTTACACTATTAATTGCACGACAACTAGAATTCTTAAAATACCTTTAAGCTCTATTCTTAGAAGAAGGAAATATTACCAGCAGAGGCCTTGAAAGCGATGAGATGTAAATTACAAGCGCTAGTAAAGCACAGTGAAATGGTACCTTGCCTCATATCCTTCATATTGTTACCTTACCCTCAGCAGGACCAAATTCCAGCAGTTTTTCCTTTGCGCTTTGTGTCGCGGATATTTTAAGAACCCTTCAGGGAAACGCAAAATAATTTGAGGGGGGAAATGTGTTATTTACTTGAATGGGGACAGCGCAGGAGCTGAACGGTCTATTCAGCGAGGGGAGTTTAACATCCCGGTTTGTACCCTATGGCGGTGCTGGTGCGGCAGGACAGGCGCACGCCTCAGTGCCACTTAGCAAACCCCAGGGACCTGCCACGGCCGCGTTCCCTGTGCACGGACACCCCGCCTGCACCGCGCCTGCCTCACCCCTCTTCTGCTCCAGTGCTCCAGTGAGTGAAGGTTTTCGCACGTCCATCAAGCAGAGAGCCTGGCGATCTTCACGCTCCTCCCCAAGAAGTCAGAGGGCTTGTTCGTAGTCTGAAGCAAAAAAACGTAGTGTGGGATCAAGTATGCATTGTTACAGACGGGAAAGCAGGATTCATCTTTTCTGGGAGTTGTTCTTTAAAAGCTATGGTATTAGTAAAAGATTGCATTGCTGTTTGTCATAGCTTTGGCTTCACTCCTGGCTGGGCCAGGAAACAGTGTGCACAAAGTATCATTTCCCAGATTTCAGCAGAGTCCCCGCAGCCTTGCTCGTGCTCCGTCAGTGACGCACAGGTAGGACCAATACCACTTTCACCTGACATTTTTCAAACCTACCAAGGACCAGGTGCTTTCATGTACCTTTTATCATCTGTTAATAACCTCTGCCAGCTAGTCTCCAATAAAGCCACTCACAAACCTGGTCCTGATGGCCAGGCTCATGGGATTGCTGTCCCAGCAAGAAACCAGGACTTGTTCAAGCAGCCTGAAGAAACTGTAAAATCTCCCGCAGTTCAGCTGTCAGCATCCAGCGTGTGCAGAGCTGAAGGAGCTGTACAACTCACACCCCGCAGAGAGCTGGAGGAGGATAAGCTCCAGTGCCCCCAGAAGCAAGTGCACAGCCCATTCTCGGTGGCCTTCTACCACGGATGCCACCAAAAATTACCAACTTACTTAAGAAAAGTGCTCAAAGAATGTGGGACGAAAAAGTGTTCACCCAAATCCAGGCATCCCCGAGTGCAAGATGGAGTGAGCACTTCTCTGTGACTGACCAAAGAGTTCCTCTGCCATCTAAACATAAAATCGTGAAAAATGTGTAACGTCTTCGTATGCCAAATCATGTGCATCCGCTAGCTGTAGTTCAAAGAACTACGAGCTATGTTAACACGAATACACAAATCTTCCCCCTTCGTTTGCAGTCCAAGATGAAGGACCACTCATGAATCTCTCATTATGACAAGTCTTCACGGTTTCTAATCAGAAACCAATTAATAACTTCTACAGTGTATCATTTCATTTTTGGTCTTGGCTAAAATCCTTTCTGAATCTCCTTCACATTTCATGGCTGAAGCATGTTTGATCAGTAGCTCCGTATTTTTCTGGGTGAAGCCAGACCCAAGTCTGAAACAAGTGATCAGCAGCCAGGCTGCTGTACTTCAATGGCGTTTGAAGATCTGGCCCACACATCAGAATTTGTATGTAAGAATTTAGCAATAACTGTGCCCTGTGTTCTAAATATTTCACTTTTATATTTTCAGAACATCATGCTTAGCTAATCGTTCATCATCGTACCTGTACCTCCAGTAATAGAATTTTTGCAATTTTAGTATTTGAGAGTTTCTCCTCCTTTCATATAAGGCGTCTCTTTTCCTAGTATTTGTTTTATTGAAAAATCTGAGATCTCTTTTTTAAAGGTAACATTAAGTGATAATGGTATTTTAAAAATCTGAACACCTGCATTAAATTGGTGTATCAGCTGGTAATTATTATGCCTTTGCATTCCCCAAGCCCAAGTAAAACACCAGAGCATACTTAATCTTGCTTCATATTGAACAAATCTAATCTAAGGGGTGTAGAAGAGCTTGCTCTTCTATGTCCTGAAGTTTTATGGAAATTAACCTGAATTATTCTTAGCTTTGTACCAGGGGTAACAAAGCATAAAGCTGACTGTGAAGTAGTGTCAATCTAAGATTTTTTTTTTTTTTCCCCCAATCCACTTCTTTTTAAATAGTTTCTTTTTTTCCTTCCCCTTTCTTCATTTGCAGGAATTTCCCCCCAGCAATTCTGTGAGGCACTTATTTATTTTTTGGAGTGCTGCACTTTCTTATACATCGTGTGAACATAAAAAAAAAGCACTGCTCACAGCAATCTGAAATGTCACAGTCTGTCACGCTGTCACATAAAATGTCACATCGCACAGCTTGTCATTTGAAAGCACCAGGTTGTGGACAGATGTCATCTCCTGATTCCAGCCAAACCTCTGCAAGAGGGTGCCCTTTATCACCATCCCTGCTGGCCCACTGATGCACCAGAAGAGCCATTTGTGTGAACCCTTCCTCGCCCATTCCAGGCAAGGAAATTATTGTAAACAATTTAAGTATGAAGTCTTTGCTAACCTGTTTCATCGTAATAAGTCTGTGGAAAGCTCATCATGACCAGCTCTGCCGAGAGAGCTGGCAGGGAAGGAACAGCAAAGAATGTCAAGGCAGTGACTCCTTCCCGCTGGCACCCTGGCTGCGGTGGGCCCCTCTGTCTGTGCCTGTATGATCGCTCATCTATAACCCCAATGTGCCTCTGTTGCTCTGCAGCAAGGCTTCATAGCTTTGCAACAGCACGTCCTTTACATTTCCCCTGCATCTTTTGCCATGTGTAAAACGTAATATAATACAACTGATAACAACAGTCAGCGGTACATACCGAGATTATTCTTTCTTACTGAAAGGAATAGGCGTCCACAAATTTTCTATCACTTTTCTTTCAAAGCTATTGTGATCCACGGAGCCAAAGTGATTCTGCCTTACATTATGCCTACAGGACATTCTGTTTTACTGGCACTGGTCCTGCCACTATCGTTAAGATTATGTCAGTGTTTCCACTAAGCACTGTGTCTCTGAGGAGCTTATGGTAACCAAGCTGTCAGAATTCATTCTGGGCTCAAACTTCACATATTGTAAATTTCCAGTGATGGACATTTCCTTTCTTTAAAAAACATCGACTTAATTGATATTGCAATATATATGACATAGCAGTCAGAAGAGAATATGGTTTGATATCACACTATTCAAAATGTTGCAGGTAATTTATCACAGCCAGAACATTTTGGTCATAAGTGGCCACTCAGGAAAAAAAAAAACAACCAAAAAAACCCCAAACCCAAAAAAAGAAAAAGTGACAGAATTGTGTTCTCTGACCTGCACGTTGAGCCACAAAAGGTATTTCTGTGATGTAGCTGGGCTGTCTCGGGGTGCTGAGGCTTTGCTTTGTGCTTGGCAAGGCTTGCCACATGGAACCACTTATTCTGGAGGAAAGTTTTGCTCGACTCTTTATGATGATGCTTCTGGAGGCAGGACACATGTAATGGCTTGCATGACATCAACCTTTGTTATGAAGGATACGGCAGTGCTCTTGTAAACTTTCTGTGGGGCTCTGAGAGACCTAGAACAAAACCAAATAAAACATGACTCTTGCTGTGGCTGACAAGAGAGGATTTATTTATCAACAGCTCCATTGTCGTTAAAGAATTGGTGTGGAATGCCACAGACACGGGGAGATTCTTTGTGTTAAGACCCATCATCCTGGGGCAGAAAACAAAGCAACAAACATCTGTTCCGGGTGTGCGGGATCCATCTTTATCCATCTACTATTTTCAATAGGAACTGTGTGTGCCACAGACTGGAAACTTCTGGAGATGTATGGCAAGCTGAAGAGCAGCATAGCCAGGGAGCTGCATGTAAAATATATGTACTTTGGTATACTCAGTCAGATCTCTTGGAATTTTCTACTTTAGGAGAAAAAGCTTGAGTCCTTTAATATTACTCTTCCATGGGAAGGGAAAAGAACAGATACTTGGGGGAAGATACTGGAATAACCATCAACCTGATCTGTTAACGCTTATTCACAGAAATGTTCCCACCAAAGCATGAGCAGGACTGTGTCTATCCGAAGAAGACACTCACCCCCTTCTCAGACTTTTGTGTCATGTTCAAGGACGGGATCACATTAATCCAGGAAGCAGCCAGGGAAGGGATTTGTCTGCGCAGGAAATGTAGAAGACAACATTAAGGACACCTCTTCCAGAGGGTGATGTCGTGAGGGGACGCGCTGGCTTTGCCACACGGGGCGTTTGGCGGACGGTGCTGTTGCCCTCAGAGCAGCCGGCGCAGGGGCTGCAGGTCAGGCAGCCTCTGTGTTCCCGGGGCAAACTGGTGGCAGCAACACCCACAACTGGGAAAGGCACCAGCGATGAAAGTAACCTCCACACCGGGTTTCCCACTGCTGCTGTCAGTAGTGGAGCTGCCCCAGTGAAGGAAAACCGGGGAACATAGCTACAAGGGAGCGTAGGCAGGGGCCCGTGCTGCCGACCTAACTATTTGCAGTGAATTACAGGCTGACAAACTTCTGATGTTGGTTGTCCTCTCAATAATGCACATCTCGTACACAATTTTAAAAATTTCCACTTATTGCAATGACAACCCATTTATTCCTTCCTTACAGTGTACGAACGTTTCCGTACTGAGGTAATTTAATACAAACAGTAGGGGGGAAATCAAGAATCTATGGTGGAGTATTACCCAAGTTATAGAAGCAGTTTATTACTCTATTGTGTGTCTAAACTTTCTGGAACATTGTAGCAGATGTATTTTATAGAGAAATGACAACACGTTTTAATGAAATCCAGGTTTAGATTCTGGCAACATTTCTTCCTTAATTTTATATTTTGTAACTGAGTCTACTACCCCACCAGGAAAAATTAATAGAATATTTAGTACATCTCACCATCACACCTTCACGTGTATTTGTATAGAGAAGAAAATAACTCTACGTGACAGACCAGGACTTACTTTTTCTTTACTTGAAACTGAGTTGTCTTTCTCTGCTGACAATTACAAGTTCCAGTTTGTTCTGGTCTCTTCCAGGAGAAATTCAAGCAGTCACTACAAGTTTTGCTGGACCTCTCTTGCAAAACACGTTCCCTGATGTTGATTTAGACTGCAAACAGTTTTGCACTGGGTTGGCCTGAAGCGCTGTGGAGCTGCGCTCCAGCTCCCTCCTCTCACCGCTCAGGGGATGCAGGCAGGGTCCCATCCTGCCTCCCTCATCGGTGCCCGTGGCGGGCAGCAGTGCCCTAAGGAAAAAAAAAAAGAGAGAGCCCCGCTGTTCCCAGTTGCCGTGCCCAGGCCTGTCGCAGAGCACAGGCGCACTGCAGACATCCTTCTGAATCCCTTGCATGCCCAGACGCATCAGGTGCAGTTTAGATGCCCAGTATTAGTTTGTCTCTGCTGACTGTGGATAAATCACCGTTTTTAAAAAAGATTATAGTTCAGTCAAATATATTTGCTTTATGAGAACATTTCTGCCACAGGAGTAAGCATCTCTGCCACATTGTGTTTCTTTCTCAAAAGTAGGTGGATGCTGCAGGTTTTCAGACAACCTGCTGTGGGTATTTAAAATGAACAAAAAATAATAGAAATGTGAACGATAATGCTCATCTGCCTAAAATATTATTCTTGGAAACATTTTTTCTGAAACTGAAAAAAAAAAAAAAAAAGCATCCTGAGGATGCTCTTTCAGGAAACACCTGATGTGGAAAAGTTCCATCCGAATGGCAGAATTGTAACATTTGGCAACATCACAAACAACTGTAAACAGGGTCTCACACTGGCACGTGGGAGGCAGCTCGTTTGCAAGGCACAGCAGCAGCTCTGCCTTGCATACAACGCCCAGGTCCTGCAGCCTGCGCAAGACTGTGCAGACCGACCGCTGCTACCATCACGTTAACAGTTAAATAACAATTTTGCAATATTGTATAATAATAAATCCAATTTCAGACTTTGCTCACTAGGCTGGTTGTAAAGATGTTTGAAAGATGATTGTGCTGTTGCCAGAACAGGGCAGTTGAACCTTCCACAATCAAGATAAAGACCGAGTCCTCTATCAAGCAAGCTTTATGGGATACACATACAACCATGCAAAATTAAGGAGCGGTATGCAGTCCTGGCTAGGAAGAACTCACAAATGTAGCCAATAAGCCGGAGGTCCTGGGAGCCTCGGGAACCTGAAAACAGCATGCTGCAAAGAGTGAGGCTAATTCAGCTTCTTTGAGCTGAGATTCAATGCACTCGCAGGTCTGAATCGTTCAGAGTTCCTTGTTCTGGGCATTTGTTACAGTTTTTCTAGTTCCTTGGAGGTTTACCTCAACAGTTGATATCCCAGGCCCAGCTGTGCCATTCCTTTCTGTATCTTCCCAAGGACACTTTTTATTTACTATCATCTTCTCTGTTCTGCCTAGAGAGTTTTAAGTCACACAATATCAACTGCTCCTTCTGTTTTCCCCTTTCAATCACAATTTACTTATGGTGTTTCATAGGCCAACAGGCTTGACCCACAGTGCTCTTCTCTAAACGGCTGTGGCAGCTTTGCCCAGTCCCATATCCTAATGGCACCAACATCCCATCTCATTCATGCCTTTCCTAGATGCTCCAATAAACAATTTAAAGTTCACTATTTAAATAACCGCTTACATAGGAATGTGTGTTTACGATTCTTAAAGAGGCAATTCACGCTTCCGAGACCACTTGTCTCAGTTCTCTACAGGCGTTCATCTCTGAAAACGTTTGATTCATATTTTGGGTATCTCTGTTATAACTATAAAGGCTAGACACTTGCTGGTATATAGAGTTTTATTCCGCCTCACCACCTCAGTGAGGAGCTTTCATTTCCTCTATAGCATACACCATATATACATGTTCGCACATATATATATATACACCGTTTGCACAGAACACAGCGTCCCTGACAAGCAGAGGGACCCCTCACCCCCCAAAACGTAAGATGTGAAGGGAGGGTGAAGCCATCAACTGCCTCACTGCCGCTGATGGGACAGACCCTATCCCATTCCTGCTCTCTCCTGCCGTCTCCCAGCTCCTCCTGGGCACGTGCTTCCACCACTCACATAGAATCGTTTAGGTTGGAAAAGACCCTTAGGATCATCAAGTCCACCCGTTAACCTAGCACTGCCAAGTCCACCACTAAACCATGTCCTCAAGCACGGCATCTACCCGTCTTTTAAATACCTCCAGGGATGGGGACTCAACCACTTCCCCGGGCAGCCTGTTCCAATGCTTGACAACCCTTTCAGTGAAGTTTTTCCTAACATCCAATCTAAACCTCCCCTGGTGCAACTTGAGGCCTCACCTCGCACCAGGTCATGGCATCAGTTTAGAAAGTGTTAAATGCAACAAACTGACAGAAAACCAGCCACCAACGGGACAGTTTTATCTCAAATTAGGGAATTTAACCTATTCTTGGAAGTATCTAGCGAGGGCCACACGTGGCAGAAGGAAAAAAACCCTCAGATGGCTGAGAGTCAGGACAGGCAGCGGGGAGCTCAATCCCCCTCCTTTGGCAGGGGCAAGCTGTTAGACTAACGCAGGCACGCGCAGGACCCCAGCCTGGACGGGTGGGGATCCAGTTTACCCTGTTATGCCTTGTTTGACCAGACAACACCGTCGCCAGTAAAACCTGCATCCCGCCGTCCAGGTTACAGCTCAGGTAACTGCATTTTCAGCTCCAAATAATGGCCAACAGTCTCTTCCAAATACACAAGAATCTAAGATTTTAGACTGAAAATAAACTGTGATTGTTAATACGGTTCATGAAAAATAAATTAAGTCATGCTTGAATTTACTTAAAACTCAAGCACATTAGGTCATTTTTCACATAAATAAAGCACTCGAAAAGTTCTAGCAGAAGGAACTACTTAGATTCATAACAGAACTGTGCTTTATTTGTTACAGCTGTTCCTTTAGGATACCTGATCCTAGACATAAATTCCTTTGTTTTGGAAATGGCAGTTCACATATTGAGCCCAAAGCATGTATTATCAGGGCAGATATAATTTTAGCAATGTAATAAACTGTATCGTTGCCTGGGAAATCAAATCCTGCAAATGGTGGCAAGGCTGAGTCATTCCCTTCAGTAATAAAATGATGATATGCTATAACTTAATGTAGATTAAAAACTGTACAATACTACCCAGGCTACCACAAGAGGAAGTTAATAAAGGCCGAGGGTGAACTTTAATAGGTTGTCGGTTCTCTTGTCTTGTATTAGGCGTGCCATAAATCAACATTTTAAACCAAATGCTGTTGGTTATATTAGAGGTGAACTGCAAGAGCTTTTTTTTTTTTTTTTATAGTATGGACTCATAACTCTTTCTTTATGATGCACAGGGAAACCTCATAGGTGACTATATTTTTCTATTTTCTTTTCTCCCCTACATATTTTTAAAATAAATAACACATTGGAAAGATACATCTACAGTGTTTGGAAATGTGAAATCAAACCACAGCGTCACCCTTCGAGCACAGGTATTTCAACAGTTGTAACACCTTAACAAGCACAGGCTTTTTTCATGGTGCAGAATTTATTGTATTTATTTCTCTCTGATACTGTACTTATACTTGAGAAAGCAACCTGGCAAAGACGTAAATTCTCCCTGGATCTCCTTACTCAGAGAGGCACATTGCAGAACGGGGACCTGGAGACACAGCTTCGGGGGCACGTACTTCTGTGTTGCATTCTGCTGCAAGCATCAACACAAAATTACCTGAGCAGTATAGGAACACTGTAATAATACAGCATCAAATATAGCTTAATGGGATGGTTAAGGGATGGGAGCATCTGTCATATGAGGGCAGGCTGAGAGAGCTGGGACTGTTCAGCCTTGAGAGACGGCTCCTGTCAGTGTGCATCTGATGGGAGGGAGTAAAGAAGACAGAGCCAGGCATCCCAGCGGCGCCCAGTGACAGGAGAAGAGGCAACGGGCACATACTGAGATACCAGACATTTAATTTAAATATAAGAAGAAAAATAAACCAACTTTTTGTGTGTGAGGGTGACTGAGCACTGGAACCAGTTGCCCAGAGAGATCTCCATTCCCGGACGTACTCAAAACCCACCCAGACCTGGCCCTGAGCAACCGGCCCTTGCTGATCCTGCTTTGAGCAGGGGTTTGGACAAGGCAGTCTCCTCCAGAGCGCCCTTCCAGCCGCAGCAGTTCTATGAGTCTCTTATTTTGCACCTGTAAGCACATACACTTCTGCATCATTTTACAGGAGAATTTAATTTTGTTTTGCTCTTGAAATGAGAAATAAATTCACAGCACTTGAGGAAATAATGTACGTGTAAATTCTGTGAAAACAAATGAACAGCCAGTGATTCTAATATGAGTAACAAACAACTCTCAACACTTAAAAAAAGTTACCACATCAGAAATACAGATCTCTCTCCTACTTGTTTTCTAAGACACAACCACAGACTCAGATTTAACCTAATACAAGATTGTTCTTGGAAAAACAAGACCATAAGTGGAAAGCGTATGCATTTGATATTTCCTGAATTAATATTAAGGGAAACTAAATTGTAAATATGATTTACCCCTTTCTAATTTATTTTAATCTACTGCTAGTTACAGTGGGGTTGTATTATTTACCTATGTTAGACATCTTTTTCAATCTGTCTCCATATAGGAAAAAGTGGCTTTTTCCAAGAGGCATCAGTATCAGTAGCTTATGGAAAGCTTTTCTAAGTGTAAGAAAACACAGGCAATGATTCAGACAATGCGCGAGCACAACACTAGGCAGGAGAGAAGCCTCCAGCAGCACATCCCAGCCCCTGCCAAATCAGAGTCTGGAGAGCGCAGTGCTCCGCTCAGATCAGCGACTCCATCCCAGGTGTGTTCAGGTTTCAGGAAGAATCCCGTACACTCCTGCCAGGCAACCGCCGGTCACCACGCTGCCCCGAACACGGCAGCTGCCAGACCCAGCGGAGCCTCGGCCACAACAGGGTCCCCAAACTAGAGGGGGGCAGCCCCCCGCCCGGTAGCAACAGACGGGGCACGGCTCTCCCCGGCTGCCGCTCAGCGGCGACGCCAGGGGAGGCTGCGGGGCCAAACCGCCAGGACCCCGGGAACCACCACCCCTCCGGCGGGCGGGCGGCCGAGGGCCGCTCCCGGGCAGCGCCGACCACGCTCCCCCTCAGGCCCCGACGCGGGGCAGGGGAAGCGCACCGCGGCAGCCCGCGGCGGGGGGGCAGCCCGCGGCGGGGGGGGGCAGCCCGCGGCCGCGTCCCCTCTCCTCCCGCGAACCACCCCTGCGCCCTGCGGCCGCTCGCCCGGCCCCGCTGCGGGGCTGCAGCCGCCGCTGCCCCGCGCGGCGGCCCCCGCCGACAGCCGCCCTCGCGCCACTCCCGCCCTGCCCGCGCGCCAGCGCTGCGCGCGGCCCGCCCCCGCCCCGCCGCGGCCGTCACCGCCCCCTCCTCCCTGCCTGCTCTCGCGAGAGCGGCGGCGCCCGGCGGGACATCCGGGGCCGGCGGCTGTTTGCGCGGCGGGGCAAGATGGCGGTGGAGTCGCGGGTCACGCAGGAGGAGATTAAGAAGGAGCCGGAGAAGCCGATCGATCGGGAAAAGGTGCCGGGGTGGTGCCCTGCGTCCTCCTCCGCCGCCCCCGGGCGCGGCGGGGCGGGTACCGCGGGGGGGAAGGGTCTGGCGGCGCGGTGAGGCCTCGGGCCGGGGAAGGGGGGGGCGGTCGGAGATGGCGGGGGGTGGCGAGTGGCCCCTCAGCCTCGCCTCGCCCCGCAGACCTGCCCGCTGCTGCTGCGCGTCTTCACCACCAACAACGGGCGGCACCACCGCATGGACGAGTTCTCCCGCGGCAATGTGCCCTCCAGCGAGCTGCAGATCTACACCTGGTGAGTGCGCGGCCCCGGGCCCGGCCCTCGGGCGCGGAGGCGAGCGGGGCCCTGCGGCCGGCGGCTCCGAGCGGTACCGGGGCGCTCGCCTGGCTCGAGCTCCTTGTCTGGCGCTCGGCTGCAAGGGGCGTTCCCAGGGCCTGTTTAAAGCAGTAAGGGGGGAGGCTTTGGTGGGGGCCGCTGTGGCGGCAGCTGCGCGGGAGACGGAGCACACAGCTGAGATAACAGCGCTTCTGCCCACAGCCGCGGCAGCTTAGACGGGGCATCCCTGAAGCACAACTTGAGCTAAGTGCTGGTGGCTGCATACTGAAACTGACTGCGGTCGGATTGCCCAAGTACCGATGCACGTAGTCAGGGGCTTGTGGTGTATCTTTGGTTATCACAGCGGATCTATTCAACACAGAGGTTCTCCTTTAACCGCTGTTGAAATTTTGTTCCAACAGCCCTGTTTTTCAGTAGAAGTAGTTGTCCCAGAAAGCTTGAACTGTTGTGTGAATGGTGTGTTGGTTTTAAGTCCGAGCTTCTTGAGGATGATGTAGTGTGTTTCTTTTTGTATGGTCAGGTAGCAGTGCTTTAACAGAGAGCTGCTTTTTATTGCTTTCAGATTTCGTTTGGAGAACTGCTTTATTCCGCATTGCAAGCATGTTAGGTTTTGTTTATAGTATTTTGAAGAATCTTTTTGAAAGTGAATTATGCTACTTTTAAAATCTTGCTTTTCCTTCAGGGTGTCCGTTAGGGTTATAACCTGTATGCCGTGTGGTTGAATAAATCCATTTCTGCGACTAGCAAAGCGTGCAGTTCTAATTTACTTCCTAATGGGATTTATGGACTCGGTCCAGGCTATTGATGGTGTCCGAGCTGTTTGCCATCTGCAGAAGTCAGAATGGGCATTGTCTGTCAACACACTGCTCCTCGGTTGCTCAAAGCCTGGAGTGAGTGTTCAGTCTGTATAATTAGAGCCGCTTTAGTTGTGATGATTGAGTCCTTTTGTTCTTGAAATTCTAGAAGTGAGCTTTAGCCCTGGTCTGGGTGAAGGCTGGGAAAAGAAGGCTGGGCTGTTAGGGCAGAAGAGGAAATCTTGATGGAAATGGAAGACTTGAATATTCCAAAACCAGATTTTTTTTCCTTTTTATTTCTACATTTGCTCTAGTATTCAAGAAGCTATTTTAAGATAGACACCAGCTTAGGTGAGGAAACACTTAAAGTGTTCATTGTATAAATGCATTAATGCGTTTTAAAAAGAAAAAAGTTCCCTGCTGTTTAAATAGTAACTTTTTTGAGAGCCATGGAAAAGCAGGTGGTGAAACGTACACAGAGGTGAAGAGACTTGTCTAATGTTGCAGTAAATTAGCAGCTACTACAGCTAGAGCCACATTTGCACTAGACCGTATTGCCTCCAGCGTACACTAAGTGGAGAATTCTCCCAGGTCTTATAATCAATAACCGAGCAGTTTCTTGTCCCTTGATCATTAGACCAAAATGTATTGTTTGGAATGTCATGTAGTTGTGAAATCAATGGCTCACTACGTAGCCGAAATGTAAGATCTTACTCATCTTCTGGTGTTGGCAGAAGGTATGCAAAGGCAAGGCAATGTATGGTTAAGTTGTAGCAATATATTGATTCCACCTTAAATGGGTTTTGGGAAGCTTTTTTTATTGTTGTTGCTTTTGAGAATGTGAACCGCTTTGGTTTGTTTGTTTAATCTAGGATGGATGCAACTCTGAAAGAGCTGACCAGCTTAGTGAAAGAAGTCTACCCAGAAGCGCGGAAGAAGGGCACGCACTTCAATTTTGCGATTGTTTTTACAGATCTCAAGAGGCCTGGATATAGGTAAATGGCGTTTCTTCTCCAGGTTAATAGAAGACTTCAGGCACTGGAGCTGTAAATTCTTTCCCATTAACACTGATTTTAAAGTTCAGAACCCAAAAATGAAATTTCTAAAGTTCTTGATAACTGACTATATGATGACCACTGCAAACTCTAAATTTTGCTTGGTGGCCATCGTTGTTAACGTGTTCTCAAAACAATGAACCTGTGCGCTTGAAGGCTGTGGTTGCTCTATTGGCAGCCAGCCGGAACACGGACCTACAGCTGGAGATGAAGCTTTGTTTCTGGTGATACACAGCGTGGTAGGTCTTGTATCTGAGAATGCATTTGCGTTTTAGCAGTCATCTTGTTGCAGGTATCCATCTTCCAAAACTGTATGAGCTAACCTTTGTCAGCAGGCAGCGGATACATCCTGCTCTGTAATCTGCAGGGTCTTGTTCTGTGTGTGTAAGGAAGGGGGCCAGGGGTTCTCTCTAGTATTTAACTTAATAGGGCAGAAGGTTCCCCCACCCCTCTGTCCCATCAGAATGAGGATTCGCTGTGGCTTTTCTTGGTGCATCTGGTACTGGAGGGGAAAAACCCCAGCATCCTGTGCACATAGCTAAACGCTAAACATAGCACAGAGGATGGCACGGGAATGTTGT
Organism: Theristicus caerulescens; assembly: GCA_020745775.1. Classification (NCBI taxonomy): domain Eukaryota; kingdom Metazoa; phylum Chordata; class Aves; order Pelecaniformes; family Threskiornithidae; genus Theristicus; species Theristicus caerulescens. The sequence goes on along the minus strand of CM036559.1, from coordinate 112,953,893 downwards.
CGTGAGCCGATGCAGTTCCTGTTGTGGACATCCAGAGAGATTTGCCTCTGATAACTGCCTTGCCTTTTCTCTCCTGTGCGCAGGGTGAAGGAGATTGGCAGTACCATGTCTGGCAGGAAGGGCACAGATGATTCCATGACATTGCAGTCTCAGAAATTCCAGATAGGAGACTACCTGGATATAGCAATTACTCCTCCGAATCGTGCACCGCCCCCGTCGAGCCGCATGAGACCGTACTAAGCTGTTGCTTCTTTCTATGATTACATCTTCTGTTTATTCCTACTTGCTGTTCTAAAGCAGGCTTTTTTTTTTGCTTTTGTTGCTAAGCAAGAACACCTGAAGACAAAGCTAAGCATCAGAAATGAAAGTTAACTTTTAAACCTTAACTTTTAGTTTATTTGTTTAGAAGAAACACTTATCTTTAGCAGTGCCATCATCCTGTCCCTGATTGTTATAGTTTGAACAGTAAGTCAGTGCGTCCAGTGTTTCAAGATTTCCATAAAATACGACCAGAAGGATTACGGGTGTTCTGTAGTTCTGTCTTGTTTGGAATAAAGATTGATGTTATTAATCTTTTGATAGTGCGGTGGTGGTTTGTTTTGGTTTTTAAAGTGGGCTTCTGCAGAGAAATTTGGAAGTTGGCTTTTAAGCAGAAGTTGAAAGGAGGGCCAGAGCCTTTACCTGATAACTTTTGGGCTTGTCGAGTAGAGGTAGGCGGCCTGATGGGGCTTCCTTGTACAGGAGGAGCTCTTAAACCGCTGCTGGCTGGATTTTGGAGGGTGAGCATGTGAACAGTGTGGTCGAAGGCAGGCAAGCTCAGTCTTGCGCTCCCTGCTGATGCAGATGTGCTGGCAGGGAGAGTCAGAGATGCACTGTCCCCCTGCTGATCTCCCAGCAGATCACTGCAGCACTGGAGGATGGGGCCTGCGGCTTCTCACAGCTCAGCGCTTGCCCGTTTCTCCCATCACTGCAGGGGGAGATCCTGGGACACGCAGGTGCCTCTGGTCCTGCAGTGTGCTCCCACTGTCCCGGGCTGTGTGCCTCTGCCGGCTGGCCACAAGCACCCAGCTGGTCCGCAGAGAGCCAGGCCCTTGTTTTCTGCACATTGTGCCCCTGTGTGCTGCGAGAAAGGGAAGAGCAGAAGTAGAAGCTGTAGCTGCTCCTTAGGGCCTTCACCTTCCTTGCTGAAGGCCTTGGCAGAGGCTAAGGCTGAAGGTAAGTAAGTGTTCCTGTCTCCAAGCATGCTGCCTTTCATGAGCTGTGGTTTATATATTTTTTCCTCTCAGGAGTCCCTCAGTGCAGTGTAGCCTGAGGGATTTTAGGTTCAGTTCTGCCCATGGTTCACCCTCTTCTGTCCCCCTTCCCTGGCTTCTAATTAGGGAGCTGCGATTTCAGCCTTCATGAACAACCCTGCAGAATCAGCTGCATCCAAGTCACTTCTTCCCCTAAACCCGAAGAGGTTGAAAAGTGCTTCCCCCCCGCCCTTTTTAAAGAGAGCTCAAGAAAAGACAATATAAATGCTGCTTTATAAAGGACTGTGAGCCTGGAGGTGGCAATGGAGCTGGTCTAGTGTGGCCAGAGGTGGGATGGGGGGGCTGTTCTGCCAGGGTGAAGGCAGTCACTGCTGGTGCGAGGGGGGGCTCCCCACGATGCCGCTGCTGTGAGGAGCCTGTGTGTCCTAACAGCTCAGTGACTTGTGTGTCACCAGGGGCAAGCTTGAGACCCCTGCTGCCTGCACGCTGGGTTGCAGCCAGCAGCTCAGCTGTCTGCTTTTTGGCACCTTATAGACCTGGGCAGACAGAAAACTGAAGACCACCGCTAAGCAGCCTGCTCGCCACAGGGCATCATCCACACTGCAAAATGAGTGAGGCGGGTCCTGCAGTAACCAGCACGCAATTACAGCATTGCACAGCCTCCCGCCAAAGGCAGGGACAGACCTGCCATTAGAGGTACACAGGAATAGGGGCATTTCCTCATTTTTGTGTCCTGGTTTTTGCTTTAATCATGTTTAAGGATAATTCTCAAAATTAACTGTAGCCAATATATAAGGCAACAGCAGCAACTGTGCCTGTGCCTCAGCTGCTTTGGGTGGCGGCTTGGCTTTGCTGCTGGAGTGGAGATGTGGCCCAATGAGGGCTTGTGCCGGCCCAGCCTGGGGCAGGTCTTCACACACTTCAGAGAAAAAGAGGAATGACCTACTGGCTTTAGATTTGGTGGCCCATGAAGCAACATCACCAGGAAACAAACATGCAAAACTGCTTTCAGTAGCAAATAGTTCAGCTTGACTGCTTAGGCGTGGAGTTTGCCTTCACATGACTGCCATGGAAGTATAAACCTCAGCCGACCTCTTCCCTGCCTGCTTTGGGCTAAACATCTCTTGAGAAAGAGATGTGCCCTCAAACACTTGCACTTCACACAGAAACGTAATGCAGAAGGGGAGAGAGTTCAACTTTACCTATTTTTATGGGAAAAGACCCTTGAGAGATAAGTGCAGTTAGGGTTAGGGGTTCCCCACACCAAAAATCCACTAAGCAATCAAGGCCAACAGCAGCAGTTTTGAACTTGGACATCGGGATACAGCGAGCAGCTGTGAAAGCAGACAGCACCAGGGTACAACCATCCAGATGTTGCAAGAGGTGGCATGGTAAGTGAAAGCTGTCACCTGCTGAGCTCCTGCTGCACAGGAGGGCATTTACTCACAGTAACGAGGTTGTGTGTGTCACTTTCAAAGCTACTATAAAAGCTGAGGAAGGATGTCAGTCCCTAAAAAGAGCAAAATACATACAGCACTGTGGTTCAGGGAAATTAAAACATGGTCTCAAAACTCAACAACAGTGAGCAATCCCATATGCTCAGGAAGCAAAGTGGTGTAGACAACACTACATCCAGATCTGTGAAGCCACAGGTCTTGCTTTATATGCAGCAATTTCATGAGGAATTTTTGTCCTGCATCAAGGCAGCTGGATGGGATGGGTTTTTCCCCTTTTCTTTTTCGATGCTTAAAGCCCTAACAGACCCAATGGTCAGTTTCATGTCTACACTTTCACCAGCAACCACCCCTCTGAAGCTCTTTTTATCTCCCAGCTCCGTAAGGGGAAGAATGAGGATGATAGCTTTCAAAAAAAGGTTTCCTGACTTTGTTATTTCTTAGAAGTAAACCCCACGCACAGCACCACAGCCAGCCCTTGCCTCCTGCCCAGGCCTCTCCAGAGATACCAACCCTTGCAGTTGTCCCTCCAGGCCTCACCTTGCCCCTGTCCTTCCTCAGAGGGGCTCGTTTTTTCTCTGCCTTTACCCGGTGACAAACACCTGGGCCGCTCGTGCAGGTCTCCAGCCTGTGTGACCCCCAGCCCCTGTGGCTGCAGCAGTGAGTGGGGTGACTGGGCCCCCCGGCAGCGCCAGGAGAAGCACCCCGCGCCCCGCCTGTGGGGTGCAGCACAGTCAAATGGACCCAGCTACAAAACTGAGGCAACTTCCCCTAATTTCTGGTTTTTACCCTCAGCAGCAGCTACCGCAGGCTGCTCTGCTCCCACAGATGTGGCTTCATGTTTCTGTGCGCCTTCTGGCGTGCCTTTCCTGCCTGTCCAGGTTTGGTTTGGCCTGAAGGACTCTCTGCTCTGCTTCCCCAAGCAAACTTGGTTCTTAGAACTAAATTTTTTTTTACCAATTTTTTTTCAGTTTAATAAATTAAAAAAAGATATATCAAAAATGCTATTTTTTTCACACCATGAAACCCCCCACCATCACCTTGTTACACCTTACATAAATATTGCTGCTGCTGTTGATCATTAGCCAGGCTTTCATTTAACATGGGGGGAAAAAAGAGTCCTCTTTGACATGCTCAGCCCTTAAACTAAGGGCTCTGTTTTCGCAGTCCGCCTCTGATTTCACCACCCTCCACTATAGGTTCATGCATGCGTGTACACAGATACACACGTATGAACAGAAGCGAAGCTACAGCCTCAGAAGAGCAGCCCTTTCCTTCCCTGCGATGGCAGCATGACCCATATAATGTTCTATAATGACCCTATAAAAGTTCTTCTGCAGCACTTTTGGGAGAGGCTGCCTGCGTCTCTGGTGGAGGCACTGGTATCTGGGTTAATTCCCTCCCTCGGTAGGCAGAGAGCACAAGGCTCGTACGCACACTTTGTCAATAACCCGGGCTGCATCAGACACACTCCTCGTTCCAGCACCATGTTCGTCATCTGACTGGAGCAGTCATGGAGGCTTAAGTTTTCCTCTATAGCTCTGGTCAAAAGCAGAAACAGTTGCGATGCAGCAGAAAAACATTAAGCATTATCAGCAAGTTCTTACTCTTGCTATGGAAAGCATGGAAAAATGAGAAGGTCTCACAAACCCCATTGCGTCAAAACAAATGAATGACACAGCTATGGTCACGTTCAAAGAACAGTGCTGTAAGTAACGCGACAGCTAAGACACAAATTGCCAAACCCAAAGCGATCCAATTACCTGCTGCTCTTGTCTCAGCCCTTGTGTCTAGGTATTACAGCAGATCAGCTGGGTTAAAAAAAAAGCATCAGTTCCTCCGACAGAACAGGACCCTGAAGAATGTGAACTGTAAAACACCTCTGTCATGTCATGCACAGCTGGCGCCGTGCCTGGCCACAAAGACCTGGCGATGAGGGGGGATGCCTGGCTGGCACACCGGGGCAAGGCGCTGGAGATAAAAAACGGCTGAGGGCTGGGTTCAGAGGGGCCGGGGTGTTCAGGACCCTCCCTGGGGTATTTCCAGACTCACAGAACTGACAAGCTTAAGTAGAGACATCCTGCCCCCAAAACTCACTTGACCTCTTCAACACTCAGCAAGAAAATCCAGTGAACGCTGCAAGTGACAGCTCCAAGGGCACCTCTGGGGGAGCTCCTCTTAGTGCTGGCTGAGGCATGAATTCCCCACTCTGTGCTTCAGGCGTGCAGAAAATCATGAGTTAGTGTCTTCAAGCTTGAAGAGACCTGAGGGTCTTTAACAGGGGCCTGAAACTGCACCTGGCCCTGACAACCATGCTGTGTATGCTGTTTGCATCCAAGTATTCCTTTCCTTGAGTCCTCAGCGCACGTTTGGGAGATGTAGAAGACTTCCTGGTGCTCCATTGCTGAACAAGAGAGAGGAACCAGCATAGCTGACCCTTTTCCTTCCAGTCTTCTGCTGAGGTCTTCTAGCTGAAAGCCATGACGCGCGTACCCCAGGTTTCAGAGGACAAGAGGGGAGAGCCCCAACAGTGGTTCCAGGTAGGGCATTTGAACAGCACCAGGCACACAGCAGTCCCGCACCAACACCCCTCGCTACCAGCTGCTCAGCTGGGGCTGTGCACCGTCCCACAGCCCTTGCTTAGCCCTGCCTTTGGCTTAAGAACTGCTCTGGAGAGCAGGAGGCTGGTACCTGAAAGGGAGAAGGGAAGCGTGTGCATTTAAAAATAGTAAAGGTTTGAAACACGGTCCCAGCAGCACCACATCACCACAGCCCACGTGGCCAGGAACGACCACGGCCCTGCACTGGTAGGGCGCTCTTCCAAGGGCGAGGTTTGTCATAGGAGCTGTGTCCCCTCCAGTCTCATTCATGCACAACCACCCAAGCAGCTGTCCCAGGGAGCGGGAAGGGGTGAGGGAGGAGGAATTGCTTCATCTGCATGGAAGCGCTCACAGACCAACAGCCCCAGGAAACCTCACCAAAGCAGCTGGACAGACAGCATACAATTCCCCGAGCAGCTCAGACTGCCAGTGAAGGAGGATGTCCTGGCTCCCACCCCCGGCCCTTTCCCTTCTCTTGCCTCAGCACCCCTCAGTGCCTTCGCAGGTGAGCAGTGATTTGGGTCAGTGCACAGAGTCCACAAATAATTTAACCTTGGAAAAGAACAATTTGCTCCTAGTGGCTGGGCAAGCAGGAATGGCTTCCTGTGCAGCCACAACTGCACTGACACAACCGAGGGTGTGGGACCTGCAGCTGGGGGAGAGGAAAGGCGGGACCATGCAGCAAGGCCTTGGGTTGGTTTGCAACAATTGCGTAAGCAATCATTAGGGAGCATAACCGCAGGGCTTTAAGCCAGGAGTACGTTATGCCAAAAATTATCAAAGTATTTGAAGACCTTCCTGCTGGGTATTCTGCAAACTATCCTTTGCTTGGTCTCTCCCCAGCAGAAACGCCTGTGTAGCAGAGCATCTTCTTCCATGGACCATCTCCTGTGCGCAAACATTTGTGCCTTTTTTTTTTTTTAACTCTTCAACTTGAATTAGACAAGACAAGATCAAACAAATTCACGGACCTGATCAGCTCCCTGCCATGATGTCAACTGCCCCTTTGTAAAAGTGGATATTACCGTAAGAACAGCATGAGGTTTCATGTTTAAGCTGATAGATAACATAGCCAGCATTGACTGATATCTCCCTGGTAGAAAGCTGTATTCCTGTGGACTAATGTACATGCGATTCCATAGCACGGCCACTGGATGTTGTCCTTGCTCCTTATAAATGCCACGGTCTCTGTATTACTGTCCCATGGGGAAACAAGGTATTCCCAAAATATAACAGCCCCAACATCAGCTACAGCTGTTGATGGAGCACATGCAAGCACCACAAGTACTGAAACATCTGAATAATGACATCAGGGAACAAAGCAAATATCACATCTTACAGAAAATTTAAAGCATCCATGATGCTTTAAATAACCAAGGAAGCCTGGACTCCAGTTATTGCTCCAGTGATTTATAAAAACATCAATAAAAGCACAATGGGAGGCACTAAAAGCGATGATTGTCATTTATCCATTTGACAACCATCTGGGAGGTTTCATTTCACTATGAGATCTATATTTGTATTTAACCTCAGGCAAAATATTTCCAAGAAAAGAAAGCGCTGACCACCTTAAGGGGCTTCCTAGGCAGAGACACTCCTTTGACAACAAATGGGATTATGGAGAGAAGCTTCTGTTAGCTGACACATTTGATATACTTAAAAAATGAAAAAAAAAGATTAAGAACCACAGCAAATGAAGGAAAACTAAAGGCTATGCTTTTTTGGTTGCTTCCCAGATATCCCTAAATACTGAAGTGCAATTTTGTGCTGGGCTCAATCTTTTCTGACTGCAGGCTACTGCTAGAAGATGTGGTCCCATTCTCACCCTTCCCTTCCATCTGCTCTAGCACTCATGCAGGCAGAAGCTGAGTTTGAGATTACTGTTGGGAAGGACAAGCTAGAAGAGAAAACAAAATCAATTAGCCTTTCAGTGGCTCAGCAAATGGAAAGAGTCCATCGTAAAATTGCACAACCCCTAGATTCTATTCTGTGCAAGGGAACGGGTGAAGCAGCCTCTAGTGGAAGCAACCCCCAGTCAACCTAAATGAAGCACAACACAGAACCATACTCTGAGCCAATTTTGCCTGTTTTCAGGTGACGACTGTCCCTTACAGAACTACTGCCTTTGCTACTTATTTAGCTACTGTTTATCCCAACTGCACGTTCTGGCAGGCCAACACTCTTATCAGATTCACCCCACAGCAAACCAACATGTAACTTCTGTTTTAAGTTCTTTTGCATTATTCCTACTCCGACATGTTATATTACTTTAGTGCGCAGCAGGATGAGCCTTTCTTCAGCATCAATACTGGCTTAGGTGGAGTTTTACCCTCCTCCAGCCCCATGGCTACCTCCTTGCTTGTTCCAGTATTTGAACTGGTGCAGTTTATCAGATGGCCACACAGCCACCTCAGTGAGAGAACTGATCTGAGTAGGGGGAAAAAGAAAAAAAAAGACAAAAACCACAAAACTTTCCCTCCCCAGCTTATGTTGAACACAAATCAGTTTCCAACACTGCTTATGCTTTCACTTCTGCCAACTTTTCCCTCCCCCACCCTACTCAAACTACTGCTTAGGCCTTACTGAAAACTAAAAGGTTTTCAAAGGTAAAAACATGACAAACTAAAATTAGTTTTTGTTTTGCTGCTCTGATTACATTGATCTCAGAGCAATGGTCCTGTTATAAAAAAGAATGGAAGTACAAACAGCAATATTACTTGTAGTAGGGTAATATTATAGGCAAGAAAACCAAAACTAATTAGTAATACTTCATTTCTAGATTCCAAAAAGTCTCATGTCAGCATTGAGTAGACCAGAAGATTTTAAGATTTCAATTGTCATCTTGAAGATAATTTGTATCTCAAAATATGGAATCCCCTTTATATTAGTTAATGAAATAGCTATGAAATGTAGCAGAAAACGTTGTTTCATAGGCAAGAAAAATGATGCAAGTGGCTTATGGTGATAACCCCAGCACTGCTAGGTACAACTCTAGGTCCATAATGGAGGAAAGGCCAGGGGAGTGCAGTACTCAAGCTTAGGGAAGAGACATTTACAAGCCCTTTTGGGAATTTCATTAGTTGAAGGCGGGGGGGAAACGCAGCAAGGTCCAGGACAGTAGCGCTGCTTGTTCCATTTCAGGTTAAATGGAGTCTTTCAGGACATCTGGCTTGCTTCAGAGCAAGAAAGTAGCCATGAAGTGCTGTGGAGGGAGAATGCAGGCTGTGAAACCCTTCCTGCTCTGTGCTGGTAAGTCTGCCTGGGCAAAAGGTTCTTGCTCTGCAGCAGAATACTTTGTACCTTTCTAAGACCATGAAATTCCCTGACTAACATCCAGCCCATTCAGTGGTTTTAGTCTGTGAAGATGCTGGAATCAGGTCTGGCCTTCACTCTCTGAAGGAGTTAGGTAGAACACGTAAGTGCTTTTATAGCAGCAGACAATTAGTTTTCCAAGCAGCCACCAAGCATCTGAGACAGTTTATTTAGTATTCAAAAGTGTTGATCAAGCTCAAAGACTGACACAAAATAATACATACATATTTTTAAACAGGAACTAGCACAGAAAAATGACAGTGTGCTCAGGCCAGAACCAGTAGAGAATCAGCTTCTCCAGTTAATTTGATGTACACTTATCCTGGAGAATGACTGGAATAGCAGGAAAGAAGGCACCTTTACTTGCTAGGTTTTAGCCAGGACAAGTCCGTCTAAGCAACTGGAGAAATACTTCTGGGCATCTCTAGATGTTTGCATATCCTGAGGGCTTAAAAAAATGTGGAGCTGTGTTCAGAAAAGCATACGCTTCTCCCTATCTCCTGGGACAATCTCTCCCTTCTCATATGTTGCATGCTTGCCCTCATATAAATGACAGAATTTTATCCATCAACTGGAAGACCATGTAACAGCTGGTAAGAGCAGTCCTGGAGAGGAATAGAGGAATAGCTGACACTGGAAACAGCAAACTGGCTCCAAACAAGGATACGTAGCTGGGATTTCTTGTGGACAAAAGTAAAATCTCTGGTAGAAAAAAATCCTAATTACTATGACTACCAGATACCAAAAAAGTGCCCAACAGCTCTGGCACCTTGAGCTTGGTCAGCTATTACAGGGATAGATGTCCATGTTTAGAAGCGACACCACCACTTACAAAATGTACATGGCAGCAGCACAAGAGTAAGCAATTACCTGCATGCCTGCCAGCAAATCTTTCCAGCAGCTGAAGATATATACAACCAGTATGAATTGCACAATATATTTTCAAATAATTCATATTCGAGCCAAAATCACCTTTTAGGGCTACAGAAGTTAGACTGTCAAAAGGAAAACAGATGTATAGCACCTAATACAATGTCGATGTAAGAAAACTATAATAAGAAAGAACAAGAAATACCTGTCCATCAGATAGGTAACAGACAGCCTGATGCAGGAATATGTGTGATATGTCTTAGTATTGCAGAAGTGATTAATAGCGTAGACATGCTTTAAGCAGTAAAGCAGGAGTTACTCTTCACATAAAAGACTTGTTTCTGTTGAAGAAACCAAACACTGTTGAAGTACTACACTTCAAACTCAGCCCTGAAAAAGATGTACAGTGTCACCAGAACAGCCAGAGATATCCACTTTCTGGGGCAATATACTGGACTTTCCCTTTATTGCAACCTCACTACACTTCTCTACAGCTTACTGCAAGCACAAGCATACACAACAAATATGAGAATCAGGTGAAATTGAAGTACTACCTCATACATGACCCCAGTCCTATTTGAAGCATATAGATATTTAAAAACCCTCAATATATTTTGCCAAGCACAAGTTGTTAGTTCAAACAAGTTTATCCACATCATATGTTCTCCATTTTAAAAGCTTTTCCTTTGTGTGGCTCTTTCCTCCCACCATTTTTTCCTTTTGTTTTTTGAGGTCATTATGATTCAGTGATAAGATCCATGAATGTGAAACAGTCTCAACATGGTCTTCAGCTTGATTTCAGATGTTTGGCTTGAAAAATCCAGCATATCCTCTGCAAATATATCCAGAAGAGTTCATGAACTTATTATCTCCATCGTATTTTGAATCAGCAGAAGAGACAAACATTGAAAACTTTTTTTTCTAATTATTTTGACAAGAAAAAAAGAAGGGTCAGCTAAAGTAAGAGCTTCGTTCTATTTGATTACTCAAATAGGTTCCAACTCCAAGTATATTAAGATACCTACTTTTATCAGTCTCATTCTGGGTTGTTGTGATTATTATTTGACTCCGTAAATGTTCCTTGTACCTCTTACCTAAATAATCTGTACTGATGCCAAGTTTAACAGATAATCAAGAAGTGTAATATATATTACATGGAATCAGGAATATCTACACTTGATCAAGTTGTCACAAAAACTTCTTTCTATTCAAATCAATCAAGTTCTTTTTAAAGCTATTATTCCATTGTTCACAGATTACTCATACTTACTGTAGACTAATTTCATCTCGCATACTGTTCATAAGGTGGTTTTGCATTTCAAAGAACTTTGTCTTTGCCAAAACAACCGTGAAATTGGTCGTGTCACTTATATAGTTTTCTCCAATTCCTTAGTTTTATTGCCTAAATTTACTCAGAAGAAAGCATTCACTGGTGCTTTGATTGCCATGAAGCAAAATATACCTACAGATAAAACAGTAATGCTCTACTTTCAGTTATTTTTTTAAAGTTGGGAGGATTCAAACACACAATCAACTATAACATTTGCTCTTTACAATAAAGGCAGTCAGATACCATGCCAAAGAACAGTTACTTAGTCACAGCAACAAGAGCTGTTTTGGTACCTGAAGAGCAAGCAGCTGCATGAATTTCTAAAGGCGTTAAAACATCTTCGTAGCTCCTCCAAATTAAAGTACTTAACGAAATTTGTAAAATTTAATCATACCTGTTCTCTTTGTTGCAGTAATCGGTGAAATCACTTTCATATCTTGTAGTATTTCCTGCCTTGGTCTCCATTTCCTTGGCTTTAGAAGAGTCTGCTTTATGATTATACTTGGACAGAATCTACAGGAGACATTAAAAGGTAATAAAAAGAATTATCTAAGAACTCAAAACAGGATTACAGTTTATGCATTTTTAATAAGTAGCAGAGAACTATTTCTTTTTGAAGAACAAAATTTGATAGAACTAAGCCCTTTTAATTTTACTCTTTTGATAGTAAAACTATTTAGGAAAAAAAAAAGTATATTGGCTAACCTGTAGAACATCATCTGGTATCCTTGTTATTTCTGGAGGTGGAGGAGTATTGAGTAACTGGTCATAGTGTTTTATTTTGGGAGGAGAAGGGTCTCCAAAATTTTTAAGATACTCATCAGAGCTCACAGCAAAAGGAATGCTATCTTCTATGTATTGTTTATCTGTTGCATCATTCATTGTCACCGACTCAATTTTTTCCCCCTGTTTTACCTGCTGCAAAAGAGGTATTAAATGTCTTCAGTTAATTTACTTATCTTAGGTATTTAATAAATGTTCTTACAAAGTTACCATCAGAAAGATCTTCTACAAGGACATAAGAAAAAGCAGTATTGGAACATAATCCCAAACTGACATTTGAAAAGCTGCTTATGGTAAAAAGCATGTGAAAATGTACATAATTGCTATTTACTACCTTAGCTTCTGTTTTTAGCCATCTTGTTTCAAAATTCGGAAACTGTGGTGTTCCTGTATGACTAGGAAGAGGCAGTTCATTTGTCTCTGGTGACCTTGATAACACTGTTCTATTTGTTCTGGAAGGGATTTTCACATCAGGAGTACAGTACACAAATATCATAGGAGAAGCCATCCAGTCAGCTGCTGAAATGAAGCGGGGTGGGGGAACAAAAATAAAGATAAATATACACACACACATATATAAAACTATTATCAGTTCCAGTGCCCCAGTTTAGTTTTCTATTAGCTTTTCATAGATTCGCGTATCCTAAAACACCTGTATCATTTTAGCTGATACTTTTAGCATGAAGAACCATCCAAATTACAGAATTCCACAAAAGCAGCAAATGCAAAAAAGTAATAAATCTAGTCCCACTACTGAATATAACTGAAAAAGCCCAACTTAAATCAACATTGCTTTAGCTTCTCATATATTCAATTGGCCCTATGTTTGTCCCAAGATCTTCACACATTTTCAAGAAAACATATTACATCTCCTCTCAAAGAAGTTTTAGCACTACTCTCCAAAGCTTTGAGTTACTGTCTCATTAGCCTCTTTCAAAGCAGTTTCCTTCCTACCTTTAAACACATCTAATGGGTATTCTCAGAAAAAAAAAAGTCTGAGTTGGCAAAACAGTATTTTTATTTCAGATAAGGATAAGCTGCAGTTACAAAATTATGGAATCCTCTGCATAATTCTAGATGGATATGAGAGGAAGAATGAGCAAAGATTTATACTGAAGTGAGAAACTTTCCCATAGAAGCCACCAACATTGCATTTTCTAGACATTAGTACTCATACAACGACTGGGCCTGAATTAACTACATTTAACAAGAAATACAGTTTAACAGTTTACCATGTGTTTACAATGCATTTACACATGCATTATATAAAAGATGCATATGTATATTTATTTCACATATTTTTAACTTACCATTCTGAGCTGTCACTTTTGGTTTTGGCCCAGGAGTAACCATGATTTCCCTGGATGTCATTTCTGGTACCTTCATTTCATGATCATCTTTTTTAACGAACCTGAAAACCAAAACCCTCAATTAGCTCTCAAATAATATGAGGAAATCACAATTAAAGGAATACTGTCAACCTGATCACTTTTCTAGTGCTTGTTCATCAACATACAAGTCAAAAATTCATTTCCTCAAAGATGATTTTTTCATAGATTTTTTTCATATAGGATTCTACTGCAGCAATTTGTAGCATGCAAATGTTCAGTCCATCCACAAATTATCAAATATACTGAGATTTCAATCCAAGGCACAAAAACCCAAAATGAAACAAACAAGAAAACAAAAAACCAACACACACACACACACCCCCGCTCCGTCCCCCCCCCTCCCCCAAAGTGTCCAGGGTAGGATGAATTTTCTTTGTCCCAGATGATCAATTCTGTGTTAGGGGTACAGTCTATTTTATTTTGAATTGCCTGTTGCCTACAAAACACTAAACAACAAGAGGAAATATTTTTGGCTCTTAACTTACTAACATTATTGTGAACACTAAAAGATTTTTAATTCAATTTTTAAGTTTGAATAAGATTACTTATGTTAATCACTAGCTGACTTCAGAATGAAAAGCTGTCTAATATCAATTCCACAGAACTAGAAACAAATTTTTAAAATCCTTTTTTCATATCCAAGATATTCTCATAGAAGAAGGGTGTAGGCAGTTAAGAGACAATACCAGACAAAAAGTGGAAGCTTACCTAGACTCTACACAAAAGTGTGTCTATAAGAACCTTATTTTAAATCTTTAAAAAGTTATCTTAACCATGAGAACCAGATATAGAGCTTCTCTACAAAAAGCCTAAGCTTAAGGGGGCGGGGGGGGAAGTCCATTTCAGGCAGTATATTTTACTTAGCTGAATGCATCTCAAATTTTGAGTTTAAAAAAAAAGTAATTTTTCAAGTCAGTTTTGCCTTGGAAGTATTATAGATACCTGAAACCATATGATTTTTAGTTTTTACAACGGAGAAAAACAAGTATAACAATAAACACTTTTGTTCAGACACTTTTTTTTCCCTTCTTTTCCTTCCTAAATACTTTTGGTTTCAGTTTTGTAGTAGGTGCACAGAAGTATATTGTTCTTTTCACCTGCTTCAAAACTGAAAACCTGAAAAACAAAGTTGGAGGAGTTGAGGTCTACTACGTATTTTTAAGAACTTTGAGATGAATTTTTAAAGTGGTTTTCACACAGTGCACAGCTGTGAGACAGATTGCAGCTAGGTACAAGACCTGGCTGGCACAAGCAAGCGATATGAAAGAGCAGGGCTGTCTCCAAGAAAGTCAGAATTATTACCTGTCTTTGTACCTGGAAACTACAGGTATAAGGCTACTTCATTTGTACTAGTTTTTTTGCTTATCTGATCCTTCAGGAAGAGATTCTGCACGTTATCCAGTGGGCGAGGGGGGATCTTTATTATTATTATTTTTTTTTAAATTAAATTTGCTGGCTCAGTGTTCTGCCCATTTAACATGCTGATCCTTCTCACTAAGAGGCGAGATGAGTGCTTTTTGGAGGTAACAAGCTGTTTAATTGTTTCAAACTTTCTGATCAAACCACAAGCTAACTCTAACTTAATGTTGCAAAATAAAAAAAATAAATAAGCTAAAAGACAGTTAAACATTTTAACTCTAATGACTTAATGTCATGACTTCTCACATATGCCACGAATTCTGAATCCATACGCAGCTTTAACTTTAGTCACAATTAGTGTACGTCCAACTGTTTCGGTCATTAATAATGATGACGTGTTAAAGAGCAATCATGATGTAACTAATTCTCAACAGAATTTTAATATTATCATTAGGGGTATGGAAGACTGCTAGTGTGATTTTTTTTTTTTTTTTAGTATTACATATAAGTATCACTAGTGGACTGTCTAATTGTTTCACTAGAAGCCACAGAAATAGAATGTACATTTGTGGATGTATCCATTTATAAATTACAGCCATAATTAAAGCTGAAGATCACATCTAAAACAGTTCTCATTAATTAGGAAAAGTAGTACAAACCCACAAAAAGTTATAGATATCAAAAGAACTTAAATTGTGCAATAGGCTGAAACTATTTTCAAATTATTATTTGAGAGGGAACAATTTCTGAATTAATATCTTTCAGGATTCAGTAACAGTTTTCCTGTTATTCCAATTCCAATACTATAAAGCTTTATAGACATTATAGTATTTACATAACTATTCAAAAGGAGAGATCCCAAAACTATTTTAAAAGAAAATGTATCTGTTAACTTTTTCCCCCCAGTAGTCTTAAAATTTAAAAAAACACTCAATTTAACCATTGCTGTAAACTGGATCTTTGGGGGACAAAGTCACTTAAGTTGGCATGGTTCTGAAGAACTTCACACCTGTGCCTATACTGCAACTACCAGGGACAAAAAAAAAAGTTGAATTATTAGTTCCACAACTTACTTTGAATATGGTTCTTGTTTTTTGAATAATTTCTCTAAATAACAAATATTTAGTTTCTTTTAAATACTGTCAGCTTTTAAAATTGAATGTGTTGCTAACACTAACTATAAAAATGTGATCTAACTACCTTTGCATTACCTTAGAAGTATAGAAAATTCCTCTACTGCTAAGGTGTTCTACACCTCACTGCTGCAAATTCTTTTCCTTAATTTTAATTAGAACAGTGAAAAGCTGGAGATATCTTTTCAACAGAAGACTAGAACAAAAAGAGCTAACTGTTTGTAAGGTGGGGCTGGATAACGTAAGAGATAATACACTGTTTCTACAATGAGGCATTTTACTGAATGCTTTATAAGTTTTTCCAAGTCTATATTCCTAAAGCTTTTGAAACCTTTAGATGGTCTATGTAATATATACTGCAGATGTGTCCTCAAATCCATGGTTAAGGAAAGCAAAAGATCACAGATATACTGTGCATTTTCCCTTTGTAAACAGATTGTGTATGGTAGATTCTTATCGTGGTGCAGTCAAGGGAAGGAGTGTATCAGAGATGTGTTTCATGGCAGTGTTTGGCACTGCAAAGGGTACGTGAAAAGGCACACAGAGAGTTGAATAAAGACACAGGACTAATCAGCTAGTAGATATAACATATCACCTGCTTGAAGAAAAAGAGAAGGGCAATAGCAGCAAGAAATTAGTACAGCAAGAAGAAACTACAGAAAATTCAATAGAGAAACAATCTAAACTTAGGCAATTTACTCACTTCTTGTTTGTCTGAGCAGCTTTACGCATAAGTGACATCGTATAATCTTCATTCATACACATGGTATGTTCACTAATGCCAAAGTGTTCAAGTCTTGGTGTTACACACTCATAATCATCCATCTTTAGCTTACATTTTGGTGTTTTGGGCAAAATACAGGGGGTCTGTGTTTTTAGTGGAGTCCTGTTCTTTGAATTTTCTTGATAGGCATTTGTCATGTATTGTCCTTTCACTGCACTCCAAGGCCTGGAGAAAGCATATTGTGAAAGACCAAAATCAGAAAGCTGGGGGTTACGCAGTGGGTCTTGGGGCACCGGTGGCTTCTCCGTACAAGCAGGAAGATGAGGTACATCATCTGCTTTTTCTTCATCAGATTTATTCTGGACAAACACTGTTGAATCACTGTTAACTTCTTCCTCCTCTTCTGTTTGAGAAAAACAATAATAATAATAAAAAATTATGTCAGAAGTTTCTGTTTTAAGAATTTATAAAATAACTTGGGACTTCCTCCCCCCCAATTCAAAATTTTTTATTTATTACTGTAAAAATAGATTCCTTCTTTCAGATTAAAGCATTGAAACTGAAGTTACAACAGATATCAAAAGCTCATATCAGACTAAGCTATATTTATAATATAGGTCACACATTTACTGAATTTCACTCTACTGGTAAAATATTATTTCTAGGAAAAATGAAATGGAAAGATTTTTACACAAGTGTATTTTTAATAGAATTCATCTCCCTGCATGGAGCAGGCAGGAAGTGCTAATCTTAAATATATTTATTTGTTTTTATTTCAGTGCAAGAACGGAAATTCACTAAAAGTGTACAACGTAAATGACAATGAGAACAAAATTTGTGTAGGAGTGAAAATGTTTTTGGGGAAAGAGCAAAGGCTGCGCACAGTACTACAATGCTCACTCTCCAGAAAAACAGTGCTGAAGAAAGGTTATGAAGCAGCAACTAAAAACTCATGAAAGAGGGTAGCTTTTTAGGTAACAAGAAGAGCCTACTGCAGAAATAAGCAAACGTGTAATTTGTACATTTCTGTAATAGGATAAACTGAAACACCCCAAAATATTTGTGAGTTTCTACATGATGGAAGAAGCAGGAGAAAAAAACCCAGCTATTTAAAACAATGTGGCAGAGGCATTACCTTTTTATGTGTATTGGTACTACATATTCAGATAGACTTAGCTTAAAAGTACATCTTAAAAATTAAATTAACATTGTAGCTGTTTGGAGTCTTCTTTAACAGCAGAGAGAGGACAGGAAGAAAGGTACTGTAAAATCAGAGCCTTCTGCCATATCTTTGTCAAACAGCTGTAGTAGCTTAACTCGGAGGTGAATATGGTCCACGACCACCATTTTGTTGTGTGTAATGACTGGATAGTGCTCAGGGGAAGGTTAAGGTGTGCCCTGCCAAAGGCTTCTTGAAGATTGTTTGGGCCCTTGATACCAAAAGGGGTATGTGCAGTACTGACAGTTGTAGTATTTTAAACTCATTTGGCATATCTGGGTTTTTCACACAGGTGTGTGTGCACTTTCCGACTGGACTAAGGATCTGCCCCCCTCCAACGATCAAGATACTACTGCTTCATAGACTGCCAGTGTCACCTGATCCCCATATGTGCTTCTCTTGTCCCATTTGTGCTACAGAGCACATTATTTTAAGATTTTCTCTATGGTGATTTAAGTTAATGAAACAATCACATATGAATACATACTAATTTAGATGCATCTACAATAGTTTCTCATGCATTAGAAGCTGAAGCAGCATAATTCTCTGGGTTATGAAAACATGTTTGCTAACATGTTTTTGGATATAACTGTTACTGGAGAAAAACCCCCACACACTAACTTAAAAGCATGCCAGGAGATCTAGCTCTCAGTTTTTGTATTTTGGTTTATTCTTATGGCACCAATCACAACAGAATCTTTTACCCTCTGGATATTACTATAAAGCAAATAACATAGATGTACTTGATCTCTTAATTAATAGAAATATACACAGAGCTAAAGAGAAACATTTTAGAAAATTACATTTGTCTTCACATACTGTATTGCCAAGAAATATTACCTGTAGAGTCTTTGACATGTGGTTTGTAGCCGTATTTCTGGAACAGCTCTCTTATTTTTCCAAGATCTGCTGCATTTCTTTGCATCAATATTTCACTTGCCTTCATAAAGTCATGAATTGCTTGTTTTTCAGAGCAACTCTTACCAAGACTGGCGCTAACATCTTCCTTTGGGGGTGGAGTCGGGGAGAGAAACAGAAATATTGGTTTTCAAATCACCACATGATAGTTGTTTACACATGAAGTGTTTTGGGAATAAGTACTGAACTTCAATTCAGATGAGGATAAGCAGCAAACGTAGATCTTATCTACACCTGAAAACTAGGTTACAAAATATCAGGAATATATAGGGCATGAGTGTACAAAAACTTATAAAAGTTAAACTAAGATGACAGTTCACAGTATAACTACTTACTGGTAACCTCTCAAACAAAAATATATGCTTTTACTCCATAAAAATATGAGAAAACAGCAATTAGCTTGGACTCTTACTCCCTACATACAAAGAATTAGTGCAGAGTAGATGGTAAACCTCAAGTTTATATCCTAGCTTACCTCTCAATTATTTCTACACTTGCTCATTTCTATAGCCCATTTTTCCTACTTCTGTTAAAGAAATAAAGAACATTCTTCACAAGTTTAACTGAATGGCTGCACGCACTGAAACTTCTGTGAAGATTTTCTTTATTCTAAGTGCTAGTGACTGAACACAAACAAGCATACCTCTTCTGCAGAGAGTTGCTGCTCCTGAATCCTTCTCCCCTATACCTACGCCTTGGCACAGCTACAACTTTCCTGTTACCTTTGACCCCTGCTGATCCGAGTGACAACAGTGATTGCAAAGTAATAAACGCTGCTAAACCTGCTTTAAGTCACCCACAAGATATTGGACACTACCCTGACATCCACAGCCATTATGAAGACTTAGAGGTAAAGGAATAAAAGTAAGAGTCAGAACTGCTAACTAACAAAGCTGTATTGTGGCTTAACAATCAAAGCAGAACCACAAGTTTATGGAGCACCCCCCCAATTTTTCAAGAGGGAAGTGAGTTAAGATGTTACCTTCAGAGTCCTGATTTCACAATGGAGGTCATGCAAGACTCTTATTGGAGGTTCATCTTCATAGTCTTTGATATGCACGTTCACATAAAAGGGTTTGGAAAGAAAAAAAGGGTATTAGTATTTTAGCATGCAAATACATTCTACATCAGAATGTAATCTCCTATATTAGAGATGTTGGAGTCATAAGTTAGAGAGTCAAGACAGAGAAAACCAAAGAGAAATAGTTCACATCTGGTACCTTGCACAGCATGAGACTGCAATTTGCACAGTATGTTAAACTACACAGGCTTCCATTTTACTGTTGCAGCTAATACTGTAAAAATTAATGTATAGCAGATGTTGGTACAAGAGGTAGGTCCCTGGGCTATCAAGGATTATTTATGCTAAATTTTTTATCCTTAAAGAGCTTGAACTTGAAATAATAATAAAAATTGAAAAAAGTGATGTAGACACCACTGAAAAACATACATCAACAAAAAGCTGAATTCTTCCGCCTTATTTTCATGTGGGCAAATGTTAGTATTGTTCATTTACACATGCAGCAATCATTACTTCTTTCACTGGAAATCAAGGTTAATGCAAGTAGTGTAAAAGAGGACACCTGCTATGTAACAAGACATAGCACATCAACAAATACAATTAGAAGCTTGAGCTATCTGTGCAGAGGGAACAAGCCCTGCAAATGCGTTTTCCCGTCTCAAACCATGGAAAGAGTAAAAGCAAGAATGAGATTCCCCATTCATCCCGTTTTTCCCTGTAATAAAAGCTCACCTATACACCCACAAAGGAGCTCAGAGAGACAATGATAAGAGGGGGAGCCCAAATTACACCTTGCCGAACTACTCCCAGGCCCATCCCCGGAGCCACCAGCCGACCGAAGGCCCATCTCTGCACGCCCAGAGGAGCACAGGGGCACAACGGCAGGCGGGAACCCGAATCAAGGACTCCCGAGGAACCACCGCCGCCCCCCGCCCCGGGCTATCCCAGCAGAGCCACCGGCCCCAGCGTCCAGGTGTGACACCCATCACCACAAGCCACCGGCAGCAACTCTCCGCATCACCTTCCGGACTCGGGTTCTTGCTGCCTGGGGCTGGGACGGGCACGCCAGCAGGAGCCCCGGAGCAGGTCTGCGGCCCGAGGAGCGGGAGAGGCCCCGGCGGGCTCAGCCGCCCCGGGAAAGAGACGAGGCGAGGCCTGCGCTTACCCGTGTCCTCTCTGCGCAGGGCCCGCTCGAGCTGCCTCACCTCCCTCTCCAGCGTGAGGGCGAGGGCGCGCAGCTTACCGAAGAAGTCCCTCGCCACGTCCATCGCGCAGGGGGAAGGGGAACGACAGAGGGACAGCGTCAGCGCCACCCGGCGAGGGCCGCCCGAGCCCCGCTCCCCCCGACCAGCCCCGCACCACGCGAGCGGCCGTTAACGGCTGCCGCCGGGAGCTGGGGCTGCCGCCGGGAGCTGGGGCTGCCGCCGGGAGCGGCCCTGAGGAGCGGCGCAAGGCCGGGCCACGCGCGGCCGGAGGTAAACGGTTACTGCCCGCTGCCAGCTTCGAACGGCGGGCAGCGCGCGCCTCATTGGCTCTGCCGGGTCCCGCCCGCCCGCCGCGAGCTCTCGCGAGACGTGCCGCCCGCCAGCGCCTGCCGCCGCCATTTTGCTTCTCGCCGTACGGCTGGAGCCGTGACCGGAGCCGGTGAGTGAGGGCGGAAGGGAGCGGCCCGTTAACTGCAGGGCTCGGAGCGCTGCCGTGGCCTCTCACAGCGCTTCTTCGCGGGCTGCTCTGGCCCTGAACCGGGAGATAGCCCCGCTGGGGAACGGGCAGGGGATCCTTCTCCCCGGGCAGCCGCGCTCCGCCGTGCGGGCACAACCCCTCCTGGGGCTGTCGGGTGCCCAGCGGCCTGGGTGGCGCCTGGGGTACTGGCAAGTCCCGGTGGGTAGGGTCAGCTGTGGTCCCTGTTGAGGCTGCAGTTGGCACAGGCCCGGAGTGGAGCAGCCGGCGCTGCCGTGGAGGCGAGCAGCTCTGCTCTGCTCTCCCCTGTCCGGAGGGGCACCAGAGACCGAGGCAGCACCGCCCCCGCGAAGCCCTACAGCTCCAGTTCTAAACTGGATCAGAGGGTGGAACGACATGCAGCTGCACCATGGGAATGGGGCATAGTGGGGTGGCTTTTCTCAGCAGTAGTGCTGGTTTATGCCGTGTTAAAGTGTTTGGCTGACTTACTAATTGATGAGAATACTGTGTAATTTAAGACCTAGGAATTAGGTATGTTTAGGACTAAAAAACAAGTTAATGAAGAGCATGTGTGTCAAATCTAAATGTAGCTTGGCCTTTCTTGCCTCTTTGTTACCCGTGTATTGTGTTGAAAACTGTATTTGTGCTTTCTACATATGCTAGTTGGTCTAATACAGGATATTTTCCTCTACAAACCAGATTTGCCATAGTTAAAATACAAGACTAGGTAATTGTATGCTATTAAGTGTATGGAGAGACTGTGGTTCAAAACTTTAATACTGAGGAAAGGCCGGATCTGGGTCTAGAAGATAGACCTGGAAATACTCCCTGTTTTGACAGTGGAGTTAGCTGTTTGAAAAAGGAATGAATTAAGTGAATCCTTTGTTCAGTAGTATCTGGGACTGGATTTTTCGTGAATAATTTATGGAGGACATGCTTTAATCTCAGTGTAAGGATAACTGAGTAAACTGTTTAGCCAAATAAGGATTTCTGTTTCCCTTTTCTGAAGTTTCCAATATATCTGTCATTGTACTGCCTACTGTGCGTAATGGTTGGTTGTGAGTATCAGGTTCTGAACTCCAAACTTCAAAACAGCCAGCTAAATGGCAGTGGAGTAAGTATGTGCAGATTTTTCATTTTTCTTGTTAAATTTTTAAATTTCGTCCCTAATTTAATGAGTATATTTTTGTCTATATTTTAAGGCATAATGTTTTTAACAACCGTATTACTCCGAAAGAGAATTCCTGGAAAACAATGGATTGGAAAATACAGGCGACCAAGAGTGGTTACCCTTGCAATGAAGCAAGCAATGATCCGAAGGTTGGAAATTGAAGCAGAGAATGAATATTGGCTGAGTCGACCTTTCCTGACACGGGAACAGGAGTACAAACATAACACAGAAGAGAGATGTGCAAGATGGGAAGCTTTCAAAAGCCTGGTGAAAGCCAAGTTTCCTGAGCATAGGTATATCGAAGATCATTTAAACCACTTAAATGTGTCGAAAAAGTGGACATCTTGAATAATACGGTGTATTTATATTTGGCATGTATTATGCACTACCACGGGATCTGCTGTTGTAGCTATTATGGTAGTTTTGTAATTCAATTTAATAAGGGTAGATGACAAATGAGACTTTGCTACAGTATACAAAATCTGACATTAAAAGTAGTCCTACAGAACAGTGTATGTTTTCTTATTGTTGTCTCTTCAGAAAAAGAGGGTTCTTTCTGTGGCTCTCTGCCATCTGCCTGCCTTCTGTTCTTCAGGGGTTTTGCGTAATGCAGCGTGAGTTACCAGGTGCAATGGTGATGATTTGAACTAGATTTATAGCTTCACTAATTGCCTTTTGAAAGCTAGAACACACCTGCTCTGTTGCAAGGGATTATCTGCTGGTACTGACCAGATGGCTCTTACTGGTCACTCTCCCTTCTGAAGGGGTACTGCTGTATACATCAAAACTTGAGGCACAACTGACGCAGCTTGCATTGTGCTCACTTCACCAGGCACGCAAGGACCAAGATGAACTCATGGAAGATTGTAAAATGTTCCAGTTTTTTACACTTTTTGGAAAGAATTGTTGAATTTAAATGCCAGTGTCATTGTCATGTCAGTGTCAACTTGGGCATTACTGCCCTCTCTTAACAGAGATTATTTCTGATCTAAAAGGAAGACAGCTGATTCCTGTTTGAATGGCAATCTGATTTCTAAGTCATGTTTAGTGTCCTGAAGGAATATAGTCAGCCACAAGTCAGAGTTTTTTTTATTTCTCCTCTCAAGACCAAGTGACCTGGAAGATGTGTCAAGAGTGAGTGCAGTCTTAGGTTTGTTGGCAGCTGGAGTGTAAAAACTGTGGAACAGTTAGAAATGTTGCCCAGGTAGGCAGTTTTTCTCACTGATCTAATACACACATGCTACAGCTAAGCAATTTTAAGATTCTTTCACATACTTTTATTAAGTTGATGTTGCATTCACTGATGAATTAAAGTGTCAAATCCATTCATATTTTATCACTTTGGAAAAGAGGACTAAAATGGTACAACTGTTTTATTTAAACATGAACTATACTTCAGAGAAGTACGAACAGGTCCGAACACTGATGTACAAAATCTTGAATGCACTTTCAATGGTTATAAATGGCTTAAGATAACATTTATGGAAAAGCATACATATGGGGAAACTGCACAATACAATTAAAACATGAAGGAACTTCCAGGCAAAGTAATGTGATTTTGTATTTAATTCATTTATAAAAGCCCATTTTAAAAAGTTACTTCAAGTATTAAACTATAAATGGCAACATGTTTTCTCTGTGCATAGGACGAGTCCTATCTGTAACATACAAAAAAATACAATAAATGTGTCATCATTACATATATCTTTTACACTTCACCTCAAACTTAAGTACAGCTCATTACAAGTTTAGGCAGCACAATTAAAAATAACTATGTGGAAGTGGAACAGCTGGGACATTGTGATTAGTGCAAATGTTGATGACCCCTGCAGGCAAATACAAAAATAATTGCAGAGATAACCCAGGGATGTTTAATTCATCGAAGTGAAAAAGAAGACAGGGAGAGGGGACAGACTTAACAGCAGGAATGCTGCCTCTTCCTGTGATATTTTTATGATTGTAAATTGTTGTTCAGAAAGATTTAAGTTTCTCACAATAAAGCTGACCACAACAGGTTAAGGGACAGGAGAAATTCGAGAGGAACATGCTAAGCATGGAAGTTTGCAGCTAAGCAATGTAAATGGAAGGGGATCTGCACATCACCATTAATGGTTTGGTGCCAATAAAGGTGATCCCAGTACTTCATCCCCAACATGTCTGCTTGACTGCTGAGCATGTGCTCTCTGTCTTGGGGCAGGGGGTGGGAAGAAAGATGGGGAAACCCCCAAAAAACAAAGCAATCCTGTAAACATTATCAGACTTTACTACCTAATGGAAACAAGATTCAAGTAATTGCCACAGAAAACAAACAGCCAAACACACCAGTTTTAATCAGCATTAAAACTAACTACAACTTGCAGCTTCATTACGCCTCATGACAGTTATGTAATTAAGAAAAACGCATATAAAAAGCTGTCTATATATACAAAATAAATTGATATAAATGAGTGTAGTAAATGTGATCAGTATTATAACAAATCACTTTATGTGCAGCTGCTCTCTTTGGTGCCATTTAGGGATAGAAGAGCCTCTGATGTTGCATACGTAGCTATTTTTTAGGTCCTATGAAAGGTGCCTTCTTGATCTGCACTTACAATCAAAAAGTAGCCGCTATTTGGAGCCTCTGTAAATGTATACCTGAATCCCCCAATTACGTACCATTTTAGACGGTGTCCTCAGAGAAGATACACTATGAAGCTCAAAGTTGTTTTTTGGTTTTGGTGGGGGTTTTTTTTTTAGTTTTTAATAAATATGGTCAGTCAGTGTTCCAGATCTAGGCAGCTCCGATTAATTTATGTCAGTCAATGCATCCCTTGGTAAATCTGCCAGACATTAATGCTGCTGCAGACGCTGCTTTTTTTCCCCCTCTCTTGGGGCCCTGGTGAGCTACAACCAGACCATACTTCAGACAGATCAAGAAGTTCTTTGAGTGGATATCGAACAGTATTGAACTTAACCAAACCCTCCAAACCCCAAAAGACTATTTACAGTACAGAAGAGCCACACAGGATCAAATGAGGGAAGAAACAGTACCTGAAAACTGTAGGCATTTAGCACTCTGGAGAACAGGAGCAATGTCTAAGCATAGCACGCCGAAAGTAGCTTGGTACCTGTGAATTCCACCCTCAAGGGCCAGCTTTAACAAAAATGTTACCATAATTTCTACTCAAATCACTAAAAATAAAAGTGCCCCAACTCCCTCTAAAATAATCCTCTGAATATTTAAAGTGGAAGTTTTCAATCAAAGGCTTAGGGTGCATCTAACTTGTGACACTGCAATCTCAGGATAATACTGTAGGAAATGGGTTATGACAGAAACCTACACCTCCTCCTGCCCTCTTCCCATAATACGCCTTTGCTAGGAGCAGCAGCGATGTGTATGTTGTACAGTCTGTGAATAAATCGTCGTAAGAAAAAAATCGTGTTAGCTCTGTAGTTTTAAGTACTCTTTTCTATTTATGGATCTCCTTGCCTCATCTTCACAGGGACAGGTTTATCATCTCAAGACATTTCAGAAATCTCAAGGGGAAATCGCACTGAAATCTTACCCTACGTCAGGCTTCTGTCCTCACACTGGGGGTTTAATGTCATTTTGTGTACATGACTCGTGTGTGTATGTGGATTTTTTTTAAAAGAAAAAAGCAGCAAGAAATACTAAAGCATAGTTTCTAATTCCAGCCAATGTCAACTATCCTACAGTAACTACAATACTATTTATAGCTTGCAATAGTAATTATTTCGATGGATCTAAAAGCTTAAGGGCTGTTATTTTTAGTGACAATCTAGGTATTTTCAAGACTCGCTGCTACAGAGTAGGTTAAAGCACAAAACCAGCACGTACAATGTGACCCAGCACCCTAACCAGTTGTTTTCTCAGGATCCCTCTCCCTTCTGACCACCTCCTGAACAGGAAGGGCCGCTCTTCTTGCTGCATTCCCTGAAGTTTTCAGCTCTTCAGTGCATGGGCCAAAAGGAGCTGTTTCCTGGAGCACCCCTACAGCCTGCCTGCCCCTGCCGGCAGCAATACCCAAGTCTGCTTGCGACTCAACAGCCACACAGCTGTTTGTCCTCACCAACTTCTTAATTCCTGGCTTGCTCCCTCATTTTGCCTATCCTACTCTTTGACACAGCACGGAGTGCCCTTGATTATGGCTAGGGAGCTGTCAGGGCAGAACTCTGAAAGACAGAACAGAAGATGCTGTCCCGCCACCTTAAACATGATACCTCCTCCACAGCCAGGGCCTGCCAGGAAAACCTGACCCCCCGTCCCACTCACTGGTGGGCCCTTAGAGTTCATCAGTACAACTCCCTTAGAGACCTTAATTCCTTTATATCAGTCTGGGGTTTCTCTTAGTAATCAGTTCCTCAGGGGGGAAAAACGGGGGGTGGTGAATTTGGAAGGATCATATTTGAATAATTTTATTATGTTTCATATTTGTCAAAGTGACTTTTCAGTAATGCCTGCTTTTACACCAACATTAACTCTGGCCTCAAGAGTATCCTAAGCACACTGCTCTCCTCCTTTTCTCATCTGAAACATCAGAAAAATCCCAAAAATGTACCCATAATCTGTATAAAGATCATCAGCTCTTAAGGAAAAGCCACAAAAATGCCCATCAGATATACAAAGAACTGGTTGCAGAAGACCAGCGCTTGCTAGAGAACAGAATGGAGTCAGCCCAGTCTGTTTACTTGCAGTTTTTCCTGACTTAAGAAATCAAACAAGTTATATTGATGTTAGCCTACAGTATATATACATTCATATGGGGGTACATCAAGCACTTTGGGGGGTGGGGGGGGGAGCAGAGACCATATTGCTGAATCAGTGATAGTTACCATATTAGAGACATAGATTTTGCTTATAGTTCTGCTAGATGATGACTGTGCGTGTATGTGTTACCTCAGCTGTAATACACTGATGCCATAAATGCCAGATGATATCCTGGGCCCTCTGTTACAGTTCCACCACTGTTTGGGGCTGCAAATTTTGGTATCCAGAACAAGCCATATCAACTTCAGTCTTCGGTCTCTCTTGTCTTCCTCAAGAAATTTTGCTGGTGCAGTACTGCTGAGAGCTTATATTCAGATGAGCACTTCTCACTTGACATATGAGAAGAAAAAGCTAAAGCTTCATGTGTAGCAAATGTTTTTGTAAGTTTTGAAATTAGCAAATGCAAATTTCTTGTACAAAGTTTGAAGAAACATTCTGCAACTTTTATAAAATATGCAAGTTTGGACCGTCTGTCTCAAGAACGTCCAACAGCGACCAAATCACGTTCATAGGTTCTCAAAGTGGTGTTGTTCTAGAAGATTAATATTTAACAAAAATTTATTATTTCCAAAGACAAAAAAATACTTCTTTTATACCTTACAATATATTTGACACCTTAGTATCTCCATCATAAACATATTTGACTTAAGTAGCAATCGCTCTGGGAGAGAAACCAAACAGGTTCTTTTGGTCCAGATCATCAATGCGGCTACTACCTTCAGTCTGTATCAGAAGGGCTCACGTCTATTTGTAAACAGCATCAGCTGAACATCAGAAACATTACAGACAGGAAAATAGTATTTGTCACTTTTTCCAGGTGCAAAATTCTAATACCACCCAAAGATGAGTTAGCAGTCTTCTCTACAGAGGAGTGAGGGGAAAAAGAAACCCATGTTGTTTGCTGTAGGTCTTGAGCTTAGGACGGACTTTATTCCTCGCACAGGAAACACGTTTTGCCTTTTGTGAACAGGTACATGAATGCACAAAGCATTCAATCTTTAGCAATTTCAGCATCACTTAAACTGGACTTGAAAGTGGCAGACTAAAGCATACAAATTTTCAGTGTGTTAACACAGATGTATGATCCAACACTAATTTTCTCATAAGTACTTGGTATTTGCTTAAATGGTACTTTAGAACCAATAAAATCTTGTGCCTTTATTAAAAAGATAAAACAAAAGTATAAAACAGTATTTATAAACCATCAGGAGTCCCACAGAACAAGCAGTACTCTTCCAGTTCAATTTTCTAACAACACACAACTGCAATAAGGTTTTTCTCAGGGGTACTTTACCATTTTGTTATTGCCTCATACAGAACACTGCAGACATTAACAGAAAATGTAACAATTGTTAGTTCCTTTTTGGACTGGCTTTTCTTTGTATGCTGATAGACAATTGTTGGAAAGTAATAATCCACATTTTTTCAACTAAAAAACGAGTTTGCTTCTTTGAGCTCTGTTCTTGATATGGTTAAAGAAATCAAGTTAAAATGATGAGGGGGCTCAATCCTATAGCAAAAAAGCAAAACCCAAGTAAAAGGCTTTTACGTTGTTGGCATTGCCTTGCTCCACAGTACAGCTAGTAGAAGGAATCCTCAGTCCTGAAAGACCTGGAGAGCTATGATCATGGGGTAGACTGGTTACTAGGAAGAGGGGAGAAGACATCATCCAGTCCCTTCCCCATCACCTGGTGTTTGAACTACGTATAGTCGCACTTCAGACTCACTTTCTTTCCCCCCCCCCCCTCTTTTTTTTTTTCTTTTCCTTTTTTCTTTCTTTCTGTACCCCAGAGACCTGCTACGGAAGCGACTTCTGCAGTGCCTAAGGTATGACGTTTGCTCGTGGGGAGGCAGGAGTCTCTGCAATCTACCCCCACCACTGCAGCATAACAGAAATGCATAGTTCCCACTCTGGACCTTGTGCATCCAAGCAGGGCACTTCAGGATTTGGCCCTTTGGTAGCAGTATATAATTCAGTGTTGCATAAATGCACATTAGGAATCTTAAGGCATCTGTCTTAACTTCCCTGCTCTGCAATAGTGCTTACGAGAATCCATTGTACTGTGCAGAAACTTGAATTTCTTGTCTCTTCCTAGAATGTTCATGTTCCATTTTTTACTGATCAACTTCTTCCAAAGAAAATTAAGCAATATTCAAGCACAAAATGTGTTGCAGAAACCTAGTGAAACAAAAAAGGTAATTAGTGGAATTATACCATTAGCTTTGAAAAAACAGATCATAGTGCATTACAAGAATGCAGCCAGGCAACATGTAATTTACAGACTCCTGATCCAGGACAGCAGTTAAGGTAACTTCAACTCATAATTAGCCCTCTGGGAGGTGTGGGGTTTTTTGTTTTGTTTTTGTGTTTTAAACCTATTATGTTTTAGAAGATTATCTGCACTAAGAACATCAATCCATCACCACTGACCTGTGGCTAAAGTCTCTTGGATCCGTGATTGGCAAGAATTGCTCATTCATTTTGAATTAAATTGATAGATATGGGGACACAAATGATATTTGCCTAGGTGAGGCTGGGGGACTGGTGGCTGGGAGACTGGTCTTCTTTTGCAAATCATGCTCTTTTCTCTAGAATAATCTGGGAATTTTACTCGTCAGACATAACTTTGTTTCTGCTGTGTGTTATAGGCATACAATTGAAAAATACAACTATCAGTCTGTTACAGGGTATATGAAAGTGCATGGAACAGATGTTGGATCTCACAGCTATTGCATAGTTGCTTACAATTGCAGGGAGTCTGGAATTAACCACCTTGGCCTACAGAAACTGGGATCAAATCCAACTGAACTCAGAACGGCTGAAACATTGTGCTATGGAGTTAACCATTTTTTTGGGATAACACATACCAAAATGCTTTTGTGCTGGGTGCAATTACGCACTATTAATTTATACAACTTTTAAAAGCACAGCAGCTTGGGCAAGTGTGACACAAAGTACACAGTCTTCCTTTATTAAATTTGGCCTGACTTTAGGAACAGAGGGAAGATAGAAAGGAAATTCATCCCAAGCTATTACCAGTTAATTGTCTAGCCAAAGCCAGTCACTTATGCTCCCTCTCTAGTTCAGTGGAAAGAAAGATTAAGACCTTTCTATAATACCCTGTATCAAAGGCTGCTGGGATGAACTGATCTCAGAAGACATCTATTCCTTTCTATGAACAACAGAAAAGCCTTAGTAACCTGTTTAGATCAGATTAGTTTTTATACAGCTGGAGTCCGAAAGGAGTCCTTTGCTGGGACATTCATTTGCACATTTACATAAAGCATTAAGAAGAGTTGCAAAGGGAAAACTCATCATTGTTGGGTTCTCTTGAGTAGGTTTTTCAGAAGTACCACTAATGAGTCTAATTTTGGCTTTGTACGAGTTTACACTGAGCAGTGTGACCAACATCAGTCAAAGCACCAAACCATCCCCCACAAAGACCTTTTAGACAGATTTTTTTCCTTGAAAACAAACCAAAAAACCCCTCAGAACAATGATTCTAGGTCAGAAGGCTTATTTAAAAAAGAAGAAAAAAAATTAAGTGATCCTAAAATTACTGAGCTCACAAAACTCAAATACTGTGTTTTCTTTCCAAAGAAAATGGGAATTCCTTGCAAGTTCTGTCTCCTATTTTTTTTTGAAGAAAAAAGAAAAAGAAGGGGGGGAGGCAGAGGGGGTGAATAACTCAGCTCTCAGCATCTACGGTTGCTAGTTGTCTAAGTAAGATTTATTTCTCTTCCAGAGAGAACAATTTAATGGGAGATTATAAGCTCACCACAGTATGAAGTCAACATAAAAGAAGTCTAATTTAGTCACTGTAAATACACCACGGGAAGTTTTCACATATGCAGCAGCACTCACTGTATTTCCTGAATGCAAAGTGTGCACCGAGCTCTTACATAAAAGATCACTGTCAATTCCAAGCGTGACGAAGCAGTCCGTATGCAGACACCTATATTTACCTATTGACCTTCCTTCCTCCTGCACACACGGCTTCTTAAAGTCTAAGAGCAGAGCACTGCCCACCAATATACGATTAAGAAAAAGACAGTTAAGGAGCTGTTCCTTAAGAACAGCACTGCCTCAAGACAGCACTTCATCTTGAAATTGCCTATTTAGCAGATTAGATTCTTTTCCCTGGTCAGGTAACAAATCCAGCACTACCCACTTCCATCTAAATGACAGGATTAGTCTGACTCATCTCGGATCTAGCCAGCCCATGTTTCCTGCACTGCAGGATTACTCCCATTCTTGTCTTCTGGACAGCCATTCTGAGTTTTATTTAGACTTTTCTATTAATCATCCAACATCACAGGACTCCTCTGCATTCAATGACTAGTGACTTTTGACTTCAAGATGTCTGTTTTATTTTACTCATACGTATACAGAAATGGCAATCAATTATGTTGGTCTTACCTGTTTCTCACTGAGATGGTTGGTTAGTAATAAGCTGAGATCAGCTTTCCAATGAAACTATAATATGCTTTTTTGCACCTAAAATGTGAGAGAATCTCAATTATGTGTGTTTGCAGATTTGCACAACAAATAGCAAAGACTTCAAACCAGAAAGCACATTTATCGTACTGCGCCTATTTTAGAAAAATATTTTCCTCCCCCTAATCAAACATAAAAAGATCCAAAATCTCAGAACAGGAAGTGCAAAAGCGAGAATTATCTATCCATTACCTCAGTGTAATAACTCATTTTGGAGCAGAGCATGAGACACAAGTTAGCCTTAATTTCTAAACATGCTGACTTGTTTCTATGGAACAAATTTTCTTCTATTTGACTCCAACCAATTCCTAAGGACTTTTTAGGCCTAAAAAAAAATAATGGAAAAACCCACCACAAACAAAACCATAGAATCACTGGAAGTGCTACAATGCAGGCTACCTGATTTAACATTTTCTTCTTCAGGGCCACTTTCCGCCCACTGACTGTCACTGGCTAGCAATCGATTTTGTGATTCACTGAGTGGTCGTGTAGGAAAGGACTGATTGGCTCCAGAGCTGAAAAGTAAAGTCAACAGGAATTCTGTAATAGCAGTAGCTGCTTATTTCAGACATTTGTAGAGTAGTAAAGTTACTTAAAAGCAATGCAAACAAAAAAACCCCTCCACTGCCAACTACAAATGGCCCCCGGCCCCCCACCCCAATTCTCCTATAGGCTTGTTCCAGTCATCAGTCTAAGCCCTTACCTGACACAGGCCACTCACAGTTCTAATGGGAAAAAAAGCATGGATTGATAGACAAGAAATGGCACACTGACAACAATGCTACTGCCACACACTTAAAAAGAAAACCTAACCAGTACTGTCTGGAAGAACAACCTAATGCCATCTTATCCCATCAGTAAATGCTAGGGCCTTCTGCTGAATATCTTCCTAATGCAAAAGGGTACTCTGTTGTTTGCACAAGGGTCCTGCTCTTGTGTAAAGTCCACAGGTTATGTTGCATTGGAAGCAACTTCTTCTCAGTATTGCCTTGGCACCCCCCTAATGCCCGATAACTCAGGTGACTGCTGTTGACAACAACCTTCAGCTACAAATTCACCAAACTACACAGAAGACTTCTAAAATGGCAAATGTAAACGCCCCCAGAAGTTTCACATACTCCTGTGTCTTTGAATCTAAAGCAGGCTTCATGAAAATACACTGAAGATACAAAACATGCAAATCTGGAGGGATAAAAAGTAATGAGCTAACACCCCCCCCCCCCGCCCCAGTGCTAAAAAACCAGCAATAGCCACAGTGATCTACCTTTCTTACAAACCGTGTCTCAGCATCCCTTGTTTAAGCATGCTGGAGGAGGTGAAATACAAATAATACCTTGCCTTTCTCTCATTCCAAAAAATACCTTAAACTTTTTTTTCCATGGACCATTATTCAGCCTTCCCTAGGACTTTTTTGATTGTTAAGAGCCAATAAGCTCTCTTAATTTCTGTATTACTGTTTCCTTAGAGCCATATTCTCTGTTATAGGTCAAAACCAAGAAACAGACTTTCTGCATCACGCAGTGCCATTTTTTAGTCTTGATCCATTCTGTCATTCTCTGAAGACTTAGAAACTCACTCTGAAGATGACAAGAAGTATAAAAAATTAAAAAAAGAATTTTGAAACAATTTTTTCTCCAGATGAAGTACAGAACAGTACAAAAATCAGTATCTTTAATGCTATAGTTACCTTTTGGCAGGTTCATTTTGGCTTGAGACAGTAAGTTGCTCTGGATCCATAATCACCAAACGAGTTGGAAAATTACACCCGTCGCCCAAACTAAATTGGAAACAAAGATTCAAATCACTGTTTGTAGCTGACCTAAATGAACTGAATGAGTACCCATGCAAAAGGCAAACGCTACAGACTCAAATCAATTACTTGAGTGCAGTGTTGAAGTCCAGACTTGAGCAAGGCAGTTCTACAACTAAGCTGGATGATCAGTTAATTAAATCTTGGAGCTCAACTGATCCCCACCCTATCACTCGGTATGGATTGCTGAGCACAGCACTAGTCTATGTATTTCAGAAACATCACTGTGTTTCTGTAGACTGTAGCTCTAGTCTTCCCCAAACCACCGTGCACACGTAGTCAGACTATCAGGTATTTACAACCCCTGAAGCTGCAGCATAAATAATATTCTGGTGGCCATGCCTTCCCCTCCTCCCATCATTTTGAGGTTAGCTAAGCCTTCTTTTAAAGCAAGTTTAATCAGGATAAAATGTGGTGGCAAAACACACTGATCTATCTACAATATAGCTTCTGTCTTTAATCACATGAAAAGTCATAGTAGGTGAGGAAACAGCTGAGGCAACTTAAGATCTTATTACCTCTGCTGTTTGCTACTGGACCTCAACTTCACAAATGGGTTCACCAACATTTTAAACTGATACACAGCCGCCCAGAAGCAGTGTTGAAACACAGCTCTTACTTTGTTCCGCTGACTTTTGGGAGTGGTGGGAGTGGGCAGCAGGTCACACTTGCTTCATTCAAGCTTTTCTGATGCTTGTCTGCAAGTCCCTACCACTCTCTCAGCTGAAGTTTTAACATCAGTATTTTGCATCGTAAGAGAATTTTTTTTTTTTGCACTGCTGCTTATTTACATGCACTTTCTCAGGCTGCTTTCAATACTGAAACTGTCATCTACAGCAAAAGAAAAGCTGTCAAGCGTTTTCAGGGGTAAGAGGGGGTGTTTTTAAACTGGTGTTGTTTTGATGCAGCTGAAGTTCAAGCATTTGGATCTCTTCTAAGTTGCTGATTTCTGCTTTATAATCAGACACTAATACTACCACCAAAAGGTGTACAATTTTTGAAATACGCTTCTCAAAGCTTTCCAAACTTCTGTATTTAGAGGGCCCTTGTCAATGAGGCCCTTGTCTCGAAATGAAAACCCTGTGCAGAGTTTGCTCAGTTTTCTCCTGCACATTTTCCGTACACCAGTATTCATCGTGCAGGATTCACAAGTTGGCTTTTCAGTTGTGCTTTATTTCTTAGGAAAAGGGGAAGCAAGGTGAAAGTCATGGAATCAATTTATTCCCCAATTCATTCCCATTCAGACTGAATACCTGGTAAAGATAGGGAGTAGCCAATACTTCTTTTCATCTCCAAAAACCTCCCTCAGATTTTTGCTGCATCCAAGAGAGAAGCCATTTTTATCAGGGCCATTTCGAAATGTGGGTGCACGGAATGTTTCTGTAAAAGAAAAACATGCAGTATCTCTAAAGCGATAAGGAGTCAGGGAAGACGAATAAACAGACTCAAACTTCTCTATTGTGAAACCAGTGTTGGGCAAGCTGAGATGATCTTGATGTGTATTATTGGGGGGAGAGGGGAGAAAAAGAGTCACGTCAAGTAATCAGCATTAAAAAAAAAAAAAAAAAAATCACAAGGTTAATGACCAAAATAGAAATAAAAGGTAAGAAAGTCACGTAAGGAGAACACTCATCTTTTTACATTTAACATAAGGTCTGAAACAGAGCTGAGTACCATCAGCATGCCAAAGATACCACATCCCTTATTCACTGATTGCTAGCTCTCTCTTTGGCCTGTGAAGCCTTCTTTGAGCAAAAGACTTCCTCTTCTAGAAGCAATTTACCATAAGCACTATTGGACGTAAACCCATACAGGATAGTTTTTTCCACTTCTGCCAAGGTCTGAAGTTGAATTAAGAGCATCCCGTGGTATCAGAGAAAGATGAGATCTATTATATTAGAAACGCAGACACACCACAAACTGTAGCAAACCACCACCATTTTTCTGGTCAGTCCGATTACACCCTTGGCCAAGAACTGAGAGGACTCACTGCTCTCCCCATACCAACAGCTCGTCTTTTTGCAATCATGATCCAGAAAGTAAATAAAGTACTGACTGTGTTGCCAATTATGACCACTGACTTTTCGGCAAGGAACATGCTAAAATTTTCTTCAAAGCTAAAAAAAGAGACTGTGAATATTCCTTAGCTGTAGATATGTCATAAGAAAAATGACTCAAACAACCCTCCTGTCAAGCAATCAAAAAAATTCCTTTTCCTCCATCAAAAAATTCCAGCAAGCTGAAAATTATTTCACTTTCTATCAACCCACTTATTTTTGAGGCTAGAAATTTAACTTCCATTGAAAGGTATGAGATTTTGACTTATTCAGTTGTGGAAATACCCACCAGTCCCTGTTGTCTGCCCTCCCCCCCTCCCCCCAAAGACTTTCAAAAATGCTTTAGCAAGAACTTCAGATATTTTAGCTAATGCACGTAACTTGCTTATCCTGGTCAATGCTATTTAAAACACTTAGGCATAGAAATTATGGGAATCTCTTTTATTATTTAGGAAACGTGCATCAGTGTTTCCATTTTTATCGCACTGCTTTTACCAGCCACTTCCTAATAGTGAGGTCCATTTTATTTCACAGGATTTAAGAATACTCTTTTGGAGGTACTTCAAAATGTAGTATGTTCATACACAGTAGAGCCTTCACCTTGGTTGGGGCCACCCAGCTACTTCAAGTATTAGAACAACAGGGTTACTGGCAAGTAGCAATTGTGTTACATACTTAACACTATAAAAAACACAACAAAAATGCACAGTGCCCTCAGAGATCTCAAAAATACAAACAAAAGAAATGAACATTCATCATGAATCCAAATGCTTGACTCCAGCAGAGGACCCCTACACATGCTTCTTTTTCCCATATGCTTCACCTTTAATTACTTTCACCAAATTGCTTCTTATTGCACAGTATTTAAAAGTTCCATTTATATGTGATGGCATATCCTGTAGGCCTCACATTCTCACCAACTTATTGGTTTTCTGGACAAGGAACAGTTCCATATTCTAATTAACTGACCTATGGTTGATCTGTTTTTGCCAACTAGCCAGCAGTGGTAGCTGAAGAGTGACAGTATGCTGATGAAGAACATGGCTGCCACAAAGAAAAGGAACAGCACGTGGAATTTTGCATGGGTATCTGGCAATTCATTCTGAGGAGAAAGAGAGAAAGAGATTAATACATTAACACTTTTTAGCAGCTAATGCAGTATTGTCGCTAAACATTTTCTGCCACACCCATTCTCCTATAGGTCTTTCACCTCACTTTTCACAAAGAAAAAAAAGCACAAGCCAGGCTTTCCTTTCGTGTCATGTTAAAAATGGTATACAACAGCATTTAAAGCTGATGGGTACCCCTTCCACCTGAATTTAGTAGCATGAGTGTATAAGTTCATCTGTTAGTTTTTAAATGCACAGTAGGGGGCAAGGAAAAAACTTCCTCTGCTAAAAAAATGTTAACTGTGCAGCCACAGGCAAAGAGACACAGGGAAAACATGTCCAAAATTACTTTCTTTGAAGGAAAGAAATACAACAAAAACGTCCAAACCCTTTCCTGGCAAGGTAATAATACTGAACCTACTTCTGAACTGGTGTAAGGACCATAAAAGGGAAATGGCTGTCATATTGTGTTTCCAAGACTGAACAACTCCTAGAAGAGACCTGGGACAGATCTTCAGTTTTTTATGATCTCTAAGGCTTAGGCAACAACCAGCATGTACCTAGCAAAACAAATTTGCCATGTCTGATGAGGTAGAAGTGATTCACCAGAAGATCGACGTGAAAAACAATTTCAGTACAACCGCCATATAAAAAATAACCTCCCACCCATATTGGATAGTTGATTCCACCCCCAACCCCAATTATTTTTAGGCTTGCACTTTCAAGAGGCCAATGGGATTTGTAACAATACTATTCCAGTTCTATATCCTCAAAATCACTGTATTTTTAAGTAGTTGACCTTTAACAGCACTATGAAAGCAGAGAGGCTATTTTTCTTCAGCTGTTTAGGTAGCATTATTGCTGTTACTGTTTCCATTAGCTCATTCAGTATACCCACTTAGTCTAAGGCTGATTTTTTTTTAGACTAAAACACATTTCAATTAAGATCAAGTGCACATAGGTATATCTATATCCATATACACTGCCTATACTCATAGGCATCAGATTACAAGTCGTCTTCCTTCTGTGATGGTGTAAATAGCTACCATGAATGACTGAAAAACTATAGTAGGAACAGTATTTAAATAATTACAGCAATATTGGAGTTTACCTTTGGACAATTCTCTGCAGCTTTCCTGCGGCAAAGCTTTGCGCAAACAAAGACAATTTATTAAACACTAGTATTATGTTAAGATGAAGTGTTTGAAAACAGCACAGGCTTTGTTAAGAACAAAACGGTTGGTGTGCACACGTGCCCTCGGACGTGCTGAGTTCCAACGCCCATCAGCAGCCTTAGCCCCCGTTCTCCAAGAGAACAGAGGAGAGAGTACGTAAGAGCACACTACTAACTTCCAAGGCATGAAATTTTCTACCGAAGCATAGAAGTATTGCTATTCAGATTGTAGCTGGATCACTTTCAAGTGGTTCCTCAGCTTGAACAGCATGACTACACCAGGTGCATTCTTTGCTAGCTGTTTCTGTCACAAGTAAGGTTTATGTGAATATTCTGTATGATGAAACCATTGATAAAGGTCTGAAAAGCTCAGAATACTCCAGAGGTATAAAGCAATGGTTTATAAATTACAAAATCTTTCTGACTTCAGAATATATGACCATCAGATGCAGTTTCAGTTAAAACCATAAAAATGAATTGCTATTCTTTGCACAATTTTCTTTGTTTAAAAAAAAAAGAACCCATAACACATCCGTACAGTTTTTCTTCTTTCCAATATCCTTCAATACTGAGATATGTTTGTGGGATGTATCTTTAGTGTAACATCTGAAATTGAACGAGTGCTTAAGAAAATAAAGCAAGAAACAGGAAAGCTTAGTTTAAATTAGCTTTTAAATTCCAAACTTTATACCTGAAGAGTGGTATTAGCCGTCTTAGCTAAGATGCTAGCACTTAACGAATCTGTTGTAGGCAAGACATATGGCTTTTAAGTTACATTAATCTGTGCAGAAAGCCTAGGGAGAGCCCAAGCATTTACCTTGGAGTTGGGCAGATATACACAGCATTTTCAAAAATGCTGGCTACCATCAGACCATGCTACAGTAAGCAAATGATAGCAGAGTCCAGTCCAGAACTGCCATTTAAGTTCCGTTTCCTTATTTACTACCTTTTTTCCTTGATGCAGTTTTGCTTAGACAATTTGTGCAACAGTCCCTCTTCCCCCTGCTGTAGGGATATGTTGTGTTTTGTGATCCCATGAAATCAAGGCTAGCAAAATACATACTCCAATTGCTGCTTATTCCTAAGCTTCCTGTTAAAGCTATGATGACTTTTCCTACCTCAGAGCACAGTGCAGTGCCCCCCAGTTTCCTAATTAATTTTTGTAACTTCTATTTCTATGACTCTTTGGAATTCCATATTTAAACAAAATAGTTCTCTATAAAGAATTCTCAGGCCAGTCGATTTTGAAGCTCAAAGAGCAGTAGCAGCTTAGTCTTTGTTTTCTGTGGGCCAGATAATCTAAGTTTATTTCAGTTGGATCTTCCTAAAACAGTAGCTCTATAACCTGGAGAAGGATTTTTTGAATTATGCACGATTAATCTGCATGATCCCCAGGGAGCATTTACCTCTTCTGACTACCCAGTTTCAGCCACTGGTTTTAAGTTCTTGAATGACAGTTGCAGAACTGAAGCATCTTTCAAAAAAGGCCAATTCCTTCCTGGAGAGAAGCATGCAGGCTTTGAGTGCGTAAAACAGGCTTATTCACAGTTGTGTTCTAGCAGCAGTCCACATGCCACAGCACGTGAAAAGAGAGTGAAACTTCAGACATTAGTTATTTAAAATCATTATGCTCAGCAGCAGCACCGAAGCAGAGACTTGCAGGTGAGAGAGCTGCAGAGCTTACAAAGGGAAGCAATTTACACAGTAAAATCTGGGCTACTTAGCACACGTAATAGACTGAAGCCAGTCACTATTCTAAAGAGTCCCCTACAAACTCCTTCACAAGCATAGAGTCATTTGAGCATATATCAGGTCACAAAAAAACCCAAACAAAACCCACAACAAAAAAAGTGCTGTCAGAGCTTGACTCATTACTCATCTTTTAGCAGCTAGGTCTAGTGTAAATCTAGAAAAAAACTCAGAAGATCTGATATATGTCCTTATGTGTATATGCAAGAGGAATGAGTTCTAATGAAGGATCTGGAATTGCCCTCTTTTTTTTGTTGGTTTGGTTTTTTTTTTGTTTGTTTGTTTTTGTTAATACAACCAAAGTTTTTCAGAAGTGTGTGCCATCTACCCAGAACACGTATCACATCCTTGAATTAGCTATATTCAGAATTGCCAAAATAATTTGGAGGACAATGAAAGACACTGAAAACAGCTGGAAAATATCCAGGTGTCAAGGGGGAGGGAGCACAGCAAGAATGAGAGCAGACGCAAATATACACTGGGAAGTACCACCATGCACTATGTAAACAAGGCATCAAGGACTGGGCGTTCAGCCAGTGCTGGTGTTTGTGTCAAATACATTTGGTTAAACTGAGGTTTTATCTGCTCATCTTTAACAACTTCCTATGTAGGAAAAAAAATTTTATGAGCATAGGAAAAGTAGTTATGAGTATAAAAAAAAATCCGCATCAGTGTGTAAGCCTGTGGTAACTATTTACAGCCACTGTGGTTGTCCCACCACTGTATGAACAGTATCAAGCTCTTTCTTCAGCACTTCTGCATAGACCATGAAAGATGCTATGTAAAAGACTTGCATGTGCAAGAAGGAAACACAAAGACTTTCTTCAACAGAAGAGTTAGGTAGGTGTGCATGTCTCACAATGTTTGCAAGTATCTGCATATGTGTCATGTCTCTATGCAAGTATTATCAACAGTCCAAAACAATGGATTGCTAAAATTTGTGTAGTTAGCACATACACCTTCACAAACTTGTTATTACAAGTTCTGAAGTGACCAAGGCTACACTCCCCAAGAAGCAGTTCATCTTCCGTCCCAACACTGGATATATACAGCAGTTTGTTGCACGCTTTCCTGAAAAACATCTATGAGGAAGCAAAAAAGAAACACTACCTTCTGAAGGTATACTATAACATTTCTGATAGTCAAGCTTTGGGGGGAAAAAACAACATCTAGAGAGCCTCAACAGAAAATGTCAAAACAGCGATCTGTCTGATGCTGTAGCAGACAAAGCTGAGCATTAGCAAGATACTGAAGCAGTCTACAGACAGCACGTGTCAGCAGTACTCTGCTCTGATACAGATACAGATGTACAGAAAAGCTTCTAGGACTCTATTCTGCAGTCAACAGCATTTGCCTAATAGCTTACATACTAGAGACATACTAAATTGTGCAAGCCTACATGATTATGGTGCTGCCACCTCTTTCTGGAAGTCCACTTTAATCAGGCTATTACAAGATCAGAGGAATATTAACTTTGTGGAATGAGTGATTTAATATGAGTAAAGTGAGTCAGAGACCTACTCTAATGATAAGATCATGGCATCACCAGATTCTGTCTTGGAAGTAACTGGAAATGAAAGCAACAAGTGCAAGCACACAACTACATTGTCTACTGTCACATTTCAGAAGTAGACCATTCTTGCAGGAAGCATTTTTAACAACTAAGTCATAAAAAAAAAAAAAATCCCTCTTAAGTTTACTTCCTCTGCTCAAGGGTCCACTTCAATATCGTGTCCGATGGGATTTGGAAGGACCTTGCTGCAAATGCTGGTATTAAATGTTTGTTGTGGTCAGATGTCCTGTGGACTGTTGTTGCACTAACACTTATGAAGTGAGGTGACAAAGTGAATTAATTTCTTTTGCTCAAGCACTGACTGGTAAATATATGAGAGTGCATCTACAGTTTCATTAAAAATTGAATACAAAGCACTGGAAAGCAGCCAGGCAGATGTTTGGAAGTGGCACATTCACAAATTAAAAACTTAACTACTTAACAGTCAAGCAAGACTGAAGAGCAGAATCAGACCATTTCATTTGAC
This sequence comes from Theristicus caerulescens, assembly GCA_020745775.1. Lineage (NCBI taxonomy): Eukaryota > Metazoa > Chordata > Aves > Pelecaniformes > Threskiornithidae > Theristicus > Theristicus caerulescens. The sequence continues at coordinate 112,912,468 of CM036559.1, read as the reverse complement.
ATATCTGTCAAGCCACAACTACGACTGGTAAATACATTTATGGCTTTCATCTCACGCAATACTGACAGCTCAATTCCCACATAGTTCCTTGCTCTCCAGTGACAGGCCACTATGCAGAACTGAGACTAAGAGAAACATAGTACTTTGGCAGATCAGACCCATAGGCTTAGCTGAACACAAACATACTTTTTGCACCATTTATCTTACCTGTCTAATGCCAACTGTCTCAAAGTACAGCTATTCTGAATACATGATCAAGCTTCTCTTACCCTGACATGGCAACATCTTTTTGCTCCAATAAAGATTATTTCTACAGCTACAGATAATGACTGCTTTTCCCAGTTACTTTGACAGAAACTAGCATCTAAGAAATATGTGCTGTTATTTACGTATAAAGATGTGATAGAGAGCCTTCCACTTACAGCAATTTTTCCCATGCTAGTTAATGGAAACTGATTAAGGGAATTCTGATGCTAGCCCTTCTGCCTAGAGACAGGAAGGCACAGTATAAGGTTTTGGAGATAAACGGGAACACCACCAGAAGCCACTCTGTTCAGCCTGGAATGTGACCAGAACAAAACTGATAGGAGGAATAATAGCACTGATGTACAAGGATGGTTGCCCTTCACATAAATGTTATTAAATCTACTAAGATGCAGCTATGTGTATTGATCGTTTGACAACTGATGATAGTTGAAAGGAAGATGTGTATCATTAACACTGTACATATCTTAGCATTCTACCCATATCAGATCGATAAAAGCCACTAGTAGGAAGTTCAGACAGGCCTATGTAGGGACTCCAAAACAGAGCTTGGTCAGTTCGCAAGAACTTAATCTGCCTTATCTGATAGCAGATTATCCATAGACAAGTCTAGAAAGATATGAAATTGTTATTTATATTTCACATTTGTCAGTATTTTTATATATACGTGTGTATATATACACACACATATATGTAATTGTTTGATATAGGCAGTTCTTTCTATATCTACATGTCTATATCCAATAGTCTCAAAAAAACCTGAGCTGTGCCACTTGATTTTCATCGAGCAGAGAAATTGCACAGTGTCCTCATCAAAACTTCTTTCCCCAATTACTCGTCCTGGGCAGTGTAATACATTTAATTCATTAATATTTGGAAGGTTCTCCTGCTTCAGTCACTTCGACTGATGCTGTTAATGGTAATGAACTATGAAACAGAGTAAATGGTGAGTGACAACATGCTGATGCAGCCTCCAATAACACATGCAGGATTAAACAAATGAACAACAACAAAAAAAAGCCTTAGAACTTACTGTCCAAAACTTTATGAAGTACTGCAAGACTGTAGCAGCAACAAACAGACAGTACAGTAAGGAATACATTAAAAACAGGAGGAAGAATTTGTAGTTAGAAAATCCCACACAATTATTCACCCTAGAAGGAGGGGAAAGAGAAAGAGGTTACTACGATATACAAAAAATAAAATAAAACAAACCACAATACATTCAGCTTTTGCAGAGAATAACGTGTATGATGTCAGTGGTATGTCCAAAACAGTCTGGCAGTAGTGTTTCAGAAGCATTTTAAGCCACCATTTTGAATGAAGTCTCTTTCCTCCAGCCAAATGATCCGGGCCCCTCACATAAATTTCACCCCCCCACGAAGTTCTACAGGACAGGACATGAGCTGGCAAAGCATGTGATACATACAGTCTGTATAGGAAGCATCTCACACACTATGAACTAACTGCAGTCATCACAGAAGATAATATGAGCCTCTACATCAATTTCAGTGGATGTTGCTTTGGTTACAAAAGCACCTTCAAGTCAACTACTGATAGCACTGTTTTTATAGTGACAGCAGATAATATTTTTACTGACTACCAGTGAATACAATCTGCAGAAGAGCAACTATCTGAGTGTGTCTTATGTATCATCTAGAATCAAGAACTGATTTTCACAGTGTAGTGGGTATCTCCTCTCCTGGTAATAGTACCAAACTACACAAAAGAAAGAAATGCCATTTCTCACAGGTCTTGTTAATGCCAGGGTTTCTCTATATAAGGAGAAACTGTGTGACTTGGGTTACTGGGCCTACAACTCTATGGTGCAACACACATTAGGAACAAGATTTATTTTCACATATGAAAGCCTCAAGAAATTCTGTGAAAATCAAGTTTTACTTCAAAGTTGCATTTTTGAAGCAGCATCTAATTCATCATGTAGGATCTAATTCATCGTTATTATACTGTTTTTTTTTTTATTTTTTAGAAACTTACCATGGACAGTGGTGGTCCATTTTTAATACACATCTGAAAGAGATAATTTCCAGTAAGTTAAAGCAAAAAATACATTTTCTTTCTAGGACACATACTTTTAGCTTCTACAGGTTTGGGGTTTTTTTGTTTGTTTGTTTGTGTTTCTTTTTAAAGTATTTTGTCCCGCTGTATCTTTTTCAAGTCCTTCTCAATCATGCCCATTGTATTATAGCAGCCATCCTTTCACCCAAAAGGACCAAGTGAGATTCAGAAGAGTTATGAAGAGATTCTCTTAAATGAACATGGGCAGCATTACTGAGCAACACCATGTAATAGTTCATTAAGCCACACTAGTTTTATGTGCATGTTGAGAGAAAACAAATCCAAAGGACCCTTCAGAGTTGTGTGCATAAGATATGTTACCCTGGCATTCACTTCAACTAAGTCTACCTTAGGGCTATTTTTGCTACCTTTTTTTGTTTGCTGCTTGCTTGTTTGTTTTTTAAAGCTAATTGAGGAAAAGAGCAGCACAGTGGGTAACTTGAATAGTCCACATGCCATTTTCATCCAGTTTTAGTATAAGGACAGATACTAGACCTTTCAGACACACAGACGTTCACTGTATTTGCTAATAAATTTGATTTTAGCCAAGAGATGTCTATTAGGTTCTTCAGTTAACTAGATTTCCTCAAGCTCAGCTTACTGAAGTCTCACTCATAGCCTCAGCCTTCAGTGCCTTTACAGACTTCTCTGATGATTCAGAATGAGGCTAGGGAATAGCAGTGATGTCTTTGAAATGGTTAAGGCATGTAATTGCACTGTCAATCTCCGAGATAAAGATTTTCAGCATTATTAGTAGCACACATCTGTTTCAAGGCTGCAGAATCAAGATACAATAAGAGACTTCTATAATAAGCATTTGCTATGCTGGTATCTCAGACCTGCCTTTCTTTACATTCAATTGCTGATTTGTTTGTTTTTTTTTTTAATTAAGCACTGTTTTACAAAGCTAGAAGCAGGTTTCCTAAAAAGTTCTGCCACTTTGGACAATGGGGCTGCCATAATAATATTGCACCAACAGGAGGAACTTTGCTCTTTCATGAAATCTGTACTGAGGGTCTGAGAGAGGAACAAATAGTAAAACTCGCTCTTATGCAAGGGCTGACACACTGAAGACATGAACACACTGAAGTGATGATCGCAGGAGAGAGAAAATCCATCATTTCAGATTCAGTAACTTACATGTCACATGCAGAACAGTGGTGGCAGCGGTCAGGTTTGATTAGCTGGCATCGATCACAGTATCTGATTGCTGCATTCAAGGGGCAAGGGTCAAGGCATTAGAACTCATTTAATGTTAAAAATGTTTTCCCCCTTAACATGAACTGAATCTTAAAGAGCTTCCTGCCCTCCCCTGCCACACCTGTCCTCACAGACCTTCACCTGTCTACTCTCATGTGATATGTACTTTTGAGGTTTTTAAGAAATGTAACATATGAAAGTATTTAAAACACTTTAATCTATTGCTACTGTACCGAGTCCATTTCCATTTACTCTTTGGCTCCCCAGTCTTCCCATCCTTCATCCTCTGGCACTGATCCCCTATCGCTTGCTTTCTTTCACCTCTGGACAGGGTTTGCAGGCATCCCATTGTGAAACTACACTCTTTCAGAAAGCCAACTTTCTGCATTAGCTTTCTCTGTCCTCTTCAGCAAATAGTGATCTAGCAGACTGTTCAGTACATTAGCTCTTCCTCATCTTTCCTGGATATTTTTAAACAAGCCTTCAGGCTCTTCTCAATGGAAATAAGACACCAGCACAGGCAGTTTGAAAGGAGGAAAGCCAACACCTACAGCTAAGCAGAACTGCTAAGAGCTGGCAAAAGCTTCCCAGACCACTCCAGGAACTCAAGACTGGGATTCCCTAAAAGGGAGGCTTGTATTCAAAAGAGCCAGGTGTCCTTAGACTTTGTTTGGAAAGTCACAGTAAACTTTGGTAACAGTTATTCTGAGTAGTTTATGTTTTTAGAAAACTCTACAGTGTTGCTAGTTTCAAGAAAGAGAAACAGATATATACACATATAAAAGATAGGGTTTTTTTAAGAATATACATATGTATAAGACAGCAGTTTCACAGATCATTCATATATAAGTTGGAATAAAAATGCCTATATATATTAAAGGCAAATACAGAAATAGCCCATAACTAGCTTTGTACTGAATTACAGATGGGAATGAAAGAACATTTATTCATTCTTAAATTCTAGCCTTAAGTATGATGTTTCTCCTCCTGCTGAACTGATACAGCTCAGAAGAAGTTTAAAGGGGGATATAAATGATTATAAAATTGAGCAAAAAGTTGAATTGTCTCTATTTCTAGCTGTATTTCTTTGCTGTGCTTATTTTTATAGCCACAGAGATAAATGTTGTCATCTATCTGCTTGCTAGAAGAGGACTGATTTTTTTTTTATTCCAGCTACCCGCTACATGTTGAGATCCCCAGACAAAGGACTCCAGTTTCTCTTGGGGGAAAAAAAAAAAAACCAGCACAAATAACAAAACAAGGTCGTGGCCTTTGCAATATGTGCTTAATAGATTGTCCATTCAGTGACATCAAATGAATTTCACTGAATTAAACTAGCAGCTTCAGGAGCACAGAATTATCTTTATATCTCACCTCTCGATGCTGTTGTCGTATAGATAGGCAAGTCTTTAGCAGCTCTTCTCAAAATCTCCTGTTGGGATTCTGGTCTCTCTTCTTTTTCATATTGTTCTTTATCAGCTTTTGACAAGCAGAACTAGGACGGAGGGAGAAAATGGAATGAAGGGAAGAGATTAATTATTACTTTGTGTTCTAGTCAAGCTCCAAGAAAAAGACCCCATGTATCCTATGCCTTTGGACAACCCCCACCCACCAACGCAAAAAAACCCACATAAAGAAAAACAGAATGCTGCAGGAATTACAGGAGATCCTCAAAACTCCATGATGGTCCTGGGCATATTTTGAAGAAAATAATCTTTATCTCTGTTCCATTATCTGTGGCATTTTCCCTTCAATACAAAGGAAGCCAGAAACTCAGGGGAGTTTTAAGGCAGCGTAACCTTTCCTTTACACTTACCAGGAATTAAAGTGATCTGTGAACAAGAGGAATGCGCAACAGTCCTTTGCAGCTACGCGCTGCTAAAGTTCTCTTGCCCCACTTCCTCTCTCTGACTTAGAGAGGGGTAACAAGCCAGGGCAGGGGGGAAGGTGGAGCAGCTTCATGGCTTCAGCACAGAAGTTGAAAGAGTTTAACTGGAATTTTTACTTGGGAGCAGTCAGCACTAGTCTCAAAATCCATGAGCTGTATAGAAAGCAACTTCAGCAAAGCCTGTACGGTTTCAGAGAGAGTTACAATTCTGAGTAAATCATGAGGAGCATTCCTGTTGAAGCCTCACTGAATTATAAAGCTTTACCAGAAGAACCATGAGAGCTTTTACTCGCTTTTTAAACACTTAGTTTGGTATCCACTGAAATTATGAGCTTTACCATTAAGCCCCACAGCCTCACTGTGCTGAGAAGCCCCTGCAGAGTTGGGGCTGGACTCACTATTTCCTTTAGTATTTTTCTGTTCTGAAGCACTTTTAAACTCTGAGATTCCCACATGGACTACCAGAGCCCTTTTTATGAGCACACATAGACAAAGTATTCATGGTAGTGAGTGGAAAACGCTGTGTGTGCAAACTGGAAGAAAAAATGGCTTAGTGTAGTTTAATATGACTGTATTTTCCTACCAAGAACATGTACAGGATTATTTCACATGGATTTTCCTCTCATCTTGTACTTTTCCCTCTTTTGGACCACAGTCAGTTGGCAAGCAACAATGAAGACTCCATTACAGAAAGGAGGAAGCAGTAAGACATTGCTGCAATTTCTCTGTTATTTCCTAACCCAGAATGCAAATAAATTGCCTCATATCTCACAGAATCTAGTTAAGTCTCCTGTTACATATAGTATCATCCCAGCTATTGAGCCTACCCACCACTCAAGGGTGAATCATAATCTCCTTTTAAATAATCAGAAACCTGGATCAATCTATGCAAAGAGTGAAATTAAAGTTCAACATTTTAGTCATCACCAAGAGTTTGATCTCATTTTTTAATATCCATCTCTAAGCTAGATATTTACTCAAATATGAAGACTGGAGAGGCTCACATAAAAAGTTTAAGACAGATATGAAGCACCATGCCAGCAAACAGTGGTGCAATATGCCTTCCTCCCTATTGCCCTTGTGAGTCTGCCAGGTGACCAAATGCCTGTCTCCATGACCAGCAATCAAGCAGAGGTGGCATTAAACATGAAATACTACTTCTAGGTGACATTTCTATGGCAAACCATTAATGCAAGAAAAGAAACTAAATCACAAGATTTAAAACATTTTTAATTTGTCTAAGTAACATCATAATATTACTCCAAAAATCCTGTACAGGATTTTGGTTTTCCAAACAGCTATAATTTCAGAAATTAATAGGGCCATGAGACCACAGTCTCTTTGGACAATGGCAGGATATGTTCAAAGACATCAAAAGTTATCTGTTACCACATAGCTAACAGAATTTCCAATGAGGTTCCAGCAGTTCTTATTGAAAACAGAAAGAGTCCCTTTGTTTCCTTCCTCTTTCTGGATCTTGTATAGTGTTGATTGTTCTTTCTTATGACAAAAGTACAGGGATTACACTAAGACAACAGCAGCTGCAGAATCTTTTTTTAGTTCAATAGTAAGATCACAGGATGCTATTTATTTTTGCAAGAATGGCTGATTTGAATGACTAAAAATATATACGTTTACACTCCCATACAATGGGGAGATTCTGAAGTCAGGTTTTGTTTTTAAGTAAAACCAGCATAAATTACTCACTGGTACATGAACAGACGGGATTTGCCCAGAGAGAGAAAAAGTGGTGGTGGGTTTTTTTTTTTGTTTGGTTGATTTTTGTGGTTTTTTTTGTGTATGTTTTTTGTTGTTTGTTGTGGGTTGGTTTTTTTCCCTTTTTTCTTTTTAAAGCTAGCTGTAGAAAGAAATTGCATTAAATCTGATCTACCCCCACATTTGATATAGGAAATATTCATTACATGCCATATGCCCAAACCATCCCTTTCACTCACTGAATATGAAAAGCTTGCTACAACATTACTGTAACTACAGATAAGTATTGTCAGAAGAAGTTTTCTATTATTGAAGAATCCAAGCAGACAGTAAAAGTTACTAGGCATTAGCTTTATGAGCAGCTCTAGTTTATATAGCTTTACAAAACCTGGAATAACACAGTTCCAACCACATTTTAATTAGCTAACCTGCCTAGCATCATCATTTTCCTGCAGAACCATCCCAGATAAAGCTGAAACAGACCACCCTGAAGACAAGTCCCTTTGATTTTTTAGGTTTAACAATTCAGTACTACTCTTTTTGCTTAGCTAAACAGCAGAACAGTCTTTAGCTTTTTTTCACTTTATATTCTGTAGCTTTCTAAGATAAGACCTCTAAGCCATAATTTAAGCACTGCAGAGCAGTGTTTGCTTTTCCTTAGAAGCATGGTTTTAACTCTTTTCAAAAATGTTTAAGGTTGACATTAGCACTGAAAGTCAGTCTTGCCAAAAATAGAATAAAAATTCAACCCCCACAGAGCAAACAAAACCTCAAACAGTTTAGCCAATTTAAAAGCTTTATAAAACGGGAAGGGAAGTATTTTAAATTTGGTGCCAGTATTTAATCCTTACATACACACACCTTAGAGAAAATGGAAAACAAGGTAATCCATCTCAGACTTACTGCAATTAAAACTGTTCTTTTTCAAAACAAAACTTCTTACAGTCATCATGCATTTTTTTGCCATTATGTAAAGCTCCTTTATGTATTTACCTCTCAACTGTCACTAAACCTTAACTCTTGACTTACTACTAAGTGGTTCAGCCCTCCAGGTTATGAGCATACATTGCATTATTACTTTTTCTTACCCAAACAAAGGTCAAAACTGCCTAAAACGGAAATATAAAAATGTTGTCACTGTATTTGTTTTATTGATTTTAAAAATTCCAGGTTTCAAGCAAGCTACTTCATAGCAAAGCACTGCGCATGACTGTCAAACTTGTGATGAATTAAATGTGCATTTTGTATAAGGAAATGTCATTACACAAAGTATACAGTATTTTAAGAGTAATTTGATAATTTTCATTCATGATACACTGTCATGCTGTTCTATTTTAGATAATGAGAAGCGAAAGGTGAATCATGCAGTACTGCAAACAAGTTTCATCACTGAAAACAGTTCAGCTATTTATAAAACAGGCATTGACATTTTTCTAACATTTTATTTACCTCATTAGAGGGGGATGCAGGAGATGTGAAAATTGTCTTCCAATAGGACCATACAAACATGACAAATGACAGATGAAAAACCACAAGGTAGACAACTGCAATAAAATACAAATAAGAGATCAGTGAATAGAGCTGAAAAGAACAAGAAACAAAATCCCTGATCTTTGATGAGGGCTAAACTACTACACTATGAGTCACCTGCTAAAATTAAGTTATATTAAACCCTCTTCCCTGGGTAGACTTAGCACTCTAGGAGCGCTCACTTAAAAAAAAAAAAAAAAAAAAAAATCACCAAATGTGAAAATGTAATGGTTGCTATTTCTCAAGGAAATAATAGGCTTTTATGTATGATTCCAAAACAGGCTTTGAAGGGGAAAAAACTAAACCAAACCAAACAAAAAAACCCAGAACTGAACACAGCTTCACCTGTGGCATGTGACTAACCATTTTGGATAAAGAAGATGCTAAAATTCCATTCTAGATTATAGTATTTGATAACTGACCTACAGAATTCAATTTAATTTCTACTTCTAATAGAAACAGCACAGTATTGTGCCATTGTAGAAGGCACTGGTCATCAATGACAGTAAAAACTCCAAACCAGGGGTTTGGAAAGGACTGTACTCTGAGATGAGAGCTGTCTGCAAGTTAAAAATTGTCTGCGTACTTCTTTCAAATCATCACAGGAATATAATCTGGAAGAGTCTTGCTGTTATAGTCACAGGGGCAATGAAATGTAGGTGGCTTTAGTAGGGAGCTCAATCAATTTATGAATGGGTCTGTGTGATATGGTTGCTTTAAAGACCAGAGACCCAGACCTTATGACCCAGGAAGCTTCTTCCAATCTTGTCTCCTCTAACAGTTTCTTTTACCACTTGTCAAGAGGAAACAGATCAGTTGTGCCAGAAAAGCAAGCCTTAGAAAAGAAGTCATACTAAATATTTACATTATCTTCACTTATATTACCTTCAGTTGCAGGAAGAAGGAAACTTGACCTACTTTCCTGTGCACGCAAAGAGAGTCCTTTAAGAAGCCGTATGACATGCTTCATGGATGGCAGAACAGGCTTAAACTTTGGGAACTTCCAACAGCTGAGAAAATGCATGTGCACAGTCACAGAAGATGTGGTCTTAATTTATCATCTTTCAGGATTTTCATTGCTTGTTACAGTAAAAAACCCAAAGAAACCATATCTGAGCTTTCTTCAGAGAACTATGCTTTTTACCTTTGGCTCTGACTGCTCCTACCTTACACACAGATTTGGCAAAATTTCAGCTGTGGAGCTGACTGAAAATGCAAGAAGCAAAACCTTTTTCTAAAGCTATCCTAAAATTGTCATCCTGATAGGAAAGCACTCATGTGTCACTGTACTAGGCACTGCATAATTAGAAGTGGTCTTTTATTAAAAACATACTATACACATTCAAACATAATGCGGTTAAGCAATTAAAGCATGAGAAAACGGTTTGGAAAAGAGGAGAAACAGACACAAAATTGGAGTGGAATCAGCTGCACAGATCAGAGCTTCGGGTGAGAGAAGCTGAATAGAAGGAAAGAGGAAATGAGATACAGGGGAGGGCAAGGCACAGCAAAACTAACTTGCACAGTAAACAGTTCTATTCGGTCCATAAAAATCACCCACAGAATTCAAATTCTTTTGAAGGATTATTTTTAGTGCACACACACTACTTCAACAGCAGAACCTGAAAGTCTTGTCACAGGCTCTAAATGCCCCAACAACACACAGAATAACAGGCACCAAGGCTGGCTGCAGCAAGGGTACAGATCTGTGCCAGTGCTACCAGTATTTACTAGAAAGAGGCAGCTGTTAAAGTGCTCTTGCACTCTTGCAGTAACGGAGAGCTTGCAATCTATCACCATCATTAAAAGCCAAGGGCCTGTCCTCAGCAGCCAAACTGGGGCAACTCAAGGAAGAGCAAGACTTTCACAGCTGTTCCAGTCATGGGCACCACCCAGTCTAGAGGAGAAAGAGCCTGCAATCGGCAGTCCATACTGGCCCTGCACTGAATAAATTTTTGCTTCTTTTCCCACTCCTGTGCTGCCATTCCTACTGCGATTACAGGTATCTGTCCTGTCAGTGCTCCCCAAGAAATGAGAGGGAAGACAGACAGCATTTTTGACGGCTTTTTGACAGTCCATCTACCCACCGTTTTGGGTAGCAGTATCTCCTCTGCAGACTGCTCCCTGCAGACTACTCTTGCATCAGTTTCCAGTACAAATATAAACCAGCTTGATTCCTATTCAGCTCATTTTCTTGTAATTACAAGCTAGATGGAAAAATACGTCAAAACCCTCAAACCCCAGTATCTACCAGTTTAGCCAGACTCAGAGTCATGAGGAAGTCCTGGCTAAGCTAAGGGAATCCAGGATTCTTGGTGCCATGTTGTGACCAAGTGAGGTCACTTCTCTTTAAAGGCACTGATGCATATTAGACCATAGTTTATACCCTCAGGAGGACGTCTTAAGGCATGCTCTTAGCATCCTCCTAAAATATGCTAAGCTCTCATAAGATTTGCCCTTAACATCCTTTTCTGAATCATTCTTTACGCTACTTCCAAGACAGAGTCAGAGAGGTAATAATATATAACAGAATTATATTATATTGTTAAGAGAGATTCAGAGTTGACTTTATTCCCGTATCCTAATGGATATAAATCTAGACAAGAATATGAAATTACAAAGAAACAATTAGACTTAATGGGGTGAAGAAATCACCACTAATTTAATCAAAAGTTGCAATTAACTACTGGAGTAAAAGGATCTGAATACAGTACACTGAAATATGGTGCAAAATATATTTGCTAAGATGCACATTATTGATTTCCATAGCAATGTTACTGGTACTTTGGCCTTTTGACTCTTCTGATGTTATTTCCTGGCTATTGTGAATTAGCTTATAAGAACTTTATAAAACCTATGATAGCTTTCATTTCAAACAAAAAAAGACTTCACATCTCATTTTAAGATCAACCTCCATGGTAAAGAAATTAATGCATGCAGGATGCCCGTGACATGCTTTAGAATTGAAGGTGCAAAAAGCATGCAGGTGACAGCTATTAAAAGCCTAACAGTCAGGTTCCAACTATACTGTCAGTCTCATTAATTAATCAAGCATTTTTCATCTCTGGTAGATTTAAGAGCACCTGCTTCAGTCAGACAGGCACCGCATTTGTATTAAAGCCAGAGATGTGACTATGTAACACCACCGTCATTGCTCTGCCAGGCTTCCTTAACTGAGACATGGATCTTGCCTTTCCAGAAGAAACTAGAAAGTAAAACTTATTCATATACAGGTCAAGAGTAAAGCACAGCAGCAACCTGCAGAATTTTGTGAAGTCTAGGTGAAGCCCAGATGTGCAATGTGTTGTAAAAATTCAGGGTAAGACACAGCTCCCATCTTGAACGGCTTACAGTCTATTTTGGAGGTTTTCCCACTCTTTCACCTCTTCATTAGAAGATGAAAGAAGACAGATTCTATCAAGGTTCCTTCCTTTCACAGTGTTCTCGTGGATGTTCCCCATGAGGAAGAAAACTGCTAGATCAGCTCCAAATTCTGTGCTCTTTTGCAAAAATATTTAAGATATGAGAGCCTCTTACCCATGGTCTCACACTCTGAAGGCAGCCCTCTGTGGATAGTCAAAATGCAAATGTATGCTTCATCTACCACTCATGTCCCCCCATAAATTGAAATAACTCCCAAACAAATATCCCATCAATCATTTGTATTTCTACAGCGAAAAAAAAGGGAAGTTTTACAAAACCCCCCTGTATTTTGAACTTCTGGAATTGAATCATCCTTTAGACTAGTTTTTGTTCACAGTTAAAAGAAGTGGCAGAGCAAGAACACTGGAATTTTTCTGGTCAGTTTGTATCTCTGTAAGTACTAAGCACTGTGGCACATACTTGCCAAAGCCAATACGAAGACTTAAGTAAAGTTTGTCAAAACAAGGCCTTAACCACTTGACCTGGAAATTTAAAATTATAACGTGCAGCCACTTTTGAAATGGTTGTGTTTTGCACAGTTCTAATCAGTCCTAAAGAATGGAGTTCTGAAGAATCTGGTGAGCTGTTTGGAAAACAGCAAGCAGTAGAACAACAATTCTTCCTCTTCCAGAAGTCTTTCAGGTCATAGAGTGTGCTCAGGAATAAACAGAAAATGGACTTGTGGATCTGTTGCAGTTCCTTCTCCTTCTTCTGTTCTTAGAAGGTACCCATTTAAAAATACTTGCAAACCTGAATCATAGTTGTGTTACTCACAGGTCTCATCATCATCCCAAGCTTGTGGTACTAGAAGCTAAACAGACTCAACCTCACAATATTTACCTTGCTTCTTAGCACTAATCTACTCATTAGACGGATCTTACACATGAAGGAGTACATTTAAATCCCATGTCCCTTAAGATTTGCATGCAACAAAACTATTCACATCTTCAAAAAAATAAAAAAAAATTACCTTTTTCTGCAGTTGAAGAAATAGTAACTGGAAGAGAAAAAAAAAAAAGATACATGGTAAGTAAATCCATATTGTACCAGAAGTTTGGCTAGAAGTGAGATACGAGATAGCTGACTTGTTCCAAAACGTCCTTCAGGTGTTAGTAGAGCCACCCTACCCCCCCTCTGGGGTAAAACAGGAGTTAGTATTCCTCCTGCCAGCCCTTGAGGCTTGGTGAGTCAGTGGAAGAGCTGAAGAGATCCAGTTCCCTGAACTAATCAAGCGAGCACACTCCTTTTCACAGACATTAATTAGATTATAATTTATGCCTGTTGCCCTTCAGATCGGCACCTAGCAGTTTTCTGAGGCATGTCAACAACTAGGCCAACAGGTGTACCATCAAAAAGCAGAAAATGAAATAAAAGTTCTTACAGAAGTCCCTGTGAAACTGTGTTCCACATAACCTACTTCCTTCTCTTAGTTTTCTCCCACTACTTCTCTCTTCCCATCACATGCTATTTTTGACTTTTTTCCCCTGACCTGAATTCTTCAGTCATAGCTAAAACCTTTCCACTTTCTTCTCTCCTACATCTTCATCTTCTTTTCTCCCAACAGCAAATTCTATTGTTCAAATCTACCTTGTATACTGCCTGACTAGTACATCCTCCTGCCCTCAGGCTTCTCCAAAACCTTCACACTTCATTCATCAGTTCAGGTTAGATGCTGAACAGAGAGCTGCTGTACTTTTTGGGTCACTTTGTTCGTATCACTCCCCTTGCTGGATCTCTTCCTTAGACACTGAATTCCTGAAATTCAATGAGGAAAGGATACTTTCCCCGCTCTTTATCTTACACAGCAAATTTAAGCTTCCGGTCATCAGCATGAGCAAAAGGTTAACAGAGCACACCCTGCCTACCTCAGTTCACCTCACTCCACCCTGTCTCCCTACTTCAGTTCACCTCACTCCACACTGTCTCCTCTCTCTCAGCTCCGACATTTCTACAGTTATCAGTCTGTGTGCCAGTTCAAAAAGAGCTTTTTCCTGATGCACACTAGAGTCTTAAATCTGTGGGGCTTCAGTATGCATTGCAGACTTCCTTCTGAAGGGTTACTTTGGTCACAGAGGTGGCATGTGTCTCACTTAACTGCAGGTATCTATAGTAAAAGGGTCTGCAACTATAATATGCAACCATGCCTCTTTTTATAGTCAACAACAGACATCATGAGGTGATGTCTCAATATATAGATGACCCCTTTTTGCTCAGATACGTGGGTTTTGTTTGGTGTGTGTGTGTCTGTCCGTCCCCCCTGTCCCCCCCCTTCCTTAAAATATGCACTTGGCACCCTCTGTCTGGCCATGGAAGCCTCTATGAAGTTAATGGAAAAAGTTCCGGTTCCTTCCACCTGAAGAAGAAAGGAATTACCATTTAGAACAGAATAAGGTTGGCTTCAAAGTAAAGGAGGTCAATCCTAAAGAACAGCTTAATTTCACATTAGTTATGCATACTTGAACATCCTCCTCCCATGTTTCTCTCTGAAACAGGGACACAATCCACACAGGAAAACAGAACTGAAGCACGCAATTACCTGCAAAGTATGCATGTAAATACAAGAACAGGTCCAGTTGTGTCATGATACAGTCTCAGTACTACTTCACTGCATGCTACAGAAGTTGCATTATTTTTAAAGCAAACCCTATGAGTGTTTTTGCTTGAAATTTTACTAATGCATTATTTTTCCAGTTAAAACTTTTTCAACACAAGGAGAAGATAAAATCATTAAAAAGGTGAAAATTAAAACAAGCTTGCTGAGTAGGGTTGCTTGCTCAACTACCAAAAAAATACTAAAAGTACTTCAAATTAAGCTTTTGTCTTTGGCTCCTCATATATCTTAAGTAAACACCTTCACACACAGCTGGACAAACAGAATCATAGAATCATTTAGGTTGGAAAAGACCTTTAAGATCATCCAGTCCAACCATTAACCTACCACTGCTACCAAGTCCACCACTAAACCATGTCCCTAAGCACCACATCTACACATCTTTTAAATACCTCCAGGGATGGAGACTCAACCACTTCCCTGGGCAGCCTGTTCCAGTGCCTCACAACCCTTTCGGTGGAGTAGTTCTTCCTAATATCCCATCTAAACCTCCCCTGGCGCAACTTGAGGCTGTTTCCTCTTGTCCTGTCGTTTGTTACTTGGGAGAAGAGACCGACCCCCACCTCACTACAACCTCCTTTCAGGTAGTTGTAGAGAGCGATAAGGTCTCCCCTCAGCCTCCTTTTCTCCAGACTAAACAACCCCAGCTCCCTCAGCCGCTCCTCATAAGACTTGTGCTCTAGACCCTTCACCAGCTTCGTTGCCCTTCTCTGGACATGCTCCAGCACCTCAATGTCCTTCTTGTAGCGAGGGGCCCAAAACTGAACACAGGATTCAAGGTGTGGCCTCACCAGTGCCGAGTACAGGGGGATGATTTCTTCCCTGGTCCTGCTGGCCACACTATTCCTGATGCAAGTCAGGATGCTATTGGCCTTCTTGGCCACCTGGGCACACTGCTGGCTCATGTTCAGCCAGCTGTCGACCAACACCCCCAGGTCCTTTTCAGCCAAGGCAGCTCTCCAGCCACTCTTCCCCAAGCCTGCAGTGTTGCATGGGGTTGTTGTGACCCAAGTGCAGGACCTGGCACTGAGCCTCGTTGAACGTCATACAGTTGGCCTTCACCCATCGATCCAGCCTCTCCAGATCCCTCTGCAGAGCCTTCCTACCCTCCAGCAGATCAACACTCCCACCCAACTTGGTGTCATCTGCAAACTTACTGAGGGTGCACTCGATCCCCTCATCCAGATCATTGATAAAGATATTAAACAGGACTGGCCCCAATATTGAGCTCTGGGGAACACCACTTGTGACTGGCCACCAACTGGACTTAACTCCATTCACCACCACTCTTTGGGCCCAGCCATCCAGCCAGTTTTTTACCCAGTGGAGAGTACGCCCGTCCAAGCCATGAGCAGCCAATTTCTCTGGGAGAATGCTGTGGGGAAACTGTCAAAAGATGTCAAACATGTATTTCCTCAGACAAGAAATATAAAAAAGTTCTTAATTATCCTCTAACAGGATGGGAGAACATCGTTAGCTATAAAACTACACGGAATTTTTTGTAAGTAATTCTGGCTAAAGCACTCCAGAGTCTGTAGCCTCATTTTTGCTCTCAGTATAAAACAAAATTGTGAGCCAAATTTGATGTTTGAGACTCAAAATAATGAACAGTCTTTACACACAGAAAAAAAAAGCTTAAGATTATATCACCTGTGAGACTTCATCAAAAAGATCCCTAAATAAACTTCATAAAAATTAATTAAAGCTTCACAGCACCGGGAAGATAATTTTCTCTTTCATACCTAGGTCCCTTAGGTCAGAATGCAGTTATTAGACTGCGCAGAACAATTTTAGTTTGGCAAACTCCTGCAGTTTGAGGTAAAAGCCAAGACTGAAACACTTGTGATTTTCATCCTGTCTTATTATCCTCAAATGAAATAAAAATAAAAGACAGCCAATTCTCTTCTGCCTCAGAAGTTCATGCAAGTTAAATGTTTCTGTTTCTAACCCTTTCACTGTTGTTATTCCCATTGTCAGACAGATTAAATGAACAATTGTCCAAATTCACTCAGCAAATGGCAAATCAGCAGTTTTACAGGATCTTTATACTATAAAGCGAAGCCTTCCTTTAAATAAGTTAATATTTAATCTTTACATAAAATAGATCTTTAAGTATTTGCTAGGCTGGCAACGTAACAAGCAGCTTTATACCATCAAGAAATCAATCCTAGCTTTTGAACTCTGGTTCAGGGAAGAAAAAAAAAAAAGGACACAGAACAAGACATTACCATTGTGGCCCACCATCCCTGGCCTGTAGTTTAAGTTACAAGCTTAGCTCTCTGTTGCTTTTCTCCTCTACTGCTTCTAACTACTTAGATACTGCTGTCACCCTCTGCTAAATTAATACCATTTTCATTTAAAAAATTTCTAAAACATGGTTTCCTGTTTGGGGGGTGGGATGGGGAAAAAAGCAGCGCTGCCTTTTTGCTTATTGATATTTTTTTGCACAAAATAAGCACTGCATACGATTGATATGTTAACCTCAGGATGCAACAGATACACTAGATTAGATGCATCAGCATAAGTTAGTGCCTTCAGCACTGCAGTCAACACAAACCTGTTCATATTTCAGAAACGTAAGCACTGAAAACAGCTGTTCTTTTGACAATTTTAAAATATATCCCCCTATCAGTCCATTGCTCAGCTACAAAAGGAAAAATAAGAGCAAAAATACTCTTAGGATTGGCTTCTTAATATTAAGTTTCTGGTTTCTCGAGAAGACTTATGAAGTTCTAGCAAGATATTGCTAGGGAAGAATAAAAATATGACTAGACAGTGAAAGCTGCAGTTCACTTGATTGCAAAGAGCTCAGAAGCAGGCACTTGTATGCTCACGCACACAGTGAGTTTCTACTCTGGCCTCATAATTTCAAAGGATTATTAAAAAAATTCAAATTTCAAAAAATCTCAGTGTTACAGCACTGAGCAAGTCAAATGAAGCGAACGAGTCCTGTCTGTCTGACTGTAGCGCAGAGCTTTACCTTGGCTACCTCAGGGTTTCCAAAATCGGGCTGACTTAAGGAAGGAGCTCAGTAAAGCCTGCCTGTGAAGAGAGGTGAACAGGCCTACACTGAACTTCATGCTGCTGCAGCTTGTCCAGGGACGTACAGGCCCAATACGCTTCGCTAGCCAGTCCTGCACCACTGAGCAGCCTACACACTGGACCTCCCAATGCTTTGGGGTCACTGCTACATGAAGCACACAAAACTAAGTATGTGGTTTCACTTTCTACAGAATACTACCTCCAAAATACACAATACAGCCTTTTATTAGGCTGGATTCAAATGTAGTTTTAAACTTGGTCAGCTTAGAGGACAAGCAGAAATTCCAGGTTTGACTTCAAAGGAGGAAAAAGTTGTCTTAGTTTTGATTTAGACACCTAGCATCACCCCTGGCAGCAAAGAAACTTTTTCCTTCATGACCCCAGTTGTTCATTACACCTCTTTCTAGATACTCTTCCTTACATTGTTGTCTGTTCTCTTTCATCTCACTTATGTCAAAAGAATGAAAGAGGCGGAAACCTATAGGTTATCACAGGAAACAATCCTGCAGACATAGGGACATCATTAGTTGTATAACAAATGAGACTGGGGGGAAAATATCATTTGTTGGAAGCATTCTTCTTGGAGTACGAACTGATAGAGGTGTAAATTTCAGAAAGCTCTGGATAATTTTTAAAGCTGCTTCAAGGAAACCTCCCAGAACATCTTGGAAGAGCAAGTATGTTTAGGGAGCTGGTTTGCTTTCAGTTTCAGGCTTATTTTCAGGATTGCTATGAAGTGTTCAAGCACCTTCCAAATCACTGCATAATAGGAAAAAACCCAAATCTCTCTATTCTGAGGCAAAGAGGTGGAATGATCTGCCAAGACCTTATAAGAGGCATGCTAAAAGAAGACACATTTGCCTTCAACCTTGGAAGAAAAAACCCCACCACTCTACGAAACCCACACACCACATTTCCCTACCCCTCTAAAAGGCATATTCCAATCAAAGCCAGATATGCTCCTTGCAGAGCAAGGGATTCAACTGCAACTAATGTAGAAGTACAGAAAAGGAAAATAACTGATCTTGTTACTAATGTGCTATGTTTATTTCCCCCTGCCCCCTCCCACGATGGCTCCTAGCAGGAGTCATACTGCGGGTATTACAGCCCTTCCATGAATCTCAAGAGTAACATTCACATTTTGGCTGACATTCCTCATGGGTGGGAAGAAAGAATGATAAATGTGCAATTGCATCCCTTCACCAGATGTACAGCCTTAACTTTTCTCAGGTTTTAAGGAAAAGGGTTAAAAAAAAAAATATATATATATATATATATGCACACACACACACATACATACATATTTCCAGAAGTTACCAGTACTGAAGGTCAGCAGAAACTCTCCACAGGCACTACCCTACCTGCAAAGGCAAGCACCGCTGACATTATCCCAAGTTTTTCGTTCGTTCAGAGAATGGCATTTAATCGAAAGTGTAACTTAGATTTACGGTAACGTAATTCCCATTTGCAAATACAGATCTTGACCATTCACAAGAAGATGGTAGAAACATTACTTACTGACACAAGTGGGACAGACAATGAGTGAACTTCCTTGAACAAATACTCATTTGACTTCTGTTACAGGGCAGCGCCAGAGCTTGAAGACCTTAGCACCTCTCCACTGTTCTCTAAAAGCCGTAATTCTGTGACCTTTCCACACTGAGCTATTTCTTATTTCCTGACAGGCAGGCACCCACTAGGTGCTTTCCTCCCTAAGCAGCAGGGAGTTGTTTTTAGACAAATGACTCAAGATGACTGAGTTGACAGCATCATGTAGCCAAAAGCCAACGCAGGAAGATGCTGCCAGGTCCCTGTCGAAAGGCTATGGGGGCCCAGGAATTGCACACATGACTTGCCACCAGATGGAATGAATGTCCTCTGCAGAAATTTGAGCCATACAAACCTAGAATTGTTTTATCTTCATATGGTGCTAGATGATTGATGTATTTTTTTACTCCAGATCTCCAGGAACAGGACACAGGTTTCCCCCCAATGCCCTGCTAGGTAATTCAGAAAGTAACGTTTTATAGAATGGTGAGGCAGGAGAGGTGGCTCCACAGGCCTTTGTGCTGCGCCAGCACAAAGAAGCATGCGTTGCCCCACTGCATACCCCAGCAGTAGCACTGCCTGGGGCTGGTCTGCAGCATGGGTGCACCATTGCCCAGGTCTAACACAATGCTCGTCTCAGAGGCACGACCTGTGGTGTGTCTTGCTGCTGTCTTGTCAGCTCTTGCTGCAGGGGTGTATGAAGTTACTCCTCTTAACCATCTACCTACTCCCCTATGGCAGACAGGCATAGCAAAAGCAAGCACTTGCCTTCCCAGACACTTCAGGTCAGGTTTGAGCTACCAATGAAGGCAAGTCTGAGTGACCACAAAGAGCAGGGAATTGCAGTGATGAAGGGTGAACAGTGTCCTGGGTTATGCAGTGTCAGTCATGAGAGGAGAAGAAACCCTGCCAGGGCCACCAATGCTTTAAAGCAATGCAGCCATTTCCACGAGCACATGAGCTAGAGCCCAAACTCCTCACACACATTGTGCACGGCAGCATCACTTGAGCGAGCTACTTTGCTACTTCAAGTGATCACAAGATGATGCCTTCAAAGGCACTGCAGGGAGTGTGTGGGGGAGAAATCTGGGGTGGGAGGAGACAGGAGGAAGAAAATGCAGCCATGGAAGAGACACCTTGCTGCCAGGGGGATGCTCTGTTGTTTATGGCCACCAGATTTTTTATGTTCATGATTGCCATGCCCATCACTACAGGATTCAAAGCAACATTATCACAGGGACAGGTAAAATGAATTAATATTTCAAATAAAGCAGTTCAAGCTGCACTGCAGACCTTTTTTATTATTTGTTACCAGCCATCGTTATGATTTGTTGTATGATTAAAACAATATTAACACAATTCTTTCACTATAACATGTAACTTAGGGCAGCCAGAGGCTTGCTGCTCAGAAAACATTCTCTTATCACAATAGTAAAGGAGTTTTTTATTTAGCCAAGGTCTTTTCAGCCTCAATGCAGAGAGTACGTGCATAAATACAAAACAGGGCTACAGCAGAAATTAGCATAATCAATGCAAGATACTCCTTGGGTACTGAGTTACATTTAGCAATGAATTAAGCTATGACAACTGAAAAGATTTCTGCCGTATATTCTGGAAACAGTAAATTCTGTGCTACCGCTTCCACAGTTCACAAACACAGCTACAAAGGCAGCTGACATCTGGAACCCACAAAATCCTACAGATGGCTCCTTACCTGCACCTCTACAAAATATTCCTGAAAGTTATACCAAAGGTCTCCTAATGGTCTTCCCACTGAGGGTGCCTGCACGTTTTAAATGATTTCAAAACCAAGAGCTATACTTGGTCAGCATGCAGGAGGACATGTTGCCAGCTCTTAACCTCACAGTCCCACACTTGTGTCCGCACTAAGAACCATAATGTATTAAGAGATGTATCAGCCCAAATAACTAAAGGCTTTTTCTGTACATGAAGTTAGCATTCAGCTGCAGCAACATACCAGGTTTGTTGTCCCCGACAAGCCCTATTCCCTGAGAAGCACTATTCACTTTCAATTTACCATAATTGCCCAAAGAAACCTAATGTAACTTGATTTTCTACAGCTATTTAATCACTATTGCCACTGCTCATTCTATTTGCATTTTGATGGATTTTAAACCCTAGCATTACTTCTACATGCTTTCCTCAGCCGCTTACTTGAATTATTGGACTTTCTTCATTCAGTTCTTCCCCCAAAATTTCTACTTTATCATAACAATAACAGCTTTATTGCTCAGTAGTTTGGAAGTGCTGCACAGAAGTTGTTTCCAATATTGCCTTTAAGCTATCAGACACAGTCAAAAGAAAGCCTGGTTTCTTCCTGAAAGACAAAGAGAGCTCTTACTTGCATGAGTCAGTGAGCTGTGCTCCCTCTGGCACATCAGGGAGTAAGAAAAAACAGAATCGGCAGAAAGGCATGGAAACTCAGAAGCATCTGAGGTAGCTTATGTGCACACCACTAATTAATTACATTTACATTTGAAGAAGGGATATTTACACTCAGGCTGGCCAGATCAAGCTCATAGTAACACTACACTCGAGTATCTGGATATGTGAAAGGGCTTGTTGTGTCAGGAGCAACTCCAGTGGTTCTGTAGTTCAGACACTACTAGGATACTTGCAAGAGAGAGGAGAGACAAACAGGATAATCAGCTGGTGTTGACAAGAGTGCTAGTATCACATGTTGTACGGAGTTGTCTTATACACCCTGCACAAGATGAGGTGTTCTGCAGGTAATACTAGAAACCATCGATATATTTAAAGTAAAAAAACAAAACAAACAAACCCCCCCACCCAACCAAAAACCAACATACAATTCATTCTCATAACAGATTTTTTCAGGTAATTAAGGAGTTACCATTTCTTTTCAATAAAAGAACACTCTTCACTAATTCACAGTTGTAACTGCCAGTCAATACCTGCCTTGAATATTAAGGTCACTCAAAGCCGAGTGTCTTATGGCTCAGGACGCTACTAGTAAATCTATTTACTTCAACTCTAAACAGATGAAAAGAGCGCGACAGCCTTTATTTAGCTATTCCACACAGCTGTGAGGTATGACGGCAGGAGAGCAGAAGTGTCAGTTCAAGGGGAACAAAAATTCCAGACACAGCTGCTGTGACCTGCAGACATGAACCATCACCCAGTGGCGAGAACCATCAGCAGACAGCAGGGATCCACTTCGTTAATCAGGTACCCTTCTTTGCATTTGGCTTCGGACTCTTCCAAAATCAGTTGTCTCCTTACTTACTTACGGACCCTGCTTGCAATAACTGTTTCCTCAAATATTAGGATAAAATCTCCTTGAAAAACTCTGCAGATAAAAATCTCCTTGTAAATCTCATTACAAAGTATTAGGCGCTCTGGTTTTTGAGAGAAGGATTTTGCTGCTGTAAAGTTCATCAGGTAATGGAAGAAATCAAACTGCCCAGCAAGCTGACCTCCTCTCTTGCATTAGGTCACTGGATTCCTCAAAGGAAGTTTTAAGTTCAATTTTTTTTGTAGCACTGGTCAGGTTTGATTGGTATTTGCCACCTGAGATTAAATATTGAACTACCTATGATGAAAAGAGCTAATTTTCTGTCAGCAACACATTAACAACGTAGCAGCCAGTAATGTAATTTACATGAACTCCCATCAAGATATTAGTGAGTCAAGCTTTTGAATAAAGCCCTTTAAGGAAGTTTCGTGCCGAAAAACATGTCATTTAAAAACATGTCTATTAGTTGTGGGAAAGTTTAATGGTGGGGAATTCATGTCTTCAACATACTGGACTTGTAAATATTAATAAATATTTAATACTTTATTATTTTGTTATTAAAATATTTACAGAATAAATAAAGGTTCAAAGACTTCTCATAGTGATTTAGAGAATCTGTCCATATATGGCTCATCAAATTGGTTGATAACAAATGCTGCCATCTTTTGATGCTGGAAGCTTTGCTGCTTGTTCTGGCAAAACAAAATGTCACTTGTTAAACCTTACTTGGACTGAAACATCTCGGGACAAACCTTGACTGTAGCTAAAGTTACTTCCTCTAGTTTCTTTCCAAAAAGGAAGAAATACCAGCGACTCCCCAGGAACATAACAAAAGAACCAGGTGCTGCAGAGGGGAAAAAACATCAGGGATAACCAGACAGAAAGTTTCAACTAGAGGACAGGGTCAGAAGGCCAGGTTTTTGTTGCACCAGGTCTCATTTAACTACCAGACCACTTTGCAACATGAAAAAGTGACACCACAAAGACTGCACAAGCCACTGCAAAGGGATTTTTGGATACTCCAGAAGATCTGTACTAAAACTTAGAAAGTACTGCAGAGTAAACAGAGAGGCAAGCATACAAAAGAGCATAGCCTATCATCCATACAGCTCTCATTCAGTAAATATTGCTTCCAATAAATAAATAAATAAAATCCTCAGAGCTCACCTGCCTGCTGACAGTTCACCACATATTCTTGGAAAGCATTAACTCAGGACTCTGTAAAGAGGTCAGCTGAAATACTATAAATCCTAATGCAACGTATGCCAAGGGAAGAAACAGTACCGCCTACTACATCTCAGAGATGCATTAGGGCTCCCATGGCAAAGCACTGGATGTAACACAGCAGGACTAGCAAACTGCCTAGCAAGAAACGAGTAGAGTTTGATGTATGCATGACACCTACTAAGAGAATTAACTTTTGCTGTCATCTATCATGTTTCATAATACAGTTGCAAGAATATCTACATTTGCAGGCAAAGTACTGGAGAGTGGTACGCTGCTGGGAAACAATGTCTGTGAAGAACAAGAAATTATTGCCACTGGTTTAACACCTAAGTCAGGAACCACACAGAGTTATGGAAAGTTAAATCAGGAAAGTGATTACTTCTAAACTAAGTGCAAGGTGACCCGGACCCTTTAAACCTTAAAAAGCCACACAGAAACATAAACCAGGATGGGATCAGGAGGTGCAGCCACTTGTCTGAAGAATTTTAGACAAGACTTGTCTAAAAATACACAGACACAAAAGATCCCCACAAAAATCCTATGCACAACTTGCATCCTTTCCCGGATACTATAAAAAAAAAAAAAGACCTGCATGTTAGTTACATAGGATTTTTCAAAACATAACAGAAAGCAAGTTTTGCTCTGTTTTGGGCTCCTTTGCAATGTTCGGGTAAATCTGCATGTCACAAACCCACAGATGTGAAAGCCTTCAGGTACCATCAATCCCAGCATTGTGGAAATACACTTCACTTCCATTTTTTTAATCCAAACTTGACAAACCTAAAAGCAATGACTGCTTGTCAAGGTACAATAACAGGTTCTCTCCATTCACACCATGACAAGGCAGTAGCCGAGGCACTTAACGTAAGTTTTAAGTCTATCACAGACAACTGCAAACCAGCTTATAAAATAACTGTCTGTTTAGGTTGCTTCAAACAAATCACGTCTGTTCCTCTCAAGGTTACTTAGATTTAATTTAAATTTTGTTTCATTCTCTCTGCAGCAGCAGCTTGCCTAATTCCAGATGAATTATTACTTCCATCGCTAAAATTTTTTGTCTTAAATAGGCTAAAAAAAAAAAAAGAAAAAAAAAAGAAAAAAAGAGCTATCTCCCTTGCTTCACAAGAGACGCCTAAGAATTCCTCACTCTGGAGACAAACACACATCAGAATGCACAACTGAAATACTGCAAACAAAAAAACCCTGCATAAACCCCTCACTTGATTTTTCTGTAAATCATACGATTACAATGGTTCCGTGCTTCACATTTAAAGACAATGCTGCACCATATATAGCATCAGAGAGAGCGCTGCAGAAACTGCAAAGGCAAAGCATGCTGTTCTTGTGATCCAGTTCTCTTCCACAATCTCGTAAGACAATTTTAATAGTCAAAAGGGAACATGAATAAGGAACGGATGAGCCATTTGGCCTTTCGAAAAAAAGGAAAAGCAGAGGCTTGAAATACTGCAGAGGAGGAACTTGTTTTTTAGCACAGATAAGAGAAGACACTCAAAGGTTATGTAGGAGGCACTCCACTAAGGACTGGGGGGGGGGGGGGGGGGGGGGGGGGGGGGGGGGGGGGGGGGGGGGGGGGGGGGGGGGGGGGCAGAAAAGGGGGAAAAGTCTAGGTTTTTTTTCCTTGACCCAGGATAGAAGGAGTTAAGCACATCCTACAGGAAACAAATCAGTGACAGCAGAAGGAGGTAATATTGGGGAAGTGGCTAAAAAAGCAAATGTATTTGTTGTGGTCTCATTATCCCTTTTATACCTGATTCACCTTGGTGGAGATTCAGCTCACACAGAAAAGTGGCCTGTGGTTACTTCTCAAATGTTTCTATTACATTTCATACATACTAATGAGAGAAAAAAGGATACTCTTGTCCTGTTACAGGAAGAATATGCACCAGGTGGGGACGAGTTAACGACTGAGTTGAAAACTCCATAAAAGCTGTTTCAGGAAAACCAGGAACCTATAGTTTATAACACGTGTATGGAAAGTACATGTTAAACCAGCATAAACTCTTACCAGTTGTAGGAAATGGTTGAATTAAAAGAGTTGGATAAACACTGATGTATTGAATGGGTGAAAAATTAACCCCATGAACCCTCAGTATTTACAGGCACAATTTTAGACAGACAACTAGGACCTCTCCTACTCCCATTTTCCATCACAGGCAGTCTCAAGTTCCAAAAGTAAAAGCACGTACAGTGCCATCCAAGTGTTTCACCTGCCACAGGCGCACGAGAACTCAGCTCAGATACCCATCTTTGTAACACTGTAAATTCTTTGATTATGGAAAGCACGTCTACATTAACTCATAAAAATATGAGCTGCTAGAGAACAAAGTTTTAATTATTTAAATTTCAACAGACAGCAGAACCTGAAGTTCACAGTATGCAGAGGGTCAACAACCTCAAAGTAATGTCTACTGAAAACATACACTTGAAATTTCGGTCCTTTTACACATAGCATCTTGTAGGAAAACTGGGAGACTAGTAAGTGATGAAGTAATGTAAAACCCCTGATTAAAAATGAAAGTGACTTTTTAGTTCACTGTTCTAACTCTAAAGGCATACAGAAAGCTCCTATTGTTGTTGCCAGAGAAAAATCAGACAGTAAAAAAATTTGAGAGAAGTTATTTTTCATAACCTTAAATACTCATACTATCTAAGCCCTTTCAAACCAAGAACAAAAGCTTTATAGTCCACATCTAAAAGGCATCAGGAAGTGCTGCAGCAATGAGTGATCACAGCTACAACAGAAGAGTAACACCACCAGCAGAGCTCCTGCTTCGGCTCAGATACTTGCGCTCAGCTCCCTGCTTCCCCTAAGCCCCTTCCCTCCCCTACTCCAAAGCCATCCTGCCCATGGACCAGTTTCAGCCAAGCTTTGAAGCTTGGTGGAGGTCTCACACTAAGTATATGCCAGTAAGCTTCACCAAAGCTGTTGCATGGGTAGAAGAAACAAGCGCATGCTCCCTGTTAGGAAATAGCTGCTCTGAGCTCAGGTGCTCATTTTCTGCCTGCCCCCCGGCAAGCTAAGCAACACCAAACTGGCCACCGCACCACACTTCTTTTTGACCAAATGGTAACTAGAGATCAAGGAAAGATGCCAAATACTGCAGAGCTGTCAGGAGTGGTTTAGCAGATGAGGGGAAAACTGACGACGGAGGGCTGGGGTGGGCACTGCAGATAGACGGCTGGGAGGGAGAAGAGGGATGGAGTCCTTCTGCTGGCAGAAGAGTAGGAAGAGCAGACACGAGACAACTCCCCAGGAAACCAGGCTGACTAGTTCTGTTGCTCTTGGAACACTTTTCATTAGAGGACTGCCAAGAGAGCAGATTTCATGCCAAATAAAGGGCACATGCCCAACCATCCTTATAAACTAGTATGACCAATACAGTGCAAAGCACCATATAAGAAGATAGACAATTTTTCTACTCAAGCTGAGCGTCTAGTTTTCCCATACATTTGTATCCAGTCTGAGGACCTCAACAGGAATTCTACTTATTTATAACAACAGAAAAGGTTCTCATTTAAGATAACATGCACACTTGAGCCAAGACACTACAACACAACTATGTCCATCTAAAGCAGTTCAACTTCTTTATTTTGAAATTCATGAGGCACATAAACATAGTTAACTGTTACTAATGATCTAACCTGTTTAATTTGCTGTTCCTTTTCTTGAAAGGTGACCCTCTTTTCCTACGGGAATGCTTTTTGCATGCTTAACATGCAAATGTTGTACTTCAGTGCTGATACTTTAGCTTTTTCTGTAGTTGCAAATCAGAAGTTACTGACACACTGCTGCTAATATCACCTTGCCATTGCTTGATAGCTACTGCATTAGCATTTTCAGTAGGGATTTCTTCTGGAGGAGGCAGATGGAATTATCTGCTCTCTGTTTATGCAACAGACACTTCAAATGGGACCATTACAACAGATCACCATGTGCTTCTCATGTGGACTGTGCTTTGGGGACATCAGAGCTATCTCTGTACTGACAAGAGCTGTTGCAGTCTCCTGGAACAGTATGGAGTTCAATTTGCACCATTAACATGAAGTTATGTATTCTAAATTACAAACTGCTTTGTTTGCCAGGATTTTAGACACATCAGACATTATACAGTATTAAAAAAAAGCAAACCTTTCTGCAAGTAGATGCTATGAAAAGAACACATAACTAGTTACTCCCATAACTTCCAAAAATCACATTTTTCCATGCTTTGCCGAGTGTGAGGCACGAAAATACTCATACATTTACAAAACTAGTAAATCCATAAAACAAGCCATTCTCCTTACAACTCTCAGCCCAGTAGAAGAACCAGGACTGTGCTTTTCAGAACATACAGTTCTCACTATAGAAGTAAAACCCTAACCTGAACAAGATTTTAAATTATTTTAAAATATTTTTTAAAATAAAACCAGCCAATACACCTTAGTTATGATCTGCAGACAGCTCAGCCAAAGTTAATTTCTTTCTCTTTTTCTCAGTGCAGACGGCACTACGAAATTCTGCTAGTGTTTTAGCAAAAGGGTTGTCTGTAGGAAATTGGCTGGCTTCATCCACCAACTCCTACTACGTGTGTCAAAACAGTGTCTTCTGACCACCCTCCAGTCAGTCTGTATTACAGCCCATCACTTACAAAAACATTTGGGATAGGTAATAAGATAGAAGTCAGCCGTAATTGAAAACGAACCACAAGAGAAGAGCTCCACTCTTTCTGAGCTTCTGAGGGATGCGGAAAGCAGACACAATCGGTTGAATTCACTAACAGCATAATGCAGGCATTGTTTACAAAAGCAATGTTAAAAGCAAAACATGTTTTGATAACAAGAAAGAACACATGAAATTGTTTTAAACTAATGAAAAGCTATTTTACAACATCCGTTATGTATTTCTAGGTGTGCTTTCTTGCAAACAGAGGTCTGGGCAAGTTATGTGTGAAAAGAAGAAATAATCTAGTAAGAAAGTGTTCATTCATGTTTTTCTATTTCAAAACAAAAAAATATGAATGAGATGTTGCCTCGAGTCTTTTGCAGTTCCTTCAGTTACATGTGTTCACAGATTTTTTTCCACTCTGCTGACATTCCCTCAACTTCTATGCATTTGGTGAGAAACAGCCGTTTTCACCCTTCCAATTAGCTTAATAGCTAATTTACCTGACAGATCACAACTACACAGCAATAGTGGTCTAAAGAAGCCAGTGTTCACCAGCATACAACATCAATGCTTCAGAGGCACAACGATGCTGGCAGTTTCCATGGGAGGAAAACAATAGACTAGCTCATGAATCTCCTTTCATCTTATCCACACCAGTCCTCCTCAGTGTTCACAGCCAGTATGGAAGTAATATAATTTAGGGTTATAGAAGAGGCATAACCAAGTAAATAGATACTAGCAGTGAATTACAGAGTAAGACTGAGTCCATCAGACACCAAAAGCAAGACATTGAGCAATGTGAGCACTCCAGCAGAGGAGAAAAGGGTGATGAAAGAAGCAGCCCCAACTTTACAATACCATGTTCTACTTCGATTATTAGGAATATTTTATGATACTACATTAAGCTTGGCTTCCCACTTGATCTACTAACTGAATACATATGTTTAAGACATGAGCAGGGACTACAAGGAGAAAAAAAAAAAGAGGAAGAAGAAATAGTTGGGGGAACGAAGGCTTTCTCTCTTCCTGTTTCCTTGTTAGCTTCACATCTTAACAGTTATCTAATCTTTAAAAATAACCTTTGAGAGAACACCAGTGTCTGTGGGGTTTCAATTTCTCTTTTACACTCAGTATTTACTTGAAATTTTCTATTGTGCCTCCTCTTTTCTAAAGCTTCCCTTCCTCCATCTGTCTTTTCCTTTACCCAGGCACATATCAGCTGCATATTGTGCCCTTTGCCAAAGCCACAAAGGTGCAACAAACCATAAGCCCTGCTTCTGCACCTGCCGTATGCGAACATCTGCAGAGACCAGCGCCACCTCATTCATTAGCTGTGCGCTAAAGGCACATCCTTGCTCTTCTTCATAGTACACAGTGCAGTGGTTCTCAAACCAAAATAAAACATAAGGAGCACTGGGAGAAAGTAAACATACCTGCTAAGAGAAACAGAAAATTATCTATTTTGCTATAAATCCTCCCTATGCCGGTTTGAACTCAACTGCAGTGTAAAAGAAAAAGCACACAAAGAAAAATAAAACCCCACAACCAAAAAAACCCAAACACAAAACCCCTTTCCTCTCCCTTGATGAGATGACCTTTTATCAAGAGCGTAAACAAAATTCAACAGGTTAAAAAGAAACAAACAAACAAAAACCCCAAAACCAAAACCCACAACAGAAAAAACTCACAAAAAATAAAACCCTTGGTCACCAAGTATGATTTAGACAGGTAACAACTGTAAAATTCAGTGACAGCAATATAAATCAGTAAGTAATTTTCTTATTAAATGTCCACTTTTTCTTTGTAGTCTGTATGTGCAGACGTTAAGAATAAAGCTGATTTGTGAGCAAAAAGTCCCAGACGTCTAGAAACCAGATGTGAAAGTTCTCGCCTGAACAGGAGCCAACCCTTTCAATAAGTTTTCACACAAATGAAACCCTAATGAACTCAGAAGGGCTTTCTACAGCTTATTCACCAGCACCCAGACCTGACACACTCTATGATCAAGATACAGAGCTGGGACTTGTGAGGTCGACGTTCTGTTCCCAACTCAGCCAGAGACCACCTGTGCGACCCTGGACAAGTCTCTTAATCGCTGAGGTTTTGTTCTTTGCTTAAGAGAAGAAACGCATAGCCCTAATCTGCCTTTTGTCGTACCTGTCAGATTGTAGTGGGTACAGAAAACCTTCACGTCACATCTGTAAAATGTGAGTCTATAACCCCACGCAGCCCCTCTCAGGACTACTGTAACAACTACCCATGCCCCAGACCTCCAGAATTAAAGATTGTCTAAAATTTGATTCCAAGTGTTTATAGTTTTAAGCACAATTTTCCCAGAAAACCAGCACTATTTACTCACACAAACAGACTACTAAACCATAGCAATCTGGCAAGTTTGGATACGCTGACATATTTGCAACTCTCTCATGTCAACATTTCATGTAATACCTCAACAAGCATTATATTACAACTATATTTCTACTATTTTAAGTCCAAATAACTTTTTATCTGTGGTTTGTGTTCCAGTCCATATATATAAAGCTAACACAAAAGGCTGTGAGATACCGTGGCATTCAGAAAAGTTATCAAAAAACCTAAGTCCTGCAGAAAAAAAGTAACTGATTATTTCTAATGGAAGGATGTCTTTACAAGTTTGCCCAGATATAAAGTATATGCAAGCCTTTTATTTCTAGCTGGGGATATCAAAACACGTATTTTATGCAAATAGCAAGAAGTACAAGGACCTACAGACACTAGGTAGACCCATATGTAGCTTAAAAGAGTTCTTCATACTTTTTTTTTTCTTTTCATTTCAGCTTCCTTACTTAAACATGCCAAATGCTCAGTAATGCATTCCTTAGTTTTCCTACGCTGCTTCCAAGTTTTACCAAGTTTGACAAATACTGCGCATCACTGCCTCTCCGTTTAACCTGCCTGGAGAAAGCCAACATCCTCCTGAACTGCAGTTCCCTCCTGAAGACAGAAAAGGTAAATATCATCCTGACCACACCGCCTGCCAGTCAGATTTACATAACGCTGAGCCCTCGTCCAGAAAGCCTTGACGCGGCCTGACAAAACCTCATAAGCCCTAAATCCTTTCCCCGGCCCGCTTAAGCGGGATGTTTTCAGCCTCATTATGCTTCAATGACACTAGACTCCTTAATTAGGAAGGGGGGGGGTGTGGAATAAATACACCCATAAAGTGGTCAAGGAGTTATTTGATACATCAGGAAGACAGACTAACAACAGAAAAACAGAGAGGGGGGATTTCTCCCGGGGAGACGCGAGGGGCAGAGACCCCACGAAGGCTCCGGCAGCCCCCAGGGAGCCCTCGTGGGGTCCCTGCCCCTCACGGCTCCCTGAGGGGGTCCCTGCCCCTCACCGCCTCCCCGAGGAGCCTGTCCCCAAACGAAGTGCCCCGGACCTCCCGCCTGGGCCTTCTCGCCCCCGTCCCTCGCTTCTCCACAAGCGACCCCGGGCCAGGACCCCGCCGCCATGAGGCGCCTGAGCGCGGGCTCCCGCCGTCCTCGCCCGCGGCCCCGGGAGGGCGCCTGAGGCGGGGGGACAACAGGTAAACCCGGCGCCGGAGGGAGCGCCTGGGGAGGGGAAGGGGGCTCCTCTGCCCGCCTGAAGGAAAGCCTGAAGCGGGCGAAGGGAAAGGAAACCCCGCTGGGGCGCAGGGGAGAAGGCGGCCCCGGAGGAGGCGGGTGGTGAGGGGTCCTCCCGCCCGGCAGGCAGCTCCCGGCGCCCGCGACCCTCCCCGTCCACTCACACACACACAGCTCCACCACGTAGGCGTAGTAGGACCAGGCCACGACCAGGGCGATGAAGGCCACGGGCACCCAGGCCAGCACCTTCTGGCAACACTTGAGGACGTGGGACGGCGCCATCTTCCCTGCCGGGCCGCCGCAGGAGGCATCGGCGCCGGCGCTGCAACGGGCGGCGGCGGCGGCTGCAGCTACGGCCGCCGCTGCGGAGCCGGTCCCGGGCGGGCGGGCGAGCGGGCAGGCCCTGGGCGGGCCGCAGTGGGCGGGAGAGGGACGGGCCCCGGCGTCCGCCACCGCCTCCTTCCCGCGGGCGCCGACGCGCCTCAGCGTCCCGCCGCCGCCTCCCACCCCTCGCCCTCCGCCGGGAGGGAGGCGAGCGGGGCCCCCGCTCACTGGACGGCTTTCGCCCCGCACTGGCGGGGCCGTGTCTGGGCAGGGTCCTCCTCCAGCCATAAGAAATGGTCCTAAACCTCAGCGCTGCTCTTTCGCGGTCCCGACCGGGCGGGCGGGTGGGTGCCGGCCGTCCTGGGCACAGAGGCGTCGGGACGGGTCCGGGCAGCCATAGCCAGGGCCCTGCCGGGCTGTTACCTCCTCCTGCTCACCAGGTCCGTGTACTTACAGGGCTCGAATAGCTTGCTGGGTGCAGCAATGTTTATTTATAACTAACTCAGTACACTGCTTTCTGAACTTCAGTTCATGCCTGACAACTGCGGGCAGCGCCGCGACCTTCCGGAACGGCGCCGCCACGGGCGCTGCTTTGCGGGGCCGGCCCTCTTCAGCGCGGACGCTTTGAACGCTTGAAGCTTTTCGCCTCGCTGCGGCGTGCCTGTCGCCTGGCATCGCGGCGCTGGAACGGCCCGTGGCGTGACAGAAATCCCCGTTTCTCCGCGAAATCGGAGGGCGCTGATGCTGGGGGCGCTTGCCCCGGCCCCGGCCCCGGCCCCGGCCGCTCCCGCGGGGCTGCGGCGCCACCTGGTGGCGGCGGGAGGCGGCGGCGGGGCCGCCCGGGGCCGAGGCGGCCCTGCCCCGCGGCGGCGGCGGGGACTGCGGCTCTGCGGCCCCGGAGCAGCTGAGGAGAGAAAATCCATAGGGAGAGGGGTAAGGCTTGGGCAGCCCGGGAGGGCGGCATGGGGAGAGGGGTGCCCCGAAAGGCTTGGGAAGAACAGGGGGGACGGCTGGTGTGGGTGGGCAGAGCCTGGGGGCTACGTGGGTGGTAACGGCGATGGGGTTGCCTTGACGGAAGGCGGGGGCAATTATTACAGCCTTGCCTGCTGATGAGATGGTGGGAAAAGTGCTGAGATGGGTGATCAGGAATTCAGAAGGCTGTGAGCCTCTAACAGCTAATAGGGAGGGGACGCCCCGGACAAATGCCCAAGCAGCAGCAGCCTGTATGCGTGGGACTGTGCATGTGTGTTCATCGGGGTGTTAAAGCAGAGGAAGGAAGCAGGGACTGCTGATCTGGACGTATACAGAGTAACTGTGGAGCAGGGAGATGTGCCCAGGGACCGCAGAAAGATGCAGGTTGGTTTGGGATCAACTCTAAGCATATGGGCATGCTAGAACATGGGAGCAGGATCAGGAGGGTAAGGGGTTGCAAGGGGGTTGCAAAATGGTACATCGTAATGCAAGGGCTGTTGGAGAAAGGGATTACAGGAGAGGGAGAGAGCTGGTGGAAGAGCTTGGCCTGGCCCACTCCTAGCGGAGAGCTGCAAGGCGTGGGGGGAGTGACTGGTTACATGGACAACATCTTGGTTATGGGGACTAGTCACTCTAGAGAAGTACTAACAAGGACAGAGCAGTTTGGATTTAATGTGAGCTAAGCAAATCTTGGGCTGATGTGCTGGTTAGCACGTCAGGGATATTGTTAAAGTATTCCAGCTCATCTAATCTTCATTTGTTTGTTAAAGGTGTAAAAACATGCAACAGCTGCTGGCATGTGCTTTCCCTCAAGATCTCAGGGGAGTTTTAACACTTAGCCTCAAGGCAATGGGAACAGATTTAAATGCTTAGTGTCCTAGTAATGAATATTTGTTAATAGCCCTCCCAGAATTAACCAATTTTACCTTTGAAGGGATCTGGAATGAACAAAAAAATGGAACAAAGAAATTAGTTTTTTGGATTGGAGCACAATATGGGGCAGGTGCAGAAGTTCATGGAGTCTACATGGTACCTTTGCAACCAAAGTGATACTAGAGGGACGCAGTTATATCAGCCTATATATGCTGCAGGGTAGTTTGGGCCACTGCGGGACTCCCCGTCAGCTCTCTGCCCAAAGGGCTCGGTGTGGGAGGGTGGAGCGAGGAGGGGGAGGCTTGCACCGTGATACTCAGCAGCGGGGAGGCGAGGGGTATAGGGTTGCAATGCAGTATCATTGGGTGTAATCTGCAAGTTTTAAGCATGATAATTGGAGTTGTGTGTGCTTTTAAGCGTTTAATCACTGTGTTAGTTTCTCAGTAGTGTATTCAGTGAATAAACATTGGACTCTCAAGCCTGCAATGTAAAGGGAAGGGAGCTGGAGCTGGGAAGTAAAGCTACAAACAGCTTTTACCAAGCTCGTACTGTGTGTGGCTGGCTGTTACTGTGCACTGACCCTCCTCTTGGCCCTGCTCCCACCAGCTTTCATAACAAAAATCCCATGACCCTTCACGGTAGGCACAATTCCTAACATGAAGACTAAGAAGCACAGCCATGAATAAAAATAGGCTGAATTAGTAAATGATTCACCATCCTAGGGAAGACGTGAGGTGATCCAACATGACTCTCCCCACCCCAGTCTTCCTTGCTGATGCAGAGTCCAGCTTCAGCCGTGGGGGTATCGGCAGGGCCACGTGTGTGTTGGCACAACCCCCTTTTAGCACGTGTCAGTACTGAGCTGCAGGAACAGCCACCGCGTGTGGTTTGGAAGGGGTGTGGCGCCGGCAAAGCTGGAAGCTGTGGCATGGCCAGTATTTCTGTTCTGGGTCAGATGCCTTGGGTAGGACAGAAAGCCAGTGACAGCTGCATAAACCTAGGACAGGACAGATGATTTTTGAGCAGCTATTGCCCAGTAAACATTTCTGTGCAATGGTTCCATACTGACAGGAACTGAAGTGAAACTGGATTAAACAAGGACATCAAGGTTGTGAGGTGGCAGAGAGAGACTATTCATCCCCAGACAGTCTGCCCCCCCACGGGGAGCCCCTTGGCACAGCTGGCAGGAACTAACATCTTCCACTTCTCAAAGCCATCTGGGACGTCTCTACAAGGACCTCTTGAGAAGAAACCAGCTCCTTGAATAGAAGCCAAGCAGGATGGAAGGAAGCTCTACTAGAAATCACCGAGCGCCTGTTTGGCTTCAAATGGCCGTGCTGCAGCTCGTGCAAACTCTGCTGCCTCAGATGTGGGGAAGGACAAGTGACAACACTTGGAGCAGACTCTGGGAAGCTGAACAGCAATTGGGAATGCTGTGTCATGGGAATGGCTGCTCACCTCACTCGTATCTGATCCTGTAACTGTAAAATAGCGAAAAAAACCCAGATGTCCTCTGTCCATTTTCACATTTCACACCTCCATTTCTGGCTGCCCACCTGCTTTAGCCATAGAAAGAAATGCGTGAGAGAATTGAAACATTTTCCCTTGCAGCACCAGTTAGGGTCTGTTGCACAGTCTTCCAGATGTTTGTTGATCTATTTGCAATACATAGTTTGTGCGGGTTGGCAGGAACAGGTGGCAAAATTTGCTGCGCTGTAAATTACTGTATCATCCCTTTCAACATTTTTTTCCATTAAAAATACAGCTACCAACATTTGCTATGCTTTTGGAAAGGTGTCTTAGAGCAAGACACTGCAAACACGCCAGTTTTTCAGAATTTCTCTCTGTACTACTTAGACCTCATCATCTACAACAATTTCATCTCCATTTTGCTTCTGTATTTTTTTCCTCTCAGAGTAGCTCATCTTAAATTCCAGGAACATGCAGTCCCCAGGCAGAAGCATCCCAACAGCCTCTTAGATGGAGACTGATGCAAAATGATAATTTGTCTCATTAGGAATCTTATTATTTGCTCCTGGTAATATCAGACAAATAAATTTTTTGGAGGCTTCATGTTTCTGATATACACATAAAACCAACCGAGATTGTGTTAAGTATTTGCTCTTCACATTCCAGTACAGCTCATGTAATCTTGTATGCGCCAGCTGTGAGTGATGAGTTGCCCTTGTTTGCGTTAGGTCAAATTTCTAAATCGTGAAGACGAGTTTTTGCTCAAACAGCATCTTGAAAAATTTCATTTCAGCCACATTGATTTATTCCTTGCTTTCCTAGTGTCCTTTTGTTCAGTCATATTCATGTCTCCTAAGTTATTATTTCTTCTAATAGCATTTAAAAGAGCTTTGATTCTTATAACTTTAGGACCTATCATTTAATTAGTCTCCTTTTCTTTTGAAATCCCCTTTTCTAAAGGTCAGTGGCAAAGCATCACATTTTGGTATCCTTCCTTTTCAACAGTGAATGTAATCGTCTGTCCTGTGACTCACCTACCGTTGCTCTAAGAATTACCTTCTGTTTATTATTTGAGAGATGCGCACAACATTTTTAGTCATGTTCACTCATTCTAATAGTATCAAAGTAGACTAAAACACAGTAAGATGCCATATAATTTAAAAAAAACCTGTGTCATGATAAAAGAAGATAATTTTAAAACACTTTATTGACAAGTCTTTCTTAAAAACAATTGGTTTTCTCGGGGTGATTTAGAGCTACTAGTTGCTCCTTGGGGTACTATTAAAACTGACAAATTTCCCCTAAGCAGCGGACCTGAGGCTACGGTGTTGCAGTACAACTCCCCTGTGGTGCTTCCTTTCTCCAGGAAATCCCTCCCTGGGTGGGTCCGATTTCAGACTCTACTTCCTTTAGGTCCAAACTCATAGAAGTTTTAAAACCGCTCCTCTCTAAGAGTTTTCACCCTTCACATTAAATACCACACCAGTTTAACAAAAAATGTCCAAATGCAAGTACTCGTAGTCAGGGGCCATTAAAGACAACGAAGAAAGGCGGCATTCACACAGTACAAGTTCAGTCCAGTGAAGCTCATCTTCCGCGCGCCCTTTGCAGTCGACGGGGAAAGGCCGGCTCCTCCAGAGGACGTTTCAGAGCAGCGAGCTGGTGTCTGAAACCACACGAGAAAACCCCCCCGCATTTCTCTGCATTAACTACAGAGTACCCCTGCCCCAGCTTTTCAAATCTGTGTCTGAAACGGGGCCAACATAAACCTTACGGTTTGCAAGGTGCGGCGCCCGCGCTCCCGCAGCGGGTTGCCTTCCATGTTACTCCCACCACCCGGTCAGCGCGGAAAGGCGGGCCACCCTCAGCCAGGGGCAGAAGAAGAAGGGACAAGCTTCACATCGGGTACGCGGGTGTGGAAAAACACGGCTTTTTGCTTTTCAGGGCACGAGGCCGCCTTTCTAAAACCAGGCAGGCGTGTGCACTGTCACGCAGCTTCCCCGCAGAGGCCGGCATGCGGGAACAGCAGCGTGGCTCCTGAGGATGGCGAGCAGAGCTCTGCACTAGGGCGCTCCAGTTAATGAACTGAAAACATTATTAACTAAGGCAATATCAGCCTAATGGGAAATCTGTCTCTGCATATGTTGCATAATTTTTGTATTATTGAACCAACTAGGAATTGTTTAATCAACAAAACCAGCAGGAAACCTTCAAATAGCAGGAGAGCGAAGAGACGTGCACTTGTTTGCCCATTATTTTTGTGCATGCTCAAGCCGCTCAGGGTTCCTGCCCTGAACAGGGCTTTCCACTTCTTGTTGGGTGATATCTTCAGTTTCTCTAGGAGGAGCATCTGTGGTCCGCTGGGGACTAACAGTTGTGTCGACATCCACCACCTTCATCTTCACGCTCCCCTTGAGACCAGCTGCACTGCAGGAGCCATTGCTCGGTCAACTTGGATCTCACTAATAAAGGCCACAACATCGTTTGGACACGTATTTTCTGTTCAGGACTCAAGATTTTTTCTGCATTGGAGTAGTTTCCTGACCCAGCTGTGACTGTTTTATAGGAAAGAATAAATCTGAAGGCACAAGAGATGCTTGCACTCTTCCATGACAACTCTTGCACGAGAAGAAAACTGTGTTTTAAATTCCGATGTACGCTTATTGATCCATTTCTATGCTTAAGTCAAAGTATGGTCAATATGCCTGAATTTTAAA
The DNA here is from genome assembly GCA_020745775.1 of Theristicus caerulescens. Lineage (NCBI taxonomy): Eukaryota > Metazoa > Chordata > Aves > Pelecaniformes > Threskiornithidae > Theristicus > Theristicus caerulescens. Next base: position 112,874,033 of record CM036559.1, on the reverse strand, counting down.
ATACTTCCTCTAAATACCTGGTTTGTTCCCATTCAAACCCTTAATGGGGCAGTGATCCTTTTTTGTTACATGCACTGGACATGTGAAGTGCCATGAAACCACAATCCATGGCCTGGCTTGTTTATCTTATTGTCCCATCTCTGCTTTCTGGATAACTCAGGTATCATCTGTAAACTCTTCAGAGCCAAGACATGGCCTGGTGTCTACACCCAAAATTCCACGAGCTCTGAGACACCTTGGAGTCCAAAGACAAAACATTTATAATTCCTAAAATTATGAAAACCTCACATATTCTCCACCAAAAGCTTGAGATTAAGAATTAACATATTGTTCACCCTTTTAGTAACACCTGGTCCAACAGACAAGCCAAGGCATCCTGAGGATACCGGAGTTCAGATCAGGCGTTGGCCTGTTTCCAGGCACAATCAGCGGCAACCTGTCTGAACCCTGAAAGGGGACAAACACTGGAGGAGGAGTAAATCAGAGATTTGCTTTTGACGCAGCCATATAACATTGTGATAAAACTTTTCTTTTTCAGTTTTTATATGCAGAATATATACTCCTCGTTGCGTATTTTGTGAAAACCCACCAACTTGGTTTGACTCCAGAGGGAGTTTTGCTTTTAGGAAGAGGCTTGCATAAATCGAGACACCAAAATTAATTTCTAGAAACAACCAATGAGTTTCTCTTAGTTCTAGTATATCACACTGCATTTTTGCCTTTGCTTCTTTTAGAAATCAAGAATAAATGTTCTTAAAAAATATCTTAACCTAAACAAACTGAAAGAAATGTAAAATGTGTTGTTACGGGGATTCAACAATTCTCTGGGTTATATGCTGTAAAATGCTCTAAATAAAAATCTCTAAATAATAATGCTCTAAATAATAAATATGCTCTAAAATTCTCTGGGTTATATGCTGTAAATGACTTGTAGTCACCCTTGTGTCTCTTTTTGAAATATGTTAAATCAATATTTGAGACTTCTGCGCTGTGCAATGTATTCACCTTTATTCCACATAACATTCAGACGCACTGTTGGAGATTTTTAAAAAAAATTAATTTTATTACGATTTTCTACATATTTCTGTTCAGAGGAAGAGTTCCTAACATTAAAAAAGTCATAAGTTTAACTGATAGATTGGCAGCTGGCATAAACTTTTAACTGAATTGTGTTGAGTAATGCTGACAGACAGGTTGCAAATACCATACAACTACTAAAAGGAACTACACCATCTAACGCTAAAGCTATGATGGATTCCTTAAAAGACAAGGTCAATCTAAAGAGTTACGTAAACAGCTCTTTCAACCTAAGATTATGAGAAATGAGAACATGAGGAATTATTTTAAGACTGTTTCTTAAAGCCTTTTAGTTAAGACAAACAAAAATAGACTATAAAATTAAACAGTCTGATTCTTCAGGCCTGATGGACAAGTCTTCTCTGGCCTTCAAAGGAGTTCCTCCTGGCTGTACTTTCAGGATAACTTCTGAAAATGTTTCACAACTGTATTTTAACTCCTAATCAATAATTTAATTTCTTTTTTTTACTACAAAGTTCATTTAAAAAAAGCATATCTGTTCTCATTTTCCTCTGAACTTGACACCAAAGCTTTTGCTAAAAAATAAAACTTGAAATCCCATTTTTAGTAACTTGCTGCCAAAAGCAGATACTGCTGATTGATTGCACAAACCCAGATACAAATGAGCAATGAGGAATTAAACTTCTAGATATGCTAAAGCTAAATGAATTGATTTTTCCAAAAGAAAACCAAACAGCTTGTTGGAAGCAAGTCATTGGTAAACAAAAGAAACCACAAAAGCAATAGAGAACATCATAAACCTATTAACAATACACAGAATAAAATGTTAAAGAATAATCTCCATTCCAAAGTAAAAATGATTTGCCAAAATATTAACAGCATCAAGTAAAAGGCAGCCTTGCATTAAAGGCAGAGCTGGAACAAAGCGCCCTTTGGGTGAACACGCGCACTCTGGTGATACAGCCGTGTCTTGCTCGATTGCGTCCTTTACTATCTGGTGACGTGACGCGGGCTGCGGTACTTTGATGCCAGTCCCGCTGCCCCGCCTTTGCTCCCATTAGCTATCTCTTTCTCCTAGCTCCCATCGCCAGAAGCAGCAAGCAACTTCCAAACACACAAAGTAAAGCAGCTACCTCATTTCCCACTGCCCCCAGAGCAGTGCATGAGTTCAGTTTGAGGGGGGGGAGGCTGAGGCATTTACTGTATTTTATTTCATTCTGATGGTTTCCTGGGGAAGTGAAGGGATCCTTGGTGGTCACTGGTGCTTGATCTTCTAGACAGGTCTCAGGACGCCCACACAGGCATGCTCTTGTTCTGGTGGGTGACTCTGGGTGCTTGTCCACAGATGACAAGAATACAGGCATTTTCTCTTTAACACAATTTAAATTAAAGCTCCAAGTGAAGGCCGTGGAGGGAGGAGCGGCACACTGCTGCTTTGCTGGCTTCTCACTCTTTCCCTACATGAGGCCACCGTGCTGAGGCTCAGGCGGGAGGACTCCTCCTCAAGTGCAAGCTTGCCTGACAGCTACTGACATACCAAATACATTCCCTGTAACCTCAGTACTCCATAGGTGGCATCTTTACGGTTTCCTAATGCAGGGTCTCCTGTCCCTCACCTGAGCGAGGGCTGCTCTGTATCTATCATGGAAGGTTCCCCTCTTCTCAAGGCTCCCCCCATCAAACCCCAAGAAATTACAACAAAACACCTCCTGTTGAGCTTATATACAACTTTGAGAATAACACAGCTAGTGTCATGCTTAAAAGGGAGGGATACTTCCTCAGTGTGGTGAGATTTCTCGGTTATTTTTCTTGAGACATTTCCCCAGTCCATCTTTTGAGTCTGTTATCACAAACCTGTCTTGAAAGGTTATGCTTTCACCCCAGCCAAAACAAGTCAGACAACTGGGAGGGGGAAAGAGGAAGAACCTTGATGCTTTAAAGGTAAGTCTATCTCCTCTATATATTGGCTAACCGGGAAGACTGATCTGGACCTGGGACTATTGCCTCCTAAGGCTTTAAGAAAGAAAAAAACATGTAACATGCACACCTGTGCATACAGAGATGCACACTATGTTATAGCTAAAAAATGTTCATCTATAATTGCTAAATGTTAATTTTGATGTGTTCCTTGTTTTACTGTTTAAGATCTTATGTCTAACTTTGCATTTTGGAATAAGAAACATTTTTATTTACTTGTTCACTGGACGTACTTTTCCCCCAACACTTCCTTATTCTAACCTTGAATTCCTGAGATACTGCAGCGTGCCCTGGCACAACCTTTACTAAGATAAAGCAACTATTTGTTACACAGTCACCTTCTGCAATACAATTAAAGCAACAGAGTTATGACTCAAATCGTAGCTACTGCTGTTTATGATAGAATGAGGATTTTTGCTTCTCATTTATATTATTTGTTGAAGAGGTGTGAGAGACTCAATGCACATTCATAGATCAATGTACAACTTTTGAAGCCTGTATCAACAGTCTTGTATTTCCAGTTTAATGTTACCATCATGAAAGCAGACAAACCAGACACCCACACAGGATCTGGCGGAATCATCCACCAGGAACTAGCACACAAGCAGTTCACAATAAAGAGGGCACGAACCACGTGAATTTTCCTTTTTGATTTAGGATAACTTGGTTTGCATGGATCGTGCAAGCGGTTTTGTGTTTTGGACCTCTACCCTTGCCAGGGAAAGAGAACTGCCATGTTAGTGGCTAACTGAGATGATGTCTGCTCTTCCCACAGGAGATGATATTGCTGGGACGTTCCTGCCAGTGGCCGCTATTAAATCCTGCGTATCCTGTGTGCTACAGTGCAGGGTCAGACTCCACAGAGGAGTAAACAACACTATTCCCTAGAACAAGAGTACTTCCGTATGGAGGTCAAAAGGGATAACAGTTCTGTAAACCAAACCGATTGCACTAGCATGATATAAAATTACTGCATTAGAAACTGGGTTAATTAAAGTTTAACTATAGTAAAAAAAAAGAGTATTTTTGATTCAGCTATTGTGTAAACAGAACAGACAAACCCCTGTAAATAACAACATTTATAGCAAAAGAACAATGGACTGCTTTAAAAAGGACTTTTCCCAGTTTGCTTCCACACTTCTTTGGCTCCTTTAATGCTTTCTCTTTTCACACACTTCCAGTAACCTTGAATGCCTTGCTGTTGTGGTACCTGTTGATAAAGTATGTTTAGTATTTACACAAAAAAGACTCTTATTCACAGACAGTGTAAACATAATATGTAATGCAATGCTGCTGCTCCCATAGTTCACATGCATAATAACAAGTTCTTGGTGGCAGCACTCCTCCCAGATTCCTAAGCAGTAAGGAATTTTCAGTTTAAAATATAACTTCTTTCTAGTCACTATCTCTACTTCTGTTTCTACAAGCATTAACGAGACAGTTGTAGCAATCATCTGCGGTATTTAAAAACAATGATGTCAGCTCGTTACCCTCAAACCTCGATGAATTCGGTTCCTCAGGACTCCAAGAAACTCTCCGTGGCTCAGGCAGTCATCTCCATCTAGATCAAAAATCTTGAAGATGGTATCCAAAACATTATCTGAGAGCTCCTGTCCTGTTGCCACCTTCACTGCTCTCTTGAACTCAGCTAGTAAAGACATAATATTACATCAGAAGTTACTGTGAAGTTGTAAAGAAATTGGAAAGCACATAAATAGCAGTATTCTGTACCATTTACAATGTCTCCTGAGTATCCTAACTGAGGAATTTGGGATGTGTGAACTAGTAAACTATTAGGAGGCCTCAGTTCATGTGCTCTTGAGCTTGCTTCATCTTTCATAACACAACCTTTATTAATTGTATGATAAACTTTTGAAATGCACTACTACTCAAGCAACAGTAAGAGTGATAATTTTTTTCTAGAAATAGCTGCATGCTGAAAACTTATGTACATTTGGATGACAAATGTTTGCCTCACTACGGTCTCATAAAAAATACTACCATTTTATCTCAAACCAGTTTCATGCCAATTAATTCTGCAAGAAAACTCTTCTCCTCAGAGAACAGTATTTTACGATATGCTCCACCTCAACCAACAATCCCCTCAGCAACTCTGTAGAAACACAGACCATCAAATACTCAACGGACTGCTTACAGCACATGGCTTTATATACTTGTAGTTCTGTTTTTCAAAGAAGTAGGCTACCTTCCTTTAAATTATCATGTAAGAGTTTATGAGGATTTATGGCAGAAAAAGCTGTCATACCGCTCTGGAGATCTACTTTACTCTTCAGCTTTTTGGCCTTCTCTCTTTATAGTACCATGTGCAGTACGGTAATACCTACTATCCCCACTTTTGGTCTTGTGGTGTAAAGAATTTGGAGTTTTGACTCAAGGAAGATGAGGAAATGTGTGGGGTTGCCATAAAACAGCAGATAGTAAGAGTGAAATGATTATTGTTTATTATAGCAAGCACAATCACAACACATGAAGTGGATGCATTTTTGAAGGCATCACAGAAATGTGAATTTCAAGGAGGGACTGGAGGTTATTGAAGTATAGCAGTATTGTAGATTATTACAGCAAGTTGTCCAACTAAGTCATAAATATAGTAATAACGTGGTTCTGCTTTCATAAACAAGTGCTGTTTATAAATAGCACTATAAATACGATTAGTTCTGCAGCTTACTAGAGGAAAGAGCACTCCTGACTTAGCTCTCATCTTTGCCTCTTTGAACAATTCCTGTATAAATGCAGTTGATTAATTTACAGTTGGTTTAAGTATAATTAAGTTGAAAATCCTTCTGTAAAAGGATATACCACAATTTGAAAAGGACACGAAATATGGGATGCTTACAGTAGAGTCTATATTAATTTTGTCTTCAAAAAGATGTTAACTGTTTCAGCTCTTGAAGCTAAATATAAATCCAGAGATGGCACTGCACTTCATTGACCAAAACATGAAGAAAAGGAGAAAGATCTAAACTGGTGGAGCATAATAATCTTCAAACCAAGAAGGGCCACCTTATCAGAGAGAAAAGATGAGCTGCTAACTTACTTAGAAGAAAAAAAGTCTAGAATAAAAGGAAGGACTAAAGGACTGTCTTATTTTTAGACAAATATTCTTTATGTGTGTGAATACATACATGTACACACGTGCGAACAGCAAGACAAAGAACTTAGTGAGATTCAGGAAAGGATTAGACATGTACACGTATAACATCCGTGAGTTACCTCAGAGGCTGACTGTTTTCGATCACAGTATGGTTCAGTACATAAACAGAGTCCCAACTGCCTGTTGGTTGGGAATGAGTTTTTACAAGGAAACATTACCAGAGTCAACACCAACTGTTGGCCTCATCATCCTTTGGCACTTAAAAATGGGATATTTAATAGAGAAGTGAGCTAAACTCTCGTATCTCACTTACGACTATTATTTCACCATTAATTCATCCTCTTTCCTCTCCACTCTTTGTACACCTTGTGCAAATAAAATCTGTCTCCCCACACAGAAGAAAGATGATGTCAAACCAGACAGAGGAGGGCCACGAACCCAGCTGGGAACTGGAGCACATGATGGAAGAAGAGAAGCTGAGGGAGCTGGGGAGGACAGAAGGGTAAGGGGGGAATCTTGCTGCAGCCTTCAACCACCTAAAAGGGGTTACAGGGAAAGAGAGTGCCTATTTTTCTCAAAGGTGCATGGAGGTAAGACGCAATCATTGTAAGTTGCAGCAAGGGTTTGACACAGAAAAGTCTTCATAATGAGAGTGGTTTAGCACTAGAACAGCTGCCTGGAGAGGCTGTGGAAATGAAACTCTTCCTGAAGGCTGGATTAACTAGTCATGAAAGTCACAAGTTGTAAACTCCCCCTTGGCCTTCCTTGGTTCAAACAATCTTCACATTTCTCTCTCAAGAATACTGAATTCTCTTCCTCTCTTCTCACACCTCTCTTACTTTTTTCACATGAGCCCATCAAATATTTATTTCTATGAATGTTAATGTCTCATCAAATTTCCTTAGGAGCTTTTTATGTTACTATTTTCAAATAACTTATGAGAGCTGTCTTTCAAGTATAACAAGTAACAACCTCAGGATTATACGAAAAAGCATTTGTATGTCCATGAAACTTTTGTTGCTTTGCTCCTATTTCTACTATGTGGGAAAGAAGCAACTTCCCTCCTCCAAATATTTATTTTAAAAACCACTTCACTACATTGGTTTTCATAGCCATGATTGCATAACGCTACATAAGCACACGGAGAAGGCAGTATGGAGGCATAAGTAAAACACAGCAAGATGCTACAGAGTCTGCAAAAGAAGAGATTTCTGTTGTTTAGTTTCCTCAGAAAACTAGTTTCACTATGAGGAAAAAGCTTTGTTACCATGAACTGCTACCGAAGCATGTATTGTTTCAATAAATCCTTCCTAATCTAGAATTTAGACTGGACTGAGAGCAGCCCTACAGAGAAGGACTTGGGGGGTACTGGTGGATGAAAAATTGGGTATGAGGCGGCAATGTGCACTTACAGACAGCCCAGAAAGCCAACTGTATCCTGGGCTGCATCAAAAGAAGCGTGGCCAGCAGGTCGAGGGAGGTGATTCTGCCCCTCTACTCTGCTCTGGTGAGACCCCACCTGGAGTACTGCGTCCAGCTCTGGGGTCCTCAGCACAGGAAGGAGTGGACCTGTTGGAGCGGGTCCAGAGGAGGCCACAAAAACGATCAGAGGGATGGAGCACTTCTCCAGTGAAGAAAGGCTGAGAGAGTTGGGGTTGTTCAGCCTGGAGAAGAGAAGGCTCCGGGCAGACCTTATCGCAGCCTTTCAGTACTTAAAGGGGGCTTATAAGAAAGGTGGAGGGAGACTTTTTACCAAAGCCTGTAGTGACAGGACAAGGGGTAATGGTTTCAAACTGAAAGAGAGTAGATTTAGACTGGACATAAGGAAGAAACTTACTATGATGAGGGTGGTGAGACACTGGAACAGGTTGCCCAGAGAAGCCATGGATGTCCCATCATTGGAAGTGTTCAAGGCCAGGTTGGATGGGGCTTTGAGCAACCTGGTCTAGTGAGAGATGTCCCTGCCCATGGCAGGGGGGCTGGACTAGATGATCTTTAAAGGTCCCTTCCAACCCAAACCGTTCTATGATTCTATGGTTTAGTCTGCTGTGAGCAGTTCAGCATATGATTGCATATTAGAACTTACAAATCAAAACATTTTGCAAACTTTACATTATTACTTTTTCACAAAATAGAATTAATTCAGAACAAAGAGTGATATACTATTTTTGGACTTCATAGTGCTACTTTGGGATAACTTATTTACATCAATTCTGTAACAAAAATGCATTTTTTCCTTTTAAAAAAAATATATACGAAAGGTGTGAAGTACTTACCCCGTTTAACAGGACGATTAGCTACAGTAAACATCTGCATGGCAATAGAAAAGTCTTCCAGGTTGTTTGTAAACTTGCAAAAAGTCTTGAATTCTTCCAAACTGATATTCTAGAGTATCACAGAATTCAGATGATGTATAATGAATAATACAATCAAACCCCAGTAAATCTATTTCAGTAAATCTGGTGGGACCTATTGTTTAGGTGTGGTTGCTTACTTGTTGTCAATATTTGTATTTCTCAGTTGGCAAATTATCATTGTTCTTATTAGCATAAAATTCAAAAGCTGCGATAATTCACTTGGAAACTAGTTACATTGTTAGATACTCATATTCAAATGAAACCCTGTACATACAAACGACGAAGCAAAAAAGCAAAACAAAGCATGCTTTATGTACCAACCTCTCCTGCCTCAATTCGGTCTTTCACATTCTGCCAGTAAATTTCATTGTTTTCCTCATCGGTGAAGTACAGTAACCACTCTGCAAAGTCTTCTTTTCTCATGACATTCAAACCCTTTGAAAACTTTATGAATTCCATTTCTTGGACTTCTGTTTGCAGATTTTCCATGAATCTAAGTGTAAACAGATATTATCCAACAGTTGATACTTGCATCACCGCATTACTACTGCTACCTTAGCTACTCAATGCAGTAGACACTAACTCTTAATTGCAGATACTATCGACATAATTGTTTAAAATGTCACTGCTTTAATTTTACCTGTGTGTGCAGATTTGTTTCCACACCTGCATTTCAATAATGATACCAGTAGGGTGCTCTCTAAGTCTGCATTCATAGACTGCTGCTGCTAAGATAATTTACAGATACACTTGGCATATAGTTTTTTACTAATGTTTAAAGATGTGCAGATAATGAGATAAAATGATTGGTAAGGCAGTATTATAATGAATGAATGAAAAAGGACATGGCAACTAAAAGCCTGACACATGATTTATGAAATTTCATATTAATAAGAGAGGAATGACAAGGTTGGAAAGTGCCTAGAAAGATGAGGCCCTAACAATCACAAAGGTGAAAGAAAAGAAGAAACTTGAAATCATCACTGCAGGAAAAGATGACCAAAAGCCTCAAAGATGATAATGGCAAAGAGGTGTTGGGCAAATCAGTTCTGCACTCACTAGAGGATGGATTAGAGAGGGTTACAATTGACATGTACAGAGTTTGGAAGAGCACAGTAAATGATGTTGCAGGTGTTCAGGAAGGTACCAGGAGAGCTGTCTGAAAAAGGAAGGGGTGACCATCAGGGTTTTTAGGAGACACCTGTTCTTTTAGGAAGAAAAAAAAAACCAACCTAGCCCAAGAAGCAAGTAACAACTCGCAGGTACAGAGCTAGAACTGTAAGCAGAGTTGTAGCTTTGAGTTTCCCCAGTTTGGTCTATGTGGCCATTATAATTTCTTCTGGCCTGATATGAATTTCGAGAAAGTAAAAGACAATACTGTGTGTTCCATTTGGTAATTTCCACTTCAAAAATGGGGCAATCCAAAAAGTGATAATTTTAAAATATAAATAAAGGCTAAAACACAGTGATGCTTGCCAGAATCCCTTTAGTACTTCAGAAGAACCCTGCTTTATTGAGTTGCAAAAATTATTGACAGGAGAGAATGAAATACTCAGTCGGTGAGGCATGCAGCTGCGGCAACGGTAAGTTCTGCAGCGGAGCGCTACGTCGAGGTGTACAGGGGGGTTCCCGGAGCCAGGGAAACCTGAGGAAGAGCAGAGAGCCCTGCCAGGAGCCGGGATCGAGAGGGCACAGAGGTTTGCGCAGAAGGGTGCGTGAGAAGGGCTGTGCACCCTGCTTGTAGGCCCACAGCCCAGGGAAGTGCTCTAGGTCTTGGCCATAACAGTGGGCACTCGCCTCAGCATTAAAACCAGTGTTTCTACAGAGAAAGCCCCTGAGATGTCTGATGCTTCCACCCAGATGGAACTGGTAAGGAAGGAGACTTCAGTACAGACGGTAGGTTGCAACGAGTGCCCAGACCCTTCTCCTGGAGAAAAGGCAAGTACCAGCAAAAGATGTGCACAGGCTGATGATCTGTTGTGTCAGGTGGCCGAGTTGCAGGAAACAGTTAAAAGGCTGAGCAGTATTAGAGGGGCCGAGACAGAGACAGATAAGCACAGACTACTATCCATTGCTACTCTTTCATGTGGGCACCAATGACACCGCAAGCCCGAACCTGGGCAGAATCAAGGAAGACTACAAAGCCCTGGGGGTGCAAGCGAAAAGCATTGGTACCTAAGTTATCTTTTCTTCCATTTCACCAGTTAGAGGAAAGGGTGCAGCCAGAAATAGATGTATAATGCAAATCAACTTCTGGCTTTGTGGCTGATGCTGTTGTGAGGGTTTTGGCTTTTATGACAATGGGACATTCTTCGATGACTATAGCCTGTTAGGGGGGGATGGGATCCACCTGTCTAGAAGAGGCAAGGGAATCTTTGGCAGCAAGCTGGCCAACTTGGTGAGGTGGGCTTTAAACTGAAGGACTCAGGGGGCGGGGTCCAAAGTGGCAATGCTCACACCATTGCAACCAACTGGGGAATAAGCTAGGCCAACCAGAGCAGCAACAAATGTTCCTTAGCTGCCTCCCAAAACGAGAACTAGAAGACCAACCACCTCAAGTGTATGTATACCAATGCATGCAGCATGGGGAACAAACAGGAGGAACTGGAGCTCTGTACCCAGTCAGAAAGTTATGATATCATAGGAATAACTGAAACATGGTGGGACAACTCACATGACTGGAGGATCACGATGGATGGCTATAGGCTGTTTCATAAAGACAGGAAGGGAAGAAGATGAGGAGTCGTCGTGCTCTATGTTAAGGAGAACCTTGAATGTACAGAAGTAAACTACGGCAATCATGGAAGCCCTATCGAATGCCTCTGGGTCAAGATCAGAGTTGTTGTCTCCAAGGGAAATCTTAGCATCTGCTACCGACCTCCAAACCAAGATGATAAGGTCAAGGAAGCAGTATTTGGGTCACTTAAGCAAGCTTTGGGTCAACAAAACCTGGTTCTTATGGGTGACTTCAACTACTCAGACATTTGTTGGAACTACAATATAGCAGCTCACATGTCATCCATCAAGTTCCTGGAATGTGTAGAGGACTGCTTCCTCATACAGATATTAGATGTGCCAACCAGGAATGAGGCACTGCTGGACTTGCTGCTCTCAAACCAAGAAAACCTGCTTTGTAATATCTCGGTTAGCGATAGCCTTGGCTGCAGTGATAACAGTATTGTGGAGTTTGGGATCCTGCTGAGCACGATGAAGGTTAGTACTAAGACAAAGGTTTTAGATTTTAGAAGAGCAAACTTCAGCTTTTTCAGAGCTCAGTTGGGAGGGATTCTGTGGGAAGCTTCCATGGAGGATAAAGGAGCTAGCAAGTGCTGGGAGTTTTCCAGGAAGGCTCTCCTGGAGGCACAAAAAGAGTTCATCCCTTTAAAGGTAAGGGAAGTAGGTGGAGCAAGAGACACCCTTGGCTTAACTGCGAGCTTCTGAGTCTGCTCAAAACCAAAAGAGAAGCGTACCAGATATGGAAAAGCGAACGAATACCCACTGAGAACTACAAGGGCATTGCCAAGGTGTGCAGAGATGCAGTTAGAAAAGCCAAAGCTCAGCTTGAATTGAAATTGGCCAGAGACGTCAAAAACTACAAGAAAGAGTTCTTCAGGTATGTAAACAAGCAGAAGCAGAAGGAAAATATTGGCCCGCTGTTAAACACGAGAGGTGAATTAGTCACCAACAATGCTGACAAGGCAGAGGTTCTCAATACTTTCTTCACCTCTGTCTTTACCATCACTGTTGGGCCCCAGGCCTTGGGAACAAAAATCCAGGTTGATTCAAACACAGATCACCGTCAGTGAAGGAAGAGTTGGTATGTGAACCATTACAGGAGCTTGACCCCTACAAATCGACGGGCCCTGACGTTATCCACTGGAGGGCGTTAGGAGAGCTGGCTGATGTCTTTGTGAGGCTGCTCTCCATAATCTTTGCGAAGTCATGGAGACTGGGGGACATCCCAGAAGACTGGAAGAAGGCTAACGTCACCCCCATCTACAAGAAGGGCTTAAAGGAGGATCCAGAAAATTACAGGTGCATCAGTCTTACTTCGGTCCCTGGGGAAGTTATGGAACAAATCCTCCTGGGGGCTATCACAAGTCAAATAAAGCATGTGATTGGGAAAAGCCAGCACAGACTCATGAAGGGCAAATCATTTTTGACAAACCTGACCGCCTTCAAAGTAACCTGCTCAGCTGATGTGGAGCAAGCAGTGGACATTGTCTACCTGAATTTCTCCAAGGCTTTCAGTAAGGTTTCCCACAGCCTCCTCCTAGAGAAACTGATGTATTGCGGCCTAGACAAGTGGTCTGTGCAGTGGGTGGGGAACTGGCTGACAGGCTGCACCCAGAGGGTGGTGGTATATAGCTCCTGTTCAAACTGGCAACCCGTCACAAGTGGGGTCCCCCAGGGATCGATATTGGGCCCAACACCGTTTAATATCTTCATAAGTGATCTGGATTACAGGATCAAGCGTACTCTGATGAAGTTTGCGGATGATACCAAACTGCGTGGGGAAGTGGACACTCTGGAAGGGAGAGCCACCCTGCAGGAAGACCTGGATAGGCTGGAAGAGTGGGCTAACATGAACCTTATGAAGTTCAACAAGAACAAGTGTAAGGTCTTGCACCTGGGAAAACATAATCCAGGAGTGCATCACAGGCTGGGATCCACCTGGCTGGGAAGCAGCTCTGTGGAAAGGAACCTGGGGGGCCTGGTGGACAGGAAGCTCAACATGAGTGAAGGGTGTGCTGCTGCGGCACAAAAAGCCAACAGGATGCTGGGTTGCATCAACAAGGGCATCACCAGCAGAGATAAAGAAATCATTATCCCACTCTACTCAGCACATGTCAGGCCACACCTGGAACAGTGTTCAGTTTTGGTCCCTGCTATGCAAAAAGGATGTGGACAGGCTGGAGAGGGTCCAGAGAAGGGCCACAAAGATGATCAAAGGACTAGGAAGCCTGCCGTATGAGGAAAGGCTGAGAGAACTGTGTTTGTTCAGCCTTGAGAAAGGAAGGCTTACAGGAGACCTTCTCACCATGTTCCAGTATTTAAAGGGTGGCTACAAAGAAGATGGAGAGTCCCTTTTTACAAGGAGTCACATGGAAAAGACAAGGGGTAATGGGTACAAGTTACTCCTGGGGAGATTCCGATTGGACACAAGGAAAATTTTTCACAGTGAGAACAATGAGCCATTGGAATAATCTCCACAGGGAAGTGGTGGATTCCCCAACATCAGACACTTTTAAGATTCAGATGGACAGGGTGCTGGGCCATCTTGTCTGGACCGTGCTTTTGCCAAGAAAGGCTGGACCAGAGGACCCTTGAGGTCCCTTCCAACCTGGTATTCTATGATTCTATGATGACTGGGACAAAGCAATTAGTTGGAGAAGAGGACAGCTAAAGGTCTATGTAGCAAATATCAGCAGAGGCTCATTTGCTCATCAGTGTTTACACGGCCTCACTGGGTTTGAATTCTTTCCCCTGAAATTATGGCATTTTAGTTTGCACAGCTATCTTTAGTTCTTTAATGAGATCATTTGGACAATTAGTAGCTCGAAGCTCTGCGAAGTCTATAAGGGGTTAGCTGAAGACTGCTGTTGCAGTGTAAGTTCTCTCTTGTATTTTTTCCTCTAATAATTAGAGCTGCACACGCAAATAAAGGGCCAACAAATGCTTCATAGCTCAGGACATGCAGGTAAATGAAAGCCTGACAGTGGATGTGATGTTAAGTTTCAGGCCAGAGTTTTATTACGGTAATACTGAGGAGGGGTATGATATGTTCTCACATTTTATATGGACATTTTTCTGGTCCAGTAAAGGGGGTTACAAGGCTTCCACAGCATAGTCAAACACTGAGGTATCTTCCTCCACGGTCCACCTTAAGACCTGGCTCACTTTCAAGTCCCCCAGCTCTCCTCACAAGGGGATGAAACACCAGAGGACCTATTTGTGCCACCAGTGTGAAGGGGAGGCCCCTTATCTTACGGACCAGTGAGGGCTTACTTGCACAGCTTGCAAACCACTCTTCAGTTTTCAGATGCAGCTCCTGTCCTTGTAACTTGCAAGGTGACTGCTGCCTCTGGCCAGCCCAGCAGTCAGCATGTGCCGGGGAGACTGGCCAGCGCAGGCTGGCAGAAGCAGTCCTGCCGCGCTGCCTGCAAAAGCCTGCCCAGATCCTGGGAAAGGAGGTTGAGCTGCGGGGGAGAGGACAGCATGGACCAGGCGTGTAGACCAGGCACGGAGTCAGTCCAGCAGAGGCTGACTAGGGCCACTTGGCCGCATTTTGGGAGTACCCACCAATGGCAAGGAGTAGATGGTATCTGGGATGTACGGCTTGTGTGTGGCTGGAAGGCACAGCAAAGACCATGCAGAACAGTAACTGCATCTTTGACTGTTGTTTCCAACCCATGTGACATCTGGTCTGGGGGAGGAGAAGCTGCTGAAAATGAGGTCACTTTCAAAAATATGCCTAAAACATGGATGTAGGGAAACGAAACACCACGTGTTTTATTTTCTTGGCTTTTAATCTATGAAAGGTGGACACCTTTTGCAACAGAATTAAGGTCTGTTATTGAAAGTATGAGTTAGTTATCTTGGGAAGCTAATGCTCAGTCATTTGCTGTACTGATCAGGAGCCACAAATGACAACAAACTACATATTTTCCCATCTTTTCTAAATATTGCACTTCCTTAAGCAGAAAACCCTCAGTGACCTGCACTCTAGCCATACCCAATAAAAGGCAGGACAGCTGAAAGACCAAGCATTTCTACATGCCAAGGAAGGAGCGGGTGGCCCACCTAGCCACGCACGTCAGCCAGCTGAAAGGTGCAGCAAAGCCAAAGAGGAAAGTGAAGGGTTTGGCTGTGGCACTTTTGATGTGTTCTTGCTTCTGCACCCTCTTCTGGTCGGACAGCAAATGAAGCATCACATTTCCCCAAACTTGCTGTGGGTTTTCCACTGCCTTTTCTCAGGCCTAGGTTCTTGCCCCCTCCAGTTGCTTTGGGGCAATGACACTGCACCTTTCCTGTGGCACAAGAGCCGTGCATCTTGCTGCACTGTGCAGATTAGGGACGGAAGTGGGAATTACTTATTTAGGTACAAAAAAAATTAATGGATATTTCATTTCAACTTGTAGGCTTGCTCCTGGCAAGCCAGAGTGGGAAGATTTCCTGCCATACCAAATGCTACTTGGAGCAGCAGCTGAAATGTGCAATTTAAAATTTATATGTGGTAGTCTCCCATATTACAAAAATTAAAATACTATGAATCATCACATCAGCATTCTAGGTCACTCTTATTCCCAGATGTGAGAGTTAAAAATCCTAATGAGTTTTTTTTTAAGTGAAAGTTATTAAAAGTTATTAAAAATAACTTTCAGGTTAGGAAGTAAAACTTGATACTTAAATGCCAAGACACCACCAGGGACACTTGCATTTGTATCTTCTGGATCACGGTGTGATGAGTTTCAGCTGGAAATTCCTTAAAAATTTCTCCAGATATTAGGAAAAACAATCATAGGAATGAAATTCCTGCTCTCCCAAAGTCAGTGGGAGCTTGGCTGGGGACTTTGAAGGGAGCCACAATTCAGCTATGGGAACAGGATTCTGGTTGTAGATGTGCTCTACAGTTCAAAAATAATTACACTGGGAATACTCTTATGCTACAGTAGCTTGAGAATAAAAGCAAGCCTTAAGTTTCCAAATAACAAAAAGAAAAGGTAAATCATAAATTTATAAGATGGGGAAAAGGCTGGGAACAGACAGTACTTTCTTTAAGATAGCCTGTTTTATCCACACTCTCTATAACACCCACGTTGAAGGCCAATGGCCAAATTCGTTATCGTGTTACAACAGCATCCAGAAACCTTATCAGGATTTATCCCTCATTTTGTAATGTGCTTTACAGATCTATAGAAAGAGGGAGTCTCTCAAGACTTTTTGGCAACTCAGCTTTAATAGAAGTGAAAATGTAATAAAAGCGGGGAGACCTCAGGAATGCAGCTATTCCCCCTCCAACCTGAGATGTTGCAATGAAGTG
Source organism: Theristicus caerulescens (assembly GCA_020745775.1). Taxonomy (NCBI): domain Eukaryota; kingdom Metazoa; phylum Chordata; class Aves; order Pelecaniformes; family Threskiornithidae; genus Theristicus; species Theristicus caerulescens. The sequence continues at coordinate 112,857,502 of CM036559.1, read as the reverse complement.
CTAGGAACACAAAGCAGTAGAATGAAACACAAAAGGAAAGGTTAGGGAAAGTTTTCCTTGCTGTACCTCTTGACCTGAACTGAAAGTTTGTGCAGAGCTTTAATATGCTAATACAGAACTGACTAGTTCTTGTTGCACTGATTTATAGGAAGGAAACTTAACACCAAAGATAGTGGTGAATATACCACCCCAGCATTTGTACTCTGCTTCAGCCCCTCTTTGGACACTGAAGTCCTTCTGAAGACCTGATAACCCTCTCTGCATCAAAGGATTGTTGCAAACCAGCTGCAAGGTTGCCTTTTTGCAAATCTGACCTTCAAAACAGAATATAGAAAATCTAATAAGGGCTTGAGCATTAACCTTTAGAGAACATTTAGATCTATGCTTGTAAATTCAGTTTTGCAAGTGGTAAGACAGTTAATCAATCTCACCATTTTCAGAATTGCAGGCAAAACCCCCTTTGATTTACTGTCCTCAATGTTTCCAAACCAAACATAACAAAACTACTCACTTTCATTTATAAGCATTCTGTAGAAACTAATCAAGCTATTCCTTTGCTAAGTATATAGGAAAGGAAGAAATAGAGATTCTTCTCAACATCATTACTAAATATTTGGGAAATATTCAGATTCAGTTATGATAGGAATACACAATCATGAAGCCAGATTTTGTTCCCATCCCCACTTCCTCACTGTCTGATCCTGGTTGCACAGGATGTAACCTCTACATGTATTAGGGGTCTATATACATACACACACACATAGATACAAGTGTAGGTACAGAGACAAATAAGGAGGCAATCGTAGTCTATTTCTGCAAAGCACTTCCAAATCCCTCGATGAAAATCACTGAAAATGTACAAGCTATCATCACAGCAAAAGCACTACTGGTTGATGATGCTACCTGAAAGAGATCCTGCATCCATGCATTGGCACAAACACAGAACAGCACCAGACAAATGTCAGCACTAGCAGTGTGGTTCAGCCTGGATCATTCTGGTTCCTTAAATGAAAGGTTTCAAATGAAATGTACCAAGGAATTTAAAATACTGAAGGAAAGAAACAGGACAGGTAGGGGAAAGGCATGTTTTGTGTGTGGTTATACAATTCGTGACCTTCAAGCTAAAGCAGAAAATAAAAAAGAAACCATGATTAAAGATTATTTCTGGTGCAAAATGCTATTAACTGATGAGAAATTTGGAAGCAACAAATCAGATAAGAAAATGCCATAAACTGGATTTGAAATGTTAGTTTTCCTTGTATGATTACAAGATGCCCATTATTTAACCATACTGGGAAGTACGTTTTTGTAAGCCATCCTAGAAAAAAATACAACAATCAGAAAGTTTTTTGAATATTCTTTCCATACTCTCTGTACTTTTTTCCTTTTTTTTTTTTCCTTCAAGGAGATTGTGAGAGATTTAAGCTTGCTTGGGGACAGATTACAGAAAAAAATAATAGCAGTCGTAAACTGTTTAGGGAGTGAATTAGTGTCTCCTCTTTTATTTGGGATCAGACATACTTAAACAAGATCAGTAAGGGACTTTTTCAGGGAAAAAAAACAGTGCTGCCAAGAAGAAATATTTCCTATACCTAGAAAACTGAATAGTTTTCTACTCAGAATAAAAATTAGCACATTCAATATAGCTGGAAATAAAAGCACAAGTGAAACATTTTCTGGAAGGAAAAGACAAAAATTATTTATGTCTCAAAAACCAGGGGAAACTGCTATGCATAAGAAAAAAAAGCCTGGAATCCCAAAGAACTTCTGACTTCACGTTTGAAATCTGACATTCTATAAGATGGGGCCTGGTATTAGAAGATGACATTATTGCTGAGGTGTAAAACTGAGCGGTGGTCATCTGAAACAGAAATTTGTTCAGGTCTTCTGAGAAGAAAGTCTCACCTGGTTACAGCTTCTTGTATTGAATTTACCCTTCTCTGTTACATGATTTTAGGTTTGCTGCATATTGTTTTATGTTTTCTTAAACTTATACAGGAGAATAATAATTCCAGCTGCATTTGACCAGGAGGCACCACCTTTACTAGTGATGTACATAAACATAATAATTTAGATTTAAATTTCCTAACTTTTGCCAGGGAAAGACGTCACTTTTGAAGTTGTGAATTATTATTAATAGTTATCATATTGTCTGTATGTTAAGGACAATACAACTGGCAAGAAATCATGTAGCAGTCTGGAGCTGAACATGTGTTCCTTGAGTCCCACCTTAAGATCTCTGAAACCACCTTGTTCCTATGGGAAAGACACAGGATGGCGTGCTTCCTGGATTGCTTCCACTACTTTTAAGCCCTGCAGAACAATGCAGGAGTCCCACCACCACTGCTCAGCAGAGAATGAAAACGAGCAGCTTTGGTTGCTCTTTTGACTATGTTCTGGAGGACAGTGAGAAAAGAGCTTGACTGGTGTCATAAAACACCTAGGAAAAGGTTACTACTTTACTTTCATGCTCCCAGCAGCCCAAGAAAGGTTGAAAAGTGATCTGATATTCTGTTTCATGGTCTCATTCCTTATGTCCAGTAAAAAACAGCCTGAGGATTGTCCTTGTGTGTATTGCCTACCTATGATTTCCAAAGAACCATGCACCAGGTGGAAACAGATGGAGCACAGCATGCTTAACCATTTTCCCTCCCGATAATCAGTGTGCCTCCTGTGTTCGGGGCAGTAGGAGGGGAGGCCCAAGAGCTGGCTTACATCATCTCCACACTGCCTAAAGAGATGTAGACGGTTTCCATTTTCTGTGTGCCATCTGAATGCAAAGAAAGGAGAACAAGGCAAATTAATTGCCCTGATACATTGACTGTGGCTGTCCAACACACTTTAAATGTTTCAACTGTGGGCTGAAAGGGTCGGACATCACTGGTGTACATGTAGATACAGATGGTTGCACACTTACAAAAGGATTTTTTAATGTCAGCCAAACTGAAAAGGGGGAAGCATGAGGAAAATACATATGTAAGTAATGAGGTGAGAACACTAGTCTCAGCTTTCTGAATTCCCATGTAAGTACAGAGAAATTTCACAAAGAAAGCATTCCTGCCTTTTTTTTTTTTTTTTCAGTTTCAAGGACTCTACAGCACAGCAATATCTGTGTATTTAACTAATGTGACAAGTTTTAGTGTGTCCTAATCAAACCTAATCACCCCTACTTTCTACTAGGTACTACATTGATCAATGGAAAAGCTTTCTAGGCAAGAACTTGGAAAATGATAAAAGCATTTGCCATCATTATTTTCTGCTTTTGACAATGATCTATGTCTGTACAGCTCATCAATCATCTCTTGTAAAAACAGCATGGCACTTTGATCAAACAGCCAACAATAGCTTCCCGCGTAAGGTAAAATGTTATGAGAGGCCATCAGATAGAAATCACATTTTGTCTGAACAATAGGAACCCAGAAATGATGTGCTTGATTTACTTGCAAATAAAATCATGTGAAAGGTGATATCTTCACACAGGTTAAAAAGACAGTGATCCTTTTATTCACCTTTCTGCGTGTTAAACAAACTTCACTGTCATGTTGCAACTGAGATGGAGTGTCTATGCAGTGATAAAGAGGCACATTCCAGCTCTACGAAACATAACTGCCACTGTTGAAAAATTACCTGCATTAAACCCTACACTTATCCCACAAATTTTAAGAGCAAGATGTGGGAGTTTGATTTTGATTACAGGCCTCTATCTGTGTGGTAGGCAAAGGTCTTTAACCTACGTGTTCTGAATGTACTAGGTACGTAGTTTCATCAATGTCATGCCTCATTGGGTCAATGTAGGATTTTATCTAAAACCTGAGGCTTTTCAGTTTACACTGTATATGCAAACACAACCTTTTACTCGTGCTCTCTGCCTTTTGTTTCATTGAGAGGATCTATGGTATTTATAGAAAAGGGAGCTGGAGGCATCTTAAACTTATTTTACTCACTTAGATTGCTATTGAGTCGAGGTCTTCAAAAGAGAAATTTTGTTTATTTGAAGATTGGTGTGTGCCAGAGCCGGTGGAGCCAAACACTTTTTAGTGTTAGAAAAATTGCCACTATTCTTTTTCTACTCTGGCTTTCCCCAAACATCTACTGATTGCAACAATGTTCATTTTTAATAGGGCTGACATAGATTCCCCTGCTTCTGAACATAAATTGAAGTAAAACATATTATCCCAATTTATTTTTGCAGTCTGTAGATGACTGATTATTTTTGTAGAAAAGGTAATACTGATGTAAATAATCTTCTCTTGATGTTGCGCTACAAGATGTGTCAAGATTCACACAGGTATTTAGGCACTTAACTTCCATTTATCTCAAAGAAAGACTGTGCATTTGGATTCTGGGCCCAAGTTCGCATAGCCAGATGTGTCTGGAGTTCATACTAACAGGAGAAATTGATCTCCTAAGTAACAGAGAGTTTTAACCAGTTAAGTTGTGATGCTGTGTAGGTGGTGGTCATCATTATTTCAATCAGTAATCAATTTCCGATGATTGAAATAAAACATTGGAAGAAAGAATTTCATCCTATTAAAACACTAATAGCTGATACCTGGTTGGGTTTTCAAGTTGAAAGCAACCACTGCAGAACTTCCTACTCTGATGTAGACAAGGATTACACCATCTTTCTGACATGTATATTATGTATAAACTGAACGATTCCCTATACCAGTGTTAGAACTTTCTATTCACTTTTGATTTTGCAAAGCTTACAGTGAAATACAAGAGCATAAAATGCTACGTTTCTGGGAGTAATGGCCACATGGTATTCCACTGCAGTTTCAGTCTGATGTGGTGTTTGCCATGACTTAATTCTCAGTTCTGACATAAGTGACACGAAGTATCTGCGTAGTCCCATTGCAAAAGTAGTTCAAAGGGTAAAGGAAAAAACACAGGTAAAGTTTCAACAGAAGATGGAATTTGAAACAAGCAGAGAAGTTGCCTGTGGCCTACCATGACAGTTATAATGGCGAGGGGGGTGTCTCAGCTCAGAAAAGCTTTTTTTAATTGATTAGCAGTCACTTCTTTGGTGATTTGATCAAGAAAAAGAAAAATACTCATGAATCATATTGTCTAAAGGTATGCTATCGCACAGCTGCCAAGAATGGTAGTCTCAACCCTCATGGCCTCCAAGCCCCCCATTGCTGCTTTGGAGTTATCATGGTGCTCAACTCCTCCTGCAGACAGCAGACTCAAGGAGCTAAACTAGAAATTTAAACAGGCAAAATCATGAATAATCTCCTGCTTGATTACCTGCTTAACTTTCTGAATCAGCTCAGTGTGAGGTCAGATTAATGCCAGTGTTGGTGCAAAGTAGAGGGGGTATGAACAGGACTGGTTGCTGTTAGGCTTGCCTAGCTGAAAAAAATACCTGAAAAACTCAGAATAGCGAAGTTTTTCCTTTCCTTCTTTTCCAAAGAAATGTACCAGCAACATGGTATTAACACCAGAGCTTTCCAGTTCTGCTCCCTATAAAACAAAAAACTGTATGATTAATTATTATGCATTATTAATATATACTCACCACAAATCTGGAAATATTTATTTTAACTAGAATTTCACAAGAGATGCTTGCAATTTAATTACTGTTCCCAAAGCTATCACACAGGATCTCAGAGCTGAATAATTCTTTCACATCAACTGGTAACAGTGTATTATATGTTCTGCTTCTAAATATTCTGTATGAAAGATGAATACAATTTACAGCCACCTTCAGTGTATTTTATTATTAGAACTGAGAAGGTTGCCAGTTAAATCTTTAAAAACCTTTATGTTTAGGCGAATAGAAGCTTTAAATAAAGTTAACATCTTCATAAAAAAGTTTTTAGTCAGATATTTCTAATTTGATACAGTAATTTAAAAACATTCATGATAGCCTGAAAAACAAAACTAGAAAAATACAAACATTCAAAGTGCTCTATTATAATATGGCCTTACAAGGCTTCTTGCAAATTTTCAATGTTAGTGACTTTTCTATGTATTTTGTAAATCTGATTAAGAGATTTCTGCAGAAAAAGGATGCACATTATTTCAACTCAACAGCATCTTTAACAAGCCTAAAACCACACATAATGCTGGATTTTTGTTCTATTCTTCTTTCAGCACTAGCATACTGGCATTTCTTTGAACGCAACAAAACACTAAGCAACATGAAGAGAGATTTTTTTTTTGTAAGTCCGGAGGGATTTCAACAAACTATTCTTATGACATCTAAATAGCCTCTGTGTCTTTTATCTGGTTGAAGAGGTAAGATGAAAGACGAGAGTCTATTCATAAGATTTAATACTAATGGTTATTTAGCTTTCAGCATCATCAATAACAAGTCCCATTAGTCCACTGTGTGTTTCATGCTTACTGCATATGTGACACAGTTATTTTATAGTTAAAAAGGTAACATTCCTCATTTCTACTGCAAGCTACAATTCAGTAAATGCCAGTGATACGAGTTATGTATGAGTGAACCTAGGAAAAAAAACTTTTCAAGCCATACACAAACTGTATTTATTGAACTTTATCATTTAACTGCAGGCAAAGAATATTTAAATACCCACAAGATCCATCCTTCTAAAGTTTAAACACTTCAGATTACTGTGAAGACTGATGCATAAACATTGGTATATGCTTTTTTGAAAGTCAAAAGTCAAACATTCATGCTTATTTGAAATTCAAACCCAGACTATTTATATCAGCATGCGAAGTTTTCTAAGAAGAAACAGAGAAGAATCCACATATTTCTCACTGCTCTAATCTGCTTTTTGTTTTTTGCTTACATGTTTAAAAAAGACTTGAAAAATGCAAGAAAAATTTCCTGATGTAATTTTTAAAACTGAACTCATGATTACGCAATTTAAGGCTTCCAATTTAATTACTCTGTATTAAAATCAGTGTTGTATTGAAAACAAACTGAAGAACAAGGTTTAAAACAACCTTTTAAAAACTAGGTGTGAGACAGAAAAAGTTTTTTTTCTTCTATTCATGTTTCTCTAGTTATAAGCTAGAAGAAGACATACAAACAATACCTACCTCATCTTATCTAAGATGACAAAGCCTATCCCTGAATTTATAACAAATATGCACCTATTTGTTGGCTATCCTCTTTATCAGTTGAAATTCCAAAGTGGAATTGGCAGATGTCCAAACACTATGTTAGTGAGAGTTAAATGTATTTTAAAACTACAAAAACAGTACATTTCTTTAAACAGAATATGCAACAGCCGACCACAGAGACTACAGCTTAAGGGTAAAATTTCAAAAAATTGCTTTTCCTAGAGTTAATGCTATTAAATTAAAGTACATGTTAGTACATAATTCCTTTTTGTCCACAGAATCATTAGGAGCTTTTGCTGCTGAACTGTATAAATTAGTACTGACATGACAAATCTTTGTTAGAAGATAATGAGAGCTCTATTAATATTTCCAACACCTCCTGAGCTTAGGTAAAAGAATAACTTATGTTTGGAATGTCTCTCTTGGCAATGAGAGTGAAATGGTAACCTAATCCTGGAGCTGCAAAAAGGACCTGACTGGTAGCTTTGAGTCACAGAGCTACTATCTAAATTGAGTGAAAGTTTGTATTCTGGCTTCAGCCTGGGGAGGGTGCAGCACAGCACCCTTTTGGGCTGTGTGCCTTACAGAAAGCTGAGGCACAGAGTGGAGAAGGGATGGTGATGTTCTGAGTCTCACCTTGATACAAGCATGGGATGGGGCAGGGACATGCATCTCAACTGGGGAGCTCAGACATGTTCCTGGGACTGTTGGTTCACATGAAGAATCCCAAAGACCAAGCTCTGATGCCTCACAAGTCTGTATGAACTAACAACCATGTGTGTACATATTACAAACATAAGCTTATGTTCCTAGAGTAATGTTAACACCTTGTACACTTTTCAAAAGCACCATGAACTGCTGAATTATGCAGCTATTCCTTTTTAAGCAAGATCAGATAACACAACATTTATTTCCTTATTACATTACACAGACTGTTAACACAGAAGCCTGATGCTGCAAACACTGAGTCATGGGCACAGACCTACCTAATCCTGTAGCTCCCCACTGAGCTTTTGACATTTAGGACCTGATACTGCAGCAAGTAGCAACAAGTGCCACTGAGAAGAAACTGTAATATAATATATATTTTGGACTGACATTTTTTTTGTTAAGGTAGAAGGAGAGTGAATAGATGAAGAACAGGGGTAGAAAAGGGAAAAGGGTCAAGGAGAACAATATCTTACTTTCTGCCTGCTAGTGATGTCCTAAATCTTTCCAAAGGTAAGACTAAATCTTTGAAAATTTTTCTGAGTCTACTTCTCCGAAATGCTCTTTGTTTTTCAGCTGCCAGGTCAGTCAATTCATCATGCCAGGCTCCTATCCCTGGAGCCAATGTAGACTTCAATCTAAGCAGCCATCCTCAAACACTGCTCAAGAGCATCAACCTTTCTGTCATTTTGAGTCTCCAAGATGTTGGGATATATCCTACAACCCAGTTCTGGGAAGAAGGTTTAAAAGATGTATCCATTATGAAATTAATTCTTCCAGGTACAGCTAGTCAAAAGAACTGTGAACAGGCAACCTAGTGAGACCAGGAGATCCGGATCTCCAAAAGCAGTTTTTTTTGGCAAAGCCCAGACAGCCTCAAGTGGACACCAGAATGAACAATATATCATTTTATGATGAATCAGCTTTAATCATGTAAGTCCATACTAAAGTTTTTAATGTTTTGCAAGGCACTTTCTTACGAGATGGGATTCAAGAATACATCGGGTCTGATACAGACAGGGTAAACTGTGCACATTTTTTTTCTACAGAGGGTATAACAGACAATATCTGAGAAGAAATCCGATGGAGCATTTTCTAAGCAATAAACAGCTTATATCCAGCATTCAACAACATCCAGCATTCCCACTACCTGGGGATTAGTTGTTTTTTAATGACAACTAATGCCATGGAATTGCTATGCTGTACCGTTAGTGACTTTAGCAAGGAAGAAGATGTAACTTCATGGACATCCTCAGCTTTCAGTGCATCACCCGCGGTTCTGCATCACTTCACAAGGAGGTACAGAATAAAAACGGTTTCCAGCCAAGTGGGCTAAAGCTAATCTGGGAGCAGACATTGTAGGAGATATTTTATGAAAAAAATATGAACAGGTTGAATCTAGTCTTGTTGCCAGCAGGTTGAGAGGGACCAAATCCTGCTGCGTCAAGCAGTCAGGGAATGGCACTGTTGCACTGCGAAGCCTGAGGCTGCCTGACTGGTGCACTGCTGGCAGCTGGGAAAAGCAGCTTCTATACACATCTGGGGACAGCCCCACACAAGGATACAGGGCCTGCCTTCCTGTCACGCCATACTTTAAAAATATTAGTTTCTGTAAAAAGTAGAGAATCCCTAACAAGGACCCCCCTCGGGAGGTAGGATGTTCAGTGAAGCACGCTCTTTTGATTAATGTGGATGTGTCCTCAAAGGCAGAGCACACCCATTCTCAACACGTGCAAACCTCCTTGCTCTCGGTGCTAAAACTGACTCCTGATGGACTGTGTCCAGTTCCCCCACCCTGCTGTCCGAACGCGTCCCCGCGCAGTCCATGTTCAGGCTGCCATCCCAAGTTTCGGTTATCACAAGATGCCAAGTGAGCATGCTTACGTGCACCATTTCCAGTTTATTCCAATTAATTTTAGAAGTAAATGCACTAGATAGCCTTCAGAGATTATAACCAGATTCTTACTGTTTTGAACAAATGACTAGAGCTATTAGGGCAAAGCCAAACAGTGTTTTTCTCCCTGGCCTGTCAGGAGCCCACGCTGCTATCTGGCTTCTCTAGCTATATAATTTAAAGTGCTTCAGACTAGGTTAAGCAGCAGAGACTAAAGGGGTAGCCTTGCCTCACACATCTGCGCAATGGAAAGCAATGCTACTGTGACCACAACAGGCTTCCAGATGAATTCCTTGGGGGAGAGACTTTTGCCATCCAAGCCAAATTCAATGTACTAGCAAAACAGGCACCTAGAAAGATGTCAGAAAGCATGTTTCTCTGTCTCTCTTGAGGTTATAATGTCATCAGATCATGTGGAAAAATAAAATAATTTCTTTGTCTGTGAGGTAAACAATGACCCAGCAGTTTTTTAATAGCTTAATATTTTGATGCCACATGGCTTGGTTCTTTATGGGGTTTACTTGCCTAGAGAGCTTCCTTTAAAGCATGCAGGAATGCTGCAGTACTCCTTGGTTTAAAGTATCTAAAAGCTTTTCAACAGAATTCAATGTTAATCTGCTGATACAAAACATACACATTAATGTGCATTCCATATGAACTGAGAGGCGACAAGATTAATGACATGCTCTTTTGGGGAGGGATATTAATTCGAGTCTTGGACCAGATTCTGGCAAAATTCAATGTGCTGCACAGATATGCTGCACCTCTGTTACACAGTATTACTGCACTAGAAGAGCATAGCTGTCAACCACCATCTTCCCCCCTTTAGTTTAGGCAGTCTTTAGTTACTTAGCCCAGGGTTTTACAGACTTTGAAGCTACGGGTAGAAAACTTTAGTTAGAAATTCCAGGGAGCAGATGGGCAGGTTACGATGGCTCACACAGTCTCTGTGGCTGAGGAGATGCATCATAATGCTACGATGTCTGAAGGTCCAAGAGTAAAACCTTGTGCTGACCAGCTAAGTGGTGATAAATGTGTGAAAGAATAATGAAGAAAGAAAAGTAGACAGGTTAAAACAACTGATACACAATCAATAGGAAAATATCCATGTGTGGGTCTAAAAGTATACTGCTTATAGTCAGACTGAATTTTAGTTCAAAAGTTTTCTGTTTAAAAGAGATTAACAGCTGTGACCCCAAGTACTAGTTAAATGTTTAAAAAAAAAAAAACATGTTAATGAGATACTTTGTATGAAAACGTGTTCATTATGGAATCCAGAAGCATATGTTTAATCATCTAGAAATGAGACAATGCACATATTCTTTCCCAATATGAATTCCATTTTAAGAACAAATAGAGAACATTCTGTATTGTCACTCCTTTCCTAACAATAGCTAAAATTAACTTCTAAGTTTAGCCATTACACAAAGCATATTAAATTAGAGGTATTGAAACTACTTAATAACTCATTAATCTAAATTGAAGGGCGCAAGAGCAAAGTCCCTGATGTAGACGCCTGGGCTGTACAGTACATATCTGCGACCATTAGTATTATTTTTACTACCAGAATGCTAATGCACGTATCACAATTAGAGTATCCTTTTAAGGAACTCAGGGCATTAATACAAAAGCAACTAGTGCTGTTCACCGGGCAATGCCTTTTTCAAAATACACCCAACTCTTCTAGCGCATGCACTTTCCTATAACACCCTACACCACTTCCAGGCAAGGAGCCTGCCTCTCCTCTTCCACGAAGCATGGTTAAATGCTCAGCTGGATGTCTCACGAGAAGCAGAACAGTTGTGCTAGGCAGCCAGGTGCAGCACTTCCTTTGCCCTATGGGAAGATGGGTGAGGTGAGACAGTCACCGCCTCTGTTGACTTCTGCACCATTTTCTCCCGTCTAGTTAGAAATAACCAGGTTGCCAGTCTTATAAGTCTGCCTGCATCTCTCCTTCACTGTGTGCATGCATGACTGTGCTATGAGTAAATCAGATTGCCTGCTCTGCAAAAGTCAGCAAGGAACTTCCCAAAAGACTGTGTTGGTTACGGCTTTTCTTCCAGCATCAATTATAATATTGGAAAAAGAAAATCCCTCAACTGAAATATATTTATCTGGATAACAAAGGCCACTGCAATCCCATTCAAGGGCCATTACTAAGTCGTGAAATTTTGAATTTTAGATGTGTAAGTCAAAGTCTCAGTAAAAGAGGCAGAGATACAAGCACCCTGGGAGCACGGCAAATGAACTGCTTTTTCTTTTCCTAATACAGTATCCCAATGAGTATTAAGTGGTATCTCCATACAGTAAATGAATGACTGGGACCTCTGTCTACACACTGGACAGGGAACATACCTGGATATACCTGGTAGTTAAATGAAGTTGCAGACTACCATTTATACCTTATTTTCATAAGTCAGTTATTTTCCATCTGGTATCAGAGACTGGGATTACTCTGAAAAAACAGCAAACTCATATGCAAATTGTGAAATTGTTGTGGAAATAAAGAACTGTTCCAAACACCAAACTTCTGTTGCAGTATCTCAGCTTTCAAAGAACACAGTCAATTTAAAATCCGTATTTTTATGCTTTATCGGTTTTGCTCGAAAGTAATACTATGACTACCATAATTATTAAAAATAAGGGGTAAAAACATATGCACTGACTACATTGTATAGTCAGATTCACTGCTTATAAAGATAAGCAGTGAGAGACAGAGATAGGAAGGAAAGCAAAAATTAGAAGAAAAGTGATAATTTGGACTTTGCCAAGTAGAAATATAGAGACCAGAAGAATTTAAAGATAGCTGTACTCCCTAAAGCGATTTAATTCTTCTTTTGAACAGACTATAATTCCATTTATAATCTGCTAAGAAACTGTATTAAATAATTATTTTCTGGTTACAGTAACTTCAGATTTTTCTCAATGGAGAATTCTGAAGACAAAATTTGAAGCAAGACAAAAAACAAAATAGAGACATTCAGACTCAGGTATTTCATTAGCTCCCAATAAGCTCACGTGTTTATAACTAAATCTGTTCAACTGTATCAAAGTTTCCCTGGAAATTTTATACTATAGCTGTGCATTCATGCAGAATAAAGATCCTTTTTATTTCACTGTCATGGCAATTAAGTCTCAACTGAAATTGGTTTTGAGGAGCAGGCAACCCTATTAATCCTAGCTATTTTAATCTGGTGACTGATGAAAAGATTCAAGAAAGGAGATGGTTGTTAGTCAGTCAAACAATTTTTAACTGAACTCTGGATGCATACTGAGGGAGCAAAACCTTTATGCATCAGAGGACAGTTTTTGTTTAGGCCTAGTAAATATGAAAGGTGTTAGCAATACTGCCACTTCCATTTTTTCCCCAGACAGGTAGAAAAGTAAAGAACACAAGCTGGACCAACTCTTTGTAGAAACTGCTGATGCCTGACAGGTTTATAAAGGAGAGCCCTGTATAAATTCCTTATTGAATGCTTCCAACATGAGCAGTCGCTGCCCCATGCCCAATTACCCATTTTCAGTTTACAACTGAAAGCAAGTTTGTGGTGAGAAAAATATCCTTCAGCTACACTATCCAATTTCAGCATGCAACAAAAGTAGTGCTGCTGATGCAAGCGGCACCTTATAGTAATAGCTGGAGATAATCCATCTGTACTCTACCCCTCCTTTGCCCTCGTTCATCAGCTGCTTCTGAGGTGTTTTCAGTATGCTCAGGATTTCCCCCTCTCTGTCTTCAGTCTCATTCAATCTGATCCAGGCTACAGAATATCTTGTCTCTGTGCTAACTAGAGATTGAAGAAGAGATGGCAGCTAGGAAAGACTCCACTTGGGGAAGAATATAGGTTACACTGGCAGGATTCAGGGGAAACCAGTCAGAAGACATCAGGAATTTACCTGCTCCTTTCATTGATGAGCTGCATTTGCCATTTACTAATGGTCTGCAATCCAGTGAAACTTCTAATCCAGCTGGAAGATCACACTCTAAGATTGTTTCTTCTGGTCTGCATCTAAGCCATTTCTTTCCGGAAGTGGACCTAAGTAAGTAATCCTTGCCTTTGTCACCTCAATGACAGCAATTACATTTCAAACCAACTCAGAATAAGCTGATATTACTGCAACAGCAGCACTTAGGTAAGTTTAAGGTATCAGTTTCTATTTGGAAAGCCATCTTTTCTCATATGGCGATACAGAGTTTTTTCTGAGTTTTTCATAAATAGAAGAGACTTACTTTGAAACAGAGGCTTACAGAAACTAAATAATGGAGTGACCACACAATAATAAAATACATTAATTGCATACATTCCATCAGGAGATTCAGAAATTACAAACATTTTTCTTTCCCAGTTAGAAAGTAGCTGACAAATCATGCACTTTCATTTATTTAAAGCACTAATACTGATGCTTATATACTTATCTAAAAAGTCTGAAAAAATAACAAAGTTAACGGGAAATATGACAATGCCTTTGTAAAGAAAAATGTATATCATACCCGAAATACTGTTTCATCTCCAGCTGTTTTCAAATCATCTTCCTTCCCAATGATTCTTTGTAGCTGTATTTGTTAAAACATGAAAAAAAACACAGGAAAATTACAAATTTGGTCTTACAAGAGTCTCCTTTTTCAGAAACTTGCATTAATTTCACCTTTTCTTAATTATAAAGTCATTACATTTCTGCAAGATTCTCTAGTCATGACAAAATATTTGCATACTTAAGGATATTTTGCTATTCAGACATACTTTTTCCCAGGAATGTCTTATCTACTGTAGTTAATATAGCCAAGCAGACCATATGAATCTGTCTCTTGCAACCCAGCACTTACTCTATTTTTAGAGATTTTCTTGCACTAGAAGCTTAGCATTCACTCCATAAGATTTTGAAACTCAGGGGTATAACATCAAGGGTCATTCGGGAAATAAAAATTATCCAGTGATTTTCATGCTGTCCTCCTAGACAGCTTTACATAGTTCTGCTACAGACATGATCTTCTAGACATGAAAAACATACCTGTTCAAATGAGGTACCATACAACTAACAACAAAGAATAATTTAATTAAATAAGCAAACTTTTTTTGAAAAACATTTTCAGAACTGGCATTAAGCAGAATGTAGTTTGAGTTTCCCTTCCACTCCACAAATAAACGAATCTTGAATGTGTTAGCTAAGAAGATTTTTAGAAGTACTGAAATGACTCACATTTAAAAACATAACTTCCACTGTCCCAAGTAGAGCTTTAAGGTAATATAGAAAGTGCATTAATTTGCAGCACCTCAAGTATATCTCAGCTGCAAAGTTTCTTTGACTGTATTTTAGCTTGCAAGGTCAACACTGCCACAAGAACAAGTGATTTAACATAGCACAAGGTATACCTACCTTTCACAGACATTTGCATAAATCCTCAAAAGCACAGCAAAAATGAAAGAACAAGGAGTTATTACATTTCAGCTATAGATATGGACTTACATCGAGCACTCTGGATTTGGAGACTTTAGGAAAGATGCTTTTAAAGCTCAGGGTTTTTGAAGCTGCTGGTTTGCTTCTCAAACACTTCTGAGTGATTTCTCACCCTGCCCAGTAAAACTGGGAAAAAAATCCATGACCAAATTTGCATAGCCATTATTTTGTGGGGTTTTCAAATCTCTTCTTAGGGCTTTTTTTTTTTTTTTTCCTTTTTTTGGTATGTTGTTCAGAGAAGCAATATGGACTTGTGAGTAGGAAAAAAATTTTTATTAATTCACCCGTTCTGTTTTTTTAATAGCTTCAGTTTTTGAGTTCCTCAGAATAGTTAATTTCTATTATTATTTTTAAATGGCATGCCTTGATAGTATTTATGAAAATAAATACTGTAACAAGACAATTAAACAGTACCAGTTCTTCCAAGTTTCTCCAAATTCTTTTTATTTTTGATCACTTACAGAACAATTGACTAGTACAGTAAAAGCACTATGAATTTCTTCATGGCAAAATAGCAATATAGAGCTCTTGATAAAAACACAACTACTCATCCATATTCTCACTGAAAAATTACATTTTTCCTTACCTGAAAAATCCATCTTTTGCTCACACACAAGAAATACAACTGCAAATACTTTCCAAACAAGAGAAAATATGATTTTTTCTTTTGGATTTTATTTTTAAATGACTCTCAAAAAAATCTGCAGAGACTACTAAAGAACATAGACACACAGTATAATTTTTTTTCACAAGTGTTCTGGAAGATTTAGTTTATTGCTTTCTTACACTGTATGTAAATCCTTATAGTGCTTGAAACTATTTCCAGTAGGTTTGAAGATTTTTTCCACCATAGTGCAGCAACTACTCACAGAGGAAGAAGAATTCTTCCCTCAAGAAATGGACTCTAATACTCAACTGCTCCATATAACATTTATCTGTATTTAATATTTATATCTGTTCATCACGGGAAGATACTAATGGATAATTCAAAGATAATGAGACCTATTATGCACAACTGATGCCCCTTTACTAAAGACATACTAAGTAGTATTTTTTTCTGAAGAAGACAAGAGCTGGAAGGAAGGCTATGTCAGTCTTTAAAAAAAAAAACCCAAAACAAAACCCAAAAAACCCAGGTGATTTTGTATCTTCCAGTTGTTTAAGAGAAGCTGGTGCTTGTGGATGTTCTAGGACTGCAGAGGTGTTCTGTACCAAAGCACCACTACTGCTGACAGTGTCGGGTGCTGGTTCATTCAGCCCTAGATGAACCTCTACAAGTTTTTTGTGGTATCTGCTGTCCAGGACAAATGTATAAAGACAGTTTATTTAGAAAGTCTAAATTACATAGCTCTTACATGTGCCATCAGAGTTACCCTATCTCCATTCCCAATAGTTTTGAACTGTCAGTAATTTTACTTAGAAATCTTTCATCAGGACAGAGTTAGGGGAAATTCCTCACTTGCTGGGGATTTTAGGATCTTTGGTAGCCTTATTCGCAACAGGAGGTCTCAGATTAATGTGCATGGGTTATTATGTGCACGTCTGGAAATCCCCCTCACCAAGTCTCATGTGAATGTCTTGGAAGCGCAGAGTTCACAGAAGTATTTTACTGGCCTCACAAAGATAATGCAGATAATATGGCTCTGAGAAACAATACTTTGCACTTTGGCAGGGGCTGATTAAAGGATGGCAACTGACATCTGTGAACATGCCATTTCTACTATGTCTTCTTCACCCTGGAGTTGCAGGGCAAAGCAACAAATCCTTGCAGATGCCCACCTCAAAATACAGATTGCTGTGATTCTGGGCCCTAATACTGAAATGTCTCTTGTATTGTGAAAGTTTATCACTGAAACACGGATGAAGCAGAAATTAAAAATAGGCTGGCTTGAATACAAAGAAGTAGGGAGGACAGAAAACAAGAGTCTGTCCCTGGGAAGGGACAGACTTTTAACTCCTACTGGAAAGGAGGAAAATGTGCACAGAAATGGAAAGGTTATGGAGGACAAGCTAAACTTTCTCCTTTAAAACATGGAATTGCATTCAAGATCTCCTTTCCTGAACATTCATTTATGTTAGCGAAGATCACTGAATCTACTGGGAAATCCTGCATCTCACACTCCTTCAGTGTCTGATCCATATAGGTCTGAACAGCCTATCTCCATCATGCACTGCAGGCACTAAGGACTTGGGTTGCAGAGTCTGCTTGTCACCCTTCTCCCTTTCCCGAATGATTCACGTGACACATCTTGCGCCTGTTTATCCAGTAACACGTGAGAGTTGAGATATACAGAATTCACAGAATGATGGACATTTGGCAAACAAAAAGGCGAAGTTCTTACCTCAAAGAATTTACAGTCTAGATCAACAGATAATGTAGACCTACACAGATGTCTAATCAGTAGGTAACAGATGGGAAGTAGGGAGAAGAGGTGACAAAGCAAGAGAATGAAGTAGCACTGAAATTTCTCTTCCTATCACATCCTGCTTACAGTAACTGCCTCCTAATTACTGCTTCTTCACTACTCTTTTCCACTGCCCTTCCCTTACATACGTTTCCTGATTTTATTGTCAAATTTAGTGTGGAAATAACTAATAGAATAGTTCAGATGTATTTTCCTGAGACGTCAACTGGGACAAGACAAGTGACAGATTAGCCACACAATTTACTGATTTATTAGATATACAGAAGCTTTCTATGATGCATACAGAACTAGAGTATACAGAGATTAACGCACACACATTTTACCACATTCTTACATTCCAAAAGTTCTATTTTTAAACCTAACCTATAAAAATCAAGTTTTGCTTTAGAATAGTTACCACTTACAAATGTTAAGTAAACAGTCATGTGAGAAAACTCATCTTTTGACTAGCTTCCATCCTGTGGGACTTTGAATTTAATGATTCTTGTGAGTTGACATTGCGATTTATATGGGTTTATTTTACCACTCTATATTAATTTATCAATACAGCCCATAAAGGAAATGCAAAGTAACAATCTAACTAGAATAATTTTCATTTAATTTGATTGCCTCTACAGGAATCAAACTATTTTTAATGATTTGTATAATGTTTTCACCTCTACTTTTGCTGACTTTGTTTTTCATGCTGGCTCATTCAATTAGAATTACCTGAAATGGGTAATGGATATTAAACATAAGACATACTGTACATCTCCCAAAGACAGTTGCGCTGCATCTCTGCAAGAATCTCCTTATTTGCTTAACTGACACAGTACTTATTTAAAGGAAGTACTGCTAACATGGCATTTTGTGCAGAGGCACTACAGGCTGAACACGTTCACTTGTGTTCATGAACTTACTTTTCCCTGTAACATACTGTTTTGTAGATGAACAATACAGCCATAACAGGCATATTTCGGTCATCAGGGCACTGGTAGTCTAATAACAATTCACTGGGATTGTACCAGGTTTAGTAGGTTGAAAACAAAGGCTTTAGTTAGAATTTTATTTCTTTTTAATCAGCAGAATAATTAACATTTTAACAGAGCAAATTCTTCAAGCTTAAAAGATTTTGTGCAGCAACAAATGAGTGCAGGGTATCTGCAGGCTCAGGTAGTGGCTTCTGGGAACATTGTCTTGGGAAATGGTCTAATTTCAAGTATTATTTTCAAATAGTACTACTAAACTGAAAAGTATTTTAAAAATATTTTAAAATATATTTAAGTACAACTCATCAATTGTAATCTTGCTAAGAGACAATTCACTGAAAAAACAGATATCTGCAAAACACATGCTAACAGCTATTGTATCATTAATTCAGAGTTTAAGGCTATGAGAGTACACGTAAATAATTTTTTGGTAATTTCTCTATCAAGAGATGCATCTTTATAAGTTTTAGACTCTATGGTTCTCTAGAGTTGTTGCATTAATGATCATCTTTAACTTTATCCTAGTGACAGAAAATAATTTGCATTGTAGTAGCCATTCCAGCTTCTTATAAAATTGTCTCTGCAGTCACCTCCAATATGAATGAAGGATCTGAATTAAGCTGAGGGACTCTATTAAAAAATATGTTTGTTAATTTTACATTCGACTTCTGACAAGAAGTATTTAGTTAATGGTCTCCTGTTAAATACTTAAAAGTTGAATAAGGTATATAATGAAGCCTATTCTTCTTTAAAACATCAGAGCAAGATTTTCTTCATTGTTTGAGCATCTGCCTTTCTCCCCCATATTTTATACAAAATACGGGAAAAACTGCTGTTACTATCCAAAGTGTGAACTGGTAAAAATCCTGTGCAACAGCAAACACAATTAATAAAAACCAAGAGAGGATGATGAATTTAAAAAAATTTTAAAAATATTTACAAAAGACTTTCGCAGATGATTATTTAAATTAGCTCATGGGATTAAGGGATGTACATCAACTCCTACCTTCCTAGTAACTGATTTTGAGATACAAGTCAAAGGTAAAAGTGGATTCAAATGTAAGAAGTACTTCTACAGCAATGCTTTGGTATGTGCTCCTTTCATATAAAGTATTTTAGTAAGTATGTGATCACAGGTTGGACTGAAAAACAGTATTGAAGATTTTAATGAATCTTCATTTAGCAAATATAACCCATGGAACTATTTAAATGCTTTAAAATTAATATGCATATAAATACACATACCTTAAAGAATTCTTTCTTTTCAACTTGTTCATTGCCATCTGTATCCAACATTTTAAAGGCAATCTGAAATCCAGTCTGGGGTTCTGCAACGAATTGTGAAAGAACTTTATTGTAAACACACACACACACACGTACTTAAATATTTAATGCAAAAGAAATATTGCCTATGGTTCAGTTCTCCATTATTATGCATGTACATGATATTTCCAGTAAACCATATGTACCTCCTCCAGTATAAAATAACTTTTTAAACATCTTTTTACTACCATTTCAAGGGATAATTAATGCAATGGCAAAGCAAGAAATGGCAGCAGTGCCTAAGTACAGTCACGAATGTCCATCTGATCCCAATAACTGCGAAAATGTTGTATGTCTTACTACCCTGGTCTTAGATATTCTCTATAGATGTCTCCATAATCCCACGTCACTTCGAAGTCTAGCTCTGCCTTGTTTATTAGAGCTCATTTTCAGGTGAGAAGACTGGAAAGTGCCTTGAGAAACCAATAATTATTCCCAAACTGCGTGAAAGAGCTAGTGTACTCCTCAGGTACTTCTTGCATGCATTACTGTATGCCAGTATTTGCAGCCTTCCCTAGTCTTCCCTAGCAAACAGGCTGATCTTGTAATCGCGGCCAGCTCTCTCGGCTCCTGCTCCTGCTGATAGCCCCAGGCCTTTTTTTTCTTCCCTCCTCCTCCCTCCCTAAACAATGTACTCAAATGTTACTGAGAAGTAATAAACCACTCTTTCTGGCCTCTTTGGACAAAAGCATGTCTTGTATGACTCCCATCAAGCCGATTTTTTCAGGAATTTTATACAATTTTACCCTGCATTTCCTTCACCAAGTAGATGTTTCTTTTCAACACAAAAAATGTAATGAGTTCTGAGTCTTGCAGGCGCTATAAAAACACAGTGTGTTTTGAGCTCCTTCCCATAATTTCCTGATCTTACTTTGCTTACAGGAGGTGGCCTTGCTCATTAGCAAGCCCACACAGGAGCAGCATGCCGCTAAAATGTAGTTACAGTTGACTGCAGTAGCAAGCACTTATCCCAGTAATTTCTGGAGCAGGTGAATTAATTCCACAACCCAGTCAAGTCAGGCATTAATATGAAAGCCACAGACTTATCGTCTCTAGAATATATTCGTGTTTCCAAGAACAATGCTGGACTCATGAGGGCAGTGAAGCAGTACCTCTAAAAAACGCTAATGTCTTCAGAGTTTTTCTTTTGGAAATATATTCTTCCAGCTCCATCCTGGAAAGTTTTAAGTCTTACTTTTTTTTTTTTTAGAAAATTTTTCTGCAAAGGGAACAAGTTAAAGAAATATCCCGTTCCTTTTAAGTGATAACAAGATGGTTAAAGAAAGTACTATTTTTACATTTTAGAAATAACTACATCTTCAGCAGCCAACTACTGTTCTCTGTGGAGCAACTTTGTGATGCAGGGATATTTTATAAATACTGTTGCAACCTGCATAGCAGAGCCCTTCCCCAGCAACTGGGTTGTAATAATCAAAACTGGCTTCCTTTCCATGGAAATGCCACACGCTAAATTTGTGCTACTAGTACAAAAGCAAGAAGAGCCCATCCTATAACATATTTAGAGAATAAAAGTAATTGATGTATTTAATAGTAATTCATACCATCTGTGTTGCAATTTTCAGATAAGAGAGCTGTTACTGAAAATATAGGACCTAAAGCTGCTTATACTGTTCAGAGATGACATACTTATCTGATATGATGTAACCCCAAAGGTATGTGTTCGTAAAATAAGCATAGTTCAAAGACTACCTCAGATATATTTGTATTTAATTAGAATCAGGCAAAATTCCAAAATCTGAACAGAAGAGCTTCATCCTAGCTGTGAGTGCAGATTAGACTTCGGTGCTTCCCCTGCGACCGTTCCTACGTTGACCAAGCTGCCAACTTGTGTGACTGGCTAACTGAAATGAAGCTCTGAGTCAAGGTGACAATTTCAGTTCCTGAGCTCCTTCACCAGAAGCTCCATTAACCAATTGCGGGAAATGAAATTCAGTACAGCACTGGAAGAAAAAAGATAACGATGATACAAGCACACAGAAAAAAGGGGATCACAGGGGGCAAAATAAAGCCTTTGTCTGCTGCAAAACTACTTTTGTATGACAGGCAGCATGGTCTGGTCAGCAGTGTCCTGGAACCAGGACTCTGGAAACCTGGTGACTCTTGTCCTGTTCCCTACTGCTCTGTTGTTGACTTAGAAGTCGTTTAAATATTAATGGCTGCTTTAAGAAATTTGACATTAATTCTCACTAGCGAGACAGACATGTTGTATAACTGGGGGCTGACTGACATGGGATGCTTGTTAGGCAAAGATAGAGGCACTAACACTTGTTGACATTTGCTTTCAAACTGATCAGTATGATAACCCTCTGTGTAACCAAAGCAGCGACATTAGCACTGCATTTTTATCCTGCATCAAAAGGTACCTTTGTTTTTGCAGTTCAATACATTCCTATATCAATTCTGTAAAAAATAATGTTACTTGATTGTCTGGAGAAGTGGAACAACTTGCTCTGATACTGCTTCAATTTTCTAATTGTTTCAGCCAATAAATCAGCATGAATTTACTTTCAGCTGCCACAGATTTTTAAAGAAATAGAATCTTTGGCACCTATTTCTGCAACTTTAATTAAGGTATTCTTCTGAAGTTATAATGTGCTTGTGCTTTTTAAAAAAAAAACCAAAACTCTTCTTTGAGTTGCAACAAATATTTTTAAATCAGCTTTCTAACTGGGCTAGACTCATATTATTTCTGATTTTAAAAAGCACTTGGAACACATGGTATAACTCATGTTAAAGTTGTGTGTACCACTGGACAGTCACTACTGGTGAAACAGTACATTTGTATGGTAAATATATTCATTTATATATGCTAAGTAATATTGTGTACTAGTTGAAATTTCTAGGAGGAACTGATGCAGTTCTGCTGAGAAATGACGTAAGCTGCAAAAGGTCTACCTGAACTGTGCAAGAGGTGTGTACTGATACTCATTGTCTGTGAAGACTAGACTCTCGAGACCGACTCTACTTGTTCTTACTACACCGTGACAGAGTGGATTTCTAGAGCAAGGAAAATTTGTCAATATGTTTAAGCCCTTGCCATGGACCTCGCAGACATGGAAGTGGTGAGGCTCAAGCATCTACAGTCCATCGGGATAAGAATGACTGCTTCCTTCTCACCTTTCCCCACCCACTGATACCATGAGATCTCGTACGCCTGGTTTTGTCCCTTGCTTAAAATGTTAGACCTGTGTAAGTCAGTCAAACAAGACTGCAGGTGGACTATTACATGGACATGTAATGTGGACTACTTCACTACCAGCCTATGGGTCTCACTGCGTAATGCTAATTGCATGAATCTTATCTCAAATCTCGGTATTTTCCAGCATCACCTATGCTTCATCAGAACAGCACAGGGAGGTGGCAAGCGCAGCACAGAGTAAGTATGGGTGAGGAAACCCAGAAAATTCAAGATGAACATACAATCAAAAAATGCTTGCTGTTTGCAGATACAGCAAGTACCAAACAAAAAAGTTTTTTTAAAAAGTGTCTGATAGAGAAAAAAGGAAGGAGACAAAGGAGGGGGCAGAAATACATGCAAAATACTTGGAGGAAATAAAGTCAAAAGGAAAAGAAGGGGAAAAAAAGGATTAAAAAGTCAAACAAAAAGACACTGCAGAAGTCTGCTGTTTATGTACATCATCCATTGCATATCTGAACACATGAGTAATAGGCAACAACCTTTCAGACACAACAGCTTTTTACACCACTCCATGAGCTATAATGTTAATGTCTCATTGTCCAAAATGACTAAAACTACTATCCAGAAGACAAATTATTTATCTTCCCCCACTGTTGTTCTTCCCCTTATTATGTGGTCCTGTGACCAATGTCTCCTCTCTCTCTCAAAGAGAGACAATGATGACACTATGGAATTAAATTGCAATCAATTAAAGCTATGTCCATTATTTTAATGCTTTATCACTCTATCTACAATAGTTCTTTACATTTTACTATAATACAGAAATTTAGAAGTTAAAAAATACCAGAAAAAGTTATTGGGAAGCTGTTAGTAGTATTTATACGTATGTATTTTAAATATATAATACTTACTCGTAAGGATTGTCAGCAAAAATAGGTACTCTGCATAAGATATCAACCCTGTAATAAAAGAGTTAAAAAATGACTTGCAAAAAGAAAATAGAATTATAGCAAGACTTGAAAGATTGACTCTTATAAATATAAAAAATGTAGTTTAACATCATACTAAATAGGTTATTAAAGTAAGCCACATTATTATTTAATAAAGTTTTTACTTCTGTTTTTAGTGCTCTGAAAGTAAAATTCCCTATCCAGAGACTCATCAATGTTCACGTCCAATCAAGAAAGTAAGGTTTATTTGGTATTAATAAAAGGCCTACACTAAATCTTTGGATTCTCACTGAAAACATTCAATGTTTATATAAAAGGCAAATAAATTAAATGCGCTTTGTCACATTTAGTACCTGGGAGGAGAACCACTCTAACGTTACCCTGAAGGATCAAAGTCCTCCGTCCTTTGGCAGGCTCGCGAAGGCGGAGAACAGCTTCCCTCTAATTCTCAAGGGGAACATGGCAACATGCAAAGCTGCCAAGCTGCTAGATTGTGCTGATAGTACTGCTGGGCCGCATGCCAAGAGGAGGCTTCTATTTTTTTTTTAAATAGGAACATGTCCTTTCTACAAGGTGAAAGTATTTTCCCCCCTTTTGAAGGAAAATTCCAGTGTTTTCCTTTGAAATACCGCCTTAAGTGAAAAGCTTGAACAAACAAAAAGATGTGATAGCGTCAAAATAGAGAGTTCGAGCTAAAGATAGAGAGCGCATAACGAGGGTGGTTAAACAACAGAATCTGAACCATCTGCCCTGCAATAATGTTTGGAGAAAAAATGTAAAGGGCTTTTTTATAAATCACTTTTCAAAATAACTGAGCTACTTTTAACTTGTGAGCTAAACATTGTATAATGCTGAAGCTGCTTAAAATAATGAAGTTCAAACATGCCTATCTGTGCAAAGATAAACTATTTTTTATAATTTATATTTAGTTAATTGATAGATAAGGAATCCACTTAAGCTGCAGTGATAAACAATTAACTTCTGATAAATTACTATGCAGAGCTAACAGCATTTGTATTTGACTTCAGACAGTGACTTAACACTTTTAAGTTTGAAGTACCAGAGTTTAGAAATATTAAATTGCTGAATGTAAGAGTCTGAAAATCTGAGAACGAGTCTTAGCTAAAGACAGGTCTAATGTCGATCCTGTTGCCAACTCACTCCCCATAGCTCAGTTTTCCTCACCATCAAAATAGGGCTATTCACCCTATCGTCCAGCATGCATCACGTGTAAATCAGCACAGTACTACAGTCATACAACACATTGTGGAAATAAAAAATACTTTCATCTCAAAGATTTAGTTTTGCTTACAAGTTTTAGGGTTACTGCCATTGCAAGAATGTAAATTATTATTTGCATTGCTGTAAAACTTGGAATCATGTTCCTAGACAAAGTGTCCACGATTTCTACAAATTCGAAACCAAACAAACAGAGAAAGAACTCCTACCCCATTTTTTTAGCTTATGCACCTAAGTATAAGATAAAATAAAAAAATGGATAGAAACAAATAAGGGAGGAAAAGAAATTAAGCAAATAGTGTGATGGGCAGTGATCAAGATTCCTGCTCCCTAATTTTGTTTTGTGTGTGTCACTGCAAAAGAATGATTAAAGAAAGAATATAAAGACAGACAAGGAGGTAACTTTTCAACTCTATATAGAAAACACCTCCAGTTGTGGACTGCAATGGTATCAGCACAAAGATCCCTGTCTGAAAATCTAACCCGCAAGT
This sequence comes from Theristicus caerulescens, assembly GCA_020745775.1. Lineage (NCBI taxonomy): Eukaryota > Metazoa > Chordata > Aves > Pelecaniformes > Threskiornithidae > Theristicus > Theristicus caerulescens. The sequence continues at coordinate 112,831,839 of CM036559.1, read as the reverse complement.
GATGAAGGCCAGCACCTCTGGCCAAGGAGAAGTGGGAGTCTGCCTCTCAGCTGTCTGGAGATGTGCTGCACAGGGACAGTCTAGGGGAGACCTGGAAGGCGAAGACAAGCAGCTTATGCTAAATAAAACAGAACAAGGAGAACCCAGTGTTGGGATACAAAAGAAGACATGACACACTCAAAGGAGTTATGCAAGAAAAACATCTTTATCGAAGCATTTGAAAGGATATTAACATGGCAGATTATGTTTGTTAAAGTCAGAGGAAAAAAAAAAAGTCATAATAACTGAGATACAAAATCCTGAGTGCCTGGAGAGTTTTAGCTATACGGGTAGACAGGGAACATTGTACCTTATAAAATTTCGCAGAAAGAATCTGCAAAATTTATACAGAGATGGTAGGATGTAAAGAAAAGACCAATTTAAAGACAACACCCTGCTTGCTGGCTCAAGGGAGAAGCAAGACGGCTCTATTCCCTCAAATTGCAGAGGGCTGGAAAGAAGAGCCTTGCAAGAAGTGGCAGGGGTGAGACACAGACTCTGTTTTCATCATCTTATTGTAAACTGATCGAAAAGTCAGTATAGTGAAATAGGTAAAAAGGTAAATATAATAAAAATATGTATGAAAATTTCTTGATTGTACTTTAAAATCTGTCTCAGTGCCTTAAAGCAAATCCACAGCCTGTCTGACATTTTCTGGCAGACTGATTATACTAAAATAATTTGAGATAAGATTTTTTTAACTTGTGGCCTCATTTCCATAAAAAGTCTTCTTTTAATGTTATTGTCCTTTTACTACCTTTAGTGAATGGCCAATTTACCTTAGCCATAAAGTAAATTAAATATTTTGGTAATTTTCTTTTTATTCTACAGTAATCATTACAAAGTTACTCAAATTAAAAGATGCAATGCAATAAATTTTAAAAAACCCCAAACCATAGAAAATTACATTCATGTCCAAGCAAATTTTAAAAGATAAAAGCTTCACATACTGTTGAATGACTCAGCAAACTTGCAGCCAAGTATTTGCAGTTAGTGCTGGCAAAATACTGTCATTTTCTAACACTAAATAAGCCTTCCCTATCCTTCCCTGGAAATCTCTACCCTCAAACTTTATAGCAAATGCTGACAGTACAATATTCTTCTTGCTGAATAAATCATAAGTATACCGACAAAATATGACGTGAATTTTAAAACTGCCCACTAGAAGGCAGAATTCCCTAGCGTTACGTTTTTACAAACTGGACTGATGACAGTTTTCCCCTCTACTCGATATTTAAATAACAATTTGAAGGTATTTAAAATAATCTCAGCTCAACAGTGGAACAGGTGTAGATTCATTATACTGGTACTTGTAAAAGCAGTATTTAATACATAAATATTTACATTTTAAAAATATAATAATAATGTATCTTAAAGCAAAAGCATGAAAGTCACTAAGGAGGCATCATGACCAAAAACTGTAAAAACTCTGTGTTATGGAGACATATGGATGACTGCACTCAATGTTCCTGCACCATCTCAAACTCCTACCTGACCTTTGAAGGACAGAGTATATGGACCCACAGTCCTAAGCAAGGGGAGCTCAATGCCTTGTCTAGAATGCAAAAGATGCCAGGCTGAGCATATCACCGAGCCACTTTCTGCCAAGCAGTCAGCTGGGAGAGGTGCAGGAAAAGGAGGCTGTGCTGATTTGCTGTGTTTTCACTTTCTGTTGGTGGATTCCTGGTTTTCCCAGGCAGAGTGCTTTGGGGATTTGCAGTATCAACCACTAGATAAAGAAAAGCTCTAAAAAAGCAGGGATAGAGAAAAAATATCCAAGAATTAAAGACTGGGAATCCTTTAAACCCTATCCTGGGAAAGCACATTATGATTAGTAATTTGAAAAGGCAGGGAATGACTATTCAACACAAAATCCAGACTTCCCCAGAATAGGAAAAAATTGTTCAGCTTGTTCAGAGATGTTTCAGGGCTGCTGGGTTATGCTGAGCCTTGCAGGAGTGGACTGACAAGCAAGGCACCCAGCTGAAGACCCCTCCACATCTGCACAAGGATGCAAGAAATAAACTGCACGCAGAAGAGGCCATGAGGCCAAAGGGCAGGCGAAATGCTGTGGGCTGAGATCGAGAGCTGCTCTCTTGCACAAGCTGCCAGCCATGCCTGGGGATCTGCTGCGCATGGAGAGAGCGTGGCTCATGCCTGCCAAGGAACTGCAGCAGTGCAAAGGCAGCTTTATTTTCCAGAAACGTCCACAGGATAAGGAATTTGGTCTGAACTCTATGATACAGAAAGTTTGTGAAGTGATGCTGTTGGTCTTTCTCATTAGTTTGGGGATTTCAGTCTTTGTTACTGGTGAAATGGTTAATTACTCATCTATTTGGTTTCCTTGATCCTCTTGTTTGTTTTCTCCCTTCAATTAGTTTATGCTAACGAGGTGTTTATTTGGTGTTCTTTAATTCCCTGTTGTTATACAAACAGTATCCCAGAGTCTTCTCTTTATGTAGCCTGATATAAGGTGGAAATGCTGGGTGAAAAGAAACCGCAGCACATCGGTGCTGTGAAGCGCCACCGACCTCCTGGAGGGAGAAATAAGTTCAACTGCTCTTGGAATTGGGGATGCCACTTTACATAACCAGATACAAATTTTATTTTTATTCTTAGTTTCCGTGCATTTAAGTTATATAGTGAAATAGCAGCTTATTAACAACAAGTCTTAAAAGTCCATTTTGTGCTGAAGTCATCCCTCTAGCCCCTTTCTCTTCTCCAAGTAGGCTTTCCGATTTCTTTCATGTCTCCTCCTGAACCTCAGAAGGCTTTCAATTCCCAGCCCTGCCTCTTTACTCTCTCTTGCATAACTGAGAGATTTGCCAAGGAGGCAGCTACTGGCTAGATGGGGATGAAGTCAAATCCATGAAACCTTCTTTAAAAATACACTCAATTCATACCATATAACAAGATAAAAAGCAAGAGGTATTTTTCAGTATCAAAAGTGCTCATTACCTTTATCACCAAGCTCTCTAAAAAAGGTCGGTCCTGGTTTAGCTTTGGCAACACATAGGAGTGCAGCATCTACCTCCTTTAAAGACATAAACAAAAAAAATATAATGACAGTTTTGAAAGAGAAGTCTATTTGGTTGAGCAACAGAAAGAATGCAAGTTCTTTTGAAGAAGGAAAGGAACTTTTTACTTACCTTTTTTGTCAGCTTCTTGGCTGAGGCTTTACCTATAATAAAAAAAAAAAAATCATCATCATTCAATACCAAACTGACTTTAAACTTTGATCAGATTCTGTGGCATTTCTTCAAATTTTTATGGGAAAATGCGAAGTAATATGAAACAGAATATTTTGCAACAGACAGTTTGTTTCTAATTCCCACAATGATCAAGAAAGCACAACATTTAAAAATAATATGAGCAGTCTGTTCAAATGTTCTTGAAACCTAGATGAAACCACAGACCACTTCGGTGTCTATGAGTGACTTACTAGTGTGATTTTGCATACTGTGAGCTACAAATGTCGTACAGATTCCAAAGCAAGATTATACAGTAAGAAACAACTGTAGTATTTACAAAGGGATTTGCATGCACACATAATAATCCTTCAAGTGCTGCCTGAGTATGCAAAAGCTAAGAAATACTAAAAAAGAGAAAAAAGAATGAAAACGCTGATGTTTCTGTTAAGCAGAAATAAACTGAATGACTCCTGAAACAGCATCAGATGAAACCGTGCAAAGTCCTAAGTGTTTATTAGTATGTTCAAGTTTGTACACTCGAATAGGGGAGCCACTGGCAGCAGCATAGGTTGTATTCCTGTGTAAATCACCCATTTGAGGAGCTGCGATGTATTATCAGTGGAACATTTCAGCTGGTTAGGCAGGGACCACAGAAATCCTGCAGTCATGGACAGACAGGAGCTCTACTCCATCCTTTCTCAGTCTATCTGCCCTATCACACCAGTCTGTGTCCTCAGCACTTCTCCTCATACAGTTCTTAAAACCCTGTGTCCTTCACTCTTGCCACTCTCGGCCCATCACTCCCTTCCTTCTTCACCAGTTCCTCTGGATTCCAGCCATCCATTCCCTCCTATTTATTCACACTGTGTAAGGACAAGCCAAGATGCTTGCATTTGCTCTGAGGACCGGCGTCCCTATGCGCAGCAGCCTGCTTTCCTCCATGCTCAGACTCCAAGGCTTACTCTACTGCTTCACGAGCATCTTGCATCCGAAGGGTCACCAGCACAGCACGCCTGTTTGGAAATGGACATGATGGAGGCAGCCTGGTGGGCAGCTGTCAACAAACTTCTACCAAGCATTTTCACAGGCCCATGATTTAGCCAGACAGAGGCGCATTCTCAGTAAACCATCAAATTTCTGTAATGCTGGCAAAAGATGTGGCCAGCTGCAGGGGGTCTCCACTGGCAACTTTTGGCTTCGGATGAGGGAAGTTGCTGGAACATCTCAACCAGCAATAGTTCATTTTTCAGCACAGGCAAAACAGTGCCCTGGCCTCTGCTCCCTGAACTGGCAGTAACAGTTTTGCTGATAAATTCCTCTCCCCTCCCCGCTCCCCCAAATCAGCCTAAGGCAGACACCTGGCACATAACATTGCAACCCAAATGTTTGACAAAAGTTATAACCAACTAAAATTAGGGTTTTAATACTGGAGTGTTGAGTGACCCCAGCAACAGGTGTTGCCAGCACCACCTGTTACTGTGGATGAATACATTTTTGTGCAGTGCATGTACATATATTCACACACACACACATATATAAAGCTACACAGATAGATACCTTCTAGCTCAAAGGAAGTATGAAATCCTCTGCTTTGCCTCATTTGATATAAAAGAAGTCAGACTAATAACAGTCTGGGAGAGCAAGTAAAAATCCCTATATCCAGCAAGGCTGAGTCCTGACCAGGCGAGGTAACACCACAGTTCAACACTGTTCACTGCTGCAGAACATTTTAATGAATGGCTATTTAGGAAATTAAGCGATTCAGATCTCAGCTTTGAAATGTCATCTCTGCACAGCGCGTTTCAACGTGGAATTAAACTACAGCAGCTCTTTCGGCTCTGGGAGACCCACATGGCGAGAAGCCTTACAAGAGGGAATGAGTCAGGCTGTAGGTCTGTGAAGAAGTCTCTGAAAGAAAAAAGGGAAAACCACCCTGCAGTGATTTTCACTGTAAATGCTCTCCGTACTTGTCTGTTTTGAAGTCAGCCATGCACTCTTATTTGGTTAACAGCGGCTCCACTCATTCCTTTCTCCTGGTGGCTCCAAGAGCATCACCTCTGGCACAGCAACTGCTGCTGCAGCAGTGTACTGGGCAGTAGCCTTTTGCCAGCATGCAGGAGGATGATGAAGGGAGACAAGCTGAACTCCGCGAGCTGGAACAGCAAAGGCATGAATAATTGATGCAAGGTAAGGAGAAAGCACTGGGAGCTACAGCTGAGACACTAGCTGGCCAAGTTTGTGAGGCTCTACACTTGGTTAGGTCTGTGTTTCTCTTCTTCATATTGTATTCAGCACAGTAACTGAAACACTTCAGCTACCCAGTTTTTGGGAACATATCCTCAATGAGAATTACCCTAGCATGATAAAAATTAAGAAAGGGAAGGAAAATCTGTTGCAGACACGTGGACCCTCTTTTCACCAGCCTGCAGTCACAACTGCAACTGCCTAGAGCTCATGCAAATGGCTGCGGCAGCCATCAACATCTGCCCTCTCGTGTTCAGCTCCAGAGGACGTTTAAGATGCTGACATGCCGACTGACCTGTGTCAGAGATGAAAAGGCAGTAACAACAACGACACAGAGGTGCTCATGCTACCCTTGACTGGGGAATCTTGGCATGGGTGAAAGGACTAGTGGAGGAGAGGAAGCCTTTGCTGTGTGGCAGAAGAGGAGGAGGACAGTCGCATCACCCCAGGACGTGGCGAGGGGCCGAACGAGGTGGGTGAGTCGGTCCCGAAGAGTCAGTCCCTACCACGGCTGACTGCACAAGGGGCTGCTGCTACAATAAAAGAGGAAAAAAGGCAGCAGGGAAAGGGACAGATTGAGAGATAAACAAAGACATTTCTACTTTTCTAAGCAGTAAATACAGCAGAGTAATAAATGTGGAGCTTTTTAATGGTGCTCTTCTCAAATGGGCTTCAAAATCAAAAGATTTAATAACCCGGTCAAATGAAAATGACATACACATGTCAGCAAGCGTGCGTACCGCTAGGCCAGGAACTTTTTTGAAAAAAAATGACATTTGAGACACTAGTGTTATTTTTCATATTGCTGTTTGTGTAAAGTATTAGAATACAATCTTATAATAATGTAATAATTTAAACTGTAGAAGGAGTTTCCTCCACTAATTATTTGAATATTTTCTAAGAATTAAATCCAGTTATGTTCTATTGGTACTGTCACCATATAAAATCATCTGTGAAGACTCAAATCTTGCTTTTCACTTGGAAACATCAGCTACTTTTATTGTAGCTCTCATAATATTTCTTGAATACTAATTTAGCTCTTGGTGCTTATTCTCTCCATTTGTTCACTTCCTAATGACGAGATCCCTTTAAACACCAACAAGGAAAGCTCTGTTAATAGGCACACTACCATATCAAATATGCAGCCCTCTGAGGAACCAGGTCTTTTAAGGCCTTGTCTACAATAATTAGGAAAAGAAGGTTAACTCCTCTTTGCAGAAGATTCACTGCAAAGGTATGAACAGCTTTCTTAGCCAGTTCGGACACTGAAAAATAAAAAAAGCCTCTTCCTTTCCATCAATTAAATCTTGGTGCTGTCATTCCTGATACATGACTACAAATATATCAGGATCTAATTCTCTCTCTGAGGAATACAGGCAATGGTTATAATTATTAGGAACTATTTCATCTAATAAGTAAAAGATCAGTACGATGCACTTTTCTATAGTTTTATTCTTCTACCTTGATAGATTCTTACGAATAGGTAAATTAATGACATATTAGAAAACTTGTTTGTAGTAGTAACACTCTTACTTTGGTATCAGAAAAAGAAACTTTGAATATTTATTGTTTTGAACGTGAATGAATGAGAAGAAAAACAACTTTTTTTTTTCCCCTACAGACCTGCCAAGACTGTGATGGAATTCTGGCTTAAAGGACAATGAGTATTCTCAAGGGTCTCTACATATTTTACAGATGCTATCATCTAATTTTCACCATCTATAGTGGATCCATGAAACAACAGTGATGTACAGACACACCTTTCACAGACAAAAAGCCATTTTAGCTTTTAAAGTTGAATGAATAGAGAGTCTACTTAGAAGCACACAAATTCTGTGCCGTTAGCCAAGAAAGTTAGCTGACAACTGTAATTAAGAAAACACTGCCAAGAGCAGCTACGTCAGCTTTAATTTGCCCTCGGCAAACCTGGGTATTTTGTCACATACATTTCTTACAATAGAAGTGTTTCCATCATTTATCAGTTTTTTACACTAAGATGTAGAATGCACTCGACATCAATGTTAGGATTAACATTGGGAAAGGGCTGAATTAAACAAGTACCCACTTGCGCTCGGGAACACCCATTTACACCTGTATAGCTAAGGAAAGGCTTAGATCTGACAAAAGACGTTTAGAGCCAATGAATGAACAAAATCACTAACTAATGTCACTCTTGTAACAACAATAATCAAATGCCAAAGCAAAAGTAGAAAAGTTACTGCTATCTGCAAGAAAGCATCATCTTACATGTCTGCAAGGTTGCTCTATTTTTGTAATATGGAAATGAAAATTAATTTTTGAAACAATCCTTCTCCACAGCCCTAACTTCAAATGAGAACAGTATAAAATAGCTATCTTTTCCTAGGAAGAGGACAACAAACTCCTGTCCCTTTTATCAGCAAAGTCACCGAGATGGTTTGACCAGGATCTCCTTTTAGCTCCATTTCAGATAGACACAGTGATAAACAATTAAAAAAAAAAAATGTCCTCCCAGTTTTTTAATTTTAGATGGCAATCATTGCTATCTTTGCTGAAGCTTGGCAGGTTCAAAGTCATACTGGTGTACTAGGAAACCAATTTTTTTTTTCCCTGAAAAATTAAGAAGAGAACAGCATTAGGTATGTTACAATTCCGCAAAATGATGAGTGAAAAGAACCTTTTAAGCTGGATGGGATTTCAGCACAGTCATAATCTGAGGATCAGAGCATTTTAAAACCCAAACTCACTGTGCGCAGCTCATGCTGTGGCCTTTACAGCAGAGCTCACCCTGCAAGCCTTGCCTGCTGTGGGAACAAAAATTTGTATTTCTCCCTTTTAGCCGGCTGCCAGCTTTCACACAAGCTGAACTCTGAGAATTCTGCCCCTGTGCCCTGGCGAGCTGGGTTAGATAAGAATCATGTATGTCGACTTCCTTGGGGAGACCCTGTTAAAATTTTTGTTTAAATTAGCCTAAAATAGAAGATCATTGAAATTCAATAGCTTGTATTTCACTCCCTGCTCTCTCTCAGATATTTTCTATGATACTGGACAAGTACCTTATCTCAATAAGGTGTCCTTTGTTTACCCACCTTATTTACATTCTCAGCTCTTTAAAGCTCTTCTATGCATTTATAAAGTACTTACTGCTAATGAAACCAATAACGGGCAAAAATTCAAGCCAGTAATTAGTTCTTTAAGGCCTCCTTTTGAAATATTGGTGATATTGGAGATAAATCAAGGACAGCAAAAAAATTAAAGCTTTTTGAAAGCATGACAAACCAAGTGGTCAGATTCCTATGATAGCTCCTGGCAAACCAATATCTGAATAATAAATGAGCATGCCATTTAAATGAATTAAGAATCCACTTCAGCTAGAAAGCTTTTACTGAACTAGCGCATTGCTCCATTGAAAGATAATTGATAAAAGTCATTTCAATCACATGAATTAGTGAATTGAACCACCTGAATTAAAATCCAAGTATGCCCAGTGGAAAAGGCAATTTGCAATAATAGGAGCTTCTGATATGCTTTACAAAACAAGCTTTGCATCTGTCCTTTATTTAGAGCAATCGTTCCTCTGAGGAAACGAGAAATACACAGTCCTGGGCTGAGGCCAGCACTGGCAAATCTCCATTTCAGAAGAGCAGTTGCATCAGAGCCAGTCAATACCGGAAGGTTTCTCTGTGAGTAAGGCAGCCTGGGGTAAAAAGGGTGGGATGCTGATGTAAGGAGAAAACATCAAAGGATGACACAGTCTTTTAGGAAACTGAAACAGACTGAAAAATTAAGATAAGCCAGTTTTCAAAAACTGTTAAAGAGACAGTGGCACTGAGTTACCAGCAGTGCCAGGAGTTCCAAAATAACTAAAGGCATCAGGGTAAAAGCAGATTTTGTGGTGCTTGCTACGGAGCACGCAAGCAGCTCAGTCCTCACTGGGACTGTAGCAGCAGTCTGTGGGGATGGTAGGGAGAGCAGGGGAAGAACTTTTCTTTAGGTATTATCCAGGGAAAGTGACTTGCTCCCAGATCTGCTCTCTTTCTAATAACATATACAAACTGCAGACAGGAAAAGCTGAGAATAGGTTCAAACTTCCAAGCTTACCACAAGACTTGCACTGCAATGATATACAGCATACAGAAAGTTATTTCTTCTAAAACACCACAGAAGTCTAAGAGGTGTGTAATGGCAGCCCTTGGCTGCAAAAGGAGCATGTGATGTGAGTTCAGACTTCATGTTTACACAATGCATAAAAGCAGCAAGAAGCCCAGCAGAGAGTGCAATCGCAGATGAGCATCTCCCCAGCAGGAGAGGCTGACAGCCCTCTGGGATGGTTCTGAGCTCAGGACTGGAGGGAGCATCCAGAGGAAAAATGTGTCATGTGAAATGCAAGTCCTCAAACTCCCAAATAAGCACCTCATGCTTGGTTCCTCTGGCTTCATTTAGATGGCTAAAAATTAGATGCCTAAATCTGAGTTAGTGATCTCTGTGGTGCTTTGCTGTAACTATGATGGTGTAAGGACATACGTAGAAAAGGGTTTATAATTAACTCTGAAATCTGCTGCTCCTATTTCAGATCTGAAGAAGAGCTCATATGCCCAAAAGCTTGTCTAATTTTTCCAACTTACAGCAACTGGTCTAATAAAAGATATTATCTCTGTCTACAAACCTCATCCTGACTAATGACCCCAGGCTCCCTTTATAGTCAAGGGAGAGAAACAGACATCGGAAAAGATCAATTTATTCAAGGTTGAGATAGGTGTCTAATACAGGCCCTGGACTTAACCTGCTTCCTTCCATTAACTTTAAAGAGATGCTAAAATCCCTTGGTCTGACCTGACATTCAGCTTTTATATATCTAAATTGAGTAGGTGAATCCTTCTGCATGCAACCAGATAACTCACACCATGACTGCTTTTTGTGTTTGTTGTGTTTGTAATCTGGTTTTTCCAACCTCCTATCTATCAGCCCGATGTTAGCAGTGCTAAGGGCATGTATTCCTTGTTTTATTAAGAACTTGATCAGATACAAGGGCAAAGCGTACTACAGTTCAAGAGGCAGAGTGGCTGCATAATTGGAGCAATAAAGTATTATAAAGGACAATTAAGATTACCTGGAAGGAGCTGTATCCATAACACATGTTTCTGAAACCAGAAGGGTGGAGAATGACTCCTGCCAACCTACAGAGAACATGACTTAGTTCAGACTTGTGGGATGGATGGCATCTCCTGAATCTGCACAAAACCATGGACCTTCCACAAAGAGCAGGCAGGCAGAGCCTCAACTCAAGAAGAATTCCTAGTATTAGGCTTGAGATGGTAGTCAGTCTCATCTAGCAAAGAGAACAGCATAAGCTAGACTAAGACTTCAAGAAGACTCAGTTAATGAACTTTGACCCTACCCGGTAATAAAGAAGAGATATTTCTGTAGCATCGCTGTGCTTTATGTTGTCATCTCCTATTGCTAAGAAAGACTAGTTTTTTAAATACTATAGTGCCGGAGCACATGCTGGGTTAAGGTACTAACAACAGATGAAGATAAACTATTATGATAGCCTTGTAGCACCGGAGGTTTAATTCTGTTCTTCTGCTTGACGGTGATAGAAGTCATGATCCCTGGCCTAAGGGCTCTGTAATCTACTTTATGGCTAGAGAAGATAAGTATAACAAAAATTAGAAGAACAAATAAAGTAGGATAAGAACAACAACAATGAAATGACACAGTTAAAAATCTAACTGCATGCACAACTGGAGCAAATTGCATCTTAATTGTAAGCAGAGATTAATTTAAATTCAGAACGAAAATGTGTGCAAATTAATTGTCCCACAATCAAAATGAAGGAAAAGGTCAACACCTTAACAGCACCAGAAATTGATTCTTACCTCACTGTGTAAGACTTGATTTAAGCTTATGTGCTCAATATAAAGCCACCACCACCACTGTAGCAACTATCCCTATCGTGTCTCATTCACTTCCTTTACAATTTGTGTTCTTCCATATATCTGAAGATCTTCCCTACAATGACAAACTGTTACTTTTCACATGCATCTTAAAAATGTAAAAAAATGTAATACAGTTAAAGACTAAGCACAAGAATATTAAAGACTGTTAATTATTACGAATTGGATTCACTTGCTGGCAAACATAACTGAGGTGCCAAGTGAAGAATTCATCCTTTGTGGGGGAATTTATCACTAGCATAAAGCTACCTTACAAACCCTGGAATAAGGAAAAAGCAGGCATGTGTCAGAGAGGACTATCTTTTTCACCTTCTTGCTTTGATGCAATTTACCCCCTAAGCAGGAACTGCAAGTCATATCAAACTGTGTCAAATTATATGAAGTAACTGTATGGTTCATTTATTGCGCTTTGATATGTAAGAAACACTCCAACATGCAAGAATTACAGATAACAAGGCCAGAAACGACCACTTTGTCCTATTGCTCCCAACAGACTTTTGCTCATGCATTATCTCATCAGTTTATGTGCACACAAATACATGTTTGCGCATTCGAAAGATAGTATTAATACTAAACTGTAGTTTGGGGTTCAAAAGACAACAGTGGCATTAATTTAACTGGTTTTTTTTATTAAATAGTTTGCTTTTTCTTAAACTTATTCATCCAACTACAAACTTCAGGGTACTGTTGATACGGCTTATTCCTAGTGGAACAGAAAAAAAAAAATTAATAACTTGATAAAATTTAAAAAGCAAAACTGGAAATATTTTGAAAAATTGAAGTTATTCATGGTATCTGCATGAAAAATGCAGTGCTGTTACCATAATTCTGTTCAGAGGTAGGGCATTTATAGCACTTGTGTCCAAGCAGTATATAGCTGACATATTAGTGCATCAAGCCAATTTAAATTACTGCAGTGGGTAAGTAACTGGGAGCACTGACATTTCACATAAATTGAGTGGATTCTCAAGAGTCCTGTAAATATAAAAAGCTATTTAGATCCAGTTTATATAGTAGCTCACTTTTTTCCTGTTTCACCCTATCACATATCAAAATTATTTACACCATCATTAATGCTTTCTTTTTTGTTAAAACAGTATTTTTCTTTTAAATAATTTACTTCCACTACAGCAGCATGCAGTAGAAGTTCTTAGAAATATTGCAAAAAATGTTCCAAGAGGTGACAGCTGATTGAAAAAGTACAATGGAATTTCGCTAGAAGTATCAGCTTGGGAAGCTTCCGTTCATCATATCCCAGCAACCCCTAGTCAAAAAAAGAAGAAGAGATATGGCTGATGTCCTTCTGCACTGCTATTGTGAAATCTGGAAATCTCATCAGCAGGACGCCTGATTTCTATTGCTGCACTATCCTAATGATGGTGGTAATCGTTGCTCCTGTTTCATTCTCCTAGTGCCTTGTCCTTCCATCAAATGTCTAGAGTTTGACTCCTTTAGGGCTGCCCTACATCCTCCACAGACTACATACATCCTTTCCAACATCTTACTGTTCTTATTTCCTTCCCAGTAGTAACAATTTTAGGCAATATAGCACAAAGAGCACCTTTTGGGTGATTGTGAAAGATGGTCTCAGGAGTTTCAGAGAAGCTTGTGGGAAGACGCATGAAGTGGGGCTCCCCCATGGTTAAGGGAAATTGCCTCGTTCACAAAGCAGCTGAAGTTGGAAGGGAGCTCTGGAGATCATCATGGTAATTAGAATGTCCTTATCATCTCACAGTGACAACTGGAAAAAGCTCAAAGCAGGGTCAGTCAGGGCAGGTTGCCCAAGACCATATCCCATTGGGTTTTGAATATGCTTGCAGACATTTGTTTCTAGAGGGGCTATGAACATAAGACATCTCTCTAATTTAATACAGTCACCTGACCAACTTCACAATACGAAAGTATCAGTTTAGGTGCTTTTTTTAATCTACACCAACATGAAATACAAGCAGTAGTTGGTAGGTTCCACATGGAGTTTTAGGATTTTTCCCCCTTGCTTATATCAAAGGCAACAACATTCTCATGCAGTTGAAGACTATCCTGGCTTCAATTCTCACTGATGACCTATGAAGGAAGAGGCAGCATTTTTGCCTTATTTGTCAAGGCATGAGAGCACTAAGTACTGGATTTAACAGCAAATTTGGGCATTTTATTGAAAAGAAATAATTCTATGCTGGTAATTTCATTAATGAGAGCTCTGTGTTTAAGCTCAAGGCCTGAGACATTTTGTCTTCTGTCCAGAGCACAGTAAACACCAAAAAAATTCAGAACCTTATCATGCTTATCTTCCAGAACATAAGCCCCATTCATGAACATGCAATTTACAGTGACTAGATGTCTGAAGGCATTGCTATTGAGTTTACAGAACAGTTAATTTGTAAATTATAACCAATATAAATTCTGCTTAGGAATGAAAGGATTAAGTGAACACCCACTAGATGGTGTTCAGTTACTGTATGGCGTGACCTGGGCTAGTTACAGCTCTAGCTCCGATTCACCTCTGCTTTGCAGCAGACTTTTCTTGAAGAAACAACAAATACATTTGTATAAGAGGACAAAAAGGGATGAAATCACCCTCTTTACTAGATATTTGGAAATACTTTAGTAAATTAGTTACCACCTGTGTTGAATGTGGGTAAGTGGAACTTCTAAAACATATGACAAATCTAAACAAAAGAAAGTACACAGGATTGTTTTGGATCCACTTGCTAATATTCTACGGTTTTACTCAAGATACTTGTATTTTTGCAATCAGTGATATTATCTATCTGTTCCTCATCCTCTCAAGCTCTCCGGCCATCATCCATTGAAAGAGAAGGGTGAATAAACACTCACCAAAGAAACACATCCATTTTGCAATTAGTTTTATTAAAAGGATGAACTGAATTACCGGATGTCTATTCTAAGAGAACCTAATGCATCACTTTCTTTTTCAGCAGAATTGTAATAATTGCAACTAATTCCCATTAGTGATTAGTGAATCAGCATAAGGAAAAAAAAAAAAAAAGAATAAAACTGCTATTTTAGGGGAAGAGACTTTTGGCATAGGTGCAGTACTGCAGCACTTAACTTCAGATATTTTAGATTCCTGGAGATTACAAGGATGACTAGTGATAAAGGGAATTGCTATTCAGAGCTGAATTAGGCCGATCCTGTCATGTCAGAATTTCCAGAAGGAACCTTTTCCCTTTATAAGGCTCTGAAGTGCAACCTTACATGAAAATTTTAGGAAGGCCATTTTAATGCAGATGACCCCAGTGATGACATTACTTTTTCCAATTGCCACCGTGAGAAGATAATGACATTCTAATGACCATGTTTGGGAATTTTCCTACAGAAGACTCTGCCTACTGCTTTGGGCATTTTACTGATCCTGCACAGCCCTACTTCATTATTTCCATAACCCTCCAGGTTCAGGCATTATTGCAATCTTTAGCTTTTCTTTCTTTCTTCCTTCCTTCCTTCTCATGCTTAATTGGAGTTCCTTTCAGTGGCTGACTTGCTTTCCTTCAGTTGATGGTCCACGTCATTCTCGCTTTTACCTTTAAATTAGCCAGGAGTTTCTTTCTACTTCTAAGATTAGCTCATTCTGTTATTAGCACATACAGAAGCTCTGAGCAAACCAGTAACAGCCCCTGCTGAGTCTGACTTGTTTATACATCATTAACATCTGTCACATAGCAATTAACAGATGTTTGGGAAGTTTTCCTACAGCAGGGGCTCCAAGGGTATGTAAGTGATAACAGAATGTTCCTGTATTTTAAGCTAAGAAAGGTTTATCCTATTTTTGCCACACAAAAAGACTACTGGAGCAATCTAGTTTGGGCTAGTTTCTGAGAGTACCAGAATGAAGAAAGTTACATAAACGTAACTTGAAACATTGTCTTTATTCAGGAGATAAGGTGGTAACGGAAAGAGAAGCAGAATCATGAAGAGTCTGAGAACTCCCCTAAAAGATCAGAGAGAACTAAAGTAATAAGAAATCATAGAAGAGCTTAAAAACAGATGTTAATCCTGCCTTATTGCAGTGGCCAAACCGGTCTGGTTAATTTTCAAGTTAGAAAAAAATAAATGCTGCCAATAGTACATTTAATAATAAATTACTGACACGATGTCTGTCAGCCTTCCCTACTAGTAGAAAAGAAAGTCTTGTGCACCAACTAGTACACCTCCTCTGCTCTAAGGGGTGAACTTTGGAGACTGAATAAGAGAAGCAAATATAAGCCATCTCTTGACCCTGTGACTTCAAACTCCACACATTTTAAAGAAAAAAAAAATCTAGACAAAGATCAATAGCCTCTTTCAAAAAAAATGAAGTTATTCTTTTCTAGAATTGTCTTATTTCCCCTGTGAAAAAAGCTTCCTCCCCTGAATTCAAATCATCTGATGAAGCAAACCTCAAAAAGACATTTGGCTTTACATTGAAACCATTAAATAGCTTTAAATTTATATTCACATTTTCTAAAGAATTCTGATCTTATTAAGCACCAGAGGAAACACTGTATTAGGTCCGTCAAAAAAAGAAACAGAACAGAAATATTTGTTCAGTAAAGATAACGGAGGACACAAATCTAAAAGCATAAATACACTTTATATCAAAATTCCCACTAACATCTTCTCATTTAACTTGTATCAGCCTTCAGGACTACAAGGATGTTGTGAGGTTATGCAGGGAAAAGATTAGAAAGGCAAAGGCCTAGCTAGAACTTAAACTGGCCACCGCTGTCAAGGACAACAAAAAATGCTTCTACAAGTATATCAGTGACAAAAGGAGGGCTAAGGAGAATCTCCCTCCTTTGTTGGATGCAGAGGGAAACTTGGCCATGAAGGATGAGGAGAAGGCTGAGGTACTTAATGCCTTCTTTGCCTCAGTCTTTAATAGTCGGACTGATCATCCTCAAGGTTTTCATGCCCCTGAGCTGGGAGATGGAGATAGGACACAGAATGTAGTCCCAGCTGTCGAAGAGGTGGCAGTCACCAACCTGCTCCTCCACCTAGTTGCCCACAAGTCTATGGGGCCAGACGGGATCCACCCGAGGATACTGAGGGAGCTGGCGGAGGAGCTTGCCAAGCCACTCTCCATCATTTATCAGCAGTCCTGGTCAACCGGGGAGGTCCCAGATGACTGGAAGTTAGCTAATGTGACACCCATCTACAAGAAGGGGCGGAAGGAGGATCCGAGGAACTACAGGCCTGTCAGCCTGACCTCAGTGCCGGGGAAAGTCATGGAACAGATCATCCTGAGTGCCATTATGCGGCATGTGCGGGACAACCGGGGGATCAGGCTCAGCCAGCATGGGTTTATGAAAGGCAGGTCCTGCTTCACTAACCTGGTCTCCTTCTATGACAAGGTGACCCGCTTAGTGGATGAGGGGAAGGCTGTGGATGTTGTCTACTTGGACTTCAGTAAGGCCTTTGACACCGTCTCCCACAGCATTCTCCTGCAGAAGCTGGCTGCTCACGGCTTGGACAAGTGCACTCTGCACTGGGTTAAAAACTGGCTGGCTGGCCGAGCCCAGAGAGTTGTGGTGAATGGAGTCAAATCCAGTTGGCGACCGGTCACGAGTGGTGTTCCCCAGGGCTCAGTGTTGGGACCGGTCCTGTTTAATATCTTTATCGATGATCTGGATGAGGGGATTGAGTGCACCCTCAGTAAGTTTGCAGATGACACCAAGTTGGGTGGGAGTGTCAATCTGCTGGAGGGCAGGAAGGCCCTGCAGAGGGACCTGGACAGGCTGGATTGTTGGGCCGGGGCCAACTGTATGAGGTTCAACAAGGCCAAGTGCCAGGTCCTGCACTTCGGTCACAACAACCCCAGGCAACGCTACCGGCTCGGGGAGGAGTGGCTGGAAAGCAGCCTGGCTGAAAAGGACCTGGGGGTGATGGGTGACAGCCGCCTAAACATGAGCCTGCAGTGTGCCCAGGTGGCCAAGAGGGCCAATGGCATCCTGGCTTGTATCAGGAATAGTGTGGCCAGCAGGACCAGGGAGGTGATAGCACCCCTGTATTCGGCACTGGTGAGGCCGCACCTCGAATCCTGTGTCCAGTTTTGGGCCCCTCACTTCAAGAAGAACATGGAGGTGCTGGAGCATGTCCAGAGAAGGGCAACGAGGTTGGTGAAGGGTCTAGAGCACAAGTCTTATGAGGAGCGCCTGAGGGAGCTGGGGTTGTTTAGTTTGGAGAAGAGGAGGCTGAGGGGAGACCTTATTGCTCTCTACAACTACCTGAAAGGAGGTTGTAGTGAGGTGGGGTCGGTCTCTTCTCCCCAGTAACATGTGATAGGACGAGAGGAAATGGCCTCAAGCTGCGCCAGGGAAAGTTTAGGTTAGATATTAGGAAAAACTCTTCACTAAAAGAGTAGTCAGGCCCTGGAACAGGCTGCCCAGGGAAGTGGTTGAGTCCCCATCCCTGGAGGTATTTAAAAGATGGGTAGATGTGGTGCTTGAGGACATGGTTTAGTGGTGGACTTGGCGGTGGTAGGCTAATGGTTGGACCTGATGATCCTAAGGGTCTTTTCCAACCTTAACAATTCTATGATTCTATGATTCAGTATACTGGGCTTCTGTGTCCACTGCCTCTAATTATCCTTGCATTGTCTCCTTCCTGCCATACTCAGCTTCTCTGACAAAACTAATTGCTCCTCCAAGAGCAATCTTGGACTGAAAAAATTAACAATTTTTCCTGTTCCTGTGCAAAGGTGTACATCACCTGGGGGCATCAAGCCCTTAACCTCCCAAAAGGATGTTCTTTGCCAGATCTCTCTTTTTTGGTCTTAATCACGATTCCGTGAGTACATTAAAACTTTCTTCACCTAAGAACACAGAAAATAATTTGCTCTACTGTACTACCCTCAGCCTAGCAGACATGTGGAGCTACAAATGAGGACCAAAGCACCCATGGTGCTGGAAGCTGTTCTGCATGTAGCAACTGTGAGTAAAGCACAGGCCAAACGAGATTGTTTTGCTCTAGTGACCATTGCTTTGTACCATTTTTCTCCTTGACTGAAGCTGCAGTTTGACAATTCAGATGTTTCAGCAACAGTATTAATTTTAAAAGTTCCTGACTTCAATCCTTGCTCCATCCCTTGGCCATAGTGATTGCTAGCAGATTGTGCTGTGAGCCAGGGAATGAAGCTGGCTTTATAAAAAGAAATGAAATTCAGAAAAGCATGGAATAAAGCTACCTACACGAAGCTGTGGAACGGATGGCCTCACCCAGCCAGAGAAGATAAAAATAAACTTGGGTTTGCTTAACCCAACAAGCCCAGTGCTGAGTGGTAATATAATTATCTATAATGCATCATGGGATTAAGATTGAAAAGAAAAAAAACCCCTATTTTAGGTAATGGGAAATGTTGGCACAAGAGCAAGCAGGTTTAAACAGACTAGTGATTAATTTTAGGTTGCATATCAGAAGAGTTTTCAAGCAACAGAGGAGATGATGTTTCACCATTTTCCAATATAAGCAGTAGTTACAAATGATTTTAAATTGAGCATGAAAAATTTATAAAAGGTCTATATTTTAAGTTTTTAAACTGCTAAAATAGTAGCTGACTTTTAGTATATATATGATAAATTTTGACATACTTGGCCATGAAATGCTAAAAACAAGTGCCATTATGTATCACCCTAACAGAGGATACAAATCCTTAAAAACACATTACAAGATATTACACATTAACTTAGGTGAGCCGTGGTAATAAATACAACTGTTCTTACAATGGTACAGCTAAGCAGACATCCTTTGTCCTCCTTACAGCAGTATTGGACATAAAGAATAGGGACTGTCCTCCTGAAATGAGTATTTATTTTAGCTGCAGAGGAAAGAGATTGAATTGAAATTTGAATCAAATTTTAAGCAGGCTTTTTACAATTCTCAAAGTGGGTGCAAATGAAAAGCAAACAATAGATGGCTTTCTTTTAGTGAAAGAGTAAAGTCATTTTATGTTGCCCACTGTACTTCTAAATTGACCATACTGGTTTAAAAGCACCTCTTACTTTTTCAACAGCAGAGACTGCCTTTACCATCATACACGTCACAAAAATCGTTGCTCTTTTCTGCTAAATCGTTGCTCTTTTCTGCTAAATCGTTGCTCTCTTTTGCCAATTTGAACAAAGCCAGAGAAGCAGATGAAATTTTTGAACATTAGGTTTCATATTTTCTCCCAAGAAAGGGACAGCAAAACAGAAGTGAGCTCTCACATTCCCTATCACCAAAAAATCCCCAGAGAAGAAATTATCGCTATGTCAGGGTGTGGGTGACTGTTCAGAAGTTGTCAGACACAGTAAATAAATACAGTCCCAATGGAAAAGCAGATGTCCATCCACATGAGACAAAATGACTAATTTTAGTATTCTCTATTATAAGAATCTGCTCTGTCAGGCTCACAACTGTTTGGATCCAGTCCACAGTTAAGAACAAACACACCTCGCTCTTCCCCAGGAAAACCAAAAAACAAAACCAAAAAACATGTGGAGAGGAACAAAAAAAGACAAAAGTTGTCTGTTTTCTAGAACTGGCAGTTTTCTCCAGTGGGACTGACCTAGTGCTTGCCAATACCTGTGCAGCAGCAAGACTCCACTGTCCCAGTAGTTCCAGCAGTATCAGAGGTATTGGCACAAAGGACATGAATTCAAGGCTTGAAAAGAAAGCTAGCACTTGGGAAAATGACCTGTATCATACTGAAGGCCTCAAATGTCAGCTTTTCTGACAGACAACGGAAATAGTCTGGATAAAGTCAAACGGCAGCTGGCTTGGCCCTGTTTTATATTCAAATTCCATACAAGGAGCCCATTTTTAAATTTTTATTAAGGCAGGTAGGATTGCAGCTCTTGGTGAACAAAGTCCCAGGATACTGGCATTTTCTGTATAGTGATAAGCTAACTAGAAAAACCAAGAATGGCCAATTAGGATGCATTTGGACCTAGTAACGATGCTGAACTACATTCCATCTGGCAGGAACCAAGGCAGGATTTGTTGGAACACGGAGTATCTTTTGTTAGCTATGGCTGAAAAATCCTTATGCTTTTTGGTGCACAAGCCTTTTCCAGGCCTGAGAAGAAAGATATTTAACTGAAGATGTAGCCAGCAGAATGACCAGGTGCTCACCAGCATTATGGATGGTGGTGTGAGGACCAGAGCTCTCTGATGGACTGGACAATGTTGGAAGATTGATTCGATTACTATGAGTTGGCTCTCAGCTGTATTCTCCTCTGCAGTAACGAAGCTGGTAAGCCCAAGAGAGAGCACTGCCATGCAAGCAGGTGGCTCTAACAAGAGAAACCTGTATGTTTTACACATGGAAAAAAGTCTGTGAGCTCAGTATTTGCTTTTGTTTCACAGTAGATGAGAAAGGCTACTGAGCACAATCTGTGCTATAACCCACTGCAGGTGCAGGGCTGGGGAGTAAAAAAAGAGTATAACCCAGGTAGTTTCTCCCTTAGGAAATTGATGCCAGTGTTTTCCAAACAGAGCAGTGGAACTTCTCAAAGGTCTCCCTGGAGAACCCAGCCGTTTGGCAAGTAAGGACAGCTCCTCTCATCTACCAAAGCAGGCTGCACACCTACCCTGCTATTATTGCCTAGAAGGAAAGTGATTGAAACTCGATGGTTCTACCTTAGATATTTAAAAAAAAACCCATAATGTAACCTTTCTTATGAGAACATGCAGGAGAAAAAAAATCAGTCTATATCAAGATTACGCAAAAAAGGACAAATCATATGACTAATATAATAAAAATTCAGCGTTGGCCTAAGGAAAACCACAGAACCACCAACACTGAAAGAGCTACAAACAACAGAAAATGTGAGGCTAGAACGCATGCTAGATTTTGGCAGGAGCCTGACATGCACTCCTGGCACCTGCTATCCTCCACCAAGGGTCCGCCAGATCCCCATCAGTTCTAAATATGTGAATGCAACCCAAGGAATTTTAAAAACAGATTGTACTTCGTAGGTACAAACCAATACCTGTCTGTGTTAAGGACATATGTTGCAAGAAATTAAAATACATTTAAGAGTGATAAAAATTCATTGAGTCTGATTTTCACGCTACATCTGTTAAGACTTAATTGTCAGTTAAGCAGGATGTTTCAGAACTGATTAAGTTCCACTGAATTTATTAAAAAAATAATACTGAAGTAATCTGTCAAAAAGTATTCAGAACCCGTGGCAGAAAAAAATTCCAGAGATATTTTCTGTGGTATGCCGACAGTATGTTACAAATGTAGTTGAAATAGTGTGTGGTGTTCTACAAAAATAAAAAACCTTTACGAATAGGAAAAGTATTCAGAGACCAAGAATGGTTGTATGAGTTCTTGAAATTTGCTCATATGTATAAAAAAAAAAGAAAAGTGACTTCTCTGTTAAGTATTTTAAATATCACAGTAGCATGTCACAAAACTGGAATACTTGACTAAAGCAGAAACTGTTGCAAGACTTCTGAAATTCTAAGGCAGTCGATGTTTATACAATAAGCAGACTCCTGTTATTAATAACCAGATCTTTCCATTACTTGTACTACAAGTATTCTGTATGCACACAATATATTTTCATTCATTTCAAGGAATCTGTTTTCCATTCAGATGCCATTAAATAACCAATAACTTTCACACTTTAAATAACGAAATCCTTCAAGATGTATGTTGAGATCACTTGCCTCTTGCTCGCCACTCTGCTGAAGCCTGACCAGTTTTATTATTGGTACTACTTTTGTGCTGAGTTTTAAAAAATTGCCTTCATTCATTGAGAAGTTGCAATATATCATCAACAGTTGATTTTCAGAAAGCTAAATAGCTAGCAATGTATTTTCAAAACATAACACCTTGCCAAACTTTTTACCTAATCAGTAAGCACTGCAGTCAGTTGAGATAAGAACTCCGATTCTGTGTCATTCTCCAGCTAGTCAGCAATGCCACAAAGGGAAAAATAAGAATTACTCACAACAAAGCCACGAGCTTATTCTAACCTTACTGTCATCTCATGCAGACATAACCACAAAAATACAAATGTAGTTAATACAGTGTCAGTACAGTTTTAAGGATCAAAAATATATTTTCTTATTTGACCTTACAAGGAATGTATCCCAGGTACCTTCAGCACTGTCTCGTAACATGGTTCAAGGCATGGAAATGGAACAGGGGAAAATAAAGGACACCTTCTCCCTGTGCAATGATATGCTAAAACCTGCTTCTTCTTAAGTGATTTTGCTCCATGGTTCCCCTTCCTCCGAACACCACTGCTCAGTCCTTCCTCCTGCTCCCCCATCCCACCGTGCACACATCCTCACTGCTGCAGCTGCAGGGGCTACAGCGCTGGAAGCCAGCTCTCACCTAACACCCCTGCTCTAATTGCAGCACCTCTGGCATCTATTTTTCCAGACTCTCAACCTAACAAGTTTTTCCGAAAAACGAGAGCAAACAAATAAGTCAGTGCAGTGGCCAGTGGTTAATACACCAAAAAAGCAGCCTGGCCAACAGACCAGATTTGATAGTTGCAGGGTGGAAGACGCCATTTCCCCTCAAGAATCCCATCTCTGATTCTGTTATGTAGTACCTCATGATGCAACTCCAACAAAATTGCATTCTTTATTTTGATTTCACCACAAAGCTTATGTCCAGACATAAATACACATTATCAAGATGATAGGAATTTCTGCAGTATTTCTACTGTTTCTAGATAAATAACTATTTCCCTTCAAATTAATTTTTAGATAAACCAATCCCATGAAAAACATCAGTGTTGCATCAGACAGCCTAAGTTATCAATGTTAACACACTATTGCTGAGGAGAAAAGAAGAAAAAAACCATCTTATTTAGCTCATCTACTTACCAACAATTGGCCAGGGTACAACATTTTATCTAAAACAATCTAATATTTTATCCAGAACATCAATTTTAATGTTGTATTTGGACACTTAAGGAAAAGTAAAAGGCCAGATGTGTACAATATGTTACTTTAAGGACTTTCTTAGGGTTGTGGTAGGATTTCCTAATGCTGTTTTGGTGATGAAGGATAGCTGAAGATGAAAAATTCACAGTATGGGCTGGTTACAGAAGCAGAAATTTTCAGTGATCTGCTTATCTTGGCTTATGTGTGCAGATTCCTCAATAGGAACATTACTTTCCTTCACTCATAACCCCACTTTAAGAAATGAATAAACAATGATGACTAAGAAGCTTTGGCTAGAAATGGCTGATTTTGTTTCATTTTTCTAAAACTCAGAAGAGATTCATATAATGACCTTAAACCATCATGCTGCTTCTTCGCCTTTGTTTTGCTTTACCTTCCTTCTCTCTAGCACTGGGCCAGGGGTCATGTCTGTCCTGCATATCCCAGCTTGCAGAGTTCTCTACTGTGTTTGGAGGATTTGAGCAACAACAGTGTACCAGTGCTACAAAATACTAAATGCAGAGACAGAGAGAAAACAATCCCTTTGTTAACACATTAGAAATTCAGAAGAACTGAGTTCATTTCCCAGCTGTGCCAATGGCTCCCCATGTAACATTTCAATCCTCATTACCATATGGAGCTTCACCACTTACACAAGCTTAAATCTTGGTCTGTGACTCTGAATCCTAGGTTTTAGATCTGACACTCATGCATGACTCCTATTAGTCTGATTAGTTATTGTATATGAAATTCAGGTCAACATGAAGACACTGAAGTATAGGCATCTGAACTCCCACTAGAGGCAAAAACTCAAGATCCAGAAACAAAAATACTGACTTGTTCTGAAGTGCCCATCTACTGGCTGGTCCCTGTGGACTCTCCAAACCCCACCAACTGCACCAGCACTGATCTCCACTAAGGACAATGGAGAACTCAATTTTCTAGCCATCGCAGCCTTGCCCTGTATCCTTTCCTCAGATTCATTCACAGTCATGACCACACTGATGCTGTGACAACATGGAGCCACACATCATATCAAACCTGCAAACATACCACAACCTTGCACCAAACGTTTTCACAGAAAGCTTAACCAACTCAAACAACTTCTCCCAGCAAACTTGCAATACACTAATACTCGCTGACAGATAGGACTCTACTGGGGAAATACTGCCTCTGGCACCCTGGTGCTAGAGAACACAGGAAAATCTTTTTTACCGCTGATAAAGGAGTGGTTTGGGATGTGAAGATGCTATGATACATTAAATCTGGACTGCGTATATACAGAAGGATCAAGAACTTTATTTACCAGGTATCAACTGTTATCAGACAAGCTAACCTGAATGTTTGTCTTCTACTTGAAAGAGGAAGGTATTTCTGGAATAGAATAATCTTCTCCAGAAAAATGAACATAAACACAGTCCAGATTTAATGTACTGCAAAATCTTCGTTTTCTGAAGGATTCCTGTATCTGTAGTTCTTTTCAAAATTTAATATAGATTTTCTTATATGTTCTACAACAACAGCACACCAGAGATGGTATTTCCATGGAGAAGCTCTAACACAACATTGGCTGTATGATCTGGAATATGAACCTAAGTATGCACAACTATTTAAAACACAAGTTCTACATGAAGCTGGAAGGGTCTTTTAAAAATACTCCTGCATTGCAATGAAAATTCAGTGTAAGTCAGCTGAGCTTTATCCTTCTTATACCTGTTATCTTAAAAATGCTAGAACTTCTGATGCAACACAGCAAGTTCATATTATTCTTATTAGTAGGCATTGAGAAGTTTTTACATGACGATAAATAGAATAACAGAAAACACTTTTTCACTGAACTATCATTGCATTAGATATGACGGTTTACATGAACAGCTTACCCAGAAGAACTGGGCTGGTTTTGCAGTGGTTTGCCACACATCCCCGTGGAAACATTGTTTTAAGATGAGATTACATGGCATATAGCCATGAATCAAAAAATCCCAATGGTGCATTTAGCATGCGCTGCATTAACTGGTACAAAACAATGTTGTAGGTGTTTCGTACCGGCACAAATGCTGTGCCACACTACCACATCTCATTTACTGTTTGCCACTGTTTATGAAGAGGTGGCTGCTTCCCTCCATAAAATAACTAACGGTAATAGAATGAGGCAAATATTTACAAAGGTAATCCAGTATGAAACACTGCATCTAAAAGCAAGCAAATTTTTTTGGACGGTGCCTTTCTTCCTTTATAGAGCTCTTTGCTTTGTCAATATGCAGAACAAAATAAGTCTGTCAGGAAACTCTGCATTTGTTATCAGCTCATTCTCCTTAGATGGCAGGACTGTAAATATTTTTCTTCATTATCACCCTGACGGTAAATAACTTTGCAGGTGTGATTTAATCAACAGGAATGCCAAGATTTCACAATTTTGTCCTACCTTAAAGAAAATGAGTAATAGAGAAACCCATGCACCAGGAAACAAATGAGCAGAACTAGTGAACTAAGGTCTATCAGCCAGGGTTCAAGATCACTTGGGTTGGATGACAGTTAATATATTTGCACTACAGTTCATCTGTTTTCTTATCTGGGAAAGTGTTCTATAATAAATCATAATTTATTGCATGTTTTGCAACCTTGTCAAAGGGCACACCTAAGATTTTTCCTTCAGTAATAAATTCCACCCAACTGTGCACAGGAATTCACTTGACAATCTGGACATAGCTAAAATATTTTAGTATTTTCTAACATCAGCACTTTTGATCTAGAACCAACACCACGTTTACTTTCTCCTAAATTTCATTATGCTTAAAAACTAACAGGAGATTTCAAAGCAATTCTCCAATGACAATCACCAGTGAGCGAAAAACCCCAAGGCTGTTGGACAAGGACCCCTATTCCCAACCCATAACTGCTTCCCATCCTCTCTTTTCACTTCCCTTTTTCCCCTTTGGGAGTGTTTATCTCTGAATAGGAACAAAGCAACGGAATGTTGTGATCAACCTCAGCAATACTTCTTGGTGTACGCAGCTAAATTGCTCGTGAGGCTGGTCATGTGTTCCTGCCTATTATCTGTTAAAAAGACATCAGAAACAAAACTTTAGAACAGCTCTAAGCCTTCCATATTATTATATACAGCAACCAACTGGCAAACTCCAAGCATATATTTATGAAGATGAATGGTTACTGCCAGAGTGCTTCAAATTTTTCTGAGATTTTTTTTTTTTAAATTAGTGATTAATCAAAAATAGGTAGAGAATAACCAAATCATTACAGCTTTAAGTTCAGCATTATAAAACTCACCATTTGTATGCAGTATCACATGTTAAAATTGCATCTCGGCATGCCATTAAGTGAAGGGCTTTTGAGGATTAGTGGTGGCATGCCTGTTTTCCTTTCTAAAACCACTGTTCAGGGTGAAAGGGAATTAATTCTATGATATAAGCAGAAAGTTTCAAAAAATAATTGCTGCTTTGATATTAAGTTCACCATCTTGATCTACTCTGAATATACCTGGACAGACACTTGAGATAGGTCTGTTTGTTTTCCTCATATGAAACTCTTCTAAACACAATGAACAAACCGCTGCCTTTAAAATACTTAAACCACCATATTTCTCTGCTAACAAATGCTATGTCTGTTTGCAGTTACAAGAAAACCTAAAATCCCAAGCAGTATGACTTGAAGAGAATTGCTCACCATTGTGTTTATGCTACTGGCCAAAGAACCCACATCAATGATGGTTAAAAAACGTTTAGGAGCATTAGATTCAAGCATTAACATTTTTCTATGAATTGTCTATGATGCTATTGTTGTAAGCCTGACCTCATTTTGAAATGGTAAATATGCATTAGTACAAAGATTTTTTTTGTTCACGTGTTTCTTCTTGTCATTATTTTTCATTTTCTGTTTAACACTGTTTCCTACTCATATTAGCAAAGTAACTGAAATTAACTTGGCTGCATTACAAATAAATCTTATCCACATACCACTTCATTAAAAATCTGCATGTGTACTATTATAGTTGGAGTAACCAATTAATATGTATGAACTACTAAGACTGAAAAACACTTATTTCTCTAACATTGCTTTCACAGACAACTGTCTGAAACCCACACCTTCAAAACTGAAAATTTCAGTATTCACTGTCTTTCAGTGTTTCAGACTGGAAACCTCAAAAGAAAATCCCTTCTAGGTTTTTAACTTAATGACCTAAGTTTTGAAGGGGAAAGAACTCTTTCTGTTAGCCATATATTAAAAAAAAAGTTATTTTGAGAGTCTCCACGACCGTCAAGGTCATAAAGTCCTTCTAAGGATTTATATTCAGCTTTGTATAATATTAGAAGTTGGGTGTCAGCAGTGAAGCCAGGTATCCTTATCACCTATAGATTTTTGGCAGACACAAGAAAACTTCTTTTATTACAGATTCTTGTGTCCTGTTCTTTGACCACTTGCAGCTCAGTAAACTCTGCTCTGCCCCAGGTTTCCCACAGGCTTGAATCAAAGTGCGTTCAGGTCTCCTTCTTCCTCCCTGTCTCTCAAGCTTTCCACAGTACCTTCAATTCCCTTCTGTATTTCCTGTTCAATACCCCCAAGTCACTTGGACACTCACTGCTAGCGGGGCAGAGCATCCCAGGCTATGAATGGCTTTTGCAAGACAACATGTTCCCCCGGTTAATATGTGCAGACTGCAGCAAACAGTGATTAAAGTTGGGATTTCCCCCTCTTTCCCTCAGCAGACGTACTAACAGAGTATTTGCCCTCTGAGTGACGATCCTCTCTGAAACTTGGAGAACTTAACCTTTCTAAAGCAAAAAATTCTTGGGAAAGTTGTAAAAGCCAAATTTTTGGAGAAAAAACATATATAATTTATAAAGATTACTGTAATGTGGAAATTACAGAAGATGATACAAAGACAGATAAAAGAAGCTTAAGGAATAGAGCAGAGCTAATGAGGCCAGAAAACCAGGAGGAAAGGAGGACAACAACCTATGCAGTTTTTATTTGTGTGCGGGTCCTATCTTCTCCTCAGAAAGCATGCTTTTAAAAGTACTTTTTTAAAAACATGAATACAATTTTGATTTGTTCTTAATTAGGTTTTGTATAAACCAGAGGAGATTTGAAACCAGAAATGTAGAGCTGAGCTCAATGCTTTATTACACTCATTCACGTCACTCTCATCACTGCCTCTTCCAAGAAAAAAGGTCACAGAGTGCTTACTGGTGAAGTGGATAGATAGGTAACAGGGTCAGGAATGGTATGAACACTATTATATTACAGTCCTACTATTTTCTGTGGCATGTAAGTAATTGAGGAACTACATACTGATCAGACATGCAAATTATGCAGAGATGTCATCATCAAGTCACCAGATTTCTAAATCATCAGCCTCATTTCACTGGTGTAAAGGGTGGTGGTGCCTGTGAGACTCCACACGCACAACATTTATAAATTGGCTTCTGCTGATTTATGTCAGATAAAGGATCTTATCCAAGTGATTTGCAAATTACATATTTAAGGGGACCTGCAAGTTTCTTTTCCTTCACAAATATAACGATGAGAAAACAACTTACGTTCAACTTGATCAAACATTACTGAGAACAAGAAATCTCTTGGTGTCATGTAATATTCTCCTTCATATTCCAATGATGCAAAATGCATGAAGCGATGCTTCCGAAGAGACAGTCTTTCGTCCCTTTCCACATTAATGGCATCTTCCTTCTGAAACAGAAAAAAAAAATTCATGCAGAAAGATGGTTGCGTTTGTAGACGAACTCTGTAATTAGAAAGAATCCTATACCCGGATCTTGATTAACCTCAATATTTTGTGGGTAGCCACAACAAGAGACTACCAGGAATTAAAGCTTTTATGGCACAGTCTTAATGAATGGCTTGCTTATACGACATTCAAAGTATTTTTTGGCTTCATTGAGAGCATGCCTTAACAACACAGCTGAGCCAAATTAATGGCTTGCTGTCACCAAAGACTGCCCTTGCTTCCCACTCCCCTGCACCTCCTCGTCTGCCAGCTCTGCTACTTGTTGGACCCTTGCTGAGTTAAATTCAGCTCGCCAACTCAACAAAAAACTAAACTGACCAAACAGCAAATAGTATTTTGCCAGGTTAGTGACTGGCTCATCAAAGGTTGAAATGTGCTCTGCATCCGCACAAATGATCCACTCCTGAAGTTAATTATCAAGCTGTGGAGCAACTCCTAAGATGGGAGAATAATGATGCTCTAGTTTTAAGTATGGGCCTATCTTTCAGAGAAGTTAGAAAAGCAATGAAAACATCAACAAAAGAGTCAGAGATCGTATCACCAAACCCAAAGATTCAGCTAGTCAAGCAAACAAAAAACTTCCAACTCCCCCCTTCTCCCTTAAATATTGAGAGACTCATGATCGAAATCATACAAGTTGACAACACTCTGATGAGTAGTAACAGCACCTACTGGCAGCAAGAGAGGACACAGACACAGTGAAACAGAGACATTTACATTTTAGGATTTCAGAGACAGTAAGTGACAACAGGAAAATGAGACTTTCTAAAATTCAGAACACACGTGTGTTTTTGAACATTAACCACAGAACAATTTTACCACCAGCAGCATCACTCAATTTTAGGACTGTTCAAAGATGTGAGAAAGCGAAGGAAAAGCAAGAAAATCCAAGGCTAGGTACCAAGATCACAACTTGAACATACTTGAAACAAGTCAGTAAACAGCAAGACGGATCTGCAGCTAGGTCAGTGCCTGTGGCATTGCTTGGCGGGTGATGCAGATGAGTGGGTACAGTGTAGGGCATGGCCTACCAAGGTGCTGCATCCCATCTTCCAGCAAACATTCACTATTCGTTCATGCAGTTTTCAGTTTCTGGATCATTCCTATGGACTGCTTGGCATTTGAGCAGTCCAGTATAGTGCTGGTGTATGTTGCATTTTGCAAATTGGGTTACTCCTGAGACAGGGGAGTGTAAGCGGCTCCTGGTTACACTCAGACCAGCTGCAGGTGCAGCAAAGGTCTCACCAGTTGGTGTTAAAACACAGGGTCTGCTGTGCTGAGTGTGTTCATGGGGCCAACTGTGGGACACAGACAGGCGGTATGTGAATGGTGGAGGGGGGAGACCAGCGGGAACACCTCGCTTGGTTTTGCTGAAGTCAGCACTGGTAATAGCGACACACAAGGTAACGGGCACCCAGTTGCACAGGAGGTTGTTACAGAAATCTGGAATGTGCACAGATAATTGCATATTGCGTAGCAGGCAATGGGGTGCCTGTGTGTTTGTGTGCACACATCCAGGGAGTGGGCAAGCGAGAAGGGAATGGGACTCTCTGAACCACTTAAAAGCTGTGATCAGATTTCTGACACTTTAGTTTTAACTTGCTGTTCCTCCAGGATGGGGACTGCTAATTCAGTCTCCTCTGCTGAGTTCAAACAATTGCAGAAACAAGCGCTGGCAGTTACATTTCCTCCACCCAGCTGACAACATGCCAGGACTTTGGTATGAAGTGGCAAAGACAGCAGGGGAGCTAGCTGATATGATGAACATACAAGCTGTTTTGAGATGATAGCTTCTAGCTCTCAGACAGGGCTCTGAAGTTAAAATAAAAAACATTAGGTTTAGTGTCAGGCTTACGAGGTGGAAGAAAGAGATGGAGGACTGATATTGATTACAGGCAGCTCCAAATAACGGGACCCAGTGTGGTCTGACAGTAATGACCAACTCCTTCGAAGTGAAGCACGCTGGGAACAGGAGCGTGGACCTCAAGCTGCGGCCCATAACCAGTCCATTGAAGAAAGCATGAAAAAACAGTTCAGTGGACAATAAGACATCGGAGAAGAGGATGGAACACTTCAACTTTGTGTCATTGGGTTTCCTTTTTCTCTACTCACCATGTCTGTACAATTTGGGGATCTCAAGACAAGGGGTACAACTGGCAAATGTATAGCCATAGCCTGGATACAATTATTACCATCATATATATTAGATTATACTTAATTATAGTTCTAAATAGAAGGCTGCAACTTGCCATTTAATCCCATGCCTTGCACCTTTGTATTAGCATTAAGCACTTGTTAAAATACTTCACTGAACGATACAAACACCTTGTTATAGTCAATTTTAGTTTCCCCTTGTATCGTGTTTGCTTCCCTCAAACCTTGGGTTTCAACGAAGGTGGCGGGGAGGGGACCAACAAGAAAAACCCAAAATACTCATAATTTAGAATTAAAGCAGTCATATTCTGATATGCAAGGAGAATGAGGGCTACTTCTAAGTATCTGAAGCCAAGGTTTGCTTTGTTTTAGATATGACCATTTTGTATCAATATCACTGCTTTAAAGCTTCTTACATGCCATGAAGCTTCATCATGGCCTACAGCACAAGCTGCACTGCTGCTGTTCTATGATTCAGATCTCTATGTTCTGGAAAACACCATTTAAAAATAAATCTAATATAATGAGAACTTTAGCTTTATTCTTTTTAAAACTTTGGGGGACAAATGACTCTGTAATTTTGTAGTTAACAAGATTCAACAAACGTTGCAGATATCAAATGTATAGTTCATAGTTGCTGGGTATTAACATGCAGCATTCTTATTAAAATCATCTCCTTCACATAATAACATGAGCAATTTTTGCCTGACGGCAAATTTAAAAAAAAAATGGAAAACTGCTTCACAGTTGTTCTTTAACTAAAATTATGGAATGAAAAGTAATCTTTCTGCACAAATACAAACCAAAAAAGTTTAGACAAGAAGAGCTAATCCTACTTCTTCAAACCAACTGGATTTTCAAGTTTCTTAAGTCTTGCAGTATTTGTCTGAATTCTATCCAAAGCTAAACTTGTTAGTGATATCAAAGCACTGAATTTCAGCAATCCACAATTTTAACTGAAATAGATAGGTACAAGTTCACATATTAACTCTGAAGGGTGCGTTGTATTTGGAAGAGAACGTATTCCCATCAGAATTACAATAATGCGTGACTAGAGATTCATGGAGCCCCTTTCCTTTCATGAAACAAGCATCCCTGATTTGCAAAACAGCCTTGGGAACATGCGTCATTTCTTATGAAAGTCAGCTTCAAATACTAGCACAAATGAAATAAGCAAACCTTATGGGATGAAATGCATCAACTGTGCCATCTCCTACTTTGTTTTCAAAGCTTTTGCAGAACTCCTGACATCCTGTCACTGTATGAGAAGCTCAACGTCTGCTAAAAGCACTCTGACCCCTCTGGACACCAGCATGAGCTCAGCATGAGCTACGCTAGAGCTCAGCTGCTCACGTGTAACCGCTTACTACTTCTGGACAGCGTGTGGCCCTCAGACTGAAAATTCATGGCACTCCAATGGCAGTTAAACAATTTATACCAGCTACAAAGCTGACCTGCCATCTTTATGATGACAAAGTATCTTTATTTCCGCTTTCCCCCCACGTTTTAGTATGGCTGCTGTGACAGTCTCCACAGCATACTCCAAGTATGTTAATGTTAAAGGAAAAAAAAAAAAAGACTGTGCAACAATCAGGAGTGCAGAAGCACAACACGAAAGCAAAATGTTTGCAATTATGTCATATCCCATTATTTTGCACTTTAATTTATGGAGGAGAACAAGGCAGACCTCAGTGAAGGCCTGGGAGAGAAATATGTACAGACAATATAAAAAATATTTCAAAAACGCTGAATAAGCTTTACCCCCCTCTACAGTTATGAGAATAAAGATTGACATTTCCCCAAGTGGCTCTGCAATCTGCAAAAAAACTAAGAAAAAAATAATCTGCAAGTTTTTATTAAAATCCTTTTTACTACAGAACATCTGGAAGCTGAGGGAACTGGACTTTTTTAATCCAGAGAAGAGAAAGCTTCAGGGGGACCTAATGGCAACCCGCCAGTGCCTATGTGGAAGTTATCAAGATGGGCTTTCCACTGGAGCTTCAAACAGCTATACCACCAGCACCCCCATTAAACGTGGTTAATCCAGGCCCCCTTTATAACAAGTGGTGAGAATGGCACTTCTGGAGTGCAATTACAGGGACTTTTTTTAGCTGTCTGGACAGACAGTTGAGAAGATGCAGGGAGGGATAGAGCACCACAAAAAAAGTTGATCTTCCTTCCCACCAAACACATTTGCACAATTTTATTGCATGAGAGACTGAAAATCTGGGCAAGTGTATCGGAAGGTGGAAGCTCAGAGGAGAAGAGGCGGCAGCAGGGGTGTTATACACCTCAGCTAGAATAGAAAGTGTGTAAGGAATATGGAGATTTTTATTGTCCAGAGTGAAGGAACAGTGGTCACATACTCAAATAGCAGATCATGATGATGCAAGGCCTTTTAATTGCCATCTTTCTCACAATGTTTTCCAAAATGAACAATAATGTTCAAATTGGTTTAATACCAATTAAGAACTTAAACCTGCTACAGTTCGTATGAGACACTAGAAATTCACAATCAAGTTGTAACGACATTGAAAAAATGACAACTCTTCAGGTGTAAGCTATATAATTTATAATTTGTCAAAAATATTCAATACAATTATTTCCACAATTTTAATTAAATTGAATGTAGCTGGGTATTTGCCCTTTAAAGATCAGTACTGATGATCTTATTCTTACTGTTCTTAATTTCTTCCTTAAACATACTGCCAGCATTTAATTAAGCTTTGAGGGACATCTTTCTCATAGTTTGGTCATCACACTTTCATTAGCCACACTGCCAACTACGACCCTCATACTGCCTCAGTTCTTCTCCATTTCACCACACAAAACCACTCTCATAACCTAAATAAACAATATCAGCATAACACTTTACTATGATTATTCTCAAAGTCAAAATAATAATTTCAGAAGGTGTTCGGAGTACAATTACCAAGCTCTTTCCTTTAACTATATCACTTCTTTCCACCAAATTATTTGCTGTTTCTGGACTACTATTGCCAATGATCAAGTTATTCCTGAAACTATGGTTTGGGACAGTCCCTAATCCTGAGCAAAAGCAGATCTACTGTCTCAGAAAAGGGGACACGGGCATCCTGAAGCAGGTACAGGTCATGTCATGTGGCTAAGTGTAAAATACAGACAAGTCTACAACAGTGGCTTACATGTACTTTTAAAAGCTGTATCCCCCTCCTTCACTGTTGTTCTCTTCACCAATACATATCTCTCCATGTCTTCAGCAAGCAGGGATGCCGGACCCGTGGAAGACAGTCGGTAAAGGATGGAAATACATGGGAAGAAGTAGAGAGCTATGGATTTTTGAAAAAAAGATTAGAAGCATAACTCTCATTTGCTCTGAGAAGGGATAAATGACCAAATAACTATTCTAATCACTATTCCAAACACCTAACCAAAGATTGAATAAAAATTTGAAGAAAAGGCTGATTCAATCACTTAAGATTGATCTTCTTTTAAAGTACCAATCTAAAGCATGCATAGGGGAGCAAGCTCTCTCTCAACAATTCAGTATCCTTCCCACTTCAATTAAGTCCTGACTAATTTCCAAGTACTTTTTCCTGAGTCATCCAAGGAGTCCTTCAGATAAAAAAGATTTGACATTCCTGACGTTTCTAAAAACACTGTCAAAGCTCATTTTGCTCATAAAAATGCATGTACAGGGCAAAAAGCAGAGTTTTCCTTTTTAATTCTATTCCACAAAATGAGTTTCAAGTAAAGACAGGAATACTGTAGGGAACAATTACGTATTTAAGGCTGGACTGCAGATATTAAGGTATCTGTAATCTAACACCTCAGCAGTTTCCAGTAGTGCACACCCAAAGCAAGCAGGATACAAAAATTCAAATTTACTGAGAGGCAATGGGTGAGAAGAATCTATTACTATTGCTTGCACAAGATTCTTGTAAGCACAATTTAAAATGACTCTGAGATTGACTTGGGCTTATTTTTGTCTTTAACAGTGCCATATAAGAAGAAATCAAACCAGAAAGAGCTATGTTGCATTAACGTTAAGGCTTGGGCTGAAATTCCATCCTTAACTTGTTCTATTGTGTGTGGGTACAGCCAGGGCTTCAAACACTGGGTGTTCCCACATACTCCACAGCACCCCTGCACAACCGAGTGAATTAAGAATGAAGTTTCAGCTTTAACTTGGAATTTAGTTGCCTTTGTGGTTTTATGTCAAGCCTCCAATGCCAATTTGAGCATGTCCATGGTAAAGCTATGATAGTTGATGGTAAATTAGAATTGAATGACATAAAAAGGGCTCTAGAAGGATGCAAGTGTTTTCCTCTGCAGCCGACACGGCTAGGGATTAGCGGCCGACCAGCCACTGGCGTCTCTAAGCATTACCAAAGACTATGGTTTCCTTCTTGGCTTCCTGCACTGGAAATGCCTAAGGGCAACAACATTACTTCTTACAATTAATTTTCAGATTGATGTAATGAATGTGTTTATCAGTCTCTTCATTTAGGATGCTAATAAAGAATTCATGGTGTTCAATTTTTGGCTTTGATTTTTTTTTGGTATGAAAAATAGCAAGCTTAAGTCAAGTAAAAACCTTATATTTACTGTACCTTTGAAGTTATTTTAAAAAAATACATTAAATAAAAATGAAAAGTTACATAAATAAAACCTCGATAACGCTTACCTGTGATTTCTTGTAACACTGCTGATCACTGTGATGTGATTTTGGTAACACTGCTAAGCAAATTCTGCATCCATTCAAAATGTAAGTACTTGTGTACAAACTCAAATATTTGCAGCTGATGATGAGTCAGAAATGACTTAAAATAAGCATATACACTTATCTCTCCCTTAAATTTAAAATTATGCCTTCCACTTTCTTTCATTTTACTTTTTCTCCCTTTGCACAGAATTTGGTGGTTTGATATGCCTGCACCTTTTATGTTTTCCATCTTAATTTTTTCTGCTTATAAAATAGTCTACATTTTCCAGTTAATTTTTCCCAACATAATTTTTCTTTCTTCATTCTACTCTTTTCCACATAATCTACTTATTTTGCCTCCTTTTATCCTTTCACTGCCTTTCTTTCCTCCATCATCTATACACCTTCTTCAACTTTCCCTTGGAAAAAAAATTAAGCTATAAAACTTTTTTTTCCCCCCTCCTCCGAAAAGAGGGATCAATGCTGCTCCCCCCCCCCCCCTCCTTCCCTGATCTGGAAGAGTTAACTTGCACCACTCATTTTACCTGCTATAAGGATAACTAAACCGATGTGTGTAATTAAAATCCGGTTGGTGCCAGCAGGCTCCCTGGGAGCCTTAGGTTTGGATCCATTAATTCACACTAGATCTACAGATGGATTTAGCAATTCTATATCAAATTTCTGTAAGACTGATGAAAACTTTGCAGTTAACTTGTGTCATTATTGTATCTCAATTTCAACTCCATCCAATTTGAGATGATCAAAATACCAGAAAATGTAACTTAACCTCAAACCCTGCTGCACATGTTAACATACCCAGCATGCATGCTGAATGCACAGAGGATAATGCTTGGAGCTCAAGGTTTGAAAGTTTCATACGATGCAATAATTTACAGATGAAAAAGGGTTTTGACAAGAAATCCATTTGATAGAAATATATGACTTATAGAAAGCTCAAGATTGTAATATTTAAGAAAGCTTGTATAAGTATGTACAAAAGTAGCTTGTGCTTTCACAATAAAGAACGTGAGCCCTGTATTACGCAGAGTCTTGATCAAATGCACCAGTTACCAAAACCAAGATCAAGTTGAAGACATAAGATCAGAAGCAAAATGCTCTTATGAAGTGAATTGATCTGTATTACTTTTTTCAACATTATATTTTTTGACCTTGCAGATCAAACTGCAAGCCTGGACATAAAGTAAGCCAGGAAAGAAGGGGGAAAAAAGTACTGATTTCTGTTTGGAAATAAGTTCTAAGTATTTGAAGGACTGTTTAGCAATGCAAAACTAAATAAACAACTAGGTTACTAAAAGCTCTAACAGCCTTGAAATCCCTAAATATGAAACAGACAAAAGATTAAAATGCTTTCTCAGGAGCTACTTCTGAGACAGAGAACAGACGGTTAAGAAGGACAAGCAGAGAATGAGAATGCAATAGCTTTATGTCTGGCTGCTCTTAACACTGCTGAATATAAATACTCCAAAATTAGATGAAGGCCTTTCTATGCACTAACAGGTGCCACTCCCCTTCTTTCGTTCAAATAGCTGTTCAGACAATTCTGCTGTGCTAGTGCTAATTAGTGACGGTTACGTTTGAAGCAGCAGCTGAACAGTTTATTTGCATCTAAACCCCTGACATTTTTGGTTTTAATTTTTCTCTCCCACTCTTGTATTTCACTGAGTTCAGACTAGACTGGTGCACACAGAGCAGGTCTTCCACTGTTACTAGAACCCATACCAAATGGATATTAAACCAAATATAAGGATAATACAGAAAACAGTCTCAGTTTGTAAGGTTTATTAATTTCACCATTCAATTCTAGAAATTTCAGTCTTAGCAGAGCTCATTTTTAAACATAAACTTAAAAAGAAGTCAGAAACTAACACACTTCCACTAACAGAATATAACGAAGGCAGATAAGGTGCCCAAGCTCTAACAAGCCAGAGAACCAAGTTCATTTAACAAACCATACATTTACACCTCAACTTGCAAGTTATCACACCGCCCTGCTTACACATTCCTCTACCGAGGCTGAGACACTGCCTGAACACACTGGTGCAGAAGTACTAAATACATACCGAGCGGCAGGGGGACCACATAGACACCCCAAAGGCAACGCGCCCAGGAACCACGTTCATACAGCTTTCTCTGAAAGCTCATCACACTGCTATTGTACTTCACAGTCAGTGGATTTACATGAAAAATGTATTGTACCTACTTCTCACTGATCTTTTTCAGTCAATCACTGCACGTTAAAGTGCAGTTAAAATGTGAAGACACAAATACACTTACCTTTAAAGGTAAGAAGAGCTAGATATTTTTGAAAGATGCTATGTGCAGATGTGTAATCAATACTTGGAGCTTAAGTATTTGCCTCTAAAATCCCATATCATCTTTCTTTTTCCTCCCCCTTCTCAATTCAAGTGATATATGGAGTGTCTCTCAGCACACCTTCTCAGGAGGAGCTGGGTGAGGCTCTAAGCCATCTGAACTTTTTGCTTACCCTGGGCTTGCAGATCTTTAGGACTTTTCAAGTTAATAGGAGTTTATCTCTTACATGTGCTTCTGCTGTAGAAGGAAACCATATGCCCTTTTCAAATAGCTTCTTGCTTTGTTTGGGTATCTCAGATAGTAGGTCTACTTGATCTGTTCTGAACTACGTCAAGAGATAATCCATTTATTACATGGCAGTTCAGTTTAACTGCGTGCCCTTCAAAATGGAACTATATGTGTCTGAGTTTGAGAAGTACAACTTGAAACTGGGGGAATTTTTGTGGTCCAACTCATGCCAATGAGTGCTATATATTTACCTGATGCTTTACAGCTTTAAAAGCTTTTTACTGTCATAGTGCATGGTCCTGTAACAAATGTACAGACAGGCAAAAAGTTAATGGTTTTAATAGTAGGTAGTTGAATGCCAGAGCAGTTTTTGTTCTGAACCAGAGGACAAATGAATTCTGGACTCTCTGCTTATAAGTAAGAATTTAAAGGAGAAAATAAACTGTTTAATGGTAGATTTAATAGACGGACCTAAGCACAAGGACCTAAGAGAACACATATCCAAAACCAATACTGGGAGATGAGAAAAAGGGAAGATGATTTTCCAATAGGTAAAGTAAGCAATACAGGTTCAAGCAAAAATTAGAGATGAAAAGCTGAGGATTAGGGACGTAGATTTGATGCAGCAGTATGTAAGAAGACCATCAAGAGTTACGTAACAAAAATCCAAAGTGGTTAAATTTTCAAGAATTTTTTTTTTTAATTAAACAGATATATTGTGTTAGCATTTAATGGTTGTGCAAATTTAAATATATCCGTGTCCATGCATGAATAAAAGAGACTAGAAAGAAGATGGCTACCATAATCTGTGTAAGGGCTGAGCAAGAAGTGGTAAATACAATGAAATGGGAATTAAGATAGCAGAGAGTTCAGTGATAATGGGAGGAGGAAAGTTAAAAGAAAAAAAAAAAAAGATACCACCAGAAATGTACCAGAATTGGTCTTATAAGCTTTTTAAAGCAGCTTCAAACTGCCTCTGTCAATGGTTACGTACACTTCCAATAGTTCTGTACACCCAACGTTTGCACCAACGTGCCAAAAGCATTCCCAAAAAGGCATTACGTCAGCACGATATTTTACAGACAATATATGCGCTTCAGAGGAAACACTGTGAAAGAAACTGCCTCCCTGTCATCAGAGAAGACTGTCGCTCGCATGTTTTCAAAACACGTTTCAGAATGCCAATCTTGTTTAAGCGCTACTGTTAACATGTTTGCACATCCAAAATGTTTTAAACAGTGGCTGAACACATGGTGCCTTCCATAATAGTAGATGTAGAGCAGCCTTAGATTGTCGTATCACTCACTGAAACGTGCCGTGTGCCAAATATAATTACGCATTAAAATGCAAATCCTGTTAATTTTTAACCTAGGTACTTTGGACTTGCCCTGCCAGGGAATTTTCATCACAACACTAGGATTTCATTACAAGAAATACACCCTGTGTTGCAGTTGCTGACCAGGCGAACGCAGCACTGATCAAAACCAACCATGCAGCTGCAGAACCTATGGACTTACAACTACTTCTTTACCAAGGACAAGAATGCCCAAAGAAGAAATATCCCATGATTTCATCTTCCTGAACTAAGAACTGTGTTTCTGTATAGAAGAGTAAATACAACTCAAACCAAACCAAACAGGATGCCTACGTAAGGCTTAAAAATGTTTATATTATACTGTCAGAGAATGAAAAAAAAGATGAAAATCTTAAATATGCAAGCATCATATATGCTAGCTGTCATCGGGCTCTGTAAATGAGTGCTTCTATTGAGTCAGCCTGCAAATACTTTAAAAGAAACTTATTATGAATTTATTCAAATTTCAGTGTCTCCCTTTTTAAAGGCTTTCACATAAAGAAAACTCAGATAGTTCAAAAATGAGGTGAATCTTGGAAGAAAGTTCCATTGGCTGGTGCTCAACTGAGACAGGAGCCCTGAGTTTATTCTTCATGGAAAGAGAGATCTCCTTGGTCACAAGATGATCTACAAGGTGGTGCTTTAAGGCTCTTGTTTTAATCCACAGATGTATTTAATGGTATCACAGGTCACTGTACATCTTACCAGTGCAAATACCAGTTGTACACTGGTATGATGCCTTTACACAGCAAAGCTACATAAAAACATTCACTGGTAAAGGAATTAGGAATTTTACAGTTTGTGGTTTGTTGGGGTATTTTTTTTTTAATTAAAAAAAACCAAAACACAAGAAAAGAGAAGAGGGCATGCAACTACACAAGTGCTTGCTATAAATATTCTGAATTTAAAAAAAAAAAAATAATA
Source organism: Theristicus caerulescens (assembly GCA_020745775.1). Taxonomy (NCBI): domain Eukaryota; kingdom Metazoa; phylum Chordata; class Aves; order Pelecaniformes; family Threskiornithidae; genus Theristicus; species Theristicus caerulescens. The sequence goes on along the minus strand of CM036559.1, from coordinate 112,791,098 downwards.
AAATCACTATTTAAAATAAAGAAGAGCCCAAACAGTAGGCAATACTCAAAAAATATTATTCCTTTAAGAACAAATAAGAATCCTAGATGTGACAGATTGCTGGAAAGACAGGAAAACTGTGTTCAGAAAGAGTAATTCCCTTCGGCGATAATGTGAACATTACAGATCTGGATGTAATGTAATGTGAACATTACATCACATTACTGCTCCCCCAGAAGCTTGAAAATTTCCTGGGGGAAAAAAAATTTTTTCTAAGCTTTTCTCCAGCCCTTTTATAATGAAATTTCCAAGTTAAAGACACATTCAAATGGCAAAAAGAAACAAGGGGGACAGGAGACAGGGGGCACAGGGGAGAGAGGCAGCCAGATATGCTCCAGGTTCTTCTGCATAAGCAACCACACTGAAAACAAAGTAAATACTTAGCTGAATCTGTCACAATACACTCTTTACTCTACAACAAGTCTATCAGATTTTAAACCTCATTATTACCTATGTTACACCAAGATGTTTTCTCAGTTCTCAAAGAGCCTGTTACTTAAAAAGGTGCCATAAGTGATGAGGAGTTGACTGATTAGGTTGCCATAGAAAAAGACTACCACCACCAAACCTCCCAAAGCATGCAACAGCATCTGGGAAGTGTGAAATTCTTCACTTTAAATACAGTGAACTAACACTATTAGATAAAACTTCCACAGAGGTAAATTAATCAGACAATAAAAACATGTAAAAGAAAGAAAACAGAATCTCTTTAAAGCTTTCCTTTCTTTTTTTTTTTTTTTTTAATTTATTAACGGTTTAGTCACATAGATGAAAAATGGCTAACAAGTTAAGCTCTTTAGAAGAGGGGTCAGAGTTATGCTCAGAGGATTTAGCAGGTCCCAGAAGGGACCTGAAACAAACATCCATATGTCCTGTAAGATTAATATAACAACAAAGTCATTGTAACCACAGGAAATGTTTATACTGTAATTAAGTTGTAAAATTATATTTATTTCTCCATAAAGCTGCTGACTTCACTTCTAAACAAATGATTTGTTTTCTGTAGGAGTCCATGATCTTGTGACAATGTTATGTGTAAAACTTGCATGTCTTAAAACACACTATATTTACCAATGACCAGACATATTTTTCCTAGTCCTACTTATTTTTTTAAACTTTCTACCTATGCAGAATTTTTCTTATAAAGCATTTTCATTTGACACAGAGATTACACATCGGAAGACTGGATGAAGAGAGACAGCTAAGAAACCCATATGATGCACGGTTCTGCTGTGCTACTCATTGTCCAGAAAAACAGAAACCACAGTGAAAGTTTTATCTAAATTCTGATATTCTCATTTTCTAATTGAACATTTTCATCAACATCCTTTTCCAAAACTAAAACATTCACAATAAACTCAAAATACTCCAAACAGGAATTCAGAAATCTAGAATTCTGCTTGTTTAAATAGACATATTTACTTTGAACCAAGCATGCATTATTTACTCAAAAATTTGTGTAGGATTTTAAGTTTTCAATAAAACGCACCATACTCAAAACTGGTAAGAATGATCTTAAAAGTTCCAGCAGATTGCTGTGTAGATCAGAACTTTTAAAATCAGTTTTTGACAGCCTCTAACCGAAAAACCACAGAAAATTGAACGGATGAGAAAAAGCTAAGGGCACCAACAGCAGGTAACAGAAGCTTGCATTCATTAATTTATACACACACTTTATTTGCAAAGAGAAAATGTCTTACTACCTCTAAACTGGGCATCAAGGACGTGATTGTCCAGAACATTAGATTTACATCAGAGAAATTTTAAAAATCCCCTTTACATTCAGTCGTTTCATTAACAGTTATCCTGAAAGTTGAAATTAATTCAATATGAAACACTGTGAATAAGGTAACACTGACAGATATTTATTTTAATTGGAGGCATTGCAGAGTGTAAAACCAGTGTATTCCTGATTACAGCAGAGTTGTAACAACCCTTCATTTTTTACTAGTGTTCATAAATTCCATCCTCTAATTTTGAACTTTCCTTCTATAATGAAAGTTCAAGTATGTTTTCTCAATCCTCCCTTCAAAGCCCATCACTGCTGCACCTTCAGTGAGACTGCAAGGTCACAAAGCAGCACTACAATTTTCTTCTCTGCAGCATCTGAATCTAGCAAAAACCTGTACCTGGTAGGTCATCCATTTTTCTGTGCTACATTCCTCTGTACTGGAGATAAAGTTGTTTTCCGTCATCCTGGCTACACCTTAAACAGCTTTTGCAGACGTTGTAGTACCATTTAAGCAGGTCATCAAGCATCTGCTGATTTTCTTTTTCAAGACCTCGGTGGTTATCAGTGTTGCTTCATTTATCAAAGCTGCCATATTCTTGGAAGCAGACTATTAGCACAAACATTACATTTCTTTGGGAGGTCCAGAACTCCATCTGATGCAATTTTCTCTTCTCCTCCTCTTCAAAGTTTTTAAGATTGTCTTTATCTCAGACTTCTTTTGTGAAATTTTTTGACTACAGCATTTAATTCAAGAGGGACGAAATTGTGTAAAACTCAGACTGAGTCAAATTAATGCTATATTCCAACTCTAATGCTAGAGTCCAACCTCTTTTAACAAAAAACAATTTCTCAGACATCCTAAGAACTCAGGCATGCCTACATTTTTCAAAGACAGACTGCTTATTTGTAAATGTTTACAGTAGTAACTAAAAATAATGCAAGTTATTTTTCCCCTGCTCTGCTTGAGAAGATTCACTAGCCAGCACTATAATTTCACAATTTCCAAGTACAAATTGATGACTTGATTTCTAGCTAGTACTAACCGCCATTCTCAAAAACCAGATTCATTCTGGATCTGTAGCTGGACACCTATTCCAACATGCATTAAGTAAAAGAACATATTGAATCTTCCAGTGATTTTTTTAAAGTCTTGTAAGACTTACGCTGGAAATAACTCACACAAACAACAAAGCCAGAACGTTTACCATGCTAAACATATTTTCTAATTCAAGACACTGCTGAAATTCTCTATGATATCTTTTCAGAGAGAATGACTTTCATGTGCTAATTCACCATTTGCCACAAAATTTCAGGATGACAGACAAAGAGCCCAGAACAGGTTAAGAGCAAAGACCAGGCTAGTTGGACCAACCATAAAAATGAAGAATTGCTTTAATTTTAAAAATAGGGATATTATGTATTTATCTATAGCATCTGAGACAGTAATGCCATTTCTTTTTTACAGTACTCAAATGTGACAATGCAATCAGTATGTTATTAGCAACACCACCAAACAGCTCTTCAAATCCAACTCTGGCCTTTGTTAATTGGCTTATTACTAAGAGAGAAATTACTTCTGAACAGACAGAACAGCTCAGCTAAAGGTTTTACAATGTAACTCACTTCAAGTAAGTTTATTTCTCTGAGCCCCTGTTTTCCATGTTTTCCCAACCATCTCCTTACTGGAAAGAAAAAAGAGAGGAGGTAAGGCTAACTGGTGCTCCACAACAGCTTCAGCTTTTTAAGATTTAAAATAGGAAGCCAAACGTTCCCCTGTTAAGATCTTCAATAAATACAGTCGCACTTTGCAGAGAAACTTGAGGCAAATATCATCAAACACTAGGCTTTTGAGACCAACTGTCAGAGATGCTCATTCTGTTAAATCTGCAGGTCTGCCACATTTGCCAGGCAACTGCATGGAAGAAGAAAGGAAAAAGAGGACAATATACGTAGTTGTGTCATGTCCCCTCCACCGCCCCATTCTCTGCACATCTAAGACTCCTGCTTCTAAATGTCAGAAGATCACAGGTGCCCCATATTTGTCAAGAATAGGGAGATCCCATTTATTCTGCAACCACCAAACTTGAAAACAGTTCCGGGGCGGGGGGCGGAAATTAGCACTGAAGCCAGTAGTGAGATGGGTAGAAACTAGTTACAGAGTTGCTCTTGCTGTGCATAGGAAACACCTTGTTCATTTTGGCTGACAAGGAAAGAGAAATACACATTGCTTAGGTCTGTATCTAGGGCATGGTCTCAGTCAAGCTCAAAGTCTCCTTGCCAGCAGCTGCATTGAGGCAGGTGACCTCTGGGGAAGATCTGCAAGGAAGAACAGGGTCCCAGGGTACCCCTTACTGCAAACAGACATACCGGCTTGCATAAACTCCATAGCTAGCTTGGATGTCATCATGTCTTGAGATTTTATTGCTCATGAAAATTAGAGTGAAAATAGAAGTCAGTCCAAATAAAAATCGGTTGGTAAATTCAGTTATATTTAGATTTTTTTAATGGGGAAATCTTTGGAGGATATATATGACATTAAAGCTTATTCCATTATAAAATATTCATTTAAAGTAGTTACACAGATGCCCTGCTTCTAACTGCAGAAAGTTAGCACCCCTTTGTCCAAGGCTCTGTAGTGCTCCATAGCCTTGACTTGCCAGTCAGGATATTTCAGTTTTGTGACCTGTTAGCAGATATACAGGTTTCAATAGCACTTCCATTCAGAAAAACAAATAAATGCACACATATACAGTAGGACTTAAGCTCATGCTCAGAGCTGAACTCACACCTATGTCTAGCCCTATCTTGCAAGTATTTAGAAAACATTTAAATGTCTTAATGAATTTGGTCAGAGATGGTCTCAGAAGAATGGAGGAATGACTGCGCTGGGTCAGACCAAAAGTCCTCCTCATCCAACGTTTTTCTCCTTCCTTATGGTCTGTGCCTGCAAGGTTAGAGCATCTGAATGAGTCAGATGCTTTACTTAAGATCCAATAGCAGTGTGTCTGCATCAATTCAAGCATTGGCCATAAGCAAATGCTTAGGAAGGAATAAAAATATTCTCTTAGTATTAATCTATTTTGAGCTCAGGGACATCCTGAGCTGGATGTGGTTTCTATGTATTTAACTACCCTTGGTTATATCACTTTCTGGCACTTACCCAACATCTCCTTGAGTCCATGCAAACTTTTAGTGACTTTAATGACTTCTGGCATGGAGTTTCACACATCTATTGCCTATTGTGAAGAATTGCACAATGGATAATAGACCCTGGGAATGTCAAGTTCATGTCAAATTATATGCTAGTTTTGTGACTGAGGCAAACTTAAATATAGTTGATTATTTCTCTCTCCAGGATAGATATTTAACACTCACAAGTTTTTCAGACTCACAGTAGAGGTGAAAAAAACCTCCGTAAGTACAGTTTCCATATCACTTCACAAACTGTACTAAATAATAAGATGATATCACCACAATCTTTTTCCATTAATGACCTACCCAGGGACATAAAACTTTGCTTCTAGGAGAAAATGCTATTTCTTTATTCCACTAACCAGTCCTTTAAAAATTCTCTTTTACAGGCCACCTCTTAAGTCCTTTCTTATCCGTTTTAATAAACATTACTTAATAGCTCTGCACACTGCCAAAATCCATTATCTTAAGCTGTAAATTGATAGCTGGAAAAAAATGCTTGAACTTTAAGCTGAATAAAAGCATTGTGCTTGCTATATATTTTGTTTTCTGCAAAACCGCAGCTGCGCACTTCAAATTAAACTATACATGGTTTTACTCAAAACTGATCTATTTTTTTCACACTTCATTGATCTCATTGATCCAGGCAGAGCAGTTTTATGACTGCCAAACCATTTTTAAAGCAACATCTGAAGCTCTTCAGACCTGAGTCTAATGATTATATATGCCACTCTTCTATAGCTCTTGGAAACAATCTGAAATGATGTTGCTTTCAAAAGTGGGTCAAAAGCAATGTGGTTGAAAAACAGGTTTTCTTAGATTTAATTATTCAAGATTAACATTTTAAAAGATATCTTTGATTTAGATTTGTGCCTGAATTCAACCACTAATTGGGAGGGGTGTTAATAACAGAATACATTTTTGGAATCTAAACTGCAGAGATCCTCATCAGGAGACTGCTTCTTCCCACTGATTCCAGAGTGACTTAAAGACCAAGTTCCTCAGGTATCTAAAGGTATGTAAATGCAGATGAATAAAGTAGTATGAATCTCTCACAGAGTACCAGTTTATAGTAAACTTCTGCAAGGCTTTGAGTACACTCTGGGGTATCAGGACACACTCACCACAGGAACCTTAGATAAAGAAGCAGTTCTAATTCAGCACTGTGCCTGCAATGGCATGAACAGAATAACACATTCCCAGCAGGGCTCAAGTCTCCATGTTGGAAATTCTTGTTGGCCAGAGGTGTTTTAAAGTGTAGTCAGAGTAGTGCAAAACAGCACGGATACGACCGTTTGGATAGACCTTCCTCAGGACTAAGCAGGGAAGAGGCAGAGCTTGCTGCCTCTTGGTAATCAAGCTTGCTGAAAGCAAGGACCCATTTGCAAGGACCCAGAAGACAAAGGAGATTTGTGTGCAAGTATCTTTGTTTTGTCTCCCCTAGTTGCTTGAATTTTCTCTGTTTAAGTTTCTAGCTTTTATTCAAATAAAGTCAGTTTGCCCTTTTTGTGGAGCCTCCTACAGGAGAGATTTCAGACGGTTCCCTCTCAGACCATGCTTGACTTGCTGTCCCATCATTACATACCATTAAAGATATAGAATAATTAAAAAAAGGTACCACTGGCTTGACTTTGCTTCTGGCAAGTCACAAAGTTTTTAATGACCTGCTTTAAAGTGATTCTACCTTGTGACTGAGGCAAACTTAAATATAGTTGATTATTTCTCTCTCCAGGATAGATATTTAACACTCACAAGTTTTTCAGACTCACAGTAGGGGTGAAAAAAACCTCCATAAGTACAGTTTCCATATCACTTCACAAACTGTACTAAATAATTCTTTAGAAATCCATATTGTAAAAGTTGCTAGTTTAAAAAAAAAAGAGGAAAAATGTAATAGGAATTCAGTTCATATTAACTTTATCCTCAATCCTAAAATCAAACATTTGTATATATGAAGCTACTGTAAATACGATCTGGTTGCTGAGACCGTCTTAATATGCAGCACCAAGTTTTTCCCATCAACAAATTAATCTGCTGACAGTTCCTGGTCAGATGACTAAAAGCAGATTTCTGACATGGCAGAGGAACAACACTGGGAAGCAAACCGCTCAGCCTACAGAAGTCAACATCAGCTTTTTACTGCAAAAGTGACACCTTGCTTATGATACAGATGACAACGTCACAAAGAACCTTCTTCGTGACATATACGAAGTCTGTGTCAGCATTAAGCATAGAAAGGCAATATATTTGGGTTATCTTCGAGGACTACACTGGCAGTTTAGGAGCCATCACATAAACGCCCTAAGCCCTGTTCTAACCAATATTTTCATTAGTGACTTGGATGATGGAAACAAAGGAAAAGAAAACTGAAAGTAATAAGTATGTCTAGAAACCATGATCTATGAGGAAAAGCTGAAAAGGCCTTTACACTGTAGATAGCAAGGTTGCTATTTAATTTTTGAAGTCCTTCAAGTTCTGTTTCTGCATGCTGCCAGGAGCCACCTAAATCTGCCTTGCCATAAGCAAATCAGTGTCTGTGCCTATGCCACTCCACCCCAACTGAGATGAGTGAAGAGGCACTGTCACACCCCAGCAGTCACAGCAGCACCTGATCAGATTTTTGCTGACACACGGCAGCACTTGCATAGAGCTGTGAGATGAAGCAGCTCTCTGACCCCACAAGATCTCTTTAACATGCACACACATACTGCTATATGTCAGCAGTATGTATACGGCAGGCTCTTTGGTGGTCTGGAAGTCAGTGGGAGCTGAGAAGAACGGGTCAGCACTCAGCAACTTGCTTTAATGAGAGGCTACCTTCCAACTTGCACCAAACTATCATCCAGAATTAACAGCAGAAGCACTACTGCCATTCACACTGGTTTCATGTTGCTGTCTACAAAGCTCCCGGGCTTCGTTGCTCTCCTTCTGAGCTCCTCCACTCCCTTGGTAATGTATATGTAATGTATATGGAATTTGGGTGCCTGCCTTGGAGGTAGTCTATTCCAGTTTCGTGAGTATCTACCTAAAAAGTAGAATCACAACATTAAATATTGAGTGCTGGGCTCTGTTGTGTACCTCCAGAGAAGTCTTGAGAGAGAAATGGCTGCAGCACACTGAACACAAATACTACAGCAGAACCATCCTCATCGCCGCAGTCCTGTGACAACAGAGAAGCAGCTGGGACCAAATAACTCCAAAATTTTCAAAGCAGGATACCAAAATGGAAAAGGTTCCCAGGAGGAGTTAACAATTTACACCAACTTTGACAAGCTGCTTTCTTAAACATCTGTCCAGTGACCCATTGCATTTGGTTTAGAACCAAAGATGCAGATAGCTAAGTTCAAATCTATGCAGCAATTTTCTCCACAGAACTGAAGTCTATGGAGTTATCCCTTATATTATTCACATGCTGTCTTACTGCTCCTGCAACAGCTAGCTAGGCATTAAGGGGGAAAAAAGAAAGAAGAAAAAAAAAAAAAAAAAAAAGAGCTAAGCATCCCACCCAGCCAACTGCTGAATCCTGAAAAAAAGTTGGAGTTTTATTACTTAAAATAGTTTAATTGCTTTAGCATATTTTCTCATCTTAACTATAATTTTACCACTTACATAAACTCTGAACACCATATTCTTTAATATGCTTGGCTTTCTCACCCCCAGTTTTTTTAATGGAAGAACCAAGGTTGACAAAACAGCAAACGCTCTAAAACACACTTCCAAACCTATGGCATACTGTATAAGTGCATCATTATCCTGAAATGGCATTACAGAGGCACTAAACAGTCAGCCTTAACTTCTAATTGCAAGACTCTGAAATACAGAAAAGCACAGGCAGAATGAACATGTTCTTCCTAACACACAGCATGAAGAATTCGGGTGGTCCCCAGTGTACGTAAAAACAGTCTTAGCAGACAGAGAAGCATAATTCATAGACACAAACTGTGTGCCCCCCTCCCAGTTACAAGCTGTAGTAAGTCTGAAAACGATGTCAACCAAGTCACGAACCTTTAAGAAGGGAGGGAAGGGAAAACAGCTTAAAATGTCTGCCTTCAAATTTAAAAAATCACAGCTTTATCACTGTTTGTCATTCCCTTTAATTCTCTTTACAACAAATTTATGTATATTCGGTATACCAACAGACTTTCTGAAATAATTTATTCCAGATCCTTATCACTCTCTCTATGCAGTTCTAAATTGTCCATTTCTATTTCCCCATTTTTAAGATTACTCCTAATTATTAATCTCATACAGAGAAAAGGATACATATATCTGTTTTACGAGATCATCTTCCCTAATCTTTACACATAAAATACTTATCTTTTTTACTGCTTTTACACTCTTTCCCAGACAATATCTTCCTTGTGTGGCACAGTGACCAATACTATATACAGTATTCCAGATGGAGCCTAACACTCCTGTAACCGTATCGCCTCTTATTTTGTATTTTATCCCTCTGATACAACCTAGTAACTTACTTTCTTGCAGCTGTGCACAAGCCTCATGGTTTCAATGATTTTTCCACAATAACCTTCAAATCCTTTCCTAGTCAGCGTGCTGAATGATTGTTCCATTGCAGCACACACTATGTTTCCTTTGGTTTCTCGCTCCCAGACTAATTATTTTACATTTTTCCACAGTGAACCACGTTTGCCAGCTGTTGGCCCAGTCACCTAAACAGTTCTAAATCCTTTTATATCTGATTGTATCGTTCCTAATTCACTGCTCTGAATTTTACTACAAAAAAAAATGTGGTGGGGAGGATAAATCTCTGTGCACAAATATACATTACTTATATGGGGGCCATATGCATGTGATCAGTGTAATTTATCATATGGTTTTGCAATCTATCAGGCAGCTTTGCCCACCACACTTGCATTTTTCCAATAATCCATCTCTGCTGGGACTACTTCGAACACTCCACACTTCTGAGCAGCTTCATACAGCTGCCATGAAAAAAACCTGCCACAAAAAACCCCTTTTATATTCCCAAATGTAATCCTGCCACTTCAAATTACACTTACCTGAAGTTCAATATTCAGTCTTGAACAGTCTGCGATATTCTGTCTGGGATCTTTGACAGATTCATGGCTTGTTCTTGTGAACCGTTGAGCATGGAGGCGGGAACTAGGTTCACCAAACATCCACAAACTCTACCTATTTAAGAGACACCCAACAGCTGTTTCCAGATTCTATTTGCAAGAAAACTACCAGAATTTAAAATAACAACACTGTGCCTTTTAAGGCAATTTTTAGGAATACTTATAAGATTTTAATTTTCCTTCCTAATTATACTACTGACATAATGTTAAAGGAGTCTCTGCTCATCTCACGCCAACATCAACCCAGAACACTGACCAGCTCAGTGTGTGTATGTGGGGAGGGTAGATAAGCCACTTAAATTGTTAGCACACGTGCAACCTGGCCTTTCCATACATTTGCTCCTCCTCTAAAGAAAGTCCTAAATTGCCACTTCCTCATGAATTTTAAACTCTGGAAGCTTGATGTAGAACTTTGCACTGCATTAGTGCAACACACATTTCCATGTCAAAGCCTGTGGAGTTACAACTCATATTTTAAATGATGCTCTACCACCTTCTACCTCAGTGGGCAAGTCTCACCTAGTAGCTGAAAGCCTCCAGCATCACTATATAATCACCGTTTTCTTCCAGCGTGAAAGAACAAAGTTGAAGCACCTGCTACTCTTCAGGCTATCAAGTCAGGGAACATTTTACCCGTACTACAGCGTCTGTTACTTGCCGTGCTATCAGCTCAGAGAAAGCTTTAACAGAACTCGCAGGTTTCCATGACTTCTTCCATCCAATCCCTGTTCTTTGCCATTAATTCCTCTTTCATAAAACAATATCGCTGTTGTAGTTTTACACTTGAGACTATCAAAGACATGTTTTAGAGAACCATAAATGATATGTCTCCGATGCTACTCCTGTGGCATTACAAGAAAATTATTTTAAAAGAACTAGGTAGATCTAAAACCTGATATAAACTTGTACTGCTTTGCTGACAAAAATGGTGTGGGATATGAATTAGCTTTGAAGACTGCATGCAGTGGAGCACCAGTATTTTGCAGTGGAGCATCAGTATTTGGCAACACGCTAGTTCTACCTATGCTACAGAAATCCTGCAGAATAGTAATCTTCAACTCCCAAATTAAATGTGTGTTGCTATTTATTTATAGAAATTTGAAATAGCAGTCTGTGCTTAAACAGATTGAATAAGATACTTTAGAGGTTAGTTTCTTTAATTATTACTTATGGTTTCTGCCAGAAATCCATTAAGGCTACAGAATCTGAGCCACCTGACTATAATTCTTGTCAATTGTCTGATATTTGATGAAGCAGTTTTCTCCTGCGGTTTTTTTTTTAATTTCAAATAGGTTTTTTTTTTTTAAAATACGAGCCAACACTTCAATGTTTTATTAGAAATGATTAAGTATTAAGTTATAAGTATAACTTATCTCCAAACAGAAGAAGTTCAGCCATCCTTTATAACACAGAACACCAATGAACAGAGAAGTTGGCTGGTTAAACTCTCCTTTTCTCTCCCTCTCAGTTTACAAATTGCAAAGACCATTTTCTCTGGCAGAGGCACTGAAGTGTTGCATTAATGCCATTTTTTAAATTACTTATGATGTTAAATAAAAGTGCAAGAATTTCCAAAAAGGAGTTGAAAGTCATACTGAGGCAGAAGCCTCACTAGAGAAAGCTAGATATAAATTCATTTCTCAGAAAATGAAGTATAAGGAGAGGAGGTAGAGCCAGTAATTTCTGGCTACTGCAGCTAACAAGGAGAAATTAATTAGTTCGAGATTAGATTAAATTTCTCTTTGGATATTGAACAATAGTTAAGCAAGGTATGTCTGGGATGACAGACAGGTCCTAAGCTCACAGACCCCAGAACACCATTCACAGATCACTTTCCACATGCTCGTGACATTCCCAGATCCAGCCTAAAGAGTGAGAACTCTGCTACCTTAGACTCCCCTTGGCTTCAGTAGAGAAAGATGTGTGTGTGTCCTCATAGTATTCAGACACCTAAAATTTGATTTATCCTCGGATAAATCCATGTCTGACTTAACTAGGTGTAGTAAAAAATGGGACAGAGCACAGAAGTCGGCAATAACATTCATAGGTAGCCTATGGCTCGCATGAATAACTCCAACTGATGGGAAGGGCAGGAAACCTTTGTTGAGGAAAATAAAAATCACAAGCACCATCACTTTCTTGACATAACTCAGGAAAAAGACTGGAATACTTGGCTCACAGCAATCACAGCAGTTGTAGCTCTGCAGGCAGAGAAGAAAATGAGAAATGCCTATTCCAACCTGTTCCTGCATTAAAAACTAGTTTTGCTTTTCTTTATGGAAGTGTAAACTGAGGATGCATCCTAGAAGCAAGCACTACTCAAAAACCAAAGGAATAATATCAGGAATGAATGTTGTCGTCTACTTTTCAAATTTCAGTTATCAAAACCCTCCAGAAAATCTTGTATCAACTCCTACATTCATTATCCAGAGGAAAACAGAGAGTTTCCATTTTTCTGAAAGGTTTTTTTGGTTTTGGTTTTTTTTCTATTATTTTTAAGGTCATACACATGCTATATTTTCTAAAAGTCTAAAATAAATCATAGGGGTCAACATATAATTTTTCATATTTTTTTTGCTTAAAATGAAATAGTAGGTCATTTGCTCTTTTGTAATTCTTTTCCCTCACATGCTTGCTCATAAATATTCCCTCTGTCTTGGACTAAAAAGTTGTCTTCATTTTCATTATTTTCCCCTCTTTGTCTGGAACTCAGAGTAAACACAACTCTATCACAGCCATCAGCTGCAACTGCAAGCTAGACAACTAAATGTTTTGGATTTGACTGCATAGCTGGAAGTGTGAACGTGACCCATTATACCACTGTAAAAACCCATCTCAGCAGAATACGCAGATGATGATTGTCCTTCCAAACTTGAAGCTGTCAGTGGACTGACACAATTACAGCCTGACATTGCACACAAGATCACTGCACCCTGCTGCGTACTCCCACCCCAGGGACCCAGGCAATGAAAGGAAGAGACACCCACTGACAGATGGGTGGTACCACTGCTCGCTGTGCAACAGGACTTATCCCCATCCTAGCTGTAGTAGAAACCATGCAAACTGCAGACACTGGGTTGCACCCGCTGTTTCACACTGTGATTTTGTAACTATGAACAAAGTAGCTGTACAGATTTCAAGCTTCATATATGATTGACTTAAGGGATTTTTCAGGTCCAGCTACTGAGTGAGATTGTTCCAATGGTATCTGCAAATGCAGCGACAATATTCTGCTGTTACACCTATGTCACTATCAAAATAGATGAACTTACAGCTTATTCAGGAAGGAATTGACTGCTTTAAATAGGATGCTGTTGAAAGCAAAAAAATGGCTTTGAAACACCTCACTTACCAGGACATTGCCCTCTATCAATCCTCTAAAAGTATACCCAACTTCATCAAAGCATACTTACTATGTGTTTTTTTCATTGGAGAACACGCATTAGGATGCACCATAATGATTATTGTGAATAGTGTATTTTGTTTCCTTTTTAGTTAATCTTTGATAATGACAATGCATTTTCCCATTTTAAAATCTGACAGATTGTGCACAGTGCAGAAAGCATGCCATCCTCCAAAGTCCCAAGGGACAGAGCTAAGATTGACTTGCTCATTGTGTTTAAATTCTTTTCTGTAGCCAATTAACATTTTATAATGGGTGAAAAACTGGAGAGGAACTCCTTCTCTGTTTAGCATAATGACTTGCAAGCACATTTCTGTCTTAAAAAAAAACCCAAAACCCCTCAAAGAACCCAAGGAGCACAGTTAGGTAAGGTCAGGGGGGGAGAGGGGAATCTCCATTCCATCTGAAACATTTCTAGCAAAAGGAGAAAAAGAAGAAAAATCTAACAGTGGAGAGAAATAGAAGAACTAGGAATATATAGGCCTGGAAAGGACCTCTTAGATCATCAAGTTTAGTCCTTTGCTTATCTTTTCATAAACAACTAGGTGCATCTGAAAAAAAGTCAAAATGGAAAACACTGGGTGAGTTTACATTTGTTCAAAGTACAGTTATCTTGCATGGCTAAGCCTGGGGCTCCTGGTGACTTTATAACAAAAAAATATCACCTGAGTCATTATAGGACTTGCACTCTCTCTAGTCGCTTTGATCAGCAACCACATAGTTATCACCCACACTTGTATTTTCAGCATTCAGCACTTCATTTAAATGGCAAAGAACAACCATTCCTGCAGATTTATGGTTTCAGAAAATCTAGAAAAATGAAAGATAAGCAGAGCATTGCTTATGTTTATATTTGGAGACTTTCTTCAAAGTCATCAGAGATAGAAATGAATACTATAGAGTTTCTGCGTGATCTACAGGGAAGGTGCTTTGACTCTTCAGCTGAAAAAATAGAGATGGTGTTATATCACATCTTTTGCAACAAATTGCTACTTAAAATGTAATGAACATTTTACTATTTGAACACACTAACAAGCCATGACAATACAGCTTTCGAACTTCATTTCAAAGAACTTTATCCGGAGGAGTAAACAATACAAACTCTAATGGTATCAGTACTTGAAAATAAATCTCAGATAACCCTCACAATATAAGATGCAAGAAGCTACTAGGTTAAAGGAAACACGCCGAGGAGGAAATAAAGATCAGCTACCAGAAGTGGTATCAGGGGACAATTTCAGAATGAGATGTACTAAGATAAGCCTCTCTGTCTGCATCCACTTACAACTTAGGGCAGCGCTAGGGAGTCAGCCTTTTAACAGAAACAGTGAGCTATATATTTGAAAATTATTGGCATCAGGGTAGAATCTTTAAATGCTGAATTAACTCAACTACCTCAACATAGGCCCAACCTGACAGACGTACAGCATGAGTGGTAGCTGGACCATCTGAAGTGCGTAAGTGAAGCTTTTTTCACACTGGCAGCTACCACCCGTTAACAAATCAGGGTAAGTACAGATGCATGAGTTTGTAGTCCTGAATTTGAAGAGCAGGGTGCTGATGACATGAAGCAATGAGTCACTCCTGCAGATGCCCACAAAGTAGCACAAAGCCAGAAACTCCTCCTAAGACCACTGGTATCTGAGTTTCCATTGGTATGAATTTTGGGAACCCTTCATGTAGTGGAGTATATATTGCAAGACACTGGCAGGTCATTACTTGAATATTTTATTGCAGCAAAAAGGAAACTAAACATTTCTCATACACTGCAACAAGGAAAATTCCACTCTGTGATAGGAAAGCTAACAACAGACCATTTGTGATAGATATGACCCTGAGCATGAATGCTGAGAATGTGAAAACGAATTTTGCTGAGTTTTGCATATAGTACTTTGAGACTGGACACATAATGTGTCAGGCAGCTATTTCAGCTTTTCTATACTGGAGAGATTCTGCTATATCATCAGTCATACATTATGTTTCTTTAAGAACAGTGTCTTTATTATTGTGCAACCAAAGCAGAAAACCATAAATTTTATTGTAGCGAAGAGTTAAGTCTTCAATTACAAAACTGACAATGCAGTTACAATGCACAAAGTCTGAAATAAGAAAGTATAATCTGGAGATAAATTTGAAGCTAATCCCTTCCCTGAGCATCTGTTAAGCTAGAAGAGCTGAGATCCTGCCTCAAAAGGTGGTCTGCTCTGGAAAGACAAGAAGATCAAAGTCCCTTTTGTCCCAATTACACCTGATGGCTATCACGATGCTAATACTGTGTGCGAGCAAAACTTCAAAGCAGTCTTAAGGGCTCTTACTCTTTTTTTTTCTAATAAATTTAACAAAACTCATTGTGTTAGCAGTTTTGATTACCTCCGGATTTCTCTGAGAATACAAATCAAACAGTTTCATGTTACACATTATCTGCACAATCCTTTAAAATGCCCAGACCCTGCGCTATGCTGAGGTTTTTTTCTATCCATCTTCCAGCTTAGGAAATGAAGGGACCTATCCTGTCATCTGGCTTCTCCAAGTAGGGTTTCTCTGTGGTGCTTTCTAAAGCTTTATCTCAACTTCCCTATTACAAAACACATTATCTGTGTAATTTCTGTTAACTATGGAAAAGTTGCTGCACTTTTTTTTTTGACCTACTGGAAAAACAGGAACATACGATGCTGGGACACTAAAGAGAGTCCCCTTTACTCAAGAGAAAAGAAGATAAATTTATATGTATCTGTTATACTGAACACAGAATCTCTTTTTATATATCTTATATGTTAAATATCAAATTGAAAAATGAAAATCCATTTTTCTGCATTAATTTAGTTTCCATTACTAACAGTGACATTACAAAAGAGCCAGCATGTTTTAGTAGCTTCTAAGGGCCCAGTCACCAACTGTGAATTACTCTCCAAATGACTGTATAGTTTGACTAATTAAAATTTGAATGATTTAAAAAAACCCCTATCAAACCAGGGTAATAATACTTGAATTTTAAAAAAATTAATCTTAGGGTAAGTGAACTTCACACATGTTGGCAAGGAGCACCTTCTTTACTGTGCCACTAAGAGTTTGATTTTGAGCAGCACACCTCCATGGGCCCCATGGAAATGTGGAAACCTGCCTGTGCAGCTGATGAGCAAGAGCTCACTCCAACCTTGTCGTGCCAGTGGTTTCAGCTGTGGCGGGACAGCAGATTTTACAAGCACTGCAGGCCCTGCTTGGATTGTTCTCCTGTCCTGTGAGAGGAAACTGATCCCAGCCTACCAGGGCTTCACAGAAGATGCAGGCAAATACTGCGTATCAGAAACACTGCAACATATTTTTTCTGCTTTATTAATTCCATTCCTCCCAAGCAATTACTTGCCCAATAGGCTTTCTCATCTATAACTGAAGGTCTCATGACATTTGCAGTTTCTCCTAAATTTGTGAACAGGCATATAAAAAGTTATTCTCGTAACATCCCAAGACTGAACGTTTTGTTTATAAAACAAGGGGGAAAAACCTCTCAGGGATGGACTGAGACAGGCTTTAGCCCCATTAGTAAGAGATACTGCAAGAACTGAAAAGGTCCTTCCTCTTGCGCACTTATCTTAAGGCTTTCCAAATCCTGGATCAGAGTTAGGCAGGAGATGGTCTTACGTGTAAGGAGGCAATGAGGATGGGCAGATGCGCAAGGCTAACTGCCTGAGGTGGGGGAGAGGGGCTCTGTGCCAAAAAGGGCTCAGGAGAAGAGGAGCCAGAGAAGCAGCACACCTCACAGGTGCAGTGCCTCCCCAAATGAGCTCGACACATTTTTAATCTCCTGCAAGCGGAAAAAAAATTACTAAAAAATGAGTTCTGATGGACACATACCAGCGTCCCTGCCTCTGAAGAATATAGGAAGCTAAGTTAAGTAGGAGTGAAGAATAATAGCTATTTTTCAAACACACTATAAGAAGAAAATTGACAGGCAGATAAAGCCCCAGCTTGGAAAATTAAAAAATAAAAATAAAAATCAGACTCATGTGCCTGTCAGACACTACTGTGTTTCCTTGTATGTATCAAAAAAACATAGCATCATTTCAAATAAAGAACTCCAAGTGATTCATATCTTTTCCACCCTTCCCTGGGAATTGTTAGGACTCTTTTCACACATGACCACTATTTATAAGAATAATACGCTGTGCTCTAGCAGAATAAAAACTTACTAAACTACAAAACCTGGCAATTAATCATATTGTATATACAATATATTCTTTTCTAAAACAGAAGAAAAAAAACCATTCTGCTTGTCATCAACAGTAAAGTGAATCTCTGCACTGATTTATCAGTTCCCACTTTCAATATTGAAAGTTGGCCTTCTGAATGTTTGATAAAAATATTTGATTTAAATATTAAAATGTAAACTTGACACTGCATTAGCTTGAAAAAAAAGAATGTGTAGTGATGTGGAACACTTCTAGAAATTTAATCTCTCTAACAATAGGGACAAAATACACCTCACCACAGCAGAAACCATTTCATAATTTGACATTTCGGAACAACAGCTTGTGAGAAGTGGATGCAAACTTCCTACAAACGTAGCATCTCACTTTTAATGAACGAAAAAAGGACACTGGTTAAAGTCAGTTTAAGTAGATTTGTGATTTACTTCATCTTAGCAGAAGTTGTCTAAAGACCAGAAGGCAACTGTGTAAGCCCACACAACTGGCTCTCTAAAGACAAATTTCAGTACAGGAAAAAGCCATTGAGCTGTCTTTATAATTCACTCAAATTACTAATGGGATATTGTAGTTTCCATTATTTTCAGTACCCTACAGCAACATAGTTACTTTCAAAGGAAGTTTACTTAATTATTGAGTTCCATGGCAAGCTAAAAACACAGAAGATCCCTCCATTAAGAGTATTTTTTTAAGACATCAAAGCACATTTTCAAACATACACACTTTATTTCTGCATAGAGGCAAAGAAGCTGCATGTCACAGATCGTCTCCCTTTTCTCAGAAGCATCATTCTCCAGCACAGACCCATCAACTGGTGAACAAACTGAAACTACAACATTTGGTTTAGGACAGTGAAGGTGTGTGAGATTTCTTTCTGTGGCTGAGACAAGGAGAACTGGTTTTAATCTACAATATAAAATATCCAAAATGCATGCTATAAAAGCCTTTTACGCAGACTAACATTTATGTCTGTATCATGTTTTATTTTAAAATAAAATTGTGTCAGTGAAGTTCTTTGATCCTTTTGTTATTAAGAGTTAAACTTTTTGGCTGATGCCTTGCATACATTTCAAGCATGTTATGACTACTGTGCTATTTAACTACACAGGGATTATATGGGAATTATTACAGGAAGTTTGATCTTTAAAGGAAAAGCACAAACTCAATCACCTTTGTAGAATTGATTTTTAAGGTTCGGGTGGATTTCTTTTCTTTAGACAATTTTCAACCTACTGATCTTGACTCAGATTCACAGAAATGATCTGGCAAAACAAACTTTAATAAAAGTTAGTCAAGATTGAGGTGTGGCGAAAATTGCAGTGTAGACTTTTGTGCCAAACCAAACATCTGTGAAACACAACTAAACTGAATGCCAACATACAAATTTGTAAAATTGAGTATTTAACATTTCAGTTTATAGTCACAATTACATTAGAAACTAAATATTTTGTTATGTTTGTGATGGAATAGCAGATGCAACACACTATTTAAAGAAATATGTATTCTGATTTTACAGTCTGTTGATGATTCAGTTTATGTTACCAGGTTGTAAAAATTAGTGGAAGGAGCATGAATGCTATATATATATTTCACCTTTAAGACAATGTTAGTCTAATTGTCATCTGTAACAAAAAAAGGAAAGAGTAATAATAAAAAAAGGACAAGTACATTTAAATTCACCAATAACAAGGCTCCTCAAAAACAACTTCTTGTACACTATGGTCCCAAATTACGGAGGATTGGTTTATTGTAAATTTTTTTTGCAACCATTGGTCAGTTACTCCATCCATTGCATTAACATATTGTAAGAATGATGGGATTATGTAAAAAGAACCCTTGGCCCCAGCTAGAGATTAAGTAGTCATGTCACACTCTTTCTATTCTGCCACCTTGAAAACTATTTCAAAGCCATTCTAAATCCATGCTAGGGTTTTAAATACAGAGTGCTTTCAAAAGCCATCTGCAAAAGAAAGCATGCTAGAAATAAGCCAGCTAGCTATTTTAAAAATTTCTGTGATTATTAATCGTTAGACACACACAAAAAGCTTCAGAAAAGCTCAACTCTAACAACTATTTACAAAGTAATTAAAAAAAAAATCGGTACTTGATCTAAAACCATAGGCACGAATCCAATTTGATAGCTGAAAAAAGTAAAATATCAGTTAATAGTGCTCACCTGTTCTGAGCTGCATAGTTATCAGTATTTAAATCTTTATTAGAGGTTACTCCATGCCTGAAACTATACAAGAGCAGAAGCAGTGCCTGTAATCTTGTTGAATACTGATTAATCGGAAAGCAATGCTAAAAGTAAGAGAAGCCTTGTGACTTAACCTAACCTTCCCTGAACAGACAGGAACCAAAAGGTAAATCTTAAGAGTTAGCAAGAAAGGAATTACGCTAAAGATATTTCAAAGAAGAACAGAGTATCCAACTGATGGGTAATATATTGCAGTTTATTTGTTATTTTTTCTTTGTAATTTCAGATTTTAATAAAATGAACCGCCACACAGCTTATCTCCAGCAGAGCTCAGAAAACCAGAGTTATTTTATGGTTTCCACTACATCAGTACATGAGTGCAACGCACGGGTGGGAGTCACCTTCTTGGCATCCAAGACTTACTGCCAAGCAGTCGTCCTCTTCTACTATCACATCTGCAAAAGTCATTTTTCACACACCCTAAGGCATGGAAATCAGTAGTCCAATCAAAGATTAACCAGGTCTTTTTCTTCAAACCACAGACCCCTGAACAAACCTGCAATATGCCATTTCTTGATGGACCACCTGAAGAATGACTTTCTAGGTAACTGCACTAGCAAAACTATGCTATAACCAGAACACACAAAATTACCTTCTCCATCATCTGAATCAAAACCACAAACTTCCTCACTGATTTCTACTGCAGACATCAACCTCCTCCCTTCACCAAAACACCCTCTGATATACTCCTGCTCTAAGGTCAGCTTCCTAGGCACCAAAACAGACACGCAAAATACAAAACCTTGCTATTACAAGCAAAGAGCCCACAGCCCAACACACTTGCCTACATAAAACCAGTAACTTTATCACTTCTGCTCTGAGACACTCACTACACCCTAACCAGCCTAAGGATAAGCTCTGCCCAACAAAAATAATCCCAGCAGGAAAAGACCTTGTCTTCGAACAGGACACAGATACTGCACAGTAACCTCCTGCAGTACAAGATTTCTGCCTCACGTCCTTCCTGCAAACGTGCCCCTACCTGTCAAACTGCCCCATGCTGGAAACCATACAGGGCAAAAAGCATCAGAGAACAACCAATACATACTTGGAAAAGGGGGTATGACGGAAGCTGTTTTTCAAACCCCATTCTTACGACTTCTTCAGCCTTACCAAACTCAGTATCAAATCTCCAATAGTTTGTGGAACAGAACAAAATCTTGCAAGAATTAACCATCCTTGTCACTGTCTCCACAATAATCACTATAAATCCTCCCAATACAGATTCATAGTTCACATTTTCTAGATGAGTACACACCAGATGCAACAAATGACTTCATGGAGACCATAAAATGAACCCACTAACCAATGCACAGCAGAACAAACTCAAACAAATGAAAACAGCCAGTTGCCAGCAGACCATGTCTCAAAACAAAAACTCAAACCAGAACCCCTCTGTGTCTGACTTTTCAGTCTTGACTTTCAAAGGACACTTACAAAACATTTCCAGAAAATGAGCTTGCAAACTAAAATTTATCATTTTACTGTATACTAAATAGAACAAGGTTAATATCAACACTGGTCTTACGACTTACAGTCCTCCACACACCTATGGTTATGTTAACCACAGCTGTAACTCACTGCTTGCTTCTCTGTTCAAAGCTAGCCAGTAACATTCTCCCTGTCAACATGTCCCTCTGCCCTGCAGGTACCAATCACCCTTTTATCTTAATTTGTCTAACTGACATTTTAACAATACATTCAGAGCAACTGCTCTTCAGTCGTCCTTCATTTTCGTGAGATCAGAAGAACACCTTGTGTGATCAAGATGTCATATGAAAAAGTGGACAAAACACAGCTATACCATCAGCTAATGCACCTCTAAGTACCTATTATCATAGGCAAAATGATATATAGGAAGAAAAACAGTAAAATCTTTCTGTACTTGTCAACAGAAAAACTGTTTATCAATTGTGTTAACCATGTAAAATGAAAATATCACTGTATATGCTCATACACAGAATATGCTCCTCTGCTCATGAGATGAAAGTAATCCTAAAGATAATTAAATCAATCTACAATCAGGATGAAAAAGCAACAAATGAGGCTCCCAAAAATTTTCTTTTAGTGTAACAGGCCTAACCTACAACTTTTGCTTTAGGAACAAGGAGAATCAAGAACCCGATGGAGTTGATCACAGGTCTTTAACTGGAAGGACCAAATGAGAGTAGGGACCAAACACAGCTAACAACAGAACAAAGGATTTGTAAGTATAGTATTTAACAACTGGAGTCTGTCTTCTCATTTGATTTGAACATTCAGATTCTCTTATGCAAGGATCTGGTCATAGCCTGAAATTGTCTTTTGTCTAAAACAGTGTACTAACACACTTAAAATACAGTTTTGTAGTGTGATGCTTCAATAAAAAGCATTAAGCTGCCAAAACTAGAAACAGAATGTAATTATCATAACAAAGTATTCTTGAAAGAAAAATGTGGGTTTTAACAGACTGGTTACTCTTTGGAGATTTAAATCATATCCCAAAAGGCAGCAAGATACACAACCAAGTACAAGGTATTCTTAATTATATCTCAATGTGAACTGGCCTTTGTTCCTAAACACTGTTTTTACCACACAATTATTTTCATGTCAATGATGTATTAACATTTTTGACAAAGCAGGATAGGTGGACAAGGTACAAAGCAATAAAAAGCTATGTATATAATGGCTGTTCTGTAACAAAGGTCAAGTTGGGGAGCTTGGAAAAGTCTCAGAGTTCGAGACGCCTGGCTCAGTACTATCTGCAGTGTTAGCTGTAGTCAGTGAGCAGGCTACTGCCTGCAGCCCTCTCAGTGAGGTCTGTCCAATACAGGCAAGGCAGACACTTTCTCTCCTCTGTCACTACAGAATTACCATGTCCCTCCACTCTTTTTTTGTTAAATGCTTGAGCTGCTCTTTGTCCATTGTGTCGTCAAATACCACGGTATGCTGATGATGCACAAATTACCTTTCTGCCACTAACCTTGACTAATTCAATCCACAGCTCAGCCCCAATCTCTGATAGCCACTCTTGGATGCCTACCCATCTTCTTATGCCTGAAATGACTCAGACCCAGCTCCTTCTCTTTTTATATGAATTCTACTCCCTACATCATTCTTTGCACTATTGTTATCAATCCCATTGTTCAAATTTCAAACAAGGAGACATCATCTAGACCCATCTTACATGTCAGGCAACTACCTTTGCTACTTCTTTTTTTCTTTTTACATAGACACAGTTTAGGGAGGACTTTATCCTTTAACATTCAGAGCTGCCCAACTTCCCTCTAGGAAAATGACAGCTAAGATCATGAATTGTGTTGAATGAGTGTCGTCATCTCAACTCTTCAGCTTTCTCAATTTCTAGCATCTGGGCTACTTCACCTTTGTAATAACTACATTTTATAGTGTAACTGTTTTTCATCCTTCCAGTGGCACTGTTCTCAAACAGTCCAGTTTGTTGACCATCAAAGCCACAAAATCAAAGACGCAAAAAATTGCCTTAATTATTACTATTTCAGTCATAACTTAGCCTTCCCTCTTAGAATCACAGAATCATTTAGGTTGGAAAAGACCCTTAAGATCATCAAGTCCAACTGTTAACCTAGCACTGCCAAGTCCACCACTAAACCATGTCCCTCAGCACCACATCTACACATCTTTTAAATACCTCCAGGGATGGGGACTCAACCACTTCCCTGGGCAACATGTTCCAGGGCCTGACTAATCTTTCAGTGAAGAAGTTTTTCCTAATATCCAAGCTAAACCTCCCCTGGCGCAGCTTGAGGCCATTTCCTCTCATCCTATCGCTTGTTACTGGGGAGAAGAGACTGATCCCCACCTCACTACAGCCTCCTTTCAGGTAGTTGTAGAGAGCAATAAGGTCTCCCCTCAGCCTCCTTTTCTCCAGACTAAAGAACCCCACTTCCCTCAGCTGCTCCTCCTAAGACTTGTGCTCCAGACCCTTCACAAGCTTCGTTGCCCTTCTCTGGAAATGCTCCAGCACCTCAGTGTCCTTCTTGTAGTGAGGGGCCCAACACTGAACACAGTACTCGAGGTGCGGCCTCACCAGTGCCAAGTACAGGGGGACGAGCACTTTCCTGGTCCTGCTGGCCACACTATTTCTGATGCAAGTCAGGATGCTATTGGCCTTCTTGGCCACCTGGGCACACTGTTGGCTCATATTCATCTGGCTGTCAACCAGCACCCCCAAGTCCTTTTCCACCAGGCAGCTCTCCAGCCACTCTTCCCCAAGCCTGCAGCGTTATATATATAACGTATATATATGTACTTACGTGTATAATGTACTGATATGACTCTAAAAGTTCTTTCAGTTGTTTCACGACTCTAAAACATGCAATAAAACCCCCAAGTTCTGTTAAATAGCATCATCTTTACTCAGTAACTGCACTTAGTTCTCACCACACCATGTGCCTCCACCATTTGAGCTGAGGGAGTAATTGGTAGATTCAATAGGATCTTATCTTGATTGACTGAGGGGAATAAAACCCCACACCTCCTATTTTATGGACAGCAAAGGAACATACCAAGACCAGACTTCCCAGAACCTATACTCGGCAGAGACTGCCCTGCCCCATCCCCGCTGCCCAGTCCCTCAGCTGTTCAGTTTCCCCTTTGCTAATCCCTCTACGAAGCCTGCAGGTACCACCTCAGCAGATGGGTTTATCCTTCCATCTCCTGATGCGAGTCTGTCCCATTCACCTAAGACACTTCCCTGAAAGCGCCTGTACCTTCCATTTAATCTTCACTGAACAGTTTCAGAAAAATTCAGCCTAAGGCTGACTCCTGGCACAGAGAAATTCAGAGTGAGCAGTTACATTTTGACACTTGTGAACAACTGGAAACAGGCTTGTAAAGAAAAAGGTTGAGTAACCTTATCTAACAGCAAAGCCACTGGAGCTACCTGGAAACTGTAAGCATCTGCGACTTCAGAAGCCCATTAACTTTTATGTTGCCCCATACAAGTGCTGGGGCACAACTGTTGCCCCAGCTCCTAAAAGCACGCATATATGTGTCTGTAAGTATCTGTGTGTGGGTAGATACGTAAATAAAATTTCACAATTTATCTTGTCCTCTGTCCAAGCTAAATATTTATTGGCAAAAAATGTCAAGTATTTTACCACGTCATATGAGAACACCAGTGTTTAACCACGGAGGCACTAAAAGCGCATCCCATTCCATTTTCTGTTGGGTTTGATATAAAGCAAAATCATTAAATCACCAATAAATAGTTACCAGCAGATGAGGATACAATGCTTTGACAAACTCACTTCTTGCTTCAACAAAACATGGTTTTGTGGGGAAACACTTCTTTATAGTGGAGAGGTGCAAACATTACGGTGAACATTTCAAGATGTGGTAAGAGTTGTCCACACAGATTCATTCTCTAGTGTCTGCCAACACACGACATAAGTGGTTATTACAATCTTTCAGGAATCTCTGAAGAGCACTGTAAGTGTAATGATTTAAAAGTCCATACAACACTTAGCTACCTTACTTGATTAGTTGATAATACAACTATTGCTAACAGCTGCTTTACAAAATAATGTCAATGGAGACCATGCCTCAGAAGCATTTGCTTGCCCTTGCTGTTTCTTGGACTGCTGCTGTGAACACAGACAGAAGGGTGTTTCAGAAACATCAGTGATAAAGAGGCAGTTTCAAAATTAAGTTTGGTCCAGCAAATAAGTTTATTTGTAAAACACAGAATGCTCAAAATAAGCAAGACTTCTACCCTTGTTTCTGAGGGGAGTGCCTGTTTTGGGAGGCCAAAAGTAGTTTGCAGTTGGTCTAGCTTTGAAAAGCGAAGCCTCTACCCCGAAAGGGTGTCCAAAATACATCTTTTGCAGCAATACACAATACGCAATGGCTCACCACTGCCACAGGGTGGCACAAGTTTAATAATGTTTAACAGAATTCAAAATGCTGCAAGTGACGATGACAGGGAGAGTCCAATTACAGCTTAACACAGGCTATTACCTTAGTTAACTCATCAACAGCAGCTGTGAAATTTGTTATAAATTTTAATGATCAACAGCAGCTACAAGCAGGACCGGGAGGCAGTGAAACCACCACATTTCACAATATGTATCCACTTGGATCAGTTACTTCTACCAAAATATTCTAAATGTCTTGCTCCTAACTGAGCTTTTGCTCCTATTGACTCTGGAAAATGCTACCATGAAAAATAAAAAGACATGCTTCTTCAGAATAACCACCATTTCTTACTTCCAAAGGTCAAAAGCAAATAAATAACTAACTGATATACTCCACAAATTATTAATACTTTTGACAGTTACGTTACTTTGCAAAGCAATCATCATTGGTTTCAGTACTTGCCCTTTCCTGGATTAGATACATTTCATTTGGTGATACTGAAGCAGGAAAACACTTGGTGGGGGAGGGAAGAAGGAGATTAAATGGACTCAGGCAGGTGAATTTTAATTATTGGAAGAAAACCCGCACATATACAGTTCGGGATTTTTGTGTATGTATGTGTATATACACACACACTACTACATGTGTACTGAATTTTACCTATGTATATATACACACACATACAAATAGAGAGGGGAAACATCCAACACAGAGTATCATTTTATCACTTTAATATTTGAAGGAATAGTATGATTCACCTGAACTTCAAATTATTATAGTTTTTCAAGTTTCTTGTGAGTGTGCTCCCAACTCCATGGCAACCCTTCACCTCATCTCTCTAAGCAATTCAGCAGGACTGTTTGCCCACGTCAGGCTTCACCAACAACTTTAATGCTTCTGTGCAATCACAGCTCCCTAAATTTTCTTTTAGAGAAGAATTTAAATGCCAAAGAAGCTGAAAATGGATATTAAAATTTTCACTCAATAACTTATTTTGTGCTTAGCTCTGTAAATACTGACGTTTGGTGATGATAATTTAGTTGACAAGTGTTGAGGACAGCAGCTTATAGGAATACCACACACTTCGCCAGCTTTCTATTTCTGCGCTTTTTAATACTACAAAGGCAGCCTACTGCTACAGGTTGTGAAGAGAACATAAGACATTAAAGCCAAACATCTTTGACCCTACACCTCTAACCTAACAGACCGTGGTTTTATTAGACTCAGGAATACAGGTAAGAGCACTCAGTAGATCACAGCAGCTCAGAGCAGTTAAACACATGCAAAACTTGTTTAAGTCTCTTTCCATTTGACAAAACACTTACATCTGTGCTCAGCTTTATGGACACATTTATGCTCAGTTAGTTTAACCAGGACTTAAGGAAACAGGGATTAAGCATAATTTGAAGATCTCTTTTTCAAAAAAGTCTTTTAGCCTGCTTTCTTAGCTGAGTTGTGTTATCTCATTTGAAAACTAAGTATAAAAATGATACTCGGTGTAGACATACATATTGGTCTCTCTAAATTACATAGCCCAGAGAAATTCCTAGGCCACTTTTGCATTTTCCCCATATTCTGCATTCCGAGGTTAGGTCAGGGAGCATGATTTCCTGAGTCAACTTTCTGCTTTTTTATATTTGATCTTCAAAGTGACTGTAGGACATTTGCATTTTGTCCTACCTGCATTTTTCCACTTTTTGCTATCTAGTCTCTGCTCAGTTTTTCTCTTTAGTAAGCCAGGTGAAACTAGTATAAATCAGAAAACTCAGATGAAGTCAGTGGATTTATCCTGATTAGAGATCAGAGAATCTATTTCATTTTTATTAATGTATAAAAAAATTCAAGCCTGACTCATTTTGAAGTAGTACTCTGAGATTACTAAGTGCCAGCCTTAGCTACAACATACATATTTGGACAAGCAATGATGCTTTTATTTTAATATATATACACATACATAAATAGATACACTATTAAGGGAAGAGAGAAAAATAATCCTAATAGTCTTAAATGAACACATGGAAAACTAATTGTGGATTTTTAAATAAATACTGTAAGCCACTGTTTGAACTAAGGAGGGGTTTTTTTGCTTATATATTCCATTATTAAACTATTCAATTACTTCTAAATTATAAACCTGTTTCTTCATTAATGTCAAAAACATGGGAGAAATTGTAAGATTTTTCATAGCTGTCTGCCAGAGGTTTTTGTTGCTGTATGAGAGCTTTCTGCTGCTGAGGCGAGCTACGTCACCCTGTGAAGTTACAGCTAAATTCTCTTCCCTTGCTGCAGTTTTGAACAAGCCAGTGATGTGATCAGACTTGTGTCACTAAGCTTTTCTGATGAAACACATGAGGGTTTTCTTTTTTTTTTTTAAAAAAATAGATTTAGGACAAGTATTGCACATTCATGAAACAAGAAAAACACTTGTTACCATGCAGTAAAAAACTCTTCTACCCTTCATCATTAGGACTGAGAAAAGCAACACAATGAAAAGCTCCCTGAAAGCTGAGAATATGTATCAAAGCTATGTGAAACACAGACAAACTTC
This sequence comes from Theristicus caerulescens, assembly GCA_020745775.1. Lineage (NCBI taxonomy): Eukaryota > Metazoa > Chordata > Aves > Pelecaniformes > Threskiornithidae > Theristicus > Theristicus caerulescens. The sequence goes on along the minus strand of CM036559.1, from coordinate 112,762,749 downwards.
ACGTCTCTAATGTCAGAGACGCTGGATGTCTGTCTTTTTTGCTTTAGTTCTCCAGGGGGGGCTGAAAAATCATGACAGGAAATGCTGTAACAAAATCTGTTTGCAGCATAGTCGGAAGAGAATAGATTCTCTCTACCCTAACAATAAATCCTCTCTTCCCACAAATCATAACCCTAATCAAAATATCGGACTGACAGTTTTCACAAAGAAGGAAGAACAGATGCACAATAATGAATTTCTAATCTCCTAGGAAGCACAACACAACTGAAGAAAGCCAAAAATAGAAAGTCAGGCCATCAAGGTATCACCAGAGATGGTTATTGTTCACATTTACAGCAATCTTTCCCCAGATTCAGTAAAGGACTGAAGTTAATGGAACACAAGCGATTGCCTATTAAATTAAAAATAACTAAGTAAGAAAGGGTTTAGTGACTTGCATGGCCAATATAAAAGCATAATTTGGGGAAAATTATTTTTGTTCCCTCAAATTTAGACTTTCTAGAGAGAGTTTATTTTGTATAATGTTTCTAAATTTGTCTCAACTTTGAGGCTCTAATTTTTCATGCTCATCAAGAAACTTCTATAACATGAACCACCTCCAAGCAGACATAGGAAGGCATATATTGGCCTTTTATTCTTTCCTCCTCTGAGAACTGCCACTTTTCCATGAAGATGAGAATGCAATTACAGCATTGCCATTTTCTAATTAACATTATGGCATCTAAAGCTTTTAATAAGCAAGCTGATACAGGAATGCTCAGAGAAGGGAAGTAATTGCAACCTCTACAGTGCATGACAAACAGTAATACGATTGTCAGTTCTTACTTCAAATCAGCAGAAAAGCTTTGGCATTCACTTAAAAAGAAAGTGTAATAAATTGAAAAGCCCTCTCACTCCATTAGTTCATCTAAACAAAATATGTTAAATTAAGATTGTGTATTAACTGTTCTTCTGAATTCAACATTTATTTCAAACTGGAACAACATCCATGAACCAGTACAAATAATGCAATAATTGTTTACATGATATTTTAATAGAGAAAGCCAAGGTATTAACAGTCTTTTGTGACAGTAAGGATTTAATGCACTTCCTTTCAAGAACTATTTTTTTTGATAAAATAAGAGCATAAATAAGAAATCCTTCACAAGTAAGCCACTGAAGAGATTCCAGCTCCCCACCCCAAAGCATTCTTGCTCTCAAGTCAGACAGCATTTTACAGGAAAGATACAGAGCTTCCCTTTGAGTAAAAAGGAAAGAATGCCAATAATTAGCCACCCAGGAGGCATTTGTTTCACAATATTTTTGTTACTCCATGGCTTCCATTGTGATAGGATTTGTGAAGACTTACAAGCGGGCTTGGAATATAGCTTCTAATTCAACAATGCTGGCTTGCCATAAGTAACCCTCATTTGTTTGTCAGAAATCATCAAGGTCATTACATTTTCCTCGACACTTTCAACGGCCACAGAAAAGCTAGGATTTTATTTGTGGTGCACTCCAGAAATTTGAGCTAAAAACAACGGCAATTATATAATGCTTTTCTCACTTCCCTTTAAAGGGACAAAATTTGTTATTGTTTTAAAAATCAGAATAGAATACTTATGGCCTACTTAATACTGGCAGATACAAGTAACTCAGTAAAATGCTAACTGTGAAAGCTGATTTTAAAAAGACCTAAATATGATAACCTCAGATGCAAAAATCTCATGAGAACTCACCAGGATTCTATCCAAAGACACTGGAAAATACATATTACAGAACTACAGAAATAGGTGAAATGACAGAGATGAATAGAGGTGCTTTCTGTCAGGAACAGTGAAAAAAATTTCTCATTACCAAAACAAATAAAAGGTTCTCTGGAAGGACTATTATCGGTATATTTTTACTGTATTCAGGGTCACAGTCTGGAAGCAGAAAACACTGACATCAAAGCATGAGAAAGCCAAGTTATAGCCTACCGAAAAAAAACACAGTACAACTTTCATACAAAAATTTATGTTTCTAAAACAGGACAGGATTTTTATTTAAATAAAGAAAACGTAGCCCTTTTGTTACTGTTCTCAACAGGAAAGGCAGAGTCGAAGCAGGTAAGACAACCATACCGACCTATCCTCAATTAGGTAGGTGCTTCCTCCACGGCAGGCATATTACTGGGACAACGCAAAAATGCCATGGGAAGTTTCTTGTCTTTTTTCTCAGCAGGTTTTGATGTGAAAGCATCAGCAGATATATACGTACACATACATGTGTGTGTATATATATTTATTGATTTTGCTATATAGTACTCAAACACTTAGTATATGAATGTTCTGAAATAAATCACAACTTGGTTTTACACAATTTCATTTCAAATTTCTGATTTTATTAAAAATTAAAAAACTGCAATACATTTTGGAAGAATCCTTCACATAACCCAAAGTTCGCAATTTTATTTGCTAGATGGTTTCAAAAATGCTTATCTGCTTCAGAGCAAGAATTTTGATTTTTTTTTTTAAATCAGCACACATAAGAAAAACTAAACTATATCTCAACTGTAAAACTCCATACCTAGAACTTTAAGAGTATCAAATGCATCCTTACTCAAATAAACTTTTACTGCACTTTCTCTACTATTTAATCTGTAATGCACATGCACACCTAGTATTACATGAAAGAAGATAAAGTGAAAAGAAAAAACTCATGAAATTATCCTAACGAAAATTTGAATTTCATCAGTAGACATCAAATTTAACTCATCAAATCCACAGCTATCTGAAGTGGTAAAAATAAGTTACTACTGAGTCACAATTAGTAAGTCAACCACACTTCTGCAACTCCTGCTAGTCTCCTCAAGTACATACCTTCCGTTCTTGGGCCTAAACCAATTAAGGCTTCCCTGGCAAAGAATAACTTAATTCCTTACACTGGGCCAGGGACTGCAGTCCCCATCTATTTGATATGATGACCTAAGCAGGTCTGATTTACAGCAATCATCGTCTTTTGGAGGGAACTGATTTGCTATGACAATTGCAGCCACTGACCTAACCGCACTCTGAAAGTACCACTTAGAACAAAAGTCATTATCATTCGGAACAAAAGTGCTTTAAAGAACACAAATCTGTCTTCTGTCATTTCCAGATGATAACATTCCCATACGTTCTCAAATAAAGATGTTATTACACTTTAAACAGAGTGAGGCTTTGACATCTATCAAATTAATGACTCAAAAAAACCAGACCACCAAAAAGACACAAAGAACTCTAGAACTGATACAGACTCCAGAGAGAGAACAAGTAGAAAGATTCTCCTATCTATAAATCTAATGTAATTAGTTAAATATTTGAAAAAGGATAATTTATCCATTATCCTAATTTTAATCTACATACACTTCTTCCAATCACTATTAAAAAAAAAAATCTCTGTAACCACACATCTAGATTAATCTTAATTTTTTTTTTTAATAAAACATTAACATAAGTCTCTAAGCAAAGCTACAATTCTGCACACAGGGAGCCCAATTCTCCCTTCACCTTAAGGCACCTTCCCAGTTCTCAACAACTAGCAGCACCTCAACAGAGTAAGAGGACAATGGAAAGAATCTGTTTTAACAGAGTACATTACTATCATACTGTGTATATAGCAATTTAGGAAGAAATCACATGAAACTTTCACAGCTGTCAAATACCAACACTTCAGGTGTATATACTAGCATTTTTTCCAAACAGCAGAAGTCATACTAAAGTATGCTTCTAAATTCCTGCTCCATACCCTCATTTTTGAAAGAAAACAACTCTTAATTCAAAATTAATTATGCTTTAATTTGAAATGACTCCACTCAAAAACAAGCAAAAAAGTTCTGTTTCATATATTGGACTTAAAGAGAGAAATCTCACAAACTCATTCACCTCAAACAGACAAAAAACTTAGAAAAAACCATAATGAATTCAGGCAATTGACAGGCGAATCAAATTCTCTACAGTAAGACTACTTGTAAGTCCCAAATAAATTATTATTCATTCCTCCAAAGTCATACAGGCTTGCTGGGTTTGACTTGAAAAGTTGCAGAGCAATGGTGTCTGGCTAGGAAGCCACGCTCCGTGCATTTCTGTCCTTCTGCAAACCAGACCCTCTCGACACAAAGCTGGCAGCTGGCACGACCAGGGGATCACCGCTTTGCTCAGGCTCAGAGGAGGTCCATGTACTGCCTGCCTCATATGCCCCCCCCCCCCGTTGGCTGGTGTGGGAGATGGTTCAGGTAAAAATTGAACCTGGCTTGGGATAGTCCAGAGAGAGCAAGAACCTCAGTTCTTGAAAGACAACTGGAAAGAAAGGGGTAGGTTTATGCACTGCACTACAAGCACACACCCTTTCGAGGATGTACCAGAAGACAGAAGGACACCCACAGGAGGTGGAGGGCCATCTCATGCCACCAGCGAACACTGACATGCAACTACGCTGCAGCATTTGAGAACTTCTGAACACGTCAAACTCGAATTTCAAATAAAAAAGGAGACATTGAAAAAAAAAAAGAGCAAAAATATATTTAGGTCAAGATAAAAAGGAATCATACTCATTTTTCATTTTGTTTCACGTATTTTCATGCATAAGAGAAATATAAGCTTTGGGAAGTGGCTTTGCACTGCTGGAGCAGTTAATTCTTGCATTGCATATCATGGATTTACAACCTTAAACATGTAACACAGCTAACCGAATGGTGCTCTGCAAGGGTATTACACATCCCACCAAATGAGAGCTCTGAACTTCACATCAGAGAGATTAAAACCACACATCAGTACCAAACCTTGTGGTAGTTTCATAAAGACACAGAATTCAGCGTGTCTAAAAAGCCAGTAAATATTCCTAAACAGGAAAGTTTAAAAACTGATACCTGCACAGATATATAGCCATTAGTAAAATCTGCAGTTTTCCCTGAATCAATAGACTTTTTCAGTTTCTTTGCAACATAGAAAGTAGAAGAAAAAATTTCTTTTAAATTTTCACAGTGCATGGCAGAAAGAGATGGTTGTAAAATAGGTTTCAGCACTGAAAATTTGATGTCTCATGCATAGATACCATAAAACAAAGACAAGAATCAATTACATTAAATTATTTAATTAATAGTAATTTGTTCTACAACATTTTAAAATATGGATGAGACAGCCAATTATGCAGCTGCTAAACAGAACAACTCATTAAATAATTTAATTGGATTATTAATTTTCTAGTTTTGATGTAATTTACTTGTATGACATACAAGTCTGTGATTTATACTCAAGGTAGAAACTAATTTTGTGATTTGGTTGCATTTTTCTAGAATTATTACTTCATTTCTAGCTGTAAGTGTTTTATAAACACTCAGCTTCTGATTATTTTCAAGTACTAGGAAGGGCAAACTGACTATAGTACTCACATAAGAGGGGATCAATATGCATGCTGCTTTCAAATACTTCTTGAAAAAAAAAACCTAGGGAGGTTTGAAGTGGGACGTGCCCGTACTGCAATTCTATTATACAGGGACAAGAAAACGTAAGACAACCTCTCATTCATGCAGGACAAATAGCTGTGCCAAAAGCACAAATTACACCTAATTACAGGGTATAACTCTGTCATCTTTCTTTTTATAACCTAGCCGTTTACACACTTTGATTTTTGACTTCCATTTGGGTTTATTAACATCAAAGCTTTGTCATCACTTATCTGTTTCTACAGACTTTTTAACCTGAGGCAATAAATAAAAACTTCTTTGCATTTCAGCTTTTCGGATGCAAGGAAGGTTTAGTCTGCATTGTTCTTATGATGTTTCATGCTTATTAAACTTTCATATGTTGTTGTAAAGTTTATTGCCCTTGGCATACCAATCCTAAATGTACTATAATTAAACCTACTCTCATTGCATATAAATGCATTAGTACTATCCTATGATAAGTTTTATTCTTACTGTTAAGGCTATTTTTCATGTAATTACACTGTCTTGCATAAAAGTGTAATGGACAATTTAGTCTAATGCATTGTTTAGCTTTTTGTCAAATGTAAAATAGTAATGAATTTTTAATTAAGGTATACAAGGCTGCTTCTGTATATAAAGATTACAGCAAAAAAACCACATAGATGACAATGTAAAATAGTAATGAATTTTTAATTAAGGTATACAAGGCTGCTTCTGTATATACAGATTACAGCAAAAAAACCACATAGATGACCATCCTTGAAGAAATGGAGAAAGTAAAGTTAGTTTTAGAAGGCTAAAATAATCTTGACAGTCACGTTGAAGAATTCCTCTCAAATTCAAATCAGAGAAAGGTGAGGGACAGACTTCTGCCTGAAAGCTATGATTATACAAACACAAATATATTGTCTAAAGATAATCTGAAGATATCAACTGCTAGAACTCAAATTCCTACTAGAGCATTAAAAGGATATTTCGAAATAAAATGGCTCTTGAATCAAATATATTATGTTTGAATAATGAGAAAAGTTCATCAGTTTGACTGGCCAATGTGAATAAGAATCTTCCTGAAAGAAAGATTTCTACAGTTTGGAGCATTTTTTTGTTTTTAAATTCCCCCCTTCCCCCCAATGAAGAAAAGGCTTCCCCACTTTCCTTCTAAAAGAAGGTGAATTCAAGCAAGGGGCCATGTAAATGTAACTGCTGATGTTATCTTGCCTCAACTTGAATACTTGTGTTCCAGGCAGTCATTCAGTCAGAAACTTTTAGAAAAATACAGGTTAAGGAAACAATTTTTTTTTTTTTTAAATGCAGTTCCACCTTACTGTCAAAAGTGGGGAAACCTATAGCTACACGCCTTCAACCAGCTCTTCAAAGCCTTGCGATGATAAAAATTCAAAGCCATCTCATGCAATCTGCTTTATTACTTCATTAATTTGACATTTAGAAAGGTTTCTCTAATATCTCCTTTGAGTTTTTCTTTTGTGCCATCTGCAGGAGGACTCCAGTTACTCTCTATTTTATCATTCAGTTCACTACGTAAAAACCAGAAAGAAGAGCCAGACTCCAAGCAGGTCTCTAAAGAAACCCTGCTCAATATACCTTTTCATTTTGAGAACAATTCATTGACAGTTAATCAATAGCAATACTAATCCAATCAATTTTGCACTTACTGTACACTAGTTCTTCCCCAGATCACATTTCTCTGCATTACTTATGAAAATGTCACAAAAGACAGACTTATGAAAGCCTTTAAATAAAGTCAAAATATATGACAGCTGCTGCTTTGTTTCTATTCACAGGTTTTATCATAGAGAGAAGTTAAACTAGTTTGACGTTATTTATTCTTGATAAGCCCATCCTGACAATTATTCATCTCTTCCTTACCTTGCACATAAATAAAAACAGTTTGATAAACTTTTTTTTGGGGGGGATGTCAATATTAAGATGACTGCACTCTCTCTCCTTGACTCCTCTCCCCCCTTTGACAACTGGTACATTTATCCTTTCCAGTCCTCCAGTATTTAATCCATCCTGCACCATTTCTCAAAGATAAGACTGCTATTAGATGACTTAGGAGGTGATCTGGTTAACTCAAGTAGCAAATGTTGGCAGCACTGCCCCCAGATGAGTTAATATGGCTTTATCCTTCCTTCTCATATTTCCTATCTAGGCACCAACTGGAAAAAATCTCAAGAAAGGGAATTTGGAAGCCAGAACTTTTCCAAGGAGCAGTCTATTTGCCTCTGTACCCCCAATAAAACCACTGTAAAAATACTGCATTAGTCTGAAGTCATCTAAACACAGTAAGTTCCTTGTGTTTTGTCATGTGTCTCACCTGCACCTATATTCTTAATGACTTTTTTCCACTTAAGTATCCTCCGAAAATCATAAACTGGTGAGGTAAACCCAACAGGACTATAACCACCTGCACCACTTCTCCCCCTTACGTTCCAGCGCTAGGAGCGTACAGTCAGGTAGCAGGGCATTCGGAGACAGACAGTTCTGGTAGGAGCATATTGAGATCTGAACTTTGCTTTCACTTTGAAGGTGCTAATACATATAGAGACCTTCTGCCTTTTCTATCACATCTGACTGTATTTTTCTAATCTAAAATTGAGACAAAAATATTCACTTCAGTTTTAGCTAAGTGTTTCATTTCAACATTATAAATATCTAACACCAGCCTTTTCATTGGCTTCAGACAGGAGGATCTTTAATATTTTTCATAAAGCTTAATTTGCTTGACTTTCAGCATGTCTCACTATCCCCTCTGACCTTCTATGTAGTCAAGCTCCCGCTCTAGTCTTCTGGTTTTTGAGGTGCTTATATTTTCCCTTACATTTGGAGTCCTTCCCCGGAAGTTTCTCTTTCATGTTTGGTATTAAAATTCCCATTATTTTCTGTGCTTTCTCCATAACTGAGCTCCTATGCTCTTAAATCACACCTTTATTTAATTTCTCACAGTGTGTACTTGAATTTCAAACTAAATCAAAACTCTCATGCATTTTTTATTTATTATTTTCCATTCAAATTTATTTTTACATCTATTTACTGTTAGTCAAGCTTCTACAATGTCCTCACTGAACAAGATCTAGTCTACAATTAGCATATTCCTTTGCAGACACACAGCTATGCTGTGAAAAAACGTGGCAGCTGTTACACCCAGGAACACGCAGGCTTTACCATTATTATTAGCATTTGTTTGTCGGTTCATAATTGGGGAAAATGATTCTATCGTGATTTCTGTTAGTATCTCTTTCTCAAAGAGATATTTCCATTCAAATCCAAATAAATCCTCAAGGTCTAAAGCAGACTTTCTAATGTTATACGTGATGAGCTAAGCTTTTACTATGATCAGGAGAACAAAGAATGTATTGAGAGAGAAATATATTAAAGAAGTTTGGCTTCCTTGGCCTAGCAAAATGAAAGCTAAAAGAGAGAAAACTGTTCCATATAAAAATATGAAGTAGTGAGAGAAAGGTATCAGTTATTACGAAGAATTACGACAATTTTAAAAAATTAATGTGAGGGCAAAACACTGACCAGAAATAAAGGTAGCTTAAAAATAAGATGGTCCCAAACAACATGAAATTCTGGAAGTCTTCCAATTAAAAGGTTAGGAAAACAAAAGCTACAAGCCATAATGAGTTAAAAAGAAGGCTGAGCAATTTGTGACTTGAATTATATAGGATACCCTTACCTGCTTCAGGAGGGTTTTAGATTTGAGGTCCCAAAGGACCCTACCCAGCTTACAGGTTCCTAAAGATCTACTGATCTTTCCAAATTGTTTTATTTTTTCTACCATTCCCTTTCCCTCTCCCCAGTTTGTGCCTCATACACAAAAGATAAATTCACTGTGTACCGTTAGCTTCTCTTTCTTTACCTGGTCCAGTAGATCTAGTTCTATTTTCTTGACTCCGTGCTTTGGCCTATGGATATTGCAGGTCTCTCTTTTGAAACTGATACAGTGTCCTTTCATTAAGATCAGAGACTCTGCAAACAGGTGTTTCAGCTTAAGGAGGCTATTTTCCTTCCCTCTTTTCCACTGTTCATCACTGTTTTATCACCAGTGATATGTGCTAATGTAGTCAATTTTGCCTGAAGCAGGATGGGGAATGCTCACACAGTTTGGCTGCGGGGAGAGCAATTGCCAGCTGACGAATGGTGAAAAAATCATTAGAGGTGGCCACATTTCCAACAAACTTAGCACCGAAGAGAAAGTCTGCCCATGAAGTAAATCTTACCTACCTATTGCTTCTATATTTTCCTTTCTTTCTGCCATTTGTGTCTGCTCTCATCTCTTCCTTTACAGCTATATTCTCATTTGTTTTATTCCTTCCTCCAGGGTACAAAAACCAGGCAAAAAAATTTCTATGTCATTCTCTCAAACTTTCAAGTTCTTCCTTGCTCTTAGTTTATATTGGACCTTCTGTCCCAGAATCCAGAAGCAATTTGCCTCAGGCATTTAGTTGAGACACAACCATCAAAGAGTCATCTTCCTCCAACTGCTTTCCAATAACTGAAAAGCCCCAAATTTTCATCATTACCACCAATGACTTCCTAATTTTGTTGCATCTTTACCTTCCTTCTCTAAGATGTAGGAGGAGGACAGAAAGTCACCAGAACGTCTGCCTCTGACCATCGTCCACAACTTGCACTAGACTTGTTTCATCACTTCAGCAGAAATCTGGCAGTGTCATCTGGCACCACAAAAAGTAACTAAGAGACTTTCATCTCACACACATAGTATAACACTTCTTTTCATCTTGTGTCCACATATACTATTCTCATTCTGCACAAACACTACACCTTCCTGATTTCAAGTTTTAGATCCATTCACTTCTTCATATCTCGCATTGAAAAGTTTCCTGGCCAGGATCTGACATTTTGATTCAGGGCTTATTATAGATATTTTGCTAAACATTATAAATTTAAGATTTTCTGCCAATGGGAATTAAACAAGAAAAATCCTGATTATGAGTATGGATATCATGTTGCCTTTACACATGAGCTCATGAAGGCACAAACACTTGAGTTTAATTTTGGAATTCATTTTAAAAAAAAAAAAAAAACAAAAAAGCAGCAGATAAGGTTCAAAGATGAGCTACAAGAATGATTCAATCTTGTAAAACACATCTAGAGCTGAATCTATTTCCCCCATCTAAAAAGATCAGAGAGCAATTTATTTTAGCATTGTTCTTACCTAGAAAAATATTAAAGCTTCTTTGTTTTGACATGTATAATCTACAGGCATAACAAGACTAAGCAACAAAAAGATGAAGGTTTCAGATTGGGGAGGGAACATAAACAACTAAACAGGTGAACTGACAATAACTGTAAGAGCAATGAAGATGGCTTTCTCAGGCTCTACAACAAGCAAGTAAAAAATGACAAGGTGTTTAAGATCATAGAATCATAGAATCATAGAATTGTTAAGGTTGGAAAAGACCCTTAAGATCATCAGGTCCAACCGTTAGCCTACCACCACCAAGTCCGCCACTAAACCATGTCCTCAAGCACTGCATCTACCCGTCTTTTAAATACCTCCAGGGATGGGGACTCAACCACTTCCCTGGGCAGCCTGTTCCAGGGCCTGACTACTCTTTCAGTGAAGAAGTTTTTCCTCATATCTAACCTAAACTTACCCTGGCGCAGCTTGAGGCCATTTCCTCTCGTCCTATCACTTGTTACTGGGGAGAAGAGACCGACCCCCACCTCGCTACAACCTCCTTTCAGGTAGTTGTAGAGAGCAATAAGGTCTCCCCTCAGCCTCCTCTTCTCCAAACTAAACAACCCCAGCTCCCTCAGCCGCTCCTCATAAGACTTGTGCTCTAGACCCTTCACCAACCTAGTTGCCCTTCTCTGGACACTCTCCAGCACCTCCATGTCCTTCTTGCAGTGAGGGGCCCAAAACTGGACACAGGATTCGAGGTGCAGCCTCACCAGTGCCGAATACAGGGGCACTATCACCTCCCTGGTCCTGCTGGCCACACTATTCCTGATACAAGCCAGGATGCCATTGGCCCTCTTGGCCACCTGGGCACACTGCTGGCTCATGTTTAGGCGGCTGTCAACCATCACCCCCAGGTCCTTTTCAGCCAGGCTGCTTTCCAGCCACTCCTCCCCGAGCCGGTAGCGTTGCCTGGGGTTGTTGTGACCGAAGTGCAGGACCCGGCACTTGGCCTTGTTGAACCTCATACAGTTGGCCCTGGCCCAACAATCCAGCCTGTCCAGGTCCCTCTGCAGGGCCTTCCTGCCCTCCAGCAGATCGACACTCCCACCCAACTTGGTGTCATCTGCAAACTTACTGAGGGTGCACTCGATCCCCTCATCCAGATCATCGATAAAGATATTAAACAGGACCGGTCCCAACACTGAGCCCTGGGGAACACCACTCGTGACCGGTCGCCAACTGGACTTGGCTCCATTCACCACCACTCTCTGGGCCCGGCCATCCAGCCAGATGGCAGTATATACCTTGCTCTGCTCTTTCATGCCTTGCAGAAATAATTTAAGACAGGTAACGCTGGAAAAGATCATCACTGGAACTGGTTGAAGTGCTAAAATTCCTGTAAATCTAGAAGGCTAATGCAGACTAGCTGTCCAGGACCAGGAGCCTGAAACATCAAGCTTCACGTGCCTGAGCCGATCACTGTACATTAACGCTGATGTTAGATGCACTATGGCACAGGCAGCCTAAAGGCTGACCACGCACAGCTGGAACCATACCAGGCAGCTGCCTTAAGCCGTGAACTACCGTACCTGGGAGTATGCCTCTCTTGTGAGAGACAGAGGTCTCATATCCCCCTCACAAACAGTGCATGAGGGATTCTTTTGTGATAAAAATCACTGTTATCTTATTTTTGAGGACCTGAATACAGCAGATACTCTGTGTGTCTGTGTGTGTGTACATGCACAAACACAAGCACACTTACACAAAGAGCTATATATAAACAGCTGTACACAGCATTCTGTTAACTGGAAAATAATGGCACTGGTATAAACAAGCAGCTTATGAAGTACCTAGTGTTAAGTATTTGTGTGTGTGTGGTTTTTTCCCTCCATACTATGGAAAATTAAAACCCTTGATATTTAAAAATATCTACCTGCCTTCTAACTACCCCCTGAAACAGAGAAGTAAAATTCTATTAGTAATAAAAATTGTAGAATAAAGTGCAGAAAGAGAGAGGTTATATTGATACTATTTTTTTTATAACTGACATTTGGCAAAACATCACTTGAATTTTAAATGGACTCTATGTATATTGCTGTAGCATACATAGACAAGCAAATTGCATAAGTTTTTTTCACCCTTTTGTTCAAGGGAACCAGTGATTTCTCACTCCCAGACAATTTGTGTTTGAGAATATTTCAAGCTTAGAACAGCAACATACATCCAAGCACCAGCATACACACATCCCACAGAAAACACATACAGGGAGATGTCCCTGTATAGTTTATCCCTTTTGTCTTCTCCACTTCACTGTAGGACCAAGGAACTTATATATTTTAACTGCTATAATCTTACATCCTGAACTATAGACTTACATATAATTTTCTCCAAAGATACATACACTAAAAATAGCAAATGTGCAAGAAAATATGCTTGAAACATTACTTTTGCTGCATTATCTGTTCATAACAGATGAGGGTCTGGAAAACAACCTCAGTAACAATGACAGACTAAATGTACTTAAGGACCATAAAATATTAAATGAAGACACTAAACTGTATTTTGTTTCTTTGACTTCTAACAATGGGAGTGCATCTATTAACGTTATCCACTCTAATTTGATTACACCACTGTCATTGTTGAGTGGGAACTGCTGGAGCACAGAATTAACGATGGCAATAACAATTCCGAAAGTTATAAAGGAAGGCAGTAACTCAGGCCAAACAATACTAGAAAGAGAAGACAAGTGGAAAAACTAGAAATCATTGAGGAACAAAATATGCCAAAATATCAGAACAGATATTCAGAAGTGTTAGGACAGATCTCAAGGGAAATACAATGGGGAAATTAATTAATTAGACATCCAAAGTAATATGAGTAATAGGAATAAGTCAACAGTAAGATTCTATATAGGTAGAAAATTAGTAGAGAAATACATGAACACGATACACATTTTTGCATAAAAATTTTAAACACAGTAGTTTTAAATGATAAATAAAAACTGCAACAAAACATTGTATGGCACAAGACGGATACCAGAAACAAAAGATTTGTAGGTAGTGGGTAGCATTCATGGTTAAAGAATGTGACTAGAGATGTAAATGTCTGAAATTTCACAGGTCATAACCCTTACCAGCAATGTAAGTTCAGCCAGGTTCTTCAACTCAGATAATGTTGGCAAAAAATAAGCTCCACACCAGACTGAAATAAGGACAAGGGAGTTTGAGACACATGAATTTTCTAATGCCTCCCCCAAGCTAGGGCTAACTGTACACCAAGGAAAAGAAAAAGTTTCTAACAGCTGAAATCCAATGTAAATAAGCTCAATGTAAATTAACCAAGGAGGGTGGAAGGAAGTCATGCATCAAAGCAGACAGAAGTAAAAAAGAGCAAAGAAAAGGAGATGCTAAGCGATCTGAAAGAACAAAGAGAAGGTTCACTAGTGGTCACCAATAATACAAATTGCTAAACAATGTACCCAATGACTGATTTTAACTCAAAAATTTAATACAGGTAGAAAATTCAATTCTTTTGTTTACTCCTCTATTTAAACAGAATAGAGATGCGATACATTATTAAAGTTTTACACTACCAACTAATCAGGATCCACAAAGGTACGCTATTCTCAAACTGACCAGAACTACTGCAGCAGAGCCATGCAGCCACCTCAAGAGCTGATTGCTTCACAGTGAGCTGGGATTCCTTTCCCCACTTCTGATCAAACCACCCCCTAATTGAAACAAATCATCCCAAGACATATCTGGTTTTGAAGTGCTTCAGGTTTTATTCACCAACAAACTGTAGCATAGCAGCAGCAGTCTCATAGCTTTGACATTCAACAAAACGGTGCAAGCAACAGCCTGCTTTTAAGTATCACTGACAAAAAAAAAAAAGAAAAAAAATCCAGGCAAATTAAATAGAAGAAGTTGCACAGAATCATGCACAGTGCTAGAGAGGTAAGCTTGAGTGTATTTCCTTCCCTTCACAAGTTATGCCTTGGAATGTGACTGATAATCAGCAAATGCCAGACCAAGGAGTGCCACTGAAAGGGGAAACAAGAGCAATGCAAAAAGCATGCTTCAGGACACAGAAAAGATGCTTTACAAAATAAAAAAAAGAATGCATGGGCTGGAAAAAAAAATTAATGCATTCTGCAAAAGCACTAAGATTTCTGGGTATTGAAGTAATGGCAGCTAAATTTATAGATGGGTCTATAGACAATGACAGGTAAGTTCTTTTAGTAGAAAAGCTGTTTAAAGGCAGGGATTTTTCCATTAATATAATAATTTTCTAGCATACTGGTGGCCCTAATCCTTATAAGTACTTTTTTTTTTTAATATAGATGGTGACAAACTGGGGAAAAGAGGAAATCTTAGCATCAGAACATTACTTTTAACATTAGAGAACATTCCTTTCTTAACAACATGAGAAAATTGCTCACAGAAATTTATGGAGAAAGACCATTCACTCAACAACACGAAACCATTACTGACACTTACCAACATAAGAACATTATACTCAACAGAGAAAGCTCAAATTCTAAGAGACCCTTAAGAATGTATTGCCTAACGCCCAGCACAACTTGACAGACTAACTCACTACACTCAGGGTAGTGTGCTCACTGCTGTGCCTTTTCCTAGGGACCCCTCGGATGCAGGAAGGCAGCAGATCATGGGCCACATACATCTCCAAAATAGGATTAGAATTTATAATATATCCTTGTTCACCTGACTACACAGAAATGATCGGTTTTGCTTCCCCTACAAATGCAGATACATTAGCAAGGCTACAACTTAGCTGAGAAAGCTTATTGTTTATGTTTGGTTAACTTGACTTTAACAAACAACTAGGTGAACTGTGCTGTGCTGCAGGTAACCACAGTCCTTCCTGCCTTTGAAATCTTTACCAAATTTAAGAATTATTTGAACATTTCTGTTGAAATTACAATCGAAAGTAAGCATAATACTTATGGTCTTAGAAACTACCAGAATCCTGGTAGTGTAGAGCCTAACTGGAACCTATTACCTGCTTTTAAAAGGAGAACATGTTGGCTATTGCGCTTTTGACATTCACGGCTGGAGCCAAAATTGGCAAGTGCTGCCTAAAGCTTACAGATGGACAAAGGATCCTTTAATCCATATAAAGAAAGAAAAAAAGGTTTTCAGCACAGCATACAGTACTCCCCAATTCCAATGCAGCTGTTTCTTCATTTGTTAAATGCAATTAAAGACAAGTCAAACTTCTCCCTAGCATATCTTTTGCTGAAGGTTGTCAGCAGGACGAGTCATGCTATGGTGATAAACATGCTACTGATTCTGGGCCACCAGCAAGCCAGTTGAAACTTTGCTTCTGCATCTCTTGATTAGTCTGCAATTTTGGGATCACAATGTAGACCAACCTCAAGAAATCCATCATTTTCTCTATGTTGTGTAAAGAACACAAGAAGTGACCTTGTCTTGCAATGGCAATCTGCGCTGTTTCTTGCTCTAAGAAAACTGCTGAAGATAGGATGAAATGACTAAGCACATCATTATGTTCAACCAACCTGTACGGAACAAGTATATTCACAAACAGAAAGGAATGCTGCATAAACATCTGCTGTTGCATATTTCTGCAATCAGTTGTGCTAGATTTCTGAAAGATTTCTGTATTCACAATTCCATTAGTTATTACAAATAGGATTCATTATGAAAGGTAACATTCATGTTACAAACAAGCTTTTAATTTAACTTCATACTCAATACCCTTGAGATACTTTGCACTATATTCAACTGCAAATAGAGAATTTGGATAAAACATTAAAGTCTGTTTCTGGCTTCTATTTTGACTTATACTTGAAACATTTAAAAGAGGTAGCTATCTTGGATACCAAATGCTCAAAACCAATAAGAGATGGTTCATGACATAACCAGCTGTTAAATGCTGCCATTTTATGCTGTAGACACTAAAAATTTTTGCATTCAAGTGAAATCTGGAGATGTTCATTGAAAAGAAAAAAAAACCTGAAAGCCAGTAAATCCTGAGCCAAAGATGGTTTCTCCTTAGACTGCCAAACCACAAGTCACCAGAATACTAGAAAAAGTGCCATATACACTTGCCCAATTCCTCTGTTCTTCCTTGGCTGAGCCTGCATGGTTGTTCTCATGTTTTTGTGAGAAAAAGATCACTTCTCAACTGTGAAATCAGAAATGTGAGGGAGTTCAGTTAGCAGAGCATAAATTAAAAAAAACTTTGATACACTTCAGCTATATGAGTCACTTTCTTAAAATTATCAATAATCAAAATATGCCTTGCAGATAATTTCAGGAGATAGACTATTGTTAAGGCAACCAAGAACAACAATGAAACCCATCTTACTTATTTATTAAGTTTAAGAAAAGAAGGCTACCATCTAGTGTAACTATAATCAGAGGTTAAGAGAGGTTCCACAGGAGGCTGTATCGTATAGTACCAAATTCCAACTGAAAAATGTGTTTGAGGTTATAATGGAGGAAATAATACTGCCTCTACAAGTTAAGAACAGTTCAGACAACAGCAAGTTTTCACTAATAGTCTGGATAAAGTTTCTATATTAAATGAAAGATTAAATATTGTGTGATTTTCCACAACAAATAAAGGTAGGGCTCCTGTGTATTTGACGTCTCCAAGTTACTTACTGAGATCTAATGATATTTTTCATCACTTTTGCAAGTCTGGAAGTGCCTGAAAGGAATTGTTTTTACCTATACATATTTTCTGTTAAGATTTTGTTTTCATGTCTGTATTCGCAACTTGCCCCCTAAATCTGTTTTCTGAATAGCTGGAACATTAACACTGAAATAATGACTACCTGTGGATTCCATAATTCTAAATGTTATTACTCTGCATCAAGACAGATAAGTTGCAAAAACCAAACCCAAAAACCACAGGACCAGATACAGTCCAACAAGACTATTAGATTGTACATCTTGAACAGCATTCTAACACAAGTACTGTGGAATGGGAACACCATCTAATTGCAACAGCAGCAGCTCAAAACATTCCTATCTTTTCCCAGTACCTGTTCCTTTTATTTCAGGAAATACAATGTTAAAAGAATGTTAGAATTACCATGTCAACCAGTTCAAAGGTAAAGGGGCCAAATATTCAACATTAATGCAAGAGCCATAAAAATCCCACTGTGTACCTCCACCATACTTGTTACATTTATCATTTTTTTCTTTTTTTAATACCTGGCTAGATCCTCTTTATTTCAATTTATGCCCACTGTGTCTTGTCCTCTCCACCATTCACCATTGTGAAAGAACCTGGCTCTACCTTCTTATGACCTTCTCCTAGGCATTGGAAGGATGCTATCAGGTCCTCTTGAAACTGCCATTTCTCCAGGTTTAAGAAGCCAAGATCCCTCAGTGCCTCTTCACAGAGCAAGTGTTCCAGCCCCCAACCATCTTGGTGGCTTGCCACTGAACTCACTCCAGCTCGTTGATGCCTTCCTTGTACTGAAGAGTCCAAGACTAGAAGTGGTG
Source organism: Theristicus caerulescens (assembly GCA_020745775.1). Lineage (NCBI taxonomy): Eukaryota > Metazoa > Chordata > Aves > Pelecaniformes > Threskiornithidae > Theristicus > Theristicus caerulescens. Next base: position 112,744,643 of record CM036559.1, on the reverse strand, counting down.
TTCTAGATACGGTCTAAAGAATGCCAAGTTAAGGAGGATAATCTTTTTCCTTCCCTCAATCTACTGTTAATACAGCCCAGGATATTTCGCCCTCTTTGCAGCCAGGGCACACTACTAATTTATGTTGTTTGCTGTCCACCAAAACCCTTAGATCCCTTTCCATAGATCTGCTCCTCAGATAGTATTGCTGCAAGGAATTCTTCTTTGCATTTGTTTTTAGAATTTCATGAGGTTGCTGTTGTCCTGTTCCTCCAGCCTATCTAGGTCTCTCCAAATGGCAGCTCTCCATATCAAGTGGTTCCCCTTAATTTGGTGTTGTCTGCAAACTTGACAAGTGAATCCTGTCACCTCCTCTGGTTCATTGCTAAAGATATTAAACAGGACAGGTCCCAGGACAGACCTCTACAGTACTCCATTTTCACTGTACTCCAGGTCAAGCATGACTCATTAACCATTACCCTCTGAGGTTGATCATTCAACCATTTTTTCACTCATCTTGTCCACCCATCCAGACTGTAGTATCTTAACTTGAAGGCAAGAATATTGCCAGAGACAGTGCTGAAGGCCTCACAAAAATTTGAAGTAAATGGTTCCCACTGTTCTCCCTTTATCCACACATCCACAGGAAAGCCAACAGGTCTGTAAGCACAGCATCCTCCAAGCATAAAATTATATATATGTACTATATATATGTACTATAAACTATGTGGCTAAGAGTTAATATAATAGTACACACTACTGAAAACTGCAGAAGTTATGAAAGCAGAAAAGCAATTACTCGGTAGTTGAAATCTCTCAGTTAGATATGTAAATACAACACAACTGTGAGAACTGTAGTATTTTAAACACCATAAATTATTCCTTCTGCAAGCTGTCATAAAAAGTAGAAACAACTTTTGATGCAGGAGCAAACAGTTCACAAAGCCAGTTACGTCTTGAATCAAAGAGCCACTAATAGTTAACTGTAATATATTCATATTAAACCTCTTTGGAATAACAAAAAAATATATCCATTCTTATAAATTTCACAAAAGCAAGCTACATGAAAATGAAGAGGCTAGTTAAAAGGAGCACCTCAAAGGGTAAATGCTTGCATGTGACAGGGATCATCTGCAAAATGGTTAGAAGCTCCCAGTAAACACACATCACTTATTAAAAACAAGCCAGCATAAATAACAAAAAAGCCTCAGAAAAGCCAGCCTGATTAAAAACAACATTGGAGAAGGCTATTTTAGGTAGAAAAACATCTTTTAAAAAGTTGTTGTTGCTCCTAAACAGTGAAAATGGGTGGGGGAGGACTCCTCAAACTTTAGCTAGTTAACTAGAAATTGTAAAAAAGCAGAACAAAAATAAGTTTTAAAACCAACTTTCTAATAACTCTCTCAATTCGCAATTAAAACCTGTTCCAAGAACAAGCACAAAGATAAGAAAGAATCAGTAGGGTAAATATGTGATTGAGACATGAAGGAAGAGCTCAAGCAACTGTACCAGAAAAGCTACATTGACTTTTTTTCTTGTCCTGATGCTCACTATAGAAGAGCCGATGGAAGTTGCTGCAACAGTCTTTCTCCAGACAGGTAGAACAGAGAAAGCATTTTAAGCAATCACTAGCAGAAGATAATCTAGATAAAGCCATTAACGACAAGTTGTCAGAATCAGACAGTATTTACTCAAAATTTCCAGACAAAGTAAAATATGAAACCGATGATCTAACAACTGTGGTGTGAAATTTATTCCTTAAAACTACACTATAAGACAGCAATGACAGAGTCAAATATTGTAGCATTTAAACAAAAAATTAGCTTTCTGGGAGCAGCCAGGGAACTGTGGTACAGATAAGTCAGGCCTGCACCAAAGCAAACAGTTTAAATTATAACAAAACTAGCAAGACTAAGCATATGGATAAATATGTGGGAAGAGTCAACAACTTTTGTAGAGGGAAGTCATTACTACTAGAAGTACTTGACGGATTGATAAGCAGCTGCCTAAGTGTGATTTTAGTGACAGAACAGATTTGAGCTTTCAAGAAGTTTGGACAAGCTACCCAACAAAAGGTAAGGAAACTCCTAAACAAACCATGCTAACACAGGACAAAAGGGAAGGTCCTCACAGAACTAAATAATTTGTTAAAACAAAGCAAAGCAAGAGTGGAAATAAACAGTTTTTCATATGAGAGATTTTGCCAGTAGAGCTCCTGAAGGGTCAATGTGGTTCAGCACACCTAAGATCTAGACAGCTAGTTTTAAAAAAAAAAAAAAAAAAAAAAAAAAAAAGGCTAACTAATCATACAAAATCATTTGGTGTAATAAAAAATAAATCTGGTCAAAAGCTATAAATGACTGAAGGATAAAATTCCATGTAAATGCAAAAGAGAGCACATAGAAAAAGAAATTACACATGATGAATGATACCAGTTCTGTTAGTAGTTGAGGGGGAAAAATGGAATCACCATACATGGCTCTCTGAATCCACCAGCTAAAATCCCAATAGTGATCAAAAGGACAAATCTAAGGCTAGGATCATCAGGAAATTATGAAAGAATACAAAAAAAAAAAAGAAGAAAATCACTGTGCCACTAGCGTACTCACATTTCTGAATACTGTATGCAATTCTCATCATTCTTCTTCAACATCTTAAAAATGTGAATGCAGAGCCAGAAAAGATACAGAGAAGACAAAGACTATTACAGGTATGGGTTAGCTTCTAGATACAGAACAAATAAACTACATCGACCAACACAACAGAAACAGTTAGGTTAACTAGGTTTACTGTTCCTAGCTCTGAACCTACGATCAAAAGAATCAGTAAACTTTTAAAAGCTGTAGCCTCAAAATGAGAACATTAACTTCTACTAATTACCAAAACCAATTCAACTGGAAATGCCAAAAAAGAAATCATTAGATCAGACATGTCTCCCAGTTTAGCAATACAGCAAGAGAGACTGGACGGATGTGCTCAGAGGAAAGGTTAGTATGTTAAGTCCACGGAACAGAAAGCCAGAGAAAGTGAACCCAGTTATCAGAGTAGCCTTGAAATATGTGTGGCAGGAGGCAAGAAAAGCTTTCTCCTAACAGTGACATTACAACTTTCCAAAGTTTATAAACAAATATTTTCATTTATTTAACGCCAACTCAAGAGTTTTGCTAACATCTTTTACAAAATGGCATTGTCTGGTATATACCGTGAGTTGCACTGTGTCAAATACACTAACATCTCTGTGGACAGGCAAAACTGTGTTTTCAAGTTACTAACAAAAGCATTTAATACACAACAGGCTCTAAACACAGCTTAGGACTTGTTAGGCAGGACCATTTTTTTTAATATAGATAACTTGGAAATGTAATTTGAATATTGATATTTAATAAAGATATGCAAGATAAAGCACAATTCTAATGAAAACAGCATAGTCAGGCAGCCAAGCAATTAATATGAGAAATTAAGTGCATTTGCACACTTCTGCTCAAAGTGTAAGTCCTTCCCATTGCTTACATATTAATACAGATGAAAAACAGTTCTTGCAGCTGGTATGTTGGTATCTTTATTGCTACACAGCAGGGTACTAGTCTCTTGCAAAGGTAGACTTCTAGTAAATAGCTGTCAACAAGTCTATGCATGACTGAAGTCAAATTACAAATAGTAAAGGAACAGGTTTTTGAACTCAATGCCAGCAAAATATCATGTATCTAATCCATGAAAGAATTACAGACCTCAAGACTGCTAGTATTTTATTATCCATACCATTTACTTTTTGGTCTGCTCCATAGCTTTGTTTGAACTTATTAATCAATGGTACTTACCATTAGTACTTTACCAATAACAAGTCTCTATGTATATACAACAGGAAACATTTTTAAATTATCTATGTATTTTATTACATCTGCAAAAATTATAAATACCTAGAAATGTTACTAGCAAAATGAAATACGCCTCTAGTAGCAAGCAACTTGGTTAAGTCCTCTGAAATCTCTACATCTAATTTTTACAGTTGCTCATCAAGTGCAAGTCTTTTTTGTCAATGAGAAAAGATATGAATGACTGGAACTGTTTCCTAAGAGTAAAACTAGGAGTAAAAGCCCTTGCATTAAAAAAAAAAACCAAAACCAATAAAACAGACCCAACCCACACACCACGCAAACACTAACTTGCCCCCCTATTCCACAAGACAAGTACAACCCCAGCTTCATATTCTGTACTCTGCGTAAGAAAGGTCTTGCTCACTCCCAAGCGCACACAACACAACACGGCAGCATCAATGCTTCTTCTTGTCCTTTGGAATGACACGCAGCACCAATTTTGGCCATCTTTCTGCCATACCAGTTTAAAGCACTGTAATTACTGTAACCATGTACCCGTACTTAAAGGGGAGCTACAAAGAAGATGGAGACTCCCTTTTTACAAGGAGTCACCTGGTGAGGACAAGGGGTAATGGGTGCAGGTTGCTCCCAGGGAGATTCCGATTGGACACAAGAGGAAAATTTTTCACAATGAGAACAGTCAATCATTGGAATAATCTCCCCAGGGAAGTGGTTGACTCTGCTATGCTGAACACATTTAAGACTCAGCTGGACATGGTGCTGGGCCATCTCATCTAGATTTTGCTAGAAAGGTTGGACCAGATGATCCCTGAGGTCCCTTCCAACCTGGTATCCTATGATTCTATTAATTTTACTGATAATTAAAATGAAACCACCTACATATTAAATCTTTATTTAAATTACTTAAGCTACTAACAGCTTAAGAAAACAATCTACACAGTTATTTAAAGGTACTGAAAAAGGCATGTGCTACAATGAAAATTAATCTTTTCATAAAAGCACTATTACACAGATAACAATTTCTTGTCTTCTAACACAGCAAGAGGCATTTGATCAAGGAACGCCAGAGAATCACAGTATTAATGATACAATACAGATATTGATATAATATATATTAATTCTTCCATATTTAAGCATAAACACATTTTTTTTCCCCCATCTTCTAGTGGTTTTGAATGGATGAGGAACAGACACAGAAAAATTACAAATCACTGCACAGATTCCAGTTAAATCCATTAACTGTTGCTAGGAGAGTGAAGTAGAACAAGTGATTGTAAAAACAATGTAGGTTTGGGTTTTTTTTTAAAATACACACAAACCTGGTAAGAATCACTGTACTTTCATAAATAATTTTATGGGTGATGTCTCGAAAGCCCGCAATGATTTGTGACTTTATGTGAAAAACTAGGAAACAGATTTTGACCGTCTGGTCTGAGAAAACAATCAAATGATTAAGATGAAAACCCAGATCAAGAGGAACCAAGAGTGCTGCGTTAATCCTCCCTGGGTACCACATTACTCACAAATTCCACATTCCGTATATTTAAATATGGACTCCAAGTAAGGAATGATCACAGGCAAAAGATTTGAAGAAAGTATGACATGGAAGATTAATGGTAAGTAATGAAGACTATGTGAATGGTCTGTGAATGGCCCAACATAACACAGGATTAATGTGTCAGAGAACAGTATCCTCTCTCACAACTGCTACATGCCATCACATCACATAACAACGCTAATAAAATGTTAGCAATCATCAAGCCTTATCCTTTTTAAGATGCAGGCATCAAGTACAGACACATATGGACAGAGTAATTCAAGAAAAGCAAGAACGTTTAGTTTATCCCTGAAGTAAAAACATGAATGACATTGTAAAAACTCACTAATTTTTTTCAGAAGCATGACAATATTTAAAAGATTGAAGACCCCCCGCCCCGCCTCCCCTCCCCGTTAATTTACTTCATTTATATGCAGAAATTAAAAGCATTCTACAAATGAAGCAACTTCAAATGGTCAATATATTGTTAGGGATGGGAAACAGGTATCCCCAAATAAACACTCATGGGCCTGCCATACCCAGCAGTATTCAAGGAGCATAACTGCCTTATAACCAAAAGCACCTCATTCAGACAGGTAGCACAAAACTAGCTTTGCTGGTGAAACACCAGTGAGCATGACAGCTCCTACTATACAATGTTGGCCATTACTAAGCTGGGTCATAGTTTTGTTTTCTCTTTGATTAGAAGAAAGTATAGAAAGAAAGGCAATTAGCTGGGCTGACCAGTAGCCTGAGCAATTTACTGATAATGATAAAGTACCAATTCTTACGGTCTCTACCTGGGCTTTAAATAAAATAGTCATTTTGATTACAATCTGTATGTGTAATAGCATCTGAAAGCATTATTTAAATAAAGTTTAGCCCAGGTCTTTCACTGTAGTTTTGCTGTCTGGCATCTCTAACCCTACAGGTCACATGTCAATTAAGCAACCACTTACTAAATCAATTTTTCTTGAAGTAATCTTCAATCAAGTTTTTCTAAGCTATTATTTTTTCCACTTCAAAAGATTTAACACCAGAGATCAGAAGCTTTGGGATGCCACTCCCACATCAGTTAGCAATGTCCATTTTTTTTAATGATTTGGAAGACCAGAAGGGAACTTCCTAAGTAACAATTATGAATTTGGAGGAATACCAAACTACAGAAAGTTAGGTACAATGTGCATGCTTAAAATATCTGACGTGCTTCTAGTTTTTCTCAGGTATGAATGTTATCAACTTAGTTCAAGTCAAACATCAACAGAGTGTGCCAACCATGATGCAAGCATTTGATGTCCCAGTTAAAGGGCTTTTTTCCACCCTTGTGAGGAACTGGTTTCAGCACAAAACTGGACTCAAACGCCCATGTAAAAGCCCATCTCTCTCTCCTTCCCCTGCTCCCCACCAATACACACTAAAAGGTAAAATATTTATTTCTTATAAAACCAAGCAAATCCAATCACAAAATAAAATGAAATTTCAGAGGTTTTAAAATAAGCAATACCAAATGAGGTTCTTTTAACCTCTAGTGTATCTGCTTAGAGAAAGTAGTAAATTATTCATCCAGGCTTCATTTCAATGAAGTGTCAAGTCAAATGGAGCCTACAAAGAAATTACAGCAATATTTTTCCATATCCTGTTCATGAAATAAAACCAATTTAGCATTTTAATTAGCAAAAACCTTTAAAGAAAGCTTTAAAAGTTGATGTTAGGCAATGCAAATTACAGTCCTTGCAATTTTATTCATTAATTATTCTAAACCTGTTAATTAACCCCATAGCTAATGTTATGTCTAAATATTAATTCCTTAAAAGAAAATGGCTTCAAGCTAGTCATTAAAGCTTCTACTGAGGGAAGCCCAAGCTATATGGTACGTAAAAAACCCTAACACATTACAGAAGGCAACTAAACAGAATGTATATAATTACTTTCAGTGTCAACACAACGTAACTCTTAAAAAGTTAACACTCCTTTCCATTTAATATTTTGTGCGTATTTTCATTATTTATATTTAAAACACTTTGCACCTATTTACTAAGATACACAAGCCCTCATTATTCATTCTATCATAAAAGAAGTTTGAAGTTTATGGTTCTGTATACTTTCTGACCTGCAAATCACATAATGCTACATTTTGGTTGGTACAGCAGTATCTGTACAAATTAGTTGCAAGAATTTTTAAAAAGTTAATTGCTTTGGTTACTACAAGAACAACTTGAAACACATATTTTGGCTCTTTAAAATGATAGTCAGCTATACTACTTTCATAGAATCATAGAATTGTTAAGGTTGGAAAAGACCCTTAAGATCATCAGGTCCAACCGTTAGCCTACCACCACCAAGTCTGCCACTAAACCATGTCCTCAAGCACCACATCTACCCGTCTTTTAAATACCTCCAGGGATGGAGACTCAACCACTTCCCTGGGCAGCCTGTTCCAGGGCCTGACTACTCTTTCAGTGAAGAAGTTTTTCCTAATATCCAACCTAAACTTACCCTGGCGCAGCTTGAGGCCATTTCCTCTCGTCCTATCGCTTGTTACTGGGGAGAAGAGACCAACACCCACCTCACTACAACCTCCTTTCAGGTAGTTGTAGAGAGCAATAAGGTCTCCCCTCAGCCTCCTCTTCTCCAAACTAAACAACCCCAGCTCCCTCGGCCGCTCCTCATAAGACTTATTCTCTAGACCCTTCACCAACCTAGTTGCCCTTCTCTGGACACGCTCCAGCACCTCAATGTCCTTCTTGCAGTGAGGGGCCCAAAACTGGACACAGGATTCGAGGTGCAGCCTCACCAGTGCCGAATACAGGGGCACTATCACCTCCCTGGTCCTGCTGGCCACACTATTCCTGATACAAGCCAGGATGCCATTGGCCCTCTTGGCCACCTGAGCACACTGCTGGCTCATGTTTAGGCGGCTGTCAACCATCACCCCCAGGTCCTTTTCAGCCAGGCTGCTTTCCAGCCACTCCTCCCCGAGCCGGTAGCGTTGCCTGGGGTTGTTGTGACCGAAGTGCAGGACCCGGCACTTGGCCTTGTTGAACCTCATACAGTTGGCCCTGGCCCAACAATCCAGCCTGTCCAGGTCCCTCTGCAGGGCCTTCCTGCCCTCCAGCAGATCAACACTCCCACCCAACTTGGTGTCATCTGCAAACTTACTGAGGGTGCACTCAATCCCCTCATCCAGATCGTCGATAAAGATATTAAACAGGACCGGTCCCAACACTGAGCCCTGGGGAACACCACTCGTGACCGGTCGCCAACTGGACTTGACTCCATTCACCACCACTCTCTGGGCTCGGCCAGCCAGCCAGTTTTTAACCCAGTGCAGAGTGCACTTGTCCAAGCCGTGAGCAGCCAGCTTCTGCAGGAGAATGCTGTGGGAGACGGTGTCAAAGGCCTTACTGAAGTCCAAGTAGACAACATCCACAGCCTTCCCCTCATCCACTAAGCGGGTCACCTTGTCATAGAAGGAGACCAGGTTAGTGAAGCAGGACCTGCCTTTCATAAACCCATGCTGGCTGAGCCTGATCCCCCGGTTGTCCCGCACATGCCGCATAATGGCACTCAGGATGATCTGTTCCATCTACTGTTCCATCCACTTTCTGTAGAAAGAAAAGAATTCCATTGTCTGTAACTCAATTTTCATAGTTAGTTTTTAGTTTCAGAATGGGATACTGCTCTTCATTCTTCCTCAAATAAATGTTTGTTTTAAATCAAAATGCACAAAGAGAGACTGGAAGTTCAAAGCAGGAAGAAGGCAGCTGAGGATGCTCTTTAGAGGCAAGAGGACGGCAACACAAAAGCCAACTGGAAAAAAGAATTAGAAAATTCTTACCTGGGAAGAGAGAACAGTAGGTCAGAAGTTCCAGTGGGCGATTTTCCCACTCTACACTACACAAGAACATCAACATAAGATTCAGATATTTATTTTCTTATCTTTTTTTGATAGGATTATGGAATGAAGAGATAACAGAGTTGAGAAGAGATGACAAGCTATTTCTCAATGTTACTTTTTTTTTTCCCCCCTTAATGTAAACACTACTGCATTTGGTTTAGCTTCATATTAATTCCTCTTTAGATACCCAATACTCTAAATGCTTGGGAAAGCTCAGTAAAAGTTACTAGAAAAGTATAGTTAAACAGCTGGCACAGAGTAGTTCAACTACAATAACAAAAAATGTCTACTATCAGAACCAGAGGAACTTGCCAAAAATGAAGTGTGACTCTCCTGTTTGCACAATAGACTATCTAGTGTAAGGCATATTTTATACCATTTCACACTACTATTGCTGAATTACATCTATTTGTTCTTAAAAACTCTTTTTCTTCTCAAGTGCTTATGGCTCCCCACATTTAACAGGGATGAGCTTAATGTCAGTGCTAAATGTGTGAAACATGAACAGGGTTAGACAAGGGCTCTAACCAAGAAACACAGTGTTCATCAAAATACTATATTTAAAAGAAGTCTCTCCGGTGTTAGGGTGAGGAGCTATAACCATCACCAGGGTATAAGCTGGCAGCAGCTGTGAACGGCTATTTAGGTCCCATGCGTAAATAGCTTTGTTCCAGAAGCATGGAGAATGTTAAATGACAGCATCAAATTAAACACAAGTTTTTTGGACCTTAGCTTCTTTTTCAGCAAGGCTGTGGGAATGGAGGAAGACAGACATCAGTGCACTGCGTTCCCAATGGTAGAGAAGGAAAATGCCATCCCTTCCTATATGCTTTCCACTGTCCAGTGTTTCTAGTTCTTTGCATCCACAACTATAAACAATATTATGTAGCACTTAAAGTAGGAAGATTTTCTAAGAAGGCAGAAGTGAAAGGTAAATCAAACAGTTTAATTTAACAAGCTTAGCTTGTAATAGTACATCTTTGAATAAGGATTAATTGCTATCAAAGCATCAAATTGCTATCAAAGCAATTTTAAAAACAGATTTTGGCCCTTAGGCTCTTAAAAAGTGAATATAAACACTCGTGCTAGAATGCAGGTCATTTTATATTTTCAAGGCACAGCATCTCAATGAAGTGCAGGTCACAGTTACCTTGGGCATATTAATATCTTTAGATTAATCTCAGCCCAGCTTGACATTAAATATTTATCTGAAACTTCTTGTTACAGAACAGCTTTTTAATAACAATGAAAAGTAATCATAGCCATTAGCACGAAAAATTGATATTAAAAGCTATAATATTATAAACACTTATATTTTCTTAACTGCTTTCATAACATTTCTTTCTTATAAATGGGTTGCACACAATTAAACATACAAAGCTACAGTCTATACATTCAGGCTCGTTCTGATCATTCCGTAAAACAAGTGGCCAAATAATCCTGGTAGTCAAAAGACAACCTTGGAGGAATTCATTTCACAAAATGGTGTATGCTTGTCATCAGGAGATCTGAGGTAACCCATCTCTCTGAGCACACGAAGAAGCAGGAGGGCAACACTGCAAACATTTCTGAATGTCTTTAAAGTTTTTACTCTAGGAGACATAACAGGGAGTTGTATGCCTAATTCATCTTGTTTTTAAATGGCCAAGAAAATGGGAAAAGGTGGAAAATTAGGCTGGTGGGGAAAATGGGAATGATGCTTCTCAAAGGTTGGAGGATGTAAAGTTCCATCTTGGACACCTTTAGGGAGTGAGTTCTACTGCAGCACTTGATTACTTGCTAAAACATACAAGTGCCTTCCACTGATGAATAATTCCTCTTTCCTTCTGTTCTTCCTCTTTGTGTTCACAAAAATGGATCATACAGTTTTTTTCCTCCAGTGTTGCTATAAGGTAGCAAATAGCTGTAGTATCAGGACAAGCTGCTAACATGACAGAGAGGTTAAAAGGAAATAATTTTGCATGCTAACAGCAACAGCGCTTATAAATTAAAAAACAGATTAAAAAGCCATCTTAAGATGATTTGCTTGCAACCAGAAATTCAGAGCAGAGACAAGATTCCAATACCCTATTCAAAGTAACAGCAAGTTGAAAGATAGTGCCTGCATAGTAGATTCAGATGGGGCTACCCACGTCTAAGTGTTCAGAAATCAAACACTGCCCTGAATTGAAAAAGTGACTACCAAGGAGTTGCCTTGGTAATGAAACCGGCTAAGCTCTGTGTCCGGCCCATGGCAGAGTGGACCGCAGGGAAGATGAATTACGCAGAGGGCTCAGCACGCTCGGAGAAGGGATTGCACTTAATGCCCCGGAATGTGCCTCGGCAGAATGCCCGCGTCCAGCACCGCTGGCTGGAATCCAAGCAGATCCATTACCTTCCCTTTATACATCAGCTTACCACATGCCTCGCTGACACCACAGATATGCCTTTCTTCCTCCCCTTTATTTTTAACTTTTGTATCTTTAACGCAACTGAGATACATACTTCAGGATATACCATTAAGGAAAATTTTAAACCCAGTTTAGCACTTGGTAAATTATTGCGTTATCTTTCCAACTCTAATCTAATACTGTTTTTAAAACAGTCAAAATAAACTAACGATACAGTTCACACAGATGCTTACATGAGTTACATTGAACCAACAGTGCTTTGAATACCAAGTTATCTGTGCATGAACCTTTTAAATGCTCCATAAAAACAATTATTTTGACTCATAAAAACAATTATTTTTGACTCATAAAAACAATTATTTTTGACTCATAAAAACAATTATTTTTGACTCTAAGCCTCAGAAGTTCTTGGTAAACTGAGGATAGAGAAAAGTTGATGATACATTTCCTTTCAAAACTGATTTGTTTTTTCTTCAGTTGTGAGTATTTGCTGTATCCACTTATATCCAAATCTGCTTGAGAAATAGCATACTTTTGAAATTCTGTGCCTCACTTTCACTCTGGCCCTAAAAGAATAGTATTTTTATCACAGATAAACAATACCATAAGAATCTAAATATTTTTACTTTTAAAAAAAAAAAACCAAAACAAGACAACTCTCCAGAAAGCTTTTTCTTTTTATAAATTGGCCTTATATATACTTAATATAAGACTGGTTTTAAGTCCTGAAGTATCTGGACTGGCAGGAAAAGAGGATCACAGTTTCAGTACATCTGAGATTATTTTTGTTATTGTTCAACTTCAAAAAAACCAATCGTCCTAGAACACCTAATAAGTTGGTTGATAAGACGCTTACCTGTGAAACGAGAAATGCAAATTGAGCTTTGTGTTGTGCTCTATCCGGATCATGGATTTGAGCCTAAATATTTCATACCCCAACCTTTAGACTCTCCTTATTCTGAAAAATTACCTCTCCTCTCTCTTCTTCTCTTAAGCAGTAGAAATGTTTCTAATATTGTCAAAACAGACATATTCCTATGTTGTAAACTACAACAACCTGCTTTGTTTTCAGTGGGGAAAAAAAATAATTGGAAAAAAAACCTCTGCCAGTTCTTCAGCAAACTTACTACCACAGGAAAGTCTGAAGCTTGCTGTATTCAAATGCAGATGCCCAGGATTTCCTAGCATAGTTATCATTATACTCAAGTGCGGCCTTGTTACTTTTAACACAAGGCCACTAAAATTCCACACCAAACTCGACATTATGAACACAGCTATTCCCATGCTGATAAGGAGGAGAGAACTGGAGAAAAATGAATTGCAACACTACACCCCTGCAAAAAAAAAAGGGGGGAGCTTTTACTCCCCCAGTAAAACTCAACCCAGAATTCATGGCTCAGGTAACATACGCTTATATCTGTTTTGCTGCAGTGCATGAGAACCTTGTCATTAACAACAATCTCAACATACAAGACGCTGTACAAAAACAACAGACACAAAGATAATCCAAGGTTATATTTGCTTGATAAGTTATTTCCATGTAATGAAAATTCCTACCCCCCCCTTTTTTGTTTTAAACTTAAAATTTTCTCAAGTTTCTTCTGTGTGGGAAGTGATCCTTTCCCCGTTTCCATCTGGAGGAACTTGAAGGTCACTAGCCCTCAACAAACCAAGAAAATAAGCCATACGGAGCAAACTTATACTATAAGGAAAGGAGATAGGATATGAAATGGATAACCAACTAGGAATTCCACAAGATGAAAGAAGTCATCGGTTTTTACAGCTCTTTTTCTATTATTAAAGGCTTGGTTTTCACTGTGGTATGTAGTGCAACTTGGTATTTCAATAAATTTTCTCACCTTGAGATTTAACAAATGCCAAAGAACTAGTCAAGACTCTTGCTACTCTTCATTCTCAAGTCAAGGGTATACAAAGTGTATATATACATTGATCCTGCCACGTAGTTTTGTCATGAATACCAGCAAAGCATTTGATATCATTAAAGTCACATTATTATTCATAATACTGAGAAAGTATCTCAGCTTTCACTGAAAAATTTCTAGCCCTTACAATTCAGAAGTTTCAAGCCTGGAGGTTCAAAACCAATAAAAAGAATCCACATGATCTTAAATAAAAACCTTACATTTTCAGCCAGTTCAATTTTAAGGCTTGATTTATGATTTTTGAACACTTACGACCACTACATCACCCTACCATGAAGTTCAACTTGGTCTCTTGTCAAAGCATTGTTTTACCATTAACAGGTTCGTTATGTGGTAGGTAAATTGCTTACAAATATATATAACAGCAATTTAATTTCTTTGAATGTCAGACATTTCATGGACACTTGTTTTATGAATAACGGAAAATTAATTATGCTATTATATATACTTATTGCATTTTTGAGACAACTACAATAACACAGGGTGCTTTACTCAGTACCTTATGCATACATCAGTTCCAAAAATATAGTAGAGAAACTCTGGAGGAGAGCAGATCCACTTTCTCCTCCCCTGCTTCCCCTACTATAAAAGTATTATATTAAATAGAAAGATTGCAGGACCAAAACTGAATAAAGGACATTTTTACTGGAAAAGCAGAACTACTGCTTTTATGAACTGCCTATAGGGGAAGTGTCTCACATTCAGCAAAATATCTGAATATGAAAAATTATTCAGCTGATGTACAGACATGAGTGTTGCTAGCATGTTAAGTTTTAATTCTTATGAAACTACTCATGGAATCTGTTCTTTGCAAAGCATGGCCTCTAGGACCAATACCCTATCCACAGTCAAAAGCACATCACTATTGTCTCATGGCTACCTCAACATAACCTGATCATCATCAGTAACTCATTATCTGTCTATTCAAAGTTTACTGACAGAGAAGACACATTCTACAGCTTGGTGTGGTGACCAAAAGCTTGTGTAATCTTCCCAGTTACAGCAGCTGGTCTAATAAAGGATACTGTCTCTGTCAACTTTGTTTTGCCAAACACATTCACAGGGACACTAAATGGGCTAGAAGTGTCCCTCAAGCATGCAGTGCTGGGAAGCTTGACAATCTCCAGGTCTGAAGTGGCAAAATAACAGCCCAGATACGACCTCCAGGATGACAAGGAACACTGTATGCATGAAGTGTAACGCACTTCAAAGAACTGCAAGCAACTTCTAAATCCACTTGTGGTGGTCTAGTCAGATCAATTGGGTATTTCTGATGGCCAGAAGCAGATGTACATAACATGAATTTATAGAGGTGATACACAATCTCACACACGCTCTGCTAAACCATACGGAAGGGTCTGATTCCATCATATTAACACCACATCCAGAATTTAATCCCTACACAGCCTGGCCCAGAGCCGCTGGGTTTTTTTTTTTCCCCCATTACCCGCCACCTTCTAACTCTGTATTCAAAGCCGAGCCCAGCCCACCCCTCTGCTTCAGCAATGGAGGGAGCAGGAGCAAGCACCGCTACCTGCTGGCAAGCGGCAGTGCAGAGCAGCCCCACATGGGGAGTCTGCTGGTCCTGGAAGAGATGGAGGGAGAATGACCTAACCCGCAGGCTGCACGAAGGAGAGAAGACCCAGGACCCTCTGCACAACTCCATCCTGCAGTGTCTGCCGTGAGGAAGAAGTCCTGCAGGGAAGACTCCCAGATCACCCCAAAGATCTAATTAATGACCAATTAGAGCATGAAGAAGCAAGAAAGATGCCCCATTACTCCCACAACTACAGTCTCACAAATCCTTCCCCCAAAGGATTCAGCCACGTGATGACTCTCAGGATAATCATCCCGTTTGCTGTCTGTACAAATACTCTGCAATACTGGAAGTGGTACCTCCTACCACTGCCACAGAGCATGAGTGTATCTGTAGTGGAACATTATATACTGCTTTAAGAGTTTTACACCAAGGAATCTGACTACGAATCACTATTTCTGACAATACATCTTGATCGCATTGCTGGCATTTCAAGAAGCAGTACTGTCAAGGGGTCTCTTAATCACAAATTATAAAATGAGGTACCCACGATAAACATTCAGTAAACAGACGGCATATTAACAGATGAAAGTGCATTATTTTTTATAGAGGTGTTCACATAAAGAATCCGGTATTCATTGCTATACAAAGTCTGCTCAATTAACACATGCAACATTTCTGGTGCACCTAAATCTTGAGATTTTTCTTTACATTTTTCACTTTTGAGGCTGAAGTAAGAGCATTAATCTTAAAGAGTAACAATGCAACACCATTTGGCAATATGACATTGTCAGTTTTCCAAATTTAACAGCAGCTGGGAAAAAAGTATGTCAGCAATTTCCTACAATGTTTTTCTGGGAGATTGAGTAGGAACATTCCACACAACAGATATATTCAGAATAAAAGAAAACACTGTGTTCTAGGAAAAGTAATTTTATACACTTTACACTCTTTATTGTCCATGATGGTTCTTCAGCTAAGCTGAACATTTAAAGTTTTAATGGATTTTTTAAAAATCCAGCAGAAGAGCTGCTTTAGTTTTTGCTGGTTTTGTTCTCCATGTTAAGTCCTTCCCATAGGTCACAGCCTCCATGCTGTTACTTATGACCTTCAGGTCTTTAATACTCTTTTCAGGGAAGTTGCTGGAGAAAGCTCAAGAAAGACAAGCACAAATTTCTTTACAGAAGTGCTTAACTACAGCCCTATGTGAAAAAATGAACAATTATTTTTTCCAAAAGGAGAAATACTGCATCAGTAACACACACACATGCAATAACCACAAAGCTATAAAAACAAAGTCCAGCTCTGATATAATACAGGAATTGATTTACTTTGAATGGCAAATTAAAATACACATTTTAACTGTATATCACAAAATAGAGCATGCTTAGCTATTATAAATTAATCCCAACATACTTTAAGATTTTATTGAGAAGTTTCCATATGGGAAGGTCTGGCTACATCCAATTTAAATGAAAAGAGTTTGCAAAGCTTAAAAAAACCTGTCACTTAAGTAAAGAAAAAATAGCAGCATGCATGGCCAGATAATCTGGTGGAGGGCTAGAAGAAAATAATTTCAGGCAAAATAAGTCACAGCACAAGAAAAGCATCTGCGTGTTGTAGAGCTCACCCAACTGAGCTCAAACAAATGGAATCTGCACATTGTTTAAGTAGCTCTATTTCCATCACTCAGTTGGTTCTCACATGCTTAAAACATCCCTGGCCTAACCACAGGACTTCTGTAGAATCAGAATATGAAAGACGACATTTCTCTGATTGTAAACTTACTAAAACTTGTCCACATTTCTAAGTAGCTGCTGAACTGCACCATTAAAAAAAAAAAGTCTTCCTCTAAATTACATTAGTGACACAAAAATTTCAGGAAGACAAACCAGATCTTGTACTTGCCTGAAGCACTGAAAAAATGTTTTCTCTGATCTATTCATGTTAGCACCAAAACTCTTAAAAAAAAAAACCCCAAAACAAACAACTCTCCAGGATGTTCTGCTGTGGACACAACTCACTGCAGAAAGTAGAAAAGCTACTCTTAAGTGGAGATGGATCTCATGAAGAACAGTTATGCATTAAGAACCAGAAGTCCATCTAATGTGAACAACTAAATCAAGTATCAATTCTCCTCATTTGTTCCCTACTGAAAAGTACAGATTTTATATTAATGATTTACATTAGATAAAAGCATCTAAATTGCTCCGGGAAACCCTGGTTTTAAATTGATGCATGTTTTGTATTGGTTTTTTAGTCTTTTGGAGATTACAATATTTATTCCTGCTGTTTCACATCTTCAGCAGAAGCCTGTCATTTTTTACTTATTCCCAAATACAGCAGTGATACTACTGGATTCCCTTATGCCCAAGACCATCAAGCGTATTTTTCAGTACAAAAGGGTGCCAGATGTTTTATCAATCAGCTTTACTGCATCCCTAAGTAAGAACCATACTCTCATGCCTTCCCTTCAGGTAAATGAGCAAGGGAAAACATTTCATTTTGTGACAATTCCAGACTACTGAGACCACTGTCACTTTGCATTTAAACAATTTAAGGTTATAAAGTAAAGCTAAAAAGCAGTATCTTAGTCTCCACACCAAGTATGGTTTTGATTTTGCATTTCCTTAAAAACCACCGAATTACCAGACAAGTCCACAGTTGCTTCACAAACAAACCTAGAGAGAACTGGTACAGAAGCTGTACTGCAGCCCCAAACCAATTCTTCTGTCAGTTATGGCATTAAGCTCTGGTGGTCTTCTAATTTTCAAAGTTTTAGAAAAGGAGAGGCAACCATCAAATAACATGGTCAATACGTAACCATTAAGACTTTCGTACTGAAAAATAAAGTTCGTTTTGGCAACTTTCTGAGAGAATATAATACCATTACCAAGTCCGTTTCACCACGGTAAGCAATACGACAGCACAGAACTTTCCACTTTTCTCCTTGGCAAGATTTCACATCGGCGTGCACACGCAGACAAGTTCAAAGCCTGGCCTGACTTGGCAGCGTGCAGCTGTCTGCCTCTTACAGGGCCACCAGAAGGAGCCTTTGATGGAACTTCAGGCAGAATCCCTCCTTTAAATGCTGGGCATATCTGACAATTTAGATTAGAAACTTTCAAAATAAATCCCATAACTTCATTATTAACACAGTATTATATTTTATTACTGCATTCAAACAGTCTGTATTTTAAATATATTTTATATATGCATACTATTATATGCTTACTTATATATATAAAGTATAAATTTACATTATAAATATATGTGTATATAGCTTTATATGCAGTTCAATGTCTTTTAATTAATATTGCATTATAATTTGTTAGTAGATTATTAATGGCAGTATCTCCAGTAATAGGCATTATCAAAGAAAATGCCTACTTTTAAAAAAAGAAAGATTAAGAAAAAAAAATTATTTCTGGAAACACTGATTTCCTTCATTTCATGTAAATTTTTCATCTATGCCAGAGTTAGTCTCTGCAGTTTTTGTAGGCAGACGACAGAGTTTCTCTACTGATTTGACAAAGGAGCAAGGAAGGTATCAGCGCTGATAAGATAATATTTATTAGCTACATCTGCTATAACTGCTTTTTATAGACTCCATCAGTGCAAGACAGTCACTCTTGAAATTTCTCCTACCCTGAAAGGGACACAAACCTCGAGGAACTACTTTAAATCCTATTTGGTGTTTAAAGCTGACAAGACTCCCTTCTCTTGTCTTTCAGTTCATAGTGTAACAAAAACCTTCAGGAGTAGCTGTAAGGAGATACAGTATTCTGAATAGTAAGGAGACGTATTCTGAATGAGCATTTCACACAGTTTTATCTGTCATTGATCTTTGATGATTATTTTAGCTAGTGTCTTTCTGGAATCTTATTCAAACAAAATTAAGCCTGGTTATGTTAAGTAAACTTACTATAAGAACCACAGTAAAACGAAAATTAGACAACATTACAATGTACCAAAATTTAGTGACCTAGAAGTACCCAACGCAGAAAACCAGGAGACGGAATAAATAGCCTTCATGCTCTTGTTACAGCTATCACCAGTGAAGTCTATAGAAGTTTCTCCACAGCATAAGTTCAACTAGATTCTGAGTTATTTCTTCTTTTTCTGGCTACCTTATGTTTCCAAGATGCTGACCTGCTTGTTAGGAATAGCCATATTTAGCCAGCCATAGTCTTTACACAAAGGTCTGCAAGGAAGTGCAATACAGAGCTCTCGCGCTAATCTAGCAAACACATGTGAAAAACAGTACAAAACAGCATCAACAGGAGAATAGATGCTACTGCTTGTACACAACAGATCATTTCTTAAAAAAAAAAAAAGCGCTAATTATCACTATGTTCAAAGTTTTTAGGAAAAAAATCAACACAGCTTGCATCTAAGAAAGCAGATAAAAAAAAGATTATAATATCTATTTTGAAACTATCTAGAGCATTTACTGGAGGAAAAGTCTCATATCCTCAGTAAATAAATATTAGTTTCTTCTCTGGGATCTTTGTTAAAAATCAGAATATTATTTTGTGCAATTCTTTCTATTCAAAAGAGTATTTTTTTGATTTTCAGGCAAGCTATTTTCTTATCTGTTTATGTTTGTCCACTAACAAAAACAGCCAAAGACTCTCAAACACTGACCTTTTATTACATTGCAGTTAAAACAGTAGCTAAAACCACAACAAAACCATGCAGCTTAACTCACCCCATCTGTCCACATGTATCAAAGTGCCTAGAAAGCCTGTTAGATTTTATTTAATCACTGAAGTCATATAGCAAGAGTGAATTCAAGTAAAAGGTGACAGATCAGATGAAAGATAGTTAAATTTTAACCTTGACCCCTAAGATTACATTTGACATCATGTTGTTTTAGTATCAATGAAGACACCTGCACAAAGAATCTGCATGCACACAGAGAAGGGAATGAATGTAAATATTTTCAAAGCCAAAAACTTCAGGATAAAAATATCTCGCATTCAAAAAGCTGAAAAGGATACCGTATATTTAAAGTTGAGAAACAAATGCACATCCATAAGTAATATTTAAGTCTATAATTAATTATAACATCACAGTCCTACAGATTCCATACTCTCTATACCACATTCTATTTCAGGCACACAACATGACAATGTCTGTATGTCACTAATGCTGAGAATGATGTTTGTGATATATTTACTATCTCAGTTATTGATTTAGACTGCTTGGTGGATACCTGATACATACGGTATTTCCATAACACAGTGAAATACAGAATTAAACAAGAGGTAGCTAAGGTTACCCTGGCTGGCTGCACAAGAACAGTTTCAGAAAGACTTAAGTATATTTAAGGAAAAGAAAAAAAATAAGGGTAGGCTGAGCTAGCAATCTAATTCCAAAGAGCTCTTCTTGCAGAGGAAATTCCTATTTATTGATGCTTAAAAACTGGAGGAATATTGTTTTAAAATGCATTTTTTGAACACATACTATTTTCATAATATTTTGGGACTATTAACTGAAAAACTCTTTCATTCTTGATGAATTAGGAGGCAACAATGTTATTAAGGCATTTAAACGTAATTATATTGTAGTACTTCATTTTACTTCTAGGTCCACGATAAAGAAAAAACTTAATAGGAATATATTCACACAATACACCAGAGTTAGAAGGCACATGCATGAATTGTATTCAACTGTCTCTTATGTAGCCATAGACTATTTATTGATATCTCAGTCACGAAATAAAAAATTGACTACTCATTTCCTGTTCAAAAATAGGAATTATTTAATGCATTTACCTACAAAGTTGACTGCCTTGTGATGATCTAAGACAACATTTTTTTGTAATATTTATCGAGACAGTAAATATAGCAGTAAAGATACGGCAGAAAGTGATACACGAAGTTGGCAGAGGGATGCTACCACATGGTGACAAGAGCACTGCCTGCGGCTCGCTGTACCTCAACAACGAGCCTCTCCTGCGCTGGGCCCTGCTGTACAGAAATGTCACGGGTTCAAAGCATCTTGAATCAAACTGGCCCCCCTCCAAAGGCTGCCAGTTTTGCAGATCTTCAGCAAGAAGAAGATTTAAAGGCATCATCTTGCAGATGGTTCAAGGACTCAACCTGAAGATGCAGTAAGGAATCCTCTAACACCTTTCCAACCATGCTACAACCAGAACAGAAATCTAACGCTGTGCAGGGACCACTGCCTGGCTCCGTGTGCTGCGTCCCCATCCACTCCATACAGCATAATACATTCTGTCATGCAGTGAGAACAACGGTCAGAAGCAAAATAAGATGCAAAAAATGGAAGGTCAACATTTTAAGGAAGGGACAAGGTAAAGCAGGGAAGAGGGTTTTTTTTAGAAAATTATAATCCTTACTTAAAGATGCTCCAACAGACAACAGCAATTGTAATTGTAATGATTTTTACATGGCCTTGTTTTATTACACAGATTTTAAGCATTAATGACCTGACCATGTGGTCAGGTTTGCATCAGCTGAATTCAAATATGAGGCTTCTCTGAGGCCTGCAAGCTATCACTGAGTAGCATGTTTGATGAGGATTTGAAACATTTGCATTGTTTCAAAAGCCTGTTAAAGCATTATGCTGCAGACATATTTTATACATGCTTAATTTTACTTTGTGAGCATCCTAGTAATCTATTATATGTGCTACTATATTTGCATTCTCAATTAATTTCTAATCAAATAAAGACTCAGAGATAAACACTTTAAAATATTACTTAGGACACAAAAACTATTCTAAGATTTTTGAACCAACAAAAGCAGGTAACTTTTTTCTTTTTATGAAAGAGTAAGCACAAGAATCTTCTTGTATATTTCTCAGATTAGACTGCACATATTCTTTCTGGTTTTATTTTAGAACCACATTCCTCCCTCCAGGCGATTCCATACATCACTACAAATCCTTATGCAATTTTATCCCGGGTTCTATATTTATCAAGACACCTCATCTTAATAGCAACGTTCTTCCATCAGCATGAACCAGGCTTTTAAAACACATTGCAAAGAAACCCCCACAAAAATTGCCATTCTAACAAGATTTGGCAATGTCTCACAATTTAAAGCACTTACATGTAACTTATAGATTAAACAATGGGTCCTACAAAGAAAGACACTATTTTTTTTTCTATTTGGTGACCAAATTCAAATGCCACATACATGCTTTTTATCTGCCAATACCAAAAATCCCTCACATGCAGTTACTATGCACAGCTTAACTTCCTAAATAACATCATCTATTACAAAAAAGTATTCAGAAATATACTGAGTGAGAAAGTGTAGGCTGAAAGTAGTGTAAGCACAACTTAAGTCACAAAGTGGTCCTGGATACAAAGGATGTGTAAAAAACCATCACAATCCCAGAGCTACGCACTTCTTCCTTCCACTGCTCTGAAGAAATTACTTCAAATGATTTAAACAAAAGCTGCTTTTGACATGCATGCAAATGATTACATTTGTTTTAGAAGCATATAACGAGGGCCACTGACAACACCATGAATATATTTTACACGTTTATGCCAAGAGTTACCAATCAAGTAAAAATATGCTAAACAGGTAACATGCTTAGAGTAGACATTATTTTGCAAATCATCTATTGATTTGGGCTGGAAATTTTACCTGAGTGAAAGCCATGCACAATGCATCAGAACTCGTCTAAAACAACTCTTAACTCAACATTCACCTCTTTGGAGACACACTGCACATCTCAAAGTGTCACTAAGAAACACAGACAGAACTTCAGAACTTTTAAAACCATTTTTATCAGCTTCCAAGTCTGCAAGTCCAGAGACTTCTACTAAAACCCTGATAAACTTAAAATTGTATTTAATTTAAGCTCTCTCCCTAGATCCTACGAACCATGGCACTTCCCAAGTTCTCTGTACCCCTAGGATTTGTGAAGAGGTCCTCCAGCAGATTATTTTGCCTTTTCTGTAGTGCCAGAACCAAAAGGGTTTCCCTGAACAAATCTGGTGTTCGAGGAAACCTTTACAGCATTCTGGGTTCTTTAAACAGTGTTAGGCAACAGTTCCAAAATTTTACATTTTTAAAAGAAATTTTTGTGGTGGTTACACATGTAACTGCAGAAAACAAATTTAAGCTTAGAAGTATTCTACGTACAGTTGCTTGGAATAACAGTTTTCATATCATTGCGACACAAAACGTCACCAGTACCATGTGTGGCTAACTTTACTTCTCTTAAGAATCGTCAACATTGGAAAACTGGAAAAGGGTGAAACATTCAGTGTAGTTCAAGGTGAAATAAAACATTTAACACAGTCCAAAAGGGACTGTTTCAATAAACACACTTTAAATAAAACAAGAATTTCAGAAATATCAGACACAAAAAAACCCCGGCACAAATGGTTTGTTAACTATTGTTATAAGCATTATCTTAATATTTTCAGTATGATCAAATACAATTTATGTATTTGTTTAAGACCTCCAGGACAGGAACCTAGTCTCTTCTTACCTGGAAGAATTGTAACATATTGCTGATACAACACAAGCAGTAGTAGAAAAGGTAAGATAAAGAGAACCAATTACACTACAATCATGTAACAGAAAGTATTAATAAGAACAGACAAAAAAATTCTGTTAGTAAGTTGTGTTTTCCTCTTTACCTCAAGTAAGCAGTATCAAATATTTAAGCACCAACTAATGCTCCCACAAACCTAGAAAAAGAATGCTGAAACAAAGTCACGTGTATCGGCACCAAACAGACAGGGCTTTGCACATGTATAACTTCATATATGTGCTAGTAACAACTCCAGTCAGTCTCGTTTGGAAAACAGTGACTTAGACTCAGCAGAAAATGTGACACTCTGCAGGGATGGCAACTTTTCAAGGGTGAATCACATTATATTCTTCTTTCTGAAGCTAGTGACTAAACATGTCCATAAAAAACTCAGCAGGGGCAGGAGATGCTGCCTCTGGCAGCTTGCTGCTTCTTAGAGTTTTCTTATCATTCGCAGTTTGTGCGCGTACGAGATGAATGCTACAGTCACTTGGCAAGTTCCAAATTTAGTTGCAGTGGGGAGGAAGGAGTCATTGCCTCTCACACAATGCTACAGCCTCCCAATGTGTGCCATTCCAAATTCACTTGCACGCTCCTTGGCTATCACATACTTGATTCTTGACCCTGATAAAGGTAACCTGACTGCAAAGCTGACTTGCGATCAACAGCACACTTTAACCAAAGAATTCCAACAGCTTTAGGCCATATAATGCCACATTAGTATTGCAAACTGCAAGCTCTAAGATAATAAAGACACAGTAGACAATACGGCAAGACTGATCAAGGTTACAAATTATATACCATTGTGTCATTTGAATTACACTACTAAAGAAGAAAAGCAGCTTGTATAGTATCACTGCAGTGTGTACATTTTTGACCTGGCTGTGTTGGTTTGGCTAACAGAGGAAACACTTTTAGTGAACTTCAACATAAATCCCCATTCTAAGTTACACTGGTAGAACAAAAGCTCTTACTTCCCCCCCTGCTTCTTTCCCCCCTTTATACAAGATGACTAGCTCATTTCATTTGAAAAAAATTATCTATTTTTTCCCAGAACAGGCTATATCTGGTCTAGGATATTGTCAGTGTAGCTTCACTGGTAAATAACAAGTGCAGATAGAACTAAAACCTGGTATCTATAAAAAATAACAAAAGATTATGTTAATTTTGCTATAAAAATCTTTGTACAGTAGAGATTTAAAATCAGCACTAAGGACTTATTCCAATATATATTAGTTGTACGTTTCTAAACAGTAGGTCAGCAAATTAAGATAGAGAATGAAAATAACTCATAAATCACTTACTGAGTCTCTAAAGAGACAGTTAGTATGAAAGATTACATCTGAGGTAATCTTACATTAAATATAGAAACTTTTATTATTAATATGCTACCCACTTAATGTAAGCTGTCAGATCAGGTAAGTGGCAGTGAAAATGCTGATAAAAAACTGGGCCAAAAAAACATTAAAAAAAAAAAAAACTGAAAATTTATTGCCAGAATAAACAACAACAATTATATTAGAACACAATAACCAAACATAAGCCACTATAAAATAAAACAGACACTATCCATACTACTCACAAAAGGAAAACAGATTAACTGACCCTGGAGGACCTTTGATTCTGCAAAGACTTGTAGACAGGCTTGATTTCATTCACTCTGAGCAGAAGTCAGAAGCGCTGACAATCAACAAGCACAACTTACTAACAGAATTTTTTTGTCTGTTCTTATTAATACTTTCTGTTACATGATTGTAGTCTAATTGGTTCTCTTTATTTTACCTTTTCTACTACTGCTTGTGTTGTATCAGCAATATGCTACAATTCTTCCAGGTAAGAAGAGACTAGGTTCCTGTCCTGGAGGTCTTAAATATAAATAGAGGTATCAACTTCAACTACTTAAACTAAACAAACAGCAAGTATTTGCAATGAAGACTTTGATTCTGCAACAAAGCTATTAATGGTTGTTACACCTCACTTAAGACAAGAATGAGAATTTACTCAGTGGCTCAAATTATGCTTCCACCAGAGTCCCATACATATATGAAATTGGTCTTAACAACAGGACTTCTTAAACATAATGCAATGCTGCTGAAAAATGTCACATAACTAAACATAAAATCATATTCTGTTGGCTCTTTACAGCATGGAGATACATTGTCACTTTGTCAGCTTCACTTTGTCAAGTATTTTAAATAACTACTTCCCATTTTGCAGCCATTAATTCTTATGATTCAACAGTAAAGACTATATTACCAAGGAAAACTGGGAAGCACTATAGCATAATCTCACTGCATTCTCAACAGCAAATGCTAGGCCTGGTTGATGAGACAAATGTAAACATTTCCACTACATATTCCTTTATTACCACAATGATAATGAAAATCATGTTGTTTAATGTCAAATACTTGCCTTAATCTGTAATATTTCACATAGCTATGCTGCAAACATTTCCACTACATAACATACTGCAACATGAACAAACAGTTCAGAATTGTTTGCCAGCACCATCTCAAGCAAGGCTGCTTAAGATCAATTATAATGAAAAGGAATAATAATAGAAAGTAATGTTATCCACTGTTAGAATGTGAAAAGTAGCTCCATTTAACAGGACTGCACAAGCTCTGAACTGAAAAAAGTTCACTCCAAAACATAAAGGTGATATACTTGTTTCAACACTCTGTTTTGCTTTTGAGTATTTCCTATTTCTGTCAATAAGAAGCCACAAGTAGCATCTAAACTGCTTAGAAGGCTCGCAGCATGCTACTTTGGCTCTATCACTCTGCTCCTTGGAGCTTTTACAATCCAGTTCCACTTTCAGTTTATTGGCCTTAGCATCATGCTCGGCATGGCCAGTTCTTGGGTAGTTTTAAAAAGCTCAATACATTAATTGCAGCAACATGGAGTACAAGACATATGGAGAACTTTTGCCTGTAACTACGATAGTCTCTCCAACAGTCTTTTTACTGGAAAACTGAAAAGTTTAAATTGAATAAACTACTTAGCATTCACAGAGTCCAAAAATGAATCAATTAAATAAGCTGTAGACTTTTTGAGTTTCCCCAGAGAATTAAAAAGTGTACTTGTAGGACTGTCCATGCATTACATGGAAGCTATTCCATGAACACATCAGCACCAGAACTAGATCACTTCACTCAACACCCTTCAGAAGTGATTATTTCCTGCATTTAACACTTTTTATATATAACTACATACACATCTACTTACGCAACAGTCCCATACATATATGAAATTGGTCTCAACGACAGGACTTTTTAAACACAATGCAATGCTGGTGAAAAATGTCACATAACTAAATGTAAAAGCGTATTCTCTTGGCTCTTTACTACAAGGAGATACACTTCCAGTAGGATTTCTAGTGCAATAACAGGTGCCTTCCTCACTAGGAGCTGTATACAGAAACCCAAAGTTTTAACATGCGCTGTCCAAGGAACCAGGACTAATAGTTAATCTATTTAGAAACACGCTTATTTTAAAAAAATGGAGTTTCCTAAGGAGATGCAGCTTAGAAATTCTCCCCAATTAAGACTGTAATATTAAAAAAAAAAAAAACAAAAACATTCTTTGTTCCTGACTC
Source organism: Theristicus caerulescens (assembly GCA_020745775.1). NCBI lineage: Eukaryota > Metazoa > Chordata > Aves > Pelecaniformes > Threskiornithidae > Theristicus > Theristicus caerulescens. The sequence continues at coordinate 112,717,399 of CM036559.1, read as the reverse complement.
AAGAATAAAGGTTGCTATTTACCTGCCTGCAGTTCAGTCTGTTCAAAATCTGTTAAGAGACGAGACATCGAAACATACAAACTGTTGAACACTTCCAAAATTTCCTAGATATAAGTAGATGAACAGTACTGCAAGCATACACTGACCTCCTCCCCTCATCCCACCTAAACCTTTTGGCCTAAAAAACATTTAGGTCTTCCACCCTTGAAACACCTAACCAGCTCTAATTGCCAGTAACTTCTTCTCCACAGGAAGAACAGAAAAAAGTTCACTACCTCCATGAAAAGAATAAAGTTGGGAAGCATAACTGTATTTTGGAACTTGCGAAGATTATTTTGTAAATAATGACTATCTGTCCTTGAACATAAGCTTCTGAGTGCGCACTGATGCTCCAAGGCAAACTACATTTTAACAACCATAGCACACGTTTTGAACGTACTAAGAGGACATCTTCCTAAGTGTTACGTGTGATGCATTTCAGACAAAGTATGAGATATAAAAGCACTATTTTTGTGAAATATGCTTTTTTAAGGGGCAAAAAGGTGCATGACTGCCTAACAGCACCTGATATGTAGACCAGGCATTGTGGAAGGAAGACAAGCTCTGAAAGTTACCGGCAAGACGAGGCGCTCTGTACAGGCCGTGTGCTTATGCGAAGCACGCAGCTTCATCAGGCTGCACGACCAGGGCTGTCAAACGAACGGGGGAAACGCTTGGTGCTAAGGCAACCCCCTGCCTTCTTCCAGTGAAGAAAACGGCAAAGTTCCCGTCACTGAGAGGCAGGATTAGGTTAAGGGACACAGCGTGACCCCGGCTGCTGCCAAGGCGGCCGGGGACGTGCATTACCTGCTGGACGACCTGAGGGGTGAGGGCTCCCGCAGCCGGGTCCTGCCTCACGGCGCTGAGGCAGACGAGGTCTGACCGCCACGGACCCCGGCCCGCCCGCAGGCCGCTCCGCCGCGCCCACCAACAGCCGCCCCCGGGACCCGCAGACCGGCGCCAGGCCCCGGCCCTCCCCCGCGGCCCGCCCGGCCCTGCCCGCCGGCGGGAGGCGAGGCTGCCGGAGCGAGAAAGCTCCCGCCTTACCTGAGCCAGGACCGTCGGGAACACGCCCGGCCGCCCGCTGTAACACGCCGCCAGGGACCCTCCCCCGACCAGGGCGGCGGCGGCGGCGACCCTCCAGCTGGGCGGGCGCTGCTGGCTCCGCGGGGGCCGCAGCCCGGCGAGCCGCCCCCTCAGCGGAGCACGGGCGCTCGCCGCCAGTGCCGCTCTCCACGCCGCCATCTTCCCGGAAGCCGCCGTGGCGCCGCCGACATCGAACCGGCCCCTCCGCCGCCGCCGTCGCTGCCGCCGGCCGCGGGGCGCCGCGGGGCGCATGCGCAGCGCCAGGGGCGCGGGGCCGCTCGCTGCCCGCCCGGCCCGGTCGTGCTGTCTCCTGCGCTGGCCCCGCTCCGCCAGCGGGAGGGAAGCTACCCGCAAATCGGAGGGGACGGCCCCGGCAGAGAGGTAACGCAGGCAGAGGTGCGCAGGGTCTCACAGCAGTGACCGGCGCCGCAGGGTCGACTTCCCGTCTTGGAAACGCGCCCGGCTCCCGGTCCCGGGCCGGGCAGTCCCCTCAGGGGTGAGGGGAGGCGGCAGGGCCCCCGCTTCAAGCGTGAAAACAGCTCAAACGGAGGAGCCGGTCGGCGGGCAGAGGCCCTGCGCGGCCGGCCCGGGCACCTGGGGGCTGTAGCTGCCCCCGGCCCTCCCCCGGGAAGGGCAGAGGGCCTGGCCGAGGATGGGGCGCGCCCGGCGGGTTGCTGGTGGAGAGGGAAGGCGGTGGCCGGGGCCAGGCGTTCTGTGTGTGTCAGGGAAGGGACCACCGAAGGCCTTGCCTGTGCGGTGGGGAGTGAAAAGAGGTGACGCCTGTAACGGTCCTCCGGTCCCGGGGGTGCCCCTCGCTGCCGACAGAGCCCAGCTGCACATTAGTCACTGGTGCGGCTTTTCTTCCAGAGCTCTAAGCCACTGCTGAGTACATGAAGAGCAATGGGTCACGAACTGGGTTTGAAACCCTGCGGGAAGCCCGGTGTACAGAGCGAGGCAGGTTTGGTGAGCTCACGCTAGCAGGGCTGACCGGGCGCCATGTGCTGTGCAGCCAGGGTTTTCTAAGCGTTGGAGACGCTGTGTGTGGATGCATTGCTCTGTGTATGTTCCAGGCGAGAAACAACAAAAGCATGAATAGGTTTAGAACATCCTTTTCAAAGGCAGAGTAGAGTTTCTCATGACATACAGATTACACAAGATATTGGTTACAGAAACCATCATGACAGAGGTGATAACCAAAAAGCACTACAGATTGACTTGACCAGCAGTAATCACTTGTGTCAAAGACAACTATTCACTGAGAATGCGTCAAAGTGCTTTTTTTTTGTCCACTACCATAGTTTAAACAAAGCTCTCTAGGCCTTGGTTAGATTGAGTTAGTTGATCACACTCAAACATTAGTTAGTTGATCACATTCCAACATTGGGCCATCTGGGAATTAATGATAACGGTCACATGAAGTAAAGCAGAGAGGAAGCTAAATGTCATTTGCAGGTTGGCAGTGCCAGTGTCCATGTTTTCAGAGTAGTTCTCCTGGTGGCTCCATGTGAATGTGGGAAGACTGGAGAGAGAACTGCTGCATGCAATTTCCCGTTATTTTGGTCTTTGGTTGAAGGCCTTCAGAAAGGACTCAGTCCATTTTAGCAAACTGTATCTTTCACCTCTTTCTGATACGACAGCCAGTACTGTGTTGTCAACATTACAAACATTACAGGTTCCGAAACATGGAAATGCCTTTTTGCCCTCTATCCACTGACAAACGGTGATCATCCATCAGTGCCGCTAAAGTAATTTTAGTTCACTCTCCTTCCCTGACCTGAATTCAGAGTCATGAATTCAGTTTCATAGATGGTAATTTCAGTCATCTAACTAATGGCATCTCAGAATTTATCCAGTCTTCCATTAGCATGTGTTGTTCACTGAGTGTCATTCTGTGAAGTGTTTGGGACATCTTCAGGAATGTGCCACCTGAGTCCTTAGCAGGATACAAACCCTTCAAAAACACCTTCTCTGGGGAACACAAATGGCTGCTCATTGCAAAATCACCCAAGAGTGCAACATGCAGGGTGAATGATTTCCATCTCCACAGACTAATGTACATTGCAAAATCTTTTTCCTATCCCCAGAGACCTAGAAAGTAACTCATACAAGAAGATCCTTTCTAATCCCCAGATACAGGGGAAACATAGCAGCAAAATCCCTCTATCGTCACATGCAAACATGCACTGCAAAATCCCACTTCTGCTGTAGAGATGTAAAACTCAAAGCAAATTCCTGTCCCCTATTTCTACTTCCCTCTAGACAGACAAAATATTTTCCATCCCAGTCTTAGAGTTTGACACAGAATATTTGCACAAACACATTAAGAGTACTTCTCTTTCTGTGTCAGCCAATAACAAGCACTTCATCAATGCTGGCAACATCCCAGAAACATTGTAAAGGATGGCTGAGAGATTTGAATTCAGAATGCCAGATCCCTTGATGTTGAACACACGACCACAACACAGGTAAGCAGGTTTAGTTCAGCACTCTGCCAGGCATTTTCAGTTTTTCTTTGAGTAAGAACGAGTAAGTAGGTCATTTGTCTTTCCTCAGATGACATTCCTGATGGGAACAGATACAACTGCAGTGTGAATGGAGAACTGTTCTCATATGACTGCAGGCACGCAATGCTGATGGGGAAGTTAGGTGTCCTTAGCCACCCCTTCTCTCCCTGCAGTAAATTCACCCCGTGTGCAGTGTCCAGGAGTGCAAAGCTACTGCTGTGCTAGCGTGGCTCACACCTGTGTTGGAGTAACCAGGCTGGTATGTGTGTGGGTGCTAGAACGTATGCCTAAGTAGTTAGAAAACTCTTGGCTATTAAGACATAGCCCTGTTTCACCTCACGCAGTATCACTGCAGGGTATTTTATGACAGAAAGCAAAGATCGCTGTAGTCTATAGTAAATGACACTGACAGTCTGGTAAATATAACAGGAGTTTCATCAGAAAAATTTAGCTACATGGTGACAAATGTCATCAACTACTATTCCCTGCGGCACTAAAATGTTAGTTCAGAGGCTCCCTTTCCCATCCTGCAGAGTTTGCTCTTTCTTGGCTCTTGTAAGCAGAAATCATTACATTTATCAAGCTGACATACCTGCTTTTTTAACAAGTATTTTCTACATGTTGACTTCAGACTTTGTTCTAGAGATGTCTGCATTGCTGAAAATTTGCAAAAGCAAATGAAAAGCCTAACAAAATATTTTCTTAAATGTTTAAGAATGTAATTTTCCTGTAAGATTCAATGTTCCACTGAACTGTTACATAACAATACTTAAATGCAGTCATTTCTTGTTAGGCATAATGAAGATAATGTGAAGTCACATCAAAAGATGAAAACGTACTACCATGAAATAAAACCCTTGTGACTCCTGTGATTCTTAGGAAATTATGTTTGGCAGAAACTTCATTTCTTCCAAGTTTTGTCACAAAGTCAAAACCAAGTAAACCTACAGCTCCATATGCCTGAAGGTCCACTTCCACATTTCAGTGGCGTTAGGCCAAGTTCCAACAGGGCTTCACTCTGCTAGAACTCCAGTCCCCTCGAGAGCATTAGGCTTAGTGTCAGCATTCATTTTCTCTTGTAACAGCTTAAATTAACTCCTGTTACATTCAGTCTAAACCCTTTCTTACTGTTTTAGATAGAATAAGAGTTGAGAGATGGATTCAGTCATCCAGTCTGAGGGCCACCCATCGTGCTTGTCTGTCTTTTGGGACCTCAAATGCTGCAGAAACCGGATTGGGGAAGGCAACAACCAGCCAGTTGTGAATTGAGGGAGGGGCTGGCAAGCCACCTTTTACATACATGATCCCATTTCACAAGATGTAGCATGGGGGTGGTCTGACTTATTTACCCTATGTAGATTTGACAGTAAGCTCCAACCAAAAGTAAGATTTTAGTGGGCTAGGCACTGTGCTAACAATATTTTGGATACTTTCCTGGAGGAGCTGAACAGACAAGCTAATCTAACAACAGGAAATATCGGTGCTTGGTTTTGTAGGTGAAGAACTGGACCATAGATTAAATTCTGCCCAAAGTCAGACAGAAGACTGAAATGGAAGGTCTCACAAAACCAGGCCTTCTTTAGCCCCTTCAAAATTACATTGGTCCCCTTAAGAATATCACTTGTATTTAACAGATGTGAGAGCAATCTGTCTGCCTATGATTACAAGGAAAACACTCTAAAGCAGATAAGGATATAAGCACAAGGAGGACAAGTTTTGCTAAAAGTGATAAACTGAAATAATCCTAGCACACTTTGAAAAGTACAGGGTGATTGGATAAAACTGGACAATCGTTAAAGTTGGCCAGCTGATATCTTGATCTCTGTCCAGAGTCTTAAAGGTCCTGTACCAAGGTTGTTTATGGTGAAGGCTGGGAGTTGACTTCAGGGATTTCCAAAGCTGCTTTGTATGCTAGAGAGACTATTTATTATTCATAGAATCATAGAATGGTTTGGGTTGGAAGGGACCTTTAAAGGTCATCTAGTCCAACCCCCTTGCAATGAGCAGAGACATCTTCAACTAGATCAGGTTGCTCAGCGCCTCATCCAACCTGACCTTGAATGTTTCCATAATTTCTACCCATCCCTCCTCCACAAGAAAAAAAACAAACAACAAAGAGATGAGAGATCAGTTTCAAGGATGCTGAAATATGTTCCTCTGAAGAAGAAGCCTTAAGATGACAATGTGCTGTTAGTTTACAGAAAGTCCAGTTATTTTATAGGCTTTGGAGATGATGGAAATGGAACTAATTACCAGACAGTCAACATTAATCCACTAGTAAGACTGAAAATAAATGTGAACATTTTGTGGCTAGATAACACTGTTCAGCTCATAAATAAGAGTTCACAGCAATCTTTGCATTTAGGATCTAGGCCATAAATATAGCTTATCTTCAAATATTTCAACTTGCTAAAGTTACTTGAAAGCTTATCATGATAGAGTCCATTTAAAAGGAAAAGAATTAAAATTTATCTAAGATATGTGTCCCCAAATACCTCTCATAGCATTAATTTATATTGACCTTTCTAACACACTGTCTTCCTACACTGTTCCTATGCAGTTAGCTGAAAAACACCTTGCTGGCATATGTAACAAGTTCCCTCAAACTTCAGAAGAATTACGTATTTAAGTCAACTTGAAAAATCAGAGAGAAAAGTTGAAAGCAAAATTCTTATTTAAAAAAAATAAAAATGAGAATTGAAGATACTGGTAATTTAATTGGAAAGATTTTAAAATACAGTTTCTAAGATGGCAGTGACCTTTTTGTGATAAATATTTGATTCATAAAAGAAATGGTATGCAGACTGTTGAAATACTGCTTTTATGTGAATAAAAAAATGCAGGTCAAAACTGATACTCTCTTGTGAAGGAACATGCATTTTTTTGAATTTGAAAAGTATATTCATTATGGCTCTCCAAGTTAGGCTGTAGGTCTCAGTTCTGTGAGGAGTTACATATATTATGCCTAATTCTAAGCATTTTGAAAAGTTCTGTGGTCTGAAGCAAGCCTACTCCTACTGCATAAAATTAACTATATACATAAATCTTTGAAGACTGAGGACTTGCTTGCTATTAGATGAGAACTGTGTTTCCACTGCTGTTTTATCTTTTAATGATAAGATCCCATGGCACTTTTGCAACAATAATAGAGGTCCCACCGTCCCCTGAAAACATTTTAAGTAATGGAATTACATTATGTGCTTTAGTGGTTAATATTTTCCTCATGGTTCCAGCTGAATAAGTTATACTTCATTTTTCTTCCCTTCCAAACATTCTTCTGTAGTGTTACTAGCACTGATTAAAAAGATAGACCCATATCTAAGTGAAATCCTGTCATTTTTACTTTTTTACCTATATCTTTATATACATACATATATATACATTTATAGATTTATTTTGCCTATAATATATTAATTGTAGGATTTCCTGAAATCTTATTACTAGTGCTTCCCATGTAAATATAAAATTCTATTGTGTGTGTGTTACTGTATTTCAGGGAGCGTTTCTTCTCTTCTCTTTCATTCTCTGAAACCAGTGTGAGCATTGCCATCAATTTTAATTATACCAGTATTTCACCCTAAGTTTTATAGGAAGAGTTGGCAGCAATAACTATAGTTAAGGTTGCCTAACACTTTCCACTCTATAGATTCTGTACTTAAAAAGAGAGAGGGATAGAAATTGTGCATAAGGGTACAATAAAACAAGTCAAGATTAGCCAAGTTAGTTTTATCTGTGTTACTTGAAAAACCAGATGGATTTATTAGGGACTCAGACTCTATATTTTTAAATGCAATGTGACTGATATAATTTTAAATAATTATTGTTATGTACTTCAAAAAATACAATAAAGATGGCAAAGACATTACTTCACAGTATTACTAAAGAAACAAATATAGAATTATCAGTATTTTAACCTGTAAAATATTTTTAAAATATATGTTTTCTGGAAATGTTGAAGTAGAATAAGCATCGTATACCTTCTTTCTTCTGTCTTTTCCCAGATCGCTGTCTAAAGCTACTATTAATAACACTTTGTAGTACTACTGTGATTATTAATGAAAGTTATCTTAAATTATAACATCTTTAATACTGCTGAAGATGGTGAAGTGCATATAATTATTTCTTTGAAAAAGAAAGGAATTATACAATTCTAAATTAGCGTTTTCTGTAATGTATTCCATTATTTTAAGTAGTGTTTACTTCTTTTGCTCAGAATACCATTTATGATCTTTGATTGCACCTATTTTTGTATAAGCAGGGGAAGGCATGATTATTTTCCAAATATGTGTGTTTAGTAACTAAAATTAGTATAGGGTCTGATCTAAGCTAATAGCACGAGTGTGTGGTAGACACATACCTTCACTATAAAAGGTTCTGCAATCCTTTCATTAAGAAGTTGAAAGTCCTAATACAGAGTTCCTTGTGGTCAGCAGAGCCTTTCTGTTTCCATTGATGTCTGCATTTGGCTCTTACAGAGTTGAAAAATAGCTCTCCTGTTTGTGTAAATATTGTGGGTAGTCTTGGTATATTTACTAGTGAGGAGTTCCTTAGTCTGTAGCTACATCAAAAGGGACTGTTGGAGCCACTCACAAAGGCATAGTAATAATGGCACTAATAAAAATCCCTGAAGAAATCATGGACAAAGCTGCTCTTTGGAGAATGGTCCCCACTTGGCACCATTCAGGCAGGAGCTGCTGGCTGAGTACACCCAGAGAGGTTTTCCAGTCCATTACAGTACCCTCTTCTAGAAAAGACAAGGGTCTTGAGGGAGTTGGTACTCTGCAATATCTGAATTGCATGTGTCCAAGGAGGCATAAGCTATACCAAGAGCAGAAAGTCAAGATACAGAGACTGGCTCACTGGCTTAGGGGGTCTCCTGTTCACATGCACGGCATTCATGGGTCTTCATGTTCACACAGCCTAGGTATGGCCTCTCTGTATCTGGTCTGTAGTGCAGAGATTGAGTTGGAGCAGCCCAGAGCACAGCCAGGACACCTGTATGGTGCTGGTTCTGGTCCCTGAGCTCAGTCCCTCTCTCTCTTTTATGTAGCACAAAAGATGTACCCATACAGTATTAGTCAGGATCCACAGCAAATCAGCTGTAACTTAATTTCTGAGGAAAGGGGACTGGTGAGACTAAACCATGTGTAACATAGGTTTGTGCAGAATGGCAAGGGTATGTAAGACATGGCTACGATTCCTCTGGCTAAAAATACATGTTTACATGGTAGTGTCCATACCTCCATTAATTGCCTTATGCTCTTGTTATAATCAATGGGGAGAAGTATGCATCTCTACATCATGATTCATCTCATCCTAAGACAGATATTTAAAGTGGCTCAGGTGAATCTCAACCAAAGAAGTACCCATTTCACTCTTCCTGGCTGTAAGGGGAACTGAGATTATTTTAGTTCAGCAGTAAATATCTACACTGTAAGCTGCTTTTATTTACTGCTTACTGTTGCTGCAAATATTCTTGAAAAGGAACTCTTGCAGATCTGGATATCAAACTGGTTGGGCACATATGCTGTCGGGTTGGCAGCAAAGGAGATACTCAGACGTGGTTTGATTATGGGGTGCCACCCTGATGACGGGTGGAAGCACGGATGTGTTACTTCAAGGTGCAGCTGAGGGAAGAATGTCTTATTGCTGTTGCATGGAGAAGTTGTGATACCCTACCTAAGTACTAACTTGTTACTAGGCTTATGAACATCTGTATTTGGGAACACTGGAATTTACGTCTCTTTTGTGTCTTGCCTTGTGTGAAAAATATGTGTATCCTCTGTCAGTTCAGACATCACTCCTATCATCTGCTACAGAGAGAGCTCAGAGAGAGCTCACAAAGGCAGATGGTCCAGTGTTGTAGAGGCTACCTGCCTACTTGTCTGTGGTAGCTGAAAGCACTTAGGAGTGCTAGGCTTACCGTGCTAGGCTGACCCTAAGCTTAGCTGGGTGGGGCTCTATGAGCAGGGAGAGGATGACTGACGAAGCAAGCTGTTTATTGTTCTCCACAGCAGCAAGAGAGACTGCCATTTTGACTCACAGGACCTGAGGTCAGCCTGGAGCCTCCCACTCCGTAAGCCCTAAGAAGCTCCAGGAAGCTGTGGCAGCAGTGGAGGACTGGGGACCAGCAGAGCCTATAGGCCACCTGCTGGAAACCGGGAACCGTCCATGGTGTGATCTTACCCCAGATCTATCCATGACAGCTGTCTGTTACACCTGATAACATCCTGGCACCCAAAAGAGCCCACTACTCTTACCAGACCTGGATGGATGAAGTGGAAGGCAAGTTTGAGGAATAAGTATTGCATTTTTATATTGAATAAATAGTAGGTTAGCAGTTGCTGTAACAGACTAAGTAGGATCTAAATGACATAATGCCCATGCAATCTGTATCTGTTCTCTTCTCCTCTTTTTAGTCTACTCTGCTCCTTAATCTCTTTCTATATAATCTCTATTTTATTATAAGTCATATCGTGTGTATTCAGCAACTACGTTTACTTGCTGATCACCAGAAACTCAACTACCGCTGGTGGCTGGGGAGGTACCAGACTCCCTGCAGGGAGAGCAACAGGGGACTCTGCTACTCTGAAGGGTTAGGGTACCTCATCAAGAACTAGGTATTACAGCATCTGTGGAGGGTCACTAGAGGTTAATTGCCTTCTTTTGGTACCATGAAGCACAGTAGGCTGAAATGACTTGTCTTAAGATCTTAAAGCAAGGCAGTGAGAGAGCTGGAAATAATCCCTGAAGGCAAAAGCTATTTGTAACATATTTTATGCAAATATTGCATTATTTGGATGGTTTCCAGTTGATTATTGCAAATTTAAAAAAAAAAAATAAAATTTCTGCATTACTGAACTTTTGGGGTCCACATTTGATTTTAAATCGAAGGATGTCTGTGTCTGTCTTATGCTAATACTCCTCTACTGTCTTAATCCACCTTACACATAGTTTTTAAATTTTCCTAGCTATAACTCCACTGATTCTAATTTGTTGTAATTTACATTCTGAAGAGACAGGGCAGACTATGGTTCAGTAAAAGCAAGTAACAAGAAGATGTAAGAAAGCAATGGCTAAAGCATGGTGGGAACCTCTACCATGAACTTTATGCCTTATTTAGTGCACCTTGTTCTAGTTCCTTGGTATGTAAATGACACAAGTTAAAAGTCCCTTATATTCCCTAAGACTGAGACAATCTCTAAGATTTTAATCTACTTGAAGTCACTGGCAAAACTATTCTGGACTTCAGTCCAGAACTTATCTTTTGTACTTGTACATATATTTGATAGCCTAAAACTTAACCCGCCTTATTCATCATCTTTGGTTTTCCCCTAGCCTTAGAAATATCTTAGCCAGAACAAACAGTGAATGTCCTGCAGAAGTGGTTTTAGATTTGATAAAGTTATTCTCTCCTCCTGTCATGGTCTGAATCATGTTTTGACCCCAAACTAGCAAAACCCCAGATCATTATGTAGTAGCATTAGAAAAAATTACTAGGTTGCAATTGCCTCTTAAGGATTATGTTAAACATTTTAATTAGCTAGCACTTCCTTTGGTAACTTACTTCTTTCAAAGCTATAAACTTGTTCATTAGCCAGCATACCACATATCTGGCTAATCCAGATGTCCACATGTAATAAATATTATGGATATCATGTGGACAAGCCAAAGTATCTAACACTTCTCCAACGTCAGATAGTCTTCAAAACTCAGAAGAAAGGTTACTGCTGTCTGGATATTTAACAAAATAATTTTTAAGAAAGAGAAGATACTTGGGTAAGATAGATACATTCACGTTTCCTGCATCTACCTTCTGACATAATTCAGGAACTAGCCCAAGTAAGCACTGAATTGTTTCCAGGTATTTCAGGTATCTTTGAAAACTCATAGAGGACAGAGGAGACAGTAGACTCAAAAAGGGAAACAACAGCTTTTAGAAAAAGAGAGAGAAGAGAATCCAAGGTAGCCAGGTAGCCTAACTAACTTCCACCCCTGGATTTTGGAACAAATTATTAAATAAGCAGTTTCTAAAGGCCTAGAACATAAGGTGATAAACACGTGCTGACATGCCTCTGTCAAGAACATATCATGTCAAACCAAACTAATTTTCTTCTTCAATATATTGCTGAGTAGATACATATGAAGCAGGAACAATTACTTACGTAGATTTTAGTAAGGCTTATGACTCTGTTCCCTGTTGTTTTTTATAAGTAACTAAAGAAGTATGGCCTAGATGAAATCACTATATGGTAAGGATGGATGAGAGCAACTGATCTAAAAATATTGCCTTGGAAAAGTGGTTATTGGTGGCTTACAGTCAATTTGAGATGGCATCTCATGTAGGCTTTAGGAATTTGGGGACGGTTCTCTTCAATGTGATGGGATGAGTGACTAAACTATATGCTTATAAATTTCAAAATTCATGTTAAGCTGGAAGAATTTGGAAATACACTGGAAAAAGGGATCAGAATGGTAAAATGATCCAAGTTGCAGACATGGCTTAAAATCAACAAGTGCAATAAATACAGGTTCTTACGCTGATGAAGGAGGACTCAATTGCACAAAAGCAAAAGAGACAAAAACAAACCCAGATGGGACAGGAAGACTGCAAAGAAGACTGCATAGATCTGAAGAAACTTACAAATGAAATGAGATCCATAAATGCAATCATGTGACCTAAAGCCAGTTCTCATATATGATATGTACTGTCAAGGAGATAGAAAGATTGAATACTCCACTACAACTGACAGAACAGGTCAGGTTGGAAGGGACCTTGAAAGATCATCTGGTCCAACCTTTCATAGGAAAGGAAGCCTAGATGAAATGCTTTCCAGAGGCCTGAACTGGTTTACTGTATCCAGTTTGGGACATTAAACTTTAAAAAATATAAATAAATAGAAGTGAGTTCAGCAAAGTGCAACAGTATAAGACAAAAGGAAAAACTGCAATTTAGTTTAGTCTAGAAAGTGGAAAATAGAGGAGGGAAGTGCTGACATCTCCCAGTATGGCAAAGACTTTTCTAAGAAGAACAGTGATTAGTTGTTCTTCAGTGGCCATTTAGGGAAAAGCAAAGAGAATCAGCTTAATTTCCAGGTTAGAAAAATCCTTTTCCTTATGAACATAGGGAAGCAGTGGAACAAGCTATGTAGAAGGGCTGCAGAATACCCTTCATGGGAATTTTTTTTCTGGACAAATTAAGTCACTATCTCTTGGGACTGTTCTTTACATATTTCATTCTGCCCCAGTGCTGTGGTTTGAGAAAGTGATCTCTTGAGATGCTTCCAGCCCTAAATTTCTGTGATTCTATGAAATCTGTACATACATGTGCAAATGATGCAAAATGGATCTTTAAGGATTTCTTCCCCTATGAAAATGGAATGGGAAAATTCAGGATGATAAAGTCGAGCGCTTAATTTAATTTCTTCTATTAAATCTTGGAAGTATGAAGATTATAATATTAATTATTTTTTGTTGCTAGATACAAATGATTTTTTTTTTTATTTCAAGCTTTCTATCTAATTGACATAAATAAAAAGTTGCTCCCCCTAGATGTGCTGTAAGTAATTCAAGGACATCCATAAACAGAAGTGATGCAGCTTGGTTCAGGTGATTGAGTTCTGGGCCAAAAGACAAGAATGCCATTATTTGTACTTTACATTTCCACTGGTTTCTCTGAGTCCTTTATTGTGTCATTAAAATCATCTGCCCTGCCTTCTTCTATGAATCCCGGAGTTATAATATTGATACTGTACAATACACAACCCTATTGTAATATTGTAATAACCCTATTGTAATAATATACATAATAATATTATATTATTATAATTAATAATAATATGTAACCCTATTGTAATAATATGTGTTAGGCTTATGAATACGAAGTAAGGGTTTACTGTCAACCACATATTTCATTCTAGCAAACCAGAAAAATGGTAAGATGTTTACTCACAAAAGGTATCTTGCCTGGTTTCTCCATATTTGATATTACCTTGGCAGTTATGAAAGCAGAAATTACTGCTATTGTTTTACACAAAACCAGAGATTCTGCAAGAGAAAATTTAATGTAATTTGGAACACTTTGTAGTCTTCAGAATCAGCCACATCTTCCCCGCCACACAAATTATTTTAAATTGTAAGTAGTTTTGCAAAGCTGTTAGCATTATTTTCTCAGCTCACCCAAATTTTTTTCACAAGACATATTATCTGTGATGAATCACAACATCTTTTATTAACATAGTTATAAGAGCATTAAAGCTGTCAGGTATAATTTGCAGCTTTTTCTCCATTAGATTCAGCACTCTTTCTGAAAAGAAGCTAATTTAATAACTAGGGAATCTAAGTTACAGTCAAATTTATTATATTTACCAGACTTAAATTTCAGATGAGATACCATTAAAATGTACTTGAAGAGGAAAGAGCAGAATTGCCAGTGGGCATTGAATTAGCAGCCTGAAAAATGTCTATCATATTGTCATCTATTGTGTTACGATGATGAGAGAAAGAGGAAGAGGAATTCTGTTGGTCTTTCTCTGTATCTTTTACATGTTGTGCAAGCTGAAATGAAGGCTAGAACCTCAGCCCAAAGCTTCAGTTGAGGGGAAAGAGTGTCCTCTTTTTAGATTTTTCTATGACTTACAGTATGCCTTTATAACCTAGCACTGCAATTCTGCCTACAAATCTGTAAGTTACTGCTAGAGAAGTAGATGCTGTTGTTTATGTGCATATATGAGCACTTGCCACTGTACGCTGTGTACTGGATGTCATCCCGTGAGTTCTGCATCCACAGAATTTCTGCTTAATGCTGGGTGAGTTTTGTGCTTGGAAGGCTTCTGGATCAACGTTTTCATGTCAGAAAGAGCTCAATAAAAGGCCTGTTCAAAAACAAACAAAAAAACCACAAAAAGCAGTCTTTTCCTGTTGCTGACATTAGTCTTCTCTGAGTCTCAGTCTCCCAACGCCCTTAACCAAGTCTGTGACATAGATCATATTTTATTTACAGTTATATGTTAATGCGGCCTGTTATTTTGTGATCACATTAGTTGTATTTGTACTGTGGAGATCTTTAATTCCAAAAGGTGCTGCCAGCTTTTGTGTACACAATTTAAGCTTAAGCAGAGTTTTTGTTTTTCCCAAGGACTTCTACTGACTTTCATATATTTAAAATACGAAGTTGCGGTTCTCTTTGATTCATTGTCTGTTAAAGAATGTTGGCTGTACTAAAACTAACAAAGGGGTTAAAGAAGAATAAAAAAGCAGTATTCTGGAGAACCACGATACCATAAAGTATTTCTTTCCTGAAGGTACGTTGCCACCTAGCAAACACTGAGAATAATGGTCACACAAATAGAAAAAAGAAAATCCAAAAGGCCAAGGAAATTTTGCTTGACTTTGAAAAGCTTAATTGAAGAAAGAGCTTGAGGTTTGAGCATTCCTACTGAGCTCTTTGCACAAAGGGGATTGTCTCTGTATGGATGCGGCACATCATTGGCAGGACAGGGTAAGTCAACCTGGCTCTGCTGTAGCTCTAACCCTCCATAGCTGAGAATGTTCATATCAGGAAGGGGAGGAGGAGGAAGATGCATTAACTTTTTCTGGCATTTCAGAAGATGTGTATGCTACAATGCAGAGCCCTTGGTGGTGAAGGTAGCTCTGACAAAGAGGTTATGGCACAGGGGCCATAGCTGCTACAAAGATACAGGGTCTTGCTCTAGAATGCCATATTCTTTTAGTCTCTGTTTTACACACATAGTTCTGTGTGTTTTACATACACAGGAATCTCATAGTATGAGGATGACAAATTTGATACGAAAAATGGAAGAAGATCAGATTGTAACACAAGAAGAACTACATGAACTTTTAGTAGAAGGATAGGAACAAGATGAAATATTGTGATGCCCAGTGCAAGGTCACTTATTATTAAGGGCAAAATACTAGAATTTCTGCTGTAAAAATGCTCAGTGACTAAGAGCTTGAGGACTCCATACATGAATGAGTATTTCTTGCTCCAGTCATCAAACAGCCACACCAAAGCATGACTAAGATGAAAGGCAAGGCTGCTGTGGAATGTGGAGTTGATGAGACAGACAGCTCCATACCGGGAGCAGAACTGGAGATGAAATCAAAGATGACTGAATTGAGTTGATTGCACCTTCCTGAAAAGGTAAAGAAGCAGGGAAGGGTAAGAACCTTTCAATAATTATAAGAAATCAGAGGTAAAAAACAAAATCCAGAGGACAAGACGTGAAAACAGCTCACATGACATTGCAATCTTACAGCTTATGCTATCAGCAAAAAGAGATTGGATGGATTTCTGCAGACTCGACAGTAATTGCCATGCGGCAGCAGTTGGTACTGCTGAAATGCTGGAACTGATGGGAACCAACTAGGCTGTAGTGACTGGGAACAGATGTCCTCAGAGGAGCATGAGACAGCATTCTGCAGTGTGAGAGAAATCCTTGCCTGTCAGTCTACACTGGTGGTTTGTTTTGTGGACTGGGACATGTATCTCTCATTAGATAGGAATTTTAGCTTTTCTCTTCTTTTGCGTCAATAGATACCCAGTCTGGTCCTCAGTGAAGCTGGAACAGTCTTTTTTGTAAATGCAGCCTAATGGATATTAATTTTCAGCAGTTACATATGTTTTAAATATCAGCATTAGGACTAGCAGGGGTGCCTGCATTTGTGAATATATTTAAGGAGTGCAATGTCAGGAACAGTTCCTCTCCAGCTCTGGCGTAACTGACCTTGAGTTGAGCTGTTTATATTCCCCTTTGGAGTAAGACTGGAAATTGGTTAAGCTCACGCAGTTCTACACCATCGAGTACTTGCAACTGGAGCCACTTGTGTGAAGCTTCCCTCCAGGAGGTTTGAGGTTGCTGCCCAATATTTGCCCAGTGGACAGAAGTAGGATTTAAATTTGCAGCCTGCCAAGGGTGGCTGAAGTCCTGAGGGTTAAAGCACCCACATTCAGCCCCAGTCAGGAAGAGTCCCTGAACACGCAATAGCTGTGAGCTTTATGCCCATGCTGCCCATCTAAAGTGAGGGGGCAGGAGGCAGGCTGTTCTGTGTTTAATAGGGAAAGGAGTAAAGACTGTGATCTCTGTGCTTAAATGCTGTTCAAAAGATGCAAAAAAAAAAATGTCATTTTACGGCCTTCTACTCAGAAGTAGTTTATCTGAGGACTACTCTTGAAAGGAATTGCTAGTAAGGTCAGGCTGGAAGACCAGTTGCAGGCAGAATTTAGTATTAAACTAATGTTCTTCGTCTCATGGTGTATATTGCATACAGGCTTGCTGCTGTCTTGTGGCCTGTACCAGCTTTTCTTCTCAGTTTGCTTAAGAAGAATCATGTGAATAAAAAGGTACCATGAATAAAAAAGTACCATGCTTATCAGCCTTCTTGGCAGCTCATGTCTGTTCTCCATAACCTGGCAGGACTGTCCCGGTGATGACCCAAAAACTCTAAAGCAAAGATCATAGCTGTATATCCTATGAAATAGGAAACCTTTAGTGATTTAGACTTGGTTGGCATAATTTTCAGAAGGGCTAAGGAGGTATGAAGTGATGTAAAGCAAGTATTTTAAGTTTTCACATGTGAAAAAAATGCCACAGATGATTAATGAAAGTGTAATCTCACTACAGAAAGAATTTAACACAGCATGATCTTAAAATCAGGCACTGAAATCCTTATCCTTACTTAGGATATAAGTAAGTAAATAGTTAAAGACATTGAAGAGATCTTAATGGACCTAATTTTCTGTATGTACTTTCTGAAGTTCACTTACTGAGCACTCATATAAGGCATCTTCAGAGTGTTTGAATGTAATTGCCCAAAAAGAGACACCAAAGAGCAGTTCTGAGAATCTTAGCCTTTCAGTCTTAACTTAGGCTCTGTTTTTTTGAATATTTGCCCTTGGCCTTATAAAACGCATAATTTCAAATCATTTCAGTAATGGAAGTTATTTGAGTCTCTGTTGCCGAAGAGAGACTCCACTTGTAAAACATCCTTATAAATGACCAACTCTTTTCAAGCATATTACTAGTATGCTGCTATTTTTCAAGTGTGGCATTTGCGTGTCTTACGGATTTATTTTTACCTTTCAGAAATGCTAAGAAATAAGCTTCATTCTCACTGTTAAGTTAATAGACATCTCTAATGCCTCAACTTTTTAATAGCTTTGGAATGCAATAAATTTGAAATATTTGATAGACTCTGCGTTATGTAGACTTTGCTTACACCCAAGGGTAATGGCAAATATAATAATAGCTACAAGGTTCACTCTTGTTGTCCGAATACTGTACAAGGATGTTTAAAATGACTAGACAAAAAATTATGAAAGCAGCATATGACTCAAATTATAAATAAAATATGAGGCCTACTGGACCAAAATCTGCATCCGGGAAAAACTTAGTGACAGTCAGAGAGGATTATTCAAGAACATTTACTAAGGACTCAGTCCTCACACTTTTACAGTTGAGAGTCAAGTATTTTGAGCAGCTGGACTGCAAACAGTCTTTCCAGAAATTCACTGAGTGACTCTGTAAATGTTTAAGCAGTTCTTCGATCTTTTACTCATTTCCCTGTGCTTCATGTACCTGGGCTTTGCTTTCATCTATCCTTCTGTGGTGACTTCCACAGTTTTCCATAATTATGGAAGCTGTGGCCAAGAATGGCCCACAAATTCTGAGTGTTTGCAATGAAGAACTGTAAGAGGGTTTTTTACCTGAGGGAATAAAACACCCAAATATGCTTATCTTCTGTTCGTACCAATTGTCAGAGCTCCAGCAATGGGGTGGTGCTGTGACAGTTTACCTAAGCTGAGAATCTGCTGCATTTTTTTTTGAGGAATGGGGTTTGCAGTATCGTCACCATTACCCCACTGGAAGACACAGCCAGAAAACACGTACTCTAAAGAAGGGAGCAAGCTTACAAGCTCTCTATGCCGGAGCTCTCCTTAGCAGCCCTCAGCAGGGCAGCAGAACCAGGTTCCCAGATACAGAGCTGGAACGATCAGATGATTACAAGACAAGGCATGAATTCCAGAAAGTTCAAGCAAATTCCTTCTGCTTGTTCATATCAAGATTTATACAAATAGCATAACACGAGGCTTGGCAAGATAATTTTCCTTCAGTTTTGCCATGTGTTTCTTCACAAGCCTATCCCCCATTAAAAAAAGCAGGATACCTAATACTAGAGGTCTGCCTGATGTCTCACCATTTGCATGCGTAGTTCTGTTGGCTGCAGTGCTACTGCAGTAAGGGCAAGGTAGTCAGAGCCAATTTGTCTGTATCTGCAGAAGAAGTGAGTTCTCAGTGCTTGGTTGTGCTGTAAAGCCAGTCCCTGAGAATCCCTGACGGTAATTGTAATTCTCCTCCTCAAACCTAGAGCAATGTTTAAAGCGGAGGAAGCACAGGAACCTCCTGAACGGTTTCTTCCCCCGTAGCCTGTCAGTGATTTCACTGCAATGCCTAGAAAAAGCAAAGCAGTTCAGACAGGATCTATTTCTGGTGTGAAATCCTAGTTGTGGATTCCCAGTGCTGATGTGTTTTTCAGACCCTCTGGTGAATTTCTAAGCTTTCTTGGAAGAGCAGCTGCTGGGAGGGGACTGGAATCCCCACGGTGGATTTCAGGTTCACAGACTTTGATGAAATCTCTAAACAACAGGGTGGGAAAGCTGTTTTTTATCAAGAGCCGCTACGAAGGCAGAAAAGCAAACTCTTGTCAGTAAAGAGCTTTTCATCTCCTTGTCCTGTTTTTCCGAGAAATGAAGGGTAGGATATGGAAACGCAGTATGAATTTTGAGGGGTGGGGGCGGAGGAGTAGAGACTCTTCTCTGTTCAGGTCCTCTGTAGGGAGGTATCTCAGGTAGGGATAAAGATACAGCCTGGTACTCAGAAGTGTGTTGGTGACCCTCATAAAAGCAGTGCCTTGAGAGCCAGAGAGGGAGGGAGAGTCACACTGAGGGCTGTGTAGTAGCTCAGAACCACAGTTGTGGGTTTCTTTTTCTTTTTTTTGAAAGCCTATTTTTCACATATTTTAAACCTAGAAGAGACCACTGTTACCATTGGCTAACTCCCTGTGTAACATCAAACATAGGTTGCAGCTGTACATGGCAAAGATCTGGAGAAGAAAAACAGCTTATCTGAAACACCTTAGTAGTTCCTAGGTCACAGGCACTTCCAGTTCTTCACCAGCACATAGGATAATATATAAAATGCTTCTGGTAGCTCACAACACCATGTGAAAAGATTACGCTGATGGCAATTTGTAGAGTGCAGTCCCTTTCTCTCCCCATTCACCTTCTCAGTGTAGTAGTTCACTAACAGTTGGCAGTGTTAGGACTATAGTCTGGCCACTGATGAGAGCACTGAATGCCTTAAGATGGTGAATACCATCAAATGTAAAAAGTCTAACCAATATCATTTAATGGCATGTGATGTTGCTGTTGTCTGAGGATCAGCACTCTGCCATGTTAATGTCTTGACCACCACTGAGTTTTCTACTAGGGTCAAACTTAAACATTTTTAGTTGCATACAGCATCAGCACAGTTAGCCAAGCAATCAAGACTTGAGATAAGCTTGTGATACAGTCTCCATGGTTAAAACTATATTCACCAGAGCTATATAATGGTCAACACCTGGATACTTCTCTGGTACGCTACAATATCCATTATATGAAAGGTCCACTGCTTGCTGTATCTGTGATGATGGTCACATTGCAGATGTTGTTAAGGAATTTAGCATTGATTGATTGGTTCCACAAAACATTTTACATACTGTACACAAAACAGGTTCCTTGACCAGTTCCTGGAGAACTCACCTGACAGTGGGCAAATAAAAGCATGTCCCTGGGATTCTTCTGGCTGAAATGATTTTGATATAATATGCCTCATGTGAGCTGCACATAACACATCACATAAGCCTGCTCACTGAGCCCATTTTCTATCATCCCTTAGTTTAGCTTGATATTGCCTAAGTTTTCAGTAATGTTTATAATGTTTATTGTCTCCTCAAGGGAAAATAAGACCCTTGCACCTCCTGGGTGCCTAATGAGAGGCTACATAGACAGGGACTCTTCAGTTTGGAGAGGAGAAGGCTGAGAGCAAAGAGTAAGGTTTACAAAATCATGAAGGGAATGTATCAGGTGAATGAGTAACTATTATTCACCTGTTACTCAACAGTTACAGCACAAGGATTAGGAGGTGTTCAACGAAACTGATAGGACATTGGTTTGAAACTGATAGAAGAAAGTTCTTTTTTACACAGAGAGTAATGAACTTCGAGAGTTTGTTGTCATAGGAGACTATGGAGGCAGGGTCAAAGCAGGGTTAGGCAAATTCAGGGACAGAAGCAGATATTAAAGGCAGTATGCAGGGTAGTACCTTCTAACATCCCTAATCCAGTGATTGTGGTTGCTGGGGGAGAACAAGGGAATCGGACCGCACAAAGTGGCCAGCAACACACGTACTCCCTAAATGGTGTTTCCCACTGCCACTGTCATAGAGAAGGCAGTGGCACAGCTGTACCCCAGTCTGCTATAACCACGTTCTTATGTTAACTGGAGAATCAAACAGGTCAGACAGTCTCTCAAACCCAAAAGACGACATGCATTTTCCATGACCTTCCACTCTCTCTGAAATGTAAAGCATTCATTCTCATACTTTTGCCCAGTTCCTTTATAAACTTCTTCAGATTGGGCAAACAGAAATAGCTTAAACAGAAGATGGCAGTCCTCTGTGGGGAATGGCTTCGGAATCTTAGAGTCCCTCAGCTCCCCACGACTACTGACTTCTCCAGAGCAGCCCCTCTCCTCCCTGTACAAGGGGGAAGGGTCTCTGGTCTGGCTGTAAAAGCAGGAAGTTCAGGAGAAACAAGCCGAGATTCTAGTCAGAGATGCTTTTGTCTTGGCCAGTCAAAAGGAAGACATTAGTACATACCCAGGGTAATTATGGTTATATTCTTTTCTGTCCCTTCACATCACTGAATCAGAGTGCAGTTACATACTGTTGAGTTATTGGTGAAATAGCAGCAGAATGATTAAGGAAATCAACAGGCAAAACCACGCAAGATATGTTAGTTATCAACAAAGTAATTGGATAGCGTTTAAGCAAATGAAACAGACACAGGCATGCAAAATATTACAAAGGATTATAATAACTGTAGCAGAGAGTGGAGGTTTCCAAGTGACTACATTCCAAGTGACCCGACTACATTCACTACCGGCAAACGCAGGACTTTCTCATCATTACCCTGCTTCAAGGAACCACAATGAGAGGGGACGGTCACCCCAGAGGTATCAGGGTTTCCCAAAGAATGGGAAATTATAAATGAGAGTGAGAGGAGGAAAGCTTTAGAGAGGAAGAAAACAAACTCAAATTCTGGATTCTGTTAGAAGGCTAACAAGCCGTATTCCATAAAAAGGATAACTTTTAAGCCTGTTGTGGTTCAGTGGTTACAACAGCAGTCAGAGCAAAAATGCAATATATAATATTGAAGATAATTTTAAAAATGGGGCAGGAGCAAAATATGAAATTGATTTACAAAATGGGGAAAAGTGATAAAGCCAAGCTGAAGACTACAGGAAGAAAGTCACTGACAGGTTTAAAAAGAAATGCAAATTTTCTAAAACATATTTGTAAAGCAAGAATTCCTAGTGATGGTGTAAGATCTTTTGTTAGATGGAGATAGTACATTTAAAATAATATAGGAAAGGACAAAGTTTTTACTGATTTGGATCTGGGAAGGAAGAAGACAATGGAGATGGTGATGCTGAAATATTTTCTAATTCATTAGCAAAAAAGAATTTTTAGTAAACGCAGGCTAGCCAACTTAAAGAACTGGTCTTCCTGTGGTACGCCAGAACACCCCACATGAGCACGGACGTCCTCCCTTCCCCACGCACAGCCTCCAGCTCCACTTCCATCCCCACTCAGCCCTGGGCTCACTGCAGAGCTGCCCCCAGGTCCCTGCGTGGCAGGGCCATGCCTGGGGCACCCCTGTCCTCAGCGACTGCTCCCTTCCTCAGCAGCAGCGGCACCCAATGTCTGCCCAGCAACTGGGGGTGCACAGCCCCGTGCTCCCCTTGGGGCCCATCCGTTGCTCGGCCGGCTCTGGTCCGAGCAATGGGGACACGGTCAGCCCCCACGGCCAGCTGAGGGGATCGCACCCATCAAAGACGAACGGTGCCTCCGACTGCCCCATCATGGCCTTGCTCATCAGCTCTTCGTGCTGCTTGTTGGGGCCGTGGCGCTGGGTCCCTCTCCCCGCTGCTGGCTGAGTGGTGGTGGCGGCATCTCGGACAGGCGCTCCTCAGCTCCGCCGGCTGCGCTCCCAGCCAGTCTGTCCGCCGCCCGCACCGCAACCCATCAGCCAGGGCACCGGCACGCCCGGGGCTGGGCTCGGCCCCCGGCCTCCTGCCCCCGCCCGCCCTCTCGCCGGAGTGGGGTGGCCGGGCTGTCCCCGGTACGGGGCCGGGGCTCCCGGGCGGGCCCCGGGCGCTGGCGCGGCACGGGGAGCGCTGGCCCGGGGTGGCGGCGGCGGCGGCGGCGGGGGGGGCACGGCGGGGCCGCCCCGCTGGCTTTGCCCGCTAGAGGGCAAGAGAGCCCCGCACAAGCGCGGCGGGGCGGCTGCCCCTGCCCTGCCCCGCAGCCCTCCGCGCCCGCCTCGCCCAGCCCCGCTCCTGCCCCGCTCCTGCCCGGGGGTGCCGGTGCCGCGGCCCCGCGGGGAGCCGCCCCGGGGTGGCGGCAGCCGGGAGCGCCCCGCCGCCCGCTCCTCGGGCCGGGAGCCCCCGCGGAGGTGAGAGCCAGCGGGCCTGAGGCCTTCCCCTGGGCTCTGGGCGATGCGGGAGGCAACGTCCTGGGTGGCCACGGTGCCGTAGATGGAGAGGTAATCACTTCCATCGGGAAAGCTAGCGAGGCCTTTGGCCATTCCAGAAAGCAGGCGTGGAGCCATCATGGAGCTGGCGTGGACCACCTTCGCCATCGGGGCAAAGGCACGCCAGGCTGCTGCGCCTGCCGCAGCGCACACAGAGCGGTAAGTGGGGGCACGCACCCAGCTCCGGCCGAGCTGGGAGGCACCTTCTCCCTGCCCCCAGGGAGGTGACGAGGAGCGGTTGCTGGCTGCAGCTTCAATCTAGCACTGGTAAGTCGCGTCCAGCTGATGGTCTGGGTACGTGCCTTGGTTGGCATACAAATGCCACCGCATCTGTCAGACAGTGGACCATCTCCAAAGGAAGTGTATCAGGCAAAGGAGGAACCTCAGGGACACCCTGCAGCCTGCTGGCAAACCCTGCCGAGCCTGCAGTCGCAGATGAGCACCAACGGTACGGGACCATGAAGATGGCAGACACCTCTTTGATTAGACACCGTGTGTGCTTGGGCAGGAAAGGTGCACAAGGCAAAGGGTGGGCAGCGGCAGACCCGTTCTCGCAGTGAGCAGTCGGGTCAGCCGTGCCACACAAATCGCTTGCCATGCGGAGGCCTGTGTGGTCACCTGCACACACGGCAACTCTGATTTCTTCCCCTTTCCTCCTTCCAATCAACAGCACTTTGGCTCTTGAGCTGGAGGGACTTGCAACATCACGGACAATCAATTCATTACTAAAAACAGCAGATACAAGCCCTGTACAAAAACACACATCAGAGAAATTTTAAACATTTGGCAGTTTTCACACTTACATCACCTTATCTACCTTCAAGTGTCCCCAGCAAGGACACGCATTCCAAAAGACTGTATCAACACCTGTGTCAATGCACTCAACTGTATCTGACCGATAATGGCATTATTACTTTTGTACTTAAATTAAGATATCTTAAAACATGTAACCTGATAACTCCATCCCTAGGACGGTCACAAAGATCATATTCTGCCAATGCTTTTTTTAATGTAGATTCACTCATTCCTGGATGCGGCAAAATACCATAACGCCATAAGAAATCCATGTCAGATATCCTGCTGTGGCTGTGTATCGCATGGTGACACTGATGCTTGTGCTTTCTAGTTTTCCATCTAAACTGCATGTTTTACACTCCTCTGGTCTGAAAACTTGGTGAGCTGGGAAACAAGCTCTTTCATGTTGTCTTCTGGGATTCTTATAGGTAATTTTTTTTGTCATAAATACTATTATTTTTTCTACAGTTTCTGAAGCGAGAAAGCAAATACATTCCTCTCGCTCAAGTTTTCTAAATTGTAGGCACTTTTTATGTTAATCCAGTTAACCTGAATCACATGGCTAATAGGTTTTCACAAATATTTTATTTATTTCCAGGCAATCTAATGTTTCATAATCATGACTTTCAGTAACTTTTCGTTGCTGAGATGCCATGAGTTTTCTCTGGAGGATTAATTTGTGCAGCTGTATTAATAGTTTAGTGCCCTCACCAGCCATTCTGGGGAAATGCTGAATCACATGTATAGCGCAGCAGGTGGGATCCATCCAGTCCTATCTAGACCTCTGTCGTGCAGAGGTCTACATCTAATATAGGCTCCCTTCATACACGAGGAAGAATTAAGCATCTTTAGAGCGTGAGTCATGTCATCCTAAAGTAGACGCCTAGAATAGATCAGATGATTTGTGCCCTAAAATTGCTCCTATTTCTCTGTGTTAAAGAACAAGTAGTTTAGATCTCCATTTCTCCATTGTAGCAGCCTCAAGTGAGGTGAGACGAATTAATACTCATATCCAGGTTTATATCATGCTTCAAAGTACCCTAAAATTCTTATTTGTAAAGAAAACTGAAAATAGCATTACTTTCTATATTATTCTTGGTTTATAAAAAAGCAGCTTTTAAAAGTTTGCTGACTCAAGACATTTTAGTAAAAATGGCAAATGCTGTGTGTTTCACGGGAAAGTCGTAGCACCTCTCTTCCTGATAATATAAGTCTTCCAGTTCTCCATCTGCAAGGTTGGGAAATAAATGAGATAGATACATTGCAGGTCCAGAATAGGATCCTGTACTTTTGGTGAAATTATGCAATCTGGGGGAATGAAAAAAAAAAACCCACAAACTTTTTTTATGGCAAGCTGATTTATTTTTTTAAATGACACTCAAAAATTGATATGTGAAAAGTTCATGTAAAGCTGAACTGGTTGGCAGAGTATAGGTGGAACAGTTTTTTTAAAAAAAAAAAAGTCATAATGTCTAAAACTTGCCAGAGGTGTCCCATTAGCATGGTACGTGTGAGGAGAACGTGTGCCAGGAACTCCTCAAGAAATGCAGGGTCCTTCTGACCAGCTCTGCTCGCAGGAGTTAAAATCCTGCATAAAGCTGATGAGTAAGCTCGTCATGACTCACTGTGGCAGATGCAGTCTTTAATTCCAGGAGGGTATAAGGGAAGTGGGTGTGAATCTCGAGTAGAGGGGAGCTCAGGGTAGGGATGTTCCTGCCTCAGTGTCTTGGGGATAAAAGTGTAGGTTTTTAATACAGCCCCAGCTATCGGTAAAGCCAAACTTGGGTAAGGGGTAAGTTTGACATTACACATCACAGATTTTATGTGAAGCAGGGTTGGAACACCACCTACTCACAGATGGGTATAATTTTGGGGATGTCCTGCATAATTCATGTGTGGCTTTGATACTTATGAGTAATTCAGACATCAAAGCCTCAACTTAGATAACACTTTTGTGACACTAAACTTCCTATAGCAAATAATCTGTGGGCTTTCATTTAAATTCCTTTAAAAAACAACTATACTAATACTTTATTCTTTACCTCCAGATATTTTTCATAAGGTATGTTGGTGTGAAGTACAAGATAGGAAATACTGAAGCCTGGACTAGAGAAACAATTAAAATTCCATGTAATACTCTTCACTGGGACTGGAAATGTAAATTTTAAAGCACTGGAAAGGAGCTGGGAGCCTCTTTCCCAATTGTTTCTAGACTGAGAGCACACCAGATGCCAGGCCCTTCAGTCTCTGCAATATTCCCTCTGCTTTGCCAGTGGCACAAACCTTCACTTTTCAGCAGTCCAGTTTCCTAACAAGCAATTTTATGTTCTCTTCCAAGTTAGCTATTACGCATGGAAAAAACCTTCGCATTAATAACCATAAAGCTCCTTTATTGTTCTCCTTCAAATCTCCTTAAAACTTCCTTCTGACACCAAACACTTGTCATTGGCCAGGCCTGTTGCTTTTTATTCTCCAGGCTGCTTTTCCCTTCTCCTTCCCCCATGGGTCTGTAGTATACACCTGTTGTCTTTCATCATGGGTTAAGATCATAAGCTCTTTGGGCATAGACCATCTCTCTTATTACATGTGTCTACAGTATCCGACACAATGGGACTGAGCCCTCAACGGGGCCTCCGGGTACTGCCATGATCCAGTTGATAAAGAATAATGATTTTTGACATGGTGAGTTCTGCAGTTTTTCCCCAAGTCATTCTGCAGTTGTTCACGCTGTTGTAACCAGTGCGCACGTGTGAGCAGTGTCCCTAAACCCGATACACAGGGTAAATGCTGTGGAAGTGTTCACTGGAGAGCGCTGACTTTCCTGCTTTGGGGTTGGGGGGGCTCGTCTGCACATCGAAATGCATGGAGTGACGCGCAGCAACTGTTTCTTTTTGTGGGTGTGCACTGAACTAGCGTGATGGGACCCTGCTCTGAAGCTTCTGCATCCCGTCCTTCAAATAGTAATAAAGACTGACGGAGTCAAACAAAAGGGAGATGGCTCGTGCGCCACGGGCATGGAGCGTGTCAGTTCCCTAAAGGTCCGTGGGGATTCAGGACACAGCCTTTCCCTGATGCAGTTTCCCTGCTAGACGTGGAGACTAGAAGTCTCTTTCCCTCCTCTCGAGTGTTAAGTCACGGTGGCAAGTGGAGGGATGCAGAAAGGCTGCACCAGTCAGAGCTGGGCTGCTGGCTTTTGTGGTGGGGAAGGCAAGGAGAGCCGCCCCCTCCACCGCATGCCCGCCGAGCAGGGGGACATCCAGAGAGTCGATTATTTTTAATTAACCCCCTTGCAAAATTCTCCTTCTCCGGAGCTCTGTTTCCAGCCTCCACCAGTGACCTTCCTGGGCCCCTCCACCTCAGCGATGCACAGCATCATTCACACCATGCAATCTCTCCCCCCAGCTCCCAAGATATTGTTTCTTCTTTTCTCCCTGCCTCTCTGCCCCCACCACCCCCAAAAGAGCCTGTCTTCAGGTTTTGCATTTAATTCAAGGGGCTGCCAGAGCCGTCCTCTCCCTCATGCAAGCCTCTGCATCGCGCCCGGTCCTTGAGCTCTGCCCAAGCAACCCTTCCGCAAAGGCAGAAGACCTTTCTGTCCCTTTGCTAATTAATGCAGCTATATCGGAGCGCGGCAAAACCACAATCACATCAATCCTCGGCATCGTAAGAAGAAACAGAAATCCTCTCCCCCTCGCCGGGTCTCTCCTGGCGGTTTTAAATAACTTTTTTTTTTGGGGGGGGGGAAGGGGGGCTGGAGGAGAACACGTACTTAGCATCGGCACCCCCGCCTCCCCCCATGCCACCTCCTGCCCGCCTCTCCTTTTCCTCCACCGCGCTCGTAAAAACTTGGGCCGAGCCCGGGGTCAGGGAGCCGCGGTTCGCCCCCGGAGCGGCGGCGGAGGCGGCGGCGGGTCCCCGGCGCTGCCCGCTCCCCCGGCGGCATCCCTGAAACCGCCCCCCCGGCAGCCGGCTGCGGCCCGGCGGCCCCGGCAGCGCAGGGCAGAGCGGGAGGGCTGCGGGGGCGGGGGGCCGGAGTGGAGAAGGAATAAAAAAATGCGGCGTGGGCGATAACGACCCCCCCTCCCCGGCTCCCAAACTTCCCGCGCCCTCGCCGGTTCGCCCTCCCGAGCTGAGTTTCAACCCCGCTTGGGACAGCGGCAGCCCGGTTACCTGAGGCGCGGTCCGGCCGGGGCCGGGGCCGCGCTGCGGGGCGGCCGCGCCTCCGCCTCCCCTGCGGCGGGGCAGAGCGGCGGGGCCGGGCCGGGCTCCGCTGGCGGGGCGCTGCCCTCCCTGCCTCCCCGCCAATGTCAAGGGGGACTCGGGCTATGCGGGCATCTCCCGAGGAGCCCGCTTCCCGCAGCGGGCGGGCTCGGTATATTTAGCATCGCGCCGCTTTTTTTTTTTTTTCCTCCCCCAAAGTTTCGCCCACTTATTTATTTATTTGCCTGCGTGCGCCGCGCTGCCGCAGAGCAGTAAGAGCCGCTCCGCGCCGTGCCTGGCGTTGGAAGCGGCTCTGTATTGCAGCAGGTAGGGCGGAGCGCTAGGACCTCGGAGAATCCTTCCAGCAGCAATCAGGACTACCTTAAACCCAGCCCAATGCCTCTTCCTGCGCCACTCTGCGTGCTGGATGGAGATCCACAGTCAAGAGCTGCAGCTCAGTGCTGGAGTACAACATTTCACAGGGAGCCCTGCAGAAGCAACACCTGTTTCGAGCCAGCCAAGAAAGACACAAGCACTTGTATGTTGCTGCTTTGCTTGTGGATCGTCAAAAATCCTAAACCAGTGGACATCTGCTGAGCCTCCTGAGAATTCTGGATAATAGATTTGGACGTCAAAAGTTTTTTTTCCTTTTTCTTTTTTCCTTTTTTTTTTTTTTTTTGGATTTATCTCAGCCAACAACGTGAGATTTCCCCCCTCCCCCTTTGCAGGATTCATGCTGATGTATGCAGTCTGTTATAGAGTAAAAACAGCGCATGCCTTTCTGGAGTCAGAATCCATAAATCCTGACGTAGCCTGTGCATCTTAAAAAAAAATCCCTATAACGCCTAGGTATTTAAGTTGCTATGGTCATTCTTACCTTAAACCAAATGGAGAAACTACGGATTTTTTTCTTTATTACAGTTGGATGGGCTGAAGACCGTATTGCTTGCTAAGAGCTGGGGATATATGCATTTATATAGATATACACATCTATATGTTTATAAATATGTCAGTGTGTGAGTATAAAGTGGTGGTTTCTTAGACTAACTGGTTTGACCTTGAACCTGTACCAGTCAAAACAGAATATTACTTTTATTTATGCATTTAATGGATTGAAGAAAGAACATTTTCTCTGTAACTGCGCTAGGGAGGGGAGAGGAGTGGAATATACCTAATCTTATATCTCCTGGGTTTGGCACCATCATTATTGTTTATTCTTATTCTCTAAAAGCAGAATCTTCTGATGGCTCCCTTAGGTGAAGTTGGGAACTATTTCGGTGTGCAGGATGCAGTACCCTTTGGGAATGTGCCCGTTTTGCCGGTGGATAGTCCGGTTTTGTTAAGTGACCACCTGGGTCAGTCTGAGGCAGGTGGGCTACCCAGGGGGCCTGCGGTCACGGACTTGGACCATTTAAAGGGGATCCTCAGGCGGAGGCAGCTATACTGCAGGACTGGATTTCATTTAGAAATCTTCCCCAATGGTACTATCCAGGGAACCAGGCAAGACCACAGCAGATTTGGTAGGTATTATCCTTAACCCTTTAGTGGTCATGTGATGAAATAATGGGGCAGAACTGCGGGCGGGGGGGCGGCGGGGGGGTGCGCGGCGGGCGGGGAGGGGGTTTGTGCCGATGGCCGAGCCGCCGAGGGAAAAAATGAGCGTCCGGGCTTGCAGATGCACACAGGCGGCACCACCGCAGCGGAGCAGGAGCCCTCGCCGAAGTCGCCGGGGGTCTGGTAGCGATGTTTGTGCAGCCCCAAGTTCTGCTTAAGCGCAGATCCGTCCTGGGAGGTGGCGGCGGCGGCGGTGGAATTTTTGCTCAGGACGTTTCTGCGGAATGATTTGATTTCGCGAGTTTAAAGGGCTTTTAATCATTAACCACCACAATTTAAAATTCACCGAGTTTCCTGAAGGGAGTGGCTGTCGCCCTGTACGCAAATTAACGAGGGCTTTTCTTTCGTTTTCTCTGCCGATTACCTGCCCTAGTAACTGCCTGAATTACAAAGCCAGCCTATTTGGCTTCTCGGCGAGGATTCACCGGCAGAGCGGGGCTGAGCCCGGCGGCGGGGCTGAGCCCGGCCCCGCACCCCGCAGCCGTGCGGCGCTGCCGGTGCCCCGGGAGGGAGGGAGCGCAGGTGGGGGCCGTGCTCGCCCGTAACCCGCCGGGGAGCCTGCACCAAAACCTGCCCTTCCCCAGCTATGTGGCGTGTCAAGCTGGCAGGGAATTGGAAAGAGCATTCCCTGGATTTCATTTCCAGGGGACGCAATTTGTGACTCAGCAGCGAGGGCTGGAGGGCTCATGGCTTCGGCCGCTCTTAGGAGCCCGTGCATGCACACATGCACACGCACACGCGAGTCGAGTGGGCCTGCAGCTTCTTTGCTGTTAAAGGCCCGGCAGATTGAATGTACGAAAGTAGCTAAAACAGCCTGGATGAGCTGATTCTTTGTTTTTTTTAAGGAGGGGTGAGGAAAAGATGCCAGGTTAGCTCGCCACGCTCCCAGCTGTTGGAAGGAGTTAACTTGTGAGTGAACCAACCTGACAGCACTTAAATTCGGTCGTAAAAACAAAGTCCTGTGGTGATTTTTTTCCCTCTCTTCGTATTTTAATGCCAGATGTTGAACCATATCTAAACTGTATTTTATTGCTTTGTGAAGCTGTTGAGATAATACCGGTGTTGTAGGACATGATCTCCAAGGGGCGCAGAAGGGAAGGGGCGGGGGGGGGGGGAAAGGCAGAGGGCCGAGGCTCGCATGGTCGCAGGTTTATCCTCCATCCCCCGCCAGCCGCTGCTCCCTGACGCTCTCACGCTGCTTCCAGGCTCTGCCTCCCTCCCACGCCGCCCGGGGTCCCCGGGGTGGGGGGGGGTGGGAGCGTCGCGGCTCTCCCGGGGGCGCAACATCCCCGCTTGCTGGCGAGAAAAAGTGCGGAAAGTGTTTTAGGCGGCCGCGCAGCGAGGGGAATGGGGGAATTGTGCACCTGGGCATTTGCCTTGACACGGGCAGGCGCCGCGCATAAGCTGCTGAACTGCAGCCGCAGGTCTCCCCCTTCCCGCTGCGGGTGCGGGCACAGAGGGGCGGGGGCCGTGCGGGGAGGGGGGGGTCGCGGTGCGGGGCCGGCGGCAGGTGTAGGGCGGCCGCGCCGCTGGGCGCACCGGCAGCCGGGGCTGCGGGGGGCCGGCACCCCGCGGGGCCCCGCCGTCCCCGGAGGAGGGCCGCCAGCTGTTCCCTTCGAAAGGCGGCGGTGACCACATTATTCACGGCGTCTATTTTTAAAAATGGCTTTCCAGCCGCAGTTGTAGGAAGCTGACGATTCCGAGGGGCAGCTCTTCCAGCCCTTGCAGCGCCTTGGCTTTAAATAGATGTATTTTTTCCTTCTCGGTTGGATCGCCCTCTCCTCCCCAGGATGCACCCTTGTGACCCCTCTTCTCCCATGGAGTGCGCCGGCGATGCCCCGGCTCGGGCGGGGGGCGGGCGGACCGGGCACGGCAGAGCCACGGCATGCGTCGGGGCTCCCGGCTTTTTTGGGGGCGGGGAAGGGCTCTTGGTGCTTTTGTATCGGTGCCGTGACATTGCTGTTGTGTTTGTCGGGAGGTCACCGAATAGCAGATGCTATTTGGGTTTTGGTGATTGGAAAGTCTTTTGATTATCCTGGGAAGGTCTGCATCCTAACTCGGGAGCTGCCCGGGGGAGAGCGGGCTGACTTGGTCTCCTCTGAGCGTGTGAGGGAAACCTGCGTGTGCGTGTGTGTGTGTGGATGTGGGGGGACGCGTCAGAAGGAAGTTTTCCTCCAGGAATAAGGAGGACAAAGAGAAAACCCCGGGGGCTGCGCGTAAACTCCTCTCTGGGCTCTGCCCTGTGGGAATCCCCCTCCCCGCACACACCTCTGGAGAGACATCAGATAAGAGTAATTCTTTTGTGATGCGATGTTGGATGTGTGCCTATTGCATACAATAAACCGAGCCATATTGTGTGTCTATACTCGCCCGGTTCTGGGAGCCCTGGCATTTCGCAATTCCGGCAGCAAGATGTCCATCTCTAAAAGAAAAGCTCCCCGGGAGAGCCCGGCTCGGTCCCCCCCGTAAGGCGATCTCAGGTGATCAAAGCCTTAGCTCTCCTGGGTGACAGAAGAAATTTTTTTTTGATGCAAGTCTCCTTTAGTCTAGGGCATTTGCTAGACAGTGGAGTCATTGTAAATTCAGGAACTCTGTAACAGCGGAGAGGCGTGCCTCTGTGCGTCAGCACAAGTACTGCATGCACAGCATTAAAAAAATAGGAGCATGCAGGAAAAGGAAAAAAAAAAAAGCTTGTCAGCAGGTGACCTCCGCTCCCCGGGACCTGCTGCTACAAGGAACCGCTGCGTTCATCATCTGCGGGAGCCGCGCAGCCGCCCGCCCTCCCGCCTCCCCAACTCGCCCTGCCTGCTCCGGCTCCCGGGCTGGCGAGGCGGGTTCAGCGCCGGGGAGGGCGCGGGGGGCGGCTCCGGCCGGGGGAGGGGGGTCCCTGCCCGCCGCTTCGGCTGCTGGATGCGGGGGGCCGGGGCTGTCCCCCCCCGTGCTGCTGCGGGGAGAGCCGGCAGGCCGGGGCGGGGGGGGTGATGCATGCGGAGGGCTCTGGCTCCCGGGAGTGGAAACTGGGGGGCAGGTTTTAGGGGGAGGGAAGGGCCCCGAGCAGCCCCCGCAGTCTCCCTCGCTATTGAGCGTTGCGGAGGGGAGGGGATGCGGGGGGCGAGGGCGCTGGGAGAGCCTGAAACCGAAGCAGGGCCCTGCTGGCTCCTGGGGGGCTGTGGCTGTCTGCGCTCCCGTCTCTTAATTGGCATCATGCGGGGGAGCGGGCGGAGCGATGACAGCTGCGACAGGCGGGACGCATCCCGGCGGAGCGCTCTGCTCCCGGCCGGCCGGCGGGCGGGCGGCCTCGGGGGCTGGGGGAGGCCGGGGAAGCCCCTGCCCTCGCCCCGTCGCCGGGCTGACCCCCCGGCAGCTTCTGAGCCACGAAGGGCTCTGCTTTCTTCGCCCGTCTGCTCTTCCCTGGGTGACTGATTGCTAAATGCAGGGCAGCACCGCTCCAGCGACTTGCGCTCTGCCTGCGGGTCCTCCGCCGCTTCCCTTCTCCCTGCTTCCCCGGGAAGTCCTGCAAAGAAGTGGCTGGCAGAGATGCTTGTTTACCGTATTCGTTGATGGTGTGTTAGGGTGCTAAGTGGAAGCTAAACTGCTTCAATCCAGGAATACAAAGAGAGCCTATATATAGCCGAAGACAAAAATGTACAAAGGGTGGAACACCAGCAACAAAAAGATCTGTAGTTGCAAAGATGTTCATTGCTTAAAGCCAAGGCAAACGCTTCTGTAAGTCTGTTCTTCACTAGGGCTAAACAAGATGGAAGTTAAAAATTTCGCGTCGTGTGAATGACCTACCTCCTCTCTCCTGTGAGCCTGGCAGGAGAGCAGGGCTGGCCTCACGGTCAGGCTGATGTCCTCCTGCCGTCTGGCATGGTCAAAGTTGGATCATGCGGAAAAAGGTGTGTGAAGGGCTGATGTGGACCTGTACGGAATAACTTTCCCCCAAACTTTCCTCCTAACCTCTTTGTGGAGGAGTGGGTCTTTGCCTTGAAGTGGTTTCATTAAAGAAAATGTTCAATGTCTGACAAGAGAGATTCAGCATCCCATGTACTGAGACAGTTATTGCCTCTCTCCTTTTCTCCTCCCCCCCTCCTAGCTATAAATAGGACTCTAGCTTTTAAAGTTTGGAGCCGTCCTGATTTTCATTTGGTCCAGCCTCATTCTGAAGAGGAATACCTATTTTAATACCTGGTTCAGGTCCTAAGTACTATCTGTATATTATAGAAACTATACAGTGAAAATATCCGCAGGAGTGTTGGGCCAAATCATGCAGTCCTTAAACTGGCCAGACTTGTGTAAGACTGCATGCTTGGCCCCAGATAATCTCTTGAAGGACTTAACAGCATGGCACATAAAACTTGCTGTCAGTAGGCTTTTGAATATTTCAAATGAACACGTCTCTATTCTGATCTCAAATATGTGGATGCGCTTTGCCAAGTACCTTAAATTCATCTTCTGCGCTTACAATAGGACGTGACAGTGCTTTTTTGTTCTTTTGACACACTAAGCAGCATGCACCCAAATATTTGAAATGAGGACAGCAATTAAAGTCTACATTTATACCAATGAGAAAGATGCCAGACTTACTAACTTAGCTGTAGTATGGCGTCTTACACACCTAACATAGTATTTAACCTCAGTTAAAATTGCTTGGCAATATGTGTCAGGTGATATGATAGTTTGGTAAAAGCTTTACAGAAGAAGCCTTAGTAAGAAATCTGGAAGTATTTCATGTCCAGATATAGTGGGAATGTTTAAATTGTTTCAATGGATTGATTTTATCTGAGATACTACATATACCAGATAGAGTATGCTACCACTTTTTATTACTTTAAAAAAAATCCAAAATTACTAAATATTTCCTCCCAGTATTTTTGATTTGTGCATATGTAGAGAATAATTTAAGATGCATAGGCCTTAAAACAGGGTTATCAAAACAATAAGACTATGGTGTTTGTAGTACTGAATAATATATAAGGTAATGATCAATAGTCCCTTACAGGGAATACATTTTATCTTTACATTAGCTTGGCTATAAATTTTCCCTATTGGCTTCAACTTGTGCTGTGTTAGATTTATGTGATTCATGCCTGTTATTGATTAGTGCTCAACTATTTTGCGGGAGATGCCAAATTAATTGTTCAAAAAATCCATGAAAGTGCTTTTTTATTGGCCGTGTGAGGCTCAACACATACTATACTGTTATTTTATTATTTCATGTAAATATAGTTTGCAATAAGGTTTAAAAATAGTTATGCGGTGTGCTTAGATATGAAAATTCACAAAACATCTTGAAAATGCTACTCTGTGCTTCATTTTGTGGCTCAGAAAGTAGCATAAAGCAGCACTGTGCTTCTGAACGTTGCTGGATAACTCCTGTGAGATCATTACCATCTTACGCAAACGCTCCCAAATAGGAAGCAATTTCCATTTTTTTCCACAAGACTTCTAGGTTTATGCAAGGTTTGGCTGGTAGCATCCTCATTGAAGGAGGTAAGCAATTTGCAGGGAAGGCTGCCAAAAAACCCCCCAAACCCTCAGCACCAGATGAGCTGATATTTGATACAGACACTTGCTGCACCGTGCACATTGATGCTGAACCTAGGAGCTTTGCAGAAGCAGTGCTTCTCTGCAAAATGTTCTTATCTCCAGTGCACAAACATCTGTGTGAGCTTGCTGTTACGTGCACAGAAGACTTAATCATTTATACACTATTACTTAGGTTTAGAATATTTTAATTTTCAAATTTGAGATGAGTAAAAAATAACACACCAGAGAGATGGTTAATATCTAGACAGAAATGTGTGAGACTCTGGACTATACTAAGGATTTTCATTTCTCAAGCCTCTGGAAGATCATACTGTGAGTAAATCTTTCCACGTATTCCTGATTCATTGATGCCTGGAAGTAGATCTTTTGGTCCCATGTGTAACATTGTTTTCATCTCACAATCCTGATTCAAATGTATTTTTCAGAATTAATTTTGCAAGACAAATTTCATAGGTTCTTTAATACTGCTAATTTTGGCAATCTAAAAACTTGGGGTTTTTTTCTTTGAATGTATTATTTGTTGTGCGAATCAGAATATGACTGAGCTTTAGATTTGTGTTTAGAAATTATGAGAAAGATTTGAGATTAATCTTTTAATTTGGTATGTTAATGCTGTCTGCAGTACATCATTCTAGCAGAGACTCAAAGGACTGTACTGTCCACGTATCGTGCTTTAAGATATATTCATTTGTTTCCTCATCTTTCTCCAAACAACTCTGAAAATGGGAAAACACCTTTGAAAATTGCTGCTTGTTGCTCCGGGATCAGTCACATCTGAAAAAAAACCTTTCAATGGAAACAACATGTACATTGTTTGTTTTTTCCTGCATTCTGTAGGTATACTGGAATTTATCAGTATAGCAGTGGGCTTGGTCAGCATCCGAGGAGTCGACAGTGGACTCTACCTTGGAATGAATGAGAAAGGGGAACTGTACGGCTCGGTAAGTTCCCGCTTGTCTTGAGCAGCCACGATCCTTATGTTCTGTGGGAAAAATACTTGATAGCTCCTACAAGCCCCTGTTGCACTAGGTGCTCTACAAGTACTGTTTCTGCTTTAAGTGTCTTGCAGTCTAATTAGAAACAAGACCCTGTGGGTGGTATAATGAATATGGGAGAAGGAAAAGGTGTCAAAATCAGGAACGAGTAATAATACGGACAGATGACGATTTAGATACAAGCAATAGAGACTGATGGCCAGAGCTGGTCACTGAAGACTAAAGGATATACTGTAAGATTTGTAAACCTGTCCTTTCAGTAGAGGCCTACAATGAGAGAAAGTTGCTGCCTTTTGTGTGTAGGCAGAGAGCTTTCTAGGAATTGACAAAAGAAATTAGAGGGAGAGGTAAAGGGTGGCATGAGAAATGGGTGGGATGAGAAAATGAGAAACAGGAGTGGATAAAACTTATAAAAAGTATAGGAACGAGGGCGAGAAGCTTTGTGGTCTTGTCCTGAAACTTCAGCTGGTGCTCCCTGCGGGATGGCAGCAGGAGTGAGTAGCGGGTGTGAGGCAGGAGTAAAATTTGGTATTTCAGGTGTAGGTTAGACTGGCAAACCAGCCTACCTCTGTGCGTATGTGTGTGTGTGCGTGCGCGCAAAGTGACCCTTACCTGGGAATACTTGAGACATCTCATGTACACTGGGGTTCGTACCCTGGGTAGATCGTGGGCAGGGGGGGGTCTGAAATCAAGCAGGTAACTCCTTGGAGAGTAGAAGGCAACCTCTTCTAGCAGTAAAGTATCAACCTCCACAGTTGACAAGGGCTAGAGAGGCAGTTGTATTTGAGGAAGAGGATGGCAGGTTTGAAGGGTAAGCAAATGTCTGAAGTGAAGGGAGGCTGTGTATTCACTGGGGTTCATTAGAAGCACAGAGGAGAAGGTGACAATGGTTGGCTGATGGTGTAAACCTTGCAAAGAGAGACACTCAAAAAGGAGTTAAAGTGATAGAGAGTGGCTTTGGGTGTGGCTGAAGATACCTGTGTCAGAGGGGAGTAAGGGTAACTGGGAAAAGGGTGGGGAGGGAACTGAGTGGGACAGCAGTGGGAGTGGGAGGAAACAGGAGAAGATGGTGATGAGTGGCCAGGTGAAAACAGGAGTGAGAGGGAAATCCAGCTTCTATATACATGATCCGTGGAGGAGTGTGAGGAAGCCAGCCCAGGAAGGTCCAGCAGAAGTGTTTTTATGGGGGTGTCCAGGTTCACTGATCCCTTTTTAGTAACATTTTGTGTGAGCGAGGGAAGGTGGAGAAGGTGAGGGAACTGTCTTCTGAGCAAAGAGCAGGCTAGGGGAGGAAGCCAGAAAGTAGAGAACATGACAGTGTATATGGGAGGCAGAAAAAGAGGTGATAGAATGAGGGGCAAGGCTGGGATGGAGAATGTGTGGACATGGAAGAAGAGGAGATGCAGAGGTGGTAAGAACCAGTGCGTGGGAAAGGCCAAAGAAAAGGGATTTAGCATAAATGGCAGTATGGAGGAGAAAAAGGTTGGAAGGAGGGAGAGGAAGAGAGAAGGGGAATGGATGCCATGACAGATGTAAACAAGTTGCCTGTGAGGAGTGAGTAAGTTGTCATAAGTCACAATCCTTGTGCAGCTGGTGAATGGGATAAAGACCTGGCGAAGTCATGAGTACTTTTATGGTTCAGTTAGGCAGCAAAAAGGCAGAACAACAACAGTAATATGAATCAGTAATGTTGATAATCAACAGTAAGAGTAATCGTTTAAACAAATAAACATAGTGAATCAGTTACTGTACACTTTAGATACTCATAAGAAGAATATGTGGTTATTGATAGAGCTTAAATGCACAGACTTGGGAAGGCAAATGTTACATCGCTTTTCTGTGCAATTTTTATTTTGTGTTTGCAATATGTTTGACTGTCAGAGTGAATTACTCAAAACATTCTTTGCTGAAGAAATATGCACAAGAAATTCTTTGTACATTTTTAAGCTCACTGCATTAATAAAATAGTTGTTCCATGAACAGCAGTTCTAAAGGAGCCTGCTTTCCTAGGGGTTTGTGTCTCACAGTCCAAGACATGGGTCTCCCTGACCTTCTGTCCCTGCAGTAACACAAATTCCCCAGCCTTTTGTGTTTCTTGCATGGAGAAAGAGACAGTGTTAGCTGTCCGTGCTCACCAGATTGTCAGTTTGCAGGGATTACATAGCTCACCACTCCCAAGTGGGACGTGCAAATGATTTCTCTTCTTTACCCTGCCTCTGATTAGTCGCAAAACTGATAGGAACTTAATTTTCTTGAAGACCTTTGCCTCCTGATTGAAACTGGTTGAGAGGCTAAAGAAGGACAGACAGGCAGGCAGATGGATGTACAATATAATTGGATAACCTCTTTTCCCTAAGAAATGACGCTAAAAATATGAAGCCATTCATAATGGAAAACTGGCAATCTATAGGGCCAGAATGCAAAGTTCAGGTTAAAATCTGATGGATGATATGGCTTATTGTCAGCCTCCAGAGATGGGACATACTAAAGAGTGATGGTAATTGAATGACATTACTTCCAATGAAATATAACCTCTAATGGCTACTCAGTGTGATGATGCTTTAAAGCCTTGTCAACACTAGCAATCCTAGTGCCTATATTTCAGCAACTGTCAGCTCTCATAGAAACACTGAGATAAGCAGGCCTCAGAGCAGATTTTCGTGTCGAATTGGCTGGACATTTTTAAGTGACAGTGTTTTGCTTTTGGTCAAAAAATGCAATTAATTGAAAATTAAGTTCTCTGATGGGAATAAATGTTGCAGTTTGAGTCAGAAGCAAGGCACAATCCAGCACAGAATTATCTTTCTGGAGAGAAAGATCAGTTTAACTGAAATTAGTTTTGAGACTGATAAGTGATAGACTGAGGTTCAGGTTTTTCACCTGAATTAAGTGGAGTGGTCACTTGAGTTGAAGTGTTCTGTAGCACCAGCAAGTTGTCCTTGTGCTGCCTGTGCTGGGAGGTGGGTCCCTCTGTCTTGGTTTCTTCACTAAGGGCCGTGAATAGCATCAGTTTTGTCATGGAGCAGGTACACTTATATACATGTTTTCTAAGGTGGGAAAACTGTTTCCCATGCACAACTGAATAGCAACCTAAGAAATACCTGGTCCTGCTCTACACTACATCAGCATTGTGGACCTAGGCAAGTGTCTTTCTGCAGGCATTCAATACTGCAGCACTTGACACTGCTGGAATAGATGCCCTGTATCTATGACACTATCATATTTATATTCAAATTACTGCATGAAGAATGTATTAGATGTGAATCAAATCAGCGACCTAAAAGACTTCTATCCTTCTATATTTGTATTTGAAACATTTGGCACAGGAAGATTTTTCCCAGCATATTTGTGGTGCCACTGGAGATGGGACATATGGCAAAGCAGAGCAGCCAGGATGAGTGATCGCTGCCAATTTTCATGAAAGGCAACAGGAAAGGCAGTTTCAGCATATCTTGATCCAGACATGTTCCTCTTCGTGTTCTCAAAGTGCTGCTTTCCTCCTAGATTAGCTGCCTGACAAACTCTTCCCAACTTGCCACCGTTACAGGGGGCAGTTCCTACTGCATCTTCTGGTTAAGAGACCCAGTGACTCTCATGCTGCTCTCAGGCAGCAACGTATAACATAGGGTGGCTGTTCTCAAATGCCTCCTCATCCC
Source organism: Theristicus caerulescens (assembly GCA_020745775.1). Lineage (NCBI taxonomy): Eukaryota > Metazoa > Chordata > Aves > Pelecaniformes > Threskiornithidae > Theristicus > Theristicus caerulescens. Next base: position 112,677,085 of record CM036559.1, on the reverse strand, counting down.
ATGGATTTAGCCAGGGAAAGCTGAAGATATATGTACGTGGTACTGCAGAGAAGCCAGCAGTAGCCATGTAGTGATGACTTGGAGGCTGGTTAGTGACAGCAGCTTTCCCTCCCATCTCGCTCTGTTCCTGCTCTCCCTTTACCTTGCCTTCCCCTTGCAGCCTGCAGCTATGACTCATCATGTTTCACCACAGCTACTATGCTTGTCACTGGAGAGGAGGAAAAATCCAAACTACAGATAGGACCCAAAGGCTGTTAAGAGGAGACACGAAGACCTTTTTCCTTCCTGAGTACCAAACGGCTCTCGCCAATGCCTCTGGCAAGAGTGTTAGCAAATGTGTCTTAGCTGTGCTCCTCAGTGCCATGCCATGGAGTGAGGGGGGTCTTTCTGATCAGTCCCACGACCTTCATGCCTTCATGGGCTGTCCCCACCCTCACGCTGCCCTGCACTGCTGCCCTTGGGAATATCAACAGTTGGTACTCACGTGGCAGGCAGTGATGAGCACCCACACCACAGGATGCCCATCATTTGCACTGCAGCCTGTCCTCTGAGGCAGTCCTGTGCTACCTTGAGCACAGCAGGACCATGGGACACCCTCACCTCAGCTGCCCTCGCTGTCCTGGGCTCTCCTGCAGTAGAGAGCTGTGTTACATCCCACTGTGGACATCCCTGCCCCACCAGTCTCCCATGGGCATGGACCTGCACCACTCCTCTTCTCAGACTAGATATAAGGAAGAAATTTGTTATGATGAGGGTGGTGAAACACTGGAACAGGTTGCCCAGAGAGGTGGTAGATGCCCCATCCCTGGAAACATTCAAGGTCAGGTTGGACGGGGCTCTGAGCAACCTGATCTAGTTGAAGATGTCCCTGCTCATTGCAGGCGGGTTGGACGAGATGACCTTTAAAGGTCCCTTCCAACCCAAACTATTCTATGATTCTATGAAATGCTGGTGTCTCCATTGCTCCTTATGTCCTTGGCAGGTGGCAAAAGGCAGCTCAGGTTGGATGCTCAGGAGGAAAATTGGGAGTTGGAAGATCTGGGGCAGCTACAAGGGGAGACATGCAGGGGGGAGGAGGAAGGCAGGAGTGGAGATGGTGGAGTTGTTGGGGAAGGGGTAGAGTGCTTGGAAGGAGAGAGGAGGGGAGAGTAGAGAGAGAGAGGCTTCATGTGCCCAGAGAGCAGCTGGGACAGAGCCAAAGAGCCCAGGTCTGGAGCCAGGGAGGGAGGCTCCTCACCTCTGGGTGTCAGACTTACAGGGTGTGTGCAGCAAAGTGAGGTTTAGGACTGCTTTATAACAGGGTATTCAGTTGCTGTCCTTCAAAAAATTAACTGAAAACTCGTTTCTCCCAATGTTTTTGGGACACTAAACCTGCCTTTTTCTCCTAAATCTATTGGGGAGAGGGTGGAGGAGGAGAGAGAGAGTACTGTCCTTGAAGAAACATGTTTTCCCAGTGAGTGTGTGGGGAGGTGACGATATGCCTCTTTATTGTCCCAGCAGGGCTGCACCTGCAGTGTTTTGTGCTTTTGTTTGGGTCCCCACAGTCCTGGAAGGACTATGCAGATACAAAGACGGGTGAACAGAATTTTTTTTGACAAAAAAGGGACACTTTTTCAGAGTTTACTGAAAATTGCTTCGTGTAGGTAAGGATTTGTTCTGCTGCATTCTAAAAATATCTGTTATGTTCTCATGCAAATAAGGGAAGGGAATTGTTCAGCCCTTCAAATGGTAGGTCAAGGTGCACGGAAACAACGTGAAGAAAAAAACAGGTTGAAGGTGCATGTTGGGAACAGCATTTGGGCCAAGTATACGGTCACTACAGATATCTAAGAATATGATAGGTAAATTAATTACCCTGCAGTATCATTCACACTTTCCTGTTAGTGTTAAACACCTCCAATTTAAAGTGATTCCATATGCTTCAGATTGATCTTTTTTTTTAGTAATCTGGATTATCTGTCCATCAGTGTACACGTAGGTGCCTGTAGCTGAGGTGAGCCTGGAAACTCACAGGACAGTTGCAGCGCACAACAATTTTTGGAGGGAGATTTAAATGCAGTTTCCCTGAGTGAAGGCGCAGACTTCTAGGCTGACAGTGGTTAAATCCCAGGAGGGATAATGGCTACAGCAGCAGGTTTAACACTCTTCTGCTTGTGTGTAAAATAATAAGGTGCCTTTTGGTAAATAGTACAAATGGTGGAGAGGCAGAGGACAGTTCCTGGGCCAGCTGAGTTGCAAGGAGTGGTCAGGCTTTCGCACGAGCAGCATTGCTCAGGAAAACCTGGCACTCCCATGATCAAAAACCCGATGGTGTCTTTTAGTAGTAACAGCAACTCGTGTCTTCCTGAGTAAATCTACTTTAAGCAGAAGAGTTGCAAGAAGCAGGCCTGTAGCTGATTTGAAAGGGCAAACTTTGAGATCTGAAGAGGACCAGTTCAAAAAGGTGCTTATGGCTCTGAATGTGAAGGAAACTTGAAACTTTGTCAGAGCTGCAGAAATCCTGTGGAAGCAGTATCCCAGCAAGGGTGAAACTGCTGGGAAGGATTTGGAGACTACTAGGCTGTGGGCACTTGTCTGTGAGGAATGGGAGAAGGGCAGGTTGCAGAAAAGCATGTGTCTTAGAGGTGTAGAAGCACGGCGATAAAATGGAAATTGCTGCAATAAAGCTGACGTGGGCCCTGAAACATATACTAAAATACAAGGCAAAACTTTTTAAGCTATATAAATGAAAAGGGAACAGGAGTCTTTACAAACACAGTGTATTCAGGCGGTAGTGTAAATGCAATATAGTCTCAATGTGGCTGCTTACTGGGCTAGCCAGTATGTCTGATAGACTCCTTGGGGTGGTATCACAGGGCTGGGGGATTCCCTGTCGTGAGATGAACAAAGGGAGCGGGGGCAGCTGACATCACTGCTAAAAGAAATGGCTATTTTCCCTCCAACCATCCATCCCTTCCCTTTTGCTGGCACTAGCACTTCTGTTGCTGCCGGGTGAATTGAAGCGGGGAACTGGAAGGCAATCTGGCCAAGCAGAAGGGCTGTATTTAGCCACAGTGGTTCCCCTCCAGGTCCCTGCAGGATGTGGTGCAAAGGTGGGAGCAAGCCCGGGTGAGGAAGGGATTGCTTCTTTCTGAGGCAATGCAGGTGTTTGCCAGCCTCGAGTGTTTGTGGACCTCTGGCCATGTGGTTTGTGTTTGGCTGGGGGCATGACCTAGGAAGCTGCAGGGCTGTCAGTCTGACCCGGGTTGTGCTTGGGGCATAGGAACGCACTTTTGAACGAAGGAATAGAGGAGGGCCTGAAAGTTACATGTAAGAAGAGTGTACTGAAGTTGGATGAATAGTTTCAGGCAAGCCTAGTATTTTACTTTTGGTAGGAATTTCTTTTTCTAGAAATGGGAATTATGGTTGTGCTGATCTGCAGGGCTGTGTTAGGTAAGACCCAGCAGAAGAGAGCATTTGCTGCAGTGGGTAAAATGGGTGTTAGGAGACTTGTATGATAGATGGTGAAAGAACTGAAGAGAAGACAGCAGTGGGGAGTGTTGAAAAGTATCAGACTGGAGTGAAGCTATTAGTGGAGTTTTTATGGATTGGTCCTTGGGCTGGTTTTATTCCCCCTTTTTATTATGGACATTAAACATCTTGTCATAAAAAAATAGTAGTGTGTTACTGAAATTTGCAGATGTTGCAAAGTTGGGAAGTATTTTCAGCACAGAAGGCTGCCTTGCAGAAGGGACTTGGTGACCTAAAGTGCCCAAAATATTTACACGTCAGGCTCAATGGAGAGCTCTATCGGTGCCACTGCATATGGCACTGATAGGAGCTATTCTAAATGCAAAGTGCAGTTATGGTTACTTGCGTTGAATAAGATGAACTGAAACTGGAACAGGTGCAGAAAGGGCTTACTGAGATGATCAGAGGGATGAAAAGACTATCAAATGGTAGAGTCTAAAGATCTTGGCTTATTTAGCCTGCAGAATGAAAACTGAGAGGATACGCTCTTGGCCTCTAAATACACAGAAGTTTAACGCTAAGGAGAGAAAAAAATGCCTTGAAATAGAGGACAAGAACAAATTGGTTTGAATGGGTCACAAGAAAGCTTAGGCTGGATAGTAAGGAAGTTTCAGGTCATGAGGAAGTGAGATTTTGAGCTGGCCTGAGGAATTTTTGCAGGGAGGTGGGAGATGAAGCATAAACTGCTTTCTCTCTGCACTGTACAGTAGGAAACAGCTTTGTAATTGTGGATATTTTCTTTGTGGAAGATGTAGGTCTGAGAAAAGCCCTGAAACTTTAGTTACTTGGGAAGATTTGTCTACAACCTCATCTACTTCACCTTTGTAGATAGCCTCCCTCTGAACTTGAATGAGCAGCTTTGCTGAAAGCTGGGTACTGTTAAATGGTGATCCTCACAGGTACCAGAAGCTGCAACCCAGTCAGCAAAATGATAGCAAGGTATCAAGGATTCTGTAGAAAAGAAAGGTCTTTTGAGATGTGGATACTGGTATAGGAGGAATTGGTGGGTGAATCCATACACTTAACACTGGAGAGAAAGCTCTGGGAGCTTAATCTAGGAGGAAGCTCTGTGTGAAACTGAAACGACTGTGGTTCTTACTAAACTAAGACTTCAGTTTGTTTTTTAAATCAGAATTTTGCAGATTATAACACCTGTCACCAAAAACGGATACCTGCTAGTAGTGCCCTGTGGGATAGATACTACACTTTTCCTCAGGTCTTTGATTTTCCTCAGCGAACTTCATTCCGGATGCTTACTAGGTCTGAGGATAATTTCATACAAGAGAAAACCCTCAGTGATCTCCTTACCTTGGTCTGCAATTCTGTGCTGAACTTGGATTCTAACTATATGCCTGGGACAGGAAAGTGTTAGAACATCTCCTACATAAATGATATATATATGTGTGTGTGTGTGTATAAAGCTAAGCTTTGGTAAAGCAAGATCCTACTCAAACCTTAATTTAATGATTTGCTTTTGCCTAATTAAAGATGTCTGGAATTTTGTATTCTTACAAAAACAGGAGATGAGAGGTGCTGCTTGAGGATGCAGCCAAGGTGATCTAACACCTTGCAGATACCCCATTCCAGAAAGGGCAGTCCTGGTTCCCTGCCTCCACTGCGTGCTTCTGCTTCCTTCCTTGCCCCGACACCAGCACTCAGCTGACCTGTCAGGAGGCTAATTTAGGCATCTAAAGACACAGAAGAAAGCTTGTCTTTTTTTTTGTAGGGTTGCTTCTTTGCTGGTTTAGCTCCCTGAACTGGCTTGTTGGCTGTTTGGGCAAGGACTAGCACTCAGTGGAGGAATGCGCTGCAGTGTGGGATGGGAGAGGGGCTGAGTACGGCGCTGTCAGCAGTGGGTAGTTGTTAGAGTGGCATAACTGCATTGCAAACCTGGATCCTACCCAGTGAGCAAGTGCTGGGCATGTTCAGTTTGAATATCTTCAGATTCACTTCTTTGCAGTTGTGTAGCTCCCCAGTTGCTGCAGCCCTGAGTGTTTCTGGAGCCAACTGTGTTAACAATACGGAGGTGCGAAAAGGTTCAGAGTCTTCCGTTGATCTGAGAATACTATGTTGAAGTGACATGCTAAAAGAGCATCATCAGCAGTGACATACTGAGATATGCTTGGGGATTATTCGCTGCATCAGATAAAGATCTGATGTGCTCTGTTTCTGACTCAGGAGCCAGTGGGATGTGAATGTGGCAGTCTTTCCCACTTTACCATTCATCATTTTCAAAGACAGAGTAGAAAAAGTCTGCCCTGCAGGGACTTCATTAGGGATTTTGTCTAGGTTGAGATTTGCTTTGCAGTTTGAATGTGCTCAGGCTGATTTGGTGATGTGCGGTAACGCAGTTCGTGTCGCATTCAAAAAGCTTAAGAAATAAAGCTTGTTACAGTGCAAATCCATTTTTTTTCCCTTTTATAAAGCCCTTTGGTTTCTTTTTCATTCCTTTTATAAAGGCAGACCTCTGCCATTACTTTTGATTGGAAGATCAGATTTTATATCCATGTTCCACGACTGCTGCTGAGGAAAAACTTGGCTTCTGGTGTGGATGCTGCATGCTTTTGAGGTCTGGCCCAGACTGTGCATCTTTAATCTGCTAAACTTTACTCTTCAAATTTAACACAATTATGAAGGCACTGTAACTGTGACTCAGGAGAAATTTTGACTTGATTCTATTATGGTTGAAATGCCGCTGACTTTAATGGAAGCAGGATTGGACCTGCTCCTGTAAAACCACCGATAAATTTTATGGTTGTGTCAGCAGACCCCCATCAAGGTAAGAACTCTACTGTATTCATAATTTTAAAAACCTAAATCTATACAGGGTTCCTGCCTGTAAGAGTCCGCAATCTAAAGACAGTCTTTTAACATGTAAATATTTATTGCCTTTGAATAGCAAGGGAATTTTGGCCTGCTGATGCCTTCGTTAGGACAGCATCTAGTATATAATCTGGACTCAGAACAGGAAACTTATTGGGGAAGACTTCAGGAAAATCCTTTGAGTCATTTTAGAAAATACAAATGTAGTAAAGCTTAAACCAAATCATCAGGTTTTTTTTCCTTTATACTTTAAAAATATGAATTCTTTGGAAGGCCCGTGTGCTGCTGGTACCTGGTAGACCAACTGCCTGGTCTTTGAGCTCTTCAATCACCAATTCTGTTGAAGCTGTTACTATATATCTATTTTTTTTTTCAGACAGATTGACAACTTCTTTCATCAAAGCTGAAATTAACTGCATGGCTAAAGTTTGACCCATTGAAAGACAGGCTCCACTGATGTGTGTGTGAGGAGTAGGGGGCTTGCAGAGGAGCAGAGCCACCCGACTTCCTCCAGTGTTTCCCAAAGGCTGGGTCAGCTGTACAACAGAGAACCTAGGGCAGAGCATAGCAGCACCAAAGATATGTGGATTTTCTCAGAAATCTTAGGGAAATCTTTTTTGTCATACTTAGAAAGGAAATACTAAAAACTGCGTATCTAGATCCATTACTTTGTGGTGGGATTGCCTCTAGGAAAAGGAATGGGGGAAGTGTCCAAAGAGTCATCTCTGGAGAGACTGCTTATGAGAAATGTTTGCCAATGGAAGAGCACTGCTGTCTAAAAGGGCAAACGTGACGTATTTTCTTCAGCAGCAGCTCTTTGAAATGCTGGCATTCCTTTGTGTCCAAAAAAGGTGGGAAATTGAAAGGCCTCATTTTTAAACAACTTAAATCCAATATGCAATTGACTCCGGCTGGGTAAAGCCCTTTGCAGCACTGCCCACCAAAGCACTGTAGATTTTTAAAATCTCTCTGGCAAATTTATTGGTTTCCAAGAGTCCACTGGATGTTTGGCATTTCAGTGAGGAGGACTGGATCTTTCCAAAATGCGATAGCCTGTGATGCTTTGTTTATTTGATGATCCCCATCCAGAATGACACTGTGGTCAGTAATGTCCCTGTCCTCTGAGCTAGAACCTAGCAGGTAGCTTTACATAAAATCAATAACAAAATATAGAGATGGGCTTTTGTTCATCAGTCCTTGACCAAATCATCTTGCTGAAAGAATACAACATGAAGTAGCTTTCTGGCATACATCACTATATATATATTATAATTATTTGGTCCCTGTGGCAAAGTGTTTTATGAAGGGCCTTGAGCATTCTGCTGTTTTTATGACACCTTGTAGCTGAGGGATAAAGTGCTTCTTTAGCAATGGATAAATCCAGTTTGGGTGGTACTTACTGAGTGTAGAGACTCATGCAGGTTAAGTACTTTTATCCCCCACTTTATAATGTCTTTCAGTGTGTGAGTTTAGCTGCTTGTCCTGGTTTCAGCTGGGATAGAGTTCATTTTCTTCCTAGTAGCTGGTATAGTGCTGTGTTTTGGATTTAGGATGAGAATAATGTTGATAACACACTGATGTTTTAGTTGTTGCTGAGCAGTGTTTACACTAAGTCAAGGACTTTTCAGCTTCTCATACTGCCCTGTTAGCGAGGAGGCTGGAGGTGGACAAGAAGCTGGGAGGGGACACAGCCAGGACAGCTGATCCAAACTGGCCAAAGGAATATTCCATACCATATGGCATCATGCTGAACAAAAACCTGGGGGAAGTTGGCCAGGGGGTGCGGCCTCTGCTCGGGAATTGGCTGAGCATCAATCAGTGCATGGTGAGCAATTGCATTGACCATCACTTGTTTTCATATATTCTTTTATCATTAATATTATTTTCCCTTCCTGTTCTGTCCTATTAAATTGTTTTTATCTCAGCCCACGAGTTTTACTTTTTTTCCAATTCTCTCCCCCATCCCACTGGGGCGGGGGGGGCGAGCGAATGGCTGTGTGGTGTTTAGCTGTCTGCCAGGTTAAATTATGACACTGCTCCTGCAAAAGGCAGCACTTTCTGCTAAAGAAGGGCTATCTTTCCTTTAACCTGTCGTTCTGTGCTTAGAGAACCACAAAATAAGTAAAAAATACTGACAAAACACTTTGATGCTATGCTCCATCTTAGTTGTATTTAAGGAAAGCATGTTTTAGTTAAAAATCTCTATTCTGTTAAAAGTTTAACTAGTATTTCAGGCTAAAGAGTGTGTGTGTGTAGCTGTAGGATAACAGCCCTGGTTTGACGTACACGTTGTCTTTTGATAGAAGAGAATTTGTGGAGTGGGGAGCTGTGGCAGGTCAAGTTACAGCTTTCAGTAAATCTGAGCGTGCCTGAAATGGTTCTTTCAGTGTTTTAAAATATTTGTTGCCTTTTTATCATTGCAAGCCTGATCCAAGTTCCATTTAAGCTGATGGGAACTTTTATCCTGTCTTCTTTAAAAATTGGCTCCGGCCCCCGTATCAGATTGCATACCACCTTGCTTTCTGATTCTTGGAAGGGTTCAGCCAAGCATTATGAATTAGATGCTTAGATAACATTGATGACTGCAATTCTTGATTGTGCCAGGGAAACCAAAAATAAAATAGAGGTCAGAAGTGTGACTAGTAAATGGCACAGTGTGGGCCCTGTCCTGCTGTCGTGGAAGGAAGAGGAACACACCTCTTGTTTGTTTTTTAAGAGTTGACTTCATCCCGCACCACCACATGGTCCTGCTCCGTTGTGGTGTGGAGAAGGAAGCTCTTCAGCTTCCAGAGAAATGGTGCTGTGACAGCTTACATGGCCCGAGGCCTGTCCCTGCAGCTTTGTCATGACTTCCAACAGCAGCATGGGCAGACCCTGGGTGTTTAGGTGAAAATGAGTTTTCATCTAATGCACTTGGCTGGGCAGATCTAAATCAAACCTTTATGGACATAAGCATGGCTGGTGGTAGGCAGCCTGTGCTGGCAGATGCAAGCTCAGGTGCAGTGGGGTTGCTCTTCCTATAATGATTTCGTGTCCAGGGAGGGCATGTATAAAGCTTGACAGATGCTGCAAACTTGAAATCTCAAAGGAGTGGATATCAGTAAAAGCAAGAGCTGTGGATTTGGCAGTGGCAAAAATGGGTGGAGGCCTAATTGGCATCTCATCCTCCTGCAGCTCATGTCAGAAGAGCTCTGTAAACGACCCTGGGATAACGTAGTGCTGGATCCCAGTCTGGTCCCTCCAGAGGAGGTCCATGATGGTGTGGAGGAGAGCATGGGAGTGGGAAAAGAGGGGCAATGGGGCAAAAGGGAGAAGCAATGAAATGCCTGCTGCACTGACAGCCTCCGGGGATTTTATTGTTGATGCTGAAGTCTGCTTGCTTTGTTCAGGAAGCTCTGCTTTTCTGTCGCCTTTATCGGACATGGAAGCACCACGGTGTCTGTATCTGTGTAGCTACTGTGGCTTTTGATGATAATGCTCCCAAGGGGACCAGGTTCTGCTGGGTCTTGGGAACTTTACAAGCTTTTTGTATGAAAGATACTAATCTTTAAGCATTCTCATAACTGCTCCATGGCAGCAGTACAGAACAGTCACACTTGTTTTTTTTTTTTTTTTTGTTAAGTGGGGACTTATGTATAATCAAAACTTTATGCAAATTAATCAGAAGTTTAGGAGGAGAAACTAAGATGAATGCTCCATCTCTGAAAGTACAAGGTGACCTCAGGTAGGGAGAATGCAATTGTCCAACTGTGGTTTTGTCAGGACACCTTGCCCAATTTCCCTCGTCTTATAAAAAGTGCCATGGAATATGAAATGCGTGTGAGTGGCAGCGTGGGTGCCTGGCTATTTGCTTGGTCTCTCTTCTGACCCTGCAGGGTTTCCAGCTGTCTTTCTGAAGTGCTTGTGGAGAAGCACTGACACAAACACAAAAAAAAAGTCTGCAAGTCCTTTTTCCAGACTTTTTTTTTCTTCTTTTTTTCCATGTTCTGTCAAACTATTAAACAAATAGCATTCTGAAAAAACACTGCTTGGAGAAACTGTTCAAAGAAAATTCTGTGACATTCACCAAATCAGACACTCAATGTGCAGGGTTTGCCTCACACCGCTGTCTGACTTGGAAAGGAAAGTGGTGCTGCTCGGACACCGGGATTTGGCTTCTGGTTGTGGCTGGAGGTTGTCCACTCAGCCAGAGACTAACAGGCTTAGCACGGGAGATCAGACAACACCACGGCAAATGCTAAACTACACCTTTATTTATGACAACTCTGGATGACTGTTAATTATTAGCTGAACGTAGTATGTTCTAGAGGCTGTTTGCATTACAGCATGGGAAGGGCCAACTGCATGTAAAATCTGTGTTTGTAGGCAGAACAACAAAGAAAACCACCTTGGAAGAGAATAGTTTTTTTTTTATTATTGTTTCTCTTCACTACATATGCAGTTTTTATTAATGTCATGTAGCCATAATGAGGGATTTGCATGAACTTATTTAGGAGACTATCTATTTAAACATGATTTTATTAAGACAGGGTGGATTAACATGGTGATAACAGGCAGCAGGTATGTAGCAAGTGCTGACTGCATCAGATATACTTCTTGTTAATAGCTGTTTGGACTTCTGGATTAGGTGTTTTCTTGTGAAGTGTCTCTGTTGAATCAGTGTAGCAGTTTGAAAAAGGGAACACTATCCGTGGCATAGAACAGAATAGTTTGCTAGACATGAAATATATTTGTTGTGATTTTAGGAATGATGGTCTGAAGAGGTTTCCTTTTGTCAGGTTACAAAATAAATTGGAGTTTTAGCTCTGTAAGGTTATTTAAAAGAAAAAAGAATATTGATATGTTTTATACAGGACCCTGTCTGTGCTTTCAACTACTAAGCAGCACAAATATCATACAATTCTTTAGAGTCATGAAACCATTCTCTGGGCAGTGTACATGTGTTTTGCCTATTTCCACTTATTTCCAATTAGCTGCTTCACAGGGGTATCTATTTTTAAACAAGCTGGCAAATCTTTCATTGTGATGGCTGTAACTATCTACTTTATTAATTTACAATCTCACTTTCAATCAATCTACCTGGAAATAGGATAACATAATTATTTTTCTCCCTGGTTAGATGGTGGAGAATGTAGGAAGGGAAAGGGATTCTGGGCTTGCTAACACTGACCAGGCGTTAGCAGACTTCTGAATTAAATGTGCCTTGGGTTTCCACCTTTGTGATATGTGCATCTTTGCACAATTCAATTATTTAGAATCATAGAATCATAGAATAGAATGATAGAATGGTTTGGGTTGGAAGGGACCTTTAAAGATCATCTAGTCCGACCCCCCTGCAATAAGCAGGGACATCTTCAACTCGATCAGGTTGCTCAGAGCCCCATCCAACCTGACCTTGAATGTTTCCAGGGATGGGGCATCTACCACCTCTCTGGGCAACCCATTCCAGTGTTTCACCACCCTCATCATAAAAAATTTCTTCCTTATATCTAGTCTAAATCTACCCTCTTTTAGTTTATAACTGTTACCCCTTGGCCTATTGCTACAGGCCCTACTAAAAAGTTTGTCCCCATCTTTCTTATAAGTCCCCTTTAAGTATTGAAAGGCCGCAATAAGGTCTCTCTGGAGCCTTCTCTTCTCCAGGCTGAACAACCCCAGCTCTCCCAGCCTTTCCCCATAGCAGAGGTGTTCCAGCCCTCTGATCATTTTTGTGGCCCTCCTCTGGACCCACTCCAACAGGTCCATGTCCTTCCTGTGCTGAGGACCCCAGAGCTGGATGCAGTACTCCAGGTGGGGTCTCGCCAGAGCAGAGTAGAGGGGCAGAATCACCTCCCTCGGTCACGCTTCTTTTGATGCAGCCCAGGATACGGTTGGCTTTCTGGGCTGCAAGCACACATTGCCAGCTCATGTCCAGCTTTTCATCCACCAGTACCCCCAAGTCCTTCTCCGCAGGGTTGCTCTCAATCCCTTCATCCCCCAGCCTGTATTGATACTGGGGATTGCCCCGACCCAGGTGCAGGACCTTGCAAGGTCCAATTTGAACATTCTGAGTTAAATAACAGGTTAAAAAAACCCAGGTAAAGTGTAGAAATGTAGTAAAATGAGAATCAATCACTTTGTAGTGGAATACTCTATGAACAGTCCTCATAGAAAACATGTGGTATGTGGTGCAACATCTGATTTATATAATTTTGAGGTCACCTCCTTATTTGGCTTCTGAATTAAATGATTTGATCAAGGCAGGCAGCCTCCCCTTTCACAGGAATGCAGGTTACTTTCCACAACTGTTCCAGTTGGGTATGTTTGGTATTTGTGTCAGTCTTCGACAGAGATGTCCAGTCACAATACATATGGTGTAAGGAAAAATTATAAAGAAAGTTGCTAGAATAACAGTATGGAAAAAATGCTGTATTCTAGGGCTAAATCTTGTTTTTTAACTGTGCATACAGGGACTTTCTAGAAGTCACAGCCAGAAGGGGAAATGGAAGCCACTTGTGATTAGGAGACACCATCTCCTTCCCATACTGGGAGAGCTGGCTTTCAGCAAGACTTTGCCATTCTAAGCTGGTGAGGCAAGAAAGTGCTTGTTGGCAGGATGGGCCAGCCTCACCCCTGTATTATGCTAATTTCTGGCTTGAATAAAGGCATGTGTGCTCAAAACGTGAGTGTAAGCTAGTGTTAAGTAGTGTTGTGGTAGTACATAGATGACCATCCTAGTGGATATTGGTTTCTGTCTGTCATGGTACTAGATGAGCCATTATTGTAAGGATCTCCCAGGGCACGGGAAGAAGGATATGCTGGGATTTTTGTCCCCACATTATTTACAGTGCCTGATCCAAAGTCACTGACACCCATTACTCCAGTGGTCTCTGGCTACAACCAGAATTTCTAGGTGTCCTAGAAGGAAATGGTTTGATAAATTCATGAAGAAATTATTTCGCTTCTCTGAAAGTGTGATTATTAGTGTCCCCACAAATCTGAACCTACATCCCGATTGCTCTGTCAAGTTCATGTTGAAGTATTTGCCTACTGTCTATACATGAATTTCTGAAGGACAAAAGAGATGTAGCTGTGTTGTAAGAGGATGACAAGTGAAAACAGGATAAGCTTGTAAAATAAAGGTTGGATTTGTAAGCTTGAAATCCATTGAACTCACCAAGAGCGCAGTGCAATGCAAACCCCCTTAGACAAGGTCTGCTAGTTAAGTGTACCACAGCACTGTCATGATCCATCAAACCTGCCAGATAAAGAGAGGCTATTTTAAAATTTCTCCTTCAGGGCATGGGGAAGTACTGTTCTTGCAAAGATAGAAATTTATGATGATGCTAAAAAAAATGCAGATGAAGTGAATAATTAATGAATTCAAGACAGGACTGAAATATCTTCCTAAAATGTTGCTATTTTTAGCAGGGAGTGCTTCTGCAGTGTTTGTCATGTGATCCTGTTGCCTTCTGAGAGCAGGAAAACAATTTGAATTAGTTTCTCTTTCCCCGTGGACCTATAGGCACAGCATATAATACCCCTTAGCATCTGCTTCTGCCTTAAAGCGAACAAAGTGATTTTAAACCTCATACAAAATAAAACACTAATGAAAGCTCTACTTAAAGATAATCTTTATAGCAGCTGAATAATTTTTATAATAGTTTGGAGGCTGGGGCTGTACAAGGGGGCTACTGCAATGTGTCTAACTTTCAGCTGGTGCTGAGGTCCAGTAATATTCATTACTGCTGCAGTTTCTAGCTGTCAAAGGACATAAAGGCAATTATCAATAGGAGGTTGTAGGATCTGGCCCATAGATAAGGATTTAATGTAAACAGATTTGTGCTTCTTTTCCCTATAACCAGTATGGAGTGTTGCTGTGTTTGAGCTACTTTGCACATATAAAAAATGTTATAGTCAGAAACACCTCTAAAATAAATTGTTATATCCAGCTAGCCTGCGCACGCGCTCGTGTTCGGCACACGCTGCTCAGCTGGACCTGCAGGGAGGGGAGTCTCCTGGCTGAACTGCAGAAGAGGGTGCGAGGGATGGGACTGCATCTTCTCCTCCCGCCACAGGCTGCTCCTGCAACTGCGCAAGCTGCAGCCACCCGGGCCCACACAGGGACATGGCCACTGCTGTAGTGAATACTCAGGTGTTTAGCGTCCCACACCTCGTCCTGTAGTGGATTTCTCCTTCCTGAGGGGTGAAGAGGTTCCCAATGCCCATCAGAGAGAAAGTCAGAAGCTGCTTGCTTGCTGCCTTTCTTGCCTATTGGAGTTGCCACAGATTGAATTTAGAAGAAACCTCCAAATCCCAAACTTTTAGGCACTGAGGAGGACCCTGGCTTTGCAGCCCAGTACCCAGTTTGTAGGGGTGCTGGCTTGCTCTCCCCACATGTGCAGGGGTTGTTCTCCCCACGTGGGATGGTTCCTGGGTGACTCCTGTAAGGTGCATAGGGCTCCTTGGACCTGGCTGGGACCCCGGTCCCCAACCCTGGCTGGCTGCAGAGCTCTACCCTGGGAGCAGCATGCTTGCCATGCAAAGCAGCAGCAAAACATCTTGGCTGAAGCACATCACTTTGGGAAAGGGCTGTGAGTTGAGTCCCGAGCAGCAGAGGTGGCCCCAAAGGTGCCTGCAGCCCCAGAGCAAGCTGCAAGCTTCGGTGATGGTGGGTTTTGGGAAGCTCCTGGATTAAGCCATGGATGGTGGCTTCTTAGGGGGCACTGGAGCTTGAGCTGTGGCTCCTTCGTTGTGTTCAGGAACACATTTACAGCTTAGGTGCTGTAAATGCTTTGCTGCATCTGGGCCTTGGTCTCCATTTTCCCTTCTCTGTGTGTCTATCTAAAAGGACTATTTTAAGATTTAATGTCTGTAAAACACATGCACAGAAGTCTGTGTTGTGTGGAGCTTTGTAATAATTAGAAATTGATCCTCAGCTGGAAGCTGAGTTTGGTAGATGTGAGTGCTATTCAAGTGAGAACTCTTGCTACAAAAAAATGTATTAAATTATCATTATTATATTTTTTGTGCCAGCTGAAAAGACTATTTCCAGGCTTATGTTTCCCAGCTTTCCATCAGCTCTGCCATGCTAGAGCTCATCACCTCTTTTCCAGTCTTCTTGCCCAGTCACTTGTGTGAGTCCTTTCTAAAATGAATCCGGTTATCAGGTGGCTGCTTTTTAAGCAAACCCCATCTGTTTAGACCAAAAGGATGTAGAGGGGCATGCACAGACTGAGTAAGTGGGTGAACTGGAAGGAGTGGGAGTCTGTGGCAGGGGGATCTGATGAATGGTTGATGTCTTCAGTGGGTCCCGTCAGTAGGACAGGACATGAGGACAACCCTCGTAAAGGAAGCCTGGAGGAGTTTCCTCGCCTAACTTCATCTCAGCACGTGGGGTTTGTGCTCCTGTTTGAAGCTCTCTTGGGTTGTGGTTCCGTGATACAAATAATAAATCAAACGAAGGGTAGTAAATTGTATCTTTTTAAATTAATGAAATGCATCAAGTTCTCCATGCAATGAAAGGACATAGAGATTTTAAGGCTCTAAATTGTGTTATAGTCCTGCAAACCAGTTCTAGTTTTCTTTATTTATCTCTGTTTGTTTGAATGCCTGCACTCACAATTGAAGCAATTAGTTATACAAGTCCAGTAACATCTTGTGAGCTGCTTGGGAATGATCAGAAATTAAAATACCTGTTTTCAGTTTTCTTGTTGCTGTTTTGATTTGGGCAATGAGGCTTTTGGAGAATCATTTTTGCTTCACATAGTTATCCACCCTTGTGACTGCTTCATAATATACCCAGCAATACAGCTTTACTTAGTTAAAACTGGGACTATTGAAATGGTTCATTTTGCAAATTGAGCAAGGAGGTACTGATTTCAAGCCATGAAAATAGTAATTCTTTTAAAAATAGTTTATTTTTGTGGCTATCTATCTCCTTACTGCTTTTCTTTTCTTTCCACAGGAAAAATTAACCCAGGAGTGTGTATTCAGAGAGCAGTTTGAAGAAAACTGGTATAACACATATTCGTCAAATCTATATAAACACGTGGACACTGGAAGACGATACTACGTTGCGTTAAATAAAGATGGGACTCCAAGAGAAGGGACTAGGACTAAACGGCATCAAAAATTTACCCATTTTTTACCTAGACCAGTGGACCCTGAGAAAGTACCGGAACTATATAAGGATATTTTAAGCCAAAGTTGACAAAGACAATTCCTTCACTTGAGCCCTTAAAAAGTAACCACTATAAAGGTTTCATGCGGTGGGTTCTTATTGATTAGCTGTGTCATCACATCAGCTCCACTGTTGCCAAACTTTGTCGCATGCATAATGTATGATGGAGGCTTGGATGGAACATGCTGATTTTGTTCTGCACTTAAAGGTTTGTCCTCCTGGAGGAGAGCCTATGCCCACTCGCTTGATTTAGTACGAGAGGGAGCGTGAGAGAGTGAGTGTGAGAGAGAGAGAGAAAGGGAGAGGATGAATGGGAGTGAGAGCGTGAGAGAGAGAGGAGCCAAGGGGAGGAGGAGGAGGAGGAGGAGGAAGGCCTGATGCATGCTGGGGAATAGACACGCTTTTAAATTTTTGATCAGTTGTACTTCGTCATATATCAGCATAGCTGCCATACTTTGATTCATCAGGATTTTTGGCTGGTGGCCTGCTCAAGTGTACGCTGCATTTTACAAAGGCATGGAGGGTGCAGTCTTACTTAAACAAGAGACTTTTCAGTTAATCACTCTCTGGGTCTCACCCTACTGAGTTTAAAGCAAAGACCTCTTAGTAAAAAAAAATAAAAATAAAAAGTTAAATTTATTTATAGAAATTCCAAAGGCAACATTTTATTTATTTTATATATTTATTTATTATATAGAGTTTATTTTTAATGAAATATGTACAGGCCAGATAGGCATTTTGGAAGCTTTAGGCTCTGTAAGCATTAAAATGGCAAAGGCCACTATGAACCTGTGGTAAATTCATGCAAGTAAATATAAAGGTGCATGGATAAAAAAAACCCCAACAATATAAAGGTAATAATAATAATAATAAATTCTAGTGACCCTCATGTACTAAAGGCGACAATCTCTTTTGTGCCCATATTATTGTACAAGTATGCACACCACTCATGACACTGAGTCCTCACTCTTCTGACTGCTTGTTTCATAGCTTACCCCCAGAGGATTAAAGAGAAAACTGGGTCTTCAACTTTTTTTCTGTGTCTGTAATATTTCCTCTCTGATAAAGTGACTTCTTACATCGTTGTAAACTTCACAGCTGTGGAAAATATAGGGGTTGGAATATATTCTAGTTGTTAAAACCTATTGCGGATTATACCAAAGCTAAATGATAAATATGCTTTTTTTTTTCCCCCAAAAGCAGAATGCCAGAAACAACATAAGTAATATCAACAATTGTACTAATTTTAAGATTCCTCAAATAGCACATAATGGTTTCAGAGGGCAAGAACCAGGTTAACAGGATCACTCTTGTAAACATGTTTATTTGTGCACTTGACTATCTACTATGAAATTATACAAGTTCCATAGGGGTCATTGTAACATCTTTTATGGAAAATTGCTTTCAGTGTGAACTGTCATAATACATGATATTAGCACCCTTCCTAAAGTAAAACTTGCAAAATGAAACTAATAAATCTCTATCAATAATGACAATGAGGGGGACAGTATTAGACTTGTTTTTTTTTTTTTTTTTTCCTAAAATATGTTCAAATATTCATGAACTGTGAGTGAGCTGACAGCATGTAATATTTAAGGAATTGTAGCATTTTTTGTTAAGCACAAAAACATGTTGATTAGCAGTTACCACTTGGGAATTAACCCTTAGGAAGAGGCATTTATTCCCCAGTACCCTGAAGGAAAAAAAGAGAGAAAAATCACGTAGGGTCCATATGACAAATGCATTTTGTAGTTGTTGTATCCCTTAGGATTTGAATCCGGTGCTATTAAGTTGAGTGTAACCTTTGCCATTGGATCTGTCAGGAGCGAGGCTGGTCCTGACACCCCTGGCTGTCCGCAGAGGCACAGAGGCTGAGCGGAGATGTACTTTGGAGGAGCTATACATAAGTTTGTAGGCTATTGGTAATTAAGTAATTTTTGCTCTAAGGCACTCTTGTCCATGTGATATATATTGTCTGAAATGTGATTCTGTTTTGGAATAACCTCTGGCTTGGTGTCCTGAACGAATGTGACCTTTCTGTACTTGAGCAGGTAGGAGGGGCCACATCTCAACCGGCGATATCAGTAACCTTAAATAAAATGTGGCATTTTATTATAATTGTTCTTGAATGATAAAGATATGTAAATTATGTTAGTTGATTTGTAGGATACAATTAGACATGCTTGTCTAGGGACTGTTGTTGCCTGGGAATTTACAGCCTTCAACTGCAGCCCACGCATTTATTTTTAACCCTTTGGAGCTGCTGAGCCCTGCAGGCAGTTTGGCTGCTGCAGGTTAACCAGGTGCTGAATCACTGAATCCAGGCGGTGCAAAGCCGTGCGGGACTGTAGGACGAGAAAGTGAGCTTCTGGGGAGGACTAGGGTTTGTTGCTCGGTGTTAACCAGATCAATCCTACCACAAGGAAGGGAGGTTACAACTCTCTGCTTTTTCAGTAAATCTGACATACTCCGGGAAATTAATTGCAAAAGTTAAAAATACTATGAGTTGAAGCCACAATACTAGGCCACGATTTGAGTCTTAATGTTAAATCAACTTGGATTTTTAGTCATAGACAAATCATTACTACTAGTTAACATGTTTTATTTAATTTATTTTTTTGTATTTTTCTAAAGAAAGGATTAAACCCAAGAAAAATGTTATGAGTTTATGGCAGTCCATATAAATAAACTGTAACCAATTTACTCGAATAACCCATAATGGTGTGTAAATACTGACTTTATGTAAATACAGAACCATGTAATTTAACATAGGCATTATTGCGAGACTGGATGGTCCAGGAGCTGGCATTTTGCCACTCCCTGCGGGTTCACTGGGTCAAATTCAGCCTGTTTTGGGTAGCGAACAACAGATTCTGTTCAGTCACTTGTGTAAAATGAGTTATTTCTGTTTGTTTTCTGGCGGGGGATGGGCAAAACCATCGTCACCTGGGTGCTGCTTAGCTCCTCTGCCAAGGCGTGAAGGGGTAAGCATGCCCTCCCACTCCTTACCTGATCCTGCTAAAACAGGGCTGGAGAGAGCTGACATGGCAAAGCGGGGAGGCTTGCAGTGCTGCTCCTCCTGTGCCGTGGACAAACAGAAGTCTTCATTTTCTAGTGCTGTCCATCTGGCACTTTTCTTGAGCACTAAGATTCACTTGAAGAAAAATCTGAGGGAAAAACAAAAGAACAATTGGTGTTATTTACTTGATATTCTGTAATGGTGTGTAAATACATACAGAATTCTGTAATTTGTATAAATACATTGCTATAGAATTTTGAAAATTGGTATTATTTGCTTGATGTCCCTTCAGAGCATTTTCTTATAACCATACACGTGTAATAATGGGATTGCAAAAAGATGTCCTTTCTTATCCCTAGAAAGGGTGTGAGAAAATTCCAGGAAGACCAAAACCATCAATATTTCCTACATCTTTTTTGCTAAATTGGAAAAAAGCAGGGGGATATCTTTTTTGGCAAGAATTGCTTTAGCATTTCACCTGAAGCACATCTGTCTGGGGGAGCGACATGGGCAAAAACATGGTGGAGATCCAGAGAAATGTTATTGTATGGGCTGATTTTGAGCTGCATCTAGTAATATGTCAGGCAGCACTCCCAAACTTAAGTGGGGTGGATGAAACCTAGGAGATCTGGGCAGTGGAGAGAATGGAAAGAGAAAAATCAGAGGGAAATTGTCTTAAGTTGTCACCAATCAGTGGAGAACTTAAACTGCCTACCAACTGAAAGGAAAAAAAGACTCCTTTCATAAATGACTGGGTGTAACCTGTGGAGGCTGGATGATGGGACTCTCTGGTGTAAAAAGTCAAACATTGCTATTGTCCCCTGGAAAAAAGATAAATGTGTGTTTAATAAACACACAAAGAGGAGGGAGTTGAAGAGTCTGCTCCCAGGGCAGTCTCTAAGTTTCTCTGGAGACAGAATATGGTAGGAGGTAAGAGAAGATGCATCTGCAGTGTGTCTTTCAGAGTCCCTTGCATCATCTTCTTAGCTTATGCTCTTCTCTGCATACTCTTCTGTCAAGTGAAGAAGCGAATATAAGGTCCAGCTCTGTTACCCATGATTATAGAGGAGTAGAGATAGATGGGCTGTGAGCCATGCTGAATACCTTTTTGTGTGAATTCCTGTCCCAGCTAATGAATTCTCACAAGGTCCCTGTGAGGTACCTCATTAGCAAACATGGAGACAGGGATATGGCCATGCTCCTTACAACTGCGGTTTATTTTGCAGAAATGCGAGGTTCTGGATTCTTTGAAATTTTGATGAAATCTTGGAAACTCAGCCCCTGCTCCTGTAGCTGTGTATGTGTAGGCAGCTGTATTTGGAGGTAGGGAGTCTGGGGGAAGAAGTAACCAACAAAATCATCCTCAATGGTTTTTTTTTTCACACAGCATATCATTTACCGATCTGAGAATAGAAACCAGAAGACTTCTGTTTTCCAGACCTTTACCTCTGTTCTTAAACTATTAGAGCTCTCCATGGGTTTCTCACAGGTCAATTCTGTCCCACCTTGGTGTTACCTTTCACCTACCATAACACTAAAAGGTAGTTTTGCTATCTGGTCCTTAAATAAGTACCAGTAGTATAACCTCATCTCCTTTTGTCAAGAAGCTGGACTGGCTTGCCCTAGAGTTGCTGCTGAACAGCTTGACATTGTGAAGTGAGCAGGGCATGGCTAATTAGCATCTAAAATTTAGGACTTATAAAATTTAGCCATCAAGGATAAAAAAGGCAGTTAGTGATTAAAAACAAAGAAATGCTATTGCGCAAGGTGTCTTGTCAGCTCAGTTGTGTGCTCGACATGAAGTTTGAAAGCAGAAAATGCTTTTTTTAATGGTCAGGAAATTTAAAATGAGAATAATAATCCAGTTCCACCTGCAAAGAAGTTTATAAAACCCAGTCTTGTTGCCTTTTTCCCCGGTGGTTATATATCTTCAATAGCATGTGTGCATTTTCTTCTACCTGATGATACTGGAAAAGACTCTTTTATTTTTCATTCATTATTTCTGAAGTCCAGCTGTCTTCGTATAATTTTTCAGAGCTATTGTGGTCTGAACCCCAGGGCAGGAAAGTCTCCATGTGATCCTGGGTTAGGACAGGGGATCACGTGCGTTACAAAGATGCTGCTGTTGTGTTCAGAGTAGCTGGTATAGTCCATAGGATGACCTTGCCTTATTGTAGCTATCACACAAAGCTACAACATTATTTGTTCCTTAATACATTGTATGCTGTTGTTATCATAGGAGAGATCTTTTCAAATGATCCTCAAGTCATGCAGGCTTTATTAAACCTGTATCTGTCTCTTGAACACACGCTCACAAATATCCTGTCATGGAGAGCAGTGTAGAAAGTAGAATTTACGTCCATATTGCTTAGTGATGCAGAGGGGTTTCACCTCACAACAACAACAAAAAAATTCCCTTTTTCTTTACGTCGAGGGAAGTTATTTTTATGTGCAGTGCTCACAAGTAGCAAATATGGCATAGTCAAAAGAATTCTGGAATTAGACTGAACTGTCAACATGTTTCTCACATTTCTGTTTTCTTGAGAAATCACAGACCATCAAATTATGGTGATATGCAAAATATGCCATGTAGATTTTTTTCCATGTCCAGAGGGCCTGGATTTATGTATATCTTACTGATGGAGGCAGTAAGTCTAGGTGAAAAGAGCATTTCTGTAATGTTGTAACTCATTCATTTTATTGACAACCTCCTCCCTCCTCCCACAAAGTGTAGCTTTAATTAAAATTATTATTATTCCTACCCTTGTTGGGAGAGTAGATATAAACATTGAAACAATGTCTTGAAATATTGCCTCACAGCTGTGCTCTTGAATGCATACTTTTCTTTTATATTTCTTATGTAATATAATTTCTATTCCTTCTTAGAAACCTTTATGCTTGTTATGAATGTCCTACACACATTGACTTAGTTACAGCCAAATTATGTACCTCCGTCTTCTTTGGTTAAGCCAATTTTCTCTTTCTGTTCCTCTTATGTTTTGGCAGGCAAGGCAGTAACTTCTCAGCTAGGACTCTTATTTTTTCTTTTCTCTTCTTCCTGCCACAATCAGTCTTTTTTATTTGTGGACTGTAGTTAGTTTCACAAACCTTCACAAAGAACCTCCATGGTGAGACTGTGAGTCCTGTGGTTTCATTCCAGGGAAGCAGAAGACTTGCTGGTAACGATCCTCTGTGCATTTTCATCCGTGAGACATTGTTTGGTTTGACTCCAGATTGAATCAGTGCTCGTATCTTCCTCTTTAGGATGGTTTGGGTCTTTATCTTCCCTGTGTTCCTAACAGGATCATTAGAAGGTTGTTCCATATATAACGTCAGTTTATTCAGATGTGGTGTATCCATTTCCGTTTCTCCCTCTGTAGAGTGCTCTGTGTAAGCCCTTGTTTATTATCCATTAAGATCAGTTAATATCTAAAGTCCATCGTAGACATCACCTTATTAGCTTGAAATATCCTCATCAGCTGCTTTGTATGACTTCATGTTTGCAACTCATTTAATCATAATGATTTGACATGTGTGTTAAAGATGCAAAGTTTGGTTGTCCATCACTTTTGTTGTAAGACCTGAACAGTTTTCTGAAGAATGAAAGTCACGTACACGTCCCCAGTTCCAGTAAGGATATTTTCCGCACTGGTGCCAGTCCACCCTGCTGTCCTTCAGAGGAAAGCAGTTCTTTTGGCCTCCTCAATGTGCATGTAAATCACTCCAAATGGCCTGCTGTATCACCTGCTCTCCTGTATTAGCTCTTTTCCTTTTTATTCTCTTCCAAACAGGGTTTTTTGGCTGCTTCTTCCTATTACCTTTGTCTTCCTAATATCATTTTGTGGTATTTGGGTGTTGAGGCAGATACTGTCAATGAAACTTGTATTTTGTAATTGCTGTGGTTGCGTCCAGTGTACTTTCATTTCTAATCAGGCCATTCTTTATCCAGTAAAAAACCTGGAAGAAACAGTGAAGGAAAAGAAAACTACATGATGCTACCCCTTATCTCAAGTGGGTTTGAAGGAGAGCTAATGTGAACTTGCTCATGCAAAGATCCCTCTTAAGAGATTCCATACTCTTCATTGTTTTTCTGGGGTTCTGTAATGTCCCATTATTTTCCAAGTGCCATTCTCTGCCATCCTATCAAAAGCTTTTTTCAATATCTATAAAGTTCGTGTACAATGAACTCCCTGAATGCTCTGCTAAGAGGCTGTTCCCACACACTACCATGGCCACAGCCAATTTCTGTTTTTGAGATCAACCTGCTCTTTTCCAAGCCGAATGTCTCCTGCTTGTTTCAACATCTGTAACAGTGTTCCTGCCAGGCTGCTGCTTGGTATAGAAAGGAAGAAGCTGTCTCTTGGTTTCTTGTAGGGGTTTCCTCAGAAAAAGACCACCTTTATTCTTCCAGGTCCACATGAAGGAATTAATATTTGGCTTCAGTAGAATTTGCACCTCTTATCTTTCCCACCCCGGCCCATATTCCATGCACTTAATTAATGTTTCCATTTTTATGGCCTTATTATCTATCTGAAAACTGCACTGCTGGTGTATGCCAGAAAGCTGTTCTGAGCAGACTGGTGTTTTCCTCCTGGACTGTCTTTGTTTCAGTACATACACACCCAGGTACACTGCATCTTCTCCCAAGGATGGCTAGAAGCATCTCGTAGCCTTCCTTCTCTTTAAGACGAACAGGCCTGCTTGGTTAGATTAAGGTGGGAAACTCCATTCCAGGAGCATCCCCACTCTCCTGCAGCAGCATCATGGAAAACAGGCAAAGTTCTTGTCTCAGTGGTCCGTAACTCTCTTTGCTATATATACTTGGTGGCTGTGACATGCTAAAAAAAAAAAAAGATCTAGATGAACAACAGGCTTGAGAGTACATGCGAACCAGTTTATTTCCAATTCCTCTCTTGCATTACTTAATGAGCTGAGATAGATACTCTTGAGCTGAAATTTTGAATTCAAAGCTGTGTTACTGGTAGTCATAGTTTCAGTTGTGATAATAGTCAGGTAACTGCCCCACAGCTTATGAAGCAATGTGCAGCTTAACGCCTGTTTCTTTCTTGATGGAAAATGTGATTTGTTCGCAGAAATGTAGTCTTGGAGACCATATTCAGCTGTTACATGGGTATGTGGAGCCTCTAATGCACAGTAAAAGTGCTTACTACCCACATGCTACAGATGCCCATTAAACCTTCCCCTCAGCTGCCTGTTGCCCAGCTGCAAGGTTGAACTTCCACCGGGGCAAAGTGCTTGCTCAGACAGGCTGAGGCGCTTGTTCGTGCCGCAGGGAAAGTCTCGCTGAAACAGGGGAAGCCATGTCCCTGTGGAGAGGAGAGAGAGAGGCAGCAAAGAGTGAAGTGGAGAAAGCAGGGTTCATCTAAGAAGGGGTAAAAAGAAGGCCCTGGGTTTGCCAGGGGAAAACTTGCACAGGCTGGAAAGAGGGACAGAGACGTACAAAAAATACAATTTTTCTGTTTCTTCTCCCTGCTTTGCCTGTGTGCTGTGCCTTTTCCCCCAAACACACCCACTCTTCTTCACTTTCCAGCTATCATGAGTTGTACTTGAAGTAACTGGTGCTTCTTATCAACTTTAGAAGATCATGCATTGGACGCCTTTAATGAATGATCCATCTCAAGGGTTAGTTCCATAATTCAAGTGCCACTAAAAAGACTCAGACCACAGAAGAGGGTTTGGCTTGCAAGCAGTCCTGCCTTGCTGGGGTTAGGGGACCCTTCCTCTATATACTGAGGCCTGTAACAGCCTCACAGTTGACATGAGTGGGTGCTGCAGAGCCTGGTGTGCCGAGGTGCGTCCTGGGCTGTGGTGGTGACAACAAAGGTGGCTGCTGAGCAGGGGCCATGCCTGGTGTCAGGAGACATCTGTGCTCCTTCTTTGCAAAATCCCCAGGTGGCCACAGGCAGCTACTGAAGGTGCAGGCAATTTGTTCTTAATTTATCTTCCCATAAATGAGTTTAGAGCTAAGCCCTGGCTTAGAGGAAATGAAAACCTGTATGGTCAGTATAACTAATGTGACTAAGGAATCAGGCTTAACTGTGAGAGAAGGTGTGATAGCCTTGAAGTTTCCCTTTCTTCCATAATGCTGCTCATCACAGACAGGAATCAATGTTTTTTGTAGAGGTGTTCCTCTTGCTAGGGTCATGCTCATTCGCTGCTTGGTCTTCAACAGCCAGTTAGGATGTATTATTGGAGCTATAGCCTGCTGTAGAAAAAATACACAGGATGAAAACAACATTGTGAAGATCACATAGGGTGAAAATAACATGAAAATAAGATACGGTTAGTTCTAGATTGGCCTGAACCAAAAACCAAATATCTGAAGCAGGACATCTTGGTAACCTCAGGCTTCTTCCACCACGGCTGTCCCTGGGACCTGCTGCTTGTCTATGGGGGCAGCAGCAGGTAGGGTGTACAGTGCCCCATGGAGCACTCTCCCTGCCCTTGACTCACCCCTCCTGATCTGCTGGGGGTAAGGGCTGCTACAGGAGGGATGTGGTGGTCCTCTGCTTCAGAGGTACCAAGGACCAGCTCTCCCAGCCTCCATGCACTCAAGCAGTGGCACTGATGGGCAGGACCAAAGCCATTTCAATGCTGGCAGAAATGTCCCTGAGCTCTCTCTCAGCAAAAGCTCCCTGGATTTCAGAATTAACATCCAGTTTAAAAATGGGGGTTTCTCCTAGAGTTAAGATTTGATTAAGATAAATGGGAAAATTTATGTCCCACAGTGTATGTCCCCAGATCAATGAGGTTTTTTTCCTCTTTTCTTTGTATTTTACCCTTCCTAGTAAAAACCAGCCAAACAGCAGCTTTCTGTGAACTGTCTCTGCCTCTTCTCCTTCCCACTGTCAAACTGAAAATTTGTGTCTGCAGATAATTAGGGTGGACAGGGCTTTAATCATGGCCATAAGGCTAATGCCTAAATTAGGGCCTTTAACAGAAATCCATTGCAGCGTGGTTCTTCTAGGAACAAGACAGGAGATGCAAGGTTAAGGAAAAAAGCTGACACTTTGACTTGCTTCTGCTTCCCAAAAGGGCAGAAAGATTCCCTTTACAATCTCTCCCAACACTGACCATCAAGTGTCTTATCACCTGCAGTGGTAACTGGATATCGAGCTGGAAGCAAAATGCTTCTGCTTTCACCTGTTCCTTATCAGAGATGATTGTTATGCTGCTGGGAAATCTCAGAAGCACACAGCTTGTCACCTGTTATGTTCTATAGAAGATCCAGACAACAAATTCACCTTTCTTAAATAAATCCTCCTGCCCAAAGCAAATAAAGAAAGTACCCTTAGACCTTAGGTGAAAAATTGTATTTTCTGGTATTGTTCCCTCATCAGGAGCTACAGCTCACATGATCTTGTAGTACTTGCTACCCCTCCGTTCACCTCCTGTAAGAGTAGGCGATTCTGCATCTATTGAACCTTATGTTGCTGCTCATGCTCTGACCATGAAGCTTCATGCTGCTGTTCCTGCCCTGGCTAAAAGGTGTGTGCTCTCCATGACGCAGGCAACGACATTGCTCATCCAAACAGACTGGCTCCTGTTGAGATGCACAAGAACCTTCTTCCCTTCCTCCAACATCCAAGGAAAGCCTGGCCCAAGAGTCTGACATTTAAACTGGTGGAAATACAGACTAACTCCACTGAGGTAACAGCAGGATAAATCAAACTCAAAGACTGAGATTGGCTCAGTGTCTTCTACACAGCTTGGCCAAACTGGCAGTATTTTAGCAGCTCACCTGCAGCTCTTCTTGGGAAGCAAAGTCACAGTGCAGCCACCAAACTGCCCCATGTGAATACACTTGAAAATAGCAGATTGTCACCCTGCCTAAATAGGCTATGGCTCTTTGTGTAGCAACAGAGCTGAAGGGCCCCTGATCTCTCACAGGGAACATTTATTTTGACAGCAGTCTTAAATATGTCAGACTATGAGATTTTGAGCAGATGTTGGCCCTGAATTGCTTTGAAAAATCACAGGGAACCACATGCAATTACCTGCTCCATTTTACTTTGAGGAAGAAGGATTGGGAATTTTGCATTAGTCCCTGGTTCTTGAAAGACCTGGATGGGGGCACCTCCAAAAAAACATGAAAACACACAGGTAGTTCCCACATTGTGACTAATGAGTTATACAGGAGTTTTGGAAATAACCTGCACAAACCAAATCATTGCAGGGGGACAGTAGTTGATGAGACAATATCTGAACACGTGGTAATTTTGGGAGGCAGCTGTTTAAAATTGCAACGACACAGCCTGTATTTGACTATATGCTTAAAGAAAACATGAAAAAACATTATATGCTTAATGAAAACATAGCAGACTATTTGATTTCTGAAGCTAAACAAAAGAAATCTAAAAAATTCACCCCAGACTGCGATATTGAAATAAAGAAGCACTAGAAAGAGTATTGTCCTTTCAAAGTTTTGGCTTTAAAGTTTTTCCTAATCTTTTTGGGGCTGAGCATTCAGCGCTGAAACTCCTGTAAGATCCATAAAAACCCGCTTGCTTGCTCCTGAACTCTCTAAGTCATTGGAAAACTCACTTAAACAGCAACCAGAAAAATGAATAGCTACTGAATGAGCTGAAATGGAAGGGCCCAAATGGTAGCTATTTTATTTACACAGTCTCGGAAGCCCCTTGGCTTCTCCTTGGTTTATTTTCTGCTCCCATCTTGGCTCAGGTCACCTTGTCCCTGTCCTTCAGGTAGCTGTAGGATGCTCCTCTGCCCTTGCAGGTCATTTATTGTAACTGTCTTGGTAACTCTCCAGTTTAGACCCTCTCCAGTTTCTTGATATCCCTCCGTATGCGTGTGGTGCAAAACAGGGAACAGCATTTCCTCATCTGCCCTAATTTTTTTCACTGCAGATGTGCCCTATCTCCTTTATTAAAAATAAGGGGCCTCCAATAAGCCAAGTCCCTTTCATACCACGAGACGCAATTATTGAACCCTCATCCTCTTCCTTGTTCCTGCTTTAAAGCATTGGATTAGAGCATCATGTCCAGTTATTTCAGCATATCAAAAGGTGGAGATCTGCTAGAAGTGCTTGGTTGACAGGACTAAATCTCTGCACTCGCTGCAGAGTGTGGTGCAGCAGAGTGCATTCTTCCCAGCTCCTTTGGAGCAAAGTGACCTTCAGTAGCAAAATCCTTCCTCTGAAAAAAAAAAACCATTTATTTGGAATATTAATTAATCTGCAGTTAGCAGGCTTAGTTTTAATTTGTGTTCATGATAACACATATTTGAGGAGAAGCAGTTGAAAAAGGGTCCATACTTACCGTGGAAACTGGACCGGGGGAATTTTAGGGGAATTTTTCCATTTTGTTTCACGTGCATTGGTTTTACTGGAGTTTTTGAACTGCCAGTTTTTGGACTGACTTGTCTGAATTGCATGAAAAAACAACTGAAAAGCAAAGCACAGAGAAATAGATCAAAATATAATTTCCCTTCATGTGACATTTATTGCTTTAGTGCTGCAGAAACTCACTCTCTCCACATTGCAGCTAGTGGGGAGGCAGTAGCTGTGAGCCCAGGCATGCAGCACCGAGGTGGGCAATGCTGCAGCCCACCAAGGTGGGCAACGCTGCTGCTTTCAGAGCTTGCCTGTGTGAAATGGGCTCACCGGTATGCAGGGAAGCCTGAAGCTCGAGGCCAGCACACAAAGTGGTCCTCAGCACCCAGCCCCCCTGGACCAGCAGTGCCTGAGGGGCTGGAAGAGCACAGAGGCAGAGCTGGCAGGGGATGCAGCTGGGGCATCTTGGGGGCACTGGGAAGGGTCCTGCAGGCTTGGAGATGGGCTTCACCTCAGCTCCTGCTCAGGGCACTCTTTGCTTGCCCTTCTTTTTGCCACCAAAAAATACCTACTGAGGTTGATGATTTGGCCCTGAAAGTCAAACATTATGACAGCTGCCAGGCATAACACTGGGTCTTGTATAACGTGCCAGGTTTGATTTTCTTTGACTGCTGCTGCAGTGAGTAAGCAAAAGCGGAGCTCCTGACCCCAAGAAAGACCAGCAGCGTGAGTCAGGCTTCGGCTAAGCAAGTTTCCTGCTGTTAGGTAGTTGCCGTTTTGTAAACTCAGCTTCCTCTCCTGCTGGGACAGAAAAAGCAGCGAATTAAACAAACTGTACAGCTCTGCTGCTGTAGATACTGTGTGTTTTCAGCATTTCTCATCCGTCCCAAAGAGATTTTTCTCCTCTCTCATTCCTGATGTTCTAAACAGATAGAGAAAGATACTCAGCGGGCAGCACTGCTCCCCACCAGGTACGGCTTATCGAGCAACCTGAGCAAGCTCAGCCGCTGTTTAGTTTTGTTGATTAGGCCAGGGACTGTCATAATTTTCTGTCTCAGACAGCAGTGACCACCCGACCAGGCTTTAGCAAATAAAATACCACAAATACATTCTGAAAAATGTGAACATAATACTCATGAAGGACTATTAATGTGTGCAGAAACTATGCAGGCTGCAAATACACCTTTATCCTGACCTACAACATTCCTCTTACTTTAGTCCTAATGGAGACGGCCAATTATGGTTTTATGATATAGATTACAGGTGAGTGCCTGTTGCTGTTTGTGCCCATCAGAGTTTTGCTGTTGGCTTCAGCAGGGTCTGAGTTTCTCTTTTTTGTATCTAAAAAGAGGCAAGCTATACAAGTTACTCTACGAAATATGTCATTATAAATATACACAAAGGTCACTGTTATTTCAAACTGGTGCATATTTTTTTTGAACTTGACACACTGTATCTGAAAACATGTAGCACAGATGTGAAAAAAACTTCTTAGGACATTGTGCGACAGCTAGGATTATTTCTTACTGGATTTATTAGCATTTTAAATCCTCTAAAATGAAAAGACCATCTCAGAGGTATAGGAGTCCTCATTTGCTAGCAGTGGAAGAACAATAGTAACCAAAATCTTCAGTGAGAAAACTTCAGCTCAGCTAGACAGTTCAAGAGGAGAGTCCTATGTGGAAAATATGTTTTGGATATGTAACATTTAGACAATATTCAAGCTAGACATTTTCAGTAAGACTGGTGTCTGAGCTCATGGAAGGCCATGCATGCTACTCTCATTTTACATACCTTTTTCTTCCACAGGGGACAAAACAAGATGGAGAAATTCAAAGGGGGATTTGGGGAGTTCCTGTAACCCACAAGGAGGTCTAAAGGACTGAGTCGCAAAATGTTGAATTGTTTTGTCATTCTTATTATGGTAGACCAGAAAGAGCAAATCTGTGAGTTACTGTCTGATGCAATATTATTTTAAAACTGGAGGAAACAGGAGGTGGCATTTCCCCCTCACAGGCCAAACAGTTATGTTAAGGTGGGAACAATCTGAACGTGGCAGCAGTGTATCTGATGTGTCCTCCTTTGATGCCATTTCAGTTGCAAAAAAGGAAATGCAGGGAGCTGATACCTGCACATCTGGAGTCTGAGTTACAGGAGGGCTCAGTGTTACAAACAGTTCATTCCTTCCAGCTCCATACTGAGTTTGTTTTCTCTTCTTATATTTTCCATTTGACAGTATCTTTCTACCTATTGTTAGCGTAGGTATGGTATTTCCTGTATGGCATCATCAAGTTTTACCCCTGTTCACCTACAGCCTCCAGCTAGATGGACAGAAAGATGGATATCTGGGATGAGAGTTCCCCCTGCCTCATCCTGATATGAATCATCCTGCATCCAGTGCTAACAACACTCTGAGATAGCCCCCAGGGGAAGAGCAGCACTACGACTTTCCTGAAGCTATTCACCCCTTTTACTTGTTTAACCTTTCCAATGCAAATGTTCCCCCTAGAGTACCTGTCCCCAAACCACCAGTAACGCTTATGCTTTCAGGAGAGGTGGCCGCGGGTTGATGTTTCTAAGAACATCACACTTGCAAATTCCTAGAACACTTTTGCTCTGTGTAAGTAAGCTGGGAACGTTGTTTTGCTAGACAGAGTATGTGAATGACAACCCGGTGCCCATCTACTCAAGTCCTCAGGAATGTGAATAGATTTCCAGCACGGGGCTGAATACTTCTGTTTGTTAACTTAGTGGAAACCACTTGGCATAGGAACACCTTTGAATCATGATGCAGGCGTTTGATATTAATACAAAGCGCTCTTGCTGGCTGGGGATCCAGCTGCTGAAAGGACCCGTGAAACCAAACACGTTTTTTTCAGGTTTGTTCACTAGAAAAGGTTCTAGAAAGTCAGTGCTGCAGATTTTTCATTTCTGCTCTGTCAAAACTGATCCTGAAAGTTATCTGTCCCGAGGTACCAAAATATTTCTATCCCAGACAGGTTATGCAATGCTGACCCTCAAAATGCAGGAGATATCTAATTAATCAAAATAATTTCTCAACATTTTTGCCATGTTAAATTATGTCAAGTATCAACAATTTCCTGGAATTTCGAGAGATGAATATCCAGAAAGCTTCTGTGTTTCCTCTCTCTCCAAACCTAAGTGGCTGCACTGAGACCCTGTTGCAGGCAGAACCTGTCTGTGCAAATGGTCACTGAAGTGCAGGCATGGCTAGAGCTTTCACATTCGGCTTCCTTCAGGTTCACAGTAACCTGTGTTTTTGTGCTTGGCTGGCATAGGGACACAAAAAAGGACCAATAGGAACCTTCCTAATTTAGGTTTTGTGAACTATTAATTTTTATAATGCTAAAATTCAGTACCGTGTAAAATCTATTTTAATGTATTGCCTTCCTTTGTTAAGAGCACACACTTTAAAGTAGGACTGCTCCCAGCTCCCTTAATGCTCTCAGCTCCCATTCTCAGTTTAACCCAACTGTAGCTGCCACAGCAGCTACTGAAGCTGATGACTGACCACTACGCTTCCAGTTCTCAGAGTTTCAGAGTGCAGCCTTGAAGATGTATTGAGAACTGAAGCTTGGACAATAAAGTATGATGATGCTGGAGCACCATGAGGGTAAAATCCAGTAGTTCATGAACTGCTGGCCATAGTGAATCCATTTTCTCCCCTAAAGGAAAAGGATTTCATTTTGCATCAACATACTTATAGGTGATCAGAGATCTTCAAGGTTTCGCAAGATCTGAATTTTTGCTTTAAATTTCAAACAAAAGTGCATGTAATTACATACATTCATAGGTAACCAATAGAATTTTATATGTGAGCTTCAGCATCATGAATCATGGTCTTTCAGAAAGCTGATTTTTATAAAATTCAACTACAAAGAAGTGTTACAGATGGATTTTTATTTTTTTTAGCTAGATCTAAAAATAACTTCATACACAGGTGAATTGATTTTATTATAATTTGAAAAGAAAAGAGAAGCCCAGTGTAGGAATGGCATTCTGGTGGGGCTGGCCAGATGAGAAATTAAGGTTGCAGAACTAAGAGTAAGAAAATTATCTGCTCCTTTCTTCTTCTTGCTGTCTTACTCTCTGGCTGCATGAGGCGAGGGAATTAGAATAAAATGAGAAACCTGTCAATCTGCAGGGTGTCCTATACTTGACATTGGTTAAGACTGAAGAAGGTTATCTGCAGTGCTGAATGAGCCAAGTGGGATAATGAAGGGTATGAACATCTGAGCATTTTATATCCTGCTTTTCTCCGGAAATGGGTTTCAGGATAACTCTGGGGAGAGCCCAGGGTTGTCTTTGTGGCCTAGCATGTCAGAAGCTACTGCAGTGGCTTATAGACATTTTTTTCTAAGTGTTTCTAAGCACCTACATAAAGGAATAAAGCAAGAAATTGTCTTGGGGGGGACTGGGGTAGAAGTCCCTCTGCCACCGGTGTCAGCTGTGGGTTTGGATAACCCCTGTGACTAAAAGGGGCTCAGCTGAGTAACCTCTGTGCTGCTGCTCCTCTTTGGACACTCTTTCCTCTATCTCTCTAGCATGCTTTCATAAATAATTACAGAAAGGAAACTAAGACAAGTATGTGCTTCTGCAGCCTCAGCTCAGTCTGGTGTTATACATCATTCCCTTCTTGCTTATGTGCTGAACTGTCAGTGTAAGCAGTAGATTGTTTTTATATTTAGAAAGCAATGTATTAGCTGAGTGGCAGTTTGTCTGGCACGTGGTTTGCTATCTTTCTTTGTCCAGCTTTGTATAATTTAATTTTAGGAGGCAGCAATTTCCACCTTCAAAAAAACATCTCAGCAACGTGTCCTCCAATTCCCGTTTGTTAGAGGTTTTCATCGAAGAAAAGGTTCCTGCTTGTTGTGCACAGCTTGTCCAGTACAAGCTTCCTTCATTGCCTCTAAAAATGTCAGATTGACTCCAGGGGAGCTGACACAGCATCCAGTGTGTTGGGCTGTACCCAGCCATGGTAACGCTGTCCCCTTTGCCTTAAATACTGAAATACTGAGAACTTCATTATGGCTCCAGTAAACACAGCCAGGAGCCATCAAGACAACGGAGGTGAAAAATACAATTCAGATAATATTTTTTTAATTGATAACCTGGGAGAAGCCTCATTGCTCCTGATGGGTGTAACAAGGTACAACTGAAGCTTAACATGAGAACGAAGTGGCTTTTGTCTTACAGATTGCTAAAGCACCGGGAGCTGCCAAAGAGGCTTAACATCCCTGTTAGGCTGGTGGGAAGGGGCTGCCCAGGAAGCCAACATCGGGCAAACTTGTGTGGTGGCAGCTACCTGTATGGGACAAGGAATGGAAACCAGAGGGGAGTGGGTGGGGAAGGGGGCAAGGGCTGTGGGTGAGCAGGGAAGCCTTCGAGGGAGTGGGGCAAGACACGCTTTGGGGTGCCTTGGGGGACGGGACAATCTCTGGGTCAGTGAGCAAAGGAACTGTCTCCTGAGGTTTGAGTCCTGCTGGGTTCAGGGCAGCAGTGCTTTATGTACAGTCTTTAAATAAACAGGATTACAGCAGAAAATAAAATAAATCCTTGTTTGCGTCATTCTCTTCCCAATGGAAACAACGTGTAGGACACTGAAGTTTGGCTACTTACTCAAGTTGCAAAAAGTCTGGGTACTAAAGAACAGCAGAGGGAAAGGGGATATTCATAGATGGCAAATTCTTTAGAAATGGGGTGTGAAGCAGAAATACTTGGTGAAACTACAAGAGAGGAAGGGGGATTTTTTTCCAGTAACTGTTAACCATAAAGTAAAATTGAAAATTACCCCTGTATCTTTTGTACACAGAGGAGGGCTGGGACCAGGCTAGTGACAGAGGAAATTCCAGTTAGGCAATATTCAAACCAGAGATGCAGTTATTGTGGAGACATTTGTAAGTCTGTAACAAGACATGGTGTTCATAATATAATCAGTTCAGCCTTCAATCAGAGCATATTCATTTCCAAAATTAAATACGTGGCCTGTCACAGTGAGAGTCGAGCTGGCACCATTATCGCAGAGAACGATGGGGCTTTTGGAAAAAACTTTCTCACATGCACGTGGGTGTAGGCCCCGAGGATGCACACCTCGAGACAGCTCTGTCTGCTGTGCCGGGTGTTGCGGAGGAGGCAGCAGCGGGGTCTGCACTCTGCCAGACCTGGATGGGTTTCCCCATGCAGCAGCAAAGCGCAGCAGAGAGCTGCAGTACAGCACAGAGAAGGCTGCACCACCCAGGGAGAGAGCAAGCGCAGGGAATAATGCAACCGTGAGTAACCCAGTTGACTTACACTCAGCATGCCTGGCACCGCTCTCATTTTTGCCCTGTGCAGGGCATTTTTGCCCATACTGTGGTGAGTTAAAATAATGCCATCCTGATGTGCTGAATGTGCTGAGCCTGCCGTGGGGGGTGAGATGCCATAAGCCGAGCTGGACCACTAGCACTTCCCAGAAAGGTGGTAGCTGACAGCAGGCAGCAATGCCAAGTGTTTTTCCTCAGCCTTCAATAAAACTGTGAGATTCCTTTTACAGCTGTGCAGTCCTGGAGAGGCTGGAGGCTTGCATGGATTTACACAATGGCAGAGTTTGTCCCTGGGCGTATAGGAGGGGGAACTGTTAGCATTCTTGTACAAGGAATATGACCAGAGACAGCTGGCAACCTATTTCTGGTACTCACCACTTCAGTTTCTCGGATGACATCTGAGAGCACCTACCAGCATTTAATTCTCATTAGTACATTCTCGACAATTTTTGTAGTTTGCATGATGTGTGAATTCTGCGCCTCTTTTCCTTTGCTTCGCATTAGGAAAAAAGTCATCATAGAAGACACCCATCCAACTGTTTTCTCCAGCCATGTAATTCCTATTGCTGTGTGCTTTGATTTGCACGCAGCCATCACTGCCTTTAAATAGACAGTGTAAAGATTACTCCACCCTCCCCTTCCTTTGTTTCTCTGCTCTAAACATAAAGAAGTGAGGAATGAGCCAAAAACTGCCTCTTATGCCACAGTATATAAAGGATTTGTGGCAGCAGTCAATAAACTAAAAAATCTTGAATGCTATGATTTAAAGTAGTATAATAAGGGATGTCTGGACTTTACCAATTTATGATCCAGGGGAAAAAATAGGAGGGAGGTGGCTCATGCTGTCTGCTTTAGGCTATGTCAGGCTTCAAACTGAGGTGCAATTCAGTTTGCTTCAGGTAGGTACCTCAAAGCCATGCCTGAAGTGAGATGGAGACCCTTTCTGGAAAACAGCCCTGCTTTGGAGAAAAGGATGGAGACAACAGCCTCTGCCAGCTTTCTTAGGAGGAGCAGGGGAGGAGAGACTGGGCTAATGGATGATATCCCTGGTGGTTTCTGTCTGCGATGAGATGGAGGAAGGCAGCTCGTCCTGGTGATGAAAGGTCATGTAACTGGGGGAGGAAGAAATGGAAAGTCACCCAGATCGAGGGGGAGGATAATGTTCAGGCGGGCGGTGAACAACTGTGAGGTGAATGGAGGCAGCTATCTAAAAATGGACCAAATATATAACTAGTGCATGAAGGCTATCTGGCTTTCAGAAATGATCAGTTTTTCTCTCCAGCTTTTGCTGTTCTTTGTGAGGACTGTGCTTTCTCTGCTTCTGCTTCTTCTATTTTATGCTTTTGCTTTAGGCTTTCCCTAAATTCAGCTTTAATCTTGGAAAGGAATTAATTTCAATTCAAATGTGAGCTTGTGAGCAAAAGAGGACTTGTGCAAATCTGTGAAATCTCCAGATCTAGCTAGAGTTTTCAATTTTTCAGCACTTTCCTATACTGAGCCTGCCTGGAGGCTGAAGTCCTCTCATCTTGGGAACAAAGATGGGAACAAATGGGACAGTATCACACATTCATTCTACCTTGACGAGGGACCCCTGGTAGCATGACCCTTCGTAAGGTAAAGATACATGTTTCTATCGAACAGTACAGTGAGTTTCTTCTTAGATTTTGGTGAATATTTTTGGTCTCTGACTAAAAAGAAGAAAGGAGATGAGTTTTTCTTACAGCTAAGAAGTAGTAAGGAAATAATCTCCATTCTGGTTGGTATAAAAACGGATTTAAAAAGTCACTCTGGTACATGGCAAGAAGAAAAGCAAGCTGACCTCATGTCTATCAAGTTTTCCTCCTACTTCCGTCCTCCAACGTCAACCATCATGGCAAAGGAGACCTGGCCTACGCTGTAGGAGTGGAAGATGTTTTTAGACATTTCCTGGCAAGTATGTGCCCTTTGCAGCAGCTTCGGGTATCCCAGAGCTGCCCAGCTCTGCTGCAGCACCAAACAGGGCCAGCGGCCGAGGACTTCAGAGCTGTGCACAGGGACCCCTGGCCTCCCCGCTGGACATATGTTGTGTGGGGTGGGTAAGATCTTGTGTCTCCTCTGGCACCCATGATGGGGATCTCGGGCTGCTGTGCAAGGCGGCTGCCTCAGCCTCCTCTCCCACAGGCACGCTTTCCCCACCCACTCCTGGACTCCTCTGTGTGGGAGTGTGTTTGGGGGAAATTCCTGGGCTCCGAAACAACATTGCAAAACTCTTCACACTATGACTAAAACGGTGCTAGTTTCCTCTTTCCCTGTTTTTCAGCAAATAAAGAGAGAAGCGATGAAGCACACCTCACCTAACAAGCAGCAGGAGCCATACCCGTCTGGGTGTTGATGCTTACGGGGTGCAATGCCTGCAGCAGCACAGCACCCAGCACCTGGGAGCTCTGTGGGGAGCTCTGCGGGGAGCTCTGCAGAGAGGTCGCTGCTGTTTAGCTCTGCCCTGGCAGGGCTGCAGGGATGAGTGATGTGAGGGCATGTTGGAATGCCCAAGCATGGACGGGAGCAAGGGGCCTGAGGCAGCAAATTGGGAGCTGCTGCTGCAGGAGCAGCAGAGCCATGGCACAGCTAGGTACCAGCAGGAGCCAAACCACAGAGTGGGCACTGAGAGCACCAGTGGGACCCTCATCTACAGAGCCTTGCTCTGGGCTGTCGTTGGGCCTGGGTTACGCACTGTGTTGGTCTTTTGTCAGAGCTTTCTACAACGCAGGATAACAACCTCTTTATTTCTGGTTGCCAGAAGACTTGTGCATGGCTTGGAAAGCAGCTATGATGGGGTCCAGAGCAGAGGGGTCAGAGGCATTTCAGCAGTTGCCTTAGGATATGTTGCTATATGACACCTGATCCAGCCCCTTAAAGGGCTTTGTGCACAGCTGGCCTCTCCCCAGGGGCTCACCCGACCACACACCCACCCCTTTGAGACTCAGCCCTTTGGCAGTGCCTTTGCTGGGAACCACTCTGTGTTGCTCAGAAGGGAAAAGTAGGGTCCAAGTCCCAGGGTGAGCCATGTGTGCCAAATTCCTCCTGTTGGAGAAGGAGACATGACGCAAGGACATACACGGATGTCAGTGTCATTTGCACGAAAAGGCTCTGTAATGCATTTCTGCATTGTTTACACCCACCCTGTGTTTAAGCCCCAGAATGCATACTTACTACGTATGATGTGTATCTTCTGCTGGTTTGGAGTCCAACCACATACAGTTATTTTTGCACACTCTCCATCGAGATGCAAACCAAGCTCCCATTTTTGACCTGAGAGCGTACAGGATGGGCAATCCCAGCGTCTGCGTGGGGAGAGAAGGGCAGTGCGCTCTTCCAGCCCCTGGCACCAGGCTTGTGGACGAAGCGGCAGAAGCCTTGCTGCTTAGCGGTTTTGGAGTTATTCTGGGGCAAAAAAAGCCAGAAAGTGTACAGTAGGAGTAATCCTAAACCAGGAGGGAGGTGAACCGCCTGACCCCAGCAGGTGCTTTCTGTCCAGCTTTCGTGGAAGGAGGGTGGTGGTGTGCTTAGAGCAACAGTAATTAAGACTCTGAGGACAAGTTAGGAAAACAATCACTGAGTTTAATAAGGCTGGACTGCCCGGCTGGCTACAGGGCAGTGTCTCCTCCTGAAACTCCCCATGGGGCTGTGGCGAAGAGGCCAGTCCTCGAGAAGCGGCTGCTTTGATGGCAGGGGCTGGTGCGCTCTGGTGATGCCTCAGACCTCCTTTACTCCCTCGGAGGAGGCCAGAGTTTTTAAACTTGTCCCCTCAGGTGTGCTCCTGAACTGAAACAACACCTCACCTTGCCCTCCCATCCCAGCAAGGTTACCGTCCTATGAACAAATTTTCCATCTTTTGCACAGCAAGTATAAATCCTGGGTTCAGAAAATTAGCTTATAATTTTCTAATGATATGAAACAATATTGCAGAACCAAACCCATCCTACCCCTGTTTGAACTCTGTAAACTGCCCCCCGCCCTGTTCTCCATCCCAATCTGTGTCCTGCGACCTGCTCCCTATCTAATCTTGCTATATTGCACAAGGTGTTTGCTAACACCCAAAGTATCTTTTACTGTTCTGAATACTTTTATCAAAATCTTGGAGGCAGCTTGGAGTAAGCAGTAAGTCTTGTTAGGCAAACAAACACTTTTTCACATTAAGTTGTACTTAATAGCTGACCAAAAATTCACCATCTCCTATTAATAAAATGCGAAGCTGGAACCATCTCAGGCTTTTTGAGCACACCTTCTGAATATTTACATCTGGAGAGTACACAGTGTTTACAAGAACTCATGTTTATTTATCCAAGAACACTTTCACAGAAAAGCTTCTTTATGACTAGCTCTACATTTTCCTTTGCCAGTTTATTGACCTTTAGCAATGCATGGCTATTTGTTTGGTAAAAAAGATAGCGTTAATCTTAACCTGCCACGTGTAATACATCTTGGTAACTACCTTCCTATTTTAAAAAAAAAGATTTTGGGTGGCAGGAAGCCCCCCTGGGCACTGAGAGGAGGGTTTGAATCAAGCACATCTCAGTAGTAAGCAAATATCATCGCTATCTGATGACACTTGCTAAGTGGTTGGAGGAAAACAAGTCCATGCTGGGAGATCACTTGTTAGTGCATCCCTGACGACCCCGCTGGCACTTTCAAGCTCTCCTGGTAGTTTTTATCCTTGGGCCGATGGGGGCCATGCAGCTGGGTGCCCCTCTGCTTGGGTGGCCCTGCCAGGTGCTGCGGGCACAGGGCAGGTTGGGAGGCAGGCGTGCGGCTGCTGGCTCTTCCCTGGTTAATGGGATGACTTTCAATCCCCTCACTGCCTACTCTGGCATTTCCTCAGAACTAAGTATATTTATCCAAGAGCACTTCCGCAGAAAAGCTCCTTTGTGCTTTGCTATATATTTTCCCTGCCAGCATCCTGACCTTTAGCACTCACCTGCAGGTTTCCCTCAAAAAAGTTCATTTCAGCAGAGTCACTCCTGAGCTGCACAGAGGCCAGTGGGCACTGACCTGGTGATGGTGCCGGCTGCCGAGGGCCACCGTGTGCAGAGCCGGGCTTCCACGAAATGTATCTATCTGGCTGTGCCAGGCGCTGCCGGTCTTTCAGCTCTGTGAGGACCTGGCTAAGCAAAGCCGAACTGCTCAGAAGCGAGGAAAGGCAGAAATGAGGGAGGAAGGCACATTGACAGATTGTAGATGCTGATCGACCCCCTCTCCTCAAATTGCAAGTGCAAAGAGTCTTTAATTCAGTCCTTGGAATGAATTGAGATTACCTCCAAGTTTGAGTTAATTAAAGAAGATTTCATGCAGCATTTCTTTCCTTAGAGAGGAAGCTATTTACCTGTGCAGGAAGAGATTTGAGATAAAGACATGAATTTCTGTTTCACTATTTATAGTTCTATATTAAGTAGCACAGGAGCAGAAACTGAATCTAGCTTTTCATGCTTCCAAGGGTGCTAAGCCCAGGTTGCAGAGTCGTAACCGCACTTCTCCAGCCCAAGGAATAACTAGACCATGCAGGTTGGAGTAGCTGTATGAGACAGGGTTGGAAAGTCGTATTTCATATGTCTGCATATTGAGTGCTCACTGCGTCACTGGTAGCAGCTGTAAGTTCAAGATGGGACCTGAGGGTGGGAGCAGTGTGTGTGAGCGCCCTGAGCACTGAGTTTGCAGTGAAAAAAGAGAATGCAAAAACTAGTTGGGATGGTGAAGGGGAAATGGCTGAGGGTCAACAGAGAGGACCAAGAATGAAAATCTGCAAGGGTAAATGAGAAGTGGAAGGAGCAGTGTGAGATAAAGAACTACTTGATTTTCCTTTTTCAAGTGGCAAGGAAGCCACGTAGAAAAATACACTAAAAACATAATTAAGATTGCAGAATTGAGAAATGGAAAGACGAAACCTGCTAGAACAACACATACACATGATGAGCATCTTAATGGCATGGGCAATTAATCATTGGGAAGGCTCATGAAGGAGATGTAGTAGAATGCATTGCTTGAAGGCTTTAAATCAAGACTAGAAACCTTAAAACACTGTCTGTGGTCTCCCTAGGAAGAGATTGCTCTTGACTGAGGAACCACTGGGGTAAATTCTGTGGTGAGCTTTATGCGGGGACTCCAGCTAGACGTCCAGTGTGCTAGAGCTGGGGCTGCTCTGGCACAGTCTGGGAATGCCATACACTAACCTGGCCACGCTAATGCCTGAGCCTGACTTTGCCTCTGCCTCTGGCTGAGCCTTGGGCAGAAGCTGCAGTGAGTGCTGGAAAGGCAGCGATGGAGTAGAGGCATCTTGGGAACCTGGCTAGAGTTTATGCTGTCTCCTCCATTCGTTTGTGCAGTCAGGACTTAAATCTGAATTGCCAAGGACAGAGCACTCTGACCAAAGAGTCCCTGTCTCTGCAGAGGAGGAGCAGTTGTTGGGGACATACACATGGGCAGAGGGTACCAAGATGATGTCAATAAGCCACTGCAGGAGCCAAAGGATATAAATGTCCTCAAGCTAACAGTGGAGGAAGGTAAGAGAACTGCACTTCTCTGTAGCCTGTTTCCCCCAAAGCTTTTCTCCATAGCTGATAAAATAATACTTTTATTTTCAAAAGCTCTGAGGTCTGAGTTCAGTATCTGCAGTTCTTCCTTTAGGAGTCCCTGAGCAAAAGCAGTGATCCATCAGTTAAGTGTGGCTAACACGTGTATACTCTCCACCTGCTCCTAACTACTCAAAATTTAATTTTGGTGAGGGAACAGCCCCGGACTAGAGGCCTCTGGGGGTATGCAGAGCCAGGGGGTAGATGTTCATCCAGCTGGGACAATCACAGCAGTCCAGCCTGACTTTTAACCCACAGAAAACCTCCAAAGTGCAAAGCAACCTAGAAAGTTCACTGGGAGTTGATGGTATTCAGCGCCTCCCAGGTCTGGGCTGTCAAAGAGTGATTTTAATAGCACATTAAGTATGAGATGCTGGAACATGATCAAGACCTAACACAAGGAAGTAGCTTTTAATTAACAAGTTCCACATGCTACATATGAAAAGTAACAGCCATTATAATTTATTAGAATTAAGTTACATATCAAAAACCCTCCAATGTTGCGTTTAGCTGCTTTAATTTAAAATAAACATTTCTACAACGAGGTGGCACAAAAGAAAATTTGCTCGAGTTTAATTTTTATACTACTAAAAAGGATTTAACAGCTTAGAATACATGCTTTATTTCACACCATACAACTGCTGAAAATTGGATTAATTGTACTGCTTTCAGCAATTGTACTGGCATAAACCATTAATAATTTAGACTCGTGGGGTT
Organism: Theristicus caerulescens; assembly: GCA_020745775.1. Classification (NCBI taxonomy): domain Eukaryota; kingdom Metazoa; phylum Chordata; class Aves; order Pelecaniformes; family Threskiornithidae; genus Theristicus; species Theristicus caerulescens. The sequence continues at coordinate 112,634,616 of CM036559.1, read as the reverse complement.
AGTTTTGTTTAATTTATTTCCAAAAAATTATTTTTACTGCAGAATGCTAAAATAACACGTAACCAAACATTTATATTTATACAGTGAGTTTCAGGCAGTAAAAACCTTAGTTAGAATGAAATTAGCTGTGTTCAGACCCTGAAATTCTAGAGAGTTTTATCAAAAGCAGCCATACGAAACCAGAAGATTGAAGAGGTAGTTTGGTTTGGTTTTGCTGAAGTTTTTGAGCTAAAATGCATTATAGCATTGCTGCAATAAGTACTAGAGAGGTGAAGTCATGCTTAACTGCATCCTCACAGTACTGTTGTCTCCCAATTCTCCCTAGCTTTGGCACATCTTTTTATTAGGCAAGAAGACACCTTTTAATGCTCTTACAGTGTCATAGTGCTCTGCTGCTACTGCTGAAGGACTGGAATTAGCTGAGTTGGTTTAATGGATGAGATGATGGGATGCGCATATTTTGAAGTTCACTTCACAAATTAGATCACAATCTGTGGTTTCATAGATTTTTCAGCAGCTTTTAACTGTTGCACAAAAACTTCATAAGAATTTGTATTTAAAAATAAAATACCCCAGAACAAAGCTGTATGGAGGGAGGAAGGAATAGATAGGGCCAGAGGGGACCTCTAAGGTCACTGAATCCAGTCTTCGCTACCGCAGGCAACCACATCACAGAGTCCCCTTCAAAAGGGATTCATAAGTCTTCAGAAAGCATTCTCCACTCTGCAAGGCCTTTGATATTGAATACATTCTAATTGTATAGCACGTACATTCCTGATTAAAAAGAGAGGGAGGAAAAAAAAACTAATACAAGTAAAGTCCGTGCTGACTGAAGTTAATATTTACCGAATAGCGGAAACCGTTGTTCCACCCACTAAAACGTGATTAATCAGAGTTTTCTCTGTTGCCTAGGACAGCCAAAGACAGGAGCTGCTTTGCAGACTCGTGTTGTGCACAGATGACCAGGCACCCTCCCTGGAGCACAGCCGTGCTGCCCACATGCTTGCGGTAGGACGTTGTGGTTCAGCCTCCTGCCTGCTGCTGTATCGCCTGTCCCCAGCACTTCCAAACCACCACAAGCCCCATAATGTCATCAAATACAAGTAAATATTGTCATTTTTGACTGGGATTCTGCAGCACTCAATTTAGAGTTTTCAAGCTTTTCTCTGTAACCAGCAGGGCCCCAGACTCTCTGCTTTATGAAAGTGATGCCTGAAACTCTACTGTGTCGAAACTACTCTGGGTGTCAGGAGGTGAAGCTTATCCCAAGAAGGCCGGGAAAGCCCACAGGCTTCCTGGCGCACCAGGCAGCTCCTTGTGGGCAGAGGTGTTCTTGCATATGATTTTGTTCACAATGTTTTGTATCCACGTGTCAGCACAGACTTAACATATATTCTGCTTGTATGTTCCTGCTGCAGTGTCAGTGGCACTTGTTCAAGCCCAGCACACAGATGACAGGAGGATGCTTTGGCTGACATTTTGTTTTCTACAAGGCAAGCTGCCTTTCTGCAGGTCCAGCTGCCTCGCTTTGACGTATGCTCTGCTGAGCACTCATTTGAACGCTGGATAGTTCATGCTTTCATAACTCCTGCTTCTCCCCGGGCACTTTTCCAGAGCCCCACAAATGCTAGGCTGCTGCGGATGCTGCTGGGTCCCTCCCTGCTTGCCCAAGCACATTAGTTAGGGGGATCACTGATATCTGAGGTTGCCACCACCAGCATGACAAGGTTTTTTAGAATTAGCGTGAGCTTTAGCAATTTCCTTTTCTACTCTAAGAATCATGCTCTGAAGCCTCTTGCATCTGTACTCTGCGCACTTGTGCAAGCCCATCCGTGCTGCCCAGCACCTCCCGCACTGGCCGTCCCTTGGCTCTCCCCTTGCTCCCTTCCACTGCTGGTGGTCAGGCCCGCCTCGCTGCCGTGCCAGCTGTCTGGATTAATTGCTCTCTCTCTCTTTCCACCTCACCAACTCCCCATCTGTTTTTCAGCTATAGCTTAAATCCCTTTTGATCTGATCCCGAATCACTGACTTCAACAGGAGCCTGCGCACAGACTGTTTCTGGGAGCAGGTCCCTCTCTCCCTCCCGCTCCCCGGCTCCATATGATGTTAGCCTGCGGTGCTTACTGCTGCATATTGAATTTCTCCTTGCCAAGGGCTGGATCCTGCAACGTTGTGGGAACCATGGCCTTCATCCTTAAGAGTGCATACGTAGCTGTATTTTTTGGGGGGCCTATTAATTTGGTTGAAATCAAGACTGTGCTTAGGGCTTTTCTGGAGAGCGTCCAGACCATGTAGCACATTGCAGGATTGAACCTTTCTATCCTAAACTGTTCTCTAGGCATGCTGCAATGCACACTATAGCCAAGCACATAGGGAACATCGATCCTCTCATTTCATTTAAAAGGCATTTTATTCACCCTAGCAGTTATTTAATACCATTATCTATTTATTCAATTTAGTTAACGCACCAGTATTTAGACAACACATTTGGATTGGAGACAGAGACCATCACGTTAATTGAAACTGCAACATGGTTCAGTTATTGCGTAGTCATGAGAACTTAATTGTGTGATCAGAAACCGTTACTGCTGGTGACTCTTTTGTATCCCAAACGCTGGCATTGTTTGTAAACCAAAAGGCCAAAAATTACACATAAGAACAATCTTCACAGCTTAGTGTGTCTTCTGGATCTTGAAAAGCAGTAACACAGACTACCCTGTACACCTAAGATTTCTCAAGACTAAGGCAGCCTTTTTCACCCATGGATGAAGTGATTAACCAGCATATTTATGAACAGTTTGGTTATACACTTTCCAAATGAATACTTCAAAGTGTTTCTGTTTTCTTCGTGTTGTGATAGATAAAACAGGTACACATGAGATAGATACATCTACTTCCACAAACATGAATGCAAAGAGCCAGAGTACATACACTGCAATTACAGCGTAAGCAGAGAGACGTTAATGTAAACTGTTACTGAGGAATGTTTGTTTGGGCAATTGAGTCTTCCTTTTTATGTGCGGGAGCCAAGCAGAGAAAAGGATCAAGGCAGAGCTTGCAGGTGAGCACAGAAACCTGCAAAATAGAAAAGCAGTATCTGGGAATTATCTGAGACACCTAATCCATATAAAAAATTACTGTACCTGTCTTTTTTTAATAGGTTGATAAATGGAATGTGGTAGATTACACCAGCAAGAAAATCAGTATCTTTGATCAAGATTTGCAAATTTATAGAAAAGGAGAACAAATGGTAATCATCACTTGATGTAAACCAAAGGAGAAAGCTGAGCTTCAGGGACTACCATTAAGCCTGCTTTTAAGGTTTGATCTTGTAAAGCACTGAATAACCTCAGCTCCCACTGAAATCAATGGAAGCTGAATGTCTTCTGCAAAAAGTTGAGTCAGCAGGTGGTGATTTATCATATTCAAAATACTGGAGATGTTTTTGTGACATCAGAGGAAAGTTCTAGAAAGATCTGGAAGGAAGATAAAAATCCTGTGAGAGAAAAAAAAGCAGGCTGTGACGTTTGAGCAATGAGAGTCAAAGGGGCTAGAAGGGAGAGGGTGAGTTACCAAGACACCTGTTTAAATGAGGGCTTGCAGGAGCCACACTATGAGGTCTCTGGGCTTCCTCCCCATCTTCACAAAGGGCAGAAGAGGGACAGATTTACAGTGACCATTTCCTCAGTAGGTGGGCAGGTGCCCATTCCTGCTACCTAGAGCAAGCTCTGCTTCCCCCTTCTGCTCAAGAAGGTGTGTGGATGCCGTGTGTCTGCATGCAGTGCAGAGTTTGCAGAAGGTCTCACCTGTAAAAAAACAGATAAATGAATTTTAGTAAAGCTGGAAGCAGCTCCCAATGCTTTGCATTATTCTCCGTGGTCCCTGATTGTATCTAGTTTCACATTTGACTATTCCACCAGGCATAAGCTAGCACTGACAGAAAGAAAGCAAAAACTGATAGTGATGTGCTCATGTAGGGACCTAGAGGCAAATGGGTGCAAGGACCTGCTGGGGTGCCTGAAAGCCTTTCAGACTTGGCCCTTCTCTGTGCCAGCTTCACCTGTCCTCTGCATTTCATCATCATCATCAGATGACACACAGCTGCATCTCACTGAGACACCTAATCCAGCTATGTATGCTCTCCCCAAGTTCCCACCCTACAGTCCTTAACAGGACCAAGATCCCATCCTAGGCATAAAACCTCAGGCTCGTATGTACTTAGCTTCTTTTTCCAGCCCCAAGGGCCCAAACCACTTCTGTCATGCTCCTTGTGAAGGCTTTTCCATGAGTGGAAAGTATCCATCCTCCACTCGGCTGCTGCTACCATGATGTCTGGTGCAAGCCTGCTCTTGGCTTTTAAGTAACTTTCCTTCATTCCTCTTTGGCATGGGAAAGCTCTAGCCATTATAAAATTACTTTTTCCCTGTAAGGCATTGCTAGAAAGACAGAAGGGTGAAAAGAGGCCTTTCCCCTCACAGCTGTGTTGGACTGGCTGGATTCGGCCTCAGCTGCTGAGCCACAGGTGCTTCCTTTCTGTGTTCCCTCCCTCTTTACAGTCCCCTCAGCCCATCCAGCCTCTGCTCTTGCAGCTTCTTGGAGGAGAGGACAGAGAAAATGGAATGTTTACAAAAGAAACTCTGGGCTGACCCCAGGAAAAAAGCAAGGCTAGGGCTACTGCCACCATTGGTGGTCGCTGAGCAGTTGTGCTGGGAGTTCTTGGAGATTTTCTGACTGGGGGGCAAAATACCTCCACTGATAGACACACAGCTCCCACCCACTTGAGGTGTCTCAGGTCTCCTAAGAGTCAGGCAGATCAGAGCTGAATCCAAATAAGCTGGTAGATACAGAAATATTGAGTTTGGGATCTGGGAAACAGTGTAGCTTGGCTGGCACTAGGGTACTGCTTGTTAATGAGTCCTATCCCTCTGCAAGATTCATTAACTTGGCCAAAACCCCGGGCTGACCAAATTATCCTGGAGACGTCTGTGCAGCTTGCTGACAGACTTTGCCTGTGCTCGTCTGCCTGTCCTACCTCCCAGTGGGAACTGAGCTCAAGGGTTGAGGATACATTTAGAAAATAAGAAGCCTCGGACCAGCAAGCGTTTCTGCACCCGGCTTGCAGCTCTGAGTCCTTGTTTCAAGAGCTATATACTGTACGACTTGAGATCTCTGCAAGAAGGCATGTAGGTAACTGCCCCTCCTTCTCTTCAGCTACCCTGCCTGCACCGTGAAAAGAATTATGCTATTTAGCAGGAGCCACAGCATGAAATGCCTTGGAGAAACTATCCACAGAGGAACAGCCAAGGATATGTGTATGCTTGCATATAAGATAGGCAGATATATCTTGGAAAAAAGAGGAAAATGAAGAATGCAAAGCGAAGCCATACCTGGAATTCATTGGGCTATCTGCAAAAGTACTTAAGGGGGCCTCCTTTGGGTTAATTCTTTCATGGGTCGCCAGAGAAAATTATAGTCTGGTTGAGTTATTCCATTCACATTAATCTTTCTGTAGCAATCACCACCTTCTTCTTCATAATCTTTAGATTAAGGCATGTATTAATTATTTATACAGCTCCATCCATGTATATGGATGTTTTACAAAGCAAATAAAATGAGTCCTTGTTCACAGTAGAGTGTATAATTTAGCACAGGCAGAAGCAAAATGGGTGAAAAATTCAGGTGTGGAAGCAGCAATGGAGAAGAAACTAAGATGGGAAGGACTTGCAGGGGAGGCTGATTTTCTAGAAGAAAAGCAATGACCTTCAGTGGCCGGGGAGGGCTGTTCTGCTGGGAAGTGGAGCTTGGAAAGGATGACCAAGGCTGGGGTTTTTGGAAGTGGGTGGGGGTGGCGTGGTGTGAGGCAGAAGGAGCAAAGTCCTGAGCAAAGGCAACAGAGGTGGTAGGAGGACATGGTTGGGTTGTCCAGGATCTCTGGGGTGACTGAGACAAGAAACATGATGAAGAACAAAATGCCTGGGAGGGGGGCAGGTGAAGAATTTAAGTCCAGTTGGTTTTCAGTGTTTTAAATCTCTAGCTCTTTTGTGGGATCTCTACCTTTTCTGTTTATCAACTGAAGACCACAATGGTCTGACCAAGGGGCTGCTTAAAACTCATTTCAGGTAAGTGAAGGAATAACAGCCACACAGACACAGGAGGATGGCCTGTTGTTCTTGTGTCATTGTTCACAGCTTGTGCTGTTGAAGGAGTCCAAGGTTCAATCTTTACTCCTGGATTGTTGCTGGATTTCCCATGAGCTGTGCACTGGAGGGTATGGCCTTTGCTCCTGGTCTTTGCTCCTACTTCTCTGCCCCTTCCTGAGCTGCTGCTTCCCACTGGAACAGGCATTCGGCAGGAGGAGAGAGGCACAGCACATGCCAATGGCTCATTTCTGCTCATCTCATTTGCATCTGAGTGTAGTTCACAATGCCCACCAAGAGAGCTGGGCAGTTCAAAATGCAGGTCATTTGTGGAACCAAGAAAGTACCTCTCCAAACCCCCTTCTTAGTTTGGGGAAGTTGGAGCAATTTTGCATTGTCTCACGGTTAGTGCAAGCAGCTGCCCTGCCCCCTGTACTGAGATGCAGCCTACAGCTTAAAACTCTTCCTTCCTGGCCCCTCATGACCTGCAGCCATTCAAAACTGCCCAAGTAGAGCTGTCAGAAAATTTCCTGTCACTATGTGTGCATCTGGACAGTCGTGAGGACCTGGGGATACCCACCTCAAGAGGGTCTGCATGGCCTCCCCCAAGCTAGCATGCTCTCACATGGTAACGGGCTGTTTGTGGCTTTCAGGTGTCTGCTCAAAGAGACACTGACACTGCAGTGTGAAAAGAAAACTACCAGAGATCAGATATCTTTGCTGGGAAATGATCTTCTTATCCCATGAAGCTCTGAGATTTAAAATAAGTTCCAGATTGACATATCCTCAAGATATATTGCTGCTTTCCTTGGGAAAAGCACAGAAAAAGAGGTCTCCTGGATCTCCTGGTTGTCACTGGACTCACTCGAGGAGGAAAACTCATGCTCAAACTTCTGCTCTAGACTGAGCTAAATCTTTTTTCCCTCCCAACTGGATGCTTTGAATACCAACATGTTGCAAGGGCTCTTTCCCTTTCTTTGTCCTTATATTTCATCTAGTGCTTCAGAGCCCCTTTCTGAGTAAACTTGAATCAGAACAGGTAAGTTTTCATGAAAACTGGTGATTTTGCTGAATCACTATTTTCCAGTAAAGAATTGCTTGGGTGAAAAATTCTCCACTAAATCTCTGGGTAAGCACCTGAGAGGGGCTGCCTTTACATACCTGCACTGCCTTCTGGTCTATCCCTTGTGAGAGAATCCTGCTGCCCCTCTCTCCCCAGACCTCTCATGTTTACAAAAGAAGAACATTTATTTATTTACGTCTTGCTGCCTCTTTCTATCAACCCTTGCCCTCCATGTGCGGCTCCTATGGTACAAGTACCCTGTAAAACACTCAGCTGTTGCGTCAGGGTTGCACTGAGCTCGAAGTCTGTCCGCGAGGACCTGCACACCCTGGCACTCCCTTCCTTACACAAGGATCTGGTTAGATCCCAGGTGTGCTGGAGCTCGGTCTGACCTGCTCTCCCATGGCTTCACCCCTATAGTACTTTCTGAGTAGTGACGCACAGCCCAGGCACCCTGACCAGCCCAGGGGTCTGCAATGGAGAGCGAGGGTGGTGGGACCCTGCCTCAGGTGGAGCTTTTGTGTCAGGCTTCCTGGAAGCTGTCACTAAGATAGAACACACGATAACTATGGAGAGAGCTTTTAAACTCAAAATCCAGGGTGGTTTGAACAGGAATGGTAACAGGTAAATTTTTAAAAATAAAGCTTAAAATCTGTTGAGTGAGACAAAGTAAAAATAAGAGATTTATGAACTGGTCTTCCTGTGCATGCTGAATTTTTGCAGATAGGTCTTCTCCTCCAGGCTTGGCTGCATACCACCAGCTTGATGACTTTTGAAGGTGCTGTGACACTGCACAGCCTGTCCATGTCATGATAGTGAGCCTCATGCATCCATGCATCCATCCATCCATCCATCCATCCATCCATCCATCTATCCATCCATCGTCCATCTCTGGTGGATGCCTGCTCTAGGCTGCTGGCAGCACTCTCCCAAACATGGTTTTGCAAAGCACCAGCACAGGGGGAATATGAATCCATGGCTCTCCTGGTCTCCCAGCTGCCTCATCCTGTGCTTTCCTCTGCTTTCCCCACGTGCTTGTGCTCCCGGGAAGGCACAGGGTCCTGTCCTTTACCTGAGTCCCACACAACGTCCAAGGCAACGAGCCACCTTGCTTCTCCCACCCAGCCACAACTTTTTAAAAGAAGTAAAGTAAAACAAATACAACAGGTACTGTCCATTGCAGCTAACAAAATAAAATGCCCATAGAGTTACATGACTCTTGATAATGATAGAAATACATGTTGCAGAGATGCCTAGCATCACAGACTTTGTGGTTGGATATCCTTGTAGCGACTCCTGGAAAACTCTTACAGACCCAGGATTGCCACCAACATGTGAGACATGAGACTCAGGGTTTCTTGCCCAGTTATATTTGCATCTACATTAAAGCAGCTTACTGAGGCTTCTTGGTAAAAGAAATAATTTAATAATTTATTTATTAATAATTTTGAAGTAATTTACCACTCAAAGAAAGTGTTTTGCCCCAAAGACAGCTTTTCTTGCTCTTCTGTCTCTGTCTCTTCTCCCTCCTCTCTAAATACAAATTGAAACTGAAACAAGTGGCCACAGCAACAATAATAAAATGCAAAAATCTTTGCTAAATTCCTGGAATAACCCCACTCAGCCCCCCCATTTCACTGGAATGGCATGGGCGAAGGATAGAGTGCACTCTTGCCTGATTAATTTTTCTTCTCTAGATGTTTCCTGAGAAATGACATTATTTTACACAGGTGAATTCAGCCTCTCTTCCTGGGTTTCTCAGTACCACTTCTTTCCTTGCGTGACACTGGTGCTTCTCTGTTATGCATGATAAGGCTGCTGTGCAAGTGATGAATGAGTCAGCCAAGAAAGTAAGAAAGAGATGTACTGACCTCAATTAACTGCTATAAAATATTTTTCAAGATAAAAAACAAACTGATTTTTATCCATGTTGCTGTGAATATAAAGTCGGGCCTCCCATGAACAGGTTTGAATTTAGTAGATTACTAGGTAAGTAGGCTATGCATTTTAGCTTTTAATTATTTATTTACCTTAGAGTTCTTTAACCACAGATACTTTCCATACCAGCCTTCTATGTCACGTTACTGGTAATATACAGCAACTTAAAGTAACACATACCTACGCACAAATCATGGGGTGTGTGGGCTTGACATTGTTTTAAAGGTCATCTCTATTTACCACAGAACATATTTTCCTGCTTATTTAATAATGGCATTTTTGGACAACAACATGTAAAATATTTCCATGTCATAGTCAATAAACAGCTTTTCTAATTAAAAAGGTGAGGAAGGTTTATATTTGGGGGAGAAGGGAAATAATGGATACAAGACACAGCTGCTGATATTTGGATACTACTTTGTGAGTGTAATATAATACTAACTACTCAGACATAAATCCCGTGCACTCAGCAGTCCACTAGGCAACTGCTTGCCTCATGTCCATATTTTTCATTTTTCTTGGAAGTGTGTGCCCACTGGGAACCTGGTCACTCAACAGCTGGATTATGGCATCAGTGTTTTTTAAATTCTTGCAGTTTATCCCCTGTTTAATGGCAATTCATGTACTTTCCTGGTCAGCAGTGTCCCATCATTTCTTGACCACTTCTAGTTGTCCCTGTCTGGTTTATGTGCGTGAGAATGGGCCTGGATCCAGTAAAATATTTAAGCATGTGCTTAACTCTGAGTACCTGATAAAGAAGAAGGCTTGAGAAGTACTGACACAAACACTCCTCTAAGTGCCTGTCAGTTATGTCTGAGAGCTCTTCGACTGAACGGGCTGCAAAGATGAGGGGAAGAATTGGTGTTGTGCTAAACAGTCTATCACAGAGGAATAGAAGAAGAAAGAAGCACAAGCACGAGGTAGCTCATCCCTGGGGCAGCAGTTAGCCGTATTCTGGAAGTGCTGAGCCACTGACCCAGCCACAGTGCCCACTATAAATGCTGGTGCACGTTTCTTACATCTGGAGACAAGACATTCTGAGCAGTCTCCACCCCTTTAAGGAGAAGGTCTCTCCTATGCATGTGAGATGCCTCCAAGCATCATGTCAGCAGTGAATTTCATTAACATGCTCTTTCTTTCTGTGCTGAAGCCATCCTTGGCACTGCTGCACAGAGATGCATCCCAAAAGCAGCTCTTGCAAAGCTCCACTCTTCATCTCCCTTGGGTCTCCAGCTTCCTTGATCTGCATAACCTACTGACACCTCCATGAGCCTCTTCTCCTCCCATCTCAAGGGTTTTGTGCTCATCCTCATCCATGTAACATCTCCAATGTGTCACTACACCAGGTCCCTCAGTGGAAACCAGGCAGCAGAAATACAACACATGTTCTTTGTGCAGTGTATCATTAAATAATGATTAAACTTGTGATTTGGTGCATGATTTGTTTTCACTAGCTTTTAGATGCCTGTTGTATTAATTTGTTTCTCCCAATGTTATTGATGGAGTCCATTCAATAAAACCGTGAAATGATTTTTCTCTCATTTTAACTACTGTCAGTACTCCCACTTGAAATAAATCATGGTTAGATCCTGGAGAAACCTATTAAAAGAAAACAAACACCTACAGCAGGCCTCATCCACTGTTACTGGTTCAAGAGAAGCTGACTGCATTCACTCAGTTGGCCAATTTAAGCTGCTTCATAACCTTTTCCATTGAAAAATATAATTGTGTTTTACTGAGGACGCCAATAAATGTCACCTATCAAGTCTTCCCTGTTTGCAGATCTTGAGTGATTTTCTCTCAGTTTTATGCAGTTTAAATTAGTATTTGAACTAGTTAGAAAAAAATGCTTTAAAAACAAAGAAAGAGAATACTTTCCACATGAACACTTTCTAGGCTTTCTTCAGTCTTTTAATACAGAAAAACTGGACAATTCATATAAGACTCAGAAAGAACTGTATATTAAAACTGCAATTTTACTTTTAAAGAGAACGTTGTTTGACAATGGTTACACAGATTTCCCTTCCAAACCATTTAATTTAAAATATGTTCATTATATTTACTATATTACAGTGACTTAATAAAGCATGACTTTAATTTTAATATCCATCAAAATTTAAAACTTTTAATATAGAAGAACTCCTTTAATCTCACTAAAGAAAAGCACTGGAACAAACTTCTTGCCAGAAATACAGATACTCTCAAACAACATCTCTGAAACACTACTGGAAATTTTGTCATTAACTACTCTGATTTGTAATAAAGTGAGTCTGAATTCTGTCTGTTCTCATAATCGCACTACCAAGGGCCTAAATATAGTGGATTTTATAAGGAAAACATTCTTTTTACTATCACTGAATATTATATAGCTGGGAGATTATTTTCTAAGATGAATACTCTTTGACAACCTTTTTCGTCTCCTCCATCTTTTGAGGTGTTCTGTGACCTGACGCTTCCTTCTACATCATAAGCGACTTCATTTCCCAGTGCTGCAATAGGCAGGGATAATGCTGGCCCTGTATACTCAGGATCTATTTCCTCAGTGTACTGCAATGCTATGTAAAGTTTCCCAAGTAGCTCTGTAGACATCCCCTGTGTAAACATATTTGGCATCAGTAAAATAATAGAAAGGTGCTATATAAATCTAATCTTATCTAATTCATTTGGGGAAAGTACATAAGATGATGTGTGTATTACCAAGGATCACATAACATTATTGCAACAAAATTCCCACACTTGTCTTTGTTGTGACTGTTTTTCTTTTGCTTTTCCCCCACAATAATCTGCATATCTTCACTCAGAGATTTGTGTATTACATAGATTGGCATCTTTTGGGGCAAGAATCTCTCAGGCATTTTAAGCAGCATGCACAAACATTTGAGGTTATATACATCATAAATAATGAAATTAGGATGCACAGATTTCATAATACTCAAGCTATCTGAATTTTTTGTCAGATCAACATTAAATATAAAAAAAAATTGTTTTATTAAATATTTCCCATGTGGGGCTGGATATGTTTTTTTATGAATAAGAAGATTTGAGGTTCTTATGACAGTAACGATAGGATAGACAAGAATAATTTTCTCATGCTCTAATTCTGATAAAAGTCATTACTACAGCAGGTTGGGTGAGTTTTCTCCTTTCTCAGGGATAAGACTGTGCAAACACAACACAGAATTTTTTTCCCCAGAATCCTTTTGCACAGCTCTCAGGAGCCAATCCTTCCGAGGGTGAGGCACTGTCTGCTGAACCTGCAGTCCTTTCCTTGAAAAGGCTTGCAGTTGTGTCATATTAGTGAAAAACAACAAAAAAACAACCCACCCAACCAAAAAAACACCCCACAAAACCAGCCACAAACCCCAAACAGACAGTTTTGAATTTGTTCCAAAGCCCATGTTCCTCCTAGATTTGCTCTGCCACTTTGGGACAAAGTCACAAAATGTCCTTCATCTCTCTCACAGCCAGCACTTTAGGGAGTTATCCCACACCCGCCGGGGCAGACTTGGCTTTCTGAACCCCAAGTAACCAAAGGGACTCCATAGACACTGGGACAGCTACATGGGAGGTGAAATTCAGAGACGAGACAAGTTCAGAAGGCACATATGCAACATCTTCTCTGCTTTCCCAGAAGCAGGCTACCTGCTGAGACTCCCTTTAGATTGAGAGGTCCCTCCCAGCCAGTAACACCAGTGTTGTTGATGGTGCAGGGCATAAGGATTGGGCCCTTTGTGCCCTTGGGTTGAGCTCGCTCAAAGGGGAGAGTCGCCTGGGCGCAGTCTGATCCCCGGAGTGGGATTAGGACACGTGTTTGCAGAAGCACCTGAGCACCACCCATAAAACTGACACCTGAATTCTGTTTTTACCAACAAACACATAGCTTTAGAGAAAGGTGGGTGGAGAGGGCAAGAAAAGCATGTTCACAAAGTTGTGTAAGCTCATTCTGCGCACAGCTTGATAGTTGCAATATCAATTATGCTCCTCAGCTTCCAAGAAACAGCTGACCACAAGGATGAAACTCGTGTGGGAGGAAGAGGGAACATGCTTGGCAGCTGGCCTCAGATGCAGGAATTGCCGCCACAGGAGGACAGGTTAGTAACAAACTGGCCTTATTTGGAGTGCAGCATAAGATTTCCCAGTTTCAGCCTCAGTTCCTTCCATGATAATAACTCTCAGAGGGGAGAAAGGAGGGGACAATGGTGAGTTTTCGCTCTCTGTGGAGCTCTCACATTTATAAGGTACTCAGTCGCAGTGATGATGGGGATATAATTGTTTTCTCCTATGGATCTAGGAGACTTGCAGTCATGACTTGCATTTTCCCTTGTATTAAGCTAATCTGGGTATGTGGTGCCAGATACCTATACTCTCAAAGGATATTGTCCCCATGAGAGCTACAGTAACTCTGGGGGAAGGGAAGATTATTCTCCTTTAGGATGATCTAGAAATAATAGTAATAATTAATAATACTGTAGTGTTATGGTTTCACAAAGAGGAAACATTAAACTTGGGGTACCTTGGAGAAAACATTATATCAAACAGAGTTTTATGGCTGTTTAAAAATATTTATGAATATAAAGACTGATTTTTTTTTTTCCTTGGGCCTTTACACGCTTGCTGATATAGAAAGAACAGTCATCAGTCATTTTTAGCTGCTGCTCTCATAAGTAGGAACCAATAAAACATTTTAGGTCGAACACATACATGTTATGTTTAGAACAACCACCCACTATGTACCATATGCTGTCACACTCTCTTCACAGAATGGAAAAGACTGAGTTTCCCCACTTGTTTTTAAGGCGTTTCTCTTTAATATCTTCTTCACTGTACTTAATTTATTTTAAAATTAACAAATGACAGACGCTATTTCTTTTCTAAAGTAGATGAAATGCAGGTACTTGGTGTTTCATGGTCATGATATTGTAATGCTTCTAGCTTTATATTACCTATTTAATGAAGAAAGTTTAGTGAAATGGAGCAAGCTCTACAACTAAATTGAAAATCTAGTACAAACTACCTCATTATAGCATGTGAATGAACTAAAGAGTACCTGAGTGTCTGGAGCCTAATCCAGCAAAGCACTTTGCAAGCATGCAGAGTCTTGAAAAAAAAATAGAAGTTATCCTGCAAGGCTGCGAGTATTTTGCAGAACACACTGTAGGTATTTTGCCAGACTGGGCGAAAATGCACAGGACTTTATGAAACTGATAGTTAATGAAATAATATGAGATTCTTTATGTCATGGTCTCATCTACAGGTTATTTTGTAATAGCTAATGCTTTCCATAAAGCTAAAACATTGAGGTCTAGGAAAGAGCAGCACATGGGCCATATCTCATGAAGCTTCATGTCTGGAGGGGTAGGGAGGGCTGAAGCACCCATAACTAATGCTCCTAAGGCTCCCTCGGGAGCAAGAAAACCACTGGGTCCATCCAACAGGGTCGTCCTGCCAGTGCGGCACCCACAGGAGGGTTAATCCCTGGCTTGGGTGTGCTGTGAAGGTGCAAGGGTAAACTAAAGTTAAAAATGACCCGCAGTCCTGGCAAGCGTGGCAAGATGGGATTCCTGGGAGGCACATGGCGGCAAGGGCCAGACCACATATGGCCCTGTGCTAACATGGTCATCTGGAGTTTAATAAACCTTTCCTGAGTCTAAGAGGAAAGTTAGCTATACACATTTTCACTGAATGGCACTAATGTGCAGAATACTTTTGCGATGAGATGGACTTTTTCCGTCTTCAAGACACCTTCTACATTTGTAACCTGCCTCTTTAAAATGAAACCGGTAAGTCTGAGGTACCCCCAGGCAATGGGGGGACTGCCTGGTTACCAGGACAGTTTTCCCATTTTATTCTCTGCCACACTGTCTTTTTCTACCCATGTTATGCTCCTGTACTTTTTTCTTTGAATATTTTCAGACCCCGTGCATATACATGAGCAGAACAATACAGATTTAGCCTGTGTCCTCAGAAAGTGGGTTAAACCACAGACTAGCGTACGACTGCTTGCTGTGTGCTGCTACGGGAACAAAGTGGAGATGATGTGACTTCAGCTTATGGAGAAGCAGTCATACCGTGCATATGCAAGCGATTACTTTTTGAAACAGAACTAGCCTCATGGAAAATGCTATTTATTGCTAAGCTTTCATAAAGGTTACCATAATTATAGAACAATTAGGCAGCACGATCTACGGGGCAGGGTCTTTATCAACCCTGAGAAGCATGTAACATGCTCTGAGATACTCTAAGCAATGACACCCAGCCTCATCGGACTGTCCAGTGAGTCTGTCATGCTGCCATGCTCATTGAATCAGCTAGATATATCAAGAGAATAATCTGAAGAGCAATAGCTGAGCAGTAAATCAGATGGTAGGGAAGATGATAGTGCATTACCTAGTTATAAAATGTGATTTTTCTGAGGTGGTGGTTTTGGGAGAGCCTTTCAATTGGGTGGTTGTATTACTGGATCAGTTAGCTCAGAGGGAAGTTCATACTGGTGCAGCATTTTATTTGCAAGTGAGTAGATGGTGTGATGCCTGTGATCTGCCATTCTTCAGGATCTGGAAATACAGTCCCTATTGTAGTGGCAAAGGACACAATTTACCTGTATGGCATATTTACTCCGCTGATGGTAGTATACCTGTAATCATGAAAGACCTTTCCCACATCTATTCTCTACCTGTTCACCAACCTCTTCTTGCCTAGATCCTTCCTAAAATGCCACCCTTCTCACATTGCCTGCCAGAAGGGACTATATTTACCAAACAAACCACCTTGTTGTGGAGCCATCATGCTGGTCACACACCTTAATTAACTGTGATCATATTTTGGTAATCTTTGGCTTTCCTTGCCTCATCAGCTGAATTGTTTATCAATGTCACCAGTTGCCTCATGTGTAAAACTGAAGAGCAAACACAGTGAGGCAAGGACCAAATAATTTCTGATTCTTTGGTAAAGCTTACTCCTGAGCTCACTAAAAAAAAATACTCACCATTCTTTTGCAGAGGAAGATTATTATAACTTTTAACACACTGGTAAAGGAGGAAAACTGAGGGATGAAATGACTTCAGTATCATCCAATGTGGCACTGCTGGACCTAGGAGTAAATACAGCTCCCTATCCTTAGTTCAGAGCTGCTGGAGCCCATGGCTCCTTTACTAACAGCTGCTTGGGAACCAGCAGAGCCTCAGGATCCACTTTTTCAAAATGACCTAATCGTGTATTTCCATCTTGCAATTTATCCATTAATATTTAAAGAAGCCCCTAGCAACACATTTTCAAGAGCGGCTATGTCAAACTGTCACGGTATCAATTCCTTTGCTGAATTTGCTAGATGCTCCAGTGGCGCATGTACGTGTTGTATGTGAATTCTAAATAGGCATTAAAGAATGACTTATTCCTAGTGTTACCATTGCTCCTTACACAGGCCTACTGCAAAGTGTGTGCTCTAGTTTCGTTACCCTGCCAGTGTCCATCACAGACCATTTTTGGGACAAATGACTTGCAGGAGGTGGCAGAATGGAGTCTCGCCTATGGATATTTTGAAAATCTCCGTTCATTTTGTGGAGTCCGAGGTGAACACTAGCCCTGTGAAATCAGAACAGGCAGGCATCGGACTGCACAATTTCTGTTCGTGATCACTGTCCTTAAGCATTAGAACATTCCTGTGCGAAAGCAAAAGAGCCCCATGCAGGGCCTTAGAGCCAGCATCGAGAATTGAACACCTGGCAAATAAATACACATACTGCATGCATGCATGTGGAGGCTGGGAATCATACCCTTATCGTGAAAGTGAGGAAAGGGGGAAAAATCTAGGCTGATAAATGAAAATAAGAGAGAATGCGAGGACAAAGATTTATGAAGTATAGACTTTCCAGCTCCAGACACAATGCACATTTGTTCAAAAACAACAAATCTGCAGAGTAGTTAGAAAATGTAAAGCACAATATAAATGCTAAGGGATATTTGTCCCAATGATTTATACTTGTATAACATTCCCTCCCAATTAAATTTACAGCCATTTAGCTATACCTATATTTTTGATCTGTTAGTTTTGTGAGAGTAATGCACTCAGTCCCATTAAGGAGAAACAAACCAGATAAGCAAACTCCTGGATGGGAGCGCGGTCAGGCAATTCTGCAAAGTCTATGTTCAGACTCTTCTTTCCCCTGCCCCACGGGCTTATGCTTTATTCTCCCAGGACTTACAGGCGAGTGGGAATATTGAGGGGAAAAAAAAAAGCTGGCATTGTTGCAAGAATAGTTTGGAGCTCATCAGACAATCTATGCATATTTTCACAAATATTTTTAGCGGGGGGGGAGAAAAGTACATAATTTAGACCTGCAAAGAGGCATGTTTAACTTGCACTCTACTCTGGCCACTTACATGGAACTTTACTCCCCTCCACTCTCTAAACACAGATAATTGCCATGGCAACCACTGTATTTCAAGACTCTTACACATACACTCACACCTTTCTTAAAGAAACACAGAGCACAACAATGTGGGATCGACACAGTAAATCACTGGGCTGTTTTTTATTTGTTGTTAGCTAACTGTCAGGATTTAGGGAAGAGCTGGAGACTTTCAACCCGTATCAGTTTCAGGCCAAAACCAGAAGACGTTTAGACAGACACTTTGACATCTTTACTAAAAAATTGGATGTTGTTTGGTAACTCTGGGCAAAGGAATGACTGATGATCTCTCTGGGTGCAGGGTGAGAAGATTCCTGAGCTAGGGAAGGAGATTAAGGGCCTAATACTGAAAAGCAATGAGCCACCTTTAGGATTAGACACTAATTTATCAGAGCAAGGAGCTATGACATTCAAGGAACTCCCTGGTAACGCAGTGAACTTTCAACATTGCCGGACTCGGAGGGTAAATGTGCTGGATGAGTGTCTGCAGCTCTATTACTACTTGCTATTTTCCAGTTTTTATTCCAGTAGCCCTACTGAAATACAGCTCCTGTCTGCTAGGTGCTGTGCAAACACATGGCAGGAAAAAAATCTCTGCCTCCAATGCTAATGATACAACCTGCTCAGAAAAACACCCCTGCCCATCATGCCTGCGACATGCGAAAGGCAGGGAGAAGGAGAGGTGCTGGGGTACGAGGAGGGCGCAGAGCCGACGTGCCAGTGCCAGCCCCGTCTCTGCCCAGGTTGCCTCTCCCCAAGGGTTTCCTTGTTGACTCCAAGTGTCTGACACGGGTCCAGGAAAGTGGCACCTGCGGGAAGAAGGTGCCAGGCCTTCGCCCGGAGGGCGGCATCCAGCACAGAGGTATAAACAGGGTTGTTTTTTTCCCCCAGTTATCTTTGATAGGTGAATCAGGAAGTAAAAAGGATAAATGGTTTGTTTGGGAGCGGAACATGTTTTATGTTTTTCTTCATGTTAATGATCTTAATCTCCGTGTTTGCAGTCTGGACTTCTATCTCGGTTTGTTCTTACGTACTTTACGAAGCATTACTAGATGTCATTTTGAAGGTGTGAGCTTTCAAGGAAGGAAGGTCTGAAATACTTGAAAGAAGTGATATCTTAAACAAGCTTGCATGGCTAAAGTACAATTAAGCCCTGAATTCTGAAGTATCCATATAAATCAAAATAGCACCCCTTCTCCCTCCCTTTCAAAAAAATTCTGTCTGGGAGTAGGGATATTAATTTGCCTAGATGACATGTTGATTGTGGCTTGTTCTTGGAAGATTCTTTCCTTCCACCTCTGAGGTGTAGCTCATCCCCTTTTGGCCTTTGGTATTTGTAATAAATTTCGGGAGTCCGCTCTGTTCCTGTGCCGAAACTGGAAGTGTTCACAGCAATTTCAGTCTGCTAAACCATATATGTTTAGTTTCCACAGAAAGAAATATTTGCATGAAATAAAAGGTTTTCCCTCCTTCCCTGGAGAGTTTGATCCTATGGGAATCCAGCTGGCATAGAAGCATTCCCTTTTCTGCGGGTATGGAGAACTTTGCTTAATTTAAACACACCCATAAGCATCCAAGAGCTGGTCATATTAACCTGGAGACAGAATTAAGGATCCTTCTTTCAAATGTTCCTTGGCATCTGCTCATTCACTGGTGATACTGTAAAACAGGGTTGCCTTGAACATGCAAAAATCTTGTACCCCATTCTCTGAAAACTGATGCTGAACTTTTCCAATTCAGTTGCCTCATAGTCTTTCAAAAAAGAGGAAAGATGAGTGACTGTTCATTAAAAACAGAAGTACAGAAAGCTTCACCTTCTGCATTTATGGTTCAAATTTATACTGGAATTTAGACTTTGCTGACTTATGATGATTGTATTTATTTTTTTTAGAGAACGCCACAGAAGTCTGCCATGATTGCCATTATCCAAATGGTATCACTGGTGTATGTTGTAGCATTTAAAGTCAGTTTTGGAAGAAACTGCAGTCTTCGTAGTGTAGTGAGAGTTATTTCTTGAGGGGACACATCAGCAGGGCATGAATTTTGTTTCTTGTAAGGCAAACAAAAGGGGAAAGCAGTTGTTGTATTATCTGGTTATTTATCCTGCTGTGATTCAGTTGGGCGGCCATACCAAAGAGCGATGCTAAGACAGGGAAGTCACTATCTGCTTTTCCTCCACTGCTGCCGAGGAAGAGAAATGGGCCACACTGGAGGTGCCAGTGCCTGCTGTGCCTGGGCTGGAGCTTTCTGTAGGGAATTTTAGCTAAGCAGATCTTTCCACTGGCTGACTGGTTGTTGTGCATCTTTTCCGATCAGATCTGAATTTGGCTTCCAAGAGTAAAAGATGGTGCTGGATTTTGCTTGTCAGAATACCCGTCTGGAGGTTGCTGCTCCCCAGCAAATGGTACCAAATGCTGCAGCTCCCCTGCACTGCCCTCCTACCCTTGCCCTTCCAGAGGGACAACGCTGGGACTCTCCCTCCTCTATCTCACCACCACTCCCCCGCAGACTTGCAGGAACTTAATTTGGTTTTGAAGCTCTTCCAGGTTTGGCTGAAGTTGGCCAGTGGCTTCAGGAGTTATCAGGGGAGCCTGACACTGCAATCACATATGCTTGATTTTCTTAAAAAAAGGGAATAAATACCTTGCTGTTTGTTATGCTGAGGTCAAGCAATAGCTCCACTATCCACCAGTTGTAACTGGTTCGTAGACTTTTTATGGGTCAGCCATTAGAGGGAGGCATGATGGAGCGTGGGCACCCTCAGGCAAAATATTGAAGCTACCACAGAAAATACATTATCTGTTTTCTGGTAATTTTCCACCCCACTGGGGTCTTCATAAGGGCTCTGCTGTATACCTAGAAAGAAGGCTTTATCCTTGGTTTTATATCTCAGCTTGCATTAGCAAGAAAGAAGTACAGGAGGTAAAAGATTCAATCTCAGTCCTTTGGCCAAAGGACACTTCTGTGGTTAGAGCTTGGGAAGGATGTGATCATAAGCAAATCTTCTAGTGCCTCCTTTTATTCTTTCTGAAAATCATGAGATGTTGAAAGGATACTTGAATCTGATGATTCTTAATGTCACATGTTAGATGTCATATTTAAGAAAGAGGCAAAATGTAAATAGCTGTATGGATATATAGCATGGAGGTTTAAATGCCTTATTTCTGTTCATGAAACAGTAATGGTACGTGTGCTCTACAGGCAAGGATAAAACTCAGCTGCTGAACTTTTTATGATTTAATGCTAGACTAGGTCACAGGATTGCAAAATAATGCAGAAACACACACTATTTGAGAAACATATGTGCAGAAACATAGAGTATTTGAGCAACATATGTGCTGATACACAATTCATAATAATGGAATAGCCTTATACCAAGCAGGACAGCTTTATTTGAAGTTCTGTCATTTACTCTGCAGGGTGTTTTCAAAGATTTATATTGCTTATTTGGAAAAAAATCATGTTTATTGACATGGACAATATGTCTGTTTAGAGTGTATTAAGCAGTATTTTTCACAACATTTTAGTACTGATACTTCAGCCAGAATCTTAGCCAATTTGTGACTAGAGGAGAGACAAAGAAAGGTAGTGGTAAAACAAAGATGACTTTAGCAAACTGACAGACACTGTGGTTTGCCAGCCACTGACAAATATGAACAGGCTAGTCTAGGACAATTTTGTTTACATAGTGTTTTACTTTAGGAAGGAGTAGGCTATAAATACACTGCAAGTACTGTGAAGTCATAAAGTTGTCTATACCATTGAATGACTGTCTCTAAATAGCTGGTAAAGCATAAATTTGATTAAACAACGAGTAGATAACTAGCAAGGTTTAAATGTGGCACCATGGGACTGAATGGAGTCATTCAATCTCGTCTCTTTCTCTGCTAGTCTCAGCACTGGTCTTCATCTTAAAATGTGTTAGATCTTTTTGCACCATGGCTGTAAACCATCATGGCTGTGATAGTACACCTTTTTATTTTCAGACTTTTTCAAGTCAATTTATATCTTTTTGTTCCTGGCGAAATTCATCCCATGGATCAGACATTGTTCATTAGCCTCTGTTCCTGATCTGGATTCACCTCACCTATTTTCACACATCTGAAGTGTTCAGCCTTGACTACCCTTATACTCAAAGATGAGAAAAAGAAGAGAGAAACCTCCAGAAGCCATTGCATTAGACACTATTATAGGCTGAGATTAAGGGCTTTCTGGATTTCTCTTCACCATACATAAAAGAGCCTTGGATGACTTGTTCATGCTAAAATACTTAACTTTTAGATGCTTAATCTAGGGTAGAGGAATCTTTCCTTGTGATAGTACACAGTAGTCCTAACATGGTCTCCCAGGGTTTTAACAATACCACCGATACTTTCCTAACTGTATTAGAAATAGCCCTTGGTACATTTTAGGTTTGCAGTACCTTTGTCTTAGTTGCATTATGTTGGCAACAGATCCTGTGGATAGTTAGCACATTCAGGGTGTTCTCCTCACCTTTCAAACTGGTGTGCTCCTAGTTTATTGCATAAATCTGTTTCATAAATCCTTAGGTACAGAGCATGCCATTTGGTACCATTAAATGTTATCCCATTTCAATCACTTCACTTGTTAAGGTCATCTAGTTCTTCCTGTTTATTCAGATTCTCCTCCCTAATAAGAACACTTTCCAAATTTCTGTTATCAGAAAAATTCATTAGCAAGCCAACATTTTTGTGGCAAGGTACTTCCCCACTTTCTGGTTGCCTTTAGTTGGTTCCTTGTGCAGCTTACAATTCTTGTATTAATCCCCACTTATTCCAGATTAATTTTACAAAGAAAGATTATATCTCCCACATAAATTTATTTTTTTAATTTAATCTCTCAGAACAGGAGTTCTTTTGAATCTGGTATGATACTTTTGGTAACCTTCTATCCCATCTTCTATTTATCTCTCTGTCTTTAATTATTCCCTTCATACATTTTGTTTTCAAGTTGTGCATGGTGTTGAGTTCAAACTATCAGGTTCCAAATGTCTAGATCATTCCTTTTCCCTACACATTAAGGACTATTCTTTCTACTTTCTTGGACTTTTTGGTATGATGTATTTACCAGAATCCCATGCTATGTGCACATTTTTGTGTTTCAGTTTTCACAGCATAGTGAAAATGTTAGCAGAAGACAGATTGTCAGGTTCTCCACTTGCCTGCTCCTGACTGAATAACAAGGGTTGTTTTCAGTGCTTGGAACAGTGTCCTTTGTGGAGGCCACCACTTTGATGACCACATGCATCTCCCCGTTTTATCATGGAGCAGATTTGCACTGTCAGCTGCACTGAAAAGAAGACGAGATACTCACATAGTTCTGGGCAATATACAGATTATCTTGACTCTGGCTGCTCAATGTAGAGTCAACTACTTCCTCTTCTTTACTGTAGAAATACATTTTTTTGGCTTTCTGTACCTCCTTTTCACTCTTCTTAGTATCTTTCTAATGTGATTATTCAAATTTTTAACAAGTATTTTTACAATTTCTGGAGAGTCCTCCCCTTTGCTCCCTGATTTATGGTGTGATGACCATGCACCCCCTCTCCTCTTTGGTGTAGTTAGTATCCCAAACTTGGCTCCTCAAAATCCTCCTGATGCCTCACAGTCTCCATCAGCAGGTGAAGCATCTCCTCATGGGGGTAGGCAGACTGGTGCTGGCATTCAGTATTCCTGCCTTTTGTCATCTCTGTCACTGGGGTCCCATTCCTTCTCCATTCCTACCAAAATGTGAAGCCTGGTGGATGGTATACTCAAGGGTTCACTAGTCCTTTAGGCTCAAAGCCAGCATTTCTTCAGCTTTCTTATTCACAACATACCTAAACAGCCACATCTGGCTCTTATAACCCTTTGCACCTTTGTTGGGTTGATCCCCCCTCCCCAACACTTGCCTGCTTATAGGCAGCTCCTCCATGCAGTGGACTCACTGTGTCTCAGGCTTTTTCTCTGTATGTGACTTCTCTCAGTCTGTGGCTTGGGACCTATCTCAAGGCAGTCTGCCAGCCCTCTGCCTGTGCTGCTGTCTACCCACACGCCAGCTTTTCCTAAGAGTGTCCTTTAGACACAACCTGAAAATAGCTGGCCCATTTATTAAAACTTTATATGCTGATGAGTTGTGGGGTTCATCATTCTTCCCTCCTAAATTGCCACACTTGAATTGTTGACCTGTTTTCAAAATCCCTTTGTATGTAAAACAGAATTGCCTCATGATTGCTATTTTCCAAGCTAATTTCTATGAAAAGCTCTTCTGTAGTCCTAAAACATGATCAGCTGTGGCTGGTGGAGTGACTCTTTGGTGAAGAAATTCTTCCACTGCTCACTTGAGAAGATCTGAGTCCTCCAGGTGATGGGAACATTTGTTTTTTGTTCTGCACCTGAAGGCTGAAGTCCTTCTGACATCAGCTTCATAACACACTTCTGGCATTCTCTCTCTTTACAATAATAATAGAGCTGCCTTATGTCATACACTGGTCCCTGCATGGCAGCTGGCACACCACTGCTCTTTGGATCCATTCTCTTAAGAAGCCTAATGGTTTTTCTTTGCGAGCAGTCCTCAGTCACATGCTTCTGCTTCTTGCCCATGTTGTGTTACATCTTAGGTTTTGTGTCATCTTTCTTTCCTTTGTCTTTTCTTCTTTCCTCTCTTTTATAGACCTCTTTCTGCTGGAGTTCTGGGGCCTGGTGGTTTCCAGTGCTTCTTCAACTGAGACAGGGTACATTTACTTTCGTCCTTGCACACCCATCTTCTCTTTCTTCCTGTTATGCCTTTACTTTTCCTGTACAGTTAAAGGTGGTTTTTTTTAACAAAGAGGTTTCTTTTCTTTGTTACCTCAGTCACTTCCTTGCCCTAGTCAGGTGCTTTTATGCTCATCTTTCTCATTTACCAACCTGGCCTATGGGACCTTAGGTCTGAAAACTTTCAGAAAATACTTAGCTGTCTATGAAGCCTTTCTTCTCTTCTGTGTTTTCAGCCAAAAGAAAGCAGTTGCAGGGCCTGCAGCCACCGGCAGCTCAACCCAGCCCTAACAGCTCATGTAGGGCCAGGTGTGAACAACTTCTGCAGCAAAGCGTCCTGTGCACAGCTATGTTTTCCACCTGCTACCCATCTGAAATTACTCCTGTGACTGGGAATGCCCTGCTTGTGGGTGACAAGCCATGGTCTGCTGCACAGAGTTGTCATTAATAGCACTCTGCGTGTCCCTCCCTGCAACTCTGCCCAGGGCCCAGGACCCCATTTCATCCCCCTGGGGCCATCAGTACTTGCCCCAGCCACACCACAGCAGTGCTGGTCTCCAGCCCTTTCCCTGGCACTGCCCCCAGCACAGACCTCAGACCTACTGTGTAGGCCACCTGTCTCCTGGATGCGATGTTAAAGACTTGTCTCCAGCCTGTCTCTGGCCCCATCTCCTTTTGCTGCTGACTGGCCTGTCAGGACATCACTGGCCATGGCTGGGGACTGTTGATGGACCCTCTTGCCAGTTCACAGCTCAGCCCACTGTGTTCATCCTTCTTGGGCTGCACCCCACTGGTGAAGGCACAGCCAGTCCCAGGGTCACCCCTTAACCTCCAGCTCCTCATCCCCTTGGAAGCAACCAGCCTGACGGTATAGTTACACAGAGACACCAAGACAGAAAACACTCCAAAGCCTTTTGATGGGAGTCCCAGCTCCTCGGGAGATGCCCAGATGAATGGGGGTGAGTCCTTCACTGTACCCAGAGGTTGGGTGGCTTCTGCCAAGCAAGCAGCATCCAAGACAGGCTGCAGTGTACCTGTCCTCCACATAGCCACAGGGTGAGGAGGAAGACTGCAGTCACAGTCCTCTCAGCTGCGTGGTAGGGTTGCACTGCTGATTTGACAAGACACACAGCTGTGATTTTTCCTTCTCCACCTCCTGAGCTCTCCAGAGGGAGCCCAAAGCATCACATGAAAGCTGGAGAAGAGATTACAGCTTTTTTTTTTTACTGAACTTTGGGAAAGGATTTCCAGGTTTTGAGTATCTGGTTCTTATTCATCACTTTAGTTCTTGTGTAGTTTCTTTTCATTGCACAAAGGTAAGAGGCTGGAGGGGAACATATCAGGCTGGAACCTGGCAGTCACACGTAAGCTCGCCTGTAACCAGGAGTCGTGTCCAACTTCAGTGTCACACCACGACCTCCACTCCTTTCCGTAGCCTTTTTGGGCTCTGCTGGATGCAGCAGGATTAACCTGTCTGGTTGTGTTGGGCTCTTTAGTCCTAATCATGATCATAACTCTGGCCTGGCAGCCAGAGGACAGGACTAGCTTTCAGGTGACATGAGTTCTGGTCCCTGCTCTACCCTAACAACCTCTCTATATCTTATTTTTCCCATCTGTAAGGAAGTGTAAGGTTACCAAATTCTTTGTAAGGCACATTGAGACTGAAGTGCATTTTAATTTCATTAAGTTATTCATCCAGATTTTGTGATTTTACTTTGGAACTAAGCTCTGAAGCCTCAGGTCTGGTGTAGTAGTGCATAAGTAGCGTTACAGTCTCAGGAAGCTGGGGGTACCACTTCACAGGGGAGGACAGCCATCCTACCCAAAAGGCAAGAGTTCAGCTCTTCGCTGCCCCCTTGCTCTTTGCCATCCACTCCTGACTTTTACCTTGAGCTGGCTCTGCCTGCTGTCAGACCCCTCCAGTTCAATTCACTAAACCGGCCCTCAGAACTGGCCCACGGGAGACAGGGCTGAGCGAGGAGAGGAGGGAGAGGAGGTGAGGGGATAAACCACCTCCTTTCGGACATTTCACTATGTGTTCTGTCTCCATGTGAAGTGCATCATGATGGAAACTGAACTGGTTACATCAGATTCAGTCCTAGTGAAGTTTTTTTTCTTTTAATGTTGCTATCTCATTATTAGTATTTTTAAGCAGCTATGACATGGTGTCTTTCATAACATATTAATTTCAAGCTGAATTGATATATATATTATGATCTAAAGTCCATAATATAATTTCTCATTATAATCTAGAGTCCATAATATAATTTCCCTAAACAATTACACAAAAAGAGTTCCTTAAAGGAGTAGTTCCTGTCTGTTGTAAAAGAATCTGGGAAAGTTTATTTTTATTACTGCTGATTTTCTGGTTTATGGGTGTTTGTATTTAATATTACAAATCCAGATGGGTTTCAATAGATATTGGTGTAGTCAGTATGATTATGCCATCAGTGTAAAAAGAGGGAATTAGAATTGCATAGAGGAATAAAATAATTTAGTTTGTACTTTATTTTTGTGCTGCGTTTCAATCAACACACATTAAACTCAAATACTTAGGAAGCAGTTGGAACAAATGCTCCTTTGTGAAAAATCAGTATCTGCATTTTATCTGTGGTCTCCTAGCCATTCCTCTAGGCCTTGAAGGTCTTCCACAAAAAAAAAAAAAAAAAAAAAAAAAGTGAGATAAATGTCAGATGCTAGATTGCTTTTATTAGACCTTGGGTAATGAACAAGGAAGAAAAATATTTCAGGATAGCTAAATAAAATAAACCAAAACTCTTCCAGGGCTTCTCCACACAAGAACCAGTCATGATGCTGTGAACTGACTTCACTGAAGGATGGAGCAAATGGGTAATCTCAACTGTGAAAGGCATTTCTTATTTACACAGATATATTCAATAACAGCAAAATGAACACAGAAGAATATAGGCTAGGTAAACTACTTTCTGCACAAAAGCTTTTTTTTTTTTTTACTACTGTACTTTTTCAATATAAAAGGCTTACTCCAAGGTGTAATTTCTTTAAAGTAATGAACGTGTATTGAAATTTGTCCTTCATCTTCTGACCAATGTCTCATTATGGTTACCAGATCTAAATATAGCTCTTGCCTACAGTCAGGGAACATAGTAATTTAACAGGTTTTTATATATTTTCATTCTACTTTTCCAATTTTTTTCACCCTTTTCAGGCTTCTGACACCCACATTGTCAACCATGAAGCTTTGCACACATTTTTCTGTGAAAATAAGAAGTGAGGTAAAATCCAGAAAAGTTACAGTTCATATTCACTAAATTGCACAGATGTCAAATCTTTTTCTGGCAGTTATAAATTCACCATTTTTGGGTCTGGCAGCTTAATTAATATGTGTACTTTTATTCTTTTATATATGGAATTATTTTTACTTTTATCCACTATGTGGTATACAATTAGGATTTTTATAAATCTGTAAAACTTATGAGGCAAGAGATATACGGCTATATAGCCTTACATTATTGAGTGTTTGGAAATCTTAGCAGTAAAGTGAATCCTCTGAAAACTAAGTTGATAAGACTTCAAAAAGTTGGAAAGATTTTCAGTCTGGTTAAAAAAAATTCCAGAAATTTAGTAAATCAAGGGTACACGGTAACTTGTTTAAAGTGAGATCTGTCTGCCTCTGTTATCATTACTGTTTCCTGAGAGACAGTTTATGGAAGGTGGTTTTATGATACATTCCTGAAACACCTCCAGATTTCAAATATGCAATATAAACCACCTTATGAAAACTGCATAACTTGCCCTTGATTTATAAATAGTACCACACCTACTTTGGCTGTACAAAATTTTTAAGTCCTAATGTAGTCAGTTAGTAATAAAAACAAAGCTTAACACAGAAAGATTTGCTAAAGAACCAGATCATCAAGGGACAGGAAACCACCTTCTAGATTAAAGTGCGTTGCCTATTCCTAAGGTAATGGATGGAAGAACGTAGCATGTTAGCAAGAATGGTTGGAGAAAACCCAAGAAAAATGTTTCTTACCAAGGCATGTTGTAAACAGTTCCCTTAAAAGGTTGTGCTTAAAAGGAAAAGATATTTGCAGTATTCAACAATACATGTATCAATGGCTCATTAGCATCGAATTTTCATTTAGTTTCAAAAAAGAATGGTCCCCTTTGATTCAGGTAATCACAAACATTTTTGTGCATACAGCCTGAATTGTGGAACCCTGGGACTATCTTCCACAGCACAGGAGATTTTCAGTCAATGTTCTGCAGATACGTTTTGTATGAGAGTCACAGAAAATACCACACAAGGCTTTCCAGGACAACCCACTTGAGCATGTAGTATCTGGCCACCTCCTCAAAATGGCAGTCTAACTGCACTTGGACCATGGCAAAAAAAAAGACTGATTTCTCCAAGATGTGCTTGTTGCATTTCCTAGACCTATTTTTTTCTGGTTCTACTCACTTGAACTCCATTGCTTTCATATTTGAACTCTTGGCATTTTCCATTTCATGGATGACACACTGGTCTTTTTGTGGATCTACTGTTATATTGGCATAAAAATGCCTTGAACACCTTTTTATGAGTCCAAGTTCACAAGATGCTCAGCAAGTTAGAGGCAGTTATGCTGAGACAGCCTCAAGAGATGCAGGTTTGACATGCAATTCTTCTTTCTTCTCCATCTTTAGAAAATCCAAGTCTGTAATGCAAATGTGTACTTAAAAAAGATGCTGTATTTTATTTCCCTTTTTTCCACTGGTACTTTCACAGGAATCTTATTTGAATCAGATCAGTAAACACAGACCCATGGTTTTGAAGGGAGTAGTCAAAAGGACAAATTTTCATCTCTCAAGATTATCTGACCTGCTTTCAGTGCATAAATATTGTTGAACATCTGGCCCTACCACACACTATGCCAGTCAGCAAGCCTTCATTCCTGGCACTAGCCTTCTCCTCCTTTGAAATAGTGGACTTGTTTCTCTTATCTTGTTCAACTCTGTTAAATGTATGGACTTAATTTTCCTGTAAAAATATAAATGAAAATAGAAATAAGTGAAAATAGATGTGAGTTCACAGTCAGGCCTCTGAGTGTCCTACTGGGGACACCTGAACTGCACTCAGAGTGCTCCAGAATTAGGCTAAAATCCAGGATCCTCCATAAATATTTACTTACATTTTACTCTTTTCTTCATCACTGCAGCGCTCCTGAATACAAACTCAAAAGGACTCAAAGATGTGTCCCTGACTGAAGTGTGATAAAAACGAAGCAAGTCCACCCTGCCTTGGCAGTTCAAGTACTTCTGATGGGGATTGGTCTCACCTAAGCATAGCTGTCTAAAAGCTGGATGTCTGAGCTAAGCTGGTGCTCTAGGATCTGCCCAGAGTCAATGAAAAAAGATAGCCACTGCCCAGTTCTTCACATCTAAGTTAGGCTGTGGTTCCCTGAGAGGCAGTGAATGTTTTAGCAGCTTATTGTTGCTGAAAGGGTAAGGTCTGTCCATCCTCCACCCTCCTCTATCGCTCCTGGTCATCTTCTTGCTGTTTACTTTGTGCAGGCTCATCAGGCCCTTCTGTGAACTGATTTAACCAACCACCCTGGTGGAAAATCATTTGAGTAAAACAAGGGAAGGGAGAGGAGTGCGAACGGAGAGGAAGAGCAAAATGCCCTCTTTTTAGAGGAAATGAGATGTTATGCTGGGTCAACTGCTCATGAAATTGTTGCCTGACATTTCTGCTGGGCTCAGAAATGGGATCACCTCTGGAAGCAGAGAGTGTTTTGGTGACAAGGACAGTCTCAGGTCTAACTTTTGAGTATTCAGCTTTGATCAGAAAAATGATTAAAGGGATTTCATTGCATTTTATATTATTGTAACTCAGATATTTCTAATTCAAAACCTTCCCAGTTTGTGAGGAGACAAGCTCTCTCTGCTCTCTCTGACAATCACATCTATAAACTCAACAAGGGGAGCGAACACTAAACTAGTCCTGTTGTCTTGAACCTCCTCAGCCCCAGGACAAACGTTGCTCAGACAAAACTCTCCTTTCAGATACTTGGGTTATGCCGCCCTATTGTCTCCAGTTTGTACTTGTATCTCTACTCGGTGTGGGAGCTAGTGCTTGGCTTTGTAATGCTGTTAATGATGTATAGCTATCTTACCAGTATGACCTCTGCAGTGATAAAAGGAATAAAACATAGAAAAAACCTCCCATTGTCATTAATGAAAGAAGAGATGTCTCTAAATACATGCATGGGGAAGATAAACAGAGAGAAAAGGTGCTGATTGTACAGTCATTTCTTGGAGTAGAATTGTGCTTTAATGCATTTCCCCCCACAGCACAAAGTTTAAAATAGAGAATTCATGGGATTTCAAAGGACAAGTTTCTAACATGGCTGAGGAGCACAGACACCAACAAGGTAGCCTTGTCTACAAAATATTTTCTGCATTTTGTATCAATGGTGAGAGATTAAGGATGCAACTTTTTCTGGCTCATGAATTATGCATGTACACAATAACAGGTTTTCCGATCTTGATTCTGTCAGCCTCAGATAGATAGTTAAAAATAAGCATTTTTAATTTCTGTGTCTTTGCTATTCCTTTTGCTACACTTGGAGATCTGGAACAGTGATAAACCTTTTTAGCACTGGAGAAGCTAACAAATTGTTTACACATGCCTATTCAGTTACCAGTGAAAAAAATGGATGTAGGGAAAGAAGGCAAAAAATACATATGGGTAAAACAGAGCTTTTTCAGTAAGACATTCCCATCAGATGGCTGTGATGCAATAGTAATGAAGTAGGGGATAAAATTTTGTGGAGTTCACTGCGTGTATTAGCTGCATAAGCAGGAATGCTGCAGCTTTCAGCGGAAGGACAAATATTGAACTACATAGCTCTTTGAAGAAACCCATTCTTTGACAGCTGATATCATCAAGGATTTATCAGAAGAGTCTAGTATTGTCCATGAGTTGTACAGTGGGCAACGAAGTTCAAGCACAGAAGCTATGTGGTAGGAAAGTGAGCTGGTGCATCATGGCTGCAATCCTCAAGTTTTACAGTGGTACAGCAGCACTTTTTTTCCATTTGTTTTCTAGATGAGTATGTTTGTCTGCCTGTTTTCAGTCCCCAGATGACCTCCAAATCTTTTAAGAATGGGATGAAATGCTTATGCTGAAGTTTATTAGTTTTGATCTAATGTAATGCTATGGTAATCATAGGTATGTTCAGCTAAGGAGTCGGCCTGGGTCTGAGCTCTGGCTGGAGTCCAAGTTCATCTCCTGTCCCTGCTGCATGGGTGTACGTCTGTGCTCAAGTGCAAATTTCAGGCCAGAGCAGGGCCTGCTCCTTAGCAGAGATCCAAGGCAGGTCTGCTGTGTACAGTCCTGTGCTTTCCACAAAGTATGGGGCTTTATAATGGGCTGCCCTTACAACCCATGAGTTAAGAGTAATGCACTGTCCTGTAGGTTTGGATTTGAGAAGGGGAAAAAATAACCTCCTAAAGTGGTAAAAAGTAATTACCATCTGAACCAGAACACAACACAGCATTGCTGTCACCATAGACAAACTGACTGGAATTAAGAGATGGTTGAATCAAAGACTATGGGTATCACTTGTATTTATGCATAGGGGACTTAGAAGCCCGGTTCCCTATTTAGTATGACTTAAGGATTAAGGAGTGCAAGCATCTTGGCAGCTAATACAACTAAGCCCAAATTCAGAGGGAGTACTCCATGGTGCTGCAATCTTTGCTATGTGGAAGGAAAAGGTATGGTCTTCCTGTCAGAGTCCAATACTCTCTGACCAGCTTCCTTTAGATATTCCATGCGTGGAGCGTGTAATGTTTAATATCAAATTAGTTATTTGGAGAATGTTGATGTTACACAGGATTTCTGATTCAGCAGAGTGATACAAAATATACTGAAAACACAATACTAATGTAAGTCACACTTAGCAAAATATAGCAATTGCAATGCACAGTTCAGTCACATTACCAATGTGATTCCCATTATGGGTCTCTATATTACGCTCACTGTATTAGCTGCATCAGGGGAAGTTCAGACGGACATTAGGAGGAAGTTCTTCACTGAGAGGATGGTCAGTCCCTGGAACAGGGTCCCCAGGGAAGTGGTCATGGCACCAAGCCTGTCAGAGTTCAAGGAGCGTCTGGATGACGCTTTTAGTCATACGGTTTAGTTTTAGGTAGTCCTGTGAGGAGCAGGGAGTTGGACTTCATGATCCTTATGGGTCCATTCCAACTTGAGATGTTCTATGATTCTGTGATTCTGTGACTTACTGTCACGACTCTGGGCATCCCCAGTTGCTGTGGAGGAATGAGTGTGTCAAAGCCAGTTCAAGCCCATTCTCTTTGAAATTCTTTTGTTAGCTGTTTAGTTTGTATACTCTGTGTTGCGATCACTTCCCCCATACTGTTCTGGATAACTCAGGGAGAGATTTACACCACTAGTTGATTCACTCAACTGTTGATAGCTATTTATCTAAACCAAAGGTCCCCTTCGGTCCCCTTTGTGTTGAGATAAAATCAGATGCTTTGCATTATTCTCTGAGCTTGATGGGCACATTGGCCTTGCCCATCTTCTCTGAACCTTCTTCCACTGTAAGGGTTTATTAGTCAGTCACACCTCCTAGCTCTCAAACGAATCCCCAGAAAAAAACAAACAAACAAACAAACAAATATTGAGTACCAAATCCACTTTTGAACACATTCTCCTGAATTTCTCAGGCTGTGACTGTGCTCACAGCCACCCACTGTGCCTGAGGATACCTGGCACCAAAGGGCAGTGCAGATATGGTTCTGCTCTCTTCTCCACACCTGGGGAGGTGCTTTCTTCCTCCCTCCTGGGAATGGTCCCTGGCTCACATTCACTCCCAAACTTCGGGCATTTTTTGGGATAGCTATGTGGTGTGGGCTGAATCCATATCAGAGACTGTGCTAACAATTTAGCAGGATGGACAACTGTATTGTGGTGCCCAAGGACATGCCTTTGGCCTGTTTCAGTTACTGGTATAGATGCCCTTATAGGCTCACAAAGGTATTTAGATGCCCTGGGAATCAGTGAGAAATATGTTGCTGAATATTTTCAGACATATCTGAACTTGGGGCAGTTCTGATTTCCAACTGCACCCCAATCCCATGTTGAGGGAAGCCCTATGAGGGCACAGCCCCACTGCCTCTTTCCATTTTCCTTGTATCTTGGTTTTTCACAGACAGGAACATAAGCAAGTGCATCTGAGACAGAGCTCCTTGCTCCAGCAGGTCCCTGGTCCAGGTGACCAGGAGATGGCCTGGCACAGGGCACAGCCACAACGTCAGCTGAATGGGGTTGCAGCCTGCGTAGATTTGGCCTTTAGAGAGGTTTGAGTGAACACAAACAAGAAAATGGGAATTAAATTATATAAACCATTTAACCTCTGTTATTTTCTTTGACTTTTAGAAAGTAAAAAATGTTCTTCTAATATCCACAGGTGGACTCATTTTACATATAGATCTATCAAAATAAAAAAGACACCACACTAAAGATCTTGGAGGATGACATCATGTGGACAATGTTTATTTCATTACAGACAGAATAATTGTTCTCTGTTACTGTCCAGTGTATATTATTAATGCAGTAAGAATGTTAACTAGTAAGTAAAGGATTTTTGTTTGACAGCGTGCTGTATCACCTCTTTCCAGACTAAATAAAATGATGGCAGTTGGGCTAGCTGAAGCTACTTCGCCATGTTAAATATTCTTGCATGATTCTCTCTTGCTAGCAGTGAAAGTGCAACATTACAGTAACATTTCCTTTTCCCATTACTGTCACATAAAGACAATATGCTAGAAAAAAACACTAATGGAGCCATTTTAACACTGTCTCTGTGAAATGTAGAAATACAGTGCCTGCCTGTTCACACTCACTTGTAATGTGTATAGACAAAAGAACAGCTCATATTTTTAGGTTTATGAATAAAAAAAATTAGAGATATTGCACATGAGGACATGCCCAGTATTCTTTTATAGTCTGGAAGGGGGTCTCTGTGCCCATACATATTAAAGTGTGCACCTGCCTTCAATAAGCTGACATCAGGATACGCCACTGAACTGCATGCCAAATTTGCGTTGTAAAGCAAGTGTAAAAAGAGCAGACTTTTGCTCTGAAAAAAATAAAAAAAGTAAGTATTATTAAAGGAAAAGCATGGTTGAGCAGTTTTAGTTGAGATCTGGGAGAAGAAAGTGTTTGAGTGAGGCCAATGGAACAATGGAAGAAAAAGCCAATAACTGACCAGAATCATAATGGACTTTTTTCATTTCTCATTCTGGAAAATCACAGAAAATGTTTTGAGGCAGTTCAGCTTGTCATGGGTTTTTGTGCAGATCCTTCCAGTTTTTCAGATATGTCTTCTCTGCTGGAGTGAGTGACCATGTTTGCTTAGTCCATGTTTGAGAGGAGGACTGCACCCATCTTGCACCTGCTTTTTGTGGCTGCTCTGCCTTGCCTGTTTGGAGGGAGCAGAGATACAGGGAGTCCGAGGATGGCCAACAAGATTGCTATTCCAGCAGGGACCACAGCCCTGATCGTCTTTTTCACTGCACATCCATTACTGTCATAATTTCCACTACTGAGAGAATAATTTGGTCTTACATGATCACGTAGACGGGATCTTCAGATAAATGAACTAGTACCACTGAACTTTGGCTGAAGCAAAACACTGGAGGCTGTCCAGCAGACTTTGATGCACTACAGGCCATTTTATTCCTTGCTTGGAGCCTGTCAGCCACCCTACATAGAGATGCACGTAGCAAATGAGCTACCAGCAAAGGTCATAATCCTCCTGCAAAGAGCAACATGGACTGTGTGCAGGAGCTGAATAGAGCACAAAGTGGTCCTGCTATGAGCTATCCATGGGAGGTGGAAGAAAATGTCACCAAGTAGTTGCAAGCTGTGGGGGTTACATGTTCATTTGTGTTTTCCATGGTGCAGTGTTTGTTTGTAGGCCTGATGGTTCT
This sequence comes from Theristicus caerulescens, assembly GCA_020745775.1. NCBI lineage: Eukaryota > Metazoa > Chordata > Aves > Pelecaniformes > Threskiornithidae > Theristicus > Theristicus caerulescens. The sequence goes on along the minus strand of CM036559.1, from coordinate 112,599,329 downwards.
GTAGGCTGCAGGAGCTGTTGACTGAAGGGGGGTCAGGGCTCAGAGAGAGTGTGTGGGGTTCACGTGGCCAAGTGTTGATGTCTACATCTGAGCCTTTATTCTCTTTCTGGGAGAGAGAGAAACATATCTATCTGGACAGTTTTAGATGTCTTATGTATGAGAGGAATAGCTTTCTGGCAGTGCCTGTGCTTCTCCAATGACTGTGGCAGGTCGGACTGGCTGAGATGGACAGACTAGCACCATAATAAGAGACAAATCCAGCCACGTCTGGCCTGTTACCTTTCTTACAGAGTACGTGATGGTTTTGCACATTTCAGAACTGCTGTGGGATGCGGAGCAGAAGAAATATGGGGATCCTTGAGTCATCTCTGGGTTCATACCAAACTAATAGGAAAGTGCAGAGTCCTGATGCCTCAGAGCTGAGCTTGATTACACAAAACAGCCTCAGGTACAAGAGAACAGTGCTATATATTGAAACCTGCTATGTGTGATCTCTTCATCTGCTCTCAGAATTAGAGGGTTGTTATTAAAGTTGACTGCAAGTGGAATAATCCAGTGTCCGTTATGCTAAGCATTTATGTGAACACAACAAACTTCTGAAATTTGGGGACTGCAGACCCCAGAGACTAATTCCTGTGGTCCCAAGGCTAGATGCTGCTTGTAACTATAAATCCACAGAATATTCATAGGGACTCTGATCTACTGAATTTATGGAGCCACCTTCTCTGCCTGCTGCTCCCTCCCCCTTGGTGTAAGTGGGAGGAAGGGCTGTGCTGAGAGCAGGATAATCAGTGTGTGAGCTCAGAACAACTGTGCTGCACACTGCCTGACCCTCCACTTGCACAAGCTCCAGTAGGATAAGGCTAATTGTGGAAAGTAGAGGAGCCCTTCAGCACTCTTAAATTCTGCTGTGACTAAGCAGAGGTGGACAGTCCATGTCCTAGGGCCTTTGAGATTCACTGGAGAATGTGGGTTGCTGGAGTCAGTGGTGTCTCCTTGGATCATCCCAGAAGTCTTTCTTCAGCCTCTTGTGATTTTGTTTTCAGACATCTGATCCAATTTTTTGTCTCTTGTTGGCTCCACAGATGATTTAAAGACTACTCTTGAAAGCTTCTGTCTTCTGACATGTATCTGACCTGTACGTGCAGAAAACGAGCTGTGCCTTTCAGGACTTGGAATCCTCAAAATGAGTTCCTGTTGCAAGGGGCCAGCAGGGACTATCAGCAGAAGTGGTGGGCCAGAGAGTGCTCTGGCTCAAAATCTGAAAAGCTGCTCTACAGGTGCATGTAGTAAGTCATGGCTTACAGTCTGTATGCAGAAACATTGTGTACTTTAATCCTGACTCCAGCTCTGATTCTTGCTGCGGCTTTGGGTAAGTAAACTGTGTGGGTCAAGGGAGGAAAGGATTCAAAAGAACTGTCTTTGCTCCCATTAAATTCAGTGGTCAACCTTTGAGGCTCTCTGAGCCTTATGGCCTCTGCCTCTGTTCCTCTGTCTGTAGAAAAAAGTTGAATTTATGAACTGAGGTGACTCCTGTGAGAGGTGCTGTGTAAATGATGAGCACTATTAGAGCAAGTTTCCCATCTCTGCTGAAGCCTACATGTGAGTATGCTTTTGGTTTCAGTGCAGTCAGAGTTATACCAGTGCGCTTTTGTGCTTACAAATGAGAGGAATTGCGGAAGTGTGTACTTGCTTGGGCTGATGCAGTGTAAGCTCCGGCAAGAAAAACTGTGCAGCATCACACAGTGGGAATTACACAAACAGTTTCCAATGGAAAAGTAAAATTGTCGTTAAACTCTGCCGTTGGTAGCTCTAGTATCCGAAATGCAGTGGCAGAGTAGCAGGGCAGTGGTATGGGTAAGTGAGAGACACAGAATGGTTCATATGTTAGGAAAAAAGGTTGCAAACTAATAAAAACTTTGCAAGCTTTGAAAAGCACCTGAATTTTTTTCTCTGTATTGTTTTACTTGCTTTCAAATGGCCTTTTCCATTGTAAAGCATGTTTCAGAGAATAGTGGCCAGGCTCCAGGTTCTAAAACTGATGATATCAGCTCTTCAAAGCTGCCAGATCAGAAACATAAAGATATACATAAAGGGTTCATTTCAATGAGAGCTTATTCATTATTTTCAAAGCAAAGGAACTTTTTTCCTCCTACAAAAAATTCTCTTTCATTAAAAGTGTTTATACTGTGGTGTGTATATGAGGGGCTGTCCTTTGAACGCATTTCTTGTGGCCTACAGCATAGAAGAATTAAACTGGCATTTAACCAGTAGATTAAATGTGGGCAGGACCCCTCTGTAATGTGGTAGATAAGCAGGTGGATGCAAGATAAGAATTAATAGCTGTCTGCTATAAGAATAACAAGTAGAGTAATATTTCCCTAGAAGAGTTCACTGAAGACTTAAGAAGGACAACAGATGACCTAAGCCTTGTCCCCTCCCTTATCTCTGTCTTCCCCAAATCAACGTTGTACGTCATGTAGAAGGAATACAATATTTCATATCTGAAAATCTGAAATAATCTTGCAAATAAGTTATTTAGAAAAGATTAAATATCACCTCTCTCTCAATGTATATCTTGTACAAACTGAAAATAAGAATTTATGTAATTGCTACATGTGAGTAATTGTAAACAGAAAATATTAATACTACTACAATTGATAATAATGAATCAATTGTAGTGCTTGGGAATTTCTCTCAGGACTCATCCTGCTAGCAACTGTGTGAACAAAGAGAAGAAAAGGCAGCTTCACCCCAGAGAACTCATTGCACTTTGGACAGGAATGGAGCTGGTGGACAAACGCAGGCAAGGAGAAGGTGAGAGGGAAATGGGATAGCAGTGAGCAGTGACCATGGAGCCATCAGCCACTCTCATGGCACATCAGACAACTGGCTGCCTTGCTTCGTGAAGGCTGAGGACCAAATAGATGTTCAAAGGCCCTGCAGGGGATGCTTTGGATTACATAGTTTGTTTTTCAGACTTCTTTTGGTAAGGGTTGAAAAAGTCAGTAAAGATGTTACTCTTCTATGAACAAGAGAGTCCATAAGGTTGTCTACATGGTATACTGATATACCAGAGAAAAAATTGCCAAGGTTTTAACAAAACAAGAAATGGGCCAATTAACAGTCAGGCAAGGTCAGACACTCAATCACAGATAAGGCAGAAGACATCAATTCCACATAAGTAGTTACTGTCAAACTCTGGTACAAAATCCCAGGCAGTAGGGTTGGAACAGATGTCAACAAATCAGTTAGTCCATTCCCTTGCTCAAAGTCAGCACCAATTCATTTGAATTTTTCTTGCAGATACTTGTCCAACAAGTTGAGTAATTCCAGTGATAGGATAGTGCAACCTTTCAAAGTAATCTATTGTAGTTATTAATGATCTGCAACATTATAATTTTTTTCAGAATTTCCTCTGCAGAAATTTATGTCTTATGTCCTCCTTCAGATAAAATAGCACCAATTCTTCCATTTTTGTGGACAGATCTCTGATCATAATCTACCCAAAAGCTCATGTTTTCCTTGAAAAATGGTGCCCCAAACTGGACACAAACTCAGACTCTGCCTGATGCCTTTCCAGTGCCAAGAAGGGTGGGAGAAACACTTCAGATGCCTTGGAGTGATCCCTTCTTCCAGTATGTCCAGAGCGACGTTTGGGTTTTGGCAGAAATTCAGCATGGTGACTCATGATCCGCTTTTGCTTTCCTGTAACCATGCTTTCCTTTCATTCTCTATTTGTACTTATGTAATTGGTTATTTCTACCTACCTATAAAACTTTGTAATTGTCCTTATTTAATCACATCCTGATCTTTTGCAATCTGTAACGAGTTTCTGAAAAAAATCATTCTGGACTTTAGATCTGTCCCTAATTGAGCTTCCAGCTCTTCACAAGTGTTGTTAGCTGTGGTTAATTCAGATATATGTTATACATATTAATATATCAATGTATCTGCATCTCTTTCGTGTATATGTATATAGCAATGTATGTTTACTCCATCATCCAAGTCGTTCAGGAAGGTATTTGATAGTACTGGACCATATTCAACACACCTTTTTTTTTTGACAGTGAACCACTGAAAATTGCTCTGTGTCTGGTTCTGCATTTGGTTGTGAACTATAACACTTGCAGTAGAGCACTTCTGAGCTTACTTATGAGATTGTCGTATTAGGCAGTTGCAAAAGCTTTACTAATGTCAAGCTATAAGTTAACTAATTAAGCTATATGACATTTACTATTTGTCTTCTTTCCCCGTGCTCCTTCCCTCATCTGCAAAACAGGTTTGCCTCTTGTTGCAGGAAATTAGATTAGTTTTGCAGGGTTGGAAGTTTACAAATACATGTCTGTTGCTACCACTTTATCTTTTTTTTTTTTTTTTACTTTTTTTCTCTTTGGTGTATTTTTAGGAAATTATTTGTTCCATTACTGTAAGAGCACTTAAAAGTTGAACTGGCCTATTATTTCCAAGATGTCCTTTTGCATCTGTTTGAAAAATAAGCACTGTGTTTGCGCTTTTCCAGTCACCTGGAATGTCACCAGTCCTCTACACCTTTCCAAAGATAACTGATAATGTCTCAGAAATTGTATGAACCAGTTTTCCAGACATCTCTTGGTGACTATCACAGGGATTTACAAGTTACCTAAGTACTTTTCAGTCCTTATTTTAACAATTTTTTTTTTACCTTTGTCAATTGTTGTAATTGTGTCAGTTGCCATTTTAGTGACAACAGAAAGCAAAAAGGCATGAAATACTTGGCCTTTCTTGGCATCATTTGTCGAATGCTTTCCTTCTCCTGCTGAACCACCTCTTCCAAGGTCTTCCTCCTATATTAAGGTACCTATAACAAAATTTCCTGGTTTTTTTCATGTTCCTTGTTTTCACATTTAAATCTATCAAACACATATTCCTGCAAACCACAAATTTACCCATATTGTTATGAGCTGTGATATGTCTGTGAATTCTAGATTACATTGCTACTTTCCCTCATCTGTAATTAATATTACTTGACGTGTACCTGTTTCAGATGGTACCAAGAGCAAATTGTCAATAGTAGAGCTCTTTCATATCTGAGCTGATTGCTAAAGTTTTGGGTTATGGCGCAACTTGGTGTATGTTGGACCTTCGGGAAACATAAGTTCTTTTGCTGAATTTAGATAACCATTGCCTCATCCTTCTACGTAACGTCTGTCTTTACTAAAACCACATCCTCTGGTTGTTGCTCATGTTACAACTAAACATGGATCTGGTGCCATCTGCACTTTCCTGTTTAGGAATCATTTTTAACATCTTTCTCTCTTCAGGATTTTTTTCTTTCTGCTACTGGAGGATTACTGAGCCCATATTTTCACTTCGTGGATGTGCTTTCCTCTGCTCTTTTCTGGGTTATCTGTCAGATTGATGCTGTACAGTGTGTGCTCTCTCCCTTGCTCCCTGCATGCTGCTTTCCGATGAGGTGTCCCTGCACCACTGCAGTAACCTGCGATGGCAGCTCCTCTCATTGGGGGAGATCTGACATTTTGTACCTCCTGGCCCTTCTGGCCTTGGTAATTGTAAAGACTTCGCTGGGCGTCTTGGATTATTCCTTGATCATTTAGTTTAGTGGCATCATTAGCCATTGAAAAGGTTGCTCTGCGTGTTCGGAGGCTGCTACTTCAGCACATCTGACCTCAGTGCATTACATAGACTTCCGGGAAACTCAAATTCTATATGTCAATGAGTTGGCAGGTGAGTTTTGAAATTACAATAGGGTCATCTGATATGAGAATCGTTGGCTCTAGGATGAGATTTATGAGGCAAATGCGATATTGCAGAAAGCTTTCTAAGATTTAATACAGTAAGAGAGACCTGGGTAACATACCTTAGCATTTATGACCTTGGAGTACATAAAACTTAGCGGCCCCTTCTTAAAGGAAAGCGGTTTCACATTTTACACTGGAAGTGTTTGGCATGGCATTACTTTTCTTCTTTATGCATGGAAGACTTTGTACTAATATCCATACAGTGCAAGCCAGTGAGGCTGCTGTGTGGCATGCTGGGCGATGAACCGAGGGAGCAAAATGTGACATGGAGAGTTGCAAGGAAAAGAGGGAGGTGGGAAGTGAAGAGGGAGAGAGGAAGAGTTTGTCCTAGAAAATCTGTTTTTTCTTTTCAAAGACATATACACAATATCCACGTTCACTGGCGGCATGGAAATAGTGAGTAAGCAAGGCAAAGGAGTTCTACAGGGGCTGAGGAAATACTACATTTATAGGGAAAAGAAAGCATAAAATTTTCCAATTTGCCTTTAAAGAAAGAATTTGTCTATAAACTATGAAAGGTACAGCTCACCAGATGTTTTGTAACAATGGGTTATGTATTAAAAAGTAAGCTACTGTTTTAGTCTTTGAAATAAGAAATAAAATGACTTCTGATTGTTTCTGATGTGCAACAGCATCAACGTATGTTTTCAATGAATAGGAAATAATGGGCTCTGCAGTTTTACTGAAATTGTTACTTTGTTGCAAATTTCAAAGACATTTGTTGCCCTGTTCATGAAATATTTGTATTTCTCCTTATGTCAAAGGCACAGTATTCAGTCTTTGTCCTGCTTTCCCCATTCAACAGGATTTACATGGTGTAAGTGAAAGGCGAATTTGTCCTCTTGTGGCTTTCCTGCTATTTTTTTCACTTGACCCAAAAGCTAAAAAGTAGCATTGAATCAAGCAAATCCTGTGAAAAGTTCTGTGTAAAGAAAGCACTGCAGACCACCTACAGTGTGACACTTAGTGAGATGAAAGGATATTAACTTAGGAGCGCCTTGTGCTTTCAACAGAAAACTTGTTCCTTGTATTACAAACAAAGATAACTAACATAATTTAATTACACTCTAATAGTAGCTGAAATGTATATGTCTTTTGGCATAATGTGATTTTTGTTTAGAAAATAAAGTATCTGTACATAGCCTACAATTTTGCTGGAATTCTCTCCTGTGGGAAAAATGTTACCAAGGGGCTGTTGTCTTATGCATATTTGCACATACTATTTATGTTAACAAGCCTGGGATTTTTTTTTTTCTCTTTTGAATTGAAATGAGGTTCAAGGGGTTATTTTATTCCTTTCTCCTTTATTTTAAGACTCTTAGTAGCACAATGTCAAAGCTACTTGGTTCCTATAATATGTTTGTGGCTTCTAGCATTCAAATGACAAGGAATTACCAGGAAAAGAGCCATTTTAATTATTTTTGCTCTTAAATTACAGAAAAAAATACATAAAAGCTTCAAAAAAGTCAGGAAATATTCCAGCTAAAGGCAAGAGTGAGGTTAATGGTATCCCTTTAATCTTTGCAGAGTCTCAAACATTTACCTGTGCCGCAGCATTAGCTCTACATGGGTATATTTACATGAAACTGGAATGAATGAAAACCAGTTAAAGAATGTCACACAAATGCAATGAAATATCTCTTGCCAGTTCCTGTCTAAAGTTTTTATGCTAAACCTACTGGGCTGCATTGGGGTAACTGAGAGCAGTTTGCTGAATGTTCCAATGTGCATCCTATTTTTGTATAACAAACAATAGTTGTATAGGTTTTTTTTCATCTGAAGAGAGATTTAGGAAGAGCACTTCTGGCTAGGTAAATATTTACATTTTAATACCTAAAGGATTTTACAAGTTGGAATAAATTAACAAAACAATTTTCTCAGTAGTAATGTTCATTTTTATGCAAATATTTGCAAAATCAAATCAATCTGCTTTCTTTCAGAGGTTTTCAGCATGTTAAAGCTGGGTTTATCAGTGATGATCCTAACGCCAGCACCAGTCTCACAGTGACATTGCACTGGTTTGTTTCATCATTTGTTACAAACTTTGGACTTTGGAATTAATTTGCTCAGCCAAAGATCCCTTTGTGGAAAAATCCTGTAGACTCTAGTAAGTAGTAATCACCTCTATATACTTGTAAAAATAATTCTAGAATGTTGGCATCTTTGCATAATATTAAATGCTTAAAAACTATCATACAAGGAATGTATTTCCCTATTACTATGGTCTCTGGATTTCAGGTGTTTTAAAGTCTTTAAAGTTATACAAATATGATTAGGGCTAGGAAGAAATATTATCTTTGGCGTTCTGCTTCATAACTACTTATAATAAGACTAACTGTACCTGCCTCTGATATATTTGGTACTGCCTCCCTTCAGTTTGTGGCTGCTGGGATAGATACATGGCAGGACAGGCCACCTACTCAACCCAGGGTTAAATGGGGGTTCCCATGCTTCCAGTAGAAGCTCATTAAATTTCTGTACTATCCCATCACATTAAATTAATACAATATGAGGCTTCCCTGAGTCAGAGTTCACAATCTACTCGTAGGTTTGCCAGGTTTGTATATTCAGGTACAGATACTTTCCCCATACAGCACTTTGGGAGTTTACCAAAGGGTAACGTCTCTTGGTGTCTTAGCTGACTTTCAGGAATTACACGCTTTGCATCTAAAAGGGGAGGGGTGAGCAACTGGAGGGCTCTGTAATAAACTGATCAGACAGCATCATCATCTTTTTTTGCATAAATTGGGTTTTGCAGAGCAGTTCATGCAATATGGAATATTTTGTTTACAGCCTTTGAAAATTAGCCACCACTTAATGTTCACTACAGGACAGAGAACCATTTAGATTTTAGCCATTTGGTGCCTTATCTCACATAAACACCTTTTTCTTGTGGTTCTTACCAAACAATGGAAAGCAAAAGACACTGAGCTATGAATTGGTGGGAATCCAGAGTCTGTTAAAAGTGGCTGAGAATGGAACTCACATTATCTATTGTAAATGTTAGCAACTTCAAATATAGGCCTTATTTCTACCTATGAATCATTTACAAACTGATTCTGATTTCCAATTAGTTATTAATGGCTTGTGTTAATAGACTATTTGGACATTATTTGTTACCCTTCACTAAGGCACCCAACATTGGGCAGCTGAGTATCGATTAACCATATGAACTGATTCTCTTCTACAGCCAGACAGGATCAAGGGAACATTTCAAATCGCAGCATAATAAGTAGTGTGCTGTCAAAACATGTCTTGTAGTGGAACAGCTCATGCATCTTATACAGCATGGTGTTCATCAAAGTGACATGAAAACAACCAGGAGGAACTTGACTAGTTGTGGATAGTTAATATTATAGATGTACAGACAAAGGTAAGTAAACATGTTATCATCTTTATAATGAAGTTGGCTAATTAATTTTTTTGCATTATGTGAGCAAGTCTTTCTAAGACAATTAACAAAATAGCATGATATCAGTCTCATTAATGGAATTACCATGAAAATTCACTGATGCTAATATGAAGTACTGAAGAAGGTCCTTTTATATGGAATTTTAGAGATTTCTGTGTTTTCTAAAAGCTTTTGAGCATATAGTGAAGCTATGCAGGGCCTTCTTTCATTAGCCAGGGCAGAATAACACCTATAATACAGGGTTTTGTCTCTTCTGATGTACAAGGCTTATAGGGACTGCCAGAGCTAAAAGCATGAGCTGTTGCCCTAGAGCTGACAAGCCATAGCTGGGGACTGAAAGAGCTCATGTCATTGGTGTCCAGTCCACTGAGGTGGCCCTTAAGTACCCCTTGGGGGGTGCCCAAAGTGCCCCAAGCAAAAGGGTCCCACATGGAGCCTCTGCAGCTGCCTGCCTGCACCATGGCTCTCCAGGTTGTCGCGAGGGACCTGAATGGCAAAGATGCAGGATTGAAGTGGGCAGGTGCTACCAACAGTGCATTTGCTAAGGGGATTGAACGGGGGAAAGCCTGGGTCCCTCAAAGTGTTTGTTCTCTAGTGGCACACAGAGCACTGGGGTGTTAGATACCTACTGCTCCCATTTGCACCGTGACTGTACCTGCGGTTCCTGGGTTGTACCTCTGCGGATCGAGCACCGAGTGGGACCTGTGACATGTACCTGCTCCAGATTACACCAGTTAATGCCTTCTGAGTGGTCTGTAAGAAAATGTTCCCAAAACTCCTTCCCAAAATGAGTCAGAGCTGATAGGAAATGACTTGCTGTGCTGGGAGTTGCCAATGAACTGAAGTACGAATAGGCGTATTCCCCTGCCTGGGCAGAAGGTGCATGTCATGTTAGCACACCCTTCTTTACTGCAGAAGTCCAAATGGGTAAGAGCATATACTTCTGTGGGAATTTAGCTATATTCTCACAAGAAATTCAAAGAAAATAAGACACAGCACAGGATTTTTTGATGTCTGTGCTCCCATGGTCCCATCTTTATATCAGTTTAGGATAAGAAATGGCCATTTTTACTGACTGATCAGGGAATCGAGCCCCTCCCCAGCAGGACCACCATCTGCTAATAGATGTGGTGTGTATGTTACAAGCATTGCTCAACTTGTATGAGGACATTTTCATGAAAACTTGCTCACACTTTCTCAGTTTAATAGTTATCTGCCCTTTCCTGCCTGAAAAGAAAATTACTTGTTTGTAATAATTTAGATACCAGTCTTTATAAATGCTTATGTAAGTACCTTACTCACCACACTCTCCTAGTGAGCAGTATGTCAGCTGCTAAGAGAAGATTAGGTTGATGAATTAATTTTATTTTGCACTCTCACCTGTCCAGCCCCGATCAGGCTGCCTAGTGACAGTGATGGAGACTCGACACTGCCATCACCCCTCGAGAGGCATGCGTGCCTCCCTCCAGCCACAGCTGTGACTCTCTCTCACCCACATCCCTGTTGAGGACATTGTCCCACCTCCCCAGCTCTGTTCCCTTCCTCACCTTCTCATCCTCCCAGCCCCAGGACCATAAGCATTCCTGTTCACTTTCAGGCTCTTTCCAAATAAGAAGGTGGTATTTTTTAAAAAGAAAATATGTAAAAAATAAATGGTACTGGCCTAATTTCAATTTTCATGTGCTCTTGTCTTCCCACTGGCAATGTTGGCTCTCTTTGCTCCCCTTTCTTCCCCTGATTGCACCCTGGCCCTGGTGTCCTTGATGCAGGAGGATTTTCACGCCAGTCTATGCTCAGTTTCTCTCACAGCAGAAGTGGTGAAGTGGGTCTAAGTTGTCTTCTCCCTGTGTAGTTCATTTTCCAGCTTTTGCTCTCTTTCCTGTAATGCTATTATTGTTTTACTTCAGCCTGAAGGCATTTGAGTTCCTGGAAGAACTTTTTCCCACTTAAATTTTTTATAAGAAGTTATGAACAGTCTGTTAGGGTAACCATGCATACATCCATCCAAAGAACTGTGCTTTCAATTATCATGTTAAGAACTAGATATAATAAAGTCATATTGATAAAGTTATCTAATGGCGAAGGAAGATACTAGCCCAATGCTTGCTCCATGGATCCATTCAAATATATGGGCTTATTTTATTAAGGATCTTCAGAGTCAAACACAAATATATTTTTCAAGAACATTTGGACCACAACTGCATTGAGAAGCCACAGTGAATGAAGAAGTCCACACTAGAGGGAGTGGAATACCAAGCAGTTCATAGACTTGCAATAGGATGTCATTTTAGGGGTTGCTGTCAGATTTTGGAGGGCAACATACAACTAAAAGTCATTGGAAGCTGAGTTTGTAACTGTTCCCTGTGCATTGTCAGCTGGCTGGGAATGCCTTGGGCATCAACAGAAACCATGGAGAACACAATGGAGAGCTCTGTTCCTCACTCAAGGGCAGGATCCGCCTCATTCCTAGAAAACGTCTGTCCAATCTCCTCCTCCCAGCCATTTCAGTGATTGAGATCCCACACCTGTGTCCAGGACAGTCTGTTCCTTGACTTAAGCAACTTTCTCACTAGAAAGATCTTCCCAGCCTTTTATCTCACTTTCATTGGCTTTTCTTTCTTATTTTTCCACATTGGACAAGGAAATCAATCTATTTGCTTCTTCTTTGCAATTACCTTTTGTTTTTGAAGATGGTTATTAGATCTCCCTCCAGACTTCTCCTCCCTAAACAGCTTGATTTCCTTCAACTGTCCCTCAGAGGCTGTGTGCCTCTGGGGATTCTCATTGCTTTCCTTTGAGGTCTTTCCACTGCTCTGTGTTTTCCTTGAACTTTATGGCTGAGAATTATACAGAACATTCCCGTTTAGTTTTTTCTGAGGACTGCAGGAAACTTAATTAAGGTTTTACACATAATTTAACGTGTTTCAATGTATTTATTTTTTTACATCACCATGATACTGTTCACTAGTGTTCACCTTGTGATCTACTATAGGCTGCAGATATTCTTCTGAGGAACTTTTGTCTAAACTGCCATTGCCCATCAGACTCTCAAAATCAAGGGATTCACCATTGCTCCCTGACTCTATAATGTACCTTCTGGGACTGCATCCTATTCTTTTAAGACTAATTTTTCCCTGTTTTTCAAGATAATTTTGAATGCTTATCCTTTAACAGGTGTGCAGTCTCTGTCAGTTTGATATCATCTGCAAACTCAAACACACATTATACTGAGTTGCCCACATCTCATGAAAATATGGAGCAGTACTAGACCTTGCTTCAGGATCTCCTTCCATTTTGGTAGAGCAGTATTGAAAACTGCTTTCTGAAGGTAGCATTTCCAATAAAACTTGCATACATCTTATGATAGCTTCCTCTAGTGTTTTCCCAGTTTGCTTGAGATCATCCCCTGAAGCAGCTGCAAAGCCTCTCTAGTGGCAAGGTGTGTGGCAACTGCTTCTTCCCTACCATGAGCCCTGTCACCCTTTCACAACTCATGGAATACAGGCACTAAATACAGGCAGCCACACGTTTCCAAAGCTTGGTGTTGATACTAGCTAATGCACTGGTGGCCTCCAGCAAGAGCCAGGCAATCTTTAATTACTCAGAAAGTCCCTAGACAGGGAAATCAGGAAGGTTGATGTTGAAATCCTTCCAAATTACTAGTTTAAGTTTGTATCTGGCACCATGCGGGTGCTGTGGGCAGCCCACCACACAAACCTGCATGTATGCAGACCATTTGTATTGATGGCTCTAACTAATTTTAGCTTGAAAAAACAAACAGCCTATCTGTGGTTTTATTCAAAAATTGTAGTGGAATTCAATTATGAATGCCTGCTCAGAGCCATTTAAATCAGAAGTTGCTGTTTTTGAGAGATATAAAAATGGAGTTGAACATTAGGGCCTGTAAAAGGCAAAAACCAGTTTGTGCTTACTTAAAAGAAAAACAAAACAAAAAATCCCAGGGAGACTAGTGAGGAGGTGAAGTTAAAATGAGTCTTTAACAATCTGCTGACTGTTGTAATCAATTATTACAGCTACAATAATTTCTTATAGTAATAATCATACTCGTATCATTTCTATTTTTGTACCGCAGTGGAACACCATATTGCAGTTGTCGTGGTTTAACCCCAGCCAGCAGCTAAGCACCACGCAGCCGCTCGCTCACTCCCCCCACCCCAGTGGGATGGGGAAGAGAATTGGGAGGGTTACAGTCAGAAAACTCGTGGATTGAGATAAGAACAGTTTAATAATTGAAGTAAAATGAAATAGAATAGTAGTAATAATAATAATAATATAATAATAATACAATAATAATATACAGAGCAAGGGATGCACTATACAATTGGCTCACCACCCGCCGACCGATGCCTAGCACGTCCCCGAGCAGCAATCGCTGCCCCCCCCGGCCAACTCCCCCAGTTTATATACTGAGCATGATGTCATACGGTATGGAATAGCCCTTTGGCCAGTCTGGGTCAGCTGTCCTGGCTGTGCCCCCTCCCAGCTTCTCGTGCACCTGGCAGAGCATGGGAAGCTGAAAAAGTCCTTGACTAGTGTAAACTCTACTCAGCAAGAACCAAAACATCAGTGTGTTATCAACATTATTCTCATCCTAAATCCAAAACACAGCACTCTACTAGCTACTAAGAAGAAAATTAGCTCTATCCCAGCTGAAACCAGGACACAGTGTAAGTGGAGACTTCCACAAATACCTGTGTCTCTATATGCTGATAACTGCACTTTTTTGGCTGAAAATTCTCTGCATGATTTCAGCCCTAAAACTTTTTTTCCTAGTTTGTATATGATTTATACACAAGTTCTGGTTACAAGGAAGAAAGAAAAAAAGAATCCTTTTCTGCTGTGAAATGATTAGTCTCACTTTCACAAGTGTCAGTCAGTCAGAAATCCCACTGAAGTCAATGGGAGCTGCAGGTGCTGAACACTTCAAATCAAGCTGTTCCTTTTTTTGTCTTCATGTGCATAACCAAATGACAACATTACAAGCTGAAACTTTCCTCGTAACTAGTCTCTAAGGAGGATTAGTCTGAAGGCTGGTTTTCCAACTGAATAAGTGAGACAATTGTGGTGTTCAACAACTGAATTTCACTCCCACGTATTTGCAGGTGCTGCGTAGGCTGCAAGGCAAGCCCCATCCCCTGTGCTGAGGGTGTGCATGCATTCTCCTCTTCTGAGCACTCAGGGCTGCAGTTTTCCTAAGGCAGGTGTTTTGGCCAATGCCTCTTCAAACCTGCAATATTGAGGTAGCTGCTGTTGCCTTATGATTCAACTGCCTATTTCACATCCCTATACCTATTTTCTGAGCTGGAACACTGAGCCAGGAGAAGGGAGCTCTCTGTCTGGTGCTAACAACTAATGACACTGATGCAATGGTGCTTGTGTAGTGACATCAGCCAAACCTGAATAACCTATTACACTGTGCTACTCTGTGTAGTGGACACTACTATAGCCACCCTGACCATACGCATTTGCTCAGCGATTTATTACATCACTAAACTCAAACATGGCCCTTGCGTGTGTGGCAGGTGTGTCATGATGGAGCCTTCAGATGGGCCCCTTCGTTGCTCACAGTACGACAGTGCCTGCAAGACCTTGCCTTGGCACTGTATGTAGGAAGGGCTGACCACTGCCCAGACGGACCCACTGCTGGGTGAACAAGACAAGCAGAGGGCAGAAGAAAAAAAAGCAGAGCTTGACTCAAGTGCAGTGTTACTTGCCAGGTGTGTGAGCTGCAGGTGACAAAATGCTAATGGGAGACCGCAGCCTGTGTTGTGCTCACGCCTTCTCCTTGTGAACCTCCTCATGTGTTATCCTGCTGTTATGTCTAGGAACCAGAGCACAGAGAAATCGGGTGATTTATCTGATGTCACAGAAAAAACCTGTGGCAAAGCCAGGAACTGAATCCAGCTCTCCTGGTCTCAGGTTAACTGTATCTCCAAACCTTTCGTCTGCTTTCAGTGTACTTGGCCTTTCCCACGTGTCATCCCACATCATGGGACAAATGCTATACAGTTACAGTCATGCAACCCTTATTTATTGCTGGCTGGCCATTTTGGTTTGAGAAAGGCTTGGCCTAGGAGTGGTTAAAGGAGTCTAATGATCTTCTTTCTACTAGCTCAGTTCATTTGCTTCTGCAGTTGTTCTCACAGGAAATCAGGAGAAATTAAAAAACCCCATATTATTACCCAGAAATGTTTGGAGATGCAGGGCTGTACGGCTAAAGCATATCACCAGGCTCCTCAGGGACATATCTCACTGTCTTAAGGAGATGTAGTCTCAATATAAGCAACAGGTCTAGTCCACTTGCATCTTTCTAAAGTGTCTGCTGTTAACAAGAAGCTTCACTGAAGTCAGCAGGAATTTTGAATAAAAGCTGAGGGACAGACTGTCGTCTTCTTCTTTACAGCGTGTTTCATGCACAGAGCCAGCTTCTGCATCTCCAAATGGCCATGGCTGACCTCCCTCATCACGCAGAGATCAGCACAATACATCTCTGGCCTCAGAAGGGGTGAAGCCAAATAGAGGAAAGAACAACACAGGGGAAAGCAGAAGCTATTTATATCAAATGAGGGAACACACGTGATGCCCTATGAGGCAGCTTATATGTAAAGCCTTTCAAGTCTTCCACTCCAGGGTACTTACATTTATGAGTATGAACATGGTAAACATAAAGTGCTATTTTGTGTTCCAAATCAAAAAAATGACAGCCCTTCTGCTATTATAAAATGTTATTGCCACTAAAAGGACTTCTTGTTTTGCAAGTTACTTCTGCAAAACAAACACAATAGGGAAATCTTTGGTTTGCTGTGTGGTAGGTGAGTCAATGTTATCATCAAAACTGAGTAAACAAGGTGTTATTTTTAGATATTAAAAATGCAGCACAATAAAAACAGTATTTTACAGAAATGTTTTGGTTTATTCTCCTTTTGCAATACGATCACTTTTACCTAACGTATCTTTGTAATTTCTTTATTGCTGTGTGGCCTAACGTAAAAATCAGAACAAAATCTTAAGAATATTTCTAGGGGCTGGTTATCCCCCAAAAGTTTGAACAATGACTTTTGACTTCTTTGTCATTTTTGGGTGACTTTACTAGTTCTTATTTAGGTAAAGCTGTGAATACACATTTGTGGGTTCCAGTTTGGCTTACAGGAATGCAAACTATTAGCAACTATGTCAGTGACAGGATTTATGAAGGTATAGCTGAGCAGAATATAGCTCAAGAGTTACCTAGTGTAAAAAAACTGTATTTTGCCAGTAGGCTTCCAAGCTAGGGTAGCAACAATGCAGATGTTTTTATTGCCACCTTTCTGTATTCCTCATGACTGTCATGTGTCTTTTTCACCTTCGGATTGCTGCCAAAGAGTAATGTCAGCAGCCTTTAATCTTACCAATGTGTTAGGTGACTACAGCATCACCTTCTTCCACACAAAGATAAAAATAATAGCTCCTTTCCCTTGGGGAATAATGTGTTTTTCTTGCCACGTTTTTACAATTCTAATGTCTTTTACAGCTTTCTTTTGTTTCAGGAGCTGTGAATATGCATTGCCTACTTTCCATCTTCTATTGTAGCACCCAAGTGTCAAAGCATGCGATATGAAGTGGGTGAAATTCAACCCCCCTTCAAAAACTGCAAAGGAAGCAGGTTAGAACAGGATCCTGAAATCCATGAGGAGTGAATGGAGGTGTTTGGGACAGTGGGAGAGTGGAGATAAAAGAAAGAAAAAGGGTGAGGAGGAAATATTACAGATATGCCCTGTGTTTAGGATTTTTTTAATAAATATTTACCGTTAGTTATTACAGCATATCTGAGCCCTTATGCTGGTAAAATTGTCTCTCAGCTAATGTAATGAAGAAATGTTTAGCAGGCGTCGATTTTTACTGGCAGCTACTTTCGTATTGGGTCTTGTGTGATGGGTGGAATAAGTACATACCGCTTAAATATACAAGCAGCATATATGTCCAGTATATATTCTCTGTTGTGTTTTGGAAGAAAAGATTTTATTGTATGTACCATGTAGAAAAATCTTTTGATTAGCCATATGATACTGTAGTCATGGTGTTTAAGTACTTCTAAATATCACCAAGGGAAAGAAAAGACAGGCGCAGTTTAAAACAACAGATTTGCTGATACAGTTTTATACTGCCTGCTTCTTGCTAGAGCTAAAGAAAACACTCTGCAGTAAAAGCAGCTACAGGTTTCTAGTCTCTTCTGTCAAAATCAAGAGATGCTTTGTCTTACATCTGGAAAAGGCAGACAGTTACAAAGACATGAAAAGTATGGGACTGAAGAATGAAGAGGAAACCTTGAAAAGAACCAGTATTAATGTCTCTCAGGACACCAGAAGCCATGAACAGAGCTGGGCAGAACGTATCTGAACCTGTTTGAACATGGCATAATCCTCTACCTGAGTGGGCTTAGCTATGGCTGCTGCTGAGCCTGCTGGTTGTGGCAGCCTTTAGAAACCTACTCCAGAATACACAGAAAAATTAATACAGAGTGGGAATCCCATTTCTTGGGGATTTCCAGAAGCCCCTGTTTTAATTTTTTTCTATTCATGTGCATGGATTCATATTTTTCATTAATTTAATCTGAAATACCTATAAATGATATCTTCATATATTTCCCATATAAAACACGTCTGATATTAGCAATTTTTAAGTAAGTCAGTCGTATACAAGCTATAATTCATAGAACATTATCATGCCACAGAAATGGTTACCTTTTGATCATATTACAAAATTAGTTTATTTGTTCTTGACATTTATATGGCTAGTGAGTACAGTCTCATCGTACTGGGGAAATGCAGCCAGTCCAACCAAGCCTATCTGCATAGAATACCAACATGGCATACACTTGTGCCTTTACCTACTGACAATTTAACATGCTTCTTAGAGGACATAAGCATTGCTCATCTCAACTGTCAGCAAAATACACTTCAGATGGTAAAATTCCATCATCACAGTGATCCTCCAATATAAAAGGTACAAAGAAAATGCCACTTCATTCATACATCAGCCATGCTGTGATCTGTACAGCTAATCCCACAGAATGCCATATTTCAGACAGAGCCTTAACCTTAAATGGATGTGCAAGGTTACACGACAAGAATGCAAACACCCTGCTAAGTCTTAAAGCCAGGGTATTTCTCAGGTGGTAGAACTGCAATTTAAAACTCTTACTTTTTCATTCTGATGATGACCTGGTCTGCACATGATGGATGATTCTGAGATATGTACCATTGAGAGGCATAACAAGAATGAACTCCTCTGCCCCTTTGAAAAACATGCAGTAAAAAGAGAGTTTTAGTACAATATTAGTTCTCTAATATATACAGTATGAAGAGTTCATTTCAGGAAGCTTTAAAAAGCACATTATACAGAAGATTCATTGCTGAAAAGTTGCTAAGAGGTTTCAGTAGTGCAGGCAGAAGATATAGTTACAAAATGTAAATAAAATATACTTAGTAAAATGGCAAAGGAACTCTCTGAATGAAATTCCTCCAGTGTAGCAGCCCATTCAAGGTTTATGACCACTCAAATTCCACCTAAGCCCCCAGCAGAGAATTTCAATCTTTGAGATTTCATCTAGATTTCGGTGACATGCAAAGACGTGTCCTGGAATCTGGAGACCGGAGGAATGAAAAAAGACACTTCAAGTGCATGGAATAGCTTTTAAAAATACCTTTTTCATCCACTCCCCTTGGCTAGCTTGATTGAATGGTTTAAAATTGCTTATTTAGTTAACATGCCTAGTTGCTACTGCCTGGCCATGCACTGCTAGTTTTTTTTGCAGAGAAATTAAGCCTTTTGAGCCAGAGAAACCAATGAAAAAAACCTCGAGTCTTTGCCCTGCCCAGCTCCTTTTCAGGAGTTCACCTATTTGCTTATGTCACATTTGTTTGTTCTGCAGTAAATTCAGTGCTGGGATAGTCCCTTTAGCAAGTTACTTGTATGTTTTGCCACTATCTGAAGTAGTACTTAGCCAAGGTCTCCTGGGGGAAGGCAAAACACAGACCATTTTTTAATTCCATTACCAATTTTGTAGGTAAAATGAAAAAAAAAAAGCCTTGCTTAATTGCAGAAAAAAAATTTTTTTTCAAACCTTAGCAAGGAATATTATTAACACTTTGGCATCTACACTGCTGCTAAGAAAAAAAAAATTGTAAAAGCTTAATGATCCAATCCCCTAGTCTTAACAGACTAACTTGCCCTTAGCTTTCAGGAGACAAACTGAAAAGAAGTAAAAACTGAATAAACAACTCCAGATTTTATTTATCATCTTGTCTTTCTTACTCTTTCACTGCTTCAAGACGGAATGAAGTAAAATTACAAACAAAGAATGAAATTCTTACTCAGGGGTAGAGAATGCTCCCCCTGGCCCCCAAGACCAGGCATTTTAGGCACCACAGCTGGACCGCAAAGGTCCCAGACCCACTCTGGGCCCTGGCCGGCAGCGGCCAGAGGTATTGCCACCACACAGGGGGTCTCACTTCCCTTCTTCCTCTCCCTCCTACCCTGAAAGCTACTGTGTGAGATGCTTCCCCGGAGGGTGGTGAAACCCCTGAACAGCTTCCTCAAAACCTGCTCATAAACTCAGCCCACACACAGTATGACCAAGCCACTTCCATGGGGTCCTCCACAGTGGCCAGATTTATTTGGTCATAAGGGTGTCATATAGGCTATTAATAACCAGGACGAATATAATACAGAGAAAACAGAGCTTGGGGTATTGCCCTGAATATAAAGTTTAGTAAATGTTATGGCTCCAGTAGTACTTAAGTTCAGCACTCAGACAGTTTTCGCCAAGTTACATACACTTCTTCATGTCCTATCACTACGGCATTTATTTCTCTTCCCTTTCTCCTGAGTGAATAAAAACAGAGTGAGTAGTCTCCCAGGAAGAAAAACCCAAGAAAATAAGTATCACTTGAGACATTCTTATAAGGAAGCAAGGCCATTCCAGGAATATAAATTTTCTATTGCCCTTTCTTTAGTGAGATGCCAAAGGCTGTGTCTATGCAGCTCGGTGGCTGAGCCCTCTATCTTGAGAACAGTCCTGGCATGCCTGTTAGCATGCCTACACACATGGTCATGGCCAGGGATCCAGGCTGAGCTGGAAGCTGGTAAATGAGAGCCGAAAGGTGGTAAAGATAAAAAGCAGATTCACAAACGGCTTCTCAACCACGACTTACTCTGAGATTATAATGGGAGTTCATTTCAGGGCAAAGACAAACAAGTCGGATGAAAAAACAGGAATGTGAGCTTCTCCTGTCCAGGGATGGATGGGTTTCATCTTGACAGGCTTTAGCCATCTAAAAGTCAGAGGTCTATCCTGAAATAGTTGTCTTCAATCCCTGCACTGGGAACAGTGAATAGGCACTTCCAGAGGGTGATTCTTCCCATCCCATCCTGTCCCATCCAAGATTTGTTACCCTGGGGCAGTGCTTGTCTCCCTCTGTTGTCTCTGGGGAGGGTCTAGACAACTCGGTCACTAGCCCACTCCCTCTCCAGTCTTCATTCACTTGTGCTTAATTGTGAGCAAGGTTGATGTGGTTTAGATGTGACTAGAAGGTGTGTTATGGCACTACTGTGGTCTAAAGACTATGCTGAACTGTCCTTTCAGAGGTATCTTACAGCTTCAATGCTATGTATATGTTAATCCTGCAGTGAGCTGGAGTTTGGCAGGGGCTGAAAAGAACATATTCAATGTACAGTTTTTAAATTGCACCAGAGCTTACAGAGTTCATCTGCAAACTTACTGAAATACTCATGCACAGAAAAAATAATCTGACTCCATGCACAACAGTTGTACCTCAATGGTAGGGCTGATTGTGCAAAAGGAATTACAAGGTCCAATTTAAAGATCAGTTTGTTTGGATTGGGATATTGTTTAACAATCAGATGACTTTCAAGTCAGTGAGTGCTCTGGTTTTAGTAGAGATTTTATAGACATAACTTGCATGAAAACAGGCTCTGCTGAGCTTCTCTTTCAAAAGTTTGTTGGCTTTATGCTCCTTTTACTAAAGGTCAGGAGTAGCCTCAACACCTCAGATAATATTAATGTAGGTGTTAGAGTTACTCTGATGTAAATTTTGTATAAAAATAGCTTAAAAAGGGAACAGAGATTTGTGAATTGCCTCAGGGTCACTTCAAGCATGGTTCAATAGGCAGATGCTACTGCTGTCACACTGGTCTGTAGTGCCATGGCGTCTTCTTAAAAAATGTAGGTGCAACCTGCTCCCAGTATACAGTCGCCAGGACACTCAAGACAAAATGGAGCTAGAGCGGTTGGAGGCTGTCTGAAAACCACACAAGTCAGGGACATGGGATTTATTCAATCTAGCATTAGATGTCTAAAAGCTGCACGTCTGGTTTAAACTAGTGGTCTAGCCTGCTCTGTAATCAGTTCAAAGAGGGAGGCCTCTCTGGAGTTAAGCCAGCTTAGACATTTAGGATGGGGTGCGATGAACTCCATCACATATGCCTGGGCCACCTGTTAGATGAGGTACCCAACTTTTAGATGGCTGACAGAAATCTTCCCACCAAGATAAAAGAGCATTGATTCTAGGCCAGAGACTCAGAGGTTTTACCTGCAGGTCAAAAGTGAGGGCAAGTGCAATCGTTGACACAAATGACCATCAGGATGCTAACAGGGTGCTAAGGCGGCTTCCAGATGGGGAAAGCATGGTTTTCTCCTTCTTGGAAAAAGAGTGTAACTCCCGTACATCAGCTGAAGGGTTAAAAGTCTAACTCTTGTGGAGACAAGGATAGTGGATTTTTCAAGAGGCTTAAGGACATGGAAAGGGCAGATTACCCTGTTGTCACCTTTTGCCCACTCCCTTTACCAACTGCTGACATGAAGTAGAATTTGTCTGAAGATGAGGATTAATATAATGGCTGCTCTTATTCCTCAGTACTTTTTCTGATGAAATTTGATCGCTCTTCTCCACATTCCTATTCCTCACCTGCTCTGGGAGGCAAACACAATTTTTTTTGAAAACAAAAGCAGCCCAGGCCAAAAAGCTCAGACCATATCTCACTTGAACTCTCACCAATATTTCTCTCTTTAAATACAGTTAATTCCATTACAGTCTGGTTTTGGTCACTGTGAAAATGAAATTGCTCCTAATTTTTTCAGTACTTAAGCATCTTCATTGCTTTACTTATTTATAGATATGGACTGCCCAAGACAATATGGATAATATGTAAAATGTCTTTTGTTCTGGACCAATAAGCATGGCAAAATCAATATTTTACTGAACTGCAGCATATTTGGAGGATTAATGTCATGATGCTATTGAGGACATCATTGCCTGAAATCCTTATCAAGAGTGGATAGGCTGACCCGAGGCCTGGGTCTCAGTTGTCCAGGTCTGGTCAGAGTAGGGTGGTGGGAGTGTCTTCCAACATACTCACCCAGGTGTCCTTTGTATGGGAACTGAACATCCAGGCAGGGTGGCTTGTGCATACCTTAGATTCACCTTGATATAAGTCAAACTGCAACCACAAGGTCAAACTCAGTTTGGAAGTGTTCGTGCATCCCCCAGTTTAGACATAGCCAACAATAATTAATATGTCAAATCTTTTCCTGGGCTAGAGGCTTATAAGACTGAGGTCTTATATCCAGCTTGGAAAACACTGAGGACTGTTCCTAAAAGATTGTATATTACAGAAGACATCCATGGTTCCCACACAAGCTCTTGTCTAAATCTGTATTTTAGTTTCTGTTTGTAAAAGCTTTTTTGTTGGTCTTTGCTTAAAGGTGATTTTGGAAATTATTGGTTGCCTCAAAGGTTCCATTGAGGCACAAAACCATAATGGAAACATCAAATAAAGATGAAGGAATAAATTTTCCTTAATATTTTAGTCAGAAGGCCTTCGCTGGAGTGGCTAGAATCAGTGGCTTTAACAAGAATGAACATATTTTGGAAGTGTGTTGTTGAGCAAGTTCCGGAATGAGGGATCCACACTTGCTGAACATTTTCACAAGCCAGAGAGTTTTATAGTTGTGAGGACTGTAATGTCTTACTTGTAGTTGTTTTTTTTCCCATTCATTTTATTCAGAAATTGAAAGAAAACAAAAATGTGTGACACTCCATAAAAATATCTGCGTCAAGAGCAAACAAAACTCACTCCATTAAATGCTGAAAAGCCTGTTAATACCCAAATTAAAACACATATCAAATTCATTCCCTTTAGGTGCATAAATACCTACAAAGTTATTAATCACGTGAAAACATGTATTTTCCTAACTGTTACAACATAATAACATGATTTTTTCTAGAAACATAAAAATGCAAGAAAAGTACTTTGGAACATTGTTAATATTAAAATTCATGTTATCTCAGTTAGCAAGTCAGTTAACAAGATCAAGTCTGGAAGACCTTACGCTGGTTTTATGCAACTCCTGCTGAGTTGAGTATGACTTTTGCTATTCAGAGATCAAGTAACCACCCTGTTAATTGTACTAGAGGTGTTCGAAGGGCATCAGATGGAAACATAATCTGACAGGAAAATCAGAGATGCAATAGGATGGAAACAACTGCCACCCCATTATACAGAATAGTAGCCTGCTATGCAAATGAAAGTGGCAGCTAGGAGGAAGTTTCATTACTGTCCAAACATTTTATTTTTACAGTGCTATAATAATGAGCCAGTACAAGAATGACTGTGGTTGAAAACTGAGTTAGCATGAGGCACAAAGTCAGGCCAGGAATGCACGAAAGTACATCCCTGGAGCCTGTTCACAGCAGCAGCTGCTCAGCGTGTGCTGGAGAATTCCCAGCTTTATCCGCAATTGCAGTTAGGGATCGAAGAATCCTTTTTAGCTCACATTTTTATCACTCTGCTTTTAGTGCCTGGCAGCAACATCAGAAACACCTGAACCCTCCATTACACGAGAGCGTGAAATGCAAGGCACATATGGGGTCCAGTGGCAGAAGGAATAAAGCCAGTGCTTGTATTTAGTGATGGACTCAGTTTTCTTCCTGCTTTATTGTAGGAAGTCTGGTGTTTTGCAATAAATATGAAGGGAGAGAGCCTGGGGAAAGGTGGGGAGGATAAAGAAAAAAAAAATGCAGTGCGACTGGGGAAACTGCATGTGTAGTATCAGGAGGGGTTCCAGAGCTGTGATGTTCCCCTGGGTGCTGATAGCATGCCTGCTGTGGAGTTGCTTTGATAGCCACGGTTACAGCAGGAGAGAAATATTTGAAATGAGGTGGTGGAGGCTAAAGAGGAAGAACACGTGATCCTTTGAGACTAGGGAGGAGATGCAGCTTCATAGGAGCAAAGAAAGATAGGAAGTATGGTCAGTACAGAAAAACTCACTTGTTATGGAAAAGATCTCCTGTACCACTCAAGCCCCTAACTACTGAACTGGGAGATTTTACCCAGTATAAGCAGAATTTTTTTTTTTTTCTTTCCCTGCAGCATCTTAGGTAAACTAGTGTAACCTGGTTATAAAAAAGTTTCCTTCAAAATCTCTCAATGAATCCTGCACAGGCCAGCCTGCTCTCCCGCAATAGAGCTGTTCCACTGGTGTCAGGCCGGTGGGTGTGGTGCGGAGCAGAACCTGCCCTTTCGACCTTCATGTGTTCCAGAAATAATCTGGAAAATTTGTCCTCAGCTCTGCGGTGGTTTGTAATCGAAGCCAATACATAGC
Organism: Theristicus caerulescens; assembly: GCA_020745775.1. Classification (NCBI taxonomy): domain Eukaryota; kingdom Metazoa; phylum Chordata; class Aves; order Pelecaniformes; family Threskiornithidae; genus Theristicus; species Theristicus caerulescens. The sequence continues at coordinate 112,574,434 of CM036559.1, read as the reverse complement.
AGTAACAAAAGGAAGCTGTCACGTTGATAACTCTGCACTGAATGCAAGTGTAAATGCTCTCCATCCACAAACAGCTACATTTTGGTGCCATTCATCTTCTGAATGCGTGCTTGGATTTTACTTTGGCTCTTTTGTAGATGCTTGTTTTTGCAATTTGGACAGGTGAAACCAGCAAGTATGCAATTTGTGTAAACTAAGTGGTCTGTTAAGTGAAAAAAGCTTTAAAGTGTACTGGCTACAGCTCTGATTTCCACTCCAGCAGCTCCAGCACCAGGACGGGACATGTGGATGAGTTCTTTATTTTGAAAGCAAGTTCCTTAAGAACAACAGAGTGATTTTTGAAAGGTGTGGGTATATATGAATTATGAGCTTTCTAAAAAAAATCCCACAAATAAAAAACAACCCAATGACCCAAAACCTCAGTAGCAAAAAAAAAAAGTAACCTGTGAGTGAACTTAAAGGCTGTTATATTATTTTTTTGAAAGTAAGCTGATGATCTGTATTTCAAAATGAAGACTGTTCCATGGAAGAGATCTATGGCTGGACTATTTTGCTGTGTCTTAGTGTTAAAAAACAACCCATCTGAAAATTTTCCCACTAGATATCCTGATGAAAACCAGAGTAGTGGCATAGATCCAAAGGAATCAATGGAGATACATCAATTTGTACCTACTGCAGGTTTAACTCTTGATTTGTATTCAAGAGCTTCGGCCCTTAGGACTACTGCTAAACACTCTGATTTTCTCTGTGGTATGACATATCAATACTTCTACGTAGAGAAATAGAGCAAAGAAGATGTGGGGGAGATCTGAGCACAGGAACAAATGTGTAAGTGACTTCTGCATTTATCATTGGACAATCTCATGTAACTGAGAGCTGGACTTTGTTTGCTCAGGTATCTCTACAGTTTGCTCTGTTGTGGGAAGGGAACTGTGAGGCATGATCAATGACAGCAGTGATGGCTGTGCTGGGCAGGTCACCAGCACAGCCCGGGAGAAGGTGGTTTGTCCTATGGGTAGCCCTTGCCAGTCCTGATGTCTTCTGGAGCAGAGGCGGTGAGCTCAGCTCTAATGCACTAGATAGCATGAAGGCCTGAATATTTTTGTCTGAGTGAAAACAAACAAATATTCTAAAAGCATTGGCCAAATAAGCTAATATCATCCCACATAGGATTTCTAAAGAATTCTAGCAATTCTAGAGATAAAGATAACATTAATTGGAGCACTACCAGCTAAAGCAAGCCCAACTCCTAGTAGGGGAAAGACTTATGTAATCTTGGTGGTGATAAGGACAAGCTGGGAAATGGGTGAAAGAGAAACTGCGCAACAGAATAAATTCATCCCCTCTCCCCCTCCCCCGGCAATGTGCTCCTTCTTACATCCACTCTCACAAGAGTGTATCTTTACACCAAGTGTATCTTTCTCTACTAATGGGTCATTAAAGTGGTCTGGAAAGAGGTAAAACTTTTATTTTGTAATTATTTTTACTTTGCCAGCAGATGAGGCAAACTTTGAAGAGATGATGCATCAAGTTTGTTTTAGTTATTTATACCTGATGAACAAGATCTTTATTTAGAGCTTCATACTCTCCCATGTTTTGAGGGTTATTGATGAAGCAGGGGTTCAAGACCTCTGTGGAAATAAGAATAGAGTGGGAGCTGGATGGACTGAAGGGAAATAAAGTCCCACTTCACAAGAAAGTTTTCAAAGACTAAAGCAGCACTTTAACTCATGCATCTCTTATCATGTGATGACCACAGACTGGTCTAATCAGAAAAAAACATAGCCATAGCCTTACAGGCTGCAAAATCTTCGTCCAGAATGGTACACACACACACACTGATGGCTATTTTAGTTCATGTAAACCAGGATTTAATCTCTCAGTTGCTAGGCTGGAGTCTCACCATATAGGGGTTTGGATGGCAGGACATTTTTACCACAGATCATTCTGCTGATACATTTTACAGAGTGGCTGTGAAAAGGCCATGGTTGTGTTGGCACAGCAGTGTTGCATTGTGGGACCAAAGGGTAGGTGTGGGGAGAGGCAGAAGGAGGGATGGAATAGACTGATTTTGCTTGAGAGGTGGGAACTGCTCTCTGTATTTTAAAGAGCGCTAATTACTGGGCACATTGCTTGGGAGGAAAGAAGGGACTGTCTATAAAATCATAAAGGGCAGGAGAAGGTGAAAATGGCACAGTTTGCATTTCTTATAACACAAGAAACAAATGCCACCCCTGATGGGATGATGTCTCTAAGGTAGTGGTGGCTCCCAAATTCAAGAGCATAACTTGTGGGGGTTGCACTCTACCCTTGTTTCTTAGAATTTTCCCTAGGTATTTACTCCGGGGCACTGCTGGACACCTTAACTACTGTGGCTGCTTTTATGGTCTGATGAGGCAACACAGAAGATGAGCAGCAAAAGAGTTATCAGATGGCTGCTCTTTCCTATCAGGGTGGAGATGGGGCCACTGTGCATCTCTAGACTGGAAGGATAGGACAAAGGGAGAGGTGTACTGTGGTGCACAGAGACCCAGATTTCCAAATCCATCCTTATGTACTTTAGATGTTAGTAACTGAAGTATGTGAAAAAAACATAGAAGTGGCCTAATTTCTGTATTGTGAATAAAATATCATTAATAGTTTTATTTCAAGAAGCAGGCCCTAGATCTGGAGTGAGTCCAACAGTAACAACTAATTTTGGACTCAAGTTTGAAAAGGTAACACAGGAAGAAGTGATCAAATGGTTCATTCAAGTTAGCTCAATACAGCCTCGCTTCCATTTACTAGCAATTTAATGGTATTGTGCTCATCTTTGCACATCCTTTATATTGGCTGCTGATTTTTTTTGCTTCCTATTTTTTTGGGCTCCGTAAGGTCATCCAGAATCATCTATGTGTATCTAAACGATGGCATGATATTTATTTACTGTCAGTTATTTCTTTGCCAAAATAGAAAATAGCTGTAGACTTAAAATAGATCCTTGCATTAGTCCCCATGGTCTCTTCAAACTCAAGAAGTTGGAGCCATTAATAGAGCCAAATTAAAGTGCATGTGACTGATAAAATTTAACACATACAACAGAAGTTGAGTGATACTCAGAGCCTGTAGTTTTAATGACAAAACAAACCAATAAATCATTTCAAATGATTCATACAAACATGTAATAAGAACATCTATTTACTTGTCCAAACCTTGAGAAAAGTAATTTGTTACTTTGAGCAGTGCAGTAGTTGCTGAGTGCTTTGCTCTGCCTTCAGATTATGATATATGAACCAGATTAACTGGAAATGCATTGGATGTTGTAAATGCGTCTCCTGGATTTTGACTCTCATTTGGCCTCCCAGACTGTTTGCAAGGATATTCTGATCATTAAATATGGTTATTTCTTTAGATGCTTAAGGGAATCTCAGTTCACCTGGTACTCCTAGTTGTTGGAAAGGAACTCTCTGCCCTCCAGACATCAGTTCTCACGGTAATGACCACCTGCTTTGCCACAGCCAAAGCCTGGTACAAAACCCACTTTTGTGCACAGGTGTTGCCTAATAGTAAATATGTTGTCTCTCTCCCATCTGTTTTCAGTCATGTTGTAACGACTGGGGCTTTGGCAGAAGTAATGAACTTCTGCTCCATCATAACAATAGATAAAGGGAAAAAAAAGGGGGTACAGGACTGCTTTATTTAGGTACATTATTTAGCCAGAATTTCAGGTGGAATGAAACAACTGAGGGAAAAGTCTCTCTGCCTCATCTGTTAGTGACAGACAAAACCACAGCTGCAGAGAGAACTTCATATAAACTCACCACTCCAAAATTGCTTAGGGATACTTTGAGAGTCTCTGTAAACTAGTACAAAGCAGAAATCTGATGGGTTTCAGAAATGAAATAATATTTATTTAGAAAAGGACAACTGCGCTGTAGCAAGGAATGCTGAATACTTTCTTAGAGGAGCTTAGAGACTGGCTTCTCTTTCCTGAGGATCCTCTGCTGTTAAAAAGTGCTCTTTCACAGGTGACAAGTGTTAAACAAGATGTAACATCTCTGTGTTTTCAGCCTTTGGCTGTAACTTTGCTGGACTGCAGCAAGGCTGAATGAATTCCCACAAAGGTCCTTCTGCTTGACCATGCTGTGTTTTCCACAGTCAGGGCCATACCTGTTGCTGCAATGGTTGTAGAATGCTACCCAGTGACAATGAATCCCACAGACTATTTGGTAGAGGAGAAGTGATGGTTTAAGGATGCCTTCAGCGTTCATATTGACGGGTGAGGCACAGAATACCAGACTACTAGCAAAAGCAGGCTCAGCATTTGATTTTGTTATCATTCGTACGGACACACTGTTGCTGTGATCTTCCAAGTTATGAAGATAAAGGAGATGCCTTTTCATTGCGTATAGGGAAAGCATATAGTAGTTTCAGAAACTGTAAGTGTAGGTTTAAGTCAGTGGTTTTTGCCAGCTAGGGACCGTCTCTTAAATCTCTGGTACTTACTTGTGGTACTGATGATACTTCATGAAAGATGGGTTGTACATGTCTTTAAGATGTCAATTTTAGCATTGCATCCATTAACATAGGAAGATTTGTGTTGCTTGAGGATATGACCAGCAGCTTATTCCTGCAGATGAAATTATTTGGATCCTCTGAATTGCCCTGTGCTGAAGGATACATGAAGGACTGTGTGACAGAAGGAAGTGCAGTTGGCTCTGTTAGATTACTCCTGCTTTATTTTTTTTTAACTTGCCTATTTCTGTTGCATCTTATTCTTGACAACATCCCTGAAGTATTTATGACCAAAATTCTTCGCACATGATTACTAACTCTTGAAAAGAGTCTCTTTCCCAAGAGACCTTTAGATGTCTGGCATGGTTGACCACAAAGGCAAGGCAGAAATTTCATTCAGAAATCAAAGAAAAAAGACTTGAAAGAGAAACCTAAAAGGAAAGGAAAAAGCAAGTTTGAATATGCTTTACATGGGCCTATTTAGTTCACATTTTATTTGTACTGGATACCATGAGGAACAGTACTGAACGCTGCAGTGGAGCTCCAGGGAGTTTTTTAATTCTTCCCTTGCATCCTAGAATTGATTGTTTTCTGAAAACAGGTGCCTCAGGACTCTCTGGGTAGCTCCTAGCTTTTTACCATGTCTTCCTTTGTTTTCACACTGGCAACTGTCTTATTCCCAGACCCAGAAAAGCCATATGACTTTCATTCCCTAGTGCACGAACCGACAACTGAGCTGCTCCAAATTTCAGCCTGTGTGAATATGTAGGAGCTGATTCTCTCTCCTGCCATGTGCTGCTGTGCTCTTATTTAACTTCATATGAGCTGATTTTGCTGGAGGGTGCAGGATTTTACAAAATCTCAAAGTTTACAGGCTGAGGCAGCAAGAGGCTCTGTCCTGAGTCCCCCTGCTTAGTCTGTGGTTTCACCGCCCAACCTCTCAACTTTTTCTCCTAAAAAAAATGATTGCTTTCATAAATGTGCAGTAGGCAAGATCTATTGATCTGCCTTACTCTTTTTCTTTTAAAATTGAAATATTGACTTTTCACAGTAAAATGGCACTTTCTGCCTCCCTTCCATACTCAGAGAAACAAGGCATGAGATGCCTCGTCTTAGGCTTTTGGCGGTTGGGGGAGAGAAGGGCAGAGACTGTTGAAGTCTTGTTGCATCATGTTATCTTAGAAGACAGGAAAATGAGAATTTGGCCACTGCAGTGTGTCTCCCTGTGCTGGGATGAGAAAAGGCTCAATAACTGCACTTCTGAAAGGCTGATGCAGAAGGAGGCTGGAAAGAATGCTGCAACACAGCGAGGCATGAGCTTGTTTACCTTCTCTACCTGCAGTCTGACACATGCACATGGCTAAACAGAGAATCTGTTAAATCACCCTGTCCTGACTGAGAGAGCTGTGAAATAGCAGTTGCCCTGAAAAGCACCCAGCAGAGACTTGTTGGATGTCAATATGAATGGACAGATCCATCCCCTTTACATACTGGTAGGATTTTGGAGAACACTGCTGCATTGCTTGTAAGAGATGCCGAGTCTGGCTCTACTCTAATTTGCATCAAAGTAACTCCATTGATTTTGTATGGTTTATACTTGATTTGCACCACTTGAACTCCTAGGAGGAGTTGTCTTAGGCTACTTATTTCCATGATATAAATTCAACAAATTCAAAGTCAGCTGGAACAGCCAATGTCTATTGTCACCTATTCAATTTGCATTGCCAAACCCAGAAATTTCTGCCTTTTTACTGTAAAAGAAACCCTAACAAAACTGTGTGTTTGCTGGAAACTGTAATATTAAACCCTGGATCAAATACCCAAGACTCATGTTAGTTCTGTACAGCTCTTTATAGTGGTCCCTGATGAGCTTAAAGAAAGTTAGTAAATGCTGAAGTCTATCCAGTGACTCTCTGGGAATCGTATACAACTCCTGCCTGGCAGATGGACTGTATGGAGTTAAAGCAGAAGGGGAGTTTAGAAAAGGCATCTGGTCATCAACTGGGAGCCAGCATGACATGAACTCAGATGGTGAACAGCAGAAAAGAATCTAGCCTGAAACTTACCATTTCCTTATTTTTCATCCTTTCCAGGTTAAAGACAGGGTAGAAAATGAGTAAGCCCCCTTACTGATAGGATAAATGCAGAAAAACTAATGCCTCCCCAAAAGTCTCAGTGCGGTTCTATTTATAATGAACTGAAGATCCAGAAAGCCGTGGGGTAAATCTGTTTATCTGAGGGCTCTTGCTGTACTCCACACTACAACCTGATTTGTACAATAAAATCAAGCATAGGTTGGTACTGTCCTGACAGAGCTGTGCTTGCTCTTTCCACACCTCCTGTGATTTTCTGTTGCAGAGCTAATGGCTGTTGTACTCTCTAATATAAATTAATATCACTAGTATTGTGGCTTTCAATTTATTAACAAGTAGTAAAGCACATGAGGAAATTAATTTTATGTTCAGTTTATGCATGTAACTAACTACAAGGAAAGTATAAAATAAGCTGAGAGTGATTAACAAAATTAATAACTTGATTTCATTATTTTCTGAAGCGGTAATTTGAAATTGTGGGCTAAATTTTGTCCTCAATTCTCACAGAATTCACCTTTCTCCAATTTAGGCTGGTGTAACTGAGCAGAATTTACTCACTATGTTTAAAATAGAGACAGAAATTACTCATAACCAAGGCACTTCTTCACTACTATTCAGGCTTGTTCCCTTAGCACTGTTGTTGCAGTTGTTTTTTTTCTATGGTAGCAAATAAACAAATTAACATAAATATTATTTGGTAGGATGTCCTATTTAAAGGTGTTGAGAACATGGAGAGAAAAACATTAATGATGAAAGCTGCATGAAGATCCACCTCCTGCAGACTTTGCGTCTCTGTGATTTAAGCAACCACTCTAAATTATTCTCAAGGTTTCCAGACCAATTTTGTTCAACCTTTAGTTAAAGATCACTTCTAGCAGGCAACCAGTTTTATTAATCGCTTGGGTGGTCATATAAGCCAGTGAGCTTTGTACACATGTCATGTAATAACGCTACAGTGACTGTAAAACTGCTGCACATTTTATTATACGGTGACATATAGGCAGGAGAGAAGACGTTATGGCTGTAGGCGAAGTGTATTTCTTGCAGCCTGGAGCAGCAAATGAAACTGATACTCAGGATTTAGAAAGAAAACCCCATCACTAGAGACAAAATTACAGTGTGGTGCCGCTTTTTCTTCCCACCAGTGTTTTTGCAGGGAGATCCGCAGTGCAGCCTGCAATTCCAGTCCATGAGGGCTAAAAATAGGCACCTGGTGCTCCTTGGTTGCAGCGCTTCACATCATGCGAGCACAGGGGTGCTGGGGGACTGCGGTAAGGCCCCCCCATGATTAGCAAGCTGCACCAAGAGGCTGGCACTCTTGCAGGAAAAAAATATCTTGCTCATGAATTTCAGGAGTGAGGGTGCTCCTTCAGGCAGCCCTTCGCCTTCCCGCTGCCCCCAGCATGAATGGGGACCTGGGGGGGCAGCTGGGGCAGGCACAGGGCTGCCAGGGCGGCAGTGGCTCTGGAGGGGCAGCGTGTTTGTCTGCATTTCCCTCCAGTTGTGCCTGCCCTGGCGCTGGTACTGCCGCCTCGGGAGCAAATTGTTGGGTGCGCTCAGTGCAGCTGGCCCTCGCCTGATGTCAGCCCGCGTGTACCGGCTATAGATGGGTGAAGTAAAAACAGCCCCTGCTTTCCTGTTTATGCACTCAGGCTTCCTCCGAGAAGTTCCTGAATAAAAACAGCCGGGCTTGACAAAATAGCCTTTCTATTTATTGCGTTGGGAGAGAGCATGGTGATGGTGGAAAGCGGCCGGGTTGACCTAAATCGCCTACTCGCAGCTGTGGGCGGTGTGACACAGGGTGGCTTTGCAGAAGGGGCCTGCTCATGGCCTGGCTGGTGCCCTGGCCCCTGGGTCCAGGGGCAGCCCGTGCCCTGCCACACTCCACCGCACCTACACCCCCCCTCCGTGGGAGACCAGGAAAGAGAAAAAGGTCATTTTACTGGCTTTGTGGCATCTCAGGCTCCTTTCTTCTACCCTGAAGGATTCTTTCCCCCAGTCCTTCCCAGTTAGGCTGTTAAACTGGATTTTGTCTGCAAGAGCAGTGAAGAAGGAGGAGTGTTTTCAAATATGACTAGAGAGACATTTCTATAGATAGGAAGGATGTTATATCCTGTATCTTAATAGTCTTTGGGGTCCTGGCTATGACAACTGCTGCTCCCTAGTGCACTATGAGTAATGGGACATAAAATATTCTTAGAGCCATGGGCACATGATAACTGCAGTTGCAAGGGACCTTGGAGGTTGTCCAGGCAATGCTCCTGCTCAAATCAGGGCTAACGAGGACACAAGGAAATGGAAGGAAGCTGCATCAGAGGAAGTTCAGACTGGACATTAGGAAAAGGTTCTTCACTGAGAAGGTGGTCAGTCACTGGAACAGGCTCCCCAGGGAAGTGGTCATGGCACCAAGCCTGTCAGAGTTCAAGGAGCATCTGGACGACGCTCTTAGTCATATGGTTTAGTTATAGGTAGTCCTGCGAGGAGCAGGGAGTTGGACTTGATGATCCTTATGGGTCCCTTCCAAATTGAGATATTCTATGATTCTGTGATTCTAATTTATAGCTAGATATGATTGCTTGGAGTCCGGATGCATTTTGAATACCTCAAGGGATGAGTTGCCACCACCTATCTGAGCCCCTGTTTCAGTGTTGTACCACCCTCACCAGCTCTCGTCAAATTTTCCCTTGTTACAGCCAGTTACTGCTGCTTCTTGTCCCTTCCTGTCTCCCTCTGAGAAGACTGTGAGTCTGTCTTCTCTAAAACCTCTCTCTAGGTGGTTCAAGACAGCAATCAGACCCCTCTTTAGTCTTCTCCAGGCTGAAAAACTCACCTCCTTCAGTCTCTCCTCAAACATCAGCTGCTCCAGCCCCCTGACCTCTGCTGGAGATATTCCCAGCTTGCCAAAATCTCTTTCATACTGCGGAGTCCCCAGGTGGGCTCAGTACTCCAGATGGAGCCACACAAATGCCATATAGAGTGGCTAACCTCTTCCCTCAGTCTTCTCGCTACCATCTTGCTAATGTAGCCAATGCATGGTTAGTCTTTGAAGGGTGCACTGCTTGCTCATATTTAACTTGTTGTCCAAGACCAGCCCAGTCCTTTCTTGCAGAGCTGCTGTCCTCAGTCTCTTCTCCTGCATCAGGTTTATTCTTCCCAGGTACAACACTTTGCATTTGTCTGTCACATTTTGTGAAGTTCTTGTTGGCCTGCTCCTCCAGCCTGCTGAGCCCCCTCTAACAGCAGCCCGGCTGTTCTCCAGTGTATCAACTGTTCCCCATCCAAATTGATGTCAGCCTGCTGATGGTGCAGTTCATGCCATTGCCCAAGTTGTTGAAGATGGTAGACAATATCAGCCCTGGTATCAATATCTGAGGAACATTGCTCTTAAACAGTTATTACTTCAAAGTGTTGACTGTTGCTCTCTGAGCCCACCACTCTAGTAAGTCTTTCACCCATCTTGGAATTTGCCCATGGTCCATGTCTCCCCGGTTTGTCTCTACGGGTGCTATGGGAGACCATGTCAAAAGCGCTGCCAAAGTTGAGGCAAATGGCATGTGCTGCTCGCCATTTGTCCACAAAACCAGTCATCCTATTGTAGAGGGCAATTGGGTTGGCCAGGCACAGTTTGTCCTTGGTAAATCTATGCTGGTTGTTCCCAGTCACCTTCCTTACTGAAAATGGCTTCTGTGAGGATTTCTCTGTAATCTTTACAGGGACTAACGTGATGCTGACTATTCCCCTCCTCCTCCTCCATTTTTTTGAAGTTATGTTTGCCTGACTGTCATGTTCTTCATATGTAGGAACTCTCAATTTTTAGTAGTCTGGACTAAGATGTAAATATGAGGACTAGAACTTAAGGGATCCATTAACTATTCCTTAGAGTCATCCACATTCACTAAAAACTGTTATTTCTGATTTTTGGGTGTTCGGTGAGATACAACTATATGTAGATGACAGATAGTCTTCCATTTCTTAACTTACCAGAGGCAGGACAGCATCAGAGGAGTGGAAAAAATTGAGAAGAATAATATAGGACAAAATTAATGACTATATCTGAAAATCAGATTACAGTTGCTTAAAACTGTACACCCCAAATGAGGTCTCTAACTATTAAAGCAGTTAAATATGTGTTCAAGTTTAAGAGTTTGTGCAGTGCAGCTGATTTAAAATTAAACACTTACTAAGGCATTTGCTGGATCAAGACTTTAAACTAAAAACATGGGTCTAATTTTGTAAATCAGAGCCTCACACATGCAGAAGGCCAGCCAAAAAATCAAAACTCTCTGCCATTTTAACAGGACCAATACTATTGAAAGAACTTAGTAATAGGTCCATTTTAGTGTATATGGGCCAATCAGTAGAGGGAAACAACATGCTCACTCGTTTACAGGAAGTCAGGTGGTCAGTTAGAAGAAACAAGCTTTTTTTTGATATATCTGGACTGAGAAAAAAAAGAAAAAAAGAGTTCTTCTGCCTGTTCTATCTTAGGTTAAAGTGTGAAAAAACTTCTGCAGTGCTGCCAGTTTTGACAAATCAATTTCAAATGTGTATAAGGTAGCACAGGACATGGTGTCCCCACATGATCAGATGGTCATCCAGTGGGCCAGAGCTAATTGCACAGTTGAGTCAAATCAATTAAAAAGTGAGAAACATTTATGGAAAAAAATATCCTTGTAAATCTTTTTTTTTCATCTCATTGCTGGATTTCACTGTTCATTTGCTGTTGTTCCAGGCATAAGTCATTTGGCTTACACACACGTCTGGCCCACATTCCTGCAAGAGGTCTGCATTTAAAATGATGAGAGAGTCCATCAAAAGAAAAAGAGGGAGATGTGAAGAGAAGATTCTTGGAAATTTGACAGTTCTTGCCAAGGATTTTTCTGAAGACTGGAAAAAACAACAGGACTGGGACCAGCTATCTGTGGGGTAAGGGAGCTTTTAGTGTTGATGTCTTCCATTCCACAGAAAGACACAGATTCTGACCCATTAATCTCTGGTGGGGTCAGCAAGGTCTCCTGTTGTTCACAGTGCATCGGCAGTTAAAAATATTCTCAAAACATTTCAATAGGATACTTTTTTGTAAAAGGGAAAAATGGCATGAGCATATGCTTTTTGAGAGCTCCATCCGAAACTTTTTTAAAAAATGCCATCTGACAAATAAAAATATTTTTAGCACAGCCTGATATTTATTAAAACCTTAAGAAGTTGAACAAGGTATCATGAGTATAAAGTTGAGAGTTGACAAAAAGCTGAAAATCTTTCTAGTTGTAACACATGGAGACACTGAAGCTGCTACTAAATCTTACAGGGTATTTATTAGCAAAAATGTTAACAAAGCTAGACAGCCTGTGACAATGGGCTCTGATTTAAGGAAGAAATGACTTGGAGCTATGGTAAAAAGAAGTTTGTCGACACCTTGGCCTCTTCATTTCACGGAGACTATAAAATTTCACCTCTCTGCAGGTAAAGAACACCCCTTACCTGGCTGTCAAAAATAAGAAGGCAGTGGCCTTGCACAGACAATTTAGCCCCACAATGGCAAAGATGGATGATTTCTCTTCTATGCCTGAGAAGAGGAACTGTAAGGAACACTGCTGGTCCCATGTGTTCAAATGATATGGATCAGGCTCTCTGAAATCATCAATAATCCAGACTGTCGCCATTTAGAATTTTGAGCTTTCAGAGTCTTTTCAAGCTTCTGCCAGTAGTTACAAGGTTTGGATACTTTCAGTGAGGTTTTCCTGCATTCACAGCATTCACAGTATTTTAGGAGCTCTGGTAGCTTTGAAGGAAAACACCAAATATTGCAGTATTTATGATGAAAGTGTGCCAGTTGGCACAACTGGGCCCTGTCAGTCTCAAGTAGCACAGTATCATCCCCAAGATGCTCTCTGCCATTAATATCACCATGCAGGTGATAATTAGTTTTGCTCATAGGTTCTGTCAATTTAGCAAATGTTTATTCACGCTGAAAGGTGTTTTACTGGCAGAGAGTTCCTAATTCAGATTAATCTCAATTTTCTATCATTTTTAGCAAGTTTTGAGTAATTGTATCCTCAGAACCACAATTATTCCTTTAAAAAGTCATATATGTACAGGTCCAACAGAGCACCAGATATCTTACAGACAGGACTCCAGAAGGTGTCTGCTAATCTTTTCCTGTTATTTTCTTGATCCTGCAGTGTCTTGTACTGCTGAGGAAACGAGACAGTGAGCCAAAGCCAGCTCCCCAGGGAGCTGCCAGAAAAGATGCTTTGTCCCTGGACTGTGAAGATGATTTTTCATTTCCTGCTACTGTTAAAAAATTTATATCTTTTCACGGACTTCTTGTTGAGCCTTCTCTTTTTAGTCAATAATCACAATGTGAACAAATCAGGCATGCACAATAAGGTGCAGATAATTGTGTGTGCTTACTGTATGCAGCATGGCAGGCATAGCTTTAGCCCGGCTGCGTTTGTCTCACAGAGTTTGGGTGGCCTCTCCAGTGCAGAAGGCAATGAGGGACATCTGAGGACTAAGCTGTTTGACACAGAATCACAAATTCACACCATCACAGAGTGGTTGAGGTTTGATGGGAGCTCTAGAGATCACCTAGTCCAACTCCTCTGCTCAGAGCAGGGTCACCTACAGCAGGCTGCCCAGGACTGTGTCCAGTTGGGTTTTGGATATCTCCAAGGATGGAGACTCCATAACCTTTCCAGGAAACCACTCTGTGCAAATGTTTGACCACTCTTACAATAATAAAACTTTTTCTCATGTTTAAGTGAAATTTCCTGTATTTCAGTTTGTGTCCATTGCCCCTGTCCTTTCACTGGATACCACTGAGAAGAGCCTGGCTCCATCTGCTTTACCTCCCCTCCTTATCAGGTAAAGATTGATAAGCTCCCCTGAGTTTTCTCTTTTCTAGGCTAAACAGTCCGCTTTTCCATCCTCTCCTTGTATGACAGATGCTCCCGTGCCTTAATCATCTTTGCGGTCCTTCATTGGAGTCACTCCAGTATGTAAGGGACCCTTTTGTACTGGGAGCCCGCACCTGGATCCAGCACTCCAGATGTGTCTCGCCTGTGCTGAGAGGAGGGGAAGAATCACCTCCCTCAGCCTGCTGGCAACATTTTCCTAATGCAGCACAAGGTGCCACTGGCTTCAAGGACACATTGCCAGTTCATGTTCAACTTGGTGTCCACCAGGACCCCCAGGTCTTTTTCTGCAAAGCTGCTTTCCAGCTGGCCAGACACCAGCTTGTCCTGGGGCATGGGGTTATTCCTTTGGCAATTCTCTTTGTTGAACTTCATGAGACGCCTATCGGCCCATTTCTCCACCCTGCCAAGATCCCTCTGAATGGCAGCATGCTCATCTCGTGTATCAGCCACTCCTCCCAGTTTTGTATTGTCTGCAAACTTACTGAGGGTGCATTCTGTCCCATTATCCAGGTCAATAATGAAGATGCTAAACAGTATTGGCCTCAATACCAGCCCCTGAGGTACTCCACTAACGACTAGCCTCCATCTGAACTTCATGCCACTGATCACAAACCTTTGAGCATGGCAGTTCAGTCAGTTTTCCATCCATCTCACTATCCACTTATCTAGCCAGTACTTCAGTTCGTCAATGAGGATGTTATGTGAGACAGTGTTGAAACCCTTGCTAAAATCAAGATAAACAACATCCACTGCTTTCCCCTTATCCATCAAGCTAGTCATTTCATCATACAAGGCTATCAGGTTGGTCAGGCATGTTTTCCCCTTTGTAAATCCATGCTGACTACTTCCAATCACCTTCTTGTCCTTCATGTTTGTAAATGGCTTCCAGAAGGATTTGATCCTTCATCTTCCCAGGGGCTGAGGTGAGGCTGACTGGCCTGTAGTTTCACAGATCCTCCTTCTTGCCCTTCTTGAAGATAGAAGTGACATTTGCTCTCTTCCAGTCATCAGGAACTTCTGCTGATTGTCATGATCTTTCAAAGATAATTGAGATTGGCCTTGCAATGACATTGGCTAGCTCCCTCAGCACTTGTGTGTGTGTCCTATCAAGTCTTAGGGGCTTGTTTATATCCAATTTGCTTAAATGTTCCCTAACCTGATCCTTCTCTGCTGAGGGTAAGTCTTCCTTGTTCCAGACTTTCCCTCTGGTCTCAGGGTCTGGGATTGCTGAAGGCTGCTCTTACCAGTAAAGATGAAGGTGAAGAAGTCATTGAGAACCTCCATGTCCTTTGTCTCCAGGTGTCCGGCCCCTTCAGTAGCAGGCCCACATTTTCCCTAGTCTTCCTTTAGCTGCTCATATACCTGTAAAAGCCTTTCTTGTCACCCTTTACGTCCCTCCTCAGATTCAACTTCTGGTGGTCTTTGGCTTCCAAAACCCTGTTCCTGCATACTCAGACAGTGTCTCTGTAATCCTCCCAGGTCACCTGCCATGGCTTCCACCTCTTGTATGCTTATGCACAGTGACAATTCATGCCTCCACCCCTCCCTTCTATTCCCTGGGGCTTGGCAGAGAGATAGCATGGCCACCGCCAGAATTGCTCAACCAAAGATGTAAATGGTTTGGCTGTATTATAAGGCACTTATCTTTAGGTGCCTACCCCACACTGCAGCTAACAATTGAGTTTTGACGTCTTGGGTAAAATGACTGCAGTTCCCATCAATGACTAAGCACTGGATCCCGTCTTCGCTAGCTCAAAGTCAGAATCTGAATTACTGTGTAAAGGATGCTCTTTTCCCAAGCTGAGAGCCTGAATTCCAGATTTAAGCCCCAAACACATTTTCAGAACTTGGCAATAAACCCCCCTGGGAAAGATGGGTATAATGGAGCAGTGAGACAGCCTTAACCGTGCCAGAGATATTGAACAAAACTGGCATGAAGAGGACATGAAGCATGTGAATATTCCAGAGGCAATACTAATGCTGTTGCTGCTCATTGTCTTTTGATACATCTTTGTTAAACTTTGAATAGCCTGTGATTTTGCTGGCAGTGAAGTCTTGTCTTATTAGAACAAAAGGAACATATCCTGTATTGGTGCTGTTCACGTTTTGGAGAGTCTCAGGTTTTTCCTTCACCAGCTTCCTTCAGAAATAGGAAGCTATGCAACAAATTGTCTGAACAGCAGTTATGACATTATCAATCTATTACTATGCTTGTTGATTCTGGACTTGTTACTAACAAGGTCATTATTGTGAGCATTTCTACAATGCCGTGCAAAACCTAACCCATTCAACTCCACAGAAGCAATCAGAACAATAGACTCGTTAATACCTTCTATTGTATTAGTTTGGGAAAAGTTGTCATTTTAATGCAGGCAAAGAGGCCTCAGACGCAAAATGGACCAACCAGATATGGGCAAGTCAGCGTAGAGAAAAGCATGAAATAATAAAGCAGGGAAGTCGGGGCACAGGTGACTTCATTTCCATGTCTGCACCCCATCTCATGAGTTGCCTGAGCACCGTGGCACCCTCCGTGGCAATAAGGTAGGGAGAGAAGCAGTGACTACCAGGTGGCCCCAATGACTCCAGCCGGCTGGTTGCCAGAGTGCCTTCTGCAGCTCCTGCTGCCACTTCAATTGCTGCCATCTAGTGTCACCTTGTGGGAGGAAAAACAGCAAAGGTGGTGCCTGTTTCACTACGATGAGGTCAGAGAAAACGCTCCCCTTTTGCCTTGAGAAGTAAACTAACTAGAAAGTGTGATTTCAGCCATGGGACAGGCTAGCTTCACACAGCTCTTACCTCTGTTTTACCTGCTAGCTCAAAGGCTGGAGCAGTTATCCAGGAGCCTCGGGCTATAGACACTCTTTTTTCCTAAAGGGATTTGAACCCACATTGTCTGTCTCCCATGAAAGTGCCCTCAGTAATAGAATAAGCACTTTCTGCTTCTAACCTGTTTCTGATGCTTGTCCTGCCATATCTGATCACATCTTTGCCACTTCTACAGATGCTACAACAGCGGCTTGGATTGCTGTCTTGGTTCTGCGTTGTGCCAGTGATTTGCATCATGACTAAAATGGGTGTTTTTACAAGCTTCCTGAGGCGGGCAGGACTTCTGGTGCCCTCTTTCTCCTGCAGTGCTCCAGAACTGGGACGGGATCAATCGAGTTCTTGCAGTATTGATAGGGTAATTGATTTGCTCACTCTTGGTATCCAGTTACCAGTAACATGCAGGAACATATTATAATGAAAGAGTTCTCTGAAACAATTAGATGAGATCCTGTATATGCTCTAATTATCTTAAGAAACAGCCCACTCACTTGATAATAGTATTTTTTTCCATTAGAATGAGATTTTCAAAGACTATTTCTTTTTACTGACCACAGAATCCTGGTGAAGAATACCCACTTACAGGGAAAATCTGTAGGGTTTTTCCTAATGGATACAATGCGGTTTTAGGGCACAGCCATGGTTCCTCAGGCATTATTTCTTTGACTGGAATTTTTTAGGAACAGGGATCCTGTGTGTGCTATATATATATCTATATGTGTATTAGCTAGGATATTAGCAGAACTATTCAAGCACAAGTAAATATGGGAATGTTATGTTGAAAATCTCAGTTATTTCTAATTGATGAAAATACCCTGGTGTTTATACAAAGCTACACA
Source organism: Theristicus caerulescens (assembly GCA_020745775.1). Taxonomy (NCBI): domain Eukaryota; kingdom Metazoa; phylum Chordata; class Aves; order Pelecaniformes; family Threskiornithidae; genus Theristicus; species Theristicus caerulescens. The sequence goes on along the minus strand of CM036559.1, from coordinate 112,557,265 downwards.
GTGACTCACAATGAAATGAAGTCAGCAAAATACCAGACGTTTTTACATCCAAAACAGAGACAAGTGCCATATGTTCATAAAATACTTTTCTCCTTAGTAAATGTTTATGAAGAAAATGAATGGATAATTTCCAAAAAGAGAAACTTGTGTAATATTATTTTCAGATAATGGAAGTATTTTTCCTTTAAGATTTTTTCTTTTCATTTACTTATTTTCATTTTAAATCAGGTGACACATGAAGGTATCTACAATACCAATCATAGATATATCTTCATTGTGCCTTGGTGCCTGACTCACAGCAAAAAATATGGGAAAACTTTTTTCCCTGCAGACCAGAAACCCCTGACTGTTACTATTTGATGGGTCCAGGATCTGATGCCTTTGGTCAGACTGAACTGTACCTAGTAGATGTTGAGCCTGGTGGAACCTGATGTGAAAGACACTTCTCGCCTCAAAACTTGGTCTTGAAAGGTACTGAGTTCAGTTGGAACTGAGCCCTCTAAGGAGATGGTAAGAGGTACTGTTTCTCCTTCAATTATGTGGGAATTGGGTAGAAGCAGATTTAGTCCTGATACTAAATATTCTCTTACTAAGCTTTTCTTCACTAACTGGAATAAGTTTTTCTGCTTCAATTGCTTATGGATCTTCTAGTAATGAGGATACTAAGCTGTTGATTAATGTTGAAAATATGAACCAGAGGATGGGGCATTTGATAGAGCAAAACAGATACTATAGGTAGGTAGCAAGAGTTTGCTTTCTTTTACAATATAAGGACAAGGAATCATTAAATGAAACTAGTAGGGGCAGTTTCAAAGCAAACAATAGAAGACGGTTTCATTGAGAAATACAGTTAAGCCATGGAACTCCTTGCTGAAAAATACCATGACTGTTAAAGGTTTACATGGGTTCAAATACAATTGAGCATGTTCATGGGAGAAAAAGATCTACCAAGAGCCATTAAATAGATAGATATGTTTCCAGCCAAGAAAATCCCAGCTGCAAGTTGCTGACATCTAGAGAGGATGAGGGCTTACTCCACGCTTGCCTTGTTCTTGTACTCGCCCCTATGCATCAGTTGCTGGAACTGGACAATAGACTGGATTGACCTGTGGTGTGAATCAGTATATCTGTTCTTAGGTAGTGTAGCTACATGTTTGAACTTTGTCTTCCTGCCAATAAAGATGACAAAAAGCAGCTTTCGCACTCCAGGTAGCAGGAGAGATGCAGAATGTAAAGAGTGCAATTTGATGTGGAATATGAGTGCAATATGATAGCCATCCTGGGAAATAAGACAATGGGAACAAACGACATTTTTATTGCATCTAACTGGGAGAAGAATTATTCATTTGACTAAGTTGTAGGCCTTCGGGTTCTATGATAATACGTTGCCTATTCCTGTATGCAAAAAGAAAGCCACAGAAAAAAACCTAGCCATCTGGGTTCATCCAGATTCATTGCTGGCTTTGAGAATTAATTTTACATGGTGCCTAGCTTCACAACCAGCTATCATAGATAATCATATTATTAAAATTTTTATTTGTTTTGATGGTACTTCAACCAACCATTAAGCTTGTTTCTTTTCTTTGTCTTGACTATATTTTTGACATTTGCAACATCCTAGTTTTCTTATGTCACTGTTCATTTGGGCCAATATAAAACATCCTCAGTTATTCTCTAATATTTGAATGATTCCAGTTGATTTTGTGTGTGAGGGTGAGGGGTGAGTTTAATACCCTTTCCTGTTACACTGGAGAATTTGCTGTCCTGGAGCCTCTACACAAAGTCACATCTAATATTCAGAGCTCCTCCTTTAGCTGATAACGGGGTAGGAAGTGTGCCTTGTGGGTTGCCCTATACTAATTGTCTGATAATTTACCATGGTCTCAGTGGTAGTTCTGGCAACCACAATCCATGTTTTGCTTGCAAACAGGTTTTTCTTAATCAGATGAGGAGGTATACAATCTACCTTTAGCTTTGTTTCACAAACTTGAGGGACCATGTCTGCAATCAGTAGATCTTTCATGTTTTTATTGCTTTTGTAAATTTGTATGCTGAAATTTAGTTTTCATATTTGTGAGACAGGAAAAGACAATGTTTATCTAGCCCCTTTTGTTAGCTAGAGCTGATGATAAGCCATTCACAGTCAGCTGACCTTCTATCTGCCAATCCAATCTTTTGATTCTTTGATATGAATCCAATATTCAACAAGAGAGTGCTGGCCTTCACGTTTCCAGGTCTCAAACTTTAAATGCTGATCCCCAGTCTTTACTGGTCTAGACCTAGATCTATTCTGGAGTAGTCTTTGAGACTACTGTGTTGGTACTTCAGACCCAGAGATTCTTTAACTCTTGCAGTTTCTCAAAGTTGTTGTACATCCCATTGCCACGGGGCTGCTGGCAGGACAGCCCTAGCAGGTTGCTGGTCCTTGCTGCCGGATGAAGCTCTCCGTTCCAAGAACTGCTTCAGCCTTTCACTCTCTGTCGATCACAACCCTCTTTGCCATCACCCTGTAACCTTTTTGAGTGTGCACTGCAGGGAGCAAGAGCTATTCCCTTTCCTGGCAGTTTTCCTTTTGGTCTGTCTTTTCTAATGTATTTATATAAATCTTTAATTCATGTATTCCCACAATGCAGAATAGCTCACTATTGCAAGCTTTGAATTTCACCTGTTTAACTTGTGGGTTTTCTTGCAGTGCTAATGAAATGTTTTCTAGCATTCTTTTTAGCATATGCACTTTTTTAAAGCTTGATTTTAATAGAAGTAATTTTTTGATTGTAGTTTTTACCATTTTTGCTGGTAGTTCTGCTGTTATCCTGTTGTATCCATATCGTACATGCTCAGCTAGGACTGTATGTGTGTAGAAAGCTATAATCTTTTGCTATTCTTGTAGCTTGTTCTGAATGCCAAGCATTATCTTAATTTCCCATATTTGCCACCATAAGCAATTCCACATACAGCTTTTTTGTGGGGTTGGAGAGAGCAGTACCTGCTGTTTCAGCATGTCACAGCACATAAGCTACTCTTCAGTAGGTGTTTCTGCACATGCTCTTACCCTGTGGAATACAAAAAGTAATCCAAGTGTTTACTCTGTGTAGCCAAAAGCAGCCTTTGCATGTCCCATAGCACAGCTGCCATGGTATAGCTTAGCCAATGGTGGGCTGGGTATGCTCCCTTGCAGAGCCTCCTGAAAAAGTAACAACTCTAAAGCAATTTCTTAAGCTATCTACAGACTAATTTTGTCTCCTGTCTGGCCAGGATAACAAGTACCACCTCACTTCAAAGAAGGCTGCTTACTCAGTCTTCATTTCAAGCACAGGGGAAATAGGACAAGCCAGGCTGAGGAACAAAAAGCCTGTGCCCTACCTTGGATCATGCAGCAGCCACCACCACCTACATTTAACATGGAAGAAAGAGATTTTCTATCCCAAGATAACCCCATGGTACCCACACTATGCACATACAGCTCCTCCTACTCCGTCTGGACCTGAATTAAGTGTATTGGTGAGGACCAAGTCCAGCTCATTATAAAATGGGGTCAGTGGGTCTACCAGGTCCCTAATGGCTCCATTACAGGGCTAAGGGCTGCCCTTGCTCCATACATTTGTACTTTCTTGGTGTACATTAAGCTCAGCAGAGTCTTGCGGTAAAAGCAAAGGAATCACAATGGCATGGAGAAAAAGAGAGGCTGTTTTCACAAGGGTTCTGCAAACCCTGTTTGAACCCTGTGTACTACCTGAATAAAAAATCCACGTTCAACTAAAGGGAATATGAGAAAGGAAAATAGTCCCCTGACTTGTTTCAACTTGGTATCTGCCTTCCTACCTTTGGTATGGGAATATGTGGTGCTGTGGTGTTGGGAAATAAACAGATCTAGCTGGAAGCAACAGATCTGCTTCTTTAGTCTCACAGCACAGCAACACTTGAATAAACACAAAATGTCCCTGGGAAGAGCCCTCCCGAAGTTACTGCCAAGTGACAGACGGATGAGTTGAAAGGTTGCAACAAGGGAGAGGAACAGAAGGGCATGTTCATTAATGCAGAATACACGGAGAGAGCAGGGAGAGCCAGTCCTTGAGGAGGCAGAAGGAAGACTTGATACTTTCTCAGCAACTGAGTACTGCCACTGGGAAATATGGTAGTATGGTAGCAGGATGCTTTTCTGTTTTTTTTTCCTAGTTAGAGAGATTTCCCTGAAGATTGGTAGAGGAGGGAGTAGTCAGAGCTTTGGCAGGTGTCTGTAAGCCCATATAATGTTTTCAACTCTATGTTGTACTGAGAGGAGGGGAATTTTAAAAGCCTACCACATTACCCCATCCTTTCTACATGTCTTGTGCTTGCTGTAGATATGAGGTAGGAATCACCTCACTCAGGTATGTCACTGGAACTCATACAACATCAGGTATTTTTTTTTGTGGCAATTGTTGCTATTTCCCATTATTAGTTAGTAAAATAATTTTAAGTCCTAGGCCCACACTAGAAGGAAACTACAGAGAGGGTATGCAAAGTAACTGAAGGTAAGTCTCTTATTAATTTCAGAGAGAGCTAGGGTGAGGCCAGATCCTGTGTTGCAGGTAGCACTCCTGGATGGCAGTCAGTGAGAAATCAGCCTTGGAGATTTTATCTGAGATGGCAGTATAACAACAAGTGAAAGAGCTTCTGAAGCAAGAGCTTGTGAAAGAGAAAGATGCTTCTTTTCACTTCCACTGGTAATTTTGTATCCAGCTAACTAGCTAAACTTGCTCAGTTTTCATATTCTGCGAGTACCATATTGCAGCTCTTTGCCCTGAAAAGCAAGGTGTCCTTATGCTGCAGGTCCAAGACTTGCACAGCAGTTATATGCTTGGCTAAATGAAGGTACTGTAATCCTCTCTGAGTATTAGAGATCTTGGACTGCTCCAGGTCATGGAAAGCCCATTGTTTTAAATGTAAGCAAACCCAGATGGCCTGGATGTGTCAGCCCAGCCAGGATGGGCTCTGAAACTACTTGCTCTCTTTCTAAGGTAAGTACTACATATCTCCTCTTCCTTCAATGTGTGCTTCCTGTCACTAGCCCCATCCTCTGATTTGCTTCATCTGAGGGCTTCAGAAGGAGTCATCAGGAGGCAACCATGTTCCTCTTCCCATGGGGTCTGCTCAGGAGGGATATTCCCCCACTTGATGCTTTGGAGGCTTCTTCAGGTTCCAAATTTTTTCTGTGTTTTAAACAGGTCAAAAAGGACCTCATCACAAGTTAACAGCAGTGTTCCCTGTTGACCCTTACAGCACTCCCACTCTGTCTGGAGCATGCAAGCAGAGGAGGCAGAAGCTAGCACAGGACCTCCATGGTCTACAGGCGACTTTAACCCTGTTCAGTTACACCAATTTGTAAGAATCTGCAAACTTGTGAAAAAACTCTGATTTTTTGCTTCTAGAGGTGAAACATTTGATACCTCTGAAGATACTGAATGACCAATATATACAAATTTCTGACATTTGCTTGCCCTTTTCTTTTTTTAAAAGATATAAATCTACTCTCTTACTATATATAGATACTTTATTGGAATCCGGAAGGTGATTCTTGTCATTGAGATTTGTGTCTATGGTTGAGCTGGGGGAAGAGGAAGGAAATTTTGCTCAAAGATAAGAGGGTGAAAAAGGCTCTCTGCTTTTCAAGTAGTGCTTGACCAAATCCAGAAAGTTTCTTTTAACCCAAAAGGTGTCCATGATTTCACAGTAGTTTCCTTCTGCATTACTGAAGGTCATTTTCTAAGACACAATGTTTAATGAATAAAGTGGCTCATTGAGGGAGAAGACAAATGTGATCTGCAATCACTAAAGAATCTCAATGGTCATCAACAGATTTTACTGACCTTGTGGCAGTAGTTTGGGAATAGTTTGCCTCTACAATATAGACTTGCCCATACACCATGATGCTACTTTAACATCAGAAAGGATTCATGGCTACAAAATGCTAAGGGAGCTGCACTGAGTTACATACAGAACAGAAACCTCAATACAAGATGTCCTAGGCTAAAAGTCTTGCGCAACTGGCATGCAAGTACAAGGGTGGGTTATGAGGCAAGCATTGCTGCTAATATGAAAACATGGTGTGTTGCAATAGCAGGAACAGGTGCTTCCAAATAAATTTCATCTCCTATCAAAAAGTAATTTGTTATGATGCAAATAGCTGATAGATCTCAGACAACTTTAATATACAGCTAAAGACATATGGCCTTAAAAGTAAAATACAGCTGCATGCCATCAGGAATTAGACACAGTTCCCTGTGCAAATGGATCAAATCACACAACATCAGCATGGAGCTGTGGCACGACACTGAGTTGAGAGAGAATTCCAGAGGAGTGGTATGAAATCCTGCAAACCTCCAGGTCTCTATGAATAAAAGATGAAAAATTGCTCACCAAGCAAAGATAGCCATTATGTTGAAAATTTTAGCAGCAATTTGATTGCTTGCAATCATAGAGAGCACGTAGAGCTAGAAGACATTATATTATTCAGCCCATCTGGGACACTCTACTTAGATACAGAATGCTTAAAATAAACCCTTCAGGGGTTAAGAGAACACTGAGAAAACTTACCTTTTGAGAAAAGTAATACCTGGCCTAGAAAACTTGAAAATGCCCCAAAAAGACAAAACATTTATATGTCATGTTCCCTAAAATGTTTGTTTAAAGCTTGTTTTAATTTTAAACCCTTTGATCCTAGCAAAGATTTAGTTACCCATCTGGAATTAGGTATTTAGACATTTACTTAAGAAGTACATAGCTCCTTCTAGCTTTTGGAATCATCCTCTGTACCAGTCTTGTCCTATGGCATTTTCCATCCAGGTGTGGGTAAAGGGGCTTGGAATTCTGAACATCTTGCCACTGAACATAGCAAGATAAACCCAGATGAATGCAAAATTCTCTAGGTGCCCAATTATAAAGTGCCTATATGTCCATCTTGTGCCAGAACTTCCTCTGTGAAATGCTTCCACAGAAACACCAGGAGCTTTATCTCCTTCAAGGATGATTGGGAATTAAGGTGCCTCATCCCACCCCAAAACCTGGTTCTGTAGGAAAGGCAAAGCTTTCTGGCTGCAGTAAACTCCTTCGCTTGCAGTTGGAGTCCTTTCTCCAACTGTCCTTTCTCACTCAGACTGAGATCAAAATATCAAATCCTGATCCTTCTGCATTGTCTTGTTAGATACTTGAGTTCTAGGAGCAGATTGCGTCAAAAACCTTGGAGTCCAGGGTGAATCAAACTCCAAAATGACTTGATTTCATACCTTTGAGTCCCCTGGGATGGGTTGTGTTGGCAGGGTGGTTACCTCCTGGTTCAAGACTGGCGGCTGTAGAAGTATCCTTCAGATGCAGGCTGGATTTCCTTGAACTCATCCTGCTCTGTAACTACAGAGGCACAGGTGGGTGTGAGTTCTGATGATGGATTGAAGCTATAAGCACACTGAGCATAATTTTAAGTTAAAACAAATGCTCTAAGTCTTCAAGGGATATTTTGCAAACATGACAAGAAAACAAATTTCAGTTCATTTCACACATTCATTCAGGAGATGACTCGATAACAAAAGAATATCATGAGGGGAAGGGAGTGGCCTGGCAGAAAAATCACCTCTGCAATGCTTATATCAAAATTTTGGCATGATGTCTGAACAGAAGTATCTTACGGTGAAATATATCGTATGCTGCCTGGCACTGTGTTCCTTTTTGTTGGGCAAAATATATATAAAAAGGAAAGGCCAGATTTCATCTGAAAACACTTCCCTTGTAACGTAGCCCAACTTGAGCAAACAGCCTTGCTAGGGTCTGATCCAAAGCCTGCAGAAGTCAGCAACAGGCTTTCAGTCACTTGCAGAGACCTTGCTGCCGTGCCCAACTCCGTGCTGGAAGGGTGCAGCCGGGAGCCTGTGCCTGCGGTTGCCTGCTCAGGTGTGCACCTGCTGCAGCAGGGCTAGTCCCTCCATACAGAAATCCACTTGTGTTTACTGTCTTGCTGTGGTACAAGTTCTAACAAGCCTCTGACACTAACTGGCTTTTCATGGCCAGAGTTCAAACATGCAAAATGAAGCATACTCCATGTATTCAGACGTTGTACTCTTTAATCAACATCTTTCTATTACTCCCCTGTCTTATTTCACCCTTTTAATTTAGCATGTAAAACAATTACACCTTCTTCCTTTCTCTAATGTACAGAGATACATTTCCACTAATTACAGCCCCCCAATATCTAAAGAAAGATCCTATGTAATCTTTTCAGTGACTGCAACCATCCTTTAGCTTGGGAATGGAATTTCAGCTGTGACCCTACATGTATCAGGGACACTGTCACACAGGTTTTGCATTTGAAAAAATGGTTAAACTATGGAGAAGTTTATTTTGCACTGGAAAAGTGTTGGATTACTCCTAATATTAGCGGTCTAGTTTTCTTTACAGTGTGCCCACTTTGCTATTAAAAAGGGGGTTTAGAAGAAATGGAAATTATACCCTTAAGTAGGATTGCCTACTCTCACGCTATTATTATGAGTCTCACAGTATTTTGCTTGAAGTCCTAACTCCTCAGGGCAGGTGCTTGGTTGAAGGTCTCAGCTTTCTTTTTCACTTTTTTTTTTCCCCCCTATTTTTTCATTTCAAAGTGGTATTTCTAGCTCCTAAATTTATAAAGAAAAGTCTTCAAAACTTCAGCTTGATCCTGCTGGATCAAGAGGCAAAGAAAAGCACATAAGAAAAACAATAATAAAAATAAGATTCTTGAACTAAGCTTATGAACTAAGCCCATTTCCAGAAGAAAGCTAAGGACTAACCATATCAAGAGACAGAATAGTCTACCAAACTTCTTAAGACAAAGAGTTGTTGTGAGTTTATTGACTGTTATTAGCACATGTACGTATTTTAATCTCCTTCATCTCAGTCCTTCACTGAGTTCTCAGGATGGTGACCCTGGCCAGATCTTTGGGTTGATACTGTAATAAAAATTACGTGTGGAGCTTGGTAACACCACCTATAATTAAGGTTTCCTAACCCTCTATATTTTAAGATCCTGTTTTTGGTTGCATATAATTTACCAGATTAACTATTTAGACTGAAATTACTCAGGTGCTTGCCTGGGATGGAATCTTTTTCTGAGTATAGTTTCATCTGTAGCATTCAGCTGCTTCCCAGAACAGGTCTAAGGGAAAAAAGCTCATGTGAAAACAGTTTGCACGAAAACAGTTGAATTGGTTTCACTGACAATTGCTAACATTTGCCTGCTCTGCACCAGAGACTAGGGCTTTGTCAGGAAGCATGCACTGCTGCCAGGGGTGTGCCTTATGCTATGCCTGAGAAAATTTGTTCAAATTTGGCTCGGTTTGGAGCCCCTGCAAATCACAAGGTCACAGATGTTTGCTTAACCTTCAGTTAAAAACCTCTGCTGCTATTCTACAGCCTTCTAAAGTAGCCTGTCCTAGTACTTAACTCTCGTTAGAGTGAAAGAGGCTTTCCTAACATCTAGCTAAAATCTTCCTTGCTGTAACGTAAGCTAAATTCTTCTTGTACTACAGTGGACATAAAGAACAACTGATCACTGTCCTCTTCAGAATAACCTTTTATGTATTGGAAGACTGTTATCATGTCCCTGCTCAGTCTTCTCTTTTCTAGACTAAACAAACCCCATTCCTTCAACTTTTCCTCATAGCTCCAGTTTTCTAAACCTCTTATCATTCTCATTACTCCCCCTCTGGCTGCTTTCCAGTATATCTACATCTTTTTTTTTACTGTGCAGTGCCCCAAACTGGACACAATAGCAGTAAAGCAGAATAATTACCCCTCCTGCTTCACATACAACATTCCTTCCAATATGACCCAGAATGAAATTAGCTTTTTTTTTTGTATCAGCATCACGTTATAAATGCATATTTGATTTGTCCTGCACTGTGACCTTCCTCCTGGTGTTGTTGCCTGCTCATTTAGTCCTAGTTTTACTAGTATTTTACTTCTCCTTCCTAAGCATAGGGCATTGCATTTGTCTTCACTGAATTTCATTTGGTTAATTTTAGACAATGCCTCCAATTTATCAAGGTAATTTTGAATTCTTATCCTAACCTCTTAAAAGCTTTCAGCTCCCTCCAGCTTGACATCATCTGCAAATTCTACACATTTTCTCTCTTTTCCATTATCCAAATCATTAACAAAAATATCAGATAGACTAAACATTACAGAACCTGGTAGGACCACACTTGAAATGGCTTCCCAGCATAATATTGAGTAGCAAAATTACTTTTTACACACCCTTGACGGGTGTGTGACCTCATGTATTTACATGCTCCTGTTTTCAGTAGCAACAAGAATATCAAAAGTAGAGAACAGGAGGCAAAAATCCTGTCCTAGGAATCCACCTGTCTGCTGCTGCCATGAGCATTGTGATTGTGTAGTGCAGCCTCCCCAGGCAGAGAAGTGGCATGCTGTGGTGGGGATGTTGGGGAGAGCAAAGGGAGTATGGCAGACTAGGGAGCAGAGACAATCTGTAAGAGGCAGAAGGGCTGGTTGGGAACCATGGCACACTTCAACTAATCTCTGTGCAGATGATTAAGTAAACCTACGACCTGCCACAGAAGAGAACAGCTTCTTGAAGCTGCTGGTGTTAGCCCAGCATCAGGGGTCAAAGGGGTGGTGGAGCTGTAGTCTCAGGCTGCTGAGGACCGCTGAATGTGTTTAAGAATGGGAAAGGTTGTATAGCTGCACAGGTTATTGTGCAGTAGAAAAAATAATTATATGTATACACCAAATAAATCTGTGAAGGTTGCAAAGTCAAACATTCAGTACTCACACACTGCAGAAATGAAGACTGCTGATGGAAATTTAATTTATCCCCTTTCTGGTTATGCTTTACAAAAGTTTATGATAGCTTGATAGTCCAGTAGCACTCTGACTTAAGGAAGATGGTAATAAGGAGCAAGTACTTAGGTAATATTACTGCTTGTCTTCATAATTCAAGTATGTTTCAACATGCCGTATTTACCATACAGTTCGTGCTTGTGTAACACAGGCTGACAGTGGATTACACTTAACTATATAAAATTAGCTTTCTTTTAAAGTATTTAATTTTATGTCAGGTTAAATACAATTCTGACCAAAACCAAGATGATGAGGAAAAAAAAAAAAGAAAACTGGCAAATGATATTCAAAGACTATGCAGGCTATGCATACCTTTTCTTTACTTACAGATTAAGGTGGTTCTGCTGGAAGAGGTTGGATGAAGTTATGTGATATTGGGAAAAGAGGAAAATTTTTACGATGAATGATGATCAAAGACAGTGATAGAGGAATCACCATTCTTGATCGATGCAGGATATCTCTTACAAGCATCATCTGTCAGGCCAACCAGATGATGCACTTGCAGTCATTACTCAACAGTCCAGGCTTCTCGAAGACAGACAGAAACTGTGCACCAGGTTGACTTGGCTTACAGGCAAATATGAAATAAAAGGATTTTTCATGTTTTTCAATGAAAACATCCCTTTTCTAGCAGTCTTTTTTTTTTTTTTACTGTGTAAATAATCCTGAAAGATTTATGGTTGTCAAGAAACAACGTACTTTAAGAGACAGCTATTGATTATTGGGTCTACTGGTCCTTCTGACATTGGAGCTTCCTTGGATCAAGCTTAACACAAAGAACATGGAATTGCTGCTCCTCTGGCTTCAGAGATTTTTTTTTTTGTATTCATGATGTGAAAAATAAAAACTAGTTTATCAACCAGTACCAGAGATACCCCTTTGCAAGCTACTGAGACTTTTTAGCATTATGCTAAACTTGATGTCCTCTTGCTAATGACATAAATCCACCCTAGGCAGAGGTATGGACATTGGCATAATACCATGACTTACAGAAGCTTTGAAACAGATCCAATGCTGAAGCAAACTTCTGCAGTTAAGCAGGCTTTGGAATTGTATCCTTTTACACTGCTTTTATGCTGTTTACTTCAGTGATAATTTTAATGGTAGTGTTAATAATGGACATATTATGCAAAGGTACTGCTGCACTTAGATTCATAGTAGATGTGGTCCAATCTATTGAGAGCAAGAACTGATTCTGACTAAATTTTAGGCACCCAGTGAACCAGATGTCCTGAAGTTTACTGCCTGAGTTCTCTCAGGGGTCAATGGAAAGAGTCCGAAAGCCTGCAAAATTTCCAGGCAGATACAGACACATTTGGCCTCTGGAAGCATTCACAAACACCTACTTCTCTCCACTGACTATATAGGAAATTTGGCACTTTCTTTCAGGGGACAGGTTACTTACTTATACACCTAAACTTTAGGTGCAGGTTAGGAAGTGATGTACACAGTACATATTCAGTTTCTGCTTTGCAAACAAGGGAGAGGCACTGTGTGCTCTAACACATGCAGTACATTGGAGAAAGTCTAAGGGCAGTGGGCCTTAATCTCATTTCAGCCAGGTGTTAGCCTGGGGTAACTCGCTAATGACAGTGGAGTCTTGCCAACGTAGCACCTGTGCAGCAAGATCAAAACCAAGTCCATTAATGATGCATTTAGAGCTGGCTAGAGAACAGCAGTTCCACTTCATGATAACTTTGAAGGTTGCAGATTTGAATTTTTTTCCTATATTGGAATAAAAACAAAACCTGCCGAGCATTTTGTTAGAATGTACGTGAATGGAAAAATACATTTTTGTATCAAAAAGATCAAATTTCTGTCTGCTTTCTCTCTTTCTCTTTTCCTCCAATCTTAGAAACCTCCCCCTGACAAGTCAACATGGTCACTTTTCCGTAAAGCCTGTCAGCCTCAGCAGAGCAGTTTGGCTTGGCAAGAAACTTCAGCAAAAGGACTTTCTAGCTATAACCATGGGTCCATTGCATGCAAAGATATAAGAAGCAGAGAGCAGGGAATAGACGAGATAAAAAAGATACCAAAACAACGGTTTCACTTTAATCAAATCCTTTCTTGAGGCTTGAGAAAGCTTCTATAACTGTGTGCATGTTTTTTGTTTCTGTTTTTTTTTCATTTCCATTTCCATTGGCTTGTCCACTTGTGACTTGCAGCTGAGACCACAAGCAGTAGTGCCAAAACAGCATGGGAAAGACCATACCTTCTATTTTTCTGACCATACAGTGGTATCCTCAAGAAGAAACAAGCTGGTTCTCTTGAAATTTCCAGCTGAGGCCAGGCTGGGTCACACACTAGTTTGCAGTGTTGCCAGCACAAGCTAAAGAGGACAAAGAGTACAACCCTCTGCAGGGCAAGGAGACATTTGGGGCTATTTCTCAGATTTTTTGAATGGCCATAAAAGTAACTGCTCGTCTTTGCTTTTGGGTGCAGCCGATTAACCTTCAGACATGGTATGCTGTGTAGTGACTGTTGGTTACTGAATATCAACAAATCCATCTTTTTTTCCTTTTTGTCCAGAACAAGAGGTCAGAAAATTGTACTGGCTCTGAAAGCATTAATTCTAGTCTGTTAAAATTGCTACTCTGTACTTTTCATGTCAGAAGTATTTTCCAAAAATGCATGTGTCACCTAATGTGTTACTTTATTTAGAAACAAACAAATATTTCCTGGAGATTGCTGAATGTCAGTTATATAAAATGCAGTATTTACCCCTGTTTGACTCCTGCTACAGCAGACAGAAAATGAAGTTCTTATATCCACATTTAAGAGCAGCTACCATGGCCCATTAAATACTGTCAAATTTTGTTATCATTCTTCTTCTAATCCCTGCTCCCCCGATTTTTTCTACTTAAATAGATCAGACATTCAGAGCATCTCACGCATGTTGGGGGAATTTCTTGATGCTGGCAACAAGCTAGTGTAATGGCAATCCACCCATGAGCAGTCCAGCAGCAGCAGGAGAGAAGGTTTTGGACTTGCCGTCTTTACAGAATATTTCAATCAACTCAAGCTCCAGTAGAAGTAGAAAAGGCACACAGTAGAGACAGCAAAATAACCATTGATGCACTAATTCCCTGTAGGTCAAACTGAGATAACTACTAATAATACAAACTACTAATTACACAAAATCCAAAATTAAACTAACAAGTGAGGAATGTGAGCTACAAATAGATGTTCACTGATCTTTGTTCTTATGAATCCATCAGCCCACAGGAAAGCCTGAAACACAGGAGCATGTTTCTTCCCCAACATGAGCCTCTGGGAGCACACAGACCCCTTTCCTTCTCTGTACGTATGATTCCAAGGGAACAGCAGGTTACACTGAGGGCCTTGGCTGTGCCTTCAAGAGGCTCAGTGAGCTTAGTCCAGCTCATCCAAAATCAGCTGGTGTGGGGGAAAGACTAGAATCAAAAACTTCATCCCTGTGGCACAATGAGAAATATATTCATAGCACAAAACCTTTTCTAGGCAGGAGAGGAAAACATGCCTCTCAGAAACCTGCTGGATTCTGTCAAAAAGATCATCAGTATTAGGGACTATGGCAAATTGCATCCTTGTTCCTGCACTGGGTATGTTTTCTAACCTTGTCTTCTCCATGTACACCGAAGGGTGGACTCTTAGCCAGTACAGGTATCTGTAAGTGTCTGCTGCTGAACTGGTCGCACTTCTAGTCAGCAGAGAGAATGGACAATGAAATCTTAAGGTAAAATTCATGTATAGGTACCTAAAACAGATAGGATGCTTTGTGTCCCTAAAGTGCATGCTTTTTTCACAGACCACTAAAGGAACCTTGGCTTACTCTCTCTGATGTAGACATCTGTGTTGTAAGCCTGAATTTAGGTGACATGAATCCCGCCAAAATGAAAAGCCAAGCAGTCAAACAAATAATTGAGCAGAGCATCATGACTGAAAGAGACTTCTCCCGCCAGACAATTTCTTCCTGGAAAGACAAAGAGGACCAACCATACACAAGGGTATTAATTTGCTTCGACTAGCATATCATTAGGAAGTGATCAGATGCACTACAGGTGCAAGGCAGTGTAAGAGCCTATGTGAGACCAGCATATAGTAGAGACACAGTGAAGCTGGCTTAGCTAGGGAGTGGGTTGCACATGATTACATTGGGGAAGGCCTGAAACAATGGAATGATTAAAATATTCAGAGCAATTCAGACAATACATACAGTATCAGTTTAATCATAATGGTGGAAGCTGAGTATTTAGAAATGGAAGGCAATGGGGGAAAATGAATTATGCTTCTAAAGACAAAAGTCAGACGAATCTTTGTGTTACTTTAAAATGAAATACATGACCTGATAATTGAAAGCTGCACCATAGAAATATTTGGTATCAATAAAATTTGCTAAACAAAATCAAAATTACTATTTTAATGGATGACAGTAAGAAAATATTATCCAACGTGTACATATTTCATTTCAATTATTATTATTTACTCATGATTTATTACCCCAGTGCAAAGCACAGCTGTAAAGATCAGAGATGACTTGTGAATTTCCAATGCCAATTTTTTTTCTCTTTGTTTCCCTGAAATTATAATCTCATCCAACCCCAAGATCAAAGTATTGCCCTCCTATGAAGCCATCTGAAATGCCCCAGAAGAAATGCAGGGGCATTGAATTATAACTTTGATTCTAATAAGAGGTTCAACATCATCTTTGTTCTTAAATAGAAAGTTTCATAAGAGATGAGGGATAGGTGTCTAACACCTTCTTTAAGAATAGGACAGGAGACAGACTACATAGATGGTATAGTAATGGCCTACAGTTATACTTAAGTGATTTGAAATTGGTAGACTATAATTCTGTAATTTCTAGCAAGTCAATCCTATTTTCTCAAAATATGAGCCTGACTGGTGTTTATAGGAAAAGTCTTTAACACAGATTTGCAGTGTAAAATGAATCTTCAAGTGGAGTCAATAACCTTTGAATTCCATGATTTAATCCCCTTGTTAATACCTTGTTTCATGGCTCAAGTGATGCAAAAGTAAATGCATCCATGTAAGTGGGTGTCAAGCCTCAGAACGGAGGTATGTCTTGAGACATAATAAAGCAAATACATCTGTTTTGACAGAGGACATGCAGTGTTGGGAGGACTGGGACAACTAGCTGTTAAAATCAGAGCCAGCTCCTTCCCTTGCTGTTATAAACCACATCTCCAAAGCTCTGCTCCTTGCTACTGCCTCTCAAGGCAGTTCCTTCTGTTACCTCCACCTCCTCAGGCTTGAATCCAAAAATCCCACGGGCTGTGTCCACGCACCCTCTAGCCTGGCCCCCTGAGCTGGTTGTCCACAGCCTACCAGCACTTCCTGGTGTTGCACGCACAGTCAGCTCTGCAGCTCCCTCTTCCATGGGGTAAAACCTCCTTCTGTAAATAGCTCCTCTCTTGTCAGCAATGCAGCCAGAAAGCAAAGCCTAGAAATATTTCATATACTGGCTTTCCAAGGATCTCACTGGGAGGTGGGTGTGTTTGTATATGTGGGGAGGCTCACAAGATAAGTACGGCCAGAGAAGAAAATTGCTTTGAGTCTGGTGGGGGGCATGTCTGTGAAATCTTTTCAAAACTCTTTTTTTATGATGTCTGTCACATGTTTCAGTCCATATTTATTGTAGCTTGTGGTTTAACTAAACATTTCTATCTTTAAGAGTAATAATTTGAAATCTCCCCTTATCTTTCTGATTGTCATGGTCAAGGCAGGACAACTCAAACTATTTTTGGAGCAAAGACTTTTCTTTAAAGTTTTTGTTCTGAGTCAGAACTTTATTCCAAATTGGGTTTTAAGTGACTGTTAAGTATCTGGTTAAATCCTGTCAGAGCCTACAGAGCTTCTGGCCTGTCTTTCAAACTAAGCATGTGCTTAAATAAGGAACTTAAATAAATGCATCTTGCATCAAGGCTTTAGTCAATAGGTTTTTTTCAATAAGCTGGTATAACATTTCTTTCTAGTTGAGGTATTGATGTCAAAGGGCCAGGATGGTTAGGTTTTCAGCCTCTAATTTGAGATCTTTTCCTGGCTGATCTAGGATTGCAACCGCTATCTTAATTTTACACATGCATCTTAATTTTACACATGCATCTTGCATGCATGTAAATCAAGGTCAAAACTTCCGTTTACTTCTATTGTGCAGGAATATTTCCACAATATACTGACAGCTCCTTTGGCTTGACAGCGAAGCACTAAATTAAGAAATGTGCACTTATCATTCCAAATCTCAGACCTTTTTTTCATTTAAAAATATGTTAAAAAGCAAGTACTTGCAGCTTTAAAAAAAGAAAAAAGGAAATATTTTTTGCCTTACTGTTATAAACAAACATCCTGTTTTCTGCAAATTGAACTACAGAGCTTTGGTCTAAATGTGAGACAAAAAATGGCTTTTACCTAGCCTTATGTTTTTATATAATGCTAAATATATATATGAAAATTGTTTTTCCTTCAGCAATGTTTCTATCAACAACAGACATATTACAGTGCACTATACCCTCTCTCTCTATTCTGTGTTCATTCATGGTCCTTAATGTGATCATCACTTAGGCAGAACTACATGGCTTTTCTAAAATGAAATGTAAGGGTTCACAATGAAAACAGAATTATAATGTTCAAACAGCTCAGAGATGAAGATAGACAAATTCAAAATGGCAGTCAGACACATGTTTTTAGCATGAATGTAACAAAATGTGAGCCGAACAGCATGATTCTAAGAAAACATTGGAACAACTCAACAAAGGATATTGCAGATGCTCCGTTAATGAAAGCTTTAAACTGGGATTATATATCTAAGAAGAAACAAATCTGAAATTTGTGTTCCAATGCAGGAATTGTTGGGTGACTTTTCATGGCCTGTGATTTTATGCAGAATATCAGTCCACTAAATGATTATAACAGTCATCTTGTTGCAATAAAATCTGTTCTTTCAATAACACAATGGACATCATTCAGGACTCTGAAATCCTGCTAAATTTTACAAATGACACAAAGTTGTGGGAGTCGTAATTATTGCAAATTGCAGTCACACAGAGTGACTTGAATCCACCAGTAAATTCAGGAAAAGTGTTTTGATATGATCAAGAGCAGGGAAATAAAGAGGGCAGGTACTACCTGCAGGAAGAAGACTATAACCTGGTAAGCTGCAACTCTGGCAAAGATTTCTGGGTCAGACCGATGAAGGAGCTGAAAGTGAGCTCTAGCATGGCATAGTGTGAGTTTCCCTATATGACTAGTGGAGTGATGACTGAGTAGGAAAGAGAACATGATTTTACTTCTCTGCATGTTAGCTAATTAACTACTGCTAATTGCATAGTGTGTACCATTGTGGCATGTCCATATTCAAAAAGGTGAGACTGCAGATGCTGGAGCAAAGACCGACAGGGAAAAGGGCCTGCTGGTGAGAGACTGAAGCCAAAACATTTGCCAAAATAGACATTGTGAGATACCCCGATTTCAGTGCGTTAGCACCCTCAAAGGGGGAAAATACTGTCTGCTTTTTGATGGAGAGAAGACAAGGACCCTCAGCTGGAAGTGGAGACCAAACAAAACCAGACTAAGTGGGTTTGAAATTGGCTTCTTTTCTGGAAGATAAACATTAGTCAAGATATTAAACTCAACAGAGGGGTAACTGGTTGAAGACCAGATGAACTGTAAGGTGTCTAGAAGATCTAATGGTCTTCTTGCTCAGATAGTTTATTATGTGAAAGCAGGGTACATGGACAGCAGCAGAATCAGGGACACTATTGTTAGAATACAATACTGACCTAATCCTTCTCTCTTCTACTACAAGATCTCAATGCAGTGATGCTGAGAGGAAGATAAGTTTTGGTGGAAGCAAGAACAAAGAGGAGCTTTCCATGGAGTGATATTCAAATCCTGAGCCCTGAAATTCTGCAAGATCTGGTGCTTTTGTACACCTGGTTCTTGGGGAAGGAAGTCTAAAAACTGACTGACTCAAACTGCAGTGGGAATCTGCTGTGGGAACCTGAACTTCAGTGGGAGTACTGTGGTGCAATTCTGGAGCGTAGATACATGGAGACATAAGATCTTTTTAATTTGAAAGGTCACTGTCAGAACTATTACATATACATATTATGGGTTAGAGTACTACAGATTACGTAAAAATAAAACCAAAAGACAAAGTCATATACATCAAGTTCTCCTGAAATTAAGGATTTGGGTAAATTGGGACATAGATAAAACCATTTGTGGTTTTGAGTATGTAACACTCAGCTAAGGAACTTGTGAGACCAAAATTACCACTTCTTATCAAAATTTTAATAGGAACTGTATAATTTTGTAAAGTTCAAACCCTATCCTCTTCCTGCATTTCTCTAGCTCACACAACACCAGCCCATGCCAGTTCCATTATCTGATGTTTCTAATGCTGAGGGATAGGTGAACTCTGTGCACTTAGTAACAGCCCAGTTCTATTCACTCAAAACCTCTGTGTATCAGCCTGTTAATAATTACCACTGTCCTGACAAACTTATTCCTGCTTCACATCAGTGTATGTGAGCAGGCCCAGTATTTTTTTATTCTGATGTTTTGAGGCATTTTACTGCATTCTTCCGTAGAACATTCCATTCTGCTTCCTTTATTTTGATGTTAAGTCATGTTCTCATGTTTTCTCCAATGATTAATGCTTGTATCTTATGGTGACTCAGAAGCATGTATCCAGTCATTATGGACAGTGGAGTTAAGTATTGTTGGGATATTTACTTCCTTTCATTCTGCTTATATTAGTTTAATTCTATTTGCAATTTTAACATCTTAAAAGGGATCTTAACTTTAAGTACAGAGCAGCTCTGGTCTATGGAAGAATGATTTTCTTGGTGAATCTATTAGTCTTTTAACTTGCCTTCTGGCTGAATAGTAGAAAGGAAATTATTCCTCTCCACCCCTTTTGGGTTTGCTTTAAATCAAGAGATAATTGACTGGGCAAAAGATACCATTCACAACTATCTGGATTCAGATAGATAGCCACTGTGGGCTGCAGTGTAGTAATACAGGTGGTAAGACTCAGCCTTTACGACTGCTCTCTAGTGTAGTATGGAGGAGGAAAGTTATCTTCTGGGAGTGGTTAAACAAAGAAGGAATGGACATTGATATGTCAGTGCATATTGATACTTCTCCAGTAGGTTCGTGTGCTGGTGAAAATGGAAGCAGCCTGGTGACACCTCTGAAGAGTCTCCTGCCATGTTTCCTGCAGAGCAGGGATGGTTGAGGGGCTGTTAGATCTGCCATATCAGCTCTGAGGCATCATAGCATAGGGACCTTCAGTGCAGGAGAGATTTTGTAGTCCAGTTCTCTGGAGGGTAAAAACCCCTGTAGTTACCATTTGCTTTTTCTCTTTGCACATATCCTGTACCCAACAAACTGAAGAAAAGTCCAGCCTAATGATGGTGTTTCTGGGACCTGCATTGTACTTCTGATACACCTGCAGGGAGCAGCTCAGGTGGCCACCAATGTCCTACTCCAAGAGCTGGGCTCTTTCTGTGGAACATGCAAAAGGTAGGAAAGAAACAAATTATATATCCTTGTAGGTGTGACCTGGGGAAGGAAATGCCCAAGTAAGATCTATGCAAGGGGTTTTTCTTTTAGGAGTTGGTAAAGGAAATCCAGTGCCAGCCATGGGAGATGTAGTTCAGGAACCGAAGCAGCCAAAAAGCAGAGTAGGTAAAGTTCAAGAAATCAGCATCAGCCATCTGAAAGCCGTGTACAGCTCCATTGTCAGACACCATGACCTTTTATTAGTTACAATGTGGCTTTGGGCAGCGCAATGGGACTTTCGTAATCCCTGTGCTCCTGAGAGATGTTCATTAAAAGAGAAAAAAAAGCAACGGAACTATAGACAAGCTTCTCTGGCGGTATCAGAGTGTCAGGGGCCAGAGGGCACCATCTGCTCTAACAGCCCTGCCCAGCCCCCTTCAAAGTTCCCCCCACCTGCCCACAGCCCAGGACCTCATGTCAGCCCCCTGCGCTGCCCCTCTTCTGCCCTGCTCCTGGCTGGGATGGTAGGACAGGCTCTGGCTGCTGGGCCCTGCCACCCCCAGGAGCCTCCACTGCTCCTGCTCCCAGGGTGTGCCTGGCCCCCATGGTTCCCTGACGCAGAGGAGCCTCTTTAGGATCCTGGGAGCCAACTTCTTTCATAGTAATCCATCAACGGGGCAATGGCATAGGTAACAAGTGATTGTATACCTTGGCCTCATGTCAATGGACACTTACATGAACCAGAGTACCTAGACTGGATCAGAAATGATACGCTGAGATTGATCTTAATTCAACTTGTAAATCACAGATCATAAACTATAATGAGATTTCACTTTAAGTGAGGATGAGAAGAAAAATCTGTGTCCAAAACACCTTGTATACAGTGCAGACTTGGCCATCAGACACGACGATGACATAATGCTGGTCTTTATGGAGTCAGCCTTTTGCAAAAAGCCAAATTGACTGGAGAAAAAAAATTCTGAAAAGGCATTTCTTATTCTTTTTAGAAAGATATTTTATAGTAAAAGAAACTGCCTTGATTTAGACAGCTCTTATTGTACACAAAGGAAGCTGCTGATACCTATTTTTGAATGTTTCAATGAAATGTGGCAGCTGTGGTCAGGATTGCTGACCTTTTTTGAGGGAAATCCATTGGGGATGCTAGCTCATCTATTACTTTTGATAACTTATGACAAACTGAGCAGGATTTGTGAGAAACTGATGCTGAATTTCTGTGGATACAACACTTCCATACAGTTGAAAACTTCTGGACATTAGGAAAGCTTTTCTCTGGCCAGGAAGGTTCAATGGAAAAAAGTGCAATTATTGTGTGATATGGAAAGAGAAGGTGGGTCACGCTCATTTCTTCCACAGTGAATTGCATGGACCTTTTGCATACAATGACACTGAAGTAATTACTGCAAGTGAAAGTGGAAACAGCAAATGCCCCTATGACCTTTTGTTACAGTAACAAGAATTTTTCTACTGATTATTTTTTTTACTAGTATTTTGAGTAAGATTGATAACTGCATGTCTTACTGTCTGCAGGAGGCAGTTAGACTGAAAAGAGAGAATAGCTGTGTCATACAGAGAGATTACTTTCTGACATTTACAATTAATGTTCATCTACATATATATATAGCATATTGTATCTGAAAGTAGGTAAGAGAAACCTCATGGATCTTTTGGGGTCTGGTATCCAGTGTAGCATTGACATGGTGGTGATCAGAATGGTTATGAAGATAGGAAGACAGGCAAAGTAGTGATGCAATTATTTTTGATAGGGACTATGTGATTTAGTAACTTAAAATATTTTATTGTTTTATAGAAAAATTAAAAAGCCTCCAGGCTACATATGTACACAGAGGTGTTTCAGCCATTCGTTCCATACAGAAGTAGTCCTGGATCCTGAAGGCACAGGGAAAGAAGAAAAGGCACTTAGGATTGCACCTGGGATGCTGTTCTTTTTACCTATATGGATCTTGGAGCACTTACCCTGTGAGAAGAGGCTGAGGGAGCTGGGCTTGTTCAACCTGGAGGAGGGATGGCTTCAGAGGGACCTAAGAGCAGCTCCCAGTGCCTATGGAAATGTCATTGAGAAGATAAAGCTGAGCTCTTCACAGTGGTGCACAGAGGAGAAAGAAGAGATTTGTTGAATTGAAATTGAATTGAAAGGGGGGTGGGAGGTGTCTGGATATAAGGTGGGGGTGGTGTGGAAAGATACACCATGAGGACAGTCAGTCATTGGAACAGGCTGCCTTGTGAGGTTGAGAAACTTCATCTTTGGAAGTTTACAGAGGTCTGACAAAGCCCTGAGCAGCCTGGTCTGAATTCAGTCTTGACCCTGTTTTGAGCAGGAGATTGGACTAGAGACCTTCTGAAGTCCCCTCCAACCTGAACAAATCTATCATCTTCTTTGGATAATAAAAGGTAATGTGTCATGGCCTCGTTAGCATTACAAACGTGATATGCTATTTGCGAAATCTGCTATATTATTATGATGATTAGCTCAATTATGACTAAACTTTATTGTTCATTTTATACATATAAAAAAGAATATACTATTTCCCTCTTGACTCTAGTCATCTTGCTTTTTTAGAATCATATTTCCCCCATTGATCTTAGCCGTAACATTAGCTGACTCATCTTCAAATAAATTATTTACATAATCTTTCTGTAGTTTCTATAGTTTTTTTTTTTTTTACTACAGCTTTATAATGTTTGACCATTGTGTGCCAATTATGTCTTTCCTGAATTAACATTCTGCTGGTAATAAAATCAATCAAGGAGATTATCTCCATGGACCCACAAAGGGCTTTGGTATGCAGAAAGTGCAGGTCAGTTTAGTAGTGTGAGATGATGGAGTGAATCTCCTTGGAAGAGTACAAACTGCAAAGGGTTTGTATTCTGGGCCATGAAAATTCAAATTTGGCTCTTCAGCAAAGATGGAGAAGAAAACTTTCTGCCAAGGCAGCAATAGGATTTACTTCCTGGCAATGTCAGATATATTCTTCTCAAAGAAGCTATTTTCCCCAGAAATCTTTTCTTCTGTACACTGCTTCTTTTGTTTTAAGATGACCTGGAGCTAGAAGGGAGAAAATTTTTCCTCCATTTTGTAATTTTCAAGTTTGAGTACACATTATTTAAGCCTTGATGTTGTACCAGGATTATTATTTTTTTTACATATAATCTGCAACAATATGAAGAAATACTTATAAGGCTTCTGTAAATTTGCCACTCCTAATGTTTATTCTTTTTTTCATACTATGATCCCTTCTCTAACCCTCATAGTGCTAACCCAAACCTCTCGTGTTCCTCATGTAACATCAAAGAATAATTCAAGTTCCTCTTTGAGAGATACATGTAAAAGCATTTACCAGATCTTCAGGTATACATCAAGATTTTCAAATAGAGAAAATTAATCTAATTTCACTTTAATGCCTTTAAAAATAGAGTATTTTGCAAGCTTATTTAAACAATCTTAGACTCATGAGAGTTAGTTCTTACTTCTTTTAGCCTTCCTCTCTTTAATGTGTTAATATTGCTCCTCAGAAGTTGTTCATGATGCCTGCAGGATTTCCTGGGTGATCAAGGCCATAGGATACTGCTGCTTTCACAGATTTAGACTGGCTGGCAGATCGTGTGGACTGTAAGTTTGGATGGCAGGTGGCTCAGGACATCCCTGTCCTTGGGGCCACCCTAATGATTCCTGGCTAGCAAATCCCTTCTGCAGCTGTTACTCTGGAGTCACATTGCTGGAGCACAGCCTCGTGCCAACCGTCCCCTCTTCCTGGGCACGTCCCTGGCACTGGGAGGAGATTGCAGATAACCAGGTATTTCAGTATGGCACTTCCCAGAGCTCTACACTGAGCCCTCTGCCTTCCCACACAGTCAGGGGCCAGACTCAGATTTCTGGCTCTGTGGCAGCAATAGGAGAGATCAAAAAGGTCTGTGTGGTCTAGAGAGGGTGTCTTTTTTTTTGTTTTGTTTTGGTGAAAGTTTTGTGCGTTCATAATAGTCATCTTGCAGCAGTCTTGGCTATATCTTTTAACTTTTTGCTTTGCATATATGTCAGATGGGTGAACACTGAGATATTAGACAGATTTGGTTAGCAGGCATTTGTCAGGTATTTTGGAGGTAGCCACAAGTTCCAAGAGTGGAAGAAAGAGGTATTTCACTACCTGCCCGTCACAAGTTATTATTAGACTTTTTTTTCTTGTTGTGAGAAATAGCTTCTGACCCAGTACAGAAGTTTAACTAGCTAGAAATAGAGTTTAACATTTATTTAATAGGCTCAGGAGAAGTTAAAGATCAAACCAGAGAGACCTTCTGGTTCCATGCCAAAGTAATCATGCCATATGGACTTCCTATGCATAGGGCATTTCTTTCAGAACCTCATACAAATTCCATAAAAAAAAGAATATTATCCCTCTAAATGCAAGAAAAACATTTGAATGCATTGAAAACATGGCAGATTCCCTTTTATAAAGGAAAAGTCAGGAAAACCTAGTTTTCAAGGTTTTGGTTTATATTTCCTTAATAGTTTAATTAGTTCCTCTGATTTGGAGTTGTCAGACCCAGCATTAACTAGGGAGAAATGTCTTTGCATAATGAAAGACGGACACTAACTGCAGTGACGTGGCCACATTCCAGTTTGAATAATTACACATGCTTAAATAAAATACCTTTTGACATTTCAGTTAAACAAAAATGTTATTTATCCCCATCTGTCCTAAACTGAGGAATACTGCTAAAAAAGCCTTTGCATTTCATGTGAGAGTCATAGAATCATAGAATTGTTAAGGTTGGAAAAGACTCTTAAGATCATCAGGTCCAACCATTAACCTACCACTGCCAAGTCCGCCACTAAACCATGTCCTCAAGCACTGCATCTACCCGTCTTTTAAATACCTCCAGGGATGGGGACTCAACCACTTCCCTGGGCAGCCTGTTCCAGTGCCTGACTACTCTTTCAGTAAAGAAGTTTTTCCTAATATCTAACCTAAACTTACCCTGGCGCAGCTTGAGGCCATTTCCTCTCATCCTATCGCTTGTTACTGGGGAGAAGAGACTGATCCCCACCTCACTACAACCTCCTTTCAGGTAGTTGTAGAGAGCAATAAGGTCTCCCCTCAGCCTCCTCTTCTCCAAACTAAACAACCCCAGCTCCCTCAGGCGCTCCTCATAAGACTTGTGCTCTAGACCCTTCACCAACCTAGTTGCCCTTCTCTGGACACGCTCCAGCACCTCCATGTCCTTCTTGAAGTGAGGGGCCCAAAACTGGACACAGGATTCGAGGTGCGGCCTCACCAGTGCCGAATACAGGGGCACTATCACCTCCCTGGTCCTGCTGGCCACGCTATTCCTGATACAAGCCAGGATGCCATTGGCCTTCTTGGCCACCTGGGCACACTGCTGGCTCATGTTTAGGCGGCTGTCACCCATCACCCCCAGGTCCTTTTCAGCCAGGCTGCTTTCCAGCCACTCCTCCCCAAGCCTGTAGCGTTGCCTGGGGTTGTTGTGACCGAAGTGCAGGACCCGGCACTTGGCCTTGTTGAACCTCATACAGTTGGCCCCGGCCCAACAATCCAGCCTGTCCAGGTCCCTCTGCAGGGCCTTCCTACCCTCCAGCAGATCAACACTCCCACCCAACTTGGTGTCATCTGCAGACTTACTGAGGGTGCACTCAATCCCCTCATCCAGATCATCGATAAAGATATTAAACAGGACCGGTCCCAACACTGAGCCCTGGGGAACACCACTCGTGACCGGTCGCCAACTGGATTTGGCTCCATTCACCACAACTCTCTGGGCTCGGCCATCCAGCCAGTTTTTAACCCAGTGCAGAGTGCACTTGTCCAAGCCATGAGCAGCCAGCTTCTGCAGGAGAATGCTGTGGGAGACGGTGTCAAAGGCCTTACTGAAGTCCAAGTAGACAACATCCACAGCTTTCCCCTCATCCACTAAGCGGGTCACCTTGTCATAGAAGGAGACCAGGTTAGTGAAGCAGGACCTGCCTTTCATAAACCCATGCTGGCTGAGCCTGATCCCCCGGTTGTCCCGCACATGCCGCATAATGGCACTCAGGATGATCTGTTCCATGACCTTCCCCGGCACTGAGGTCAGGCTGACAGGCCTGTAGTTCCTCGGATCCTCCTTCCGCCCCTTCTTGTAGATGGGTGTCACATTAGCTAACTTCCAGTCATCTGGGACCTCCCCGGTTGACCAGGACTGCTGATAAATGATGGAGAGTGGCTTGGCAAGCTCCTCCGCCAGCTCCCTCGGTATCCTCGGGTGGATCCCGTCTGGCCCCATAGACTTGTGGGCAACTAGGTGGAGGAGCAGGTTGGCGACTGCCACCTCTTCGACATCTGGGACTACATTCTGTGTCCTATCTCCATCTCCCAGCTCAGGGGCATGAAAACCTTGAGGATGATCAGTCCGACTATTAAAGACTGAGGCAAAGAAGGCATTAAGTACCTCAGCCTTCTCCTCATCCTTCATGGCCAAGTTTCCCTCTGCATCCAACAAAGGAGGGAGATTCTCCTTAGCCCTCCTTTTGTCACTGATATACTTGTAGAAACATTTTTTGTTGTCCTTGACAGCGGTGGCCAGTTTAAGTTCTAGCTGGGCCTTTGCCTTTCTAATCTTTTCCCTGCATAACCTCACCACATCCTTGTAATCCCCCTGAGTCACCTGCCCCTTCTTCCAAAGGTGGTAGGTTCTCCTTTTCTTCCTGAGTTCCAGACAGAGCTCTCTGTTCAGCCAGGCCGGTCCTCTCCCCCGCCGCTCGACTTGCGGCACATAGGGACAGCCTGCTCCTGTGCCTTTAAGACTTCCCTCTTGAATAACATCCAGCCTTCCGGGACTCCTTTGCCCTTCAGGACTGCCTCCCAAGGGACTCTGTTAACCAAACTGCTAAACAGGCCAAAGTCTGCCCTTCTGAAGTTTAGGGTTGTGGTTTTGCTGGCCCCCCTCCTTACTTCTCCACGAATCGAAAACTCTACCATTTCATGGTCGCAGTTGTCTTTCATGGAGAAGCAAAATGAATCTGGGCTAATAATGCGTGACCATGTATAGAAAGGTTGATCCTGTGGAAATCAGTGACAAAATTTCCTTTTACTTTCCTACATGCAGAATTACACTCATCATTTCTGTGTCTGGTTTTGCCATCAACCTCACATGGGATCTTGTGTAAATTACCTCACTACTTCACACAAAAGCTTTTCTCTCCCCTCCAAATTCAGTCTAATGGTGCTTAAAAATTGACCACAACCTTAAGTACAAATAATAAGTACTATAGAAGGCCTCTATTTTAATATAATTAGTATGAGCAAGGCAAGTAAAAGCTTCTTTGGTTTAAGGTTTTCCATTACAAGACTCCATTTTTCAGCTATTTATGCCAAATGGCCTGAGCACACTTACATTCTCCATGTGGGGTAGGGACCTTAGCCTGAGGTCTTTTGGAAATGTCGTCACAAACAGTGTGCATTTTTCTTCCTATCTGTAAAGAGGTGCCCAGATTTGGCCGAGTTAAGTGTTTCTTGAAAACTTAGTTCTTATTTGCTCAGCAGTGACCTGGCAGAAATTGGCACTTAGGTTTCTGAAGATGCCATCTGCACCGGGCATCCTCTGTCCCAAGGCTACAGGAGAAGAACATGACTTTCCCTGTAATTTCTGCTCCTGTTTCCACGTATGGCTATGGCACAGCATCTAATAGCAAGGTCTAATATCCTCTGCTCCTGCTGTTCTTCCTTCTGCTACCCTAGCAATGAAGAGATGGAGGCAACCTGAGGGGAATGGGAAGGATGCAAAATCGAGGAAAACAGGATGAGGGAAAATCTGCTCAGACTTACTCAGCATCACAGAAGAATTCTGTGGCTAGCTCATGCATAAAATTTGCTTTTCCTAGAATAGCGTTATGGTTGCCAGACATGCCATGTAATATGGGATTTCCTGTATTATAGTCTCAAATTCTGTGCCCTGTATTAAAGCATACAGGTTATTAATTTCCCTGTATATTCCAGAACTATACAGTCATTGTAAAATCTGGTAATCCTACCACTAACTTTGATCTCCGTCTTCTCTGTGGGTTTTCCTGTGTTTCCTTCCTCACATTGTGTGGGTAAACCCACTTCTGAGGGTCAGAACAGG
This sequence comes from Theristicus caerulescens, assembly GCA_020745775.1. NCBI lineage: Eukaryota > Metazoa > Chordata > Aves > Pelecaniformes > Threskiornithidae > Theristicus > Theristicus caerulescens. Next base: position 112,528,738 of record CM036559.1, on the reverse strand, counting down.
AGGTAGCAGCACACAGTCACACATAGGCTTTATGCCACTGCTAGAGCAAGCCATGCACCTGACTGCCTTCAGGATGGATTGCAAATGGACCTTCAGGAAAGCAGGTTATTGGACAAGGCAAAAGAAGAGAGTAAGGCTGAACACAAACTGAAATACCAGTTTTAGTTCTGGATCTGAAAGTAGTGAAGGGTTGGGGGAAAAGGCCTTCTGGTGGTACGAGAGGCAGGTGTGGCGAGGGGATTGCAGTGATGCCTCATGCTGGGTAGTTGGTTGTGAGACCTTTAGGGTTTTCTGAAAACAGGTAAGTCACTCTGAGCAACTTGATCTGGATGGAGCAACACTATTCACAGGGATGCTGGAGAACAAACCTTTGTGTTCAGGCCCAGTTTTGCTGATCCTCACCTTTTTTGTTTTACAGTTAATATGTTGGGGTGGTTTTGAGGGTCCCTGTCCCACTCTGGACCCCAGCTGAGAGCCTCCACTTGAGCTGATATTCAGTGCTATTCAATATGGACTGTAAAGCCACAGCAAAAGCTATCGTGCTGTGGCCAGTACCAGAAGTGGTGGATATGAACTACCTGAATACACCTATCTTGTGCTGTGCTGGAGCATGTTGTGTGCACTTCATGGGCCCCAAACTTTGATTCCCGGGGCTAACAGGCTCTGTGGTATGCCTAGCAAACCCACAGCAGGCCTCAGCAAGACCATATTATCTGTTGACAAAAGCTGCAATGAGGGTGCCTTGCCTGTGTCCTCAACTGCAAGCCCTTCTGCCATCTTCTGCACATGAAGTTGTGAGGCTGTACCCCATGCTGCCTGCGCTGCCTGATGTTCTGGCTAACCTTCCCCCTTGCCTGTTCCTGGTGGCAACAATGTCTAAACACTGTAAAATTTTGTTTTAAACAGCTCGGTTGTCCTGCTCCTTCTCAGTATCACTTCCACTGTAGCATCATGTCTTCAGGCACAGCTCCTCTGCACCATGGCTGCAGCTGCTGGGGATCATCTGCGCTTGCTGGAGTTCCTCTCCCTACGCCGCTCTCCAGCACCCTCATTAGAAATGTACATAATTCTGTGTTTGTAATTAGTATATGCTGTTTGAGGCCTAATTATACTATATGTTCTGGTTTATCAAACACTGCTCATCTGTTGTGTGAAAAACAGTTTAGGAATCCCAGCCTGACTTCTGTAGGAGTCTTCCTCCTTTGAAGCGGGAAGATCAGAGTCACGGCTGGGTCAGCGCAGCGTGAACTCTTCTGCCCCCGCTCAGGGTGCCGGGTGTCAGCAGCAGTGCAAGATGGGCTCCTGTTGTGCAAACATGGCTGGAGCACTTCCCATCCCACAGCGCAGCCCAGAGACAGCAGTAATCCTCGGCTGAGACCTATGAGCAAGCTGTATGAGAGCTAGCTGTATTCTTCCCTTCTTCCTTTCCTTTCCTCTTTTCTTCTATTTAAATTTTCTTCTTGCTTTTAAGCATTTTCTTTTAGTAGTGACACCAGCGACCTTTGTCTTTAAGGAGAACAGTTGATATTCACCCATCACTGGAAAAAATATTTTGTACCTAGGCCATGAGCCAATATTTTCAATGGAAATCATGGTGTGTGGTACTGCAAGCTATTTTAAATCTGATGAGAAATGCAGGAAATCCTGCAATGAAATGAAGCTGACCTTGGTGACCATGACTGTCTCTCAGCATTGCATATACTAGTGCAGTGTAAAACATATACAAGCCTGCTTTTAAATACGGAGGCACAAATATTTATTCTACCTACTATTTTATAGAGAATTGGGAGTAAATAGCATTAAAAAAGCTTTACAATCCCCAATTCTAATATCTATTCTTTTGAATGAAGGAATATATTAAAAAAAGTTGAACCTGTATAATATAATAAAAGGCAGAATAAATATTTTCAGCATATATTACAGGGATAAACTGACCCTAAGATATTGTGACACCTTAGTTTATAGCATTCAGTGTTTCAACATATTATTGACAGTTTTAGGGGGAAAAAAAAAAAGAAGATCTGAGAGTTATCCAGTGTAGCAGCAAGGATTGGAAGAAGATGCTCCCAGTTGTCTGCTCGGGAAAGCCTTCACTGGCATTAGACAGTGTAATAAATGATAATGTGGCCAGAGCAGTTCATCAGGTTGCTGGTTCAAGAAACTTGCCCTCTCTTTTGGGTAGAACCCCTTCTCCTCAACACCACAAATGAAAAACCTCCCCTACCCTCCTGTCAGCACAGTTAGCAGGACTTGGGCTACTCAGAGCAAAGTACAATGATAATAAATGGCATTTGCCAAATGCAATGAGTTGCTGACTGAGAAGTGATCTAGTGATGATGCAACCTCATGCCACTGAGAGATGTATTACAGCAGCCTATCCTAGGAAAAGAAAACTGTGATGTGAAACTTAATCTTTCGTGTGTGTTAACAATTCAAGACTGTCTCTAGGGAGTAATAGGAACAGGAGTGAATGCCATCCCATGTCTCCCATGTAGGCAATTGGCAGAAAATGAAGACAGTGCTCCTGTGTATTACAGCGCCTGCCAACAATGGGATGGTGCAGAGACTTACTGCACGGAGCGCTTGGCACAGGACACCCAGACACACTCCATCCTGGAGAGCTGACAGATTAAACACAGAAGTAGATGGATGGTGACATCAGGTAAGTGTGACATTATGTTAACAGGTCGTGTTAGTGCCACACTTTGTTTACATGGCTTATGTGAACTCTTCTGTTTTCTAGAGGAAAGGACAAAGTTTAATGTGGTTTGTAATGAAGCCTCTGTTCATGCAAACAGAAAGCTGCATGTGTCACATGTTGAGGATTTAAAAAGCATGTATAATATGTAAGAGTAACCCATATATTGTGTGTATATATATGCATATGCATATATTTATATTAAAAATGTATCTTGATACACATACATAAGTATATGTTACAAACAAGGCAGAATAAAGGGCAAATTGAGATGTTTCTGGTAAAAGCAGAGTTATCTTTTAAGGCTCTTCAGTCTGGACACAACCTTGAGTTACCTGGTTTTATATAAATCTATATATTTGTTTACATGTGCACACACTAATGTATATGTATGGATAGGTATATGTATACTTTATATTTGTAAAGTCACATGAAAATGAGATATCTCCATATAAAATTGTAGCATACAGAATTGTGCCTGTTTTTATAGGTTTCCAATGGTGAAACACATAATTTCAATAAATATTTCTTCTTCTCTAATAAGATGCAAGACATACATTATACAGACTATTGAGCACTGAAAAAAGGCCCTGAAGAATCTCAGTCTCACATGACAGAATTCAGCAATAATCTTTACTTGAATACATGAAGATTAAAAGGTTGAAAAATGGAGGTGGAGATAGCATTCCATGAATGTGCTTGTAAGCATCAGATTTATTTATGAAGCATCAGATTTATGTGTGGCAGCAGGAACTATACACATTCCCTAAGTATTCTCCACACCCTGAATCTGAAGAGAAGAAGGAAAAAGACTATTTGCTGCAAAAGCCAAAAGAAAGAGAAAAATGTTGCTGACCTGAAAGGTAAATGATGTCACTTGTCTATTTTAAAATACACTTGTGAGCCTCACTGGGAAAGGTCTCAAAATATATCCCCCACTGCTTCAATTCTGTCATTCACTGTCACACTGAACTTGGAAAACAAAGTACAGCTCAGAATGAGAGGTGGTGTGAGAATGAAGCTGCAGGAGTTCTGTTCTGGAGAAAGTTAAGCAATCCCACAGGATACCTGTGAGGCGTTCAGTACCCCAAACATGATATGCTCAGACCTTGGAAAAACTGCCTGACAGGTTTTCAATAAATCCTATACTTGAAACACAGATCAATATATTTATTACTAGTGTCAGCAACAGGCAGTACATCCGTAGCAGGATATTCTGGCTGCTGATCTGATAGATTCACTTATATAATTGAAATAATATCTTGGCTTTCTCTACCTTTGGCTTCCTAATGGGAAAAAAACAAAAAGATGAGGACCATGAATCATAATGAGAATTGGACATTTTGTGGTATCTATTATCATTTGGCTTGTTTTAGCCAAATAATTTTAGGGAACCATGTCATGTTCCTGCCAAAAGACTTAAATGTTCTCTGAAGTCAATGATTCAGCAGTGTTTCTATGAGAAAGATTGTTTTGATGCTAACTCATTAGGGAGGATAAAGTCAACATACACATGAAGTTTAAAATTCTCTCTCTCAAAAAATATACAGCTGATGATTGTTTATTATCTTTGAATATGCAGGAATTGGCACCTCTAGAAAGAGCTAATTTATTTAACTACCTAGAACAGGATTTAGGGAACTTAACAGGAAGCCTTATTTGGAGATACTGGCCTCAGTCCACATTCTGTATCATGTGCAGCTAAGTCTTCTGGTTCAAGGTGATTATAGGAAAGGAGATAGATCATGTTCAAGTTCTTACACCCAGTTATGCTTCACTAACATTAGAAGAACAAACTGGGATTTGTGAAAATCCTTACTAGGTCTTATAAGGTCCAGAAATCTTCATTATCCCCTCTTTCATCCTGGCTTGGTCTTCTACACTCAAAACCAATCTATCCATGACAGTAAGCATGCATTAAGATGGTTTATCATAAGGAGACGAACTGCTTTCCTTATTATACGACTTTTGGCCCTATGTCACATGCAGTAAACCGTCATCACAGATTATTCATTGAGAATTGGATTTCTTCTGAAGAAGTATAACTGTGCCTCAAATAAATCTGTTCTCGGTGTCTGTGATGGCTTAAAATATGTGGAAAAGTGTATGGGAGAGTAATTCACTGTGAGTTCAAGGAGGGAGGAGAAGCAGGGAATACAGAAAGTTCCTAAAGAGACCAGACATCACGTGAATGTGCAGGAGGAGAGGAACGGGGATGGTGACTATGCTGAACTGACTTGGGCAAAGGGAATGTGGGTCCGGAAAGGTCCTTCCAACTTGCTTGTTACAGTGAGCAACCACATCATACAGTCCCATTCATAAACTCTGGAAGTTCCACCATAAAACTGCTTCCCTAATACGTAACTAAAATGGGATCTTTCTCAGACTGACAGTTATAGCCATAGAAAAGAGCATGCAGGATTTTTCCACTTTCTTTTTCTTTTGTTTGTGTGTGTCTGTCTGAATAACAAGGTGTAATGCAGCTCTGATAATTTTCAGGCCTCAGCTATGCTTCATATATAACATTAACAAATGTAAACTATCATGATCAGAAAGGAGTCATGATGCATTGGCGACGTTTGCAGTGCTTTACTTTTCATTATCTCCTGTACCAGGAAACCTTCAGAGTGTGCTGCTGGCCACAGTATGCAAAGGCTGCCTCTGTGTTTTGTCTGGTCTAAAAGACCACACTCACGAGTCTAAAATATTATATGTCTAAATGCCCTGTGAAGAGCTACTTGGCTGAGCTTTCCTCTTGCTTTTGCAGCTGCACAGTCCTGGCACACAGCTAAGCGAGTAGCTTGTGGCTGTAGCTGAGAAATCCTGAATGGATAGGAGGAATGGGGAATTTCACGCTGCCGGCATGGGAAAGCGTCAGGCTCTCCACGATGACCTTCCTGTGCGTTGACCCCCTGTGTTTGATTATGTTGTTTTTACTATTGAAATGCCACTGCTAGGAGATTTGAGAGCAGGTTTATAAAGCATAGTATCTAATCCCTGCTTTGGTTTAACATTTGTCAGTGTCATACTGCAGTGTTAGGCTGTAGAACTGAGGGACTATTTGCAGTTTACTGCAAGCCACTGAAATACTTTCAGGTTTGTAACCACAGCAAAAACCTTCTATTTCAGATATGATCAAATATAAATTCACTGGCAACAGAAAGATCACTTGTTTGACATCAAGAATGCTTCCCCTCTGAGATAAGAAAAATGCTTTGAGGTACATTTCTTGAAACTTTAACATTTGCTTTATTCTTTGTGATGTTATAGAGGTTTTGTGTACCTTTAGAGCACACAGAGAGTTTAAAGCTATAGCTTTGTGAAAAGGTGAAGTTCAGTGGTTAGCACATTAACCTGGGAGTCAGGGGACATAGAGATACTTCTCACCTTTTCCTACAGCCTTGAGTAAGTTATGTCTTTCCTTGTTCCTTATTTTCTGCTGTAATTAATATGGCTATATCGATGGTTATCTTTTCATTGTCAGTGCAGACCCAAGGGAAGCATGGTAACAATTGTGACTATTTTTGTGATTTTAAAAATATGAAGCTTTTTGATGAATTCCTTTGAAAATGATGCAAAGCTTTAGGTTTTGCTGATTTAATAGCAATGAGAACTGCTGAGTAAGTCTTGGCCTTGAATGAAGGGCAAGAAAGCACTCGTTACTCTGAAATCTTTCTATGTGGACTAGACCTACAATTTTGCACAGTATATTTCTGGTGTGTCTCTTTTTTATTTTTCTTTTCTTAATGTGGCAACAACAAAAATAGCAAATCTTCTGGGGTTATCTTCATACTCTCTCCGGTAATGACCGGACCATGGTGACAATACTGGAAGCTCAAAGGCTTGGAAGGTCTCATTAGGATAATGCTGGGGCCCTTCCAAAGCTGACGAAAGTCAGTAGGAGTTTTTCCATTAACTTAAATGGATTTTAGATTACATAGACTATGTATGTCTCATTTTGCTGTATATTTATGAACAAACTAGCAATTAAGGGCTGGCTTTACAAAGAATGCATGTTAAGCATGCCACCAAGGACTTATTGGATACAAAACCACCCCTGCGAAAAAAGGATATCTTTTTCAGAAGAGTGAGCCAAGTGACTGAAGTGACTCTCTCTGCAAATGAGAGTATGTTTTGCAGGTATGTTAGCTCTGAGTTCATCCAAAACAGTAACAGATTTTAAAAAAACTATGGACAAAGTGTTAGTAATAACAACAAACCAAAGCATTCTGCTTTGTAATGATACAGGCTTTTTGTTGCCTTCTGTCTGGGGCTCTAGAGGCTGTAGAGTGGAATAGGGTACAAATGTGGCAGTCAGAGCCTCCTCATCTTGAACATGATTAGCTGACTTCATGCATGACCTTCAAGTTGAAGCTACAAAAGGGTCATTCAGCATTAGGCCTTAAGATGTGAACAGTCCAGAGAGTTTTTGGATGATTTTCTGGGCAATTAAGTCTACAGTCTGCCTAGGAATAATTATAGCTCATCCATTTGCTGTGCTGCACTTACCTTGTCAACATTGCTCTTTAGGCACACCTGTGATGTGAGAGGAAACGAACTAGAGATTAACCCCTCCTCCCCTTTTCCCAGAACAAAACATTGCAACCCCTTGGCCTCTTCTACATCTTGCTGCCCTAATGTGAGTTTCAGAAAACCATGCTGTTCCCTGCTGTCCTTTACGAGTGACCTGGGATCCCTAGAGCTGCTCGTTTGCTGTGCCCACTTCTTCCAATGACTTGAGAACCTGGATATTTCTTCATGCCATTCCCTACCTTCTTTGTCCTCTCACCTCCTGCACACGTGTCAGATATAGATTCATCCCATTCCCAGATTTTGTCAGGGCCTGGCAGAATCCAAGTAAGGGTTAAGAAGAAACTATTTCTATGGGCAATAGGAAAATTGATGGTCAGCTACTCTCTTCAGTGATGCAGGATGGCCACTCATGTGTTTTGAGAGTGGGAGGGCTCTGGGAACTGTACTACTTCCTCCTGTCTTGAATGTGGTTAGGCTAAATCATAGGGCGTAGAGAATGAAACGCCAGCTGTGCTGCAGTACTACACAATGGGAACAGCGTCCACAGCTGCAGTCCTCGATTTTGGTGACAATGTGAGGAGTATTGAGACAAGCAGATTTTGACTCGTTATTCTAAGAATAGCCCTGCCCTGCTGATGTACTCTTGGACACAGCTCTATTTCCAGAGAGCTGAATTTGAACAAGAAAGTCCAGTGAAAGCTAAAATGCTTCTGGATAGGTCAGATCCCAAAAGACCTGGTTATTTAAAGATTGACCTTTACAGTTTCAGATCAGAGTCTGTGCTATATTTCAATAATACTTTTGTACCGAAGGTATGATAAAGCCCTTTCTCCTGGATCTATGCCTCATTAGCTATACTGAGTTTTACTGTTGACAAATTTGAATTTTGATATAAATGAAGATGACTGTAAAATGAGAAAAATAAGAAGGCTAATATGGAGATGCTCCCAGCATCTTAGTAAGGGGAGAGGAAAAGAAGATTTTCTTCATCAATATAGAAAGCTTTGACATATGATTTCCAGCCTTCTGGAAAGGACCAGCCTGGCATGAAAAAAAATACAGCTCTGCATCCCATGTTACAGGTGATCTGCACTGTCTCCCAAAGAAGGGAGCTGTGCGCAAACAGCAGCACTCTACAAAGAGTGCAAAAGGTATGTGTGTGGTACCGAGGGCTGGGAAGAAAGGGAATGTCCCTGGTCTCCCAGCTACTGCACTTCTGTGCTTGTCTTCAGCCCCTGCAGGAGCGAGATCAGCTTGATTTCAAATTGTTGAATCAACACCATGTTCTTGGTGAGTATTTGCCCAGTTCTTTTCCCTGCAGGATGCTGACACAACAGCAGGGAGGGTACCTCATGGTTTGAGATGGCACAGACAGACTGGTATTTACCTTCCATGTTGGAAAAGAGACAGTGAACAATTTTGTTACAAAATTTACCAGATCTTGGCTGTTGAAGAAAATGTAGGGTGGAAATTTAAACCACCTTTTCAGCAACTTAACTTTCATTACTGCATTATTTTGCCAGTGCAGTCACATATGTTAATCCCATTGCTATGGTCTAACTTACACATTTACATTAGTACATCTGCTTCCACTGGGTTAACTGCAATGCTGCTCGGCACTACCTCTCTACCTAGATCAATGAAGGGCAGATACAAGTCTTCTGAGGGTATTAATGTTCTGCAAAATCACTTGTTTCAATTAATGACACCTCTTTCATTATTGGAGCCATGGCTGATAAATTGCATGTCTGTCAGGTCTGTGTTGCTTCATGAGGGAGTCAGAACTAGTTCACATAAAACAATTCACATGAAAAAAAAACCAAAAAGCTCTTGCCGTTCCTCCCCATGCTCCTCTCCCCTCCACTGCTTCCAAAGTGGGGAATTCTGTATTTCAGGACAAAACTCCTCAAAAGATAAAATTTTCCTTTGTCTGAGAATAGTTCAGACTATCCATTGGCAGACCCAGGTCATGAATCCATGCTTGCTGCTCATAGTTTGGGGCAACGGCAACAGCAACAGCTAGAGGCAGCCTCCAAGGATTGAACCCCACCTGTGCAAACACATTGCTCAAAGTTGTACAGAGGCTCAGTCTGGGTGGAATAATGTTTGTGTATGCATTACAGACGAGGAGAGGTGTCTGCAATAGAGCAGGGAGCTGAGCCCTCACCTCTGAGTGTTACTCCTATGCCTCCAGACAGAAATACTGTTACTGGGTTCATTTATGCTCCTTTGTGGTCTACACAAGAAAGTGGCTGAGTCTCCTCTGAGACCCTGCTCCCTTTCTCTGTCCTGAGAAATCTTGACTTTTGTGTTTTTGCTTTTTTTCTTGCATTGGAGTCAATAAGCTAGGTAGCTGAACAGCAGGAGGGCTGCTTGTCAGCCTCTGGACTTGGGATTTTACAGCAGCCTGCTGAGGCAGTGACCTCCGAGTGCAAGGTGAGGACTGTGAGTCCTGCTGGGATACTGCTGAAGGACTGGCTCCTTCTGTGCTGTGCAGGGAGACAGAAGCTTGGCACGACTGCATCTGTACTGCTGGTAGCGTGCAACCCTGCAGCAAAGTCATCGCTCTTCCCTGCCTGGGTTTCTGGCCAAAAGAACTAGTTAGTTACTGCAGATTGGAGCCTGGGAGCAGACTATCATATATGCAGTGCAGACAACTGAAAGATCAGGGCTTTTCAGCAAAACAGAGAATAAATCAAACGGACAGTATGAATATCTTTACCAACACTCTTATTCTCCTAGAAGAGAAACTATTTAAACCCATCAGATTGAATGCCTTACAGATCTAGATTAAACCTGCCTCATTGTGGAGGCAGAGATAAGGGAGCTCTATTAGCCACCACTTTGTTCATCCTCTAATTAGTTTCTAGGGTTTAGAAACATTTACTGATTTTCCTTTGATGGACCTGAAACTCATCAGAATTTTTACTCAGAAGCAAGAGACCCTTATGCCAAAACTGCCAGCAGCTCATGGGGGCTGCAAAACCTACTTTTTCCATATGAGGCAGGGCAGGGACAGAAACCAAGCCTGTCACACCCTGGGAGAGTGCCCTCACCAGCAGGCTGTGAACTGAGTAATCTCTCTGAAAAGCAATTCCTTCTAAAGGTTCACAAACTCTCCTGCAGAAAACTTGTGTTGAACATGGCAAGACAGTATGGAAAATTTTGGTTATAACAAATCATTTTTTCCCAAAGTTTCACGGAAAAATTCCTGAACTGCTCTATATTAGGTATTAAGCCCACTCTGGTCAGAGGTGCAGCTTTACCAACAAAAGAAGTAATATCTAAAAAGTGTTGTCTGCAGTCTGTTGGACTAGTGACAATAACTATGCAAAACATTACTGGAGTCCCTGGCAAAAGAACAGGCACAATTTACTGGCTATAAGATTCAGGTTAGGGCAAGATGTATAGGAACCATGATCTAGTGAGTAGGTTACTGGCTTACGATGCAACAGAACAAGGCTCAACTCTTGGCTTAAGTTCAGACTTTTTTGTTACTTTGGGGAAGATACTTAAATCTTTCCTGTGTCATGGTTCTCCATCTGTAAAAAAAATATAATGATACTTTCCTACCTCAACAGGGATGCAGGGAAGGTAAATCCACCAATGATGGCAAAGCCTTGAGGTACTGCAGGAGGGAGGGTCTAAACAGGGAGATCTTCAATTCTGTATCTTCCAGTTAAGGAAAGAGAATGCAGAAAATATTTTCTAAAGACATATTGCAAGCTTGTTTTCCCCTCTCCCAAATATGACATGTAGAGAGATATTTCTACCCTTTTTCTCTCCTCTGTTCCTTTTTAAGTACATTCCTTCCTTCCCTTGCAGGCAGAGACAGACATGCAGCAAAGCACATGATGTCTAAAACATATGACGTTCCTGTATTGCTTCAGGTCTGATTTGATGGTTTTCTGACACTGAAATAATCAGAAGTTTTATGTTTGATTTCATAGTGCTATTTCTGAGAATGTGATGTTTCACCTTGACCCTCCAGATCCTTCAAAACAGTCTATAAGATCTGCATGGTGTGGGAGGGAATATTTGTGGCAATCTTTGTCCTTTCCAGGAGTTATTTTGTGTGAAGTTATGCTAATGGATTTGCTATCACATTAGTCAAAGCTTTTCTCTACTAAGGATTTGCACATTAGTTTTCATGTAGGAAAGCAAACAAAAATCACTCATTTCTGGAAGATAAACATTTTACTTACCAACTTTTGGAGTGTAGTTTCCTTTGAAACTCAGTTTAAAGAACGAAATGAGAGCTAAAGGCAGACAAACTGTATCTAGCTAAGTTAAAATCCTTTTTTCCCCTCTGAAAACCAATTATCTTTTCAGCTAAATGCTCCCTTTGCAAATTGCTTATATTTTACTCTGCAATGGGATTCATTTCACTTCACTCTAGTCACCGAGTGTTCAATTTTCTCTATATAAAGTCAGGCACCTGTGGAGCGTGAATCATTTCCCATGACAGAGGGCATTGCACTCTGAAGGTACCTGTTGCTCACGTTTGACTTTAGAGGAAACTTGGATGACTTATTTAGGCTAGTTACCTAGTTTTCAGATAGGCAAAGTTAGGCAAAGAATCCATATAGTTGGCATCAATATGTGTGCATACTTTACTTTTAAATCATTGCATGACATTCTCTGAGTCTTTAGACTTAGTTTGAAATAGGCTTTCCAAAATTCAGGCACCTAAAATACTAGGCTTTTTTTGAACTTCAGGGCTTCTTACCTACAGGATTTAGGTATTTTCTGAGGAAGAGATTTGACTCTGGCTTTATTTGAGTAGCTGTGTTGCTGATAAGATCTGCATGTCACACTGAGCTCTGCCACATGCCACCTTTTTGGGTGAGAAAGCCCCATGATAAATGATCATTAGCTTTCAAACTCATCTTTTACGTGAAGCCATCTCATATTTCTATTATTTTTTTATTTAACCAGGACCACTCACCCTTTACCTCCCTCCTCTGATACTTGCAAAGTCTGAAAGTGGGTTCTGCATCCCCTCCGCACAGGAGGGTGTGTAACCACGTCCATATGATGCAAAGTTTGTCCCTCCCGTACTGGGGTCCACTGCTTACACTGGCTGATGGGGGTGGCTGAGCTACTACTTTACCCCTTTTCTCAGTTCCCCTAGAAATGAATGGAGATTTGAGCTGGGGTTCCTCACCATTTTGTTGCAGTGGAAGTGGGGAGGCAGTCTCAGTGGCTGGCATTTTCCTGTCCCTTCCTTCCCCAAAAGCATCTTGGTGCTGGTTTGGGCGGTGAGCAGGCTGCAAAGTTTGCACAAATCTGTCACTAATTCTCAGGGCCAGACCCTAACAAGACCTCCTAATGGCACCTTCTAAAGTAGCTTCAGTCTTCAATGGAAATTAGAGTCACGGGAGTAAAAGAAGACTGTACAGGATGACGAGTTTTGCTGCTTTTAGAGATAAGATTTAAACTGATACGTGGGATGGGGGAAAAACATAGTATTCCCTTCATCTTGTTCTGTTTCGGCATTTGTAAGGCTCCAGTCACCGTGGCATCTAGGCATGAAAGATACCTTGTGTCAGCAGGATATGCATCAAAGGAGTCTTTTTCTAATGGATAAACCTGATATCAAAGAACCGAAGAAACTGAACCAAAATTTACAGGTGTCCTTTGCTTTGATCATTAATTAAAATGTGACTTATACTCACAGTGTCCCTATTAGAGGACTTGACACAACAAAGCATCTGAGGTACCCGACTATTTCTTGTAATGCTGTGAAAGACAGGTGTTCATTCCTGGGAAAGCTTTGAAGCTAAAAATAAAATAAAACAAAATTAAAATTAAAGGATATTTCCAGGTACATAGTAATCATCTTAATACTTACATTTGAGGGGGTTTTGTGTGTGTGTTAAATACTGACAGAACTCCTGGCTGGAAAGGAATGCAGACAATGAGGTAAAGTAAAGCCTTGTAAGTCATTTGAGATCAATCGTCAGAGAATGAGTCTCAGCCATGTTATTATCAGATTAATAGCTGAGTTCCAATTTAAGCTGGAATTATTTGGATAACAGAAATCAAAAGGAAAGTTTTTGCAAACAATTTGCCTTGAAGCAAAATAAAAGTATTAGAGATAGGATTTTTTGTGATTTTCACCACACCCCTTGAAATTCCATGCAGACTAGATGGCTTCGTAGGCAGACCATGAGAGAGAGCCAGCCCCAGCACCCTGGGTTATTCCAGCCTGAAGTGTAATATGGATCAGGCCATCTGATCTCCCCAGCAGTAAGCCCAGACAATAGGAACCTAGCCTATGGGTGTTAATGGGCCGTATGGCAGCCATATGTGTTGATGATCCAGAAAAGCTAGCTTAGGTTAGAGATGTGAAGATGCCTTCTTACAACAGGTCATTTGGTACATGAGCTTTCCTGCAGCTTTTATCTCTGCTTTGCTTTCCATGGCAAACTTTAAAAAACCTCTCCCAGCTTTGCCATTTTCTTTTGCCTCCTACTCACTTTGCTTTCCATTCCTTCATGTTCCACTCTTATTCATATTTCATAAGTTCACAATTTAATATTTAAGTCTATCTCTTGTTTGAAATAGCATTGAACATGCCTGGGGTTGAATCAGCTTTTAAAGACAACTTACATGTAGAGGACAGAAGGTGCCTAAAGAATCCTGCTGCTATGCCCAAATATTTAGCAACCTCTTAAACACTAAACATTTTATCTTCCCCTCTCCTGCTGTGACTCTGTGAGTTTCACTAGCATGTCATAACTGTATTCTACTCTGTGAGTGGTTGTTGTATCATCCGATCTTTATAACACGTTGGGGTGAGGGGATGCAACAACATGCAGGAATTTCATTTGCAAGAGTATTGGCTCCTTGTGAGGTGTCACACTGTGCTGTGACCCTGAGGTGGTAGCAGTTACTGGTGAGTGCTGTGTGGCTTCCAGTGCTATGGCTGAGCATCTGCCTCGTGTCCATCCCCAAGCTCATGGTTCTGTAAAGGGAGCGAGGAGTTAGAGGAGAGGATCCTCCAGCTGTCAGTCCCTCCATAATCTACAGGTACTATGGATGCTAATGGCATCTTGTTGTTAGACTCTTCTACCCCTCAAATGTAGAATAACTGAATAATTTCTGCAGCTCTGGAGAGATCCTATTCACTCTGTATTGTGGTGGGTGCGGTAGCAGTGTGGGAGAAGGCAGCACCACACCAGGTCTGGTCTGTTCCAGCTTAGACGAGGACCCCTGGTTTTTATTGCTTCCAGTCACAGGGACCAGCTCCCCTTTTGGTTTAAATCTTGCTTTAATTTATGCCATCTGAAAAGTTGGTCCACTCATACTATACCACATAACAATTAAATCAAGGATTTAAAGACTAAGCCTAGAGTTTTGCTCTATGAAATGTGTTTCACAACATTAGGTTCACCAGGCTGATTCCTGTAATTCAGGACTTCTATGAAACATCCCTGAAAAGGCTGAAAAGGATGACAACCCATGAGCAGAGTCAGTAAAAGACTAGCATGCAAAGCAAATCACAGGTATTTCTGGCTAACTTTCTGTAAGAAGGATGACCCTGTGAAGTCCTGTGTCACTACAAGTGGGATCTACCTCATTGCACACCCTTTGGTAAAGCCCATAGCACAGCCGCAGCTGTGGAGCAGTCTTCCTGGAGGCCTGACAACCCCTTTACCCATCAGAGAGGATTTCTCCATCAATGTTCAGGTTCTGATTTAGCAGAATAAGTGACTCCAGAATACGAGGGCATTCTTCCCCCCCGCCTTTTTTACCTGATGTAAGAGAACACAACAGTTTATAATACTTCTAATGTCAGATGCCATTTTTTGCTTTATCTTTGTCCTTGATGTTGCACCAGTAAGTAGATAGGACATTGATACACATATATATTCTGTACTGCAGTTTTTAAAAACACATGTAGAATGGACCGTTGACATTTCTAGCTGTAACATATTTTCGCCAGATGTGTTATACCCATTCATAGATACTGTGTCCTCGCTCCTTTTTCAGTTAGCAGCTTAACTTGTTATTTGTCAGTAAGCACCCCTGAGGAATATTTCTGTGAAATATAAAGAGCTTGCAAGTATCCTTAAAACTGTCAATTAGCTAGATGAATGGCACAAAGAGTGAATCAACAAAGCCATCCAGAACAGCGGACTAGTGAGGACAAAACTTTTCATCCTTTCCAGGAAGATTCTCCTTGATTTCTATTATCATTAACATCTGCACTCTTCAATTCAGATCATATGCCTTTAAAGAAATGCAAATTAACTTCATATTCCTGGACATTCATTTCTAAACATGGACTGTAAAACTTTACCCACTGTGGGAGAGATGCAATATCACCCTGTTTACTAATGACCTAAGAGTAGGGAATTTGAAGAAAGGGAAAGTGTAGACAGTATCCATCTCCCTTTCCTCATCCCAAGACTTTAAAAGAGAAGACAGTCACCTCCTATTTGCGCAGCCATTGCTGATGTGAGACCTATTCCATGCCTTTTAGGTTCTACTTTATCTTTGTAATCTTCATGGAAAAGGATTTTCCAGGGAAAATATCCCTAAAAGAAATTATTTTGATATTGCATTGTAAGGAAAATATAATTCTACCATTGAAAGGAACTGAAGAAAAGACCCCTGAATGTCAAGGTCAGATGCAGCCTTAGGTGTCAGGTAGAAAATGGAGGGGCAAAACTCCCTCTTCTCTGCTGATCTTTGGCTGCAGTGTATATGAACTTCTGCAACTGACTGTTACAGCTGTGGCTTATTTCATTGTTGGCTGTTCTGTGAAATATTGATTATTCCAAAGGTCTGTGTCAGTAAATTTCCAAGAAGTCATTAGCCAATGAAGATATGTGTTTTATTCTGGAATCATTGCTGTATCTTTATGTATATAACTAAACACTTGATCTATCTTTTCTTGGCAGGCATTGAGAGAAGGGCTGTATGTAACTTATATATTCCCCTTCCAAGAATTGCAAGAGAGGGAAAGTCTTAGCAAGAGAAGCTGAGAAAGAAAATTCGGTGCCTGATTTAGAGTAAATACATCCCTAAAATGACAAAATTGGCCAGGGAAATAATTTGGAATAGATTGTTTATTTAATGAGGAGTTAAAGAATGGCCTTTACTCTGATATGTTAAGTTTTGTTGATGGGGCCAAGGGCTGTTGGTAGAATTGTTTAAAAAACTGAGTGAAGGGTTTAAGTGAAATTCAGTTCTGAACTGAGCACCTGGCACCTATGTCTATGAGGCACAGGATCTGCCTGTACAGAAGCAGCAGAGCTGATTCATTCACTGTAGATACGATTAATGTGTGTGTGTGTGTGTATGACTTTCTCCAAGACTGTTACAAGCATGACTGTAACAGGTGGCATTATGAAATCTTCAGTGTTTCACAGCTCTGCATCAGTGCGTGTGAGCCATTTAGAACTGGTAGGGTACAACAATTAAAAGCATATAAAAATGAAATAAAAACCCCCTGAAGTATAACCCAAAGGCTTTTAAGCTGGAATATAAACAGCAAGAATCACATGTTTATTTATATAGAGATCTTTAGCTATAAATCGCGCACGTGTATTTTTTTTTCAGACAATCATGATTTTGTGGATCTGACTCACGAGAAAATGTAGACATAGTGCCCTATGTCCTTCCTGCCAGCCTCCAGTCATCCATGATATTTTAATTATAATTTTTTTCCCTATTTCTCCATCAATTTCTGGAAAGAACACTTGTTTTTATAACTGTCACAGGATTATTTGCAAAACACTTCTGGCATTTTTCTTCTGGAGATATATAGGATGAGTACAATGAAGTTCGTTAATTTACCATTGCTGCAAGCAACAGATTTTTTTCCAGAATTTCCCTAGCGCATTCACAAACCAAAATTCAGTTTCATCAAAGAGTATAATGAAAAAACTATAGGTAAATAACTTGACTGGCAAGAATTACTACTTCTTCACAAATCAGGTCTTAATATATTTTCAGAAGATTTTTCTTGGCAAGCCTAAGCACCTGACTTCAATACAGGAGTAAATGGATGAGATTCTATGGTTTGAATTAAAGAGGCAGACTAGATGATCTAATGTTTTCACTCTAACCTTTGCATCTCTGAGATGGGGATAAGTCATGTGAGTCAGGCTACTTCTACATAAGCATTTTTAACCGTAATGTTGTGCTTTTTTGTTGTGCTAGGCCTTCTCTGAGGAACGCTTCCATTACTACACTGGTCTGCAAAGCCAAAATTTTGCTTTACAGATATTGCGTTGAGCAGTTTTGCTAGGAAGGTTATAGCTGAATTTGATAATAGCTGTTACAGACTTTTTTATACCCTTTGTAAACTGCATGGCATAATAATTCCTGAAAGCAGTAGAAGATTGTGGTAACTGAGGATATGAACATATTTCTGGATTACAGCTGTGCTTTTCTAGTTTGAAGCTATCTGTCAAAGACTGTAGAGAACACGAAAATGTGATCAACCAAAACTATAAACAAAAATCCCAGCCCAACAACCACATGGAAAAATAGCCAATTGCAGTCTGGATTACCACAACTGTCAACAAGATTTCCATTCAGAAATCCTCTCTTTGGCCTGTCTTCTAATACTATCACTAATGGAAGGAATGCTCTTAAAGAAGGCAAACTCCTTTATATAGTTGCTTTTGATCATGTACCAAATAGAGTTTCAACTAGAGAAAATGGATAAACATCTGTAGGAATTTGCAAACAATTACAGCATGTTTTTTATGCCTCTCTCTCTCTGCCTATCTCAATACAAGTGTGTGGACATGCATAACTTTTTCAGATTTGTTTAATATTCAAATATTATCCAGTGACATTTTGCAGTTGCGGAATTTTTCAAACTATGTTGCAAATTTTCTTCAGAGATTCCAAACTGTGCAGCCAAGTTGTGTTGCTTCATTCTGACCTGTCAGATGGGGTGTCAAGTTTTCTTACAGAGTCTTTTACAGTAGAAATTGCTGCAGTTGCAATAGTGCAGGAAAAGGTGACAAGACACAAATATGGTTTATTATTGCTCTGTTTGGGGTATTTGCAGAGGGGATTAGAAAGAGATTTCTCAACACATAGCTTTAAAGATGCTACTTAAAGGAAAGCTCTCGACTTTTATTCAGTATGCCAGATGACACTTAAACCTTAGTTGCTGAGATACTGGCTTTGATCTTCAAAAGTGCAGTTTATGGCAGTGGAAAAACAGAGATAGATCCAGATTCACTTTTTCAGTGTTTGACCCGTTCTTCTTGATTTGGTGAAGAACAAGAAACAAAACAATAAAGTCAGGAAAAAAAAAAGAAATAACTGTGCATAAAATGTATAAAAACCTGTTCCAAAATTGAGAGTGTTATTGATTATCTAGTTCAAAGCACAGGTGCTTTTATTAATGGCAAGTCATGACAGCTGGAACATACTTCTTTTATTTAGTGGGTGAAATGAATCACTGATTCTCCCATTACACTGGTCTGTCTCTATAAATTCAAAGATGTGAAACAATGCTGCTATGGCTAGTACTCTGAGCATGGCCTGCTAAATCCTGTGTCATCTATCTTTTATAGTTGTTTGTACATAGAGACCTGCTGTGAAATTGGTCACCTCCATTTATGTGCAGCGTAACACTTCTGTTTTTATATAAAAGCTGCAGTTTGAAAAATACCGCTATGTGGATAACAAGGTTCATATCCTGCAATGGAAATGTGAGGCTGTCTGACAGTTTTCACTAGCTGACCCAGCTTTAAACTAGTGGCTGTTTCTACAATGTCTGATTTCAGTTCTGGAAATACAGCCTGAAAAATGGACCAGACTCTGCAACTGCTCTCTCTGTGAGGAGCACACACTTGCATGCTAATAATCTTGATCAGGGGTATGAATCTGATAAACTTGTTCTACAGTAGC
Organism: Theristicus caerulescens; assembly: GCA_020745775.1. Classification (NCBI taxonomy): domain Eukaryota; kingdom Metazoa; phylum Chordata; class Aves; order Pelecaniformes; family Threskiornithidae; genus Theristicus; species Theristicus caerulescens. The sequence goes on along the minus strand of CM036559.1, from coordinate 112,509,618 downwards.
TCCAGAAATGATTTTAAATGACTCATCCTAGCACTGACACTAGAAATGGCCCTCTCAGCACTGATTTTAAATAACGATCTCCCCTGATGCTCAGTGCCTAGCCTGCCCACAGAAACATCAGTTATTTGGAGACTGCCGCAGTTCTCGGTCCACTAAAACTGTGATGAAAGTCTTCCTTCTCTTCAAGGATTTCTTTGCCAGAAGCAAATAGCTATGGCAGGCAGATAACAGGCAAAGTACCTCCCAAGAGCAAAATGAAGTTTTATTTAATGTGCTCTAGGATAAACACTGCATTAAAACATTAACATGAGCAAATTTCTCCAAACAATTGTTAAGACATAGACAGAGATACATAGCAGTTGCTTTTGCCACATCACTCCAAAAGCAAAAAAACCAGAGGAATACCTCCCTCCATTTCCCTGTCACCCATGAATTGCTGGGTAGGTCACCCATTTCTAATGTTAGCCTATCTCTGGATACTTCAGGTTGTTTTTCTATACAGAAACGTATGCTTTTTCTCAGGAGTTGTGAGTTTTGCTGAACTAATGCCAGAATGAACATTGATACCAGGTGCCTGCTCTGGCAGAATCCAGTATCACACCTACAGATAAAGTGTAAAATTACATGTGTCATGCTCAAGCACCACAAATTACTCTGCCCTTCATCTCACTTAACATGATAACTCCTACTTTGAGACTTCAGACAATGTAGCCCTGGCAAAAGGAAAGTTTTTCATAGCCAAGCACATCAAACCTCATGTATTTTACTGCACCAGAGGGGTTGACTTTTAAAGAAAATGTATTGCCAAATTGAATCTACCTTTGGTGTATAAAATAAAACATACTGCCCTGGACAACTACAGTGATAAACAGTGTTTGACTAGTTTGGGAGGAATCACAATGCTCTCGCGCTGGCTGCTGGAGGGTCAGGTATGAAGGTGATGCAGATACAAGTACATGAGGGCTCATGATGAGAGAAACAGAGGGTTAGGAATGATGGAGTTGTCTCCTGTGAGATTTCTGACTCTTGCTAAAGTGTTGGAGATATCTATGCTTCATGCTCATTGCCTGAAGGTTGTTAAGGATTTGAGAGGAGCAGTGGTCATGGCTGGTAGAACCACACAGGCACTGGGGACGAGGGTGATAACTCTTGGGACCCTACAGGCCATCACAGCTGTCCCAAAACCACAGGCACTGTGTGGGCTGGTGGGACATCTCTGGGCATGTTCCCAGTTTAACTGTTCACATTCAACCAGTAAAAAAGAAATCTGGGACTCCATATCTTAGTTTCTCTGATCTCTAACACATCTTGAAATTTTGGATCCTTCAAATGCATGGCTGATCTCCTAATTAACCTAAAACACACAGGATGAGTAGTTTGCAGTTAAAATTTTGCTGAAAGTGAGACCTGATTAAGCAGATTGTAATTTTTTCATGGAGGATCAGGTCAAATATACCAAGCCACCTCTGCTCCTGAGAGCGAAATGACGGCTCCCAAAGGACTACACTTGTAAATAGTCACTAAAAACATGACTGAAATATTTCTTTGTAAATATTTGCATGAGGAAGTTTTCAAGTTGTGCAGAGCAATGTCCTTTTTCATAAAGAAATGCAGGAGTTAGAACTGAGGAATGGATTTGACCTCAAAGAACTGTGGACTGTCAGCAGAGATCAGATGAAAATTTACATATTATTAAGATCAAAAGAGTACTTTCCTGAAGTTTTTTTTAATCCATTTTCAGGCAATGGCAATAAGGTTATTCAGGACTTCCTACTTCAAATTGTTTGGTGGGATAACAGGCTGACATCTGTTTTTTCTGAAAACTTATGGACTAAATAGTTATTATGACAACTTCTGTCTTAACCTCAGTTTCATTTTGAATTTCTGAGCTTTGTGCATTTTGCTGAAACAAAGAGAGTAGTGAAAATGTTGGCAATTCTAAAATAAGTGACTGCTTAGTGTATCATTGCTAATATGGAACTGGCCTGGTTAAAGACATAAATCTTTAAGGACAAAGATAATAATCTTTATAGCTTGCAAATTCCTTATTAGTGTGCGGATAGTGTTACTATAAATTCAAGCTGCAAATTATGAGCCACACATTTTTAGCTGTTTGAATTCATTCCCTGAATATTTAGTAAGATGATGAAGGGAGGTGAATGGCATCTCCCCAGCTGGACACAATTCCAGCTTAAGCAAGATGATAAACTTCTAATATGAAGATGGAACTTATGGATGCTGGCCAGAACAAAATAACATTTCACCAGTGGAATTCCAGTTCAAACTCTATTCTGGAAAGAAATCATTCTAACAGGGCTCCTCTCCCTTTTAGGGGCTTCTGGAAAAAAAAATAATGGAAAAGCCAAGTGTGTGGTCTTTTGAAATTTCACATTAATTTGTAAAAGAGACAGCATGGGCAGCTTTTAGGAAAAGAAACAGAAACAAATGCTGCAAGTTGACAAGAAGTATTTGCTGTCCATAAGCTCTTATAACAGCACCCCTGACCCTGCAAAGAGAAATTTTTTTTCCAGCAATATGCCTAAAACAATGACCCTTAGACCCCTGTGCAGATTATGGAAGTAGTAGTTGATTTCCTAGATTTTTTAAGGCAAAACAAAGATATCACACATGGGAATAAGAACATTAATTCTGTTGGGATATGTGGATCTTGATGTTTACATTTTGGGATCCTTTTAGATTCTTACGTAGTCTTTATCCTTGAAATAACTGTTCAACTTACCCTTTGTTTTGTCACTTAATTCATATAATGGCATACATGTCTTGGGGAGTGCTATTGATAGGTAAGTCCTCACATGCAGCAAATCTAAGTTAAGGCTAAGTGATTTCAGCATGTAAAGAAATGCTTATTTATCCGTGAAGGTATGGCAATAAGATGGGGCCCCAATAGGAGTGTGCATGATCACCGTCCATGCAAATCTATGTAAGTAAGTAAGTCCTAACATCTTCAAAACACTGGGTGTGATCCTAGATGCAGTAAATCTTTGTGATGTTCAGCAGTGTACTGTGACTTCATTCTGGCTCACCCACCTGTGTATTTATCTAGCCAAAAGTTTGCATTCACTCTGGTTAAAAAGTGTATCCTTCACTAGTACAAAAATGTTCATCATGTGGTTTTCTCTGCTGGTGTGTTTGACCTTAAACTCACTGGTCACAAGATGTTTCTATGAAATAATAGCTATCACCCCCTCCACCCCTGGAAAAAAAAATCAGAGTGTTGTTGTGGAGTCTGTACCCTTGGACCTATTCAGAAGTCAAGCAGACAAGGCTCTGACCAATCTCATCTGATGTTGATGCTGACCCTGCTTTTAGCACGAGGTTGGACTACTTGACCTCCAGAGATCCCTTCCAACTCAAACTATTCTGTGATTCTACAGTTCAACTCATTACCAAAAATCCACTCTTTCAGGCTAGATAACATGACAGAAACATGTATTAAAGTCCTTCTATCTTAATATTCTAAGAATCAACTATATTTCACTGTAGCATCAGATCCAGATTCATGCTAGACTCAGGCACATCGACTCAGTCACGCAACTGCCCTGTAACCTTTCCCAGCTAGTCAAGCCAGAGGTCTTATGTAAAGATTTCTGCATTCAGAAAATGCTTTTTTCTCTCTGCTGACTCTATGGGCAACCTACAATACTTGCACTTCTAATTCATATACCTTAGTTTGTTGTCTATAGCTAAGTGGGATGAATTCAGGCCCCAGCACATATTTCCAATTTGTCTCTAATAGTAGACATTTACTTCATTTTGATAATAAGTGACTGCATTATATACTGAGCCACTCAGACATGTGAGCCCGATGATAGAAGAATAAAGCAGGAGCCTAAGGAGCATTTAGTTCAAAGGAAGCCAGAGGATTTGCAAAACATTGCTGGAAGTGGGATACAGCATTTTAATTCCAAGAATTACTGGTAATTTGAAAAACTGGCCCCACAGAGATCATGGTAAGACTCCAAGATAGGTTTGAGCCACATAAAAGGAGCTGCTTTTCAGAGCATTTACTTTGGGAAGGAAATTCAGAATAATCAACAATTTGCATTTGAGATACTACTAAAATCAACGGCCTCCTTTGACAGTTTTGCTTCTCAAAGACCTCTAAGTTAGTGCGGTTGTTAGCCTCATTACTGTGTGCTACATTTCAGCAGCTGGAGCTGCAGGATATGCCCAGTGGAGTAAGCATGAAGGAGATAAAGAGATTTTACAGATGAATTGTTTTTATATGAAGGCAAATACTGCATTTTCCTTTTAAAGCCATTGTTATTTTATCCCATAGATGCTGTTATTTACAGTGGCTCAAATAGTTTACATTCAAGACAAAAGCTTAGCAAGATCAACTTGCTTCGGTACAACCAAACGAAATACTTTATAACAGTTTACCAGCAAAGTTCTTATGCAGTGATCGCCATGCAAACTGTTTGCTCAGGCGACAGAAAACACAAAACCACTACTGCAACACTCCATTTTGGAATGCAGTTGGGTTATTGGAGTTGGGTTGGGTTATTTGCGGTATAAAAAGACCTTAGCAAGATGCAGAGCTGGCAGTCACCCTGGATGAATTCACTACTGTGCAAAAGGCACAGTGACTGGAGTCCCTTCATACTCAAAGGCCCATTGGGAAAAATACACTTTGCTAGTTCTCTGCACAGAGGTGAACTGCACACTGCATGCGCTAGACAGAAATATGAAGCAGTCCGTGATGCAACATTTTGGCAAAATTTTCTAAGTATAAAAGAAAGCCATGAGAAAAATCAGGCATCCCTTTCATTTATGTAAATGTTTTCATTTCATGCAAGTCCTGGCAAAAGCCCAAGCATTCTGTATGATAATTCATATTCACTTGCAAAATCTTCATGTTCTTAGCAAGACTGGTGCATAAATAATTCTAGAGAACAGTTCTTGGAAATGATCATCTATAGTAGTAATGTTTTAAGACTTGCGGGGACACATTCAATTAAAGCTTTGTATAGTTTCCATACCAAAGAAATCCACACAAAGCTGAATAAATAATAGTGGAGAAAATGTTTCCAGCCTACACTAACTTATAGTATGGCTCCTTTACACTGCTTTAGAGATGTAAAGGGACCTTAAAAAGGTTCAAATGAACTGTTAATGCAGGATGTAAAGGACGTTAGCATAAATGAGAATCAGGTCCATGAATATTAGGAAGTTAAACTATTGTCTCGATTATTTGGCTTCAGAAATTAGAAGAAAGATTATGAATCCAATTCTGACTGAAAATTATTAAGCCTTCTCCTTTGCTTTACTTTTTATTTCATCTTTTCTTCTCAGCCATGAACTGTGATTGCTTTTATGTTCTGTGGCTCAGCTTCAGAGGAAGGGAAGGAAGAATGATGTTATTCCAGGCAATTCAATAGGCTAGTTGCTGGATATCCCCCAAGACCTGTGATGTGGGTTCAGGCTGTGGATTTCAACCCACTCACTAAAAACACTCGCAAAAAGAACACTTGAACTTACTGACCAAGAGGCGTGTAACTCCATTACCCCATTTTTTTTGTACTGAATTTGGTGCTATCTGAATGAATCAAGAGCAGACTAATAAATCAGGCTCCTCTGAAGGCTTATGTGGGATTTCCTTGCTCAACTCTGAAATACCAGGAGGTTAGATGTCTTGCTTACACCTGTCTTGCCAGGCCAAGGACTTCTGAATATGTATGAGAATTTAGGTCCTCTGAGGGGTTCAATGATATTATAGCTCAGGCTAGAAGAAATTAGTCCTGTGACTGGAGGAGTACCCAAGGCAGGACCAAGGTGAGAAGTTAAGGTGGTACCAGGAGCAGGGATTTGAGGCAGGATTAGAGCAGAGATAGGGAGTTAAGAAAGGCCTCAGCAGTTAGTGAAAACTAATTTGCGAAGTGCCAGTGCACTTAGGCTGGGTTAAGTATTGCCATGAAGGTTGGACTTTCTACAATAATCCTGCAAATCTCTTCTCCAGATTTGTGTGGAGTGTATAAATTGGCTTTTTTCTGGAAAAAGGATTCTTTCTCATCCCTAAAGTTTACTTAAGACTCTGGACACAAGACTGGACACAACACATACCTCCAGGTTTCAGAAGAAACACCAAATCCTTCAGTCCATCTGGGAATTTATTATTCAGTTACAAAGGGACTGATAGAATCACTGAGGCTTAGGACTTGATATCTGGGTTCACTGAGGTTGCCCATTTCTACCCAGCAGAGAAAACTCCAGGAGGAGGTTTCTGAGTCCTGAGGGAGAAAAAAGGTCTTGAAGACTCAGGATATTTCAAAGATCAAGAGACAGCAGTCTGAAAAGCCTCTGTGGAAAAGAAAGGCTTTTGCCATTCGGCAAGCACAGAGACCAATTTCTGGGTTTCATGGAAGGGTTTGAAGGTTCCCTGGGCTTTGGGGACACAGTTAGGGAATATGTGCAGGGTTCATGGATAGAGCAAAATACATAGATGCAATGGCATAAATAAATAATGACATTTGATACATTGCCTTTGAATACATAACTCTTTGGACATAAATCCTGCTAAAATACTCATGGAGGCAGGAATGGGAGCCAGTGTCAGAGTCTGGGGACCATGCTGTTCATTTGCCAATGTGAAAGAGAAAGGTATACCTGAACCAGGTGGAAGCAAGGAGTTTCTACTTACACTCAGGTAAGAGTCCTGGGATGAATAGGAACCCATTCCTGGCTTTTGTAGCCTTAAATGTGCACTTGGATTGGGTTGTAATATTACATTTCTTGGTCAAGGGTCATTCATGGATGCTCTTGAAAGACCAATAGTGCTGGCATGTTGGAATGAGCTGTTACTGTTAATATGAAAAATCATGGAATAATTTGGCTTCTGACTGGCAAGGAGAGGACAGCACATGCCAGTGGTAACTCATTCTTGACTGGAAATGGCTCATGAAAATGGTTAGTTTGTTGGTTGTATAGAATCTGGCAGCTCACATGGGTGAGAAGTCCTTGCTGTTTGTTGCTGCTCCTTCTCTTGGGGCAAATTTACAGATAGATCTTATCTGGGAAAGCGGGAGGTGGACAACAATACCAAGTGGGTGAATGCCCCTCATCTATATGTATTTTGTTCTGTTTGAATCATCAGTACAAATGCAAAAGACAGTAAATTTTTTGTTTCCTGGGGACTGGTTTTCCAAAGTGAAGAAACCTTGCCTGCCCCTGTCAGCCTCTTTCAGGAGACACAGTGTGTGGTGATGGAGTTCAAAATTACACTAACTGTAGGAGCAATCCAAATCCTTTTGTGTCCTGTGTTTTTCAGTCCCATTTGCATGGTTACAGCTACTGCTGCTCTCACTTTTCTATAGTCCCTAAAAATCACGTTATTTTATTTTAGGCATAATTTCACAGAATCATTTTATGGCAAACAATTTGGCTTCTCAGGCTAGCTAGGCATCCCAACTAGAGGTTATCTATGCAGAGTGTAAACTATTAACACCGACTTCGCAAAATTTCTAGAATAAAGATGTGGGACAGCACTGAAAACCTTGCTGTTGGCTGTAAAACTTAGTCTACAGAAAGTGATTCCCAAGGAGCTAAAGGAGCTGCTGGAGAGACTGTCCACAGATCTACAAGTCCATGATGACCTAGGAAGCTTATCAGATTCTGTTGACAAACTGGAAGTGGTCAGTGCTGAAAGACACTGAGAGTGCAGGTCCCTCAGGGAGCCATGGTTGAGAAAATCCTCCAGGAAGAAGAAAGAACTAAAAGACTTCCATTTATAAAGAAGAAAACAAGTAAAAAACCCAACAAGAAAGAATTCTGTTATAAAACAACTGATATCATCCAGACCGTGCCCATCATCCTTATACAACACACAGTGATAACAAAAGACAATGTTGCTCTGTTTCTCACTTCACTTCTAGGTCCCAGAGGGTCACTGTGAATTATTAAAATTCTGATGATGTATTTGATTCCAGGAAAGTCTTTGTACTGAATTAAAAAAGCAGTAAATGCTAATTGGAGTTGATACATCTCCTGCTGGATTAATTTTGAATCTAGTACTGTAATATGTTGACACCGTTTTAGTGATCAAGATGTTCTCTAAACTTAAAGTGTTTCCCAGGGGATAATTACAACTTGGAGGAAGCAAGAAAAGATTGAAGATGTCAAGGATTAAAAGCACTGGATATTTTTGTTATGGTTTATGGGACTTATAGAGCAAGTAGAAGTGCTTGCCTGAGTAATTGAGGAACCTTTGAATATATGTTAAAAGATCCAATGATCGTTAGTTATGGCTGGAAGAAAAAAAATCAGTTCAAGGAAACTGTTGAAGTAGGGAGTGCCTCTTGCCTCGTGTTGCAGAAAGATGGACACTTTTTAATACTTCCATGACATAAAGGAGGAGAAGGATCCAAGTGATGTGGGAGACAGCAGCACAAGCACACAACCAGCCCTGATCAGCACAGGCTCTCACTGTGTTCCCAGTCCTGCTCTGCCTTCACCACTCTCACTGATGCTTTGGCAGGGGGAATCTTCTTTGAAGAGAAATTTTCTCCTAGTCCTGAGAGAGTGTAATAAAATCTGTGTTTCTGTTTTTGTTTGTTTTTCACAGATTTGACCAATGAGCTATTCCTTACGAACCCACTTTCCTTAGCATGGACCTGATCCGTTAGCTGTTGATGTCTGGGAGGCTTCACCAGAGGTCTGCTACCTGTAGGACTTCTGATGAGTACTTCCAAAGGGACTGTGGCACCTTTCTTTTCTACCCAAACACACTAGCTGTCTCCTTTCCCTCCTGTACCCACCTGCATTCACAAATTTGTTTTTTCCAATCTCAGGCCAGGGAAGCTAGAAGACAGAAAGCAACAGAATGGCTTATTTTATACAGTGTCGCTATGTGCGTGCACTTCCTAAGATTTTGATTTCCTGTGTGAAAATTTAAGATTTTATGACATGTGAGTATAAATATCACTCTTCTTCCTACACGCAGACAAAGCCAGACTTCATGTCAGAAAGAGAGAGCTTTTAATCTTGTTTGTTTTGGGATGGAGGAGGGCACAGAGGCGTGTGAGCTGCTTGCCACAGAGCTGGAGGGAGGATACCTGCGTGGGCCAGGAGGGAAGAGAAGTAGCCCCTAGCAAAAGCTGAAGGAAAATGGTAAGGAGTGTGAGGATAGTGCTTTATCCAAAGGGAAGACAGGAACCGGTGGGGGCCAGCTCGTCACCTGGGAGGTGGAGGTACATGGCTTCTACCATCTCTTTATGGTAAAATGCAATTAAGCTGCAGTGGGACTTACGCATTTTTAAAACACCCAGGAAAGCCTCATGTTGAGAACTTGCATGTATTAAAAAAAAAGAAAAGGAAAAAAAAAAAGAAAAAAAGAGTAGCTTCAGCATTAGGTTTCCATACAGATTAATCTGCTGATAACCAGCAGCAGAATCACAGCAATGGACCCATCAGGTTTCTCCAGCCCTTTGCTGTTGGTATGGGATTGCTCCTGGGAACATACTGTCTCTTGCTTTTGCCAGTGGATTCTTCAATGGCACACTTAACCTGATGGGATTTTCACCACCTTCTCTGGGAGTAATTCCACAATATGCTTGTGACAAGTTGGCAATATATTTAATTGCATTGTGTGAGAGACGCCTGAATTTGACCACAAACTCATTTCACATACTGTAACTTATCGGTTGGCCAACAGATGGTAGCAATTTTTGGCTACTATGGACCTGGGATGTGTACAAACCAGTCAGAAAAGAAAGGGTCCGCATCCTACAACTAATTCTCAAAGTCCTTCAGCCTCATCATTATCAAAATAAAAAACAATGAGTGAAATGGTAATGGATCATGATCTAAGACCTATTAAAGTTAAACTATGTGTCAGTTTCAGAAAGATGCTAACCTGCAACTAGGTAATCAGGTATTATCTAAGATGCTTTAGAAGATAAAAAAAGAGTTGAAGAGCCTCAAAACTTATGGGAATCATTGAATATTAACTTGTTTTCCCAATTTGTGTTAGAACAATCTAGTTCACAGACATGCAAACCAACTGATAATTAGCAAACTCGAACAAAATGTCCCCATTCGTAAATCAAAATTATTCAACACAAATAGTAATTGCAAATTTAGTCTTTTTTTCCTGTTCATGAATATATTTGTTATGCATAAATATTCATTGAATAGTTTATGAAAACTGATTTTAGTCTGTGGGTTGCTTTTAAGACAGTTATTATATGTGTATAGTCTTTACTTGTGCATCAAAATGAGTCAATAATTCACACAGGTATTGCCTCTGCTCCCTTGAAATGAGATTGTGACTTTAAAAACAAAATAATATGGAAAAAAATATAGGGATAATTGCAGTGTTGGCATCATTTACAGGAACAAATCACATGCACTAAAAATTGAAGAAAGTATGAAGATTCGTGATTATCATGACAAATACCCACAGCTGTGCGAGGATTTATAAGCATGACATATTATAAAAGCACAAATAGCAGGAAACTCTACTTATTTCTCTTATTCACAAAATATTCTTGAATCACAGCATTATTGTAAATGCCTGTTCTCACAATGATACAATTTCCTGTTTGAATCTCTGAGCAAATGAACAGCATTAATTTTAACTGTTTGTCAGCTTCCAAAAATTGTTAGACAAGATAATATCCAAGCTTTATGTTCACTTGAATAGATACTGCAGTCTGCACCCCCTGTCCTTTCCCTGTCCTCCTTCCAGAGCATCACTTTTCTGAGGAAAATGAGACAAGCTGCTCTTTCCATTTTTATTGCTGAGAGCCATTCCCCCATCAACAACTCTGCACCTTTTAACCCTAGTGATGTGATGTTGATGGAGCTGCCACTTAAAAACAAATTCTGTTTGGCCATTGGGGAGCTTCCCGTGGTGATGGAGATGACAGAGGCTTTTGCAGGAGGCTGCTTTTGAATCTGCTGTTGGGGGGGAAGCACTTGTTGTCTGGTATCTAACAGCATTTGGGTTCAAACGTGAAATCCCTGGGCTCATTCTGGATTCCTCGTGTGTAGGAGGCAGAGCTGCTAGAGTGCTTGGGAGGGAGCAAAATTGAGGGAAGGAAACTCTCACTTGGCATAAAGCCTTGTTTACCCAGTCTCGTGGAACAAACAAGCAAACAAAAAACACTGTCCAAAACAAGCCCCACTGTGTAACCCACTGTTTGCATGCGGAGTTCAAAATATCTGTTGGCTTTGAGTTCAGTGATTTGAAGGAAGAAATTATAGGAATGCCCTTGGATAGTGAATCTTTCTTTAATACACTAATTATTCTTACTAAACTTGCTATGATATGGGACTTAACGCTGCTTATTTCATGATCTTTCTTTTCTAGCACAATAGCCCTCTGAACAGGTGGAGGGGATTTTATCCAGCACATCTTTGGTTGTTAGCCAGCACATTCTTGTTCTTCCAGACATGAAAATATTTACATATTAGTACTAGGAAATATTATCTTTCACTTTTTAAAAAAAAATTGTAAAATAGCACACTAACAGCTTATCGTGTATTCCTTTCCAGTACAGGAAAACACACCTCCACCTTGCATTCACTGCCCCTAGCTAACAGCAATATTTTAATGTTAACTCTTTGTCACTGGGAGTCGATTTTTCCCAGCGCAGCACCTAAGTGCAAAATGCATTAGCGCAAATGTCTGAACTCCAAACCCATCTGGCACTAGGAGCTATAAAATATTGCCATATTTGTCTACAGTAGATTTTAACAGACTTTCTGGACAATATCATTTAAAAAACATTGTTGTGCAATGGAATTAATTAACACAAGTAACATGTACAACATAAATTTTTATTGTTTCTTATATGCCATAAAATTTCCAAGACAGAAGCACCTGGTAAAACCATACCGTCTGACTGGGCATGGCATTAGGAAGGCCTAGATGGGAGCAGATGGAAAGTCTGAGGATGAAATAAGAACAGATGGGAAGTCTGAAGGTGAAATTTGAACTTAGGTATTTCAAAGTTCACATGGCTGCACATAAAGTCCCATTAAACGTGCTCTGATAAAGAGTTAAACTGACGAGCTCTGCTGTGCCCTCCCTCCTTTTGGATTTCTGGTGTCACTTAGCTGTCAACAATGTTTGTGGCAGCAGTTAAAAAAGCACTTTCCTTAACTTTGCCTGCTCATTTCAAACCCGAGTTTTCACCATCCATTCTGTAGCTGGGATTTTATGAAGGCGTTAGTGCTATAAACATGGAAAAGCATTTTCAGTTTCATACGGAGCTGATGGCTCTCCCCTATAATTTCCCTCCACTTCGTATAGACAATTGAGCAGCCACAGAAACCTGTGCTGGCAGGGAGGCAGCAACGTGTAGCCAATGCCAACTTGTGGGTTACAGAATGCCATGGGGTTACAGAAGATAGCACCAAGCGTCACCGATGGCTGGTGTGACAAACAAAAAACCCAGCTCCTGCTAGCATAACTTCATGCAGTGTGCAGTTGGCTCATTTTAATGTGTACAGCTTCTTGGAAAAACTTTCCCTCCTACCGTTTCTCCAGCAGAACAGGTCTGTTGCACTTCTAACAGAGAAATGTCATCCAAAAATGTAGGAACAAATATGATTACTACCTATATGTTAGAGGCAAAACCACAGGGTGGAAAAAACTCTGGACCTGTTCCTTGATGCTTGCTGGAGCTTTTTACCACCTTGTTGGGGATTTGATGAAAGATTTTTGTTTTAAAGCGAATTTGTCTCGGTTCAGTGGGGTATTATGAAGACTGAATTTGTGTGTAGGATCTTGCATGAACAATATTAGCAAACGTGGTCAACTGACAAATAAGGTCCTGGTATTACTACTAAATCAGGATGCTTTGTATGAAACTGTTACTTTTAAAACCTGTCAAACCCTAATAGGTGACTGCCAACAGAGATTATTTTTTCCAGATCCCACAGACATGTAGAGCTCCCAGTTTACAGCCCACCGTTGGTTGTACAATGCAAATACTGCATCTGGCTCTGTGGTTTTGGGTTGAAAGGCTAAAGCAGAAAGATACTTTTAAAGTTTAAATAGATGGCTCTTTTCAGATGTTGATACAGACATGACAATTTGCCCACTGCTACTAAAATATTTCTGTAATTTTTAAAATTATTGCTATAGCAGGATATATCTGCTCCAGGATTTGATGATCATGTGGAAAGTGCCCAGAATGGAGACTGATTTACAGTTCAGCAAGTTCCCAGGTCACTTATCTCACGGATGTGGCTGGCAGGATATTTGGGAAGGGCCAGCTGTGACAAGCCAGGCAGGGCACCTGCGTCGAATTTGTGGTGGGCTTCCAAAGCGTGGGAATGATGTCCTTCTCCAGCCCAAAAAAGCTCTATGCCACCATCGTCAAATCCATCACTCTGTTGCCATGCCATGTCACCTAGGTCTCGAGGAAGGATTGGCATATACTGAAATTCTGGAAAGCTCTTGAGTAATGGTCTGAAAAATGACAGGCTCCCACATGTCCCTACTGTACTTTGAGGAAGTGCATTTCCCGTGACTAATGGCCTCTCTGCTGTGCACAATGCCTTTTAGGATTTTTTTGTCCCGCTGTAAGCCAGACCAAAGAATGTTTCCAGTTTCTCAGGCTCTATTTACCTTCTCTCTCATTAGCGGAGGCTCTCTCCCTCGCTTTCTGATGATTGTGCACATACTTAAACCCTTCTGACTGTTTTCAGCTGCTACCACTGTGTTCCAGAAATCTGACACAGGGGAATGCATCCCCTCACTGCCGGCGTGCAGCAGGCGCTTCCCTTGGACTTCTACCCATTGCGTTTGCAGTCCACTGGGAGAACCAGGTAGAACTGTGACCCCAAGGGTTTCTCAGGGACTCATCGAGCTTGACACGTCCCCTGCTTCCTCCCACCATCCCTGTAGCTGTGCAAGAGTTTCAAAAGCTACAGGAGCCTGGCGGAGCCTGGCACGAGAGGGAAGGCAGCTTGCTGTGGACTGGGCTGGGCAAACAGGCAACAGGCTGGGCGGCCGCTATAGCTTTTTAACTGTGTACCACCAGACCACCAGAGAACAACGTGCTGTATTTCCTTGCCTAATTCTCAGCTGCTCAGAACTATCCAGTCTTCAAGGTTGTGATCTTGCTTTTTTTTTTTACTATAACTGTTCCCTGATGACAAAGTAATATATTTTTAGCATAGTTCAAGTATAAGACACTAAAATTATACTACCTCTCATAAGGGTTGCCTCATAAATACAGCATTCTGTTTTCATGGACACTGGTGTGGGTGTTTCATAAAGTATCATAAACAATTTATTTTGTAATGAAATAACCCAGTAAATTGTCTTTGGTTTCAGATCATGCTCACAGCTCCACTGAACTCTTTTTGGTGCAGTTTGTAAGCCAAGGCTGTGGAAGGTCACCCCTCCCTTGCTCTCTTGCTAAATATAAGTGAAAAGCTGAAATTATTTGAGAAAAATGTAAAACGTATCAGCTGAACATGGGGAGGTCCAAGAGTATTTGAGGTAGAGCAACACCCCTTGCTAGAATGAAAAAATTGCATTTACTACTTACCTCCTGCGTATCTTTTTTAGTGTCATTGAGCCCTGGTAAAGAGATGCAGCATCTCATCTCAGTTAAGATCTACTGGCACATTGCCCTGTTCAGATTGAGGGGATGATGGCACCATGAGGCTGTGACTGTGGTGTGATACCAGACCTGTGCACTGGCAATGGATACCACTGAGAGGGTGAGGAGTGGTGTGGAGAGATGCTGCTGCTGTAGACACTCCTCCTGTTAATCCATGGCTCTCTGTGACTCTTCTCCAGTGCTCCATGGGTGCAATTCATTTTCTTGCATGAGAAGTCTCCAGTTCAGCCAGATAGTTAAATATGTGCTGATGTGCCACAGATCTACAGTGTGTCACAGGGTGTTTGAAAGGCAATTGAGTAAAATAAATATGTAAGAATGTAATTACACTGAAGAAAATGATTCCTACTTATTTCTTTCCTTGGACTCTGTAGGGAGGTAAGGCTGACCATTGCTTTGTAAAAATCATGGTAAAACATGATGGTTTATGTCATTCCTGCTTGTTTTTCTCTGTTTTAGCTTTCAATTTCTTTTGTAAATCCCTGTAGTTGTCTATGGCTCATTTATTTGCATTGTGTAGCTATTTAGGGTCAAATTCTAATCCTAAAAGAGCTCAGTTAAAAGATCTGCTGTCACAGTTAGTGAAGCTGGGACTTCATCCACAGCATGTGCATTTCTCCACTGCCGGTTATTGTCAGAAGTAGTTCAACCTTTGCCGTTATCCACATTTTCAGTTCTGTTTTTCTCTTTAAATCTAGTGACTGATTGAGAAATAATTTGCAGAAATGACCTGCATTTTGTTCACTTGTAGGACAGTGAGTTTCCTGCCATGGTGTTCTACCATTTTTAAAACGTTTTTGCCTTATCTATAAAATGTTAAAATGACATGGTGCCTTTCACACTATTCTGCTCAGTGACTCCAAGTGCAGATGAGTTGTCTGCAGTAAAACATCAGCTGGGCAGGTATGCCTTGGTCTTTGCAGTCTTGCTGCTCAACTTTCCAATGACTTCTGAAAGTGCAAGGTGGGCAAGAACTAGACACACAGTTTCTAAACGAATTTCTTGAGGTCCTTTCCATACCCTCCCTTGTTAGTATTTATATATTCTGTGCTTTATTGCATCTAGTCACAGCTTTACCTATATCCTCCTTCAACACCAGCTCCTTTGTGTGCTGTAGCAGTGTGACAAAGTTTTAAACAGTGCAAAATGAATGCTACATTTCCACAGAGAATGTGCATTTCATATAAATGTTATTTCCAAGTAGTATTATATAGTACTCAGGATACGATACATCATAGTTGTTTTTTTTTTTGCTAACACATTAATAGTGTGATAATTAAGAATAGTTTATTTGAAATACTTAAGAATTCGTATAGTTGTAAGTGTGTGCAACAGGTCAAGTACTTGCTAATAAAATGACTGTTCTTAACATAACTGCGCAAAAATAGGATCTCTGCTGTTTGGGGGAGAAGAGCTGTTAAAGCACTAGCAGTCGGATTTGTAATGAAGAGGAAAAGACGAGTGTACGAGTGCTGCGATTTTGACAGCAAGCAGCTGGTAGATTCTCTGGAAGGTGACCAGTAAGCTCTGACATTACTCTAAGTAGCATCACGAGAATTGATCCAAGAACTATTCGGACAACTCTTGTGGCATGATTACACTTAAGTTGAACTCTTTTTCCTGTTTTGACGATATTAAATGTTTCAGTGTTGCCATTGCATTTTCTGTGAGGAAGATCTTTCACTATGCTATCTTGGCCCATTTTGGCTATTTTTTTCTCACGATCAGCTTGCTTTTCAGACCCTCCTTTCTGTTCTTTCCTGACACAACCTGGATTTGAGAACTGGCAATACACATCGCTAATGTCCATTTAATGCTGCTGTGTCTGGCTTGTCCTCACAGGTGTTGGGGTTAGGGCAGATGTTGGGAGAAAAAAGAACAAAGCCAGTAAAGACTAGTGCCAAGTTTACTGAGCAGATGTGCCATCTCAAGATGGGGAAATCTTTCCTTTTTTTTCATCTAAATTTTTAATGACAATCTCAAATGCTAAATATGTTTCTTTTAAGATTCAAATGTTCAACTAAGCTTTAGCAATTGCTGGTGACAAAGAAAAGCATGGGAATTTCAAAAGAATCTAAAAAGTTCAAGGCAGCAGGGGCATACAACAGAAAACAAAGTTTCAAGAGCAGCTATTCCAAATAAGGGAGGAACTGAGGAGAATTTAGACTAACTTTGCTTTAGTGTAGTTTAAAAAAGGTTCTGTGTATTTACCAAGGAAACAGTGTTATCCTATGGGAAAAAGTCATGCAAAAAAGGTGTTGATGGTAAATAATTTCCAGAACAAGTTCAGTTCATTGAACCACAAAGATCTGAAAGCACTTTACACACTTGATAAAATCTCTGCTCACCAAAAATGCCAAAAAAGCAAAAATTTTACTGACACAGAACCTGTGGCAAAGAATACATATTCCAATCATGTTGATGTTACAGTACTTGCATAAAACATTGAGGATGTGCAAGAAATGGGATAAATATGCAAATTAACCATGTTCTTACATGGTAGATGTGTGGCAAAACATGGATTACATTAAAAGTTTTTTTCTGAAAGTCCTACAAGTTAACTTAATGTTCTTTGTTCTTCCCAGTTCACTCAGATCACCTGCAAAGTGTTGGCTTGAAGAAAGGGAAGAACAGTAATGCCACATGTGCTTTCTGGGAAGTAACAAGGTACCATTTCTGACTTGCTACGGCATCAAGGGCAGCTTCGAGTTGGGATAGGGGAAGGTGACATGAAGGACTGAATCGCAAGTAGAGATCCAAAAATTCTTGTTTGGAAGGTGGTTCACTTTGAAGGTTCGCAGCTTGCCCTGCTCCGTCTGGGTGGTGTCTGGAATCTGACCCACCCCAGTGCCTGGGCTCTGCACACACACAGCAGCAGAACAATCCCTTGTGCCAGGCTTTGGGGTAAAGATGCTTCTTTCTCTTTTACAACATACACACTGAAATAAAATCCTTAGCTACCTCCTTGCTGACCATTTCACACATTAGGCTTCTTGTGATTTAGAGAGTTTAGGACTAGAAGAAACAAGTAGAAATCTACTCTGATCTCCTGTGTATTTGAACCAGTTAGCCATTGCTTGAACCATACCTGTTCCTTGACCCTAGACATATGATTTTCCATTTAAAATATAAGGACAGCTGTGCTTGGGCAAATGGAAATTTCAGCCAGCACAGTGCCTGCTCTCTTACCAGAGAGGCTTAGGGACAGAGGACAAAGACAGGAAAGCTAAAAGCTGATTCCTCCTCTATAAAACTTTCCAACTAACAGCAACTTGCAGCTGAGTTAGATGTTATAGCCACATCTTTTAGTACCAGTTAGGAAACTTATTCTTCTGCCCTGTATTAAAATATATGTTCTTTCAGTAGATACTAGTTTATTGAAAAAATTAATTGCACTAAATAAATGTCTTGTCTCCATCATGTTCCACTAATCTCTAAGTGACCACCAAATTTGTTCTTATTACTCCTGATTAATATAATAATATTGAATAATGTAAGGCGCAGTAAAAATCCTTAAAGAATCCCACTAGGAACACAGCCTTTCACTGAGTTTTCCCTATCAATAGTCAAGAGCTGTCATTTGGCTATTTCTTAGATCTATTAAACAGGTGCTCCAGAGATGAAAAATGTTATTTTTAATCAGAATATTATGATTTATTACTTTAAATGACTAACAATATTCCCAAGTAAGTCATGTCTGTAAATAACCTTTGCCATCTGAATTTGTAATCTGAAAGAATATGACCTGTTTGATTTTTTGTTTGTTTTACAGCGGCTACTTGATTGACATGAATTAATTCTGAAGTACATACTACCTTTTCCATTATTTTGCCTGGATATAATGTTAAACTAATCAACCTGTAGTTATCCAGACTTCTGATTGTCTATTTTTTTTTTCCAAACTGAGTATCTTCCAGTCCTTTGAAACATCATTATCATCAGCAGGTTCATTCAAAATTAGCATTACTGGCACAAAGATCACTGTAGCTAACTCTTCTAGGACTCTCAACAGAAAGTTATATAAGCATAGTTCCTTTAAAATATTTCTCTAAAGTAGATGCCTTCCTTTCAGCTAATGTAGTTCAGAGTTTCCTTTAGATTTTTGGAAGTAGCCATCCTGAAACATCACATATATTTTATGCTTTGGGGCTATCCTTTGTTTGGGTATATTGAATGCAATGAGGTCATGATCATTGGTTCCTAGGCAACGACCAACTCCTACTCCAGTGATTAATTCGTCTTTATCCATCATATGAAGTCCAAAGCAAAGTAACCTTCTGTGTCAGAAACTCATGATCTATAATTTTTAGAAAGGCTATGATATTTCATTAGTGTGAGACTTTGAGCACATTTTCCAAATGGAAGTCGCTCTCTGTAACATTTGTTTGTTTCTCATTCTTTATCTGTATTGTAGATATTAATGTTTTTATGACAGGCAAATAAGCTAATATTAAACCATTTGCTTTGAAATACTTTCTTGACTCTATATTTAATAAGACAGATCTGATATACGCATTTGCAAGTATGAACTATATATTTGGACAGAGAAGAAAAACACAAAAACTTTGTGAGATATTTTGCATTTGTATAGAACCTTCATCCTACCATCCTAAATGGCCTTTAAAAATGAATTAACATGGTTTTGCTAGAAATTATGCCAGTCACTGCAGTTTCTTTCCTCACTAAAAGTATTGAGCCTGATAAAATGTTATTAGCTTGATTTCTTGTAAATAGGGAAATTGAAGGGCAAAGTGGTTAAGTTCAGCATTTGAAATGTGGACATCTCATCCATATTTAGGCACCTCCATGGCCTGATTTTCAGAGTTGCTGAGCATCAGCATGATCCCATTAGGGTAACTTATCAAGGTCATGCAAAAATCCTGTGCCAGGAATAGTCCTGACTCCCTGCCCTGTGTGTTAATGATATGTAAAACCAAAATTAAGATATCAACTCCTTTATAGATAAGGAAAGGCAGAAAGGCCCAGAGTTTCTAAAAAAAGAAGAGACTGGGCATGTCCCCCTACCTCCAGTTTCATCAGATCCATACAATTTCATCTCCACAAGCTGTAATGAGCTCACAGCCATATTATGCTGTTTTGCAGTTCCCCAAACTAGTGCTAGTCAAAGCACAGAAAAGCTAAGTTTTAAACAAGCTGTTTGAAGCTACTGCCTGTTGTCTTGTTGCTTTTCTCTGGCTGTGGGCTGCTCACCCTCCTCCCAGAACAGCCAGGGATGTTTGCAGCCTGGTCGCTCTGGCGAAAGGGTATGGAGGATCCACAGGCAGCTGTAGGGGAAGGTGGTCTGAGACAGATTTTAATGAAGCAGTGTGAAAATGGAGAGCAAATGCAAATTTCTGTAGCAGAGCATAGAGAAAAGGAATGGCAGGAGGCAAAGAAGAGCGACGGCAAGTTAATTGTTCAACCTAGATGAAAAGTCCTACGACTCAGCCCCATGAAGCCTGTTATCTGATTGCTGTATGCCGCAGAAGCTTTTCTTTATAGGGCTGGAGAGGGATGGGAATAGAGACATTAAGCCCTGAGCCACCAGGTGGGCAGGGAATTCAGATGCTGCTAGAGCAGGAGCGCTGAAATGAAAAAGTTATGTTTAGAATGAGTTCACTGGAACATGACCCCATCTGCACAGGATTTCTTTCTTTCTTTCCTTTCCTTTTCTTTTTATTTTTGGTAAGTGGCAGGCAAGTTCTGGGCCAGATTCCTGATATGAGAGAAAAGCAGCAGAGTGAAATCAAAATTTTGGAAGAGCAATTACCTGGGAAACAGGAATTGAGAAACAGCACCGCTGCCTGCCATTTACCTCCTCCCCTTCTCTACCAATCACATTCAGCAGAGAGAGTGGGGCGTGGGGAAGGAAAGAGAGACGGGAGCAAGAGGCAAACATTATCTTAACAGATATTGAGCAGTCTGGCTTACTGTATCCTGTCTGGTGTAGACACTTAACTGCTTACCTTTCTTTCACCATCACCTTTAATTAAGTTCCCTTAAGGGTCATCATGAGCATGGGAGCTTGGCTTTTTTGTTCTCCACTCTTTTTTAAAGTGAACTGACACACTAGCCAGATTTTCTGAAGCACACAACTCCCTTTTGAATCAGATTTTCCAACAGATGAAAGTATAGAGGGAAAAAGAGGGTGAATATGATAATTTTTTTTTAAGGCTGAACAACTTTAAATTATCCCCATTCCCACTTTGACTGTAAAGGAGCTGATATTGCACCTTTCTTTTAAGGCTTGCTAGGTGAGAATTTTCCCCTGTGCTCCCACAGCTCCACTTACAGGGCTGTGCTCAGTCTAGGCTCACCATGATGTCAGCTGAAAGCCGGCCTGCTGCCGGCCTGAGCAGCAGATTTGCTCAGGGGGGAACTGTTCTCCTGGATTTTCTCCTTGCGCTGCTTGGTTGGAGGGCCACCACGGGTGCTGCAGGGAGGGCAGGGGCTGGTGTGCGATGGCCATGGCACTCTTTTCTCACCAGGAGAGCCCCATGCAGCCCTGTGCATTGTATCTCACACCCCCTGCAGTCCCAGACAGGGCATGTTGGTGCATTTATCCCCAAGGGATGGATGTCCCAGGTTGCATTTCCAAGCCACAGTAAGCACAGAGGTGGTTTCTGCTTTATAGAGTAGCTCCCAATGAGTCTAATTGTGGATGTGAAGAAAGCCCTGGACAGTAAGCAGTTTCATGGAAGTACTTTACCTCACTGTAGTTATGACTACCCCAGTAGATGTACAGAAAAGGCAATGGGTATCTCACTGAAATATAGGGCACCAAACGTCTGTCACATCTGCAAAAGAAAACCTGCCTCTGATGAGATTTTGCCTCATCCCTGTCTTCTCACACTTGGGGATTCTCCTGAAAGTGAAAATACATCTTTTCCACAGCTTGCAACACTGAGAGCAGGGGCCCATTGCCAAAATCCAGACCTCTCAGGACATTTTAGATGCTCTAAGGTAGCTAAGCCACCCACACAGAGCTGGTAGAAAGGACTTTAGGGTCCATGGGAGACCCACACCCTTCTAAAGCCATAACTGGAGGTCATACCAGATACTCTACAGCATCTCAAATGGCGTGAGAGGCCTCTGTTGAGGCAATTTAATGCTTCCCTGGGAGTCCATGGTAGCTGAAGACTGCAGGATCCAGCTTGGTTAGATATGATAAGTACCATCATTCACGTGTTTTGTTTTGCATGTGTGTGTGTGTGGCAAAAACCAGTAGGAAAGGCACAGAAATGACCTGTAGTAACACTCATCTGGCTGTTCTGAGCTTTGACGTTTACATTGCTTTTACTTTTTAATATGTCCAAATTTGGCTGTTATGGAGAAACTAACATTGTCCAGATGAGTATTACTAGAGATTACCTATAAGCAGTCATAATTATCTGCAGCAACTGCATTCCCTCTAATGTTAAAAGGGGTGGCAATCCCATCTGCTGTTGGCTGTCTGCTGCATCGAACCTGTTTTAAGCGCTCTCTTCTGTGGTGGGGAAAGGCATGAGCTCAAGCGAGGGGGATGACAGGTCACTACAGCCACAGGACAATCACCCTGCACAGGTAGAATGAATCAAAGCATCATGTCTACCTTATTTACCTTTCCTGCTCCCTGTCTGCTTGTGAAAATTATATTTTATGCGATATAATAGACTGTAAAATAAAATCATTTTCACAGGGAAGTGAAACTGATAACTGGCTATAAATGTAGGACACATGGAAATTTCCTAGATTTCCCACTGCTGAATTTTGCTGACTTATGAGACTAACAGTCCTGGAAGAGTTTTAAAGGTTTTGGATATTTACTAGAGCAAAGATCCCAATTTTTGGAGGTTCATCGAGTGTTAAACCATTAGCACAATTGAAAGGAAAATATTACAAAAACAAAACAAAACAAAAACCCAAATCCATGAAAAGGATAACACTGAACTGGGAAAAAATTTTGCTTGCTTTTTCTGCAAACCACTTAGAAAGATTATTTATTGACCTGAAAACAGTTTATAATTGATCAGGCTGGTATAGAGCTTGAGCTCAAAACTTTTAATCAACATTATTACTATTTCTAAAAGATCCAAAAGGAAATAAAATAATTTAATGGTAAGTGAAGAAAGAAGAGGAAGTAATGTCATCAAGCACAAAAAAAACCCACGGCAAAGCCTAATCTGTTTTTAACATAGCTTTTATCTCATATCTGTACTAAAAACTAAGGGTGATTAAACTTGCTGTTCAGAAGTGATCAGAAATAGGCATTATTTATTCTCTTAAAGAAAACTGGTGTTCCCTGGTCTCTTGCTCTCTTGTTTCTTGTTTACTGCACAGTCTACACTGCCAGTGAAAGGAATTCTTCACTCCAAACAGCCTTTTGTAAACATAGAAGCTTGAATTTTTATTCCAGAAATTGCATTTCCGTACACAGATTCTTCCAGTATTTTATTGATCTTTCACAGATGAAGAGAAAAAGAAGCAGAGTTTGGTGGAAAAAAGAAGCAATTTGGGGTTAACTGCCAAGACAGGCTTTGACAAGATCATATAGTTTCATCTTCTAAGCTTCTCTGCAGAGTGTAGAGTAAGACAGGTATGAAGTTTTACTTCCAGATTCCCTGAGACTACACAGAGTCCTAAGAAGAAATTATTCTTGATTGCAAACACAATATTAGGAATGGATGGAAAGCAAGAAATATTTTGCGGACTTCACTGTTTGTCAGTGTTCCACATGGTGATCAATCCAAAACCTCCTGTAGTAAAAATAAGAAACAAAGGGCAAAAATATTAACTTCTTCCAGTATTTTCTAAAATATGTCGAAAGAGATGCAAGTGGCATGGCTGGAGCTACTAATTACAACTGTCATCATGGGCAATATATATGGAGAAGACAGATACTGAATTCTCTGCTTCTGTCAGCTGGAGTCCTCTGCCCTTCCCCAGGTCTCTTTAGCTTGGATTCTGGACAGTAGGAAACTTTCCTGGCAAAAGCTTTATCTTAACTGACACATTTCCATGAAAAAATTTCAGTGTTGATCCGTAAGCACTTTATTATGAAGTAAATAAATAAAATTCCACACTAGCTCTGCTCAGTGTGGTCCCTCGCTAAATGTCAGACCAGATAGGCAAATAATTTGACAGCATTTTTGGATACAGGACCTGTCCTAGAAAAAGAGGCTCAGTTGTGTCCTTAAGTAGAGCTCCATGACAGATACTGGAGAGGAAATCATCAAATTCCTATACTATACCTAAGCAAGTAATCCTCATAGAAGGAAAATGCACATCTTTTTCTGCTGCTGGTGAGCTCATCCCATGAGGCAGCAAGATTTATGATAGCCCTTGATCTTTTTATCTTGATTGGTAGTTTGCAGATCCTTTAATTATGCAGAAGTAGCAGATTTTTCTGCGAGGTTTGTGAGCTGCAGGGCTGGCTAATGGAGGATGTTAGCCTCAGTTTTTGTGAACCTTTTTGAAAGCAATTTCAAAGTTAGGTAAATAGTTCAGAAACACCCATTAGGTATGCAGGTGTGACAGACACTAGTACATACTCCGAACTGTCTCTTATTGTTTTTTTTCTGGAAAGAAAGGTCTTTCCCATATTCCAGGGCTGTTCTGCCCAGGGAGGGGAGGACTGCCAGTTTTCCTTATGTGAGTTTTCTTTTGCTTGCAGGAAAAAGGAGTGATGGGTATTGCATAAAGATTATTTCAGGGAAGATCCTGTACCAAAGTCTCCTACTTGTAGGAGACAATCTTTGCGTGTATTATGAGCATTTAGTTGCCTGTAGAAGAACGCAGAAAAATGTTGAGTCATTCAGCACTTTAGAAATTTTTGCAAATATGCATTTCTGCCATGTTAAAGCATCTTGAATTTTACATGGCAGGAATCTCCATCATCCACTCAACCTTTCAATTCGTCAAAAGCAGGGAGAACAACAGACATATATTACAAAATAATCTGGGAGAGTGGTGTTGTAAAAACACAGATAACCAATAAGGTTATATCTGATTTAGAAAAACAGTGGTCAGATAAATATCACTGAAAATCTAATAAGCAAATTGAAGAGAAATACTTAGAAAGAAATTATGTTCAGCAAGATGAGAATCAGAGAGGAGATTAGTTTTCAAAGTAGCCAGAAGATTTTTAGTTCTTGCCTGCATTTGCATTATGATCTAGAATATTGCCTGTGTTGCTTCAGTTAGAAACCTGAGATCCTACATTAATGCATGCAATAAAATGCCATTTCTAATTTTGTATTCTAAAAACAAATGCATTAATTAAAGAAAATTAAGGGTTTGTCAGACAGAAGGCCTGTGCTGGCCTGTAGAGGTTCCTGTCCCCCAGCTGTTAGACAGAGTCCTTCATTTGAGCTGTGGTAACTGAGCGAGATGCATTGCTGCACTGTGTGGAAAAATAGGGTCAGTTGATGGTGACTCACAGGAACCCACGTTACTTTGCTTCACAATAGGATAACAGCACATGCACAGTGAGCTACTGTGTCTCAGCTGACAAAGTGCGGAGCAGCCAGCTGGATTATGACCCTCATATCGCATCACAGGATGGGAGCCTAACAGTCGTGGCATGACTTATCCGCATAAACTCCATGGAGTATAATTCTGGGCCCATAATCTGCAAAGACATGTCTGTAGATCAGGGAGTCATGAGGAAAGAACAAAATAATAAAGGGCTTAGTTTATTTGTAGATAGAGCAAATATCAAGTGTAAAAATAATGACTAGGGAAAGATATACATATGAACGTTTGAAAGGCACGAATGTTAATGAAGGAGTAAACTTTTTCACGGTGCAGACAGACGCTGGTAGGAGAGAGGTTACAGCTGCATCCTAGAAAATAGTTCTTATGACTTGATTATCACATAAGCTGCATGCAAACAGCTCCCAGTCAATGAGGTAGACCTAGCTGTGCTTGATACGATCCCATATGTGGCCTATGGCAAGTAACTCAGGTTTTTGCATCTCTGACTCAGAACTTATCTATTTCATGGGGGGCTGTTATGAAACTCAATTAACACTTGCAAAGCTTTTGGATGGTAGTTTCTGCGTAAGTGTGAGGCATTATATAATGGGATGAAATTAAGGACAGTGAAGTCTGATTATCAGGGAAAAAAAATCCCAACAATGTCATCTGTTAGATTGGGGAATAATGCCGTAGGGGAAGCAGTGGGTGACTCATTGCTTGAGTCAATTAAATCTGGGCTGGATGTGGCACCAGCAAATATAATGTAGGGCACAACCTTCTAGTAGGAAAGACATGGTACACATGACCTGATTTCTATGATCTTATGCTTGACTCTATAAGCAACCAAGATTATATGAGCTCATATAAACTTTACATCATTTCTCATGTGTTTTTCATGTGTTTAAGGACTCTCAGAACATTGTTGTGGTCTGTGCTCAATTGATGAATACTTAATATACTAAAGTGCTGGAGATCATTAGCATTCCTGAGGTTGTCTGGCATGCTTTGTTTATGCAGCGTGGAAATGGGAAATATTTCTTTCAGCCTTTATGAGATATTGGCAGTGTCACCTCTTATAACCATCAGCCTAACAATTATTGGAGAAAATATGCTGATTATTGAAATTGCACTGTTAGTATGCTTTGGTGCCAGAATATTATTAGGACCTAGAGCCTGCACCACATGGAGGACACAGACCATGTGGTGGGTGCTGTGCAGCTGCTTGATTCTCCTCCTTACTTCCCTAAATCACAGAATTTGAGGACTGTCCAGACCTTGTTAGCTTAGATATTCTTCATGAGTGGGTATCAACACAAATTTTTATTCCCCCTGAAACAGCTTACTGCTCTACTGGTGCCCTTGCTAAAATCTGGGGATGGATTGCTACGTTTTAAAAGGCTTGCAGAGAGGAGGAAAATTGCACTCTTTTTTAAGGGGCCACTTACAAGTCTATGCTCCAGCCACATCCAGCCCAGCTAGATGAAGTTTCTTGGTTAGGAGCCAAATCATCTTACTTGTTTAAACCATGAAAGGCGACAGGCGCTGCTGGAGAATGATTTAGATTTTCAGCATCTCCATGAGAGGATCTTATCCCCACTGAACAAAAAAAAGCCTCATTTTGATGCCTGTAGATGAATCTATGGGAAGTCCTACATTGTTCCACTGGATGGACAAGGTCAGTGGTGGCTCTGTGTTATTGGATGTTGCTGACATGACTTGTAAGGAAAACCAGCTGCAAAGTTTGGCTTCAGTAGGGATTTGCTCCACTGACCTTGTGAAAAAAATCAAGTAACAAGATCTACTTGCTCCCCAGAGTTGTACAAAATTCAGACTGCTGGTGCTTCAGCATTCAGGTCACAAGGTAAAACAGCAACAGGACTGGAGGTGCCAGGAGTCAATAAACGTTTGCTCTGGGGCCCAAAACACCTTTTAGTAGCCCTCTGTGTAGAAGGTACTGGCTTCAACACCTGAGCTTGATTGGTTTCTGACCTACATGTTAGTGTGAATGCCAACGTAGCCAAACTGGCCTCCTGCTGACATGTGTGGTGCCTTCTCAGAGCAGCCAAAACAATAGCCAGTGCATTCTACCTTTACAGCACTTTTGTTTCAAAAACTCTGAAACATGTCACTCCCTGATATACCTAGGTGCACCTTGAGCTGGACTGTGCCCATTTACAGATATTTGGGAAAACAATCTCTGAAGACAGGACCTGGCAGATGTGCACTGTACTTAAAGAAGTAATTCAGCCACTAGGTTTGAGTGACACTAACATGCATTTACCATCTTTTGTTCAGCTCCAGAATATTGGAGTCAATGGTAGTGATGATGCCTAGTTATGTTTGACCAGGTATATCAATATATATGGAACTTCCTGGGCTGGTATTTTGATATCCATTGATATATCTACTACCTTGCTCCCTAGCAATTGCCAGTGCTTTAAAAACATAGCTTCTCCTTGCAGTAACTGTCACCACACAACATGGCCTGTTCCACCTGCAGACATCAACTCAATTGCACTTGGTTTGTTGTTAAGGCTGCCTTTACAAACTGCTCTGCCTCCTTAGGTCATGCTTGAGGAGTTGCACCATACGGAGGAGTGATCCTCACCAACAGTTACAAAGTCGTTTCTGACTCCCATGCCCCATATGGGTTCCCCCGGGTATGTTGCAGCCAGACCAAGGTCACTGACCAGCCAGCCTCCTGGATGTGGACAGCCTGAGGCCAGCCTGTAGCAACCAGCCAGACATGACAATGCTGTTGTTGATGAATGTTTGCTGTGGTGATCTCATGGTGATGTGATGACATTAAGTTGAACAAATAAAGTAGTGGCTAATTGACTCATCAGTAAACATTCAGCTAAACAGAATTAAATGGAGAGGAAACTTTGTGAAATGATTTAATTTAGTAGGAAGCTCCTGATGACAAGATTTTATTAATTACAACTTTACAGGGCCCAGGAGGGTTTTTTTTTGCTCCAAAAGGTAACCCAAGCCACTTCGAATGGAAATTTTTAACATTTGTTCATTTATAATCTGAAATAAAAAAATACATTCTGTAATAAGCAGGACATCAGAAACACACACCTTGCACATCGCCCTGAGCACTCAGTGCCTTTGTATACATCACCATTTCTAAACTATCCAAAATAAAAGCCAAGCCTCAGGTAAATTAACAGATTTATAACTGGTAGTTTTCAATTTCTAGTCAGCAATTCAGACGAAAGAAGGCTACATAAAACAGTTTCATTCAAGACAGGTGCTGTTTTCATCATTAACTCTATACAGAGGTGGAAATTTGGCTTAAAAGGATAGCTCCTTGTTCTTGGGGCTGTTTGAATATAGCAGTTCTCACACAATATTTCTGAAAGTATTTTATGGTGACACTATTGATGTAATTGTTACGAACCATGCCTTGATGAACCACTCCATCCTGTAGTAAGCCTTAGAAGGATTAATTCTGTGATGATTCTTTCAGCCACAACTTTGTTAAAATAAATGTTAAAGTTCAGAATGAAAACTTCCAATAGCAAAGGACTTGTATCAATTTAAAAGTGGTAAGTCTCCAATTTGACAGCATCAGCTGCTACTTCAATTTCCATGTTGCCAAGAGCACCCTACTGAGTTTTATGAGCAGCTGTGTTAGCACCAAACATTTTTCAATGTCATTTGCTGTGAGAGAGCTCAGCTTTCTGCTGCAGTGCAGGCCTGCAGTGCTCACACCTCTCAAAACATTTACAGAGCTGTTACTTCAAAAGTGACTATTGCAACATTGAGCAACCTCTACCCATACTCCTAGTTGTTGCTACCAGACTAATTCCTGTCCACTAGTTCAAGACATCTCTAGCCCCATTCAAAAGTCATCTGCTTCTTCCTCCTGGAGAGCAGCGCATGATTATACCATTTGCACATTACTTTCTTCTTGGCACTTGCCTATACACAGAAGACCAAGGATTTCCACTGGCCTCTCTTTGTGGGAGAATGAACCCAGCAACAGCTTTATCCTCTCTCAGCACCACTATTATAATCCCCTGTGCATAACGTGATTACTTATGGCAGTGTTCTTAGATTTTTCTCTTTCCTTCTCCCTTCACATCCAGACCCTTGTTCTATCTTAGTAGCTCTTTTTTTCACATCTCCAAGTTCATCTCTCCCTCTCATTTCCAACTACAGAGGTATTAATGCATGAACCAGCTAGGCTCTCCTCCTGATATTTGTACCCTCCTTCCTGCCCCCTCCTCCTGGTCTCCCACAACCCACAGTCAATCCAGTGTTCAGCTGACAAAATCCTTTCCCGTTGCTCTGACCTCATCCCCCTCTCCCCTGAACCTCTGCATTTCCCAGACCTTCTTCAGCAACTGTGTTGAGCTTCTTGCTGGGGGATTCTTTCACTTTGCCATTACCTGATGACACCTCTTCACTCCTTACAAAGAGCATCCCATGACAATCCCATATTCTTTGTGTAGTTACCAATCTAATTTTTACAAAGAAAAATCTGTTCTGGCCAACCTAGCACAATTTTGTTTTTCTCACGGGGCGGGGGGGTAGGCTTTTTTTATGTTTACAGCCCTTTCTGGCAAGGACCTATAGTCAGAGTCTAGATTAAATGTGCCAAGTTGTTTATGGCATTATTATGCAGGAGAAGTATATATAATTTGTGGAGGATAAATTTGCAATTGTGGTGATACACAACACGTGGGCTAGTTCCTTAGTCCTTGCAAGCAGATAATTCTTTCTTAGAGGTCAGCACAATTAACATCACCTCTCTAAACCTTCACAATAATTACTTGCATTATTTTAATCAGAGAAATAACCTTGCTCCTCTGAATTTTGATTAACAAGAGTTACCAACTATAAAATATTCTTTATGTGTTGGTTTGGAGCACCTTCTGATGGCTCTGTATCAAGCCAAATTAGATCCTTTAGGTATGCTAAAAACACATGAGTCCAAATGACTCACAGACCTGCAGCGTGACATGATGCCTGTGACTTTTAGGTCACTGGTTCAGCTCAGAAGGTACTGAAGGTCTTCACTGAAAAGCTCGGAGAGTGCTGCTGCTCCGTCTGCTATTGAATGCCCATAATACTCACAACTTTGGAATGGTGCTACTTATACCAGTAATGAGCAGTGGCTTCTGCTTTTCCCTTCCCTGCTATTGTTATTACACCCTCCCAACCAGCACATTTGTTTCATCTGTCTGGTGGTTTTTATGGGTGATACAGCATTTATGGAAGTTAGTAGAAAATTTTTCCACACTGCTTTCTCAGGAAGGAACTATCTTCATTTTGATGAGTTTGTTAAGCTCTACTTGGTAGAGAACAAATGATACTCTGATACTCTCTGTAGGAAAAGGTGATAGTGAATAGATTTAAAAGGCTAAAATGTCTTTGATTAAGATGGGTGGAACGTCACGATTTGTTAAGAAACAGAGTAACCTCAGCTCTTGGTGCTTATGTTGCTGCCATTCTGTGCATGAATAAGAAGTACTTAATTCTTTACTTTCCTTCAAGATTTCCACCATTTTATGAAGAAAACACACACATGCAAATACACAGGCCTTTACATAAACAGATGAGGAAACTGGATGAACAGACTATCATTTTAGGCTCTTCTATTGAGGAAAATTAATTATAAGTTAGGTGATTCACAGATTTCTAAACTGGATTGGAAACATCTATTAATTTTACAAAGTATTTCAGCTGATAGCTGCTGAAAGAGTCTTTTAGTCAGTCTCACACTACAAATGTCAGTCGCTTTAGCTGATTGCTGGAATCAGTGAAGGATGACAGTCAGGTTAATCAGAACATATAGACACAGTAGGGGTAAATATTGTGCTAAATTTAGCAACACATTCTGCTAGATTGCATGAGCAGCAGTAGGTGTAAGTGCTATATATTAGGATCAACCATCACAACAAATTTACAGGACTCCCAAGGGCAGTTGATTCAGCTGATGCTGCCATGGCTAAATGCCAGTTTTTCTATTACCAGGTAACCCTGCTTTTCTCTTTTTCTTAACTGATAACCACAAAAAGATAGTTAAAAAATAAACATAAACACTACATATATATATATTTTTGTCAAAATTGGATTGGTGAGAAGTGAGAAAACTGGCTGAAGACAATTGAAGTGATTTTTCATGTCTGAGACATGACCCTCATTCTGTAAAGACTTTGTTTTGCATTTACTTAGTTTTACACAGTGTAGGATCAAATAATGAAAAAATATAAATACTTTACTCAAAAATGCAGGACTAAAGACTAGGTAGGTCTGTACCCTTACGTAAAAATGCACCAAAAAATGCCAGTGGAAAAATGTTTCTGTCCTTTGAATTGACATACTGGAAATTAAAATCCATATTTCAAGGCTTATTTTTGTTTTGTCCAGTAAACAACTGTCACTGAAAACACAAGAAGACAGGAGCTGTGATTCTGTGGGTAGTACATATGTCTTGGAGTGAAAACCAAGTTCCAGTCCTCCATCTACCATTCACTCATCCTTCACTCAAACCTCTGGGAAGCTGAAACAGAGTCCCTCTGCCACTTCTGCCACTTCTGATGACATTCATTATGCTCCTGGCATAGCAACTTTCTGCATGGCTTCCGGCCTTAATCTGAAGGTCTTTGCATGGCTGCATTGTGCAAGGATAGATTCTGCCCATTAACAAAGTAAAGCTTCCCAGAAAGTTTCTACACGCAGAGCCAGTGTCCTCTGTATGTGAATCAACATAAGGAATTGCTTACATAGGTTTAAAACTGGATTGTATGAAGAAATGCTGCTTGTTTTGTACACTCACACAGATCTAAAATGGCTATTCCAGTTTTGCTGAATCTTAGAATAAATAGAAAATGTCGTTTCCATATGAATGCATCATACAAAACCACAAGCAGTGAGAATACGGAGAAGAACAGATCAGAATACAGGCCTTTGTCTAGTATTTTGATTACTACAAAGAATAGCATTTGACTCATGATTCTGCTTCTGGTGGTCTCTATTTCTTGGGTTTGAAGAGAGAAATGACTGTGTCTGACAGATGTTCATTATGTATTTTTAAAGTTACAGTAAGTTTATTTGAATGTGACACAGTGCATTTGCTGTTTCTCTGTGTAGAATCAAGTGAAATTACGGTGCAGTACTTGACAGGGCACTTTGTTACTTGGGGAAATCTGCAGTGGGATTCATTTAATGTATTGCAAATGTCAGAGATGCCTTTTTAATATGGGTATAAAACCTGTGCGAGTACAAATATCATAAGGACACAGTACTGATTTACAACTTTCTATCTGGACATGTGAATGTTTTAGCTTTGTTTTGAGATGAAATACGAAATGTAAAACTCACTTGAGACCACGTACTTATAGCCTTTAAAACACTTTGAATCAGTCAGCCTAGGAATTAACTTATTCTCAGTAGATGTTAGCATAAGTTATTTCAAAGCTCATTGTTTACATAGGTCACAAAAGTTGAAAACAGCTGGAGACATACTTCATGCATTATTACTATCTATGTAAGTAACGGAATTTTGTAAGTGAAATACACAATAAATAGCCTATTGAAGGAAAAATCGCAGAAACATGAACAATAACAGTAACTGGTTAACTAAAATAGATGCACTCTTGTTCTAAAGACATCTTGTTAGTTAGTGACAGGCTAATTAATTAATGACCAAGATTTAAACCAGGTGCATGTGATTTCTTTTAGCTGTTTATACTGGGATGTAATGAATGCTGATTAAAAAAATACTAAATACTTACTCTAGAATTTAACTGGGTGCCAAATATGCATTTGGGGCCCTATTCTTCAAGCTGCTCAGTGTTTCCTGTGAGGCAGTCATCAACTAGGAGGGATATTGGACCCCTTCTTGAAGGTCTGACTGAGTGCTGAGGGCACTCAGCCTTTGATCTTTTTTAGTTCACAAGACGCCCGAGGCACAAAGTGCTATAAATGCTTACTAGACTCAATTGTGTAGTATTACTTATGCACAGAATTTGGATTTTTATGGTTTAGATTTCTCATAAAACTGTTTGGGACTAACAGTACCTCCCACCTGACATATTGTCTAACCCTCTGGACTCTCATAACATTTGTCAAGCAACTGAAAGACCTTTCTATTTCAAAATGCCCTGCATTTCAGAAGTGGCCACTGACTCTCCCATGCCCATTCAAAGAAAGCTGGTGCACTGCTAAACGACTCTAGGAAGCCTGCAATCTCCCAGTCCCAGTACCAGAAAAATGAGATCTATGATGAAGTAGAGATTGTTTCCTTTGTGGAGTTGATGTTTCACAGTCAGAGGAATTGGGAGATATTCCTACAGTCCTCACCTCTTTTCATCCTCCCCAGTTATTATTGTAAAACACAGCTCTTGTTCTGCCACATGAATGTCTGTATCCCTTTTATAGAGCTTCAGCAGAAGTTGTCTGGGACACTGGATGTTAAACTTTAAGTGATTTAAGGGAAAGTTTGTCACTTTCTTGATGTTCTGCAGGTGAAGCATCCTGACAGAGAAGCCTGTATAAATAAATGAGAAATAGCAAATGACCTGGTCACTTCAACAACATAATCCAGAAGAATTGTATGGATCCCTCAGGAGAGAGCTGGAAATTTTTACTTACAAGTAGTTCCAGGGTATGTTTAGTCACCACAACCTGAGATTTCTTCTCACTTGATCACTAGGGAAAAAGAGGAGAGACTAATATGCAGCCAAGATCCTCCTTTGGGATGTAAAGCAGCAGAAGGCAAGTACCCTTGCCCCACTGGGGCAACTGCTCTCCTTGCTCTAACAGCTGCCTGAGCTTTCCAGGCAGGAAACAGAGGCCATTGCACTGAAGCCTGAGCCACATGCCTGCAAACTTTCCCTATACTGCACCCAACACTCACTTCTCTGTCCATAGTGTCTCTGTGCTTTGGGGCTGCTGAGAAGCCTACTTCATAGTTGAAGCTGCCACCACTTAAGGCTGCACCCTGAAAAGGCAGACAATTCTGGGTTGCAGGTAAGTCAGGCTCCTTGTAAACATGGGAAAAAAAGATAGTCATCCTCTTGACAAAACTGACTTATGCCTAACTTTTAAGTTAGTGATAGAAAAGGTGCCCAAAAGGAAGTGTCTGTGTTTGCTGTAAAAACGATGGCCAAAGGAAAAAATGCATTTGAAAGCCTCCATGGAAAGATCTGGCCTGCCTGAATATGGCATCTAAGCTTAGGATCTAACTCTATTTAGTTTCTAGGGTGGGTGCGTTATTTAAGGGAAGGCATCTTTCTTGGTTCAAGTGAGATTGCTCAGACCAAAAGATGGCTCATCAGTCATGCAGATAATGCTCAAAGAATCAAAACTAATATCAACTCCTCTGAAATGCTCCAATGGTCTGTATGTCTCTCTATATTACATATTTTCTTCTGTGTTTCTTCCAGAGTTATATGACTAGTGCCTGCAGCTAGTGAGGGTCAAAGGCATAGAATAGAATCATAGAATTGTTAAGGTTGGAAAAGACTCTTAAGATCATCAGGTCCAACCGTTAACCTACCACCGCCAAGTCCACCACTAAACCATGTCCTCAAGCACCACAGGGTGCTCCAGGGATGGAGACTCCAGGGATGGGGACTCAACCACTTCCCTGGGCAGCCTGTTCCAGTGCCTGACCACTCTTCCAGTAAAGAAGTTTTTCCTAATATCCAACCTAAACTTACCCTGGCGCAGCTTGAGGCCATTTCCTCTTGTCCAACTGCTTGTTACTTGAGAGAAGAGACTGACCCCCACCTCTCTACAACCTCCTTTCAGGTAGTTGTAGAGAGCAATAAGGTCTCCCCTCAGCCTCCTCTTCTCCAAACTAAACCACCCCAGCTCCCTCAGCCACTCCTCATCATAAGACTTGTTCTCCAGACCCTTCACCAACCTAGTTGCCCTTCTCTGGACATGCTCCAGCACCTCCATGTCCTTCTTGAAGTGAGGGGCCCAAAACTGGACACAGGATTCGAGGTGCGGCCTCACCAGTGCCAAATACAGGGGCACTGTCACCTCCCTGGTCCTGCTGGCCACACTATTCCTGATACAAGCCAGGATGCCATTGGCCTTCTTGGCCACCTGGGCACACTGCTGGCTCACGTTTAGGCGGCTGTCACCCATCACCCCCAGGTCCTTTTCAGCCAGGCTGCTTTCCAGCCACTCCTCCCCAAGCCGGTAGCGTTGCCTGGGGTTGTTGTGACCGAAGTGCAGGACCCGGCACTTGGCCTTGTTGAACCTCATACAGTTGGCCCCGGCCCAACAATCCAGCCTGTCCAGGTCCCTCTGCAGGGTCTTCCTGCCTTCCAGCAGATCGACACTCCCACCCAACTTGGTGTCATCTGCAGACTTACTGAGGGTGCACTCAATCCCCTCATCCAGATCGTTGATAAAGATACTAAACAGGACCGACACTGAGCCTTGGGGAACACCACTCGTGACCGGTCGCCAACTGGATTTGGCTCCATTCACCACCACAAGTCTTACATATATACATGGACATAGTGAATAGTTTCAAGAGTTTTGCTCTCATTTGTTTAAGGCACGATCAGTCATCCCAAAGAGATACAGCTGTAATAGCAAGTATCCCTTTTACTTACCTTAGCTGATCAGGACATTGATTATACAAATACATTTTAGTCAGTACACACAACGCCTATAAACAACTGTCAAAGGGCAAAACAAAAGTATATGGTCTCCCAATTTCCTAAAATCTACTGTAAAGAACAGACAGAGATCCATAGAATACACAAAATGTCTCAAAACATCTCAGTGGTGTGTTGTTCCTGAGCCTGTTTAACACTTGTAATGGTGTGTAATACTGTTGGGCTCACTGCAGATTAGAATGAGGCAATGTGTTGCCAGTTTGCAAAGAGTGTTAACAATTAAAAAAGTGCCAATCAAAGCAAAAAGATGAAACATTACACAGCTATTAAGAATATTATTCAGTCCTTTTAAATGATTGCCAAATTAGATACTTCTCTTGTTAAATCATTCTTGTTAGTTATTATACTGAACGCCAGTTTTCAAGAACAAGACAGTCCACAAGCTTAGCTCATTAATGAAGACACAACCTGGTAGGTAATTTTATAATTAAAATGGATATTTTGAGGAGTAGACAGACTTTTGCTACATATACAATTCTCAGTTCAGTAAGAGATTTTATGCAAAAGAATTTTCATGCTAAATTCTAAGAGTAACTGAAGAGATGAAAAGGGAGGTACAGTTGAACATTTCTGTGACTGTTTTGAGCAGAACAGCCTTAAAATGTTCTGTTTATTAACACAGTGGAGAAAGGTTTGTGTAAGGTTAATGTTAGAATCACTTAGGATGGTAACTCCTTCTGCAAAGCATCTGCATAAATTAGAAAAAGCTGCCAGATTTCCATCTGTTAGCAATACAACTTCAGCCACAAAGACAACTGTCGTGACAACC
This sequence comes from Theristicus caerulescens, assembly GCA_020745775.1. Taxonomy (NCBI): domain Eukaryota; kingdom Metazoa; phylum Chordata; class Aves; order Pelecaniformes; family Threskiornithidae; genus Theristicus; species Theristicus caerulescens. The sequence continues at coordinate 112,473,133 of CM036559.1, read as the reverse complement.
ACACTGAGTTAGTCTTTCAAATAAAACCTGTTAAAAGCTACTGCCCTCCAGCCTCCACTCACTGCAGTTAACGGCATTAAATAGCACTCTAACTGGTATTTATTTTCTTAGGCATTCCTCACTTGTGCAGCTGCTGGCACACTGGCCTTTGATTTAAAATAACCTCAACAGGATAAGAGTTTACAGTCTCTGAAGGTCATGATGTATATGAAGTGCTTGTCTGAAAGAAACATCCAACCTGAACTTTCTTGGGCTGATGTTGCTGGACTCTGAATACTTGTCTCTCACCTATTTTGCATGGTCTCATGTCTGGGAACTGTGATGGTTCAGATGATTTCTTCCAGATCACAAAGAGACCACTGGGGCTGTTCTGGACAACTGGTCTAGGTTTAAAGGTGGTGCAAATCACCTTCAGGGCCTTTATCCTCTCCCCATCCAAGCTCCTCCTGCAGTTTTTGATGAACTTGGGTGGCACAGCAAGTTCAGGCTAGTTTCAGCTCATCCATGAAATCTGTGCTGACAACAATATCAAAGCTATTAGAAAACTCATTTGTAGAAGGTCCCTCATTCAACAGTCTTTTTACTCGGGCATTTCAGCGTCTCAGGGTAACACATATACCACCTACTGACCTTTGTAGGAATAGGCTTAATGTTTCTAAAGCCCTCACTGAGGTGTGGGTATACAAATGAATAGACTTTGTTGTAACGGTAGAACTATTTTTGTGCTGTTCTGCCACTGTTGTCATCATGTGGACTGGGCTGCTGTCAGGGACGGTCTACTGGTGGATTGAGGGTGCTGGAACCCTTCCCCCATCCATGGGGGGGATGTTTGTCCATCTGCCATGGCAGTTCCTAGTCCCCATTGCAGTTGCCTCGAGCACTGGTTATGCCTGGGTACATGTACCGCACACTCTCACGCTGGCTACACAGCTAGGATAGAAGAAATGACTAAAAATGTTTCTCAGAAATTTGTAACTAGTGATTTAAAAGCAGAGCAGAAATTTCTTGTTGGAGGCTGGAATACCCAAAAAACTGTTAATGAGTGTAATAAAAGCTTGCTGTTGTCTCCTGGATGTTTAAAAAGGGCTGTTAAAAAAATAACATTGCATGCAAACCAAAAATGTAAAGCAGTGATCTCTTTTAGTTATCGGTGTCAGCAGAATTCCCATAAATAATGTCTGAAAGCATAAGCTTCAGATTTAGTCCTATACATCCTTACGGCAGGAGAAAATAGTCACATGGGTTTCATGATACATTGCACTTTTTAGTGGAAGTATTCCTAAGATTTTAGTGTGATTGCATAGGAATCAAAGGGCATCAGACACTCAAATATCAGATGCCATTTACTTTTAATTAAAAGGTCCTTTTCTAAAGGAAAAAAGGAAAAAGCTCCCAGCATCTTATGGTTAGGTCACCTGAAAAGATTGAGAAACAGAGTTTCTGACTTTCTTCAGCAGAGGATACAAAAATGGTCCTCATGTCTGCTGGAAAGCATTGCGACAAGGCCGTGCAGTAGCTCTTTATGAATTTAACTTCTTCAGCTTATCTGACAAATACTTAGTATCTGAGCACCATATGGAACATTTTGTTGGGCTCAGTGTGCATCCTTTCAGGTTTCCATTTGGATGACAAACCAGAGACTTCTGATTTCATGTCAGTCCTGATGAACTCTCCTTCCTTGTCTATCCCTGCTCTTTTCGCGTTGGCAGCTGCATGCAGGAAAAAGAACTCACGCTGCGTTGTTCAGCTCAGGGCAGGAAGGGGACTCCTGGGGAGAAGGGGGACAGAGGAGGTGGTTAGCTATGCTGCTGTGCTCTATGGGTGCTCAAAATTGCATGTGGGTGAGCCATGTGCTGGTGGTGGAATGGTGTCAGGCAGGTATGAGAAGAAACCAGCATCAAACCTCCATGCAAACTCAGTGCAGAAGCAAGGCAAGATTTTATTCACACTATGAGGCACAATGGATCTATTCAAGGAAAAGAGATGATACAGGATAACAGTGGGGTGCTAGGGCACAATAACAGTAATATCCTGGGTTCAAACCCAACATCACTGCCCTCTGGCTGGCTCAGGTGTGCTGAAAGTTAGTCGATAATGACACAGCATCTTCAAAGCGTTTACAGTGTTGGCCAATTAAAATTCCTTCCCTAGCACTTTTATTCCTGTTTGTTAAGGGTTAGATCAGGCTTTTAACTTCAAGCAAGGAGCTGTGGGAGGCTTTTTGGAGTAATGCTCCTTCCAGCACATCCCTCTTATGTGGGAGGCATGATGATAATCAGCTGCGGCTCTTTCCAGGACACAGCCTGGGGAGGGGGCAGGGAAAGTGACGCTGCAGCCGTGCAGCAGCTGAGATCGGAGGCAGCACCCATCTCAGGGTGCCTTCTCCATGGGCTGGTGGTTGACTCCCTGCGCTGCTGGTTGCACCCTCGTCTGCCTGCGCCCAGGCTCTCCTCCGGGACCAGGCAGAGTGTGAGTGTGGGATGCCTTTTACCTGGAGGGACATCAAGTCAAAGGAGTGGGGAGCAGATCGAGCTCATTTCCCCTGGTTCCTCTCTCCATACCCAGTTATCTGGGGTTGCCTGGCCAAGAGGAAGGGCATGCACTAGCAAAAGGCTGCAATCAGCTGCGGGGCTTCTCCTGCATGGCTGGAGGCTTTGTCAAAGGCTCCTACAGCTCCTTCAGGGGCAACACTGCGATCTACCGCTCCAAACTTAGCCACAACCATAGAATCATAGAATGGTTTGGGTTGGAAGGCACCTTAAAGATCATCTGGTTCCAACCCCCCTGCCATGGGCAGGGACACCTTCCACTAGACCAGGTTGCTCAAAGCCCCATCCAACCTGGCCTTGAACACTTCCAGGGATGGGGCATCCACAACTTCTCTGGGCAACCTGTTCCAGTGCCTCACCACCCTCATAGTGAAGAATTTCTTCCTTGTATCTAACCTAAATCTATCCTCTTTCAGTTTAAAGCCATTACCCCTTGTCCTATCACTATGTGCCTTTGTAAAAAGTCCCTCTCCAGTTTTCTTGCAGGCCCCCTTCAGGTACTAGAAGGCTGCTATAAGGTTTCCCCAGAGCCTTCTCTTCTCCAGGCCGAACAACCCCAACTCTCTTAGTCTGTCCTCATAGGAGAGGTGCTGCAGCCCTCTGATCATCTTCATGGCCCTCCTCTGGACTCCCTCCAACAGGTCCATGTCCTTCTTATGTTGGGGGCTCCACAGCTGAATGCAGTACTCCAGGTAGGGTCTCACCAGAGCAGAGTAGAGAGGGAGAGCCACCTCCCTCGACCTGCTGGCCACTCTTCTTTGATGCAGCCCAGGATACAGTTGGCTTTCTGGGCTGCAAGCGCACATTGCTGGGTCATGTTGAGCTTCTCATCAACCAGCACCCTCAAGTCCTTCTCCTCAGGACTGCTCTCAGTCCATTCTTCGCCTGTATTTGTGCTTGGGATTGCCCCAACCCATGTGCAGGACCTTGCACTTAGCCTTGTTGAACTTCATGGGCCCGCCTGTCCAGCCTGTCAAAGTCCCTCTGGATGGCATCCCTTCCCTCCAGCGTGTTGACCGCACCACACAGGTTGGTGTCGTCGGCAAACTTGCTGAGGGTGTACTCAGTCCCACTGCCCATGTCACCAACAAAGATGTTAAACAGCGCTGGTCCCAGTACCGACCCCTGAGGAACGTCACTCGTCACTGGTCTCCACTTGGACATCAAGCTGTTGACCGCAACTCTTTGAGTGTGACCATCCAACCAGTTCCTTATCCACTGAGTGGTCCATCCATTGAATCCATGTCTCTCCGATTTAGAGACAAGGATGTCATGCAGGACAGTGTCAAATGCTTTGCACAACTCCAGGTAGATGACATCAGTTGTTCTTCCCTTATCCACCAACACTGTAACCCCATTGTAGAAGGCCACCAAATTTGCCAGGCACATTTTGCCCTTAATGAAGCCATGTTGGCTGTAACCAGTCACATCCTTATTTTCCATGTGCCTTAGCATAGTTTCCAGGAGAATCTGCTCCATGATCTTGCCAGGCACAGAGGTGAGGCTGACTGGCCTGTAGTTCCCCGGGTCTTCCCTTTTTCCCTTTTTAAAAATGGGGATGTCCTGGTTTCGGCTGGGATGAAGTTGGTTTTCTTCCTGGTAGCCGGTATGGGGCTGTGTTTTGGGTTTAGATTGAGAACAATGTCGATGATACACTGACGTTTTGGTTCTTGTTAAGTAGTGCTAAGTACTTGCTAAGTGGTGCTCACACTGGTCAAGGACTTTTCAGCTTCCCATGCTCTGCCAGGGGCACGGGAGGCTGGGAGGGGGCACAGCCGGGGCAGCTGACTCAGACTGGGCGGGGGGCTATTCCATACCACGTGACGTCATGCTCAGTATATAAGCAGGGGAGTTGGCTGGGGAGGGGCTTGATCGCTGCCTGGGGGACGTGCTGGGCATCGGTCGGCGGGTGGTGAGCAATTGTACAGTGTACCGCTTGCTTTGTATTACTACTGTTCTATTTTTATTTTACTTTAGTTATTAAACTGTTTTTATCTCAACCCACGAGTTTTCCCCTTTTGCCCTTCCGATCCTCTCCCCCATCCCACCGGTGGAGGGGGTGAGCGAGCGGCTGCGTGGTGCTTAGTTGCTGGCTGGGGTTAAACCACGGCAGGGGGTTATGTTTCCCCTTTTCCAGTCAGTGGGAACTTCACTAGACTGCCACGACTTCTCAAATGTGATGGATAGTGGCTTAGCAACTTCATCTGCCAGCTCCCTCAGGACCTACGGATGCATCTCATCAGGTCCCATGGACTTGTGCACCTTCAAGTTCCTTAGATGGTCTCAAACCTGATCTTCTCCTACAGTGGGCGGTTCTTCATTCTCCCAGTCCCTGCCTGTGTCTTCTGTGACTTGGGTGGTGTGGCTAGAGCACTCACCTGCGAAGACTGAGGCAAAAAAGTCGTTGAGTACCTCAGCCTTCTCTGTATCCTGGGTAATCAGGTCTTCCATTTCCTTCTGGAGAGAGCCCACATTTTCCCTAGTCACATTTTCACCAACATACATGTAGAAGTTTTTCTTGTGGCCCTTGATGTCCCTGGCCAGATTTAATTCTATCAGGGTTTTAGCTTTCCTAACCTGACCCCTGTCTGCTTGGACAATTTCTCTGTATTCCTCCCAGGCTACCTGTCCTTGCTTCCACCCTCTGTAGGCTTCCTTTTTGTGTTTGAGTTTGTCCAGGAGCTCCTTGTTCATCCACGCAGGCCTCCTGGTGCTTTTGCCTGACTTCCTCTTTGTTGGGATGCATTGCTCTTGAGCTTGGAGGAGGTGATCCTTGAATATTACCCAGCTTTCTTGGGCCCCTCTTCCCTCCAGGGCTTTATCCCATGGTACTCTACTGAGCAGATCTCCAAAGAGGTCAAAGTCTGCTCTCCTGAAGTCCAGGGTAATGAGCTGACTGTGCGCCCTCCTTGCTGCCCTAAGAATCTTGAACTCCACCATCTCATGGTCACTGCAGCCAAGGCTGCCCTTGAGCTTCACATTCCCCACCAGCCCCTCCTTGTTGGTGAGAACAAGGTCCAGCATAGCACCTCTCCTCGTTGGCTCCTCTATCACTTGGAGAAGGAAGTTATCATCAATGCATTCCAGGAACCTCCTGGATTGCTTATGCCCTACTGTGTTGTCCCTCCAACAGATATTGGGGTGGTTGAAGTTGCCCATGAGGACCAGGGCTTGTTAACATGAGGCTGCTCCTATCTGTCTATAGAGGACCCCATCCGCTTGGTCTTCCTGGTTGGGTGGCCTGTAGCAGACCCCCACTATAATGTCACCTGTCCCTGCCCTCCCTTTAATCCTGACCTGTAAGCTCTCGGTCGGCTCCTCATCCATCCCCAGGCGGAGCTCTGTGCACTCCAGTTGGTCATTGACATAGAGGGCGACATCCCCTCCTTGTCTCCCCTGCCTGGCCTTCCTAAAGGATGTCTTCCTACCATGTCTTGTGGTATTAAAAGTAATCTCTGGAGTTTCCTCTAAGCAATTGCAACCAGAAGTGACAGCAAAGTTCGGCCTGCCTAATGCAATTGCACTATCTACTGATACAGTAACAGTTAATGTCACCACCCTCTAACAACATTAGCCTGATTTGTAAACAGATAAAACAGAGGCTGCTGGTGATGTAACTTTGTTGATCATAAGATTAGAGATCCTGCTGGTCTTTGTTTGAACCCTTTAAAGAAAATCAGAGAGATTAAGTAGAGAATTTCCAGTGATTTTATTATTAGTGTGTAATATGTTTACTTAGTCCTGATTAAACAAGATAACTTGGTAAAAAAAAGATGCATGCTTTCACCAGCTCTGGAAGGGATAATCAAACTGGGGAAGCTTTCCAGCACGCTTCGGTTACAAAGCAAATGTGAGTTAGCAGCACAGCAGCCAGCTGAAAAAAGATCATGGTCCTGGAACAGAAGTCATCCACTTCTATGTGCAAGTCCTGAATTCTCCCTGCAGTGCAACAGCAGACGCGCAAGAGGCTTTTAGTCTTTGCGCAGAGTCATTAACAGCAGACACGTGATTTCACTGTGTAGATGGGAGGGGGTGTATTCCCTTGGGTTAGGATCCAAAACACACCAGGTAGTCACTTTCTGCTTAAATAAAGTCTTTCACACTAGAAAATATGTTCAGACATGGAAGACTGAATATAATTATTTACATTAAACTCACATGTTTTTTCCTGATGGTTTTTCCTCCTTACTGGAGGTGCGTATGTTCCAAAGCCAAGCCCTGAAGGCCTTGTTCTGTCTAAACTCCTGAAGAGTGTTTAAGCAGGGACTTTGTGGTTCATAAGTAGCTTTTTCTTCCCGGTAGCTCATTTTCCAGACAGGTCATGTAATGAGCATATCATTTACTACTTTGGGCTGCATCTTTTACACTCACCACGCAAAGTGAAGATTATCTTATTTTTGCTGATGCACTCAGCAGAAAATTGCAAGATTTTGTCAAAAAATCCAATCTCCAATATTTGAAGATTTGGGGGAAATTTAATTTCAATTTTTCAAGATTTTTTTTTGAGAATACTGCTGTGTTCTCAGAAAAAAAAAATGTACTTAGTTAAAAACAGTTCTAAAGCAAATCATCAAGCAGCCTCATTCCTGGGGCAGTTCAGTGTCAAAGAAAACACAGCTGCTGGTATCTCTCATCAGTAGATGCCAGACCCTTCACATTGCCTTAGCGCTTTGGGAGTAGAGCGAACATCCATCTCCAAGCGGGAGGCTGGTGTCTGCGTGCTCAGAAAGTGCAAGGACGGCAGCTGTGTTGTGTATTCAGCATTTCCCTGAGGGCACCGTAGGGCTCCCACAATTTGCTTCCGATGAACTAGCTAGAGTACAGGGAGCACTAGTTGTTGCAGTATAGAGCAAAACTTATGCTAGCTGTATTTGAAAGCTGGAATAGGTGCCCCTTGTCCTGCAGGACTGCCATACCCACTTGCTCAACTCCCAGACCAAGTCCATGACCATAAAAACATCAAGGTTCTGAGAACCATAAAAAAATCAATGTGAGAGAAGGGTTTTACTTGTATCTTTGCTCTTGAACAAAGATGCTATCACAACTAGTGCTGCCTTCCTTTGTTTGTAGCTCTGTAGGTTGACCTGTGTTTCTTTGCCACACTATTTCCATCTCAGCACAAGGGCTCAAAAAGAAATGAAAGGAGAGCAGTGATGCCTTGGAAGTGGTGACTTCATGCAGACTGAAACAGAGTATTACTAATATCATGACCCTTGTTGTACAATACTGATCCCCACTGCCTCAGAAGAACGACATTATTAAGCCTCATTTGTGACCTGGAGGGTTCCCACTTAGAATATTGCAGGAAAACGTTCCTTTGTGGGGTGCAAGAGCAGCTCTCTGGCTCTGTGGGTGCAAGCCGTGCCAGGCTGAAGTACAGCAAGCAAAGATGTTCCTTCCACTGATTTGCAAAGGGTTTTATACCTGTCCTGCTTGTAATGACAGTGATATCTGCTCAGTGTTCTGCTTGTTACAAGATAGCTCTCAGGAGACTTGGGTTGAAGACTGCTTTAGTTAGTTTGCTGCAAAAATTGATCATTCAGCTAAGACAGGGGAGACCGAGTTTGATCTTAGCATCAGTCCTCACTAGCATCTCTGACATGATGAGCATGCAGCTATAGTTAAAAATCGTACACTGAGTTGTGATAAGCAATATGCATGCTGCATGTGACTTTATTCCATTTTATGGAGATTTAAAATCCAGCTTTGCCCACTGGGAAAAAAGAATGCCTCCTACCATGCTATAGGAAAACCCTAAGTGTTGGCTGCTCTGTGGTAACTGCCAGTTCCTCGGCTACAGTCTCATTTTACCACAGGCACAAGGTTGCTTATCTCTTCCTCAGTATTAACTAGGCCACAAGGAAAGATGTCCTGCATGGTAAGAGTGTTCATTGAGGCTGTCCCCATGGGCTGCAGAGGCACATTGTTGCTTTCTGGCCTGGGAACCTGCTCTTACATTTGTCAAAACTGTGAAGGGATCCTATGGAATAATAATCCCAGATGGCAATGCTGTGATACTGAGTAAAAACCGCAGTTTAAACCCAAAAGACATCAGTCATCCTAAGTGCACAGATCTGCTTGGCATTTTTTTGTTAGTTTTGAGAGCATTTCAAAGGATCTTGAACAAACAATTTTTTTGTAAGAAATTTTGACACAGATTTTCTTCTCGCCCTATATTAAACACAAATTTTTAATATTTTTTAACCATTTCATATCATTCCACAAGTTTTTTCTTCACTTAGGCATTTTATTTTTATAGTTATTTATTTCTGCTTTTTTTCCTGACAAAATGATTTCTAATATAAAAAATGTTGAAAAGATTTTTCTATGACAACAAAAAGTTAGATGAAAAAATAGCTACAGTTATTGTACAGTTTGCTATAAGTATTTTTCCTAAAGCAACATTTTTTTTAGCTTCAGGTTCCTCTGCAAAGTGAATTGTTTATGCACTGAGTACTAGTCTTCAGCAGAAAAATGTTTTTCCCATAACTATAACATATTTCCCATCAATACCCTGAAGGGGAGAGGGAAGAAGTTTTTTCTCTGTACAACTGGTATTGGAGTTGGCAGACAAGCCCACATTCATAGCAGGCAAACTGTTATTTGTTCCCTTCAGAACATATCAACTGTAAATGTTTATAAAGTGCAACACAGTGAATAATTCAGATATAAGTGGAATGGAATAAGCAAAAGGAGCATTGTCTGAGGGATTACTTGGCCAGTGTAAGCTTACAAGGTATGGAAGTTTGCTTACAACCTGAGCATACTTTTGGAAAGGTAACATTCATTTCACCTGATGTTATGCATGGCTAGTTCTCTAAATCTCTTTTATAACTGAACGACAAAGCTAAGCACCTTAATCAAGTGTTCATTACACTTGAAGGGACATTATTTCAAGAGGCAGAATGGGTTATCTTTGGAAATGCCAGTCTTTCCCCATCCAAGACAATTAATTTATACTAAACACTTGCATTTCTGATTACTAAATCTGGGTCTAGACAAGTACTGAAGCCTGATGAGTAACTGGAGGAGAAAAACATTTAAGTAGAAGAGAATATTAGAAGTCAGAAAGTCCAAAGCTTTTTCTTCCAAACTGTGCTGTAGTCTTCCTGAAGACTCGTTCCTGCTTGCAAATCCTAAATACTAAATTCCCAGCTTGAGATGGAGGTTGCCCCACATGAGAGGAAGATTAAATTTAATAGATGTTTTCCAGTGTGAGAAATAAAGAAAGATTGGGGGTTTTGTGCAGGGCGTTGCACAAGGAAATTGTTGAGGTTTTGTGCCCTGTTGATAGTAAGCCTTGCTTATCTGATAATGAAAATGGCAGCTGGAAAAATTTCTTTACTTCATCTAAACTATTACTGTGCTCACAGTGGATTGGTTCTGCAATAACACTATCATATACAGGGCCACCCTTAAGAACCTGTATTTTATATTAGAAAGGTCACATGTCAGGGATCAGTAAAAATTGGCCACAGCTACACAGGCTTCTTTTTTCTCTTTTCCCTCTCTGATTTTTTTTTATATATAAGAGGATAATAAAACATAATTTCAGGCACCCTCCCACTCTGTCATTAAATGAGCTAATGCAATGTTGTGTTCAAACACACACACATGAAGGATCAAGGCTGGAAGCACATCACCTGAACTCCATAGCAGACAGGAGTGTTATTCTGCCTTTTTGGGCAGCTGTTGTTAACTGCTGTCTCTAGACTTCAGCGGTTCCATGATGAAATTGTTCTCAGAACAGTTCCTTCTCCTGTGATGAGCTTGTCTCGTTCTCCAGCTGGAGCCTGCATTTGTAGCTTCTCAGCATGCTTCGTCCTCAGTGCCTGGGTGGTCATGCTTTATGTCTGCCAGTATATAAGGACTGTGAGCTGCATTCTGGACACTTGCAAAGTTCAGATATGGGGTCCTTCGCCCGTTCCAGCTATATATTTACATAACATTAACAACAGAAAGCATATCATGTGACCTCCAACGAGCTGCTTGCATTTTATTTGCCTTCAAAGTCCCTAGACACACATTGCGGTATTCTGTGGGAACCAAATATGCATAAACGGAGACTAATGTGACATTATATGATCATAGGCATGTAGCTGTACCCTCTGTCATTTGAACCAAACTCAATAAACTGAAATGGTCACCTTCATAACTTCACTGGTTTATATTCATCTGTCTTTGCAAAAAAAAGACACATTTAGACCTACATTTCTAAACAAAGTCTTGGGGATTTTGATAAGGTATTTGGACATGAAGAAAATGTATGAAGATGGAATTTGTGTGTAATTTTGCTAGAATTTTGCATACAATTATCCTGTGCATATGACTTTTCATCTTCAAAGTGTTTTACAAACATTTTTCGACCAGCATTGATGTAATTCTAATCACTCTAGCAGATGTTGTTTTGCTGGACTGTGATACTGTGTCCCTGTATCCAGTAACCCGTGCAGCCTGGAACAGCAGTGCAAGCTGCAGCAACAGCATGGCCTTCTGATTTAACTTTGATGGATGTTACTAAAACTGAAGATAATATGGAAGCAAATGCATCTGTGTTTTGGAAAAAGAAACATTTGGTGTCTAAGTGGGTTTAGTTTTTGTTCAAAACCCAAGTTCTAAGCTAGGAGATGAGTAGTGAGCTGGAGGAATCAGGGAAATCACGTGTTACTGAGGTGTGAGATAGACACTAAGGTAAACATGCATGCAAACAAAAATACAAAAGTGTGATGATGAGTTGGAACTTCTCATGTAAGACAATGGATAATTTTTTTTTTTGTTGTTAGAAAACACTTAGCTATATCTTGAAAAGTAAGTGGCAGAGTCTAGAGAGAAATTTAAGATATTAGTTTCATGTTGACCACCACCCTTTCTCAGATTAATTCTCATCAGTGTATTTCTAACTAACATAAGCAGGAGAAGAGTGGAAACTTTCTTATAGCACAATTGTTTTCAAAGTACTCTGGTAGGTGTAGAATGACAGCATGATTATCTGTCTCTAGGCATCTATATTCTTGTAACATTCAGAACTGTGTTGGCTATTACATCAGCTCCTTGTCCACCTTTTGGAAATTACTGCTGTTTTTCAAAAACTTTCATAAAAGTACAAACTTTTCTAATATTTTTCAAAACATTTTGCAATAGAGATATTTCTCCCCTCAGATACTCCCTTCGTTTCCCTATTAACAGACATTATGAAAGTCAGTAAAATAAAAACAAGCAACATCACATTTCATTTCAATTATAAAAGACTAAGGCTCTGTAGCAAGCTTTTGCTTTGATAAATCCCAACCTAACACACTAGAATACATCCCCACAGGCTTTCCACTGCCACACACAAACACTCGTGTGCACACATGCACACTCACATGTAACCACCAAAATAAAATCCTCGGGGAAATACATTCTCAAAGGTGACATGAAAGTGTTTAAGGAGCATTTTGTACCACATAAATGCTTACTCAAAGTCAGATTTCCTTTGTAATTTGTTTCAGTGCTATCACTAAAACAAGAGGGAAAACAGAAATGAATTATTGTACTGTAATTTCTTCCTCACAGTCCTATTTGCCAAAAGTATATGTAGTATATGCTGTAAATTCTGACATGTGGTCACAGGCTTAGGGAAAACAAGTCTCCCCAAAATCATATGGCAGGAATATTTAATGACTCCAGTTAACTTTCTTAAATAATCATACTTAATAGCTTACACACAAGAAAGAAAACTTGTATGAGAATAGACTGCTAAGTGATACTTCGTAATGAACTGTGTGCAAGACTTTGTACATTTTTCTCTAAAAAACAATGGCAATGAGAAATCACCTGAGAGCACTTCACCACCCTGTCTGCTCTGAGCTGAGCCCTGGCCTGGACCTGCGGATCCTGAGGAGCAGTTTGGAGGATGTGCTATGGCTCAGCATGACCATCTACCTCTGCTCCCCTCCTCACCTGGGGAGGGAGTTTGCTGCTTCAGCCTTTATGTAGCCTCCCCCATCACCAGCAGTTAGAGGAGCCCTCCAGGCACAGAAACCAAGGTGTGAAGCATGGGTTTCCTTCTGTTCCTGATGCTTCCTATTCCCAAGACTCCTGATCTTCCACTTGCAGTATGGGATGTATTTCCTGCTCTCCACTATGCAGCAGACATTGTACCAGAGCACCCCAAAGCATGCAGAAATGCCTCTTTACCCCACAGAGGCCTCTGTAAGAGAAGAGGTGAAGCCTGGGAGATGCACAGGGTGCCAGAGGGGCTGGTGGTGCAGGCTCTGAGATCCGTGGGGTCTCCTTAGAACGGCAGGACAGGGCAGGGCGGCAGGGCAGCTGGTGCAGCCCCAGGCCTTGGGCACCTCCCGGGGGCTGGGCTGAGGCTGGGCCGGGCCATCGGCCTGTAGGTAGGTGCAGTTTGGAGGGGTCCATGGCTGGGCAGGGCAGGGCAGGGCTGTGGGGAGCTGAAGACCATCCTTGCTGTGGCATTGCTGGGGCAGAGACTGACAACCCTGTGGGGCGGCCATGGGGTCCTGGGCCTTGGGCAGGTGATGGCAGGCCCGAGGGAGAGAGGTCAGGGCCGTTAGGGTCTGTTAGTGCCTCAGGGCCCTGGCTCTCCTCTTGCAAAGCCTTCCCTACAGACTCCTGCTGTGGGTAGTGTTCCTTCTCTTCTCCCTTGGAGAGACTCGTTCCTCAGCTTCATGCCCTGGGGTCTTGCCCCTGTGCTGGTGAGCCCCTCCAGTCACCTTGCCTGTTTCTGCTTTCTCTGGCAGGGGAGGTGACAGAAAGCAGAGTCCTTTAAGCCCCCTTGCTCCCCCCCCAAATCCTCCTTATTCACAGGGTACAAGCAGAGAATGGTTTCTCTTTGGCAGGCATAGAACCCCCTCACCCCGTCCCTGGCAAGTGTGCGAGGAGCGAAGGGTGGCTGTGCTCCAGCTTGGTCCTCCTGCTGGCTGCCTGGGACGGCTTTGCTGCACAGCCTGGGCAGCTGCCATGGCAGGGGACACCACCACACCCCCCCGCCTCCTGCCCCACACAGCTGTGCTGGAAATTTCAGGGCAGAATGAAGCCATTCTCTCAGTCCTGTTACCAGCTCCCAGGGTCTGTGCTTTGCCCTGTGAATGTCAGTGGGGCCAAATGGGCCAATTCTGACCTCAGTCAAGCAGGTATTAAAGAACTGAGAACAGAAATTAGTCCATTGCTTTTGACCATCGGTCATCCATGCTTAAGTTAAAAATCACAAAATCCTCCTTTCTCTAGACACAACAAAGACTATGATAATATGATAAAGTTGATAACACTGAGTTACAGTTACAAAGCTGGAGAAGGAGTGTCTGTGTACTTTCGCACACATATAAACCACTACACATACTCTAGAATAGTTGTCATGTTAATTTTTCCCTTCACAGAAATCTCACATTCCTAGAGTAAGAGAGAGCAGCGCTGAGCTCACTGTAGCAATACAAATCTCTCTTATGATTTCAAAATAAAGTTAATGGTTCTTCAAATTTAGAGGAATTTGAAAGGTTACACTTTCTTCAGAAAGCTGTGACATTTGCTCAGCTTTCTTACTCTGTGATCTGGGCCAGTATCTTCAAGCCTGCTCTCCAAGACAAATTATGGTTCAGATGCCCTTCACAGCCGTACCTCTGCCAATGCTGAATCCTCTTCACTGAAGGCTAATTTAATTTTACTTTCATTGTCTCCAGTGGAATTACACCGTTACAGCTGAGATGTGAATCTATATGAAAGAGTAAAAAAGGGATGTCTCTGGAAGCGCTTCCTCTGGAATCTCTGATATGTTTCTTAAAAAAAAAACCCAAAAATCAAACAAGTAGGCAAACAAAATCCCAAAGTAAATTGACCAATGCACTTTGGACCTCAGTTAAAAGCCAGCCATGAACTAAAGGAAGATAGCTAAAGGACATCTAAGTAAAGGTGAAATCCAAAACCTCTGAATACCCATTGCATTCACACTGCAGGAGATAGGAAGGTGACTACAGCTCATCTGGGAAGATAGAACAAGAATAGCTGTTATTTTACATGTTAAAAGTTGACAGAACATCTTACCTATGTCACAAATAGGACACAGTTTACAAAGTAAATATACATGTAAATTTTTAAAATGCAAATGAAAAAAAATTGCAAAAGAGATGCAAGGGCCTAAAAGTGTTCCTACTTTGAGCAATGCAAAGGTTTTCTTCTCTACTGAAGTTTCCAAATGGCTCAGTCCCAGGGGCACACAGAAATAAGATCTTTCATCTTTTTCTTGCTACAACAGAGAGAGAGAAAGTCAACCTGGGACTTGAGTCAAGATCTGCAGCACTGTAGGCAAGTGCCCTAACCACTAAGCTGTGGTAATCGAAAAGTGGATTCTTCTATCTCTTATTTTGACCAGAAATTCATTCTTGGCCCTCAGAAGCTTTTTTTCATGAAAATGCTCTGGCATACAGTAAAATTTGAGCAGCATAGCAAATTATTAGCAAATGTAAGGTAATTTGAATTTCTCTGCAGACTAAGACATTTAAACAAGTTGCCTTATTTCACCTTCAGTGACCTTCAAAATTCAAACCCAGTCTGACATTTTCCCCAGTTCAGCTAACAAAAGAGCATGCCTTGTGCCATGCAGCCCTGAGTCTGCTACATGCAGTCACTACTGGGACATTCTGATGAAAAGTTTCAGATTTGCTATATCTGTTGCAGGCCAACAAGTACTTAACGAAAAATTCCCAAATGGAATTTTAGCTGGAATCATTGCTGGAACAAGGGTAAAAAGAGAGAAACATTCTCATCTTGAATAGTTCAAAGTCATGTTAAGCTTGAAGTACCTAGTAGTGGGACTCACAATTTTTGCTGTTCAGATCTTCCCATGGTGGTTGGTAGCACTACGTCAAAACAATCAGCATACAAAGTTGATTAACAAAAGCTGTAGAGATTAAGAGTGCTTCTCACTTCTGGCCATCAGGCTATGGCAGTCCTCCCTCTGAAATGGAAACATCCAAATCAAAGCTCTTTTAGAAATCTAAGCCTATATTTCATAGGATGTACATTCAAATATGTGTAGAGGGAAGTGTGTAGGAACAGTATTCCATACAAATAATGTCTGTGGGTAAGATGGGAGGTGGGTAGATCACAGCAAGACACAAAGGCTAATTTGAGGGTGAATGTTTCAGCTTATGTATATCAAAGCATTGATGTATGAGTCATTGGCACAGAATGACTAATTTTTTGCATCAGAGTAATAGAATGTTCTTGCTTACTGCTTTTCAAATCTATGAATAATGCCGAATGAAATGATTCTTCTTTAAATCAATCATCTTCTGTGTTTGCTGCATAACAAAGATACTGGTTCTTAGACAATACATAGATGGATGTCCTAAATATGCCAAATATGATAGAGAGACGAGAGAAAGAGAGAGAGAGAAGAAAAGAAAAAGAAAGAAAAGAAAGAAGGAAAAGACAGCCCCCCCCCCCGATGCAGTAACAGTATTGTGAGACTACTTTCTGATAAAGCTGTGTATAGAATCAGCATAAAGCTGTTTATTGCATACACTTTTTTTGCAACTGGTCTCGGAGAGGTCACTGGTCAGGTGTCTTTCTATTCTTGCTTAGAATAGAAGCCAGTTGTTCATTTTTATGTTAATAGTAACTGGGAGATAAGGAATGGTAAATATATATTCAGTTCTTAAATTAACAACTTATGACAACTTGAATTAAAACACAATGTGAGTGTATTACATTTCACTCTGAATCCACATGGTTAGCTACATCAGGTATCAGACTAGCAGGAATCACTAGTTGTCATACTTGTGGTAACTCTCTAATTAGCTATGACATAGAACAGCCTTTTGATCTTGACCACATTCTACTAATTATTTAATCCTTGACAACATAAGAACATGTTTCAGCATATAACCTAAGAAAGAACACAGTATAAGTTTTCTTCCAAAGCCTACACAAGCCAATAGCATACCCAAGAAAACAATGCCAAACTTCTTTTAAATCCCTGTTTTCCCCCTCTCTTTTTATTAAAGCTGGACATGAGCCATAACTCCAAATACAAATGGGCATGAACTTTTCCTCTTAGGATAGAAATCATTGCATCCAGTGTCAGATATCTATGAGAAAGAGATTTAACCCTGGGTTGTCCTTCTGGGTTCTGCTTTAGTCAATGGAAAGAAACAGACACTTTTAGATAATTTTAGATGTTTACCTTAGAATGAGGCAATTCATACTCTGGAGTTGCCTTTTTTGCTTCACTGACTCTGAAGGCAGGCTTGGGAGACCAGCTTGGACATGAATACATCTGGTAAAAGAAATCTCACCTAAGATACCTAAGAAAGACCAGATGTATCACACCCCAGAAAATCTTAATTCTTTCCATGGACTAAGAGCATGCTTGGGGTTAAATGAGATGAATTCCAGCCTTGTTGTCTTCTATGGACTTGGCAGAACCTGTGTCTGGGTCTGGGCAGAGAACAATGGTTACATTTCCCTTATGAGTAAAGTAGAAACATTCTTTGAAATTCTGGTATTTGTGAGAATCTAACCCAGAACAGTAGGCTTCTCGCTAAAGTATTTGCTGAAGAGTGTTTGGGGGAGAGCCAAGCCCTTGCCTGGCTTGATTCAAAGTGAGGAATCAAGGCTACTTAATGTAGGTGAGTGCCCTAACAAATGGGTTTGTGTCTGCTTTTGGGCCTGTTTCACTTCAAGTCATTGGATCAGGAAGAAAGGACCTAAATCAAGGCTGAGTAGTATCTTCTGGATGGGCCTCTTACCTGTGGAAAAATATTTGCTCACTACATTATCAGGTCACCTCTCGCCTGTTATCTCATTAAGTATGGAAAATCTCTTCACAGAGTTTTGTTAAAACAGATATAGTGCCACAAAATTCTTGGGTTTTGATAACTGGCACTTTCTAATGAAAAAGCATGATGCTGGAAGGTCCTGGCCAACAGTCCCCCAAACCTTCTTTTTCTCTCTCTCCCTTTTTTAATTTTCACTAAAATCTTGTGATAAACTCCAATGTAAATGAGCAGAACAAATTTGTTTATTTATTATACCAACTTCATCTTCCACAAGAAACACTCCAGTCTGACTGCTTTATACTCTGCAGAGAAAAAGCTCTTACTGCTAAACTGTGATAGTCTTTGGCAATGAACAAGAATTCTTCAGTAGCAGCCAACTTTCCTTCCATTTGACGAATATTTACCTGAGCAGGTGAAAGTGGGCACCAGCTTCTCTACTCCTGCCTAGTAGTGTCTAATAGCTCATGCACATTTGTACAGCTTTCAGGCTGTAGGTGTCTCAGGACTGGCCATCTTGAGAAGAGTTCTCATTTTTCTGCCCTCTCTGTGCCCATTGATTACTGTGACAGTAGCACATTCCTCCCAGGTCTTACAGACCAAGTGCATCCTGTAGGCACCACAGCTCCTCCTGGTTCCTACCTCACTCTTTCCTATGGAATCGTGCTTCAGATAGGTGAGAGTTTCCTAGCCAAAGGTCTTATTGAACTTCCTTGAAAGTTACTAACTGGTTCTAAAGAGAAAACTCTACTTATTTTTAACAGAAGGCTTTCCCCAGGAGCCTTGGCAACCAGTAGTGGGAGGGCAAGTTTCTCTCTTACAAGCAGCGGCAAGAATAAGGAAGAAACACACTCTTAAGATCTCAGTACACTGGAGAAGTGGGCCTACAGAAAGCTCATGAAGTTCAACAAAGGCAGACGTAAATTCCTCCAATGTGGTATAGAACAGTCCCATGCAACTGGACAGGTTGGGGAGAAGGCAGCTTTACAGAGAAAACATGGGAGTCCTGGTGGATGACTTGAATTAGTGAGAGCAGAATCTCCAAACCGAGGGAATACTGTTCTTTGTTCTGCACTTCTGAGATTACGTCTGAAGCCCTATGCCCAATTTTGAGCTCCCCAAGACAAGACTAACTCCAACATACTGGAATGAGTCCAATGTATCACCAAGGGTTACTGAGATGATTAGCTGCTAAGTACTTGATGCACAGGGAGCACCTGAGAAAGCTTGATTTGGTCAGTCTGAAGGAGAGAAGGCAAAGGACAGATCTTATTGGTGTATTCTCTTGGGGGTGCATGGCAAAAGCATGAGAAGGAATAGGCACAAACTGCAACACAAGAACATTTTTACTGGATATCAGGGAAAAAAATCTTCACTATGAGGGTTGTCTAACACTGGCGCAAGTTGCCTAGAGAGGTTGTGAAAACTCCATCCCTGGAGATACTCAAAATTTGACATCAAAAAGCCATGATCAACCTCATGTAACAAGAAAATCCATCAAATGACCTGCTAAGGTCTCTTCAAACCCATTTTATGATGAAGGTCTTGAATGGAGATCTTAGAAACTTAATTTTTGGTATCAGGTGTTACCATTCTGGTGAGATCTCAGATTGTGAATACAATTGTGATAGACCTGGATCTACTTATTAAAATGATGTTTGGATCATAATTGGGGAAAGTCAGTCAAGGAATGAGTGTAAATTTCTTAAAAATACCTAGTTGTCATATCCATATTCAGAGATAATCTTTTACAGAAAAGAACTTGCTTTTTGGGATCTTCTAGTGTTACAATCAAAAATTTTTTTCAGTATTTGCTATTTACAGTAATTACCTAAACATTACAATTTCTTAAGATCTAAAAGAGCTGTATGATATAAACTCATGTTTTATAGATAAAAGAGAAGTAAAAGGTCTCTGATTTTGAAACCAAAATGAATAGTTGGTCTTGTTTGCTTTGAGTGTTTCGGGTAATACAGGGATGTGTGACCATGACATAATAGAAGGAGACTGTGCAAGATGAGATTCAACCTCTTCCTTTCAGATCTCTAGTTCTGATGTTCTGCAGAGCATGCTACAACCCTGAGAGATAAGCAAGTGCCACTGTTTAGAAATCAAATTAATTTTGACTCAGAAGGCTTAAGGCAGTAGAGAGCAATAAATGCTAGTAGTTCAGTGCTGTGCACTTAGCTTTTGTTACTCATTTTCTTTTTCCTTTGAGACACCCACATGAAAGTTGCACAGCTGGTTCCTGTTGCTGTTATTTACTGCAGTTGCACATTGAATAGTTTGCTATTTCTCGTGACGTTTTTCACACACCTCAAACATCAGTTTCTGTGCTATTCCAGAAAAATGACTATTTTGCATGAGTACTGAAGAATTTACCTTTTCAAACACAGCATTTATGGCAAAGTTCATCTTTGATTATTCTATCAAACCATTCTCCTTTTCCCCATTTTCTAATGGGAGTATCAGAAAGGGTATCTGACAGAAGAGTCACTGAATGACTTGAAGACTGTGGTTAAACATGCTAACATTTCACTGGCATGTTGTTAAGAGTGACTTAAACCATAGAATCAATACAAATTGCACACTTATTTGATTATTTGCCTGCTGCTCCATTTATCCTGAGGAGACTCAGCATCTCTTTGCACCAGGATAGACTCCTGAAAGGAAAAGAGTATGATTGTTAAAAAAGGGAAAATCTGCAACTGTATTAGGAATTCTTCCAAGTATCCACATCATGTCTGTGAGATTATGCGTTGAATTACTCTGTAGAAAGCAAATGGAAACAGAGGCCTCTCTGCACCCTTCAGCATATGCTCAGCATGCTGATGGAGAAGTCCTTATGTGAAAACCAGCAAGGACCTATAAAAGAAGCAAGAACTTTGAATCTAAGGCACTGAGAAGAAAACTGGCTTTCCTTCTGAATCAATTTAGGGCCTATGAAAGGTGCTGAACTGACAGACCAAATTCCTTTCTTAATACACAAAACAGGTGGAGCAAATGGTGATTTTGGAGCTTTCCCCACTGTACCAGTACATTTCAACCCTGGTTGAGGGGGAACACCTCCAGGTAGAGAGGGGAGTTCATCTTCCAAGCCTGTACTTTTTTTTCCCCTGTGTTCACTGCCAACAAAGACACCAATTAGTGCATAGCCCCAGCATTTGAGACAAATGAAAGCAGAGACAACAGAATAAAGGGAGAGATGTGTTTGCTCCTGGAATTCTGTTTTGACATTTATTTTGGATTTTAGCAAGGTCTACAATCGTTTGCATTATTTTAAAGAAAAAAAAGAAACCCAAACCAGTCTCATTACCATTGGATATGATGATGGGGGAAATGGACTGGAAAAATCCTGGATCTTTGCTGTGCCTTATTCTAGAATTATAAAGAGTAGGGCAAATTCTTTACTGCTGTGCCATTCAGCTATTATGTTTAACAATCTAATTAGAAAGCCTGTGTTGCTTTTCCCCATTATAAAAGCAAAGACAGTGCACACAAGCAAAACCAATTAGACAGCTGTAGTTTACAGAGCTGGCTTGCCTCGAGGCTGGTTTCTAATGAACCCCCAGTAGATGTTTCCTATCCAGAAACAGGACAGAAGAAACACAGTGATAACACGTGCTGTCTTTCCTGTAATCAGGCACTAATGCCTGCTCTAGTTCAGGGAGCTGTCACTTGAGGTGACTGTTCCTTTCTGCAGCCATGGTTGCCACCAGCACCAGCACTGTGACAGTAACCTGGCTGATACTGCATGTCTCCAACATGGCTCAAAATCATGCTAACAGGTGGAAATAAGTCTACAAAGTTAGTCTCAGTTTTATGATTGCTAATTTCAGCTCACCAGGGACTTGTTTTAACTTAAAGCAGACACAAAACTATACAATAACCTGTATACTTGCCACGCTTTTATTTTTCACCATGTATGGCTCAAATTAAGGCTGTCTGTATTGAGTAGATTGCTCACTGCAAGTTAGTCATCTGTTTAGTGTTTCTGATGTCCCACAAGGAAGTTGTGGTTGTTCACAAGTCTAATAATTAAAAAGAAAATGACTAAGGAAACTACTCAGTGGCTTGACGAACCATTCAACCACTTCAAAACTAAGGAAAACATTAAAACACCCCCCCCCCCCCATTCCTTTTCTTGAATGGCCTGATAACAGGTATTTGTTTGAACTGAACTTTTTAGGGCTTGTGAAAAAATAAGCTCTTGTCATCACTGCATTTAAATGAGTTTTATGTACAAGAAACTGAGTAGCACTGTCTGAGCTAGAATAGAGGAGATCTTGTCAGCATTCACATTAAAAATACCCTTATATTCAGGGGGTTATGAGTCATTTATAAAAATTCATTCCAGGCTAAAATTTTGCATTATTTGACAGTAAGACTTGGGTCAGAGGAGGCAGGCTGGGGGTTTGCAGAGAAGTTTGTATAAATTCATTTATATTCATAAATTAAAAGAACTTGCAGAACTATATATCTGTATATTTATTCAGCTGTAGATTTACGTTACTATTACTGTTGCTATTATTTATCACCTAAAACGTGATTTTCTCACTCATATTATTTTGAATGTCTCTACTGGGGAGACATAAATAAGTGCAGAAAGTGTTCTCTTCCCCCATTTTCACACACTGTTTGCCTCCTCTCCCCTTGTTTCAGCAGGTTATATAGGGGTGGAGGGGGTTAAAATAAGATGAGAAAAAAAGGGAAACATTTGAATATCCAGCAGTAAAGAATAGAAATCCAAATTGTTGTAGTTTACATAAATCCAAATTGTTGTAGTTTACATAAACTTAAATAAGACATTGGAAGTTAAGACTAAGCAAATAGGAATTTGAAATGCATTTCAGTTACAACACCACTGTAGAAAACCTGACTTTTTGATCCTTTTTTTTTTTAAGTGCATATTTTACAAGGGGACAGAAGAAATTTTCTAACTAGCTGTCATTGTTGGAATGCTTTTAAAAAGAAATAATGAAAAAATTTGCACTTGAGGATAAAAGCCTGAGTTGGCGGAAGAATTGTATCTTTAAATTCACCCAGACAAGGGCAAAAATAACAATTAAAAGGGTAAAAATCTTTGTCTGTAATGCTTTCAACTTATATCTGCAGTTACTGCTTTTTAAAGGAATTACTGTCGAGGATGGTCAAATGGAGTAAAGATCTAGTTATGAACTTTATTAAATTCCACCCACATTGACAGAGGTAGCTTAAACTAACCCTGTGGGTGAAGGTAAACACGAAAGAAGGGGTTACCTAGGCTACTGTATATTTGCAAGTACTTGCCAATAATATCTCCAAATGTAGCTTAAAAACCAACCAAACAGAATAGATAATGAATGCTAGTAAGGATTAGGAAAAGTGCCAAAGATAACAGATCAAGGAATTATTCTTCATGGGAAAAAAATGTAGGATCAGATTTCTAAAACTAAAGCTAGTATGAATTCTTTATACTGAGGCAATTTAATTCTCCAAAGAAAAAAAGTGCATTGGTGGGTGGGTGAGATGAAAAAGCAGCTTTTAAAGACTCTTCCTATATTTGTAATGGTCAGTTATTGTTTGCAGTAAAACTAGGTCAATTATTGTTGGTTCAAAAAGAGGTAAGAATTATGTCTGGATTAATTCCAAAAGCTTTTTTCCCCCACATTTTGTACTATGCAAATAATACAAAAGATGTTTTTTCCCTTTGATTGACAGTCCACTGTAGGATGTCTTCTCAAACCTTGATAATGGCATCTCCCTGTTGCCAGCCCTAGATTAGAGGAGTTCACTGCTGATGATTTTTAAGTTTAACCTGCACATAGTGGATAGGATATCTGACTGGGGAAGGAAGTTGATGAGTTGCTCACTTTATGGTTGGTCTATATGAGTGCTCAGGCTCCAAGACCCCCATACCAGGATGGGGATCAGACTTTGCGTTGAGATTCAGCAAAACTAAACCAAGGCGAAAAGGAATAGGGAAAAAAGGCATCTTTTTAATGACCTCCTTTAAAACATATTTCTTACAATAGCCTGTGTACTGATGCATTCTTTTCACAGGTTTTGTTATTTTGGGGCCACAAGCATGTTGATAAATGATCTGGATTGTCTTGCTGTTAAATATAACTCCTTTACATATCTCTCAAGACTGTTTTTGCATCGTTGTGCAGAAGAACAAATCCTGAAGTGCTGGGTAAACCTCAAACTAAAATCTGGAAAGCAATCAATCCCTGCAAGCACGTAATCATGTGTTTATGTTTCCCTCACATGTGACTAAGTACCAAATTGTGGCCCCATCCTGTGCTTTCACACAAGGGTTTATGACATACGCACACCCGTTTCTGGGTAGAGCTTCCTTACAGAGGAGTGTAAGTATAGAGGAATCCTTGACTAAGTCAGACTGGAGAACCATTTTGTCTGTTACTCTGTCTGATATAACCAGTACCAGATGCTACAAAGAACAACAAGAACCGTGAAGGAGGCAGAGGCAGAATAATCTGCCTCCACAAAGATCTCCTGATTCTCCTCACTAATTGTCAGAGATTAGCTTAAGCCCTGAAGCACTAGGCTTAATATCTCTTCCAAAAGTCTTATTTTCTTTAATTATGATAACTCTGGATATCCATGATATTGATATAATATCCAATCTCTTGATGAATCTGGTTAAGTTTTTGGTCTCAACAACTTCCTTTGGCAATGAGTTCCACAGTTTAATTACATGTAATATAAAAAGGTATTTCCTTTTATCAGTTTTGACTTGCCCATCTTTTAATTTCAGTGAATGCCTTGTTGTTCTTCCTTCCAGAGCCAGAGTGGAAGCCCCTGATCTGCTTTCCCTATGCTATTTTATATGATAACATTAATTTGTAAAATGTTTTCATTTTGCTTCTCATTCATCCTTTTACAAGGGGAAAAATGTCTGTCTCTCCAATTTTTCTTCATATGACCACGTTTCCATTTCTGTCATTTTTCTGTGAACTCTCACCAAGTCTGTCTTATTGTTTTATGGGACACAGCGTCTGGTGTTGCAAGAAGTATCTGAAGTATGCTCTATCATTTTTATATTTAAAGGCATTATGATGTTTTCCATGCTGTTTCCATCCTCTCCTCTATGCTTCTACAGCACCTGAATACTGTTAGATTTTTTTTTGGACCATGAATATGCTGTTACTGTGCTGTCTGCAGTGGTACCTACTTTTCCCTGCTGAACTGAGCCATTATATAGATTCTAAAGCCTTGTAAGAGTAATTTCACTTTTTTCCTCTGATGTGCTTTACTTCATATTTATCAGTGATACTTGAAGCTAATTTAGAGCTATCTGTTCCTGACTAACTGAAGCGATTTTGGATGGGCTCCAGTCTCCATAAGTATGGTGCTTAACTTGAGGCTGAATTGTAGGCCCTTAGTGAGACAGTTCTGCCCAGATAAGAGCCCAGTTTTCCTTCCTCAGCTGATGGAGAGAGGTAAATTATGTGAATGCCTCTGAAGCAAGACCCTGTCTGCCTAATCTAAGTGCTTAAATTTAGATATGAATTAGGATTCTGCCTTTCTGTATATTTTGGTATGGTACTGTTCACTATCCATTACTGACCCTCCATACACATTGAAAGCAAGTCTTAGGATGAGACTTGGGTTCACCTCACCAGCAACCTTCGGCTTTTAAAGAAAAAGCTAGAAACCTCTCAGTAGAAACCTTTGGATTATAAAATAAATCCATAGCTATTTAATCCACAGAGTTGCTATAAAGGGAATTCAGAGAGAGAGCTGGGTTGCATGCTAACCCAGAGAACAGTGGGAGGAAGTGTGGCTTTTCTTCACCCTTTGTGCTCCCCACAGAACACCTCATCAGGTGCCCTGCAAGGGTGAGGGATGAGGGATGCTAATCTGCTACTGGCCAGGAGAATTTTTGCTATGATAGCATCTGATGTTGGAAGTCAAGATCACAACCCAATTTGTCTTATTTGTTCTATAACTCAAAAGAAGAATCCAGACTCAAGGAACTCAGCCTAATGAAACAAAGAAGAAAGAAGTGGGGCAAGAAAACAGGAATATTAAGGAAGATGGAACATATGAAGGGGTAAAAGGGATATGTTTACACAGTCCCAGAAAGTACACATTTTACGTGGATTGTCCTTAAATTTTTTCAGACTTGTTACATACAAGGACATAAGAACCATCCTACTGACCTGAATGCCAAATCATTCTAAGTCAACCCTGGTAGTTCTCTAACCATGTACCTCTCTATTGTACTTTCTGATAGCTTTTTTATAATTAAAACTTTTTATTGTATATGCATTTATTAAACAAAATACTGCCTTACTATTACCATTACCTTACATATACTTACTTATTCTATCTGTATTCTTTTATTTTGATCCTTAGGATTTATCCTCAACAAAGCTTTTTTTTCTAAAACTTCATGTAGGTTAACAGAAATGTAAAGCCACAGTTAAAAATCAATGCCTTAGGACATACGAATGCCAGCTGGTGGTGTGGAAATGTCTTGGGTGGCCTAGAATGTGGCCAGCTGTGATTTTGGGGTTGTCTGCAAATATCTGGGAAGTTATGATGAACCTGTTTCTGAACAGATCTGGTGAGACTGACTTTTCATGCTCTTTATGCCACTGACACATGAATGTCAGCGTTTGTAATTGGAACCATTGCATAACATTGTGAGTGAAATTCTGAACCGTAACCTTTGGAAGCAGATGGCTTTCATCATGTGCACCATGTCATATTACAATAGTGGGTATGCCTTTCTATGCTGAATTCAACAATTATACTGAATTAGAAGATTGTTTACTCATTTAGTGGTTTAGCAATAATCAGGAAAATGATGAAGTAAGGAACTATATCTCTGTTGAAAATATATTCCAATCTAGTCACTAGAGAATATTTTTACAGTTACTTGAGGGTACTGTCACCTCCAGTTTACTTCCAATTTTGTCACGTCACTTGAGTTTTGAATATGTAAGTGGTGTCTTCCATTTTAAACACACATATGCCCAGGCAGACAGGTTGTTGCTTTAAAATGTCATTTCCGTGAAGTATCACTTGAAAAATGCTCATGACTTTAACTAAGTTGGAGAAATTTGTGCAAAAATATAAGGTTAAAAGAGCCCTATATGGCAGATCCTTGTTTGTCTGCTTCAGAATGCTTCAAAGGACTTACTTATTTGCTTACCACCAAGGCTAAGACTATGTGTCAAAACTGTTTAAGATAGGAATCAGTTTTAATAAATGTGACCTCAAACCTTCCAAGGTGTTTAGGTCTGGGAACACTTACAGTACATCTGTTATTATTTTGGTTCAGCTGACTTTATTGTTTTAATCAGCAACATTTCAAGAGAGCTGGTATAAAAGAATTAGAAATACTAACTTGTTTTCCATGTTTACATTTCTGCCATTATATAACTTTCTTTTTCATGACTGAAGTTATGAGATGTCTTGAGTTGTGGCGAAACAATATGAAAAGTCAGGAATAAGTATCCTTCCTATAGATCTTTCTTTCCTAGCTAGAAACTGTGAGGCTGCTGTAGGAGTTACTGGAGGAAATTGAAAAGACTGTGTTATACAGAAATTAAGACTACATGGACATCATGGGCGTCTCCTGCATAAATCTGTGGATAATTTAAAAGTTAACTTCCATGTCCTCTCCTAAGTCTCTTATTGCATCCCTTCCTCCAGGGAAGCTACTTCCAGTGGAACTGTTTTGGATGAGTTGTAGATAAGACTTTTCCTACATAGTCCTCTGGATGGAGTATCCCAGTAACTATAACCAAGAGAATAAAATCCAATTTGTATGAATGATACAGAGAAGGCAGGCTTGGAGCCTGTGGTTTTCTCCAGCTTGCAGCACCTGATCAAGGGAACGTGCAACAAAGCTTGCTGGGGCCAAATCAAAGCTCTAAAAGTGAATACATTTTTGCAGGGAATTGCGTCTATGGAACTGAAACTACTGCACTGGCAAGAAGAGAAAGTGTCCTGGTTTATTAAAATTGTATATTCGAAAACTAGATAATATAACGACACTTTGGAAAGAATACCGACCATGTGTGGCAGATCTTTAAAATTAGAACAGGACATTTGTGTGAGACATACTATCCCCTTTGCTTACAGGAGTAGTTCTCCTTGTCTCCTGTCAGAGTGTTGCTCACAATTGGAGAGGTGATACTGAACCAGCAGGAATGTAAGTAAGTCGGTTCCAATACAGAAATCATTGCTCTTCCTGTCATGGTGATCCTTCCTCTGGCCCAGCTGATCATTACTTTACTTTCTGCCCAGCATCTCCTTTGCTTTCTTTTTTTCTTCATCAAGAGGCAAAAATATGAAGGAGCTGGGAAAGAAGGGCTGGGACAGGCTAGGGGTTCTTCCTGTCTCTTCTGGATCTGTCTCAGGCTCAGATGTTGAGCTAGGTGAATAGGTAATTTTTTTTATTTTCAGCTTAGTGATCAAGCCATAATAAATAAATAAAAATTGGTCAGCTCGAACAAAGATTTTTGAAATTTCTTTGCTGCCAAAAACTTTCTTTTTCAGAACAGTTTCAGGTCAGACCATACTGATTTCTGAATTTTTGGTACTTTTATGTTTTCATAACTACAGATAAGTTGGAGTATACTAACAGTAACGTACCTACTTCACAAAGAGACATGTTGACTTGCTTTGCTGCTGTACATAAAGTGTTTTGAGGCCCATAGCTTCTACAGCTGGGGCAGTGGTGCTGAGCTCACGTGGATGACAGTAAGTGTCCTGAGGTAGAGTATTACAATGCTGATTTACAGACCACAGTTATACATACATTTCATAGTTCAGACAAGATATCCAAGAGAGTGCAGCTTCAGAATACACTACAAGCTTTAACTTTATAGCCAAGCTTAGAGAAATGTTTGTGTTGTTGCACAGCAAATATATATTTTATCTAACCTTTAATCCCATTATACTGGATATAATTTCAGATAACTTTACTACTCCAGAATACTGGATCTGGCAAACATTCAGTTTAGAAACTAGTTTGAGCACAGTAAATCTTCCAATTCTGCTTCATTTCAATCTTTTCTTCTGGGAAACCTGTCCACTTTGCTGTTTTTCCTGGTGCTAGGTTCTGAGCTATGTGCAAGGGGATTTAATGGAAAATCAAAAGGTGATTTGTTTCTATTAAAAAAAGAGTTGTGGCTTAAAATGTTTAAAGGGAATATTCTACTTCTCTGCCTTTTCTCATAATTTACATTATACAGCTCCAGATTCCCTAGACTTGAATACCTAATTCTTCTAGGCAAATATTTTTCTTATTCTACTGCTCGTCACATCCAAGTTCCTCAAATTTCCCAATTCATCCCATTCAAGCCTAAGATTTAGGAACTTCATGATACTTTCTTGTCTGGAACTGAAACTATTCAGGGTCTTATTTAGGTTCAAAAACCTGTACAGAGATCAGACTCGGAGTGTGGTTTTCTGAACCTAAAAAATTTAGTATGCAGTACTATGAGATCATTGCCATCTTACTGTAACTAAGCAAGAAAATTTAAAAGGTCTTAGGATGTCTGTATCCGCTTTGACATTTTTTGAATTAAAAAATAGTTAGATTGAGGACATGCTAAAACCACATTGTTTTCCAGGAAAGAAGGAACTGCGCACCATTTCTGGATCTTAATAGCAAAGTATCCAGCACAGTAGCAGATACCACAAGGTACAGAACTTTGCAACAGTATCTGGGAGCCAAAGACTATGGCTGGCTGTGGGTCAGGAATGGGACAGTTGGAAAGGTCTTCTGCACTACTTTGGGTTACTGAAGATTAGGTGAATTGTTGCATTTTTTAAGGTGATTGTCTGAGGTAGGTTTCTGATTTATTATGACAGGAACATTAATAATGAAGAAGAGGAAAGGATATAAACTAAAAAAGAAGAGTCTGAGAAAATTAAGAAAGGAAACAAAAGAACACAAGAAAATCTATGAATAGCAGATTTCAGAGATAGAAATTCTTCTAAACTGGAAAGAAAAAAGTAGGAGCTTTTAAAGCCTTTTAAAAAGAGAAAAAACCCACAATAATTAAATTTATTTAAAGATAAAAATTTTATTTAAAAATTTTATTTAAAGATAAAAATGTCAGAGATGTTAGTAAAAAGGCAAAAAAATCATTAAATGTTTCTATTCTGTATTGACATGCTATGATTCTAATTTTTTTTTTTTGTTTTAATGACTGGTGAAAAATTTAAACTGCAGAAACTGAAATTAGATATTTTGAAATATCTAACTGTTTAAAGAGAGCTGTCTGAACTGTTACTACTGATTTTTCATAAGTCTTGTAACAATAGGGAAGTTTCAGAGGAATGGATGAAAATTGATTAATGTATCAGGTATTTCTGAATGTACTGGCCTGACACTGGTCCCAAGAATAAGTAGAATGGGACTCCAGAAAGGACAACCTGTAGTATGTGTCAATCACAATGAGTTGATGGATAAATGGTCAAACATCAGGGCTTTTATAAGACACTTTGATTCTACAAGGAATTTGATTCAATGCAACACAGCATTTTGATGGGAAAAAAAAATGAGAAAAAGATAAAACAGTTCATTAAATTAGCAGGTAGGTTTTAAAATGTAATTGGAAACGGGCAAATCATTGTTAATGTATATGTTTATCTCTGCAGAGCTCTGTAGACGTAAGTCCTTGTCCTTCTTTTATTTCAAAACTCATACCTGTAGCTTGAGTGAAGATCTAAAACCACTCTTAAAAAAACAGATGTAAAGTGCATAAAATCATGGTAGAGCTAAATAATGGTGCTGAGATATCACTGGGGATGGGATTTGTCTTATTCCCCATCCTTAGCAGCCATAAAGTCAGGTGCATAATCTATGCTGGTTGCACAGCCCTGTAGAGTCAAAGGAGAGCTATTGGCACCTCCAGGGGACAATCCATCCCATGTCATTATCTAAAACAGATGTGAGTAAGTGTCCTCTGGAAGTACCTATAACTTTCCAATGGCTCAAAAAGGAACCTATGTGACTAGCGTAAGTGAAAGGCCAGACTTTGGGGTGGTTGAAGGTAGGTGAGATGGATCTTACCCTGTTACATGCTTATCTGTATCACTTAGTAAATCAAACACAAGCAAATAATATGGCCTTTAACATGACCAGCTGTAATGTTATATATCTAAAAACAGAATAACAGCCCTTATAGAAGAGAAGCAACTGTATTTTGTAAAGAAGGGACTCTTAAAGACTTGAGGGTCATGATCATCTAAATAAATGAAACCACGGCCAAAACAGCTATGTGCTAATGTGTGCGTCATCAGAAAAGGAGTCAGGAGGGGACAACTTTTTTGCTTCTACAGCTAGCTCTGGTGTAATTGATGTTGGGATGTAGAGCTCAGTTCTGGCATCTAGTCTTCAAGGAGCATGTTGAAAAATTGGAGAGGCAAAAGCCACAAGAAAGATTAGAGGACTATAGAACAATTCAAGAAGTGCAATCTATTCCGCTTACTGGGTATAGCCCGTCACGATGGCTTGCTTGTAGTCTTTTATACACCTAAATTGTGAAAAACAGATCAGATGATAACAATTCAGAGTAACATTCATACAGTATCAACCAGGTGGTAAAAAGTGAAGCAAAACAAATGCAGTTTAGTCTTTAGGTTCATGTCTTTAACAGTGAGATGAATTAATCTTCAGAGGAGCTTAGCTGGCATTGTGATGAATTCTCCAGTGCAGGAAACATTGTTTTAAATCAAGGCTGGACATATCTATGCTTGATTTGATGTAGAAATGATATTCATGCAATCATGCTAATTGTGTTTGTCTGTTTGTCAGCGT
The DNA here is from genome assembly GCA_020745775.1 of Theristicus caerulescens. Lineage (NCBI taxonomy): Eukaryota > Metazoa > Chordata > Aves > Pelecaniformes > Threskiornithidae > Theristicus > Theristicus caerulescens. The sequence continues at coordinate 112,442,012 of CM036559.1, read as the reverse complement.
GTCCCCTGATCAGTTTTGAACCTATTGGCTAGTTTCTGTCAATGTGACAGGAAGGCAGCATTCTCACAGATAACAGTCATTTCTCCGAATCTATGAAAACAAAGCAGATTGAAAGAAACATGCCACAACATGGCAGTGTGAGTCCACATACTTTTACCCCCAAAGAATCCACATGGTTGTTAATTTCTCTCACTGCTAAAACTGTGAATGATAGTTCTAGAGTGAATGTATTTAGTTTTGGTTTCTAACACTTGATTCCTACTGTGATTATCACTCTAAATAGAGTGCATTCTTAAGAGAGAAACTCTCATCAGAGTTCAAATGTGTTAAAGATAACTAATCAATCAATCAGCCAGGAGGCTCAGAGTCACAGGAATCCTGTTTCATCCATTCTGGTACTCATGGAATGACCTCTTTTAAGCAGAGTCTAACTCAAATACAAGTATTAGAAATGAAGTTAGTCATAAAAATGGGAAGACATATGGCATCTGTTAAGGAGAAAATCAGGCTAGATGACCACAGAGGTATTTTGTGGTATAATATCTCCAAGTAGTAAGCAAACATGGGCTTTTCTGTTTATTCATGAACAAAAGAACATGTTATTCTACTTGGCATAGTGAGTTCAGCATTTTCTAAGGTTTTTTGGCCTTCAGTGATCAAGCTATTAGATGTTAAGCTCCGGAGTGGCTTGTTGGATAAAGTGGTCTGGTATTGCTTAGCATTTTTTAAATTATTATTATTATGATTGGGGAAGTCCTTTCCAATTCACACATTCTTAGCAAACCAGACCAAAGACTGACAAGGGCTGAAGTTTATAATGTGGCCATGGGACTAGTTGGTTCATTGGGATGGTTTTGTGATGTGATGACAGTTAAGTAAAAGGTTTTCTTTATTCCTCATGCTACAGATAGATTCAGGATGGTTTTGGCACCACAGGCAATCCTGTCTAGCTTGTTACTTGTTTGTCAAAATGCATCGGTGAACTGTGGGGATGCTTTTGGTTTGTGAAAGAGAAGAGTGCAAGGGGACAAGGCATTACTGTTTGAGGTTACCAGACGACTACGGTGTGCTAAGCCTGGTGGTTGTCTGTCTTATCATCTAAGGGTGTGATGAAAAATTAAACTTTTTGCAACATTAATAAATTTCAATAGGTCATTTCCCAGGTAGAACGGACATAAGACTGCGACTTTCGTCAGAGCTGGAAAGAATTTCTTACGTCCTTAATGTTCATTCTAGTAACTACCTGTGTGAACTCCTCACTGCTATGTGGGAATGGATGCCAAAATATTCTTCAAATTTGCTTATGAGTGTATGAAAAGTGTCAAGAGCCTGCCAGGCTGGGCAAGAAATCCTGTTGGAAAGGGATGTTTTTTTCTCTGGGAGCTCTCTGGGCAATGGGGCAAAGGTTGATCAACCCTTGGTTGCTTTAGTTCTTCTCCTGATGGATTATACAGACACTCAGAAGATTCAGTCAAGAAAAATACGTGCCAAAAATAAGAATAAAAATTGAAAGAGACAGGAAGCGTCTGAGGATAGGAGAAGATAGTGAAGAAGCCAGGCAAAACGGTAATGTACACATAGGGATTGTGGCTAGAAAAAAGGTGGCACAGCTGGGAATTTCCTTTCTTACTGCCAATTCCTAGTTGCTGTCACAGCACTTTTGTGCTACTGACAGGAGGGCTAATTTAAAGCAAACTACTTATGTTGGAAGATCAGATCAGCACGTCACTAGTTTGGGAGTGGCACATTGCAAATTTGGCCTGAAACTCCCTTTTCACATGTTTCCTATGTTGTGTAATATGCTTTGTAGTCCTAGCCAAAGATCTAGGGCTCTACATGTATACCATCAAGAAACCATACTGATTCATATCAGGGCTTCATGAATGCAGATGTATTTTATATATACATATCTTTCCTATAAATGAGTCAATCATACACTTCCTTTTAGATGTGCAATGTTGTTCTCAGAGAGGCACAGTTACACAGTGTGCCCCCAATTCTACATACATTTGTTGAATGTTTGCTAGCAATGGTATTGAAAACTGTATTTGAAAAGCATAGTGTAAAAGCAACAAGATTCTTGATCAGAGTTAAGATTTTGGCAGTGAAATCACAGATTAGAGAGTAGTAAGAACATGACAGTGGCACTCAGCATACCTTCTCTGCTTTTATTTTCATTGAAGTAACTTGAAGGCCACGTGTCCTCTTTGGTTTTGGCACAAGCAGAGCGATATTTCTGTTTTTTCAATGTTGACCTTTTACTGTACTGCACAAGTAACCTCCCTTTCCTTATTTTCTAGGTAGCTGGGACAGTTGCACATATTAAAAAGATAAGGAAGAAAAATCCTTTAAGACCAGAGGCTGCTGAGGAAAGATTCTCCAAGAAATGTTTCTCATTTCTGCAGTGTCCCTGAGGTACTAAATTATTATAAAAGTATCACTAATTTGACTTTCTCCCCATAAACAAGCCATGCTAGTCTTTGAAGATCTCAAGTAGGTCTTGAATAGGTTCAACTCACAATAATTCAGCTGAAAGCATTAGGTTAATTAATCTTATTTAAAAATCAGTGAAACACAAGTTAATTAAAATGTAAATAATGGGCTGCATTGTTACTGACAACTTCAGGAAAAAGAATCTTTGAAATTCTTTGTGTAATGCATTTTACCTGACCGCCCTCGGAGGAGAGAGCGGTTTTGCAACAGATCACGTTACTGAACTAACCTTTCGTTCACTTTTAAATGAAATATATTCTTTGCTTCTTCCAGTGCAGTGCAGCTGCACAAACTGGAGCCAGTCAAAGGCTGTCAGAGCTCTGTTTACCAGGGAGGTACTGGCTACTGGGAGGCTGCTAGACACGAAATACTGCAGAGAGCGGCTGGAGTCCCTGAAGTAACCAGAATGCAATGTGTCTCAGAGCACCAGGAAGAGAGAAACAGATGACCTGGAAAGTGAGAAAGCATAAAAAAATGTCAGTTAGTGAGAAATTATTAACACCCCAGCCAGTTTATGCCAAGGACAGAGGGTTCTCTCATGCATTCTTGTGCAGTCCTGGCTGTCAACGGAAACATGCCAAGGAACAGAAGCAGTCCTGTGTATGGGCCTGATCCGGAACTAGCTGAACTGAGTTAAAAGATTCAAGGGGTTAGGATTGGGCCCCCATTGAAGGATTAGGGGGAAAAAAAAGCCACAACATTTCCCTTGTTTTTTGTGTTTTCCAGGGTTAATCTTGTTATTCCTGCTCTTCAAAAAAAAAAAAAAAGGAAAAAAAAAAGGAAAAAAGAAAATATGTGCCAAATAGGTGGAGCAAAATAATTCTGGAATTTATAAGCCTGAGGGGGGGAAAAGAACCTTGCCAAATTATCTTTCTGCCTCACCAATGAATTATTTAGTAAATATGTGTAAATTCAGTATAAGCTTAAAATATCTATGAAGGCAACAAAAGTCAAATTTAAACAAAAAGCCCTACAGTAGTAAAGATAACATATGACCAGTCTTGAGGATAACAATGGATTTTATGTTTGGCTCCTTCCTTTGTGGTAGCTAGTAAACCAACATAGATTAGCAGGGTGTGTTATGCATATTACCTGAAATGGTCTTCTGGCCCACATCAAAAGATGTGAGGGAAAAGATGCAAGTGACTGTTGTTGTTGTTCTTCACATAGAAAAGTGGGGTTTTCAGTAAAGACATAAATGGATTCACGGAACAGTTTTATTCCCCAGTGTCTTACTAATGATGATGTTTTGAAACTGCAAGTAAGAAATCAGCCTCAGGGAGTTTCTGCAGCAAAAACATGTCATTATATGCAAGAAAGGGTATGTTCTCGTAGACTATTTTTTTCTCTGCTACACATGCTGACATCATTTGTTTGTTTATATTCTGTTGTTTCAAGGCACAATGCATAAATGAATTAATAATAATAAACAATTATTCTCATCAAAGCATCACCATCACTTTTCAAATTAATCTGCTGCACAGGAATGAAAGCAAAGAGTGGAGAAATTCAGTGGCTTCTTGAACCAAACTCTAATCCCCAGAAGAGATTTCCTGGCTATGTGCTTGCAAATGACATTTTGGTCTCAGTATAACCTGTCACAGTGAACACGGCATTACTGATCGAACTATAATTCAGAGAGTAAGACAACAAGCATGAAAGCCCATTCACTACTAGACCTTGAGTCACTATAGCAAGCAGAGCAGTTGTGTAAGTAAATACTAAAACACAGCCAAATTCCTGCCAGTTCTGTGAAACGTAAGTCACAATTCAGTCCTGTCACACTTGTATCCCTTTTGTTTGCATTCCCTGAGAAATTGCTGTGACCATTTTTTCTTAGCACACATGTCTCAGGAAGAGGTTTTATTTGGACATGAAGGTAAGTGAACAAGACTCCTCATCAAGATGGCTCTGGCCTTAGTGTCCCATGCTGACAGCCAGCCATGATTTAGGCTCCGGGCATCAGTGGTGCTAAGATTGTTGGAGAGGGCACAGGGTAGAGCTCAGCCTAACTGCCTATAGCTAAGTGACCATGCAGCACAAACCACAGTGATGAGGAAAGGTGGGCAGGCCTTTCAAAGAGGATTCACAAGGTAATAGAAATACATTTTATCACTGCAGAATGTGGCACAAGGAATGTACAGTGTGGATATATACCAAGAGGAAATTTTCAGCCTGCCTGAAGGAGCAACTGTATGCCTCAAAGAAAGAAAGGTTTTTTGGATGTCCACTGGCAATCCCAAGGTTGTACCAAAGATGAGTCATCAAGTCCTTCCTATTTTGAGGAAGACATGTCTTCTTTGCAAGACACAATAATATGGTGCATCTTCTCCTGAAAGGAAGAGTAGATTTGCATCGTGCATTTATTAGTTTATGGATCATCTGCAGCTGTGGAAGAACAGTGTGAAGAACTAGAGTGGAGCTTCCCCCTGATCACCTAAAGCCTGGCCTCTTTTGCAAAGAAGGTAGGTGCAGGAGAAAGAGTGCACATGTTTGAGATTTAAATGCATGAAGCCTAAAGGTTCCCCAAAGCAAGTGGTACGTAAAAGGACGTTTTCCCATCCATTGTGGTGAAGATAAAAAAAGCATTTCTTGTGTATGATATGTGCTAGAAGAGATTTATGTGCATGGCCAGGCTAAACTCTGAGAAAACAACAATAAGGCAAAACATGGTTTATACTGACTGGTCAATATATGCAATGTGCCCTTGCAGCACAGAAGACCAACGACATCCTGGCCAGCATAAGACTGTAGCCAGAAGACTGAGTAAAGTCATTGCTCTGCTCTATTTGGCACTTTTGAGACCCCATCTGGAGTGCTGTGTCTGAGTTCTCCAGGACAAGAAAGACTCCAGCTAATTGGAGTGAGTCCATCAGATGTCACCAAGATGGGAGGAGGCTGGAGAAAGGACGTACAGGTTGTGGCTGAGGGAAAAGGGCTTGTTCAGCCTTTCGAAGAGAAGGCAAAAGGGACACCTCACTGTTGTCTTCAAGTACTTCATGTAGACATGTATCTGGGCTCTTCTTGGAGGTGCACAGTGAGAGAACGAGGCACAACAGACATGAGATGTAACACAGAGAAACTCCTGTTGGGTATTAGGAAAATAATATCACCACGGGGGCAGTCACACAGGTTGCCCACAGAGGCTGTGAACCCTTTATCTTTGAAAGTATTCAGGGCTCAAATGGACATAGCCCTAAGCAATCTGATCTATTTGACCTTACTTAGAGAAAGGAGTTGGATTAGATGACCTCCGGAGGTCTCTTCCAACCTAAATTATTTTGTGTTGTGTGATTCTGTGACTGTGCAGTGTTAACACACGTTGGTTAGTGTGGAATTAGGATGCAGAAGTCACTTGTGGAACTCAGTAAGAAATAAAGGCTTGTGGCAAATGGCTTATACAGAACAAAGAGATATACTAAGCTCATTTCTATATGTATCAGCTTGCAAAACCTGCCTTTAATAATAATTATAGTGATAATAATGTCATTTATACAAGATATAGTGTATGTCCACTTTTCTGATATAAAAAGAGACTGTTTCACTTCTGAGAGAACTCTTGTGATTAGTTACTCTATCTTAGATAACTAAAATAGTATTTGGTACAGAGAAGCACAGCCCAGATCTCTTACAGGAGTTAGCTGATCACTGCAAAACAAGGTTGTCTTCGCCTTAACTATTAAAATTTTTTGTCCACAACAATTTGTTTCCCATCTCAATTCTGCAGATATATATGTGTTTAGTAAACTTTGCTTTCACTGAAATCCAGCTCGCTATTTGTGATAGCAAATTGAAAAATACTTGCAAGTATGGATTCTTTGAGAAAGGACTTGCCCTTTATATTTGCACACAGAGCTTAACACAACAGGGTTCAGGATGTGAGCAGTACCTGTGCTGCGATCCAAGTGATAACCTGATTAAATAGAGAAAAGAGAAGTGAATGGAAAGCATTACGAAATACCAGAAAGCTATATTCAAACAGAATTTTACATTCTTTCTAAAACATTAAGGGAAAGATGTATCAGACAACATCACAAATATTAACAATTGCATATAGTTTTTATCACTTTCTTCAAATGCACTCGTCAGGAGAGCAGACAAAGATGGGAGCAAGGAGCTTTCTTCCATTTTTCAGAAGGCGGAAGAACTAACAGTTCTGCAGGCGTAGCCATCAAGAGGATGGTAAGTACATCTCAATCTCAAAGTCCCTCAAGCACCATAAATAATTTTTTTTCAGTCAGCAGCCAAACAGACAAATTAACAGGAAGTCAATTTAATTTAAAAAAAGTTATCTTCTTTTATACTCACAATAAAAAAGTAAACCCTTTTCTCAGTGGACTACAACACTTGGTGCCAAATGCAATTGTCTTATTCTTCAAAAACTTACTTTATTTAACTCAAACTTAATACAAGTGAAATGGAAGAAGAATTGTCTCATTTTATAATGACATGTTTATGATTTTTTCCCCCTTTTCTTAGGGCTTCCTATTTTCTAAATTCAACATAAATTTGGAAAATCTGTTGGTAAGTCCTAAACTGTAGTTTTCTGTAAAGAAATAAATTACATCAAAGTCATTGCTTTGCCCTTGTTTCAGCTCTCCAAGAACTTTTCAACTCTTTTTTTCTTCAGCTGACCTGACAACAGCCAGTGAATAATCCTGGATGAATGAGCTATTTTACTGTCATTTCTGTAGCTAATAGAGACAATGAAAGTTAGTTATGCATATGTGACTTATGGTCTTGACGTGATCAAGTGTAAATAACAATAAGGCTGCTGGAGAGAAGCTTTTGACTTTAGATCATATACCTATGTGTCGTGGTTTAACCCCAGCCTGCAACTAAGCACCACCCAGCCGCTTGCTCACTCACTCCCCTCCAGTGGGATGGGGGAGAGAATTGGAAGAGTAAAAGTGAGAAAACTCATGGGTTGAGATAAAGATGGTTTAATAGGTAAAGCAAAAGGTGTGCGCACAAGCAAAGCAAAACAAGGAACTAATTCACTACTTCCCATCGGCAGGCAAGTGTTTGGCCATCTCCAGGAAAGCGGGGCTCCGTCATGCATAACGGTTACTTGGGAAGACAAAACGGCATCACTCTCAATGTCCCCCCCTTCCTTCTTCTTCCCTCAGCTTTATATGCTGAGCATGACGTCATATGGTGTGGAATATCCCTTTGGTCAGCTGGGGTCAGCTGTCCCAGCTGTGCCCCCTCCCAACGTCTTGTGCAACCCCAGCCCACTCACTGGTGGGGTGGTGTGAGAAGCAGAAAAGGTCTTGACTGTGTAAGCGCTGCTCAGCAATAACGAAAACATCTCTGTATGATCAACACTGTTTTCAGCACAAATGCAAAACATAGCCCCGTACTAGCTACTATAAAAAAAATTAACTCTATCCCAGTCAAAACCAGCACAACCTGACCCAGGCTATTCCAGCCTTTTAAAATGGGCTTTTATTCTCATGTAGAGATGCTTTTCCTGTAAGATTTCTGGCTCTGGTCCAGAAAGAATCAGAAATGAGACACTCAAGAAAAAAATTTCCAGAACACTCCAAAGTATCAGATGAAGACTACTTTCAGAGCAGATTAAAAGATGGATGAATTTTCCATGTATGGATGATCAGGACACCAGATGGGGATTGCATTTCTTGCTTGGGTAGACCAAAAGGAATGCTTCCTAAATACAGATTGCATATCGAATACAGCACCGGCCCTGAGTGGGATGCGTAACGTGTATGTAAAAGGAATGAAATATATCTTAGAAATATAAGGCCAAAGCACAGTCTCTCAATAGATTAAACCATGTGCAAAGCCCTAAGTGAAAACCAAGCAATTGTGAAGCATAAAAATGTCTGGCATCACAGTTTTTAATATGCAAGTTGGGAGCCAGACTAGGATTTCATTGCTGCAGCTATACAGATTGTGCTTCTACTTCTCTGTTCTTGCCTTTATTCCAGGTCTTGTCATTACCAAAAGTTTTCCCTGTCTATTCTGCCATCCCTTTTCATAAAACAGTCATGTGAGGGAGAACTCCTACTTTTCAAGGGTTTTGTGATGATTTGAATAACTTGTCAATTCTTCTTCACATAGGAGACATGCTGCATATCCTTGTCGAACAGCAGACTCCATGTGCACTTTCTCTTTTATTTGTAATCTTTATGTCAGATTGAAATCTCAAGGAGTGTTTTGAGACATCGTTAAGTCTGGATGATTTTCTTTGCACATATGCAAAGAGCTTATTATGATCCAACACAAATTTGAATCTGAGGGGGAACAATTTAGTGATGGACAGCCTCACAGAGCACCTCGTAAGATCATCTCTTACATGACAAGGAGGTCTGGAAGCTGTCAAAGAGATGGTCTTTCACAGATTACATAAAGAGTTTGAACAAGGACATGGAAGGGCACCGAGTTCAGAAGAAGCTTTATGGTTGGAGAGTTATTTAGAAGACAAGCTGGCAGAGGAGGGTGAGCTGGGAGAAGAAGGGCCCTTGATTCCTTAAGAAACTCCATGTCAGCTCAGATAGTAATAGAAGAGTGAGAAGGATGCAGGGAGTGGGTGCAGATGTCCATTTTGCCTACATCTGTGTTGTTGTTTCTCTGTGTAAGGAGTGTTTGGTATCTGGTACTCCTTGAAGTCTCAGTGTCTGCTCCATATGTCTGTAAATATAAAGCATTACCCCAACTTTGAGGGCCTGGCATGGATGGGACATGAGGGTGCCGCTTCTGTGAGGAGGTGACAATCAAAGATCAGAAAAGTAGAGAGATCCAAGAAACAGACAGAAGGCAGCATGCAGGACTGCTTTGGTAGGACTCCAACATTGCAAGTGTCCAGCATAGAAAGATCTTCCTAGCCTCTGTGCCTGAATGGTAGCACTTTAGGACTGAAGAATAGGAATGTGAGAATGATGAAAAAAAAAAAAAAGGCTTTTAAGGGGGTTGTATGTGGAGTGGCAAACAGTCAAAATTGCATTACAGTGTTATATGATCTGTATCATGCACACAATGGTAAGTGGGTTTAGAGGAAAGTGTGGTGAGTCCCATCAGTCCTGCTGCTAAAACCATGCCCGTCTGCAAGAACATAAATTTTTATTTGGAATGATAAGTAGATAAGGAAAGATCAGCTTCTGTGCTTCTCAGCGCAATGAAGGACACATGGACACCACGCACTGGAACAGAAAGTGGGGAACAAGGCATGCTTTTGGAAACAGAAACGGAAGACACAATGTTTTTTCTATAAGCAGCTGGTGGTAAAGCAGGGGGGACTGTGATGCCCCTTTACCCTCCCAATAGCCTGCATTGGTAGGGACACTAAAAAGATCCTAGGGTGTAGATGGTGAATTTTTCCTTGATTTATTACTAGGAACTGAGACAATGGGTAAATGCTGAGGGCAGAGAGGTAGGATAGACGTGGTGGCTGGAGAAACTCAGTGCCTACAGTTCCCAAAAGAAAAGAGGGATGGGTGAAAGAGGAGGATGTCAGCACTCTGCTTAAGGAAAGGAGGCAAAGGAGAGCGAGAAGTGCTGTTATGCTTACGGTAGCAGCCACTGGATGGAAAAAATCCCCAAACAGGTGTGATTCAGCTTCTGGGGAAAATCCTGAGAAAAGACTATAAATTTTCCTTCAGTCTATAGCTTTGGGTCAGCCAGCCCTTCTGTAACTGAACTTGAGTGGGCTAGGGGACGAAGTGCAGCAGCTGGAAGTGAGAAGGGATTTTGTGTAAAGGGTGGGTGGATCTTGATTCAGACAGGGATACCACAGTGCCAGGATGCTCTGCAGAGAAAAGCAATTGTTTTGCAGCTGCCCAAGTGAGTCAGAAATAGGGGTCTGATCTGAACTTTCCCTCCAGGGTATCTGTGCTGCAGGATTACCTGATAGAAGATTTATGCAATGCATTTGGGAATGGACTCGTAATATAGTCCTAAAATTGAAACTCTTATTCCCAGGGTATGTGGACCTCTTGGTATATATCATCTTGCTTGTAAACAGATAGATTGTCCACCTAAAGGACCTCCCTGTTATTTATACTGTGAATAAAGCAAAATGAATTATGAGGGTACTAAGAGTTAAATCACATTAAAATCTGAATCCACATGCCTCCTTACATCCTACGGCCTTAACTTTCTGGAGCTAGCTGGCTATCACATGCCAGTCAGACACTTTCCAGCATGAGTCACTCTGGTTTCCAAATCTGTCTTTCCCAAATAAAAATGAAAAATTCCAAATGTCTTACATTTTTCTATAGAAAAAGGGGACGGAACATCAAGTGCATATAGTCGAAGAATTGTTTTCTATTTCCTTTTACATCCCTAGTCTAGACAAGAGGTACTATGATGAACCTTGGCTTTGCTGCCAATACCAACAGCACTTTGTGGTCTCGTTACCTCACATCTGGCTAATTCCCAAGGACAGTCATAACTAACGAGTAGCCCTTTCAATGGTCATTCCAGCAATTCATTTGGGCTACCCTTTCAAATAGCACGGAGAATTCTTAAGAGAGAAGGTCTTTTGTACTGAATAATGTTTCACTTGCTGCGCTTAAACGAGAAGGGCAGTCAGGTTGTAAAGATTTATATAAATGAGAGCATTGTACACTCAAAAGGAGACTGGTATGTTTGATCTCAGCTGTTATTGATTTACCTTTTCCACATGATAACATTCATTAGGCAGGATAAGTAAAGGCTGGTGTGTTCCATTTTAATTATCAACAGTTAAAATACATTACACAGGGTGGAGGTTCAGTCTAGTTTCAGTGGGCCGAAGCGTGAATACATTTTCCTACCAAGCCATTACATGGGATGACTTATGACTTTTTTGCATCCTTTCCTGTCTCCTCCCCACCCCTTTTTATTTTTCACCTCTTTTTCATTGTTGTTGAATATTTGTGTTTCTGGTCAAGGGAAGTGTTCTGTCACTTGAAATTTCCTGGTAACTTCATTGCTGCTGTTGCTCTCTTGTAATGTGTGAAGCACAACAGCGCTAGTAAGGCAGTGATCATCCTGCCTGACACCTCCAGGCACCAGTGTCCCAAAAGGTTCATAGATTTATTAGAACAACCTCCTCTAGGTGACCCTGTTTTGAGCAGGGATTGAACTAGAGGATCTCTAGATGTGCCTTCCCACGTCAGCTACTCTGACTGAGCCTCAGCAGAGGAGTCAATCTCCCCCCACTTTCTTACAATGTAGGTACAGTATAAGGCTGTTATGCTGTGTTCTGCCAGAGCACCAAGTACTTTCAAAATACACTTCTGTTGTTTTAGAGGGAAACTAAGAGTAACAACAACAAAGGACAAAAATAATATCTCTTCAGAAGTAATTACTTTCTCACTACTGGCTTCACAGAAGCCTAGAGTGACTTACTCAGATTCAGATACTTAACTGGAAATTTCCAGAGCTAAGTGAGATGAATACTGCCCCAAATATTTTGATTTTTCAATTGAATGAATGGATGTCTCTCCAAACATTCTTTTCTTCCATTGGATAATGTTTTTAAAACATTAAGAAGTTCCCATAATAAAACTTAAACACTTCATATTAGATGAATTGGTACAAAACACATTTTTTTCTTACTTATTGCTTTGCTGAAAAGCCCGAATATAAAATATACTTGCACATACCTGCAGGCACGTTTGTGAAAAGACTCCATTAACTTTAGGTTCTTAATTTTCTGACTTGCTGAGTGTCCACAGCTCCTGTTAGTCTGTGTTGAAAAGATGAACATACACTTCAATAGAACATAATTTCTCAAACTCCAAAATATTTGAATATTTGAAAATGTTCAGTTTTTATGTCCATGGCATATCCAAATTACTTTGGTATTGTAGGGATGACCTTAGCTGTTAAAATCAACTTAAAAATTTGAATAGAGACATGCTTCATTGGACCTGTGGAAAGTAATACGCTGCGTGTGCCACATAATGAAGCTGGTCTCTGAAAGTGGTAAAATAATACAGGATTGTAAAAAATTACAAGCAATGACTTATACTTTGACTTGTACTTAGAGCTGCAGGTACTGGAAGCACCACCTTTTCTTGATTATTTTGCCAGATAGAGAGATGGAAGAGCTTATAATAAATATTTTCACTGATAAAAAAAACCCCCAACCTTATCTGAATGCACTTTATAAAAAGAAGCTATTAGAAACACATGATTTCCCTGTCTTGAGAGGAGGCAGAAACTCACAGGCATTCCCTACCAGGCTCCTTTTCTTATAGCTTCTTTTCTCTTTATTCTTGGCACTGCAGTGGATAGCTGGTGACACCAAATTCTGCCTCAGTTGTGCTTCCAATTCTTTACGTAGAGCCAGGCAACAACAGCTTTTTTATAAGAGAAAGGTTACAATGGTGTGCACGGGCATGGAGGTGGTATTCCACGTATCTTGGCAGTGAGCAAGCTCATAATATATCTGGCCTTTAGCATGGCCTTTCCACTCTCAGCAGTCCATGTTGTTCAAACAGGTTCTGGGCAGGGAGTGACTCCCCCATCCTGGCCATCTCACCTGAGCTCCCCCTGCTCTCAGGCCACAGAAACCAGACATTTCTGTGTCAGGTCCATGCAGCTACTATCTAAGCCAGAGCTGTCATTTAAAAGACACAAAGTAGGAGACTGTCACACCCCTAGATAGTTATACTAATGTTGACTATCATCTACCTGATTTCGAGTGAGAATTTGTCAGTTTTTATACATCTTATTTCATTATGACATTTTCTGCTTGACTGATATGTGCACGACCAGAATTCTCTTCACAGGAGAATATTTTTATATGGAGATTACATCACCTCTTTAAAGGTCTACAGGATCTGGTCTCCAAGAAGTGTAATGTATCCTGGAAGATGTTTTAAATTCTTTTTTATGAAAAAGGAAATTATGGGAGAAAGGTAACAGTATGATTTTTAGAATTTACTGTACTGTATTGTCATGCCATGAGAGGTGTCTGACTGATGAGCAAAATTAGATTAGGGAAGGAATGGCTAAGGTAAGAGTCCTTTCATTAATGAGGAATGGCATTTATGGGAGAGGGTAATGCTTTTGCTTGAGGAAACTACGACATTAGGAGAAAGAAGTAAATATTCAATTTTTTTATTGGTGATACATGCCACATACACTGTTTAGCACTGGTGATGAACAGATTTGAGCAGGGCTGGACATGCTCAGGGCTTGACTTTTTTCCTCAGACACCTTAGCTCCAGGGAAAGACAGTCTCTGGTAATTTTCCCATAATGTCCTCTAAGCTTTGTTTTCATGTCTCAGCCTGGATGCTACAGCTTTTTGGGGAAAACATCAGGGAGAAAATTTTGCAGTCCTGTTGTCACTGAAGCTTTTTGATCTTGTTACCTAAAAAGCAGGAGAGACTCAGGTTAGTGAAGACCTGGAGACCTGTCATGGCTCCACCCCAATGAGGTAAGGCAGTTTTCCAATCACTTGGACTGGCAGACTGGAAAGATGACTTGTGCTTTTGTGGACTTGTTTTCCAAACAGGTCAATTCTTTGCCAACATTTTCCTTGTCCTTTAGACCTCTGGTGTGCTTAATTCACATCCTGAATTGGTTTCACCTGTGTTTTTGCCATGCAGCTTATGGATAACTGCATGGCACCTATAGGTTTTGCACCCAGATGAGTCTCCTGCATTCAGCTACTAAACGAGGTGAAACAGCTCTAGCATGAACTGTGTTTTGCCTCTCCCCTCTGCAGTGCACAGGGGAATCAGGGAGGGTTTTTTTTCCAAATGGGGAACTATTTATTTTTGTTGAGCCTCTGTCACATATGTTGTGCAATTGCCTTTCTGGCCTTCTTCCTCCTTTTCCAGTATGTACTTCAGTGGAAGTCTTGGCACATCCTGACAATGTGACGGTGCTTGTTACTCATGAGCATATTGTCTGACTTTTGATTGAATGTCAGCACTTCTTTGATCAGGTTCCTTCTGCCTGAATTAATTAGGGGAGGAGTGACACACTCCTCTGTGGGCCTCGGCTGGCCTTTAGCCCTGTATCTTTGCAAGGAGGTTTATCATGCAATTGAACTGGCGTTAAGTCACGAGGAACTGGGAGGGCGCAGTGAGAAGAGATCAAGATCTTACCACTCCTGTGAGCAAAGCCATTCCTATCAGGCTACAGGCTCTATCAGGGGTGCATTTGTGCTTGGTTTACTTGAAGTATATCCTAGTTTTGCCCCTTCAGGCCATGCAAAGGGAGAAATTTTCATATTTCTTCTCTGTTCCAAGCTGCACTGGCTACTGGTTTTATTTCTAGGTGTTTCTTTTACTTGCTCTATCCTGATTTTTTATTGCTCTATTTTTACTGTCCAGCAAGACCAGACCATGCACAACCTCCAGCAGTTCTCCTCATCTGTGGTACCAGGTTGCAGGCCCATGTCCTGCCCCATTCTGTATATTTTTTTCCTTTACCATGGACTATCTGGTCACAGGGAGAAACAGGAGAAAAAGGGCTGGCTAGGACCATGGCTTTCCCTTTCTACTTTCCCTATCTGTTCTTCTTATTTCTTTTTCCCCTCCAGGAACTTGCAGTGTAGGTTAAAAAAAAGCTGTGGTGTATTCTTGAAAATTTTATTTTGGATCAAGGAAAACTAGCTGTTTTGAAAAACTGTCAATGTAAATTACTTCCCACTAGCATTGCTGTAGGTTGTATTTAGTTCAGACAGTTAACTTTTATATATGACTAGTATCAATTTATTAAACAGTGGGTTCCTGAGCATGTTTTTTTGCATATGAGCAACTGGGTTTGAAGTGGTTATTCATCTGAAATTTCTACTTTTTCTTGTTTCCCATGTGTTTTCTGTAGTATTGTGGTATAAAGCATTTTACAAATCAAATCTAGACCCTTTCTTTGTTTCAAGTTTCTCTGATGGTGAAGAAAAACATGTGTGTATGTACCTGCTGGTGCACACCTGTATGTAGGCAGGATTATGGCAGAGATGGTGGGTGAAGCAAGTGTTGTGGTCCTTTGGGTTTGTCACTGGTACATATTTGTAGACAGTGTCTTTTTGTTTTTAAATTCAGGCGAGCTTGTTTCTTCTCATTGCATGGTTTCTCTGAGCTGGGAAAACTGGGGAAAGGGCTTCACATGTCCAGGCTATCTAATATCTCTAGAAAAACACCCTGTTGGATAAAGCCAGGCAGCGGGGAAAAGGCAGTCTTAGTCCTAATTCATGATTAAAAAAAAAAAAAAATTAGCCAAAATCAACACCAGAGCAAATCTGGTGAAGAAAACTTGTTCTAAATCTGCTCTGGGTGAAATCTGTTGATGAGTCTTGCTGTTTCTCTAACCTTTTCCTTGTTAAATTTGTTAGGAGTTTCCTTAAGTTTTTTCGTCCCTCAAAGATTAGTATCAAATTACTGCAGAACTGGAGACATCCCTACCCCTGGACTTTCTTTTCTGCCCTTCATCCCCATCATCTCTAAGTTCACATGTGACAACCACAGTATCATTGCCAGAATCTGGCTTCTCTTTCCTCTGCCTCTGCAATAACCTATTCATGCCTTAATCAATTTGCATCTCATCTCTCTAATTGCCAGCTACTGTGGTCTTCCTAAGTCCTTTCTTTCTAATCATCTTCTGCAGTCAAGCTGGTTGAACAATGGAAAAAAAATAAAGAAGAAATAAAGACCAGACTTGCGTCTGGTATAAATCAATGAAACTTCAGTGATCCCACTGTTGGCACTAGAATGATGCTGATTTTAAACCAGTCTAGAATATCTGACTCAGAATATGTTACAATTCTTCTTTGCATTTTGATAACTGTGCTACATAGAAACCTTTCCTGTTTGTTATTTATGTACTTTTTTAAAATGGATTTTTGTTAATACCTGTTCAGTGAACGGTGACTTTCAGTATGTATTCACCTAGAAACATGGATAGTGCTATGTGGAAAGAAAGAATATTTATTACTCATTATTCCTAAATTGTTTGTTTTCTCCTGCTTGAACAGTTTCAGTCATGACCCAGAGCTAGCTGACTAATACTCATAAATAACTAGTAGCCAGTATTCTGTGTACATGGTGGAAATAGATTTGCATAAAGTACGGGACAATTAGCTATGGCAAATTCGTAAAATTAAGGAGATACTTGCCGATGATTCACTGACAGAAAAATACAGCTGAAGCCATTCAGATACTTTATTCACAATGGCTGTTTTGCCCAGTTCTTTCCCAGAAAACCTGACTTCTAAAAATGGGTTTAGCTTTCTTCTAGACCAGCTGACTGTGCCACTATCCAGCTTTTCTATTTCAAATTTCTTTTTTGTTTGTAGATCTCTCTATTCAGACATTCCACTTACATCTACCCTCTAGCCAGCCCCTCCTCCATTTATTCACTTTGAGGTTTTTCAAAGTAGTGATATCTTGGTATTTTAATGAGGAGATGGATAGCATTGACATTTGCCCCATGTCAGGTATCATAGAATAGCTGAGGTATGAAGGCAACCCTGGAGATCATCTAGTCCAAACCCTCTGCTCAGAGCAGGGTCAACTAGAGTATATATGTGTATGTATTTACTGTCTGGAAATGGAGTAGGTTGTGGTCTTTCCACACCAGTTTGACTAGAAAGGAATGCATTGTACTTTGGCTGCCTTCATGTTGCAAATGTTGTTAATGCAACGCACTTCTTGGCTTATCCACCCCAGTTAGCTCTGAACTAGGCAGGCCCGGCCAGAAGCACTAAGGGCGTTCTGCACTGCATGGGGAAACCTGACACTGTAGCAATACTGCTTTTGGTGCTCAGCAAGCCTGTGTGTCCATGCACAGCACCACAGTCTGCCATGTAGACAGGACCAGAGATCTGAAGATGTCAGATCGTCACACATGTTGCAAGCCCCTAAGTCCATTCCTGTCTTTTTGAATGCTCTTTCATGCTGAGCGGTACATGTCCACCTCATATTATCCTATGCATATTAGGAAATGTTCAATGGCTGTGTGTATTTTAACAATACATGTACAAATGCACACGGTATACTGATATTGTGGGACCAGTCTTTTTAAGAGAGTCGACTTAGGCTCTATTTTTGAAACTGCAATTCAATACATAGTTAATTGCTGGCCCAGATGATACCACTTATTTATCTCACTTCCCAAATTAAAGGCACAATCAACTAATAGGATGTCTAAGTGTCATTATTTGCACATGAGCTTGATTACAGAGGCAAAATATAGAAAGAAGAAAAAAGATTCATAATACTGTGTTTTCCTGCATACCCTATATTGGATAATTGAAGCTATCTTTGGCTATGTTACTTCAGGATCTTCTGGAAAATGTGATATTAAGCAAGAACATTAAAAACAAAGCCTCCACAGATGCTCACAAAAAATAAGCATAGCAAAACAAAATCCCCAATGTTATTTATATTTCATATCATCACAGAAGAAAGAAAATAGAGTATTAAAGAAAGCTAATCTGGAAACCTGCCTAGAGTGGCAAGTTTGGCAGCTGGCGTATTTCATGTTTCATTAATACTAAATGAACAAATCTCAAATCTTGACAAAAATTCTGAATTTTGCTTGAAATTCTCTTAAAAGGCTCCCCTTTACAAGATGGTAGAATATGGCGAAATCACTGGATTGAGAGAACAGTCCTGTTTTCATTACTTTGTCATTTAATAAGTAGAGAAAGAACTGAGTTCTCTCTCCTGCTCCTGAAGATCACTTGGCTGCACCACTGTCTGATGCTTAGGGTCACCTATTCAATTGGTTTTTAAGAATTATTAATTGTCTTTATGCTGCACTACTGCACCACTCTGTATTACCCTGTGCTAGGGAAGAAGAGATGGTTTCTGTCCATATTTGCTTTCAGTAAGAGAGACATTACATACAGAAGTGGCTGAACTGGTTTTATCTTTGGTTTAGGAAGAAGTGGAAATGATAATGGGAGTTAAGTTTGCTTTGCATTTTCCGTTGTCACCATTCTCTTCAGTTGCCACGGGCAGTAATTGCTCAGACTGATTAACTTGCACCTTGGATGTTACTTTAAGTTTCTTTTCCTGTTTCAAGTTAAAGTTGCTCAAAAGGAAGTCAGGGATGTCTTAATGCTTTCCTAGCGATAATAAAATGTTATACAGACTTTTCACTAAGTATCTCTACTGTGTTTAAGCTTTGGCCAAGTTGTTTTATCTGGCAAGCATTGAAAGTGAGATCCAAACTGAGTGACTGTTGCTATCCTTGTGAAAACCAACCCAACCTTAATTTGTTAGAGTCCCCCAGAAACACCATTTCCACATGTTTGTCAGAGGTCAGCACCAACATCTCCGAAGACTCCATGTGCATCAAGCATGGGCTGGGATGAAGCTGCAGTGTCTGTGTGGGGCTGTCCCTGGGAAAAATTATTGTGGCTCCCAGGGGATGTGAGAGTAAACCCAGGGCCTACCCTGTCTTGTGCTCTTAACACTCTCCTTGTTGCAGCTCAGAAACTTAGAGAGAGAAGGAGAAAACATGGATGTTTCAGGGAGAGCCTGGCTGGGAGGGGAGGAGTGTGGAGGAGAGACGCTAGATAGGGAACAAAGAGGTGGGTTGGGACCAGTTGACAGTGGAGCAGATATTCACCTGCAGCCCATGGAGGACCACACGCTGGAGCAGGTGGATGCCCGAAGGAGGCTGTGACCCTGTAGAGAACCCGTGCTGGACCAGGCTCTTGGCAGGACCTGTGGACCCATGGAGAGAGGAGCCCAGGCTGGAGCAGGTTTGCTGGCAGGACTTGTGACCCTGCGGGGCACCCACGCTGGAGCAGTCTGTTCCTGAAGCACTGCACCCCGTGGAAGGGACCCACATTGGAGCAGTTCGTGAAGAACTGCAGCCCGTGGGAAGGACTCATGTTACAGAAGTTTGTGGAGGACTCTCTCCCGTGGGAGGGACCCCACACTGAAGCAGGGGAAGAGTGTGAGAAGTCCTCCCCCTGAGGAGGAAGGAGCGGCAGAAACAATGTGTGATGAACTGACTGCAACGCCCATTCCCTGTCCCCCTGCACTGCTGGAGGGGAGGAGGTAGAGAAAATCGAGAGTAAAATTAAGCCTGGGAAGAAGGGAGGGATGGGGGGAAGGTGTTTTTAAGCTTTGGTTTTATTTCTCATTAAGCTACTCTGATTTGATTGGCAATAAATTTAATTTTTCTCCAAGTTGAGTCTGTTTTGCCCGTGACAGTAATTGGTGAATGATCTCTCCCTGTCCTTATCTTGACCCATGAACCTTTCATTGTATTTTCTCTCCCCTGTCCAGCTGAGGAGGGGAGTGATAGAATGGCTTTGGTGGGCACCTGGCGTCCAACCAGGGTCAACCCACCACATCATTAAGCAGGACTGGTCCCAGGATAGACCCCTGCATTACTCCACTTCTACTGGCCTCCAAGTTGAGTACAGCCCACTAATCACTACCTGCTGAACCTAATCATCCAACTGTGTTTTTTAATCCACCTGGTTGTCCACCCACACCCACCATTTGTCCCAACTTGGATACAAGAATACTGAAGGGACACATTGTCAAATGCCCTGCTAAGGTCAAGGTAAATGAAATCTACTGCTCTCCCCTTGCCCACAAACTCAGTGGTTTTTTTCATGGCAGGCAATGAGGTTGGTCAGGTATGATTTACTGTTGTAAGTCCATGCTGGCTGACCCCAGTCACCACCTTCTCCTTCCTGTGCCCAAGAATTTGCTCCAAGAGGACTTGCTCCATCATTTTCCAAGGAACCAAAGTGAGGCTGACCAGCCTGTAATTCTCTGGATTGTCCTTTTGGCCTTTTTTAAAGTTATGTGCAATGTTTGCCTTTCCCCGGTCACCAGGGGATCTGCCTGATCTCTACAGCTTTTCAAAGATGATAGAAAGCAGCCTTGTAAGGGCATCAGTCAGTTGTCTCCAGACCCTTGGATGCAGCTCATCTGGTCCCAAGGACTTGTGTGAATCGGGAGCTCCCAAGTACTCCATGACGGGATCCTTATCTGCTGCTGGTTTTTCTTCCTTTCTTGAACCCTTTCGATAAGCATGGAAGCCTGGCACACCTTGTTGGTGAAGACTGAGGCAAAGAAAGCAATGAGTATGTCAACCTCATCCACGTTTGCTTTCACTAAATCATCTGCCTCATTCAGCAACAGGCTCACATTTTCCTTGTTCAGCCTTTTCCTACTAATAGAGTAGTAGAAGCTTTTCGTGTTGCACTTGACATCCCTCGCAAATCTCAACTGCATTTGAGCTTTGACTTTCCTGACACTATCAAGTTCTTAGTTTACTTGCTGGATTGGAAATACTTTTATAAGACATGTATCTGAACTTTGCATGGCTCCTTTAAAGAACATTGTGCCTCTTATTTAGTCTTTCAGTATCTACAGCACCTGCAGTAGTCATCAAGGCAGAAAGGTGAAAGAACAAAAAGGTACACAGTAGCTGTATGTCCTTTAATGTAAATGTA
Source organism: Theristicus caerulescens (assembly GCA_020745775.1). NCBI lineage: Eukaryota > Metazoa > Chordata > Aves > Pelecaniformes > Threskiornithidae > Theristicus > Theristicus caerulescens. The sequence goes on along the minus strand of CM036559.1, from coordinate 112,421,126 downwards.
ATTTGAAGGAAGAGTCACATAGCTCAAAATCAGCCCAGGTAAAATATGCAATCTGTTGATTTGCAGGTTTAACAAATGCTTTTGATTTTTCCCAGGGAGAGAGATGGTTTAATTTTAGTTTGAATTTATTATACAGCCTCTTCAAAGTTGAAACCAGCAATTTCCTGACCTCCCAGCTGCTCTGCCTGTGATCATGGGACACACACCTGCAGATCTTGTAGTCACAGTTCCTGTAACCTATTTTCTTCTTTTTTTAGTGACACACACAAAAAACCACAGAACTAAACACTCCTACTCTTCTGCCTGGGAAAAAGGAAGCAGCTCTACATCCAGAAGTATGGCCAAACCTTTTCTTTTTTTTCACCAGACACGACAAGCATTGAAAGAAGAATGAGCTGGAAGATTATTCTTGCCGTGAGCATTAGAAATTGTACTTCAGTATTCTTACAGAAAATGGTCCCTGTTTGGGGATTTCTGTCCCCATATCTGAGCTCCTCTCAAACTTTCACATGTTAATCCTCATAACAGCCCTTTCAAGGAATTATGTTTGTTATCCTCATTTCATGAACAGTGAACTGCAGTCATTATTTTGAACTGCTTGATTTAATGCTGAAGATGGATTTAGACACTTTGAATGAGGAAAGCTCATCAGCCTGCCTGCCTTTGGGAGACACCCGATGCCCTCTGCTCCACAAAGATCCCCCGTGGGGCCCATGGGTGTTGCCAGCTACTCCCTTCACTGCCCACTGCATCTGTCAGCAGTGCAGGGACAGATTGAGAGGTCCCCCGACACAGCCATCTCCCGAGGGACCTCATCACATGGAGGTTTTCTGAGTACACTGGAGGCACTCAGAAAGGGATGAGGTTGGTTCAAAGGACAGCAGTTACGTTCACCTTCACCCAGGGCCACAGCTGGAGAAAATGTTGAGTGAGGACTAAGGCACAAGGTGTGTGCTAGCTCAAAAATGAGGGCAGCAGTGCAGCAGTGGGGTGCCTGAACTAAGTTTCATTCTTTTTTTCTCTTCTTCTAGCAAACAGCTTCCTTCTGGACAGTGACCTGTTTAGCTAAGTCAGCCCCTTTTGCTGCATTTTGTACTTGAGTGCTCCAAATGAAGGAAAGAGGGCAGTGGTACTCGCTGGAGCACTGGGGCTCCCACAAGTAACACGTGCATAGTCAGAGCCACCAAGTCAGGGACACAGCCAAGCCTGGAGGTGCAAGTTAAACCACTTGAGCACTGGGTACTTGCTGTTTTGAATGCCACGTTAATCTTGAATTAACCCCCATCAACCTGTGGGAGATGAGGAGAAAAATTCCTACAATGGGAATCACAGGGACCAGGACAATATAGGGGGAAGGACAATACAGGGCATGCAAAATATCTTGGTAAAATCAAGGAGCTGATCTACACACGTGTGTGCAGGTACATACATGCACATGTAAAAATATATGCCTATATTTAGTTACATTATGAATACATAAATGTTCAGTATTGCACCAAATTGTCTACTAGTTTTATTTGACATAATTATACTGATTCCACTTGAGCAACTGGACCACTATTATTATTGTGTGTCAGAGCTAAAAGGAATTCACCAGCTAATTTTCTGTTTATTCATAACTTAGTGTCAAAATACAGATTACTTTTATCTTTTCTTATTCTGAAAACATAGTGGCTAAGCTATTTGAATCCTGGATTTTCAAGCTTGGGAAAGAACGTGACCTTATAATATTCAGAAACACTTTGTCACATCACTTTATTTTGAACTTTTTCTTTGACTGGAATGGGGGAACATGACAATAAGACAGCAGCTTATGAAGACTAGTTTACTGCTATTTTGTTAGCAATATCAGATGAATTTATTTTCTTCTTTAAATACCACTTTTAAAAAGCAGGAACAGTGCATCTTTTTTTAAAAAACCCAAACTTTCTTTGTATTGGTTCAAAAATCAGTCAGAGACCTGATAGTTTCTAGTGCCAATCCTTTTCTTTATTTTTGTCTAGCTAGCCTCATTTTCACAGCTTTTATGTTCTCCACTTCTCTTGCCAGACTTTGAGAGCTATGAGCTGGGTTTTTTTTTGTTTTGTTTTGATACCCTTGACACTAAAAGTCAAGATTTCCAGACACTCCTTGCCCAGTGCCAAAGGGTTAAAGAAGAGCATTTGCTTGTTTGGTAGGTTTTTCCATGCTTTTATGGCTCTGCAAAACGAACATCCAAAGCAGTAAAAACAAAAGACACTGACATGGAGATTTACTACGATTTTTCCACCTTCGTCATTGTATGAGATTTGCCTCTACACCCATTTTACAGTGGGAGTAGCACAATGAAGACTGCTCTTTAAAAGAAATATTTCACTGGCCGATCTTAGGATGATCATAGACATTTTGTATGATTCTCTCTTCCTGTTGCTATTTGGTTTCTTCTTTAAACAAGGGTATGACTGCTGGGTCAGAGAATTTTGCAGTGAACATCAACTGTTTTTTTTCCAGAGCTTTTACATTGTTTTTCATGGTGCTATGGTTTCACATCTAAATTCTGTTCTTATTAGCTCGTATTCATGGGTTGTTTTCATATATGCCTGTCTGGTGCCCATACCATTCTATGAACTTATTGGCAGCAGGTGCCCAGGGGTATCAGCTGCAGCGTCAAGAATGACGAAGGTATAGAGTGTATTGGCATGTTTATTTGCTGTGTCACATTCAATCAAAACTGACATTTATAACCCAGCTCCTTCATGGAATTCTCTACCACAGTGTAAAAGCCCAAGAATAAACATGTCAGCTTGAGATAGAAGATCATGACAGCAACTGAGACAGATTGTCATCTCATCTTCAGGTTGAAAATTAAAATTTCCTAATGTGGTTAAACTTGCCGACTGCTACATTTACAGACATGGGAAAAAAGCAGACAAATGAGAATACACTGAGTATTAGATTTTGAAATGACACAAAGTACCTTGTCTGTCAGTAGAAAAATAATGCTCAGTTGAACCAATATACTTTTTTTCATTGCAATCTCAGTCTGGTGTGAGATTGCTGTTTCTGTACAGGGATATATATTTTATAGGCATCAGGGAGAAGCGAGCACATTTTATTAAGTTTGTGAAGCTGCCTGGCTATTGCTAAAGCCAACAGAAACAAGCACTTGGACTCTTTACTTTTATTCCCCTTTTCTATCTGAAAAAGGAGCCTCCTTGGTTTTTTCCTAATTGCACCCAGTTTGCTGACACTCTCCCAGTTTCTCCAGTAAAGAAACAAAGTAATAATAACAAATGCCAGGAATAATTTGTTAGTGTCTCCAGCAGGTATGAATGCCATGTGTCGTCAACATGCAAGAGATCAGAGAAGTGGCTGTCTAATAAGATAAAAAGAGGTAACAGAAGCAGCTGAGCTAGTAATTATCTCCCTAGCTAGAGCATACTGCAAACCAAACTAGCTGCATGTGCATTTAGGTCTCCTCATGCTAAGTATTCCTAAATGGAAATCCTCTGGAATGGCACTTTTTAGGATTACACGCTCCTTTAAGACCTTGTCTTTGTATTACACCACATGCCTGAGATGACTGCAGTGCGCTGCCATTCTGGCCCCAAGCAGGCAGGCAGCCCCGAGACATCACCATCCCTGTGCTACGATGCACAGAACAAGTGTCTGGGCACTATTGAAAATAGTAACAAGTCTACAGTTTTTGCTTTTAAGGAGCTGGGTGGGAGCAGAGATACATCAACAGATGTTTCACCACATTCACATATTTTCCATATGACAGATCCTCAGACAAGCAGCTGTCGACTAAGAGAGGGAGAACAATGTTAACATCTATGCCTTGGTTTGGTTTCTTATCTTTTCAGCTCAGGCCTGCTCGTGTTTCAAGCACCACTGATTTTAAAATTTATTCTATCTATCTTCTACAGCATTTTAAAAGTGTATGTATGTAGCTCAAATGTGATCATTATAAAGCTGCATCAGAATTTATGTTCAACTCTCACACATAACCTTCAGAAGATGGGCTGCATTTTTCTCTTCTTACTCTTAATCCCATTGGGACCGTACATCTGAGTAAAGGGTGTAGAATTTGGCCTCATCATAATGGTTTCTTCCAAAGAATGCCTTCTAAAAATAGCTATTGTCTATATCATCTCAGTCTCCAATGGCTGTAAATCAATGCAGCTTGATAGAACTGACTTGGACAGAGATATGCTGATTATTATGCCAGCCAAGAATCCGGTCTGCATATATGTAAATCAAACCAAATATTAGTTCCCTTAATTATTGACATATTGATATTTATGGTCTCAACCCAGTAATTACCTACCTGGGGTGACAACAAATGGTGTCTCCTCTGCTCTTAGAGTTCAATTCAAGAAAATAACATTTTAGTGACAACAGAGAATTTCTAAAATATTTTTTCTTCTTGTTTGCAAAAATCTCAAGATTCAAAAATAACCTGACTTAATATATGTACAAATTACCCGTGGTAGTCATTTCTCATTCTTATGAGGCCCCTCTGATATCGTTTAAATTAATGGCATATGGTAACCCTTTCAGTTTGCATTGCTCATTGGGAAATGAGTCAATGACTATTTAATGTCATCTTATTACGGTTCCCTAGTAACGTTAAGTTTAATCAGTGATGGTTACATTTGTTGAGAGAGTTCTGCTTATGTTCTGTTCCCTTCTCACAGGGTGAATTTCCCCAGCCTAGTAATTCTGAGCAGGCATGGAGTGACACATGTGCCAGCTGCCCAGCACATGTGGAAATGCTCAAATTCACAAGTCAACCATACTGTAGAGGGTATATAACTTGCTAGGACCTTTGCTAAACACTTTAATCATACTTCCCTTCAGAGTAGACTTGACCACATTGTGTCTTTCTTTCTTTCTATATCCCTTAGTATTCTGCACTCTCACATCAGGAGTGATCTGTGATGCTGTAAGCAACAATCTTAGAGTAACAGACTACCAAGTGTTTGCACTGCATAGTAAATTGGCTCATAGCATTAGTATTAGAAATAACTGCAATACAAAGACCAGTATAAATATTCCCACTCCAGGCTAACAGATGCTGTTCAAAAGTTGCTTACTTGATCATAGATACAGCTGCGCTGTTCGTTCAGTAAAGATGATGTATTTAATGTAGAGGGTACTTAGAAGCACACTTCAAGCTCTCAGGTCCCAAAGCTGTCATCTCTCAAGTATGTTTTAGTGTGATGATTATAGGAATTAGAGTGTGATGAGGAAGTGATAAGTACTTAGGAGTATCTAGTGCTACTTTGATTTTTAAAAAATACTTATTTTATACTTTTTTATACTTCGTATTTGTGGGGGTAAATAAATCACCATTTATTAGGAGGCATCACAGGTAGGAGAATAGACTTAATCTGGAACAGAGAATCAGCATGATGAAGAAATTTTTATCTCCTCACATTCCAACTTTCCTACTTGATGGCCTGCAAGGCTATGGGAAACGGCCTTTTGAGTCACCTATGCTCCGTAATTTGAATTTCAATCATTGGGGTGGAAAGTGGCCACAAAAAAATTTGGTAAGTGACAGTTGAATGGTGACCTAGCATTTTTGGAATCACTGAAGAGGTGCTTGATTAATGCCCATCCATGTGACTGCTTCTTTGGAAACTGAAATAATTTTCAGTCATAGATAGAATACATATAAGTTCAAAGGAAATAACTAAAAGCCATTAGTTAGACACTAATATTCATACAAGGTGTTGGGCTTTCTTGGATCAATACTGTGTTATCAAAAAGGAATTAAGATTTATGTAGTGGTAAAGGGACCATGCTAGATTTAATGAGGTAATTTTAATTAATGTCTATCAATGATTTCCTCCTGCAAGTCCCATTCTGTAATGTTGGTGCTATAAATTGGCTCTCAGTCCTTTACTGGGAAGATCATACTTTGCAGATCATAACTTACATCAAATGATCAAAACGGGAAGCACAAATAAAGACAAGAAAATAAATTCTTGTATTTCAGTGGTTTTCCTTCATGGCATTCCCTGGAGGAGGCATGGTGGAGAAGATAAGGGTTTCAACTCTTTTTCTGCAATCTTATAATGAATAAGAAAATGGGAAAGGAGGTGGTTATACTTCTGGCTTTTGTTGTTTTCTAACTCAGTTGATACTTACACTGGAAGCAGCCATACGCCAAACTGAGAGCTCTTTAACTGCTTACCTGAACTGTGGATGCTGCCAGAGGAGAGGTTATAAGATCCATGTTTTAAGGCCTTAACCATTTTATTATGGTTAAACCTTACATTTTCATCATTAGAGATATGCTGCAAATGAGCAAGTATGCAGTTGCTAAGAAATAGTCAAACCACTGAAAAAGAAACCTCTTCAACCTGATGTTTTGCTCCAGTTCACTGTAAGGACATCTAGATGAATGAGAAAACTAATTTGACAATACCAAAAGGACCCATCACACACTAATTACTGTGCTTTCAGAAGAAAAAGATAAGAGCTAGAGAATTAATATTAGTTTTAGCTTGAGATAGCTTGATTTTACAGTACATAACTTTGATTTCTTTAAAGACTGGCAGAAGGTCAGTCTTTGCATACGAATGGTTTTCGTGATGGAGATTAAACTCTGTAAAAGATTTATTATGTAGGATTATAGGATTCCCTCCATGATGAGGAATTTACTGCCAGTGGAGCTGATAGAAACTTTAAGTTGAAAAAGCTTTCCTTTTCCTTTGTAAATCCTGTCCAAGGTGTTAGGCTCAATGTTGCTGTCTTTGCTAAAGTAAAACTCCTCTGGAGGAGCACATATTGAAACTAAGAGGTTTTACATGTGTGAAGGCTTTGCAGTTGCTTCCTGGTTTATCCTATCATGTAGGACCACTTTTCATGAACTGTAAGCAGAAAGTGACTTTAGTGAAAATTTTAGTGTTAAACGTCCTGCTTGGTGCACTTTATTCAGTGTGTGTGAACTTTAAAGTGTTCACTTTGCTGTTTTGAAGCTCCTTTGTCATTGTCATTGTAACAAAAACGGTAGTACTTAGTACTGAGTATTTCCATCTCAGTTTGGGAAGGTACTTAAGTATTAGCTTAACTTTGGTCATGGATACACATGCTTTCCTGAGTAGGACCAACTAAAGAGCAGTTCATGAACATCAACAAATTTTACCTGCCTGAAGGCCTCCCCGCTGGTGACCGGTTTGTCCCATGTTGTAAACTCCATTTCATAGGCAAAACAAAGCTGAATACTGCTTCCTTGATATAATCAATCAGCATAAACACCTTGACTTAATGTGTTTATGAGCATGAGAAGAACAGAGAGTTCAAGGAAAGTGGTTTTCCTCCCATTCTTTTATCCTTGTATTTCTTTGGTCTGACAAATGAACATCTCAGCCAAAACCCTGCACGTTGTTGTCACCCAGTCCTTGAACTGCCCTGTGAGGTAGAGACATCTCTGTGGGAACATCTGTGGTCAAACACCTCCTTATCTCCGCTCCAAGAGATTATTTCTCCCCTTCTTCAGAACCACATTCCCCCTGCCGGCAGCCCCTTCCCCAGCTGTACAACCAGTAGGTTCAGTATTTGGCACAGCTGAGGGGGGTGGAAACGCCATACATGGAGGAAAAGGGTGGGAACAGTCATCGTTTCCTTGTTGGGTTTTCTGGGGGGCTTCTGGTTATATTTATAATATAAAATTAACAAACCTGTAACCTTATTAGGTGACAGCAGGAAGTTTTAAAGCCACAGTGCCACCTAAACATACGATCGTTAGCATACTGACATGAAAATAAATAAAAGAAGTGTTCGGAACAAGTCTCTTAAGTTAAAGAGCTCATTCTGCCTTCTGCTTGGTCAATGCATATGTTAAACAAGATAAATTAATGACAAGTTATTTGGGCCAGATTCTGAAATGCTCAAGACAGTCTTTGGCATAGTTTTATGGATAAAAATTAGTTTTATCAGGATAACTGGGCACCTTAGGTTTATTCATTCCTTACCACCTATCCTGGAGCATAAAGCCAGCTGAGTTTGTACTTATCACTACATCCCTGAAAGACATCTGGCCTCAATTGCCTTGCATTCATCATGGGAACTTTTCACACTGTACAATACTGTTAAACCATATAGGATTATTAAACTCTTTATTTTTAAACTCTTTTTGAATGTGCATCTCCTTTCCCACAACTATCTCTATGAAGCATATTGGTAAAACAGAATTAAATTTGTGCTTTTGCATAGTATTATTTTCAGACTAACCTTTCATCAGGGATATAGTGTGGCTAGTTGAAGGTATTGTTAAATGCATGAACGTTCCACCAATAAACACCTTTGTTCAGCCAACCATCTCTTTGAGCAGAGAGAGAGGCTTTAATTTTTCCTTGCAGGACAGAGACAAGCACCATTAAAGCAGAATAAATATAAAGTCACATTTTAGGCTAACTATACTATTTACTGAGAAGTTATGTATTCTGATGGATGCAAATCACGTTCACAGATTAAGGTCATTTTCTGTGGCCTAAAGGGAACTTTCTGGTCATTAAATTTTTGTTTAAGCATTTTCATGTGTGAAAAAAACTTGTTTGCTCAAATTTTTATCACAGCCCTTGAGAAACACATCTCATTATATGTCTGGGATTTGTATGTTTTCTGCAGAAAAGCCATGTAATGATATGAAGTTTAAAAATGCAGAGATCAATAGAAATTATTTCACTGTATAACACTTACAAAAATCCTCATAGTAAGCTTTTGGGGATTCAGATGAACAAGGTTTTTGTTTGCATCCTAGTCCTGCCATTGAAAGTGTACTGGGAAACTTTTTCTACTCTATAAATGATGAACCAAGCAATCCACCCTCCCAACACGCAAAGTGTTATAATTTATGAACCCTTGTCAGCTGTTACCTACATTTGAGTGTTTTACAAGCTACCACCTCAACCTGGAATGAATTAGTAGGAAATTGCTGTTTAACAGGTGTTAAAAATATTTCAGTTAATAGTTGTATTAATACACAGTGATTTGTGACAGAAGTAATTAGGTTATCTTTTGCCTTTTTCCATGCTGCCTTCAACAGAAGTGAAATAACTTAGAAATCCCTACAAACTAAACACACCACCTTATAAATACTATTTTAAAAATGATGACTTGTTTCAAAAACGTGAATACTTACTAATCTGTCAGAAGTAAAGGAAAAAAATCATTTGAATTTTATTTGATTTAGAAAAAAATCAAATGGGGAAAACCTTTCCTTTAATTAAGTGCCCATTAATAGCATTAGTTAAAAATACTGTTATTTTCTTAGATTATCCTGTTCATCTCCTTTTAAGAATTAATTAAAAGCTTTGCCAGATACAAGCCTTGCTTCCCGAAAGGAGAACATTCTCAATCTTTCTCCAGTCTTTTTTTTTTTAGCCTATTGAGTAGCGATTTACAGCCATCAGGAGAAAACCTACACTGCACATATATGATGCATCTCTTGCAGTTGAATACCTTTTAATGTTCTTTTATTCTTCTGAGATCATTTTTCTGGGGCTTTGGAGTACGTAAAAATTGTACTGTGTTAGTAACACCATGCATGAAAAAACCCAGTGCCCCAGATTGACACTTTTCCACGCACATGCACTGCTGCATGTAGTCCTATTGATCCAATAAAAGATATTTTCTCTTTAAGTTCTCTCAAGCTATTTTGCAGATTTGCCACAGGCTCCTAAAAGCATCTGGTCAACTGCATTTTGCCATTTTGCTACGTTCTCTGTGCACTCATAAACTTGTCCGTGTGCTCATTTGTGACCGACGTTGTCTTGCGTGAGTTTTCTCTCCTTCTTCCCAGTGACTGTGCACTTTGGCGTTAGCTAAGGAGTAGAGTGTTTTTCCTCTTTTTCTTTTTCTTGCAAATTGCTGATGGGGGAATATCAAATGCTCTGCTACAGTTCTCATGCTGGTTTGCATGTGAAACAGGTCCAAAAGTAAGAAAGATATAGAATAGGTATTTGTGGAAGCTGAATCAACCCAAAGTGTATACAGCAGTCATATAGCTCATATACCATATAGATAAAAATGCCTTGTATTTCAAAAGACATTAGGGAAAATTTTGTACTTGAAAGGTCTCCAAACTATACCCATTTCTTTAAAATATCAGAATTTTTCTGCCTAATTGGATTAAGATCAACTTTATTAAAAGATGCCTGAATCAGTTAAGTTTTCTATGATACAAAGTGAGCTAAAACAAAAACACCAATGATAATAGTCATGGTTTCTGTTAACAGTTCACATCTGTAGTTAACTTGAAACAGATGCTTTTCAATACAAGCCATTGTTTTAAATTTGAATGTGACAATATGTTTTGATGTTTTCTCCTTAATTGTAAAATTATGTAATGAAGTCCCTTTAGTATGTGTGTGGTAAATTGCCAAAGCCTCTGTTTTTCCAAAACTCTCTGGTAAAATTTCTCATGGTGCCTTAGTTACGATTGTTCATGACAATCAAATGATTCTTCTTTCAGACCATAGAAGATCTATTTGGGAATTCTGGAGAGGTCTCAGCAGGACTGGAAACACAAGTATGCATCTCTCAGATTTCCCTAATGCTGGGCAAGACTAGGCTTTCCTGAGTGCAAGGACTCCCAGTGGAACTTTTCAAGAAAATCTCCTGTAGCAATGATGTTCAGTAGCAATGATGAAGATACGAAAGCTAGAAATGGAAAATCGCAAGTAACTTTGTCTCCTGACAACAGATATAACAATAACAATAATAAAAACTACTACTGAAGATGACACTTCATTTCTTCAGTAGAAATGTGAAGTACATATGACTAAGGCAGATGATAGAACAAAGAAATAAAAAGGTCTGAAAGCCTGTCCAAAAATCTAAATCCTTGTCAGCTTTCAGAGATTTAGTGGCTGAAATAGAAAACAAAGACATACACAGAATAGATTTGTTGGGCTTAGTCTTAAAGAAGAAGAATGGGTTAGTTAAACTTTGAGGAAACTGGATGGGATTTTCATGATTCAGGAGTTCAGCCGGGAACTTCAGGCAACAAACGAGCAGAGAAGCCCTCTGAGTTACGGAGGGTTGTGCTATGAGGCCAGGTTGATTAGCATGAAATCAACTAGAAAGCCAAGGACAGGGATAGGTGGAGGATCGTTGTGGAGCTCCTGTGTTGCTTGCAGAGCAAAGGGGATGTGATTAGGCAAATTATGATAATACTGGTAAGGATGTTACTGTCCAGGTGAGGATACCCAAATCATTGCTTCAAATACAAGTGAAGAATAAAACAGTAAATATGGGTCAGATATTAATTTACAGAGAGAATTTCATTCCTTGGCTTCTGTTATTGGAAAGTCACCTTTGACCACCCACCTATATGCTGCTTTCAGATTAGCAATCACATATTTATATGTTCATAGAAGTGCAAGATTTGGATTTTTGTGTTTCCCTCTGTAATTGGCTGAGTGAACTTTTGTTACTGAAGGCAGGACATGAACAGTGCCTTCCAACAAAAGAGATATATTTCTCTATTTGTGTAAAAAGATCGACATGGCCAATGTGTGAGTAATATGGTAGTTCACAAAAAATCTCAGCACTCATTTGGGATGTACAACAGTCGCTTCCACTTGCATTGTGGATCACCATTTTATGCTAGGTCATATAATTGTTTTATTCTGACTTCAGATTGAATTTTTCAAGAGGCAAAATATAGATTTTGGGCTTGAGTGCTTAGGATCAGGGTTTTTTTTAATGTGGTTAAACACTTCGATCACTGTGAAAATATGCCCCTTCATTGTTTTGCCCCAAAATCTTAGAAAGCCTTGTGAGAAGTTCTTACCTATACTAACTTGTCATAACCACAGAAATACTTTGCCAGCCCAAAGGTCTGCCTAGCTCAGTATCTTCTCTTCAACAAGGTCTGGACAAGATATATGAATATTTTCTCAACCTCTGACTATTTCCAGCTCAACTTTCTAAACTGGATGTGGTTTTGCATTTATTAACCCTCAGTGGGTTGCTTTTTCATGTGCTTGTCTGTTCTCCTCTTCAACCTATGTAAACTACTAGGAACCACAAAATCACTGGAGGACTGCTATCCTCTGTGTGAAGAACATGTACTTTTTTAATTTTTCATTTTCAGCATGGTTTCTACTAGCTTCTTTGGAGATTTCTGGTTCTTGTATTCAAGAAGACAATGAAGCTCAATCCCTACCCTCTTCATGCCACTCATGGTTTTATAAGCTCCGATCATATTCCCCCTTGTCTGTAGATTGATGTTCCTGGTCCTCCAAGCCATTCCTTGTACCATCCACAGCTTTGACCATAATTGTTGCCCTTCTCCGAACCTCTCTATTTCACTTACAGCTGTAGTGGGACAAGAGAATGGGACTGCACTCAGTATCTAGAGTCTGGGTGGACGAGGGAACTTCTACAGCAGCATAATGATGTTCTCTATTTTGGTTTCTCTTTCCTAAAACTCTAGGGTTTTTTGACTGTTAATGAGAACTGATCTGATGTTTTCATGAGCCATCTCTGATCACCCTAAGTCCCTTCTCTTTCATTGTAATCATTACTTCTTTTTAGATATGCATCACTTTATATTGTCTACACTGAATTTCAGCTGCCATTTGTTGCTTATTGAGTCAGATTTTTTTCCAATTATCCACAGCTTGCCTTTGCCCTCAATTATCCTGAATAATTTAGTAAACTCAATGAACTTTCACCTGACAAATTCACTGCTTAACTACTTCTGGATCACCTTAATGCTAGGGCTTGTCTTTCTCATGTTTTTTGCAGTCCATGTTGCTTCTTCCTAATTCTGCATGAAAGAGTTAGGCTTGAGGTGCTTAAGCAGTTGCAAAAAGGTTAATACTGTAAATGAACTCTTGGGGGTTTGGGGAATATCATCTGTTCTGTAAATTTACAATTTTTCGCTTTTATTTCCTTCAGGTCATCTTTTACTGCAGCCACTATATGCTAGTATCATAGATCCTTGGGAAAGGTTGTTAGGAGAAATTCCTTTTATGATTTTTGTTTTATTTTGAATAGCTACTTGTGCTGTTTTCAGTATCACCATTTAGACTTGAATGCATATTTATATAAGGGTCTCTATTATTCTGCTCCCAGAGCTATATGTTTTTTTTTTTTTCAGATTCACCTGATTTTTATTCACAAACATGCTAATGACATCTCAGCATCAGCTTTGTCAAAGCACCACATGAAAATATCTAGATTATTCCTCCACAAGTTATTGCTCAAATGACTCTTCTATCAAATTAATGCTGAGTTTCTGCCTGGGTAAGAATTAGGAACAGCCAAAAATGGCCCCACAGTGTTTTTTTTCCAATGGAGTGATTCCATTAGAAGTGAGAACAAGGACCTAAAAAGCACAGAAGGATGGCTTCCAGCCAGCATGCAAGCAGGAAGTGTTGCAGAGACTCTTAGAGCCCTCAGTGGGGCTGCTGGGTAGGTGAGAGCAGCTCAGAGCAGGTGCAGCAGGCAGGTGGGACAGAGGGACCCTGTGCCAATATCAGTCCTGAGGGCATGCTAAGCTGAGCTGAAAGCAGCAGTGTTTTGGGGGAGCCTTTGAAAGTGTTCCTGTCAAGCACTGAGCAGCCTGGGTGCTCCCTACTCTTATTTAAAGTCAGATTGTTTTTCCTATCCCATGAACCATCCTTATCACAGCAATCTTTCACCCTTTGCAGTAGCTTATACACCACATACACCCATTTTACAAAGGAACAGATAAGGCTTTCCCTGACTGACAGCCATGCAACTCCGCCACAGCCTGGAGGTCAAATGGGGCCATTCCTCCCCTGGGCACCATCACTGCCAGCAGAGGTTTGGTGGAGGAGCAGAGTAATGCCTGTGCTCCCCTGCGTATTTGCAGCTACACCCCCAATGACTGCTCAGGCTATGGGTAAAAGCAACTGCCCTGTCTTAGAGCTGTGTTGCCTTTGGACTAACCAGGCAAATGCATTCAAGGGAATGAGACTGAATTCACTTTTAGACTGGATTCAGGCTGTGGTACCTGCCCCCTCGTTCCCTGCCATGCCTGTGGGGCTTGGAGTGAGTGGGGACCCGCCAGGGACCTCTGTGCTGGCGGTGGGCGGGGGGGGACAGGGCTTCACAGCCCCAGCTGCATGGCTGTGTTGAAAAGAGTGGGCCTTTCTGTCCTCACAGTGAGTGGGGATATTTAATCTTCTGCATTGTGGCCCTGGGATGCAGAAAGGCTTAGTTCTGATTTCATCTGTGCTGCTGATTTGACGGATGACACCGGAGGTGAAATTGAGCGTCAATTGATGCTCAATCCCAGCTGTCTTCCCACTTAGCACAGACCTGTACTAGGCCTTCTTCTAAAGATTATTTAGTGAATTGTCAAATTAATATTTGTAAAGCATTCTGAAGATGGGAAGAAGACCCTCCAAGTGCCAAGCTTCTGCTGTTCTTGGCCTCTTTCCATACCACAGTGTTTGCTACTCTGATATTTCTCTGCAACACCAGGGTACTCCCCTGTACAGCACAGGTAGGTTTTTGGGTTTCTGTTCCTGAATTTGCCATTGATATCTTGTTCTCGTGTCATTTAACTGCTCTGCGCTTTACTTTGTCAATGTGTACAGTGGTTATAAAAACATCTAGCAAGCTAACAGGAACTGTGAAATGGAGGGACTTGATGAACGTTGCTGCATGTTTTTATGGGCTCATATGAAGGACAGAAAAAAACATGTCAAGTAATCAAAATTTTACTGCTGTTATTGTTTAGTTTGATATTTACTGTTTAGCATGATGGAAAAATATCACAATACGATAGAGGACAGCTCTAGCAAAGGAAACCCTTCCTTGGTCAGTTTGGGCTCACATACCAGATACTTAGCATATAGTGTAATTGATGTGTCTGGCAGAAGAAAAAAGAGAAACAGAGGGAAAATGTGGATGCTGCAATTCTGTTTTCACCAGGCACTGGCCAATAAATTATGTCTAGACTTTGTCCCTCGACCACTATGCAGAAGGTCTGGCCTGAACTACATATAATAAATTAATTGTAGTGAGAAAAAAATCGCAGTGGGAAAAGAAGCAGGGTCTTCATTTCAGCTTCCCATATAACTTCTCTGCCAATAAACAGCTTTACTATCGTAGCTCAGCCAACAGGCACTTTTTTGAAAACTTGTACCGAAGCCCAGACTTTCTTACAATATCACAGTTCACTGACTTGCCAAATAGTTTCTGGGTAGATAGCACATCTGTATCTGGATCCATCCCAGTATTTTCTTATACAGCTAGGCTCCATCTGAAGTATTTTACATAAAAACCTCTGTAACCTCTTCTTGTTTCAAGCTTTGAAATCAGAAGAATGATGAAATATTTAATTATCTGTGTGCCCTGCCCAGGTTTTTCATTACTTACCTATAGCTGTCTGTGTGCAAAAGGAAAAAAAAAGGGAAGACTTTTTCTGAAAACAGGACTGCATCTGGGGGGTCTGTTTTCAGAAAGGTCAGCCCCAGCTTTCTGTTAAGGTGCTGTAATCCTGTGTCTTGTGCCGAGGGGAGACGAAGGATGTGACATAACTCAGCTGAGCTGTGAGTGGGCTGGGCAGGAGCCAGCTCCCATCCAGCCTGTGCATGGCATGAAAACTGATAAATAAAAAGGCCCACAATTTTTAGAGTCTGGCAATTTGCACCTGCCAAATACATGCCCACATTTTTGTGGCCACAAAATGAGTTATAGATGTGAACCTCAGCATGTGCCACTTCTACTCTCTGATTTATATTCCCACCGAGGCAGTCAGAGATGCAAACATGCTCAGGTTTCGGCAATGAAGTGCAGATGCAGGTTTTCTGACTAGAACTTGCTCTTTCGCAAGTGCATCCCACTGCACAGTTTTATTTCAGTAAGATGAGAGACTGTGGGTCAGAAGCAGGAGAAAATAAAATATATAGCAGCTACTTTATAACCCACTCAAGGTTTATGTGACTCTTTGCTTTTACAATGTAATTGTATTCACTCTTATCTTAAATACAGCATTCCTCCACCTGTGGGTCTGACCTGCTGCTGCAGCAGGCAGGGTGGCAGAGCAGGTTGCTTTGGGATCCTGCCTCGGGATTTTGTGGCCCAGAACCTCTTTAAAAAAGCCCCCACTATTTAGTTGTTTAGCAGTAGGCATAAAGATTTTAGCCAAAAAGGATTTAAAATTAAACAGTGGATTTTACATATGTTTAAATTACCTAAAGCCCCACAGTCCCACCATGCTCATTAGGCTGGCAGGCTGGCCCCTGAGATGTGCCAAAGAGTTACCCCTTCTCTGTTGTTTCTCCCAAGCAACAGCTCGCTGTCTCTGGAGGCATTCGCATGAAATGTTACCGGCATCCTTTGTTCTTCTGTCCTTGGATGGCTGTGGGTCCTTGATTGTTCTCAGACAGAGCCAGAGGTGGAACCATCATCAAAGCTATCAGTTCTGGCTAAGCCTCTTAAAGATTTTTGAGTATTAGGTTTTTTTCCAGGCTGAGGCTTGGTGAGTTAGGCCAGTGTAGTCATACAGAAAACATCTCAGTAAACAGGCCAGCACACAACATGAGTAAATTTTTGCATGGCGGAGCCAAGTCTATTATAGATACTCTTTGAAAACAGCATTAGAGCAGTCTATAAGGCATTAAACTTGCCTATTTAGTAATTCATAAGCCAGGGAGTAACAAAGTTGAGGCATGGTGATTGAACATAAAACCTTTAGTGTGTTATTTGATGTATCATGTCTTCAATGGGTCTTTAATTATTTCCCAAAGAATACCCTCCAACTTTCCCTGTGACCACAATTATTCCCATGTGCAGAATTTTGCAGTGCTTTTCATCATTGCATCTTAATTGTTTCCTCTGAATATATAATTAATTTGATTGTTTTTCTTTTTAGAGACATGAACGTTCACACACCCCCAACATCTTTATAGCTGTACCTTAAAGCTATTTCTTGGAGTAAATGATATACATATCTCTATAAGCAATGTGTGAAATAGGATTTTTGATTTCTGTTTAAGACTTAATCCTGTTTTCATTGAAGGTCATAGCACAAATGTATTTGAGGTTAATGACTTGAAATTATATTCTCAGGAACCAAACTGTCTTGGAAAATCCAAGAGAATTGCACTGCTAATTTTCTAGATCCATTGAAAATCCATTACATTTTTTTAAATGATAACTTTGTTTTTATGGAATGTATTATCAGTATTTTTATATTTTAACATCGGTGGCAATGAAAGTGACTCAAACATCTTTCAGGAATAAAAATCGTAGATGGGACAGGCTCCTGTACTATAGAATGGTATAATTCAGCAGCAGCCTGGTTAATATGGAATATATGAATATGCTTGCAGAGACATTCAACATAGTTGGTCTCGATTTGATAAGGCTTCTTGATGAGCAGCGTTCTCACCAAGGTCTTTGAGGATGACACTGTTTGGTGGACCATGGAGGAACCTCTGGCCTGAGAGAAAAGCCAGAGCTGCCAGTCTTCGTATGGGATGGTTGAAGCACAAATAGCAGTGGGAAGTGATGTGATCAGAGCCATCTTGTGCAGCTCTCCAAGTGCAACAATCAAAAGTGCACAGTAAGGAAGGACTTGGTGTGAGCCACCATAATGTCCTGTAGACCCAGGTCATCCTACCACTGCCATTTATTTTGGCCTTGCAACATCCACGTCATGTGTTTGCTATACGTTTACCTGTTTGGGTAGTGTGAACAGGATACATTGGCAGGAGTAAGAATAGGAAGGATAGGGAAAGTTGATCAGGGAGCAACAGAAGAAAAGACTCCTAGGAGAAGAAAACGTGAGAGAAAATGTGTGGACACAGCTGGGTACTGAGTAAATTATTAGATGATCAGAGAAGTACATTTCAAGTGTTGGGTAGAGACTTAGAGGAACTCACACCTGGCTTCTGTGGTGCCTCCCTCATCATTTTGAATGTACTGTAACCTGCTGGGTATAACATATGAAGCAGAGGGTGATGTGGGATCTGTGAAGCCCTGGGGATTTCCTGAAGTACTCTCATGCTTGGTGTGAGAGACTTGGAAATGTGGAAGAGTCATTTACCCCAAAATGTTCAAATTAAATATTCTAACATTTTCATACTGATTTTTATTGTTTGTTTTCATCCCCCTTTCCCTTCCTCCAAAATTGCTATTTCATCTTCTCATTCAAATCTGGGACAGAAGTATGTGTGAAATACTGGCATTTCCATTTCAGCAGAATTTCCTGGATTTGCTTTTTAATCAGAACTTCTCAAAAGGGAGAATAAAGAGAATCACTTGGGATGTTCTGTGTACCAGTGTGTCTACAGGTACAATTAGAGACCTGGGAATGGAGCTGTGCACGTAGCAAAACATATGAAATAAATCAGTGCAAGTTAAGAAGACTTGCCCCCCCCATCTTTTCTTTGCTGGATTAAATCTTTTGTATGTTTCCACTAGATCATGCTTTGATTGTCAGGATTGATTAAATATTTTCTGCTTTCAACTCTGAGGAGATGCTTTTGAAAAATTTTTAATATTTTATCAGAGCACTATGGATGCTGGCTCCCATTAGTAATGAAATCTGTCCAATGATGTTTGGATCTGGCTGAAAGCACAGAATTTGCCTTTTTTCAGTGACTCGCTTGTCGTGCACCGAATAGACAAGTGGTTAGTAGCAGAAGGACAGTAGAAATAAAAAAGACCCCCAATATACAGCCAGTCAGGTCACTGAATTTAAATAGATGTTATACTATATGTTTAAGTCCCATGTGAATGCTTTGACTGTTGTTACCCATTTTGTTGCATCTAAGTTATGATTTTAACCAATTTTTCACAAACCTAGTAAGTGGGCTTTGCATACAAATGCCTGTCATTAAAGAGGTGTGCAGGTTATATAAAAGTGTGTGGGTGGCTGGGAGGAGTATGTGCATTGCACGCAGGAGTAAGCTTATCCCTTCTTGGGTGTCTTCAGGTACCTGCAAATGAAGAGGGCACTTTAGGGATAAACTTACCTGTTTTGACCTTCCAAAAGCTGCAGTTGCCCCCCTCCTCTGCGGCTGATGCAAGCCAGGCTCTTCCTATCTTGCCTGTGAATTCCCAGGGTCTCCCTTTGGCCCATGTTGTCTCTCAGCAGTTTAATTCTCCTTACTGGTCCAGCAATATCATATTCAAGCTTTTAGGCAAATGCCATCCATTTATTACAAATTCCTTTTATTGACTTATTCTAAAGCCTTCTGTTAACTTCACCTCTATATGAAGGACAGAAATTTTCTATCAGAAGCAACTTATGGCAATTTGGAGACCTGCTGTCTTAGTGGGAAAAATCTTTGCTCTCTATTACACATCCTCCCTGCAACCCCGAGCTGTTGGACTGGTTGGCATATTAATAGCTATTCACTAAGGATGTAACTGCTTAACTTCTGGATGGTGATCACTCCCACTCAGTTCAGATTTTTAACAACTAGTCAGGTTAAAGCAGGGAACTCTTATCCTCAAATGACCCATGTCAAGCTGAAGTGTCTCAGTAAGGAGATAAGAAATGGCAAAAATAATAGACATAGCAGATGTGTTGCTGATTTGGGTATTATACTCAACTTTGAAATGGAAATAAAGATAGACTGAGAAAAGCAAAAACTGCATTTTATTTAGATTATCATGTAAAAAAATTGCTGAGAAATCTGAGAGCATTTGGAAGGGAATGAAAGGACTTTTTAGCAGAGCTAGAACAACTCACATTAATGAATTAAAGATTTGGGCTAAATTGTAACAGACATAACAAATAGTTAAGGCATTAAATAATCATCACTGGGCCTGTTAACAGATTTAGAAACCTTCTGACCTTTGAGAAGCCAAGTTAATCTAATTTGTTGTGTTGTTTGTTTTCTTAAAATCAATAATCAACCTTTCCTCTTTTGAAACTATACATTTTAATGAAGTACTGAAAACAATTAATTACCCTTTGAAGAGATGGGTGGATGAAATCCCCCTTTTGCAGCTCAAATCTGCAATCATTTTCTTTCATGATTCCTTCAACATGCCTCAGTGCTTGCTGAATCCCTGAACAATTTGGAAGACTTTTCGTGTACCAGATAGGTGGTGTTTTCTTGGATTTAAATAATCGTAGGCTTTCAGCTGCTTTAATGCCATTATCTAACATTTCCAAACGTTTGGTGTGTGGACAGATCAATGGCTTTATTAATTTAAACATATTACTCCCCTCACCCTACCCTATTTCAAATCTGGCTCTTGTTTAAAGCACTCCATAACCTCAGCCTTATTCTAGGTTAAATGTGATATTAATCAAGCTGTGGATAAAGGCCACATATATGACTGAAGCTGTGTTTATTAGCTTTAGTGAAGCCTTTGATTTGGTCACACATTCTTTGCTCTTAACAAAGCCTCAGAATAATACAATATGGGTTTTATGACAATCCCTAAATTGGTTATCATCATATTTAAGCAATAATGGAAAACAAACTATGTTCACTGTAGTGGCATATGATCTGATTTTAAACTCTCTGGTGCAGGTGTTCTCAATGGTATGCTTCTTCTATTGCTCTGGTTGTTTTCTTTGGAAATGTCATATTCAATATGCGTAGACAACTAGAATATCTGCTTTTGTAAAGAACTTTTTTTTTGCAGACAAATCCCTCCTTTAATCATAAATTAGACTTTATTTGTACTTTGCAGCTTATGCAGGATATGTTCTGAGGAAAGGAAAACTGAAGATGTGCAAGTAGGTAATTGCGGGCTCTGTCTACATGGTGATATGGAGAGCTGTTTTGAGGCTGTGTGCAGGTACGGATGTCCTGATGGCTAGCAGAATTTCCACCCACAGGGCTGGGCACCTCATGGAAGACATTACCAGCTTGATTCTGCTTTTTGGTGTGCTGGGTATAATCCCTGCCCAGGATTAGGCATATGGTGTAAACCCAGACTGGATCCCTTGAAGAGAAGATTACACTTCCAGGTATTATTCAGGAGAGAGGGGCCATACGTGCCACCATTGTGCAGAAAGCAAGAATACTTGTAGTCTAAGAAAGTCCTGGCTGTAAATATCTGCTCTTGTGCTGGAAGAATAGGGAGCAGAGGGAACAAATGTGATACCCTCTCTCCGTACAGTGATATAGCAACAGGCTATTGTGCATATTTATATACCGACATTGTAACAGATGTGTTAAAAAACATTATTATAGCTGTGAAGAATGTGGTCACCAGAGCTCAGAGCAGGGTTGTGCCTCCCATAGAGACAGTGGGTAGAAAGGTTAGTCTTCATCCCCATCATGGATGAATTAATATTATGCCCGTAGGGCAAGTTTCAGGACTCTGTTGTGACTTGGTCTCCATGTCTTTTTTCTACTTACATGGACAATAATTTCCCAAAATGCAGGGGGACCCAAAGGTTAACATAATTTTCCCTTTGAATAATAAAACCCTGCAATGTATAGCCACTTACGTGGTCCCTGAGGCAGTGACTCAGTCCATTACAATGAGCAAACTTGATTAAGAATATAGTATTCTAAATTGCTGACACCTTTTTTTCATTTTACCTTCTCTTGCCAAGACCCAGTGGCTGGGCGCTAAAGGCAGACAAAATTCCAGTTGTAAACACAGTGCAATTTTTAACAGGAGGAGAGTAAAGATCTGGAACCTGCACTGAAAGATGTGATACAGTCATTGACATGTGGATGCTTCATGCTTCAGCACCAGTCAGTGGGCAAAATGATTCTATGATAAAACAAAAAGATGCTTTCCTCCTCCTCTTCCTCCTCTGGTAGAATTACTCGGTTAAATGGCATAGATTGGTTTATACTGGAGGCTGGGAATAGCGGACCTTTTCATCTTTTAGAATGGGTGCTTTGTGGGTTTTCTGAATTTTCTTTTCCTAGCTGTTATACTGTTAGTATTAACTAAATAGTAAGACAGTTCTGTGTAATGTTATTGTTTCCAGTGATGCCTGCTACAGTTGTCTGGATCCCTTTGAGAACTGGAATCTGCTTTGATGCCCTCTGTGTGGCTTTGAATAACAGACATGCACTTTTTAACCTTCAATCACATTATTTTTTTAAAAGCAGGGGAGAGAGTTTTTCAAGTACACCAGTTTCCAAATATTTTCTGGAAAAAAGTCTGCATTAATGTTCAGCACAGTTAATCTCTGCAAAATGTAATAGCTTCCATGCAGCCACCCTGTTTGGTGGAGCTCCAGAAATGCCTATGAAAAGCAGTTGGATTAGGAGGTCTCACAGTATTGCAATTGTGACATTCCAAAGAGTATTCGGACCAGATAGTACAGGGTTCTGCATCCAAATGAAAGCTGAAGATATTTGGGGATATTACAATCTGAATTTCCATTACAATTTTATCTGCTCTGGAGAGTTCTATCGTTGAGACAAATTTTCTTGCAATAGGTCTTTTTAATATCATTTGGCTACTCTTCCAGTACTACCTGATGTTTCATGCTTCAGAATAAAGGGGCTCAAGGTATGACCTATGGAGCCATATATGGTCTCCTAGAACAAGTAATCTGGTTAAGAGCCTGCTCTGGTGGTTATGTTTCCCAGGAACCTCCTTGAAGTGAGTTTTGGGTTAAATCTATTGCTTTGATGAGATCAAAACCACATTTCTGACTACTTTCTTTCTGAGTGTTCCATGGGACTGTGTCCATCATACCACACAGCTCAAATCTGAGAAGCAGCCAAGCAAAACCGTGGTTGGGAGTAGGATGTCATTGCCAGAACAACTGATATGGATTCCTGCTAGATTCTTAAGCAAGTCATAGGAATCCCCAGGGAAAAGCTGTCCAAAGCACTGTCTGTGAAAAGCTCAGGTACTGACAGCCAGAATCCAGATGCAAGTTTTCTAAGATATCCCTCCATGTTGATCAATGCATGAGCACTGAATCCGGCCCTGAATGGAGGCCATTGATCTGTGTTCATATATAGATCATCAGAGATTAATTTGGGCAGATGGTCTGGTCATTTGAGAAAGGAGGTGCTATGATGAATGGTCTCTCCCTGCCACTTACAAATGGTCCAGAGGACTGGGGACCTTCTTTTTACAAAAATTCTGCATTGCTGCATGATGTTTGGAAGACAGATTAAGAAAACAGACTACTGTTTATATGTCAGAGATGACAGTAAGTATCTTTGGTGATAATGTATTAAATACAATGTCTTGGCAGTGTTAATTGTTTTCTAAGGTGAAAATCTTGGGGAACAAAAAAGGAAAACTGAGCAAGCTATGCTATTCAGCTCCTCATCAGCAGCTGAAGAAGTTGAAATACAACGTATCTTCATATTAAAAAGAAAGATAAAGGCAATACTGGATCATCTCAAATAGCAGAATATCCAAATCAATGCCAGTAAGCCAAGAAGAAATAACTTTGCCTATATTTACTGCAGGGTTATTATGTCTTTGTCAGCTGCTGCTGTTTTCAGAGGTATTTTCAAAATGTGTGGAGCTCGCAGTACTGCAGATTTGCATGGCTGGTAATTGTGCCGCCCTCCTGTCTACCTCTTCCTGTCTACCTCTTCTTCTTTATTGTATTGATTGGAGGCAGCTGCTTCACATGAATCAATGTGAGTCAAAGTAAATGGTTTGTCTACCACTGACCCTCTCTGGCCCATACATGGTGGGGAAGATAGCTTATGGGATGTGTTTAAGCTGATTTGTATTCCTCCATGCGGAATATCTCTGTTGTGGCCTTCCTTACAGGTCCTTGTATTTCATGGCATACTTAATAAACATCCTTTATGAGTCATTTATGTCAACAACATAGACTGAGGAGTAAGAAGAAGCAATATTTCACTTTAGAATAAATTTGCCTCAGGTCTTTGCTTTGTAGCTCATTTTCCTCTTGACTTGAGGAAGAGCTATTAATGCCACCAACAACCATAAGATGGAGTGGCTCTTGCTACACTTCTTCAGCACATTGTTTTACACAGGCGCATAGGATATGAAGCTAGTAAAAGGATGGCAGAAGTATTGCAAAGCTCCCAACAGAGAAAAAGGCACTGAAAGCAAGCGCAGTTTTCAGAGATGCCCTGGAGGTCTGAGAGCGGAAGGCCCACCTAAAAAACTTTGCTCTCAGCAGTGAAAGTCCAGATTCACAAAGGCCACCCCTGTACTGGTAAATCACACAGCTCCAGCAAATAGTCCCAGTTGCTGGATCTTGACTGAATGCTGCTACATGAGAGTGGTCTCTGCCATGTGTTGGTCCTGCCAACTAGCATCTTCCCAAGAAAGTTTAGGCAGAGTTTGGGAGTTAGCACAGGCAGGGAGGATTCCCAAAGTGCAGTCTGCATGTGACCACCCTATTTTCAGTGAGTAAGAGAGTTTAGTAGTATGGATGTGGGCCATTCTGTATCAGTTGACTGTACTAGTTCTGGACGTATCCAAATTTACTGATGCAGACATGGCCAGGGATACTGCAGTGTTGCTATGCTGAGGACAGGAGTCAGAGAGAAGCACTCACAAACATAAGGCAGGCCGCTAAGGCCCCTGGCAAAAGAGTTCAGCACTTCAGAGGGAATCTAACAAAGGCAAACATACTGGATGGAAAGAAAATGAAACCAGGCCATAGGAAATGTTGAGGGGACAAATGTGTTTGAAATCCTGCATTTCTCATGGCTTTACATGCCTACCTGCAATCCCAAGATATGCCCTTATGAAAAGGGCACTGGCATCCCTGGGACTTCATTTACAGATGCTTAAGCCCAATATTTTGGTACTGGGCTTGATCTTTTCTGTGAAAAATATTGGTGGTAGAGACTACAGTTTGACTGTAGGCAGAAAGTGGGTGGCCAATCAGGCTGTGGTTCCCAAACTCACCTTTCACTTCTCTCAGGAACACCCTGGCTAATGCAGCTGCTGGTGAGGCTGGGATGATGCCAGTCTTCACCCATCCTATTGAAGTGGGGCTGCTGTGCCAAACAGACAGAAAGAATGTTAACAGGACTGAACTCTGGAAGTTCTAAATTTTAATTTCTTTGCAAGGTCATCCACAGAAGTCATTATGGCATGATCTCCGAAGTGGTCTGAAGTATCTTTCTATAAGGTTTGGAAGGTCACTTCCAGACAGCAACACCAAATCTTTCAAGTGCTGGACTACCCCTTCCCTCCTGCCTCACTGTCACTCCATCATGTTCAGTGGAATGAGAGCAGTGGGACCTGGTCAGAGTTAAGGTTGGTTGCCAAATTTCAAAGCTTTCAAGACCTCTTTATTTCATAACTGCAACATCGTAATAGCACTGCTTTAAACTAGCTAATATGTATTTACTAACTTAATCTTAGTACAATGCAGGGGCTTAAGGGTCTGGGAATATTGTGCAGCTTTGATCTCCATAAACCCTTATTAGCACAGGTACTGATACAATTATCTGCAGGGTCACTCTACATACTTACAGGCTAGCAGTCCAGTCAACAGATTAAATTACCTCATTTATCATCATGTGATCTGTTTCTAATTAGTTCACTCCAGTTAATGGTTTCTTAAAACTGTCTTTTTTGAGTTATTTTTTTCAGAAACACATAAACCACTTGAAATAACTTCTCGAGGGTGGCTAAATATATTATTTATTTTCTGGCATGTTTCCAGTTGTGTGAGTTACACAGACTTAATTCACTTCATGAAATAGGTCATTTCTGTGCTCTCAGAGATGAAGGGCACAGAACTGTGTTGTGATGATGGTAGGATCTGATAAAAACCTTTTTTAACACATCCATTACACTGTCCTGGCTCATGCAGTCTGACACTTACATTCTGAAATAAGTCTAAAGACAGCTAGTTTTATCTCCTTCCAGGAAAGTAAAACCATGAGTCTTACTGAATGACTAGTACTCCGTGAATAAACGTCAAATTAGATTTAGAAGAGCAGGTTGTACTCCTAGTATGGATTGGAACAAAGAGGAAATGTCAATGGTTTTACATGCCAGTCATAAATTGCTGGTCTTAATTAAAGTGTAATAAAAATTTTAATTTGATCAAAGTGTGTAGCACCTATTGTAAGCCTACTGTTTCATCAGGGAGATTTATACCCTTTGCTTTCTTCTCAGTGCTCCAGTAATTGCATCTGGTTATTACTAGATTTGCTATTACAAATACACCTCTCCTGATGGTCTGTGGGCCAGGATTTAGTGTTATTAGGCTTGATCTGGTTTCATTCCCTGTCAAGGAAAACCCTTCAGCCTCAAGCCTTTCAGAAACCACTGTGACCAGTGTACCAGCAGGAGCGAAGTGGAATTTAACAAGCTGGGTATACTGGTGTGGAGAGTACGTAAAGAGCATGAAATTACCGGTCTCAGAAGAAACTGTTTAGTTAACCTGGTAAAGAATGGCTGTCTCAGAAACTCATAACTTGAGCTCTCATCAAGGACTGAAGTGTTAATAAGTTGTCATATTAGTTTCTGCAAAGTGAGCATTCACTTCTGAGGGAGAGTAAACATGGAGATGAGCCAGGGTTGAAAATCCCACTGTATTGTTGCTCAAATCAAATAAAACCCAAGCTTCAGATATCATCAGCTCTGCACCACCTCTTCCCTTTCAGGTGACATCCTAGGTAATCTCTGAAACAAAGTGGTAATTAGCACTGGCAGATACCTGCATATGGAGTGTGCCAGGGAAAGACCTGCAGATGCAATCTGTACCTTCAGCCTTTCTGTGTAAAATCTTGATGTCCCAGCTTAAATGACAGGACATCTGTGTGGCAAATGCCTATCATGCAACAAACATAATTTTTATGTGAAGAAGCCAAAGACAGGGTAAGAAAAGGCCAGCACTAGAGGAAAGAAAGAATTTGGACAAGGAGAAAAAGGTTAAAAAAATGTAACTAAGGAAAACGGAGAGGAAAAACAGTGTTTTGTCTCATCCAAATGTCAGTGACTCAGGCACTGAGGCAGACTCCTGCCCTTGGATGTCCAAGCCTCGCCGGGAGCACACGCAGCCCAGAGTAAGATCTCCCAGTCTCACATGTTTCCTGTTAGATTCCTACATTCTCCAGGTTTGGAAAATAAAAATTCCCTATGAATGTCCCTCTCTCTCTCCAGCTACATCTATACTGTTAGCAGAAATAAGGACTCAGAAATGCAAACTTCTGTGGTGAGAGCAGTGTTCACGTCCCGCTGTTGCCTGGTTGACAGTCGAAGTTGGCTTTCGTATCTTATGCTTATTTTCCATTGTTAGGAGGAGTTCCTATTAAGGCAATTATTGCTCCCAAGCTCAGAAAAATCTCTCATTTTTTTGACACCCTCTTTGCAAGGATTCTTTGTTTCCATGGAGAAATTTTGTGCAAAGCCGTTTTTTGTTAACAGCTGGCACCTCTAATTATAGCTAAACGGATACTCCCAAAACTGAAATAAAGGTTGCGTTAGTCACCTTTTCATGTTAAATCCAGTCTTGTCCTTCTGGAAGCACCTGGTGCCTCATTCCAACTCAGATACACCTGCTATGTGTTGGTGTCATGCTGTTTTAGATAGTGACTCATGAGTTAGACTGAAAGTAGATGAGACTCTAACACGTTGCTTTATATTCAAAATGAGCGTATTCCCTGACCTCTTTATTTTTTTTTCATGGAAATTAATTGGCAAAATGGGAAATATATGTGTCCTTTTAGAAAAGCCAAGAAATAGCCAGTCTGATGTCTGTCACAATGGGTAAAGTCATTGAAGGGACATCAGTTTTACCCCAGTGTAATGGATATGGTATTTTCAACAGAGTGAAAGGATATTGTTATAATGTTATAATGATGATAAATGTGAGGTAATGGTGTCTGTCATAACAGAGTGACTTCTGATCTTTTCATCTTCCTCAAGTTTTGCTTCTTTTGATTCCTTGCTGTTTGCTTCCAGCCCAATGTGGATATGTTAAGGGCTCTCAAGAAGTTTGTTCAACTGTTTAAACTGTTAAATGCTTCATGATTCTCTGGTTCCAGTGAGAGCTATAAGTCTCTTACAGTCAGTACTACAGAGTACAGTAAAACAAATATTATGTCATATTGGCATATACCATACATTTTGAATCCTGCCAATATTATGGTTTGGTCTGACCCATTGCTTCATGAGCAAGGCTCATGCAGATGTTCTCATCCACACCTCCACCCTGAAGTCTCGAGATTATCCCAAACTTCCATCATGACTTTTTGAATAATAAATAGGCATATTTTTAGCTTTTACCTGCAATAAGGTTGCACATACCAAATCACAAAAAAATGACCATTTAAATGTGCAAATATCAAAAATATCGCCTGGTGCATAAAAAACAAATGCCACGATGTTCATGGAGCATAAATGCCAGAGTTTGCATAAGGAAATGCTAGCATAAATTTCATAGGGTGAATAATAAATTCCTCACAGTGTATCCAAGACCATCATGCTGAAGACTTACAGCAATGGGTAATATTTTTATTTTAAATTCTTTATCCTTCTTTGGTGTGGAAGAAGCTCTTGTGTCATGAGGACAGGCAAGAAAATAAATTTCTTTCAGTAAGTGACTGGAATTGTTTAACTTGTCACCTTAAGGAAGTGGGAAGGGAAAGACATAATATCTCAAAAATATTTGAATTATATATATATATCAAATGAGTACTAAGGAATAGTAAATTCACAGCCTGGAACTAGAACCATCTTTATTTTTCACAGTGTTTGGGTTTTCCAAGAAGGATGTGGAATTCCTATTTGCACTCTCATGGAAGCTGTTTTTGTGGTTTCGCATCTTCACATATGAAACAGTTTTGAATCACATGTTGTAGCATATGTCTAGCCCAGCTGTTCTCTCTGTACTTGTATGGTCCCATCGCCATAAATCTCTGGGTGGATCATGAGTAAAAACAAAATTACTCTTGCAGTACCCATGGCTGGGGAAGCATTTAGTGTTGACCGTTAACTAAATAGGTAAATTGGAGAAGAGGGTTATGAAGTGTTTAGTCTCAAATCAAGCAAGAAGTCTTTGGGTCTACTTGAAATCAGTCCCCCTGCTGAGTCCCAAGCAAGGGCACCTTCTTCATTACACCTTTTTCCAGGAAGCAGAGAGTTTGGCTGTGTATTTTCTGAAGTGACATGTATGGGCAGTCCTTGTATGACTACTGGTGTCTTCAAAGATTAAAAAAAATGCACCTGAAATCCTCAGTGCTGTGCAGCTGTATTCTGTACAGCCCTGGGAAGGGTGAGCAGTTCTGGTAAAGGAGACTGAAAGCAACTATCTCTGCATTTTTATCTCTCTTTTACATTGTTAGTACCCCAGTGAGCCATCTTTGCTCATATACTTTCCCCTACTCTACAGTAGTTTCTAGATCTGAAATTTAACACAAAGACCAGTTCCAGCATATATTTTTGCCCTTTTTATATACTGTGCTATTTTACATGAAAAAAAAGAAGAGACTGTTTTGATCAAGGCATTTTTCTCTGACATAGTAAGATGCAATAATGTATCCTCACAAATACTTCAGCTTTCAAATGCAGAAGGCACTCTCAGGTTTATACCATAGAAGGTGCTACTGGGATATTCCAAATTCCCCTCATTCCCAAGACATCTGCTAATCTCAGAAGAACGAGGCAGGGAGGGAGTTTGCTCGGCTCCAGATTTCACAATGCTGTGATGCATTTGGAGAGCTTCAGGACCCAGGCACAGGGCTACAGGCTCCTCTTGCACCTGAGTGTACCACCAGCTGGGCTCAAAGGAAGACCCCAGACTGGCTGAATTAGCATCAAACCACTTTCTAACAGTTACAAACCTTAAACAGCTCGCACCACCACCCCTGTCAGTGAACCTCAGCAGTAGGAAAAATCTGCTGGACGGGAGGAGCATACATCTGAGACCTTCCTCAGGCTGGACAGAAAAATCTCATTTAGATTTATTATTGGCATTTAAGTACATGAAATAACCCTGTTTTATACACTTAGTAGATCGACACATCAAATAGGTGGTGTCACCCAGGCAGTATAATGCAGCTTTGTGGAGAGCATCTCATCCCTGGAACGAGGGGCAGGGGCAGAAGGAAAATTGCATGTGCTCCCCCCAGCTCCCACCTATCGGAGGTGCCAGCTAAAACCACAACTGCTTACCAGAAAACAAAACTCTACAAAAATGATTTGGTGGAGTTTTTACAATGCCTTACACCATTCAGATTGTGTTTCCCCTCCAAGATAAGCAATTAGTCAAGCAGTGCAGAAGTGGGGTGGGATTCAGGGCAAGTGGGCTGTCCCAGATGAGCATCCCCAGCTCAGTGGGTGAGTGAGAGATCATTATTTTATCTACTTGGGCAGTCCACTGGGGTAAACACTGCCTGAAAACAAGTTTTGAGATCTATTGATGTACCGTGTAGTGGACTGTATTATACTACCTAATCAAGCGTTTATACTACATGGTCAAGAACTCTGTTCCTTGACCTACACAAGGCTGAACTACAGGGAAGATGTCCTGTGCATTCCCTGCTGAAAACTTTCTCTTCAGAAAGTCAGCCTGCAAATACTGAGTCATGTCAAAGAAAGCTATAGAAAATAATGTAAATTATTGAAAGATATGTAATCAAGATATATGGATGACTGGAATAGCTGCTCCTAGGGAGGGAGTTTCAAGAACAAGGGGATGTTGCTATCTAGCCAGGAAGCTGGTTTTGATTTTTTTTTCAGCAGTCTTGATGCTTAACTAACAGACATTCATGGTATTATTAATATGGTCTTAAAGAGTATTCCCCTTTGCTTCCTGAGGATTGTGGTATGCAGACAATACAGAAGCATTCAAACCTCGCCCTGACAGAAGCTGATGGTCTTGAAAACAACATTACCAATCACAGACAGGTCACTTAAAAACCCTCGATGAATGTCTTGAGTACTATCTAATGAACCTAAGAAAGTCATGAAAGACTGCTATACAGGGAATTGGCTTCTGTTGTTCAAAAATATTATTAACACAGAATAATGAAATACAGTACGCTTCACACAAAGATTTTAATAGTGATACTAGACAAATTCAAATTAGTTTTTTTGGTTGGATATAAAGATTTTTCTGGATAAAAATCTTATTTACCTTCCTTAATATTTTTATCTGTATTTCTACCACTGGAGGTTATTAGGAGGGACTGGTAGTAAAAATTGTCTTTTCTTTCCTCTATAGTTAAGATTCAGTTTATGCACTCCTCTGTGTTCAGCTTAAACAATGAGACTCACTGCATCATGCTAGAGAGCCCGCGCAGCTTCATAGTGCTGTAGTGCTTAGATTTGACTCATTGAAGAGAATCTTTTCTTACCAAATCTTGCATTTCCATCTTCACTCACCCTCTAGTCCCACTTCAACTGTTTTTAAAAAATGTAAGCACATTAATTTTCTGTTTCATTTAATAAAGCATTTGATTTTTCCCCATTAAAAAACCCTTGAATTAAAGACTAGAATTTAAGCAATATCCAATTTATTCAAAAAACTAACATTGATTGAAAAGAAGTCACTGATACAAATCATAAATATCTACACTGAATGTCATTTTATTCCTTTTCAGATGTCTCTAATCCACAGATTCACATATGCATATGCACCCTATTCACCTTCTCCAGTGCAAAACCAACCTCACTGACCCCGTGAGCTGCCATCACTCATACAGGCACAGTTGTAGGTATTTCTGGTATGGCATTGCTCTTCCATTCTCGGTATCAACATAAAGGTTGTGTCCAACTTCTTTGTAGGTTGCAGAGAGTTACAGTTTGGTATTTCTTTACCTATGAATGTGTAAATTGTTTTCAAGCAACATCTGTGTGAATGAAATGCAAATGCAGGCTTATTTGCATTTGCAAATGAGACTGGCTGCTAAGGTTGGATCTATTTGGACTGTATCTAGAATGTCACAGTACCTCCCAGTATCCAGAGAGGCTCTAGGCATGCTCCCTGAGGAAAGGCTGGAGGACTGTGCTGGGACAGTGCACATGATAGAAAGGCTCCAGGAGGTAGTAGGTCTAATGCACTGACTCCAGCAATCAGTGTGGCTGAATTGCTGAGCGGGGACAGCCCGAGAGAACGTCTGACTGCTCTGCGATGTGCTTGATTTGGAGGGAGGGAGAACACTTTGCTGTTTTTGTCAATGAATGACATTTATCTTCAAAGGTTCCCTCTTAGACTCACAGATATATCTGAAAAGCAGAGAGGACCGTCATCACATCCTCAAGACCACCGGTGCCCCAACTTTATTTGGACACTGTCAGTGTGGAGAGGGAGGTATGTTGTCCTACAGTGGCGGCAGCAGTATCTCCTGGCTTTCTGTCAGGCCCTGGGCTCATGTAGGCAGAGATGTTCCTTAAGGTTTGCCAGGTCCTCTGACAGGGATGCAGCTGCTAAGAAGAGGCTTTTCCTTTTCACAGGAAGCAAAAAGGCAACTCGAACAAATTTTTATTCCTTTTTGGAAGAAGCTTGTGGGACATGAGTGGTTCACATTTCACAGGTTGAGAAGCCCAGCACTCATCTGAAGTTCTCTGCAGCACAAGCCATCACCCGGTTACTTGAGTGAATTTCCCCAAGCATTTATCCTCACAAGACTCCCACTCAAATGTCTGTGTGCCAAGCTTGTCTGAACAGAGTCAGGGCATGAGCAGTGTGACTCGCTTTCAGATGTAAGAAAACGGTTCTTGAAAAGGATTACTATATACAGCAACTCTGGCAAGAGGCTCTGCAGGAGTCCAAGGTCTCCTTCCTGACTTCTGTGCTAAGGAAGGCAAAATTATGGCAAGAGTAGGCTCTTTTCCTCTGCAAGAGTAAGTAACAGCTGTAAGTAGAGCAGATATGAAGAGTAAAAAAAACCCCAGCAATCTCAGTAACTCTTCTGAGCCAAATTTTAGAGGTTACATTCAATACATCAACATACCTTTCTTTCTTATGTTAATGAAATATCAGTCAATAACTCTTGCGTAGAACAAATACTCTTATATGTATAAGCATATAGCTGTAACTCACCAGGGTAGCCCAAAGCACTAAAGCAAGACATCTTCAGCAAGGACAAGTCAGCTTAGCTGCACTGCAACATTTCCAGTTGACATCAAATGAGAAGCTGGCTGTACAGCTGACGATAGTGTTAATGTTCCAGTGCTGCAGTTTTCTGTGCTCTTCCTTTTAGCAGTGATTATCTAGAGCATTAATAGTTCTGGCTTTTATAGCAATTCTTGCCTCCCAGATCCAGACAGTGTGGGTTCCAGTTTGGACCTAGACCTGTGAAGCCCGAAGGAGGGCTGCATGTGGGGACATTCCTACAGGACTGGGCTAATAATGCCTTGTCTAGTATGAACTGTCTTTGTATGTATTTTGAGCTTTATTTACTGGTGGTTTTGAAATGACATTAACTGTTATATTCTCTAAGCAGTGCTGAGAAATCAAAAGCATTTAATTTCCAAGGATTTGCTCTTTCTGAACACTGAACAGGCAGAATACACTGGAGATGGCAACAGCAACGGAACAAACAAACCAACAAAAACCCCACACCATCAAAATATCAACAGTGACTCATAAGGCTTACAAATTGCTACCTACTAAGTGATTCAAGGTGTCTGAAATAAATCATTTAAACTCAGCATAAACCAAACATGGCGATAGAGGCTGAGTTCTTAATTTGGCTGTTTATTAACAGCGTTTGAAAGAAACAATGCAAATTTAAGAAACCAGATTTTAGACACAATTGTTACAGAAAAAGACTTATTATTTATTTGTGTATTTTAAGCCACATCTAAGTTATGAGTCAGGTTTCCTACCAAGACTTGTAAAAAACCAATATGCTTATAAGTAAACTGGTCCCAAGAAACATGATAAGATTATTTAGGTAGCTAGATCCAGTGTTACTGCAAACACATTTGGGAATTTTGTTTGCAAAATAGACTCAATTGAATCTACTATCTGCTGTCAATCATGAATAATTTTTCTTCAGACTAACTGATTTATCACAATAGCTTAAATACAGATGCTCTTTCCCAGGTCAGATGATCTATTGGACACCTGATTATCTCTTCAGGGGTATACAATAGCCAAAACAAACAAACATGCAGGATTCTCATAGTTCCAGAAATCAAATGGAATTGGTGTATGGAATATTTATAGCTAGAAAAAAAATAACAAAGGACTATATATATTCCCCTGCCTCAATTTCATAGAATCATGGAATCCTAGAATGCTTTGGGATGGAAGGGACCCTTAAAGGTCATCTAGTCCAACCCTCCTGCAGTTGGCAGGGACATCTACAACTAGATCAGGTTGCTCAGAGCCCCATCTAGCCTGTCCTTGAATGTTTCCAAGGATGGGGCATCTACCACCTCTCTGGGCAACCTGTTCCAGTGTTTCACCACCCTCATTGTAAAAAATGTTTTTCTTGTGTTTAGTCTAAATCTACCCTCTTTTAGTTTAAAACCATTACCTCTTGTCCTGTCGCAGCAGGCCTTGCTAAAAAGACTATCCCCATCTTTCTTGTAGGCCCCCTTTAAGTATTGAAAGACTGCAATAAGGTCTCCCTGTAGCCTTCTCTTCTCCAGGCTGAACAGGCCCAGCTCTTTCAGCCTTTCCCCATAGCAGAGGTGCTCCATCCCTCTGATCATTTTTCTGGCCCTCCTCTGGACCCACTCCAACAGGTCCATGTCCTTCCTGTGCTGAGGACCTCAGAGCTGGACGCAGTATTGCAGGTTGGATCTCACCAGAGCAGAGTAGAGGGGAAGAATCACCTCCCTCAGCCTGCTGGCCACGCTTCTTTTGATGAAGCCCAGGATACAGTTGGCTTTCTGGGCTGCAAGAGCACATTGCCGGGTCATGTCCAGCTTTTCATCTACCAGTACCCCCAAGTCCTTGGGCAGGTGAAATTATATTTTACACCCTTCTTAGGTTCTGGAAGTTTTATTTGCAACTACAGTTGTGAAAGATTCACTTCAAAAACAAAATCTGAAATTCAGAGGATTTGAAGGGAGCTGGTGGTACCTTGAGTTGAAATAATTTGCCTAAAAAATGACTTTGTATGTCTGCTCTGTGCATATGTGCATGTACAAATGTATTTGGCTTTACTCCATATTTGCCATTCTTGTGTTTGATGATGATACATATACTGCTGTAAAATGAGAAGTCAGGTTTTGGAAACGCTAGGATGACACTGTACCTCTAAATATAGATGAAGATTAGCTGTGTAAGTTGCTAAGTTTATCCTGCATGTGGTGGAGGTGATGGGAGACAGCTTTCTGTGCTGAGCAGGAAGGTCTACCTGCCTGAGGCACCGAGACTAGAAAGTTGCTGTGTGTGTGCAGGGAACAGCCTGGAGGACATGGAGCGTTTGTGGAGGAAATGAAGCTGCCTGAAGGCTGACATCTTTGGCAGAGCAACCAGGGAGAATGGGAACATGCCAAAAGACATGTGAAGTTCTGCAGGGCCCTGAATGTGAAAAGAAGAAACTGAAACTTAACAGGAGTGGTAAAGGGGAAGTCACTTAATTTACAATTATTGTGATAAGAAGATCTTCCATGGGGGAACTACATGAAATGACTAACAGTCATTTCACTTCGAGATTGTGAAGAGCTTTCAGATGAGAAATAAGCTTGTTATGAATAACTTTTTAAGCTGCTGCCCATTAGGGAAAAGCTCTGAATACCATTGCAGTTCCACATTCTCTACAGTGTAGATTTCAATTTGTGAGTGCTACTGAACCTTACGTGGCACGCCACAGCTCTGGCATTTAGTTAACTTGTGCCTAGAAGTGGCTGCAAGTCTTTAATCTGAGATGTGTGGATCTGATTTTTTTCCTGGCTTTACTATCTGTTCTTCAAATGCAGTTAATTTCAGTGGGAATCCCTCCTTACCTAGTTTGGAAAGATGACCCAGATCCTCAGTGGCTTTAGATCAGTGACGAAATCTGTGCCAATACAATCTCCACTGCAGATATGGGCCAAGGTCATGAGAGGATCCCAAAGCAGTCCCCAAAAACAACAGTTGGTACCTACCCTGCAGATTTAAAGAGGAAAAATAAAAATTGCTCTGTTATTTGTGTTCACTTCTAATTATGAAAGAGTAACATTATGCTGTCCTTTCACATTGCTGCTCTCCACCTTCAACTCCTTTTTTCCACCTGAACTGAGAACTTTTCCAAAGGACAAGACTGGAGTTTACAAGAGACTGTTAGATGCCAGTCCTACAAATATCTTTGCACATGGTTAACTTCATGCACAGGGGTGGTCTTGCTGATGTCAAGTTAAGCACATGCCTAAGTGTTTAGAAGACTCAGCCTTACATCTGACATCTAAATAAACAGAAGATCACCATAAATTCTCCAGGAATTTCTGATCAGAAAGGGCATTTTACTAAATGCAAAACAAATCTGTAAATGTATCAAAATTCAGCATAAAAATATCTTTTAAATGAAAATGGCATTCATAGCTTTAAACCTTTATTTAGTGAAATCCCTTTTAATAGACTGAAGTGTAAAACTTCACCTCTATTTTAATGTCTAAATGCCACTTTATGAATTAGAAAAGGTCAAATGCATCTCCATTAAACAGAATTTATTCTAATGCTATCCCAGTTAAACATCAGTCACTCACCTTCATTATAATTAAACTAATTCTTTCTTGTATCCCAGGATTTCCAGATAAAAATCTATTCCAGCAGTGATGAATTCTGCATTATTATGACACCCACTAGTTATAATTTGAAAGACAGTCTATTATACTTACACAGCCTCTTCCATCCAGTGATCTCAAGCCACTTTGTAAACCTCACACAAGCATTCCTAAGCAAGATGAGCATTATTGGCCACATGAAGGGTGATGTTTACAGACAGGAGTTGTGCGGGTGGGTTAGGTGCTGCACTATGCTCAAGGATCAAGTTCTTCAAATCTGAAGAGCATTGTTAGATTTCGTGCTGCTTTGACGAGGCAGGAATTCAGGAGAGCTCTGAGCAGTAACCGATCATGCCACTTACAGACAGACAGAACAGTGGCTATTTTGTGGTCTCAGGTGTCCACAGCGCTCTTTATTCTGAAAACGGGGGACCTGGGAAGGGGCACATTACCAGCAGTCTTTGCTTCAGAGGCACGACAGGCTGAACAATAGCTAGGTGACATTGTTTGAAGCTAACAATTTAGTTGATAAATTTAGTCAGCATGCTCCATTTTCCTGTTTCTAAATTGTCTGTAAAGTAACTGACTTTTCCAAATCTCTAGATACTGCAGTAGTGGTTTTTTGGCCTGTGGGCTATTGGAAAAATGGCTTCTCTGACTATTCACTGTGTGTTGATTACTGCTTGTGCCACATGGTTGGTCAGCTTAATGGTATGGTATTTCTGTTTCCTGATTGCACACTTCAAGCTTTATGAGCAGGAATAACCTTTTTGTTCCTTCTGTGTGAGTTATTCATGAACACATAAAATTGCTCAATGAACATACAGAGGTTAAAAAAAAAGTATTTAAATGGCTTTTTAGAGTCTTCCTAACATTTTTAAGCTTGAAAATATTTATTTGGTACAGTGCTTTTGCATCCCTGGCCTTTACATCCCAGGGATATTAAAGAATAAAATCTTTCATCTCCCAAATTGCTGGGATGAATGAGTTTGCACATACCAGTAAAGCAAGATTTTGTTCAGGAGACTCAGATCTAGTTTTGTAGCTGCTATATTTTGCCAGATCTAAAGTATCCATTTCCACCAAAGTGGCTCAGTTTAAAATAACTTCAATTTTGGTTTTGCCATGGACAAACATGGAAAAACAGCTCAGAAGAGAGTCTGTAGCTATGTAAGAGAATATAGGAAGCTCTCTGAACTACAAATAGATTTTTCTTTCTATCTTACTATGGGATGAATGCGTATAGAAAAGGTGTCTGATATCCCTTAGCAAAAAAGCTAGGTCTTACTTATCAGGCATGAAGTTTCAGAACACTTTCAGAGATATTTTAAGTGCAACAAGTAATGATCTGTGTATTTTTTGATATACGTGTGCAGAGGTTACCAACTAACTTATACAGCACATGGAATATAGGACCCATGAGCTTGGCTTCAAAAACATACAGCTTTCTTCTCCTTTGACTGGAAAACCACCTCAATTTAGTCAAAGAAATATGTAATCACATCAGCTCGTTTGATGTGCCAACAAGGGTCCCTCTGGGAAAGGTATCACAGTGTCTAACAGGCAGCATCAGCATATACACAGTGCCCCGACGGCACAAACGATGGCAGAGTCCAGCCAAGTTTAGAGGTGAATAAGGTAGGTCAAACATCCTGTCCATCTGCCTTGCAGCTTAAATCTTTACTGTAAAGCCAATGATCTGTGAAAACCATTTTTCACAGTTATAAATGAAAACTTACTGATTCACGTCTCTTGAAGTCTTGAAGAATGACTTCTAAACCTAAGATTACACATAACTAATTGTACATTGCTTTATATTACAGCCTTAAAAGAAGAAGTATGAGAGAAATTCACAGTCCATTTTGATATGTTTTTAAATTAGCATGTTGATATTTTCCTGGAGCTTTAAAATGAGCCCTTTTTCAAGAGGATCTACATTATCAAAACTCTATTAGCCTATCTGTGCTAAAATTGGATTAAATGTAGCTAGGACAACTTCAGGTGAAAAATAAAACCCTTATGGACAAATTCTAGGAATCCCTAGGACACAAAAGTTGGGTAACTGACTAAAAAATAAATGGTGCTTTTTGTAGCCATATTTTAAAATTTTATATGCTAAAAATGGTGAAATGAACATGTGCAAAAAATCACAGCTCCCATCTTTGGCACTATTTTATGCAGCCCTGAATACTGAGGATCGATGCGGCCTCATTTTGGCAAAGAGCCTTCAGGGTAAAAGGGAAGGTTATGCCTGAATAGTGTTACAGAAGCCTTCATTCAAAACACTGGGGAAAATACACCTGAGTCAACGAAAGTCCCCCAGGAAAACATCTTGCCTCCTTGTCTTGGCTACCTCCCTCTGGGCCAGGCTGGCAGAACTGGTGGGGTGGCTCCTGTAAACTCTGATCACCTTTTTCCTTTCCAGAACAGTCACCTCCAAGCATAATGATGTTCAATAATGTAAAATGGCATAAATGCTCTTTGCACTTTTTCCTTAATTTCCAGCAGTCCCAAAATATACCTTTCCAAAGAACTCTAGCACAATATTTTCCTTGTAACTCCAACCTCTGCACATGCACTTGCACCCTGAAGCCCAGATGATCTGAATCCATCAGTCTTGTCCTGCTCCAATCTCCTCTGCTCTCCGCTCACCACTGACTTGCTCCAGCCCATGTTCAGTCCTTGAAATCACAAGCTCAGTCCCTACATCGCAGGCAGTGGCGATGGCTTTGCTCGGTCTTAGCAGGTGTGCCATGTGCAAGCCAAAGATCCTTCTCCAGCAGCGCCTCTGCCTGCCTGAGAGGTTGCCTATGGCTGGTCTCACAAGACAGGGCCATAGCATGATGCCTGTTTTCTTGTGAACATGGGGCAGAAGAGAGGCAAGCTGTTTTCTGGGGCTGCCAGCCTTTTCCCCCAGGGCTCCAGGATTATACTGGTGTTGCTGCGGGGGTGTAACAGCCCTCGTGGTAGTCTTTTGCCTCACTGTCTTTATTTTGGCTTTAGATTGTAAGTGCAACAGGTAGAGACTTACTTGCCTACTTTGCCTTAAGTACCTCCTCATGCATAAAACACCACCATACTATTGAAGTGTCCTTTTCCCATGCCAGACCTCAGCACTGTGTAACTCCAGGCTTTAGTAGCAGCAGCAGTAAGGGCACAGGTGTCAAGCTGGGTTATGAACTGGCAGAGCAGCTTCTTCTTGCATTTTAGCATAAGGTTACAGTTTAGCATGTTTGAATTTTGCAGGTTTGTAGGAAAACTTGTTGTTAAGGTGACCTGCACTTAAAGAAAACCTCTTTCTCCCAGCACAGCTCCGTTGGACCATTTATCTGTGAAGAAAGCCATGCCACTGACAGCGTTGCTGCTTATTTCTGCCAGCGTTTCCACCAAGCAACAAGTTAAACTCATTTACCTCCTGCACTTCAGGAGCTTCTGGGCCCGGTAGCCACTAATGCTGAAAAAAAGTTTGACCTTTGATGTATTTGCTTCAATCGTGTTAGTGGTACTTGAAAAATGATTCCTAGTCTGACAAGCAGTGCCAGCAGCTGAGCAAGGCATATGGGGCTGGGGCCGTGGGGGCCGAGCGGTGCTGGCTGGACACCTGCATGGCCACCATCTGCCCACCACAGGGAAGGGTGACAGGGCCAGTCGCCATGGCGGGACCCGCTGCCAGAAGCACTTTATTTCTCCTCTGAAAAAAAGTGACGTACCTTCCCGCAGCTGGCGATGGGCCTCGCTGCAGCTGCTCGCTAGCAGGGCATGGTCCCGTGGGGATGCCATGTGCCAGCCCCAAACACTGTGCCTAGTCTGTGCAGGGGGAGAAGGTCCCTTTTCCAGGCAGTGCTTGGCAGGGCTTGCCAGCGGGAACGAGGGAGGGTCTGGGGCAGATGCGGAGGCAATGGTGAGCAGATTAAGCCCTGGGAGAAGATGTTGTTTATGCAAAGGTGTGTGTGTGCGGGGATGCAAGCCTGCTGAGGGAAAGGCGGGATGCAGCAGGGCACCCCTGGACACGGGGAGCAGCTTTGTGCCAGTGCCGACACAGCACCATGGCAACATGCAGGCTCCTTTGGTTCGGTGGATGTGGGCTTGTTCCTTACATAGAGGGACTGAGGCACCTCCCTTTCCTTTGATGATTTGATTAGGCCTGTGAGATATAAGAGGAATTCAAAAATGAGATTAATGAAGTGTAAAAAAAAGGGAATTATAAGAGGTAAAAATTCCTATTAATTCAAAGTGTTTAAAAGTCCCAGTTAAACAGCTGACGTTTTGATGCAGGTCTTGGGAACAAGAGCACATGTATAGCAGAGGTCCTCCTCAGCACAACTGTGTCTCCCTTTATCTCTTGCAGTAAATAATAGAAGTTAAAACAAAAAATCCCTTTTCAGTGTTCTTCAAAACTCTGCCATCCTTGGAGAAATTATTCAGAAGCATCAACTAATGAGCGTTGTCAAATGCTGAGCTGCTCTTCCTTGATCTCATGGTGAATCATTCATTTTGCTGGCAGGTTCAGAAAGGCCTCAGTTCAAAAAAGCCTCACAAATCTTATATTGCCTCAGCTGAAGGCCATGTTCTGCCACTTCTCAGCATCGCTGGTGCCAGCTGCACCACGGGTAAAGCTGTTCGTTAAAGATTTCTCTTGAGTATTTACAAGATAATCAGATGAGAAAAACTTCCATTGCCACTAGTAAATCTTCTTATGCTCGTTTTTGGAGTAATGTTTTCTGGGTGGTCTGTTTTAGTTCAAATAATGAATGCTAAAGGATTGTGAAAAGTCCCAACATAAGAATTTTTTATGTTGGCAGGTCCTTTTTGCACTGCCATCTTTTTTTCATGACTGGACTAGTTCAGACTAGTTCTTCATTCAAGAAGAATTTCTTATCCAGAGTGACACTATATGCCAAATGTGAAAAAGGGCAGGGCAGCTGGGAATGGGCTCATTTTTATAGTTTTTTTAAAAGGAAACAAGGAGTGGCAGTCAATGCTGCACTTTTTCTTTTACATTAAATAAAGAAAAAGTCATGAACAAAATCCTAAGATGCATTTAAATTACAAAAATGCTGTTTAAGTAGTTCCTGAGATAGGAACTATGCAAAGTCCTATCTCTAATGGCAGAGCAGGGGCCTCAGGAGCTCCAGGAAGAAGGCAGGCATACAGCCTTTGAGCAAGCAGTGTTTAGGAGCAGTATTCCCTAACCACCTGCCAAAAACCTCCAAATATGACTAGGTCCTGTTCCTGGGGTGCTCTGCTTTTACACAGTACCCTGGACACAGGGTGTTCTTATGCATCATGCTGTTATGTAAAAGTCACACTGGATGCTAGCAAGGTGAGTAGCAATAAAAAAATAGTAGAGAAGTGCTTATCACACAAAATGACTCACTTGGGCAGTCCAGAAATAACTGCTGGAAGGATTTTAGGAGCATATTGCAATCAATAACATTCATATCCCAATTGGTAAAATTCATTATTACCGACTCCATGGTCAGAAGAAATGTAAACTTTCCATGCCTATATTTCTGTGGGTGAAAAAGGAGGCACACAATTTAGAATAAGC
The DNA here is from genome assembly GCA_020745775.1 of Theristicus caerulescens. Taxonomy (NCBI): domain Eukaryota; kingdom Metazoa; phylum Chordata; class Aves; order Pelecaniformes; family Threskiornithidae; genus Theristicus; species Theristicus caerulescens. Next base: position 112,379,077 of record CM036559.1, on the reverse strand, counting down.
ATAAGGAAAAGCATAGGTATGTGGGTATAAAAGCAGAAAGTCTGACGTGCAAAAATGAATTTCAGCTAGCACATGGGAAAAAAAGGCAGCAAGAAAGGTTTCTAGAAATATTCTAGAGGACAAAGAACAGTACAGTTCCTATGTAAGAGAGAGAGAGCAAGACAGACGTGGTGTAAAGAAGTCTAAAATATGTAATGTTTTATCCTGCTTAACTTTAGTGAGGAGATGGGAGCTCAGGAACAGTACAGGAAGAGAACATGTTAAAGAGAAGATAGGTGTACTCAAACTGGCAAGGCCTGATAATTAGTCCTGTATAATCTCTGAACCATTAGTGAGTCTCTGCAGTAACATGGAAGGATGCAAACATGGTTCTTCTCCTGAAAAAATCGGGAAGTTATAGATCAATTCCTTATAGCAGCTCCTGGAAAGGTTCTGAATTTATTTGTTAAATAAACAATAAGTGAGTTGCAGGAGGATCCTAAAGAGTTAAAATAGCCAACATAAGCATGCCAAGAACACGTTGTGTCAAATCAATCTCAATTCCTTCTCTGAGAGCATTTGATTTAGTGAATAAGAGGAAAGCAGTATACAGGATGCCTCTCTACTTTAGCCAGACTTATCCCACACAGGTCTCCTGCAAAGCTGAGGAAATAAGCCTAGAATTGTCAACCTAAACTGATTGATCAGCTGTTTGAAATGCTGCTTTCAAAAACTTCAGAGACTTTCAAAGGCATCAGCGGTTTGCTGGTTAGGTGTGGCTGCAAGTGTAGTCTTACAGGAGTGGGGAGGTGGAAAGCATTTTCCGCTAAGATCTTGGCTTGCAGTATAAAGAAGGAACGAATACATTTGCTGAAGACATTGCTAGCAGTTTGAAGGACATGATCAGAATGTCAAGTGACCTTAATAAATTAAGTAGATGATCCAAAATCAGCGAGATGATCAATACAGTTAAGGCCTGAATGTTACACTTATTGCTCAGAAGGTTAAATATAAAAAGCCGTGGGGCAGCAATACAGCAGAAAAGGAGAACGGATGTTGTGGAATGAGTCAGCAATGTGAAGGTGATGCAGAAACAACACATCTTATCCTGGGAAGCACTATCAGGCTGCTGTGAGGGAGACACAAGAGGCACCTACTCTGTTCAGTGAGACTTTGGTGGATCCTTGGGATCTGTCCCAGTACCCAAGGTAGAGTACACTGGAGCAATTGCGTTTTGGGAATGACTTAGACAAATTGAAGAGAATCTGGAAGAGATCAACAAAAATTAGAAAAAGGTATGACCTGTAAGGCTGAGGAGGATTTGGCATCAGTGTTCTAATATTGCCATGCATTCTTCTTTGTGGCAGTTGAGGGATTTTTTTTAAACTGTTATGCTACTGAAGCATTGGCAGAAGCTACCCAGGATAACATGGAACCATGTTCAATGCAAGACTGAAAGCAAGTAAAAAAAAAACCCTGCCAGGAATAGTTTATATATGTTAGATACAGGAGTTTGGATTATGCAGTTCCCTGAGGTCCCTTCCAATCATACTTTTCTGTCACTCTCTGAGCATCCAGCATCCAGTGAAACCCTCACCTGTGAAAATGAATATTCTCTTGAAGAAGGAAAAAACAGGTAGTCTGGTGATAAAAAAAAACAGCAAGAAACACTGTTTTCCAAAATTGATTACAAAGATACTGCTGTTTTGTCTGCTTTGTCCATCACATGGTTATGTCTACTCAGTGTAATCTATAGTAAACACACACTATATGGAAGAAGAGGAAAATGAAAAATGGCAGGGACATCTCATAATCACAAACAGGATGGGTTCCTCTGACATGTCTTCATTCCACGGAAAACTCCTGGCTCTTATATCAATGCTTAAGCTCCAGTGAAAACTAAAGTTTCAGTCCTTTTCTTCATGAATTTTGAATAAAACAGGCTGCACTATGCTTGATTTTAAATAGTGCATATTCAGATTTCCCTTTTCCAGACACCAAGTTTCACTGGATTTAAGGGAAAAAAATGTGACATTAGTAAATAGGATTGGGGACATTCAGAATTCATTGGTCTCATTATCCATCGAGGAAGGAGACATACCCAAACTGCTGAGCAAAAGGAGAGCTTTCTGCCCCCTTCTCCACATTGCAGCATTTTCCATTCGCAGCTTTGTTGCCTTTCTGCTTTGCTGTCTGGCAATGATGTCAACTGGTGTTTAGTAAAACAAGATGAAACTATGACATAGTGTCTATAATTTAATCACAAAGAAATGTGAAACATTAATGATTTGGAATTTCTAAACAAAATCTCAGAAACACCAATGGTGTTTAGGTTCATTTCAGATGTTCTGAACCTGTGAGACTTGGATGGGCTTAACTTTTTTTTTCCCTCAAGTGATTTGTAATGAGAACTGCTAAATTTCAAGAGCACCTAATTTATTCTCTGATCTTTATTGGAAGTTTTACCATATTTTGAATTGACTTATTAAAGTCTTTTTCTGGAAGTGTACATATACAGAAACTCCATGGTTGAAAAAAAAAAGAAAAAATTGTGGAACCTTTCAAAAATCAGTAGCTGCTTGTCATAGGATTTAACACAATGCCCTAACTAATATGCAGTGCAAGCCAGAAACTGTATTCTAGAAATTCAAATGTCCAATAAAACCATCAGTGGGCACTTAAACCAGTGTCACTTCTCTTGCCCATGGTAAGAGACTGCTGTGGCTAGATTTCTCAGCTGGATAGCATATTTTCATTTCTCATGCCTTATTCAGGATCTTAAAAAAGATTGAAATTAGAGCTATAGAAAATTGCTTAAGGGAATTGTAAGCTTAGCTTGTAAACTTCTGGCCATTCAATCTTCATTCTCCATTGTCAGCATGAAGATAGACATTAGTCCTTCTGAGTGGATACAAAAATATGTCAGCTATTGCAAACTGCTCTGAGAAAAGAAGAGCAAAACTGAATATCTGAACAGAAGTGTTGCCTCCAGAGTGAATTAATGTTACACTTTTCCTAGGCCATGATCTTGTTCTGGACACGTCTGACATGGAAAAGCTGTATTTAGGAGTGGAAGACCATATTCCATGTCTGTCCCATGATGTGGCAATTCAAGAGTAGTACACAATCTCCTATGAGAATAAGATATTAAGTTTGCAGAGCTCTTATGGAAAAAAAAAAGAAAGGTTCAAAGGCCACTTTATATTTTCCTCAACTTCTTTTTCTTTATTTCCTGCCATGAAATCTAGAGACTAGATTTTGGGAGAATAAGTGTTGGAGATTTCAGTGTACTGAAGACTCCTTTTATGTTTCTTGCAAACATTCCCTAGTAATAACTGACATATATGTTGAAAAACATTGATTCAGATAAGTATCTCTATTGAAGTCCACAGAAGTGCTTTTGACTGGGGAGATGGGAGTTGAAAAAAATCAGGCCATTGAGAATAGCAAAGTTAACCTTAACTGTTCGTAAAAGCCAAATGCAAAAATTTCCTTGGTGACTCCTAGCCACGAACAGTTGCATTTATATACATATACATATGTACCTTCCCGTACGTACATATGTATTTATAATTGCATCTATATAAAAGTCTGGTTTAGCTTTTATATGCAGTAATAGTCACGAATGCTGAAACCAGTGTTTGTCCTGATGTCCAGCTCTCTGAATTGTTTTCTGATATTTATATTGTGTGCCTAGAAACAAATTGCTTCCAAATATATGTCACAGAATGGTTGAGGCACCTATGGAGGTCATCTGGTCCAACTTCCCTGCTCAAGCAGGGCCACCTAGAGCTAGTTGCCAGGACCATGTCGAGATGGCTTTTCAATATCTCCGAGGAGGGAGACTACACAAGATATGCATGAAGATCATAGAATCATAGAACCATAGAATCATAGAATCATAGAATAGTTTGGGTTGGAAGGGACCTTTAAATTTCATCTAGTCCATCTCCCCTGCAATGGGCAGGGACATTTTCAACTTGATCAGGTTGCTCAGAGCCCCGTCCAACCTGACCTTGAACCTTTTCAGGGATGAGGCATCTACCACCTCTCTAGGCAACCTGTTCCAGTGTTTCACCACCCTCATTGTAAAAAATTTCTTCCTTATATCTAGCCTAAATCTACCCTCTTTTAGTTTAAAACCATTATGCCTTGTCCTGTCACAACAAGCCCTGCTAAAAAGTTTGTCCCCATCTTTCTTATAAGCCCCCTTTAAGTACTGAAAGGCTGCAATAAGGTCTCCCCAGAGCAACAGATATAGCAACAGATCTAACAGCAGTAGGAGCTTGACTTCTGTGCATGTCTTAGAAGGCAACTAAGTAAGACATATACACAACACCCATTGAAAAGCATAGATACATTTAGTTTTCCCTTAGTTTTCCTTTTTCATGTTTTTTCTGGCGAATCCTTTCTTTGATCGTAGTTTTGTTATACAGTCACTCCTATCAATCTTTGTGTCAGTTATGCATGCTATATATATTATTTTATTCCCTCATGGTTTTCAGTTGAAAAACCCTAGACCCTTTGGCTTCTCCTGGAAACTCATTGCCTTTCACTCACTCATGAGGAACTTAACTAAGACCAATATTTATTTTTATATTCAACTTTCCAACTCACCATTGACTTAACTGGCACCTTGGCTGTTGTAATAGATTAGCTAGTGTAAGTAGTGTTCACCTACTAGATCTTCAAAGCTTAGTACCTTAATAGATGTCCTATTATAAAAAAATTATTTCTCTTCCTGGATGGGTATCTAGAAGGAAAGAATGCAGGGAGGAAAACTGAAAGGAGGAATGGAAGGAGAAAATGAAGGTAGAAATGATTCAAGCTGTTTCATTGCAAAGCTTCACCTCTACAGTTTCTGGTTCCTCTTCTGAGCAGCAGCAAGAGAATGACAAAATGGAGGGAAATAAAAGGTGATAATATAGTCAATTGCCATGTTATGTTATCGCATTCCATAAGGGCAAATAGGAAATGGGTTACACCCAGATAAAATATAAGTGTATGAGATAGGGAATGTTTCCAGAAGGAAACACTGGCTTGTGAGGCTAATGAAAGTGAAGTATTTTTGAACCTCCTGCACTGAGGTAGACTAACATAGCTCAGCTTAAGTTGGTGAGGATCTGGCCCACATTCCCTATTATTCTTTAGGATTTACAGTACATGCTAATAAAAGAAATGATCTGTTATAGCACATACACAAGCATGTCATGCATTGGGCATGTGTGACAGAAAAAATAAGTTCATTCATTCTTGTATTTGTATCTGAGGTCAATGTCGATTACCATTCTCAAAAATGTCATTTATGTCTCGTAAAGATCTAGATATGTATTTAACTTGCATTTTTGTGGCTAGTATGATAAATATAATAGCCTGAATAATTGGTCTTTATTTATGTATTTGGATTTAACTACAGAAAACCTATATGCCTGTAATATGAAGAAAATGAGTAGTTCTGTGAGCAGAGAACCAAGACAACCTGATTTCCTATGGTTTTCTCTCAGAGAGACAGCAGTCATCCTACTGGATATGCAAAGGCTGCTGTGTTTCTGGGCTGAGCTGCACAGCATGGTGGCACTCTGACTCCTACATCCTGGTGACACACAGAATGGACTGGCCAGTTGCTCCACAGCTTTCCCCAGAAAGGGAGCCAGAATGTGAGGGTTGGGTGAGGGGTTCACTCCAGCAAGTCCCACAACTGGATGGACAAGCAGCAGGACCCCAGCTTACACCATTGTGGTCCAGCAAGAGGATCTGGGTGTATATGTAGTTACTTGTCTAAAGACCTTGATGTTTAATAAGGTATGTGTTTTTACTACTGCCTTTCCTCCTGTAAAGGCAATAAGAAGATCTCTCTCCTCTATCCGGAACCTTTATTTGTGTGGAGTGTGTTAAGATTTAACAGTTGTGAATTATCTCTCAAATTTGACTGAAATTGTCCATCTGTGTAAAATTGCTTTAGATATCTATGTCAGAGGGATAGAAAAACATGTTTGCCAGATGGGGCCTGCATTTGGAGATTTCTGGTCAAAGCCAAGATCTTAAACTTCACTCAGAACAGAATACAAAGCTGATCCACTCAGCAATGTTAATGTGCTTAAAACACAAATGCAAGAAAAAACCGTCATCCTCAACAGACTCCCTTGTTCCAGCATCTACATTAAAGATTTGCATTACATGAATGTCAGTCTTGCATTGGAAAGACAGAGAGAGAACGAATTTCAAACTTGCAGTAGTCCTGAATGTGCCTGCATCTCCCACAGAAGCAAGTGGGGAGAAACGAAGTATTAGTCTGTATTTGTTAAGATTAGATCTAAAGGTGCATTTTGGCCATGGAGTGACAGTTCTTCTCACATAACTTCAGGTATGTAGAAGATAATGGTCTAATCTGAGGTAATTATCTAGGCAAACTCTGCACTTCAGAGACATGCGTGGAAATGGGCACCTTCAAAGGACCACTTTTCCTGTCTGCATGGTACTCATTTCAGGTTGGCAGGAATCACCTGCTGGAGATGCTGGTTTCTGTGTAATTCAAGTAATCACTGAAAACCTTGAAGATGGGGTTTAGGTGTATTTGAAGAATGACTGTCACTGACCACATTTAGTCTGCTGAAGATGAATACAGGAATTTACAGTATGAACAGGAGATGAAATACATGAGTATTCCATTGCGTAATCTTTCAGATAACATCTGGTCCTCAGAAGAAGAGGAACATCATGTTCTAGGCACAGTCTAGGCTACACAACCTTCTCTGTAGAAGTGCAAAGGCAAGCTCAGAAAGGGCAGTGTGTCATGCACCTCGTTTGAAAAAAATTGTGCTTGAGAGGAAGTGTCTTGAATGTGGCAAACTGCTTCACCTGAAGTGGACTGCTGAACCAGCCAGCTAACAAGATGGAGTTCTGTATCCATTGGTCAGATACTGGTGGAGATGGTTATCTAGCCCATGTCACACGAACAGGGGTTGTGTATTATAGTGGGATGATGTTTAAAGTGCTATATCCTGCAAAGCAGCTCAACACCCAGGTGCTGTGGATTTACTAGAGTTTATTATTCACATTCCATTAAAGGACATCTGTGAAGTAACATAGTGCCTGGCATTTGGAATATAAGTGAACATACAGTTGCATTAAGCTCTTTAAAAAGAAATTAATAATAATGATATTCTGTCCTGACAGTTTACTGCTAGGTTGAAAATAAAAGTGCAACAAGAATTGTTTTGCAAAAAAATGATTGTATTTTATAACTGAAGTGGAAATTCCAATAAAAACTGTACAAAGAATGTGCAGAAAAATAATGGGAAGCAGGAGAGAAGATAGAAGATACTTGCATGAAATAGGATGAGACCTCTGAGGACAGGAATAGGAATAAAATGGAAATGAACATCCTGGGAAAAAAAACAAGCTGCACTACTTTTGGTAAAGGAATTCCTGTCGTCCCAGGATATAAAAAACATGGCTTAAGAGGGTCTCTCTGACAGTCTCCACACAAGAACTATTTTCATTGGGAACTTTCTTTTTGGCAACAGCAGTCCCCTTGAAAGTACAAGGATTTGCCCTGGGAGTCCACAGGCTTCTCAGCCTGACAGATTGACAGCTCCAAAGAGGAGGATGGGATAGTGTTTATAATGGGACATAGTGGAATGCAGCTCTATCCAAAAATGCTATGGATTTACACGCATTTAATATCCACATTCCATTAAGTGACATCTAAAACCCAGGGAGAGACTTTACTTAAAAAGAAAAGAGACACTGGATGATTCAGAGGCTTAGTAATGGAATACAGAGCCATTCACCTCTAGGTCAACCGTCTGAGTTCAGCTCAAGTTATTATTGACCAAACATTTATACTAACTGCAGGCTGTGTGGAATATCAATGGCTTTATGGCTCTGCTAGATATATTATTTGTCCATGTCTGAGGTGTCCATGTGGCAAAAATCACCTCAGACTCCCTTTCTAGTCAGGGAAAAACAGGTACTTTTAAGGCATAAATCATCTGGAAGATGTCTTCTTTAGGATGAGATTAATTGCAGCCTAGAAGTATCTATTTCTCTCTGTTGACTACAAAGGGAGCACAGGGTGACTTGCTCCTATGTAGATGTTTATACTGCAGGAGTCTAAATTTGGATAAGATGAATACCATACTAAGTGACTTCTCTATAGTCACCCAGAGGGCTGCGGTAGGTCAGCAACTGAGCATGGGTATCATGGATTCACCCCCAGAGAGAAATGCCAGCATATACCTGCCTTTGGTCACCTGAATCTTACCCTTACTGTGTCTCAGTATCTTCTGGGAAATAAGCAGAAACCTTGCTTACTCCTTATGGGTGAGATGAACCAATCTAGGAGGAGGTACACTTTGCTACTAACAATGCCCTTTTTCTTAATATCTGTCAGCAAAATTTGTTAGTGGTAGTATGTGTGGTCTCCAGAAAGGCTGTGTGCTGGGACATGTGTCCCTGAATTTCCATTGTGTCTTTTCCTTTGCTTAGGAACATGCGTTCAGTTGGGGGCTCTCTGCTGTTCTACCAGACTTTTCTGCCTGGAAAATGTCAAAATCCATTAAGTTGGCACTTCCAGTTTTAATCTGTGAATGGGCAAATTACTTCCTCTTGCAGATTTTTTACAAGCCTTTGTTGAGTGACTGAAATAAGAGCAGGTTGTGTAAGCCTCTGCTAAGACATTTAATAATATTAGTACTAAATAGTAACAATAGCATCATTCTCAAGGAAGTGCATGCAGTGGCAGGTTAAGACAGTATGCAGAACATGACATGCGTGAATCAGCCATCTTTCTCTGCCCTTGAAACATTGGCTCCATAGTAAGTGATAACAAAACCAGAGGAAAGTCTTCCGCAGGTAAGCTGTACATTCATTTGTTTTAAAATCTTTCATAGTGTATTGGCTGCTATATGATCCATATTAGGTTGTGAGATGTTAAATATAGCCTGTTTCTGAAAGTTCTGGTTAATGTTTGGCAGATGCTTTCTTCAGCGATACCAGTGGTGTCTTGCCTCTTACACAGCAAAACGTTTGTCCACTTGTCTTTGCATCAGCTGGTACATGCAGATGACTGGACAGACTCTGCTTTTGGCATGTGCTCTGTCATAAAGCATCTTTTATTAAGATGGCTACAGAAGGCTGCCCAGATGTGTCTGTGTGCTGGATGGAAAATAACTTCTAGGTGTAGACTAAGACACCCTTCCAGTCTCAAGCTATTGTGGCCCTCCCATGACTCATTTAAGCCCTTTGTTGTGCATCGGAGCATATGCAGCTTCTCAAGTAACTTTGACAATTATGGTAGATCTTTGTATTCCAGAATAGACCTTGCAGTTTATGTTAAGCATTGCTTGCCTGCTGTGAGATCTTTCTATTCTATCACATCCATCTTTCATCTCTGCCTTAAAGCCTATAAGAATGAGTTGCAATAATAGAAGCAAGCACCCCTTCACCCAGTTAAATTTATATTATTTACTAATTTACAGATACCTGTCTCTTCCCCTGTCCCAGGACAATCAGATAGTGCTTTTATTCTTACACTCAGCCAGGACAACACTGTTAGAGCTGTAGAGACAGTTCATAGGTCTTTGTTCTGACCAAAATCTTTGGGCATTGTGGTTTTATCATACTTACAGCAATAAGTTAATGTAAATCACACAATAAAACCAGAGAACTGAAGTCAGAGGAAGATGCCTATGAATATAATGAATTTGGCATTAGCCACAGGTACAAAGGGCAAACTCTTCTGCACTGCTGACTGCTTTCCTTAAGCAGCCTCTGGCTCTGTCCCTCGCCCACAGCCCCATGTCTTGCAGCTGCAGGAAGAGCTGCCCAACAAAATGGAGAGCTCTCACATTGCACTAATTGCTTTGTATTAAGGCTTTACTGTGCACAACGGTGTGTCTACATTAGCATTTCAGCTCAGACCAGAAGTGAGCTGTTGAATTCACCCTTCTGACTGTCCCCATTTACTGTTCTGATTGTTCCCTTTCAGCATGTTTTGCTTAATATTGCTGAGCAGTCCTGACTTGTTTTGGGTGAAACTAAACCAGAACCTGTGCTCCAAATGTCCTTCAGCTGCAGGTAGGCATTTACTTCATGGAACCAGACCAGAAGTGATCTGAAGTAAAGGCACTATGATATGGCTGCTATGTCCTCAACAACTGTTTTCCTCTACAGATCCTCTCCTATTGGTCCTCATGACTTGCTAAAGTAGACATATCCTAAATGTTCTTCTGTGCTTTTGAGAGTGAGGAAAGTGACTGTGCAGCTAGTATGCTCTAAGAGCTCCATGTGGGAGGCCAGCACAGGGTAGCTGTGGCCTCAGTGCAGCTAGCACTGCATGACTGCACTCAGGCTACCATGGCACTGCAGTTGAGGACGTTGTCCAAATCTGGAGCAATTTCAGTTACTATTTCTGTCTTACCTGCATTCCAATTTGCTGTAGATAATGCTAGTGCTCATTATGCGCTACTGCAGTGGCAGATTTTGCTTTGAGCTAAATAAGCAAAGGCCATACCATGTTCAGTTCGTCTTACAACTATGCTACAGCAATACTGTAGTACTATGTCTGTCTATTGTACATATACTGCAATATGTCTAGTAGATCATATTTTAAATTAAGTAATGCTATACTATCTTAGCTTACGCTTTTCACAGTGGTATACATTCAATTTAAGTTTAGCTAGGTAAAAATGCCATCTCTAATCTAAGCTGTTATAAGTGCTCTACAGAGACACAAAGGACATCTTGGGATGCCAGCTCCAGGATATACATCTAAGGACAGTGTTTAAGGTACATAGAATCAGTCATCCTTTGGCTATTGGGTGAGTACAGGTAACTGGTCTAGGCAAAAGCCTTAACTTTCAGATGGCTAATGTAGTTTACATGACTCCATGCATAGCCTCTAATGAGGCAAATCTTCCAGTGAACTGAAGAAGAACAGAAGGCTGTCAACTCAGTCTCTTGAGGACAGCAACAATAAATACAACGAGCAAAATAGATTCAAAACAAATACATCTCATGAGTCAAGTCAACCAAACCCTTTCCTTTTCCAATAAAAACAAAATTATGAGGTGATGAAGCTATATTTGATGGTGGCTTTAGTAAAGCATCTGTCAGACTGTCTCATAGAAAGAAAAAGTGTGCTGCATTGAAAATTCTATGAAAAGGTCTTTGCTAAAGGTGATGATAAACAGTAATGCTTGGTATTGGAAAGGAGTCTGTGGAATCTGGAAGAAGAGTGAAGAACACATTAAGAATATGGAAGAAGACTCAGTTTAAGTCAGGCTCTGAGTATACCTCACTTAACATGTCTGGCTGTATTTTGACACTTACATTTCTTTATTTCCTGGTTTCTTTTCCACCCCACCCCCCACCTCCACCAGTACCTGCTTCTTTTAATCAGAACAGACCTATCATATCACCTAGGTAGGCACTATGTCCCTCTACCAGGCCTCCTGTGCCTTTGCATCCAATATGAGCAGATTTTATCAAGAAGTGATGTACAGGTTGGAAGGCATTTCTAAAGGAATGAAATGATCAGGAGGATGAAGGGGATGAGTTCTGAGACAGAATGGGAGTCTTATTCTGTGGGTTGTTTTCAAACAAGGCTGAAATCCACTGCAGTCAATATTACATTGAGATCAAAACAGACATTTGTAAATGCTTTCCTTTTTGTGAAGCCTTGAAAAAAATCCAAGTTATTAGAAGGGGTGGTAAAGAAAATGAAGCTTACTTTTAGTATCCATAGTTCAGGTCACACCCCTCTTTTCTTCTTTTTTCTAGAGGGTTGTGTGGTTGGTTTTTTTTTTTTAATTGCTCCCTTATTGATTTCCATTAGCTTTACTAGCATGGCAAATCTGAGTCTTCTGGTCCAAATGACCTATATCCGTTTACCATCAATACTGTTCCAACTTCAGGCTTCCTGACACCGCTTTAATGTGAATTCCAGACATTAGCACAGCACTGCAACATTGATCTGACTGATGCTTAGTAATACACAAAGTGAACATACACAGATGTTGACCAATCTTTTCTTTAAACCCCTCAGTTATTTTCCTTGTCAAGATAAAATATTGTAATGTAGAGTGTATTTTTCAGAAGAGTGGGTGCATTTAGTAAATTCCCCATTTATTTTAAAAACAATTTTTTAACCCCTGTTTGGGAAAGTAGTTAAGCACATGCTTAAGTTATGTTGACTGAAATTTAAAGCCATGCCATCACATGTCTGGTGGAGCTCTTTCTTGCTAAATACCCACCAACCTGAGACAGTCAATACCAATACACTGGGTGTCTGTGGTCTCTAACATCTTTGGTTAAGTGCACGGCTATGTTTTTACTCCCTTGACCTCTTGTTACTCTTCTTGAACTCAAGCTCCCTGTCTGCTCCTCCTTCCTAGCTATGGGGACGTACAAATCAGCTGTCCTAGGTTAATAGGAGAAGTGATATCTGACCTTTCCCTTCATCTCCTCAGCTCTCAGCAACTTAAGCATGAACCTTTCCAAGATTTTAGTCATGTGGGCTGAATTAGTCCTACCTTACTGTTGAAATATTCACATCTCTTTACCTTCTATCCAAAGTGCTGTTTGTGGCAATCTGAGACTTAGGTTTTTTTCTTTGTTTTGTTTCTTTCCCCTCCTTCCTGTGAATGTCTTGAAAGTATTGCTACATCACCATTTTTTTTTGACTGACAGCAAAGTTGCCAAAGTAATAATTTGTTTTTACTTGACCTGGTGGACCTCTGTAACAAGCACGTTCAACAAATAGTGGACTTCACACAGCACTCTTAAAAAGACACAATGTCTTCAAAATGGCAACCTGAATTCATTAGTTGCATGGATATTGTCCAAATAATCACCTATTTTTAATAATGCTTGAAATCAAGGCTCTTTAACTGGATCATATCCTCATCTGGAGTAATACCAGTCCAGATGTACCAACTGTGGGCATCTTTCATGTCTACATTACACTGTAACCCTCATGGGACATAAACTTCAAATATATTATATGAATGCATTTAAAAGTGCCTTATACATACTAATTGTTAGATCTTCTTTGGACTGAGCTCCACTTCACACATCTGATCTTGTATACTTTTCTCACAGGCAGGTGGAAGACACTGTGGTCACACTGGTGGTATGAGAGGTACATGGGGACATGGAGAAGAGGATAATAAACATGGAAACTTGGCAACTTTGGGCATTATTGTTTGTTACAGTGGAGTGCACTGGTCTTAGAAGTAGTGTAAGAACGCAAATACCACTTAGCGTAAAATATTTGCTATCTGAATTTTGACTCATTCAGAAAATTAAACCTCACTTAACCAGTGCTTCTTACAGTACCAGGAAAATTTTATAGAAGTTCTTTAAGGGCTGGTCCTTTATACGACCAAGCCTTCCTTCCATTTCCCTACATGAAATATGAACTTCTTTCACACTTCATTAGCATAACATATTCTGGCCAGAGAAAAAAAGAGCTAGAACAGTACATAGTGAGAAAAAGTTAGAATTTCCTCAGTATGTGACTACATATTTTGTCAATAGCTCCACAGACAAAACTCCTATTTGCTTTCAATGAGATAGGGCTTTTATTCAACATTTTCAGCATATTTATTCAACATTTTCAGCATACAGCCATTGTGTTCCTTTGTCATTGCTGGCTGTTTCTGATGAAGAGGTAAGTTACTATACAGACCTGCCTGTGTGGTCTCTCAAAGTGCTAAGCTCTATTTTTTCTCATCCTTAGCTGATGAAAAGTCTTTCAACATTTCTGATAATTTGAGGAAAAGCCTGTCTTGTTCTTCCTCATACTTAGTGCACTGAAGTGAATAATATCTCCATTTTAATTTTTTTCTATCAAGTTGATTGCACAAGTTCTCCAAGCTGAGCTTTTTATCTCCAGTTGCCATCTCTTGTTTATAGTCTTTGACATTGTACTTAATAAAAATCTGCCATAGCCCTAAACATTGCGTTGTGTGATAGTTCTAGGAGAAGACTGTGGAGACGGTCTGAGTTAGTTTTGAACTGCTTTTCCCAGAGGCCTGTGCATTAGGTATACTTAGGTGTATATATGGCCATACTTTGCACATTTTCTGCTTGGAACTGGAAAACTGCTCCTCAAGAACTGTTGAAAGAAGGAAGTAATGCTATAAACTTGTGTTAGAGCCTTGGACTGCTTTTGCACCAAGTTACAGGAAATACTTGCTGCTTTGATCAAAATTACACGAATATCTGACCATTTATTTCTCTATATTTATTGGGGGTGAGATCATCCATCCAGGATAAATGTGTATTAAAGTGAGAGATAGCTTGAAATACAGCATTACTGAGGTAGAGAAGGTAGTTCCTGAGGGCTGGATAGCCAGCAAAGGAAGCACTGACAGCAATAGCAAGAAGGAAGGCAGTGATGCAGGAGATACAGAGTGTTTTTGGAAGACACAGAGAACAGGCTAGCAGGTAGTCATGGATGAGGATTGTAGCAGAGCTAGGGAAAATTTGGTGATAGCAATAGGCATTTGTGAAGAAAACTAACAAGTCAAAGATGACACCAAGAAGTAGAGCATGAAGAGCATTGAAGCCAGGCTGAGTAGAACAGCCACGCATGGGGGAAATAATGTATTTTCTTGGTAAACAAAGAAAGAGTTAGCATGATGGGTGAGATTAGACATAAAGACAAAATGGTAAAGTAGAGGGAAGAAGACTGAAAAGAACAAAGGATTAAAAAAACCCCAAATGTTAAAAATGAAAAATGGAGGTCATAAAATGCATTTAATTGACCTTTGCCTGTGAAGGGGAGTGCTAAACCACAGCAGACAGAGAGAAGTCAGATAGGAAGGAGTTAGCTAAGAGGACCTACTCAGATGCTCTGGGGATTGCTATTCTTCACTGAAGTGTACAAAGGGCAAAGGAAGTAATGGGGAAACCACCGTAACACAAAATGGGTCTGTGCTTTTCCCCTGTAGCCAACCTCTGCAGCAGCATCAGGGAAAAGATGTGTAAGAATGGTATGAAATTGCCCAAACAAGAATTTTTGCATGCTCACAGGATATTTTTTTTTCAGACAGTAACCCCTGGGCAGGTAAAAACTTTGGCAAAAGGGAATGCATTGTAATTCTGACTTCTCTTAATTAATGAAGAGGAAGATATGATACATCTAGAGCTGTAGGATGTAGATCCCTGATTATGCTATGATTCATCTTTAGTTGTTCCATCTCAAGATTATTTATCTCATTTCCTCAGGATTGTCTACTCTAAATTCAGCTGTTAACAGGACTGATTGTTCTGAGCAATAACAAAAGCTAGCAGACATTTTGCACTCAGAACACATTGCATATCTGTAGTTTAAAATTTGCTTTAGGAAAACTTGGTCCTATTTATAGTGAAATTCACACTGTTTCAAAGTTCTGCTTTCACATTTTAGTTTCCTAAGTCATGACACAACTATGGTTTATGATCCTGTCCTCTCTTGTAGATTGGGTGTATACACGGAACCTTGAGTGACCCAGAGTGAGGGAGAATCACCTTGAATCTGCTTGACTGAGCACATAATAATTTTGTTTCTTAATCCTAGTCTATGTAAGTTCTAGCACTTTAGGACTTGGTTATGTATAATTAAAGTTAGGAAGGGAAATTCACTACATTTCATTGCCATAATTTGTTTTTTTTTTTCTCTCTTCCTTCCTATTCTTTTTCATTTCCATACCACTATTTCCAAGGAATTTGAACACTTGGTAGAAAGTATTCCAGGTACAAGGAGATGCCGATTTGAGTCAATCATGTTCAAAACACTTTTACTGAACTTTCCCTGAATAGCTGAGCAGATTTTTCTGTATTCATGTGGTGACACATTTCTAAGAAACAATTTGTCACTTGTTTTTAGCTATTCTCAAGGCAGGGAGGGAAATAAATCGCTGTCAGCCCACTCCAGCAGTAAATGCTTCTGGTCAGTACAGTGAGAAGTAGCAATGCTGCACCCATTCACTGCAGTCTGGTCACAGCATGATCCTACACACCAGGACACACTATCTAGGTCCTGCTTATCTGACCCTAACGCTGAGAGAAGCCAGGCATGGATGCAGAGGACACCTGCTGTTCTGCACACCCATGTGTCACAGGTCACCATTTAGTCCTCACCCCAGCACTGGCCATAAAACAGCAACTGAACAGTATAAGCTTATTGTAAGAAAGTCCTAAACAGTATCTTTTGCCTTTTCTTATTCCAGGTTCAAAAGAAGGCTCATCTCAATTCCAAGAGCATAAAAGAGTCAAGTGATGGCTGTGGTGGAGATTGCAATTTTTGGAAATTGTAAAAGCTGGAATGCTGTTTTTGGAAAGAAAGAGAGAGGGAGGTTTCCACAATAACAACATGGCATTTAACTTAATTAGTCAATGAGAGAAAGATATAAAACCTCTCAAAGGAAACATGCAAATAAAGAAAACTTCTCTAAATCATTAAGGTTTCACAGATAGAAAAAGGATTCTTGCATGGGAAGGGGCAGTGCCACAAATTAAATCTTTCCAAATTCTGTATTCAAGATCTTGGCAGAGCTGCTGTCATTTGCAGCACGTGTGTGCATACCAAGGGACAGGCCCTGAAAGCAGCAGCAGGGCATGGCTGCAGATCATGTTCTTGCTCTTTGAGGCACTCCAAGTCACAGCAAGTGGTATGAAATGGACCTAGCTGCTCCCTGAGTGCTGCTGCCGGAGATGGTTGGGGTCATGGGGAGTTACAATATGTCCCTCGGGGGGCTGTAGACACACGCATGCTTTCTGTGGTCTCTGGGAACATCCCTGAGGAATTCACCTTTGGGGAATAGTCCTTTAGTGGGAACAATTCATCAGTGCTGCCAGCTCAGGACTGTGCCTAACAGCACTTTCAAAACCAGTTAATAACTGTTAGACAGCCTTCAGCAGCCAAAGAGATATTTTGGAGAGAAACACATGCAAATGCACACACTTAAATTTCTTTAGAATACAAAAATACCACATAGGACAGGTTTAGCATCTTAGATGGTTATCAAGCAAGAGCTAATTCTTTCACCAAAACAGCTAAATAAAGACTTCAGTATGTGCAGTGTTATTGATGATTCAGTGAGAGACTGAGCCTTTGAAGTCTGTCACCAGCTTTGAATCCTGAGAAGTCTGTTTCTGTCCATGTCACCGCCACCCACATGTGTCTATGTGTCTGTGTCTGTCTGTGGTTTTGCTTTAAATTGTCAGTTTTCCTCACGGCAATCAATGCATCATCGTCAGGACTCTGCAGTGAACAGCATGGAGAGCTATGAATAGCCATACCCCGGGGAGCTGCGCACTGAGTGTCGCTGAAGGGAGCAGGGACATCTGCACTCTTGCATTGCAACTAGCCCTATAAATGGAAAGGGATTTGCAATCGAGAAAGCCAGTTTACAGAACCAATGCGCTAGGCACTTGGGCTGTGTTTGTGTCCTCAGTGAGCAGCATTTCGGCATTGCTGCACTGTAGAGAAAAGCCTGAGTATGCCAGCAGGAATAATAACTGATCATTGGTATCAGCAAATAACATCTCGTATTCTGCATCTTTTTCTCACAGACCTTCAAGAAAGGCAAATCTACTTATGTTCATTTTGCAGACAAAGAACTGAGCTTTAACTATTTCAGTGGTTGCACGCAGCATCTTTCAATCTTTTTTAAGATAATACAAAATTTGTGTGAAATATAAAATAAACATACTTAAGTAGTTCCATGCTGATTTGTTAAGTGCTATTTTAACCCTTAAGAGACCTTAAAAACATTTATGAAGAGAACAATACATTGAGATGTTAATATGCAGATATGTTACAGGCTAATTTTTGTCTTGTTACAAGATATAGTTAGTTTTATTTGTCATATTGTTGTAATTCTAATTTGCTAGAGCCATGAAATACTATTTGCATTGGAAATCTTATCCTACTGAACTTTGTAAAGCTAACGAAGCCACAAACTCATTTAGGAGGATGGAAAAAGCCACTCTTCACGCTGATTGTTAGGTTCTTCTAACTGAAAGCATAGAATTTGAGGGTGTGAAAACCAAATACACTTCCAGATTACTGAGTAGGAAACCTGGGGTGGGTTTTAGGCCAACTAATGTCATTGCTTCATTATCATACGTATTTTAGTTAGCTGATGAACCTGTGTTTAAGCGCTTGATTCTGCAAAGACGTTTTCCCTCTGGAGGCTTTCAAGGGCCTGTGTCTTTCTCTACATGGGTAGGACTAGGAGCCCAGAACATGTGTGATTTAAGTGTCCAGGTTGGTGCTAATCTCCACTCACCATAACTAATGCTTTCACAACGATACACAAGGTGGAAACTAGGATGGTAGATGACTATGTTGGTCTCAAAGGAAAGTACTACAAAAGACTCTTATGAGAGCATCTCTGAGATTTGACTCAGACGATGAGTACATCGTCTGAGTCAAATATGATAACACAGTCCTCAGGAATTAGGGGTGACTTATTCTTCAGAGTCCATTCTAATGCAGTACCTAATGTCTGTTGCCTACTGGGGCTGGTCAGCAGTTTTCCTGATTGTTTCTGGCCTACTTCAAGTTACACCAGGTGAAATGCTGGGGGAGATCTCTTAAGACATTTCAGTTCACTCAGGAGGAACTGAAAACTACAGACAAAAGCAGGTCCTTCACAAGTGAAGGCTGTAAAAGGAGGGTCCCTTATTTAGAGATCATAGACACAGAATTCACCTAAATGTAAAAGTACCATTACATGACACCAGTGTGGCTGGATAATGTGAATGGATCAGTTTTTTCATCATGAGAATTGCTCCTTTTTAATACTTTTTCACTGGGTTCAGATAATTTTTTAGCTCCTTATAAATGTAAGGACTTGCAAGCATTGAGGTACTGGAATAATTTAGTTTTAGCTGCTATTGCAGTATTATGCAAAAGGTCATCTTTTATTATAGTAAAAACTGAAGAAGACACCCTGACTCCTTTCCAAATAAGACAATTTCCAAAAAATCCCACAATCTAAGGCACTGTCCTACATGCAGCATTTAGGTATTTTTGTTTTCTTTTGGGCATTCACGATAAGGGACATCAGGATGAGAGCAGGATCTTTGTTTCTTAAGTGTTCATCTGTTCCTGCCACTTACTGGATTTGTTGTGCAGTCTCATAACAAAGCTTAAATTAAGCCCCCAGAAAGCTATTTATACATCATCACTTGGCTAAGAACTACGTCCTGTCTTGGTTTTCTTACCCCAAATCTACCAGGTTTCCTACAAATAGGTTCAGTGTCTTAGAAAAGCGAGCACTGGGGTACTTTTTATCCTCTGAAAGGCATTGTGTGCAGTCATTCCTGTTCACACAGAGAAACAGCAACACTCATGTTAAGGTGTTACCTAATCATTGGTCTTTTTAAGGCAATTTGTATTGTACAGCTGTAAATGATGGTGTCACTAGCCAGAAAGCGCCAGAACAGGGAATGCTCAAAAAAGTCAAGGATCTGGGTATAGGTGCTGGTGGGTGTCACCAGTGGCCTCTTCTCTGGACAGAGCAGTCCCATAAACAGAGAAGGTATGAGCTATTGATTCAGCAAGTTTTCATATGAACTTTGGGGTTGATGGATAAGGCATTAACCATTAGCCTTGCTATGAATGACTTCTCCTACTGGAGAGAAACAGAGGAAGATCATGGAAAATGCAACCTCAGAGAGTCTGTTCCCTACATTTGGCAGCAGGTCCAGGTTCACCTGCGTGTCCTGGCTGCTTTGCCTGAGGCCCATGGTACCAAATGGTGGTTGCATGGCAGCTTGAATTCCTCTTAACTCATGCTGCCATGGCCCCCAGATGCCTGAGGCTGCTTCCTCTAACACGATCACATCTCTGGCCGTGTGGCCCAGTTCACTCCTTCTCAATGTCATGGTGCTTAACAGTTCCTGACCAGATTTGGCTGAGGCAGCTCAACCACATCCTCATCTTCAGCCTAAAATGCATCAGCAGAGTGACGCAAGGCAGCTAGACCCTCCAAAGTACATAATGGTATCACAGTAACCACTGTAGAAACAGAATTGAGGGGATGTTGATGGCTTAACTAATCCTTTTATCTTACATCCCTGATGAACCACTCACTAAAAGTCTAAATTTTCTGTATAGCCAAAGGAGTGTGCTTGGTGCCACAGGCAGCTACCTCAGGCAACAGCTCCGCAAGTATAATTCACAGAGCCCTTCTCCACAGGGATTTTTCAATATGTCCTGAAGATTTTTCCACAGAATGAGTCAATAATATCCATTCCCATTTTAATTTTTATTGGACAAAATTTGTCCTTAGAGTTCTTGGGCATGCATATTTCCACTTCAAAATAAAATACTACTACTTTAAAAGATTGAAAATAATGTACTCCTTGTAAAGCATATGTTTTACTATTGAGTAACATCTCTTTTTACCTGTTAGGAAAACCTGCAGTAAAAACTTGCAGTAGATCTAATGCCTATCTGAAAAGACAGTATCTCAGCTAGTCACAAGCCTACAGTTTATCAACATTAAAAAAATAAAACAAAACATGGCTTCTTTAAGTTTCCTGAATACAGTGCAAGTGAGTACTTGGAAAGATCATAAATCTCTCAAGGTCACTGCTGGGATTTACTCATGAAATATCTCCTGCTTGTGAGGATGCTCAGGTACTGTAGTGTAGAGCAGAATCTGAGATAATAACCAAGAGAGAGAGTGAATATGATGCAGATGGTGACAAGCTGTCCCCCGTTTTAACAGGAAGCAGGTACTTCCCATTTAGTCAGAGTGGAGGTCCAGAGACCTCCAAAGTACTCTGCATGCCATGGGCCTGCTCCTCAGTTTTTGTCGCAGCGTGACTGAAGAAAAACTGATTTGGACCTGTGCCTGGTACTTCGCTAGCCAGAGAGATGCTGGGGAAGAAGTGGCAATCAGCCAGCTTCTCCAGCTCAGTATCACATGCAAATTCACTTGTAATGGGAAACCCAGAAATTCCACTTTATAGTTGTATTTATTCATTCACTGTTAAACATTCTTAATTCTCATGCCTTTTTTTTTTTTTTTTTTCTGAGATAGCTTTCAGGAGAAGCCATAGTCTTTACCCCATTTTGTGCTAAATCACCTTGTCCAGAAGTGTTTGCAATCTTTTGCATAGCACTCAGCTTAACAAGCCCTTATGTAAGGGCAGATAAATTTTAAGTGTTCACATAGCAGCTATGAAACCCTGAGACATCCAAAAGCTGTGGGAGGCCCTTTCTGACAACACAGAAGATGGAAAGGCCCAGGAAGAGAAGCTGCTTTCTCTACTAGACTACACTGAGGTTCTCACAGGGTCACAGGATAGCTCAGGCTGGGAGGGAGCTCAGGAGGTCTCTGATGCAACCTCCCACTCACAGCAGGTCAGCTCTGAGGTCAGACCAGGCTGCTTAGGGCTTCATCCAGTTAAGGCTCAAAGACCTCCAAGGATGGAGACTCCATCACCTCTCTGGGCAATCTGTGCCTCTGCCTGACTGTCCTCATGTGGAAAAAGTTTCTTCTTATATCCCAGCTGAAACTCTCATGTTTCAACTCACGTCCATTGTGTCTCTTCTTCCCACCATGCACTGCTGTGAAAGCCCTGTCTCCATCACCCTGATGACCTCCCTGTAGGCACTGGGGACTGCTGTTAAGCCCCCTGAAGCCCTCTCTGCTCCAGGCTAAACAAGCTCAGCTCCCTTAGCCTCTCCTCGAGGAGCTCAGGGTGGAAACAAGGAGAGTGGGAAGGCAATGGTTGGTCTATGGGGCCGCTGTGCTGTCAGGGTCACTCCACGTTGTGCCCTAAAGCAGAAGAGAAGGAGGTCTGCTAAAAGGTTAGTACAATGGTCAGACCAACAAGCAACTTCTTGAAGTAGAACTTCACAAAGCAGAAGACCTACCTCTAGCAAGGAGCTGGAGGGAGATTTACAGTCACTTCATGCTTCTGTAAAATTGTTTTAATAAACCTGGAAGTTTATAAAGCATTTAGGAAAGTTAGAAAAAACAGTTCAGTGCAACAAAACCATACTGCTACAGCTAAAAATATATTTTTAAATGAATACTGCATTTTTAAATTAAGAAATTGGACAAAGTCCTACAGAACCCTGTTTCAGGTTTGGCATTAAGCCTGCAAAAATACTTATTATGGTCAGCCTCTGCTACTGAAACATTTATTACGGCTGGATGTAGGCAGGCTTGGTCAATGTGAAAGATGCTTCTAATCTCCTTTGCTCTCATGAGTATGTTTTTCACCATGTTCCAATTCAGTAGAGTCTGTCTCTCTGCAGAACAAGCTCCCCACCCCCACCCCATCAGATTTTATTACTTAACTCACAGATTTGTATGAAAGCTATTTTTGTTCCTAGCAGGGTGCAAGGAATGTTAAAAAGTCCTATTTCTTTTTTTCTTTTTTTTTAGATAATTACTATGCTGGTGTTGCTTGTCTGAATTTTATTTGGGATATGTTTAAATTTATAAGTTGATAAAAGCAAGTTTTCTGTTTGATCATTAAATGGTATGAAAATTGGTGAAGTAAGACCACAAAAAAAAATGGTAACATAAACATCTGATACTGCTGGAAAAAAAATGCCTTTGGAAAAACAAGAGTAAAAGAATATCTTATAATGATTTCCTCTGTGGGACTGGAGACTGAAATAGATCCTATAACCTCTTGTCATCATTTAGACAAGGTTCTAATTACTGTGTGCCATGTTGATTTATTATGCACTGTACTGGAGCTTGTGATGTAGTTCGTATTAAGAAGTATAGCTTTCCTTAATTGAAGAGAAGTACCTTTGGCTTAAAGAGTTAGTTGCTGCTTCATGAATGAAAGCTTGTATAGTCCTTTACTGCACGCTTCAGATCCCACTGCCTTGCTCAAAAGAAGTAAGTCAACTCGTAATAGTCTGTTTGAGATGTTGCTGGATACTGTGGATATACCTTTATGTTTTGAGAAACAGACACAAATGAAACAAAGCTATAGTATCTCCTCTAACTTCACCTAGAGCTTTCTATTTGTTTACAACACAAAATGAAATTTCTGCATATTCAAGTCTTTTTTTCTCTTGCACTGTCTTCTGTGTGACTTGTTTTGAGGGTAAGAAAAGGAACTAACTGTATATGTGCCTACTGTTACACTAATGGCTTTCCGTATTCCGCTCCTTTTTTATGTTGTTATACTGCAAGATGTTCGTAGCAGGAAATTATGTGCATCTCACAAAGACAGTGCTCCTGTGGGAACAGCTGGACATTACTTCAAGTCCAATACAAAGAACGTTCATCCAGTGTTGTTAGTTAAAAGAATAAGAAAGAACTACCGCAGTTCAAAACTAGCTTTAATACATCTTCCAGAATTAACCTCTTAAAAATGATCTGAAAAAAAGTAACAAGAAGGGTAACGATCTATTTAATGTGAAAAAATATTTACACTGATGGTTCTACTTAATATAGCTTATGGAATTGTATCTCTTCCAGCCCCTGTCCTTGCCCTTGGCTTTGGGGTCTCGGGACGAGCATGTGGTGCCACAAAGGCCACTGGGAGCATGAATGGTTACAGCAAGTGTCTCACTCAATCCGTGTGGCTGGAGTGTGCCTAGCGCAGATGGGAAGTTTGCAGAGTTTAGATATCCAACTCTAAACTCCTCACTGGATGTGTTTGAAGGAAGACTCATTTTTCAAAGTGTTGTAACTGTGACACATCTTAGCATCTGTTTCTATAGCAACAGCTAAAAGAAAAACTCCAACATAAACCCAGTGTACACAAAACAAAATGTTTACCTTTACTTTAGAAGGATGTTTCCTAATCCTTGCAAGGATATAGAGAAGGTGGAATACAAAAACCATCATATACTATAAAGCTCTGATGTGTAGAACACAAATTATTCCTTAAAAGTTGAATCGCTCTTGGTTCCAAATGATCTGTGTGAAAGCACAGTAATTATTAACACAGCACCTGTGTTTGAGTGAAAGGTAGCTTCTCTGAGATATGTTCTGAGTGCCAAAAAGAGTTGTGTATAAACCGAGAGTTTTATTTTGATTTTTTGCAACTTTCAGGCTCATGCAGCACATTATTTTGATTAGTCAGCTCATGTGATTGAGGGTAATTTTTTAGACTGATCCTGCCAGCTTTTCTTTTCCAATTAAAGCAGGCCCATTTAAGCTGGCTTTATAACCATTTGGAAGTTTCACGAATGAGTACACACATGTACATGCACACAGGTCCACACACAGTCCTCCATGGTTTCAGGAGCTATCTGATAGTAAATATCATTTATCTTCCCACATTGTCAGCCTTTAATTATCAAGGTTTCCTCAGGAACTTCAATTAAATATTTTTGAAATTTCATATATTTACTGATACACAATGATTTTTACATGCCTTTGTAGTTCATTTTATATTTCACTCTTGAATCTTGCATGTCAGCCATTTCTAATCACAATGCAAAACATCTGACCAATTTTAGCAGAGCTGATCAAGCAATCAATGTGAAACAACACAGGCAAGTTCACATCATCACTTCTTCCTTTTGTGAGCCTGAGATGGAAAGAGTTACTGAACAGCCCTGTGTTTTTCTAACAGGAAAGGAAGAAGGGACCTAAAAAAGATCTCTAAGTGACAGTGCAGGAGGGCATGATGTTGACTTGTTATGCTTCTAAGCAATGTAATTTAATACACGAGGAAGACGCCCTTAGTCTGGTTGTAACCATCAATATTTCTGACACAAATACAGACTTTACACAACAAAACAGTTTGCTCCCAATTTTAGATTAAAAAGCATTATCAAATAAAAGAGTGGGCTTAGCAATTACACAGCATCTAAAATCTTACATCAGAAATAGAAATAACCCAGATTCAGAAATAACTTGCAGGCACATCAGTCAATCAAATAAGGGTGCTACTGAAAAAAGATCTAAATATCTTAGTCACAACAAAGACGACTATTTTCAGAAAGGGCTCTGCAGATGCATATTCTGTTTGCAGCTGCAGCCCAGCCCTAAAGAGAGAGGTCGACCGGGTTTGGAGTGAATCCAGCGTGAGAATCTGAATGAGCTCTGCAGCCTAATCCTCCAGCTGAGTATGAGCAACTCAAGTCAGATCAAGATTTTAGTTCACTGCAGCCATCAAGGGAGTTCCAAGGTGCCTCGGCTGTACATCTGAGCCATAAATCAATTTCCGGTTGGGTCAGCAGAGCAAAAACATATGTTGTTTGTTTTCTTGCTGCCACTGTTCAGAGCACCTCTAAAGAAAAGACGTGTGATAATGCTTAAGGGTCAAATGGTGTAAAAGGCAATATTTTTAACCTATCAGCTGAATCATACAAGGTGATGCTTGAAGGCCTCTTAGGTGTATTCAATAGCTTTTGAATGCAGGTACTACAGCATGGGAAATGAGGAGGGTGAGAATCAGTGGACCAGTTCCTCACCTGGTATAAAATGGCATACATACACTGACCTGTGGTGTTTCAGATCAGCTGAAGAGCTGAATGGTAGTATCAGAGATTTAAAAAAAAAAAAGAAGTAAAGAAATATAGAACGTATGATTTAAAGGTTTAAATTTTGATGGTGATGGACCTACAGATAACCTCATGGAAGCTCTGCTCACATGGACTGACCTTATCAGCTGACTCCAGTGTCAGCTGGGTCTTTCCCAGGTGAAAACAATGATAACCCAATGGTGCGATTTTTTCATGGAGAGCAAATGCAGAGTGTTATAGGGCTCTTCCATGCACTGGAGAGAGAATAACAAGGCCAGGTAGGATGCTGAAGTCAGTTGAATTAAACCAGGAGTGAAACATGCAATTTTTTAAGGGGGAAGAAGATTAAATATAGGGTCACATTATCAAGGGGTATGGTGAATTCTCCATCTCCTGGTGTTTTCAAACTGAGCTGGAAACCTTGGTAGCTGTTGGACTTCCTGCAAGTGCATCTGAAATACCACAGTGTATGATTTAATGATTCCTTCTGGCCTTTGTCTCAGTGGGGTGTGAGTCTATGAACAGGGCAGTGGAGAATGACTTCCAGGAGCACATGACAGAAGGAACCTGGCTGCAGGCTATAGGCAACTCCTGTTATAAATAAAGACAATACCACCCTTAGTAAAGGGAATCTGAGGATGAGGGAAGTTGAGGACATACTGCAGGACTGATTTCTTCTACAGTTTGTAGAGTGAGAAACAGCTGAATGCAGGGTCCTTTCCCCTTGCTGCTTGGATGACGGTGTTATATTGCTTTGAGTCCTTTGCATCTCACTTTGTTTATGAAGGCTAACAGTTATGTCCTACGTGGGTTTGCTGTGTGAGCAAGTCTTTGCCTCAATTTAAGCATATCTTTTACACTCAGTGAAAAAAAAAAACATACTCTGCTTTCCTGAATTCCTTGGAGATTCAGTGGACTTTCAAGGAATTTATTACATCTTTCTTCACCTGATAAAACATCTGCTATTGTGAAGGATGTCTTTTCCCCGAAAAATGAATCCGGGTTAGCCCAACAGGAATGGAGCATTACTATGGCAGAGTCCTACATATGCTAGATGGATCTGGGTGGCCCGTTATCACAGGGATGCTCTGATTCCCTTGTGTGCCAGGCAGAATTGCTATCAGGATGATCTGTAGCTCTTACCTATGCATAAATACGGGCCATCCAATGCATTTTGATGAATTATTTGTTAACTACTAATCTGTGCACTTCTCCTCTACTGCTGTCTTCTTGGAGAAATTCTGATCTTTCCATTATACGTACATCCTACAGGTGTTCCTGGGATCACAGAACAGCCACAGGCAAAGCTCTTACTCACAGACCAGTATAATTTTATAATTTGGAAGAGTAGTAGGTGCACTTCTGCTGCATCCCATTGCATTTGAGGAAGAATTTAGTCTCCCCGAGGCTAAGGAATGACCTGGGGTTCCCTGCTGAGGAACTTGCTGCTGTTGGGTCACGGATTTAGGATGGTGTAGCCCAGCTGAGATCTCTGGTATGTAGGAAATATCGGACAAGATGTGGCTGCAATAGCAAAAAAGAGTCATAAAAAAAGGGAACTCAGATCTAGGCATGGATTAGGGAGGAGATTTGTATGAGGGTATTAAGGTGAAGTTCATAAACTCCTAACTGGGTTCATAACACTGGCTTTCATCAGAGTTATTCATTGAAATAAACATACTATCATAAACAAAGCCTGGAGAAGTCGAGGCACAGAACGTGGAGGTATGTACTTCTGAAAATGTAACTTTTCCCTAGAAAATAATCTACTTAACAGATCTTCTAAAAACAAGCAAGACAGGAAGAGGATCACTGAAGAAGCAACAAGTGTGGTTATTCTCAAGGAAAAAAATGTGTTAAATATGATTCTGGACAAGCCAAGTGACCTTTGCCTGCTGCCAATTTTCTCCAACAGAAACTTAAACTAAGTTTCAAATAGCAAATTAGATTGCCCCCCAAGGACTACAGACTTCTTGTCTTCCTATCCCAAGTGCTGTTACTTGGCACAGCAAGTTAAAATAATTTAAAAACAATAATAAATAATCTAGTTTTCAAAAATAAATGTTTTTGTGAAGTTATTTGGAATGTATTTACAAAACGTCTGTTGAATTTATCAGTGATAATGCTTTAATCCAACTTTTTTTAAGATTCATTCAACAAAATGCTATGATCATTGATAATATGATTGGGGAAAAGTGAGGATATTTCTTTGTCTTCATAAACTCAACAAAATGGATGGAATGAGAGCTAAAACCATAACACACCACCACTGGCGATGTCTATACTCAATGCAGGCATTCTCAAACACTCACGCACAGTCCTGCAGGTCTCTGTTTCTTCTGATGGGCACAATACTGCCAGGCAGCTTTGGAAGTCTAGTTCAATGCAGAAAACATAGTGGGATTTGCAGATTATACATTCTCATGCCTTCCTCTCCTGTAGGTGACCTTGATGTCCTGGCTCGCTTGAGCCTCATAAGATCTTAGGAACGTGACATTTTTTATGTGTCTGCCTCTTTGTCCTGTTTAATTCCCCAGCCCTGATGGTTTCTGTGTGAAGAGTCTGATGCTCACCTCACCTCTACTGACTTCAGAACTGTGATTTTTCATTTGCCCCAGTCTAAAAGGAGTTTGACAGACAGAGCCTGGGATAGGGGAAGTGAAGGGCTGGTAGCATTTCACAAAGCCATTCTTGGTGGCTGCAGGGAGGCACAGGATATGGATGGCTCTTAACACATCTGACTAATGGCAGCAGTGTCTTACATCTCAGGGACTGACTGGTAAAGGGTTCCCCCTGGTAGGAAATAGTCCAGGCCAGCTGATCTTCAAAATGTGTGTGAAGCTCCTACTCTACCCCTACTCCAGTATCTTTAAGGCTGGTCATATCCACCTGCCTGTTTCTTAACATACCACAGAACATGGATACATGTTTAAAAGGTACTATTTCTGCATTCTGGATCCATCAAAGGCTTGTGCTCACAAAGAGAAGGTAACACTCACTGGTCCCTCATTTTACAAAATGCAGCTTCCTGCAAATGCCAGACATCATATTGTTCCCTGTTCAACAAAGACTTACACTGCTCCTCCAGAAATTGTCCATAGAGATGACAGAAGATACCCACAGAGTGCTGCAATCAGTGGTGCTGGGAGCATGAAGTTATACCTCTTCTTAGCGTGGCAGTGTGTGTGTGAGATGAGCCATGGCTCTCAGGAGCACAGAGAGGAGACGAGGCAGATGCCTGGGTTTGGTACCGCAGGGCCATTGCAGTATTGCTTTCTCCTGTAACTGCTGAGGCAGAGAGAAGATTGGAGAGACCACACAGGCAACCTCTAAAATGACTTTGAGTGGGCTTCTTTACAGTCACACATGAAACTAACTTCAGGCAAAGGAAAAGCAAAATCCTCACACTTCCACATCACTTTTGGGCAAGGGAGGAATGAACTTAAATGTTAATATTATAACCATTAAATAAGAGAATGGATTCCTAAAGTGAATGACTCCACTTTCAGATGTTTTTCTTTTAAATCTCACCTATAACTCATCTACAAGTAGGAACATTTAGGTCCCCCTTGGAAATCCTGTACAGATGTTTGCCAAACATAGTTGACATATTCACACCAGATAGTGTTTTGTCCAGTATGCATAAAATAAATTGATCCCTCCTTCTGCAAGTATCTGTTTCTCACAGGGAAAGCCTTGCTTCCTTTGCCTATCATGCAACCACAGTGCATTGGAAACACATGGACTTTGCATTTATTTATCCCCTTTTAGCTGAAGACTTTACAACACTCTGAACACGTTAACTATGTCTGAGGTCATTCTTCTGATACAGGATTTTCTCAGTTTGGTTTTCCTGGACATGGGTAATGTAAGGGACTTCTTCATGAGCACAGGAGATGTACGGTCTTGCCCACAGTGGAGCTTTACAGTGAAGGATGGTCACCCAGTGAAACCATCCCAAGTAAATGAAGAGCACCAATTTAAATCATGATGCAATAATACACTTTACTCTGTTTTTTTTACTAAACACTGCTAGGGAATTGCTCAGTCCTGTAGCCTGATAAGGGTGAGGCTGCTGCAGCTCCATGCCCTGGTCCAACCTGTCACAAGGCTGAGCCTGTATTCCCAGTAGGCACAGGTACACAGAGCACATGTATACCACATGCATATGTATATACACAGTTGACCACACAGATCACAGGCAGACACACTGAGCACTCACACAAACACAAACAGCACCACTGGCCTCATCCTGCTTCCCTCTCCGGCTGAGCAGGATGGAGGTCCATTAGAGGGGATATTTATATATATGTATGTGCAATGTGGATCCCTCCAGCAGCTGGGCTCAGACACTCAGTCTGCCCAGTAGATGCCCCTGGATCCCAGTCTTCCCAGTAGCTGGCAATTGGACATATGAACCCCTGGCGGCACAGTCCCACTCCAGCTGCTGTTGCAGATCCCCTTGCACACACCAACACACACACACACATACACACACCCCTCAATCAACCATCAGACCCCATCACCTCTTGGGCAGATGTCTGGGACCTCCTGGTACTCCCAGTACCCACCTCCTCCAGGTTCCTCACTCCTGGACACACCCCCTTCTGGCTCCTAGGCTACCTCACCTACTCGACAGCTCATCCCAGTTGATCTTCACTAACACCCACATGCTCACTGGCACACCTGCAATCATGCTAGGTGCTGCACCATGGACACATGGGTCTCCGACCCCTGGTCCCAGCCCTGTGGCTGTACTCAGACTCCCATACACACACGTGCACACAGAAAAGACAGTCCCTCACCCAGGAAAGAGGTAGAAAGGAATTTAATAAGAAAATAGGACAGACTGTGCTGATCACACGCAGGGCATGGCCAGACAAGTGTACTGTCCAGCAAACTACTTACACACAACCAGCCTTTTTATACACTTATCCCTCTATTGTCTCAAGCTTGGTCGTCCCAAAACTACCTTGATATCTCCTTCCCTTGCCTTTGTTTTCTCCCCTAAACATCCCATAATAAATCTTCCACAGTCCTCAAATACTTTTGCCTGCATCCTGTAATAAATCTCATAGCTCCACAGGTAGTGACCCCCCTCAGTCCAAAAGATGTTCCAGAGAACCACTCCAGAGTGTCCCCTGGCCAGTGGGGCTGAAGGTCCCCCAGGACAGCCCTGGAAGCAGCTGCGTTGGTGCTCATGTCCCTGAAAGGGGTATTGAGGTTACCTCGCCTGCCATCCTTCTCTGTGCTTATTTGTGTGTGTGGAGATGAGATTTTTATTGTGTAAGTGAACAAACTCCACTAGTATAAATCACCTGTTTGCACCAATGTTAGTAGGATTGCACTAAAACAGCTGTATTAACAGAGTTAAATATGTTTGGTCAGATGCTCTGCTGGTGTGAACTGCCATAACTCTACTGGCATCAAAGAAACAACGACAATTGTCCCTGGCTGGTGTAGCCACATTGCTGAGCCCGGAAACATACCCCAGCAAGTCTTTCATCCAGTTTCCCTTCCCTGAACCATCAGGCATTTGTAGATGCAAGTTTTGTTTTGTTGTCTCTGATGCTGGAGAGATAGGGGAGAGCAAATTCCTTTTTGAGGTCACATGAGAAGGAAACTAATAAGTTCATGTATTTTTGTTCTATGTTTTGTTGCTCTCTTCTCTTTGGTCCACCTTATGACAGGAAAATGCTATGGAAAGAGACACAGAAATGCAGGGGGAGAAAGAGACAGCAAGTGCTCAGGCAACATAGCATTGAACATTTCAGATGTTACATTTAAATTCTCCCTTATTTTTCAGGTTTCTCTTTATGCACTTTAACAAAGCACCCTCAAGCTTATGATATCAGATCAATTTTAAAAACAATTGCTAAAAGGAGTATGGTTTTTTTCCCCAAGATTTCCAATTTTATTTTCCTGGAAAAACTCATCCATTTTGTAGTCTTCTGTTCATACAGATCCTTTCTTGGTCTCAGAAACCCAAATGTCTCTTAAGTTAGTTTTATAAAAGTAAATATTTAACAGATGCGGGACTGCACCTTGGAACTGCAGAGGAACATATTTTAACATCTTACCCTTTCACAATGATGTTTTCATCTGCTCAGGTGGTGAACACATGTGCTGCCTTTCTAATTTCATTACATATATATCAAACAACAGTTACGAATAAAGATAATACAATAGTGACAGCTAACATGTTCCCTTTCGTGGTGTGGAATCACTCTCTGCGAGTTTGCTGAAAACTGGAGAACCTACTTGCAAAAATTAGAAAGTTTTTCAGTAGCACTCTTTGAGTGGTCACTGTAGCAGGAGAATGGCTGCAGTGATTTGGGAAATGCTGTATGTGAAGTTTCCCATTCTACTTGTTTGAAGTCAACGGTAAACGTCTCTATGGCCACAGTGGGATCAGAACCTGATTGTTTGTATTCAAATAAATATGGGTCGGATGATCCCAGGATTGTGTATGTGTATATATAATTCTCCATCCTTCCACTCTCACCCTCCAAACCACACTTATGGGCCCATGGAGATCAAATTAAGAATAAGCATGTAGTTAAATCAAATATGAATGTACACTTTACACAGTTACTATAGCAAAATCATGCCCAGAAAGGCCCAAAGAAGCAGCAGAGTCTATCAATCACCCAGGAGCCTAATCCTAGAAGCTGAGATAAACCAGGCATAGCTACTGACTGCAGCTGAATATGCTATGATGTACTCCCAAACAAGCTACAGCCTGGACCATTGAAATTGACTTGTATTTAAAGAATAACAAAATTATTAGCCAAAATTTCAGCAATCACACACACAGATGGTGTGAAATTTTCCATCAACACTGCTGTGTACTAATTTCTCGATTAAAACCCAAATTTTTTGTCATCTATCCATAAACTTGCAAAAAGATATTTAAGCAATTTTTCCCCATACCTTTCTTTACCATTGCAGCACAACCTGATTGAAGCATAATTGGAGCCAGATGGCAACTGCCAAATCTTTTTATGGCAAACTTGTCAAAGTAAATCCTCATGAATTTTTTTTTTCTTCAGTTTCATCTTAGCTTTTCATTTTTGAAGAACTTCACAGTTTCAAAAAGAGAGAAATTGAGATTTTGTTGAAAAAGTTTCAATTTTTGCTCATCAAAGTTGATTTTTTTTTTTTCTCAAGGGTGACTAGTATATGAAAACCAATGCTTTCCATGAGACAGCATAGGAGGTCTGTGTTGTCTGTGGGGCATCAGCATAGCAAACCCCTGCAGCCACAGTGGCTGTCAGCCTGCTGCAGGGTCCCAGGCGAGGGGAGTGGCTTCAGACCCATGGCCTATGGTCAAAGAATGGCTGAGGCTGGAATGGATCTCCGGAGGTCATCTAGTCCTAGATGAACAAATGATCTAGAGGTCATCTTGTCCTTCCTGCTGTGATGACAGCACTGCTTGGGGACAGTGAAGGATACTCAGGTCAAGGGAAGATGCAAGCTGGACAGCTGTGAACTTCTCCCTACAAAGCACCTGCAACGTCTCTTCCAGCTTGAGGGAAAGATGTGCAGAAAATATCCCTTCGTTTTCCCATTTCTTGGCTTTTGATAAGGATGGGGGACTTGTGCAAGACAGGGATCACATGGTTGTAATTTCTTCCAGGTGGCAGTGTCAGTTCTGGAGAAGTCCTGGGAGGAGGAGGAGGTGGCGGTACAAGACCTTCCATTTTTCCTTTGGGCGCTTAATCTTGGTAAAATTAACTTGCTGATCAGTCCTTCTCACTTCTCCACATCTCAGGAACTTCTGACTGTTGTCTTCTGAAAAATGGGTGAATTTTCAACCCATTCTCCCCCTAGTCAGAGGGAACTAACTCTGCAAGAGCAAATAGTCCTGAGGAAGATATATATCAGGTAGTTTGTAAGTACTCTTCAACTTACTAGATGGTGGATCTCCATTTCACTGCCCCAGGTAAAGCAGTGAGGAACATCATCAGGAGATGATGCCTTGATCTCCTTGCTCATAGGTTAATTAATTTACTTGAGTTCAGGTTAATTTAGGCCCTCTGACTTCACTTCTGTTGGATATCTGAATGTATTTTGCGATAATTGCTGTGGTGC
Source organism: Theristicus caerulescens (assembly GCA_020745775.1). Lineage (NCBI taxonomy): Eukaryota > Metazoa > Chordata > Aves > Pelecaniformes > Threskiornithidae > Theristicus > Theristicus caerulescens. The sequence continues at coordinate 112,345,542 of CM036559.1, read as the reverse complement.
TTTTCAGACTGGCAATTTGCCCTGAGTGGTGGTTTCTGTCAATCAGGGGCAAGGAGCTGTACTTTATGGGCCAACAGAGAAAAAGGCCAGGATATATTTCAATGGTGAGCAATCCCAAATAGGTTCCCAAATAGTTTGGATGAGAAAGCTCTTGTATCAGCTGCAGGAACTGTCAAAATTTTATCCTAGGTTCTGACCCCTTGGACTTAAATAGAAATAAATGAGGAATGAGTAAGACAAACAAGGGAAAAAAAATGTAAGAAATAGCAAATGTTTGGGGATATAATCAACGAAAAACCAAACAAACCCCCATGTGACATCCCCAAATCTGCCTGCCAAGCATGTGATTTACATCTTCTGCAAGAGGATTTAAAAGAAATGTCTAATAACATATTTGATTCTCTTAACCCTCTCCCCTTTTGTTACCTCTGTCCATGACATTTAAGAGCACAGCTGGAGCCCCCCAAGCTAACTGTAGTCATATGATGCTCTGAGAGCAGCCAAACATCCCAGAAGCAGCAAGAGGCTGACAGGCTGAGCAGACCAACAGGACAGCAAAGTGTTTTTTAAAAAGAGAGGGAAACAGAAAGATGAGGTGGAGAAAGGGGATGGGGGCGGGGGATACAGACTGTTTGATCAAATTTGTCAAGTCAATAAAAATATTATTTTTAATGAAGTATTGCATATTTTTATTTTTCTTTTCTTCTTTTCTGATGAAGGAGTCATACTGAACTATTTGTGGTATGTGAAGTATTGGAAAAATAAACCTGGACAGAAGAGAGACACAGATGTTTTCTATGTTCGATTTTTTTTTTTTTTAAAACGTTCTTGGTCACTGCCCTTTGCTGCAGGAGACAGCTCTGAGGGCCACGTACTGAACTTCCACCTATGCTGTTTGGGGTCTGTGGAGTGCTGAACCAGGGAAAGAGAGGGCAGGTCTGCTCAGGACCTGCTACTGAAGCAGCCATGCTGTGCTACCAGGCTGGCAGCAAAAGGGTACTCTCTTATCATTCCCGCTAGGACGAAGTCCACAGGGGACAAGCATGGCTGTGCTGGGACTTACACTGGTGCCACCATCAGTGCAAATTGTTCTTTCCTGGTATGAACAAGGACTAATTTAGAGGTTGGCAATAACAGTTGAAATTCCATGAAAAATAAGTGCAAAATGGTAAGATCTGTGCTTGAACACTAGAGCAAAACCCAGCCTAAGAGGTAAGAGGTCAGGGAGACTGTTTCTTGGTTTGAGTCCATACAGCTGTAATGCCAGTCAAAATTGGCAGCATAGAGCCAAATAATGAAGCCAACTGTGGAGAGGGGCTCCTGCTCCCTTACATTGCTGAGGTAGTGTGATGAGGAATGAAGGATTTCCACAGTCATTAAGATCTTCACAGCACTGTATGCCTTTGTAACAAAGGACAATTTTTCATTTAGGGGTGGGGTTTTTTTCCCCTGGAACAGTCACGTGGTCATTGTGGAAACAGGAAAATTATCTTGAACCTTGAGCCTCAGAACGCGAATTACACTTTGCATAGGAAAAACACAAATATGATAAGCTGCTTTTTTCTTCTTTTGCTCATTCATGTCTGGGTCTTTATTTCAACACAGCAAAACAGAGCTGGGAGGTCTGTGTCTTCCCTCTTGAGCTATTCTATTTGAGCTGCATAGGCACTCTGACCAGAACAGCTTTCCCTTCCTCCAGAATGGCACCAGGCTGTTGAGTTGAAGCGGTCCCTGTTCTGCAGTCCTTGTGCCTGCAATTTAAAAACACACCATGATCAACAGTGTTTGTAATAATGAAAACCAGGTTCATACACAAGAAAGTTCAATGGGCTGTGCACCATATTTAAAACAGAAGAAAGTCTACAGATTACTGGAGAAAGAGTATAAAGAAAAACGTACCAGGTCATCAAACGGCTCTCTTGGAGGAGCTCTTTTAGGAGGTAAGCATATCCCATCGTAATGCTACATCTGGAAAGAGAAGCATAAAATCTGTAGTGGAAAGAATAACAAATTTCTGGTAGTTAATTAGAGAGATGAATAATTAGAGAAGAGAATATAAGAATAATAAATGCTTATGAACATCAGAAATAATTGTTTAAAGGAAGTGAGGTGACAGAGGGAAAAGTAAAACCGAGGGAAAGAAATGCTTCTTATACAAATGAGAAGAGAGGTGGACAGGGAAAGAGGAGCTGAAGCAAGCAGAGCGGAGGGACTGGTGTTGCCTTGTTGCACCATATAATCACATATTCAGGTTTGGGCAATGTTCCCATTGAAGTCAATGGGGCTCTCAAGGCTGCAGGTTTGTGCAGGACTTTGATGATGTCAGGAGTCACAATCCACTTGTTCAGAAATTACATCTGAAAGCCTCATTTCTCTCCTAAGCAGGGTCCCCTCTGACCCTCACCATCACACACACACACACACTCTCACACACACACAAAGTCTTCTGGAGGAAACCCTTGCCTGCCTGTCCAGTGGTTCAAAGCTTCATACAGTTTGAAACAAGAATGAAGACTACCCCAAAGTCCACCAGCCCAATAAAAGAAATCTCAACCTCAAAACTTCTTGAGAGCAAAAGACTGAGGTTATAAACATATTTTTGGGTATAGTTCTTGTTTTATTAGCAATTTTCCAGAGCTTTCAGCTTGGTGCATTCAATCGTTACTAAATTCATGTCCAATGCTGGAAGAAAATGTGGGATCCAATAAATGAGTATACACATTTTGGCAGAAGAGAAGTGACTGTGGGATAGCCTACAGCCCAATGGCTATGCCCAAGTTCCCAGAGTAAACTAGTATTCAACAGCCTGCCCCAGCTTCTGCCAAAGCATAAAAATCCACCCAAATCTTTCTGTGCCATACCCCACCATAGTGCGGGGTTTTTTTCTAGAAGGTTTAGAAATACAATAGTGAAAGTGTTTGTGTTTATGGAGGCAAATTTGTGGCCACAATCTTACTGGTATGTGGCACTCTCTAGTCCTGACTTCCCTGTATGAATGAGGGATTTGGATATGGTGGCATGCTGGCAGCTGTGGTGTAAGCCAGTCAGAGGACAGGTAAGCCCATTTGAAGCAGAGCCGGGTAACACAGAACAGTCATTGTTTGGCCTTTACTGCAAATTCCTCTCCAAAATGTTTGGAGATGAATCTCTTATGTTTTGAATCTATAAGGTTTCCTGAATTCATTTATGGGAAGGAAAGCACTGCATATCTTAATGTTTCAATTTTAATGTCTTCACTAGACACTTGAATTCCCAAATCAGATAAATTTTTATACATTTGCTTGATTATTCTTATGCAGTAAACATATAGTGGTGACTAGATGAAATAAGGGAGTTGAATTAAGAGATTTGTAGGTGATTTATCTTAAAAATGCCTCTTTTTTACATCTTTTAAACTTGCACTTTGTTGGCATTTGGCATCAGTCTGAAAGAATTTAGCAGTCATCTGTGTCAATCTGGCACAATATAGCTATAACAATTAAATAACTGATAAGTATCAAGTGCATAGGAATCTAATTGGGTTATAAACATGGATACTAGATCACTACAAATAAGAAACGTGATTTGCTTTAATCTCAAAATAATGTACATGAGGGATATCTCCACTGCAATCTATAGATCTACATTAGCACAAAAGCATTATACATAAGGCCAGAAAAAGATACGTTTAGAGAGTCTTGCGCTAGGATCTTTCAGAGAAGCATGACAAGAGTTCCCTGAGAAAAATTCAACCCATTTAGTTAATTCGATGGCAAAAACCACTACCATGACACATGCATGACTTCTTAAATTAATTTTGTGGTGAGCATGTTATCACCAAATAACAATGCTGTGCTATGTTGAAGATACTGGTTGAATGTAATCACCAATAGATTGATTTTGTAGTGTCTTTCCACTGTTAGATTGTTCACCTTGCTACCCTGCATGATGGAAAATGTAGAACTCACACAGAAAGGAGGGATATACACAGGCTAGGGATGCCTTTTTACAGAGGATTTTGCAATATCAAATTTTGATTTAATATTGATTTTGCAAAAAAATCATTCTCCACATAGTTAATGATATTCTGGGATTTTTTTAACAAAATGTTTTGATTGTGGCATAAAGCAGCTAAAGACAATGAAATAAAACATTGAAGTTGAAATGCAGTTTCAACTTCATTAGAACTTTTCTATCAGCTATTCTTAGAGTAATAGAAGACCTTAAATTAAATTCCAGGAAAATCAATCACAAAGATATTTGCTTCTGGCAGTGCTGGATATTGTGATGGGATATTCTGATCATTCTGTCAAAACTTCTCTGGAAAGCTTTTACAGAAACCTTTTCCATGTCATAAAGGGAATGCATGCGGAAACCATCTCTCACACATCTCATTTCAGGACTCCATCCCCCTGTAACCTATATGCATCTTCTTTTATATCCTTGCAACTGTACATTCATCTGTGGCTTTGTGGATATATCTGCCTGGGAATCCTCTCCCTAAATCTGCCACAAAGTTTGCGAGACCCCAGGAGTGCACTTTTGGTTGAGTTTGTAGCAATGACTGCTGAAATGGAGTGAACCACTGGTGATCTGCCATGAGGCAGTCAGCACTTCAGCTTCAAGTATATTTAACTTAAACTTTCATGGTCTATTCATTTGAAATGTTCACACCATGGAAAAGAACTTTGAGAAAGGCTGAGGACTGCCTGTGTGCCCTTGGTGTCCAGCTTAGGAGCCACTGCTCCTTGCTCTCTATTGATACCATCAGCTTTAAAAGGAGAAAAGAAAATAGGTAATTTTGGGAAATATGAAAGCTATTTGCCTACTATGTGCATAGAAAAGAGAATATTCTTAATGAGCCAGATAAATGAGAAATTCAGAGCCCTACAGCAGTCAGGGAAGGGCTTGAACTTTCTTTAAATACCAGCAGTTCTGTAAGTCTGGTCAATTGATCCTGGATAAAAAGAATGTTGTTGGTATCTCAGTAAGCTGGTTAATGTGAATTAGACTAAAGCATTTCAGAGGTAATGGGGACGACTGGGTTAGCCAAAAAATGCATTAAGAAAATATGTTTTTAAAAATGTAACATTGCAGAGCTGTCAGCATGAAGAGGGTGTGCGTCACGCCAAATGGAACTGCAACATCTTCCTGACAACTTTCAGGTTCCATTAGCAACTGAGGATGCCTGTGAATTCAGTGTTATATCCATTAGTGAGAAATTCATGCACGTCTTTATTAACTGGAAGTCTATCCATCTCACAGACTATCTTTGCTTTTCTTAGAATGACACCAGGAAAAATGTGCAACCAAACACCACAACTGAATTTGGTCTTCTTTTGCAACTACAGGAAAAGTCACACTTGAATGTGATTATTCTCTTAAGAAAAAAAAAAAAGTAACCTGTGGATTAATTTGGGGTCAAGCTGTGCTTTGGCTTCAGGTTATACTGAAATAGCAGCCAGAGTCACAGATGCTCTCCTCTCCCTCCTCCTGCGTGCTGTATTTCACACCAGAACCATGCATAAATGAAGTCTTTACATTCAGGGAAGGAAATACAGGGACTGTGCCCTCCTTACTTCCCTAAGGTTATACAAGGTGAGATTTCAAAAAGCTTTTAAGAACCTGAAATTCAAGATTGCTGGCTGTCAGGTACCTGAGTCCAAAACATCAGTCCAGACCTCATTCCCCATCATCCTCTGGAAGTTCATGTGAGTTTCCCAAATGAGAAGTCCTCTTCCTAAGATTTGATGCCTAAGCACTCTCACTATTCATGAAACTAGAGGAAGAACAATTATGAGGGAGCATGATACTGTGATGTAACAGGCATTTAGGCAGACAGGCAATCCTAGGGGCTATATTCAGAATTATTCTTTTCTTTTTCATCCAACTACTTCTTAATAAGGGGAAGGGGAGGTGGAAGGTACCCTATTCCGTAATTTATGTCACTCTTTTTGGAAGACTAGCTTTGAACCCCCAGGCCAAGGAGGAATTTTGATCTCAATCTCTCTCTTCCTGCATGATTGCTCTAGCCGTTAGCCATGATACAAAGACGACAGCAATGCTGTGTGTGGGTGTGGCTGACATGTCTTGCACCGAATTCATTACTTTGGGGTGATGGTAGGCATGCTCTGAGCAAGCCTGCTGGGTAAGGCTGCTCAGAGGACCTGGGCACTTGGGACAGTGTGTACGTTCCAGGTGACCTCAAGGATATGGGTGTTTAGATGTTCAGCTCAGCAGGCATGATGCAAGTACTGTGGAATTTATTTCATGAAAACTGGTCTCATGCTACATCCCTACTACAGAGGCCATTCCCTTAGGTCTCCTTTGTGGCCAATATGATGTCCCCATGGTCCTGAAATATGATTATTTACTTCAACATGCCAGCAATAATATGAAGGCTGCGTTGCAGCTCAGTGGTTCTTTTACATCAGAAACCTGAGGGCAAATGTTTCATATTCTGGGTCATGACAGGAGGGTATGAGAAGGTGTCTGAAGATGGAGAACCTGCTGGCATAGTGTTGAAGGACCATAAAAGGCAGAGGGCAGTGTCACCCATACTGCTTCTGGGAGCAGCTGCTGGACTGAACTGTCCCCAGAACTGGACACAGGTTTTATTCTGGAGAGAAACAGTTGGTCCACTCTGCAAGACACTGCAGGAGCACACTATTTCTCATGTAGTGCATGTGCACCAGGAAAAGTGCAACAAGAACTGAGGAATGGAGCTATTTAGCAGGCTAGAAATATGCTCAGGTGCTAACGTGCTTACACAGGGGCATTTTATCACTTTCTTGCACTCCTGGAGTGCAGGGGCCTGGAGTGGGTGGTGGGAGGCAGAACCAGGGCTCCCTCTCCTTCCACACCAATCCTCTGCACAGGAGAGAGGGCATGCCTTGTCATGGGTACAAATGGACACTTTTCCCTGAAGGGCTATAGGAGGAATTCCCTAAGGAGAGCTTAGGAATACGCTTAGTTTGTCCCCAAGGGCCACCTGCCCAGAGCAGTTCTGGGCTCCAGCTGATGTGCTATAAATAGATGGCCCAGACACATTTTTTTCATGCTAGGTATTTCAACCCAGCTTTCCCAGGAGTCCAGAGAAGTGTAGTTTCTTTCCCTCCCTTTTTTTAATTTTCTTTTTTCCCCTTCCACATTTTGCTCTCATTAAGACTGAAGCCTGCAATGGTTAATTTATTTGTATTCCCATCAGCACAACAGCATGGGGACATGTTCAGAAGGCTGACTTTCTGAATTACAATAATAGGGGTTTTGAAGGTGTAACACTACATCTTTCTTTCAGTGATAGAAATATGTTGTGCAGGGCAAAGTCAACTCTAAGAATGCCAAGTGATCTGTCATGCTCCTCAGCTGTTCATGGTTTAGCAGAACTGCAAAATAGATTTCTGTAGAGACTGTTCCAAACAGAAATGCAGAGTAGTATTTTATGTAACAACACAAAGTTCACCTGCTACATTATATGGAGACATCGTTAGAAGCAAATTGAAAAAAAAAATAAAATCCACACCCAATTTTTTGATCCGTAACTAAGTCAAAACTCTGAGAATGAAACATGATTAAGCACTATATTTAAAAAAAGACAGGCAATGTAGTACAAATTACAGTGTACCACATCAAAGGAAACCCAGGAACACAAAATCCATGGGACAGCTTGGATAAATTATTTAGAACAGGAGCATAACCAGGATCTGAGGCTGCATTTTGAGAAATCTCAGTGTATCCTACTAGATGTTTTTCAGGTTGACAGCAATACTATACAGAGTAAAATATTACACTTGATAAGCACCAGCCATGGAATCACACAGTTTCACTGCAGCCTTTATGGGTCCAAAGCTGGCATCCTTTGAAGCACTGCCAGGCCACTGACGACTTGCACAAGTTGCTCCAATGAGAAATGGATAGAAGAGCTCAGAGCTAACAGGACTCACCAACAAAACTTGAATAGCCATCAGGATGTCTTGAAATGGAGTAGTAATTCACTTCATTTAGCATTCATGTACTTGTGCAATTTACTTTGAAGGCTCCTATCTTCCATTTGGGTTGCTGTGCCCTGGGTAGCTGCAGCAGTGGCTGAGGTATGTCTGGCCATACAGCAGCTCCTCATCCTCTGCAGGAGTCAGGCTCCAAATCAGCAGCCTTGGAGCTGGGTGGTCACCTCAGCTCTCCCTGCCCCATGGAGAGGCCCTGTAAAATAATAAAATATATTTCCTGTAAAAATAACATGTAGGAAAAGAGAGAAAACAAAGTACTAGATTTTTTTTAATTAAAAAAATAATGCTAATATTTTAAAATAAAAAGGATAAAGATGATAATAAACATTTTTTATATTTCCTCCTGAAAAGCATTACAGCTTATTATCTGGATACTCGTAGGACAGATATTTCTTTCTAGTGGCACAGGTAGGCTGAAAAAGTGAGAAACATATTCTTGTTCTTTATCAGCCCTTTATCCAAAAGACATAAGATATGAGCTCATATTCCAGGGTGAGGAAGAAAATCAGTCAAGTTTTACATATTTAGTTTAAAATGCCAGTTCCTTGGGATTTAGATATGCTTTTCTTTTAAATAATGCCTATTAAATATGTTCATATCTGTAGCTCTGAATACATAGTGGTCATGAAACTTCAGTTTGAGGTGCTTCTGTTGACACAGGACCAAGCTGGATTTCCATGCCAGCACTCACTAAAGAGTGAAGTACCCCCTTCTCTTCACACAGCCCTTGACTAATAATCATATCCTGTATTGTTTGAGACCTTTAATGCATGCAGGTAAGATTATATGTATCACTCTGAATGAGTTTTCACTTAAAATGGAAAGTCTGTAAAAAAAGAAAAAAAGGAAAAGAATAAAGACAACTTGTTTAAATGAACTCTTTTTCTGGATGACTTCAAATACTTCGACATCTATCTATATTTTTATTTGGAAAATGAATCAAGAATAATTAAATGGGAATGGTAACATCTGTCACCAATCAATGGACTCACAGTAAAATTAAAATTTTTTTTTTTCTCCTAAAATCCACTTTTTTTCATCTGATGCCATTCATTGAGATCAGATGCATTTCACTGTAGCTGTGTCAGATCTTGGAATTACATAAGTAATAAAGTCCTGAAGGCCAATGGCATGGGAACAATGGAATGTGTAACAATATAATCAGCAGCAAAATCTATATTTAATATGTGGTATTCTAATGCTATAAAATATGATGATTTTTAAACCTCTTTGTTCTTTCTCGCCAGGTTCTACGGCTGCTAAGAGTTTTTAATCTTGTGCCATTTTATCTTAACTGATGCCTTTTTACTTTTTTTTTGTTTCTGACTTTGGAAATTATTATATAAGACACATGAAGGAGACAAGTGAGGGAGTATAAATGGATAAAACAGTCTATACTGTGCTTAGCAAGTGTTAAGCAAAGCCAACAACTTTTTAAACTTGACAGTCTCTTAATCTTTCGCAGTGAACACGGAAAAAGGTTTTCTTGTTTCAAAAGCTACCATGGCATTCAATAGCAACCATTTTATTGTTGGGATTAGTTGAGCTCTATCACTTTTTAAATGAAAATTTTGCTTTGCAAGAAGGGAAAAATGCCAGGTCAGTCCACCAAATTTTAGCTTTACTCACTCTAGTAAATTACAGATACAGCTTTTTATACTGTTCCCTTTTATAGTAATAATATTAAACCCAATACTATGCTAAACCGGTGTCAAGGGGATGGTGCAAAGGATATGACAAGAAAGCCAGGAAGCTTATAAATAAAGAGGATCCCTCTATCAAAAGACCTTAAGACAAGGAAAGGAGGGCAAACATGGCAAAAACCTTCAGAAACCAATCCAGAACCCTAGGGAAGCCAGATGGGGTTTGTGGGCAAAATAATTCATTTACTTGAGCTTACTGTAGGATTATGATCTTAATTTGCTCTGATGAATTTAAGTAGAAAGAATCAACACACACTGGGACTCTGGGATAAAATTCTTAGGGTTCATCTCACATAACTTTGGCCATTTACTGTTAGGCAACTGCCCTGAGCTCCTTGTGTTGGGTCCATCAGCAGAGGGTGACTTACAGCTCTGGATTCATCCTCTCTTTTCTCAGGAGCCATTGATTACTTAGCTTAAACTAACTGCCTAGCTTTTAAGTGGGTAAATTAGGTGAGAAGAGTCCTGTCCCAAACATCTCTATCGACTGGCGTTTTCTCTAGCATACCCCAGCAGGCAGCTGGGGATGAAAGTCTCTCTGAAAGAAGTGCTTGTGGCTCTGGTACATGCCTGGGACTTCCAGCGCTGACTGCAGGAGGGCTAGGAGCCCATCCACTCTTTTTTCCTATGGCGTTTTCATATTTTGAAAAGTCTTTAGATTTCTGCCAGGGTGGAATATTATGCTTTAACCTTGAAATAAAATTTCTGCTTTTTCAGTGGGTAGATGTTGGTAACCTAAGCGTTTGCAGCTGTGAGGTACTTTGGATAATACAGGGTGCCTCGGGGCACTCAAGGCAGAAACAGTCTCTGAATTCGCAGAATGTACACAAAATGGAGAATTTGAGAAACTGGATACTTGAAGAAACTGTCAGAGGTCATGTGAGATAGCCATGCTCCCAAAAGAGGGGAAGAGCCAAAGTTTACTTCTACCTAAAAATAAAGAAAAGCTCAGGGGAAGATGAAAAGGAAATGATTGCTTCTGATACTCCTGAAAATAAGTGTTTAGAGGAAATCCTCAGCTTCTGAAGGGCAGATTTGCTTGGGCCAGACCATGGGAGCTTCAGAGCATCTCCATCTCCCTGCAACATCAAATGTGATTTCAGGTGTTTGACACTTCTCTGTATTTGTCTCCGTGCGTGCTACGTAACAAAATGGTTTGTGATAACATAAACCCCTCCTGGCAGCCCTCTGACAGGTCCTATCCATGTTAGCAAACCATCCTCTGGAGTGGCACCAAATTGTCCTCTTGGTTCTCCTCCTATTCCTTTTCTCCTCTGGGTTTATAAAGTTTTAACATCTCTAGAGACCTTTTTAGAGGCATGAAGAAGCAAAGGGCTACTAGCAGCTTGCACTACCTCTGCCCATCCCTTTCCAAAGAGCTGACCACATCTCTGTGAAAAAAGATGGAAACTTTGACAGTGGTTTTAAGTAAGGAGGATAAACGAGGGCAGTGACTCAAGCACTGGCCTGATCCCAGAAGAGGACTTTGCTGGTAGTGCGCATAGCCCGTGGCATCATTTCCCCAGACTGACAAGCTACTCCTTAACTGTGTGTTGGCACATTCTTCAGAGTAAGGAGAAAAAGACAGATAGGCAGGCAGCAGAAAATGGCACATCTGACACAAAGGAGGACGCGCAGCTTTGGGCAGAGGCCAGCAAGGGCATAGGATTTTTTTCTGGTGAGGAGCGCTTAGAATAGCCCACAATCAAAATGTGGAAGGAGTTCCCTCTGAGCCATGCAGATAAGTGTGGAGAGGTGCAATGCAGCAGTAATCGTACACTATTTATGCAGCAGTTCGTTACTCCAGTGGTTTGCTTAGGTAAGAGCATTCCTTCAGATACACACACTATATCATCCCTAGGAAATGCACCTAGCTGTTCTACCACCTGGGCTTTTCCACAGGTCAACAGATCATTTGCCTTCAAAACAGTTTGAATATATAGAATCATAGAATCGTTTAGATTGGAAAAGACCTTTGAGATCATCAAGTCCAACCGTTAGCCTAGCACTGCCAAGTCCACCACTAAAACATGTCCCTAAGCCTTTGCTCTTTCAGACTTTTCTGCCTCATCTTGTAGCCTGATGGTTTTCCTGTTCGTCCACTGCTTTCATTCCACCTGTCTTTGCAGACCCAGAAAAAGATTGGCAGTGGCACTGCATACAGAAAAGCTACAAGGATTTTCAAGCCCATCAAATGTGATTAACCTTAATTTAGTAGTTATTTTATCAAAGCAAGGGCCAATACTTAAGACAGCTTTACCAGATGAACAATTTTAACAGACACCCGTAAAACTGATTTTTTAATCAGCTGCCCAATAGATCTAACATACTTTTGGGCCGAGAAGAAAACTGGTATCAGGGCATCTCAGCTATCACCCTTGAAGTGAGTCTTGATTTCAGACTGGAAAACATACATTACTTGCCCAATTTTGTGGCTGTATTTCAATACTCTCTAGATCCCTTTTCTGCCTTCCTCTGGCTGCAATACATCACCTAGCTCACACATGAAAGGAAAGGACATTTCTTCAGGATAACTGGGGAGCAGAGGACTGAGTAAAGAAATGCATTTTAGAGAACAAAATGAAGTTCAGACTCTGGATTTCTCTCTGGAATGGAAACAAATCCTGGGATTTTTCAGATGCATGCATTGATTTATAAAGAAGCATAAGAATAACATAGGGAAGTAGTGAAGGTGTCTACCTCCAATCTATCTGCAGGACACTCAATATGCAAAAAAAAAATGACCAGTTGCACAGCTTAGATCTTATGTAATCATTTGCCAGCAAAAATGATATTTATAGACTAAGATGTTGCATATTAAGTAACTTGACTGGCCTGAACTGATTTCAGTATCATTCAAATAGACGCCTCTCACTTCTTTCCTGTTTGAGTGGGTCTAAGGCTGAAATGATGGAGCTGAAGACCTTGAAATGATACTATTTGTATTAGAAATCTGGATTTACAGGAGTTCATAATTTCCCAGAACTTGTAGCCCAGCCACTAAATCCTATACCTATTTCATCCTCAGCACTGTGGTGCCTGTGTTGAAATTACAGCAACGCTTTAAAATTTGAGCAAACGTACTTCTCTGCTGTTCTTTTCCTCACCTTATGCTCCTCTTTTTGTTGGTTTATTTACTTGCTACCTGTCAGCTGAATCCCAGGAAGCGTGAGCTCTTCTGGACTACAAACAGTGGGACTGAGTGCACCCTCAGCAAGTTTGCCGATGACACCAAGCTGTGTGGTGCGGTCGACACGCTGGAGGGAAGGGGTGCCATCCAGAGGGACTTTGACAGGCTGGACAGGCGGGCCCATGAAGTTCAACAAGGCTAAGTGCAAGGTCCTGCACATGGGTTGGGGCAATCCCAAGCACAAATACAGGCGAAGAATGGACTGAGAGCAGTCCTGAGGAGAAGGACTTGAGGGTGCTGGTTGATGAGAAGCTCAACATGACCCAGCAATGTGTGCTTGCAACCCAGAAAGCCAACTGTATCCTGGGCTGCATCAAAGAAGAGTGGCCAGCAGGTCGAGGGAGGTGGCTCTCCCTCTCTACTCTGCTCTGGTGAGACCCCACCTGGAGTACTGCATTCAGCTGTGGAGCCCCCAACATAAGAAGGACATGGACCTGTTGGAGGGAGTCCAGAGGAGGGCCATGAAGATGATCAGAGGGCTGCAGCACCTCTCCTATGAGGACAGGCTGAGAGAATTGGGGTTGTTCGGCCTGGAGAAGAGAAGGCTCTGGGGAAACCTTATAGCAGCCTTCTAGTACCTGAAGGGGGCCTGCAAGAAAACTGGAGAGGGACTTTTTACAAAGGCACATAGTGATAGGACAAGGGGTAATGGCTTTAAACTGAAAGAGGGTAGAGTTAGATTAGATATAAGGAAGAAATTCTTCACTATGAGGGTGGTGAGGCACTGGAACAGGTTGCCCAGAGAAGTTGTGGATGCCCCATCCCTGGAAGTGTTCAAGGCCAGGTTGGATGGGGCTTTGAGCAATCTTGTCTAGTGGAAGGTGTCCCTGCCCATGGCAGGGGGTTGGAACCAGATGATCTTTAAGGTGCCTTCCAACCCAAACCATTCTATGATGATTCTGTGATGACAAAGACCACACTGGAGAGAGGATGAGTTGTGGAGAACACACATTGAGTGTTCAGGATGGGAATCAGCTCACAAAATTGCAGTCAGAGGGTGTTCAGTCTAAGGATCATTCCCTGTGACCAATGCATGTGACCATGACCCTGTGGATGTAGAAGAATCATAAACCAGGCCATATCATTCATCCAGTTTTCCAATGGCAGCAAACAAGTGAGGTGCATCCTAACCCCAGTGGTTACGATAAGTGCCAGAAATATTTTTTTTTTTCTGGTCTGATTGCTCTGAACGGACAGAACATGCCACTGTGTCCTACCTGCACTCCCAAGTGCTGTGGCTCAGTGTGGATGGCACTGCTACTTGTTTAGCTCTCATATCTTTTGATGTTTCAAGAAAGTGAGAACATGAAACTAGAATGAGCAGGATAAACAAACAAAATAAACACATCTACTCTCACCTGGCTCCAAGGGTTCATTTTTTCCTGTGCTACCAACTTTCACTTGCACTGACCTGTGTTTTTGACGTATGCAATGATACTTGACAACTTCCTAAATATTGCTATTCATCTGAGGCCACACTGAGAATCTGTGGCTCTTCCCAGAAGGGCAGAACTGGATGGGATCCTGAAGGAGTTCTGATTCCACCCACCAGCCTAATCTCTACCTCACATGTAAATTTTTTCCCCCACTAATGTCTCTGATGGGTTTCCTTGAGAAAGAGCATTTTCAAGGACGTTTTTACTGAGAAGGGTTTTCATATGATTCACAGGAACAGAAAGGCATGTCTCGGTGGTGTGGCATGGCAGAAGATGAGAGTGGGGAAGATGCTGGGGCTGGCGGCAGAATGGTGTGATTTGTCTGCTCAGAGCTTGTCTGGTTTTTATGGGGGCACAGCAATGGAGGGGCGAGACTTTATATTGTCCTGTTTGCTGCACCAGCCATGACCCTTCTGAGGAAGTGGGAAATTTTTCCTACCCCAAAAGTAATTGTGTGGAAGGAAACCATGATGACTGTGGGTGGGATGAAGAAATGGTGGGAAGCGGGTGAAGCAAGCTGGGAGCCTGCCGCATGAAGCAGGAGGCTCCTGAGGGGAGCAGGGGAGTTGCTTCCAGCAACAGAGCCAAGCCAAGTCTGAAAGGTGCTGGAAAGATGGAGGCTTTATCTGAGAGACAGAGGAGATGGCAGTGGTTGTTGAAACCCAGGAAGCCACTAAGAATTGCAGGACTAGAGAGCAGGAGTGTAGGAAAGGGTGCGATGGGGAAGGAGGAGATTCGTATTCAAACCATTTCATGCAGTCTACTTCACCCAGTAGTCTGAGCTAATTCAATTTAAAGAGATGCCTTGTTCGAGTTTATGAGTTTGCATTCTAATAAAATCTTGCTTTAGAAATTGGAAACCTTTCAGTATCTCTTGGTGCACTCACTTTCCAGAAACAGTGGGGCAATTCTGCTTCCAAGTCCTGGCCAACCTGGGGCCCTGCTGCAGATAAAAGCAGAGGTTTGAGGAGGATGGCATGGCAGAACTATTAGCAGCACCTGGAAGATGAAAAGAAATCAGATCTGAAGGCTGGAGCTATGCAGAGTTTTGCAGATTGAGGGCTACTCTGTATGCTGGGTCTCAAATGCTTCTTTTCCACTCAGCTATTGTGTGCAGCCAGATGTTGAGAATATTCTGTGTTTTTCAGAGATTTCTCCATGTATTACATGCAAGAAATAGCTATTTCTGCATACTCAGAAACCTGGGATCCATCTGATGTGCACACACAGAGAAATTCTACCATGCCGTTGTGAGACATTCATTAGAGCTGTGCAGGTTCCAGAAAAAGCTGGATGGACTTACAGTACATGGATGTATCAATGATACAGCACTTGCATACTATTTGCAGTGCTTCCAAAAAGTGCTAGATCTACAGCACAACTCTGCAATATAGATTTGCACATCTACAGCCAGTTGGACTTGTCCAGAGGTGTTGAACTTACTGAGTATCTGCAGACCATAAGGGAAGCATTTGCCGCTTCCCAGAAGCACTGGATTTACTGTGCATACATAATGTGGTGCACGTGTCCATGTTTTTGTGTGGGAACACCCGGGCAGAACTATGGGAGCAATAAACAAGTATTCAAGGCAGAAGAAAATGAATGGAGGGATAACATGATAGGTGAATCAGAAGAAAAAGGTTGTGACAAATGGCAATTTAGCGGGTGTGGGACAGTTTGCTATGGCAATGACAATGCTCAGCAGTGGGATGGGTGCTCCAGCAGCAGACTGAGCTGGGGAGCTCTGCAGGGCTCCCACCCACTCCGGAGCATGAGAGCTTGCTGCCCACCACTCCCACCACCCAGGGCCCCAGGGAAGTACTCACTGCTTTTAGTGCCATGGGGGAGGAAAGTATAGGCTTCAGTGATATTCTGCAGGGAAGACAGATCTATCAGAAATTCAGGTGAACACAGAAGCCAGGGGAAAAGTAAAAGCTATAGGAGAAATTGCACTTTCTTAGCTCAACACACTGATGGATTATAGTATGGGACATTTTAGCACACCGGTATTTTGGGGTTTTTTTGTGTGTGTTTTTTGGTGGTGTTTTTTTTTTTTAATGCATGAACAAATCGAAAGTCAAACCTTGCATTTAGAAAACAGAAACAGAATTGTTATCCCTGTGGTGTGCATGCAAGCAGCAGGGTCCCCAGGGTGCTGCTGAGGGATGCGCTGGGAGCCACGGAAAATACACGTTTGCATGTGAGACTGCAGAGTGCCCACTGGAGAGTTTCCAACCACTTTGCAGACTCCTGGAGGTGCAGAGAGCGCATTTCAGTCTGCACCACAAGTCAAACTCACTCTTGCTGGCATAAGCAGGTGAAGAGTTCCACTGTATGTATGTGCAAAGCAGATTAAAAGATCAGATTAATAATTTTTATGAAAAGTAGTCACTGCATATGGCAAAGTCATTTTCACGTCTAGTGTCTCAACCACCTGCTTTTTAGTACTCCGAAGGGGATTACAGCAATTGGACTAATTGCTTAACAAATTGCCTTTGTAAACCAAAGACATTTTTAAATGGTATGAGACCAGAAAAGTTTTATTTTCTTGCTCTTCTATAACTAAGGTATCCAGACTAATATTTTTTTTTAACTTTGGCATTGTAAGTGGGTCTCAGGCTGAGCTTTTATTTACCAAGTCATAGCTGGAAGCCAATTCTGATGTCCAAGTTATAAAAAAATCCCTGAAAACAGCAACTTCTAATGGAAAAGCTGAAGTTGCCCAAGCTTTGCTGAGGCAAATGTGCCACTATAATAACACAAAATATCTGTTTTTTCTATACTCCGAGCCTCACCACAATCTTTTTGTGAGGAATTTATATTACTATAGTAGAATTCCCCAGTGGAATGTGTATTCTTTATATTATTGATGAATTAAAACCCCCGTTTCATTCAGATGGGGAATTTTTCTTCTTTTTTTACATATTTTAATGTCCTGAACAATGATTTAAATACTGCATATCAAGTATTGACCACTTTTCTGTTTTATTTCCAGTAAAAGTTACTAGCAATTATGTTGAAATTTGACTAAACATTTTTTTAGTATGTCTTCCAGAAAAGCTTCCCTGCATAGCAGAGCATACACTTTCCTTAATCTTGGCATTTTGCTCCTCAGCTGCTGTCATTCCATCTGAAGCATTTACTTTGAAATACCTGCCAAATATTTTTGCCCCAGTACCACAATAACAGCGCAGCAATGTGGGAGTGATTCAACTTGGTGCGTTTACAACGAGAGCAGTCTACAGAGACACAGGCTCAGGAAAGCGGTCTATGTGCTAGGTTCTCCTACTGAGATCCAAATCCTAAGCAGATCTGCTAAACCTCATTAAAGGTCACGTTTTCATTTTTGTAAGTTATTGTTTCTTCTGACAAACAAGACAGCTTGGATGTGAGTTGCTTGGGTTTTGTTGTCCACTTTTAGAAATTAACTTCAAAATAAGTACATTCTGGAAAGAGTTGCATTAGGCAACATCTTCAGTAGTGCTAATCTGCATAGCTCTACTGAGATCAGAGGAGCTCTCCTGATTCACACCAGCTGTATCCCTGGCCCCTTTCTGTGGGCAGTTAACTCTTGCAGAGGTGCTGAGGTTGTTTGGGCAGCACATCACCTGTCCACATGTTTTCCCCCAGGAGAATGCAAAGGACACCACAGGCTGTTAAACTTTAACACTAAGGTATAGGGAGCATTTTGCAACAGTCAGGATCTCCAGCCTTCAGCTCATTCAGATCCTGGCCACCTTGTAAATCTTTCTTGCCCCACTTCAATGGAGATAAGAGGGATTGTATGCTAGAGGTTCAGTTGAGAGAGACCACCCAAGTCATATCTCATTTCACTTCTGCTGACCACCTCTGATATGCCCATCAAAGCAGCGATTAAAATACAGAGCAGGAACTTTGTGTAGTGCAAATGTGTTCTATCAATCTCCTTTTCATCTGGCTCTTCAAATACTTCAGACCTGAGTAAGCAGCTGAAAATTTTGCAAACAAGAATGAGTAAATGTAAAGACAGATTTTTTCCCCCTGTTCTGGAGCAGGACGATCTGTTTACCTTTCCGAAGGAGCTGTCAGCAGAGTGGTCATCATGAAATATGAATTCACAAATGGTGCACTCCTAGGAAAACAAGTACATGTAGAAACTTGTTCCTTCTGTTTTCAAGAGGGTTTTTTTTTTCCTCTGCTATTTGAGTTTGGCAGCAGACTTTCTTTTTTAGTTCCAGTGTAGCCTTCTAATAGACCTTTAGTCTTCTGCTGTAACTAGATGGGCCTGAACCTGCAAACATTTTACTCACCTGTTTGGCTGCAGTTGTACAAGTACATAGGTCAGGAAAGTCAAGCAAGTGAATGAGTGGGGAACCACGATGCATTCAGTTTAGATGCGCTGCTACATGTATAAACAATAAGAATCCTACTGTAGCATTTAAACAGTCTGCTGTGTTATTCTCCTATGTACTTTACGCTATTCGTGTCTTTTCATTGCCAGCCTAGTGCTACTGATTCCAATGGATAATTTTACAGACAGGAGATTAAATCTCTACCTGAAAAAAAGAAAGAAGGTTTTTTTAAGGGGCCTAAAGCACATAGGGGCATTGGGGGGGGTATCGCATTGCAGTTAGAATATGTGGACATACTCCATGGAGTGGGAACTGGTTGCTTCACTTGAGCACTGTGAATAGCCCGACCCAGAGACAGGACTGCAGGCATCAGCAAGGGAGGAGGTTACACAGCTGGTGTGGAGCTTGGGCTCAGGACCGTGTGCTGTCCATAACCTGTTTCCTTGGGCCCCACCATTGTCTCTCTGCATGCAAGCCAACACACACATGTATCCATCTCTCTCCAGACACAGCTTGTGGGGATGTGATATACAGTGCAATTCCTTATGTGGGCTTTCTGAAGCTTGGTTCTATATATATATCTGCCTTATCCTGTACTCTGAGCCTCACAGGCTCGTACGACACATACACCCATACAGAGAAATGCAACAGAAACCTCTTACTTCTGCAGTGTTTTGGGCTTTGCACACCCACACAGGGTCTTTATTTAGTTTGGTCTGTAGTCTTTGGATATGGGATGTTCTTGCTAAATCATCTTGATGTCTAGGAGACGTGCACTGGAGGAAATCCAAGTACAACTGCCCTGTTCTCGGGAGCTGGGCAGAGCCTTACTCATATGTACCAGGATCTCATGCTGGACTCTGTCATAGGGGTGTACTGTACTCCACATAGCATCATGGTCTCCTGCACCCTTTGCAGAGCTAGTGATCTCTGAAAAGCATGAATAAAGTTGTCTACCTTATGGCTGGTTGTTGTGTGGAAGAAAGGAATGAAAAGTCTTTGGGCGTTTCCCTGTTTCGTGAGCACCCATGGAAGTGGCAACAATACAACAACTCTCAGCATCCCTGCAGCCCAACCCTGCTGGAGTCAGGTACACTGCACTTACTTTCATGTGGACCAGGCCCCTAAAGGCGATTCAGACCTGCATGTCTCTGTATCTTCCTATAAGTGAGCAAATATGTACATTAATCATATGATCACGGTATCAAAAATCTGCCTCTGCTAATGTGCGCTGACTAGTATCGTGGACAGCAGTCACACTCACAGCAAAAGGAGTTACTCTCTACTACGTTGCATGTGTGGGAGCAGATCTGAGACAGGCACCGTTTCAGCTCTCCACCATTGTGCTGGGTTGAGATGGGAGGTGAGGATAAAGGAAGACTACAGGGCGCCGTGTGAGTATTGCAGGGTGTCCAGATCACCAAGCTGGATTCCTTAAACCATCAAAAATTAGTCACCTACTAATCAGTTCTCTGGTCATACAATCTGGGGTCCCTCCTGCAGTCAGTGAACAGAGATATACACCTTCAGAGTGTAATTCATCTTAAAACAGGTGTCTAGGGAATACATAAGGTGAATCCTCCTTTGGAGGTGTCCATTATTTTCCATTAACTTCAGGAAAAAAAGTGTACAAATTGAGAAAAAATGCCTGCAATTTGGACAGATTAAGTTAGGTGGGACGAATTTGCATCCTGATCCCTCTCATGACACCTATAAGGCACCTTTCACCTAAAAACCAAAGGATTGTCCCCAGTGAATTCCAACTCATATCTGCCCCAGAGTTAAGGGTACTCTTCTTCTTCTGTTTTGGAATTTCTATAACTTCTCTTATGTTAGTGTTTGATACCTTCTCGGAGGCTTGGCAAGATCTGATAAGCTAGCAACGTCAAACAGTTACCTGTTTTAGCTCTCGTCATTCTCTCCAAGTAAAAAAGAAGTGAGGGAAAAAAAGTTTAAAAGGTACTCAGGTGGAAATCAGGGATAGATTAGAGCAAACAGGAGAATGAATGATCTGTGCAGATGGTTGCTGAGAGAAGCTGTGCTCCTGAGCTCCACCATTGTTTTTGCAGGTGAGATCTTTGCCTTCTAAAGCTGGGGAAGTCTAAAGGCTGGATGGGTTTGAAAGACACACATCTGCCTTTGAATTCTATTGTTATTATCGTGGAATCATTTTACATAATTGACACCTTTTTTAAAAAAAAAAGCAGTTTGGAAGATATTTTGTTTATACTGTAGCTAAACTCTGCCTGAGTTGTCTAGTCCCACTGAACCATACAGTATATTCATCAATGCATAGTTCTCTTGCATTTCAGTATTTGTTATGAAAACCAAAATTCTTACTCTGAGCTATTTATGCTGGCAGCGCTTCAAAGGAAGCAACTGCTTTACTTCATGCCAGCCTCTGTAGCAGTGGGGAAGAATACCTCTCCTAAGATCACTTATATCTTTTTAACCTTTCGATCCAGGTTTGTCTGAACACATTTTTTTCCTTTAGTACATACCTGCAATGACAGGATCTTGTTTTATAAGACACTGACATAAGAAGCTAAGTGTTCTTGTTTAGTGAAAATAAATTGACCTGTGAATCAAAACATCTTTTAGTTTCTTTCTTCACTTGTTGGCAAAACAAATACAAGCATTTCCAAGCTGCAGAAACAGAACATCCTACTGCTTGCATGGAAAGGCAGCCATTACATGGTGTTGCTGCCAGAGCTAACGATGGGATGATCCTTTAAAACCATGGCAGAGCACTAGCAAAAAGTGACATTTTATTCTGGTCAAGGTAGAGCCAAATCTGCTATTTTTATGTCAGTAGCTCCTCCAGTTATTTCCCAGAAACTTTACCATACACACGTGCAGGTCTTCCACTCTGGGTTATGCCTTGACTTGTAGTATAATCAAGACATTCACAAGACCAGCTAAATTATTACCATCAGCTCCCATTTATCTGCTCTTTTAATTCCTTCCAGAAAAGGTTCAAGAGTTACTGTTTGTTTTGCAGAAGGAAAGCATCAGACATGCCTTTGTGGGAGCCAAGATGCCAGAACCACAGCCATGCTATGGTGCAGAGATGGGCATGCTCTGCCAAGGCAGCGCGGGGGGACTTCTCTAGCCGGCAGGGGAGGCTGTGCTGCCGTGCCGAGCACACCCGTGTTGCACTTGTCCTCTGCTAGGGAAAATTAAAGCACAGCAGGATGCTGCCAGCAGTAATTTGAGCACGTAAACCATGCCCACTCTAAACGAAGAGAAAAGCCTGCACTGCCCCAGGATCTGCCTGTTTCCATGGGTTTAGAAGTATATGAGGCCAGGCTAAAACTGCCTGTGTCCGAAGCACTTTACAACACCCCATGCTGTGATGCATTGGGATTACCAACTCACTGAGATGCATGGGTGAGAGCTAATCCCACTGCCCCTGCCTGCTTGCAAACTCTGGCAGAGGTTGCCCTTTTCCAGATGTTGTTCAGAAAAGGGAGATGTTGATATAATCACTATATTGCATGGTGGGCACAGATCCTGTGGCATTACAGCAGTCTAGGTTTGAAGCACACGTGTATTTTCTGGTAACTGAAAATGGAAGATGGTACATCATAAAATGCAGTTGCATTAAATACCATCATATGTGAAAAATAAGGTTGAGAGGTAGTACTCAGAAAAGCTCCAGATTACAATAGTTGTGTAATGACTCTCTTGCAACACACCTAATTTCGTTCAGGTAAGATCAAGCCACACTTACCTGTCCAGGATTTCTTCCTGGAACAGGTATATGTTTATCCACAGGTTTTATATATTAGGACAGAGATTAGGTCTCATTTCCCTGAAGCTAAACAGAAATACAATGCAAACCCAAATTTTTTTTCCAGTTTTCAGCGTAGAAAGGCTGTGTTTATGTTAGCAACCAGTGCAGGGCAATGGGACGAGCTCCATAGAGCTAAACAGTTGGTGTTGAGGCTACTATATACATCTTTTAAGGTGATTTACTCTGGACTAGTGCTAATCTGATCCCACAGACCAAATACCCAAGAACAGCTGGACTGCATCAGGCAGGCCAAAATGCAGTAAATGGGGATGAATGGGAGATTTGCTTCAAAAGCACACTTCTGACCTGAATTAAAATTCAAATGCCCTGTAGTGTTAGTGTAGGTGTACCACGAGTCTCCTACATCCCCTTCCTGGACAGCCTTTGCCTCTGACTGGAGTATGCCAGGTCTAACACAGTTCTTCAAAAGAACAAATATTCATCTAACAGCAACTGCAATACATTTTATTTCGTAATTATGTGTCCCCATGTGGATATTCATGAGAATCTTGAAAGGTATTTGTGGGTTATTGCATGAGTCATTCAACGAGGGTGTCAGAAGTACTACTGTGTGTTATGAGAGACTGTTCCTTCTGCAGAAATAGAAAAGTACCGACAGGGAAAACCAGAAAAAATGTCTGAAGTGTGAAAACAGAATATTCAAAGCTTCTGTTTCTGTCGTCTGTAGTCTGTCGAACACATATACATGGAATTACTGCAAATCTTGTACAACAGCAAGTGATGAAGACAGAATTTATGCATATCTATGATATGTATATAATAAATTATAATTAAACACCCCAGTGGCTACACCCATGATTATGTATTTCTGCTATCATATGTTTTTAGTTATTTTTTAATTTATGTATTTTCTATTACTTGTAATATTCTTTTAAATGTCCCTAACTTATTTTCCTACACCAACTTCATCCTCCTTTTGCTTGGCAGAGATTGCTATTTTTTCAGCTTACCACTGGGGGCATTCGAATTATTTATTTATTTTCATATAAACAGCATAAGTGCTGCCAGCACAACTTCTTGGAAAAGTGCTAGGCTTAGCCTCATTCTGTCATCTGTATGGTAGCCAAGCAGGGCACATTGTTAGTACTCTGCGAACAATGGGTATTATTGTTATATTAACTTGGTTTCATTTCTTGGGGGAGAAAAGAAAGATTGGTGGATTTAGCAGGAGATAAACTAAATAACAGGCACATGCCCAATTTGGATTTTACTGAGAGCAACAAACTCCAGTTAACATCACTGGGAATGGGGTTAAGCTTTTAGGATTACATCTGTTTCACCAGCTGTAGTCATCCATATGTTAGATTTCTAACCTCAGTCACAGGCTCTCCTGAGGGGCAGTCCATCCTAAGGTGCCTGGGAAACGTGTGATGAATTGGCCTCCCTTTGCTGATTGCGTCATTCCACTTTCCAAATTGTTAACGTTACAACTTTTTTTACTGGAGTATCTTGAGCTATGAATATCCCACAGTGGTGTTTTGAACATGGTGAGTTTCTGCTAGAGCTTGGGCAGCATTTTCAAAGCCCATAGCTGAGCAACACTGGCCTTGCTCATGCAGAAGAGCATCGGGGAGCAATACGTGAGCACTGAGTGGATGATTTAACTCTGGAGCAGGAGCTGGCTTTAGTGCACATTGTGCCTGACTTAATTAGCCTTGAAATAGCCAGTCCTTATCACCATTTCCCTTAGCATTAATATTGCTCTCGGGCTTGAGGACTATTGTTTCCAGGCAGCTTTTCCTCCATGGCTGAAGGCTTCATGCAGAGGTCCCTCACTTCATTTTCCATCTGTAGTGACTGCAAAATCAGCTTCATACTCTGCACCTGAATGGTGGAGTCTTTCGCTGGCACATTCCTTTTCATTTTCAGGATTTACTAAATAACGTTCACCATGGCTTGAATGTTGAGGTGAATGGATGGCATCCTTGGAAGGGCAGAGCTTCCCCTGGCCTATGCTGAGGATACATTTTTTGTTGGGTCTCTCTGCTAACTAGGAAAAATTCTGACCTATCAGAGATTATTGTTATGGGCCTTCTGTGTCCTATCGCTGTTAAAAGCAGAGTTGGTGTGCCATCACAGAATTAAATATATTCAATGCTTTTGAGGAAGACTGAGACTATCTGCCACCTGTGCATTTCTGGAAAGATCAAAACTGAGAATAGCTGCACTGAAAATCAGCACTTGTTCTCTCTGAACTAATAAGAGATGGGTTTTCGGGCTTGAGCAGAGCTGGAACAGATCTTGATGCCTTCATGCCTGTATAAACTGCAGACTCTTGTATTGATCCCCTTAGCAGATCTGTCTGTGGGACATACTCTGAGACACCTACAGTAATGTGTCAGATCTAAGCCAGATTTTTATGGGCTGGAATGCAAGGAGCAGAGTGGATAAGTAGGGTTTGGAGCTGAATCTCAAGCAATTATTCTCATTTACTATAAAATATCTTTACATGACTTTGACAGAGGTTACACTCAGCCTACATGCAGAGCCATTAGGTCTCATGTACCCAGTGCAAGGCTCAGGCACTGCTTCCTGCTGCCCCTGCTGCTGTGGCCACGTCCCACACATGTAAAGCACAGCCAGAAGTCACAAATCCGAGTTTCTGCCTGGCTTGACAGCATGTCTCCAGTCATGTGCCCCACTCCCATGCACATAAGTGTTTTTGGCCATCACCCAGCACAGTTCTGCTTCATGCATCAAAGGAGGTAACTGTTGGGAAGTCTCCTATCTCCTCAAAGGTCCCTTTGCATTTCCAAGTTGCACCAGTTCAGATACAGTGTAGTTTCTCTGAAACTTTGAAGAAGTCAAGATAAGAGTAGTTTAAAATAATTTTAACTTTAAAGTGAATTCAGAGCACTTGAAGTTCAGAGCAGTTTTTAAAATGTCATAACTGAAAATCAGTGCAGCTCTGACAATAGACAAAGCACTGAGTGAGGAAGCTGCAGTTTGCAGGAGAGTATGAAAATATGGTAGAAACAGCTTTCTGCCAGAGACAAGGGGACAGCTGAAAATCTAGAGCAGGAAAGAATCTCTGGGGTTAACAAGAAAAAAAATCTGAAAACATTCCGAAACATTTCACCAAAGAAAGTCCAAGTGTTAGTGACAGATGTTAATGATGTTTCTTAATGCTTGACTGGCAGGTAGTCAGACACTTGTGAGCTGAGTGTGGCTTAAGAGCTTACTTGAAAGCAAATAGAAGCTTGAAATGAGGCAACACCAGCTCCCGGTTCTGGGAGGAACATGGGAGCTGCTGCGAGCTGTGAACGCACATCTGTTTAGCCCAATATCCTGTCTTCAGCAGTGGCCAGCGGCAGATGCTTTGGAAAAGAAAAGAAATATGGCATGTATGGAGCATTCCTTCCCCTCCTATAATTCCCCAGATCCTGGCAGTCAACAGTTTAGGGACTCCCTAATGCCAGACGTTGCATCTGGACCATTGTTTTTAATAGCCACCAATGGACCTATCTTCTAAAAATTTGACTAATCCTTTTTTGAACCCATTTGTACTTTTGGCCTCTGCAGTATCCTATGGCAAGGAACTCTTGGGTTGAATTATACCATGTGTTAGAAAGAACTCCCTTATGTCAGTTTTGAACCTGGTTCTCGGTAATTTCACTGGGTGTCTCAGTTCCTGCACAGTTAAAAATAGTGAATGACTGTCCCTTGTTCGGACTCTTAAGGCTGGCTCATTTTAGAGATCCGTAGTTTCCCTTAACCAAGCAGAAAATACTTATTCTCTGAAATCTCTGTATCTCTGTTGCCCTCTCTATTATACACTGCTTCGAATAGGGTTACCCTACAGGATTTAAAGTATGAGTACACCACGTTATACTACTTCCCATATCTTCTGCCTATTTATAACTTCTATATAGAGGACTGTGTTCAGATATGCTTATAAAGAAAACAAATCCTTGTAAAAACCAGTGCAATTGTCTCTTCTGTTTCTTGTTCCTCTTACAAGAGATGATATGGTGTGTCCCCAGGGCAGTGGATGGTGACAAAGGGAGGAATGAAATGATTCTTGTTTCAGGGCATCTCCACCGACTGTCCCCACTGTCTCTGTAGGGCTGCAGGGACCACCTCTGGCCAGGCTTCCCCTCTCCCCACCGCAGTGTTGGGGCCACCACCATGGTGGTCACTGTGGTGAGGAAGCTGGAGAAGAGCATAGATGTCTCTTGAAAGCTGATTGGACTGCACTAATCTGCCTGTGACAAGCCATCACAGCAGAAGGGTGTGAAGGGTTTTCCAATAGGATGAGCTCTTGCCCCACTTCTTTTCTTTGCCTGCAGAGAGACCTTTCACTGCCCTGCGAGCAAAGGGTGAGGGAGAAGCCCTGGCTTCGGAGACTGGCTGTAGTTACATGAGAAGCAATACTGTTTCCTGTGGCCTCCTTTTTAAAGTATTGTTACAGCTGCTAACTTGTGCTTTTTCGCCTTGAGGAGTCCCTGATTCCCATCCTTCCCACAGCACTTTCCACCCTGCAGTGGGAGGTTCTGCTGAAGAGCAGCTGGGCTGCCCTGAGCATCTCAGCCACGCAAAGAGAAAAAACAGACAATTTCAAAGCACCTCTTGATTTACAAGCACTTACCCAGCTAAGGTGATTAGCCCAAAATGTTGACCTAAAGCCGCCAGTGGGAGGCAGCTCCGTTGATGTTGTAATTGGGCTTACCTCATACCCTCAGATCACTATCTGATTTATCACCACAGCGGTTCTGCCCTAAAGTACTGAGCCTAAATGTTCTCCTGCTTCCCTGGTGGAGAAATCACAGGGAGATAGGTTTAGAGCCAAATTTTCAGAGGCAGCTTCCAAATGTTTTCATCTCTTTCAGCCCTTGAGCTTTTGGGTGCATTACAATTGAAATAGGTGAAAGCTCTAAAATCAGGAAGGCTGCTTCATTAAGCACAGAAAATCTAGGTGCCTGCTGATGGACCAGATCCCTCTTCCGTTAATATTCCACTCTGCAGCCACTGGACACCACCCATGAGCTATCCAAGAGTGTTCATAGAAAATATCTGCACCATAATCTGAAAAATAGCAAAGCATGGTAATGACCTATGGTAGATGCTCCAGTGGCTGTGATCACTGGGAATAGCTAGTCTAGCTTTGGCGCGTTAAACCCCAATTAGGCCACTGAGGTTTAAACATGCATGTACATGTTTTCCTGAATTGGTGCCACACTGCATAAAAATGACATTTCTGAGTCTGAATTTTAAATGTACAAATACTTTGGCACCAGAAAGGGAGCATGCAAAGAGTTAGAGGCACAAATCTGCAGGGCACATTGAGGCCCTTGTGAAATATGGCCCTGGCTTTTGGCAGCTGAATTTGACTTCATAGCCAGAGGGTGAAGAAAAATATATTCAAATTTCTATAGTAAACACATCTAGCAGACCTTAACTTTAGCAGTGAGTCTATTACCACTTGCATTCAAAAATTGCATTTTTAATCTGCTATGTCATTTACTGCTATTTAAAACCTTTTCTGCTCCATTAAAAAAGGTGTGTTAATATGTACTACAGAAGAACTTGATCTTGAAATGACAATATTTGGTTTTAATCCTTACATTTCTTTGAACAAGTTTGTACATACTTCCTCAGCTCTAAAAAGAAACTATCCTTCACATTTAGCAATGGCGAATTTGAAACAAAAAAGAAATGATGCGTTGCACATGAAAATTGAGCCTGGATAATTGTGAAGGGTCTTTTTGACAATCACTGCACTGTAGCTGGAAGGTCACTGCTAAACTGTGGAGCAATTATAGTCCTCAGAAGAACTGCTTTACTTCTGTTTTACACTGCAGTAACTTAATGAAGTAAAATTGGACCAGTGCCATGACATTTAAGGAACTGTGTTTTGAAGCCTCCTTCACACCAAAGTAATTTGCTGTGACATGTTGCACATGTCTCAGAAACACATTCAGAGATAAATCATTAAAATGGCCAGCTATCATTGCACTGTAGCCACACACTGAGGATGTCACGCCAACATTCACTGGATTTCCCACCTGCTATGGGAGACGAATGTCAGAGAAGGTGAATGGCCAACAGAGGAATCATTTCAGAGGTTTGCGTTCAGCTGTATCCCTGTGGCTGAAATGCTGTGTTCATACTTTTCTTCCCTGCGTAAACATTGGAGTGATTTCTCACACATTGTGGCCAGTCATTGTGGGGTGGCGGGAAGTGGTGCCACACTCGCAGTTTGCAGCAGGGGTTTTTCACTGTGACTGGAAAGAGTCTGGGAAGAGCCTTCACTCACACCCTTGAATCTGAATGTCCTGTTTGGTTCAAAGCTGTTTACATGGCACATTTCCTACACACTGAACAGTAAATGTTGACCAAGAGGATTAGCCTGCTGACCCCCCAAATTATCAGTGGCACCTCACTATGCTCTTTTATTATTGCCTTCCATTTATATTTGTGTAGTCAAATTTTAGCAGTGAGGTTGCCTGCAGGAAGGTGTTCTGCTGTCATCACTGTTTTAACCCCCTTGCAACTTTCATTCACAGTCCAATTTCTGTTGTGAAGCCTTTCTTGTTGCAGAAAGTCTGTGTGACACTGAAGACCTGCTCACCTGCTGTTTACAGTCAGGCTGGGACCCAAAATGAGAAGCTATTTGCAAACTGAGTAACATTTGGAAAGTTAGTAGCACCATGAATTAGTCTAGGTTTAGGCAAATTGCCTCCAAACTCACAAACACCATATTGGATTGAGAATTAGCTGCTGGTAGAAATCTTCTGGAGAAAGAATGACTCCGGCTTTCTTGCTCTTGCTGATTTCTTCTCTTGAGATTAAACACTTTTTGTTTCTTCCAGGTTCAGCTATGAACACTTAAAAAAACAAGCATGGTTTTGTTGGTTTCTCTGTTGACAAACAAGGAAGAAAAAAGCCTTAGGAAAGGCTCCAGCCTTAAAACTGATTCCACGAAGCTCATGTTTATGCATTAAATCACCGCCTGACCTCCGGGGCTGCCTGCTGACCATCACCTACAGGGTCAGCATCCTAAGCAAGGAAAACACAAATGCACAAATTACAAA
Source organism: Theristicus caerulescens (assembly GCA_020745775.1). NCBI lineage: Eukaryota > Metazoa > Chordata > Aves > Pelecaniformes > Threskiornithidae > Theristicus > Theristicus caerulescens. The sequence continues at coordinate 112,316,046 of CM036559.1, read as the reverse complement.
TACAACAACCATGATCTTGGAAACCACTGATTTTCCTTATCTGCTGGCAAATAAATGCTTAAAGACAGAAATAAATCTTTAAATATAATTTCATAAGCTTAGGCTTTTCGAACACTCATTCTTGCAGAATGATCATCACCTTTCTGGGAATTCAGAATGGTATTTCTGGGAACCTTTATTTTACCTTTCTACCCACTAAAGTTTTGGTGCTGTAAGCGGATTCCCACTCTGCACCACACCATAACTTAAAGGGTGGCTCAAAACAAACAGCAATAGATCAATTTACATGCCTGGGTACTACTGAAATTGCAAGGCCTTTGTTCACAAGTTTGTTTTTATTTCTAAAAAACATACCTTTTTAGGATAGCATTTTAAGGAACTGCTTTAAGTCACATTTTACTTGTCTCATACCCTAACTCACTTTTTTTTCCTTTAAAAATTGAACTGTTATTAAATTACAAAAAAACCTCATTTTCTGATTCCTGTAAATTGCACCTTTTCATCCTATTCCAGTTGCTGTTAAGAAAATGGAGGAGGAGGGGGAATTCTGCTTAAATTCCTGGGCAGGTTGCAGGTGCATTTGTTTTTATTAAGAGGAACGTCTAACAGAATCCTCCTTTGTGACACACTATAGCAACTTTTCAATTTTCTCTCATTAGCTGGTGGTACTTCCTCCTCAATAAGGTACTATTATGCTGCCTCTAACCTGATCTGGGAAACACTGTGGAGCTGTCAACTCATCAACCCTAGAAAATGGACAGTCAATCTTTTCAGGTGACTTGTTTCATTTCCTGTAGCTCATGTAAAATCCAAATATTTAGCTACTACAAACAGTGAGTTCTTCACCTGGGTTTCACTGATAAAGCAACAAAGATTATTACTTCTAATTTTTTTTATCTTTTTTTTTTTCTTTTCTGCAGTTTGAAAATTAATGCCTCTGGGTGAATAGAGTCTCATTTCTAATGTCACAATAGGGCACTTTATTAAGATGACACATAATTACACTTTCTGAGGTTTTTAGTTGTGTTTGCATGGGGTTTAAAAATTCATCTTCACCTTCCATTTTCTCTGGTGTTCTCAGATTTTTGGTTCCCATCCATTGGATATGATGCACAGAGAGCATTAGACTACTCAGTCTTTCACTGACCTAATAATGGGGATGGAGGATGCTTCATGCAGGATCAGACTCCCATAATTTCAAACTTTAGGGTTTTTTTCAAGGTCAGTCAGAATCTCACTGTCAAAAAGGCTCCATTGCCACAGCTTATTTGCTTATTATCTTGACCTGCTTTAAGATTGTCTTTTATGCTTTGATATCACCTTCCTGATGATCCTATACTAGTTCAAAAAAGATGGATTGCAATGAATAAGAAGCGAATGAGGCATTTCCATCTCAGTAGATATACAGCACAAATCACCTACAACAAAACAGGTGGCATTGGCAGCTGGCTCTTATAAACTCCATGGTGAGGCCCAGCATCATAGAAAAGGCTAAAGTAAAAGGATTTTTGCTAGGGTGATATAACACATAATTAAACCATTTTGCATTATAAGAGCATTAGAATAAAACAGGCAAAGCCTCTGTCTCTGAAAGCAATACAGATGTGTGTGGCTGTTTGTTCTTTTCTGTTTACTTTGGGATTTTGGTGGGCCTTTTTCAGAGGCTGGTCTTTCTAGCCAGAGCCTTTGGGGTGCTCAGTGCCCTTTGCACCTTGGTGGAGACCCACTGAAACCTGCAGGCTCAGGAAGGCACATACAGAGGGGACATAGCAAGACAGAGGTCCTGAGAAGCAAAAAGCTGGTGAGATCCATGGCGGTGTCTAAAGATGAGTCCTGAAGAAGTGCCCGAGAGCTGTCCTCTTTATGGATTGGGTGTTTAAAAAACCAAAAACTAGATTCCTAAGAAAGAGGAAAGAAAGATCCCATATTGCAGAGAAACACCTTCAGTCTGTTGGTTTACCTGTTGGAGATTCCACCTCAGAACTGGTGAAAAGCAGAGTCAGAGGCAAAAAAGAAGGTTGCCTCTGAAAAGGGTTGCCCTATTCTTTGCTTAAAAAGAAAAAAAAGATTCTTGGAAGATGTGGCATGAAATCAAGCTGCACAGTCTTATGTGGTGCCAGTGATGAGGGAGGTTTCCCCTATGGACTAGAAAGTACAAGTAGGCAGTGTTTTTGGAAAGCTGCACGAGAGCAAAAATTCCTGAAATTTTTAAGTGGAGGTACCGGTAGTGCATTCATTTCATATCCCAGTACACACCTCTGATTTCTAGGCTACTCCTCTGAAAAGTGGGTTATTGTTCAGGAATTTAGTGTTCAAAAGAGCACAATAGTGGAGGGAAAGGAAGCAGAAGAGAGGGAATTTAGGAAGAAATCAGGAAAGAGAGAACACAGGTTACAATTTAAAGGGGTAACTATGGGGTAATAAAACAGATTTACCCCAAGTCAAGAAAGCAATTTTTCCCCCCCTCTGAGTGACTGTCACACTAGAACTTAACCTACCTGTTATCACATAGAACTACATGCTCCCGAGGTCTAGGCAGTAAATTAGCATCTGAACAGTCTTATCAGTGGGCTTGGTTCCTTCTGAGCTCACTCTGACAGCCCTCCCGTGCTATAATATATTAATATAGTCATGATAGCCTGGAGATGTAACTGTGACAGCCCAAAACTTGATGTGCCCCCAGTGAGCTCTTAAGCCTTCCGTTTCATGGTGTTCTCACTGCTCAAAAGCATTGCAGTGTACAGTGCAAAAAAACCCAGCACATTAATTTTACAATGCTGAATACCAAAGGAAGCATGATAGATAACATTTACGTTTTGTACCAAATAAATTTCCAGTAACAAATATTATTACAACAAATACCAAAGGAACTTAGAATTGCTAAGTTATTTTGGAATTGCTTTTCCATTGACTTTTGGAGCACCCCATAATCCTTCCCTATATATCAGTTCAGAAACACTGAAGCCTCCTTTATCACAACCAGCTGACCCAATCTCAGCTGTTCTTTGAAAACAAAAACACATGTTTTCTTAGTTAGTCCATGTGGAGATCCATTTAGTCCCTCTCCTCCGATAGCTTTTAATGCCAAAACTTACAGTTTTATGAAACAGCAGTAGCTGCTCCATAGTTGGACTTGAATCTGGCTTCCAGGCAGGATCCCCAGTTTCATCTCTATGCCTCAAACCATCACCCCAAATAAGCCCTATCTTCTGAACTTTTGTCTGCTTCACCTTACACTATGGCAGAGTTTTTCCCCCTGCTCACTTGATCGATAGGAGCTGAACACACGGTGTGTCAAAACATTCCACCCTTCACTTCTGGAACACTTTCCTAACTTTTTTGGGCTTGTCATAGCTTCAAAATTACTTGGCCCACAAGCGCTGAATATGTTATGTTTTGTTTTGTTAGCCTCACTAAGAAAAGGCTGTGTTTGGGCAGGTTGTATTTAATGTAAACATTCATAAAAATAAACTGACCTTTTGCTGACTCCAGGCTTTGGTGCAGCAATGACTTACCTGAATAAGAGGTAGAAGTACATGGTTTTGCAGGTAGGAGAAAGAAATATGACAGGATATTGACCTGGGAAGTACATAAAGCTGTGGGAGGATGAGCTGGGAAGTGGTGGAGGAAGGGGGCAGGAAGGCTGCCCGGCCACATGCAGGGAGGAAGGTGAGAAGAAGGCTCAGCACAAAATACTGCTGTTTCAGTAGAGCTATCTGAGTGTGTAAGAAAGAGTGGAGCACAAACACCATGTAGTGACAGGGAACACCACCACTTCTACCCCTCATAACCTGCTCAACATCTGCAGGAGGTGGTGAGATGAGCTGGTCAGACAACGTGGACTGAAGTGTGAGCTGAAGAACCACCAGTCACTGCTCTCCATCACTCTGTTACCACCAAGATGATGCAGACCTTGCCAGCGAGTACGGGGGAAATCAGCTAGTAACAAATGGACTACAACTGCTGGAGACTGAAGCAGCGCAGAAACGAAGCTAAGGGGAAAGAAAACCACACAGTAGGCCTCGTGAAAGCACATTTCCCTTCCCGTCTATAAAACTGGTATAATTTGGGTTTCCTTTCAGGTGTTAAGCTCTTTCAAGGCAGCACTAATACTGTTTAAATCTCTGCTTTGCTGGAAGACTTCATCCCAACTTGCCGAGTGCTGAAATTTCAGATATTTGTACCTTCTTCAATGGGTTGCAACAACAGTCAGGAAGATAATGATGCTTAGGCAGCACTGGATGCTTAGTCCAGGCACACCTCCTCGGGGCAGCCCCGGCTGGCACCAGTGTGTCAGTTCAGCCCTCCTGCTTCTCACAGAGTTTCAAATCAAAGCTCATCGGGTCTCATGACTGTTGTAGGTGAATGCCATGGCCTCAGCCACATTTTACAGAACCTGCACAGGATGAATTGCAGCAGCCAGACTGACACAGAAGCCTCTTGCCTGTGGTGCAGTGACACACTCAACCACAAGGCTAAAGCAGAGCAGGGCAGGAGATCATAATGAGAGACTTTGGTTCAACATTCAAACTTCAGCCCATCAGACCTTTCCTGGCTTCCTGGGTCATGGCTCTGGCTTGCCTCACTTCAGCAGCCACGCAGCCCCTCTTGCTCAGCATCTGGGGAAGCTGGGGTTTTAGGAGAAAGGGATAGGGAAGAAGGCAAGGGGGAAAGATCATGAGAGACCACTGGGAACTGGTGCAGTTTGGAAAAGGTTTTTTGCAGGTATGGTATTTTGGCATAGATTTCACAAGGCAGGTGATATAACACTACAACAGCTCACCCACTTCATGGGGATGTTGGAGGCATAGCAGAAGATTGTGTCAATGACCTTGTTTGACCTCTTTGCACATATTCACAGCCCCTGCATCTGTGATGCAAAGGCATAATGTCTTTTAAAACAAGCTATTTTCAGATACAAGCAAATCTGATTCAGTGTTTGTTGTTTGCTGTTTCTGCCTTTACCTTAAAGCCATCTGCATGGTTCTTGGAAGTCCCAAGAGATCTCTTCTGCTGAAGAAATGGCAATGTGATTATAAAAAGATTTGCAAGATGGAGAATAAGAGAAAATGAATTGTCCTTATATGGCACCTTGGGAGCGAAGGATGCTGACAGCTGTGCACCTTGAACTGTTCTCCTGGCAATGGTGCAATGATATGATAAATTTAGTTTAAGGATGACTGGGAATTCTGAGGCTAAGCATTCTTTATCTGAAAATGCCAATTCATCAAAACTAAAACAATGCATGGGAAATGTCTGTGATGTTTTATAGCAGAAAAAATTTTATGTTGTTTTTCTTTTTTTAAATGAGCTAAATGTTTCACTTTGACATTTTAAAGCAAAAAATACCATTCTTCAATTTGAAACAACTTTTTATTTCAAAATGTTACCTATAGTGATAGCTATGCATACTGCTTGTTAAATGGTCTCAACAAAAAACTGAAATATTGTGAAATTACTGAAGAAAATACCAAACCTAGAAATAGTTCGTAAAATTTCTTTGAGTAGTCATTGCAAAGTTCCAGTTCATGCACTTTTTTGAGATCATGATTATTGTTCCCACAGTGAAAGGAACTGTGAATGAAAAACTCAAAGACATCCATATGTGAAGAAACCATTTCCCACTATCTTTGAGAATGTCTGGGAAACATAAGGAAACCACTGACAATTAGTGGCCACGTAAAATAGTTTGCTCTTCCGCTTTGTAATCATAAAATGCATTCATCTGGCAGCACGGGTTTTGAAGGAACTGGTTTAATGGATCCACACATGGCAGATGTTACATTTGCTACAGTAACTGTAAATTCATTCTGGGAATTTGCAGCACCTTCCCAGGCAATGCATGTGAGTGTGCAATCCCTTTTCACAGAGACCCCTGTTAAAGAAAAGGAACATAACTGCAAAAATAACCAAAGAAACAAACCAGCAGCCCTCCTCATTGCAACACACAACACCAAACCTGCCTTACACTGGTCTATGGCTCCCACTCAGTATTCTTCAGTTCCCAGGGTCAAAACCAAGTATAGCAGTAGTTCACTAATTAGTTGCAAATAAATACATTATTCTCCGATTTAGGTTTTCAGGGAATTAAAACACTGGGCAGACTAACACGTATTTTCAATAAAAGCTTAAGGTTTATAGTTTCTTTTTGCTTAAGTTGGCTATAAGTTGTGGGATAACACAGTTATCTCAGTATCTTTTACAGCCTTTTAAGGTTTTCATACCAAACTTTCATAATCAACTAAAATGCTGCAGCAATATGGACAGTTTCTAGACACCTGTACTTCCCTGTTCTCTCTTTGTATTTTATTCACCAGATATAAATTTTTGTTCTTTCTTTGAAGTCTGAAAAATAGCACTTTTCTTATCGTCCTCCATGCCTATGTGAAATGAATCGTAAATTTTTCATTTCTTCTTGCCTTTGTACATTCCACCTCAGTAGTGACAATTTTTGACTGTAAATGTGAATCTTTTTTGGCTGCCTGGTTTAGCTTTTACTGCATTTACCAGGTGATACCCTAGAAAGATTCCTACTGAGCGCTTGACAAGGTGTTGTTTCGTTTCTCCTTTCTCACAGGTACTTTGACCCTGCTGGGCTCTGGCCGGATGGGGCTCAGACTCTCACTGACTCAGAATCTGCAGTTTGTGTATGCCTACGGTGGGAAAAATTAAGGCGGCTTGAACCTAAGGGCTTCAGTATGAATTGTTCTGTAAAACGATGATAAAAGCATGCATTAATCTTTCTGGCTTAAAATTTACTTAAAATGTATAGTTCTTTGGGTTTTTTCTGCTCTTTTGAGGACAACATGTAATGTTCATAATAGTTGCAAAACTGACAAGTGTTCCCTTCCTTTTTTCTGATATTGTGCTTCAGGTTCCTGGGGAGTGAAGGGTTGTCACTTGTGGCCCTCTGGAGGTGATGTCACTCAGGCTTAATTTTATATTTCAAATGCTAATTATGAAATAGTGACTGAATGCCACCATCCTGTGACTCCATTATGGGGAAACTGTGACATACAAACTTTCTGACACACTCACTGTGTGTCTCCTCTACCTCAACACACGAGGCCATATGCCATAGGTTTGTTTATGGAATATGGGCAGATAAATGGGATGGGACTTCAGGGATAAAATAGCAGAGCAGAAAACATCAGAAAGGAAGCTAATCTGAAGACAAGAGGTGGAAGGTGAGAAGAAGAAAATTAAAGTGGCTATGTAACACCGAAACTAAGAGGACCTACGGGCAGACCCAAATCCAATGTAAATCATCTGTTTCCCTAATAGTCCAAAACCTTTTGTTTTTCTGCTTGAAACCTGAAAGCGAGAAACACTTTGAGAGCTGCAGCTTAGAGTCACTTGTACATAGGAAATCAATAGTGTGGTAGGGCCTGACTGCCAAAATTGAAAATAATTAATTGGGTGTCATCCATTTTATGTGTTTCAGATGCAAATTCCCAAAGGACCTTGACTGTAAGAAAGCAGGACCTGAATTTTCCCAAATCATCTCTTTTCATGGCCTACTAGGGAAGAATATTGCCCATCAGACATAAATTCTAGCTAAAGATAGAAACAGTGCAGCACAAGCTAAAGGTGCTTCCAGAAACACAAATTTCAGATGGTGCTTGAACGAACCGCAGAAGTGGGGAGTGCAGAGATTGCCAGAAAATTCACCACCACTTCTTTTTGCATTGATCAAATAAGGAAGGAAAAGGGCTGATTCCTGGAAATAAAAAGGGGTGCTGCAGAGTTTACTCCACCTGATGGATCAGATAGATGGTGGAGCAAAAGAAGAAGATTATGTAAATACAGACCCTGTGTGCAAGCGTGTGTGTGCTTGAGGGTGCTGGAGGGGGTAGAGGTGGACTGAGGGACTGACTCGGTTCTGCCAGACTGGCAGAGACTTTCCTTGTCTGATACTGTCTGACTATAACTAACAAATCCTCTTGCTTTGATCTTGTGGCAGTGGAAATCCGGCTAATGCTGCCGTTTTGAAAGCTTGTGGGTTCCTTTCATTATTTCATTACCTATGCTGAGTAAAAGAAACAATGATGTGGTTTGTTTTAAATTAATGGCTGTCCATTCATTACTGCAGTGACGCCGAATATTTTCCTCTGCTGGCTCTCTGTAAGGTCAGCCCCTGACTATTGTTCAAGTTTTGTGGGTTTCACTCAACTTCTGAGACTCTGAGGTAAAACAAATGTCCTCCTGTAACCACACCGTAAATAACTTTCATGGTGGTGGCCAGTCTGAAGTGAATCTCAGGAGGACTACAAAGATGTCGGGAGGTTATGCAGGGAGAAAATTAGAAGGGCCAAAGCCCAACTAGAACTTAATCTGGCTACTGCCATAAAAGACAATAAAAAATGTTTCTATAAATACATTAGCAATAAAAGGAGGGCTAAGGAGAATCTCCATCCTTCATTGGATGTGGGGGGAAACATAGTGGCAAAGGATAAGGAAAAGGCTGAGGTACTTAATGCCTTCTTTGCCTCAGTCTTCAATAGTAAGACCAGTTGTTCCTGGGGTACCCAGCCCCCTGAGCAGGAAGACAGGGATGGGGAGCAGAATGAAGCCCCCATAAACCAAGGGGAAATGGTTAGCGACCTGCTACACCACTTAGACACACACAAGTGTATGGGGCCGGGTGGGATTCACCCAAGGGTACTGAGGGAGCTGGTAGAAGTGCTTGCCAAGCCACTTTCCATCATTTATCGGCAGTCCTGGCCAACTGGGGAGATCCCAGTTGCCTGGAAGTTAGCAAATGTGACGCCCATCTACAAGAAGGGCTGGAAGGAGGATCTGGACAACTACAGGCCTGTCACTCTGACCTTGGTGCTGGGGAAGGTTACGGAGAGCAGATCATCTTGAGTGCCATCACACAGCACATACTGGACAACCAAGGGATCAGGCCCAGTCAGCATGGGTTTATGAAAGGCAGGTGCTGCTTGACTAACCTGATCTCCTTCTATGACAAGATGACCCACTTAGTGGATGAAGGAAAGGCTGTGGATATTGTCTGCCTAGACTTTAGTAAAGCCTTTGACACCGTTTCCCACAGAATTCTCCTGGAGAAACTGGCTGCTCATGGTTTGGATGGACGTACCCTTTGCTGGGTAAAAAACTGGCTGGATGGCCGGGCCCAAAGAGTGGTGGTGAATGGAGCTGATGGCTGGTCACAAGTGGTGTTCCTCAGGGCTCTATATTGGGGCCAGTTCTGTTTAATATCTTTATCGATGATCTGGATGAGGGGATCGAGTGCATCCTCAGTAAGTCTGCAGATGACACCAAGTTGGGTGGGAGTGTTGATCTGCTGGAGGGTAGGAAGGCTCTGCACAGGGATTTGGAGAGGCTGGGTCGATGAGCCAAGGCCAGTTGTATGAGGTTCAACAAGGCTCAGTGCTGGGTCCTGCACTTGGGTCACAACAACCCCATGCAACGCTACAGGCTTGGGGAAGAGTGACTGGAGAGCTGCCTGGTGGAAAAGGACCTGGGGGTGCTGGTTGACAGCTGGCTGAATATGAGCCAGCAGTGTGCCCAGGTGGCCAAGAAGGCCAATAGCATCCTGGCTTGCATCAGGAATAGTGTGGCCAGCAGGACTAGGGAAGTGACTGTCCACTTGTACTCGGCACTGGTGAGGCCGCACCTTGAATCCTCACTACACCTTGCATCCTTGCACCCTTCACTACAAGGAGGACATTGAGGTGCTGGAGCATGTCCAGAGAAGGGCAATGAAGCTGGGGAAGGATCTGGAGCACAAGTCATATGAGGAGCAGCTGAGGGAGCTGGGGTTGTTTAGCCTGGAGAAAAGGAGGCTGAGGGGAGACCTTGTTCCTCTCTACAACTGCCTGAAAGGAGGTTGTAGCGAGGTGGGGGTCGGTCTCTTCTCCCAAGTAACAAGTGATGAGACAAAAGGAAATGGCCTCAAGTTGAGCCAGGGGAGGTTTAGACTGGATATTAGGAAAAATTTCTTCAGCGAAAGGGTTGTCAAGCATTGGAACAGGCTGCCCAGGGAAGTGGTTGAGTCCCTGTCCTTGGAGGTATTTAAAAGATTGGTAGATGTGGCACTTAGGGACATGATTTAGTGGTGGACTTGGCAGCACTAGGTTAACGGTTGGACTTGATGATCTTAAGGGTCTTTTCCAACCTAAATGATTCTATGATTCTATGAATCACTGGTCTTGGGAAGGAGGTCTTGGTAAGAAACGTGCCCTTAAACCAGCCCCTGAATCACCTCGATATTGAGCTCAGCAGCAAAGTCCCTGTCCCCAGGAGCACAGGCACCGAGACAAGGGACTGATGTCCCTGGGACACTCTGTAACAAACACAGCACCAGAGACACAGGGGGAATAAATCTGTTACTACTTTACTCCCACCTCATCCATACCATCCCATACTACTATTGCCATTAACCTTTTTCCATCCTCCAACTCCTTCATCAGATATTTCAGCTACTCCTGTTTCCTCTGTCCTAGATTATTTTTGAAACTCTTTGGAACAGGGGTGTTTTTGCTTCTTGCTTTTTTCCTCGCTCTTCATTTGGGCTTGACATTGCTGTTGTAAACATTTTAAAAAATAATACAAATGGAATGCAATTGATTTGGTATCTTTCATGAATGATAAATCATTAAAAAGAAATGCTAATTTGGGAAATATCTTTAGCTGACAGCATTATGCTTTCTCAAGTATTAATATATTTTAAGTTGTTATAAGATATCATCGCATCAGCTGAACTAATAAATTTGTTGTGCAGAAAATTTTGCTGCAAGAAAAATGGGTTTCTTACTCATGGGAAATTTAATTTAAAAAAAAAAAAGTTTGGTCCAAACTGGAAGAAAGGCCACTTTTTCTTCCTTCTTTCTCTCTCTTTGTCTCTCTCTCTGTTGCATTCTCTCCTGAGCCAGAGCTCTCTGGACCGTAACTCCAGCAAAAGCCCTGGGCTCCCCCTGGATTTCTGGTTCCTTCTGTAGAGGAAGGAGATGAGATCTGGTGACCTGAATGCAGGTTCCCAAGTCCACAAAAAAGAGTCCTGAATTTCTGGAGTCCCAAAATCTCCTGGATGGATCTGGGTGTAGGGCTCATGCTCCTGCCATCGTGTTATTGCTTATCAGCTTGAAGACATTTGCCAAATGGAGTGGGGTACCTTCATCTTCCCATCCTGTCCACATGTCCTGCACTGTGAGCAGTGTGGGCTGGTGAGAGGGGCCAGGAGCTGCACAGTCCCATGCTTCTGGCTGCAGGAGCAGGGAGACATGAGATATTAAAGGAGCTGAACTGAGCTGTGGGCAACTTCAGAGGCCACTAGGTGCCCACATATCTCTAGTCGAGCCTGGCTGCTCGGAAATGTGTCCATGAGAAATGCTCTCACTGACAGCTGACAGTGATGCTAGGAAATAAAAATAAAGGTCACCAATGTTTCTGGGGCTCCCAAATTACTGTTGCTAAGGATCACTGAAACTAGCAAGTAGTTCTGCAATCAGAATACAGCATACAGCAAATAATGCATGTTTGGATAATGGGGAGAAAAAGAAATACTAAACTGCTTCCTCCTTCCCAGAATATCTTCTAGCCTCTGTCCTGAATAAGGAAATTATATTTTAGAAATGGAATCCTCTGATAGAAAACCAAATCCTGTGTATTAAGAAAAGGAGAGCAACCCAGTGTCTGCATCATCAGGAACAGTCTCTGACACACACAATAGTAACACTGTACAGCTTTGCTGGTCAATGGAAATAAAGAAAGTGAGGCTGGTACAGCAGGGAATAACCCTTTCTTACACACACTTTCTGGTGCAGTTTGGATGAGCAGCCAGGATTTCAGGCATGAGAGTCCTTCTGCAAGTGCAAAAGATGCTGAAATGCAACTTCTGGCTTTTCCCAGCCTTCCTTCCTTGCCTTTGTGGCTTCAGGATTGTCCCCTACATGTTAATTCCCTACGTAGTACTTGCACTGCAGGTTTTCCTGTTTTCTGGGAACACCAAAAGCCACAGCTCAGCAAAAGCAGTGGGTATGGAGTGATTCAGACATGCACCTGAAGTTTTCAGAAATAGATTAAGGAGATCTGCTTTTTCTCATCTTCCAAATGCTTATGGAGATATTTACATTTTACATTTTTCTTTTTCTGCACAAACAGAAAGGTCATTCTGTACTTGTGGGCAGGAGTCTGGAAGCTGAGGAGAAGCCCTGGATGGAGCACCAGGACACCCCATGGAGCACACAGCCAGAGCATCTCCAGGGGCTGGAGGGCTTTCGGTGTTAGCTTGTCTCCCTCAGTGGAAAGAAAATGAAGCATCTGAAGTTTGGGATTGAAAATAAAAGTGTCATAAAGTGTTACCATTGAGAAGGCAGGCTCAGCCAGGTTTTTCAAAACTTCCCATATCTTTCCTGCCTTTTGACAGCTTCTCAGATAACTCACATGGTGAGGCAGACATGTTGCTACAGCAAGCACCAGGTGGAAAAAATCAAAGTAACAGCCTGTTGTAAGGCTCTTGTTAGCATGGCAAGTTTCATATCGACACCTGGCGTGCAGACTCCCCAGCCTCCACACGCACGCACCCAGCCCAGCTTTTAAAGAGCTATTCGGCTATTCGCCGTTGCCTCTGCGCTCCAGAAATCACTCCTGTCTGTAATCATTTTGTTCCATTCAACAGCGAAAACACATGGAGCAAAAGAGGTTTTTTAAATGCCAGGGTCATTGGCTAATTTTTCTGTCTAAAATAGTGGGAAACAGTTCATTAAAGGTTTGCTCATGAAGCTCTCACTTAGGTTTGATAAGCAGTTAGTCCCATGAGAAACATAGCTGGAGCCAACGGCAGGGTGTTTAGGAGCAACCACTCATCAGGGCATGCTTGTGGCACACAGTTTGGCAAAACAAGCACCTGCACATCCTCCTGAGGTCCTGTGGAGTGAGGGGTGATGCCCTGAAACCGGGACCCAAGGCTGGAGTCCGGCCTGGTGCAAAGAACAACTGGTGATGCAACTCCATTCAGCACATTAACATAGTTATTTCCTTCTGAATAGCTATATTTGTCAAAATTGCAAACTTGGGCTCCATCATTGTAAAAATAAGGCTTTGATGCATTGTGTCTCTTTGCCAGACATTTAACAGTTATCTAAATAAATGGCTTGGTTCAGAGGTTCACAGAATATGAGTCAAAACTCATATTTTAAGAGGAAAAAAATTCTTAGGATTTCATTGCTGCCATAATTCCTGAGCTGCCAAGGTAGGGTGTCTTATTTTTAGGTATTTTAAAAACTGATTTGGTTAAAAAAGCTTCAGCCATTGTCCTAAACAGCTGACAGGTTCCCACCAGCCCTCCTCGTGCCAGCTGGCTCATGTATTCACAGACTCTCTTGGCAAATGGTCAAATACAACACACATTTTAAGCAGCTGGATTAACCTAGAGATTCTTACCAGAACCTTTTCATCTGTTTTTCAGAGACAGACCACTGCCATTTAATTATACTTTAATTGAATGAAAAAACAAGTCAATACCTAATTAATTGGGGTTACAGAAGAATGGCAATGCAGAGCCCTGGATTCTGAAACATAGCATTCAAAGAAGAGCCTAGCTAATCTTAGCTACATTTGGAATTTATTTGTGATATTTTTTTTTTGCCTTTTTTTCCCTTGCCTTGCCTTCCTTTCCCTTGTTTTGCCTTGCCTTGCCTTCCCTTCCCTTCCCATTATAAGTTCACATGGGAAACAGAAAACAAAGACATCAGTTCCATGCTTTGATAAGTTCTGTTATAAAAGAAAAGTTGCTGCCTTATCATCTGCTGTAGAGATGCCTGTTAAAGGATGTTGGTGTTCTTGCAGTTTTACATCATTTAGAGTGCTGTTCACTTTTATTTTTTTATCTCAGAGTATAATCAATACAGCAGTAGTCTTACTTAAAAATTCACAGTCTACATCATGATAGTGTTTGCAATGTTTTAAATGAGGACCACATGTTCCTTCCCAAACCTATTTAACAGTGGTATCCAGATGTTGGAACTAATTACGGAGGACAGCTCTACTTATGTATCCTAATAGTTAAGTATATAACACTTACTTATTAGAGACAACACCACCCATCCAAAACTTTGCTGACACCAAAAAAGGAACACAGGGAGTCAAAAGCTTTTCGTAAGACCTGAGTGTCATGCTTCCCATCCATATCACTGTCTTCCCTACTACAGGAGCCAAACAATATGCCACATCCTATATAACTCTCAAGACATTGAAGTGTAAAGAATTTCTGAAGAGAAAGGAGTTTATTTCTTTGCCATGTTGTGTTTATACAGACCAGATGAATGATGTAATAATTCATTATATTGCATCAGAACAGATCGCCCTTTTTTGTTGTGATTTGCATCCAAACTCACAGCTGAAGGTACTCTTGATTATCATTGGCAGCTGGGTCATATCTGTTGACATGATTCAAATGCCATGAGGTTAATAATGAATTCTTTAATCTTTTAACATTTTTGCTGTCTGAGCTATGTGAAACAGACAAAACCAAATAGGCAAATAATGTCTCCTAAAATGGATGAGAAAGTGAACTCATGCAAATTAAGCATGTTTTTCCCCAATCTATTTACATTTGTTTCTGTATCATTCAAAATATGAGTATATATATATGTATTTAATGTAATGGCAAATGGTGCCCTGCTTTGCTCACAGAGCCTTCACATTTTTCCAGCAAGCTTGCATCCATGTTGGAACATCCTTAGGCATGGCCGGTTTTTGTGGCTGAAAATACCTGCAACCACACATTTTTGAGATGAAGTCTTTCATTTATCCACTAAGTCTGAAAACAACACTTAGGAAAATGAGGCAATAAAGAGGAACCTGATCAGAACAACATGATCCAAAGACTAATTCATTTTTGGACAAAAACCCCTAACAGGGAAAGTTTTGCATAGGTACACAAACACTGTTTGTCCCTTGCGGTGTTGTGTCTTTGCTCCCACTCTCATGAGAGTAAAAGCGAGGATTCCCATGTGGGTAGACGTTGAAGTAGGAGCCAAGATGTTGGATGAAATTCTCTGAAATCTCTCTGAAATTCAGATTGAACCCTATGGTGTTTGGGTTCACGCTTGCTGCAGCTTTGCTCCGTGATGTAAGGCCGTACCTTTATTTTCCTTGCAAGGGTCCTAAAATATTTCTGATCATCAGAAGTGATGTGAACCAGAAAGCAGGTTGAAATTACCTTTTCTGGTTGATCATAATGTGCATCTCAGAAGGAGGACCAAGACAAGGAGTTCTGAAGCCTGGGCCATGAAGCATGGAATCATAGAATCATTAAGGTTGGAAAAGACCCTTAAGATCATCGAGTCCAACCATTAAACCTATCACTGTCAAGTCCACCACTAAACCATGTCCTCAAGCACCACATCTACCCATCTTTTAAATACCTCCAGGGATGGAGACTCAACCACTTCCCTGGGCAACCTGTTCCAATGCCTGACTACCCTTTCGGTGAAGAAGTGGAGGAGGTAATGTATGTGTTTGAGTCTGAGCAGACGAAGGAGGAGAAAGAGGGACATGAGCAGGCTGTCCCGGGAAGGGGAGGTGACATGGCTCTCCAGGGAGAGGGACAGATTGGCAGAGGAAGGTGTTTTTGGTGAATCTCATGCACCTGGTGCAAGAACTGGCTGTGAGATTAACTGCCAGCTCTCCCAAACGTGATGGAAAAGCCTCCAGTTCACCTCTTGTGGTATAGTCCTTTCTGGTTCACTCTAAGAGGTGGTCAAAGCACAGGCTATCTCATAAGAAAGAATTTTCCTTGTTTTACTTGTAATAATCCAGCTTCCTGTGAAAGTGATGTGAAGAAAATATCAACCACATAGAGATTTTAAAGATTTCAAAGCGGTATCAAACCACGTGCGTTCCTCTCTAACAGTGAGCCTCACTTTGCTGTTTCATATATATATACAGTTGTAGCATTGGTAGAAAACTTCAGAGCATGCTAATATTTGTAGAGTGTCAGATCTTCAGTGAAAGGTGCAATATGTTTATTTGTTTAAATGAGAGGATCTGTTCAATGTTGATGATGGGACATGAGGCACTTGGAAGAACTCAGAACAGGAATACTTTGATATTGCTCAGTCTATCTAAAGGGGACACAGGCTTTCTTTGCCTGTACACTTCAGCTGTAACATGAAGGTGACCAGACCACCCTCTAGTGGGATGAGACTGCATTTCTGCTTGTAATGTGTTACTGCTTTAACTATGAAACCATGTTTCTGTTTCCTTTTGCCTTGGAGATCTTTTCAGATGAAAGGTAAGATCAGATGTGTATCTGTGCAAGCAGTGTGGGAGGGCTCCTATCCTAAAGGCTCTTCAAACTTCCTCTCCTCAAAGGGTTTCTGAGTCAGAGCAGTGGGACTTTGTGTCCTGATGCTGAAAAACGGAGCTGCCTCTCCCATGTCTTTGGTTCTGAAATATTAAAATAAATGTATCTGTTTCTTCTTGTTCTTTGCATCATAGCATCAGGTCTAATTGACATATGCAAAATAACAGTAAGGAATAGCTAGACTATGGGGGGAAGGAATGGGCTTCAGAAAGGAAAATCTGTAAGAGGCTGAGAGCTGAGCAGCTGAAGAACTAGGAAAAGGTTTTCCTAATCAGTGCTGGTCATGTTAAAAAAAAAAACATATTTATGAAAAAATATTTCAACAACCAAGTGTAGGGGAAAAAATAACATGAATGATTTATTTCATAATTATTATTTCGTACTGCCAGAGCTTTTTCATTTAAGAAAAATGCAAGGTAAAACTCCAGTTGACACACCTTGGAAAACTCCTCTGCCCAGACATGAGAAGCAGCCATCGGTCCCGGCATCAGGCGCACCTTAAGCACCAACTCATGCAGAAGGGAGAAGGCACGCAGCACCACAGAGGGGGACATGAAAGCCTTCCAGCAGGGTTCCTGATGTCTAGTCCTCCCCAAAGACACACACGAAAGCTGCCACATGGCATTTGTAGGCCCATGTTTCAGCCACAGCTGGCTGGAAAGGCCAAGCTTTGGCACATAGGATCTGGGAGAGGGGGGAAGCAGGGGTATGGGTGCAACGGCACCTTTGCTCCAGGAGGAACATGAAGGTCCATTGTGGAGTGGTGTTGACTGCAGCTTCCAGTTCAGACTTGCTGCTCTCCTTCCACTAAATCTTCTCCTAGGCCATAAGCTCTCAGGAAAAGAGACTGTCTTCATCTGCATATGGAAAATATCAGGTTTGTTTTCAACACCATTGTAGCCTGAATAAATTGAAGTATTATGTATAATAGTAAACATATGTTGTCCCTGCCTCATGCCCATGGTGTTCCCTAGTTGAGGAACAGCCTCCTGAAAACTTATGTCCCTGACCACCGCCCTGTCTTCACTCCAGTCTTTCAAGCCCTGCTTCAACCAAGGTATCTGAAAAACATCAGCTAGCTAATATGGCTAAGTGATGAGTGGCCTCAGGTGGTACCTATGAAACAAAAGAAAAGAATCACATGGGTTTTATGTCTTTCTCACCTTCAGTCTATTGTTTGGTTTTTGACTTATCACTTCTACTACTGTAGCCCCAAGAGGCTGGAGACTAAAATCCTCACAGCTAGAGCTGGTCTGTGCTAGCTGCTCTCCACGCGTTCGTGCACAAACACACACACACACTCTGCACACGAAGGAGACTGAAATCTGCATAGGGTAAACAGTCAAAGAGTTTCATTTTAGTCAGTCCTATGATGTGGTCTTTTCTAGTCTCATTTTATACAGTCTGTTAAAAAAACCCCAAACATTAGTTTTGGTTTAAATCTTGACTTAGAGAAAAGGATTTGTCATGATATGAAATAAGCTGTTCTGTTAAGCTTACTGCCTTGTATTTCTTCTAGAAATGAACATATTTGTTGAAAAATCAGACAATGTGGTGACAGAGATCTGAAAAATTACAAATACCTTCATTGATATTCTTATCAGGATTATAATGACTCAGCTTTAAGTCACTGAGATATGGCTTCTTTTTTGTTGTAGGTGGGGAAGACTTAGGGTTTAAGCAGCCTGCAGTGAAGAAACACTGATAACATATAACGGTTTTGAGGTCTTAAAGAATGTGGCACAAAGTTGTTTTTCAACTCTTTTTCCACTTGCAGTCACCTAAAAAATTTCCAATGGAAGTAAATATGCTTGCAAAGCAAAAGATGCCTTTTCTTTTTTACCTTTCACCAACCCCTCAGAAGCAGCCCATGGACCCTCAGAAGTTTGCAGACCGTAAACCAAAGATGGCTGTGCTACTGGGCAATGTCATTGTTTTAGTTAACTGAGCTCAAGTGATTAAAGCTTCAGAGAAGTTTGTTAGTCCTTCAACCATTCAGAGAACATGAAAGGTGACTTTTAAAGCATAATTTCTTCAGACAGTCTTATAAAGGTTAATTGTATGGCTCTGTGTCTTGTGAATGATGCAGACTGCAGCCACCAGACAGCCCTCTCCACATCTGCTGGTGGAGAGCAGCCCCAAGGCTGCTCTGTCTCCTGCCAGTCACAAATGACCACAGCAAGCCAGAAACACAGCAGAGGATGTACCAGCCCCAACACATTCCTTTCCCACAGTTACACTGATGGCAAAGTGTAAGTGTGCTGTTTTCTGTCTCCAAAAAGAAGGCATTGTGCCATGTAATTTTGAGCTTGAGCACTCTCACACTGGGAAAAAACACTGCTTGTTTGAGTTACCAGTACCACTCCCAGTCATATCGAAGTGTCCCTTGGAGGTCTCGTGTCTAATCATTTACTGGATTTGTCTTAAGTTACCTCAAAAAAGTGTCAGCAACTCCCAGTCAGAGGTGGTATGTCTGAAGCAACTCGGTGTGGTTGGTTGCTCAGTCATCCTCGCTTGCTGAAATTTGGAGTAAATAATGCTAGGAATGGAATAAGTCTCTCACAAGGTCTCTTTGAAAGGTCTTGCACCTGGGTCGGTGCAACCTCCTATATCAATACAGGCTGGGGGATGAAGAGATTGAGAGCAGCCCTGCGGAGAAGGATTTGGGAGTACTGGTGGATGAAAAGCTAGACATGAGCCGACAATGTGCACTTGCAGCCCAGAAAGCCAACTGCAAATACGGAGTAAAGCCAAATACATTTGTACATGCACATATGCACAGAGCAGACATATAAAGTAATTTTTTTAGGCAAATTATTTCAACTCAAGGTACCACCAGCTCCCTTCAGATCCTCTGAATTTCAGATTTTGTTTTTGAAGTGAATCTTTCACAACTGTAGTTGCAAATAAAACTTCCAGAACCTAAGAAGGGTGTAAAATATAATTTCACCTGCCCAAGGACTTGGGGGTACTGGTAGATGAAAAGCTGGACATGACCCGGCAATGTGCTCTTGCAGCCCAGAAAGCCAACTGTATCCTGGGCTTCATCAAAAGAAGCATGGCCAGCATGCACATGATTCTTCCCCTCTACTCTGCTCTGGTGAGATCCAACCTGGAGTACTGCATCCAGCTCTGGAGTCCTCAGCACAGGAAGGACATGGACCTGTTGGAGTGGGTCCAGAGGAGGGCCAGAAAAATGAGCAGAGAGATGGTGTACCTCCCCTGTGAAGAAAGGCTGAAAGAGTTGGGGTTGTTCAGCCTGGAGAAGAGAAGGCTCTTGGGACACCTTATTGTGGTCTTTTAATACTTAAAGGGGGCTTATAAGAAAGATGGAGGGAGAGACTTTTTGCCAAGGCCTGTAGTGACTGGATAAGGGGGCAACAATTTTAAACTAAAAGAGGGTAGATTTAGACTAGATATATAGAAAAAAATTTTTCAGATGAGGGTAGTGAAACACTGAAACCTTGCCCAAACTGGTGGTAGATGCCCCATCCCTGGAAACATTCACAATCAGGTTGGATGGGGCTTTAAGCAACCTGATCTAGTTGAAGATGTCCCTGCTCATGGCAGGAGGGGTTGGACTAGATGACCTTTAAAGGTCCCTTCCAACCCAAACTCTTCTATGATTCTATAAATTGCCTGGGCAGTTACAGTTGCAAGATGGGTAAGATTGCTCCTTAGCTGTCCATAGCAGCACCTGTGTGACAGAAGGAGGAATTATCCATAAACCTAATTCAAACTGTGCCCTGGGTACCCAACACAGGCACACTCAGAGGTAGACAGGGTCCTCATGAGTATGCCTGTGTGAGAAATGCTGGGCATGGATGGAGCATTGTTTGCTCCTCAACAGTACAGATCATGCCCACGCTAAGGGGATCAATTTTGGCTGGTTCCTCAGAGAGGCCAAATCACTCCTAAATAATTCACTTTCAAATTATAACAGTTCTCAGTAATCAGAGAGATCAATATATTCCCACCCAGAGAATCACATATCACTCTCACCCAGAGCCGCAGGAGGAGTTTCCAGGAAGAACCAAATTCCTCTGAGACACATCTGACTTTCTGCCAGGGCTGTCAGTGCTACAAGCAGCGTGCAGATGGCAGGCAGAGAGTGTGCAGGTAGCATGCAGATACCTTGTTTGGTCTGGGTTTTACAAGCTGAATAAATTTTGTGATAAATAAACACTTTATTGCTTTCCTAGGCTCAGTGTACATCATGGGCTTCTTCCAGGTTCATTTTTCCCCAGTGCTGCTGTACAGTCCTGAGGTATTTAGGGATTTCTTGCAAAACCTCTTCTCAGTATACACACCTGAGCCATTTTTTCTCTGCTTTTCTTTCTTCTCTTTTCTTCCGTTGCAGGTTCTCCATGTTTTTTCCATGCTGTTCTCCCTGTTTCCCTGTTTTCTATAACCCCTCATACCACTGACCTTCTTGCAAGGAATCAGGAACTTTTTTACCTCCTTCTCCTGTGCAATGGAGTTCTTTTCATCCCTATTTTGTATAGCCTAGGTGTTATACCATTTCCCTTATTCTCCCTCATTCTTTTTCTCTTCTCTCTTTGGCAGGGCACTGGTCTGTGAAAATCAAAGAGAGATTTGGCAGCACTAAGATGGCAGAAGAAAAACAGGGAGGGGGTATGTGGATAACTACTACGTGGTTAACTCCATGGCTGGAAATGTTCCCCATTTTCTCCTTTTGTTTTTGTTTTTAATTTTCCCTGAGCTAGAAGGGTTCAGCTCATTGGCACCTTCAAACATTCCCTGGAAAATTTTAATTGATTGACTGGTAAATTAAGTCATTGTACTATGAGCAAAGACACGCTCAACCAACAATAACAGGGTAAGAGCTGTATGAATGGGTAAGTTTTTATCACATCCCTCTTAAAGTCATCTCTTTTTCTGGCTGAAAAGTCATACCCTTCTCAATTGTTCTTGTCTCTTCTAAACAATTCCCTCAATTTATTTAAAACAAAACCACAACACAATACCCTCCCATCCGAAGACAGACTGTTCTTCAGCTTGATTTCCAAAGGAAATAAGGCTTAACAGAGAATTATATTGCCTGTCTGTCTGTTGTTCACCTGAGAGCCTGCCTGTATAAGGTCATTTGAACTCATAGACTGATTTCAGCCACATTTGACCAACACAGAGAAGAATCTAGTGTGCTAGATTCTTATGAATTTCATTAAAGCTGTCATCTGGCTCGAGAAGAGAGACTCAAATTAGTGATGTTGGTGTGGGAAAGGAGGGCAGAATTTTGCAGTCGCTGCAGTTTCTGGCATGCAGCACAGTGAGCATCACTACGGTCACCAGCCACACATCCATATAGTTTTGGTTGGACAACCTGTGTTTTTATAACTCCAAGCCTGTCACTGTGCAAACTACCTCTTGCTTGGAGGGGGTGTGAGAGGAGCTGGGGGGTCTCTGAAATTTATGTGTTGAGAAGAGTGAGAGGGACAAAGGAGAGAGCTGGGGGCAAAGGAGAGAGCTCCTCAGAAACCAGCTGGTGTTTCTTTCCCTTGGAGTCAGATTCAGATGCTCACTCTGGGACTATTGGCATTGCAAGGTGGAGCTCTAGCTGAGACACTGAAGGGAAGGTGGTCAGAAAACAGCAGAGGAAGCAGTATAACTGCATCAGTATGTCTTTTCAGCAGAGTAAATCTGCCCTTTAGTTGTTCAGAGAGAGCTTGGTATGCCTACCTGTGACACAGAATTGATCTATACTCCTCAAAGGCTCTGCAATGGCAATCTTTTCTTATCTGACAAATATGAAAACAATTCTAACTTGTTGCTTATGGATGAAAACATTTTGTAATTTCTACTCCTCATGAGAAATATTTGATCACAGTGAGTGCCATGGGGACTTCAGTGGAAACTCCCTGAATGGGAACTATGTAATTCAGCTTGAAAAGACCTTGCAGAATCAGGCCCACGCTAGAAGAACATACTAGCGACAGCTGAAAAGAATGATCTGGCTTGATGTCAGCCTCAGCCCCAGACACAACACACACACTGTATTTACTGAAATCCCAGCCTTTTCTACAGAGCCTCTAGGTTAAATACTGCTTTGAAATGGCTCTCCTTAACCTAGAGGCATAAAATACATGAAATGAAACAGTTGCTGTACTACATTGAAATAGCTGAACTGTTCCTGCTGAATTGTCTTGCAATTGCATGCCGCAGATTGAAGGGTGTGGGAAGGGGGGAGGGAAATCAATGTTTCCTCATAGGACCAAGTTACTCAATGAGCCGTATAATCAGCTTGGTACCATTACAGTCAAACTTTTTTTTCCAAAAGTCATTCTCACATTTCTCCAAGGCCTTGAAATTGTTTAAGATGGTATTGAGAAAAACCTGGAAAGCCCTAATAGATGCGTGTTGCAATGTGTGCCTGCCCTTCAGTGAACTTATTCTGCAGCCTATGAGACCATGATGTGAAGTTCACTTTACCCTTTTTCTGCCACATTTTGGCTAAAGACAATGAATAGTGTGCATAAAACTATATAAAACATCAGACAAATTTGGAAGAAACACAGCATTATAGGTAAGAAAAATGCTGACAGCCAAATTCCATCTCTTTGATACAACACTGAGTAGTACTTTAGTCCTAAAGCAACTTCCACTTGAGTGACTCCTGTGGCCATATCTACACCAGGCTAAGTGAGTTCCACAGCCACCAGTCTGCACTTTGGTTATATTCTGGCACCGCGTTGGCCTTATTGGCTCCTTCTCTCTGTATACCTTTTTTTTTGTTGGCAAGGCTGGAGAAGCAGGAAGGCAGTGCCAGGGTACTCCGGCAGTCTTTTTATTTAACAAACAGTGTGGTGCAGCAGGAATGAATCAGAAAGCAAAGCAGTTGGGCTGAAGACCCAGTATTTAGACTCCCTGTGTTTCATGGAGGCACTTTGTACTAGCTCTAATCTGGTCCCACTGACAAAATGCCCATTAGCACCTGGATTTGCATGAGGTGCCCTCCTGGAGTACATCTTTCAGTTTATTCTACTCTGACAGGGAATTGCATTTGTGTGCTCCCAGTTCATTTTGCTCCAAGGTACCTTAAATGGGACAACATGGAGATTCTCTCCAAAAGAAGACTTCTTATTTCTAATGTAATGTTAATGGAGGTGCACTTCGATAAGACTGTTCAGGACGAGTGATGGATCAGGGTGGTGGCATACACTGCACAATGCATCTATCCTTTTCTACAGATGTAACCAATGAATTCCCTCATGGGGCACTATGAAAATGCCTTTGGCCTTAGGAAAATGTAGCTGTTTCAACTACTGTTTCAATGAACTGCAGGACTTCACTACTGAGCTGGATCATACTTATCAGTAATTCCCTTTTGGGCTGCTTAGGACCATTCTGCAACAGCTTATACCCAGAGAAGGTGGCCAGAGTGGGGGATCAGATGAGGTATGTTCCAAAAATACATAAAATTTCAGTGAACCTGAATTTCACTCTGCACCTTTCCTTGCTAGCCAAGGCCTTAAAGGGTTTTCTCCTTCAACAGAAATTGGAACAGGACCTCTGTTGTCCTGCATTTCACTAGGAAGGAGCAACCAAGGTGAAGAAATGCAGCTGCATCTTCTCAATTTACATCTGAAATCTGTTCAGGGGACACAGAAAATGAAGACCTTCTAATCTAGTTCAGACTTGTACAAAAATCTTTCTTTTTCTTTCTTTCTTTTCTTTTGTGTCTCCATCTATTACTTCTCTTTGGAGCAAAGCACGACATCCTGTTATGGGAGCCATCATAGCTCATGGGTTCAGCTTACAAAGTCAGCCTGGACAGGAGAGCAGAGTGGAGGGGTCCAAATCACACCTCTGACAAGTATCTCAAGTCACTGCTGAACGAAAATAAATTTTCCATTTCTTTCACAAAGCAAGAGGGAAAGTTCACACTTAAGAATGTCGCCCAACTTTTTAAATTTTCTGAACCTGAATTTTCAGAACTTCCAACCCCCAAATGGTTTTCTGGTGCTCCCTGCTCAAACAAAATTTAGTAACATGAAAATTAACCTCCCTGAAAAAAAATCCTATTTTTGTTATTGCTTGTTTTTCTTCTGTGCCATGGTCCATTCTCCAAATGGACACTATTAGCCAAGAACCCTGTCAAATGTGAATGTAATTTATATTTTCTGCTCAAGACTGAAATTTATTCTCTTCTACTTTGTCCATTCACCTAGCTCATTAGGTTTTTCCTTATTAGGTTTGTTACAGCTCTCCCTGGTCTTAATCAACCTAATTAACACAATCTCATCTGCAGATTTACTGAGTTGTTATTTTCCTGATTCAGAAGCAGAACTGACTGAAATTTTTCCTGATGGAAAGGGCTCACTTGCTGATTTGGCAGAGAGTCATCACACTGGCCATTCAACCAGTGTGCTGCTCAGAAGGCTTCTCAGCTCCCCTGATTTGTGACTCCTTACTGTTGCACTAGTTCAATTTCCTACCTGAGATTCTTTAAAAAAAAATCAGTTCTCTCATATTTTCAAGAATGCTTTCAAGAAATGGCCGTTCTATGGAAAATTACCTCCTTTCCTTTTCTTTAAACCCAGAATAAAAGAGGCTCTAGAAATGTTAAATTTTCTGAGACATGAGGAGTGTTCACTTTCATTCAGAAGTCTCTTGCTAATGACCTGGTCTAAGATTTTTCAACAAGTCCTCCTTTATCTGATTTTTTTTACATTCAGATCACTTTAAAAGCTTGGTGAGTTTCCTTTGCAGAAACACATAAGTACAGTCTGCAGATTATTTAGTGTTCTACATTAATGATCATTTCAATCAATTTTTTTGGTGAAGATGGAAGAACCTATTCTTCTCCCAAAGCTGATCACACCAACATTCTTTTTAAGGCAAAAAACCAGTAAATTTTTCTGGGTTATTTCAATTCCATGTAACCAGTTAAAATGTTAGAAGCTGATGACAATGACATATCTGTGATAGAAAAAGATATTAGCTAATAATATAACCTATATCAAATGACCTCTTAGTCATTAGCTTCATAAAAGGTGTTAAAATAACCACCATTTGTCATTGCTATAGTTTATTTCAAACTCTTTCAACAAATGCTATATAAAGCAAATGCCAAATGCTAAATAAAGGACTGGCCAATCCCACTCCTGTTGTCAACTGCCCTTTCCAGGTGTCTTCCCCTCTTCTTTTGCTATACAGAGGATTTGCTGCCTCTCACTGAAAGTCAGGGGGAGGAATACTCCCTTTAGTAATATTAGGCATGCATTATTCATCAAACAATAGGACAGTGCTAATAAAATGTACCCGACCATTTGTTTTTAAAATAATAGAAGAAAAGTAAAATAGAGGTTAAAACCACATTTTGTTGGTTAAATCCCCAGTGCCTTTTAGATAGTGTAAAATTTAGGAATAATTTAGAGATACAGAGCCACCCTGTTTGTTTTAATTCCCTGACCATTAGGCCACAAAAATTCTAAGCAAATCAGGACTGCAGTCAGGCAGCCTTTCCTCTGACTTCTGGAAAAGTTAAGAACATGAAAGTATATTAACAGACACAGTGTTTCAGAACAAGGGTCCATCTAGCCCACAGTTTCCAGCAGAGGCCACCAGCAGCTACCCAGGGAAGAGGAAGAGCAAAGCAAATGTACATGGTACATCCCCAAACTGCTCTCCAACCTCTGACTATCTCCAGGTTAGGAATTTCCTGAGCTTGATGTGGTTTTTCTATTTAGTAATCCTCAACAGGCTTCTGTTCTGAGTACTTGTCCAGTCTCCCCCTGACTCCATGTCAGCTTTTTGCATCTGCAACCTCTGTTAGCAAGAAGTGTCACAAATCCACTTTCTAAGGCTCCTTTGGATTCATGGCAGAGCAGCAGAAAGGTTGGCAGCTGCTGAGATTGGCAGACTGGATTGGGTTGGTGGCAAACTGGATTGTTTTGGTGGCAGACTGGATTGAGATAGATCTAATCCTTAGACTGGGAAAGATTCAAAATAATCAGCTCTCTCTGCCCCCTTTTGCACTGCTGTAAGCTCATTGGAACTACGGTTGGGAGCAGAGAGCAGTGCCCCAGCCCTAGAGGTACCTTTTCTTCTTTTTTTTCCAGGGGCAGGATGTCACAACTGCTAAGATGCCAAGCATAGAGGTACCACCTGCCAGTTCTGGTTGGTGCTGCTGGTAATAGCCATAAGCATTCAAGAAGGTGATATACGTGTACACAAATAACACAGTGTCTGGACTGAGACAACCCATTACTCTTTGCAACTAGGTGATGCAGTAGGCAAAAGTTCTCTAATGCTTGTTGCAACCCACTCACCACCTGCCTCACGCTGCTCACCACTGCAGTGTGCTTTGTGTTACTTGTTATTACAGCATCTGGGCATCTGAATTGCACTGTGCTCTGGATCATGGAATAAAAACATAAGGGTAGAAACCTGGCTGCATCACTCAGTCTACCTCCCTGCAAAGGGAGATGTGTTCCCTGCAGCAAATGTGAGCGTACTTACAGTTTTAAATGTCTCAAGTAATTGTGCTTTCACATTTCCCTCACAAGACTATTCAACACTTCAAAGTAGCTCAAGCTTTTCCTGGCATTCTGTCTAAATATTCCCTTCTTAATCTCATCTCATTACCTCCTAAGTAATTGTATTCTGTCCTTGGGGTCTATTCACTTTGCACATTTACAGACTGCTACCCAGTTCCCCTGAGTGTAAGCCTCACACTGAGGCAAATGACACATTTTTACATTTGAAATCTTTCCTTCAAACTATTCACAATTATTCTTGCAATCTCCCATACTAAGGTAGTCTCTACAGATAGATCAGAAGGTAAATTTCTGACCTCAGAGGCTTGCAACCTACCCTGCCCTCTTCCCCCCTTCTTTGAGCTCTTGTCAGCCCACACGTATTCATGTGAATACTCCTTTGAATTCAAATAGTCTTTAAATGCCTTGAGTTTGCGAGGCTGGGATCAATACACAAAGTAGAAAAAAAAAGGAAATGGGAAGGAAAATACAGTGGGGAAAAAAATCTCCAAAACTCAAAAGGCCTGTAGTCCGCTGTTGAGGGAGATTTTTCAACCTTTTCATGATCTGTGGCTGGTTTCCATTTTTTAGATGTAGTAAGTTGAAAGTATTCTTTTTCTCTTTTTGCAATTCCACTTTATAGAACAAAACCTAATAATTCTTCTTCATTTATTGCCTTTTTTTGCATCCAATTCTGAAAATAGTTGTTCTTCTCCCTTTTTGCTCACCTAAGATTGTCTGTGACATGCTTACATGATTGTAAGTGATTTATCTTTCTGGGTTTATTTTCATCTTCCCTGAATGGCTTCCAGTTCACTGTGAATTATTTGATAGTATGGCAAAATGTAATCTAAGCTTGCCATTTCCCTGGCTTTCTAGCAAATAGTTTGCTGGACATAAAATACGGACATACTAGAGAAAAGGGGGTGTTATAGGGTTATGGTGTTCATCCAGTTCCCTACAGGCTTGAGAGAGCAGGTTGGTTTAGCAGGAATGCAGTTAGTGATATTTCTTGTTTCTGCTTGAATCCAGAAAGTGTTGGGTCGTGCTTTTTATTCAGTCGCATGGTTGGTGGCTGGGCTGTGTGGCTGACAAGCCCAGGGCAAAGTCTGCTTTCCAGGCACTGCTTAGTGGAACCCATCGTTCCGGAGCCAATGCAAACCAAGCCCAAACACTTGGACCTAACCACAGACTAACTGATGAGTTAGCAAGTTCTCACCCTGCTGGGCTATGTTGCTACTGGCCTACAGCTGACCATTTCAAAACTAGTTTGGTTATGACCGTGCAGTGTAGGAGTGGTGGAGATGGGTCAAAATATTTGGAAGACTGGAATTATTTTAATATGGGGGATAGGATCCATGGCACATTTTGCTATTCGTATCCAATTTTACACTTGTAAAGTGCTTGAGTATTTGAAATTTTTACATGGATATGATTTAGCAGCCCTGCTTTCCTAGCTTTGTCAGGTAGAGAAAATAAGAGCAAAAGAAAATAATAAAAAGAAACATCCCTAAAGAGCACAATTTCTCTTCTTGTGGTAAACATTTGTTGCATTCAAGGTGAATACCACATGCAACAGTGTATTGTTTTGTGTGTTGATGGTCACCCATTTAAGTAATGCTAAAGGTAAACTTCAGTTAAATAGTCTACATGAGCTGGTGCAATCCAGCTAAAACATGTATGATTACACAAGCTTTCATGGGGAAAGCACTGGACCAACTAAACCTGAATGCACTAGAGAAATACACTTTAATTGTCTTTGGGTCACAGGTGCTGTGGACTCACAACTGCTTTACATTGCCCTAACAGCCACAACAGTCCTGCTGATTTACAGCCTGTGCTCACTTGCTAGGTTGGGAGGGATGTCACAGGTAAATCTGACTCCGATGTTGTTCCCATTGTCCGTGGTGGGGATGTGCTGGCTGTCAGCGGCAGGGTGAGATACTTTCAGTTTCAGAAGGAATCTGCTGCCATGAGTGCCTTTGTGGTGCCCATTTTCAGCTCTGTCTGCAGCTCAGTTTGGTGGTTGTGTGCTGCAATATCAGTAGCAGGGACCGCCTGGGGTTGCAGGAGTGAAGCGTCGGGCTGCGATCAGCACAAGCCCTTTGCGTGATGACCCCGCTCAGCCCTGAGCTCATCTGGGAGGAGGCAGTGTGGCGAGAGGAGCTCCCAGGAGGACCTGGGGCTTCTTCTGGAGGTAATGGAAGCAGAAATGCCACTGGCGAAGAGGGAAGCGGCTCCCCCAGACCCGGTGGGGCTGCACTATGTTACATCAGTTGAGGATTTAATCTCATGTTTGAAGTACATCCTTAAGCTGAATGAGAACAGCACTGCTAAATGCCTTCCTGTTTAAATGATGAACTCAGCAGCTGAAAGAATATAAAATATTTATGATATGAAGGAAGCAAGCGCAGTTGCTAAAATGAAGCACAGTTGAAATAAGGATACAGAGGGTATCTGAGTCCTCCCCTCTTTTCATTGCCTGAGCCCAGTCTTACTGGCCCTGACATTATGATGGGGTAACTCCACTGCTTCCCACTGTTTTACACCAGTGCAACCGCAATCAAAATGAAACCTTTATCTTCAACTGTTTATCGCCTTTATTCTATGAATAAAGAGATTTGGAAATTCCTCTCCACAACTTCTTGCCTAACCTAGACCATTATGTGGCTTTTTGGCCACCAGCAACTGTCTCAGTCCCTGGCAAACCCCTGGCCACATCCATGGTTTCACATCAGGCCCCTCCAGCGGGTAAGCAGAGGCAGGTACTCTGCACACTGGAAAAACTCTGCACTCCCTGTCCTGTACTCTCCTTGTATGAGCCCTGCCGTCAGATGCTGTAGTAAATGGTATGAATACTCCTCAGCATGTGCCTTTGAGAAACTAGTCCTCCCCAAATTACCTTAAAATAGTCTGCCAAAAAAAATCTGTGGACATGCAATATCTACAGAGGTAGTGAGGCAGCTGCCTGCAGAGCAGGGTGTGGGTCGGGATGTGCCAGATCACCTGCATTGCCACAAACAAAGGATATTCTGTGTGCTGGTACTTCCAGCTACCTCTATGATGCAGAAGTCAATAATTTTACAGTTTATCATTATTTGTTTCATATTTACATGCCTTAAAACATTTTAAAAGCTCTGCCTAACTCTGCTGGCTTCCTTTGAAAGCAGAAAGCATTGGACCAGCCATGCACTCTGCAAACACGTCAGACCATGCTCTTCAGCCTACTGTGGTGAAGCCCTGGTTCACAGGGAGTGACAAGGCTAGTTCCAAGTCACATCATGTGCAAGTGCAAGTGCAAAGAGCAAAAATGTCAACCCACCCTTTCAAAGGCTTTATTTTTAATTATTTTTTTAATGCACTCTTTCTATTTTTTAATGTTAACCACATATATGGCAAACTGAATAAATTGTTTTCAAGTCCACAAAACTTGGATAGACACCAGCTTTCTGCTCTCTTTGCTATTTAATGGGACTGTTATTGGTAAAGGACTATGCCAATGACTAAAACAGACAGCTGAAGTATAAGGAATTTTTACAAGTTTTCCAAGATTTCTGATAGGAATCCCCTAGGAAATAATTCCCTTTTGTAGCTCCTGTGAGGAATAAACCAGTATATGCAAAAGTGTCATGGCTGAACCACTTCTCTTTTTTTTATATAAATCCATATTTCTGCATGTCAGTGGGTGTAGTCTTTTTATATGAATCCATATTTCTGCACGTCAGCTGGTGTAGTTCTCAGCTGGATCTCATTGGCACAACATGACTCAGTGAAAGGCTACGACAAGGCAACAAAAGGTGTATGTAGGGATGCCCACACAGCCTCCCCTCTTGAAAACCATGCACTCAGCAGAGTGACAGCATCGGGTTCTGCAAAGGGGGACCTACACCTGGGGTCTGTGCATGCGAGCCTGGGGACTTTTCTCACTGGTGTGTGCATTAGCAGGTTGTATGGAGTGACCTTGTAAGCCAAACAGCATGTGAGGTGTGTGTGTAAAAGTGTGCATGTAAAAGTGTGTATGTGTAACCAGAATTTCCCTGGATTAACTGCACAAGGGTGGTTAGAAATTTTTAGGTGTTTCCTAATGTTTTGCCAGTGTATAGTACCGCAGTTTATCTGTCATATTGCTGATATTGATCCTGAAGGTATAGTTCACTCGTTGCCAGTTAATTATGCATCATTTATAAATCAATAAAGCACTTACTTTGGTTCTGATTTGGTGTAAACCACATGAGCTGAGCAGTTTTTTTCCAGTGGCAGGTGCATACTCTGTGTGATTTTGGACAGAAACTACCTTGGGGTCTGTTTTCTAATTACAGTTATCATTTAGATAAGATGCTACCAATAGCCTGCTTTATATCCCTTTTCACTACTTTAGTAAATGCTGCCGTTTAGGAAAGGAGGCAAAATGGATACACACTTTCCCAGAGGTTCATTTTTTGAATCAGTTACTGCATTAGAAATTGTATTACAGCTACTGCCATTGCACTGCAGCTACAGTTCCTGTTATCCAGATAAGGCAATGCCTGGCAATTTAAGACAGTGCAGATACAGACTAACACAGCTGGTTTGTTGCCATCTGGACCCTCTGTCTCTGCTAGCAGAGCTCAGGCTTTCCCCCTGCCAAGGAGTTCATTGCACAAGTTAATAAGTGACAAATGGGAAAATATAGGCAGGTGCCATATTAACGATAAACTGTGCCATGTGGATTTTTTGGGTCTTGCAGAATTAGAGACGGATCACTTGCGATGTATCATTTAGTCTTCATTTTACTCATCCATTTCCACCACATACTAACCTGATTGCCTGCTCTATTTAAAGCATATTCCTTCAAGCGGACCAGAATCTGCTAAAATAATTTCCTTTTGATTCTCAAACGTCTAGTAGGATGTGTAGAGGTAGCATGTCACATACTGTGCCGCTTTTAACATAGCTTTTAAAGCGTAAAAAAAAGCAATTTCCCTGCCCCATTGGATCTACAACCTAATTAGACAGCAGTCGATTGAAAGCTAATGGATGGGTGGGTCTATCACCTTAAAGAACCTAGGCAGATTTTGAACTTTTATCTGCACTTGTTGTTGTTGGTTTTTTTCTATTTTACCTTCACATGAGCAAAAGCATTAGCAAGGGACATTGTCCTAAGGAGGGCATCTGGGTCTCTCAGGACAGAGAGGGATACGAGGCTCACTCACAGCAGAGAGGATGGTTGGGCAGAAATGCAATATCGGGTTGGTAAGTAACTCAAGGGTAGCAAAGGCCAGTATTTCTGAATTCTGTACTGGACAAGTTGATAGAAATAATACTGAAGAAGACATGTAGCTTGATTAAAAAATATTGGAATAGAGTGAATGCAACATTTGTAAAGGGGAGTCATGCTTTACAAACCGCTTTCAAATTTGTCAAAGGAGTTATTAAACATGAGGAGATGGGCTACTTGTTGGTACACTGAATTGAGATTTCCCCAGAGCTTGTGGTGTGATCCCCTACCAAGGAATGTTAAAGAAATCAAGGAGTCTTGGGAGAGGAGGAAAACATCCTTTTTGAGCAATAATTGGCTAAGATGTAGGAAATTAAGGGTAGGAATAAAAAGTTGATTTCTGTGGTGGAGGGGTTACAGCATACTCATAATTAAAGTATAAAAGTATGTGAATAATGAGGTAACAAAGTCTTCTGATAAAATTATTTGATATAGTCAAATCTAAAGCTCATTTCAGAAATTGCATCAGGATTTCATAATGCTAAGAGATTTGGCAATAAAATAGAAGATGGAACTAAAGGTCAGTGCATAAAAACTGAGGCACATAGGCCAGAACATCTTTAATGACAAATACACGGTGATGGGGTAGAAATTATTGCCACTAAGGAGAAAATGCTTGAAGTTCCTCTGGTTGTTTCCTGAAAAACGCTACCTCAGTGGCCAGTAATGGTGGGGAAAAAAAGTAAAGCAGAGTGTTAGGAATGATTAAGAAAGGAACTGCTAAATAGAAAACATTATTATGCCATCATATTAATCTGTGATGCCCTCTCAGCCTGATCACTGCCCCAAAAAGGATATAGAACAACTGGAAAAGATAAAGGAAAATGTCATAAGGATGATAATAGCTACGGATTTACTTCCAGGCAATGAAAAATTGAGTAAAAGCACGTCTCTGCTTGGAAAAGGAAAGAGCAAGAGGGATACAAGAAAGAAATATAAAATCATAAGTGATACAGAGGGCATGGAAAAAAAGAAAAATATTCACATTTTCTCACATGAGCTTTAGGGGCACTCAGTGAAATTTGAAAGTAAGGGTTTTAAACAAAAAATGTATTTTTACACAGCTCAGAATAAAATGCAGAATTTGTTGCTGTCAAGGAAAAATGTACACATGGATTCAAAAGGAATTCTGCAAATTAATCAGAAATAAATCTATTGATGGTTTTTAACTATAACAGTACGAATGCAACCTTAATGCAGGAAGGCCCCTAACTATTGACGTCCAGAAGGTGGGAAGGGATTCCAGGCCAAGGATCACCATGTACTCACCCTGTGTCTTTTACTCTTTCATTTTTTGGACACTGGGAAAGACTAGAGAGACAGAAAGATGTGCATAGCTTTAAGAAAAGATTGCATTGAATCATGTTCCTACATTTATTGTACTTCCCTGGCAGAAAGTGGGAGCTGAAAGGATGGAAAATTCCTTTCAAGACGCAGGTGTTGGAAGGGATTCTTTGGGCCAAGTTTGACATCAGGGATTCCTTCAGTCTTATCATGGTCCAGATGTCAGGGGGATGAGGATTTCTCCCCCCTCACTTCTAGTGCTGCAGATCACCCCTAAGTCAGTATTATCTCTGAAATTTCAGAGCCATTGGTGACTTAAAAGCACAAAACCATTGACAACTAAGTGTGACTTAGTGATTTACCTCCTGCCTGTCACGCTTAGAGAAGAGCCAGAGATGCTCAGATATCTGTTGCAACAAGCCTGCCACTGACACAAGTGAAATGTGTAAACTAGTGCTTTCCTCCATAAAAATCTTCATTTTGTTTCTTCTGTCAATTGCTACCAAAAGCAGCTAATCCCCACCCGGCAATCACCATGTGCACCAGCTTCACTTGCCCATGCCTTTGTTGCATATCCCACATAAAATTGATAGCAGTTTCCTTTTTGTAGACAAAACATTTACGATTATCTCATTTGTCCTAGCAACAAAAATAACGATGCATATTCAACCTGTCATACAAAATGGTCTGAAAATGCTTTACAGATACTAAAAAAAAAATCCAGAAGGGCTGTATGAAAAGACAAAAGAAAACAAATAGGTCTTCCTTGGTTTTTCAGCTGGAATTTCAAAGCATATCATGTTTCTTTCCAAACCACATTTTATTCTTTTCAAAGTATTTGGAAGACCCAAAGTGACATGTTTCTTCTGGATGTGATATTGCTTTTATAGGGATTTACTTGTTATGATTTTTTCTTTTGCCTGATCTTTTAAGGTTTAGAAATTCACCCTGCTCACCCTACACCAAATTCTAATGAAAACCTAATATGGTAAAATTTAAGAGCCTGGAATGCCCACTCACATTTTTAGAATGTTTATAATGCCAATTTTTTTCTGATATTCTTCTTCTAAAAAGTTTTGGTGCACAGATGGTAGCAATATACAGACTGCCTTTGTGAAATCAACCGCATAAATTCATTTATCAATACACTAGCTAATTTCAGGTGCAGAAATATGGAATGTGAATATGGAAAAATGTGCTTATTTCATACATAACTTTTGACTGCTGTAATATCTTTTTTTTTTCCCTTGAGGAGCTCACAGGACTATTGAGGCAGCCTATGTTTCAAACAATTACTACCTTACTCTCTTATATTTGCTTATGGCTCAGCTGTGTCTTTATGCACATCCTATAGCAAGGACTGCTGGGGAGCTGCAAAGTCTCAGAGATCTGCTGTTAGTGGCATGGAGCAGAGCTAAATATGTGCCTGTCTCTGTTCTGCATCACCACTCCCTACCCCTGATATGGAAGAGGCATCACGTGGAAAGAGGTTCTGCCAAACACCGTGGGCAGGGAGATGGGGAGAAGTGGGCAGGAGGCTCCCCAGGCTCTGCTCACCTACACAGGCTGAGACTCAGCACACTTTTCCTGAGCTGGAGAGTTTTCTTGGTTGTTCAAACTCTTTTCCTCTCTCTTGTCATTTGTACTTTCATTTCACATTCCCCTTTACCTTCATTACATTAATCTCCTGTTCTAACAAATCCCCTTGTTGCTCAGAGCTGTTTTTCTGTAATTCAGAAAACAAGTTAAATTTCATTTCACTGTTTTGAAAAAAACAGATCTTTTAAAAATACTGAAACAAAATGTTTTAAGCTATTCCAAAACTTTCTGCCTTTTTTCTTCCATTCAGAACTGGTTGTTGAATTTGCTCAATGTTTGCAAATACTTTTGGTCTTCCTCAAAAGCCAGTAATTGCTGTATTTACCATGGAAAAAAACCTGCTAATCTCACCCTTCACACTGATTATGCATGACATGACAGGTGGCTTTTTAAAACGGAAATACACTTCACTTTCCTAAAGTACTGGTAGAAATTGAATAGTTTAAAAATCTAATCTCTTCTCACTTTAGCCTGGTAAATCTCCCAGTGTCTTCAGAGGGCTCTGAACTAAAGCCTTGCATATTTCTTTCCTTTTGCTGTGAGTCTTCTTTCCATTGAAAAGAGTAACAGAGGTCAAACTGATTTCCTCTACGATACAGATTAGGTGTCTTGTATGTACCACATATTTTCAGTATGTTTAATGGAAGTATTCCTTGGACAAGTGAATTTTCTTGATTTTGATCTACTTCCTACTAAAAAAAAAAGCAGGAATAGTTAAAAGAGGCGTGACTTGCATCTTCCAATCTTCCAATTAACAGTAAACATGTACAATTATAAAAAATTAATTCTATGCCCTCCATTACATAAAGTAACAATCAGATAGGTTGATTCAGAAACCCAGAAAACAGGAGATCAAAAATTTCTGTTGTAACTATTGTGAATGGACAATTGGGAAGGGGAGGGTGGGTGGTAGTTCAGACAAAACAAATTTCTCATAAAATATATCTATGGGGGCAGAAGGAATTTAGACTGTTGTTTTAAAAAACTGAGTTGTAAACCTGTAAATATTTTCAGCTTTGATAGGAAGCCAAAACTTTTTTATGCAAAGATGTCCATGCAATGTGGGGACTGCAGATCAACCACCTCATCTCTTTAATGTCTTGTACAGTCTGATTTCACCAGCTAGACTCCATCCTCCCATGATTTGAAATAATTTTGTTTGCTTGTTCCCTGACAGCAAAAGATTATGAATGTTTTCCAACCCTAATTTTAGGTAATCAGATAACAGACACAGAATCAATATTTTGCCTGTGAAATTGTATTACACTTATGATCATAGAATTATTCATTTTATTAGTTAAACATGAAAGTTCTGTTAAACATGATCCAAACTCTATTCAAGATAAAAAGACTTTTTCAACTGTTGTTTTTCGGATCACAGTTTTAGCAATGTTATACTATTGCTTCTAGCTATTAGTTTGGCTTTTCACAGTATTTTGTCATTCCAGTAATGTATGATACCTTATTCAGTTCTTTGCCCACACCAGAGAGAAGTTACAAGAAAACTCCAAAGTCTGGAAAACATGGAAAATCAAATTCAGTATTTATGTGAGAATTTTTCCATTTAGAGATTAATTGATCAGGACCTGGAACTTCATGAGAAAGAAACATTGGAGAACAGACAAATCAAAGTGTTATAAATAAGATGTGCATTTTTAGCAGTGAAAGTAACCGAACTTTGGAAGAGCTTACCCTCAAAAGGGGTTCTGTCTTTCTTGGAAGCCTTTATTTGTAACAGAAGTGTGAGCCTGATGCAGGGGAGGGTTTGTAGTGTGTTATGGGAGGGTATGACTAGGTGAGGACTCAGTAGCGAGGGCTGTGAGAAAGGAGAGGAATGTCATGGGGCCTGGGATGGTCCTGCTTACACTCAGTTTCCTCATAAGGTCTAATACCAACATGCATTCATTACCAGCGATGCTCCCTCCCAAATGATACAGAAAATTTTTGTGGGTGGAAAAAATATAAGAAGGAAGAAGAAGAAGAGCTCAACCCAGAGTGTCACGAGCACCGGAAAGTTTGGGAACAGTCCAGATTTCAAAGAGATACTTAACTGCATTCTTCAAATATCTCTGTGAAACCCAGTTACACATCACACAGAAATGGTATACTCATTGTGCTGGGATCATTTCTAACTGGAATTTGGCCAGACCTTTTTAAGCAGAAAGGCAGGCAGGGGAACAATCCTGTCATTAAATGTCCTTGTCATTTTATCTTCATTCCTCTGATTCGTTGCAGATGTTGCTTTGGAAAGTGTTTTAGTGCCTTTCTCGCTTCAATTACCATCAGTTCACACTCAGTTCATAATGGCAGAATAATTGAGTGGGGGACTAGTTCACCATCCTTGTGGATCTTTCTGACATCTACTTGTGGTTCCTCTATTTCTTTATCTTGCAGCAGATTTTTCCTTAGAAAATTAAATTTGAGAGTGTTTGAAGGTTTGAAAAAAGGACAAAGATTGATTACGTTGGTAACTTTATTTCAACATTAGATTAACTTTTTATGGATTGTAATGACAAGCCCTAAGCAGAAAAGATTGTAGTAACTCTGAGATGTATGACTCAATATGAAGTCAGCACAGAGTGTAATTCACAATTTTTTTCTTTCTAACCAAGCCAACTTAATAAAACATAATAACAATATCTATTTTTACACTAAATGCCATTAGACAAACTCTAGGTGCATGAATTTATAGAGTTTACACTGAATAGTAAAGTCAACCAACCATTTATTGTTTGTGTATTTCCTTATCCATCATGTGTCGAAGAGGTGGCAGTCGCCGACCTGCTCCTCCACCTGGATGCCCACAAGTCTATGGGGCCAGATGGGATCCACTCGAGGATACTGAGGGAGCTGGCGGAGGAGCTTGCCAAGCCACTCTCCATCATTTATCAGCAGTCCTGGTCAACCGGGGAGGTCCCAGATGACTGGAAGGTAGCAAATGTGACACCCATCTACAAGAAGGGTCGGAAGGAAGATCCGGGGAACTACAGGCCTGTCAGCCTGACCTCAGTGCCAGGGAAGGTCATGGAGCAGATCATCCTGAGTGCCATTATGCGGCATGTGCGGGACAACCGGGGGATCAGGCTCAGCCAGCATGGGTTTATGAAAGGCAGGTCCTGCTTCACTAACCTGGTCTCCTTCTATGACAAGGTGACCCGCTTAGTGGATGAGGGGAAGGCTGTGGATGTTGTCTACTTGGACTTCAGTAAGGCCTTTGACACCGTCTCCCACAGCATTCTCCTGCAGAAGCTGGCTGCTCACGGCTTGGACAAGTGCACTCTGAGCTGGGTTAAAAACTGGCTGGATGGCCGAGCCCAGAGAGTGGTGGTGAATGGAGCCAAGTCCAGTTGGCGACTGGTCACGAGTGGTGTTCCCCAGGGCTCAGTGTTGGGACCGGTCCTGTTTAATATCTTTATCGACGATCTGGATGAGGGGATTGAGTGCACCCTCAGTAAGTTTGCAGATGACACCAAGTTGGGTGGGAGTGTCGATCTGCTGGAGGGCAGGAAGGCCCTGCAGAGGGACCTGGACAGGCTGGATTGTTGGGCCAGGGCCAACTGTATGAGGTTCAACAAGGCCAAGTGCCGGGTCCTGCACTTCGGTCACAACAACCCCAGGCAACGCTACCGGCTCGGGGAGGAGTGGCTGGAAAGCAGCCTGGCTGAAAAGGACCTGGGGGTGTTGGTTGACAGCCGCCTAAACATGAGCCAGCAGTGTGCCCAGGTGGCCAAGAGGGCCAATGGCATCCTGGCTTGTATCAGGAATAGTGTGGCCAGCAGGACCAGGGAGGTGATAGTGCCCCTGTATTCGGCACTGGTGAGGCGGCACCTCGAATACTGTGTTCAGTTTTGGGCCCCTCACTGCAAGAAGGACATCGAGGTGCTGGAGCGTGTCCAGAGAAGGGCAACGAGGTTGGTGAAGGGTCTAGAGCACAAGTCTTATGAGGAGCGGCTGAGGGAGCTGGGGTTGTTTAGTTTGGAGAAGAGGAGGCTGAGGGGAGACCTTATTGCTCTCTACAACTACCTGAAAGGAGGTTGTAGCGAGGTGGGGGTCGGTCTCTTCACCCCAGTAACAAGCGATAGGATGAGAGGAAATGGCCTCAAGCTGCGCCAGGGTAAGTTTAGGTTGGATATTAGGAAAAACTTCTTTACTGAAAGAGTAGTCAGGCACTGGAACAGGTTGCCCAGGGAAGTGGTTGAGTCCCCATCCCTGGAGGTATTTAAAAGACGGGTAAATGCAGTACTTGAGGACATGGTTTAGTGGTGGACTTGGCAGTGCTAGGTTAACGGTTGGACCTGATGATCCTAAGGGTCTTTTCCAACCTTAACAATTCTATGATTCTATGATTCTATGTATTGAGGAATTTCTTGTGAATACATTAATATAATCAGTAAAAAGATTTTGCTTTTATAAGTCTTGTAATTTTAATTCAAGAATATCCTTTATGATACTTTGCAGACACAAGGTTGATATCCAGCTAGTGTAATTCTACTGTGTAATGCAATTCACTGACCATGTTAAAATATTAGATTAGCTATACCAACAAAGTTAGTCGTTCATAATCATTGAAAATTAAGTAAGAGAAAAGGTGTTATCAAGACATTTTCAGCAGCATTGTAATTGCTCTTCTATAATAATATTTCTGAATAGCAACTGAAAGGTTGGTTTCTATGGAGAACTGGAAATTGTAATTGCACAGTGTGGTGATCTGGCAGTCTTTCTGGAAACAAATCAAGAGAGAAATAATTATACGAGACTTTCAGAGCTATGGTTTCAAACACTGAGCTAATTTCTGAATCTGGCAGACATTTCTTTGCCAGCCTAAGGAAATACCAAGTTTTTTTGTGTGTTTAGTTTTAAATGAGGTAGAGTATTGGATGTGTTATGTCCATATGTTTGCAAACACAAATATTATTCCTCCTAAAAGTACGCAAGAAAAATCACCAAAACATTCCAGATCAACCATTGATGAATATAAATGTTCAAGCACAATTTGAGTTTTTGGAAGGCAGTTCATATAAGCTTTTCCTAAACTTCAGTACAGAGATTTATAAATGGATACCTGGATACCTTGTTCATGGTGTCATGCAGCCTCTTCAGAGCAGAATAAGATGGTGTGGCCTATTAGGTGCTTGATTCTTACAATGGCAAGAAATTAACTCACCATTTTTCCTGCTTTTCTTTCCATTGCCCTTTGGCAAAACACTAAGGGCATTTAGAAAAAGAGGAACTTGCTTTTGCTTACTTGGGTTGTGTAATCCTCTTAGCACAGAACAGGCTGTTCTGACAACATTTGCATTGGCAGTGGACGGGGAGAGAGCTCTTCTGACTGAGTAATACTCTGAATATGATCTATTCATGGTGTTCTCTTTGCATTCAGTTTCACAGACAAGACAACCAGCCTTGCCTGAACCCTACCATCCTTGCCCACCTTTGACTGTGGAGCACATGGTCTCTCTGTCTTCTGTTCCTCTTGAACCTCTGCCCAGTCCACAGGCTCAGCAGTGGTATCAGGCTAAGAAGAAGCTGCTCATACACCTTCAAGGGTCTTCGCAAGTCTACAACCTTACATATTTCCATCGCTGTCCTCAGCCAACCCCAAGGAAAAAGGAGTCTGCAGAGGTCCTGTCACCAGGCTGTTCCACAATGGCTCTGGCACCCCCACAGTCCTGCAGGACAGAGGGACTTTTTGCTTGCCCCATTACGGTGACACCTGCCACGTTTAGCAGGGGTTAAGTATTGTGGCATTGAAAGGCACAGCATCCTGGCACTACTGACAAACAACTAAATTCACTCCATGTCCTTGGCTTCATTACATTTGTGAATGTGGGAGCCATCATGGAGTCGAATCTTGAGAAAGTGCCTTAAGGATTCAAGCTCTCATTCTGCTTTACCTGTAACACTTCCATTTCCTCTCACTGCACCCCTTCTTGCACATACAATTGCTCTCTAATCTTCCAAATCCAGTACCAGGAGTCTTTTCCATACTCACTCCATTGGCTCAGCCCCTGTAGGATTTCACACTGCTGTCAGATGGGTCAGGGGTTCGGTGGCAAATTAAACTTTTCCCCTGAGTTTTTCTTGATTTGCTTTTACTACTGAGAAATTTGGGGAACCTCAGTCATCCTCTCTAGGTACAAGAAAAATAAATTTTCATCCCAGCCAGCAGACAGGACTTCAGCTGGATTCACATAACCCTATTGCTTAACATTTCCAATGGTTTTCAGATAGCTTGTATCTTGGAGTCTAAAGCTGCTTTCATACCTGTGGAGATTTTTTTGCATGAAGCAAACAGAGTTCAAACTGAGTTCCCTGTCTGCAGCATTCACTACATCATCATCAGGCTCCTCGTTGTCTGGACTGCAAGTTGGATGAGGCTGGCTTTCTTTTCTCTTTTTTTTTTTTTCATATCCTAGCTTCTTACTTATGCCCAAAAATTCTCCAAGGGCAGAAAGTGTCTACAAGACTTTAATGAGGAGACTAGGCTTGGATGGGGCAAACTTTTCCTAACCTAATGTTTAAAGACACAGTTCAGAGTTAGCTACAGAAGTGCTGAAAAAATGCATCTCTATAAGCTAAAAAAATTGCAGTCCCATTCCCTTTGCATTACAGTTAGAACACAGAATCACAGAATCATAGAATAGTTTGTGTTGGAAGGGACCTTTAAAGGTTATCTAGTCCAACCACCCCTGCAATAAGCAGGGACATCTTCAACTAGATCAGGTTGCTCAGAACCCCATACAACCTGACCTTGAGTGTTACCGGGGATGGGGCATCCACCACCTCTCTGGGCAACCCATTCCAGTGTTTCACCACCCTCATTGTAAAAAATTTCGAGAGGGATTGATAAGAATTCATATTTCTGTGGTAATTCTATTACTCTCAAAAATCATTTTTCAGGGAGTCTGATAAGACATTTTAACTCCATATTTACCTGAGCTTAATGTTTACCCATACATTGTAGTCCTAATCTTGAGAATTTGCTCGTGCTTTTACTATTGTTCATATACTATTTTATTATTCTGTATGTCTTTAACACAAATAAAGTGTCTATTATTATAGCACATAAGCCAAGCTGATTTTTTCCCTTCAGCTATATAATATATATTTGTATATATAAAATTATTCTGAATATGTATGAACAATTTAAAAAATCTTATCCTCAGAGCAAATTTTTAATGCCTTTGCTTGAGTTTTGAACTGTGGAAAAAAATATATAGTGAAACAGTGCTACACCCTTTAGCAAAAAGTAAAAGTACAAAGGGGCTGTGTGTTGAATGCGTAAAGCAGAGCTGGGGAGGAACCAACACCAAAGAAACATTCATATTCTCCATACAGTGACACTGTCTGTGCCACTGAGAGTGCCATGGAAATTATGGTGATTCAGTTACTGGGCCCAGTCCTTCATACTGCCTTGCAAAAGAGTAACTTTACTCATGTGAGTCTTCACAGGGAAGCTCACTGTATAGCTCACCTGCATAAAATTGCTCCTATGCAGAAATACTCGAGTGATTAGGCCTACAGTTTTTAATGAGTGATTCATAGAAAAATTCCCAGCTAAAATATGGGTTTTAAACATTTTGCTGCTCTTTGAGGGCACCCAAGTTCTTCTAAAAGCTTTTTGGCCTATGTATGGAAATATCCATAGGAAAAAAAAGAAGGTGGTACATACATTATGCACAGATTTTTCAGAGTTATTCCATTGACATATAGAGAATTTACTGACTGAGCCTCCTCACACAGTGAGAGAAAATTGTTTCCCTGTGGCTTTTTGTATTTATTATCAGCTTCACCTTGGGAGTCCAAGTTATTTTTTAATACTTCTCTAATGTTGGTTCTTTTCAAGGATGGGGGAAGATTACATTTTATATTTATATTATTATTATTAATGCACATGTGATTGTGTCAAGCTGTAAATTCCTTGCTAAATTTTTTAAATCCCTCTGATGTCTGTCAAGGAGTTGGAAATATATAAATGTTAAATTTTATGGTTTTTTCCGTGTTACCATAGTCTGCAGTTCTATTATAAACTGTCATCTGTAATATAATCAAAGGAAAATTGGTAGGAAACCTTATTGTAGTCCAAGGAACATTCCTTTTTACATGAACTTACCAACTTTAATAGGATTTAGACTGTCTGGCTCAATCTGGAGCTTTTAGAACAGCTAGGAAAGACTGAGTCAGAAAAGAAATGGGTTGTTTATGGGATGTCCCCAAAACTTACCTTACCATTATACAGCGGTGTATAATGTCACAAAAAATGCTTCCCCATTGAGTCAGAGCCTTTCAATCATTAAAAATGTGTCTATACTATCCTTAATGCAGTGTTTGTACCTTTGTCATGGCTGACTGACACCACTGTCAGTTTGTAGCTTAAAAAATTAGTAGCAAATTAAGGGTTGCATGCTTCTGCTTGGCTTCCTTCTCTCACTTCAATTTCCTGTTACTGTTTGGCTTTTGGACACAGCTTGTTATTTGCATTTGTACTGACAATAACATCAGGGAGTGTTTGCCCTGGACCAGGCAGGACACGTGGTAGGAAGGCATGGTTCAAATACAGAATAAAGCTGTTGTCTTTGCCCCAGGGAGCTTACAGTTTTTTTAGCTGGAAAGGAGTTTCTTACCCAGTAGCAGTGCCCTGCTCTGGCAAGACCAGCCTCTGTCTCCCCCCGGCTGGACAGTGTGGGACAGCAGGACCTGCTCTTCCCAGGAGTGCTGGGACTTGCACTTCTGTCAAATGGCCAAACCACCAACTGGACCATGGATCTCATAACTGAAGAAGGTGCTCGCTCCTGATCTCGCCACGAGCCAATACATAGTCAGCCATGCAAGAAGCGGGAAAAGAAAACCTGATACTGGTGGTAGGGTACGAACTCAAGAAAAGACACAACCAGGGGGTCCAGGCCTGCTGCCTTCAGTGTGCACGTATTTACGCAAAATCATTGCGCATAAAAACAAACTGAAGAGTAGAGGGCAAAGCTGTGGTTCTGCCTTATCCACCTGAATGCCCTGAGCATTCTTCTTGCTTT
This sequence comes from Theristicus caerulescens, assembly GCA_020745775.1. Taxonomy (NCBI): domain Eukaryota; kingdom Metazoa; phylum Chordata; class Aves; order Pelecaniformes; family Threskiornithidae; genus Theristicus; species Theristicus caerulescens. The sequence goes on along the minus strand of CM036559.1, from coordinate 112,272,042 downwards.
CAAGTTGGTCCAGTTTCAAAATGCAAGATTGGAAAGACATGCTAGGGAGATCTGCTTAGGGACATTGGGGAGGTGGGTCCAAGCCTGGGGCGATGATCTGACTACTGGGCTATCATGTCAGCAGTGGGTGCTGGGGTTGCCATCCATATATTCCGTATCTGATGGGGCTAGTGAGATGTGAAAGATCACAGAATTACAGAATAGGAGAGGTTGAAAGGGAGCTCATAAGATCACATAGTCCAACCCCCCTGCTCAAGCTGGGTCAGCTAGAGCCAGTTGTCCAGGACTATGTCCAGATGGCTTTGGAATATCTCCAAAGATGGAGACTCCACAACCTCTTGGGCAACCTAGTCCATTGTTTGATCACCCTTACAGGAAAAAAAGTGTTTCCTGATGCTCAGACAGAACCTCCCATGTTCAGTTTGTGCCCATTACCTCTTGTCTGGTTGCTGGGCACTACTGAGAAGGGCGTGCCTCCCTCACCTTCATTCCTTCCCTTCAGGTATTTATATACATTGATAAAATCCCCCCTGAGTTTTCTCTTCTCTAGGCCGATAAGTCCCAGCTCTCACATCCTCTCCACATATGAAAGATGCTCCAGTCCCTTAATCATCTTTGTGGTCCTTCACTGGATTTGCTCCAGTAAATCCCATTCCCATTAGATGTCTAGGCTTTCAGCCAAAGAGATAGAAACTTAACTTCATGGACTGCTCACCTTCTGAATGGGCCTTTCTTATACAGTCATTCAAGAGAAGTCCTGAAGTCTGACTGGCTGAAACCTCTGTGGGCTTTCAAAGGTATTGGAAGTCTCTCTCCAATTTCAGGGAACTTCGTCACTTATTTTAGGTTGATGGAATTGTTCTCCTTTTCTTTCCATCCACGCGGTATCAGGTACCTACATTTCTGTGAGCCATTGCTGAAGTGCCTAACTAGAGAGTTAGGCCTGGCAGGCTATGTTTCATCCAAAGTGTAAAATAATAGATAACAGATAACAGCCTACAGAGGAGAATCGGGAAGCAAAGAGATAACATTGGTCTGCCAGTTTGGTCTGCCAGTCTGGTCTGCCAGTCTCTGAGTTCTTTCATGTCTGGATCACTCCCTAAAATTTAGATGAGTTCAGCAGTAGCTGGAGAACATTATTATCAGGTGCCGTGTTTGTTGCTTCCAGGGGATCAGCAAAGTCCTGAACCTTAAAATGCTTCTTCATAAACTGAATTCTGCGCTTCTAATTGCTATAGTAGTACGTGGGACTGGGGCCTTTACAGTATCACTCCTGTTTGCAACGAACAATTTTTTTGTAAAATATCCACATATTAGCGCAAAGCTAGTGATCAGAAATGTTTAAGACAGCAGCACTTTTTAAACTTGAATTACAGTAAGAATATAATCAATATCACTCAGTGGGACTGAAACCTAATCCCATTTTTTTAATGTAGTAGCATACTGTTACCCAATCCCCCCAAAATCCGTACGTATTTTTCTATTACTTTTTCCTATGTGTTTTTACTCAATATTTTCTTTTCTTGTACTTTTTAAATAAACATCCTTTGCTTTTCTATTATCACTAGATTTGCAGTCTTATTCCCATTAATTTATTTCATTGTTTCCTTATTGTTTTAATTCTCCTACAACAGCTAGAGTTTACTGTAGTTTTCTGTATGGTATAAAGTACCTAAATTAATTTCCTTCCCATTATTCCTGAGGTTAGCCACACTGTAGCTAAGAACAAAATTATATTCCCATTTAAGCCTACTTTTTAGTCCATCCTTTAACATCCAACTAAGCCCCTTGAAATACAATTTGCCACAGAGAAACTGTTGGAGTAGGTCTGGGTTCCTACTCTCAGTTTCTCCTGCTTTTTGCCTCACTGTCTGGAAAGCCAGTGGAAGCTGCCAGTGGGGGTTTGCTCTCTGGAAGATTGCTTCTTGAGCAATGGCATATATTGAAAGGAGCGGCATGAAAGAAGACAGAGTTGCACCACAGGCATGGTGTTGAGTGCTTGCTTCCACGATTCATGCATGCCATGCCAGCTGAACAGACTTCGGAGCCTCCATGAACAAACGGGGCACCAGGAACAGGGAAGGACAATTCATTTACTGCTTATAGCCCCAGTCTCTGGGTGTTGGAAACAGCCACTGAGGCAGGATTCATCCCATACATCTGTAGCTGTTTATACAGCGGAGGAGCTACACCTCAGCTGGTCAGAGGAGAAATTCAGGCTCAGTAGCAAGATAGAGGTATCTAGAGGTAACTGAGATGCTCAAGGACAACCTCCCTGGCCTCTGGCAGCTGGGCAAAGACTCCATGTCTCCTATAGGCCCTGTGTCATATCTACCAGTCTCTTATAGGTGTCCTGGATACCTCTGGGCATTTAATCTAGAACTAGGCACATAAATCCCTTCAGACTCCTTTAAAGCATCATTTCAAGATAGAATCTAGAATAGCTTGGGAGAACTATCCCTGAGAAATGACGATTTCTTCCCATTTTCTCTCATGGGAGTCTCAACCTGTAGCTCATGTATGTGAATGCCAACAGTGTCCACCTCAACATAATCTTCTAAGGCCATTTTCAGCACCCAAGGGCATGCTTCCTTGTCCCCCCTGCAGAACTGTTAGGCCTCCTCAGAGCTGGCACATACAGACCCAGGATCTGTGGGAGCCTCACCCCTTCTAGAGAGGCAGCCTGAGGCCAGACAAGACCCCTGAGGGCACCTGGGGTGGCAATAGCTGCTGATGGTAAGGCAACTGAACCCTGCTCCCAGCTGCTGGTGGGGCTCCAGGCTGCTCTGACTGGATGTCCACGGCCTGTAATCGGAGCTCGGGTATTTAGCTCATGTGTAGACACCAAAATGTAAGTGTTTGAAACTAGAGCTGAATCTCATCTCTAAAATTAGGTGAGATGAATTGCCACATTGATGCCTTCTCAGAATTCAGGGTTAGCTGCTAGCAATCAGCTGGTTTCTCTTGCCTTGCTTTCTTGGGGTTTTCTCTTTCCCTTGCCATGGCCACAGTCATAGCTGCAACAACAGCATTAGGAAGCTGGCAGTGATGCTTGTTGCCCCTCACTCTGGTGTGCAGCAAAGCAAGTGAGAAGGGTTACTGATCTGTAACCCATACCAAATCACAGGAAGTACCATATGCCACATATATGTAATAAAGATATGACAAAAAATTGGCAATGGTGGCTGGAGTAACAATAATGTACACTACACTTCATGCCTTGTTATTCATGTGTGTCCTTTTCAGAGCCACAGGCTTTAAAATAATTATTGGAGCAGAAGTCCCAAGAGGTATGTTAAAGTACTGGTTCTGTAACCATTCAAAGTGGGTCTGCAATATTTGTCTTGTAAACTTTTTGCAACAGTGTCAGGGAGAACAGCGACCCACTTCAGTTCCACGTTCCTTTTCCATCACCTCTACTATATCAATAAGAAAATGTGGTGTAGCACTGCCAGCAACATCTGCAGAAAAAAAAAAATTGCAACAACTCACACTTCATGAAACATTATAGTGGAAAAGAAAACGTGTTCCAAACCACCTTGAGGTTCTGGAGTTAATTCATCATTAAGCATGAGAGACATGGGCGCTGCAGACTTCTACATTGTTTCCATCATGGAAAACCCTAGATTTTGCAGTCTCCCAGCATAGAAAGCCATATGATCACACATCAGTATGTATATTTTAGTTTGTGCATTTACTAACTATTCATCACCTACTTAAAAACAAGCAAACTAAAAAGAAACAAATGCAGGGCACTAATTTTACAGCGAACTGTTAACCAAAGACATGCCATGCCATGCTTCTAAGCTTCCTTTTCTGCAAATGGCTCAGCACAGGCAAGTTTTACCACTCGTATGGATCAAACTACAGGATCAACACCTGAACTAGGAAAGATAATTGTTCTGGCAGCACTGTAGCTGTTACCTTTTGAGCTAGAAGTTGTGCATGAGAGGAACAAGGTTTGAATGACAAAAACTAAGACAAGGCTACATAAAACAATTTTCAAAAAAAACCATTGAGATGACCCCATCACATCCCAGACCACTGGAAACAAGAAGTGAAAGAAAAGAATGGGGCACTTCAGTTTTGGCCAAGTCTACTAGACTGTATTATTTTCCTCATGGTGCAACAGAACAGTCCTTAAATGTATATGGCAACCCTCCATTGCTTTACAGTAGCAAGAACTCTTGAAAAATGCACATTGGATAACGAATAATGGGGAAAAAAAACGGAGACACCGTGCAGATATGGGAACATGTGGGCAGACAGCAGTGCAGCCACATGTGCAGTGCACAAATCTGCGGCTGTACAGTCTGGCTGCAGTGGCTGCTCCTGGGAACGCTGGCCCCGGGCAGAGTAGGTATGAGTAGGTCCACACAAATGGCTCAGAGGGCCATGATCTGGTCCCTGTTGCAGGGTGAGATGAGAGCTTGTGCACGACCTGAGTTTCTACAGCTTGGGCTATTGCTGGCTGAGTAACATTTTAGCTGACCTTTGTTCTTAACAGATTGCAATACCTCCTATTTTCCAGATAAGACTGTTCCCTTTCATTATTTCTCCATAGCATTTTATAATCTAGTTCACTTTCAGTTCTGGTACAAACTTCCATGCTTGTAAATGGAAGACTACCTGCCAACAAGCCAGATCTCTGTTTTCTGTAATCTCTGTTTTATAATATTCCCTCTTCCCTTCTTCGGCATGTAGTTCAGGCACACTCTAGATAATGGAGCGTTACTGGCACCCAGAAACTGGGATTCAAATCTTTTCAGATATTTATCACTTAGTGTTATAACTGCAGCAAGTGTTTTTGAACAGCTTCTCTCATTAAAAACATTTAATAACGTGAATAATCTCCTCTAAAGAGACTGGGACATCATGGCAGTTATTTGACAACTGAGGAGCTGTAGCAACATTCAAAGCATATGTTAAGGCTTGCTGTTCAATTAGGATGCCAAGGGCAGCTCAAAATTTATTGTGAGTTCAGTGAATATTCTGGGGATTGACTGGGAAAATATGGTTTGAAAATGTCCACAGATAGGAGGAATATAAGGAAGTTCTGAAAAACAAGAAGCAGATGGTGTCCAGAGAGGTCTGGATTTTTCTGGTATAATAAAAGATGGACAGTTCTCTTGACCACATGATAGTCATTGGCTATCAAAATTCAGGATTTTTGTAATTGAACTACTGGCACTCAAAGACCTGGGAATTTAAGACAAGCCATCCAAACCGTAGCTTTTCTCCCTTCCTGCAAACAGTCATTCCTGTGAGAAACAGCACGCCTGTAATTCCACTGGGTTCTATAAAACCTATTCTCTCAGGCATAATAGGAATGAACCTTTTTCATTATTACTGGAGCCCTGCTCAAATGTGGTTATAATAAATTCATACAAAAATACAGCTCAGTAATACAAAGTAAGTACCAAAAGGTAACTACATACTTTCAAATACAGATCTGAACAAATGGCATTCAATGTGAAAACTCCTTTGGATTTCAGTAGGACTGAAATGTCACTCTTTGTTATTTCTGCAGTAAGTTTCCTTTAAAAATGTTTGTTAAAAGAAAAACATTCATTTTTTGTTCCAGGTTTGTTTTCTGAGAAAAATATATTTAAATAGTTGTAATCAGCTTCTTAAATCATCTAGAATCTCTTTCCTACCTGGTTATGTCCATTGAAATGAATGGAACTCCTTGTAGAGTTGAAGCACTACCTTGTCTGAGTAAGGCTGGCAGATCTCAGAAAATAAATTATTTCTGGACTACTAGCATATATGTTAAGATTTAGCTCAAAAACGCATTTCTGCCAAGTTATAAGTTCTCAGACATTGTTGTTTATGGTTGAAAAGCTGACATACTCTTCGGAGTCATGTCTCAAATGCAATGCTATAATTTCTATAGGTTTAAGGAATAAACTTTATTGATGAAACATAGTAATTAATGATACATCTTCAGTAGATGTAAAGGTAGTTGTCACTCATGTCAATGACCAAGGGGACATTCATGGCTTCAGCTGTATAACAATAGAAACCTGAAAATGACTGTGCTTATTGTCTGTGAAACAATGAAAAACTGTGGTAGGTACATTTTACAGCCATGTCATAAAACATATCTGAGTAAGAACACATGCTTTTTTGATCATTAGTGTTTTTCCAATTGGATGAGCCAAACTGCACAATACTGTAGAATTTACTTTGATTTCTATAATGAATCACTAAAGAAATCCTACAAGGCTATCCAATGTAATAAAAGATTAACTATTTCCTAGTACATAGAGTCATGTTTATGGAGATGTGCCAGTAAATTCGCTAATTCAGCCTAGCAGAAATGTACCTCTGACTGTATAGTAGATATTTACTCTAATTCAAGCTGATCCCTTCATGACACAAAGTCCTGTGTGGCTGCAACTTCTATTAGGTTTCCATACATCACTGCGTCTCGCAAGACCTAGAAAAAATGATGTTGGGACACAAAAACCTGAACTGAAACAGGCTGCTGGCCCCATTTAGACATTTTGCCACAGAGGTAAAATGAGTACATTTTGAAGCAATATACAGAAATCTTGTTTATTGCAAGTAGAAATAAAAACATCCTTCCTTGCATATATATTCACTGTGTCTTTACAAATAAAATCTACTCTCATGTGATCATGGAATTCTACAGAATCATTCACACAGTACTTTTTGCCTACACTTTGGGAGGAAAATTTCTCTATAAGAGTGAATTTTACCACTTCATAGTTTCACTCATTCTACGAAGAGGCAGCTAAGCTTTCCAAATCACTGTGCACATCTGTGACTATCCTGAGCACAGTATTTTGAGTTTGCCATCTCTAAAGTGGCTGTCTGATGAGAACAATATTCCCTCTAAGGAGGGGATAACACAGGCTACCTGTGGCTTTGCAAATCAGGAGAGGAAAAAGAAGACAGACAAGTATTACAGTCCTCAGGACAGGAGTGTGGTTTCTTTTTGATTTTCTGCTTGTGGTGTTTAAGTCATGGCTTGAACACATTTAACGAGTTACCACAGAAGAGACAATTAGTGTTAATGGTTCAAATGAATGCTATTTTCTTGATAAAACTATGAGATGAGACATGTTACCTAAACTTCAGTGACAGAGGTTTAAGTTAACACATTTTACTCTCTGTTTGCCAGGAATTCTGTGCACCAGCTACAGCAGAGCAGCCAACATGCACATGGTAACTTACGTATATGTTTGTTCCTGATAGACTCCTCATGAATCAGCTTAAGGAACTGCGTATATTTGATTAACTAAGATGTGCTACTGCTAAACACCTTTGAAATACTTATAGTCCACCAAAGTCTAGCTCTGTTAGATGTGAGTTCCATTCCCATCAATGACATTCTTTTTCAAGAACTTGATGTATTATAGCTTCATTTTTCATTTGAAGTATTAATATTGACTTAGTAAAGTATATGAGGAGAGTTGCTGATTTATCATTCAGGCCAGTTTATTTATACATACCTCCAGGTTCTATTTTTGGATGGTCCTTTCAACCTCAGTAAAAACTTACATCTTTCTTCTAAAATTTGAGTACCAAATGTGGAAGGTGGCCTTTAGTTTGTGTTTGGCCTGCATATTTCTAAAGTTGCTATGAAATGAGTATGTTAGTTTTAATTGAGAGTTTGCTGGATATTTTCTTAAATTCCAGGATCTGAATAAACAGGAAATTGTGATTAGTCTAAATTCACCAAACAGGCATTAGTCTGACTGATATAAATACTCTAGGGAAGCTGGGATTGATGCTGGGAAATTTTTTCATGTCCTGCTTAATATAAAATAAAAAGAGAAGATTTGAGATGAGCATCTCCATAACCCAAAAGAAGCATGAATTCACAGGAAACCAGAACTTAAAAAAAATCAGCATTCCACTCTGAAAATGGCAGGGCAATCAAGGCCTGATGTTGATCTTATGTTTTTTCTGCCATTAAAAGACAAACTGTCAATGATCATATGCTGTTGAAAAGCCCAAATAAAGAAGGAATCATTTTGCCTGCAGGATCGTAGTTCAAAAAAATACGTATTAGGAAATAGTAGTTAAAGCCTTGGATATTTATGAGGTGGTTGATATGTAATTTTAATTTCATTTTTGAGAGGAAAATCGTCTAAGATACAGTAGACTTAGGGTCAGCCTTCTACTTTGTGTCAGAATTCCTATGACCTTGGAGAAATTGTAATTCAGTTGTTGACTATTTGTGCTGCTGTACCTATAGCCTGTACTGACCCCATGGGACTACACTGAGACCAAAGGCATATGATCCCCACTGGCAAAGCAAAGCAGCTTTGGACAGGAGGTTGAGTTAGGGCAGGTCTTTTTTCCCTTAGAGTTCAAGGGAAATATCCACAACTGCTATAGACAAAAGCAAATCATAGGAAGGAGAGAAGAGCTACTGTAGGGAAATGTTGCTCAAGGCAACTCTTTGAGGCAAAGTTGTGTGGGGAGGAAAAGGCGCCTCCTTTCAAATGAGACAGTTTTAAAAATTTCTTGAAAAGGTACTAACTATCAGAATTTGGGCCAAAATTCAAATGAAACAAAAAATCGATCTCAAGGTAGCCCTACTCATTGCAAGTAGAACTTATCACTGATATGAAGTCTGTATCTTAATAAAGTAAAAATACTGGAATATATTTGAAAATTATTTAACAGTCCTTCTCATGGGCTCAATTTTAATGAAACGTGAGCCAGCAGTACTAAGTGAAGCCAGTACTGAGGTGTGCTGAAGAATGTCTTCACGCAGTCATTTGTATTAGAGATAACGGTCAAAAAAAAGAGCACGAAACAAAAGAAATCTATTGTGCTGACTTTACTGGGAAAGCAATTAGATTGACTGAATATTTTTAGAAACCTAACCCTGATTGCTACTGTATGTGTTGTTGCAGCTCACAAATTATTTTCACATGTTAATAATTCATTTTTTCTACAATAGTATTACTTATTGTCTGGTAAGCATATAATTGATTCATTAAATTGTGTAGATCCCTACAGCTTGACCTCTATTGACGTCTCTGAATTTGTGGCAAGCTATTTTAAAAGAGCAGAAACATATCACAGCCAGCAGCCTTACACCAGTATAAATATTTTCTACTGTGCTAATGCTCAGAGTTCACTTTCTGGCAGCTTACCAAGAATTTTGCATAGGAATGCACTGAGCTAGAGACCCCTATCTAATAAATTTTATCTGACACACTCAAACAACCACTTTTATTACCATGTCTGATTTTCCCATGCTCATACAATTTAAAGCTACAGCTTCTCCCTTTCTCCTCTTTGAAGAAAGAGTAATATTTTCAAACAGAATGTCACAAGGGTACATTACCATGAGCACTTTCATCTGTGGAAGCTTAATACAAAAGAATGTATACTATATATTCAAAAAAGCACATTCTCCCATCGATCCCACTATCCTTCCACAAATGCCCCGCAAACAATGCAGGGAGGGAAAGCATATTTCTGTGACATTTGTACTGGTTATGGGCTGCAATTTTTTTGCACTACAGAATAACTGAGTCCTAGTCCTGATGTTCTTGAATCTATACATGAAGTGCAATGAATTCCTCAATATTTCAGAGGACTTTGCCCCTTGAGTATGCTTTGTCCAGGGTCTAATCACTGAGGATACGTATCTAAAGTAAATACACTATGTAAGATACTTATAACATCGCTATGATGAATTATCAACACTAGGGAATGTAGGCCTTCGACCTCACTGCCCATGCCGTCCCTCAGCTGATGCAGCAATGTGTCCATATGTCACTGCAGCAGTGAGGTGACATCCAGGAAGGACACTGCTCATCACCTGCAGCTCTCAGGGCCATCCTGCTAATGCACATCTTAGAGGCTGAAAAGCACAAGGGGTTCACAATATTTGGAAACTGAATCGATATGAATCTTTTGCTGGTGGCTTAGGTGGAAATCAAGAACTGTCCCAGACAAGATTTTTAATGCAGTGATTAAATTGTTCCCTATTCCTGTGCTTATCAGAAACTTTCAGCTTTGCTTAATGTTCAAAATGTTGCTTAGTTTAAAGTTATAATTAAAAAAAAATGCACACAGGAAAGGAGTCACCTCAGTAAAAAGATTTCCATAATCAATAACTTTTTTCCTCCTGGGCCAAATGGAAAGTCTTCTGAAGTCAAGGACACCCTGCATTGACTCCAATGAATCTTGTTTTATCTCTTAATGATGTAAATTTACAAAAAAGAAGAAAAGTTTGCCCTGAGCTTTTGAAAATTTAATTTCATCTAATGTAACATTTTAAGTTTTTTTCTCACCAAGAAAATTAAAGCTGACCCTTTATCTTTGGACACAAGGTGAATGATGCAGGAACTCAGAGAATTTGAATATTGCTCTTTTTAAATTTTCCATAGTGACAACTGCAGAAAAAGTAAAATAGTGAGTGAAAAGAATTTTATTTTCTTTTATTTAAAGAGAAAAAAGAACACTTTAGCTAAGTTCACATACAAGCATCTAGAGCTGCTTGATTTCAAATACCACTTTCACATGCTCCCAACTTCGGTGCAAAAACAGATAAAAGTGGGTATTTTTTGAAAATCTGTTTATTTGTCACTGGCTCAAAATATCGGCACAGTACAATACCTGGGAAGCATTTATGCAGTTTACAATATCCTTGCAAGTCAAGCCTGAAATACAGTGTGAACAAACCCATAAACAGGTATCCAAAAAGCTCTTTATTTGTTTCATTTATTAAATTTCACTGTGGTGTGAGGCTGGTATCCTCTCTATAAAGCAGCTAATCTGAATTGACTACAGAGTCAGCTAATTTGCCCAGTAACACAGGTAAAAGCCTCCTAAAAACTCTCAGAGAGAATTATGTGCCATTTAAGCAGTGATCCTGGAAGGACACTGTCATGGTTTAACCCCAGCCTGCAACTAAGCACCACCCAGCTGCTTGCTCACTCACTCCCCTCCAGTGGGATGGGGGAGAAAATTGGAAGGGTAAAAGTGAGAAAGCTCATGGGTTGAGATAAAGACAGTTTAATAAGTAAAGCAAAAGCTGCGCACACAAGCAAAGCAAAACAAGGAATTCATTCCCTACTTCCCATCGGCAGGCAGGTGTTCAGCAATCTCCAGGAAAGCAGGGCTTCATCATGTGTAACGGTTACTTGGGAAGACAAACGCCATCACTCCAAATGTCCTCCCCCTTCCTTCTTCTTCCCTCAGCTTTATATGCTGAGCATGACGTCATATGGTATGGAATATCCCTTTGGTCAGCTGGGGTCAGCTGTCCCAGCTGTGTCCCCTCCTAACTTCTTGTGCACCCCCAGCCTACTCGCTGGTGGAATAGGGTGAGAAGCAAAAAGGGCCTTGACTCTGTGTAAGCACTGCTCAGCAATAATGAAAACATCTCTGTATTATCAACACTGTTTTCAGCACAAATCCAAAACATAGCCTCATACTAGCTACTATAAAGAAAATTAACTCTATCCCAGCCAAAACCAGAATAGACACACAGAGGTGTTGAACTGTAAACTGTGACTATTTCCACAGAAGTCAGCAGGGCCGCTCATGCACGTGCTGAAGCAGAGCACAGGTATGGCAGAATTTGTCCTCCAGGACCAATCTGCAGAATCACCAACAGCTTTGAAGCAGTCTGTGCAAAACCAGAAGGTTTGCAGCAGCAAAGGAGCGTTTCTGTGGCTGGTGTTGTGCCTTATGCAGCAGCCTGCATGCAGTGTCTGGGAAAGGTGATGCCTCTAACACTGGCCCCTGCTCTACCTACGCTCCCTCCTCCGGAGCAGCTGGCTACCATCTTGGGTAGTCTTATCTGCTGTGACTTGTCAAGCCAAATATTTGTTTAAAAAAGGATCAAATATTCATAGCTCATTTATGCATTCTTTTAAAAGGAGAAATGAGGCTTGTCATGGTAGATAAATGCCAAAGTACGTGTGAGGAAAGGAAAGGAAAGGAAAGGAAAGGAAAGGAAAGGAAAGGAAAGGAAAGGAAAGGAAAGGAAAGGAAAGGAAAGGAAAGGAAAGGAAAGGAAAGGAAAGGAAAGGAAAGGAAAGGAAAGGAAAGGAAAGGAAAGGAAAGGAAAGGAAAGGAAAGGAAAGGAAAGGAAAGGAAAGGAAAGGAAAGGAAAGGAAAGGAAAGGAAAGGAAAGGAAAGGAAAGGAAAGGAAAGGAAAGGAAAGGAAAGGAAAGGAAAGGAAAGGAAAGGAAAGGAAAGGAAAGGAAAGGAAAGGAAAGGAAAGGAAAGGAAAGGAAAGGAAAGGAAAGGAAAGGAAAGGAAAGGAAAGGAAAGGAAAGGAAAGGAAAGGAAAGGAAAGGAGGGGAAAGAGCATTTTTTAATGTGCAATATTTATATTTTTCTGCTCCTACTGTCTCCATTCCTTTGCTCAGTGTCCTGATGCTGGGAGTTCAGGGAGGTTCAGCATGATTTCTGTAGCCATGTGGTCCAGAGCAACGCTGCTAACCCAGTCTTGCCACTGGATGTTGTTCATTTGTATTTTGTTAATTTTTAGAAGTGATTCAGGCAAGTTATTTCCTTCCAGAAAACCCCTAAACTAACACTGAATAAGCTTGTCAGTCAACACTTTCATATAAAAGCCAATGTGGAGCACAAAATGAGGATTTCAGTAAGTAGGGCTTTGTTGACAGACTGGTTATTTTCTATATGAGAAGAGTTGCAAGACAGATTTCCATTGGTTCTGGGTGAATAGAGAGGTATAATTTTCCTTCCTCATTTCTACAATAGCACTCCAAGTATCTGACTTTTCTGAACGCAAAAAGGAAACATTACAGTTGCTTTCTGCTCACCCCAACATCTTCATTCATCTTTGATCTCCACAGCCTTTAGTCTAGAGAGAAAAAAAAGACTTCAGGATCATTAGGAAACTTTTTAAGGCTCTTATTCCAAATCTCTTCCCAAGAAAGAGAGCAATTAAGCCAGAATCACTTTGCTCTGCTACTGTAATGAGCACAAAATTAAAATCCTTAGAAACATGTAATAAACTGGCCATACAAAAAATGAATTTTGACCTGCTGTAACACGTTAATTTTTGAAAGCAAAATACTGTATTTTCTCCCTAGCAGGCCCTTTTAATCATATTTTAGACAAACATGTTCATGGGAAAAATGTTCCTGAACCTCTCTTGCATGTCTCTCTTTTCTTTTCAGAAGAGATGAAATCCAGTATGAAATCATAAAGGCCTGAAACAATGCATCTGGTGAAACAGGAATCCATGGCATGATCAACGTACATTTTGTCTCTCAAAATATGGGCATTATTAGAGCTGAGATAGCAGAAGCTGCCAAAACTGTGAATGTTCCCTCAGAGGTCTTAAACAAAAAAAAAACACACAAGAAATCTAATTTTACAAAAATTTAACAAAAAATCAGAATGGCAGTTTAATGTTCCAGATGTTAGATACATTGAACCAAATAACAGATGCAAGACAACAGGCTTTTCTGCCTCTACTATGTCATTTTGCAATACGAGCTTCAGTTACTTAAAACTTTGCCATTGATAGCTGTTTGTGCTGGTTGTCTGCATCAGGCTGAAAATTGAGGCAGGGTTTGAATTCTGCTAAGCCCTTTCTGAAAATAAGGATAAAGAAAGAGATACATTTTCAGCGCTAAGTGATTCTGGGGTATTTTCTTGTTGTTATTGTTGTTTTTTTGTTTGGTTGTTTGGGTTTTTTTCCAAGCCTGTGCTTAGAAGAAAATACTTAACTTTTGGCAAGGTGATGTCAAAGCTGTAGTGTAACCCACCCTCATTTTCCTGGGCCATAAGCCACTGGAAGGTTTTCATCTGCCCAGCAGAGACATAGATCTTAGTAATAACACTCTCTGCAGAGTCTGTAGAGTCTGAGTGCACTTAAATTTCCTGTGGTTGCTATGAATGCCCAGGAAATGGATGCCCAGTTCCCAAGAAGAAAGTCCACAGCCTTCCCTCATGGCCAGGGCTACTTGGAGATGGTTTCTTTTCCTGAGGCTGTTACATCTGACTACACTAGGGAAGAGGGAACTGGCATAGGGCACCCTCAGGGCAGCTTTGCCATTTGTTAGAAGAAATGACTGGGAAAGGCAAGGTTAGGTACTGGTTAAATTGAGAGATGCACCTATCTAAGGGGCATGGTCAAGGCAAAGGAGCCAAGACATTTGTGATCTCACCCAGATCTGTGGGGCAGATGAAAGGTCGAGGCAGAAACCACGATGCAGGAGCAAGGATTGAGCAGGTGGCTCCAGGAAAAAAAAAAAAAAACAACCAAAAAAAAACCCCAACCAAAAACAGTTTGGGAGTTTTCCTCCCATATTTAAAAAGATGAGAATCAACGCAGACAAGAAGGCTTTGAGGCTAGTCCCCAGCTGAACATTTTTGTCAGGCTCCTTTTTGTTTAGGCAGCAGTCCACTGCTGGTCTTGAAGTCCAGGCAGAGACGGCATGCTGCCACTTAGGCTACAATCGTGTGGGAAGGACCCAAGAGTGAGGAGCCCACCGCAACCATCTTTTCACCCAGCTCCCTGAAAGCAGCAAAGAGCAGCAAGGCTGTTGTATTTCATACACTGTGCAAAACAGTAACCCCACAGGCAAAAAACCAATCTCATCATTTAATTAAAGACTGTATCAAAATGTGTAGACACAAAGAGATCAAATTTGTACAGAACACTGTACAAATTCCCAGCTCTGGAATATCTGTCTTTAATACCTTAAAAACGGCCTTATCAGTTAGATAATTGCTATTTTTTGTAGTATAACACTGCTTTGTGCCCTCAAACAGACCCATAGAGATGAGACCTACTTGAAGACCTTGCAGTCTCTCTGCAGGGCCAAAAAAATCTGGGAGGGCAACAGAAACCCAGAAGGATTAGCTGGCTTTCTCAGTGGCACATAGCTGAGTGGTATCTCTGGGAATGGCATCTCCATCTCCCAAGTCTCGGTTCATGGCCTAGTCCTGGAGCTTGACCACTGTTCATCACTTACAAAATGTGACACCTTCAACATCTCTCTTCTTCAGGTAGGAGTTGCTGGGGTCTCAGCACATCCAAACATATACTCACACACACCAGTGACCAGCTTTTTTTTTTTTTTTTAAATCTTATGCCTGCATTTTGAAGACCCAGTTCCTCCAAAACCTTAAATCTTTAGTTAGTCTCAGTTGAAATCAGCAGGACTATTTGTAAGTTTAAAGTTAAAGATATGCTTATTTTCCCCTAATGCACCCGGACTGTTCACATGCTTAAAATAAACCAGAGGAGCAAGTGATGGGGAATTGAGAATATGGCTCACAGAAACAAAATCCAACAGCCTTTGTTTGGGACTGAATTTCAGAACAAGAGAAGGTGACTCCAAAGGCTGAGAGGTAATTATTTGTGTTTTCTCAGAGACTGGGAAAAGTAAGGAGGCTGAAGGTATAGGATGGCTGAAAGGGGATATAAAAGCAAGAACAGAAATCACTGAGTGCTTTCAAAATTAATAGAAGCAGAGCTGAAGACCTGAAACAGCTGGAACATTTTATTCTGGAGATTTTGTTTTAAAGCAACAAGCACTGCTTGATTTTCAGTTGTTATTGCAAATAAACAGACTGAAAATACACAAGCAACTTTTCTGTTCGTGGTGTTACTGCAGGACCCACAGTGCAGAGCATGGCTCTGGGGGGAAGAAGAGGTGGCTTGGCTGTGCCACTGCCACCATGCATGCAGCTGGCAAGACACTCCATCTCCCTTTTTGCCCCTTTTGCCTACTTGCCTTTTGTGCAGCAGCTAACACAAAGGGCTCTCTGCAACCACTGTATTGCAAGTAGGATAATAATACTAATAAAGTATAATGATAAAGTTACTACTATGTAGCTCACACACATATCTGACAGAAGAGCTGTGAAGATGGAAGGACCCTGGGATTTCTACCCAAATCCTGAGCAGCCAAGCTGACTGCATTTATATCAGACTCTATAGGCTTTTTTGCTATTAAAAGATCCAAGATCCATGACATAGCATTGCTCCTTCTCTGCCTGGAAAGGATGGGCTGTGGATGGCCAAATTCCCACTTGTACATTTAGCCTTTTCAGTGCCAAATACACAGAATCTTCTTTTCTGATCATCCAGTGATTATGCTATTGACTTGTTTAAAAAAAAATTAAAACTTTTTATAGCAAATGGCTTTTGTCAGCAATCATTTATGCCTTTACAATTTTGCATTCTTGTCTTTTATTTTTGTAATATTTTCATATTTCATTTTAACTTATGATATGGCAAATTGTTCACCAGATGTGAAGGAACCTTGAGGGATAACATTATTGTTATTGTTGTTGTTATTAATCATGGCCATGAGTGAAAAAAAAAGAGAAGCAGGTTTCTGTTTTACTTCAGTGGAGAATTTGGAAAGACAGTGGCATAATTTATTCCAGTTAGATGAATGTCCCCTTTCCTATCTCTGTTATTGAACCTCTTAGGCAGTGGTTTTGGCTCAAATAAAATATTTCAGGGCCAGATTCAATCTCAGCTTCACAGCTATGTTCCTAAATTGTGCGAATATTTGATGTCTCAGGTGCATATTGAGAAGCCATAATCTTTCCAGTGTTTATCTGATTACTCTGCCATCTTCTGCCATCTGCTGACTCATCTGCACTCCCCCTGTGCAATGGCTGTTGTCCATGTAGGTGGAATTGGGAAGGGGCAGAGGCAGTGCAGGGTACAACTGACCGAACAGGAATGCCTTCTCTCTTGCATCTTTTTTAAATGAGTTGCCAACCAGGGCATCTCTAGGCACAGAAATTTTCTGGCATCATTCAGTTAAGCTGGATTCAAGGCTGCGAAGCCCACTATGCAGAGCATGTGTCTTTCTTGAGGGTTTCCTGAGTCCCTAAGTTAATAATGAGATTGTGTAAGAAGGGAAGGAGGTTAGTAGTGGGAGACAAACACAACAGTAAAGGCACTTATCCATGTTTGGTAACATACATGAGACAGCACAAAAATTTAATCCATAAAAAAGCAATGTTTCAGTTAGCATGCAATTTAAGGAGATTTTTGCAATTTTTTTTTTTTTTTTTTGCCAGACACCTACTTTGGCAGCTTTAGCGACACAGTGGTTCCTTTGGCAGCTCTGCAGTGAGCTGTGTCTTGCTGTGGTATGGTTATCCAAGTAACTTGTATCTTATCAAACTCAGAAACTTACTGAAGGCTCAGATGCTGATGCAAAACTAACTTAAATTTATTCTTTTGCCCTCTGTACACCTGTGGTGGTAATTATCAACATTCTTAGAAGGTTTGCTTTTGATGCTTCGTTTTCTTTTAACATAGTAGGAGATATGAATAATATGGATCTTACTGATGTCAGTGGAAATATTTTACATTCAATGCAAAACAACTCCCAGGATCAAGACCACACTGAGACAAAGAAGTGCTTTAAGGTATGAAGAGGAATTACAGGTTTGGTTTCACACCTAGTACATACTTTGGGACCCTCAAACGAAAAATTATACATAAGCAGTATAACGTATATGGATACCCACCATCAGCCTTACTGGTTAGGTAAATGAGACCAAAGTCATGTCAGGCCAGATTGACCAGAGAGGTGGGTCACAAAAAGTGAAATTAGCAGTCATAGCTGACACAGAAGTGATGACATTTCCGTAATTAAGCCACCAACATCATCTCTGCATGGGTGCAATAGAGACGCTAGTTCTTTGCTTTTAGATGTGTAGTTTTTCCACCATTACCTGCATGGTGTTTAAAACAGTGGCTATCTTATCCAGAATTGTCTTCCTCATTAAATTATATTGCATATCCCAATTAGATCTTCCTAAACCTCGTGAGACAGAAGAACATGATACCCTCTGGTGTCCTCTAGGGACCCTGTGATGCTGATTAGTTTGACTGAGGGAGATGATACACAGACTCACCAACATTAAACCATGAAATAGAAAAGTGCATAGGACAGGTGGCTGTGGACTCCTGGCCATTGGTTGACCCCCAGTCAGGCCCTGCTTGAGTGGGCTTTCTGTGCAGTGTTGGTGAACCACTTTCTCCCTGCAGTGACGGCTGTTGAATGGAGGATGGCCTGACTTCATCCCAGCTTCCTGGAAAGTGAGACTTGGGAGACTTGTCTCACTCCCTCCCCTCACCCTGCCCTGTGCTTCAGGTCTAGCATTTCCACCAGGTACGATGTACCGTGGTCTACATGTGTGTCCCTTAGTCTAGCACTGTTTGGGGGAGTTGATTCCTTATCTGTCTAGTGGGAGCATTGCCTGAATTTACCTTGGCATGCTGTGCTCTCCCCTTGAGACTGTAAGGAAGCCAGGTTTCATGCCAATGGAAGAATAACTGAATTGGGATTCAGTTTTCAGTCAAATATATATATATTTTTTTTATAATGCAAATTATTTTACCAGGTTCTGCAGTGACATTCCTGCTCCTTCAGGCCAAGTGTCAGCTCGGAACAAGAAAGACGGAGCCAGCATAAATCCTTTATTCTCCAAATGGTCAATGAATACTTTTATGGATATTATTATCAATAATAATGATAAGAAAACTACTTTTTTGTTTTCATTCAGAATGCTGGAATTATAATGGTGAATGATTTCTTATTTCATTAAAGTCTGTGTTGCATCCATAACAATAACCATAGTAGATATCACATTGTGTATAATGTCCAGTCACAACAATATATATATATTAGTTTGTGTAAAATCATATCAAGGACTAATTACAAGTTTGTGGATTACTTTCACAGTTTGGTAGTTTTACCTGGCTAAAGGGCTAGTAACTGCTCTATGAGCCATACCATCTCAAGGACAAATTTGTCATAGAATCATAGAATCATAGAATACCAGGTTGGAAGGGACCTCAAGGATCATCTGGTCCAACCTTTCTAGGCAAGCATTTGCACAGTCTAGATGAGATGGCCCAGCACCATGTCCAGCTGAGTCTTAAATGTGTTCAGCGTAGCAGAGTCAACCACTTCCCTGGGGAGATTATTCCAATGATTGACTGTTCTCATTGTGAAAAATTTTCCTCTCGTGTCCAATCAGAATCTCCCTGGGAGTAACTTGCACCCGTTACCTCTTGTCCTCATCATGTGACTCCTTGTAAAAAGGGAGTCTCCATCTTCTTTTTAGCTCCCCTTTAAGTACTGGTACACAGTGATGAGATCACCTCTAAGCCTCCTTTTCTCAAAGCTGAACAAGCCCAGTTCTCTCAGCCTATCCTCGTACGGCAGGCTTCCCAGACCCTTGATCATCTTGGTGGCCCTTCTCTGGACCCCCTCCAGCCTGTCCACATCTTTTTTGTACAATGGGGACCAGAACTGTACACAGCATTCCAGGTGTGGCCTGATAAGCGCCGAGTAGAGTGGGATAATGACTTCTTTATCTCTGCTGGTGATGCCCTTTTTGAAGTAACCCAGCATCCTATTGGCCTTCTTGGCCACAGCAGCACACTGTTCACTCATATTGAGCTTCCTGTCCACCAGGACCCTGAGGTCCCTTTCCACAGAGCTGCTTCCCAGCCAAGTGGATCCCAGTCTGAGCTGCACTCCTGGATAATGTTTTCCCAGGTGCAAGACCTTACACTTGTCATTGTTAAACTTCATAAGGTTCATGTTAGCCCACTCTTCCAGCCTATACAGGTCTTCCTGCAGGGTGGCTCTCCCTTCCAGAGTGTCTACTTCCCCACACAGTTTGGTTTCATCTGCAAATTTATCATAAATCTTTTCCAGTAACAATGCTTCCAAGTTTGTTAGGCATTAAAAAGTCAAAAGGAAGAAAAGGAAAGATCAAAAAATGGCCTCATGTTCTAGTATGTTTTCTGGGTGGTGTCTCCAGTGCCCATCTTTGTGCAAAGTGCCAACCTGAAATTCCCAGTGTCAGCCTCCTGCACAGCACAGGTACAGATATCAAAAAGCAGGCTGGACTGCAATTGCATTGCCTTAGTGCACAGCCAAGAGGTTTTTGAGTTAGGACACTCAGCTCAGGAAAAAAAAAAAACAACATCATCTGTGGTCTTATGTACTGCAAGCAGCTATCAGTACACAAGTATTTTCTTTCTGAGCTTACCCTCAAAAATATTCTGACTGAATTTGTTTTTCCAGAAAGCTTCTCAGAAATTGTAGTTGATTACACTCTCAGACTAGCCTATTAGAAGGACTGTCTGAAATCAGCATTCTGACTTACAATATAAAGGAACAATATGTTATTTTGCAAGGAAAAATTGCTGGAGTGGGATGTGGTTTGCTTACCCTCTCAGTTCTTTCATATGATACTGGCTTGTTATTATATGTTGACAGAGTGAAAGCTAAGGAATTTATCTTCAAACACAAGCCTTATTTTCTCAGAACCTATTTCCAAAAGCCTAGTAAACCTATTTGGCAAATTACTGTAATTATTTTTTCATTCTCTTGTCCATAGTGGGAAGCACAAGTGTGCAGCATAATTACGAAGGGATTTGTCCACTCCATAACTTGAGCAAACGTCCCATCTGTATTTTCCCCTCAGATGTAGACATTTCATGTTTAAGCTAGTTAAACAGAGGGAAAATTGTGTCTATTGCAGAGTGCATTGATTACAGAGTTACTGAGACAGTGGGAAGTTTCACAGACGTGATGGTCCCCTGTTTAATTACCTGTTTCTCAGTAAAATAAAAAGAAATAATTTTTAATTCTTTCCTTAGGACCAACACATTTTCTTCAGTAGAAGTGAAGGGGCACTAAATGTGCCTCAAATGCCGGTAAAGCATTGTATAAAAGTGACTGATAGCCTTCAAAATAAAGCATGCTTGAGAAGTACGTGACCAAAAATAAGTTCAGTGCCTTATGTGAACAATGATGAAAGTGCATACCATTTTTTATGGTGACTTTAAGGATGATCACTCTGTTTCCTCGAAATTCCTTCAGTTTGCCAGTGTCAGGACATCACTCTCGAGGAAGCGGAGGCCTTGGTGAAACGGTTAAATAAACATATTGTTATTGTCCAGCTTTAGAAGAGGATATTAGATTACATACCAGGAGAGCAGGCCATGCCTGTCTTCAGCGTTAAAGTACGTCTGAGTTTCCATTTTCCTGTAGTGCTGTGTTCAGTTTTGATTACCGACAGCCCCCAAGTTTGGTTTATTTATCTAAGAGTTATTCCAATATAAACTCACTGAGATCAGCTCTGCCCTCGGTCCCACAAAGGCAGCTCAGTGGGAAATGTGACTTAAGCGATCAAGGACAGAAGTGAATCCATTAGCATTTTCTGAGGTATCCATGTGTTTATTTTTACGCTCAGATTTTTTAAAGTCCTTTCAAACAGGATCAGCAGTTTTTATAACAGGAGAGCCAATTATAACTCAGGTGACTGAAACTTTAATAAGCTTCCATGCATGCAGTGGCAGCTCTAATGATTTTTAGCTGGTGAGGATCTTAACAGAAGATTTTGTATTAGATATATGTGTGCATATGCATATAAAACCATGAAGGTTTAACAAAACAGTGCCATACAAAACAAAAATAGTATCAGTTATTCATTATCATGATAGTACTAACAAGAATATTAGATATTTTTATGTTGGAAAATAGAAAAAAATGGCCACTATGTTGTAAAGGACCTTATAACTTTCTCCCACTTCCTTGTGGTCAGTCCAGATTGCCCCATACCTGACTCTGTGAGCTTGGTAACACCAGTGAAATCCCCATGGGGAATGCTGCAAGGCTGGGCTATACCTACTGTCCTTGTATGCCTACCGTCCTTGTATGCCTACTGTCCTTGTGGTGCTGGGTTTGGTGCCCCCACATGTGCCTGCCAGGAGATCCTGGCAGCAGAGGAATCAAACTGGGTATGAAGAGAGCAGGAGAGAGAATCCATGGGGGAAGGTGGATGTGGGGAACGAAGAGCAATTCTGGGGTCAGCGTGAATTTGGCATAGTGGCCAAAGGGAGGGCTGGGGTACGAGAGGCGAGAGGATGAGTTTGCAAGCTCAGTCAGGGCTGGATGATTGATTACTGGAAGACAAAGAAAGGAAAGGCAGAAATGGAGTGAGAAGAAGATATGGCCCAGGAAAAATAGGAGGGAGAAGACATGATAGGCAGGAAACACAGGTGATCAAAGAGACTGTGGGAACAGAGAGGGAAGGCAAGGGAATAAGAAAGCATGAGAAGAGAAAAGGGAGGCAGGAAGAAGATGGTGGCTAGAAGGAGGGAATCAAATAACCAACAGAAATAACGTATATGACCATGGTGGAAGGGCCTCAGATAAGCACAGCAGCAATGTCAATGTGAGATTAAAAGCAAAAAGTAACAAAAAATATTCTTCAGTATTTAATTCCATGATTGGTTTTAGCTATCAAATGACAGAAAACAGCTGCATTTCATAAAGCAACAACTGGGCTGCAGTTGTAACCTAATCCTTGCATTTGACACTTAGAAAAAAAATATTTTCCAGTGATCCAGTTATATGACTAGTACCACACCGATGAAATCAGTGAATTTGTAAACTAAGTTGCTAATAGCTTCTTTTGTCTTCATGTTTTTCCCTTGTATTTTTTTGATCAAAGAGAGAAAGGACAGGTTTTAAAGGCTGGGCATTGTCTTTCTGAGTTGATTTAACCTAGTTTGTTTGTCCCACAAATATATGTGTCATTGAAAAATAAAACGCTTACAAAAAAGATCAGCTAAGGAATGAAAAAAAACAGTAGATGAAGATAAATATTAATCAAAAGTTTAATGGTTAAACTGTTTTTTCAAGAGCTTAAAACTTATGAACTTGTGTACAGGAATGTGAAATCTGAAAATATTTTAGCAAAGCCGTCAGCAAAGTTCTTTAGATATGCTCATCCACGCCTCTGTCGCTTGCCCAGTGTACTAAAGCTAATATTATCTCACTGAAATGGCAGTATTTCTTATGTATAATCCTAAAGATAAAGGCCTTGCTGAGGAAGATGTGTAAATAAATGAGCTGTTCTGTTTTTTTCAGAACAGCTAATGCAGGACATTCAATGACATCGTATGCATTTGTGGTGGTGCTTTTCAACCCCGCTCATTTCGCAAACATTGTATGGAGGAGCGTAGATTGCTGCAGTGGGTTTTTGAGCAGTGGGCTGCTGCCCACAGCTGTTTTGCAGGGTGCAAGACAGAAGTGGAAGGAGAAAATGTGTCCAGTGACAACACATCTACCTTGCTACCTTGTGAATCTGGAGTTCATTCTTAGAAAACACATCATATGCTAAATTACATCCCTACAAAATGGAATGTATTTAAGTTATTGTGGTCTTATCTGAAAAAATCCAGACAATAAATTGAATGAATCTTCTGGTCAAAAGATTAAACCAGCTCTGAACCTTCAACTTCAAGGATACTAAATATTTCCTACCTGATATTAAGGCCACTTAGCCGGAAGATTGCAAAAGGTCCTTTGCTAATTTTTATACCTTCTCCATTTTTTTCCCTTTTAAGTAGTAACCTAGGAAAATTTATATTGGTGTGAATTAAAATGGATCAGTTAAACCACACCGCACATTTGCGAAGAATTAAAATGCCCATAATCTCATAGAGTTCACTCACACTATTTAAGCTGCAAGCCAGATACCATTCCCATGGTTCACCCCCTAGCTTCAGTTGTCCAGAGCAGTTAAAATATTGCAGTGTACTGTATCTCTCACCCAGCCTGCAAGCCCAGATTCCTTCCTAAATCCCTATGGCGAGGAGCTCCAGCCCTGAAAGCAGGGAAAGCTTAAATCAGTGTGCCAGTTCATAGGCACAAGAAATAAATCCATTGGAAAGCAGGAGTCATTAATTCTGATGCTCATGGAACTGCATGTTTACCTGTGAAAACTTTTTTAATCTGACATCCTTAAATTACTTCAGCTCCTACTTTGTCCCAAATGAAATCAGGTTTTATGAAAAATTCTGCAGGTGATTAATTGGTTTCAAAGCCTTCCGAATACACTCAGCATTTCCACTGATATTAGTCTTCTTTTCACAGGAGAGAAATGAGGTTACTGGAAAGCATATTACACCAGCCTACTTCTTCTGGATTAAAGGTGCTTGAAATAAATGTCAGTCCTTTTCCCAGTCTACAATTTATCATTTCACAGTGAGAAAACTTATTATCTTCATTTTATCACTGTGTTGTGTAACATTTTTCCATGTCATTGTACAAAAAAAATATTTGACATATTAAAACTGGAAATATACTGCTCAGAGACCAAACTCTGTTACACGCACACTGCAATTATGTGCAACTTTATTAGGCATTTCACCAGCAGTATCTAAAGGACTCAGAGCCTCATTAAATAAAGTATTTAGGTGCCTAAAGAGACATCTGTCTCCTTTTGTGGGATTTGGCAAACTAGGTTCAAATCTGCAATCCAACCTATCGTGCTCAGCTACTACCCATCCTTGTATTCACTAGACTCGGAAGGCACCAAAGGATTTGACCTTGCAGCTCTTTAATTGCTTAGAGCTGTTGTTCCAGGCATTACAGGAACTGACCTATTTCCGACAGGGCTGAATGGCTTTGCATCTAGCTCACACCTACCAAAATTATTTCATTCCAGAAACTGCAAGTGAAACTCCTCTCATGTAACCTTAGACAACTACCATGCAGAAGAAGGGCTAAGCAGTTAAATTAACCTACCTCCGCAGCTAATGTGGAGAAGCAGGCACTTTCAGAGCACCATCCCTCTGATCGACTTTAGTTGTCTGCATTAGGATGCGAGATCTTGCAATTACTCCAGTCACAGTACAGGATGTCTAAGAGACCGGTTCAGATTTAGATGTCTGCACTGTAGTACTCAGATGAATCCCCAAATGGGTGCTCCCCTCATTTTACATGGCACAGTGGGGTATTTTAATAGACATCCCTGTGGAAGCTAGGAACAAGCTGGCACATTGAAGTGGTGCAAGGTTCCGCAGTAAAGACATGTCAGTTCAGCAGAATTACCTTGCATACTTGGCCACACAGATGCAATCATACTAGGGCACATCCTGGTAGTACCTCAGGGATTTATGTGTCCTGCAGTGTACTTTTTATATATATATGTACATATAGTATATCAATACAGTGTATTATGCACTGTGTAAGTCCCCTGCTAGGCCTGGCACAGCAGAAAAGCTCAAAATGTATCCAGCACACCAAAAGGATAAGGCACTTTACAAAATGCACTTCTTAATGCTTTTGACAAAAGTGTGGTTTCAGCCTCTTTTCCTCTCAGCGTTACTCATAAGCTAAGAAGGAAAGAAGAGCCTGAGAACATGGGCCACCTTTCCCATTCCCAGAAGGGATCCATGGGGGAAGCTGCCGGCAGGACCCTCCCATCCTTCCTGTGCTGCGAAGACTGCAAAAGCCCTGGTCCAGAAGAGGTGCAAGCAAGAGCCTGACTCTGCAGCTTGGCACTTGCCTGGAGCATGAGTCCTGGGCCCCGGACAGCAACAGGTGCAGCACATGGATGGAGCTTGGGTCCCAAATCCTGCATCCTTTTACTGGAACTGGGGATATTGAGAACAACATGGAGATTCAGTGGACCATAAAAAAATACCCTCCAGCATTAGGAAAGCTAGCATACTCATTTAGCCACCCTGTTATCAGTAAGCCAAGGAAATGTGGCATTAAGGACACAAATACACAGTGCATTTAACACCGTTCTGTAACGATGGACCAGGAGAAACCTGCGCTCTTCAAAGATCTTCCTATGCCTTTTTGTCTTTTGGAGCACTGAATAGGAAGACTGGCTCAACAATTCGTATCCCAGCACCATACCAGTGTGATCAGTTATAACATGAGGAATATGTTCTGGTCTCACAGAAAGAGATCTCACAGGAAAACTCATTTAAAAAGTAATCTCTTATGGCTATGGCATTAAAATATACATATAATCTTAGGGTCTGAGCCAGTACATGATAATTTATTTTAGTACAGCTCTAACTAAATTTAATGCCCCAATAGATAGTGAATACTGAGTGCCAGGAAAAAACAAAACTATGGCATGATTGCACATTTTCAGGTGAAGGTTTGTTTAAGGCAACATGGCACCATACATCTTTATTAGATCATCACAGGTGACTTGAGGAGAACTTAGGGCTAGATCCAAAGACGGTGTAGGTGGACAGACCTCCCAGGAAATCAGTGGAGGTCTTCTTGCTCATCACAGATGATCTGGCCCAATGAAACCATGCTCCATTTTATTCTGTGATGCTGCTTTATGAGTTTGTTCTGCTTCTTTGGAAAGGGGTGCCATAGCTTGGCTGTGAAGTGAGTGAGAAAGTAGGTGTTAAGTTCAACATGTATGAGGACTCTCAGAGACTTGTCTTTCCTTGACCAGGTGTGAAGGTCTGCAGGTCTGCATCTCCTGGGCATTTTGCAGTTAATAGCACACAAGAAACAATTCAGTTGCAAGTTTCAGCAGGTTTTAAATATTGCTAAGCATTTTTTTGTTAATTTCCCATAATATTTTCACACTGTAAAAGGATTTTCTTTTTTATTGTAACACATTATTGCACACTGCATGCTCATAATTACCTAATATTTCCCCACTCTATAGATTTCTCTTGATTGTTAATATTAAAAGGCTTATTAAGATCCTCTCTATCAGCTTATGGGCTGCACATATACTTAAAGGGTTGGCGAACTTGGCATAGGATAAATGTGACTTTTAAAATATGTTACAGACAGAGTAAAGTGGAGGTTAAAAAAATAGAGATTAGAGTGTTGAATAAATGTCATGACTGCCAGAATCAATTGAAAATGAGCATTCTTGCTGGCCTTAGCTGGAATGAAAAGAGACTTCTCCTCCCCCAAGCCCGGTCCCAGAGGAGTACAATCAGGATGGTACTAATGAGCAGAAAACTCACAAGGTAGGGGTGATGTTTCCTTCAGAAACACTATATGCATTGGTGCCTTGAGCCCCCTAAGGACCTAAAATCTGTTATTGTTCCTCCTGGGAGGTCCGTTTACACTTAACACACATCTGGCTTAATTAGGTTGACAGCTGCTGCAGGTACTATTGGACAAGGTCCAGGCATCAGAGTGCATTAGCATTTGTTTAATGGTTTAACCTTTCATAATCTGATCTCCATTGCGTAAATGAACCAGAGAGATATCTTTTATTACTTGTTAATGTGTGTTGTGTGTGTATGCACATATGCACACTCACACAAACATGCAAGCAATCCACATCAAATGTGTCCCACTGTGCATTGAAAATCAAAATCTTTTCCAACTGGAAACTTTTGATTAAATAAATCCAGCTCAAAATTAAGCAAAAATTAACAAGATTAACAGTGAAGACAGCGGCAATCACACTGTATATAAAGACAGAAGAAAATTTAATTACTTTCATGTACAGAAAGCAGCCACCACATACTCAAAACCAGATTTTGTATACCTATGGTTTTCATGTTTTAATTATAAAGAAACAAACCAGGACAGAGAAAAAGGGATTATAGTTTTTGCTGCCTACACAAATGAAGCCAACATAGAAGGTGGTCCAGCACAGACTCATGTTTGGCAATAAAGCTCATGTTCTTCATATTTTTTAAATAGATTCAATGAACAAAATAGGCCTGATTCTGTCCCCAATTAAAAGCAGAGTAATTCATTCAAAGTCACTGGAAAGAATCTGTTTTTACACTTGTGTACCTGAGGGAAGAATATGGCTCAAGTGATTAGGCATGTGCTTTGTTTTCTCAAGAGAATCCTTTCCCCGTATCCATTGAAAGCATTTTTTTCAGTTTTAAATATTCTTTTATGTCTAATTGGCTTCTTTCCACAGTAACTCCCTGTAAAAATAGCCTTTGGCAAGGGAGCCGACTTCAGCACAAGCCCAAACCTTATTGTATCATTGAAAGCAAAACCAAATTCAAAGGCACCTTTCCAACTCCAATCAGCTTGCTTTATACACCAATGTGCTCATTTACCTGACAAATTATTGTTCACCTTTCTAGTGACTCCCAGATTGTAGTACTCCACATGTTTGGAGACTTTAAACATCAAACCAAAGAAAATCTTTGTATAATGAAGAATTCCATTTAAATATGAATAAACCAAGCCCTTCAGAATGTTCTATTTCAGAGTACGTTCTTGCCATGGCCTTAGTGTGCATCAGATCTTCTCTGTGGCTTGGTCCAGATGGAGTAGAGCAACCTTCTGCACTTGCCATGTAATGAGATATTTCTTTGGCTGAGGTACTGCAGTTTCGCACTGCATTGCTGAGGAGCAGAGGTTTAAGCTCCGCTACAGAATTCATCCCAGGGCTGGACCCTCGTTTTAAGAGGTGTGTTTGGATTTTTTTGCCCTTGTGGGACATTTTGTTGTTACCTGTCCTATGTGTGACTCTCTTGTGATGCATCTTGGTGAAGCAGCTCAGGGTACTAGCATCACACAATAGTGAGCGCATGTGGAAACGTGATTAGAAACAGTACATATATTGAACGTCTTTGACTTCCCTATTTCAGGGCAAAAGCATAGAGACCACATTCTCCAGTCATCTCATGCATAGTAGGTTTCCACACTCTAATTCCCTTTTAGAAGGGAATTTTCTTCTCTGTTTAAGTGAGTAAACTTCTTTATGAGCAGAGTAAACAAAGCTTTAATGAGAATATTGTGGTTATTGACTGGATCAGGGTTTCAGGCCCATTAGGCAGCTGCTGTCCAAGCATCTTTGGTGCTTATAGTGCTTGTTATTTCATGTGTAAGCTCACTTAAGCCATCTCTAAATCATGCAATAGAATTTGGTACACAGACTCTTGTGCTAGCAGAGTAGTGGCTATGCTAGAAAATCCACCCTGGGGCACACAACCCCATGAGGACTTAATGCAAGATGTATCATGATATACCCTTGCTCAGTTTCAGCAAATGTCACATATTTATGTTATTGACAAAAAAAAAAAAAGACCAACTAATGTAGTATAAGGGAAAAAAGAGAGAGACTTGAGGAACATATTGTGGCCTTGAATCTTTGGGAAAAGTTAAAAGATGAAAAAAAGATATAGTAACCTTTTGGTTCCCAGATCACACAAGTCTTGCCAAAATATATAGGCAGAGGATTTCCCTGATCACAGTCACACAAAGTCGTCTGCTGGAAGAGATACAGTTCTGCTGCATATTGTAGTTTCCTATATCATGTAATATCCTTTTTGCTGGCATACTTGAAAGAAGTTTTGGTGAATCTTTTTGTATCCTGTATTTAAACAGTGTCCAGTTCCACTCTAAATATAACACCTTTAGGACTGATCACGGTCTCCTGCTGAACCTGTCTGCTAGTATGACAGCTTCAAATTCACTTTCCACAGATCGAAATAAAAAGCAGTTGCTGAATGTTAATGAACAACAAAGAAAAAGAGAGTTGTATTCCACATTTTGATAACATTTGGCCTCCACAGCTTTGTGTTCAGGAAATTGATTTGGGACTATTTAAATGCTTAAAATTAGCTACATACTTAAATACTTTGCGGAATTGCTGCCTCACCCCGGAGAGAAAACAGCTCACTGTAATCTCATTGGTATCAGATTTCCATTCCCAGCCCCCCTGAAAAATCAATGTACTGCATGAAAATCAATCCCTACTCAAAATGTGACTAAAAATGTTTTAATTTTTGAAGAAAGGTTGCTTCTGAGAAAATAAAATCCAACTACACCGTAAGGCAGCCAAAGTATAATCCTACAATACATCTCTATGTCTGATTGCTTACCTTGGTTTATGTTGTGTGCTTCTGCTTGTGTTCCTGGATGATTTTTGGAAGGGGTTTTTGGAGGGGTTCTGTACCTCTTATCTCCTAATATGTGCTGTTGTGTGCATTTACTGCAATTAAAAACAGCAACAACAACAACAGTTTTTAGATTGTTCTTAAAGGAGGAATGAATCATTGCCTATGGTTTGCAAGTGGAGAAATGGAGGTACAGAGAGCTGAAAGTACCGTGACTAAAAGAGCCATGGCTGGTAGATCAAGGAGGGAGACAGAAGCATGTCTCCTGAGACCAGATCTAATGTTTGAAGTACACTGTCTTTCATTAGAAATCCTGGAAATCCTGGAAATCAGGACGAGATGTCATTAACCAGTTGGTTATGTATTTACCAAGGAAATGCACTGCCTTGAGATAAACAGTCTATGTCTCCACCATCACGCCAACACCTCAATTTTGTGTGCTAAGTCTTTTCTTACCTTTGATCAAGACCAGTCATTCTGGAGAGCACAGAGTGGCTGGGGACACCATGAGGGGCCAAATTATTTCAGCAGCTATGCTCAGTACCTGTGGAAAACCACAAAAATCCATAGAGGGTACTCTTCCACTTTATGCTAATGATTGAAAAGCGTCCCTCCAAAATAAATCCCAACTGTGACCATAAAGTTGAAGCAAGTTGAAGCATAACTGAACAATTTTTTGGTCATAAAATTTAAGTTTATTTCTCTTCTTCAAGTCATGGCTAAATTCAGGTAGAAAACTCTGTAAAGTACGTAAAAAATGAGAAACGGACAAATGACTGGATGTGTGGTGCAATGGAGAATTGAAAATGATCCCAGAGTATAAAGACCTGCAAATAAAAAGAATTATGGCATTTTGAGAAGTACCTTCTGGAGAGGAAGGATGTATTTAAGGGACACAACCTTACAGTTCTTGTAAACACTTTTCTGCTAAGACATTTTTCTTTGTTAATGTTGCTAGTTGGCTGCCTCAGTGACCAAGAGTGAGAGTCCTGGACAGTTGGTGTAAACCAGATTAGAGACCCTCCTCATTTTTGAAATGGAAACCAGATGGCAGGTTTGAAAATCTCAGTCATGGACTGGCTCTCTCCCCAAATATTTTAAATATTACATTAAATATCTCTAAGGGAAAGTTAATAATGAAGATAGTGCACTTTATTGAAGAAAAATGACATTAAATATTTCCTGTTACTAAAATCACTTTGCATAATACTGAAAATGCATTTCTAGTATTAGCAAGATATGTGGTATTATGAAATCAAGTAATTTTGCATAAAACCAGCATATGACTGTAAGTTGTGATTCAGTTACAACAGTTTGACACCTGCCTGAGGACTATGGGGTTAGTGAGTTAAATTATGAATCCTCCCTGTCAAGGGGAGTTATCAAACATTACCCACTAACTAGCACGCCTCTGGAGAATAAATACAACAATAAATGTTTCTGTTACATCGTGCCTCCTTTACTGGGAGGGCGAAGGAGATTCAGATATCTGTTGACTTTGTGGAGAAAGGTGCTGCAGAGAGCGAAGTGTTGCTACAAACCACTCAGCTAATGCCCTGTGTCAGTGCCATCCCACAGGCAATCCTCAGTTGTGTCTGTTGCCAGTCTCTGGGTGAAACAAAATTACTGAAAAAGGAATTTAAAACCCCATAGCATTTAAGTAAAAGAAAAACAAATAAGTGCTTTTCCCTGAGAACTAATTTTAGGCTTTGGGCTAAAATACTCCACTATTGAACTTTTAACTGTTTTCACTTTACTGAGATCAACCACTAAGCTTTAGACAAGTGATAAATTAGATGTGCTCGTACTCTGCCTCAGCCCACCACAGTGACAAAAGATCTTGGCTGGCTCTTCCCACAACCCACATTGCAATTTTAAAACTATAAACTAAGGCAAGGAGTCCTCAAAAGGCTGCCTTTCCCCATCAATCTATGGGTCTGTGTGGGCAAGGCGAGGGTGTGAAAGTGATAAGAACATTTTTAACAGCACGAATGGTGGAAAGTTGAAATTCCTGCTACTGTTTCCCATTTTCAGCTTTAATGAAAAGGCTTCATGGAGAAAGGTTCTTACCACATGAAGGCAACCATGTCTTATAGCTGTCCCTAATTCAGCCTAATGCAAGATTAGCAGGCTTGCTGAGGCAGTACTGTGCTCCCTCTGCCTGCCCCCAGCAGCTGGCACGGGGCAGAAAAGGGGATTGCAGAGGGATCTGATTTTTTGTACTGGGGCTATCACCACACACTTTAGTTAAGTGAACAAACTGGAAGGAAACTTTTTTTTTGTTCCTGAGATATGATGGTTTGTGCATGCTTTCTCTGTCTAGAAGTCTGGCAACTTCTCTTGCTCTGGACCTCTGGCTGTTACTGTGGTTCAGATTTTTCATTACTGAGGTTAGTGCTTCAGAGCAAAAATTACCATCTACAGTCAGAAAAAAACAGGAGACATTCTTCTGTCCATCATGAGACATAGTCACAGTCAAATATGAACTTGGGAATTCAATTCCCTCCAATTTAAAGGTGAAACTTAGGAAAATAATGTTATTGGATCTCAAAATTAAAAAAAAAAAATCCCAAACACTGCAAATATCTGGGAAGTGATGTGTTTAGGTGACCCCTGTTTTTTGTTTTGTTTTGGTCTTTCTTCCTGCAGTGGAGGAGAGCACAGCATGTGGTGGAATGAAGTCTCCTGATTTCTTCATTGCACAGGAAAGCTACAGCTTCTCTATGTTGAGTCATGCCCAGAGCCTAAACCTGTGTAGCCTGTTCAGCAAAGAGGGGACTATAGATATGGTGGCAACTACAGAGCATTTGATCCACCCAGGCCTGCTGTGACACAGGCCACAAGGGTATAGTGAAAAAACAACAGTCAACATTCTTATTTTACCATTTCCTCCCTCATCTTAAAGTATATGTATATATTCATTCATGTATCTCTATGTTGTTAGACAGGAATATTTAAGAGGGATATAGAGTTTTCTATCATCCTCCAAGATTTCCAGTGAAGTATAATTTGAATACAAACATCTGGGTTGTTTGGACTAGTCTTTTTCTACAGATAGCAGTTCTCCAGCTGACTTTACAAAGCCAACAATTACATGAGACAAACACTATGCAACTCTCATTTAGGTAAAATGATTTAAAGCCACATGATCCCTATGCTGTTGACTATCATTAGAGAGGAAGCAAATAGTTTCAAGTCTGTTGAATTTGGGCCATCTTTTTTAGGACCAGTAGATCTCATCAGTTCCTCAAAGAGGAGTCAACCAAATGTGGAAGATGGAACAACAGATACAAAGTCTTGCTTTTTCCCAGATGGTGTTTTCCTTCCTCTTTTGTTTTGCCAGCGTTACATATTTTCTCACATACCATGGAGGATAAAATCCATTTTTATGCAATTACTTAACACGTTAGCCTTTGTGACACTAAAAATAATGCATTTAAATGTGATATTTGTGACTATGTGCTCAGCGTGCAAAACCCTACTCATCATTTCCTTACACTCAAATTAGGCCTAAGGGATTCTGAGTGCAATTATGATATTGACTGGATTAGTACAATTGGTTAAAAATGCAAGGATATTTCATCAGCTATTCCTGAGGCTCATGGGCTATGGACCCAGAGAAACAGCCTGTGGAAGTAAGGGCAGGATGTGAAAAGCTAGTTCAGTTATATCCAGTGATAAAAGTAACAAGAACTATTAAATATTGAAAACTCCAAATAGTCCATGGTGTCATAAAATCAGTTGAAGCAAACCAATACAGACTTGCAAGGCAAGTGAATAACAAGGTGAAGAAAATGGGAAATGCACCATTGCAATAGACAGGATCTCCAAAAATGCAGAGAATTTTGGATGTAGTGTGAAAAGATTGAAGCATACCTGTCATGCAACAGTTGCCTTTTGTAGCTGAGTACACCTACAAACAAGAACAAAAAGTATGTATATATTTAAGGTGATGATGAGTGTTCCATGGACAAAACAGAAGGCTCAAAATATAAAATTAATTTTTATATTAATATTTATAAAATATAAAATAAATACTTCACTGAGAAATCTGCTAAAGTTATGACTATTAACACTTCTAAAAATATATTATTTTCTGGTACTATGCTTAATGTATAAAATACATTGTATGCAGTGTGCCAACAGCTATCCGCTTGTAAAAGCACATGTTTTCAAAGTGCAGATAAAAACCATGGTACTACAAATAAAACTGGAGTAGGACAGATTAAATGGCTCAGCAATAGTCCATATATTCTACTTATAAAAGCAAAAGCAGTAGATGCAATAGTCTTTCATTGACAAATAAAATTTTGAGATTCTTCTCACAGATTCTATTATGAAAGTATTTTCTCATTTCAACAAAGAACAAGTTGTCCGAAACCTGATAGGTTTGGAAAAGAAAACAATCTAGGTATTTTGGTGAGGAAGGGTTTCTCTAGGTTAAATTAGTCATAACTTGTTCTTGGAAAAACATACAAAGAAAGGATAAGTCAAATTCTTCTGTAATATGCATGTAGACAAGAACTGCATTTGAAGATTAATTATCTCATTATTTTGCTAATATGCTGTAATTAACTGAGCTATAGCACTGAAATTACTAAATGTGGGATTACTATTCCAGATTTGAATTAGCTTGTATCTCAGAGATGTTCTTCACTACACCTCAGCTTTAGGACATAAGCCTAATTAAATTACCACTTTATTTGCTGCAGCTGCTTCATAAATTTGCACTTCAAAATAGTTCCATCATTCACCATGTCATTTCCTGTGTTTGTAATTATTGGCTGGTAAAAAATTAAACCCAAGGAGTTTAACAATAGCACAGTAGCTTTTCCTTACACTCAAATTAGGCCTAAGGGATTCTGAGTGCAATTATGGTGTTGACTGGATTAGTACAATTGGTTAAAAATGCAAGGATATTTCATCAGCTATTCCTGAGGCTCATGGATTATGCCCAAGAAAATTAAGCTTTAATTTCATCTAAGTTATTTCCATTATTTCTGAAAAAAAAAAAAAAAGGCAGCTCAGTAGTTATACAGGACGGAGAAGACAGAACAGACTGAATGAAACGACATCAGTGGGATTTTCACCATTACTTTCAAAGAAGTCATGCTTTCAGCTTAATCTACACTTCTTCTAATGTAAGAAACACCTTACATTAGGTTTTGGGGGAGTTCATATTTACTTTGTAGATGCTCTAAATAGAATTTGTATATTTTTTCTTACATTCCTCTGTCCAGTATTTTACAATTACTTGTGCAACTGCTAAAAGAAGAAAAAAACATAGCACTCCCTGTTCAAGCTGGATATGAGAGAATATACTTTACCAATACCAAACCTACTTGAACTTTTGCCTTTTGGAGACGTTCCATCTTAAAGGGACATATTACCATGGCAGTTTGCCACAGACCACTGCTCCTGTAGTACAGTCAGGTACGGGCAGCTGTGCTTGTCTGGTATTTTAATACCTGACTGCTTCAAGTCAGATGTCATTCCAGAGCTATTACCATTACTCAGAAATAGCTGGAATGATAGCTGTAGGCAGTCTACCATTTTCAGGAGAGATATTGGTTTCTGGGTAGTCCTGAAATGTGCAAAGCCATGCTATAGTATTTCTTCTAGACATGATTTCAATTACAGGACCTGGTTATCAGTCCCCATTGGCATTCTTTATAATCATCTGCTGTATGCAAAGATGCAATATCATTAAAATGACATTATTATTCATGAATACATTTGGAAAATCTCATTCATCATACATCCCTTAGAAAAACTAAAATAACAAATATAAGCAAGGTCATTCATCTTTCTGGGATGTTGCAAATTAGAAGCATCGTGACTAACCATGGTGCTTTGCTTATGAAAACACTTATTTTCATTCTTATATTTTGTGGATTTTGTGCCTTTTGAATGCAGTGGACAGAACGTTGCCTCAAACTACCAAAATAAATTGTGGATCTTCTCTGCCATTCTCCTGAGGCAACAAACATCCTATCAAAATTGCAGGTGGGAAAGCCCTTTTCCCACAGGAAAATGATTCAGGATGTTTCTACAGAGGGATTTCTACCTTACAAGCTCTATAACTTCTTGGTATCATCCAAAGGTCACTCGAATGGAGCAGAATACATACATTTGTAACAAGTAGGACAGTGATACTAAGAGACATTTCACAGCTATGAAATACAAGGACAATCCTCCCAAACTATAGGAAAACATTCCTGCATAAAAGGGAAAAAAATCATATCCTGACTTTGGAGAGACTTTAATTAAAACCTATGGGAAATGTAGGCAATAAGAATGGAACCTTTTAAAGAAATCTGACTTTTTGAAGAAATTGTATGAGACAAAATAATTGTCAAACTTAAATCTTCAGTTGAGTCATTAGTGGCTATCAGTCATCATAGCTCCATCTGTTTGAGCGCCATTATCCCAACACACATCAGCTGTGACTTTGACTTTTCAGTGTTTGGATATCAGCCTGCTAAAGAAAGATAATTGAGTACTCATACGGATACGTATCATCTCAGAGATAATATTCAGTAACAGATAAAATCATGCTGTTGATTTAGGAGGTTCTCTGTGTATTTTTATTGCCCAGAAACCCAGCCATATTCATCATATCTGTATGGCAAAGCAGATGCAGCAAGACTAACTTTTAGTCTTTCACGGATATCACCATGTAAAGATATACTCCTTACAAAAACTGCATTATAAACTCCTTTGTATTTCTTGAATGGCTAAAATAATCCCCTTACAGTAACTGTGAAAATCCTCTTTCACAAAAAGTAAAAGGAAGTAGCAAGCACCAGCAAACCTAGCTCAGAGGGATTTGAGAGTACAAATCTCCATCTCAACATTGATTCTCTCTCTAGCTAAGACAGGATCACAAAAGTCCATTTCTGATCACTACTGCATTTTTGGAGCAGTCCAGATCCACATCCATACATGGATTTCACAGTTTAGGGTAGTCTTTTTTAGAATAAATGAAATCTCTTCCCAAAACTGAAGTATCATTTTTAACTTTATCACCACTTCTTTCCCCTTCTCCCAAAAGAGGAAATTAATCCTATTAACAAGAGCTTGAATCTATAGTATTCTGTGATTGCATACTCTTGTCCATGGGCAGGAAATTGGTCTCAGTGATAGGACCACCTAATCTGTTGTATTCAGTGTCCAGAGATCACAACTGCTGCAAGTTAATTAATTCCTATACCTCTGTAATGGATGTTGCTCTGTTAATAGTGTATTCAATAAAAGAGATGATGAAAGAGATGATGAAGTATGCTGGAAAAGTGAAAAATGCAATGACAATAGTTATAAAAGGTACAGTGTAATACTGTGAATGCAATTTGCTCAATACGCTTAATGTTGTCTATAAAAAATCTCATCCTCTTCTCACCAGGGAAGCAGGCTGTGCTGTATGTGCTATCATCTATGGAGTCCTTCAGCAGTTTAATGTGACCAAACTAAATTACTTCCCCTGCATCTATTTAAAATATGCCCAAAAGATGTCATTTCTGGGTGGACAGCTTGTATTAAGGCAAAGAAATACCGGAGTCATACTGACAAATATTAGGCTTATGTATATAAGCACATTCCATAATGTTCAGCATGCAAAGCTTTTTAATTTTGCCTCCCATACTCAAAATGACATGGGAAGACATCCAACTCCTAATTTATTATTCTTCTTAATTATGCTTTACATGTGCAATGTGGTAGTTAGTGGTTAGTGGTGAAAAAGTATTTATGCCTAAAAAGGTCCTTCAGAATTGAAGCAAATTTATTGGTTAGTGTCTTTACCATCCCAAATATAAGGAAAGTGGGAGTGGGAATATACAATGGATATATTATGGTATTGCATGTTTTTATGTTTTTCTGTGTGTTAAGTGTTTTTGGTACTTATTATGTGTCAGCTCTCTAAGATGATGAACAGGCAAATTCATTTGTCTTCCATGTCTCAAAGGACATAACAGCATGCTGAATCAGCCCATCGAATCTCAGTGGTGCACATGTTGCCTTTTATCTTTTTCTACCTCTGATGAACCATGTGCTGATGAAAATCAAAACATGTAAGTGTTTGTAAGAATGGTGAAAACTTGTTAGATGCTGAAATGACTGCAGAAAAAATATTTGGAAAGGCTCAGTAGTCAGCAGTGGCTGACATCCCTGCCTGGACTGTACAGCACACAGCCATGGCCGCATCCCACGGTCCGTGGCATCCCTGCCCATGTCTGAGGAGGGATGTGAAGACATAAAAGCCCTTTTACCTTCTCCCAGGCGAATCCAGACCCACCATGCCCATAATTGGGACCAGCGTAAGGACTTGTGCTCCTGCCAATCCCATGTTGCCATATGTCCCCCTTCCCGAGCTGTCCTGTGTTGCCATCTGTCCCCACGCCAGCCCGGCCGCTCAGGGCCATCTGCTTCTGCCTGACCCATCCCACGGGGCCAGCTGTCTCGCCCCTCTCCAGGCTGGTGCAGCCACACACCTTTTCTAGAGGTACACAAATTCCTACCAGCCATGGATATATATCTGCTAAAAGGGGCAGAAAGCATGAGCAGCAGCCTAGAAAAAACAGTTTGTTCTGTCTGCATTTCTTAATCATTGTCCAGTTTCAGCATGAAACCTTTTTTTGCAAGTCCTCAAAATTTTTGGCGCTGACATTTTATTGAAACTCTAAGCTCAGGTGGCAGAACTGGAACTGGGAGACTGGGAATTTTTTTTGCAGTGTGTGCCCATTATGCTGGTGCCATGTAGGAGCTCATTTGGGAACACAAGGAGTTTGTAAATCTGTTCCTACACCTTTGTAAAAGCCTGGCTTTGAGTCATCAGCGTTATTAAGCTCATCTCAAATACAGTACCATTAAAGTGGTGGCACACAAGGAAATAATCCCATCTATTGCCCAGCTTTTTGAAAAGTCTGACTCTACAAAGCTATATTTAACCAAATGAGTGGAAAAAATGGAAACACTTTTTAATTCCTATGAAAAAGCCATTTCCTTGGTCACTGTGAGCACTTAGCTGTATCTAGATGAGGGATGTGGGGAGAATTTTCCACTTTCCAGTTGCATATTCTCACATCCCAGCTCCCTACTGGGACAAAACACAGGCATGCACCAGCTGTCCCTCCTTCTTCGCTCCCACCTTCCCACAATCTGGTTTTCACAGAAAAGAAAACTGGAGGTGTGGGCTGGACAGGAGCCATCATTTTTCCTAGCAGGTAAGTCTAGACATAGCTTATAATATCCCTCATACCAGTTCTCTTCCCTCATTTCCAATCTCTAGCATATTTTTCTTACTTATGTTGAAATGAGTATTTTTACGTGTTCCAGTTTGATTGATGCCATGGAGAAATCACTGTCATTATTGCTGCAAAATATTTAGGGAGGGATTGTTTCAACATTCTGGCTGTTTATCCAATAAAATATTTTCCCTGAAACAGTGGAGGTTAAAATATGAGATTTGAAATCCCATATGCATTGACGTAGATACTATAACTTTTGTTGAATTCAGTAGGGTCAGAAAGCCACCCTGTGGTGAATATTCTGCTCAATCTACCTCTTCACATACCTAATCCATTTAGGTGCTTCTAAAATTAACAACCGTATTATCCTGATACTAAAGATTTGAACAGCAATCTGATGCAAATTGGAGTGATTGATTCCATTGGAAAACAGAGTATTATTAAATCAGAAACACAAATAAATCTTTTCCTCAATTATTTTCATGAGGTTCAGGTTAGACATCTATGGTTTAGGTCACAGCTGTATACTTACTCTGGACTCCGTAGTAGAGGTCTTGGGTGGTTTTCAGATATTCTTTTGGCTTAAAGATGCACAAAGAATCTTAAAATGATATCATGATGTGTAATAAGGAATGATGAGTTGCACTGACAAACTAAAATTTGTACTTCAAATGTTAACACCACATGTTGTTAATCTTAAAAAGACATTTATTCTTTAAAAGAAAATCTTCTGACTACACCATGTCCACCTCAAAGAATTAACTTGTTGCTTTCTTAAAAGATTGCTGATGAATATTGGAATATGGCTCTGTATAAAGTTACAGTCATGATAAATGCAAGATTCCATTGAAAACGCTGTCTGACCCCAGACTGTATGTCATTTAGTTAGTGAAAAAAAAAATAAGGAATTACCTATGCAACAGGATCATATGTTACTAGTTACTTCAGTAAGAGACATTTACAATTGAGATACTTCAGGTGAAAGCAGGGAACGGTGAAAGAATATCTCACTAGACCAAACACTGTTCCTTAGCCTCTGGTCAAAGTCTGACCTCAGCTGAAGCTGGAAACATTCTGTTTGAAAGTACAGCCAAAATCTGGCCTCATTTGTCCCAGAGGTGGGAATCCACAGCACCAGCTACGGCTGCTCACGGGCCCTGGCGCAGCAGCTGCGCTGAGCATAAAGTGCACATGAAACATGCAGCAAAGTTGGTGTCCTGGTGATCAGTCTACTGATGCCAACCCAGTGCATTATTGACTTTTTGCATCAGAAAACCAAACCAAGACCCAAACTGTTGTGTTCAAAGTTTGCTTACTGTGTGCAGGCAGTGCTGCCACAGGTCAGGATGCAGGGAGCATGCGCTGCCTGCCTGCTGCACTAGCAGCAGATTGCGTGGCCAGGGCAAGATAGAGTTACTCACCAAAGAGCATGTGGTAGGTTTTGATAACATATGAACAGATGCTATTGAACCCTACCCAATACTTGTGCAGTTCCAGGGAAGAGTGTGAAAAAGGGAGGAAGAGGGGAAAGAAAATCCCAAGATGGGTAGAGGTACATGATCAGTCATTTTGCTATTATGAATATGAACAGCAGGTAGTCCATTAAGCCTAGCGTTTTCACTTAACAATTGGAGCTCTGATAGCCATTAGAAGCAGGTCATATTTAATAGCAGTTGACTCCCTCAACTCTTTCTCCTACAGTACATTTAAATGATTCTTTGGCAAGTGAACTAAATTTGTTTCTCCCACACAGGACTGGGAGAGGGGATAAGGAAAGGCGTTTATTTTTGCAGAATTGGATCCCTTGCCACCCACTCCCCTCTGAATCTCAACTACTATCTGCTAAGTCAAAATGAACTTTAATAAATGAGCTGAACTCATTAGCTATGTGAAGCTCATGCTTACAGTCATAATGATTTTAAAATGTGTGGCTGCATCTTGAAGAAGAACAGAGCTTGACATAATTTCAGTTATCAAATACTGGTAATTGACACAGAGACAGGCTGTGCTTTACACTGGGTTATAATTAATCCACTTCAATGACCTCAAAGGCTGCACTTCTGAGAAATCTACCACTTACGTTTTGATTCTTTGTCAACTACTTCAGCAGACATAAATTACAAATGAGGTACTAATGAAGTATTTCATCACCTGTTTACCTTCAGTGATCAGTTCCCTTACCCTAATTTACAGGAGGCACAATTTTTTTGAAGCTACTGTCAGCTGGAGCTGCCTTTTACTCTGAGCAGTTATAAATTAGCACATAGCTGTGCTTACTCTCACCAGCTCTTTGTTCTGGTTTTAAAATACTACAGCATAGGAGGAAATAAGTTTATGTTTAGAAACTGATGGATAAGAAGAGAAAAATCTGTATTTTCTTCTGGTCTGTTCTTTCTTTAAAGGCTTATGGAAGGAAATTCCCCACTGGTATAAATACACCAAATCCTGCTGCAGTGAGTCTGACTATGTCTATTCACACCAGTAGAGCATTTGACTCATGCAGAAATTAAATCCTGCCATATTACCAAGCACTCGGAATGATCTTGAAATATATGTCAAAGAACCACCTCGGCATGCAGAGGTATTGCCACTGAAATCCTCACAGTACGCCTGTGATGCTCACATAACTGCCTCTAATTTAAAACAGCAAGGCTTGATTCCCTCATGCAGGCTGAAAAAGCATGGTGTAAGGGATAATTTGAGGAGTGAGTAAGCAACAACTTGACTTTCAGAGGCTGGCAGGTGAGGCAGAGCCATACCAACTGCCTTGTCCTCATCCCGACCTGCCATTTTGATGCCCGCGGGCTGCTCCTGATCCACATCTGCTCCTGCCAGCGGCTCCCTTCAGTCCCTACAATACCTTCCCATGGGCACTGCACCATTCTCCTCCATGATGGAGGTTCTTTTCTCTCCTAGGCACCAGTGCTTTTACCCCCATCTATTCCTCCCAGCATCCTGATCAGTTGTCTTCAACTTCTTCCTGCTGACAACAGAGGTTGTCCTGCTCTATGTTGGTGTCTCCACCATCCTCTCCCTTTTTCGGGCTACTGTGGGACCCACAGTAGCTTTCAATCCAATGAAAGCTAAGTATTCTCCCTGTTTTTAATGTGAGTGTTCCATATTTTATTAGCTCTTCTAAGTCAGGGAAAAATCAGAAAAATCTCATGTTTTTCCAGAGACCTAAGAGGAAGAGTGAAGAAATTTAATTATGAGGAAAGCTGTCTGTAATTTGTGAGTTCTGTTTGATACTGGGCATTTCACATGGAAGCCACTAA
Organism: Theristicus caerulescens; assembly: GCA_020745775.1. Taxonomy (NCBI): domain Eukaryota; kingdom Metazoa; phylum Chordata; class Aves; order Pelecaniformes; family Threskiornithidae; genus Theristicus; species Theristicus caerulescens. The sequence continues at coordinate 112,229,875 of CM036559.1, read as the reverse complement.
TGGACTCACAGTTGGCTGGAGTTCAGGGGAAACTTATTTTTGAAGTCTGAACCAAACCAGTGAAGGTACTATGCAACAGATCATCTGGATTTCGTTGCACATTGAGCTGGAACAGGAGGTTGCCTGACAAATGAGAGTAGAGCATATTTGTTTATTTTTTGGTGGGGTCCTTAACTGGCTCCTTTAAAGAGAGAATTGAAGAACAGAGACAGAGAAACAGTTAGACTCCCATGTTCTGGAGAGGGAGGTAGCATGCAAAAGGTGGGGAAAGATGAAGGATCTTGGGCAATGCAGGGGCCTCTAACACTGCCAGACATGAGGCAATGAAATGTACCTAAACGTACAATTTTGTCTGCACTTGTAAATTTCCTGTTGTAAATAAATCCGTGAGTTATTGCTTAAAGAAAATTGCAATCTTTTTCTTGCTTTACTTCCACTGACAAACATCCTTGAAAAACCAAGTTGCAAACCCACAGCACTACATAACTGAACATGAGAAGAAAGTGTAATAAAGGTACTGGGGAGTCCCTGGACTCAGGACCAGCGTGGTGGCCCAGGGCAGCTGTACTGCAGCGTCTCAGTGCCACCAGGGGAGAGTAAACAGCCTGTGCCCAGGAGACAGCCTCTGGACAGAGATACTGCTGCAGCGTTCTAGGACAAAGGAAATTTCAAAGCACAAGGCCCAGCATGTGGGGGCTCAAATACACGTGCTTGGATGGTGTCTCCCAACGGCGGAACTGTACAGACAACGTGCCTTAAAAGGTTTCCGCCTAAGCCTGTTTATGCGTTCAGGTCCAGTTATCATAGAAACACCACAGTGTAAGTTCCCACTGCACTGGTAAAATCATATTCTGAAATCATTTGTTTCTGGGTCTGTTTTGCTCTAGGATTACAGCCTGCAATGCTGAGGGTAGGAATGCACTTGAGACAACTCTACTGGAAGGCCACGTGCACTGAACCCTGGACACCCTTCCCCAGACATCTCTGATTTGGAAACCCATTGCTGAGATTCATTGCCCTACGTCAGGCAGGATCTGCTCCATGATCATTGCTCGGTGGAAAGTATGGGAAAATAGAAGGCTGTGTTTGTCTTTTGAATGTGCTATTTCCTGGCCCTCACCACATCTCCTCTTTCTCTCTGTCTCTGTCAGCAGAACTGATCACCTCTCAGATTGCCCAGGGCTGACCGCACTTGGTGCAACAAATATGTGTATCATGGCAAAAACAAAACCTGAACCCAAAAGTGTCAGCAAGTCCCCGCCTACTAACAATTTCATAGGTTTTCATAACTAATTACTTTGCTATACAAGGGGAAAAAGAGTTATTACCATAGCAGCTGTCACAATACATAATACTGAGCATTTTTGAAAATAAGCTGTGCTTTTTGCAGGTACAGACACATCGTGATGACATATATTTTTGCTTTTGCACTTTTTCAACAGTTATAAGCAATACGCAAAGGACCAAATTTTTTTCAGTATGGGTGGGATGCTGTGTTTTGTGGTACTCCTTTTTATTAAAGAAAATTTTATTTAGAAAATAAGTAAATCTACTTTTTGGGTGGGAAACAATAATGGAAATTAATTATGCAGACTTCAAAAGGTAATGAAAGAGGGTGATGGCAGTGAGAAGTAACTGTCCTTTTTCAAGGTGAGCAGGGCTACAGAGAAGCTTAATAAACTCTTTGATTTGGTCTGTCCCCAGCAATGCTGGTGAGGTACTGTCCACCATGCAGGCTGCACCTATGGGCAAAAAGGAGGGGTTCATCCATGACCAAGTTCATGCCACTGCAAAAGCATCTCCTTTTTTCTTCTTAGATAGTCCCAAGCCAAGGCAGCAGCTGAGAGGCAGCTGAAGTCTGTCTACAGCTGCCATCTACTTCCATCCTGGCACTGTGCTGCTACCTATGAGAAGTCCAGAATGAGACGGGGAAAATTACTGACCTCAAAGTATGAACTATTCCTTTGCTGCATTTTCATTTCATTCCATGACTGCAGGCAGAAGCCAAACTTGGCCCACTTTGGTAAGTATGCCTTCCCCCGTGAGCTGTTAGACCGTACTTTGTGCTTAACATTGACAGATAAGACTAGTGCAGTCATGCAGGTAGGAACAGGGAATGGACTTTCTGTTGATGGTACGGAAGTGAAGCAGAAGTTACAATATCCTTCATATGCACAGAGATTTTATGCTGTTCTTTTAATGCTATGCAGCTTCTGGATCTACCTTGAAGGAGAGAATTGTAAGGGCTGCAGGGAGAGGAAAGTCAGATTTAGAGAAGCAGTAGGGTCTTGTGTGCTTCCAGGTGCTTGGACAAGGTTAAACAGCACATGGATTTCATATGCTTCTGTGAAATCACTGAACTGTAATTCTCTCTTTCATTTATTTCTTTGGTAGCGATGTGGCCTTGTGTGATGTTTTAGTCTCCATTTTATCCCCAGGAGTCTTTGAATTTTAAAGGCCAAAAAGAAATTGTTATTGCAGTTTAAAGTAGGAGCTTGAGTAGAAGGAACCTGGAAAATAACTTCTCCCCCTTCCCCCCAAAAAGCCTACATGGCAAAACTACATGCAACTAAAACAGCTTGGGCAAATCCAACATTGTCCTTCCCTTGCCCAGCTCAGAATATTTGAAAATGCCAAAATTCCCTGAAAAGGCCTGTGTACCTTTCTTAGGGTTCAAACTCAGCAAAGAGGTTAAGTCCATGCTCAATTATAAGCATATGCTTAAGTTCTCTGCTGAACTGAAGTCTAAATTTGTCGTCCCTCCAAGCCTTGTGATTGGTACACATTTTCATTGTAACTCTGATTTGAAAAAAAAAATGCACCTAAGAAAAGCTACAGAAAACAGAAGACTGTGTGTCTGTTTCTATTTTAATAATTACATGCACTTAGAAGTTATAATTGCATAGTCATTAAGTCCCATTCACATAAAATCCTGGCTAGCTTATTTTTATGAAGTCATTTTTACTTTCCATAGTCTTGTTGCTTGCAAAACTGGCAAATGTACATTTGTTACAAGTCAAGAATTATTTGAAAGGTAAATTTCATATTAATGAAACTGATGTGATTTCTTTTAAACCATCTTTGGTTATTTCATTGCTTACCATAATTTAAGACTTGGCTGCATAACGAGCTTTGCACTTTGGCAATTGCTAAAATGGTCTGTGTGTGGTCAAGACAGCTGTGTCTGTTGTTACTGAACATAATGCTGACTTCAGTAACCAGTATCCGCTTCAAGTAGGATTTCAAACCTTTTTGCTTTCTTTCACTAATACCAGGTTACACAGACAGAGAAAAGGGGGGCCAGTGCTGACCTGTCTTGCTTGTTGTTCTGCAAACTGTACGGCAGGCAGATGGAGCATGAACAGATTGCAATCTCTGTCTTCAAATCTTCAGCGATGAACAACAGCTGAGCAATTTCAGGATGTTGTGTTTTGGGGTTCATCTCGCCATCTAACAAAATGCTAATCCTCAAATGACTTCAATTTCCACTTCCAAAATGTTCTGAAGAAATCTCGTGCTGTCTGGTGCAACGCTTTGGTCTTTGAGCTGCACAGAGGTGGTCTGATCCCTATCTCACTGGGAACTGGGAAACAATGTCACCCAAGTCAACATATAAGTAGTGTGTACAATATCTAAACTTGGCATGAGAGGAAAATTGCCCCATGATTACACCACTCAAGGAAGTACTTTTAAAGCTAAGAAGAGAGATGGGGATCAAACAGATATAAAGGGCTTTAGGGCAACTGTGCCAGCTGAGGAATTCATGCCTGAACAACAGCGGGCGGTGGCTGCTGCCTTCCCAGCCAGGCTGCACCTCTGTCCACGTCTCTCACCAGCCACCAGAGCACACATCCTAGGGAAACCCCCAGATGGACACCACTGCCCACTGAGCTGGTGCCAAGCCTGCCTCTGCAGACCCTGCTCGCTTTGGGGGTTGATGGGCATCCTGTGTCTCTGCAGGGAGGGCATGGGCCAGGGGCAGCTTTCACCACTGTGCCCCCTTTTCCCAGAATGACCTCCCCGTTGAGGGGACGAAGTGGTCCCTATGCAGTACGTTATGTAATTTATATGTAAATGAGGTGGAGAATATGCACAAACGAGCTGCAGATATGTTGCTCCAGTGGATTCCGCCGTGCAGAATCTGGTTTCTATCAGAAGCATATACAGATGGGGTTTCTGCAGACTAAAGAAACCAAGATGTGATTGCTTTTAAAGAATGTACCTACTGATACAATGCTGAGAGAAAACAGGAAAGCGCTAAGTATTTGAGTCTTAAAATAACACTGCTTTTTCTAGTCATGAAAGATTTTGAGCTATACCTCCTATTGCACTCACAAACATTTAGCTATTATTCAGGGAATATGACTGTTGAGATTTATTCCAACACATTCCAGAACACCCTTGTAAGATGAGATTTAACATCAAGTGAACAACATGTCCTACATAAACCCTTTTTTAAAGCAAATAGCAAAAAAAAAAAAAAAAAAATCAAGTCTTGTTTTAAATTAACCTTTCAAGGTCATGTTGGGATGAAGCCATTTAAATATATATCAAAGGGGCAAAGAAATATGCAGCTTACTGCAATATGTTCTTATACAGTAAGAATATGTCCTCATTTTACACATGGTTGATTCATATACAATAAACACATTTTCAAAGGTGACTTTGAAGCTACTATCCACAGTTTTTAAACATTTGTGTTACAATTGAATCCATGCAAATGTATGTGTGAAGAGTTTTAAAAGTTGTTTTTTTTTTCTCTAAACAAATAATGCAAATAATTTCTTTGTTATGAGAGACATAAATCAGTTTATTTCTGTTGGGTTCACTGGACCTACCGCAATTTGCACTAGCTGAAAATCTGGCCCTCATTCTTTAATCCACAGATATACTTTGTCATTGCAGTTTATGTAAACATGAGATCAGCTAGTACTTCCAGACCCAAATGAACTCCTTGATAGTTCAAACTCAAATGTCAGTTTTAAATCTGAATTTTGCTCTCATCATTTATCTCACAACTGACCACAAGCAGACACGGAGCATTGCTGGGTTTTGTGGTATGGTTTTGTCTGGGGATTTTTAAATGTAAGTACCCTGTTCTTCTCCAGACATAAAAATTTAAGTGACCCATTAAAAGTTAGCGTAGCTGTGTGTACTCGTCTTTAATAAGCTTTGAAAGAGCATTCTGTAATAGCCCAAACAAATCTAGCATCCAACAGATTCTCATTGTCTGAGTCAATCCACATTATAAACTGTGCATAATGTCTTTCTTTTTTAACAAATGGGACTATTTTCATGCTATGGGAATGCAGGAAAGGAAAAGAAATAGGTGAATTTCTGTTTCATTCCATAATCTAAAATGCACACATGAGATCAGACAGGATTTAAGTCTTCTTTTAATGTGCAAGGACCAGCCCATAAGAAATCTGAAATAAAACAGTTATTCACAAATATGTTTTCAAACACTGGTATTTTATACACAGTGTCAGTATTATTAATTTTGTCTTGCATTTCCCCAAATAATTCAAACTACTTTGTAGTCAAAACAGTCAGAAACATAAACTTGGTTCACTACTGCACAGCTACATAGGAATGAAATGCAAAAGGTATTTCATGGTGGATAGCCTTGCCGAATACATTAAAGGAAGAGAAAAATACTTAATCTGCTTTAAACTATTGGGAGAATTTCAGCTGGCAAACTGGTTATACTGGAATTTGACCATATGCCACCAACACCTCTATGAAATGCTCTAAAATGCAGTTTCTCAGGAATGAAACAGTTGACTACTGTATTGAGAGGTGGGAGAAGTGTGAAATAATAAATAGTCTAGAAAATAACATGAGGTGAAGAATGAAAGTAATAATGACCATACTACTATATACTTTCAAAGTACTTTTTATCTGAGAATTTCAAATGAATTTTTACACATGTAGTGCTGCAATAGAGGCAAATATTATGCCAGTGTTACAAAAGAGTAAACTGAGGCATAGCGAATTTACATCACTTGCTTTAGGCAACACAGATGGTTAATGGGAATGCAGGGAATATAATTAGTAATTCTGAATTATACTGTGCTATTTTAATCACAAGACCTTTTTCTCTCTGCAGTACTTTTTATGCATTTAGGACCAGATTTGGAAAGATTTATATGAAAAGTTGCAGGCAGAAACCTGTAAGGACTTTCCAAAGCACTGTGCAGATCCAGGAGGAGATTGAGTCCTAAATCACTGTGAGCATCTGGGTCTGAGCCTTGCAAAACTGAGCAGAACTGAAGAACTGCAGGACATGTCTCCACACCAGCACATCACAGAGGTACTGGTTACTTTAAGAACACAACATTCAATTGATCCACTCTAGATCCACTCAATATCCATGAAACCTTCTCATGTGCTGAAAATGAGGAATTTTGCTGAGACACAAAACACTGTGCAATATTTTACTTTTTGGGATGTGTTTCCAGCTCTGCCTATGCTGTGTGCATTACTCTAGATGACCGTCCTTGGAGGTGGTCTAGAAGTTCCTCTGTTGTCTAGAAACTGAAAAATGAGATCTACAGATCCCTTCAGAGGCATTGCTCTTCATGGAATAATAGATGAGTTGTCATTAAGCATTGGTGTGGAAAGTTGCCGTCAGACTTGGCAGTTCTCACCCCAAAAATCAAGCTTTGAAGTTTTCCTCAGTATTGAGGGTTTATGACATAAATACAAAAGCAAAGATTAAGTTTTATAGGTAGTTTACCAGACTAAACATAGTTGTGAAAACTGTTAAAAAAGAAAGATTCCAAACATAGCAACAACCTCCACGGCTACAAAAATGAAATTTGGGAACTGCTGTCTACCAGCTCCACCACATGGCAAAGCAGTAATTTACAGTTCACTCGCTAGAAGGAGGATAATTTAAAACTAAAATCTTAGTCTGCCTCAATTTCTTCACCACGCACCTCTTCAGTAGAGGGGTCCCAGAAAGCAAAACTGTGACAAAGTCACATGCGAAGTCAAAATGGGCTTTGTAAGACTATAACGCATGGCCTGCCAGAGCAGACAGTCCTGTTTAGATGAAAAGCTGTCTCTGCAGGGCTGGAAACCATGTTTTCTTACATGTATGTAGGACCACAGAGATTGATTTCTGCTTTCTCCTGTACATAACCGTAGTATGCTTAATTAATACCAGAGAACTCCCTGGCTCCAGGGACAGAAAGGGAAGACCATGATGAAACTGTGGTGCTACAAGGTTACCCCCTTGCTACACCATGAGCCTACCAGCCCTTAGACTTTTCGTGTCCTGTTGTACTTGGGAATGAGAATGAGTACGAGACAGTGGGCAGATGCTTCAGCCCTGGCCCTCGCTCCAGGGCCTCACTCTCCTGGAGATAAACTTCATGCCATGAAGGAAATGTGCTTCTGCACTCCTTTGAGTCACACAGAGCCCATATCCATTGCTTCCCTGAGAGCAGAGGTTCTTAGTAGAGAAGGCAGATGGATCTGTCTTGTGAAGAAATAGTTAAAGCATTAAATCCCTTATTCAGCATACAAGTTATCTTGATTGGCCTGACTCAAACTACCAGACAAATGATTGAACTAGCCTTTTCCTTTCAGTTAAAAAATGAAAAAAAGTTTGTTCAATGACACAGCTACAGCACTTGTGGTTGTAAAATTCAGTCTTAGCTGCTGTGTTCCTCAGTGTCTATACCTATGGAATGGTTATATTTGATTCATTTGGAAACATCACTTTGTGACAAGTCACTAATTAGTACGTCAAGCATGTCACGAAATGGATTCAAAATGTGGAGTGGCATAATCATCATAAGTCGAAACTGGAGCTGGCTCACCAGCTTTTTCAAAGTTTTGCTTTGCAAATATCTCATGGCAGTAACAGTAACTGTCAAACCATTGGCCAGTAGCTGCAGACTCCTAACTTGCTATTTACAGAAGTTTCTGCAGGGCTGCTTTTGATTTGAGCATTCACCTGGCACTATTCTAGCTCATGAAGCATGGGATTCTTTACTATTAAAAAGTATTTCAAAATTGAAGCACAGTTACGTACCAGTATTTTGTGGCTTCATACTTTTCACAAATAGCTCTGTATTTTTAATATAATCTCAGAAAGTACATTCTAATTAATTTTTCAAATTTAGAACAAACTTTATTCAGATTGTGATACAAGAAGTACCTCCAGCTATTTTCTGGCACCAGAAGATTTATGAAAAAATTCAGACAGTACATGGAGCTAGTATTTTAAGTAACACGGTTTTACCAGAGAAGACAGGGAAGATTAGGATTTCTAGATTTATCTTAACACAAGGCAGAAAATACCTGAATTCACACCTCAGCAAGAAAAATTTGTATGCTCGTGTGCCTACATAAAAGCAGGGCAGGGTGTCTGGGAGACAGAACATGGAATAAATTACAAGACTATGGAGAACACTGGGTTTTGATCATTACTCTCTTGACTTCTAGATGTATTAGACTTTCCTTGCCACAGTTTTTCAACTCATTCAACAGTCATCTGCTTTCTCTAGGCAGTGATTTTTCATTGACTAATCATTCACAAGTTACCATGAAATAAACAGCCTCATAAACTTAACTAATATTTATTTTAAGATAGTGCAGGAGAGCTTGCCCCATGGGAGGTGAAGCAGGAAAGCACACACATAGTAGCAAAGGTGGGTGTGCTTCCACATGTGGAGATAAGGACTCAGTGATAGAAGTGGTCACAAACCGTTGACATTTTTAAAATTAATAATTCTAACTTGTCAATTTAAAGAAAAGCACAAAATCATTCTGTTTCCACTAGAAGTTGTCTCTAGTGGATCCAGATCAAATAATGGGGTTTATTTTTTCCAAAGTGTCATTTCATTCTAAGTTCTGTGTTTCATTTTGAGATTTTTGCTTTCAAATCAAATTACTTCCCTTTAATATTTTGTTCTGTCCCCATGGGCTTCCCCATTGTTTCTATGTCATTTGATATTCTGTCTGCCCACTTTTTCATAAAATAAAAAAAATAATTACTGATTTCACAGTAAAATTTATTCTCATAGTCTTTGTAACGAACAATTTATTTGCATTGGTTCTTTTTAGTCCTATTCTGGGATGACATAAAATCTCATATAATATGGAGAGGGGTTAAAAAACTTTGTACTTTGGCATGGCTGTCCAATTTTCAGAGTACAGTAATCACTATGATGGATGTGGGAAGAGAAATAATGAGCCTCTTTTTGCTTTCTTTCTTTTCAGTCCATGGGTGGAAACCATGAAGCTTTTCGGTCTAATCATTCTTCACATCCATCCTTGATAAAATTCTCAGCAGTCAGCACAGATTTAAGAAGAAAAAAAGACACTGCCTGTCTTGTTTTTCAACATTTGTAAAGTTTTAAGCAGTATTGCAGGTGGGAATATGGTCAGAAATGTATTTTATTTTTCATAATTTCTCTACAGATTTTAAAATGAAAAATGTAATGCAGATTCTGACATCTGAAAATATTTTTGAGGCCTTGAAAAACCAAAAAGTGAGACAAAACAGAACATAGAAAATATATTTTATTTTTGCAGATAAGATTTGTGTGAAATCAGGATTTCATTTTTGATTAACTGTTTACAGGTGATTGCATCTGCAGTGCTGGAATGCTGTGATATGCTGTGATATGCTGTGATATATTGAAGAGCAGATTCAGAATACTCATAGTCTGAGTATTGAAAAAAGTAGGGAACTGAGACAAAAAGGGAAAACACCTACCAATTTGGGGAAAAGAGTGGTCCATGTTTGTATTTGTCACTTAACCTATCTAATTCTAAGTTGAAGGGACTCATAATTCTGATTGTCATGCAGGGAAAAATGTGAAGTACTCTTTCAAATAAAAAATGTTCTTGTGGCTTTTTCAGTGGATCGTCAGGTACAAGCTGAGCTGCTACAGGGAAAGAGAAAATTGCATTTTTAAGGTCAAATGCTACAATGTGGAAGTTTACCTTGCAGGATTTATATACAAACACAAACAATAAAACACTACACTATAAAAGCAGCATCTTACAATAAGCTTCCTGAGGTATGTAACTTGCCTACTGCCGCTTTTCTTCCCCTGAAATGCTTTTAGTCCTTCTCCTGCTGGGAAGTGACAGGCTGGCATTTGGAAGAGGCCTTTATCAAAGGAGCCTGCTGTTACCTCCAAACCTGATGCTGCTATTGCCGGTTACAAAGGAGGCTGGATACTCTCACAGCTAATTGCTGCAATCTGTCATCTCTGAGATTTAGGGATTGGGGTTTTTTTAAGGGGATCTTGGTGTTCCCAAAAGGCTGGCTGTGGGGCCGGCAGCCACCTCCTGTGGGTCGTGTCTGGAGGCTGGGGCCTGCCGGCGGTGGGGTGGGACTGCCGCAGGAACATTTGGTGGGGCTGGGGTTTTCTGTGCCTTGGAGAGGCAGTTGCCAAAAAAATAAGCAGCTCTGTTTTGACCATGACAAAGCCTCTGCTGAAGCTAATGTCAGTGAGAGAAAGGAGGTGAGGTAAGGGTCTACAAAGGCTCTGGAGCAACGGGCACAGTCCTGAGAGGAGAGGCAGTTTGGCCAGTCACTCACTTCAGCAGGATAGCACAGAGAGAGAGAGATTACGGCATGGGTCAATCAGGGGGTAGAAGTGGTTGGGGACTCTTCTGTGGTGTCCTTGATGGTACTTTCTCGGAACTGAATGGTTACACAGGACAACATGGAGAGCTTGCCAGGGTGGGCAATGTCCAATGGGTAGGGCTTTCTCCTAGCATTTGGGACACCCAGAACCACAGTCCCCAGCTGGCTGAATCAGATCAAAGTCTCTCACCTGGATCTCCGCCAGACCAAGTAAATGGTTCTGTTGGGCATGTTTTGTCTTGTATATGTAATTAAATATTCCTTAGTCTAAGGAGATGGGATTTGTCTTACACAATACAGATACCTGTATCAGAGCTAAGGTTTCTGTATTAGCTAGTGGAGAGGAAAAAACACTTAACAGACAATTCATCAGACCTATTTTTAGGTGTAGAGGAAATTAACGTATAGCAGCAATAGCATTAAGGGAAGTGGAGGCTCCTGGTTCTGTGAGCTGAATGTGGAAAGCAGCTATTGGGAAAGACAACCTGTCAAAAGAGGCTGGGTGATGCTTATGTGAATGTTAGTTCATGAACTTAATGTCAGTCCTTATTTGCTGAGGATATTTAAGTCCTCTCCAGGTGCCAGGCTGCCAGCCAGCCATAACAATACTTTATCCCCAGTTTTGGTTCCGCTCCAAACTAGCAGGTTTCTGACACATAATATATATTGACAAGCAGAACTTCCTGAACAGCATCTGAGTAGCCACACTTCATTAGCATGCTAAGCATGGAGACACAGAGCTCTGCAGAAATGTGATTGGATGGGAGGAAATTCAGAATAAATACATCAGTAATTAATAAAACAAGAAATGTAGAGAGTGGGTCTGCTGGCCTTTGCCATACAGACAGAACACAGGTGGTTTGCTGGACTGACTTCCAAAACTCCTGGCTGGAACTGGCAAAAGGCGAAGGGAAGAGAGGTGGCTTTTAGCTACTTAAGGTATGAAAACATTTTGATATCATATACAGAAAAAGGAATAATTTCTATGTGCACAGCTGTGGTTTTAATACAAGCTCAATGGATCACTCTTATCACAGTAGTGGTGAAAATTGACTGCAGCTACATACTAGCCACATTCTCAAGCAGCATCAATCTCTGTATCTGAACATCTCACATGACTTCAAAGGAAAACATAAACCCTTCCTCCCTTTGCATCATTTATAGGGATTTGCTTTGGGTTTTATTTCTTCAACTAAAGGCAATTATGCTGGAAGGTCCACATCAAAGAAAATGCCAACCTTAGGCCTTTTTGCACTACCCAGGACAGGGAGTGCAATGGATATTCATCTATTTAGGGTATCCCATCACATGCACTGGCCAGAGTATGTTTCACAGTATTAATGGTGGTGAGGTTAAAGTCTGGCTTTTCTTAGAAAAGCTGGATATCATCATAACCAGCTGTTCTGATTTGCTGACTATTTATTAACATCTTTAGTAATTATGCATGGCAGATTTCATGAGAACACAATCATACAGCTTGTGTAAATTAATGCCCTCAATAAAACCTGCCTAGACTTATGCAGTTAGCTCCTTCATTAAAGTGTGTTTCTCCCGTTAAAATATTTAGCTATTGCAGGCATATGCCCCCTCTCAGGCACAGGCTGTGCATGTTTTCTGTGCTCGTTCTGCATGAGAAACTCTCATTGACCCAAATAAGGGCTCAGTGCACGGGCCATATGCTAAGAATATGGAAACTGCTTTGAGAATATGTTGATTTTCCATACCCTCATCGTAACCGCAGCACGGGTGTCACTGCTGGATGATCTCTTGCAAATGGATAAAACTGCATCACTGGAGTCAGTGGAAGTTTTGTCTCTGAATAAAATGAGAGGATGCTTTCATGCCCATTGCCCCTTGGACTGCTCTTGACTGCCTCTGATTCCTCTGATCAAGGGTGTTGTGCACAGTCCTGTGGTCTCTTCTGGGATCAGATGTCCCCAGGGGAGGGTCCTCCCTGTCTATCTGGAAGGATCCCAAAATAATGCCATGTCATTTATCTTGTCCCCAATCTCCTCATGTTTCCCAGCAAGTACATTAAGCTTTGGAGTGAAGCCTTTATTGAATGCCTGATCAGGTGCAGTCCAGGCAATGTAATTCAGTGCATAACAATATAGGATTTATCTCACCTCGCTTTCACTGTCTGAAAGTTAAGTACCTTGCGTAAGTCAGTTGTGTAAGTCCCTCTGTATTAAGTGAGGAGAAATAAGCACCACCTCAGGGTTATTCATCCCATCTTTAGCTGAGAATAACAGAATGTAGCAAAGAAATTTTCATCTGGATGTACAATTATTCATTTCAGAAATTACTTTAGATCCTGCCTTAGAAAAGGCCATAGCAAAGCAGAGTTTGAGTAGCTGGATAATAATTCTCAATTCAAGAGCCTGAAATATGTTTCTATTCAGTGGCAGGCAGCAATACAAGGAAAGGACAGCTCTGATGTGGACAAAAAAACTAGGCAACATACTGAGGATTAAAGGGTTAAGCTGGTAGGTTTTTTCCTTAAAAAAAGTGGGTTTAAAGTTCTTCTTAAAAATCAGGCACAAGTCCTCAGTGCCAGTATACGTGAAAATGTTTTTGTCGCTTTTCCCATTTGTTTTTTAAATGTGCCTTAATTTTGTCTAGTCCTGTGGTATTTCAGGTCCTCTGGTCAGCTGACCCCCTCGATGTGTCAGGGCTACAATGTTTTCACACCTTTTCTTGCAAACACTGTTTTAATTTTGTGTTCTTTTCCTGAGTCTGCCATAGAAACATTAGCAGGAAACAGTCCTTTTAAAAAAACGTATTCATCCATTTCTTAAATTTTGCAAAACCCAAGAACCTAGTAACTCTATTTAGACTAATACTGGTGCCACATCCTTTAAAGAAATGTAGGTTCACTACAGATCTTATTCCCTTTCACATAACCCACTCTGCCCAAATTCCAGGTTGAATGGACATATTAATCCTGCTTTAAAAGATGTTGTTATAGCAGGGAGGTACTGTCTTGGTATGGAGTGTTGAATAATGTCATTGCTGCTTCTCAAACAATACCCATGTTTTATGTCAGAGAGGGTTGCATTACATTAAAATAATTCCTTTATAAACAGTTTGCTGTGAGCTCAGGGCAGCTCTAAGCTATACATTCAGCAATGTACTCTGTTTATCTGCTGTTGTGACATCTTGTTTCTAGCTCTATAAGCCTACACCCAAGAGTACACAAATATATGCACACTTAGGCACACACACTTACAAAATGTGTCCATGAATCTCAGGGCCAGAATATCAGCCCTGGTGAGCTGTTTTGTTTCTCCATAGATGCGCCTCAGCATAGCTGCAACAAGGCAAAGTTCTCCAAAGGATGTGCTGCTGTAGACCCTTATCTCAGGCAGTACACAGCTGTATGAGCCATATGGGTAAGAGGGGAGCTCATGCTGCAGAGTCACCCATTCCCATTCATTTTGAGGTATCTGCTGACAGGAGAACTGCTTGGTGCTCCTGTGCCAGGGGAGCTTGGTGGGATGGGGATTCTGTTCACCCGGACATGCGCAAAGCCACCATCCCATTTCACATCAGACAATGCTAAATTCCTTATGCTGTTATATTATTTCAGTTTCATGTTTTTACTGACCACAGATTTCAGTTGTCATATACCTCCACGCAAAATGAGTGAAGGGTGAACAGAGAATACAGCAGCACATGTGTTTGCACTCCCTTTGTACTGATGCAAATGATGATGCACAGTGAAAGGCAAGGGTAAATTATGTACCTTGGGACAGGTTGTGAGCCTTTACATGCAACATTGATTAATTACTGACATAAACAGTCTGATTAACTTAGTAAGATTACAATCAGGTCTCAAGCCTTTTGTTTGCACAACAGTAAAACAAAGGAAAGTGAAAAGGCAGAAATTAGATGTGTATGTTTCTGTATGTCTGTATATACATATACAAAGACACATCCCCACAGCATAGGTAGAAGGGAGGAATAAGTATCAGCAAGGAAATCTTGTTGGTTTTCCTTATGTTATCAAATGTGTGGACAAACCTGTGATTTATTTTCCGTATTTTGGATGCAACCAGTCAATGTGTGCTGTGCAGCTGTGACATAAAACTTCGTTCAAAGAGGGCTAACGCTAAAGAAAGATATTGCAAATATGTGACCTGTGTTCTGGTTTTGTAAAATATTTTTCTAATTTCATCGCTCCAGGATAGAGCTTTATAGCTTAAGCCAGAATCGTTGAAAAATGTTGCTGCTTTGCTACTGCAGGCAAAATCTGTACAGAATAGGATTTATAATATATACAAACTCTCAGACAGTTCCTTTAAACTTACGGAAACTCCTATAATAGAGTTTTACTGAAGTCCAAAATAAGTCCTGGCCAAAGTTTTTGCTGAATCTGTTGAATTCTAAAGCAGGCCTGGGTCTCAGCATGATTTTCCTACTGTCTCCTGAACAAAAACCACCTTATATTCCACCCAGGAGCATAACCCATAAAACATGTACAATAAGATGTATAGAAATCCATCTCTCCCAGTCTAATGAATTTAATCAAGATCAACAGTTGTGTGAGATCAGTTTTGGCAGAACCTTGTGCAGGTGCAGATTTCTATTGTTGTTCAGTCAAACCATCGAACAGGAGCTCTCTTGTGCTTGAATAACCTCTACCTTTCTTTCCGACGTTTTAATGAGTGAGTGGCGTATGTTTTAGACACAATATTGTGCATGATACAAAGCACGCACACCATGACAGATGCTATAGGATTCGGGGGGGGTGTCCTGAAACTTTTTGAAAGACAATATACAGGCTCCTGTCCTACAGCTGTCTTAGCTGTAGCTCTCGAATTACCGGGACGTTGCCTGGGCAAAGAAGGTGTGAAGGCAGGAGAAAAGCCACAGAAATGGGTGTTCGTCTGACAGCAATCTTCTTCCCCCATTGTGGGTGTATCTGTGTCATACTGCATCCAATATTGTTTGCACGAGCCAAGGAAGATGCTGGTAGCCAGGTATGTCCCATTTCCCTCCTTCCCCTTGCCCTCCAGCACTCTCACTACTTGCTATCAGCATATTCTTGCCACTGTTATGATATATCTGAGCCCATTTTCCAGGTGCAACAGCAAGAGGCAAGGTTTTGGCAAAAATGCCTCCGTTTGTCTCCCACTGCATCTTGCCCTTTCTGGGGCCTTTCTGTGCCCAGATATCCTAAGGGGTTAACAGGGCTTCTCCAAAGGAAAATTCCTGTATTTCCTGCTTAATGTTGACATCAAAAAGCACGACACAACTGGTTTCCTCATGGTAACTTCCTTTTTGAGTACTATGGCTCCCTCAACATAACGGCAAAGCATCCATCATCTGAGAACACCCTGACTTAGGGGGAAGCACAGGGCTGGTACTGGCATGCAGACATACCCTGCTCACAGCTGGGGACGGATCCAGAACCCACCAAAGCGGGTGGAAAGATGGTCATTGACTCCAGTGAGGTCTGGATCAGATCCCTGTGGAAAAATATGCTTGCTGTGAACTGCATACAGGGAAATTCCATTTATAGAGGAGTCAAATGAAATGCTCAAATTGCTTCAATCCATGACCAAATTGCATTTCTACTTATAATGAATTTTGCCTTATAGGCCCCAGTCCAGTCAGGCACTTAAGCACCTGCGTATCTTTTATCTGATTAATAAATCTCTCAGAGGCAGTGTGACCAGGTTGCTGAATCTGGGCAGAAGTGCAAGTTTTTTCAGTGAAAAATAAGAAGGTTTTATTTATTGTATTAAGAGATAAGTGATATGTGTAATTTTGCAGTAGCATGTGATTAAAAAAATCCTGACTTTTTCAATCATACATTTACTGCCTGCATGTTTAGGAAATTAGCTAGCTTAGCTTTTAATATGTAACTGTGTAACCTGGTTCTTTACTAGAAATGGCACGATTTCATTTTCGTTAGCTAATATTCTCCCTTCGTTTGCATGTGTCACACAGTTTTGCAAAAAATGTCGTTTAGACATGTTACATTTTATAGCATGTCTTGCGTAATAAAAACATAAGAGAAAATTAAAACACAATTTTATTTTCAGCTGCTCACAGATGGCATCTTATGTTGCCAAAATCACCTAATGCAGCATTCATCTGACTTGCAACATTTTGAGTTTATTTCTTGTGTTCTAAATTGCATGTAATGACCATTTCAGTGCCACCTGATAGCTGAAGTTTCAGATTTAGAGATGTACCCTTTTCATTTATTTTTGTCCCCCAACTGCAAAAGTAAACTTCAAAACCATTGCTTTGGTTAGTCCAAGTATTTGAACTTCCCAGTGGTTGCTGCTATATAAAAACATAGATATATATTTAAATACATACTGCACTTTCCCTGCCCCAGACAGACATCTGGCCAGTTCCCATCTGCTGACTGTGACCTGAAGCATTTTTCTCTCTCTCTCTCATTAGTTTGGGCTTTTGCTGAGGTTCAGTAGCTCACACATGCTGATCCATCAGTTGTTTTTATTGGCAAACAGGTCCATCATTAACAATCAGAAACTATAGCATCTGCTAATTTAAGTGGGAACCACATCCTGTTGTACATTAGGTGTTTAGCAGTGTGGGCATTTATCAAAACAATGATTAACTGAAATACACATGTGTGTAATATTAAGGATATTTCAGGCTATAAATAACACATTTCATTTCTCTTCATCTTTAAACTAACATATGCATTTTACCATAGGGAAAAAATTGTCTAAATCTTTCTGGATAGTTTAACACTGGAAACCTTCATCAACACAATGCTTGTCTGTTAAAATCGTTTGCATGCCTTTTTATGCTGGGTGGGCTGCCCCTACCAGCAAACACAAAAGATTATGAAGGGTTCGAAGACTGCAGAACTGGTGTAGCATATCTCAGTGGCATGCAGCCCACGTGGGCTTTTGCTTCCAGAAGCTCAGAATTGAAAAGTAATGAATTAACTTCATTCAGAAATGCATTTTCAATATTTTAATGGCATCAGCAGCAGCACAAATTGCCCCAAACTTAACGAGTACCCCTAGTGGAAAGGAAACATTTTTTTAAATGAGACGATTTCCAGAACACGGATTTTGAACATGCATTTACTGATCTCCATGAGCTACCAGTATCTGCTTTTAGATATTAACATCACACTGCCAGATTCGGCTTTGTTAGACAACACAGGCATTCGTTAATCACAAATTGGTTTGTGGCACACGACTTAAAAGATACACCTAAAACTCTGTGTTCGAGGCTGGTGTTTTTTGTCAATCAGATGGTTTATTTACTTAATCCTAGAACAGCTGGCATTCAAAGAAAACAGAAAGTATCAACAAGACTTGCAAAAATTCGAGCTTTGAAATAAAATTTCTCCTGAACCTTGAGCATGAGAAGCTGCAGGAGGCAGTGGAGATGCAGAGGCTGACAGTATCCCACCACTTTACACTGCAGCCACGTGGGAGGAAGGACAGCTGTCCCTGCTCCCAGGGAAGTGGCTCTGGGTACCTGCATCCCTTTTAGAAGCTCATGTCTCAGGGTGTGATGGACATGTACTGCGTGCCAACTTCATCAAAACCTGTCTGCGTTATCAGGAAAGAAGGAAAGTTTAATCACAAAAAACTCAAGACCAAGGAGAGGTTGGATGAAAAGCTCATTGAAGTCAATAGGAAGACTCCTGCTGGCTTCACTGAGGGGTGGATTGGGTCCCAACTTCAGACCTCTGAAACAAATGCAAAATTTGTTTAGTTCTGTGCTTTTGAACGTAGCTTTATTTTCTAAACAGAGGACACAAACAGTTGTGTGTCTGTTTCTGTGATCCTCTCCTCTTATGAAGTCATTCCAGCTCTTCTATCAGTAAACTTGTTGTAATATATTTCATGCTTAGTCTTCAAAGAAATGTTAACATTCACAGATAAAAGACTCTGTACGCTGTCCATGCCACAACTGTCACCAGAAACCCAGGAACGATGACATGAGTGGATGATAAATATCCTTACACAAAAAAACTATTTTTCATGGGAGCCATAAGCAAACCTTTGTTGCTTTCTCTATCTCTGAACCAAGGGACATGTCCTCCCATGGCGATGCCTTTGGGCTGCTGCAGCTCGCTGATGCCGGGCAAACAGAGCAAAGCCCCTGGCCACAGTCTGATCCTGCTGTGGGGAGCGGGCAAGTCGAGCCGGGAGCACAGCGGTCATTGACTCCTCGCCGAAAGCGCGCCGTCCCCCACATCAAAAAGGCACCAGGAGCCTTCATACAGGTCTGCACTGTATAATGGGCAGGTTTTCGTCGAGGGCTCAGAAGACAAATGAAGCTTTTATCTGCTTTCCAGCCCTCTGCAATAGGAGTTTATGTTAAAGCCACTTAACTGTCTAGAGTGCAGCCCTGTGGATTACCTGTTTGTGTGAATCGAGTACATTACCTGATCACATGAGTGCTGGGGATAAGTTTTCTATAACTAGTTTTTCTTTGAAGGGATCTTCAGCTACTTCGGGATTCTCACAAAGAAGTACCCCAAATGAGGCAGGATTAAGAATAAGCAATACTTCACTTTGGCTTGTGTTTCTCCAGCTTCATTTATTTAGCTTTACTTACTTACTCGGTCACTTATTTCTGTGTCATAACAGCGGGAGGAGGAATAAACCTTCCAAAGTATGCAGCTTGTATAACCTTTACAGCTCCATGGGTTAAATATTATATAAAGAAGGGAGTGAGTGTCATAAAAGGAAATATCTCTTTCTGAGCTCCAATTCAAAAGACTGTTGGTAATTTTATAAGAGTTCTCAATTTAAATTGCTAGAGTTAAAAATATTATTTTACCACACCTTTTTTTTTTTAAGCAACATTAAAAATAATTAGTTCTGCAGAACATTTCAAAATTACAATAACGACAAGGGATGTGTAACATATTTAAAAATACTTTGAATGATACACCCTTTTCCAGGAAATTGCACATGGAGGAGAGGAATCAGGGAAGGTTGAACACTGGAGTCTGTGTTTTGGGGGCCTTGTCATCTCTGTCCCTGCAGGTTTTGAGTTCACCCCACACATGGTGCTGTCTTGGGGTGCCCTCGGAAACTGCTCTGCCACCCCACACTGCTCAGCCCCAGGCTGGGGACTTTGTCCCCTTTTTGCTGCTGGAGGACACACCTACGTGTGCTGTCACCGTTACGAGTGGGGAGAACTCCTGGGGGCTGAGGCACAAGGTCTCACCACCACCACCACTTCCACCAGTGCATCACCCCAACTGCTGAAGACTGGCCACCGATATTGTTAACTACCCTCTCCCTGGTGATGTCCAGCAGCCCATCCTTTTGGGATGGTAGCCATGCCACAGTGTGTTGCAGCCCACTATTTTTGCTTTGAAAATAGCAGTTTTCTTTTGTTACCCAGCTGCCCCAGAGCGGTTATAGGCACTCAGCAGCCTCTGGCTGCCAGTGAGTCCAGTTTCCTCTTGCCAGGAGCTGCAAGGGGAGACAGCCGCTCTCAGTCCCCTGAGAAGATGTTTTGTTTGACAAGAGCTGATGTGATGGTCAGGAGCGAAACTGCTCACCCCAAAGCCCCCGAGACCTGTGAAAAACAAAATGTGAGAGAAGGAATTACTAGGGTCAAGCTGCCTTTCTCATTACAAAAGCAATGGAAAACAAAAGGAGATACATCTCAAACATTCAGAGATTACGAGCTAGAGAGTTTGAAGGCAATATGTTTGGAGGAGGAAAGAGTTCATTTTTCTGATCAGTAAGTTTGTTTTCTTTAGTGATAAATTTAAGGTTACTTTATAATGTTCCTTTAAATCTGAAAACTGTCTGCCATCTGAAAAGTGGCTCCAGCACTGTGCCTGCTGCCTTGTCCACGCTGAGTGGGTGCTTTGTGTACAAGAGCCTGTCTTTCTTGGAAAGACATTACAGTTTTTTCTTCCTTGTCATGTTGTTCTAATAAATTAAAAGACCATTTTGACTGCAAGTCAGTACTTCTGTATGGAAAATAACATAACTTATCACTCATCACTCATCACTGGTAATAATACACTGCCTGAAGACATTCCTTTGTCAAGCCTGTTGGTGATCAGTTTATGCCCTAAAGGATTATACTTATAACTCGAGATAATACAACTTCAGATGATATTTTTATTCATAAAAGTACAATCTACCTTTGAAAGAATCTGAACTACTCGCTCTAGTTACATCTTGTGACAATGAAACACCTTCTTTTCAGAGCCAAGTAAAGCCAAACTCCAGATTGACAGAATGGACTGGCTGTGACAGTGAGCAGGGCAGAAGCGCAGATGGAGAGAAGGAAGACTGAGGAAGCATGTTACACACCCCTTACTTGCTCTTTGCAGCATAAAATGACACACAACTTCACTACGGTGTTATCTCCCTATTCTTCTGTAGATATTTGTACTCTACTGTGATTAAAATAAAAAAAACCTCAGTCCTATTTTCTGCACTTCCTTCTTTCTTATTCTCAGATAAATAAATAAAAAAACCAAACAACAAACCATAGAACTACTTTTTTCTTACATTGCTTATAAATGCTGCTTCTTCCAGAATTTTTTTCTGAGAATTATGTCTAGTTATTTGGTAGTATCTCATCAACTTAAATAAATAAATAAATAGATGAGAAATCTCTTCGTAAGAGAGTTTGTGGTTGCATTGTGTAATTAAATAGAAAACATTTGGCAGGTTCTCCTAGACAATGACTGTGCTTCCAAATGCTGATGGTGTAAATCAAACCGAAGGAAAACATACCATGTTTGTCCATTTCATGAGGACAATGAGGGTCTTATGGTGTTATTTTATGCTTGGATTTGGCCTTATTTCTCTTAATTTTCTACAAAGAGGATGACCAAATCTGAAAAGATCTGAAAAGACTGCAGCCTTGCCAATTAAATCTGTAGAAAAGCTGAGCTGGGGACTTCAACTGAACTGCACAGTTGGCACCTTGCTTGTACTTCAATATTTCAGTTGCCTTTGGCAATGAGAAGAGAATAAAATGTATCTCTGAACTAAACAGCCAGCATCTTTTTCTCAGAAACATAACTACAGTTGTGTAAAATCTTTAACATACATGAAAGCAAAAAGGGACTTTGCAGAGCCACATGTCCAGAGCTCTTTGTGAGTCACTTCTGATTTGCACTCAGACACACATGTGGTAGGTACTCGAGTTTGCAAAAGTAGATGCTGACTTTGGGCCCCATTTTGTGAAGATCAGGCCCTTAGTATCAAGTTGGTATAGAAAGAGTGAAAATCTACAGACAAAACAAAGATTAGAGCTTGAAATGCACCACTTCTCCCTGCAGAAAGAGTCTGCCAGAAAGCACAGTAAATTTAGTCACAGTACAATGCCTATTACTCTCAGCTCATGATTAAAGCTGCTTTCTCTTGGACCACACACACATGTAGTCTGTCCCTCTCTTGGGAGAAATGTCTCCTTCTGCCCACGGCCCAGATGAATTATAGTCACAACCACTTTGAAGATTTACAGAACACACAAAGGGGCAACCTGAAACAATAATGGTATTTCCCTGAAATGCATCTCTTCTCAATGAAGGCATTTTGTCAGGAATATGCAAGATGTGATTCCAGTTTTCCAAGACAATGCTCATTATTACAACGCTATTTCAGAAAGAACTTGAATTTCTCATTGCTCTAAATCCCATGACTTTATAGCTTGGTGCAAAAATCCTGGGGAAAAGGTGTGGGAGGTGATAGTCCCTCAATGATGTTTTTCTGGCACGGTGAATTTGGCTCTGTGACATGGCAGAAATCATCCACAGTGTCCCCACCCTGGCTGCACGCTGCCTGTCCTCTCTCGCTTGGCTGAATAACAATGTCCATCAGGGAATTTGTTCTGTGCACAATCTCTTTTTGCTGGGGAGCTACCAGCAGGTTTTTAAACATGGTGCTTTAGATCTGGGTTTCTACACAGAAGTATGTTCACAGAAAGTAGTGTGTCCCTACCAGCTGGTTCTCTGGGTACTTGAATTTTGGGCTAGCTCATTCATCTAGGGACCTGGGCTGACCCCACATTCCACTTTAACCTAGGCTGGAATTTGTCCCCTTTGCAGTGAGGAAGGAAACTGTACCATGTCAGAGCTGATAGTCAGTTTGTATTTTTCTGCAGAGGCTGCAATCACCTGGGAAGAACTGTAGCACAAAATGGCAGCAGGAAGGCCCTGCCAGCAGACCTGAGCAGATGTACCATGCAATGGGTCATGGCTCAGTGGGGATGAGACTTTGCCATGGAGAAGCTTCGGCTTGTCAAATCTGCATCCTGTTCCCCCCACTTAGTCTGGGGTAGGCATTGGTTTGGTTATGGCTTGCTTTGGGAATCTGTAAGAGACAGCCCTGTAAAAGCTGGATCATCTCCACCAGGTTGTACAGGTTAAGATGAAGCTGGACAGCCCTTCTGAAAGCTCTTCCCGCCAATGTTGTTTATTACATACAGTGTTACAGGCTAAAGGGTTTTAATAAGTAGAAATAATATTGTTTTTAAACAGCAAATTTTCCAGTTTTATTTGAGATAGTTCTTCACATTTTGCGAGTGGATCAAACCCCACGATTTGTAATTTATTTCCAATTTAAAAAAATGAGACAGAAAGTATTTTGAGAGAAGTATTTTTTTGCCATGGAAATTTTCAATACTTATTTAGATCCAAAAAGGAAAAGACCTAAACCTGAAAAGATTCTGGGTTTTGGTCAAAAAACATAATATTTTGTTTTGGAGATGATGCCACAGTGCCTCATGGGAGATGTGGGTGAGTTGCCTCATGTCTCCACCCAGCTTAAGGGACAGGCTCCTGGCCAAAGGACCTCTTTCATCATGCAGCATGGGCAACTACTGGTAGGCTCTCTTCCCTCACCTAGAGCCTGATTTTGCAGGACACCCTGCTCACAGCAGATGATGGATGCATGTGGCATTATGGTCACAATACTTACAAGGTCCCATGGCAGTGTTTTTGATTCGCTATTTGGCGTGTTCACTGGAAAGTGTTCAGGTTTTGATTTTTTCAGATTTTGATTTTTTCCTAAGAATGCCAAACTCTTCATAGGGGAAATAAAAACAATCTCCAATCAGTTCTACGTAAAAATCTGACAGGTGGACTTGCCCCTATTTTCTATGTATTGGGCCTTTATATGTAATTATTTCTGAATTTTGACATGTGTTTTGACAACTGATTGAAGTCAGGTTCTCAAGCATTTCCCAGGCATCCCAGGGGAGCAGGTGATGTGTATCAAACCCTTTTGGTCCTGTTCCTGCCAGGGCGGTGCGGGGGGGCATTGGGTGTTGTACTGAGGACTGAACCAGGAAAACACTGTGGTAATGATAAAAGTGTGCCCACTCTAATCTTGCACCAGGGTTGGGCTTAGTTCTCTGCAGAAATACTTTGACAGATCAAACATGATATTTGTTTTGAAGTAAACCAATTTTAATGCAGAAACTGATGTAATGAATGCATCATTAAAATGTTCATGGTCTTTATGTTGCATGTTGTCATTATTAAAAGTAAAATGTAAAAATGTTAACATATCATAGTTTATTACAGTAAATGCACTCATTTTTAGAAGAACTTGAAAAATGGAATGTGAGGATTTCTACATTATTTTTTCCAATTCTCATCCATTTATGTTTGTACTTCTAGCATTTGGATTATAACTAGTTTCAGTCTAAATAACCTGTCCAATAATCAGACTGCATAATTTGTGGAATTATATTATCTGAGTTTCTAAAAGATATTAGTGAGTTTGTAGGACTTGCAGAGAAGACCTTAGTGCAGATGAAATCTCTTCGTGTGAGGTGCATAGAAAACAGGTACTGGAATTATCAACGATTTCTCAGCGGTACTGCAGCAGCAGCCCACATCGCTGGGGTTATGTGGCCACCATGTGGTAATACAGAGGAAAGTTACACTGAATTTCTGCTTTGCTGCATCTAATTTTTCTGTGAATGACTTGCAGAAGCGCATACATTCATTTTCTCAAGGACATTCTTTGAATAATTTCCTCTTCGTTTACAGAATTAAGTCAGTAAAAAATTAGATCATTTACATTGTAGCACCTGAATCACAGTACAGGAATAATCCTTGCAATAGGATATCATTGGTCTGCCTAGAAGGCAAGTTTTTTCAGGGAAAAAAATAATTCCTATGTAACTTCCAAAAACACTGATGGGTAAATAGACAAGCCCAGTACCTGTACCTCAATTCATAGACAGAAAATGTGATATTGAAAAGATATGGAAAACATATATTTGAATTTGAATCACCATATAGTTTAATGGAGAGCTGTTTGTCATCTCTCAGGAGTAACAGATGGGCCCTGAAGAGGCAATTCCTTCAGCTCCAGGAAACAACTTCTTCCTTCATCTTGTTTGCATAAATTGAAAAGTCCAGTTTCTAAATTCCTTTGGATGAACACAAATAATGATGTTAAGGATATACATGGGGATTTGTTTTTCATACAAATGGTAACTAATATTCATTTCTGGTGACATAGTCACCTTTACTGTTCAGCAACTGGAAATCTGGGAAAGAAAGTAAGTGAAGATCCTGCGAGGATCCAGGAGTTGGAAGGTGAAGGTAGACAGGTTGGTCCTGCAGTGACTGTGCATTACCTGGTTCTGCAAGCCACCAGTACCACCAAACATATAGGCAATAAAATTGTTCTGGCCATAGACAGGAGGAAATTTCTCTGGATGGCCAGTTAGAAATAACACCACAAAGTCAAATGGAAGTTTATAACGATTTTCTTGCTGCTCAAGGTTCACACTTCTTCAATGTTATTGCTTTAGCCTCCATGAAGATGCTTTAGTTTTAGTGATCATTTAAGAAAATCATATAAAAATTTAACCCAGAGCTGAATTATTCCAGCTATATCTAGAAATACTAAGTCTTTCTTTGTCCTCTAAGTACAGATGTGCTCTGTTGCACCAGCAAACTTCCTCCAGGCTATCAGTGTACTCTGGAACAAGGGGATGATGTTTCTGCTTTGTGTTGGCTTGTTGTTTTCTTGCTTGATGCCAAGAGAGTGAAGAAGAAATGCCCAAATTTCCATTGCCCTGAGTCTCCTGTGTTCAGGGACACAGGTCCTTGAAACAGAGTTAATGATAGGCCAAGGGAGAAATGTTTGTGTGAGCTCCCTGTTAAATATTGGCAGAAATCACTATAAGATGCATTTGTTTCATGTTAATGCTCAGCCAACATTAACCTGTACAGCAAATATTGACCCAAACAATGGCATTCTGGCAAAGGAATCATCAGTTCCAGTTTTGTGATATGTCCCCCTCCTAAACACCTCCCCTGTAATTTTCCTGCCATGCTCCCAGCATACATTCTGGGGTAGGATAATGTAAGACAGTTTTTTTCCCTGTAGGTAATTTTACTAAACCCAGTTACTTACTCTGCATAGGCTGCATAGGTTGCCTGGAGTGACTAAAACTTCCAAATTAAGGGGTTTAGGATACTACGTGTAGAAAGGGCTGCTCCCAGGCAAATTCTTAGTTTTGCCTCAGAAGTTCCTTCTGAGTGTAAACAAGTCAAATAACCCTCATCCAATGAAGATGATAGGAATGTGCTTAATGCTGTTTCCATTCAGCAAAATACATAAAAATATTTGAAGAACTGAATGTGCTTAAGCATGTGCTTATGTGTTTTGCTGACTCAGGCTTTTTATACCTAAATTTTAACTCTGTCAAAGGGGATAATAATACTTTATGCTTATTCTCCTTTTCTCTTCTCTACTTAGTATTTAAGCCCTTTGGCACAGGAAAGATCTTTCTTCGCATTTTGGAGTTGAACAGTAATGAAGCGTAGAGCTATCTCATTCACTGCTTGTAGACACTAATGCTATGAAGTACTCTAAAATAAATTCCAAGAACTTACGTACACGTATATCTGATTTAACATTTATTTATTTTGTATGTTTATCCCATCCATTTATCTCTGTGGGATGTTTCCTACTGATAAAGCCAAGGTTGTTCTTTTTAATCAAACCTTGAGAGATGTGCTTGCCAATAAATGAATCAGAGTAAACAGAGTTTACATCACCTTTGACTAACAACTTTCCACATTTTGTTGAAAATTATGAATACTTTCAAAACAATAACAGTAAGGCCTTTTTATGATTAGCTGATATGTTGCCTGTTAAGCCTTCTCTTAGGCTCAGAGGAGTTGCTAGTTCTGCATTCGTGTACTTAACAGCAGAACAGAAAATAGAAGCTACAAACACACCAATATTTATGTCTCACTCTCTGATTTTGTACCAAGCAGCTTTCAAACACAGTGGTATGACCAGGTCTTTGATGTCATACCTCAGAAAGAATGTCGTTTGAAAATCCTGTCAGATATAAACCTAAACTTTAATTTATCATCTTTGATACAGCCTCCTCTCCTCTCTCCTCTCCTCTCCTCTCCTCTCCTCTCCTCTCCTCTCCTCTCCTCTCCTCTCCTCTCCTCTCCTCTCCTCTCCTCTCCTCTCCTCTCCTCTCCTCTCCTCTCCTCTCCTCTCCTCTCCTCTCCTCTCCTCTCCTCTCCCTTCTCCCACACATGCTAGTGCTGGGCTAACCACAAACTCCATTCCCCTCTGAAAGTGTTTTGCAGCTCCCATTATCATCTGCAGTTCAGCAGATTCAATAGTTCAGCAGAGTATACAATTTCTGGCAGCTTGTGTCCCTGTTTTTATCATCCTTGCACAAAAACACTTCACATGACCACTGATTGTGTTTTGCCTGGTGAATCAGAAGGTGCTCTGCTTCCACCAGAGAGCACTACCGGACTACTTGCAATCTCCCTGTTCTCTTGCACTCAGCTTTGAAGATTAAGTTTAAAATGTGAAATAGTCTTCACCTTTGCTTGTAAAACGTACTATTACAGTTTTGCTTGTATGGGTTTAGTTATTTATAGATAGATATTTTACAGGATACTTCAGTTACGTGGTGCAGAACCAGACAGTCAATGCAATGACCCTCTTTAATCGCTAATCTGCGGCTTTATTGTACTGTAAAACTGAACTTCCACAGACGTGTTACTATTGAGTGGCAACAGTGAATGCAAAATGGTATTCTTCAGTTTACAGTTTTTATATTAATACAGCTCTCTTGTGAGACCTCATCTGCTGAATATGTTTGAAGATCTTTTAAACCATTTCACAAGCCTCCCAGTTGACTTTCGCTTTCACCTCCCAGTTGACAACTAGGTCTACTGAGCACTGACCTCAGCATTTCTATAAGCAAGACCGTGCTCCTCACTGCTTCTTACACTGCTTTCACCACAGGTGACCTGACCAGTAACATAACTGGCCAGATCCTCAGGCCAGGGAAGAAGCACAACATCTTTGTTTTTATATTTTCTTTGCAATCTACATGCTCTTACACATCAGTTCAGATAGATAGCAAAACATAATGGAATGCAGCTTGCCCTTGGAGGGAAGGGTTTACAGGCAGACAGGATTCCCACAGGCAGAAGGAGCCCCCAAAAGAGCTAAGATCCTGTGCAGTAACATCCCACCAAAAGGTGCTGCTGTGCCAGCAGCCCCATCGGACAAGGCGAGGACACACTGAACACATTCTGCAGCCAGAAGCCCCGAAGCAAATGCCACAGCAGGGCTTCACGTTTCTCAGGTATCTGCATCAATGCAGGAGACTTGCAGGTCTGTAAAAGCAGCTTGGGTCCTCAGGTTCAGACTTATCACTCTCCCCAGCTTTCTCCTCCCCATCCAACTCCTCACTGCCCCATCCTGAAGGCTAGGATCCACTGTTCAGTCCAGTATTCTTCCTCCATGCTCAACGTGGTGCTGCAAAAGGAGGTCATACACATTGTTAAGAGAACATGAGGGAGAAGATGTAGGGCAGAACAGCTGACACTTTCACAGAGCCCATGAGAAAAGCCTGTTGCTTCCAGTTGTAAACAAATGAGCACTACACAGAAACCTTTCTCTGAAGTTCAGGTTTCTTCACACTGAAAAAAATGAGAAGGTCTAGCTGACTGACATATTTTTAAAAGAAAAAAATTGCACATTGGTTTACACAAAAATTGGTGTAAACCTCTTTTTGTTCCAATTGCAAAAACTTTGCAGTTTAGACTCACGTATCTCTTAGACAGATCTACTTTAGCCATTAAGGGTTCCTCTTCTGTGTTTCTCTGATGATGGTGAGTCTGTGTGTTTATATTCCCAGTCTGAGTATTACACTTTGACTGATGCTGTGCTGTTCTTGTTCATTACTCCTATCAGGGAAGGCTGAACACTCGGGATAGGGGTTAATGGTCCATGCCTATTCTTGTTCAGGCCTCAGATAATTTTAAAAGCTCATAGTTAACACACTGGGAGAAAACTATTGCTGCCTTAGGAGATTTCAAGACATAATTGTAGTTATTGGTAACATAAATAAAACTCTTCCCTGAGCAATAGGGAAGAGACACCTGCAGATTTCTTAGCTAATAAAAGTTGCTTATTCAGCAACCATTAAAGTGCCTGAGCCAAACTAAAAGCAATTGCTACATTTTTTTTTTTCCTTTTTTTTATAATTTGTCTCAGTGGAAGTCCACAGGGTAGCTGACTGTATGGGAAATGCTTTCTGTGCTCAGGACCACATTTATCCAGCTGTACCCAGGATAGCTTGCTCTCAAGTGACTTATTTTCTAAATATGAGGAATTTAGGATTTGACAGAATTATAGGAACAGTAACTTCCACTAGCAGTTCTCAAGGTGTGAAGCAAACATATGTATTGTTCAGTTTAGTTAGTGTTTCAGTTTTACACAACAAAAAGTGTGGACAACACTTCATCTACTTAGGTCAACATGACTAGGAAAGCGGTGAAGCTTTCTTGACAACAGAAATAACTTGGTAAATTAACAAAACTACATCAATCTGCAGCACTGGGTCAGGTCAGGATCCTGATAACTTTGTCCATTTTCGGATTTCTTTTCAACATTCAGGCCTTGCTTGCTAAGAGGTGAAACTACATGGGTTCATGGATATATTGCAAGCCTGTAAAAATCAGTGATTTTGTCTTAAGGTAGGGAAAAGTGATTTGAGGGGAATCTCATTCTAAGGTTTCTGTTTTGTTTGAACTTAAAACTCAGGTGGTACAAAGAGAATTCAAAACTGAATTGAAAACCAGAAGGTGGAACCAAATCCAATGAGTTCCTATCAGTTCAGAATAACAAATCAGACTGAACATCCTTTCAAGGCTGTGCTTGAAACCAGAGTTATAAAACTGTCTGGAAAATGTACATATAAGTGAAGGGGAAAAGGTTAATACATCCTCTTCTAAAATGTATTTAGTGATTTTTGCCTTTGATTCCTTTCTTAGATATCTCTAGCCCAGAAAAACATCAGGCAGGGGGGTTTTTTGAGGGGGTTGGGTGGGGAGGAGGGAGAAACATGAGTATTGTAGTTGAACAACACTTCTTTCATTGTCTTTTATTTCCTCTAAAATGTCTGAACTGTTCCAGTATCTTAACTCAGATTACCAACACATTTTTTTTTGGAACATATTATTTTGTTCTTCCAAGTCCTGTCTTGTGACAGATGTACCAAATGTCATAGGAAAGAAATCCATGCTTTCCAGCCTTTAAATAGGCATCGTCTCTGCTCTGTCCCCCATGCTGTCCACTGAGCCTGTGCTCCCGTCTGTGACAATGACATTAAAAGCATCCCAGGACTCAAAAAAAATGTGTGATAATTTTCAGATGGAGTAGTTGCTAGGGAAGAGTTCCTGGAAGCCAGAAGCTTTGCTGGATAAATATCTCATTACTGTCCTTGCAAGTTGAGTGCTATCAAGATACAAGACAAAACTGTTATGTAAGGAGCAATGCAGGATTTACAGACTCACAGAATAACTGGTGATGGAAGACAGCTCTGGAGATCATATAGTCCAACCCCCTGCTCAACAAAGGATCATCTAGAGCAGGTTGCTCAGGACTATGTCTAGTCAGGTTTTGAATAGCTCTGAGAATGGAGACTCCACAACCTCTCTGGACAGCCTGTTCCAGTGTTTGACCACTCTAACAGTAGAAAAGTTTTTTCTTACATTTAGATAGAATTTAATGTGTTTTACTTTGTGCCCATTACCTCTTGTCCTGTCAGCAGGCATTACTGAGAAGAGTCTGGCTCTGTCTTCTTTAACCCCCGTCCCCATCAGATATTTATACTTGTTGAAAAGATGCCCCTGAGCCTTGTTGTCTCCAGGCTGAAAAGTTCCCACATTCTCAACCTCTCCTCATATGTCAGATCCCCCAGCCCCTTAATCATCTTCATGGCTTTTTGCTGGACTTGCTGCAGGAGTCTATGTCTGTCTTGTACTTGGGAGCCCAGACCAGGACCCAGCACTCCAAATGTGTCTCATCAGCACTGAGTAGAGAGGATCAACCTCCTAATGCAGATAAGGAGGATGTTGGCCTTCTTTGCTGCAAGAGTGTATTTCTAGGTCATGTTCACCTGGTTGTTCCCCAAGATCCCCAGGGCCTTCTCTGCAGAGTTGTTTTCCAGCCAGTCAGTTCCC
The DNA here is from genome assembly GCA_020745775.1 of Theristicus caerulescens. Lineage (NCBI taxonomy): Eukaryota > Metazoa > Chordata > Aves > Pelecaniformes > Threskiornithidae > Theristicus > Theristicus caerulescens. The sequence continues at coordinate 112,198,784 of CM036559.1, read as the reverse complement.
AGCTAGTACTGGTGCATGGCTCTATTCTTCTCCACATGTGGGACTTGGCATTTCTCTTTCTTTAGCAAGATGGGGTTCCTGTCAGCCCATTTCTCTAGCCTGTTGAGGTCCCTCTGAATGGCAGCACAGCAATCTGGTGTGTCAGCTTCTCCTCCTAGTTGTGTATCAGCTGCAAACTTGCTGAGGGTGCACTTTGTCCCATCAGCCAGGTCATGAATGAAAATGTTAGACAGTGTTGGCCACAGCACTAACCCCAGAGACACTCCACTAGTGACTGGCTTCCAGCTGGACTTCTATATTGGATTTGTGTGGCCAGGTTTTGGTAGTGGGGGCGCTACAGAGGTGGCTTCTGTGAGAACCTGGTACAAGCTTCCCCTACGTCTGATAGAGCCAATGCCAGCTGGCTCCAAGGTGGACCTGCTGCTGACCAAAGCAGAGCTAATCAGCAATGGTGGTAGCGCCTCTGTGATAACATATTTAAGAAGGGGAAAAAAAACCTGTGCAACAGCAATTTCAGCTAAAGAGAGAGGAGTGAGAATATGTGAGAGGAACAACCCTGCAGACACCAAGGTCAATGAAGAAGGGGGGGAAGGAGGTGCTCCAGGTGCCGGAGCAGAGATTCCCCTGCAGCCCATGGTGAAGACCATGGTGAGGCAGGCTGTCCCCCTGCAGCCCATGGAAGACCCCACGCTGGAGCAGGTGTATGCACCTGAAGGAGGCTGTGACCCCATGGGAAGCCCGCACTGGACCAGGCTCTTGGCAGGACTTGTGAACCCATGGAAAGACGAGCCCAGGCTGCAGCAAGTTTGCTGGCAGGGCTCGTGACCCCACGGGGGACCCACGCTGGAGCAGTCTCTTCCTGAAGGACTGCACCCTGTGGAAGGGACCCATGCTGGAGCAGTTTGTGAAGAACTCCAGCCTGCAGGAGGGACTCTCGTTGGAGAAGTTTGTGGAGGACTGTCTCCCATGGGAGGGACCCCACACTGAAGCAGGGGAAGAATGTGAGGAGTCCTCCTCCTGAGGAAGAAGGAGTGGCAGAGACAACGTGTGATGAACTGACCGCAACCCCCATTCCCCATCCCCCTGTGCTGCTGGCGGGGAGGAGGCAGAGAAATCACAAGTGAAGTTGAGCCCGGGAAGAAGGGAGGGGTGGGGGGAAAGTGTTTTTAAGATTTGGTTTTATTTCTCATTATCGTACTCTGATTTGATTAGTAATAAATTAAATTAATTTTTCTCCAAGTTGAGTCTGTTTTGCCCATGACAGTAATTGGTGAATGATCTCTCCCTGTCCTTATCTCAACCCACGAGCCTTTCGTTATATTTTCTCTCCCCGTTCAGCTGAGGAGGGAAGTGATAGAGTGGCTTTAGTGGGCACCTGGCACCCAGCCAGGGTCAGCCCACCACAATGTTGCACTGCTGATCACAACCCCGTGAGCCTGGCAGTTCAACTAAGTTTCAGTTCACTTCAGTGTACACTTACCTAGCTTTTACTTCATTAGTTTGTCAATGAGGATATTATGGCAGACAGCATTGAAAGCCTGACTAAATTGCTCTCCCCTCATCCACTGAGCCAGCCACTTTGTCATAGAAGGTTTCAGGTAGGCCAAGCATGATTTCTCGTTCATAAATCCTGCTGACTACTCCCAATCACCTTCTTGCCCTTCATTGCTTGGAAATGGCTTCCAGGAAGATTTGCTCCTTCACCTTCCCAAAGACTGAGGTGAGGCTGACTGGTCTGTAGTTCTCCAGACCCTCCTTCTTGCTCTTCCTGAAGACAGGAGTGACATTTCTTTTCTTCCAGTCCTCAGAAACCTCCTCCAAGCTCCATGACCTTTTAAATATTATTGAGAGTGGCCTACCAGTGACACTGGCCGGCTCCATCAGCACCCGTGGGTGCATGCCATTAAATTTCATGGGCCTGCAAATGTGAAGCTTCTTCAGTTGTCTGAAGAAGGCCTTATCTACATTTTCCTGCTCATGTAGTCTAGCAAATTCCCATAAAAACATCACCCACATTGGTTCACCCACAAATCCTGGTCCATAAGCTCTCAGCTGGCTCATCACCCATCCCAAGGCTGAGCTGCATATATTTCCTCATAAATGCTCTCTCATATAAAGGATGACTTTTCCTTGCTGGTCTGCCCTTCCTAAAGAGCCTGTATCCGTTCATTGCTGCACTCCAGGTGGGTGAGCTATTCCACCTCGTTGCTGTGATCCCAATTAAATTGTCATCCTGCAACTGCACACAGACCTCTAACTCCTCTTGTTTATTCCCTGTGCCATGTGTGTTAGTATACAGGCTCTTCAGGGTTTCATGCACTCCTGCTGATTTCATAGAACATGCGTGAGAGCTGCCCTCATCATGCTGTTCTTTCAACACTTTATTTATTTATGTGCATACACTTGAGATGATCCCCCTTCAACCCTGTACAGCTGATCACCAGGTCTTTCCTGTTCCCATCACTCAGCACCCATTGCTTGTCACCCCATGCACCACTTCCTCATTTGATTGCTGTTCTCCCTTCTCTGTCATTCCTAGTTTAAAGGTCTCCTCACAAGGTTGACCAGCCTGTTGGCAAAGATGCTTTTGCTCCACTTTGTCAGGTGCATTGCATCTATTCCAAGCATTCCTCAGTCCTCAGAGCATCCCATGGTTGTAAAAAACAAATTCCTGTTGTTGACACCAGTTGTTGGCCTTCAGGATCTGTCTGCTCTTTGGAGTATACTTCATGGGATATTTTCTTGCCTTTCTTGTGCAGCCTATTTCAATAGTGCTTTCACAGCAGGAGTGTTTTGTCCCGTGTTCTATTTGTTACGAATATTCACAGATGATAACTAATCTGCACTAACTTATTGGCAGCCAGGAAGACATCTCATTTACTCTTTGTTTCAATTGCTAGCTCTGATAAAGTGGCCTGTTATGTTTAATCCAACCAGGACTTGAATGATAGGAAATGAATAAAAGCTACTTGCCCTCTTGTCTCCAGATACATTTAGTTCATTTCTTCCCTATGAGTTCCTAAGGGAAGCTGCATTTTCCCATCCTCCTCAAGCATATACCCTCCCCCAAACTCAATTTCTGGTTATCATTTGCTTCCAGAATCCTTCATTTATCCCTGGTTTCTAGGTTTCTACTGGTCCATATAACACACTGAAGAAAGTAACCTACATCTAACTCATATATCCATTGAGATAAAGAAAACTTCTGTCAAGTCACTCAGGAGGGTTCTCCTTCTACTTGAGAAACTACAAAGTCACTTTTTCTCTGAGGATATAACAAACTTTTTACAATTTGCTATAATTTAGTTTCTTGAAACCTGGTAGTTCTGTTGTTATTCCTTTGTGCTCTCGAAGACAAAAACAGATTTCCCATAGAAATATATAGTATTCTAGTATATAGTATTTCTATTCCCATAGAAATATCTGAGTAATATCGACTCAGTAGTCCATCAGTACATAGTGCTGTCTTGAGTGTACTGTGGATCTGAGCTGTTGCACGCATAAAATTGGGAGATACCTTGTTTTTTCTTTTTTACTCTCCACCATCTTAAACTCAGAGAAATCTTTGACTATCAGGCTGATGAAAATATTGGACAGGAAACCTTGTTACGGTAAGTTGGAATGTACCCTGCTGAAGTAAATAGTATAAAAAATAATGAAATTGGTTTTCAAATCAATTATTAAGAAGTTTCTATACATGAGAAGGCAGGAAAATTCATAAAACCATTTTCATTTAGCTTCCACCATTACTTCTTCCCTGTGAGTACAAGTGCAAAAACATTCTATCATAAACAAAGAGAAAAAGGAGGGAAATTAATCGCATGGTCTTTATAGTTACATCAGGTGTCTTTTCTGTTCATCTGAGGATATAAAGATAAACACTGGGGAAACTGTTTTCCCTGATAAGGAAACTTGTTTCGATGGCAAATAAGAAATCACTGTACAGCATGAGACTTTTCAAAGTACCAGATGTCTATGGTGATTTTGTAAATTACCAAAAAGTAACAAGAACACTGCATGGCAGTCAGTAAGCATCAGTTAAAGCTGGCATACTGATTACAGGCAGAGAAGGTTTTCTGGGTGCTAGATATGCTCTTTTGTTACTTGTGCAGTACCAAGGAAAAAAAAATAGAAAACCTATGGCTTCACTTCATAAATGAACTAGTAAAAAAACCTCATTTCTAAGAACTAAATATAATGAATTTCAAATTGTAGAAGAAAGGTTTAATGGGCTTTCACTTATCCAGATTTTCTTTTTTGCACTTGCTGTAAGTGAATTCAAACTTCAGGAGCCTTTACAGGACAGTGGTTATTTAAATGTGTGATGAATAACAGAGGAATCGGCACACTTGGGCTCTTACCCTCCCCGGGACTGAATCTGCTCTAACCTCTTTTATCAACAGAGAGTCAGGAAAAAAAGGGAAAAACCTACTAGAATTTATGCCTAAGTTAAAACTCAGTACTGAAAATTGTCTTAACTCAGATCTGGGAAAGAAGATCTTCCAAAATTGTGCCTGCTTGTTGGTTTTTTTTTTTTTCTCTTTCATTTTTCCATTGATGTGTTCCACTAGCGACAGGGAGAGACAAAAACATGCAGGCTTCCCCCTTACCTGAGTATCCAGCACTTAGGTGTGTGTCACTTCCAGCTTGTTTTGGACACTACAAATTGCCATCTTGCTTTTCCTCAGAAAAATGAAGAAATGGGGAAGCAAATCTGGTTCTTGGAGAAAACATTTTGTGTAGCCCCAACTTAGGAGGTTGAACACAGAGCCCAGTCTATTGTCAGCCATACAGATGGGGAGAAAAGTAAATGAATTTCCATTTTAACAGATAGGTCAATCTGAAGGCTATGTTTCCTTCTTCTGCCCATCTTTCTGCAAGATTTAAGGGTTAATAAATTAAGAAATGGGATACTGCCAGTTATATTGGAGTTCAGCATTCAAATTCATTCAGCTGGCATTTCTACACTGGGCTTTTACTTCTCCCTGATTCATGCAATGTTTCAACTTTAAATGAACTTGAAAGCCTCAGATCAGAGACAGATGCAGGCTATTTTATCCACTTAGAGTATTTTGAATAATGCAACCAGATTGTGTAATTCCCTGCACCCTTCTAGCAGTATAAAAATCCACCGGCAAAGTCAGGATAGAGTTTTTCAGTACAAAAAAGACACCCTGTTTTGCCTATGAGTGTCTGATGTGTTTGACTTCATCTGCAGCTCATTGAGTCATACTTATGACAGAGCTGATAGAAATAATACTTTTTTTTAAAGGAGATGTGGTAACCTGTATGATCTGAGTTAAAATTTCAAGGTTGGGTGATCCCTACTGACCATTTGCGTTGATCTGTGTTCACTATGTTTATGTCTGGTTTATAGGTACTGTGCTTAAACTAAATGTTTGTTAAGACAGGTGTGCCAATCCTTCCCAGGTAGTATGACTTTCCTCTGGAAAATTTGGAAAACATATTAAAGACCCATGTGGTGCTTTTTTAAGTAGGATGCAAGACATTCAAAGATACCATTAGAACTGAGTTGGGAGAAGCAGTGACTGAGTTATTTCAAAACTTCACAACTAGTCCTTACCTTAAGAATTTTTGTGCCTTATTCAGAGTTGCTGTAATCAAAGAGAAAGCCAAAGTCTGCTGTAAGCAAGAGAGACAGGAAAGGAGCCTTGTAGACAAGTAAATAGACTGGAAACACTGCACCAGCCTTATGGAGAAGAGCTGCAAAAAGATTTCATGATGCTGACTGACTGAACAGAGCCAGCAGCTCAATCTCAGCGCAGACAGAAAAAGTGACACATATAGGTGGGAAAAACAATCCCTCCACATACAGTGGTGGACTCTGAAATGTAGGTTATGTTGGGAAATTTTTATTATGTACCCCTTGAGGCAAATTAAACACATATTTGTGCTTAAAGAGATTTAATGAGCAATGCATTGGGCAGAGTCCTACCACCATAAGTGGTTCTGGAAGGAGTCTGCAAAAATGTGGCACAAACTGATTCCCTATATACATTTACACCAGCACCAATCCTGTGAGTGTTGACACGTGGTGCATCAGCCCAGCCTTGGGTCCAGCCTTGGGTCCATCCCCCAGTGCCAGGTCTGTTTACCAAAAAGTGACCCCTGAGCACTCATGTGCCACAATTGTTACAAGACACTACTGCAGCATTTCTTATCTCATCTGCAAACTTTACTCCCTTGCAGGGAGTTGTCCTGTCCCTGGCATCCCTGCTTCCAGCCAGGTTAACCCCTTCTGCAGATGGGCCTTATTGCCCTCCATGCTAGATCATTCCTTTGTCACAAATTACTGTTGCTGACCAGTTGTAATTTGAATTTCCCTGCAATTACTGCCCTGCAAAGGGATCTTAGAAGCCTAACAGGTCTATGAAAATGTCAGCTCAGACCTTAGCAGTGGCCAAAAGCTAAACAGGACATTAAGAACTACTTGAAAAAGGCTGGAGAGCAAAGCTGAGACATCCCAGTGCCACTGCATACGTCTGGGATGCATCAGATCCTTAAATACTCCTTGCAATTCTCATCTCCTGTTTGGAAAGGGCTGTGGCAGAATGGGAAAAGGTAGAAAGGACAATGCGGCTGCCCAAAGGTGAGAAACAGCCTCTCTTTGAAGAATCACTGGGGAGATGAACACTCCTGAGGCTGGGAAAGAGGCTCCTGGGAGAGGGGACATCACAGAGGCTTATCGAAGCAGGAGTGGCACTGAAAGGGAAACTGGGGTGCCTCTTCTCTGTCCCCTTCAGGACACAAATTAAGAGGCAATGAATGAATGAATGTAGCAAGTAGGAGATTCAAAACAGTGAAAGGACGATTCTTCTTGCATCACACAGTTAAACTCTGGAATTTGTTGTGGATGCTGTAAAGTACATGAGTTCAAAGTGGAACTGGACTATGCTGTTGTGATATTAAGCACAAAAGGGCTTGTTTGGGGAGGTATATGCAGGAAATTTCACTATATGCTTTACCTGTTCTTATATTCTTTCCAAGGTGTCCATTACTAGCTACCATTTGAGAGAAAAACCTGTTAGATCTTTGGTCTGATCCAATACAGCCATTTCTATCTTCTCTTGGCTATCTATTTGATGAGACCATGCTCACAGCATCGTACAATGTTTCATTTACTTAAGCTAGTGTAAAGAAAATAAAAAAGCACCAAGACCATAGTGTACATTGGGCTTCTCAGTTTGCTAATTGCCACTGGCTTAAATTTTAATATTTGAAATAAAGTGAAGAAACTACATTCCCATTCTTGACTCATATTTTTTCCTTCTTTTGTAAATCAGCAAAACATTTTGTAAGAGCCTCAAGGCAGCAGAACTCAGGTACCTAGTACAGCTCCAACCAGTTCAGACTAGAGCTGCACCAAGTGTCATACTCTGTTGGAGTCCACAAATAGGATGATTCAGCAGAGAAGGTAAGAAACTTTATACTGGGCAATTATGAAATAAAGTGCTGGTAAAAGAAAGTTCTTCCAAAGATTCATTAGTCACAGCTTGCTTTGTACTCTGAAGCATGAATGTCTATACACTATGTACATTTAAACTGCTGGTTATAGGCACTTAAAGTCTTTCTCCTCCCCTGCCCTGACTAGAGGCTGTCACTAACATAATTAATAGAATTAGATGGATTTATTGGCACCTTCCCAACTATGCTTGTGCAAGCACGTGTGACTGCTAAATGTTTTTGACACTCTGGTGAACAGCGGTTAAGTGGTGACAGAAAACTTCAAGAATTGAACTGGCAGATACATATGGATGGGCCAGTTCCCTGACACCAAGGCAATTAATCAGAGGAGAGAGGCAGACAGCACAGCCCTTGTGGCACACCACCTCCCTTTCTCATAAATACATGTGTGCACATTTAAATAGATACATCTTTTTCTTACCTTTGCTTCTCAGTCTTATTTTTGCCACCATTTCTTCTATACTGACTTAAACTGGAAAACTCATTTTGAAAGCTTTTTCTGTTAATAACATCCTGCTTTCCTGAGGAAGGTAAAAAACAAAATAGAATGACCTATTTTCTTAAAAATCAGAAACGGGGGGGATGAATGTGTAGGCAGGAGAGTCTTTAAGCTGACATGTAGCAATGGGAAAATGGCAAAACTCACATCCTGCAGGTTGTGTGAAGGGTTTTTAGACCTTCAGCTGTTAGGAACCTCATCTCATGTTTCATGCTAAGAACCTTTAGAAACCCAGTGCATGCAGCACCTTGCTCAAACAGTTGCTTGGTGCAGAGTCAGCAGGAAATCCTTCCTTTTGAAGACAAAGTGTAAGAATAAATGTGGCAAACTGAAAATATTTCCTGTTGTGGGCTTTGCCTTACAAACACAGACCACCCTCTGAGTTTTATTTCCTTTCTTCTCCTCCTGAGGAGAGAGGTGGGTGCTATAAAGCTCTTGCAGATGCAATTACTCTCACAGAACTGATAGGTTCAGGTTTTCTGAGGCAGCAGGAGACTCTGCCACAAGACTTCCCTCAGCACAGGGGTATCTCTACTAGGGTAAAATGAAGGATATAAAAACCAGACCATCCTTCATGCCCACCCCTCAGCTTTGCTGGCTCTCCAGCCACATTTCTGCTAGCTGGTGCAAGGGAAGGCAGGCAGGAGCCTACAGGGAAGTGTCAGGGCTGGGCTGTGGCAGCGTGCTGGGCTTACATCTGTGGTCTAACATTTAAAGGTAGCCCTTATGGCTTTTTAACATACCCTGGGGGCTACCTGTCAGAGATCAAGGACCTGCAATCAGCTCCCTGCTGGCTGCTCTTCCCTCTTCATTTCACCTAAGCTCTCCAGCGGAGAGTCAGCCTTTATGTTTAAAGATGAATCTAGAAAGACTGCTCTTGGAGTTTTAATAATTAAAGGCTGCATTTACAAAGCCAGCTTAGAGAAAGTTGTTTCTTATGTCACGCTGTTCTTTTAATTTCATGGGAGAAGGAGAGTGAACAACAATAATTACACTTTCATTGCTTTGAAGAGTGACTACAGCTTTAACATTGACTTTGCAGATTATATCATATCCCTGACAGGAACTTTGGCCTCTGGTGCTTATTCCTGGTGATAACGCCTAATGATATCTGTGTTTTAACTGCAGATGGTGCTGGAGGACACACACTGGCTCTGGCCAGCCGTGAATTAGTGAAACTGCAGGTGAGGTAACCCAGAGAAGAAAAACCCCTCTATTTCATAGGTATTAAAATTTGGGCAGAAGAGCGAGCTGAAGAATGTTGTGTCCCCACTCTCTCTGCTCCTAACTGTGTAATAATTACTGCAGAAAATAATTATTGCAATTGCATTTTAAATTTAATTTTCAAAGCTAGGATGATCTCAAAGAAATAGATTGGGATGGTTTTGTTTATTACAAGGTAAATCACTTTAACATACTGATAAAATGAAGCTGTAACTTTCGGCATTCTTATAATGGTGAATCAAGTCACAGAAGAAAACTACACTCTTAGTCAGTTTCTCATACTACCACATCACTATTTAAATATTACCTGATGCGGGAGGGTAGCAAAAGAAAATTTCCAGAAACACAATGTTGTGTTGATGTGAGAGCTGATGGGAATAAATACATTATGGGGTTCCAACATTTGGAACACCATAATGAACTTGGGACTACATTTTGGAAAAAAGCAAGCATAAAGCAGCATAAAGCCAGGTTAAAGTCTTGTTCAACATACAATTTGATACATCCCCATCTTTGAGAACTATAGCTAAAAGAAAGTATGAAGTGAGTCGTTCACAGGAATTATTAGTACACTTGGGTTTTAATTCATCTGTATTCTTGTGAACCACCAAGGGTTCCAGTGCAGTAAAAAGTGGTGAGAAAACTGCCATTCATCTCCAAGTTCAGGAGTGCCATGCCAAAATTATAAAAGGAATAGACTGGCCAAAAGAAAAACAAACAAACAAACAAAAAACCGTGGATGTTACATTTGTGTAGAGAGTGATCAGTGTTCTTAAGTCGTGAAATATCTCATGTTTTATTAGTAGCACAACATTAAAGTGACAGATTGCCAAATAAAGAGAGCAGTTATAGTCTGATACTGCAATGTGAGCCATTACAGAGTGATGTCTTGAAAAATACACTTTCTTTGGTTTATCTCATGCTATGGAAGGATGCACAAAGTGCAAAGTAGATGGGTGAGTTGCAAATAACCACATTTATAATACAAACAACACATCATTTGATTTTAATCAAAGAAAAAAAATGTAAATACACACAGAGCAGCCTAATAAAGGACATTCTGCAATCACTGATGATAGGTTTCCTCAGGAACTTTTTGCAACTTTGCTGTTTTTAACTTACACCAAAGAACCAGACACAGAACTGCTGTCAGTCTCTTCAATGTGGTTCATTTCACTAAGCAGATATCAAAGACCAGGCTATGTGCCCCTCCCAAATAGGTAGCAATTTAAGAGGTTGTAATTCACCTGCTCCAGGGCATCTGCCTAATTCTTCCACTTATACAAGGAGAGACTCTAAAGTGCTGTAATCCTCAAGGTCTTAATTCAGAGAAATGGGTTTTGAATTACATTGAACATTGCATTTACTCATGGAGGAGTGCGATCATACAGAACTGTAGGGCAAAGCACAGTTGTGGAGAAATATGGCAGCATCCCAAACACTTGCATTAGAGCAGAGGGAGCATGTACTCATTTTGGGGCTGACACACAGACTGTCATGGGCCAGACAATAAAATCTGACCTTGCTGCTGAGTAGGGACAAGACCTCCCCTCTCCTCCTCCTTCCAGATCAGATGTGTGAGCCAGGTTTTAGCCTATGTTAAAGACTGACACAGAAATCTCTGCAGCAGTCAAGGTCCTGTCTCTGGGCATGCTGCCAATGCCAAATCCACCCTGCTCCTGGGCCAGCACCTCACCTGTGAGGCTGCAAAGTCTGAGGTCTCTTCAGGCCCCCAGATGACAGACTCCTTGTGCTCAAACATATTTTTAATCTTTTTTTTTTTGGTCCAGACATAATACTTGGACATAAGAAGGATTATTCACAGCCCTCCAGGCATGGTATTTCTGCAACATGACAACAAGAGTGTATGAGATGTGTCTGAGTGGTTGGTCTGAGGGTGTTTCTTAAGCTGCAAGGCCTTCTGGGGCAGTGTCTAAGGACACTTACAGGTAAGTTAGCCAAAGCAAGCTTAGTTTCATCTATGCTGCGAGATGCATGTGATAGCATATTAAACAGTCCCTTGATAAAACAGCTCCTGAACAAATCCCGGGCTTTCTGTCTGGAAGAGCCAGCAGGTATGGTCCAAAACAACCACAGAGAGAGCCAGCAGCTCTGCAGCACCATGTCATTTCTCTCCTGTCTTATTTCATCCAGTAATGTAGATGCCACCATAGCCTACTATGTAGTTTCTATTATAGTTCCCAGGCCCTTGTGATACTCAACACAGGGAAAAGTACATTGATTACTAAGAAATTCAATTAGAAATTCACTGATTTTTTCAAATATTTTCAGTGCAGATTTTCAACTTGCAGCAAAAGAACAGGGTCTTTTTCAAATGTTGTTTGTAACTGGATTTGGTAGAAATCTGCCCGTCTTGAATAATTTTTAAGCTTTTTCAACTACATCTTGCATTATAAAAGTGAAGACATTTAAAGCATAGGTCAAATGCTCTGGCAGGTCTGGATCCTGACAAATCCATCACTATGGAAATAAAAAAGAAGTTAAAATACTGGGGTAGTGAAATATGTTTAGTTACTATAGAGCCTCACACATAAATAAGGAAATAATTTCTGAGGTGAGACTGCCGCTTGAAACTTAATTCACTATCCATGAAATGTGGTAGCACATACAAGTTCCAGTTCTGTGCTGTGAATCATTGAACACCCGTGGATTTGCAGGGCCATCACGTGCTACCATCCATGCACACAATTCACCCTTCCCTCTGGACAAACACCCTGGCAGTACACAGCTACAATTGGTTGGTGCCTGTTGTGCTTTGGCTTGAACTCTGAATTTCATTTTGTGGCTTTCTCAGTCACTTGATTTTATTTGAACATAATTTTCTGTTTCTTTATTGACTTTACATTTAATAGAAAAATTTAAAAGAAAATGAGGGAGACGGGGCTGTGCTATTATCATACTACTGTATCAGAGGCCCTTTCAAGCACCTTATCACATCAGTAGAGCTACTGAGATCTGGTGGTGTCATTAGGCATAAAATATATGAAGGTCTATAGTGACACTATGAATCTGCATCTTATTTAATTAAAATCTTAAAACTGTAACATCACCATTTGCCAGACATGACAACATAATCATGATAGAAATTCATTTATAAAACTTTGGCAGGTGAAGATCCTGAGCAAAACTGAGATCATAGGAAAACAGAAAGATGTTTATCTCCATTTACAGCCTAGTTATTTCCAGAAAAAGGACTGGTTTTCTCCTGACTTTTTGGCTTGTGAGAAGCCATATGACATTTTCAGACATCTCTTATTTTCTGTTTGACATTTTCAGGCATCTCATTTTTTTTTGATGGGCAATCACAGATGAGACTGAATACTTACTGCTGACCTGAAAATGTAAGGTTGTGCTATCAAAATATGCACTGTTTTCCTGAGCCTGTTTCCTTGGCTATGAATTAATAAACCTGTGTTCTTTCTCATTCACTTATTTCCAAAGTCCAGGGAGAGTTATCCTATCTTTACAGAAAGTGCCTTTGCATTGGACAGTTTCCAGAGCAACTACCAAAAGTGATCAGAGCCTTTGAAAACATGATGGATGCAGGCACCTTGCAAGAATTAGGATTATTTAGTCTAGAGAAGAAAAGACTGAGAGGAGATATGATACCAGTCTTTAAGTATGTAAACACTTGCTGAAAAGAGGAATGAAATAAACTATTCTTTATTTCAACTGAGGATACGACAAGGAGCAATGGGTTTAAACTTTGACAAGAGATTTAGGTTAGATGTTAGGAAAAGCTTTCTAACAACAGGGAAAGGGAAGTAATGGACAAAATTGCCTGAGAAGAAGGAGGAGCCCCTACCAACTGAGGGTTTTTGAATGGCCTGATCAAATATCTCCCAGGGATGGCTGGTGTTTAACTGATCTCCTTGGGTACCAAGCTGGATTAGATGTCTCTTCACGTCCTTGCTGGCTGCACTTTCTGTGATTCTATAGAGAAGAAGAAAGTAAACTCTTTTAGTAAGCTTAATCAATTCACCGGATGAAGATATCTGTGATGTATACTGTTGAACTTGGTTTAACACCCCCAAGTTGAAACAGTCATGCAGCTGCATGAACCTTTTTTCTGTTCTTGTTTCCTTTATTTTCTTGACTCAGGCTATCTGTGTACCTCTAATCAAGCTGTTAATGATCCACAGTGCCTGTTCTACTCTTTATGGCACATTTCTGTTGGAACTGCATTAAGTTTTACACTTAACACTGGTTTTCCAACATAGAAATGAAATATTCTTATTATCTTTGATATTTTTGATACCCTGGTTAATTAATCTACTTTTTAATCATTCATTTCATAGCCCAAGTGCAATTTAAAAGGAGCAGGTATTTTTCATGGTACTTTGTTATTAAGTGTCTCCTAGCAACACAACTTCCTCTCAAACAGACCCTGATCATCTCCACAAAATCCACATCATCCCTGAAATTATACTGAATGTTTCAGAAAAAAGTCCAAGTTACTTCCTCATTCTCTCCACTAACTCCAACCTTCTAGAAACATAAAGTTTAAATCGTATAGAAAATAAAAATTTACCTTTTTATCCTTTGATAAAAGGGAAGTTAAAGAAGCATTCCTATCCACAAACTGAAAATTTTACTTTATCAGGCTATGTCTCAACCACCCATAACAACAAACAGGAATGCCCACAAACCATAGGGACCTGTGAAAAATGGAACTGAAATTAAAAAGAGGGATTAGAGCCTGGTGATTAAAATCTTATAGCAAATCATGCAGCATATGTGGAGCTGTGGAGCATTAGGCTGCTCTGAGGATGCACAGGTCACCAGCCAAGACCCAGGGGCTGGTTCTTCAGCCACAGAACACAGCAACATTCATTATTATTCAGTGGTCTTTGCGGTCCAGAGCTCCTCTGCAAGCTATACTTTGGGGATGTGCTCCGTTAAGGAATGCACCCACAGGTGCAAAGTGGGTCTGGTGATGTAGATATCTGTAAGGAGGACTAATGGAATAAAGTGCACTAAACATTTTGCCACCTAAAGCTGGCAACAACTGGCAGGCCTCCCTTTGTTTCTCTTCGATAGACACATTTGTAGCTGCCACCCTTTGAGGTCAAGAAAACAGAAGAGAAGCAGAGGAGGCTAGCTGAGACACTGGATGGGGTCGGTTAGGAGCACAACCAGTACTGGTGTCCATGACGAGGGTGGCTCACTGCCAAGTGTAATACTAGGCTGAAGAATGATTCCTGCTCTTGTCCAAAGATGGTCTCAGGAGAAAAGGGTTTGGACTAGGAGCAGGACTGACAGCTCCACTCAAAGTCCTTGAGGCCTCCTGCTCTATCTCCTGTGATATCTCTTGTCCAGCAAAGGCAGGCAGCATGGTCACCATTGGCAAGGGGAAATCGCCAGGGACCACAGGATGGAGCCTTGCCTGCACAGTTGTTGAAGGAACACTGCAGGCACACATTGCACTGTGCGTGGACCATGTGTTTTGCACTAGAGAGGCCTGTGAGTAGGCACAAAGGCTTGTGGGATGTAGAGTGCTGGCATTCACCCCGAAAACTGGGTAGTGTGTCTACTGCTCTAGCGATGGTGCTGGTCCTCAGCAGAGGAGACACAAACAGCTCAGCACCATTTCATTCATGGGTCAGGGGCTGCTCCTGGGGCAGATGCTTTTGGAAAAGTCAATATGGCCATTCTCTCCCTAGCTTGTACAATGAGCTAGCTGGCCTGCAAACCAGTCTGAAAATTATCTTTTCTCAGGTTTTAGAGAAGGATTACAGGAGGCAAGGAAGAGCTTTGTGTGGAAGGGGAGTGGGCAAACTAAGTTTACAACCAGCAGCACTTGGGAGGTCTGGGAGTTTTTCTAAATTCAGGTTGAATCTGGGCAATAATTTCAGCCAAAAAATGACAAGAGAAATATATGCAGCAAGATTTGTATGGTTAGGAAGTATCTTTTCTCTGAGCAACAGATGCAGCTGGAAAAAATTAGGCAAAGCTCTTCTACCTGGAATTTTGGCTATTGTTTTCCAATCCTATCACTTGGCCAAGCATATGACACTCATTGCCACAGTTCCAGACAATTTTGCAATGTCTGAATATTTTATGGATGTCATGGCTACAAACCTGTCTTCCCTGTCACACTGCTGCTGAACAACAGAGATGTTTGTAGCCATCACACCTATTGAATGCCATTAAAAGATTACAAAAATTTGGACCAAGGAAAGTTTACTAAAGCTGAACATGTATGTTTCAACCATCAGTGTTGGAATCCTCTTGCAAGCGTAAAGAAAACTGTCATAACTCAGTAGATAAATACTGGAAGTAAGAGTAACTCATGTGCCTCATCTGCCCTGAGGCTTTCTCTTTCTTTTCCAGTGAACTTTACACTGTAAGCATTTTCAAGGCATGAAGTACACTTCAGCATATTCCTCAGGAACTGGAATTCAACCTGTCCTGTGGATTGTGTGGCAAATATATTCATAAGTAATTAATTTTCTGAAGTACTTCTTTCTCTGTGTGTTGATTTTTACAGCTTGTTACTAAAACAAACAAATGGTACTTAATTACAGTTACAATATGTTACTAACATTTCGGTGCCTATGGTTTCTGTCATGATTTAGTTGCTGTTGTTTGGACAACACCTTTCTAGATATACATCCTCTCCAAGGATGTATATCTGTGATAGAACAGCCACATTTTACTGTAGTAAAATCTCTCTTTATTTCAACTTCATAGTCATTTGAGTAAATCTTAGATAAGCTGAAGCAGATGATTTTTTTTCCTATCAGCATGTTCCCTAATACCATTAAAGCACAGAGTGCCTGATTTAAATTTGGAAGTTTCCTATTGCCTTATTTCTCAGAGAAAATTGCTGCTGCATGAGTGCCATCCTTGCAGCAAGCCCTGCCAGTTTGTGTTGCACACTATTAATGTAATTCTTCACAGTGTTTCTGCCTGTAAGTGGGTCTGAGCAGTCTGTGCTACAGTAAATTAGTTCCTTGGGCTGCCCAAGTTACCCTGGTGGCTTCATCAGCCACCAGAGTAGGGAGAGCGCAGAGGAGGACTGAGGACACCTTGCCTTCTCTCCCGCAGGACAGCGATGTCTATGTTTTACCTTCTGGACTGCAGCACAGAGTATCAAGCACTGCATTACAGATGCTGTTTAAACTGTGGTGAGGTTTACTCCTATGCAAAGAATCCTCCTCAGGGGCTTTTTTTCACCTTTTGAGAAATCCCCAATTCAGATAAAGTTGATCTGAGCTCCCTGATCAAGAAATAAATTTGAAATTAAATAACAGATGCCAGGCAAAGAAATTGGAATCAAAGACCTTCTACTACTTTATCTGGATGACAAGAGAATTTAAGAGGTTGACAAAAAAAAAAGTACTGTTCTTTCAAAGCATTTTTTTTCGTGGTTTTAGGCATTTTTGTTTGTTTCTACTCTTTGTTTACTTGTGGTGGGGTTTTCCCTCTTAAGTATTCACTGTGCAGATTCATATAAGGAGTCAAACAAAAAGACCTGTTAAATCATCCAATCCGTCCCGTTCAGAGGGCAAACATGGCACTATACCAGCAGGACACAGTGCCTATCAGTCAGTGAAAGGCAAAGCAGCAGAGTAATAACCCCCGGCCAGTCTTTGCTCCTGGAGTCAGAGGGCAGCTGTTACACGGGGCAGGGAAGGGCAGCCTGCTCCTCCTCACAGCCGCCGCTTCACCTGTAAGTGGGAATCCTCAGGCTTCACTGAGCAGAGAGTCACTGCTGCAGCTTGCCGTGCTTTCCAAACAGTCATGATTACTCTCTTCTGTAAGGCAGAACATGCATGTTTAATTCTTCACTTCTTCCCCAAAGAACTGAAGTAGAATGAGAAACTTCCTTTTAACACGCCCAAGTGATGGTTCAGGCTCTGTGCCTGTAACAAGTGCCCTGTTCCAGGGGATTAACGACTAACTTGCTTAGGGACATGGTTTAGAGGTGGACCAGGCAGTTAGGTTAATGGTTGGACTCGATGATCTCAAAGATCCTTTCCAAGCTTAATGATTCTATGATTCTATGATTCTATAACAATTTAGTCATTAATGTTAACAGTAGCTTGACACTCACCTTGCATCATCCACATCATGAAGGAAATGCCATTTCTGGAGGGTTTCTGAAGAAGCTGTCACAGACCATTAAGTAAATGTGAAGTTTTCCTTGTGCATGTGTGTAGCCAATAGTACCTCTTTTTCCTTCCCTAAATGCTGATGCACAAAGTGTCTTCCAAGTCATGTCCTTGCCCAGCTCCTGCCCAACACACACACAAATGCCGTGTCAGCAGGGCTTGTCCACTCAGCCTGTAATCCCAGACACCTCTTCAAGCAAACCTTCATTTTAATGCTCCTCAGTTCCACATCTGCATCTGAATCTGCTGGTGCAGAGACCTCCTAACAACCCTTTTTTTAACTCTTTCATCCTGATTCTATGGAGTTGATGGAAGAGAATCCACTTGACTCTCTCTGTAAGGATAAGAGCATGGAGAAAGGAAGAAGAAATAGGATTTACATAAAGCAATCACTTATTTTAAATCCAGTTATAAGAACTATGATTGATTGCATCTCCTGCTGCTGTTATTTTTGTAGCATTTACACTGTGGCTATGTCAATGGGTTAATGTCTGGCAAGAAAAGTGTCTGGTCATTAAAAAGCTGCAGACGCATGCCTCTAGATCTAAAAATTATTGAGCCCCAGCTCAAAGGTGACAAATTTACCCTTAGGTGAGGCAGGGCTACATTTGTCAAGCTTTCAAATACCTCTCTTGCACTGTGCAGCCAGCTCACTTAGTATATGACTACCCCTATTCAATTTGCTCCAGGTTTCTGCCTTCAGCTTTCTTCTGTTCCTGTGCATTTAGCCTTAGGCGGCAAGCAGGACTAGACCCAATGTGCTGAGTGATGTATAAGACATGGGCCATCATCGCAATATAAAATGTACATAGCAGGTTTGTGAAAACATCAGAAGATATTGCAGGGGGAAAGGGCCACAGTAGTTGCAGTATTTTTTGGTCTTGTTACTGGATCAGTTCACACTGGCTGTGCATCGCTTATGCCCTTTGGCCAGGTTCTGCCTCTGTTACTCATTTTAAATAGTCCCTTGTCCTGCAGTCATGATTATTGAATAGGACTGCAGGGAAACTGAGGTGCTACCACTGCAAGGCAAGATGCAAGGCAAGACAGACCAAAGACGTGCCTTTGTTTTCCAGTGTCCTTGTAGATAACTTTCCCTCTTTATACTTGGTTGATATCTCTGGAAAAAAACACTCAACGCAAATTTAAAAGGAAAGTTGGTGTGGGTTTGTGGGTTATTTTTCTCCTAACCACAGGTCAGAACTTCAAAGGGTTATTTTGGGCCAGGTAAAGCTTAGGAGCTTTATTTGTCTCTCCCCAGCAAAGTCAATAGGATCCCAGCTTTGCTGTGATCAAGCCTATTTACTTGACAGTTTAGAATACACCTAGAATCAATATCTTTATTGTGTCATGTGGAAATGTATATATGTGTTAGATAAAGCCTTGCAGTTACAGCAACGTGAGAGAAATAAATATAGTGCTTTGAACTTTTGGGAATTGGTTTTAGGAATAATGTATTTTATATGGCAGAGACACTACTGACAACAGAGAGACTTAACTAACGGACAATGCACTAAGAAGTCAAAATGGTACCTTCCTTAAGTCATGAAAAAGTGATTATCATGGTTCTTCCAGATGTAGTTTTAATGAGACAAGCATAGTATTTGAGTAGCAGAGCTTGCTATTCGACCACTTAAGGCGATTATCAGCCTCCCCACAATGATAACCTAATATTCCTGAAAGTAAACCACAATTGTATGTATCCGATCTTGCATTCAGCTAGCCTATGATAAGACTATTCCATGATTACTGTATACTTTTAGTCTCATTTTGAACAACTGCTTCTAATTCTAGTATAAGAATACAATAACATTTTGACAGTGGTACATTTTCCCAAGGCTGAGAGTTACCCAAGTGTAACAAAACTTTAAAGGTCAACTTTCTGTCTCACTGTGAATTTAAATTTCAGCTGTAACAAATTAACATTTAGTTTTTCTTTCTAGCCGATTCCAAGTCTTACAAGACACTGTTACCTTAGCCGGAACTATTTTTCCAAACAACAAAAATGGAATCAGTTTCAAAAGGTACACAAGGGCTTTCCAATTGCTATGGGAGATTTTTTAACACTTATCTGTGAGATTCAGCATCCATCAGGAGAGAAAAGTGTAGCGTCAAGTGCTCTGTGTGTAGCTGCATTCTGCAGTTTGACGCTTTCTGGAGCAGGAAGAAGCTGATTCCCTGCTCACAGAGCAGCTTGTGGTGACTTGTAGGCACCCACTCAAGGTGGGTTTGCTCTGTAGCAAGGCACTGATTATAAACCAATTTACAAACCCTAAACTGTGGATTTCATCTTACATACCTTTATGCGACCCTGAGGGACAGAGCAGAAGGGGAAAATCCCTATATGCCCTTTCTTCTCCAAGAGCTCCAGAGAGGAGAAGAGCCTGTGAGAGAGGTGTGCTCAGGTCCCTTCTGGCAGAGAGGAGAGAAGATAAATGAACAGGACTGAAACATAGTTGTTTAGCTTCTGTTCAGGTCTGAACACAGTTGTGTAGCTTGTGGTAAGCTGCCACATTTTAGAGGCATCTCTGCCAAAAAGGAAGCTACCTCATAAAGTAGGAGAAAGTTTGTAATTAAAACAGTGTACACAAATATATGTGAACTATCTCCATGTAAACGTGCTCCCAACTTCCAAGTGCAAAGACTAGAGAAAGAGGAGCAGAAGGCTCTGTATGTTAAGAGTTTCAAGTAAAGGCGTGGGAAGCAATAAAGCTGCTTAAGAGTCTCTCATTAGCTAACAGACAGTTTAGTTTCCCATGCTCAACACATTTATTTCACAGTTGAAGTGACAAAAGCTGCTGGAACAACCAATGGAGCAAGTAGGGGTTAGGGGCACCTGGCAGAGTGAGGACTGCTACGAGGCACAGTCAAAAAGGTGAGGAGTAACTGAAGGAAAAAGATCAAACCGACTGACCAGCTTGAATTAGGCCTTGCTATGCTATGAGATGTGAAAGTCCTCACCAGTCGGTAAAGGTTACTGTGGGACGGAGAAACTTCTTCCTGAGGAAACCTGTGAATCATTATTTGCATAGATAAACTTGTTTGCTAGCTAGGGCAGAAAGCTACACAGTTAACTTAGACTGGCAGTGTAACTGCTAGATGGCTGAAGTCTGTGTGACTTGTACCCAAAACATGCTTCACCATAACTCAACAGTAGCTGTTGCTGAATTTTCTTGCCCACAATGCAGCTACAGGGCCCAGTATGCTGGCAAAGTGTATTAGCTAACTATGCAAACCATAAGCAGTTTGGAAGCTTAGATGTGATGAAAATTAACCAGTGGCAACTTTCATTACCACATTCTGCTAGTGATGCAAGGGAAATAGCTAATCAGATTGCAAGTATCTTCAAAATAAAAGCAGGTGACCTGAAAATGGAAATTATAACCTTGCAGACTTTGATGGTACAATTAAAGGAAAGACTGGCTCAGCCAGACTATTGATCATTAGTAGCTGAAAGTGGAAACACATTTTTTGAATGCAGATGGACTTTCTGCTATGAAAAAAATGAAATCCAGTTTAAGGTCAAACTCTTGAGATGAACATCAGGACGGCAGGGACATGTTGACATGCTAGACCTGCAAAAAGCCTTTTAACAAGCTTTTTCATGATTTAAAGAGTCATTGTATAATACTTTCAGTTTTCCACGTTTCCCAAACAGGTTTTCTTTTTTCAAGGGGAAAGGGGAAGGGATAATGAAGGGGTTCTGATGTGGGTTATATCATGTATAACTGTTCATTAGACGCCTTGGACTCCTTCTTCTGGTAAAAATAATTATGTCAAATATGAATGATTCCACAGTGTATCAAGCATGTGTGTACTGCCTAGAGCAAAACTCAGTTCTCCCAAATTAACAGGCAAAAAAACCCCAACCCAAACAAACAACAACAAAAACATGCAACCACTAAACCCCAGGAGTAAAGAAAATAGAGGCAAAAATACATTATGCTTAGGACATACAGCAATTTCAGTCAATGTTAAAACCAATGATAGAGAAGCATAAGAAATACATAAATGGCAAATAATGCTTTTTAAAACTATAGAACTGAACCAGAATTTCCCTAAACTAAGAAATGTTTTCTGGAAGTTTGGTGTAAAGATTGCCCTTGAGGTCAGGCTTTTGCCTGGGTAACACTCCTTTCCTATCTCTAGGCCAGCCTCATCTGCCAAAAATAGGACTGTCTAATCTGGGGTCCCAGATCAGACTAGCTCTTTGGCGGCCAGGACAACTTTGAGAGGTCCTAAACTACATGTTATCCACTGAACTTCAGTTAGTCAGCAACTGCTCAGAGAATCCCAGGCAGACAGAATGAGGAAACAGTAGATGAATTTAAGTCAGTCACTGAAAAGTGAATATTTCTCTGTAAATATTCTCTAGAGTTGTTCTATTCACTCAGCAGTATAAGATGGGGAAACTGTGGTGTCTTGTCTGGATCTTCAGCAAGATTTGAACCTAGGATGTTTTACATCACAGCCCAGGTCTCCAATACTAAAGCTAAAAGTGAACACATTAGCTCACAGGAATAGCTTTCCTCAGTGAAAAACTCACTACAAGTGGACAAGCCCTAATTTCTCCATGGAAATGCTGTATTCATATCAGCCACAGTTTATGGGTAACAGTCTGCACAAGCAAAATTCAAAGATTTAGATTTTTAGAACAGAGACCATGATCATTAACTGTTGGCACATACAGTTAAAGGACTTGGTACCCTCTACATTTTGCAAATATTGAAAGAGAAAAAAAAAGAAGCTTCTTTATTAAAAATATAAAAACATAAATATCTTTTAGCAACATACTGGAAAGTGAAATAGAGTTTTTTAACTTGATTTATCTCAGCCATTTATTTTGTGATATCCAATGGGAAAGGCATTAAACTAGACATGCTTTTTATTTGCCTTTGAAGCCATTTTCATTCCATACAATTTCCTCCAGCTCCCATTTAAGATTCGAAGGATCCCCTTGGTACTGCCAAGGATTTAGAAAATATAATGTTCCTAGAGACAATTTTTATTCAAGTGGTTGCAAAATTACTGCCTCTCCATGGATTTTCACAAAGACTGTTTTCAATACAACTAATCTACAGTATCTGACCTGAACAGCCTAAGCAGTATCAGGGAAAACTTCATTCTTTTCTTATCAAGCTTCAAGAGCTTTTAGAGCTGACAGCAAATATGCAACTATGTTCCCTCTATCGCTCTCAGAGATTTCAGGAAACAAATCTGTTCAGTTTGTATTCATACATAAATACAAATCTGATCCCAAACCAACCAGAATATGAATTAGCAGAATGACCTGAGTACAGTTACTAGGAAAGGCACACCGGGAAAGCAGTATGTGTTCTGGAAAGTGCTCTTTTACATCTGCTTTCTGAAACTCTTCTCTGAAACTTTATCAAAGTATTCTTAAATGTCACACTCCTAAAAGCAGCATATAGGATAGAGAAAGTTAGGTAGAGAAATAAAAAGAAATAGGAAAGCAAGTATTATTCCTTAGAAGACAATGTATAAAGCTCATATTTGGTTATAAAACACTATATCTGTACTTCCTTCTTACTCCCAGCACAAAGTAGTCTCTTGTTCAGACTGTGAGAGTTGACTAAGGGAAAATTGAAGTGGTTAAGAGAAAAAAAAATGCCCAACTTAATAACTTACATAAGAGAAAAAAATATAGCTATATCTTTTGTTAAGCTGTGTATTCATTTGGAGTTAATTTGCTTAAGATGGTTTGATGGGTCAACGGAAAAGGTTTTTATTAGATATGGCTAAGTTAGTAAAATAGTATTTGCATATAGTGAAACATCTTTAATTGTACTGTGTACATTAAATCTGTTCCTATAGCAGTTTTATTACTTTAAAATCTACTCATTCAAGAAGACTTCACTGTAAGTGAAAAATTGCTATGAAAGTCCTCAGAGAAGGGGACTTCATGAACAGTATTTATTCTTTCAAAAGGAGGCTGGAATATTTTAATAAATATTTTAGTTACATATAACTCTGTCAGCATGTAAAACATTGTCTGTTTTTCTTCCCTGTAAATTTTCCCAAAGAAAAAAGTAAGTGTTCAACATCAAGTTTTAAGAGTCTCTGATCTCTCTTCTTTCCACATTTTTGTAGTGCCTAGGATTCTCATGAAGTATAAATCGTAGCTACCTCAACAAAATGAGACAACTGATGCCATTTTGTATTCTGTAAGATTTTGGTCCTTGGCTGACTACTTATGCCTCTTTTTTGTCTTCGATGTATTTATCTCTTTGGTGTGCAGGTTTCGTTATTGGTTCACTTGGAGAACTGTAAAGGTCTCCTTATTCACCATTATTTTCCAAATGAATTTAACATCCCCAACTTGCTGTAACAGTTAGAATTGTATCCTTTCTCAGTAGCCCAACATCTTTTATTATGAGAAAAAAGTAAGTTTTTAAAGTACCTAACCTGAGATAAAAGACTAGAGGTGAGAGGCTAGGATGTAATTTTTAGCACAAATTATTCAAAAGAAAGAGTTTAATCCCTAAAGCTTAACTTGATAACTGAAACTCCATTGCTGTTAATAAGTTTTCAATTCAAGTTTAAAATACAAGCCTTTATTTAAAATTATGTTTTCCATAAGCTCAATAAACTGTCCCTGTTTTCCCTTTCCCCTTCCTTTTTTGGTCTGAGGCAGAATGAGGCTGAAATCTTAAATATTACATTGTGTCTGTGTCACAACTGTGTGTGCCAGTCAGGTAGCTCATACAGGTAGTCTCTTGCTTGTTTAAATCTTAAAAAAATGTAGGGTCTTCTTACTCCTCCAAGAAATGAATCAGCTGAGTAATTGTATGTACATGGCAGAATCTGAACCCTGCATCCCCTTTGCATGACCTAACCCTAAGGGCCCTGCAGCCCAAGCAGGCAAAGCAGTACACTGTCCTGCCTCAAAGCCTCAGCAACAATTTCAGCTCCTGGGATACAGAGCAGCAATGCTGGAAGTCAAAGATTACTTTATTTCAGATACAAGTTTTCAGGGGGGGAAAAAAAAAAAAAGACTAATTGAGAGCTGCTAGAAAGGGGGTGTGTGTGCGTTATATGCCTAATACTGCTCTGAAAATTGAACTGAGATGCATCTGAGCTATAATGGAAATTCTTTAAATACCATAACTGTCTATAAAACAGTAATGTCAGTTTAAACCTTGGAAAACTGGGAAGGTATGAGAAAAGGGTGAATGTGGATACAATAGCCAGGCTGTCAAACTTCTTGAACATGCAAAAAGACAGAATAGATTTCATCTGCACAGAAATGCAAGGTAATATTCTTGAGGTAAGGAAAATAATCTCAAACATAGACACTTAGTAGGAAAGCAGCATGCAGAAGCTTGCCAAAAGACTAAAAAACAGGCGGAAGAGTAAACTTCCATCATTATTTGACTTTAGAAAAGGCCAAAACCAATTCTGAGTTATATATAGAGATCACGTCACAGGTACAGCTGTGAAAGGGAGACATGCACCATGAAGCAATCAGGACAAAGCCTAACGTTGCTTTAGACATCTAACCCAAGATGACAGATCTTTTCTAATGCAAAGTCAGCTACTGCACCCTGTGAGGCACAGATGCACTGTGTTTTGTTGTACAAGCAAGGACATGTTTTGTGTTTCCACGTCCCACACGTGAGGCAGGAATGAGGATGGCAGTACTGTGGTGGCAGATGTCTGCCTGACCTGTAAGGACCTATGCTGACCAAGGAGGTCGGGAGATGGCTGAACCTTGGGGCAGGATCCAGCTCCCCCAGGTTCAGCTTGGCCACTACCAGTGGGTAACAAGGCAGCTCAGCCCTGCTGTACCACAGCACGGGGCACTGCCAACTCACACAAAATGTTACTGAAAGAGTGGGTGCAACTGGATGGCAAAAACACCACATTGGAGATGACTCCCAGCCCTTCCCCTAGGCTGCAGCACAAGGCCGTGGGCAGCAGTGGTGCTGCCATCCACCTTGGCAGTGTCAGTGGTTGTTTCCCCCACCATTTTATGGCAAGGAGCCTCCATTTTGTAAAACATTGTAACCTGTATGTTTTCATACTGCTCCGTGATTTGCTGATGGCCATTTGTTGACACTCCCTCACCCCATGTGCTCTAAGGATCAGCTGTCCCTTCCTTGTCATGCTGAAAGGGCTGCAGGCCATAAAGTCCCGCTGTGTTATTTCAGCTGTCATTTTGTGGAAGAGAGGCAACATGTTTGACAAGGCCATGACCCATGTTGGTTCATTCTGCCCTGTGCCTGGCTGGAAGGACCACATGGACTAAAGGAACTGACCCATGGGACCATGAGCCAGAACCGGTATTTTGAGATAAGCGTCACACAGATGGGGGAGTGTTGCAGGAGCTGCCTTTGCCCATGGCTGCATGGAAGCTTGCAGCTGCCCATAAGATGGGTGCAGCCTGGTGTTATACATGTTTCTTTATCCTTAGCCTTTATAGAAAGTTTTAAAGTGCTTTGTGTGAGTGACTACGGAAGGAGACCAAAGTGTGCTCTGGTCTGTTTAATCCCTACCAGGGCCCACAGTCGACCAAGAAAGGAGACTGGGCAGAGACAGTGGTGTTTGAGGAAAAAGGACAGGCAGACTTCATGAACATGCAACAGTTATCCAAATCCCAACAGTGGTGTTAAGTACCTCCTACTAGTGCTACACACATTAATCCAAGCATGGCTAGGCCATTGGACTAAAATGCAGAACAGGTTCTGAAGTAACCAGGACTTCGGAAGTAGTGTTTGACACCATTTCCTACAGCATTCTCCTGGAGAAACTGGCTGCTCATGGCTTGTACAGGCATACTCTTTGCTGGGTAAAAATCTGGTTGGATGGTGAAGCCATGAGTTGTGGTGAATGGAGCTAAATCCAGTTGGCAGCCAGTCACAAGTGGTGTTCCCCAGGGCTCCATATTGGGGCCAGTTTTATTTAATATCTTTATCAATGATCTGGATGAGGGAATCGAACCCTCAGTAAGTTTGCAGACAACACCAAGTTGGGTGGGAGTGTTGATCTGCTGGAGGGTAGGAAGGCTCTGCACAGGGATCTGGACAGGCTGGATCGATGGGCCAAGGCCAACTGTATGAGGTTCAACAAGGCCAAGTGTCAAGTCCTGCACTTGCATCACAACAGCCCCATGCAATGCTACAGGCTTGGGGAAGAGTGGCTGTAGAGCTTCCCAGTGGAAAAGGACCTGGAGGTATTGGTCGACAGCTGGCTGAATATGAGCCAGGAGTGTGCCCAGGTGACCAAGACGGCCAATAGCATCCTGGCTTGTATCAGAAACAGTGTGGCCAGCAGGACCAGGGAAGTGATGGTCCCCCTGTACTGGGCACTGGTGAGGCTGCACCTCGAATCGTGTGTTCGGTTTTGGGCCCCTCACTATAAGAAGGACACTGAGGTGCTGGAGCGTGGCCAGAGAAGGACAATGAAGTTGGTGAAGGGTCTCAAGCACAAGCCTTATGAGGAGCAGCTGAGGGAGCTGGGGTTGTTTAGTTTGGAGAAGAGGAGGCTGAGGGGAGACCTTATTGCTCTCTACAACTACCTGAAAGGAGGTTATAGCAAGGCAAGTGGTTTTTTTAACTGTTTTCCTATAGAAATTAGACCTCTACATTTAGTTATGAGCTCTCTGGTATGGAAAGACACCAGGAGGGATTCCATTGTGCCCTAGTGGTTACAGCTCACCTGAACCATTTCACCACTGTGTCAGGAGGGGAGGAACCCAGTCCTAGGAACGCTGCTCCTCTTGTGTACTTTACCACTAGAAATGACTCGTTATTTTGACAAACAGAGCATTTTATTTCACAAATTCTATTTCTATGAATGAATGTTGGATTGCTCATTGCATCCTACAAATCTTTTATGAACTCCCCAAAAGATAGCAAAGACCAAATTCCTCTCGCTGGGGCTCACAGTGTGGGTGGTGTAGATATGCCTGCTAACATGCCAACTACAGTCATGTAAGAGAGGGAATACCATTAGTCATACTGAGCAGCTGTTGTTGGGCTGGGGCCAGATGGGGGCCTCTCTCTGCGGCTCCTCCACCCCAGCCATTCTTGGAAACAACAGGCACAGATAGCAGAAATGGGTTTTACCCAGCTGTGACTTTTACAGTGGTAACTTTCTGCCTGTCTTCTATTTACAAGCTCCATTTCCACACATTTCTAAAAGAGGCACCTGCTCTTTTTCTCATTGCAATACCCCTTCCTCTATCATGACACGGCCTCTTCCTCTTTCCCCATCTCTGTCCTTGGGTGTATCACCCAAGGCATCTGTGCCCTTCCATCCATCTACAGTCCTGCCCTCCATAATCCAGTAATGCTTTTGTGTTCATTATTGGGTCACTTGGGGCTCAGCAGAGTTGCTTCATGTCACTGAGGAGGATGGATATGGTCATATTCCAGGGCTTCTTGGGGTTTCACTTGTGGTGGGTTGACCTTGGCTGGATGCCAGGTGCCCACCAAGCCACTCTATGACTCCTCCTCCTCAACTGGACAGGGGGAAAAAAAAATGATGAAAGGCTCGTGGGTCGAGATAAGGACAGGGAGAGATCACTCACCAGTTACTGTCATGGGCAAAACAGACTTGACTCACAGAAATTAACTTTATTACCAATCAAATCAGAATAGGGTGAAGAGAAATAAAACCAAATCTTAAAACACCTTCCCCCCACCCCTCCCTTCTTCCCAGTCTCAACTTTGCTCCAAATTTTCTCTACCTCTTCCCGCTGAGCAGCACAGGGGGATGGGGAATGGGGGTTGCGGTCAGTTCATCACATGTTGTCTCTGCCGCTCCTTCCTCCTCAGGGGGAAAATCCTCACACTCTTCCCCTGCTTCAGTGTGGGGTGCCTTTCCATGGGAAACAGTCCTCCACAAACTTCTCCAATATGAGTCCTTCCCACAAGCTGCAGTTCTTCACAAACTGCTCCAGTGTGGGTCCTTTCCACGTGTCCTTTCCATGGGGTACAGTTGTTCAGGAACAGACTGCTCCAGCATGGGTCCCCCATGGGGTCACAAGTCCTGCCAGCAAACCTGCTCCAGCCTGGGGTCCTCTCTCCACAGGTTCACAGGTCCTGCCAGGAGCCTGCTCCAGTGCAGGCTCTCCACGGGGTTACAGCCTCCTTTAGGTGCATACACCTGCTCCGGCATGGGATCCTCCATGGGCTGCAGGTGGATATCTGCTCCACTGTTAACCTCCATGGGGCTGCAGGGGGACAGTCTGCCTCACCATGGTCTTCACCATGGGCTGCAGGGGAATCTCTGCTACGGTGCCTGGAGCACCTCCTCCCCCTCCTTCTTCACTGACCTTGGTGTATGCAGAGTTGTTCCTCTCACATATTCTCACTCCTCTCTCCACCTGCTCTTGCACAGCATTTTTTTCCCCTTCTTAAATACATTATCCCAGAGGCGCTACCACCGTTGCTGATGGGCTTGGCTTTGGCCAGCAGCAAGTCTGTCTTGGAGCCAGCTGGCATTGGCTCTATCGGACATAGGGGAAGCTTCTAGCAGCTTCTTACAGAAGCCACCCCTGTAGCTCCTCCCACGACCAAAACCTGGCCACACAAACCCAATACACACTGAAGCAGTATTTCCATGGATGTGTACTCACTCAGCATGGGCAAGGTTGGTTTTCATCATCCTCAAATGTACCAAGGAGGATATGTTGGGGGAAGCCTGTAATGAGCAGAGACGCATTACAAATGCAGTGTGCTTGACCGCTGCTGAATCTTGATGGGTAGGAGCATGGTGTGTCCTGATGGTGTGGTGTACAGGTCTCTGCCAGTGTTCTCAAAGGTGTTTTCCATTTTCAGTAGAGCACCCAAACATTTTCAGTCCAGTTATTCCAAGCAAGGAACAGCAAAGAAACACAAGTCTAGGACACCTACCACGCACACACTAGATCATCATCTGCTCCAGCCCTTTGCATGACTTGCCTTTGCTCATGTCCTTGTGCGGGGAGGCACAGCGGTGGTCCTGGGACACGGCTGTCTCCCCCCAGTCTGTGGAAGTCTCACAAATACATAGGAGGTTGTCGTGTCTGGAGTTCTTCTTTGATTAGACTCTTGAGAATGAGTCTAGTCCAGGTTCTTTCAAGCACACCTGTACATTTTTGCTTAAGGATGCAGGTGTGCCTGGAAGGGGACAACAGAGCAGTGACTGTGCTGTGTGTCTCTATCAGCAATGCTGGGACTGACATGCCAGATTTATTCTTTCACACAGACACCTGAAGAGGATTCATTGCTGCCAGACCATGGCAGGAACCTAGACTGAGTGCTGGAACCATAGGATATGGGAACGGAGATGAAGGCCATGCTACAGAGATGCGGGAGTGAGTAGGTGCAACATGCAGTGGGACAA
The DNA here is from genome assembly GCA_020745775.1 of Theristicus caerulescens. Taxonomy (NCBI): domain Eukaryota; kingdom Metazoa; phylum Chordata; class Aves; order Pelecaniformes; family Threskiornithidae; genus Theristicus; species Theristicus caerulescens. The sequence continues at coordinate 112,169,087 of CM036559.1, read as the reverse complement.
GAGCTAAGCCAGGATCTGCTTCAAGGGTTGAGTGCTGCACTGGGGCCCTGGGCAGCACTGGTGAGCCTGCACCCTGCAGCTGGAAGCCAGGGACAAATAAACACCCTTTGGGAGAGTAGGCACTGCTGTGATGTAAGCTGCTGACTTCTCCTCTCATCAGTGAACAAGTGACAATAAAAGTTCCTTACATAATGAAGATAATAATCTTACAGTCACTTTTCCTAATAGATAACACTTCTTAAGCCTCTTATTGCTCTTCTCTGTTTCTTCCAGACTCTCTTCAATTTGTTATTATCCATTAAGTAAGGTGCCCAAACCAGGCAGACTACCATCACCTGCATCCTCACTACAACCAAATAAAGCAGAATAATTACCTCCAATGTCTCTCATATGACACTGCTATTAATACTTCCCAGAATTTGATTTTCTTTTCTGGCAAGTGTATCTCATCGTTGACTCCTAGTGGGTCTGACTCATCATTGAGTCATGTTCAATTAGCTTTTCCAATCAGAGTGATTTCAAGCAACCTAATCAAAATGTCGGAGCAGCTCCTTCTAGAAAAAACCTAGTATAAAAAAAAAGGGGGGGGAAATTAACTAGTCAATTATTTCAGAGTACTTTACTACTTCGCCATTCTATTATTGAAGAAAAAATTGACATTTATTCACTGAGTCTGGAGAAATTGATTTTATGACAGATTTTCAATCTGTAAACCACCAAATCTTGGGAGCCATGAACTACTTCTGAAAGGTTTGCAAAATGTAGCTAAAAAATGAAAGCCTGTTGTCAGTGAGGCTAACTTTACTGCATGGATGTGCATCTTCTCAGCTAACATATATTGGTTGACCAATTAAAAATGGCTGAAATTATTGTTTTGAGTAAATTGCTATGTATGTTTGCTAGGTGATACACATGTGCTAGATACTCACTGTCACTCAAATCTTTATGTTGTTCTTTTAAGACAATTAAATACACAGGGACAAATTTTCAAAGGCATCTATCAAGTCTGCTGAGTTGTAGTGAAGAGCATATCATGATACATGTAATATATGTAGTTAAAGAAGAGTAACAGCATATTTACCAACTAGCATTTGCAGATGCAGCATTTTATAGATACACAAGGTACAGGCAGAGGTTGGGAAAGATGGCTCAAATTGTTTAAAGTCTTCTCTAGCCAAGAGAACCCAATCTTTGAAACCCAATCTTTGAAACCCAATCTTCCAAACCCAATCTTTGAAACCCAATCTTCCAAACCCAATCTTCCATAAGCATTTTGTGCCAGAAATAGTCTGTCACACCACAGTTTGTGAACTCGAGAGGGTGTTCTTACAGTGAAGCTGATGTTACATTTTGAACAAGTTACTTGTTACTATAGTTATCTCTAGTCCCTAGTATGCACCACCAATGTTGACGTTTAGAACGTTTTTTTCCTGCATGCAGATGAACTCACTGATGCAAAGCAACAGGAACCCGTTTAATACCTGTGTTTTCCTGCCTTGCGTGCATTGCCAACGTACTGGTAATACACACCAGTAAACAAGGCCAGCTCGTGCAAATGAACCTGGGAGGCACCAAAAAAGTATCCATTAGTAGCATCCTATTATCCCAAACTTTTGAAAGAAAATAAGCTTTTTAGTGACTTGCCTTAAACTGTGCTCATTTGCAAATTATTAGTATTATTTTAATTACATGAATGGCCTTTGCTTAAAAAATTCCCTGTACTTTTTAATAGCAAAGCTACAGGAAGATGCCAGTGTTGATTGATCGGAAGTGTTTATAGTAGAGTCCAGCAGGATCTCTTATTGCACTAGTCACAGAACGCAGCAGGCGATGCACTCAAGCAGTAAATACAACCCCAAAACCCTGCTGGGGAAATAGGCCCTTACACAGAATAACTCAGATTGTCCACTCTCAGTAGTGCCTTATTAGTTTTTATCATCTCTTTAGTTGTCTCACCAGCGGCGTTTTAAGTCTGTTGAAAAAGTATCAACATTTTTTTTTTTTAAATACATATATCGCACCTTTTATTTTACTTTGACTGTTTTATGGAAAATGGTGCTTCAGCATTTTGGAGTTTTAGCCCAGATCTAAAGAATTGTGAATATAACTAAAGAATGCTATAGACTGATTTAAAGTACACTCATTTGAGCTATTGACTGGATTTATGTCCCTTGGTATTACATTATGTGTCATTGGATTACTTGTTTATAAACATTAAATTGCTGAGTATATTTACTAGGTGATTCACATGTTCTAAATACTCACTGCCGCTCAAATCTTTATGTTGTCCTTTTAAGACAATTAAATACATAGGGACAAATTTTCGAGGGCAACTATCAAGTCTGCTGAGCTGTAGTGAAGAGCGTCTCAAGATATATGTAATATATGTATTTAAAGAAGCGTAACAGCATATTTACCAACTCGCATTCACGGATGCAGAGCTTTATATATACAGGAGGTACAGGTAGAGCTTGGGAAAGATGGCCCAAATTGTTTAAAGTCTTCTCTAGCCAAGTTGCTAACTATGGTAAATGTTCCCTTTATCCTCTACCCCAGTCACACTTCTCATTCTGCTATAGTATTTATTGAAGATAGATGAAGAAAAGGAGAAGATTGTCTACACAAACGAATAAATAACAACCCTGAAATTGTGGAGGTTAAAATGCAGAAAAGTGTCGGGAGAATCAATATTTAATTAACACCTCTACAATACATATAGTGTAAGAGAAGCTTCTGATACGTATTAGCTACCAATATAAGTTTAGCTGTTGGGTAAGCATAAACATTGCACCTAAGGAACCTAGGCTAAATAAGAAGTGAATAGTGTGAAAATGAGGATAAAAAGCAGATTAAAGTCAGGGGAAAACTTGTGTTTCCAGCTCTAGAAAGTAAGCCAGATGAATTACTTTTGAGAGAGACTGAAGAGAATACAAGGGGAGAAAACTTGCAGGCAAAATCTGGGGTTTCTCCTTTGTAAATTATACTTTCAAATTCTAGGCTTTCTGCTGAGCAGATTAATTTACAAAATGGAACTGAAAGGGCAGCGCGAAATAGATATTTAATGAAGAAATACTGTTTTGTCTGTAAAGATTTGCTAGAGGTTGAGTCTATGTTATTGGGTTGTTCCATTTTCTGGGATGGTTGAGCTAGGCTTTGTCTTTTAAGCACTAGAAATCACTAGGTGTGAGTTTCTTAATTGTAAGTATTGCTATTATTTTATTATTGGAAAAATCTAGTTATATAACCCCGTGGGATGATATATATCACCACTTGGCAAATCAAAAGGAAAATGTACAGTTTTACACAATACGCTACCAGAGCTAATTGATATACACTACACTCCCAAAGCTAATCGAAGTTAATGGAAACATTGCTAATTATTTCATTGGTCAGTCACACATAAAATAGCTAGCAAAATAATAAAATGTTATTCCTTTGCAACTACATGTGAGGTTTTGGGCATTTATGCTGTCACACTTAAAGATTTGGTGAACCAGTGTTCCAAAGCCTGCATGCATTTCCCAAAACCTAAAGTAAACTAGTTTTTTTGCTTTGTGAAAGGTCAGGTTTGTACATAGCATTTGCACACTAGTTTCAATCTTAAGAGCAGAAAATACATTTTTGCTTCAAGTTTGGCTTTGAATTAAGGCTGAATATGGACACACTCCTAGCTGTTACTAGAGTTGTTACTTCTACAGTGGTAAACTTGCACCTGCCTTCATTTTGTAAGCTCAGTTTTCCACCCATCTCTCAAAGATGCACATGCTTTTTTACTCACCTGAAACAGGATCATTCCTCCAGAATTTTCTCAGTCTTTTCTCACACAAAAATGGCAATGGGAGGATATACAAACCAGGCATATACAAGTTAACCAGAGGAAAGAAAAGCTTATTGAAATTAGAACCTCATTGTGAAATTTTCACTACCAGAAGGGTTACATAATCTAGCTTGTCTTGACATGTTGTGGAGCAGTCCTGTACTCTTGCAGGTTCAAGTTCAGTGCTAGGACAATGTGACGACATTAACCTTCCAGAGTTGCAATTCTTTTGAGGCAATAAACATTAACTTATTTTTTTCTTCAGAATAGTCTCACTTTCCCCTTTTCACATTGTGGTTTTTAACCTACCACCTTTGGGATGTCCCCATTGCCTGCTGCTCTTTCTGCAGTTTCTTATTTGTTGCTAACTGACAGTGACTTTTATGTATCTTAGCTGACTTTTGGCTGGGTCATTTTCTGAACTTTGTTATTCTATTGTTTAATAGTTGCTTTCATTGTAATCCAGAATCCTTGTGCAAAAGTTTCCTCTGCAATAAGTGATTACCATATTGCATTCATGTAGTTCCTGGTCCTTGCTTCAATTATTTTTTTCCTCAATGAGAAAAAAATAATTTGGGGCGTTCCCTCCTTTAATTGGAGTTCACCTCTCTGATTATGCCATCTCCTTCCTACTATGAGTCAGAGCCTAAAAAGAATTGCATAGAAAAATGTCAAACCTATCAGCATGAGAAATTTCAGCACTGAGTCAATTAGAAGTCAGTTTAAATTTTCAGATAATTCACCCTCAAACATCCTCAGCTGCTGCTGCTGCCTTTTGCCACAGCTTTTAATGATGGTTAGAACTGGCAGCTAAGAGCAGCCAGAAGAGTGAGAAAAATATATGTGTCATCATCTGTACTTAGGGCAAAATGTAAAGCAAAAGGAACATGCGATTTAGACTGGAATTTGTAACCAAACAGATAATTCACACACAATAATTCATTAGATTAATTCAGCTCTTACAGCACATTCAAAAGCACAAGCTGACTGTCACATCTTTCATTGTTCACATTTTGCAAATGTAATATATATAATTACACAGATGCATTTCAGCAGCACTGCTTATTTCATGATTGATCAGACTGGTCACACAAAAGCACTTTTGTTCCACCAAGAGAATGAGTGCTACAGGACTTTCAGCAGAAATTCTTACAGTTAAAAAAAATTAAAAACATACAAGTATTCTCAGGTTTATCTATATCTTTCAAACCCAATCTTCCATAAGCATTTTGTGCCAGAAATAGTCTGTCACACCACAGTTTGTGAACTCGAGAGGGTGTTCTTACAGTGAAGCTGATGTTACATTTTGAACAAGTTACTTGTTACTATAGTTATCTCTAGTCCCTAGTATGCACCACCAATGTTGACGTTTAGAACGTTTTTTTCCTGCATGCAGATGAACTCACTGATGCAAAGCAACAGGAACCCGTTTAATACCTGTGTTTTCCTGCCTTGCGTGCATTGCCAACGTACTGGTAATACACACCAGTAAACAAGGCCAGCTTGTGCAAATGAACCTGGGAGGCACCAAAAAAGTATCCATTAGTAGCATCCTATTATCCCAAACTTTTGAAAGAAAATAAGCTTTTTAGTGACTTGCCTTAAACTGTGCTCATTTGCAAATTATTAGTATTATTTTAATTACATGAATGGCCTTTGCTTAAAAAATTCCCTGTACTTTTTAATAGCAAAGCTACAGGAGGATGCCAGTGTTGATTGATCGGAAGTGTTTATAGTAGAGTCCAGCAGGATCTCTTATTGTTATAAACATTATGTTTATACACATACTATTCCGCAGTGCCTGGAAAACAAGATCCCAGTGGCTGGAAAAAGGGAAACATCACACCCAGTTTTTAAAAGAGTAATGTTGTGATTTAACCCAGCAGTCAGCTGAACACCACACAGCCGTTCACTCACTCCCCCCTCAAGTGGGATGAGGGAGAAAATTGGAAAATAAAAGGTAAAACACGTGGGCTGAGATAAAGACAATTTAATAGGACAGGAAAAAAAGGGAAAAATAATAATAACGATAAGTTAATATACAAAGGAAGTGACGCACACTGCAATTGTTCACCACTTGCTGATTGATGCCCAGCCAGTTCCTGAGCAGCAGACCCCCGAGCAGCGGACCTCTAGTCACCTTTTTCTCTAGTTTATAACTGAGCATGACCTCATATGGTACGGAATATCCCTTTGGTCAGTTGGGGTCAGCTATCCCAGCCATGTCTCCTCCCAAATTCTTGTGCACTCCCAGCCTACTCACTGGTGGGGTGGTGTGAGGAGCAGGAAAAGGCCTTGACTCTGTGTAAGCGCTGCTCAGCAGTAACTAAAACATCAGTGTGTTATATCAACTTTATTCTCATCCTAAATCCAAAACACAACCCTATACGAGCTACTAGAAAGAAAATTAACTCTATCCCAGCTGAAACCAGGACAAGTGAAAAGGAGGATCCTGGAAACTACCAACCAGTCAGCCTCACCTCCATGCCTGGTAAGATCATGGAACAGATCCTCCTGGAAGATACATTAAAATGTATGGAAGACAGGGAGGTGATTAGAGACAGCCAACATGGCTTCACCAAGGGCAAATCATTCCTGACTGTCCTAGTGGCCTTCTATGATAGAGTGACTGCATCAGCAGACAAGGGAAGAGCTATGGATGTCATCTACCTGGACTTCTGTAAGGCCTTTGATACAGTCCCCCACAACATTCTTGCCACAGAATTGGAGAGATAAGGTTTTGATGGATGGACTGTTAGATGGATAAGGAATTGGCTGGGTGGCCACATCCAAAGAGTTACAGTCAATGGCTCAGTGTTCAAGTGGAAACCAGTTACAAGTGGTGTCCTTCGAGGGTTCCTACTGGGACCAATGTTATTTAATATCTTCATCAATGACACAGTGGGATTGAGTGCACCCTCAACAAGTTTGCAGATGACAGCAAGCTAAGCGTTGCAGTTGATTTGCTTGAGGGTAGGGATGCCATCCAGAGGGACCTTGACAGGCTTGAAGAGTGGGCCCATGTGAACCTCATGAAGTTCAACAAAGCCAAGTGCAAGGACCTGCACCTGGATCAGAGCAATAAAATTGATTGAGAGCTGCCCTGCAGAGGACTTGGGGATACTGGTGGATGAAAAATTGGACATGAGCCAGCAATGTGCACTTGCAGCCCAAAAAGCCAACTGTATCCGGGGCTGCATCAAAAGAAGCATGGCCAGCAGGTCAAGGGAGGTGATTCTCCCACTCTACTCTCTGCTTTCCTGAGACCTCACCTGGAGTACTGCATCCAGCTCTGGGGTCCACAGTACAAGAAAGACATGGACCTGTTGGAGCAGGTCCAGAGGAGGGCCACAGAAATGATCCAAGGGCTGGAACACCTCTCCTATGAAGAAAGGCTAAGAGAGTTGAGATTATTCAGCCTGGAGAAGAAAAGGCTCTGTGGAGACCTTATTGTGGCCTTTCAGTACTTAAAGGGGGCTTATAAGAAAGATGGAGGGAGAGTTTTTCCCAAGGCCTGTAGTGACCGGACAGGGGAACAACAGTTTTAAACTGAAAGAGGGTAGATTTAGACTGGACATAAGGAAGAATTTTTTTATGATGAGGGTGGTGAGACACTGAAACAGGTTGCCCAGAGAAGTTGTGGGTGCCGCATCATTGGAAGTGTTCAAGGTCAGGCTGGATGGGGCTCTGAGCAACCTGATCTAGTTGAAGATGTCCCGGTCCATGGCAGGCGGGTTGGATTAGATGATCTTCAAAGGTCCCTTCCAACCCAAACCATTCCATGATTCTATGATTCTATGTTACACAGACATCTCTAGCCTCAAGATTTTCAAATCTCATGTTGTACTACACCACAGCTAGATCTGTAATACTAATAAGACAAGTGAAATGCTCTGGAGATCATTTTCTGAGCTCTGTACAACCTCTATTTGGTGCTGCAGTGCCTAGTTCAGCATTTACATCTGTTATCCCAGTGACACCTTGATAAAAATTTCCAGAGGATCACAAATTTAAATATCAGCTTTCTGAACACCTTCAAATATGAAAGTGTCTAATGTTCAACTCACTGGAATATGGCACATATTTAAAAGCTTGAAATAAATAATGCAGTGTCCATAGATAAAATGCTTCATTTTTAAGCAAAGCTTATTTTTAGATATTAGAAGATGTTTTCAGCATAAAATTCTCATATCCTGGCTGAAAGCAAGAGCTTGGGCAGACACATAAGATAGGAGGAAATAACAATTTCTCAACAATGCTACTGTTGACTCGCTTCCTTAGATTTCCCTGCGAAGATGAAGACAAACCTCCTCTGTATATATTCAAGCAAGATATGTCCCTATCTTCCACCCAAGTCCCTGTACCTTTGCAGGAGATTGATGCTATGTGCCATGATTTACAGGACAAGGACTAATTCTGCCAATATGCATGATCGTATGAAGAGTACCTCATCTCACAGCACTATCTTGGAAACAGTTTAAGAAAAACATGAGACTGGTAGGCTAGAGCAAGGGCCAATGGAGGAAGGACTGATCTGTTCATCCTCTCCATGGTGACTAGAGGTTGCAGGCTGTACTTGCTGGGTTCCCTAAACTAGAAAGCAACCTGTTTTTATTTCACTGCTGAAGGCAAAAGAAGGAGTCAGTTCACTTCATGCCTGAAGGGCTCCACTGCTCCAGCCCTGTATTCCAAAAATCATATCTCTGCCAGTGCCACTAAGTGAGAAAGGATGCTAAGCAGCAAAAGGTTCGGGAGAGAGACTTCTGATGGTGATGTCTTCCTCTGCAAACACTTAGGTGAGCTCTAGGCCTTGAATGACCATAGGGCCTGGGAAATCTGTGTCCAACTGTGCATGTCCTTCAGTGAGCTGTGACACTAACATCACTAGCCACTTTACAGAGTCTTCAGACCCCTTCCTATGGGTCCGTAGTGTTCGGGGGCCTCTTGCTCCCTAAATCCCATCAATTCTACTGAGTCATACATGATAGGCTTTGACAGGTAGGAGCAGGAGAGCAGGTTCATCTGGAGTTCCCTTTAACTTGGGTGAATTCTCAGAAGGGGCCCATGGGGCACCTACCAACCTGTCTCCTGTCACAGACAGCCCAACAGCAGAGTTTAGCCACACTTGGTGGCCTCCTGCCCTTAAATGGCCTGCATGCAGGCCAGGCTCTCCTGCAGGTGGGTTTCTTTCACAGCTGCCTGAGGAGGCGAATGTGCCCAGCTTGAATAAGTGGCATTCAGTATCTCTTCTCAGCACAGACTGTAACTGCATGATAAAAGTCATCTCACTGGAAAAAACATTATCAGCCTTGATGAGCCGAGACCTACTTATACCCACAGTGTCACCAACTGCTGGTTTTCAGACCAGAAGACTTTTCCACCTGGTGGGTAAGGAGGGGTCTGTCATCTTCCCTCCAGCCCCTGGACCAGAAGATATTTGATGGGATGAATTGTGGCTAACTCTTGGATAACACGTTTCTGACTTCAGCCCTGCTTTGAGAAATTCCTTCAGGTGCTGGTTGCTGATGCAGAAAGCCCAGTGAGGTTTAGCCAGGCCATGCTTAAGCCTGTGTAGGAGAGCATTAGAACTCTTGTTCAGCCAGCTCCTTCTACTAGCTATCAGACTCCTCCAGACCTTACACCAAGGTCGTGACTACATCTTTTCTCTTCCTTGTTTGAATCCCTTGTGTGGGGCAGGAATACTGATTCATGTCTCTTGGGGTGTCTTCAAGGTCATTCCACTAGTGTTTGTAAGCAGTTTGAGTGCTAACCAACCCTTTCCTGATTTCCTCATTTTCATAGAATCATAGCATCATAGAATTGTTTAGGTTGGAAAAGACCCTTAAGATCATCGAGTCCAACTGTTAACCTAGTGCTGCCAAGTCCACCACTAAACCATGTCCTCAAGCACCACATCTACCCGTCTTTTAAATACCTCCAGGAATGGGGACTCCACCATTTCCCTGGGCAGCCTGTTCCAGTGTCTGGTTTTTCCTAATATCCAACCTAAACCTCCCCTGGCACAACTTGAGGCCATTTCCTCTCATCCTATCGCTTGTTACTGGGGTGAAGAGACCGACCCCCACCTCGCTACAACCTCCTTTCAGGTAGTTGTAGAGAGCAATAAGGTCTCCCCTCAGCCTCCTCTTCTCCAAACTAAACAACCCCAGCTCCCTCAGCTGCTCCTCATAAGACTTGTGCTCTAGACCCTTCACCAACCTCGTTGCCCTTCTTTAGACACGCTCCAGGACCTCGATGTCCTTCTTGTAGTGAGGAGCCCAAACCTGAACACAGTACTCGAGGTGTGGCCTCACCAGTGCTGAGTACAGGGGCACTATCACCTCCCTGGTCCTGCTGGCCACACTATTCCTGATACAAGCCAGGATGCCATTGGCCCTCTTGGCCACCTGAGCACACTGCTCAGAACACTTTTAATGTTCTTTCAATCTTTTTCTTTTTTTACTGGTTCCTTTTTAGAAACATTTTGGTTCATCGCTATGTGCTATGTGCCAGGTCCCCTCCTCAGCTCCCAAACTCAAGGAGAGCTTTTTGTTTCAAGCTATCCTCTCTATGAGGAAATCAGCAATGACAACATCTAGCTTAGAGAAAAGACATATCCAACAGGTCTGTAGAGGATAAAGCTTGCCATTAGAAACCTTTGTAGCTTTTATCAATCAGAGGTCTAGACAGTGCTGCAGAGAGCAATTTCCTCTACCTGGTTATGTTTCATATCCGCTGACTGACACATTCTCCATAAATTTTTCTGCTCTCTTTGTGAATCTATTTAAATTTTGGACTGCCCACTGTCCTTTGACAATCAACTCCATAATTTAGCAATATGTTCTATGAAAACACTTTTGGTTTTGGCCTCATAATGTCACTCTCTGTCCCTGTGTTCCTGTGCTGTGATGAGTAAACATTGCCTATTCACCTTTTCCATGCCATAAAAGATTTTATAGACTTCCAAGCTGAAGTGGACTCACTGTTCTCCTATAGAAACTATTCCATATTTTTTATTGTATTGGGCCAAATCCAGCACTTTCTCTTTTATCACTCATGGACCTTAGGACCCATGAAATCTGGATAAATGTAGCACATATGACACAGAAAGAACCTATATCCTATGGGGAACAGATCATTTCGTGAATCTTCACTTGCCCAGAATGGGTTTCCTCCTTCACTGCTTCTTGCACTTCAGCAGTGCCTGTCCCCTGTCATTAATTTGGGTTTTATTTTTTCTTCTATTTTTCTCCAAAGCTAGGTTCTCTCTAATTCTCTAAGTCCCTTTTTACATCTTCCTAGTAAAATATACAACATAACATTTAAAAATATTTGTTCTGTTCAGTGGCTTAGGAAAGGAGATATGCATGAATGGCCTGGCAACTGTAGTAATTATTATGAGACCATCTGTTGGTAAATATATATAGATTCACCCTAGATGATTGACCAGTTGTAAAGAGATACAGATAACCTTTTCAAGCATTAAACAGGGTGACACCAACTGGATAACCAAAGAACTAGCAGACGTATAGCTGCTAGTCAAGAGATGTGATTCCTCATCACCTTGCGTTTCATGAAAATAATTTGCAAGTTGATTTACCCCTTGGAAGCTGAGAGCAAAGATTGCTCTTTTTATTTTCAAATTCTACTTTCCTTGTTTAGGAGCGTTTTGGCCTGCAATGATTATTTATGAGGGCAATGATGCTATTGCCCAGGTCTGAGGGAACTGTTTAGTTTCTTTAGGCAAGAGGCCCGGAGTTTTTAATTTCCACTTGAAGGTTAGTATCATGTTCCAGAAACCATATAGAGAAGAACACTTCATAAATCAATACTTGCATACATGAAAGAATGAGCTGAGTGACAATTTTTAAAAGCCATCACATTGTCTATGAACTCTTCTAAAACAGAAAACTTCTTTTTTTCAGAAGTGAAGACTACAAATATTTCAGTAAAAGAGCAAAATGCTTGAATTTTCATATTGAATTGCCATTAGCATTCCACGTGGTATAAAAGAGCCTAATGGCCTCTTGAACACTCTAGTAATTTGAGTCCATTAGTGTAATAGGCAGGGATTAAAAGCAGAAACAAAGAGATCATTAACCATGAAAGTTAAACACATCTGTTCATATTCAATCATTAAAATGACAAATAGTTCATCACTGAGAAACATAGATCTTAGTATAGGAAGATTCAATATAAAATCAGTCTAATATAATGTTCTGCCAAACTTACATATTGCTCAGAGGAGGAATTTTATAGCAGCTTCCATCTTAGATGCCAAGCAAAAGTCCTAGTACAGTTTCACCTAGTGGATACAGCAAAGGAACCACACAGGTATGCAGTGCTCCCATCATTGCTTTTGAGATGAAACCACAAATTCAAGAGTCCATTACCCTGATGCATCTTCCTACTGTGTTTTAAAAGTAGGGAGAAGCTGATGTCATGTGTGCAATCTCCAAAGTCACAAGCTGTTTGTCCACCACATAAGACATTGATGTGCTTCTGATGTGAGGGAGCCTATTCCACTGTCCTAACCTCTGGGATAAACAGCTCCTAAACTGATCCTTGAGGCTTGGTAGAAACAGTACACCCGAGATTCTGTGAAGCCCCGAACCCTTCACAGGAATGAAGCACCAAATAAATGCTCTTAGTTTTGGTATTCCTTGAGGGTGGTGTACTCAGTGCTTATCCTTTCACCTTGGGACTATATGTAAACTGATGAGGTGGTAGAAAACAATGAATGAAGGTTTTTGTAGAAAAAATGAGTGTTTGTGCTTAATCCCCAAATAGTAATCAAAGCTACTAAAGGGAAAAATAATAAAATGCTTTATCAGGTCCTCTCTAAAGCTTGTCCTTAGTCCTTCTTTTATGCAAGCTTTTGTTGCAGTATGTGCCACAGTAACTTGTACTGAGAGACCAAGAAACATCTGAGCATCACTTCACAGAACCAGCTCTTTTATGGTTTACTGTTTCTCAGTCATTAGCCAGTCTCAGTCCTATGCCTTAGCTGCTCCCTTTTCCCTTCAATCTACTCCCTAGGGCTACTTATAACAGTTTGTTATCGCTCTTCCTCCATCCAAGGTGGATTATCATGTTCTCTCTTAAATTCACATATTTCCTGGCTCTGTCATCTAGGCGGAATCTGTATTTAGCAAGATAAATCCTTTATTAAATAATTACTAATCAACTAATACCTAGAGAAACAATTATTAAATACTAGCAATCGATATTTCTATTTCTTTTCCCTGTAACCTCTGGAGATGAACTCCATCCATGTCCCACTCCTTAGGAGTTTTAGTGAATTTAATCTTTTGTTGTAAATAGAAAAGACCACCAGGCTGGAAGGGATGCATTAATTAAGAATACAAGATTGTAAAGGCTGTTAAAATCCCATGTAAACCACATAGTTTGAGAAGTCTTTAATGTATTTTTAGTCCATGACTGTCCTGGTTTCAGCTGGGATAGAGTTAATTTTCTTCTTGGTAGCCGGTATGGGGCTGTGTTTTAGGTTTAGGATGAGAACAATGTCGATGCTAAGTACCGCTAAATAGTCGCTAAGTAGCGCTTACACTGGTCAAGGACTTTTCAGCTTCCCGTGCTCTGCCCCGTGCACGGGGGGCTGGGAGGGAGCACAGCCAGGGGCGCTGACCCAGACTGGCCAAAGAGTTATTCCATACCATATGACGTCATGCTCAGTATATAAGACGGGGGAAGAAGAAGGAAGGGGGGGACATTCGGCGTTTGTCTTCCCAAGTAACCGTTACGCGTGATGGAGCCTTGCTTTCCTGGGGATGGCCGAACACCCGCCTGCCGATGGGAAGTAGCGAATTAATTCCTTGTTTTGCTTTGTTTGCGTGCGCAGCTTTTGCTTTACCTATTTAACTGTTCTATTTTATTTTACTTCAACTATTAAACTGTTCTTATCTCAACCCATGAGTTCTCTCCCTTTTACCCTTCCAATTCTCTCCCCCATCCCACCGGGGGGAAGTGAGCGAGCAGCTGCGTGGTGCTTAGTTGCTAGCTGGGGTTAAACCACGACAATGACCACATTAGCAAGACACCAACCTTGAGACATAGGCTTAATAAAAGATTCTGGAGTATTCTCTCCTGTATTTCCTTCCCTCACCTTTGCACGCCAGTGATTTTAGGGGGCTCTGTTACAGAAAGGGAAACTCATATTCATTAAAATGAGTCTGAACACCAGATGTATTTATTCTAATTTCAGTTCTGAAGTGCTTTTCCCTTTGCATCAAGTGCTTTGCAAATGTTAAAGGGTGCGATAGAAATAAAAACTGTTTATTGTACTTAGCTTAAAGCAGTCACTCCTCGATTCCTAACATCTGACCAGCTGTACCTCTCAAGCCTGAGTGCATGAAATACAGCTCATCGCTCAGCTGGGCAACAAGTTCAAAACTGGAGACCTTCTGCCATTGTGCTCATGGGTGAACCTGGTCATTCATAATATGGGGATTCATCTGTCCACAGTGGAGAAAAATCTACACTTCTAAAGTGACGCCTCTCTATTCATGAAGCAGGTTTCTGAAAAAGCACCTGTTTCTCTCCACGGAATGTATAGGGAGCTCACAGTCACTCCCTGAGGTGTAGGCATCTGAAGCTTTGTTTCCAGGTGAGTGGTGAGAGTTATCATGACTTCCCTTCCTCAAGCAGCAGCTCTTCTTTGGAAAGAGGGAATTGCCTGGCATTGGTTTGCATGTTGATTAAAGATGCTAAGAGAGGAGTATTATCCATGTTAAACAGCCTAGTCATTCTGTTAGCTGATGAAATGAGAGATGAGGATTGGAAAATGCTATTAAAAGGGTAGATGTATCTCCATTGTAAAACACTTATTGTGACTGCAGCCACCTGCAGTTTGTTAGACAAACAAGGGGAACTTCAACCTTTACAAAGCTCACTATGACTTCAGGGAACAGCAGCCCCTTGTTTGTTTTTCTCATCACTCTTCTGTCTATCTCTGGTCACCCTTGCTCCCAGATGCACTTTTCTACATGGAATCTCTTGTTCCTGGAAACAAAAAGCATCTGAAATCTTATTAGATTATGCTTACATGAATTTTCCAGTCCAGTAATGCATATCTAAGTATCTTGGGTAATTCAGCTAAGTATCCATACTACAATCTAAATTAAAACAAATCTAAAATTGTTTTGGAGAGTTATCTATCATTATACAGATATGTAACTGAATGAAATAACATGAATGAAATAACTGTTTCTATATTATATTCCTGCTCTTTTTAGCCTCAGGCAACTCTGTAGTATTGTGCTGTAGGCTGAAAGGACCACATCTGTATTCCTGTCTATCATCTCTCTTTAAAGAATGTTGATGTCAGAAAAAGGCAATCAGCTGAAACCACAGCACATGTACCTCTTCTGGGAGCTGGTTTACCTATTCCTGTTTTTTTTCCTTTAAAATGTAAATCCACCAGGTCCCCTCCCAAAAATGAGGAAGGCACTTTTTATGATTTGTGATTTTAAAAGACCTGTCCCTTTATAAACAAAACTATACGGTGATATGGAGGATGGGCTCAAGAGGATCTTGTGGTGTAGTCCCAGTTATCCTTGACATCTCTCAAAATGGCCTCTCTCAAGCTAGTCAAATGCTAGCTTGAAAACAACGGTATAGGTGCTCCTACTGCTCTGCTTGAAGGTAATTCCAGAATTTAACTGCACTGCTGATTAGAAATCTCTCTCTCATTTCCACCCTGGGCATATTTATGACCAGATATTTTTTATGCCAGTCCTGCTTTTTAACTTAAGGAACTCTTTTCCTTCTTTTCTACATGTACTTCCCAGTGTATTTAAAGACCATATCACATTTTGCCAAGCTGCTTAATCCATGTTCTTTCTATCTCCTCGCATCAAGAAGTTTTCTCCACTCTTTGTCACAGTGTACTTTTTCTGCACTTGTTCAAATGTGAATTCAGCTTTCAGGGAAGGAGCTGAGAAATATTTACATAGTATTCCAGATGCAGTCTCACCAATGGTGTTGAGCCTTCCCCAGATTACTTTTACTCTCCAGATGTTGGTCTGCAATTACCCCACAGTCAAATAGTATACCAGGTCTTTATCTTCCTCAGTCACTTCCAAACCATGACCTAATGGTTGATTTTCTTGTTATTAATCCTCGGATACCTGTCGTTGAATTTCATTTTTCTGGGATCCCCTTCTGTCATTTCTGCAATCATAGGAGTTGTTTACTCCTTTAGTCATTTGATATCTCAGTCTTCCTTTTGTGTTTATGATACTACAAATTTCATTCACACACTTCTTGGTTTTAAGCCAAGATCATCAATGAAAGTATTTAAAAGATTTGTCCAAAGATTAATCCTTGAGAAAGACCAACAGTGACTTTCCTTACTTCCCTTCAATCTGGAATTTCCTTTTCTGACACCATTGTCTGCCGTCTCCCTTCAGTCAAGTTCTTACACTTCTACATTTCTCCTATTAATTCCTTCCTCCTCCAAATTTATAATTTCCTAGGTACCAACATAGTGGATATTTTACTAGAATCTAGATGTTAGAATATTAAAAATATGAAATTTCCCAGTGTTTCTTCTCTAGAAAAGTGATCTCCTTATCAAAGAAAGTTTGTTGGTCTGCCCCTGTCTGTATTTGGTGGGTTAGTGCTTCCTTCTAGAGAGCTCAAATCAGGTGGCATGATCAAGCTGGAAGAATTGTCTCTTAACGTTGTTGGAAAAACCTGTGCATGTGGATGGATGTGCACATACCATAATAATGAAAGGAATGATACTTCTGTAGGTGTTTGTCTAGCTGAATTCCAGCTGAATACGTTCAGTGTTGACTCTATTTAGCTGTATTGTCAATTGAGCAGTATCCTGTCTGAAGATTTTAAAAGGTGTTCTCTTACTTGCTTGAATTGACACAAGGAAATCAAGATAAATGATGGAAAATTAAAATGTCAGTGACATGTATGAAGACTTAAGCAAGCAAATTGGAAGGCTGTGGCATCTGTAATAATTCCGCTGCAGAAAAAAAAAAATTTTAGAATTTAAGTCCTTTTAAGTCATGTTGTACTTCATCCCTCCTCAGACAGTAATTTATCTTAGGAGACATCTTTCAGATAACAGTGCTTTCTTTTACTGTAGAAACAGCATCTTCCCAGACCATTTGTTCCAAATTTGGCCTTAATTTCTCTAACTCAAGGATAGAGAAAGTGTGTCCTTGGAAATCATTATTCTTTATCCATTTATCATCATGCGAATACTCTTCACAATAAAACAAAATGGATAATTTAAATGCAGTCTGCTTAAATAGGACATTGTGTTTCTCTCCAGATGAACACTACATTGCAATAACATGAGCAATAAAACTATAATTTCTAACTAATTCCTAAATGTCAACTATCCTTTGGAAAAGTAATGAGAAATTTAATTGTTCAAGGCCAACTTGGAGAAGACTTAAGGAAAAAAATGTCTCTCTGGTCTGTAAGATCTGAATTTTATTAAAATCAATTATTTAATATATTAAAATACTTAAAAATAATTTGGCATATGGCAAAATAGCTGAGTTTTACTCAGAGGTTTGAAAGAAACTATTCTGCCTAGTTCTGAAACTACTCAAAAAATACAAAATTCAAGAAAGGAACATAATCTTTTACAACATTCATTTTAGATATCTTGCTCATTTGCCTTTTGGCTCAGTTTTCTGTCTTCCTTCCATACCCAGATTTCTTCCCAGCACTCTAATACGCAAGAACAGAGGCCTCCCTAGTTTTACAATGCCAGCATGAATGAGCTAATTCATGACATCACACGGTAATGTATGAGCAGAGCTGGAAACAGAGCCTCAGTAGTGTCACTGGGACTTTTACGATATAAATTTTCTTAAAGGCAAGTAATTTAATTGTCTAAAAGACTAGCAAATGCTCGAAGAGTGGGATATGCAAACCTCAACTACAACTCAGACCTACTTGGCTTGTGAGCTTTGCCCTTTGTATCAGTTCAACTATAACCAATTCTTATTCTAATAGGAGTGTGCAAGTTTTTGTCTAATATCTCATATCTGTGCTAAAGTCCTCCAGCTTCTAATGAATACGCTCAGCTACTTGAAATTCTATGGTGATAAAAGAGAGTGCACCTTTTCCACTCAAGTACCCTTTTCCCTGTAACAAGATATGAAAAAATCCTCTTGACCTATACAAAGAAAATTGGGCCAGTAAATGTTAAACAGAAGCATATTGAAAGTTCATGAGGAAGTAGGCATCCTTCAATTGTTAGAAATTATTACTCTGAAACTTCTATGAAGTTTATAATATATGTGACGGATAAAAATAAGATAAATGATTGGCATATGCGTTTATTACTTTTTTTTCCTATTTCATCCTTCTCCCTAAGCCCATGTGAATTTAGGAGCACGGCACTGGTTTTTGTACAAGTCATAAAAGAACACAGACATTATGTAAATAGTTTCAGTGGAGAAATGAAGTGGAAAAACTCATTTTACAATAGAAAGAATAAGCGGTATTACTTACCATTCAATGGGGCTGAAAACCACTGAGCTTTAGAGATGTCTGATCATTTCCCTAAGCTTTTAGGTACGATAAGGAGCAATGAATTTTAGCCAGTCCCTTCCTGGACACAGCATCCCACCTCAAAGAAAGGGAAAGCAGAGGGGAAAAGTTGGATCCAACTCCTGATCTCTGTAACACATGTAAAACCAAAGAAAACCATCCACCTCAGTGGAAGTTTTCTAGATTTACACCAGAGTAATTAGCATAGCATAGCATAGCATAGAACAGAGCAGAGCAGAGCAGAGCAGAGCAGAGTAGAATAGCATAGCATAGCATAGCATAGCATAGCATAGCAGAGAATAGAATAGAATAGAATAGAATAGAATAGAATAGAATAGAATAGAATAGAATAGAATAGAATAGACTAGACTATTTCAGTTGGAAGGGACCTACAACAACCATCTGGTCCAACTGCCTGACCACTCCAGGGCTGACCAAAAGTTAAAGCATGTTGTTAAGGGCAATGTCCAAATGCCTCTTAAACACTGACAGGCTTGGGGCATCGACCACCTCTCTAGGAAGCCTGTTCCAGTGTTTGACCACCCTCTCAGTAAAGAAATGCTTCCTAATGTCCGGTCTAAACCTCCCCTGGAACAGCTTTGAACCATTCCCATCATCCTGTCACTGGCTACCAGGGAGAAGAGCTCAGCACCTCGCTCTCCACTTCCCCTCCTCAGGAAGCTGTAATTGGGAACAGAGCCCTGATTCCAGTACTATTTTAAGTTTTTGTGTGCTAACTGCTGAGTTCTTTATGAAGTTCTTGTACAAATTCGTACTGACTTTAAAAAAGGACTCTGTTTCAATTTAAGAATTTAAGAGCTTTTCTTTTTTTCCTTCCGAATGTCAACATTTGTAGGAATTATCAATAAACTATGAAAGATTTGCAAACATTTAAATTGTCTCAAGATCTGGGAGGGCCCTTGCAAGTCATCTGGGGTGATTTTCATTTACAATAATGGATTTTGGACTAGGTCTGAGTGGAAATACTGGTGGAATTTATTACTGACAGTGCAATTGTTGAAAAACACAGGTGTGAATGAGCAGCTAGTACCACAGTAGTTCTGCTCTACTCCCATCGAAACTACAGGGAAGTTGAAGAACCTTAGCTAGGGTGCAAAGCTGGCTTGAGGTGCTGGCAGAGGCACCAGCACCAGCTATAACATCAGTGTCTCGTGGCCACTTCTGACTTCAGTTCAAATAGGATTCAATCAGCTGCAGCTGGAGATTTCTATTCTGTGATTCTGCAACCTTGAAACCTGCCACCCACTTCAGTGACAATGTAAGTGATATGAAAGGAAACTTTGACTTATTTTCCATTTTTAAAAGCAGCTGTAGTAAACTGGCCTTGAACCAATTATATCTGACTCCAAGCTCATCAGCTTAACCACAATGAAAATAATACCAAGCCATCATTTAGGGGAACATGATCTCATGGGAAGTTATCTTGGAGAGCACTCCAAGGTGCAATTTAATGTATTTATGCATAGGAAACGTTGGAACAGTTTAAAAAAAGAAAAAGGTGAATGATCAGAAACAAGAGAAAATCCTAACAAAAAGAATACTGAAGGCAGCACAACAGAGACTGAAGAACAGTTTGATCTTCAGGGACTGCTTCTGTCTCAGTTTCACTACTCTAGTCATTTTAATAAGATTTACGAAATATTATTACAAAAACTTTAGAAAGACTCCAAATATGTTGCAGTTACTTAATGTCCTATGGAAGGAAGTTAGCGATAACAAACACAAGAATACTAATGTGGCCAATTGTCCCTTTTATACAACTTTGTTGTAGTAACACTGACATTTAATTGGATTTTTATGCAATATTAACGGGGAAATATGTACATTAAAAATGTAATCTGAAAGATTTCTTCATGCAGAAGATAGTTACATCACTTTTAACATAATCTAGGATTGCAGTTACTATGATTCAATAATTTAGTCTCTATTCATTTTACTCATTGTACTGGGATTTTCTTAACCTTTTTCAATTAGTATTAAAGACACTCAGTAGGAAAATTCATTCCACACAGGTAAAAATATTCTCATATGGCAGAGTGATTATTTTTATTATGTTTCTACTTTTAAGGTGCAATTATGTTGCACATTATTTTGCATGTAGAAAGAATTTTAAAAGCAAGTACTTATAATTATTCCATAAACCAATGTTACAGTTACCTCGCTCAAAAAACAGACATTATCAAAGCTGGAGGGAGGAAAGGGGCAGAGAGAAGGAAAAAATGATGGAAGGAAGGACATAAATTGGAAGGACATAAAAGTTGAAGCAGAAGCCATTTCTGTCATCTTCATTTGCAATGAAGGATTGCTAGCATCATTAAAAGCCCTATCTGAAATCACTACTATCTTGAAGGCTGGATTGTTGGGCTGGGGCCAACTGTATGAGGTTCAACAAGGCCAAGTGCCGGGTCCTGCACTTCGGTCACAACAACCCCAGGCAACGCTACCAGCTTGGGGAGGAGTGGCTGGAAAGCAGCCTGGCGGAAAAGGACCTGGGGGTGATGGTTGACAGCCGCCTAAACATGAGCCAGCAGTGTGCCCAGGTGGCCAAGAGGGCCAATGGCATCCTGGCTTGTATCAGGAATAGTGTGGCCAGCAGGACCAGGGAGGTGATAGTGCCCCTGTATTCGGCACTGGTGAGGCGGCACCTCGAATACTGTGTCCAGTTTTGGGCCCCTCACTTCAAGAAGGACATTGAGGTGCTGGAGCGTGTCCAGAGAAGGGCAACGAGGTTGGTGAAGGGTCTAGAGCACAAGTCTTATGAGGAGCGGCTGAGGGAGCTGGGGTTGTTTAGTTTGGAGAAGAGGAGGCTGAGGGGAGACCTTATTGCTCTCTACAACTACCTGAAAGGAGGTTGTAGCGAGGTGGGGGTCGGTCTCTTCACCCCAGTAACAAGCGATAGGATGAGAGGAAATGGCCTCAAGCTGCGCCAGGGTAAGTTTAGGTTGGATATTAGGAAAAACTTCTTTACTGAAAGAGTAGTCAGGCACTGGAACAGGCTGCCCAGGGAAGTGGTTGAGTCCCCATCCCTGGAGGTATTTAAAAGACGGGTAGATGCAGTACTTGAGGACATGGTTTAGTGGTGGACTTGGCAGTGCTAGGTTAACGGTTGGACCTGATGATCCTAAGGGTCTTTTCCAACCTTAACAATTCTATGATTCTATGATTCTATGAATTGCACAAACAAAAACAACCCTTGAATTAAGAATTAAGGAAAATAAAGAATAAAATAAGAAAAGTCACCTGAAGAGGTCTTGAAGAATATGTTACAGTACAGATCATTCCATATGATATATCTTTTCACTGATAACTTCTCAAAAAGCATTTAGTTTTTATTTACATTCAGTCTCTATTCTTTCTCACACAAACATAATCATTTGTTGTTACAGGGTTGATTTCTAGTGGCAGAACTAAGGACCAACATGGCCAGTTGCTGTTAGGAAGAAAAAGTGCCTATTTTGAATTTAAAATTAAAAAATGAAATGAAGTTGCAAAATAATTAGCATATAGTAAAAATGAATGTCAGACAGACCTGCTCCACTAACCTTGCAGGGTCGCTTTAATTATGCTGGAAAATTTTAATATGCTTCATTCACAGGAGAGGAAGGGAATTTGGATATTAGTTCTCCTGACCTACATTTGCACTCAGTTTGCTTAGCAGAAAGGAGTCAGGGAGGTGGGACTAATAATAAGGAAGGGTTATCAGGATATGAATTACTGAATAAAACACAAGATGTTCAGCTTCTCAAACGTGATTGAGAACTTTTCTGAATTACCCAGGAAATTAGGAAATAATCATAGTAATCATACCAGCACTTGTAACACACTCTAGAGATTTTAGACAGTGTGGAGGTTGAAAATAGGATTTAGTAACACAAAAATGATGAAGGGGCAAGTTCATGTTTGTACTGATTTCTCTTGTTCATATGGCCCAATGACTTCAGCAGCGTTATTTTGAGATGTTTTTCCCTTCTGTGCCTGTTACAAAAGTCAGGGAAAGCAGAATGTAAAAAGCAAATTTTTTAGATGTTATTTTTTTCATCCCTGATCTTAAAGACCACATCTAGTGGTCTTTAAGACCACTCATGTTGTGAACCTTTTCTTCACACTAGTAATGGATTGTGCCCGTGGGCAGTCTGATTCATGTCAGATTTGCATAACTCATCCAAACACAGAAATGGCTTACCATTACCAGAAGGGGACACATGACCTGGCCCATGGAAAATCCTAGAATTTCTGAAACCTAATGCTATATGTAAAATGAATGTAGTTAATTTTTTTCTTTAGTAATGGATCATTCTAACATGCTGGAGGTCAGAAGTCTCCTTTTGTTCAAATAAGTAAAAATTCATATTCGTTTATCTGTCACCCAAAGATCCTTTGCCTCTTAGAAGGAGTAAAAATAGAACTGATGAAACACAACATAACTCGAATAATTATGCATCAGAGTTGCGACCTAGCAAGGAAAGAAAAGGATGTTCTTGATTTTAAGTCTCCCAGGAGTTTTTGTGGTGTCAAATCAACAAATCACTTTTAGTAATCCAGCACTAATGTGTATCTACATGGAAATTATACTTACACAAATTAGATTTGAATATGAAGATTCCCTCATACCACCTTGGAAGTGTAAAAGGGTTTAACTGTGCTGTACCTCTATGTTAAAACCTCTTAGTAATTCCAGTAATAGGTGAAATGGCTTCAGTACAAATGAGAGTTATACCTTTCATTGGGAAGCTGCACTCTGCAGCCAGTTCTGTGAGGAGCTGAGCACCTCTTGAAAGCAGTAAGAATTGAACATACCCAACATTTTACAGGATTGGATTTTATCTTGAGTGAAAACTAGTAGGTTTACACAAATTCTGCAGATGACTCAGTGATGCCCAGAGATAATCAGGTATGCGAAGATTAAAATACTCAGAGCTATCTTCAAATTCTGTTCCTTGGGGATGGTGTCTAATATATGTTAAATCCAATCAGTGCCTTTTAGCTTTCTTCCCTGTCACAGAGTTTCAGTTTACTAATTAGAAATGTTCAGCTGCAATTCCTTTACATCACTTTCTCACAGGGTAGAATTCAGCACCCTCTGAGAATTTAAAAAGGTTATACCACCATTTGTCAAGGTCACAGCAAGAAAGGTTTTTCATTAATTTTAGATTGGCAAAGAATAAGATATATTGTAACTGCTGCATTTAAGCCATTCACTGCACCAGTTCTCTCTCAACTTCACAGACAGCCAATTAGGGACTTTATTTAAAATGTATGAATTGCACGACTGTCATTAAAGCTATGATTCTGAAGAGTTCATTTGCTTTTTTAATGGAAGTATTACAGAAATGCAATCATTTTTCAGGACAATGACCCTATCATTCAACATTTGGTAAATAAAAATGGCTCCCTATAGATCTGACCACAGGTGGAGCCTCCATTAAAATTAGTGCTGGGAGAGCCCAGTTCTGCAAGGCGCTAACTGGCCACGGTGCCAATGCTGACCATCTGCCTCCTCAGGTTGATAGAAAGACCTGGAAAATTCCCCAGAATGTGGTGCTTCTGTGGTAGTAAAAAAACAAAAACACAATCAAATGCTCTTAATTTGTGAAAACTGCACAGAGACATCTCCAAGGCATTTTGCTGGTTAGTGCAGCAAAACTGTGACTCAGTTTCAACCAAGCCACAGCCAGAGCAATGAGTAGACCCCTGGACTCACCCAAACATGGTTTCAGCATTCTCCAGCATCCTGTGAGCTTGCTTGAATGAATGTCCTTCTCATGACAAACAGCCACACTTTGCATGATCTTCCTTTTTGACATTTATTGAAAATTAAAGGCATTGTTTTAGATGGATTTGGTTTGTTCCTTTCTTTTTTGTGAGACTTGACTCAAAAGAATACATCTCCTCTGTTTCAAAGCAACACATTTACTGCAAAGTATTAGAATCTGGGTGGCCTGAGACTGCATTTTGCAGCATCTTTTTCATGGTTTTGTTTCATCAGCAAGTACATCTCTCAGGTGGGACTACTCCTGCAGACTGTAAGAGTACAAGAAGTTTCTCTTCCTAAGGATTGCATGACTTTGCACTGGAGATACAATTTCCTGTCCTGATTTTGCCAAGAGAGATTTGCTTTTTCATGTGATAATGTGCTGGCCCAAAAGCTTTCCTTGGGACACACAGAATCATCCATCATCTTATTTCTTTATTGAAAATATTTTGGCTTATGGCTTTGTTTTCTTTTTGAGAACAAAAAAAAAAATCATTGTCCCACTTGTACTATTAGCCATATATTAATCATACTACATGCATGTCTCGCTCCCATCACATAGTAAATGTGTTTTTCCTGATTCCCCAAAACAGGTGTGTAAATGAGAAGCTTTCTTACCACCTCAACTTTCTCTTCTTTTCTGGTCATTAGAACCACAAGAAGATGAGACATTCAAAACACAAAATACAGCATGGGAAAGATTAGCTATTTCTTTCTCCCTCTGTTTCAGATTATTTTTTCCAACTCAAGCAGTATAGACAATACAGTTGGTCAAAAATCTTGTGTGAACAAAAGTTGCCACAAATGTGTCAACTGAAAATTTTTTATTGTAATGCACTATTGTGCCTCTTTGACTATTTGATATATCAAAGGGTGCATTTCCAGGACATTTTGGCCCTTTTGGGTTAGCATCTGAAACTGCTTACAGCCCCTTTCTTCAAAGGAGCTATGTTTAATCAGGTTTCTGATTTTCCAGGTCTATGTTCATCAGTCTACATCCAAACTCAACATTGAGTAAAAGCTCAGATGTGCCAGCATGTACCACTGGCTATATCACGTCTTGCGTCACTTCTCAGTGATGGTGATGCTCAGAGGGCAAAGGGACCTGTGCAAGCTTCAGACTGGTCCCTGACCAGAACAAGCAGGTGACAGGGATTGCAGAGGTTTGCTAGTATCTCCCTTCAGCCAGCTTCAGCACAGCTGAGGCAATCCAGTAGCAGCCAGTAACAGACTGGTGTGAACAGGGGTTAAGTCATGCCCAACCAACCTCGTAACCTTCTGTGATGAAATGACTGGCTTGCTAGATAAGGGGAGAGCAGTGGACATTGTCTATCTGGACTTCAGTGTTTACTGAAAACAAGCCAGTAAACACTGAAGTCCAAACAGAAAATGGATGCTGTCTGTTGTAAGATCCTCACAGGCAAGCTGATGAAGTATGGGCTGGAGAAGCAGACAGGTTCATTGAAAACAGGCAGGCCCGGAGGTTGGTGACATGTGGCACAAAGTCTAGTTGGAGGCCAGTAACTAGCAGTGTACCCCAGGGATCAATACTGGGTCCAATCCTGTTCAACATCTTCAAGACAACAAGACAAGATGACCTCCAGAGGTCCCTTCCAATTTCAGCTATTCTGTAAACAGTATGGGATCCCAGTGGGACTCAGGCTCCAGCAGGAAAGGGAATCCTACAGTGCTTTAAAGCACAGCAAAAGCTTTCAGATGTGGGACTAAATTACCAATATAAAAATTTAACGTAAGTAGAAAACCAAGAAACTCTTCATTCACTATTATGTGCTCTATCAAGAACACCATTTGCTCCTCAGAAGACATACAAATTCACAAGAATATGGTTGTTTTTTTTTTTTTTTTAACAGGCATTCTTGGTTGAAGAAAAGTTTGAAATCTCTAAGTATTCTAAAACTGAAAAGTCAGAACCATACAATGAAAAAAATATTTTTTTTTAATCTCATAACTTTAGGCTGTGATGGAAGGACATACTCAAGGTTTTGAACATTTGAGTTAACAATACTGATATAGGATGTCTTTTTCTGACAAGCTTCAGTGCACCTAACAAAATCTCCCCTCATAGTCCCCTGTCTGCACCATAATACAATTAAACTGATAATCATGATTATAATTGTCAGATATTCTGAAACAAATGATACCTAAAGCACTTCATGGAATGCGTAGCATGAAAATTAAGATGATTTTAATAATTTCTGTATCTCAGAGCCTTGTGGACTAAAACTTTTCTAAAAGAAGGTGAAACTACAGGAGAGTTCTCCTAGGTGCAACCTTGGTGAAGACAGTACCAATGCCCTTTCCCACCAACCTCCTGACAACCCTGGCAGAGGCGAGAGAAGGCTGAATCAGAGAGACAGCAGCACTGAGAAAAGCAGCTAAGAGAGCTCCCAGGGGAGAGGCTGTGAGAAGGAGGCAACAGGACCCAGAAGTGGTCACGGATGGAAAGGTGACGCTGCTGTGTGGGGCAGTGACTCCATGCCCTCGGTCCTGAAGACAACAGAAGGGGGAGCTAGCTTTTACAGGGAAGGGAGGATATTTTACCCTTTGCCCAGGATTAGGCTAATTATGCATGCTGCTGACCATGGCCCTGCCTGCCTTTTGCCAGGAGGGACGTCTGTTTCTAGAGTAAGTAAGTGCAAAGAAGTGTGCCTCAGAGACTAAGTTCCTCTTCAGTAGAGGAACTCTTATTTTTGGCCAGTGCCTTTGACCATGAAATCTCACTCATGCTACTCAAACCACAACCTGTTTTGAATAGCTTTTAGAAACACTCCGATTTAAGGTGAACTCCACTGAAAGGAAGTCTCGTTTCGGTTTTCCTAAACATAATTAATCACTTGATTAGGCTACTCTTGTAAAAGCAATGGTGGTAAAGTAAAATAAATATACATGTAACTTTTCTTCCGGGATATGAGTGACATGAGCAAGGTCAGGGTCAGATTGAAGGGGATTGCTAATAACGTGCCAAGTGTAGCGTCTCTCTGGAAGGTTGTGTAAATTAAACTAACCAAAATATTTTTTCCCTTTCTCAAACATGAATCAACTGGCTTTACAAATAGTATTTTATGCATGAAAGGTGAGTTAGAAAAATAGGGCAACCTTAACAGTTAATTTTAAAGATGAATGGAATAGAGCAGAGCAGAGCAGAAGAGTGGAAGAGCAGAAGAGCAGAAGAGCAGAGCAGAGAAGAGAAGAGAGGAGAATATTTTCAGTTGGAAGGGACCTACAGTGACCAGCTAGTTCAACTGCCTGACCAATTCAGGGCCGATCAAAAGTTAAAGCATGTTGTTAAGGGCATTGTCCAAATGCCTCTTAAACACTGACAGGCCTGGGGCATGAATCACCTCTCTAGGAAGCCTCTTCCAGTGTTTGACCACCCTCTTGGTAAACAAATGCTTCCTAATGTCCAGTCTAAACCTCCCCTGGCACAGCTTTGAACCATTCCCATGTGTCCTATCACTGGCTACCAGGGAGAAGAGCTCAGCACCTCGCTCTCCACTTCCCCTCCCAGGAAGCTGTAGAGAGCAATGAGGTCACCCCTCAGCCTCCTTTTCTCCAAACTACACAAACCCAAATCCTTAGCTGCTCCTCGTAGGACATTCCTTCCAGCCCTTTCACCAGCTTTGTTGCCCTCCTCTGAATGCACTCAAGGACCCGCTATACAAAAAATAGATGTGGAGAGGCTGGAGAGGGTCCAGAGAAGGGCCACAAAGATGATCAAGGACAGGGAAGCCTGCCATATGAGGAAAGGCTTAGAGAGCTGGGTCTGTTCAGCCTTGAGAAAAGAAGGTTTATGGGAGACCTTCTCACCATGTCCAGTATTTAAAGGGTGGCTACAAAGAAGATGGAGACTCCCATTTTACAAGAAGTCACATGGAAAAGATGAGAGATAATGGGTACAAGTTACCCCTGGCAACATTCCAGTTGGACAGAAGAGGAAAATTTTTCACAATGAGAACAATCAGTCACTGGAATAATCTCCCCAGGGAAGTGGTGTATTCCCCAACATTGGACACTTTTAAGATTCAGCTGAACAAGGTGCTGAGCCATCTTGTCTAGATTGTGCTCTTGCCAAGAAAGGTTGCACCAGATGATCCTTGAGGTCCCTTCCAACCTGGTATTCTATGACTCTATGGCCTTAACATCCTTCTTAACTTGTGGAGCCCAGAACTGCACACAGTACTCAAGGTGAGGCTGCACCAACGCTGAATACAGCGGGACAGTCACATCTTTTGACCGGCTGGTGATGCTGTGTTTGATGCACCCCAGGATGCGGTTTGCCCTCTTGGCTGCCAGGGCACACTGCTGGCTCCTGTTGAGCCTGCTGCCGACCAGCACCCTCAGATCCCTTTCTGCAGGGCTGCTCTCCAGCCACTCCCCTCCCAATTTATACTTGTGCCTGGCATTACTCTGTCCTAGGTGCAGGATCTGGCATTTGGACTTGTTAAATTTCATTCCATTAACCATAGCCCAAGACAGAGCTGTAAGAATCACATAGTCATGCCCTCTGCTCACAGGCAAGTTGGATGCCTCCACCCTGCAATCACACCCAAAGGCCAGCTTGGGACTGCCACACCCGGCCATGTAGCAAGGATCATTTCTCCTGTGTCTAACCATTACTTATTCTGTGTCTAACCACTGCAGCTACGTTGACTGTTCCTGTGATTTCAGTGCTTGGCAAGCATGCTATATCACTGAGGACTTGTGCAGGTCTTGCATAAAGAAGACCCTTAAACAGCTTCACTTCCTTTAAAGATGACAGATGACCCTTGGTTTTAGTTGCAGGCTATAGTTTTTGGACCCAAGTGGTGGTGGCTGTCACCTTAGAATAGGTGATCACTTATTCCAGATTCATTTAAGCTAAGGTAGCTGCTCTGAATTTCCATGTACTATTGCATTAAGAAACTTTTCTGCACTTATTTTATGTTTCCTTTAACAGAAATGTCTCTCAGGTAACAAAACAATATACTGAAAATGTTTTACATCTAGCAGACATTCGTTTCATTTGCCCTCCATTCTCTCATTTTTTCTGGGCTGTCCAGCCATCCATGAACAAAGTGGAAATGTTTCACTCTTGCTTTAAGCCCTAGCAACCACACTGAGGTAAAAATCTGAAAAGCAGTAACAAAAACGAGCAAGCCTGTAAGGAATCAAGGCTTATGCAATTTCTGAGTAATCCTGTTTCCTTAAGACTCCTAAATGACATGCACTTTCACAGGTTCCCTCTGTTGTTCAGCTAACGGAGACAATGTGACTCCATACTGTGAGTTAAATAATACTGCTCTAGCTGGCCAAAGGTACCTCTTCATTCCACCTCAAAAAAAAATGAGCAGAAAGAGGCAACTCCCTTTCCTTTTGGTCAAATCAAAGTACCTGATGGAAGTTATTATTTTTTACCTATTAAATTTTCAGAAATAACGTTGACAAAGAAAGTTAACTAAAACTGGGGAAAAAACAACCCTCAGAGAAGTACATTTCTGCTCTACGCTACTTTGCTGTGAATCATGAATAACACTACTTGAGTAAATGGTATCATTTAGTTAAAAATTAGGCCAGTGTAAATAAAGGCAAGTCCTAATGATACTGATTTACAGCAGAATCAGTACCCAGTTATTTCAATCCACTACAGTGACACATCTTTGAAGCTCAAATAGGTCCAGTGAACTGAATAATATTCTATTCTCATCTATGAGAATGCAGATACTGTTTCTGCTTCCTATCAAGACTTGAAGGAAACAAGTATTTGACTTTAGTTGTTGTGTATGAAAAATTGCATAATGAATTTCTGAGTCTTCTAGGTGGAAGAAGTTATCTCCTCTACTGCCTGTTTTAAAGTTTTTGCCAAATATGGATGGCTCTGGGCATAGATAACAAATTCTTATGCTACCAACACGTATTAAGGGTTACTCCCTTTGCATGTAAAAATATTTCTGTGTAAGTTTCCAAACCATCTCTATCTATGAGAAAGTATTAAGTAAGAAGTTAAATACCTAATTTATTTGGAAGTATTTTAGTTTTGAGAGCTGCTTCTGCTGATTTACTCTTTGCCATTGGTTACATCTTTTTAGAATTAAAATTATATGTTTAAACACTATACCTATTATACATTTTATATATACACACAAAAAAACCTTTAATTTTGCAGAATACATTCATTTCTCATGCTCAGTACATCAAAAACATACCTCTCAACCTGCTGGCACACCCTTCTTATCTCAGACTGTTTATTGCTCAGGTAGAGCAAAAGAGAGACAACAGTATGGACGACTATTCCTTAAATCCATATACATTCCTTTTACCTATTGTTAGCTTATTAGGAGCACTGTGGATTTTGTAATAACCGATTTTTCCTTACAAACTTTTTATTGCATTTCATTCATTCTACTAAAGAACTGAGATACTCAGCTGAGTATTCTTAAATATTCCTAAGACCATGGTTCTTTCACATGACATTTGAAGTTTTTAGGACCTAAACATTTGGCAAATATTTCCCATAGGCTCATTTTGAAAGATTTTTCATGTGGGAAGCTTAAAATATGTTTTATGCTTACTGGGATTCTGTGGAATCTTAAAAACAAGATTTATAAATGTATGTGATAGTGGAAGATGTTTATGATGTCAATACACTGGAACACATTCTCATAAAAATGTCTTCTGTTTTTATTTTTTCTGTGAGGAAAAAAGAAGAAAATTGTACTTAGAGTACCTTTTTCTTTTCTTTATAAGGGAACAAGCAAAGAAAAGACTCAAATGCTTCTATCTGAGCAAGAAGAGCATATATTCCTAAAAATGTAGATCATACTTTTCTCACCAATGGCAGTATCATTTTTTTCTAACTTATATGTGATTTATGATCATTGCTGCCTGTGCCCAGGAGCAATATGCTATTTAAAAAGATAGTATGTGATTCCATGACAACTAGCAGGTGCCTTATAAAGCCTTTCTTTGCTGAAAATGTGCAAGTGAGTTATTATAATTTAAAATAGGAGAAATGGAGTTCTGGTAGATTTTCCTCAGTGTATGAGGAACCTGCAAATTAAAGTCAAATATTATTTTTATACCTGCCTATAGGATTCACAAAGACCAATTGCAACAGCTGCAATGGAAAGTCAAATAAAACACACCGCCCCACAGGCTGCTGTATAAATATAACAAGTGCAATTTTTTAGCCAAACTGCTTTCTTCTTTTAGATGTTGCTGACTACAGCAGAATCATGAGTCTGTACTGTCCTTTTCCCTTTGTTGACAAGTCAGGGAAGCTTTTTTGAAAAATACAAGAAAACTAACTTGCAGGCACTTTTCCTTGGTTTTCCACTTAGCTATTTCACTTATTTTAAACTGCCTCATTTAATAAACAGTAAACAATCACATAGTATTGTTAGAGATATGAATTTATGTGGTATCTAATTTTCCAATTAGCAGGAAGAACTCAGACAGGCTCTTGTGTTTGCTTGACTCCTGGGATCACTGATACAAATTAATTTCCCTGTTGCCTTTACCCTCTCAGGAACACAAAAAAAACAGTGGTAACATCTTAAATCAATATCTGTTTCAGCTTCTGGAGCACAGGATCTGTTTCCACTTGAACAGCTGAAAAAGTAACCCACAACAAGACTGGATCCTGCAGGTGCAGAAAGCCTCATTTCTATCGATCCCAATGAGAATTTATGATCTTTTGCAACCTGGAGGATCAGATCTGAATATGTTACCATTTTCATTAGCCATAAGAATTTACAGTTTGATCTAGTGCTCCCTGAAGTCAGTGGAAAGAC
This sequence comes from Theristicus caerulescens, assembly GCA_020745775.1. Lineage (NCBI taxonomy): Eukaryota > Metazoa > Chordata > Aves > Pelecaniformes > Threskiornithidae > Theristicus > Theristicus caerulescens. The sequence continues at coordinate 112,137,160 of CM036559.1, read as the reverse complement.
TTTTATTGTATTCAGCTTACCTTGGATGACATCAGGAGCTCATGGTCCAACTTTGCAAGCCAAAAAAAAGTAAAGTGCTCCTGCAGCCCCTTTTGCTCCCCGTGAAGGTTGGTCAAGCTTGGAAAGTAAAAGAGAAAAGACAGAGATTGGCAAGATAGTGCAAATGAGACAAAATTAAAGAAACAGCTACTTTTAACCTCTCAGTTCAACTCTGCAGCACAAAAGAAATTTTATTTTTATCACTGACATGTCGATGTGTTTTTAAAAAGGCTTCATCTGTCTGAAGTTGAACAAACCCCATGATTTTGAGTAGTTCAAAAGTTTCTCAGCAAAAGTCAGAAGGATGGAAGAGCTTGATCTGTTCAGTATATGGATAAGGGCTGTCATAAATGGGAGCGGTTTCTCAGCTCCTGCTCATACCTGATAGGACACCCTCAACACCTTCTAGCAATAACCTGACTTTTCATAAGCTGTATAACACTGATTCTGTGTTTGTTTACTTTGTGACTCTGTATAAATGCCACTACCTTTGGAAATATGGATTGATATTGGGAACATTTCTGTAACTGTGTTTTCAAATCTTTCTGTTAGTGACTTACCTACATCCTGCCAAGAAAGACTCAGTCATCTGGCACAAAATAGCTAAAGTCATTACTGAACACCAGTGTCTCTGTGTAGGAAATACATAGGTTAATCATGGGCAGAGACCCCTCTGCTTTGAATGAGAAATCCATAACGGCTTGTCCTACATGAGTAGAGAAAGCCATTAGAGGTCAGCTCTTCAGTTTGTCTCTCATGAGACACCCAGGAATGTATTGCCTCCTTGTAACAGCAAGAAGCCTTAAATTTAACTCAGACTGAGAGGAGAGGGTCTCAGCTTCAGCACCACTTCCTAAGCACTGTGGTTTTTACTTTGTTTTCAAGGGAAAATTTCTGTGATCCTAGCCTAGCTTTGCTTGTCTGCCTTGCCTCCCAAATAACTTATCTGCCCAACAAACACTGGCCAGTGGCACCCAAACTGGTGAAAGTTGTCCAGTTCCTAAAGCAATCTGCTCCTTACAGGTGCCAAGAAAAAAAGGCAGCCGAGGCGGCCTGTTTAGGGCCTCCACTGATGAAAAGGCTGTGATGGAGGTTTAACCTTGATTAGACATCAGAGGATCCACGTGGAGAGAGCCATTATTAATATTGTCAAGAAGTGAAAAGCTTCATTCATAGAGCTCGCCTGCTTAGACATCAAAGTCAACCAACCTCAAAAGAAATCTGTGGGGAACCAGGCATCCTTAGTTCTCATATTGATCATACTACTTGTTCTGAAAGTTTCTCATCTGAGCTCTGGCAAGGCCTGACCTTGCAGAGGGAACATGATGTACAAACAAGGCAAAGAATTGTGCTTTCTTTCTTATTTTTAAAGTTAACACCAGGTGAATGATGAATAACAAATCATATATTTGGTAAATCATCTTGTTTTCTGCAAATAACTTCTCCCTCCCCCCAAAAAAATACATTTGAGGAAGTGATATTAATTTTTCTAATATAGTCACAAAATCTCTGATTAAGCATTGTTCTGTGGCCTGTTTGTGAAATATTCAATGTCTGCTGTTTGTGAATCAGGATTAAAGCTTTTCAATTGAGCACAAGGTATAATTTTGTTCTTGACTCAAATAGAAAGTGAATACAATATAAGCATGGACCCAGCCAAAACAAATTTTGGAATTCAAATGAATCTTCTAGGCAATTTCTAGGCAATGTATGTCCAGACATAATACCAGGCTAAACAGAGAAAGTGTCTAGACGATACCATCCTTTCTTTTCAAGCTATAGTCTGTCTCAGAAAGTGTCTGTTAGATAACACATTTATTTTCTTTGTGGCATTCCTATGGCTATTACTGAGAATTCTTGCAAAGGGAGTGAGAAGAGAACATGCAATGAAATTACCCATTGCTGTTCTTAAACTATATCAAATAATTAAAAAATGCCATTATCCTTTCGTAAGGTTTGAGATAGAGTTTTCCATCAACTGTTTTTAGGGAGAGGAAGTATTTTCAGAGAAAAAAGCTGTGGCTGGATGAAGGACAAAAGGCAATTCAGGGAACTACCACGTGAAACGTGCACCTCTTTTGCTCAAACTGTACCCAACATTTTGATCCAAAATGCAAATCTCAGAACTACTGATAGCATGGAAAAAATAAATATAAAATACATTGAAAACATTTTTCCATTCGGAAGACTTTTATACATGTTAAATTTGATGAATGATCCAGAGGTAATCTTTACATTGTTTTAAACTACTGACTTCAATAAAAGGTTAAATAAAACTATCTGCAGTTAAAAAAAATTCTTTTAAACTAGTGAAATTCTTTTAAACTAGTGAAATTAAGTGAAATTAATTATGTAAGTAGGGGAAATGACAAAGTTAGCAGATGAAAAGACTACTTAAAGAAGTCATCCAATCTTTGCTGCATTCCTTCTCAAATATTTTCTGTGTTACATTGAAGAAGTAAATTATTTAATTTACTTTCATTTTTTTATTGTGGTCTACCACATTTTGATAGGCAATATTTAATTTTTCAACTTTAGTGGTGAACTATGTGTTTCATTTTTTTATTCAATTTTCAAACTATGCTTCCAAGTAATTTAGGAAGCATTACTCCTACATTAGCATCAGTAGCATTACTACTACACACACCCAACACTTATTTGCATTTTTCTTGTTTCTTATATACTGATATTGCTTTCTCCATATCACTTTCTGATGCATATTTCACTTTTCCCTCTTATTTAGCAATTCATATTCTTCTTCCATTCCCTCCCCCTGAAAAGATGTAATTTTGTCCTTTATCTTTCTTACGATGTTATGCATTTTTTTCCTTTTTGTTTAAAATTCTTCCTATTACTTGGAGTTCAACTTGCTTTCATTTTCTGTTACTTTCTTAGAACCTTCTGCTTTCCTCAGCATCCTCCTCCTCTCTTCACCAGTCTTCCTTACTGGGGTGGGGAGGGACTCACAAAATGGTTCATACTCTGTGTAAGAGAAATACATCAGAGACAAGTGTTCATGTAAACACCTGCCTAGGTTCAAAACCTGCCTAGGGATCCCTCTCCTCAGCACATACATGGATTAAGCTACCTTCTTATGTGAACCAACTGTTGTCCTGTAGGCTGTGCCATCATTTAGACCACACAGAGCCTCCTTGAAGGACTTTTATTCTCTCTTGCAAGTCTTGTGTTGGGCAGCACCCTGGGCTTGGTTCCTGCTCCCTTTGCCCAGGGACAGCTTCCCACCATGCCACCTCCAGCCAGCTGTGGGCTGGGACGATACTGTCAGCTCTGCCCCTGGGAAGCCAAGGGGCTTTTCAGATCCCATTACATGGGCACGAGGTCTTCACCGCTGGGTTTGTTAGGCATGGTGAAATGGGGGAATGAGGCTCTGCTGGCTGCAACTTCATCCGCTATGTTGGTGTAACATGGAGCAAAATAACTCCTGCTCCATTATGGTTTTTTTTTCCATTGTTTTCACTGTAATCTGGAATGCTTGAAGAAGAGATCAGAAATTGCATTCTAAAAGACAAGCTAGTCATGGGGCTTTGTTCAGAAAATGCACATCATTTTCTAAATTTTAGAAAATCCCACTGTGAGCAAGCGGGAAGTGGAGAATCAAAAGAAACCCTCCCAGCTCCCTCGAGCAGTATGCAAAGGGCTACTGCAGTGCTCCCCAACCCCATGGGGCACCCGCAGTCACAGGGAGCAGCTGGCGATCCCAGCCCCAAGGGGCTGGAGCCACAGTGGAACATGGCGGGACACTGAACCTACTGCAGGCTTCTCCACTTGGGGTGACAGCAGCTCCAGTCAGGACTATTTTGGCTAGCAGATTTGTGTTTAGGTGCTGGACAGGCAGTGACTCATCGGTTTTGGAGGACACTGACCTTTTTCACATAGAGCACTGGGCATGTACCTCCTGCTCCAGAGCAGGCACTGGCACATCCTGCATTTGACTTTAAGTCCCAAACAAAAGGAGGAATATTTATAGAAGCACAGGGCTGTGTCCTTATCCATTTGTACTTTTATAGGGCACCTAACTTCGTATTTACAAGATGGTAATTATATCATTTTAATGTTGATGGCACATGTTTACAAGAACGTAGCTATTTGATTAAACATAAACTGCTAGATTAAATAGCCCGTTTACTGTAATCTCTCTAAATGCCTAATTAAATAGCAAGAGAATATTAATCGAATTTATTATGGTTTAACAAATATGTGAGCATTATATATTAATACTTTAATATACACCATTGATGTTGTACCTCATTAGTTACACAGTCCCTCTGTTAAAAGCACATTAAAAGTACTCACATTGTCAACAATCCTGGTTCCTAATTTATATTACCTCAGTAGTGGTTTATTTTACCCTGCTTACAGATCCCCAGACATTTACTCAAAAACCCAACAAAATATAACATTCAGTTCCCAGCTGTCTAACTTTGGTGGAAATAAAATGCACAATCATTCACTTTATGGTTTTTTGAAGCTACAGTCCAAGATACAAAAGCTCACCTTGAAGTTATCTGAAAATGTCCTATGAGAATATCTATGAAATTCCAGCATCTAATTGAAGTTTAATAAAAGTCTTCTTTAGGATACACATTTTGCTAAAGCAAGCACAGCCTTAGTAGTAGAGGTGCTGTAGCTAATGACATTTTTTCATTAGAAGTATGTTTAAAATATTTTTTTTGTCCCATAATATTACTGGAAATAAAACGGGAAGTTCTTGCTGCTTTCATTTTTAAATAGCATGTCTTGGCATGAGTTTGGCAGTTACTATAATATATATTCAATAGCTCATGCCAATCTCTTTGCAATAAATGAGAGTCATGGATAGATATGTCCCTGCCTCTCTACATCATCACACTGTTAAATAATATTTGAGGTTTCAAAAAAAATTCTTGTCTTTCTTAATACTATGGCTGATATATGTTAATAAATCTTTTGAGTTTTTTGTTAAAGATACAGTGAAAAGAGGAGGAAATAATTATAAATGTGAAATATAAGGCATTTGAGTATTTCGGTAGTATCTTTCTCCTTCCTTTTAACTATAGGGTGTTTTTATGAGGAAGGAATTCCTTTTCTGCCATTGCAACAGCTCTCCAAGATGATGCTCCTGCTGTTCTTGCACAGCCAATTTTAATATCTGGGCATCATTTTGCAGATTTTCTTTTTCAGTAGAAGTCAAAGAGCAGAGAAGCTCTTTCTCAGATGGCGGTGGTTTCACACTGTTATTTGTATGTGGCTTCTTGACCTGTTCTGATTGATCGCTTCCGGGAGAACTACGGTACTAGGCCTTTGTGTCTTCTCATGTCCACCATACTTTTGCTCTTGACATTCAGTTTACAATCAGGACATTTACTCCTGAAAATGAGTTACTGATAATATGATGATGCTAAGTATTTATATCTGGCAAAGTGTTCAGCCCATGTGTGTATATGGTCATAGTTCTTTTGCTTCTGTTAGAATTCAGTTTTTACATCCACAAAGGCGCTATTGAAAACATCATCACTCTAAGGCATTTGTGTCTTGCTTGCATTTGTACAAATCCTACTTCTACAGATCTTTCCAAGCTTAGTAAGTCCTAATACCACAAGGGAATATTCCACTTCCCACTTCTTTTTCATGTTCCCTTTCTTTCCTAACCCTACACTGAAGCAGTTCATTCCTCCAGTTTTCTCACTTGTGCTCTTAATTTCTTAGTACCCAAATTCCTTCTGTTTTATCTTGTCTACCTCAACAGCCAAGCTGTCTGAATTTTGCTGTCATTCCTGCTTATTTCAATGCTGTTGAATTATTAGTTTAGCACTGCCTACAAGGCAGAGGCTGCAGACCTTTCCACCTGCCACTAATGCTATGCCTACCAAACACTGTATTTCAGGTAGTATAGTGCTGTTGCCTCAACACCAGGTAATTGGCCTCACATCCCTCTTTTGTCTCCATTCTTTGGTGGAACCAATCATCCAGTTATTTGCACTTTCTGTCTTGTCATGAATTTTCACTATTCTTTCCTTGGAGGATGTACCTGTTGTACAGAGCAATGCTGAGTTCTGTTTTATCTTCCACAAAAAAAAAAAAAACAACAACAAAAAAACCAAACCAGAACAACCCTGAAACTTAAATCTATTCGTGAGCACATAAGCAAAGATATCTTGTCTGGTGAGTGACCAAGCTAATGATATAGTAGGTTTTGCACTGTTAAAAATTTCTCAGTGTCTTAGGTCACATTAACTTGTGACATGAACAACCAATCAGCCCCTCCTAGGAAAGTCATGAGAAAAGAGTGGCGTCAATCAAGCCTAGGATTTTTCTTCAAAACCATAAAGACTATGCAAGATGCCAGAAACCCTTGGGTGGGAAGGGAGACTCCTACACTAATTTCATTAGCTGCTTTTCTTGACAGATGGCAGGACCAGGGCAACTACCAGGACCCACAGTTATCAGGTAGCAGAATTAACTATGGGGGTGGCCCTGTGTCTACTCCACAAGAGGCAAGGATTTTTCTTTCTGCACCCTACTGAACCCTTCTACATAATCTCAAGCTTATACTTGAAATTTGTCCTTAATACCCATGTTTACCCAATGCTATACTAAAAATAAAACTTAATTGGGATAATTTATTTACTCAGTACCTGCTAATTTTTCTTGTCTAAGAAAGAAACCAGCCACTTACTAAGTCCAAGGCTATCCAGCTGCTCAAAATTACTTCTTATCAGAGGAGGGCCTACACATTAAGCAGTATGGCCATATGTTCAATGAGCATTAGTCCTTATTTGCCTGGTCAAATCGACCAGGGTAAGCTCCAGAAGGGTCTGCTGCCCTAGGCAAACTGCCCAACCCAACCAGTCTGTCACTGAATGCCCAATCAACCTTGCCAGTTTGAAGTTACCTGTGGAAACAGTTTTGCTGCCCCTAGAATTTGGCTGCCCCAGGCAGCCACCTGTTCTTCCTCTTCGGAGAGTGCTTGCTCCAAGTTCAAAGGTAATTTGGAAATACTGGAAAAATCTATGTTTGGGGGAAAAAATCATCTTCTCGGGTCTCATTAACTATTTTGCAAATGGGAAATATAACAAAAAAGACTAGTAGGCAATCACTGTGTCACTTGTTTGTCCCAAGAAATGTTCCCAGATAAAATTATATACCATTAGTATCTTAAAACATCAATGCAGATACACACCAACGCTAATTATGTGACAGGCTGTGGAAAGGATTAATTCTACAAAACACATCATGCTGGGAAACCAAAGGAGCACAAAGAACATTAATTTTTATCTAAACACAGAAATCTATGTGGGCTAATTAGTCTTTTTTTCAAAATACAAAACACATCAACAGCCACAACAATGGTGAGAATTAACTTTTATAATGTTAAGTTATAGAAGGACTTTCTGCACAGTCCACAATACATTTAATTAGTTCTTGTTTTCCTTCAGTTACATTAACTAGTTTCATCCTCCTGATGTTGCCATTTAAATTACATTTCTTATTCAGTTAAAATTCTTTCAGTGCTACAATTGACAGCAGTTAGTGCTACTTGCCGGACTTCTGCGCCCAACCTAATTAGATGCTGTCGTCCTACAAATTATTTTTAGATATGCTTCAAACTCTCTAATTATGCTCCGTGCACTGTATTGCAAAGAAAACAATTGTTACTTTAGTGTTTAGGATACTGTGCATGGATAAAATCATCTACAGTGAGGGTGTTTGTTGAACTGTAGATACAAAAAGGTGACTGCACAATTAATTCTCCTAAGCTGTAGATGCTGAAATGGAGCAACAGAACCTTTTTTAAAAATGTGCTGTTATTGTTCAGCAAGATACAGAATCCAAACAGATGTGTGGCAAGTCTGAAGGCAACTGTCCAAAATGACTGGCTAAATAAGCCTGGTCATATTCTTATATGAACCTAGTTCTAATTTTTCTCAAGAGAAATGCCAAATCAGACCACTGCTCCATAAAAGCTTATAAAGCTAATGGTGGTGTCACCTCTCACTGCCTCTCCTCTATCTTCTTTGGAAAGGAACAACATCATTTTAAAATCAAAACTGCTGAAAAATAAGCTCTTGCTTTAAACTGGATGAAAAAAAACTGATGACATGCTTTCCATTCGATCCTCCCCATTCTCAAGATCAAAACATGTCCCAGATACACTTTGATTTCAGGGATGCTGGCAGAAGAGTGACAATGCCTTTTCCTACCATGCCGATTATCCTGCTCCTCAATGGCTTAGCCAGCAGGTTCCTGTGGAGCTGGGCACCCCACAGTGTCAAGGACTTTGGCCTTCTGGATCTCATAACACCACTTCTTCCTGACTGGGGCCTGTGTTTTTCCTTATTGTTGCTAAGAAATCTTGCCACATCCCTTCTTGATCTGATCACATCGGCTCCTAAATATAAATACGTAATGACAGGACAAGGGGCAATGGTTTTAAACTGAAAGAGAAAAAAGAGAAAAAGAAAATTTTTATGATGAGGGTGGTGAGACACTGGAACAAGTTGCCTAGAGAAGTTGTCAATGCCCCATCATTGGAAGTGTTCAAAGGCAGGTTTGGACAGGCATTTGAGCAACCTGATCCAGTGAAAGATCATAGAATCATAGAATCATTTAGGTTGGGAAAGACCTTTAATATCATCAGGTCCAACCATTAACCTAGCACTGCCAAGTCCACCACTACCCGTGGCAGGGGGTTGGACTAGATGATCTTTAAAGGTCTCTTCCAACCCAAACCATTCTATGATTCTATGAAATTGAAGCCTCCCCCTTGTTTCTCTATTCATGAAAATGTTGTCCATAAACCAGTCAATATCTCTGGTCTCATCTCCCCATATGTCTCCCAGACTTCTCTGTCCACCCTACTAGTGAACAGTTGCATTTTCATCCCACCTCCCATGCTGCCTGTCATGAATGGACAATAACAATATTTCAGACACTTCAGACATCTTCACTTGGTGACAACGGAGATGCCACCAGCTATTTTAATGCTCTTTAGTCTCTGTGGGTGGGATTCATCTCATCTCTGTGTCTAAAGTGTAGCTGTCTAGATTCATACTAGTCATCTTTTTATAGCCAGCCAAAGGAAATGGGCACTTTCAGGGTAGCCTTCATCTGACCTATTTTAACTGTCTATTTCAGGATGAAGTGTCCCATGCCTTAGAAGTGTCTATTTCTTGCTCAGATAAATCCTACCTTCTGCATCTAATCAAGCTCTCACTGCTGCCAGTGACCTTGTTTTTCTAATGTTCTAACCTTTATTTCCAAAGTAACACGACTAGGAGTCCTGGAACAGATAGTTCAAATTTGTTCAAAGCAAATCTATGCAGAAGATCTTCAAAACTAGACCTGGGTCTAGCAGGTTGAGCTTTCCATCCTGTGAGAGCTTCTGAGGTTTTGAAAATTTTATCTCTAACTAAATAGAACAAAAAGTTAAAATGTTGACATTTTAGGTGACTCAACTATATTAAAAGAACAATAAAGCGCAGCTACAGAAAAGTCTGTCTTATTATATCTGAAAAATTCTTTTTCATTTTCCCTTTGCTAAAAAAAAAACGTCACATCTTAAGGAAAGCAGTAGATAAAATTTGGAAATGTATTGAAATTTTTATTTTAAAAGTTGAAAGGGCATGTTTCAACCACGTCAGTACCACATGAGAAGGCTTCAAAGCCCAATTCTTTCTCCTACTGAGTTTTGCTTTTGACAGATTATTATTTCCTGATCTCGGAGTTTCACTTAAAGATTCCTAAGTGATTGCAGGTCAAGCAAATTTAAACTAAAAAAAATATCTTAACATAGATCAGGGTAGGTCAGGCCCACATTTCATATTAGTGCTAGCATATCTATATTTATTTCACACTCTTTTTCATTTACTGTGGTAAAACTGAGCAACTCAGTTCAGTTACCAGTTATCACACATGTTTCCAGACTGAGGTGTTATGAGCTTGGTTCAAAGCCAAAACTCACTCCAAAGGCATGCTGGAGTAAAACCATCTGTCTTTCAAAGGCCAACACCTGTTCGAGGCAGCTTTTTAAACTTAACATGATTGACTAAATAAACATGCCACTCAGAGGCACATAATGGTACAAGAAAACTGTACAGGACGAATGCTGCCTTGTGGTGTCATGGTGGCTAGACACCCACAGTCACCACACATACTTGGATGTGTCATGGTGTGTCTAGGAGAAACCTATGTAATAGGTAACATGTCATCATGTTGCCACAGTATTCAGCAGTATTGAGAGCTAGTCTGATTTTATTCTGCACTATCTAGAATGATGTTTTAGAAATATAAAGCTAATTACTTCCCTTGTCAGTTTGGCAAGAGTTGAATTTTTAATAATTTCAACAGGACTAACCTAACCATCTGTAGATCTTTCAGCTTTCATTCTGGAGAAATAGCTGGCCCTGAGCACAAACCCTGCTAAATCTAATTCATATTAGATTACAAAGGATCAAACTGAGGGGCTAGAGCACCAACCTCTTCTGTTGTCTTAGAACTTATAGATCTTAAATTACTATCTAAAGGATCCACTACCAGTAAATTAGGCCATCTGCTTCCCACAATATCAGTGTTTTGTTCATTGGGTTTAAATGCAAGACATATATCTTCAGTGGTGCAGAAAAAACATGTGGCCAATTTTGGTAAATGCCTTAGCTGTGTCAATCTGTGCTATAACTTTTAATTGTTAAATTAATTTCCTGATCCCATCAAACATAGGGTGGCCTAACGTTCTGGAAACATCTTTCTTGCAGTACTGCTATTTCAAACTAAAAATTTGTTCCTGAATAAAAATACCTTTAGGCTGAAGTTTCTCATATTTTTTCTTGGCCCAAAGAATGGATTTGGAAATATCGGTCAACTCCATTTGGCTGCTTGAGATATAGAAGTAAAAAAAAAATCTCTTTCATGTTTTAAGAACTTTTTTCGGCTGCTATATTTATACTTGGGTAATTGAAAGCTAGCATCTGCATATGCACATATACAACTCTGTTTCTCCATGGACTTAATCTTGTTACATTTGCTCAGAATTTTTTATTTAAAAGGGGGAATAAAAATACAAATGGCAAAATTCTAAAAGCTTTGGTCTTCATATGTAACAACAGTCTGAAAATAAGATTTGTTAAAGGAGTCTCATGGGAACCAGGTACTCTGTATTCTTTACGCTGTAGAAGTAGCTATTGCCTTCTGGCATTAATATTGCCTAGCACAGGTGTTTTGCACCAAGAAGTGCTAGTCCCTTATTGACATCAGTAAGAAAGGCACTCAAACTCTGTAAGGTATCATTCACAAAACTATTTATCAGAACTAGCACTATAAGAAAAGAACGGCATAGATAATCTTACATCCCTTTAGATGCTAGGGACCCGAGGTGGTGTAGCATCAAAGAGGACTCTGACCCACACGCAGCACACTATGCAGACCCTGTCCATAGCAGAGATTCTTCCCTCTCAGTCATTCAAGCTATTTTAGGATTTTCTTACAAGTAAACAACTTGTATAATTTCTACAGTCAAACTATGTTTACGTGAGAAATTCTTGCTGCACTTTTAGATAAAGGCAAGGCCATGCAGGTGGCATAATCGCTGGTACTGGTGGGAGTTGCCTGCAGGACGCTCTGTTACGGTAAGCTAGTTGAGTTTATCCCGCAGCCAAGGGATTTGTGCAGCCCAGCACAGGCCTAAAAGCCACACTGTACATGCAGCAGGCACAGCACATGCCTGGGTGGGCTCAGGTTAACTGCTGTGTAGGACACAAACTGCTTGATGTGCAACGGTCTTCTGCTCAGGGTCACTACAATGGGGCAGTATAAAGTCTTGTTTTGTCACTTACCTGCAGTTTTCTTGGGTGTTTCTGTATTTCAAAGGACAGAGAAATGACAGAGGAAATTCACACTCTTTTAAGATAATATGTAACACAGTTGGGATGAATCCCGCTAAGGAGCTATCTCATGTGAACAGGACCTAGACAACCAGCTTACATTAAACACCCAGTGTCTAGACAGCGAGAGATAGGCACTATGAATATCACATCACATGTCACACACTTGAGTCAAAATTAGGGTAAAGCTGTGGAGAAACCTGTAGGAAGTTTGATTTAATAGTGGCATGGTAGTGCTGCAATAACTGCCTTTGCTCTTCCCAAAATGTTACAGGTTTTGAATGACTGTCAAGCACTACCGATTGGATACTAACTGTGACTTCGTGCATCCTTACAGCTTCTTTAAACTTGGGCAGAACAAATGTCTGTATGTTCAAACAGAAAATAAAGACTAAAAAGAAAAAAAACAGAGTGCCCTCTGGCATGAGAGCAGAGAAGAGAGGGACAAAGTGCCCAGCACATCCTGAGTGGGTAACACCAGAACCTGGAGGTAATTTGTCCCTAACACAGATAACACCATAGGTCAGAAATGTACCTCTTCTAGCCTGCAAAAGAAATAGTACACATATCCAGGCATATTGTCTGGAAAGTTATAATTCAGCAATCTGCAGCCCTTTAGAGCTGATTTAGATCTTTTCTTCTTTTCTTCTTTTTTTTAACTTGAAGAGGCTGCAGGAGAGGCAGGGACTGGCACATAGTGAGGGATCAGTATACAAAGTTTACAGTCAAGCCATATTCAGGCATACTCCATATGTGCATACAGAAAAAGCCCTTTGCCGATAAGGCCTAATCCTATCAAACATCCAAAGGACGACTAAACTTTCCAGGCTTTTTGACAATTTGAATGTGAGTATCTCTTTCTTTGAAAGGACCAGCTTCTAATTAGCACTATTAAAGGGAAGAAAACACTAGAAACACTAAAATTTCTTTACTTAAATTATTTTACCATTCTTCAAGGGGTGTGAAAGAGAGCTGCTTTCGGCAGACATTTATTGCTTTAGAAAAATAATAAGAAACATCTGTCAAATGTATATTTTTGAAACAAAATATCTGTTTAAGAAAAAGAAGAGATAACTGGTCTTATTAAGAGGGACATTTTTCAGTTATTAGTGAAAATAAAGTACACTCCCAATTAAAAAGAAACTCTTACATTAGGTGTTTCCTTGAATTATTGCAATATCTTGGGAAAGAAAATTATGTCTAGAAGGACTTCAGCTGTATATCATTTCATTATAAAAAGAAAGGAAATAAAAAGATAATAGATAATGAAGCATTTAACCTTTTTATTTTCACAGTTTGATCAATGGTTTCTACCAGGAATAAGACTGTGTAATTTAGTCGCACTATACATTTATTCCAGACTAACTTTCAAATTTGTTAATGAAGTGGTAAAGATTCTGCTATTTTAGCATGTTTGAATCACATCCCAGTGGAAGTGAGATCACATGCTTAAGAAACTAAATCTTCCCCAGGATTGAGATTCACTTGCAAAAATTAGAGGACATTGCTTTCAAATAAATTGGAAGGACGGCATAAAGATCTTCTAAAGGATGCTGTAAAACAGTCTTTGACAGTCAGCTGATAAACAGAGCTGAAGGAAAGTTAAAACTAGGACAAAAGATAAAAAATGTCTAAATGGTTCACAAGAATGCTGATACAAAACAGTATATTGAGAAGTCACTAATACTAGAGAGAAACAGCATACGATGACAGAAACCATTAGAAAAACCCTTAGGCATACAAAACATTTTCTGAAAAAGGAAATTAAAGTTGTAATTTATTGATGCTAAAGCTTAAAATTACTCAGGAACTATCTCTTATTTTACATACAAAAGCAACTGGTGGGGGTTATTTACAATCTCTAATGCAGTACATGCTACTTTTGCAGCTTTTTGTGAAGAAAAATTTTGTACATCAGTCCTCTAAGAAATGGGAAGAAAACTCTAGAAATAGCAAGCTTGCTAAAGCAATGTGAAACTTATAAAGGAGTAACACAAAAGAAGCTCTACTGAGTAAGACTAAATATTCCTCTAGCCCAGTTTCTTGTCCCTTGCAATGACTAATGGTGAGTGCCTAGGAGAGAGCAAAAAAGAGGACAAGGAAATAGTGATACCTCCTGTATATATTCTTCCCATATCCAAAAATTATGGATCAGAGATTTCCTGAGCCAAAGGCTGGGCATTTTTTATTGTTGTTGTTATTTAATAGTCCTGTGTAACAACTTCTTCTGTGCATTTGTCTTACCTTTTTTTACTCAGTGTAAACCTCTGTAGGTTGTGTTCCACTCTCTCTTGCACTGAGTAGTTTCATGGCTTTACCATTGCTGTGTGAACAAACACTTCTTCTATCTATCTTGAAATATTCATCTTCTGATTTCATTTCAATTTTCTTCAAAAAGACAGCAAATATTTTTTTTCTATTTATCTCATCTTTGCTGTTTATGATTTTATAGAACTGTATTGTATTATCCTTTGGCCCTCGTTTTTCCAAGCTGCAGAGTCCTCATCTGTGTTGTTTCCTCTGTAGATGCTTCTCCATAATTTTGATCATCCTCGTTTCCTCCTCTGTGCTTTCGTTACCAATAACTATCAACTTACCACTTGCTGTTTTCTCTGTTGCTGGGCACTGGGCTAACCAAGAAAACCTCAAGGGAGTATTCAACACAAAGCCTGGCAAAACTCTAGAAACCTATTTGTTTTCCAAGTGCATTTTAAGGTATTGTAAGTAAAACTTGGTCCTTGAATGGTTTTAATCATGTTATACTGGGAGAAAAAATCAGCAATTTATTGAGAGTTATGATAACTACTGGAAAAAGCCTGAAAGATATCTTGAAAATGTAATCTAATTAATCTCTCTGTCCAAAGACAAGGCAAGCTACTTTGGGACAGGAGATTTTAGTATGAACAACCTTATAGACAGCCATCTCACCTGGCCATGCTATTGTTGGATTGCCAGAGAAAGGGTTCATGCGAACCAATTGGCTAGGCTCGAATTTCTCTGACCTGATTTAAATCACATTCTCAGGTTATAGAAACCATGATTAAACCAGATTCATTAAGGATAAGCAAAGATGAGATCACACTGAATGATTATTAGAAACTTGCAGACTGATAGACCAAAACCATTTTTTGTTCAATGAACAGAGAGATAATAATAGAAAGGAGTATTTTATCAAGGACATTTTTTGCATTTACAGTTCCTCCGAAATAATTCCAGATAAAGCAGAGGATGCCATTGGGCTGCTTGAAATAAGAAAACACTGACAGTGACTGAATAGACAAGGAGATTTAAATACTATCTGGCATTATCAAATCAATCATTTTAAAGCAATAGTGAATTGAAGGGGCTTTAATCCACCTCTTAAATTTCCAAGAAAATAGAGGTTATGTAAAACTTGTAATATGAGTTTTATTTTAAAAAATGGATTCTTCAAACATATCAACACATTACTAGACAAATGCTATCTTTTCAATGTCAGCAAGAAGTTGAGATATCAGTTACTATTGCAAGTCAGTTACTATTATCACAAGCTATGATTCCAGTATTTAAAAATGAGAGCAGGCCACTCAATAGCATGGGTTTGCAAGCAGTTCCAAGAAGAATATTTGGAGCAAAACAATTACTTCAACAGTGCTACAGAGCAGGCATTTCTCTGTTATTAGATGCCCATTGCTATTTCCTGGTGTCATCCGAGTTTCTGAGGTCCACCTTCCTGGTCAAATTCCTCTTGACATGGCTGAACTGGTCACTAAGGGAAAGAGAAACATCTCCTTGTCTTCCTGTGCTGAGAGACGGATGCAGGACACCCAGGCGTTCTCCTTCCTTGTCATCCTGTAAGACCAGGCATCTACTCACAAGCTAATATTTTTGTTTGTGTGTGCAAATTGTTGTGGTTACAAGGAGTGTTACACGTTGGACTCCTAAGACAACAAACAGGCTGCACACAAATGTGTCTTAATTTCATCTTAATTTTGCCATTAATTTAGCTCTACCTGGTACAGCTGCTCTCTGAGTCTGTGAATATCCTGGTCACAAAGTGCTGGACTGGAGTAACTGCAGCCCGACAGCGCTTGCTAGGGCTGTGGGGAAACTCTGACATTTCATTTCACATCTATTTCTTTTCAGTGTGCCACTGTCACCCAGGCTGCGGCCTGGGGTTCACCGGTGCCACATCTGTACCTGGCTGCTGGTGGTAGGCTGCCCCATACCAAGGTCACCCTTTCACCTTGCCTACTTGCTCCTTTTAGCAGTCTCTTTTGTGTAACACCACAGCAACCACTTCAGTGAGAACAGACAGTGTGCCACAGTCACAGAAATAATACAGGTGTTTCTCAGTTCATCATTCAAATATTTTGGGGGCAAAATAATACAGCCTGTTCATATCATGGAATCACCATTGTTCTCAAGGTGGGTGTCAATGATTTGCTGGTGCAAATAAGTGCAACATCAGTGAAAGGAAATGTACCCGTCTGTGTCAGCAAAGAACTTTGCTTACAGTCTTGAGAGAGAAAACCAGATCCAGCAAGTAACTGATAAGGAATGAAAAGAAAAACCTTTCTGTTACCAGAACAACAAAGAAATTAATATAGAGGAGTTACATTATACTGTACCCTCTATGTGGCCTGATCCTCTATTGTGTTGAGGGTTCTCAATTACCATTCACTTTAATAGGAATCATGTAGGACATTCATAACTCTCACAGAATGAGGATGGTGCTACTGTGACTAGTATGCAAATCAGTAACATGTGAGTACATTAAATATAAATTAAACTGTAAGGGGTTTATCTTTATTTTGGAAATGCAATGTGTGGGAAAAATTATTAATAGAGGTATAATTCTTATCAGATACATACATGTATGCAAATACCTTTTTTTTTTGTCTTGCCTTGAGCAAATATAAGATGAAAAGCTCTATTGACTTTTTAATTTTCCCAAAAGAGAGCTAGAGGAACAAGTCTGAAATACAATCCTCTCATCATTAAGTTTCCGAAGTATTTCAATAGGATTATACGCAGGACAATGGGTAATGCTTCTCTGGTAACAGAGGGGTGCTGGTATTCTCCACATGCATTGTGAGGCTGTAATGTCCAGCCTTTTCAGCCAAGGTTATTGTAACATTTCCAGACAAAAAGAAAACCTGATGAATAATACATTGGAATTAAGCTAGATTTCAGAAAGATTTTGTATGGTTCATGTGATGCAGAACTTAGAGTGTTCACATCATTAAAATCTATTGTACTTGTGAGCTTTAGTGTGCCTGACATTTCAAGGTCCATGGATGAAGAAGAACCTCCTTGCTCGTTTTCAGTTTATTGAGTGTAATGTCTTTATTCCCTGGTATAGCCATGTTGGTAGAGACTCACTATGGGCTTATAAGAACAAATCCTGAAAAGATGGAGATAACATTCACTCACATTTCAGTGAGATCAGAATGAACATGTTACAGTGAATTCAGTCCTGACCCAGCAGAATATCTAAGCATGTTCTTATCCTTAAGGTCTAGGAGCATGGATGGAGGTGACTTTTTCTGATCTTGTGAGTGCCCGGGACTTGGAGCTATTTGAGAAAATCCTGGAGAAGGACTTGTCTCCAGGCCAAACTGTCTTTCTGCTCTTCTTAGCAACCTGGTCTACTGATATAAGTAGCAGTGTTGTACCAAGACAAGACCACATCACCTAATGGGTCTTTAATTTTTAACTACAGTCACCCTCAGTTTTACATCTTTCTGCTGCACAAAAGCTGACAACTTTGGCTGGTCATTTATCTCAGTGTAAATGTGAACTTTATATTATTATAGCTGTGAATATAGAAACATACACATGACCCAGAGCCTGAAATTTTCTAGACCTTCAGCTGCTAGCTAGCAAGACTGTTACTTAGATTTACTGTGAAATTACATGGTAATGCCAGCCTATTCTGCTGAGAAAGGGAAATGCTGGAACAGCTTTTTCTTTAAGTATTCTTAGATGTGTTAATGGTTCACCATAAATATATTCAGTATTTCTCTACTGTATGTTGCCTCTGTATTTACACTATAAAGCAAATCTTTGAGGAATGGTGTTTATATTACCTGTGTATCCATACGTGCAAGGAGAATAATCTTGACTTAAAGCTCCTCTAGCTTTTGCCTCTGACAAGCAAAAGGCAGTTTCTCCCTTTCTGTAGGATCACAGGACAATCCAGGTTGGAAGAGGCAGGTTTGGAAAATGCCCTGGAGGCACAGACTGCACAACTTCTCTGGGAAACCTGTGCCAAGGTGTGACTGTCCTCATGGGGAAAAAGTTTCTCCCTATATCCATTCTGAACGTCTCCCATGCCAAAGAAGAAAAATAGGTATATAGGCAAAGAGGAATGACTGGACTGGCCATGGATGCATCCCAACCTGCCCTGCTGCCCCCATTCAGTGAGCCCCCCCCCCCCCAAAGTTTAAACAATGTTGTTACATGTCCTCTGTAGATAATGTAATTTCTCCTCCATGCCTCTTTTGATGCGCAACCTGAGCCACTACTTCGTCTGCAAACTTGTCCCTGGACGCAAAATCTGCTCTGAGTGCTGCATGGGTGTGCCGATGCAATGATAAGTTTGCAGTACACATTAGGCCCACTGAAAAGAGATACCAATGGAAACCCATTACACATTGTAACTTGGAATAGCAATGCCAGTTAATTGCAAAAAAGCAGCAAATAGCAGAGTTACAAGGTCCTTTACAAGGTAATGGCCATTTTTTCTGTTGATTTTTTCTGAAGTCACCAACAACCAAATACTCTCATTTAGCTGTTGAGAGAAAAATAGTAAAGCCTTAGATCGAGGGAATAGGTTGAGCAACACCTGTACTTCTCTGCTCTTTACTCCATGTCCTTTGGCTTTCACAGCCAATGTACCAGAATCACCTCCACCATTTTTCCAGCATCGTAGGCATGACTCCAACCCAGGTCTGCCTACAGCCCCTGGCATCAGAGCCTAGGATGGCATTTGATCTGGTTTTGTACTTGAGTAGTGCACTCACAGACCTTCGTGCCACCTCCCATCAGCCAGCCACAGCATTTCTGAACACACTCGATTGTGCAGAAGTGTTCAGCTGTGGCACTAGAAAAAATTCACAGAAGCACTCTTCATATAAAGAAAATAAATATACCTACTGGCCTGGCAATATTGCTGTGCTGGAATAAGAGATAAAAGGAAGGTATGGAAAATAAAGGTAAAATGAATTATTTAAAACACTCGCTAATACTTTCCAATCTAATTTTGTGTACTAAGCTTTTTCATAAACTTCTGTTCTTCTAGAATAAAGAACAGAAAATACTTGAGAGGTAAATTATTGTCCATGGCCCCTTCTAAGTCATAAAAGTATCTGGGAGATTTCTAGCAAGCAAGAGACAAATGCAAGCCAAAAGCAGTTTAATTTACAGCCCCAAAGATAGCACCTGTGTCCTCTGAGGTGACCCAAAAAAGCAGAGATTTTCTCAGAGGAACCAATTCCATTCACCTGGGGATAACCTTTCCAATGATCAGAAGAGATGGAGAAATAGAAATCAAGAGATAAAATATTCAGGATGACTCTGTTGTAAATTATTTAGAAGAAAAAAAAAACTATAGGAATTGGCTTAGCTTTATCTAAAATAAATGTGGAGACTGTAAATACATTGACTGGAAAAATACCCTGAATAAATCTACTGTTCCTCTCATGCTGGCTTGCTGAGAGTGACAAATCGCTTGGCATAACCCTTACCCAATTTAATACAGCTTGAAAAACCTAATAAAGTCTTTTAAGCGAGGGAGATGGTATGAAACCTTTGCTGCAATTAGAGGGGAGGATGCCCCTGTTAAGCTAAGAGATGAGCTGAACAAGTTTAATTCCAGTTTATGATTAAGAAAAAGATGTGGATGGGCTGCTGCATTCAGCGAGTTAAAGTCTACTGTATATCACAACAGCCGATTTATGAGCAACATGATGTGATGCTCTCATTCACTTGCACAGCAAATGGCATACACAAGCCAATAGCAATCCCAAATCTCAGGGGAATCACACACTACTTCAGCTTCCAGTTTACTGAAAAGAAATTATTTTAATTTGTAACAAGTGCTGCAAAATTTAAGTGAATAAGAAATACATAATAATAATAACCTAGGAAAAATTATGCCTTTTCTCCACCAATATCCTCAGTTATAATAGAACTTAATGAAACACTTAAAATATAACTGTACTAAATACTTACTACCATAAATTTCCTTGGGGGGGGGGGGGGGGGAAGAGGAGTAAAGTCCATAGTTAATAATTTAAAATAAATGGGCCAGATACTGGCTTCTAATCCAGCTCTTTACACAACCCTATCAGCATATTAGTCTTGTAAACAGTTTAGGTAGGAGTCCTTTCAACACCTGGGTTGCATTGTGTTGATGTACGCAGCATTGTGTTCCCACAGGATTCACTTCATCTGCTCTGGAGGGTTTCCTTAAACATGCCCTTTCCTTAAACACCTACCCCCTTCCCAGGCTGTATATCCTATGCTCTCCCTTTCATGAGAAGCAGCAGAGAATTTAATTCAATGTTTCTTTGCTCCCTAACATGTGGTGAGAACAGGATTGACAATACGATGAGGATTTTCCCCACAATCCACTAATATCAATAATTTACACTCTGAATGAAGGTTAGAAGCGGCAAAGTTCCTGTCCTGCAGCCCACCCCAGCAAAGGCTCGATTGCCTGGCGTGGTGAGGTTTACTGATGTTCCACTCTTCAGTGGCTGTGTAACAGGTATGTTACTGTCCTCTGACAAGTACAGTCCATATGTTTGGTTTCAGCTCACATATCAGTACTGAAATTCCCTTTTACAATGCACATCCTCAACACAACAGAATTTACAATGTAAATAGGACATACAGACATCAAGAGCTTCCTAACAAAATGCTTTATTTTTGCTATGATTACCTGGGAGGACATCAGCAGATATGGGAAATGGAATGAAATATAACTCTCAAAACAGCTGTGAACTTCTGAAATCTTTTACTTTCTCTTTGGAAGTAAATTTATTTTGAAAACAAGTCAAGGCCACTGCTTTTTAAAAATCATTTTGTACTTCTGTATCCTTGAAACACTTTTAAAATGTTTACTTGATTAAAAACTGACCACTCAACCTTGTCAAATGCTTTTCCTGCATGTAAAGACAAAGGAATGCATTGAGCTAGTAAATTATAATAATCCTATAATCCTAAGAGCATGTTTACAGAGTTTTCATATTACTAATTGCCAAGGGACTTGGCATTTAATTACTTTCTGTGATCTCCACACGATATTTCTCTTTTGTCTTAGCTTTTTAGAATGCACATGTATTCTTTTTCTCAAATTACCTGGAAGACCCTATATAACAAGACAATTGTGTTTTTCCAGTGTGATGAAAGAGTCCATTTATCTGTCATCTCTGAAATTTAAATACAGTTTTAATTTATTTTTCATGTTGAGATTCCATGTGAGTTTGCTCTTTGACAATCATATTGTTTATTTTGTATTTATTTTGTTTTCTTTCAAAGTTATTCAAAATTAATAAATACATCTCTTACAGTTGTGGCAGCTTTCCAAATAATTTTATTAATTTTTCATTCTTACAGTCCATAATAGCAGAAGGGTCACCCTTTCTTTCCTCCTCCTTGGACTCTTGCCCAAAATCATATTCAAGCCAAACTCTCATTAAAGCTAAGAAAGAGTTGCTGGAATAAGATCTTAAAGATTGTGTCAAAACTCTTCAAGGCATAAATAAACTCTCTGCACCAATATTGTTTCTCTGTTTATGCATGTATTTCATAACTAATGCTATGAAATATTTTTTCACTTAAAATATGCAAAAGGTGAAAAACAGTTTAAATGTTTGAAAAGGAAAATGAAGTCACAACACTATGTGGAAAACTGTTCCCTGTACCATTTTGAAACACTGAATTCTGAAAAGCTGGAATTTAAAAGGAGAAAAGCAGTTTTGCTGATGAAAAAGGATAGCATTTTATTTTCCAAATTAATGCTCTTGACATTTAATGAAAAAAAAAAAAAAAACCAACAAAAAACCCAAGCCACCTTTCAGTGCACAATCATACCAAGGAAAAAAAATCTGTCTTCAAATATTTCAAAGTCTGCTTATCGGGATCTAATTCCTTACAATCCAGTGCTCTGTGTAAAGATACGATATTACCAAGTGCTCATCAGATCTTGGCAAAACATTTGTTATGAAGTACACAGCCAACAATTAGCTGCAAAGCATAACCAAAACTGCTCATGCTGCGAATAGTATTTGTGGAACATTTTCAGGTAAAAAAAAAAAAAAAGAAAATAGTTACTTTAAAAATCTTAACTATTTTGGTTTTTATAATGTTTTTAGTTTTGAAATCAACCTGACTTTAGAAATTGTTATTGAAGACAAGAATTCTAGGCTAAAGAGGTTTGGTTTACTTTAATTCAATCAATAAACTCAAAACATTTTCCCCCCTTTTTTTTTTTTTGTTTGGTCACAGAGCTGCAAATTCTGTTGTTCACACAGCTCAACTGGCCACATGTTGCCTAAAGCAGCAGGGAATGCTTCCAATAAATGCAGCAGTGTCTCCAGCTCAGAATACCTTTGGTTTGATCTTCTCTCCAGAGTGCATTCAAAAATTGTTTAAGTTAAATTAAGAAGAAAAATAAAATTTTCCTTCTAAAAGCTAACCATCAGTGCATTTCAATAATCCTTAGTACATTTGGGATTTTGGGGTGAATGCTCATTATAGCTAATATTCTAATTGTGGGGTGTATATGTATAAACAACAGTTAACCCCAAACTCTTAACAGACCTTCTAATTAAAATGTATCGCCAAATTACCTTTTAAGTATATTTTCCAAATTACATTGGACAAAATTGACAATTAAAATAGTATCCCTTCTTGCTATGGAGTTATTTGGGAAAAACATCTGTGCAACCGCTTCATCACTGAATGCTGCAGTGAACAATTCTCAAATAAAAATGTATTAAAATTCCTTTCCTTACAAACTTGTCTTCCCTTCTTTAGGAACAACCTCCTTAGCATTGCAAGTTTCATTTGGCCACTTCTTCACTACCTTGCACTTTCCATCATCTTTACCTTGAAGCAAAACAGAATCGTTGGGTATCGTAGTATCTATAGCATAGATATGACTGTCTCTCCAGACAGCGGGTATTCAGGCCATCTTTATGAGCTAATAATTCTTGTATGTGACATACCATTTTCATAAAGAGGAGGTGAGTGTTTGAGGGCTACTTCTCTTGTGCATCTCTGCAGGGACGAGATGCTGCTGGGGCAGCCCCTGTGTTCACTGTTCTCTCTCTTCACTGCAAGGATTGAAGAGTGAGAGTTGATGCCATCATCTTCCAATATTTCCTTAGAAGTCTGATTTATTGATCAGTAATGATTTTCTGCTTCATACAAACACAGACCTGACAGCAATAACCACTGTTGTTGTACCAGATCACCAGAGATTTACAGAGTTTCTTATTTCCAAGGAGTATTGCTGCAGTGTGGAGGTCACGGTCCTGACAAAGAACCACCGTACAATGTTATACGACTTCCATTGCTGTAAAACTTTGAATCTAAACAAATAAATGTGTCCAATGCAATATAGTTCTCTTTTATGTCCTGGGTAAGTCTGCAGTTTCCATGGTTACCAAAGGGCAGCCTAGTAGAGACACCGTCCACATTTTCTTTCAACAGATTTTTTTTTTTGGACTATCCTTTTGAAAGATTAGTACAGAAACAATCTGTTGTAACACATATCCATGCCTCTTCATTTTGCTGTTTAGTTAGCAATTTATGCAAAATGCAATTAGCCAATTTTAAACAAATAACACAGGACAACTTTGAATATTCCTCATTCAAAAACAGTATCTCCAGTAATATGTGTAGTCCTCATTCACATGCTTTGCTTTAGTGTGTAATTCCTTCTAGAACTGTAAAAAAAAAATCAATATGATATATTTCACACTTTTTTGAAATTATTTTAAACCAATCAAAACTATACTTTTAGAAATACTTCTGTCCACGAGGATCGATCTTTAGATTTTATTTCCATTGCTTATGGCCAGCAAATGTAATTGCCTGCATTATTTACACCCCCAAAAGTCCAAGGTAGGCAGCATTCTTCCTGAACAATGAGAAAAACCCAGAACTCTAAGCTAAAGTCCTTAAATGAAATGCAACTCCTTCCTCCCAGTTCTGATTTGCAAGTTCATATTTAGGTCTTCTGCAATGATACTTGGTCTTCTAAGTGCCTAGGTCACTTTAAATAACATGACCATAACAACTGTCTGAGGCTGGGCTGAAGATTTCACCTTTGGTCTATTTTGCTTTCTGTTGCAGGAAAACTGAGATGAATAAATAGTGTCATTTATTTCTGTGGAAAGGTCGCAGTCAAGAAAATGTACTTAACATTAGCTATGCAAACTACCCACCTGGATTCAGTGAAAACTAATTATGTTTGAGTCTTACTTAATTCAATGTACACTGTCAAAGGTAGTTTTCACAGTGATTTCCTAAGATGGTATTTAATCACATTCAAGAGGTTACCCCAAAACAGCATTGGCTGTTACCTAACCCAGTGTTTCCAACCTACGTTAGAATCATAGAATGGCCCAGGTTGGAAGGGACCTTGAAAGACCATCTGGTCCAACCTTTTGTGGGAAAGGGAGCCTAGATGAGATTATCCAGCATGCTGTCCAGTCGCATCTTGAGAACCTTCAGTGATGGGGACTCTACCATGTCCCTGGGGAGGTTGTTCCAGTGAACAGTTACTCTCACTGTAAAAAATTTTGTTCTTATATCGAGATGAAACCTCCCCTAGTATAACTTGTACCCATTGCCTCTTGTTTTCT
This sequence comes from Theristicus caerulescens, assembly GCA_020745775.1. Lineage (NCBI taxonomy): Eukaryota > Metazoa > Chordata > Aves > Pelecaniformes > Threskiornithidae > Theristicus > Theristicus caerulescens. The sequence continues at coordinate 112,112,382 of CM036559.1, read as the reverse complement.
CCATGTGGCTCTTTGTGAAGAGAGAGCCTCCATCTTCTTTGTAGCCATCTGAGTCTTCTCTTCTCCAGGGAGAAAAGACCTCATAGGGCAGGTTCTCCAGCCCCTTGATCATCTTTGTGGCTCTCCTTTGGACCCTCTCCAGTCTGTCTGCTTCTTTTTTGAATTGTGGGGACCAGAACTGGACACAGTACTCCAGGTGTGGCCTGACAAGTGGGATGATCATGTCTCTATCTCTGCTAGCAATGCCCCTGTGGATGCAGCCCTGGATCTGACTTGCCTTTGTTCCTTGCAGCGGCACACTGCTGACTCATGCTCAGCTTGTTGTTAGAACAAGGTTAGAAAGAGTTATGAGTGTTTAGTGGGAAAAATAATCTGAATAACCACTCTAACAGTGGCTGCAATTTTCCAACACAGACCTCTTTACCGCTTTTCTGAGGTTTCCTTTCAGTAGCCACATGTCCTTGGCAGATCTGGCTGGCATTTGCTATTCTCACTCAACATACCAGGGAGGACTGTAAAATTTGTAACCTTGTAGTTTTCCCTCTCCTGTGTATAGAAGAGGGAGAGGCTGGAGTACAGATAACCCTTGGATTAACTCATTCACTTGAAGGCATGCAGATAGTTCACCTGTTGCTACAAAGGAAGAAGATAAAAGAGATCCAGACAGATCATTTGCAGTGTGGCTTTCTAACCTAAACCACATTAAATTATTAACTGAAATTTTGTAATTATATTTTGACCTACATAAAAGGAACCTCAAATACTTTCCTTTCTGCATGCATTCCTCTATTTTAACAGAACACAGCTGTGTGTCCTGTCTTTTATTCCAAAGACTACGAGATTTATTTTCCAAGTAATCCTTCTTCTGATAAAGATCAGAGATTTTATGGAACCAGAGTAGCAGAATTAGGGACTGAAACCTAGTTTTAGGGATCACTAAGATTTGACTTTGAAATATTTTGGAATTGTCATTAAACTGTATTAAGGTCCAATGTACTTGACTATAAAACATGACATTGACTTTAATGGTATTCAAGTACATACTTAAGTACTTTGAGTATTAATATTGGACTTTGGGCTCGTTATCCCATGTGTGTTTAACTATCATGTTGAATCAGAATCTTACTATACCAATACCAAAATAATGGTAACAGTGATGAATCAGGATGATCATTTTACAGACACTAGGTATTGACATTAAATGTGGACTTCAAAGATTATCAACAGCATTCAAAAATCTCGTTTCAAAATGGTTCCATATGGTCCATTTGCATCTTTGCATCTGCTCTCTCCAGATGGTTTGGAAATCTCAAACTGTTTTCTTAGTCAGGTCTGCAACGTATTAGATCCCAGTTTTGGCTTCCCAACATATATTTTCATTTTCATATTTATTACATTTCTTTGTCCTCCGATGTACATTTGAAAAAACTTTCACCTTCCTTAGAGAGCTCAGAGTGCTTCCCAGTGCTCAGAGAGTTGAAGATTTACCAGGGTAGAAAACCTCAGATCCTGCTTCAACCGCAGCTTAGTTTCTATAATTCAGTGTACGAGTCATGCCCCCCATCAGATGAAATCTGGTCTCACTAAGTTAAGCAGTCCATAGCGAGGCCTCCCATACCACTGGGCAGACCCATTAAATCTCACACAGTCTTTGATGCCTTCCTTTTACACTCTCCCACCAGAGGTGCTGGGCCCTACCCTCTTTCCAGTTCTGCAGCACCATGTGCCACATTCAGCTGTCTAGCTTGGTGAAACTACTAGCTGTGTCAGGCACATGGAACTGGAAAAGGAATTAATGTTGTGCAAGACCCAAAAGATGTGTTTTCCAGATACAGCTGTCTGTAGCCCTTATAAAACCATGTGCACAGATACACGCATATCTGATAATGATCATGCACTGCTTTACTGTGTGAAGCCATGGATCTAGCACAGCACTGCAGACCCTTCTTCAGTAACCACCTGGACAGAATGAGCATAGGGAAGTTTCTCAGCAGCTTCCGTTGGAGCAGTCCTTCCTCGCAGTTGTTTCTGAACTCCTTTTCAGTTTTTTAACTTCCTTCATTTAAAGAGAGCCTCAGAAATAAAGGCAATATTTCAGAAACTGTGCTGATAGAGCTGTGTAGCATGAGACCATCACCAGCTTAATGCAGGCTTAATGCAGCTGCACAGGCAGTCTTCCTCTATTTTCTTGCTGTATCGTGTTACAAATTAACATATCATTTGATGCCTACTATTTCCCCTGCTTTTCATGTTTCTCTCATATTGATTATCACAGATGATTTTTAAGCAGATCTGTTAGCTTGCCTTTCTCTAATAGGAATTCTGAATTCTCATTTACTGAACATATTAATATTTCTGTATTCTGATGTCATTTTTGCTTTCTTCCCTAATATTAAGAAAAGCTCTGAGTTTGGTATCATCTTCACATTTAATTAATGTAATTTCTATTCCATGAATAATCTTCCCTGGTATGTCTGCAGTTGATGCAAACTATATTCCCACTGAGTAGACATTATAGTTAATGTACTAAGCGACCGTGTACTATTTCTAATACTTATTAAACTGTTTGCTGCTTCTTCTAAACCAGTGAGTGCATAGGTATACAGAAGAATGTATTCAGTGTTCCTAAGCCCTTAACTTTGCCCAAAATAGATCTTCTTCTTTGTTTCTGAGAATTATTAGCTTTGGGTGTCTCACCTTCATTATAATTATTACTTTTAGCTAAACCAAGAGTGCCTTCACTCAAATGGTCTGATAGCTACTTTTAAAATGTGACTCTGATGGACAAATCAGGTACAGAAGTATGAAGTTTGATTTTAAAGAAATTAAACTATTCATTGAGTATGTTGTTGGAGGGATCTTAATGTCACCATTTACTTCAACAAAACATAGATTTCAAAATCACAATGAACATCTAATAATGCAGTTAAAAATAAAAACAACCAATATGCTCACAGATTTAAATACCAAGATTTCTATTATCTCATTTTGAATACTCAGCTATGTGAAACTGCTCTGACTGTCTTTCAGCCACTTTGAAATATCACCATTGCATTCTTCCTGCCAGCAAAGCAGCTGAATAAACTGCCAGGTAACCTCTCCAACAAAAGGGTATTATTTCCAGCATGTCTGGCAACGTACCACATACTGCTTAATATTTTCATCAGGATGTTCATATTTTTTTTCTGTCTTCTGAAAACAGAGAAAACACAGTATGTATCCAGCACACTATCTGCAGAATATTAATTGCTTTCTGATCACTAAAGAAGGCTAGTATACTTCTTTTTTTCCTAGAGTTTTTCAATCTGCAAATCAAGACTAATTTCAAGTGACAATGAACTACTACTTACTAAAAGGACCCTGAATGGGTGTCTTCTGTTGGTGTCCAAGGCACATCCAAAATTATGTAAGGGTTCAGGGGCATTGTGTCACCTTTTTTGGACAGGACCCCACACACAACATCTTGCAGTAGAGGACCCTTGTCTACATACTTTGTCTTTGAGCAGGGTCAACTGCAAGGGGGATCCTCGGGACACGCGATCCTCTGGAGTGGGGCTGAGGCCCCATGGACAGCATTCCCTCCATCAGTTCAGCTCAGGGCTGCACTAGGGAAATGGCCACATGGGTCCAAAACATCTACAAGGCTTGAAATTAATTGCATGTATGTATCACTTTTCAAGCACAATTATTTGAGAACATAAATGGTAGAATTTAGATGTGGTATAACTCCTGATCTGTGATCTACAGAACAAAAGGTAAATTGTGCCTTCAAATTATACAGGTCAGCATCCATTTTTTCCTTCGATTGATTGTTACTAGAATTTTTTGGGGGCAATATAATTAAAGGCCAAGCTATGCCCCTCTGGTAAATTAGCTTATAACCTCATTTACTTATAGCCTTATGTATTTAGATCTGTGTAAGGATTTCAGGGTAGAATGTTTCTTTGCTGGCAGACACAGCACTACAAAGAGACACTATTTAGGATCCTCTCTTCAGCAAAGGAAAACAAACCTTTTGAAGTTAACTATGCTCACAGCTTTCCATTAGCAACTAATTACAATTAAAGAGCCAAGAGCAGAAAGTCTGTCCAAAATTTCTCAAAATGCCACATAAAATCTGGGATGGAACAAACTCTGGGAATCCCACTTGGATTAAAAAGCTGGAGCAGGGGAGCACAATTTCCAAGTATTTTAACTCCAGAATTTTTTGTAAGATTTACCCGATCCCCTGCTGAATTACAAAAAATATTTTTTTTCTGCTGAGGTTAAAAGGAAACCTGGAGAAGAGAAATATAGGGGGGATCTTCTCAATGTGTAGTGATACCTGTTGGGAGGGAATTAAGATGAGGGAGCCAGAATCTGCTCCGTAGTGCCAAGTAACAGGACAAGAGGCAATGGAGACAAATTACAATACATTAAATTCCATCTGAATACAAGAAAACACTCTTTTTTACTATGAGGGTGATTAAACACTGGAACAGGTTGCCCAGAGAGGTTGTGCAGTCTCCATCTGTGGAGATACTCAAAACCCAACTGGACACAGTCCTGGGCAACCTAGACTATCTGACTCTGCTTGAGCAGGGGGGGATGGACTGGACGATCTCAAGAGGTCCCTTACAACCTCTACCACTTCGTGATTCTCTGAAACCAGTCTTTGGAATAAGCATCTTCTTCCATGCAACTTCTCCTTATTCTGTTATAAACACTATACTGGGTTTGAGGTAAACCCCAAAACCCTACAAGGAAAGAGTGAGGGATTTAAGTCATTTAGAGAATTGCTTTATCAGCCTTTTAAATCTTTATTTTTGGCAGCTTATGATAACATTTTTAAATCCAAAAGATTCTGTATTCTAGTGAACATTTTAATTAGCCCAATACCAACTTCAATATCTGCATCAGATTGTCAAATATGTGTGTGCTTTAATGCTTCTTTGATTCACAGCTTTTAATGATGAGTTTGTTTGATCTGCAAGCTCTCATTTCATTATACTTGTAATGAAATTGTGAATTATAATTTTCGAGGCTGATTCCACTGCGTTACATGAAGCTGGATTCCACAACTCTTACTCATTTTATGACTAAGAGCTCCTTATTCAGTAACAATTTTTTTGTAACTCCTAGTCATTAACATAGATTGTATTTAGCTTTTCTCTGAAGTAAGGTGTTTTTTTAAAAATCTCTGTCTAACTTTACAAAATAGAAAATTTCTTTATCCTTAAGCCTTAAAAGTAAAGTTGCTCATATAAGTGTCATTTCCCAGTTGTCCTATTTACTTGTCCAGCTGATGCTGATGGATGTGCTGTCCCAGGTCAGGCTGTTGTCTCTGTTGCAATTTCTCTCTCTCTTTTCTACTGGCAGCTATAAAGTGCTTCCACACTATAATTTATTATACTGCTAATACAATTACTAATGTAATTTTAATGTTCTAATATTTTGACTTAAGTCTCCACATCTTTACCTCTCTTCGCATGACTGACATTTTTTCATCCTAAGATAACAGATGTTCATAGAGAAATATATTTCTTTATTTGATATTTAAGCATCATTTTTGCCAGCGTAGCTGAAAGTAATAGGATAAGCATGTACCAGAGCTGGCCTTAGCCTGGCTGAAGTGTTATTCATCACGTCTACATAAAATAACTATTTTGTAAAGACCAGTGATCTGAAGGTACTTATAGCCTTGAAGCAGTCCCTCCAGGATAAATTCTTGAGTTGTTGCTCCTTGGGGTCATATATTATTGATGTTGATTTGATCTTTTTAACTCAGTCCCCAAATGTCATCTATCTGTACAAGAAACTGTTATTTATGGGTTCAGGAATACCTTTACATGACTTTGATCTTTTCTTCTTGTTATTGTTTTCAGAACTTGCCAGATTACTTTAAAATGAATCTAGCAGCTATAATGTCACAAATATACAGACACTTGGTTTATCTCCTGAAGAGCAATGTTTGGGTTCAGTGGCAGATAGCACTTGTTTTGAAGGGCTTCGCCCTGAGGTTGCTCTGTATTCTGAGCGCTCTGAGGATGTGTTTAAATGAAATCAATCTTTGACACCTGAACTTGAGTCTTGTGCTCCATTATGGCAGGAGTACTCTGCAGCTCTTAGATTTCCTTCTGTTTCACTCTGACTCTGCAGCACATTATTCATCGCAGAGCCCTGCAACCCGGGGAAGAATTTTATTTACCCGCAGGAGGTGCCTGGGCAGCACATCCTACTGTGGAGCTCACAGGAGGCTGAGTTCCCCAGCGGTGACGCTTTGCCTGCAAAGAGCACTCCGCCCTCACTAGCACAGAGGCTTTCAAGTGTTTCCAAATGCTTCTGTATTTTGAGAAACAGAGATATTCTGACACTTGATGTTATTTCTCAGATTTGAACACTACTTGCCGATATCACATAAGAAAAACTTGCTCAGTGCTTCTTTTAATAAATCTGATAGATCAAATTCTCAATGTACTCATCTAATGGGAGATGTTAAGGGTTTGTTCAAAAGCTGACTACTGTAGTCAATAAAAAAACTGCTGATGAACCGGGTACAATTTGGATTAAGTCTTGAATTAATTATTTTCCAGGAATGACTACAAGTAAACCTGCAGTTTGCCTGTAGTTGATTGATTGATAACAACAGCATTAATAATAATATCCCAATATCAGTTACAGATTGTAGTTTTTATTATTTAGAAACATTTTGTATATATTCATATTTCATATTTTTAAAAGAGAATCAGGTGCAGCAGAATTTATTGTGGAACAGGAAAGAACTGCTGAACTGTTAACACTGAAGTATCACCCCCCGCCCCGAATGTGCTTTGCCTCCGATTAGAAGTAAAATTTAGATGCAGTTCTGTGGCACTTGCCCTATGGACGCACAGAGCCTGAAATGACTCACCTAAAGATATGTCCAGGTAGACAGAGACTAAGACTCAGCTGAACTCAACTCGATTTTCAAGGCACTGTGAACATCTGGAGGCAAATGAGTCGTGTTGACTTCAACAGACGGCCACACAGTTAAAGCACTGTGCAGTACTTCGAAACTGTGGAGTTTCAAATAGCTTTATCTTTCACTGCACAACTGTATCATTTTTCATTATATTTCTGTGTATTCCTTTCATGAGAATTATTACATTATCAAGCAGAGCAGAAAAATGAGACATAGGAGTTACAGTTTCCTGCAAAAGAAGTGCCAGATATAATAGTTTTCTCTTTATCACATTCACGTTCTTAGGCAGCATGCCAGATATTGTCTTTGAATGAACAAAGCTCTGGAAAGATTTCAGAATCTGAAAATGTCTTTTTCAAGCAAGTTGGTTCATTTAAACTCTTTTTGAACATTATCTACTGCGTTAACAATAATGCACTTTCAGGTGCATTTACAAGCATCCCATTAGGCTGTACCTAATAACTAGGTGTTTGGTAAATGATCTAATTGACCCTAGATTTATAAGGCTACTAGCCTTTTAACCATGATGCAAGACTTGTATCAGTGTTCTCCAGTGAAAAAAGTAACTTCAAACAGACTTTCTGCTTCTCCTTGGCAGTTTTGATCTGCTTGTTTTGAGGGGATTATTATGTCCACACACATGACAGGCTACTTTTCCTCTCCTGAAATATTTTTAGGGGATGAGATTCTCATTAATAGCTCTCTGCATGGACTTATTCCTATTTATTGGCTATATTAATGAATACATTATCTGTACTTCCTTGATAGGATCAGTTTTTAGTTTATCTATTTATATGGGAGGAAACAAAGTCTCCAGTAAACACTGTAAAACATCCTGTTATAGATTTAGATACCCCATTGCAGCAAAGCACACTGTGCACTAGACAGGCTGTTTTTTTGAATTGTTTAGACTGCAGATGGCTCACAAGATATTCCCAGACAGCATCTAAAATGCTTGGCCCCCTCACTTTTGCTCTTCTCTGAGGCATCTGAATCTGCTTTGTCCTCACAAAACAGTTCTGAATGCGGCAACAGGGCAAATGTGTTGAAACCACCCCAGACCTTCAGCAGCTGGAGCACCAATGTGAATAGCAAGGGGAATGCGTGGCCCTTCACACCAGGTGCAAAGATTTCCTGGTAAAACAGCTTTACTGATCCTTCTTTCTGATTTTGAAGCTAGAGAGATCTCTGCAATTCCTGTACTGCTAGGCAGCCCAACGCGGAGAGGCTTGTGGAAAAAAAAGTTCGTTTCTACTTTTTCATCTTCCTGAGAGGATCGTCTCTCAGATGGTTAAGTAGTTTTAGCTGAAACGGATAAAACTGCATACATTCATAGCTGTTTAGGAACACTCCACTATGATGTCTGAAAGATCCCTTAGAGAAGTCCAGTCTGAAACTTATGTAGGTTTTTCCTTCACAGCTTGGATTACCATATTCTTAATTTTGGCTGGTCTATAATGGAGTTTCTGAAGTGAGGATGTCACTTACAGAGTGTGTCTTGAATTGTGAAAGCCCTGTTCTATTCATAAGAATTCTCCTTAAGTATATGCATAAAAATTTCAAGAGTGATTGAAAACAAACTGTCAACATAAGATTTAACATTAAATAACCTGTTTCAAAGATACAATGTAGTATATTTTTAAATTACAGCAACTGCAAGAGATCATTTGGAGTAACAAGAAAATACTTAGTTCTTGTTCTGGAGCAAGAGAGATGTTTGTCATCACATACTATGTGACATCATACTTAAAATGCTTGTTCTGAGGAAATATCTCTTGGTGATTTGGATTTAAAACAGCAGAACACTGAGAAAAGAGATGCTTAAGATTAATAAGGATTTGCTTATCAGGCAGATGTTCAAAACCAGTCGGGCACAACCTGTCACTTTGTGAATGCTTTTTATGTGACTGCACAGCACAGTGATTTGAATATCAGGCAGACAGACATTTTATAGTCAGCGTTTCCAAAGATCATTGCCTGAATTAGCAGTCCTAACATTGTATTTTGGTAATTTCACTAGAAGATACATTGTTTACTTGCATATTTGCATTTCAAAGCATCACCTTTAATTAGTCAAGGCAAAAACATAAATTAATTGAAAATAATCTTTTTAGATCACATAGGTAAAAACAATATGAATATTTAAAGACTTAAAGGGGCTATTTTCTTTATTCTATGCTTGAACCAAGCTGGTTTTTTAACAAGGAGAAAGCTTTTCCTTTCCACAAAGCAATTCTTATGGTCTTGACAATGCTATTTAAACGGACAAGTGCATGAATTAAAGCAGAATGTAAAAAATATGTTTTAACTTTGAACATTCTCTTCTGCAGTTGTTTTTCACTGGGTGACAGGTTGGTTTCATGGAAATTTCCATCATCTGGTTTGCAGGCCCACAGGATTATTAGAAAAAGCAGAGTAACGTCAGAGCAGAGATCCTCCAGTAGGGACACAGCTTAGTGACCGACTCGCCTGTGGTGATGGGCTGCGGCAGTACTACCCCAGTCTGGCTGAGGCGCATGTCTCTGGGTAAGGCTGGAGGTTTTCTAGGTTTGAGGGACTCTCAGACACTGTCCCCAAGATGGACTGCTCCCCTTGCAAGGCAAAGTGTGAGCATGTGTATTGGGTTTGCATGGCCAGGTTTTGGTCATGGGGGGGAGCTACAGGGGTGGCTTCTGTGAGAAACTGCTGGAAGCTTCCCCCGTGTCCGATAGAGCCAATGCCAGTTGGCTCCAAGACAGACTTGCTGCTGGCCAAAGCCAAGCCCATCAGCAACAGTGGTAGTGCCTCTGGGATAATATATTTCAGAAGAGGGAAAAACTGCTGTGCAACTGCAGCTGGAGAGAGGAGTGAGAATATGTGAGCGGAACAACCCTGCAGACACCAAGGTCAGTGAAGAAGGAGGGGGAGGAGGTGCTCCAGGCACCAGAGCAGAGATTCCCCTGCAGCCTGTGGTGAAGACCATGGTGAGGCAGGCTGTCCCCCTACAGCCCATGGAGGTTAACGGTGGAGCAAATATCCACCTGCAGCCTGTGGAGGACCCCACACCAGAGCAGACTCCTGGCAGGACCTGTGGACCCATGGAGAGAGGAGCCCACACTGGAGCAGGTTTGTTGGCAGGACTTGTGACCCTGTGGGAGACCCACACTGGAGCAGTCTCTTCCTGAAGGACTGCACCCCATGGAAGGGACCCATGCTGGAGCAGTCTGTGAAGAACTGCAGCCCATGGGAAGGTCTCACTTTGGAGAAGTTCATGGAGGACTGTCTCCCATGGAAGGGACCCCACACTGGAGCAGGGGAAGAGTGTGAGGAGGAAGCAGGAGCAGAGACGTGTGATGAACTGACTGCAACCCCCACTCCCCATCACCCTGCGCTAGTCAGGGGAAGGAGACAGAGAAAATCAGGAGCGAAGTTGAGCTCAGGAAGAAGGGAGGTGTGAGGGGAAGGTGGTTTAAGATTTGGTTTTATTTCTCTTCACCCTACTCTGCTTTGATTGGCAATAAATTAAATTAATTTCCCTGAGTCAAGTCTGTTTTGCTAATGACGGTAATTGGTGAGTGATCTCTCCCTGTCCTTATTTCGACCCACAAGCCATTTGTTATACTTTCTCTCCCCTGTCCAGCTGAGGCAGGGAGTGATAGAGTGGCTTTGGCAGGCACCTGGCATCTAGCCAAGGTCAACCCACCACAGCATGACAGCATATAAAGACCCAGAATAAGGACTATGGGCTTCCTGCAACTGTTTCTGAAAACAAATTTTTTTGGCTTCTTTTGCATCTTTTCCACATACATGAATAATGGCGGGGGATGGGAGATGGGTCCCACATTTGTAGGTGGTGCTGTGCACTGTAGAGGATGTTTTCTAAGTTGGTGGGTGAGCTTTCTGAGTTTGGATATCTCTGTTTTGTCATGCCGTAAAGCCATCTGACAACATTTTTTTTTAATATAAATCATTTAGCGATTATAACCTGTGTTTATTTTCATGTTATTCTTCTACTTTGTAAAGAGATCATTTCATTTTCTCTACATGATCCCTGATTTTGGAACCTTAGGCTGATGTGTACCTTCGAAGTATGCTTACACTGCCACTAAGTGACATAATCAAGCATTTCATAATTATTTTCTCTTAACATGCTTACAGGCTTCACTACCCTTTTCTCATCCATTTAGCTGATGATTCTGAGCACAAAGAAGAATCAATTGGCATGAAATATTTCCAGCAATTCTGACTAAAAAGAACAACACTTCAGTTATTCTGGTCTGAATGGCAAAAGCATAATTTTCTTCACATTTAGACTTCATATGGAGCAAAAGAGCATACCTGGGCAGCAGGAGATGAGGCGTCACTAAGAATACAAGAAATAATTCCATCACAGGAAGCACAGATAAAAGAACGTCACTCCTCTACACATAATTCACACAGGACAACTTAAACATTCATCTTTATCAAAGTAGGTCATGAATAAGAAGAGCACAGGGTTATGTTTTTAATCCTAAATACTTACTAATCTTAAAAAAAATCTTTCAGAATGCACTCTAAAAGTGCATTGGACACGTTAAATTGGCCAACAAAATAACATGACTGCGATCACCACAGAAGAAAACGCTGTTCAGTAATCCAGATGACAGAAATGTTTCTGCCTTTCTTTAGTATTCACCTGAAAACTAGATCCATTAATGTGGGGACCATTAAATGTTGTTCCATTTTTCTCAGTGGTTGGTAGTTATATGGCCATTTCTATTAATTCCTAACAGGTGGAGGCTGCTGTATAAAGAAGGACTGCTAGTCAGCAGGATGCTGGGCTGCAGTTTTAGGGAAAGCAACGACTCAGTGTGTGACCTTGGCAGGTTACTTGATTGCCACCCACTCAGTATCAATCAGTCCTGCTGGAAAATTGAATGAACAACAGAGTCTCACTGAAAATCACATTTTGTAAGCATTGAATTTCCATGGAAATTTCCATTACAGCATTTTTAGGAAGTAGAAAAAAGATTATAAATTCAATTTTGCTGATAGTCGCTGTGCTTACACTCAGTATAAATATATATATGTGTGTGTGTATATATATATATATACAATGGCTCCTCTACGAAGAGCAGAATCTAGCTGTGAGACTCGGGGTATGTCTATGCAAGCACTTAATTTTACATTAAAGGAGTGGATTAGTAGACCAAAAGAGGTGGTGCTGAGCCCCCTAATCGCACATAACCTGTGGCTCAGAGATATTATCTGCCTAGATGTAGTCTGGTCCCCTGGATCAAACATTGTCACAAAGCATATAGCCTGAAGCTGTTTGAAGGGCCAGTCTTTGGTTCCTACATCTATGTGCATTTGTGGCTGCAGTGCATGTAATGCACCTGGGAGGGGAGCTTCCCCTTTAGTTTCCTGAAAAGAAAACCAGTTCCCACTGCCCAGAACTGCTTTACAAGTTCTGAGATGTGGGAAATGAGGACACTCAGGGCTTTCTGTCAAGTCCACACTGTTGTTCCAACCAAAAACCCTAATGGAGATTAAGCCATAGGCTCTGAATGTGAGGGAAGCCCCTGGAAGTATCTGCCTTAGGTTTGAAAAGATCAGACACACACTTTATTGGGTTATTACTCAGTGTGACAATACTAGATTTCATGTAACCCTGTAGATCTTGGAAGTCTGAGAGACACCATAGTCAAGACACATACTAGCACTAACGATGAGTAGAGGTGAAAAGAAAAGATGAATCTGATCACCAAGAAAAATTCCACAGACTGTAATATTTTTGCTAAAATGCTTTCCAGTTTCTTGCATACAGCCAGCTAGAGATAAGGAATGCTGGGCTCCATGGGTGGGGAGAGGAGGCTGGTAAGAACACATATTTCACAGGTAACTCCTACAGCCACATTTCTTTCATGTGATCCCAGGGAAGCAGATCCACGGACCCTACCACCCCTCCTCTGGTCCTCCTTCCTTCCTTCTACCACTTCACAGCAAACACACAAAAGAGCCTAGAACTGTCATTCTGCTGGGACAGACACTGAGACCTTCAATTACAGAATCATAGAATCATAAAATCATAGAATTGTTTAGGTTGGAAAAGACCTTTAAGATCATCGAGTCCAATCATTAACGTAGCACTGCCAAGTCCACCACCAAACATAAGCACCCTAAGCACCACATCTTCATGTCTTTTAAATATCTCCAGGGATGGGGACTCAAGCCAGCTCCCTCAGTACCCTTGGGTGGATCCCATCCAGCCCCAGAGACTTGTGTGTGTCTACGTGGTGTAGCACGCCACTAACCATTTCCCCTTGGATTATGGGGGCTTCATTCTGCTCCCCGCCCCTGTCTTCCAGCTCAGGGGGCTGGGTACCCCAAGAATAACTGGTCTGACTATTAAAGACTGAGGCAAAGAAGGCATTAAGTACCTCAGCCTTTTCCTCAGCCTTTGTCACTATGTTTCCCCCCGCATCCAATAAGGATGGAGATTCTCCTTAGCCCTCCTTTTGTTGCTAATGTATTGATAGGAACATTTTTTATTGTCTTACGGCAGTAGCCAGATTAAGTTCTAGTTGGGCTTTGGCCCTGCTAATTTTCTCCCTGCATAACCTCACGACATCCCTGTAGTCCTCCTGAGTTGCCTGCCCCTTCTTCCAAAGGTCACAAACTCTCCTTTTTTTCCTGAGTTCCAGCCAACACTCTCTGTTCAGCCAGGCTGGTTTTCTTCCCCACTGGCTCATCTTTTGGCACACAGGGATGGCCTGCTCTTGTGCCTTTAAGATTTCCTTCTTGAAGAATGTCCAGCCTTCCTGGACTCCTCTGCCCTTCAGGACTGCCTCCCAAGGGACTCTGTCAACCAGGCTCCTAAACAGGCCAAAGTCTGCCCTCTGGAAGTCCAAGGTAGCAGTTCTGCTAACCCCTCTCTCCTTACTTCTCTGAGAATCAAAAACTCTTATCAATTTCATGATCACTGTGCCCAAGATGGCCTCCAACCATCACATCACCCACAAGTCCTCCTCTGTTCACAAACAAGAGGTCTAGCGGGGAGCCCTCCCTAGTTGGCTCCCTCACCAGCTGTGTCAGGCAGTTATCTTCCACACACTCCAGCAACCTCCTAGACTGTTTCCTCTCTGCTGTATTTTATTTCCAGCAGACATCTGGTAAGGTGAAGTCCCCCATGAGAAAAAGGGCTAACAATTGTGAGACTTCTCCCAGCTGCTTACAGAATATTTTGTCTGCCTCTTCATCCTGGTTGGGTGGTCTTTAACAGACTCCCACCATGGTATCTGCCTTGTTGGCCTTCCCCCTGATTCTTACCCATAAACACCCAACCCTATCGTCACCATCATTAAGCTCTAGACAATCAAAACACTCCTTAACATACAGGGCTACCTCACTGCCTCTCCTTCCTTGCCTATCCCTTCTGCAGAGTTTATAGCCATCCATTCCAGCACTCCAGTTGTGCGAGTCATCCCACCATGTTTCGTGATGGCAACTGTATCATACTTTTCCTGCTGCACAATGGCTTCCAGCTCCTCCTGTTTGTTGCCTGTGCTCTGTGACACCTCCAAGCTAGATGAACCATTGTCCTCGTTACTGTTCGGTTCTACTTGCAGAACCTCATACCTATTATGCAAGGGCACCTGGGAAGGTGGGGCAGGCACAGAGAAGACACGCCTGCTGTGCTGGGCAGGAACTTGTCACCATTGCCCCCTGTCCCTTAAGTCATTGTGTTCAGCCAGGTGGAGAGAGGATAGGGAATCCTCTGTATCATGTGTTCTGTCTGCCTGTTGGGCCTGTCTCAGGGAAGGTATAGTGCGATTCCAGTAGTCTCTCTCTCTTGCTCTCCCTAATACTCCTCAACCTACTCATCTCCTCCTGGAGCTCTGTCGCTAAGCAGAGGAGTTCCTCTACCTGGGTGCACCTCCCACAGGTGTGCTCACTGCTGCCGTCCAATACTGGCATAAGAGTAAAGCATACCCTGCAGCCTGACACCTGGCTGGCAGCATGTTCCCATCGGAGCTCTGTCTGGGAAGCTGCGTCAGTCGTGGTGGGTGCAGAGCTTAGAGAGGCCATGGCTCCCCCTGAGGTTCCCCTGTTTTGGGAAACCCGCTGTGCACTGAGTGAGAGTGCTCCGCTGAGGATCGTGCTGGCACCGGAGTTGCCCACCTTGGCAACTGCAAACATAGATACCAACTTATCTATTCTTCGCTATGGCTTATGAGAGATAATATAAACATATTTCTTTTGAACTGAGACTTAAAGGTTTGTTAAAAGGAATCAATTATTTTCTGCTTTTTGAGATCTTAATTTTAATAGTTATTTATTCATATTTACCATTGTTTAAAGTCTCCACATAAGACTGCCAGGACAGTCATTAAAAACCAACAGTATATGAAAATAGAGTTGTTAAAGAAAAAGGAGATTTGAATAGCAGTTTCAGGGGCAGTTTTCTTCATGTGTTTACAGAGCAGGACTGCATACCCTTTTGTTTTTCCTGAGTTTACTATGCCTAAGGAAAATTACATATATTTGCACTGTAAATTACTATTCAGTGAGGTCAGATGTTAGCACATTTTCCAGTGGTTCATGGTTTTTCAGAGCAAAATACCAGAAAGAATGAAATACCTAGTCTATTGCTGGTTTTCTTTCTTTTTGTGGTTATTTCAGAGCAAAAAAATTGTTAGCCACATTTCTTAAAGAGTAAAAAGTGAGTAAAATTGGAAGCTTTTTGCATCCCTAAAAAATTTTGAAATGATAACATGAGAATATTGAAAGAGACTTCCATAATACTGGACAATAAAGGCAATAACATTTATTTCAATTACATGTAAATGTCTAGAATTTTAGATCATGAAATAAAGAAGACGACCAATAATTATATTGGTACCAAACTTCAAGTTCCCGTGCAGGCATAGGAAAAAGAGGGAAACTACTGAATTTAGTGGTGTTCATGGGGCTACTTGTAGGTACCAGAATTTAGATTTTCAACCAGGATAAATCATCAGATCTCACTGATTCCATAGGCGTTAGAGATAATCTACAGTTTTTCACCCTGAGTGTTTAAATCTCATATTCTTTTACAGACATTAATAACTATTTGGTTGGCAAAGGAAGATCAGTTGTGTCTGAGGCAATTTTGTCTTCAATACAGAAGTTCCCCCCTAGACTTGGACCATCTTCCTGTCCTGTCAGTAGCCAAATGTGACTCAGTGACCGGATAATAATACTTGCTCGGGTTCCTTGAGCATCCCAGCTACAAAGCCACTGAGACACAAGACATCACACCCTACATGTGTAAGACAAAGCATCAAGCCTCCAGTAATCACCTTCTGTTTAAAGCTGTTTTGCTACCAGGTTTCCCCGTCAAGGTATGTTGTGTCACTTGGAACTGCTGAGTCAATAATTGTGCTTAACGTGTGCAGACGGCGAGTTACCAAACTTAGGCTGTTTGTCAGCTATTGGTGGCTTGGCACATCTGGGGATTTGAAGGTAGGACAAGCCTCCCAGAGCTGACCTCTCTAATACGGAAGATATCTGGGTCATGGTGTATTTCGCTTGCCATCCCTGCTTGCCTGTTGCTCCAGACTACTCCACCTGGCAAAACGTTACAATTACAGTTAAAAGAGATTTGGCCTCATGTACTTGGTTACATCTGAGCCGATAAGAGTTTTTCTCACCTTAATCTGAGTAAATGAATCAGTGAGAACAACTGGGCAGTGAAGGACCATCGTGACCTTCTTGCCCAAGGAAGTGGGGCCTCAGAAGGAGTTCTTCTGGTGCTGCTGGGCAATTGCCAGATATTTGCCTCTTTGCACTGAAGAGGGTAGGTTTGGGTAAGAGGATATGCCTTGTCCTATACCTACAGAACAGTGATTTGCAGCCTTCTGCCAAAACTGCATCTCTGTGTGGGTAAAATGGAGTTAGATCATGGCCATGGCCTTGACTGACATCTGGGAATTTGGGGAGGGTAAAGAGGAACACACAGGTAGGGACACCCCAACTTCCTTCCAGGAGTGGGGTGAGATCCCTGACTCCAGGCTTGGTGCAGCAGCAGGTTGGTGCCCATCTCTGCCACATGCTGTGAGATGCAGAGTGTCCAAACAACGCCAGTCAAAATAAACCCAAGCACCAGCCCACAGGTGCAGGAAGAGGCAGAAGGACCTCAGTGAGGGGCGAGGGGCTGGTTGTGTCAGACTCGCTCCCCCATGCATGGACCATGCCAGTGCCATCACACAGGGTGTGATGCAGACCACTCAGGGTAGGGCGTATTAAAAGGAGTCAATGTTGTCATGGCAGAAGGACTACTGGATAGCCAAAGCAGGGACTCCTGTCACGTGGCAGACAAGCATGCCATATCTTCACCAAACAGACTGAGATGTCAGGAGGGTGGACACACACAGAACATATCCCATGGCTTGGGAATGACAGGGCACCTCCCAAAGGCAGCACAGGGCAGCTTTCCCATATGTCATATTCACATAAAGCCAAATAAAAAAAAAAGATCTGCACATGAAACTTTTTTTCTTTGCTTGTGCAGAAATTACTACTTTTTAACAAAATAACCCTTCCAGTCCTGCCTGAGTTTGGCTCCCAGACAAGATGGAAGCTGTCAAACTAATCTTCTTCTCTTCTGTGTCACTCTTATTCTACGCCAATACGGAGGATCAGTGACCCAAACTGCAGTGATTTGCTCCTGCCATAAGGGCAATACTTTAGCATCCATAGCACCTACATGTGTACTCGTACTGGTAGAATAGTTCTCTGTGCTTTCCACCCTGTGCAGGCTGTGTCTAAAGTACAGAGACAGGCAGTCTTTCCTCTATGTACGCAGCCTTGGTATTTAATTGCTGTCTTTATATAACCTTGAGAGTATGTCAGATTCTCACTTTCCAATTTCTATAAAGTTATTGTATTTTAGGAAAAAGTCTATTTAGTGTTTATCCAGCTGTCAGAATCATCATAGTGTATATACTCAATGAGAAATGCCAAGAGACCTCATTTTAAAAAGCATTTTAAATCTCCAGTTTACTGCCGGCAGTTATATATGAAACAGAAGTAAAAAATATTGTCTGTATTAAAAGTGACAGGACATTTGCAGCTGGTTCTCCAGTAATAATCCAGAATGTAGAATCATTAAACAGTATCTCCTTTTAAAAAATGCCTCAAACTAGTTTGGAGCAATAGTCTTATAATTGTTAGTGCAAACCCCAAAAAGATTTATTAGGTAGCTTTGATCTTTTCCGTTCTTGATTCTAAAATACTATGATTTTTACTAATTTGTAATAAAGCGAATATTGACAATTTTTAGATAAACCAGCAAGTGAATATGTTACAAGCTGATATGTTGTAATTTTTGTATCAACTCAAAACAAAAGTGTGAAATGGTAAATAAGGAACACATGTAGTGAAATGATACTGATCATAATTACATATGGAAAGCTGTTTCTGAAAAATTTTAGCCTTTTTATAGTTGAAAATACAACAGGTATAAATGGTAGATCCTCATTGTATACAAAATGAGCTAACTACAAAAGATTCAGATTACGTGACTGACACTCTTTACAACCTGGATAAAAATTTCAAAAATATCTAAATGACTTACATGAAAGTCACCGGTAATTAACCTTCTTCATTTCTTGCATGCTTTTGCAAATGCTTAAGGATTCAGGCTAGAATTTTTATGAGCTTGGAACTCACTCCTGGAGCTAGATTTTCAGAAGAGGTTAGCATTCACCTGCCACTGAAACGCTAGAATAAACAGTCACATTTCAAGAGTTCAAGAGGGCAGCAAGTCAAGCTCTGCCAGAGCTTTCAAAGGTTATTTGAAATAGTAGCAAACATTTCTCAACAATTTTAATTAAAATAAAGCAAGGAAAAAAGAAATTTGTTGAGAAGGTCAAGATTAAAGATAATCTTGGAAGGTCCTCAAAACTAAATGAGCACTTGCTTCTCTTGTCAATACAGATAATGATGTTGAATTTGGGGGCAAAAGCAGGACAGATAATGGGAATGGAAATTATCTCAACTTAAGTGGAAACAAAACTCCAAGACATTAGTGAATTTTGATCAAAGATAGCTAACTTCCAAAGCTTTGGAAGAGCTGCCATATCAACTTGCAGATTCTGCAGCGAGGTTTTTCTAACACTGTATTGTTTACCTTGTTTAACAAATGTTTACCATGTTTAACAAAAAGGAAAGCCCAGTACATTTGTTTGTTTGTTTCCCCTGATTTGTTTTGTGGCACTTAAAGAATGACGACTTTTTGTCTTTTACTGCAGATCTTCACTTTTTTATAAGGCATCATTCGGTGGGTGATTGGCTCAGCCGGCATGGTAGCACATGGAGCAGATGTTCTGCAAGTCCTTCTGAAATAAACATCTCCTATACTGCTGCCCAAAATTACAGGTACTGGATAGTGCTACTCAGGTAGCCCGGTGTTCCACATCCATTGTCTGGAGAGTGATGTCCCAGATGTCTGGGGAGTACTAAAAGTAATACCCATACTTAAGAAGACAGACAAATGTGATCTGGGTCATTGCAGGACAAAAAACTGGAGGAGATTAAGGAGATAGGTTAAGAGGAGGCTGCAGTAGGTAAGTGTTGAAAGGGAGTATGCAAACAGATTTCTTGCAGATTTTGCTGTGGATTAGATCTCAGCCTTATCATTTTTAATGTTTCCATGAATGAAACTGGCACACCTTGTGCTGACAAATTTGCTGGTGATATAAAACAAAGAGGCATAGCTGATACGGAGGGGCGATCTTCACCACTTACAAGAGGAGCTTGAAGACCCTGAGGACAAGGATCACGGGGAATGGACCAGGCGTCATATACTCAGATCTGTATCGATCACCTTTAACTCAGGCACTTCACTTCTCCTACTTAAGTCTGTTGCCCAGAAGCCAATAAAAAGAGACAGAAAGAGACATCTTCAGAGGGCAGTTCTGTTCTGAACCCTGGCTGGAAGTGCTTGCATCTCTTCACGGTCTACACAAGGACCACATAGCCCTAAGAAAACTAGTTGGCTGGGATGAACCCAGGATTTGGAGACAGTTAAGAGGAACTTGTGCTGCAAGTCAGAGGGTAATGAACGGAAATGATCATGAGGGGAGGTAACAATGAGCTATCAGTATGAACCAACAAAATACAATACTAGGCAATATTAGCTGTACAGGTAGTGAAGCACCAGTGCTGTTGTAGAAGGTGCTCATGACACTTCATCCTTGGTATGGCACATAGCACTTGCCACCAATGCTCAAGAGTGACTTCTGACTTGGAAAAGGTGCAGAATAGCACTGCTGGGATAAGACTGAGTGTGAGAGGCTTTGCTTGTTTGGCCTGGCAAAATGCAGGCTAAGAAAATACATGGCTGCTTATAAATGTATGCTGGGTTAAATGCTAAGGGCAAATAAAACTGTTTATGCTGAAGAACAATGCCTGCACAAAAATTGAAGGTAATAAACTGGACACGAGTACCTTTTAACACTGAAGCTACTGAAACAAATCCATCCACAGATCTGTCTGGAACAACTTCCCAGAAAGATTAACGGGAACAAAGCATTTTCACATGTTTAGAAATGAATTAAGTAAATTTATGAAGGGGATTTGTGTGTCCTGTTTGCCTGCAAGGGCAGAGAGCTGGCTGCAATGACTAAGGAGATCTTATCTTCAGTGCTAAGCTCTTCTGACTATCTGTCAGTGAATATGGGAATGAGAGTTTCTGGTTGCTGAACTATCTAGAAAATTTATTCCAGCTGGGTTGCTGAGCTGATGAAAAAAAGCAGTCTGTAATTTAAAAATAAAAGCCTGTATTTATTTGGATATTGAATAAAGATCAGACAAAAATGACAATAAAAAGTATAAAACCTCCTGTGTATGAAGCTCATGATTTCTGGCTGGATTTGCCATTCTGAGGGCTGTCTCTCATTCATACTTGGGAACAGAAGCAGTTTATCATGCCATTGCAGTAATCTCACTATCAGATGGCCAGCTTATGATCTGCTTTTGCAGAAGTGCATACCGGCAGGAAACTTCAGATCCTTCGGTCTCTGGGAAATGAATTGTATAACCTGGGGACTACAAACAATCTCCATCGTTAGGGAGATCCTCTCTACTTCCCATATCTTTTGCCCCAAAACGAAGCCATGTGGTCTACATGGAATATGGCTATCATGAAGAAAAGAGATTTCTTTGAATTATTAGATAAAAAAATATTTTCCACGTTCAGAGTCAAGATTGGTGTTGTCGTCTCTCTCTGATGTCATTTTTTTGTAATTTATTTTGTTCAAAAGCCAGTACAAGGTAGGGAAGATGGATGTTAAGGGAGTTGGAAAGCTAGGGATACATTGTGGAGAATAAGTCTATGCCAGAAGCAGAGAATGAACAGGTAAATGAGAGATGCAGTCAAAAAGATTCAGGATACATAATAAAATAGGAAAAACTAATGGCTCGTTAGGAATTTACAGAAGACACCATCATTAACGACATGAACCATAGCCTTAATCACACAGATACTGGTGTGCTTTAATCCTTTTTACAGTCTTCTGCCTTTTAGACCATAAACTCTTCAGGGCAGGACTGTGTCTTTCTAGTGCTGCAGTCAGATTTTTTCAATCAGAGTAACTGAATGTTTACAAAATGGGAAAAAAAAGAGTAAAAAAGGTCATACTTGCCAAATAAATAGCACAGAAAACAGTTTTTTATTATGACTTCATGACTGGTGAAATCTTTCATTACTGTTAAGGGAAACACCTTAATAATATGCTGCTTCTAACATAATATTGTGTACTATGAGTCTGACAACAAATTTTATTTCAAACATTAATTTCATCTAGTAACCAGTTAATATCAGAGAATGGAGAGCTTTTGTTGCCTGAGTGAACATTTTTAAAAAAGCAAAGAAAAAACTCTCTTGAAATTAATTTGAAATAAAAGGAAAGAAATATCTGTAATTCATAAATTTGATAACTTTATAGCTAATGTTTCAGCACTGCAGACTTTGTATCTATATTTTGATGCTACTTCATATTAACAGTCAAAATGAAAATTCCCATACTTATATGGCCTTAGGAGAAAACTTTGTGCTATGCATGTTGATGTTTTTCTGTATGAAATCCTGCCTAGGTCCTGTAACTGAAGGGCTAAGCTAATCTCCTTTTTTCAGCAGAGATAATAACATGCTAATAGAAACTTCTGACAAGTGACTTGTATTATTTAGCAATTAGCAACTGCCACTGTAATAGAATTGAAACATCAACAAGGGTAAAATGTGAAAACTTATTATATTCTCCCTGGAACAGTTGTTCTGTTGGAGTGTTGTGCTCTTGAGAAGCAAAATCTTTGCAGAGTTGATTTGATGAAGATATTTCGAAACACACAAATACATGCATTTTATCTTTCCTCATCAGTAGCTTCAGGCAGTCCAGGAACATCAGTAAATTTCTCCAAATTCTGTGTTATTTAAGAAAAATTATAGAGGAGACCATAAATATAACTTTGCAGCATAGGAAGCACTGCTTATTTGCAAAATGCAGCTGAAGAATTACTCCCTGCCTAAGACTGTCTTTGTCTTGCTGGGCATGGAAATTCAGTGCCTTTCTCCCTTTTCTAGGTATGCTATCTTAAATTGACCACTACAAATGAAATGAGGCATGAGTGCAGCACAAGATAAGAACACAATTCAAATAGCTCATCTCCCTCAAAAGTTCAGTGTGGATTCCCAAGTGCATTTTGTCTGTGCTGAAAGAAACGTGACAGGGACATGACAAGAAGGACAGAGGCATTCACAGAAAGCTTCTGCTTCACCCAGTCACCCACTGCTGCTGGAGAAAAAGAGTTGCTGCCTCCCAGTAGCTGTAGGCTGCTCTGGGACTGAGTTGCTAAGAACTAGGTGCAAATGGCAGACAGCAGTACCGCTACACCAGAGTGGACCAAGCCCAGAGGAAAATCTAGGTCAGCTCAACATATCATGATAAAAGTATTTCATCTCTTCTTTCAAGAAGTCCGGTTAAATAAATATGCCTTTTCTCAAATAACAATACAAAATTTGGTTTCTATTGTTTATGTCAACAGATGGATCAGAGCAAGTGGGATCTTTCTGCCTATTGGTACT
Organism: Theristicus caerulescens; assembly: GCA_020745775.1. Classification (NCBI taxonomy): domain Eukaryota; kingdom Metazoa; phylum Chordata; class Aves; order Pelecaniformes; family Threskiornithidae; genus Theristicus; species Theristicus caerulescens. Next base: position 112,089,358 of record CM036559.1, on the reverse strand, counting down.
TAAATAGTGACAGATCAGTTAAACACGTCCCTTCAAATAGATTTGGCTTTCCGATCAAGAACAGAAAAATTCCTGTTAAACCCTCAATATGCTTTTATCCTGAAACATCTGATTTACACATGCTTTTGCTAACTCTGCCACTATTTATGTATGTTAGATCACACTTAAAATATTTCATTGTACAGGCTGATATATTTACATCACTCCTGTATTAGAAAAGCTCTAGACATACAATATTGCCAAATGTGAAAACCTGCCTGCTTTGTTTTGAAAGATATTTCATTCTAGATTACCCTTATTACCTGGCATTAAACATTTCAAATCTAGAGCATAAATTCACTGAATAGTTCATTGTTGTTATAATACCAACAGGAACAATATGTTCTAACCTGTATAATATATCTATATAATATGCTTTGAACTTGAGGTTCAAATACCTGTTATGGAAACTGGCAGACCTTTCAGGTAAGCCTCTGAAAACTTTGATTTCTTTTTGTACATCTTCACAGATATGCATGCTAAAAGCCTTAGTATAAAGAGCAAACATCTGACTGTTCAAATAATTTTAAAGTTAAAGCATTTAAAAGCAAGTTGAACTGCCTAATTGGTAAATTGCTAAACCAAGACAAAAGAAATCTCATCCATAGGCCAAACTCCCTAGCTCTATCTGTTTAGCAGTTAGATATGCGAGGTTGTTAGCTAAGTTCTGTCAAGGGCATCACGGGCAGGAGACAGGCACCCCTGCAGAGCAAGCAATACCACTCATCCATTGCAGATGGCTGACTTGGGAGGGGATACATCTCCTCCAAAGGTTGCCTGCTTGTTTCCCCTGATTATTGATGGAGCCTGAGTGACTAGGATAGACTGTATGTCTACATGTCAGTCAGAGGGCAGTAGGTGGAAAAAATCCTACCCCTACTGACCCAACATCGGAGGCAGAATAGCCTTATGCTGACCAACAGGTTTTAAACTGACTGCAGCCTTTTGCAAGTCAAACATGGTCTTGCTTTCTCCTGCTCTACCCACCATACTTGGAAGGAGCTCCATGTAAAAAGCTGCAAAACTACCTCCTTATTCTCCATCAAATCCTCCCTTAACTGTGATGTTTATACACTAAAAGTGCCTGACATGATTTAGACTGCCAATGCTCTTAGACATCTGCTGAGGTCTATACGCTGCTGAGCAACACAGCCTCAATGTTTCTGTACTATCCCTTTGTTTGTACCCATCTGTTGCCCTTCTTTTCATGCTGATGCAGAAATTTGGGGGTGGAGGCAGAGGTTTGTTTTTTTTTTTTAAATCTGTGTTTGTACAGGGCTTGGTGTATGCAGGCATCTGTTTAGGGATACAGCTCCTAAGTACTACAGAAATAAAAGTAATATATTGGATTAAAAAGAATACTTGATATTGAGTTATTTTTCATCGTTAATGAGCAATTTCTATGCCAAATGGCCAGTTTCACAAGCTGAAAAGGGAGCTCTGCTGGGACGGAGGTAGATCCTCTGTTCTCCCACCACTACATTCTCAAAAGGTATTATCTTCAGAGGCACATGTTTTCTGATGTTTTCTGCATTGCTCTGGTTGGGAGAAAACACAGAGTTATTTTGCTAGAATGAAGCAGGGTTTGAATTATTGGCTCTCAAAGGCAATGGAGCTCATCTATCTATCTATCTATCTATCTATCTATCTATCTATCTATCTATCCCTGCAAAGTGGCATGACATCAGGTTTGAGTAGTACCAGCTCCAACAAGCCTCTCCAAATAAAGCTTGTAAAAAGGAAACATGGTGATGAGAGCTATGTGCACATTACTGCTGCTTACAGGAGTACTTATAAAGAAAACTTCCAAACAAATGGACACCCGAGAAAACAAATTAACACTCTTCTCCTTTTATTATCTAAGCAAAGATATTAAAAAGGGTCCTCTGTGTCCCAAGTCATGAGAAAGATATTCCTAGTTACCAATTATTATTTGGTGCTGCCAGAGTTATTTTCAATAATGGAGATAAATAATGTGAGATAAACTGACATAATATTAAAAATGGTGGATGACAAGTAGGCCAAAAACTAGAGGACTACGGAGATTTTACAGATTACAACTGCTTGTAATAGTTTGTAAAAAGTACAAAAGAAGCAAATTTAACAGGTTTATAATGTTGGCTTTTTCATTTTAAGAGTGTTAAAAATGTTGAAATAATCATAACACATATTCAACACACTCCCTAATAATTTTAATATCAGTAATTGCTCCCAGTGGTTGAAAATGCATGAGGTGAACCAGTAAAGCAGGTACACTAAAATTTTTTCTTTAGTACTAAAGTACGAAAAGATAATTGGAAAGGTGACAAGAAAGCAAAATATGTTATGTACAATGGTATATTTGGAATTTAAATTGCTTAGAATTAATTATGCCATAGACCATTCACTCAAAAATAGAAAATATATTTGTTAATGAGTATGAATTTTTTTCTGACTCATGGATAACCAAGTGGGAAATCTCAGTATTGTCTTGCATTAAAGTTGTATTACCCATCCATGTGCTTTTTATAGTAGAAAACTAGCAAATTTACAATGGAGTTATATCTAGAGGATTTGTAGAAGAGACCAAGGAGGAGACAAAACTATGATGCAGATAAAAGTTCTTGGAGAAAAAATGGAGAATCTGTTAATCAGAAAATGCCTCAGCTATCCAGATGGACATAGGTTTTTTTGATTACTAAGTTGCTTCAAAGGAGGAGACTGTTAACTCCCATATGCCAACTACAAAAGGGAAGGATTTTGAGGAACTTCTCTGTCACAGCAATAGCCATCAGCTCAGAAAGGCTGAGATGCCCAAGTTTGTGGTGAGCAGACTGGACGCTGACATAGGTGGGACAGAATGGGTGACATTCACATTGCCTAACTTTAGATGACTACAACATCCAAACTTACTTCTGAGCTGCTCACTTTGGATCATTTAAAATCATGAGGAAGAACTAATGGCTTTTAGATCACCCCAGCTCAGACAGGTCTATGTCTCTTCTCTGAAAATGAAGGACTGTGACTAGCTCAGCTGTAGCCATCTGCACTTTATCACATGAATCCCTCCTGCTCTGTGTCACTTTTACTTTGTTTTAAGTCCATTTAAAACTCTGAGTCATATGGTTTGGCAAGTAAACTTTTTATTTTTGAGAAGTCGGCATAGTGTTCCATAGCTCGTGGTAGGAAAACTGTGCAGATGCTGATGTTAAGATTGCTAGGTCTGCAACCAAGAAGATGAACCCAAAGTCTTTGTCAGGCAACAGATGGATTTCTGGACCTGTGTCACCCGAAAGGGATGCACGTTGGGGCTAGAAAGGATCTGGAGAAGGCCACCTCCCTTTAGGAGAAAATCTCTGTTCATGTCTGCATCTGTTTCAAATTTCAGGCAGTGTAACAGAAAGAGCACTGAGTCACAGTCACTTTCCTCCACTCAGGAAAAATGACACTGGCACAGGTTATTCTTCTCAGTAAGCCCAGAAAGAAACCAAGCACAGAAACAGGAGGGAAAAATCTCCCCTTGAAGAGGCAGGAATATGCTGTGCTTGCTTCTTTTTATTTTTTTTAAATCTTTTCCACATCAGTGTGAGAATATTGTTTGTTTCTTTGACAGAAAGTTATGAGCAATCCAGGTTAAATATAATCAGCCCAACTTCCCAGCTGGTTCTTCTGGTTCAGTCAAGTTCTCTGGTTCATTCTAGCCTCTCTTTAGTTATCTATCTTTGATAATTGCACTGATACTTTTTCCTTTCATTTTCTATTAAAAAAAATCTTTCTGCTTTATTTTGGACCTCATTGTGAGAACCCAGGAGATGTGGGACACTTTGTGACATGGGAATAAAATAAGAAGTTGTTAATTCACTTCAACATCAGAGTCTTGGGAAACAGCATTGATATAAAAAAAGTACAGTGTGGAATATTAACTGGGAAAAACTGATGGCGATTCTGAGTTTTCTTTCTTCTTTCCAGAGGAACAAGATTTATACAGAAGCATTGCTACCTTCAAATGAGTTCATTATAAGAAATTTCACTCGCAGCAGAACAATTGTGACTTTAATTTTTTGCCATTTAAAAATATATGCAGTTTTTTATTTCATTTCTGATACCTGTAAGTTTTTCTCTAGTTACCAATTTGTCTACTTGTAATACAAAATAATTTTCAGCTATTCTTAATCTCTACATGAAAGAAGGGTTTTGACAATTGAGGTTTTGTGGTGGTTGCTGTTGCCAGTTAACCTGCCTTATAAACTAGTTTAGAGACCCATCCTGCAATGAATAATGTGTGAACAGACTGTTGCATCCTTACAGAGCTCCATGGGTGTCTGCAGGACTTCTTGACACTTTATCATTCTAACAGCATGCTGTTAGATCAAGACCCTGAAAGGTTAAGCTGGAGCCCAATGCATGTTATTTTGATAATATGGACTATTTAGAAAAGTGTACTGAAAACCTGAAAAATGCTGAGGTTGGGTCAGTTGGTGTATTTCATTTGCCATTTTGAAGGGATAGTGTATCAGTTTTGATTTTTTTTTTTACTTTAAACTTTAGAAGGAAAAAAAAGCGTAACATGAATAACAACATGAAAAAGGCTAAACTATGAATATGGACTGCTGAATATTTATACATTCACAGGAATCTTCCAAATATGGAGAAGCTACTACCAGAGTATCACAGTTTTGCAAGAGGTAAGATTAACAGAACTTTGAAAGTTATCAACACTCCCCGGGTTTTGCAGTGGTGGAAAAAGTTACAGTATATGAAAAAAGGAACAGATTTTACGGTTTTACTGCAGTTATTAGTCATCACAGGGTTTGAAGTCAGCACCAAATTAATTTTTGTAAGCAAAACACACTTAGCTTACTTTGACTTGTGTATATGCTACAGATACGAAGAACTTCCTTGATTCATGTAAGGAATTTTTAGAACTTTGGTTTTTCTTTTGTTTAATTAAGGCAGTAAGTTTGGACCCATGTCTGTTGCAAAAGTTAGGATAGAAAATGACAGATTTTTTTTAGCAAAGGAAAAAGAATTAAATTCTGTGATTAAAGATACAGGGAGAAAAGGGAGATGAGGCTGGCACTTTGCATTAGTATGTATTTTATAATTAATTAGTCCTATTTTGTTTACAAATACTTTGATATTTCTGACAATATTTTCTTTGTCCAGCTGGCAGTCTTCTGTTTATTACTGAGCAACCCACCAGCTTTTGAAAAACAGACCTCTCTTACTACATGAAACTGTCATCTGGGAACTGTAATTATGAATTCACATTATATTTGGCTATGTGTTATGATATTATGAGCTGGCAATATTCTGTGGAGACTATTTTTCCATTTTTTGAACTCTAGAACACATTTCCAACATGTGCAGTCTTACAGAAGGTAGAAATTTGCTGAAGTGGAGCAAAAATATCATTTTGACTTGCTTTGGGTTTTGTTTTTCATACCTGACCAAAGCCTTGAATACTGGATACTGACTCGGTTCCATATTCATATGTTATCGAAGCTGAAGATAACTAACAAGTTTGGAAAGGTCTGCTAAGATGTTTCGGTGGTTCTCTGTGACTTGAATTTTGGGGATCAAGGTTGGTGATCCTTCTGGAAGGACGTGTTTCCAATGAGAAGTTATCAGTTTGAAGCAGGACTCGAGGTACAGCTGTAGAACTACATGATCTGGGCTGGGCAGTCAGTCAGATCAGTGCTCAAAATTGTCTCGTTTGCCATTGAAATCTGTGGGGAAAATCCAAACATTATTAATAATTGCAATATTCAGAGACATATACTATGTGCTTAGCTCACTAAATCAGACAATTTAAAATATTTGAAAAATCTATATGAAAATATGATTATTAGTTTTTATTTATACATCCCTTCATATTACACAAGTTGCTCTGCTTTCAGTATGTGGTACTATCAATACCAGAATGTTTAATTTGAATGACAGGCTTAGCCACATTCTGCTTTGGTTTGCAACTGTACTGAATTAGCATTATTTTCACAACTGGCTATATGGAAGTCAGTACTGACTCAGGTTACGTATTTCATATGATATCAAGCAATCTAAGCCACTACTTTCTGCAAAAAGAATGATCACTTTCTCCTTGAGAACAAGGACATACAGTGTTTTATTTACCCTGTCTTTATCCATGCTCTGTTTCTTAAAGACTAGGAAAAGGTATTCATTCTTCTAACCCCTATATAAGCAGCATGATGACTAAAGCATGGCTTCAACTCAACAAGACCAGGGAGGAAGAAAGGTGACAGGCCAGGTTTTGGGAAATATTCTGTTCTTTTGTACTTGGATTCGCCTGATCCTTTTCCAGACGAAAATGCCACATCGTTTTTTGTGGACTTGAGGCAGTACAGCTGGTATCAGTAGAGGTTATACCACTACCAGCAAGCAGAACAGGAGATAAATATAAGTGAGAAAATGTGTTTCCTCTGCAGAAGCATAGCCAGAGACACTTCGGAGATGTTAAGGTGCATGGTATTTCACTTATGAGGGATTAGTGCCTCATGCTAAACCTGTAGTAACTACATGTCCTATGTAAACAAGTTTCCTGGACTGCCCCCAGGTCAGTAGGAAGGGACATGGGGCAATCTTTTCATTCCACCCACAACAGCTGCCTAAAATAGGTGGAATGGATTCCCACTGCAGCCTTTCTACTCCACAGAACGAGGCTAAACAACTATTGAATTGAATGTTTAAAGAACTGGCCTCAGAACTCCATGTTCCTAACCACAGCTACATCTTGGAACCTAAGTCTCCAGCTATGATTAAGGTAAACCTCACAGATGAGATGATAAAGAATCAGTAAAAACTGCAGCAAGAATAATTTAGCTATTTGAAAGCTTTGAAACAGGTTCACTTCATCTTTGAAGTCTAAGGAAGCAAGACTGTATGAAGTCCTACTTTTTAATTTAATTTTCCTTTTGTTAAATGAATCAGCTTTTCATAAGCCTGTACCATCATTCTGTGACAAAAATAAAGTATCAGACAGCAAAGTATAAGGTCAAAGACAGGCTTTGATGACATTTGAAATTTGATGGAAGAAGCGAACAGTTTTTAGTAATTACAGTTTTCAACTGGATTAGTAGTTTATTGTAGAATACTTCATATTCCAGAAAAAAATTACACTTGATAATTAGTTACTTTATTATATCTAGCCGCAGTATATTTCATAGAGGTCTTGGCAAATTTCCCAAAGTACATTTGTAACTTACAAGTCTAAATCCCACAGAAAGTTAATAGCTCTTATGCTACTGAATCACAGATATTTAGTTTAAATTCCTCACGTTTATCCCAACTGAAACTGATTTTAGGTGACCACAGATTTCACACCTATTGATATACCCAGTGGTAGGATATTTTGGTAATTTACCAATGTGTAAAATACACATTCTAAATGCAAAGGTCTTTTGTGTTGAAGGCCGGCTAAGACCTATGCACCATTTTAAAATCATCAAAATAGGATTGCCTTGATAAAAGTGTGACTTTTCACCCAGAAATATTTTAACATGGATTAGTTAGAATTTAGAATTAATGTGAGGAGTGTAGAAAAATGCACTAGGTCTAATCAAGAGGAGGGTGTTTTCTTAGCTGAATAACACTCTAACGTTGAGATTAAAGAGGGAAACATTTAGGCCAAATTGAAGAGTTCTCTTCAATTTTACAGCTTTCAAGTTGGGCTTGAAAATTCAACCACCAATTCAAAGAACAACAACAAAAAAGTGAACATATTAAGAAAGAGCAATACAAATCCAAATCCAATTCCAAGAGGCAACAGGCACAAACTGAAACACAGGAGGCTCTGTCTGAACATCAGGAAACACTTTTTTACTGTGAGGGTGACTGAGCACTGGCACAAGTTGCCCAGAGAGGTCATGGAGTCTCCATCCCTGAAGATATTCAAAAGCCGTCTGGACATGGTCCTGGGCAACTGGCTCTAGGTGGCCCTGCTTGAGCAGAGGGGTTGGACAAGACGACCTCCAGTGGCCCCTTCCAACCTCAACCACTCTATGATTCTGTGAAATTGGGGAGCATGAAATTCTCTAAAAGACTAGCCACTCTATATATTAAGAAATTCTTCAAATGCCAGGATAATATTGAGAGTTCATCCCTGCAGTTCAATCCTACTTTCCCCTTTTTTTTTTTTTTTTGTGTATTCACTCCCTTTCTTCTTGAATGGTTCATCAGTACCTAACTTCTGCTACCAAATAGGTAGGCTTAGTCACAGAACAATGCACAAAGTAGAGTATTGTACTTAAGAGACAAATTAGTTTTTCAAATGGGCAGTCATGTTTTAAATAGCACCACCACCTCCTCCTACTATTTTTTTCTTTTTAATACATTCAAAAGAAGTTATCAACAAAATTCCTTACAGAACTCAGAAGGGAGTAGGGTTCAAATAATCAATATGTGGACAGCCTAACCCTGCTCTGGAACTCTAAAAATTGTTTTTAAAATAGCTGCTTCTACCTGAAAGTCCTCTAGTTTGCTGAAAGCATGAGTACAGTTCTTGAGCTTGGATTGTTTGGAAATACTGGGCAACGGTTTACAGCCAGAGTATTGAAATCCCACACATTGTAATGTGAATATAGAAAAGAAGCTAAGGTCCTGAAAAGGAGCATCTACTGGAATTGCTTTGTTCACAGAAAAGCCAGCTGCAGAAGTCATATCTAGGTATAGAAAGTATCTTACCATCTTCCACTTATTTTGCCCATTCTTTTGAATGCTCCAACTCGCAGTTTAGGCTCTGGCTAGACACGTGTCTGCAGGGCTGCTGCCACCAGCTTACACTTATTGAGCAGTAGTACTCTGTCCACAGCCACACTTAGCCACCTCTGTCTTACTGTTGTGCTGGAACAAGCGTTAGTACAACCACAGGCAAAACTTAATCACACTGAAAATAAAGCTATCAAGAGTACTTAGGCTGGCTCTGTCACCTAGAGCAGCATAACTTCGACCAAACTCAGCTTCCGAAGATATCCCAAAGATAATCTATTATTTGTCCACAGTCACGTATGTTAGGTGATCTACAGACATACAGCATGGAAGCAAGAGGCCAGTTCTGTCAGAAATGTGTTGGTAATTCAATAAATCAGACCATAAAAGGGAGTAAAAGTAATTGCACTGGAACTATACTAGAGATAGCTTTGGTGTGGGATGAACCTCTCATTAGCTAAAATCAACACTGTTAAATTTCTAAGTAGACCTGTCAGGCATGATTGCCTAGAGTAACAGTGGCCTGGCCTCAGTTCAGTTGGTGTCTCCCAGCTCTTAACTCAGCAAGGTGGTAACTAACAAAGACTTTTCCAATTTTGTCAGTCAGGTCCTCAGAGTATCTCTCCTGGCAACACTCTCTCCCACTGTAGTTTTATAATGATAGTGTAAAACACTACTGTGTTGCTGCTTGGGACTACAGCTCAGGCACCCAAATCATCTTTCTTGATATGCTCAGAGATAAAAGACCATTTTTGTAACTGTTTTGTTACATGATAATATCACAATTATCTTTTCTCCAGTTTTAGTCACCTAGACCATTGCATCTAAAGCCTCCTAGCAACAGCCCTATTACAATGAATCAGTTTCTTTCTTATGTGTAGATCACATCAGAAAGAAATGTAAAGGTTGTATATCTTTTAATGTAAAGGTTGCTCTAGAAGTTGGGCTCAAAATGGACCCAAAGCTCCACAATGAAGTTCATTTTCTCTTCAGAGAGTATTTTCAGACAAGGCCTTTTTTTCCATTTGAAATTATCCAGACTACAGTGAAGTCATTATGTACAATTACAGTACCTGCACCAAGAGAAATAAGTCTTCAGGAAAAAGGAAGAGTCGTGACACAGTCCTGATGATCTTGAATATTGCAGGCAAAGCCTTTGAATAAATCTGGTGGTCAGATAATCAGGAAATGACTGAGTAAAATATTGATAATGCATAAAGATTTATTGGAATATTCTAAAGTCAGTTTTGGATAAACAATTTTACAGGATTTCCTTGTTGTTTGGAAATATCTGGAGCCCAAAGAACCTGACCAGCACATGTAGACAAGGTCAGGAAGAAACAAGCAGGACTTTTTCTTCATTCTGTTCCTTGTACAGACTTGGGAACTGTTCCATCAAGGAAAAGAGAGTTGCTTACCAATATTTCTGAAGAGATCTGGATGATGACCCTATCTGACCTTCTGGCAGCAGAACCATGGCCCTGGTATGCGTCATCAACAAAGTCAGAAATCTTCCCCAGACTCCCACTACAGCTCGGCTCACATGAGACTCAGAAACTACAACAGCCTCTATTTTTGATGTGCTCCTTTTCCATGGTCAAATTAGCACTTCTTACTCAAGTATTATTGTAATGTTAAGATTATACAGCATCATTTCTGAAGAAAACAATCATTTCTTTTTGGCCACCAACTTTTCTGTTCTGGACTCTATCCATGTAAAATCTTTGTACAAATGGAAAAGCTGTGACTGTTTTCCTTGTGGAATGTTGGCCATTTAATGGCGGTGAAACTATTTTTAAACAAGATCCTCTATCTTAATCTTTTTATCTGTTAGAGTCATATTTAATCCTTTCTTACAACTGATGATAAACCAAGCAGTTTGTAATTTCCTCCTACATATCCCTAGGACACTTAATAAATTGTTTGCGTTGGACTTCTTCCAAAGTTCAGAAATCACTTTCTCCAAAACAGACATTCTAGATGTCTTTAAAATGTTCATTTAACTCTTCACTCTGTTTGCCCCTTTCCAGAACTGTATCTACTGTTCCTTCTCAAAACTGAGAGAAGTATAACCTACATTCCATGGAAAGGTTTGTATCCTTGCAATTTTTCCAAGGATACAAAGAAAAGAATTTTTAGTGATAAGGTTAATCTGAATTATCCAAGAAACTTCTGCATTACAGTAACTAAATAACCTATTTAGCCCTACTTAAATGTATGCTAATAAAATACTTACTTGAAAATAGTTTTCCGGAAAAATATACAGAAAATATTTTATATATGTGTCTGTATATACATATATATGTTATCTAAAAAGGCCATGAGTATTTGAAGGATTTTGCTGAACTTTCATGAGTTTTAAATGGAAAGCTGAACACTTTGTAAGAATGTATTTTGAAGTGTGAGCCACTCTCTTTACTTCCTATTAAAAAGCATTCAGATTTGAAACATTAGTTCAATAAACATAGCAACATAACAGTATTCTGAATAGTCAATATAGGAAGGCAAAGCTTAGGAAGATGTTACTAAGCCAATTTATATTTTTCTAGACTACGCTGTTTAGAACCTGAATTCTTTCAAGAATAATATGAAACCTTTTTTTTTTACCTAAAGGTGGTCTTCTACCTCCAGACAAATTGATAGGTTGAAAACCTGAACATCACAGCACTTTCTAACACTATGAGTTCAGACAAAGGACTACTGCCTACTGGACCATTAATAACATCCCATTTGGGAACAGAAGTTTTCCATGACAGATACGTAGGTTCCTGGATCATGTATCCATCAGGTGCGATTCCACCTGCCAAAATCATAGGCCAAGGCCAAACAGCCACAGGTAGCTCATAAACTACATGGAAAACATTGTTATCATTTTAAAAGAATTACTTTGCCAAGTTCATATATTCTAATGGTCATTACCTTTAATTGTTGTTTTCTTTAACTAGATGACAATTAACAAATGTTGCTTTGATGTCTCAGAGCCTAAAGCAAAGCAGAATCTAGGCAAGGAAGCTTTTCTATTTGTACTCTTTAATTAACTACATTATTTTAGAAGGCTTGACCCAAAATAAACTATTTCTCTAAATACTGACATTAATTACCTCACAATACCAGATATAATGTAGCACTAAGCCAAATTCATTGGAGGCCTTTATTCTGAATTTCAGATTTGAACAAATTATCTTTCACCTTCTCTTGAACTAAGACAAAAGAAACAGTGTTATAATTTATGGTTAAAGAAGAAAAAATAAAGCAAAATATGAAAATATTTTCCTTTCTCTTCCTCAGCCTGCACCACCGATCTCATCCAGAATTGTTTCTCTGCCCTCCTGGGAGGTACCTGCAACTTGTCTCTTGTTACAGCTTTTATTACAAGAGCAGAAAACATTCATGTAGAAAAGCTGTAGAAGCCAGTTTCAGCATCCAGCTTGCACTGCTGTATCTGAAGTGTTTTACTGGTGAGCTAAACAGCTCAACTGTGAAGACTGAAGAACAGAGGAGGTGGATCAGGAGAGGAGGTACAGGATCTCTCTATCAGGTATACAGAGCCTGTGTGAACACCACTCTGGGACATGAATAAAGAACAGAGCAAATAGGACAGCGTGGACACAGAAACTCATTTCGGAACTAAGTGCTGCTATACACCAGTGTAATTTTCACCAGTGTGAATTTTCAGCTCTACAGGTTTGTGTAAGGGTAGGGTTGGAGTGAATAATGCTCCATGGTTGTAAGGATGATACCATTGAGTCCAACTACGCATAGGCTAGCAGGGCACTGAGTTCATTACGGTTAGTATCATCATAATAGTACCAGATGGATGGCAGACAAGTTAGAGTATGCACTCCAGCTCTGATGTGGGCAAAACTGTCCATGGATGTACCCAAGGAGTATTACATGCATTCACAAAATGGCTGCTTTTTGTATTATTTGCTTTAGATTTATGACTCTTCAGCAGTAGTCCAGCCCCATCACTGGGTTGTAAATTACGTTATTACAATATTAATAAAGCCACTAGCATGTGCCAAATCCAGAGATTCAATTTCATTGTATAATATAATAAAATGAGAACTGCTTCCATACAATTGAACAAAGCAGAAAATAAAATTGTGAGACCTTGAACAACTATGTTAGGTGAGTTTTATAATGCAGGTAGGCAACAATTTAAAACTCTTTGACCTACAGTAAGGATTTAGGGATGGTTATTATTTCATTGTTTCAAATTGTAAAGATTTAACATCTTATTCTAGAACAAGATAATGGGAGTGAAAATATTATTGAAAGGCAAAAAACTATTTTTATCAATTACTTGTTCTCCTTTGAGGATGTAATCCTCATTAAGAAAGAAACTCATAAGTGGAAAATAAATCCTTCAAAACAATTTTCATAGCTACTCTCACTAGAATAATTTAGACTAAATACCTCATTATATTAATGCAAATTAGTTTTTATTATACAATGGATACTTTTAAATAAAACCTTGTAATTTAAATAAATTCAGAAACCATCATAATGCTTCAGGAATGTATGAGCACCCTACACATATGAAAGGAAAACTGGGCTTCATATGTTATTGGAACTGAGCAAAAGATATAAATAAATGTAGTTTACATATTGAATGTAGGTTGCATGTAGGTATCTGTAGCACAGGGAAATGGCTTGGAGGAGATCACTGTAGAGTTTTCAAGATTTTCTTAGGTTCATTCTTTAACATGAATGTTTAATATTAATTACTACTGTTGTTTTTAGTTTCTATTCTGCCATTAAAATATCTAAGGTCTCGTATCACCTTAAATATACATACAGTCCTGTTCTGAAGAGCTTACGAAAGAAGAGGTCTTGTTTATCATACATGCTTTGCTCTATTTACCACAAAATGAAATGCATTTTAAATGTTTATTTTTGTACCAAGTGATTCTCATTTGTTTTCTGTTAAGGACTGATATCCATGAGAAGTAAAATAACCTTTTATGTCTCCTTTAAAAGCCTCAAATATTTCCTTCTTGTACTGCACACTGCAATAATATGAATGATTATAAGCTTAAAAGTCATTGCCAACAATAATGTTTAATTCCAACACAGCATCTATTCCCCTAGTTCATTACTATTTTTTTCAGTATCCCTGCTATATGATTTCATCACAAGTCTTCCAAGACTCAGCCAAACTAAAATCTAAGTACTAAGTACACTGTATTTTCTGTCTTCAAGAATAGACACTTTCTATTACATTTAGCATTCCTCCAATACTTACAAATAATTACAAGCATAACTGAAATTCAGGACCCATATAATACAGTTCTTTAAAAGCAAACAAAGAAACAAACAAAAAGAGATTTTTTTTTTTTTTAAAAAAGGATTCCTCCTGGGAAGAGGAAACAAGGCAAATAACAGGATCACAATCCTTGACTTCAGAAGAGCAGATCTGAGTCTGTTCAGGGATTTGCTTGGAAGCATCCCATGGGAGACCATCGTGGAGAGATGAAGGGTCCTGGAGAGCTGATCAACTTTCAAGGATCACATTCTCCATGCTCAAGAACAGTCCATCCCCATGCACAAGAAGCCATGCAACGGTGGCAGGAGGCCTGCATGGGTGAAAAAGGAGCTCCCGACTAAACTCAAACATCAGAAAGAAGTGTAAAAGAGGTGGAAGCAGGAACAGGTGACCAGGGATCTCTAGAGACACTCTCCAAGCATACAATGACAAGGTTAGGAAAGTCAAAGCCTATCTGGAGTTGAATCTGGGGAGGGACTTGAAGAGCAAGAAAGGATTCTACAGGTATATTAGCAGCAAAAGGAAGACTAGGGGAAATGTAGTCCTGCTGCTGAATGGAACAGGTGACCTGGTGACAAAGGGCTTGGGAAAGACTGAGGTACTTAGTCCCTTCTTCACTTTGGTGTTTATTGGTAAGATTTTTCTTCAGGAATTCCATGCCACTGAGATCAGAGAGAAAGTCTGGAGCAAGGAAGACTTACCCTTGATAGAGGAGGGATCAGATTAGGGAACATTTAAACAAACTGGACAGACACATGGTGCATGGGACCTGACGAGTACCAATAGGACAAGAGCTAGCTAATCATTTTAAACTAAAAGAGGGTAGATTCAGACTAGATATAAGGAAGACATTTTTTACAATGAGGGTGGTGAAACACTGGAACAGGTTGCCCAGAGAGGTGGTAGATGCCCCATCCCTGGAAACATTCAAGGTCAGGTTGGAGGAGGCTCTGAGCAACCTGATCTAGTTGTAGATGTCCCTGCCAATTGCAGGGGGATTGGACTAGATGACCTTTAAAGGTCCCTTCCAACCCAAACTATTCTGTGATTCTATGATTGCAAGGCTACTCATCAACTTCGAAAGGTCATGGTGTTTAGAGGAGGCTCCTGAGAACTGGAAGAAAGGAAATGTCACTCCTATCTTTGAGAAAGGTGAGAAGGGCAGGAACTACAGGCCAGTCAGCCCTACCTCAAATCCCTAGAAAAGCGATGGATCAAATACTCCTGGAAGCTATTTCCAAACATATGAAGTGCAAGATGGTAACTGGGAGTGGTCAGCATGGATTTACAAAGGGAAAACCACGCGTAACCAATCTGACAGCGTTCTATCATAAAATTACTATCTTGGTGGACAAGGGGAGAGCATTGCATGTTATCTACCTTGACTTTAGCAAGCGTTTCGATGCTGTATCCCATAACATCCTCAGGGACAAACTGATGAAGTACAGGATAGGTAAGCAGACAATGAAGTGGACTGAAAACTGGCTAAACTGCCAGTCTGAAAGCCTTGTGACCAGTGACAGGAAATCCAGCTGGAGGCCAGCCACTAGTGGAGTACCCCAGGGGTTGGTACTGAGTCAATATTGTTTAACAACTTCATTAACGAGCTGGACAATGGGACAGAGCATGCCCTTAGATATAAAATTGGGAGGAAAGGTTGATACACCAGATGGTTGTGCTGCTATTCAAAGGGACCTCAACAGGCAGAAGAAATGGGCCAGTGATGCATCCTTGCATCAAAGAAGACCTGGAACATCCTGGCCACCATTAAGTAGAACATTGCCAGCAAGTGGAGGGAGGTGATCCTCCTCCTCTGTTTAGCACTAGTGAGGCCACCTCTAGAGTGCTGTGTCCACTGCTGGGCTCTCCAGTACAAGAAACACATGGCCGTACTGGAGTGAGTCCAGTGAAGAGCCACAAAGACTGAAGGGATTAAGGGGATGGAAGCATCTGACATACAAGTGACCAAGAGGGGCCGTTTAGCCTCAAGAAGAGGGTGTTCATGGGGAACGTTGTCGATGTTTATATGGACTTGAAGGAGGGCAGTAAACAAGAAAGAACCAGATTCTTCTGTGGTGTACAGTGACAGGACAAGAGGCAATGGTGTCCTTGATTTGGCTGGGATATAGAGTTATTTTTCTTCCTAGCAGCTGGTATAGTGCCGTGTTTTGGATTTAGTATGAGAATAATGTTGATAGCACACTGATGCTGTAGTTGTTGCTAAGTAGTGCTTACACCAGTCAAGGACTTTTCAGCTTCCCATGCTCTGCCAGGTGCACAAGGAGCTGGGAGGAAGCGCAGCCAGGACAGCTGACCCAAACTGGCCAAAGGGCTATTCCATACCATACGGCGTCATGCTCAGTATATAAACTGGGGGGAGTTGGCCAGGGGCGGTGACTGCTGCTCAGGGATGGGCTGGGCATCGGTCGGCGGGTGGTAAGCAACTGCATTGTGCATCACTTGTTTTGTGTATTCTTTTATCATTACTATTTTTTTTTCTTCCTCTGCTGTCCTATTAAACTGCCTTTATCTCAACACGTGGGTTTTATGTTTTTTTTTTTTCCCAATTCTTTCCCGCATCCCACTGTGGGGGGGCGACGTGAGCGAGCTGCTGTGGGGTGCTTAGTTGCCAACTGGGGTTAAACCACGACAAATGGGCACAAATTAAATTCAAGAAATTCCACTCAAACTTATGAAGAAGCTTTTTTATTATGAATGTGGTCAAGTACTGGAACAGGTTGCCCAGAATGGTTGTGGAGTCTCCATCCTTGGAGATACTCAAAACCTGACTGGAGATGGACCTGAGCAACGTGCTCTAGCTGACCCCTGTTGGACTAGATGATCTCCAGAGGTCCCCTCCAACCTCAGCTGTTCTGTGACTTAGTGATATTTACAAACACTGGGCCTCCTTTCAAAAGCACACACAAGTTTGAAAGCAAGCCAAACTACACAGTCTAACTGAATATTTCATGGACTAAAACAAAGGGGGGATTTCTCCTTTGTGAAAAGTTCAGAAATAAACTTACAGACAAAAGTTCACACAAATAATTTGTTCTATTCTTCTCAGTCTTATTCCATCATTAAAAGGTAACAAAGCTGCCTTTTCAGATTTAAAAATGTGATGCTCTTTTTGAAGGCTATTCAAGAGCAACAGCTGGCAAAGAGGGTTTAGGGTTCACTGAGTTTCAGACATTATATATCACAGCTGTGAACCCTGAAAAGACTATTGATCCAATAGCCCCTTCTAATTGTTAATTGAGGCATGAATTTCCAAACTCACATGACACTAAAACTAATAGTTCCAGGCACCCGTAGAAGTCTCGCAGATTTCCACTTTAACTGTAGACTCAAAAATTTTATCACAAGCATGGGAGAAAATAAAATCTGTCATAAAAGTACTTAAAAAGTCAAAGTGGTACTTGATTAACCAAAAGATTATTGTTTGTGGGACTTGCAGGTATCTTTGAGAATCTAGGAAGTGTTCTTCTTCAATAACACTTTACATTTTACAAAAATGTTTTACAATCACAGACAATGGGGAATATTTATGGATTAAAGAAAAATCAATTAGAAACTCAGACCTCAGTTCCCCAGATTTTCCCCCAAAGGTCTTCATGATACAACGGTTACAGTGAGGATTAAAGATCAAACTAATTTTTTTTTTTTTTGATGGATGATTGATGAAAAATGCTAAAATCTGGAGAGCTAATATATTGAGTCAACATTGTAAAGTACCTAAGTTATTTTAAGCCACAGTTTTTTCAAAAGTGATTTAAGGCCAGATTTGCAAAGACGTTTAGATAGAGACAGAGGTAGCCATAAGCAATTTATATGTCAAATAACAAAATAACATTAAATTCTCATTGATCACACATAAATACTTAATTACTTAGGTAATTATACAACTATTAAAATATGCTACTCAGACATTTAGGAACAAAGAGATTTGGATAGGATATCCAGAGACATGCAAGTGATTCAAGAGCCTTAAGTCCAATGGCAGTTTCCAGGACTTTTAGATTCTAAATTACTAAGTCACCTTGTGAAAATGGGACAGGCTTCAAAGTTACTTATGTGCTTTTGAAAAGGCCACCCTTTTTGAAAATGAGCTAACATTTACCCAGCCTGGTCACAGTAGTCTGAAGAACATTAGATTTCAAAATCACAAGGACAGTGATCTCACCTTAAAAATCTGTTTAGATACAAAAATTAATGCTTATATGTATGATTCAGTCTGAATGCTAATTACACAATTTAAAAGCAATGTTAAAAAACCCCAAAACATTAAGGCTGCAAAACTAACCATGCAGAGAATAGAAAATGTTAGAATTAAGGTTTGCCTGTGTAACTTTAAATTTGTTTTCAGGTGCTTAGGTGCCTTATTTAACTATACAGTCATATATTACTTTTCTCTGAGGATCTACCTCATTCACAGAATGACAGTGCCCACAAAATTAATCAAAGTTCCATACTTAATGAGCCTGTAATGTGACTGCATGCAGATTTATATGCAAATGGCCAGTTGTGCATCTAAGTGGCTACTTGTATGTGTCATTATATAATTTGCATGCATAATCACTGTAATTATACACAGTTTTAAAATGTGAGACCATAGTGTTTGCAGCTGAAAAATATGACTTAATTCATGTATTAGTCATGCCTATTAATCAATCATTTATTTACAATGTGTTTACATTAATCAGTTGCTCTTTGCATAACTTACATCGCCTCCTTTCCTACAAGATTCATCCTGTTCCTTTCACCTAATCATTGTGTCTGTCATTCGGGAGGCAGAGACTACATGCACCTCTGCCAAATAGCAAGCTCCCTGTCTTATGGCTGCAATCTGTGATCTGTGCACTCTGTTCTCAGTTACCCTGTATAAATCCAGAACAATTTTATAAACTAGGACAGATCTGTGCATCAGAATTAGTTAATAGCCCCTTTTCCAAGTAATATGAGGTTCTATTGCTGGAGTGCGTCCAGAGAAGGGCAATGAAGCTGGTGAAGGGTCTAGAGCACAAGTCTTATGAGGAGCGGCTGAGGGAGCTGGGGTTGTTTAGCCTGGAGAAAAGGATGCTAAGGGGAGACCTTATTGTTCTCTACAACTGCCTGAAAGGAGGTTGTAGAGAGGTGGGGGTCGGTCTCTTCTCCCAAGTAACAAGTGATAGGACGAGAGGAAATGGCCTCAAGTCGTGCCAGGGGAGGTTTAGATTGGATGTTAGGAAAAATTTCTTCAGCGAAAGGCTTGTCAAGCACTGGACCAGGCTGCCCAGGGAAGTGGTTGAGTCCTCATCCTTGGAGGTATTTAAAAGCTGAGTAGATCTGGTGCTTAGGGACATGACTTAGTGGTGGACTTGGCAGTGCTAGGTTAATGGTTGGACTTGATGATCTTAAAGGCCTTTTCCAACCTAAATGATTCTATCATTCTATTACTCCCACTGACATTTCATGAAAATTGTCAAAAACACCACATCAGTTCTGAATTTGTTCTCCCAACTGGCCCCTCCACATTGTAAACCAAGATTCAAACCAGGAGTTTTATAGTCCAGAGGCTGAAGAGCGCACGAAAAACATGAAGACATGTTACTCCTCATCAGGCAAACATGTTGCATTCAATTTGTGTGACCTGCTAATCTCATTTTATATTTTTCATTCACTACATGCCAAATCCTCAATATAGGCTAATCTATTTTCTCAATTACTTGAAGTATAAATGGGAAGACCAGATGACCTCTATATTCTCCAGGGAATAAGCAGTTATTCTTTTGTGATCCATATGTCAGTCTGTTCTGCTGTATTATGCACCATTACCTGTATAAATTCCAAACGATAAAGGACAAGATATCAGCAAAACATACCATGCACATGATTTTCATTAAGTCTAGGGAAGCAGATAAAGTCTGTTATGTGGAGACCTTTGCCATAAGATAAATATTACACATACATTAATCAGAGAAAAATTGAAACAGAACGTAGATGTCAGCACTGATCGGCATCATTACATCATCTCTGAAGGCACTGTGACGCAGAAAAGCGTTCAATGTTCCATTAGGAACCTTGCGATAGAAGAGCTGCGCATAAAAAGGGATCTCTAAGGTCATGAAGTTCAGTAATGAGTCAGATACTACTTTTAATAATAAAGTACATCTTAAAATTAATCTAGTCGCATAACAACAGCCAGGTGGCAGCATGCTTCTGTGATGACCTTTGGTGAGACACATTGTAGTGGTTTAATCCCAGTTGGCAACTAAATACCACACAGCCGCTCACTCACACACACCCCCCACACCCCGTGGGATGTGGGAGAGAATCGGGGAAAAAAAAAGTAAACCCGTAGGTTGAGATAAAGACAGTTTAATAGGACAGCAAAGCAAGAGAAAATAATAATAATGATAAAAGAATATACAAAACAAGTGATGCACAATGCAATTGCTTACCACCCGCTGACTGATGCCCAGCCCATCCCTGAGCAGCAGTTGCTGCCCCCCGGCCAACTCCCCCAGTTTATATACTGAGCATGACGCCATATGGTATGGAATAGCCCTTTGGCCAGTTTGGGTCAGCTGTCCTGGCTGCGCTTCCTCCCAGCTCCTTGTGCACCTGGCAGAGCATGGGAAGCTGAAAAGTCCTTGACTGGTGTAAGCACTACTTAGCAACAACTACAGCATCAGTGTGTTATCAACATTATTCTCATACTAAATCCAAAACACAGCACTATACCAGCTGCTAGGAAGAAAATTAACTCCATCCCAGCCGAAACCAGGACACACGTGAATGATACAATCAGACTGAAAACTAACACTAAGAGAGAAACAATGTGGTCTGGGAAAACAGGATGCAACTGCACTGCACTGCGCATCAACACTCCACAACTCTCATAATTAACTTGAAGCCAACTCCGAAGAGAGACTGTACAGACAAATGAGTTAATATGCGACCAGTTAACTGTGAGTCTGTTTTTACTGCATGAATTTAATTAGATTGTTACAATTAATGAGATGGAGCATCTGTCAGGATAATCCTCATGATATACCTTCTTCAGGATAACTGTATTGAGCTGAAATGGAGTACTCCCCCTCTTCTCTTCAACCATTACTCAGTATGTCCAAATTACCCAACAAAGCATATGTGGAACAATTTTATATGCATAGGAGCTCTCCCGTTTAATCATGGGAAGACAAAACTAGTGGGGTTGCAATGTGTCCCTAGAGCTAGTAATGCTGCAATACCGTTTGTACCACTAGCATTGTAATGGTAGTAATCCTACTCCCCTCATACTTTTTCTTGGTGGCAATGGGCATGATAGCAGAGCACAAAATACTGTAATTTGGTTTACTTTTTGTGATACCTAAGTAGTCCTTATAATATCAGTGCATCACTGGGAGCACATCTGCAAGTAAACATACTGGAGTTATGTCATGGACATGTTATGGAGCTATACACTAACATGTGCAAACTTTACACAGCATTAAAAGACCTTACTTTTTCAAATATTGTCAGTAGAAACAACTTTTAATTTTTTTGATATATTGCTTAGGATTCATCTTTCCTCATTTTATCCCCATTTACTCCTCTAGCCTCATTCAAGTCCTCTACATAGTCAAGGCCCTCTATAGTCAACGGAGAGAGATAATAATTGCACAAAGGAGCAACTGTTTCTTCCAGTTTAAGAAAAATGCACTATTTGGTTTAATTTCAAAAGCACTTATTGTGCTGAGTCACAGCAGAATTTTAAACTAACAATACAGTAAAAAACTGTTAAAGGTTATATTTCTGAATGATGGCTTTTTGCTTCTCACTCTGAAATGACTACATCACACAACACACCTACAGACTAGCTTGTGTGCGGCTTTCACCCCTCTTATTGCTACTTCATTTCTATCTCAGTCATAAGGAAACACAAATGTTATCTTTCTGCTAACTCAAATTAATTTCAATTCCCAATATGCTATCAGCAACCTGATAAAAACACCCTTTTAACTTGTGAAAAGAGCTATGCAAAGCAGTAGGAAATAATAAATATATATTGAAATTTAAAGATAAACTGAAATATGCACAAGGAAACTTCCAGAACCAATTCATAAAAGAGTGACAGGGGAATACATAGCTCCTAACATCTATTATGTGAGACTAAATCTATTTGCTCTTCTTCAGAAATACACTCACAAGTCCTGTTAAGGCAGAGAGTCATCATGAATATGTAGGTGCACTGACAGGTAGATAGATGGACTAAGAAGAGGTGTGACAGAGGGCTGCTACCACTGAAAGGAGACTGAGAAAACAAGGCATCTTTGCTCGTCCCAAAACTAAGAACATTGTCCTTCTGCCCACTCACTCTAGAATCATTAATACTTGGTTAAAGGTTTTAACAAGTTTTTGCTAAACATTTATTGAAAAGAAGCATTTCTGAGGCCTTTCTTCCTCTCCTAAAGCTTACAAATTTCCCAAGGAATTTTGAAAACAAAGTTCTAAAAAAAATAGTGAATCCTGCTAACAAGTTGTCCAATACATCTTCAGAAAACAGCCTTCCTAAAATTGTTCATAGATCTAGCTGTTTTATTTTTCATATTTTATAGATGGTTTTATCTTGTGAGTACCTTAAGTTACCATGTTTATGTTTTACTTCTTCACCAAACCAGGCACCCTGGATAGACCCTGCTTACAAGAAAGTTTACATGTTCTATTTGATTATGCTCCTAAAATATTGATCATAAAGAAAAATAAAAGTACCTTTTTCACTCTTTTAGAACATCTAGGACAGTTGCCCAAAACTACACACATTTCTGAGACATTTGGTATGGGAACGATACTGAGAATACAGATCTTACAGACTATTATTAGGAAACTTCAGGAAACTTTCCTACCTTAATTATAGGAAAATGTTACTTTTTTTTAATATCAGAGGATTTGTGCACATCATAAAAAGCAACAACAGATAAACCAAGTACTTTTGTGCAATTCCTTCAATTTATAAAAAAAAAAAAAAACAGGCATATAAACAAAACATTACTAATGTTTCCAATAGTTAAAACAATGTAGATATAATCCATTTACTATTTTATCATATTATTTTAAGAATTACTTATTAAAATACAGAAGGTAAATGCTAATGAAATGACTTGCATTTTATTAGGGGGTGATAATTTCATTCAAAAGATTTTTTTTAAAAATTTTTTACTTCTCTACCAAAAAAAAATCTTGTGCTTCCTTGAGTAATTTCTATTTATTTACCTCAGTGCACTTACACTCTTTTTTCCCTCATAATTATCACCTTTCCCCTCCCCCGTATCCATACGCCAATTAAAAGACTTTTTTTCTCTTCAACGGCATTTAGCTTTTTAAGAAATACAAAAAAACACTACCTGCTTACAGCTTTGGATCTACCTCTAGCTTTATTGCCTAAGCTGACTACTGACTGACTCTGTCTAATGCTTTCTCCTCCTGTGGTCTGTTCTCTATTTATTTTAAGTATGGGTTGATCTATGAATGCTCATGTGTTATTGAAGGTATTATCACCTAAACATTTTGCACTGGCCAATTTATTATTGCATGGGTGTTTCCCCATGCCAATAGCAGTTGTGTCCATAAATCTGCAGACTGAGGTGTGGCAGCTTCCATTCCTTGATGAAATGAATCACAGAATCATAGAATTGTTTAGGTTGGAAAAGACCTTTAAGATCATCAAGTCCAACCATTAACCTAGCACTGCCAAGTCCACCACTAAGTCATGTCCCTAAGCACCAGATCTACTCAGCTTTTAAATACCTCCAAGGATGAGGACTCAACCACTTCCCTGGGCAGCCTGGTCCAGTGCTTGACAAGCCTTTCGCTGAAGAAATTTTTCCTAACATCCAATCTAAACCTCCCCTGGCACGACTTGAGGCCATTTCCTCTCGTCCTATCACTTGTTACTTGGGAGAAGAGACCGACCCCCACCTCTCTACAACCTCCTTTCAGGCAGTTGTAGAGAACAATAAGGTCTCCCCTTAGCATCCTTTTCTCCAGGCTAAACAACCCCAGCTCCCTCAGCTGCAACTCATAAGACTTGTGCTCCAGACCCTTCACCAGCTTCGTTGCCCTTCTCTGGACATGCTCCAGCAACTCAATGTCCTTCTTGTAGTGAGGGGCCCAAAACTGGACACAGTATTCGAGGTGCAGCCTCACCAGTGCCAAGTATAGGGGAGACAATCACTTCCCTGGTCCTGCTGGCCACACTATTTCTCATACAAGCCAGGATGCTGTTGGCCTTCTTGGCCACCTGGGCACACTGCTGGCTCATGTTCAGCCAGCTGTCGACCAACACCTCCAGGTCCTTTTCAGCCAGGCAGCTCTCCAGCCACTCCTCCCCAAGCCTGTAGCGTTACATGGGGTTGTTGTGACCCAAGTGCAGGACCTGGCACTGAGCCTTGCTGAACCTCATACAGTTGGCCTCAGCCCATCGATCCAGCTTGTCCAGATCCCTGTGCAGAGCCTTCCTACCCTCCAGCAGATCAACACTCCCACCCAACTTGGTGTTGTCTGCAAACTTACTGAGGGTGCACTCGATCCCCTCATCCAGATCATTGATAAAGATATTAAATAAAACTGGCCCCAATATGGAGCCCTGGGGAACACCACCTGTGACCGGCCGCCAATTGGATTTAACTCCATTCACCACCCCCCTTTGGGCCTGGCCATCCAGCCAGTTTTTTACCCAGCAAGGAGTATGGCCATCCAAGCCATGAGCAGCCAGTTTCTCCAGGAGAATGCTGTGGGAAACAGTGTCAAAGGCTTTACAAAATCTAGGCAGACAATATTCACAGCCTTTCCCTCATCCACTAAGCGGGTCACTTTGTCACAGAAGGAGATCAGGTTAGTCAAGCAGGACCTGCCTTTCATAAACCCATGCTGACTGGGCCTGATCCCATGGTTGTCCCGTACATGCTGTGTGATGGCACTCAAGATGATCTGCTCCATAACTTTCCCCAGCACCAAGGTCAGACTGACAGGCCTGTAGTTCCCCAGATCCTCCTTCCGGCCCTTCTTATAGATGGGCATCACATTTGCTAACCTCCAGTCCACTGGAACCTCCCCGGTTAGCCAGGACTGCTGATAAATGGTGTAAAGTGGCTTGGTGAGCATTTCTGCCAGCTCCCCCAGTACCCTTGGGTGGATCCCATCCAGCCCCAGAGACTTGTGTGTGTCTACGTGGTGTAGCACGCCACTAACCATTTCCCCTTGGATTATGGGGGCTTCATTCTGCTCCCCGCCCCTGTCTTCCAGCTCAGGGGGCTGGGTACCCCAAGAATAACTGGTCTGACTATTAAAGACTGAGGCAAAGAAGGCATTAAGTACCTCAGCCTTTTCCTCAGCCTTTGTCACTATGTTTCCCCCCGCATCCAATAAAGGATGGAGATTCTCCTTAGCCCTCCTTTTGTTGCTAATGTATTGATAGGAACATTTTTTATTGTCTTACGGCAGTAGCCAGATTAAGTTCTAGTTGGGCTTTGGCCCTGCTAATTTTCTCCCTGCATAACCTCACGACATCCCTGTAGTCCTCCTGAGTTGCCTGCCCCTTCTTCCAAAGGTCACAAACTCTCCTTTTTTTCCTGAGTTCCAGACAACACTCTCTGTTCAGCCAGGCTGGTTTTCTTCCCCACTGGCTCATCTTTTGGCACACAGGGATGGCCTGCTCTTGTGCCTTTAAGATTTCCTTCTTGAAGAATGTCCAGCCTTCCTGGACTCCTCTGCCCTTCAGGACTGCCTCCCAAGGGACTCTGTCAACCAGGCTCCTAAACAGGCCAAAGTCTGCCCTCTGGAAGTTCAAGGTAGCAGTTCTGCTAACCCCTCTCTCCTTACTTCTCTGAGAATCAAAAACTCTTATCAATTTCATGATCACTGTGCCCAAGATGGCCTCCAACCATCACATCACCCACAAGTCCTCCTCTGTTCACAAACAAGAGGTCTAGCGGGGAGCCCTCCCTAGTTGGCTCCCTCACCAGCTGTGTCAGGCAGTTATCTTCCACACACCTGTGAGAGTTATCCACAGGCAATCAAGCTACAGTCAATCAACTAATGATCACTTCTCCTATGAGCCTATTAAGTGCATCCCTGCATGAACAAGTATGAAATAATGTCACTTACTGTATCGGAGGCAGATGACAGTTGAAGCAAGGGGAAAAAGTGAAGGTAATCTCCCAGAAAAGTATTTTCAGCTTCACAGTGTGTGCTTTTAAAATAAACCAAGTGAGGTAGACAACCCTTGGCAAATTAAAATGCAAGAATATCTACTGTTCCAGAAACCACACAACTATGATGAGAATTTAACTTGGAGATCTTAAGGTGTGTTATGTCAGCTGAAGATTTTTATTTTAAATGGAATATCACTAAAGTGCTTGATGGGCACGTACGAAAGGAAAGGTTTTCTTTCTGATTTAACTCTCTGTGTCTGAAGTCGATAGCTCAGATCCTCATCAGCATCCCATCCAATAAGAGGAAAGGATCCATGCCAGTTTATAACACCTGATGATCTACCTCCCACTCCTCCTCCCAAAATGATCTTAGGTATTTAGAACCACTTATTCCATTTGGTTCTCCAAACAGAAGTATTATACAACTTCCATACAATTGTGATTGTTTTAATATCTCAATGTGTATACAAAAAAAATCAGTGGAGGCCACACATGGAATATATTAGAGTACTTCCCTTTACCTTATTAAAATACTATAAAATTGTCTATTACTGTAGTCCCCAAAGATTCAGTTTACTTTCCTTTAATAGTTAATATCATTAACTATATCCTAGAACCCTACATTCAGTTTGCTACAATTAATTTGTGCTGTTGCCATGTTTTGATAAGATTGCCATAATGTAATTTTTTTATTATATTTGCAGTTGTTCATATCACTCTCAGAGGTATGTGCTCTCACCTCATGTGCATCCCCTGTTGAGAAGTGTATAAAAGCTCAATCTTGATTAGTAAGTTGTTGCTAGTTGTGATCCACGTCTTCAGATTAGTTGCTTAATACTTGGGGAAGAAAAGGGTAGTCAAGAAGAAAGTTCTGCTTTCACAACAAGCAAGAGACAAACTAAGTTAGGCAGCACAAACTACAAGGAGGGAAGTGAATCCAAGCTCAGCCTTTCAAAAATAATTCGATGTCTCTAACTGGGCTGAAGGGAACTGGCTGGGAAACAGCTTCAAATCAGCTTCTATCTGATTTGAATCAGGTATTTGAATCTCACTCTCTCAGGAAAACACTTTATCCACAGTTAAATTACAGGTTAGGATCAAGAGCCATCAGTACCTTGACTGAAAATTTCAGAATTTTTATGCTTTCCTGGCATCTGAGATACAGAACTTTCCAAATGACCCCATGTTAATCATAGCCTCAGAAACTAAAAAAGTTTTAGCTACCCTTGGGGAATGGAAAACAGGAAGGTTAGATCAAAAATGAAATCCCAATAATGAGCCTAACGCATGATCCCAACCTAGGGAGCAAGCCCCATGCAGACAGTACTAGTTATTATTATTATTTCTATTATGCAATTATTCCTATGCAAATTATTACATTTCATGTGAAATCATTATATTTTCTTTAGTGCAGAAGCTGATACTTAACTCAGTACTGCCAAAGCCTAGGCAGTTCTGTGCATCCTGAAAGCAGGCTGTGTACAGACTTCAGCTAGAGCTTCCACTACAAACTCAGCCTGGACGATATGGGTGGTAGGAGAAAAAGGATTTTGTTAACACCAGTTTTGCCTGAGTGTTTAAAGAGAGCACTAAGGGCCTCCTTATATATCTAGCTTTTGGCTTTGTGCTTTTTTTAATGGAAATGCAGATTCAGTAGTTGTTGCTGCATTCTCTTGTTCAGAATGGTTGCATTTCTCAGATCACTGAAGGCTGGGTGTGGAGTGCTTGAAGTGAGCAACCTTAATGTCACTTTTGCCAACATTTTTGAAAATCCTCTATATCGTGGCTATTATACATTACCTATAAATATGTATTGCTTCAAGCAGGTGGTTAGTTTTCATTGTCTGTTGCTATATTTTTATTTCTCATAATTGCAAAAATGATGGCTTTATTGTTTTGCTGTTGTCTTGCTAATTCATGATGCTGCCTAATTGTTATTGTATAACTGAAATAATTATGTAAAATCTTCAAAAATGCATGAAATTTCAGTATTATAAAAATGTTATATAAAAGCAAAACCCAGAAGTTAATTTAAAAATGAATGTAAATTTCAGATATTTGGCACCTGCATTGTTTATACTCCCTGAACATATGGATATAACTTATTTTAATACACTCTGTTTCTCACACAAATTTTAGAAATCAGAAAGCAGCTATGATTAATAAAAACAATTTTGAGTGAAATTACAATGCCTGCTGAATGCCTTCTTGGGCGTGTAGGCAATGGCAAATCAATTTCTAGTATGCTTCATGACAGCTGAAAGTAGCTGTGCAATACTTAAGCTGAAGCAGTTTAATTAAACCTTGGCATTTTAACAGAATAAAAGAAAATTAACTATCCTATTTCATTTCCCTATAGTGTAAACAGAGTGCATGACAGGCATCTGTGAGATATATAATTAATCCCACTAGTCAAAAAAGACTTTCAAGGATAGTTATGAAGACTTCAGCTCATATATAAAATAAAGTTTATATCCCAAGGATGCTCATTATGTACCCCTAACATTACTTAATGAGATGATTTATTGTTGTATACACTGCAAAAGAGAAATGTATGGCTATATATATAAGTAGATGCATTATACATACATATTTGCAACTTCAAAGAAAGATAACTAAAAGGAAGATAGGAAAACAAGAAGCAACTGCACCTAACAAAACTGGAGAAAAAGTCTGCAAAGCATATTTCATGTACTACAAAAACTGGGTGTAAGGAAGTTGTACTTTTCATTACATTTTTATAAAATATTTAATGAAATATTTATTCATTGGTTTGAAATAAGCATCAGTAAAGTATGGAAAAAGCATAGCATCTTTGCTAATAACATTGAATGACATCAAAGTATGTTATTGAACTGCAATTTATGTTTAAATTTATTTTAATAAAGCATGCAATTCATAATCAAGCCAATTTTCACTTGAGTGGTAATTGAATGGTGACAACAGGGTGACATACTACTGCACAGTGAAGCAGAAGCAGCAGAAGGGGGAAAAGGTTTCCATGATATATCCTGAAGTGAAGAAAGAAATAGGCATCTAACAAATTTTCAGCTAGCCAGGAAACAGCTACTGCAATTTGAGATCCTGTAGGGTGTTTTAACTGGCCTCCAGCTGCCACCCCAAAAGGACAGTGGTCTCCCACAAATCCTATCTCACATCTGTTAGATCCCATGGCTGTCTTGGATATGCTAGACCACACCATGCTCACTTAGTTGTGTAAGCAAATGAATCAAGTCCCAGATCCCCACTCATAATAATGGAAGCTTAAACCTTTAGTTTACAGTTAGCTATATATGGGCACTTGCATGAAGGTTTCTTAATCTCAGACTGAATCCCACCCTTAGAACAGGAGCAAAAAACAAATAATGGGGATAAACATATGCCCACATACAAGTGTCTAATGTCACTTGAGATGTCTTAGGTTGTCCAAGAAATCCAGAGCACTGGACCCTACAGATAGCCAATTGACATGACTTTTAAAACAACATTTGCATGGGTATTAGGTGCCTAAAACAACACTGTGGCTAAAAAAATCTCTCTGGCACACCTAATCTTATGGGGTTCCTGATTTGATGTAAAGCTCTCTAGTCACCAACAGTTCTGCACCTAGATGTACTCAGAACAACTCGGCTTCCACAGCTCAGTGCCAAGATCCCACCTCAGCTGAAGTGAAATAGGTCAAGCAACCCAAAGGACCCAACACGGAAGCTCTTCACAGAGCGAGCACTCTGAGTGCTTCTATTAAAGACACAGAGGAAAAGTCGTGGCTCTGCTTCTCCCAATATCTTATAGAAATAAATGGACAGTTGGCTCCCTCATCACTTAGGAATATATCCAATAATGTGTTTATGCCAATAAAGCTGAATTGATCAGCAGATACAGGAAAGATGGAGCCAGACTCTTGGAGGTGCACTGGGGTAGGATGAGAGGAAAGACACAGATTGGAACACAGGACATTCTGATTAGATATCAGGGAAAAAAAATTACCTTGAGGGTTATCCGATCTTGGAACAGGTTGCCCAGAGAGGTTGTCTACAGACTTGGAGGTGTTCAAGACTCAGCTTGACATGGCCCGGAGCAACCTAACCTAATTAGACCTACTCTGAGCAGGGAATGGACTAAGATGACCTCCGGAGCTCCTTTTCCATCTGAACTACTCTATGGTTCCATGAAGGTAATTTTAAGCATACGGCTTCAGATACACATATACTTAATTCCCACTAGAATGCATAGGATTTCAGTTAATCCTCATAGCTAATGGAGACTCTAGTTCCCAGTATGAAATATAGGAACCTGCATTAGGTATCTAAGTCTCATACAATGTACAATCAAAGATAGGATTCCCATAATGAAATCCAAAATAACACATAGGTTAAGCAGAGAGCTAAGAAACACTGCCCACAGAAGGATATCTAACCTTTCTTTCCTTCATTGTTCACCAGTTCTAAAGAATGAAACTAATGCACTCACAAACTCAACACTGGAAATGCAGATCCTAGAAATGCAGATCCTAGAAATAACAAGTTAATCAGGAACTACATTTATGCCCTTCATAACACTGAAGGTTGAAAAGCTGAAACAGAATTGGGAGTAGTGGGGCTTTATAGGAGATTTTGAAACATTTTTCCCACTTTATGCTTATATAAGCAACTCTTACCTTTTTTATTACATTCATCCTAAATGAATTTATATTTTGCAAAGAAACTTTATATCTTGCAGTAGTTACACAGAAGCAAAACCTATTTGGTTGTTCTTTTCGATGCTGTAACTGTTTTTTTCTTTAAGAAAAAAACATGTATATTTAATATTAAAACAAAGGCTGAGATACCTTTTTTTTTTTAACAGAGAAAATATGTTTAAGAATTCTGTGATTTAATAGTGGCTTTCTTCATGACTATCTCATCTCAATTAGTTACTGAACATTCTTGTATTTTCCTGGAACTGGACTTTAATTTTGCAGAGGTAGCTGCAATTCTAAAGTAGCTATTTTGTTCTGGCTGCCATTTGCTACAATCCCTTCTTTTTCAGTGGGAAAATATGTCTGTCTCTTTATTGCATGTCAGAATAGCAGAAAAACAAGACTGAGGGCTCTCACAAGCTAGTATATTTTCTTAAAAGTCGTAAGTGATCTGTCACACTGGAATCTATCTGAACTTCTGTAAGGACATACAGTAGAAATTCTTCTATGAGCACATAAGGGAAAATTTGGAGCATACTGCGTCACTCACCTCTCATGGAAGAATACACCTCTAAACATCAGTGTAGCCTCTAGATTAAAAGTTGCTTTAATTAGGTATAAGCAATTCTGAAAGACTCCCAATTCTATAAAGATTTCATAACAGTCCAAATTTTTCTTGTTTTAGTCAGGACAGAAACAATGGCATAGGACAGATAGCACATCACTATTCCATGTGTGAGATTGTGGCATAAGACCCAATGCACTTGTAATGAATCCTACACTGATTCTCATGAACTATTCTAAATGGTTTTATCCTTAGGTACTATCAAGGAACTTTTCTATGCATTACTGTACATAAACTAATGGTCCACTCTAAATATTTAACCATGTATATAACTGAATATATTCAGTACAACAGCTGAAGTGAGTTGTATATATTCCTAACAGCCTACCAATAGGGTAGAATTCATGACATGTTCATGCTAGTACTACTATGTATTAATTTGTCTCTGTATTGATTGTTGTAATGAAGAATATTTGGTTTCTTTACTTTTATTTACTTTCCCTGTGCTCCTTACAGGGACATGTGTTATCTATATCCTTAAAAGTAAAAAGTAAGTGAAACATAGATGCACATAGCCATATAAATTAAACTTAAAATTTTATGACAGATATAATACATGATAGCAGAAGTAATTCCAGCACAACTACTACACAGTAAAAGAATGATGTAAAATAACATTTCAATGTAGTAACATAGCCGAAGCACTAGATTTATTATTACCATTACTTTTACCCATTACTTGGTACATTTAAAAGACATACAGTGGGCATGCATTCATCTGGATGACACAAGAATTAGTGAGTTAACAAAACAAAAACATTCCTTTTCAGGACTATAGGACGTTCTCACCAAAGTTTGAAAAATGGCATAAAAGAAATTTCAAAAGTACTGATTAGCACTATAAAGACCCCAAGGAATTCACATTTCCCTATATAGTGTCCTGGAAGGACATTGTTAAGCTGACTGTAAAGACTTAATAAATAAAATGGTTATGCTACATGCATGTCCATACCAATTTGGCAAGGGACAGAGTACAATTTAGATAGCAAAAAAACCAAACAAAAAAACCTTGTTAACAATGTTGTAAACCCAGTTTTCAGGACATTAAAAGGCTTGTTTACAACCACTGCTAGAATATCTGTAACAGAGATTTATCTTCTTTGTACAACTACAGAAATAAAGATTCTAATAAGTTCAGGAGATAAATCCATTTTTCAAAAAAAGAAAAGTCTTAGTTGTATTTAACCAGTTTAAATATAATACGCTATTTAACTGATATCATTGTGAAGCAATTATTTTTCAAGCAACTGCCACCCTACTACAATTGCTTTACAATAATACTTTCATGCTTCTGAACCACCTTTACCATGATACTACCAAAACACTTATCCAACTATACTGTATCACTGACTGATTTTGTCTAAGCAGATAGAATTAAAAAAAGGAAAAAAAATTAAAATTTTTTTAAAAATTAACTTACAGTCAATGTGTGCCCTACTGTAACAAGATGTGTCATAATAAAAGGTTATTTTTAATGAATAATTCCTTATTTAGAACTGCAATATGGCATTTGAAATGTAATTGGTTTGTCCCTTTCTCCACAGATAGAGGAAAAAAAATATAAAATAGCAACTGAGAAGAAAATACAACAATATAAACTGGTACAGAACTGGTAGAAATGAGAACTGTGTGCACTCTGCTAACAGTGCATTCATATTGGTCAGATCTAAAAGGTATAAAAAGACAAGCAAAATATGTAGTCTGAATTAATTATAGTAAAATTCCATTGAAGCAGGGAAACTTTGAAAGCGTACGTTCAAAAATAAAAGGGAAAAAAAGCAAGAAGAACAAAGGAAAAAAAGGAGCAAGGAAGGTATGCAAAGTCTGAAGGGATAATTTGGAAGAACTGTCCTAGACAGAGGGAATGCAATTTGTAATGGTCCCTATCCATACTGCCTGCCAGGAATGAACACCAAGGAAACTATCCTGTCTGGGTTTCCTCTTGGTTTGCACTGAAAGGAGGCTAGGACTGAACCAGTACCTACACATTGCAGCCCCTCAGTGGAGTCGGTGCCAGAAAAAGTGGCAAACCTCAGTTACTTACAAATGAATCCTCAAATTACTGCCTAAGCTCCTGTAGATTCAACAGGTGTAGACAGGAATCTCCAGAAACTTTCTCCAGAATGCTCAAGTGATATACTTAGCTTTTCGTAGGCTATATAAAGAGCTTACACAACTTTGAGAGACAATCATGGATTCCAGATGCTGCATGAGGAATACAATAGGCTACAGAAAAACTGAAGAGGAGTATGTCTGAATTTCTACGTCTTGGGAGCTTAGGTGCCTGCTTCAGGCCTGAGCCTTAGGTATCTGTGTCCACTGAGGATTTAAAATGATGAGACTTTTTCAGAGGTGATAGCAGGTTTTTTATAACTTATGTGGTTACAGTTTGAATGTAAACCATGGAACAAATAAGAAAATTTTGCTCCCTTCTCCTTTTCTAAGATGAAAAACTGATTTCTTTAGACAAAAAGTGTGCTCAGGATGGATGGATCTAGTGTTTTAATGTTACAGCTTAAAATCTTATGTGGAAGACTTCATAAAACTTGTATATTTGTGACATCAAGTACAGTAAAGAATGAAAGCTGAAAGACATTTCAAGTTAGATTTTTTTTAACTGTCTGTTGTATATTTTTTTTTGTCAGTAACAACTGAGCTGCAAAACCAAATTGATGCTTGGAAAAGAAGGGATGTTTTCATTATAAATTCAGATGCTCATCCTTTCAATTATTAAAAGAGATCACAATATACAAATGTGTGTGCAACAAGTTGCTAGTATGAGTAAAAAGTATCATTTTTTTGTCACAGAACTTTGAATGATAGAAGTTGTATATCTTCTAGATTTCCATATAATATTCTAGTAGTATAAATACTGCTATCGTTGTCACTAATATCAATATTATAATTTTATTACCATAGTTACTGTGAGTGCTAGACAGAAACCAGAACCACTTTGTGCTAGATGCTGTACAAAGAGCAAAAGGGTGGCCTTTGTCCTTAAGAATTTATAATCCAAGTACAACAGCAGAAGTGAGAGGCAAAAACTGAAAACCCTACAGATAAATACGGGAACACAAGTAAAATTGTGTGCACTCCAAGCGTCCAAATGGTGATTGATTAAAAATGTTCAAGTAACCAACCAAGCTGTTGAGAAATGTTTCACCACAGCTCCTACAGCCTCTGCCACATCCAGAAACCAACTAGTGTTTAATTACAAGAGTTCCCATGCCAGAGCCTACACATCTTTGTGCCTTCTTAGTACCAGAGTTACCTCCACAGTAATATATTCATTGCAACTGGGTTATAACAGAAGTCTGTATACTTCTAAAGGTCCCCCAAGGGCTTCAGTCCTCTGGACTTCATACCCAGGCTGGGTCCTTTTCATGGATACTGGGTCTGAATGTGAAGAAACACCTTGTCATCCTACCCTCTAATTTCAACAGTGGAGCTATTACGGATACCTAATCATGGAGCTCAGGTAAAGCTCTTTCTTGGAGGGAATAATATGTTGTCAAGGGCTTGCTAGAAGGCACCTGCTTTATATTTTGTATAGGCCCTCACAGAAGAAGCAGGTGATGATACATAGCCTCAGAACAGTTGTTGCATCCTCTAGTCCTGAGAAAGACCACCTTGAATGTTTTGGACCTTGAACTTACACAGTTTGGATGGTGTCCAGGGAGATGGCCTTATAAAACTACCTAAGACTTTTTCTCAGAGGGAAGCCGATCACTCAGGCATAATCCCTCAAAACATTAATACTGCTTTTTTTTTCTAAGTGCTCAAACTGGATACATAGCATGAGCCAGAGAGATGTCCCACAAACAACAGGGCTATTTGACAGTCCAGTATACATACTTTTGAAGTTGGGCACTCAGGGCAGGGCTATGTTGGCAGCTTAACAGTAGCATGGTGCATGATGGCACAGTGAAAAGTCATGCAATAACCCAAAGGCTGTATCTTTGGAGAACGATGAATAAGCTGCTATGAGCCGGCTGAGTACAGGTGGATCCATGCTGTCAGCATGAGCTATTCCCAACTCTGACCTTGAGTTTGTCTATTGGGAAAGTCATTTAGCTTCTGTTACAGCTGAGTAGGAATCCAAAAAAAGAAATAAGCAACACAGCCAATGGATGGGGGATGGGGACAGGTGAGGAAGCAGAAGGTGAACTCAACTGTTTACATGATGGTATAGATGCCGCAAAACCTAACCAATCAATATGTTAGCCAGTTCATTACAAACCCAAATGTCTTTACATTCATATCTCACTCATTGCTTATTCCATTGTACAAGCAACCTGTCTTCGAAAACAAGTGAATACACAGACACTCAAAATAAATGAGTTTTCTTCAGGGATTTTATAGTTGCTATCAATAATATGATATTTTATCTTCTAAGGAACAGATTCTTATGCGCAAGTTATTACTACCTTTAAGTGTAGGTGATCAATATATCAGATTCTACTCCTGTCCCAATGATTAAAATGTGTTGTGAATATTTTACTAGCATGAATGATTTTTAAGATCATATTTTGGATGTACAAATCCATGTATATTACAGTATGTTAGCAGGTACATAGTTTTTGAAACAAGCTAGAGCAAATGAAGTATTACTTGCTTCTCATAGAAAAATATGCTTGCATATAACTACGAGAAACTACAGTTTATGAAGGTATATTTACCTGAAAATATACAGTAAATATATATATATACAAAACTTGCAATGTTCTAGCAAATTGAATGTTCTTAAACTAGTTTCACTTACCAGCATGTCATTCTTGTTCTGTACAATTTTTTTCTGCAAGAAGGATTTAATTTGATCACCACCAACTTTTTTATGATATAAAGTGGGTGTGTTCTTAATTTTTTTTTTAAGACAACGACTGAATTTTCCACTGATCTTGATTTAACTTGCTAGTGTACCCATGAAAACAATTTGCAGTATGTTATCTCAAATTCAGACACATAGCAGTTCAAGGGAACAGAAGAGATTTGTTACACACAATACAAACTGGTAGCAAACAGCACCTCTGAGTGGGGCCTTTCACAAAAGATTTCACAATTAGCTACAGATCTTGGTTGCTTCATAATGACCACCAAAAAAACAGGGATAATGAATCTCAGAAATAACTTGAAAATGCTGATCTCTCCTTCTTTCATATGTACAGAATTTTCACCAATCCTGAGCAGCAGCTCCACAGGTAACTCCCAGGGACCTTCCAACTCCTATGAAAAAACAGCTAAATATTTATTATTAACCATTATTAATTTCACCAATACTACAACAGCACCTGGAAGTCCAGACTGGAACATCATTTTTGTGCAAGAGATGGCTACTAAAGTATCATCCTCTAGATCTCTGGTAACAACTTTTGTAAAAATATTTATACATACAAAATATTTAAAATTATTTTTAGACATTGGTACAGCGATAGGATTGATGAGCCACAAGAAGAAGGAAGATTCTGCACAGTAGAGGGCAGGAAGAATAATGAAGAGAGAAAACCAAAGAGAAAGATATGGATTACATAGTCCTACACTAAAGCAGGCTAGCTTTTCTTTTTTATCCAGTCTCTACCCTGGCTAGTCTGTGCCTACAATACCTTGATTATTATAAATCACTCATACAACACAAGTCTTGTGCCAGACACAGGTTCACTACAGTTCACTACAGCTGTCCCAGAATAGCTGAGATACAAGGGGCTGGAAGAGATCAGAATGAGACTGACTGAAAAAGAGAAACAGTTTAAAGCATTGTAGGTCATGCCAAAAACGTTGCAGAAAGTCAACGGAGGAAGAGGTTATTCCACACAGAAATGATAATCTGGATGAAGAGATGAATTTGATGTTCAGCGTTTCCTCCTCTCATTTCTGCAGTAAATACTTCAATGACACACTTCACTGTAAAACCACTAATCCCTACTCCAGTTTCATTAATCACAGTGTTTATTCCATCTCAGTCTTTTTCCATTTGAGGGACAGTAGCCATTCATGAACTGCCATCAGCAGTTCAGTCAAGCAGCATGACCTTCCCTTGCCATCAGCAAACATTAGAAGCAATGAATCTACATGTCCATCTGCCTTTCAAATTGGGTTGGCTAAAAGTTAAAACTCAATTCAGTTCTCTAAGGGCTAGGATAACATCAAGTCTGTAGGCAATATTGCTTTTACTGCTACTCCTGGATGTTTAGCATCCACTTTGTTACGCTGGTTGCAAAGGTGAGTTCAGTTTGGAGAGCTGGAATCCAACTCTCCACTACCAATGTGGGATAGGATGATTTGCCAGAAAATGGCAAGATACATTGCACAATTCTTACAGAAAAAGTTTATGGACAGTGTAATTTCTATTCCATATACAACCAATACTCCCACTCCTTTCAACCTAATACTTCCTTGTGTTCTCCTCAGATTTGCTAGCTCTTTCAAGCTGTGACTTTTTCTTTTGATCTCCAAGTCCCTTCTTGTCCAACAGTTCCTGCAGTGATTCTGTTATTTCCTACTTTTCCAATGCCTGTGCTCATGCATATTTCCCCTAATTAAACCCCTCATAAATTAAAATGCCCTCCTCAGCGGCTCATTTTCTAACCTCCATGATACAGCAGCCAAACTTCTCCTCCATACCCATCATCTCAGTTTCACATGCATTCCCTCCCAAGCTGCGTAAAATTTTGGCTTCCCCAAACCGTATCTCGTCATTCTCTTCACTATCCCAAACCCTGCCTTTGTCCACTTATATGATACATTTTCTCCTTTGCTGCCTGACAACCTTTTCCTACTCCTTTCTCCTTTTCAGTTATGCCATTGGTATTCACTCCTCTCTGCCTTTCTGAACACCCTTGTTGCAAAATTTGTCAGAAAAAATATATTCATCCTTTCTCTTCCCAATCTGCAAGTCACTCTTCTTCTCCATCACAGGCAATTTCCCTCTTTACCTCCCAGATCCCTTTATCTTCTCCCAAACTTCCCAATCCCATATTCCCCCAACCTCCCTCAGCATCAGCCCTCTGCTCCTTTTGTGCCCTCCACAACCTCTGCCCTGCCCTGGCTCCTACCACACATTTCAGGGCCT
The DNA here is from genome assembly GCA_020745775.1 of Theristicus caerulescens. NCBI lineage: Eukaryota > Metazoa > Chordata > Aves > Pelecaniformes > Threskiornithidae > Theristicus > Theristicus caerulescens. Next base: position 112,050,805 of record CM036559.1, on the reverse strand, counting down.
TCCAGGAAAAGCGCTCCCAAACCTCCACCTCCCAGACAGACCCCACCGCGCCCTGCCCCGCCACGACCGCAAACTCCGGCCCCAGCCCCGGGGAGGCCGCAGCAGGGCCAGGCCCGCCGGGCCGTTGGCCCCCGCGCAGGCGCACTGTGCGGAGCGCCAGGCGGGGCGGGAGCGCCCTCCAGAGACGCCGGCTGCTCCCTGCCCTGCCCTGCCCTCACTGCCGGCGGCGACGGGCCCCAGGGAGCCTGCGCCCGCGAAAGACGGGGAGGCAGGGCTGCGAGTCGGTGAAGGGGGCGGCGGTGCAGCGGCGCTCGGAGGGAGCCCCCTGTACCTCCCCGGGCCGGGCCCTATCAGAGCCAGGGAGCGGGGCGGCGGGGCCGCGCCAGGCGCCTGTTGCCACGGGGAGGGCGGGAGGTGCGGCCGCCGTTGGGGAAAGGGGTCCCGCCTCCCTCAGGCGGCCGGGCGAGACGGGAGCCGGCGGTGCGGGAAGAGGGGCTTCTCCCCGGCCGCCGCGGGTCCGCGCCGCGGCGTGGGGAGGAGAGAGGGAGGGAAGGCACGGCTCGTTTCCCGCCCCCTGCTCGGCCTCTTCTCCTCCCTCCCCCGTTCCTCCTTCCCTCCCCGCCGCACCGGCGAGGCTGCGAGAGCGGCGCCCGCCCAGCGCCCGGGGCTGCCGCCCCGCCAGGACGAGGGAAGGAGGCGCTGCCTGCGGGGAGGAAGCTGGATGAAGACTTGTGCCTCAGGGCGGGTTGGCCAGCCCCTCGGGCATGAAGGGGACCGCGGGGACTCTGCCCTGCCCTGGAGCCGAGCGGGGACAGCAGGTAACGGCCCCGCGCGCCTCCCCCCTCAGCCGTGCGCGCTTCGCCCCCGTCCCGACCCGCCTCAGGCGGCGGGAGAGGGCAGCTGTTGTCGGAAAAGTTATCCTCCCACCGCTTGCCGAGGGGCGAAGGGCAGAGGAGGAAGGCGAGGAGGCAGTCCTCGGTGTAGGGCAGCACATCGGCGTCTTATAGACCTCACGCAAGACCTACTTCGTGCTCTGGAAACTCAGTCGGGTCCCTGAGGCTGTGCTTTTCCCGCTGGGGGTGAGGCAGGGGAGGGCTGAGGAGGCAGGAACCCCTTGCCTCAGCGCCTGCGGTCGGGCAGCGGTAGTGGTGGCGGTGCTGCGGCCGGCAGAAAGTTTCTAGCGGGGGTGAGGGGGAGGGAGCGGCGGGAGAGGATGGCCGCGGGCGCTGAGCGTGGGGAGGGGGCCGCGTCCTGCTGGGAGGTGGGCGAGGCTGCGGGCGGTGGGCGCTGCGGCTGCCCTGCGCCGGGCGGGAGCGGTGCTGCCAGCAGTTCCCTGAACTTGGGTCACTCCCGAGTCCTCAGTTGCTGTTTCTGACGGAGAGGTAGGATTAAGTATCTGTAGAGATATAATGCTGGCATCTTTAACAGTCACGTTTTAGTCTTCTGTGAAATGTGCGTACCTCCTAGTGTCAGCTTAGATATGATTAGGAAAAGAAAACAAACAACAAAATCTTACCAGAAAGAAATGCATAGCAGTAAACCCGAGACTTCAGTATATGTGTTGTGTTGCATGACATAACTGTAAATGCACTGCTGTTCTTTTTGAATCACACTTTGCTGGGGCTTTTTAACTGAACATCTGTGGATTAAGTATAAACTTTTTATAAAATATGTGGATTATCATTAACACTATTGGAGATTAAATCCCACTTTAAATGTTTCACAATTTTTTTTCCCCCTTTGCTCATAGTTTACATAAAGGACAATAAGTCAGATTTGTATTTTTTGTTTAGTTCTTCTAAAATCATTTAAGGAATAAAAAGTGAGCAGAGTGCCTCACAGAGGTTCTAGGTACCTTTGCTACAAAGTGAAAAAACAGGATTGAACCACCTTGAAGAAAAACAAGCAAAAAGAATTCTATACCTTTAAAAGCCCCCTTCCTTACCAGCCCAGACAAAGAACTGTACATTGCAAACTGCCCTGAGAGTGAAAAGACTTAAGTAATTTCAAATAAGGCAAAGTCCCTTTCATAAGGAATGCTCTGCACTAACTCCCTTGGTTAAATCGGAGAGAATCTACCTTAAGAAATCAGCTGCAGTTCGGTTTTACTTCCAAATTTTCAAGATCCAAGGTAATTCCACAGCTTTTGTTGCAAAAGCCAAAGGAAAAATTTAAATGCAGCAAGCTTGATTTCGTTAGATCAGAAAAGTCTGTACTGTATAGCTTTTGGGGGTTTGGTTTTTTATTTACTAATGTAACAAATTTGGAACCAAATTTAGGGGAGCATTCAGAAGCAGACTAGATTGAGCAACATACATCTGTTTCTGCAGGTAATGCCTATGATTGTTTGTTGGACATAAGTAAAGCACTATACTTATGGTGATTTTCAGATTGGGACTTTTCTTAATAAACAGCCAGTTATATTCCCTAAGAAGGTCTATCACAGTTAATGACCCAGTACAGCTTGGAGACTACTTTATGAATGCTCAGTTTTTTATTAATGGACTTTTATGTTGCATTAAGCTGACAGAGGGCTGAGGAAAAAGAAGTATTGGCATGTATAAAACTTGAAATGCTTCCCACTTTAGTGTGTTTTGTTCTTTGGTGGTGGGCTTTGTTGGGTTTTTTTCATTGTCAGCTTCAAATATAACATGTCTCTGGGCTTTCATGCAAGTGGCAGATTTCATTAAACACATGAAAAAATTTTCTATTGTAAAATGTTCTGTAGTTCTCACTTCCTTAAAAAGATAGATATGACTAGGGAATTATCATTTTTCTTGACAGTGTGACAGTTAAAACTTGGTTTGCATAGGAGCAAGCATGTGTAGTGCATTAAAAGAAGGTGTCATTCTGAACTGTCATTGACTAACTTTTCAATGTGTTTTTGTGAAAGTGAATATATCGCCTGTAAAATGACTGCTAGGATATAACTAAGAGGTAAGAAGGAATTAAGGTAGTGATGTAGGGCCTAATTTAAGATTTTGAGTATGGATTTAATATTTGGATGCCTATGGATTTAGTGCTTAGTTCTGTAAACAGGTATCTGAGTTAATTTTCTTCATATCAGCATCTCAGTTAAACTCACAGAAGTACTGTTGATGGAGCAGTGCTTAAGCTACGCAGAGATGGAGTGTGGAATTTTGCCTTTTTGTAACATACTGAAGCAAAATGCTTTGTTTGCTAATAAGCTTTCTGTTCTGGTAACATGTCCAAATTGTATGTAGCTATTGCTATCAAAAGCTGAGCTTGTGTTAGAAGTCAGGAACTTAAATATAACTGTGTATTGAACAAATGTTCTTGTACAGCATGTGAAATCTTAGGCAATGAAAATGGCCAGGTGAAGCAAGGGAGGCATATAAAATGCCGTTAAGGTGTGGAGGTGTGGGAAGTTTGGTAAAAGGGGAAAAAAAGAGAAGGAATTTAGGAATTGAGGGGGTTTTGGACATGGATTTTTGCCGTAAAACTAAGTTACCAGCTTTTGAAGATAACGCGTACCTTAAGGATTTGGGGTAAAGGTATACCTGGACAAACAGTTGAGGTATTTGCTTTTACCTGAAAACTATGGTTGCGTATAGAGCATTTTTCTTGTAGTTCTATTTGCAAACCCTATACTGCTATATGTTAAAGCCTTCTCTTGAACCATGATAGAAAATTTGGTACTTCATTGTTAAACCTCTCTGGTGTGGCTGGACTAGGTAAAATCATGGTGAAACTAGTTAACTGAGTGTAGTGTTTCTGTAGCAGCAAGAGACTGATACAAAATGGAATACTGACTAAAGAAAATTCCATCTTAGTTACAAGTTCAACACCCAGGCGCTGAGGAGTGCATACTATAAATATGTAGAAAGTGAAGGCTAGGTTTTGAGAAAGGATTCCTTCCGGTGGCCGCAAACAAGTAGTATTCCTGCAGAATGAGCAGAGTGAGCTTTTACTTTGCATGGCTATTGTGCTTTTTTTTTCCTGTCTTCTGTTACATCTCCACTCAGTCTCTTCTCAACTGAAAGACTCCTAATTCTTTAATTTTTCCTTTCATGTCACCTTTTCTAGACCTCTGGTAGTTAATATTTTCTGCTGAATTCCTTTCAGTTCTTCTGTATTCCTTAGGTAGAGTACCCTCTATAAAAAAAACAAAGCTGTAGCCTTACCAACAAGTACACTGTAAAGATTAGTTTACACTTCAAGGCACTGTGTTGTCTTTTATGCAAGCATATTCTATTGCTGATCACTTTTAGCTCTTGGTAACTCTAACCACCAAAATACCATTTTGAAGAATAGCTATGTATTATTTTTCCTCATCCTGTATTTTCTCAGTTGATTATTCTTAGCTAAGCTATTTACTTTCTTGAATTGCATCTTAATTTTCTCCTAAATCATGTTTTCAGTTTAGCATGATTATTCTGAATTTTAGTCCTATATACTAGGACTTCTGGCTCTGGCTTCTAGCTCTCCTTGGGCTAATGTCATGCTCAGATTTAGCAAGTATACTCTGTCATTTAAATTATTAATAAAGCAATAAATATTATCTATCAGGGCAGACTGGAGGAGCCCCTCTTAAGAAAGTCTTCCAGTTTGTCAATGAATTGGTAATAATGTTTGTCTGAATACGGTATTATAACCTATTTTTAAAATAAGATAAATGCAATGGGTTTCAGCAATGGGTACTGTATGAGTGCATAAATATGGGTATTATTGTTTGTTATCAACTATTATAAAGCCCAAAGCAGGAGTAGAATGTATTTCTGTTATAAAGGTTTTGTTACAAAACATCACAGCTTTCAAGGAAAGAAAGTGCTTTTGAGGCTTCTAGTTTAGAAATTCGTTTTAATACAATAGTTTCCACTGAGCAACCAAATACCTTTTCCTGAATGTCAGGTCAAAATACTCCTGGGCAATGTAACTTGCAATCATATCATACTGTTTGTAATTAAAATGCTGTCCACAAACCTCTTGAAAATTACCAAGGTAATATAAGTGCTAGTTTTACTTTTTAGTTTCTGACAATTATTCATAGTAAGTGACTTTAGTCAGAAAATAATGGGGAATAATATGTCAAATTATTGAGCTGTTTGATTAACTACTATGTTTTAGATAATTTCTAAAGGTCATGCAAGGTCAACATTTGTACACATTTATGAAAACATTAGAGGAAAACTGCATATAGTATTAAAAAACCTGATTTGCTGTTAGGGTTGTATGTCCCTGAAAATCTTAGCAATCTAAAGTCTCTCAACAAATTGTCATTATATTAAATTTTATGTTAAATTTACTTGCTTTCTGCTAGTATGTGGAGGTTTAGATTTAACAGTGATACTGAACATCTAATTATCTTTTTTCCACTTCAGCAGAGAGACTCACCATGATGTTCCAAATTAATATATTTGTCAATATTGCTGTTGATTTAAGTCACATAACACGTATCAGCCTCTGAAATTGAAGAATTACTTTTGTAAACTGCAACATACGTAAATCATACAAAAATACCCGAATAAATTACTAACTTGTGGTTGTGCATTAAGCATTCACTACTTCTGAAGATGAACATTTATTATAAACTATTCTGAAAATTTCATAATATCATGTCTGTATAAACCTGGAGAGACAGCTTCTATTTGTTTCCTAAGAGTTGATCTACGGAATTTGGATTTTGTATAGTGAACACCATTGCTCTTTATTATCATAAAAATTACTGGTAAAAACATGGTTCCCTGTGTTGTAGAAGAGTAGATAGCTTTTAGAATAGGACAGTTTTGAGGAAGAAGTTTCAAGATGCAAGAACTTGTACAATGTGTACAAAACCAAACCATGCATTAATTAAAAAAATGACAAAATAGCATAGATATGTTTATGCTAAATCCAGCAATTTATTTGATTTCAGAAATAAGGAAATTCTTTACATAAGTATCTGGCAGGTTTTCCATAATAAAGTTTCTTTGTTAATGAGGAACTGTAAACTAATTTGCAACGTTATTTGTGAAAAATCATAGCATAGTACTGTTTCCCTGGCTTAATTTCTCTAGACACAACACTTCTTCGGGCTATGAAGTTTTGCATGAGGATTTTTGCTAGGAGATTTGAAGACACTTTATATATATATATATTTTTCACAGAGGTGCACATGCACGTAAATAAAAAGTACTCAGTCTTTTCTGGGTGCTGATTTCAAAACCTGCAAGTCTTTGAATCAAACACCAAGAAAAGAGAATTGAAATGGAAAGATCTGGCTGATTAAATATTTTTTCTGAAATCTCACAGTCCGCTCTCAAAAACAAACTCCCCAAAATCATTTGAGAAAGAAGGTTGTAACCAGTCTTGAAAAGAGTATGGTAGCAGCCATTGTCGAAGTCCAGAGACGGCCTGCCACCTCCTCTGTGTTATTTGAGCTGACATTGTGTTCTGAAGCCTTCTATTCTTTAGAAAGAAGGTTCAGTTTTTAGAAAACCATTCACACTAGCCAGAGCCATCTTTTTGTCTGAAGTGCAAAGTCATATTATTACTTCTCTTGGGACGTTCATCGTTGGATGACCTGTGTTCTTCATGGACCTGGGAGTCAAGCCCAGTTACCTACATGATTAGAGGTCTTCTCAGGATCTTTTCAGGCATGTGATGAGTACACTAAGCTTATAGACAGTGGCATCTCCTTCCCTTAGTTCACTGGCTGGCTAATGCAAGGTCATCTCAGGAAGTTCTTTAATTGCTTTGGTCAGCGCAAGACAAGTCAAATTGAACAACCTTAATGGTCTTGTCAGTGTGAGGAATGCTCTCCTGTTCCTGTCAGTCTATAAAATTATTTGAGGAAATTATAGACACCCATATTATGATTCCACCAGATTCATTGTAGTGGCCTGAAACCAGTGGGCGTTGGTGGGAAAAAACATTATGGTTGGGAAATTACTTCTGTATGTATGTATGGTATATATGATAGTGTCTGGTATATGTACTGTATGGTAGCATACGTATTCCTGGCACTTCATGTTCTTCAACTAACGTTTTGTAGTAAATTCACTCAGAGGCAGCTGCTTGAGCACTGAGTGATTATTCCTTCAGACATCAGACCCTCCCTTTTCTGGCAGGTTAACCAAACTCGTGACAGTATGCTGCTTCACTTTTCTCAGTCAGTGAAAATACGGATGCTTGCTGCATAGGTTGGGACTTGTCTGAATCAACATCAATGGTATTCAGAGAAGCAGTTGCTTCATTTCAGTGGTTTGAGTTTCAGGAAGTCCAAAATGCATGCAAATTATTCTTACATCAACATCAGGAATTGCTGATAAGAACTGAAAACTCTCGATAGTACTGTGTCCTATGTAAACCAAAAAGCAAGGGGAACTGGGTCTCATTTGTCAAGAAAACATGATGTTTTGGATATGTTATATCACCAGTGAAGTTAATTTTTTATCAGTTAGCTTACCCGGTTCCTCAAACTCTTACAGATGAATTCAACAGGATTTTGAGGTTGGTTGGTTGGTTTTTTAATAATCATGTCTCTTTGGAAACTACCTTATTTTGGTTAGGGTTTTTTTCCTTGCAGAATTTTATTTCCTTCTGCTGTTTTTGCCAAATGGGAAAAATTATACTTTGTCACGTATATTGGGTACTCCATCCATAGAAGGAATCGGAGATCAGCCAGTCTGGAAATATTCATAGCTAGATGTCTGCAGTCAGGCTAATTCTTTAAAAAGGAAATTCTAAAATTTTAAAGAAAAATTTTAATTGAAAAGGCTAGAAAAACACAAAACCAATTTTGTTGTTGAGCATACAACAGCTTTTCAAAAGAGCAGATATTTGTATGTTTGCAAGTGGAATGATCTAGTGGAAATTGTGGAAGTTTTCCTCCATCCCAAGAAGTATTATAAAGAAAGACCATAGATCATTTGAATTTGTGTTTTGAAAAAAGTGTTAATATATTCAAAATACAGTTGAAGGTTTTCCTAAAAGAAAAGTTAATTTCTTTAGCAGTTTGTCCTGTGCAAAAATGATTTACTTACTTTGCATTTTTTCACAGTTTTGCTTTAAGGAAAGGATAGTCTACAGTAAAGCCTTAGTTTGGAGGAAAAAAGGTGAGAAATAATACAGTTTCAGTTCTTAACTGGAAGAATGGTGCAAGCAATATGGATCACTTAATATGATGTGTGTAGCAACTAACTTTTGTCATTGCAATCACAAAAATGTATATGTCTGGTTTTAGCACATCACTTGATGCTTTGGCTTCAGCACCCAGTTTCCTGAACAGTTGAAGAGTTATGAAGAGCAATTCTGACATTCAGCAGGGGAGGGAGGATTCTTTTCCCCTTTTCCCCTTTTCCCCTTTTCCCCTTTTCCCCTTTTCCCCTTTTCCCCTTTTCCCCTTTTCCCCTTTTCCCCTTTTCCCCTTTTCCCCTTTTCCCCCTTTTCCCCTTTTCCCCTTTTCCCCTTTTCCCCTTTTCCCCTTTTCCCCTTTTCCCCTTTTCCCCTTTTCCCCTTTTCCCCGTTTAATGTTTTTAATAAATGATATATTTTTAAGTGAAAAATACATGCTCTAAGGGGGGGGTCCACTTTTAACTGTCAGGGCAGAACTACCTCATATGTATTTATGAATCATTTGCTGGTTTTATGAAGCTCACTTTCTGCTTTACATTGTCACCAGCATCAGCAGGAAGGATGATGAGCATCTTTGTTCCAGTTATTCTATAATAGACAGGAAAATGGATTTTTAAAATAAAAAAAAAACAGGAGACACTCTGAAAACCTCTTGAATCCCAGTGAAAGATGAATCTTAGCAGGTCCTGCCCAATCCTCTACTGATTGTGAAAATTCAGGTCTTTTGGTGTTCTGGACTTTGTGCACTTCTTTTCCACGCTGTGGTTTGATCACTTTGGAGGATCAGTTCAGTCTAACAAGGCACTATTTGTAGACACAAATTCCCTACAGAAGCCCTTTGTCATGTTGTCATCTATTGCTTCCACTTTCTCTGTTTAAAGTTCTGTTCTACAAAGGGTGTTTTTTATTCTTGCTGCTGTTTTCCTCCTCCTCCATCATATATCTACAATGAGTGTCTGCTTTTAAAGAGCTGCTTTAAAATTTAAAGGAGCAGGCTTTCCAAGTTGCTTGTACCAAATCTGATTGAGGTCTCCTTTGCTAGCAATGAGAGGGTACTTATATATATTCCTAATCTATTTGTCAAAAGCTTCAGCATACCCACCTATTCCTTGGCCTATGATATGACATAAACAGTTCTGGAATAGTGTCAGAGGAGATAATTGTTTGGGTTTTATCTCCTGACATAAATAAAGAACACATGCAAGAGAACTATCAATGAATTTCTTCAAAGTTATTAAAATATTTATTACCAAAAACTCTCAAAGAGCCTGAGTTGTAGGAGAGAAGATTCTCTCAAAGGCAAATAGTTACTTAAAAACCTGGGAAGAGGGAGTGGGAATAAATGGTTATTTTTTCCCCTGATGAGACAGGTTACCAGTGAAGTGTTGGGATAAGAGATACTGGAACTGTTCAATGAACTCATAAATTATTTGAAGAAGAAAGCTAGTAGGAAGGTGAGAGATTTAGCTGAATAATAGTGAATTAATCAATGTAGCTGCTACTAAAACAGCAGCATTATTTCCTGGGCATGTAACTTTCATTCTCAGTAGATGCTAAGTAACTTCTCAAAGGATCTTTGCTTTAGCCCTTGCCCTCAGTCATCTGGTTTTGAATACTGTTGGATCCTCAAAGAGGAGTAGTGGAATTATTGAATATAATTCTCTGAAAATGTGAGTTCATGGCTCAGTGATAATCAGAAAAGTGAATGGAGTATTACAAATTAGTAGAATAGGAACCAAGAGCAATAAAAAAAAAATTATATAATGGAAAAAATGGATACATTTTTCTTAATTTTAAATACCATAGGCAGTTACAGTTATTCTATCTCAAAAAAAGATATGAGTTTATAAACAATTCAGGGAAAGGCAGAAAACATGTCAAGGAGATGCTATACCTTCTTGAACAGATGATCAAACAGATTACAGCTCTTCAGCTTGTAAAAGAGGTGCTAAAAAGTAATGTGACAGAAGTCATTGACATTGAGTGGCATGAAACAAGGTGAAGATGGGCTCATTATTCACCATTTCTCATTGTGTGATAACATTCAGTGAAATTATCAGTCAGTAATACAATAAAACAAATTATTAAGTAATTAAGCTGTCAAACTCATTGCCACAGGATGTTTTAGCGGGCACACGTATAAAGGACCTCAAAGCAGAGTATTCAGATTGATGGACTGTGAACTCACTGGTAGCCATCAGGTGGAGATGGTCCAGAGGCAGTTTCTGGGCACGTAGTTCTCTTAGTCAGTCTCAAGTGCAGAGAGGTAGAAGAACATGCCAATGATGGAAGTGTCAAGTCCTTGACCTGTTTCTTATTTTTTTTGTTTTTTCCCATAAGCATTGTTTTTATCAGAAACAAGATAGTAATTTGATACACAAAATTTGGCCACCATTATGTTCAGCTGTATGCTATGGATGCTGTGTTCAGCTGCAAATGGACATCCGTCTCAGAGGAATGTGTTCAGATAGCCTTCAACTGGAATCTAATTAAATTATCTTGTCAAATGTAGTGTTTTAATTCAAGAACATTGGATGCTTTCTTCTTGTTCAGTCTGTGTAGATGAAGTCACAGCACAAAATTTAGGTGGTCTGAATCACTTATTACTCCTTTGAACTAAAACATCGTTAATACTCATGACATTAAGTTGTGGTACTGGTTGGTTAAAATACCACTAAAAAAAGGCCAAAAAAACCTGTGGTTTGGGAGATAAGTAGACTCCCTCATAATTGCTTTTTCAAGGCTGGAATTACCCGGACGTTTCAGTCAAGTTTTGCAAAGAATTTACCCAAGGTATCAGTAAGGACTTTCCCTCTTCTAAAAGATTATTTCGGGTTAAGCATTGTAGACATGCTTCAGTTCTTGCTGCAACTGAATATTGCTTTTAAATATATGACAATACTATAGTATTGCACAGCTCTTTATTGATTCTAATGTAAAGGCATACATTAAGAAATTGAAAATGCAATTAAAGTACATGTTAAGGAGTGTAGTTGGTTTCATGTTAATATCGAACATTGCATGTTTAGGATTATAGCAAACTTGAGGATACTGAAATCTTGAATTCTAACTTCTCAAAAGAAAGGCAAAGTCAACTTTATCCAGACCAGCAGTGAAACTCCCCACCCACCACCCACCCGCCAACTAAAGTAACAGGGCTTGAAGGAAAACATATACATTTATGGGAAAAGGTCTTTTTTCTCTTCTTTAATAATACCCTTTTGTTAGCATATGCTGTCTTCTTAACAGCAAATTTGACTGATGGCTGAGAGCAAAATAGCAGTCTAATCAGACCTGTCTTTTTAGGGAAAGTCATTATACTTCTTCCGAAGTGTCTGCGGTAACCCATCAACATGGGTTATTGGGTTCTTAATACTGTATGATTATGATATATGTATGATTCTGCTCTTTGTCCAGCTTGCACCTACCTTTCTAATCTCCACTTAGAGACTCTTTTCATGAGAACAGGAATAGATTGCATTTTTTGAAACACTAGCCTTTGAGCAATAAAGGAAGTATGTATAGAGGATAAGGGAATTTTCACTCTCATTGCTTTCTTATTCCCATAAGTGAAGGTTAATCTTAAATCTGAGACAAATGAAGTATCTATACTAAAAGAAAAACATTCGGAGGGGAGGGAGCCCTTAAGAATGGTGCTGTGTATCTCTATTATCTTCTGGTTAAACCTAATGATTGCTAAACTGTCCTCAGTTTTGGGATTATCTTTTCTTCTGTTAATCTATTTAAGACACAGGGGGTACCTAACACTTTTTCTTGGAATTGTTACTGTCATTATACAATGTCTCTTACACAACACTTACCGAATTCTTTGGAGTATTTTGAAAGTACATGTAAATTATGGCAATTTTTGCCTGGATCTTTATTCAGGATTTTTTTTTCTTGTGTCTGAATGATAGGTTAACTTGCAGCCAGTTCAGTCAGTAACCCAAAACCAGCACCTATGGTTATTGTTTGCTCAGCTGAGTCCAAAAATATGCTAATAACAAATCCATTCAGTCCCCCATTCCAACAAAAAATGCAAGTGTGCCTAAGCATGCCAGTGAATTTTTGTTTCAGGTTGCTTATATACTTGGCACCTGCACATATGTCTTTGAGCATGCCAGACTTTCATCTGTGATGAATGCAAAACTGATTGAAGACCATATATTGCCAGATAATAATTTTTGGACATGCATGCTGATTCATGTGTTTTCTTTAGTCCTATCATCAAGCTGGTGAACAAGTGCAGAAATTTTTTCTCATTTTTCCAGCCCATGTTTCCAGCAGAATTTGCTGCATCCACTCTTGGCTGGCAGGCTTATTTCAGGGTCCATGCCTATCCAGAAATCAGCTCCTCATTCAAATATCCAAGAGTTGAGGCCATCTGTGAAATCTGCTTCTCATCAATACATCATTAGGGTTTATTGATTGTACTGTCATTTTCAGGTATAATCTCTGACTCAGGGTCAGTCTCTTTACTGCGAGCACTGCAGCTTCCAGCTCACTGTGTAAATGTCGAGCGTGGACTCAAAGAGTCTTTTTGCACAGTGTGCAGAAAATCCTAATTAACAGCAGAAGTGACTAAACTCAAATAATTTTTATGGCTGCATACAAAATCCTGTTTTCATTTAAATTGCAGCTCCATGAGGTTTTGGAATACCTAGTGGGGCTGTGGGAATACAGCTTTGGATGAGTTCACTACAAGCTTACATCACAGCAGTGTCTACAATTCATTCATTTCTCCTGGCAATTATGTTTTTATTCATGTGGCAAAAAGTTCTAAAAAGATAATACAGATTTATTAGTTAGCAGAAGACTACTCATTGGAACCTGAATTTGTCTTGGCAGGTGAGCTACTGTGTGGTTTTTCTGTATCTTTCTTATGAGTTGCAACAGTCAAACTAGTATTATTTACAGGGGCTAAGGAAGCTACAAATGTTTTTGACGTCTCCCGTATGCAGATTTTTGATAGGGATAAAGATCCTACTGAAACTTCATCTCAAATATCAAGGTATCTCTCAACCAGTATAACTGCACAAACAGGATCCTTCCTGCGAATTGTTAACTTACTCTGAAGGAAGTTTGAATCCAATTTCAACCTATTGATAACCTGCTAAAACTTTGGAAAGGTTCAAAGACTATCACACACATTGTCTTTGGGCTTGATCTGCAGTAGAGTTCTTTCTGAGAAATAATCTTCCTGTCAGCTTTCTTCTTATTTACCAGAGGAACAGCATAATTGTCAGTATGCATATTTGATAAATACGGTGCTAATGTTTATAGCTGATAAAAACTTTAGAAAAAAAGTTCTGAGACTACTTTTAAAGTAGACAACTAGGGCACAATTCAGTTGACTAAAGATGGACATCTGGGCCCTATCTGGCCAGTAGTTGTTGCTGTAGGAGTCTCCCATATTTGATAGATCCACGTAGACACCTCAGATACTCTAAGGCACCTAAAATACATTTTTTAGGCAATTGAAAAAGTCCTCCATTGACAGAGTACAGCTTTGCTGACAGGTGGACACATCCATGTAGATTTTAATTTTTTTTTTTTCCAATCTGATGTGAATTGCACTCTGATTTCCCAAAGCCAAAATGATACTTCTTGAAAATTTTCAACAGTAAAATATGCATCTGTACATTAATTTGATAAGTAAGAAATTGTTGTTACTACAAATAAGAGCCATGATTTTGGGGACTGCATTGTAAAAAGGTATTTGTGTATAAACACAAATATATTCCATATCTTGACCTCTCTTCCCCTTTTTTCCACTCCGTAAAGGCCTCCAGGTTCTGGAAATGCATGAAATACCTATGCTGCCCGAGTTGACCCCATTGATTCAAAATTACCATGTTGTCTTTTTGTGGTGCATAAAAATGTGAGTGCTAAAAATGGAAAATATGTATGTATGGCAATAAAAAAGAAGTACATAAGCAATAAGTAACCATTTCTTTCTTAATTCTGTTCCATTTTACAGTATTCTCCAAAGACAATGACTATATGACAGCAATAAGTTAACTAAAACTATCACTGAGAATATTTTATTATTTTATCTGCAGTCATGTGTAAAAAGGAGAAAATACATACCTGACAATAACTGGATTGACTGAAGCTGGTTGTAGTAACAAGATATCTCTGCAATCAGCTGCAACGGACATCACATAGAAGTTGCCTGATCCTGGTAACATTTGGAGAGACTGCCATGACTTTCTCCGAGTAGCTCTGGAAAATGAATTCATTCTTTCTGTTCATTCTTTTGAATAGCTTATTAATGCAGATATTATACTAAAGGAGATGCTGGTATGTCTTTTCCTCCTGTTAGTTTTAGATGTAAACTCATCTAGCATTAAGTACATGAATTATGCTTTTTCACAATCTAGTTCTTTAATGAGAAAAAAAATCATGATAAAACTGAGATGCTCTAGGCTTTTGTCACAAGAAAGCAATTGTTATTGTATGAGAAACAGGGACAACTGTTGGTATCTTAAATAGTCACACAAGATTAAGGAAACAGAGTGATTCTAATGGAAAGAAAAGATTATCTCTTTTTCTTGTAAAACAGTCTTACACTGTATCATTATTCACTAGAATCAGTTGACAGGAGCAAGTGAGAATCTTAAACTATGTGTTGATAATAGGAAGAACACAATGCTGGCATGTAAAAATGTCTGAAAGATACTCAAAGCAATTTCATTTATCTACTCATAATGGGTATTAAAATTGTAATAATTTTCTGATAACAGTTCTGGGAAATGGTATACTCTTCTGGTAGGTGAAATAAGTCTCCTTTAACATGGGAGGCATGTCTTTATATCTCTACTAAGTGGACAGTATGTCCCAAAAGAGCGTGGGATTATATAGCAGCCGATGTATCATTGGAGATAATCATATTAGGAGTTAGGGCTAGATATCTGTGTAGAGGTATGTGCAGATATATGCAGGTGTTTGAGTTTCAGGAACTATTGTGGAAATTGCTGTGACTATGCTGCCAATATAAGTCGGTTAGACGCAGCAAGCACAACACTATGGGAAGATGCGTGCACTATCTTTACTTACTGTTACTGGCATAGTTTTAACATGCTACATCAGGACACTATTAAACATGACATTATTCAAAGGAGACTCTTGAAACAGTTTATAAAATGACAAAAATAATTAAATAACTATGATAAAACTCTGTATTTCTGAACATATGTATTTGCCAATATACTTTAAACTTTTATGTTACATATTCTCTGTCTGTGCTGATAACTACTTTAAATTCAAGAACTGCATTGTACTGAGAAATGCTTGGGTTATTACGAAAAATTTAGTAAGAGACTGTAAAACTAGAGTTTGAGTTGGTAGTAGAGCAGCTGAAAATGGAAACATTTTAAATTTCTTTTTCCTGCATTATGTTTAGGTTTTCATTATAAGTAATGTTTCAAAAGATCTGTGGGGATCAAATGTTTAATTGAATGATGATGACTCCCTATGAAAATGACATTTATGACACTTGTAAATGTTACAAAGTGCTCAGATGCTAATCCAACAGAAAACATCCAAGTGGAAGTGGTTGAAATGCTTTTGTGTCCAGGGAAAAGCAGAGTTTCATTTCCTGTAGGTAGACACAGGTGACCTCACATCTAGAAACTGAGCAAAAGAATAATTATTGTTTCACAATAATTGAGTCTTACAATATTCAGTATTCAGTCAAGAACTGAAATGAAGCAATTTTGGTGATACTGCAGGTTAATACTGAGGTGGTAGTTCTGGTGGTCTGCGTTGACTTGTTATCTAAGCAAGACAATTCTTATAGCTTTCTAATTTTTGAGTTGTACTATTAAATTTTCCTAAGTAGTGTTGAAATTTCAGTAATTGTCTCTACTCATTATAAAATCATAGAACCATAGAATCATTTAGGTTGGAAAAGACCTTTAAGATCATCAAGTCCAACCACTAACTTAGCACTGCTAAGTCCTCCACTAAATCATGTCCCTAAGCACGACACCACAGTACCTAAGTACCCATCTTTTAAATACCTCCAAGGATGAGGAGTCAATCACTTCCCTGGGCACTCTCTTCCAGTGCCTGACTACCCTTTCGGTGAAGAAATTTTTCCTAATATCCAATCTAAACCTCCACTGGCACAACTTGAGGCCATTTCCTCTCATCCTATCGCTTGTTACTTGGGAGAAGAGACCGACCCCCACCTTGCTACAACCTCCTTTCAGGCAGTTGTAGAGAGCAATAAGGTCTCCCCTCAGCCTCCTTTTCTCCAGGCTAAACAACCCCAGCTCCCTCAGCTGCTCCTCATAAGGCTTGTGCTCCAGACCCTTCACCAGCTTCATTGCCCTTCTCTGGACATGCTCCAGCACCTCAATGTCCTTCTTGTAGTGAGGGGCCCAAAACCGAACACAGTATTTGAGGTGCAGCCTCACCAGTGCCGAGTACAGGGGGACGATCACCTCCCTGGTCCTGCTGGCCACACTGTTTCTGATGCAAGCCAGGATGCCATTGGCCTTCTTGGCCACCTGGGCACACTGCTGGCTCATGTTCAGCCAGCTGTCGACCAACACCCCCAGGTCCTTTTCAGCCAGGCAGCTCTCCAGCCACTCCTCCCCAAGCCTGTAGCGTTACATGGGGTTGTTGTGACCCAAGTGCAGGACCCAGCACTGAGCCTTGTTGAACCTCATACAGTTGGCCTCAGCCCATCGATCCAGCTTGTCCAGATCCCTGTGCAGAGCCTTCCTACCCTCCAGCAGATCAACACTCCCACCCAACTTGGTGTTGTCTGCAAACTTACTGAGGGTGCACTCGATCCCCTCATCCAGATCATTGATAAAGATATTAAATAAAACTGGCCCCAATATGGAGCCCTGGGGAACACCACTTGTGACCGGCCGCCAATTGGATTTAACTCCATTCACCACCCCCCTTTGGGCCTGGCCATCCAGCCAGTTTTTTACCCAGCAAGGAGTATGGCCATCCAAGCCATGAGCAGCCAGTTTCTCCAGGAGAATGCTGTGGGAAACTGTCAAATGTAAATGAACAAGCTTCTGTTCCAAACCCCTTCAGTTCTTAAGCAAAGTGGAAACTTCTCTAAGCTTCCAATAATTTGTAGTAGCAAGTACTTTCCATCTACTCCTATGAAATACTGGACATCTGACTCCTTTCTGATGGGATACTACTGTTACTCTCTGTTCACGGACAAAAAATTTTAATGGCTTCTGCTTATGTAATGCTAAAATGACTGTCATTGCCTTTATGTCTTCTCTGTTATTTTTATGTCTTTTCTTGGTACTTGAATAAATATAAACTGTAAATGTTATATTTTCTTGTCATGTGAGTTATCATCAGTCATCATCCATACCTATGAACACAGCCCTGTATTACTTCAGTAAATGGACATGCTGATGGTATTAGCAGGTTGTCCTCTCCACTGTGTATGTTATTACTAGGCCATTGAAACATAATTTTCAATGGATTTACTGGCAGTCAGCTATTCTACAAAACACTTAAAGATGTGAGAATTTTGAGTTCAATTTCAGATTGTGTGTGGGAATGTGCCTTTCTGCCTAGATGTTTCATCTTCCTTTTTTTATATTTCTGCCTATTTGTCCATATATTGTTCTATTTCATCATCTGCAGTTGTTCCTTGCCAGTGTGCTTTACCGCTGCAGATTGTTTCCATCTTCTCCACCTTTTCTTAGTCCCTTCCTTTTGTTTGCTTCTTTCCTCCTGTTTCTTGGTTTCTCTTTTGCATGTTGTTCCCCTGTCTTCATGTCTCTTACCTCTTATAAAGCAATCTTATCACTTCTCTTTAGTATAGATAACTTTTTCTTTCTATTCATTGCCTCAGCATAAGCCAACTGAATTTAGAAAGCCCAGTGAAAATCTGTCTGGCGTCATTTCATAGAAAAATTCCATAGTGAGCTTCAGTAACTGGAAGGAGAAACTGCAGAGGAAGTTTTGCTTATCCTAGAAGAAGATTTCTCATTAAGCAGTTTCAGGAGGTCATCGCAGATTAGTTTTAAGTAAGATAAGAGGTACAACATTTTGTTATATGAGTTTTCTTAAGCTTTGACTTACCGAGGAGCCTATAGTGTAGTTATTGTACTGTAGGAAATTAATACATGGACTTTCTCATCATAGCTGTCATAAGAAACCATGAGGTTTGTTTCAATGAGTTTGATAGTTCTAAATTTTATGTAAGTCTTCTCCATCATCATTATTGAATGATGGTCTGACCCACTAAAAGATCTTTGGACTTTTGCCATTACAGAAGTGTCCATTTACAGGCAAGAGAACATTCTACTCACTAGTGCTTCTTTCCAGAATTAAACAAATATAATTAAAGCTGTGCTTCTGGTGACTTACTGTTCTTGAATAGTTCACCTTTGTCTATAGAAGTAAATACTTAAGTAAGACACAACACCATTTCATGCCATTAGGAGTGACTTGTGTCTCTTGGAATATTGGCTTGACATTTTAATAGCAAATCTAACATAGATTTAATGTCAATACAGAGAATACATGGTAATATGTTACTGAGAAGTTGTAGTCTGGTTATGTGTCTAATTTTATAATAAAATCATAATGTTCTAACTTCTTTAAATAACAGACTAAATAGGGCCCAGCTTTCCACGTGGATAAATCTCATAGCTTATTTAGTGACATGCCATGCCATGTAACCTCTTGTTCACTGGCAGAAGGTATAGTGTTACTTGGAAGTGTCAGACTATATTGCAATCACATAAGAATCCAATTATCTTTTTTTAACTTTTTCTACCCTTTTTTTTAATGACCAGCCATGCTGAAATTGTAATGAGAATTCACAGGCTTACTTCAGCAGATAGATGGCAGAATGAACATTTTTATAACTGGAATAAAAGCTGTTGTGTTTTCTCACAAGTCCTTCCTATTATCTTGTTTACCTTTAGCAAGATATGACAGAATGGAATCCTGTAATATAGTAAACATTACTTCAGAATAAGCTTCAAGGAACAACCCTCTTTTTGTTATGTGTATATATAAAATATTTTTATATATATATAAAAACACACACATACAGTTTTTTATATTTTGCTTACTTATTTACTTCTCATCTAGACTTGCTGATACATTTTGATATGTAATATTTCCTGGCTACACAAATCACTCTTTCACATTTACGTCAAACTTGAGTTGATAGTAACATTAAGGTCACAGTGGTTTTGTAGCTTAACCATGGAAGCACCTTATCAAAACTGCATGGTGTCAAAGCAGCTTGACCTTGCATGTAATTACTAATGAACAGCAATCCTAGCAGGCAGTTCAAATATTTCAACTGAACAAAAATACCATATCTTTGTTTTCCTTTATAAGTAACAAACAAGGTCACAGTAACTGGCCAAGGGGAGAACATTTACCAAACTTCTCAGACCTAAACTTTTCCCTTGTATTGCTGGAGAGCTGAAAATAAAACATTAGAGTAATTTTTAAAACATATTTTTGCCCCACTCCAGAAATATTAGGCTTATTCACTGTAGACTTCGATGTTTACTACTACGAGTAGTTTAGAGTGAGCTGCTGCCATCAAAACCAATTGATTAGCCCTACTCCTGAACTCTTCCCAAAAATCTTTGTGGGACAGTACAGGGAAAAGGCTATGGATCATTCTGTGATGGCTGTCTAGTTCCAGCCACTATCTTTTTCTGAAGACTTAGGGACTCTCCTTTGGCATGAGATTGCATTTGCCATTGTGACAGGAAGTGGGCTCTTTGGTCCTTTGAAAGTCAGCCCACTGAAAATGTGCCACCACCAGAAGGGCTTGTCCAGTACAGTGCTTGTTCCTTGGTTTCTGTCCCAAGGATCCTGAGAAAAGAAAGCACCAGAAGTGGATTGGCCTGGTATTGCTGATACAGTTAGTTCATCCTACTGCCTGACACTGAAAGTTCTCTGGAAAAGAGGATAGCTGAGAGAAGGCTAAGTATCAAGTGAATTATACTCATGCACTGCTAATGAGCAAGCACCATTTACAAGAAATTGTAAAAGCAGGTATCTCACATACATTGCGTAGGTAAAAGGACAAATTCTGTTGTTGAGTTCACTGAAAGTCACAGTCTTATAACAAATCTTCTATATTTGTAAATATTAGGTGTTTGGAATATTGATATTCTTAAAATATATCACACTTGTTTAAAGTATTATGAGGAATATTTGGTACAGGATACATATATAGGTAATAATGGACATAACAAATATTAGCAGATGTCAAGGACAGGTTAAATGCTGTGGAAGTTGGCCTTCTGAAAGGGGAATACGTGATCTTTGCATACATCACATGCCCAAGCTGTCATCCTGAAAAATTATAGGTCACATCCAAATGAATGTAAATTTCTTCATATTGATGTGTTTTGGCAGACTGTTTTCAGGATTTTATGTTAAGAATTTAAGTTCTATTTATGGGCTATGTTTCTTAAAGTTCTTGAAAGATTTAAATATGAATACCATAAAGAATTGCAATTTAGACTCATAGAATCATAGAATATCCTGAGTTGGAAGGGACCCACAAGGATCATCGAGTCCAACTCCTGTCCCTGCATAGGACAACGCCAAAAATCATACCATATGTCTGAGGGTGTTGTCCAATTGCTTATTGAATGTTGTCAGGCTTGGCGCCGTGACTGCCTCCCGGGGGAGCTTATTACAGTGCTCCACTACCCTTTGGGTGAAGAACCTTTTCCTAATGTCCAACCTAAACCTCCCCTGGCATATCTTCCTGCTGTTCCCTCGGGTCCTATCATTGGTTGCCAGGGAGAAGAGATCAGCGCTTGCCCATCCTCCTTCCCTTGTGAGGAAGCTGTAGACTGCGATGAGGTCTCCCCTCAGTCTCCTCCAGGCTGAACAGACCAAGAATTTTACCTGCTGCAAGCTAAGTAAAAACAAGCTAAATATAATCTAATTCTTATTAGATTATAAGAAAGGAAGTACTATTTGTAACATTGAACTTTTTGTATACAAACTTATAAAATATACAAAACCAAATACAGTCTCATAACGAGGGGTTATCTTTTAGCAAGATATCCCTTTTTTCAAGGGATTTTTCCTCATTGCCCTGGGCCTGGAGTTTGGTCAAAGAATCCTGATTAGAAATATTTTGGGAGGCATTTGCCTATGCTAAATATGACCTACTGTGCATAGTTCAACAGGTCTTTAAAATAATTTATGACTTGGTGTATAATGCTCATACAGTTAATGTAAAATACACATATATAGTGCAGTAGCTATAAATTTTAGAAGTCCAAAATTCTTTATCCAGAACAGAAGCAAAGGATTTATTTTACACTGGAGGGTACTGAATTTTATTTAATATAACTTGGAAAAAGGTATCATTGATGAGCTGACCACCTTTTTGATCATAGGCTAGAGAAGGGGACAGGGAAGTGGGAAACCAAATTCAGAAAGTTACTAGCTATTGGAGCATACTACTTCACCTTCCAAGAGAATGTCCGAACAGCCAGACTGTAGATTAATATTAGGTAGGTTCACTCGCAAGCCAGTCTGTTCATGCTGGATCACTGTGCGGCAAAGAATAAAAGATTTAGATACAACAGAGAATAAGTAACAGGGAACATAACATTGTAGTATAATCAGAAAAGGACTTCAGAGAGAAATATGTTCACTGACTACACCTGTTCCTTGAGACAATTAGTGGGGACTGGCTCATGTCCATTCTTTTCAAGCCTGAGACTCTTTGGAGAGGTAAGTTGCAACCCTGCTGCACATAAGCAGGAGTGTACTATGGTGTAGCAGCTACTTCACAGCACTTTAGACTTTCACAACATAGGCTTCTTTGTTCTTGAACTGCTTACCTCTTGAATGCCTTGTGGTGGCATCAGTATGTTTATACAAGCCATTGTTTTGCAGTAATTGCCTAGTTGTTGCTGTAATTGTCACCATTGGTGAAGCTGTGATCCCAGAGCATTTATTTATGGTTATCCTGTTTTATGGAATACAGCAGCATGAGCTGACATGAAATGTTGTGATTTGGCATCTGTGATCGTGTTGTACTGCAAAGTTTGGAGGAAGCGGCTGTCTTGTCAAGGATGATTCTCTTTGCCTGTTTGCTTTCAGCCCTCACTGCACAGAATGTTGGTTGAGAAAATTGAACTAGATTGTCCTCTTGAGGTGAGATCAGGATTGGATCTAGAATTTTTCTATGTAGAAGCCTAGGATGTCTGATACCTGTTCTTCCATCTTCTGGGCACCTGTTCCTATTGAATAGAAGAATGATACTTTTCTTTGGAGTGTGCCAGCCCCCAGCTCGTACCCGAGGAATGACTTCAGCCTAAGTGAGTCAAATATGAGTCTTTTCATAGTCAATTGTAGAAAATATATCCGCAAATCACCTGTATTGAAAACAGCCAAGCTTATAAAGGATGTGTTCAAGGGGAGTTCCCATCTGTCTTGGGATAGTAGATGGAGTCTGTTTATATGACTTTCTCTACATAATGTTTATAACTGTGGCAGTTGCAGTGCATAGCTCTCTACAGAGATTTGTGGACTGCCAAGGAAGACTTGCGGATTCTCTGACTGGTTCTATCAGCTGAATGTACATTGTACAGGTAGGACTTCTTTTAATGACTTGGATACCTTCCAGCATAGACAGGACAGCATTCTCTCCCATTCCTGAGTCGTCATCTTTATCAGTCTCAGAATGCTAGTCTACATTGTGATGGGTGCCACTCATGCCCTCCTCCCTGCTAGAGGTGACACCTATTCCTTGATAACTGAAGCCAGTACAGGGACAACAGCGTAGTCTTGAACACTTGCAGGTATGCCTTTGCTCACCATAACATAAAACAGAGGACTCAGAGAGGTGTGTGGGGTGCCAGTATCTCCAGTGCTGTATTTATGACAAATTTTGGAAATGCCACACTGTCTTTGACAGTGGCTCACAAGTGCCTAGGAAAGAATATAAGGACAGGAAACATCAAGCTTTTAGTGACATTCCCCAGAATATTCTCCTGCACTCTATGCAGGAATTATCTGATAATTCAAGAATTATCGAGCTGGATGCCATGCCTTTGTATGTGAGTTTTAGATTTCTCTTCCAGGAATTTGTCCACCTTCCTTTTTCAATCTGGCTAAATTCTTAGCATATGGACTGTCTAGAGGCATCATTGCATTTGATGTGCCTACTCTTTGCTCTGAAATAATACTGTACTGTGTCATGTTTTCACTAGTTTCATATTCCAGGAAGTCCCTATGAAAACAGTGCAGGAAGTCCGGCCCAGTCCTTTTCTTCCTCATTGCCCTGGGCCTGGAGTTTGGTCAAAGAATCCTCCTTTAGTCAGTAAATTTTTTACCATCCCCTGGAAGTTAAACTGTAATTCAGTCTAAAGTCATTTGCCAAGTATCTTCCTGCTAGATGGACTAGCATATAGAGGTTGGATACTGGTGAGCCATGGTCTGAAATGTGATCAGTCAGTGGAGGCAATGACATCAAACATTTCAGTCCTGAGCAGCTAGACTCTGTTTCCCAGGCTTGGCATCTTGAAGCACACACAGTGAAATAACAATGCTGCAGTTTTCTATGTGAATATCTAGGCTGGAGTCATTCCATCGCAGATGACATATATAAATAAGATAACTTGGACACTGCTTTGACTAGGACTGCATGCCAGCTGGTGGTAGATGACCATCTATGATCCTGAGAGTGAGGGCAGAAGTCAGTTTTAGGTGGTTTTTTTTTTGTTTTTTTCCTGAAACTCTGCGGGTGAAGGAAGAAAAGAGATGGAAAGAACTGGTTTGTGTCTGCTGCCTGAGAGGCACTGGTCTAACAGCCATTTGTGGTTTTGTAGTCTACCTTGAGTAAATCACAAAGTTGTGCTGTTTTAGATGTCTTCTGGAAAACAGATTAGGTCCTTGAGATGAGCAGTAGAGTGCCATTCCTCTTTGCTAAACAGAAAAGTCCTTCACCCTGTCCTAAAATGCTGGTTGTGCCAACAGTGTGAACTTACCAGTCCCTGGACCAGATCATGCCTGGAGAGGAGACCGACTCTGGGAAAGTTACCAGAGTGTAGAAACGTGAGTAGATGTTTCTTGAGGTTTTGTGGCTGGCTTTCAGCCATCTTAACATACCTTTCCCTCTTGTCCTTCATTCTTCTCACTTGGATACTCTTGTATTGTGAAATTCTGGACATTGCTACCTTTTTATGTATTTTCACATCTGTGGATATAAAATACTGTCTCAGTTGCCTGACAATTCAGAATTAACAGCTGTAGTATAGTAGACAATTAATGATGTAAAAATAAGTAATGTATTCTTGCAATCCAAAGACCAGACAAATAATTACAATATCTAGAAAGAGATATGAGTATTATTTTATATTTCTACATAGTTTAAACAGCTGGAGGAAGCCACACGATCACACAACCTGTTACTTATGGGGGACTTAACTACACCAGTATCTACTGGAAGAGCAATACTGCTAGCCACAAGGCAGAGCATGTACAGGACATAGGGGTACTGCTGTGGTTACTAAAAAGAAAAACATGTCTCCTAAGTAGTCCATAGTGGCTATCACATCCAGGAGTTACTGTTTTTCCCACCGTTGTGGGTTAGCCCCGGTAGGCAGCTAAGCACCACACAGCTGCTCACTCCCTCTCCCCAGCAGGATGGGGAAGAGAATCAGAAGGGTGAAAGTGGGAGAACTTGTGAGTTGAGATAAAGGCAGTTTAATAGGTAAAGCAAAAGCTGTGTGCTCTAGCAAAGCAAAATAAGGAATTCATTCACTACTTCTCATGGGCAGATGGATGTTTAGTCATTTCCAGGAAAGCAGGGGTTCATCATGTGGTGTGGCTGCTTGGGAAGACAAATGCCATAAGTCCAAATGCCTCCCTTTTCCTCCTTCTTTCCCCAAGCTGTTATTCCTGAGCACAACATCATATAGTATGGAATATCGCTTTGGTCAGTTGGAGTCAGCTGTCCTGGCTGTGTCCTTGCCCAATTTTTGTGCACCCCCCATCCATTCACTGGCGAGGCAGCGTGAGAAACAGAGAAGACCATGACACTGTTCAACAATAGCTGAAACACAGACCAAACCACTGTTTTGGTCTCAGATTCAAAGCATAGCACCATATGAGCTGCTACGAAGAAAATTAACCCCATCCGAGGCAAAACCAATACACCCACTTATCATCAACCCAACCATTTGTGTATGAACATTTTATCAGTGTAGGTCTTTGGCTATTCCATGATGGTAGCTTAATCTCTTTCCACCTGTGAAGTTCTTCTATAAAGAGATAGACTACCACAGTCTGCGACAAAAAGAGAGGCTGTTGACCTCCTTTCTGTGTTGCTTCATTTTCTCTCTGTTCTTTCTCCATTTTTCTGAAGCGGAAGATGTCAGGTTTTGCAAAACCTGAGCTGTATTTGCTGTGAATTATATGGCTTCTGGAATTGTGAGTGGCAAATCTAGTTTGATATTCTTCCGTAACCCCTATGTAGACAACCCCATGTGTTCAGGACCTCGCTCATGAGCTATGGCAGCCTTGCAAAACAGAGGAGGAGTAAATGGAGTGATACTATACCTATGTTGTGTAAACAATTGCTTAAATTTTTCTACCTATCGGGAATCCCATGTCCAACTGAAACTTGGTTAAGAATGCTTCAGGTTCACACTTACTAATTCCACCACTCTGAGAATATGTCATCATAGCTGAATGGATGTATATGTATAATCATGGATATACATACGTGTGTGTGCATGTATATATGTACATGTATGTATCTACACGCATATATAAAATCAGGGAATTGCAGATTGCTGTAATGGATGGGAGTGTTTAGAAGACTGACAAATCAGGCTAGTTTTAAATTTTAAAGCAAAACTTTGCCAAATTCATTCATTAACACAGTTTGTGCTAATTTTTAGTACTTACATCATTAACACTACATATATGAAAATATGAGTCTAACAATCATATTCCAGGTTAGCTGTGAATACATAAAACGATAAGGATGGTGCCATACAATTAGCACTGATGACTATGGCCTTTCGTTTCAAGTCCCTGAGATCAAGGTGATCAGATTTGAGAGCCCTTTGAGGAGAGAAGCCAGAACTGAAGCAGGCTTATCTTTTCTTCTGTATTTCCTCTTCATGTTTTTATCCTCTTCACCTCTCTTCCCCCAAAAAGGGAACCGTCTCCTGATATTGCTTAACTTATTTTCTTTTGTCTTTCCAGTTGTCATTCTTGTGTATTTGACAGGATGTTCTGCCTATTTGCAATCCTCTATCTTGTTAATACCTTGTGCTTATTTTGTTCTTTGGCAATTTGTTGTTGCTTGGAGGCCTACTGCGTCTACACATATCTTCATTTGTCCCTTTGGTGGTCATGATGCGCACATATTTACATAAAATATTTATGCATTGTATCTGGCTGTGTCATCACAGTATTACAAAATACCTGCATACTGGTTTTGATTACAGTGTCTTAGTACACTTTTTGCAGTACACTTACTTTACACTTTTGTTTACAGTAGTTTTAGTATGCATTTGGGTTCAAGGAAAACTAATAACAATTATACCCTGATTAGAACACTTAAAATTTCTAGGTGTCACAGGCTTCTGTTTTAGCTACAGTTATTATCTGTATCAGGATGAGTTAGAGGTATGTAAGCTCTCTCATGCCTTATGCTTTGTATTCAGTAGTTTTCCCTGGCCAGGATTTTCTCAGAATCCTTCCAACATTCCAAGCTGCATTGGAATTCCAGGATGGAATTGGAATCAGGATGTTAATATGTCTGTTTTCTCACCCAGACCTCATGGGTTTAGGTTGCTTGTGGTTTTGTGGTTTGGTTGGGATTTTTTTGGGGGGAAGGTGGGAAAACAGTTCCTCATACAGTATTTGTCTGGGTTTTACAAAAAAAAGGAGGATAGGATTACTTGACCCTTCTGATGATTTTCCACAGCGGTTTCTGTGACCAGGAAATCGAAAGGGCATCACCATGTCTGTTCAGAGGCTGTCCAAATGGTTAAAAGGTTCCCAAGTGGTTCTGTCAGTTTGAGTCTATGCTGTGTTCAAACCCCATCAGCAGAATTGTTAAAAAAGATACTAAACCCAAGTATTTGTAGAATGGCTATTGTTAATTCCATTCACATTTTTAGTAACCCATTTGTTATTGCAGAGGCATGCAGGACTGATGCTGCATTTGTTTGGCAGAGCAGATTTCCTCAGAGGGTTTTAAAATCAACTTCCACTTACTTACTGAGTATGGCAGAGCTTTGTGAGCTTGCTTACATTGTGAATGTACATCTAGAAAGTACCTAAAAGAAAGAAATGGAGAAAGTTCCTCTATATGTATGTATTGCTTAAGTGCATATTCGCTAGCCTGCCTTTACCTCTCCTTCAGACTTCCTCCTGGTAGGAGATGTAGGGTTAGAAGGAATTGAGAATACAGTGACAATCACTGCCTTTTTTTTTTCTTTTTTTCTTTTCTTTTTTTTTTTTTTTGCATTTCATGGCATAAGGTAAGGTGATGTGTATTTCTGCTGATGCAAAAGGCATCCAGATGAAATGCTACTTCACCCATATCTGTATGCAGACACCAACACACAGGACGTGTGCACACAGTGTGAATGTGAGTAAAGCATCCCATTTCAAAGAAATATACATGTAAGTAATACTTCTTTCATCATATGTACAAGAAAATTCTGGACAGTAGGTAAAAAAGCTTCATAAGAAAAAAAATGTACAGTGAAAGATAGGAAAATTTAGTTAAAAGGTATAGCCAACAAATTAAGAGCCTACAGTTTTAACTGCCTGATATATTTCCTTGATAAAAACATAGTCTCTCTTTTCAGGAATGTTTAGAGACTGTTTTACATCTTGAAATACATCTTTATAGTTTCCTTCCATTTTTCTATATCAGAACTTCTAAATAATTCTGAGAGTACTTTCATTTGCAGTAGAACTACCCAGAACCCTCATGAAGCTGTGTTTTTCTTTCTCTTTTGTCTTTCCTTTGTTTTCCCTTGAAACCAAGTTGTATTACATAATCTAGATGTTTGGATAGTTGTAGTCATTTTATCTCCAGAGTCTAAAGCCATGCAGATCATCCACAAGGTTGTTTGCTAGAAGAATGATGCGTGTCTAAATCACCATGTATAGGTTGCCAAAGTAGATTTCAGAATTTCTTGCACTGGCTCATTAAATAGGTAAATTAACTCTACCTGAATAAAGTAGCCTGTTCCTTTACATTAATAATTCTAATTACAATAGAAGCTATTTCAATTCTATGGAATTTTGTTTGGTTATAAAAGCCTCTTCTGCCTTTCTGTAAACTGTAAGCTGCCTCTTTTTAAAGATTTTTCCCTTTGTATTTTAGTGTGTATCTATCCCATGTAAACCTGAACATTTAAGCTGTTAATTTGCTCTCATTTGACTTAGGAACATGTGACTGGTTTCTAACACTTTAAAAATAATCTTCCTATCAAAAGTTGACAGTTTTCAACCTTCATTTTAATACTGCTACCACTTTGATACTTGTTCTTTAATTCTCAGAAAATTGGATGCTAAAATAAAAGCTTCTTTGCATTCTGTCAGTCTTTAGCATTGTCATGTGTAATTTCTGTTCTTTGATGCATCTGAAAGTTTTAGATGCAGCTTTTTGACATCAATTTTGTTGTTGTACCCTGAGAAGTAAAAAATGAGATAAATTCTTAAGTTTCTGAAGTATGTGTCATGAAGGCAAAGCAGCCATGAAAAGAACCAGATAAAGCAAATGATTGTATACTTTTTACTTGGAATCTGGCTAGATATTTTTGCTTTCAAATTTTAGATTAGCCTTTTCAGCAATTCCAGTTTAAGTTTCATTGTAGATATATGACATGTGTCCCTGCACACGGAAAATTACATCAGTAAAAATGATGTCGTTGATTATAGGTTCCTCAGATTTTCAGAAAGCTTTCAACAGATTCCCTAGCCAGAAGTTTAAGAAACTAAGCAGCCATGGCACAAGTAGTAGGGTACTGAAAGGGTAAACAGATGGCTAAAACTTAAAAAACAGAGAGTAGGAATATATGCTAAATTTTTGCAGTGGAGGAACATGGTCTTTGGAGATCTGCAGCAGTCTGTGCTGAGACCTGTTCACATAACACGGGTCTTGCACAATGCACATGACTTGTACTATCATAGAAAAGACCTGGAAAAAGGGTTGTGCAGGGATTTGGAGGTCTGATATTTCAAAAGAAGTAAGAATTTGGATCAATTGAATAGCTTCAGAAGGACCTTCTGATGCTGAGCAATGAGACAGTAGAATGGCAAATGAAATCCAGGTTACGGAAATGTAAGGTATGTTAGAACAGAAGACATGATCATCTAGTCCAACTGCCATGTTGCCCTTTCGAAAGACGGAAAGTCCCTCAGTATGTTTCCTTGATGCTTTCTTCATTGCATCAAAATACCATTAAATTAATCTAGGAGATTCACCTCCTGGTGTTCTTTGTTGGCCTTATGCTTCTCGAGCTAGCTCTGTATTGTTAAATACTCAACATAAAAAGGTGTTTGTTCTTTACCTTTGCAAGTGTAAGCCTTACAGAAAGTTTCCCAAACTCTTCATTTCCACTGTGGGAAGTGGGTTCTGTTGTTTCAGTGTAGCAATTTGTCCTAACATATGTGTCCTTGTGTTTGGACCTGTTATGATACCATCATTTTACCGGTACTTGAGTGACCTCAGTAGCTGTGTTCTTTAACATCTCACCTCAGACATCTTGCCGTAAAGTCATATCAAGCATTGCGCCATTCTCAAAGTCTACAGTCACTTTTATAACGGAACTTTTCAAACCACCACTGTTGAATTGATGGTTGGGTAGTGCGTGCTATCAGCTGTTGTTAGAATACTTATGTGAGCCCCTCAAAGAAAGTGGTTTCTAGTCTATACATACATTAGATAGAAAAGGCAAGTTTTTTCTACGTATGTCTGCATCTGAAAGGAACTGATTGAAAGTGGCAGTGGTACAAAAATGGCAGTGGGTATGTTCTGTCTCATGCAATGTTAGTGGGGCAGGGATTAGAGCATTCCTCCTCTGGCCACTGCAAGGGAAGACTTCAGTCTTCTGTGATTAGGATAAATACACCCTTTGTTAAAATGCATTTGTGAATTATCCAAGGAAGGAACACCATTACTGGTAAGGAGAGTTTTCCCCCTTGGTTTTGAAAGCTACAGTCACGCGAAGGAGCTTCAAAAATGCAACCAAGAAAGAATATCAGGATAAAGAAGGGATTGGAGATATAACAGCCCTTTCAGTTGAGAAGCCATGGAAGATGTTGGATGAGGGTAAAAAAATCCATTGGAAATAAGCTTTGTTTCTCTGCCTAGCTACAATGTGCCGTGTTTATGAAAGGAGAATTCCCATATGTAATCCTGAATTAGAGTTTCACAGACGGGAGCTTGATGAAAAGAGAATTTATTTTTGTGTCTTGAATTAAGTCCTTTGGTAAAAAGCTGTAAAATCATCTACTTTAGTGACAGATGCGTGGTAGATAGTGAATATTTTGGGTTTATGCTACATTTTTTGCATATTTTTGTAAATTAGTTGAAGCAGTTGAAAAGTAAATATGACGTGAGGAAATTTTATCGCAAATGGAGTTCAATAGCTATTCATCAAATCAGATTTTAACATGGGAAGTAAAATTTAGTGTACAGACAGTGGAAGATACTATACTATTTACCATTTGGGAAACTTCAATGAACTTACTTTTTAAAAAAGCTTTTCAAGAACATAAATACCTTTCTAAGGAGACTGCTTATTTTCTGGTTATTTAAAAAAAAAAAGTTGTTGTCATATTGTAGCTGTGTAGGGTCTTGGTGTTGCTTTACTTGTTCCTATATTGGGACCTAGATTCTTGCTGCATGCTGAGTACCTATTAAGACAGTGAGAGAACTCTTGGCAGGAGGATCGATGTGGTACACCGGGACTTCATTTTTTGCCCTAAACTTGTCTAGGACTTCTATAGTTACCTGCTTCTACTTTATAGGTTGATTGCAGTTCCTCTTTCCAGGTGGAACACCTGGCACATCCACAGTTTTCTTTGTTTAGGCCCTTTCTGTTTCTTTGGGGCTGTTGGTGTGAGATTCTGTGACTGCCTCAGTCATAAAATCCTTTTCTGCTTTCATCTTGATTTCGTAAGTGCTATAAAGAAAATGGAAAACGTGGCAAACGGTCTATAGCAGCAAAATTCTCTGCATTGCTGTAGTTTGAGTAATTTATGAAATTTTTTAGCTTTAACTGCTTTGAAGTCTGTAACTTTTTCAAAGCATGCTAGTTTAAAACTTTTTTTTGGAGATTTTCTAGTGTAAATTTTCAGTGGCTTCATAAGCTTCCTTCCTTATAAAATCAATATCATCCTTCTTTTAATTATTATTTAATTTATTAAGTGAAACATTGAAATTTTTACATAATTTATACAAAAGACTACTGTTTCTGATTATTAGCGCAGACTAACACAAATGGACTGGGTAGACTTTTGGTAATTTCACTCACAAAATTATACTTCACATTTTTATTATTAGAGTTATTTGTGATAAGAATTATCTTAACAGTTCTGTAGAAGTCAGGATTTTCTAATGACTGCGAACATTCTTCCTTAAATTCAATCTCTGTCTTTTCTCTTAAGATTGAACGCTAGTTTCACAGTGGCTAAAATGAAGCAAGATGACTAAGGCATCTGTCTATAATAAAAGAAAAGTTACAGATATCTTCAAAGGCAGGTCACCGGGTCTGTGATAATTGAGATGGGCCCAACTCCCTGAAAAACTTACACTATTCACATTCAGGAGAGCATTAATTTGGGGAATTGAATGTTTTCTCACAAGGGTGATATTTATGGATCTTTATTAAAGCAGGTGAAACCAAGAACTGTAATTAATTGCATGGGATTGGCTTAGGAATGAGGTGTGAGATTTGTTATTACTTGACATTGTTACAGATGCTGCATTGCAATCTACTGAATACAGGGAAGCATCCTTCAGAGGTAGCCAGTTATCAGTAGTGCTTCTTCTGCACCAAACACATTAAATATACATCTCAAAGTTTGAAATGATTATTGGTTCTGAGGGAGTGACACAGAACCTTCACTGCATTGATAATTAAAAATTACTATTTCAGTAAGACCAAAAAAAAATACCCACAGCTCATTTATGCTTAGTTATTTCTTGGGAATGCAAAATAAGTATAAGGGTTTGTTGTTTTTTTTTTTTTTTACCTTTAGTTCATAAGAAGTTGACACACTACTGGCTGCCATATGTATCCATTTGTTTGTCTTGCTATTTTTTAGCTCATCTTGCTAATTGGGTCCTTTGCCCTCCTCTGCATCTATTCCCTGGGCCTACACAGAACAAGCCGTTGATTTTGTGGCGTTTCTAGTAAGAGCATTTGAAAAAATGATTTTTAGTTATATTTTTCATAGAGGAATCTAAGTACGCATGTTAATTTTACTGTTTACTAAGCATGGAAGTGGGATTATGAATCTGTCTTTGCTTTTCATATTTATTTTCTTAATAAGCCATTTAAAAATTTATATAGCCCAAAATATTTTCTGTTAATTATGTTGATTTTTTTATTATAAGTGGGTGTATAACACTCATGCTGTAAGTAAATTAAATTGAATTATTAATTACATTGACATATTTCTTCCATATTTTTTGGTAAACCATAAAATAGTTAACAAATGCAAATTACCTGCTTATCTTTACTACTATAAGTATGGGTGTACTGATCTCCTGTATCATCTTGGGGAATGTTTTACTGGAAAATGTTCAGTGTGTACAGATTCGTTGCTCACAGAGGTAGTCTTCCAGATCTAAAAGGCCATTCTCCTTAACCTGTAACTTCCATGCTAAGCATCAAGAGCAGTAGTGGTATCTGCCTCTAGCAGATTGGCTACTAAAACAGCAGCCTCAGAATGCTCCTTCTTTGTTCAGAGTCTGTCTCTTATGGCAGTGAGATTGCCTCCATTAGTTGATCTCAGAATAAGGTCAAACTTTCCTACAGTACTTTATCACCTGCTCTTTTCCTGGTCTCTCAGTGTATGGCCTTCACACGAAGCATCGTTACAATCTGCCCCAAGGATTGAACAACTTCCCCAGCAAAACAGTCCGAACACGTTTTCATTCAACTCCTTCCAAACAGTTTCTGAATATGT
The DNA here is from genome assembly GCA_020745775.1 of Theristicus caerulescens. Classification (NCBI taxonomy): domain Eukaryota; kingdom Metazoa; phylum Chordata; class Aves; order Pelecaniformes; family Threskiornithidae; genus Theristicus; species Theristicus caerulescens. The sequence continues at coordinate 112,017,553 of CM036559.1, read as the reverse complement.
AACCTGAAGGTAAGTCATTGTCTTCACTTTTTCGCAGTCTCTTGGCCATCCATGTCACTGCAGGAAAAATACTCCTGTGTGCTGCTGGATGCTGAATATCACAAATGCAACGCTCTGTTTCTGTCTTCCTTGAGTTCCCAGCCTTCAGCTAATGACGTATTCAGGGACCCCCATCATGAAAATTAGTATGGCTGGAGGCAACTTCTCTTCTAGCTGTGGGTGTCAAAGTGCCAATCCCCTCTTGATTCAGTCTTAAAAATTTAAGGAGAACACACGGATCCAAAAATATTGCTTTTCTTCCTGTACCATTCTCTGGAGAAAATCTGAATATAGTATTGGACAGATCTTTTCTTCCTGAACGATTTCAGTAGCCTGAAAAAACACCATCCTTTTTGTTTGCTGTGTCCTGTGGCAACCAGTAGAGACTTGTGGGGGAATTTTGGGAGATATCTATATATATTGTCACATGCACCCAGGTATGTATCGGGCTGTATGTCTGTTTTTAAAATGCAGCTTCATTCATTTTTTTGTTCTCTTGGGGTGATTATACAGAAGGCAGCCAAGGCGTATTAAATTGTATAAGAAATAAGAACTATTAGCTATTGATGGTAAACCAATATGTCCTTGACTGTAGAAAAAGCTTAAAATCCAAGCACATCAAGCATAGTTAATCGGGAAAGAGAAGTACATTAAGTATCTACTAGAGCTTCTTTGAGAATATAAAAGTTAAGTGGTCTGGTATTGATGTTTTTGCCAAGCCCAGAATCAAATTTTAAGGATCCTATGAGGCAGGTAAAATCAGTTAATTATAAAGTCTAACAACCACAATTAAAGAATAAGAGCCCCAAAGATATGTGCACATTCTGAAAACCTGAAAGGCTTGGCACTGACTACTCGTATGTTACTGGTCATCCTTTAAGGCCTCTTCCTATCAATATTCCAGGAAACATCAAGGATACTTCTTTAGAAAATGCTACAAACAGTACAGATAGCTGTATGTCATGGTTAAACTGGCTATGCAGGTAATTATACTGTGAATAAAAGGGTCCATTCTGTTTTGTACAGTAGCTGACCAGGACAACACACTTTTACACTGATTTGTGCTTATCTGCTCTGAGGGATTAAAAAACGTAACGGAGTAAGTCAGAGGCTGCCGGACACCTTTATCTTAGGAAACGGTCAGTGAATTTCTGGAAGTTGTTTCCCACTGGAGGGACTGGTCTGTGACTTGGCTTTATGTTTGGTACTTCAGTCGTTTGCTAACAGCTGATGGACTGGGTGTTTGACTGCACAGCTAAAAATGAAGCAGCCTGCATAGGTAGTATAGTTACTCAGACAGTAAATGAGATGATCAGACAAAGTAGGACGCAGCTGTTCTCACTTTAGCTGATGCAAAGCCAACTAAGTGTGAGGTAAAGACGTAAAGTAAAATGTTTTGACTAAATAACAGGGAAAAGGACTTTTAACCATAACTTCTGTTACTTTGACTAGTAATTCTGAAACTATTATGAATCACAAGTTCACTAAAGGAGAAACTTAGGCATTTGTTGATGATGTTTATTACTAAAATCAAAACAATTGTCTCCTGTTTTGCACAATGAGAGCAGCTGAGAGACCCTACTTCATTTTGTTGCCTGTTTCTGTACTTAGCTTTTGGGTTTTTTTTTTTTCAAAATAGCCTGTCAGAATGAGATGCTCAGTTATAATAAACATTGCTCCGTATAGCACTCCAGAAAGAATGTTAGGCATGTTTTTAATTCTTGTTTAAACTAATTCAGCTATTTATTTTCTGAGTATATTCTAACTTTCCTTAAATAAGGTAAGGTGTCAGATTCTTAAAGGCTGCCAAAATTACTGATTTATATCTGTCAATTTTAAGTAAACAGTTTTGCTATGGTTACTCTGCTTGCTGTGGCTGCCCACAGCTCGGCCTCGTGGATCACCCGTCAAAATACTAGATAATTACACTATTCCCATACCTAATTTACGCATTTCAATCAAACAAGAAATAGCTTATGGTCTATTCCCTGGTTGATTATAGCTTCTCCTATATTAAAAACCTACACTTCTATATTAAAAGGCTACACTTAATTTACTTGCTTTTGCCAGATGGCAAGTTCCTAATTAAATACACTTCTCATGTGCCTAATTTTTCTGCTTGCATTTTGGCAAAGCTAAAATCTCAGTAGGGCCAACAGATTGTTGGGGTATATTATTAACAGTAATGATTGTTATTTTTACAGTCTTTGTAGTGAATGGTAGCTCAAAAAAGATATGATGGATCAATGGCTGTGACTTAACCTTTGGTACTAAGGCTCTACTTGTATACAAGTTCAGAACTTCAAACCAGTTTCCTAAAAATTATTTGCTCAACTTCTACTGTTGCTCTTTAAAGACTGCTGGATTTTCTTTCACAGAAGGTCGGAGCACAAATTGCTATTTATTATGGTGGTTGGTGAGAAAAGTTGGTTGTCCTTTTTCTGCTTCCTTTCCGTTGGCCTTCTTTTTGTCTTCCTAGAACATCAGAAGGGATAAAAACTCTTGAGGATCTCAGCTAAATGCTGAGCTTCCATTTTCTGCCTGTTGAGGACAATCATCTCGATCCAGAAAAGTGACTCTGGATTAAGTACATCAGTCTGACATTCTTAAATGTGGTTCAGTACAGAGTCTCCATGGGTTGATCTCAGGAAATCATCAATTAAATTATATTTTTAAATGCAGCTGCATTTTGTTAACCAAAGATTGCCCAGACCTTCAAGGTGAGGAATTCTTTCTGTGAACTGCGTTGCTGGGTTGACTCTGTACCTGTACGGTACAGGTCTAAACTGACCTTAGCAGTTTAGAAGTGAGGGACTTGGACTCAGTTCCAGAGTGAAAAATGGAAACGCTACAAAATACTGTATACTTCTAGTTTCCAAAATAATAGCTAATGTATATGTGGTTTAGACTGCTTTACTTTATAGCACTAAAAATGCTTTTTATTGTGCCTTTTCTCACACTTCTCCCCCTTTTTTGGTATTTTAGAATGCTAAGGCTTTTTTCCCTGACATTCTTTTAGTGAGTCATAGGGTGGAGTATGATTTTGAGTGCAAAATCAAGAGTAATCTACTTCAGAACAGTTTTATAATGGCAACTTGTAAAATGGAAAATCATTAATCATTAGATGTTTTATAGCGTAGTTTTAAAGGAAAAGTAAAATGCTTTGGGAGCTTGGCTACCAAAAAACCATGGGAGATAATCAGTATTGGATAAAAACTTTTCCTACACTGTCTGCAAGAAATTATTTCATTCACTAACAGTGGAAATATGTCTGATTTCAGAGAACACATAATTTGGTTATAATGTGGTGTATACTGTGCAGACTGTTGAAGAAAAGTGTATCCTTTTGCCCATTAGCTAATTCATCCTACTGCATGCGATGCTAATGTAAACACAGGTGGGTATGGCAGATTGCCTAACTTGGGGGCTTTTTGTTCTTCTTATGTGCTGTGTTCCATTAATAAGAATGACTGAATCAGGTAAGACCTCATGGAAGCAGGGAACGTTGTTCATTGCTTAAAGACATTGGAAAATACTCCAGAAAAGATGATTTCAGAAAACACAAGTTTACCAAGGAGTAAAAAGGCAGAGAGAAACATGGCAGGGGTCTAGGAGCCTGCAGCTCCAGAGGAACAGTCGAGAGGAGAAGTTGCTGCAAAGGCCACAGAGCTGCAAGTCAGATTTCACAGGGGATAAAATGGAAACCTCCTTGATTCTGGACAAAACTTCAGAGTTTTCTGCAACTCATAAAATTACTGAGGGGACAGACGTCAGGTCTGAAAGCAAGGATTCTCTTTGAACGAAGAGAAGTGGGCAGGAAATGACTTGTTTATAAGCTGTCTTCTATTTGTATTCTGCCTTAACCTGGCTGCTTCCAGGTTCTCTATTTAAAAAAAAAAAAGTTACATTTTATAGTGTATTTGAGATTTAAGAACTTCTGGTTTACTTTGAGGAGCTCACTGTAAGAAAAAGTTTTAAGCAGATCCACTTCAAAGTTCTGTGTTGTATGTGTAAATATAAAGACAAATTGTTTAGAAATAGATCATGTAAACTCATGTAACTTTCTAATACAGTTGAAGCCTTCATTATTCCTGTTTGTGTTTTACACAATATTCATCAGAATATGTGAACACAAGCAATCATATAAAATGAAAATATTTAAAACTACTTTTTGTCTAGAATATTGTTAAATAAAATTTAGGATATAGATTCTGTATATGCTTGTTTTGCTCACTTACTGATTTATACCTCATTTCTCTTGGAGCAAGATTTAGTTAGGTAAATGACCACATTTTACATATTAGCTAAAACATATCTTTGGGTTAACTCCTCCTGCAGTTGTGTAACAAAAGAAATTAAAGAAGTTCTCTTTAGGACTCAACAAATTATTAAGAAAGTATTGCGTTTTATTTATACTAGCTAAACAGCCAGTTTTACACATTCTCTCTTTTTGGGCATACATGCTGGTCTTAGTATGACCATCCTACAATAACTTTTTCCAGTTGTTTAACAGGGAAGAAGCACTATATTAACACTATGTGTTTTCTCTTAAGTATTTAACTAGTGTTCCATCTTTTTATCACTGTTATTTATGACTGCAGTTTTAAGAAAATTAAACTAATGCAGGTTCCTCCTATGGAAATAATTTAATAGTCAGTTGCTCCAAATATAAAATTGCAATCCACTAAAACTTTCTGGGCATTGAGTCTGTCAGGGAATGAGCTCTGGAACCATGGTTCCTGTTAGAGTGTCCTGGCCAGAGCACTGTAATTTTCATATTTCCACTTCTCTTCTTCTGAATCTTTTAGAACAGGAAACATTTTTCTTGTGTGCCTTAACTCTTGTTTTTTGCTCTCATGCTTCCTTTTTTTCTTGGAAGATGCATGCTGGTACTGAACAAAAAAACCTATTCTAACTAATGAAGTAGACACTGAATCACAGGATTTAAACAGAGTTTTAGGTATTTTTATATGCTTTTATTTCAAATGCAGGTTAGATACACCTGCTTTATTATGTCAGAATTAAATATATATTATGTTACTGAAAAATAACATTTAATGATAAAAGAAAATGGGGGGCTTTTATATCTCTTGGTCAGCTATACTTCTGATATATCTGTGAGTAGGGGAAGAAACAAGAAAAATGAAAGGAGATAGAAGAAATAGGAAGAAAGCAAGAGAGAGTGGTAAACTCGTCATATTCATTAGGGTTTGTATCTGTACAAACCTTTATGCAGTATGAGAATATGGGTACAGATGCAGAGCTTCCAAGACCTATTAAGCCTGTTCTACCATGGAGGGACAGTCATTCAGTTTTCTGTTTTATACTGCCACCTATACTGGTGGCAGCCATGTGTTTCACCTGAATTCTTGAGAGTTCAGATATCCCAAGGCAGAAACCTAGACTATCCTGCTCTGGACACTTAGTGGATTTGAGGTTTTTGCTTTTGTTTTTAGTAAAAGACAAGTGATGTAAAAGGAAATGTTATGACCAAAGAACATGAAACGTGGTCCTCTGTTGATTGTCAGTGCTGTTGACATCTGTTGTAGAAGTGATTTGACATACTGTACAGAATACAACTGTAAATATACTCTTCTGCCTGTCACAGAGTGCTTGCAGATGGAGCTGTGAGCAGGTGCACAGTGAATCATATCCTAAAATAAAAATCCCAATGCACAAAATAATGAACCTATTAAAAAGTGCTTTACTCCACTCTCCTGTCCAGAATACTGTAGAGTTTCATATAAACCAAAGTATACATTTCTGGTTTTCTTCCTGAGAAAAAGCTGACAATTAACTTCCTCAAGCCACCAGTAGTTGAATTTCATACTTAGGAGAATGCTTGAATTGTACCAGCCATGCAATAGAACAAAATCATCTGCTTGGACATTTAATGTTTGGTAGGTTTTTTCCTCCCCAGTATTAAGTTAGGCAGCATCTTCTGCCTTTAAGATGCTACTGTAGCAAGGACTCTCCATTGTGTCTTTCAGTCTGCACGCAAGCCGCAGACTCCAAATTAGTCTTTCCCTCCTCAACTTGATTCTTTGAAAGGGTCTACAAACCTGAGCTTGCTTGTTTGCTTTTAGAAAAGCAATTTGTCCTATCTCACATCTATTCCGCTTTACCTGTCAGGCTCATCTTCACACAGAGTACAGCAGTGAGCACAAGATACACATGCAGCTTTTCACTTGCTGCCTCACTACTTAACCTCTTTAAAGGATCATACAGAATTACCACAGAAATTAAATAGTTTTTAATCAATTTGTGTGAAGATGAAATCCAGACAGAAGATACCACTTAACACCCCTCCCCCCCAAAAAAACCAACTAGCCCTCTATGACAGTTTGAGTCTGTTTTATATGAATTCATTTTGTGCCTACGTTAATTTGAAAAGAGAGTGAGTAGAGCAGGTGAACAGGAGGTGAAAAAGGTTCCTGTTCTGGAGCCACTGAACGTACTGGGGAGAAGAGTCCAGGTGACAGAATGTGACAAAAAAAGGGATAGGAGGAGGAGTGTGGCGGCAAGGAACTGGGAGATAACAGCTGAAGCAGAGATTGAAATACTGGTAGGATGATTAGGCAATAGATCCACAGCCAGCTGTTCGTGCTCACAGATGGAAAAAAATCCTAGAAACCAGACACAAGGACCTGCTGTGCACTGACTCACTGGGCAGTATAAGTCCTTTTATTTTTATCTCGTCTTGCATAGTCGTTTTCAGATTTTTCTGGTTTAGTTTCTTCTTGTTCATACTTTAATAAAACATAAATATTCCGAGTTTCAAAGCTGTTTTGAACCTCCTTACAGATGTCGTATAACGAAACGGTCTAGGCCGATCTCCTCTAAAGCCTTGGATATTTGGGGGTCCTGTGTTTATATTCCAAAAGGTTCCTATTGGAGTATTTTCCACCTTGTTTAAGTAACTATTTAAAACAATTACATTTTTATAGCTTTAATAGGCACAACAGTAAATTTCAAATCTTTCTATTTATATGTGAAAGATTAAGTCCTCCTTTGGCTCACTGTTTTGCTCAGGTTTAGAAGATGACATTCCATTCTAGGTATTCACCATAGCCCTATTCTTAGGAAGGGGCAAGGTCTCAATCTATCAATAAACGGTCTGCTGTCCTATCCCTTACAAATTTAAAAAGCACATCAAACATAGCCAACTCAAAATGCTTTGGAGGGAAGCACTAGAAGAAATTGTTTCCAACAGTTCTTGTTTCATATCGTATTAGAGCCTCTAACAGCAGTGGGAAGTCAGGAGAACTGGGAAAAAATCTTTTTTGAAAAGGTGATCTTTCTGTTGCATCATTATTCAAGCTCACAAGTGACTAGCATGGACAAAAACAAGAATTGAGAAGACTTTGACATTTTCCCTCAGTTCTTGGAAGTCCAGAGATGACTAGTAACTAATTACTTTTTATATTTTCTGACCATTAATAAAATTACCCACCACTTTAATTGCTTGAGGATTTGATTGATTTTGGGTTTTGCAGTCAGTGATTCTAATAAAGATTTGCATGTAATTCTAATAGCTATCTATTTTCATGTGAATTTTACTTTTTTTCCAAAGTATGTGCCATTTTATCATTAATGTAAATTGGTTTTGCTGTACTATTGACCTTTCTGAACCTTTATCAAGGTATCTTTTAATATTTCATATGGCAAAACTTCTGCTTCATCTGGAGTTATACATCCTAATTTTAGCTATATTTACTGTTTGCCACATAATTACAGTTTTCAGCAGTAGAGGACTTCTATTCTTAGTTAACTTCATTATTAACTATCTATCTCTTGCAATGCAGTTTTGGGGATACAAGAGGTTTCAGGTATCTTGTGGGTTTTTTTTTTCTGAGGGGGTAGTGTGACTGACACTGACTAATTTTAGGCCACAAAGAGAAAGATACTGCAAATGAAGTAAGAGCATGATTCCAGTACTAGCCAGATACTCTTTTGACTGCACAGATGATCTAAGAATCTATTTCCTGCCTGCAGTATATAAGCCTCTATGGACACATACTGACTTTTGACAAATAATCAGAGAAAATCTAACATGGACAATTAAAATAAAGCTAAAATTTCTTATTAACTGTAAAATTCTTGTGTAGTATTTTATTTCTAAGATAAACTCTGTTTTCCATAAAGGCTAGAATATCCTTCTTTTGCCCTAAATGCGCTTTGCTTAACAAATCCTTATCACACCCTTTAAACATGTCACAGACTTGAAAATTATCTGAATAAGTTAGAGAAGTTTATACAGATAGGACCAAATGGCTTCTATGTCTGTTTTAGTTAGATGAATTAGTTAAACTGATATGTGGTAGTCATTGTCTTCTCCACCATTGTGTTGTCTTGTACTTTGAGGGATAGGCAGATGTTCTTCAAATCTTGTAGGTATACACAGAATCTTTGTCAAAATTCTAATTTTTTGCTTTAAAAAAAGTAACATCTTTTAATGGCAGAATATTCAAACCACAATTTACATATCTTTTTCCATTGTTTTTTCATGGCATAAGTTTGCAAGTTATTCAAGTGCTGGTTTGAGCAGACTCATACTCAATGTGGAAGATAAATATGTTTACTTAGTTACTTTTCCAGGACTAAGTCATGTCATTGACTTTCAAAATCCAAATGAAAAGGAGGTTGGCAGTTTTTGGTGAGGAATGGGACATCAGCATTCTTGAACTGTGAAGATAATTACTTGACTGAGAGAAAGACTTAGTTTTTCTACAGATGCATGAAACCCCATAATTGAAGCCATTGTTCATTATACTAATGCATTCTAATGCTAGATGGAATTTTAACATTGCAACAGAAATATTTTTTTTATTATTTTGCACATAGATTTTGGACTAATATTTATTTTTCATTTACTGTAAACTGTGCTCTCATGAACATTTGCAGTCCAAACAAGCATTGAGTGTCCAGTGTTTCATTTGTGTTCCACAATTTTAATCTCAGTGGATTTTCGTCCATCGCTTGTAAGATGTTTTCAGTTAAAGTAGTCAAGATGGCAGTTCAGGAATATATATTGTTCTTTCCCCATATTCATGAAAATTTTTCCTTTCTCTTTCCATTCTTTGCATTTAAATAGGAAGACAGCTGCCTTCAGATGATACAGAACTCACTGACAGTTGCTTTTGCTTCAGTCCTACTTCATGAGAACTTCAGAAGATACTGAGGTATTTATTGGTTATTTTCATTTTTAGAATTTCTACTTCGCAAATGTTAGATAGGTAGAAGAGCAGACAAAAGACATCATGAATCTAGACCAAGAAGAGTAATGATACATGGAAAATAACACAAAAGTTCTGTCCCTAAAGAGAGCTACTTGGTGAGATAGGATAGGATAGGATAGGATAGGATAGGATAGGATAGGATAGGATAGGATAGGATAGGATAGGATAGGATAGACTATTTCAGTTGGAAGGGACCTCCAATGATCATCTAGTCCAACTGCCTGACCACTCCAGGGCTGACCAAAAGTTAAAGCATGTTGTTAAGGGCATTGTCCAAATGCCTCTTAAACACTGACAGGCTTGGGGCATCGACCACCTCTCTAGGAAGCCTCTTCCAGTGTTTGACTGCCCTCTCGGTAAAGAAATGCTTCCTAATGTTCAGTCTAAACCTCCCCTGGTGCAGCTTTGAACCATTCCCATGCATCCTATCACTGGCTACCAGGGAGAAGAGCTCAGCACCTCGCTCTCCACTTCCCCTCCCCAGGAAGCTGTAGCGAGCAGTGAGGTCGCCCCCATCCTCCTTTTCTCCAAACTAGACAAGCCCAAAGTCCGTAGCCACTCCTCATAGGACATGCCTTCCAGCCCTGTCACCAGCTTTGTTGCCCTCCTCTGGACACATTCAAGGACCTTCACGTCCTTCTTAACTTGTGGGGCCCAGAACTGCACACAGTACTCAAGGTGAGGCCACACCAACGCTGAATACAGCGGGACAGTCACCTCTTTTGACCGGCTGGTGATGCTGTGTTTGATGCACCCCAGGATGCGGTTTGCCCTCTTGGCTGCCAGGGCACACTGCTGGCTCCTGTTGAGCCTGCTGCCGACCAGCACCCTCAGATCCCTTTCTGCAAGGCTGCTCTCCAGCCACTCCTCTCCCAGTTTATACCTGTGCTTGGCGTTACCCCATCCTAGGTGCAGAATCCAGCATTTCAACTTGTTAAATTTCATCCCATTAATCATAGCCCAATGCTCTAATCTAATCTAGTCTAATCTAACATAATCTCTTTCTATAGCTGGGCACTATGTTAGTCAATCTTTTTTTTTATAAATCGAGAAATCAAATAATTACAAATATGCCAAAATGAAATTAAAATGAAGTTAAAATGTTGCTTCTTCGGGGTCTTCTATCCAGTTTTATCGGATCCTCTGCTTTTCCCCAAGAACGGACAAAAACGTTTGCAGGAAATCCCTGGACATGAATACCTTATCACCTAAACAGTGACTAAATAATGAACCCTTCAAAACCATCCAGCATTTATAGGTTTATTCCTCTAATACTTACAGGGAATTTCAATTAAAGAAAAGCTTTGGTGTTAACACAGTATTCAAGTGCTTTCATCCCAGTTTCTCTTTCATAAATCCATGAGATTAAGTATAAAAGTTGTTGTAAACATATTGATAAATATTTTATTATGAAAAATATTTGTCATTTTTGTCAGATACCAGTGAATTAATTCCTTTGTATAGAAAGGAATTTCTTCATTTGTATATGTAAACAGAGTCTGATAAAGGATTAATGGCCACAGAATTCATAAACAGAAAAAAGTATCTTGTAAGCCTGTGATCAGTTGGATTTGTGTCACTACTAAATTTATGATCTGCAGCTGTTAAATGTCTGATAGGAGCTTCATCTTCTAAAGCATGATAACAGTGTGAATGCATGGCTAGAAAAAAGGAAACGTTGTGCTTTGAGAAATGAAATTGTCCAAACATACGGATGATGATTGCAATGCTTCACAGAGCACAACACTTTTATTCTGTACATCTTACAAATGTACGTTTTAATACTTTCTAAATTGCAGACAGCTACCAGCACAGATTCTAAAATATTGTAAGTTGAACAGAAAGTCTGTTGGTCATTGTTTGTATAGTCAGTCTAACGTAAGCAGTGCTGGGCTGGAATTCTTGTTTCTGCATTTGAGAATTCAAAGCTTAAATGGCACTGAAAAAAGATGGCTCATAACTTCTATAATATCATCTTAAAATAAGTAATATATGCAATGTTTTATATATATCTTGGTATTTCTATGCATCTTCCTTAAATATCAACAATGGCTTAACTTTTTGGAAAGGTTGGTAATTGTTAGTGTAGTTATTGTATAAAAGTCATATGTGCTATCATAGTCACATTATAATATCTGTAGTTCCTTTTTATAAAGAGATTTTATATACCAGCCAGTATAGATTATAGTTAGAATAATGTTAGCATCAAAATTAAAAGTTTTCAGAAAGATGACTATTAAAATTCAGTTGGATGTTACATATGGATTCAGAAAAGAGAGCAGAAGTCTTTTTTGTTTCTAATTTTGCATTGTGTGCTGTTAGCTAACTATGTTAATGGTTTTTACATGCAGATTCTATGAAATGCTGCATATTCTCAGATTTTAATAAAGCATTTGGAGTTATGTGACAGGTTGGGCCATTTTAGTATGTATTATGGATTGGTTATGTCTTACAGTGGGGCAGTTCGTTTCTGGAGTCAGTACACAACCATTTTAGCAGTAGAATTAGCCGCTTATGTCACAGATTATAATTAGCTGCGTCTGTATGCCAAAGCAACAGGATGGAATGCAAAACACAGCCAAACATGTGAACGAATTTTCTTCCAGTGATATTTGGCCAGGCCTAAAATATCTTCCACTCCGATTTGAAAGTAGTGGAAAAGTTAGACAATTCTCTCTCGGGAAGAAACTGATTGTAGTTTATTCAGAAGTCCACATTGTTTCAGATCTCTAAGGTAAGGAACAATTTTTTAAATTTCTCTTTATATCCATATTAAAATATTAGCATATTAATAATTGAATTGTTTTTTGTTTGTTCTTTACTTATTGGATGTATTGAGCTTCTCCCCCATCTGATTTTCTGTGCAACATTTCAGGCTCATTCTGTCCTCATTTAAGGATAATGTTGCTGCTTATGTCATTTATTTTAGGACTTAAATTTAAGTGTTCATTTTTATATACAATTATTATTTTAGATTCTGCTAGTTTAAATATTCTTGTTTTTACAACTAAATGGAGTATTAAGTTGCATAGTTTAAACTTGCACTTCTGTAATATTAAAAAGCTAACTTTTAGTACTTTTAAAATCTTTTACAATATCATATGACTATACAGAGATATTACTGTACTTATGTAAATATCTGATTTGCAGTAGTAAACCTCTGATGTTTGTAGCTCTAAATTTTTCTCAGTTTATCTATCACATACTGAAAGCTAAATTTAGTCAAGAATGGATCCATGCTTCTGCTGAACACTTCTTTTTGGCTTGACAGTGTGATAATAACCTTCCATCTAGGGACCTGTTACCAAAATCAATTCTAACTTCTTTTAAGCATACTTGAATTAATATGGAGCATCCAACTATGTGTATTCAGAACTCCTTTTACAACTTTGTAGTCTCCTTGAATTCAAATATATTTTCTCTTGGATAATTTCACTGACTGAAAGAAAATTACTAACTAGGTTATCGGTGGGTTACTGACTCATTATCAAATGATTTATTGGATGATACTTGGTGTCTCTCCACGAGCAGATGCTCGCGCTGCATATTTAATCATGCACCAGAATGAGCACATAAGTTCCTAAAACAGGATATTGCCAAAGTGTAGGAATGTGATTTGACTGCATCAACACCAGTCAGCTAGGCTCCTTTTATAGAGATATGGGTGGTTTCACCATATCTATCTTAAATCTCCTCCTACTTGAGGAGGAGATGAATCATGTCCTATAAGTGTCTGCGTCTCTCCATTGTCTGTGGAGGGGGCCTCAGTAAGTATGGCTGATGTTATCTGTGTTTGGTGAGATGAATTCTGGCCTGCGTAGCTGCATCCAAATGAGTAATCCACAAGTGAACTATAGTAACTTTGTGCCATAGAGTTCTGAAAGTTTGCAGTCAGTTAAGATTTTGAAAGTTTTGGTTGTAATGCGTAGTCACAACTGATGCCACTTTGGTTGAGATGAATGTCCGTTTATCTTCTACACAAATGTGATATTCACATATTAGATACAGACCTCCTTTCCATAACATAATGAAGAACAAATGGTCCTAGAATACCACCAAAGGGTAAGAACCACTGTTTGGAGTTAAATTAAAAATAAAAGGATCTAAATTAAGCCCAGCATTAGAGGGAACCATTTGAAATCTCTTTTCTAAACCTTTAACATGCAGCTTTTTGCTTGTTGAAAACTCAGTGGTTAAAAGAAGGTTATATTTTAGTTTTTATTCATAATCATAAGGCTTTGCTAGCAATATGAAGATGCAATATTCATCCTTACTGCAACAGGTTTGTAATTATACAGATATGTGTGACTATACTCAATGTTGAGAATATTAATGCAAAAATATATGTTTTAAAGTATGGAAAAAGAGTTTTGGAGGAACAGTTGAGAGAAAGAAATGGATATACTGTATCATACAAACCCAAGCCTCTGTCAAAAGGCACAGAAAAGTTGTCTGGGCAAGATCGTCTTGATGGAATAGCATTGTGAAATTTATTCCTTCATGTGAAAAGTAATGCCTTTTACATGAGATACAAATCCCAGGTCCTGACTTCCTATAGTTTTTAATTATTTTCATGACTTGGAATTAAGCAAGCTGAATTTACGGTGGACTTATTTCTTAGAGTTGATTGTCTTAGATGTTTAACGAGCATTGACTGAAGGTTTTCCATAACGGAGACATTTACAAGGTCTTTCTCTCATACAAGTTTTCTGATATCTAATAAGATCTTCTTGCCGATTGCAGTCTCTCAGTGGAGACATAAATGGGGTTTCTTCTTTCTTCTGTCTCATTTTCAGAAAGTTTATAGGAATGTAGTATTTCTGAGACCTCTGCTTATCTGTTGAATTTGGTTAAAATTGGCCAAGAAGCTCAAAAGCTATTGTAGGAGGGAGGGAAATGAATGGGAGACAGACTATTTAGACAGTGACAGAGAGTGTGGTTGGTTTTTTATTTATTAAACCAGGCTAAAAGCATCATACCAGTTTGGATAACAGGTTAATTCAATATCCTGGTCAAATTTTCAGCTTGGGTAGAAATATTCTCACTATTTAATTCATCTGTAACTTTGGCTACCTGGGCCAATCTTCTCATTAAACCTTTCTGTATATCTGCCAAAAGCTGTTAAACAGCTGCTGCATGTCATGCTATGGTTGGTTATGTTTCTGTAGTGGATGAAGTACTCCTTCTGTATAAGAATGTGAAGAGGAATATAAACTAAAGTACATCAGTATTTTTAAAAAGGGAGTACGGTATGTACTATGTGTTGGATATTGCTGGTATTAGCCATAAAACACGTGTTTTTCACTAAGACATATAATATGTTTGTTTATTTGTGTGTGTGCATATGTCTATCCTGAAGGTTGCATGTAAGAATCACATATATATGTATTTTCAAGAATGGGATGTAGGGGTGGAATCATCTTGTAGTAAGGCCTGTTAGAACTCTTCAGTTCCTCCTTGTTTATTTGCTGTGTGGTCAGTGCTCTGAGGAACAAAAGAAGTCTTAGTACCTTTTCTTCACCTGAGCTTTTTCCAGTAGTGCAAGTGGCAGATACTAAATTTTATACAGACTTTTTGCATCATTGGCTTATCAGTTCTGGATACTATTTGCTTTCAGAAAAGGCTGGCTGTATAGTGTACATCAGTCTCTGTTTCAAGGTAAAGTTTCACGGAGGTCCTACTTTGAATTTCAAAGCTGTTAGACCTGGCTATGAGAAGCGTGCGGTCTCTGTCAGTGATGGCTGCTTATGGAAGGAGATGTCTCTGCAAAGTTCCACTGCACCCAGATTCCTCAGTTTTGAGGAAAAGGAAATTGAAGTGAGAGGAAGTAATAAGTAAATAAAAACCATGTTATGGTGACTCTGGACTGCTGAAAGCAGAATAAAATGGAAGTGGTTCTTAAAAAATAAATGCTCTGGAATGAAGCTGAGTCAGCAGAGCGCAGCTATGGCAATGGACCCCAACTGCAGACTGGGCTGCATTATAAGTGAGGCTGTAGATGGCAAGCTGCATCCAAACGTCCGTTCCAGTCCAGCATTGAACTGGAATAGATGATCTGCAGAGGTCCATTGTAGCCTAATTTTTTTCTGGGATTCTCAGAATTTGCAGGAAGATTTTCCTGAATATTCCCTGTATTGTTATTATTTACCTACTGGTCTTGATTACTCCCCAGTTGTTTTACTAGCTGATCCAATCTGCAATGTTTCAGATTTTGCGTCTACTTTCAGTATGAGGAGGGCATTGCAGTTTACCAAGTAAGATATGTCATGGGAGATTGGTGGCTAGCAGTATTCTCAAGTCCCTGTTGGGCTCCTGTGAAGTTTCTATAAATCAGTAAGAATTGACTGTAATATTGGACTTGAATTTTATGAGGAAAACAAGGAAGGAAATGGACAGGTTCAGATTTTAAAGCCAAAAAAGTAACAGTGAAGATTATTTTAATATCAGCATTTCCTGTGAGCTGAAAAGTCACAGGAGGATATTTGGGAGACTGGTAGAAAAGGTTATAGTTATTGTTTGTCTAAGTGAAAGTTTTCACAGTAGGGATAAGAAAAATATACGACAGATTTCAGTAGGTGGAGGAGGAAGAGGCTGATTGGGGTTTGGCCTGAATGCCAAGCAAGAGAGAGAGAGCATGATGAACATTCCCAATAGTCAGCATGGACAAGGCAGGCGAGGCTGCATCAGGTTTGGTTCGCTCCACATTACTGTAATAGTATCCCGATAAGCTTTGTGCCTTCATATTACACCCCAAGGCTTGTAGCATATATTCTGGTTCTACAAAAAGACAGTAATTTTTGAGGTCTAAAGAGGTGAAAGTTTACCCAGAGGGCAACCAGAGCCAAGTTTATGTAGTATGAATGTATGTAGTATAGAGTTTTATGTAGGTGGAGCCAAACTTTCTGTACGAAGGGCAGCAAGACCAGGATGGTAGTCCTATGCTGCCCATGCTACTTTTCAGGCTATTTGTCTAGTCTCAAATGCTCAAATAGGCCTGATGAAGGGCCTATATGCCAAAAAACTTGTCTACTTTTTCAGTCCTACTGTTTGGTATAATAAAAGATATTTCTTTTCGCCACAAAACTTTTCTTCCCTGTAACATTCTACTTTTAGTTTTGTGGTGTTATGGTAAGTATTTCCCATTTAATGAAAATACTGAAGAAGGATTCTGAAAACTGTTACCTTGCTTAAACACAGAACTGCATTATGAAATAGTATATTTCATTCTGCATGATTTCATGAGTCATTTAATAATTACGTTCAATGCATGTGTGAAGATAATGCTTTCAAACAGAAATGCAGTTCTTATATTCATGAAGCTGTATAAGACTATTAATGTATTGTCATAACGGAGAAGAAAGTGTTTATAAGCTATATTTGATAAAACCACTGTTTGTGTTTATCTGAGTACCCCACATTCTTTTTGAATTGTATATTTCATTGAAATTCTGTTGGTAACAACTTTCGTGATCTCTGAAAGTACTTACTTTTTTATATTTATATTCATATATTTTATTAAAATTGCTTTTAGTTAAACATCTATTGAACTGATAGTGTTGTGATTCACACTTGGTGATTTGTTTTAACTGATTTTTGTCATGTTTATGGAAGACAAATCCGTATCCCCTTAGCCATATTGAAAACATCTAAAATGCTATTTAAATTAAGAATATTAAAATGACTGTCTTCCTGTATCAGAAATCCTCAAGTACCTAGTAATGTATGACTTTAACTCAGGAAAAAATTCAAAAATAGCATTCAAAAAATTATCTAGAAATAAGTTTTGATTTAGGATTATTTAGTAAGTGAAGCATATAAATGGCTAGAATGTAAAATAATGAAAACAAAGGCAGCAGAAAGCAAAATTATTCTGTATTCCTTTGCTTTATCAGAAGATTCCATCTTTTGCTACCTTTCCCTTCTCTTTGTGACTTTCTTCAGCATTCCCTGGGCACTTTCTCCCCATATTTTACAATCTCCACTTATGTCTCTCATGTTCGTTTCCTGAGTGTACCCACTACTTAACCTTTTTCTCTTATCCCCAAGTGTCTACTCACAGTATTTAATTTACTGTACCTAAATTACAGGTACAGATAGGTATAGATTTCGTATTTTGTTAATTCACAGCTAAAAAGAAATGAAAACATTTACAAGACAATTTTCCCATCTTGAAATAGATTTCAACATTGTGCTAGAGAATTTTAAATTTCAGCTGAACTTCATCTAGCTTTTTCTTTTAGATTGAAGTAATAGATTTTAAAGCCAGGAGGACACTCTTTACTTTTGTACACTAGAGGCTAATAAAAATCTCTCAGTTGTCCTTATATTGATTTAAGCCTTTCTGATGCATGGTAACCTTCTAGAAATGTGTGTAAGGTTGTTCTTCAACTGCCAATTAAGGAATCAAAATCTATCCTAGGCAGAATTTAGTTGCCCAGATGGTAGAGAACAGTCCGAACCTGCTGCAAACCTGGACTAGGTGAACCTGCAAAAACTAAGATCTAGCATCATTTATCTTTATTTTGCCATTAGAAACTTGCATACTTTTCCAGAATTTGAGTTTAGCAAAGCCTAATTCGCAGCTCTTTCTCTTCCTGGAGAAATGCTTACATGAGAAGTCACCACCACTGTTCTGGGATTAGTGAAATGTACATTTATTGTAGGGACAATTGTCAGAGGGCTTTAATCAAAATATAAATGCTTTGCTGCCTGCCTCTGACTCACAAATGGAGCATATCTACCAAACATATCAGATGAGGATGTTTTTAAACATATGTGGGACCTCTTATTTAACTTGCTTTTCCAAGTAAAGGCTTCACTAGACTGTAAAGCAGGTTTCAGGATTAGTGATCCCTGCACAGTGAGGTAAGTTGTTCTCTTGAAATAGGGGTCTAATCTAGCCTCCAGTGCAGGTAGTAAGCGATCTGAGCATGCACAAAAGCCACAAAGAATTTTTCTTAACTGTGTATCAGAACCAGTACTTCAGCATGAGCTGCAGTTTTCTTTGGACCTACAAGGAACAGTTTAGGGAATTGGTCTTAATGCCTTTAATTCTGTTTTCACAACCTATGGTTAAAAATTTCGAAGCTCTGGAGCTAGTCTGTTGCTCATTATTTATGGTCAAAACTGCAAATAATATCGCAGTGGGTGCATAGGTAGCAAGTAGCATACTGATATTGTTATTAGACTTTCCTGTTACAATATTCCCTTTTTTTTTTTTTAATGTTCTGAGTTGGTTCTCTGGTAAGATCTCAGACTACAAAAACTGATTGACATGTCAGGCACTATTGTCTATATTTGATGAGCAAACAATGTCTAATTTGAGTTAAAAAAGGCAAGTTATACTTGTGCTCTGTGAATGTCTTTTCCTGTGTATGCCCAAAGAATAACTTTAGAAACTATAGACATACTTCCTGGAGAAGGTAATGTGCTTGTTATCTGGTCCAAATAGGAATTGTTTTCCAGTTACCCAAATTAGCATCTTTAAAATGAAGATATATGCCAAAAATAAGTCTTACTTTTCAGACTACAGTACTTGATTTACATCAGTAAATCAACTTTAATTGAACATTAAGAATTTTAATAATAACTGCTTATTTCTATTTCTGATTAAATACTTTCTATGAAAAATTCTACTTTGAGATACAAGGAGTATGTTATGGCGAATGAGAGATTTTGCTCTTGGTTTATTTTGGAATGTGTACATACTTAACATGTACTTCTGGGTTTTGTTTATGCTTCGTTTGTTTTTACAGCTAGTTGAAAGATCAGCTATGTCTTTCCTATTGGTTTTAATCCAAGAAGTGGCATACTGATCAAAACCAGTATTTATACATTTTGCCATGTTCTTTATCTTCTGTCTTTCTTGCATTGTATTATTGCTTTGTCACGGTTGCTGAAGAAACTTAGAGTCGGTTGCTGTCTAAACAGTTGAAGTCAACATCACCAAAAAAGGCTTCTGTAGTACGTCTTTTGATGATTTCCTTATGTGTCTAATACACAACTAAATTAATCTGGTTTTCCCCTGTGTAATTAAAAATGAGTAATAAAGCTGTTATGACCACAACCACAATGCAACAGAAGCACATCAGTTTGTGTTCATTGACATTTAAAATTCATCAGAGAAGGGCAGAGATTTAAAATATATAACGAGACATAGTATACATAGGAAAGCATTTTGCTTCTCTTGCTACTGAAAAGTGGATTTTGAATTTTTAGTTTAGTTTCATGTGACTTTTCAAAAAAGGTACAATTGTGACTTTCTAGATGCAAGGTCAAATTATTCTTCTTTCATATTTTTTAAAACATATCTGTGATCAATTGCTTGAATTAGGGAGGGAAGACATGAGGATTAATTTTCATCACTAGCCTCTGCGTCTAGTTCCATTCCTTTTTTCTTTGGTGTATTTTCACTTCACTATTCAAAAAAATGTTCACAGAATAGCAGTATAACTCTATTTACTATGTGAAATCATGTAGCAAGGCTAAATAAACAGCTTTTGAAGGTCCTCAACCAACATAGGAAAGCGCCACAGAAAGGAGTTAAGTTCTCTGTTTTGTAATTGTGCTGAAGTCTACTGTATGAACTGGAAGTATGCCTCTAAGGAGATAACAGCATGCTACCTGGAAGTAGCACTTTCATAAAAGCAGCAGCAAGAACGGGAAAAAGAGAAAAGGTTAAGCCAATGCATATGTCCTTATGGACTTAAATAGATCTGTTTCTTTTTGCTCTCACAGAGAGTACCTCTTCCCAGCACTGAGATCATGAAATACTTTTCCTGAGAACAACATTGAGGATAATGTTAAAGGACTTTTTCTAAAAGCTCTCTCCAAGCAGGACTTTCATTAGGAACAGTATTTCTATGAGATACATTTTGGCCTTGCTGGTAATCATTGTTGTATGATAGAAAGGATCCACTAAACATAAAAAGATATCTTTTTCACAAAAAATATTTTTAAATAGAAAAAGATGTAATTGCTTTTTTTAAAAGTATTTTTTTAAAGTATCTAAAATTATTCTTTGTCTGGTAGACATCCATACAAGATTATGATAGCGGAGATTCTTTCATGATTTGTCTCTATCAGAGGGATTGCTTTCATTTCCTTCACATTTATAAAGAACTTCAGACCTTTCAGAATGTTCAACAACCCTGTCATGGTTTAACCTCAGCCAGCAGCTAAGCACCACCCAGCCGCTCACCCCCCCCCACCCCCGCAGTGGGATGGGGGAGAGAATTGTAAGGGTAAAAGTGAGAAAACTAGTGAGTTGAGATAATGACAGTTTAATAAGTAAAGCAAAAAGCCGCACACATAAGCAAAGCAAAACAAGGAACTAATTCACTACTTCCCATCAGCAGACAGGTGTTCAGCCATCTCCAGGAAAGCAGGGCTCCGTCACGCGTAACAGTTACTTGGGAAGACAAATGCCATCACTCCAAACGTCCCCCCTTTCCTTCTCCTTCCCTGAGCTTTATACTCTGTGCATGATGTCATATGGTGTGGAATATCCCTTTGGTCAGTTGGGGTCAGCTGTCCCAGCTGTGCCCCCTCCCAACCACTTGTGCACCCCCAGCCCACTCGCTGGTGGGGTGGTGTGAGAGGCAGAAAAGGCCTTGACTCTGTGTCATCACTGCTCAGCAGTAACTAAAACATCCCTGTGTTATCAACACTGTTTTCAGCACAAATCCAAAACATAGCCTCATACTAGCTACTATGAAGAAAATTAACTGTACCCCAGCCAAAACCAGCACAAACCCCAATGAAGATTATTTCCCCATTCCTCCCCCTGAGTTAGCTTTGCAATTCTGGCACGTCTGTCACACTTCCCCTAAGTACATAAATAACTGGAAAAAGCATGACAAATCACAAAAAAGTTTTTAAAAGGTTATGCCTACCAGTGTTTTGAGATTCCTGGTGTTGTCTCCGGTGAAGGAAAATTGAAGGCCACAAAAATAATTCTTATTTGCATTTAATGGTCCTTAAGAAATGAAATTTTGTACCCAGAAACCTGAGATTCACTGCAACTCAAAGTGACAAACTACTAGATCCTGTCTGCAAAGTTTAACTTTACTATGTGTTAAAGTAAAACTTTGTGGTGTTTCTTTTCTTGAGATACTGTACATTGATGATAAAGGAGGAACTGAAAGTAATTGAGAGCAGCAATTTATATAGCAATACAAACAGCATGGGATGTATCCATTTTGTCAACTACTCAAATAAACTTCTCTTAATGTCCATGATACCCAGAGACATAGAAACCACTCTAAAGTAGCCAGAATTCTATTTAATCACTCAGGTTAGGAGTATTATTGCTGACCTGATATAATAAAAGTTTGAATGTGATGACTTACGGGGAGTTCTTAGATGTTGTTTCCAAATAAGCAGTATGCTAAAAATACTCTTGAAATAAATAAAAAACTGTGTACCTTGTAGTGAAAAAGTGTATTAAGATTATTCTTTGAACTATTCATCCAGATTTCCTATTTCTTAAAATTGTGACATTGTTTTTATTTCTCTTTTTATGAAGGAATATCACTTCAATTCAAATTAGTATGACTTTACTGTGTCTATCTAGAGAAGACAGGTTTTTTTAACTGCTATCAGAAATACTTGGTGCAATGGTGCGTATTAGAAACAGGTTGGATCCTTTGAAACACTTTGAATTGCAGTCAAAAACACATAGCAAATTCTGTTTGTCTTTTGGACAAGTAAGTAAACTGTGAAGTTTATAGGCGAAATACTTTTTGTGAAAGTACACATAATACAGATTACTACTTCTTCATGGAAAGAAGAAGTAATCTTCTTCTTCATGTTGTTGCAATACAAAAGTATCAATATTTTATATTGGCAAAACTTATTCAAAGATTAGGTTCCCCCTCTTTCCAACACCGAATAAGATATTTCATTATGCACATCAAATATGTAAAATGTACTCAGTGTGTACATTCCAAGTCAAAAATCCACACCCAACTTGTGCTCAGCTTCAAAAATAACTGCATAAGGATGAAGGTGCTTGCCAAAAAGAAAGCTGAAAGCATCCCAGAAAATATTTAAGAGCATGGTATTGGAAGGACAGATTGGATATATGCTTTCTATCAAAAAAAGTTTGAGAGAGGGCAAAAGTAACTCAGCATGGCAAATCAGCAGATTAAGGGAAATAATTGGAAGCAAGAAGTCTTATTTCCCAAATCTGAATTTGTGTGCAAATGAACAAATCATGAACTCTGGCAGGTTAAATCTAAAAACAATAAAGCTGAGCAAAAATATTTAAGGAACAATGAACATCGTAAGTGATGATAAATCTTTCTTCAAACGTGACAACCACCAAAACCTGCCAGGTAGTTTGTATGGTAAATGGATGATCAGGCTCTAAAAAGAGTGGTCAGAGAAGTGAAGGATATAAGAAATATGCAAAATGAATTATTTTTGTTTCCGTTATTTGTGGAAGTAACTGGAGCACTTTCTGTGCTAGAACCCCACTTTATGGGATGCTCATCAAAGGATCTATTTCAGAATAAAAGGACTATAGAAAAAGCTTATCTATAGGGGACATGTAGATAAAATGTATAGTAATATTCAAAATCAGAACATATTTACCAAAGACCTCTGAAAGAACTCAAGAATGAAGTAAGTGAACTACTAATGGTGATAAAAGGCCAGCTCTAAAGACAGCAGAATCCTAGATTAATTTAGATTGGAAGAGGCCTCTGGAAATCATCTAGTCCATCCTCCTGCTGTACTTGATCAGGGAGTCTGTAGGAGACTCATAGCAGAACATCACTTGTCCTTTGACCTTTCTCATAACCTCCTGAATGTCTCCGTTTCTGTTGCAAAGCAAAACTGTATGCATTTGACTCAGCTCTTTGCACACAGTGCAACTGTCTTCCTCCTTGCCTTTCCAGCCTTTCTTTCCTGAGTGTTTGTATCCATTCATTGCAGCACTGCAGTCGTGCAGGCTATCCAACGTATTCCTGTAATTGCAGTGGGATCGTTGCTCTGCAGCTGTGCATTAATTGTTCTCGTTCGTTTCCCATGCTGTGTTCATTCATGTACAGACACTGGAGATGGACCCCAGTCATGCTGCTTTTATAAGGAAAGAGAAAGAGCCTTCTCCATCATGCTGTCCCCTGGATGCTTCTTTGCTGCCCCCCATGCATTCACTTCTCTTAAGTCTATAGCAACCCTCTCCTGATGTACCTAGTTTAAAGCTTTCCTCACTAAGTTAGCAAAGATGCTCTTGCCCAACTTGGTCAGATGGATTCCATCTCTTCTCAATAGTTCTCACTCCTTAAAGAGGCTCCTGTGGTCATAAAAGCCAAAGCTCTGCCTCTGACACCAGCTAAGCAGTAAGGTGTTAACATGCCAGATATGTCCGCTCATATGTGAACCTTTCTCTTTCACGGGAAGGGTTGAGGAGAAAACCAGCTGGCCCTTACACCCTTTACCCCTCCCCCAGAGCTCCACAGTCACTCTTCATGTGCTCACCCTTAGGAGTATCATTGCTGCCCATGTGATGAGCAGCAAGGGCTGGATAAGCCTCAGAAGTCTTTGCAATATCCTATGTCTGATCGCTCAGCAAGCAGCAGAACTCCCAAGACATCAAAGTCAGGTTAGCAGATGGGTGCCTCTGTCTCCTGCTAATGGAAGTCTCCAGTGACTATCACGTACCAGTTGCCTATGCAGGTTGCCACTCTCCCATCTTTTTTTAGTTCACTGAAGGGCATTCCAAGACTGAATGATCAGAAACAAAAATGCCAGATAAAGTTCAGTCTAGGTAGATGTGAAGTTTTGCACATGAGGGGAAAAAAGGCCTTCAAATGCAAAGTGATGGTATCTGAACTGTTACAACTTCATAGTGAGATCCCAGGATTATGATGGATGATTCATTGAAAACACCAGTTCAGTGCCCACTAGTTGTCAGAAAATGAAACATTTGGAATTCATGGGGAAACGGTAGAGATCAATAGAGAGTATATTGTACAACTCCATGATTTACCTGCCTTTTGAATCCTGTGTGCTGTTTTTGTTCCTCCTCCATCTCTGAACTGAGTAAGTTAAGAGGAAAGTAGTAAGTACAGCCAAAGGAATAGCACTGCTTTCATACAAGGGGGACAACACAACCTAGAAAAGAAATGATCAGGGTTGCAGAGAATGACATGATGGAGATCTGTGAGAAGGCTTCCATTCTTTCATCAGTATCATCTTTTAGTCACCATCAGAGAGAGGCTATTGAGCTAAATGGGCTTTGGTCTGCTCCAGTATAGTCCCTTTTATGGTTTTAACCTCATAAATAAGATAATAAACATCAGAAATGTTCTTTGATTATTTGTGTAGGTCCATTTGTTGTTATCAAATGGGATCTACTGATGGGATAGGATATAGTAACACAAAGCAGCTGAAGCAAAATTGAAAAAATATTTCTGAAAATTTATTTTAGTTACATCAGTCATTAGGTTTCCTAATATTTTCTGAATATTTTATTTTGTTTTATTATTTATCACATGTTCTGTTCTTGTGGGAAAAGTATGTGTTTTAAAATAAAACCTGTTTGTAAAAGCTATGTCAAATATTACCTGTCTATCAGTATTTCATTCTGGTTTTAATTTTTTTTTTTTTTTTAATAAATGAAGCTGATGGAATTCTATTTACTGTTTTTTCACCTCAAAGTTGCTACCCCCCTATCTTTTTTGACTTTTCAGACAAATTTGAGTATGATAAAATGAAGACATAGAGGTTTTCAGGGTAATGAAGTTTTTTCAAGTTTAGTGAAAGTTTCTTGTGAGGTAATGCCCTCATTAAAGGAAAACTGTCCTGGTACATTCTGTTGGCACATGAATAGTATCTACTGGGTCAGAACACGTAATTCAAGCTAGCTAGTACTGGGATGTATTATCTTTTGCCCAGGAAATTTTTATAAAGGACTTGGAGAGAGCAAAAGTAACAAGGTTACTGCATTGATGTGGATACTTGAAGAAGATACAAATCTGTATACAACTAAGGCTCATTACTTCTTCTGTTTATAGTACAAATTGTTAATTGAGCTTTCACTGTTTCTTTGCTGTTTTTAAAGGATTTTTAGGTACAACTGAAAGCAACAGCAAACATACCCAGGCCCTGTATTCTCTTTTGTTCCCTTTGTACACTGTCACTAATTTCAGTTTCATCTTTGCTGCTGATATAAGTGATAAGCATAAACTAGGCTTCCTAGTTTGCTGTTTCCCAGCACTCCTCCTAGATGAAACACTTACCTGCCAACGCAGATTCTGAGTTTGTTTCAGAATATTATTGCTGTGATCATAAAAGATGTACTGTCTGTTCAAATACCATGTCTTAACTGCTTCATGATCAGAGGTAGTGAGGGCGAGTCCTTCATGTCTTGTGGCTGTTTGTAACATCTAAGAATTCCTGTGTTGGATCACTCTGGGATATCACGAGTCAGCTTTGGTAGGTGTTAAATTAATATTGGTTGATCAGGGGACCGTAGAGACAGAAACTCTGCTTTGCAGTACTTCCTAAACGACTTTATATGTACCTTGCTGCATCTGAATCACTGTCTTGACAGTGATTTTTTTTTTTTTCCTCCATGCATTTTGGCAAAATGGCCAGTGAAGGTAGGCCTGAATAGCTTCTTCAGCAGAAGGTGTGCAGGGTTAGATACCTTCTAACAATCATTTATCATTGATATTAAAAATTATCAAATACCGGGGATAATGGTTTTGGTGATTGATGCTGCAAGTAGCTAACCTGATACTTTACAGGAGCATTTTGAGGTGTGTTCATGCAGTCCACAGTATGCATTCAGTTCCTTTGTGGGTTTTTTCTATTGACTTGTATTTATTGGTGTATATTAATAATATACATTTGAGTACTTGGTATACACTGAAGATTTATATTTTATGTGCCTGAACAGAGAAAGAAACAAAGAAAATCTTAAAGGAGTTAACATCAATAATCCCCATTGAGGAGGTCTCAGTAATTTCTGTATGTGCCCCTTCTTTCTGGAGGATGACTCTGAAGAAATGTCCCAAATGGAAATATCAGTAGAAGTTATTTTGGGACAAATCAATAAAATTAATAATTATTCTGTCATCAGGACCAGATGGTATTCACCCATGTTCAGAAGGAAAAAGGTTCTTTGTGTGCCTTTCTGGTAAAAGAAGCAAGATAGCATCAAACATGGCTTCATCTTAATTTTCTGCCCCAAGAGCTTCTGATATATTTAGGTATTGCTAACTACTTGATTCTAGCTTTGCTTCAACAATATATTCCCACTGTCCATTCTTCCAAGAGCTGGAGTAGGGAGTAGAATAGTGATGAGAAACACAAATAAATCTTCAAATATTATGCATTTCCTGTTAATTTTTATATGCAAACAGAGAGAATTTCAGCATTGTTAGAGTAGGTAGAATACCCCCAGGCAGATTATCCCTATCTTGATATTTTGAACAAATAAAAGAGCAATAATGTCAGTTTAAGCCAAAAATGTGACCTTCATTCTGTTTCTACGTGGTTATAAAGGGATTTTAAAGGAAGAGTCTCTTATGAATGAGTAAAATGTAAAGTAGGCAAACAGAGACCGTCAGATGTTTGCAAGCAATTGGGGGAGAAGGTTTTAAGTTACAAGCCTTGAACAGGAGGATAATGTCCCATAAGCTTAGACTTCCAAACGTATTGTGGACATCTTCCAGTCCACTGTAATGCAATATGAAACAGTTCTACTTAAAGAACAAAGTCTTAAAAATACATATTTTCTGTGGTTGTCTCACAAGTGCTGTAGTTTTCTGGACTTGGCAATGATACTGTAAATCGAAGTGAAAGAGATTTTCTCTAGAGGACAGTAGAGATTTTAATGTATACTTGAGAATACAGGAATAGTTCTGTAAGAGCAGTCTGGAAGTGAATGCCAGACTCACATGTCCTTATTTTTTGTCTGGCACTTTCTTCCAGGTCTGAATGTATTGCTTTTGCAGGTACAACAGGTTGTGGTCTAAAAATATGGTATCAAGAGTAAGAATTTGAATTTCATGAAATGTCTGAAATGTCAAATTGTTTGCCAGGCTTCCAATTTCTAATACAAACCAGAAATATATCTTTAAAGAGTACAAGTATGTTTTACCTTTGGTAGAATTTTCAAATAATTTACAATTTGGAGTCGTTATTGAAAAGGCTGTAGCAGGGAAGAAAGAAAAATGAACCTATAAATATCAGAACATAATCCAGAATTTTTGTCAGTTAGAATGACATCTTTTGTGCCTACATGCAAATTTAAGTAAAAACGTAAATTGTAGTTATATTATGTAGCCTGATGGAGCTACCACATGATGCGAAACAGTTGGCTTCCTCTGGACTGTCACAAGTTGATAAAACTTTTTCTATGTCAAATGAGGAATTATTCCCTTTTATAAAAGCAAGAACATTTTTCTGAGAAGTAGGTTTGAAACTGTGTAACAGATGGCATTCTTGTTCACTACACAGGGATTTTATAATCTTGGTAATCTCCTCAAAAGAAAGGTACTGAAATGTCCATTAAATTTAATCTATATAGGAAAATGATTGTTGCTTACTATTTTAGAACTCGTTACTATTCTGTTCAATATATTTAATTAAGACCACTTAAGTGGTATCACAAGCTCTTATTGCCACAAACCAATGGAGGAGAAATGGTTTGCTTAAGTGGAAAATGAGGATAATGGGATAATGTTCACTTGAACAGAGCTGAATCTTTTTTTTTCTAGTTTTTTTTTCTCTTTTTTTTTGAGTAAGCTACATATGTGCTAGCAAAGGCTAATCCTCAGCAAATGGCATGACACAGCTTGCATATGTATAACTAATTCTCATCCCCAGCAAAACAGCACCCTTTTGGGAGCCCTCCTCTATGCTATCTCCAGACCATAAAGCGGCTGTGGCCATGTCTGGCAGAGTGATGAGCTATTCCAGAATGCATGCTGTCAGTGAAACGGCACGGATATTCACAGCACATGCCTTGACCCTGCTTAGTTTACTATACTGGATGCAAGGCAGGAAATTTCTTAGCATAAAAAAATGGCCTGGGTCAGCAAATCGAGGATGGTGTGTACCAGACAAAGTGTGCGTTTTATGACTCTGTAAAAATCTGTCCAAATGTAACTAATTTTTAAATCCTAACAATCGCAGTTAGTTTGGCATCCCTGAGAGAAATGTTTCAGCCAGTCTTACAAGTTTCTGCTCATACCTCAGTTTCTCGCAACTTTTCTCCAGACCAGATTAATGTGCCATCACCACAGAATGACTCATTGTATTACTGTCAGGAATAGAGAGATGAAGCACAGTTTTCCCTGCAATAGGTTTGGGTCTGGAAGTTGGAAATGAGTGATGAGATCCCGTCTCCCATAAGAATCTCTGCTCTCAGTGAGATGTTTTCCTGTGCCTCTGCTGGTTTCTGCAAGGGAGATGGAGAAGAGATGAGAAGGAAGACTGAGATTGTATAAGGGGTGAAAGAAAGATATTGAGACTGTAAGAAAGTAGGAAAGAAGAAAGAGATTCAACAAAACCTGGGAGAAGTGCAGCTTATAGGAAGGAAGACTAGGTCTGGCTAAAATAAATAAGAAATTGAGGCTTTACTGCATGAAGAAGAGGAAAACAAAGAACAGCAGTAAGGATAGTTTTATATGGGAAGAGATGATCCAGTTTCTGGGACGGATGGACAGAAAGAAGACTCTTCCACCCAATGCTCAGAACAGAATCCATGGTTCCTTAGTATTATCACTGTCCTGCTGTAAAAAAATAAGTAGGAAATGCGCTGCCACAGTATCTGATTCTCTCCTAGTGCTGGTCCGTAGAGAGGACTAACATCTACTGCCGCAACCAGTTTTACCAAGATCTGTGACCTAAATCTAAAGATGAGGACTCTGCAGATGAGTCAGTTCAATGTGAATAGTATGCCACATTTTCTTTTTTTGTTCTTTTGTGTTTGTTGGATTTTTTTTTAATCTAGGAAGTTATATGAAACAGAAATTGAAAGACTTTAGAGCATTCTAAAGGTAGCAAAGTCAAGTACTTAAAAGTTAATAATTATAAAATAAGAGCTAGACCTGTACTGCTATTTCAAATGTGCCTGTGGAAGAGTCCAACAGGAACAGAGTGACTGGCATCCATACTATCAAACTCTCTTACTCTTTAAAAGAGAGTAGTTACAACCATACCATCGCTTATTAATTATAATAAAGCAATGATGATGTTAAATGTCTGATAAGAATATTTACGAAAATCCAGCCTTTCCAGCCCATGTACATTCTATGTTGGTTGGCATCAAGCGGGGATCAGCAGGCTGGCGAAGAAAAGAACTGTTCCTGTCTCCTTTTCTCCGTAGATTTGTAATTACATCATCTATTTTTGAATGTCAGTTTTCTTAGGAGAGAGGAGGACTGTGAGCTAATTTGTGTTCTTTGCATAGTATGTGTCATCGTGTGTAGTTCAGAAACTGATAGGTGTTAGACTACAACATTCCCATTTGCTTCAGTGCTAGTTTTCTGGGGTTTAGCGTGTTCTGTTACAGAAAAAATACTTAAATTGTTTCTTCTATATTTACATGCTTGAAGAGCTGACTTGTAAGAAATTGCTTTCACTCACTTAGTAAACAATTTCACTATCAGTTACTGTGGAACTACAAAAGTAATAGATCTTAGAGTTCAGAACAGTTTGAACATCAATATTAGAAATATTATTAATGTGTGAAGAAGCAGATCAATAAATAAAAATATCACATTTTTATATAGTACTTTAACAATTTACAAGACTGTAATGATACAACTGTATCTCAAGAAGTATCTTTTCATTAGAAGCATGTTCTAGTTCTTAGTTGATGTTGAATTATTTCTCCTTTTTTTCCCTCTATTGCCATGAATGTTAACCAGTTAAAAATATTTTCCTTGAATTTTAAATCCCTGTAATTATTAAAAATTCAGAGTACTTTCAAAGATGTTGGTAAGTGCTGAAATTAATCAACTTTTTATATCAAGTTGTGTTGACAGCTGCTGGTACTTTACTAATTTGCATTATTGGCTGACTTGGGTAGTTAGGTAGAGAGCAATATGTTGCTAAATCTTGGTTTGACTAAATATCTCTTTTTAATTGTCATGTTTAACTTCTGATTTCAACTGATTCTTGTGTTGCCTGATTTAATTTTTTTTTTAAATAATTTTAAATTGGATGTCTGGGATCACAGATTGTAAGAACATAATTTATGTACTGTAAGCGGTAAGTATCAGTCTTGACAGGTAACTAAAACAATTGTTTGAGTTTACGTATCCAAAATTATACAAAATTCTATAATTTGATATTTTGTTCAGAATTTTGTCCATCAAGTTACTTGTGAACTACCTTAAGAATTCAATGCCAGATTTTTTCAGTAAATTACTATAATAAGGACTGAATAGAAAGGTCTTATCTGCATCCAATGTAATGTGCATGTCTGTTCTGAATAAGGGAATCATTTAGCTGTCACTGAATAAAAGAACTAAAATCCTAGTGAACAAAAACCACCTCTGGTAGATTATAGTAAAAGTTCTGTAAATTTGCCAGCCATCTTTGCATTTCTCATCTTGGAGTGCCAGATAATACCTAGACTGCATTGTAAAGCTGTATTACATGCAAAGAATGACAACCCAAAGGGAAACTTTCCGCTTTCACCTGAAGAAAAGCCCTTTGATACCTAGAAGGATCAAATGATCAGAATAAGAGAGGATGTGGTATTCAGCTCTCAGCGTAATTTAGAATCCTGTAAAGACTATCATTTTATAATTTATAGATGGGAAACTTATTAGATCCTCCTTAGTCATCCCTGTGTGTTTAATTTTGTTTTGTCCTTTTTAGTGAGAAAGCCCTTTACACAGTAGACTAAATGCGCACTGTTCTTATGTTCCATAAAGACAGGATTTTTATTAAATTTTAAGGAGAAGAAGGGCGATTCTGCTAGCCTTTCCATAAGGACAAGATAGCTCTCAGCATTCCTTGCCTAAAATTGTCCCTTTCTTCCACCTGTCTCAAGACAGGTGCTGCAGAGCTCAAGATAATAATTTAAAGACCTGTCCAAATAAACGCAGGCAGTTAAACACTTCCTCTTAACAGTAGGGTTGGATTTAACTATGGTGTTACTCACTTATTCTTCCATCCATTTAGTTTTCTTTCATTGTTTTTATTTTGTAAATTCCATGTCAAAATACATTGATTAAGAAGAGTATTATTGTGGGATTTTTTAAGAGTCTATGATGTATTAGTTATCGTTCAGGAATACATTTGAGGTTGTAATTACAGAAAACAGGCTTATTAGCACTACCGAGAAAGATTTTTTTAAACAGTAGCATTTTCTGCATTCATATTTCATTCTTATTTCCCCTCATTCTTATTTCCGCTCATATATGAGAAAAAGGAATGAAAAAGGAATGGACAATCATTACCCTATGATTCATTCCAGTATTTGAAGGGACTGCTAAGTTGCAGAACTGTACAATTCTTATCAGCTAAAATAATAAATGTATGTGAATTGCTATGTTTAACTTTCAGGCCTCAATTTGTGGAGCAGGTATTCCTGAGTAAGGGAGTATCTTCACTGTGCTTCAGGCATCTCTTCCCAGCATGAGCAATGGTAGTTGCCTTTCCCTCTTACCCTGCAGGCTGTGTTGCACCATCCTTGCACCATCCTTCCTTCTTCTTCAGCAGAAATCTTAATTCTTTCCTTCTTGACTTGTTCATCGTTATGAGTAGAGGAGGGAAGAAAATGCACCAAGTCAGGGAGCGCAGGATGAAAGTTTCGGCAGTGGAACCGACTGCCTTTATGTGCTCACCACTATCAGCATTTGCATGACTTCTGAACCCATTGTATGTAACTGTCCTAGACTAGAAAATCTGAAAGCAATTTCAAGCTTGGGAGTTCACTGGAATTCACACTTTCAGTTGAGCTGTTGCTGGATCCTGAGCTAAGGAGCTTTTTAGGATCTGGGCTTGACTGTTATCCAGAATTTGACTCCTGTTGTCTCAATGGACTACACCAGGGTCTCTTGGGTTTCTTCCATCCTGAGCAAATACTTTAAGACAAGAATTCTTAATTTCAGTTTTCTAAAATTTGCTCCACTGATGACACCTAGCTTGACCTTCTTTGAGGTGGGTGAACTATAAGCAATATTTCCCTAAAATATTATTAAAAAGAATCATAGAGTAGCAGACAACTTGTGAAAGAGTATAGATCACTGAAAGCTGCACAGGCAGAGAATTCCTGACCGGGAGGTAATGCCAGTGTATAACGTGGTCTGTAGTTTGGAAGTGAACAAGTGTAGATCCCTGGTTTCCTCCTCCTCCATTTAAGAGGAAGTGGAAATTATATTAAGGAGTCCTGCAAGGCTTAACACATATTACTGTTACCACAGTCCCCACTGTAATGTTTCTACATGCTTAAATGTTACTGAGAGCTGGAATAATTTAATCTCATCCCAGCTCAATTTGCAAGATAATAGAAGCACCTTAAATTAAAATAGTCCCTTACTAGGAGGGGAGGAAGAAAGAGGAGAATGTCAGGGAAGTTCTGCATGTGTTATATTGGCTGATTCATTCATTTTTCTAATCTCTTAATTTCCTAGACAGGCAGCTACTGGGGTCAATGTTGAAAGAAACACGTTGCATCCCTGCAAAAAGGCAACTTTGGCAAGAATATCATCAAATATGGTACTTAAACTAAGCAGTGTCTTGGGATAGAGAACAAACTTTATTAGTATAGTCCCGACCTTGGGCAGCAGGGGGGAGGGAAGGGGAGAAGGAAAGAAAATTTTAGGAGAGTGAATGTCATGTTGAAGAAAATTTAAGTTGGTATACTAAAATGGAAATCACCATTTTCTCATTGGTATATATGTTAGTAACATTTAAGTAGAATGAAATTTTCTGCAGGTCCAGGAAATGTAGTATATTTTTATGCTGGAAGCAGAACTTCTCATTAAGCATGGAATTTTAGTCAAGTGAATAGGAGTAAAATATCCCTCTGTGACTGCAACAGAACCACATTTTAAACTCTGCTCCATACATAGCTGGCTAATTTATCTTTTTCCCTTCCTTTCTT
Source organism: Theristicus caerulescens (assembly GCA_020745775.1). NCBI lineage: Eukaryota > Metazoa > Chordata > Aves > Pelecaniformes > Threskiornithidae > Theristicus > Theristicus caerulescens. The sequence continues at coordinate 111,984,193 of CM036559.1, read as the reverse complement.
ACCAAATCTAGCTACTGCAGCTGGATTTCAGATCTGCAGGAGCCATATATCTAGAATTTTAACAAACATGGGAGAAAGCAGCCCATTTCTTGACTCTGAATGTAGTTATAGCACCAGTAATTCCAGCATTGTATGCAAGGCAGGGGAAACTGTATCAGAAGTAGTTGCACCTGCTGTTCAGCAAGTAACTTGGATTTAAGTTGACTAACAGTAGTGATAATTTATACCTAGTATTGGTATTTAGCAAACGTTATCCATTTGGCTGATAGGTAAAGGAAGGCAGCAGCATTTTGTGGAAAATTGCTGATTCAGTCAACTAGACCCAGGAGAGGGTGCCAGTCTGCAACCTTGAAATTGAGGGAACCACTAAAGGTACTGTGAGGCTAGAAAACTAGCAAAGAGGTTCTGAAGGCCAAGCTTAGACTGAGATAGGGGTAACAGAAGTCCAGGACCTCCATGGTTGCAATCTTTGAAATATTTTTACTGCCACATGCAAGACCATGTGGAAAGAACATGAGTAAGGAAAGGGGCTCAAATTCATTAGGAGCTGAGAATATTTTTGAACTAGAGGGAACCAATAATAGGAATGACATCTTCATTTTAACAGAAATGGAACCAGGCACCTGACACTTTTAAGATTAGAGCTTTTTAAACTTAAGGTTGAGGGAAAGCTGAATAGTGCAGAGGAGCACATTTGGAATGATATGAAGAGGGAAGACATAAAAAACATACATCCCCAGCTACAGGATTAAAAAGAACCTGGCAGTAGGATATGATGAACAAACAAAGTCTCACTTAAATTGGAGGTAGAAGACAGGGAAATAAAGGAAAGTTATACATGTTTCTATAGCCTCAAAATAAGATAGGAAAATTAAAATGCTTAGCTTTAAGGAAGCTAAGAAACTAAATGAACCTGAATAGTCATGTTGAAAACATAACAGAAGGAACACAGTCAGTGGGTAACACCAAGTTAAAAACATACGGGAAAGACAGAATAGGACATGCAAGTGGTGCCACGTGTTAACAGAAGTTTACTGTAAAGACAGATTGATAAAGCAATTGTATCTACAACTCAGCAGTTTTATCAACATGCTCATGGACTGAAATGTGCAATCAAAACAGAATAATAATATTATTATTAACAGTATAAATATGATTGATAATATTAAAGACTATATTGCCAATGACCTCACCAGGGTGATTACAATGACTGTGACTTGCTGTAGTGGGTCAGAAACACTATGAGAGGAAACTATTTTTTCTTTTACCTTTGTGGTATAAATGTCATAATTAGGTCCAACATTCAGACTACATTTTTAGATCCCATAAAAGACTGGGTTTGGGAGCAGTTTCTCAGGAAGGAGAGTCATTTCCCAACTTAATTCTGAGCAGTGCACAATGTCTCTTTCATGTTGTTGTCAAGGAGTGTATTGTAACATCAGCCATGTTGTTAGAGTAAATGCCTTTGATGGAGTAACGAGAGCTGAAGAATCTTAGTCATTGTTCTTAACTTAAAAGAGGGCACTATGTAAAAAGGAAGCAGCCTGTGAAAAGGAGACAAATATTTGCATGTGACTGTTTCAAAATATCATATCAGATGCTCAGGGTAAATATGTATTTAAAAGACATGGCTAAACCAGTGTAGCTAGAAAGCAGGACAAGAGAAGTTGTTAGAAGAGGAAGGTATTCATAAAAATGTGTTAGTTGTATCAAATAGGGTAAAAAGGATCAAATGCCAGCAGGCTAAATATAACAACACAGTAGAGGAGTCCAAGCAATATTTAAGAACTTGAAAAAAAACATAAATATTTTTTTCAAATTGCATGTAAGGCTGCCATAGAGACTGTAGACAATCAAAGTTTAGCAAGACTATTCAGAGACACTAAGGCTATTGAAGAAAATAAATTCCTGATAATGTATGGTTGCACCTTTTTTCCAACAAGTAACCAATTCTGATGTCAAAGTTAACCTTGCTTTGAGCAGGGAATAGGACTAGGTGATCTCCAGAGGTCCCTTCCAACTTTCATGTTTTGTGATTCTGTGATTCTGTTCTGGGAAAACTGTTACATGATAAATCAAAGGCTACCTCTCATCACCTCATGAACAATTGAACGCAGTAACACAGGTATACCATCGTTCCATAATAAACTCCTGTCTTCTGTCATACTGTAGAGGACAAAAAAACAGATTAAGCTGTCTCCTTCTACTTGGTCTGTTTGTACTAGTTGAAAGCCTTAACTAAGAATTTAAATGACTCATAATTTGAGTCATTTAGTTCATACCTAGCTTAATTATAAACATTTTGTTAAATGCACAATTAAAGAAAAAGAGGGATCTAGTGGAATGAATCTATTCTGGCTTCTGCTTCACATGTAAGGTATTTTTAAGTCCGGGGGGGAAGAGAGAGAGAGAGAGAGAGAAACCTCACGGACAGAAGAGCCTGTAATAATTTCTGTTCTGATATTGACTGTAATACATTATGTATCTTCTGTTCTCCTGGTGGACTTGCAGTCCTTTGTGTAAACACTTAAATGATCTCGACACCATTATTGGATCTTAGTCTTTCATTGTTAGGTGAAAACAGACTGCTCTTTTTTCTCTTCTGAAAGACTTATTTCTAAAATCTGTAATAGTCATGAGAGCTCCATGAAGTCTAGCCAGTAGCCTTATGGATGAGACACTCATATAGATCTGTGTGTCTCACCCACATCACTTCTACATCAGTTATTCAAAGTTTTTTGTGTTCTTAAGAAGATTCTTGTTGTCTACCAAAGACAGAGTAACACATATGTTGGAAATCTCAGGAAAGTAAATAATTGTGAGATTTACATTTTTTTTTCCACGTTACAGTACTTAAGGTCGCTCAAGGAAACTTGGCTGTAATGGTGACTGAATTTCAGAGAGAGAAGGTTCACATTTTTTTTTTTTAATTAAAGCATTTTAAGGCATTTTACATGAAAGACATGGGATTACTTATACCAGAAATGAGTTACTTCTTAAAATGTTAGTGAGACACGCAAAAATTAAAAATAATTTACAAAAAAAATCTGTCTAGTATTTTTGCTTGGCCTTTTGATTCTGAAGGAAGTATCATGAAAATGACTTTTTTCTGATCCGATTAGTGTTTGTAGAGTTTGTTACGAGGAAAAATAAATCAAGTTGAAAGATAGAAAACAAAGTTTTAAAAACATTTTTATTGTAAATGAGATTCAAAAGTACACAGATATTAGACAAATAATAATTTTTAATACAGCACTTCATCCTATGCTGTCAGTGACTACCGTTCAGCTATTGCAGTGGTACTTAAAATTTGCAAAGCTGTTAATTGTGACCGTGTCATAGTTATTATGTAAATTTGCACTGCGGGGTATGCAAACAGTTAACTAGGCCATATGATTTTCTTTGTTGGTTTCCACAAATTACACTGCAGGGATCCAGCTCTTTTTAGCTGATGACACTAGTTTCCAATTCAAACTATAATATACTGTATAATACACAAATCTCAGCAAAGCAAGGTTGGGTAAGATTAAATACAATATGTTGGAATGAGGGAGGGTTGAAAGGAATTACAAAATTTTCATCTAGTCATGAGAGTTTGAATTTTCTCTGCCTTTCTGATTTTGTCTTGAAAGCTTTTCCATATGGATTCCAAAAGTTTCCCTTCTTTTCTAATTTTTTCTTTGAACAACAGGTTTGCTTCACCTGTTTTTCCTCTGTCAGGACAATACTCCAGCAGCACCTATTTCCTGGTGGTTAATCAGTGGACTGCTTCTGTCCTTCACAAAGACAAAAGTGTGCGGGCCTGAATGCCACCAAAGTCTTAATGTACTTCTGATGTTCATACTATATAATAATATCCATCTAGCCCAATGCATTATATAAAAACAACATTAATGAACATAATGTTCCATGAAGATACTGTATGCAAATTGTAAAAGTAGTTCTCACTTGCCTGAGTTGACAGATTGTTTTATTTCAGTTTACAGTTTGTTTATAATGGCACAAGAATTTAGTTTAAATGATTAAAATCGTCTTTCTACTGAACTGTTCTAGTTTAGCACTATCACCTCTTTCATCCCCACACATACTGTGAATTTTCTTGCATATGAATGAACATACTTCATGTAAAGAGAGTAGAAGCACTGGTGACTGAAGTTCCCTTTCAAAAGAACATGTGTAGTATGACCATCAGCAGTGCAAATTTCTTCATGAAACCTCACCAATTCTTCTTAGCTCTGATTTGAAAAGGTTCTCGAGTGCTACGCTTTTCGTCTCTTTGCTGAAAATCCCAACACAGCTGGAAACAGTCCAAAACTATAAAATGCTAATAATTATATAATTATTAATGGAATTATAGTTGGTTATTAGTATTAACCAACTAAGTAGTTTTACATTTAAATTATGCTTTCTAATAGTTTAATATTATTATTATTATTATTATTATTATTATTATTATTTGCTTTATGACAACATGACAAAGTACTCGAGTAATACAGTTCTGAACAGTGCATTAAGGAGAATTTTATTTACGTTCAAGAAAATAACACAGCCATTTATGAACAAAAACAATGAGAACATTTCTACAATTGAAATACACTGAGATTGCGTATTTTAATTGAAATAGTATTCTGTCTTCAGTAATTCTTACAGATAAATAATTCCTAAAAGTAATAACGATTAACAAGCTTCTACTCAGGCTTGCTTTCCCAAGCAGGCTTACTGATAAGTTTGCAAATTCCTTCTTCAAAACACAGCTGCCTTTTAATTCAATATTCCAGAGCTATCAGAATAGCTTTTTGAACTTGATGCCCAAGCTAACCTAAATACAACAGTAACATTATTGATGGACAGTTTTTCAATATCTAGGTATTAATATAAAAATCTCCTGGACCTCTGAATCATGCAAATCACAGAGGCCAGTCTCCAAGTCTTGCATGGAAAAAGGTGGAATAAATCCAAGGAAATGTTCTGTCATAGCTACATATTTTTAGAGGGCAGCTTTAGTAACACAATGTAAAGAGCATACAGCTCTTTTATCAGCAGTTCAGATGTGTATTCCTATAGGCATGAATTTCATGCATTACGTGCAACACTTACAAGTAATGTCTGAACACATGAGAAAATCTGACATGGTCAAAATACGTGCAATGTACAAGTAATTTACAAGTTATGTCTATCATCTAAAATTATGACAAATCTTTTGGCAGCTAATTAGCATTCAGTATCTGTTTTAAATCAGCAAATGAGCAAGAAGTAATTGGATAAAAATGGATCCCAGTAAAACAGATTATGACAATTGGAAAATACTTTCAAATAGCAAACTAGCATGATAGAGCTTGATCCCATGAATTATGGCCAGGTATACAAAAATCCATAAGGAGTATGCAAGTAGTTGACCTTAGTTCTATTTGACTTCTGATTGTGTGGGCCCTTGAGTAGGAAAACCAAGAAATTTCACTTCCAATTAAGTAGATTTTTTTATTATGGTCCTGCTGACATGATCCAAATAATACATGTTTTCATGGCCCATTTGAATAATGACAGAATTTTCATTCTGAAACTAAATTGCCATTTTATCTGTACTATAGGTTGCCAGGACTGTTCTTTCTGTAGTTCGTCACTGTGTCCTGCCTCCTTGTGAAAAAATATAAAGATAACAGTTACCAAAGTCATTGCTCATTGTGCAGACTTCTTGCTACTCCAACTAACTTGTGTACACCCAGGTGTCTAAGTAACCAGTTCCTTCTTGGTGTCTGTTTAGTATGCTCCTATGCAACCAACTTATCATCTTGTGGTTATTCCATTTACAAATCACATTTTTCATCATAGTACTAAATATCTGTTGTTTTCCTTCTAAGAGTCTCCCTTGAATCTTGGCAGAATTCACCAGACAACTATGAGATCTGCCTGTCTAAGGCTTTCCTTTCAGCCCAGCTTCCTGAAAAAGCCCAAATCTATAAAAGAATTTCTCTCTGACTTTTCCAGACAGGTCTGAGATTATTCTCCTATGTGATTTCAACTCGTGAACATATAAGCCAGTAATACGGGAAGTTGATTCTTCCAGAATAAACAGTCCAACAGTATCAATTCTTAAAGGATTTCCTCTGTAATTACTTGGTACTGGGCCACTAATTCTCTTAAAAATCATAAAATATTATATTAAGTAGAAAAATTTAATCCTTTTCAAAGCAATCAGTTGTCTAGGCCAGCATTACCCATTTGCTAGGACCAAAGCAATTTTTTGGCAGTATTAATAATGCTCAGGAACAACAGAACTGTCTTCTGTCAGGAAAAAGTAATTTGTGCAGGGAACAATGCTGTGCCGGGAGATGTCCCCTGTGGAATTTCTGAACGACTGAAAACAATCACAGAACTCACACGTTTTTTGGTGAAATGCATAATGGATTTTGACCTCACCTCATTAAACAGTAGTAGATAATACATTATGTATAAAACCCTCAACTCACACAATAAACATTTTCCAAGGTAAAAATGGGACAGAGGAGAACAGGAATCAAAAGAATCCTATCTTCTTGTTAAATTACATGCTTCTGGAAATCATTCTGGTTGGAATTAATTTGACCAAATGCTTATGTCTAAAACATGTAGGTATGTACATACAAAAAAGTCATCCCAGGCTCTCTTTATTTCTCTTTTTATGGAGAGGAGTTAAACACATCTAAGGTGAAGTTCATTGGATGTCTAAAATATACATCTGAAATAAGTCGGATAATTCCCAGCAGGGGTAGGTTTATCTCCGTTGACCATAAAAGGAGTCCAGGTTGACTGGCTCAGATATTGAAGGCTAAATTGTTGGTGTCTAACATTGTGAGATGAATCCCAACCTCAGAGACCACTGTGATGAGGCTGACATAAAAACTTGAAGATCTGAGAATTAATTTACTCTTTATCAAATGGTGTTTCTACTGCAAAATTTACCCTGAAGATGTAGCGAACAGCAACAGAAGGAACAGGCAAAGCTTAGATGCCACAGCTAGAGATTTGTTGTTGAAGGCTCAGCCAACTTCATGAGACTGACTGTGCAGTTTCTGAAGAATGGTCCATTTTCTCACAGCCCTATTGAGATAACCTTTTAAGTATTCTTAGAAGTGGATTTTATTTATCTCCTCAAAAAAAAAAGGCAGTCTGTCTTGTGAAGGGGGCTTCTGGTACTACAGAAATTTCTGTAGCTATCCTCTATCTTGTTTCTTGTTACACAGACACTTAACAGGTATACGTAATGAAGGAAACAGTAACAAACTCGGAGGATACCCTATGTTAGGGTATTAGATAGTCGTGCTATACCTGAGCAAGAACTGCACAGGTTATTTCTCAAAGTATATCTGTTGGTGTCACTAGATAACAGTTACTGCATCCTATCCTGTAAGTTACAGTGTTCAGGAGAAATCTGTGTGGAAGTAAGGGTAAAGGTTTTTCTAAGCATCTTATGGAACCCATTGTATGTATAAATGTCCCAATTTGTCTTCCTTGGCAGAGCATGGTAAAGTAGGTTTAAGACAAAGGGCAACTTCTGTGTGAGTGACATGGTTTGTTATACAATGGTTAATGGGAAAACGGCAAAAAAATAGTAGCAACTCATATATAAACAGTATCCTATAATCAGTACTAGGTGCTTGAGTAATACACAGAACTGAAAAATATAATCTGATAGTTTTAAACAAATGTAGTTCATGTGGTGAATATTAAGTAACATCTTGTAAATCTACAATGTTTTGCAGTAATGTTAAGCCAAGTTATTATAGAATCTATGATTCTCCACTAATAAATCATTATACTATTTTCAGTATTTTCAGCAGATGAAAAGATTTATATGCATACTATCATGACCAACTGAGACTGATAGCAGCAAAAAATTAATTAGAATATTGTCCCATAATGGCTGTAGCACAGTTACATTATGAACTGCCGATGATCAAGTCTCATTTTTTAATATAAATAAACAAGAAATTAAAAGATTTTTGAATGAAAGTGCAGAAATAAGATTAATACTGCATATATGTGAAGAGAGAATTCATGAACTTCTGTTCAATTGTAAATTTATATTGCGTTCTCTGTCATGTAGTTTGGTAGGAAGCCACAGGAACAAAAGATGACATCTTTCTAAAGATGAGGGTTAGAGCTGAGAGAGACAAGCTTGTTGCAGACACAGGATGGCTCTGCAGGAGATGTGAAAAGAGCTTCTTTAACCACTTAGAGTAATTCAGCAGCTGGGCAAAGATGTAATTTAATCGCATTTTGAAAGTTGTGTGAGCAGAGCACAGTGATCTCATTCCCAGGAGTAAATTCCGAATTGAGAGGGGACCTTGTGTGAAACCTGTCTGAAGGGACTCTCATTTGGGAACATTATACTGTAGGAAAGGATGGAAGATGCCTGTGGATATACCTGGCTCATGGGAAGTGCTTGAACTTACAATACCTATTTTCTTTTTGACATCCGTGGTTGTGGGGTTTTTTTTCCTTTTATATTGGTGAAAAAGAGACAGATGTAGCCCACTGTTGTTCTAGATAAGCAGCTTCAGCTGCTGAGATTTTATTCTCCTGGCTGAAATTGTAAGCTTTAATGAATGGTTTGAATTGGTGGTGATCTCTGTGCTGTAAAGGTGGAAGTTAGTGAATATCCTCATGTTTTAAGGAAGTGCAATCTGGTAAGATTTCTTTAAATTCAAAGCATACTTCTTTAAGAACTATAATATAAAGTGAAGGAAGTTGTTTAAACCCAGTGAGTAATGTTTTTATTGCTAATATATCTTTAAAAATGAATATCTGATAAATTGAGAAATCATTATTTCCTTTCGTTATTAAGAACCATTTCATTTCTTTATATACAGATTCTGAAGCTTAACATATTTTGGCATTCCAGTGATACACAGTTAAGTTTTGCAACACAAAGAATGCATTTTATTACTGAATTGAGGAAAGAATATGTAGAAGTGTTTTTAAACCTGTGCTTACAAGGTACTGTTACCACTTGTAACTATTTTTACAGTAAAATAATATTGTTCTGTGAGCCACAGATTATGATATGATCCTATGAAATATTTTGTGATGGGAGAATTAGAATATTATGAAAAATGGGAGGAAAGTGTTGCCATTCTATATTGGATAAAATAAATTTAAGCCTCCTGAAAATGGCAATTCATGCCGTTCATATATTAAAACATCACATCGTGTGTACCAAAAAGTAAGATGTAAGTGTAATTTGACATGATGGGACATGATGAAAATGCTTTCCAGGTAAAACTTCGTAAGAGTTTCTAGTTTCTACTAACTTGCTATTGCAATTAGATCTTCGTATTTTCCTTGGGGTTTTATATAAATATTTTTAATTTAACTCAAATAACTAAGCAGTCCCTTTTTTTCTCTTTACATAGCAGATGGTACGTGAACAATACACTACAACAACACCAGGCACTAGCCTAGAGAGGCCGAAGAATGAATATGTCTACAAAATTGGAATTTATGGCTGGAGAAAGCGTTGCCTCTACCTGTTTGTTCTCCTCCTGCTTATCATCCTGGTTGTGAATTTTTCTCTGACAATTTGGATTCTTAAAGTGATGTGGTTTTCCCCAGTAAGTGTCCTCTTTAATTTTCCATTCTTTTCATATTCTCTTCTCTTCCCTGCCTCACTACTTATTTTGCATGTACATCAGCTTCTCTGTATGTAATAGATGGTTCTTTTCTCTTCCTTCTCAACTGTAATTTGTACTTTGGTTGAAAGTATATAAGAAATACCTATCTTTGAACATGCTTCCTGATCTGTAATTTCTGTATTGGTAATAATCTTTAAAATGTTGAGGTTGTTGATAGCTTGTGTTGAGGCGAATTCTAACCATTCTAAGATAATATATTTTACTGGTGTCTCATAGTCTCTGTTTAGTTTATATTCTATAAATATGTTTGCTGTAATTTTATCTCATACAGAATTCCTTAGTGTTAAAATATTGCTGACAGTTGCTGTTTTTTCTTAGCTTCCTTCTCCTATTTATCAGCATCTAAACTTTAACAATTTGTTTGCCCAATTAATTACAGCTCAGAGGTAATTATTACTACTCCATGCTTGAGGCTAAGCAATTATATTATTCAGGAATAAATTTAATATCTTTCCACTGTCATATATTTTAATATTTATAATGTAATTTTGCACGTAGTAGATTAGAGGGTAACTTTCAGAAGTCTGCAAGATGTAGCTTTAGTCAGAATGCAATAAAATGCATCAGCGAATATTGAAGCTAAGCTAATTTGTTCCTAACATGCAGTCATGACACACAGATGATTTGAATAGGCTTGTTACAAGAAAAACAATAATAGTAATTCCTACAACTCTGCCCCTGCTACTGAAGAAAGTGTTATTATTAAAGTTCCCATTATGTATCGTTATTACGCCTCTGTCACTGAATGAAGACCATTTTATCTTCATGGAAGCATTTCTATACTCTACTTTCTCTTACTATAAAGAAAGTAGGTTAATTTTAAGTCCTACTTACTAATATAGTTCCTAGTGCTTGAATTCCCGTCAAGTTTCTTCCCCCACATAAATTCTTTTCAGCACTGTTACTGTCATACAGATTACAATGCAGAACATCTTAGATCACATATAATTTTTCTGTTAAGCAGTTCACATGGAAGATGTGCACTTAGTGACTGCATATCATGAATCACAGAGAACCTGAATAACTTAAAATTGTTTTCTGTGTGGCTCAGGTTTATATTTTTAAGGAGTTTTAAAAATTATTTTCTCTTGGTTTGGTTTCTTTGTATGAAACTGGGTATTTCTTCTCTAATATCAGTCAGGGCTAAAAAAAATTGCATCAGAAACTCCACTTCTAGGAACTCCTGTCTCCTGCTAGTTATCTGTGAGGAAGGCACCAAATGCCCCGATCTGCTGAGGGACAGTGTCCTTCTGCCTTGCCAACAAGAACAGTTGAATAACAGCTCCAGTAGTGCAGGCTTGCATTCTGTCACAGAGTGGACTATGAATGCCATGGTTACAAGGGTTTTCCTAATTCTCTGTTAAAGAATTTGTATTCCTGACACACCCGGTTAAATAGTGGCTTAACTGTAATGCCTTCATTCATTTGGGATAATTTTAAGGAAATATCTATATTTCAGCTAAATATCAGCTGTAAGAACATTTGTGCAAAGTACACGTGCATGTCACAATCCTCATCAAAAGTATGTGTGAGGTCGTTAAGAACAGAGAACTTTTTTTGCTGGGTATTCTTTTAATAGAGTATATCTGTCAAGACAAGAAGTAACTCTGAAGATACCAGAAATATCATCCAGAGAAGTGCTGCTAGTCTCTAAGAAAAGTCTAAGAAAGAGTATAGGTGTTAACTGCATGTTCAAAGTCTGGAAGTATAATTGAAGCATCACAGACCTTTCCTGTGTCTGAGGAAATACTGTTTGTAAAGAATGAGTGTAACAGTCATAGAAATTACCAACACTATCATCAAACCCTTTTCCTGATGGAATTAAGCATTTATGCCTCCAAGTTTTTGGTTATTGTTTGAAAAAGAGAGATAACAATATATTCTCAGAAATAGATTTTTATGATTCTTGAGTTCCAAGCTTGACAAGTATTTGCTAGTTAGGAAATCAGTTGATTCATATATATCCTACTTATCCAATTAAACATACCCATTGTTGGGAAGAGTTTAAAAGTAATTGTGAAATATTATCCTATGCAGTCATCAGTTATTTGGCAAATATTAGTCTGTCAGCTGTGATAATACTTTTTATATTTATTAATTATGTGTTCTAGGTATATTATGTAGAGATTACACTACTTATTATGTTTAATATTAATAATATATATTGTATTTTTAGCTAATACTTTAAAAGTGTGCGGTCCTAGTTTTAAAAAAATACATTAAAATGTTATCCCTGTTAACAATATTAGATTATAAATAGCTAATAAAATATTAACAACAAAATAAAATATTAACAACAAAATATTAACAACTGTTTCTCTGTAAAATAACCTTCTTACTAAGGTTGATAAACATATTTAGGAAAAACATGATAAACATTTAAAAAGGTATTTTTATAGTACAGATCTGAAGAGAGTTTATGCTCAAAGAAAAATTATAACATGATTGTAGTATGTAGTTTTATTAGGAGAACAGTTTTGCAGTATAGTGCATAGGGCTGTTGGTGCTTTAGTGAGTGATTGGCATAGTTCTATAGCACAGCCCTTTTGTGAGCCCACTCAAAGCTGACAAAATTGTTATTTAGACATCAAAGTTTCTTTTATAGGATAAAAATTGGTTTTTTTTCTGTAAAGCATCCTTAAATCTTTCATTAAATAATACCTTGCAGTATACAAAAATCACGTGCTATGTCTATTCATAGATCCAGATTAAAATAATAATGAAATTATGAACAGAGCTTCGACAAGCTCTGGCATACAATTAGTCCATGCACACATCTGTCTCAACCCAAAAAAACAAACAGTGTGATAAATACTAGCAAACAAGCTAAGCTGATAAAGGAGAACGTGAACCAGACATAGATATGCTGCAAGATTAATAGATTTAAACCTCCTTGTAGAAATTTGGAAGGATGGTGACAGACGGAGACTTTTCTAAACTCCATTGTTTAAGAGTCCTCAGCATTAAATGCACGTGACTAAATTGAACAGAATTTCATTTCATTTCATTTCATTTCATTTCATTTCATTTCATTTCATTTCATTTCATAAAATCTAGACTAAAAGGGAACAACTCGAACAGAGAATATATTCCTTTTCTCATACTGCCTCAATTACATAACATATTAACATCCCCAGGTTGTGCAGATAGATTCACAGGTATCGGATATGTCTCATTCTTTTTTTCTTTTTCTCTCCTGGCATTTGGGGGGACAGGGTCTCAAGTTTTTTTGGGGAGTGAGAGAAGAAAGCTGTGGATTCATTCTATTCAGCTGTTTTAGAGAAGACAGAATCAAATAATTATGCCTTGAGCTTGGTGAGTAAGGTGAACTAGAGTAATTTAAAAACTAGAATTAGTTTTGCATGAAAATTAGAAAGTTTGAAAAAACTGGAGGTTGGGTTTTTTCCCCTGGACATAACATATCAAAATTTTGCATGAAATGGAAATTCCAGATTTTGTTTTTAACATATTAAGGCTTTCTGAGAACTAAAGGGAACTGCTAGTCCTAAGAGTTTAGAAACTAAGAATCTTAAGGGATTTATGGCTGCAACAGGGTGAGGATGTCAGAAGCCCTGTGAACAATTCTGAAGGGTCCAATAGGTCTGAAAGAGGTCTTTAATGTGCCTGATATCTGCTGAAAGGACAAACATGGCAGGATGGAAGCAGTGAAGGTTTCTAGAGGGTGTCAGGGATAACTTCTGGATAGGTGTCCTGGTTTTAGCTGGGATGGAGTTGGTTTTCTTCCTGGTAGCCGGTATGGGGCTGTGTTTTGGGTTTAGGTTGAGAACAATGTCGATGATACACTGACGTTTTGGTTCTTGTTAAGTAGTGCTAAGTACTTGCTAAGTGGTGCTCACACTGGTCAAGGACTTTTCAGCTTCCCATGCTCTGCCAGGGGCACGGGAGGCTGGGAGGGGGCACAGCCGGGGCAGCTGACTCAGACTGGGTGGGGGCTATTCCATACCACGTGACATCATGCTCAGTATATAAGCAGGGGACTTGGCCGGGGAGGGGTTCGGTCGCTGCTTGGGGGACGTGCTGGGCATCAGTCGGCGGGTGGTGAGCAATTGTACAGTGTACCGCTTGCTTTGTATTACTACTGTTCTATTTTTTTATTTTACTTTAGTTATTAAACTGTTTTTATCTCAACCCACGAGTTTTTCCCCTTTTGCCCTTCCGATCCTCTCCCCCATCCCACCGGTGGGGGGGTGAGCAAGCGGCTGCGTGGTGCTTAGCTGCTGGCTGGGGTTAAACCATGACAATAGGACAACTAAGGGTGATACACAGCTGGATCTGCTACTCATGTGATCCCATGGGAGCCGGATCTGAAGGGTAAACTTACTCAGGAAAGCTTGCTGGTGTTTAAGGACAGTATCCTCCAAATGCAGGAATGATCTGTCCTGATACTTGGGAAGATAAGTAGCCTGGCTTAGCGAGACAGGTTACTTGTGACGGAGCTCCAATGCAAAAAGCAGAAGAGTTGGAAGCAAGGACAGGCTACAAAGCAGAAACTTAGAAACATTGTCTGGGCCAGGAAATGTGTCAGGCTTCCTGTGTCAGGAAAGCCAAAGCTCAGCTTTAGTTAAGACTTAAAAGGGACAAAGGGCAACAAGATGGGCTGCATCCATAGATGCAGAGAGAACTGTCTGATTCTCTTGCAAAGTCACCCTCTGCCATGTTTGGAAGGTTATGGAGACTGGGGAGATCCTCGATGTCTGGGCCAGTGTTGCACTTGTCTTCAAAAAAAGAGGCCGAAGGGACAGTCTGGTGAATTATGGGCTGCTCAGCCTCAATTCAGTCCCTGGAAAATGATGGAGCAAGTCCTCTTGGAAGACATTTCAAGGCCCATGAGGGAGAATAAGGTAATGGGGAACAATCAGCATGGATTTACCAAGGGTAAATGATGCCTGACCAACATGATTACCTTCTATGATAAAATGTTTGGAATTATAGACAATGGGAGGGCACAAGATGTCATTTACCTTGACTTTAGCAAGGCTTTTGACACTCTCCCACAATATTCTTGTACTCTAGTTAGGGTACAAGAAGGGTGGACAACCAGGTAAGTAAAAAAAACCAAACTGGCTGGATGGTCAGGCTCCAAAGGTCATTACTAAAGTGTTATACTCTACATGGAGGCCATTAATAAGTGTTGTTGCAGGGGTGTCTCCTGGGGTCCTTTTTAACAACTTTATCAATGACTTAGATGAGGTGGCAGAAAGCTTGCTCAATAAGCTTGCAGATGGTACCAGTTTGGGGGTACCATTCAATACTTTCAAGGCTCAGGCTGACATTCAGAGGAGCCTAGGCAGGCTGGAGGAATGGTCCAATCTTATGAAATTCAAGAAAGACAAATGCAAAGTCCTGCTCCTAGAAGGTAAGAGCCCCTGGCACCAGCACAGGCTGATTCTGCCTGGCTGGGGGCAGCTCTGTGGAGAAGGCTCTGTGGGTTGGCGGGCAGCAAGCTGAGCATGAGCCAACAGTGACCCTGGCAGCAATGAAGGCCAAGAACTTTCTGGGCTGTGTGAACAGGGGCAGAGGCAGAGACCATGGGAAATGATTTTCTCCCTTTACACAGCACTCATTAGAGCACACATATAATGCAGCCTCCAGTTTTGAGCCTCCCAACAGAAGAGAGATGTTGACAAACTTTAGTATCATTTTTGGTTTTAAGAAGTTTTGTCTTGTGGTTAGCCATCTGATGTTGCCAAGACAGAGTATCTTTTTTTCTATAAATAATATTACACTAGTGATTTCCTCTGAAAAACTCTATTAATCTTTCTTATGCTTCTGACAAAGAGAAGATAAATGCTTCACAGGAAAAAATATATTCCTCTTTTACCTTGTTGTCTTAATTGATTAAAATGACTGCATAATTTTCAAATGGTCCACTGACTCTTAGCTTATAACATTTTAATTTCAAGGCCATCAGTTATACTAGACTAAACACTATCATATGAGATGAAAATTCATCCCTCTGGACACTATCAGATCCTAAAATATTTAACTAGAAAAATCCTGAATATATTGAATGCAAGAATACTCCTTACTCTCATTGTTCTTTTCCAAATCCTTATTGTGGTATGGACTATAAAACTGGGCATTTCTCAGTCTTTCTGATTGAAACTGTTTTGATTTATATGGAAAAACTGAAATTTTATTGGGCAGAGGTAACACATGCTTTAGCTGTCAGATGATTACGACACTCACCTTGGAGACAGAAGCTTCTTGGAGCTTCTGCTCCAATTAATATTTAATAAATTTATATGAAGTAGAACAAACTAGAAAAAGAGAGAGTAAAAGATTCTCGACATCAAATGTACTATAATCTGTTGGTTAGAGCATGGATCTCTGGGAGAAGATATGAAATCAGATTTTCCCAGGGACAGGAGGAATTTTAATCTGAAAGTGCAACAACCCAGTTGAGTCCTGCAACCACTTGTTCTTAAGTAAAAGGACATCAGTACCTCTTCACAGGGTCCCTCTTTATCCTTGTAGACTTTATTCGTAAGATGGTCACTTATGAGATTTTGATTGCATTCATATCCAATGGTGATCGGATAATTTAACTGCAAGAGTATTAGTATGCCTAGATCTCTTGGACAAGTGAGCAGGACTTTTGAGGATCTATATTTTGGAATTTGATTCTTAAATTGTTTAAGTATCTCCCATATTAATCGCCCAACATATAAATTCCCATATTGACATGACTCTAGAAGGCTGCATGACTGACAAACAATTTGGAAAAGTTGGACAGTGTTGAGCTAATCTGTAGAACAATGTTTTATACAACACTGAGCATCTGAAAGCTTTATAGAGATTAGCTACTCAGTAGGAGGCATTAACAAGAGGTATTTGGCTTCTCAGTTTGTTACGTAACTGATATGATTTCACAACTCTCATCTTTTGCTTGCATTGCTGCCTCAGTGATTTCTGAAGGTGTCCTGGTTTCAGCTGGGATAGAGTTAATTTTCTTCCTAGTAGCTGGTATAGTGCTGTGTTTTGGATTTAGTATGAGAATAATGTTGATAACACACTGATGCTTTAGTTGTTGCTGAGTAGCGCTTACACTAACTCAAGGACTTTTCAGCTCCCCATGCTCTGTCAGGTGCACCAGAAGCTGGGAGGGGGCACAGCCAGGACAACTGGCCCAGACTGGCCCCAGGGCTATCCCATACCATATGCCGTCATGCTCAGTATATAAACTGGGGGGAGTTGGCCGGGGGGGCAGCGACTGCTGCTCAGGGATGAGCTGGGCATCGGTCAGCGGTGGTGAGCAATTGCATTGTGCATCACTTGTTTTGTATATTCTTTTATCATTATTATTATTTTCTCTTGCTTTGCTGTCCTATTAAACTGTCTTTATCTCAGCCCACGGGTTTTACTTTTTTGTTCCCCGATTCTCCCCCCCATCCCAGCAGGGGGCGGGGGGCAGGGAGGGGAGTGAGCGGCTGTGTGGTACTTAGTTGCCAAATGGGGTTAAACCACGACAGAGGGGTTTTTTTCTTTTTGCATTTTTAGCTTTCCATTATCTTTATATTCCTTAGAGAAAACTAAGTTCATGAGACTGATCTCGCATTTTCTCCTGACTATAACAATTTCTAGCTCTCCTACCCTGCTATCACATAGAGAATTAGTACTCACGTCCTCAGAACATCACCCATAATACTGACCATTGTGTTGACACTGTAATCAGTGAAGACTTGGACCAAAATTTTTAGGTCACTATTGAATTTCGTGGATTGTCATGCTAGTACTCTAAAACTCAGGTGTGAAAAATGCACCTGATCAGATGATTACCATTTCTGATGCACTGGCAAATCTTGTTCAGAAACCCCACATTAAGTCAGTTATGATATCACTTAGGTTATGCTACATTATCGTAACACCAGGAATAATCATGTGCCAAAGATTATTCCTAACTTTTTTTAGCCTCTGATGGAGAAACGCATGTTTCCATGGGTTTTAGTGGATGCCACAGTTATCATGGTCTCCTGGAATAAGAAAAGTCAAGGCAATTGTGCTGTATTTCATGTTGATAGGGACAGACAGTCATGAAACAGGAGTGTTCCCCAGGATGACTAGTAGCCTTTCTCCAGTGTGGAGTTTGGCATGTAGCACAGGCTTTTCTCTGACAAAAATTTTAAGCACAGTGTGATAATGAATATAGACAAATAGTGTAATAATGAGTATGAACAAAGCATTAAAAGTTATTTTTAAATTATTTTTCAAAGTATTCTATAAAGCAATATCAATTTATTTATATTTAATTGTATAGGAAAATGTTGAAAATCTAACTATATATAATCTTATTATATATATACATTAGTTGGCTGATAAAGATACTGGTCTAGATCTATAAATATTGTATGTATTTTGAAAGAAATTAACTGATTATATAATCAAATACTTGTGTAAACAACTATTTAAGCACTTGACAAATTCAGGCACCAAAGATGAAGGGAATTACTTCAGGAAATATGAAAAATACAAAACTAGGAATGTGATTAATTAAGAAAGCTATATTTTAACAGAAAATCAAGTAACACTTTCTGACAGTGAGACTTACTAGGCTGTGTAATAACATGCCTTATTAAATTGGAGATGCCCAATCATTTGGAACATTTAAAACCAGACTAGACAGCAATAAAAATGTATGGTAAAGACCATGCATGCACAGCAAGAGTTCTCCTGCACTGCAAAGACATACACTAATAAACTTGTACGGGCTTTCCATGCATTTTGTGATTAACAGTGTATGCTCCATGGAATTAGTTGCCATTTTGACAATGTTACATTTTTTAATACTCAAATGAAATAAAATATTTATTTAATTATTCGGAAATTCTCATCATAATTTTCACTAAAATATTTTCATGTCAGAACACCAATATTCCATAGTTTCTACTCTGAATAATCCTGAACAGCTGTATTTTGCTATTTTTCCATTAAGTTAAATATAATTTGCCTCCAACCAGGCCACAGTCATTCCCACTGTCTCTATCAGACAGTGAATATTTAAATATTTTATGCAAAGAGTAATAGTTGAAAAGAAAGATATTAAGATAGTTACTGCAGAAAAGCTGTTATCAAAGAAAATAAGACTTCTCAGTAGTGTGACATATATATATAACATATTTTCTTAAAGCATTTGATTAATCTGAATTATATTGTGAATCAAATCATGTGTATGCAAAGGAGTGTGGAAGAACACTTGTTGAAAAAAAAATCTAAGTTCACTGTTGGGATAATTTATAATATTGATAAAGAGTTTTAAAATATCTGAGTACAGTGAGATTATAGTGTACATGAAAGTTTAAGAACTGTGGACAGATGAGCTCATAAGGTCTTGACTGCAGCTCTTGATTCTTCTTTGCTAGTTTTAAGTTGTATGGGGTAATTTAAATGAAGCTGCTCTTGGCAAACCCTCTGCCAAAGAAAAACCTATTACCTTCTGATCTCATAGTCTGATGTACCACCTTCTTTTCTGAGCCTAGACACAATCAGTAATGTTCAACGGCACATTTTCCTGGTTTTTTGGCATGTATTTTTGCTCCCAGGAGCAAGCAGAGCTGTTCTAATGTAGGAAATAGAAAATAGGAATGATAGAGCTGGTGAAATTTACAATTTGGGTAGCTCAAGTGTGACCTAAAAAAGGTCTCTGTCCATGAAACTTTTAGTCTATTTTTTCTGGTGCTATCAGCTGACTTCATAGAAGAGGTTAAATCTCCCTAAGGACTTTTTATATATCTTTAGATCATCATTTACTCAACAATACTATTACAGAGATTCACATACTCAGTGAAAATTTACTGTAACATTTCTTTGAATAACATAGGTTGACACAGAATGGTGGAGGTTGAGGACACTGATGGAAACAAGTAGCATTTCCAAAATGTGGAACCCAGGGACTGATCCAGTGCCTGGATCCAAGTGCACACCCTGATTGCACCTTGCCTGCATGTGAGCTTCACCCATGATTTCAGGTGCCCAAGTGCTTACAGGAGTGATGCCTGCAGGCCCTCTCCTGCTCAAAATCCACTTTCCCAAAGGGGTGCTGACATGGGTGATGGAGGACACACTATGGCGTGCACTCACTCTGCAATTTAGTACCCAGAGTCAAGCCAGCCTACCGAAATAACCACGAGATGGAGAAAATTAACAACTTGGGTTTAATTCTTAATTCTGTACTCCATATACCCATAATTGCATATACATTCATGTATGAAATCCAGCCATCTGATCAGAAACATTCACTGTGCAGAGTTCCTCAACTGTTGTTTTTCCATGTGGGACTCTTAGGACATGTCGGTTTTGAGACTGACACTAAAATGACCTGAGCCTGCCAAGCTCTGGTACAAATCGGTGAGACGGAAAAGTAACTACTGTTCTCAAATGATCGCTCCCTAAGACATACATTTGTTTAAATTGTTTGTATGTCATGTTCCAGTTCATGTGTTGTCTGTCATGTTAGTACTTGCAGCTAATAAGTACCTTCTGTGTGTTTCTGCAATGTCTGGCACAACAAGGCCTCCATCCAGTTTGGGACCTGTGAGCACAACAATAGGAAAGGACAATAAATATAATGTAACAAGCCGTTTCACATTAAACAGATACAAGATTTGATAAGATTAATCCAAACTTAAAAGTCCATTCTCCTAAAATGTAGAGATCTGGCTGCCAGATAATTTCAGGAGTATTAATATTGAATTATACCTTTGGAGTTCTGCTGTTTTACTGATTCTCTCTCTTACCCCACACAGAAACTGTTTCCATACAGGTTTATGTAGAAGACAGAGTCAGAATTGGATGTATCGTTCTTCAGAAGAATCATACAATAGCCTATGGCTAAGCTGTACACCAATTTTGTTTCCCTTAGTGTGAACTAACAAGAAATCCAATGGTTTCTGTGATTCTTTGCAGGTCTTTGAAGACTTTCAGATATGTAATAAAGATCTTACTAGTAGCCTTACTACTGTTTTTACAAATCCCTGTGCCTGTAAATTCTAGAAGCACATGATCACTCCTACGATTTCTTCCATTCTTTTTTATCTAGCATATGTTTTCCCATTGCTAGTCCTTCAGTTTAAGAAACCTACCTGCCCTGTCCACAGAAGTAAATGTAAAGTCCTTATATTCTTGGTTCTTCAAAGGCCTTCCACAGTTCTGTATCAGATCTTCACACCTTTACTTCCTTAATGACCCAAAACCCCCATCACCTGTCGTGTCTATTCATTTTTTGCTCTAATAGTTGTCCTACTTCCTTTTTAGTGAGCGTCCAGGTGACATCTCTGTATATATTCTGTGTACATCTTACAATGGTCTCACGTATTTTAAAGTATTTCTTTTTTGGCTTTTAAAATGTCTTCCAGTTAAAAGCCTTGTCTGTGCCTTCATGTCTGCTCAGACAAAATGATTATGAGAATTCATGTTTCTCCATACTTAAATTGCCTATTACATAGCTGTACTAACTACTTACTAAACTTTTCCAAATACACATTTCTGTATACATAAAGTTGTGGGGAAGATGTAACTGAATGAAGTGTAGTAAGAATTAAATAATATAGAATGAAAATGTAATTGAATTAAAAACTCCTTATTACCTCTGCTGGGAAAGACATGAATTGCCCTAAAACTTTCTCCTGACTTTTTATGTTAAAAAAATTATTTCATGAGTGCAAGAGAGTTTTGTTTTGTTTTTCAAAATTTTCTTTTTTCATCTTTAACCAAATAAAAAAATTGAAAATATATTATCAGTCCTAGCTATGAAGTAGGGCATGGATTGGAAATTGTCAAAAATTCTACATGTGATCCAACAGGAACTGCAAAAAGCCCTCACCATGTCCAACTTCATATTTCATTTCTTTGTCATTGCTGTTATTTTTTTAGGTATATTGTATAATTAATTTATACAAATACATGCTAAGCTACCATTTTATTGATGCATAGCATATATTGATGCTATTATATTACAGATTATATTATTGTCAGTGCTAAAGTAGAGCGTGCTGTGATGCACGATGGGGAAAATGGAAAAGATTTGTTTTCCATTTTGCTTGATAAAAGTTACAAAAATGCACTTATCAATAATGTCATTAGAGAAGCATCATAGTAGGTGATTATATTTTTATGTGTAAAATCTCTGTGGTCACTATAAATTTTTGTACCATGAATAAAAAAATGGTCATGATGGCATTTAGCAAAGGTAACCAGAACTCTGCTCTTAAACTTTATTTAATCAGTAATACTAAGATGAGGGGAAGGCTGGGTAATTCAAAATGAGGTTGGGTTGTTATTGCAGATGATCTGCTTTTAATTGCAATATACTGCAGTGGTTGCTATTTAATATGATAATACATTTTAAAATAAATTTGCATGATAGCTGCAAGACAAAGCATAAGGTAAAATATTTAATTCATTCCTTTCACACAGAGCTGTAAACTTCCTCAGCAGCGCTTTGTGAGGGGTGCAACATCTCTTTGTCCTTTTTTCATCTCACATTTTTGTCATCTTGACTATTTAGACAGCAAATTCTGTCAGGGTGGAGATGCTTGTCACTGTGTGCTTACACAAGGCGTAGAGCACTGAGACCATAAGATGAAATGTCCCCTAGTACAAATGACAGGATTTACAATATTGAATCAATACATAATCTGTGTAATCATATACACCATGCAAATATCCCTGATTCCTCAGAGGAATTGAAGAAATTAATATCATGCACTGTTGTTCTGAAGAAAATCCTTTTGACAACCTTTACAAATCAAAGAAAAAGATTTTATTCCATTTCTTTAGCTAACTTGCATAATTACAAATGCTAATATAATAAAATGAATTAGCCAACTTATAAAAACTCAATTCCTGAATAAATATATGTAGCAGTGGGAGTAGCAGTCTGTTTTTCTAATGTTGAGTAAATCAACCACAGGAGATGTAATGCCAGATGTAATGGCATTTTTATTAGCCAAGTAGTGTCCAGCTTTGACATGTCTGTGCAGTACACAACCAGAGCCAGAATTTGCTCCTTGCTGAACAAGGAAATGAAACTGGAACTGAACCTCTTTTGAGAAGCTATTTTTTCCTCTTGAGTAATACCTGTTGTAATTAATACCTCTCTTTACTTAAGAAAATCTGTTATTCTGTATATCAGGACAAAGAGGACCTGAAAATATCTTGAAAGTATACATCTTAAATATTAATCCTGTTTTATGAAAGAAATCTTATCAAAACTAAGTAAATGTCAATGGTACGATGAATTTGCGTCTTTCGTAGCCATTTCCTTACAAAACTGTTGAGTTCAAGGTGGCCATCTGCTTTTCTAGATCATGGAATATTATCTGCCCACTTTCTAGCCATATCTGCAAAGGGTGTTTTAGTCTGTATCCAGCCCTAAAGCCAGGTGAGACTAACTTCTATACCAGGAGTGCTTGCTGTTGCTAAGGGCTCTCATTTGACCAATGTCTTTGACAGAAGAGACTCCACTGTCATCTAAGAAGAGGAGTCGGATAACCTTCTTTGAGCCCTGGAAATAGAGTCCTTGCAACAGAAAATGAGATGAGGCATCAGTAATGTTATTATACCAAGCACGTACTTAGCTCCAAAATAGGTATTGTAAGTCAAACAGAGAGTTTCATCAGATTCATTACCAATCCTGTTTTGCTGATTGCTCTTTAACAATCTCTACCCACAGCCCTATTATCTCAACAAAACAGTACTCTCTTGTTTGCAAAGCAAGTTCTCTAAATAGTAATTGCTGCAAGAAGTACTACAGTGAAAGCTGGATCTATAAAGCCATTAATTGAACTAGCTTTAGGGCACAACAAATGATGTCTTGGTCTGAACTTGCCAAGGTCTTTCCCTGGGCTGGCCTAAAAGTAGGATGTAAGTGTCCTATAAGTAAGAAATGGTGTTATCTGAATGGAAATGCTGCATCCTCCCTACTCTGAAGTTAATATCATTATCAGTTCCAATCAGCAACTACAGTATGTGTGGACTTGTAATATTTGGAAAATTCAAATATTCAGAGAGCAGGTATTACAAATCAAACATGCTATTAACTCCTGAGACAGGAGCTACTTTGATTTGAATTGAGTGCATGTTAAAGCTAATGTTTGGATCAACTTAGATTTTATTGTTGTAACCATCCTAACATGGATACACCTATCTTTCCAGTTATTTGATTTCTCCCCAAAAGAGGAAAATACACGTCTACCTGTGCAGCTATTAGCTGATACATAGACCGGAAGTTTAATCTATATTGTTTAGAGGAGTCTGAGGACTGCAATTGAGTCTAATGCTGAGAAGGTGCAGAAACAGTGATGATATGATAAGAAGAGTGGTTGGCCTGATATAGTGAGCCCCATGTGTATCAATTTCTATGTTGGAAGGAAAATGCAATTTACAGTTATTGATTGAATTTAGGTGACTAGAAATACTCATCATAAACTGAATGAATGTTCCTCATGCCTCATCCTCGTTTTTAAGGGCCAAATGCCTACAGCAGCAGACCTCTACATTATTATATTGGCTTGGGACATAAATCTCAAATATATCATCTGATGCTTTTTTGACTACGTAAGACATAGCACAAGGCTCAGCTACCTGAGAGCAAGTCACTGAGTGCAAGAGCCCTAGAGCTACAGCTACTTGCTTCCACTCCTAGTAGTCCCACAGCAATGTGCCATGTGCAGCTGCTTCCATGTGACTTTCTTGGTCATGAGCCAGAGCAGCAGGTTTCACTATGACAACAGACGAAAGAGGGAAAGTTCTTGCATCCTGTTTTAACAAGACAGGCCTTTAGCACTAGCCATGCCAATGCTGTCAAACTGGCTTTATCCAGTCATGTCTATATTTTCCTCAACACAGATATTCATAGCCAGAAGAAAGCAGTCATGCCACCAGACCATCAGTATGACTTTTGGAGCATTTTGGTCCTGATGAAGGACTCAGTCCTTCTACGGTCCTCTGAAAGAAACTTAAAGGCCTTTCCACAGCTTGTGGACATACTGCACTTCTCTACTGGCTTTGTGGGGAATGGAACTGCTTTCCATTATTTCAGAGGAAAAATATTTTACATTTGTTGTGTCTGGAGTCTAAGAGAGTGATAACCCATCCACAATGCTCCTCCCATCCAGATGCTCCATAGAATGATGAATCTTAACTAGGATTCTAGTAGTGGTGGCTACTCATTTCAGGCGGTTTAGAGTATCCCTATGTAGACAATTTGCTGAATAGCTGTCAAATAGCCTTTAGACCATGATTTCTGAATTAAACAGCCTTTTGTTGAATTTTTATGAGACTTGAACCCACTCAGAGCTTGAATTTCTTGTAGAAGGCCTTGGCTCTGTTTCTACAAGCACTTACCTCCTCAAGAGCGTTTTCAGCTGATAACAAATGCTTCTACTGCAGTTGAAGACATCCTGTTACTCCAGTTAGAATCTGCCTAGCAGTTTTGAAAGTAAAACTGGTCACACCTTTGTGAACACTAATGCTAAATCACATCTTTGGTGCATAAGGGTTTGGCAGCTGCCAGGAGTTCCCATGCCAGTCAACTCCTTGCAGCAATAGCAAAATCTGGTCAGTGTCTACAGAGATACCATTTCATCCTCCTCTCCTATACAGCTCAGTCCCTGTCTTGCTGAGGGCTTTGACAAATTAGAAAACATGAGCCTCAGGGTCATATGTACAACAATGATGTGTTACAGCTCACAGCCAGCACACTCACGCAGTGACAGTCACCAACATCAGGGTAACAGGAATCCAGACTTGCCATACATCCGCTATGTTTAATGAAGCACTTATTTTTTTCCTAATCAATAGCTTATTGTATAACTGCCTCAGAGTCCGTGTCTAACTGAAATTTGGACCCTTTCCTCAAGTCAATAGAAATGTTTTTTATTCAATGATTTGAATAGGAACAGAATCAAATCCTTGAAACTGAAAGCATCAAAGTTATTCATCACTGAGGAAGTCAAAATACTCAATAAATAATAATTGGCTTGTCCTAAATGGTAATGTAAGAAGCAGAGTGGTTGTTGAGAGAACATTATGTGTAACATTATACTCCTCCTTTTTATGGAACGTATCATTGGATCTCAGTGCATTAGGGTGGTTGTTTATCCTCAATCCCTCTCTTTTACGTTCCATGTAACTTCAATTTGCCAATTATAAAAGGGGGATAATAGAATTTCCCCATCTCACAGTACTGCATAACTCAGTACTCTTACAATCTTGAGATGCTCAAATATTGTGGTACTAGGGAAATAATAACTGTTTACAGTCATAATGGTAATAGAAGTGAGGAACATTATATGAAATCCACATTTTTGTTGGTCTCATGCATGTTACAGAGTTTATCTGTTCGTCATCACACATAGTCATTTATGCAGGTAACCCAATTCTAAATTTCCATGTTTTTGCACTTCCAGAGTGGTCAATGAGAATGCATAATGAGACTCTTATTCAAATATGTGAGAATGTGAGCTTTGTGTCAGTGCTTAAATGAAATATCTGATGAAGAAAATATTACATACTTGAGGACATACTTATGCAAAGTAATCCTGAGTGATATGACTGGATTTACTGAAGAATAAGAACTTATAGATGAGTTAAAGTGCTAAGTTTTGTCACATGGCATATTATTCTTGATGTCAAAGACATTCCTTTGTCTATATAGCATTTTTAGAATAATCATTGCTGAAAAATCTGAATCCATTAGAAAGACTGTGCTGAGTAAATTGCATAATCTTCTTTTTCAACATCAATTATAGGTATTTTTTGTCTCTACTAAAAATTTTTTCCTGGCAAAGCCAAAGGCAGGATAGAGATTGCCACCCAGGAGTTTGTTAATTTTCCCTGGTCTGCTTCAGAGCAAGAATTAATTGCTACTTCTTCCTCCGCCTTCTTAAATTTCAATGTCATTTTTATACCTACTCTGTAATATACTGTTTATTTAGTTCCTTATATTCCAGGAAAAATATGCAAACTGTGTTTAAACCTGATGGTTAATACAATGTACTTTCACCTGATGAGAAAAGGCATGAGATCAGAACAATAATGAGATCCTAAATTTAGTTAATTAAATGAGAGCCATTTGTTAGTGGTATTTCTTTAGAAAGTCCTGATATTTCATGTCATAATTTTCAAAAGTGTTTGTCTTAAAACCTATGTGTTTTTATGGTGTTGAAGTGATCTCTGTTTTGTGTTACAAGTTAGAAAAAACTGTCCGTAGTCTTCACTAGAAAAACATATTTCTAAATCACTCAGCACTGCCTAGAAATTGTGATTATGAAAGCCATAGGGGGCTCATCATAGGTATTATTTTAGTTTTGCCTCATGAGATACATCAGTATATACTAGGTACTTTTTAAAAGCTTTACAATGGTCTAGAGTTTAGAAATTGTATCTACTTCCACTGAGAAAAGTCAGTACATTATGTATTTCAAAGTAGTAAAATATTTGACACTGAATAACAGATTCCATAAATAGCTATTCTGAAAGCCTCTTTCCTGAAATAAATCCTTGCTGAGGAGGAATCACAGTTGTACTCTCCAGTGGAGTGAACTGCTGACATGAATGTTTCTTACCTTATGGAATTTAAGCAAAGCTCATTTCTCTCTTTGTCTCTCTTCATGCCTGTTAAAAGAAAATAGCTACTGTTTTTCATTGAAGGCTGGTTAGACATGTTATTTAGCATTATTCAGAGAGAGAGGGAGAGAGAGAGATAAAATATATATAATCTCATTGGCAAGAACATACCATATTTGAAAATAATTATAGTCTTTTAAAGTTACAACTTTTTTCAGTAGTAGGCATAATTCGTTAGATGAAGAGGTTATTGATGTGGCATAATTCATTAGATGAACAGCTTATTGATGTATCATCAGTGGCCTGTCATGTATTTCATGACAGAACAACGTGCAGAACAACTTGAAAAATATTTGGAGTGGAAATATTTTTTTTATTTATTGTTTATTATTTAGCCCTCCCACCTACTCCTTGTAGTTTGAAGCAGTTGACTTGAAATATTTTCGTGTGTGGCTGAGCTGTAAGACTGCAAATTTTTTGCCAAGTTTTCTCTAAATTTTTATGGCAGAGGGAGGGGTGAATCCTTTACAAATTAGCTAAATACCTGTGAAATACCTTGCAGCTGAAGCCTGCAAGTCCTCAGATGTACTTACTGAAGTAATTCCTCACTCATTTTTCACACTATCAATTCTATGATAATGATGAAAGAAAATAAAAACAATGACATAAGATATGGGCTGGGCTAAAAACCTGGAGGGAGTGACTAAGAGTAAGGAAGGTACAAAAACTGACAAGCAGGTGATAGAGAGGAAGGAAGATGATAGTGTGAGAGATAGAGCCTTGACCTACAATTAGAGGAGAAAAAAATGAAACCAAGGAATGAAAAAATGAATTAAAAAGAAAGAAGTAATTACTGAAAATAGAAGCAAATAAAATCAAACCATTCTGTGATCCCTATTTGTCTCTTTAATAGGCTTAGAAGTATTATATTCCTAGTAAAATACATTATTGATAGAATAAACCTTGAGATGTTAACATAAGGTTTGTTTTATGTGAGTACTCATGTGTAGAAGTTTATTGTTCATGACATTTTTAGAAGGCAAGTACAAAGAGTCTTTCAGCACAGCTAATACAAATGCACTTCTTTTTAAGTTAATAACTGTAATATTATATTTTTCCCTCAAAAAAAAAAACATCCCAACTTCAATGACTTTTTTTGAAAGCTACAATTTCTTGAAGAAAAATACTCCTGGAAGAAATGAGGAATTCTCAAAATTTTAGGTGCATTAGTATGGGTATCTTTATCAATGGACTGGAGGCAGGCAGCTCTGGAAATTTCCACTTTATGAAAAGAACAAAAAATAAATATAGCAACAATAATAAAATGTTTATCATTCTTGCATCTTCTCCTCAGACTGGAATGGGACACCTGCGTGTTACGAAAGAAGGCCTTCGTCTGGAAGGGGAATCGGAATTCTTATTCCCTCTTTATGCCAAAGAAATCCATTCTCGAGTGGTAAGCAGATAATCTTTCAGTAATGCTAAAATAAAATTAATGCACTTATGAACAGTTGAATTTAGGCAAAGTCTAGGCACCTATCAGGGAAATATATATGTGTGTGTGTGTATGTATATGTGTATACACACATATTTTTGCATACTTTACACACATGATCATTAGGTCAATATTCTGATACTATGGCAGAATTAACATTTTTCTCTTATAGCTCAAAAAGGAATTATAATAGTCATTGTGTATAAGCAATGCTAAAATTTTAAGAGCTTGTAGAAAGTTGTTTGTTATTTTTACTGAGATTATTTTTTAATGCAGGCTTCTCTGTGAAACTGCTTGGTTTGTTTATTCATCCACTATGGAATAGTTTAAATATCTCTAAAATTAATGGATCTTATTGGAAAAGTTACAGTTTCTCTAATAAGTTCAGGTTTTGTCACTTCTAGGACAATGATATTAAATGTATGATATCTTCACATATGCATATAAAATCTACAAGACTAAATGGGAAGATTTAGGATTGAATCTTACTTACGTAGACAGAAAATTTTATTATTTTTATTGAGGTAAAAAAGGAGTAATATACTTGGTCAAAGAAAATATTTATCAAGCAGATTGACTTTAAAATGTCACTGAGAATGGGTATGGTATAAAAGATTTTTATTGAAGTACTGGCTTTAGAGGAAGAAAGAGAGAATCTGAATTGTTTTTTAATTATCCAGGTGAACTCTGAAACTTATTCAGGTGAATTTTTTGTAGAACGGTATCTGTTTCTGGCCAACAAAATGAATATTTTTCAGAACTGTTGCCTGTAATCTAAACTCTCACAAAATAAAGCCGTGTTTTATGACCAGTGTCATCAACCAATGGGACATTTCATTGAATAAAGTACTATTCAATGAGAGTAAAATCTGAATATGGCTCTTTCATTACTTCAAACATGTAATCATCCTCACCAAGTCATTAGAAGAAATAGCCAGCTGTGAAACTTTTCTGAAACTAGGGAAAAAGTTACTGTTTGTATCACTATAGCAAGAGAAAATGTAAATAAATTTATCAGAAAACACAGTTGATGATATAAGATTTAGGATGAGGTTGTTAAAATGCTCGATTACTAAAATTTAAGCAATGCCAACATAGTTTACATCTATTCAGCCTTTCTTTTTCTCTCTTTCTGCAACAAGTATTTCCAGCAGCAGGAACAGCTCTTACTTAGTGAATTTCTGGTGCTAAATCTGTATTTCCATTTTGTTTCTTACACTGTATTCTTTTCTGCCTCATAGTCAGTGCAAAAGCTATTTATGTCCTTAAATGAATTTCCTTTGAGATTGTTTATCCAATAAGACATGTAACTTTTTAAGACCAGCATAGCTAATACTTAAGAACTCCCTCTGCCCCAAAAAATTATTATGCAATGTTAAGCTACCATTCGTGCTCTTTTAATATTCCTTCCAGCTCTTAATACATATAAGAAGAAAGAGGTGTGGCAGCATCTAATATAAGCTTAGCTGTCTAATGACCCATCGTGATCATTAGTAGCATGCATTAATTAGAGCCTTCAGGCTACTGCATATCTCTGCCCCCTATGAACTGATAATTCATTAGAGGTTTTTTGTTTATTTGTTTGCTTGCTTTTTAAAATATTTGAACTCTCTAGAGGCGTAATTGCCTGTAGCTTGATCTCCTGAGTGCCATCTATATATTTATTCTCATAAAGTTGCTTATTTGTTATGATTTCTTTTTCTAAGTTTGTCTGTTAGAGAATTGGGCCACTCGCAGCTATCATAGCAGCTTTCTCCCTTGCCTTAATAGTTTTCTCCTTGCAGTCTCCTAACAGCTTTTCACACCTAATGAGGTCTCCAAAGTGCTAAGAAAATATGTAGCAGAAAATCTACTTGCTGTGCATCATCTCTGGAGCCTGTTAAAAGTTTATGCCTTCATTATAAGCCCAACACAGAGTTGTGGGCAACACTGTTGCATCTTAACTAATACATATTCATGGCAAGATAAAAGATGAGCATTTATAAATATGTTACTAGATTTTAATGAGTCAACAACACGTATGGAAGCTGCAAGTCTAGAATACAGTTTATTCACACTTAAATTTGATATTACGAATTACTAACTTATTTTTTAAATCAACCAGTGGCAGTCAAATAAGTCTAATAAAGATGCCCAGATTTGTGGGTCATTTAGCACATGTACTTAAATGTAATAAATTTACCTGATCTTTGTTGACCTTCCTTTTTCACTTCATACTAACTTGTTACCGTTAATGTTCATTCTAACATACTGTTTACTTTTTTCCTAATACTTTTCATTATTTGTGTTAATTCTGTTAGCTTTCACTTTTTCCTGATATAATTTACAAAATGAGATTCGTTTATTTTGCTCACTGTAGACTTCTTTTGAGATGATAGGCTATCTTCCTATTTGTAAGATATCCTTTTTTTAAAAAAAAGTACAAGTTGGACTCCAAACTGTGTATTGCTTCTACCACTGTTACTAGATAAGAGTTTGTAGTAAAATGTGTTCAAAATTCTCAAGTTATCTCGTACTCTAAGCATTAAATTACGATGGGAACATGACTTGGGAGTGATTTTCAGGGGTTAGTACTTCAAGGTGCTGCACAGTCTCTCTGAGTCCATAAAAAGTACCAGAAACCATATATGTGAAAGAGACCGATCTTTAACAATATTCCAGTGGTTAGAAACTCAAATATTTATCTAGGAATGAGTATCCCCTCTGAGGTTACAAGCTGACAGCTTGCTAATACCCTGTTCATATCACATATTCCTTGATACTTTGGCAAGTGAGATCTGCTTAGGCACTCTTGCCAGTTACGAAGTTCCTGTCCTTTAGCTACAAAGTACGCTTTAGAATGAAAACACCTGTACTGCAAAAAACTTCCTCCGTTCTTTTTAAATCTACTGGTATGGCTACAATTTGCTGATCCAAATGAGTGTGATCAGACTTTTTGCCCCCAGATAATTTTCTGATACTTAAAATCAAGTAAAGACAGTGGCCAATATGATCTCCCTGAAGATCAGCTGCGTTTAAAGACAATTCAGGTGGTGAATTGAAGAAAAACACAAGAAAAACCCACTCAATGCCCTCCTCACAAAGTTTTAGGACACTTCCAAATGACCCCTGCCAGGTCTCTTGCCATGAACCTATTTCATTACTGTCCATGTATCTAGTCTGATGGAGCACAGCGGGCAGCTAGGTCTTTCAAAACAGTTACTCATCTGCTCTTCAAGACAAGGAGAAGTTTGGGGAGGCTCCAACAGGCCTAAGTACAGAGAGTTTGAGTGGAAGGTAATGGAGTAATGGAGTTCAACAACCACAATACCAAGCCATGAATTAACACAAGAGGATGTTTTGGTTTTGGTGAAGTAATTCCACTCTGGCTGTGGTCTAAGAGTGACATGAAATTTTGAATTGCCTACCATAGCTAGTCTGGATTGTGGTGAGGTTGGCAGGGATGAACGAAGATACCAATTAATTACCCCTGCTCAGCATGCCCTGGCTTCCATAAGTGGCACAGAATGATGGGTAGGCATGAGGCTCTGATAGCTCTGCAAATGTCCCAGCTGTGATGCAACCTGTGAGAGGAGTTAAGTCGAATATGAGTGCCATTGCTTTGTGACCTTCAGATGTGATTTTGTATACAAAATGGACACCACATGGGGAACAGCACAGGGTGTTTTAGGCTCAAATCATGGTGCAGGATGTGGACAAGCAGGTGATGCTGTTCAGTCTGCTGATATACTGCTGTCATCCTTCTGAGTGGCGGACAAGGAGACTATTTAATTTAGACTGACACTCTTATCTGTACTGTCATCTATTAAAAGTCAGCTTTGAGCTAGTCAACGTGCCACTTTTTCCATCACCCACTGTCTGAGTTTCCTTGCCAGGAGAGTCAGTGCTGGGTGCCAAAATCAAACCAAAACATACAGGCTGCATGGACCATTGAGGAAGCAGAATGCACATGCATGTTTCTCACCAAGTTAATATGACAGTATAAATTCACAAAGTGGGGTACTCACACTTCAATTAAATGGCTATCTTCTAGGAGTCTCAATTATGTATTGAAATGTGGTAAATCTAGTACTTAAGCATTTTTTTCCAAAAGACAAAATGTTAGCAACCATGTTCATTGGGCCAGTAACGCAGATTTTGTTCACCTGAAGTATCCTCTATCATTTTTTTCTTATTTTAAATCTGATATAGTTGAAGTAATCAAAAATATCTGCCCAAATGATTTGATGACATTTGTGGATGGTTTTGTAGCTGCAAAGCTCTTTCAGTGACTGAGTTAATATAAACACTAGACTAAATTTTGAAAATAGTTAACAATTCTAATTATATTGCTGAATCTACTTTTTTTTTGCTCCATACTTCAGGACTCATCACTGCTTCTCCAGTCTACTCACAATGTGACTGTGAATGCTCGCAATTCAAATGGAGAAGTCACAGGCAGATTAAATGTGGGTAAGTCTAAGTGATTTTTCGTTGTTCACTGTTTTGGAAACATTGTAAAGAATATTTGCAAGGAGCCTAGGGATATAAAGCACTATACACATGATTATTTTTTACTGTTATGGCCATATTTGAATAGTCCAGCTGCCACTCAATAAGTACCAACAGTATATTTTCAATTTCTCAGTTAAGCATTAATTCTGTAAATATTTGAAGCACTTTATTGCAGAGTTATGCAAGAAAGGTCACTGCAGAAGTTACTCTTTTTCTTGTGTAAATATCTATTGATAATTGCAAATCATTTTCTAAGAAAATGCAACAGGAGAACATCCTGGAGAGGTCTGTATGTCTCTCTCCATTTCCTAGTATTCCAGAGACTAATACATTTAAGCAGATGTCCTAAAAAAAAAGCCAGTTCACAACTTGGGAATGTATATGTTTTACTGTATTTGGTAGCAGTAAGATACATTGGTTTACTGAGTGAAATCAATAGATCTAGACAGATATAGGTGATAGATCTTGGCAGCAAAAATAAGCAGACCTTACTCTTTAAATCATATTTTTGAGGCAAGAATGGCAATTGTGTCAGATGCAACAGAATTTTTCTTAGTTTTGTTAACATTTTTCAACCTTTATTTGACTTTGTAGAAAAATGTAACAATTTATTAACTTCTTTCTTCTAAGATCCTCATGCAGCAAAGCATAAATTCCTACTTATTTAACTGTAAGACTAACCTGATATGCTTAAGTAGTTTACTAGTTTGGGACCCAGATGAGCACTGATGAGCAACTCTTCCATGCTGATGAAACTGTGTAACTTCTGTGACAATTCCTGTTTGAAGAATTGTCATATCAATTCATTGAACATTTTGCAGGCTTCACTGTTTTCAAACAAACTTCAAATAAAAAATACAATGTATAACTTATAAAGGAGCCTGCTATTCCCTTAAAAATGTATAATTATACAATTAATCACGATTTAGCCTTTAAATGTTCTCAAATCTCTTTTTTTTTTAATTCAAGCTATTTATAAAGATCTGAATTATTCCTCTTAAAAAATGCCCCTACATATTTATCAAAACGTGACAGTAGCATTCATATCTCATTTTGATAATAATTAAGGGTATGAAATGTACAGTACTTCTAGTACAGTAATTAACTATAGTGACCACATGACCAAAACCAAACACATCACATGGTCAAAATTTCTGTGACATGGCATATATGCTGTTGATTCTGTCTGCTCCGTACTGTTCGTGGATGCCCATCATGGGACCAGATGTGTATCTGCACTGTGGTCATGTGCCCATCCGGCCTGATGAGAAGAAGTTTTCAGGAGGTCCTTTGGGAAGGATAGACTGCAGAGCAGATCATTGACCACCACACTAATTTGTCCGACCTGATCCCTGCCAAAGTCTGAGAAACTTACAGGTAAAATTATGTCAGACAGTAGCCCAAAGACCTGATGAATTGTTTGACAGGCTGCGTCCAGCCTGCATGACCTAGAACTGCTAATAGGAAAAGTGTGCTATAAAGGTGTTCATGAATATTTGGTCCTGTATTGAGTTTAGGCACTTGTCAGGTGAGTGACCCCATCATTAATAGGTGCTTTTGCATGAAAGTGAAAAAAGAGGCTGATTTCTGCTGAACTCAATGCTGTCATCATATTTTAATGTATTCATGATGCACTTAGGGGACTGTGTCCCTATGGAAATAAGGCATCTCCATGTTTCAAGCTGGAAACATGACATACCTTTGGCAGGTGGAAAGTTCATTGCTTCTCAGACGATGTTTCTGCATGAACAATTAAGAAACTTTGTTGGGGAAAAAATGTCAGCACTGAAGTGCTTGTTTGGACTTTGGCACCTGTAATGTAACTGAGGTCCATAAACGAGCAGTCCGAGATATTCACCTATAGTGTATCTTTCCTGTTAGCAAAGAGAGCTTCAGTGCTGAAAGCAGTGTAAAGGATATATTTTACTGAAAGGAAAGATATTTTAGTTGTTGTGCCAGCCAATGGGTATATATCTTACCTTAGGAAAATGAAGCCTGGCAGAAAAACCCAACAAATCTCAGACCATCTTTTATTTTCTTTTTTTCCCCTTCCCAGTCACCACTTAGTCTTCTTTCAAGAGTGTTAACAAAGAGCAGTACAGAAAGTGAGATGCAATGTGCTGCCTTAAATAAATAGAAAGTTAAAAATATCTGCTCTGTAAGGCTAGAGACATCTAGATTGAAGAAAACTTGTAAACTGAAGACCCAGTAGACAGAGAAGGGTCAATACAAACCCATGTTGTAGAATATGGACTGTGATGTTCAGGGGGGAGAGTTCTGCTGGATGGAAACTGTCTTGTCAGTAGTGACTCATTTACAGCATGTACCATCCATTTTTAGTATATTCTCTTCTTATTGGTAGTTTAATTCTGTTTCTCTGCTTTTTGTCACCTGGCTCTTCTGGCACTATTCCCAGTAAT
Organism: Theristicus caerulescens; assembly: GCA_020745775.1. Lineage (NCBI taxonomy): Eukaryota > Metazoa > Chordata > Aves > Pelecaniformes > Threskiornithidae > Theristicus > Theristicus caerulescens. The sequence goes on along the minus strand of CM036559.1, from coordinate 111,948,527 downwards.
GTGCAGTTCAGTGTTATTGTACCTTATGATCTCACAGCTCTTTAACCTTTTCCTAAGGGAAAGCCCAATACTTGGTGTTGTCCAGACGAAAAGTTGTCTGTCTGTATCTGGCTTAGGCAATACATGAGGAAACCAGTAGAAAAGAGCAAAGTTTAGACTGGGAGACCTGCATCTCAAGTCTTTTAAAAGTGGCCAGTGTATAAAAGCAATTCAAATTCAACACTGAAGCAGGGAAGTTCTGACAACACTTTGCTTGCTCTTTTCAGATCTACTACAAGAAATACTTAGGTAAGAGGGTGAAATAATGATTTGAGCCTGGGAAAATCAAAGCTACATCAAAAGGAAATGCTAAAGTGCATTTGCATATTATTTGAAATATTTGATGTTTAAGTAATCTCTTTTTGACTGTCAATTCTATTTATTGAATTCATTAATAATTGGTCGTAAGTGCTGTCTGGTGTAGTTGGCACCATCGTAAATACTAGCATGAAATATTACTAATATTAAATCATGCTAATTTTAGACTGATAGAAAAGCGTTGAAAGAGCAGTAAAAACTTAATACTGTAAAGAACTCTGTAAATAACTAAAGATATGGTCAAACAACAGTGACTGGATAAGTGACAGTCTGTTAAAATAAATGACCATCTATACGTAGCTTGATATTTTTAGCCATTGTCCTTAGCCAGTCATAAAATGCATGCATGTAAGATGATGTTCCCTTATAAGAAGTGTGAAAAATAGGTGTGTGGCTGATTTACTTCATATGCACAAGCCTTTGCCAAAGAATTAATGCCTTCCATAGTTGCCAGCATGCTGGAACTATGTCTTAATACTCTATTCATCTTATAAATATGAGTAGTTGCCATTGTGAAGGAGCTGTATAGGTAAGTTTGGGATTGTTCCAAAGATGACAATGTAATATAGTATCACTGATAAGATCGTAACAAAAATACCTTTTAACTCATGGAAGATTGTGGTTCAAATGATCTGTTGAAGTATTTTAAGAAGTTACTAAGAGTGATTTAAATACTCATTCTTCAATGGAAGTAATTCACAAGAGAGATGTGAAACAAATCTTTACTTGAGGAGTTCCTAGGAAATTCCTCACATGAGGATAACAGGCACATATTATGCAAGAATGAAAAAGGTTTCCCTCATGAATCACAGATATACTAAAATGACATCAAATGCAAGCAACTTCCACCAGTCTTGTTTTAAAGTTTCTACACGCTCCTCAGTTTACCTGCATGACATACTTCTTCCAGGAGTTATCTGGGAATTGTAGCTCTTTAAAAATGCTGTAGATCTTGTGTTTTGGACTGTCTTCTGTAATTACGCTGCTTTCAGAAGCCTCACTGAATACAAATACATTTAACTGCTTGCCAGGAAAAGGATACTTTCAAAATAATAGGGATCATAACTAAAAAAAAAAACCAATCCTCTGCTTTACTCTTTTTTTACTTCAGTATCACTCTGGATGGCAAAGATATCCATTTTGTTTGAGTTAGTCTTTAAAGTCATTTAAAACTCTCATATGACCAGAGAAACTCATATTAAAACCAAGTAAATAATTAAAAATTTTTAAAAATTATTTAAAGCAAAAAAAGAAACAGGACATTTAGTTAAGGGATTATGGGGACATGATTGCTTTGGGAATATTTCTGGGAGAAACGGGTCTTTAAAAAAGGGTGTTGGACAACAGACAGCAAGGAAGGAATCTAAGCAAGGCACAGATGTTGGAAGGTACAGGACTGAGAGTCAGAGGGAATTAAGAAAGCCGTAGAGACAGATGCCTATAGGCAAGGCAAGGATGTCTACAGAACAGATGGTAACTATTTTCATTAGAACAGCTCCTGTCTCTAAAGTCATGAATAAGATTCAGATGTCATTATCACAGCTTGCTCATCAACCTTCAAAACTGAAATATCTAGAACTTTCTTTGGTAATCCAAGAAAGCAGTTGAAGAAAGTTGCTAACCATCATCTCAAAGATTCCTGTTCTTACCACTTCAAAGCCTTATTCAATGCTAGAATAAAAAAGAGATGTAGCAGCTTTGATTTATACCCTGAGCCTTAATAAAGCAATTTAGTGTAAAAAACTATCAAACTTTCTCAATAATGAATGATAACAAATACACAATATATATAAAAGAAACATATAGACTATATAGTCAATTATTAAATAGTTAAGAGCAACATTGGTATCAAACAGTAAATGATATGATATCGATCTTATCAATCATATGATTGGGATATGATCTTATTTGCATCACAGAGATGTGGTGGGATGGCTCCTATGACTGGAGTGTTGGAATGGAAGGATACAGGCTCTTTAGGAAGGACAGGCAGGGGAGACGAGTCTATGGACAGGTAGGAGCGGCCTCATGTTCACAAGCCCTGGTCCTCATGGGGGACTTCAACCACCCCAACATCTGTTGGAGGGACAACACAGCAGGGCATAAGCAATCCAGGAGGTTCCTGGAATGCATTGATGATAACTTCCTTCTCCAAGTGATAGAGGAGCCAACGAGGAGAGGTGCTATGCTGGACCTTGTTCTCACCAACAAGGAGGGGCTGGTGGGGAATGTGAAGCTCAAGGGCAGCCTTGGCTGCAGTGACCATGAGATGGTGGAGTTCAAGATTCTTAGGGCAGCAAGGAGGGCGCACAGTCAGCTCATTACCCTGGACTTCAGGAGAGCAGACTTTGACCTCTTTGGAGATCTGCTCAGTAGAGTACCATGGGATAAAGCCCTGGAGGGAAGAGGGGCCCAAGAAAGCTGAGTAATATTCAAGGATCATCTCCTCCAAGCTCAAGAGCAATGCATCCCAACAAAGAGGAAGTCAGGCAAAAGCACCAGGAGGCCTGCATGGATGAACAAGGAGCTCCTGGACAAACTCAAACTCAAAAAGGAAGCCTACAGAGGGTGGAAGCAAGGACAGGTGGCCTGGGAGGAATACAGAGAAATTGTCCAAGCAGTCAGGGGTCAAGTTAGGAAAGCTAAAGCCCTGATGATAGAATTAAATCTGGCCAGGGATGTCAAGGGCAACAAGAAAGCTTCTATAAGTATGTCAGTGATAAAAGGAAGACTAGGGAAAATGTGGGCCCTCTCCAGAAGGAAACGGGAGACCTGATTACCCAGGATACAGAGAAGGCTGAGGTACTCAACAACTTTTTTGCCTCATTCTTCACCGGCAAGTGCTCTAGCCACACCACCCAAGTCGCAGAAGACACAGGCAGGGACTGGGAGAATGAAGAACCGCCCACTGTAGGAGAAGATCAGGTTCAAGACCATCTAAGGAACCTGAAGGTGCACAAGTCCATGGGACCTGATGAGATGCATCCGTGGGTCCTGAGGGAACTGGCGGATGAAGTTGCTAAGCCACTATCCATCGTATTTGAGAAGTCGTGGCAGTCCGGTGAAGTTCCCACTGACTGGAAAAGGGGAAACATAATCCCCATTTTTAAAAAGGGAAGAGGGAAGACCCGGGGAACTACAGGCCAGTCAGCCTTACCTCTGTGCCTGGCAAGATCATGGAGGGATTCTCCTGGAAACTATGCTAAGGCACATGGAAAATAAGGATGTGACTGGTTACAGCCAACATGGCTTCATTAAGGGCAAAATGTGCCTGGCAAATTTGGTGGCCTACAATGGGGTTACAGCGTTGGTGGGTAAGGGAAGAGCAACAGATGTCATCTACCTGGAGTTGTGCAAAGCATTTGACACTGTCCTGCATGACATCCTTGTCTCTAAATTGGAGAAACATGGATTCAATGGATGGACCACTCAGTGGATAAGGAACTGGCTGGATGGTCGCGCTCAAAGAGTTGCGGTCAATGGCTCAATGTCCAAGTGGAGATCAGTGACGAGTGACGTTCCTCAAGGACCGGTGCTGTTTAACATCTTTGTTGGTGACATGAACAGTGGGATTGATCGCACCCTCAGCAAGTTTGCCGATGACACCAAGCTGTGTGGTGCAGTCGACACACTGGAGGGTAGGGATGCCATCCAGAGGAACCTTGACAGGCTGGAGAGCTGGGCCCATGCAAACCTCATGAAGTTCAACAAGGCCAAGTGCAAGGTCCTGCACATGGGTCGGGGCAATCCCAAGCACAAATACAGGCTGGGCAAAGAATAGATTGAGAATAGCCCTGAATAGAAGGGCTTGGGGGTGTTGGCTGATGTGAAACTCAACATGACGCGGCAATGTGCGCTTGCAGCCCAGAAAGCCAACTGTATCCTGGGCTGCATCAAAAGAAGCTGTTCTGCACTTCAAAACATGAAATCAGCACCACTCAGAAAGCACAGGAATATGGTAAAAGTCAAAATGGTTTATGCAGTCTGAAAACAGAATCACAGTCAAAATTCTGCCTAGACACTATTTTCCTGTCCATCACATCAATCTGAACAGCTGTTACAATGAGAGCATTTGTGCTATTCCATCCCTCTTTTTTCTAACAGGAACAACATTCTAAGGAAACAGAGAAGTGTCAGTACCTAATATATTGCTTCATTAGCATTAATCACCATCTATAAACTACTACTTTCCAATGTCAAATCATTTCTGGTTTTCTTATCAGCATTTTGATATTTCATTTTCAAGTGACGGTAGTTTTTCACCAGAGACATAATAGGAAGAAAACAATGTTAATGAAGCATGATGTATGTAAGAAGAGTTGATGGTGTTTTTACGGGGAAAACCCTGAAGCCAGTTTCATAAACTTGACTTAATTAATGACATTGTAAAATCATTTAGCTTTTCCTTCTTCATTTTTCCCAGAAGGCTTTCATTAAAAACTTCATTTTTGTCCAAATAAGTTCTTTCTTATCTTTAAGATAAAAGCCAGAACATATTTCATGAAGATCTTTGTACTGCAGGAAGATGATTATTTGCACAGCTATAATTGCTGTCCAGCTGGGTTGTAAGAAGGAAAGATACAACATAGGAGTAATTAATAGAAAGATAAATTGCAAACTTCACTGAAGTATTTTTGAGGTGATTAAGACTTCCTGTGATCAAGACCTTACAATATTTGTTCCAATGGGATTAAAGTAAGGATTTTTACTTACAGAAGTATAAAAATTTTAGCTACCAATGAGTCTGATCATATCAAGCCATACATGCTAGTTTTATTTAAAAATAAAATTTAGTTGACTCAGATCAGGCAGAATTTAGAGAATGACAGGTGGGTGCTAAAACATCCTACAGACTTTTTAACTGATCCTCTTTTCTAATTTCCTGTTTTAATCCATGGCAGATGTGTTTCTGTTCTATATTAAATGCATATGCTATTAGTCTTTTGTGAGATCATTGTGTATTTAAACGGATATAATGTTGAAAAGAACTAAAACAAGTAGCAGAAAAAAGTAAGTCGTGATCAATATACATTTAAATTAAAGCTAGCTAAGCATATCGCCATGAAAACTTATTTATGAAAAAACTAATTTAAATAATAAAAAAATACCATTGATGTCTATGTACCATGTATAGTAAGGTGCTTACCATAGCAAGATTTACACACCGTGTCCCCAAATATGATAATCGTTATGAAGAAATATGTGATAATGTTCAGGGTCAGCAATGCTGAATTAAGCCAGACTTTAAACATTCTCTGGAAGTTAATCAGGTAGTTGCATGCATTGCCAACTTGCTTAAATATCCCAGCATTACAGTTAAGGGGAAATTTAGCCTGGCCAAGGGGATTTGAATCCTATGCTGTCACTTCTCTTCTAACCATGCCTAGAAGAAAAGGAAAGTAATATGCATTTAAGTCTACGGAGCTTAGCTCTGAAAAAAAAAAAAAAGGCTAATGTTTGGGAGATCATTTTTTATTTGGAAAAAGAACCAGATAGTGGATACCTGTCTCTCATCAGAGAGCAATTAGTCATCTGAGTAGCCCCATTCTCTCTTTATTTCAATGGGAGTAAGGAATTGAAAATAAATGAAAAAAAGGGGGAATTATTAAATACTTTATAACCTTCTCGACTTTCACAGTCTTCAGTAGATTTGCAGTCCCAAACAACATATTTTGGTTCATATGGTATAGTAAGCATTAACATAAGTCATTGGATGATAATTTTAAGATAATAGTTATTGCTAAAAGTGAGGACAGTTCCTGTACTTACTTTTTTTAAAGTAATAAGATGAAATTATTGGCATTGGTTAATGCTAGATGAATTTGTACAGGTTAGCTAAAAATAGCTGAAATTTATTGTGACTATAATCTGTTATAGAATTTGGATGATTAAGTACATCTAAAATCCTAGTCATTTCAAGTGTACCAGTACTTCCTTCTTAAAGCTAACAAGACTCCTGATGGCAGTTAGAGGCCAAAAAAGGAGCTGGATCCCTATCTTTTTGCCGCAGGTCTGCTGAAGACACACCCCTTATCCTGGTGGACTCCTTGAACATGCATCTGCAGTGTACCCTTGTGGCAATGAGGGCTAATAGCATACTGGGCTGCATTATTCCACTCCTGGGAGGCTGCATCACACAATACTGTGTTAAGCCCCCTCCGGTATGACAAAGCAATGAGCAAACTGGGGAGACTCCCACAGGGAGCCATTAAGATGGTCAAGGAATGGGAGCACATGAAGTATAAGAGGCTGAAGAAGTTTTGTTTGTTTAACCTGCAGAAAAGAAGGCTTAAAGGGGGCTTCTGATTTCTGCCTGCTTCTAGGATGGCTAGAGACAAGATGAAGCCAGACTCTTCTGAGAGGTACATAGCAAAAGGGCAAGAGGCAGTGGGCATAGGTTGCAGTGAGACAAAATGCAACTGGATAGAAGGGGGGAAAAAAAGGTCACTGTTAGAACAGTTAACCATGGGAACAGGTTGCCTGGGGAGGCTGTTGACTCCCCTGCCTCAGAGGTATTAAATTTCCACCTGGACAAGACCCTGAGCACCTTCACCTAACTTCCAACCAAGCTGACTCTGCTGTGAGTAGGAAGGTGGGACCAGGTGACCTTCAGAGGTGACCTCTGACTTGCATTATTCTGTGATTCTGTCTCGCCCAGTCTTAAGCTCACACTATGAAAGGGCTCAGGTCACTTACGGACCCCCAGGTCGGACCTTCTAGCCCAGTGTAGAAGTCTTAGATACTTTAGGGCATCTAAAATAAGCTGAAGGCCAGGCAGGGAACACCAAAGTACATATAATGGACTAGACAGCTATGTTGGCAACTGAGTCATGCCCCGTCTGTTTAATTGATCCTCTCACATTGTCCTCTGCCCAGATCCAGTAGGCATGCTTAGAATACTCCTGAAACACAGTGCTGGAGTTGACCTTATGAAAATACTCTTATGGCTTTCTTTTAAAAAAAAAATAATTAGAGGAAGAAGAATTATCCATTATACAGAAGATAAGAGTGGTTAAAGTGTTCGCTGAGGGATGAGAGACTCAGATCAGCTGTCCTCTGTGCATACAGGGTTTCAAATTATCATGCCTCATCTCCTTTAGTACTTTCCTTATTATTCATCATGCAACAAATTTAGTACTTTCCTAGTTATTCATCATATAACAAATTCTGGATTCACTAGGCCTGAGAGAAAAGGTGACACCATAGCCTTTTTGTCAAGTCACTGTGTGAGAAACATGATCTCTTATTCCTGCCATGGTTTCTACATGCAATAAGCCATTTTACAGTGAAATATTTCATGTTGGGTTTTTTTTTTATATTTTAATAGAGTATTTTATAAGGAAAATGCATAGATGGATAAAGACATTTAGTAACCTAAATCACTCTGAGAGGGGAAAGTACTACCACCTAAATACCTAACACTAGGTTGGGTTGCCACTGTCTGCATGATCAGTGTCTGCAACGATCATTCAGAACCAATTTTTAAAAGATCTCTAGACTTGTCTTCAACCATAGAGAACAACAAAGTATAAGAAGTGCTGACAGTAAGGCGTCCTTACTTTGATCTGAGAGGGCATAATTGTTGCATCCATTACATAAAAGGAGAACTGAGAGAAAAAGAGGAAACAGGAGCAGCAGATGTTCTATTAATATATTAGAGATGCTTTTAAAGTGATGTGAGATGTATGATATGGACATAAAATGTATACATGCAATGTGCTGCATAATCTCTGTAGTAATGCACTTGTTCTAATAAAAGACCAGCAAGTACTTCCATACCATTCCATATGAAAATCTTACTAATTTTATGCTTCTGAAAGTAATGACTTTGCATTTATTGGTATTGTATTACTCATGGAACCAGAACTGAATCTGTAGGAGTATTACATTTTTAATACACTTTTAAGGAGATCTTATTTTAAGTAAGATGCTTTAATATAATAAAAATTAACTAAAAAATGAAATTGCATAGCAATACCCCAAAGCACTCAGGATTTTGGCTTATATTCAACACTTAAATAATTCTAGGTGGTAGGAGAAGAGTGAAGCATACAGAGTAGGTGACAGCCATAGGTTATCAAAAATAATGGATAGCAGAAGAGTAAGAAAAGAAAAGATCTGAAATTAAATAAATAACTTCAGTGATGGAAAGCCTTTTCTTCTGAAAGATCTAAAGACACACTAAAAGTTACTTCACAGAACTAACTGGATTTGAAGAGTCTACCTACATGTTACCACTTTCATTGACATTAAGTCTTTGTGGATGTATATTTTATGGCAGGCCCTATTTTTGATATTTTTGATTCTTTGCTGTCTTGTCCTTCTACATTTGTATTGGCCTGGAATTCAAAGGTTGGATAGCAGTAGAAGGGAATTTATTGAAATGCTTTTCCACTGAAATGGACTCACTAAACAAAAGACTTTCCTTCCCTGGAAAACCACCTAGAGGAGTCGAGAGTGAGGAAGAGAAACAAAAAGGAATAGTATTTAGCAGTGTGCTCCTTTGCAGGCAATAGGTCAATTGTTTTTGGAACAATTTTTCATCATTTAAAGTGGCATCCTCAGTGTCAAGAGGTATGTGACGTGACAATCACATACAAGGTCTATATCGGAACTGCACGTATTAAAGGAGGAAGCGTAAAGAAACAATGGGCAATTATTGGTCAGCCTGATTAGCAAGGATAACCGATTGACCTGGGAATTCCTGTGATGCCTCTGGCAGCAATGGGAAAACAGTTCAAATGCTCTCTATAACCTGCATTCACTCATGTTACATTTTTAATTGTAGGATTTTATCAACAATATGATTATATAGTATTAGTTGACTTACATGTAGTTAATATACTAGGGTTGTAAACAAAATGTGTTTAGGAATTAGGAGATTAAAGTTTCAGATATTGAATTTGGATGCTGTTTATGAGCTGCAAATTAATCTTACTGGGATCACAATACAATTAATGTTATTGCAATATAGCTAGTGCATGTGTATTGTGAAATACAACTAGGAGAAATTAATGGCTACTTTTGGTTACATAAATTTACCCGCATTTATTTAGGAGCCTATTTTTGCTTTTTGAAAGTTGTTCCACATATACTGAAACGTCTCATCTCTGGCATGAATAAAACATATGCTTGAATTTCGTTTACCCTAGCATTCCCTCTAAAGATTTAAAATGCATCATTTATTATCCATACCATTCTTTGATAATGAGGATTATCTATAGGACAATTCTTGTCCCACTGTACTGAGGCATTCATGTTGAGAAAACTCTGGACCTAGAGATTCTTGTTAAAGATTTATTCAAGTCTGCAAGGACTAGGATCAAACAGGAGAGAAATCTGGATGCAAACCCAGCATGGGCAAGGCCATGAGATGTAGTTTCCAAGAGCCAGTTAAGACTACTTTGGGATGTATATAATGTGCAGTGAGTGCTCTCAGTGCTTGTAGTGTTTTTTCTTATTTCATCTAGCTTTAAAATATAATGGGCGTAGTTCACAATGCACCCATCTTAGATCCTACCTAACTGCCCCTCTACATGGTTAAATTCAATGTTTAGTTTCTCCTAACTCTTGCACAGAAAAAAAGTTAGGAGCAATAGGCACCAAACTTTTCTTAAGCAATAAAAATCCTTAAATACCTTAATAAGTCACTCAGTGCACGACCAGAAGCATCTAAAGTAGGAAAGTGTTTAGCAGGTAGGAACAGGCGACGTCTACATTAGCAACCAAACCAGGCCAGGACCCACAGTCTACCCCAGGGGCAGATGGCATGGCACAATTGTCATTACACAGCTTAGCCCACTTCCCTCCAGAGCTGGAGAGCTTCATCTATCCCATCTGTGAGGAACAGCCCCTGGTCAGGGGCATTGTCTGGGAGGTCGCTGTGTGGCACAGGTTGAGACGGTGCCAAGGAGCACACTACCAGATTACCAGAAATTGGCAATGCTTGTGTCTCCTCTTACTTGACTTTCTCTAATTTATTGGTATGGATGTGTTCATTAGCTTGCTAAAACTACTCAGCCAGGATGCGCACTTTTCTGCAAATGCTGTTATACCTCTTGTTCTTCTTCTAAGAGATGCTTCTCTGTTTTTCCCCATCTCATTATTTCAGGGTAGGAGTCCCTCAGCTTCTCCTGTTAAAGGTGTTTGCTTTGCCTGGAATAATGAGATATTAATTGAGTGGAAGAAAAGAGGAGAGCCCAAGAACGGGCTTATGTGGTCTAATGTTAAAAGCCATTGGCTGGGAGTGGGAAGGCTGAATCCCAACCTTGTTGCAGTCACTGTGGGAATGGGGTCAGTCCATACATGGACCAGTTTAATTAAACTGGTATATATTGCATCTCCAGTTGTATCAGTATGATGTTCTGTATGGACACCATGCCTGAAATTTGCATTAGGCCAGCTGAGAAGGTCAGTCTGCACAACATGCGTTTGTTTACTTTGGTTACATGAGAGAAAAATAATTTGGTCCAAGGTATGTAAATGCTATTTAGTGTGTATATATTCACCATAAATTCAAACAGTTAAAGCAGCTCCTATCTCTTCATAACTATTTTCTTTTGTCATGTCACATCTCTCTGTGAATTAATCTACATTCCATAACAATCCAATTAGCAAAAACCTGTCAATTTTCTGGCAATATGGCAGATGTACAAATTAAATTAATCAATTCGTGCTGTTTGAGGTAGTTCTTTCCTGTTCTTACTATGAGAAACATGAAAAATCTTTCTTTGACAAGATTGCTTGTAAAATAGATTTAGCGAATTAGCAAATCAAGAAGATAAATGTACTCCTAGACAAGTTCAAGTTAGGCCTGGTGCAAATCATGTCACACTTCTCCAGTTCTTTCAAATCCATTGTTTTTTCCAATGCTTAATAATCAGTGAAAATTTCTGTGTCTGCCAAGGTGCTGAGAAGGAAAGAACCGAAGTGCCAGTATTCAGAGTGGCCTCAAGTTGTGCCAGGGGAGGTTTAGGTTGGATATTAGGAAAAATTTCTTCAGCGAAAGGGTTGTCAAGTGTTGGACCAGGCTGCCCAGGGAAGTGGTTGAGTCCCTGGGGGTATTTAAAAGATGAGTAGATGTAGTGCTTAGGGACATGGTTTAGTGGTGGACTTGGCAGCGCTAGGTTAACAGTTGGACTTGATGATCTTAAAGGTCTTTTCCATCCTAAATGATTCTATGATTCTATGGAATAGACATTCAAACTTATGTGATGAGAATTTTTAATTGATCAGATTGTTAGAAAGGGTAATATTAAGGGTTTGATTTATATCTGCTTACCAAGGCAACACTGTAGAACAGAACGTTTTACTCAGTTTAGGATCTGGTAATATGTAAAGACTCTCTTGCACACAATTATTTTAATTTTTGGAGTTCCAGAACCAATTGCAAATACTCTCACAGCTTTTTGAAACTCTTCTAAGAACATGATCTGTAACATTTGTTAGATACGTGGAGCTAAACTGGCATTTGTCATGAAGAGCTGAGAGTCCTGCCCTGACATGGGATGCTTGTCACTTTAAAGCATTTGAGCCTCCCTAATCAAAAGGGATGATGCTGCAAAGACTTTGATAATTAGTTTCTATGTTTAAAAAAAAAATGGTAGACTGATCAAAGAATCAGCAGTTTTAACACCAAGAACATGATTGTTTGTCTTGATCAATTCATGAGGGATTTCCTAAATTCCCTGGAAACTCAACTTGAAAGCATGACTCCAGGCACAGTTTTGAACAACAAATTAGATCATGTAAATAGACTTATCCAATTTCGGTACTTAGAGGACCACGGTCCTTAGAATATCTGGGTACTTCACGATCCTTAATGTACTTGAATGAGTCACTAAATTATTAAAACCACAATTCAAATTATTAGCAATTTATATAGGAAAGAAAGCTGATGTAATTATTCCATTATTCTACTGTGCTTTGCAGGTCCTAAAATGGTAGAATTCCATGGTCAGCAATTTCAGATCAACTCAAAGGACGGCAAGCCACTTTTTACAGTGGATGAAAATGAGGTTGTAATTGGCACAGATAAACTTCGAGTCACAGGTTTGTAACAGTTTTAAGAAATGCCCGAATAATAGCCACAAGGAAAGCACACTTAAAATGGCAATTTTTAATATATCATTGTGTGTGAACACAAGTTCTGGTTTTACCTCATTAGGAAATAGAAATCTGAAGATATTCTAACCTTTTCCAATAAAGAATAGTAAGAACTTTTAACAGCAAAATAATAATATGTATATATAAATATGTATATATCTCTGTATGTGTGTATTTTATTTTAAAGCCATTAGTGATTGGAACTGTACTGGTGCATTTTTTTCTGAATTATTTAATGTTTCCAGTGCACACTGTTAACTGAGGCTGAAAAAATTCTAAATATTCCAGTTTGAGTTGTATTGAGTTTTATTTGTGAAAACTTTTTAGGCGCTCTCTGATATTTTTATGTGGTTTTATCTTTCAAAGTGAAAGCCATTGTATTTCTGCTCTGTGTGTAGCACATATGTCACAGGATGGTATTTGTAGTATATTTAAAATGTCATCTGTCAAAAGACAAGTTTGTCTTAGGCTATTTCTGCAAATCACAAAAGTTTACAAAGTAAGATGTCAAAGTTATCACCTGAAAAGCTATTTCCTTTCTTATGACCTGATAAAGTCAACCTTCATTTTCCAGGTGTAAGGTTGCATTAAAACAGATACATCAAGGTGTGATTTCTCTTTAAGTGGAAGAGTCCATCAAAGGAAATACTGAAATTATACTGTAACTTGTCTTCAATTACATTTTTAATATTTTTAACCTGATTGCAACTATCATGTTTAACTTTTGCTAATTATTGGTCCTCTGAAATCTTGAGGTCTTAATTTGAATGGATATATTCATATTATTTCACTGTGCAAAACTACAAATGTGGTAGTAGCTATACAATTAGTGTTTCAAAGCCAAAGTTAAGTTATAATAACTGTGTTAATAAATTTTGTTTACGCCTGAGGGTCTTATCTTAAGTTTTTTACTTTTTAACCTAATTGAAATTACAACTTTGTTTATCCAGGAAACCATATCAAATAATTATTGTTTGCCCAAGGGATGCTAAACTTTAATAGAAAAGCATGTTTAACAAAGATATGAAAAACTGCATAATTGTTAACTGATTTGGAAAAGGTCTATCTCTGCTCAAAGTAAGTAAAAATCATTCATACATGAGTTGAAATTATTATGCTAAAACATGTATTCTGATTCGTCCAATATTAATCTTTACACTGCAAGGGTAATTGTTTACTTTAGCAGATATTGTAGAAAGACACATTGCCTGTTTCTTTTTTACACTGTAGTACAATTCAAAAGCAAATCCATTAAAGTCATTGAGGTTATTTCAGGGTAAAATTAATATGAGAGGAGTTTCATGCCTACTTTGCTTCAAATTAATTTATTAAAATTGTGATTTAAATGATACTATTAGCATGAAGGATAAATTAGTAATACTTTGCATACTGAGATAATTTTTTAAACATTTTAGACAGAGAACAAGATCAATGTGGAATAAATTTTGGAGAGTTCATACCATAAGAAACAGACTACATCAGGCTTAAAACACACAAAGGACATTTTTTAAGTTCTTTATGTACAATATAGTGAACTATTTGATCTTACTACTCCTTATTTATGTGAGTTATGAAAAACTCAGTAACAATTTGTAAGAAAACCTGACAGTTTTCAACTAAAATATAATACAGCAGAGTGCAAATGTCTGTGGTCTATGGTATTTCAGGAAAAACAAAAAAGTCTAAGAATAAGCTAATCCAACCCAACACCTCAGGAATTGTCACTTTCCAAGAATTTGGTATGTTTGACCTCATACTGTTGCAGTTCAGACATTTTCTGGCCCATGTGGTAGAACAAAATAGTGGCAGACTCTTTCTGTTCTCCTTAGAAGAGCAAATACCTGGGGAACGCCATGATCAGCAAAGTGTCTCAGATACTCCACAAGGGCACAGATGGGTCTAGATGCCCATGTTCAGACAACTGAATTGAACCCCCAGTCAACACAGTCAATGCAGCCTAGAGCATGATTCATCTCACCTTTAAGGAGACACCTAGTCCTGGCATGCAGAGAGCTCTTCTGCTGACCAAATGCAGTTGTCTACTTTAGGATGAGTTCAATGGCTCCCTTGAATACAGGGGCTGAGTTCAGATGCTTAAACATAAGCATCTAGCAGTGTTTGAAACACCTTAGGGTATGTGAGACACCACATGGTATCACTGTACCTACAAGAGACACGTCCTTCGATCGGTGCAGCTGGAGGCCAGGCAGGATGTACAAGGATATTTTAGATGACAGTAGGTACATATGATTAGGCAACTAAATTCTGCCTGTAGCTCATCTGTGACACCTACATTGTCGACACTTAAATTTAAGTGTATGAAACTGAAGCTCAGCTTAACCCATCATGACAATTAATGCCACCTGGAGGAGCATGTACTCCAATGACATCCTCTAATATTATTTCAGTAATGATCTGCATCTTTTGCAGACATTTATTATGCTGCTACGGAGGTATCGAACATCAGCATTTTGTTCTGGTAGGGTTTTATACATTCAGTTGGCATTAGCGACAGTGAAACCCACCTTGTGACAGTATATTGGCTGGCAAAGAGCCAATTGCTTTATAACTAACAATATTGTCATGGCAGAAGGAGTGAAGTCTCGCTGGAAACAAAGTTCTTCGGCACAAATGGCTAGAGTCCACAGCTGTAGCAGTCTTGTTTTTCCACTCCCTTGCCTGCTCTGCAAACTTGCCAACTGGAAGGCTGTCCATAGGAGGGAGAAAATAGGCCCAAGTAAATAAAATTATATACAATAGAAAAATAATTGACATTCAGCAGTTATAAAATGGTCTCAACTACTGCACAAAAAACTTCTTAACAAGTACAAATAATAATTTATATATTGTGACTGTTGTATAGGATAATATTTTGGTGATGAGTACATAGGAAATGAATAGAAGGCAGTTGCTTACCCTCCACTCTTCTTGAAGAAAAGCTGGCAAGGCAGAGGTGATCAGTATCTTTAGGTGATCAGTATCTTTATGTATTGTATCACCCTTTCTCCAGTTTACTACTTGTCCTTCTGCTTGCTTGTCTTTCGTAATTTCTTAAAAATATTTGCTGAGTATTGTTGGTGATTTTCTAGTGCACTGTTCTTTGGAAAGGTTTTCAGTTTGAGTAGCTAACACTGAAGTGCAATGTGAAGATGTGTGTTTAATTTAAACTCTTCTGCTTAGAAGGTAAGTTAAGTAGGAGACAATTTGAGGGTATGAATAAACGTTCTGTTAGACTTCGAAGAAGCAGATAGTCCTTGCTAGATAGTGTGGGGGGGTGTTAATGACACTTGCTGACTTCAATCCTCTCGTTAAGAAAATTAATATCTTGATCTTGTGTGTTTTAGGATTAAATTATGTTATATTCATAAACAATAGTCTATAAAATAGTAAATATAGTAATATTTGTATCATAATTAATGTTATTTCTTTACATTTTAAAAGATAAAGTAGGTAATGAACATAAGAAATCAATTTAGGGCCATTCTGAAAAAAAATTTGGCCTGAGGTTATTTTTTTTAATGTCATACTGTTCAAACTTAATGCTGTTTGATGAAGAAATTTTTCTCACAGGAAGGCAAGGTTTTACTCTTGCTTAGAGGTGACAGCTCTAGAATATGTAAATAAGCCTTTTCATTCCCTCTTATATCCCCGCCTTTGGAGCATTAACACTGATGTCTCCTGTTGGCTTTCTTCCATTAGCCTCTATTTCCATGCAAGTGACGCTATCTCTGTTAGCACTTCCCTGTCTTTCAGAGCAGGGTGTCTGTGTTAGGAAGTGGGAGACTGAGGCTGAATTCCTCCTTGGCCCAGGAGACTTCAATCCTGCAGTCCCACCTTCCAGGACAGTGCTCTGTAATGCCATACAAAATGCTAGGTGCCCAGCGTGAGGGGACAGCTGGGAGCAAGCACTCTTGATGTCTGCCAGCAAAGTGAAGCTCTGCCTCTGGCTACATGCTCCCTCATTTCTTCCTCTTTCATCGTTACCTTCAAAAAGCGAAGCAGAGGGTGGGATCCCCAGAGTTGTTCACTGCTAAGCATGGGCTTCAGTCTCCTCCAGTGAGGAGGGAATGCTCCAATGACAATACTGTTTTATAAAGGCATTTGGAAAGATTATGTTTAATTAAAATGCTGTAATTGCTGGGTTTTAGTGCTGACTCCAATGCTCTTGATTTGCACAGGCTGAGAACTAGCAATACAATTGGACTCCTCTGGGGAGTTCAGTCTCTCTGGTCTCCCTCTGCTCTCTCTGCCTGGTTTCTGAGCCACAGTGGTGCTTAGACCAAGAGACCTGCCATCCCGGACCAAGAGATAGGAGCAGATCCCTAAAACAAGGATCTGGTTTATTTCAAACAAAGCTTCAGCAGCCACAATCGCACTCAGGCCTCACAAATCTCTCTTTGTATAGATGTTCGCTCCCCTCCTCCAATCAATTTTGCCAGGCTCCTCTTGCTGACATCTCTCTGTGCATATCTGGTCATCTTTAAGGCAAGAAGTCCAAACTTCGATAGGAATGTAAAAGTTGGACTAGAACAGGCGTCTGATTTATCAGCTCACATCCCTTTCGTAGACAGAGAAGTAGGTCATATAATTTCTTTTATAATCTTATCAAGCTATATCTCAAATTCAAACAAACACTATTCATTTTTATATCACTAAATATGAACTTATGTCTAAAAGGTACTGTAGGAGAAATACAAAAGGCAGTGTATAAACAGGTCCCAGAGTGAAATTAGGAAAGCCTGTGAGACAGAAGAGTTCCCTCCACTGCCATGAGCTCTTCCTTGTGCCTTGCAGCTCTGCACATCCCATAGAAAGACATTGTGAGGACACCTTTGGCATGTGGCATCCCACGCCTGCTGCGAGGTGTCCCCAGCAGCATGTCAGCCCAGTCGTGAGCAGGCTGCAGATCTAGTTTTGAGGATGGCTTTAAAAGTGACCTCAAGACTCAATAGGGCATTCTGAATTTTAATTACAAAAAGAAGTAGATCTCTGAGTAATAAAGCTTAGGAGTGTTGTCAAAGCAAAGCATTCAGGATCAGAAAATATTACTAGACAAGTTAGTTTGAGCCTGAATAATTGAGAATGGAGCTCATGTATAGAGAGGCAAGCCTAAACCTGGATTATCTGATAAAGTCATATTTGCGAAATAGTTGAGATATCACTTTATTAGTGACTTGTCCTTTACCTGCCTATCGCCTCTTTCCCAGTGTCTGTGTCATCTAAAATCAGTAATTACTTTTTTCTTCCAAGTCCATGATAAAATGTTACATCACATTTGGCCCCGCTAGTAACCCATCCCCTCACTCATCGTTTTCTGTTTGCAATTATGTTTTAAGACCTATCAGTCAATTTTAATCCATATAATGCATTCCAGGCTAATTTGTGTTGCTCTAATCTCTTATTCAAAATGTGATGTGGCATCAAAGTAAATGCCTATGGAAGTTTATTACACCCATATTATTACCTTTATCAGCCAAGCTTGTCATCTCATTTACAATCCAAAGATATAAATGTATTTAATAATGTCATACCCAGTGCTATACTGCATACAAAAAAGGTGCAAGAAGTACAGAAGATGGTGTTTAATTAATCTGCTAGAGGACCTTAGTATTTTGTGCTTGCCTTTCATACTCTGGTACCTCAGTTTCTTGACTTTCACCTGGGTGTCCATGAGAAAGAGTGCAACTGAATTTCTCATGGTTTTGCCTGAAGCCACTGGTACGAATACTTACAACCTTTAATTCCACTTTTAATTTGTTTTGGAACTACAAATCGATAATGATGAGTGATTGTATGGATTTCTAAAGATGACAAAGGAATTATATGAAAATCAGGCAGAGCACAGAGTAGAGCTTTTCAGAGTCTGCCCATGCTGGTGATGTCTAATGTGGAGGCAAAACTCACCAGTTGAGCTTGAGAGACACATCTTTTCCTTTTCAAGTCATTATTTATTATTTTGTCAGCAGTAGCAGATAATAGACTGTGTTCATGTAGTTAAACTACTAGGCTCCACTTACCTTTTATTACTCTGATTATTATTCTGATGGCTACATATGCCATTTCATGATTCTATGAATAGCCATTAATGTTACTTTTGCAAAATATTAATGGAAGCGATGATTTCCTTCCCTAGTCTTTCTAATAATTGAAATTGTATGGTTTATAGCAAGTGGACTAAATAAAAAATTGGTTTTTTACACACAGACATAGCAGGAAAATTTATAAAAATGCAAATATAAGACTAGATTTTTAATAGCAGTAAACCAGTGTCATACCATTAGGTTCCATGGTCCTGCTCCGGTATGCACTGGCCGTTTCAGTGCTTTCAATCTGAGGATTGTATCTACAGTAATGACATACTATAATACGCAAGCAGTTAAGGTGCTTTGCAAATGTGCTGCTCAAAATACTTTACTGGAATAGAAGCTTCTCAAGAAGGGGAGGCTGGAAAGGTGAGGGGGGAGTTGCCCTTTATGTGCAAGACCGGCGGGAATGCATGGTGCTCAGCCTCGGGACGGATGTGGAGGCAGCTGAGAGCTAATGGGTCAGAATTAGAGGGCAGATCAATATGGGTAACATTGTGGTGGGTGTGTACTGCAGACCACTTAACTGAGAAGAAGCAGATGAGGCCTTCTTCAGACAACTGGAAGAAGCCATGTGATAATTGATATGTCTTCCTCTCCAGAATAGCAGTTATCAAATGCTCAGCTTTTCCTACAGACCTTAAAATGAGATGGAAATGGATCCTGTATCCAGACACTGCACCAAGATCCTCACTGTGTGATGCTATAATTTAGATATCAAGAAATTGGCACAAAGTCAAATTCTACCATCGTGGCCATTGTATGTAAGGATATGCAGCAGCATAGCAAGGCATGAAATTTCAAACTATGCACTTGCATACAATTGGCATTATAAGAAGCTATGCAGCTTATCTAAGAATGGGAATTCACTTGTATTTTCATTATACCTCATCCTGTGACACAGTACAGCTAAGCTGGTACTGAGAATTGCTGAAAAATTTTAAGAACTGTCTAACAGAAAACGAAATGGATTCCAAACCATACCCAAGTGGAAGAGCACACCATAGAACGTATGTTGGTATAGTAGATGCATGCATGAGTAAGAAAAAGGAAGGGGAAAATAAAGGAAATTAAAAAATGCCTTCCAAGGTCATCAAGCCAAAATATGCATCCACAACAGCATTTTGTTCAGTCACGACTGCACTTCTGCTGCAGATCTGATTGTTCTTGACAGTTGTCACGTCCCACTGGTTCATACCATGGAGGAGTCAGGCAGTGAATACAGTGGATTCCTTTTGGACAAAACTGAACTGAGAAATGGGCTCCAAGAATCCATTTACTTAATCAAAATTGCAAATATGTTTTAAGTCCACAGAATGAGACTAGAGTTGGTCCAAAGTAAAATCCCCTAAATCTGTATGGTATGAGTAGCAGATCTTTGTCACCAAGTCTATCACTCTATAAATCCACCCTTTTCAGGTCACATTACCTCCTAACATTAGACATACCTAAAGACATCAACTACAATTGGAAGACATTAAGATCAAGCTATCTCTTCTGATAAGTCAAGTGTTTGGAGATCATTCAAAGTTACTCACAAGATAAGTCTTTTGTTAGCACAGATAGTATTGTGACAGTATATATTTCCCTGAAATTACAACTCATTCACTGTAATCCAAGATGAAAATCTGAGTGAGGAAAACAGTGAAATGCTTGCTTTGCTAAGAATTGTCAGGTAGGACATAGTGCAATGAAGGACAGTGAGGGATCATGATATATTCTCAAAGGACCACAGTGTCAGAGGAATCACATTTGAGGCAGTCTCTGCTCAAAGGAAAACTTGAATTCATTGCCACCTCTACCTGGCAAGTAAACTAAGTGAGAAGTTTTGACAGATCAGCATATCCCTGCAAAATATCTTAGTTGTACCAAATCAGCATTTTCTGACAAACTTATTTAATTCCTTAGGGATTTTTTTTGATCATCTCCAATTTGTAAGGTTGCCACCTTGTAACACCCACCAGCACAAATACAAGAACAGGAGAATAATTAACTACATCTGGCCAGCCATTAGGTTTTATCTTGCAAAATAATCTTAATGCTAACGAAGAAGGGTTAAAGCCCTGTCTGAATGAATGAATTTTATATTTTTCCAGCGTTATATTCATGCCAGCTAGCAGATTCCAGAAAGGCTCCTCTATTTAAATTGATGATGAGGATATCAACAGCTAAATAAAATTCAAATAGAAACTTAGAAATCCATGCTTCCTTGAAGTGGTGAAGTGATTCAGCATGATAATTCTTATATTTTGTGCCCTTCTCTTTCCCTAGATTTCATTCTAAGGAATCTCGCCCTAGGTTTCATTCTAAGGAATCATGATTTCAGCTAGAGCTCTTCTCAAAAAGCAGCACGTTTCATGCTTTCTTAGGACATCCTGAGAACTTTCCCCCAGCCCTCATGAAGTGGCAGTCTTCCTAACAGTTGGCTCGGCAATGTATTCATTTTTAATGGTATCTCTTGATTTCACTTTTTTTCCTTTCACCATGTTCTCTGTGGTTGCCCCCACTAATTTTTATTATCTTTTTCCCTTTATACCACATCTAATACTACATCTATACCATCTTCACCATACTTTCTAATCATCCATTTTCCCTTGTCTTTCCTTCCCTCTGCCTGATTCTACATGTACTTTCACTTTTTCATCCCAATCTCATCAGGTCTTCCAGACAGAACACAGAAAAAAACAGGGTTTTTTTGTTTGCACATATATTTGCATTTAATATGTTAACTATAATAATATTAATACGTAAATAAGCATGCACATGCATATGTGCATATTCACCAGCCTGCAGCTCAAGAGGGGTCTTAAGAGTTTGTTTCTCTGATGGAGTCCAAAGCCCTGACTTAGGGTTTTCTACAGCCCAGAATTCTTTCCCAAGGGTAACTGCATTCTGTTTTAATTCAAAGAGCAGCCAGAAAAGCCATGTTGAGTAATATCCTAGCTATTAAAATATATTGCCTTGCTATGTATTTACCTGAAAAGCACTTATATGTGAATCCTCTAAGCTGGAGGAGATGACTTATCCTAAGGCCTCCCCAGTTTTGGATGAGTGCCTTCACAAAGCCAATGAACAGGTGAGAGACTCCACCCTTGCTGCAGCTGGCAGTGTTTAGCTGTTTCTTTGAGCAGCCTTGAGATGGCTCAAGCCGAAGGGCTTTTGTACTACTACAGCTAGTTCCCTGATCCCAGTGAAGCTTAGGCAGGAGATGGTTACTGAGCTGGTGGTGCTTCAATGATGCTAATCCTCAGGAGAACAGAAATGGAGCTGCTTGGAGAACTTTCAGGTCCAACAGGGAGGCTCCTGGTGAGGTTGGGTGCCTGCCTATTGTGGGGACAGTTTGGAGCTTGCAGTTTTGGACAAGTTCTTTTGTAGGTCATATCTTTAGTGCTGAAAATAGAAAGATGCAGAGTACGGCACTTACATGAGGCCTGCCTGCAGAGGGATGAGGCCCCTCTGTAAAGCAGCTCTGCACACACGGAACAAAGAGGCTCTGAAGGAGGGAGAAACATTACAGCAACAATTTACCTGGTCTGCTGCCTGGTTTAGTGCAGTAGATGCATTTATCAAGTCAATATTCACACTGATGAACAGGGCTTGCAAACCAAGTTTCCTGCCTTCTAGACAGATACTCTAATCATCATCATGTTATCCTGCAAGACTTAGATACTGCCAACTCCTTCTCTTCTGCCAGCAGCTATGTTTGGAGGGGAACTGGAGGGTGTTATTGTGTGGAAACTGGTGATACGAACATGCAATGTTTAGGCACTTCATTAACTGCCTGATCATGATTTTTTTTTACAATCTGAATTGCTCTCTTGAACCTCTGCACCTTGGACCTAGGTTGAAAACTGACTGTTGTGCTGTAATAGGCAACCTGAATTCCTAAATAAGTTAAATGGCCAGGACCTAAAATTCATGTAAGTCCTTATTTGGATTTATCCTCTAAGCATTCAGTCTTGCTTCTTTTTCACACTAAAAATTCTAAGAGGGGGACCAGCATCCATTGCATGCTGCACACTGTGCTATGAATTTGAGTCTTGAAAATTACTTTATTATCATAGTATTTCTTGTACAAATTAACTTAGAACCACAAAGAAAGAGTACACTGCAAGAGTAAAAACACTAGATGTAAAGAAGAAAGAGCAAGGTTAAAAGTAGGTGGGCTACAAAGAAAAATTAAAGTAATGATTTGTGACAACAAAGCCATGAACTCTGATTTTCAGGAGGATACTGATATTAAGGTGACGAGGCTACACAGTAGCCCCTTTACAGGAAGGATCTTATGAACAGGTCAAGAATCTGCAGCCATGCACTTCATCTGGGTTCTGGATGTCTGGGCTTTAAGAAATATTTGCCTGCAGCAGCACAACGCAAATAATTATTTTGTACTGATGACTTGCTTTGCCCCACCTACACATGTACCACCACCACCTGTACACATGTACTGCACAGAGGTAATCACTGCTTCTTCCCTGTTGGGATGAAGCTACCTTTATTTCAAGAGGTAAACCACCTGATCCCATAGTCATTACCGTTTTACGTCCATAGACACCATTTTATATTCAGCAAGTCTGCCTAAAAATAGGGGGAAATCTTTGATGAAGCTACATGCCAGAATTTGTGCTATGTATAGAATAGTCTAAAATAAATATGATTATTTAAGTCTATAATAAGGTTTTGTGGGATTTTAGTTATCTGTTAACTCTAATGAGAGTTACATTGTAAAAATCTTACTATTTTGTTGTCCCTAGTTTAAAATTTCTCTGTCTTCAGACTTTTTAGATTTCATTCTAAGAATTTACACCTGGACTTTTACACTACCTGTGTATTTTGTTGTTCCAATCAATACTGTAATAGTAGGACTGTATCTATATTTTAATTGCCTCATTAATTGTTAATGTATGGTTTTGTATCTTAATTTCTGATATCAAAGTTGCTATTTTTTTTACATTTGAACTTTTACAATACAGTATTTTTCTTTTTTTTTTCAGGGCCTGAAGGAGCACTTTTTGAACACTCTGTAGAAACACCACTTGTGAAGGCAGAAGCTTTTAAACAGCTTAGGTAAGAATTTATACATAAAACCATAAATCTAATAGGTAAATGTTTGCTATAGATATTCACATTTTTCTGAACAAGGGATTTTCAACAGCATTTACAGAACTGCTAAATAACTGTTTTTTCTATTTTATGTGACAATTTATTGTTTTGAAGGAAAATTATACATTGCTCTGCAGTTTTGAAATATATTATGAATGACTTATTGCTGATGGTGAATATTTAAAGCCACATAAAATACTGTGGAAAGTTTTTCTGTAAACTTCTATTTTTCAGTTTTGAAACACTTAAGTATGACTTTTTCTACAATAGAAGTTGCTTGTCTGCAGTAGGTCATTGACCTATAATTAGTCACAATTTTTAGAAACTAGTATCAATCTGAGGAAACAGACTAATAAGAAAAATTTGGAAATGTGCAAAGCTCTGCATCACTAAAGAGCAGTTTGGGGTAAGAAAATCATTATAAAGTACCTTGTATGTTTCAGAGTTCCTTAACTCTGGGATACCATTTCTTTATGCATTATTCTATGTAATTTTGAGTACTCCAAATTAGTTTATAATATGTTGGTTATGATGAGGTAATAAACTCAATTTACGTTCTGTTCATGAACATGTTATGTTTCATTTTATAAGCCATTTCAAAGAAAGATTTGAAATAAAAGAGGATCTCTAACAATTATACTTCTGTCCTTTCATACCTTGGCAGTCTGCTACTTTCTGTCATAATTTCTCTTCTTAGTGTTTCTTTTCCAACAGGGATAACTATTAGAGAGTAGCAGAAGATAATTAAAGCTTTCAAGAACACTATCTGTATCTTGGTGACTGAATTTTCAAATTGAGAATGGCAAATGAGAGGCAGACTATTAAGATACTTCTTTTAATTTTCTCTTTGGTATTTAAGATTTACTTACAGTAAGATACCTTGTGCTTGTATTTGAAGATAGAATGAGCTCAAGATGTTAGTTTTTACATGTTGATATCCACTTTCAAAAACGTGTTTCTTCTACTGTGGTAGAATTTGGATGTGACAGACTTTGACCAATAAGTACGATTCTGCATTTTAGTGAACATTGTCTGGTTTTGGAGGGAGTGGATTCATTATGTTGTAAATCTGTCATTTCATGTGATTATCTCAGTTTTGATAAAGTAGGACATCAAATTTTGTAATTACAAAGCCAAGAAGCTCTCTGCAAATTTTAACTGGATACATGTCAATTATTTTCTGTGGTTGTTACTTTGCTTCAAATGCATCATCAATTAATAATATTTTAATAGGCTTAAAGCTAATAGTTTTATCCTACAGCCATTATGCTATGTTACATTTTAAGTTTTTATCTGCACTTCATTTAAAAACAATTACACTGTTTCAGACTACATAAAACTATTATTATAAATTTTTCATCTGTTTTTGAAATAGGATATCATTTGAAGGAAAACATTGAGATTAATTCAAAGTGTTTGTAAAGTTCTTCTGCATGGATGAGTTTACCTCGTGGCTTATCTCTTTAGTGATTTTTACCATGTCAACTATAAGCACATGTTTTGATCTAGAATGTTGCTATATGTTAGCAGAGCTTGAGTGTAATAGTTAAAATCCCATTCAGTTCTATCTTCAATTAACTTAAAATAGTGGGAAGTACAGATTCTTCCAGAATTTACAGAAGTTATGCTAATAATTATTATAATGTCAAGGAAGTACCTACATGGCCACATCGGCACTGACACTTGCAATTGACATTAATATCTGACATAAATCCAGAGCTGCTAAACAGCTGTGCTAGAAACTGAGTTAGCTTAACCCTAAGACAAATGCTGAATATCAGGGCATGAAGCTGTGCAATGAGTACAGCACTCACTCGTGTTCTGGCTGGCCCTGAAGACCTGAAGCTTACCCAGAGCAGTTCAAAATGCCTCATTCCTTTAATTTTTTTTTTTTTTCTGTCTTTACCACCATAATCAGTGTCAAGTCTGAAAGCAGAGATGGGAATGATTCCATGGAGGGCTTCTGGGGAGGATCGAGAAGCACATGCATTTGTCTGCAGTGCAGATGCCAAGTTAAGATGTAGACAGAGAAGAGCAATTTACAAGGCTCATGCTGGAAAAAGGTTCTTTTCAAGGGTAACCTTAAACATCAGTGTAAACAAAATTCATGCATTCTCTTGTGAAGGGGCTGAGACAAGTTTACCAATGAATGGCAATTCTGTAATGCTTTATAAATATTGTTTCATTCCACACTGTTAAATATAGGAAGCTACTTACTGAAAAGCACTTCAATATGAAAATTTAAGATGCAATTTTAAGTATTACTTTTCTATTTTAAATTTGAATATGCTTCCTTTCCAGATTAAAGTAGGAAGTATCGTTGTAGATAATAATAATAGTAATAATAATCAAATAATAATAGTTTATAATAATAAGCAAAAAGTAATAATAAGCAAATAATAATAAGCAAATGCCCTGTTTGCTCTCCTCAAGTCTTATCTCCACACTTTCACTATGTATTAATCTTCTGCTATTTTTCCTCTATTTTGCCCGCAGTGGTTGAGCTGTGCCATGTGAATGTGATATGCTGGGTGAATGTGATGTAAGGTGCCACGGTATGCAGCATTAAATATAGGGCATACTGCTTCAAGGAAACCCATCCAGTTCAAATGTAGTTGCATGTTTCAAGATGTTGACTGGAAAGCTGTTAATGCTCATAACTTTTCAGCTTGTGTCATACGAACGGAGGCCACATTCATTCTCTGTCATTCAGATTTAGGGCAGTATCGCAAACAAAGCTGACACAAATGGCCTTCTGAATTACACATTCTGCTGGCTTTCCTGCCAAATGCCAAATTTCAAGATAGACCGCTTTTCTGGAAACAAAGAGATAAGTGTGTTAGAACATATCTTTTTATAGCTAAGTAATGGAGACAGAGCAATGCAATTATACTGTGGTCAGTAACTGTCTTTTCATCTTGTAATTTGAAGGAAACATAGAGTCCTTTTCAGTCTAATAGATTGAATTCATGACTCACCCGTAAAGAGAGATGTGCTTGCACTTGCTTCCAGCTGGTAGGAAGAATTATAGTAACAAAATCTACATTTCAAAATTGAAGTATTCCTAGGCTTAAAATAACATTGCCTACTTTTGAATTCCTTTCCTGGAGTTCTTATCTCTACCTAAGATACTTAGTTTCCATTTACAAAATTTGACTTTAGGATGTAGTGGAGACCTAAAAACAGTCTCTCATGTGTAAGAAGTGTCTGACAAACATCTCAGTGTCATGGTTATAGTCAACAAGAAGATTTGGATATATCCAAGAAATATCCTCCCCAGACAATCACCACTGAAGAGGTACCTGGTTAAAATTAGCCAATTGTAATTAGTGAGAACAGAAATATGTCTGGACTCCTACTTCTCTCTGCAGTTCCGTTGCCTGGTATAGTCGAGTGCCTACACAGCTTCCAGGTGCAGGAGTGCTTCTTTTACAGCAAGTGCCTACCTGTTGACACATATCTGCTTTCCTTTGGCTGAACCTGCTCTTCTGTATGGTCATGCGACCACAGGAGAGCAAGCAAGAGGAAGCACAAGTTAGTCTTGTGTTTAGGGCATTCAGACAAGAACAGGAGGAGACCAGGGGTTTGCAGTTATGATTTAAAAAGTAATCCTGGAAGAAGAACCAGATGAATGTCCTGACCACTAGGTTATCTCCTCTTTATTTGCTCTGTTTCTTGCCAGACTACTTGGTTGTTCAAAGACTGACATTCAACCCAGGGATGGCCATAATCCAGCTCTTTACTCCCACCAAGCTGTTTTGTAGTCTAGTAAATAGAGGTAATAGATACGGGTTTCATTCCCCTCAAGATGAGGAGGGATTGAACTGATGCTTCATAATTCCTTGCTGAATAGCAAAATCAATAGGATTGTATTATATGTACTATAACGTTATATATATTATAATATATATTTTATATATTGTTTAGAATATTTTAAAAAGATGGGAAGTGTTACCTCTTCCATGGTTTTCCATGAAAGTGGCCACAGCCTTTGTGCTTCGGTGTGTGTTTGGCATGTTGAGAACTTGCCTCAATCAGGTCTCCTGGGGGCTTCCATGGACTTTAGCTGCCACCTCTAACTGGAACACAGCAAAGTTCTAATGGAAACCAGGTACCTTGCTTTCCAAAAGAAGGAATTTAAACAGAATTATAGAAGCCCATGTTCAGACACATGACTTGTGACCCAAAATGTAGGTGGGAAATGTATAACAGCAACTAATGGAACTAGCTGCTGCAGAGAGAGACATTTTTAGCAATTCCCTAAAAGCCAGCTTCTCCCCAGGTTCCGTGTTGGGTACTGGAAGTAGCCTCTTCTGATATTATCCAGAGTTTCATGCCAGCACACATACCCTTTTATCCCTAGTTATCAAATAACAATCTCTTTGTGAAAAACTAGTGTCTCGGTTTAGACATTTTTCCAGTTTGATGCCAACATATTTTTCTGATAATTTATAGCACTTTAGACTATTATTTAGCATATTGTTCTATTCCTCCTCTATTTCATATCCCTGAATAACACATAGCTCATACATAGTTTTGTCATTTTGATACTGTTTGCATCTTGTGATCTACACATTTTGCAGTTTTCTAAGGGAACACAATGGATCAGCACAGCTGTGTGAATCTCAAAACAACGTTTCTGAACTGAGCACTCATATTTCCAGAACTAATGGAAATGTGCTTACAAAAGTGACATCTTTCATTTATTAACTAACTGTATACTATGCATAATGAATATAATGCTCGTAGATGCATACTAGCTTTGTTCTTGTATGTGTCATAAATGCATGTCCGACAGCCAGCAACTGTGCCTTCTGAGCACAAATCCCATGGGAAATCACTTTTAGTACAGTCAGTTTGTGGTATTTTGCCAGTTCTTCAACTAAGGGTTTACATCCAAGTTCAAAAGTGACCCACATCATTCCACCCTTCTTGCATTTGAAAAGCACTATAGCAGGAACGATGTCACTGTTCCAGACACTCAACATTTGTCAGACTATGATTACAAAAATATATATAATGTTATCATTTAACATATTATTTAACAGCTTATGGGTATATTCTGAAAAGATTTCAGTATTTCCCAGGGAAACAGACGTATTTTAAACAAATGTGTAATATTGGCATTGACCAAAATTTTTAAATACATCATTTAAGAAGCATTGCTTCATATTTTAATGAAATACCTATGTCCAACACTGAAAAGCATCAAAATGTAGATTTACTAGCTTGTGACTTACATGTTATAGTATATTGGTAGTTTGAGGGCATAATTATACACCTTCTAAGTATTTGGTTAAGGTAAATTACTGTACTGATGGGTTGCTGGTAGACCTCCCTATCTATATATTCAGAATAAATATGACCCTTTAATTTTGACTTCTGTTCTGTGGCATCCAATAGCTCCACTTTTCTTACAGCTTGTATTTCTCTCTGACTCTTTATGAAGACTTACTTTTATCCTTTTCATTCCCCATTCATAATATGATTTCCTTTTGAACTCAAAGTATAGATTTGCTAGGGTAAACTGTATAATAAGACAGAGAGGAAACTGAAGTTGGGGGGGTTTATGGCCATACAAATAAGAATTATGAAGGAAATCTAGAAAGAGATGTATAGAAGCCAGCCAGGGTAAAAATATTTGCTAAATCATTGCTTAATCATGTTTGTAATACTAATGCTTACATGCTAATTTCCTAAAAATACCATCTGACTAATTGAAGTACAGTGATTTTTATTTGCATTCATTATGCAAATCAAAAGCCCAGTCAGTCAGAAGAGAATGAATTTTGTAATGGCAAAGTAAGTCTACAGTTATGAGTTACATCTGATGGACTCAAATCTATGAAAAGGCATACTTTAAAAGGATTGGATGGTACAGGACATCATGTTTATCAACTTTTCAGAAACATTTCTGACTCAGATATTTAAAAATACCTTATTAGCAAAGACTTGGATACTACTTCACATCTAGTCTTCTTTTAAGCAGGGATTTTTCTTGAAAATACTAATATTAAAGTGAAAAGAATGTTCCAAGTACAATCTGTTTTCTCTGTCTTGTGTTACTAGCTATTTGTGTGCACCCATGTTCTTGCAAAATCTTGTTCATTACAATTTAGTTTACAAACTACAGTGCTTCACCTGCAGGGCTTATATATCATTGTATGTATGGACCATATGACCTTAGGAGATACACTTAACCTCTGCCTTCTGTAATTCTGAGCCTGCAGAGGGACTCTGTCCTGCTCTCACAGAAGATGTTTCCCTCCTGAGGTAGGAGGGACGTTTGGTGACCGGTCTCCTAGTGAGCTTGTGTTGGCAGTCAGATGTGTTGGCAGTCAGAGCTGCTCTCCTGGGCACCTACACCACGTTTCCTGTTTCAAAGGACTGGTGGCCTCTGAAACCAGTGAGTGATAGGTATCTCAGTAACAGCAGGAGAGGAAATCCATGCACCTGTTAGTGGCTTTTTTGCCAGGTAAGATCTCTCTGAGAACACACACCAGGTTCCTGCCCACTGTCACAACTGACTTTCCCTTAAGTCAGTCAGGTGGCTGATGTTCTTCCTAAAGCTGCAGTTTTTCAGATATGTCGCTTAACACATTAAAATCAATAAGAGTTATTTCTGCCGCTTGCATGGGACAAAGCCATTTACCGTTTTCCATAGCTGCTTATGTCAGTAGCGCAAAGGTATAACGATTTCTACACCTACGCTGTTGAACTGGGTACCTGTCAATGTCAGACTGCTCGGTGAGATTGCTAAAGTGAACTTGTCATCAGTGATTACAGCATACTCCACCAGAGCGCAAGCTACCGTGAAAATTTCATTAATGATTGTCGTAGTTATAGACACCTTGCAGATGACCACCTGGAGCTCTATTTGTAAGTCTATGATTGTGCTGTCACTGGTCTAAGACATAATGTTGGGCTGGGTAGAGCATCCTTTATCTTTCACCTACATACCTGTCTGCACATATATCAAGGGAGCTGGAGGGGAGGCCTGAAACAGGAGTCACCCACCGTAAGGATGTGCATGTGGCAAACACTGCAAGAAGAAAGGGAAGCATTTCCTAATCACAGTAATTCTTCCAGGATACATTGTACATGTGCACAGTCACTACTCACGGTGAGGGTAGTGAGGGTCTTTCCCCTCTCACTCAGCCTGTGTGTGCAGTCGCAGTACTTCAGTTGTGTGGAAACTGATAAGAATCTGGCACATTCAGCCACTGTACTAATGAATCACAAGAGGGGAAGGGTATGACCTGCTTGTCAGCAAAGACCTCTTCACTTGAGTCTTTCTTTTCATGCAGAACAAGTGGATGCTATAAACAGCACATACTGAAGAATTCCAGTTACTTGAAAACTTTCTATGCTTCTGCATGTTTGTTGTGGTTTAACCTGGCAGGCAGCTAAACACCACACAACTGTTTGCTCACTCCCCCCTGCTGTGGGATGGGGGAGAGAATCGGGGGGGGGGAAAAAAAAGTAAAATTCATGGGTTGAGATAAAGACAGTTTAATAGGACAGCAAAGGAAGGGAAAATAATAATAATAATGATAAAAGAATGTACAATATAAGTGATGCACAATGCAATTGCTCACCACCTGCCAACCAATGCCCAGCCAGTTCCTGAGCAGTGGTTGCTGCCTCCCAGCCAACTCCCCCCAGTTTATATACTGGGCATGATGGCATATGGTATGGGATAGCCCTGGGGCCAGTCTGGGCCAGCTGTCCTGGCTGTGCCCCCTCCCAGCTTCTTGTGCACCTTGCAGAGCGTGGGGAGCTGAAAAGTCCTTGAGTTAGTGTAAGCACTACTCAGCAACAACTAAAGCATCAGCGTGTTATCAATATTATTCTCATACTAAATCCAAAACACAGCACTATACCAGCTGCTAGGAAGAAAATTAGCTCTATCCTAGCTGAAACCGGGACAATATTAAAGAAAAATTTGCTTGAGGTATATAAAAGAAAGTCATGGCAAATTTCAACCCACAAGATAATTTTATGAAAATAAAGACTCGTAATGAAAATACTAACCAGATTTTCACAACAATGATGCAAAAAGTGTTATTATATGAGAGTAAAATTTTATAATACAAGAAGTTGTTTTATAATATCATTAAAGTAATGTGAAAAAGCCATACTGGAAACATCTGTGATCTGCCAGATTCAATCACATTCACTGGGGCCTTGGCCATTTTTAATTACCTGGAGAGTCAGCACATCATAAAATTGAGGTCATCACAGAGACCTCTTCTGAATTAGCTCTGCTTACCACTCTTTATCACAACTGTCCATCTTGAGAGAAGCTTCTGTTTTAATCATATCTCAATTCTGCTCTTCAGTCTTCATTCCTTCAACAGATCTTCATTGAGTGACAGTGGACAAACAGGATAAAACACCTCAATATTTAAGATGGATGGAGAACTAGTAAATAAATAACTACACTGTAATAATCATATCTGCTATCTTTTTAAATAGGTTATAAATGTTGTTTTAAATTGCTTTTATAGTCTTTTCAAAGTACCATTAAAACTCGGCACTGTTTTATTCTCTTTTTAAGAGAACATGTAAGTGCATTTGTCCTAGAACTTCGAACATTTCTGTTATATTGCTCACATAAAATGAGTTCTGTTAACCAAAACCTTGGGAACTGGAAACATCTGTTATTCAAATCTGGCTTTGTAATTGTGCTTGTGCACAGAGATCACCCTTAAGCCATAAGCAGTGTTGGTGCCTGCTGTGCTTATGCTGAACAATTCCCTTGAATCCAGATTCTCATAACTGAGCTTTACTGGAATCATCTGTTGCCATTCATTTCATTTAGAACATAAATACAGAATAAATTTGGAATACAGACTATTTCAAGAAATAAAAATATGATGAGAAATTTTTTATTTAAAGGAACAGAAAATATGCTGAAGAACATACCACCTGACATCTTCATGAACAGCAAATACTCCCAACATTTAAGAATGCCACCCAAAAGGACTGGAGTGCCTCAGGGATCTGCCCTTTATCCTTGATCATTTTTAGCATAAGACAAGATAAGCTAAAAAAAAAACCCAATAGACTTATTTAAAAATCAACCACACTTCCTATACATATGGAGTCGGGTTCAAAAACAAAAACAAACAAAAAAACCCCATCTGTATCTGCCTAACACTTTGGCTGATCCTACATAATTTCTTCATTGTTCGTGTATGTGATTCAGCTGATAATTCAGCACACACCTCTGGTTACCATTCAGCTCTTACATATTCAGGCTGCATTCGTACAACGGAGTCCAAACCTAGAGGACCTCTGTGTGCCCAGAATAAGCAGCTGCATTTCAGATGCTCGTCCAGATTTAGAACTGCCCCCTCTCCGCAAGCAGAAACACTCATTCACAATTCATTCATTCATTCATTCACTGAAGTGGGAAGGATCTTCCCACAAACCACCCACACAGATGCGTTTTCAGAGAGACTGATATAACTGAAG
Organism: Theristicus caerulescens; assembly: GCA_020745775.1. Classification (NCBI taxonomy): domain Eukaryota; kingdom Metazoa; phylum Chordata; class Aves; order Pelecaniformes; family Threskiornithidae; genus Theristicus; species Theristicus caerulescens. The sequence goes on along the minus strand of CM036559.1, from coordinate 111,915,399 downwards.
CATGGCCCCAGGGGTTTACAACTGCTCGGGCAGATAGTTCAGGCGGAATTGCTCTCAACTCATTTAGAGTGTAGCTATCTACATAAGATCTCATCACCTTTTGGTGGAAGGCAACAGACACTGTTAGGGCATGTTACGTTTTATCCTAACAGAGACATCTAAAATAGATCAGATTAATTATGCCCTAGCAGTGCCTATTTCTCTCTATTCATTTTGAAGGGTGTACGGGGGATCACCTATACTCCTTACTACAGGCAACTACATTTGTTTAGAGGAATCACACACTTACCGACTATGCCATGTTTGGTTAAGCTCTGAAGAAATGAAAATTCATCATGAGAAACAAGGCCATGAACTGCGCTGGGAAATGTTCAAATCCCAGAGTAAAGCTTTTCCACTTGTAACCATATATTCCATACATTCATCTAAATTGTTAATCATAGTTTATATAACCTTGTAACTAGGATTAGCAAATGCTGCCAATTACTGACTCTTGTTTGATATCAGGCACGAGGTAATGAGTCCTTCCAAGCTAATAATTAGCTTGGAGGCCCTGGCCGTGCTAGAACTTTATCTTTTCAGGAAAGTCATGACACCATCATATTTACCTACAAGAAGTGTCTTGTCTTTCTAAGTTGGTAAAAATCCATAGTAGTCTTATACTCGCTAAAGACTTTGAGAATTTCAAAATACACTCTTAATGTTTTCAGTGCTATCAATTTTCTAAATCTTTTCTTTCTTCAAAACCTTCTGCATATCTGCTGCATCAAATTCAGACTTCTTTTTTATACTAATCTTAATAATTGTGTGTCAGCCTCCCATGCTTGTATTTACATGTATATTTATTATCTTCTACAGCTGTTCCATTGACTCCAGCAATTCTTGTTCTGAGGATTGTTCTGATTTTCTGTACTGTTCTGCACCGCTCATCTTCAATGTCTTCCTGTAATTTACTTCTTTCTTAAAGCTTACAAATCTGCAAATTTGTATCAGGAAAACAGCACAATCTCTCTTTTCTTCTAATCTTGGATCATCAGATTGCCCACAGCCTGAAGCACAAAAGAGGATGAAAACCTTATGTTGTTTGTGCTTTTCTTTCATGGAGTTCTTAACAAAGAAGTCATTAGAGGAACACAATACAGTCTGGTTTCTTGGGTCCTTCAGCTCTGACGTTGCAATACTTAAAATTTAGGCACTCTGATTCAGCGGTAGAGCAAGTAACAGACTTGACTCCATATCCAAGCTGTTTGAGTTATAAGCTTGTAATAAGTCCATGGATAGAATCCTTTAAATATAGATACATGGATAAATAGATAAATTTATCTATGGACAAATGAATTTATCCATAAAATATGATTAATTATGATTTTATTTATATCCAATGATTGTCTTATGTGAAACACCCAAATTGTCTAAGAATCCATTACTGCAGCGGCTCAAGATTCTCTAAGGTCATTATAAGATTGTTTTAGCTTTAGAAAATACATTCCCTGTAAGTGAGCTGTGCTTAGTTGAGCCTAGTGAGTATTTGTGATCTGACTTTTTGGTTTCTCCATTCCACCACCAAGTGGCTTTTCATGAAACATTGACTCCACTGGTATCAATGGGATTTTGTCATTTCACTCTGGCTCCCCTTCATTTCAGCCAAGCACAATAAGCTCAGCTGTGTCATGTATGATGGCAGCTCCCTCCTGAGAGTTGGCAGAAAGGAAAATATGAAAGTGGTCCAATCGTCTTTTTTTGCCCTCCAGAGTTGAGAATTCAACCCTGAAGTGGTCAAGTAATTAAGAGCTCCTAGCCCTTACCAACACAGACATCTGGGAGGGGAATCTAATGAACTTTGTGCCCTCCAGAAAAATCTAGCTATAAAGGTAACAGCAGCTTTTTAAAATATATTTCCTTGATCATACAGAATCCATTACAGATTTGAGAGTTTATTTTTTAAGCTCAGTAACCATACATTATTAACACTTTACACCTTGTTGATAGGAGACAAAAATAATTGACTTAATCTTATTTTTATTTTCCAAAAGGAATTATTTTTTTAAAAGAAATAATCCTGCAGCAGTATTATACATGCCATAGAAAAGTCCTATACTGCTATTAGTAGCCCTCTTGTAACAACAACTAGCGCTTCACACATTAGGACTGTCAGTATATGTATGTATGTAAATGCTGAGAACACTATTGTCCCAAGAAAGAAGGCTACCAGAAAAAGCAGAGCCTACTACATCCTTGTGTAATTATTTCAGAGCAGCTCTGCTGTTATTGAAGTATTTTGAATGTTTCAGTGCATTACAATGTGCATTTGTATCTATTTTTCAGAGGTCAGAGATGTTACAAACTGCCAGCAAAGCCCAGCACGTTTTTGAGACTTTCCCAAGTCATTGGAGACAAAATGATAGACCTTCCAAAACGGCATTTTCATTAATGTGCTTAAGCAATAAGCAGAAGACTCAAGAAAAAAATGACTTTAAAATCAAATTAAAACAAATTGCTCCGTTATTTTCTAGTCTCTAAATTGCAACATAGTGCCACTGAAGATTTAAAAAAAAGCTTCAGAATTGCTAGAAAAATTAGGTGCTATATGTACAGCTGCTTCATTCCAGCCAAATAATATTTTTAATGCAGTTCCTATGTATGTACACTTGCCTCTAAACAGACACCCTCATAGTCTGTTTCTCTGAATTCAGTTGTACCCTATTTATTTTCTTCTGATATTATCAGACAACTTTTCTGTATTTTCACAAGATGCTGGTGATCTTTTTTATTACTGGCACAGTAACTTTATTTTGGAGAGGTATTAGCCTTGGCGTACTTAAGTTGAAAGTACGGTTCTAATATTAAGCTGTATCTTGTGCTACTATAAATTTTTCTCTTAATTTGTCTGCAATGAAATAGCCAGATGCACTTTGAAGACACTGCAGAAAAGTTCTTTTTTCATTTTAAATAATTGGTATTTAATTTGGATTCATTTAAAATGTACTGATTTGCATATTACATTTTATTGTGGCATAAATAATAGACTAACTTGGGATTTAGTGTAAGGGAGCGGTAGATATTGGCATTAGTCTTACTGAAACAGAGTATGTGTCCTAATGCAGGCAACTCCCAGGAGCAATAACCCTTGGAAAATGGTTTCTCTGAACTAAGCTACAAAGATTGGGATGATGGTCTGTAACCATTGCCCAACTAATGGACTTGACAGGGGAAAAATGGATGCTGTTTTTCAGTCAAATTTTTTTCATTATAGTACATTTAGTTTAACTCAGTGAAGCTCAGACTTTGAGGGTCAAAGTGAATGGAAGAAATATGGAAGACAGCATCACCCAGGTAGGAAGCAATTATTCCAACTTTAAATGAAGAAATTCAATATGTGAGATGCAAAATGAGACATTTTTGAAAGAAAAATCAGTCAGCATTTGAAAGATTTACAGTAGTTATGTCAAATCAGAATTTTGTGCCAAGGCTTGACTAAGTAACTGCTATATTTCCATTACTGTGCAGAAACTGATCAGGGAAGAAGATTTAAAGAGTCATTACTATTTTGTATTTTCTGCCATTCAGTAAGAGCTATCGGAGTTTACTGTTGAATACTAATACTTCCATGTCCTTAAGATATACACGGTTGTTGGAACATGCTGTGAAACTCATCTTTCCTGTTTGCAAGAAGATGTAATTTTAGGAGCCATTCCAAAGAAAATAATTTTACAAAACAAAACAAAAATGAGGCGTATACCGAGACCGAGATCTGAGTCCTGTTGTTTTGTCCTTCTTTGCCTTTGGACCTGCTGGCAAACAACCAAAAGCCACAAGGCAGAACACCAAGATCCATAGATTTGGGTAATCATATTCTTCTTGCTACATCCTGATCACCCTCCCCACATGCCTGACCTCAAAACAGCAAGCTGCTGGGAGATAAGTGAATATGGGTGGGAATTGGCAGCCGGCATTAGCGTGTGCCTGCTGCTCTCTATCCACCTCTACAACTTCAGCTTAGTTTTGCTCAGCTCATGTCAACAGGAATCCAGCTTCCTCATAAAGAGAGAATATGGTTTGAAATTCCGTATATTGGACCATAAATAAATGCTGACAATATCTTTTTCCTTTGTAACTACTGCATGATCGTGATCTGGCTATGGTTTACTCTCTTACAATGTCTAGCTGCATTGCCAGTGAATTAGACTGCTTTCAAACTAACCAAAAAGCCAATACACTCCTATTGCCTTTTAAAGGTTAACATGCATTCAAAGAGCAGAGCTGAAAGCAGACACCTACAGAGAACCAAGACCAATTAAGCCCGCAGAATCCTCTAGGTTGCTTTTTTGACTTTCAAGACGTTAGTTCCTTGGCAGGTTAAAGATTCTCCTGTTCCCCCTTCTTTCCTCATAGGTTTTTTTTTTCCTTCATTTCTTACCTTTTCTGTTCTTCCTCTGCTCTGTGACCTCCAATCACTGCCTAATTTAATTTCTGTTCCCCTTTCACCTTCCCAAAGTCAGACTTGAACTCAAGGGCAAGTGTTCGTGGCAAGACTCCTTTCTGCACACCAGAGGCATATGAGGGTTTCTTCCTTACTTAACAATGTGAAAAAACTGTTTTGGTTATGTGCCAACAGCATCTGATGCTCTATGCCCCATTTTCACAGCCTGTCCCCTATGCAACCTCAGTGCTTCTGCATCTTCGTAGACTGTAATAAGACCTGTAGCCATTGCTCTCCTAACTCTTCTTATTTCTCTGGAAGAAATAAAATAAGAATGAAAAGTTATATATGTATTCATAATCTCAGGAAAAATGAGCCTAGTCTTGGAAGTCCACATGCACAGGCAGAGTTGCACAGTGTCTACTTTCACAGGAATGCAGGCTTGCAGGATCAGATCTTCAGTACCATACCTGGCAGCCTTATTGAACTCACTGTAATGACTTTATTTGGCCTTGGAACAGTTTAGTCAAAGCAATTCATTTTTTTTAAATGTTTTCTAACTCTGAGAAGTAATAGAGATTGTTTATTGAGAGGTGGGTCAAATAGCTGTGTACTCAGAAAAGAAGAGTGGGAGACATCCTTATCAAGTTAGATTTTACCATCTTCATGAAAGTTCAAGGGAAACAAGAACAATATGCAAATACACACCAGTGGAGAAAGTACCATTATTCCAGCTTCAGCTCTTCTGAGTTACATTTTCTGTATCTCCTCTTTTTCTTCATATTCTTCAATCTTTTCTGTAATACTGCATTTCCCATGCATGCTCCCATATCAATGCCTAGGAACAAGTGTGAAGCAGCATCTTCAGTCCTACGAAGACTAAATGGCAGGAAGAAAGGGGCATGGGATCTTTCACTGTCTTCTGCCCCCTCATATGACTTTCTTCTTAAATCAAACTTTAATATAGGTATTTATTTGCATGGATCCTTTTATTTTTATTATACTAAATCACTATGGGAGGAAGACTGAGCAAATTAAAGAAGTGGAAGTGATGGATTAGTATATTTTATGAACTCTCATAAAAATCAATACCAGAAAGCTTTGTGAAAAACTTTTAATGAAAAGGCATTACAAACTAGCTAGCATTTAGGTTCTGCCTGGACCCACCTCATGTTCTTTCAGTGTTTAAAAGGACTTCACAAAAAAAAAACCCCACCATATAGGTGAACACCAGACCAGTATCTTATTAATGATTTAAACAAACATACTGCTGTGAAATGATCTGATATAAAGTAAAATAAATCAAGTATAGTATATTTGACATTTTATTTTCTCCTGTGTACAAGGGCCCTTTTTTTTTAAGTAAAGCTGAGTCAGGGCTATAGATGTTTCTCTTTTACTATACAGGAACATATTTAACTCAAATACTTACTAGACTATACACTGCTAAATTCTTTACCATACCTTTAACACTTTAGTGCCAGGTTTACATTGCATAAAATCTTCTCTGTATGGTAAAATTGATAAGGCTATTTAAAAGCAAGGGGGCGGGGGGGGGAGGGGAAGGGGGTAGTTAGCTGTACGTGTGTATAGGCACACCAGTTGTTGGGTGCACCACAATTTTAGAGGCAGTGTCCATCCACCTGTCCAGTCCACTTACAGTAATCCTGGTCTTCCTCAGGTAGGTACTGGGAGGAATGCGTACATTTAGGGAACTTCTGTCTAAAGTCATACCCAGGAATTCTGTCCCTATTGAATTCAGGAGAGATACTGATTCATAAGATGGAAAGGACAAAAAGTGGCTGGAAGGAAGGAGTAAACTATTCCCCAAATTCACAAGAGCAAGCTGTTTCCTCTGTCCTGCTCTAAGAGTCAAGCAATCCCACACTGCGGTAGGAAACTTGCGCTCCAGAAGACTGTGGTACTCTTTCTGCAGTACTAAATCCAGCTTTCTGATGCATTGTGGTACTTATAAGATCAGCAAGGTATCCTTCCATCTCCTGCCAGAACAGGATGAAAGAAGAGATCGATATTCCTGCAGCATGCACCGGCTGAGAAGGGACACTCAAAGTCAGGGTTCAACTCAGCTGCTGCTTTACCACAACCGCAGCAGGTTGTCACTCCTCTCACATCCTCCCTAAACACAGCCAACTGAGCAATTTCTGGTGATCTGGTATCTCCACAAGTTAGCAAGATGCTTATAGGAAAGGGTGGGAATCTCCAAGCCTGTAGGTCGTTGGGACGGTTCCAGATCCAGAGCCTGGATGCTGTCCGGATTCCCTCAGAAGACTTTCACACAGTGCTTCATAAATTATTTTGCACATCTCACCACCAAATTTCCTTGGCAGCCAGCCAAGACAGTATAGTCAACTTCTGGAACTATCTTACCAACAAGGAAGAAGTCAGACATAAAAATATCATTGTCCTTGTAATCGGTTGCTTTAGTTGCAATGGACTGCTGGAGGACCAATATCCAGCAGATGACAGAGCTATGAACTATTAGCAGGGACCACTTACTCCCCCACCCTTCCCTGCCCTTCATTAGCTGAGACAGTGCAGTGTCCCTGCACTTTGCCAACAAACCTCCAGGTGGCTGCAGGGATCAGCGTGAAGGAGATCAAGGCAAAATACCTACTCTGCAAGTGGGCCTAGGTATGGTTTCCATTGCTTCACGTTCCGTGGATATATCTACATGAGTGTTTTAATTTAAAATTAGGAACGTGCTTTTGAGGGAAATCTCCCAATTGCCTGAGCTCCCCAAATCTTGGTTCTCATTGTGGACTGTTTGGGGCACATGAAAAGGATTACATTTGGATTAAATTAACCTGAAAGCTGTGCTCTCCTGGAGAATGCCTAACATGCTCCAGCCTTTCTGGGCATCCAGTCTTCGGGGTCAGGCAACAGCTGGTCCAGAGTACTTCTCAGAGCACATATAATGGGGGTGTCAAGTCCTTGGCATCAAATGTTGTGTCGTCCCAATCAATTCCTCTTGCACCACACCCTGGCATAGCTACTACAGTACCTAGAAGCTACCCATAATAACAGAATCCATCTTCCCAAATGAGATACAGGCTGTGACAGATGTCTCATTTAGGACAGCACATTACATAGAATAATTCCTCCAGATGATAAAGATCCTTACTCCATTCTGTTAAATGTAATTTATATGCCTGTAATTTTAAAAAAAAGATAAAGTGACTGGTAACATTATATTCCCTCATCATTCTACTGCCTGAATTCAAACAAACACTAAAAAAGGACCAAAACCTCTTAAGACAATCAACTTCTGTCCTCTGAGTGTCCATGCACACTCCACCATTTGCAAGCAAAGTGAATTCTTGTTTTGCCAAGACTTTTGAGAGATGCACATCAACGTTTTGCTCAGCCTAGCCTATTCTCTTCCTCCTTTTATTGCCTAGGGAATAGATCTGGAAACTTTCTTATCAGCCATTATCTGCACACAGTCATGTATCTTCTTCATGACTGACCAAATCATTCACAGTGCAGAGCAACTTCCTCCTGTCATCTGTTCACTGATTTATAAAAAAGAGCACATTTTGCTTTATTAATGTCTATTTAAAACATCACCAGTGTTAATAATTGCAGTGCTCTATTCATATCTTTCTAAGACACCCTGAGTTCATGCAAGTGTATCTCCATCAGTCAGCTCTTCTACTAGGGCAGTTCTGTGGTCCCCAGAACCTTAAGCATACCGGAGAAGTTCAAACCTGCCCACCAGCAGCAAACTGGAAGTGCCTTGAGGCCAGGACCACTGAAGAATTTTAGGTGACTTTAAGGTGAATGTCTAAGGGGCTGAGGAAATCACATGTCTCCAGGACCAAGTGGGGACTGAGAAGGGACATTCAAAGTTGAATTGAATGTTGTTTCTATACTAGGTGCCTCTTTCCCTTTTATTACACCTGGACTTGAGGCACTGAACCTTTGAATGCTGTATGAAGAAATATATCCTTAGTGTTACTGAATGTTGTCTTTGCTAAAATCTCACACATAATAGTTCCAGAGGCTTTAAAATCACTGCTTAAGCTTCACTGCAGTTTCCATTGCCAGGAAGCTCCAATGACTTAATTAGGTAAATCTACCCTTAGTTAATCTAGAAGTAGGACCTGTATAAACAGCAGAAATTTAGGATTGTGATTAATATAGTAAATGTAATTCTGCCATGTAATTTAAATTATGTGTAAGTCATATCATAAATCTGTAAATGCTTCCGAAGTCTGTAGGCTTCTTGCCAGCATTAATTTTGGCAGAAAGAAAGAAATATTTCTCCGGTGTTTGATTGCTTTTCAAACTCCAGGTCTGATATGCTCTTCAAAAATCTGTCTCTGTCTGCCTTCTTGTAATATTCAATAGAGTTTAAAAATAAAAATTTATGCCTGCATATAGATTACTTACATAGATGAAATACTTTACAGAAAAACATGAGCTATTTCAGTGTTTATAACTTTTTGCTAAAACAAAGGCAACAGTTGTATTCAACTACCTTGACACTGACTTATGAAAATATATTGAACTTTAAATATTAAAAATACAAACTTTGATTAATTTTTTGTCATATAATGCATATTTTTATGCATTATACGAATATAAATATATGTATATATATAATATATGTATGGAATATAATATATGTATGGAATATAAATGGAATTTATATTCCATACAAATATGCATTGGAAAATAGTCCCATGAAGCAGACCTCCCATGTAAATCACTCAGGGAAAACCGGATTTCTAATTTCATTAAAGTGTAAATCTAAGGATCTAAACCAAAAAGTCATAGAAAAGTTGTTAAATCACAAACATTGCTTAAAGATTGCTAACACTATGGTAGATGGCTGATGCAGAACAGACTCGTACTTGTGCCCTTGTACTTAGCAGGATCATGGCAGAAGTTTGTGCCATCTCAGAGTCATGGGATAAGGCATCAAACTATTTTATGGATATAGTCCTAGTATGCAACCGTGATGCAGTTATCCATTGTTAGGAATTTAAATTATCAATCTGGAGTTTAAACTAAGTGAAGGTGACTAACCCAGGAGATGTCGGAGAGAGGCAGATCATAGAAACATAGAGTCATAGCATGGTTTGGGTGGGAAGGGACCTTTGAAGATCAAAGACAACAGAATCTCCTGTTACCTGTGGCCAGCAGTGATAAGCCAATATTGCCTGAGTTATTTTCAGATTTGGAGATAAAAAAATGACATTTCAGTGACTGTGCATGACTGTTCTCATATATCATGGGTTTAGGTTTTAAGATATTAGCTGGATTTAGTTTCTTCAGAACTCTAAGATACAACTGAAGTTTCTCACAAGCACAAACTGACTGCTTTTACATTCTAATTTTAATGAAGTAACTGCAAAAAAAAGGAAGAACTGAAGTAGTCTGAGTAAATGAAACCCATCAGACAGCTACATCAGGATTGTGTGTGAAATTGTTTCATTCCTTTGGCACGTGATTGGCAGTCAGCGTCTAGACTCACTGTTTGACACATACCTAGTAAAGGACCTCCTGGGGCACCATCCTCCACTCATCCAGATCGGTGGCCGTTGAGCACGCGTGGAGCCAACATGGCATCTGCTGGGCGTGCGTGCGCATACACATGCACACGCACACACATGCACACACCCCCGCTACGTTTCTGGAAGACATGGTGAGCACATGCAGACCTGGGAACAGGGATGCATGTCTGAGTTCTGCATTATGGATGAAGCCCACATTTTTTAATATGTGTCCAGGGAACATACAGAATAGAGAAGGTAACATGGATGTAAAGTAAACTGGGACCACCAGTTGATTCATTTTCTCTAGCCTTAATATTCACCTGTTTAATGTTGGCTGATAGTGTAAAATTCAGGCTGGTGTCATCAGGAAGGGTGAGCCAATATTCAGGAACAAACCTCAGTAGGTATCAACTCTGATCCTGTGGTGTTCCCAGTGCCTTCAGACAAAGCAGTTCTAGGTAATGGTCAAAAGAAGCAATGTAATCACTAGCTTGTTGCTGAGCTTGGGCTTTTTCTTTCCTTCTCATGATTTTTAATTAGTACTTCTATCCCTGCTACTTATCGTGGAAATGATATCAAAATTCTGAAGAAACAAAGCCTTATCTCTCCGGAAAATAAAAATCATTAATCCTGCACAGCTGACCTGATGAGGTGATTATTCAGCTAATACAGTACCTTCCTGCCATCTTGTGGCACCATCGGGTTTGCAGCTTTCTGTTATATTGCATAATTTTTATTTCAAACACAGTTACTGGTTTTTAAGTTTCAGATGCCATCTAGTTAAACAACACACACAGAGTAAAATCTTAGTCCAACTGATAGCACTGTCAAACCTCTTGTTGATTAAAAAACTTCCAGACTGCACTAACTGTATTAATTTCAGTATCTTATTATGTCAAAAATGAAAAGAAATTCAAACTAAAGAATGTAAAAATGGGTTTCATTTTTAAAGAATAAATTACTGTTAGACTGAAATAATCGGAAGTTATCTCTGAAATAATACCTTGTATTATGAATTTATCTATATTTTTCATTTGGGATACTTCAGTGTTTTTAAATAGCTACCTCCTTTTTCAAGTCTGCCTGAAGAAAAAAGAAGCTGCATCTTTTATATGACTTCAGGCGAGATCCTTCAAGTGCTTGTTCAAAGTTTACTTATTTCTCAAAAATAAAGGAACATATGAGAATGTACTACTGTCAGATTTCCTGCTCCTGCTTTCAGGCTGGAATCACCAACTCGATCTTTGAGCATGGATGCACCACGAGGAATTAATATCAAAGCGCAAGCTGGGAATATTGAAGCTCTTTCCCAGATGGATATCAAACTACACAGCAGTGATGGTGTGGTGAGTACAAGCCCTTCTGTTTCCATAACTATGGTTGATCTTGCTGTCTGAATATAACTAATAACTTTAAGTCTTTTTTCAAGTTCTGTTAATTTAATTCCTCAGATTTTAGGAGACGGGATATTAAAATTAATGGTGCCAATAATAAGACTTTTATTTATGGGTCAGATTAAATAATACTACCGATTGACATAATGTTGTATCAGCTTAGAGAAATGCTTTCTAATAAAACTCTGATAGCGCTCAGCTCCCCACTAGCACAGTGATCCCCAGGCACCCCAGCAGGGTCCTTAGCCCAGAGGTAGGTACTCAACCTCAGAATGGCTAAATTAAGGAGTGAAGCTCTGCAGACATCATTAAGAGCTGCCCCGTCAGCAACAGCATGCGACATGCAGCAGCCTATTTATCCCCTCTGCGAGGCTGTACGGTGCCAGTTCTTCCACAGAGGAACTCCAGACCAACCTGTATGTCCATCCTTAACCAGCTGGAATGACTGCGAGGCTTCAGCACTTAGGCTAGGACAGACCTGGGTCCAGGCAGCAGCAGTGCCCATGCCCAGCTATTCAGTGTATGGGCAGGGGCCCCGTCTCTTATCATCGAATCGTAGAATCATAGAATGGTTGGGGTTGGAAGGCACCTTAAAGATCATCTGGTTCCAACCCCCCTGCCATGGGCAGGGACACCTTCCACTAGACCAGGTTGCTCAAAGCCCCATCCAGCCTGGCCTTGAACACTTTCGGGGATGGGGCATCCACAGCTTCTCTGGGCAACCTCTTCCAGTGCCTCACCTCCCTCATAGTGAAGAATTTCTTCCTAATATCTAATCTAACTCTACCCTCTTTCAGCTTAAAACTGTTAATCCTCATCCTATCACTACACTCCCTGATAAAGAGTCCCTCCCCATATTTCCTCTAGGCCCCCTTCAGGTACTGGAATGCTGCTATAAGGTCTCCCCGCAGCTTTCTCTTCTCCAGGCTGAACAACCCCAGCTCTTCCAGCCTTTCCTCATAGCAGAGGTGCTCCATCGCTCTGATCATTTTTGTGGCCTCCTCTGGACCCGCTCCAACAGGTCCATGTCCTTACTGGGCTGAGTACCCCAGAGCTGGATGCAGTACTCCAGGTGGGGTCTCACCAGAGCGGAGTAGAGGGGCAGAATCGCCTCCCTTGACCTACTGGCCATGCTTCTTTTGATGCAGCCTAGGATACAGTTGGCTTTCTGGGCTGCAAGCACACATTGCCAGGTCATGTTGAGCTTCTCATCAACCAACACCCTCAAGTCCTCCTCCTCAGGGCTGCTCTCAATCCGTTCTCTACCCAGCCTGTATTTGTGCTTGGGATTGCCCTGACCCATGTGCAGGACCTTGCACTTGGCCTTGTTGAACTTCATGAGGGCTCTGCTAAGGAAGAGGATGGGCACCAGCTTATCTCTCTCCTGTGTTCCAGTGTCTGCCAAGAGCCTAGGCCTCAGAGCAGCTTTGTATATACCAAGTCTGGGTAGAAGGCTATTCTTAAACCACTGCCGAGACAAGGTCAGGTTGGTTTATGGCATGCTATTGCGTTATTATCTCTAACAAGCCCATTTGTCCTGCTTTCTCCCATGCAGCTTTTGCTTGATGCTGAAACTGTGCGACTGCCCAAATTGCCTGAGGGTACAAGGGGTGGATCTGGTATTTCTCAGGGGCTTTACGAAATCTGCGTGTGTCCGGATGGAAAGCTCTACTTGTCAGTGGCCGGCGTGGGCTCCACTTGCCAAGAATACAGTCGTGTCTGCCAGTGAGGCACCAGAAAAGGCCGCACACCCCCTTGCTAGTCTGAGGTTTTTATATTATTGCTAAAGAGTATCACCAAAAGCAGAATTTTCAGAATTTTTAAAAACAAAGCACTTAACTTCAGTTTAGGAAACAAATCTGTATCTACAATTCTGGACTACAGGGTGAAAGGGGAAGAAGAGCACAAATGACATTTCAACTTCAGAAGAATGACTTGAATCAAATTATATGTTCTGTCCATAACACTTCGAAAACAGCCTTACAGAGAGCATACAAAAAAATAAAAGGAATATGTTTCCTTGCTGAACTATTATTCAGTTAGATTATTATCTCATTGTTAATATTTTTGAGCTCTGTGGTTTTTTTCTCTCACTATACGTAAACACTTACTGCATTAGTGGGTGAAATTAAATTGAGGGAACTACTTGAACTATTTGCTCAGACAAAGCATTATTTGGGGAATTCAGAAAGTGCCAGCAAATGGTCTATGCAATTTTGTTCTTGCAATAACACAAGATACGAAAAATGTGGTATTTGTATAAGTTCTGTGTAAAAGGTGTTAATTTGCTAATAGCTTTCTGTTTTAATTTGGCAACATATATGCTGATTTGCTTATTACTGAGATTCATATAAAAATAACGGAGTCATTTACACTTCCCTGTGTCTCAAATCTGTTCACTATACAACAGAGAAATATGTTAGTATATTTTATAATAGCAATAGTTTGTTGCACTGCCTGTACCATTGTACTCATTTAAACCCTTTTATATTTTAGGACATGCTAATTCAACAAGGCAATTTGCTCTGCCAGCTGGACTAGTAAAAAGAAAAAAATCCTTAATGTGGCTCCAGATTGTCTGACACAAGGAACTGTTTGGGCGGCGGGAAAAAAAATCCTTTTTTGCAGCCCACAGGACTCAGTTAAGAGGACTATTTCATTTCCATCTGCAGCTGTTGACTGGTATTTCTGATCCTGTCAGAGTGGGACTCCATCACAGAGAGAGTAAAACTCTTTATTATTTTTTACATTAGGACTTTGGATACAAAGTAAATGCTCACCAGAGTTGACAAACCATTTATTGACCTTGTAGAGAAACACAGCTGCAGACCCATTCCCCTGTACAGTGTTGCACTGAACACAAATAAATTGTTTGCACACCTCTGGGTAGCAGGATTTGTATTTAATAGTCTGTTGTTTAAACCTCATGGGTTTTTAACTCCTTTGATGCTGTTTTGTAATAACTTGATGTTATTACCCAGGTAGGAGCTGCTATCACATAGTGCCTTGGTGTCTATGTACAGAAAGATTTTAACCCATAATCATCATTAAACCACAGAATGTTCATCCTTTAGAGAAAAGAATTGTAATCCTTAAAGCAGGAGAATCAGAACAAAAGAATGACTAAGACTATGTCGTTTTTTAAACTTGCTACCTCAGCTCTGGTGGACAAGCGAAGAAACCTTGCACTCAGTTGTGATCCCAGATGCCCACAAAAGACTGAATTGAGAAAGAGCCCCCAGTTACCAGTATCCGCTAGTACTGTGGTAAAGCCCTGGGTATTCCCTGCCTCAAGGGCTGCCTTTGTAATTTATCCCACCAGTCTAATGCGCAATACTGAAATTGCCCTTCATGAGCAGGGTGGAGCCCTCAGCAATTAGCACAAACTAGAAGAGCTTCAACAGGAAAAGTAGGAGATGTGATTAAGCTGAGCTTCAGGCAAAGGAGGCAAGTGAATCAAGGTCTCCCGTGTTATTTGAGAGTGCTCTGATTGATAACTTGCTGCCTAAGGGAGAAGTAGGAAGCCACAGAGCTTCCATTTCTGAAATTCCCTATTCCTGCACTTAGACATCGACCTTCAGGAGTGAGTCCAGGGCCACTGGCCCTAAAGAGAGTATGTATCTCTACAACTATATGTCTCAACTCTCTCTCTCTGTATCTCTCAACTATATCTCTCTCTACAACTAAGCCCTCAGCTGAGGCAGGCTTTAACAGAAACCTGTCTTGAGCATTCCTTCAAAGTCAGTTTAGGTGGTTCCAGCTCCATGTGCAAGGTTTGGAAACCAAATTACAAGCAGACTTAGCTTATTCATTGGCTAGAAAGCATGAATATTAAAATAAAGGCCAGCAAATTCCATTGCATGTGCCAGATACCTAAAAACTGCTGCTACAAGTAACCTGGAGGGCTGTAATGTCTACAGTCTTTTATAGATGTAGTACAAGAGCAAAACCAGGACTTCGAGTCCTTAGAGAATTCAGCCACTGAGTTCAAAGGGATTTGAATTGTCATCATACCTATGTTTCTGACATGAAGGAACACATGCCCACTTCCATGTGGTACCAAACTACTCATTCACCTCATCTAATCCCTAAGTGTTGGCCAGATACTGTAAATAAGTAAATTAGTTACAATCTGCCTATTCTGCTGACAATGGAAACATAGCATTTTAAGTTATGCATTTTAAGCTGTTGTTTTGGAGGCACATTTTCAAATGTGATTTGGCAGTTAATACAGAGCAAGGGATTGAATCCAGGCTTTCCACGTATCACAAGAGTAACCTAAACCCCCAACTACTGGGCATTTGGAAGCCACTTCTGTCGCAACTTCTTGCATTGAAGCTGCTCTGTTGTAGTTAACATTTTTACAAAGCTGTGGTATACAGCTAGCAAAATCAGGGTGCAGTTCCCTGGCCAGGGATGCTACTAAGCATCATGGCGCCTCAGTTAGACGTTGCAATAACTACCGCCTTTCTTGTGGCAGTAATCCTTTGGGACTTGCCTCAGTTCCCAGGTGAATTCTGAGTAGTAGAGAAAACTCAACGGGTCTGCTGTATCCCCAGCCCTGCCATCATCCAAATCACCAACTTGCCCCTCGTCATTGTTGAAACTTCATGCTTCTTTTCATTATGCTACAGAATTGACATTGAAAATATAGTTGCGTTATACAAGTTGCGCAGGTTTTTTGAAGCATGGATGGCAACTTCTTGGCACTGAAGAACATTTTTGGGATTTTTTCTTTTAGTTGTTAGTGGAGAAACAAAGTTTATGCTAAAATTACAGCAGTGTAATCAGCTGATGCTATAATCTGAATTGTTAATCTCAATTTGTTCATACATCACTAAATTATCATTTCTGATATCTCAATGTGGATGTCCTTCCATCTCTCTTTAATACTTAAAAATTATTATTTCCACTTGAATCAAGCTTCAGTAAATAGTTACAGATTAACAGAAAATTATGGCACAGGAAAGTGAGAGTATGCACTTTGGTTTATTTTCAAAAATGTTATCCAAATGGAGGAAAAAAACCCCACTACCCGGCATAGTGAACTGTATCGTTTACATTTTTTTTTCCCTCAAAAAGAATTATTTAGAGCAGTTCTTGTAACTGGTTGGGATTGTCACACAGTGGAAAAGCAAAAATATCAAAATGGTAGTAAAACTTTATTGGTGATTGCCCAAACACAACCCTCTTTGTTTCCTTTTCACAGTCCTTTAGTATTGACATTTGTCTATCTTTATATAGCTTTATGCAAAAAGAAATTGAAAACTGAGTTCTTGAATAAACTTTATACATTTTTAAAAGTCTGCTTCTCCTTTCATGTTCAAATGAAACACAGCTTAAATGAATGTTTTCATTTTTAAACCAAAATTATCTTCCCAAGACTCTAAGAATGTGAAATGTACATTATGTAAAAATATGAGTGAAAATCTTGGCCCCAACTAAAAGTATACTTTCCAGAATTCAGAAAATGCTTTACAGTTCGGTTTCATTGGACATCTACAATTCCTTTGTCTTCATCTGTAGTAGATGAAAGTAAGCAAAAAATTATGCCAGCACTACTGAATTAATCATCCAGCAAGCAAACCAAAGAAAAGATAAACAGTTTTGATGAAAAACTCATTGACAAACACCTCCATGTGACAAAAATCTGTGTCTTCTTCAAATGAAAACATCTACCTTGGCTGTCAAGTTTAATTTTGAACTATTACTTCTGCCTGTGTTCCATAATACCAGTCCAGCCATCCTCAAAGTGTTCAGATCCAGCACTAGGAAATCTCAAAGTTGGCAATTACAAGGGATTTTATTAAAGCAACCCAAGTACCAAGCAAATGCAATCATTATAGTTCTTAAATCCTAGTTTTCAAATCACCATAGTAACTTTATTTTGATGATGATTTGAGTACAAATATTGCAAAACTGCATTTCTTTATACAACAAACCATTTCTTCTGGTAGTTGGCTACACAAAAATCTATTTCCTTAAAAATAAATAAAATAAAAAAAAGAAAACCTCATGTCACTAATTGCTGAGGCAAGTGACCAGTGCTTTTTAGAATAGGTGCCAATGCCATTGTTTGAGAGGAAAACTTTTAAAGCTTCCACAAGAAGATAAATAGTAACAAACCTGCCAAGGCTTGTTACAACCGCAGTTCCTTAGATTTAGGCTACTAAATGTACGGTTACAGCAGTTTCCTCTACCACTGATCTTTGCTAAACCTCACAACTATAATCCCAGGAGACTAGACTACTGAGCCTGCTTTTCCTAGACACGTTACTGGTACCTGTGGAAGATAACTAGGACACATACTGGACTGAAAAGACCTTTTCTCTCATGTGAACTTGCGTAATGTGCAGAATTACTTGTGAAATGTATTTTTGTGGAACCTACGTGCTAACGTTTGCTTCTACCGACCCTTGCTGAGGAATCATCACATACTAACTGTTCTGAGCTTCCATGCTTAGGAACAAGTACATTATTCTGCATTTCCCAAGGCTCCCAGCTGAGCCAAAAGGAGGCTGAATTAAGCATTTTATTTATCTATTTTTACACAGGGATTAAACAGCACCTATGAAATCAGCTTCTATCACAATATGGTTTCCTGGTTGCATAAGGCCTCTTTATTTAGGCCACCTGTTACAGTGAGTTCAGCTAATAAAAAAAGAAAATAAGAGACTTCCAATTGAGACACCACTCTTGCCTGTCTCTCTGCATCTATATTTAAGTTTTATTGCAACTGATTGATGGTATCAACCCAGGAATAATAGAATAAATGCATTTTTCTGTGTCATTCAGGTTTTCTTGCTCACCTTGGTTCAATATTTAAAATTACTTCAGACCATTGGCTTCCTAAAAACTGGGACCATTCTCTTTCTTGCAGTGTCAGCACTCAACAATATATACAAAATAAACAAAAAATTGTAACAAAATAGTTTAGTAGTTCTGCACAGCCATTTTAATAGTTCATAATAATAATATTGGGAAGGCAACATAAGTTGCTTACAAAACACAGTTATGTGCTTAAATATTTCCTTCCTCAAGATCTACCATGCTACCTTACATTTGAGCTCCATTTAAACTGAAAACAAAAAAACCAAGAACTCTTTCCTTTTGTTAGTATTTCGCTTACCCTGAATACTAATCATCTAACCTCATGCATAAAGTAAGTAAGAGCCACAAAGGAATCTGTTTAAAAAGCATAGGGAATTAACTAAACTGATTTATTTCACGGCACACCAGGATTTGAGTTTTACTAACATGCTATTTATTGCAAAAAATCAGCAAAATGTACAATTTCTTTGAGAAAACTGCAAACATTTGTCATTGCAAGAAAAAAGCATTTTTCCTTTTTAATAGTATTTCAGTACTTGTATAATTATTTAGAATGAATTGAGAGTGTGTCTTTACCTATATAAAAGAAAGCTTGAAATAATAGGTAAATTTAGTCTACTTTATAAAACCAAAACACATCAGACTGAAATATATGTTTGCATTTTTCTTTATTAAAATTATGGCACTTAATATTTAATAGCAGAAATAATAATAGGGCTTCACAATCAGAAGCAGCATCATTTTCCAAACATCACATTTCTTCCCACTACAATTTGCAAGATTTTTCAGAAGAGAACAAGCCCTTTATAATTTGCACAGAACTGAAGAAGCCTTCATCATGATTTTTTCTTTTTGGACTACACCACTATCGCAGCTGTATCAGCCCTGCAAGCTCAATGTTGTTTATTTTCCTTTGTATTCTGTAAGTTAAATTACAGTTTCATTGTGCTGTCAAGTAAACAATTGTAATAACATGTCACTGGAAAATGTTTAACATTTATGTTAAATGTGGCTGATCCAGCAAAGAAAAATCCTTCCATTTAGCATTATCCCTCCATATTTTTTAATTTTTTAATTTTTTTTTACAAATAGCTAACATTGAACGTATTGCATGACATTACCAAAAGTATTACAAACTATAAAAGAAAAATGTGAACTAAAAATCAGACTTCTCTAGGGCTGTAGTGAACAACAAAATAAAAAGAGCATTACATTGCAGCACCTTTAAACATGTAACAAAAACCAGTGCTCAGTGTACACCAAAAATGGGTTACTGAATTGTACTATTATCAACGTTTGTTTGTGGAAAAATATTTTTATATATGTACACACACAAAGGCACACATGCAGAAAAAAAAAAAACAAACCTCAAGCATTTAGACATCTGAAAACTGAGTTTTGGTGTTCAAAAAAAAAATCATAAAACACCATATAATAATGTTCACCAATTTTATACCATCCACATGCATTTTTCATTAAACAAAAGATGACAGGTTCTAGAAAAAAAAGTAAATTAAATAATTATTTTACAATAAGGTAAATGCAATCAATGCATGACATGAAGTTGCATGTTAAATCAAGTATCATTATTCAGCATTAAAAAAACTGTACCCATTCACAGGTACTAAACTATCCTTTAAATGTTCACAATGTGATGCTGCAGCAAATTTATAATCAGATCCAGCTGATAGGAGTATTACTATGAGTGACACGAATGTCCACAGAACACAAAAGAATACAGAAATGCTTTGGAGCAATACCTCCAAAGTTATTTTAATTTCCATCCCACCTCCCATTTCATAGTATGTCCAGTCTTAAGATCAGTACATTGAAAACTGACAATACCATTTTGGAAACATTATATTAAATGAAATAAAATCTAATAAGGAGTTATAATTACAGGCTTCATCTAACAGAAAGCTAAGCTTTGGTTATATAAAGTGCAGTTCAATAATATGCCAATTACTCACAATATTGTACATACAGCTAATTTTTGCAGCTCAGTTTCCTTGCAAATTTTAAAAAAATATTCATGTTTTACAGTTTGCTTATACAGCAGGCTCAGTTAAAAAAAAAAAATCCCATTTAAATAAATCTCAATTCTAAGTACTTCAGTACCATCCACCTTTGTGCACTATGCTTCTGAACTGCTTGGCAATGTGTAACCTCTTGGATGTTCAGTAATCTGCACAATTGCATTTGTATCCCGTCACATGAAATGCCTACGCTCTTGACAAAACAGTTCCCTAATCTCTTCAAATCTCTTATACTTTTTGTTGTATAAAGTTTTCAAGTTTTATTATGATACAAGCAGTACATTCCATCACTCTCATAGCAACTTCTGAAGTAAACCTATCATTGGGAATCTGTGGAAAAGGAAGTAAGTCAGGATACCTAGTTTTTAAGCTATCTACTCCATAAGCTTCCAATGTCTGAACATCGTTTGTAAGCCCTTCAAGCTGCTGACTATATTCCTCTATTTTTTGTGCAAGGGCTGCTGGTTTTACGTCTTTGTCTGATTTGCCCTTCACAGCGTAGTCAGCTGCAATCAAGGCTAGTTTAGTAGAAAGGTAGCATTTAAAGCATACCCATTCATTGGCATTTTTATGAAGGTCATTTCTTGCAGCTGAAAAGTTAGCTCGGGCCTGCCTAAGCCATCGACGTGCCTCTACAGGATTGCCAACGGACCTGAATGTAGGTGGGACGAAAAAGCGTTGTGAGTTAGATTGCCCCGTGGAAGATGGACACTTTTCTTTATACTGTTGCCTTTCAGATTTGTGGCTTGTTGCCTCTTGATTCCATGAAGTATAAAATCTCTGAAATGAAAATTTATCTGACTGAAATCGAGAAGCAGAGGCTGAAAATGGTCTTCTTGAGGCTCTGTCCATATTTTGATCCATAAAGGCCTGTTTTTCTAGCCTGTTAATCTCATTCTGTAAATGTTTGAAAACTTCATTAGCTATATCAAGATTATCTGCATTTTTATCTGGATGCCATTTAAGATACAGCCTCCTAATAATCTTTTTTCTTTCAGATTCTGGAAGCTTCCAAGCCTGTTCAATCACAGATGTCACTTCTCTTAATATTTCTGGCAACAAGTTTGACTTTAGCTTTTTTGGAGAGTGATGTTTTGAGGATATTGTTTTGTGGCTCTCTCTACCAGTGAAGAGAGGTGGAATTGTCCTCGGTCCATGTGCTGGAAATTCTGTAGGACTGGTTGGGGTAGAAGGTGTGCTATCCCTGCTTTGAGAACTTTCCTCCGGTCTTGAAAATTTGTACAAGTCAAGAGAGCTCACTATTTTATATTCACTATATCCAATATCAATCTGGTAAATCTTCCCTAGAAAACTGGGACTTTCATCATCTTCTCTTTCTACTTCTTGTACAATGATTGCATAGGTATAAGTTGGTTGATATGATCCATATATATCACCGCCTTCAGCATCAACAAGGTAACCAACATATTCACCAGGATAAAATACATTCATTGGATCCATAAGAAGTGTATAGTGAATTTCAGCTGGTATAGGAGTGCCAGGTGTTGGTAGTTCAAGTTTTGATGGCTCAGAAGAGTCATACTTCACTCCTAAACTGTCAAGCTTCTCGCTGATCCGGTAAATATCATTACAACCCAGCATGGCAATTAAATATGAGGTGTCAGAAATCAGGTTGTCAGTTGCAGATTTTAAGGTCATTGCCAATGCTAACAGGAAATTTATGTCTTTGCTGTCAGAATGCTGTATGTAAAGCAATATTACTGCATTTCCATATCTCTTCAGGAAAGCAAATGTTTCACTTTTGCTGTGGGGAATAGGAGCAAACCCTTTAACTCTTAATGTCGTTTGCAACTTCTCAAAACAGGAAACTTTCAAACCTTCTCGCAAAGCTTTGCAAAGTCTTACTGCTTTTTCTTCATTAGCTAAAAAAGCATTGTCATTTTCATGCTTCATAATCCTAATGAGTCCTGTGATGAATTGTTCTGAAGACAACAGTAACTGTAACCTTCCTTGCAAAGAACATAATGCTCCAAACTGGCAAATTTTGGGAGACTCTTCATCCAACTGTTCTTCAAGAATACTGCTAAGTAAGCGAGGCCTCAATTTCTGAGGGAACAACATTATCAATTTAGTATGAAAACCATGGTCTTTGCCTAAGTAACACTGGCTAAGATCAACAAGCATTTGCACACCAATGTTACCCTGGATTCTGCTTTTGTAGTGGGGTGCATCATCAAAAACCAAGATACTAGACTTTACCAACCTACCATCTTGACTGGGAAGGTAAAGGGCAAAATCCCTCATATTCTCAAGGTCATTCCTAACCTTGACAGAATCATTCTGAAGACTTTTGAACAGGCCAGAAACTACTCTCTTAACTGTGCGCATTTCATTAGGATCCAATTGCTTTCCTTCCGAGTTCTTGAATATGCGACCTAGAACTTCAACATACTGCTTTGTTGAAATAATATCTTCGGTACCCAAATGTTTAAATAACTGATGGAAAGTACCAAGTTCTAAAGGAAGCTTGTAAAGATAAGGTTTAAAATCAGATTCATACTCCAGGTTTATTACCACCTCTTCAGGCTTAAGGAGCTTCCAACCTTCTTCCACCATTACAAAAGAAACTCCTCGAAGCTGAAAGCGGAATTCCCTTTTCTCTGTACTAAGAAATTCATAAATGCTTCTTAGGACCTTGGCCCTAGTTTTCACCATGTCCTCATCCAAAGTTGTTATATTGCATATGTTCCTGCAGTTATTGATAACTTTGTCCAGAGGAGGGTCCAAATTAACATTCAGCATCGTTAAAACTTGCTCAAGTTGTTCTTGCGCACCAAGACTACTTCCCTCTTGCTCTTTGATGCTTAAAGGTGTTGCTTTCTCAGGAAGAATGGGACATGAAGTCCACAGCAACTGCAACACATCCGTCTGTTTGAATTTAGGATTCACCTGTGCCCCATTGAATCGTATAAGAGGAAGTGTCCCATTAACTTCTTGATACTGAGGATGAAATCTAACAAATTCTGCTGGAGCTCGTTCAGGGCACAGAAAAGGAATTAATGACAATTCTTTCAGAAAATTTCCTGACAAAAGGTCAGTTCTTTCTTGAAATATGTGATGAAGGAGGACATCGACAGTATTCTGTAGTGTTTCTTTAGACCAGTTCTCTGTGTTCGCTCGCATGCTGATCTCCTTAGCAAACTGTAATAACTGTTGCTGTGAAATGATGAATTTCAATCCAATATGCCGTAGAAAAGTTACCCAGGATGGAAGGAATGCAGCTTGATTTTTTGGTTTTGTAAGTTGCTCTAGTTTCTTAAAAAAATCTTGAGGTATAAAGAATTTTTCAGGAAGCATAACTTCAAAGACTTTGACAGTCCTATCATAAAAATATTTTGCAGGTTTTAATCTATTGCTTGCATCATGAATGATCAAAATGCTTTCAAGCTTTTCAAACAGCTGTTCTTTCATTTCTGACGCTTCTTCAATGCTAGTTAGCCTATTCTTTAAGTAGATCAAGTGTTCTAATTTTGCATCATAAGACAGACTTTCAATTTTTGGCAAAAGATGTTTCAAGTACACTTCAAGATCATCCACAGACACACAGCCAAGCACAGTATACAAATCTTTCAAATGAACCTTCTCTTCAAGAAAAGCTGATGAAGTCGACTGTGTCCATCTGTCTACTTCCACTGATGGGATGCTTTTCGTGAGGACGTAACACGTCCCATATTTTGAAATGCTGATGTATCGGCCACTAATCGATTTATAACATGGAAGAGACTTCAAAATTTTAATGTCATCCTGAGATGTCAAATGACATAAATTGCAACTGAAGTACATTAAGAGAGCCTCAAAGTCACTTTCTGCTAACTTTTCAGTCCTAAAAGTTGATGTCTGTACCATATATTGTATGGCTTTCAGAATGCTTGAAGGATTATCTATATTTGCTGTACATCCTGACAACAAAGGCACTAAAGCGCTGTCCTTGGAGCAAATTTTGTTCAATGCCAGCTGAATACAGCCTGTTTTCATTAAAGCATGAAAGACTTTATCACTCTGAGCATTTGGAAAAACAGCTATATGCATAATGCTGAGGGGCAGCAAAACATCACACTCTGGCACAACAAGATGATTAGCTGAGACAGTAAACCTTACACCTGGGAGCAAAGTCCAGTCCTTCAAAGTTTCAACAACATCATTGAATTTTGCTTGTGTATCTTCTTGCTCTTCCTTAATATTTATAGACTCACTAATAAAATGCCAGGCATTTTTAAGCCAAGATTCACTTGCAAAGTTTTCCTTCCATTTCATACAATTTCTAGTTTTATATTCTCTAGGCAACACAGATGATAACAATTCAGCAAAACTTGTGATATCAAAGACTTTTGCTACTTCACTGCTAAGTAAAATATTGCTGTATCTCAAATACAGTGTGTTCATAAAGAGATCCTTGCGAGACGGAATCAGTTCGTGGTATGTTGTTAAGAACTTCGGTCGCTTTGAATCAAAAATTTGCAAAACATTGTCAAGAGTAATAAGGAGTGGCAAGCCCTCAATTTGGATTTCATTTTCTTCTGCATCTTTAAAACAATAGTCAACCAGAAGTTTGAGACTATGGAAGAGTTTCAAATTTGTCTGCTGAAGACGACAGGGTAACTTTCCAATGTGGCAATTAGAGTCTGGAAAAGAAAATGTCATCAAAAATAATCGGACATCAGCAGGTGTAACGTAGGTGACAGGGATATCTGCATCTACCAAACAGTGGTACAGATTTGCAGTTTCATCACAGTTGTATACCAAATTAAATCCAATTTCTAAGAGTAAATGCTTGAGTCTGTAAACATTTTCAGCCACTGTCTTCCGTGTTGTGATGTTGTATTCTGTATTCTTGAGATGTTGCAATTCATCTTGCAGTAAATTGTCAAAGAATGGCCTGCCTTTGTTCACAGTAGACATGTTAACCCATGTGATAATAACAGCAGAATGCAAATCAGAACCATCAATATTTGGAGCTCGCATAACAGGTAAAAGACGCTTCAAATCTTCATAAATGCAACTGTAAACTGCTTTCACTAAACAATACCAATCTGGCTGAATATCAAGCCTATTAACTGGAAAAAAGGATAAAAATTTTTTTAAAGTGTCTTTCACAACGTGAATGGGTGTGTTTTGCAGCACTGATACTGTAGGATCAGTGCCTGGAAAATACCGTTTCTTCAGCTGAATAAGCAGTTCAACATAGGCTGGTGCTATCAGTGCTGTCATTAGGCTACTATTCCAGTCGCTTCTTACTCCAACACCATTATCGTCACGCCATAGATTTCTTCTTGCAGAATCCAGAGCAAAGTGTCCATTCACATGAAATGGTAACCCAGTTTCTAGAGACAATGGTAAGAAACAGAACGCTCTGTGGGGTTTTTTGTAATTATGAGTAATGCAAGCTGCTACCCCGCCACGTGGAAAAAGAGTAATGTCCTCATTCTTGTGGGCTGAAACCACACTTTTGGATACCTTTTCCATGGCAGAAAAGCCTGACCTGTTACAAATTAACCAAGTTGTAAGATTTCCTTCCGAGTCTTCAGTATCCATTGTGTAAGTAATCTGTTGCACAGGTATTTCGCTTAGCTGCTTTTTTTTAGTTACGCTGTCAATTACAGATGCATGGAATTGCTTTCGTTTCAGTCTGTCTCCATCAGTGATTTTGCCTTGTACAGAATACAACACATTCAGTGCTCCTGTTGTTTTTTCTATCTCACAAATAGAAATTTTTTCCATATGGTTCAAAAACATTAAGAGTTCTGCTCCATCTGTACGCAGCTTATCTAAAAGATTTTGGACCATTCTATCTGAGCACGGAACTGAGGAAATTTCTGATACTTTTGCCATTTCTCCATTTCGAAGAGGAAACCTAAACATTGTGCAATTATCTAGTTTAAAGTGATTTCCTAAGTAGAGGTCCAGTACATCTGAGAACTGTGTTCTGAAATCTGCATCTAAATCTCTAAACATGCGGCCAGGACTTGTTGATGTTGAACCTGGTGCATATCTAGCATGAGGATCAAAAATACAAAGTATATCATTGCCAGATATGAAAGAAGGGCAATCAGTAATGTGATAAACAGAATTGAAACCTATACCATATTGTCCAGTTTTACAGGGATTTCCTACTTTTGTACCTTTTCCAAGGTTCTGAATTCCTCGAATATCATCTTCTGTAAAAGGCTGATTGTTGTAAACACAGAGTGCTGGTCCTTGAAGCGGTGCCCATTTCTCATCGAATATTCTATCGGCTGGATGCTGTCTAGGATCAAACACAAAACAGATCTCTGTAGCTTTTGCATCATCTGCATTCTGAAGGAGCTCTTTCAGCATTTCTTTTTCTGAAGGGTAGGCATTAAGAATGCTTTTAATTCTACTTGTCAATTTTTCTTTCTGGCCAAATTCTGTTCCAAGGGTAGTAAAACAGATATTGGATGCATATCTTTCTAAGGCTTTATGGCGTTTTGGTATTGCTCCAAGCTTGACTGCAACTTCTCTTGGAATATCACCATGACAATATTTAACAGTTGTGTCTTTAACTTTAATCCATGGGCAGTCATTGTAACACAAAGATTTTGCAGGCAGAAGTGCAAGACGAGTATCGGGTAACAAAATCTCACCATACTTTTTCTCACAAAATTCCTGCTTCTTCTCTCTAATGAGGCCCCATATTCCTTCGCTAATTATTCTCCTGCAAAGCTGAAAGTTGTCTTCTGTTAGTTGTTTGGTTCCTCTTTCCTGATTTATTAATTCCAGAACTACAGCAAAATCTTCAACTGTAAAAGCCTGTCTTACACCCACACTTTCAAATAGCTCACGGAAACTATTTTTATATTTGTTAGGCAACTGATAGAGATAGGGTGCTGCTTCAAAATTCAAATGAAAAGACACTTTTGTTGGATCAACATACACATTCTCAACCAGAATAAAACTACAGTTTGTCAGTTGTTCAATTATCATAGCTTTTGTTGATTCATTCTGTAACATTGCTTCATGTAGATATTTGTAACAAGCATTAGTGATATTTTCTTGGTATAATGTGATTCCATCAAATGACTTCGCAACTTCTTCTAACTGATTTATGACCAAATTAACAGCTGGCTTCTTCAGTAAACCCAAAAATTCTTTGACAGCTAATGACAAAGCACCACAACCTTTAAAGGAGTGGGAATTTTCATTAAGAATTGGTTGTATTAGGCAAACTATATCTTGATGATCAGCAGTGAAAAGATCAGTTGCTGAAAACATTGCTTCAGGCTGAAAATCACTGCCTTTCCAGTGCAGTGAGAACCCTGCTGGTTTGCTAAGGAAAGGAAGGAAAGGGATGGTTTGACATTTTGCAGCAAATTCTTTAGCTCTAAGGTCTCTAGCTTTTAGTTTTTCATCAATAAGACTCAATATAATACTGCTTCTGAGGCAAGCTGCAGCATGATCGATCTTGTTAACTTCAGCTACTGACTCTGCACGTTCTATCAGATCTTCCCATAAAACATCGTCTTTAGCCATTCCCAACTGAACAAGTTTAACCAAAATAACTGGGTTAAGATAATCCTGAGTGGTGCCATAAGGAAATCTTCCATCTTCAGCATCATATAACTTTGCAACTCTTCCTTCAGGATGGATCAGTCTTGATGGTGTAACTAATGGATGTCCATCCAATGAACAGGGAATACACGGAGTAACACGAAGAATTCCTGAGAACTCCTCAACTTTTTCATTGAGAACATAACGCATCAAAGGATCACGCAGCTCTGCATCAATCTCCTGAACATTCGGGAAAAACACCTCAGAAAAGAACTGTTTCTCAGAGAAGGTGTTCTCCAATAATATGTATTTGCATCCTGCTTCTTCAAATCCTGTCTTTACCCAGGAGGGGAGATCTACAGCACACAGATTTTTGGAACCAATTTTTTTAAGGTACTTCAGAAAGATCTTAAAGGCTGACGGTCCAACATCTGGTCGTTTGAGTATAGAGTCATCTAAAAACCTTACATTCTTCATGGAAACCCAAGAGACACCATCAGAAAACACTTTGATCCCTTCTTTGCTTTTCATATGAGCTATGTCTTCATAAAACCCTTGACAAATAACAGAAAAATCATCGTGAACTGCATCAGGATCTGGCCACACTGCACAGTAACTGTAGTCAACTAGCTCACCATTGAGTGCCATGTCACGTAGAACACAAAGTGCTTCTATGTAGGCTTTTACAATAACATGCCTCATGAATACTGTATTCCATCTTCCTTTTGTGTCTGTTTTCCAGATCTCTTTCCGATTTGAAGTAACTGCAAAGCAGCCATTTATATGAAGAGGTAAGCCTGTTTTTATTCGTAGAGGTAAATAGCAGAATACTTCACCCATGTTATTGCAATTAGGTTTCACAATCCACTTTTGATCCTGGGTTTCAGACAGCAACACTCCTACTCCACCACAGGGAACAAGACCTAGTCTTCGTCCACTTTCATGTAATGAAAACTTTAAAGCATCTCCAGTGTCCATGCAAGAACATATAAGCCATGTTGTTGAATCTACTGTTTTCTGCGGCAATTCATCAGCTGATCTTTTTATCTGTCCTGATTTAGCCATTTCAAAGAAAGAAGCTGGATCATCTTCCGTACCTCTGAAAAGTGGAGACTGTAAATCAGCAATCCGCCTAAATACGTGGTGAAATTCTTCTACTACTATCTGTAAGATACACGAGGACTTTGGTGTTTCAGTGGGAAGCTTTTTATTACTGCTGCTGCTGCAGACCTTCATGAGTTTAGCCGCTTCCTTTAAAACACTTATATTTGGTGCGGTCAAGGCTTTGGAAGAACACAGATTTTTTTTGATAGTGACCACATCTTGTGCCACCCTGGGATCATCTGCCTCAATTTTCAAGTATTTCAAAACCATTGAATTTACACTCTGAGCAAATATTATCAGTCTATGACCACAAATGCTAAATTCATCCACAAGAGAGTAAATGTCTGCTGTATTGTAACATGCACTGCTGACTTCACTCACTTTAGCTTCCTGCTGAGTTCTAAAGGACAGCCTGAAAAGCGTTCCTTTGTAGCTGTAAGGAGATTCTACAGTCAATGGCAGCTGGCAACCAAAAACTCCTATAAATGGCTTAAACTGATTGGGAAATTTTCGCAGCCTCTTCTGTTGTTTACTCCAGTTGATTTTGATCCCAGGGTTAGATTTATCTCTAATATGCTTACTGATATGGTTAACATTTGGATCAAACATAATCATGAACTCCCGGCTCAAAATAATAGGAACATCAGTGATATGATAAACAGAATTGAATCCCAGTCCAAATTTTCCTACTTTGTCAACTTCACTCCTTTTTAAAGACTCTCCTAATCGAGTTATATTTAGGAAATCAGAGTCAGAAAATTCAGAATTATTGAATGACCACAAAGCTGGACCATGACATGCTGCCATTCCTGGATCCAGAAGATTCTCTCTTATATCCATATTTCTCCTCATGTCAATCAGGAAATTACATTCTGTTGCATTAGCATCATCAGCATTTTGAAGCAGCTCTTTAAAGATATCCGAAATGGAAGGGTATTCTTCCAAAATGTTTTTAATTCTTACAGTCAGAGGCTCTCTTTGCCCAGATTGCTCAAATCCCATATTTTCTGGATTAATCAATCTTGTGCTAAGGCATGGGACATTTAACCACTCAGCGGTTTTCATTGGTATGTCTTCATGCACCAAAATTATTGGTTCAACAGAATCTTCAAGCAAATCGTTTAAGTCATCAACTTTGATATCACAATAACAGCACTCATGAATTGGCCTCATCGCAAGTTTATAAGGAAGTTTGCCGCTGTACAGTGGCATGGGTGTATGCAGACTTGCAGGAATCTGGTTGCTATACAGCCATCTTATGATGCTCAACATAATGTGAAGGTTTTGTTTACTCTCTTGTTCCGAAAGAGACTGCTCACTTTTTAGATATATTTTCTGAATGACCATAGAAACATGGTCCGGTGTTAACTGCTCAATTGAACCACAACATTTAAACAACTGGTGAAACTTCGCCATAGTTTTTGGCACATAATGTAGATAAGGCTGGAGATCAAGATCAGGTACTGACTTTATTACTGCTTGTGTGAGGGAACAAAATGTTTTACCTGTCCAAACCCAGGGAAATTTCAGGGCTTTAAAAGCTTCTTTGCCTTCTTCTAGATGATCATGCATAAATCCATAAATCTCAAGCAAGATATGCTGAAATTGATAATAGTCCTCATCACTGAAGGTTTTAGAACCATGCCAGTCAACCACCACCTTGAAATGCTTTAAGACTGCTTCTATGCTGGGCTTGGTGGGGATGCCGAGTGCTTTTTCTATATCCAACAGCACATTTTCCACAAGAGGAACTGAGGAACCAACTAAAATTGCATGAGATATATCGCACATTTCTGGTGGTGAACACAGATTACAATGATCTCCTTTCCAAACTAAGGATCCTGGATAATTTGGAGGTCTTTCCTTACATGCAGGAATCCATTTTATTTTTTTCAGCACAGCTTTTGTTTCAGATGAGTGAAGCAGTGTATGGTTTTTGTTCAAAATCATCAAGAGAGTTCTAGCTTTCCTTAACAGTAAATCATGATCGGTGTTAGAGCTAGCATGCAAACTTTCAATTTTATTTGCCACTCTCATAATATCACTTTCCTCAAGATTGGCTTCATTTTTTAAGCCTATTTGTCTCAGAGAATGAAGAATATCTGAAGAAGTAAAAATAACAGGAGGGAAGCAAATTTCCTCCTCAGCATAAAACAAATGTTGCAGAAGTTCTACCTCAGGATCAAAGAGTTCATTTGCTGACATTATCTTTTCCTGTGAAATCTTAATAAACTTTAATGATGTCAGCCAATCTATCACATCTGTATTCTCATTTTTCAGAAAAGTCAGATTTTCAAGCACCCATTGCATTATCTGTGTTGTTTCATCATATGAATAAAAATCACTTCTAATGTCTTGTAAAACAAACTTCAAGCAATCTGTGCTCTTTAGCTGTTCTATTTTCAGCAGGTTAGCTAAGCGAATAGTAGCTTCATCACTGCTGTCAATTATTGGAATAGAAAATCTTAGACCAGGAGGAATTTTGGCAGTGTGGTGTAATACCTTACTACCTTTTAGCCCAGTAAAAACAGGGATACTTTCATCAGATGATTTTTCGATTTTTTTAAATATGAGCAATTCCTGAATAATTCTTCTCTCTTTTTCACTCACATCAGTTAAACTAGCTAAGAATGCCCTAAGAGCATCTTTGTGTGTTGACGGGAATGATGCAACCTGACTGCATAGCTTCTGTAAGGACATTTTTTCCATTATTTGTAAAACAGCGCTTGGTAATGGTGGATGCACGTATTTTTTTATAAGTGGATGTTGGATAGAAATATCCAGCTTCTTAAGTACAACTCCACCAACTTTCTGAATAATATCAGCTAAGTATTCCGGGAGCTGAGCCTCAGATTCGTCTTCCAGAATGATAGGTGATGGATTCCTAAATCTAACCAGTTCCACTGATGTTTGGTTTTCCTCCAGCAGCATCTTGGGGATAAGCGGCATGTCATCAAACACACTCAAGTCATCAGAAAAATGTATATATAGGTTCTTCCAGACCATCTTAAGCCAGGAAACTGATGGGTGATTTTTGTCTTCCAAACCTGGATACCACTGTACCACCATGTCTCTGCCAGGCCACACGCTATTCATAACTTCTTTAATGAGCCGGGCAAATCTTTCTGGGTTCAGAAGCTGCAGCTGAGTGCACGGCCTTCCTGAAATTATAGCAAAAGAGCAAAGCCGTGAAAATCACAGTTACATAACAAAGTACTTTTGGGGGCGGGGGGGGAGGGAGAAAATATAAAAATAAAAACATCTAACTCATGCCCTACCTTTTCATTTTGTGAAAAAACTGTTAAATAGAACTGCAGACACCAGCTCCCCTTGCTTTTAGGAGTTAATTAAAAGCGAATACATTCCATATTAGTATAAACATAAAACCAAATTGACAATGATCAATATGTTACCGCATTTGTTAGTTTGACACAAGAGTTCTCGGGCATACATAGCAACTACGGATTTATAATCAAAGTAGAAGCTTCAAACATATTTTTTTGTTTGGCTGATTCTTTACACTGCTTATTTGACTAGCGGTAAATAAGAATCTAATCCATTATTTGTTTGTCTATAATTGCAAAGATTCAAATAGATTTGAAAGATTATTTATTAGATATAGCAAAGAGCAGTTCAGGTGCAGATGGTCTTAAACTAAAACTGACAAGCAACAAAACTCAGTTGTGCAAGGAGTGCCAAAACTAAAGTTTAGATGCATATGCTTTTATTCTTATTATCAAAGCCCTCACTAAAAGAAATAAATGTTAACACTCATACCTTAATTATCATTAAGACAGCTTATACTTAAAATCTACAGAATGTCTGAGGGTAAGAAAATAGCACAGAATATAAAACTACCACTACAATTCCCAAAGACATCAAAAACAATGACAGAAATGGAAGCAAGGCATCTATTTGCATTTCAGATCTGTCTTCCATCTAGACAGCACTGCCACTTCCTTAAAAGCAACAGTCCAATTAAAGATATTATCTACTGTCCCTGTTCTGCTGGAAATCAGTAGTAAGACAACCTTCAGAAAAAAAATTTTTCCCCTTTCACTTCATGCCTACAGAGCTATACATTCTGTTAGTTCTATTGAACAGAAAACACAGGTAAACACAGCAACCTTGTGAAAGTGAGAAATACTTGCAGCAGTGGGCCAGCAAGATAGGAATCTACTTAAAAGCTAAGGTTAAATCCCATTATTTGACCACAGATCTTTAGAAATACCATTTTAAAAATCTATACACGTGATCTTAAAATACTGGAAATCTTCCCGAATGGGAATTTATTAAAAAATGCATAAATACACCAACGAAAATATTGACCATTTCTGTGTAACATAACTACAAGGTTTTCTTCATCAATATGCACTTCCCCTCAACTGTATTTAGAACTCTTTTCATAACTATCTTTGGTAGCTATCTTTTGGCAGCTCTATTTGGCAAGTTTTGTTTACAAGAAAGCTGGGGTAATGAGAATAGCCAATCACCAAATTCACACAAATATCAAGCTTCAATCCAAACCAGTAGATCTTCAGTTAATAATCGTACCTGAAAATCCCCAGAGAAGCTGTTGGGCTAGAATATAATCAAATCCATTTTTAGAAAACAGCTCGTGAGTCACACATTAACACACTAAATACAGAAACAGTTATTAACTAGAAAAATACACTACACATATTAGGAGAGAAAAAAATAAGATCTGGTTGTCTCTGTACAACACAACAAAAAAAATTGCATCCCATTTTCTCAAAGAAATAATACAAGAAAGTTTCTATTCCTGCAACTGTATCAGGAACCTCTCTGATATTATTTCTACAGATATATAAGTAAAACTCTTGAAAAGGTAAGGTTCCAAAACCTGCCAAAAACCCTCTAATACTTATTATTTATAATAACGTACAACTTTTATGGTACTGCAGTTGTACTTTACAATTATGCAAAATCTTAGAATGAAGAATAATTTAGGAGGAGGCAGAATGTAGAGAAAAGTAGGCACTACAATCTTGCAAAGGATTATCTAAAAGCCCTTAGGCATTTCTAGAAGATTTAGAAGAATTATATTTGTCATATTCATTTACAAAATTACGTTCTTCTAATCAACGGCAGGCATACTACCAACCAAGAACAAAACATCATTCAAAGAAATTGCCAGAGAAAGAAGAGAGACAGAAGGAAGACCTTAAATGTGACCAAAAAATCTTCCCAGGAACTAAGACGACTAGACAGACTTTATTGCAACTCAGAGACCAAGCCTGGAAATGAAGGAGTGTCCTACAAGAACTCAGCAAGGGATTACTTTATGCATATAGAGAGTTTTTTCATTTTAGTCACCTCTGCTTTTTCTGTTTAAGATGTACTCAAGCATATAGTCTGTCAAACCTCTATTTTGTTTTGGTTGTTTTGCTCCATTTTTTTTAATTTAAGCATAGTTTTGGACTGCTTTGTGACATTCACTTGGAGGAAATTGTCTAGGACAATACATCTCAAAAGTCAATTTAAGGTATCATCACAAGGAACTGGCATTTCTCAAAGCTAACATTCCTGTCTTCCATACAATTCTTCATCCATCTAATCTCACTGTGGCTGTCTTGATCGCTATATATTTCTGTTCTTTTAAAGTCCCAGCAATTACTACTAGAGTACACAGCAGTTCTTTATGGTTCTATCCCAGATTAAGAATATTGACTGTTTGGATACACAATTTAAAGTAGTCACTTCTTTCAACAGTTTATAGTCTGTATTAAAACAAAACAAAATAAATTAGAAACAGTATCGGTGGAAATTAACAGTAAAAAAAATTAAAACAAGCATATTCTACTGCAACAATAGACACAACACCCATCATATAATATGCCCATAAGGCTTTGACAATTCTGCTTTTTAGAACAAAGATTTGCTTTATAGTACTTTCAGATTTGCTGTTCTTCATATTCAATGAAAGTCTCAGAACTGATTTCATATCTTCTATACAATTTATATTATTTTAAATATTTACATTGTTTGTGCAATAAGTCATTCCCAATTCTTTCAATCTTTTCATAGATGCTTTACCATACTTTAAAAATTTATCATCTTAACCTCAGAATTATCTTATTTTTCTATTATTTTTGATAATGAAGCAATGATCAAACCATGGAAAAAGGAGTATGTTTCCAACTGAACAGGAAGAATAATAAACAGAGAACATATAAAGGATTGAAGGGGAAAAAAGGTCAGAACACAGACTGAAGAAATAGAGACTGACTGAATGACTGAAGACCATGATAAAGGGTATCAGAAAAAGCAAATCACAACAGTGATTTACAGTATTCTATATCTGGTTCCAACATCTTCAGTCTAAAAAAGAATTCTAATAGATTGAGCAATTAAAAAAAAAAAGAGAGAAGAGAGACAAGGATCTTCTTCTGAAAAGCACATTTTCTAGACATTGAAGAGTAAAACAGGTCACCACATACTCACACTATTTAAAAATAAGCTGAAGAGTGACTTGCTTGCCATTTGTGTTTACATGAAATGACTTCTGAGACTCAGACTTCCAATTTACCAATCAAATGCATAATGAAACGTAAGAGTGGGAAGGTAAATATAGACAAAATCTTGAGTAGAAAGAGAGGCTAAGAATTTAATTGTGAAGGCAGTTAAACATAGAAGCATCTTATCTACAGATGAAGCAAACTTCTTCACCAACTCTTTTGATCAAGGCTGGAAGTATTTCAGTAGGTCCACAATTACACAACCATAAGCTATGAATTAAGACTCAGGGAACACTTGATGAAATTATATCGTCTACAGTATGCTTGAGGCTAGATGCTTAAGCTAGTTTCATCTGGTTTTAAAAAAAACACACTGATGTGATCACTTGCAATTGTAAGATAAGAGATGATCCACAATACCAAACCATTACATAACTATTGTATATGCAGATACTACAAATGCAAAATAGAATTCAGACTCTTAAGTGGAAGAATACTATTTGCACAAAATTACTGAACCTTGAATACATGCTTTACTAAGCAAATATCTGTTCTTTTATTGTAAATTTTCATCCTTCCCTTGCCTTTTTGTTCATTTATAATTTTCATTTGTGTCATTTCCAATTCAAACAACATAGTCTATCATATCTTAAATATTTTTTTAGATGACCAACTTATTTATGTGAACTCCATTTCAAAAAAGGCATTGCTTTAAACTTGGGTTTAGAACTAGTCTGTTCAACCATTAGTGATTTGTTTCACTATATGAGAATACAAAAGACATATTACCTCGGCTTTTGGCAGCTTCTTTCAAAGCAGCTAGAACCTCAGGCTTCAGGTCATCAGAAAGTAACCT
Source organism: Theristicus caerulescens (assembly GCA_020745775.1). Classification (NCBI taxonomy): domain Eukaryota; kingdom Metazoa; phylum Chordata; class Aves; order Pelecaniformes; family Threskiornithidae; genus Theristicus; species Theristicus caerulescens. The sequence goes on along the minus strand of CM036559.1, from coordinate 111,879,230 downwards.
TCCTTCCAGGCCAGGAAAGAGTGATCTAAGCACACCATAAAAAAAACAAACAAAAAACCCAAAACACACTTTAGCAAAGCATCTAATTGATTTATGTTGCTGCACAGAAATTACCAGCATGGTAATCATCATGGTAAGACAGTTAGTTGCATGCAAAGCAATTGCTCACATATGCAAAATTGGGCTTTCAGTGGGTGTTTTCTTATAAATGAGAAAATCATACATTTAGAAGCAGAGAGTAGCAAGAAACTAATTTTTCCAACTACTCTTCTTTTGAAAGCAGGTCTAAGCAAGTTTCCTCTCAACAGAAAAACCGGGATTAGAAAATTATTTTCATCTATTTGTATTCTAACAAAAAAAAGGTAAAATAGCACCTACTATTCTATGTCTCTTAAAGATTCTATTTGAAAGCATACAAAAAAATACAACATGTAATTCTAGGACTTCACACAGATCTGTGGATTCCAAAAGATCTGCAGACAGTTGTTAAGACTATTGTAACCAAGAGTCAGGCTCATCCTGCCCTTCTCTCCCCTTCCTTTATGTTAGCACTTAAAACTAAATCGTTTTTTAGGGCTTTGGTCTTCCTGAAATAAAACATAACTATCCAGTTTAATTCTGACAGCAGCTATGTCAATTATACATAAACCAACACAGAATCTTTCTTGTTCTTCCACAGGTGCTAACAGAAAGAAATTCATAAGAGCTTATTTCAGCTTTTTAAGAAGGCTCCAAATTTGAACATGCAAAGAGCCAAACTCTTAAGTTGAAAGTGTTTTAAAACACCTAGCATAAGTCAATTATCACATTTATAACATCAGAATTAAAAAATAATTACTGTAAGCAAGAATAGAGGCAAATAAAGCATTACTATTTCGAATTTCTGTATTATCATAGCTAGCAAGTAGATTTATGCCTGGTATAACATACTTTTGTATCAGTTTTACAAGACTACCAAACTAAGTCCATTAACAACGGAACACTAACTGAATAAAATATAGTAATATCATTAAGTTCCCAAAAAAGTATCTTATGACTAGTCTGAAGCAGGGCTGTAAGGAAAATTTGCTGGTGTCATCATGGAAATGTTTTCTGTATTAGCATACTAGCTTAACTTCTGGAAGGAGAAACAAAGTGAAAGAATAGTAAAAGATAAATCATCTCACAACAGATGCTAAGAGATTTTTTTTTTAAAAAGGCACGAGAATCACAGGCTCCGAGTAGTGTTAATCCCCTAGTAAATAACCTGAATTGTCTAGAACAAGAAAGATCATGGTTTTATAATACAACAGAAAAAGAACAGCAGCAGAACTGAAAAAAGCAAACTCCCCTCAAGCCACATGGGATGGCCAGTTACCTGCATCCAACTGCTCTTCTTGAAGATGTGTTGTCTATACATATATTCAAACCATAATTTACATAACGACCTTACCTGAAGCACTTTTTATCCTAATAATATCTATATTGGCACACTCCAACCCACCTCTACTTCCTGTATAAAAGAGTTCATAGGGCAGTAAAAGCAGCAAAGCACACGTCAAATGTCACATACTCTCAAGCTGAGGATCTGAAAATTAGCGGAACTCTGAAGGAAAGGAGAAGGAGGGGTGGTTGTGAACATACATAGGGGTAACACTTCGTAAGGAAGAACAGCTACAGGTAAGACACCTGGTGTGTCTGAGCAACTTCAAGCATTACCTCTTAAGAGATTACTTGGAGAAGGGTCCAGATTTAACAAATTTTTTATATATGCATACTCCAGTACAGACATAAAAAGCAGTAGTCACCCTTTCGCTCCCATTCCAGTTAGCCTGCTCTTTCCTATCACCTCCCCAGTGTCAGCCCAAGCTTTTTTGACAGATGAAATGTGAACCAAATTAGAACACTGATGGAGCTGGGAAATGAGCAAGGAAAAAAAATTAATTGGAGAGGGACTGGAAAGAACAAAGGGAGAACAGATGTAGAAGACAAACCCACTTCTTTCCATGGTAGTATCTGGTTACTTCCTGAAACCACTAAGTGTTTAGTACTAAGCGCTTCACTGAAAGTAAGAGTGTTGTGTTAAAAAAAAGCCTGAAGTAATCTCAAGCTTTAAGTTTAAAAGAAAAGCTTTTACCATTACCTAATTTAATAGACTTCCTAGTATGCATGTTTCTAACCTCCTTCTATTTATAATTCTCAGAAGAAAGCTAATTTGAAATATGTCCTGAGGTATTCCCCTAAAGCCTAGATCATGTGATTCTTTATAAAGTTATAATGGTAAGTAGCTGTCAAACTTTTCAAATGAGACCTATGCACACAAACACGTACATATATACAGAAAACAGTTCTATCTACGCATTATTTCATTACATTACAGGCTGCTGCATATCATCTTGTTTGCCAATAAGCAAATAACAGTCTGAAGCTCTGTTAACATTTAAACTAAAAAAAAAAAAAAAAACACAGTATTTAAAATATTAAGTATACCTGGGATATTCTTCTGAGGTTATGTAAACTACATCCTGTTCTGACACAGATGAGGAAAAAGGAATAAAATTTCCATTCTGTAATGGCAAGAGCTCCAATCCAATCAGTTCACTGTAGACTCCATCAGAAAGCACAAATTCTAAAAGACGAAGCTTTTCTTCAGCAGGTCCACTGTGTCCAGATTTCCTTAGTACTTGCCGTACTACAGCAGGAGTCACTTTTTTCACAGCTTTAGCAGCAGAAATAGTAAGATGCACTGCACTAGCAATATTTGCTGGTACCTTGGCAATCTGCTTCCCTGAATTCTGGAGGTAGCTGAGAACAGACTGTGTGTACTCCAAACTCTCATCCATTTCAGAAAAGTGCACCTGTTCCACTTTTATCCACTGATTACTCACTGAGTAAATAACTGTATGCTGGAACAGCTCTTTAAAGAGAGGTACTACAATTGGTTTCCAGGGTACCCTGATTTTGTTCTCATCAGGCCATAACCCATAAATTCTTTCAGCTGACAATGGAAAATCCGAATTCTTCTCAGTCTCCATTCGTTTGATAGCTTCCAAAATAAGGGTGGTATATGCCTTTGGCACTATATTTACCACAAGAAGATCATTCCACAAAGCTGCTGGATCTCTCCATTGATCCAGCTCTCGCCACTTGATACTCCTTCTATTGTCTGTGAGACCAAAGAAACCACTAACATGAACTGGGAGTCCAGTTTTGCTTTCTTCACCTGGAGGCAAAGGCAGAAAACAAAACGCTCTTCCTGAAAAATCTGCTACAGCTCCTTTTTCCTCCCCATTAGTTGATAAAGACATGGCTATTCCAATAGTAGGAACAAATTTCAAGTCATCAGCTAAACAGTCCAGTTCAGTACACATTCCTCGTCCACCTACACAATTGCATACTAGCCAAGATGTTTTCTGTGCGTCCTTAACACTCTCATCTTCTACAACTATATTTACATGGTATGTCACACATGTTACGCTATTGCTTGGAACTCCCTTACAATACTGATTTATTGCAGTTCCTAAGATTTTGATAGAATTGGGTCTTTCATGTTTCAAGGCCTTGTTCTCACTAGCAGTCACTCTAAAAATCAGCCTCTCAGTTCCATCAGCTTCCCTAACATGCAATGAAACATCCTGAACACTCTTCAAGAAAAGCAATACTGTGTCTGCATCTGCTCTGAAGGATTCAAACAGCTCCAAAACCTTTTGTTTGTCGTAAACATTGCTGCTCAGTTGGGAAGGTTGCAGACGAAGTGGGAAACGAAAAAAGGTACCAGGAAAGTTTCCATTCTTAAAGGTTTCCTTAGTGCTGCCAAATACACCAATGAATGGTGCAAACTGGTCTGTAAGTTCATTGATTTCCTTGCTATCTTCTTTTAGATTCCAACACTGGCCTGATTCATGAGGTCCAAAAAGGGTTTGATGGGGATCAAGCATTCCAATCTGGTCACCACTGAAAATACTAGGGACATCTGTATACATAAAAACCAATTATTAATAATCCTAAAAAACATGCTTTTCAAATACAGTCTTAAAGAAAAAATTTTAAAAGGGCAAGAAAAACAAATGTTATAAAACTGTGATGAACCTAGTGTAATTCTGATAACATATAATTCAGTGCTTATTGACAGGAAGAAACAAGCACACCCCTATTCTGCAATTGAATATATAGTCATTCAACTATCTGAATTTTAGCAAACAGTGAGCAACAAAAAGTATAATTTTTTTCAACTCTATACTTCTTTCTTTCCAATATTTTCAGAAAAAAACCCAATTTAATTAAACAATTATTACAATCATACTTTGCAGCTCTTGAAGGCTTACAAACAGTAATCTTGTACATTTAAAAGCATAAATTCCCAGAACTATCAAACCACTGAACTAAGCTTTTATTCATGCTCTACTAGGTAAAATATTGTGAAAAAACATCCTGTGTCTTACAAACTCACTTCGCAAGTTAAAAATGTTATTTCAGCAAAAAATTTGCCTCTTATCCTGTACTATTATAACTACAATGTAGACTGTAGGCACTATTTACGCTATATGCTTAGAATCATAGAACCATAGAATCATTTAGGTTGGAAAGGAACTTGAAGATCATCGAGTCCAACCACTAACCTAGCACTGCCAAGTCCACCACTAAACCATGTCCCTAAGCACCACATCTGCCCATCTTTTAAATACCTCCAGGGATGGGGACTCCACCACTTCCCTGGGCAGCCTGTTCCAACGCTTGACAACCCTTTCGCTGAAGAAATTTTCCCTAATATCCTAATATCTGAAATAACTAAACAATTTAGAACCTCAACATTTTAATTTTAAAATATCTACTGAGAGTACCTGTTATATGATAAACTGAATTAAAGCCAATTCCAAATCTTCCAACTTTCAGGGGATCGTCTTTCTTCCTGCTTCTTGCTATTTCCTGTATACCATGCCAGTCCTCAGGGGTGAAAACTGCATCATTGTATGCATAAAATGCTGGCCCTACAATAAATAGGCAAGTGTTAAAAAGATGACAGAAGAAAACTATTTACTGTTAAAAATTTCTCAGAAATGAACTTCCAGAACTGAGAAAGCATTTCTTTAAAGTATGCATGTGCAAATTTAATGGGGAGGCTATGACTCAAGCTGACATCAAATTATGCTTGGTGATGAAAGGGAGGTATAGAGTAGCACAAAAACAGAAGCAAGAAGATGAATTTACCTCTGTATATGGTATTTAAGAGATTTATATTCTGATGTGATACCTAGTTCTGGTGTCCACATTTTAAAAGAATGATTCTGAAAAACTGAGAAGAAAGCAGAAAATAACAAAACTTCTGAAAGAAGTGTCCTGTGGCGCAAGGCTTAAACTCAATCTGTTCAGTCTATCAAAAAGACATTTGAAAGATGTACTAATCACAGTCTATTAATACCTCCACTGGAAGGGAATACATGGCAAGATAGAACAGTAACCTGTGTCTAGAAAGTAAGACAGACAAATTCAAATTAGAAGCCATAATGAGGCTGATTAACAACTGAAAAAAAGCTATTAACAAGAAGTAGTGGATCGTTCACCATTGAAATCTTCAAATCACGACTGAATGCCTTTTGGGATGATTATGCATACTAATTTGTTTGATAAATACATAACTGACCTCTGTCACACAAAGCTGTATTAGATGATGTAAAAACCTTAAAGTCACAAGAAACTACATTTGCAATATACAGGTAGCATGGAGCGAAGTTTGGTATAAGGGTGAGAGAACAAGAAATGGGGAAGAAAACAGAATTGCCTGAAGAGTGCTGAAATGTAAGGGGCTACGGTCATCTTTACATTAAGAACTGGAGACAGCTGTCAAAAGGTAGAGGTTAATGTGTAAAAATCTGAAAATGATTGTCTAATACCCCAAGCATTCTTTTACCCTAGGTCTTACTTATTAAATCTTGTTTACTTGCTCTACTAAAAATGCTTTCTTGTATTTTGGGATACCAAGTGAACACAGGGAAATAAACCACAGGATACACAGTCATCCTGGGAGAAGTAACTTAGAATAAAGCACAACATAAAGACTTTCTCAAACAATATTAACTGGAAGCAGTTGGAAAGCTGCTACTGACAAACTGGAAGAAGACAGTGTAAGACCTTCAATACCAAACACTGGCTTTGGAAAAGAATTAACAACATTAGAACATAGACAAAATATGCACCTGGTAAGGTAGAAGTAGCAATAGAGCCATCCCTATATGGTCATTTCCATACAGCAAGGAGAAAAACACAGAACCAGAATAATGGCCGAAATTAATGAAAATTATATTTACCCTGATATTGTGCCATGTCCTTTGACCATAGAGTTTCTGTTCCATACTGAGTTTCATCATATAAAAACCTAACCTCTGTGGCACCAGCATCTTCTGCATTCTGTATCAGTTCCTGAGACAGCAAAAAAACACACAAAAGAAAAAAGTATAACGCAGTAATGTACATATTCTGGCAATGGCTTTCCAAATTAAACAGCAGAAAATAAGCAACTGTGAAGTGTAATTGTTTTCATACTTTTCAACGAAAATAACGTTATCCAGTTTACTTGAATGAAAATAGATATCATTATAAAAGGAATATTCAGACAAATACTATAAAAGTGATTTGAATTTGGAGCTCAAATACCACACACAAGCAGTATTTATAAAGTTTAGAAATAAATCACAGAATAGAATCATGGAATCCTTTATGTTGGAAGAGACCCTTAAGATCATCAAGTCCAACTGTTAACCTAGCACTGCCAAGTCCACCACTAAACCATGTCCTCAAGCACTGCATCTACCCGTCTTTTAAATACCTCCAGGGATGGGGACTCAACCACTTCCCTGGGCACTCTCTTCCAGTGCCTGACTACCCTTTCAGTGAAGAAACTTTTCCTAATATCCAATCTAAGCTTCCCCTGGCGCAGCCTGAGGCCGTTTCCTCTCGTCCTACCACTTGTTACTTGGGAGAAGAGACTGACCCCCACCTCGCTACAACCTCCTTTCAGGTAGTTGTAGAGAGCGATAAGGTCTCCCCTGAGCCTCCTTTGCTCCAGGCTACACAACCCCTCTTAAGGGGTTCTTCTCCCCTACACAACAAGGCTCTTAAGACTTGTGCTCTAGACCCTAAAGCTGCTAAACTGTTACTACTATAACTATATTATCCAAAATCAGAGTTGTACAAGTCTCAAAACAATAAAAGATGGCAGAAGAAAAAAAAATTTTAAAAGTTTACTGTTTAGTCCACATAACAGCTGTAAGACAACAGTGAGGCAACAAGTCAAAAAGGGCAATACACAGCACTCTTTACATCAACTGAATTCCACTTAAGTTAACATTTCACAGTATGAACCAACTGTTCAGGAGCCACGGTGCTCACTCCTAACACCCCTTCAGCAAAGGGCTGCAAAACAGTTCTGACCAGGAACTCTGTAAATCATGAGCCAACAGAGCTCACCTGTTGAATGAAGCCCATAGACTAGAAAGAAGCTTATATTGAGTATTTGTTAATTAGTATTAGTAGTGGTGAGAACTATGGAAAACTCTAATAACTAAAATGTCAATAAACTAGTTCTGTAAACACTACCATTAATAAAATATGCCTATCCAGTCCCATTTACATCAATAGCATACACTGCAGACACATAAGCATGATTATAAATACCCACAGGATTAGAGCTTTACACAATGCTCTATTTACACTGAATGAAAGTGTATCGGGGCTCCAAAGATACACTCTCATACATCATATACACACATGTACACACGTGTGTATGTCTGTGTGGGTATATATGAGTTTGGCATAAGGAAGTATCTCAGCTGAATTGAAAAGCTATGTAGGTACATCACATCGCCTCCAATGTATTCATACAACATAAATTTCATTCAGTTAAGCATAAAAATAAAAGACTTGCTAGCAAGATGAATTTTCACTTAAAAAATGCAACAACTAGCAGCAGATATCTCAGATTAGGTTGCATTCTAATACACTTGACAGTAAAATAAGCTCATTGTTATCTAATATCTGGTTTCAAAACTATAACCCATCGATTTTTCACTTTGTGACAGTATGTTCAGTTTATAAGGCATATCACACAAGTAACCAAAATATATTGTTTATATTGCTACTTCTACATAACTTTGAAGAAAGATGAGGTAGCAAGAAATGTACCCACAGTTCAGCATAAATAATACATTTTTAAAGAATCTCCATGAGGTATTTAATTACAAAAACCATGCAATTCTTCTTCTAAAAGAATAACTACAGCAATCATTCAAGAAGATACAGAAAGATAGCCAAAGCCTCTAGAAATATTAAATAATAAGTATGGAAACCACCACGTAGTCAGAGACTTGCATTCATGCTGTGGCACACGGGGCATCTGCTACATGCAGCTGTAACAGCATTGTATTTGAAGAATCCAAACAGTGAAATCAATTTTAACAGATCAGCAAAATTCCTGGTACTAATCCCTCTGTAACAGTCTGTTAACTCTAAATTGCAAACCATGAAGAGAGGAATATTTCTACTTTTAGATTTACTTATCTGATTTCTAAGGACATTATCTTATTTCTTCATGTTGGAATGAGAAATTGGGTTTAAAATGTTAGGAAGGTCTGAACCCCTCATGATTCAAATGCATCTTACAGAGTCAACTAGTACTGGGAAATAGTAAAAACATAAGCACTGCTCTATGAACGGACACTGCTCAGAACATATCCAGGATGCAGTTTGCCAAAACAATTTAAGATATGCTTATCTTAAGCATTCACACTAAAAATAATCAACTTCTACTTCCACAGTTGCAAAGAAAACCTTCCAAGAGACAGCAGGAACTGTCACCTTCTGTCACCATTTGCATTTATGTGTTTTTTATATATATATCTGTACCAAATCCCATTAGTTAGAACCTAGTATTCCCCTCTACTAAGGAAATCTCCTAACATCCATGTGATGAAGCATTCTGGATGAGAAGTTTAACATCTAAATATGAACTAATGACCCCAGATGCTCTTCAAAAAAAATCAAACTGGCACTTCCTGATGTTAGCATAGGAAGCTGCAATAAATCAGACAAATCATCTTCTACAAGTACCTGTCTTTCCTCTTGCACGACTTGATGAATTCAGAATGATCTGTATTTTTTCAGATCACAGAATCATTGAATGGTTTGGGTTGGAAGGGACCTTTAAAGATCAGCTAGTCCAACACCCCTGCCGTAGGCAGGGACATCTTCCACTGGATCAGGTTGCTCAAAGCCCCATCCAACCTGACCTTGAACACTTCCAATGATGGGGCATCCGCGGCTTCTCTGGGCAACCTGTTCCAGTGTCTCACCACTATAATCACTTCTTCCTTATGTCCAATCTAAACCTACCCTCTTTCAGTTTAAAACTGTTGCCCCTTCTACTGTCTCTACACACCTTAGTATAAAGTCTCTCTCCATCTTTCTTGTAAGTCCCCTTTAAGTATTGAAAGGCCACAATAAGGTCTCCCCAGTGCCTTCTCTTCTCCAGGCTGAACAACCCCAACTCTCTCAGCCTTTCTTCACGGGAGAGGTGTTCCAGCCAGATCTGAAGTAAGGTGAGGTAAATTCCACTCTACCAGTTCACCATTCTAGTTACTGAAAAAATTTTTAGTGCTTAAATCAATGTTGTCATTTCCATTGTCAGGCTTGTACACGTAACATTCAACATTCAAATGTAGAGCATCACAACATAAAACACCCTACTGTTGCATACTTTGAAGTCTCCTGGACCAATGATACAACACCATAAAAACCACTAACCTCAGTTCAGAAAATCCTGTGACATTCTTTTGTTCTAAGAACCAACATCTAGACTAAAAATGTTTTTCAGCCCACACAAAACTGATGGGTTTGTTATTCTTACCACTCTAGAGCAAGTCTCCCAAAAGCCACTTAAAAGATTATAAAAGTGCTCTTAATCTAATGATGAAACTTTGTGACACTGTCAAAGTTCATTGAAGAAGATATATTTAGCTACCAAGAAATTCCACAGCAAAATCTTGCATTAAAGTCTCCAGCTTATCCCAATCTTATACTAAGAAAATCCCTCCCAAAAATTGTCATATTACATGACTGCGAAAAATACCATTTGTTGTATACCTTAAGAATCTGTCCCCCTTCTGGGTATCTTCTTAAAATATCCTTAAGAAAATCAACAAGTGGTGGAGTTGTTTGTCCAAAACGACCTAAAAAACAAACAAACAAAAAAGAATCTGTGTATTATGCTACCATACACTTAATTTCAAATTAAAAAAAATACTCACTAAACAATTACTGGGAATTTTGAAAAAAATTTTAAATTAACTCAAGGCCTGATACTGTAAAAATCTCGTATTTCCAAAATCAACTGTAAAAATACTACATTATAAATCTTTTTATTAAAAAATTACAATAGCAGTCTTGATGTTAATGTCAACATGCTGTTTCATATCTGGATAAAACAAATTTGGGGGCTAAGTCTTTGCATCAGTTATACCTCAACTCCAACGAGTGGATGTTCAAATATAGCAACTTCTAAAGGACTACTACTTTTTAAGTAGCAGGATAGTATCCTAGGGCAGCAGCGGCTCTAACTTTTTTTATAGCCGGTGACGATCCCTACTGACAGCTACACACAGGCACAATATACTTTGGCTCTAGTGTACACTTCCCATTCTGGCATATCATGGTGCTGGGCCTAGTGCTAGCATTGGTGTTATCTGGCCTTAGCACAGCAGGGAAAAGAGCCTCAGAAAGATACAACCAAGTGTTATGAAGTTCTGGTGGATATAGACTCCACTAACCTCAAGGTTAGCCCCTGCTCTAAGAGAAAGAGTCTATCACAGAATGAAAGGATCGATACTCTTCAAACTCCAGTCTGAGACTAAAGAGCAGCTCCCTAAATCCAAACCTCTAAAACATGCTTCAAACAAATATTAACGATGCAATCTCCACAAAGGAAAACAGTCTCTACTGATGCCCCATTTATCACTTCCCTTTAAAGTTTATTAATAAAGTAATTATTCTCTCTCTCCCCCATCTGCATATATGTGTATTTTTGAAGCGCACAGATTCAAACACACAAACATTATATACACTATAGAACAAAACATTAGACAAAAAAAAAAAATCCAAACCACAGAATCCTCAGCAATGTGGGAAAAGGGGGATGGATAAGAGAGATCTATTTGCTGAGAAAACATCAAGTAAAAACATCAAACATCTTCTTGTCTTTAGGAAATGTTTGTATCGCTCTTTATTTAAGGTAACTTAATAGCATCAATGAAAAAAAACCCAAGAAATTACAACTCACAGCTGAAAGTGTGGAAAGTATTTTATAACTTCTGTGATTATTTTTACAGTACACCTAAGTATACGAAAGTCAACATGCAATATGCAAACTTCCAAAATAAGGTGAACTGATCAACAGCAGGAAAGTTTGGGACATTATTCTAACTCTTTACATCTAAGAGCAGAGCTGCTCTATGTATGTCATAAAAATTACTCTATCTTGAGATCATGACTTACAGCATCTTGTCAAAGGCTGCACTGATTTTTCTTGAGTATTAGAGCTGGTCATATTTAACACAAAACTGGTTCCACAAATCTGAAGGAGAAACTTTTTCCACAATAAGGACAGTCAAGCATTGGAACAGGAGCCCAGAGAGCCTGTGCAGTCTCCATCCTTGGAGGCTTTCCAAACTCAACCAGATCGACCCTTGAGCAACCTGGTCTGACCTGACAGCTGACCTTGCTTTGAGCAGAAGGTTGGAGTAGAGACCTCCTGATGTCCCTTCCAACATGAATTATTCTGTGATCGTATGAAAAGATTATGCATTATTTGACAGACACCAGTGATGAATCAATACAGAGGCGACACGGGTGATTTTCAGAGTACTTCAGCAACCAATGTGCTTGGTTCGACTGACCATCACTTCCCAAAGTTAGAAATTCAGGGCCTTCCTTGATTCATATGCTGTAAGGAAAAAAATCTCACAACTGAAAGACTCCAGAAGCAACACAAAAGGCTGGTACTAAAGCCTTCAGATCTTTTAGATTGACTTATGTCAGAGTTGTGGGCCAGAAAAAGTTAAGTGCTTTATTTAGACACGGACTGCTTAGAGTGGTATCTCTAAGAGAATGTCACAGCCAAATATTCCATTCCTAGGCACAAAAAACAGCAACAGTTTTTCTTTCCCATGAAACATTTCTTGGAGCTACTACACTATCTTCTCCATATACTTGCATGGCAAAAAAAAAAACCAGCTCGGAGAAGAAAAACACCTCTTTTTATTTAGTCTACCACAGCCCACACACAGAAAAAAATTATCAGAGCAAACAGTCAACAATGAGAGAAAAACATTTGATGCCACAGAACCATGGGGTCCATTTTCATAGGTGCTTTCTACACATTGCAGGTTCTAGAGAATGTGAACATTAACTTGTGGCTAATATACAAATGCTTCGCTTCCCTCTGTCACTAGAAAACCATAATCCAGTACACTCATGGCTTACATAGGCTAAGAAATACAACATTTTGTAACACCAAATAAAATATCTGCATGAAAAGAAGGGTTTCCTTTTTCATCCTACCATCCTATTAGCATTTACTCCATTCCCTTACAATAAAATTATTGCTAAAAGAATGTTAATGCTAGCAACCAAGTAACATAATCATTACAGATTTTAATTAGAGCATTTCTGAAGATATTCAGGTATCATAATCTAATTCAAGATACCATACAAACAGATATACCCGCAATTTTTGTAATAAAAACGTAACTAACCATACAGAATCAAAAGAAAAAACAAACAAATAAAAAAAAAAGAAGAAGAAATCAAAAGCTTTTTACCAATGGTATAGTTTTCTACACAGTGGTTACTGAAAAGATACCCTTTCAGTATCTGAATTGCTTACAAGTATTCAGCTTATTTTATATGAGACAAGGCAGCTATTAACACTACTGCAAGGCAAGTTTTATTGATTCCAAAGGACAGCAATATTCTAATTTCTACACATGAAATTACAAAGAAAAATTAAACACCAAGGCACTTAAAAAGAGAAGTTTAATTTTCCTCGTGTAGAATGAAAAGAACGAGCGAAGGGATATCTAGGACTTATATGAAAAATAATCGCTTCCCATTTAAAGAAAAGAATAATTTCAATTAACTTCAGATTGCTTTAGAAAATGCTTTGGTCTTGCAGTTTATAAACAGAGACAAGTATTTTTCATACCTCCTCCTTTCAATCCTTTTGACTGAAGCTTCAGAAAAACTTGATTTTGAGACTTCTGAAGATCCACAATCTTGATACCATCAGATAACTGAAATAAAAAATAGGATCTTGATCAGAACATTCTGCAGTATAAATAATTTACTGTAGCTTCATTTCCTACATATTTATTCTATGAAGTCTGGTTTTATCTAAAAGTACACAACTACTCTGAAACATCCAGTATTCAGTTTGAGCAGCACTTTCAGTCCCTGAGGTCTAGGATGGCCTCCTTTGCCCAATGATACCCCTCAGATGAAGGATCAGTTTGTTAGTAACACGACCAAAAAAATGGCCGCAAACAAATCAGGTGGAAAAAATGCCTACAGAAGCATACTAAGAGCAAGCCATGGCCTCCTGCTTTTAGATTTGAAAAGTTCCATGTTCTGGGAACTTCTGGAAGCATACAACTAAAGCAGTTATTGTTCTAAGGTGCATGCCCGTAAAGAAAATAAACATACACAGGAAGTACATGGTCTGTGTACTGTAAAAAGTACATATGGCTATGCAATTTCATAGGAGTTTTAAACTAAGCAGTGTCAAAGCAGCTAGTAATACAGAATGCGTAGAGACAAAAGTATGTCACAAACACCTCTGAAGAATTCAACAGCCTCATCTCCCCATTACCTCTACATGCAGACTCACTGGGACCACCACAGAGAAACTGGGGCAAACTAAGCAACAAATTCCTTAGCAGCCATTGAGAAAACTATTTAGTAATCATAGGACATAATGGTTTTGTTGCAATTCTAGTTTTGTATTAGATGTGTGTCCCAGTCATACAGGACGTGATGCTAAAATAGTCATATATGACATGATGCTATCCTGCATACCATGATAACAAATGTAGAATTAGAAGTTGCACTGTGCTAATTAGAAACTTAACCAATTCAAATTAGTTTCCATTTATAGTAAACTATATTAAAATTTTATTATGTGAAATTATATTATTATATTAGTCGCAGTTTATAGCAAAGTTCAGGACTACTTCCTCACTTTGATGGGTAAAAACAAATCACTAGAAAGAAGCTGGTGCTTACACAGACATAGAGGCTTACAATCTAACTACACTTAATAAGCAAAAGACAGTCCTAGTCCACAGTATGTAGTCATAATTTAAAAACATTAATTAAAAAAATAGGATTCCTTTTTACTTAAACCAGTTTTAAATAGTGCTTACAACAACAGTGCATTTATTGTAAGTCTGTACAGAAATGTTATACGTGAGATGATCTTGTCTCAAGATGTAAAATAGCTTAAACTAGGTATATCACCCACTTAGGACTCACTAAAATAAAAAAGAATCCACAGAATGCTGTAACCCATCACCAAGTATTAAAGGGATAGAATAACCAAATTTTCTCAGGTAGGATTTTTGTAGCAAAACACCAGCAGAAACTTGGAAAATAAACAATTTAAATTAATAGTTTAACACTGTAAGGAACTGTGAGAGAAGGAGATATTGCATTTTACTTAACATCTGTAAATTGCACATAGCAGCTTTAATGGTAAAAAAGATTTACTGATGAATATTCTACTACCTCAGTAAATTAAAAAATAATTTGATCCCAGTAAAAAGGAGTTCAAAAGTTTATAAAGGATTTTCAAAATTGCTACAGTACAAATATTCCCATATGTATTTAATACTTAAAAAAAAAAAAAAATCAGAATAGCTATTACAGTCTGCTTACTGACTGTTCCCTGCCAAAAGATAGTTTTCTGTGCCAGACAGAGTTCTGCTCAGATCGCTTCCAGACGAATTTTAGAAAGTGATATACAGATCTCCTTCCTCCCAGACAGGAAGGCCTGGAGAGAACAAAATCAAGGACACGCAAAACCAGGCAAGAAAACAAAAGATAAACTACACACGTAGTTTGTTTCAAACCTGAGTGCTCAAAGATTACTTGTGTTCCCCATAGAGGTTTTAAAAGCTTCTTGAGCAATACAACTACTAACATCTAGTTCTTTCCTAGCATCATAGAATGGTTTGGGTTGGAAGGGACTTTTAAAGATCAGCTAGTCCAACACCCCTGCCATGGGCAGGGACATCTTCCACTGGATCAGGTTGCTCAAAGCCCCATCCAACCTGACCTTGAACACTTCCAATGATGGGGCATTCGCGGCTTCTCTGGGCAACCTGTTCCAGTGTCTCACCACCCTCAATTGTAAAATATTTCTTCCTTATGTCCAGTCTAAACCTACACTCTTTCAGCTTAAAACCATTGCCCCTTGTCCTGTCACTACAGGCCTTGGTACAAAGTCTCTCTCCATCTTTCTTGTAAGTCCCATTTATATATTGAAAGGCTGCAATAAGGTCTCCCCAGAGCCTTCTCTTCTCCTTTATGCATTTGCAAGTCTCCTTGCCCTATTTAACCCTAATTTCCATCTTCTCTCTCTTCCCTTCTTGCCTCTGCTCATCCCATCCCACCAATATCTCCAGGTTCCCACTTCCCAAGAGCGTGGCTAGAAGCATGCCAAGCAGTACCAAAACAGTGACCCCAGGCTGATGCCTTCAACAGAACAAGGTCATTCATTTGATTCTCTCTCCTGTACCCAGACCTTCATTTTTAACTTGTAAGAGGCTCTTGTCACGGTGATGTCAACTCTGCTGTTGAAGCTCACAAGCAGGTAGAAAATCAATTAAAGATCCAAAGGAAACCAGAACTCTCAGGTGAACCTTCTGTCCGCTCGCAAAGAAATAAGGATAAAGCACATGGATTATGTCAGAAAAAGACACAAAAACTCGAATGATAAAAGCTGGCACCACCAAGAGAAGTACAAGGGTCAGCTGCTTCTCCAAACGACCTCCTTGCTTCCCGTGAGAGACCCACACCTAAGGACAGGCACACACTGTGCTGCCCACACACCAGAAGACCTGGCAAGATGCAAAAAGCAGCCTGGCGGGGACTTCCAGCCCCGGGGCGGTGTGAGAGGCCGCCAGAGAAGGGAGGCGCCCCCGCCGCCCGCTCCGCCCGCCCTGCCGCGCCCCCTCACCTCTCTCCCGCGGTGCCACAGCCGCTGCTCGGCGCAGGGGAAGCCGGCTTCCGCGTCAATCCGCGCCTTCACGTCCCCCACAGCCGCGGAAGGCGGCAGCTCGAACGTCCTGCAGCCCAGGCAGTCATGGAGGACGGTCACCCGGGCCAGCCTGCGACAACACGACAGACACCCGCTGAGGAGAGAGGCGCAGCGCCCTGCCCCGGCGCCCACCCGCCGCTTGCCCGGCCTCCCCCTTGGGCACCCCGGAGGCCCGGGACGGGCGCCGGAGCCCGCGAGAGTACAGGGATGGGCAGGCGGTTGCCTGCCCCTCCTCTCCGGCGGGGGAAGGAGCCGCCGGGCCTGCGAGCGGAGCCACCGCAGCACCGCACGCCCGCGGCCTCCCCTCCCGTCCCGCCGCCACTCACATGCCCGCCGCTGCACACAAAGGACCGTTATCTGCTGCTGCCGCGGCCGCCGCGGCCGCTCCCCGCACGGGGAAGGGGTGGGGCTGCGCACGGCGGCAGCGGGAGGGGCTCGCCCTGAGGTCTGCGCCGCGGGGGAAGAGGGAGGAGGGAAGCGAGTGAAGAAGCCGCCCTAAAAGCAGCAGCAGCAGTGGCGGCGGTGAGGCGCGCCCGGCTCGGCCCCGTGTCGTGTCCCCGCGGCGGGTGGCGGCCCGGCCCGTCTGGTCTGCCGTCCCCAGCTCTGCCTCCGCGCAGGGCGGCCCCGCAGACGGGGTTTCGCGGCTCCGCGGAGCTGGGAGAGGCTTCCCGCGGCCCTATGCCCGGTTTGTGGGGCTCGTCGTTCCCGCTGCCCGCCAGGGCCCTCGGGTGAGCGAGCCCGGTCGCCTCGGGCGAGGGGCAGGAGGTCGCCTCGCCCGGCCAGCAGTGCATGTGTGACAGGAGGCTGCCGGAGCGGTGACTAACGCTGAGGTCCAGAGACGTTACCGCATGCCAGTTTCTTCTTCAGCAGGGCAGGGAGGCAGGCTGCCGGCTCACGTAATTCCCAGCATTCAGGCACCATCCCATGGAGCACACAAGGTTACGGCTTATAAACTTCATGTTTCTCAAGGGCTCAGAACACAGAAGGAAACCTCGTTTTTCTGCTCTTTGTCAGCCATTCGATTGATCATGAATATTTATTAGTATTGATCTTCTACTTTATCTCACATATGGTAAGTCCTCATGCCATTCAAGACTTACACAAAGTGCTCCCTCGCCTGAAAATAGGCAGGAAAAACTTATCCCCATCTCCTAAGGTTTAGTCAGAGGCAAAGGACATAGTGGTTGCGATTGTTTTAACCCAGCCTCTGCAAAAGCTTAGTGATTTCCGATGGGCTAGTTGCAAAGGAAGTTCTGTAAAATTGAGATGGATGCTGATGGATGGAGGAAACAACTTAATGACCATCAATATGGAAAATATTGAAGTACTCAATGCATTAGTCTTCAAAGGCAAGGCCTGCTCCCGTTCTCTGGCACATTTTGAAAAGCAGAGGAGCAGCCAAGGATGAGAACTGAGCAACAATTAGGAGCTACATAGAGAAGTTGTACGTATTCAGGTCTATATGACCAAATGGGATTCCCCTGATGGTGTTCAAAATGCAGGTCAACATGACCACAAGGTCATCTAGGAAATCTGCCATCAAGCACAATGATCGGGATAGTTTCATGGCTAGAAAAAAGCCCATCATCATGAAAAGCTAAACAGAAGCAGAAAGAAATTAAAGGCCAATAAATCTCACGTTGGTCCCAAGAGATATCATGGAGAACATCCACTTGGAATCCACTTCTAAATACTTGAAGGACAAAAAGACGATCAGGGAAAGTAAACATGAATTGACAAGGGTTTGATCAACTTAATTGCCTTCTGTACTGAGATGACCAAGTATGTAGATGAATGAAAAGTACTGGATGAAATACACTTTGACTTTTAGTACAGCTTTTGATGCCTTCTCCTAGATCATTACATTCAGAAGGTGAGGAAGTATGGGCTGGAAGTTAGGTGGGTTGAAAGTTTATTGGACCACTGAGATCAAGGAGTTGCATTAAGTAGTTCAACACTGAGCTGGCAAAAACCAGAGTACTCTAAGCGCACACGTTGGGTAGGCCTGGTACTTGTCAACATCTTCATCAGCGACCTAGATGATGACAAAGCACTCAAAGCAAATTTGCAGAAGGCACTCGTATACAAGTGTTAAGAGCTTTCTCTTGATGCCTGAATATCAGAGACAGGCTTTAATATGATTGGTACAGAAATTAAGTAACTGTTGTGCTGTAAGGTGACTGGTAAAATAAAACAGTAAATTAATTGTCCTTGAAGGTGATTTGTCAAAACTAACAGTAGAAGGGTATGGTCTGCTAAAGATTTATGATGATCGGATAATATCATGGCAAGATGAATCAGGAAATATCTGATGGGGTGACCCATGTGATGCCTGAGAGATCAGCAATATAAGCAAAAGCTGTGACAAATCAAGCTTGGGAAAGCTGTTCTGAAACCTCAGAATAGATCCCATTTGCGGACCTAACTGCTGATCAGAGAGGAGGAGGACTGTGCCTTTGCTGCATGCCTGAGGCAGAGAAGCCTCACATGTGAATGCTGGTCCAAGTTGGTGCTAGCACCCATAGATCAGTGATAGTTGCCCTCCATCATCAGTGTGGGTACCCTCCCTCAGTCACCAGTTGGGTGGCACATGGGAGCATGGCTTCTCTGGTATAGCCATGTTGAGCTGCTGGTGGCTAGTAAGGTGGCAGTACTGCAGCAGTGGCTCAATTAGCGTATGAGTGAGCCAACTTGGTGTGTGTTTGTATGAATGTGTGTATTGTTGTAATTATTAGGTTAGATATTGTTTGCATATAACCATAACATTAGCAATAAGATTACAAATAACTAGTTGGAATAGTTTTTTATGCAATAAAGGGTAGTGAAACTCAATGATCCCTGTGGTTCTCATCAGTCAATTAAACTGGCAGGCTGGGCAAATCGATCTTCAAGCTCCAGGGCTTTAGCCTATCTGTGATCCCAGTGAGCTAAGGGGACCCTGAGAAACTTGTGGAGGTGGCCAACAGAAACCCCCCAAGGTTCATTGTGTGCAAAGTTCTGTACCTGGGACCACGGGCCATGCATCAGCATAGCCTGGAAAGCAACAGGCTGAATAGCAGCCCTACTTCAAAGGAGCTGGGGGATGGATACCAGGCTGAATACGAGGCAACAGCATGCTCTCTCTAAAAGGAGGATGACCAGTAGATCAGGGGAAGTGAGTCTCTGCTCGGTGCTGATGAGGCTGGATTTTGGATATTGTGTCCAGAATGTGATGTTTTGGGTTTCCTCACTTCCACATCCCAGCAGAGGACTACTAACATGTTCAGGGGCCCAAAGCACATGACCTACAAGGAGAAGATGGGGGAGCTGGGCTTGTTTAGTCTGATGAAGAGGAGACTAAGGTACAATATAGTAACATCCTGCAACTACCTGAAGGGCAGTTACAAAGGGGATGGAACCGAACTCTTCTTAGTATGCAAGACTAACAAGGGGCAGTGGCCACGAACTGCAGCTTGGGAGGTTTACACTGGACAGTAGGAAAAAACTGTCACTAGGAGAGGAGTGCAGTAGTGGCATGGGTTGTCAAGAGGCACGCTTCATATTGGGGTATTCTCAAGCCTTAGCCAGACTGATCTGACCAAGGCTTAGCCATGACTGACCTGATCCAGTATTGGTGATCCTCCTGCTTTGAGCAGGAGAGTGGACTAGAGATCTCCAGCCAACTATTACATTTCATTCCAACAGGTCCTCAATTCCAGTCCTCAACTATAAACTGAAGTATTTATGACTTTACTCAGTGACAGGGAATTAAAACTGCAACTTGGCAGCAACACATAGCAGAGTTTCTGTGAAAGGGGGAAAAGACACAATGAACTTGTTTCCAGAAAATGTATCAAGCTAAGAAAAGATAAGGCCAGTAAAATGGAAGGAAGCTTAAAAACCACAAAGGTCAGGGGGATCAGGATCCAACACAGTATCTAGGTAGACAGAGCTTTGCCAGTGCTGCAACATCTTATTTCATTCATCAGCAATGTTTGTATATTGAATACTATGGGATTATATAAAAAAAATGTTAGAAACTTTGTGGGTCTGATCCTGATTTCAGACTATAACTATAAAAAATATTTGGAAAAATCTATTTCAACTCAAACAAGATTAGTCTAGCCCTTTGCATTTAGTTTAGGTCTTTGTTCATTTTTCTATCCTTTCATCTTTTTAATTTTCCATTTTGTTTCACCGCCTTCACAGTTTCTGTCATCATGGAATTTCTCGTATTATGTCCAAAGGAATGAGAAGGCTGCCTTCCAGTCTCTTAGGTTTATCTTTTTATGTCTTGATACCAAGGGAATATACTACCTGCAGAAGGGTGTGGCATGAGGATGTGGATGACTGGACAAGATGGAAGGAGTAAAACCTGATGCAGTCCCATCCATATCAGCTACTAAAAAGTCTCCAGACCAGTTGAACCACCAAGCCACATTGGCAAAGTCAAATTCTTCTTCTCCAGCTGGGATCACAGGAGTGATTTAGAATTTTATGAAGCATGCACGATTGTTTGAACAGGACCCTGGAGAGAAACAGAGCTATCTCAACTAACAGCCACATCTCTATGATGAACATCTCAAATGATAGGGCTCATTCAGGGGCACAAACAATCCTGCTGTTGATAACTGGCTGAAGTTCCCCAACCCATGTCACATCACATGACAAGACAACACTCCCAAATTACATCCTGTGATGATTCAGCATTAGTACTAGAGAAAAAAACTCCAGGTACCACAGATTCTCTCTAGTATGTGACCTCTGCAGTAGAGCAGGAGGAGTTGGGAAGAACCAGTGATACAGAACTGGAACGGTGCAAAGTTCTGGACAAAGAAGTAGGAGTCCTGAGCTCCTTGAAATTAGCCATACCTGTTCCCCTCATAAATCTGATCCTCTTGTTACTGGGGAGACTGTTTTTCATACTGGCAGGACACTTTTCCCCCCATTTCTATTTGCTGTGGGACACCTTTCATTTGCTTCTCCTTTATCATGTATTTTCTACTATGTTTTTCCCTTTTCATAATTTCTGCCTTTGGGTTCTTTTTTCTGTCCATCCAGATAGAAACAAGATGTTCATCCTCTTAGCACATCTGTATTAATAGACGGCTAGGGCATGTGTTCCAGTGTAGCCCTTTGATCATCCACACTATTTAACTGTTGGCATGCTTCTTGGCACAATTTTAACCCATAGCCATCACCAGTCTTTAGAATGATGATCAGGCACAATTCATAAACCAAGGACAACTTCACACAGGCAGAAGGGACAAGGACATTTGGTTTTAGGGCCAAAGACTGTTGAGTTTTTTAGACATGAGGTGTGCTATGCCACTTACCCTTAGAGTTCTGGCCCCTTCCCAAGGGCACCATCTCTTTTTGTTTATTGGGTAGATGTTGCTATTGATGATAATAAGCAAGACTCCCACTGATTTCAGAGATGCCAAAATTTCAAATTACCGATTTTTTGGCATAGGCTCCTAACAAGAGAAGGCACTGATTTAAGTAACAAAGACAAGGAAAAATGAACACCAATTCTGATACCAGATCCAAAGAATGGGGAAAAATGAGCTCTTCTCAAACTCTACAAAAAAAGAAAAGAGTAAAGTATTCCAAGTACAGTTTCAGTAGAAACCTATTTGCGGAAACTTAATTGGAATTTAAAGTCACTCCTACAGCATAAATTATAATGCTGATTTCTGTCAGTGACATCCTGGCCATTCATCTGGCAAGGAATGTAGAATATAAATCTCCTTTTTATTACAAAAAGTGATTTATACGTATCCTGTTATCCATTATCAAACTCTGTCTTTTTTACAGCTTATGACAGTGATGTTTGTAAACCTTATTCTTTTTTCCTGATAGCCGAATAAAAATATCCTAGAAAAGTGACTATGTAGAAATTACACTGTCTGACCGAAAAGGAGTACATGTTCCAGTCTGCAGATTTTCGCAACAAAAAAACCCCAACCTTTTTTTATTTTTAGTCTTGCTTATCCCTTTGGAAAACAGAACTATGGAAGCTGTGTAATCCTAGTGAAATTAAAGGTATCACACACATATTTGTTATGCAGAACTACTGTTAATGATTGTACATGAGAATGTAAAAAAATCCATTTGACTTGACTGGGTGGAAATTTTGTGGCCATGGCAGTTAGAAAAAAGTATCTTTTAAATCTAAAATGATTGGGACTGATTTGAGAATTTTTAAATACTACATATAGAAATTCCTATGATAACATTTTTATAACCACTTTTCCAAGCAGAACAGCATTTAGATTTAAAAATACATACAGAAAATTCTCCTGTGACTATAATCAAGAGTTCTGTTTGGTTCAGAATGAGGTCATATAACCCCTACAAGAAGGGACATGCAATTAAAAAAAAATGGAAAGAGTCTCTGCAACATTAAAGTATTTTTATAAAATGAAATGAAAGCCATTTTCATAGCGAGATTTCCTTGAAAACAGAAAATTCTGTGTTGTGGAATGACCTCATATTTCCAATAATTTAAAATAAGCGTGCAGGAGCAGAAAGAGATGGATGCAAGCCCCTTCCTTCCTTATCACTGTGCTTAGAAAGATGGAATGGAGTCTGTAAAAGGAGTGTGTGGTGTGATAAGAAACAAACACAATTAGGTCACTAATGCAAGAGGAAACCCACTGCAGTACAGTAGCTTCCAGTGCAGCAAGTAACATTCTGCAGTGCTGGCAGGCAAGTAGCAGTGACTCAACAACTACATCTAGATTTGAGACAGTGCACACCAAACATAAAATCAAAACTTTCTACAACACAGTAAGCACTTACCTTCATTCTTAAATCAACTCCTTAAGTGTTTCTAACAGATGTTTTAAACATTACATTGTATATATTTCACATTAGCCAGAGATGACAGATTGCATTGGTCTGTAGTCACTGCCAGGAGCTTGCTTTATCCTTGCTTACTAATGCCGTTTCAAGAAGTTTGACAATAAACCTACCATTTGCTGATGACACACATGCTACTCATTGGAAAGCCACCCCTTACTGGAAAGTTTCTATGTTATTTGAATAGCTCTATTAACAGAAAACAAGTAATTTTTTTCTTAAATCACTGAAATGGCTATAGTCCTGTCTAGTACAAATGACTAAAAAACCCCTCTTGCCTGTGAAGCATTTGATTCAAACAAGATATCTAGTTTTGCCCTAAAATCTGTTACACAATTTAAGTAATTTGCTGAAACTATTTTATTATAGATTGGTGCAGTGAGTTTAAATCAATTCTCCTACTCTGCACTCCTCATGTGAAACCATTATAGGCAGCTTCTAAGCAAAATATCTATATAATCATGGCTTAGTCAAATATTAAAGAACTGGAAGAAAGTATTATCTTATTCCTTTTGCAAGCTGATGTGTTTCTAAGTGTCAAATATCAAAAGAACAGGATACTTTTGAAATACTACTGTGCTGGTTTGGGCTGGGGTACAGTTAACTTTCTTCATAGTAGCTAGTATGAGGCTATGTTTTGGATGTGTGCTGGAAACAGTGTTGATAACACAGGGATGTTTTCGTTACTGCTGAGCAATGATTACATAGGGTCAAGGCCTTTTCTGCTTCTCACCCCATCCCACCCCACCAGCGAGTGGGCTGGGGGTGCACAAGAAGTTGGGAGGGGACACAGCTGGGACAGCTGACCCCAACTGACCACAGGGGTATTCCACACCATATGACGTCATGCTCAGCATATAAAGCTGGGGGAAGAAGAAGGAAGGGGGGGGACGTTCGAAGTTATGGCGTTTGTCTTCCCAAGTCACCGTTAAGTGTGATGGAGCCCTGCTTTCCTGGAGATTGCTGAACACCTGCCTGCCGATGGGAAGTAGGGAATGAATTCCTTGTTTTGCTTTGCTTGCATGCGCAGCTTTTGCTTTACCTGTTAAACTGTCTTTGTTCTCAACCCATGAGTTTTCTCACTTTTACCCTTCCGATTCTCTCCCCCATCCCATTGGAGGGGAGTGAGTGAGTGGCTGGGTGGTGCTTAGTTGCCAGCTGAGGTTAAACTGAAAACTACTAAAAACAAACAAAAGGTTTAAGGGCATAGAGGCCAGGAACAGCCATTTATTTCCATCTAATGATTTTGATCTCTCAGCTATTTGCTTTAATGTTCAGGCCAGTTCCTTGATGGCACTAAGCAAATGCTAATAGAAAGTACATAAAAGACCTATAAAACTTGTTCCAGTTTATTCTTTGCAAATAAAGAGCAGAGCAAGAAGGCATAAATAAATGATAAAATATCAAAATCTCCTCAAATGCCAAAGTAAAATTTCCTCTTAGATCTAACTCTAGGAAAAGACTACTTTAAATGAAGTCCTCAAAGAGAGGACCTAGCCTTACTCTTAAGTATAGTACAGTAACCATTACTCCACAAATTTTAATTGCTAAGAATCACAGGGTTTTCTATTCCAGATGGTACAAATAACGGAATACCAGTACAAAATGCTTGGCATTTCAAACTATGCAAAAGATTAAACCAAAATAGTGATAAAAATAAACGCCTCAATTGCTCTTCAGAGAATTGCATTAGGAGGGACTACAGTGTTGCAAGAACTGCTGTTGGCATACATTTTTTAATAAGCAATATGTTAAATTACTGCCGGTGTTTTCTTACAGCCTTTGGTGCCAATAGAAGGGCCAGATTTAGAACACCCACTTTAACCTTGAAACATCAAAAAAGCAGAGCCTAAATTTTCAAATTTATTTCAGTGCCTAATGTAGGTTCCTAAATACCATAATGAATCCAGGCCTAGGTTTTTTTGCCTCCATTTAGGACACACGGTAATCAGCTTATCAAAGGTATTCTTTTCCATACTATCTTAAGACATTTTTCTTATTTTCATTCCAGAGTACTTAATGAAGCTATTATCTTTCTACATAAGTGAGGAAAATCCACTCAATAACTAAAATGAGATCAGCGGCCCCAGATTACACATGCATTAAACATTTTAAGTATTTCTCCATCCCTATTGCTTCTGAATACTGCATCTAATCATGCTCCACAGTTTCATAATATTTTCCAGGCATCAGTGAACAGAGCCCTATGTATATGGAGAAAATTAGAATATCAAACAGAAGGAAATACAAGATGTGTAATTTTCTTAAATGATGAAAAGCCACAACTTCAAGCACCTCTGGAAGTATCTGTACATCAGACAGTGGATGATACCTAATAATATCCTTTCAGATAATGCTAGCTCTTTACCAGCTCTCTATCAGTTCTGTCTCCTTCATAGCAGGGTTTCATACAGAAATGCAAGCAACAATTTATCCTTCAGACAATAGAAGGATGGGCAGCACAGAGGAAGAACCATGAGCCATATGTAAGGCTTAGTGAGAGGAAGGGGGGAAAATGGGAAGAAATGACACAGAGCATCCTCTTCTGGGAAAGCACAGAGAAGAAGTGAAAGGGATTCCTGGGTTACGTGACAAGTCCAGTCACACAACTGTAATAGCTGCAACTAAATACTGCTCCAAACACTAGCTCATACACAAGAGTTGCAGAATCATTCACTGGGAATCAGAGGCCATGTTTCCATGTCCTGTCCTACATAAAGTAGCATGGGGTAAGACATCAAGTACTTCCAGCCTCCTAAACCCCCACTGTGTTTCACTCTTCTTTCCAATTTACTGGTGGAACTTCTTACATAATTGCCACTTGCCCCGGTTCAGATGGTGTTACCCAATTTAACAAATTCTTACTATTTGAATTGTTTGAGCTAATTTGACTCATTTTGATGGAGCTGAGACACAAAGCACAAGGCAGCTGTGATATCTACAGCACGGAGGGTGTGCTAGCCTGTAGCTTCAGCAAGGATAAGACATAAAGACATCCTAACTACTTCCAGTGAAGTGGATGGTAAAACTTTCACTACCTGGGGGCAGGGTGCTTTTGAAAATGTCATCATTCTTGTTTACATCTCTGTCAGTGTGACAGAACAGATACGGTATGCCTCTTGGCATACCTCTGTATATTTGGACACAAGAGAAGCAGGAAATGTAGAAGTCAAGGGAGTTTTCTGCAAAGGTTAAGGAAAGTGAGATGGGGAACAGGACACTTAGGCTACAGAGCAGATTTTTAAATGTACAACAGACTGTATGCTTATTTATTATGCATATGTATTCATATTTACCCATACACACTTATGGAAAGAGTTGATTAGATACAATATATCTATTATTATAATCTATGTAAAATCTGTATTGAAATATGGGTATGACTTTAAGTGCAAAGTTGACTAAGCCTGTGTTGAATTCTCTTCAATTAGCCTGCTCGTGCCTATCTTGAACAGAAGTAGCCACACTGAAAAAAAAATGGCAGCGGTAAAGAGTTTCACAGTCAGTGAAGACTGGATTAGCAGCTGATGGATTGTGGTAACAAAAGCTGTAGTGTGACTGTGTCCCATCTGAGCATCTGAGCATCAGCATTGCAAGAGCTGCAGTGCACTCACTCCCTCCCTCCACTCTTGGACCCGTTTAAAGCACTTCAGTACCCAAAGATTTTTGTGGATGCATAGTAACCAGATTAATGGCAGCATGTGCTTAACACAAACTAATATTGCAGCAAAACCCATCTACAATGTAATCAGTGAAGCCTTTCTGGAAAAGTTCTTTTTAATTAGCTAGAAAAGCTTTTTTTTTTTTTAATATTTGTATTGCATCTGTGTGTTGATAGAAAGAGGAATGAGGATGGGAAGTTAAGGGAATTGCACCCCTATTACCATTAATTAACATAATAGTACCAAGTATATATAATGAAGAGAAAAGTTCTAAAACTTCAAAGTCAAAACCTGGACTGGAAACCTGTATTTTACCTACTGTCTTTATATATATATTGCACAAATTCCATGAAGCTCCAGCTGGGAGCACAGTCTTGTTATTATAGACTCTGTACACAAAAATAAAAAGCACAAAAGCTTGGCTCTGCCCCAAAAAGCATCTATTTGCAGTGGACTAAAGATGTGCTGGAGGAAGGGCATACACAAAAACTTGAGAAGCAAACTAATTTGGTGCAACATCACAAGGGCACAAGGGTCTGCTAAAGCTAAGCTTCAAATTAGGCATCTAAAGCC
Organism: Theristicus caerulescens; assembly: GCA_020745775.1. Lineage (NCBI taxonomy): Eukaryota > Metazoa > Chordata > Aves > Pelecaniformes > Threskiornithidae > Theristicus > Theristicus caerulescens. Next base: position 111,851,813 of record CM036559.1, on the reverse strand, counting down.
CTAATTTTGCACACTGATTTGAAAATTGACACTTTACTACCATTAAAAATAGCTAGGTATGATATCAATATTAAAGTTGAATCTCAGGTAAAATACTGCACCAAAATCTTTGAGATCTGTAATTTTTTTATAATTGACTGATACGGAAATAAAAAAAAAATCCCATGGGGATTCTGAAATATCACTACATAGTCTAATGGAAACTCAATTTAACTAAGACTTGCATAAAAACCATAAACTGCATGGAACCAAATGAGCAAAAAATCACTATGTAACTGACATGACAGGATATTTGTCATTTATGATCTTGGTGGAACAAAGCCCATCATTTAATAGTATCCAAGAATGTCAATACTGAAATATAGAATTTTAAATTGTTGGCAGCATGAATAATGCTCACTGCAAGCAATCTGCTTTTAGCAGAACAGATTGAGCCATTCACATGTAAAAGTCAAGTATGTGTCAAGTCAAGTCTGCTTGTCTCTCCCTGGCTACCACTCTGCAGCCTGCTTTATTCAGTCCCAGCTTTGTCCAATGCAAAGTCTCCAGCTTGAATATCAGCCCTGCAGCTCAATCTAGGATAATCCATACTTTCCAGCTCTTGTCCCTGGCGGTTCTGTAGTTTCATCTCTGATCCCATTTCAGTCCTTCATGCCAACCAAGTTGACCATCAGACTAGGTCTTTACAAGAGACCTTCATATCTTACTGGATTATAGACAAGCTTGCTGCACAGATAATTTGTGCAATGTCTAAACCTCTGAGATTTCTAGATGTACAAAATTTTCATTAGAAGGGCCTAGTTAACTAATCTAGGGAAAAAAGAGAGAGATTCAAACCCCCAAATTTTTTATCTCACTGTCACCTTGCAATAGAAATATGTAACTTTCATGAATTTTCACAAGATAACCTAGGAAGCCAGTGGAACAGGCCCTGAAATAATAGTCAGCTGTTGCTAACAACAACTTTCTAACACAATGCAAAGCCCACCTTCTTAACACAGGAAAAAGCAGAGGCTGTACATTATAGACTTGCACATCAGTGGGGATTCTGCAGATTGCAAGGCTGAGGGTGGAGGCTGTCGTCTTCCTGCAGGCCCATTGATAGCAAATAAGAACACTTCTAATTACAACTTAACAACCAAATAAGCATTTATCTCATAAGATTTGTTTAGACATGGTTCACACAAGGAACTTGCTTTGCTTTTTAGCTGTTAGCGAGATTATACATTCTTCCCAGTAAAACAATATGTTGAATTCAAAGTTAGGCAAGTGCAGGAAGAAAACTTTCACTTGTTTTCAAAGAATGCTCTAGTGAATGTAGACTACACATAAACTGAAAGTTAGACTATGAATCCATTACTCACAGGAGTGATTAATTTTTTCAAGCAGTTCCCATTACTTTCACATAGACAATTCATAAGTAAATGCAGCAGAACCTGGCACCTATGTATGATTAATTAAGAAATTAATTTCACCTTTAAAAGTAGCAATTTTGCACAAACACTAGCCAAGTTTCAGGATCGGTCTGTAACTTACAGACCATGGGGGTCTGAGCAAGAACATGTCAGCCTAACAAAATTCTTTCAGGAGTTAATTTTTTTTTTACCTGTTCTTATCCTCGATCTCCATTGTCTCTTTTTCTTTGATATCTTCCCAATAGGAACATGAAGCAGATATTGGTTTTATAAATTAGCAAATTATTTTTTAATCTTCTTTGCTTAGTGGCTCATCATCTCCTCAGTGGACATTGGAAAGCCCAAGCCTGTGAAACTCAACTCAGTGTTCACTCCATCCCTGAACTCCCAAAGATGTCTGTGTGCCTCACCATCTGCTACTTCTCCAGTTTTCTTTTAAAGCCACTTGCTTAATTGTTCACAGAAGTTCATTCTCTTATAATCAGGAACAGACTTAATAGGGCAGGTCTCAGAAAACAAGGAGGTCTTGTTTAGTTTCTTTAACTGAATTCAGGCTATGTTCTTGTGCAATTGATTTATATTTATCTTCTGGAGAAGGTGAGGAATTCTGGAAGCTGCTGTTTCTGCTTTGTCTTCCTTTTTTCTAGGAGCAGGCACAGTTGGAAGAGTATTTGTGAGGGCCAAAGTCTGACTTGTCTTCTCCCTCACACCTGCTAGAAGACCCTTCTTAACATCAGTTCAGGAGTTCTGGAAGAAGAGGCACAAGAGAAAAGGGGTGGGCTGTTAATACAAAACAGAATTGAACTGAAGGGTATGGAAAAGTCATTTCCTCTGAGGGCATAGTTGCAGTTGCTAGTATTAAGTGAGTCATGATACTAATTATAAACTGCCTTGTGCGGTACAGTACTTGTAAGCACATGGAGAACTGAAAAAGAGCAGTGAGGTTTCCTGCTTCTCCTGCGGTACAGTATCACACAATCAGGACAATAACGAACACATATAGCTGTTAGTATGCTGAATAAATGGGCAAGTTTTCAGTTTCTTCCTTTGCATCAGTATTTGCTTAAAAAAAAAAGGCTATAGGATATATATTACAGCCTTGACAAAAAATTATGCCATCAAAGAAAATAACAGGCTGGGCAGAACATTTATGGAGAAGGATTTTGCCCTTCTATTCAAATGGCTTGCAGCTAGGGGAAGAGATTAACTAGCTTGCAATGACTTTCCATAGGGAGGATTGAAAGTCTTCCCAGCTAATCCCCACTCCTAGATATATAGGTCAGCATCTACCCTATGCTGCACATACCTTTGAGAACTATTTCCTTCAAGCTGACACACAGAATTTTTGTAGCACCAGAATAGTGTATAAATGAGGCGAGGCATGTGCTATCAAGCAGCAGAAAACGTTTCATTCAACATATATGTGATTACCCAAGGAAGATATGTTTGAGAGAGCTGGGAGGACGACAGTGGTATTCCATTATTGTTCTGCATCTGTGCAAACGTAAATCCTTCTCTGAGCCTCTGACAGTGTTGGCAAGCCTTTTCATAATGTGCAGTTGCCTGTGTCCCTCTTCAAACAGTAATGCAGAGACATTCTTCCTGACCCAGAAAGGGAAACAACTGTGGCTAAATTGCAAAAGGTGAATTAGTTTACTGTGTAAGTATGATATTGAAATACAAATGGTATGAAAGAAAGGAGGGTAGAATTCATGGCTTGAATATTATTTTTTTTTAATACTTAGGAATTTACCTACTCAGTTACTAAATGGAATATCAAAGTATATAGACTGAAGATGAATTCTGAATGTGCGTTTACCATGAAAAGCATCACAGAGAATTTAACTTAGCACAGTGTGTTACGAAATGGCTTCAATATAAATTTTTCTTTCTGCAGATGCTGAGATGTATATCTAGCATGTAATACAAAGAAAAGTTCCACACTTAAGTCATACTTAAGTAATACAGACTTAAGCAAATAGCCATGCAAATCCAGCCTCATTTGCCCAGGTATGAATGATTCCATAGAGAGTAAAACGGTTGCAGTGCAGCTGCGTAATGGTTGCAGTTGGGAGGGGAGCACCAAGGAAAGGCATTTTGGCTGCAGTGGAAACCCAGGCTCAAGTGGGTCCTGGCACTCCATGGTGCAGCTATAGTTGGAAGACCAGGCCAGCTTATACTTTTTCCCCTGAAACATCATTAGTAAAATCACACATGAAGAATGTTTAAAGTTATTTGAGTAGCTTCAATTGTCTTGGGGAAGGAAAAAGAAAAAATTGGTTTATAATAGAAAGCTAATTATGACTTTAAGAGACAGCCTCTCCATAATTAGTGAGTGACACACTTTCTCAGACTGCATTCTATTTCTAGGTTTGGCCTTTCAAAGATTGTCCTTTATTATGTTGCTGTGGGGAAGCTTTTTAACTCATTGCAATTTTGTGCATGATTTCGCACATAGGACTGTGCATGGCTTGCATGCTGACAAGACTAGCTAAATCCATTACCTTAGTAAGTCAGTAATTGCTATATTTCTCCCAGGACACTGAAAAGCTCCTTGTCTCAAAAGAATTGATATGTTACTTGCTCTTGGTACTAGCACACCCTAGGAAAATAAAAATATCTTCTAGGATTTTTGACAATGATGCCTTGCCCAGAAAATGGACAGGTCCAAAGTACCTGAAAGCAGCCTAAAAATTATTAATTCAATAAATAGTTTGCTTAGCAGAAGAGCAAGTTATATCACAGCATGAAGTGACATCTCTATGCTGGCAAATCATTCTGATAGTCCTCGAAGGAGCTTGGTCTTGCCAGCATGGAAGTGACCAAATGGTGGTGTCGGTTTGCTACCAGATCGCATTACAATCCTAGAAAGATTTTGACACGGTCATCTCTATGTTGTCTCTCATGGTAAGAAAGAGAGCCAACTTGGCTGCCAGAGACCAGATACAGACTGACCCGGCACACTCACTTCCTGCCCTTACACTTCTCTAATTGAATTTTGGTGGAGGATGTTTAGTAGTCAATCTGTAAAAACAATCTTCAGTTTTGTGGATGCTTGTGATTAGTTGTAGGTATGAAGCCATAGGCATAGCTATGCAAATACCTAATTTTGCCTGCAAATCAGCTAGGTACATATATATTGATACTGTTGCAGAAATTTCTGGTGTGAAAACCATTAGTGGTTATCTAACTATCTATCTGTTCACTCTTCAACCATCCTTTTAATATTGTGATCAGTCTAAACGTCGCCTTCTACTACATACGGTCTAAACTACACATACACTGAGTTTCTTTCCTCAATAATAACAACTAAATGAAAACTGTTAATACTCCATCCAGCAGCATGGGAAGCATGCAAGAACCATCAGAATTACTGAACACAATCCAAAGCTTAGAGGAGAAAATTTGTGAACAAAGCACAGCAGTAGCTAATCCTCAATTTATGTTTTATACAGTTTAAAAGCAAAATTTGATCACAAATTCATTATTGCTTATGCTGACTTCTGCTGCAATAAACAAGACCACAACAACAGGAGGTATATATCCTCAAGCAGGAGAGCAGTTGTGAGCAGCATTGCATGAGAGCAAGCTGAGCTGACCAGAGCTGTGGCGTGGCTGGGTCACTAGTGGGATGTGCACAGCAAAGGTACCCCGTCTATTTGCTGCATTCAGGGCTAAGCTTGGCTGTACTTAGCATTTATCTTCAAGGTTCAAGGATACACCATGTCCTTGTACCATGCACAATCACCTCACGCTAATCATGGCTCCTTTCAGTATCACAGATACAAACAGTCCAAGTGTAAACAGGATGGGGGAAAAGCACTTTTTTGTTTTAGGACATTTCACTCTCCCCCCAGAATGCTTTCTTATTAAATTGTAAATTGAATGAAAATGTACAACTCATATCTCATGACATCATTTTGGTTTTACCAATAATGGTTTTACCAGCAAATACAGGTAGATGCGCCTTGTGACACAAACTAAAAACTTGCATTCTTCTAAACCTGTTAGTGTGAGAGAAACATCCCTTTAAAAGGGAAAACACAAGGATACCTGGCAAAACTGAAGGCTGACTAATGAGCGCCAAGACAGGCAGAACAAGCTGGAAACCAAATATGCCCGAGGTGTAATCTCTGGTCTCAAGTAGTATGGGGTCATCTCAAGGCTAATTTGTAATCTCCTGTATACCATTATAAATAGAGAATGGCCCCACTGTTACACTAAATTCCGCTTTCTCCTGGATTTATTAGGCAGGAGCGTATGACAGGTTTAATTCTCATAGTTAAAATCCCACTCCATGCAATAGCAGCAGTAGGTCTGAATGAGCTTAGACCACACTCACTACAAATATAACAAGGACTGGTGCACAGTCCAGAGGAAGCAGCTAAACCTTGAAAAAAAGGCCATCCGGGTGTCAACATTTTGAGAAGATAGACACTTCTTAAGTACAAATTATGCCTGTCAATGCACACGTATACTAGCTGGGTTCAAAATGCATTTCTGTCAAAGGCTAAATTAAATTCAAGGCCATCACACAACTGCAGGTACTGCACAAATGTACGGAGTTGCTTATCAGAGACAGCTGTGCTGCAGAAATTTGAGATGAACCTGATATGGTATAATAACATGCCAGCAAGCTAGAAATGCTGGAAGTAAAGTAGATATGTCCTTAATATGTTTATTGTCTAGACAGTTTTGGTGTAGCAAATTCAACTGAAATGAGTAGTCCAAGCCATCAGCAGATATAAATCCGTGCCATCAGTGAAGTATATGGCCCTGCATTTATACTGTTATGCACTACATGAGCTTTCATGCTTTATCACATACAATTTTAAGATTAAAAGTAAACTAAAAGCTTTCAAAAATGCCAACACTTTAATACTATTTATACCATTGCTAGTATCAATACCATGAATACTATATTATTAATGCTATTAATATTATAATGAATAAAAATGCTGCACTCTTGTTGATTTATATATAGAGAACAGATTGATAGTAGCTGTACAAAAGTGATTCTTTTTCTAGAGTGCGATGATTTTGATGCCTTTGGCAGAGTAGGCATTGTTCCTTTTTGATGAAGAACAACAAATATATGTACAAGGATAAAAATATTTAACAGATGAAAAATGGGGCAAATTTTGTAGTCATTGGTTTTTTTGGACCAAATATGGTTGTTTGGGCCTACCCCTTCCAAGGCTACACCAGCAATAGAAAGAGCAGCAATTACCCCTCTTAGATCCCATAGAGTAGTATAATCACTGACCAGCAGCTCCATAATTGCCATAGGTTCCTAGAATAGCAGGAAGTTTGATAAACAAAGAAAATTCCCAGCTAAACCTGAGTTGATGACTATATGCCACATGGTGAGTGAGGGCGGGCAAAAACCACAGAAGACTGCCAAGCTAATCACAAATCTGGGAATGTATTTAACCTTGATTGCATGAACCGGGTGCCCAACCAGGTATTTGAGAAAAGTCTGATTTATGAAGGTGTTCTAGGAATTAATTGCAACTGGTTTACCTTTAGGCAGTTTTAACACCTACTCAAACCACAAGACTTAGAAGAGAAAAAAGCTGCACCAGCAAGAGTGTGGGCGAGAGCACAGACATATTGCTCATCAAAACACACAGCAGAGTCCAGGGCAAGTTCAAAGCAACGTTAAGGTCTGTTACCTGCAGCAAGGTTACATAGTTCCCTCAGGCTGAGTGAACCCCCTCTCCTGCTCTTTGCCTCACAGCGTGGTGGTCATCTGACAGTCACTGAAATGTATTAATTGTGAAAACTTCTTTATTATTAAAAGAGAGATGACAGCCTCCAGCAGCAGACAATGAAGTTAGGCCATAATGGTAAGTAGCAGATTCGGTATGGATACCTCTGTAGCACATACTAGAAAAGAGTTCAGAATTACCTGAGCAAACAGAGCAGCTGCTAGCTCTAAAACCAGAAGCAGCGGAGCAGTAACAATCCAGCGCCACAGTAAGCAGAGCTGACAGCCCTATGGTTCTCAAGATGAAGCCAGTATCTCCTCACAGCTCAATGCTGCAAGGATACATCAGCTAAGATGACTGCTACCCTGAGCCATGGAGTAGAGGAAATTTGTCTCAGGGGCCAAAAAAAGGTACACTACTTATTCTCAAGAATTAAGACTAAGTTAATTGAAACCAAAAAATAGGTCCTGTGCCAACTTCATCTGTTTCTTTCTCAAAGGAACAAAGGAAACACGATTCTCAATAAGTAAATGTGCTTAACACAAGATTTGCAATACTTCACTTATGGAAAAGGTGACTCCGGAAGTATGACTACATGCAACAGTATGAAAGCTCTAAAAATTATTTGTAATAATATGACTAATTAACAGTTTGATTCAGTGGTATTCAAATGATCTTACAGTAACCATCTGGGACTGCGTGGCTGAATTATGCATAAAGAATCCTTTCAACAAATTCTGATGAAGTAAACTTAGATACCCAATGAAAATGTCTCAAAGTGATTTCTCAACAATACATAGCAGCTGGAGAAAAAGGCTTAAAAAAAACCACAACTGAGGGAAAGAGCCGTGTGGTTAAAACCTCACTGCTGTTCTCCAGAAACTTCAAGATTTTAAGACCTCTCCTCTGAAACTGAAAGCAGTGAGTGCCACACAAAAGGACAAGCAGAAGGAGAACCATTTGTGCTTAGAGTTCGTTCTGAAGCATTTAATGGGTTTTCCAATGAAACAGGAAACTGAGGCTGTCTGTGAACCACAATACAGAAACCTAAAGAGTTCTGCAGTCACAATTATATGAATAACGGGGCTATTAAGCGGAGAAAAAAAATAGCAGGAATATGGATTATGACTTGACTGCACAATACGATGCCATTTAGAGATACCCAGCTTAATTGATAAACTCTGCTTGCTCTAAAGCAGGGTACACTAAGTCTGAGCTGAACACTAATGCACCTATATAATTTCTAGTATGTGAGCTAGTCTGGACCATCCACCATAGCAACACACTGTTCTGTGCAGACTTGCCAATACAAGAGTTTATGAATTATCTAACAGTGGGATGTCAGTCTCATGAGCCCCTGATGAGAAACCAGATGAAGGACAGGGTAGGATCTGAGCACTTGTACAGAAAATACTAAAATTTCAGAATAATTATGCCAGCAGTAGTTTTTGTTGAAGTCAGTCTCTGTAAGTGATACAGGGCTGGAAGGAAAAGTAGTTGGTCAAGTGTTCTGAAAATATGATTCCCCAGGGGGGATGAGTACTTTTACAGATTTCCTTCTCTTTGTTTTTGTTTTGATTAGATTTTGTTTGGATTGCTAAAATGATTGTTTTAGCTACAAAAATATCTCCCCCTAGCACTTTTCTTCAAGAGTAAAGTCAAAAACTCACACCTTGATTATTGTTTTGCAACATTACTAGTGGCTGAAATACAAGCAAAACCAAATACCCTTCATGGTTACAGAAAGGCATTTTACAGTGCTGTACACAGAAGACCAGTATAACAGATACACAAAGTCTAAGAGTGCACCTGAAGTGCACTTCACAGAAATGCAATTAAGATGAAACAGTAAATGAACTTATTTTAAAGATGAACTTAGGAAGAATATTTATTTACCATAAAGCCAGTTATGCCCTAAATTCTGAATACCTAATCTTAGTATCTGAATTCTTTATCTGTTTTGCCTCCTACCTTGTAAACTACTAACAGGCAGTTCAGGCTTAAGTATACTGAATCAGAATACAACTTGTGTTATTTGTTTTAGATGATCACAAATAATTAAGTCTTTGTCTATGTTCAAATGTCTAAAGCAGAAAAAAAATATACTTAGGAAAATTTCTTACCTATTAAGTAAATCAAACTCCAAATAATTATCATAAGTAATAAATATATATGGAAAGTTACCCTTCCACACAATGTTTTTAAAATAATTGGTATTTTACCTTCAAGTGGAGGGCTGGGCTATATAAATCTTCCTACTGATCTTACTTCAACATTTAAATTAAGAGCAGATGGGTTCAGATCTTCTAAAAAATTGTCTTCAATCAGTAAAATGAATTGATGTTTTGTTTAGGCATTACCATTCCCTGAACACTGTAACTTCAGTTATCAATATGATAGCTGGCCTCGCTGCATTCTCTGGCCTAGCATCTTCCTCTTTGGTCACCTTGCAGCACAGATGGCCAGGAAGGAAGGATGTTAGCCTGCTGTTAGGAGTGCTTGTGTTCTTAATTGGACTTTCTGTCTTCTAAGGACAGCTCAAGGGTCTTTTTCATTATTATTCTTATGATTGCAATGAAGATTGGAAAGAATTGCTTATCACAGTAGTTTGAAGGTCCTGAGAGGCAAAGCTGTTTCAAGTGCTGAATTCATTTTTTTTTTCTCTCATTAAATGAATATTTATTTTATATGGAGGTGCCCATTTTTGTTTACAGATATTTGGATTCAGGCAAGACTGATAGCCACAAAACACTAACCTGTATCAGATATACATAAATGTGATTTATTTATTTATTTATTTATTATATTAATGTGTTTTGCAGTATCTTCTTCTTTAAGGTTTGAGGTAGATTGAAATTCTCAGACCTACAACTCAGAAATCTGCATTTGACTGACAAAAGCCTGACAAGGAAATTTCAAGTCTACAGTTACAGAATATTCCCAGTACTTTCATGGAGGGGAAGATATTAGCAGCTCTCAAAGGAGCATTCAAAAAGCCAAGCCTTCTCCTAATACTTATCCTGTCCTCAATTACTACTGCAAAGAACCTTTTTTCATGTTGAATTCCTGGAAAGCTTATGATGAGATAATCTTGATAACATCATGAGCCTGCCAAGTCATTCTCTCCTTCAGGAGGTATGAGATATGCAGACAGCCCTGGTTTGAGGGATCTCCAGGTGAGACAAGTGTGTATTGCTCATATAACCGCATCTGACAAAACTGACCTCGGATTCGTCATGTCAAGGACCTTCACAGCAGTTTTGGACTGCAGACTGTGTGCAGTGTACCACTCCACCGAGTGATGTATCTCCTACTCTGCAACAGCTTCCAAATGATTTCTGGGCACAATTTGAGATATGGTCTTTTTACTCAGAAAGCCTCATGCCCAACCTATAACAGAGATAACGTAACAGAGGCACATAGCATTCCCATTTATTTTTAGCGTTCAGTATGGGGACCAAGATGACATGGCTAGTAGAAAAAAAACATGCAGAAACTGAAAATCCATAACTGAGGTAGGAGTTAAAGTTAACTCACTCTAGTTGGAAGAAACTAGATTATCTCTGTCCAAGAACTCTGGAACACAAAATTGCAGTTTTAGTAGGAAATATTTTTAATAAATCAAACAGAGGTTAGAACTATATGACTCGGAAAAAGTGATCTGGGCAACTACAGATCCTTTGTGCAACATCAATTGTGTGCAAAGCTTTAGAAAGGAAAGACTAATTAAAGACATGAAAGCAAATGCAAAATGAGTTAAAATACAACAAAATATGCAATCAACCTATTATCTTCCATTGAAAAATTATCTTCCAGAGAAAGGAAATGGCATAAATCTCATCTCATGAAGTTTAGAAACATTGACCACATTGAAAACTATCAGTTAAGCAAGAAAAGATGGAAATTATTACAATAATGGTAGATACAGAACCAGCTCTGTGGCAGATGATAGTAAGAAGCCAATGAGAGTTCCCCAAAGACATGGCTTGAAACCACAGGGACAGCCAAGGGAATCAACAGCCTGTCCTCTAAGCAGAGAGTAAAAGAAACTGGCCTCTTTAGCCAAGGAGAATGAAAGAAAAGACAGCAAAAAAAAGGTGAGATTATTCTTTGTAAATCTATTAGATGAATGAGCACAGGAAAAGAAGTCCTATTTAACCTATTAGATCCTGTGGGCACAAAAATATAAAGGTTTAAATTATCCCAGAATAAATTGAGCCTAGCTTGGGGAAAAATTAATCATAAAAGCAATGAGGTTCTCAGGCAGCCCTCCAACAGGAGATGCAAGCAAAGTGTCAGCTTTGGAGACTGATCAGCTTTCTTCCAAAACAGGCTCTCACAGCCTATGACATCAGAGCACTGCTCTTTTCCAGGAGATCCCTTCCAACCCCACAGAGCTCCTCTGTGCACAGCCAAGCCCTGCGAATCAGTTGGGACATCTAAGCTGACAGTGTCTAAATTTGTGTATCTGGAAAATGGCAGCTGGGGAGGGGTGGGGAGAAGCTCTCAACTCTGAAAGTCACATCTACCCTCTTACCTGAGAGCAATTGAGTTCACTGGCCTGTGGGGCATGTTACCAGGTCACTGTATTCACTCCTAATTTCTTCAACGGTACTGGATAGAATGAAACGATGTTGTATTTATGGTTTGGGAATACTTTTGTGTTGTCAACATAGTGTCAACAAAGCTTTATTTTAAAGAAAGCTCACTCATGTATCTAAGATTTGCTACATGTATGGGTCTAAACCAAAAATGCATGGATACATTAAGTCAAAATTTTTTTTAGTGTAGTATCCTAGAACAGAAGCTCACTCCGTTGTTCCGTCAGCCTGAAGGGAATTTCAATGTTGATGTTGATTTTGTTCTGTTTGCTTGCACCCCGGCATACCACAAGACTGACCAATTTAACATAGAAAAGTGAAACACATTCATTTTGCCTTGCACCCAGACTTACCGCGGGACTGTCTGATTTAGGGCAGGGAGCAAAGTATTTTGTAATAGCTATTTGTTTGGTATAGTTGCATAAGAGTATCAAATCTAGAATAAAGGTACTCAATCTGCAACTATTAGAATGTAATCAGGAACCAGCCTGCAGATACGTAACAGCCACCTGAACGAAGAGACCAGACCTGTGAGGAGAGGAGAGAAGAGAAAGTATGACTTTGGACCAGACTGGTCCTGACCTATGGAAAAGTGTATATAAACTCCAGCAATACCCAGTGGCACTTGGGAAGACAGAAGAAACCCTCTTCAGTTCCAGCTTCTGTCTTTGAAGAGCTCTCAAGTCCAGTCATCTCAGCCTCAGAGACTAAACCATCAAAGACTGTGGCCATCAGGGTCAACCAGGCAGCATCAGATTTACAGTATCTTATACCTAGGGCTTGACTGGCATGTGTGATTAATACTTGATGTTTAGTTGTTACAGTACTTGAATAAAAAAATCACTTGCTTGAAGTGTGGAGACTTGCCTGGTGTGTCAGAAAACTCTCTTCACAGCAGTTCCCAGTCCCCTAATAATGACAGTCGCAACACCCCAGTACCAATCCCAGAATCACAGTCCTAGAAACAGAGCCTCAGTACCTGTTAGCAGGACATGGTGTTGCCATAAGACTGAAGTAGCTGAAAGATTGTCCGTTTTTAATATTTCATTACCAAACTAGAGTTCTTTAAGTTCTTTTTGGAAGAGGACAGTAATGAAAGGCAGGGAGGAGATAAAGGCAACTACAATTTCCTTCCTTCCCATTAGCACCGGCTGGTAGGGACATATGGCCACGTTATGTGATGTGGTTTCACACATAAGCTGCACAGTGCCTCCTCATCATCCTCACTTGATTCAGATCAGCATGTAGCAACCTCTGAACTTTAGTGGGAGAAAATACTGAGAGGGTCAGTTGAAAAAATAACATGGGAACATTAGAGACTGTCATTATTAGCCAACCAAAAAGGGAGATCAGCTTCACAGTACTGGAGAAGAGCATGCATGAGGGCTGCAAAGGCTTTGAAAATAAGGACAGGTAGCTCATGCTTGATGCTTAGGAAAAGAGAGGAATCAAGAAAAGCATAGAGCAGGGCAGCCTTACTCTGGTGGCAAGTCAGGAAAATCATTTGCACAGCAGCATCTGGGTCAGTATCAGCAGGGCAAGACTGTAACTACAAAAGCATAGAAGAGGAGGCTGCAGTATTTAAGATCCAGGACAGACAGAAAATTCACTTTATGCAACAAGATAAAGTCAGAGGCAGCCATATGGCAGTGCAGAAGGGTTACGAAGAGTTCCCATCCTGCCCATAAAAGAACATTTACACTTACAGAAATGTATATAGCCTTTAGACCAGCTGGACGCTGTCTGTCTTTCCATCTTGGAAACATATACAGTGCTTAGATTGTGTCTACGCTACCACAGCCCTCTGCCCCAAAAGCAGGACTTGATCCCCAGTCTAAATTAGAATAGAATAGAATAGAATAGAATAGAATAGAATAGAATAGAATAGAACTATTTCAGTTGGAAGGGACCTACAACAACCATCTGGTCCAACTGCCTGACCAATTCAGGGCTGACCGAAAGTTAAAGCATGTTTTTAAGGGCATTGTCCAAATGCCTCTTAAACACTGACAGGCTTGGGGCATCGACCACCTCTCTAGGAAGCCTGTTCCAGTGTTTGACCACCCTCTCGGTAAAGAAATGCTTCCTAATGTCCAGTCTAAACTGCCCCTGGCGCAGCTTTGAACCATTCCCATGCGTCCTGTCACTGGATCCCAGGGAGAAGAGCTCAGCACCTCCCTCTCTGCTTCCCCTCCCCAGGAAGCTGTAGCGAGCAGTGAGGTCACCCCTCAGCCTCCTTGTCTCCAAACTAGACAAGCCCAAAGTCCTTAGCTGCTCCTCACAGGACATGCCTTCCAGCCCTGTCATCAGCTTTGTTGCCCTCCTCTGGACACATTCAAGGACCTTCACGTCCTTCTTAACTTGTGGGGCCCAGAACTGCACACAGTACTCAAGGTGAGGCCACACCAACGCTGAATACAGTGGGACAGTCACCTCTTTTGACCGGCTGGCGATGCTGTGTTTGATGCACGCCAGGATGCGGTTTGCCCTCTTGGCTGCCAGGGCACACTGCTGGCTCCTGTTGAGCCTGCTGCCAACCAGCACCCCCAGATCCCTTTCTGCAAGGCTGCTCTCCAGCCGCTTCTCTCCCAATTTATACTTGTGCCCAGCATTACTCCATCCTAGGTACAGAATCCAGCATTTTGGATACCTACCGCCTCACATATGCTCAAGGTCAGAACCAGGCTAGATCTGGGCTGCACACCCAGTGCATACCCCTGCTCCTGGGTCTCTGTGCCCCATGTGACATCTCTGTGGTCTTGGCAGATTTGCAGGAGTTTTGAGGAAACAGTAGGGTTCATTTTAGGTCAAAGGGCCTGAAATAATGATGGTTAGGTTGTGCAAAAATCATACTTTTATAGCATAAAGTCACTATCACAGGCTCAATCCTGCGTGCTTCCATAACTCATGTCAAGGAGAGAGGCAGATCCATAAGCAAGAAGTCGGGAATATCTTGCAGGCTATCTTCTCCCTCCACAACAATTCCACATAGCAGCCAGTCAAATTTTCCTGCAAAGTATAGGGAGCTGTTTCAGAAACAGACTCAAAAGTGAGATGATCTCTGATGAGTGCTGTTCATCTACCTGGCAAAAGGTGTTGTTCAGACCAACAGATAAATGCTTCTGAAGTGTTTGTTGCAAGGCCAAATTTTGTTTTCAGTTACTGATATTAATAAAAAATAAATACATTTTCTTTTTATCTTCTGTTCCTCCAAGCCTAGGTTTTTATAAAAGCAGCAGAAAGAGGCTCTTATGATCACTACATACTTATACAAGTATGGATAGAGTTTGACAGACATGACCAGAAGTATTTTCATCTCTATGCCATTTGTCTGCCAAAATTGATGACAAATGGTATGGCTTTTTCTGTCTATGACTAGTATGCTTTTAAGCAGGGAATTTATCTGTATCAATTTCTTCTTCATAAGTAGGAGGGCTTGTCTCTAAATTGGGACACACTATGCTGAAAATTTTCATCTAGGAATGCCAAATGTTGCAGAAGCAAGGAGATTAACACAGAGATTTGGCTCGATACAGCATGCCAAGACAGTGGGGAGAAAATCTTTTAAAAGCTGAGAATACTTAACTCCTTTGCTGATGCTGCAAACCAGTGTGAAAGCACTGAAAGGTAGCCTGTTTATTTAGCAGGTGTCACTCATGACAGCAACTGTTGTTGAAAAAATATTCTTAGAAGAAGTCTGCCAAGATTTTGTGTGCCCATGATTTGACATCTCTTCCTTTTCTTCTATTGCTTCACAACATACCCAACTCTAGGTATTATTTTCTGCACAGGTATTTTAATGCTCTTTTTTTCCTAATTAAAAATGCTAAAAAGGTGGCCTAATAGTGAAAGAAAATTACCAAGGGACTGAATATGGGCATTTCAGCATGCGAAACAGAAATAACATTATCCACAAACAACTATTCTAAGCAACAGGAGTATCATAAAGCTGCATTCATGAGTGTTTGCAGAGTGTTTTGAACTACTTGATTAAACAGCACCTTATTAGTGAAAATTATGATTAATGAGAAGCTTATAATAACAAAGCTCTCTCTGCAAGCACTGCAATGGAAAGAAAGAAAGGAGAAGCACATTTCAGATTGGAGTTGCTAAATTAATAATTAATAATTGAAGCTCCGCTGAAAGGGTATTTGGAAGATTTTTGTATTATAGAGTTTAGGCTGACCAAAAAGAACATGCACTTTGTTCTATTATTTCTAGGTTTTTTATGAAACTTTAAGAGCTTATTGTTATTCCTCTTAATCAAAGCAGTATTTTACAACATGATGAGAGAGATGCCAGAGGTCAAGATAAAGGGGCAAGCAGGAGCCCCTGGGATCAATACGCTCAACTGAATCTGAGCAATTTTGTTACTCCATTATGTTCCATAAAGCAAGCCTTTTCCATCCAGCTATAACTTTGATCCATTAGAGAAAGTGGAGACATGATCCTTCTCATTTATTATTTATAAGACAGGGCATGTACAACTTGTCTGACATCATCCTTGTCACAGCTAATGAGAAACTGAAATAAATCAGTTTTTGTGGCATCACAGAAGAGATGAAAAAGCTCTTTCAGGTCTAATGATCCATTTTTCTGCAGTAGAGGAGTGTTCTCTAACATATGCAACCAAATAATTTATTGTATATAATTGTATATGTCCCAAAGTGATGGGCTTTCCACACCACTACTGCTGTTCGGGGGAAGTCCCCATGTACATATATATACATTGTATAAACATCAACCAGCCAGTGTGCTTTAGAGAGATGTGTTTAGCACTTGCAGAAGTAACCAAAGCAAACCAGAAAGCACTTTAAGTTCTTCAGCTCTTAAATCCAATTTGCTGTGGTGGATTAACACTGTTAGGCTGAGATACTGCATGGCACAGGACTGCTGGGGTAACACGAGCCTATGCCAAGAGCCAGGGAAGTGTTTTCAGTGCCAGTCCAATATGAACTTGGAGGTAATGAGGTGAATATTACTTGTTAGTGCCTGGAAAGAGACTCTACATCACTCTACAGTGCAAAAATCACCCTCCAGTGCACAGCTTGCTCCATCTCTCATCCATGGACTGCTCTAGACAGAGAGCCTGGCTCAGCACATGCTTGTGCTGGTCCCATGCAGGCATGAGCTTGGCTGCACCTCTGAGCACAAAGAGAGAGATAAGGACCTGAGCAGATTTTTCTTCCCTAGCTCTCTTACTTAGCAGCACAGATATGGCCAGGGCCTCCAAATTCACCCTTGGGAAGTAGGAGAAATGTGAGATGCTGCTGGAGGATTGGGGCAGAATGGGGACACTGCTGTTATAAAAAAACGTCATGAGAGTTGATCAGAAGTGGTAATTCGTGTAGGAATTGGCCTGGGATGGAGAAGAAGAACAATATGGAGGGAGAAATTTGAGAAGGAAAGGGAAGATTTACAGGGGGCAGTTTATGGGGAAAGCGCAGGTACCATAAGCCAGGATTGAGAGCATAGTACTGCAATTCACCTTCTCTCCCAACGGGTCTCCAGATATCTCCTGACATTAGCAATATCTTTCATAGTGCAAATGATTTTATGGACTAGGACTCAGCGACAGCTGGTGCCTGCTTGGAAAGCACATCAGGCCACTCTGAAGCTACTATCATGTTATCCAGGATCTCAGCTTACATTAGTTAAAACCTGACAATAATTTTGCTGTTAATGCTGGAGAGCTCCACAGTGCACCATATATAACTAACGAAGAGACAGCCAGGTAAATTAGCCTGTCCTAAAACAAGGTACAAGCTGTTCCTTTTCCTTCACTGAAGCTTTAACTAAAACTGATAATTTAAATACTAACATTGTTATTTCCTTCTTCATGGCAGACCAGAGCATTAAAGCTCTGACCTTTACTATTTTCCACCAGCTGTCTTATCTCAAATAGGTGGTGACTGGGATACGTAACCAGCTGTATCATTCTCCTGTAAGAAAAAAGAAGCCAAACCTTACCACTGAGAGGAGCCTGGGGCACATTCATGCCCTCCTGAGAGATCACCAGAGGAGCTCAAAACACCTGCCCCATCGTGTCCTGAGTGTAATCATCGCCTATCCAGAAATGCTGCCTTATTTTGGTTTCACCTGGGTGGAGAAAATTTCTATAGGTAAGTTTAGGGAAGATGACTAAGCCTCATTTATTTCTAGTCTGACCTTCATGGCTGCACATTTCTTTGTGCGTAAACACATGTAGGTCTTCAGAGCCAGCATGAAACCTTCCTTCTTCACACAGCTCTGGTCTACCCCCATCATAACCAACCACATACTTGCTAAAAATTCCAAACAATGACCATCTCCTATTGAGCTGATCAAAAAGAAGATGAAAAATGTTAATAAACTAGACCACCCCATGTAAAGATTTAGTTCAAGACTGCTAAAATGCAAATATATCCATTAAATACATTAAATAAGAAAAATCTGAATATGATCTACAGAGAAAACCTACTGTACCAAATTGATGTGTGACTTGTTATATTTCTTAGCTGAGGCAGAAATAGTTGCTGAATAATTGTGTGTATAACAAAAAATATTGCTGAATAAATTAACACTTATTTCTAAAAAGATTAAATCTTCCAAAAGATCAAATACTTCAAAATCTATCATGCATTTTTTCAATTCCGTGTGTTATTCCACGGGTTCATACAAACTGGGCAGATACAGACCATTTAAACTCCTCAAGAAAATGCTCTTTTGGATTATAAAAACCTACGCTTTTGTATATTTTAACATAAAAACTCATCCAGTATTTTAGAAACTGTGTTTTTGAGAGTGGGGTCCAAGCAGCCCCAAACATTGTGAAGCACAATGACCACTGGCTAATTGTAGGTATGCGGTATATCAGTTTTCCCCAAAGTGCCCCTGTGATTCCATTGACTTTACAGGGAGCCTCAGGCAAGCATGGTCCTAACTTGGGCATCTTAGATCCTCCATATTATTTTTTTATGAATCTGGGCCTGTTGCCCTGGAGGCCATAAAAAATCATGTCTGAGAAACAGGAAAACAATTAAGAAAGAGGGACAGAGAAAGAAAAGGTTTTTGAGTTGGCCCCAAAAATGCCAAATTCACCCCAGTGTGATTCTGCTGAAAACAATGGAAGTACACAGGAGCTGAACTTTTCCCACTGTCTTCACACGGCAGTAAGCAGCCTATAAAACAATTTTATCTAATTAAATTATGTGATGGTCCTGCACATTTTCAGCATGGGAACAGAAATTCTCTATGTGGGATTGAGGTTTTGTATTCTTTTTGTTTTCTTATAATGCTCACATGATAATGCAAGTGATTACTCTCTCAGTCTTTGGAAATCCTATTTCCAACCAGCGATGGTGCTTGGTGTTGGGAGGGAGACACAGGACAGGAAGGGACAAGAATGAACACTGACAATACCACAGCCTCAGCATTCACATTCACTGCTGGAGCACTCCCTAGGTAATAGTACTTTGTTATTAGCTCATTAACGGCTAAATTGGGCCTCTTATAATTCAGTTTCTGGTAGCAAACAATAATAAGTTGTTGTGCAAATAAACAGCTGATGGAGCTGTAATACCTCTGAGAATACAAGATGACGTCAAGTCCAAAATCAACGATGGGAAAACTTCCCTGTGGGTTCCTCAGCGTAAGGGAGGCTCTGCCTTACGTCCCCGCTGAGGTGATCGGCGTGATGGAGACAGAAGTGTGTAGTTATTTGCAGCCATCAGCATCAGGAGCTGCAGTTCTGCCAGGTCCCAAAGGAGATGCACAAAAGAAGACTCCTCCTTGCATCAACTACTGATGCTCCTTAACATGCCAGCACAGGCTGCTCATCACAGCTACCCCACTGTTACTTCCTCTGCTACTGGAGTGAGATCTCCCAGCAGTTTCTGCAGCAGCTGGGTAAGTACCAAGGTACAACCTCAGAGGCCATCAAATAGATGATATTCTTTGGTTTAGAGCAAATCACTGTGGCCTTATGCAGTACTTAGACAGATGAAAGCAAAATTAATATTCTCGTAAAATAACAAGGAAAATACTCGTTACTTTTTTTACTCTGCTGACATGCATAGTTTTAGCTACAATAAAAAATTTTGCCTGATGACCAAAAAAATTTGCTGAGAAACACAGTGCAGTAAACTTGCTCTAGCTCTGCTTCTTTACTTGTTTTTAAAGCTGTACTAGATCATTAGGTCATAAGCAGAATAAAAAGCATCGAATCATTTGCCAAAGAACAAGACATTGGATTTCCATAAGAACAAATGTTTACATTTAAAAATACATACATCTACTTCAGCTAGAAACAGGCCAAAGATAGGAAAGTGCTCATTCCTTTCAGTAATAAATCATACTTGGCACTCTCTTTGGGAGAGCTATGTTAAGAACCAGTCTCCCAATGGTAACACACAAAGCTATTGGAATTTCATAAGCTTTCTACAATTGCATACATAAGAAAAATTAAGAATAGAGCCCTTGGCATGAAGTAAGTTTGTGTAACAAGTAATTCTAGGATTTTTTTAAATTAAGTCAGCCATTGTAGCGTGAAAAAATGTATTGTGTATCCCAGTGCTGGAAGGCAGTGCTGAAATTCAGAGAGAGGCCTTCTCACAGGGAGGGTGGTACTGCAGCAATCTGCTAGCACATCTATAGACCGGAGCCCAGACAAGCCATCAGGGAAGGAGAGCAAGCTCATGTGCAAAGTCCTATGCTTCACCCACCCTGCCAGCGCACTGCAGCTCCTGAGTCACCCAAAAATCCTGTAGAGACACAGACAATACAGTTATTTGCCTAAATACACTATTAAATGTGTCACAGTCAATGTTTTCTCCACCTGCAAGTGCTAAAAGCATCGGGATACACATAAAACATCTCCCACAAACAACTGCAGCGACCACGGGATCTGCTATTGAGCTCGTACTTACAGCATCAGCCGGGACAAAGCTCGGTATTTAACTATTCCTTCATAAACTGCTTCCACATGCTTGTCTGCTCATTGTGCCATTTCTTCCATTGGTTGCTTGTGTTTGACAGCATCTGGACTGCAAAACGATCTTTTTCCCCCTCTTTTGCAAAATCAGCAGGCTGCGGAGGGATGCGTGACCACTGCTGCAGCCCGATGTATCCAAACAGCCCAATGCAGCAGAGGCTTTAGCTCCCCCTTCCCAGCGTGGGTTTTTTCTTTCTTTGTGTGGTTTTTTTTTTTAAAGAGATATGGTCCTGACTAACCCTAGGTTTCAGGAGCACAATACGAACTGCAGGCACAGGGTAGTCATGGGACGGAGAAGGATACCGAGACAGAAGGCCAAAATAACACATTTTGAAGAGATGCTACTCCAGGCATAACATGTATTTAAACTAAGTATTTCCTGTAACACATCCAATTTTGTGGTTTGTTCTGTTTAATTCAAATTTGCTTCCTGACATTTTGCTGCATTATTTCTTCACTTTTTGCATTTCTTTCAGCTTATACAATAGAAATGACAGATTTTCTACCTATTTATTTCATGCTTGAACTATCTTGCTGTGTCAAAGAATGTTTACATTTTAAATGTTCATTATTTGAAGAAGTCCCTTCTGAAAACTTCTGTCTGTATAGCAGCTTTAGTAAATACCCTTACTGTTCTGCTTCTTCCTCTCTCCTATACCAAGTGTGCTATGCTCGCGCTCTTTAGGACTGCCTTGTATTAATTTCGTCAGTGCTGATTACATCAAGACTCAGAAGCCTGTGTGCTACCAGTAGTATCCTGAGTTTGGTTTCTCTTTTCCAAGTTGGCACGGGTAGCTGTTAGCGCTGACACATTTTAAAATTTAGCTTCTTATGTACTTCACATTCATATTCCTATTCATGTGATCAACTCTGCACAAAGCAGACCTCAGAAGAATTGGGGATCTCAGATACAGCCTTCAACAGAAACAAAGACTGGACCATTTAATGCATTTCTAAGATTTTTTATTCTCTCACCTTAGTCACCCATGTTAACCTATCAGGTTGTCCTCAAAGGAAAACCAAGAAACCTTTCCTTTGAGAGTTCTTCCAATCTTGCCAGTCCTGCTGCTTTGAATTCCACATGTCAGTGCAGAGTGCTGTCCCTCTCCATGGTCCAGCAACCCACAGCCAGAAACACGTCCTTCCAACCCCTGTCAGTCTTCATTTAACATGCTATACTAACATAGCGCTTCACAAGAGCTTCAGGACTGGCTGAAAGTGTGAGATTAGGGATTTCTAGGGAGTCTGGAGCTCTCTTTTCCCTCTGCAGTTCTTGGCTGCACAGAAGATGCACTAGAAATAGCTTGTCTACAGGATAATGCCTGCAGAGGCAGAGAAAACAAATACTGACAGGAAGAAAGCACAGTGGTATTGCAGCTTTGTACAGACAGAGGACTGCTCCTTAGAGAACTCCTGGACTTTGCTATGACTGCTGCTTTTGGTTAAAAAAAATGTTTTCCTGCCAAGGAGCTGAGGCTGACTTCTCTCATTTTCTGGTAGTTTCATATACAGTGGGCCCTCTTCGGCCCACGTCACCTCCTCCTCCAGCGATATTCTGAAATCTTTGCCTTCTGGCCAGTCCATGATCAGTTCCAAGATTCCTGGGCAACTGGGGCTTCCTATTTGAGCCCATTGTGTGATCAGCGTGACCCACTTACTCCATGTAGCATCAGTTGCATGATGCATACAGTGGATCCTTGCTTTGAACATCCAGCCCAACACTGGCAGTCGGGGTGCCAGGAGGAGCTGTGCTTCAGTACCAACCACTTCCAAAGCAGCTTGAACCCCTTCATATGCTGCCAATATCTCTTTTTTTCAGTTGGAGTATTGTGGTCCTCAGATCCTCTGTATTCCCAACTCCAAAACCCTAAGGGTTGACCTTGCATCTCCCTTGGTGCTTTCTGCCAGAGGCTCCAGGTAGTGCTGGAGCCCTCCATTCTCCCCAGCTGCGGTGTAGACCACATTTTTTTCCATCTTGTCCTGCCCAGACTGGCCCAAGGGCATGCATGAACTATCTCCTGTTTAATTTGTTCAAAGGCTTGTCGTTGCTCAGGGCCCCATTTGAAATCATTCTTCCAGGTCACTTGATAGAGAGGGCTTACAATCAGACTGTAGTTTGGAATATGCATTCTCCAAAAAACTACAACACCTAAGAAAGCTTTTGTTTCCTTTTTGCTAGTTGGTGGGGACATAGCTGTTATTTGGTTGATCACATCCATTGGGATCTGACAACATCCATCTTGCCATTTTTTTCCTAAAAACTGGATCTCCTGTGCAGGTCCCTTGACCTTACTTTGCTTTATGGCAAAACTGGCCTTCAGAAGTATTTGGAATATTTTCTTCCCTTTATCAAAAACTTCTTCTGTTGTGTTGCCCCATATGATGATGACATCAATGTACTGCAGGTGTTCTGGAGCTTCACCCTGTTCCAGTGCAGTCTGGATCAGTGCATGGCAAATGGTAGGGCTATGTTTCCACCCCTGGGGCAGTCGATTCCAAGTGTACTGGACACCCTTCCGAGTGAAAGCACACTGTGGTCCGCACTCTGCCACCAGAGGGATTGAGAAAAGGGACTGAGAAAAACACATTAGTGATATCAATTGTGGCATACCATTTGGCTGCCTTTGACTCCAGTTCATATTGAAGTTTTAGCATATCCAGCATGGCAGCACTCAGCAGCAGCGTGGCTTCGTTCAGGCCACGATAGTCTATTGTTAGTTTCCACTCTCCATTAGACTCTCACACTGGCCATATGGCACTGTTAAAGGATGAGCAAGTCTTGCTGATCACTCCTTGGCTCTCCAATTGACGAATCACCTTATGGATGGGAATCAGGGAGTCTTGGTTGGTGCAATATTGCTGCTGGTGCACAGTTGTGGTGGCAATCGGCACCTGTTGTTCTTCGACCCTCAGCAACCCCACAACAGAAGGGTCCTCCAAGACACCAGGCAAGGTGGACATCTGTTTAATTTCCTCCATCTTCAAGGCAGCTATTCCAAAAGCCCACCTACCTTTTGGGTCCTTGAAATACCCTCTCCTGAGGTAGTCTATGCCAAGGATGCACAGAGCCTCTGGGCCAGCCACAATGGGGTGCTTCTGCCACTCATTCCCAGTTAGGCTCACTTTGGCCTCCAATACAGCCAGCTGTTGGGATCCCCCTGTCACTCCAGAAATACAGATGGGATCTGCCCCTTTATAGCTTGATGGCATTAGGGTACACTGTGCCCCGGTGTCCACTAAAGCCTTATATTCCTGTGGGTCTGATGTGCCAGGCCATCGAATCCACACAGTCCAGTAAACCCGGTTGTCCCTTTCCTCCACCTGGCTGGAGGCAGGGCACCTCTAGTCCTGGTCATAGTATTCATTACTCACTTCTTGTAAATACGAGTCAGAAGTCTCTTCATTAAGATGAGAAGTAAGATCAGCCCTTCTACTCTGTCTGGAGAACTGCCCACTGGAAACTGGAGCAGCAATTTTCCTGGAAGAACCCCCTTGTGTGATTGATTTTCCTCACAACTCATGTACCCAAGAGTCAGGCCACTGAAGAACATCAAAACAACCAGCAGGTGGATAAGGCTGCTAAGATTGAAGTGGCTCAGGTGGATTTGGATTGGCAACATAAGGGTGAATTACTTATAGCTTGGTGGGCCCATGACAACTTCAGGCCACCAAGGAAGAGATGCAACATATAGATGGGCTTGTGATCAAGGTGCGGACTTGACCATGAGCACTATTGCACAGGTTATCCATGAATGTGAAAAATGTGCTGCAATCAAACAGGCCAAACAGTTAAAGCTTCTCTGGTATGGAGGACAATGGCTGAAATATAAATATGGGGAGGCCTGGCACACTCCTGATACAAAAATCCACGGATGCCTCTCCTCACAGTCCGAATCTCCCCAAGGGAGAAATGGAGTATTCATAGAGTCCCTGAAATGAAACTCAATAGGAACGAAGTTACTATTAAGCAGGTATTCTTTATTGCAGCACTGGGCAGCACTGGGGATTCTCCACCATAAGTGCTCCAACGAATTACTGAACTATCAGAGAATATATACTATACAATCATACATATTCATAGGATTTCCAAGAATTGCTATGCATAAACATGAGATTTCCAGGAACTTATTAACATATGTAAATATCTGATTCGCATGCGCAGTCATTTCTTGTGGTGGTCTTTGGGGGTCTTCAGGTGAAGGCTCGTAGTCTTCCTCACTGTGTTCGCTGGTTGACCTTTGCTTCTGCGCAAACTCAGGCCTAGGATCACGTAGACGTTGTCCTTCAAGACTATTGTTGCCATTCTTCTGTTTCTTCCTATCTTCATGGTTCCGTGCATCTGTTCTCCCAAGGCCGAGTTGTCTGTAACGAAATTATCCCAGAGCCCCCCTTATCTTATAACTGTTCTTCTAGCTACTCCCTAAATCACATCAGACCAAGTCTAACAAGGTATTCACAACATCCTTAAATCACAACAGGGTGTCTTCTGACCTAATTGAGTGACTAAGGTATTTACAACATCTTTCTTGCTCTTGTGGTTTTTAACCCTTTCACTCCCACAAACCTGCCAAGGCAAGTTCCATGTGCTTACAAGGGTGAAAGCAACCACCGGATGGCTGGAAATATATCCCGTGCCATGCCACTGCCCAGAGCACTATCCTGTGGCTTGAAAAGCAAGTCTTATGGCGACATGGCACCCCAGAAAGAATTGAGTCAGATAACAGAACTCACTTCTGAAACAACCTTATAGACACCTGGGCCAAAGAGCATGGCATTGAGTGGGTATATCACATCCCCTATCATACACCACCCTCTGGGAAAATCGAACAATACAAAGAACTGTTAAAGACTACACTGAGAGCAATGGGTGTGGGACATTTAAACATTGGGATATACATTTAGCAAAAGCCAGCTGGTTAGTCAACACTAGGGGATCAGCTAATCGGGCTGCCCCTGCCCAATCAAAACTTACGTACTGTAGAAGGGGATAAAGTCCCTGTAGTGCACATATAAAATATGCTGGCGAAGAAAATCTGGGTTATTCCTGCCTCAAGCAAAGGCAAACCCATTCATGGGATTGCTTATGCTCAAGGACCTGGGTGCACTTGATAGGTAATGCGGGAGGCTGAGGAAGTCCAATGTGTATGTACCTCAACGGGATTTTATTTTGGGTGACAATAGCCAATAAATTAAATTGTATGATGTTAACTACTATATAACATTGTATATCATCACTTCTATGGTGGCTATATGCCATATCAATGGTATTACATTAAGAATCACTCAGATGAATGAAGAAGGAACTTTGATGAAAACAGTGCAAAGCACAGCGATAACAGAACCAGAACTGGCTTCAGCATGCAACAGTCCAACACCACACACCATCTCTCCTGCCCTGAAGGACTGTTATGACAGATGGAGCCCAAAGTCATGGACTAAAGTAACACAATGAACATTTTATAAGGATGGCTCATAGACTAAGGGAATGATATCTGTGTGTATATATCAAAAGACAGGAGAAGTGGTGGTGATTAACTGGAATGTATTAGAAAGTGTGGGACCTGGGCATGACGTAGATGGTATAGAATACGGGGTGGATATTGTCCTGGTTTCAGCTGGGATACAGTTAATTTTCTTCCTAGTAGCTGGTATAGTGCTGTGGTTTGGATTTAGTATGAGAATAATGTTGATAACACACTGACGTTTTAGTTGTTGCTAAGCAGTGTTTACACTAGTCAAGGACTTTTCAGCTTCTTATGCTCCACCGACTGAGAAGGCTGGAGATGCACAAGAAGTTGGGAGGGGGCACAGCCAGGACAGCTGACCCAAACTGGCCAAAGGGATATTCCATACCATATGGCGTCATGCTCAGTACCTAAGCTAGGGGAAAGATAGCTGGGGGGGGGGGCGACTGCTTGGGGATGGGCTGGGCATTGGTCAGCGGGTAGTGAGTAACTGCATTGTGCATCGCTTGTTTTGCATATTCTTTATTAATATTATTATTTATTTTATTTTATTTCAATTATTAAACTGTTCTTATCTCAACCCACAAGGTTTTTTTTCTCTTTTACTCTTCTGATTCTCTCCCCCATCCCACTGGGGGGGAGTGAGAGAGTGGCTGTGTGGTGCTCAGTTGCCAGCTGGGGTTAAACCACGACAACTGCAAACACTAAGAGGCATCTGCAGCATTGTATAAAAGGATATATTAATCTTCCAAGGAAAAGAAGCCTGTTTCATGTTAAAGTACATCTGATAGGAAGTGAAATTATTTGTGTTATCACAAGCAGTTTACTGGAGGAGGCCAACATCCTTATATTTAGAGTCCTGATCATGAAAGGTCAAGAGGTACTGAGCATAAGTGAGCAACAAAACTGGCCCTACAGTATTGCTTTTTGTAGCACAAAGATCAGGGAAAACACATTTTTCTGGTCATCATGTCTCAGCTTTACCAAAGTTCACCATGGTCACAGTAAGAAATCCTCTCTGAGTTCAAGTAAACAAAAGGACATTGTAACCAGGCACAGCAGACTGTTTAGCCAGGAAAACATGCAGTGCCAGTCTCCAAAACAGTGCCCTGCTGGATAAGCTCCTGCAGTACAAAGATCTCACACAGCTGTCGTGTTGCTCCTAAGTTTAGCTGCCAAAAGCATTGGCTCCAACAGGGTGGCATGCTGAGAACGACACCTCGCTTCCCAAGCAGGGCACACGTGTCGGCTGCAACTGCCCGGGGCTGTGCTGGCCACATAGGTCAGCAGCGTGGCATCAGCCCTGCTTATCAATGTCAGACCCTGAAAGCAGAAAAAAATCCATATAGGGGGCTGAGAATGAAGCCACGGATAACACAGGAAGTATCGCAAGGATAGGAGGCAATGGGGGACAGGACATTGAAAAGAGAACGCTTTAAAAACTATTCTCTCACAAAGCACTCAAATCCTTTTTAAGCAGCAGGCATGAAGAGTCCTCCTTTGAAATTCCCTTCCTAGAGTGAAAAAATAGATTGGGAACTGCTAGCATTAATAGCAATCTTCTTACGGAAGAACGTCAGCTGAGGGCAGCCCTGTGTCTGGAAACTGAGCCTGAAAGAGCAGCTGGGCTTCCCACGTGGGAAGCAGGTGAAGGGCAAATTTCCCCTCCAGGGACATTTTAAAATAAAGGCAAAAATAAGTATTTGATTGATGAATTCACCATCCCATCTGTGAAAAGCAAGTAAAATTAGAAGGCTCATTGCTGCTGCTGAGTTTGGTATGACTTTTATTGGCTTTGCAATGGGTGAAGTGTAGCCAGCTACTCAAATGGGTCGGTCACAAGGCTGTTGGAGGAAAACCGGCAATTTCCTGTTTAATCCCTCTCCCCAGGCCCCAGCATTCCCCACCTCAAATTAAAGGGGATAAAAATGAAGCTTGGCCATAAAACCTTCCTGCAAAATCCATCTGTTAGTGACCTGCACTATGTAACAGCAAAGATTAAGTGGGGTCTTTGAAGTCAATGAATGTTCAACAGATAACTAATTAGTGACATTTAAAGATAAGCCAAATTGTTGACAATCTGAATTAATCTCTTCAAATATCAACAACAGTGAGAGGGTTTTTATCATATGAGGTTAAATATCTGGGACTGCATTAGTTGGATATTGTAGTAACATCATTGTAATACTTAGAACAGCCCACTCCAGCTGTCCCAAGTGACTCACATGTGGTTTAAAAGTGCTGCAGGGAAAAGAAGTTTAAAAAAAAAGAAGAAAGGTGGGAAAGAGGTGATCTAACTGAAAAGTGTCCAGTACTGTGAGTGCCAAGACTCCCAAGTTTGATTCTTTTTTAAGTTAAAATAGTGATTTCTGCATTTTGTAATTGATCATATCTGCGGTAGACCTCTTGTTAACCTTGATAAAAAGACAGAAATGTTAAAAATTAACATTTCTAGGCTGTGATCCAGGATGATTAAAATACCATCTTGGCCAGGCTTTTAGTGCCATAACAATTATAATGCCAGCAAGGCCAGGCTATTAGTGCTTGTGTGATTAAAATACCAGCCTGGTCTTCTAGAGCCAGAGTGATTAGTATGTTGCCAGCCCAGGCTATTAGTGTTAACACCACCAATGGTGTGGAATTTTGTAGTCCTTTGAGAATTTAATTTAGGCTCAGATTAGCTTGACATGCTGCTTTGTGATTAACTATACTTTTCATCATTGAAAAATATATATGCATATTTCAAATATTCATGGAATCATAAGAAAAATATGTTTTGGTGGATTTGTACTCTTGTGATAATGGAAAATTTACCATATCGTCTGGGTAGGAGGAGTCATGAAAGGACTGGATTATCAAGTAAGAATTCCAAGCAGGGAAATAAAAACAATGGTGAGATGTATTCACCCTCTAACTAAAATGTAAATGCCTGCTCTGTCAGTCCATGGCATGCGGCCCGGCCAGAGCTGTGCAGCCTGACTGACCCCATTTGCCCAGGGCAGTAGATGTATTAACTATGGTGGTGCACTGCAGCCCTCTCTGCTTCCTTGAGGCAGGTGTGGAATAGCTGATGTGAAGAGCTGACTTTGACACCAAGTGTTCAAATTCAGGAGATGGGCTTTTTCTGTGATTAATTCTGGCAACACCAATGGAAGGGCAAAACTCTACATTAAGGGCAAAAAGGCCATGGAAGATGCACTGGCAGAGACCTCAACTCGGGCTCCCCAGCGAGGTGGGACCATGAAGAACCAGCTTTGTAGAAGCAGATACTTACAGGAGGCTGAAGCCATGTCATGGCAGGTAGTTGGGCTGTAGTGCTCAGACCGCCAGTGTAAAACTCAGAATGGCATGTACACTGCTTCTTAGGAACAGTATAGGGTTCATATATATACATATATATATATACACTATGTACTATATATATATATTCATATATGCATATTGACCATTTACTGCTACTTTTTATTTCCTGTCTTTTAACCAACTATACAGATAGCCATGCAGTCTTATCCTGTGACCACTTAAAATGCCTTAAAAACCTTTGGCAGTGAACTCAAATGCCTTTGGAAATCTAGGTAGGCAGGATTTCCAATATCCCTATATGCTCATTGTCTCAATTCAGGTAGGTATGTGAGGTATGATTTGCACTTACGAAAGTCCTGTTGACTTTTGCCCAATGTCATAGTTATTCATGTGTCCTCTAATTTTATTCTTTATTAGAAATCTTGTGAAATTGTCCTATACAGATATTGAACATACCAGTCTGTAGTTCCACAGTTCACTCTTGGAACCCTTTCTGAACACTGGTCTCATCAGTCGCTTTCCAGCCCTGTGGGAACCAAAGGTGTTTGAAGCAAAAATTACAAGCATGGACAGTCATTAAGGTATTTCATTCCTGAGTTCTTAAATGAACTTTTTTTTGACAATGTCTAGGTGAAACATCTGGCCCTGGTAATTTGTTACTCTTCATTATATCTACTGTTCTACACATACTTCACTTCAAGGCAGCTACTCTGTGTAGTTTCCATCTGGAAGGATGCCAGCATTGAGCTTTCTCTGCGCTCTGTTGTGGTGAACACAGATGCAAATAACTGATTCAGCTTTTCCTGCTGTGGGCTTCTTTTCTTTGTTTACCATGAAAGAGCTTTATGGGAAGTGTTTAAAAAACTATGTAGAATTAGTTTTGTGCTTTTGCAGGTTGTTTCTCAGTAATCAGCTCAGAACTGTGTCACTTCCAGTCTTGGTTTATTTATGAAAGGATATTTTTCTACATGAGAAGATGTTTCACCTAAGCAATGGTAGCTAATACCTTCTTAAACATGGTATCACATGGAGTGTAAGGTAGGCATAAGCTAGCATTAATCGTTACGTTCAACAGTCAGAGCAGAGTCATGTTTAACACATTATTTGCCATGATTTACATGCCAAAGAAATATGCTCAGGAGAGAAAGATGAAAAGACCCATATGTAACCATTTCCAGACACCTCAACAGATATAAGTAAAGCTATGGAAAACATTTCAGGGATCTCTCATCTTTCTCTCTTGTACCTGCTTACCAGGGAACGTGACAGAACAGAAGAGTTGGCTGTGTGAAATGAGGGGTGTTAAACTGGGTTTTGAAGACAGACTGGTAGCATGAGCCAGACTGCAGTGTCAACAAGCCTGCACCCTGTCTCCATCCTGCAGTCAGAGAAAAGATTATTAATTATAATAAATAATAATAAAATAATCTAAAGCATATATATTATGTATATATTCAATATCTAAACATATAGAATGTAATTTTATATATTTTATTTATAAATATGTTTCTTTCAAAAAGCTATAAAATAATTTGATAATCATAATCTTTATCATAAAGGTTGTTGATAACCATTGTCTGCTGATCTACAGGAGACAGAAAATGGGAAGTTATTAGTGAGCGAGAACTATTTGCAAGATTCTACGTGATTCTGATTTAATCCTAGTTAAGTAGGATGCTGAGAAGATGCAGAGAACAGTTTCAGAGAAGCCCTAGCAATACAGTTAGAAAAACAATGTTCAACTTGAAAGAAGAGATTAAACCTGCTTGATTTGTTTATGAAAGGAAGGTGAAGAAAAAATGTGACTGATCATCAGTAATACCCATGGATAGCCAGGAAGCTGAAGATATTTTTAAGCTACTGGACAGTATTAATTTCTTGTTCAGAAATGCTCTACTCATTTTTTTCATGCATTTTTTTCCTTTTTTGTG
The DNA here is from genome assembly GCA_020745775.1 of Theristicus caerulescens. Taxonomy (NCBI): domain Eukaryota; kingdom Metazoa; phylum Chordata; class Aves; order Pelecaniformes; family Threskiornithidae; genus Theristicus; species Theristicus caerulescens. Next base: position 111,820,416 of record CM036559.1, on the reverse strand, counting down.
TGGCTATTCCACATTTCATTTTCACGTTTTTAGCAGAAATTGATCCTTGAAGATAAAGTTAAGAAGTATTTCCTTCTCAACCAACCTTCCTAAATCAGTTTTCACAACCTTCTTGATAACCAGCTTTGCCTTTTACCTCCCGCTTCATCTTTGTTGTGCACCAGTGTATTGGTCTTGCTATCAGACAAATCACTCATGGGGAAAATCTTGTTCATCATCCCTTATCTGCTTTTTGTCTGGCTCAAGAGCTACTCCCTGTCATTTTTTAGTTTCTCTCATGTTGTATTGTGTTTAGGCTCTGCCTACAAGTCAGTGGCCTTTTATTTCTGACCTCTAGTGTTTCATACTAGTTAAGTATAAATGGGGTTCTTCTCCCACCTTTTCTCCTCCATCTTCCCTTCTCCCTTCCCCTGAAATCAGTTAGAGGGTCCAAAGCAATCATTTCAGGAGGTCGTTCCCAAAGGGGTGAAGACCAGATTTCTCCATGATCTGCTGAAATGTCTCAGCCCTAAGCAGGATTTCTCTTAGGATTTCGCTGCTAAGTGGCCTTGATTTTTCTCTTCTTCTACCTATCATCTGGTTGCACAGTCACATAGGAGGCAAAAGAGAAAGGAACGGTCAATGCCCACAATGGCCAAGGGCCACAGAGAGCCCTGAAGTCGTGCTGACCTCTGCCAGGAGTACACAGAGCCCAGCCTGGCCATGGTATTGCTGCTCCCGAAACGGAGCTGCCCCAGGTGCCTCTGCACCTACACTGCGTTCAGTCTGCCACCCAGGCACGTGTCCACAAATGGGCAGGAACTAGCTGCAATGCATGTCAAAACATGCACAGATGTAATGGGAGGATTCTGATTAGGGAACAAGTTTCCATGATAACCTTATAGTGATGCTATCTGTCTCTTTTTCATTGTCAAGGAATATTTTTATTTACCAGGAAGTGTAGACTCTCTTAAGAGATTAGATGTTAGATGGAGTTGTCAAATAGAATAAACAAATAATACCATAATAACTAAAATAATAAATAAAACAATAAATAAAATAATTACCATAGTGGCGCCCCTACCTCTGATACTGTCACAGCCCTCAGGCTGAATGGTAGCACTGTACTCAGGTGCACTCTACAGCTGCTTCATGATGTTTCCTAACAGCCTGTGATTTGACCCAAAGTGAGCCTAGCAGACCCATACCATCAAAAACATCAGACCCAAAAGCTTCCTCTCTGTTAGTTACCTAAGACAGGGGTACAAGAAAAAACTGATTTAATGGGGCACCATCTCTAATAGGTGCTCTAATATTTTCTTTCCTTCAAAGGTACTTCTCACTCCTGTGTCTCTCAGGCAGTGATTGCCTGATGGGTTTGTACCAGAGTTGTTTCTAAGTCTCCTCTAGCAGCACTGCACTGAGTTTCTAGCTACTCCATAATAACATGAAACTTTAAGGCTGGTGCTTGCTTTATTTCTTTAGATTTTTGACCGTTTACAACATCGGCTACTGACTTTTTGATAATGCCTGCTCTGTATTATAAACTTCTGTGGTTGCAAGGTAAGGGTGAGCAGAAGTTATATCGTTAACCTGGTCATCCCTATAAATATACGGATTCCCTTCATGTCTGTGCATTTTGTTAGCCACCCTACTTTTCTGGGTCTAACTGGAGTCCTCTGAAAGCCACGAGGCATCTCTTCAGGGAGTATCAATTCACCTAAGCCTCAGATTCTCTCCGCCCTGAGTAACATCTGACTCCCAGCATTGCGCTTCCAACATGTGTTTAGGTTATTGCAGGCTGGTATCAGGAGCCTGACAGGCCTTTTCTTGGCATATTCCTTCCTGAAGCAAGGCTGCCATCAGCTGCAATGCCAGCGCACTTGGAAGCTCTTTTGTGCACAGCTCTGTCGATGCCCATAAGCACTCACACAACCCAAAGCCTGCCAAAAGCTAGGGGAGTTGTTGCTGGGTGGCTGGGAGGCGTATTATTCGATATGGCAGAAATCATGTTGGAAATCATAAGCAGTGATGCTGTTCTATCAGACAACTAGGATAACACGTCCTCAGTTTTGGTGATAGATAATGACTTCTTTGCAGCATTCTTGTAAGTGACTTCAAATTAATTAATACACTCACTTTCAGTTTTCTCGCCATCACTGGGTTTGATCCACTTTATCACGACACTGCATCTTTCAGGCTTGCCAGTTCCTTATTCAGGAGCTCCGCCAGAGCTAATGGAACATGCATTTTGGTGGACTTACGTATTACACTCACACGGGACATTGGAGCAGACACAGCTCAATTTTCCTGTGCTCTGAACCAAAAGCTATTTAGCTGCGATTAGCACAATCCTGATCCCAAGCTATTAAGCTCTGCTGAGAGGCAAAGGATATTAGCTTAGGCTGGATGCCACATAAACACTTGGAGCAGGGAAAGAGTGAGCTCATGTTGGTCTGCAAAAAATCATGTAGCCATATCCATTGCCTACATGCATGGATCTATTTCTAATTAAATTTTGCAGATGACACCAATTTGGGGGGATTAGTGAATACACTTGAGAGCAGGCCATTCAGAGAGACCTAGACAGGCTGGAGGAACAGTCCAACCTTATAAAATTCAAGGACAAATGCAAAGTCCTGCTCCTGGAAAGGAAGAGCCCCTGGCACCAGCACAGGCTGATTCTGCCTGGCTGGGGCAACTTTATGGAGAAGGCTCTGTGCGTTAGTGGGCAGCAAGCTGAGCATGAGCCAACAGTGACCCTGGCAGCAACGAAGGCCAACAGTATATTGGGCTGTGTGAACACGGGCAGAGCCAGAGACCAAGGGAATTGGTCTACTCAGCACTCATTAGACCACATCCAGATTACTGCATCCAAATTTCGGGCCCCGAATACAGGAGAAACATTGACTAACTAGATCGAGTTCAGTAGAGGCCACCAAGGTGGTAGAGGCTGGAGCACTGACCCTATGAAGAAAGGCTGGAGGAGTGGGCTTGTTCAGCCTGGGCAGAGATAGCTTCAGGGGACCTAACAGCACCTCCCAGTGCCAGCAGGGCGGTCACTGAGGAGAAGGAGCCAGCCTTTTCACAGCAGTGCAGGACAGGAGGATGAGAGACAGCAGGTATACATTGAAACAAGAGAGGTTAATACTGTTGTACTGGTTTTGGCTGGGATAGAGTTAAATTTATTCATAGTAGCTAGTATGAGGCTATGTTTTGGATGTGTGCTAAAAACAGTGTTGATAACACAGGGATGTTTTCGTTGCTGCTGAGCAGTGCTTACACAGAGTCAAGGCCTTTTCTGCTTCTCACCCCACCCCACCAGCGAGTGGGCTGGGGGTGCACAAGAAGCTGGGAGGGGACACAGCTGGGACAGCTGACCCCAACTGACCACAGGGATATTCCATACCATATGACATCATGCTCAGCATATAAAGCTGGGGAAGGAGGTTGAAGGGGGGGGCATTGCTCAGGGACTGGCTGGGCATTGGTTGCTGGTAAGTGTCTTCATTTGCATCACTTGTTTTTTTTTCCTTGGGTTTTATTGTCTTCTCTCTTTGTTGTTTTGGTGGGTTTTTTTCCTTACTTTTTTTTTTTTTAATTTATTTTTAATTATTAAACTGTTTTTATCTCAACCCACGAGTTTCTTTCTCAGTTTTACCCTTCAGATTCTTCCCCCCATGCCACTGGGGAGGAGTGAGCGAGCGACTGTGTGTTGCTTAGTTGCCAGCTGAGGTTAAATCATGACAACTAGATAGAAGTTTTTTCCCCCATGAGGACACCCAAGCAGAGGCACAGGTTGCCCAGGCAGGTGATGCACTTTCTGTCTTTGGAGGTTTTCAAGCCCTGACTGGATGAAGCCCTGATCAGCCTGGTCTGACCTCAGAGCTGACCCTGCTGTGAGAGGAGGTTGGACCAGAGGCCTCCTGCGGTCTACCCCAGCAGTCCTGTGATCCCATGATCCTCCATGTCCATCCTCTTGAAAATGTGTCCCTCCAGTCCATTAAAATTCAGTGCAGCAATGGCTTCATTTCCCTCCCGCCATGCATGCAGAGCCACCTCTTGCTGTACCTCGTACCTGCCTGCAGTCCAGCCTCAGCACTGCAGCTGTGCTTGGGCAAGATGGCTGAAACAGGTTTTTTTGGAAGCTGAATAGGAGAATCTTCTTCGTCCCTCATTATGAGTAGTTCTTGATTAGAAAAAAGAAAAACAAAACAACAAAACCACTGCACCTTTATCTTCTTTTCACATAAACAGGTCAAAAAAGAATGATGAGATCCCCTTTATCTCTCCTTTGGGAAGCTCAAATGGGAATCTGGGCTATCTATCTGCCTTGAAGACCCACATTTCCATAAGATATCCAAGAAGATAATAACAAACTCTACGAGTAGTATGTGAGTGTACATTTGTATGTGATATTGTTCTCAGATTGCCTCAAGGATAGTTCTGTCATGGCTAAAGAGTTTTATTCCCAGGCCAAATGCATTGTTCATAATTTTTTTAAAAAAACTAGAGTCAAGTCATTGGCAGTTGGACTAGATGATCATTGTAGGTCCCTTCCAACTGACCTATTCATTTCTAAGTACTTCAGGTGTTGTTCTTCAAACTCATAGCTTAGGTATTTTTGAGGGAAAAAAAAATCCAGAATGCAGCAAAGAAACCAAGAAATATTAAATTATATAAGCATAAAACCACATTATTTTTTTAACTCCACAAAACTAGTGTTACAGGAAGAGATAAAGAATTGCAGCATTACTGCCTGAGGAAGGATGAAAGAGCAAGTCCTTCAAACTGAGATGGAAAATCTCTTCTGTTGGGACTGTGTGTCACACACAGAATCAGACAAAATGCCCTGGGATGGAAGGGACCTTTAAAGGTCATCTAGTCCAACCCCCCTGCAATGGGCAGGGACATCTTCAACTAGATCAGGTTGCTCAGAGCCCCATCCAGCCTGGCCTTGAATGTTTCCGGGGATGGGGCATCTACCACCTCTCTGGGCAACACATTCCAGCATCACCAAAAGGACTGAAAATTATATGTATACAATGACTAGAGGCACCAATTACTCAGAAAAGTATGGATTTTCATGCAATAGGTTTTTAAGATACAGCCAGGCACCCAAGTCTAAACCAGCACGGACATCAAGTAATAGTCACAGCATTGTTTCATTTCTTGTTCATTCGCACTTGTCTTCGCTTTTTTCATTTCCACTCGGCTTCACCAGCGGGCAGAGCTTTGCTGCCCGTGCCAGGGAGAGCAGGACCAAGGGTTGCTCCCTCGATTTCCACCACGAGAGGTCCCCCCAGCCCCGCAGTCGGGGACCCGGCGCCGCGGCGGGGCTCCCCGGCTGCAGGGCAAGGCAGGGCTGCCGCCGGAGCCTGGTAGCGCATCAGTCACAGCAGCCTGTCGCATCTTCAGCAAGCCACTTAGTCAAACCTAGGTGTCTAAAATTAAGCACCTAACTATGAGACTTGATTTTTTTTTTTTTCCCCCCTGAAATGAATTCCATCTGGAATAAGAACAGGCTGCAGGGTAACATCCAGCAGAGAGCGGAGTCTGCTCATAGCTTGTCCACCAAAGTGTGTGATTGTGTTTGGAGTTCCTTTACATGAAAAGGTACTTAAAATAATGGTATTTGCAAAGTCCTGCCTTCTTGTCTCATGTTTGCAGTTATATGGCCCTGTGTTTCAAAGACTGAAGTTATACATCTTGTTCTTTTAATAGAGAGTAAGTTAAAAAAATAAAACCAGAACTAGAAAAAATGGCATTGACCAAATATTCAGAATAATTCAGAAAAAATATCCTTCTCTAATGAGACCTCAAATAAACCCAATTACTGTCACTTCCCTCCAAAGTAACTTTGAAAATTATAATGAAAGTGCAAATTTCTGGGTGCCAGCGGGAGCCCTGAGCAAACAGACGTGCATTATACCTTCTCTGCACGCAGCGCTTGCCACGTGCTTTCACTGAAGTATATTCTGAGCTGTATTTTGGTAGGCATCCAGATGACTTCAGGCATGGGCGTGCTCCAGCCGAATTGTTAATATGAATAATGATTCGCGGTAGTGAAAGCGACACAGATCTGTGCAATATTCATCAACATGAAAGGACGGTGCAGGTGGCAGCATATTAGCCTCCCTGTTAGTTTTGGTCAATGCAGCATCTCAACAGTTGTCACACATCTTTTTTTTTTTAACATTTTAAAAGTCATGTGAGAGGCCAACTCATTGCACATTAATCACCATTGCAGAAGGGAACGGCGAGGAACAGGTTGGCCTAGTTGTACAGTTAGAAAGAACCAGGGGCTAAATTTGGCAAGACTGTGCCCTAGCCTTAATCCAACAAAGCATGTGTTTAATTTTAAGTTCATAAGCAATTCATTGACATCAGTATGGTTATTCTCATGTTTGAAATTAAGCACCTGTAAAAATGCTGTACAGGATTGGACCTTTCCCTTCCATACCCTCAGAGTGTTCACACAATAGTGCCCTTTGTAGTGTCTGAAAATCTGGTTCCTCAGCTTCCTTTGCCTGCAGTGATACTGCATAATATGAGAAGCAGGTCATTTCAGGCCCAGTTCTGCTGTGAGCTCTGCTTGGGCAGATGTCAAAGCCGTAGAGAGTCTCTGTAGCCCAAGCCTCTTAAAGCCTGTTTGCACCAACTGCAGTGATGAATCCGGGCTCCTGTTGCATTCTTCCCCCATCAAACTGAGTCTCAAACTATGGCAAAACAACTTCAGCCTGGTAATTCAAGATCATTGCTGCATCAGGGAAACAGCTTCAGCTTGCATAAAACTTATGTGGTGCCTTGTCATGACAAAATGCCCTATTTACTTACAGCCTCTGAAATTCTGTAAGTGACTTCTGATTAGAACACTGTGAGAAATACAGTCAGTAGACTTAAATGTTTGTTTTCCTAAGCTTCTTAAAAATCTTCCTTAATTCCCAGGTAGAAAATGTTCTGTAAGTATATAGCATTGTTACCTAGTGAAACTGCTGAATTAGCCTGACTATGAAGGTACGATGCCCTGGTAACGTACCTCGGTGATGTACTGCAATACACAAAGCAGAGTGCATGTATTTGCATGCAGCTAGTCATAAATGCTTCTACTTTAGCACTAGATGACCTGGGGGGGGAAATGAAGTAACCTTGTAAGTGGCTGATTAGAAAGGAAAAATGTTATCCTGTCATTAAAGAGTGACTGAAGAGGGGAATAAATTTCCAGACCAAAGACATGAACTAAAAGAATTTGAATTACTTTCTGATGCTAAGTATATCAGTCATTTGGACTGTGGCCATCACTGCAAAACTACTGTGTGGTGAGCCAGGAGCCCTGTTCGTCGTGTAACTGTCACCACAGAGGAGTGGGTGAGGAGTGCCCTTCCCAAAAGGCACTAGCACACTGGTTGCATGGACTCATGTTGGAACTCAGTCACGCAGTAAGTTATAAGCTGCATGAAGTGCCAGCTTGATGCCTTACAGTAGCGCCTTTAACCATGGCACTGGCTTTTTGTTTTGATGTCAAAGAGACAGAAAAAATATTTGTGTGCACGTGTATTCCTACAGACATTAAATTCCACTTATAGAAAATAGAAACTGACCCTTAAAAAGGGCTATTGCAGAGATTAGAGCAAAAATTTCAGAAACAGATGCCTTGAGTCTGGCTGCTTTGTAATTAAACACTTAATTTAAAGTTTTGAAAATAGTTAGTGTCTAGTGGGTCTTTCTAATGTGAATGGAAAGTGCAGCAGAGGCCTTATATTCAACTACAAATTGCGGTTTTGAAGCCTAGCCTTTTCAAAAAATCTTAGCAATCATATAGAAAGAACTTGAACAAACCCATATGTTTACATCAGCTTCGAAGAAAGAAAAGCATATGAAAACTTTCTTCATAGGGCACACATTTCTACTTGTTATTAAACTATTTATGATCACACATATTTGTACAGAGGGGATTTTTCTTTTTTTTTTTTCACATTTCAGTGTCTTACCTTACAATGGTTGGTACCAGAATGACTACAGAAATGGGGAAACTCCATTGTTTAGAATGTATATAACAGCAAAAATTCGCGCATGGAAACACATGAAACAATGTAAATAAATAGATACAGAGGGCATGGCTGAAATTTCAGTAGCAGAATGTGTGTAGTACACAAACATCACCACTGCTGTTGCGTTTGGGTATCAATGTGTTTTTCACCCGCTGCTTTATTTGCTCTTTTTGTCCTTCTCTTCTGTAACATGTAGACAGAGGTGCCAACACCCAGGTGCTGCCACGGGGCACAGAAGGTACCTTCTGTCCTCTCTCTTCACCTTCTGCACACCTTTGACTTTACATTTGGGAGTGACCCTCCTGCTGCCTTACTGCCTAAAGTGTAGGACTTCCTTCTCCAAAACAGATGTGGCCAGAAATGCCCCATTATCTGCAAAAAGCAACAAGTCCCTGAATATGTTTTTTCATTCCGTTGGTATTAATCCAAATCTCATCACTGCAGTACAAATTACAGCAGAATTTGGCCTTTGCTGGCTTTGAAGCAATAAGGGAAAACATGTGTGTAATCATTAACATCTGTGAATTTATGCATTTCGAGGCACATTTTTAAATTAAAGTAATGTGCTCTCTGAAGATGTGATTAGTTGAGTAGGCATAAATCCTACAGCTAAACTGAAGTCTGAGGTGCAAATAACAGTAAAGCTTTGGCTTCAAATGCTCACGAGACTTTTCATAAAATATTCTACATTGGGCAGTAGCTTTATCATAAAAACTTTTAGGAAAAGTTACAGACCATTATGCTAAAAGTAGTACAGATCAGAAATAAATACATAAAGACAGTATTTGTAGGCAGAGGTAATAAAGACCATATTTGGATAATATAGACAATATTACCCCTATTCATAAACTTTATCTTGCTTATGTCCTTAAATGGTGACTGCTACTGTAGCACTAAAGGAAGACATTGCTTACAGGCAGGATTCTCAGTTTGAAGTGTCCCTTCATTTTCTTCTTTAATACACTCAAGAAGTTTTAAAACATCTAGCAGTTCATCAGTAACCCACCCATGATGTAGCAGTCATTTTATTTTTTAAAATAAGCATCGCACATTCCAAAATGCCTAATGAATCTATTCTGTGCCTCTGAATATTGAAAAGGGGGGCTGCACAGAAGTGCTGTTCCCAGGATCCAGCAAATGGCTCTGGACAATAGTGGAACTATTCCAACCATTTCCCCATCACCCTATTTAAAAACTGTTCCTGTGCATTGAGAACCATTTGAACATTTTAATCCCGCTAAATATTTGGGCCCATAGAGGACAGATTTGCACCTAAGCACTGGAGTTAGCGTTGTAAAGGTTGGAGGGTTTTATTTTTATTTTTTGTGGCTCTGCCTGAAGCACACCTGGCTGCCAAGGTGCTCCATCATCTACATCCAGCTCCCTGACTGGCCAGGCTGGGCATCTCTTGGGGTTCACTGTTGCTCCAGCCTGGCTCACATCCCCAGGCATCCTTCCTATGGAAACCAGGGATCTGGGGAGGGATGGCTGGCATGCACATGGGTTTCACCCCAAAATGTGATCCAGACATGGCCTTTGTGCACATCCCAAGTCAGAAACTCAGATGGTTCCCAGGTTATGGTGTCTAGACATAGGCTTAGTGCTTCTGGGACAATAAGTTACGTTTTCCTGCACATAGGTTTCTCATCTGCATAGTGGAGGTATTACTGCTACCATTGTGCTGTCCATGTTGCTTGCTATCAGTTTGGAGTAAGAATGGTCTCCTGACTTCCTTGTTGAGAGTTAAGGCATGAATATTCTGTTTTCTGTTTAGATCTCTAGCCAGTATTATAATTAATACATGCACAATAATTTGTTGCAAAGTGTTAGGGCATCTATATGGAGCATATCATGCTATCAGAAATCAAAAGAGCAGATAAAATAGAAGTTGAATCTCTCAAGGATGTGTAATGCATGCTTCTCTGCTACACACCTGACTGTAGTGATGACTACAGTGCCACACACCACATAAATCCAGACTACTTATAAAAAAAAACGTATGTCACACCACCTGTTCTCATCCAGCTTCTTTTCTTTTTTTAACTAAAACAACTGCAAGTGAAATGCAGACTTTCAAGCCAAAGAAACACTTCAGCCAGCGTCCAGTTTCAAAGGGTTCATATTAAAATTGTATGAAGACAAATCCAACAGGAATAACTTGGGAATTCAAAAGCATAAAAACTGGCAGTTTCAAATTCCATACTGGAAGATGACCTGGTTTTAGAGACAAATGAGAATTCTGCTTCACTTTAAACCTGTTCTATTTCTGGAGCTTCAGCCAGCAGCCTTCCCAAGAAAAATGAATAATAATAATAACTACAACATGTGAACATTGGCCTTCTCACAAGGGCTTGCAGCTTTAAAAAAACATTGCTAACAGTCATTTTCTGTTGCTGCAGCGATCGCATCCACAGCCACACTCACCTTAAGAGAAGGTAAGTTAAACTTTTGGCAGCAAATTCTGAGTTAGGAATTATTTTAGGTAAATAAACACAATGCAAGCTATGAGGGAAAGAATGTGCATCTGGACACCTGTTTTTCATTTATAATATTGGATTAAGTTCATCTCATCCTCAAGGCAGGAAAAGCATCACCTGACTGTGAGAAGTTGAATAAATGATAACTTATGCAAGAATGCAGAAATTCCCCTTCAACTGGAAGTAAGAAAAATGGGTCACTGGTAATTAAATTATTGATTAACTTGGCCTGCCATCCATTCCACAATGTGAACTGATGTTTATTCATTTAGACAACACATCTCAGCACCCTTTTGAATACAGGAGCCCTGACTGCTTAAACTGGTAGTAGCCTTCCAGTTAATATGTGAGTATTGTTTTCAAAGCTTAATTCTTACTGGGCCAGAAAAAAATAGGACAAAACACGGTGAGGTTTAATGCTGTAAATAGGAGGACTCTGTGGCCATTTAAACTATGAAGTATTTTCTACCTGTGAATTCTCTGACTTGGTGGCTCGTGTAGCATATACTCAATATGTCATTTGTTTTCTCAGCAAGCAAATGAGAACTGAAGTCTGTGCTGGCCAGGGTCAGATGAGACCTCCTTGATCACTTACCATATGTAAAGGGCATAGAGGGCATGAGTTCCTTTCATGATGATAAATGAAGATTTGGAATATATACAAAATACAGCATTAGAGTCTTTAACTTTGGGAAACACCTTGTCTGCTACCCTAATAAAGCCCATTTGGCTCTGCATTCAGAAAGGCTTTATTACAACAGAAGCGATAAGGCATGTATAAAAGAAGATGCAAAGAGTAGGTACCAGGTTACCATAGACATGCGCATGCACACACACGTACATGCACAAAGGCGTGTGACAATTTTTCATCTTTCACTATATGAACAGCCCATAGTTATCGCCTTCAGCTAACATACAGCATCTATATTATGCTAAAGTCCCTAATTTATGGCTGATGAATGTGCCTTCAACCAGTAAGTCTGGCAAAAATAAGTAAATACATATATAAATACTTCCAAATTAATATCAGTTTTGCCCAAAAGTATAATAAATTACATTCTTCAAACAGCAGCGGAGAAGTAGAATATCATGATTGCTACATCACTATGTAATGATTTTTTCAACAAAGGGTTACAACTTTCAAGTAAAAGATCATTGTTATACAAGATGACACAATTGTCCCCAAAAATAAAAATGAAAACAATAATTAAGACAAATCCATCTTTATGCAATTAAATATGTATTTCCTTAAATAGTTGCATTTGTGTAGAAAACATTAATTCTGTTCATGCACAAAAATATCCTCAAATAAACAAAAAGGAACAGGAATCCAAATGGCAAATATAAAACAGTCTGTACTAATAATTTGCCTCCGTTTCACTGTGTTTGCAAGTATACTAATCCTTTTTTTCCTCACTAGTTTCTGTATTGTTAATTGCCAGTACAGCCACTCATTTTCATTACAGAAATCTAAACTATGAAACAAGACGAATATAATAGTTAATCAAATACTTTACAAATAGAAGCACTTGTATCACAGCCTTAAGGGCATTGGCTGATTTTAGGTTGGAGGTTTATCTTGCACATCATATTATATAGTGTAAAATTTGAATATAAATAATGAGAGAGAGATTTAGGTAAGTAATACGAAAGCAACTTCAGCAGCATCTTAAGTGCCTTATTTTTGCAAATCAGCCACATATGAGGCCACTATTTTTTTTATTTATACACCCTAATCTTACCTAGATGTCTTGCTGACTTACCCAGTTCTAGGTGCTTATTCCAGTTCCTTTTTTGGGAATATATCAAAGTGAGAAGCCAAATACAACTTCTGACAGGTATAACTCGGTGAGACTGTTTTCTGAGAGACCCTTAGATGGTTCATTATTTCATCCAAAGCAAAATTTGCAGCTGCTAGGAGCTGACTGAAGACCTTCCAGATTCTTCCTTTTTGTTGTGGATCTTTAGATATTATTGTTTTTGTAGATATCTGCCCAACATGTCTTGACAGCTACTTGATCTCATATTATCTGATAAGAAAATGTAGAATAATTTACTGTTATTAATAATAAACTCTCTTAAGTGCTACTTTACAAACACAGAAGCAAAGCATACTCACATGAAATGAGCAACATATGAGTATGCCCCAACAAGTTTACCATCTAATACTGGGAGCCTCAGAAAGAGAACAGCATGAGCCCTTCTTATGCCCCAAATCAGAGAATACAAGCACGACAAGAAACCAGGCAACTGCTGTGGGAAAGAAGAGTGGAGATTAAAAATACTGGGAGGAAGGCTGCTATAACAAACAGGTTTTAAGAATGTTTATAAAAGAAAAAACAGTTTACTGTTTTGTTTGTACTCTTTTGTAGTTTTGCCTTCATTCCCAGGATAAAGTCTGTTCCTCATGACTTCCCTCCAGCTGGTTCTGGGGAAGGAATGATAAAAGGGCACCGGGCTTCACAGCACACACTGTGCTCAGCCATAGGCACCTCTCCTCTGAGCTCTCTCAAGCCATGCGTGAGGCCTGGCTGGCTGGCTGCTTGAGGCTCTCTCTGCCTCTCAGCACCACACTTCCCAGCACTCACAGGGCTGGCAGCATCCTCCGAGATGCACACTGGGCTAGAAATAGAGATATAATAATAAAAGGAATGAAGAAATAATAATAAAAGAATGTAGCCATGAAAAAGTCAAAAGGAAGCTGAGTCCACCACTCTTCTTTACAGCTGTAGCAAGGCTTGTGAGCATGTCTATGTACTCTGGTACCAACAGTTGCACGTCTGCTGTACCCATTGCCTGAGCCTGGCAAACCATGAAGCTGTATTAACAAAGCTCTGAGTTTAAGGTAATAAATTTTGCTGGGAAGCAGAATTAAGAAGCTTGTACTACACTAGCATGTTTGCATGGATGTTAGTCCTGAGCCTGCAAGTTCAGAGACGCGAGTGCCCACACTTACCCATACAGGCACAGCATAAAGGTCTGGTATTTTTCCATTCTCCATATATATGTAGATACCTTCCTTCTCAGAACTATTTTTCCAGTGAATTTAACATAGCTAGCCCTAAGATAAAGCCTTATCCTTTTTCTTTTTCGTTAAAACAAATTCTCTCATGATGAATATGGATATAAACCTGCAAACCATTATTTCTTTCTCTAGTCTTTATGGATGAAATTCAGTTCTGGCACAGATGGCTGTATATATATCATCCTGTAGTAGATGAAAAGATTGCAGGAAGAGGGGCTGCAGGATCTTGTGTTCAAAGCAGCTCACAGACTTACGAGAAGGGTCTCAGCCCCACTGCTTAGCTCGTTGCATGGCACTACAGCCCAAAGCAGCAACCTTTGGAGGCTGTGTTTCTGTGAAGCCAGGAATCCCCACAGCTACGCGGCTTGCCTGGCAGACTGAAGCAGCAGACGTGAAGATCTAAGTCTGCAAATGCTAAACTGCAGGCTGCTCTCTCCTAAACTCTCTGTGCTGTACCTCTAATATTACTGCGGGAACATTTGCGATCTATGTGCTCCCTGACACGTTGTTCCTTGGACTTCAGTAACACCACTCACAGGAGTGGAAGCTTGCAAGACAAAAACCCAGTTATCGGGGACTTTTATGATATAATATGTCAATCTGTATGTGGATTAAGCTTACTAAACGGAAGTAAAAAGTGTGTTGGCTGCAGTGCCGCTTCAGCCATGAGGTTCTTGCAATTCAGTACTAAGGAGGTTTATCAAATCCCATTTAGACAACCCCACACACTAATGTCAGGCAATTTCTCATTGTTAATACATTACAATACTGGGTCCCAAGCTAAGACTGATAGAGAGAATGAAATAACTTGTGACTGTGGAGCACATTTCCAAATGAAGGCATAAGTGCCTAATTCTTTGCCTTAAGATTACATCTAAACATTTTTTACAGATCTCAAACCCTTTGAACTTTAAAACTTTACAATAGCATAATTGATTTTAATCTTTTCTAAAGCACTTATCTGGTATATGGAACTAGATACTCTATATTGTGATTCAGCCCCCAGGCTTTAAAAATTGTAAATACAGTTCCTTTGAAAAATAAAATCTAAAATCAAATACGGTATCTCTAATGACAGTGTTAGGCTTCCCAGTTTATGGTTTTATTACTGGGATTAATATACAGCCCCTGCACTTGAGGTAAAAGGAAAGCACAATTGTGAGAAGTACATTTGCCCAACGTAACACGAAGCAATATTAATAATTGACTTAACTGAAAAATCATATTGGCAAGGACGTTAACTCAGCTATGCAGGACTGTTTATAATACTCTTCATTAGGATCTTCAGCACTTCTGTCATGACTATGTCATTTTAATACCCAGCAATGTCAAACTCTGAAGAAGAGTGAAATGCTTGGAGCAATGCCACACGAACATTTGGGTGCTGAGTCACAAATCAAAATTCATAACCCAAAACTAGATGTTGAAGTGTCCACACTACCTGGTGGACTATGAAGCATCTACAAATGGGATCCTTATATGGCAGTGCACTGACTGCATAGCCAAATACATGAACCAGCAGGAAATGCGGAGAGAAGGGAATGTCCCAGTGTCTTCCCTGGGGGCCTGAGGGCGCAGCATCCCTCTGTGGGATCTGCTCGCAGCCAGCTGTGACTCAGACCCAGCCAGCACAGCCTTAAATCTCTCCTTGATGTGCTGTCTGAAAAACACTGTGAAACCTCAAAAAAAATCCCCCAAATGAAGCCTTCTACACAATAACAGGGCACCAGAGCAGTCCTCCAGAAAGTACAAGAGCTTTTCGGTTCCTTTTTTCTGTCTGGTACTGTTTAAGTATGTCCCTCGCCCCATTGCCCTATCTCACAACAGTGCAGGATTTTGGAGTAAAGCGTTCACCTCTGCTAAAGACCATACCCAAGTCTCCCACAGAGTAATGAATGACTTTAGGAAAAAAAACGCATAGGTGATGATACACAGCTTTTGCAAAACAAAGATGTTATATATTTATGTGTTTATGCTCTGTGTAAATACTGGTATTATGTCCATTTCATACAGTTTTGTATCATGTAATAAAATTACTGAAGTGCTCCTTAGCAGGTGTGAGTTGCATCTTCCAAGTCTCCACCATACGAGGGCATTTGAACATGCTCATCTCACAGGAAAAGCCTCACCCCCAGTCTGCACATTTGGTGAATGAGGTGCTCCCATGATCAGTACCAAAAAATGTATATGGATGCTCCTTTATAAAAAAATTAGTAGTTTGAATTTCATGAGGATGTTGGACTAGATTATCCCATCTTTCAAGCAAAGGGATTAAAAACTGGAATGGGCATACTGGGCTAGACTCACTGCTTTGCCTACCATCAGTGAAGCAGAGCAGGAGACTTTGGGGAACTAGTTACAGCTCTGTGATTCTCTGCCTAAATTTAGCATGCTTAGGGAGGCCTGGAGACTGGCTCACCCTTGCTGGAGCACAACCATCTCTCTTGAGACCCTCTACAATGGCAGGGCTGGCTATGACGAGGGTGTAAGTGGGGTGGCTGGAAAGCAAGAGGCTTAGCCCTTTCCCCACTCTTTATTCAGTGGAGGGATGTTAAGGAGTTTTCATCAAATACTGCTGCTCCACTCATCCAGAAATTTCGAAGGTGGGAAGGCAGTAGGAGCACTCAGGTGAATCCCTCCAGGGCTCACTTGGCCCATGCTGGCACAAGTAGGTGTGATTTCGATCTCATGGGTCTGCGGAGGTGAAGTGGGGAAAGGATGTCTCTTCTGCTTTTAGGGCAGGAAAAAACATAAATTATAAACAATGTAATATCTACAAAAAGCTAGCTCAGATATCTTCACATGATTTCTGTGTTGCAGACCTTAAAACTGTGCCTTAAAACTGATTGAAAATGGAGACAATGCATGCCTCAGAAAAAGCAATGGGAGCCAAAACAAGAAAATATGCTGAAACATCTTTTTTGTTTGTTTGTTTTCTCCACATTTTTCTTTTTTCTATATCACTCATTTTATGGTTGCACCACCAGGTGCCAGTCAAGAGTGGGATGAAAGGATATAAAAATAAAGCTCCAGTTTATGCGTTTGAGTACTCAGGTACCACTCTAACATGAGACATTGTAGTTCTGACTACAAAGCACCTCGCAGGCTTTAGGACACAGAATATAAACAGTACTAAGCACAAACACTATGGAGGCTAATTTTAGCCCTTAGCCTCTTATTTCAGTGTTTTGAACTGGAACAGAAACTGCAGCAAAAATTCCTGAGAGCTGAATTCAATCTCCATCTCAGATACATGGCTATTTCTCCATGTTATATGACACTCTCCAACCTGTCATGTACTGCTATCACTCAAAACCATTTATAACTTGTTAACAAGGTGGTGACAGGGAGTTGAGTATTTTTCCAGAATGGCAGTTACATGTTTTAATAAAGATTAATATCTTGATCATTTTAAGGACACATTAAACAGCGGGGCAAAATAGCCGCCTTTGACATCTGGAAACAAGTTCATTTGCTAGAAGGTGGTGCAAAATTCATGCATAAATTATTTTAACCAAAATTAGGCTGACAATTGACAGCACCGAGAAATATGCCATAGATTTCTTGATAATTTCATAGCTATTATTACTATAATAGAGAGAATATTGTAGGATAAGCTCAGTGAGAGCTAGAGAAAACTCAGGCCAGGGAAGAATAAACTACTGTGGTCTTGACACAGATTTCTCTTAGGGAACGTGCGTTGTCTAGTTTCTGAAGGGAAATCCAATTATCATTTTTATAACCCTCGCATATTTCTTTTTGCAGAAAGTGGGTCATCTGCAGTAGATGCATAAAGCACTCAGTTTTCACCTTTCCTTGACAAAGCCAGGCTTCACAGGCCATTTCCACATGCTCCCCTCTTCCTTCTTGGTACACAAGGAGGTTTCTGCGGGGAGCAGGAGAAACCCACTCCAGACATAGGGACAACACCACTGAGGTGGCTCCTCCATGCACCAGAGGAGTCCCACATCTGGACTATGGTGGGACAAAGACTTGAAGTTTGGATTTCCCAGATTCCTTCACGATTTTAGTTTATGTTTTTGTACATAACTTAATGTTATCTCTTCTTAGATCAAGCTCTCCTACTATTTCATCTTACTTTTGGAAAACTGATCCAAATTATGCTATTTAGTGATCAGATTTATATAATGTCAGTGACAGAAGAAGGTAGATTTGGTACATCCTAGTGAACTACCGCAGACGCAAGTCCTGTCACCATGTACAAAAACTTGTAACAAAAGGAAAGATGGAATTAATAAAGAATCTGTGAAGTGCAATGAGAAAAATGTAAGGTGCAATGAAAAATATAATGAATGTTAACTTCATCACTGCAGTCCAGGTAGGAAAAAATAATCCTCCTTAAGAGCTTAGCAAGGCATCTATAAAAGACTGAATCCTGAAGCCCTGAATTAGAAGAAACTTGGCATCTGTGTCAACATTTGCAGAATCAAAATTCACACTGAAATGAGGTTTCCCCCTTTCAGCCTTTGAGTTTTCTTTTCTTTCAGCCCCCCTTTCCCCTGCACCCACCACCACACAGTCTCTTTTGTCCTTGTTTGTTGCCAGAGTGCAGAAAAGGTCTTTAAGGATTTTTTTCCCAGCCCCACCTGATGAAAAACCATCAAACTGAGTGAGATGCAAATAAAAATGTCATCTGGTTTCACATGTTTTAAAGTGCCTGACTTTTTGTGTTTATAATTTTAAAAATTACTTAATTTTAAAACCTCAGACTTTAAAGGATATATTCATTATGCCCTGAAAACTAGCACAAAGGCAACAGATAAACAAAACAGGTTTTAAAATGAACATTTATTACTTTTTTTTTTCTCTGACAAGCTTTTACACAAGCAGCTGCAATAGTGAAATAATCAATCAGCTGTATGATATTTAACCCTTTGGATGTCAACTTGAATCTACATTTTTAACAGGAATCAACATTTTTTGTGCACTTGCCCTACTTCCCGCCCAGGTTATGCTTTTGGGAAAAGTAAATTCTCCTCTCCTCAGCTGGCCACCAAGTGAAAGCTCTGTGCTCTCATTTTGCATGTGTTTCGCTGCTCGTCATGCTGCTGTCCCAGAAGAATAACCGAGAGAAGTTATGACCACTGAGTCACTGGCACTCCTGTGTCCAAAAATGCAGTCTTTGGGAGAAAATAAATTATTGGGATATTACCTGCAGGCACAACTGGGCACTATAAAAAACCCCAGGGTTTCGTGGGTTGTGTCCATAAGATTTGCTGAAGTACAATCTTGAGATATGTGTGTGTAAGTGTATAAAACTAGGCTGTACAATGGTCACATTTGGTATAGAGGAGACATGGGTGTAGAAAATGGGTATCAGCCACTTTTCCAGTCCCTTTATCTGAGGCTTCTTGGTGGCCAAATTAACCCTCAGTATCACATGTAAGCAAGTCTAACTCTACAGAATTAGAGCAAAACCACAAGGACAGGTGCCACTCAGGCTGCCCCATGTCCTTGGGACCCCCGCCCCAAGGGGCACACACTTCTTCATGCTACGGAGGTCCCCGGGTAGCTCTTTTTTGAGCACCACTTGCTACCTGCTAAGGCACAAAGGCTGAAGTAAAGATCAAAGGAATTAACCCTGATTTGGGCTTACATGACTTACGCTCCCATCTGATTTCTTTAGGAGAAAGAAACTGCATGTGCCTCGAGGCAGAGCATGGCTGGGGTGTGAAGAGGGAGGTGGCAGTGACAACCAGCCACAACCCTCCCCGGCTGCCATCTCCCCGCTGCGGTGACGCAGCTGCAGGAGCCGCAGATGGCTCTCAGAGCTTGAGTCCCTGCTGCTACATGGGAGTCTCATGGCAAAAAAAAGCTGCCGATCCCCAGTTAACAGGCAGGCCGGTCATCTCCCGGGGCTACGTTTCCTGCCGCGGCAGGGTGCAACCTACCGGTCTGCCTGTCATGCGGAGACATAATTTGCTCTCCTTTGCAAAGCAGAAGTGCCTTTGATCCAGAGCTTGGATTAAAATCCAACTTTGAAGATTTGCTAAGTGGTGCTGCATTTAAAACTTTCCTATAAATTAATTTAAAGACCCAACAATTATCTTAGAGAATTTCCAAGCTCTGCAGCTGCGTTGCTGTGACCTCTTTTCACAGAACCCTGGGTGGGAGGAGGATCCCTTTGCAGCCTCCAAGTATAGGATATCCTCATCCGCATTTTACCTTGGGACACCTCAGGTATGTCCCAGGATACAGACTGAAAATCCCCTCCCCAGAAGAAGTGGGGTCAGATGGCCACCACAGAGCCACGACCAGGCTACAACCAGGGATTCCCCCACACAAGCCTAGTGCCAGCAAGATGGGCTAATCCCACCCCTCCATGAGTGTCAAATATAGCCCGGGGTCCTAAGCAGCTTTTTCACAGAACAGTGCAATTAACCAATTTTATAGAAAACTTGATCCTTTGTGCTACTTTGAAGTATTGCGTGTCCAAAGAAGGGCAACTAGGTTGGTGAAGGGTCTAGAGAATAAGTCTTATGAGAAGCGGCTGAGGGAGCTGGGGTTGTTTAGTTTGGAGAAGAGGAGGCTGAGGGGAGACCTTATTGCTCTCTACAACTACCTGAAAGGAGGTTGTAGCGAGGTGGGGGTCGGTCTCTTCTCCCAAGTAAGAAGTGATAGGACGAGAGGAAACAGCCTCAAGCTGCGCCAGGGAAAGTTTAGGCTGGATATTAGGAAAAACTTCTTCACTGAAAGAGTAGTCAGGCACTGGACCAGGCTGCCCAGGGAAGTGGTTGAGTCCCCATCCCTGGAGGTATTTAAAAGACAGGTAGATGTGGTGCTTGAGGACATGGTTTAGTGGCGGACTTGGCGGCGGTAGGTTAACAGTTGGACCTGATGATCTTAAGGGTCTTTTCCAACCTTAACAATTCTATGATTCTATGATTCTATGATTGTTTTGGGGTATTTTTGCAGTCCCTTTGGTTACAAACACTTTAAACACAGATTAAGCTGCCTTATTTCATGGCTGTGCCAGCTCTGTATATCCTTGTGACTGATAATTGTTACGTTAATGGCAATCACTGGGAAGCAACCTGCCAAATTAGAAGAAGGCCATTACAATTTACACCTAATAAATATAGGTGGATGCAAGAATATGTATTAAAATATATTCCTAGGAAAATGCATCATTAAAAATAAAAGGATGGCACACAAGATAATTCAAGGGTTGCACAACCTTACAATCTAACCAAGTATATATGCACGAAAAAGTCTTATATATGCTGATCAACTAAGGAACCATTCAGGAATTTCATCAGCTTTTTAAAACATGTTACTGTTATCTGTTAGTCCTCTGTAAATACCATTTGCAGTAGTTTATAGACATCAGTGACTTGTGCTGAGCAAAAGATCATTGCCGCTCAAATATGTATAATTTAGTCCTCTATGTGTTTCAACACTAGTGCAACTAATTTTCACTTTACTCAGACAGAGGGAGGGTGATTTTGGAGGCTAATATGCTGATTTTTCCCCATTGTCACATATCATAAATAATCTCTGACCATGCTATGTTCGTGTCTTGTATGTGCATCTATCCTCTTCCCTCCAATCATTCCTTATAAGCATGTCAGAAGTTATAATTTTTTTCCAGAAGGTAAACGTTTTTACTGCTTTCCATTTTTGTGCAATTTAATTGGGTATTTTACATTCCTGGTTCCTTTTATATCTTTAACTGTTTGTCTTGCAAGATCCCCAGCCACCTGTCCAGCCCTTGCTCCCTCTCTGAGGCTACCTTTTGTTTGAAATAGTTCGTGATGTATTATTTGTTTCTGATTATAGCTAATTCTTCTCATTCTGCATAGACAAAGTGTTTTTTGTTAGATTAATATTTAACCAGGCAAGAAACTACTGAGATCATCTAACCTAACTTTCTGAATAATAATGGCTACAGGACTGCCTTGAATTAACTCCCCTTTCAACTGGAGGAGACCTCTAGAAACACATATGAACTTGATTTAAATGATTCCAGTGATGGTAAATCTACCACAACCCGTGATAAACTGTTCCAGAGTTTAATTAACATCTCTATTAAAAATGTGTGCTTTATTTGTAGTTTACATTTATCTGCTTCATCTTGCACCAACTGGATGTTATTAAAGCCTAGTTTGGTTTAGAGTTCAAAAAGCCTTTTCATAGTGAGTTTCTGGTTTTGATATAGGTACTTACACGTTCATTGACTCTCTCACCCTGAGGCAAGTTTTCGAGGACTCTGGTCATTCCTACAGCCCTTCACCTTCTTGACATATAGACATGAGACCCTGGCACTTTTTTTTGTCTGAGTTCCATGACCATCTGGAGCCACAGTCAATATTTGAGTCTAAACTTTTAGTCTCTACTCCCCTATTCACACATCCGAAGATGGAAATTGTCTTTTTCACCAAAGAATCATTTTCAGATAATAATCTTCTTGAAAATCCCCTGCACAGGGGACAAAGACAGGGAGACACACATCACAACCATTGTCTATCAGGACACCATTTACAAATTTAACTGTTACTAAGATAATGGTACATTCAAGTATCCAGCCACATGTTTGCAATTGCTCCTCACTGCCCGGCTGGAGCAGGCATTGGGAGGCCAGTCCCGATGGTTTGCTCAGAAGCAGAGGGTCATGCTGAGGCTCTGGTGGCTTCAGGTGGGTGCTCAGCAAGTCCCTCGTGGTCCCATGCTTCATCAGGCTGCATGCAGCAACCACCGCCTTCCTCAATACTGTCCGAGCTGTACAACCTTTGTAGGTGTCAGCATGTGCTGATAGCCTTGCACAGGCTCTTGGTGGCCTGAGTTTATCTGTTCTTATGGATTCACCAGGACCAGGAGTCTCCAGAGCTTGTCAGCTCCTGACGGACTTTCACACACTACTTCTCAGCATGCAATTTTTCTTTCTTCAGCCTGCTGTTTTCAGGTCACTATTTCTGCATCCACACACAGAGGCCCCACAGAGCCCATCCACACAAACTCACCCAGGAGAGGTGTTCATGGCACCCCGTCATGATGCTCAAGCCTTCTCCAGAGTCTCTCCTTCCCAGGCCCCTTGCCTGTAATTATGGCCTGCATACTCCTTTCAGCATATGGACATTTCAGTGTGACCAAACATTTCTTTATAGTAAATTTCCCAAATTATTCAGATGATTCTGCATTCACAACCTGTCCTTATCAATATTTACTTCTTCCCCAGGCATCTCAATATCAGAACAAAGTTTCATATAAGAGCACTAAGAATCACTATCATTATCATTATCATAATCATTATCTTTCACACAGACCATCTTGATGCTAAATATTCAAATATGCCTAACATCAGTGTAGAAAAATACACTATTGTTTCAGTATTTAAAGATTATTTTTTTATTTTAAGTGTTCTTCCTTCCCCCAAAAGAAGTTGAAGTGAGCTTTACATATTTCTGAGTCTATTACAGGTGTTTAATGTCCTTTTATCTTCATCTATTAAGATAATCATGGGTGTAAAAAACCAACATTTGTCTACAACTCCCTGGAACTTCTAAAAACTTTGACATTTTAAATATATCAAAACTGTCTTTAAATAGCGTATCATGGGTTTTTGAACTGAAAATCACTGGTTCATAACGTACTCTGTAGAATATTTAAGATTATATTCTTTTATAACTGTACATCAAAACAATTTTAAATTTAGAAACAAGAACATAAATATCCTCAGCAGTAACTTTCTCCTACTTCTGTGAATTTTAAACACTTCAGACTGGAACAAGTTAAGACAAACTAATGACTTAGATCCTCAAAGTCTACTGAAATCAGCAAAAGGACTACCTCTGACTTCAATGTCTTTGAGTCAGTCCCTTAAAACTAGGACTGGATTGTTTCATTCACAGCTTTTTAAAGAATTTAAAATGAGTGAACAAAATAATTCACTATTGTACAAACTAGCTGTTTTGCCTCATGATCAAGAGTTGTTAGTTTAAAAAAAAAACAAAAAGAAAAAACAAAAATCTCAAAACAGAACAGCTGAGCTTGGCAAACAGAGACCAAAAAGTTTACTTAGCAGCTGTCCTTTAAAAAATAGTATTTCTTTCATGAGAATTTTAAAATTCTCATTAAATTGGAATAACCAAATCAGAACTGCTCCTCTGAAAATGAATAAGTAAATAAACAAATAGTGGCCCATGATCTCATTGAACTCTTTAGAACAGAACAAGTAGAACAGAAGCATTCAAGTTTGTCATAAGAGGTTATTGAAAGGGGCTAAATAGTTAAATGTGTACTGTATGCTTATGGCTAGGTTCTCTGCAAGCAGACTAGCAGTATTTGGAAAAATTACTCCAGAGCGGGTATTTTTCCTGGTGATACCCTTCAGACATGTGATCCCCTTCTCCCTGTTTCTGATTTATAGTGCATTGGGTTTGGGTTACCTAGGACTTACTTTCAAGTACCAGTACTTTTAAAGGTGTGAAAAGTGTCTGAGGTAGGTATCATTGTCATTAAAATAAAAAAAAAATACACATGAACCATACAATATACATTTGCAGAAAACAAATGGCAAAACAAAATGAAAGAGTGAAAAAGATCATTTTCAGCAGGCAGGATCCCACTGTTCTGCTCTAAGACCTATGCTGTTGAGGGTGTTGCAGGGACACAGCTCATTAGACTGGTTTAGACTCTTCAGAACATATTCATTTCACCTAATCAAAGCTATCTGGGAGTTTGGTGCCTTAGGTGTCTACACTGGTCATCCCTACACCCCACAGGCAGGCAGTGGACAAAGATTAGTACCACTGGAGGCTGAGTCACCCCCCCATCTTGGACATCTTGTTGAAGGCAGGATGAAATCCTCCCTGAAAGCCCTTATTTGTCTCCTCAGGCTACTAAGAAAGTGTAAATAACTGTTTTAGCCTCCAACTTTTGGATAGCTGAAGTTAGGTGAGATGAATCCTGCCAACAAGAATTGATTACCCCAATGTTCAAAAGAGCTATTTGAAGGTAGGCAATTGGCAATAAGAGAGAAAATGGCATTTATGCAGGTATGTACAAGCTAATGTCCTTTGGAAAAAAAAGCACTTTTAAAATATTCATATATTTCAATGTGAATTTAATTTCAACTTTCCACAAAAAGGCTTTCATGACAGTGTTGGACACATTCAAGATCAATATGTATGCAATATATAGAAGAAATCAAACACGCTAAAAGATTCTAGCACTGATTTTTAAAGAATAAAATAAAATAAAATAGGTCGGGGAGAAAAGAATGAACCTAGAGACAGCATCAAAAATTCTAAATCAAGCATGTTATAAAAATCAAGACTATTATTTTTAAAAAAAGAAGCAAGAAGAGTTAACATAAGAGAGTTTATGAAAGAGAACATGGTATGAGAAAGAGGCGATGGATACGGTTCTTACAGAGTGTAGATCCCACAGATGAGAATCAATTCTACTCATAAATCACTATTGCCCACCTTAATACACTAAGCTTTTTTTTATAACTTCTCCCATATGTGCACATGTTTAAAATCGAACAATTTACTTCACTGAAGTGGAAGAAAAATTATTAATATTTCTGGAGACTATATGATGCCAATATAATATAAATTCTACATCCTGAGGTGCTCTGTTGAATTGGCCAATGTTTCTTCTCATACCTAACTGACCCTGCATGAGTATGTCACCTTTATCAAGAATTATTCACATGTGAGCATTTGTAGGGTATAAGGTTCTTATACAGAGCTATAGCAGTTTGGGGTTGAAAGCATGTGTAATTTTATCCAGTAAGATAATCTTCCTACTGAGGCCTCAAGAAGTGCAACTCATAATGTGTTGCTTCTTTTGGAGCTTTCATGTGCTCTGCAGAAAGCTGGGTATTATTTTTTTCAGGAAGGACCCCAGATTTTACAGTACATGAGTGTAAATTGTCAGAAACCTACAACTTCATGGAGCCTTAAAATTCAGGTTACTGTTTTAATATGAAGTATACATTCCATAATACTGCTTCTGTGCTATCTGATAGTGAATTGTTTTTATTTAATCTTTCAGTCTACATTTCATCTTTACTATGCTGTGGACTTGCCTTTTTAAGTTTAAACAAGCCTGGTACAGGGCAGATCCCATCTCTCAACATTATTATTTCTGGCTTTCTCTGTGACCTCAGGAAGACAACTCTATTTCCATACAACCATACAAATAAAACCACATATTTTCTTAAACATCAGGGCCAGAAGCATTTTAAAACTAGGGCTGGGAGCTTCTCTGGAAATTAACCAAATTATTCTGGAATAATTATTTCAATAAATTCCAGTAGCTTCACAAGTGTGGACACACCCTCGGAATGGAGACAACAATTCTGCAGCAAGGGGTGAATTCCACAACAAATCCTCTCCATAAATTACCACCCTAGCAAGGATATAGCAATTCCTCTACATCTATATATCTGGTCTTGTTTTTAGTATCTGCCAACAGATTTTTAATGGATATTTTTTAAATGAGGGGGGTTTGTCCTCCTTTGTTGTTCTTATGTTAATAATTCTGACCTATTCCTTTGTAAAACTATCTGAGAATCATCACCTAAAAAGGTTCACCAATTCGAAGCATTATTATCGTAATTACTCTTGTGTTTAATCGGGAAGTTCTATTTGTTGTTTGCATGCCAGTAAGAACAAGCTGGCTCTCTTTGCTATTTTTATATCAATAGGGATGTGTGCTCTTGTTCTATGGTAATTATTTTACTTTTCAGCACTTCTATTACTTTGGAAATAGTTTAGCTGTCTTCTGTTAACTGGTTGCATCCCACACCCAGTGTGCTCACCTATCATAACATTAATTTCCGCTCTCATCCTTGATGTTTTTCTAAGCCTCTTCAGCAGATTAATAAAAAAAAAAATTCAGCCACAACTTTTTTCTTTCTGAAATTGGCATAAACATATATGAACAGAGCAATGTGACAAGTATGCAGTGAAATAAATGATAGTAATATTCTGCCACATGGTATTTTTGTCTGCAAGCGTGCACATGTCTATATGTGCATGTGTGTATTTGCCAGTGTATACACTGGCAATTTTGACATTTTACCATCCCAGAGTCACAAATGCTAGTTTCAAGGAGGCTGTGCAGGCACAGAATGTCTCAAGAATATTTTCATTTCAACAGACTTGATATTTCAGTCAACCACTGGACCAAATTAAAATCATTTACACAGGGGATGACTTGGAGCAGTGAAACAAGTGAAACGTGGTGTTATTAAAATATGATCAAAAGGAAGAAGTGTTGGTAGTGTATTTAAAGAAGACAGACGAGATAGCTTTTTATTCCTTTATGGAGAAGTATTTTAAGGACTTCCTATCAGGGTGGCTGTCCTTTTCCTGTAAGCATTTAAGACCTTCACAGGATCAAAGGCCATATGATACATACTCCATAGCCTGCGATCTGTAGAGCAGGGGAAACTCCAGGGATAGTTCAGAGGATGAAGGTGATAACGGCACAATGGGAATTCATCTATCCTGCCATAATTTGCGGGAGCACAGAGCTTGGTGTTATGTTTCCTGCTGATGTTGGGTCTCCCCATCTCCTGCTTGTTCACCTCCTCCTGAAGCCAGAGGCCACATTATCTGGCCATGCCATGTCCCATGCCACAACAGCACTGCTGACAGCTGTGTGCTATAGTCTTGGCATGACAACTGCATCTGAATTGCTTGCAAGTCACAGCTGAAAGGCTACAAGCTTTCTCACCCCAGGCTACAAGATATATGGAAGTGTTTAAACAAATCTGGTTTCAAAGGGCAGATGTCATTTTTGGTTTTAGTGCAGCTCTAGAGAGCTGAGTAGCCATAAAGTGCAAGCAGTACAACGCGTTTCATATATCTTATCCAGTTTCACCACTTAAAGCAGTAAAATTAAAAAGCAATCAACCAAAAAATAGTTCTTAATCACTACTCCTTGGCAGGGTGGGAAAGGGCAAGACAAATGAAACCACTATGAATATCAAACCAAGATCTCATTAAATGAATATGATCTCCTACTATGCTTAAACTATTGGCCCACCTCAATGCCTTCAGGGAACTCCTCACATGTGGCCCTTGTCACTCCACACCCAAAGCATTCGATGCCTTCTCTGGAAAAGAGACATTTGAAGGCATCTCTGCCACTAACCCCTCTCTCAGGCTCCCCCAGGAGAACGTGTCGCAGGTGGCAGAAGGCAGGGCTGACACAGCAAGAGTCAGGACTAAGGAAGCATGCTGGCTTCCTCCACAGGCCAAGAAGCATCCCCCAAAAAGACGCAGTAGAGCTGCAGGTCATTCTCCTTTGCACAGAGCTGGGATGCCCTTATGTCTCAGCGGATAGTGGTACACCAGCACTGCAGACTGCCGTGTAAAATAAAGACAACCCGTCTTGCTTTCAGATAACTTCTTTGGACCCCAATAGCAACACAGGATGACAGCATGGTGGTCAGTCCAGGCTAATCTGTCCTGCTCCCTGCACCAGGCTGCACATTCAGACTGTTTCCAGTACCTGAGCTAGCTGGCACGTTTCTGCACTTACTGCAGGGTCGGCAGTCGGTTGGACCCCAGAATAAACAAAAATGGGAGGGGCTGAAGTGATTCCCAATGAACCAGGGAGGATACGGGACATCTGCCCAGCTTGAGAGGGAGTCTCTGAGCTAACAGAAGGGCAAACAAAGTATTATTCACCTTCACAGACTTTTTTAGATTTTCACACACATTTCCTAACCAAGAATATCTCACATAAGGGCATTTTGATAACCCAGAAAAACCTGCTTAAGACTTCTGAGCTTAGGGCATCTGCGTATGCATATAAAATATTCTTCAAAGGTAGGCGTATGCGTGGAACAACTACATCAGATTATATGCACTTCCACCTTCTACGGAATTATATATGCATGCAAAAGAGGGAGGCTACATGTAAAAGAATGACAATTGTCTGCATCAGGATAGACACAAGTTTCAGGAAATTATTTTGGCACAAGACTTGGAATAGTAAATTAAAATATAAAGATAAAACATGGAACCATGACACATCTTCAGCTTAGATAACGCTGCATAGCATAAGATAGTGTAGAAAACTGTGTTTACACCTTAACAGGTGGCTACAAATTCCTGCCAGACAAATGACAGCTAACAGACAGCAGCACTTAGAGAACATAAATCACACAAATCAATTGTAATATTCAGAAATTCTAGCGAGTAAGAGCTCAAGTTACACTATGGGTGGGCAGAACAAAATAGGCTTTGAAATCCATCAGGAAGTACAAGACTTAAAATATGGGAACGGGCCTGGTTGTTCATACTAATTGAAGAGCTCTCTAATTCTGCTTACGGTATCTTCTATCTTGCCCTCCTACTGAGAGGAGCAGTTACTTACTGGGAAACAAGTGAAAACGTGCTTCAGTACACTGTGCACATAATACTTTGAAGTTAAAATCTACATTAGGAAATCTACAATTTAAAGCAGGTAAAATAAAAAGTTTCTTTCCAGTAAAGTGAATAGTTCTATTTACTTCAACCAGCATATGTGGCAACCAAAAAATGAAAACTAAAAATTCCCTATGTTTTCTACCTTTTGTAACTTAAATACTTTAAAATGTCTTAAGTCATTGAATTTAAAACACTTATGTATTTTATTTTCCAATATCTGTGTTGCTTGTTCAATGTTAACATTTTGTCACCTGAGTAATCAACATAAGCATCTTCATTTTGTTTCATTT
The DNA here is from genome assembly GCA_020745775.1 of Theristicus caerulescens. Classification (NCBI taxonomy): domain Eukaryota; kingdom Metazoa; phylum Chordata; class Aves; order Pelecaniformes; family Threskiornithidae; genus Theristicus; species Theristicus caerulescens. The sequence goes on along the minus strand of CM036559.1, from coordinate 111,791,181 downwards.
TCAGTCTATATGTCCTTCACTGGCTCTCATATATGAAGAGAAGCATTTAATCCAAGTAAGAATTTCTACTTTTATTACATGGGGGGGGGTGGGGGGGGGAGAAAACAAAAAATTAATCTGAGGGATCAAAATTAAGTGAGAATTTACAACATACTGTATCTTTTGTTTGAGCAAGTGCATTTTTACAAAAGTAGCCCCAGACATAATCCCTGCATTTAATGAAAATATCTGGAGTTTCTACATTAGGCAGGCTTCACTGCCACTGCTTTATCTTTGAATTATAAAACTGTTAGGATGTCAAGCACAAGTCAGCTTGTGGCTTTCAGGAATTTTTATGAGGATTTGTATGTGCTGGATTTTTTTCCACCGTGAGCTGTTACAGAGTTTTCTTTTGAAGCATCTGACACCAGCTAATGGCAGGCAGGAGGCCCTGGGCTGTGCCCACTGGCCGTGGGTCAGTAGGACCTTGTATACACCAGGGTGTATGAAGACCAATTCAATGAGAAAGGAAGCGTTAGACTACTAAGAATTTGGGGTGAGGGGTTGTTTTATTTATCACCTGTTTACATTCAGTGAACAGTTAGAAGTCAGAGAAAGGAACTCTTCAAAGAAAACTCAGTAGTTCTATCACTGTGAGTACAGTGGGAGAGTTCACAGTATAATTTGCTGGGAAATGTGGAAAAAAACAAGTCCTCCAGCAAAATCAAACAAGTTCAGACTTTGTAGAACTTGTGTTTATTTTTGCAAGTAGACGGAGTATTCAAATATGAGAATCTTTATTTTTCCAAGTAAAAAGGACAAAAAGGACAGTAAGGCAACTTTAAGAAGTATGTTTGGAAATTAATTATCCTTTAGATAAGTCACTATGTCTCCACATTCTATGCTATTTGTAAAAACAACAAAATCATCATCATATGAGGAGACTCCTTTGTTCCCTTTCTCCCTATTGTACTGCAAATGATTCCCAGACATCAAAAAAAGAATATACTGCATATTACTATCAACATACAATGTTTATATATTGCTATATCTACTAGCTAATTTTGCCCACTTTTTTCAGGTAAAGAATTTATTAAGTAGATCTGGTTATTTTATTGATACAAAAAATGGGCGAGGTCTCAGTTCCCTGACACGACACCATTCAAGCAGTGGGAAGTATAGTTGCAAATCCTGCACCAGTTAGCCATTAGTCCAAAAGCTTTTTACCACATCTTTGTCTGCAGTGTTGTACCGCAGTGTTCTTTATTCTGTTCTGGCTTTCTGCTACTTACTTGGAGTTGCTTTGGTCTTTCTATTGTACCAGTCATCAAAACATACACCCTCCTGTACCTCCCTAGTGTTCTTCATACTGAGGAACATCTGTAAGATGCTTTGTATTCTTTCAGACAGCTGACCCAAACAAGTTTGTTTTTCTCTTACACTTATCTTGAAAGCAGGATCTCATTACACTAGGGGCTGAGAGATAAGAGAAGCTGCTGTGCCTCAGCTAAGCTGTGGTAGCTGCTCATGCCCATTGTAAACGCAAACTTCAACAAAACAAAATACTGTAAGTCGAAGTGTGTCATAATGCTATAATCTAGGAGCATGCAGAGTGAAAATTATTCTGTTTCAACTGCTAATGTAATAAGTTGAAATGTCCGAGCCACTGGCTTCAAATAGACTTAACCCATTACAGTTACTAAAACTATCACTGTTATTAACTGCAGCAGCAGCAATTTGACACATTAAATGTGATTAACAGTTACAAAGGGATTTGTAATTACTTGAAGGACACACCACAAGCATTAAATACAAATACTGGCACTTATCACAGGACGCCTTGTGGCAATTAAAGCTGGTCCTACCCTCGACGTGGTGTAAAGAGGAAATGAATCTCTGCAACGCCTGCAGCAGTCTCCACTCTATCAGCAGAAATGGAAGCTGGAAATATATGGAAAGCCTTCGTGGGCTGTGTCCTCTAAATTTCTCAGGGCATTTCTGTCCATTACAGCAATTCAGAAAGAGAAGAGGTGGGCCTGTGATTAAGTCTTCTGCCAGATAACATTGAATAATAGCATTGTCTAAGGCCAACACAGACATTAAAAAGTGTTTTCACAGCTATGCTACGCACAGAACAAAGACTATTTACTTCTCCCCTTTTAAAAACTTCAATTCACTACTTTTCATAGCATTAGGTACGCTTCTACTGCAGCAAGGTACAATTATAGCCTGCATAAGCAGAGCCTGGATAGCTTTAATTTCTCCAGTTTGAGAAGCAACATCAGTAAAGGTGTGGCAGCACTGACTTCAGCAAAATCTAGAAAACCAAGTACTCATGTATCTTCACATAGCCTGGTGTAAAGCCAGTGCTGCTAGACTCACTGATAGGGCTACCTGAGCTTGCCGTTACCCAGATGAAAGTTATCTCAGGAAGCCCACACATACTGCAATCACACCTCCCAATGGCAACATATGCATAACCTCAGTTGTTATATTATTAAAGACCCTTTTATTTTGTAAAGGGACTGTCCATGGGCTGTTATTACTTACAATGCCGTTTTCTTGTACTGAGGATGGCAGAGCTATGGCGTAACCTCACAGGAATCCCCAAAAGCATTTCTAGCTGATTGTGCTGGGGCAAACCCACATCAAGGGAGCGGCTCTGACCTTTTCAGATAAGGTGTTATTTGAGTTCCTTTTCCCCCCTCCAATCTCTGCAATTGTACTTTTCTTGTTCCTTGTATTCAAGGAACATAAAGAATGTAGGTAATTATGACTAATGGCTGCACTTCCCCTACCTGAAAGCATTCACAAAGGACCAGCCACATCTCTGTCAAAAATGTTTAAAAAGCAAGGCAGAGAATATTACAAATATGAGTTCAAATGTGATCTCAGCTGTAAACTTTATTGCCTTCTAAAATAGCTAACATCTGTAGATAAAACAATGCTGTAACAGATTTTTTTACAGATTTGCAATGTCTCATAAAGTAATATTTTTACAAAACAAATAATCGAGTCTTTCAAACTCAACAACAGTTATCCAGTCTTCAGTATATCTCACAAGTTCAGCAAATGACATACTTAACCCACACAGCCAGAACAGACTGATTTTCATTCATTCTTTACAGCTGTGTAAAAGATCTTCTTTTCTCTCATTCTTGTGTTGTCTCCCATATATGTCAGCATACTCCAAATGTAAAAAGAAATCCATCAAGATGGATTAACTAATGCATGAGGTTATTCCTAATACATACATGTATGAAGCAGGAAAGAGATGTAACAGCAGCAAACTTCAAAATGCCAGTTCAGGTTTATCTTCCTCTAACTAGGTAGGGAAGGAAAGTCATTGCTATGCACAGGTTTTATGAGCTGGAATTTAAAACCTCCTGAGGTACATACAAGCTAGCTACATTGCTGAGCATTCATGGCTTGAAACATCAGGAATGTTCGAGGTACATTTTTCACTTATATGGTAGGGGGATATATTGACTTTTCAGTACAGTGATAATTAGTTGTGAATGAGTAGTACTATAGTGGCCCTCATTCTCTTTATTCCTTCCCTTCTGCAAAGATGTAATTAGCAAAGACACAGGAAAATTTCATTATGCTTGAATATCAGACATAAAACAATCTCTTCAAGAGATATTCAAGCTTGAAAAAACTCCAATTTATTAACAATCTTCCTCACATATACACATTTGTCTATAGTAGATATTGACTTCACTCATCAGGATGCAAAGATGTCATTCAGCAGCGCCCCTTTCTACTTAAGAGTGTTGACAAAGCACTTCTGTATATCGCTGTGGTGGCTTAACAAAATTGGGAGCTCCAACTGTGTTTCACCTCTTTGAAAGAAGAATCCTTCGAAGAGGACCTACAACAAAGTCTCAGCCACTTTTGTGCCAAGTCCAGCATCTTCATAACCCATTTTTACATGCAGCTTAAATCAAGAGGTAGATCTGGCTGGAACCCCCTGATGCCTCTTTTCTGCTGTCTCCATTGGGAGGACACAAGCAGTTAGGTAGGGGGTGGTGACCTCCTGAAGGTGGGCCTCAAAATCTACGTGAGCTCATCTCTGTGCTTTTCAGTGTTCCCTCTCCTTTCTTGCATGCAGTGGATCTACAACTGCTACTGTCTTCCTGCATTTGGTTTACATACCAAATTTGCCGGGGGTTTATCATCTTTGTTCTCCATTCCAGGAGAGAGAGAACAAAAGAAACTTCTGCTATCTTTGCTACCCTCCTTTCTGCAGCTCCTTGGTCATGGAATATTTAAACTTCTTCCCACAAGGTATCAAACAACATTATCATTATCTTTAATTACAAACTAACCTAATGCATTTTTATAATTAAAGGGACGTAAATAACATTTCGAGTTTAATTCTGAGCTTCTGCGGAAGGCAGTGGTTAAGTTAAATCACTTATTGGAAGTACAAAATGCTGTTCACAAAAGATGAAGATGAAATAGACATAACTACAGGTAAACGTGAGTCATATCCACAATACCTTGTCTTTCAAAATAAGTATCTGCATCGTTTCAGCAAGAAGAGAAAGAGCCTAGCTGTACAGCGCAGTTGGGGTAATCGCATAATACCATAAAAGGACAGCTTTGAACAGAACTATATTTCTTGTGAAATAGGGATGAAAATTGCTATTTGCAGATCCTTAATTAAAAGGTAGCTATCAAAGCCTTTTAAACCAGAGAGATTACCAGTTCCCAAAATGTTAAGCTCATACTCTCCTTCTTCTATACAGCCTTATTCCAACATGCATTTCTATTTTCAAAGCATGTATGCTGAGGAAGAGGTAGGTCAAAGTTGTAAATATCAAAATGGCAAGACATGTACAGTGTCGACATGATTTTCAAAGAATTAAAGCCTCAGTAAATAGTACAATTATTTATACCGATTCAGTCCAATTCAAAGCAGTGTAACGAGCTGCTCCCTATGTGCTGGGCAGAAAGAACCAAGCAGCACATAATATGTTGCATATTGCCTTTTTACAGGATGAAAGACGGCATCTGCTCCTTGACTCAGTGGGGTCCACAGACCCACCAGGCAGACCAAACCAAAGACAGCCAATGCTCACTGACCCAACGACTCAGGGGCAGCACCAGCACTGCCGGGCAGGACTTCAGGGAGTCTGTGGCTTAGGGTGGAAGGATGAAGACCCTCCTGCTGAGCACAAAGGCAGGCAAGCCATTCCCCAGCAAAGGAGCCAGCACCTCCACAAAACTTTGGTGTGGTCTTGGCCAGGCAAAAGTGAGCTCTGACTGGGGTTGAACTAGCAGGGCTGAAGGAACAGCAGATGTGCACAGCTAATCTATGTGGCACATTAGTACAGCCCAAAGCTGCTGAAAATTAAGTCACTTTTCCATAGTTGCCAAGAAGATAAGCTTTTAACACAGTGTGAAAAAGTTGCAGTAAATCACAGTACCAATAACATGCACTACTATTTACAGCACTAAGGATCCTGAGGGATTCGTAAAACACGAGAATCTTTCTTTTTTTTTTTGCAAAATTTAGGGTCTTTATTATAGCACTTACTATTTGTAATTCTCTTTGAATAACTGTAACACTGTGCAAGGTCTTCTAGATACTTTTCAAGGTTATTCTGCTGCAAATCTTGTGTGAAAACGTAGCACTAATCTGTAAACCTCCGCGCATTTTCATAAATACTGCAGTATACCTCTTAACTGCAAGTTACCATCACCTTCATGCACATTTCAACACGTGTTCATTTGTGTTCACCTGCCATTCTGCCCACTGACTTCCTCTGTCCTAGGGGTCTTCTCCAGCAATTTAACATCTTCCACTGGCATTCATTCTAAAAATAATACGAGGGCTATCATCAGGAAAAGATAGCTTTCATGAAACTAAACTCTCTGTGTAATGGCTTTTGGCCTGTGTCTCTACACTCCCATCAACATAAAGAGTCTAGGAAATAAGAGTTTAGTTGAAATCATATAAAACCACCTCAGATTACTAGTATTTGATACCTCCATCCCATCTCCCCCTCTGTTTCTTCACAGAAAGCACCTTCTACTCCACCAGGTAGTAGTGGTGTCCTGAGGGGTCCTGAAGCCATACCTATCATCAGGTACTATCTTAAACACACACCTGGTTAAAGCTCTTTCCTGACAGCATGAATAGCACAAACAGTACTGGACACATCACCGTTCAGACAGGTTTACAGAACAAAACCTTTTTGTTTTCAGTCAGCCAAAATTCTAATACCATCAGGCAACTAGTCTTTGAGCAATTAGATCTTCTGCCAGGCACAGCATACAGCTTTGTGAGACAGAGCACTAGAAAATAGGTTGGGCTCTCTGAATTAACAATGAACAGTTGTCCTGTACATTCATCTGAAGGTAGTAAGATCCCCCCTTGTCCCTCAGATATATGAGTCTCAGAGATATCAGATGTCCTGTCATTGCATCCTTACCAGTATTTGTTCATTCTTTTCTGTGGCTGATGAAGAGGTATAATATGAAAGAATAACCATTCTTTGGTTTTGAGTTATTTATAGATATTTACCGAGTAGAGCTAGGAAGGGGAACAAACAGCACATATGTATTATTGATTGTTCTAGCAGTTCCTTTGTCCCAGCCAGGTGCTTATTAATCAGCAGTGTTCATGCAGGTTGGATAAATCACAGGAATAATTGCCTCGCAAATGCCCAGCAACACAGATTTTCCTTCTCCAACCAGAATATCTCCAGGTAGTGCTTGACAGCCCTGTTCTGCATGACAGAACTGACAGCCGCCTGCATGCAGTCTGACAACTTGGTATCAGCATACCTGCTTCCGATTACTGTTTAGCAGAGGAGATTACATAGCTATTAAAATCTGCACCTGGTGCCGATATAATGCCAAGTTCATACACAATCTGCATGTTCTCCCATCAGCTGCTCACTGCATCCTCCAGAGGGGAAGCCAAAGCTCTCGCCACAGTTTCTGGCCTTTCTGCCTCCTGCTGAAAGAGACGCTGCAAGAAAGTGCTGCTCTTCAGCACTGGCTATAACTCAGGTCATGGAGTGAAGTAAGACTGGGCATAGCCTTATGTGCTTTATTTAACTTATGATGGTGGCATGTTACAAACACTTCCCAGCATGTCAAACAGGTTCTTCCATAAGACTCTGTGAAGAAATTTGAATAGTGGCACAAATTTGTTTGGCACTTCGACCAAAAGATATGGCTGTAAGAAGTCTAGTGCCTAACCGGGGCTGCAGAAGTCAGTGTAGCTGCAGTTTACCAGAACGTGAGTACAGCATAGGTGTGCAGAGCAGGTACTTATAGCTGGTTTGACTGATTTAGTTTTCCTTACCTGAACAAACACTATATTGGGGACAGATATATAGAAGCTAATGAAATAACAGGCTTTCTTCACCTTAAGTAAATAAATATGGCAAAGATCAGTAGGAAATAAAAGCAAATCATTCTCAGAGATCCCTTCATGCACGTTTTGCCTGTAGTACTGATAAGTGATACTTTTTGAATCTTTCAGTGATACCGGTACCAAATAAGGACCATGAAGCTGTAAGTGTTTCAGTCTTACTAAATCTTTTGCTCAAATGGTCAGTGCTGTTCCAGAGCAGTGACTTTGGTCTCATGGAGGAATCAGGACCTCTTCTTCAAAATAACTTCCGACAGTGGGTGCTGCAAAGCAGGCTGGTTCTCAGAGCACTGAGATCTCCTCTACGTTCATCTCCTTTGGCTCTCCTGTCCCACAGCACCTCATTTTGTCATCCTCTCCCCTTCTAAGACATACAGATTCCTTACTGAATACTCCAGTCTGCTCTGAGAAGAAGCAGGTGTTTCAAAGGACAGAGAAAATGACATGAGAACACAGCTTCTAGTCACTGCTCTGGCTTCTGCTGGAGAAGGGAGGCTGTGCAAGTAGCATCTGTTCTGGGTTGGAGGAGAAAGGCAGGGGCAGTGTAGGGCCAGATGCTGCAGGGTCAGGAGGAGCTGAACACAACATCTGTATTGTGCAAACTGTTACACTGTCATAGCAGTGGCACCTAAAATTTCTGAAAACACTTGCTACTGGAATATTATGGTGATCTCGGCAGATAACCCACCATTACCCTATAGATCCATTCCCGTTCTGCAGCCTCTTGTAGACTGCATCTCCACACAGTTCCTGCTTACAAAATCTCCAGCCCCCCAAATAACTGATTTTCCCTTTGCAGCAGGCTGCCAGGCTGCTCTCTTTGACCTACTGACACTTCCCACACAGGACTCTGATCCCTCTGAATCTCATCCCTTTGATACCTTCATTTTTTTACACCTACCTATGTCTGTTGCTTCCAGATGATTTTCTTTCAGATCAACATTGCTGCACGAACATGCAATTGGGCAGGAGTCCAACGGGGCATAAGGCTTAGTCCAGGCATTTGCTGTGATCTTGTGGAACATACCAGGGATCCAATGTCTCATACATCATGGAGCCCTTCAGTTGCTAGGTGTTAATACTAAGTGCCAAATAAGATGGTAATTTCATAACAGTATTTTCTAGGGTGAAAAATCAAAGATCATTGAAAACTTAAAATAAAATCCCAAATGTTGGTATGGAACAAATATTCTCTGTTTATTTTATTATAAGAACTTCTGGGTATCAAATGAAACAAGTCACCAGGTCCGGAATAAACAAAAGGAGGAATTGCTTCATACGGCATGATGTTAAGCTGCAGAACAATAGGGGCATTATCACGTTTCTGATGGTTTTGGCCATTCTATAAAGTTCAGTTCATTCCTTGATAAAAGTGTGTGTTTAACACCAAAGTACACAGAATAGGTCAAAAGCTGGAATGTATCATATAAATAATGGAGCCACATTTCTATAGCTCAACATTTTGAGGGAGAGCAAGCACATCACACAAAAAAAAAATCAAGAAATAAAACACTTTGTTATGCAAGGTCACGTTCCACAGAATAAACAGGTTCTAAGAAGTGATTTTTCTGTGGAATTTCAGTAAGGAATTAATGAGCATTAGGTGATAGTCACCAATCTTGACTATGACTTTTTTTGTTACCTTTCCTAAGATAAACTGCTGTCACAGTATTTTTCTGATCAAAAAGATCTGTTATACCTTCATAACCCTTTCCAACCAAATCTTAAAGCTGTCCTCTCATCACATTATTAGTTTGAAGATATTATTAGAACCCATGATTGCTTTTCCTCAGTCATCTTCACTTAGTCTTTATAGCCTCTTGGTTTTAGGTTGTTTTAAACTATTTTTTCATAGCTCTTTGTTTTTTAGAAGAGCACAAAGAGTTTTAAGGTGAGGAAAAGTGCAACAATGTATCTAGGGAAAATATATGAAAGTTTTACAAATCATGAGCTAGGAAAAGTGTGGCAAACTAGAGACAGAACTCCAGACTAAAAATAGATGAATGTCAGAAGAAGAACATCTGCTTTAAAAAAGCTGGCAGCAAGTACCAGCTGAGCCTGATCCTTTTTATAACTTATGGTCTTTTGTTTATCTTTTTCCTTTTGGCATTTTTATGGCTATAGCTAATATGGAAGATTTCTTATAGACAGTAGGATGCAGCTGCTATCACATCATACAGGGAAAGTATAGTTTATCATCTATAACTAGGGAAAAAAAAGAAAAATAACCAAATCTGTCAACTCTTTCAAAGTAGAATATGTGCAAAAATTATGTATTGCAACTGGGGCTGCAGACAATTGCTTAGGGATTATATCTAGTTACTATTTCTTCTGAGACATTGATTCTGTTCAGATGTCTTCTCTAATGATAGCGCTATTTATCAAGGCTGCCTATTTAAGAGTGGTGACAATCTGTACATTTTCTTGTCTTTAATTTCTTCAAATAAACCTACTTTTCTCTAGGAGGTGAAAATCATCCAAAAATGACACTAATGCTGTTCTACAAGTCAGTTACTATATCATCATCTGAGGAAAGGCTCTTTATGCCTGAATCTCCAAAAATAACACGCGGGCTAGGCCCCAGTTCAGAAATATGCATATACTGAAGTCCTATTGACTGTCTCCTGCTTAAAGATACAGACATACAAGTGCTTTGCTATAGGGATGGAATTAAAAAAACCTCAACTGTTTACCCCTTTTCCACTTTTCAAGGTGATTATCAACTGCTGAGTGACTAAGTTCAGGCTCTTAGGATCTTAACTGCAGAGGGAATAAGTACCCATAGTTTGCAGTCATTCCATAAGGAACTGAAATTGCTCAGCACAGAAACTTGGATTTTTGTTTGCAGTATGTGTACTTTGGAGTATAGGATTTGATATGGGCAGTATGGGATTTTACATTGGAACTATTGAAGTGAGCTCCCACATGCCAAAGTAATGACAAATCAGGGAAAGAAGAATTGTATCGTTAGCAGGTCTGTACTGATGTAACTCACAGGAAACTACAAGTATTAGCTGAGGATCTTGACTACTACATTTCTACAAGTTTACACCGTAAGTAAATAGGCCACTGAATCAAAGCTCTGGCATAAAATAGTATCTTAGGAAACAATTTAAAATGAAGTACTGATTAAAAAAAAATAAGTAAACTCATTCTTAGTTTATGCTTGATTACATGCGGGGGGAAAAAAAGATTGGGAAAAAGGGCTAATTCTGGTTAAGATTGACAGAAAAAAGGGAAGAGGAAGGCAGAAGTGGTATAAGATCTATGAGATAGACTGAGGGTGTTTTATTTAAATGGGGAACTACAAAGTGAAAATAAAGGGCAAAACTGAGCAAATGCTTCAAGACAGAAGTGTGGTCATGCAATGCAGTCTCTATGATCAGACATTAGTATTTATAAACATCATTTTGTCTAAAATAAGAACATTCTTTTTAGTTGAAACTAACTTCATGATCTTTTAGAAATTGTTTTGCTGGAGTTGCCTTAAGGGAATACTTCTAAACATGTGTTTTGATAACAACTAGGCAGGTGGCCAGCTATGATCTCTACTCATGATCAGTTAATTGCACATATCAGATTTGTTTCTCCATTCCCTTTCTTCCCACTTTGCCTGCTTTCTATGCCTCTTCTATAGAACAGTTAGATTTGGATTTGGAGTGTTGAGGTTTTTTATACTGGTTTTTTCAACATCTAGCAAAATGTGGTATAACCTTGTTGAGACCTTGGCATGCTTTGAGAGTAAAGGTTGGATAATAAAGTGTTCTGAAGAGAAGGGCATGCTACTATGTACAGAATTTTTTTTTAAAGTAGGCTGAAAATATAGTGCCTCAAAAACATCCGTTGGCTTCTGAAATAGAAATTACAAAATCATGGGTCTATCAAATCTCCTGTTCTAGCTACGTGAACAATATTGCTGATCAAGCTCCAACAGCCTTGGGGGAAGTCAGTTCATTGACACAACTCCACCAGCACCTGTGGAAAGAATGCTATGTTATTAAAGATTGCATGCTGGTGCAGAGCTTCAGCCACCCTAACAGGCAGAATATCACAGTGGACCATTTCAGTACAAGTGAAAAACTCAATGTAAAAGAGGGAAGAAACTTTATATTTTCGTTTAATGAAACAATAAGGAACAATTACAAAGACACAAATCTTATGCTGTTGATTCACTTCTCTGATGTGTGTGAGGACAGCTAAGGGCTGTGAAACTTCAGTGCACAGTAAAGTGAGAAGCGCACTAGTGCCCTAGGGATGCTTATTATTCTTATTATTCTTCAAAAACACGTTAAATACAGAAACTTTTGAAGTTTCAGAACCAGGTTATTTTGGTTTGGAATTCATACAGAATTGTTTTGCATTATCTCAAGTACAGTATCACAAATAATTATCTTTACATTGTTTTTAAAGAGATATGAAACATACTGGGAGGACTGGATGGCCATATGGCATAAACTGCCATTGCTCCTTTGATTTCATTTTATCTATAACTTACACAACTGAGGATCTAACCCAGTGAGAAAAACCAACTTGCCTCCAGCCATACCCATGTGATAGAACCAGGAATAAAACCACAACTTCTGACTCCCAGTCACAGGTGAATTAACTAATACTTCCTACAGGGTGCATCTACATTATCCTTGAGGACAACCTCAAAGCCAAATTCCCAACCTTCCACATTATCTAGATGCGGGAATGCCCTTGAGGCTTCCCTTAGAGTGACTCACCTGGTGAGCCAAGAACCAAAAATCTCCATTTTGCTTAGATCTTAGGGTACATATAAGGGAACCAGTCAAAGCTGGGTCTTATGAAGAGCCACGGGGAAAAAAAACACAGACAAGCAGCAATCAAAATTCAGGACCAAAGAGAGGCAAACCAAAGCTGTTTTCTCCTCATAAGTCATGAGGTCAAACACCTGCCATTGCAGCACATATAGATGCCAGACAGGGCTTTGTCCCTGAAAGTCAAAAACTGTTGGGGCTACATTCAAAGCTAGTGTTAACTACAAGTTGCTCTGTGATGACTGTGCAGAGTGTTGCAGATTACAGTAAGTCTGATGACATACTCTGTGATAACAGTGAGCCGGTCTTTCAGGAAATGCCAAAGGGTCTTGATTTTTCTGCCTAAAGGTGCTGGAGTTGAAGTTCTTATGAACCTTATGACTATCAAGGAGATTGTAAGCACTGTAGCAGAGAGTGGGAGTAGGTATCAGCAATACTGGACTAACAACACCCATGTGATAAGGCAGAAACAGCGTGTTAGCTTTTATTGGGATGGCAATGCAGATCACACAGGAGGATGGATTTGGGTATTCCAAAGCATCTCTCCTGACCACAGGACTGACCAGTCTCACGGAACGATATCCCCCTAATGCTTTAGAAGGGTGATGATCAGCACTTCTGACTACAACTGGGACCTAGACTGACAACTACTGATTCAGAGCCAGTGCTGACCTGCCACAAAAAGCTCTGAAAATTGTCTTCCACCTCTATAAATCAGCAGCCCATTGCTAATCCCCAGGACACAGCTGTCCTGGTAGATGTGCATGATGAAAGCTTGCAACTGCACTGATGTTGCTGGCATGACATTTTTAATAGGATATCCAGTACCTATGCCACACTTAGAAAGGCTGAGGTTAGCACAAACGATGGTTGCATGGCCAGCGAGTGGGCTACAACGACAGCACTGCGTTTCCTGTGAGGATTCCTGACTTCTTTTCTGAGCCTCTGTTGGAGCTCCTATGGACTGAAGTAGTATATATAAAGCAATATGGTAAATTGTTTGATGTATATGATACAAGTGTGTTAGGCACAGCATAAATACTAGAAGATCCTTGTTAAGCATGGGGCAGGGGTTTGTATAATCACTGTCAATTGTTTGATAGGTTTGATTGTTTCTTCTAAGAAACATCTCCAGAAAGTTCTCATTTCTATCAGCTGACAATCTTTGGCTTTGATGCAATGAAGCACTTTGGGCATGAATAGCAGCCCTGGGCTTTGTTCCATTTCCCTAAAAATTCCTGAAATGGGATCTAACCTGCCTAATTTAAGAGCCTTCTCTAATTCTTGCCTAACCTTTAGGAGAAAAATGAAGCAACCTCCTTAAGACCTTGAGGTCCTCACATAGTAAAAATAGAATGGTAAACCCACCAAATATTTCTCAAGGAAGATTCTAAGTTCAGAAAAGTTTAAGCAATGAATTAGGAAGACAGCATCTCCCTCTGCAGGACTTCAGAGACACCTCTCTCTCTGGTTTCACACAGGAAATCCAAGCACTTCTTCCAGAAAAGCTTTTTAGATACCTGAACAGTGAATACAAGCTGGATACCCAATTCCAGTAATTCCAGGTCAGATCATACCCCAGTAATTTCAGTGATTAGAATCAAACATCTAGTGAGTAGTCTAATGGATTTTAATCAGACCACTTGTCCTTGAATGCTTTGCTGGATCAAGGACTACGAGAGGAAGCAGGAGCTGATGATCAGAAGGTGTAAGTGTCATGTCATGTTACAGAGGTTCTATTTCTGGCTCTGGTACTAGCCTGTTCTGTGCCTTATCACAATATATATGCATTATCCTCATTTTATATAAGGAGAAAAGATTATTATCAACCTTTGGAAAAAATACTGAATTATACAGACAACTGTGGTTATTACTACACATTTCTGATCAAATTTTGAGGAAGCTGTAGAATAGGAAATAGCAGATTGCTCAGGCTTCCAGGCTCCACAGTGAAAAATAGTGTCATAAATGCACGAGGCAATGCCTAAGCTTTAGAAGGTTAAATTGGTAATAATTAACCGTACTTCTCTTTTTCATATGTACAAAAGAAAGATCAAAGACCTCTAACAGACCTTCAGGACTTGCTTTTGCTTAAAATCCAGAGAACTAAAAGGTGCTTTCTGTGACCAGTATTGTTCTTAAAGAAAAGCACCTTTGAAATGAACAGAAAAGGGTTATTTCAGTTCTGTACAGCTCACCCGTAAATTTTATTTCAACATAAGCATTTCCAGTTTTACCATGAAAGCAACCAATGGACTGTTATCAAAAAATCTTCCAGTGAGTAGGGGGAAGTTGTGCAAATTAATGCTAAAATAGAAGTAAGCAGCTTGGATAATTTTCTTTTATTTATAATAGGTGGAAGTGGAAATTAGAGAAAGAGATAAATTTATGGTTTGTTTACATATTTTTCCAGCAGTGTATTCCTGAAAGTCGGATTCATTACCTGCATGATACTCCTTTGTACCTGCAACGCCTCTCCATCTCAATTACCAGAACGTCCCCCAAAGGCCTACCTGGATAGATGATCCAAAACAATATTTAAACTATGTCCAACTAGCAACAAAATTACACTATACAGCACCCCTTATAAGGATCTCAAAGCTTTCTGGAAATGTTAATTACCACTGCTCCGAAGCACGGTGCTCGTTACTGGCCTGGTGCTGCTCACAGTGCAGCATCCGACCAGCAGAAGGCTCCCTACCCCACCGAGTGCAGCCGAGCACCGCACCCGCAGCCGGCCACCGGGCGGCCGGGCGCAGGGAGGCCCGAGGGCGGCGGGTGGCGGCCCGCGCCCCCCGGTGGCTCCCAGCCCGCAAAAGGCAGGAGCCGGCCACGCACGCCCGTCTCTGGCGGGGCGCCGGCGGCGGCGGGGGGGAGGCTGCAGCCCGTAAACGGGGCAGAGCGAGGAATCCCCACTAGACGCTTTACCGTTCTCGCACTCGACTATCCAGTACCCATTATCTGCTGATTGTTTACTTTTGGTTTTAATGCTCAAGGCAACCATGGCTAGCATATTTCCTCTTTTTATTTTTGCCTTTTGAATGAATTCTCTGTTACTCAGTCTGCAAATATTTGCAGGAGTGTACCAATGGCTACCAGTTGACATGCTTCTATCACTTTCATCTGCACATGTGGTATACCCAAAATGTGGGGTAAACGTTTATGAGAACTTCAGTGATATCTTCAATATGGCTGATTACCCTAAAAGCCATCCTGATATTGGTGTGTTTTATTAACAGCTGAAGTACAGAGGGCTGAATTAATGTCCGTGCCAAAGGCTAACCTTGCATCGGATCAGAGAAAATGAAATGCAGTTGTACGTTTCTTCTGCGTTTCCTCTGTGCCGAAGCAGTGCAAGTCACAGCAGCCTTGAGAACTCCCCTGCTTTCCAGGGCTGTGCAGGACCCTCCAACAACTCTTGGGTCTGTGAACTGCAGCAGCAGGGAGAATGGCTGTCAATAGACTCCTACTCCCCCAAAGCCTCCCTCTGCTGACAGCGCAACGGTGACCACTTGGAATCCACCCCAGCTAAAAAAATGCCTTTATACTAAAAAGCCTCTGAGATATACTTATGGCAGCTTTACAGCTCATTTACGTAAAGGAATCATGAGCCACAGGTGAATCAGGCTCAAGGAAAATGATTTGCAAAAGGCCACACAGTAAGTAGCAGGGAAGACATGAATCAGGGACTAAGAGCATGCTCTATTGTGCCTGATTCTGCCGGTGCAAAAAACCAATTCCAGTGCACAAAACACACCATTTCCTCCTCTCCAAACCTCAATGAAGAGACAAACAAGAGTAGTTTTCTGTCGTGTATTACAGCTGCCCAGCAAACAGACCTGCACGTCCGACTTCCAGAACTTTATGGAAAATTGTGACTTCCTGTTGCAGACAAAATTATGAAGCATCTTTTTAAGAAAACCTTAGAGCTGCTCTCTTCTCCCTTCCTGGGAGGAAACTTTAATGTAAGGAAAACTTTGAAGAGAGCCTTGGGTTTGTTACAATGGACTAACCTGATTAGGAATCATGCAAACTCTTGTTGCTCTTTAGCTGTATTCCCCCACAGGCTGTGTTACAGCTCTCTAACCAGTCCCACAGCATTGAATGATGTCATGGGATCTGCAGCTCAGCGAGATGAAAGGGATAAAGCGGAACCCGCTGGCACTGGGGAAAGCTTCCAACACACAATCCACAACACAGCTTGGGAACTCAAAAGCTACAGATCCAGCCACTCAACTCTAAGCGTTTCAGAATTGTGTGCATTCTCCCAGCACAAGCAAGGAAAAGGGGGGGAAAAAGCTAGGGATCGATTTTTAACAAAAGAACTAGAGTACTGAAAGGCAGAATTTAAGAGTGCAACTACCTGCTGGAAAAGGCGCTTTTTTTCCTCTCCAAAGCACTGCCTTTGATGTATGGCAACTGATCACTGATCAGATTACAGGCATTTGGTCTCAGTGCTCGTCTGCCTTTGATCTGCATGGTTAATTTTATTTTCCCGGATTTGGAGTTTCGTCTGGGCTTGTGCTGACATACTTTTTTTTTTTTTTTTAAGGAGGTAAAAGCATTTAATACAGAAGCTCTGGCAGTGTGAAATTAAGCTGCAGAAAGCCTGGGCACTGGAAAACTTCATCAGATAACAGGTACTGGATTTTGTATTTTTTGCCGTTTTGTGTTGCAAGGTTTTAAGAAATTCTAAAATTCACATAAACAGTAAGACTACACACTATTGTGTGTAGAAAGTTCAAAAGATTATATTTAATTTGTGCAGCATTTTATTTGCAACTCTTAGGCAGAACTATATTGAGAATAGACTATCTAGAATACATAGACAATTGAAAACTGAAGCAAAATCTTTTTTTTTTTTCAATATTTTGGGGGTATATAAGCTTTTGGTGTGCACTGCTCATTCCTACTGTCTATAGTTTTGTAAAGTTATATTTGAATGCAAGTATTACATGACTTAGGGGAGTACTTATTTTCTAAGAAAAGACCAACCAAATTTCCTACACACTGTGTATACTTTATTTGCTCTCAGTGCGTTTATTAAACTGTGACTTCTTCAAGCAACACTTTTAATCCTAATAGTTCCATACTTGAGATGAAAAAAGTCTCCTGTTCCACAAGTTATTACAACTAAGTTTATAAACATAACATCCTTCTATACAAAAGGGAAATGGTTTTATTTCGAGATTGAAGAGATGTTAGTTCAACTATACCATATGAAAAGAAATCTTGATAATAAAAGTAACATTTTAACTTGATGATAGAAATTTCCTTTAAGGCATCTTAATGAAGATATTAAAGAAATCTTAAGTTTATCTAGAGCAAACACCTGGTTTTGCTGAACTTCATGGAAGTTTTGCTCCTATTTCAGGGAAGCAATTTCCATTCACAGTATTTTTGTTTCCGTTCCTCAAATTCACATGTACTGTGTTTAAGAAAATTTGAGACATCTACTCCAGAAGTTCATTATAAGGGAACAATCATTAGAAGATTTAGGATTATTCACTATACATTTGCAGTTTTAAAGGGCCAGATTTTTGGGTGAGTTTGGGCCAAATCCATGAGTGTTCTGTGCCTGCAGCTGGAGCCAGTCTGTTAAAATAAGACTCAAGCTTCTTCTGTAGGTATTTAAATATAATTTAGATTTTCAGAAGGACTTAGAACCCATAATTGGGGCCAGACTTGCAAAGAAGTTCAACATTCCAGACACTGAGCTCTTTGAAAATCTAGTCTTAATGGTGGATAGTGAGTTCTTCTGAAATACTGACTTTAGATGCATATTCTTAAATCTAAATTTAAGTGTATATGAGTCTTAAGTACATCTGTTTATTAACAAATTGCAACTAAAAGTCAGCATAACCGATAGCTGTTAAGCATTGTTTGAAAACTATTCTCTAAGAAGTTTATCAGTCCATAGGACCCTCAAGATGTTCATATTTCAGTATGCA
This sequence comes from Theristicus caerulescens, assembly GCA_020745775.1. Classification (NCBI taxonomy): domain Eukaryota; kingdom Metazoa; phylum Chordata; class Aves; order Pelecaniformes; family Threskiornithidae; genus Theristicus; species Theristicus caerulescens. Next base: position 111,773,077 of record CM036559.1, on the reverse strand, counting down.
CCATAGTAACATGCAAACCCAAATTTTAACAGTCTCCTTGCATCTGAATAAGATTGTTATCAACACTTTCAGATAAATGTAGTCAGTTTTCATTAGTCAGTCTGCAAACTTTGTTTCTTATAATTAAAAGTATATTTGTATATATAAATTTTAACTTTACTGAATATCAAGAGATAATATGCCAGACACAGATTAACTAGGCCTGACTTGGTATCATTTAGTTTTCTATACCACCAATTAATTCATATTCTGACTTAACAAGTCAATTACATTATAAGGAAAGTAATTTGCACTGCATGAATAATGTGTGTATAGCTGTCAAGGAAGAATATTGTTTAAGCCATAGCCAAAGCAAAATTTAGTATTTTTCCTTAAATGGCAATGATGTACTAAAACATGCTTCTGCAACCCTGAAAAGACGGTTTTATTTATTAATTCTGTACTTCACTGATGAGCTTCTCTACCTTTCCAATCTTCTCTTGCGTGTTGCTAGTTTTCTAACATGTACATTTATTTTCTGAGGAAAATGGTTTCTAAACCATACCTCTGTTTGCTGTAAAGTAGAAAGAGAAGCAAATTAAAAAAATAATATAAGGATTCTTATTCCTCAGAAGTCAAAATAGCTATGTGAGTCTAATACAATTAAACTATCACTATAAGGATCTGACCCATCACACAAGTGGTTAAAGTTGCACACAGAAGTAAAACTGATTAATCAGATAGATTACACTGATGAGTAGGACTTACATATATAAATATTTGCAATATTTAGGCCCTAGAAATGCATTTCAGAAACAAAGATTGTTTTCGTTTTGTAAAAAGTCCCTAGGATTTTAGGTAATCTTTCCACATATTTAAATGCAGGTGGGCGTTAACCCATTTACACTGAAAAATATCTTTGTTTGTCTGTATGTAAGGGAGACTGACATGAAAGCACAGTTGGACATATTTAAGTATGGGGAGGAGAGGATTTTCAGCATTTTTGTTATTTTAAATAGCAGTTTTCTGACAGTTCAGTCTTTCATTGATCTGACTTTTAAAGATTATATAGTAATAATTCTTGGCACTTGCAACTTTGCTTTTACAAAGTGCTGTATAAATATTAATTAATCCTCAGGCTTAAGTCTTCAGAAAGAAAAAGTTCACAATGCTTTTTCAAGCAAATCTGAGTAGGAAACTCACAAGTATGTAATTTATTTATTAAAACAGCTTGAGCAATTTCTGATTATAAATAGAGCCATTTCCAAACAGTGTGTCTTAGATAACATCATAAACATATTTTAAGGTTTGTAATAGTTAAGACTATCAAAAGACATTGCACAGTTATACTGACATCAGTTTCCAACAGCTGTCATAACAAGAGTAGATCTATCTCACAGTTGACTGGGGGAACTGTGTTAGCATTTGAGATATGGAGATAACAACTTCCTATTGCTGTACAATTTCTGCTTCCACATCAGATATGCCACGCAACTTAGTCTTATCAAAGGGGTCAGCTGAAACTACTTTCCAAATATTTCTTTTCTGCTTTCTCTACTGTAGTGAGAATCTCTGTTCTTCCATTTATACGAGTTGCTCTAACAGTTCACTTCTTCCATTTCCTTAGAAGAAACATCATGATTTAAAACAAAAGAAACCCTGCAATTTTCAACATCTTCCGATGATGAATGGAATTAACTCATCCATTTTACACTTAGAGGAAATATTTTACATGCTACAACAGGGACTTAAACATTTAAGTTTCGGTGTTACAGACTGCATGTTGCTCTTAATTGATTGGTATAGTAACCCCCTGTGTGATGAGAAAGTCTTAATGTTTCTTTATATGGCAACCCTCAGTGTTTAGTCAACACTTAAAGAACTCTGGGATGTTTTAATACACTTGTCTAACTATACTAGTTTAAAACGAGTATCTGAAACACATGGTGACTCCACTAAGAAAAACTCACGCGATACATTTCACTGGTGTCTACACAAAACGGATAACATGCCAAACAGTTGTCTGTAAATAGCGAGAGGACGTAGCATGCTCAGTGCTGTGCAACAGCTGCCATTCACAACAGATGCGCCATCGTTGCTCCGTAGCATGCCATTCCTCACTGAAATTCTAGCCTCTTGCAGAGCTCCTCCTGGCAAGGGTCCTGAAGCAAAATTTTTCTTTGCAGGCCCTTTTTAAGATAAAGGAAAACCCCCATAAATTCTGAGTTGGTTCAAGTTTTTTTTAATTGAAAACAACTCATTTTGCAGCAATCATTTATCTCTTTGCAGACAACTTGCTGTACTTCAATAACCGCTACTTGTTTTTATAAAAGTCCACATGGCTGGCAAACTCCAAAACTTTATCTCTGTGAGAAGCTCCCAAAAATTCTGTTTATTTGAAAATACTTCACTGCCAAGTATATCCATTAGTTTATTCTCTTCAGAACCTAACTCAGTTCCCAGCACATCCATACAATTGTCTAGACTGCAGTGGGATCACTGACCTCTTCGTTAGAACTAATGACCTGAAATCCCTGCAGTAGCAGTTCTTTCTCCAAGGTCTCCAAGATGGGTTTCACCAATGTCGGAGCATCACTAACTCCAGCAAAGCTCCTAATTTACATCACAGTAAAGAGCAGTGAAGTACACCCTTTCTAGTGACTGTGAACGATTTATTCTCTGTGAAGGGCTGGATTTCTGAACTCACATTTGGTATTGACACTACACTCATAGCTGGGTAACTTGTTACCTGCAGAGTGGAAAAATATTTCCAATTCAGAGCTAGCAGGAAAAAAAAGCGACTCAAGTACTTTGGAGAGGAGAGAATTTTGCAGTGCGTTGCCAGAGGGCCTCCATCATGGTCTTTGGGTGGGACAGGCGAAAGGGACTTTGTTGAGTTACATGGACTCGTTCTGCACTCACCTTCTGAGCGGTGGCAAAGGGGTTTGCCCTGTCCGCTTAACAACAGCCCAACAATCTGGGGACGGACAGCCATAAACACTTCCAAGCCAGGGCTCCTACTGCAGGAGATCAGCAACACCAAGACTGCAGCCCAGGCTGCCTCCGGAGACAGGGCGGCAGCCGCAGCCTGCAATGAACCACCTAGGTGCGCACAGCACGTCTCCGCCATCCTCCTGGTAGGATAAAAGGGACCCGAGCACCTCGTTTGTGGCTCACCCTGGCTTAGCACCACTAGTACTAGACACACCCCACCGCCGAGCACCAGGTACACATCTCCCGGCAGGGAGGTGACCTAGGCGGGCGGCGGGCAGCCCCTCACAGAAACCGAGGCGGGAGCAGGGGGGCGGCGGCCGCTAACGGCCGCTTCCCGCCGCCGGGCCCGCGCGACGCCCAACCGCCGCCGCCGCCTCGCCCGCGGGACCCCTCCCTCCCGCCCCTGCCTCCCCGGGCGCGCACCGCCTCGCCACGGGGCACGTGGGCCGGAGAGCTCCTGATTGGCTGCCTCCGGTCACCTGAGCCCGGCCCCCGCCGGCGAAGGAGGGAGGGGCGCGGCGCGGCGCGGCGTTGCCGGGGCGACGGGGCGAGCCGGAGCGGGAGGAGGTGAAGGAGGGAGCGGGCGCGGGGCGGGCGCTCCTCGGTGGCGGGCGGCCGGCGCCCCGGCACCCCCTCGGGGCGGCCAGCCGGCCACGGCGTGGCAGGTGGGTGCGTGGGAGATCCGGGCGGGCCCGATCCCCTCGACCTCGGAGCGTGGCTGGTCCTCCCCCTCCCTCAGAGGGTCGCCCCCTTCCGGAGGCTCTGAGGCGAGGGTGCGCGGAGCGGGGCTGCCGCAGGGGGGAAGCAGCGGCGCCCCCGCTTCCCGGGGCTCCGTGCAGCTTCCCTCCGCCACCCCCCAGGGCACCGGCCTGGCTGGGCGCTGACCCGAGAGTGCTGGGCGCCCGCAGCCCCGCCGTGCGCCTGGCACCGGCCCGCTCTGCCGTCCCTTGCGCGTAGGGCCCGCTGCGTGCGGCCGGGAGGTGATGGGAACGGCCCTCCGCGGAACGCGCAGGCTGTGGGGGAGGAGGGGAGGGCTCCGCTGGATCCCTTCCTCTCCGAGATGGCTTCAGCTCTGCCGCTCTCTAACCGGCCCCTCTGCCCCCAGGGGTCCCACAGTGGGTATGAAAGGCACTGCGCAGCAGAAGAGAGTCGCAGCTGATGTTGCTGCGTTTTCCAGATCTCGACAGCCCTAGAGTAACTCCTCCAGGCTCCGGAGTGCGGCGAACAAAAAGCCCTTGAGAGCCGGGCTTTCTTGTTCACAAGCTCTTCTCGTGTCTGCTGCATAAATAAGTTGCTGTTTGCTTCAAACAATTTTGGAGTTGGAGTTGAAGGAACGGGAGCTAGTAACTTTTTCTCTTGGCTGGTAAGACGTTGAAAAGCCACAATTACGGTTCTGTTGAAAAGCCTTTGATTGATTGACTTCCTTTCCTGATGTGTGTCTCCATTAATCTGACCTTGGACTGAAAGCTTTACCTGATATGCGTGAAAAATCTTGATACTTAATACCTATTTACCGCCTTTATACTTACAACTACTTTAAATGAATGCTTTTATCAAAAATTAAAGGGGTACAGTAGCATTTAATATGAGCAAAAGTGGCAAATGAATTCAACCTGTAGATAGGTTTGTTAACTACTGCATAATCTCTTTCAAGCACACCTTCACCATCACATGTAAAGCAAGTTAGGTATGTTAACTGGAAGCTTTTTACCATATAAGCAAAGAGGTTTTTTTAGAAACAGAAGTAAGCTTCTCTGTTAGTTCAGTAATAAGATGTTTAAATTGTCAGTTAAGGAGGCAATAAATTACTTTTTCTCAGTTTCCACAACTTGCAATTGCAATACTAATAAAAGAGAATGCTGAGAATGAAAGTAACTCATGTCTGTGCTTTTTGAGACATTGCATGCTATCCAAAACTGCTAAAGGGTGGCTGGATAAATGTGACACATTGGCATTGCACCATTGCAATAGTTACTGTATTAACCAGCCCAATGCTTTATAATTTATGATTCTTAAAAATTACTTTGAAAAGTAACTACTAGTATACTTTGGTGTAAATTAAATATGAATATAATATTGACATTCTCTTTTCATTGTATTACTTATTCACATATCTAAGTACAAATATGTACAAATGCAGCTCTACGCTGAGGTTTCATCTAGCAAACTAGTGTCTCCTAGAAGTTGAGGTGAGTGAGATGTATTAAACGGAAGGAGCAACATTTTCACCACAGTTTTGATGGCAAAGCACAGAATTTGTATAAGTAGTCTCATCAGCTTCAATGGCATTAGGAGTTCATGTGTGAATCACAGGTTCTGATCCTCTAAAAAGCTTTGTTTAAGTGTAGGAAAAATGTGACCACATTGTGCCTTTGTTACAATATTTTACTATAATTTCTAATTAATGATAGTCTGGATATGTTGAAGAACATGGATGATAAAGTATTTTACATAGTTTTACCAGCATGGATTTGGAACATCATTTGTAAATAGCAAAACCGGGGATAAATTATGTAATCCATTCTCAGGTTGTGCTGATTATACCCTTTTTGAGACACTGGGATATAATGCATTCTGTAAATGCTGTATATGATAGTGAAGATACTGTAGAGATGCTTCTTTGGGGTGTTGAATTACTAATCACCATTATTCCTGTAAAGTCAGGTACTTCAGCTGGCATAACTCAAAGCATATGGTACTCAGAAAGAGCACAAATATTTCTTGGCTATGTGTAAACTTCCTTTCTCTCCTCCCTCAGCCCCTAAAATAGATATAAATGTTCTCTATCACCAGCCATGTTCCACCTTTAATCTGCTATCTCTGACTGTACAAAACTAGAAATAAATTTATAGCTGCCTAATTTTGTACAATTTCATGTATGGCAGCTTCTGAAAAATACGGATTTATTCAACATGGTATTTTTAATGTGATGAGTGCTACCTAGCTGACAGTATTTCCCGCCCCCCCCCCCCCCCCCGCATTGTGCTTCTCAGAGCAGTTGGAGCAAATGTGGTCAGACAAGACATCATTTACTTCATGAAGGGGAAGAGTACCAGGGTTGTGGGTAGAGTGTAAAGGGAAGGTGTTCTAGAAGTATGAGACAGAATAACAATATGTAGCTCTGTAGTGGAAGTTCTTGTCCCTAACTTGTTCCCTTTGTCTTTATCATTGCAGCAGCATAAGTACTTTCCCTTCTCTTGTTTCTTGCCCGTGGGGCACTGACTCTGCTAAAGCCATCTGCCACTCCTTTTCATTTTATTGCATGCAGTTGACAGCTGCAGGTGGGAAACAGGGTGGTTAGAAGGGAGCTGAGATCCTACTCCTTGGATTCCAGAGACCTCTGTTGGCAAGATAAGATGATTATATTTTCATCCCTCTTTCTTATCCAGAACTTCTGAGAGTACTCTTTGCCAGTGTTACAGAGAGCATGAAAAGTGGTCATCAAGGATGAACGTCAAATCAAATATGGGAAGCTTACAAGATGTAGGAGTGTTAAGTGAATTTGAAGTTGGGACCCTTCACCCCTTCTCAAGTTTCCCTTAGAAGATGGATGGTGTTGACTTCAAAGTTTCGATGCTTACATGTATGAGAAACCTGCTAGTAGGCCATAATTTAGTCATGCCGCCTCGAGTCTTGAGGTGATGTGTCATGGTGAAACTTTATTTTTTTGGAGGGAAGGAAGAAATATTTTTCTGACAGATTGACTTTGAAATAGAATGATGACTACTGCTCAGGCAAGCAAGTAAATGTAGGAGTAAATTTTGGAGGACAGTGGATTCTAGGACCCTGGAAGACTGGAAGTTCTTACTTCCACAATACATTTATTACATGTTCCTAATTGATTGTTTGATATTGCCCTCTTTATACATATGGATAGTAGGCCCCACACAACCTTAAAACTATGCAACCGCATTTTGTAATGGAAGTTCTATATCTTGAGTTCAGTACATTACCAATGATGATTGCTTTTCCCTGAGTATTTTGGGCAAGTGTATTACTGTTAACCTAAAAAGATGCATTTGGAATGATTTACTGACCTCAGAAAAACTGTGTCCACAGTTTTCTTTCATTTAATAAAATTGAGGATAACTGAACTCAGCATTGTAAATATCAGTATCCAAATAAGAACAAATAATCTTTAAATGTATTGAACTTCTATTTGGTCGCACATATTTTGGAGGCAAAGACTACTTCTAGTTACTTCTTACTTGAATGCATATGAGGTGAATGGCTTGTGTCCAACAGACATCAGTGTAATGCCATTTGATATCAAGAGAGAACAAATTTGCCCGATGGCAACCTATTATTAAGTGCTGCAGTGTCTGCTTTTTAAACAGGGCTTTTAACCAAACTGGAGACAGAAACAGGAAACAAGCAGCTGGCACAGTTATGTCTCCTTCAGGACTTGCTTTCAATACAAGGAGTTATTAAGGTGCCTTAACCATTTGCATTATTTTGATCAAAATGTTGTCATGAAAAGAAACTTTTTTTTTTTGGTACTTTTAACAATGGTTTTATATTGTACACCAGTTAATTTATTTCTTATATGTTATAGCCAGTATATAGTCTTTTGGGTTTTTTTTGGTAGGAACTGGGACAATAAGCACAATGATTGCATGATACAGTACCACAGGCATTCGTCCGTGTCTACTGAAATGATTTGAACATGTTTTGGTGCTACTAAACCTCCTGAAATGCACTGAAGTTTGCCCATAGACCTGCAAGCTTATTTTGGAAGATTTGATGATTATAAAAGACAAATTATCTAGAAGATATCTCATATTGTATCATAGACCTAAAGCTGCGAGATTGCATCATACACATAATGATCAGTCAACAAATTTGAAGCTCAGTAAAATGTGTAGATGAGTTGGAGAAGTCCGCAATAGTTTGATACCAGTTCTAAAACACTTGATTTTGGAAATTTACTCTAGGTTTTGGAACTTGTGATGTTTGAAGGTGTTGGATTTGGCAAGAGTGTTATGAAGGCAGTAGATTTTCTTTTAAATAGAAAGTATTTCACAGGTGCAATAAAATTGCCACACCTAAGTCAACAAAATTTGTTTTAGTACAGCATGCTTCTCTGTGTGCTTTCTATGTTCTAATGATCTTTGAGGTACATGCTATAAGAAGATCATCTTATAACAGATATGGTAACTCCAAAACTGAAATACGAGCTGTGAGCATGACCAGCAACATTTTTAATACTGCCTTTTATTCTGTACTACCTTCTATTAAGAACTGGCATTTGTTTTTTAATCCAATTGTGACTCCAGAATATTACAAACATAAAATACATCATTAGCTTTGTTTCAGTATTGATTTTAATAAATTGTTTATGTGCTAACTTTTTTACAATATTAAATCTTCAGGTTATTACCTATTGGAAAAAATGTACAGGATGAATGTGGCTTCATTACATAAAGCTGCTACAGTTTTATTGCAATAATATGGCAAGTACTGAATCTGCTGGCCAGTTAATCAAGCTGTTCTTAATTTTCTTTATTTTTCTATACTTCAGGTGACCTGCTCAGAAAAAATACAGACTGTTTAGATTATGCCACAGCTCCATATTTTAGATCATTAGACTTAGTAGAGCTCACTAATATTGTTTGTAATGATAATTCTACATGAAACTCGACATAAAAATATGCAATTATTGCGATATTCAATTTCTTTTTTGATATGTCACACATCTATTTTCAGAAGCAAAAGTAAATCTTAAAACATACTTTTAACTTTATAAAGAATCCTATTTTTTAATTTTGGTAGTATTATGTAGATGGTCATAATTACATTAGAACTGTGCTATGTTTTATTTCTTTAACAATAATATTATTAAGGAATATAATGACTATAAATTCATATGATTTGGAATAATCACTTGACATTCAGTTCTAAGCAACTCAGTTACATTTACAGCTCTGTTTTACTGGCACACTTATGTAAAGTTATGCCTCCTATAGCAACTAAGAAAGCTTATCTAGTATTTAATTTTTTCCACTGAATACTATTATATGAAATCAAGAAGTCAATGGGGATTTTTCTCCCAAATCCCTTTTGTTTCAGGATGATTCTTTGAATTAATATTTAATCAGTTTAGATGATTTAGCTTTTGGACTTTTAGCTTTATTGTCTTGTCTTTTCTGAATCAAGTGAAGTCAAGTTTGTTTTGCAGGACTGCTTTTCTGTAATATTGTGTAGAGATATTTATTGTGTTCCTATTCTTAGGGGTTTTTTTTTAATCTTTTCATAACATTACCACTCTTGAATTTCTGTAGCATTCCAAACTGTATAAAAATTGAACAGCAGCAAGCTTAAGTCTTGATGCTTTTTTCAAGGTTACTGAGGTGCAAAGTCTCACAATTTGTCTTTTGTTCTTACGTAGCAGATCTTCAGTTACTATTCCACCAGAAGATACATTGTATGATGTGTGGTTTTTATGCATCTTGTTTCTTTCCAAACATAGATGAGAAACATTTCTTGAAACTTCTGAGCTGCCTTAACAGTATTTTTACTGTCTCTGTCCACTGTTTGGTCTTTGCTTTACTAGAAATTATTTTGTTCTTATATACTTTTGTTCTTATATACCTAATTTTTTTGCAGTGTTAGCACTGTCAGCTTCTCATGCCAACCTTGTACACTTAGTAACTTTTAAAATTTGTTGACTCTCCTTTTCCATTTTTCCATTTATTCTACAGTGCTTTTTACATCAAATTGTTGTATTTGGGTCATTCAAAATTCTTTCTGAGATTTCCCATTTCATGTTTCTCTGCTTATTTTTTTTCCTTAGACTTAAAAAAAGCAATCCATGTCGAATACTATATCTGTGTGTATTTGTATTACTTGGTGGTATGTGTTCTTTTTTACCCATGTTGACATGCATATAATCTGATAATTGTCATTGGCCCATAGACCATTACCATCACCAAGTGATAAATAACCATAGAAATGTAATCTTGGCTTTCCTGTAGAGTGCTGCCTGACACACCTCTTTGCCTGTTCTGTTCTTCCTAGCAGACTTTAGCTCTTTTCACACTTCAAAATACAATTGATCTGAAAAGATATCAATAGTGCCAATGAAGTATACTTTCTTCTTATTGATTAGAATTCATTAATTACGACATTCATGCAGTAAAACGTGAATTTGTGTGTTACAGTTTATGCTCATTCTGGTTGTATATTTTTTGAAGTGTATTATGCTTGTTATAGTTCCATATTGTAAAGCTTTTTGCAACTGTTCTTAATCTTTTTCTATACTACTTTCCTTATGTTTTGGGTTCCATCCTTTCATTTATCAGTTTTTGTCATTTATCAATGATAAAAATTACTTATTTTGTCTTTTAAAACAGCGTAATTAAACTTCAGTCCTTAAGCTCTGAAGTAGGCCAGAAATGTTTTAAACATTACTTTTCACATCTAGCTGAAAGCAATGCCCTTATATTACTGTCATATAAGGCACGCAAATTAGGATCAAATTCAAATAGCATGTTACATAAGCTGGATTTATTTATTCTTTTCTTGTTATTGTTGCTATATAGTTTGAATTTCTGAACTAAAAGTTATACTTCCATTTGCAGTTAACTGACAAAACCAAAAAGTAAGAAAGCGGAAATTTACACAAAGGCTCAAATAAACAAAAGGAAATTAAGCGGAGAAAAAATGTTCTGTTGGCCAAGCACAATATTCTTAATGATTGTGGGGATGCAGTTTGTTGATTTAATAATCCAAAAAAACTAGTCCCAAACTAGAGTTTCCTTTCCATGACGGTTTCAAATAGTTCCCCCTTTTTTTTTTTAATCATTTGTTTGTTACAACTTCTTAAAAAATAATTAAGCAAGGCTTTATGGACTCTTTTTCTGAGATTATGATAAAAATTGTCTGAGGTAGGATGTGATTTGGTTATGCTGTTGAAAATATATTCTATAATAGTCTTTGCCTACCAGATCACAAACAATCATGTTAACACATCTCAAGAAGCTAATATCCCTCAGGTGAGTGGTAGAAACAGATCCTGTGTACGCCTCCAGTTCATTGCAGAATGAAGTAGAAGAGATTATTTTAGCCACTAGGCAAACCCATTCTGCTCCACATTGCAAAATAGAAGGATCATTCTCGTGATCAGCTATGTCTTGGCTGATATGTGCCATAATTGAAGAAATTTATTTTTGTCTGTTGATCTTGTACTTAGTTAGGCATCTAACAAGCAAGAAAGTTATGTTAGGGATGTTAGAAGATGCTAGATTTACAAATGTTGATGTTCTCTAATCTAGACTGATAAGTCTCTTCTTTTGAGAATTAAGACTGTAGAAACTTTGTGTATATTGCCTTGTCTTCTAAAAAAGAACATTATTTTTAAAGGCATATGTTTGTTTTTTAGCTTCCAGGAATCCATCTGAAATATTTTAATGGCATTAAAAGATAAACATTTTGACATGCTGAATGACATGAAGTACTATGGACATACGACTTCTGCAATTTAAACAACATTGTGAAATATAATGCTTTTTTTCTTTTTTTTCTTTTTATTTTTTTTTCCAGGGAGAAAGGTTTAATTGTAAGAAATGGATGCAAAAGGATTACAAGGAGAAGATAAACTGAAGATGCTTGTAATTTTACTAGCTTATTTGGTAAATTAATATTTATTTTTTTTCCCCCAGGATGAATGTTAAAAAAATTATATTTGGCACAGGAATGGTGTCTTTTGTTTTACACATTACTGCTAATATTAGAAGGCTTAAACACGTACATGCAGACAATTACATGTGTATTTTATCAATTTAGAAGTGAGCTTGGTCAACTGATTTGTAAATTTCTTGCTACTCCTCACATGCAATTAAAAAAATTTACCTTGTAAGCCTCTTCACAGAAGAAGGACTGGACTAGGACGGAAAATATAGGTGAATATAGTGCTGTAAAGGTGATACTGCTTCACTTCAGAGAGATGGCAGGAATTCTAAGCAATTTGCAGTAGCCATCTCTTAGTACAGTATGCTATATATATAGTTTAGGAGTTTGGAGTATTCAGTTTATCCACAGAACATAGCATAGCACACAATTACATTGCCTACTAAGCATATTTCAACTCTGGCTTGCAGAGACAAGCTCTAGAACTAAGGGTCATTAACACTTCATAGCTATCAGAAAGGCTTTGGTCTTTCTGAAAAGACTAATACACAAAATAAGAATTTAATAGCAATTCTGGAGAGCACTTTCTGTGATGGAAACCTATATCTAGACATTTCATTTAAAATTCTGTTGAGGGAGCTCACAGGGTTTGCTAATGTTCCTGGGTAAGATTCCAGTGATTATACTGAGACTTTGCATGGCTGATATTACTGGTTATGGTATTTCTCATAACCTCAGTTTCTGGTTTGGTCAGATAATGTACTTAAATGCCTTTGGAGGCAGGAATTGGATTCTCTCTCATTTGGCCCATTAAATATAAAGTGATAGTGAAATTTAAAATAAATAGTATTCATACAGATTTGGGGGTTTTTTAAGTTTCAAAAAGGTTTGAGTGACCTTTTAAAATCCCTAAATATTTTTGTTTAAAGGAATAGATTTTTAGCTTATTTATTGAATTGTAATAGCATCATTAAAAAAATAAAAAATCACAAATAAATGAAATATGGTAATATAATGTGATGTGACATAGCTTACTGTCATGAAAATTGTAGCTTTAGTAAATGGTCACGTGCATTTTTCATAATGTTGAGTAAGGTGAGGAACTTAAACTCATGTTCAAACAATTAAGTGTTTTAGCATTCCACAAGTGCCAAATATCAAGCAGGTCTTCTAAAAATTGTAAAATTATTGCAAGTCACTGAGTACTGAGAACCTTTAAAATTCAGGCCACTTATCCATATTTGGAGTTAGACGATTAATTTTCATTGCCATATTTAAAGTTTTTGATAATGCAGAAAGTTATTTTTAAGATAGAAACATGAATTTATTTCTCAGATTTAGAGTTAATATAAATTACATGTTAATCAGAGGTTAATTATATCGTAGTGAGTTTACTTTTTTTTTTTTTTTTTTGGTAAGCTAAGTAGGGTAATTTGTGAGACTGGAGATTGCAGAGAGCAAGAATTTAGGGACCACACTGGAAACTGTATCCTCTGCAAACAGTGTGGACCTGGAATGGAACTCTCAAAGGTAAGCAAATGATGCTTTCTTGAATTTACTTTGTTTCCAATAAGTGCATTTACGTATGTAGTTAAAATAATAGATATCTGTACTTATGTGGAAGTATTTTTTTTATGATTTTGGCATTTGAGCCTTTTACAGTTTTTCAAGTACCATGTTTTCTGGTTCTCTTTATATACAATGCTCAGTTCAGAAAATGATGATACCATTAATAAAGTAGGCAGTACCATTAGAGGATCTGGGTATGGGCTCTCAAAATGATTTTTTTAAAGATGAGTTAGTGCTACAAAGAGGGGAAAAAACTACAGGGAATTAAGACTGAATAACCTCATTGTGTAGAGGAGAGTACAAAAAATGGATTTCAAACTAGTAAGTGGTACAGACCATTGAAATGGGGGGGGGGGGTGCTTGATTTTTTACAGTGCTGACTTTCAGAATCACTTCTGGATTTTATGTGAAGTTGCCACTATAGACAGTGTTTAAATATTTTCTGCACAACAACTTGTCTTAACAGAATGGTTTATAATAAAAATAAGGGCATAAGCACATAAATACAGAAGAGGATTCAAGTGAGAACTGCGGTATTTCCTTAGAATAGCTGGGAGATAGGTGATTGTTCTGTTTTCACTAGCTCAGTGGTTGGAGCGTGTTGTATTCGGAAGCTAGATTCAAGTGAGGCTCAATTTCTTTGTTTTACAACTTATTAAAAATGCTATAAACCTAATCGATATCTTTATGCCATGTAAAGTAATTGAGAAGGGGGAGGCCAGAAAATTACATGGTAATATGTAGAAAGCACATAAGAAGTCCTTGTTAATATTATGGAGAAGGAAAGGTTGTTACCATGAGTCTTACATAAATGTTTTTTTCTTTTAGAACAATTACATCTCTTCCAAAAGAAAATCCCCATAAAAGTTTTGGAATTAGCAGGTTTTTTAGGAATGCAGAAATGAAATCAACAGAGATGAATGGTGACTGAGGTTATGGTCTGGGATTCAGTAGTACTAGAAAGTTAACTTGTCAAAATTTCCAGCAAAATTCCAAGTCTGAATGCAAGTCATGAGGGGGATCTTAGTTGCTCTCAGCACAGAGAAAGTAGGTGCTGTGTATAAGCAAAGATTGAGAACAATGAAGGAAGATATAGCTGAAACGGGAGGGAGGGATATGGTGGGATTCACCAACTCAATCACTGGAGGTGAGGGAGATAACAGAACGACTTACGCGTCGTGGGGAGACTGGATGTTTGGGGGGAGTGGGTGTGTCATGCTAGAGGTGTGAAGATGGTCAGGCAAAAAAGAGTGCAAGCTGGTATCATGAAGGGTGAGCAGACTTGTCAGTCTCATGCATAAACATAAGACCTTCTTCAGTGTCCAGCTAGCATACCTACATCTTGCCCATTGTTATAGTGTAAAACTGTGGCTCAGACATAACTCTGCAGTCTGATCAATACTTGATAGGTGGGGCCATGAAGCAAGAGAGAAGTAGCTGCCCTGCCCAGTGCCTTTGCATATAGAAGGGCAAACTCTGTTTTGTACTCTTACTGATCGTGTAAAATGGGTGATAAAGGTAGAATTTAGGGTGTTATTTAGGAGGAGTGAAATTTAATTTTCAGGGTTCCTTTTTTAGGCAAGTATGTTATATAGATCCAAGGGGGAATTTGAAATGTTATTTTTGAAGATTTTTTAACGTGAAACATTACTAAGTCTGGTGTGTATGTGTATTTAAACAACAGGGAAAAAGAAGCTTTCAGTTTGTGGCTTTGTATTTCTTACTATATTCAGCTCTGAAAAAAAGCACAAGTTAAGTATTGTGGTTTGTGGGTGGTTTGAAGAGATTTACTGAAATTGAGTGACACATTTTTCCCTATCTCTCCACCCGCTGTAGCTAGTGTTCAGTGTGTTAACAGAAATATTTCACACTTTAGTGAGGATTGCTTTCTATGTTAGGCAGTATTAGCTAAGGTTTAGACATACAAACAATGCTGTGGAAGATTACTAGATTTGAAGATGACTAACGGTATGGATGTGGTTTTGTTTGGATGTTTTGGTTTTTTTTAGACTGGCCTTAAATTTGAGGACTGAAATGTTCCGGCGGATGTTGTAATTTATAAAGGCACTTGTAAATATGGCCCTTTATAACAGTGGTCCTACTAAAGCAGTATTATATGCATTAATGTAGCATACTTATCTAGCTGGCAAATAAAAAACAAAAGTGTAAAAACTAATGCCCTCTGTAGTCACACTTTCAATTTAATAAAGAAATGCTAAACTAAAATAGGAAGGTTATAGTTTGCAATAGTACACTATTCAAGTTATGTTTTTACTTTAATTATTTTTGTTTACAATCTGATAGTCCTGATTCTTAAGACTATTTTTTTCTGAAAATATGAATGCTTAATTAAATTTCAATGTGCGAGCAATTACTTCTCCAACACATGTATAGGCTTTCAAATACTATGTTTTGCTACTACACTAGAACTGAAATAACTAACCAGATTTTGCTCAAACCTTGGGAGTCAGTCCTGAAGGGCAAAGGAGTCCAGGAAGGCTGGACGTTCTTCAGGAAGGAAATCTTAAAGGCACAGGAGCAGGCTGTCCCCATGTGCTGAAAGAGGAGCCGGCGGGGGAGAAGAACGGCCTGGCTGAACAGAGAGCTTTGGCTGGAACTCAGGAAAAAAAGGAGAGTTTATGACCTTTGGAAGAAGGAGTAGGCAACTCAGGACTACAAGGATGTTGTGAGGTTATGCAAGGAGAAAATTAGAAGGGCCAGCTGGAACTTAAACTGTCTACTTCTGTAAAAGACAACAAAAAATGTTTCTACAAATACGTTGGTGACAAAAGGAGAGCTAAGGAGAATCTCCATCCTTTATTGGATGCAGGGAGAAACATAGTGACAGAGGACAAGGAAGAGGCTGAGGTACTTAATGCCTTCCTTGCCTCAGTCTTCAATAGTCAGACCAGTTGTTCTCTGGGTACCCAGTCCCCTGAGCTGGAAAACAGGGGCAGGGATCAGAATGAAGCCCCCGTAATCCAAGGGGAAACGGTTAGTGACCTGCTACACCACATAGACACACACAAGTCTCTGGGGCCATATGGGATCCACCCAGGGGTACTGAGGGAGCTGGCAGAGGTGCTCACCAAGCCACTTTCCATCATTTATCAGCAGTCCTGGCTAACCAGAGAGGTTCCAGTGGACTGGAAGTTAGCAAATGTGATGCCCATCTACAAGAAGGGCCGGAAGGAGGATCTGGGGAACTACAGGCCTGTCACTCTGACCTTGGTGCTGGGGAAGGTTATGGAGCAGATCATCCTGAGTGCCATTAGGCAGCATGTACAGGACAATTGGGGGATCAGGCCCAGTCAGCATGGGTTTATGAAAGGCAGGTCCTGCTTGACTAACCTGATCTCCTTCTGTGACAAGGTGACCCGCTTAGTGGATGAGGGAAAGGCTGCGGATGTTGTCTACCTGGACTTTAGTAAGGCCATTGACAAGGTTTCCCACAGCATTCTCCTGCAGAAACTGATGACTCATGGCTTACTCCTTGCTGGGTAAAAAAAACTGGCTGCATGGCTGGGCCCAAAGAGTTGTGGTGAACGGAGCTAAATCCAGTTGGTGGCCACTCACAAGTGGTGTTCCTCAGGGCTCGGTATTGGGGCCAGTCCTGTTTAATATCTTTATCGACGATCTGGATCAGGGTATCGAGTGTCCCCTCAGTAAGTTTGCAGATGACACTAAGTTTGGTGGGAGTGTTGGTCTGCTGGAGGGTAGGAAGGCTCTGCACAGGGATCTGGAGAGGCTGGATCGATGGGCTGAGGCCAACTGTATGAGGTTCAACAAGGCTCAGTGCTGGGTCCTGCACTTGGGTCACAACAACCCCAGGCAACACTGCAGGCTTGGGGAGGAGTGGCTGGAGAGCTGCCTGGCAGAAAAGGACCTGGGGGTGATGGTCGACAGCTGGCTGAACATGAGCCAGCAGTGTGCCCAGGTGGCCAAGAAGGCCAACAGCATCCTGGCTTGTATCAGAAACAGTGTGGCCAGCAGGACCAGGGAAATGATCATCACCCTGTACTTGGCACCGGTGAGGCTGCACCTTGAATCCTGTGTTCAGTTTTGGGCCCCTCACTTCATGAAGGACACTGAGGTGCTGGAGCATGTCCAGAGAAGGGCAACGAAGCTGGTGAAGGGTCTGGAGCACAAGTCTTATGAGGAGCAGCTGAGGGAGCTGGGGTTGTTTAGCCTGGAGAAAAGGAGGCTGAGGGGAGACCTTATTGCTCTCTACAACTGCCTGAAAGGAGGTTGTAGCAAGGTGGGGGTCGGTCTCTTCTCCCCAGTAACAAGTGACAGGACGAGAGGAAATGGCCTCAAGTTTCACCAGGGGAGGTTTAGATTGGATATTAGGGAAAAATTCTTCACCAAAAGGGTTGTCAGGCACTGGACCAGGCTGCCCAGGGAAGTGGTTGAGTCCCCCCCATCCCTGGAGGTATTTAAAAGATGGTTAGATGTGGTGCTTGAGGACATGGTTTAGTGGTGGACTTGGCAGTCTAGGTTAGTGGTTGGACTTGATGATCTTAAGGGTCTTTTTCAACCTAGATGATTCTATGATTCTAAATGTGAGTGGAAGCATGATTTCCTTTATAAATAGAGGTACAATTTTCTGTGAATCATAGCGAAGGATGTGATGCTGTGGCTGTTACTGAAATGCAGCTGAAAGTAGTCTTGCTGAACTACAGCTTGAAGCAACAAAGTATGTTAAGTGAAAGGTCAGAACGCAAAGGGAAAAGGGATTTAATGATATACTTGGAGTAATTTGCAACACAGGGTGAGTTTTGTTTGCTTGGTTTTTTTACATGTGAGAAAGCAATGATGTAATTATGCTGCAGTTTAATAACAGTTTCTTAATAAGAAGTAATGTGTCTGTTTTCCTATCAAATATTTAGTGTCATGGATAAAACTAGGTATATTGCTGGATGTGTGAGCATGACTGTATGTTGAAGTATATAGTAAAATACAATGTTATCAGTGGGTTGTTTTTTTTGTTTGGTTCCCCCCTAAAATGTTTTAAGCAATTGACTGACAGGTTTCTTTTTTCTATTAGTAACAAAAAAAACTCAGCCTATATTGTTGAATACAAAAGGCCAGCTTTTGGGTCATGCAGCAGTGGACCTTGTGAACGGCTGATGTAAACATATGTCCCTATATCCTTCCCTCGAAACTCAGTTCAGGTAGAACTTCTACTGCTGAGTAAGCTGAAGCAGACAGGTCCACTGTCAAGGACTGTAGAGCTCTCGCTTCACTTTTATTTATGAGAAACTGCTTCATCTTAGTTACAATCTAAATCTGTAGATTTCTTTCTTGTTATTACTGACTATAGAAAAATAGGAACTGTTTTCCTTTCAAAAACCAAGTAGAGTTAGTAGGCTAAATGCTATGAAAGGAAAACTGGAGTTCTCAAGATAAAAATTAAGATATATACCGTGGTACAGGTGGGTACTCTGACTTAAATACATTGCCACTGAATTGATAAACAACCAGTTTAGAGCACAAGTACACTTGTGCATGTACTTTCTTACTTTTGCCTGTGTTAAACTGAGTACATGTTGTTACAGAAATCAAAACTAATAAGTTGTTACCTAATTGTGATATGTTTGGTGGTTTGTTTGGTTTTGTTGGTGGTTTTTTTTTTTTTTTTTTTAAACTTCAATGGGATTTTTATTGTGGATTTATAAAACCCAGTTAAGTCAACAGTCATTAGTTGTCCCTACACTTAAGGGAAGACACAGTGACACCTGAAGATCAGACTTAAGAATCTTAACACAGGCTGCACAGGTGACTTAAGGTATGGTTAAAGCCTAATCAAATCAGGTCCTGTGTGACAGTCCAGTCTGTTCCCATGTCACCAATTGCATTCAGATATACCAGATATAACATCCACAGTATGGATAAATGTGCAGGGCAAAATACCACCTGTACAGAGTAGGTGTGTGTATATACATCTATGTATATATATGTGTATATATATATCTATGTGTACACACACACACACATATATGTGTACACACACGCATATATGTGTGTGTGTGTTTATACTTATTTTTAGAACTATTAACTTGAGTGATTTATAAGACCTGTGTTGCTATACTATTTTTACATGAAACACTAGCACAGAAATCAACTCACCTATGGCAATGCAGGAAGTTTTTGGTGGAACAGAGTAGACACAGGCCACAGAGTGGAACAAGAGTGTGGAGGCTCTCTCTTCACAAAGCACCACATGGACAAGAGAAGGGGCAACGGGTACAAGTTGTACGAGGACAGAGGTTTTATCTCTATGTAAGAAAGAAATTTTTTACAGTGCGAACAGTCGTTCAATGGAACAACCTCCCCAGCAATGTGGTAGAGTCCCCATCGCTGGAGGTTTTTAGGATGCAATTTGACAGGGTGCTAGATCATCTCATCTCGGTTCCCTGTCCCATGAAAGATTGGACCAGATGTTCTTTCAAGGTTCCTTCCAACCTGGGCTGTTCTATGTTTCTATGATGAGTGTTTAATTTTAGTTGCAAACTAGTGCTCAATCTACAGGATTGACCTTCCTGTCTGCACAGATAAGCAACTTCAGACACCCTTTATAGCATGGAACAAAACAAACAAACAAACAAACAAAAAAAAAAACCAAAAAACCCAGCAAAAAACCCTAGCCTTATTTCATGGAACTAGTTCCGAATCTAGACTATTCTTCTCAGCTTTTGCTTTTGCAGCTTAGTGGGGCTCTCTCTTTCAAGAATATTTTTAATGTAATGCTCTCTTCCTTAAAAAAAGAAAAGATAGTACACCCTCAACTTTTCCTTTCTGATTCCCTATCAACTGTTCTAACAGCAGCACTGCAGATGTTGCATTAACTTAGAACTAAAATCCATTGATCACTTATGTTGATTGTATTTTTTATAAAGTACTTTTAACATATTGCCATCATAAGAAAGCCAGCTTTGTTATTGTATCAACAATTTAGCATTGATCGGTAAGGGAGTGAAAGCTTCTTCTCCTGTTTGTTTGCTTCTATTTGTTTATTTTAAAAAAAAAAAATTGTGTAGCCTTTTCTCATAAACATGTGTCCTTGGTAATGTTTGTGAAGCCTTTGAACCACTGAAATAGCTTGCTTTTGAGGGTGTGGGATTTTCGTTTGGGGTTGTTTTTTGTCTGTTTTTGGTTTTTTGTTTTTTTTGTTTTTTTTTTAAGTAGTGCTTTCTTCTAGAGTGGACAACTAAGGTGATTGTATCGATTCAGAAGGAAGTGTTTGCTTCATGTGACTGAGCATTATTTCATTTCTCGTTCATTTAGTAGGAAACAAAGCATCATGTAGTTAAGCAAGTGGTTTAATATCTTTCATTCTTTAAGTGGCTTCAAGTTGCCAGTGTCTGAATAGTCATTGGTGTGGCTTGATAGTAAGAGCCTTTGTGTCTTATCTTACCAGTAATGTGTTTCTGTATAAATCAAACCTTATATATGATTCGAATTTATATACATCACAATTAATGCAGAAAAAATAGACGGGGATAGTTTGGGTTTCAGCCTTTTCCTAAAAATGTTCCAATACAGAAATTAGAGTCCTTCCAGTCCTTTCACCATAATTTGCTTTAAAAAAAAAAAAACCAACTCTATAGCTTCCATGTATTTGTTTAATTTATATATGAAAAAGTAATCCATATCTCAGCCTCATCAAGCTTATATTGCAACTCAGAACTTTAGCTGCAGTTCTACATTGTTTTGTCTACAGATCACATCTGAGGCTGTAGTTCAGAAACACTGAAATGACAGTTTTGGCAATAGTAAGTTCTTTCCACAGTGTCCTACCCGTGCAGGTATGCTGACACAGTAGATTTTTAGGGTGTACTATGGAACATATCACTGAACTGATGACTTTTAGCCTGGATCAATCCTATGGTCAGATTTACAGCTCAGCCTCATCATCAGTTGTATCAGTACAGTTGAGGACTACGTAGGACAAGGAAGAAAAAGCAGAGATGAAAGGGAGAGAGTGCCTTAAGGCAGCATTGCTACCAAATATGTGATGATAAATACTGTCAGCAAAAGACTGCTGCCGTACAGAGAGCCTATGGGACAGAGGCAGCTTGATGGTTGCTAAGGCAGGGCTATGTATCATGGGTTGCTTCCTTGCGCCAGGTGTATGGTGAAGGAAAAGGGGACCTGCATCTTGGCTCAGAAAAAGAAATTGTGAATTAAACAGGAAGGTACTGTTTGAAGATATTCCTGAATGTAACAGAACATGAAAGGTGGTGTGCTATGTCTGACATGTCCCAGTGAAGTTACTGAGAGCGGCTGCTATCATGTCCAGCAGTGACTTTTCAAAGCAAGAGAGCTGCTTGTGAGGAACCAGGCTGCCCTATCTCAGCTCAGGAGAGGCTAACACGTGTTTGTGGGGCAGTGTCCTGGAAGCTGGAGCAGCTGCATGTAGGCATGTCAAATCTTACTGACTGAGGATGAAACTTTTCTGACACTAACTTTGCACTTTACCACAGCAGCTAAATCTGACGTGTGTGCAGCACACTGTTGCAGCTTGTCCTGCTCAGAGATTTCTGCTGATAGATACAGCTTATTATTGGATTCTAGATGAGGCTGATCCACAGCCTAAGGTACTTTTGGAAGCTAAAACTATGTGCTATTTAACAAGGCCATATACTCAAGGGTATTACTAAAAACTTCATTTCCCAGCACCAGTGTAGTGCTGCAACTTGTTATATGACCTGACATCAATTAGAAGTGGCTTAATGACTGGAAGGCTTTTTCTTGAGAATACCCAAATATTCTTGTAATCATCGTGGCCTAAGTGGAACTCCTCTCTGCTGTACTGTCTAGGGACTTACATAGATTGTGGATAATCAGCGGAACTAGAAACAAATTCTAAAAGGTACTTGCAGATTACAATCTTAATGTCTGAAAGCTTTTTTTTTAAATGAAATTTGAGGTTATTTTAATTGAAAGAATGTTTAAAATCTAATTAACTGTTCACTTGCTTTCTGTGTTGCATTCAACTTTTAGGGAAAAACCATACCATTTAACTCCATTACCCTTTATAGTCTGCTATAGCTCTGGTCATTCTGTCTGAGTCAGTGTTTGGGTAGTATATACTGAAAGAAAATGTTAACACTGCCCAGGTAGTACTTTAAGAGGTGTCTGTATTATTGTATGTTTTCAATGTTTTTAGCTTGAAAGTAAGTTATGAGTTTAGTTAACTAGTTTGCTACAGATTCCTAGGTGGCCTTGACCGGTCATCTCACTTGATACCTTAGTGAAACACACTTCTGAACAAAGTTGTTCTGGGGATACATACATTAAAGATAATGAGGTGTCACAATAATGCAAATTGCATTTGAATTTTGAGGATTTTTTAAAAATCAATTTTAATGCAGTTTTCTAAATTAGTGTTTGGGTTTTCATGGCTTGTATGTGTATCATTTGAGAGAAATTTTTCGTTAATGTTACCTGGTACCATTGATGGTAACATTGAAAAGGGGAAGTGGAAAGGAAAGAGTGGGTTAAGTGTTCCTCACAGTACACTTCACAATAGGAGAAAGAAGTATAGCATATATTTACCTGCTCTTTTTTTTTTCCTGGTACAAAAATAAATAATGTTTTTTTTAAATCTAGGTAATTGAGGTTACAAGTTTTATTTCTCTTTTCTGCAGTCCTGAGGTGAACTGCCACAGGAGATGAGTCCTCTTTTAAAAATTTGAGTGGGAAGATAGAAGGGATGAGGGGAGTTGGGAACTATTTGGATGTCATAGCTATGTAACTTGACAACTTCATAAACAGAGCACTAAGTAAACTGGTGCACATCAGTTTTGCACATGTACTAATAAAAGATGAACAGTCGATTGTTTGTGTCTTTGCTGGACTGCTAAATTATAAAGTCCAAGATTTCAAAGGGTTTGAATCCATTGTCTAAATCATATCCTTCAGTTTTGGGAATGTGGTTAATTATGAGTACAGATCTGTTTGAAGTTCTGCCTGGTTTACAAGCTTAAATATTTATTTGCACCTGCCAGGCAGTTAAGTACCTCAAATATTATGTGAACATAAAAAGCACATACATAAAGTTGTAGTTGTTATGGATTATATCTGCAGAATTCCTGGCAAGGACTTAGAAGCCATCTTTGAAAAGACTGGAGACTGTAAATTCTTTGGGCAGAAGATTTATTTATATTGCATCCACTATTTTTATAGCTTTAAAGTAAACCATTCCACTTTACAAAGGACCACTAAGATATGTCCATACATCCAACTATAGCAAAGCAGATCTGATAGAGCTAGAAACAACTTACTCAAGCTTTGGTAGTTTGAGCCAGTGAGTTGAAGGCATTTCATTCTAACTTTATTTCCTGGTGTTTGCTTGTTTTTGATCAGAAACTTCAAAGGTAGTCTGGAAAGGAAAACTTATAATTAAGTTAATTTAAGCCTTATATTTGAAAGTTTACTAGGACTTGGGAGTTATTGATTTCAAGTGATTTATCAAAAGATCCGAATATACATGGTTTGACTGAGTTATACAATATATCCTATGACACTACTATTTGGATGGTCTAAATAGAAAGAGTAAAGAATAAATATTTAGAAAGAATGTGTTAAGGAATAATGAGATTCAATTAAAAAGTTTATTTAGACTTAGGAAAAGCAAAATCTTGTAACAGAAGTTAGTCTGGTTCCAGTTCCTAGTGGTAATCATGTAGCTTTGTATACAGTCTTACAACTGCATAAATGAAATTGAGTGTAGAACTGAACACAGGCAGATATTTTTAGGTGACATAGAATAGAACTGCTAGAACTGTCATTGTTTTGGCATCGATTCCTAGCAGACACTGGAAGGTTTGAAATAAAATGGTAGAAAATTTTCTATGGCTGAAGTAAATTTAAAAAAAAAAAAAACAAAAAACTGTCCCCTTTTGCCTACCAGCTTTATTAGGGTCAGCATCTCACAGGAGGAGCATGCTGTACAGTGTATGAAACTGTAGTATGCTTTTTTTTGTTACTAACTACAATGATTTGTCTGTCTGCTCCTGAATCTGAATAATAGTCAATAGTAAGAAACTACATTTCAGCTAAAAAACAAAAATTAAAACTTATTTTTTAAATTCCTGGGTCTAGAGACAGAGGAAGAAGACCATTTTTAGTGTCCATTTGTAGTTGCTTTCTTAGAATTGTTAATTTTCTGTGTACTTGAGTGCTTGTTGTCCTTCAGATGACAGTGAAGATATTCTTAACATAAAAGAAAATTGAAAATTCTTAGAATGCCCAGTAAAATGCATCTGAAGGTTTTTATTGTTACTTTATCGTTGCAAATTAGAGGCACTATAAAATACATACTGGCCAACTCCACACATAGCTTGTTCCATAGATGCTTTCTCAGTGCAAAACCTTGGAGAATCCTGAGTGCATTTGTAAGGTTCAAAGCTTTTTACTGCAGCAGATTTGCTTAGGTGGGTGACTTTGGAAAAAGTTATTTATATGCACCAAACATACATGTGTCGTGGAGGAAACTGGTGGAAACCTTCCCGTAAGTTGCCCCAGTTAAAGATTTCTTGCAGTTCTCCCACTTGTAAGATGTCCTGTTCTTCCACTGAGACTACACACTGGAGAAGGAGGTCCCCACATTGTGCCTTTCCCACCTACTTCCTTCCCAATAAGTCCTCTTCAGCAATTTGTTGTATTCCTCTTGCCATTTTGCGATGTGTCACTAATGCATCAAATCTAACTCCAAAGTACTGCAAAAAAAAAAATTAATAGGATATTCAGATGAGAAAAGGGAATAGCAACTCTTAGTATCTTGATAAGTCTAAGAAATAGTGACATAAAAATGAAATAGATTGATAGTTCTTGATAATCAGTTTGTAGAATTGAGTTCCCAAACTATTACATACTGTTGGATGAAGTGTTTCTCTTTGCAGCCTGTCAGTTATATTAGGTGTCCTTTTGCAAATGAATGGAAGTAATTTCTTTAAACAGCTAAATTTGGGATAAATAATCAACCATAACAACATTACTTATATAGTAAAATATTGTGCCTCCCTGTGATCTGCAGAGCTATTAAACTTCTCCAACATTTTAAGAACTGTTAGAACTGGAGCGGATTGAGTTTCTGAAATTCTTAGTGGCTAAGCACCATTTCATGCCTAGCTGATGGTCATTAACCAGCTCTGTTTTATTTGGTAACAGAAATTCTAAGCCTTTGAAGATCAGTGCACTCTCTTCGGCAATTAACTTTGTTCACCTTAGCTATGAACCTTAATATCAAAGTGCTTCTTTGCTGGTTTTGTAACTGAGTAAGTGCCTTTATACTTCATTTGTCCCAGTTTCTGCACTTTCACATGACTGACCTAATTAAAAAACAGACAGCTCAATAATTCTACCATAAGCTAGTAATAATGAAACTGTGGGAGTCCTTGAAGCCCTTTATCATTCAAATACACAGTGGTTTCATGAATAAAGTGGATGACTAAGTATTACTTATAGAAGTAAGGGAGATTATTAGCAGTGGAAGACACATTTGAACTTACTAAAAGGATGGCTTTTGTCTCTAGAAAGACCTACTCTCAGTAATAATTACACTAGGTCTTCATTTTATCCCAGCATTCTCTTCTTGTTCACGCTTTCAGTGACTGAATAGCTTGCTATTGCTTGTTAATCCCTACAGGAATGTGGCTTTGGATATGGGGAGGATGCACAGTGCATGACATGCAGGCCAAACAGATTCAAGGAAGACTGGGGCTTTCAGAAGTGCAAGCCTTGTCTGGATTGTGCATTAGTTAACCGATTTCAGAAGGCCAACTGTTCTGCCACCAGCAATGCTCTCTGTGGAGACTGTTTACCAGGGTAAGTCTGTTTCTGAAGATGTGACTTGAACAAATTCAAAACTAATTTGCATTAACATTTGTTTGTTCATGTTTTCTGGATAAATGTTTCTATCCTTCATGTATGTATGAAGGTCCTAGGTTCTAATCTTGGCCTTGCCAATAATTTACTGTATGATCTGAGCACATAATTTCAGAATTGCAGTCTTAATTATGTCATCTATAAAAATGGTTTGATAATTACCTACCTGATCAATGAGAGTACTGTCTGTGCAGTGCCTCAGCAAAATAATTCAATATTTTGAATGTTACTGGTGACTTACGTCATTGTTATAAAGAATTAAACATTTGGAGATACACACAGTTACCTTCATGAAGACTGATCACATTATTTGCTTGCTTCCCCCCCCCCGCCCTTAGGACAATGCCTAATAATTCTCATACACATATATTTTTAGGTCAAAAGTAGTGGCTGTGGTTTAGGCTCCTGAATTTCCTTCATCACGTTGGTAAATTCACAGAGCATGATCCTGGCTGAGAATCCTAAATGGATCTGAAAGAATTGTTTTGGAACAAATTATAACAACGTGGAGACTCACTGAAACTGCAATTATAAATCAAAACTTGTGCTTAGTTTGTTGTGCAGTCATCCCAGATCTCTGTTTTGTAGTACTAAGTGTTAAGATCTCCAAAAGGCTATTCGTCCGCTATTATAAATACCTGCCATGAATTTATTAAAAGGCATTTCTGATACTTTTTTGAATTATGGATTGGTAGCTTAATTGATAGGAGTAGGTTATGAGAACTGATCTGCAGTTGTAACAGCCTTTGTGTTTTCAGGGTGTATATTTCAGAGATGCTTAAAAGTTCATACACTTGTTTCCTATATATTTCTCAGCCATTTTATTTATTTTTATATACTTTTTTTTTTCTTAATACCAGCTATCAAATACCTGAACACTGTTGAAGCTCCTACAGTTATTCCTCTCAAGCCAAAAGAGAGGTTTTTTCATTGAAAAACACTTAGTAGAGCTTTGGTAACTAATGTTAGTTTAAGTCATGGTTTAAGAAGGTGCAACTCCAGGCATTAGATGTTACTCACAACCACTTTTGATACTACCTGCGGGCACATGGTGGATTGATTTATGCTCTTATTGCACATTAATATATATGTATTGTAGGGCTTATTTGACTGTCAGCAGGGAGAAAATTTTCTTCTTCTGGTGTAAACAATATAAGCTAAATTTTGGAAGATGAGAAAGGAACAAAAAAGAAGCCAGAATAAAACATAAATTAAGGGTAAATCTAAACTGGGGGACCTGGGAATGCTTCTTAGTATTCTGGTCTCGAAGGTATTCTAGATACGTGTGCTGAGTACTTGTTAAAATGAGAGCTGTTGCCACAACCTGCTTTTACTGGCAGAAAGGTAGAAACATGAGGAGGGAGGGAGTCATGGGTAGGGGAGTCACAGATCATCCGGTCTGGATGTTTTGGAGAACAGAACTGTAGAAAATGCCACCACTCATATCTGTCCATCAGTTTAGATGCTGCCTAAGCGAATGGAGGATATAGCTAGCCAAACCAAATGGTTTAGCTAATGTTTTACCTCTCAGCAATCTTATTTATTTCTGTTTTGCACGGGATTCCAACATGCCATTCCCTATTGTTCAGCTTCAAAACACTACAGTGAGCATGTCAGCTAAAAACAAATATTAACACGTTTCATTCAGAGTAAATGATCACAGTGGCCCCTTCAGTCTTATAGCCTATGAATCTGTTTCTGTTCACATTGTTAAAGCATGAGTTTCATGAGCAGTTGGAAAGCTGTTTGCTTTAGCTGATACAGCCTTCATACTTTAATGGCATTTGCAGAGTTAGTAATTTAACATCAGGAGAGTTAGTACCTTTTATTTAATGTGCCACTGCCACTACAGAAAACACTTAATTCATCTTGAACAGACCACAGCTATTGATTCTACTTGATTAGGGAGCTGTTGTAGGTAAGTTCTTTAGAGGATGTCATACTCTCATACAAATTTGAAATATAACACTCTAAAGTTCTGTTTTTTGATTTGGTACGACTCTTGTTCCCTAGTTTAGGAATGTAGGGTTCTGCCTGTCACTGTAGTCAGTAAGCTCTTCAAACATAAACTCAATAGTAAAGTTCTTGAAGGGTGTTTAGAATAAAATGTCTCTTTAGGTACAACGGCCCTTTTTTTCCCTTTTAATGTTTTTGCATTAATTTCTTTAGGAATGAGTAGCTGGCTGGTTAGTTTGCTTTATACTTCCTTTTGCAATATCTGTTTTTTCATACCTTTAAATGCTTGCTATCTAGAATTTTTATATTATACATTGAAGTGAGAATATGAAAACAAAGTGGAGAATTGGATAATGTAGATTGGGACTCATGTGGTCACTTTGTTAATTTGCATTCACAGTCCATGCATGTTGTGATTTTGGTTGGTAGTGAAGATCTTCCTGGAGGAGAAGGAAGAGTGAGAGAGGGATTGTTGGTTTGTTAAAATAGAGTTCTGAAAAGCCATTTTTACTGTTTTGCTGTTCTACAAAACAATCAGAATAATCTTATTTTCTGAAGATTTTGTCACACAGCATGTTAAAGCTTTTGAGGGGGGGGCTTTCTGTACAAGTACATGAATGAACCAATTTATAAGTGATTTTTTTCCTTCTCTGAGCTAGAGGATATCTTAGGGATTTTAACTAGAAAACGTTGACGTCTGGTCTGTTATATACTGTTAGTGGTCATAATTACCTTGTAATATTTTGTTTCTTTTAGGATAGTTATGTAGATTAATCAGTTCACTTTTATTTTTTAAATGTGTAAATAAGCTTTCATAATGTAAGTTCATCATACTTGTCTAGTATGTTGTGATCTATGTGGAAAACAGGATATTGATTTCTGTCTGACATCTCCAGAATTGTTTATTTCTTATGTGAATATAAGAATATAATGACTATGCATTTGGACGAACAGATTCAGAATTTTTCCTCAATTTACTTTAGATGTACTGCTGTACTATTAATTAATACCTCGTGTACGTTTGCAATTACAGAGGATTTTGTTAAAACACTCGATTAATTTTGTGAGGAAAAATAACTGGTTTTGATTAACTGGTTTTTTCGTTCCTTTATCTTCTAGATTTTATAGGAAGACTAAGCTTGGAGGCTTTCAAGACATGGAGTGTGTTCCTTGTGGTGATCCTCCTCCTCCCTATGAGCCTCACTGTAAGTGCTCTTTTCCTCCTGTTGAAGTGGGATTAACTTTTTTGCTTTAGAATGTTTTCTGTTTTAACTTGAAAGCTTGGCAAAAAATGACAGTCACAGTTATGAAGAATTCTTTTAAAGGCTCCTTTTCTTGTTAGTAAATGATTTTGTTAATACACTTCAGCACTTCATTGCAAAGTTCCCGCATATGACCAGTCACTTGAGGGTAAACATACCCGTCATACCACGTGATTAGGGAGTCTTGAGTCCACTTCTGATGTTGTCATATTAATTTTAATTTCTGTTCTGTGTTAATGCCAAAAGAAAGGCAGCCTTCCTAGACCCTCTGCCTACTATCAGGCAGGCCTCAGTGAGTATGAATTCTTTCCTGACACCCAAAAGGGTTAATTTGTTGATACCTTTAAAAATAACTTTTGTACTAAGGTTACAGTGAGAGAGAACAATATAGATAAATATCTTTATACTACTATATGCATTCAGAAGGAAATGAATATTTAGTTTCTCTATTTGGTTTTGGCCAATGAGAGGATTAAAATTTCTTTAAAAGGAGAGAACCTCTTTATTCTGCAACAGAAGCCTTTTTACTACTTCTTCCAAGACTACTGATGGTCTACATCCCATCAAGTTTTTAATCCAATAAAAGGAGTGAATTGTTCTTGTTGCATTTATTGCTTATAGAATTGTTTATAGAAAGAATGAATTGTCAAACTTCTGAAATGCTTCATGCTGCTTTAATAAGGATACACTGTTTCCTATAAACATTCTTTTTTAATTGTGCCAAGTTAAAATATAAGCAGTATATGCTATTGTGCATTTTAAATAGTTTTGTATTAAATTTAATGAAATAAGGATTCTTCAGCATTTCATAGATTGCTTAGATAATCATTTTTCAAATGAGCCAAACTTCCTTGTTTTGCTTCCATTCTAGTTTTAGTGCCCTTTGGGGAATAAACCAGATTCTCAGACAGTGTCTTTACTATTAAAAGTTTTTATAAATCTGGCTTCCTGTGCATTTCTCTTGTGGTTTGAGAGAATTTCATTATATACCTCTGAATCAGAATAATTTAGTTTTTATTAAAGATTGCAACATTGAAAACTAGTAAATCAGATTTCTATAAAACTAATAAGTTAAATAAGTTAGAATGTTTGCAGCAGTAACTCCTGCCCATGTATAATGTAAGCCTAGAAAGTAAATTCAAAAAATTTCAACTATTTTTGTAGTTTAGACAACATAATATCTTAAAAGTGTTTAGAGAAAGTATATTCTTCATAGTGAACACTATGGGGTTTGATGCCAAGAATGAAATGCTGTTCTTGACTTACTGGAGCAAATCACTTCAAATTCAATGAGCTGCAGAAGGTATTTCTAGACAGAGTTTGAACCCAAACAGGCAATTTCATATGTACATTTATTTTAATCCCCCAATTGATCAGATTAAGTATTATCCCCTTCATTTGTTTTTACTCTCTTTTTATCTACAAA
Source organism: Theristicus caerulescens (assembly GCA_020745775.1). Taxonomy (NCBI): domain Eukaryota; kingdom Metazoa; phylum Chordata; class Aves; order Pelecaniformes; family Threskiornithidae; genus Theristicus; species Theristicus caerulescens. Next base: position 111,742,369 of record CM036559.1, on the reverse strand, counting down.
AAAAGAAAGTTAGTGAAATCCGAAGTGCAGCGGTATTATTCTGATCTAGGATCTCTAACTCATAAATTCATTTTATGCAATTTTTCCTCTTTTCTTGTTTATTCCCTTCTTCTAAGAAAGGATGGTATTCAAACATGAATTCTGTTCAGAAAAATTACCTCCTTTATCTTTCTGCTTTGACTGTAGTTAGTGACTCATATGCGTATTTCCATCTTTTCCAAAATCACAAATTTTGATTTTTAAAAGATAGTGAAAGAATGGTTACCAAGTCTTCTGGAATAACTCAGAATTGTTTAGTTTACAGTGATTTGGCTTTTGTTGTTGAGCCTAAGCTTGGATCCTAAATTGAACTGTTAGGATGGTACTACTAATTCTAAGTGGGCAACAGACAACCTCATGGAGAAGAGCATTTTCTGTGGCACAAGCTGCAATGGTAAATCCAGATTAGAGACTTTTTTGTTCCCTAATCTCATGGCTGTGACAAAGCCTTTGACTGAGAAATAACAGAAGCGTTAACAATTGCTTGTTTTTCATATTTCTGGTGGCAAGTTGTGAGAATTGGCAAGTATTTCCAGCTTTTACAGAAGCAATACTAAAAAGTTTGAAATCATTAAAATGTTCTTTATTTACATACTAACCAACCATTAAAATCTTAAATAATAGAAATCCTACCATGAAGTATGATTACCGTATGTCACTGGTTTTCAGAAGGCTTTTGTTTGGAATGTGTATATTGGTTCTTCAGATCTCTAACATAAGCTGTCTCGGTTTAGAAGAGTGTACATGCCTGCCTCAGAGCAGCCTAGGAAGTTATTCCTACAATAGTAGGTAAATGAACTGAAATCTGTTTGAGTTTTGCTTAACATCAAATAGGTGGAAATATCTCAGTTTTAAGACTAAGTCAAAAACATGATTTTACAAGGAAGTATAAATAATGGTGTGTGAAAGCAAGATTTTTCCACCTAATGCTGAAAATGTTTGCTGTTCATTTCAATAATGGATATTTTTTGATAGTTAAGATGTTTAAGACTACATTAATTGCAGTTAAATGGAGACAGACCATTAGGTGTATGGGGCAAGTTCTCAGTGAAGAGAGGACTAAGTTCTAATTCTCTGCCTTTCTTATCCTTCTTTCTTTCCACTATGAAACAGAAAGTCAAATATTAGTGCAGCTCTTATATTACAGATGAAAAGGAAAAGTTTAAATGTCCTGTTTCAATGAATTAATTGTCCTGTGAGGTATGTGGCAATCTTTTGTTTGCTTAAGGACATAGCCATAAGGGCACAAAGGCTCACAGCCCCCTACCTGGACTAAAGGTTCAGGTTAAAGCTGAGACATGGATGAAGTTCTTTCAGCACTAGTAGCAGTTGATTATTACCCGGTTAGCTATAAATCTAAATACTTGCTTTTATCTTCTTTCTTTCTGTAGACATTTTAAAACAGATCTGGTTTAAATATTTACTCATGAAAAAATGAGTTTGTGAATTGCTAGAGGCAAAGTTGAAAGGATTCTATAATGAACAAGTAAAGAGAGTATTAGAAGCCAGGAGAATTGCTATCACCTTTGTGTAAACTTTAAAGGGGACACAATGACTTATGTGTGTTCTTAGGATGTCAGAAAATTAAATACACATTGATATAGTTATATTTTAATTTGTTTAGTTCAGGTAAATAAACTGTAAATACCAATCCTATATATAGGGTCAGCATCTAAACATTAGATTAGAAGTGAAAGCATGTTTTTAAAATTACTATTTATGTTCATTTTCTAAACTGAAGACATTTTTCTCACCTGAAGACATTTTTTTTTCTTTACTGAATGACAGAAAAGGAGTCCTTTGAACTGGGAACTAGAGTGAAAACCCAATGAATCAAAGATGTAATTTCTGAAATGGAAGGTAGCATAGACTGTCCCAAACTGGTATCTGTTCAGCAGAGAAACAGTGACGTAGATATGGTTCAATGATTCTTTTTTCTCAGCACTCCCTTCTTAAGGTTATTTTTAAATCCAATGAGTTTGTTAACCCCAAAACACTTGTGGTAGTACAAGTGAAGGAGAGATGTGGGAAAGGCTGGGGTAAGGAGCAAAAGATTTTCCAAAGATACCATTGCTTTCTTTGAGCAAGCATTATATTTTCAGCTAGTCTGTCTTAGCAAATAAACAAAAAACATTAGAAACCATACTCCTTGTCATCTTTTGGTCATAAGAAGATGGCAGATTAAAATTAAAGCAATAGAATTGTTTTATCAGCTTGGCTATGTCAGCTATTCCTACAAGTGGTTCCTGTTGCATTGTTCAATTCAAAATGCAGAACAGCATCAAAGTCACTAGAATCCATTAGCCTCTGGACAGGCTTTCTACTAAGCAGAAGAACTTGTGACAGTGAACTTTTTTGAGCTGTATTAAAAAAAAATAGTTCCTAGCACTTCCACATTACTGTTCCTTTCTGGGCCAATCACAGTCAGTGGTCTTCCCCTCTTATGTGCAAATTCAGTCTAGAATTTGACAGTACAAACAGTTAAATTGGAATAAATTCTGAGAGTCAAGGAGGAGAGGAAATGAACACCAAGGTGCCAAGAGCATTTTACAGCCAAACCACCAGCAAAGGAACAGCCTTGTCCTTTTTTTTTTTTTTCCCTAATTATCTGCACTATTATATTTTTTAAAAAACAATTTTTTACACAGTTAAAAATTGTACAGTATGTCCAGCCAAACTCATTCTTCCCTCTCCAGGACTACTTCTGCTTGTCTTCATGACATAAAACAAGGAGCATGGGAAGCTGGGGGGGGGAGAGGACAGGGGTGGGGTACCATTCCATGTGGAGCTTGGGAAACTAGCCTCTACATGTTTCAGGAAATAAACGCATTCTTTGCTTCAATGAAGCAGAAATGTTTTGTTGAATAAGTCACAGCAGTAGAAATATCTACAGTTTGATTGTAACATCATGTGCATTTGAAATAAATGTGCATTCAGGTCTAAAATTGCTACTTTTTTTGTCGTGAGCCATGTTTTGAGATACTGATTTCAGTGACAGTGTTTTCAAATATAAAGAACAGCTCAAACTAGAAAATAAACAGTTTTTACTAAGTTGAGGAATAAAAGTAAAGACTACAGCTTGTTGAGACAAGATACATACAGCAGATCATAGTGAAAACATTACATTTTCATGTGAGGCGTCCATATCTTACCTTCTTTAAATTTTGCTTCTTTAAGGAACTTCTATAACACTTTGACTACCCTCACTGAGATTGGTCGCAAAGCTCCCTTTACAGTTTTCTTCTGTAGATTTATTTTTTTTATTAGTTTGCTTCTGTATGTTTACAGATTGTTTTTCTGAGAATTAAATGTAAGTGTCCTAAACTGCAGCTGAGTCTCACTCTTTAAAATATACAGAAAATGTTGTTTCACTAATGAAAGGTGCTATTTAAGGGATAAAATCTGGTGGTATTTCCTTCTTAGAATCATAGAATCATAGAATTGCTAAGGTTGGAAAAGACCCTTAGGATCATCAGGTCCAACCGTTAACCTAGCACTGCCAAGTCCACCACTAAACCATGTCCTCAAGTACTGCATCTACCCGTCTTTTAAATACCACCAGGTCTTCCTGGTGTTAAAAGTAGCTAGTATAGGAAAAAAGTATAGGAAAAGTAAGATTTGGTATAAATCTACTTATTTACATTTACAAGTTTAGGATCTGTGATTTTGTAAACTTTCACATGAGTGTAATGGGTATTTGGGGTATGCAAGGACTATACTTCAGAACAAAGAAGATAAGCTAGAAATGACAGTCTGCAGGGGAATATTGTAGGGTGACAAAATACATGATTAAAAGTAAGGGGGGGAGCTGGGAGCTGGAAGCTTGCTGCCTACATATCTATTCTGTAAAATACTTTCGCTAGTGGTAAAGAGAAAAATTCCCACTGTCTCAGCTTTGCTAGGGTTTTTTACATTATTTCATTAAACAGAAATATAGCATTTTAATTTGGGAGTAATTTTTGGATGACATTCAATTCCACATTAGTTCCTCTGTTTACATAGTGGAATTTTAATTTACTCGTATCACTTTCTTCTTTCTGTTTACAGAATTTTGTGATTTGAAAGCTGTCAGACTCCAGATAATGTTTTTCCAGCTTTTAGGTTTTTCTGTAATTTTTATTTGGTTGCTTTATACCATAAACTTTGTATTACTAACGCAAAGCAACCTTTGAAGGTTAGGCTGCTTATGTGCACATGAGACAACTGGCAGCTGAAAGTATATAACAAGTGAAGCCATTCTTAATTATTTGATTCTATTCCAACATACATGTCCATCCTATTTCAGTATTTTTTCTGATTTGGGGTTACCTCACAGCATCTCTCATAATCTTCTTTGCCGTGTTGGACACTGTGACAGAAAGCAGCTGGAATATTGTATAAACCTTTCACAAAAGTCATAGGGAGTGACAGCTAATTTAAGTACAGCTAATAGCATCACTAGCTTATAAATATTAGTACTGTTTTATCGCAGAGACATTAGCTTTCCATTATCTCATAACCGAAATGTACACTTTTGTAAAAATGTAATAAGTCAGTCTGATATTTTCCATATGTGACCTGATGGTAGAGTAACTTACCTTCAGGAAGTCTGAAATAAATTTGACTAGGTGTTTCAGAGAGATGAGAATTGCTATTCATGTCTTATAAAGTTTTATTACAAGTTGATTTCTTTCACTCATCGTAGAACAAAGAGAGTTAACCTAGAAAACCTAAGTGTTTTCAATTCCTTGTTCTTGATAATTGTGATGCTTCTGACCCATTGGGGAAAGTTTAATGTATGACTTAGAGTCAAACAGTTCCTTTTCTTCCTGTTCTGAATTTGCTTTACGTGCTGGGCTCCCCTCCTAAAACAAGAAGTTGCAAACAAAGAACGGGCAGATTTTTCCTTCTGTTAATAACAGAGATGTTACGACTAAAATTGATTATAATAGTTCAGAAATGTTACTTAATGGAGAGGAAATTTAGATTCATTGCATAGTTTAATCATGTTCCAAAACTTTCTCCTTGCCTAGCTCAGAGAATAGCCTTTTTTCACATATGTATTCCCAACTTACTGTCCCTAACTCCTGTTGTCTGTATCTCTCATTTCTGTGCCTGTATCTATAGAAGCACTTCATTATGTAGTGTGTTATCACTAAATATGTATTACAGTTAGTAGACAGAACTGGTCAGAAGTGTTTCCCTCATTTCTATCCACCATCCCCTCTACTCCTCTTCCTCCAAATAAAAACAACAAAAACAACCAAAGAAAGGTGCAGAGTGTGCCAAAACACAAGGCAGGGGGAGAATTTTCCATAAAAGAAAATTTAGCTTAAAAAGGTTGAAATGACATTGCAAGGAGGTGCTACTCCCAAACCCAACAGAATTTCTGTGTAGCCAGACAGACACTTTCCCAAGGAATTAAAATTTGGCAGCCAAAGCTCTCAGGGCTTCCAGTCAGTCTAAACTGTTAGACTTTTGTCCACTTTCTTGCACTATCCTTAAATGTTTTGTTCCATGCAGTTTACTTTTTACAGAGGAAAATTTGTTTTATCAGAAAAATTTCCAGTCATGTGTAATATAGCTTAGTGCTGCAAAACTGTAGGTGTGAGGGCTGTTCTAATGAATCGATTCACTTACTAGTAACTTCTGTAGAACAGAAGTACTCAGTATAGCATGTCTGCTGTGTTATGAAAGATTTATCATTTGAGCCTGTAGTAAAAGGGTAGTACCCTGAACTATTGATTCTAATGAGTGTTTGAAATTTCCTGATCTTCATTGAAGCTCTTATAACGACAGTAAGCAGGGTCACTTATTTTGTGCCTGCTACCTCAAATCTAACTAAGATTTCTTTGCACAATGAAATTTTATTTCCCTAAGTGAGTTTCAGGTAACCCAGTTCAATCTACAAACTAAAAGAACTAGGCTAGTAGTGAATACTTTAGAAATATGCTTAGTATAGGCAGCATTAGCCTTGTCAAGTATTTAGAAGTACTTAAGGCTTAAATATCCAAACAGGCCTAGGACCCTGACTCCAAAATTGCATCACCAACTGACCTGCTTGACAGCTACCTAACTGTGCAAATACTTAAAAGCCCAAGGGACCTACAGCCATTCGTAGACTATGGTCTCCAGGAGTATTCCACTGATTCTGGGTCCAGGTGGCTTGAACACATTGCAGCTTTAGATTAGGCCAAAAGGATTGTGGTTCACCTGCTTTCCCCTGACTGCCATGGAAGGAAATACATATGCATGGACTGGACAGGATGCACTCAGTAGGTGCCTAATTGGAGAATACAGACCCCGTTCTCTATCACAGTCAATCCAAGAGGTAATGGAATTGGAATTTAAGGAGGCACTTACAAAGTTCTCTGTACTCTTCAGTGGTCATCCCAAAACTTTTGCAATGCTGAGCAGCTATGTGCCCAGCTGGCACGGAAACCATCAGGATCTACAAGCTAATCGGTCTGTCATCCATCTATTGACAATATGTTCTATGGTGTCTTCTGATGCCAAACTCAGCAGAGCAGGTAGGGGTATTGGCTGAGAGTCCTTTTCTTGGTAACTTCTTTGAGTCCAGAATTCTTTCCTTATCATGTTGACTACCTGTGTGTTGGCTTCTTGTCCTTACTCTTTGATTCTTCCATCACAGGTAGGTTCCCATCGCAGGTAGGTTCCCAGCATTGTGTTTGCAGCCTAAATGGTAAAGTGCTTAGCACTGCAGGGCCTGTACCTATTTGTGACCCTAGTTTCATGCCTTAGCAAATTACTAAGTCTGAATACAGCTCAATTGTTCTAAGATATCTTCTTAAGATAATGACATTGTTCATAATTCTCCCATTCTGACTGCAGCCACAAGTAATGGTTAAATAATAAATTCCAATTTAATGCTCACAGCTTTTCAAAAAGAGGGGCAAAGCATATCTGCTATGAATTAGTGAATTTCCATTTAAATTATTATCTGACTAACCAGCCAAACTTTCCTCCCTACTTTCTGCTTTATGTGTTTGTGTGAAGTACAGATGACTGGGTCAGACTTTCTATTTCAATTATTCTGCTCTTTAATCTCAAATAACGGGCAGTCCTCTCTTTTGCTTCTTGCTACCTTTGTATTACTAGATGCGTTGAGACTGACCAGCAAATCCTAGAGGAGGTCTGCTGATAACATCCAATGGAAATTTAAAAAGCTGAATACAGCTCTGTAAAGGCTCTGCAAAGTTTAGCAAAAATCAATGCATATCAAAAAAGGAAGAAATACATAAAGAGACAAAAAGTTTACCTCTGATCTTTTTTTTTTTCTTTTTTTTTTGTTCTCGCCCCCCAATAAAAAGTGTGTTCAACAGGAAGGAAAGCACGCCACAGTTTTCCAGAAACTGGTTTATGAGTAATGGGATGAAACTTGGTAATTGTACATTCAAGTAGAGCATCAGGAATGCATTCTAAAATATGATTTATTGAACCTAAAAAGTTTAACGCACTGCTTCATGCACTATAACGAGTAATACTCTACATCAAGGAATGAATCTGCACAAAAGAATCATTAAAAGACATTTCTGCTGTATTAACTGGTGTGGGTTTTGTACCTTCTCATTGAGAAAAGTATTCTCTTTTTTTTTTTTCCTTGATTGTAATTGTATTTGTACTTCTGTAATGAAAATATTTTCTGAGCAGCTATAAAAACACAAAATGTCCTTGAGATGCAAATAAATATTTCTGTAGCATATGCAAGATCAAGGTATGGTTCACTGATATGGACTTTGCAGTAGCAGTGCAAAGCCAAACAAAATTTGGATTTAATGCATATTTCTTGGTAGTATTTCTTTCTAGAGGCTGTACAGAAGGCTGTGCTTTGAATCCCCCTTTTCTGTGTGTCATTTTTCAAGGAAATTGTTAAACCTTTCCTTTATTACATGTGGTAATTATAGTGTGTGGTTTTTCTTTTGGCAAAACGTTGTTTGTTAGATTGATTTCACACATGTTGCCATAATTAAACCTGTGTGAGATGGATTGTGAAACTTTCTTCTGGATCAAAATGTAGATAGAAAGTTCCATAGTGAAGAGGTTTTTTTGTATGCGAAATCTGTCTGTCTGAGGTGGTACTCAATGGAAGAAGGAAGCCCAAACTGATATACCCACAGTGAAAACCACCCATCTTTTAGTAAATAACAATATTGTAACCTCACTTTGTCCTGGCAGAAGTAAAGGTGAGTCTGAAGATAATACTCTTTCCTTTGGTTCAAGGGCAGTCATATATATACATTTTATACAAAATGCTGTTGGTGCTAGTAAGTGATAAAAAAGGAGGTAGAATACTCATTTTATCTTAACACGCTAATTAAGACATTTGTACTTCTTAAGGATTCAGAGTTTACTGTCTCTCTGATGGTAGAGGCTCATGAAGATCACTTACTTCAGTTGCTAGATGACGAATGAAGGAATGCTGTAGCTCTTCCAACAGAGCAAAAATACCAAACCAAAACCCCCCTTTCTAGTTCTTTCCTGCTGTTAATTTTGTGCAAGCTTGTGATGTAACACAGATGAGATGCTGCCATAAGGTTTCCTCTTCCAGAATTGGTGGGCTTGTGTCCCACCCTTGTGCTGATTGACCCCCACAGACATTCCTGAGGCTATTGATAGGAAGTGCTTTCTTGCTGACAGTCAAACGTTTCCTGTCATTCTACATCCCTGTTATTTAAGTTCTGGATTTATCTGGATTGAGCTGAATTGGGTTTGTTGACTGAGCACCTATCAGAGCGTTTGGTGGTTATCATTGAGCATGTGGATCATTTCTTTAATGCCTGCATCATACTAGTCTCTGGATCTGTGAAAGAATTTTCCTTCCCGGCAGGTTAGCATTCTTTAGGGGGAAACTCCTTTTTCCTTCTTGGCCACTGAAGGCCAGGTTTCTGAAAACAGAGAATTTGTCTTTAATTGTTTTTAACTATTACATATTTGAAGCATGCTGCATGTTGCCAGTGGCCCATAGATGTGACAGTGGTCATTTTTGGCTGCTAAAAATAATTTCAGAATTGTAAATTCAAGTGTTATTGCAAACCTCTTAAGATACATGATAAGATTAGAATTGTCTTCTTCAGTTTGTTTTCCTAAGTGAACACAGTGTATGCGCTACTGTTGTCATTTATTATCCCTCTTAAATGCTTTTGACCCTGATGACTAATTTGTATCCATGCTGACAGAGTAACAGAGACCTCAGACAAGGAATTTTCCCATTTTATGAAAACAAGTGATCTAGTAGTGAACAGGGAGCTACATTAGTGCACTTGCTGAGAAGATTGTAGCATAAGCTCCTACCACATTTGTCAACAGCAGAAAATCTACAGAAGGGAAAATAACGTAAAACAAATGATAATTTCTGGACTTCTTGAAAGTGCTCATTTTTTATGATTGATGGGGGGGGGCAGGAAAATTTGAACACTAGAAGTTTGAAACTTTACAAAAAATCATCTACTCCAATATAAAATTTAGATTAGTATTAGCAGTCCCTACTTAGAAAGCTGTTAGCAATATAAATGTTAAATGAGTTTTAGAGTGAGCAGATGTAATGTAAATGGCTTCCATGATACAAATGGAAATCACAGAATAAATTAGGATTGGAAATGTTGTTTTTCAACACTGTTTATAATCTCTGAAAATTTAATATATAAAATAGGTATGTTCATAATGTAGTAAAGTTTTAAGTAGATAGTATGAAGTCAAGGTGCTATTTGACCAAGCTGAATTGCACTGAAAGGCATTGGGTTCCTAGTTTCAGCATGAGAATTGCACTAATTATGTGCAATCCATTTTTATCTACTAAAGCATGTATTAATGTATTTTGGAGAGAACACAGTATTCCAATGTAAATCCCTTTGAAAATACATTCCTTGTTGCTTGCTACAATACAATGGAAAATGTATAGCTTGACATGGAAATGTCAGCTTGTGATTTTAAAATATATTGAATCAAATTTCATTTATTTCATGAATTCACATCACAAGCTCATGCAACTGTTAGTAGGAGTTTACATAAGTGGTGCCCATCTGGGATTCAGAAGGTTATATCAAATCAGTACACAGTAACGTAGAGGGCAGTTTCGTATCTTTGTTCTAACTCACAGCTGGCAACCCTATCTGCTAATCCCAGTGAAAGCTTCAGTTTGAAATACAAAACTACTTTTGAACTTGCCTGTCCTTCCCCACAGATGTCTGGAGCCTTAGTGATGTGTTCCTTTTATGATTCCTTTTAAATCAGGGAATGAATTGTTGCATTAAAAGTGAAGTTAGGGATTCATTGCCTGACAATGCAATGAATCTGTAAATATCTATTTTAAGAGCATGTTTTATGTAACAAAAGAAAGCTGAGAGTGATGAAGAACTTAGTTTTGCATGTTTTTCTGTAGTAAAAATTCACTGTAGAGCCCTCACTTCTTTATTTGGTTAAAAAATTCCTTAACGTACAGAATGATGAAATTTGTAATTTCAATATTCACTTCTAGTTTGTTCATCTAAAATATGAACAAGCAGTTTGCAAGCACATTTAGTTTTGTTTCTCGACATTAAGTACAGTTCAAAAATTAAATTCTCATCTCCACTGCAGAGTATGAGAATTTCAATGTTTTTTCAAACCAGTTTACCGTACTTTTGTTTCTAGTAGTAACTTGTGCACCCTTTCATCTTATGAGTCAATCCTATAATTAGTATCCTTCTTTGCCAGAGGCATACTGCATGTTTGTTTTAGGTACAGAATGTCTGCAAGAAATTTAACTTAATCATTACTTTTTAATGTAAGAGCTGGTTAGCTCAATTACACTAGATTAAAGTGAACTTGAAATTCCTGAGTTACAGTGAAGGGGCTAATCGTTGACCTGTACTGAATAAGTACTATTTCCTATGTTTTTGTTCTTATGTATACTTACTAATGTGGCTAGCCCTTTAGCCCAGTCTTGCAGTGGCTGTAAGTAATTATCTGTTCATTGTATGGAGTGGGTTTGAAAGGTTCTTATTTAACTTGGCCTTTATGTTTATCAAAATTATTCCAGTATTGCATACATTGCAGTAAAGATGCAAAACATTTTTTTCAGTTAATTTTTACTTTATTGTGTTTAGGGGTAACCTGAAAAAATAAGTACTAGTTGCAGCTCTTCAGTAATTTTTTTTAGATTTTTTTTAGACATCTTCTAATTACAGAAGCATTAGACTATTTTAAATATATGAATTTAGTAACATGCTTTTAAGCTATGTTCAGACTGAAAATATTAGTTTAAATTTATCTCTCATAATCATGCAGCTAATTCTTGGAATGGTTGCATTAGCACCACTTCAACAGCACTGAGTTTTGGTGCTTACGGTATAGATACATGCTGACTGCTATGGCTTTTGGGTACAGAGTCCAAGTTGTGACTGACACGCAAGTATAAAATACTGCTAAACAAATGCACAATAGTGTCTTGGGGTTTTTTATTCTACTTTGTGCTAGTAGATACTATTGGCTATGTTGCTTGGCTGCAAAATACTTAGGCTGTGTTTCTTTTAAATTTCTTGTTTAAAAAGAATACAGTAGAAAATAGGGAATCCATCTAGGCTGAAACTCTCCATATTGCCAACTCTCTATTGAGAAAATAATTGTCAAGCAAAAGAGCACTGAAATATCACTCCAGAGGACTGGAATTACCTGGAGGGCTGGAACGTATTAGAAACAGGATAAGATGCAATAGCCTTAAAACAGGAGTTGTGCACTAAGGGCCTTAGCAGTAATGATTCATTATAAACTAACACCTCATGAGTTGGAAACAATAGATTCTAGCAATAGAATGGAAACATTCTAATAGAAGAAAGACCTAATGTTCCTATTGATCACTTGTATCCTGCCAGTTGTTGTGCTCTACTTTGCTCACCTTTCATTTTTTGGGTGAGAGGCCTCACACATTCTCACTTTTACTGGTTCACTTGTGCTAAAGCAGTGTGCTGCCAAACTCCTCTTTTACAAAGATCATAGAGTGATCTCACGTGTTATTTTGGGCAGCAACGTGCCTTTGAGGTATAGGCTGTGACTTTCTTAAAAAGGTTAGTTCTTTGTTACAGCTTTCTTAAATAAAGGGTTGTATCATAAAGTTTAATTTAAGTCCAGTGGTATAATTGTATGTGCATACTACTGAATCTAATTTATAGTTACCATATCTGCATGTGGAAATTTAGGATGGAACTAATGCACCCTAATTTAGGCATATAAAAGTTAATGCTTAACACTGAAGTTGTCAGCCCAAACTCCCACTGATAATCAGTGGAGAGAATTAGGTGTCTCAAGAGTTCAGGCAAGCCAGATAAGGTAAGCTTCAATGACTAACACTAAGCAGTCTTTCAAGCCATTTCAGATTAATTACTTCTCTGGAGATTTCTATTTCTGGCTCCATTTTAGAAAGAGAGCCTAAGGTGAGTAGCTCTGACTTTGTCTTTAGACCTTCAGACTTCTGAAGTTAGTTTCATCTAGATGCCATATCAGGGTGGATGAAAACTGCAAATTCAACATTGAATGATTGTATCTGTCTTCCTAAAACCTGATCTTCCTCTTACCTCTTTAATTTTATGTAGGAAGATTGAGGTTTTAGAGTGTAGACTATTTTTATTTTTTCACTCCTGATAAATAAAAACATTTTAAAAAATTAATATAAATTCTTTTCTTATTCTTTGATGAAATGTTTCTTACAAACCGAAGCCCCCGTCCTAAGGAAACTTGCCAAAGTTAGAATGTGCCAGAATTGAGGCCTGCAGCCATAATTAGATTCCTTCGTATATAGTCACTCTGATACAGGTTTTATTTACATTCTTGCATATGTTATTTCCCACTGAGCCTTTGTTCATTTAAAGCACAGGATAGGCAAAACCTATAATTCTATGTCTGGCCTTATTTGCTACGCACTATTTTATATTCCATGCAGAATGTGAGTTACTAATTACTGCTGAGCTTTTCTGTGGTTCTGCCACTGTAAAGCAGTTGTTACAAATTTTGCAGTTGTTATTGACTTCTATCTTTACAACAGAAGTGATGTAAAATGTATAGTGTCTGTTATACAGTTAATGAACTGAAACAGAAATTAAAGTCAAAATAGTCAAAGGTGTCTAAAGCCCTGCATCCTTACTTGACAAACCCAGAGTAGGATGTCTCCTTTTTGACTGTGGATATCTATAATGGCTACATCTACAAGCTGGTGACCTTAGGCTCACTCTGTATTCCGTGGAGAGAAATGATCAAGGGAGCTGTTTAAAAAAATCACATTAATTGCACCCTAAAAGAGCCTTTCTTGTCCCCACCACCACTGTGTAGAGAAAGTTCAGGTGACTCCCTCAGAAGCAGATGTTTCTCAGATGAATCTCACCAATAGAGCTTGACTTTTCAAAGATAACCTTTCAGAGTGTCTTCTGTATTCTATGACTAATTCCTATTGACTTCTGTTAAATAGGGGAGATGTTATGTTTCAGATTAGGTAATTTAACAAAGCAAGGATCTTGTACGCAGCAGCCTTTTGTTCTGTGTGACTTGACTTTATCCCTAAAGCTTTAAGTGGTGAATTAAAACCTGCTTTTTATAAGCTATTATTATTTCTGACTTCAAAGCTACAGCTTTTTCATCTGTACTATAGTTTTCATGTGCATGCTTACTTATGCACAGTAGGTAACTTTCTTTGCAGTAAATCATGGCATTTACTTTGATATTTGCAGTATTACAGTAAGCTGGTGATAAATGTCCAGCTTCTAAAGATGTTAAGGCTATGTGTTATAAAATTATGAAAATTTATATTTAATCCCATGTATTTCAGAATACTTACCTGAAAAAGCACTTTTAAAAGATGCTGAGATTGCAAAGTTGGACATTAAAAAGTTAGAAAATACTAGTAGGGTTGGTTATGCAACTCTTAACTTCCACCTTAATTCAGAATCATAATTCAGCCCAGTTGTGTGTAAGTATTATGATACAGTCTTAATTAGATAAACACACTTTGTGTTTTCCATAGTACAGACATATTTTCCCCCCAATATGTGGAAATGGCTAGCAGTTACATTTTTTTTAAAAAAAAGAACAACCCCACCCTACCCCCACCCCTCAAGATAAAAAAAAAACCACCACCCCCCATTCAGAAGTAATTGCCTTTCCTGGAGAATTTAACCTATATTAGTGATGTTTTAACATAAACAGGGAAAAAGTAAGTGGTGGGCAAGCGTGAGTATGGTTTATTTAATTTTGTTGCATTCCAAAAATATATTTAATGTGACTGTTGGCTATGCGAAGAGGGGTCCTTACTACTTCTGCTGAAGCTTTACAACTCTGCAAATTCAACGAGAGAGATGAAGTAAGCTTTTACCCAGCTCAGCTTATAGCCTAGTGGCTAAAATAGTCCCCATGGAAGTAGCAGAGGAGGCAATTGAACCTCCATCTCATGCTTCTTGGCAAAGGGCTCTTAAGCTTTTACAGAGGGGAGAAAGAAACCCCATCATTACCTCCTCTTCCAAGAGTTGCATCTGAAAGGCATTATAAGCCATGCTCATGATTTCTCCCCCCTCAATTTAATTTGAAAATAAGATCATAGATTTTTGTTCTCAGGGAAGTTTTAAGAAAAGATGGAAGCCCCTCTTTGCCACTCTGAGTAATTTATAGGAAGAACAAAGTTTAGCATCCTTCTTCAGGTTTCTACATCTATAGGCCGAGCATGGTGACTTTAGGCACCGTGTTACTCAGTGTGCCGTATTTCTGATTCAGTTCTATATTTTAACTTTTTCTCTGCACTGTATAGGAAGTATGTGATCTACTACAGGCCTCTAGTTTCCCAGATAGAGACCTTGGATTTAAAAATGACAGATTTTAGGGCTTAACTTCTACATACTTAAGACCTGTGCCAAGAGATCAAGTCCTTTGTCACTCTTCAAAATATAGTGGCATCAGTTTTATATGTGCAGTGATTTTAAGATTATTGGAAAGCTTATCTGAAAGTTGTGGGACTTCTGTATTTTATTTCTCATCTATTCTCTCAATTCAAAAGTAACCTTTTTAAAATTTAATGTAATAAATTCTTCCAGTGTCAAATGCACATGCACACACACATGTATTTCCAGATCTCTTTCAGTACTGATTTTTTATTAATCATATTTTAGAAGTAGGCTCTTTCTGCATGGAATTTCTAATAGCTGGAAGAATTTCTTTAGCATTTATGTTTTTTCATGTTCAGTAACAAAAAATGATAGTATACTACAGAAATTTTAAGGAGTGGAGCTGTCTCTAACCATCAGGATTTCATTTTCCTTACCCAGTTATTTTGTATTTTAATTGTAGCCCAGGAAGCAACAAGGGAAGGGTACTAAAATTTTATTGAATTTTTTCATCACTTCTGGAACATGTAGCTCAACGGACTAGATAGATAGGTTATTTGGCCAATTCAAGAACTTCCTTTTTAAGCAAAATAAGCAAATGATCCTGCAAATAATTTGATATTCAAATATAGTAGGTCTTGTAATGTATTACTCATTTATATAATTTTTTTCTGTGAATATGCAATCCCTATTGTCTAAAGCTATAAAAGCTTTGCGACTGAAAATTATCACAATATTCTCTGTGATTCTGGTGACAAAACAGGTATACAGTCAGCAGACAGAAGTGACATAGCTGAGTACTGTCATTATCTTCAATGTTTACAGAACATTTTTAAAGCAAGAAAAAAAACATAGCTCTTGAAAATGTACTGCATAGACTATTAGTAATGTTTATCAAAGCTTGCATTAACAAATTTAGGATACAGGCTTGCAGTCATCATGCAAGCTTTTGCTCTACTCCCTGGCTTTTACCACAGCTGAATCAGGACGAAGAGGGAAACATTTGGGTTAGATAGCGAAGTGTTAGAAATTCATAGAATCATAGAAGGTCCTGAGTTGGAAGGGACCCACAAGGATCATCGAGTCCAACTCCTGTCCCTGCATAGGACAACCCCAAAATTCACACCATATGTCTGAGGGCGTTGTCCAAATACTTCTTGAATATTGTCAGGCTTGGCACCGTGACTGCGTCCCGGGGGAGCCTGTTCCAGTGCTCCACCACCCTCTGGGTGAAGAACCTTTTCCTAATGTCCAACCTAAACCTCCCCTGGCATATCTTCCTGCCGTTCCCTCGGGTCCTATCATTGGTCGCCAGGGAGAAGAGATCAGCGCCTGCCCCTCCTCCTTCCCTTGTGAGGAAGCTGTAGACTGCGATGAGGTCTCCACTCAGTCTCCTCTTCTCCAGGCTGAACAGACCAAGTGACTTCAGCCTCTCCTCGTACGGCTTCCCCTCTAAATGCATTACCACCTTTGTGGCTCTCCTCTGGACACTCTCTAGCAGCTTTGTATCCTTTTTGTACTGTAGCACCCAAAACTGCACACAGTACTCAAGATGAGGCTGCACCAGTGCAGAGTAGAGCGGGACAATCACCTCCCTCAACTGGCTAGCAATACCGTGCTTGATGCACCCCAGGACACGGTTGGCCCTCCTGGCTGCCAGGGTGCACTGTTGGCTCATGTTCAACTTGCCATCAACCAGAACCCCCAGATCCCTCTCTGTGGGGCTGCTTTCCAGCCTCTCATTCCCCAGTCTGTATTTTCATCCAGGGTTGCCATGTCCCAGGTGCAAAATTCAGCACTTGCCCCTGTTAAACTTCACATGGTTGATGATTGCCCAGCTCTCTAATTTATCTAGATCTCTCTGCAGGGCCTCTCTGCCCTCGAGAGTGTCAACAGCTCCTCCCAATTTTGTGTCATCAGCAAACTTAGATAGTAGTCCTTCAAGTCCTGCATCCAAGTCATTTATGAAGACAATTACTTCTCATTGAATCAGAGGGAGACAAAAACTCTGTTATGACTGACTTACAATTCACGTCTTGCTTTACAGGGATTTATACAAATATATAGAGAGTACTGTATTAATTTCAGTGATTGTGGGTGTATGTGGCAATTGCACTTGAAATACATATAGTGTGCCAGCAGTGCATAGCTGGAAGAGCATGTGTGTTCCCTGCCCAGGTGAGGGTATAAAGTGTCATAGCTACCCTGCCAGCCCTCAGTCCTGCCTATCGGGTCATGGTTACAGGATGGAGCTTTCCACACTGTCATGTTTCAATCCATACTGAAAACCAATTCATGCACCAGTCTGCAAGCTCATCGCACAGCAACTATGGGATCTTGTTTGAACCTTTTAGAACAGATCTGTAACCAGTATGCATGGGATTCACAATGTTCAATTGCACTTTTGATTAATGAAAGTGGGTTACTCTCTGTTGGCTAAAGAAACAACCTTCTTAAGACGTTCTTATATTTACATACATGCTATTGTCATTTAACTAGTGAATATATAGATTCTAAAGGGTATATGGTCTTCCTCCCCTCTTTTAGAAAACAGGTAATGGCAGTAGTTACCCACTTGAAAATGGTGTGCGTTTAGGCAATACAAACTCTTCTGCTTATGTGGGTAATGCCTTGTATAAGCATTTTGGAACTGAGAGTGACAGAGTGTGTATGCAAGCAGTAACTGTCATAAATAGACTTAATTGACTCAAATACTGCATCAGGTTGTTTTTATTCTATAACTGGGTAGTCCCAAAGATGAAATGGGACTGCATATCCAGAACACAAACCAGGTACCTTCTGCTTTCATCTTCTGTTAAAAATCATAGTCTGAGTGGGATGGATGCATTCTGTAGTTGAACTTGAACAAGAGAATATCGTAAAATATTGTGTTCTTGCTCCCAAAACATGTCTGGAAAAGAATTTGGTTAAAAGTACAAGTTAGAAGTGAAATAGGGAAATAGATTTTCTGCTGTACCTAGCAATCTGATATGTTCTGACACAAACTTTATGTGATACTGATTTAACACATGAGAACACCTGAGAAAGAAATTGCATTTTCTGCAAAATAGATATTACACACCCTCAACTGTCAGAGGTGCAAAGTGCGCTGCTAGAAGCAAAAGTCAGAAGGGTAATTGCTGACAACACCACAGTCATATTAACAGCAATATATACTTTGTGCCACCAGATCATGCTGAGTATTTCCAATTTATAGAGAAGAGACATACTGTCTTTTCACTTTGATAACCAGTTATGTTATGTTGCAGGGAGGGAGAATATGTAGTTCAGCAGTGACACAGATTTTATCCCACTTCCTCTGATTTTTTGCTTACTGTCGGGCTTTTTTTCCGGTTATTCGAGGGTACCAGTGTTTTGAGGCTTTATTCTCATGTAGTAGTATTTTTAAACAGCTAGACAGTTCTCAAAGGTGAAAGTTTTGTGTATGAAACAATGTTACTTTTGTGCCCATATAGCGGTTCAATTTAGATGACCATGGTAGTACCAAGAATTAACATCTTGTAATTACTAAAAGAAAAACATGTTGCAGAGATTGACTATGCCTTACAGACATAGTGGTATGTATCCAGTATTGTGGAGTTCATATATATTTTAAATTCACATACACAGTGTAATTGTTCTACCATTTTAAACATAAAAGGCTGTCAGCAGTTGGAGTTTGTGAAAATAGTCAGTGCAAGAGAAATGGTCTTGGAAAGGAATAAATCAAATTCCAAAGATTTTAATTTATAAGCACATTTCTCAGGATTTCCAAACAATGGATAAATACTTGAATAGTCATTTTCTCCCCTAGGGCTTTTTGGTACATGTATTAAAAAAATAACAAAACCAGCAAAATAAAACAAAAAAGTTGTAGGGCACTAACTTGGAAACTAAAGGCTTTAAAGTCAGCACTTGGAGTACATTTGAAAAATGTGGTTTGACATGATGAACTTTTGGGTGTAGGCCATGCACGCAAATGGCTGACCTTTTACAGATGTTGGGAGACTCTCTCTCTCCAGTGTTTACCACAGTCTCCAACAGTAATGTTTAATAAAGTTTCTTACCTCCTACTTGAAAGATCAGGAGAAGACTCAGAAATATACTCAGGACAACTTACTTTCCATTGATGTTAATACTCAGTAGTATATATTACACATGTATTTTATATATATATGCATATATAATACATGTAGTATCTGAATTATATATACGCACATTGTGTTTATACATAATACATTCTTTTGCTTGTTGGGGACTAGGTAGAGATATTGCGTCTTTACTTTTAAATGAACATAAACACATTTTAAACTTTTTTCAAAATGAAGGAGTTTCAAGATAAGTCACATTGCCTTGCATTTTCCATGGATCAAGAGCACACATACAGATAGCCACTGCAGTTCAGCTGACAGGCAGTAACTTGTTAAATTATCGTAAATTGAGGGTATGTCTGAACCCTTAATTCTTGTCAAATTAAGGTTGATACCACTGACTTGGGCGAATCATCGTAAAGGTAGTGGGCAAACACTTCTTATAATAGGCAAGTGCTCCTTTCCCCTCTCTTGACCAGAAATACCCATATTCCAGGAATTAACAATATTTTAATTTACTTTTGTATCTTATTTTAAATGATGATTGTAAAAGATGGCACTCTGTCCAATGTTACCATGTTATTGCTATCTAAGTGGAGTTTTGATTAGCTTTGTTTTATTGAGTAAACCCTCTTTGGATTAGCATTGACTTGACATGGTAAGAAAGAAAACCCAAACATAATATTCCCCATTTTATCCTCCTCAACTTTGGTAATTATTATATTATTATTACATTATTATTTATTATATCCATGGAAGAAACTTAAAGTGTTTCAAGTTCTGTTTTCACATGGTTAAGAAAGCCTTCTTTTAGGCATTCTGATTCCAGTAGTGACTAACTAATCATGGTTCTGAAAAAAAAAATCTGAGAAAAAAAACATGAAATAAGTGATAAAGAAAGTCTTTTTTACATTTTGTCCTGTCTCTGGTTGTTTGGTATAATAGGCCAAAAACTCAACTATGCTGTTTATTGGCAGAAGTTATAGTGATACAGGTAGAATTTATATGTTCTGTATTAGCTACATTACTGCTATTTAACCTTCTTGGATTGACAGAAACTTTACTTGCTTTTAAGAACCACACCTTTGCATATACTGACATTACCATGTACTATTGGTTTTTTAAGGGAAGAATGTGTATTTAGGCTTACTGCTCAAAATTATGGAGGAGACAGCTTGGTATTTTGGGTAATTCTTCTTTAGCACTAGCACATTTCCAGAATATGTTGGAACTAAGACTTAGAAAAGGAAATCTATTTCTTAAATCAAATATATTTTTTGTTTTATTTTTGTGATGCATAATATGCACATGCTTTCCAGAATCATAAACCAGTGTGCACCTCCTCCCTCCTTTCTTAATGTATCACATCCAATTCACAAAGTGTTTAATTACATATTTAAATTTAATCATGTAATCATTTAATAGATGTAAGTACAAGTTTAAAGTTTAAAATGCTCCTCCTTGCTTTACTGAAATGGGACTATTAAGTCTGTGAGCCTGAAAAGAAAGAGAGAGTTTATGAAAATGCATACATATTTGAGGAACATTGAAAGCAGAGTTTCAGCAATGCCCAACGGGCCACTTCTACAATAGCAATCCACTTCTGAAATGTTGGTCTCTGCAGGGAAGATCACTATCATTATAATTAGAGCTACACTACAATGGACTGCTCACAGTAGCTATTCCAAAAAGTTCTTTGAAGGTGAAGATGAGTGGTAGGGATTCTCAGGAATAGAAAATTGCTTTCTCAAGAAAAAAAAATCAACCAAATAAAATAAATCTTAAATAACTAGATGGCTAACATAAATTTAAACTTTGCCATCCGTATTTAAAATAAAATCACTGTATTTCCAGTTTGGATATTGCTGATGGGCACTAAAGAAATATATATCATTTATAATTTCCCAGAATATGTAATTATACTTACAAATAGATATATTTTGTGAGCAAATTAAGAGAAACAAAAATATAGCAGCTCTACCTCCAGTGCTCTTGTTCTATTATTGCTTTCAAAATTAACAATTCTATTTTCTACTAATTATGAAGGCCTAATTTCTAAGAACTGTTTAGTGCTTTTAGGTAGGTACGTTGATACAAGTAGGTATATTGATATGAAAAATATTTGAAGACATTCTGATCAGTTTTTTATTGTCTTGTTTTTAAATACTTGTCCAGGCTGTCTTTAACCTTCTAAAGACTAGATCAGGCAGTTGACTAAAACTGAAAACCTGATATCAAAGCACAGTCATCAATTTTCACACCAAAGCCAGCACACATTGCTGTATAAACAGAGCTTCAGAATGTATTTCTAGTTCATGTAGGAGACTTCAGCCTCTTTATTGACTTGAGTTTTGAGATCTGCTATATTTAATAACTCAGAATCACAGAATGGTTGAGGTGGGAAGGGACCTATGGAGGTCATCTGGTTCAACCCCTCTGCTCAAGCAGGGTCACCTAGAGCTCGTTGCCCAGGACCATGTCTAGATGGCTTCTAAGCATCTCCAAGGAGGGAGACTCCACAACCACTCTGGTCAATCTGTGCCAGTGCTCAGTCACCCTCACAGTTAAAAATGTGTTTCCTGATGTTCAGAGGGAACCTCCCGTGTTTCAGTTTGTGCACATTGCCTCTGGTCCACTGAAAAGAGCCTGGCTCTGTCCTCTTTGCACCCTTCCTTCAAGGATTTATACAGAGTGATGAGATTCCCCTGAGCCTTCTCTTCACCAGGCTGAGCAGTCCCAGCTCTCTCAGCCTTTCATCATAGGGGAGAGGATCCAGTTCCTCAATCATTTTTGCAGCCCTTCGTTGGACTCTCTCCAGTAGCTCCACACTGTCCAATTTGGCAAGTTAAAAGGATATAAAAAAGATCTGCTGTAAATTTGCTCTTTACACTTTTGATGTGACAGTGGAACATAATAGTACAAATCAAAGATAAATAGAAATATTCGAGCAGATGTAAATGCAGTAACACTTGTTTCTCTTTACATTGAAATCAGGAAATTAACAACTAAACGTTCGTTCTTCTGGATAATAGCCGTGATCTGACCTCTCCACTTTTTTATATTCCCCCACTTACCAGCAACTACATAATACTATAATCCACAGAAACTCTTTTTATCTAATATGTTGGGTGTCTTTTTTTTTTAATTTTGGATTCTTTATTTCCTAGAAGTTAATATTTTCTTAGGTGTTAAGTGGTCTGAAGACTTAGAATTGGATGGAATGAAGTTGATTTTCAAAATACCTAGGTTTTTGGCAATCTGGCCATTATAACAAAGCAATATGGTATGGTAAACACTTTGGTGCCCACATTTGATGTGTGTAGAGGAAATACCATAATTATTTCAGAAAATTATTCCTGAGTAATGCAATTCCATTGATTGCACTAAGCTAGTTAAAGTTCGTTCTCTCCTGCTATTATTATATTGCAGTTAAGATATCAAACAATTGTATGTATGTACAATTTGATTAGTGATTTTAATATACTCTGGCAGGCATTTATCTCCCAATTTAAACTTATGACTGCATGGACCATTTCTTAGGAAATTATAGTCTTTAGGTTTTAACCAAAGATTTTCTGGGGTAAATAGGCACATGTAACTTATAAGTTAATAAAATATGGCTTGTGTTTTTTTAAAAATTTGCTGTCAGAGAAATACTCAATGTTTTGTTCCTTTTTCTCATAGAATATTATTGAATTGATGTGGACTTCAAAGTAGATTGAAATAGATGAGCTATCAAAATTCATAAGTTGTTAAAAAAGAATTTAATTTTAAAAGACCATTTGTTATTTAAGATAGTTTCAATAGTTGTAGTTAAAGTTTTGATACTTTTAAAATCTTTTTCACTTTCCACCTAAAAGTAACAATGTTTGTCAAAGCTAGAAACATTGCTTAAGTCTTTACTAATATGGATATAAAGTGAATCTGCTGAATTTTTACTAGAGGTGTTATCTGTATTAAAAAACTATCACTGAATAAAAAAAGTTAGCACAGTTGAAATCCTAGGTTTGAGCCTAGAAATGACCATGGTGTCACGACATACACAACCAAGCAAAACGATACCTTTGACAGCATTTGAACTTCTGTGGGTGTCTCAGTTCTCAGAAAGTTTCCTTATTAAGGGAAGTTCATGTATTTGTGACTCCCTCTAGTGGATAGCTTTCTCAACTATACACTAGGATATGTTCTCCATATTAAAATCATCTGACATTAAAATTTGAGAGGTCCCTGTTTTCATGGTGAAGATCTGATTCCATTCTCATGGACAGTCAGAACACGTTTGTGTGCATCTCCACTCATAATCACTCATTTTGCATATATTTTTAAAGATTTTTTTCCTAATGTGGTTGTTGATAATCATAGCTATTTATATGTGCAACTAATGTTTATACATTAGCAGATGGAACATCCTTTTTTTTCTGTGCTAGAAACCTCTTCTTTTCCCAGACCTTAATTTACATTACTATATTCCTGAAATGTTTACAGTTCACCTTAATTATTATTTAATTATATTTCAGGTACCACCAAAGTAAATCTTGTGAAGATCCCTTCAACTGCTTCCAGTCCTCGAGACACTGCTCTAGCAGCTGTTATATGCAGTGCACTTGCGACAGTGCTCTTAGCACTTCTTATTCTTTGTGTTATCTATTGTAAGAGGCAGTTTATGGAGAAGAAACCAAGCTGTGAGTTCCCAATTATTACTGTTTCTTTGTAATATTTATATACTGGTATTAGTTTGGCAGATCCCTCTGTAGGTAAATAAATGAAATGTCTACAGCATTCAAGCAAGTTTAGCATTGAGATGAACAAGCTAGCAGAAGCCCAAGACTCCATACAAGTTTGCCAGCTCAGTGTGGATGTTGCAGCTTCTACGGAGAAAATGCTGTGCAGGTGTCCAGAAACAGTCCAATTGCATTAATTCTGTGCCATGCTCTGTTAGATGCTGCACAGATATATTTGGACCATTCGGGATCCAAGCTGGGACATCATTATAGAGTTGCAATGCCAATGTGGAAATACCAGCTTGGAGGATCTGTATGTCACATGCTCTTGTGAAACACAGATTAGCTCATCAAGGTAATGAATGTGGCCAGTGTAGATAGCAGATTTGTCATTAGCAGTTTTGGTTTTATGAGCATATTCAAGATGAATTAAATGCCTAAGCCGGTTAGATTTGTAAATTTTAAAAAAAATCCATAACAGCTCATCAATGTAATTCAGTTTGTTTATAATAAACATTTTTCTGCCCCTTAATTTAAATTAAGAAAGAGAAAAGTTAAAAGCACTCTAGTTCCCATTTATCATTTTAAAAAACTTTCATTAAAATATGTTTATAGCATCTAATGAACCTTGGATGTCAAACAAGAATAATATCTAGGAAGAATTGATGTTATCACTGCTTACAGCACAAGCAAAAATAAAAAGACTGAGAGAGGAATTGTAAGAATTGTTCCTAACCTAAGATGCTTTACAGTGTAAGTTTTGAGAAATTCAGACATAGTGAATTCAAACTTCAGTTAGTGAAGTTTAGTAACTCATTTGCCTTGGCCTACAATTATACAGATTAAAGGAAGTCTGCTGTTAATATAAAGCTCTTTAGGATAACATAAACAAAATCCCAGTGGCTGAAAGCTGAGTGTGGAAAATTTCAGATGGGAATCACTGAGAATCGTTAAACACTGAGAAAATATAACAGTGAATAATATATACTCTCAAATCATCAAAATAAGAGCAGATGTCTTCCTAGAAGAGGCTGTAGTTGAACCAGCTGTTGTAGGGTTTGTTGCAAAATCTGTGGTTTGCGTTATATGAAACCACATGATCATTGTGGATCTTTCAGTTGGAAAATGTATGGAAATACTGTATAGTATGACATTTAAGCATTCTATGAAGACAGGAGGCTCTGAACAGGAAAAAGGGTATAATTTACTAATAGATATTTTTACTCATTTTGTCCAAAGGGTCTCTGAGATCACAAGACATTCACTACAATGGCTCTGAATTGTCATGTTTTGATAGACCACGGCTAAGTGAATATGACCACAGAACATGTTGCCAGTGCCAGAGAAGCACATCACAGACATGTGGTATGTTAGGTCTAAAAAAGGTGACTTCATGGCATGATGAATATTTATCTAACGTTTATCTAACAATTGAGTTGTGACATTTAATTTTAACTACAGAGCTAACATTGTCAAACTACCCTTTGTCCTAGGCTAATTTCTCAATAAGTAGATAGAATTTCTAAGTAGCTATTTGGTTATGATTTTTTTCCCAATTTCATTCCAATGACCCTTCACTTAAAAAAAAAGCTTTAAATGTCTATCTCATTTCTTTCTGGTAAAAATAGCACTGCATCTGGCTTTGAGACTTAAATTAGTGTGAAGGATTTACCAGACAGTATCTAAGAAGCTGATATGAATGCTAAAGGACATTAACAACCTGAACAATTCAAATCATTGAGATTTTGTGAAGTCATATCAGAACAGATGCATTATGACGTTAAAACAAGAGCACAAACTTAAATATCATCCTAATACGTTAACTCAGAATGTGGTACTTCTTCTCACGTGTATCTAATTGAAAAGCAAATTAATTTAAAAAGTAGATACTCATGGCTGGCATCTATATTACTCCTGGAGGAAGGGCTTGGCTTTTATAAGTAATTTGATTTTAAAGTAATAAATTAAATAACCTATGTTTTGGAATAAGAAATCTCTTTCCTCAATCCATATATTATAATGTAACTGGCAAACTAATACTCAAGTTTGAAAGAGTACAGAGGCTAAGTTTATACAGAGCTTTATCATTTTTAACTTTATTAAATTAATTTTCATTCCTTAGGACCAGTTCACTTGATTCCATCACTGTGCTGTGATGAAACCTGTAGCATGGAGCACAGCAGTCACAGTTGTGCTTTCCACTCACAGACTACGCTTAATGAAAGGTAACTTAGTTTTATAAATGTCTATTAAACATGAAATATTTTTATGCAGTCAAATTAATATTTATACAGATACAATAGCTGTTTGGAGTGGAATGAGGGATTTTGATGAACTGTAGCCGTATCCTCCCATTTTGTGCAAAAACAGGTTTATGGTGAAAAATTGATTTTAAGTATCACTTGATAAATTCTGATTTGATGTATCCGTTTCTCTGAAGAAGTAGTGACTTACTTCTCTCACAAGCAGATAGTCTTCCTCTTACTCTATGGTTCCTTAGAGACTTTGGTGACCCTCTCTTCTGCTATGGGTTAGCAAAGTGCTGCATAAACCTGTGAATCCGGGGGGATTAAGGTACAATTTAGAAGTGTCACGAAGATTTTCTTTTTTTAGAAACTCTTAATGACTGTGAGATTTGAAATATCTAGTATTTCTGAATTTCTACCAGATTTTAACCATTATTTTCTCCTGATCAGCTGAATATAAATACAGTAGTAGAGTAGTTATTTCTACAGCAGTGCCATGAGCTAAATATGTAAAATTTATGGTGTCATTCAGAGTTTCCTGGTTACAGATTTTAACACAGGATGTATTTATTTCTTTTAGCTAGAATCGTTTTCCTTATAAGGTTTAAATTGGTCTCCAACTGTTTTGTTCTTATGGCCAAATGTAACTAAAAATGTAGAGGCAGCTTCTTCATAGGTATTGTTTATGCAAGGTGACTTAGTGACCTAAGTACAAGATGCAAAATACCTAAATTTTCTACAACAACTAGTTTAAATACCAGCAAGCTTGAGTCATCCTTTTATACCACCAAGGCTGACAAATTGAGAGTTTTGTACTTTGTGAGGGATCTTTTGGTTAAGGCTTTAAAAATAAATGTTATATCCATGCTATGTGGACATCAAAGGTCCCGTGGTTCCTTCCAGTAGAAGTGGAGTTTGCTCCAATTTCCTTTGCCAAAATAATGGATTTCCTTCAATTGTGGTGCAATGTCCTGACTTTTGGCCTCGTCTATGAAAATGTTTTGTCTGTATATCAAAGCTGTTAAAGCATCATGTTTTGGAAATGTGTAAGGCTACTTAAAATCTGTTATAGGCAACGTTAATGTGGGATGAATCTTGTCACACAAATTATTACTGTATATCAGACTTAATATAGCCTTTACAGTTCTACAAATCTGTAGACAGTTTTTGGAAATGAAACATATTAGTATATCTTTTTGGTTTTGTTAATATTTATCGTGGTATACTATAGTAAAAAACATTACTGGACTTTCAACAGAGATAGGCGTATAGTGCACTCAGACACATCAGTCTCATCATGTACTTTAAATACACTTGAGATAGATAATACTGAGTTTCTACTTCCACTTTCTTCCATTTTCCGTATAATAAAAATGAACTTTGTGAGAATTAAAAATCCTTACCTTTTAATATTATATCCTTTCCACATGAAAGAATAGGAGAAAAACTTTTCTTTTCACATTTTGAAGGCTAGACAGAACAAACTGAAAAAGCTAAAGTGAATGCATGTTCAATATGAAATCACGCAGATTTCAATCACTCTTGTTGCCTATTCCCTACTCCCAGTCTGAAGCCACTTTAATTCTTTTACTTCCATTAGATATTTGTCTAGCCTGGTTTTTTTTTTCAAAAAAAACCCCTAGTGTTGGAGATTCCACAATCTTCCCAAACATCTTTCTTGCTGCAATTCAAGCCTGTTATATCTTGTCTCAACACACCCCCCCATGCATTGAGAATAAACAAATTCCTTCCTCTTTGCAACAGGCTTTGTATCTGAACACTACTATAGTACTTTTTATCATATTTCTGTTCTTTAGACTATAAACAACCCCAAGTGTAGCTCATGTTTTCTAGAACCCTGAATTCACAGTGTGAAGGTCTCTAGGCATCCTCTTTACCTTTAGTAGTGTTCTCCAGAGCTTTCTTCATTTCCAGACGAGGAACAAACTGTATTCCTTTTCAAAAGAATTTGTTTGTACAGGATGCCTCTAGAGTATTAACTTAATATAACCCTGTTAAACCTTGAAATACCTATAATTACTAATGACAATAATTACAATATTGATAATATTTTCTGGAATGCTTTTGAAACCATGTGTCTTTTATCCTTTTGCAGGGCTTCTGATTCTGTTGGAGAAATGATTCCTACTTTCCTTGGTTCTCTTTCACACTCCACCTGTGGAGACATTTCAGATGCTTGGCCTCTTATGCAAAACTCAGCTTGTTGTGACAGCATTTCTTTCTGTGAATCATATTCAGAACTGGCTGGAGGATCTGCAAAATCCTGCAGCCCTGAGACTGAAAATGCAACCACTGTTGAGTTGGATAATAACCAGGAACTAAGTGAAGTACTTATTTCAGCTAAATCTCTTGATGGAAACATTGCAAAGTCATTTGAAATCTCCAAACATAGAACATGCATAGAAGTTTCATCACTTCAGAACTCGGCGGCTGCTGAAACCCAGCCAAAGACAAAGCGTAATGGAACAGCAAATGACTCTACAGACTGATAAAGAGGTAAAAAACATAACTACAAAGGAGTGAGAATGAGTACTCAAGGCATGTAGAGCTAGATAAAAATAGAATTGTAAAAAGTCGTAGGGTTATGTTTCTCCATAGGTTACACCTAGCTATTGCTGAAATAAATTACAACTGTACAAGAGATCCAACAGTTTCACGTTTTTAAATAATTGACTGAATTTGAAAGGTGTAATTACTCAAACTGTAATGTTGAGATAATATGAACCAGAATACAGAGGGAAGTCTGTACACCAGTCAGCTTTTATCAGGGTTTTTTTTTCATTACATTTCAGGGGAAAAAGATCAGTTTAATAGCCTTATGACCAAACTACTGTGTGAGGCTAGTCCTTGTTTATGAGCGAAGAACTGAGGACTTGTCTTTGCTCATTGTAAACAAAGCATAAAAGACATGCAAGTGTTCATCCAAAAATATTTACAAAGCCTTCTCTGTGAAGTTACTACAGCAGTAGCAGAAACAGAAGAGAGACTCTCAAATGCTTTTTAATGCCATTCATATTCCCATGTCATCAGGTAAAACATTCCATAAGTTTGTCCATAATATATAATTTAATATATAAAAGCTCAGAGAATATGCAGGTCTGAGGTCAAAATGAGAAGAGGTGATAAACAATTTTCTCTACCACATAACATAACCATCACAAAAAGTCACTCTGCTACTGCTTCATCATTATATCTTTTTGAATATTAGCTGTGCTCTATATTTTTAAAGTGGCATTTTCTACTGTTGGAAGTAACTTGGAGCAAAAAGTAGCTCTCTGTGAAAGGATCCCTAATTATGGCCTGTGTTGTTACTCAAGGGTTATGCAGGCTGTGGCTGGAAAGCTGAAATAGTCTGCTGTGCATGTACACAGAGGCAGGAACAAAAGCACTTGCCACTAATATTAATAATCCACCAAACTTAATTAAGAAAATTACACTATCTGTAATTATGGAAATTTAGGGTCATCTGCAGAAATAAAACTACCTTCCTTTGATCCTCTTCTATTTGATTTGCGTGCCACTTTCATATTGTTCTTAAATAAGAAGTAGAAAGTAATTAGTATTTAAGAAAAAAAAATGCATATTCTGAAAACATGTAAGTGCAATAGTTAATTCTGTGTAAATCAAGCCTTAATTCTTTAGGTGACGTTTTCAAGAGGAGGAAAGGGAGGTAAACAGACTGCTAAGTCAAGATTTTTTTTTGCCATTGACTTCAATGGAACTCATATATCACCCTCAAAATCTACTGCTGTCACTGAAAATATCAACCTTATCTATGTCGCACATATTTTTCTCAATATATTATTTACAATATATAGTTTTGTCTGTAACGATGCTGGCACTAATGGCCCATGTGTCAGATAGCAATCGTCATAGTTTCATTTTGGTATATGCCAAATATCATTAGGTGATAGTCGTATTCTGTAGGTATATACAGGAAGGGACAAGACATGGCTATGACTGCAGATCTTGACGCTGCTAGTTCCCAGGTCTTCAGCCGTTATCAATGAAACTTGAATGCTCCCTTGATGTTTTAAGGGAATATATTTCCATATAAATAAGATTTAAAAAATCAAAAGTTTGTGGGTTTTTTCCACACTAAACCATGTATCAACTTCAGAGGTATGTGATTAATATTATTTAGAGTTTTTCTAGATGAAAGGAATGACAGAATTTCAAAATATCACTATAAAAATTAACTTACATTTCACCATACTTGTTAAGCTATATAACTTGTAAATTTTCTTACTGATTCCTATGTGTATGTAGACGTTTTTTCTGACATTTCAAAATCCTGTATTCCCTGATGGTTTTGTACTATCATGTATTACTAATGAGATTTATGTATAATTCTGAATAAGCAAGATGGTTTGGGACAGTTAGGTTTTCCATCATTATTTTTCTTTAATAGACTTTACTGATTCATTTTGTACAATTTCTCCATATTTGGATTCTGCAGTGCATCATTATATATGCATGTTTGGTGGAGAAATTTAAGTGGCATTTGAGGGACAAGGACCAGGACTAGGCTTACCTGAGATGTATTTTCAGGCTGAACTCTGACCAGCTGTACAACTCCAAGAAAATTATTTCATCTCAGTCTAGCCCATTTTTTCCATTTGCCCTTCATCTATCTTGTCTTTTTGAAATATTTTGAGGGAAGGATGGTCTTTTTAGTACATGTGGGTGCATTACAGTCTTGCATAGGGCCATACTTTGTTATTATATTGCAAAATAAATAATAACATAGTAAAATCAGGAGACAGCATATTTTTATTTATGTGCACATAAATGTAAGTTTTTTAATGGTTGTTTTAATACAGGTTCGGTCTTCAGGTTTAGGTGAATTTTTACAGTAAGCAGTAAGTATAGCTGTACTTTTTTAGTGTTTAGTCAAGTATAGAAGTACATACAGGTTTTTTTATGAGTTTATGTAACCACTGTTCTATCACTTTCTTTTAGGAGACCAAGCTATTTCTCTCAGCCCTAAAGCTGAATGCTTCCCTTATGCTCCTCTGCTGATTCTCATCAAACTTAGTCTGGTCTTCAATGTTGCATGGTTTCAAAATCAGCTGGAAAGAAATGGCATCATTTCACACCTTCTGAGCAGTTACATCTGAGCCATAACAGCTGTAAAGTGAAACCTCAAGGAGCATCCTAGGAGAACCCCGAATGTGGATTTATGACCTTTTGCATCTCTTTTTAAAAAGAACCTTCTATTCCCTCAGATTCTCAAAAAGTCTAATGGAGTGAGCTTAAAAGTATCTGTAAATATAGCAAGAAATATAAATACTTCAGTGTGTTTAGGTGGGTATCTTAAATATGGCTACAGATGTCAGAAGGCATGGGACAAGACGTTGCCAGTTATTCTGCTTGCAGATTTATGCATGCATTAGGATTTTTTTGGCTGGTTCTAATTTTAAATCAGTTTCCTGCTGTTGAAGGACTTACTTAAAAAAAGAAACATTTCTATTTATGCAAGGATCATCTATTGATAAGCTGAAGCTTTTATTATATATTACATTATAGTCAATAAGCTAGTTTGGGGAGTTAAAGAATTTGCATGTTACAATATGTATGGTTAAAGTCCCCTCCATCCAATTATTACAGTTGTGGGAGGGAGCATTGTTTTATTAAATAGAGCAGGCGATTAGCTTTAAATTAGATTTAGTTTAATGAAAGTCATCCGTATAGATAGGGATGTTGTGTTTAATTGGTAGTCTCAGTATTGGAATACAGCACGTTGTTATAGCATGTAATTTTTGGATGTTGAAATAAATGTCATCAACTGTCACATCAAAATGTCAAACTATAGCAGGTGTGCCATGGAAGTATTCATACAATGCGACTATTACTAATATTTGTTATTTTTAAGGGTCAAGCTTCATGGTGACCTAGTTTGTTCATGTAGGAGGCCTTTTCTTTTCATTCATGTCACTCTGTCCTTCTCACTGTAGTATTGTGTAAATTCAATTTTTCCACACAAAATATAGAAATTCATACACTTTAAAAAAAAAAATACCTCTGAATTGAATCCTCAAAGTTGCATGAATACCTAGTAAATAATCAACTCTCCGCCCTCATTGCTGTTAAGATTTTTTTAACTGCAGTTTGTTGCACCACATCCCATAATACCATTTGTTCTGCAGCCATTTTTATCCCTAAAATAGTTTTCACTCTGTGAGTAATCCCAGTAACCTCTACTGATTCATTACACTCAACAGGCTCAAACTTGATAGTGATGAGCTCTAGCAATTATTCTTTAAAGTACCCAATGTGCCTTGACAAAAGCAAAGCAATCAGCAAAACAAATGCAAATTTGCAATAAATATTACTCATCTTTCAACACACGGTTTGTGTGGCAATGGAAATGTTGAGACAGTATTCATATTCCATAACGGAAAAAGCCTTTTGCTTTGAAGCACCCAGGAGAAGGTTGAACCCGCACAAGAATAGCTAAAGCCAGTGTAGGCAGCCAAGGCAGTAAGATGCTTCAGCTAAAACCAGTGAGATCATTCATGTGTGCAGAAATCATGAATAGCAGTTATCAAATTCACACCAAAGTAACTGAAGAAATTACACAAGTGATTTTTTTTTTTTTAAAGTAGTACATACCACCCTTTGGTCACTGACAGAATAATACACAGTTATACAGGGGCTACAATTACTGAGCTAAATACTTTAGAGTATATAGTTAAATAAGAGTAGTTTTGAATAATTTCTCTGGATACTTTCATACGTTTAAGAAGTGACAAAATGTTACTTTTCACTACATGTGCATGAAGAGAGGTGTGCTTCTTTTGTATATACTTTGTAAATAGAAAAAATCCAATATGCATTTCAGTATATGACAAGATATTTTTAGAACATATGGAGATTTAACTTTTCACAAATAACAGTTCTTTAAAATGCTATGTTCAAAAGTTTTGCCAGCATCTGCCACAGTAAGTATGTTTTCCCATTGGAATTTACACTTTGTAGAATTGTTTTTGTCCGGCAACTCTAGAGAAAAATACTCATCTCGTTAAATGAGTGACAGATAGCTTGAGAGCAAATTGGGAAGAAAAAATGAAGAGAGTGCTCTTTAAATATATGTGTATATTGTGTATATACTTTTTTCCTTAATTTAACCAAATTGGTCTTTTTTATATTGCCTGTGGCAAGCAATGTTGTACATGCCAATAGAAAACATACACTACCACCACATTTAGACTGCCCGCATATCACATCTAGGGACTTACAGTGCTGTTTTAAATGCTCCTTTAAGGAATGTAAATTAAAACCTTGTATAAATCATTTTGTAATACTTTTTCTACTTGTGAATAAAATGTTACGTGAACCAGTGTTGGTTTGTTGATCTCAAATTAATAATAGCATTCTATACAAAGTTAGTGATCTTTTTTTTTATTATTTTTAGAATTCCATAATGGTTTAATTGTATTTAAATTACAGTATAATTTGGTACATCTTTGTCTTGAGATGTTTGCTGTTTAACAGGAGCATCATTCTTCAAGCTGGAGGACCTTCAAGAAGCAATAAGTTAACATCAATCCTTAAAATCATAGTGCTTCAAAATCTTTTCAAAATTTTGCTTCTCAAGAAAGGAAAGAAAAAAGCCAGTAAGCACCACAGATTGCTGTCTGTATAATGTCTTTGAAAAGAAAACCAAGTACTCCACACAGTAGACTATTTCAGACAAGATAGATACATAAATAATGAGTAGCTGTATTTTTGAAACAGAAAAGGATGCCCTAATTGTGGCCCCCGATTAGTACTGACAGAGCCTGCACTTGCGCCGCACTGCAGCAGCCAAGAGTGGTTTCAAACCTTGGTTGAAGAAAGAGGGAATTAGAAAATACCAGTACAGAAGACTAATTACCTGTGATTATTTAGGCCATTTTTCAAATGTTGTCCAGAAGGTTTATATGTTGAAAAGATTCAGGAAAATGTTACTCAAATGGGATTAAGAAAGGGATGGCATGGTTTGACTGACAAGAGTAAAGGACTGCGAAGAAAGAGTAATTTGATAATTGCTTATAATTACATGACTTCTTACGGTGAAGACATAAAAAGCAGTGACTGGAAACTGAATCCAGATAAGGATGGTAGGTAACATAAAGCCAGGTTGTTTGTGGTGGAGAGTTTGTAGCACTATTGGGTTTTATGGGAAAGTTTGAGAGAAACTGAAAGCTGCTCTGACCCTGTCACTAGTTTATTCTAGCAAATTTCACGTTAGCTCTTTTCTGTTTATTGATGTTATTTCTCCAGTCTTTTAAGTATGTAATTCAGAGCTTACCCAGGGAACACCTTCCCAGAATAGCAAGGTCTCCTTATATGACTGTGCCCGTGTGCTGCACTCCTGAGTAGTCGTCTACTTGTCTTCTGCTGAGGCTGTCAAAAATGGCAGCTGACCACATCCCCAGCCACCTAATCAGCCTTCTAGTTCCCTTAAACGCTTGCAAGTCTGCAAAGCAGCACATGGTGTCTTTGGTAGTTCACTTTCTGTCAATACAGGTAGCAAGTCTTGGAACTGCTAGGATCGCAGTAGTGTGCCCCTGCCAAAAATTAAAAAAAATCAAGAAAAAAACAGGAATTGAAAAACAGGTATTTATTCTATCTGGAAACAAGCTACAATTTAAAACAAATTACATATGTGATCATAAAACTTGCATAGACATTAGATCATATTAGATACAACACAAATGTCATTAGCAAGGCTGTAATTTTCTATCCAGCTATCTTTCTAAAAGAGTCGTAGAATCTGAGTCATAGAATCATGGAATTGTTTAGGCTGAAAAAGACCCTTAAGATCATCAAGTCCAACCGCTAACCTAGCACTGCCAAGTCCACCACTAAACCATGTCCCTAAGCACCACATCTACCTGTCTTTTAAATACCTCCAGGGATGGGGGGGACTCAACCACTTCCCTGGGCAGCCTGGTCCAAAGCTTAACAGCCCTTTTGGGGAAGAAATTTTTCCTAATATCCAACCTAAACCTGCCCTGGCGCAGCTTGAGGCTATTTCCTCTCATGCTATCACTTGTTACTTGGGAGAAGAGACCGACCCCCACCTCTCTACAGCCTCCTTTCAGGTAGTTGTAGAGAGCAATAAGGTCTCCCCTCAGCCTCCTCTTCTCCAAACTAAACAACCCCAGCTCCCTCAGCCGCTCCTCATAAGACTTGGGCTCCAAACCCTTCACCAGCTTCGTTGCCCTTCTCTGGATGCGCTCCAGCACCTCAATGTCTTGAAAATTCTCCTAAGTATAGAAGATAATTTACCAAAATCTAGTCTGTAATCAACAGTTTAAGGGAGAGCACTGATTTAAAGCTTGGAAAAAATTAAACCATTGGAATTCAAGAAATCACCTTGATTTGCCCAAGATCTAGATCAGACAGTTCATTGGAACATAATGATAAACATATATAAATACATATATAATTCATGTGTACATGAAGATACATTCTACATTAGAATAAAATAATAACCCAATTTAAAAGAACCGATCATCTTGCACGTGATCTGAGGCAGAGCATTGTCCAGGCCAGTTAGTAATTTTATTCGTAACTCATTAAACATGAGGAAATTACAGAACACTATGGACCAATTCAGATGAGCCCTTTACACGATATAAGCATTTATTCTGTGTGTGGCAGAGGTTAAAAAATGAATTGAGAACTTTTTAAAAAGAAACAGTAAAGGCTCTATTTCAGTTTTTTTTAAATGCCTTTCAGTCCAGAAATCCAAGGGCCCTAGATGTTTCATAGGTCAACATGGGAGCCTTAGAGGAAAAAAGTTACTATGAACAACAAAATAAAACATTTAGGACCTACGGCCAGTACTCTCTGGCTCCCTTCCAGGATTTGTAGAGCTGCAATTTCTTGCTTTTCAATAGCAACATACTGGGATATTCACTGACTGAAGGCAATTTCTCTGCTAGGGTTGGTAGCCTCTGAAGGCCCTGGCTGGTCCCACAGGAGATGCTGAGTGCCCAACGGCAGCTCTAAGGCTTTTCAGCTGGCGGGGATCTCAGCAGGATGTTTGTAAGGGGGATGCTCTGTGCACGTGCGTGCGCACGCTTCCATACAACGGGCATTTAAGAGAACAATATTGAACAAAACTGGAACAGTAGAGGTTATTTGTTATGAAAATAAGAATAATGAGAAAAGGACATCTAGGTACTAGTGCACCAAAAAAGAGCAAAACCGGCCATTATGTTGCAACGTAACCATATTTTAAAAGCCAAAGTAAAGATCTAGTCTACAGCCCCCTTACTTCTCTGACTTCATGGTCACTTAAATGCACATAAACTCTGTGCCTGGCCAAAGCAAAACGAGGAAGATCTGGAATCAGCAGAGTAACAGTGTTCACTGCACCAATTTTGTTCATACATTGCAGATGTGTTTTCTTGGATATTTATGTTGACTCCTGCAACATATGGTAGCCGAGTTTAACCTGAGGAAATTCAACAGCAATTATCGGTTTGGCCATTTGGTTCACTCTGTTCCAAGAGAAAAAAGAAAGTTGTTGACCAAACTGATGCATTTTATGTTGTTAGACACAACAATAGTTGTGTTCCTTTATCATAGCTTCAGCTTTATTAAACCTAAGGATGTTCAACAATAAAAGTTAAGGGGACACCGCACCTGTGCAAGAGTGAGAATATCTTTCTCACTGAGATACCAAAACAGACATGTAACATTCTACCAAATAACACTTGCAGCAGATTTTGTCAAAATTCATCACAGTTTTTTTTATATTTTGAGACTACAAATAGAAAAAATTCCTTGCTTGAAAAAGTTTTCACGCCACGACAAAATGCTGTGACATCTCCCATAAGAGTATTTTCTCCAGGAGGGTCGTGCAGCTACCCTCCATCTTAAACTCTCAATAAATTGAAACGCTCAATATTAATTTAAGTTGTATCTTTAAATATATTTTAAACTTTGGAGGATTTGTTGGTTACTCAAGGAGGACTAATCCATTTGTATGGGCAAGAACTACCTCAAAGTTATTTTCATACACTGGTTTTTAACTAGCAGGACAGATGGACTCTGGCAGAAGAAACTCTAAATCCTTTCGATGATAAAATATTATTTTATTGATGATGGGTTAAAAGAAGCAAGCCCTGTGGGTTCAGCTGTCTCTCTCATTAGTTCAAACAGGCTATAGGATCTGCAAGGAGGAGCTCAAGAATGCCATAAATGACCTCTCCTGTGGCTTTCAACAACAAATGGATAGCGCTGGAGTTTACTCAGGGTGTTGGCAAGTGCTGTGATAGGGATTCCTGAAAATATCTGTCTGCCAGATGCTGTTTCCTAATACACAGAATGACACTGAGGAGCTCTTGTTGCATTTACAGCCAGATGCTTTCGTTCGCAGAGAAGAGGCCTTTTTATTGCCTTTCTGGAGTAGGTGGACTGGGGGCGGCGGGGGAAGCAGCAACGCCTGCAGCAGCCAGAGGAGAGCAGGGTGCAGGGCTGATACGTCCCGCACACACCACAGCCTGTCACACCCGATTTCCCTCTGCAAGTCTCCCAGCTGTGCAGAGATCAGCTGTAAATGTGCTTGGAAGCCTAAAATTCCCCAAAGATGCAATACTGCACCTTCTGCAGATGTATTGGTGTAACTGCGGTAGCTGAAAGCTATAAGTAAAAAGAAATTAATATCATCTGTTAGTTGGGGGGGGACACGACCAAAAATAACTAAAAAGTTTTGGGCTCAAGGCCTTCTTGGATCTGCCTTCTAATGTTTGCTTGCACGCTTTGTATCTAGTTAAAGGTCTACAGCTGCTGCGCCTCTGAGGATGCTCCTGCAACTCTTACCTGATCTTGGGGAGCAGAAGTTACCTTTCAGTTTGGCCTTGTTATACTTCAAGCTGCAAGAGATGGAGGGTTTAAATGCCTGACAATCTCTGTTCTTCTCCCCAGTTACCTCATTTTTTTGACCAAAAAAAAAAAAAAAAAAAGACTCTATTCAAATTTTGCTTAAGTTGCATTACTCACAAGCTGCCCATAATAAGACTTCGGTTACATTTTCTCATGGAAAAGAAATGCAGTCACCCTAATGCCACCCAGAAGATGGCCTGGGAATCAGATGCTGCTTCATGCTGGTACCAGTGCCCCTCTCTGCTGCTCTGTCCCCTCGCCCAGGAAGCAGGCCAGAAAAAATCAAAACACCTCTTTGGCCAGAGCAAAGCCAACCCACACCAGCAACCCATTCTTTAAAATCTGTTATTGAATCACAGCTTACGGGAGTTCAAACAAAACAAAACAAAACAAAAAAAAAAAAAGACAGACAGGAGGAAAAAAACTGCATAAAGAATTATACTGGAGAGACATTCAGCAAAATTCCCATTTGTGTATGAAAAGCTTAGCTAAATAACCTTGGGCTGCACAGGAAGACAAGTAGGAAGGAAAACTCTTCTGATCTTTCCAAAATTTGATTTTGTGAAGTAGACATGCAGCACTTTTACCCCTCATTCTTAATGCAGAAGGGTTTGCCCTCCCCCATCCCCTGCCCAGCATCAGAAATAGTAACACACCACTAGTGCTGAAGGCTCTTTCCACTCAGGAAAGGAATGTCTCTCTCTTACCCCCACTCCTTGTGTGTGGAGGAGGGCTCTTCCTTACCGTTCTGCCTTATTTACCACTGCTGCAATTTTCGAGTCTTTCTTTGCCTTTTTTCCTCCAGGCCTGTGTTTCCCGTTCTCCTGCCCCCACGAGCTGGTCTGCTCCCCCATTGCCACGTGAAAGCAGAATTGTGGATTT
This sequence comes from Theristicus caerulescens, assembly GCA_020745775.1. Classification (NCBI taxonomy): domain Eukaryota; kingdom Metazoa; phylum Chordata; class Aves; order Pelecaniformes; family Threskiornithidae; genus Theristicus; species Theristicus caerulescens. Next base: position 111,703,646 of record CM036559.1, on the reverse strand, counting down.
AATTTCATGAACCTGGAAGATGTAACACAACGTACGAAAGCATCTCTAAGGCTTTGCTCTGTTCTTATATACAAGCAAAGGAAATAAAAGAGAGGGAAACAAAGGTACTCAACCATAGTGTGCAAACGTGACACTGGGTAAAGCCGACTTTCAGAAAGGCAGTGAGCTCAAATTCAAAGCCAGCCTACCCAAGAATTTATTTATTTGGTTGGATTCCTGTCTCTGGACAGCTGCTTCTAAAATGGGAGATAATGGCTGAGTGCTTAAAACAGTGATTTTTAAGCACATGCCCCGATCAGGATTTTTCTGCAAGAACCCTCCATGAAAACTAGAGACAAGGAACCGGTCACAGCAGCAAGAGACAGCGCTATCCGTGCCAGTACGTAAAAATTGCTGATAACTCGGCAGAAGCCATGGGAGGTGAAACAGATGCGTCAGCAAGGCCAAAGGGGAGGAGAGGACACGATGCAATGCAGAACGTACAAAACTGCCCAAAGATCAGCTAGAGAAGGTAAACAGATCCTAGAAAAGAGTAAAATGTGTATCACGCCAGCTAGGAACGTACAGGGACAGTGACAGCGGGCTCTCTCCGTTTTTACAAAACACTTCTGAAAGCAGTTTTTAAATAAGTCTGACTCAGGTATGCAGGCGATTTATATGGTTCTACTCAAAATAAAAGATCTCAACATTTCCTTGGCTGGCCTCAGCAAGGTTTAATTCCCTCCTTAGAGCTTAAGATACTTTTCCTTTTTGAATGAACACAGCTGTGCCATACACATTTCAGTTCAAACCGACTCCTAAGAACACACTTCACAACCCCCGGATTCAGAAAGGCAGCCAAGTGACTGCACCTGAGTGCCCGCCTGCAGCAAGCACGCTGGCGATGACCACTACATCTCCACTGGGACCAGCTTGCTGTAATGGACCTTTAATTACCTACTCCTTTGCTGCCTGATCCCATTACACCGGCCTGTAGCGAACAGTTCAGACCTGTAATTATAATTTAAATACTGTAAACTTCCAGATGAGCAAGCCAACAACATTTGTCCTTTGGTATGCTGTAGTTATTGTGAAGAAGGATGTTCGCTTCAGAATCTTGCACCATTTTCACTATGCTTTTTTGCACTAACCAGATATAGTTTTATTTGACATTGTAATGAATTTATAAATCAATTTCATTTATTATCTCTCCTACTAGAAATGTTTGGATGCCTTCCATGCACCTTTGACCAGCTCAAGACCATATGCAGAGACTAGGGAAACCCCCCAAAGACACACTCCTCTTTTAGTGAATTAGCCCAGGTTTCCAACAGCCAGCCATGGCCATATAAATTAAAGATACACATGAACTTTGCATGGGGCTTCACAGAGCATTTGGCAGATTTACCTTGAAGGTAATGAAGCTGTGATACGACACATTTGAAGAAAAAGCTGGGATGGGGACTTTCCTGGATGGATCTTACCTGACCCCAGACAGTTGTTCTTTGGCCCTTGAGCCACCTATGCTGTGCTCTATCCAGAAGAAAAGAAGCTATCTTTAAATGTATACATTTTCTAGAATTATAGAATCATAGAATCATAGAATGGTTTGCGTTGGAAGGGACCTTAAAGATCATCTGGTTCCAACCCCCTGCCATGGGCAAAGACACCTTCCACTAGACCAAGTTGCTCAAAGCTCCATCCAACCTGGCCTTGAACACTTCCAAGGATGGGGCACCCACAGCTTCTCTGGGCAACCTGTTCCAGTGCCTCACCACCCTCATGGTGAAGAATTTCTTCCTTATATCTAATCTAAATCTACCCTCTTTCAGTTTGTAGCCATTACCCCTTGTCCTATCACTACATGCCCTTGTAAAAAGTCCCTCTCCAGCTTTCTTGTAGGCCCCCTTCAGGTACTAGAAGGCTGCTATAAGGTCTCCCTGGAGCCTTCTCTTCTCCATGGCTCTTCTCCATTTTGTTGGACACTGTACTGTACAGAAGATTTCACATGCAACATTACAACATTAAAAGATAGAGACCGGCCAGCAACCGGGAGCGGTGGTGCAGGACTGTAACTCTCATTTCCTCCTGCAAGGGTAATATTCAAAAGTCCTTACTAACTCTGGGAATTCCTGCAAATCTCCTGCCCTCAGTACTTAGTTTTGTTTCCAGCACTCACCCCACCTTTCCAGCTCTCATTTCAAGGCCGTGTTGTGACACAAGCATTCCATGCACCCTTCTCCCTTTTCTATCCTTACCCCAACCCACAGCCTCCCTCCCTGCCACATCAGCTTGAAACTTTTTGAACCTGGCATCTGTGAAGCCAACGCCTCACCCTAATTTAGCCCATTTTGTCCTAAAACATCTGTGTGTTTTAGTTCTCCTCCTCCCTCACCCCGCCATGCCCAGGGCTTTTGGCACGGCACTGCTCCAGCCACTTTCCCTCCAGCTCCCCGGTAGCTGGTTTTCCACACCTGACTTTCACCATTTTGTCCCCTGGGTTTCTGTCATGTTGGATTGACAAGCAGTGCAACCACCAAAAGTATCTGTGCACACCCTGAAGACAGGATCGGGGAAAGGCTGTTTTGGAGGACCACCCGATGCCACAGGTCAGGATGCAGCAGGTCAGGAGGCTCCGCGCTGAGCATCCCTCCTGTGGGACCTGTGTGTGGGGTTTAGGAGACAGAGAAGAGACAGACCAGACTCAGGCCAACAGGAGAAGCCATGGAAGACGTATGCGCACTTGGGGCATTAACACTACAGCTGTGGCACCGGGCAGGGAGAGCACATCCAGCCTCCACCATGTAGGAGCCAAGACAGCCCACCAGGTACAGCCCTGTCCTAGAAAAGCCACCAATTATTGACGTCTTTGTCCCCTTCGTGTTGCCAATGCCCAGCTTCTTATGAACATCTTCCAGCCCCTGCAGGAGGGATGGCATTTCAGCAGCCCCACTGGTGACGACCCTGCAAGTGCAGCAAGACGTGGAGGCCACAGCTGCTGCGAAACACCCCAGCGCTCCTGAACAGGGAGAAAATACCAGGTTGGCTGCCACATGCCCTGCCAAGGGATGTTACGGGACTACTAATTGCCCCAAATGACCTCTGGGCACATTAACACCTACTGTTTTCCAAACAGTGGTCACTGCCGGATCCAGTGCCTCTTTCCACTACAAGCTGGTTTATTCACATTTCAATTGCTCAGAGATTCATCTACAGACAGTAATTTGTCATCTGCCTCCACAGCTGAAACCACATCTCAACCCAGTTGGAAGGCACCAGCAGCCTGTTGGCAGCGTGCTGGCAGCTGGCCCTCAGACAAGCAACGTAGGTCTGCAGCAAAATGCTGCCTTCTTGGGGAATCGGGAGGGAGAAACTTGGATCAGCCACCTCATTTCATCACCTGAGTGTGTTGCCATTATAGAAATACTCCTACTAGACACAGTTGTACTCATCTGCTGTATGCATTGTCAGCCAGATGGGACGTGTCCTACTCCCAGTCTGTTCTGGGACAGTCTAATGTGAACCACAGCATGCTCGTAGCGTACTGTAGCCAGCCGAGCTGCTCACCCAGGGTGCATCCGCAAAGCGTGTCTGCGACTCCTTATCCTTTGCATTCTTTTCTATATTTAGGAGATTCATGTGTACACAACAGCCAGGCAAAGCATGGGAAGGCCAAGCAAATATCAAGACAAGTCTTGAGTTCAGGAATCCCTTGGAACTGTCAACAAGTCACAGGGAGGTGCTACGAGAGTAGCTAAAATAATGAGGGTGTGATGGCAGCTGTATCTACAACGGTTCCATCCCAAGGAACAAATGGTTATATACTTTGACTTCTAAAGACATATTTGAGCTCATCACCTCAGGTAGCATTTTCAAAGTCCCACCTGCAGAAGCAACTCGGGCATTATCAGCTCTTTAGGCTCCCAAGTCACTGACACACTCAAGAAGGGACTCCTCTAGAGGTGTGTGCTCAAATAAATGACCCTCCATGAACAAGAAACCTTGAGTGAGTTAAAATCCCGTGGCTCAGTTATCCCCATTCTCTGGCAGCTGCTTGAGTGAACTTCCGGGGCCGGGAATGAGTGCTAGAGAAAGGCTGAGGCAGCCTCATTGCCAGCGGGAGTTAAATCACGACGGCAATGCAGCAGGCGAGATGCAGCAGCTCCAAAGAGGCCGCAGGGCACCGCTTGGGGCAGCTGCGCCGACGTCCGCACAGCCTGCGGGGCGAGTCTGGCTTGCAGCACGCCTTCACCTGCTCCGTCCTGCCTTTCTGCTGGGACTCGGAAATGTCCGCGCATGTAACCAGGCCATCCGCAGGTGTCGCCTATCGTCTAGCCCTGCACAGGTAGATACAGCGTAGCTCAGTCACTGTAATGCTGCCGAGTTTCCCTTTCTGTAGCTTCAGGTGGGCTTTGGCTGCAGTAAGAAATGTGCAAAAAATGTTAAGTGCCAACAAAGAGTTAGGATACATTTCAGGAATAAAAAAAAGGGAAAAAAAGAGGGAAAAAAAGAGGAAAAAAAAGAAGGGGGGGAAGGGAAAAAAAAGGGGGGGGGAAAGGGAAAAAAAGAATCAGCTGATCTATCATTTTTACAAAAATAGTTATTAAAAATTTAATTTTAAGAAAACCTCATATTTTACAGAAGTACAAATACTGATATTACAGTACCTTTTGCATTACCCAGATGGAAATAATTCCAGTGAATTTCACCCATCCTCACAGTTTTTGACTGCAAATCTACACACACACAAAGATAATGCAGTCATACATCCACTGAAATGAAATTTTAACGCACATGGTCCCATAGTCCCACATGCTTTCATAAAAATGGGACTGTATCTTGCTCCCTCAAGCACTGAACTTAACACGCATCAAATAGTTGTCATATAACAGCATCCACAGTATCCTCACAATCACATATCAATACTAGATCCTCACTATTAAAATCCAAACATTTTCGAGTGCAAAGCTGGGGCTCCCTGAAGCCCCACTGCAATACCTAACACACCAACCTCCTGGTTTTCTGGAGTACTTCTGAACTGAATGTCCCCAGCATTGCTGGAAGTCAGAACACCGGTTAAAATTTATTTGATATTCTGTGCATTGCTTGTTTAATTTTTTTAATAGCTTTTACAGCATTAGGGCAGTACTAACAAAGAGAGAGATTACAGCCAGATGCACATCAGCCCTGCCAGACACTTGCCTACCTTTCTGTTAGTATTTGTACAAATAGCAGTGCATAGGAGGGTGCAGGATTTATGGTGTAGGTAGAAAAAAGCAAATAAAAGGTGGGAGAATGAGTTGTCACAGAGGCAGAGTTTGTCTCTCGCAGCGTTAGCCTCACCAATGGGGTGGTGGGGCTGGAGAGCAGCACCCTGAACCCTGATGGGATTAGGTAAGGGTAAGGGTAGGGTGAGGGGTGTAGGGTAAGGCAGCGTGAATGGGGTTAATTCATCCAGGGGATTTCCTGCACTTGGCGTATTCCTGGGCGGAGAGAACTCAGATCCTCTGAATGGATTCAAAAAGAAAATAAAGAAAACACATTCAAATCTAACCTAAATGATCAATAAAATACAGGTTTCAGGTCAGTGCAGGGTGGTGAGAAGCAGCAGCGGTATAAAAGGGAGGGCCCAAAGCTGGCTCGGATGATTTGGCATAACGAGGACTTTTCTCCAATATGCAGAAAACCAAAAATTTTCATGCACCCCATCATTTGCCCCAACATTTAGGGGGAGATAAAACAAAATTCTGGGATGTCATCCAAACCACCAGCTCCAACTTCATACGTCTCTCATTTCCATGTACATACTGCAACCGTTGTTTCAGGTCTTGATAAATAAATAAGCTATCCAGGTGGCTCTCACTTTTAACAAAGCCTGTCAAGAAATCACAGGAGCACCATGCTAACTTTGGCCCTTAAACACTTTTTCAGAGGACCAGAGCTAATGAAACATACACACGTGTGTCCCTTTGTTGACTGAGAGCACTGACGGATCTTCTACCCATACCTGGAGCACCAAAGGGGCCTCTGGACAAGGACAACGTGAGCTCAGACTGTCACCTTCCCTGGTGCCAATGTCGATACAAGGCGCGCAGCCTCACTTCTCCAGCCTAAAACCGAGGTGAATAATGAAAAAGTAAGAGAAAAGCTCAAGGGTCCAGTTTATTTAAACAAGTCCTGCACTTCTGAACAGGTTACACCGAAGTGACCTGTTACGTAGGGTGGGGTGACTGGGATTTGAAGTGTTTTCAGTTGGCACAAAGGGTCCCAACAGACAGAGCACGAGTTAGAAAAAGTGTTTAGCTTTTACTGACCATTTTAGCTTGTGAAATGTCTTTTTTGCCAAATAGATAAAGCTGGAGGTACAAGACTGGGATGAAAAACAAACATGAAGCGGGGAAGAAGAAAAAAAATCAGAGTAAAGGCAGCAAGGCACAGGCTTCAGACCAGCTAAACAGATACTTCTGACAGACCACGGGAAAGGCATGGAAAATGGAATAGCTCACAAAGTGAGAAACTGAATGTCAAATTAGCTATTTCCCTGTACTCAGCCAGCCTACATCAGTTTTTCACACACATTTGAGACTGTCAGAAGCCAAAAAAATAAAAGCAGATTTTCTTGGAAAACAGAGACTACAAACTGAACAAACTACTAAAACCACCTTGTCTTGGGAATTTGGCTTAAACACCAGATCGAATCAAAGATAACTAATTTGATTAAGTAGAACAAGTTATCTAAATCCCTATTTAGGGGAAACACCGCCAGCAATTTAGCACTGTTTTGCAAAAGGCCTTCAATGTTAAATAGTTTCAGCAAGGCCAATACCTACAGACACAGGGCACTTCTCAATGCATGGACACATTTGATGGGCAGGCGTCAGGGCAAGACAACAAATCAAACTTACAGGAAAATAAGAAGAAAATTTGCCAGGATGGTGAGGAATCAGATCTGATCAGAACTTACCTGGTCTCTGACAGCTGAGTTGGGTTACAGATCCTAATAGCGCTGCCTCTTTCTTGCAGCATGCAATTACATCTCCAGTTCTTAGGGAATTCCTTTTTCAACCCCATCACGACAGTGCCTGCTATTTGCATGACTGTTAAGAGACAGTGAACTGTAATTTCAACTCTCATTTGTAATGAATGGGACTTACTATGGCTAGCATGAATCATTTTGATAACACATATAATTAGTTTTACAGAAGTTTTAGTGTGTTATAAAAGTTGCTATATCACTTGTATTCCCCCAGGGCTCTCTTATAAAATCATTTTGTTACAACTGTATTATTCTGGGAGCTAAAGTGTAGACAACTGAACACATCTGTATGTCAAGAGGAGCATCGTAAGCCAAGACATTCAAGGCAATTTTGCTGCCTTTTTCATTTCTAAAATCCATGTGAAGAAATGCGATCACTTCTGGACTCCAGCATTATCAGCTGTTCAAAGCTGAAGATACTGGTTTCCTCCCAGCCCGTCAAGAAGCTGCCTCCGTGCAGCCCACAGCTGCCACGAGCAGACGCTGCAGCTCAGCTGCCAGGAGCTGGGATGCCTGTCAAATGACCTTGGGGGAAAATGCTCAACAGGTATAAATAACATAGGTCTTCAATAACTTCATCTGAGCTATGGAAATTTATCCTGGATGAGGATTTGGCTCCGTACAAAGGGCTGCAAAGTGAGTTAACTTGATTGCACCTTCACGAGGAAGAAAAGTGGGGTTGGTAGGAGTGTGCACTACGTGACACCAGCAACCCCTTCTGACTTTATAAGCATTTTTTTTCATATGTATTTTGAACACTGAAAGTAGGCTATGATTGAGCCCTTGTGACTACTTCTGAAGGGTACCATTAGTAAACAGACTATTTTTAACAACTGCCCTGCTAACCTGTTGTGAGTATGCTAGAGGAGCTCAATGAGCTGGCCCAACTCTTACATTCAGGGCTGCTGCAAACATCAGCCAGACGCAGGGTTCTGACCATGCTTAAGAGACAAGCCAATATTCAAACACCTACTCGATAAATATTATTCATGAGGTCCAGCTGCCCGCAGTGTATTGGGAGCTGCTGACCCGTTGCGTGCAACCTAAAGGGGTGGCTTGGCAATGCTTTGCCTTCTCAGCGGGTCACGTTTGGGGCATTTCCCCAAGGCCTAGCTCTCCCAACACTCATCTCCCACGGCACAGGGAGGGAGGGTGAGAAATGCTGTTTGAGCATGAGATGCACTTCAGGCTATATGGGCACGTGCCAGTAGCAGTTAGTGGCAGGGTGGGAAGAACCTACCATGCTGCCATTTTTATTTTCCTCTGACATGATGATGAGCACCAGGCCCAAGTCACAGCCCAAATCACCCCTTGCCTCCTCCTACCCACCTGGGTCATGTCCCCCGCAGCTGTAAGAGCAGAGGGAGAGGGGAGCCATTTGGAGGTGTCTAAGGAGTAAAGTGAGGGGGCTGTAAGGAGTCAGAGGGACAATTGCCAAAAGCTACTTCGTAAAACCCAAGATGTCCTGAAGATTAATTAAAAGCATCTTCTGCAACTATTTTAATATTGTACTACATGATACCATCATTAATGTATAAACTCAGTCATATATGACAGGCAGGAAAAGCAAACGATGGTGGCATTTGACAACTGAAAAATGGTAACGTTAAAAAAATACAAGTAAGTTTGGTGCTTTGCGGTGTTCTGAATTTAAAACAGGATTCCTGACACTTGTATTCTAGCCATCTGTGCTCTCTCTATAGTTACTGGAGCAACAAAAAGGCATGTGCAAGAGCTGGTTCATCCCATCCTAAGACAGGTAGGATACGTCCCATTTTGAAGGCGCCTGTTTCTTCTCATCAAGCACGAAGGCAGCTGGAATGGCAAGCTTTAGCCATCTACAAGTTGCCTTAGAGGCCACAGGCTCATAGGCAACTGCTTGGCAAGAGGCATCCCACTCCCTTCCCTCTGCGTTTTTAAATCTACACGCCAGCAGAGCACCAACTAATCATCCTGTCAGACCTTTATTGGCACTTTGCTTCTGGTTTAAGTATTTTGTCTTTAACAGATTTTTTGAATACTTCCTCCGAACAACAAGCCATAACGATTTCCTACAACTGCGCAGCTCCGGCGTGCTGCGGCGCTCCGCTTAAAGAGCCATCTGTCGAAGAGCAGCCGCAGCGGACTTAAAAGGTAAACAAATCTCAGCCTGAGGAAGATCAGAAGGGCCGACAGGCAGTCCTGCTGGTGCTGATTTATACTTGATTTATACTTCCTTATCTTTCATCTCCTCCTCTCTCCTCCCCGAGCACACTAGCTGTTCTCCCACGGTCCTTCTCCCAGGGAAATCCGTGTGCTTGCTTTCTGCAATCGTGCATTTTCAGTTCTCAAGTTCTTTAAGTCTTCTAATTTTAATGTAATATTCCCCTTTTGGTACACAGCAAATCTGCCAGGGTGAAGCACTCACTTGAACTCATTCCCAACACCATGTAAATAAATCCCTGGCTCTGGGAACAGAAAATCTCCAATACTTTGCCCAGAAGCAATCTGAAATAGCAGGGTACGGTGCCTCTCACTTAACAGCAAGGAGAGGAGGAGCTTTGGCTCACACCGCTTTTCCAGCTCTCCACTCACGAATTCCTCCCTAGCCATGAAGCCGCCCGCAGGACAGTCACCCAGTGAGCGTGGACTCGCTACCCTCGTGGCAAAACCTCCTTCCCAAGACACTCTCTTCATTCATAGCTCCTAAGACCAGAAAAGACAGCTATCCCCTAGCGTAACTAAGGCTATGGGACTTCTCTGAATTAATCTGAACTAGGGCATGTTTGTCAGAAAACAGTCCAGTTTTGATATACATTTCTAGTGCTGATCAGTCAACCCCAGCACATGTGTACCAGTGCTCAGTTGTCCCTGCTGTCAAAAAAATAAACTAAAAATTAGGGGCAAAATTGTCTAATTTCAACTTTCAGCTACCAGCTCTTGTTAAACACTTGCTTTCAGACCAGTGCTCAACCTTTCAAATTTCTGCTTTTGTATCACAATTAAGATACTTTAATCTTCTGATAAACTAAAAAATGTATTTTCTGAGCCATCAATATCGCTGTGTTACAATCATCTACTCTGTCCATTTCCATCTTAGTATCATCTATGATACTAAGCTCCATTACTTTGATATATATTCATTTTTAATTTTTGCACACTGATTTGAGGTCTGACCCACTGTGCAAGCTGGTATTTAACATCCGTAAAAAGGAAAGTATTTTATCAACATATGATATGAATTCCTCCAGCTGGCTTTCCACTGAAGACAAAGCAGAAATATTTTTCAACACCTCTGCCTTTTCTGTTACTGACACTGCTGTAATTTCCATTTTAGACTTACTGCTTTGGAAAGAAAACCCTCTTTTACTCTCCCCAAGTTTTTAACTCAGAGGTAGTTTTGCTTCTGTATCAACCCTTTTTCATGCCTGGTTTCTAATCTATATTCAAATTCTTCCTTGCCCTATTTCCCTACTCTTCCCTCCCTTCTTCACTTAACTGCTGCCCTCTGCTCCTCTTACCTTTGTTGGTAAGGCGTTTAGCATCAGCTGCATTTATGTCACCAGAAAGCAATTATTAAGCAATATTTCAATTTTTCTTAAATGAATCAGAAAAATAATCACATCAAACATGAAAAAAGCAGAGCTGACACCTAAGACTATCAAACGTAATCCACATGTGTTTTTCTGGTATGTCTTAATCATGTGTTATTATTTCAGGATTGTGTAAGGGTGTAATTTCTTCTGAAGATGGTCACTACTTATTTTCTACAGCAGCTAAAATCAAAATGTAGTACAATTTCAGATTAAAAGCATGACCCTGAGTTATAGTATTATAAAACCAACTTTTGGATAACTGGTTCAGCAGCCCCAGTGGGAAAATATGGAATGCTGGAAAAGGATTACAGTGGTTTTTACATTTAAGAAGAGTAACACTGCTGGTCACAAGAGAGGTCTCACATTACTGAAAGTACACATATTTGCTGGAAAATAAAAGTCTCTCAAAGAGAAAAAAAGCAAGGAAAAAGCATCAGACATTTGAACAGCTGGAAGCATTTTTAGAAACTACCAAAAAAGAGAAAAAAATCATTTAGAATAATATTTCCCTTTCTGTAGTAAGCATCGTAGTGGTGATATAATGCATTCTCAAGAGGCTTAATCATGTCTACTGTTCAATCCTCAAAGGTTATTTCATAAAACAAAAATTAGTGGAGTCAACAGAGTTTCTTCACAAAAAACCTGAAGCTGTCATTCTGAGTTATATTTATTTTTCTGCCAGCTCCCATCTTTTTCAAATGCCCCAAGAGCTAGGAATCTGTGACAATAAGCTGAAGTCCACTGTGCTCTGGCAAAAGACAAGATTTTCTTCCTTTCTTTGTCTATAGCTGATTTTAGTATTAAGAGATGTTGTTTGACGCCACTCTGATAAAAACTGGAAAAGACCGTTGTTTACAGAAGAATCAAATGAGACAGTGAATTAAGGAAGTAATAGCAGCCACGGGCATAAACCAGTGACTACTACATATATTTTGATAAAGTATCTACATTCTAGAACCAACATCACTTGAATTTCTTTCAAATTAAAATAAAGAGGCAATCTCTTAATTTTAAATGCTCTGCTTATTCCGCCAATTATGATGCTTTATTTTCTTTACCACAGTGCTCCCAGGGCAGTGTCAGCACTAGGATTTCCTTTTGCTAAGCTCTTTTTGTCACAATGAATCTTTCAACATGTGCCAACTCCAGATAAACCTAATTGGTAGGTTGCTCCATTACAAAAAACAGGCAACAAACAACACAAGGCTCCCTTAGCAACACCCTTGAGTTCCCTTTACAACATACTTCAATTAAATACTCTACGAGGGGTTGTTAAATTTATGTTCGTGAGCTATTGTATCTTTTTCAGAACTTCCCATCTTCACAATGTGTTTTTACTCATACCTAAATTTAAATTTGTTTCATTTTTGTGGTTTTTTTAATCACTTAACTTACAGCAAAATACCCACCTAGTTTGTTAAGCGAAACCATTCATTCTGTCCTTGTAGGGACCAACTGCAGATACAGAACGTAGCCATTCAGATGTACAGCGCGGAAGCCTGGCTGTGGTATGTGTCTGAAAATATGCCTGCTATTGTTTAATCAAAACATTTTGTATCTAAAAATGTCTAAACCCAGTTCTAACGGAATGGTAGTGCTACTCATACAAGACAAATTCCCACCATGCAAAAACAGACAAAGTGAAAAAATAGGGTAAAATATCAAACGATACCTGATAGCACAAATTCTGCTAAAAAAACGGGGCCCAATCATCCAATCAGCTCTTACTCTTCTTTCTCCCTTCCCAAACATCCACTTTTTCTGGTTGAGTTTTTTAATCTTTATTCTTCATGCGCTTCTCTCCCAGCTATTTGCCCTCATCTCTCAGCCTTGGTTCTCTTCCTCTCTTGCTTCTTTCACTGCGCAGGACACTTATAAAACCTTTGGCAACAACCTACAGAGGACCTCTAAAAGACAAGGCCGTTAGTCTAGAGAAAAATTAATCACTTTTTTTCTTTTTTAAATAGGCACTCAAATACCATTTCATAATTTACTTCAAGAGAAAAAACTGATAATGTTTTCTTTGTTTATCACCCACTATATAATATGCAACCTTAAACTGCTCCAGCCTATCCTGGAAAAATGTCTCTGTTTTGAATGATTTTTGCCCCTCCAAACCTGCCCTCCTGTACTTTCAACAGCTCCCCAACAGTCGTCCCCTCATCATTAAAAGGAAACTATGTGAATAAACATGCAGGGAACAGATTCAGGCTGTCCCTAAGCAGCAAAGTTTGTTCTCTGTGATGGAATCATTGAAATGCCTGCAAATCCATATTCACTGAAACATGACATACTTCATGCAGTAAAGCCCTTAAAGTAAGTGGGCAAAACTAAACCACCACTGCACAATAAACCAAACACACCCAGATAACACATAAAAGGGCCCAGTTAATGGAAGAATACCCCTCAGAAAACAACTGCTCTATTCCTGACCCATGAGTACTGAAGCTCAGTGACAGACCTCCAAACGTTCACAGAACCATAGAATCATTTAGGTTGGAAAAGACCTTTAAGATCATCGAGTCCAACTGTTAACCTAGCACTGCCAAGTCCACCACTAAACTATGTCCCTAAGCACCACATCTACACATCTTTTAAATACTTTCAGGGATGGGGACTCAGCCACTTTCCTGGGCAGCCTGGTCCAGTGCTTGACAACCCTTTCACTGAAGAAATTTTTTCATAATTTCTTAGGAAATATAAGCCTAGGAACTAAAATTTTAATGCTGTTGGATAAAAGCTATTAATTCAACAGCAATACCAGTTTTATGGCACCTTGTAAATTCCATTCCTCCTCCCAGCCGTTTTATGCACCTGATACAACGAACGGTCCTTCTTCTGTATTTAGCTTTAAAGTTTGCTACTTCTGTTCCAAACCTGAAGAAGACCTGCTCAATGGCTTTGTATAACAAAAGATACTACTTTTACTTAGAAACGTGACCACACATACACCCAACTGGATCATCGCAGCTACAAGAGCATGACTACTTTCCATGTTATCCTCCACTAGGAAACATCTGTGGTGTACATATTTTACTCCTTTGTCTCTTTTTGTCTGAAAGGTATCTCTTTCCTCCACACCTTAACATTTTCCATCACCTACTTTTATGACCACAGTTTTTCTTCTTCCATCTGTCTTTTTGTTCCCTATCTCAAATACAGTTCCCAGTTTTCCACTTCATCTTTCTTTCCAATTTCCCCTCTCAGTTGCAGACACAATTTGCTCTTCCCCAATGCAGAATTCCTGCAAGGAACAGGGTTAAACAAGTTAAAAGAATATCCATGAGCATGTGAGAAAGACACGTGCTAACAGTTCTGGGTCATGACACTTGACAGGTATGTCCTAATACTGAATCCAATGTGCATACCAAAAGACCATTCATACCACTCCACCCACCCAGAGGATGAGTTCAATTCCCATTTAACCAGCTGCTCCTGCAAGATCAATTTTTCTAACAGTACCTGCTAGAGGATTTGTTCTCTCAAATTCCATGCTTAAGCTCCTATGCAACAGAAAGCGATCATCTTCATAAATGAAACCAGGTGATCCAATGAAATTATTTATTACTGTTCCACCAACATGAATATTCAAACTTTTACAAGTGTTCACCAAGAAGCAAAATGAGTCACAATATTTTATCCATAATTATTAAGATGTATGCAATCTTCCATAAAAGAATTCAGTTCTGTTGAACATTTTTATGAGTCCGTGATAAACGTTTCAAAGTCCTGGTCTAAGTCTGAAACAAGGGCATCCACAAAGTCTTCAACTGAAGGTGATTTCTGAAGCATACCTATAAAACCAAGACAACAGACTCTTAGCAAGAATATTATGACCTTGAAAGCTTTGTCAATAATAATGCTTATTGCTAACTAACTTCTAACGTCACAATGTGACAGAAACAGCTATCATGTTTGTCAAGAAATAAATGCAGTTATAGTGCATAGGGATTATTTAATTTCTTCAAGCTACCTGTTATACGTTATCACAGAATTGACAAGTTTCAAGACTGTGAACTGATTTTTATCACTACTATCTTGCTTAATCAGGGAAATATATTCATTTTAAAGCAATGTAACCACAGACTTAGTCATTTCCAAGTGACTGGAATAAATCAGCAATTGAGTGGGTATCTAAATCCTTACCTGCCAAGTCTCAGGTATGACAGAGCCAGAAAAAACAACATATTTTCTCAAAGTGTTACATACCTTAAAAGCATTTAATTTAGTAGTTAAAGTACAAATACCTCTAAAACATATCACAAGGCATGAAACACACCCAAACAAATGCATTTTCAGTGCACTGCAGTTTTAGTTTTGCTGTTTTACAGTACCAGGACTTACCTTTTATTAAGAATCTTAATTAGTGCATATGTTAGCTGTAGCATATGGCTACAGAATAACAGACAGGGAAATTAGCATAATGAAGAATCATGCTCAAGTACTTTGTCAGGTAATTCTATAAACAGACCAGCTAAAAATCTCACACCTTCCTCCCCAGAACCCCAGTTTTTAGAAAGCACGAGAATATATCCTGTGAATTATTTTCAGATGTTTCTTTGTACTAAACATTACATTAATGTTGGTCTTTTCACTGTTATTAACATTTTCAAGATTATATATGGAAATTTACTGCATTACTTGTACCAGAAAAAAAAAACAGTATAGCTGCCAAATAATGTAAAATTTAATCTTCGCACTTCTTTGAAGTGATCTGTTCTTTCTGACAACTGCCAATGTAAATATAACCTTGTTCTACCCTTTCTGATCGGCATACCTACTGAACATAATTTTATAGTCTTTCACATCCTCAACAATATTTGCTTTCAGTGGAAATTATAATTGCATGCTGCTAAAAGACCGGAATCTTTTACTATAACACAATGATTCAAAACCCACCAGGAAAGAGACCAGCTCGAGGTAATTTTGTGTGAGCAACCAAAAAGAATTTTCTTGCTAAGACCTCACAGAATCCCATTTCAATCTGATTTAAACACATTGCAAGTGTCAACACAAACCGCCATGACCCAGTAGGTTAATACTGAGCACTAAAAGGAACACAAATCTCATACTATATATAGGTTGACTGAAAGGCTGTTAAATGAAGTTTGCATCAAGCTATTTTCGAAATGAAAGAGAACAGAATTAATATTTCCAAATATTTGGTAAACTTGTCATCTACTCTAATGTCAGTAAAATTGCTGTGGAATTACTTCTAGTTCACAATGAAAAATGGCTTGCTATATGCTGGGCTGAGAAACAGATGTGTCCAGATACCGGCTACTAATCTAACCTCCCCAGAGAGCCATGGCCTCTTGAAGACTCCCTCTCTCAGGTTCCTGAGTGGGCTGGCTGGGGGACCTGTGTATTCGCTCCCTAACAACCTTGGAAAAGTTCATATTATTTTCCTGCCATTTTCTCAGAAGTGGAGAGAATGCCTTAAGAAGGTGACATGGATGGCAGCCCACTGGAACATGTACTATCATGCATGACTACATCTTAAACTCAGTTGGAGCAGTCCAGTCCCAATGGCACAATTAATTTTGCCTTTTTTTGGCCTCATTTTGCCTCAGACATTTACATCTGAACTAACTGGCTTTATTTCTAGAGACTGAACAGTAGGAAGACCTTCACAGGTGCCACTCATCTGACCTTTTTCAGAGGTCTGCTTTATGATGAGATGAATTGTGCCTATGAAGAACTTACTTTTCCCTGCGTCCCAGAAAGGAAACCTGGATGACTAGCTCAGGTATAAAAATCTCAAATTGGTGAAATTATTCCTTCCTTCCAATTTTTAAGATGTAACTTTATAAAAGAACCATTTTTCTATAGCCAATATACCCTTTTCTATCATATATCAATATGAAGGGATGGCTGTAATGCTGCATAGACAGTGCATAAAGATGGCCATAATAGACATAACCACCACTCCCCAAGCCCCAAAATACAAAAACCCCTTTCCAATACTGACTTTATAAAAAACAGCCAGTCCGGATGATGTTTAGCCAATTCTCAATCCAACCCTGGATATTACAAAATGAATAAAAGAAACATAATTAACTACAGTACACTTGGATGTATTTTAGTGCAGCTGAATACAGTCTTACCGAATCTGACTCAAAACTTGTTACAAATTGCATTCATTTAGACTCCACATGGTTTGTTTTAAATATGTAGGAGAATTCAAAATCGTTCTGGCAGTAGTGATGTCAAATTACCTCCTACCCAGTAGTTCCAACTTTTGATAATACAAACAGATTTCAGATTTCTTGCATTAGTGGACTACTGCATTGCTATTTTCCCATCACTGACATCAAAAGCAGACACTAGCAGAATTTGCTTTTGCAAGGAAAGGATGAGGAGTAACTGAGGTCATTGCTGAAGAACTCCTACTGTAGTAAAATGATCATGCCCTTATGAAATAAATAACTACAGATTTTAGAGTAGACAACTCCAAAAGAAACAGACACTGATGGTATTTCCGTGTTTTAACCTCTTGGTCTACACAGATGTGTTAGGAATGGTCATGTCTCCCTTTAAACCCCATTAAAATATATCAAAGCAGGACCAGCTTTGATATATTTTAAGTACTCAGCACTTCAGTCTAAATGATTCAGTCAGATGTCCACAAGGTCTGATGGTTGCAGTTTTAAAATCTAGGAGTGTATTTTATATGTTCAGCCCAACTCCTATTTCAGCTCAGTCTCTCCCAAGCCTAAGGCAACTGCATAGCTTATCTTCTCTGCTTTGAAGTTTTCTTTCACATTACAGCACTGTGGTTAACCACACCCTTTTGAGAGATGGCTAGCTATAACCTACAATCACTGAAAATTGGGAGAAGAATAAAGCCTGTGGCAAAATTTGGCCTCTGCCCCTTTGGAACACTAATTATTTCAGGTCCGTGTAGTTTGACTTAACATATAGCTGCCTTTCACATCACCTTTTAGGATTTATGCCTATTTCTTATACTTTCAAAGAGACAGACAATCATTATCTTAAGATTTTTACAGCCTCTTCAAATCATAATTAGTCTACGAAGTACAATTTGAGGCACGGAAAAACAAATTTTCAAACTGTATTGGAGCAACTGCATGTTTATTTACAAATTCAGTTAGTTTGATTACCATGTGTGCACACAGCTGAGTATGTCTGTCTGCAATATAATACGGCATTGACTTCTTCAGAGACCCAAAGGGCAATGTGACTGCATCAAAACTGCAGGAGGAGAAGTGCGCTCCAGGATATGTTCCATGCTCTCAGTTCCCACATCATCCAACCCAGTCCTTTTCACACTGCAATTCACTTTCTGCCTATGCACCTGGGTTTCTTTCCAGTCAGGGAGTGCCAAGGGAGAGAGGGAGGGATGGTGCACACCTGAATCTTGTTCAGACCTGCAACCAGCACACAACTGGACCTGGAAGGGACACCTGGCTTACATCTCTTTAAAGGAATTTGGAATCCCTAATGCCATGTAGTCCTGGGAGGGAGAGGGTCTGAAAGAGCCATGTGGCCAACCCAAAATGACGGAGGAATCAAGGTCTTCTCAAACTGTATTTCCTCTCTAACAAAGGAAAAAAAAAAAAAAAAGCAAGCCTCTTGGACAAAGCATTGTTCACTCATGTTTTAATTGCTCCTGCTATCCATATTTGTGACTATTTCTGTATTTTGGAGATTATCAAAGGGGTAAAAGAGTTCACTTCAGAAAATGTTAAAAAAAGGTTTCATAAAGCCTTTGTTGCTTGTGGGTTGTTTTTTTTTTTTAATGGAAACAAATGCCAAGAGAATCAAATCCAAACAACAACAAAAAAGTATATTGTGTTTTCTAATTAAAGACTAGTCCAAACAGGAATCTTGTCAGTAACTCCACTGGATGGCAGGTCAGATCCTTTATCTTCCCTAATCGGTACATCTATGGAATTATGTGGCAGAGAGATGAAAAGCTAGGGTCATATCCAAACACAAAAGAAAGACAACAGATAGCTTCTGAGAAGAAAATCGTAACAAAGAAACTGTATGAATGAAATGCGTTTGTGAAGTTATCTGTTATCAAACAGTCAACGAATACGGCTAACTTCACAATGAGATACGGAAGCACTTCAAGGGTGAGGCTACATATGTGCATCCAGAAGTCAGACTTGTACGAGCACATTTCTTTATAGAAAAAAAATGCCTAAAATAACAGCCTATGGAACTTAAGGTTTTTGAAATATGGCACTAGTGAGCACAGAATCTGGACTGTTTCCCTGAAGAAGAGTAAAATCAACAAGCTTTTAAGTTTGGTGGAATCTGTCTTTAATCAAGAATCTGTTTGGTCATCTGCTACAGGAGCGCAGTTTTCCAACTGACGAAAACCAACAAAAGATGGAAATCAAGTACTCTGGAACATCCATAATGAAAAGGAAAAAATGCAGCAAAGGAGTCAGAAGCTGACTGAACCTAAACAAATTAAAGAACAAGTAACTGTTCTTACTTTTCTCCTTAAATTCTCCATTTTTGTAATAAATACAGAGCAATTAAGTATAAATATATAATAAGCTTTTCCATCATGCATGTTCTATGATTTAACCTCAAATAATCCCAAACAAGCAATCAAATTATTAACTTGTCAAAAGACCTGAGTCACCTCAATTTCATTTTTCAGGGAGTCATTCAAGCATGGTTGTTTACATTTTGCACTGTCGACAGATGAACACAATATGCACAGGCAAGGAATCTGCTGATAAATTCTGGTTATTTTTATTTTCTTGAATATCTTCTAAAATTTCTGTTTAAAGCAATATTAAAGAAATTCACGGTATAAAAGTGAAATTCAGAACATAAAAGTGGACAGTGTGATATTCTGAAGCGAGGAAGATGTACCCTTGGTGAAAGAGGGTCAGATCGGGCAATACTTAAGCAATCTGGACATACATAAGCCCATAGACCCTGATGGGATGCTGAGTGCTGAGGCAGCTGGCAGATGGCATTGCAAGGTGACTCAGTAATCTTTGATCAATCATGGCCGCTGGGAGAAGTGCCAAAAGACTGAATAAAAAGCAAATGTCACTCCTATCTTCAAGAAGGGCAAGAAGGAGAACCCGGGGAACTACAGGCTGGTTAGTCTCTCCTCAATCCCTAGGAAGATCGTGGAGCAGCTAATCCTGGAAACCATTTCCATGTTCATGAACAACAAAAAAAATCATCAGGAATAGCAAGCATGGATTCACCAAGGCCATCATGCTTAACCAACTTGATAACCTTATATGATTAAACAACTGTCCTGGTAGATGAGGGGAGAGCCGTAGATATTGTCTACCTGGACTTCAGCAAGGTTTTTGACACTGTCTCCCATAAGATGCTCACAGAGGAGCTGTTTATGTACAGGTGAGGTGATGAGACAGTGAGGTGGATTAAAAACTGGCTGAATGGCCAGGCCCAGAGGGAGATGATCAGTGCCACAAAGTCTAACTGGAGGCCAGTAACTAGCGGTGTACCTCAGGGGTCAATACTGGGTCCAGTCCTGTTTATCATCTTCATTAATGATCTGGATGATGAGGCAGAGTTCAGCAAAGAGAAGTACAAAGTCCTGCACCTGGGGAGGAACAACCCCAGGCACCAGTATATGCTGGGGGCCACCCAGCAAGAAAGCAGCTTGGATGAAAAGGACCTGGAGGTTCTGGTGGACACCACGTTGAACGTGAGCCAACAGCAGGCCCTTGCCACAAAGAAGGCAACCAGCATCCTGGGCTGCATTAGGCAAAGTATTGCCAGCAGGCTGAGGGAGGTGATCCTTCCCCTCTACTCAGCACTGGTGAGGCCACACCTGGAGTGCTGTGTCCAGTGCTGGGCTCCTCAGTACAAAGAGAAACATGGACATACTGGAGAGAATCCAACAAAGGCCCACTAAGATGGCTGAGGGACTGGAGCATCACTGCTATGATGAAAGGCTGAGAGAGCAGGGACTGTTCAGCCTAGAGAAGAGAAGGCTCAGGGGGATCTTGATTAATCAGCATCAATACCTGAAGGGAGGGTGCAAAGAAGACGGAGCCAGGCTCTTGTCAGTGGTGCCCACTGACAGGACCAGAGGCAATGAGCACAAACTGACACGCAGGAGGTTCCCTCTGAACATCAGGGAACACTTTTTCCCTGTGAGGGTGACTGAGCACTGGCACAGGTTGCCCAGAGAGGTTGTGGAGTCTCGCTCCTTGGAGATATTCTAAAGCTGTCTGGACATGGTCCTGAGCAACTGGCTCTACATGGCCCCGCTTGAGCAAGAAGGTTGGACTAGATGGCCTCCAGAGGTCCCTCTCAACCTCAACCATTCTGTGATTCTGTAATTCTGTGAAAACATCTTGAAAACTTCTGCCAGTTTTTGTAAATCACAGCCTGTGCCCTCATCACCAGTATCACTCATGCTAAGGCTGACACAGAGGACTTACTGCTGTCTGGTTCTCATATTACACGTGAACACACACACCAGCGGATGCACTACAGTTACTGACCTTAAGGTGACACACAGTTCTGTTTAGTGGTTTATGGATTTACTGATTCAAAGAAAAAAATTAAAAATCAAACTGCATTATCTTTTATACATAGATTTTTTGGTCACATCACAAAAGATCCCATTATTCTACCATTAACGTCAAGTTCACTGCCCTGCAGTATGCACAACTATTCCTTAAACATAGCTTGCTCTCTTCTTCAAACCCCAGGCTGCACAGCTATCGCCTCTTCATCATTCACCATCAGTCCTGACAACTTACCAATGAACTATCTGCACTAAATGAATTGAGGACTATAAGCATGACGACTATAAATACTGAAATGCCTAAAACATCTAATTACTGCATTACAAGAGTTAAACTAGTTTGTGTGCTTTCAGTGTACCTTGCCAAACTTCATCATATTTGGATTTCCTTTAAACTTAATTTTCAGTTTAAACTTAAAACTTGGAATTTCCTGGACTATGATGCCACTTTTTCAGATTAATTTAAGTAGCAAGTTTTATCCAAAATAACTGATGCATACTCTCAACCCCAACCTGATTTACCATGTTCCACTGTGTTCTCTCATATGCAAGGGGGAAAGCCAGTTGTACTTCCATAGATTTTATACAAGTCTATCCACAGAAGAATTTTGCAGTCTTCATTCAAATAATATTTGATTCAAGGGAGCACACTGCCAGCAACTTCAACATAGCCTCTAGGACATTCCAGGAAGATTCCATGCTCAGTGAAATTAAAAATGCATCCCAGAAACAGAAGAGATGATAAGCATAACCAGTGTTCAAAAACATTCTTTGTTTCTCTACCATATGACTTACAATATAATAATTGGATTTGCTTGTAAAGATGTACGTCCTGTCTCGCAACTACTTAATCCACAATTTTGGCTACAGTTTTTTGAGGTTACAAACACAGACTCTTCAAGAACACTAAAGAAAGGCAGGTTTCCAAAGTCATGCTGAATGAAAAGTAACCCTGTAGATCAGAAATATACATAGACTAATCTAGAGAATATATAGTTGCTTAATATATAATGAGTCTAAGGAGAGCAGAGGTTATGGCCTCAAATATAAACAGATGGGTCAAAGAACTGAGTTCTAGTTATGAAACTGTGCCAATCTCATGATGAAATACAGACACATTACCACTGTCTTCCTTACCTGTAGAAAAAAACCTCCCACAACTTCCAGTCTACCAAACTGGAGTGAACAGAGGCCAATGAATTAATTCATCCTTAATATTAAGAATTTCAGAGTGAATTGAAAGATGCCCCATTAGATGAAGTACTTAGCAAGTGCTCACATCAGAAACAGCGACACTAATGAAAAACTGTTTGGTTTGAATACTGCAACATTACAGAGGAAAGTCTTTATCTTTATCCTGATCTCACTAATGGATTTGAAATAAACTCAGCAGTTTCTCAAACTTGTTTCATTCTCCTGACATTATTTTTTTTCATATATGAAGTATAGTATTTTTGCTATCACTATGCATGACTTTTAAGTTATTTTCCAGATTCAAAAGGCAAATATGGTACTGAGAGGAATAACGAACGATGTTTCTTTATTACAGTCTTCAGACTTCCATTTCCTGAAAACATATACCCAAAGTACTAATACAACCGAAGCTATTTTGATGATGCTAAAATGACATGGCCAAAACAAGTTCAAATTCTTGTATACAAAATAACCAGATCTATTATGAGTTCCATGTATGTAAAAGTTATTCATTTTTTGTATCCAAAAATGGTGTCATCTATCTGTCTTCAAGTATGTGATACTCTTATTCTGAATTCTTTAGACAGCCTTGTAATACAACCCCTTCCAACACTTCACCCCAACCATCTGTGTATTTCTTATTCTGTGTATCACAAGGAGTTCTACTGACCATGACACAAAGTTGACAACCAGTCCACTTAACTAAATAAATGAACAAAGTTTTCTTTCATAAATCCCACGAAAATCATAGTTAAACTAAAAGGACCAAACCGGAAAATGCAGTTAAATTATTTCTTCCTTGAGCAAGGGAATAAAACAGTTCTGATTTTTTTCTACCTTGAACCATAAGTATGGGCTCTTTTCCACCGCCGTGTGCCAGCATCTCTCTACGATAACGCTCACCCATTGCCCTGGAGAAACACAGATGTTAGAGCCATCTGCAAACACAACCTGTTCAGCTTTCAGTCAGATTTGCTTCTAGGATCTCTACAGAACTCAGACACAGAGGTCAAATGAAATCTTCCACTCTGAAACAATGACTGCCTTGATTCTATATTAACTCCTCAAATTCAAATTACATTTAAAATTATACTATGAGTAACTGAACTAGGCAAATTTTAAACATATGAATATGTGTTGGTGTTTATAGAAGTTAATCTGTGAACAACATTTCAGCCTTTATTGCTCCAAGGGGAAAAGTTGCCCTGTTACAATGCTCCGAACATTCACCTAAGGTGTAAGAACACCTACAATTTGTGATCTCACAATTTATTTTTTTAATTTCACAAAGCAAAATGAGTAGGATAGTTATACTTAGCTTTGAAGTTGGTGACATGAAACTTGTTTAATACCCGCACTTGCTTTGATTTCAATAGAAAATTACAAGTAATTAGGCATCTATGAAAATCAAGCTCTCTAATTACATCTAAATATGGACTTCAGTGCCTCCCAACTGGCACACCTGTATTTTAAAACATCAACACGAATTTTTTTGCACCAATGAACACGTCCCAAAGTACACTTTATCCCTGTGGTTATTTCTTGTTTTGTAATCCTCTTAAAATCAAGAAAAAGGCTAAAAACTAATTGTCATTAAAAAAGCCCATCAATCTACGGGGCCCCATTTGTTTCATGTTTTCCAGGAGCAAGCAGCATGACACTTCATTCTACTGAATATTTTCTCTGTTTTTACCTATCAAATGGGTCCTGAGCAAAACACTGTTTCCACACCATGGAGGCAACAGCCCTAGACATGAGGTAGGAGTAATATTTGGCACCATAGCCCACAAGATGACTGAATCGGAGCTGCCAGGCCTGTAAAGAGAAAACAAACAAAAAACAGAAGAGAAGTCATCTTTTAAATCCTTTAAATTGTTCGGCATTTTTTGAAGTATGATGGAAGAAATCTGATACTATTAATGACAAACAGTTAAAAAAAAAAAAAAAAGAAAAAAGAAAAAAACCAACTACCACCAGAAATCCCAGAATGAACACATCCTTTATTATAAGAAGCATTTTTCAACCTAAATACTACGCTGATCATCACAATTGAAATTATACGTAAGTGCGGTCAGAAGGAGAGAAAACCAAGCACTTAAAAAATGCTGTGTTGTTCTACTGGCCTTGAAAGAAAACCACAATTACCTTATTACAAGTAACACCACATTTTATCATTTTCCATGTGCAGTGTCACACTTGGAAAAGTTCAATCTGTAAACTTTTGACACAAAGAAAATTATAATAGGGACTTGCATTTAATACTATAATACTATAATACTATAAAAAATACAGCTTCCTATACGCCAAAAACCTCAGAGGTAGACAAATTACATCCACATGCAATGTCATTGTTCACAGATTTGTTTGCGCATTTTTAAATGCATATATACAGCAGATTATCATCCGTAATTATACTGTTACTCATTTATGCATTGTTACTTGGCTTTATGACTCATTCCAGTGATGGTAGACTCCTTTTTTAATGCTGTTTGGTGTCAACTGTTTACTTCTGTTTCCTTAGCAGAGAAAATCAGAAGTATCAGCCTTATTTTCACAGAAATAAAAATAATTGCTCAAAGCAGAGTGAATTTTGATGAGGTTTCTCAGGTCTCTGTCTAAAGTCTCAGTATCTCCAAGGATGAAGATTTCATCACCTCTCCGGTGCAATGTGGAAAGGCAAGCAGGTCCAAGCTGAAAAGACATTGTTTCCCAACAGATTTGGGCATATTTTTTGAACTGAAGATGGATGAATGTATAGATGAAGAGTGAGAAACTTACTCTGCCCTTTCGGCTCTCTGAGGAAACCAAAGAGGAGACAAGTCCCATATCTTATTTGTCCTCCTATCCAAAGTTGAAGCTCTTAACATTCTTGTGATATGACTGTTGTCAAGATTTTTGTAGGTACTACAGAGAACAGGGTTTTAAAGAGGAACTAGAAGATAAACAATAAAGTAGCATAACAGATGTTTTAAATTTAAATCCATGAGCTGCCAGATGCTTGTTCTTATCCTAGAGTCAATGGCTGAAATTCTGAGGCAGGCAAACAGAAAAGTGAAGGGGCATTTGCAATTTTCCAGAACTATTTATCTTTGACTGTGATTCTTTATCACATTGTAAGTAACGATCTCCTGATTTTTGACAGCTGAAATAAACTATGTTTCTTTATTCAAGAAAGTGCTGATCATCGTCTTATTCTCCATTAGCCAACTCAAAGATGCATGTGTATGTTAAAAAAAATGACCAACAGAGAAGTGGAAAAAGAAAGTATTTGGCTTTTAATCAGTCTTTTTACCTTAAAAAAAGGTAGCAAACAGTGGCCTATAATCTAGATCACTGTGCACAGCTGATGAGAAACAAAGCTGTTAGCCCCCTTTTCTGAGCAACACCTACAAATAAAGTTCTCGAAGTTAGTTGTAATTCAGCCATTCAAAAGCTACTTTTAACAAGATGGTTATCTCCACCCTCAGACAGGTGTCCAAAACAGATGGAATTTGCCATGGGTGAGCAATCTAGCCTCTACTGGTAGCCTACACAACTAGTTTAAAGTAGGAGCAGCAAATTTAGAGGAGATGAAAAAACGTCTCCCGTCTTCAATCTTCTTGTGGGTCTTGATGCATGATGCAAATTCTTAAGAATGATTACTTTTTGTTTCTTTTCTTTAAAGTAAGCACCAACTGTAGCATATCTCATTGTAATGCAAGTATGTAAAAACATTCAGCTTGGATACAGATTCTCCAGTTTGCTCTGAAAAGCATTGCGGTTGCCATGTTTATACTTTATAGCTACAGTTTTTCTAACTAGTCCCTTAATTATAACCATAATCAATAAACTAAAAGCACATTTTGAAACAGATCAGAGAGCCTACATTTTTAGAAGACTGAGCAGGAAAACACGTCAGTTTATATTTTATTGTACAGTAAGTTTTCAAAGTTAGGATTAAAAGTTTCAACTTGAAAGTACAACTCTCTCGGGAACATGGAAAGCTTTACTGATGAATTGGTTTCACATACTCAGAAATTTAAATAATTACCAAATAGATCATTTCAGTGAAAAATCCAAGTTGCTTTTTCTGCTACAAACAAAAATAATTTGTATGAGCTTGACATAGGGAAGAATATTTCCACCTCAGAAAGGAATTATTTTAATGCATCATACAAGTTGTAACTAGGACAGTATATCTTCCTCAACAGCTCAGATTACATTGTTCACATCAAATGCTCTTGAATTCAATGGTCTGCACCTAAAACAGCTTGTCTGCACTTCCAGGATGATCAGCTGTTCCATTCATCAGGTTTGCTGAAACTTTCTATCACAAATAAGCAAGGAGAAAAGAACATCTTCTCAGCAACCTGTCCAAGACTAAAAGCTTGTTTCAGAGTCTGCACCTAAAACAAGGCCTCAGTACCCTCTGTTCAAATATAAGACATTTTGTTTGACCTCGTCTTTGCTAATATACTTAAGTAAGAAACTTCACATTGCTTTCTTTCAAAAGAGAAAAGGAAAGGATATAGAAAGACCAAGGAAAGATAATGCTCGTCTCTCTCCCTGCATCTGGGGAGGCTTTCACATATGATGAAGTTGAGAATTCAAAAATTCATTGGCAACAGGACAGTCTCCAAAAAAGGAAACAGAAATGGAGGATGAGTCAATCCATCTTAAGATAGATGCCTAAGACAGATAAGGTATAGATGACTCTCTT
Organism: Theristicus caerulescens; assembly: GCA_020745775.1. Taxonomy (NCBI): domain Eukaryota; kingdom Metazoa; phylum Chordata; class Aves; order Pelecaniformes; family Threskiornithidae; genus Theristicus; species Theristicus caerulescens. The sequence goes on along the minus strand of CM036559.1, from coordinate 111,676,656 downwards.
TTCCTTCATTGGAATACATGAGGAACATACTTTTAGATAGTTAAAGTTATATAACATGACTACCATCCTCAAAGGCATATTGCAACTAAGATTGTTTTCATATTGCAAACAGCAGTCAAGGAAATCCAATTATAAACACGGCTATTCCCTAGTGAAGTTTGAAGCCTACATTCAATTTTAATTTTTTTTTTTTTAACCAGTACAGATTTTCCCCACTCTAGAGTATGAATAACTCTAGCATGTCATCATTCCCTACCACTACTTTTCTCTCAGTCCTCACCCAAAGTTTCTGATCAGGAACTCCCATTCTTCAATATTTCACCATTACCCAGTACCTATTACATTACTCAAGCACATTTTCTGATTCTATGCTGTTTTAGCAATTAACTTTCCAAAACTGGATTTTGCTACCTGTAAACAAATATTTAAACATTAAGACACATCCTCTACCCTAATTCACAAGGAGCTACCTGCCTGCATTAAAAAACTCTTCCTACTTTATAGAGATGAGATTACGATCTAGGCAATAAAACGTTCAAAAAGCCCAAGAATATATAGGCTGATGCTCCTTTAAAAAGTTCTATGATCAATAAAAAATAAACACATCACTGTAAACTTATTTAAACTAAATGGTTCACCTTATTACATAAAACTCCATTTTAATAACATTAGCTATAGATGCAAAATGACTTGATTTCTTGTGTTATTTCCAATGCTGAATGATTTCTCCATATTAAAAAAAAACAAAAAAACTCCAACAAAACCAAGACATATCAACTTCCCTTCTGCGAAGGGTAAAGGCTAGACATGTAGAACTAGGGCACTCTCCTTATTAAATGTTATATTTTTGGTAAGCAGCTAGAAAGTTAATGAAGACTCTGAGTAATCACCTACTTCAAAAAGTTCCATGAACCCATTCCAGGAGTTTATAAAACAGTGCATTTTACAGCACAGCTCATGGGTTATGATAATATGCCATCCACAGGTCATGTTCATGCCTGCTTTTTATCCAACACAACAGACTGAAATAAACGTGTGCGACTGATCCACTGCAGCTATTAAAGGGGCCTTTTTTCCACCAACATTATCAATCTCTCTTATAACCATGTCTGAAATACTTCCAAAAGCCTACGTGCAATGGCTTTCCATCCCATCCTGTGTCAAACAAAAATACCTCACTGATACTTTTGTATTCTTACACCTTATCAGGATTTTTTTAAGAAGTCCTTGTAGGATACATTCTTACGGTGAGATTCAGTTCATTTTACTTTAGCTACCTTAAACTAGGCATCTTGCCCAAACTAGTCACATAGGCTTCCTTTGTAGTCTGAGGACAGAAGTATTTATCCTGTTATCTTTGTAGAGGATAGGACTACTGCTCTAGGAGAAATCTGAATAATTCACTGCAACTTCTATCTTCTATTCAAAAGTTAAGGCACTTCATTCATTTTAGCAATATAGTAGGATCAGTTAAACTAAACTGTTTTGAAGACTACATAAACTAATTTAGGATTCAATTATTTGAATTCTAAATTTAGAACTGTTAAGATTATCACAAAAATAATCTGATATAAAAATTTAAATGTGATTCTAAAAGGACAAAAACAAAAGAAAAAAACTACATATAGCTTAATATATACTAACCTAGCTTTTGTCTGAGTGTGGGTAATCATTGTTCCATGGAGCTCTACTAATTACATGCAATCAGTGCTACAAAATCCTACTACATCTTTTGGAAAGAAAAGAGAAAACCTACAGAAATTCTTGACTAGTGCTTGGACTTTTCAAAATGCTCTTCCAGCATTTTCTGCTGTGACTTCAGTTACTTCAAAGTATATTTAAGTCCATTTTGCTTTGCATCTTAAGACAAGAAACACAAGTGAGAACCTGAAAAGACCCAACACTAAATTAAGAGATGTATTTTCGTCATTTAAGTCTTCTAATTACAAAATGTGTGCCTCAGTAATTACATCAACGAGCAAGTTGTTGAATAGTTTCCACGAGGAACAATATTTGATGGAGATGATATTTGGTGCCCTCCCCCTTCTTAATTAAATTCTTATTCTGGCAGGAAACCCAATAGAGGAGCAGCCAACTTATCTCCTTCAGGGGCTACTGGGTGGAGAACCCCTGGCTCTGGCACTAACTTCATATTATTGCTCCTAATGCCCTTGAATTTAGCTATCAGCACGGGTGTAAAACTCCTGAGAGTCAGGAAGAAGCTCCAGGCTCTGGTAACTTGGGAGCCAGAAGAGAAGGGCAATTAGCATAGAAATCAGTACAGGCTATTTTACTCTGCTGAGACCAAGGTTTATCAAGGCTAGTGGAACTCCAGGACAACACCACTCTGGCATGCAAACAAGCACATTGAACGTTAGCACAGGCAATGTTTTCTTGGCACTGTGTCAGCCACTCGTACAGCAGGAGCTGGAGGTGGGACGTGAAGAGCTGCAAGTTGCAAGTCAAGAACTATGAGGCCACTTTTCAGCAGAGAAAAATGGTAAATTTACTGTGGGGTGTAGATTGGAGGGATGTTCCACATTTAGCTTAGCAAGCTCTCCTGTTCTGATGTACTAGCTGTGCAGCCATCATTTTAAAATATCAGAGAGAAAAAGTGCTTTTAGCAAAAGAAAAAAACTGTATTATCGGACAACCAGGAGATCTGGTCTCACTTTTTTCTTTGACTCCACTTTGCATTTTCATGCTCTTCACACCCATATTCTGTCCCAGATGAAAGTTCAAGATCACTTTTCTCAAAATTCAAGGAAGATCCTCAAGAGATTTCACAGCACAGAACTGCAACAACATCCAGTCATCATATACAGAAAATTTCAGTCTCATTCATTCATTCATTGCAGTGACTCCCAGAATTAATGTGCTGATCTACTTGGATTAAATGCCATTCTCCGAATCTCTTCTATGCTCCCTTTCCCAAAAGACCCGAACCTGCAGTCAGACAAGCTGAGAAGCTTTCTGGTACGGCTCCTCCTTTCTTCTTGCCCCCGCACAGTAATGGGAGTGAGCAGCCCAGCACTGCTAGCAGAAGCCCGGGCTGTGGCTGCCAGGCTCCACAGCTCAGGCTCTGCCACTGGGTGCACTTATTGTAGGGAGGCCAAATTGTCACATAGCAGAATTTATTCTCCCACTCTTCTGTTTAAACTACTCGTGTACTTCACGAAATCAAAAAAGGACTTTCACATACGCTTTGCAGCTCTTTTGTTCTGAAACAAATCACAGAATTTTTTTCCTTATTGTATTAGTTTGTTACATAAGTTTACAGTGTGCTTTGAAGACATCCTCAATTCATTCTCACTTGAAGAGACAGTTTAATGAGTTTTGGAGTGCAGAGTTTGCAAAGTGTTTGTGCCAGTAGCTACCTCTAGGGAAAAGCTAGAGCACTCACTGGCTGGCAGAAACAGCTCTCTCCATAGGTATGCAGCGGTTTGCTCGGTCAACTTACTTTCTGTATTTTTGGCCTGAGCCCCTCTAACTTTTATAGAATTACATCATCATCATTCTGGAGTTTCACAATAATAAAAAAATCCAATAAAGAGCTTTAAAGCCACTTCCTTTGCTACAGCTTCTAATCTTGTTTAGAATAACAGAAAGCTAATTTCAAGAAACCACATCTTGTGCTGCGCCCCTAACTTGCTTAATATCAATACTCCAGTGTTTCAGTGTTGTGCATTTCTGTGTTAGGAGTGGGAGAGTGCACAAAGTAAACCAACCCAGAGACATCGCTGACATTTTGGAAAGTGAGTCAAGCAAGAGATTAAGATTTCAATTTATAACACTTCTGTGTTTTTATTATAAAATGATAAATAAATCTAGCAAGGCAGGGAATGTAAATATTTTTGCAGTTGTTTACACTAGGGAAGAGGAAAGGAATTTAACATGCAATTAACCACTTAGGTGATTCTAGATATGTACCATACGGTCTTTGCATTACTTAAATTAAAGAAAAATATTTCATTTTTATTTATAAACTATTAATGCATTTGAGCTGCTTATAGCAAAATCATTTAAAACTATTTACTCTTCACCCTCTTCTCTCTTCCTCACAAAGGGACTGGGAGAAGGGGGACATGGGAGATAACAAAGAATACCGACATCAAAAAGCTGTATGTATGATCTGCATTGCTGCACAATCCTTAAAACTTGGATTAAAAGACACAGCCATATGCAAATTGATTCTATATTGTGTCCTTTGACTGACCTTATCTGACAAGTTGAGAGACAATGTTACTTGTAAACATTATAACTAGTCTTTAAAGTAAAATATAAGAAATCAGAGAATTTCCAAACAAGTCCTTCATGTTGTCACATGCAACTCTACACAGATATACATATACATGCAACACACACCCCCCATTCTATTACCAATTAATAATTTCTATTACTGTCTAATTTTAAAGATTCATAAGCCTGAGATAACTAGAATCAGATCATCATGGTTTGCTTTGTGTACAGACTCACACTGAAGCCCAAGGTTTTTATTCTACTTTACCAATTAAACCTAATTTTAAGTATCAACCTATTCTTTTAAAACAAACATAATGAATGCTGCTTAAGGTAAGCTCTCCCAAAAAACGAGAAATATCTTAACCAATGTTGTAACTGCAAAATACATTTGCCAGTACAACTTAATCATGTAAATTATCTGTACCTACACTGGAAGATGAAATAGCTATATTTTACAGTAATCCTCATTTACTATCTTTTGCCAGAGCCATTCCAGACAGGGATTTAGGGGATCAGGATTCTAATCCTGAATCTGCCACAAACTGCAATATGAACTTGAAGAAACTACCTTTTTTCCCCTCTCAGTTTAACTGCCACCTCCTGTTAAGTGAGAGTGATAATAGTTCTTCTCTCTTGTTCTTTTCTGTTTTGACTGCAGGCTTTTCATAGAAAGGACAATCTCCCACTACATTTGAAGAGCATTTCATTTCAGGCCCTCTAGCCTGTGTTTATGGCAACAATATATTCAGTTATAGCTATCATTATCAAATATAACTCCAGTACTGCAATCCTGGGGGAAAAAAGGACATGTGAGCTGTGAGAACAGAATTATAGAAAACTAAACAAAGCAATCCGTGTTTTTACATATATATATATAAGATGTATGTAAAGCACATATATAGCTATTTCAAAATGTTACCAGGAGATGTGTGCAACTACTTCCTGCACTGTTCCTTAAAATGCTCTACTACATGGTAAATACTATCGCTAAAGTATGTTTGAGTTTCATGGGGCTAACATTTGCAAAAAGAATTTTCTTAAAAGTGCTTCATATCTTATGACATCTGTAAACACTCTGCTGCTGTAGATAGTTGCCCAGTGAATAGTGTCATATTACCACTGGAAAACAAATCTTCACAGTATTTGCTATCAGCATTTTCTTTATCATAAAATGAACTCAACTCCAGAAAGACAGAAACCTAAACAAACCTTGAAGGGTGACTTTAAGAGCTTTTGAAAGTCCCAGCATCTACTTTAATACTGACCTCAGCAGGGCACCAATCTTTCTGAAATGGCTTTTAGCTATTATTTATAGAACTATCACTTCCCCAGAGTTCACCGTGCACTCCTTTATTAATCTTTTCCTGAGACCCAGACTCTTCAACTTGATTTTATAGTATACTTTTAAGAAGGCTCATATGAAAACTAATCCAGGGATTTGCTCTTCGTGTAAACAACTTTGGTTTCCAGCATGGCAAGGTAAAAAATTACTTTGAAGGGGTTACACAAACTTCAAGAGGTTGAGTAATGACATATGACTTCATCTCTCTTCAGAACACTCCAAAAAGTGGAATATGAGCAACATCAGTGCCTCTTCAAGTAACTGAAGAGAGACAAAAAGTGGAAAAGCAATCCTCTATGAAGGCTCTCTGCCTTTACTATGAAATTTATGTCTCTGTGATCTACAACAGTGGTTTCTTTAAAACTCCCTTTAAGGGAGATCCTAGACCTACTGGGTGTCTGCTTCCCTCTTCAACAAGATTAGGTACTAACCATAATCACATTTGCTGTAAATTAAACCATTTTTTTCCTCCTAGTATCTGCTCACTCTTAAGAAACAAATGATCACAGTCTCAATTCCAATTATATTTATCTTCATAAAGGTTCTCAATACCAGAACATACTGATGTGTGCCCATATAATTTTCTCTTTGCTAGACAAATAAACTCCATTTCCTCAACCATCCTCATAGATCATGTTTCCAAACCTATTATCTTTCCAAAACCACTTCTCTCTATTTCTTCCAGTTTTTCTACATCTTTTTAAGAGGTAGACCCCTACTACAGGACACATTACCCACTGCTAAGTCCCCAACACCAAATACTAAAATATTTAAAAATCCAGATATGATTTTAACAGCATTCCATGAACAAAAGCATGCTCTTTTGGCATTTATTGTTCTTTAAATACTTACATATTTAATTGCTTTCCTAATGCAAACTAGCATAGAATAGACTATTTCAGTTAGAAGAGACCTCCAACGATCATCTAGTCCAACTGCCTGACCACTCCAGGGCTGACCGAAAGTTAAAGCATATTATTAAGGGCAATGTCCAAATGCCTCTTAAACACTGACAGGCTTGGGGCATTGACCACCTCTCTAGGAAGCCTGTTCCAGTGTTTGACCACCCTCTCGGTAAAGAAATGCTTCCTAATGTCCAGTCTAAACTGCCCCTGGCGCAGCTTTGAACCATTCCCACGCGTCCTGTCACTGGATCCCAGGGAGAAGAGCTCAGCACCTCCCTCTCTGCTTCGCCTCTTCAGGAAGCCATAGAGAGCAGTGAGGTCGCCCCTCAGCCTCCTTGTCTCCAAACTAGACAAGCCCAAAGTCCGTAGCCACTCCTCATAGGACATGCCTTCCAGCCCTGTCACCAGCTTTGTTGCCCTCCTCTGGACACATTCAAGGACCTTCACGTCCTTCTTAACTTGTGGGGCCCAGAACTGCACACAGTACTCAAGGTGAGGCCACACCAACGCTGAATACAGCGGGACAGTCACCTCTTTTGACCGGCTGGTGATGCTGTGTTTGATGCACCCCAGGATGCGGTTTGCCCTCTTGGCTGCCAGGGCACACTGCTGGCTCCTGGCTGCCGACCAGCACCCCCAGATCCCTTTCTGCAGGGCTGCTCTCCAGCCACTCCCCTCCCAATTTATACTCGTGCCTGGCATTACCCCATCCTAGGTGCAGGATCTGGCATTTGGACTTGTTACATTTCATCCCATTAATCACTGCCCAATGCTCCAATCTATCTAGATCCCTCTGCAAGTTCTCGTGTCCCTCAAGAGAGTCAACAGCACCTCCCAGCTTGGTATCATCAGCAAACTTCCTCCTGAGCTCCACAAGGAGTTCCCTGTTCAGCCAAGATGGTCTTCTGCCTCGCTTGCTTGACTTACGACACAGTGATCCAACTATAGATCCAAATTCTCTGGATCATTTAAATTCTACTCTTCATGATTTCTGTCAACTGGAGGAGCTTCTAAAAATATCGTAAATAAATTCTCCTTCAAATCATTAACAAAAACACCAAACTGCAGTAATTCCTGGACAGACATCTGGTAACCTCCACTTAAAATGTCCCAGTGCGAAACTAAGCTTTCACTTGCTCTCTCAGCATGTTTTCTACCTGTTGCCTCAGCCATAACTCCACAGTTTGCTTGTAGAATTACAATCTGCAAGTGTCAGAAAGCTTGCTAAGTCTACAGTTATGCTATTGATCACTTCCTTTCTATTTCCAAGGTCAACCAATTTCTTAAGAAGAAAAGTGGATTTTTCCATCTCACATGGTTCTTAACAAAACTGTGGTTATTTTGCTCGCTTGATTGTTCTCAAGGTGCTTATGAGCTGCTTAATAATTGGTTCTACTACTTCTTGAGTGACAAAGTTTGAACAATTAGTCTACAGTTCCCAAGTTCTCCTCCCCTTCGTAAGAGTAGTTATCATAATAGCACTAGCACTTTTTCATGAGTTTGTGAGTGATAATTCCTCCAGGTCAGTAACTGCTTTGACAAACTTCAATATTCTGACAACCTGACTACAGCTAATCTAATTATTCTCTGTCTTTCATTCCTTAATTTCAGTTGTGTTTCTATCCATCTCAAAAATAATATGCATTACTTACCTATCAAAATTCACTTAGTTTTTTAAAAAACACTGAGGCAGAGGCATGGAATCTTTTCTGCTTTCTCTGACTGTTGTTGTTCTCTTCCCCCAGTCTCCTCTTATTTCTTCAGTAGTTATGGAACTTTATTACCTTCACTACTTGCGTTTTGCAACTCAGCACTTCTAGCCTTTTTTGTTCTGAATTGTATTCTTTTAGTAATTATCTCTAGTCATATCATGATTTCTATTTTTTATGATCTTAATAAGGTCTTTAAAGGACTTGGTCCCTTATTACCAAACCTTTTTTTGCATCAGGATAGTTTGTGTCTTTGGTTCAGTGTCTTTGGTTCAGTCTCTCCAGTAACTACGTAATGTCTTTTGAATCATCATACTTAGCTATTTTCCAGTTCCAGCAAATATCTGGCAGCCTTCCTCTTTCTGATGCATTGTTTTTAATCATTATTAACGTTTTTGGTTTTTAAGCTGCTCGAAACTTCCACAATTTTACTTTTGGCTCATTAGTGCTTATCCCATCTTCTGTTTTTCACACTTTTATGTGGCTTCTACTTTTCTAATAACTTCCTTTTCTCAGATATTCAAACGTACAGGCTTTTTCTCCCACTCAGTTCTTTTCAGCATCTTATTGATTAGCACTGTAAATTTTATTCCCTCATCCTCAACCCAGTATTGGTCATTTAAAAGCTCTTTGCCAATAGCACCAATTCTACCTTTTAGCTGTTCTTTTTCATTTCCTTTAACCTAGCTTTCAGTTTTGCTTAGGTTTTAAGGTTACATTAGTTTAACTTATAAATATAAGACAAATTTGGGAAGATTTTAGAGAAAATAAATATGAAATGAAATCACAGTTTAAAATTTAATAGGCAGCCACTACTTAGCCTTCCTTACCAATAATTTCAAGATTTATGTTCACCACTTGAGTCAAGTTTTCAGAATTCAAAACCACTTTTACCTTCAGAGGTTAAGGGTTATCGCTTATTTATTTTAAGACAGCTGCCTCATCGCTTGCCCAGTCTGACTATTTATTCTTTTTATTTGGTGTTATTGATATTCACATGAAATGTTATACAGGACCGGAGTTACAACTACACGCTAGTAGTCCCTCCAGAGACCTAACAAGAAATCCTAAGACAACAGATGCCACAAGGACACAGATAGCAGATTCAATAACAAGATACTTCACTCAAACTGCCAGCCAGCCCTCAGCAGGCTGAGGCATAGGCCTGTTAAAAACGATGCTCTCCCCTTCACTGCAGTGCCACTACTGACAGTGATCATCCTCAGTACAACACTGTGATACGGAACTTCAGGAACCACACAGTCTCCATTTTTTGCCTCTGGCTACCTAACATAACTAAGCATGAGGTCAGGTGACCTCCAGACTCTTAAGAAAAGGCTCCTAAGAAGGAAAAAGAGGCATAGAGCTGCTCTTTTGCTCTCAGGTGTTCTTCAACAAAATAAAAGGGGGCTTGGGCACATGGTGACAATGTGTGATGCAGAAATTATTTTCTCTCTGCAGAGAAGCTAGTTCTCTCTGTCTAGTGACATCAGCTCCTCTTCAGCTGACCAATCTCCCAGATGCCTTTATATGTGCCCTGTTCATGAAACCCTTGTGTTCAGCACCCATGGTAAGCCATCTCTTCCTGTAGTGCCTGACAGCCTCCCTGAGCAGGCACTCCAAATGTTAGGTTGCATCTCATCCATTGATTTCCTTTGTCAGGAACATGAGACAGAATCCCAGCAAGTTAAGACAAGGACCTAGGTGGAGCCTTCCAAGGTCAGGATCCCTGTCTGGGCAGAGTCCCCCCAGCTGCAGGAAGAAGAGACTAACAACCACACTGGTGATACACCATTTTTCATACACTTCTTCCCTCTAGGGTATCTATAACAATACCTGCTTTGTTTTCTGTTGGCAAACTTGGCTGGCTAACATATTTGGTCTCACAGGTGTTTTGGTCTCTCCAATCACTAGCAACCATAGGCCATTACAAAGTTCTCATACTGCCAAAGAAACCTGCACTCTGGACAAAAGTATATAAGCATAATTAAACCTGTAACCTGATGTAAATTTTAGGCCACCAGTAGAGGTGGTCCTTCTGAACTAATATGTACTTAACATGCTAGAACAACAAGGTATATAGCAAACCATCTGGTGTTCCAAAAAATATCAAAAGGCTCCCTACATACCGACATGTTCCCTCCTATCAAATGTAATTATAATGATGTGTGTGGGTTAATTCTAACATTGCACTTTGTATTCAAGTACCACAGAAGAAATCCTTCTGTTTCTGGAAGAAAAGCTTACCGTAAGGCCATGTGATTTTAAAAAATGCAAAAGGGACTGTTTGGCAGCGATCTAAAAAAGAAGCCAGATTCACTGTGCCTCACTCTTCAAAACCATTTTTCCCTCACAGTCACAAGTCAAACATCTCCCACCAAACTTCCAGATTAGAATGAAGAAAGGTTACTATGATGGACAGACAATTCATATGTAAGTCCATAATAATTTTTTGAAAATAAGAATCAATAATTCAAATTAATTCAATATTTCACGAAGAAAATGCAGGTATGATGATCTGGGCAGCCGGTGTTTACTGTAAAAGCAGTTCATTATTGGGAGCTCTCTCCTGTAACTGCAGGAGGCTGCAATCTCCACTATCACTGCAGAGCCTGTTTACCCTGTGTCTTATTTTTTGTTACAATATTGAACCGAAACCCACGGCGGGAGACAGGAATTATTATGCTTGGCGCAGGACTAACAATGGCATATCATTAAGTTTTGATGACTGTTTCAAAGGAAAGTAGTTTTCAAGTCTGAACCTGGGGGACAGGCAGGGGACTAAGCCACTGATCATGGGGAGAAACTTTGATCACGTCTCAGGTTGATCAAAGGGTCACCCGATACTTTTTTGAAAGTCTCTCTGGGCATCCTGGAGACAAAGGTAGAAGAGACCAGGGGAGATACTCTAAAAGCAGACAGTGTTATCAACTGCAAGGCAGGCCATAGTAAATGGAAACTCGCTTCACAAGAGATGAGAAATAAGCTATAATTTGAAGAAAAGTTTGGAGCAAAAGCAGAATACTGAATTCCCCAAAACACACAGATTTTGACACCAAGTACATTCAGGAAGAAACGGCAGGAAAATGTGTGGCCATTATTATTTGGTTTATCTTGCTTTCTTAGAAGAGTCAAAAGGAAGACTGATTGCTTTTTAAAGGCATCACAAGGACTCGGGAACCCAGCCTGTGCAAAATTTCTATTCATTTTCCAAACTCAGTAACACAAATCTCCTCTGGCAACAAAACTGCCAGACACTACAAAAACAGGCAGATACATTTCCTTGCCCCCTGCCTGGCAGTCGTCAGCTTCTGGATTCGGTAATAAAGCAAAGAAATCCCAGCGGCATTTCATCTTCCAGGAGGCAGCAGCAAACCCTGCGTACTTTTGAACAGATAAGCACTGGCTAGCCAGAAATCGAGATTTGCATTTTTCAGGAAAACAAAGTCTCGTGGAGTGCTGTTTCTCTGTGCTTCCATCTGTCTACAGCCTGCTCCATTCTTCCTTTCTGCCTTGCATGCGGCACGAGCTTCTGCGACTGTGTGTGTCAACGCAGCCAATGGAAACACGACTGCATGCAGTGCCAACTGCCCCAATGCCTATAAAATCTATTTGAATGGCAAATACAGACTTCAACAGGATTTTCTTCCCACTATCCCTTCTACTGTTGGCACATAAGACACAGTATTTGCTGAGGATGATGCTTTGGTTTACCTTAAAATAGGTATCACCACATAGGTACAGCAGCATTTACTTATTAGGTGTAGTTTATGTGCCTCATTTTGAAAGTACTATAATAAAAAGATGCATACAAATTGTCCTGTTATCTGAGCTGTGCCTCAGAAAGACAGAAATTCATCTGCTGAAGATATATGCTGTGGCTCTACTTCAGAAAATGAGTCTGCACAATGAGACTGAAGCACAAGCACATTCAGAGGATATTTACTAAGTTTACTTGCCTGTCAAGAGCAGTAAGAGGGAATTAAGGTTTATCAGGAGGAGATAATAACGGATGCTTGTGCAGCCCTGACAGACAATGCTGCTACAGAAAATCACGTTAATGCAGTTAAGATCTTCACTAAGGAAGAATTACCCAACACCATCAGCTTAAGATATACAAGCCTGACTTAGCACTTCATAATTGAATCTAAACCTATAGAGAGCAGATAAAATTAGAATAATTGAAATACTTTGTTTTCTCTGCCAGCCATATATGTACCTAGCCAAATGACAGATGAAAATTAAAGCTGGTCTCTCTTACTATTTCAATATCTAGCTCTGAAATTAAATGAAAGGAAGGAATATATTCTCTTCACTTAAAAAAAAAAACAAACAAACTTTTGCTTTCAAGACATTTACTTTTTTTATCTGGACTACAAATTAAACTGAAAAGATATCTTAAGTTCAGAAGAAAGACCAGCAAAGGACAGCAAGCCAAATTACAGACATTAATTACTCTACAGAGCGCTAATGTTCTTCTAATGTGATTTTTCACTAAGTTTTACTGAAATTTAAATTGTATTACAGTTCTTGACTAGACACATTAATTCTACATTCAGTAAATGTAAAGAACATAGACTTTCTGACAATTCAGAAGTTCACAGTACATTTTGCTGGCATAAAGTTCCAGATCAAAACTTGCTGTCCCTCTTCATATTGACACTATGCTCATTACAAGATGTTACACTCTTCTGAAGGTAACAGCTAAGTAAAAAATATTTTAAATGGAACAAAAAACACAGGCTAACTTTCATAGCAGGGAATTGTTCCCTTCACTGGATAACTAACACCTGTGGAGGAACGGTGTAAAACAACACTTATAAAAATGCTAAGAAGTCAGACATCGTACTCTGAAGACATCTTGCTTCCACTTCTCTGGCTTTGCCAGGCCAGCAGAGGCAGTACAGTTTCAACGAGGAAAGGGCTGAAGCATGGATCTCCTAATACCCTTCTCAGAGAACTAAGGTCATATTTTTGCTAAGGAGAAAAGTACATTTCCGGAGAAGCAGAAAGCAGAGGAAGGATCTGGGTATTCTGACCAAAGTGTCAAACAGTGATTTGGGCCATGCTCCGGCTGGGAATTCAGCTCCAGACAGCCCAGGAAATCCCATGACTATCATCTACGCAAACTGCACTTTTGGATCTCACATGAAGTACAGAACAAATGCACGATTAGTCATGATGAAGATCAAAATTACGTAGCTCAGTAGAACTCAAGGCTTTAACACTTTCAGATATCATATGAAAGGATAAATAAGTGACGTGCCGAAGGTCACAGCAGTACAGTGAGAAAAACTCACTTCCAAGTCCTACTTCACACTGACTTGCTCTCACATGCTGACACTGACAGTATACAAACACCAACATGCAGCAGAGTTTTGTTGCCTTTTACAAACAGTCCTGGGCAAAGCTACAATAAACCCTCTTTCCAATGTATTGTTTCCAAGTGCCTTCCTTAATAAGAATATAAAAGAAGCAGCAATCAAATTCAGCAAGACAAGACAACACCTGTACAAAAACAGGTACATTATTTAAATTTTGATTTTTAACTGAAAATTTCCAACACCCTACTCTCTGGATACAGTGGCTGAAAGAAAGAGAACTCTTTCAACATAACAATACAACAATAAGCATGTGAGTGCGCAGGGCAAGGGGCAGGGAGAGGTAGGGGTATTAATATGCTATCAAAGAAAAGGTGTAGCTTATACAGTCATTATGTTTCTACTCACTGTATTAGGTACATATGGCAATCCATAAAATTTCTCCTGTGTTTCCTTTAAGATTTCTGTGGTTGACTTTTTTAGGGGATGTTTCCCATGGTAGATTTGGTCCAAGGCAGCATAAAATACCTGAAGAGATAAAATACACGTCTGTCTTTGGCACATGGCATTGGCATTTGACAACCAAAAAAGACAAACAGGAAAGAGCGGGAGAGAGAGAATAGGGAGATGGAAGAGTTTAAATAGATACAGTTTTGTAAATCTTCTATTTTTAGTATAACATACAAGGAGAGAAACAGGTTTTTGGAGTACACCAGCCACCACCATCATGACCCATTGTAAATCCGTGTTTAGGTCACTGAGAACTCTGGCAGCACTAAATTGCCTGCGTTTTTAAATAAAATTAAGACCTGTCCCTAAAGCCCTCCAGTGATTCCCCTTCTCAAAAAGAATATTTTAAAATAGATTTAATAAAAAGCCTTAAAGTTATTTGAGTGGACACAGCGAAATAAGCTATTCCAAGACGTGTGCATGCAGGCGTGAGAACACATCACACGTGCAGGGGCAAGTTATGGCCCAGGCAGCGAACGTAAGCAGCTGCACATGGAGCTGCTGATGACCCCGAGTTTCTGCTAGAGCAGTCTGACAGTGTAGCACTAAGGCAGATGCTTCCTTTATTTTAGCTCTCACAATCAGAGCAATAAATTGCTGCAGTGTAAGCTTAGCCTGAGATCACACTGCACCAGGAGGGTACTTTGCCAGAGGTAAGAGCTGGTTCATAGGCAATTTTTGTGCAGAAGCATGTGAACTGCGGCAGAACACTGGTGCATGACTAAATTACTGAGGTATTTGGAGATCAGGAAAGCAGCACCAATAAAAAGACTTTTCAAGCAAAGATAGCAAAGCAGAGTATTTGGCATTTTAACAGCAAACATGAAATAGGTATGGATAGAAGACAGTGCCAAGGTTCAGTGTGTGCCATCACTGGAAGAAAATTGCAGCTTAATATGAACATTTCCTATTCTGTGGAAGTGCAGGAAGGACAGAAGAAGAGCACACCCACTGCAGTGCAACACAACTTTTTGGAGAACAAGAACTTTTTGAGAAGTTTGGTGGATCCAACTATTTAAGCCAAACAGTTCAGGTCAGGCCATCCTGTGGTAGGCACATTTCATAGGAAAACTGATGGTAGGGAGTCTCAAAAAGCTTTTGTGCAAGGGATGAAGCAAATAATTTGGCTAGAGATTTAGGCCCAGGGACACTGCAATACCATTCCCAAAGAGAGAAACACACTGTTTTAGGAATTATAACCACAAAATGCAGAAATTTTATGGAGAAAAGGCTGTTCGGAGGCATTCTCCATCTATGGAGAATGGATGTTTTATGCGATCTGAATAACACAGCCCCCTCAACCTGTTAAAAGATTCTTTATTATGAAATTTGGGTACAAAACCATTCTGAACTCTTTAATAATTTATCAGAATTCAGCATTTATTTTATTTGGGCTAGGTACAACACATACTTTCACCAAAATTGTGACTGTTTCTAAAGGACCATATTCATTCTGTTTGAATAAGCTGTCTTCTAACATACAGCATCTTGATAAATCCTTTGACAGTGTTTGTTGACAAATGATAAATGCGAAAAGTGATTTTTTCAAGCAAAACTGAAGGTTATAAGGAGAGGGGTGAAGAAGCCATGACTTGCAGGAGCTACTCCTGAATTTCCCGCTTGCTTCCTACATGGCTAATGAGGAGAAAAGAGGTCAGTAAGACCTAAATTTGCACCATCAGCCATTAATGACACCGCAAGTTTTGTGTCCCAGATAGCAACATTGAACAAGAGGTGCAAGCACTTAACATAACCCATCTACAAACCCAGAGTAGGCAGCAAATATCTGTTCAGAGGATAGCTCCATGAAGACACTGCACCAAATGGCAAACAATAATGAGTACTCTATTTTTTAAAACCTAACTTTGCAGGGCATTTTAAGTTTTCCATCATTATACTGGTAACATGAAAAACTAAAAATCTAAAGAGAAACCTATACTAGATTGTAAAAAATACAATATTTTTACTCTTCTCTTAGAAGAGAAAGAGGCTTTGCAATGCCTTTGCTTGTACTTTTCATCCTCAGAGCTGGTCTCTAGAATCCCGGTTCATTTTTTAACAAAGTTTAACAAAAGCTACAGCATTTATGGTAACAAGGGTGACTGAGAATATGACCAACAGTAAGTGCCATGAATAGATCTGAAAATGACCTGATGTAACAGGCCTAGAAAACACTTCCTCCTGTCACCCTAGGCCTTTGTGACTCCGGAGGAGTCATTTCACACAGACTTCCCTCTCCTCTCCGTAAAACCCAAACTAAACATGAGGAACTTCACCATCTGACAATAGACTTTAGCATCCTGCTTCAGCCCAGCCTTGATTCTCTCTTTTTCTATCTCCCAGCTTTGTTAGGACCTGTTTGCAGTTGCTCTTCAGTGTTCCTCACAAGATGGAGTGGACTGTACTGCAGTGGACCTCCTCTAAAGTAAAATTTGGAGTCAAGTAGTTTGTGGTCAGGGAGCTGGAGCAAAAGTGCAACTCACAGCTGGGCAGTGGGGAAATGTCAGCTGAAGGCCAGTGAAATGGACTGCCTAAAGAACAACGTGGTGATAGGGAAATGAGTCACTGAAGCCAGCTATAAGCTCTCCCCCAATCCTGGCACATGCAAAGTGTGGGAAGAAAGCTATGAGCCAGGCCACCTGGACAGCATAGTTAAAAAAAAAAAATCCATCCCTGAAAATAAACTTGGATGAACTTTATAGCCGTAAGCATGCCCATCTACAAACCACATTTCTGTGTGTTTACACAGGCCTTTGTAATGGGAAAGGGAGACACATCCCAGGACCACAGGATTTTAGGTGATACTGCTGAGGAGCATGCTAACACTTAATATTAAGCAGTAGCTAGAAGATGATTTCTAATTTCAGTAGAACACATTTCCCAAAAGACCTAAATATATAAAAAGGCCATCAGATTAGTATCTATCTTGATACTGGCTCTCTGTTCTGCACTGACACTGGTATTTATTAGTTTCACTTGATTCCAGTTCTTTCTAGCTCCTTGTCTGCCTAATAGCATTAATATGTAAACAGTTATGCATTTTCCAGTGAAGTTACTACTGACTGAAAGACTCTGGGACTCAATCTGCATGGCAAAAGCCTTATGAGAAGATGCATGGATTCTCCTATCTTTTGTCTTGAGTAAGCGATTACATGAGCTGGAAGAAAATGCAGAGGTATTATAGTTATGATGAAAAACCAGCATAATTTCTTATTTTCATATGCCAATAGACTTATTTTCTGAGCAGACCACAAAAGAACCTTTAGGCATTTTCGCCACTGCTGGAAAATTTATAAGCATTTTTCTTGCTTTTAAAGGTCAAATATGGCTTACGTAGCATCTAGTCATCAATCTAGAATATACTCTTTGCAAAGTCTGAAGGAAAGGTATTAGAGTAATCATTCACAGTTTTTTCAGGTATATACATTAGTAGTACATATATACTTTGGCATCTGCAGATTGAAATACATGTTTTTCTTCAATGAATTATTATACTTTAAAATCTGCATGAGTAACAAGACACACTTCTGCAAAGGAATGTATGAACTTTATATTTGCCATGCAGTCAACTTCTTTGGGACATTTTTTCTGAATTAATAAACAGAATGGCTCTGCCAGCCTGTCTCTTTGAAATGAATGCATACTTCTGTGGATATTACATTTCAAATCTCCAAAAACATGGTACTGAAGGTAGGAAATGAATAATATTATTCACTGTGGCATTGTGGTCACTTGGCACGGGTTGAGACTGGTTGAACACACAAGAGTAATTTGAGGGCAAGCAGCCTGCTTAATCACTGCATCACTGCCAGCACCAGTCAATCATTAGGCACCCACAGGAATCTGAGCCCACCAGAAGTGGGTGTTCTCTCCCCAGTTCTAAAGCTATGGGGTCTGGTGTCACTCTGGGACAGACGCTACAGAGATTGCAGGAGCAGCTGAGGGCCAACAGCAGCAGGGGGATTGCACAGCCCACCCCATGGGACTGATGCAATGACCCCTCCTTGACTTACTTCTGGAGGATGCCATCTCCCCCGCCACAGGAGAGGGAGGCCATGTCACTTGTTAATATATCTGTGACTTAAAGTGTTCTTGGCATCCAAGCCCATTTAGCCTCCACACTGTCAATTTGATCTCAACCCTGACAAGATTATAGCAAATACATATTAAAAGTAGAAAGAAAATCTGCCAGATCTATTATAGCTGTTACAGATGTGCTAGAAAAGAATGGGTGCATGTGAAAGCACTTGATCATCACTTCGGTGGTTACTAGTCTGTACATTGGCAAATTATTCTGGTGGACTTCATGAATAGAAGTCCACCGCTAAGCATTCTCAGTATAAATTTTATTTCAATCCAAATTATTTTTTTCGAAAAAAAACCTCCTATATGAATTAACTATATTCTTGCCCACATTCTTTCTGGGTTCCCCTGCTATGTCTATACGAGAGCCTTTCAGAGCCAAAGCGTTCATTTCAAAACCAGACCTGCAGAGAGGGTACTGTTATTTTCATGTCACAGAGGTATAGCCACAGGTAGCACCCTCCTTGTTCACGCCTGCACAGCCCACACTGGCCACTGACAGCCAGCAATGCACTGAAAGCATAATTGAAAACTCCATTAAGTTTAACCAATGAAAATTATATGTATACACTGAAAACAGTGTTAAGGATGGCTTTGATTAGTGTAACTGACACATATATATTTACAGGTCCACACTCCAGTATTCTGGTTAGTTTTAAATCACTATAAATAACTTCACAGAGCAAACTGCAAATATTTAGCTAAGTTTTTCTTTTAAATCAACTTCAGTCAACCAGTGGAACTGGTTGTAGACAGGGTTGCAATCATTTGGGCACTTTTCAAAGTGAAGAATTACAAAGATCTGATCTTTAAATTTGTTTATTTCCACATATCAAAAATAATGACTACCCTTTATTAAGGTACTAGCAGAGTTATCTCACCTAAACACTAGGTCAACTGTAAAAAGAAAAGTTAAATGGTTCTGGCTTAAGGCAAAACAAAGAAGAAAACGAAATCACAAAAATCACTCAGCAGAAGCTTGTAGCATACTAAATGCAGCCAAACTCTCACTGTAAAAACACTTGGCTGGATGCTAATGCTACTGTTCACATCTGAGGACTGCTGTTGCAGGACAGAAAAAAAACTAAATGCCCTTTTAGACAGAACCCTAATTTCTTTTACTTCCTTTGAAGAAAAGCAACACTGATAGTTTGTTTATGGGAATGACTGATCAATCACATCTACTCACAGAAAATAAAGGTTTATGAATTTAATTACTGCTCCTAACACTGTGAGAGAGAAGTCTTACAGCCTTATAGCTCAGACACCAATTTTGATGGCAGTAACAACCTGCCACTTTCATACTGGAGCTGCAGAAGACAAGGAGCTCAAATCACATCCTGGTAAATAAACGAGCTGGTTTGCTTTTACTAAGGTGGCCTGCATCTCTCAGTCCTGCTACACTTCAATGATGCGAAGGTACACAATACTTCCTCTACTGCAATGTCCCCTTAAATGATTCCGTTAATTTAAGAACTCAATCTTAAATCACATTTGGGAATTCTGATAACCCAACCATTTTCAAAAGCTGTGATTTTCACGATATTTTCCTATAGATTCAGACATTTAGCTTTAAGCAGACAGCACAGAATATGTTCACAAACGTGAATATTAATATTAAAATGAATTAATTTTCACTAATTTGCATACAGTTAGACAATGTGTCTACATTAAAATAGAAATTTGGTAAAATTATTAGAATTAAAATATGTTCCATAATGTCTGGATAGAGAGAAGAGACTAGAATGCAAAGAACATACCTGGAGTTGCATATCAGCTGCAGCACACAGCTTTTTGGACTCACACAGTCTTGACACCATGTTTTTTGGTAGTGGCTTGAATTAAAAAAAAAAAGTCAGAACATATTTAGAATTGTTGTATATTTGTAAATAGTATGCTTACTACTAGAAAAGGCTGAAGACGCAAAGAAAAAAAAGAAAAGACTCCTGGTGGTAATAAAAACATATTTGAAGTGCTTTGCATTGAGGAAGGAAATCTCATTTGCTAAACAACACATTAAATGGGCAATTAAGATAACGGCAGTAATTTACATAGCAATCAAGAAATCACTGTGTGTCAGTGTTTGTTTTTCTATAAATTGATCCTATGTTCTCTTACATGCTTGTTAAAAATTTTATGACTATCTTTAGAGATAAAGAACAGATGGGACAGTTAACGTCCTCCCAGGTCATCCTGACTAACCTTCAAAAGCAGATATTATAATAGATTCTCCTGTTGGTCTTTGAGTATAGTTCACTTAGATTTACACGGAGGCCCACATAACTCCCATTGAGCTGGCGGAGTTTTTGTACATTCACCTGGATAGCATCAGGCCTTCTACCCTAACCCATATAAAAATGTTTGGTTGTACTGAACAGTAAATATCTACCCTTTGAAATTTTTAACAAAGTTGAATTTCTTCCACATCTATGGCAATAAAATTATCCATGCCACCACAGGCTGAAAGTCAGAGACATTTTTCAAGTCATTAAGTAAACTCTTTTTGACTTTCTATCCAGATGTCTACAAGTACATTCAAAGACTTTTTAATGCCAGATTTTTAAGAATATCTGTATATGAATGCTTGACCTTACACTTCTTCCACTGCTTCCTGAAGCTTTTCAATACATGTTTTTCCTGGTAAGCATATTCTTGTTTTTTCTAGCAGTTTTATTAACCGAACATATTAAATATGGTTAAAATAACTGTGTTCTTGCTAAAATACTAGGAAAGTTACTGCAAGTTGTACAATGTAATACAGATGTTTGGTATTACACTGAACTCTAAAAGCATACCTACACTTTTACAGTGTGTTGAAGCGTTTAAGAAATAATACATGAAAGTCTACAGATCCTGATGGCAGAGCCATATGTTTAGATTCTGTGCAAATGATATGACTTCAAGACAAACAATGTTAATGTTCACAGAACAAAAACCCAACTCCAGAGAAGTTACACATAAATGAGGAAAATGTTATCAATTAACTCTGTGGAATCTGGAAGTTAAAGTAGATAAGAAAAACTCTCAAGTTGCACAGCTGTTTTATGCAGAAGCTTGCCAAGGCTTGTAACCTCTTCTCCCAGACAAAGGTAGGCTGGGTCAAGAATGGGATAGAACAACACCCACTATTTTGCCTGTCATAAATGTGCACAGCTGTTAAATTTCAACACAGAAAAATGAACCAATGAACGTGAAGTCTGTCCTACAGTATATCGTTGTTAGGCCAGTATGTACCCTTCCCAAACACAAAAATTCTGTTTCAAATTACATGATGATTTTGGACTACTAGAATAAGAGTAAATGGGCAGTTATCCATTGTAATAAAGACGTTAATAGCTGACTACTTTGAGGTTCCATACTGGATTTACTATTGGTCAAAATACTAGTTAATTATGTAGAAAAGTTATTAAGGCAAGAAGCAAAGTAGAAAAAAATTACAAATGGTAAAAAGTATTTTGGTTGGACAATTTTTCTCCTGGCTCTATGACCATCTCTTGTCTCATCCTCTTACACAGAGTGAGGCATGCACTTCAATGACTTGTCATCCTGGAAGTAAAGCACATGTGGGTTTGTAATAACACAGTTTCAGTTGTCATGCAAAAAACCCTTGTGTAAGGAAACCTATAGAATTTTGAACAGATTTTGTTATTACGCACAAAACCTATCAGCAAGTTTTGGCAGCTTTTTGGAGGCTTTCATTTCCTAGTGAAGAAGTACAGTATGGAATTAAACAGAACTGATTTCTTCTACGGGCATCTGCATTTTGGATACAGTAAAGTATGAGAAAACTGGATGGGAATTCTTAAATTCATAGAATCATAGAATGCTTTGGGATGGAAGGGACCTTTAAAGGTCATCTAGTCCTGACACTGTAATTTGTAAATTAATTTGACAAACTGTAATTTGTCAGTGTTAAAAAAGCTGAACATCCCAAAGCTTGGCAAAAGCAAATATGTATATTTCACACAGTTATAATTTAAGAGTGTTAAAGCCAAGAGCACTCCTACCAGTAAGGTCAAACCAGCTCTTTCAACATAATGGATTTTCAATTTTATATTTCAGCTATATTAAATGATGGTAAGAGGAATTTAAGTGCACAGGCTTTTAGCTGGTACACAAAATAAATAGAACAAAAGACTTTTCTAATTGGCATTTGGTAAACCACAGTCCCACAGATCCTCAACTGAATTGGGAAATGCAAGTTAGCAGTTCACTGGGGCACAGAGCAGCAAGGTCTGGCAATGCGGACAGACTTTGTACGCTCCCTGGGAGAGTTGGTCACATCCAGCCCTGCTCAAGAAACAACTGAAGCAGGTCTAATTCTCAGTTCAGAGCTAAGCATTTCTTACAGACTTTCCACCCAAGAGAGTCTTGCCTTCTTTCAACTGTCCTGCAAATAGCTGACATCAAGCCGGAGGACTGCTGCAAAGGCAGCCTCTGCATTCACCTGTTTCTTCCTTAATTCTGCTATAAGGCATCTATCTTATTCTAAATCAAACTCTTGAGGGGGGGACACAGAATGATCATTAATAATGTACTAAAATCTCTTTGCACAGGAGATGGTTTAGCACTACCTTCTAGAGACCAAGTAAAATGTGGGTAATACCAACAGCCTCCAAGAAAATCTTTTTTATCTTTTTTGCAGCCATATGAATATCAAATAAACAATGTAGATCTGCTCTGCTCTAAAGATCAAACTCTACTGTTTGAACAGATTAAAATCAACAGGAAATTACAAATCACTCTTATGACAATACCTATTGAAAAAAAGGCACAGGAGAAAGACATACATGTTCTTTTGTTTAAATCTATCAGTGCTACTGATCCGCCTCAAAGATTGTGTTGTGATCATAATTCACAAGCCAAGCAAATTTGGCACCAAAAAAAAAAACATTGCCAAAATTAGATTAAATAGAAAGGATGATAAAAAGGAGATCCCTTATTTTTCCCAAAGCACCTTTGGGATTTTAAAATTTAAGATTTCAGGGAACTAAAATTAGACTCCAGAGGGTTTTTCAAAGATCACCACTCCTCTGCAACGTTTGTTTCTGTGAATGACAGGCATACAGATATGCTGAGGTCTTAATGTACTGAGGAAGATGTACTGTTTCAGGCAATAGAAACTATTTCTCCTTGCTCCATTACAATCTCGTACTGCCCCTTAATAAGCAGCTGAGTGAAGAAAAAAATGCATCACCAGGATTATTTTACTTCTCCTGAAAGATGAGCTCCCTGATAGAACCAGAATCAAACTGTCATCTTCATTCTAAAAGAAAGACTTCACAGAGCTTTGGCTAAAACTATTTTAATTGAATAACCATTCAAATTTTTAAATTTAAATACTACATGCTTTACTTCAGGTTCCACTTTTCCATCCTTCTATATTAAGTAACTTTAGGATCTTGGCATGAATTTTCCAGCATGTTTGCCACGGTGGCTAAAAGAACAGAATTCCCTGTGTCTCAAAGCACGCTTAACTCCTTACTGCTGTGTAGTAACCGTGACACATTATGACTGTTTACTATCTGTGGGCTTATTCTTGTAATCATGCTAATACAATACTGCCTTTGTAATTTCATCTCTGTGAAAAATGAAGTCAGTTAAATCTGAACAGCTGAAATACTGGCCTTTGTTCAAGAGAGCCTCCAAAGACACACAAGCTTAAAATGATTTAGCTCAACAGACCTACCACATATCTGTGCACTTAACAAACAAAATTAAATAAACACAGTGATACAGAATAGTACGCATGCACCATAAGATTGTCTGCTTAACCATTGTTATGGCCTCATTTTGGTACGGCTTGAATTCATGAGCTTACCTGAGCAATTCAAATTGAGTAACTAATTAACACAGTCCTCTCCATTCCTTTATTTTTCCTCAAGGATTTTCTGTTTTGAGTTATCTTTAAGATGAAAGGAAAACTAGGCTTGCTACTTTCTTGGAACAAGTATTTTTGTGCTGGCCAGCTTTTTGAACTGAATTCACAAGACTTGCTCCTTTTGCCAGAAGAGCTTGCAAGCTTTTTTGCTCCTCAGTACTCAACAGCGGAACCATCCAAAATGCACAGAAAGCAGAGACAGGCTTTCTGTAAGCTTCAAGATATTTTGGACTAGATCCTCATGATCCACATCTATATGCATAAGGCATTCTCATCTTTGAAAGCCTGCCCACCAAATCTTTTTTCTGCAATGCTACTAAAAAGCAGGATTCAACAGTTCATATGTTTTAATAATCAAAACAACACCTCTTTCCCATCCTCTTCCTATAAGCATAAGCACAGATCCTCAGCGAGGACTGCAGCTCAGGACCAATCCTTCTACAATTGGCTTTTATGGCAAAGGCAATCAGAAGCTGAGACTACACTACCAAATTTTTCTGACGTAATTATGTTCAGGAGTGTTTAAAAATGACACCCATTAATACTTATATGCAAAAACTATAGCACAGATGCAGCAATGCAAAAATGCTTTTTCAAATTATCCGCACTGCATCCTCAACAAGCTAGGTCAGTAAAAAACTCTCCTTCTGTCAACATCTAGCAGAGCTATGTTGGTGTAGTTGTTGCAGGAAAGATCCTTCTTGCACAGAAAAGCTCAGTCTCTCTATTCATAAAAGGAAACTTAACAGAAGTTCTCATATGGAACAACATTCGGATGAAATGGTTTTACAACTTTCACATTTTAACTGTTTCATCTACCTTCTTAACTTCCCCTTGAAAAGTTTATTTTTCTTTCAAATAACTAAAAAACTGGAGAAGAAAATGTTGATTCAAATTTCCATTTGCACACCAAAAAATTAGTCGGGGAACAAAGACAGAAAATGTAAGCCCCAAAAGGATTTTTGTGAAGTTGTAAACATAAGAGAGCTGGGATTGTCTATTCAAAGTACTTTGAAACATATACACAACAGATAAAAGTAATTCCTGTAACAATCACTGAATTTCAAGAACAGAAAAGATGACTTCAGTCTATTTGTATCTAAATGACAGATGCAGAAATCTGATATCAGATTCTTAAACCTAGCTTAGATGAACCAACATAAGCAAAAGCAGATTTATATATGTTGGAGAATGGCTTAAAAATACATTCTAAGTTTTCAAAAAAGGAGTTAAAAGGAAGCAGTCTAAAACCCTCAAGAGCCACACAGCAGTTTCAGGCTCTTTTTCTCATCTTCCAGTATAATCCATTCTTGCCCCCTTCAAGACTGAATTTCTACACTAAACCTCTCTCAGTTGCTCTCTGAAAGGGCAAGATTTCACCACCAATAAACAGAAGTAGTTTTTGGAAATGCCAAATGGGACACAGCGCCTGGCTCTTAGCTTTTGCACTGCAACTAAACATGGTTTAGATTTGTTAAGCCATTTTGAAAATACAAAGCCATAAATACTGTTCCACAAATCTCTTTCAGATGTTTTAGTCAAGCTCATTCTCTGAACTCATAGGCAATCAGATTAACTCCACAATGTTTAAACACTACATGAACTTCATAGAGACACTAGAAAGTAGTATTTAGGTATGTGGATTCAAACGTACAA
This sequence comes from Theristicus caerulescens, assembly GCA_020745775.1. Taxonomy (NCBI): domain Eukaryota; kingdom Metazoa; phylum Chordata; class Aves; order Pelecaniformes; family Threskiornithidae; genus Theristicus; species Theristicus caerulescens. Next base: position 111,651,007 of record CM036559.1, on the reverse strand, counting down.
ATGATGAACGCTTGTGAACTAAGTACTTTTAACTCCCAGATTTCAAGGAGACTTTCTCAGCTCTGAAAAAAAAAAAAAAACCAACCAACCAACCAAACAAACAAAAAACCCAAAGCAGATTTACAGAGCGAATTTCTCAGACAGTATCTATTAAAACAGAAGTTATGCAACCTATTTTTCTAACTGTTACAGTGGAGGCAAACATAATTCCACTTTCACAATACTGAAATGTACTGAATGCTTAGTATTGCCTAAAGAGCTTCAATAAAGTGTAACACTACACAGTTTAAGAGGCTTTCTTGGTTTTGCATTGATGGGTAGTCTATTCTTCAACCATTACATTTGAGTACACTGAAACTTGCCTCAATCAAAAGCACTGGAAAAAGATCTTTGGTAATTGTTTACTAGTTTGTATTTTTGAAATGGCTGTACAAATACAAACCATGTTATGCTGCCATGCATTAAAGCAACCACCGAAAGTCACCTTGTTCCAAAGAGTGCTGTTTTCTAACTTCCCCATAGAAAGTAGATCCTTGCACTAGGCTGCCACAGAATAGCTTTATGTAAAAAAAGATCAGAGTTTTAATGCAGAGATTCATGACTGCCAGAATCTAACTAATCTTAATCTAATTTTAAATAAAGCAGTACACTTTTCATCACAAAATATTTCAATCACTACCCTATACTGTGCTAAAAATGGGAGTTTTTAAACACTGCAGATCATTTTCATTTATTTCCATGATTTGGTACTTGAGCTTTATTTTAAGACAGACTTTAGACAGTTCGATGATGAATGACTATTTTTGTCAAAACTTATCTGTAATTAAATTAAAATATTCCACATAACTTGATCCACACAGAAGCTGTTCACCTATTACACTAAGTTTGTGTAATGTAGAAACTACACAATCTTTCTCGGAAAAAAAGGTTGAAAGTTTTAAATATGTAATTGGAACCTTGGATATAAGGATCTGCCATTCTTTTACAGATTACATTTATCTTTTCTGCAATGAGAATATTAACATTTTTTGAATAATTAAAATTATAATATTAAAATAATTTCTACCCATTGTTTATTTCTACTTTAAACATTCCTAACAAATAACACATGAAATTCTTTTCCCGAATACATATATTCCTATTTTCAGTATTTTACATACTAATTTTCCCTACCTGTCCCGTTTTATAATGCCTTGCAAACTGGTTAACCACTCGATAGTCATTTGCAAAGTACTCCATCAGAATTGAGGGAACTTCAGCAAAATCAGTAGGACATCTGGTTCCTAGAGGTAGAATAATTGTACACATTAGCATTTGCTATTTTCATCAAGACAAATAGTTAACTCTTCCCAAAAGGGTTTGCAACTTTCAGTCTGGACTTTTGGTGAACTTTAATGTTCTTTCATTTATTAAGTCAATATTTTATCTCCATAGCATTATTGTACATAGTGCCAGAAAAGCTTCATTATAATCCTACACATTTTACTATAAATCACAAAGTAAAACAAAATATTTGAACAGCTGGGTGAGGCACCTTATAAAGCTCTGGATCACACCCTTTTTAAACTAAACCAGACTACAGCCAAACTGGCCCTACATGAAACACCAAACCTATTTAAGTGTCCTAAACCTAAATCAAACTACAATGTAAATAAAACTGTGCCTTAATCCCATTCACAATTACAATTTTTAGCTTCCATCTGTTTGCTGAGCTTACTTATGCTTTATATTAACCTCGCTTTATAATACCAAGTCATTCATCCAAGGAACACTCTTGCAGATTGAAAACATGTTAAGTGCAATGAGGTAATATCTTAGCAGTTAGTATTTTCAAAAAGCACTTTCCCAAAAACTTTATTGACTCTAATCTTTATCAGCACCTTACACAATGGAAGTTATTAGGAAGTATAACACATCACCAAATCAAAGCTGCATTTCTAATTTCTATATTAAAGTTACAGATGTAAAAAGATGTTACTTTAATAACGGACTCACTGGGTCATCACCTCTATCCCTGTCTGCTAGAAACAATGTCAACACTCAAAACTAGTCTTAAATATAAGTACTGTTTTTGCTTCTACTATTCTTCTTGAAAACTATTTTTTAAAACCACTCCTTTGATCTTTACAAATCTTTCTCTAATTTTTAATCTGAATTCATAATCTGTTTATACGCAATGTTTTCAGACCAATACTGTTCTTTGGTATAAACAGCATTTCCCACACTGTTTTTTACCTACTAAATTGAGAGAAACTATATTCTCTCTCAGCCATCATTATCCAAAGGCAAGATAAAGTCTAAAAGACTATCCATTTTAGCTCTTCTCTGCACCTGTTTCAGTTTGAATTCACCTTCAGACCAGACACACAAAGCCATGCCCAAGCATTTCATGAGGTTTCACCAGTATCTTTCTTAATTATTCTAATACTTATTGCTGTTAGATACACCTCTGATGTAACTTCAAATCACATTCGCTCCTTTCACAGACACATTAGCTATTTGTAGTTCTGCGTTAACACATAAAACTGTTCTTCTGTTCCTCTACCACTGTTGAAATATCCATTTGATAGCATAAATTCCTGTATTCTTTAAATGCATGATCTGTACTGTGTAGTTCTGAATTGCATTTTACTTCTAACACTGCAGTATCCAGTCATTCAGTTAGAATCATAGAATCATAGAATTGTTAAGGTTGGAAAAGACCCTTAAGATCATCAGGTCCAACCATTAACCTAGCACTGCCAAGTCCACCACTAAACCATGTCCTCAAGCACCACATCTACCTGTCTTTTAAATACCTCCAGGGATGGGGGGGACTCAACCACTTCCCTGGGCAGCCTGGTCCAGTGCCTGACTACTCTTTCAGTGAAGAAGTTTTTCCTAATATCCAACCTAAACTTACCCTGGCGCAGCTTGAGGCCATCTCCTCTCGTCCTATCGCTTGTTACTTGGAAGAAGAGACCGACCCCCACCTCTCTACAACCTCCTTTCAGGTAGTTGCAGAGAGCAATAAGGTCTCCCCTCAGCCTCCTCTTCTCCAAAATAAACAACCCCAGCTCCCTCAGCTGCTCCTCATAAGACTTGTTCTCTAGACCCTTCACCAACCTTGTTGCCCTTCTTTGGATATGCTCCAGCACCTCCATGTCCTTCCTGAAGTGAGGGGCCCAAAACTGGACACAGTATTCGAGGTGCGGCCTCACCAGTGCCGAATACAGGGGCACTATCACCTCCCTGGTCCTGCTGGCCACACTATTCCTGATACAAGCCAGGATGCCATTGGCCCTCTTGGCCACCTGGGCACACTGCTGGCTCATGTTTAGGCGGCTGTCAACCAGCACCCCCAGGTCCTTTTCAGCCAGGCTGCTCCCAAGCCGGTAGCATTGCCTGGGGTTGTTGTGACTGAAGTGCAGGACCCGGCACTTGGCCTTGTTGAACCTCATACAGTTGGCCCCGGCCCAACAATCCAGCCTGTCCAGGTCCCTCTGCAGGGCCTTCCTACCCTCCAGCAGATTGACACTCCCACCCAACTTGGTGTCATCTGCAAACTTACTGAGGGGGCACTCGATACCCTCATCCAGATCATCGATAAAGATATTGAACAGGACTGGCCCCAACACTGAGCCCTGGGGAACACCACTCGTGACCGGCCGCCAACTGGATTTGGCTCCATTCACTACCACTCTCTGGGCTCAGCCGTCCAGCCAGTTTTTAACCTAGCGCAGAGTGCACTTGTCCAAGCCGTGAGCAGCCAGCTTCTGCAGGAGAATGCTGTGGGAGACGGTGTCAAAGGCCTTACTGAAGTCCAAGTAGACAACATCCACAGCCTTCCCCTCATCCACTAAGCGGGTCACCTTGTCATAGAAGGAGACCAGGTTAGTGAAGCAGGACCTGCCTTTCATAAACCCATGCTGGCTGGGCCTGATCCCCTGGTTGTCCCTCACATGCCACATAATGGCACTCAGGATGATCTGCTCCATGACCTTCCCTGGCACTGAGGTCAGGCTGACAGGCCTGTAGTTCCCCGGATCTTCCTTCCAGCCCTTCTTGTAGATGGGTGTCACATTAGCTACCTTCCAGTCATCTGGGACCTCCCCGGTTGACCAGGACTGCTGATAAATGATGGAAAGTGGCTTGGCAAGCGCTTCCGCCAGCTCCCTCAGTATCCTCGGGTGGATCCCGTCTGGCCCCATTGACTTGTGGGCATCTAGGTGGAGGAGCAGGTCGGTGACTGCCACCTCTTCAACAACTGGGACTTCATTCTGTGTCCTATCTCCATCTCCCAGCTCAAGGGCATGAAAACCTTGAGGATGATCAGTCCAACTATTAAAGACTGAGGCAAAGAGGCATTAAGTACCTCAGCCTTCTCCTCATCCTTCGTGGCCAAGTTTCCCTTCTTATACAGTTCTTATACAATTCTTATACAGTTCTTATACAATACCCCAAATCCTTCTTTTGTGCCGTCACATTTATCAGTAAACTCTTTTTTGTTGTTGTTGTTTTAAAATCGTTTTTAAAAAGCCTGAAACAAGGCAGGTCCCAAGACAAATGCCTGCAGAACTATACTGATGTTCCCATAGCCATTCATGCTTTCTCAGTGCTCCTTAATAAAGCGACAGAATTCTTTTAATAACCGTTAAAGAGACTCCTGAAAAATTACATTATCTGAAAGTCAGAAAGATAAAAGGTTGGGCAGTTGTCTGGGATAAGTTAGTCCTCCTGTAAAATAAATGTAGGTGTTCTCTATGCATGATAAACTAAATTGGAATACAAGCTAGGTTTTAAAAAATGTTATACACACACATATGCATTAAACAATCAATAAATGCATATGGTAAAATGACAGATTAACTTAAAAAGAAGCACATCTTAAGTCAAAAATATACAGTATTATCCAAGTTTAGGGCCCATTAGCAGCAGAATGGGTTCCTGAATATTTAGGAATGTTAATCAGAAAAGGGGGGCAGGGGAAAGTAGGAAAGATGTCAAATACTCAGTGCATCTCAACTAGAATGTCAAATTTTTTGTTCCTACAATAGTCTGTAGTCATTCTGTTTCCACACTTTGCCATCCCAGTGTCTCATGAGAGCAGATGGCATGGCTCCTAACAGACATCCCTGGGACAAGCCATTTAACTGTCACACATTCCAAACCCTAAAAAAAAGGTTCTCTGCAGAAACAACACGACTGACCTCTGATGCTGCGTTTACAATGCTAAATCTGGAGTGAAATCCCCTGGGACGCAGGACTGCCTGGAGCTAAGGCAACGCTGAAACCATACACAGGGGCTCATGGAAAGTTTGAGCCTCAAAATTAGCTATTTCCTGCCCCTTCAAGATTTTCCAACATGTAGATGAATACGGTTCACCACTACAACAGAACCCCACCAAAGCAGTTACTTTGGGCATATAAGTACCTGGAGGTCAAGAAGAGCGAGGCCATATGAGTGGAAGGGATGGGGGAGAGCAGTCAACCATCCCAAGAGTATACAGAGCTTATACCGAAAGAGCATATACAGTGTTCATTTGTTTTAACCATGTCCAGTAGCGACATACTTACAAACAGCTCAGTCTATTTTAATTGTAAGTGGAAAACTTAAGAAAGAATATTTTGTCACTGGGTGCAAAGTATCTGTTGATAACACATAACTCTACCATGGACTCCCCTTTGTATCATTACCATAATAGAAAAATGGTAAAACATTAAAGAAATCCTTCAGACAAGGGAGCTACAATTTCATCTGTTTGGTTGTGGGTTTTGTTTTTTTTTTTTAATAAGTAAATGTCTACTGCAAATGGGATTTTGAGCACACTATTTATAGAAGAGGATATACCAAGCTGTCTGCAGGTAAGAAAAGTAGCAAGCCAAGCAGCTTTAGCCAAAACATCTTTGACCCATTTGCCACAACCGCAGAAAGCCACAGCAGCCTGCGAGCTGTCAGCCAATACACTCATTCCCACTGCTTGAGAAGAGGGACTAAATGAAAAAAGGCAATATTCCTTTTCTGTGCATCCACTAAGCTGTGACTGCATATTCATTCACGTTCATTTACACAGGATAAAAAGGCCTACCAGTTAACCATCCTTGCAAATACAATACATTTTTAATTTATCAACTTTGCTTTGATCAGAATCAACTAGAAAAGGCCTGGCTTTACAGATTTTCCATATTGCCAGTGTATGCTCTGTGCAAGAACTAATTTACTAATTTTCCTTAATTCACTTTCCTAAATCATTTCCAACCCAACATTCATTGTGCTTTTACACTAGGTACAAGTTTAGCTCAATTTATTTTCAATCCTCCAACTATTCCATTATTATAAACTCCACATTAGGCAAACTTGTAAGACTGGCTACCACCACTAGAACAAAGATTAGCAGTACAGAAAGAAGAGATACAAATGCCTAATTCTTCTCAGGAGAAGAAGAATATTTAAGGGTTGTTTGATTGGGTTTTAGATAATATCTGGGGATCTGATATTGTATTTTCAGGTCATCAAAGATGTAGAAATATCAACCATTTCTGGTTCATTCTTTTTTTTTTCTTGGGTTTTTCTTTCTTTTTTTTTTATCTACACCCTTCTTCTAGAAATTAAACATTTAACTAAAATAAAAAAATCACTGTTCTAACTTTCTTACCAGTGACATGTTGGTACCGAGTTCTTCCCAGCATAGAATGCATAGCATGTCCCATTTCATGGAAGAGATTCTCCATCATGCCAGGACTTAGTAGCGTTGGTGCACCCCTTGTTGAATGGGGCAGGCTAAGCATAAGAACAACTACAGGCAGCTGGTACTCTCCATTTTCCCTTAGCCTGCCTCCACGAACTGTAAAGTGACAATCCTTTTCAAGATAAAAGCAAACATATGGACAGCCAATGTCATTATATCAATGGTATTAAAACAATGATGAAATTATTTAAATTAAACTTAAACTATTAAATCAAAACTAAACATATACTGTTACACAAGTTGAATTCAATGATGATCAACAGTGTTGTTCAACAGCAGCACACTGTTTCTCCATGTTTATTATTTGCTTCATATTCCTAAGGAAACTACCTTATTCCATAAAGAAAAGTCTGTGTTGCTTTTAGAAAATATTTTTTTTGTTTTAGAATTATCAAAACCTCTCAATTTTTCTAAAAAATATCACTATCTCAAAGAAATTTACTGATGTGCAAAATCCATAATTTATAGATTAAGTTCTCTCATTCTTCAGCAGTAACTTCTTTATAAAATATACAGCACAGCACTCCTAGTATATTGTGAAATATGAGCAAAACAGAGTAATATATTAAACTAATGTAGATTTAAAGATTGTCCACTTACCACCTCACTAAAGGTGATAATTTGCAGATGCTTCTACAGAGTGAAGCGTCTACTGTACTGCATCGTATACTTAATACACTGGCACTAGGCAGGCATGAGTGAGTCAGTCACAACAGTTGGAACCATCTACAGTTTTAAGTAGAATTTTGAATAAAAATTAGTTGTGATTATAAGCTTTCACCTTTAGAGAGTATTAAAATTTCAGATTGCTTTTACTTGTAAATAGTAGGCCAGAAAATAGGTGTTTAAAAAAATCTACCATGTCTCTAAACAGACTTCTACGGCATTTCATAGTGCCTGTCATTCTGTAGAACAAAGAGTCTGAGTTCAGCCTATCAGGTGATGTTTTTTAAATGAAAGGTTACTCACAAAATTGTTTTACCTAAAACCACATTTGAAGTTACAGACTTTCCCTGTTTAAATTTAATTTATTTTAAATCAAGATAACTTTTACTAAACTTACATTGAATGCAAATGGCCCTAACGCTACAGTCATTACTCAAATAAAACCCATGCTGGAATCAGATCATAACTGTTACCTGATGTGGTTTATCAGGCCGCTGAAAGAAGTCACAATAGATGTATCCTAGCAAACCTTCAGTTTCATGAACAACAGCCTGAAGAAAAAAAAGTATCATTTCCACAGTGTAAGCACTGATAAGATGTGTAAACTGAAGACACAGTATTCTAATCCAAAGATTTATAATGAATAAATGACAAATAAACTGGGAGAAATTAATGTAACATCTGTTGGTAATTTTAGTTGGAAAAAATATATACAAGATTCACAACTTGTCCCTCGAACTTCAGCCATTTCTGCATCTCACTCAAAACTAATTAGTCACAGATTAGTATTAAAAGCAACACTGTCTGTAGCCCCTAAATGACTTCTGAGAAGTCAACAATAACAGGAGCTGATTTACCATGGAAATAAAAATAGAAAGAGTATATATATAAGGAGTAATTATAAATTGACCCACAGGATATAAAGAACAGCAGCTCTTGCTGGAGGCTGGAGGTGGAAGAGCAGTGAAGAAGATCTGGCAGTGAATACATGGAGGGAAGACAACAGAGGAACCTGGGAACCTGATGAGTAAATTACTGCCCAAGTTCTTATTTCCACCCTCCCCTAAAAAGAGGGCAGAAAAATAAAGACATAAAAACCAATCTCAAAGTAAAGATGACATACAGAATGAAAAAATGAGGCAAAGACACATGACTCCTAGAATATGCACCTACAGCATTCTAGTCGTCTACAGTCACCTACAAATTGAAACTAAAAAACACTAGGAGGGCTCATTCAGAAGGACGGCTTGAAAGGTAAAACAATAATCTCTGAACAGAGAAACTGCTTCTGATTCAGGCACCCTTCACACACAGGTATTATAAAGGCCATAAAATACCAAGCATATAAAAGCCACTTAGAAAGAGTATAAAGCCCTTGAGGTTTAACTTCAACTAAAATTAGACAATTAGTGTGTGCTTTTGATAGGTACCCAAGTAATTTAAAAACAAAATCTGATTCATGGCTCAGAGGTAAACACCCTCTTGTCTAACTTCCCTTTGTCGTTTCAGATGCTGGGGACAAGAATACTTACCAACTTTCGAACATCTTCAGACCAAACCTCTCCTCTCTGTGTCTGTTCAGCATAAAGGGAGATTCCTAGGAGCTGACTGAACAAAGAGTTCAAACCTTCCATGCATGCCCCAAGAGAGAAAAATGGACAGTACAAGCCAGGATCAATGTTATACCTAAGGAAATACAAGAATCCCAAACCAGTCAGTTAGTTGAGCTACATAAACTACAGTCTTCGCCTCCAAGTCATAGGACATGACAAAATACACCAAGTAAGCCTCAAGACCCTTATTGAGCATGTTTGACTTTATTTTCCAAATAGTAAAACTAAGTCACAGAGTAGTTATGGCACAGTGCTTCACAGTAACTCAGTTTTTCTTATATTCAAATTTGGATACCAAATTCAGAACATGTTGACTATGATTTTCAGAGATGTGGCAAACACATAGCTCAGACAGACCATGGCAACGCCATGGGTGGCCAGGTTGTGGCTTTTGATCCACAAGAGGCCACTGGCACTCAAGTACCATTCCCATGCTAAGGCTGCATCATGTGACTGATGAGAAAATGGAGCTGGCTTTGGCTGTGGTGTAAGCCAAATCCTCAGCCAGGGCAGGAAACCAACCAGTAAGCACTGCTGACTTTCCAGTCTTGTCTTTCGCTGGAGCAATAGAAACACCAAGGAGACACAACCACCTCCCACGCGTGAATCGCACCTCAAGCTCTGGGGACTCCCTGAACCATGTAGAAAGTATCTTACAGCTTTAAGCCATGTGACTATTTTAGTATGTGATGTGGAGTTCAAACATGGCCCAGCTTCCTGAGCCTAACATCAAACAAGTATATTCAAGACACTGTAGCACAGAAGACACACGTGGGGAGGAAGACACCATGCATCTGCATGCACACACATAAACTGAGAATGAACAAAAAGCAATTATAAAAGTAGTTCAGAGATGTATGCAGCCTACACTTGGGCTCAAACTTCCTGAGACTCTGACCCTAAAAAGTAAAAAACCTACAAGTGTATCAAGTAAACAAATGCTTTTCAAGCTTACACCTTCCACAAGCTGCTCAGGGCCACACAACTCTTTGGAGATGACAACAAAATCGGAACTGGAATCTGCTTGTAGTTGTGTGTGCACCCCAAATGGCAAAAATGTTCTTGCTCCCTCATTTCACATACAAAGTCCAAGTGTTAAGTTATTTATACCATTTTCTGGCGGCTCAGGGTAAACACTGTTTAACTCTAGAGAATCACAGTCCCTCCCTTATATCTTCTTTCTTCTTTCATGCTCTTGTGCTTTTGCTTCTTAATGAAATGGTAACTAGTCACTGAAATTGAAACACACATCATCTAGACTACAATAGCTGAACACCAAAGATGAGAACCACGCTATTTTAAGGCCTATGATCAAAAGGCTTAGTTAGAGATCAGCTGTGAAAGAGTCAGCTAGTCCCTATCCACTTACCTACCCTTTCTTCCTTCCCACTCCCACAGACAAAAGACCTAAAACCAAAGTCCACTGGGGATACTGCATTTGCCCATGTGCTGCTTACAACTGCAGCTACAATTCCCTACCCAGCTTCACTGCACTGTGATGCAGAGCAGGGTGGGGTTACTTCTCTAAGCCACGGTACTCCTTCTGGAATATGTCACTGTGTTTTGTTTTATTTTTCTAGTATCCTTTATATTACCTGTATCACATACTCTAGCAGCATTTTGCAACTACCATAGCAACACCTGTCAAAAATACAGGTATGCTCAGGGCAATCTTATTAATGAGTATCAATACCTGAAGGGAGGGTACAAAGAAAACGGAGCCAGGCTCTTGTCAGTGGTGCCCACTGACAGGACCAGAGGTAATAGGCACAGACTGAAACACAAGAGGTTCCCTTTGAACATCAAGAAACACTTTTTCCCTGTGAGGGTGACCGACAACTGGCACAGGTTGCCCAGCGAGGTGGTGGAGTCTCCATCCTTGGAGATGCTCAAAAGCTGCCTGGCCATGGTCCTGAGCAACTGGCTCTAGGTGGCCCTGCTTGAGCAGGGGGGTTGCACCAGATGACCTCCAGAGGTCTCTTCCCACCTCAACTATTCTGTGATTCTGTGAAGATGTCATATGGAGCCTAGCACTAAGACCACACAGCTGCAGTATGAGATGGATTCCAGCTTTATCAGAGGAGGACGTTTCATATTAACTGCAAAGGATTACCACACTCAGTTGAAATACTGGATTAACGTGTTTGCTGGGGGGCTGAAGGGAAGAACTCTAAACTACTTCATGTTTCATTTCATTTCTGTCAAAAACGCAGATACATACTAGCAGGAGAAAGCAGTGATACTTTTTCATGGATAGAAGAGCTGACATTAATATATTACAGGGAGAAGGTAAGTACCTATTTCTTCCTCATTCTCAGCACTCCTCGAACACATGCATTGTCACCATGAACTTAGCCAGTGATGAAGAGGATGGGGAGAAGGCTTTCTGGTAGGTATTTTGTAATACACTCTCACTATCCAAAGTGGGGGGAAAAAAATCAGTCTGTAATAGTTTTGTCTTTTGGAAAAGCACAATACTCATCCACCCACACATGAAAACAGCACTAACAGACTATACTGGCTTAAGGCACACTCCCCAGGGGAACTAGTCCCCTACCCTGGCTAATGTTTGAAGATGTGACAATCTTGACATTTTGAGTACAATTAGGTCCTGATTAAACAACCATCTTAATAATAACCACACAAAGTTCACATCAGTCACTTCTGGTAGAACATTGTCAGGATCAAACCTCTCCCACATTTAATGAAAGATGTGTGTTAATATTCCTCTTGCCAACGGAAAATTGCAAAAAGTTTTGAAAAACAACATTTTTTACACAGAATGCCAAAAAAAAAAGTTTCTAGTTCTGATCTCACTTATTTCTCCATTTCTGCCTTGCCTACTACACCAGTGTACAAACAAAAGACCAAAGATGCTAAAAGATCCTCAAATAGCACTAGTGTCTTAGGACATAAGACTGGTATTTAAATTACTTTTGGACAATCCTGACAGCAGTCAGTGGTGATTATTATACCTTAAGTTATCTGGCATCCATTGTTTGTTTGTTTGCTAGCCACTGTAATGTCATAGGAGTTACAAAAAAAGTGGTTAAAATATGATAATATAAAGCAATTTTCACAATCAGATTATAATAATCAATAACACACTTCAAAATGAGTATCGGGTACTGAAAAAAAGCTACTGCTCCAGGAAGTGGATAGTACATCTTCAAAAATCTTTCTCTCATACCAGTCTATACCCACTAAGCAGTAATCATTCCAGACACCAAAATATAGATTTAATTTGCTACTTTTGAATTTGGTCCTACCTCATACATGAACTTTCTTTTCACAAATCAAGCAAGACCAACTATCACTGAAGAAAGCCTAACCCCAAACTTGCACTGATTCCAGGAAAACTTTCTCTTTGGGCTTATTTAGGAATAGAAATTAGCCAAAACCTCAGCTATCTGAAGCTGATGTCCTATAACCAAAAACTCAGTTCCTGGAATTATTATTAATAGATGATCTTGCCTTTCTGTGGCAAGAGCAAGCATATGACTGACTCTTTTCTGAGCCCCCACCTTCAAGATTTAATGCTACTCACTGCAGAATGAAAGGTGTAACACTAGATAAGATTAGAGGACAATGGGGAAAAGGGAAGAAATTAATTTAAAAGACTTGAATCTTTCCCAAAAAAAGAATACTCATTGAGCAGAACAGGAAATTCTACAGTCTCTACTAGATCTGTAAAACTGAAGTCTGGTTGGAGGGTGTGGGTGGAAAAGTATTTGGAAGAGTTTACAGACAAACTACATGCTCCCTTATTGAAGAGTCTTGCTTGATTCCAGGCACTCAAACAGTAGCAGCCATTAGCAACTTCACTGTTTCCAGATGACAGGAAAAAAGCATCTGTTTGCTAGCAAATTATTACCCAACCTCAGTTATTCACAGCTTCATCACCTTAGTGAAACTGCAAGAACGCAACATTTCCCGGGCACGGTATTTCAGTGTTCAAATTCATGCTAATCTAAAACACCGTAGCACAACTTCTTGGCAGCAATGGGGACTGCAGTTGTGACAGCAAGCCAAACTTCTTTTCCCTCAGCCCTTTGAATGAAATTTCTCATGGTGTTCAAGGGTCTCAGGTTGTATCTTCAAAACACTCTCTGACCCAGGCCAGATTATCTAAAAGACCACATAAAACTCCAAGATGAAGACTTCTCTCAATACTTTAGCACTTTAAACTGCCCTGTAACAAAGATAGAGCTTGTCTGTGTAGGATGCAGAGCCTTTTTGAGGGCTGATCCAAGACTGTAAAATGAATTTCTCCTGAAGCTAAAGGGGAAACTCAAAGTTCACCATCTTCTATCCCAGGTGTATGGTGTTTCTTTGATCATTTTTTTCAAATATGAAACCAAGTGTATTTGAAAATGCACACAAAAGCCTCCCAACAAAACCCTACCAAAACAAGGCATTCCACTGCACATTACTTCTCTATTGACAGAATGAAAGGACAAAGACTTTAGTTAATGAATTAACCGATAGTGACTGACTCTATGTAAAAAGGAGCAGAGTTTCCAAAGCCATACAGCTCAGCCTGCCTCTAAACTGCTCACTGGTCAGAGCAAAGCAAGCTTCATAATCTACATGCTAATAACTTTTGATGACTCCACCGTGCATATATTTATTTTTATTATACCACATGTTAAAGTAGCAGCCATTCTAAGAATCACTTTATGCATGATTTTCAAGCTGTTATCAACTGTGGGCTTGGATAGTTGTCTAGCTTTGCTTCTTCTATTTAAAACAAATAGTAAAAAATTTAAATAAAACTGCAAGAAGCAGCTGCTTTAATATGAGCACACTCTTTCTGGTCACTCTTTGGCAAGCTGCCTCTACATTTATTCAGCCCAGTTACAATTTTTATCTCCAACAGGAAATGCATTCAAGTATTTTTGGGAAAAGAAATCAAAAAGGAAGTTATTACGACCCATACTGAACTACGCTAACAGGCATTCTGCTACCAGTAAAATTTCTGCTAAGGGTTACTGCTACTAGCAAGAAAGGTTAATGTTCTGGAAACAGACAGCTAAAATCTGCATTGGAAACCAACTGGAGCTCCATTTGGCGACAACTGCAGAGAAGTGCCTGAAGACAGGTTTTCTTGTATGCTGTAATTTGCAGCCTGCTTGCTGCACCAGCTGAGCAGACAGGCAGAATGCAATGGGGAGGATGATGCACATGGCATACTAACGCCACTAGCGGAACATTGTACTGCTGTCTCCAAAGCTGGCAAATACATGGAAACATGGTTACAGCACTTTCTAAGGAAGAAAAAGGATTTGGGTCAGCTAAGCAAGCCAGGGCAAGAATCAAACATCCTGTCTGGATACCCTTCCACTTATAATGTGAGTTCTGGGCCCCAGCAAGTGATTCAGAGTGGTTCAAATAGGTACCTAGGACGCCTATGTCACCCTCAGGCTTAGCAAGGTACCAACTAGAGCTAACTAGCAGAAGTCTTGAGCTCAGCTATGAGCTCTTGCTCTTCTCTGGAACTTAAGACTTCCCTGATGGGACTGCATGTTGTATATCTGAATCCCAAGAGGATGAACAGCACAGCCTTTTCTATGGTAAGATGCCTTTGAAAATGCCTGCAAAGAAGATGGAAGAATGTCATCTGATGAATCACAACAGAACTTTGCACAGAACTACATGCTCTAGTCAAAAAAGATTTCTTACCACAGAACCTTTCTTCTAAGGTATCTGAGGTCAAAAAAAAAGGTATGGATTGATTTTTGATACTTGCAGTGCTAAAAAAAGTTTTCCCAACTACCCTTGAACTTGAGCACATACATTTTCTTAAGCCCTTATGTGAAACTTAAAGCATCTGAATGCACTTCTGGAAGAGCAGGAAAAGGAAATACCAAAATTTCTATCCGTTACAGACATACACACCAGAAAACACAATTATTAATCTAAAAGGTGACTTCCTGAAATCAAGAGGGCAATTTTACATTACTAGACACTAAAAAAAAATTGCTTTTAGATTAGATGTAGGAAATATGGTATTACATGCATGCAAAAAAAATAAAGGACATTAGTATATAAATCTCACTCTGAACAAATCAGAAACAGCATCAATAAATATATACATGAACTCATCTACAGTGGAAAAGAATACTTTTCTCTGTGCCAAATTTTCAGTTAGCTACTTTGACTTAAAAAAAAATAAATCAAGAATTAAAAGTAGTCCCTTTTATTGTAATAATGAACCTTATTTTGTTGTTCCTGTAGAATTGCATAACTCATATGCTTAAATGTCCAAAACTGTGAAAGACTGAGAAGCACAAAAATGAACAAAAGAAGTGTGCTCTGCTTTCATTTTGTCTTAAAATGTATTCCAATAACTTAATTCACTCTGAACACCTGATTTCAAATGCCAAAGCAGTTGTATTTATAACAAAACCCAGGAAAGAATGAAAATTTTCTTAGGTACTTTATGTTAGAATGTGAGCTCAGAAACTTTACAAAGAGAAATCTCAGTACCCTCCTAAAGAAAGTCAAAATATCAAAGAAAACAGTAGTTTCTTTGATGTAAATTCCGGCTTTATATTAAAGGATAAACTATGTTAAAAAATCCAGACACCTTATTTTTACAGTATGCAGCCCAGCACTATTTTTAAAAGAAGTAATGTAGCCAAACCAATTTAAACACCAATTTTAAAAAGAAGTTAACTGACACAATGAGGTTTGGTTATTCTTCAAGAACAGCAGGCTTCAAACAAAAAGGCTGTGTCCCTGTGAAGAACAAAGATGTAGTATGTGATTATAAATAATTATTTCTAAGCTTGCATGACTTCACTGAGTCTAAATAAAATGCAGACTTCTAAAATCACTTTCATTTAAGCTGTATATTTGGAAGGAAACTAAGACTGTTTTGTATAGCATAACTTTCATCTAGTCTATTAAGAAAGCTTTTTATAAACTTGGACATTAGCGATATTTGAGTAAGGACCATTGTTCTTCAGAACATGAGCATTCAGACTCCTAACAATTGCAAATTAGCTGCTTGGCAAGAATTCTTATCGGTGGCTATTAAATGTAGTCCCTGATATATCCTGACTTTTTTTTTTTTTTTGAGAAAAATTATTATCCTGTTGACATCCACAAAAATATAGAACACTAAAGTTAACTATCTCTAATAAAACAGATTCTGTCAAAACTTTCAAAGAGACTTGAAAAAATCTTGTTAGTGGAAGATAAAAGTGAGATGAACCCCTCAGGTTAATTTAAAGAGATCAAGACAAGGAAAACCCCTTCCAATTTTCATTACATGCCAGACTATGAAATTTAATTCTTTACCTGAAGGGACACTCTTAACCATGATTTATAGAAGACTCTGGATTTCTTAAAAATAATAATAATAATAATAGAAAGTGTTTGTACTCTCATCAACCATAAGCTAGCACCTATATCTCACATTCCTTTTTTCTTTCTGTTAATAGTACTTCATAGAATATTTTGGAGGAGGTCAGGGTGTAATTCGGAATATTGGTTTGGTATCAACACTGTATGCAACTTCTAGATTTGACTTTGTTTTCAAATCAACAACAATTTCTTTGTCCTTCCACAGTGTTTTGAATAAAGAAATAATTCTTGAAGCTTGAATTCTGCTTCACAGCAAGCCTTTTCAATAACTTTCAGGTTTTACTCCAAAAAGCTTAGTTCACTAGCTTAGTGACTGGTAAGTTAAATGGACTTTTTGCACCTACACTAGTTGATTTAATAGAAGGCATGCCTTCCCTTGCTTATAAGTAGATAATTATAGAAAGTTTTCCTTCTCTATCAGCACTTTGCTTGAAAGATTTCCTGGTTCTTTTTAAATTTTGCATTATTTTTCCACTTCAGCTTTCAATTTGAACAGTGACAGTTTTCTCACATATTCCACAAAGGGTTTGGGCTATTTTCCATATGTTCCCAACAGAGAACACTCTTCCATAAAACTAAAAATAATTTAACAAAAAGTAGCCATGTAACTTGTGAACCTCAACATCAGTTGCAGCTTTTAGCAACTTGAGAAATATCCAGTCATGTTTAGGTACCTTGGTATTGAATCTACCCCTCTGAAAAAAAAGAAAAGTGCTGCCCACTCTCCCCTGAAGCCGGCAGCCTATGTACAGTCCCAACAAGAAAGGAGATGAGTTATTCCTAATTTCTGCTCAGCTGGTCACCCTGAGATCCTAAATGCCTGCAGTTGCTGTGGTGGCTTCTCTTTCCTATACAGCAGGAAACTGGCTTGCTTTGGCATTGATTTGTTCATCTCCAAGGCCAGTCTTATTTATTTCCGCAGTCTCAAAGAGACGGACCAGCACAGAGTGCAATACCCTGCAAGCACATCCCAGTTGCAAGCTGAATAAAATCTATGGTATTTTGGCAAAAATCCCAACAGTGAATTACAGCCAGCAAAGTCAGCCCAGCCTGGTAAAGACCAAAGGTCAGGGAAACGGGAGTCAACACCAAATACACTAAGCTCACCACTGACGGTTCTCATGAACAGTTCTGTGCCTCCATCAGAAGCGGCTTAAGCACAATCAATCCCACCTTCAAGGCAAACAGTTGACCTCAAAAAGGTCCCTTCCAGTGCTTTTCTTCCTTTTTTATGACCCGGAAGAAGTCAGCAAGGCTACTACATCTTTGCAAGATCAGGGCCTTGAGAATTATTTATAACTGCATCTGCACTTACTGAGAAGTAATGGGATTTAATTAATACTATGGTACTTGCCTGCACTAAAACTCAACAGTATTATTATTATTTTTATAATATACATACTAGACATCTTCTTACTTGTTAGAGACTGAAGCATGTTCTAGCATTCACTGTTTTATTACCCTTAGCCTGCCAAAATTCTTGAGGTTCTCATAATTACTCTATCTTCTTTTAAGATACTACTACCATGAATTTCAGACTTTTGTCTCCATTTTCTCTTAAATGTACATTTATACTGACATCTATTTTCTCTGCTACTTAAACTATAGCTACAAAAACATTACACTCTCATAAGTGTAGGTTTAAAGCCAGAGAAGCTACTTACCATAACTTAAAAAAAAAAAAAAAAGTAGTAAACTATCCTGTTACCATCAATGGGAGACTTACACTTTTGAAGTAGGATCAAGTTTCCAGGGAAAAGACTTGCTGAAAGCTGACAGAAACAAAATTATTGTGGCTAAGTTTCCAGAAAGAAACACATACTTCATCCTCTGTGAATTAAGTCTGGAGCTCCTCCTGCTGTTCAACTTACAAAACAGCAGAAATGGTCAGTAACAACTGCACAGTGAAAATAAAGGGAACCTGATATGACAGCAAATGTCATTAAAATTCAATAGTCCAAACGCATGTGAATATCCTACATTCTTCAGAAGTAAATATCCAGCTCTTAAAACTAATTATGAGGAATCTAACGAAGGATTTGTTTCCTTAATCTTGTTCTAATATAGAATAAATATATATTTAGAATATAAAATAAATAAATACATTTAAAATATACAGCATACAGATATAAACCAGACACATTAAAAATATGTCATGAGTTTCAGTGTCATTTGAGACAAGTTGATGTAGCTGGTCAAAATCTGGAGAACTAAAGAGGAAGTAAAAGACCACATCAGGGTCACATTGCCTAATGTTTGCTCACGTTTCTGTTTGAGAATATGATTGTATAGACCAAAATAGGAAACAGTAAACCTTTTTCAACACACACAGACACTGTCCCATCTAATATTTCTTGCACCCCTTAGTGCTGCATGTGCGACATAATAGAACGTTGCTAAGTTACTTAATCAAGAACTAAACCCCCGTAGTCTCTTTCTTTATACCTATGTTTGTAAAGATAATCTGCATCTTACGTGCCTGACAGTATCTAGAAACTATAGTTCTGTACATCAGCTGGAGCCACAGTGACAACAGAAGTCCAAAAGAAATACCCAAAAAGCATGCATTTGCTTCCCTTTCAAAAAAAAACATTTTACTAAGCAGGAAAAAAAAAAGAAATTCCTAACAATACAGAAATCCACCACGCAAACTACTCCTGAGTCCCAAAACACGACAGACAAAAATGTAAGCCATGCTCTGCACACAGCACTATTACAAATACGACCATGGCATTTCTGTAAAAGACATAAAGCTAAAAGTAAATTTCTTCCAAAAAAGAGAAACCCTTGAAAAACAAAATAATTAATCTACTAAACAAAGAATACTAAGAACAGGAGAAATGCATGACAGGTAAATATATCTTGTTTGAAAACATATTTTGTCATTCCATGATGCAAAACCACAAAATAGAATAGGATACAATAAGTAAAAATTAAATTAAATGATTTATTTCTCTTATAAATAAATACCAAGGAAAACAACATCACTTTTCCTTAGAGACATAATTTAATACTACAAGATAATTGGCTCATTTAGAAAGAGAGCAATGATAGCCAAAAGTCAAACTCCTGCCAGTATGAAGCTTTGTGACAGATATGGTTCTCATCTTCCAGTTACTAAAGTGTTGAACTGAACATATAGCATTCAAGGGGCATTCAAGAAAGGATGTGGTCAAACAGAGGTAAGTACAAAGAAAAGATAAAGAATAGCGGATTCACATTTACATAGATAGTAAGTGGCAAACAGAACATGTTTAGGGCACAGACATGACAAGGTATATTCCTGTCCTCTGGTTGTTGTAGGAATACTCTCTGACTCCTGTCTAGTTTCAGTCATAAAGCACAGTTGCTGATACTATCCAGTGGAGAAGTGAGTTTTACTTTTCAGGGCTGATTACCCAGTATCCAGTACCCTGTTAAATACCTACAATATGGGCAGAATGAATGTAAAGCATTGTTAAGTCACTGCCAGATCAAAAACTTTTCCCAAAGACAGACCACTATACAGAAAACAGGACAGTGAAAGACCTAAGTCCTTGGTTTTTAGCAAAACACTGCTGCACACAACTGCAACTACCCTGTCTTGTAGATGCTTGTATACCTGCCAGAAAAAAAGTACTCCTGCTCGACCTGGAGGGAGAAAAAGGTTGGGCTCCAACCCTGCATTGTAATCAGGGAGGCCCTACATAGGTTCAGGAGATTCTTCACACTGATCCAGCTGCCAGACTTGGTGCCTGAATAAATAAAAAATAGCAAAGATACAGTGCCAATGTCTCGGTCTGTTTTACCTGCAGCTCTCCCTTCATAAAGCTACCACGCAATTCTTAAAGTAACTTTATTGTGTCTTTTACAAAGCCCCACAAGGAAAGGAAATATTTTTCTTCCTAATGTCAAAATGAGCAGAATAATCTATTTGTGATCATCAGCAACTCAATTACAATATGGTTAACTTCATGAAATGATCTAAGAAGGACAATAAGACAGTATCAGAAGATGCTCCTCCAGGAGGAAAAAGAAACAAACACAGAGCCTTCTACACCTAACGCTCTAACCCTTATGGGACACACTAATTCTGAAAACAGGGAAAGCAGACACTATAGGAAATGTAGAAAATAAATAGGACACAGACAATAAATTTCACCAACATTTGACAGCAATGTTAAGCACTATGTAATTCTTGTTGTTTTGAAGATACTATACAGGCAAGTTAAAGGAGATCTGCAAGCTACAAGATAGTATCTTGAACGAGTATGACAGTGCTCTTCCACAGACTGCTATTGACCACTGCTAAGATGGGACTTGGAGCTAGATGGACCTTGACTCTCCTCCAGTATAACCACTGCTTCGTTCCCACTTTCACAGAAGCGTGTCTGCTACCTGTCCAGTTTAAAACAAAAGCAGCCACTCCCAGGCCATGCCACAAACAAGCAATCCACGCGTATACACTGTGGAGTGCCATGTGCTCCAGCATCGGCTACCGGGAGCAGATCCAGCAGCTGGACATCCCTCTCCCTCCCCTGCACAGCAAGTCCTGCGCACCCAGGACACAAATGTTGCTGCACATATAGCTCAGTTTCCATCTGAGCATGCAGTAGCTTAAGAGAAGGCCAGTATTAGAGCTGCTGCTCATCGAACTACTGCCTCAGTGACAAAGTACAAGCAAGCAGCAGAACAGCCAGGCCAACTGCTGGCAATCCTTCCATGCCATGTCTATACCACCGTAGCTTTTTGATCCAGAGTAAACTACTACTTTAATCAGATACATCCAGTCTAAGTTTGTTTAAAAAACAAAAAACTACAAATCTGCAGTGAAGGAAGATTTTCTCCTCCCTCTCTTGTGAGAGAAGAACAACTTTAAATTATCTTTTCCAACACAAACCTAACAGGTCATCGCTGCTGATCTAATAAAGGCAACATGCAGGGCTCACATCTTTCAGAGTTGGCATCTCATTATCTGCAAAGGTCTTGTGCACTATTTAAGTCTGGGTAGAGGACTTATTTCCCAGTCTTTGCAAGAGAGATGAGAATTAATTCTATCCATAAACAGTGAACATCTAATCAAGAAGTTGCTATTTCAAGTCTGTAGAAGGGGATGATAGGTGCATGTTCAGTAAGAAGTACAATACAGTTAAAATATGAAGAGGAGTTGGATTGTATTCAGTGATCAGAATTTATTTTTAAACATTACTGCAGCTCAGCTAAGAGCTAAAAGCAAAATAAGAATAAGGATTTTCTAGCTGTTCTGAAACCATTTCATCCTCTTTTGTCTTCAAAGAGAGCCAATACTTCCCTGTAAAACAAGAGCCAAAAACTTCTACAGGCATTCCAGCAGTAACTAAGAAATGTTACAAACAACTGCCCCACCAGATGCTCTTTATTTTTTCATATTGAAGTACATCTTCAAAGAAGGAAATCCTGTTTACATTGAGGACTTTCTTTATCCTTATTGCAAGGAATGAAATAAAGACACTCATTTACATTACAATCATGAACATAAGGAGCTTACCTCTCAGCACGAAGGACGCCACTATAGTAAGGGTGATCCCACGGCATCAAATTCTGAAAGAGAATTCCAGCTTATAATTACAATAATGGACAACAAGTGAACCCAAAGTAAAAGTTTTGTTTCCTTTGAATATTTTTGCAGTTTTGACAAGTTACAGAACTTTAAAATAAAATGGGAAACATTCAGTGCTAAAAACATCATCAGAAATAGCATCATATATCATAACTTGAAACCTTTTTTTTAACATTTGCTTGAAGATGGTACTTCTTATTCAAATATATAATGGGACTTCATACCAGATTTCAAGAAATACACTCAATTCAAATAAAAAAATAAACCTAGTTATGTACAGAATTACATATAATACAGTATGCAAACTGGGCATGCATCTAACAAAGTACAGCCTTTATTTTTCAAATGAGTCTATTAATCAATTCAAAACAAAGTAATATTAACTTTCACTATGTTATGTTTCAGTTATCTCAGTAGCATTTTGTATAAACCAATAGCTATCTTGCACTCAATGCTTGATTTTAATACAGACAGCAGCTAAGTAGTCAAAAAAGCATTTGAAGCCAGAAGACAGGAAGTTTCTCTTTCTAATTATACTACATGTTGGACACTAAATACAGTTAATTTTTCTTGTAGAACAAGGTTCACTTGTACTGTATTTTTAAAAAGAAACAAAACAGAAAACAATACGTGAAAATTTAACTTACTGAATTCTGGGGGTTGAGCTTCATTTTCATCTTTGTCATCATTTCAAAATCCTTTTGAGTTCTGAAAAATATTTTTATGATGAAAGTGTTAATGAAAGATTTTTGAGCAATAGAATACATTACACAATAATACGCCATCCTAAGAAAATGCCCCTCATCAGAGATTGACAGTACTCTATAAAATGGCAGGCCCATATACTACTGTAAAAGAACTTTTCCATTCTGCTTCTGTCATTCAGGTACCTTCAAATCAAGTCCCTCTTAATCTGGTTGTACACCTCCAAACCATTTTCTTTCTTACAATACACCCCATTTATACACAGTGATGAAACTGTTCTGTGCTGTGTGGAACTAAGGGAGGCAAGAAGGACAAACAGGGGAATTTGCTTATAGATGTAAAATGTATGGGGAGAAGACCAGGAGAGGTGTTCTTCAACACTTAAACTTGGTCTTCTTGTTTGCTGTGGCCTGCATTTCTTGGCACATCACTTGTTGCATTCAGTCCTGGGTGCTCTCTGATCATAGACAAAGGATTTATTCTAAGCCAATAGCTCCCCTCAAAACTCTGAGAAAGTCTTGCTTTTTGTTTCATCAGAGCATATAATAAACAGCACTGACAGACTTATTAGTGCACAAGTCCATCTATTATTGAAATAACGAGTATGGTTAGAAAAATAACTTAGTGAAAAAGACATACCTTTTAGACAACTGGTCAGAAAGCTTCTCCAGAAACTGTCTTACCGTCTCTAGAAGTCAAATGTGGGGAAAGAAATTAAGAAAGTTATTTCTTCCCTTAAAAGATATTAAGTTTTCATCAAAACATTCCAAACAAAACAAGCTCCCTTAGAACAACAAAGTTCTTTTTAGAACAACAAACTACTCTGTTGACCACTGTGCTGTCATTTCAAGAGAATTTAGTACCACGTTTACTTTGTTACATGCTGGGATAATGGCAGCTTCATAATCTAAGGAGTGAGCATTGATCCTGAACAAAAAAACAGGTTCCTACTCAGTGAGTATTGCCATTTATAGAAAGCATGAGTATTGTATACAGCAAAATGTAACTGCAATAAGATGCTTCACTGGAAGAAGTATGTGTAAACTTAGCAAAAGAAACTAACAACTTTTGACCTCATGCCTAAGACAGTGCATTTGATTTCTCAGCACGTCCTTCCACACATGCCTTATACCTGGATTTCTGGCCATTGTTCCCTGAAGAGCCCTGTGGGCAAAGGTGTCGTACCCAACCAACTGTGCCAGACTGTTTCGGCTAGCAAGCAATTCTTCTAAATGGCTCAACTGCTCAGCATTTGGATAAAGAAAAATCTTGTAAGCAGCTTCTCGCACCTAATACAAAAAAAATAAAAAGGTCACATTACTACAGTGCAATTTTAAGGGAAACAAGTGATGCAATTGAAGATCTGGCATTACAGCTGTATTTCACTGATATTGTTGGGAAAAGGCCTGAAGCCTTTCAGCAATAGTAATTATGACCGCCTGACAATTACAGCTCTCTTATCCATTAAAGATGGAATGAGGAAATGCAATGAGACAACCTAACAGATTGAGACTGCCAAAAAGGGTCCTGTTCTCTACTCCTGTCAACAGTCCCCTCTCTGCTCATTGCCTCCCTCCTTCTGCCAACATCTGTGCTTCTCAGACCACTCTGTGGGCTGTCTTAACTCACTAAAACTTCTGAAAATAAACCCAAATGAAAGCCAAATTGTTCTCTGCATGTCAGTTAAGCTGGCTTATGGAAGGATCTGATAAGAACCAGAGACAGGGTCAGAGAAAAGAAAAAGGAAGAGAAAAGCCTTATTTCTTTTGAAGTAGCAAGCTATTAGTCTGCCCATCTGCCCACGGACAATCAGTCTTTCTCCTGTTTCTGGTTTGTTAGGGTTTTTTCCATAACTCTCAAAAAAAAAAAAAATCATCTCAAACCTCAGAAAATTTGGTAAAACATTTTTTATGTTTCACAAACCAATTGAAGATAATCTTTGTTTTGTACATATGGAATAGGCTTAAGAAATCCAGCAACAACTTATGCTTGTCTTCATTTGAAATTAGCTTCTCTGTTGGATAATATATTCAAGAAGAATGCACGTCCTGGGTTTATAAAAAATATGACTATAATAATTCACAACTCATTTTGTACCTGTTCTGTTCCACCGGGCTTTCATTATAAAAAAGGCAAATAAAGTAAATGAGACCCTTTCCTTGAACATGGTTCAGCAGTGTCTCTGCAGCGAAGGCCAACAGCATACTGAGCTCTATTAGAAAGAGTACAGCCATCTGGTCCACGGATGTGACTGCTTCTCTCTACTTCGTACTGTCCAGACTACATCTGGAGTACAATGTCCAGATTTGGGTTTCGCAGGACAAGAAAGACACTGACGTACTGGAGTGGGTCCAGCATAGGGCCACCAAGATGTTTGAGGGCTGGAGCACAGGACACAGAATGGAGTCTGAGAGAGCTGGGTTTGTCCAGCCTAAAGAAGAAAAAGCTCAAAGGAGATCTTAGTCTTTATCTACTTAGCAGTGGGGTGCAGAGAACGTGCAGCCAGACTGTTCTTGGAGGTGCAGAGCAAGAAGAGATATAAGGGACACAAGCTGGAAGATGAAAAATTCCAATTTGATATCAGGAAAAAAAAAAAATAATAGCGAGGGTGGTCAAACAGGCTGCCCAGAGAAGTAATGGAATCTCCATCCTTGGAAAGTGTTCAGAACTCAACTGGACATGTCACTGAGAAACCTGATCTACTTGATCCTGCTCTGAACAGGATCAGACTCAAACTGACAAGCTCCAGAGGTCCCTTCCAACCTAAAATATGTGGTTTCCAAAGAGCTTCTCCGAAGATCTGACTCAGAGAAATGCATTCTTTAATTGATATATTACTCATAGCTTCAGTAGCAATTCCACAGATAACACTACCTTCAGGACAAGAGTTTATAGAAGACATGCAATGAGTATTATTCATTTATTTACATCCTATCAGTGCCATAATTTAATTCATTTTTAATTTCTTACAGAAAACAAACATTACAGCTTGGGTTCTACCACAGTAAGCTTTTCTCTTTTTCGTGACAACAAGATTTCAAAGTTACCTCCATTATTTAACTATATAGTAAGTGAAAACAGAATGCTTGAGCGTTGTAATACACTCCTGATCCTAGAGTCATATCTAAAAGACTAAGGAATCATTGTCACATTTCAAAGAGTCTAAATTAATTTTCAATTTATAAACAAACTCTAAATGAATTCTTTTTAGAAAAGCATCATTAGCAATAACTAAAATAACATTATTCAGGATAATTCAGGTTGGATGGGACCTCAGGAGGTCTCTAATTCAACCTCCTGCAGAAAGCAGGGTCACCTATAAGGTAAGACCAAGTTGCACAAAGCTTTTTCCAGTCAGGTCCTGAAACCCTGCACAGATGGCAGAGACAGCATGACCTCTGTTTCACTGCTTGGGTATCATCATCAGGAAAAACTTCTCCAACTGGCATTTCTCACTTCAACTTCTGCCTGTTGCCACTTTTCTCCTGTCATGCACCACTCCGAAGAGTCTGGCTCTATCTTCTCCATGATATCCTAGCAGGCACTGGCAGGCTGCTATCAGGGTCCTCCCAAAGCCACCTCTGCTACAGGGTGGACAAGCCCAGATCCCTCAGGCTCTCCTCACAGTGCAAGCACTCCAGTTCCTGGCCGTCTTGGTGGCCTCCATTGAAGTCACTCCTAAAGAGTGATGAGTAAAGGGCTACAATGTCTTCCCTCAGTCTCTGGCTCTGCCCCTGTTCATGCAGTCCAGGATGCTGTTGGCCTTCTTTGCTGCCAGGGTCACTGCTGACTCATGCTCAACTTGCTGCTCAACAACCCTTTGGGCCTCTTCCACAGATCAGACTTGCCAGGCAGTCCCAGCCTGCAGTACTGCCAGGAATTCTCCCTTTCCAGGTGCAGGACTTCGCATTTGTCCTTCTTGAATTACATAAGATTCCCACTGGATCATTCCCTCAGCTTCTAGGCCACTCTGAATGTCTGCCCTGCCCTGCCCTTCAGTGTATCGATTTTTCCTCTCAATTTGCTATCACCTGCAAATCTGGTAGGCAAGCACTCCGTCACTTCCTCTAGGTCATTGATAGTTAAACAGGAGCGGTCCCAGAACAGACTCCTGCAACACTTCTTTCATTACCAGCCTTGCAGTAGAGTACACCACTTCAATCACTACTCTCTGAGTCTGATCATGAAATGAGGTTTTTTACCTATCTGGTTGTCCACCAATCCAGACTGTAACCTCCTAACTTGGATTGCTCCATAACCTTCCTAGGGATCAAAGTGAAGCTAAGTTGCCTGTAGTTCCCCAATTTGGGGTTTTTTGGCCTTTCTGAAGGTGGATGGAACATATTATTTCCACCTGCCATTGGAATTCTTCCCTGATCTTCACAGCCTACCAAAGACAACAAGGCTTTCAAGGACAACAGCCAGTTCTCTCTGGTCCCAAGGACTTGTCCCAGCCCATCTGGTCCCAAGGACTTGTACAGGTTGAATTCTCTCAAGTAATCCCAAACTGGATCCTCATCTACTACTGGTTGTTCTTCTCTTTGAACCCTTTCACTAAGCACAGTGGGCTGGGAGAACTCATTGGTGAACACTGAGGCAAAGAAAGCAATCAGCATCTCAGCCTTATCTGTGTCTGCTGCCACTAAGTCACCCACCTTACTCAGCACTGAGCCCACCTTTTCCTTGTCCAGCCTTTTAGTACTAATGCAGCAATAGCTGCTCTTCTTGTTGCCTTTGATGTCCCTTGCAAGTCTCAACTGCCGTTGAGCTTTGGCCTTCCTGACATCATCCCTACATGTACAGGCAATATTTCTAAATTCCTCCCTGTCCTCGTTTCAGCCGGGATAAAGTTAATTTTTTTTTCCTAGTAGCTGGTATAGTGCTGTGGTTTGGATTTAGTATGAGAATAATATTGGTAACACACTGATGTTTTAATCATTGCTAAGCAGTGCTTAGACTAGTCAAGGACTTTTCAGGTTCTCATGCCCTGCCAGAGAGAAGCTGGGAGGGGGCACAGCCAGGACAGCTGACCCAAACTGGCCAAAGGGATATTCCATACCATATGATGTCATGCTCAGCATATAAACTGGGGGAGTTGGCTGAAGGGGAACCACTGCTCGGGAACTGGCTGGGCATTGGTCAGTGGGTAGTGCGCAATTGCATTGTGCATCGCTTACTTTATATATTCTTTTAGCATTCTTATTCTTTTCCCTTCCTTTTCTGTCCTATTAAACTGTCTTTATCTCAACCCACGAATTTTACTTTTTTTTTTCACCCCCCTCCTTTTTTTTTCTGATTCTCTCCCCCATCCCACTGCAGGGCAGGGCAGCAGGGAGCAAATGGCTGTGTGGTGTTTAGCTGCCTGTGGGGTTAAACCACAGCACTCCCTTGTATCTTGTACCTGCTTCCACCTCATGTCTGCTACCTTCTGGAGAGGAAGCTTTGTCATGAGTTCCCTGCTTGCCAAGCCTGGTTCCTGATACATCTGCTTGGCTTTTTAAGAATCAGGATGTGCTGATACTGAGTAGCTTAGTATCCTTGTGCGCTTGGAGGATGCTACCTTTAAAGAACTGCCAGCTTTCTTGAGCTCCTTTATCCTTCAGAGCTGCATCCCATGGGATCTCACCTCCCAGTTTACTGAATAAGCTGAAGTCTGCTTGCCTGAAATCCAGGGTCTGTATTCTGCCCCTCTTCTGCCTCAATCCATTCAGGATCTTCACCTCCATTATTTCATAGCTGCTACAGCCAAGGCTGCCATTGATTATTATGTTCTAAAACAGTTCTTCCTTAACCACATGCATTTGCCTCAATGACAAGTAAAATAACTGATATGCACTTTTGTTACAGAGTATTCCAAAGCAAACTCGGGGAATACACACCAGATCATCAGGACAATCAGCATGCAGACCAGCAACTTGTAGGTAATTGCCTTCAGCTGTAAAATTATACCGAATATGCTCTGGCAAAACTTGTTTGTCAATCTTGTTGGGAAGGTGAGTTCCCGTCAGAAATTCATTACATAAATCCAATATTCTGACGTTGAGGTTGACTGCCTTTTTACGCTGTAAGAAAAATAAAGTACAAAACACATAATATCTTCAGACATAGTACAAGCAGAACTCAAAGTTTCTAAAATCTTAAAGGACTTTTCCAGAAATGAAGCAGAAAATACAACATTTAAGATCAGACCTACAGCATCAACAAAATCCTAACGTAGGGCTGAAGTCAAAAAGATCAGATGTTCATAAAGTTCGGTAATTTCACACAGGATTGAAATTTGAAAGAAAATGCCTATGTTTCTACAGTAAGAAAATGTACAGTGGAGTTTAAGTAGAATCTACATAAGCTTTGCTAGCTGCTTGGAAAGCATTTATAAAACTATGCCTAATATGATTGCTATGTAAAACACAGAGGAGAAAAAAAGCAGCATCACTGAGACGGATAAATCCTACTAGCATCCTGAAAGAGATACAGAATTACAGTTCTCTTGTTACTGTTTGTGTTGCACTATTTTCTGGAGACGGTAAAGCATTTCAACCTTTCCCTGAGGAGATTGTGATTTAGGGTTTTATCACCATCATTACAGTTTTTCACACATTTAACTTATATTGTAAGATCTGCTTCAGTGAACTTGCTCATGTTAGTAGAGTATGCTCTCTATTGCCTGTGTGCCCATAGCTCAAAAGAAAAGGCTGAGGGTACAGATACAACGTATTTGTAAAGTCCAGAGAATGACAAAACCTGCAGATCTCTGTCCTCCCATTCCATCTGTACTCTTTAAAACACATCTTTTGAGTTTTATTTTAAAAAGCAGAAATTCTTTGTAGCAGAAGTAAATTTCAACTTACGACAGTGAAGGACTTCTAAAGTCTGAAATGAGAATTGAAAAGAAACACTGAGCAGCAAGCAATAGAAGAAAAGTGGAATAGGTAGGGAAGGAAAACATGCAAAAATAAGGGGCAAGTGAAATCGTAACTGCAAGGGGATGAGGCACTGTAGAACCAATAGTCAAATCAGAAATAAAACCCAGAGGCCAAGTTTCAGAGTTGTTCTTTGTACAAAGTAATTGTAAAAATATAGTCTAGAAGCATTTTCCAGGTCACAAAACACCATCACAACCATGATCTTCAGAGCAACTTTACCACATAAATCTGGTAAAAGAGCCTTTGTACAGATGTTTTTGGAGGAGATGATTCTTTTATTGACTTTGTACAGGGACGTGAGCTATGAACAGACATTCAACAGAGCATCCATACCACAAAGCATGGTGAAAGCTGATGGTTTTGGCAAATCCATCACTAACTACTGCAAGAGCATGTAAAAGCTCCAAGAGAGGCAATCAGACCATGCCCAGACATTCAGTTTTGAATGAGATTTACAACTTCTGGTTATGTGAGCACCAAAGGAGAGCCTGGACACACACCTGATCCCTTCTAAAACACTCGATTAACCTGTCATCATAGTGCATGGGGTGCTGCTTTTTCCCCTCTGTAAATAGGTTGTTCAGGCAGCTAAGCAGCTATATCAAATATCTGATGCAGACACCAATCAAAGAAAGCAGGATCCAAGGTCTTGCTTATAACTCTACAGAACAGACAAAGGAATGATGAGGGCCAAACTGGGAAGAAGAGCCAACTAATATCTAAAACAACATTAAAAAACCACACTTTGGAAGTGATTTAAAGTAGACAAAACTAATCACTTCTGAGAAGACAAAATTCCACAGACGACAATGGGAATCTTGGAGGACAAACTGGCCCAGAATCATGTGATTCATGTCCCACATGTTTCATTATCTGGTCTTTGGTAGTCAGGCAAATTTCTGTTCATATATTGTAGCCAAAAATTACCTTTTCTTCATCCAAATGAATGCCACTGATCTCAAAATCAAACATAAAAAGTTCTGCCACTCGCCTAAAAATACAGTAAATCCCCGTTAAAACAGCTTCATTTGATAGTAAGCATAATTTCTTAACAGATTTTGCCCTTAGTAGTTATTTAGGCTTCATGTCTTTTACAGAGAATAACAGCACAGTTCTATGAGTATTGTTATTATGGACACAGACTTCCTATGTTTTAGGTCCTTAACAGTTTACTCAGTGAAACAGGATTTTTCCTTTGTAGTTATTTTAGTCATCTGCATTGAAAATATCCTTCAAAATAATTCCACCACATTAATCTAGATGTTTAACCAATTTGTGCAAATTACCATTTTAATTTGACACTTCATTTATTCTAGCAGAACAGAAAAAGACCTCTTCAAATCTAACATCTTTGATTGTGGGGAAAGAAGGAAGAAGGAAGTAACTTACGCAAACATTAAGCTTGTCTAACCATGGCAGCGAAGAAAAAATTCAGAACTATAACTGAATAAGCAGCTAATAAAACATTTTACAGCAATCATAAAGTAAGCTTTAAATAAATATACTGATAATCTGATTTTGAAATATATAAATAAGTTTCTATAAACTGAAATCAAGTTAGCTTGTTCTCTACTTTTATTGCTAAAACCACTGATATGTACACCACAGTACAGCACCTCATTTTAATCAGAATGGTGTTATTGAAGAAAATCTTAAGTTCTCATTTTTTTGTTTTTGCAGATTTCAGTTATTCAGCTTAAATATATCTTGCCTGTGCTCTAC
The DNA here is from genome assembly GCA_020745775.1 of Theristicus caerulescens. Lineage (NCBI taxonomy): Eukaryota > Metazoa > Chordata > Aves > Pelecaniformes > Threskiornithidae > Theristicus > Theristicus caerulescens. Next base: position 111,619,701 of record CM036559.1, on the reverse strand, counting down.
AGTCACAGAGACATCATCCAAGACTACACAACTACAAACTTCCTAACTCCTGTGCAGGTAATTTAGTAGTGACTGATAAATTAGTAACAGAGATGTGGTATGTTTTCCAGCTGTATTAATTAATTTAACAAAACACAAAATACAAGCACAATAAGGAATGATATATACTATCTAAAAATCTAAATCTATAAGCATTAATAAGTACCTGGTTTCTGGATCTAGGGAACTCATAACCGTTTCATCATCTAGCAGACGTCTCAAACTCTGACACAGTTCAACATCTGTATTTAATCTGGGAAGATACAGAGTAAAAGAATCACGCATTAGCAACAAACACTCGTATCTCAGTCTTTTCATACTACTCATTCAGAGGCAGAGCTTAATATTTATTGAAACAACATTAAAAACCAAGGACTGTATTTTCAAAATGCTTTCTGGTTCACAACCGCACTTAAGAACTACAAAATTTGTATACAACGGATGTGTGGACAAATTGGCATGGAAACAGGTCTTGTGCATCCAATAGGAAAATATGTCTGGATGGCATTTTGTGGCAAATACAAGTAAGTCTAAGAATGACAGCTTATTTTTTATGCACAAAGATAATCATGGCACGAGCAAAAAGGTGGGAGAACTGTTTTCTAATCCTTATTTTGAAAGGACTCCATTAAAGGAAAATCTGTGCTCAAGATTGCCATCAGATAAATGTGCTGCTGGCTGCCACTGAAGTAGACTAAGAGCTTACTATCCTCAGAACATTTCCAGATGCTCATCACTGTCCCTGGGCCAGACAATACTATGTCCATCAGACTTGCTGGCACGTCAACTACAAGCATGTGTGTTGACCTGGATTATTGGGTGGGAATGACAGTGGGGAAATGAAACACACACATATACATCAGCATAGCTGCAGTGGGCAGCAGCCCCCATTCTGACAGTCTTGAGCACTAACTTCTTTAATCAGCTGAGGTGCAGAAAGCCCCTGCAGCCTCATTTGTAAAATGAACTTAATAATTACCAACACCCAATCCAGAGACAGAAGAAGACATTGCATCATGCCTGTACTTCAGAAAAGGCTCTGTACAGAAGGTGCTAAACAAGAAGCCCAGCACTTTGTCAAAAAGTGGCTAAAAGCAGATATGTATTGTTAGTAGTTCCTGAGGGATACCATTTGCCCATGAAAATGAACATTCAACAACAGCTAGTTTTGAGCATTTACAATAGTTTATGAACCTCTCAGGTTAATTTGTGAATACTTTCTTCTTTCTACAAATTTTAAATCTGCAGTGGTATTCAGATATTAAAGTCATATTGTTATAGATGGTGTGCTCAATCTAAGTCTTGAAAAATTCAGTTTCAAATGAAAGGTTTCCCAAATACGCTGGCAAGATCAAAGCAACAGTTTCTGCTGAATTTAATCTTAGAATTCTCTTTTTTGCCAGCCATGTTAGTCACAAGGCTTACTAAACAAACTGATGCACTGCTGTCCTCCTCAGAGTACAAAAGGCTTCACTGCCTCTGCAACTTACTGTGGCACACCAGGTCAACTAGTCACTGCCTCCACTGTTACTAGGAAACCTGAAGGAAGCAGCAGACTCTGGGTCACCTTCAGAGTACTGCTTGGTAAAACTTTCACTTAAGGCTACTCCTGAATGCCAGAGGAAGGGAAGATACTGAAAGGACAGTCTAGTTGGAGATTAAAGATCATCCCTCTCAGCAGCAAGAGCAGAAAAGAAGCAAATCAGTTCACTGTAGTCAAGGACCACAGAGGTAACTTTCAGGATTTAGGTTTTAACATATTGAAAAAAAAAAAGAAAGGACCCAAAGAAGAGCCAAACTTCAGAAACAGAAGTCTTTAAGAACATGTTCTATGAAATGGGGTTTTAAATAAAGCACAAGCATGCCAGAGTAGACCAGGTACATATCATAGCCCTAGACAAACACATCCTCAAACACTCATTTTAATGGGAGACTGTCCCTTCCTCTTTCACATATCCTACTCACTGGCTGGAATTCAAGCGGTCAGCAAACGAGAAGAAAAAGTGTTGTGAAATGTAACAGCTTAAATCTTAAAAACAAATTAGCATTTTGTACATATGCTTTACAACAGCTAGTTAACTGTCACAAGTCCTAGAAATATGTAGCTTTGAGTCTTTGATGGGTTTGAGTGACATGGAGTCAGTTGATAACTTAAAAACTGTTCAGAACATAAATTGAAACTAAAACAGAATAATCTTTCATGAGATACTGTAACAGAGCTAAATCCTTAAATATCTGTAACAGCAAGACTGACACTTTGTTCTCATGTGCAAATCCTTCCTACATATTTTTTGTTGATTGCTGTTTTCATAGATGATCATACAGTAATTTTTAAAGATGCATACAGAAACAGCAAAAAAAAAAAAAAAAAAAGAAAACATACTTCTCTACCACGGTACCAATGTTCCTGCAAGCTTCTTCAGCGGCCTCTCTGAATGCAAAGTCAGGATGGGCAATTTTCACAAAATCAGCCTGACATAGTACAAGAAGAAAACAGTGAGGCAAAAAGACAAATAAAAAAATCTTGAATTATAAACAAAGTTGCACTCAAGTAGTTCCATTTACATTAATATTTATTTCTACAGTTCTGCGCAATCTATTTGCAGAATTTGCATTTTTTTTCTAAAAAATAAAGCTTATTGGAAAACTGTGCTGACAACTATTAAACCAGACAGCGAATGTTTTTTTCCAAAAAATACCTTTAATCTATACACTTTTTAAAAACATTTTTAGTATGGCGTGTATCTTAGAGTCCTTACAACACAGAGATACTCTAATGTATTTAAATGTTATTATAGAACATTTTTAAAATTAAAATCCACAGTTAAGAAGAAAGCACACCACCAAATGTCCGTAGACAGTTTGTTTTCAAATCCTTTTTACTCCTGCATATAGATCATCAAGTTATGCTTTGCCATCATTACTTAGTAGGAAGAAATATGTTTAAATGGAAAACCCAGAAGTTCTTTTGGACTTAGAACAGGGTTTTTATCTGACTTACTGATTTTTAGTAAGTCTCCAAATACTTAAAGGAGTTCAGAAGGGTAGAAGGATGCTAAAAGGGGGCTGGGGAGCTAGGTGCTTCCATGACTGCCAACATGAATTCAGGGAGGTTCTGGCATTGAAATGATAAAGAATTAAAGATTAGGAACATATTTAATTAAAGATTAGGAATACACTGAAGACATTCAGCATGATCTTACAGAAAGTACATGAAACAAGCCTGACTTTGTCTAACAATATCATTTCAGTTTGATTGAAAAGGCAACCTTACAAATGTTATACACTTAAGATTTTTACTTCTTAGATTTCCTGTTTAAAATCTTGTATAATATTGACAGAATAGGTGCTGAGTGGCAGATCTCAAAATTCCTGCCAACAGATAGCAATTACCAAATTGCTTCTAGACAGAGCTCTGCAAGCTCCGCATCTTTGAACATATAAACCTGAAAGTAGTACATAGGAGGTAATTTTAACTCAGCAAACTGATACAAAACTATGACCTTTGAATTCTGGCATTAGTTAGTCAGATATTGATTGATTAAGAGGAATTAGGCATAGTCTATATAAAATATAAGAGACAAAAGGAGAATCAGTGACCCGACAGAGCATGTAAATACTTTAAGAAGGAAAAAATGCCTGGCACAAAAGACGTCTTGAATCTAGAAAAGAATAAGGAACAAGAGCTGAGAACTGAAAACATACAGAGAAATTGAAATGTGAAAACCAAAGTCAAAAAATTCAGTGACCTATTTATTAAGAACTGATTTCAGTATGAAGGTTGGGTCTGCTTCCTTCAAATGAAGAGTAATGCTTTGTTAAGACATACTTTGGGCAAACGGTTTCCAGAGAGCAATACGAAGTGCTCCAGTAAACTTAGCATTTTGTAATACAGAATACTAGACCAAGTACTCCAATTCTGTGGACCACAGAAACTGCAATCTAGGAAATACCTGCATTTTTTCTTGTGTTAATAAAAGGCGATACTGTTTAGTTTCATCTGCTGCTTTTAATCTGTAAGTTCTTTATGAACCTTCACCTATAAACTTCTATAGCTTAAAAACTTGTGTATTGCAATGCCAGCTTTAACTTTGAGAGCAATCCCCTGTTTTCCATAATGTAAGTGATGCTGGAAAGCTTATGTATTAATATTACAGCTGCAATACAATTCTGGTTTCACTGTTATTTTTCTTGTTGTGGCCTTTATACTATTTTTACATCTCTCTTAAAATTAACTGGAGAGTTTGACAGGATTTGTAGTTACCTATCATTTGGTAAAAGCCTATGTAATTAACTTTCAATCAATTTAGTTTTCTGTCTTAACATAAAATTTCACAGAGCTGATCTGCTATTCACTGCAGTGCAGCAAATCATAAAATGGAACAACATGGTGTAAGCTTATTAAGTCAGTTAGTTCAAAAGAAATTGCTTCAAGTAATAATTTAAAAAAGCAACTTACCAAGTCTGCTACTCTGCACAAGCCATCTGAAAGCTGATCAAAGATCATTACTGTCTCTGGCCCAGGTGGTGTTGAACATGCCTTCTGGACTAGCTGTTCCGATTCTTGCAATGCTTTGTCCTGTGCTTCTTGAAATCCTTCTGGACAGCTCAGTTCTGGAACACCAAACAGACCCTGCAGTGCAGAACACAATGAAAACACATCACTACTACCCTCCTCGATTTCTGCCCCTTGTTTCAGGTTGGAATTATCACCATGAAATTTTACCAAAATGACCCTAGCTAGCATATTGTGACTCTTCATTAAAACATTCCCACGAGTGTCTTTCTAGAGAGAATAGTCACAAAATCAGTCAAAGACACTGGTATCACATGAAAACATCCTCATTTCCCAGAGCAAAACCTCACTGAGGTTCTTTTAGCCAGGACTGTTCTCAGCAAACCTTAAGAAGTCGGTATCAAACCCTCACAAACTCTCATCTTCCACACCAGGAGGTTACTCCTATACCTTCCTTTTCTCAAAGCATTTTTTATCTCACTTCCAAAGCATGGGCACCAGACAAATCATAGGAAGTCCATATACATTCTGAAATAAGGGAAAATCATTCCCCTGAAGCAAAAGAGACTTATCAAGGAATGTGAGGACTAAACAGGAGTGTCAAAACAGTGAATGAGTTGGCAAGCAACCCTAGATATCAATGGATTGCAGGCAATAGGACAGTTGTCTTAGGCTCATTAAATGAGCCCCAAATAATGGAACCAGATCTCAAAGGAACGATCAGCAACAACTCAAAAATTTTACGGTATGAACAGTTTTATTCCTTAAGTTCTTATCAAGCCTGGCCCTGCCCAAGAGGGCAGGGTAAACACACTGACTTGGGCAGGGTAGACACAGACAGCAGTTATGTTCTGCATTTGTGGAAGAGAGTTAAAGAGGTCCTACTGCAGATCAAACAAAATTGCTAACGCTACCTGCTAGAGAAGTTCCAGAATACAGACCTACAACAGTAAAAAAAAATTCATTTAAGATAAAACAGCATCTCTGCAAGCAATACACTCCCTTTGCAACTGCCCAACTGCAACATGAGCACCTCCTTATGTCCTAACTACAGCATGTAACAGTACAAGGTACATGATTTCACACAACATCCATCCCTTCCCAAATTTAACCTCAGCATCTAAAAATCACAATCTGGATTTGAAAATCTGCAGGCCAGTCACTTTACAAGGCACATTCTGCAAACTCTTTGTGTTATAGCAGTCAGTTGCAGGTTTGCATGTAGCTTACAAGTATTTATCCAACTAAAATGAAAAGCTGCAAATTGACAGCTTGTCTGTAAAAGTATACCTTCTGAGGTAAAAGCATCCCCTAAAGTAAGTATTTGGGACATTCCGAGTTGCTTTTTCCTATTTTCTTTCTGTTGCTATCGCTAAACTGCCTTTTTTTTTTCCCCTAATGCTCTTACTATATGCTGGCCACCCCAAGACAAAAACCCTTTCATCACACTTCCCATGTTCTAATTTATTATTTGGGAACAGGAACTGGACTGAAGAGGCCACTGAAAAAGATATTTTTATATATATATATACACACGTGTATATAAACACGTGCACACAACATACATGTACCACACCACCCTTCACTAATGCTTGCTGTATAAAAGACTGAAGACTGCCGCTTCACTCAGATCCCCAGCCAGCCGATGCAGTGTCCTGCAATGTCCCAGAGCGCTCCCGGCCCTACCGCTGCCCCACATCACCATTCACCCTCCCAAGCAAGCTCCTCCTGCGCATGCAGTTCTCTGTGAATGGGAGGTGTCTTCTCTTAGAGATAAATTAGCCGCGGAGCTCCTCTTCCATACGACACCAAGTTTGACGTAAAAATTTTAAAATTACAAAAAAGTGAAGCCTGGTGCAGGTCTCTGTGGTCTTTAATGGTGTGGCTGCACGGCTACAGCATTATTCTCTTTCCTTGGCCTCAGTATTTACACCCTACCTGTCACAGCCTCTTTGCAAACCTGAAATACGCATCTCTATTCCCAAAGAACTCCACATCCTCTCTGCGGGCCACGCGAATCCAGAACTCATTCCCTAGACCAGGCAAAGGCACAATATTTGACTGGATTATTTGCTGGAGCAAGACTTACACCAGTGTGCTTGCAGAGGCAAGAGAGCCAGAAGAAAAGCTTCTCAAACAAGCGCTGGACTATAAACACAGGTCATATTTGTCCTCACTGAATCCCTTAGTCCCAGAGTTCAAATGCTTCACCAGGCTGGGCACCATGGCAGGAATAGCTGAGTCAGCAGACTAACACCTGGATTTTGCAGGTATAAGTATTCTGTATGCTCTGTGCCATTTTAAGTACACATCTTACGCTGCCCAGGAACTTGTTTAGATTCCCAGGACTCCCATTAACAAATGTCCCTGTCTCACCCTAAAAAGAAATAAATCGAAAAGCCCGAGTGTCATCAACCCAGCAAACAAATGCTTTTTTGCCACAAGTAACTGAATGTCAAGAACGACACCCAGGCAAGAGGATGTCAGCAGTCCAACTGATTCTGAAGCACTGCCACAGTGCGTTGGCATGACACTGACAGATTAAAAAAAGGCACAGCCAGGTAAGCGCTGGGAGTGGAAGGGGTAATGCATATATTTATACCTATGGTCTCTACTGAGGCGCTACGGAAATGTTTCAATAAACAAGGCCGCAATTTGCAAACTCTTGCGTGTCCAGAAGCCAGAACGTTTTGTTTCATTGGAACCAACCCCTGACCGAGATGTCACCGCCTGACCCTCTGGTCACAGCCCGGTTGCCCCCGCCGCCGCCATTTAGAAGGTTTACAATAAAAAAAAGACACAGACGAAAAGCAAAGCGGGAGGCTGCCGGCAGCCAGGGCCGCCTCGAGCCCGCGGCAGGCCCCTTCCCGCCCGCCGCTCACCGTCTCCCTGCCCGCCGCGCCGCTGCGCAGCTGCTGCCGCTGCTGCTGCTGCTTCGCATCGAAGGCGGCGCCCACCGGGCACCAGCTCGTGCTGACGGCCCGACGGCCCGGCCCCGCCGCCCGGCCCCGCAGCGCCCGGCCCCGCAGCGCCCGGCCCAGCGCCGCCGGCAGCGCCTGCCGGCAGCCGGCCAGCATGGCGGAGCGGGCCCGGCCACAGGCCCCGGCGCTCCCAGCTCAGCCGCGACCTCGCCGCGTCTGGGCCGAGGGAAGGAGGAGGAGGAGAAGGGCCGGCGGGCCCAGCGCGGAGGGAGGCGGAGCTCCCTGCCCCCGCCTCCTCTCAGCCCGCCCGCCCGGCTCCCTCGCTCCCTGCCCGGCCGTTCCGGGGCGGCTGTGGCCCGGCCCGACCCGGCGCTGCGGGGAAGGGAGGGCCCGGCGGGCTGGCCGGCCTCTGCCGCAGGCCTGCGGGGGCCTGGCGGGCGCCGGGGCCGCGGTGGCGGTGAGAGGAGGGGCCTCTGCCGACTGAAATTTCTCCTACATGTGTTCCAGTGAAGTCTATGTCCATTTTACAGCATTTTTTTGGTCTAGGTGCTTCTATGGCACAAACTTGTGGTCTGTGGCTTATGGGATAAAATCCCCTCTTACTGAAAAATTCACATAACCCTTTCCTCTGTCTTAGTGTCCTAGGATCTCCCTCGCTGTAATTCAGCTGACATGAGAAGCGTGGCTATTTTTCGTCAAGAAAGCCACCCCACGTTTCCTTGCCTCCCCAGCAGTGTTAGGGGTGATGGGAAGCCAGGCCTCACGCTCCTATGTGGCATTTGCGCTGAGTTTCATGGTGCTGACCCGTGTCAATTGGCATCTTCGCTTTATTCTCTTTTAAGGGGAGGGAGTGGGACTTGCCAGCATCTTTTGTTATATTTTTGAGTTTTAGGGGAAAAGGGAAAAAAAAATTCTGAGGAAATTCACAGGCATTAAAGTTTTATGGCACAGGAAACATCTCTCAATCAGGTCTCCAGTATGTCTGCTTCAGTGCTGATTAAAGATTATCTTTCATTTGGGAGAATTTGTTTTGCGCCGGCTAATTCTGAAGCACAGCAGCATTGTGCTGTATTTTTGCACCGGCATCATATCTGCCCGCATCAGAGAATCCGCATGGCACTTCCTCCTGTCGCTCCATTTCACTCTGTTTCAGACCTTCAGCTACACAGAGAGCAAAGAACCATATTTAAAAGCTGTAAAATCCGCCCAGCTGCAGCAAAACTCACTTGTGCCACAGAGCAAGCAGCCCCTTGGTTGGAGGTATCAAACGACGCTAATTCTAAGTTTAAAAATTATTTTGAAATGGTTGGATGCAAATTAACCTTGGTTAGTCCATCTACACATGCCACCTAGAAAGATACAAACTGGCTTGGAAGTAACTGCTGCTTAATGTTTATACAAGATGGCAGGGACCCACATGTCATAATTCCAGAACCTGAAATTTTATCTTTTATTTCATCCCACTTTCTTTAAAACATTTGTCCTTCAGAACTGGTGAACACACCCCTGTATAACTACAGTAAGTCACCAAACCAGTAATGTGTCAAGCCCCACACTGTAGATTCTTAAGAATCGTCCTCTCTTGTGCAGAAGCTGTTCCTGAAACCAGCTGGCAACTGCAGCCGTAGAAATGGGTTATGCACATTAGGAATTTTTTTTATTTTGAGTTTTAAAAAACAAAGCTGACAACAGTAGGTTAGGACGGTTTAATAAATAAACACCTGGTACCTTGTGACTGGGACAAGAAGGCGTTTAATTCAAACTCTCCTGAGTGTGGCTCTGAAGCCTTGAGCTCTGTTTTAGCAGCTGGTCATGAAAACTTCAGCACAGTAAGTTGTGCGATGAGCAGTTGCGTGCCTGGTTTCCTACAGATACAAGCAGTGTGATCCTACACCTTCCCATTGTGATGACTTCAGTAAAAAGATAAAAATTTACTCAACTTCTAGGGAGATGCCTAGCTGGTCCCAACCTGCCCTGCAGTCCTACGTCTCCCTTTCAGCCCTCGGCATACCTCCCTGGATGATTTCTGTTTTCTGTTGAATCCAGTAGAAATTGGCCAGCAGATAACAACTTTATTAGGGAGGGCTGAAGGACACGGACATACAGCATTCACGGATAACGTGGAATTACATGGTGGGTGATGGCAGCGGCTCCAGCGGGTCAGAGGTGCTGAACAGGAGGAACCCAGAGAAGGTGGTATCATCATCAGCGTCTGCAAACAGCCCGTTGAAAGTCTCTCCTTGGTGAGCCTGCAGCCACACCTCGTCTCCTCCCTGTAGCTCGAGGATGGCAGCTCCCGAGGCCTGGTCCTCTCCACTCTGGTACCTGTCCACTGTGTGCAGCATCTTGATGCCGTTTTTAACTAGAGCTACTCGGACGTTCCTTGAGTAGACCGTGATGTGGTAGGTGAAATAGTAAACACCAGGGTATTTGCAGGTGAATTTGCCGGTAACTGAGTTGTAGTCATTTAGACTATTATACAGCACCTTGTCAAACTTGATTGGGCGATTCGGGGGGGGAAATTTGGTGGCGATTGTAAGGCCGACACTGAAAGCACTCCTTGGCAGGACTGCTGGGGCACCTACGTTCCCCTTATCTCCTCTGTCCCCTTTCAAGCCTCTTTCCCCCTGAACTCCTGGATTACCCTGTGGCCCCAGATCTCCAGTATTACCTTTAGGACCTGGATTACCAGTCGGGCCAATTGGCCCTGGGAAACCAACTCTTCCAGGATGGCCAATTTCACCCTTTGTCCCTTTTGGACCTATGGGCCCAATGTCTCCTTTTAGCCCCTTTTGTCCTTGCAGTCCCAGCTCTCCCTTCTGACCTTTGTAACCCACTGACCCTATAATTCCTTTTGGTCCCAGTTTCCCAGGTCGTCCTCTTTCTCCTTTGTCTCCTTTGTTCCCCTTCTCTTCAACAGTCCCATTGGCTCCTAAATAAAAAAAAAAAAAAAGACACTTTCTTGTGATCTTCCACTAGATTAGTGGGGCACAACATGAGTTTCAGCACGAAGACATGTATGTGTCGGTGTGTGTCACCACTGTACATACTGTGCTCACTGTACATACAATTTTTTCTACATTTAAGTGCAGTATAAGCATAACATCTGAAGAACCTGCTATTGTGTGAGAAAACAGGTGCCCTGGCTGGGAGCGGCGAGAATAAGCTCAAAGGAAGGAGTGATTTGTCTGCAGGCTGATGGTAGCACTGGCAGCTCACATCACCTCGGACACAAGCAGCGTCTGTCCAGACACTTGTTTTCAGCCTTTGGTATACAAAATGGCGGAGATGGTTCACAATTTAATCAGAGGAAGGTTCTATTTGGACAACACTCAGAACTTGCTTGCCATGTGTTTCTGTAATTTCTATGTGATGGAACTTTGCTTGGGTTACCTAGATTGCTACTGCAGTGCAACTAAAGGCTTTTTGTCCTTGTTATTTGCTACCACATGCTCCATTTATCCTTTGTCCACTCTTGGACTGAAGCTCAAAGCCTTTGAAAATCCCCTGCTTGCTGCACAAGGGTTTGAAGGTGAAGGTCTCATGATGTGAAGGGCATGGTAGCAGTTTTTAGACAAAGATACCATAATGATCATATACTCTATCAATCAGGAGAAGAAGCTGATAATTTCTGCATAAGAGCCTCTGGCTTCTGATGTTAGGAATAATGCTGTATTTACAGTTTGCTGTTCTCAAGTTACAATTGAGAGTATTTAACAGCAGCAGTGAATTGAAAACAGGTGAGATTGCATGGTGAACCTCTGGGAAAAGCAGCGTGGGTCCATGAGGACAAGGACACAGGAAAAGAAGGTAGCTTTGGTAATTTTAAACAACTTTTGTGGCTTCATGTCTCACGCTACTTCCAGGACTGGGGTTGTTTCTAATAGACTGGAGAAAAGTCTGAGGGGTGTAGAGCAGCTTGTAATTACTCCCATGCAATGCATGTACCATATGTTATTTCTCAGGGTCAGTTTCAGGATTTTGGAGAACCTGGACACTGCCTTTGGCAGGCTTCCATGCTTTTGGATATAAACATTGTCTGTGTACAGTTACTCGAAGGATGCACAAGTCCAGCATATCAGAGTTACTGAATGTGTGCAGAATGATGTGATGCCACTTGCACGATGGCTGACTCCCTGCTTTTATGCACAAGTCACTCTGCACATGTACATCCATCTGACACAGGAGACATGCTGCATGTGCATAGGTTGGCTAAAGAGGTGAAGTATACAGGATCTACTGTATTTTTAGGTGTATAACTTGTGTCTTCTACAATTTCTTTTAAAAGTCCCTTTCCCTGAAGTTACATACATAGCTACAGGAGCCTCACTTCCTGAGGTAGCTGCAGATGCGGTGTTTTCCTCAGCAGCTGATGAAAGGATCAGAGATGGGAAAGGTAGGATAACAGGCTGAGTGAACAAGTTGTAGGGCATCAGAGGCAGCGGGATAATGGGAGGTGGCAAATTCCTCTTGTATTGTCAGCATATGTGTGCAGCCTCTACTACTTTTGGAAAAAGGCTTTTTAACCTTTAAGGTACTTTGGCTACAGCTAGAAAGTATAGCACGTCCAGTGCTCACAAACACAAGGGCAGCAGTTGATAGACAAATAATAAATTGAAACACTTCTTTTCTGACCTCGTTCGCCTTTCTCTCCATTTGCACCATCTTTTCCTGGACTGCCAGGAAGTCCTGCTTCGCCTAGTACAGAAAAGAAAAACAGATTTTCATTAAACAATTAAATTACCAGAAAACTTGTGATGAATCTTTCTCTAATCCTTCTTCTTCAAGCCTGGCTAAACAGTAATGTAGAGAGTAGTCTTACTCCTCACTTTTAGTGGGTGCCACTGCTGTTACTTTTGTCGTATGGAGAGATTGACAGAGAGGACAGAAACTCTGCTTGAGGACGGTGATTTTTGAGACAGAGGGAATCCTTGGCATATAGAGGTGGGTTATTAAGATATGTAGAGGAGCTATACCCTGGTCAGGACCACCAATGTGTAAACCTCTTGTCCTGTTGTTGCCTCCATCCATGGAAGGTACCAGCAGGAAAAGGAGTGAGGAAGCCACATCCAGCAAGAAGCTTTGCGGAGGCAGGAAGCCTAGTAGTGAAACAATGGTAAACTCCCCTCTCAAGAAGAGACATCTGCAGGGGTTTGGCCAATGGTAATGAAACATTACAGTGGAATAATATTGCCTGTAGATCTGAGGAAGGCATTCACACTCTTGATCCCTGTATCTAGCATGACACAGACTTTCCACTCCTCTAAAGAGAGCAATTACAGAAGTCATTTTTGTAGTGACATCACAGGTGACCAGGAGGTGTGTAATCAAATACCTGGATCTGCAGAATGCAACAGAAGAAAAAAGAGTTGGCAGTTTGGATGTAACCATATTCCAAGAGTAGCTCTCCGGCCATGCGGGCTGGAGAACAGTTCTTTAGCAGTTTTCAGCACAATGGGCACAGTCCAGCATCTGCTGAAATTCCATTGACTTGGTAGGGAACAAAACTAAGTCACATGTATTTAACTGCAAAGGTGTATGTACATACAATATAAACATACAATATAAAGAATGGTACAGTCACCCCCATTTGTTCAAACAGAAAATAGTCAGTACAGTCATCATAATAGCTTAATTTAGGAAAAAAAGTTGGGGACTTTATCAGAACCAGTGATATCATGTGATAACTCAGTGGAGGAAAGTGAAGACCTTTATAAGATAAATGAAAATAAGTAAGCTCTAGATTTTCCATTTTTCAGACTTTCCTGGACCACTGCATATAGAAAAAGAAGGCAGTTAATTTTGTGTGCCTATTAAGAAGATAATGGAATTTTTTTTGTTTGTTTCTAGATTTTAAAAGGTTTTGGTTTTAGCCAGGCTAGGGCACTGAAAGCAGAAGGAGCACGTAAATGATTGCTTGACAGAGAACTCTAAATCATTTTATAAACAAGAGAGTTCAAAATAACTCTTTAGCAATCACTGAGGTAAATACATAAGCGAGTAGACTTGTCTTTCAGTGGTCCAGGGCAGGCCATAAGCAGTGAATAACTTCATTGCCCAAATTATAAGTGCTGGTTATTTTTCAGGTGATCTAGTTTACTGTATAGCCACACAAACAGTTGTGGTGTATAAGAGAGAAGAGTCAAGTGGTAGAAAAAGGATCTGGTAGAGGATCCTGCCTACGCCAGCATAGCCATCAAAGAACCGCACATCAAACTGCACCTTCAGCACTGATTCTGCAGCACACGCTGTCTGTGAAGGCATAGACTTTTCTGGTGGAGCAGGTGATTTATTAGCTTAGCAACCCGGTCTGTTAAAGGCAGACATTCCCACTAGCTTGAAAGACATAGTAAAACACTTCAGCACATTTTAAGTTAATATCTTTTAGCCTCTTGACCTCAGTTTGGTTTATGTACTAGATTATATACACCACTGAAAAGAGCTGTGATTCACAATCCTTAAAACCAGCACTCAGTAGAAGGGTTTATCTGTAAGTGCAAGTTTGATCCGGATTGATTTGTGCAGCTGAGTTAGCCAGGCCCACAATAAGTGTGACAGGTTTATGCATTAAGCCCTAATGCCACTGCATGATGCCACACAATAACTGACCTAACATAAAACCTAATGGGGAAAAGTTCCCCCCCAGAATTTTGCAAACAAATATGAAGCAGCAGATTTGCACTTGTCCTGTGCTTTGCATTCTGGGGTTGTGACACTTCAGATGAAGTGTTATATGTCCACATGCCCACAGATTTATCACCTTGTGCAACCCTGGCCTTGATATTCCAGTACGGATGCAGGGGCCATTGTTATCCTAAGGCTTAAAGTACTATGGGAATTATTAGCTTTAGGATGCTTAGAAGATTACCTCTGTCTTCAGTATCACACACAAATCTCTGTTACAGCCTGTTAGAGCAGACATGAATGCTACACTGTTTTTCAATAGTCTCCATTCCTGAACTTCCCTCTAGTAGCTCTTGAGTTACAGCAAGTAGGCACACTCAGAAGCAAGTCCTACAAATGTAAAATTTAGATAAGAAAGGGAAATCTTCTTACCACTGCACACTTCTTATTACACCAAACAAGGTATCAGTTGCTGGGGTCTTTTTTTACTGGGCTTGAAGCTCTTTACAGAAATATAGTTGCTGTCTTAGAGATGTAGGAGTAGGCTTATAGGCTTTAAAATTTTCAAAGAGACATAAAGATATTCCCAAAATAAAAGGTGAAGTCTTATTCTTTTGTTTTTATCCCATGGACCTGACCTCTCCATAGTATTAGCTGTCCTGCTTTCATTATTAGGTCTTTCCTTATATTTCCTTCTTCAAACAAGTAAATGACAAATGTCTGAAATGTTTCCTGAAGGCTAGGCAGAGTAATCCCGTTAATGCAGAGTGACTACAGACAACTTCGGGAACCAATGGCACTGCATTTGATACATGAAATCATTTATTCTGAACATAGTACCTGTATCTCCCTTGTCACCTTTTGAACCGTCACGTCCGTCACGACCAGGTACGCCATTGTGCCCAGGATTGCCAGGGATGCCAGGATACCCTTGGGTACAGACGTCCTGGTTTTGTGTTTCTGCTGTGCTGACTACAATAGCCAGCAGTATAATCCAGGTTTTCATTCTTTAGATAGGTCATACGATTTTGGCTGAAAGATTTAAGAAAGCAAAAGTACATCTGCCTAAGTCTGCCTTAGAAGGGGATGCAGGGTGGGGGAGGGAGGAAAAAAAGGAAATGTTTTTTTGCTGTGTCTATTGTTTTGTTTTGTTTTATTTATAGGTCTCTATATAGCACTAATTACAGTCCTGGAGACTACTGAGTGCTATTTCAAATAATAATTTAATGGAAATATCAGCCATAGCATCATCATACATTTGAAACATTAACTCAGCTTTGCACAATTTAAAATATTCCTTAATTCCCTGTGATTTGGAGCATCAGGTTCTGTTTCATATTTTCTTATGCAGTATGACTTGTGGAAATAAGTGACTCTGCAAAAGGAAATTTTGATGCAGGTAGATGGTGAGCAGCTGAAAGTCACAAAAGCTCTGGGGAGGTTTAGAGCTACCCTTGATGTCCTCAGGATCTAGCCAGCCAACAAGAAAACAGCAGCTCAGGGCATCCCATAGAGTTTCAGACTGTTCTATTTAAACCATGACTGCATTGACAAAGCCCAGATTTCATGGATTTGGCTGAACTTCACCCAAATTTCAAGATTGTAATAAAAAGGCCACTCTGGCAAAAGTAATTTCCCACCCCTCCCTGCCCCCAGCAATTACAGCAAGGAATATACAGTTGCAGCAGCTATATGCTGAAGAACTTCTAGTGACCTGTCTTACTGCAACCAAAACTGGGAAATCCCGATGTCTGGCATGTCTACAAGGGAGTGTGCTGATAACAATGTTGTTGCTGTCCTAAGCCCAAATCGACAGTCAAAATTTCAGGTCTTGGGGGGTGACTCGGGTAGGACCAGTGATCCCACATTCATACACAAGGGTTCATACAGTGTCCTGTTTCTCTGAGCTGTAGTTTTGCTTACATAACATAGAGACATTCTCCCTGTTCAGAAATCTCTTTGTAAACTCCCCTAGCCAGAACAGTGCCCAAGGAGGAGCTATTTCATGGTCATTGCTGCCTTTCAGAACCATGCAGAAGCCTGTCTACATCTTCCAGCTTCCTCTTTCCTATTTCAAAGACTTCCTCCCAAATGGCACCTTATGCATTTGGAGTCTGTAAGGAAACCCTTCTTCTCTCTGATCTCCAACCTTTTACCAGTGGCCATTAATAACCCAGTATCTATCTATCTAATAGCTTCTTAAGGGGAAGATAATATAATTGAGCCAGTCAAACAGCTCATAACCAAGAAGAAGCAGAGGTCTTAATGCCCACTTCTCCATCCACATTTCTCCCTGCACCTACTCGTGACCGCACAGTTGTACCTCTCATCTCCCAGGAGCTGGCCCTGGTGCCACAGGAGGTGAGCTAGGGCAATTCAACCCCCTAATGCAGCACAAAGCAATCAGCTTTTCCTCTTTTTTTTTTTCCATTGCAGTTAGTCATCTACAGGGTTAATAAGTTGAATGACCTCAGAGGGGGTCAGAGCTGGAGCAGAGTGAGATGAGGGCAAAGATGTGAGGGATGAAGTAAGAGAGTTTTTTGGCAAAAACAAGTCTTTAGTCTGGTTCTCCCCCTTCATGTAACTATGCTACTTAAAGCCCAGCTTATATTTGTCCTTTCATTAGAGTGTGCCTCCTATATAATATCTTTTAATATAGGCCCACCGAAATACATTTAATACTTACGTCTGGACACAGCTGGTTTGAGTGAGTGTAAGAGAAATTAATGGGAAGAGATTAGACGGAGGAACAAAAATCAAATAGCAATAAAATTAATGCCCATTTTATTTGGAATTAATATTCATAAATGTCTAATGCACAGAAGCTTGGGCTATATAACTTAAGTACTTATGCAGGTAAAAGTGATAGTCAGAATGAGTAAATTTTACATAATTGGCTTTTAAATTTGTTCTTTCATTAATGAGAACTTAATAGGAAGATCAGTATTCCTTTTGAAATATTAACTAGCATTGACTGAAAAAATGATGCCTTCTGTTTAATCTCTTCACCACCATTTCTCAGTCTTATGAAACAATGCACACAAATATCATGTAGAGAGAGACTGGTATGTTCGCAATAAGAATAATTACACCCTGTTAGTAATATTCAATTTAAATATTCTTTTAACTTAATTTATAGAGGAAGACCTTAATTTGGGGACACGTTGCGTAATCTTTTTATTCTGTCTTCAGAAAAGTTCCCCATTTTGCAACAATTATTGGAAATGTGATTTATGGTGCCTTTGCCAGCAGTCTACAGAGAAGTGTCTGATTACTCACCAGCAAAATCCCGCTTTCTCTGCTGTTGCTGGTTGGCACTAAAGAAAGTTGAAAATAGATTAAACATTTGCTACTTCTGAGCTCTATAAGCATTTGCTGCCTTAGTCAAAGGACTCCAGAGGAGTGCAAAAGGAAGAAGTGCTCTGTATGATGCTGTTAGGATATGATGCACCGCACAGAGAAGTCTGACTGTCCTTGTCCACTGACAGAAAACCCCATTCCCAGTTTTCTAATGGAGTGTTTCTTGCCTAAGGAATAGACAGTTTGGTCCCCATACATGCATTCCTCTCCACAAGCTGACAGCATCAATATCATCATCATCATCATCACCACCATCATCACATATATAGGCTCTTCGGTCTTACCTCATTCACTTTGTACTTGCAGTGTTCTTGGGCATCTTTAACCAGTGTAAAAGCTTCATGTAAAGGAATGCATGCTTCAGATATGTGCCTTGAGGACAAGCGCTTGTTTGGTCACTAAATTCTCAAAGGTCAGTGATTTAATTTTGAGAGCTGTTCAATAATTAAAACAGAGGTTTAATCTGGAATCTTCCCATTTATTCCAGTATTAAGCTGAAGCGCTCTGTACTTTGGCTTTTACCACTGTTATGTGAAAGAAAATTGTTAAAATGGATTAATAAGGCTTTGATTTGCCTGTTCCATTTTACAAATACATTACACAAAAGTTAGCCTTTGACAGCTTGGATGGAAGCCATGTCTCATACCATTATTGTGCTGCAAAAAAATGTAGTAAAGTTAGTTTCTGTATCAAGCAGTTTACAATGGAATTAGGGATAAAAAGACTATAGAAATTAAAAATAACAATGCTGTGAACGTGACATTACAAATATTAGGTGATTGTGGAAAAGAAATAACAAGGTTGAATTAAAGTAAATACATTGAATGAGAAAGAGAGCTCTTCATGTGTAATTAGCAGGCTCCCCAGCTAGCCATTCAAGCATCAGTCAAAGCTATTGTGCTACTAAATTATATATTATTGGTAACTAAGTCTGAAGGAGCCATAACTTGATACTTAACTGTGTCTTCTTGAAACTAGTGAAAATGCTGCTAAGGACTAGTGGAAGTAAAGCAACCGAGCGTATCATCAGCTCCTTAAATGCTGATCGTGAACAGTGAAGGATAAAACCAATAGTAACAGGAGTTAATGTGTTATAGCAAGTGGCCTTAATTCACCCCTCTTGGTGTAAGTGACCGAAAACACTGTGTCTGAGGGGGTTCCCACACTGCAAAGATATGGCATGTGTGGTCTGCGTATTGAGTAACGTATCCTCAACACAGCTAAGCAATGGATAGTTTTCACTAAGGTCTTCACCACCACCCTGTGGTAATGAGAAAATACTGCAAGCCTTCTGGTGCCCTGGTTTGTATCTGGGCCATTGTATCTACCCTGCTCTGAGGAGAAGGGAGGACAACGTGCAGCAGTTGGCTGCTCCACTTGAATGAACTTCTGTAGCCAAACTAGCCTCGCTGCTGTGCTAATTGAGAAGAAAAAATGAGAGCCACGACAAACAATCCTTTTCTTTTTACCCATTACGCACCATCTGAAATTTTCTAAGGTTGCTTAGCCTCAGCCTCCTCTCACACTTCAAAAGTTTGAGCCAGTAAAAAATAGCCCATCCTGTCAGCTTAGTGCTGTGCCCTCAGTGATCTGTCCTGCCATGCAGAAAACCTGGATTTACTGACAAACCTTCCCGTCTGCAGGGTGCTGGGAGAGCCGGTGGCTCTGGGGGGACAGCACCGGGGACAGCAGGGCTCCTGGGGACATGGCAGCAGCAGCGGCAGGGCCTCCCAGGCGGCAGGGTCCTTACACTGACCCAAAAGAGGCTGTGAATTTTACAGTGACAACAGTCACGGTCTGTCTTTCCCAATCCTGAGGTGAGAATGACATAATTCACTAGTTACATCTACCTTGATGGACTCCGCAGTTAGTCCAGTTTGATGGTTTTTTAGCAGAGAACCAAGAATGCTCGGAATGGCTATGTAGGAATGGCCATAAAGGAAAACGTTACCGTCAGCTGCTTTCTTGTGCGCCTTGTCTCATCACAGAATAACGCCTTGGCAATAATTACACAGTAGCAAAAGTTCATCATTTGCTCTTAAAAAACGTTGCATCTGAATGGCAGGAGATGCAGGGTTTTCTTTGATTGCTGTGCTAATTACCTTCATTAGGAGCTGAATACGCTGAATACGGCGGTAATGACCATGAGATGGGTAGTTGATAAAGGAAGATAGATATACCCGACCTTATTAGCAGAGCACCTTCCAGACACTTTTTCAGTCCTTCCTGAGCCGGTATCTCCAAAGTCTGAGGTATGCTTATGGGTAGAGGCCAAGGTTAACTGTGCCTAGCGAACCTGCCTACTGACAGTTCACGTCAGTGTACGTATGGGGCCTTCTGCCTTCCTATCTCCTATGTGCCAGAAACACGGAGGAATTTGGCATATGCCTGGTTCTGCTAGCAAAGTCCCTCAGGAGCACCTGGAGCTCCTCTTTCCCCCTGAAGCAGTTTCAGCTTTCCAAAAATCACTAGGAGAAAGAGTCGATAAATCCTACATCATCTTGTGTTTCTCTTCTGAGTGAACCTCAGCCCTTGAAGGGCAGTGGTACTCCTTGCTCTGCTAACCTCTGCCCTCTCAGATTTGCTGTTCTGAACTTTGCTGACACCAGACTCCAGTGATGCGGACACCTTCCAGCCTTCGCTTGTCTGCTTGTCCGTCATTGCTGGTGGCCCACGCTGAATGCTAAAAACATTAAAATGACTCAGGTAAAACTTTGCCCAGGTGTCGTTGTTGCCGTCCCCCCAAGATGCACAACAGAAACAGAAGATGTAACATCAAAAGAGGGAGGGTGTGATGGGTGTGGATCACGTGTCTGGTGCAGCCTGCTGTACGTGCCAGCAGACATTATCTGAGGATGCCATATGGAGTCTATAAAGGGGGTGTGTGTAAACATGTATGTATACAAAGACACACACATACTCACATACATCTTTTTTTGAAACCAGAGCCTAGACACCTAATAGCGGCAGCATGTGAGTTCTCAGCCCTAGGTACTCACCTGGACAACCAGAAGTCAGTTCTGACTGCAGTGAATTAAACCTAACACAGACCTAAGATATTAAAAAAAAAAAAAAAACATGTTGTGCTGACAGTTTATACAGTTTTGACATAGTCTTACAATTGCATGTTCTCTAGCTAGTTAGAATAACTGAATTTTGAAGAGTATTTAGGAACACACTAAATATTTGTGTGCTTTCCTTACAGGCTACATGATGTGCAGTTTTCCATTGCTGACTTTTAAATTTCTCCTTTGGTACTGTAACATAAAAAGGCCCAAATCTTTGTCTCTGTTACCAAGCACAGACCACCGTGTAGCCTCTAAAAAAAGAAAAAAAACCACACAAAACAAAAAAAGGCAAGACAAGCAAGCAGTGCCATTTCCGCGTGAACTAAAAGCTCCACCTGATAGATCAGCTCTCAACGATCTACAGGATTGAGCCTGACTGCCAAAGCATGAAATCAAATGCACAAATGAGCTCACCATGGCCGGGTGAATTGCAGGCTCCTTAGAAAGCCTATTGATCACAACGTCCTGCTCCAGTGTTTGCTCAAGGTATGTGTTTCGGTCATCCGACCTACCTCACTAAGTGCTCAGACTGTGCCTTTCACTTTGATATCAGAGCCCTCAGCACACCTCCCACTGCAGCAGCGGCACTTGGGAGGCCTGGGAAACTCTCAGCTTTGAGGTGAACCAAGAAACAGAGATAAGAGTTGGACATTGGAAGGAGGGGGAAAGAATTGGCAAACCCAACTATTCTGCCAGCGTTTGAACTTGCCAAAGCATTTTTGATGAAAAGATTTCAATAAAGTATGTTATTTTGTTAAAACTAATGTGTCTCAGCAAAACGTCATTTGTGACGCAGCCTTGAGCAGGAAGGACACACGCACGCCTTTCAGATGTGGTCCCCTGCTCTGTCAGAATAACGAGAAACAAAAAACTTCCCTGAATCAGAGCAGTAGTTGACTCTCCAGCAGCATCGCCCGTTGCTCGAACAAGCAGGCAGGTAAGCCTGTTCACACACATTTACGGAACATGCCTTTTGGGTGAACCCTTTCAAAAGGTTTTGCTTTTGTTCCAAAGAAAATAAAATGTAATCCTCCTTACCTAAACTACAGTACTTAAGTCACCATCCTCTGTTAGCAGGAGCTTTATTAACACAGAAGCTGCATTTGCATTTACCTCCAAGGGGTACTGTGGGAGCTGTCTGCCAGGACAAGGGAAAGCACGGAGATCACAGATGCATATGGCTGAGACAGTAACAAGGCTGGGTTTTGCCTGAACGATGAAGACATCAATCCCAGAATCCAGTTTAGTAGTTGTTAAGATGAACTTGTGCTGGAAAGTACTGTAGCTGTTACTGGAAAACCAAGAGAGGGGGGTGTGACGTTTTTTGCTTTAAAATAATAAAATGGCAGTTGATACATTTTTGCATCACAGAGGATATTTTGTAGACAATAAAAAACACCCTCAACAATTTTAAAACCGCACAATAAAGTTTTATAAGACACAGCTGAGGAACTTCAGCTTTGTACATTATTTAATTCAAACACGTACAGTAAGAGAAAAATAATGGGAATGTAAGTTTGTACTTATTTCCAGAAAACAGATTCATTTGACAAACAATGTTCCAAGAGTAAATAAACCTTGTAATGCAATTACTTCAGAACAAATGCACATTAAGCTACTGCAGTCCTATACATTGTACTTCAGCCGTCAACAGCCAATTCATCTGCTCTGTAGCCAAGACACTTCATTTACAACATGTGTAACAGCACACAGATGGTAAGATGCACAAAGCAATGTACGTAAGATAAAATGTTACAAAACACTTGTCAAAATAAAATATATACGCAAGTCATCCCTAGTATTTACAACAAATAGTTTTAAATTAGAGATCGTTCAGAAGGCATCTCCTACATACAAATGCCACACATATAGAAAAAAAGCAGAAAGGCAGTCAAAGAAAGGTACTGTGTTAGTTATGGCTAAAGACCTTTGGCTCCAAGACACTGTTATAATTATTTTCAAAAGACAACGAAAATGTGGAACATTTGAGTAGTCTGTCTTTGAACGCCATTATTACACTGACCACTAAAACTCAATGTGAAATTTAGCATGGCAAGAGCCACTTGTAAAACAATCTTAGTATTTTATACATCAAATGCTCCGAGTCAGATGCAATTATGGTTTGGCATTTCCCTAACTCAGTGGGAACACATTTGAGGACAATTACATTTTACTGCATCTCATGCATAAAGTCTGAGGTTATCGGGAAGGCTCTGGGCTGTGCTTTATCTAAATGAGGCACAAATGTGCTTAGTAGTGCCCTAGAACTTTTTATAGTAACTTAAAGCATGCAAAAGCAAGAGGAAAAGAACAGATGTTGCCATCACACCTTTCTGATGGTATGTAAGTTTTGTCATCAGAAGGAGGATCAGGGCAAGAGTTGCTAGAATGCAAACTTCTACATTTTAGCTGCAACTCTTTTTCCCACAGAGTCTAAAGTCAGGCTGAACCCCAAGTAAATATTTGTCTTAATTGTTGGATAATGTAATTGTGTGTTTTCATTTAACTATAATTTGTTTAAGATTATGGTGTGGTCTAAATTTGGCCTGTCTTGTTATATTTTATCTTAATCTCTTGCAAGGTCAGATTGCAAAGAAAGACACAGAGAATATTATTAAACAACCATGTCTGTATGTAGGGTACTATATGTAAAACTGTCCTGAGTAATCTGCACCATGAAACATTTGCTTTTTATCTCTCTGAAATTCACTTCTTGAGAAAAAACCTGCTGCATCCAAAACCATATGCAAACATTTCTGTTCATTTTTAGGGCTAAGGCACCAGCACTACTACGTGGGAAGAGCCTTCATGGGCACTGACACGTCAGAAGATACATCCCAAAACCTCCTCTTTTTCCAGCACTCCACAGAACCAAGCCCTGGAAGGAAATAGGTTTTAGCAAAGACACATATGTAAGTAAGTGTGGCTCTCATAATGTCTTCAGATTCAGCTGGGAAAGTTTCTGGGTGAGGACTGCAATTCAACTTCAGATGTTTTTTTTGCATCTAGAACAAGTCTTTCAAAATGTGATTATGAAAAACATCATCTCCGCTTGCACAGTACGTGCATCAATTTGGTTTGCAGGCCTGAATGTGGCAAGTACCCAAAAAATGGGTATGTAAGAAACACAAAAGGGTTACTCATTTAAGGGGAAGGGCATGCATCCATGATGCCTCCACTTGGAAGTCTGCTCCTTGTGTTTAAATTGAGCATTTAGAATTATCTTTTAAAAAAATCTGAACAGAAATGGCTTGTTTTAAACATCAAAAGAAAAATACAACCCAGGCAGCTTTTTTCACTAACTTTCCCGTGCATTTTCTTTAAGCTGGATCGTTGAAAATGTCACTGCAGATTTCCAGTTCTTAACTGTTTCAGGTCATCTTCCAGCGCTATGGGAAAGCACAAGCAATGAAGTTCACTATGCAGTGAACAATTTGGCTGAGCATCACCAGACTTTGCATTATTGCTGAGCTATATACACAAGGCATTTGAAATGTACAGTTGTCAAAAGATGTCATTTAAAATCAAAACCACAAACCTGGGCTTTGCAGAAGTTGCCACAAAGTTATCATATCACAAAATCTAGCGACTAGTGGGCTTCACAACACTGACGATAAATAAAAATATAGAGGTAACAATAGTAGTAGGAACAAATACACGTTTAAAATAAGGCTTTTTTACATTGTTGTTAAGATGCCTGGCCTGTAACTCCTTGTTTGTTCTTCATATATTACAGATTCATGACAAAGCTGATTGTGTCCATTGTCGAAGAATATCCTTGGATCTATCCTTATCAGCAGATAATGCCCCTAATCAGCAGCATAGGATAAAGTATTGTAAAGACATTCATAGCAAATCAGTTCTGAAACATATGGAGTCTTTCTTGCCTTCCATATTACCAGCAGTCTTGTCATCCTTAATGAGAGCTATCAAGCAGAAATGATCAGTGCTGCAAATACCAAGATCCTGTTTCTTCCTGGTGGCTTTTTAAAAGTTATTCTCCCAAATCAATTTGATGTCATAGGCAAATCGTAGTGATGCAAATCACTTATTGCATACACTGGCCAGAGCTGACCTTGATTGAGTCAGGTTCTTCCCCTTCCGATACAGACTGACAACTCTGAGACAAAAATCCATCTCCCGTCCACAAAATTTGTCTGTCCCTTCCAGTAAGGATTTCTCTTTCTTTGTGAAGAAATAGTTGGTCAAAACCCATTGTCAATTGACTGTGTATAAGAAGCATGGATCCAGACCTCTTCAATATATTTACATTACCATTCATCCATTTTCTAAGTCAAGCTATATGAATACAAAGTGTGAGAACTATGTAACATAGCCAGCAGTCAGTAGTCAACACGTACTGTCTCAACTCTGACTTTGTACATTCACATTATCTCCGTTAGAAAATAGAAAAATACTTTTTTACACAGAGAAATAAGCATATTGGAAATATAAAGAAGTGCCTCTCAGGCGAAGAAGTGCGCAAAAAGTGATATAAAAGCTCTATACTGAAGAGCATACATGCATGCAGTATATTGCCGTGCCTGAAAGTAATCAATCTGAGATGCCCTGGGCTCCTCTTGTTTCCA
The DNA here is from genome assembly GCA_020745775.1 of Theristicus caerulescens. Lineage (NCBI taxonomy): Eukaryota > Metazoa > Chordata > Aves > Pelecaniformes > Threskiornithidae > Theristicus > Theristicus caerulescens. The sequence goes on along the minus strand of CM036559.1, from coordinate 111,594,584 downwards.
CTTGTGTGCAATAAATGCACATATCGTTATAGTCCATTTCACACTCTGTTCATGTTTCTATATGACAGAATAAAATTTCCCTGTTCCAATCTGGAATATGGTAAGGCCTTGCGGAATGTCTCCTGCCATTTGGCAATTTCAGATAAAAAGACAGGAAGGATTAGGGTCCACTAAATTCTGCAACAGCTGGTTAATCACATGGGATGTCTCTACCTGATTTTAATGGGTGGTCTCTGCTCAGTGCTCCAAAAGGAAGGAGAAAACTCTCCTAAGATTCCTTGATGATATACCCCCAAGGAAAAATTCCTCCCTATCCTAAATTTGGCCATCAATATAAGGTTAAGAAAAATGAAATGTTACAATGACCTGCATGATTCCATCACTACTTCAACATAATTAAGAAACAGAGATCAAATACTGCTGCTTCAGAGTAACAGCAAGTTGTCTTTGTCAGAAGGGAGACTGCTCTTCATCAGCAATGCTGACACTTGCCAACATTGACTTCAGAGCAGTCTTGAGGAACTTCATTCCTCTTCTAGACAAAGGTTGTATTTCTGGCTCAAGGGAGCCCAAGGTTTTCCCTCCAAAACTGGAGATTCACTGAGCTCAAATAAGCTTAACCGTGTCTCCAAGGTCCTTCTCTGGAGTAAGTCTCCCTCCGTGCCAATGTCCTTCCCAGGTCCTTGGCCTCTCACTTTTTAAAGGGTGTGAGTTTGTTAAAGGTATGCCAGAAGAGGGATGGCTTCCGCTTGGGTTCTGCCAGGGCAAAAACCTGCTGCTGCGGGATGCTGGTAGGCACAGTGATGTGGCGCTGATGAATAGGATGCAGGCTTTGGTGTGGAGGCGGCACAGGACACCCGTTATAGCTTACACCTGCAAAAGGAACAGTTTAAGAAAGCGTATGAGTCAGCTAGCAGAGCAACCAATACTGGGAAAATCTAAGCACAGGACCATGGGACAAATTCAATGGTCAATAAAGCCAGTATGAATTTTGCCATGATCTTGAATGGAAGTGCTACTAAAGGTTACCTTTTCTGATGTTAGACTTTTTAATTGCTGCATTGACTTGGCTTAAGAAGAGAATAATACCAGTAAAAATAACATTACAGAATTACCAAAAATAAGCAGCAGTTTCACATAGCCTGGCTATATTGTTTGCACTAGTAAATTCTGTTATTTCAAAGGAATGACTTAACACAGTAGATACTCGTATTTTAGTCTACTCTCAGAATAAGGCTGGATAAAATATTGCTACCAACAAAAATGTTGCTTCTTCAATTTGGAAAATATTTTTCCAGGCTGATGTTCTCAGACTTTGACCTTTGTGCATTCTGAACAGAATCTCCTGATCACAATTTTCAGCCACTCCCCCCAAAATCCGGACAGGTTTTATAGGTAACTAGTGACTCATAAAGAGAAAATGCTTTAATAATATTAATTCCAGGGAGCAGAGAACTACCTAACATCAACTCCTTAACTCCTAAATTCAGAATTAATCTGGTTGCACTTGCTCAATTTATTCTCTCGACACACTAGAGACTTACGCAAATTTGACTTTAAGACGGAAAAGGACAAAATCGCAACATGATTTCTGAGAGAGAAGAGGAATAAAAAAGCTGTTTCCAGAGAAACACGTTTCTAGTCCATCCTTCCTTCTAGTCTAGGACAGAAGGAAGCCATTTTGAGTGTGTTATCATAAATACAGCAACACATGGCATGGAGAAAGAACTTTAGGATATTTTAAACAAAGCACAGAATTGCTAAAGAACAACAAGCTGTTTGAGTAAAAGCAAAGGAAAGAATCAGTAACCCTCATTTCTAACTCAGTCTCTGCATGCATTTTCTTACGTCCTTAAATAAACCACTTGCCTTACCTCTTGAGTTTCTTCTCTAATAAAGAGAATACTGACTTGCCTGTCTGAAGGAGACTGGGGAGCTGATTTAGCAGACAGTTTACAAAGGCATTGGAATTTGATATTGAAATACAGGTTAATGGAAATTATTTGAACTCCATGAAAATCATGAAATTTTTTTAAAAGATTGAAGAACTCAGCCATAGCCAGACTGTGCTATTTCCTAACACAAAGAACACTGGAACACAGTAAGAATGTAAAGTAATTCTGAACACCTACCTTTAATTTTTCCATGCCTTGACTTACGGGCATTCTGCATGGCTTGTTTCTTCTGGTTTTCTGAAATTTCCATTCCTATGTCAAAGTGTAAATTAGGGCACTGGTATAAAAATACTACATCTAATACTTGATTACATTAAATTAAAACAAATAAGTAAACTATATTTTAAACAATTTTGAGTAAATCTTGATATTAATATACCTGAAGTTTTTAGAAGTATGTTCTACTTTGTCATATAAATTCAAAGATAGTTTTTCACTGGTAAAACAATAGGAGCATTAATTTGCCTGTAGATTACTGGGAAAAGCTGCTTTCCAGTTCCTGCAAATGGTAATCACTGGGGAACTAACCACACAAAAAGTTCTTTTGATAGATAAATCCAAATAATGAGATTAAAATAAGTGTAAATTAACACTTCTGAAAGCTACAAGCCACCAAGTAATAGATCACAAATGCAGAATCTGTTTCTTTTTTCACTCACTCTGAGCTAACTCGGAGGTAACAAATTGAAGTCACTGGTATTGCAGTAGTACAAATTTGGGTATCTTTCCCTGCACTCGGAGGAGACAGTATCACATAATCTGCCAAGCACCGAAGCAGGCTGTGATGTGGTTGTGGCTGCATCAGACTGGGGCTGGATCCCTCACTCCAGTTTCTCATGTACTTGTTTGCATACTTGTATGACTTACATGATGCTATAGTATGTGGTCAACCCTATACTATTTGCTGTCATGTGATAGGTGTATGGCTGTCTGTGCTGAGTACAGAGATGACAGACATCTGCTATGAAAGGTGGCACCAGTGACTGGTGTCATCTGGAGCCCGTGTACAGGCACTCCAGTTTCCTCTCCCTGTGTAGAAGACAGCTGAGATACACGGATATGTTACGTTTGCACAAGGAGACAACAGGGTGCACATGCTGTCACTCATATGCACATAAAGAAGATAGAAATTGTGATTCAAAGTCAGAATGAAGCATCTGGTTTGGTTCCATTTTGCATCTTCCCGTACTTGTCTATACTTTTAAAATTCCCTTTATTTTTGTAGTCTGAACTTATGAAGAAGTTATTACAAATCAGCCTATTAAGTTCCAATACAACAGCAGTTAGCCATAATTTTGGGGTAGCAGAAGTTCATTTTATTCTGCAGGGTTTTTTTCCTTTATAGAAACAAGGAAACAAATAAAAAAAAAATCAAAGCAATTTCATCAACAGAGATCAGACCACTTTCTTAGGGTTACTATTAGTGGTTTGGAGAAGGATTTTCTGGCTGTAGCCTTTTCTTCCCATATATTCATAAAAGCTAAGAAAAGCTAGATATGGTTTGGGAGACAGTGACTCACACTAAAGTGTCTTTGAAAATAGAAGTAAAATGCCATTTGCAGTTCTGAATTGGAAGAGTATGTATTTGTTCTCTGAGTGGTTAGATTAGAGGCTTTGTGTGAAGTCCAGCAAGATAGCTTACAAAATCAACAAGATAAATTTAAACCTGAGGTTGAGAATACTGGCGCCTTTCCACTGGTTTTGGCTAAAGGAAATGTTCAATTACGCCAAAAAAAAGAAATTTTAGAAAAGAAGCAGTCTTCTGGGTAATGGAGAAAACATCCAAGCCACTGTGACTCGCAAGACCAGATGGACATTAGCTATTACAACTCATCTATCTTTCCTCTTGTTCATGATGCCTGTGCCAAAACAGCTACATCGCAATAATGAGTTGCAACACTTGAAAAGCAAGTTTCCAGGAGGCTGGATGTTACATGGGCAGAAAAGACTGCATGTGCCTATGTGCCATTATTAAAAATACCGTTTCTCATTATACTGAATTTTCTTCACTATATTGCACAGTGCCTGAAGAGCAGCAAGCACGATGGACCCTCCCTTGCAATCCTTGTGCTCAGCACCATGGGAATTTGTGACCCAGCCCTAAATAAGGGTTAGCGCTATTACGACAGATCTCATCGTTATCACTGCCACTGCCACTGCCACCACTGTTGAATGGTTACCCTTTTGAATATCCTACGTTGATTTTCATGAGGTCCCAGCAGAATAAATAATGACATTCAGGGCTGTAGCTGCTACACCTTTGCAGTTTCCTCATGCTTGGGGATTTCTGCAGCAGTGTCACTTAGAAGGAATGGTAACACCCCACTGCCTGCACAAGACAGACCTGCTGCTGCCCAGGACAAGCACTAGCGTGAGCCTCAGAAGCATCCTGACATACAGCATTTAGCCCACTCAACATACTCTCCCGGTGCTCCATAAAGCAACCACTGCAGGAGGAAGTGTAGATACAGACTTGAAGAGCTCAAGAATGCTCCTCAGAAAGGACAGGAATGGAAAATGTTCACATTTTATCTTCTTTTGCTCAGTCCTGCTCACAAAAGTGCAGGAGCTGTGATTCATTCCGTATTGTCTTTCCATATGACTGTACTACTGTTCTCGTATGCTGGAGTGGAGGCTTTCTGTAACTTTAAGAGGGATTGTTTGGACACTCACCATCAGATCCTCTGCACTGCTTTATTACCTTCTGATCACCTTCACCCTTTTGCACTATCCACTTTATTTTATAGTTCTGTTTAGGTGAATTAGGAAAGGCAGCTACCACCCATCCCCGTGAGCACAAGGTGACTGAACAAGCACTACACAGAGCAACTCATGAAAGGCATCAGTGCTGTGCCCAACAGGATCATAATGGCACACCATGATGTTCAGCACAGGAGAAGAGTTGGTTTTGAAAAGTTTTGAAAGTTTGAGGAAAGTTTAGCTGTGGCTGCTTCATAGTTTACTCTAGACCTGAGATGACTGGGGTTAATTGCAACAGTTGGTGCAACCGGGAAGAGTTAAAACTGGTTATATACGATGAATTGGTAAACTTGCAAGTATTTTCTTCAGCTTATGGACTATCTACAATACATACGGAGGAGGCCTTATTTTTGTCATATTTACAATAGCATCAAACAAGAGAAAGCCACTAAGATCAAAAGGTTTACGTTTGTAATCTAAGGGTTATTCCTGTCTTCCTATTCTTCTGACCAGGTGTTCTAAGTGAACATGGAATATGAGATTTGGCATCTTGTTTAAATTTTAATAATTTCTGAATTATATAATCCACTTCACTGCACTTCCAATTTTAACCTGCTGTCATCTAATGCCTAAGCTTGAAGAGTGTTATAAAAAAGAGAAGTTCTCATGAAGTCAACACACACAGATGCACTAATATTTTCATTACTTCTTCAGGAATATTAAAGAGAGTTTTATTTTTCTTATTAGTGTTGCTGCTTTCTTCGTGTATGTATGTTTTGCCAATGAAATTTTGCTGGAGCTTTTGTCACTGATCTTAAAGGAAGCATGAGACTATGCAAAAAAAAATTTAAACAACAATCCTAAATGTACATTCACACAGAAAACACTGTCCTTACAGTGTCCCACAGACTGTGGGTCTAAAGCTGATCCTAGGATTTGCTACCTTTTTCCCTGCTCACTCAAGGTTAGGCTTCATTCCTCTGTAAACTGCCCAGTGGTGCTATTGTTGGGTCTGTAACTAATGATGCCATACAACTGCACAGGTCTCCTGGACACAAGAGGTGCCATTATATGGCACAGACAGTATAAATCTACAATAATTGCTGCTTGGCTTTATGAACAGATGTTTTGGGCTAATGATTCATATGAAAGTGCTAGGATTTTGCATGGATTTTTATTATTGATTGGTCTTTGTGAATTGCATCTTGTCATATCTCATACCTCATTCTCCTACGTAATGCACCAGAATCACATGGGTTGCGCTGCAACACGTATGTCATAGCTAACTGCCCTGGACCTTTGGCCCACAATGACAGGGCAAACACACCCGAATAGCCTTCACTTACACAGCTAAAGGTCGTGTCGGGTAAGAAAGAGACACCAGTCCCAGAAGGCAAAGTGCACATCTGCACAAAGCATAAAGAAGTGTAAAAGCAAGAACATTCCCCTTTGTTTTTTCCAACTTTTAGAGAGGAAATCCTTCCACTCACCCATTTCCTTGTCTTCCTGAACTCTTCTCCTTTCACTTTCACACGCCTCCATCCATCTCTTTTTATCCCCCTGTTTTTTTGCACAGAACAAATGAATCTCTTCTGTTGCTCTGTTTATTATCTTAAAAGCATTCTTGACATTAATGTTAAAGTCTTTGTCTCTGCCATCTTCAGTGTCCACAATTTCCATCTCATCCATGTCAATACGATCCTTATAATACAAGATGTCCCTTCTCAGTAAGTCCTTCTTACAGAACACAAGCTGATGGTCAAAAAGGAAGAAAGTCCTCTGCTGGCTTTTGCCTTGCTTTGATATTTTGGTCAGTTCTCCTGAGTGGATCAGTTCTGAGCTTCTGGCTAACACATCTGGTCCCTAAGAAGACATATATATATATATATATATGCAGTAAGTAAATAATATTTTAAGATCTTACCGTGTGCCCAGCCAGTCTCATTTTATAATCAAGTCTTAAGTTCATTGTTTTTTCTTGTATTTTTATTATTAGATTTGAAAATGTCACAGAATGTAGGTAATTTCATACAGGCAAACTCAATGAATGTGGTTCTGCTCTACTTTATTTCTGCATAAATCAGGAGGAATCTCATTAAAGTCAGTGAAGCAGGTTCAAGTTCTGAAAGAACTACCAAAAATCCAAAGGAGATTCTATAGGTCTAGCATTGAAAAAAAAATCCATTTTTTCATCTCAATCCAGTATCATCTCAAAGACAAGTGTCCATGTTAATACATGCTGCTCTTCCTGATTTATAAACAAGGTAATTAGTAACAGAACCACTGCAAATGAAGCAACTGGACTTTTAACTGAGCAATGACCAGTTGAAAAGCAGACACTATAAACTACCTACTATGCAAAAGAAATATCCTGTAGAGGACATGAAGTACTGTACACAATACCTTTGCTCAGGAAGGGGACAGGCTGATACTTACCTCCCAGTCTACGATAGAGACTTGCCAACGTGCAATCTTGTCTATGCTTTCTAGTCTTCGTTTTCGCTCATTGATCAGGCACGCTACATTCTTCATAGCCTCATATGCAGCTTTTATGTTGTTATAATCACTGTGAAAAGTAGGCACGGTTCAAAGATCACTTATGTGATGGATATGATGCAATCACAAACTGTGACACAGTGCTCGAATATGCCCGCATTACCCATTTATCCCTCTACTCAGGGTACTTAAATAAGAGAAACCTGATTCTCACCTATCCTGAATTTGACATAGTAGTCTGTACAATTCAGTGCTACTGCACTGCTAGGCTTTGTCCAGGAGCAAATTATTAAACTGGTGGAAGGCGGCAGAGGAGGTAAATTAATGAATTGAAATACTGTCTCTACTGAAAACAATGGTAGAACTCCCATTGACCTCAGTGATACCTACATTTCACTGAAGGAATTTGTTTTTAAACAAGATTTTAGTGGGATTTTATTGGGAAGAGCATTCCTTTAATCGTGTTTAACAACTGTATTTTCACCTTCTTGTTCCTAATGGCTGGGTCACTGAACACAAACGGAGAATGCTATGTGGGCAGAAAAAATACCAAAAGCAACCTCAAACAGGGTGAGCGAAGGACCCAAGAACATGGGCACCAAAGAGAGGAATTAAAGGAGACAATGCTGAGAAAGTGGCCTGTTTTCATGGAACAAGTGTGTGAGAGCCAAGATGGTCACCTTCCCCTGCCTGCTCCAGGTCAAATGCAACCCTCCTGTCCTTCTTTCCCTGAGCTCCCCACATGCTTATGAATCTCCCCAACCTTTAGGCAGGCTTTCCTTCCTCTTTGAATACCATCCATTACTCCTTCACCTTCCTCAAATCCAGTTGGTGGCCAGTCACAAGTGGTGTTCCCCAGGGCACAGTATTGGGGCCAGTCCTGTTTAATACCTTTATCAACATGATCTGGACAAGGGGATCTAGTGCCCCCTCAGTAAGTTTGCAGATGACACCACGTTGGGTGGGAGTGTCGATCTGCTGGAAGGTAGGAAGGCTCTACAAAGAGATCTGGACAGGCTGGATCGATGGGCCGGGGTCAACTGTATGAGGTTCAACAAGGCTCAGTGCTGGGTCCTGCACTTGGGTCACAACAACCCCATGCAACGCTACCGGCTTGGGGAAGGGTGGCTGGAGAGCTGCCCAGCAGAAAAGGACCTGGGGGTGATGGTCGACAGCCAGCTGAATATGAGCCAGCAGTGTGCCCAGGTGGCCAAGAAGGCCAGCAGCATCCTGGCTTGCATCAGAAACAGCGTGGTCAGCAGGACCAGGGAAGTGATCATCACCCTGTACTTGGCACTGGCGAGGCCGCACCTTGAATCCTGCGTTCAGTTTTGGGCCCCTCACTACAAGGAGGACATTGAGGTGCTGGAGCGTGTCCAGAGAAGGGCAGTGAAGCTGGTGAAGGGTCTGGAGCACAAGCCTTATGAGGAGCAGCTGAGGGAGCTGGGGTTGTTCAGCCTGGAGAAAAGGAGGCTGAGGGGAGACCTTCTCGCTCTCTACAACTACCTGAAAGGTTGTAGTGAGGTGGGGGTTGGTCTCTTCTCCCAAGTAACAAGCAATAGGACAAGAAGAAATGGCCTCAAGTTGCGCCAGGGAGGTTTAGATTGGATATTAGGAAAAATTTCTTCACCAAAAGGGTTGTCAAGCACTGGACCAGGCTGCCCAGGGAAGTGGTTGAGTCCCCATCCCTGGAGGTATTTAAAAGACGTGTAGATGTGGTACTTAGGGACATGGTTTAGTGGTGGACTTGGCAGCGCTAGGTTAACGGTTGGACTTGATGATCTTAAAGGTCTTTTCCAACCTAAATGATTCTATGATTCCAAATGGAGTCTCTGAGAAGAGAGAAGGAAAGAGACAAATTTCTTGCCTTAGAGTCCCAGCAGAGCAGCTGCCTTCCTTCCTTTATCAGAACACCTCTTGCAGAAAAGGGAGACAGAGGTAGAAAACAGCACAAGCCAGAAATAAATCCTGCAAAGGGGTCAGCCTCGCTGTCCTTTTTATCTGCTTCTGTCTCAGTTCCTATTTTCATCGGCTGCTGCTGATGGATGCGCTTCCCTTTTAAATCTGCGCGTTACTCTCCTCTCTCTATTTATATCTATGGAAACTCTTTTCTGCCATACTGTATACAAAAAGTGAGATTAACAGTAACAGGATCCTACTAATGTCAGGGAGATGCCCCACAGCGTGACCGCATGATATCCACGCTGCTACTCTTGCCCTTCCTTATCTCAGTTCCTTCTTTCTCTGTTGGTGTATACGTTATTCCACACTTGCTGCATAACCTGTGGCCTTCACAGCAGGCTGTGCACATTGGATCTTCAAACTTTTTATGAAAACAAACCAAAAAACTACCAAAACCCCCAGTTGGCTGGAGCTTTACCAAAGCTCCATGTGGGTGTAGGCCTGCCTGTTTGCGAGCATCTCTGTACACTGGGTGCCTGTCTGTGCTTGTGGGCATCTCTGGGTGCTGTGCCACACAAGAGGAAAACAGGTACTATGGGTGGAAGGTGGCAAGACCTTGCTGTCACTTCATCTGCAGGTTTAATAGCTCACAGAATAATCTTTCTAAAATTAGTAGCAGTGAAAGAGATACCCACGTTAGTAATTGTTATTGCAGGACTTCCCAGGTAGCCACAGAACTGAATGGAGGCATTTCACACCCGAATGTCAGTACTTCACATCCCCTATACTTTGCCCCTGGCAAAAATCCCATGCTTTCCAAGGGCAGTTTTCTCAGGGTTAAAGAAGTGCAGACTTCGGCCAAGGAAGCATTGCCTCGGGCTGCACAGGGGTCACAATGGAACATTTTTCTTGCAGTTGTACAAGGTAAAAAGGCAGACATTTAAAGATAAAATCTTAATTTAGTCAAAGATTTAATCAGCTCAGGGTATACTAGAAAGGTTAATAACTTGCAACTTCAATTCTTATTTATCCCAGATGAAAATCTAATATCTAATATCTGGACTTTATTGCAAATAAAGGCAATGATGTTTATTACTAATAAGTTTCTAAAAAACATTGCTTCCAAACTTGCTCAGGTTGTGTTTTTTCCTAAGGCCCTCTTTAGCTTTTCTTGTGTCCACAACACTTATGCAGCTTCCCCCTTTCTTCTGTGAATTTCCTTCTCCTCCCTTTCTTTGACACATTGGCTTTTTTTTACTCAGATTCACACCTCCCTTCCTTCATCCTATTTCAGCACCTTCTTCCTTTCCTTCTCCCTCTTTCACTTATCCTCATTCTGTCTTGCATCCTGTCAGCCCCCTGTGCTGCATTTTCAGGTAGATACTGTTTTTGTTAGTATTTGTGATGGTTCCAAGATGCCCGTCTAGTACGGAGCTCCTGTCTGTAGTGGTCAATGGGAGTTTTGTTCCTGATCTCAAAAGCCTCAGTGTTGTCACCCACAAAGCTTGAGTAATTAGGTGTTATTACTATTATAAGATTCGGTTTTTTCATTCTCTCACCTGTGCTCCTGAGTGGTGTATTTGAGCAATTCTGCAAGCTGCAGAGGGTATTTGCAGATTTTCTGAACGGGCGTGAGAAGAAAACCATCAATGGCAATGTCAATCATCTGCTGAAGCAAGCGACAGGCCTCAAAGAAGTGACGGTATTTGCCCTGTTTCATTAGTTTGGAAAGTTCAATGCAGGCACTGGGATGATTGTTACAATACTCTGAATAAATAGCAAAGCCTTCTTGCTATAAAAAAAAAAAGTCAAAGCTTTAACCAAAGTATTTGTCTATAAAGGAGGAAAGATATTTTTTGTAACATCTATTATATCTAATTAGATTAATTAATCCATTTCCTATATTGTTTCCAGGCTGATCAGACCTTGAAACTATGCAGAAATCTACTTTGTAACTGTCAAAACTATGTACCTTCTTTGTAAGAACACAGAAATAGAGACCTCCATTGAGTCAGGATCATCAAACCCACGTGAAGAAGTACTTTTCTTTGAGGAAGACAGCTATAGGCTTAGCAAGTGTCTATCATGAACTCACAGCCTCTTTCCCCATCACCTCCTTTCCTTATTTTCTTTAGGAAGTTTTTGCATGCCCAATATGAGATCACTGCAAATAGTCCAGCTCACCTGTGATCATTACAGTTTTGAAAAGGAAACTTAAAATTGTGTACAAAGTTACATGCTTGCTAAAGATGAGGAGAAATATATAACATTTAAATAATTCTTTAATTGTAAATTATTTTACATTCTAAAATGCTATCTATACATAGTTTAGCATTTGATAAGCACTTGTTACTAAAATCCCCTCCTAACATGGTAACTTAGCATTTTCTTATCATATTTTGTTCATGTCATAAATAAAATGGACTTTTGCAACGTACATGTTGAAGAAAACATGACCCTATTTCACTTAGATGAGGTTCCTCTTTGTTGTACTGCTTCTCAAGATCCTTCAGAAACTTCCTTTGGAACTTGTAAATATCTTCGATATTTCCAAAAATGGTGCTTAACTGAGCTGTGGTGAACATTCCTGTATGTTTGCGACACTGCCGAATATAACCCTGGAAATGGAATAAAAAAACCTATTTAGTTTGAAGATGTGAAAACAGGTTCTGCCCTGAACAAGCCCATTTGAGCTCACAAACCCCCTGTGATCTACAGGCAGGTGAGTGGTTTCCACACACAGACACGCAATTTCAGATTTGCATCTGAAATGTTTACACATTGATTCTTGCAGTCCAACTTCTCTCTCACAGTACCGTAAGTGAATCAGGGAACCAGACACCTGCGGAGTGTGTAAAGCTCATTCACATCTCCTTGTTACGACTACCCGCCAAGCTGGAGGCGAGCCCGGTGTAAGGCCCATGCATGCTACTACTTTAGCTGCTGCGCTTTTTCGTAGCAATTTCTCTGTGCCATAACAGTTCTTCTCTATGCAGGTAAGAACAAACCCTAAAACAATTAATATAAAGACAATTTCTACTAGGGCTAAAGTACTGGTTCCTTAACAAGCAGATAAGTAGGGCACAGTCTAAGCCAGAGAAGCAAAATGAAGAACATATTGTAACGCATTCAGAATGCTGCTGTTTGGTAAAATCCATACAGTATTGGCAGGAGGTAATAGTATTGGCAAGACCGCACATAAAAATACAATGACTTTTCTGGTTTTTTTCTCTTTACTTGTAAGAATATCACAGGCGCCCAGTTCACTTTATTCGTATCCAGTGTTAAGTAGATACACAACTGAGTCCTCCAGTTTTAAAACGCCCTCAGAGCAAATTCTACTCTGCCATCAGGAAGCAACATTAGATCGCATCGGCATTCGCATAGCTAAGAAGCAAAGGTGGAGTCGGGCACCTCTTAGGGCTGAAACACGCAGCAGCAGCTGCCACGCACAGCCGGCACATCCTCAGGTACCTGTTCCACAAAGCCAAGCGTGGCGAGGAGGATGCAGTGCAGGGGCTGAATACCCAGGAATAGCTGCTGTGCTCATCCCCTCAGATCAGTTGTGGCACCGGGGTACAGATGAGTGCGAAGGTTAATCGGTATGATAGGGGTTATCTGCCAGGCTCCTCTGTTTGGCTGCTTTCAGGCAGGTTTCCCCCAAATCGCTTTGGGAGCAGGCAGCTGTAAAAAGCCTTGCAATTGCTCCGGTGACGTTTACCAGGAAGCAACCCTGACTGTTGCTGGCACTGTTACGAATATTCCCGTCTCCCCCACAGCCATCTGCTCTGAGAGCTGTGCAGTGGCTACACTGCAAGCCAGCTACCACATTTACTACTGTTAGGGGGATAACTCCAACAAGGAAAACTAATTCCTGTGCAGCTCCTGTAATGTGCACTGCAGACACTTCTTGAATGTAAAATGTTTTTCTGGGTATACGCCAGCTTCATGATCCTGACTGCACCAGCCCTAGTGATTCATTCTAGTGCAGAGCTTGCAAATTTGGATTACTATCTGCAGTAGCTTTTCTGGCTTAGTCTTACTTGAGTATATTTTCAGCCTTATGTCCTGCTTGCACCACCCTACAGATTCACTCTGAGGAAAGCAGACCATCTCTACCCCACGTTGAACATGGAACACCACTTCTCTATTTGGAAAATGTGTGTTTGCTCTCTTGTACTAAACTCAGAGGCGTGTCAGATTTAAAAAAAGAGGTATAGAATATATGTGTTAGAGAAAATTAATTGTTAATATCAGTCTAAGAATTAATAGGTCATAAAAATATGAAAGTCATGTCCTAGAATTCAGCTAACCATGGCAGCGACACAGCTGCCTGTACAAATTCCTCCCTGATCTTTTAAGCACACAGTCAAGCCTACTAGCTTAAGCAAATAGTGAATCTAAATGACAAAACTTACATTTAATGCTTTAAAATTAGCCAATTTTTGTCTTTTTGTTTTCCCTTTTTTCTTTCTTCAAAATGCGTAAAAAAGGCCTGATCTAAAAAAAAAAATCAGGAAACACTGCTGTCTTGTCTACTTTGTTGTCCATGGAAGAGTCTAATGATGAGTGGTGGACTAAAGGATGACAACATGACAAATACAGAGAGAGACCTAGCAAACTAAGGGTACAAAGAATATTCTGGTAGGTTGCTTAGCACCCTTCCGGATGCTAACCACAAATACAAGTCAAATACAGGTCAAATGCATCACAGTCCACGTCAGAAGAGGCAAACTTCAGTGAAAAGTATTAAGAAGCTTCTTGTCCAAGTGTGGGCTTCCAATAAAATTTGAACAAAAAGCAGAAAACCCCCCACATTTTACGGTTCAAACAAGCAAGGTAGTTCTAAAACACCTTTAAAATTTCTTCATAGCTTCCAAGCATCCAGCAAAAATCTCTTTGTTGGAGAACACGAAAAAAAATCTCACCCAGAAAACATTCTCTTTGCAAGTTACCTTCAAAAAGTTTTGTCCCTGAACTGTAATTGATTTTATTAAAGTTACTGAAAGTTTTCTATCTAAACCAAGTGGTAAAAAAGTTCTAAATAAACTGGACTTCCTTCTCTCATTATTATGGAAACAGCGGTCAGATAAGCAAAGCAGTTTTTCCATGTCAAAAGTGGAGTGGTTTTTTTTAAAAAAAGGAAGCAGTGCCTTGTGGCAGTCAGCAGAGAGGAAAGCCATAAGAGGACACAAGAAGGGTCTGACTTACAGCCTCAGAAGTACAATTGGGAATATTTTGATACGAGAAACCACTCCAGTTCTCAACTTATATGGGATGTTTTGTTCACATGAGGTCAGCAGAACACCCTCAGGTTAAAGTATGTACCTCACAGATGTCCTTGAGATGCTTGATATAGACTCGTTCTGTGTTCATAATTTCCTGTATAACGTTGGTTCTCATCTGATCCTTGTTTTCAGCTATTTTCTGACGATGTTTGCTAATATCTGCATCTTGTTCTTCATCCTGGATACTACTACAATTTTCTGGCACTTCTTCCTGATTAACTCGCAGCTGCAGCCAGAACAAACAAAGCAAACTAGAGTAAAGCAGCAAACTTTCACAAAATGTGATAAAACTGTTACAAACGTCTTACGATTAAGAGAGGACTTGCTACAGAAGTGTTCCCATTCTTACCTTATAGAGAGGGTTCCACAACAGGATTTATCTCATTGTACCCACTGCATATTCAAATAAAGTGCTGAGATTTCTGTCTGGTTAAATACATGGCTTTCTACTCACAGTATCGGAGAGATACCATCTTGTGTTGCCTGTGTATTCTTCAGACTTAAACTTACTTCTGACCCTTGCTAGTAGTTTCTGTGTTATTTTGGCCAAGCCAGCATATGGGTAAAAATTACAAAAGTAGACAACTCAAACACTTTTAAGTAGTTTCCTTCTGCCCCAGTTCCCCATCTGTACGATGTGGATAAAAGCACCTCCTTTTTCGACTTTTGTCTGATTGCCCGTGTTGGCTGGAGATCTAGGAAAGGCAAAGGCAGGAATCATCTCTTGCACTTTGTGTAGTACTTCATACAGTGTGGCCCAAGCTTCACTACAGGCTCTCAAAAAGTACTTTAATTTCTAAAACATAGTTCAACTTTATACCATTCGAGAGTTATACTGTCATTAATCTGGCTGAGGTCTGTCTGGGGAGTTCGGACTGTGAACCAGATTCCTACATAATGGCATGATAATAAATTAAGCCCTATTTTACCAAGAAATCCCTGCAGCATAGCTTTCCCCACTCCCTCGTGAAAACTGCTGTGTCCTCCCCATAGACACTGATTGCTCCTGGTTCAGCTTTCTGCTGTCCTCATTTCTGCTTGAGAAATTCCTTTGGTTACAAAAAGACCACACAAAGGAAGAAGCCAGAGTAAAAGGTGTCAGAGGTGCTAAGGGATCTTGGGGTGTGATTCTGTATAGCTTTTTTCCTTGTGAAGTCATTAGGAGTTACACCACCGATGTTCAGATACAAAGATGATGAAGATCAGGCCCTTCACTTAAATGTAATGCCATGACCATTGCTGTTGCACTCGGCTAGGAATCTCGTGTGACAATGGTGCAAAAGCAAGAGAGTTACTTACCCTGACAAAGCTAGCTGGAAACCAGGCTTCCTTGTCCTCGTTTCTTCCCCACCACCAGTCTTTGTTGGAAGCTTCTAGAACTCTAATGACATCTCCAGCTTTGAAGCCCAGCTCTTGGTCATCCATAGTCACGTGGTCCCAAAGAGCTTCTGCATAGACAATGCTGCCATCGCTTATCAGCTGAGATGGGAAGAAAATGAGGTTGTGAAGGACAAAAGATAAACAATGAACTGCTTATAAATTACTAAAAGATCAAAATACCTCACTAGAGTGCCCATGATTACTCCTATTACAGGATAAAACTAAAATTCTGGATTTTCACAAATCTATGCATATATTTATTAGTGAGAACAATTAAAGTCCTACTCCAGAGCAGTTACATAGGCTAATGAGTTACACTCCCAGTGAAGTACTAGTCACTGTGCTCTTCCCTTGGCATCTGCTGGTGGGCCCTGCCAGAGACAGGACACCATGCTGCTGGATTCTTTGCTATGCCGGCTACTGCCATAGCACTTTTTATTAATATGAAACCTCAGACCTGTGGAAAACACCCCCCCCCCAATCGTTACAGCAATGCAAAGCCCAGGACGTTACCTCATTAATTGCTAGCTGTTCCCCTCCAGGCTGCAGGTACCTGGGAGTGGCTTGGCAGAGCTCCTCGTAACTGTAATCTTCCTCACTGCCATTGTCGTCCACTAAGGCTGAAGATTCAGTCCCACCATCTGCAGCAACTAAAACAAAGGTGCAACAGCTGTTTGCTTCATCACTTTTTTGATTCCCCCAAAAAAACAATGCAAGAGGAATTGCCGAGAAGTTGCCTTTGTTGTCATGAATATAACAATAACAGCAGAAGTGGAGGGCAGCAGAGCTCTCAGGAAAACCACTTTTCCGCCATTAAATACTTTTTTTACTCTTCTTCGGAATTTTGTTTTAGCAGCTGATGAAACTGAGAAATTCTCCTTTCTGTGTGTGAAAAATAGAACTACAGCCATTATTTATTTATTTTTTACCCAGAGGAAATCTCAAATGACCTGAATCAGAAGGGAGGTCTCTGCCATTTCCCACATGGCAGATGAGAGAGCTCCAATGGGCTCCCAGCAGTCAGCGGTGGCCGCTGTCAGTCCCAGGCTGGCTGCCATGGTCACATCCTCATGTCTCGACCCAGCACCTCCGTGCCCACCCACCCGTGAGAGGGGCGGGCAGCCCACGCCGCAGCCCCTGCCCTGAGCCGGCTGCCGCCACCTCTCCCACGTGCCTCTCCCACTGAGATACCTATGGGGAGGCCCAGGGGGACAGGGAGGCTGGACTGAGCACGGTGTAACTGCCTGAGAAAAAACTTGTTCTAATTGCCCCAAATCACAAAACATTCTTGGCTTGACAACTGTACATTTTCTGAGCAAAGAGGCAGCTTTGTGAAGAAATAGAGGCCAGAAGTAAGATGGGCTTCATCTTATTACACAGCCACATAAACCAAGAGAAACATCATGTAAGTGACTGTCACTATGCACATGTAAATCTGCAGTTATTGTATAAAACTGTAAAGCCCATTTAGGGTACTGGGTGGCAGATCCTTTTGGTGATCACCTCCGTACTGGCAGATGAAGAGGACTGAGGACTGATCTCAGGACCAAGTAATCCTGACTGACTCATTCCCACACTGCTCAGTGCTAGACCCTTTCAGAGTAGGTTTGCCTTTGAAAGCCAGCTGTACTGTTCAAACAGATCAAGGGATAAGCTAGTAATCAAGAAGCGTTCATGACCAGTGGCCCAGTGCTTGAGGGCACTCTCTGGTCCTTGTTAATTTATCCCTAAAGATTTATTCCTGTGGCAGGCCCAAGCTGTGAATAACTAGGGAGTCTGAAGATCATACAGTGCTCAAAAATCCAATAAAAAATAAAAAGTAAAAGTAAAAAATAAAAATAAGAAAATTCAGAATGGGCTGCTAGCACTGAACTCCTTTTCTAATGGTTACTGTATCCCAGATAAGTTGCCACGCAGCCTGCAGAGCATCTCTCTCACTCCTGAGTGCCTGGCAACGGACCTTTAAGCGGAGTTATTGAACCTGCCACTTCCACCCAGCAGCAAGGCCGAGCAGCAGGGCCCTGACCCTGCTGCTTCTCTGCCCTGCTTCAAGCCTGGGTACTGCCTGCCTGCCAAGCTCTGGGCTCCGGATGGGTGAGAGTCGCAAAGAGATGACTCCTGGCTTTACTCCACACACCTACACAACTAACAGGCACACCGTTGCCTATCCGTTATTTACCTTACAGGGACAAACACTTCAACCTTCTCCTTATGAGCACTCATACCATCAACAGCATCTTTTGTCATTTGCATATTAATTTGCAAAAGAGATCAAAGCTGATTATAGCACACAATCACTAAAAAACCTGGAAGATTTTTCTTTCCTTTAAAAGTGGCAAAATACAGTATAGTCTTGACGTAACAGAATGTGGGTATTCGACCGTTCTCTTCTACTCCCCAGCACTTTAAATATACAGTCACATTAATGGTATAATCTGCCTAACCAGGAAGGATGCAAAATCCCTATTTAAATAAAACAAGATTTTTTTTTCCCTACAGATTCATAAATCTGAGCACTGATAAACTTTTAAAATACATCTTGTGAAACTTACTGAAACTGCATTATTAAAAAAATCTGCAAATAAATAATTCATTAAATCAATTTTTAGCTTTTAAAGCAACACCAAAAAAAATTAATCCCAGTGATCCTTTAGCCATCTCCACTGTGCTATCAGTACTGACTGTTGGTTTGTTCCAGTAACAACAGCACATCAAAATAACCTAATTCATTTGGCTCCAGATGAAAAATGACTGCAATTTTGGGACCGATAACTGTTCATTATTCTGTACCAAATCAACAAGCTTACATTGTCTTCGTAGTTAGACTCAGTTGCTTGCATTCTGCATCTATTCCTCTATTGTTTACAGACAGAAAAATCAGAGGTAGGGGTGGGCTTTCCTGATTGCACCGATGGGATGCAAAAACTTAAAAGACAGCCTGGGACTGATTCCCATCTTCTAGCAGCTTTGTCAGCAGTGTAAGGCTGCAGGCTCCCGTGGATGACACGGTGTAATCCTGATCAGAATCAGGCCCCCTGACTGCCACAGTTTATCAGTTCAATCTAAAAACACTGCAAAAAATAGTGAGAGAGAGAGAGAGAGCATGTTCTACTCACACATACCCATCTGAAGGCTCTCCAGACTCCAAAATCGTGCCATTCCCCCCCTGGCTACCATGCTGCCGTCAGACTTGATGCCAGGGAAAAGGTTTGACCTCTAACAGGTGATGCTCAGTCCTAAAGGGCTGGCGGAGGATCACAAAAGGCTCTGAGGCTACCACCAGCACAGCGAAAGAGCCCGTTCGCTGCCTTCAGCTCCCAGCTGTGCCTCGGAGGCTGAGCCCGGCTGGGAGCTGCCAGCGGCGCGCACTCAGCCTGGCCGCCGCGAGCTCGCGGCTCGCTGACATCATGGGGTGCCCTTAGGGAGGAAGTTCCAGAAAAGAAACAAAAACCTGGCTGCCTGGCCCCGGCCGCGCTGTGCCTGCAGCCGCCTGTGCTGCCCAGACCGCTCCCAAAGTGCCTCAACATCTCAAACGCAGCAAGCCAAGGAGTACATTTGGTTTTCATTAAAGCAGCTTAATGCGATTTCAATCTATATTCAAATGACTGCAAAGGAAAAGACTATTTGGATGGGAGCTGGGAGTTCCTTGTATTACAACACTGTTCAGAGTATCAGTCTTTGTTATATTATATCAGTTAAAATTCCAGTAGAAGTAAACAATGAAGGTATTTTTTGCATGGCTATTAAAACTTCTCTTGCTTCACAGGCAAATGCCCTATCGTTATTTAGGGCACAAGCAGCCAAAGTGTTAAGGCTGCAGCTGACTGCTCCCAGGAAAAGAGGGGAGGACGGGACATTTTCTCACTCAAACTACAAACTTATTTCAGCTGCTCCAGAAAATAGGGAATGAAGCCGGAAAGCACCCAAACAGTCCAGCTTTCACTGGGACTGACCCAGCCAGAGCACAACCTCATTCATTCACCATGGGCTAGCATTTACCACCTTTACATCTGCATTCTTCTGCAGTGAAGCTGGATCGGCTCATGCACTGGAAGCAAAGGCAGGAGCTGCTCCCATGGGCAGAGTGCAAAGCCTGCCACAACCTGTGCTTGTACACAGCACTACATCTATGGTTTGGAAAGCTCCATAATCTTCACGGCTCATTCTTTACCTGCAAACTGAGTTGCTCAGCTGAGCCTGTCCTTTAACTGGGGACTGCCTCCACCAGAGACGTGTTCACAGAACGCTGGAGGCATTTCTGCACACAGCGACCTCTCAACACCCACTGAAATCACATGGTTTCCCCCAGCGCTGCCTCAGACAGAGAAGGAAAGGCCAAACATCGCCCTGCAATATTAATGCCATCTTCCTACAAAAATCCAGACTGTGCTGCGCTGCACAGGAGACTGACAGGAATTCTACTTCTGAATCCCCAACTTCCCTAATATTTCTGGCTGCAAGGACACTTGTTGGATAGCACAGTAAAAACAAGCTACTGCATATTATGTTTATACACAGCCCCACACATTTTTCTCAGCACAATTCATGAAAAAAAAAACGACCCAGCAAAGAGAAGTGACACTGAAGTGCTGATAAACCTGGGACCTGCAAGTGAAGGCTTCACGCTTTTAATCAGCCAGAGCACAAGCTCTCTGCGGTGTCAAACCCCTACCTGCAGGGGAAAAACAGCTGAACTGCCAAAGGAAAACGAGATCAAACCCCACGCAGCTCTTCTAGAAGATACATTAAAAACGATCTCTGAAAAACAGTCATTTGATTTCATTTTTGCAGAATGGAACAGACTCTGTGCTTTTGCCTGATGACTAACCAGTGCCACTGTGGGATGCTGCCGGGGGTGGGATCCATTCTCCCTCCTCTGCAGGGGCACATCTACCAACTGTGCAGCCACAAACGGAACCACCACCGAAGCACTCATTCGGGGTGAGCTGGTGGCGGGCGCATTTCCTCGCAGGATCAGCCAGGGACAGGAGGAGGCACAGGCTGTCCTTTGTAGTGGCACTCCACAGTGACCCTGACCAAATGCATGCCGAGCTGGCTTACCCACCGGGCAGAGCACTGTGAAAAGCCTGTGGGTAGCACGTACTAAAATACTACAACTAAAAGCTAGTTTACCCGCCTCAAGAAAATCCATTTCTAGATACCCCTCTGTATCATAGGACCCTCCACCCTGGGGCAGACCAAAGGTCCGTCCCCCCCGCGCTGCTCTGACAGCAGTCAGTAGCAGATGCCCAGGGAAGAACATAAAAATAGATGAGGCATGTAATGGCATTTTTCTGATGTACTTTCCTAAATTCCAGCTATCTGCAGATCAGAGTCAGATCCCTCCTGGGGCAGAAGTGATATCTTTGTGTTTAATGAACTGAATGTTTCAAAC
Organism: Theristicus caerulescens; assembly: GCA_020745775.1. NCBI lineage: Eukaryota > Metazoa > Chordata > Aves > Pelecaniformes > Threskiornithidae > Theristicus > Theristicus caerulescens. The sequence goes on along the minus strand of CM036559.1, from coordinate 111,573,468 downwards.
CACTTTCTGAATTTCTGTAAACTTTTGGGATGTGAAATACCATGTGTAGCAATTAGTTTCATAGTCTAATTTTATAGAGTGTGAAAACTATCTTTTATTTTGAACTTGCTATCTGATTATTTCATTTGGTGCCCTTTAGTTCTTATATTATTGAAAACAATAACTATTATCTGTTCATTTTTCCTATGCCAATCAGACTTTTATTCCCCTCGTCCTTTTTTCCAAGTTGCAGAGCCCTAGCCACATTAATCATTCCTCACACAGAGACACTGAGTAGGTTTTCTTGTCCTTTTGCCTCGTCCCCTGTAAAAAATGCTTTTCGAGGTGGAAAGGAACGGGGAGATGGCCCCCACATGCTACACCAGTGGCACAATTGGGCTTTCTGTTTTGTTCTCTAGTGCCTTCCTACAAATTCCTGCCCTTTTATTTACTGTTTTGACTGTTACTATGCACTGAACTGACACTTTAATTATCTGTTAGGATTGCAAGATCTCTTCGTGAATGGCAATATCCAGCTCAAAGTCCATTCTTCTGCAAGCATACCAGGCTCGAGCTCCTCCATGTGCACTACCTTGCCTTTATCAACACCAAATTCACCTGCCGCCACTGCAGTGCGTTGTGTCTCGGTATTGTGAAATCCTTCTGCAACTCTGTTCAAGCAGCTTGTGCTTTTACTACCATAAATAATTTAGCACACAAGCAAGAATTATAATTTCATTCTATACCTCCCTTCCCACATTATTTGTGAAGACACTGAACATCTGACTCCACTCGTGAGCTCTCTCCTTAAGAAAACCAACCACTTTCCTCCTCTCCGTTACTTAGTGCTTACTCACTTGTTAAAGCATGGGAGGATCTTCCCTCTTATCCCAGGCCTCTATTAAGACACATTTGTAAGAGATCTTGTCAGAGGCTTTTGGAGATCCAAGTAGCCTATACCTACTGAAACCCCTTGGTCACATCCTCAGTCATTTTTTTCAGAAAACCTAATGCATTGGTGGGGCACAGCTTTCCACTACATAGGGTACATGGATTCTTCTTCACCATAAGGGTTCATCAGTCTGTTGATGTTACTCTGTTATAGTTTCTAAGTCCTAAATACATTTTTTATATATTCTACGTACTATTACATCAGACTCACTGGTCTACTGCTCACTGGCTCCCTCCTGATACTTCTTTATAAATGGTTATCCCATTGCTGCCTTCTTCCTTGTACTGAGGCAATTTTTGAGGAACGAATTCCATGCTGAGGCAGTAGCTCAGCAATTTCATTCTTAAATCCCTTTAGAAGTCTTGGTTCTGGCAATATGTTACTATTCATTTAGTTACTCTAAAACTTTTATTGACATTTTGAGACAGACCTTTACCTAATTTCAACTCAGGTTTTATTTCTCAGTCACGTACAAGGCCTACAAACCGTCTGGTAGTCTACTGGGTTCTCATATTTTTTAAAAAGGACATAGTTTCTATATCTTTAGCAAATTGTTTCTACGTTCCTGTAGCTTTACATCAAAATTGCTAGAGGTTTTTTTTTTCTATTTGGATACAATTCAACAATCTGAAGGATGTCTTTTTTTTTTTTTCCCCTTCTGATAGATTCTTTTCCCCTGTTTTTAATGACAAAATCCTTTTCTGGTGTTTCCAAATTCTGTTTTGACAGGTGACATGAATTTGCTCTAAGCATCTAGTATGCTGTCCTTGAACACTCTCTGTGCTGCCTGCAAGTATTCAACACCTTTTTCTGCTCCCTTAAATTCCTTTGTTACATAAATGACTTCTCATTTTTATTTACTTGCCCTCTTTTAAATTAAAACACATACTGTATTGGTTTTTTTTACTCTTCTCACCCCTGCAAGGATATTGGCTGAGTGCATTACGGACAAAGAAGGCAACATTCATTATCTGTCTGTATTTGGTCAATGAACAGCACCCTAAATTATCTGCTTCTTCCTGTCAAGGTCACTTAGCTTAGCTTCGAAGTCTATAGAGTCCGATGAGACACATCCCACCCTTACAGAGCAGCTCTTACGTGTGATCTGGCACACACCTCAGGAACAGTTCAAGAATTGTCTCCCTTACTGTAGGTCCCCTGATTAGCTGCACCGAGGAGTTATTTATGGTAAACCTGAAAACGTAACACTGTGCCCTATTACAACACTTAACCCACACAACAGCAATTTACATCTCCTTTCATGACTGTGCTTGCTGCCCTTGAAACTTCTCTGGTTTCCTTGGTTTGTCACGTTTACTATCACCACCCTGGTGATCTCAGGTGGTTCATAATTAAATCCTGTCACCATACTTTCTTCCGTTTAGGCATGGCATTCCAGTCCACGGATCCTGTGACACTTGATGATACAGTCAACTTGTTTATCTGATTTGGCTCTTACTTTTTCTTTAATACATTAGAGACCCTCTTTCACTGATACAATCTTTTCTGTTACTCCTATACAGCTTGCACAATGGTGATATGATGCTTATGCTCCACTGGTTATCTTCCTTCAACCAAGTTTCTGACATATGCCATCTAGCTTCTTTAAAAATATGTTTATTTCTCCATCTTACTTTTTAAACTTTCACTATTACTGGCAGGGTTGCCTGTTTTTCTAAATCCTCTTTAAACAACATTTGTCCAACTGTTCCTGACTATTTCTTCCTTGAATTTTGTCAGCTTCTGCCCCATCCTTCATTTGAGGATGCAGTGATCATTGGCAGTCTGTAAATGATGTGCTGTCCTATATTGTGTATTATTTCACCTTGCCAGTTTTCCCCTAATTCTTTGTTTCGAAACTACTCCATAATCTCTGGATTTGCATGTCAGCAGCCTGCTTTTGTTTTGGTTTAGAAAACAAAGGATCTGTTTATTTCAAACGTTCCTCAGTTCATAAATATTCTAAATCTCCCTCTTTTTAATACAACTTTCTGCATGAAGGTGCCTGGAGGTAAGAAGGCCTCTCTGTCTGACACTGAGTGTGGTACTGGCAGCACTTCGGACAATTTTACCATTGGGCTCCTGGTCTTTTAGCTTCTACCTGACAGCTTCAATTTTGCTTCCAGTGTTTGCCTCCTGTCCATCACACTCTCCCTGGCACCCACCTGCCCCACAGCTATCACCTCCCCTCTGGAGTCCCTACGACTGCCTAGGTGCTTCACCTGATGCACCAGCTGCTCCCAACACACTGCTAGGTCCTGTTTGCACTACCAAGCCCAGCTCTCTATGCGACTAACAATCCCGTTACCCACCAGCATAGTTTTTATCTTTTCCCATCAGTTAAGAGTTCCATCCTTCGAAGTATCACATAGCCATCATCCTCCAGTTCAGGGGCTTTTCTGTTCCCAGCAACACTGGGACTGCTTAGCCTGCGGTAGTGGATTTCACGATGCCCCTTCAGGTCCTGTCCATGAGTCTTCCTGCCTCCCTGAGGTTTTCAGGCACTTTGGCCGCAGAATACAGCAATCGCCATGGAGCTGCCTGCAGCATCAGAGGTATTCCACCCACCTCCTCGTAATCACAAATACGGCACTCCGTGTAGTAACCCAGGAATTTGTGTTTCCTGCATATTGTCCTACTTACATCCTCACCTTTTTGGGGTGGGGGAGCAAGGACAGGGGAGCAAGGAGATGGTAGCAAGCAGGGAACTGTTTTCTCTTGAGAAGCAATTAATAACTTCTGTTTGTTCACTTCCATGGCCAATAGCCTATTTGGGGTGGGGTTTGTTTATTTGATCAGTGATAGGGATGAAGAACCTGGAAATCTCCACTCCCCAACAGCCAGTTTGTTTGCACCTCAGCTCCCGAGCTGTGCCTCACACAGGCTGAAACCTACTCAGTTACCCAGCCATGATGAACTGGGAAAAGCTTGGCGGTAGTTTAACATTGTGGGCAAACATCCAGGACAGGATACTACTTGAATTAGAGACATTTAAATTTATTAATCTAAATGCCGGAATCCACATTTGAATGAACCATCTAAATCAGCAGGTATTGGTCACAATTAAAACAGCTGAGAGAGCAATCCACCTCATCCAAAGGCAGTTGCTACTCTAACCTTTATTGACTGCAATGGCTAGGGCCTCAGATCAGTTGTTTAAAGGTAGATACTTAGCGCCATTTTAAGTATTTTGGATATCCCACTGGCCTCCAGCTGCCACTGAAGAAAGGAATAGGTCTCCCATAGGTCCTCTGTCATATCTGCCAGGTGCAGGCAAGTACTCAGGTATCCCGCACATATCTGGACCCTGGGGTGGGTAACTGAATCGAGCCCTAGACCTCCACTGCCTGTAACTGGTATTCAAATGTTTAACTCTTATGTAGGTACCTACTTTTAGACTAAATTTAGGTGACTTAAACCCACCTACTCAGAGCTGAGCCTATCTAAAGGAGTTCACCAATTAATTTAGCCAAATTCAAGTCCACAATATGCAAAAAAGATGTGTTTTTAAGGTACTTATAAAAATTGCTCTACTGTGATAAATAGGTAACCTCTTTAATATAATTTAAAACTTGTAACCCTTTAAGCACAAGAGTAGCAATATAAGTCTCAAGGGAAGTTTCCCTTACGTGTTGGCCGGTTGTTATTCTGTCTCCTACAGTATGATGATTTACTGTCTTGTAACAGCTGTTTTTCTAAAAATTTACATCTCCAATTCTATCTCCCATTGTTATAAAAAGTAGACATGCAATGTGTTAGGCTTTAGCAAGCAACTAAAATAAGATACCACTGGTTTTCAGTGCTTGGGTTTAGAATTTCTTTCTATATAAAGGGCTTTTGTGCTATCGAATTTCACTGTATATGAGCAAACAAAAAACTCTCACATGTTCAAAGACAAGGAAATGCCTTGTGAATTTAAGAGAAAAAGGAAAGAGATCAGAATGTGTGACACTAGTCACTTCATTATTTTCTGCTGGAGCTACTTGACAGATCTTTGCAACGGCTCTCAAACTGCGAAGCCCATGATATTCCCCAGTTGCTTTCAGGGCTGTGATTCCAGAACCTTTTCCTGCTCAACTGCTATGTTTATTGTAATGAGTCATAAAAGTCACATCTAGCATAATCAATATTGGTTTGGCTTCATTGTCTTGAAAAGTGGCAGAAATCTTGCTTTGTGTATTTGTCATCCTGTTCCTTATGTTTAGGAGACCAGTTATTCGAGAGCTAAATACCTGGAAAGATACTACTCTCAGGCAGTTGTCTAGGTAACTAATATGATTTCATGTGGTTTCCAAACATGAAATGGAAAGGATGACTAAAAATAAAAAAGGAATCCCTACTCTGTGATGTGTAAAGAGTCTCTTTTTTCGAAACTAGCTCATGGCAAACCTGTTATTCTGTGAGTGGTCCTTCTGGAATCAGGGACTGAGACACCACGTAATCTCAGCAAGGGTTGCAGCATTAGATGTCGAATTCACCTCGATGTCTAATCTGAATCACTAAGTATACTGAGATACATACAACAAGGACACACTCCAGATATGGGTTTTAAAGTAGTTCCCAATATTTTACTACAATATAAATTAAAAGGAGAATACTAATATAGTATATATAATGTATCTCATTGCTATAGTTAGAAATTCTCAACTCTGTTCCTTGGAGAGCACCTTCTGAAGAAAACTGTCATGCTCTATTGAAGACTGGAAAATGCAGTTTTTAAATGTTCTTATATAAATTAATTTGTAGTTGAAGGATTTTTTTAGCAGAATGTGGATATCACTGCAGCTAAAACTTAGCTTAGAACCATAAAAGCCAAGTACTGACTAGTAAATACATGTATCATTTTAATAAAGAAACATTGAAAATGGTATTTGTTAACTTTCCTACTTCAGTCATGGAAAGCCCTGATCCAGACACCTTTACTTATTCTCTCCACAGAGAGGCAGAGTGAAGGCTCCCAGTAGTGTTTTGTTCACTATTAACCATGAAGAATATAAAGTGAAAATTTTGCTTTTATGTCCGACTGTTGCCAGTGAAACATGAATAACTGTTTAGATTATGCTCACGGTGGTCTGAAAGAACACAAATGGTACAAACCCAGGTTCTTCTGGTCCCACCTGCCAAGAAATGTTCCACTAATACTAGATAACACTTTCTATTAACTTAAGATAGCATTGCATGCTCATAGTAAACAATTACAGAAAAAATACACAGGGCACATCAGAGTCTGATAACAGGTACTGCTTCTGAAAAGGCAATCTTTTCCAAGAATCTGTCCATCATGTCCCAGAACCCTGGCTGGGCTACACTCACCACTGAGTAAGCAACTGCAACTGCATACAGTTCTCTGAAACAAGCTGCTTAATAATTTAAGTCTTGCCTATCTAGGTAGTTAAGGTGAATGCATGGCAAACAGAAAATTAAAAATACATGTGTGGTGTGGCTATGGTTTGGGTATGAACTCAAGCATATTAGACCTTACTTTCTTCATATTCTATTATTATCTTCAGGCAAGTATGTGAATAGAGAGTGGAAAATACAGGAGTGTAACTGGTACAAAAGAATAAACCATAGCAATGTCAAACAGTAGATGCGAAAAACAAGTTTTACATGTACACAGCAGGAAAAAACTACTCATGAGAATGTCATAAAACAAAGCAGCTTCGCTGGGTACTACTTTGTCACCAAGTTGGTTCGCACCCTTTTGTGTTTCACACTATAATCTACTTCCTGACCAAGCTGGGGTATGAAGTTGAGATCTAGAAAGTTAAAAAGACTTGCTTATCTTACCGTTAGATGTTCTCATCTGCCGCCTTCGTCCGACCCGGTCCAGGCCGATGGGGGTACTTTGTGAAAAGGTGAGGGGCCGGAACCTGGCTGAAACAGCTTTGTAAGGGGGTACCTGGTGCGCTGGAACAGGTGGCCGTGTTACAGGCTACAGAGAAAACAGGAAAATCCAGGATTAGTAAAGCTACCAGCAAGTTCAACTGAGCAAAACTCGGCTATGAAGTAAGGTTTCTTCAGATAGTCCAGCTAATTACAGGGGCAGTAAAATCACCTACTTTGAAGTGACATTGCTTAAATACTGCATACCATATCCACCAGCACTGCAGAAAATATTTTATTACGTTACAGTTCTGTTACATTAAAAACTCCTTAGCCTTCTGTTATGATCAGACGTGCTCTATAATTTTCATCTTGTAACACTCTGTGCCCAAACGCTCTGGGATCTCACTGCTTTGAGAACAGCCTGTGCAATGCTGGCTGGCGTTGTAAGCACACATCTGAAGGGAAACACAAAGCGAAAGAATGACCAGAAATGCTACGGTTGAAAGTTGTGTCCATTTCCTGGGACACTTGCTTTCTTCAAATAAATGTATTGCTTGTAAGTAAAATAAACATAGTTTACAAGACAAAAACAATTGTCTAAATGATCCTCTGCTCTGAAGATCCCAGGAGTCTCATTAAAAAGAAGTAATATTAAGTTTACTCATAACTTTATCTGGAAGCCATTTTCTTTAGTTAAATCTTTCATTTGCTTAATTATGATTAGAGAACCTACCCCTGTTTTATTTGCAAATTGAGTCTAATTTTATGTCATCCCTGAACAACTCCACATTAGCTAGGCTGAATGACCTTGCATAAACATTCAACATTAAACAGCCAGACCTCAGCATATGAACTTCAGAGAAACTCGTCTTTACATCTTCTCTTATCTTTCAGTTGTTAGTGGTCATAGGCCCTTCTGTCAAGTAATCTGAAAGATCAGGGTTGGTTTTTTTATGATCTCTTGACACTCTATTATGAAACCAACAATTCAGTATTGTTTGAAAATCTTTTCTCACACCTAAGCTGTCAGACCAAAACAGAACACAACAAAGAAGGAATTAGCATTACACTTTTCAAATATTCCTGTGCGTTTTCAAATCTTTTAAGAAAAAAATCAGCAAGGTGAAGATCAGTCTTTGAAAGCCCCACATAAAATACTTACAGCACATGTATTCCTGCTTCATTAGTCCTTTTCTACATTACAGCTACAAATTTACTTTCTAATATGGCTGCCAAAAACCACTGTGTATTGAATATGATTTAACTACAACCTCATCTTGAAACCTCATTTATTCAGTGCTTTGCAATACACCAGGATCCTGTCACTGAGTAACACCACCAAGAGTAAGTCTGATATATTGCATCAAATAGCTAATAGAAGTGATGGCAATTACTATATGCAAATAATTGGCTGATTAAGCAACAAAGCTATTTATTTCTGGGCAACTAAAATCTTCTTGTAAAGCTTCGGTCCAGATCCCTTCCCTGGACAAAGATGTGCTGTTACTCAGTGGCAGGCCTGGGAAGGCCATCATTTGGGTTAAAAATGTGTCCCCGTTGGGAATGCTTCATAGTTTTTGTCTTGACCACAGTGATCCAGCAATGTGCTCGTTTAACCCCAGCCAGCCCTCGCAGCAGCATCGGAGCACAGAAAGAGTCAACTCAAATAGCTGCCTTGATGCGTGTTCCTTCATTAATAAACTGATGCGAGCAAGGTTTGAAGAGAGATCTATTTGTTTTCAACAGTAAATGAAGGGCCTGGAGAGTGTTAAATCACTTCCATGGTACAGCAAGGATTATTTGGGCTGCGAATACCTACTATCCCTTGAAGTCCATTATTCTTGACTAAGATGGCCTAGAATTTATAACAATAATTTTCCGGTTTTTTTTCCCTCCAAGCTAAGTAGTGATAAAATTCATTTTAAAATATCCCAGTTATGTAGGGTTTGAAACTACGGCCTTTGCCTGAGTAAAAGGTTCATTGGCTTCAGCTGGAGTTTTGCTTCAAGATGCATTTTTTTGCATGGGAATGATAAAGAAAAAATGTGCAATATACAATAACAATGCTCATGTTAAAAATTGCTTTTCACAGGAGACTTAAAATCCTGCCATTGTTTCAGCATTTGATTTCAGTCAGGGGTGTACCGTACCCATGAATGATACTGCATTGAACTTCCCAGCAGGAGATGAAGTAGCATGAGAAAGATTAAGAAGATTCAGATTCCATTAATAACCACTGGAATCACATTTTTTGAGGATGTAAATACTATTCCTTTGTTCTGCTGCTTTATCAGCTTGACAATTGCTTTAGGTAGGAATCCTCCAGCTTCTCTGGAAAGCGGAAAACGCCTGAGCAGTGCAGTATTACAAAAGCCCGTGAGCCTTAAGCTCTGTAACCAACGACAAGATGGGGCCACCACTGCCATCAGAACGCTAAGTTCCTCTACACATCATACCTGCTCAGAACTACCTCCAGGAAAAAAGGAGCTATTTTTATCTTTCAGAAGTTTTTATTAGTCTCTTACCTAAGCCAACAGAGATGGTAAATAAGTCTATAGGTACTGCTCAAGTTCTAACTCAACCACTTGCTATTTTCTTACAGGCTTCCTATGTTCCATCAGGTCAATTTAGTAGTATATAAACGAGTATATATTGGGTTTTTTTTTTCATATTCACAGTTTTCTTAGATTAATGCCACAGGTTTTTAACAGGCCTGCTTTTGGAGAATTTGAAATGATCAATAAATAATGTGTTACTATCATAGTTTGTACTCTTCTGTTCCTCAGGACCTACACCCTGTAAGGTGAGCAAACACACAGCTGTATTACACAAAAATCATCTCTTATACACCAATATGAGACTTAACAACCATTCCAAGAAAGAAATAAGGTTAATTTACAGTACAAAAAATATTATCCAAAAGTCAGTATCAGTTTTATTCCATGCTGTTTTGTTTTTTAACAACAAGACACAGTAATTAGTGACCAGGAAAGCAGAATTGTAAGTACACGATGTCAGCTTGACAAAAAGGAAGGAAGAGAAGGAAGCATCCATTCTATTTTCTAGGCTGAAGACAGAGACAAGGAAGTGAAAGGGTCTTTTGCAGTTTGCAGAGAGCACATCTCTTATCTTACTTGTGTCAGCAGACCTTCTATCTCTTCTGCTGGACCGCTTCCATAGAAATTGACCCCACCTATTACGGAGATGGGTCTTCTTTTTCGCCCTCTGTGGTAGCCTACTGTATTGCTTTGGATCACAGACCCGACAGAAGCCAGTCCTGGCTGATTTTCTCCATCCGTGCAGTCTGTCTTCTGAGACTCCACCGCAACTGCATCTTCTGGTATAGAGAAACTTCTGATCGACATTTGGCCATAGTCTGAGAGAGGTCTGGGACGAGATCTTTTTCCAGAGCCCCATCTCCTGGGCGTGACCTTTTGTGTGTCCGTCTTTTCTTCATCGTGGGATGGGGACCTCTTCCAGTGGTCATCAGAAACAACCTTTTTAAATGTGAACAAGTCAAATAAGCCACAGAATTTTCTGACACTTAATCATTTGTGAGTTTTTCATATGGCAAATCAACTTAACATTGCTAAAAAGAAAGTGTTACCATAACAAATACAATAAATGCAACTGACAATTCAGGAAGAGAGTAACTTTGCAAAGGAAAGACATCATGATGCTTGTGTTGAGTAAGGTTAACACCCAACCGTCAGCACCTCTTAGGCAAACACGACTAATAACACCAAAAACGCACCTATTACCTCAGCAGTACAGACAGGCCCCATCATAAACACTAAATTCACTGAATGATGTCTTGCAAAGACAGCTCTGGCACTCACAGGACTTGTTCCTGTGCACAAGTAGGATGTTACATTTAACACCGGTGAAAATAATTCAGCCAGCCCACTGTGTTTCTGGACTTTCTACCAAGTCCTATCGTGACAGGACAGGGGGCAATGGTTTCAAACTGTAAGAGGGTAGATTTAGATCAGATATAAGGAAGAAATTCGTTACAATGAAGGTGGTGAGCCACTGTAACAGGATGCCCAGAGAAGCCATGGATGCCCCATCATTGGAAACGTTCGAGGTCAGGCTGCACGGGGCTTTGAGAGACCTGATGTAGTGAAAGATGTCCCTGCCCATGGCGGCGGGGGGGTGGACTAGATGATCTTCAAAGGTCCCTTCCAACCCAAACCATTCTATGATTCTATGATACTCCTCTGCTTTACCTCTATTCAGTGATGAAAATAAACAGTAAAGCTGCAGTTTGACTGCTTGCCGATCCCACGTAACTGTAAGCTGATACCAAAACGGGTAGTCGCACCCCCTCCTACCACTCACTCCCACGCTCTTGCTTGGGTCAGATCTAGAGATTGTGCAGCCATGTGCAAACTGGGTGAGTGAGCTCATCCAGTTTGGAAGGGAGAAGCTAATTTTCTATACGCTCAGGGAGGTTATAGTCATACTGAGTAGGACCAGAGATACCTTATAGCACAAATACAGGAAAAGCTGGTGTTTTCAGAGAGGAAGCTTGGAAAAAGAGCATGTTGTTCCTATTTAACAGCACATCTGGCTCACGGAGGTTAATGCCTACAGGTATCATAATTACACTGGTACTGCAAGTTTTGAAATAAAACAACCTCAACTGAAAAACTTGTTAGAGGGAACATTTTTAAGGATTTCAATGCATTTGGAGTAATACTGCTGTAAACTTTTCTAGCAAAATCCCTGCAGTTTTTATTTTGAGAAAAAATACTGCACAGAAAAATTTATATTCACTTTTCCCTCAAATTTCCAAATTCTCATCTTTTCCTTGGCTTTTCCTGGCTCCTCTGTAAAGATCAGAAAAGAAACAGAGAGAGGAAGGTGGGTGTTTCTGGGCTGGGTGGCAGTTTGCATGAACGCCTGATGAAGTGAATGGCAAACTCCAAAGCTGTGAGCAAGTGAGCCCTGCCCCAAGTTCTCATACAAATTATGAACTAATTCTGACTTTTTGTTTTTTTAAATCAGCCTACTTCTTTATTAGGATATCTTTAGACTACCCAAGTGCATTTCTGATGATGTTCAAAGTTCATAAGTATTCCAAAAAAGAGAGGCATCATTTTGTCTGTCTCTGGCTACATTTTGTTCATCTGTTTCAGACCAGATGAAGGCATTTCAGGTATTGCATATTCAAAGCAAACATGCAGCCTAGAATCAGCCTTTTACGATGATGCCTGTGAAAGAGGACTTATCTTGTCACCTTCTTCTCCAGCTACCGTTTTCAACCAGGCCAGTACAACTCCAATGAGTCTTTTTTAGAAGGCCACCTGATACAGTGGGCAGATTTTGCTTTTTATTTGAAAGACAGCTTAAGACAAATTTCACTGTATGAAACCACTTCAGCTAGTAGGCAGAGTTATTAAACAGTCAGCATTTTAACATGATTACTGCAATTAAGGTATGAAAAATGATCAGTCATACATTGCTCTACATTCAATTATTTCACTTACAGCATGAAATTTATTCTAAATAGAACACTTGCATAAATTCTGATTTCTATGGCGTCGCACCTGTCATTCAGGCACGCTTCAGCTTCTCTGTAGATTTTAGCTCAGGACCAGTTTTAATAGCATAAGCGATTCAATAGAGAGCGACTCCCTGGCGGGAGCACCGACACAGCTTCAGCAAAGCTGTCCCTTAAACCAGCCCCTCCGAGGTCAGAGCAGAAAAACTGCAGGTTAATAAGGTTCTTACCTCAGAATCAGACACAGGTAAAGGGTCTCCACATATGCAGTGACTGAGAAGGGAGCTCATGAGAGTCATTTTATGTTTTTGTTTTGCAGTCTTGTCCGTAAGAGCTACAAATGTGAGCACACTCTGCATAACCAGTCAGGCAAAGTTCATCCCATGATCCTGTACTTTTAGACTGAGGGAAGGGCATGTCATATGTCATCTCCTAATCTGCTTTTTACACTCTTATCTTGAGCAATAACATTTGCAAAGAGAGGACTGCTCTCTTTCTGCAGCACTCCACCTACAGTAGTGATCCAAATGACAGCAAGATTAATCTCTGCTGTGCAATAAACAATACTGAAGGACATGTATTTTTAAGCTTAGATCTATAAACTGCATTGAAGAATACTACTAAAACAGAAAACATAATCCTCTCATAGCAAAAATCAGAGGAAACCACACTGATAACCTCACATTCCTCTAAGTGACCTACTCAAGCAGGACCTGATCAAGTGACCACTTACTAGTAGGAATAAAATATCCAGCACACAACTCATAGGCTCCAGTATTGCAGTCACTTAAGCATAAGTGTGATTCTTGGCATCAATGAAAAATTCTGAGGAAACAATTTTCTTCCACTTGTCATTGGCTTTATACTGGTGCACCACCACTGACCTCAAATGACCTTCTCTTGATTAATCCTTTATAAGTGAAATCAGGTTTATGTTCTCCAATTATTATCAGTAACATCTACAGACATGAGTAGAGATATACACAGCACTTCATATAAGATGAAAATCAAAATGTCATGCATTGACTCATGCATTATAAGTGTTGGTCAAAAAATTCAAGGAATTTCAAGATTTCTGAGAAGTAAAGGTCTAAGCTGAATCCACATTGGATTTTCTGAAATTCCCACCTGCTAGTCTAGCAACAGCACAGGATCCCCAATGCTAGCAATCAAGATTATTCATCTTGTCTCGTAGGCCGCATCCTAGGTTAGGTTTCTTCTGAGACTGCAAACACAAACAGCTCTACTTATTTATACTGAGGCAAATTAATTAATTTTATCTGGGCAGCTAAATTCCTAGAACAGCGTATTAGTTAAATTGTTGTATTTCAATCATTTTCCTTTTTCCTGACAGCAATATATCTACAAATGCAACCATTTAAAAGAAACATTTACTTCAATCCAGGCTGCACTTTTATTTGCCATTGTTCCCATGTAATATGTCACTCATAGGGTGGGATTCAGCTCCAGATTCACACATCTAAATGTTGATGTCTGCAATGGAGGTGTCTGTATGTTAGCTAGATGTTAAAGCTGTCATTGTAGCCTGCAGAAATCTGGGTGAGATTTTGTTGCCTAAACATAGGCATCTGGGGCCATTTCAAATGTCCTAAGGCATCTAAAATATCTCCACATAGCATGCATCATGCAAGTATGACACAGGACCTACAGGAGGCATGGACCATCCAGAAGCAGCCCCTGGAGATGAGCAGGAACCAGTCAGGGCACCTCCAGCAATGCTGCGTGCCTATGTTCAGGCAATCCAGTTGAGTCCCCAAACAACAGTGTCAGCCAAGCCTACAGAGCACTACGGGCGGGAATCAGGTGCCAAACCTGATTGCAAGTAGATGTAGATGGCACAGCCAACGCTGTGGGGAACCCTACTTGGTCCTCATCTCCTGCCCCAGCAAGGTGCAGCTTCCCTGCAAGGTGCCTTCCAGCTGTGTGCAGCTGTCTTGGACACCTGCCCCTCAGTGCACTTGACAGCTATTTCTAGGTAACTTGGCTCAGCTCTAGGTGCCACTTTCAGGTGTGCTCTTTATGGTGTGCTCCCCAGGGCCCGCTGACCACACCAACCAGGCTACGGTAGGAGCTTTCCCAGGCTGCTCCCAGGTAGACGACTACACCGCGGAGTCTGAGCCCAGCCAGACCAAATCTGTCCTTTGCCTGGGCAAAGACTGATTTCCCAATCCAGGCACAGCAGCTTCAAGGACTTGATCATGATCTCACTCAACTCAACCTGGCACTGATACAACCCTGTGGCATTTACTGGCACATGACTGCTGTTGGCATTCCCTGTTACTCATTAATACCAATGTAAGCAACATCAGCATCACCACCGAAATTTTAGCTTAGCCTTTATAGCCAGATCAGAGCCAGGTTCTACAACTATTACTCAGACTACAGTGTATATTTGATAAATTCAGCACTCATAATTGTCTTCAGAGGGAGCACTGCCCAAGGAGCATGAGATCTGATCTGTACAGTACTGATAAAGTGTTACTTACATGGATGCAACTTTTATCAGTGAAATGGCAAAAAATTGCCAGTACCTGAAATTGCATGGCAGGACTTTCACTGGCACAGTTCTAACAACCATGAATAACCCTTCATCCTATACCTGACCACACTCTCCACTGCAGAAAAAGCCCAAACTGTAAGTAAGTCTGATCCAACACAGCCCACTGCTTGTCAGCTTGCTGCTGTTGGTACACTTGTGAGTGCTGACATACAGCTGCCATCATGATGGCAAAGGAAAAACAATCCTTTGGTGATTTTTTGTTAATGTTTATTCCAATAAACTCCCTAATGAAAATAAAATCACCACTCTATAAACGCGTTGATGCCTGTGTACATTGCTGAGGCTCCCTGCCCACTAATCGGCATTTCTACCCCTACCATTACCTATTTGGATTTTTTAAATTTTATTTTTATGTTCTAAATGTACTGATACAATTCATGCTTCATAATGTATACATATAGACAAGCATGGCAGTATAAGGGGACACTTAAATCTCCCAAAAGTTTTTTCTCTACCTG
Source organism: Theristicus caerulescens (assembly GCA_020745775.1). Classification (NCBI taxonomy): domain Eukaryota; kingdom Metazoa; phylum Chordata; class Aves; order Pelecaniformes; family Threskiornithidae; genus Theristicus; species Theristicus caerulescens. Next base: position 111,558,163 of record CM036559.1, on the reverse strand, counting down.
CCAATCTGCTGGAAGTCAGAGGTAGGTGCCTCCTGGACTAGGACCTCCAGCCTTGCTGGTCTCCAGGGCAAAGCGCATCCTCCTCCCTTCCCCCTGCCGAAGCAGCAGCTGTGCCACAGGGCCACACAGACAGGCTGCTGCTGCCACCCATGAAGCCCCAGGGGAGCTGATGCTCTAGGGTATTTCATAGCTGTTTTTCACTAACGCAACTGGCCCCCTTCTGCCTTTTTTTTTCTGTTTAGCTCCACGATAAGTTGCATTGCTTCTTGTTTTGGTATCTCTGTATTTTTGAGCTGCCTGGCTGAAATGCAACCTTGCTAACTCCAGCTGCTTTTTTCTAATCCAGAGAAAGGAGATGATAATCAAAATCTAATCATGTCTTTGCAAGAAGTGCATACTCATTTCCAAATGAAATTTAGAAAAAGGTCTGATAAATGAAACAGATAATAATTCTGGCTGAGAATAAATTACAAAGAAAACCTGAGTAGGCTGAGAAGTATTGGAACACGATTACTACATATTTTCAGTGAAAACTGATAATGGACAATCAGTCGTGTTCTTTCTAAATGACAAGGCTTAAAAGCAGAAACTGGAATATTTATAGGGGAAAATCACAGCATTTGTGCTATTTCAGGTAGATATCTCTGTGTTTGGATCACATTAGTACACATTTCTGTGTGCATTTAGGAGTCTATATAAAAATGTAGAAACTTCTTATGCTAGCAATGACAGCTATATGCCAGTATTATAATTGGTTATTATTAATTAGCTGTTATTTCTGTATAACACGTTAACTGTCAAATGCTTGCAACCCAGTGGTAATATTAGAATTGCTCTGTCAATTCATGTAAGCTAGCAAAACTATGAAGGACCAAGTGATCATGACCTAGTGATCACAAATTATTTTATCACCTTCACTTAACAGACTAAAAGTCCGGACAACGTGTCTCCACCCTGGTACATGATAAAAAGCAACCTTTGCACTTTTTCTTGTTGCTAAATAGCAGTGGGGGAACGTTAGTTGAAGCTCATTTATCATCACTACTAACTGAGGTCAAAAGCTTGGTTTAGGTTTCATGGACATGATCAATATTTTTATTTGCCAACTGTTGTGACAGACACAGAAATTATGAGATTCCAGATACAATACAGCCTCCCAGAGAAAATATATTTATTGTTTTCTTTCCAGATTTTATAAAAAGACACTGAAGAGTTATGAGAGCCCAGTGATTCCCTGTTGATCCAACAGGCTGACAATTTCCAACAGCGATACCATCACAGCAATAGTTACCATGGAAATGATTGCTTTTACTGTAGAAGGAAGCACCCATTCAGTCCATGTTTGCATCTTCTATCACAAAAATCTTCTATTATTAAACCAGTCCAATTCACTTACAGGAAGAAAATTTTAATCTATTCCTTTCTAATTAAATGCAAATTGCACTATATCCTTTTTCTGTACATGCCTGTGCCTCCTCTGCCACTAGCATCTTTTCTTTGTGATTAGCCTTTGAGAAGACCCAAAATCAATGCATTGATTATCTATCCCTAGGATACACAGTGCTATTCGACCTGTGATTGGCAAGACAGGAGAACACGATCTGTGAAACAACTGCAGAAAAACTGTTTAAGAATATATGCATTTACACCTATACTGATACCTGAGAATGTGGATTGAGGCTCCTGGGTGTTCCCCTTTTCCGTTACAAAGCTCTTGAATGCTCCCTTTACATAACAAAAGAGAATCTTTGTGGATAATTAAGTTTTAGGCTCCTGAACACTCCCCTCTAGACAGCTAGGCGACCCAAGAACTGAGTCTGCGCAGAAGCAAAGGTCAATCAGCGAACACGGTGAGGAAGACTACAAGCCTTCATTTGAAGACCCCCAAAGACCACCTGAGGACCACCACAGAGGATGACTGCGCATGCGGATCGGACATTTACATATGTTAGTAAGTTCCAGGGAAACTCATGTTTATGTAGAAATCCTATGAATATGTATATTTTCATAGTATATAGTAACTGAAAGTCCGTCAAGCCTTCAGAGCACTTATGGTGGAACTATCCCCAGTGCTGCCCGGCGCCGCAATAAAGAATGCCTGCTTTCTAAAACTCCAAAATAAGTTTTAGAGAGTGAATTATTTTGCCGCTTTCCAGTAACAATACAAACAAGCAAAGCAGAAGAAATCAAAGTAATACAACCATATTAAAAATTTACCGTAAGTTTTAGCTGCTTAGAAGTTATAAACATTATAGCAAGATAATCTGCCTTTTCTTCCCCCCCCAATCCAGTGGACCCACAGTTTAAAAATTTGAAGAACACTGCTTCAAAGGGGGACCCCCTAAATGAATACCACTGCACTAAACTAGTATGAGCTCCTAGAATGGATGCAGGAAAAACTATGTTAGAAAGTAAAATTACATTACTGTGCCTCGTAATATGATAAAATCAATCCCTATTAACAAATCAAACTACTGTGGTAAAACATTCATTTTGAAAGTTTTAGAAATAGGAAAAAAATTACATAATTCTATTCTTAGGATTTGTTGACACCAAAGCAATTGTGGTGTTTTAACTAACAAATGCACCTATAAAACTGCATTAAATCATAGAATCATAGAATCGTCTAGGTTGGACAAGACCTTCAAGATCATCGAGTCCAACCGTTAACCTAGCACTGCCAAGTCCACCACTAAACCATGTCCCTAAGCACTACATCTGCCCGTCTTTTAAATACCTCCAGGGATGGGGACTCAACCACTTCGCTGGGCAGCCTGGTCCAGTCCCTTCTCTGGACACACTCCAGCACCTCAATGTCCTTCTTGTAGTGAGGGGCCCAAAACTGAACGCAGGATTCAAGGTGCAGCCTCACTGGTGCCAAGTACAGGGGGACAATCACTTCCCTGGTCCTGCTGGCCACACTGGTTTTGATACAAGCCAGGATGCTGCTGGCCTTCTTGGCCACCTGGGCACACTGCTGGCTCATATTCAGCTGGCTGTCAACCAGCACCCCCAGGTCCTTTTCTGCCAGGCAGCTCTCCAGCCACTCTTCCCCAAGCCTGTAGCATTACATGGGGTTGTTGTGACCCAAGTGCAGGACCCAGCACTGAGCCTTGTTGAACCTCATACAGTGGGCCTCAGCCCATCGATCCAGCCTCTCCAGATCCCTCTGCAGAGCCTTCCTACCCTCCAGCAGACCAACACTCCCACCCAACTTGGTGTCATCTGCAAACTTACTGAGGGGGCACTCGATACCCTCATCCAGATCACTGATAAAGATATTAAACAGGACTGGCCCCAATACTGTGCCCTGGGGAACACCACTTGTGACCGGCCGCCAACTGGATTTAACTCCATTCACCACAACTCTTTGGGCCCGGCCATCCAGCCAGTTTTTTACCCAGCGAAGAGTACGCCTGTGCAAGCCATGAGCAGCCAGTTTCTCCAGGAGAATGCTGCAGGAAACGGTGTCAAAGGCCTTACTAAAGTCCAGGTAGACAACATCCACAGCCTTCCCCTCATCCACTAAGCGGGTCACCTTGTCACAGAAGGAGATCAGGTTAGTCAAGCAGGACCTGCCTTTCATAAACCCATGCTGACTGGGCCTGATCCCCCAATTGTCCCATACATGCTGCCTGATGGCACTCAGGATGATCTGCTCTATAATCTTCCCCAGCACCGAGGTCAGACTGACAGGCCTGTAGTTCCCCAGATCCTCCTTCCGGCCCTTCCTGTAGATGGGCATCACATTTGCTAACTTCCAGTCCACTGGGACCTCCCCAGTTGGCCAGGACTGCTGATAGATGATGGAAAGTGGCTTGGTGAGCACCTCTGCCAGCTCCCCCAGTACCCTTGGGTGGATCCCATCTGGCCCATAGACCTGTGTGTGTCTAAGTGGTGTAGCAGATCACTAACCGTTTCCCCTTGGATTACGGGGGCTTCATTCTGCTCCCCATCCCTGTCTTCTAGCTCAGGGGGCTATATAGATACAACCACAAACAAAATTTGGCCATGTATTTCTAAGGTTTTTTTCATGCAGGTTTGCTCCATTTAACCTGATCCTTGAAAGCCTGCTTATCGTAATCAACAAGCATAATGCTTTCCCTCTTAGCAACATGCCGTACCAAGATTAGCGAGTTCACCTTCCTAATATCCACAATTCACAGATAAAGAGCAGACACAAAGCAGTTAAGTCATGTAAGTCACAGAGGAAGCATAGGGCTGAACTGGAAATGACAAACGGATCTCATGACTCTCAAATCTGTTCTTCATTCAGCCTCAAGGATTTCCTTCGTCCTCTCCTCTAACTCATTTCCAAAACCAAATCAGCTAACATTTCCAACTGGTATAGGGGAGTTTGCAGGGAAATGTATTTTTTTTTGCAGAAATAATCTCATCAGTCATATAGAAATGCAAGCATGCCAAAACAAGAAAACTGTTTCCGCTAGTTTTCTGGTGACTGATACTTGGGGATGGCTGGGTGATGCTCTAACACTGTCCTTTCTTTACTTCAGTATCTGAACTGGAACAGCAAGCATGTAGTGTATAGTAAAGGAGTATTCATATCCTCTGCCTCTTTTTAGAAGATGTATAGGCATTAATAATCCCTAAATAGATCTGTAAGTAATTTCTAAATCGACTCAGAACACCCCCGATCAAGTAACAGGACTAAAAAAAAACGGTTTCCTTTTGTTTGGCAAAACAAGCAACTTTTTCCAGGCTTTCTTTGTAACATCTGCTGGCAAACCTCAAAAGCCATATGATAACTACAGGTTGAAAGTGGAACTTTATGCTAACAAAGCAAAACATAAAAAGCCATAGGCCTTCGAGTCTCTTCAGTGTCTCTCCAGGCAGAGATCCTCTGGTTCCCCCCCTCTCCACCCTTCCAGAGCAAAGCCTCATGGTCCCCACCCAAGCCCAAGCTCAAGCCCAAGCTCAAGCCCAGCCACTGGCAGGTCCCAGCAGCAGTCACAAACTCTAGCTTGCGTGGGGTGGAGCTGCCCTGGACAACTCTATGTCTGCAAACTATTACTTCCTAGAGCGTGGAGTAAGGGTGAGGCTGCTGTGGTTGATCTTGGAGTAGGAAGAGTCGAGGCTGCTGTGCTCGGTCTCCTCAGTGCTCAGCCTGTCTCCCACCCTGCCACAGCATCCCGCTCAGCATCCCGGTACTATGAGCAGCACAGAAGCCTCCAGATGCCAGAAAGGGGAAACGCAGGCGGCTCAGAGGTAACTCTGCAGCTGCCTGAGCTCAATTTGAACATAGCAACCTCATAGCATCAAGATGGATTTTCAATGCTGACAACTCAACACCATGCTCGATGTAAAAACCAAATTATATGGCCAGAAGTGCCGTTCTACTCTCTGGGGTACTGTTACTCCTGATCCCAAGGTGAGCAGTGCCTGGGTATTACTGAGGTGTCAGAGGAGAGCAGACTCAATTATCCGACACTCTGGAAAGGCAGAGGAGCACATATGCAATATGGAAAGGGAGCAGCTTGCCCCAGCCTAACTGCAGTGGAGTTCGTTTGAACTCCCCCTTTCAGCATCCACAGACCCTTCCGCAGGCATGACAATAACCCCTGGATTACTCTACCATTTTTCAGGAATGGCCAATTTTATTCAGCACTGCAGTTACTCAGTCTAAAATTTAACCTGATCCAGAATTCAGATTACTGTCACCACTGCCTTGTTTTTCTTCTTCCTAGCAGAGGATACAGCAACAAATGATTACAGGCTGTACTGAATGGCAGACAGCTCTGCTGCAGTGAGTTGGAAGCCTTTTTACTGTGACAGGAAGACACACAAGTCCTTTGAGGGCTCCCTTCTGCATCATTTCAGTGATTGGTTCTGCAGTTTGGGTTTGTAGCAATGCACAGTGGTTTCTGGTTTAGCTCTGGGCAAGTGCTCTCAGAAGTCGCTTTTTGAGCAGCTGTGAAGGGTGGAGACATTGTGTGAACGTATCCTGACTTGTGCAGAGCAGCTCAGAGAGTTCAGCGTAAATCCAGTGTCACTCGGTCTAATTGAAACCTCAGTTTGCCATCAGAGATGCTGCTGAGAGCCTGTTCCAATGCTCTGCTGCTCTGTCCCTAGGTCCTGTGGCCAGCAAGACCAGAGTGCCACTGGAGCCTGGGTGCTCACCCCAAATTACAAGCCCCACAGGAGTAAACCTTAAGTTTAAAAAGTTCCCACCTTTATTTACTTTATCTAATCACCCTTCACAGTTTAGCACATTTTCAGTTATATAGATTAAGCTGATTAAGCCACACTCCAAATTGCATGTGGATGAACCGGAGGTGAATAAATCCAAAAAGAAGAGTTCAGAGAGCTGAAACCAGCTAACTCCCAGCAGGTGTGCTCATGCCCAGCCCCACAGCGCTCAGGAGCTTGCGGTAGGTACCAAGGATGCCCATCCTCAGCTCCTGGCTGCTGCATGCTCCTTGTGGGTATTGAAGATGACCATATCCAGCTGCCACCCTTTGGTCCTTCACTGTGAGGACACATTTTGAAGCAAGGAATCAGGAGGATGAACAGTGAGGACAGAGCTGAATCCTCTCTGTATTCCCACCCATACAGCTCTTCTTCCTCTTCTCCTCTGTAAGCTGTCCCCCAAGTTAAACCATCTGTGCTCAATATTTAGAGCCCAGAGACCTGTACAGGAAAGACCAGCTCAATTCTGCCAACAGCTGAGCACTGGGGGACTGCACGACGTGGATTAGTTGGGACCACTGCCTTTCGCATGGCACGAACACAAATGAGTCAACAGACAGGCCTTAGAGCACTTAAAATACAGTCTGCAAACAAAATGTGACTCAACCCTAATTACAGCAGAGTTACCTCTTCACTATAATTTATCATTCACTTATAGTCATGCGGACAAGGTATTTAAGTAATAAAAAGTCTGGTGTGCTGTGAAGCCAGATGCTAGCAAGGCAACTTAAATAGCAGGTGCTCTAAGAGCTTGTGAAAGACTAGGTGAAATGTCAAATAACTTGATTTGTCTTTTCCATAACAAATTCAGAACAGTGTTTTGTTTAGGCAGCCTTAGTGGCCGACAGGTGCCAGTCCAAAGCAAAGGGTTTAAATTTTTGTTATTTACAGTGACATGGGGCTCTTCTTCAGGAAAGTAAAGACTACGCGAAACAGACCAAATACAAACTTGTACTTAATCATCTCCTGATGCTATTTAAAAGCAACATATTGAATATAAGTGACAGTGGCATAAAGCAGAGACTGGGAAAGCATGGGCTGTCACAGATGAGCTTTGGTGACTCACCCCTCTGTAGCTTAAGAAGTGCTGAGGCATGGATCCAGGCTGCACTTAATTAGCTCTTTGCCTGGGAAGCAACCTCTGACAGGACCAACAACTGAGAAGGCCAAACACCTCCCTGCACCAGTCTAAATCCTGTATTTTGGTGAAACCAACAAAGTGACAGAAGTGACAGGATCTCAAGACTGAATCACATAGGAAAAAAAATCCCCAAAACATCAATTGAGGTAAATGGATGGACACCCTTGTGTGAATACTGCAAAATCAGCTTTACAGCACTGGGGAAACACAAGGTAGGAACGTTTAGTTTCCACGTTTGGGAAAATACAGAGATGGACCAAGTTCCACAGACTTCATTTGCCAACTAATCTACTAGATGAGTGTGTAAGGAAATAAACTAGATTTGCTTCTAGCTACAGCAGCCAGTTCTGAAAGAACACCTTTGAGCCTGATCACTTAGCGCCTTGTAAGCTTTGTACTGAAATACGTCTCCAAGCCACACAGATTTTAGTGGCTGTACTGGAATACATACCAGCTTTTACACAAAATTCATACAGAAAAGAAGATGCATGAAAACAGTGCAGATTTGTCCGTCAACACAGTACATTTAAGGTTCAGACAAAGTCTTAAAAATTTGGGATTTGCATGGCTCAGCATTAAATCTCAAATGATTGTTGAGAATTAGCCAAGCGCTTGACTGTCACAGGAACAACTTGCTGGGTGGGTACAGTTCTCTAACATGGAAGTGTAAGGTATAGTTCACAATGAATTGTAAGTCAAAAGTTCAAACCCCAATGACCTCATTGTGTGAGTATGCGGCATTCATAAAAGTGCCTGCGGACTGAATAAACTCCAATTAAAAAATAACCTGGCATAAGGATCTTTGGTACCAAGCTACCTCCACGCTGAGGGAAGCATGCTGTAAAGGAGGAAATGAGCAGCAAAACCCTCCAAAGAAATGGCAGGGAGAAACCATACTACTCTCCCTGTTTTGTAGTCACTCTGAGTGCCACAGCTTTAGGGTTGTGTATGGGATGAGGAGCAGGCGTGGAAAAAAGAGGGGACAGAGTTTACACCCCTTGCATAGTAAGACAGAAGTAAAGCCTGTCCTGCACAACTCCTGCTTCTAATCCACAGCTACTACCTCCAAAAATTTTGGTTTTTTGGATCAGAAGAGAGGTCTGGGTGCAGCTGCGCCATTTGGCTGGCCACAGTTGTTTTGCCATACACAGAGGGCTCCGGGCAGTGGTCACAGCAGGGGGAGGGGGCCGCAGTCCCTCGCTGCTGCCCTAGCAGCCAAGGAGTCCATCCCCTGGCCACCATTTCCTTCATCTCCTGCAGGGCTCCATCCCACATCGGCTGCCTGCCCACTACACAAACCCAGAGCTGCCACCAGTGCACACTCCACATTTTAGACAACCAAAACAAGCACTAAAAGGCACTCACAATTAACCTAAAATACGTTATAATATAAAGAGAAAGTTTAAATTGCATGCTAGACAATAACAGAATGTGGTGTTAAAACTAAAACTGCAGGAACTTTTATCCACCCAATGTACACATTCATTTAAAAACTGTACTGGTTTGCCAGGAGCCAAGGGGAGGGACAAGCTGAATTTCTCTTGGGTCGTGATCACAGATCACCACTAGGTGGTAGATGAGTAGCATTAATTCTACTTCCCTTTTATTCCCAAGAAACACAACTGACATACAGCCACACTAGGGCCCTCGCCTCTTCTGGCAGTGTGAAAGCATCTCCTTGCATATGCTTTGAAGTGCGAGTTTTGGAAAAGATGGATGGCTGTGGCAACTCTGGGACTCCAGAAGAGGAATAACCTCAGAGCCCCAACATTTATACACATTGGGTTTATTTTTCCAATCTTACCATAGCTGCAAGCACTACAGTAAACAAACTTGCTTTTCTCCAGCAGAAGGACAACATTAATAAGTTCTGTAACCATTTACGGTTAGCTTGCAAAAACCATGCCAGGCTTTTAAAAGTAAGACAGCTTCACAGACATTGTAAGACTTTACAGCATAAAAGGCTGAAGTTTGTGCAGCTGTAACATTTGCCTTTGTCTATCTCATATCTAAGGTATAAGATACTTCTAGTCAAACTGAGGTGGCTTAAAAGATGTCAGCTTTATTCTGTAAATGGTTTCCATATTCATACAGATCCAGAGGGATATTTGCTCCGGTGTATTTTTCCCTATGAGTAGCAAACGTTTCTGTGCTGCCTCACCCTGGGCAGCTCAAAATCCTATTCCTGTACATTGCCAAAGCTGAGGTGAGCCACACCATCTCAAACGGGTGCAGGATACACACGACAGCTATTCACCAACACTGCCAAATCATTGCAACTGCTCCAGCGCCAACTCACACAGTGCTTTAGGTAAGGGCACAGGGTAATTATGTGAACTTACCTCAGAGGTGCTGCAGCACATCTGCCCATCTACTGGGAGTATGAAATCATGCATTAGGTGCAGTGAAATGCTGGTGTCTTCACCAAAACATTAGTAGCAACACATTCAGCCCAGTGTGTAAAGTACTGCTGTTTGAAATTTGCAGGCAAATAAATACCCAAATAGTTTACCCTCAGCATGACCATCCTTACACAGTGAAAATATTGGATACAACTGAATGCTTAAACTTCTGTACTGTACCTTTCACGCCACACTGCTCTACAAGTACTACCATATTGTGCAAGGCTTCCACAGGCAAAGTGTTTTACACTGAATCAACACTATTTTAAAATATACAGACTCTTCAGAGACCTTTCAGGTTGGAAGGAAACGCAGCCAGACCCTGCTTAGGCTGGTAAAATCTGACAAGACCACATGACAAGGTGGTATATCTGCAGGGTGCAATAGGCTGCCCTTGAAAACGTACATGAATAGCTTTGCTGCCAAAACTTTCTTTGATATTAATGCACGAAGAAAAACTAATTTGATGTTAGCATCCAAAGAGAATATATGAAAGGAAATAATTGCTGTCAGCATATTTTAGCAATAACAAGCTGCAATAGCCATTAGTATTCAGGTTATTTTGCATTGTTTGCATTGTTTTGCATTAATAAAGACAAAGCCTGATACATGTATATGCAGCTTCTAAAGGATTCTGCTTTCTTTCTTACCTCTTCCTTTTTCTCTTCAGCACCAGAGGCTAAATTGAGGCTCAGCTGAGAGTGGCTGCTTATGCCACTGTCTTCATTTCCATCATCATAGTACACAGTTTGCACTGAGTCCTGGAAGCAAACAGGATTCTTGCCCAGCTTCAGCCCTGGTACCTCGACTCTCTCCTCGCTCTCCGATGAGCTCAGTGACAACGTGCTGTGATGGTTTGGGCACTGGAAATTCATATTGCACTTGACCTTCTCTGCAGTGGGACTCTGAGGCTTTGGAGTAGTCGGCCTGACCGGAACGTGAGGGTTTTCAGCTTCACATGTAAACTGCTGGGTAGCTTTTGGTTCATCCGAGTCCGAATAAAACACTTCATTGGGAAATGGACTAATGTCATTCAGCGTGGGTGATAAGCTATCAGAGTCTGGGATACCTGATGACGTCCTGAGGCTTTTGTCTTCAGCAACAGCTACATTCATTTCAGCCTCTTTATCCTGAGCAACTGTGGGGCTTTGCAGACAAGGTGTTCCCGGCAAGGAAGGGTCTGGACTAGATACCGGGGAAGTGCATCTCTTTCTGTCATGATCCGTGCTGCTGGAAACCCTGCGGGAGTAGTCATCGTGCAGTCTGCTGTTTGACCTTGTTCTCTGGGACTGCTCACTGGGAGAAGCAGCGGCGCTTTTAGGGCCATCCTTCTTCCATGCAGCATCTGTAACGTTACTGACAAGTTTCAAAACTCGGTCAAAATCCTTTGCCCTGATAGGGCTCTTCCATCGCTTGGATATCCTCTCGGGGTTCCCACTGGTTTTGTCCGAGTCAGCAGAAGTAACACTCACAGTCCTTGCTGACATCTGTTTTTCATTTGCAGCCTTGAGGTCGGTGAGGTTTGAGGTGGACTTCCGTTTGAATGAGCTTTTTTTCAGAAAGTTCAAATTATCCGAACTTTTGCTTCTCCGATAAATGATCCTGTTGTTTTCAGAGTCTTTCACCAAAATTTCACAGATCTTTGGCTCTGCGATGACAGGCGATGTTGGCCTAGTACAGTTGTGATGACTCTGAACTTTATCCGTGTCTAGCAAGTTTATGCGCCCAGCACCATAAGCCCGCCTGATGCTGCGTGAGCGATGAGTATTCCTCAGGAAAGACTCATCGCTCTCCTCCGCATCAGAGCAGTCAGAAGCTAAACCATCCGCTGTGTTTTGGAAATCATGTAGAGGCCCCGAATAGGAATACCTGTTCGTCTGAACTCTCACCACTGCCCCGTTTGAACCATGTTTGCCTATGCCATTCTCATTTAAGATGTCGGAGCATTCCCTTGCTTGAATTCCTTGGAGAACTGAAGATTTCAGCTTCTTGAAAGATCCCATTTTTCTGATGGAAGACAAAGCATTCCACGTGGACGAGTTGCCCATCAAAACCAGAGAACGAGGCCTGTCAGAGCTGGAATTAGCCCGTGTCCGAGGAGCGGTGAAAAAGCGCATGATTTTGGAAGGGCTGAGCTTATCCTCTTGAATTTCCTCCTCATGACTGTTGCTGGTCCTGCATCCCCCATTATGACTGACACAGGTAGTCTGGTTTTGGGGCTCTTTATTATCCATAACTATACAAGTAACGGTGGTGCCATTTCCACAGCCATTCGGAAATGTTGTCATGCTCTCGATGCTGTATGCATGGAGATGGAGGCTGGGGTAGCTCAAAGCAACGCTGCTGTCCCCACCAGCTGACCTCGCTGCCACTCCTTCATCTGCTGCACCTTGGTTTGTCTTGCTTTCACATCGACTGGGTGAGCTGAGCTCCTCAGGCTGCACTGCCTGCATCAGGAAACACAAAAGCAACCGTTAGAGACATTTCTTTACAAAGTCCACAACTGAAAGAAGTTTGAGCCCCAGTGTAGGAAATAAAGGCATGCACGAAATGAAGGAGTTCTTTTTTGCCAAACAAACAAAGGTGTGTTGCAGTGGTGAGAAGACATTCATAACTCCCTCAAAGTAGAATTGCTTTCATTAGCAATTTAAGAGACCAGAATAATTTCAATATGTACTTGTTTCTCTAATGCTTAATAAGCTAATAAATTCAGTATGACTACCACACCTACCTTACAACACTAAATATAATCCACATACACACTTAGAGAAACCCTCAACAACGGCAATCCAGTCTTCCTCCTCACAGCACTCAGCACTGAGCCCCAAGACACACACAAAAAACTGAGCGCGTCCATCAAGTGCCACCTAATACTCAAACAGAAGGCAAAGAAGAGGTAAACATCCATGTTTTTTCCTACACTTGCTGCTGTTGGAAGGCCACATGACACTCGACTGTCTTGTCTATCCCCTAGCAGGTAAACCTAAGAGTTACATCAAGTGCACAGCAAAGTATTTTTCCTAGCCAAAGAAAACATGATTCAGAAGTATGTAAAGCCAGAAGCTGGCCTATGCTGTCGTGACAGTGCAATGAAAACTTGAATTTGGAAGTGACTGGAGTCTCTGTGGCTGGGACACGCTGTATAAGGGATCTCCCCTGACCTGAGCGTAGGAGAACCAGCAGCCCAAACCACACTCTGGTGCTTGGGAAAGCTGCATGGGGACCGCCAGCCATGCGTCCCCTGCCCTGGCCGGGGGTCTCTGACGGGCAGGCAGGTGCTTGCACCACCATGCTATACAACGCCCAGAAACCACTGGGATGCCCAGTCCGAAGCTGGCACCATTTTAAAAACAAAGGTCATGGCACGGTTCTCTCTGCAAGGGCTGGTGGGATCTTCACAAACCTGCCACTGCCGGGGAGGGGATGCCCCCCCCCCCCAAAACGAGGAGAGCAACCTTACATCTGTGCTTGAGGGAGAGAGGCAGCCCGGGCCCCGTCTTTGTCTCCTTCCCACCCAAGTGGCCGCGAGGGCTCCGGGGAGCGGGGCTGGGGGTGGCCCCCGGCCAGCGGAGGGGGCCGGGCGAGGCGGGAGGCCGGTGGCAGAGCCCCCGCAGCCCGCAGGAGATGCAGAACCCCGTCGGGGTCTTTCATCGCAGTAAGACTGCAGCGAGCGGGCCCGGGGAGCCGCAGCAGATCCGCGCAGGCGAACCCCAGCCACCTCGTGAAACGCGGGAGTTTCGGTGCTCCTGTCCGCTGCTTTTGAAGCTGCTTCCTCCCCAGTGCACTTTAAAAGAAGTTTTGCGAGCCTCTGTCCCTCTGGGGATAAAAGGATTTTCTTGTGTTTCAGCGAGACGCCTGAAATCTCCCTCGCCGCTGTGTTTAATCCCCCTCATTTACAGGGTCGCGGCGGGAGCCGGCCGGGCTGCAAGGCAGAGCCGAGCCGAGCCGAGCCGAGCCGGCCCCGCCGCCGCCCCCGGGGCCGGACAAAAGCCCGCGGGGCACCGACACCTCGGCCCGCCCTTGTGCTCTTGTACCGCTCGCAAATTTCCACGCGGCAAAAAATAAATATCTATATCTATAACAATAATGAGAGCAGGACGCTGCTCTCGGCAGAGAAGGTCCCAGAGAAAGCGGCTTCGGGGGAAACTGCACCTGAGCAGGCAGAAAGGGAGCGGGAGAGAGGCAGAACAACTACAATGAGAAGAAATTTAAAAATCACCTCACAGCGCCGAGCCTGCAACGACTTCCCCGCGGTGGAGCCGCTGCCGGGAGGCGACCCGCGGAGCAGCGCCCTTACCTGGGGAGAGCCGGGGGACCCCGCCGCCGCAGCCCGTCCCCGCCGCCGCCCGCTCCCGCATCGCTATGGCAGCGGCCGCCGCGGCGGGGCGGGGCGGGGCGGGCGGCAGCGCCGCGCACAGGGGCAGCGCCGGCCGGGGGCGGTGGCCCGGCGGGGCGGAGCGGGGCGGGGCGGCCCGGGAACCCCCGGCTCCCCCGGCCGCCCCCGGCCGCGGCCCTACCCGCGGGCAGGGTCTGCTCCGCTCCGCCCGCAGGAAGGAACCTCCCTTCCGTTTGCCGTACGCGACGGCGATGCCCCCGCAGAAGGCGCCCGGCCACACGAGGATGGCCGTGTTTGGTACCTTCAAAATGTCATGCGGGCTGGCCCGGCCTCACCAGTCGCTTGGCCTTTCTGGGTACGTGTGCTCTGCTCAGCCTTGTTGTTTGTCATGGGCACAGGCCTTGCACAGGCTGCTGCTGTGTAGCACGGCCGATTGGCCAACACATGTACCGATTCTCACCCCTTCTCAAACACAAGTTTATTTTCCCAGTTATAATCTGCAGGTTAAATAGTCCCCTTCCTTACACGACATAAATGATCTTCCTAGTAAGCCCGAAGTAACTGAAAAAAGCCTCTGATCATCTGTCACTCTTCTTCACCCCAGCAAAGTATATTTAGTAGCTAATTGTATATTTTATAACAAAACAATCTGCAACATAGAAATATATTTTCATTTACTATTTAAATAGGACTGGGGCCCCATTGCATTTGTGGTGCCAAACAGAAATTTCTAACTGGAGAACAAATCGGCATATCTTTCTAAGTGTGGCTTGCTTTATTAAGCTTAAAGACTTAAATGCTGGAAAAGAAGCTCTTGCCATCAGCAAGCTCTTTCTGTTAAGGTACTCATGCTTGGTTCCCGGGCTGCCTTTCAGTCCCACATCTGAACAACTTTTTGGTTTGCCACTGTTCCTCAGAGCGAACAGCAAGAACAACATTTTATGCACAATCTGAACAGTGTCCAGATACTATAAGGAAAATTCTGTGAGACGATGTCTTATAGCCCCATATCACGACTCCTGACAAAGACCCATAACAACTGGTAGTCCTTGCTCAAATCATTTATTGTCTAAAAATATTTCTACGCTTGGGCTGGAGCTGTAGACATAACTAAAACTGTTTTAATGTACCTCAGGTAAGAGGCAAAAAAGAAATTGGGACAACACAGAGTGCATGGCGGAACAGACACCCTAAAGAAGTAAGGAAGGCCATCAGCCCCACTGCCTCTCCTCTGAGACTGGTGTGACTGTGCACGCTGTAATTACTTCTCTGGAGAGCAGTGTAGACATACTCTCAAAGGCAAGGTGTAGTTAGGGGATGAGGCAAACAAATGGGCTTAAGGGATGTAGGTCAAATGAGGTTGCAAATAACTCTGGGAGTGACCACAGCATTCTCCAGCAGTCAGCAGCAGCAGGCACAGCCTGCCACCAGCCCCGGTCTTGCTGGCCTCAGCTTTATGGTACACCCCATGGAAGGAGTGAGTTTTGAAGAATGACTCAAATGAGAGGTTAAAGTGGTTGCTTTACAGCATTGGGCATGGGAAGCAAAGGGGAAATGGAGATTAGGACTGGAAACGCTGACACAGTATGGAGAGGGTCCATATGGACCATTGCTGGAGATCTATGTTAGCTTGGGACTACCTGGGGGAAGTTCTCAAGTCAGTGCAGACAAGAATGATCTGCTTCAGACCGTGGGAAAAGGAAGTCTCTGAAGGGGGACTTGGTGAAGGTGCTGAAATGGCCACGAGAATGACTTTAGCAGCACCATTAAGGGAAAGATTCTTTCATTTATATAAGACAAGAAGCATATCAGAAGTTAACTTTAAAAACACTTTCAACAGGTCTTGTAAACTTATCATAGAATCATAGAATCGTTAAGGTTGGAAAAGACCCTTAAGATCATCGAGTCCAACCGTTAACCTAACACTGCCAAGTCCACCACTAAACCATGTCCTTAAGCACCACATCTACCTCTCTTTTAAACAAATGGGCTTGTCTCACAGCCTTCCTGGTAACTCTAAGGGTCTGTGCTGGTCGCTTAAAAACTTCTAACAGTGCTATTCAAACCTGAATTTGAATGAATTTATGCTCCTATGTTCCTGCACATTCCTTTCAATAAATAACTCAGCTACATCCATCACATTAATTTTGAATATCCTTTTTAATCCACAAGACCCCTCAGAGAAGGGAATCCCCACTTTCCTCCTGTGTCCTCTGTCTACCAGCTGGACAAAAAGACAAAGCAGAAAAACTATTGAGCTGAACTGAACCACTAATTTGGGTCTCTCCTTTGTCCAGCCAACAGCGTTTCTGAAACTTAAGAAATTCTAATAACTTTGAGATCTGAACCCTTCTTTTAAATATATTTGAAGCTCACCAGCAGGTTAAAAACTGGTTGAGGAGACAGAAATTACACGAGAAGCTATTGACAGACTAACAATGTGCTCGCAAGAACTTAATTTTCTTAGAAAGCCACGCTAAAAAGCTCACTTTGGATAATTAGGTAAGAATATCATTGTATGTCATATTTCCTAAATGTCATTATATTTAATAAAGGAAATACCTAGAAAATTGCAATTACAGAGATAACAGTATTTAGTCAATTAAATATTTGTCAAGTTTCTAAAAGTAGGTACTATCGTTTTAGTCTTCCAGACTTGTTTGTCATAGATTTTCTACTGGCTACTCTTGCAGCTTCACTGAGTCAGAGTCTGTCCTTCCACATCTGCGTACTATTTAGCGAAGCACGGATGCAGCACACTAAAGAGTGTCTGAGAACAAGATTAACTTCCTTCACTGGAGACCAATAATTACCCCAATCTTTTCTTAATCTGATTTATTATTTTTTTAAAGGCTGAGGAGAGTATGTAGTGTTCAGGTGCCTTCACACCAAGGTTTAGTAAAATGATGCAAAGCAAAATTTATCAACAGGACTGCCATGAGGAAGAAGGCAAATCACTCTTCTGATTATAAACTTGAATGCTTTCCAGTTTCTTACACTATTTGAAGAAAAACAAGCCATAGTGTTTCATCAAAGTTACACACCAAAGTTTAGTAAATTAGTCCTTCATATATAAAGGTTTTTCTACAATCCTAGAAAAGCAAAATGTCATCCAAATTTCTGATTGAAAAAAAGGTGCTTTTGAAGTGGCATTCCTTGCTGGTTTTCCAGCTTTTTTGTCTCTTGAGAGAATACTGTTTGCCACTGAGAATGCTTGAAAAGGTGTAAATAAGAACAAATTCATAGCACTTTCATAGGTATTTCTGAAAAACTGAGCTCTACACTGTGTTATTTACAGGCTAATAGTTTCACTCCAGATGAGTAACAAAGGCTGCAGTGAACTGAGAGGCAGTGCCAGCATTACATGTTATGGTTGACCAAGTACAGTAATTTATGAAGAGAAGAACTCCAAGAATAAATTCCAGATTGGTATATGCATGAGATTTTTAATAGTGATTTGACAATGGTCATCACGCTTACCGCAACAAAAATGAAATGCTTGTTTTAGAAGCTCTAAGTCTGTAATTTAAAAGAGGTTTAATGTGCATGTGACAAGGAATGAGAAGGATTATTCCAAGTGTAATACAGGTGGGAAAGGATTACAAAAAATGTGACATGGGAGAAAGAATATAGAGTTTTAATGATGAAGGAACAATTCCCCCCCCCCAAGTGATACATCTCTTAGCTTTCTCAGAATAGCAAAAGGCACATTTATGTAATAAGAAAGTCACTCACTTAAATCTGAAAAATCTAAATGAGAATGATTATTTCTACTTAGTTTAGAAATCCTCTCTTCCACTCCCACAACTCTATTATTTCTTTCATGTTTCTTTTATAAATACTCTGTAAAAGTCTATTTTAAAGCAGTGATTTTTTAAAAAAGGTCCTCTTAAAAGAGAGTACAAAAAAGAGCCAAAAGAAATAATTTCAGGAAAACATAAAAGCGTTTTTCCTACTTCAACAGCTATTGGGCAAGGTGGCAAAGGAAGTGACTCTCTAAGACATACTCTAAATTAATGAGTGACCAAATTTAATTATTACGATGCAAGATTACTGAAATAAGAGATCCCTTTGCTTTAAATGACAGTGTCTTTTCCAGGCTGCAGTACATAGCTAATGCTCCAGTTCTGCAATTTGCACCTTCCTTTTACATCCCAGGCAAAGACTCTCCTGCAAGCAATTAACCTCCAAGGAATCTTTACACATTGACAGGTCCCACAGGGGGAATTAAGCTGAGTCATATATCTATTGAAGTTAAAGGCAACTCTCCCACCAGCTTCATTGGGAGCAGGATCAAGATCTCAATTTGTTCAGTTTAGAAATGAGGGAAGAGTAGTATGTTTGTGTATGCAAGCTCAAACTAACATAGGCTGCTAATTATTTTCATCTGGTTTATATATAAACTGTGTGAAATTAATGTAGGATTTTTCCATTTGTGTGTATATCTGCAACCAAATTAGTAATAATAAATTGAAAGGGATTTTCTGAATTCAAGACCTTTGCTGTCTTGGCACTGAAAAAAGCCATTCCAGAAAATGAATCATGTTGCTAAGGAAAAGACTCAAAGGACAGCTTGGGTTAAATTGCTGTATTAACTTCTTAATTTGCCCAGCAAAAGTCATCATTGCCCTTATGTAGGAAGCTGGTATGCTACTTCTGAAAGGCCCGTTCCTGTTGCATTGACTTGGCTGCTGATAAAGGCAATTACTGACCAAAGTGAGAAAAGTTTATCACAATTTGGCCTAAATCACAATACACAACAAACTGTTTTTCCCTCTAATCTTCTTTTAAATGTGCTTTGCCAGGCTGTTTTGCTGAGCTTGCTCAGCTCTGTTAAACACAGAGACCTAATTTAGGGAGAACACAATAGCCCGATGGAGTGACGCCATCAATGAAAAATGACCCTTGTGTACCAGGTTACCATTATCCCATCTCCGAGTTGCTCTTACTCACCCACCTACACCACTACAGCTGCATGCAACTTAATGATGGCTTCAGCCTTTCAGGCTGCTAGAATGCTATTTATAACCCCACGGGGTCTGACTGTGATGCTATTCTTTCTCCCCATCCTCAAGAGGCATTATTCAGACAGCATGACATGAAGAGATGGCTGGTACTACAGAAGAGCAGTTTCCAATAAACAGATCATTGTGTTTAAACATAAAGAAGACTTCCCGTTACCAATTAGAAAGGCTGAATTCCACCTTTATTTTGTGTCTTACAAAGTGTAAGATGTAGGAAGGAAAAGGACCATGGAGATGTAAAGTAGACAGAAATAAGAAGACAAAAAGATTACTCAACAATATTTTTTTCTACACCACATATATTTTCTTTATTCTTTTTTTCTTGAAAAAAGTTACATTAGATTTTCTGTTAGATGGATGTACATTAAGGTGATATGGACTAGGGAGGAAAGGGTGCGATCTCAGAAAAAGAGGTGGGATTGTCCCACTCTGCAGCCATTTGCTTTCTCTTCCTTCTCTGCTCTGCCTGCCATGCCTTCCTATGTCACAGCCCTCGCTGCAGCGTCTGATGGCCCTACAGCCATTCTGTATTTATTTTCCTTGCTCGAAATAATAGCATGTAAAAGTGACCATTAAGAGCTCTTTATCAACCTTCTTCCCCACCCACTTAATTACCCTGCCATCCTGTCCTCTCTATTCAAAACTGCAGCCTTCCAAAATTACCTGAGGATATGAAGGTGCCTTGTTATGCAACCAGGAGGCCAAAATAAGTCAATGGAAGAATAAATACATAGAGAAAGGGCCTTGAAGAGTTTGAGGGCTGAGGACCACCTGCAGCGGGTGTTTGCACAGCTCAGGCCAGGGGCTGAGGAGCTGGTGCGCTTCATTCATGTTTGCGTGTGAGCCGTAGCGAGGGGCTGTGCATGGGTTTATATGATTTTTGAGTGATGGTGCTTCTCCCTGGGCTCAAGGAGGAAGCACAAGCAGCACCCAACCCTTGCTTAAATCATTCCGCTGAAGGGAGCTGAAGGGAGCAGGGATACATCAACGCTGCAGACGGACAGTGTCCATCAGATATCAGAAAAGATGGAAATGCTTTAAAAGTGAAGCAGGTAGTGGACTTCATTAGGAATGATGCCACATCAGTAGAAATTATGTGAAGCTGTATAAGATCATCTTGCTTCTGATGCTTATTATAATAAAATAACAGGTCTCGGTAGAGTAATTAGCCCAGTGTGATGCAACAGAAATACCCAACTGGTGATAGTGCAGCTGTGCACCTTAGTTAACTCCGTGCTGGCCAGGGCAAAAAGCCCTGAACAATTACAGCTTTTGATACGTTCATGAGGTCAGAACAGGGAATATGTCACTAACATTAAAAAAAGTAGAAACAGGTAGGATTTGCGGGGAAGCATCAGGGTTGGTTGTTGTTAATCAGTGGAGGCTTCTAGGCAGTCTTGATTCATGTGCTTCAAGAACCACAGAGGGTTTTTTTTTTCAATTAGTATCAATACTTTTCTTTGTTTAGCCTCTTTTTACAATGACAGACTTGCTGTCTTTGTTACAGTCTGAACTAAATTAACATTCATGGGCACATTTCTTGTGCCAGAAGATTGAATTACCATCTCCACCATGTTTCGCTTTCTTTTTCAGAAAAGAAGAAAAAGAAATCTTCATGATCATTCTACCTCTAGTTTGTCAATAACTTCTACTTTTTTTTTATTTATTTACTCTGTCAAAAATCCTGTGGAATGGAAAAGCTAGGAAAAAACAATTTGAACAAAGTGGATACCAGTGAAGTGCTACAACAACAGTTACGTGCTGGGCCTTTTCAATAAAATACATGCTCTGAATACAGCCTGCCTGAAAACTTCAAAGCAATGATAAGCCTTTAACTAATAGTCATCCCTCTCTTTCTCTGGTGTTGTAGTAAGTAACTACTTTCTTCTGATCTAGTTGTAGACGTCCCTGCCCATTACAGGGGGGTTGGACTAGATGACCTTCAAAGGTCCCTTCCATCCCATTCTATGATTCTATTCTATGATTCTTTATTAACACTAAAATCAAGAGTATTTTTTTAAAACATGGATGATCAAATTTAAGCAAACTGACTGTCTATTTTGGCAGGAAAAGAAGGTACCTGATTTTAAAGATGCAGAAAACACCGAGTCCTGCTCACTTCAAAACTTATTTGTCTGGACATGGAATCAGACACATACAAATTTATAAATTTTTAGCTACTGGTCCTGTTAAAAACAGCCATACATACTAAATTAGATCTTTTATCAGCAGGACACTCAAGGAAATCTCTTGCAGCTTGATGTTATTTGTAATATAATTGTTTCTAGGAAGCAATACAAATAATACATATTGACTGCCTCTGTAAGATATTGCAGCTGCACAAGTTAGTCAGATTTTGGTGGGAAATCAGAAGATTGTTTAAGATCAGAACATTGGAATTGTAGAACTGTCTTCCTATTAGAACAGTGTGGAAGAAAACCGAACTTAATTAGCCTGAGATAGAGGTAGTTATGTATATCTAAGGTACCAAATGGCATAATTGTCTGAAATAAGGGGGACTAGAACCAGTGCCCCAGACCTTTATGGCTCATACACCCATATTCCTATGAGTAGAGGTTAAACAACTCTGGATTTTACCAGCCCTGAAAGTAATCGTAAATCATCTGAAAAAAATGAAACCCCCATCTAAGGCAGGAAAGATGTCTTTCTTTATGACTGAGGCTGGGGAAGAGGGATTCTGGATTTTGTTTCTCTCTGACCTTGGCAGTTCAGCATACTTTTCTCAGCTTAAGTGCCATATGTGTAAAATAAGTGATGATAGGAGTAGTACCTTATAACCTATGGGCCTACAAGGACAAATCCATCAGTGCTTCTCTGGCACTTTGATGCTTACAGTGATGAGAGCTATAAAAAGTGTACACACAAGAAAATAATCCATTATCCACCCATGCAGAGGACAAACCTTAAAGTCCAGTTTTTTGAAAGGAGTTCAGACTAAAGTGCCTGTTTCAAGACTGAATTGCCTATTTTGATGATGGTCCATTAATCTTCTAAACTGGAGTTTGCAGATCTGACTAATAATTTATGTCTTGTAAGAGCACAGGGTAGCTCTGAACCTGAAAGATTACACATTTCCTTACTACAAAAGTTAATTTATAATGGTGAGCTGCCTTTGCCTAAACATTGCAAACAGCAAAATGGACACTTCAGTTTTTGTCAGTCACACTGTCCTTTTTCAAAAGACCTTGTTAAACTTCAGGTTAAGAAAATCTAACAAGAAAAACCTTAGCAGCCATTCCCTCAACATGCTGGGGTACATAATTAAAATAGCAAGCTGGAGATGTGAGCCATGTTTCCAGCTCCAGTATGAAAGAGAGGCAGTTTGCACCAATTCTGTCCTAGGGTTGTCTTTTGTCTAAGCAATACTGAATACCTGAGTCAGATCTCTTCCCACCCCTCGCTCTTCATGACATAATTCAACAAACTTTCTGTTTTCTGTGCCAGGACTGAAACGGCTGCTTTGCTCTCTCCTGTTACCACATGCTGACCCAGGGATGTTGTCGCTCCCCGTAGACCACCTGCTGCTGTTCCCATCATCTCCTTCATCTGCCTGGTCTCTATGGATAAAGGTAGAAGTGATGGCTCGAGCCAACCTAAGAGCATGCCACCGCCTAAAGGGAGAGATGCTGGACCTCCCTTCTGCTTTTTCCTGCCAGGCCGTGAGTTGAACCAGCTCCCCCGGCTGCACCCGAGCTGTTGCAGGGCAGGAGGTGGAAGGAAGCATCCAAGGGCAGGGAGGAAAGCGCAGGAAGGCGAGTGGAAACTCCTCCTTCCACAAGCAACGGGGCTCCTGAAATGGCTCCAGACTTGAAATTTGTCTCAGGAGCTGCCCAGGAGTGCTGCGAATTGGAAAGGGCTGGGGGAACATGGAAGTGCCCTCAGCTTATTCCCCGTGTGTTGTGTTTCAAAGCCGTAGGGTGCCAGGATGTGTGGGTATGAGGTGGGTGTGCGGGTGGTGGTGCCGGGTGGGTGTCTGTAGCGGGTTTGCAAAAGAGGCACAAAGAAACACAATTCTGTGGCAACATCCCAAACAGGAAATATTTTAAAGTATGTTCTCTGGAAAAGCAGGAAAATAGTTTCTCCAGAAAGTGGTTAATTGAATTTCTTATGAAGTGCTGATTAAAATCAATCGTTAAGGTAAATAGAGATTTTAGTCTGCTTTATATTCAATCTCTGATTCAATTTCAATTCCAGCTTCACCACAAAAATAATGCAATATGGTTCCAGTGCAAAGACCGGGATTGCTCTATACCTTAAAAAATACCATTTGTAAAATAACTCAGTAAAGATGCCATCTAACTCTTTTTTGATGCAGCGAAAATTTTGGCAGGCCAATCTATGTTTGATTAGTTATTCAGTCTCACTGGTAGGACAAACACTGCGTAGAGGCTAACCTTTAGTATTATGCTGAAATCAGTTGGTTTAAAACCTGCGTTCACCAGTCTCTGTGGCAGCAGGGAACAGGGCCTCCCTGTCCAGCGCTTGCAGCCAAGCCATATGCAGCATATGTTCAGCTGAGCCACTGGTGACACCCCCTGTCAGCATCTGGTAATTTTCCTAGCAGGGACAAGATTCACATGAAAGCTTTAACTCTGAAAGTCCTGAAGAGCCACAGGCGAATACATTCCAGAATAATTGTTTTAACCAAAGAGTCAGAGGTGCACCTTTATAACAAGCCAGTTTCAGCTGACTCTAGTATCAGCTTTGTACTTCACTGTACCAGGCCGACAGAAGATGCTTCATTTATCAGAAATCCTGCTCTTGTTCAGCTGATAAACAGCTCCCGTTCAGTGTCCAGCCCTTAGAGTCACAGATACTGCTGCCTGAGAAACACTGAAATAACAGCCATCCTGCTCCATGCACAGTATTCTACGGCTTGATTTTCCAACACTTAAGCAAAATACATCATACAAACACTTGGAAATGATTCAGAATTGACTATTATATTTTTCGTTGTTCTGAAGTCTAAGAAAAGGGGGATGGAGGGAGTTCAGGCTCTCCAGAGAAAGAAATCCTTCCTAAGGTTTGCAGTAAGACATAGCAACTTCTACTAAATCATTCAATATCCTAATGAAGCATAGTTTCTTTTTCTCACCAGCCTTGCTTCTCTCATTGCTTAGGGCACCAAAGCTACAACACTGTTACTAGGAGAAACCAACATGTAATTTTTAGCCAAATCTCATTTTACTGGAACCTCTAAGCTTTTGAGAGCTTATTATTCCAGATTTAACCTGATATTAAATAAGAGGAGAGTGAAATCCAGGCTTTACAGCAAGTATTAAACAGCTTTGCTAACACATCGTAATGAAAGGGAATTAGCATACAACCAACCCCAGCCTCATTTCCCCTAAACCAGGAGCTGTTTTCCCAGGGAGGATATTGAGTACTTGTGACTACTTTCTGCTGCAGTATTCTTACACGGAATCATGTGGTGCCTTCATCCTACGCCGAAAGTTTTGGAAAATACTTCACTGGCATCAGCAGTCCACTTTTGTTCCCATAAACTTCTACCTATTTCCCCACTTTCTTTTAATGGGTAAACAACACAACTTCTTAGTGTTGCTAGCTTAGCTAATTGTGCTTAAAGTTACACAGAAACCTCTCTAATTTACTAAAGACTCCTAAAAACTCAGTTTTGTTTGGGTTTTTTGCTTATTCCCCAGAAAAGCGCAGCAGCCAACTTGACAGCCATTACTCCAAGACGACTGCCAGTCAGCAAGTTGCTTAATCTTCAGTCTACTTACGTACTGATTTCACACCCCAATTTCAGTTAGAGTACATCGCCAGAGCTGTGATCTTGCAAACATTTTACGTATGCAGTTCTCTGCTATTGCATGCTTAAAATCACACCGATCTCAAGAGATAATCCACACGTAAATGTGTGTGCAACTGATAGTTAACTTGCGGGAGTGAGGCCAAAGGCCAACAGTGTGATTGCTTGTTTTGAAAAGATACGGTTATTAACGCACAGGTGTATTTGAATTAAAGTGAGATTCCTCCAACAGTCCCTAGAACAGAACTGTGCCTTGCTCTCTGGCCAACCTTAAGTGTAAGTCTGAAAGCAAAATTCAGGTTTAGTTTTTAGTTCCTAATTACCACTATTTGCAGGTGATACCAGGACCAAAATCAAAGGCATTGCCTTGCTTGCTTAGCATGGCAGGGTGTTGAACAGGGAAGGCAGGGGTTGCCTTTTTTGAAATATTTTTCCTTTCTTGTAGATGGAATTAAACACCATTACTTAAAGGTTTCAGATCTGTCTTTTTCCTTGCAAACAATGGAAGATTATGGTCTTCATCTGCATATAAAACAGCAAGAGTAAGTTTTTAGAAACAGTATGTTACAGCACTTTTCCTGTGCCAAGTCCGTCTGAATTTACCACACAGACCAATGTCACACTCTTCTCCCAAAACAAGTTTCAGAGAGAGAGTCATAATTACTACCGTAGTTTGCACAGGCTACACTGCGTCTTGCTCTCACTAAGATACATTTAGCCACTAAATATTTCTTCTGGCTTCCCAAAATGTAAGCAACAGATTGGCTTAGTACCCTTTGGTAAAGCCTACCTTTCAAAATGCCCGACTCACAGCAGAGGACAGCACTCCAGCCCCGTGCCATCGGTGACAATGCACCGACGCAGGCAGTGCCAGTGGTTCGGCTCTGTGGCTGGGTGGGCTTCTGCCCAAAGGGGCTCCAGAAAGCTGGGGTAATGCCAGGGAATCTGCCCCCCGATGCCACTGCCAGTGGGATCCCCTTGAAGTCGCAGTGCACAAAGCGTCCCGTTGTGCAGTGCGTAAGCGCAGAGATGAATAATGCCCAAATGGCTTTGCTAGATGAACTGCACAGATTATCTGCAACTCTTAAGAAACCACATACACTTTAACAGAGGGGCAAAGCCACGCTGCAGCCAACATGCAAAAGATTAAATATTAGTCTCAGTCATGGTTTTGCACTTAACTGGAACAACTAATAAAGCCATAATTGTAAAATGTAATTAATTACTGCCATACATACCTAAATGTTTATGTCTTCCAGCAGCCATTAACTATGAGATCTGTTGTTCTGGATAAGATTTAATCTAAATGTATGAAAATCCATTGCACAGAATATTGCCCAGTTACAGTATGAACCTTGTTCCAGAAAACCTGTTTGGTTTTTGAAAGAGCTTGTTGTTGCCTGGATTCAGGGCTCAATCCTGCGAGGTGCTGAGCACCCTGTAAGCCCTTAAACACCACTGGGAGGGAAAGGCACTCAGCATCATCCAGAAGCAGTCAGTACCTTGTGGGATTGAGTCTTAAGTTAATATATAACAAATGGCTGCACAGCGGTGTGTGATATCAGCTAGTTAAACATACACTTAAAATAACTGTAACAACAGAGAAGCAAGCATATTTACAGGAGCGTTTCATTAAAATCTTTGTGATGAATAGTCTCATATGCAGCATTCCTACATATTTACCGTATGAAAGCAAAGGTTTGGTGAGTGTCCTGGTGAAAGTAAAATTAAGCAGTCAAGGCAGAAATAACCTAAAGTTGCAACCAAACTCTTCTGGTTAAATATTGTGCAAATGTGAGTTGGTTATTATCAGCTGGAGCTACCCCAAGCAAGCTGCACCTGACAGCATGGACAAAATGTATGACCCAGAATGGCACATGCTAAATACACATCCGCAAAAATTAAAATAACAATATGAACCTCAAAACTTTATCACCCAGCTCTAGTATTTGCAGGTGTCAGCAGCAGAACCAAATGCCAAAATCATATCTGGTCGTACCTGGTCATTTACTGTAACAAATGAAAAGGGCAGAAATCAAAGGTATAATTATGTCTTTGAGAGCTGCAAAGCGCCACAGGAAAGTAACTGGGTGTGCAGAAGGCACTGCGGTGGGGAGCTGAGTTATCCCAGTGGCAGAACAACACAGTGCAGAAAACCAGATACATGCCTGCCAGAAAGATGGGACCCATGCTTCCTTGGTTTTGCTGCCTGGTGTACAGGGGGAGCAACTACACTCTCCCAGAGACCCACATTTATCCCGAGAGCCTGGCATCACATGCAGAAATGTGGAATGCCCCTGGCTTTGTGCTCTCCAGTCAGAAGGACCCGTACAGCTCCCTCCTCCATCCACCTATACAGAAGACAAAGTAATATATAACAGAAGATCTGCCAGAATGTGATTCGATCTTCTCTTTTCCTCCCCAGAAGAAATAGCAACTTCCAACTGCAGTTTTTTCTGAATTAGAGTAGCAAGATGTGGAGAATAACTGCAATCATGAATGCAAGAGAACACTAATTCAAAGAGAAATTAATTTCTGTCTTACATTTCTTGGAGTTATTCTGTGAATAATCACAATGAGAATTTTTAATGGCAATATTACATTCGTTTCTTAAAAGTAGAAATGCCAACAGATTTCCTTAATAATAGATTTACATATCCAAGATAATTTTCAAAACCTGATTAATAATTTATAATGATGTATGAGGCTTCATATATGTCTCATGCAATAATTTGAAATTCAGATATTATTGAATTCCCAATTATTAGTTACATTCATTTTAGCTGAAAGCTCTGCTGGAATCTCAGTACCAACAAAATTAACTATATGAGAGTGTAAAGACAGAACTACAACTCCATAATGTTTGATTTATGCTCAAAGACTTCAGTGAAAAGGAGGAATCAAGCTTCTCCCAGCCATACTCTTCTCATGCAAGGCTGGGCTTTTACCATTTTAAGCATTTTGAGTCAGATACAAGGTCCACTAAAGTTAAGGGGACTTTCCTCTGCATCTATAAAGCTTTAAGTAAAGCTTATCATAAAGGCTAAGTCCAAGTAATTTTCTTAGTCTCAAATCACTCACCAGGGTGCTCATCTAGGATGTTGCCATACGGATGTTGATTTTGATCATGGTCCGGGGGTGGGGGGAGGAAGTGAAGAAAATACCGCATCTTGCTTTGTGGTTTGAAATTTTAGGAGAAACTGAAATGCAAATAATACTACGTAGCACAAGCCCATCTCCAGGTGCTTCACAAATGCAAAGAGAAGGATCGGGATTCAGATCACACAGGAGAAATAAAAGTAACAAACAACAGAAACACAAATGTGATAAATGCCTTTTCTTGCAGTTTTTGGTATTCCTGCCCATGAAACCTTGCTTATACTTAGGATGTCAAATGCTTTTGTAGAAGACAGACCGAAGTTGAGAGAGCTATATGCCAGAGCTTAACCTTCTGGCAAGACTAGCAGCAAAGTCCAGTCCAGTTTTGGCAACTCAGTAACTGAAATATCTTGATGAGGTTCCCACTTAGAGGACAATAGATCATTATATTTGTACCTGAATTGTACCTGCAAACTCAGAATCTCCAAGTACTTTACAAACTTGAGTAAGTTAAACCTTTTGTGTGTATGAAGCCTGTTATAACAGTTCAATTTTTTTTCTGAAATTTCCTTTAAATTTTGAGCATGTTGAATTTTGATCTGATGATTTGAGATGCTGACATTCAAAATGTGAAGTAGTCAAAATACAAAAGCAGTGTTCAGTTTTTGGTGAAGAATATTATGGAGAATAATCTCCAGAACAAAGAACAATCAACAGAGCAAACTTGTGTAAAAAAATTATTTAATGCAAATCTCAAGAGTTGATTAGGACAGAAGCAACCAA
The DNA here is from genome assembly GCA_020745775.1 of Theristicus caerulescens. Lineage (NCBI taxonomy): Eukaryota > Metazoa > Chordata > Aves > Pelecaniformes > Threskiornithidae > Theristicus > Theristicus caerulescens. The sequence continues at coordinate 111,529,377 of CM036559.1, read as the reverse complement.
GACAGCAAGAGGAACCCACAGAAGGCCAGTAATCAACCAGTCACAATAACCTGGTTCAAAATTACCAGGAGATCAGAACTCTCCAGGCCTAATGACCTCATTTTTAGAAGTGCAATACTGCACTGTACTACTTCCATTCTATGCTGTTGTATCCAGGTTTATACTATAAACTACAAAAGCATATTTTTCCAAAATCAGTGGGATTTAGGGGCTTATGTTACCTACATAAGTCAAAGCAGAAACAGGGCAAGTACATCTCAATGGAAAATAACTTCCTTGTCCCAAAACAATTTTTACTGTCTGAAATTATGACAAAGAGATTTCAAAACACTACCCAGAGAAATATAAATATCTGGCTTACTGAGATCTAGGCACAAAAACTGAACAAATGTCCAATTGGGTGGAGTCTAGCACAGTTATATGTTAGATGTGTGTACCTGCTAGTCGTAGAATAGCAGGTTGGGTTGAGGTTGGAAGGCACCTCTGGAGATCATCTAGTCTAACTCCCCTGCTCAAAGCTGGGTCAGCTAGCACAGGTTGCTCAGAGCCATGTACTGTCAGCTTTTAAATAGAGGTTTTTTGAGTCTCCAAGGATGGAGGCTCCACAAGCTCTCTGGGCAGCCTGTTCCAGTGTTTGACCACTCTCACCATAAAAAACATTTCTTCTTCTGCTTAAATGAAATTTCCTGTATTTCAGTTTGTGCCTATTACCTCTTGTCTTTTTACTGGATACCACTGAGAAGAGTCTGGCTCTGTCTGCTTTATCCATCCTCTACCCCTTCACTCCCATCAGGTATTTATAACGCATTAACAAGATCCCCCTGAGAATTCTCTTCTCCAGGATGAACGGTCCCCACTCTCTCAGCCTCTCATCATATGTCAGATGCTCTACTTGGTGTATCAGGTATTCCTCCCAGTTTTGTATCCTCTGCAGACTTGCTGAGGGTCCACTCTGTCCCACCATCCAGGTCATTAAAGAAGATGTTAAACAGTATTGGCCTCAGTACTGATGTCTGAGCTACACCACTAGTGACTGGCTTCCAGGTGGACTTCATGCCATTGATCACAAGTCTTAGAACCCAGCAGTTCAGCCAGTTTTAAATCCACCCGACTATATCCACTTATCTAGTCCATACTTCATCTGTTTGTCTATAAGCATGTTATCAGAGACAGTGTCAAAAGTCTTGCTAAAATCCACTGCTTTCCCCTTGTCCACTGAGCTGGTAATTTTGTTGTAGAAGGCTATCAAGTTGATTGGGCATGATTTTCCCTTCATAAATCCATGTTGACTGCTCCCAATCACTTTCTTGTCCTTCATATGTTTGGAAATGGCTTCCAGGAATATTTTATCCACCTCCTTCCTGGGGACTGTTCTGAGATTGATTAGCCTGTACTTCCCCAGATCCTCCTTGTTGCCCTTCTTGAAGACAGGAGCGACATTTACTTTCTTCCAGTCCTCAGAAGCCTCCCCCAGTCACCACAACCTTTCAAAGATCATCATGACTGGCCTTGCAATGACATCAGCCAGCTCCCTCAGCCCTCATAGGTGCATCCCATCAAGTCCCATGGACTTGTGCATTCAGCTTTATTTAAATGTTCCCTGAACTGATCCTTACTGAGGATAAGCCTTCCTTTCTCCATGTGTTCCCACTCAGGGCCTGGGATTGCTGGAGGCTGGTACTACCAGTAAAAAACAAGGTGAAGAAAGCACCGAGTACCTCAGCCTTCTCAATGTCCTTTGTCTCCAGGTCCCCTGCCACATTCAGCAGTAGGCCCACATTTTCTCTAGTCTTCCTTTTACTGCTGATATGCTTGTTGAAGCCTTCTTTGTCGTCCTTTATGTCCCCCACTAGATTCAATTCCCAGTGGGCTTTGCCTTTCCTAACCCCTTCCCTGCATGCTTGGACAGTGTCTCTGCATTCCTCCCAGGTCACCTGCCCCTGCTTCTACATCTTCATGGTGGGTTGACCTTGGCTGGCTGTCAGATGCCCACCCAACCACTCTCTCACTACCTCTCCTTAACAGGACAGGGGGAGAAAATAAGATGGAAAAGCTCGTAGGTCAAGATAAAGACAGGGAGATCACTTGCCAATTACTGTCATGGGCAAAACAGACTCCTCTTGGGGAAAACTAATTAAATTTATTCCAATTGAAATAGGTTCGGATAGTGAGAAACAAAGGCAAATTAAAAGAACACCTTCCCCCATCTCTCCCTTTTTTCCAGGCTCAGCTTCATTCCTTCATTCCCCACTCTTCTATCCCACCCTGCCCAAGTGATGCAGGTGAATGGGGGATTGTGGTCAGTTCTGGTCAGTCCATGGCAGTTCATCTCTGCTGCTCCTTCCTCCTCACACTTTTCTCCTGCTCTAGTGTGGGTCCTTTCCATGGACTGCGGTCCTTCAGAAACTGTTCCAGCATGGGCTCTCTCCATGGGCTTCAGTTCTTCAGGATCAACCTGCTCCAGCGTGGTTCCTCCATGGGCCACAGTTCCTGTTAGGAAAACCTGCTCCTGTGTGGGCTCTCAAAGGGCCACAGTTCCTTCAGGAAATACCCACTTGCTGCAGGGTGGTCCTCTCCATGGCCTGCAGTGTGGATACCTGCTCCACCATAGTTTCTCCACGGGCTGCAGGGCAATGTCTGCTCTGGCACCTGGAGCACCGCCTCCTCCTTCCTCTCTGACCTTGGAGCTCACAGGGCTGTTTCTCACACTTTTTTCTCCTCACTCCTCACTGTCTGTGCAGTGTTTTGCCCCTTTCTTAAATACTTTTTCCCAGGGGCACCACCAGCTTCCCTGATGGGCTCAGCTGTGTCCTGCAGTGGGTCCATTGTGGAGCTGGCTGGAGCCATCTGTGTCTGGCATGGGGCAGCCCCAGCCTCTCCTCACAGAGGCCACCCTGCAGCCCCCACTGCCAAAACCCTGCCATGTAAGCCAAACACACTCTTGTATGCTTCCATTTGATGTTTGAATTTTGTCAGGAGCTCCTTGTTCATCCATGCAGGCCTCTTGCCATCTTTGCTTGATTTCCTGCTTGTTGGACTGGACCATTCTTGAGCTTGGAGGAAGAGGTGATTCTTGAAAGTCAACCAGCTCTCTTTTGGATCGTCTCCCATGGGATTCTGGCAAGTAGATTCCTGAAGAGGCCAAAGTCTGCTCTCTTGAAGCTCAGGGCTGTGATCCTGCTATTTGTCCTGTTTCCTCCTCTCAGGATCTTGTACTCCATCACTATTGGTCACTGCAGCCAAAGCTGCTCCCAGCCTTCACATCCTCAACCAGATCTTGTTTGTAAGCGCAAGGAGGTCCAGCAGAGTGCCTTTCCTCATTGGCTTCTCAGTCACCAGTGTTAGGAAGTTATCCTCAATGCACTCCAGAAAACTCCTGGATTGCTTGTGCCGTGCTGTGTTGTCCATCGGGCAGACATGGGAATGGTCTAAGTTTCGCATGACAACCAGGATTTCAATCATGTGATGGTTTAGCATCTGGTAAAATTCATGGTGGCTGCAGAATTTCTGCCCTTGATTGCTACTAGTTGGAAACCTGTTACATTTTCAGAGGACTATTCCCTCTCTGGAAACTACTATTACTTTTTACAACCACTGCCAGCAGTCTCAACCAAAGCAAAGAAGTCTTCAGAAGGCTTGGACACTAAACACACTGCTAGTAGTAATATGTTCATACTGGTGATCTGAGTTTAGGAATGTTAATAAAAGAACGCAAGGAATACTCGCTCATGTTTCCCATGCTGTAGCTGTTCTGTAAATAAAAGAGTTGGCTTTCAGGAATATTCATCCACTACTTTTTGCTACCTTGAAATTAAATTGAAAATATAGAAAAACGGAATAACAGTTCACTTACCATCAGTTCATGCCAAACCTTTTACTATAGTCAGAACACAGAAAAACAACAAAGAAAGAAATTGAAAAAAGAAAAAAGTAGGCACATCTGCATGTTACTGTATCAATTACATTAAGGCATCTCAAACTTAACAACTCCACACAATACAAAGCAGGCCCTGTAAGAAGGGCAATCCTCCCTGCAAATATTTAGGTTAGCAATTGCAAAGTAATCCAAGCACAGCACCATTCATAAGACCAATTCATCACCAGGTCATACAAGGCAATTAGGCCTGGACACTAGATGCAGAGGAGAACAGATTAACAACCACCACCTGAAAAGATGTTTTAAGGGCTCCTGGTTTATTTTTAACAATATTTGAAAGCCTTTAAGAAGATTAATTCCTCAGCCCAAGAGCTGAGTACCTCAGTGCTGCTAAGGTAAACCGATGTACTAATTGAGTCCTCAGCACAGGAATATTCTCTGTAGGGCTTGGAAGTGATACTGCTTTGATACTGCTATTGTCAGTACACAAAAAACACCACTGTCCTTTGCCCTGAAAGACTGATTTCTTTGCAATGAGATGAAAAAGTTCCTACAATTTTCTGTCCCTCTTTCTCTTCCTCATGCCATCACACAGAAAACACACAACAGATCACATCCATAAAAGCAAACCCTGTTTATATGTATTCTTCAGTAATAAAAGCCTCTTTCATAAGGAAGACTATGTAAAACCTTCATCAAAGACATTATCTCTTCAGTACTATCAGTGGTAAGGGAGTTTCTAACACTGAGGTTAAAGTGCAGCTCATAAAATACAAGAAATATATCTATTTTAAAAGATACCAGATGAGATGTCAATATTTAAAATAAAACCAGATAAACTGGAAATGAACAGTGAAAGATCCAGGACAAGACTTTAAGCCAGATTTCTGAATCTTATTCTCAAGAGAAAGTTGTTAGGTAGGACCTGCTGCAGTAGATTGAACCAAAAAGACAACTAACCAACTCTCTTGTCTCCAAGTGACTTAAGGAGGAACAAGAAACAAGATGAATACAGAACGATTTTCCCTCTATTTTACTTCTTCATCTTCCTAAATCAGAAGCTGCATGCAGAACACACCATTTTCTAGTTCTGTTGGGGCAATCTTCCACGAATTTTCCTGCTTCCTTTCTTTTTCACTAATTCTTTGACCTCCACATCCTCGTATTTCACTGAATTCCCATAATTAATTTGTACCCTGGGTGAAATGGTTTGATTTTAATGTCCTGCTCAGGTGATGCTGTGTCTGTTTGAAAACCTAGTCCTGCCGGAGGGTGCTGAGAGCTGGGTGCCTCCAGCCCCGCAGACATGGGCGTTGAAAGAGGGGTAAAGAAACAAACAGGAAGGATGGGTTTCCAGGAGAGAATGAGAAAGGGGAGGGCATTTGGCAAGAGGACATACAGGCAGATATGCAAGTTAAGTTTCTGGACTATTGCCCGAATATTTAAATGATGGTTGTACTTGCTTCTGTACCATTAAGAAGGGACTCCTGTTTTTTAACAATCTCAGTGACTGTAATACATAAATCATAAATAAATAATTCATCCCTTAAAAGCGTGCTGTTCTTGATCCTTTTTGTTCTAGCTTCTCCACATGCTACTCATATTTTGTGCTGTCGATCAGGTTTTAAGTAACATATTTAACTCACTCAACTTTTTTACGAGCTGGAAAATCAGAGCCCTACTGATGAATGCCACCAGTTCCCCAAAATCCATCGTTCTCTCTCAGCGGCCAGTGTACCGGGAAACATCACGTTCCACATTAACCTTTTCTCCAGTGTGTTACACAAGTGTGTAACAGTGAGGTATTTAGCCAACTTGGCTATTTTCTTCCTGGATAGCTAAGCTGTTCCATCAATAACATAAACATGTTTTAACAACACAGCAACATACCACCCAGCACGCCAAGGAGCTATGGAGCCCTTGGTTCATTGTTGGGAGGTTACTTTTAATGACAAGGTCCTGATTAACACACTGGAACAAGGCAATAGCTTGCTTCAAACAGTTCCAAATCATTGTACTTAAAAATGCTGACCCTTGTCATAAGCAAGGACAACAAGTGGCAAAGACAAAAAGAAAATTGTTTCAGTTCTGAGTGAGTTTGAAGTCGTATTACAGGACTTTGCAGAAACCCAGTAATCTATAAAAAACAGCTTTCAAACATTAATTTCGTAGTATCATAAACAGCCAAACTTTTCCCTTTAGTCATCCAATTCCCAAACTGATGGTATTAGACAGGAACTTATTTTCAAACAAGGTTTCTGTACACGATTTGTCTTTAAAACTTTTGCATTGATTTTATTTTTCTAGTTGGTGCAACCTAACATCATCGTTATTATCATAATCATTATTATTATCATTAAGGCTTGAATCTGGTTTATTTAATCTGTTAACTGGCTGAACCATTTTACTCACGTGGTTTGCCCAGAGGCAGCATTATCTATTTCTTAGAAAAAGCATTCTGGCTGTAATTCAGTCTCTGCAACAGTCTTAACGCAGGGACAGATCCTGGCTTCATTTGAAGCTCTTAGCTTCAGTTCTTCCATATGCAAGTAGAACATGAAATTACCATAATTAAGAGCTAGTAGAAAATACAAGAGAATAAGGAAGCACACTCCTCAGTCATGGAAATGCTAAGCATAGTAAAAATGAATCCAGGATCTTTTGCAGAGAAGTTTCCTTCATTAGAAAGAAGGAATCATCAGACAAAATATGCCAGTGAAGTTCAGCAGCTGCGGCACGGTACCTGTCCTGCCTCAAGTCGGTAGTTGGGTGGGCTGTTGAACATCTGAATTTTGAACATTATAACAGACTTGTATTTTCTACTGCCTCACAGGCATAAAAGCCTTCTTTATTTTCTGCTCATAGGAAATGGAGGATATATCAAAGAAAAGGACTTCAGAATATGCAAGCAGTGCTGGGAAGTTTAATTTAGAGCTGTAGAATACAAGTAAAATAGAAACCACTGGGATGATTAATTTATACAAATCTCTACTCCTTAATTTAATCAGGAAAAACAAGTGAAGAAAGCTGACCAAGATAAAGAATGAATTACTTACTTATTAAATCTAATAGGATGCAGGTGATGCCTAGTAGGCAAATCAAGGTCACTTTTAGCTAGATTTCAATGGCCTAGTCCAATAGGATGGTTTGGGTGAACGGAAGAAATGAGTTGGCTTTGTATAAGACAGCTGGTTCTTGCACACCAAATTAACTCCTACTTGGTGCTACCTGTGCACACAGCAGTTGGAAAGATGGCCTCCAAAAAGCAATGCTGGTTGCCAGGAGCATATATAAGGTAAGCCCTGTGTAGAAGCAAAGCCAAGTTACAGTGCAGTTAAACTGGTCTTGAATTTGTTTAACATAATTAATCAAATTCTGTATGTTTTCAGGGAGCATAAAGAATTTGCATAACACAAAGAAATATGAAAAAAAATATAGCAATGTCAAATATGATGTTCTGACTGTCTATGAAAAATCCAGGATGAGATCAAAGAGTCTTGCCCTGAAGGTAGCAGCAGTGGTCCCACAGACTCCATTACAACTGCACATCAGACACCTTCAAACTGACTCTCAGATACGGAGGAAAGATGTAACACAGAGACAAAAATCTCAGACACAAGGGATACTGTCCGAGAGTTAATCTCTCTCACCTACTCCTGCTCAGAGCCAACAGGCAGCCTGGAGGAAGCCGTAGGCATTAGCAGGGACTGAATTTGCTCCTGGTTGGATCCAGGATTAATGAGCTGATAGCAGTGTAGATACTGGCCTTTCCCTGCAGTTTTTGTGTGCTGAGTAACCCTCATCTCTTCACCTGAAACTCAGACTTAATTACTTCAGCAAATTGTACTAGAAAAGCTATTCAGATCTGTTAGAAAGTGTAAAATAAGGAGGTAACACTAAATAAATTTGTCAAAATATATGAAGTAAATGTATTTGTGATGAAATTTCATTGATTTATCAGTTTCTATAAAGACCATTAGAATACAGATTTGCAAGAGACTGTGGAAGGACCAACTCCTTGCAAGATCAAGGCCACAATATATCTGTAATTATCTGTCAAGCATGTGAGTGAAATTGTGCATTCTCACTGTTCAATTCACTTTCTACTTCCCAAATGCAAATTTCTGTGCATACTTATGAGAGTGGTACAGTCTCCAGTTTTCTGGTGACTTCTTTAATGCTATGCAAAAAATGATTCTCTGTTTAATGATAATTTGACATGAATGTGTCTCTAAGGGAAGGAAAAAATACTTTGTTTAATCTGTTTTTTATTAGTAACTCTTTGCATTCTGGGTCTAGTTTAACTAATGACCTAATAATTATTTCTCTGTACATAATAATTATTTCTCTGTAAATCATAGTGAGCACTAAACACACTAAGTCACAGTGCCTTCTTGATAAAGCAGGTTTAAGAACTTGAAAATGTGGCAATACCTTCCAGGAGAGGGTAAAAGCTCAGCTCTTCTCTGTCACATCACTTGTGATTTTTGGACAATTTCCATTTGCAGCCTATCCCTTTAGCTCTCAGTAGTCATGTCCTTTGCCTTCCTGGGATTTCATTGTCTTCTACAGCTTTTCATTTATCTTGCCAAACTTGGCTTTCACATATCCCACTCTGCTAGAAAGTTACCTTTTGCTGCCATCCTCATGACAGTGCAGCATGCTCTGTATAGGAAAGAAAACATATTGTGGATTCCCACTTGTAGTAGATTGATGGAACTACTTTTCATTGCCTTCAAACATAAGACTGTTAGACTCAATGACTAATCAAACCAAGCTGTTCAATACAGTTGTGTCTCCATTTATGGTCACCCTATTTAGATTCAAAATATTCTTGTTAAAACATATTCCAAATTTATTCCAATTCAAAACCAAAGGTTGCTATCAAACTTGTGCTGAGAGCAATACTGAGAAACTTTACTGGTTCAAAGATTAAGTGTCCTGAAAGGAAATCTTAGACAAAGCTGAATTTTCAGAAACTTTTTGGTGGTTTTCGTTAGCAAGAGGTATAACATTCTTCTTCCCTTCCAGTTTCCCACCAGGAAGACAAAGGAGGGAAAGAGACAGGGGAATTTTACATCTTGGACATATAATTCTTTCTAATGATGTAGATGTTTTCCTTGTTAATTTGGCACTATATGCCAACAGTATAAGTACCAGATTTAGGAGACTGTTCAACAGACTGGCTGTTGAAATTTGCATTCCAATATTGCTTGGAGCTGGCTTAAAATTGTGTGACAAGTAACTCTTCTTATCACAATAATGCATATTATTATCTGTTAACATGGCTTCATGTAATGACAATTTGGGAAGCAAAAGTAAGCCATGTTTTGTGTTCCTACTGAACGACTGTGGTATTTGACTGGTGTGAATTGGGGGTTAAGTCCTGTAAACCGTTTTCCTTCTCTTGAAAATAATCCAGTTAGTATGAGTGGAACAAGTCCTCTAGGACCACATACCTACGTACAGTGTTAATAGTTTGAGAACAACAGCAAAACCTAATTCTCAAAAGACCAAATAACACAAAGGACTGTCTCTCTCCCAGAAACAGTGTTAACCAAAATTAGACATTTCACGTGCATTAGCAAGGCCTTTGATACCGTCTCCCACAGCATTCTCCTGCAGAAGCTGGCTGCTCACGGCTTGGACAAGTGCACTCTGAGCTGGGTTAAAAACTGGCTGGATGGCCGGGCCCAGAGAGTTATGGTGAATGGAGCCAAATCCAGTTGGCGACCAGTCGGGAGTGGTGTTCCCCAAGGCTCAGTGTTGGGGCCGGTCCTGTTCAATATCTTTATCGATGATCTGGATGAGGGGATCGAGTGCACCCTCAGTAAGTTTGCAGATGACACCAAGTTAGGTGGGAGTGTCGATCTGCTGGAGGGTAGGAAGGCCCTGCAGAGGGACCTGGACAGGCTGGATTGTTGGGCCGGGGCCAACTGTATGAGGTTCAACAAGGCCAAGTGCCGGGTCCTGCACTTGGGTCACAACAACCCCAGGCAACGCTACCGGCTTGGGGAGGAGTGGCTGGAAAGCAGCCTGGCTGAAAAGGACCTGGGGGTGATGGTTGACAGCCGCCTAAACATGAGCCAGCAGTGTGCCCAGGTGGCCAAGAGGGCCAACGGCATCCTGGCTCGTATCAGGAATAGTGTGGCCAGCAGGACCAGGGAGGTGATAGTGCCCCTGTATTCGGCACTGGTGAGGCCACACCTCGAATACTGTGTTCAGTTTTGGGCCCCTCGCTACAAGAAGGACATCGAGGTGCTGGAGCATGTCCAGAGAAGGGCAACGAGGTTGGTGAAGGGTCTAGAGCACAAGTCTTATGAGGAGCGGCTGAGGGAGCTGGGGTTGTTTAGTTTGGAGAAGAGGAGGCTGAGGGGAGACCTTATTGCCCTCTACAATTACCTGAAAGGAGGTTGTAGAGAGGTGGGGGTCGGTCTCTTCACCCCAGTAACAAGTGATAGGATGAGAGGAAACGGCCTCAAGCTGCACCAGGGTAAGTTTAGGTTGGATATTAGGAAAAACTTCTTTACTGAAAGAGTAGTCAGGCACTGGAACAGGCTGCCCAGGGAAGTGGTTGAGTCCCCATCCCTGGAGGTATTTAAAAGACGGGTAGGTGCAGTACTTGAGGACATGGTTTAGTGGTGGACTTGGCAGTGCTAGGTTAATGGTTGGACCTGATGATCCTAAGGGTCTTTTCCAACCTTAACAATTCTATGATTCTATGATTCTAAGGATGATTAATGAGTTTTTCAAATACAGACTGATACCATGTGACTGAAGAATAGAAAATGTGATGCTTATATTTAAAAAAGAAGGGGAGGGTTGCCTGGGCAATGAACTGACTCTTTAGTCTGACTCTGAACTTGATAAGATTTTACAGTCAAATCTGAAGGCAAGATTGGCTGAGAGAAAGCTGGGGAACTTTGCCCCAAGTGAAGAGGAATCATGTATCATAAAGAAGTAGATGACAGGAGACAGGAACGGTAGCTGTGCACAGTGAAAAGAAGAAGGTTATGCAATTTCAGGGACCAACCAGGGATCCAGGAGGAGGCAAAGGTGATGTGATGGTCTTTATGAATGTAGCAGGAAGAGCAAATACCACTGAGGCCTGAGGAGATCACTTGCTATACATGTAATTATGCAGCCCTTTGCCTCTGCAGGGCTGTTGGGCTGTCGTCCCCCGAGTGATAGTGACCCCTTCTCCTTGCCTTGTACTTTAAGAGCTCTGTTCTGTAAGGAGCTATAGACCAGGAGTCAGTAACAGAAAACACAGTTACTGTAGGGTAACTTTTTTTTTAAGAGTAACTTGTTTTATCTATAGAAAAAAGCATTGTAGAGATCACGTATTCTGAGTCACAGACAGTTCACCTGCCTGCTTGTTCCTGATACAGACCATTCCCTACTGGGGGAGCTTAGCATCTTTCACTATTTTTTTCCTCTGTGGATGTTTTTCCCTAAGTAACACCTAGTCATTCATCACCAATAGATACCTCTTCTCCAGAGAAAGACTTTTAATTGTCCTCTGCACTATAGCTTCTCAGTGTGGCATTTTCATCTGAGGTGAGCTCCCCAAAGCTAACAGCTTTCCCTCGGTTTCTTTTTTTTCTTTTAGTTTTTTTCTTGGGGAGGAGCCAAAATTGTTGGGTTTTTTTTCCTTATGGTCAGTATGGCTCAGCTGCTGGCCCAAAGAACCAATTTGTCCTGTCTTTTTCCCGAAAGTTCATAAGTAAACGTTGCAGATGATACACCCCAAAAGCCAAAAAAGCTTCTGCTCTTCCAGGCCCTGCCTTGCCCAGCACAGAGCCACTCAACTGGGCACTCTTAATGCCCTGAGATCTATAGTCATACCTCTTCTTACACAAGTAAGGCTTAACATGTAGGAGCTATTAAAACTCTGCCTTTGAGGAATTCATATAAGGAAGACTTACAACCATTATACCATAATACCCTTCCCATTCTCATTACCTACCTAGTACATCACCTGGTGTTCATCATTAAAATCATATACGTGTGTTTACACTTGTGTGTATATAATTATTCATCACAGCATTCTTAGACTATTACAGTGTAAGACCTAAACATGGATGACATGAGCCAGGTTCACTCCTTGGCTCCACGCTTGTCTCAGTATGTTGCAATTCAACAATATTCTAGGCAAGAACTGTCTTTTGATTTTCCGCAGGACAAAAAAAACCTATATTGTTTTAATAAGTGGTGCCAGCTACTAAAGCTCTACATAGAGTGATAAACCTGTCATATCTAGAAATAAAATATCTGAAGCAGCAGATTAGAACTTGTGTGATTTTTGGTTTTGCTTCACTTTACCTAATTGGTCAGTTGTGCCAGGTATTTTGCTTAAATCTAAATCAGACCAAGAAGATATAAAATAACATTTCAATGGTTCAGGTTGTGCAATTTGGGCTACTAGTTTTACATGGTGAAGATTTACATTGTCTTGGCTAAGCTTTGAATATATTGCCTTATAAAACTGGAGCAGACGCTGCCCCAACAGTGCAAAGTACAGACTAATTTCCTTGAAGATGGGGTTGCTTTTGCAAGCTGCAGAAAAGGGTCATCAGCCTGCCTGTGCTAAATCGATTCCTCACACAACTGCCATTCAAAAGCTGTCCACGCTCCACAGAGCATATGAAGATTGCTGCTGCCCTATACTGCCACAGGAGCTCACCGACAGCTGTAATTCTCATCTAGTTGGGAAGCTTGTTAAAATCCTCTAATTAAAAACCTCTATGGCCTTATTCAAGTCCATCTCACAGACCTTGACCTTTTCCCCTCATCTGGGACACATATAGGTGTGAGAGTCCTCTGTATCGCAGCAGACAGGAAAAGCTGTTAATGTCCATCTCCTAGATACTTCATCTTCCTACAAATACTTACATCTTTGACTCTTATTTTTGCTTTGAGTAGACTACAATGACACTATTTCATGAAATATAAAACTTCTGGATCAGCTGTCTGCTGATGAGCAATTGCATCACTATTATTTTCTTCCAAAAAAAAGTAGAAATTCCAAGATTTGGAATCATTATCTGAACAGGGAACAGATAAAAATAATGCGTCTTCATTTGCTTACAATAAAAATTTTAAAAGACTCACAAAATATAAATATTTCTGATACAGTCACCGTAGATGTTTCTAATAAGCATGAATGTTTTCCCTATATTCCCTTCCCTTCAAGTATTATATCTGAAAATATTCATTGAGCTCATTCAGAGGCACCAGCTTTTTATCTGAATAACAGGCTTAGTTTATCAGAGCTGCTTTGTAAACTCCTGGAAATGAGTTCTGCTTATGTCCTTCTAGGGCTCTGGGAATGGAATATGCAGAGGGAGAGTGGTGTCAAGGCCTGGCAAATCACACTGTTCCTTGTGTGTTGAAGTCTAAAGGACGGTTATATTTAGATGACACTGCACAAGAAACAGGGGCTGCTAACAGAGACAGTAAATTGGTGATGTTCTTTTCAAACCTCATAGGACAACATGTCAGTATTCTTATGAGAGGATAAACAAAATCATGTAATTAAATATGAGATTCTCCAACAAGATTTGTGGTCCCTCTGAGAACAGATGACTCTCAATGCCACTATCAGGAATGCTACTGCAAATTGGAAGAATGGTGACAAGTACCAATTAGTCACTCACGACTTTGGCATGTTTGATTGCTCTTCATTCATTTGCGATTTGCTTGCTGATTGTACTAATCCACTGAAAGGCAAAAGGCTTTGGAAGAGATTTACAAAGGCTACAAGGAAATCTTGGTATCCAGCTCTCCCTGAGAAGCTGGGCATCTAACTGATGCACTGTCTTCAGAAATTATGCCCATTGATTTGCTTCACCTAAGGACATGAAAGAGGAGGGCAAGGAAACACTAACATGGTTTTGAGTTCATTTATTAGCCTTACCTGCTCAAATAGTACATTTTTCCATCCAGAAATGTAGTCTGATAGGAAAAGGAGGATTTTGACCATTTGCCAAGAATTTCTAGATGACCAGCGGCTGAGGCCACCATGGGCTGCAATGAGCCAACGAGACCCTCGGGCATGGTGCTGCCACGTGGGTGCACATCCTGCACAGAGGATGTAGTGCATCATGGACACACAGCAAGTCCCAGGTTTTAGGAAGCATAGCCCATCCTGTGCGTGAGACAAAGTCCCTGTCCATGGGCAGAATCACATGGCTGTCTTACACCTTCCCAGGATTCCTGTATCTCCAACCAGGAAATTAGATCAGAGTGTGACAAGTGCCCACACCACACAGTGCAGCCATGGTTTTATGACTATCCTCTTTCCACTTAGGTCTGGATGTCTCTGTCACTGGTCTGGGTTCTAAGGTCAGTGTCCAAAAATGCCACCTTTAGTTACATGTGCTGCACAGACATGTTCCTGTGCCTGCAAGATGGCAGCATGGTGCTTCATAATTACACGACAGTCAATGAATTGAAATAAAGTTGTGCCCCCATCTGAAAAGCAGTACCTCCATCTCTTCATCTTTTTTAAGGCTGGCTCTGAGAAGACCATTGTAAAATCCTGGTCATGGCTACACATGAACTACTCTCACTGATGATCTATGAGTTATCTCAATTTAACATCAGATATCCTAGCCTCAGGTTTGTCCATCTCCCTTAGGAGACATCAGAAGAGCCATGTCTACAGATCAGAACAGAAGGGTGTAACTTCATTCTCTGTGGAAGGAAGGCAAGGGCTCTATCTCTGGCTTCCTGGCAAGTGAAGATCATGATAGTCCCATTTTGGGGGGGGGGGGGAAGCAAGTAAAAGGCAGATTCAGTCTCTGTAGGTGATGTTACAGACTTTTATCAATAACATTTTGTTTCTTTGAATCAGAGAGAGAATATTGGCTTTTGAGTCTAGTTTGGGATCTACCCATGGGGTTTTACAGAACTGATCCTGAGTAGTTTCAAAATCATTCCCAAATGCAGCAGGGTTCTTGGAGTCTGAGGACTTGGAGACTAATTTGTGTACTCAATTTACTTCTGCTTCACCCCAGATTCACAAACTGTCACATCCATGCTCAGAGCAGGAGGCCTTGTACAGTGGTTGCAAATACCTGTTGAATAGCGACATGGTCTCTCCAACCCCTTATGAAAATTTAAAACTATTTGCAACTGAAAGTGACCATTCCTATGGTGTTTCTAACCTTCATCCTCTGATGAACCAGAGCCTTCATCCATGAATGACATCAGTGGCAGCAATTCTTAATCAACAACTTCATGTGATTCCTCTGCTTCTAGGCTATGGCAGGGTAAATCTAGTACAAACAGGGAACAGAAATGCTGCCTTGGAAGCCAAGCAGGGCTGGACCAGCCTCTTAGGAAACGACTTGTTTGAGTACAGTGCAAAGTGTTGCTGGAAAGGGACATTTGGGGGTCAAACCACATGGGGCTCAGATAGCATTGCCCATTCGACCGCCTTGTAGGAAGACAGGCAGTTTGCAGCACACAGGTTTAAAAGAGCTTTTGATTCAGTCAAGCCCATACACCGACATGGTGCCCCACAGCACGTCACTGCAACACCCCCGTTGTGACGTGGGACATTGTTGTTGCAGAAGGGGAAGAATCTAATCGTGACAGCACATATCGAAGAACGGCTCAGCCCTAAAGTGAATCCAACAGTGAAGATACTGCCTAGTGGTAAGGTTTATTTTAGGAGAATTTAACACTCATTTGAGGCAGGATCAAAGAACCTCATCCTGGAGCTCTTAGCAGTGAGATTAGCTGCAGTGATGCAGAGTGGAAGCCCACCGAGATGAATGGGAATTCATTGGGCTTTGGATGAGCGGCCATATGGGCAAAAGGCTGCAGAAGTGAGACTCAAAGCAGACCACTGGCCTTTGCCTGTATAGAAAAGTTAGCCAGGACCATTCTACTACTAATACAGTTGTAGTGACACAACACACTACGTGGACATCTTTGCTGGACTGCAGGTTTCCATGTGATGAATTAGGGGCCTGAATGCAGACATGCAGCTAGGGGAGGAAATGGCAGGAGGGACTGATGGCCCCAGCACATGGCATGGAGCCTGAGCTGCACCAAGAGGGGCTGTAGGCTCTCACCCACTCCCTCCGATCCCCTTGCAAATCCCCGCTTCAGCTGAAGAGGTATAAATTACTGCCATAGTTTTACTGATACGTTTTCACACATGTACAAACCTCTACACAACACAAATTATTCTAATTTTAGGATTTAGCTTTATAACCATTTAGAAAGCTTAATTAGTTTAACAATCACAGCTCAAAATCCGTGTTCATGGGCACACAGCTGTCAAAAAGCTCCAAGAAGAAATGTCAAAGGGAAGGGGAAAAAACCAACCCTCCTTAGGTTAGGCTTTGTATAGGCAGGGGCACCACTGGCCACCACGACAGCTGCTTGCATAGAAATGTGCTGAGAGCTCTGCACGAATCCTGCATACCCTGCCCTGGAGCAAAGATATAACCCCTGGCAGCTCTTTGCCTTCTATGTGACATCGCTGGGGAGCCTGAGGCATTCCTTAGGAAACTTGTCGTGACCGGGGTGCTTGCAGGGAAGGCTCGGGGGAAACAACAGTCCCCAAAGTGGTGGCAGAGCAAGGAGGAGGGGTGGCGCAGGCTGGTGAGCATGAGCACACGTGAAAGCAGCAGCGGACTATGGGTAGGAGAGCAGGAGTGGACCAGGCTGGGGGAGATGTGAGAGCGATGGGGAAGGACCACCACACCAAAAGAGGCTGGGGAGAGCCTCCGGGTGGTGGTGGAGAGGCAAGAGCGAGCCAGCAAGGGGGAGCTGTGCATTCCCCAGGGGATTCCTCTCTCCTCGGCAAAAACTTAGGGAAATACACAGATTAAACAGAGAAGCAAAGAGCTACAGTGATGTGGAAAAGGCAGGTACAAAGAAGAAAATTTCACTGAAACAGTTTTCACACAGTTTTTCACAGGTTTTTTTTTGTTTTTCTGTGTATAAAGAGAGTGAATAAAACTGAAGCAGCCCCAGCCACTTTAAGCTTGGAGGGCGAGCCAGCAATTATGCAGCTCACCTGAGGTCTCTCTGGCCTTGGCAGCACTGCAAGTGTTTTATTTTCACATAGGTAAACCATTCATGAACAATTTCTCCAATGCATTAAGCGTAAACAAGCTTTCCTTTTGCACAGGTAAGTATTTCTTCCTACCCGTCATTTCCTCTCCTAAAACAAATATTTTTCTGTGTGGAACCACTGAAGGAAAACAAGTCTGAGGCTTCCCATTAATGACCGCGTGTCCCAGGACTTCTCCTGCAGTGTCTGGAGCCAGGGTCCCCTGCCACACATTTTATTTTGTGGAGTCTTTCCATTTTATGACTCTTGGAGCAACTGGTCGTGTTTATTGATCTTTCCACACAGCTGTTCTTTTCCTACAGGAGCACTGGGATGGATTTTGTGTGGCCTGATACGTGAGGCCCCGTGCGTCTCTGTTAGAGTTTGCTGATGCCAGTAACAGGAGTCGAGGAGGCAGCAGCTTTTTAAGACTCAGTTTGTGGGTGTAAAGGAAGCAGAAAATGCTGCACACTGGCTTCACTTTCACTGTAAAAAAATGTGCTTGTGTGATGAATTCCAAAATCCCATGAGCAAACTAGCCCGAACGAGACTAGCTGTGATACATTAGGATGGAGTGGGGGAATGGTGGGAGACCTGTGCTGGAAAAGGAGGGGTGAGACGTGGGCCGCTGCACAGAAGGGCAGTGGAGCATCCGCACAGGACAACTCCAGCTACACACGGGCAGCTCTCAGCACATCTCCTCATGTCCCAGGCAGCACTGAATTCCCCTCAGCAACATCTACTGTTTCTCACTCATCTTAACTAATTTACCAGATCAGACATGAACAGGAATGACCTCATGTAGGTACAAGACCTGACTCATGCAATAACAAAAAGCACAAGCGCTCATGACCCCAAAATAACCCCCAACTGGGGACAGCATCACTCGACCGTGGATTATGTTTCACAGTTTTCCGAGGGCCATCGTCACACGGGACTCCAGAGCTGACCACCCCAGTCACTGCGGCCACGCTTCAGATTGGGAGGGCCAGTCTGCCTGCCCCCAGAGCCACCGCTCCGGCCAGGGTGCCTCGCAAGCCGCAGGGACGCAGCCACCCCTGGGCCCCAGCAGCGGCGGTCAGGCGGGCATGCTCGGAGGGTTGTGGGTGTAACAGGACCAGGACGCTGGCCAGGGCTCGTAACTTAGGGAGGGAAGGGGGAAAGAGCAGGAAAGGAAACTTGTTAGAGAAAATATGTCTTACCTCGCAGCGGACTCAGAAAGCGCAGCAGATGCTTGCATGTACAAATCTTTCCCAAAACCCAGATAAGGATCTCAGCTCAGCACAAAGAAAAGCAGGGGTGCTCTAGCTTCCCCCGAAGCAGCAGCCCCCAAGCCCCCTCTGAGCAGCCCAGGTTACTGTCGGTGAGGAGCCCCAGCCCTCCACGGCTCCTCCGAGCGCCTGGGGGTCTCCGAAGGAGCTGCTGCACCCCGGAGCCGTTCCTCTGCCTCCCTGCGCTCAGGGGGAGGAACAGCTGGAAGAGTGTCAGCTCAACACGCTCCATAAATTTTCCCTCAGCCTTCTGCAGATGTAGGTCCTTGAGAAAAATGCCTAAATCCCGTCGTTTGTTGACATAGTAACCACATATAAGTTTTTGGCCCCCCCCAGAAGCCATCAGCATAAAACAATTCGTTATGAGAAAGATTTATCCAGCCTGCAGCAGGCTGGTTTATGTGGTTTTATTTGTCTAAGGAAGAAATAAAGAGAGTGAATGTTTATACACTAGAGACTTCACACCCAGACCAAGGGGTGGTTTCATTACAGCAGTTAATATTAAGGACTTCCACAGCTCTTTGAAGGAAGTGTATTTCCAAGTAAAAGGACAAAATCCATTATTCGTATAAACAGCCCATTTCTAATGCGTAAGTGAAGTAAAGCTTTAGGAACTTTTAAGGAGGTCCCAAAATGTTTTGTATTTTTCTCTGACTTATTCACATATATTTATCAGATTCCTCCAAAGATGCTCGAAACATCTTAAAAGTTCCCAGTAAAGTTTATAAAGCCGCAACCTACTGGGAGAAATAGCAGAGGGTCAGAAACAAGTAAAGCCTGTGGAAGACTCTGCCCCCCCAGTCGCCCTATGGAGATGAGCCCTATGGAGATGAGCTCTTTAGCCTCTGGCAGTGGAGAGATAAAAGAGAATTGTACCGCAGGGATCACATGGGTTTTAATGGGTTTTAATGCATCCCCTCATCCAAACTGCAGCCACCGTACACAGATCTGCATTCAGATTTCGAGCCCTTTTACTGGTAATTTAGGCTACGGGAGCAGACTGGCAGCATGTGCAAAACCATGCTGCCCTGCAGGGCTTTTTTGACCCCAGTTGCAAAAGGATGGGGGCGGGGGGTAAAGTAACAAAACCCGAACCTTGATACTTGGAGTCGAAAAGAGCTTTACAAGCAACATTTCAGTGTTTTAACTCAAATGTTGCCTTATAAAAACTGCCTTATTTACAGATCTCTTTAAAGGCATAATTCTCTATAATTTACTACAGAAAACTCGTCTTTGAGCAGGGTTAAATACGTGTTTAAGCTTGGAATGAGCAGAGCAGCATAAAGAGTGAGAGATCCAGCATTTTGGAAGCTATAACCTCTTTTCCTCCAACCTTGAGATTCATTACAAGTGACCATAACCTTCCCCCCAACACCCAGGCATCCTCATCTTCCTCACAACATACAACCTTCCCCCCCCCAAAAAAAAAAAAAAATCAGAGAAGTTCTTCATCCACATCTTTTTGCTGGAGTGTAGCTGAGACTCGTTAGTCATTTCCTGAACTGTCATTTAAATGGGAAAATTCTCAGGAAAAGGAGAAAGAATAGAGAAGGTCTAAATGTGCATTCACAACTCGTGATTTTGGAAGTCTTATCCCTTTGGGAAGGTTTCATTAAACTTTTTAAAGGATAGATTCTGAAATATAGTTCCAGCATCATTACATATTTCTCAAACTATCACCAGCTAATATCCTGAGTCAATACCAAGTATAAAGTGTTATTTTAAATATTGCAAATGTTTTAAGAATCTGGTAGGTATTATGAAGCTTATAAACCTATGGCACAAAATCATGCTGCTGTGCAATTTACACTTACTGGGTATATGAAGGCAAAATATTTTCAGTATCCAAAATTCGGTTAAGTATTTAAAATACTTTAAAGCAACTCCAAAAGGGTGGACTGCTAGCCCCCTGCCCTGGCTCCCCGAAAAATTCAGCTAAGCCCATGGAACAAATGACACGTGTTCATAGCTCTGGTGGCACCGAGGTGGCGTGTGGGAGCTCCACTTCTGGCCAGGTCTTCTTGGAACTTGCTGTTGAGCTCCACTTGACACTGCACCTGAGCAGCTGGCAGCTGTGAGCGACAGGCTCAAGATGAGTGTCACCCTCATCTTCTACTTGCGTCCCCTGCTGCAATCAGCGTTTGCCTCGCACCATGCCTCTGCTGGGGCCACTGGGGCAGCCGCTTCAGCAAGCTGATCCACTCGAAAACTAACCCACCCAGAAGCTGTAATTTTCCATTTCATCGGCTCGCTAAGCTGACCTAACACAGTTGTGCAATGGCTGGATGCAGAGTCAGAGAGGGCAGGCAGATGGGTGGGCAGTGCAGTGGGACTGCGGCCCCCGCTTACACTAGATTATACATAATATTACATTTCCTTCTAAGCCTTTTTGTGCCTGTGCTCTCTCAGTCAAATGGGACAATACTCTTCCCTTATCCTACAGATTGTAAGCCACTGAAATGCTATTGCATTGCAGCCATGCAGGTACCTGAGGAATATCAGCTGGCTGAGCTCAGAAGGTCTGTTTCGGAAGGTGACAGAAGCACCTGTGGTCCTCTGTGCATGGTATATAAAATCAGTCATCACAAACTCAAAAACTCAACTTCGAATAACATAGTATCATCTAGTAAAAAATGATAAAATATACAAGAAGTAAACTAGATTTATTGCTGTACGCTGTACCTATCAAAAAATACTCTGCTGTTAGCAAGAATATAAGTACTAAAGTCTCTCTGCTCTTTGGAAATTGAGCCCAGTTTCCATTAAATAAGCTATTAACTGGGGAAGGGGAAAAAAAACCCAAACAAAGCCAAACAACAACAGTGGTATACATCCTGTAAGTTATTTTTAGCAGGACTCTAGAAATACCTTTCCTGGTAAATATACACAATATAGTTTGTGCTAAGATTGGTTAGCTTGTTTTTCTGAGTCTGTTTTTGACCGAATAGTGATGATATCCTGCTTTGGACTGTTTCCTCCGAAATTATATCGCAATTAGACTGTTTTATCGTACATACATAGATAACTTAGAATTGTAGCAATTGGGCAACATCATCCACAGGACTTCATGAGATAACAGAGAGTTGCACAAGCACGCTGACTAGGACTGCTATTGAAGATGAACCACTATACTGATGAGATGGCAGAAAAGTCCTGTGTCCTTTTGTAACGGTGTTTTAGAAAGCAAAGCAGCGAAGGAACACAAACAATGGGCTCTGGCCCATTGCTGCAAGCACAAGGCATTCGCAGGTGCTTAGTGCTATATTTGTAAATGCTCTGGTTCCTGTAGAAACACCTAATCCTTCCTGAATTCTGGCCAGCATTTATGGCTAAGCGCAGACAGTAAAAGAGTGTTCTCGATTACCTGCTTCTTATCTGTATGGTCCACTTTGTGTGACAATGGATTTTCAGCTAGATTTTTAAAGCTTAATTATTCAGGCCACGTATTCGGCATCTATTTACATTGCTATGTGCGCCAAGGACCTATTTGGTGGGGCCGCACGGGGGGCGGGGGGGGGGGTTGGGTACTGCCTTAGCCACAGGGAGCAAAACAAAGCAGGGAGAACATAGGAAACTACAGAGCCCTTAATGCAAATCATGAACTTTCTATAGGCGTCCTTGAACTATCTTACAGAATGTAATACTGAGTTACATCCAGCAATAGGCTTCTCAAATATCATTTCAAAAGTGTCAGAAAGGATTAGCAGATTGTCAGAGCTGGGGCTGAGAGCTCCTTTCCATTTCAGGGCTGCCCTCCTCGGCACTCCGACTGCAAATTGGGTTTTACAGAATCATTTCCTTCGGCTCCTGCTCAGTCCAGCAGGATGCTGTCTGAAAGGCCTTCTCCATAGAAGGCCACAAAATACTGAGGCAAACTTAAAAGGCAAAACCCAGAATAAAAGCACACAGCAAACAAAACAAGAAAGTTTGTGGTCCGCTCTTACAAAAGCTAAAGATAAAATTCCTGTTCACTTTGAAGGGATGCCCCTTACACAAACCGGATCAATGGACCGAGTTCATTTTGTGGCTGTTTCACTTGCTCAAGCTTTCTAAAATTTGTACAGGTACCCCTGTTCAGTATGGTGGTCTGGAAAGTACCTTGGCATCACCTTATTGAACTTTATTGAATCTGGGCCCTAAGTACCACAGTGATGGATATATCAGCTGTAGCAAATAGATACGCCATGCCTGAAGAGGCAGGCGCTGTATGTTCAAACTGGAGCACAAGTGCAATGTCTTTGCTCTTGACGATGAAGCTGTGATGCTCCAACAGCAGCTGCCGTTGAAAGGGCTGTCCTCTTCCCATCTCTTTATGCTGGAGCTGGCATTTGTCTGGCTCCACCATCAGCTGTTTTATCTTACTCACTGAGCAGAAAAATCTTCATTTTCTTCCTGTTGGATTGTTTTAGCTTGTATTAACTCCCTGACCTGCTCACCACAGAGTCAAGACAAGCATCAGTGCTGCTCCAAGGGAAACGGCAGGAGGGCACCCAGGTAGTAAAAGGAGAGGGGCTGCCTGACGCTTTTTGGCAGTAGTTATCTTTTAGCCCAGATTAAATGTACTGCCTGGCTGTACCATGAGGCCACAGCCAGAGACGTTGTCCAGGCCACAGATGAACAGGGTTAAGAGGTTATTTCTTTGTCCCTCCCACACTTCCCTGAAGATTACTGTCTCCTCAGATCTGCCGACAGGGTGGCACATTTTGTCCCCCTTCTTCTCAGTCTCACAAAGATCTGGAAAAAATCTCCTATGAAAATCACTGAGGCTAACCCAGATCATTTTCACAGAACTGTGCCAGGGAGCGATGAAATGAGCAATTGTATCGCTGCGTCAGAGAGTGAGGTTTCACAAGGTGCATGCATTAGTTAATGGGTTTTTACCACTGAAACAGGGCAACGAGTCCTCTCTCCCTTCTGGGCAGTGGTCTTCACCTCCACCTAATGCCAGCTCTGCTGCTCCTCTGACAGTTTGATGAGCCAATTCAGCTCACTCAACTAACAGAAAATGGTTCTTTTGTTTTTCCCTGTTTCATTTTCTACAGCCTGTGAGATGAACCGGCTCGTGCAGGAGTGACAGAGCATTCACAACACGCAGTCATGAACCAGGACACGCTTGGGTTGGGGTGCTTCCTGATGGGGAAGAAGTGCTCAGTGAACAATAACATCTTAACATGGGTCAGCTGCAGCCTCACATTAACAACCGCCATTATTGCTATTTCCTAGCTGAGCCTGAGATCTATCCCAGCACATACTTTACAGGCTGTGGTGAGCATAGATGGATGGTTTGCACAGTGCTGGAGACCTTTCATCTCCTCTCAAGGAAAAGCTCTTTCTTGACATAGACAGGAACAACTCCCACAAAAGAGTTGATTTGTTTAAACCTACTGTGCAGCTCCTTTGCCCTTCAGGGCCCTGAGGGCTCTGAGCCACCAATGAGTCCATTCAGACAATGCAATGCTTGTACCTGGACACGCAGTCAGAGGACTCCGGTAGGAGAAAAATTAGGAAAAAAGAGCAGACAATTAAATTCTCTCTTTCCATCAGACCTTTGTACGTTCATTTTAATTCCTGCCTTCTGATTTACCAAGTTACCTTGTGATTCTTGACTGCTTTGCTTGCAAGCCTACACCAGCTCCCACCCCAGCCCTGGGACACTGACATCATCTTCCCCCTCCCCGGTGGCACTCACCCGCTGATGACATACACCTGCGCAGAGGAGGAAGGAAACTCGGGGAGTGTCAAATATCAGTCTAAAGTGCCAGCATACCATAGCAGGCTGGTGCAGTCACCCCTGGCTTTGCTTCAGAAGCATTTTGGGAATGTCAGTTCTCTTTCGCTCCTATTTTTGTAGCAAATGCTTGTAGGCTGACATTCTGCCTCCTCCCTTGCTGGCTTTTGCACTGTGCAGGTTGCTGTAGCTGGTCATGCTTCAAAAAGGGCTGAACACTTGTGGGAGTGATTCCAAATTACTTTCTAAATGTCCCGGGCACACAGAGGAATAATCTTTTGTGGTAGGCAGTTCGCCTTCTAAAAAGAAAAATCCTTTCAAAGGTCTTCAAATACTACTGTTCAAGTCTCTTGCTCAGCTGGCCCAGCAAGTTGAAAGACCAGTTTGCATGCTGCCTTGCCTGACAGTTTAGAATTTCCTCCTCTAGCCATGAATCTTCTGGGCAAAAAGTATTCAGAGAGGCAGGACTTGCAAGCTGGATGCTTTCCAAAGCTCAGCCTTCTTGTGATACAGCATCAATCAATCAATCAATCAGAAGCGGAACATTGTTCTTTAAACATGTGATATATCTGCATGTAGTCCAAGCTGTGACACCAATGCCACCAGTAGCCTCTGGAAGGAATTGTATCAGAATCTGCTAGGTTTACTCATGCTGGAGAGTCCCCCGAAAAAGACTAACAAACATGACTGCTGCTCTCCCTATTAACTTGTTTTCCCGATTTAATTCTCTGCCATTTTAGTGAGTTGAATCAGCTTATTCCATAATCAGAGCAGTGCCAGAGCTGGCAACAAGGTGAGCAGCAGGGATACATGGTGAAGAAAAGTGGGAGGAAGAAAGGGTGAAGAAGATGGATTTAATTCTTTTGGCGATACAAAATGCAGCCTAATAGAGGGCCAGAATGCAGGGCAGGGCACAAAAGGTCTAAAAGCTACAGATATAATGAAGGAAGAAAATCATGCTATCTGTGTCTGTACGGGATGCTATAGTCTGAGACACTCCCGTGAGTAGCTGTTTTCCCATCCTGGGTGTATACAGGTTCAAGCCAACATGGGAGCAAAGAGTCGACCATTGCTTACTCTCACATTCTAGGCAGTTTCGGCATGAGCCCACAGGTCCCCAGCGCTCTCCAGTCATGCTGCACTGACTATTCAAGCAACCACAGAGGGAAAGGGTGGTGTGTGGCTGTGGGAAGCATATCTAATTTGTCCATTTAAGTCCCCATTGAGTAAGCCCTCTCCTCTACGTGGCAAGCCTTGCTCTTTGGCAAAGCACATGGACAAGCCTGGCTCCACAGACCCCTGGGAACAGCAGTCAGGAGAGGAAACCCTTGCAGAGCCTGCAGCTCTGGTGAGCTCTGTGGACCCCAGCTGGTGGCTGCTGTCATGCTCCCCAGGGCTTTCCACGTGGCCTGCCTTATTTAGGATTTCCCATTAGCTGGGCTGTCCCATACTGGAGGGCTGATTAGCTCATCTTCCAGCTACAGTGGTCCCATCCCAAAAGAATGACTGAGAAAAACGACCCCCGAGCACAAAGAGTTGGCCATTTCTCAGCTGCCATGTGGGAATGGAGAGAAAGCCTTTGAGCAGCCAGCTCAGAAGACCTGGTGGTATCAGCACTGAGGTCCTGACAAGATGACTTAGTATTTTCCTGCCCCAAGGCTTTTCGAGCAATATGTATATAAAAGCTGAAGCTGAGCGTATTTTAAAAGTCATCAGTCCTATATGTAATCCATGCTTTATTAGATTTCCAGCAATGCAAAGGGACTAATAGTTAATTTGGAAGTAGCTTTTTCATTTTATGCTCACCAGTATTTTTCCACGTTGCTCCATGTAACTAAATTAAGTGTTCTGATAACAGTGCTAAGAGCAGTGGAAAAGCCAACATATTAAATAAACTTGGCCACTTCTCATATTTTACATGCCATCTCTTGCTTGCAGCCTGTGGGTTTAAATGCCTGGCAGCTGGATCCAGGTACCAAGCGGAGAGCCCTCGGCGCTGGAATTCTCTCTTCCTTGCTTCAGCTGAATCTGACTTTGTCGACCTTTGCTCTTATCTCTTCGCCAAGGCAAGAAACACAGAGCTTTTGTGCATGGTACTTCATATGCTGATCTGCAGCCCAGATGGTTGGAGGCCTACTGGGACCAAAGGAGAAGAGTGGCTTAGACCTACTCTGAGAAGTCTTTGAACCTCAGTGCTGCAGGAGAACTTCAGTACAGCAGCGATGTACTGCAGCCATCCACTCCATCCATGACACTGCCGGGATGCCAAGAAAATCAGGAGAGATTTTTTTTTTCTGGATTGTCAGGACCATATTATTCTGAACACATCTTGCTCACTGATGGTTATTTTGGAATTTACTGCACAGGCTCTGTCACATTTTCTTTTCCAGCCTCAGCTGTCAGTTGGGGGTGAGGAGCTGGCCTCCCAAGTTGTCTGCCCCTGGAGCCTGGCAAGGCAAGGCAATGTTGGTGGCCAGGCAGCCCAGAGCAGGGCCACAACTCATCTGCTGGCACTTGAGGGCAGGAGCGGGTGTGAGGAACAAAATGGTCTCTTGTTCAGAACAGAAACCTGTTTACTCTGACACTGGTGCTGCGCTGTGGGTGTTGTATTTACCATTCGTACCTGTACTGACATCCTGCTGTGTGAGTGCACTCAGCAAGCCCCCAATCAAATTAAATCGACTGTGTTATTTAGAAGACATTTACTCCTCCATGGAGGTACTTGATTACTTTGTTGATGAAAGCTGTGGAAATGTTAGTCTATTAAGGAAGGTGAAGCAGAACCACTTACAGATCATAAAAGTTTAGTAGTGGGGATGACCCCTGCAGAGCTTCGTAGCATCACCAACGTGAAGACAGCGCTGCTGTCCTGCTGGTCCTCTGGAAACTCACCCTCCGTAGCTCCGTAAGGTCAGCAAAGCCAGCACATCCTCCCACTTGTGACCTGTGGAGTGTATCCCATCAGGGTTTTATCTTCCCCTCTGCGAGCGGTCGACACTGCCTGCCTCTCCGCTTATCCCTGCTCACAAAAACCGCAGCTCAGCTCAGCCTTTGCAAAACTCACTCCAGATTTTTGCCTGAATTGTTCTCTGAGCTGCAGGGGCCCTTGTGACATTTTTCACTTTGTTTTGCTAAGTAGCAGTCACGGCTCCTAGAGTTGGTCACATCAGGCTACACATTTAGTTGCTGGTGAGTCAAGTACAGTGGCTGTCGGATTATAATCAAGCTGGTGCTACAACCAACAGCCAAATGTCAGTTGACACAGGACTTCAGCCTCCTAAAAGCATTATTTTCTCCATTTGTAGAAGGGCAGTTTTCTGAACAAAGAAAGAGCTCAGCATATGCTTTTTATAAAGTCACAGGAAACTACAGAGAAAACAACGTTTTTGTAGGGAAGCATGTTACTGACAGAGGGAGAAAAAGCATCTTTGTTTTAAAAGAAACTGTTTTTAAATCCTAAACTTAGTGCCATTTAGTTTGGCTTTCTCGGCACACCCCGGGGTGTTTACCAGCAGGGATGAGAATCTACACTGCTCAGGCCCCTCGGAGAAGTGACCGCGATGTGGCTCAAACCACCCATAGTTTGCTTACGGCAATGGTTTCCCCAGAGACGTGTGTTTTGGTTTCAAGTAAACAAATAGCAATACAATTAGGAGGATGATGACTCAGGTAAAAGTACACAGCTCTGTTATATATAGCGAACACTATATATGCTTAGGATTCCTTGTGAGACTTTAAAAAGGCCAGTTTAAAAGGACTGAATTATCACCCGCTGAGACTCCACAGGTTGCAAATTAAACAACTAGAATAAAGTTAACGTATTAATTTTTAAAATAGAAATACCCCTGCTTCTTTTTAACTAGGCCAAATGGCACATTTCAAAATAAAATTTTACTACTTTGGACATAAATAGCCTGAATTTCTTGCCGATATTTGCCAGTTTCAGAAGACATGACACTTGGTTCTACCTAGGAAAGGAAAGGGTGCAGAGTTCGCCAGCTAACCTCTTTCCCGTTTGTACAAAACCCAAACCTCTGAGCTGGACTGGACCTCTAGGCCTTCCCATGGGATGAAGGATTCCTGATGATGCCTCCCTTTCGAACCTGTGCAAAGCATTTCTCGGGCACAGAGTAACCCGTTCTTGAAATGTGCTTCTTCCCCACCTACCCTTACTGCCAGGGCCGTGTACTTGGTCAAAACAGGGGACATACAGCAACTCAAAGGAAGGGCAGCCATGGAGCTATTTCCTTTTGCAAATAATGTAGTATAAGACTCTTCCCCACTTTTTTACATCAGTGCGTAGATATATGTTTCAGTTCTGGTTATGTACACCAACAAATACAGTCGTCCAAATGACAGCAACACAGTGACATACATTGGAATACACTTTTGCAAGCACAACTTGCACAGCTCTCTGGAAACTGGGCTTCAGCAGCAGTTCCCTAGGAAATAACAGGAAAAGCACGCTGAAACCTTGTTCTTTCTACCTACCCTAACCTTCTCCATGCTTTCCTTAGTGTATTCCCTCTGTAGTGCTGCAAGCAGACAGAAGGACACTTGCAAGGAACAGAAGTCACAGCTTCTTCCCTACCCCCATCAGTGCTGCAGGCAGCATTTGCACACCGAGCAAGGGAGTGGTTGGGTCCAGAGGACAGCTGTGTTTGCTCTTTCCCTTCCTTACATGTGCATGCATATAGTCATCTTCAGGCAAAAAGTATCCTCAAAATCTTCATGAACACACACTGAACTAAGATGAAGAGAAAGAAAACAATATGAAAGACAAACAAGGCTTGCTGCAGACAGACACATATGCCAATGCTGCCCTCAGCCACAGGGAGACATCAACCCCCAAACACAGGTTTCCTTCCCCAAACTCTTGGAAAGGGCCCCTGGACAAATGAGGGCAAGCCTGGGTCAGTGAAAGGAGGATATAGGTCTTTTAATGTGTAATGAGGCAGAACCTAAAGATCTACTGAAGACAAAAGAAAAGCAGGCAGGTCAATCAGGAGTGTCAGATGCAGCTGGATACTACGATGGGGACAAGGCATATTCAGGACCCAGACATAACAGGGACTCCGTTAGCTGAATCCCAGTTTTCCTTTGCAATCCAGCAAAATCCCAAACCACAGGGCACTGAGCCACTCCCAGCATAAGGCCAGGAGAAACACCTCATTTGTCTTTGGGTCTGTGGTTTCTAGTTTGTGCTACGGTCCTGGAGATAGACGAGCTGCTCAAGACTGCCTTAGCCATGAGGGGAGGCTTTGGGATTCCCCATGAACTCTCAGCTCCCACCCATTCCCGCCTGGGTGTCACTCGTGCTTCCAGTGCAGGGCTCTGGGAGGGGAGTCAGAAGGGGCAGGGGCAAATGGGTGGGGATTAACATCTCTTTGGCATTTCTAGTAAATCCAGGTCTGCCTAATTATGCTTACAAGGATTAAAGATGCAAAACCTGCATCTAGATGGTGATGTGCTGAAAGGCCATGGCTGACTCAAAAGAGGGCTTTGAGCTCTAAACAACCTGGGAGGTCAGAATCAAAATCCACAGTTGCCTTGCTACCTTCTCCACAGTCTGGAGCTAGGCAGAAATGAGTTTCAGCATTAGTAAAATAAGTGTAGATAGTTACTTAGTGCCTCACTGGCAATTTCCATATTATTTTCTATTCCACAAGACATGAATAGAGCTGAAGCAAATGTGCCACTAGAGCATCTTTCTTCAAATAGTTATGTTACTTTGTTGGGCAAAATTGTCATGCTTTCAAAAATGGCAAAGAGAGACATGTAATAAGCCAAGACAGGCAGAAGATGCAACATGGCTGCTGAGGAAGGTAAGTGACGCTGATGTTACACTCACAGGAAAGCCTCTCGTCACTAACACAGATTCATTGGAAAGGCACAAGCAATGTCAGGGGAACCATCAGGTTGGTCTCATACCCCTAGAGTCTGCACTCCTCATTGACCTGTATTTCCAGAATGGCCATCTCTAAGAATCAAGAAATGGCAATTAGGGGGTAGGATAAATGGGAAACAGACCCCTACTGACCACTTGAGAAATGGTCTGCATGGTATTTTTCCCTCAAAATTCATCTGTCTGCCCTGAGGTAGTCAGGCGATCAGAAATTTCCAAAGTATCTATGACTGGGTCCTTCTGACCAGGTAGCATAGCCAGTACTGCCCCCAAATGAGTATTCATACTAATGGAAATGCTTCTTTGGCATCACATTTTAAATCCAAACACTTCATGTTTTAAAATGAAATGGTGGGTGACAACAGTCCTTTCATCTTCACTTCACAGCATCTTTTAATCCTCACTAACAAAAAAACTTGCTTTACATTTTGTCATGTTTCTGAAAGACTCAATGAAGACAGGAGTCAGAATTCATTAAAATGCTGGGCACAAAGCCAGCTCTTCACAAATAATAAGCAACAACAATAAATAATGAATGAATATAGCACTTGTGAGAAGTATCAGACTTAACTGTGCCAGAGAGTCAAATTCTCTATTTCTCTCATCTAGAAAGCAAAGATAATACCAGTAGTGGCAGCTCAAGTACACCCCTGCTGCCCAGGAGTGGCAGCCAGGCTTGGAAAGGCCGCCTCTAAGCTCAGTGACACTGAGATGACATGATGATACAGTCACTGGCCTGTCACTCTGATGAGTGGACATCTTTCTGCAGTGACCAATGACACTTCCACCTCATCTGCTGAAGTGCAGTCATTCATTGCATACTGCAGGCCTACATCCCAGGGACGTGACGCTCATTGTGTATCATCTCAAGCAAATGACCCAAGAAACCCATGCAAAATCCAGCAGCAACTGGAAAAAATTAAAAGGAAGGACTGAAAGGCATTCCCTTGTCTTTTCCTTCGCCCTGGAGCCAGGCAAAAGTAAGAAAAAGGTTGTCGCTCAGAGTGCTGGCTTTATCCGAAGCAGTGGCTTGAGCCAGCCAGTCCTGTAACGCTGCATTATTTTAATTATCCATCTCTTTGTGGATTGTTTTAGATTATACGGTCTTATTACTCCCACTGATGTAGGAAATCCTGAGGAAAGGGCACATGGACTCTCTGTAATACAGTCTGTCTGGTTTTCAGCCCCTGGAGCTGCAAATTTTGGGGAACATCTGCAAAGTCTCAGGCAGAGCAAGCTGCTGGCCCTAGAAGTGAACAGGGAGCTGCTGGAGGGGACTGAGAGCCCCAGCTGAGCAGATCAGCATCACGTCAAACCAGGCAGAAAGCAATCACATGAGGAACAGCCCTTCCAGGGCCTGGGTAGATACAAGCCATGCATCTCCTCTTCTTAGTAGCCAAGAGCGAAAAATACTTGCCTTCCTCACATCTACTGGCAAGCCATGTTCTGACATAATATTGACACCTAATAATGTACCACAGCTATTTGTGACCCTCTATAACCTCTTTGGCTCCCAGTAACTGCTTCAGTCTGGAACTGCTGAATCTGTGAGATGGGAAGGTATATGAGAAAACACAAATATAGCTTCTTCCTCTTAAAACACTTTATGTTACATCCCACATTTCCAGAGGGAAAGTGTCTACGAAGAAACACAACATCAAAGTCCTACAGGGATTGTAGAAAGCTAACTACATATGTAGAGCTGGCTTTTTTGCTCTAAATGGAAGATAACTTAAGTAATCAATTAAAGATATTTTGGTCAGACATAATAAGCCAGCTATTAAAAGTAATAAAGATGTTCTTGCCTCTGCTCAGGGTGGATAATATTCTAAATGTCTAATTTCAAGTTCAGTGAAGTTACCTGATTATACACAGAGCAGCAGTAGACTTCTGGGCAAATCATTACAACTGCCCGCAAGGTACAGCATGGAATAAGAACAAACTGTTTTTTCAGACATCTGCAGGTTGGGGAGCTTTTAATCTGGTCTTGATTACAGAGGAACAGATTACCCACTTGCATGCATCAGGTAATCAACAATAAAAAGTGCTTCACACCCCTGTGCTTTAGCCCTGCTGGTAACAGGGAGAAGAGATTAGCATCCTGCAAGCATCTTCCCTTTAGGAACCATGCATAAATAGCAATGTGGTTGGAAGTTCATTCCAGGAAATGGTCTATCCCACATGCAGCAGTATTTCAAATGCATACAGCTCCGCAGTTCAGATCTTCTGAACTATCTCTGAGATGGCAGTGTGACATGGACAATGTAATTACTATAATTACAAAAGACAAAATGTCAAATAAATCTTCTAAAACTTGTATCTTACTGTTGCTCAGCCTCACCAATGTTATTTATCTTTTTCTGTTTCTCAAGTGAGTGGAAAAAAAATTATGGCCTAAGAGAGCCAGAACACATCAGTGTTGGATCCCTGCTAAAGCTGTGAAGGTGGGAGCATGGGAGGCTGGTCACACAGAAGCACAGAGCCTGAAGACTGTGTCTCTGAGCTGCAGCCTGTTAACCATGGCACCCTGCTCAGGAGCAGATCCCAAAGTGTGGCAGAGCTCAGCTCCTCTCTGCTCCTTGGTGCCTCTTAGGCAAGAGGCAGCAGGTTTGCTGGACCACAGATCATCTGCATCTGGCATGCAGGACCACAGGACAGGAGAGGCTGCGGTGGAGCTACAAACACATAGATGCAGCAGAGTAGGAAACCAGAGACAATTATGTGAGGCCCACACTTATCACATTAGATTCAGCAAATCCTCTGAGGTGGTTTATGGTCCTGTAATTCCACAATAAAAAGCACGATAGAAAAAATGTGTTATGCAAACTTACTGATGAAGAACATACCAAGAGACCAGGACTGCAGCTCCGAAAGGTGCACACATGAGGAGGAGGGGGATAATACAGATGTGGAAGAGAAACCCACCTCCCTGTACACCAATGCAAAGAGCAAGTGCAGTCTGGCCATCTGTGAAAAATACAAACCATGGCACAAAAGGCAAGGAGAAAGTGTTAAATGTCCTGCTGTGAAAGTCTCTGAGGGACTGCTGATTTTGGCACTAAATGCTGGCCCTTGAGGGCCTTAGGTGAATCTTTAATTCTGAAATTAACTGACATTTATTGAGTCATCTTGTGGTTATGTAAAGCAGACTTCAAAGCTTACAGTGAACTGTCAAAGGCTTGGAGAAAAAACATGAAATCCAGCGTTGTCAAATCCACTCTTCTAAAAAAAAAACACACTAAGTGCACATTTGGCCATAGGAAAAGTTGAATTTGTTCTTTTAAGACAATATGTACAGTCAGTGTATTCAGTTTGAATTCTCCAGGCTAGCTTTATGCACTCACAATCTTTTTTGAGACCTAGATCCCCTAGGGATTAGATGGTGCAGAGTGGGCAGCCCAGATCTCTCTTTGGGACTCTAGGAATCTAAATGATATGAACCCTGTATGATATATAGCTGTGCTAGGTTTACCCCTGGGATATTTGACAAGCTCAGAGGGCCAAGGAGCTTTAAAGCAACCATGATGCTCTCCTGATCCAGGGCTAACCAGGGGCTATTTCAGCCCTGGTGAACCTCGGTTCTCTATCACCTGCAGTGATGGAAGACTGGGCAGTGATGCCCCATTACACCTGCGGCACAGCCATTTACTCCCCTACTCCTTGCCTGCCAACTACATTTATTCAGGATCGACCATCAGCTTCTTTCCTTGTGTCTTTAGAACAGTTTTCTGTTTTATTGAGGCACTGTGAGTCTGATGTATCAGGGGTTAAGTACTGAGCTCTGTATTTCAGGTGTTTCTTTCACAGGGATTCATTTAAAATACAGTGCACTGACATGTGTTTTTAAATTCCCTCCTTGGGTAATATTTAAATGTTACTTTGGAAATGGTGCATACCTCCAGGCAGCTCAAAGTAATTGCTATTTTATCTTGAAGCAAAACATCCTATCACCTTAAGTCATATGTGCATTGAACAAGGAGTCATTTAATGATACCTCAGTACTGGGTGAACTAGATATCTCTGTCTGAAGTCTACCTGGCTGGAGATGCAAAAGATGTAAGGGGAGAAATCCCACATGCTGCCAGCACTACAGCACCTAAATGTGGGGAGCAACATCTAAACCTAAAGAGACGTCTCCCTGTCCTTTTCACACAGAAGGCAGGCTATTATCAAAACACAGTGGAAGGAGAAAACCTGATACCAGGTATCTGATGGAGTCACAGGTGTGATAATGTAGCAGCTGGCAGAGGCAGCTACAGGACCAGCCAAGGCAACAGGGAAAAGGAATGGACCCAGCCAAAGACACCACCACACTATGCAGGGAGAGGGGCCCACTGGGGGGCACTGGGAGCTGGGGCGATGCCCTCCAGCCAAGCTCACAGCCTGCTGGGAAGCTTTGCCTTCAAAGCTCAAGGCAGGAGGGACAGCCTGCAAAGATCCCAAAGCAGAAATCTTCAGACATCCAGAGAGCTCCGTACATCTTTCATTGACCAGCTAGTCCCTGTCTGCTGCTCCGCTCTCATCCGCTCTCATCCCTCCCTCTCTTTACACCTAGAGCTTCTGTCTCCTCTATACTGGCCCCCTCCATGTTACTCCTTTTTTCACTTACCTTTCTAGCTGTTTCATCCTCCCTAAGTAAGGCAACATGGATGTTTTTTGCTGCAAACTTATTGTGAGCTCTACCCTTTAGTACTGCTTCTCCTTCTCATGGCGTGAGCTTCATTTCAGATGTCAATATCTGAGGTCCCCTGTCACTAGCAAGAAAAAGACATTTCTAGGAGGAAATTCATTTTTATGATGTCTAGCAGACATCTCTCTGCCTTTGGCCAGATGAGTCCTATCTGTAATGTCTATTCCTTTTCTAAACCCACGAGGCTGAGCGGGGCTGTCTGCCATTCTCAGTTCGTACAGTGCCTAGCACAAACAACAATCCTTCAAGTTTACTGTTCCATCAATCTCACAATAAACATGATTAATAACATATTTCTGTTACACAGGAGTGTGTAAAACATTAACTAGACCTCCTTTTTTTCCAAAGCATTTTTGCAAACATCTTAACCAACTAATCCTTATGGTGGTTAGCTACCTTTCTCCCTAGTGGGGCCACTGCACAGAGATGAAGTGATGAAAAGATTCATGGGGCCACAAAAAGAGAGCAAAAGGAAGAAGCCTGACTGTACATCTTAACAACCCTACAGCTTACAAGTCTCTGCTCCGAGTACCACTAATACATTTTACACAATCATTTTTCCATGCAAAATGCATAATCTGTTCCTGCTGCAATAAACAGAATGGAAAAGAGTCACAGAGCCAGGCTCCCCACTGTTTCTTCCCTTCCTCTGGGTTTCTGAAGTCTTCAGTCTTTTCTGCACAATGGCTTCAACACTGGGCAGAAATTCTGAAGAGTAATTCCCATTCCCATCTGATCTTAAGCCATGTCCTAGGGTGTTGAGCTGTGGGTTTGAATACCTTCAGGCTGACCTGGGCCTCCCTTCCTTGATGACTCCTCCAATCCCAGGTTGGAGGTTTAAGTTTCTTGAGGTCCAAAAAAGAAGGTTTTGGTTTTTTGTTTTGTGTGGTACAGCTAAGAAGAGTACTTAGTGCTGTCTTCAACTACCTAATGGGAGACTGCAGAGAAGACAGAGCCAGATTCTTCTCAAAGGTGCAGTGTAGGAGGACAAGAAGCAATGGATTCAAGGTGTAACATGAGAAATTCTGACTCAATAGAGAGAAAATGTTTTTTACCATGAGGATATGGGTTGCACAAAGAGGTGGCAGAACCTCCATCTTCAGAGACATTCAGAAGTTGACAGGACAAGGCCTTGAGCAACCTGCTCTCATGGGAGGTGCTTTGAGCAGGAGGTTGGACTAGAGACCTCCAGATGTCCCAAAGATCACTTCCAGCCTTCCTGATTCTATAAAAATACTCCAGTTCAGATAGTCCCTACAGGAGGAAAGCTTCCCAGAAGACTCTCAGAGAGAAGTTCCAGGGGCTGTGGGAGTATATCTGGATTACACAGAGAGTGTAGGACAGATGCATTCATGTTAACTTTAAGTGCTCAGAAGCCACACCAGATAATGGAAACCATTTAATTGTGGCACTGTAACACAGGCTAATTTGCATTGTTTCTTTTTAAAACCTGTTGTCCAGCTGGGGCTTCTTTGTTTCCCTTCTGGCAGCAAGTACAAACTATACCAATACAGGGTGGTTTACAATGTGAAGTCAACTACTTTAAAATGACCGCACATTACTGATAAAAGGCTTAGTGGTAAATGTAGAACTTGTAGGCTTGTCAGTCTAAGCTCTCCTGCTTTTTGAAAAGGTGCTGTATTTATGACAAGGCTGAAACTAATTGTTTCTTGCCTCAGAGGAAACATCAGCTCTCTGTAGATGTTGAACTGGCTGAAAAATTTCTACGATCATTGCTAGAAACCCATTTTAGTCTGCCTCTTCTGCTGAGCTTGCCACCCCTGGCCTCATGGAAGGCTGCCTGAGAATCACAGGAGCTCACTGCTTCTAGGATGCCATCAGAAAGATTTCTTTATGAGTATATCGCTGTCAGGTGTTAAATAGGCAGTTACAACCACTTTACAGTCCTAATGGTACTTGCATTTCTTTACTGCCAAATATTAAAGTAAAAACTGGAGAGGGCAGCAATGAAGAATTAGTCCACATAGGGTTCCTTCTATTTCTTGTTACTAATTAAGTGTGTTTCCTTCAAATAACAAGCACAGACAGATTTCTGAGGGTGATCCATGCTGGCCTGGTTTATTTAAATTGATTAGAAGAGTAACACTGCCATTAACTTCAACAGAAGGTAAAACTAAACAGCTTTGAAAATTCCACCTGTAGCAAAGGTAGACACAGTTGGTTTACTACTGGATTAAAAAAGGGGGGAAAAGCATATTTATGGTGGTGCAGGATCAGCACAGGTGATGTATTGTGCTGAGAGCAGGCTGTGGAACAGAAAATGTGGCAGAGTAACAGCACCTGTGGCCAGGTTACTGATGGGCAGAAAAGGCAGTGGTCTCTATCAGTAAAGTAGACTAGGAATGGGGAAAGGCTGGGCCAGTACAGGACTGAGAGAAGAGCTTTTATGTATAGTTGCTGGGCAGATGTCTCAAGAAATGCATTGATATTAATTAATTAATTAGATTTACTCTATAGTAGTTTTGTATTTAGGCATTTTTTTATGTCAGTGATTTATGTATGTAATTTAAATGGGACATTCTTTCTTTCTTTTCCCTAGGACTTCCAGATTGTCTAGGTATTAGATGTCAGCCAGAAGTCTTCGTGTCATTTGTGTGACATTTACTATAGGATTTTCCTCAGCTGAGAGAAGTTTGTTATATGTTGGAGCAGTACAGTGAAGTACAGCAGTAAACAGTGAAATGTTTAGAATATTCTAGATGGACTAAATTGATGATTGTATTAAATTGATCAGTTGGACAATTGCAGGCAGCCATAAAAACTAGACTGATGTTCTGTGAGCATTGCAATTTTTCTTACACTTACAGACTGGGTAACATCAGCTTTAAATCAAATTTATCACTGATTATCAGATTCATAATTCATTTTTTAAAAATTAGTTTCATGAATTAGTACTGAATTCATCCAACATACTACTGAAATGAGAAGATTCATAAATTTGGAAAAAAAAAATAGTGTGGTTTTTTTTTAACTAGAAAGCAACTGAGAGCTAAATTTCATTGTATTTATTACAGATACTCTCTAATAATTCCATGAACAAACTTTACAGAATTGAATAATCTCCATAGGGAAGCTATCACCAATGCATCAGATATAGTTCAGAATGACCTTCTTTTGTGAAGAAACCTGCTACAAAAGTCCCTCCTGCAAAGCTTTTGTGAAAAGCTATGTAAAAAATGCAATTATGTAGGCACTCTCCCTTCACCATGAGGTTCATCAGCTTCAGTTTAGAATATGCATCCTGCTAAGGCTTTCAGACTCTAGGAACAACCTTAGCCAGGCTTGCGATTCTCTCTGTTCTGTATATTTGTGTGCTTCCCATTGGATCTGTATCAGAATTTTGCTTCAAGGAAGTTCTAAGTAGTTTTAAGGGTATTTAAGGTTTTTTTTCTTCAAATTAATATAACAAAGTGCCAAAAAAAAAAGTCTTCAGAAAGGCTGAGAGGCAAGATTTAATCTTGTTTGAATTATTTTATGCCAAAGGAAATTTTCACTGTTTCTCACCCTCCAAATAATATACTTTGAATAACTTCTAAGGATTTATCTAAGGATCTTTAAAGTGGGATCAGTCTTGCACAGAAAACTGAATTATAAAAAGATCTCTCCATCCTTACCCTTCTTTTCAGCTTTGCTAAATGTGTAAGCTCTCCATGTGACAAATTAGTTCAGTTCCCAGATTCCCCCAAAACTGTCACTATTTGTTCCGAAAATAATGCACTTTCGTGTGTCAGAATTGTATTGGCATCCGTTCACACATAATAGGGTTACAAAGGGGATTAGTAAATACATCAGTGCTGTAAATATGTCGGCGCTGTTTTGATAAGAAGACAGTCACGGGACATAGAGTATTTATTTTCTATGCACTAAGCATACTGGTATTTTCTGTGCATGGTCCCTTGTTGATTAATCCCAGAACATAAAGGGATTCACATTATAGGTTGCACAACATGAAGTTATAATAAAGACCATTTAGAGTGAAAAAAAAAAACTTAAGCCTGAGTTCACTCACAGTCAACCAGATAATGTAAGACAACAAACAACTGGGACAACATTGAAGCTTTATGAGAAAACGTCAAATTTAAAAAATTCAAGTCTGTTTTGTCTTCGATCTGGGTGGCTTTGGCAACATAACTCAGAGCAGCCAGTACTTTGCCAGTACACAGCGAAAACCAATTTACAGAGTAAAATGGTTATCACAAGCAATTACCAGCTTCTTAAACCCTTGGAAGAAGAGTTCCAGCCACAAATTTGAAGATCTAACATCTTTCCATGTAATTAAAGACTTATGCATATTCTTTCAGTGGAAGCTGTAATTAATATCCCAAATTAAGCAGTGTTTAGATATGTATTACATGCAAGTGAGCTAGCTGATAATCCGATTAGCTAAGCAGTGGTTTTCCTCTGTGGTTTACAGATCCCTGAGGATCAAGGGACTACTTCTAAAGAATTTGGAAAGGACAGCTGAGGGAGCAGCTCATATTACACCAAACCAGTACAATCCCAAGGCGATCACTGCAACAGGCTGCCCAACTCTCACTGCCACAAGCTCCGCTGCCTTTCTGGTGCCAGAAGCAGGCAAGCAATTGGGGAGCTGTAGGGCAGGTCAGTTCAGCTCACTTTCCCAACTGGAAAGCAAATTAACTTTCTGATGGAAACAACTCCTAGATCCGACTCAAAAAAACCAACAGGAAATGGAGAAAGAGAGAAAGAAAGGTGGGAAGAGGTTAGACTGTTTTAAGAAAGCCTGTAGTTACTGAAGGTTAGATATAATTAATGTGAAATTGCACCCATGCTACTGTCAACAGGCACGCATGTTCCCGACAGAAGGCTTCGGACTGTCAGTGGAACACATTGAGGTTCCCCAAGACAAAAAAGCTTGAAAACCCTTTATACTGAGCCTTCTCTTGTCTCAGAAAGTCTGTAGTTTTTTAAAAAATAAGAAAATTAAGAGAACTAGCATAACTAATATGTTACTACTATAGTAATTTTACTCCAAAGCTGAAAAAATGCAAAATATGCCTTTGACTACCACAAAAGTCGTTAAGTCTCAGCATCTCCTGATGGTGTACCTTTACTTTGCAAGATCAGGTGCTCAATTCTCAGCATCAATATCCTCCAAAGTCTAGCACTGCAGAGACTGAAAGCACATCAGAGACTCAGCAACCCGAAAGAGCAAATATTCTGCCAAATAAGTCTTATCCCAGATCAGCAAACAGCACATATCACATTGTGTACCCAGCAAAGAACGCGTCGTGACGTCATGGGCCCAAATATAACCTCCCCACCCTTCACAAAATTTATTGGCATTCACAGAGGGAATATAGACCAAAAGGCAAATAAACCAGTTCTAAGACTTTGCAAGGCCTTGGTTTAAGTATTAGAAGTCTGCCTCTGGCGGTATACTGGATATGTAAAATTTCAAATTATTATCTCATCATGAAATCTCTGAAAGACCATTTGTCCTAACACACTGCAAATTGTGACTACTTGAAATGGGAATCTGAAAATACATGTCTGTTTGAGACACAAACTTTCACTTCTGTACTCTTAAATCTTTGGCATTTGTGCACATGCATCAGCAAGATGGGTAGAAATGCTCACCCGTGTACACAGAGGATTTTGGGGGAGTATAGGTCCCCTTTTCAGACAATAATATCTTTTCATTTCTGGAAAATTTCAAGCTCTTGGGCATCCTCTTATACCCATAGGAAAACAATAGTGGTTTGGGTGAAAACTAAAAACCTTGTTTGCCACTCAAGTGACCTCCAGGCTAGAGAGAGAGGTTGAGAGGGGTTGAGCTGCATCCTGTTTTTCATATAAAGAGGTTTAGGATGGAGTTGATCATCCTTTGCTTTGATTTCTCTGTTTTATGCTGAATTTGGGTCACTGTAATGCTATATGGCAGAAATGTTCTGCATGGCTAAGAGATGTGTTTGTTACCAACCTTGCCACAGATTTAAATCTGCACAGGGAGAAAGGATCAAACATGGGAAAGTCAGGGTTACAGTGCAAAGGCACTGATGAGAAGCCAGTGGGCCTCTCTTTTCCTCCCACATATGACAAATCTCTCACTTTGTTCTCCGAACACTGGCTGACCCCTCCACTTTTTGCTCTTTAACATGTTCCTGTTAGGGGTACCCCCGCATCTCTGAACTTTTCATTTGTTCTTTCACTTCAAACCATGTTGTTCTCACACAATATGGCAGTGTCATATCCCATGGAAGTCCTGGAAGCGCTAATTCAACACTGTTGAAAACACACAGGTCTTAATTGTCATTTACAGGAAGTTTTTTGCACCATAACTTATTCCAGCTTCCAGACTGCCTTTCATTGCCATTAGAACTGCTTAAAGACCCTTTGTATCACTAAAGTAATGTAAAAAGTGTTTTCTATAAACAATTATGAGCTCCTCTGTTTCCTTTCTGTCTCTCCATCCATTTCTAAATGACATCTCTTGCAAACTCACTTTCTGGAGAAGACTGGGCTATATTCTCATTGAACATAAGGATTATAAAATTATGGTCATATGTTATGCTCAGTTCTCAGCAGATCTCCCTCTGCATCACAGAATACAGGCTGTTACATGATAGCCTGTTTCCAGGTTAATTTAACTAAGAGTGACTACAACATCACATACTAGAGAATACACACAGGGCATGTGTAGAATTTTTTTCTTGGTTTAGAGCTATTTGTGTCACACTGTCAATCAGGTAGTTATAAGAGTATTTCACTTATGTTTTCCATTTCTTATAACTTGTTATAACAAACATGCATGTAGGTAAGTACTTTTTTGTTCACCCATGCCATCTTGCTTTTAAAAAAATCTGACCCTCTAGGTTCGCCAGTAGATATCTGTAGAGAAAACACATTTCTGAGGGGCAGAGTGGTTGTCCTACTCTGGATTATACCAGTTTATTTGAGATACTTTTAAAATAACCATTAGAAATGTACTCTGCCCTCTTCCTGTCCCAACTGAAAGCTTACATTCTGAAAAACACCACTGTGAACTGCATAAATATACCAGACGTGCTGGTATATGCTAAAAATTTTATATGACTTACGTGGGTAGGCCTGATATATTTCTGGAACTGGTACCTTGCTGCTGCCATTCCTTGAGGGTCATAGGATTAATACAACACAATGAAAATAGTTTTAGCTGTTTGCTATGAAATGGCACCTGAAGTGTGTTCAGACTAAGTGCTTCTAGTTGATCATTACTGAATCCATAAAAAGTCAGTTACTCATGAAAAGAAGGTTTATATAGGGAACAGCTGTTAAATCCAGTACTTCTGATATTGTACATATAATATTGTTTTGTGCCTGTGGACAATCCATGAACTGTTATAATTCAGGTTACAGCTCCTCTTTTCCTTGGATGTCTTCCCTCTCCCTTTTCCCTTTCCCCTTCTGTATGTTGAGCTGGGGGTGGTGAGCTCTTCAGTGACATTATGATGTCATAATGATGTAAACCATTGCTACCCTTGTTCTCTCCCATCTTTGTTGTGACATACCTGGATTTACGATAGCCATGTCTTGACCTACAAAACCAAGTCTGCTGGGAGTCCTTCAAACAGCCAATGGCAACACTCCTATCATTGCATTGCTGTGCAGAAGATGGCTTTTAAGGGCAGGAAAGTCAATATTAAAAACTTGTTATTGGTGTGAAGCTGGACCTTGGCAGAAGTGGAAGTCCTGACAAAAATGGCATTCTCCAGCAGGTGGGAATTCTCTTAGCAGCAAAAGCAAAATACCTGCACAGCTTAAACACCAAGCAGCCCAATATCCCTGCTCCTTGTATCCTCTGTAAACATCTTTTTATAGAGGCTCTTAGTGCCTATGGGCCATAAATATTCAAGGACTATTGTTTTACAAATACATTTCAAAGCAGTGCCAGGAAGTTTGGTACTGGAGTATCATATTGTTTACTTCCAGAAATTATTTGCTGATCCTTTTTTATCTCATATATTTAAAATAAATAGCTTTTTAAAATTTAATTTCCACAAAAAATACCACATGCTGAATTGGTCTGAGCTGGGGGAGGAGAAAATAGCCCATGTTTTTCAGTGGATTCCAGTTTTGTGTTACCTACATTATCTAACAAACTTTTCTACATTAGTCTACACAGTCTTCTAGTGGGTGAACCCAGCCAGCCCCCAAGCACTGGAGCCAGATGAGCACTTCTCTGCTCCACAGTGAGACAAGGGAAGA
This sequence comes from Theristicus caerulescens, assembly GCA_020745775.1. NCBI lineage: Eukaryota > Metazoa > Chordata > Aves > Pelecaniformes > Threskiornithidae > Theristicus > Theristicus caerulescens. Next base: position 111,486,602 of record CM036559.1, on the reverse strand, counting down.
AAGATAGTGGAAAGTAGGATGGGAGAGATAACTTTGCTGCTCCGATGCATCATAAAAACAGCAGGAGCTGTTTCAGAAAAATGGCATAAGGGATCTAGCCATAGAAAATCAAATAAATAAATAAATAAAAATCCAAACCCACCAAGCACAAGCTTGAAAAGAATGGGAAGATAAACCACTGCATATTAAGGGTGTGAATTGTCAGCCTATAAAAATCTGGGGAGTGATCTGGACTAAAAAAGCTTACTACATTATTTACTAGAAAAAGTTATTATTTTTGTACACAGAGCTTATGTGTGACTTTGGAGCACAGCAGCCTTCGGGACTGCAAGGAACAGGCCTGAGACCTATACAAACGTTACCCAGAAACCAGCACAGAAAGAGCTATAAAATAATCAGACGTATTGGAGAGTTCCAGTCTTTTTAAAAGCGGCCCAGAAATGCATTTATGGGATATTCAGGTGAACTTATCCCAAAGTATCCTCTTGAACATCCTCTGAAGAGAGACAGGTTCAGACAAAACATGACCCAAGCAGAAATGCACTGCATTTAAATATGAAAAATCAACATTATTTCCTTCCTTCCTTCCAGTGTGTCAGATTGAAAGATTTTCTCTGCTATCCTTGGAAAGGAGCCTGCAAAATTCTCCAAAAAGAATGTTCTTGATAATAATCCATATTTAATGAAACTGCACGGTGGTTATATAACCAATGCTGATTTCATAAAGAACCTAATTTAGACTTCATAAAGTACATAGTGCTTATGTTGGAAAAGCTTGAACATGTTTTACAAGGTCTGAACAGATAGTGTTATTGGCAAGAGATAAATGTTTCAGACAATTTGGTGCTAATATTTCAAGTCTCTGCAGAAAAAAAAGCAAATGTACCAAGAGAAATACTGAACGAAATTAATCTTGGCTGCAGTTTTACCCCTTCTGATAGTGCTGAACAGTAGAATCATTCAATAGTTTAATTACTCGATCCTGTACATTTGTTTCAGACAGTAAATCAGTTGATATAGATCACTAGTGGACTCATCTTGTAAGAAGAAAAGCAGTACCAGATAAGCAACCAAGATAAGCATTTTATTGCATACAACTAATGTTATACAGAGGTGGGCTAGATCCTCACCAACCAAGGAGATGGCTGACTAGGACTTTAGGGAAAAAGAATAAAAGGAAACAGTACAGAACTGCAAATATTTTGCAATACATTACATAGAAACATTATTGTTGGCTGTGAGCCAGCGCTCCGGAGAGGGTGCATGGAGTCTGCTCTGTTGGTACACTTTGGAAATGAACTTTGCTTGTTCCAGATGGCTGGCTGGTTTGCAGAGCTGGTTTGAGAGGCTTGCTGGTCAGATAAATATCTGAGATAGAACCAGAATTTCTCATTTGTGGGGCTAGCTGTAAATGATGTAAATAAGGGTCACATTGTGTGTAGCCAGATATGTGACTGAATGAGATGCGGCTAGGTCTAGGAAAGACCTATAATGAACACAGGAGCAGGTAGTGGTATCAGCCTAGCTTAATTTATGCGGGTTAGTAAGTCTTCCATCTAAAAGTATCTATTTTGGCTTTTCAGCACATAAACACTCCCAGTTTTAAGTGCCTTGATTTAGTGGGCCACTGTAAGAGGTACAAATCTAAATCAGGTCTCATACCATACCAAAACCAACCAAGTTAAAGAGATTCCAGTATGCGTCCCTCTCACCTGGCAAAAACATAGCTGAGATTTAGTGTGGAGACAACTAAGCAGGGCTTGATGTGGATTTGGACATATGTGTGGAATTTAGCTGAGCTGAGGATAACACACAGAAAATTATCTGGCTGCATTCACAATCAAAACCATGTTGTAATGGCATTAGGGAAGTGCCATAGCAGGCGGTGCTGCAGCCTGTTCTGTGCAGGCTGCAGAGAGGGCTCTTATCTCTGGCTTTTATCGGCATGGAGGTTATATAGATTACATGTACACAGTGTAAGTCACACTTGGCAGTAAATCAAAGCTAAGCGGAACAAGAACAGAGGTGCTGCTGGCAGACAGGGAGGCAGAAGCAGACCCAGTGAAGTTCCATTTCATTTCATTACAGATATACAGCCACAATCAGTAAGTCAGCCTGCAATTCAGATCTCCTGGAGTTTATCTGCAGAAGCTAAGCTCTCCCAAAGCTGCATTATACCTAATTCCTGTTGCCATCTCCACTCCAGGAGAGTCAGGAAATTCTGTTGCAGCTGAGTGGCCACCTCCAGCTCTACTAATGGCAACATGATGTATCTGGAGACTTTTGTAAGCCCCAGCATATCATCTTGAAACACAGTACCAAGAGAGCATGATAAAAAGCTCAACATCATTTAGATAGTGAGAAAGACTGAGAAATGACTTGACCATATTGCATAATGTTTTTAACAGAAGAAAATACCAAGGAGCAGTGAAGAAGAGAGTAAAAGCAACTTGTCCGTCTTCTTAATGCGTAAGGGTGAGAACAATTTTACTTCATGGGTTTTGCTCCTGGAATGCCAAGACACTGTCAGCATCTTCTGGAAATGGGATCCTGTCTGTGCTGCAAGGCTTTGTGCTACACTTTCAGTTTTTATCTGAATATAGACATTCGTATGTGAATATATGAGTCACTGGCTTGAACAGATATCTGTATGCTGTCATGATGGTATCATTTTTCATTTTCTTTAATAGCGGTATTTTTATTATTTGTGAAAAATAATTTGGTCTTATCAAGAATAAGCAATAAAAGGTAAAATGCTAATTTCCACACAGCTATTAATCCTGGAGACATATGTACCATTTTGTCTAACTATACAAATTTGCCATACTCAAAAGTAATGCCTCTCCCAAAAATATATTTGAAAGCATCTTCCAGGCAACTCCTGGAAAATCACTATGCATATGAACTTCTGTCATATCCTCTCTGTGAAGTAAAGATTTTTCCAGACTGCTATTTTACTTCTGGGTTACTCATACATACTGGGGTGTGGGGACAAGAAGACTTTGCATACATTTAATAGGAAAACATCGTTGATTCAGACTAGTGCCTTGTCAGTTGCAGAATAACAAGTTGCTCCAGGGATGCATTGGGGTTTTGCTGAATTTTTAATGAACAACAAAATAATTTGCAATTGTCCTGAGCAGACTTAGGATGAAAATTATATTGAACTGGAAAAGCCACAAAAAAGAGCCTCAAAAGAATTGGAGAAAATGCCTTACAGTAAGACACTTAAAGGGATCAAATTATTTCGTTTATCAAAAAGTCATTATACAGGAACTAGGAGAGTCTTTAATTCAGCAGCAGAAGCATAAGAATCAATGTCTCAAGGCTGAGACTAGGCAAATGCAGAAATAAGGCCTATTTTCATGTCTAAAATGGGTCGTAGGCAAAATTTAGTTGTATAAGGCCAAAAAACCGAAGCTTCTGCATGTTCTTTAGCGCTTCCACACTAAGCTTCCTGCTCAGCCTGAAAGTTTTCCAGATGCCAGTGGTGGCTCCTCTGTGGCTGCTGGATGCCTCGGAAATGTGAGACTTAGCTGTGGGGCTAATCCAGTGACCCACTCTTGCTGAAAGGGAAGGTCTTCACCCTCTTCCCAGATGCATGGTGGTCCTTTCCACCCCTTCCATTTCTCAGACCTGTCTGCCAGACAATTTAATTCATTTATCCAGCAGGGAGTTATGTGAGGTGTCTCATCTCATCTCATGGAGTTTACAAGTTCACAGGCTGCCCAGTGACTGCTGGGTTTGGCTTAAAGTCAGTGGTGGAAGCAGGTGATCTTCTGCCTCTCAGCGGTGTTCATCTGTTAGATCAGGTAACCTGATCCATTTTCACCTTAATTGTCCAAGACAGTTAATTGCATCCCCTGGCCAAGCAGAATTCACATTCACATCTTGTATCTCCTATACAAGAGAAGAAGAGGGAAGTAAGAGGATGCTCCTAATGCAGCTGGGCTGCTGTGCCAGTACCCCAGGAGCCACGGGACCTGGAAGAGAGCAGGCCTGAGGGTGTCTCGTTGCCAGATGCCAGAAACTTGGGTCCCTTACTTGGTATGGGCTATGATTTACTTTGGATGCCCAAGGTATAAAACCACAAATAATTCTGAGGGTAGAGAAAGGAACCCAAACCCCTTTCCTGAGGTAAATGCTGTAGCTACTGGGCTGCCAAGTCACGCTCCTTCTTGCTCACTCTCCTTCTGTCCCCAGGTCTCAGGTGCACACAGAGGCTGCAGTATCAAGGTTTCCTATCAGAAAGAAATTTCAGCCCTGTAAAACTAAGGGGCTGCTTGCCTCAGTTTAACACTAGTAACAGTGCAGTTGCACTGACTATAAAGCTGCTCGGACACGTTGAAGCCAGCTTAAAATGTGCTCATGCAGGTACTGGTAGGAGCCCTCCTGCCAGCACAGTGCTCAGGGCATACTCATTTATATCTTGCTGAGACACACTCTCTGCTGTGCTCCTGAGACGTGCTCCTTGCTCACAGTAGGTGTTCCGTGCATTCCTCCAACACCCCTCCATGCCAGCCTCACATCTTTCCAAGTATCAAGCTCTTAACCTCTATTGGGAGAAGAGATAGAGACACAGCGGGTGGGAGGTGGACTTGTTATGCTAGAAGATGGTGCTTCTTATTTTTCTGATTTCTATACACCCATAAGCACGGATGAAGTTGTGACTCTGCTGGAGAAAATGGAAGTTGCGCTTCCAGTTTTCAGCATTCCTTCTTTTTTCTAAATTTCTTGAAAATCAATTGCATTCTGCACTTCACTGCATAGCACTTTCCCTCAAACGCTAGATTAATCAGGCGCTGCATGCAAGAGTTACAGACATTACAAACAAAGGCAGGTAGACGAAACCCAACAGGGCTCTGCAGCTTCACTGTGTTTGGCTGGAGAGTTTCTCCTTGCTACACTGAGCGGGCAGAGAAGAGCCTTTGTTCATCAGGCTGGATCTGGAAAGTCTCTCCAGGCTTTCGGAAGAATCCTACAGCCCTTGCTGCTGCTCCGCTCCAGTGCTGTGATGCTAACAGGATCAGAGGGCTCCTGGGCCCAAATTCACAATCTTGGAATCTGAATTCTTGCTGCATTATCCTGTTCTTTCTCTCCTGTCACCAGAGATAATTGACCTGCTCACACTCCTACAGAGCTGATCTCAACTGTGATACATACTTTTCATTGTCACTCCCCCTTTTTAAAACAGAACCTCAAAGGCAGCAATGTTTTATATTGAACAGGATTTTTTTTACACTAGAATATGTTCTAAAACCAAAGTTCTCTGCCAGGATGCAATACATTGGGAGATACTTTTATTGTGAGGGAAACAAAAACTTGGACCTAAGAATATTGGCAGGATTGATTTAGCCTTACTTTTTATTTTCATACTTCCTATTAATCTCCTCCTTCCCTTTAATCTTTTGTTAAATCTGTTAACATGCACTGAAGGCTGTTTGTACAGAAGCCTTCTCCTTGAAAATCATGCCTATCTTAGGGTTTTTACTGGAGGCAAAGATAATAAAAACAACACATGAAAATGCTGAGGGAGAATATTTTCCAAGTGGGAGGGAAGCATATTTCCTCGGTATTTTCCAAAGTGTTCCAACATATGAGACTATTTATGACAATGTAAACAAAAAAGCCAATCTTCCTTGTGAAGAATGCAAAATCATCCTTAATTAATTAAACTCCTACTGTGAGCTCATAAATGTCAGGATGTTGAATTGCTGTATGTTAGTGGAGACTGATTGTTTTTATTATTTATTCCAAGGGAGTAAAGTAAGGTTTCTGAAATTCACAGCAGCAGCAAGCTGCAAACATGGTGGAGAGAGATCATACTCAATATGAAGCAAGATGTTAGTAACTACCTCTGAACTCAGTGGGTATGATAAGTCTGTGTAAGCCCTGCACTTCCAGGACATGCAGCTATGAAGACTCCTAGACTCAGAGCTGGGTGCTAATGCCTCCTCGTGATGGTAAGGGCTATGGTCCCGTTCCAAACCACAAAGCCATGGCTGCCCACAAGATGCCCTGCAAGAGTTGTCTGGGATGTGGGTCTCTGCGAGTTCAGCCCATGACCAAGCAGGAGGACCTCTACATCCAAAGCCAGTGCACTCAGGCAAAAGGACAGGCTTTCCTCAAAATAGTATGGGTGAGAGGGCAGGCAGGTTTACAGGACAAACACACACAAACAAGTGCCTGAGGGATCTGGTTTATGTAGATGCATGTGCTGGGATACCATAAGGCTTTGCCTTAGTAGTCTGCCAGCCCCAAAAAGTTCTCATGTTCCTAAGGAGCAGAAAGACAGTACCAAGACACAATAATTTCTTTTACCTTTTCAGCCATAGGAAAGACATTTGCAATTTCAGCTGGCACCTCTTCTAGCACTGCTGGAAGTGAGAGAAGCTCAGTTCTCAGGAAATAAGTAGAAGCGATTTTAACTATCCTTGTTGCCTATTCCCTGAAACACAGGTCTAGCCATAGCTAGGAAGGAACTGGTGTTGGCAGAACCCCTGGAGGAGTGCGTTAGGGCCATCATAACAAATGTGTCTGGGGAAGCGTGTGTGAACCAAGCCCCTTCCCTGCCCTGGCAGAACCAGCCCCGCTGGCATGTAGCCATCAGTGCGCCAGCAGCGTGGAAGGCAGCGAGCTTGCCGCACCTCAGAGGATCGCTGCAGGACTTCAAGTGATTATGCTGGAATGGAGAAAAGCCAAAGCCTGGCTCCTCCTTCCTCCTGTGCAGCTTAACAGCACTTTTATTCAAGTGAGGGAAGTTGCCCAGGTTGAACCAGTGCGGCTAGTGCCGTCCATTGAGCACACTGGTAGCATCGTGCAGGCGTCAGCGTCGTGAGGGCCTCTGTGTCAATCAACAGTGTTTCCTGGGACACTTGCTCAGGAGATGGCTCCCCTGGTCCCTTTCCCTCCTGTTATGGCCCTAGTGCACAGAGCTGTAATGGGCCAACAACTGTGGTTTTGCATTAGCCCTTCCATAATGTCAGATTCGATTATCAGAGCTACAAGAGCTCCTCTAGACATGATTGTACCATCTACTGCACTTAATAGAGTGAGACAAATGAGATTCTTCACTTAATTCACTCAATTCACCGGAGCTGCTTCCAAACAGCTTTTTGGACAGGTTAATTTTACCTGGAGTGCTTTACCAGCCCAGTTCACTGTAAGGCCAGAGAGACCTGTGCTAGTTCAGTGGCTAGACAACCCTGGAGCAGAAACGAGTGGCCGGGGAGGCAGGAAGGGACCACTTCTTTCATCAGACAGTAACAGGTTTTGGTAGTTCAAAGTGCTCTTGGAACAACAGCGCAAAGCCCAAAGAGTCAGTACTGTAGAGAAACTGTACGTTTAAATTCCTTTGTTGTAGTAGTGCTGTGAGAACAACACGGCACGTGAATGCTACACATCTGAGCACCACTCCATCCAATACAACAATAAAACTAAAGCTTAGCTGGTACCAGGCAAATCTTCATAACATCATTTCTAATACTGATTCCTTATGAAACATTGCGTTGACTCATTTTATAAACAGAACTAATTGACTCTGTGTAGCTTTCAAACACATTATTAGGGTACTTTTTGTAACACTATACCATTATAACTGCAAAGCAGAGCTGGTAGATAGCCTGCAAAATTCCCACAAAAGTAAAAACAAAACTCCTAAAAATATCAAAAAGTTATGTAACTGCAAAACTCCTAAAAAAACCCCAAACCAAACCTCCTAAAAAATAACAGAAAACTTACATAACTAGAACTCAACTACCTCCTTAGAAATTCACTGTCAATCTAAAAAAGTGAGAACTTAAACAAAGAACTGTATACTTAGAAGTACCGTAGGTGAGCAGTATCATTTCTCTTTCAAGGGAAGATGATTAAGGCTGCATGAAGGATGAAGTATGAAAAATGCATTGGAATGCCTGTTAAAAGAGGCTGTCAGAAAGTGTGGTGTGTCTTGGATTATGTTCACTCAAGGACTGTCAAGGGCAAGAACTTTAATGGTGTAAAAGCACTGAGAAAAAAAGCAGAAGTTCTGGGCCCTGAGAGCAAAATGCTCCACCAGGGTGTCTATTAGCAGCAGGCAGAGCTCAAAAGGTTTGGATAGCCTCTCCAAAATACAACTGCATAAGAAGTAGCATAGCTTAATCTCTGAATATTCTTCCAAAATACATTTCAAAACTTCATTTACACTCCTGATGATTTTCTACTGTTGATTATTACCCATATATGCAAATTCAAATAAATTAGAATGATTAAAATGCACCTGCTCCCTGCTGGATGAAACCTTCATTGTGAAACTGAGTGAAAACCACAGCTCAAAACAATACTCCTAGAGCTCAGATATTACGGCACTTTTTGAGTGGAAGTGAGATATTTATGTTTTCTCTGCACTACTGGTATAACACTACAAAAGAAACTCTCATCTGTATTATAATCATATTTCAGTGCTCCAGCTGGAAGTATGAAAAGCTTACATACAAGTTTAATAGCAGGTGAGAGAAGTATCATCACCTGTAAGTCCTTGAATAGCCTTCCATCCCTGTTTCTAAATGGAAAACAAACCTCTGATTTTATGAGTCATTAAAACTAATTACATTAGCTAACTTAATTAAAACAAATTTTCTTCCATGTAGTTTGCTCCCCCAGATCTTGTTTTCTCTTCTTTTTTAACATTTTCAAAATCTATGTTTTTCCATGGAAAATTGTTTAAAAAAAAAAAAGGTTAACCGTATCTTAAGATTACAACGGAGTTCATTTCCTGGTGAAGGTCACTGTCTCACATTTGTGGAATATTAATTTTGAAGAGGCAGGAACACGAAATGTGGGGTCTGTTTCCCTACAATATATAGCCAATATATGTTAATGGCCATCATTTTACTTTTCCACTTCAGCAAGTTATAATAACAATATTCAAGACAAGTCTATCATGTTGGGGACATGTTTTCAGTTATCCGCAGAAAGAACAGATAGACATTCACCTCTTGATCCTGAAGCTATGCTAGCCCTTTTCCATTAAAACTTTCCAGATTTCCTGCCAAAAGCAATTGTGCAGTTGAAGGTGAACAGAGTTTAACCATCTTTACTTGGGCAATAGAAATTTTAGCCACTTTTCACAGCCTGGGAAACAAAACATGTATATTTATCTACCTTTTTATGTACTGCTAAGATACCAGTTTCCCAATATATCCTCAGCAACACTAGCAATGGTGAAAAGATCAAGTGGATGATGCACTCTTCAGGAATTGTCTTTGTGAATATTGTGTTTTCTAACCTGCCACATCAGTAATTAAACTGCCACTGGATGACTTGTAATATCTGGAATATTCAATAAGGAAACAGTCTAAGGTGGATAAAGTAATAGCTTACCAAATGTCAAGTTCCTTTTGTAGTCACGGAGGATGTACTTTTTCATCTCTTTAGTCAACACTAAGCCTATTATTTTGTCTGCAGCATTGCTTAGCATTTCTTTGCAATCCAGGTATCCCTGTGGGAAACTCATATGTAGATCCTGTCCTGCTCTTCCAGCTCGTGCAGAATTAATGTATAACACACCAAAGCCACAAGCAATTGCATGAAAGGTCGAAGTTTTCCAACAAAACCACAAACCTTTCATAGAAAGGGAAAGAAATTCCATATTTCTATTATAAATGATCCTTGACTGTCTAGGTTTAGTTCTGAGACAGGCTGAGGAGCTGCTTCATAATGGGGGTCTTCTGCGAGTCACCCTGATGGATGGGTTATACATATTTACTGCAGTACTGGTATCCTCTTCAGTGTATGATGGCATGGCCTATTATTCTATCCAGTCTTAACAGGCATATAAGCATATCCTTGCAAGAGTAAATCTATGGCATGCAATGGAATTATTCACATGTTTAGAGTTAGGAGCATGCCAAAGTCTTTTGCTCCATCAGGGTCATGTATTTTTCCTCTCTTTGCATGGGAACACAGTGTGTAATTTTGCGTGTGGTGGGATTTCAAACATCCTGTTTTAAGCGCTGGGTCCTTTTCTAGGTACTTTCAAACTTCAAAGGGCCAGTTGTAAAGATGCTTCGTCAAAGTTACTAATACTTAAAGACAGGGTTCTTGAATAGAGGATATCCTTACCCCAGTGCATTCACTCAATAAGAAAAGTCAACCGGAACGTCCAGAAGAAATAACAGTGGACATGAGATGTTAGTGGAATGAAGAATTTAGGACTGGGAGACAGACAATAGGAAAAATAAAATATTCCTCAGTTTGAAAGTTTTGGCATCTGGTGTAAACCCTTTTCCATCCACTCTCAGCAATTCTTCACAGATGTGCTGCAAACTGGTCTTTTTACACTTCCTGTGCCTGCTATAGATGTCCAAATTTCCAACAGTTACAGTGCAGCAATGCCTAAGAAGATATCACTGTTCTCCAGAAAAATCAAGTCCTCTTCTAACCTGTGTGTTGCCCCTCCCAGCCCATGCCCAGCTGATGGCTGGCATCCCGCTGGAGGTTACCCCCCTCCATAGCTGTTAGCAGATACCTTTATGTGCTCACTCCCTGACCTGTCTCTGCCAGAATGAGCTGAATTACTTAAACTATTTAATCCAGTTCATTTTACTGGAAATGGGCTAGGGAGTGTTCACACAAGCAACAACAAGCAGGTGGAGGTGGAAATCTCTTTAGCCAGTAGAGATGTTCTAGGAAGAGCACTTGTCTACAATTTAAAGTACTAAATCTGAAGTAATACTTGTAAATGTTTTTATCTTTAGCAGCCAGCATTGTCTCTATCCAGGAATTTTTATTATCCCTATCACCACAGTATCTGTGTCCCTCCTAGCTATTTACATCCCAAAGCACTGACAGCCTTTCTTCTGCCAGCTTTCCTGGTCTGTAGGCAGGCACCTTGCCTGTCCCCTCTGCCTGCCCCTCGTGTTGCTGTGAGCAAGACCTGCATGGCCAACAGTAAACACCTCTGCAGGAATGTTCTGCAAATTAAGCAGGGTGGGAGCTCCAGGATACAAGTTGCATTTGTATTAGTAGGAGCATAACAGAAAATGTAATTGATTCACCTAATTACAATATCCCTCACCCTTGTTTGCTGACTTACAATGTATCAGCCAGGAACTAGTAACACTGGGTGCATCTTGTAATATTGACTCTCTTCTCCAAGCTATTCTCTATCTATTCTCAGTTTTTCAGAGATTCAGTGGATTCAGATGGGAATTATATGAGTCCATCAGCAATTAAGGGAGGAAAAAAAGTGCCATGATGAGGAATCCAACCCCATCACTACTAAGTGTTTCTTCTGAAAGCTTGTGAGCCTTCTCAGGCAGAGCTGCCTTTGGGAGAGTGATTAGTGTCCTTTGTGGGACTAAGATCTTGAAACCACATGTTCTAGGAGATAAGTTTCTCCCCATGTTCTGACACAATTTTAAAGATTTTTTTTTAAGCAAAAGACAGTTTTAAGTTATATGGCCCCTATCACCTAGGCTTATGGCTTCAAACATACATAAAAATTACCTGGAATTTCTTGCAAATGGTGCTTCACATCTTTTAACTTAAGGTTTCAGCAGAATCAGATCAGTAAATAATTTTTGGATGAAAATCAGGTGTCATTCAGGTTTAGTAATCTGGAATTGTGTTTTCCTGGGGCTAACGTTAACATATTCTGTTCTTGAATATGCTCCTCTCATTTCATTGTGTTGTGTTCGGTGCATTATAAAAGCACTTTTGCACTTCAGATTAAATTTAGAGGAAACTAACACTGTTCTTCAGAGAAATTTATGTGTTTGGTTGTTTAGGACTGTCTGCAATATGAAAGGAAACTTCCACGTATGATGTGTATGAGTAAATTCATGCTTTTTGAACCGGGTATGTGCTAAGAGCCCCAGATATTAAAGAGCTCATCTTCTGTAAAAAAAATGGAGTTCTGAGCTTTTAAAAAATATGGAGTTTCCTGCACCAAGTTAGATTTCCTTTGTTGTATTTTATGTGACACTTCCATTAAAAGAATAGCAATGACAGTGTCTTTGCCACCATTGACTGATAATCAGGGATGAGAATGAAAGGAAAAAAACCCATATATGAAATATGTCAGTCATGTCAAAGACATTGCTAAGAGATATGCAAATGCTATCCTTTCTGTAGGAAGTACTGCAAATTATATAAAATAGAACAAAATTATAGTTAAGACATCCTTCTTAGCCCAAAATAATTTATTTCAAATCATTGTTCTTTTTTATCCTGTGCTAAATTACCACCTCTTTCTTTATATTACCACTTCCCAGACATATCCTTGCCAGTTGTAGTATCCATTTCTCCCTTATTTTAATTTCCTTCTTAGATATTCATGCAGCCATAGTCCCATAATGTTTTTACTAGGAAGGCTCCTCTACTCCCATTGATATCAAAAGGGAACAAGGCTGAGACACAAAGTTTCACTAGCTCCTTCTTTAAAAGTTCCCTGTATCATTTTAGTTTACTATTGCCTTTTGGTTTGTATTTTTACGGGCACTGCCAGAAATATACCACACTAAAGCTGACAGACTACTATCAACACACTGCATTACAAGCAAACCTTCATCACTTTATCCATGTGATCTGATGTTACTCTGAGAAAAGGAATAAAGAAAAGAAAATAGCAATGAACAGTATGAAAGTACTAATTAATAAAAGCAAATGACCTCAGTAAAAATTACCTTAGCCCTCAGCATTGACTCTTCATGGGTTTGGATTGAAATTCTCTTCAGAGCAGCACAGATCATCTTTCTTAGTGTCACAGCTCATTTTCCAGCCCATCATGTTATTAGCTGTGAGAGAGTATATGACCTCCTCATAATATTTCTGCCTGTATTGGCCTTTTAGCAAGAAGCCCATTCACTAACAGAGAGGAGTAAAACAAGGCTGATGTCTCTCTCTCTCTCAGAGAATAATTCAAAAAGGTTCAGACTCTTCCTCACTTTATGCAGCCACAGCAGCTGTTAGAGATCTTCTGAAGTACCTGGAAAGGACCTTAGTTCCTCAGGGGCTACAGCCTCATTCCAAAGCATGTATCAGCATCGAACTGGATTTTGAGACTGCTTGGCAACAAATACAACAGATATTGCAGACAAATATATTTTCAAACACTAAGCAACTGAGATGCTACAAAGTATTGCGCCAGCTCTTTCACTGCTCTCAAGAACCTAATATTGCTCTTTATTAACTCAGAAGAGCAATTCTAGGCTCTACTTCTGCAAGTGTCTTTCATACAGGTTTGTTTTGCACATACTTCATAAAAAAACCCTAATCTTAATGGTGTTTTTGCAGTATCTGACATGAGTGCTGTATTTTCCAAACTGGTAAGAATTTAATGCATTACAGGAAGGTAATTAATAAATCCTGTGACTCTACAAGTATACCACGTGCTTCTTCCTGTAATAAGAAGCTTGAATTAATTTTTTTTATTTATTGAGGAGCATTAATGAATATGACTCTTTACGACATTTTCAGGAAAGGTGGAACAGAACAAAAGAAGGTCCATTCTCTGTAAACAGACATTAGTTCATAAATAGTTTCAGCAAAGAGAACAGTTTGTCCATTCTTCTCCTTAGAAGTGGGTCGGAATTGTCTCTGCTAACCTAATCCCTACGGCTCAGTCCTACTGCCTCGCATCACAAAATGTATCTGAAAATTCAGACTGTACCAAGCTGCCTGGTTGTACTCTGTATTTGAGCTGGGAAATCAACAGAGGAAGAAGGCACACTCAGGGAACTAGCTGGGACTTCTGGATCTCATGAAGCCCATGTGCAGGAAGGGATGAGGACAAAGAGCAGGATGACTTCAATAAGCTCCAGAAAGCTCAGAAAAAAATAAAGTCACATTTGAAAAATGTACCTAAGCAGAGCATCATTTCAACTACTCAAGACAGGCAGAGCTATGAAAACGGTCACAAACATCTGACTCAAATGTGGACACAGCACTTCATGGATCCTGTGCTCTTTGCGGCTTCCCCTTATACAGTAGTGGCCTCTAAGGCTACATTTGTTCTAGTACAGCAAACAGTGGCAGTGTGGTCTCTTGCCATGAAGGCAAGTGGCATGGTTTGACCATATCCACATTATTAAGCTTTCCTAGGTTCCCACAAGGGGCTTCATGCATGCTGCCTGGGTGCAGAGCAAGTGCTGGCTGGTCAGTGCCTGACCCACGCTGGGGAGTATCCTAACAAGCTGGCAATAAAGACAACTGTGACCCTGTGCGTGAGCCCATGAGCTCTCTCTGCTTAAGTCTAATATAGACATAGCCTGTGTGTAAGTTTACTCTGAGGTACTTTACTTCTGTGTATACTTTCATTTACTCCGCTGGAATTGCCCAGGCAAATAAACTTATATAGAGGCATAAAAGTTTTTAGTATTATGACCTATGTGCATCTTATAAACTGATGGTAGATTATAAGCAGTTAGCTTCCAGTGCCTCACAGTGCGTGGAAGACATCGTGCACTTGGGGTTTTGTCAGTCCTTTTGCAGCTTGCCGGAGTTTTCAAATCTAACATTTTGTATTTGTCATTTAAACTTGGGAATGAATTAAAAGGAGTTAGGGAGAGGAAAGAATTCTTTGCTAAAGAAAACGTAAATGGAAAAAATCATATAACAAGAAAGAGATAAAGGATATCTAAATAGAGATGTAAGAGGAGAGAAAAAACATCTGGGAGGCTGACTGTTCAGTGACTTCAATCCACATTAAATTGTCAGGCAATCAATCACACTGTATAAAATTCATGAGGTTGGTAATTCCTTTCTATATAACCACCCAACAGCATAATTCATTAGTACAGTGTCAGTACCCTCCCCAGCTATTATCTGATTCACTCCATAGTCTATCTATCTGAAATGTAATATCTGAGTTCAACTTGCACAAACCCTGCAAAAAGCTATTCAACCATTTTTACATACACATAAACAGGTTAAAGCTGTGTTTTCTTGTTATGTTCTGTTTCTACAGCTCCTGTAGCAAATTAGTTTGCTGTGACCATTACTCTAATACTTGTACTATAGTTGCACTTAGAAATTCCTGTCCAGATTGGGCTCAGTGGTGTTAGTAAACAAACAGAAGGCAAGAGAGTCCCTGAACCATAAAAAGTTTACAAGCCAAGGAGATGTGCCAGGCAAAGGGACAAAGAGAGGAAGCACAATACTCACATTAAAATGAGTACTCAAAAGAACAAGAAATAACTTCCCTCACGGTCACAAACAAAATCAATTCCAACATCTAGATACCAGCCTACTGCTAAAATCAAAAGCTACTTAGCAGCCATGGGATTAGTCCAAACAATGATATTGAAGTGGATATTATGGACTTGTGCAGAGACAGCATCTCACTTCCCTGCTGAGCTGCAAGCTGCGGCACAGGAGAGGTAGCAATGTAAACCACTGTAAACCAGAATATACTCCATATTCCCTCAGTCCCTCCATCCACAGGCACGCTGAATCCTCAGCACTGAAGCACTGGGCAAGAGCTGGGTCCAGGGAGGGCAAAGCAGGGAGCCCGAGCCATGCACTACCTCCCCCCGCGGCGCTCTGCACCTGAGGATGGGAAGCAGAGAGGCCCCAGCACCGCTGTCAGACTCCCTTCTGGACCCCAGGTAATAGCAGAGGGAAAGGGAGTGACAGAAGACAACAAAAAGAAGCGCTGCCAGATGGTTTATGGTACAAACCTCTCCCTTCTTTCATCTCCCAGACCTACACTGCTGCTGGGAATGGAGGGGGCAGGGAAGAAGAGGAGGCTGTGGGTGGGAGACTCACCCACAAGAGGCTGGAAACCACTGATGCAATGAATTCTTCTTAGTAACAAAACATAAAAGAAAGATTACCTTCAGAAATCACTAAGCAAATAAATTTTGAATACGGAAGAAATACAATAAATTCACAGACAATTCAACAGTAAGGGGAAAAAGTTTGTCAGATTTTTTTCTCATCAGTCATTTGTTTGGCTTTGTTCAATACAGACACTTCTGCAAATAGCATTTACTAATTATCTTTGGTCAGCAAGATCAATCATACAGCCTTTGTCTTTTTCTAAGACTGGCCCTGCAAATTCTCTTCATCTGCAAGTAATTTGAGAAATCTTAATTTTCTGTTATTAAAGGAAGCACAGTATCCCTGTACTATACTTTTTAGACTATGAGGACTGATGCTTCCCATCAGAGAAATAATGTCAGGTCAAAAGTTGCAGATCTTGCTGTTGTTTCTATATTTCATTTTGTGACAGAAATGAGAGAAGCGAGTGTGCCCATTTGAAAGCTCTCCATTGAAAAATTCAGGTTATGTAGAAAATAAGGTCCCTGCATTAAATTACACTTTCTTGCCCTTTTAAGGTAGGTCTTCATACCTACTAAAGTGAGAAACAGGCTCCTTTCCCACATACACAAGGATGGTTGTGTGGTTGTGCACGCACAAATGTGCACAGTGCTATGTCTCAGTTTTGTGTATTTATTTTCCAAAAAGAGGATCTACAGGGCACAGGCTCCCTCTCACTGTGCTCTGCTTCAGCCATGTGGGAGCCACCGCTGCTCCTGCCTCCAGCCTTCTTCAGGCTGAAGCCTGAAGTCCGGCCTGCAATAACAGAGCACATGAACAGAGGAAAAAATTATTAAGCAGACTTTTCCCCAAAAATGCATTTTGAAAAAAAGCTGAAAGGCTTCACATTTTCTTCAGTCGAAGCCTCAAACAGGAAGATTTTAAAATCCTAGGCAGCAGTTCTGGTGCAAGGAAGCCTGTTGCCTGGTGGCAAGTCAAACTGGTCCAAATCCCTGCTGGTGAATGAGGTTGGAGGAGATGTCACACCCCGCTCACCAAGCAAATGACCTCATGGAGCTTCTCACCTCATCTCTGCTTATCTGTATTCCAAGAGCTGTGGGAAGCTCTTATGCCCCTTCCCTGCCATTGGAGCCATCGTTTCTGGCAGACTGTTCAAAACCCTTGTTGGGGCAGATGTACCAGGCTGTCACATGCTGCATTTCCTCACGGTTTGTCATCCAAGCAGCTATGGAGTGTTTTGTTTGTGGGTTAAAATTAGGAGCCATACACTCAAGTGCCAGGGCTTTTTTAAACCCTGTATTTGTGTTTCCAGGGAGGTAAACACGAAATACCCTCTTGAATCTCTCAGCTTATTGCAACTGGTGTGAGTGACACGCAGCAAAAGCCTGGGCTACCATATGGCAAATACAGAAATCTCTTTAGATTTGAAGAGACCAAAATGTTTACTGCTCTTTTTTGTGAATAAATAACAGAATCAAGAGATCGATAAATGATTTCTGAAGGAGGCATGCAATGGTCCTGAAAGTGCCATGGTTAAGTGTGTTTCAGTGTCATTTTTCTTCTTGTCAAATGGTTTATTTATTAAAAGGCACCACAGCTACACTGGTCACTCATTTACCAGTGTCATGCACTGACCAAGCTCCTTTATTGAGGTGTGCTTCATCCTTTCAGCACCGCCAATAAACCCTAGT
The DNA here is from genome assembly GCA_020745775.1 of Theristicus caerulescens. Lineage (NCBI taxonomy): Eukaryota > Metazoa > Chordata > Aves > Pelecaniformes > Threskiornithidae > Theristicus > Theristicus caerulescens. The sequence goes on along the minus strand of CM036559.1, from coordinate 111,469,149 downwards.
ATGTTTTTACTGTACCTGCCCATAGAAATCATCCCAGTTAGGTCCTCACTTTTCATAAGCACTACTTGGGAGATGACTATATGACTATGTCAAAACAAGCTCCTTCAGTTTTTATCAGCTTCTCAGGCACAGGCTGGCAGGATGCTGCAAGTCTATTTTGTGTATTTCTACAAATGCAGAAAAATCTTTCACATAGACATTGTGGGCAGCACTCTGAAATAATAAAGGGCATAGGTAAGATTCCTGCAAATCTTTGGCTGTGGCGGGATGTTTGACATTTCACCAACTGCTCAACTTTCTGATGGCCTCTAAGCCATGAATCAGTGCCAGTTGGGAGACCGTTCTGGGAAGTATTCATGCTACCTTTCTCTTTTCCTCCTCTCCTCCCTGTGACCCGCTCTGGGCTAGAATAGTGCCAGGCTAGGTGAATTTTTGCTAATCCATGGTGGACCTTCAGTGCACACATTTGAGTGAGACAGAAGCTGGCAGAGTTCTCCTGCATCCTCTTACAGTCCCTTGTCCCCACTCCCACCAGGCACAGCTGTCTGTGCCACATTTCATTCTACCAGCCATCAAGGTACTTGGAATGGATGGTAGTCTGCACTCTGCATCCTTAGGCAGCCAGTACTTTCAAAAATCCCAGCCCAAATTATTTCTATGGCACATGCACAAATGTTGCAACAGAACAGAAAATAAACCTATTTTTTCTTATCTCAGAGATTTCCAGAGCCACTTGGACATCCTTCCTCACTTAGGACTATGCTTCAGGCTTCAGTGAATGGTCCCTTCTACTAACAAATTCGTTCATGTATGCCTGGCATAGTTAAAATTATCCTAAAGTGGCAGAATTTCTTATTTTATGGACAATCTTCCAGGTTCCTCTAGGATCAAAAAATGGATTCTCTTGCAAAAAATGTAACGTAGAAGAGGAACACAATCCCCTACAGCATGCAGCTGTGTCAGAAAAGCGTTAACTCCAAAGGGCGTCTGTCTGCTCAGCACTCAATACCACTTCCCACAGCATTCTTGGATCAAAGGCCTCACAGCCAGGCTCTGTACAAAACTCTCTCCTGCTTCACTGAGACACAGAGGCTGGCAGGAACACACCTCAAACGGACTGCCTTGGACCCTGGCAGCCATAGGACTGTGCCAGTTCAGAGATCAGTGCAGGCCACAAAGCCCACCCTAAGCAGAGTGGCAGCTTCTCACTGAGCACCTTGCTGGCACAGCAACCCATGCAGCAGCAAGCAAGCTCACTCTTTTATGTTGCTTTGGGGTCAGGGCCATTTACACAAGTTACAGTCACAGCAGCCACTGCAATGTATATGTACGTTTAGGGGTTGGGACTGTCCAAAGTCAGTGGATGGTATTCATCCCTTCCATCCCCCTCTGTGGGGAACTACCTCTGAGCATGAGGGTTACAGTAACAAGTCATCCCTCTTAAGATGTAGTCGTCTCTTCAAAAATCATTTTGGCTTTCTGAGTCATCCTTTCCTTGGATGATTCTGACTCAGAGCAGGAGAAGTTTGAAATGTATCCGCTAAAATGCATTTTTTTTCCTGAGGATCAGATGGAGACTCCAGTCCCACAAGAACAGACTGAATTTTTCTTCTTGAACTATTGGTAAATGTTCAGAGGAAGGATCTGACTGAAAGCCCTGGAAACTGAAGTAATCAGCTTTTCTGTATAAACTGAGCTGCTAGCATCACACTGGAAGCAGTTTCAGTAATCAAGTGATAGCTTGCAGCTAAATATGACTTGATTAGATACATAATCTGGTCCAGATGAAGCTGGGAGCTCTCCCACTGTTTTATTCATGCAATTCCTACGTGCAGACATTGGGTCACTGATTCTGTATTCTGATGCAAAATGGCACAATAAAGACAAAGCTTGTAAAGAGTCAGCTACAGAGGACAGGTGTTAAACTTGATATTAAAGGCTGATTTTTTGCAGTGATTTGAAAGGCATAACATATGTGTATAGGATACCTCAGATGAATAAGTCTCTAAGCACTGTGACAATTTTGCAGAGAAACAATTCCGGAAGGGATCTGACTCACCCACCCTGCTTGGTGCTATGGAAATATTTTTTAGATTTAGAGATGCAGCACAGCCCAGTTGTTAGGAAGTGGTCCAGGGAGTCACTCTCATTGCTTCACATGAGGACAGACCACAGTCTAGCCCTGAAGTTAGGTTGGTTTGAATAAAAAATCTCAGGGTCAAAGTCTGCCAGCCACCTTGCTCACACCACCCACTTACAGGAAAAGGTACAGATCAGGGTGAATTAATGTGACAGAATTGGACCATAAATTAACTTCTGATGTACTAAAATGTTCTAGTGTAAACAAAAATCTTCCAGGGACTCTGGCAAGGGCAAAGTAGAGGCTATTTCTAAATGCAATAGTCAGTAGTAGAGACAGATACATAGTTTGGCATTCCTGAAACCTGATGCTTGAATTTGTCTCCAAAGCTTGCACAGCTAGAAGTTCAGGCCTGGTTCAAAGGAAAAGAACTTTTTCATCACCCTATGTAGGGTTGTTTAAGATCCTTTTCCTTGCCTCCCACATGATATATTCCTTCTTACTATATGCAGATCCTACTTGGATGGAGATAATAAAACCAAACAAACCAGGAAATCTTGTTGAGTTCAAAAACATCTTTCCAGATTTATGTAGTATATCCAGTATATGTATCTCTGGAGTAAAAGACCGAAAACGTGTCTCCTGTGTCTCTTAAGTGCCAAACACAGATTAGACATTTCCTTGGAAAACAGAATATGTGAGTCAAATTCTGTCTTTGGATGCAATGCTGCAATCAAAGAAGTCATGGCAAAACAAAGAAGTAAGCAAGTTTTTCTATGAAGTTTAAAGTGTGCACTATTTAGAAAATTTAAAATAGTAATTCGGTAATCAATAGCTATCTTAGTTTCTGCCATGCATGTAAATGAATGAAGACCTTACAGAGTCTTAGTTCTACTGGTGGAAATAACTGACTCTCACTGGTGAAAAAAATGCCTTTTACATGAGTGTGAACTTGCCAAAAGACCTGAGGATGCTCCAGCCTTCCCAATGACACTGCCTGGAACAGCGTGTGTGCTCCAAGTCACGTGCCATACCCACCTAGCTGTGCTGTCCCATTTCCCCTTCCCCGTGTGTTCTCCATACTGAGGGTCCTGTGTTTTTAAACTGCGATTTAATGCAGGTTATATAAGAATAGCCGTACTGGGGCAAGAGGAAGATTTATTTAGTTCGACATCCCGTCTTTGGCCAAAAGTGAATGTCTAGCAAATAGTACAAAAAACCTCAGAAGGCACATGGTGGTAATTCATCAGAACACTTCCCAGCCTTCAGGGGCTTCAGGAGCCAGAAGTCATGCCCTCAAACATAATAGCTCTTCATGGATTTCTCTTGAATTTTGGTAAACTTGAAACATCCAGAACATCCTATGGCAGAACTACTCCACAGTTTAAATTCATATTGGGTGACAAACCACCTCCTCTTCTTTATTCTAAACCTATCATATAAGCAAGAGATTCCCATCCATCCTCTTCATGGCGCTTATTAGTTTATAGATTTCTGTTGTATTTTCCCTTCATTTGTCTGTTTTTGCAGACTGAAGAATCCTAACTTATTTGCTCCTTGCATGGAAGCCACTGCATAAATTTGATCATTCTTGTGGCCTGCCTCTGGATTTTTTCCAATGGCACTGTATACTGTTGAGCTGGGGAGAGCAGACTTCTGCACAGTATTCAAGGTGCAGGTGATGCATGGATTTGTTTATACAATGGCATCACAATGTTTTGCTCTTTTTATTCCTTTCTTAACAATTGTTAGCATTTTATTTGGGTTTTTTTTGTGTTTGCTTTTTTTTTTTTTGATTGGTACTGAGCATCAAGCTGACATTTTCACAGAACTATGTACTACAGGCTCAAGAACTTAGCAAGATAGTTTTATCATGACTATGTAGTAGTGACCATAGTGAGGTGCTGGAGGGTCTAGGGTTTCTGTGGGCCTCTCAAGTACAAATGAATGCTTTTCACTCAGCAGTGATATATACATGACTGTAGTACATGTGGGTTGTTACATAAAGTGGAGAAGAATCTGAACAGACAAGTATTTGTCTCACTGCCTTTGAAAATCATATCACATATATCTACTGTATATGGCAACTTGTACATACTTTATTCTTCTTAAAACACAAAAATTTTGAAAAGACATTTTGAAAAACTAGTTCATGTACCTTTTCCAAATTCCACAGATAATCCAGATTTCTGGTTTTATAAGAAAGCCTTTTTCCTCTTGTCAAACATGTTGCTCTGTAGCAAATTCAAATACATTATCTAAAACAGATTTTCAAGGCAAGAAAATTTTTGGATTATAAAATATCACAATTCTACACAAAGTCTGCTTTTTCTTCCCATACAAGAAGAAAAATACTTTCCAAAGCAGCCAGAGAAACATTCTTGTTTAAAAGGACTGCATGCAGCTATAACATATATAGCAATGGATTTATTCCTAATGGATTGAGTGAACTCTATGGTAGTCCATTATCCATCATTACCGAACACTTAAAATCAAGAAGCAGTCCAAGATTTTAAATGGACCTTCAAACTCCTCCAACAAAAGCACCTGAATACACCAGTTGATTACTTACCTGATTATATTACAATGGAGGAGATGATAGGACACAAGTGATTAAACACCAAAGTGCTTTTAAACACAATGCAGTTAACATGTCATTCCGATAAATGTTTGGCTGACTACAATATTTCAAAGCAGAGGACACAGTCTTCTGGTTTTGTGGATCACAGGCTCTCTTTGATGTCTCACAGCTATTCTCGCAGGGCAGCTCAGAAACTGTTCCATTTTAATCCATTCTGATTAATGCCACAAAATGAGTTTTCCTGACACTGGTAATTTTGCTCTGCTGGGGAGTGATTGAAGAGGATGGGCTTTCATCCCAGCACAGCAAATCACTGGCAGCCTGCTGCAACAAAGAGTTAACCATCTTCTTCAGCAAATGAGATGAAACTGTAACTTGTTTTCTTTTAATTAACTCCTCACTAGATTGCTCCAGGTCCTCCTGGCACCCCTCAGCTCTGAGACAATAGCAGTGCTCCCAGCTAGGGTAGGATTTTGGAGCACTCAGGTTTCCTGGGAGTAGCCGTGCTCTGCGTGAGTCAGGTCATGTTTTTCTCACGCTGTCTGAGAACGCTTTTGGAGAGACTGATTGTGGGCACAAGGCAAGCCAAACATATCTGAAGTCATTTAGACAGACTCAGCATGCTGATGAGTCAGGATGACCAGCAAAGATAACATATCAGCAACCCACACCGACTCCACTGTTCATAATGAATTCCTTCCTCCGGGTTTACTTTCTACTGATTACCCTCTTGGTTTTCTGAGTTTAGCATTGCTGCCTTAGGACTCCCCATTCTATTTTAGTTTATGTCTCTATGTGGGCTCGGTTGCTCTTTTCCACACAGTATGTTCTTAGACTGTGGGGCAAACCGCAAAGCTTATGAATGAGCTTTTAATGCACAAGGCTGCTATGTTAGTACACAACCAGACAGGAACATTGCAGTGGTGACAGGAGTTGGATCCAGAGAGGGGTCTGTGGTCAGGACTCCCACTCAGACTGTTCCTGGGTAGGTGTATACACATAGGGTCACTGTACATATCCAGAGCCTTCTGTACACATTATAGAGAGGAGGTTAATGCAGACAGTGCAAATGCTTCCTGGCGGGGACAGATGCCAGCCCACATCAAATACAAATGCAGGAGAGACTTTCAGGAAGGAAGTGAAGCTAGGTACTGGAGTACAATCTGTGTGATCCTAGAAAATTCACAAAAAGCATGGAAAATATGCTTATATGGATTTAAACTTATAAAAGAATATAGAATTAGTAGGTAAAGAGTGGCAGTATCGTCTGGCAGGGGCTGCCATTCAGTGCAGTGAAGGGACTGAGCAGGCAGTCTGTTTGGCATGTGCTACCACAAGTGAATAAATCAGGTTTTGGACAAAATTTGTCATGAGTTTATAGTGGTGCAAACTTACCTCCTTCTCTCTCTGAAATGATGCTGGTAAAGAGGAAAACAAAAACAGATGCCTAAATGAAAGGATAATGTAGATCTTGTTCAGATAAGAAAATGTACAGTTCATTATACATAAGGAGAAGGTGTTCAGCTAGTGTGATGAATTCTCCCCACAAAATAGATATAAATCAGGTGGCTGAATCTGCTTCTGGAGGTGCATTTCCCTTCATATTGACTAGAAAGAGAACCTAGATGATCAGTTTATACTATGTGTCTAATTCATTCCAGAGCTCTACATTTAGGTGAGATCCCTCCCACTGAGCATAATACAAAGTCCAGTTAAGTCAATGTTAATTTTACCTGGGCTCTAGAACATCAAATAGAAACCATCATAACAGCTAAAATCTTATTCTCACCTGTAAAGCGTGGACTTCCAGAGAATCAATTTGCAATTATCACTGGTTTCAAATCAATTCACTGTTGATAACTGGTGCAAAACACATAGTCTGCAGTAACATGTTACCCTTATATTCAGGTGACAAAGACTGGTTCATTCTAGTTAGTACCTTTCTCACAACATACACTAAAATCACACCTGCAAATTAGGCTAGGCATCCTAAATAGAAAACAGGATGATGTGAAAAGAGGTGAAGACTATAAGCTTGATATCATTGGCAACATCAAGATTATATGATTTTAAAATGTTATAAGAGTTCGTATATTCAAGTTGCTCACATAAAATAGGAAAAAAAAAAAGTCATAATTATGGTCTCTTTGAGATGCCAGCACATAAATATTAATCTCTCTTAGTTTAAACAACAGTTGAGGCAGTGATTAGAAAAGAATTAAAAAAGAGCATCAGACTCTTCTAAAGGCAGTGAAAAGCCAGGCAGGAGCCTGGTTCTCAGGCACATCCAGTAACCCTCCACACATGTTAACACCCTGTCCTGGAACCCTGGTGGATTTGCCTCACTCCAGATTGAGAAATGTCCTGTCCGTCTAATGGGCCTGTCAGTCAAATCTGCACCACAGAATGTCTACTTAGTAGAGTGCGAAAAATAAATTTAATCTACGTGGGTATAGCAAAACACACTGGTGAATGTGCACATGGGGAACGTTTTTTCAAATCAACTGCTGAAAATCTTCTGAGACGTGCCCAGCTTTGCAATGGGAGTGGTAGTCATGGTAGTCAAGGAAGATGTTTAAATCAAAGTTAGGACAAAAATAATTTTTTCAATCATTTAGCATCTGTGTTTCTGTAACACAGATGGCTTTAAAAAAATAAGCAAATTTATCATACGGGAATTAAACTTTAATTAGATAATCTAGTTCTGCATTGCCAATATTAATTTATAAGAACTCTAATATGCACTGATAGATGGGTTGCTTGAATCAGACTGCAGGATTCAAGAGCTGGAATCAGTCCAGCACTTTGAAGTCTGACGGTCTGAAGAACTAGTTTTATTTTGGATTGTTTCTTGCCCTTCCCAGTTTGGGGAAGAATGGTGAATTATCTACTACCTTTTAACTTCCTGCTCAAGAGCTCAGTCAGGGACACCAAATGAAGAGACACTGAGGTAAGACAGGTGATCTACCAGCAGAGAATCACAGAAAAAAATTTAAGTTGGGAGAGATCTATGGAGATCTCTCTTCCAACTGCTTACTCAAAGCTGAACTAACTCAAGCAGTAAACCGGTTTCCTCAGGGTCTTGTCCAGTCAAATTCTGAAAAGCTCTAAGGAGGAAAATTCCAAAGTCTCTCTTCACAACCTATTACAGTCCTTCAAATCTCTCATAGTGAACACTTTTTTCTGTATATCCAGGCAAAATTTACCTTGCTACAACTTTCTGCCATGGCATCTTGTCCTTTCACTGTGTACCTCCAGAGGTATGGAGCCTGTCTCTGCCTTCTCCATACCTCCCCTCTAGGTAGTGGGAAGCAGCAACTAGAGCTCCTTGCCCTTCTCACCTCCATGCTAGGAAAACCCATTTTATTCAGCAACCCTTTCTATGCCATTTGCACCAGCTCTCTGACCATCTGAGTGGCCCTTCTGCAGACTCCCTACAGTTCCTTGACATCCCTTTTGTACTGGAGACCCCAAAATCAGACACCATACTCCATATAGTAGTCTCATGAGCACTGAATAGAGGGGAATGATCACATCCTTCGGTCTACTGGCCACAGTTCTGTTAATAGAGCTTCAGCAGGTGTTTAACCATGATTGCTGGAATGGCCCACTGCTGACTCAGTAGTGTCAGCTTTATTAATACTAAGATATCAAATATGTCAATTTTCATTTACATTTTCCAGAATTGCATAGCACCAGCATCACCTGCCTTCCATCTTCATAGCTACCACCATGACCATTATGTTTTGTATCACCAGTGGGTAGCTTTCTGGTCTCTTCTGGAAGGGGATGTAGGCAAGACAAGCTTCATCAGTTACCAGTGCAGTGTCCAGGGATTAAACTTTCTTGTCCTTTTTAATATTATCAGTGTTGCTATCACACAGCCATGAGCATACCACTCTCCATATTTTCAACTCTAACTCAAGATCGACTTCTGAAGATGGAAGGTTATCTGCAGCAGAATAAACAACACTCTTCTTTCTTTTTGGTGCTTTTTTATATGGCTTACTGTAAAGCTAAAAGCTCTAGAACATCTTCATGCTGAAAGCATATAACCACTGCTGAACATACCAGACCCAAAGGATAACTCTATGCTGTAGATCTATCCAGACCAAAAATAGATAGGTTCCAATAAGCATCTTGTTCAGGTAAAGCATGAAATCATAGAGAAGACTATAAAATTAATCATCAGATACTGCTGTGCAGGCAGCTCTGCAAAGCCCACAAAGAGCTTGCTGCAGCTGAAACCTGTGGCCCCAGGGTTCAGCCATCTATAATCCCAAGTATAGCTTGATGCAGCCAGGCTGTTTGACCTCACTTTAGTTTTATTGGCAAAATTGTTGTTGAGGTTTTAAAAAGTACATGAGCTAAAGATTAAAAAAAAAAAGAAAAGAAAAGAAAAAATGCAAGGTGAAAACACAAGCAGAGATGTAATTGTTGAATAATAACTGGTAATAGTTAGCAAATCGAGTATTTGAGAGGGAAAATAGTGAACTGATATAAAACCCTAAGGAAAGAAAGCAGAGCACTGGCAGATGGCAACTCAGCAACAGCAAGGACCAGCCAGTTCCAAGGAGCAATACAGGCCAACTCTTCCCCACTTGACTGATGACTAGCTGGCCAATAAATAATTAATTGATACTCTTAAACAGTGTATATCCTGCTTCCAAAATGTCTTTGTGCGTGGTAGAAATACCTGAACAAACACAGTCACAGTAAGGAGGGTTTGCATGGCTGTCTTGGATAGCTTGAGACTGATATTAAGAAGCTCCAGAAGCAAATGTTCTCATTCACCAAAAAGAAAAGAAAAATTGTTAAAAATCACCACCAAACCCAGGTGTTTACTATTCATCTGGGCTGTTAGCAAGAAAAGCATGTGCAAATAATGCCAGTGTCCACAGGACCTTCTTGGTCAATTTCAAGGGTTTTTTTTTGTTTTGTTTAAGGCTTGGTGTGTGGTTGGGAGTTCAGGGTTGTTTCTCACTACCTTCTCCCACAGTTGATCTGTGTGCCAGGAAGACTTCCTTAAATCTGCTAGGTGACGAAGGAAGTGTGGTGGATACTTCCAGACATGAACCCACAAGGCGATGCAAGAGCAATACCTTACCACAACCCACGTAAAGCTACTCTGCAGTCAGAACTGCATGCCTAAACCAGGCTCCCTGCTCACCCAGTATTGAGAGATCTTCTAGTGGTATGCCTGCCACCAGCTCATACTGGAGAGCTAATGCAGCCTTGCTGCCAAGAGTTGAGAAAACGTAACTCTCTTTACAATAAAGCCTAAGCAACGACAAAATGTTCTTATAGCTCAATTCATCATGTAATCTCAAAGACATCTTGCTGTTTCTGACCTTTACTTACAGAAACGTGATGGCATGGGAAGGCATGACCAGCTCAGCACTTCCTCAAGGAGTCTAGTTTTGGTGGTGATATGTGCTTTTGTTTCATATATTCTTCACCATTAGAGGAATCAAATGGGAAGAAAAGGACTTTCCTTTAATCATGTGTATACTATTTAGCAAAGGGTCACCTTAATTCCAGGAGACCACTTTTAACAATGAGTTTTGGTATTTTTTATAATGGCTTAATGTGAAATTGGTTTTCCTTTTTTCCTACTGCAAAAAGTTGTCAATTGCTTAGCTGTTGTGGGGTTTGACCTCTAAAGCATATAGGTTTTGTGTGGGAATGGATCATCCTTACAGTTTTCATACCAGTTTAGGTTTACAATGTGCTATGGGCACTATCTAGATGAAAACTATGAATGAAGGCATGTATTAGAATATTATTGTCCCAATGAAATTCAACATTTTGGGGAGTGAAACAGGGCATACTTTCAGTAGCAGTAGACAACAGTTTTTAGCAAGATATTTAAGAACTTTAATAACTTCCCTAAAAAAAACCCCCAGGTGTGTAACCTGGCATTTTGCTAGGTCAAAGCTAATAATCCTTACTGTTATTCCAAGTGCTGCAAGTTCATTAGTGAGCACAAGTTGCCATTCACTTGTTTTTCATGCAGTTCCCTGGTCATAAAATTATTTTTTAATCTACAGAGAAACAAGTTTACTACTTCATATATAACTCTTCTAGATGTGAAACAAAATAATATTTCCCAGACAAATGGATTAGCTAGATCGCACTCAGTGCCTTTAGCAAAGTATCCACTGTTTTATTAATTCCTGTCATAAGCTGCAGCATTTTCCTGACAGACAGCTACTGTGTTCCCACTTTCAAAATAAGAGGCAGCAAGATGAGAGCTGATACATACTGAAGCTACAGTCAGCCTCTAGGGATACAGAAAGCTCCAGTTTCGGTATTCTCTGCCCACACTACCTTCTGGTGGGCTTTAAAGACAAGTTCATAAGGCAGAGTTCATGCCTCCAGTAAACATGGAGTGAGTTCATAAGGCAGAGTTCATGCCTCCAGTAAACATGGAGTGAGTGAGAAAGCACAATAAAATGTGATAACAGCAAGACTAAATGAAACAGCAGAACACTGTAGAGCTTTTTAATATCCAAAACAGCAGTGTGTGAATGCCTAGCTAACTACCCTTGAAAATAAAGTCAGTCATAAGTATCTTTCCCTCTGCTGACCAAGAAATTAGTTTAGAGGATCTATGTTTCCCTTTCAAAAGCTGTTGGCAAAACAAGTAGTCTTGTGGCGGGTGACACACTAAATGTCAAAATCTTCCACTTGGTTGGGAACAAACTGGAATGACTTTCACCCTTCTCCTGAGCAGCCCCAGTTCCAGGTGGGAGCAGTGCCAGCAGGCAGCATGCCGTCCCTGGTCACTCAACAACAGGCCAGTTCCCCGCTGATCAGTACCCTGCCCCATACATTGTCCTTTTCCCTCCCTGATTGCTGCACATGTTGCTAAGCATGAAAACATGAGGAAAATAAGCAAATCAGTAGAGAGAAATTATTTGGGATGGATGAGAAAACAGACAGTGCCCAAAGAGAATCAGTTCCCATCTTTGTTTATCAAGTTAGCAAAACCACCAACTCAGAAAGATTGGTGAAGCAGCTGTACGAGAACTAATAGTTTCAATTCTTCTAGGTCTGAGCAAACAGATTTCTTGTTTTGGCTTCACAATGGTATGAGGCCTTTGAGTTTCACTTTGAGATCAGCATTCAAAGCAAGCCAGAATCTCAGAATGAACCTCAGCTGGAATCAATGACTTTTTCTGAGCTTCCACAACACACTTGGTATTACTCAACACATATCCAAATTGAGCAATCTTTCTCCAGAGAAGGGAGAGAAGTTTTAGCCGGTCTTATTTGTTTTCAAGCAACATTTCAGACCATGTTCTCATTTAATTGTACCAATACAATTTTCATTGGAGAATCTTGGATAAATTCAGGTTTTGATTTCCATCAGGCTGTATTTCAGTCCTTGTAACCAAAACGTCAGTAGAAACCAAGAGCAAACAAGAACCTAACGCTAGAGAACTGAGGTTTCAGCTACATTATATGCATTGATTATACATTTTTTAATACCTTCTTCTTTATAGACTGTTTCCTCCCTCAATATTTTATATATTTTGTTTCTCAAAATTTGCAATTCACTCTTTGGCTTTATATGTTTAGGAGAGAGAGGTGTATGTTGTTTCAGCTTAATGAGAGTGCAATATCAATGGAGTTGAATGAAATATAAAATGTGATTTTTTTTTAATAAAAAAGGACATTTGGCTGTAGATATTTTGTAAAGCTGCATATCCACTATGCCAAAGAACAACAGTATAAGCAGATATTTCATTCAGTAAATCAAATAGTCAACAAAACTCTGTACGTATCCTAGAAATATTCTATTTTTGTGCCTAACTTTGAAATTGCTTACAGTATTCTCATTTCAAGGTTTTATTCAAGATCCAAAAGCACATTTGGGGACTTCGGGATTTTTAATGAGTTTCCCACAGACAATCAGTAAAGGTGATATATAATCCCAGTTTGTCACCTTCATCCAGATTCTTAACATACTACAGATGCCTTGCACAACTCAGTATAGCACACACTTACGTGCTGTAAGAGAAAGAGGTTCACTTCAAAATTAAAAATATTTTATCTCTATTTAGAACTGCATCAGGCAAAGTGAGAAGGAACCAAACAGAAGATAACTCTGTAAGAATTAAGGTAATTCAAACCCTCTCAGAATAGTCCCTTCAGACACTTTCTGAAGCATCATGCATTTGTACAGCTCTTACCCAGGTTCCATACTCTACGGTTGCTCAAGCTATCCTACAGTATGCCTCAAAGACCTGCAGACCTGATTTATTTTTGATCAGGACTCACAGAAGGAAGTTGGTTCTGCAGCCAAACAGCCAATGGAAAATATCAATACATCTATGATATTCCCTTTAAAATAAGGTGGTTGTTCAAGCAAACAGTTCACACAAGCGTGGTCTCTGGTACTGAAATTTTTCAAGCCCTTGCCTGAATGCCTGCTCAAATTAAACCAAACGTTTCCATAACGCCTGTCTCCACGGTAGGTACGACAAGGGGAGACACGCTTTTAAAATATTTGCATCCCAAATATTTTCCTAATTTTCTTACTGCTACATTACAAGCAGCAATGCTGTGTGATTATCATTAAAGCTATTCTGAACATAGGCAACAAAAGATCAGAAATTACATTCATTCTTTTCCTTCAATGTTGAATCTCAGTGAGAACAGTTACATCAGTTTGGTGATACCTGAACCTTCACCAAAACCTCTAGCTGGCCTTAAGAGCAGAGTGGAAGAGAAAACCCCCTAAATTTCATATTTGTACACACTATAAATCATTCCTTTTTTCTTAACTGTATTATTCCCGTATTACCTCAAAGGGCTTACTGGTTATTCATATCATCATCAATAACACTGTGCATCTGGTTAGAAATTATCATGGTTTGGGAATACAAATCTTATGTAAGAAATTTTGCTCAGGAAATTTTGCTCATGTGATCCAAAATTAATTTGTCATGTTGACATATTGCTAATCATTTATGATTAGTGCTTTTTTTGTTTATCTCATTAGGTTCTACAATTACAGTACACATATATATTTGTGTGCATTTTCTGAAATAATTTGTTGCTTCTATTCAGTATTGGCCATTTAAATGAAATATGCAAATTTAACTTTGCTAATTGTATTGGATTTCCCTTAGATAAGGAAAACTGTCTTAGCTCTGTTCTTTGTGGTATCTCTAGTATAACTATTGATTTGCAGTAAATAGAACGTGTTTCAATTCCAGATCCTAGCAATCTTCACCTCAAATGCATGGTAATATTGATCCTCCTTTGTGGTTGTTTTGCCCATTGCTTTCCATCACAATCTCTAGTCTTGTCACTGAAGGTCATTTTCAGAACCATTTTCCTAATGAGATAAATTCAATAAAGTCATCTGACAGTTCAAAGGCAATTTAAGAGAATAGGTTTTCAGAGCAGGAAAATGTCACTGCAAATGTGAAGACCACTAAGTGTCATTTAGGGCCTGCTTCAAGTGCTCAGCTCCTCTAAATGTAAGCCTTTAAATATATTGGTAGAGCAAAGTGGAGATGAGTCTCACTCCTCCACATGAAAAGCCAGAGGAGTTTGCAGTCTGCAGCAACACAGTGTATAGATAGGAACTAAAAACTGTACTGGGTCAGAAAGTGGAATTTTTATAGCTTTAAGTTGTATTTTTGTGTGATTACTGGACAACAAAAAGAGGGATGTTACTTCTCTCCATCCTTGGCAAACTCATTACTGTGCTCTAAAGTGACAATAACAGTGTAACTGTTACTAATAACAGGCAACTGTTATTAATAACTTGCATTTTTCCAGAGACCTTTTCCTGTGAGTGTTTTGAGAGCTGATATGTAAAGACCCTGGCAAAGAATCTAATCAGAGAAAACTGGCGTTCAGCCACATGAAGTTTGCCGCTGTCTCTATGCCAGCATCAAAGCAGTGCTCTAACAAGGGAAAAAAGGACACCAGGTCTGAGTGGCAGGGTGTACTCTTTCTAGCCCCTGCGAGCAGAGAGGCTGCAATGAAAAGAGCTATTATAGGACACTTTCAAGCAAGCATTTATAATGTAACTCCACTAACTGAGTCATGTCCTCCTTTCAAATACAGAAGAACATTTTAAAAGAAACTTTACCCAAAATGCCAGAAATGTGTAGTCTGTTTACTGCTCTGGTTATTGGTTTCTAACGATGCCAGAGGGCACAGCCACATTTCCTAACTACTGAAGCTGGCATTTCTTATGAGCCACTTACACAAAGTGCAACTTTTGCTGAGAATGTCAGGGTGAAAGGCCACAGTCCCATCTGACCATGTGCTGTGCTGGAAAAATACCTCATCTTTTTTTCTTTCTTTTTTCACCTCATCTTTTTTTTCTTTCTTTTTTCTTTTTGATTTTTCTTTCAATCCATATTGAATACTGCTTTAGTACTATTGCTGTGCCATCAGATATAGTCTGTCTTCATAAACTTGTCCTACACCTCTTTGGGTCACTTGTCCTGCACCTCGTGGTTGCTCAGACTGAATGGTTCAACACAGCAGTACTTTTTCTTTCCTAAGACCTTGCTCACCGGCCTGTCAGCTCAGCTACTTGAGCAGGAGCCTTTAATAAGTAACCTTTGTGCCGCAGTCACAGACTTTTTGATAAGTCTCACCTAGGGAACCAGGGTCTGGTTTGTTGGTTTTCATTCAGACGACAGTGGGCAAATAGCTTTTTCCCTCACTCTCTTCCAAATCAGAACAAGAGAGAAGCAATGGACTAGTGCTGGCAGTGGCTTGGTAAGGATGGGGTCTATTGGATGAACCAGAGAGTTTGTTGTGGACGGTACTGGTAGCAAATTCCATTTTCTTTACTAAGCACAAGTAAACTTCTTCCTGCATAAGGCACACAGTTTCCAGTGACTCTCTTTCAGCAACGATAAAATGCCTCTGTTTGATTTCTAAGAAATGCCCAAAACAGTTCATCTGTGACCTAGAATATCTATATAATATCCCAAACAATTTGTAAGACTATTAAGTAACACAGATTGTGATAAAATTTTGAATACCTATACATAAGAAATATTTCTGTTCAGCTTCTAAGGTTTCTACTATGCATAACCTTTGTGAAAGCAATAAAACAAGAATTTAAGCAACCCAACAGTGCGTGTTTTCTCTTCTTCCAGCCCAAGCAAATACATGGCCACTGCTCACCGCAGACCGGACCTGAAGACCAATCTGAAGTCTGTCTCCTAGAAATGTCTACTTTCTTGCATCGATTTACCAAACATTCCTCAAATTTCCCTCTGCTGACCCCTTCACTGTGTTGTCCCCATGTGTACACTGTTAGTCATCTGAAGCTCTGCAGCATGCTTGGAGGGCTGCTGCGGCAGGGAGTTGTGGAAAACCAGCAGAGTTATAGTTGCAAAATGTGACGGAAAGCAGAGATGGCGGCAGGAGATAACTGGCTACCCAGTGAAGCAACAGCACGTTCATGCTGCAACACTACATGGAATTTCTTTGCTTCTGTTATTTTGGGATAAATCTGTGTGTGACATAACAATGATGTTCACAAGTGGATTTTACTGCTTCAATCTCTTAATTTAGTGCTTTAGCATCCTGTTCACTCAGCAGCCATATGAGCTGGAGCTCAGTGGTGTGCTAGTGCTAATACACAGCTTCTGGACTAGAGATAACATTAAAACTTATTTGATGCATCTAAAAACTATAGATTCACACACATACAAACACTTCTTCACTTCAGATCTAAACCTGAACTACTCTGTACAGGTGTTTCTTCTCTAATAAGCAGAATAACATTATTTTCCCACAGCAACAAATGTACCGCTATTGGTAAATTCTTCTAAAATTCCCTGATTTTTAGCCTGTAAAAGCAAAAAAGCTTGAACCATTTGATGTAGAAACTTTCAAGTCTTGTTTATATTTCTCTTTTCAATATCATTTTTCTTTACAACTCTGTTTACATTTAAATTTTAAAGAGGCAAAAGCAACCCAAATATAAGACTTCTTTAATTCAATGTCAACTGAACTGTTGTTTTGTAACTTAAATTATACTTTCAAGAAGCAGCAGAAGCACAGTTTCCCAAGTTTCTCATTTGACTTGAGGGCCAAAAAGTCAATTCCCTACACAGCTGAACCCGTAAGGATTTCATAATTCTTGAAGAAAACTCAAAAAAAAGTGGTCCCAGATATGTCTGTAGACACAATATCTCTAATATTTAACACTCTATTTTCTGAAACAAATGATGAACCATGAATTCAAAAGGTGAATTTACAAACATTTTAACTATATGTGTTAGGACATACATTCAGTCTGGATTTACTCATTGCTATACTGCAAATCACCCATTTTCTGAACAGAAAATGAGACCTTTCATAAAATACATGTTAAACTGAAAGCATGTCTTGCAATCCAGGTGATGAGATGCAAAACACTTTATGGTGTGGCTGCTGGAAACAATACATTTCCATAATTTTTCCTTACATATGTAATGTATAAGCATATGTAAGAAAAATTATTATTTCCAAATATTCTGGCTTCATCCTGTTCCACAAACAGACTAATACTTCTAGTAGGATATTTGAATAATACTTTACTGTGGCTAAAACCTTAAATAACACAAGTGTGATGAAACCTGCACTATTCATGCAAAGAAGATATATTATTATCTCTCCTGCATTTCATCGACAGAGTTTTTCACTGGAAATAATTATCTACAAGAACGTGATAATTTTGTGTTGGGGTGGATATGATCAACCGTAGGCTAAGGTCACAATGTTTTATTATTATTCTGTTTTATTAGGGATAGTAAAATTCATGGTACACATAGAATTTTTTGTCATGAAAAGACTATATTCTCAGTATCAAACTAAACTCTTCAGCTATTTTTCTCAAAGAAGCCTATGATTAAACTGAAGACCAAGTCTAATAAAAAGATCTTAACTAATATGATCACGTGTTTGGGGGCCCAAGTTATAAAGGTGTCAAGCATGGAAGAATCTCATTAATCAGCTTTGGAGAGCCTAAGGAATTGAATTTAAAGTAAACTTGTGAAGGGTACATAGGTGCAAAACGTCTTTCTCCCACAGATGCACATCAAGAAGTTGCAAGCACTGTGAAGTAAACCAGGCTGTGGCTGCCATTTTCTGATGAAAACAAAATCATCACATCGCACCATGTTTTAACAGTAAACTTTTAAAGGCCCCCCACTTCCTCACTGTAAGATCCTATCATAGTCAAGTTTTGGGTCTAGACATGCAGATAACACATGCACATGAGAGCACTCTTCCTCCTCTACGTGGCTGAGGTGACAGGGACTCAGTATCATCTCCTGTCCAGGGAGAGGTTAGAAACAGAAGGGATCATCTTCCTTCTGCCCCTGTAGTCTGATTCCTGTACCTCATCATCCTCTACAGACCCTTCCTTTCCCTCACTTCTACTGCTGATTTGCACCTACTTTTTCACCAAAAATCTCCATTTCAGACTAGCTCCTCATCCTTCTCTCTGCCCTTGATGATACTCCCACACTGCACCTCCAGGCTCTCTGCTTACTCATCCTTAGTCCACTCCTAGCTCCTCACATCCCCTCTCTCCCCAGTCTCCCTGTATTCTGTTAAACCTATCCCTAGGCTTCCTCTTGCCCCATTCACACTCTTCTATATCCCCAATATGGTTTATTTGTGCCTGCAGAAATACCCATCCAGTCACTTAAGCATCTAGGCAGGCAGACTCCACTCCTTTTAAGAGAAGGGAGACAGATGCCTCTTTTAGTAGGCACAGTGTTATAACGAGGGCAGTAGAAGCCGGCATCACGCTGTCTCCAGAAGTACTCTGATAGTTTGCACATGACAGAAAAGTGGAGAGAAGATTTTAATGGGAGTGCAAAGTAGCACAGAGCAATTCAAACCTTGAGCACAAGGGAGAGTAAGATATATGAGCTCAACTTTGTATCAGATTCATGAAATAATCTGCTGCCAGCTACCAAAGGCCAGAGGAACAGGGGTCCGGTCATCCAGATGCTCCACAGAGTCCAGAGCCCCAGGTTATCAAAATAAATCTCTGGATTTACTGACTTGACATGATTCAGTGTCGTTCTTCAGTTGTTCTTGCAGGAATGCTGGCATAAAATGGAAGCATGCCAACATAAAGATGGATGACAGCAGGAGTTACTGTGGGCAGCAGGTCACATCCAAAGCAGACTCCAACACACTTCAGGAAATTGGTGCAAATAATGAGAAAGAGAGTCCAGCAGAAGTTGGGAAACTTTGCGCTAGTGCTGTTTTCAAAGTAGGTCACAAGTTTCACATCTCAGGGGAGGCAGCTCATGTATATAACAAGATGCATACATTTTTAATCAGAACATGATCCATGGAAATATTTTGAGAAACAGAAATCTCTCTACTTCTCCACATTTGAAGAACATCAAGAGGAGGCCTGTCAAAAAAGACAATTCTTGTGACCCACATCTCAAACTTTCTCTGGAAAACTGGAAAATTGTGTGGACAAGAAACTTAGAAAACTGATAGCTGGTGACATTCTTACCAGCGGACAATCCATTGGGTGCTGCTGCTGGCACTTTCTCCAAGTCACTGTGCAAAACAAACCACTGGACAACCCAAATGTATATGTCTTAGATCTACTGCTACTAAGATGACACCAAAGCTTCCGCACACAGATATCCATTAGATTGTGACAGGAAGAACCGAAGACCCTGAGAGATATGGTAAAATAAAGTTGCCTGAAGCAAGAAGACACTCTCATAAATTCTACATTTCTAGATCATTTATGGCAAATTTGGCTGCAAAAATATCAGGTAGATTTCAAGGACAACTTGGATATGGTGCCACCCCAGTCCCAGGCAACAATGGCCTGTGCTCAGGTGATTCATGGAATCATAGAATCGTAGAATAGTTTGGGTCGGAAGGGACCTTTAAAGGTCATCTAGTCCAGCCCCCCTGCAATGAGCAGGGACATCTTCAACTAGATCAGGTTGCTCAGAGCCCCGTCCAACCTGACCTTGAATGTTTCCAGGGATGGGGCATCTACCACCTCAACATGTGGCAGTGTTTCATCACCCTCATTGTAAAAAATTTCTTCCTTATATCTAGTCTAAATCTGCCCTCTTTTAGTTTAAAACCATTACTCCTTGTCTTATCGCTACAGGCCCTGCTAAAAAGTTTGTCCCCATCTTTCTTATAAGCCCCCTTTAAGTACTGAAAGGCTGCAATAAGGTCTCCCCACAGCCTTCTCTTCTCCAGGCTGAACAACCCCAGCTCTTTCAGCCTTTCTTCACAGGAGAGGCGTTCCAGCCCTCTGACCACTTTTGTGGCCCTCCTCTGGACCCTCTCCAACAGGTCCATGTCTTTCCTGTGCTGAGGACCCCAGAGCTGGACGCAGTACTCCAGGTGGGGTCTCACCAGAGCAGAGTAGAGGGGCAGAATCACCTCCCTCAACGTGCTGGCCATGCTTCTTTTGATGCAGCCCAGGATACGGTTGGCTTTCTGGGCTGCGAGAGCACATTGCAAGCCCTTTTCATAAAGATAAGAAAGACATAATCACAGGGAACAGAATGAGATAATGTTTAGACAATGTTTTCAAAACCTAATTCAATTGAACCTCTGAATGAGCATCTGGAAATGGGAAGCAGAGGCAATTTCACAAGGTCCTTTGAGGACAGGAAATCACTGATCACAAGAAGCATATTGCATCTGTTCACCATCGCTGTGGATTAGGGCGAAAGAAGAACAAATAATGCAGACAGTATAAGTACAACAGCAGAATTTGAAAATCTGGCTTTGAATTTGCAATGCCACCTCTACAGGGACTGTTAATATTGCCACCTGAAAAATGCACGTGGATCCTACTGTTGGCATTAGTAGAAGTTTGTATTTTCACAGTGTAGTCAGAAGTTTGATGGAAAATATAAGGCTCAGGCTACTGTTGTCTTAAGAGGTTGTCTAAAAGCAACAAAAGTACAAACTCTGTAGAGAGGTCACATAAAATGAATACAGTCCTTTAATTGCAGGGAACAATTTCACCAAGAGAAGCAGAAATGTCATTTGGTTAATTTGCTGAGAAGCTAAATATTTTCAGAGTGCTTTAAAAGTGTACTAGTACTTCTAAAGCCAATTATACAGATTTATCACTTCCTAGTATGTGCTAAATAAAGGAATCAGAAACAGGCCTTCAGAACTTCAGAAAGTACCAAAATCCTGACCTTTAGGAACACAAAAACCTCAGACTACGGCTATGCAGAAATTAACAGTTATGCTGGGTTATAGCATTAGATTGGCAGAACATTTGTTCCATTGATCCTTGTTCTTCTTCAGGGTTTTGTGTTGATTCTTAGGCTAAAGCCTTTTGTGCTGGTAAATAGCTTCAGGAGAAGAGAAAGGATTAAACAAAGGCATTTAGCTTTTGAAGGAGCCTTTTCATTAGGTTATTTCTGAAAACAAAGAGAAGATAATGATACGGCTGGTGTTCACAGGGTATCATGCTACTTTCTTCCTTCCGTCTTCCTATTGTTTCAACTTGACTTGCTTTTACAAAATGCAGCACCAAGGAGAAAATAAAACCTGTGACCAATAAAATTATTCAATACCAGAATTATTCAGACTAATTGGATTCATATTTTGTTTTCTTCCAAAAGCAGCAGGGGAAATGTTGTTATTGTTCTGATGTTTTTTAATTAATGTCTGAGAAGTATAATGCTGGGAACAAAATGCTTCAGAAACCTGTGACGCATCGGCTCTTCTCCGAAAAGCTAAACATGAGAACTTCGTGAAGAATTTATTTATACTGTTAATGTCAGAAAAAAAATATTTCAGACGTTCTGAAACAAATCCAAGTTTCACATTAGCAGCGTGACGCGTATGGATCTAACTGAGGAGGCAAAGGCAGGAGAAAAACAAGGACATTTTCTGGATATCCCACGGTACCGGCTGCGAAGCGCTTCCCCCACCACGACCTCTAGCGATGCACCAGCTAATTGCAGCTTAGGGCTTCGTCGGAGCACAGTTAGCAAGGGCCTGAGAATTTAGGTTTGCACATATGTTTCACATTTTGCATGTAAACAACTACTTCACCTGCACTAGATTAAGGACGCTTAGGAAGTGAGTGGCTATTTGATTGGGGAGCTTGATGCAGGCTGGTACAAAGCAAAAGGACATTCACAAACACTCAATCAGATGAGTTTTCAACTCCTACACAATGACCAGGGTCATTCTGATCTGTGCATTTGATTTGTGCCTATCCTCACTCTGGATAAGATGACAGTTTAATAGGGTTGAGAGAGCACATTTGAATTAATAATCTGTCTTAAAGGATCATTTGTAACTTGATTTGAAACAGCTATTTTTATAGCATGGTGAGAGAGAAAGGTTTACATACTGTGTCTGTTTAATTTCCAGTTTCCTCCACACTTTCTGGCTTTATTCAAAAACAAATACAGAAACATCAAACCACCTCAAAAATAAAATGTGTGCTTATTCTTAACATTGGAAACAAAATTCCTGCAGAGCACTTGTTCCCAAAAAGCATCCAAAACAGTTCCTGAGGGGAAATATTCCAGAGAGGTTATAATAAGCCATTAGATCCTACAGTCCTAGCCATAGCAAAACATTTTTTGAGATTTATTGCTTTTAGTAGTTTGGTGCTTCTGTAGTTATATTCCTTGCTCCCCAGTAGAGGCAACAGTTGCAATGTTTAAGGATTCTGCTGCACCACTGGGCTGCAGCAATTCCCAGCCCAATGCATCCAAGTCACCCTCACTACAGTGATAGTTCAGCCGTCCAGTTCACAGATGCTGAACCAACATATCATAGCCTGCTGTATTAAGGACAGATGAAATCAGAGCTGGCTTACTTTCGTATGCCAGACTGTATTTCTGTGACAGGAGCTGAGTCATCCCCACTTTGGTGGGAAGCTCGCATGTCATAAGTTCATAGAAGGTCATAGAGACCACTGCACCTCTCCTCAAACAGACCCTGAATCTTGTTAAAGGAAATCCGTGTTTCAGGAGTTCATAAAACATAATACTAGATCGTTCTAAAGCAAGCGATACTCAGCAAGCTCTCAAAGTACATTTACAAAGAGTATGAACACATCTGGTAGCAAAATGTTTTCTTACCAGAAGTCGAGTAAGCTGTCCCTTGATCTTTGCTAATGTTCTCCACACTTTTTTACACAATCTGTGTAGTTCTAAAGATCATAGAGAAAAAAAAAACCAACCAAAACCGCTAATATCTTCCTTATGAAGATAAAATTCTAGACCTGTTAAAGCCATGAGGAGTTGCTACTAATTTTAATGGTTCTAGGATTTCAGTAACAAAATCTGCTAAGTTGATTGCATGCAGGTTCCGAATCTATTTATGTAGGTTCCGAATCTATTTT
Organism: Theristicus caerulescens; assembly: GCA_020745775.1. Classification (NCBI taxonomy): domain Eukaryota; kingdom Metazoa; phylum Chordata; class Aves; order Pelecaniformes; family Threskiornithidae; genus Theristicus; species Theristicus caerulescens. The sequence continues at coordinate 111,446,121 of CM036559.1, read as the reverse complement.
TCAAGTACTCTGTTTGAAAATAAACTGCAGAAAAGGTGCTTTACCATCATTTCACATACAGGTGTTATTGGTATAGACATTATGATGAAGCTCAGTAAAGGAAAAATTAGATCAAATAATGAAGGCAATTTCCTAAAAACAAAGATCATGGGATAGTTTCTTAAAAGAAAAAAAAAATCCCCAACACTAAGCCCATTTAAATTACTCACAGAACAATCTCCCACTCCTCACCATAGACAAGATCTTTCTTGTCTCTAAACTAAATTAATTTGGTGGTGGCTTGGAGAGCACGGGTGAAACTTGATGATGCAGCCTGACTTTCACAAGAGGTCTCTTTGTCAGCTAGCGGAGCTCTGCTAACGGGAACACAGGCACCAGCCTTGCAAGCCCCTGAACTTCCAGTCTCAAGCGAAACAGATCTTGGCCACTGGGAACTAAAAATATCCAACAGCTATCAGACAAGCAGGTCAGTTGCTTGTTCAGATCAAACCTCATTTTAGCTGAGGCAATTCCTTTCCCAGCATGTAAAAAAATATAGAAGTCATTATAGAATAAGTGGGAAACAGACTTCTAAAGGCTTTGCTTACTAAATAACTTCTGTTTAAACTGAACTAGAATTATTGATTTATAAATCCTTTGGGGCAGAAATTCTTTACATCCGCATGGATAATATCTTAACAGAATGCAGCTCCATTATGAATATATTTTGTGGATGTAAAACACACTAAAATGGTACCTAAATATTAAAAAAGATCTCTATGCATAGATATGTCAGAAAGCAGCATGTGCTATCAAGGTCAGCATTTTGTCCCAAATGTTATTTCCCCCATTATCGGTGTTACTATGGTTCATCAGAACTCATTCTGCAGCTCTGAAGTGAGAGGGAGGTGCAGTGGGGCATCTATCCCTCTATCTACACAAGCATACATGTCTTGCCCAATTTGGTAGGTATATTTCATTGTAATATTGTAATATTCAAGTTTTATCTTGTTTAGACTGCAAAACAAGTAATGCTGGAAGTAGACCAGGTGAGTTCCCATTTGTTTTCTTCTGCCATATTCAGTAGGTAATTGTTGTAAGTTTAAAACACAAAACGTTCCACAGACAGGGAGTCTTAAGGTAGGAGATGACCCAGCCCAAATACCAAAACAGCATCATCCCTGTCTACTTGCGAAGCTACCATTAACACAAACCTCATATACAGATGTATTTCACCAAGGGGCAAAACAAGACTTTCAATGCTGCAAACTGCCCTTGTAGGTTACTGGAGTAAGAACGGCACCAGGGAACGGTCCATTAACCTCAAAGGGCTGCACTGACATAGCTACATTAAAAACAACAAAGGTCTTCAGTGTAGATGGTGCTGTAGGTTTCTACACCTTCCTGTCCCATTAATAGCTCTGTAACTTTTGCTTCTTTTTAAGGCCTGAATCCACAGCTTTTTAAATGTTCCATGACACTCAGGGTCAGAAGCACAAATGGTCCAACCAGGGCATCCTAAAGCTAAAGAAGACCATCCCTTTATCTGGAATAAAAGAGTGGCCAAGGAATACATTTCTAATTCCTTATGAAGCCTTGTAAGCATGTGTGCTTAAACCAGCTTCAGTGCAAAGGATTTTAAATTGCATTGCAGTTACTATGTAACTTAGCAGGCTGGATCTGTGCTGCTTGGCTGGCCACGCTGCCAGTAAATCAAGGAATGCTGTGGTCGTAATAATTTTAAGAGGATATATCTGCGCACCCATTCTGATTCTTTGGACTAGACATTATCTCGAGGCTTCTGAAATAAATCTTCTCCCTTTCTGCTGGCCTAAAAGAATACAGCAGCTCCTTTGTTATTTGCCTGCATCTGTGTTTTTGTTTGGGAAATGGATCCAGCTTGATTTGACATTGAATTAGATCTCAAAAGAGTGATCCAAAGCCTGGAAAGCTTCTCCCTGGATTTATAAGGCTTTAGATTAGACCCCACATGTCCAGAGTGCTGTATCCTTTCACCAGCAAAGAAAGATATTCAATCCTATGCCCACTATGGGGGCCATAGAAGTTAATGACTGCCAGAGGGTGCCTTTCCCAGGTTAACTGGCTGCTTCGGAATCAAACTTTCCCTCATTTTGGCTTTGGCTATTTTAAAGGAATTAAAATTATGAAAATTATCTAGTCAGAATTTTGTTTTACTGGGTTAGACTCATTCTGACTCCAGTCATGGTCACTCTGCTTTCCAAAGTCACATAACAGTAGAGTAGCTGTAGGATTTTGGATGTGATGAGCTCAGTACATTTCTTGGAGCCTGCTCTTTATTGTGTAAAGCATATGGATTTGAGAATGGAAAAGCTGCCAAGATACTGTATGAGCTACCAACCATATGGGCATCCAACCAATACTGGACATCAGGTAATATTTGGAAAACTTGGATAAATTGTTTCATTCTTGCTCCAGTTTTGCACTGTCCCTGGCTGGGACAAGAAATTACAATACTTTGCAAATGCATCTTGCTAATACGACTGTTTAGATAAATATCCATCTTTCTGGATGTGTGAGAAAACTGAGCCACATTTCTGAGCTTTTGGAAATGTGCATTAATGGTCATCACATACTGTGCAGTGTATATCTGACCAAGAGACAACTTTAAGTCTTTTTTGTGTTTGTAATAACTCTACTTGCCTTGATGGAAACCTAATGAGGAGCCTGTTATGTCCTCCAATAATTTCTCTCAGTTAATAACCCTTGCATTACTTTTGGCTGCAGGAAAATAATTTTTTGTAAGGATGAGTTTTCATGTGCCTGGGTAGACATTAAAGTTAATTTCTTCAGTAATATACGAAATTACTACTTTCTGCTTAGAGCATTAAAACGCATGAGAACAGAGGCACTGGGAAATCCTAATAAAAACATTGGAAAAGGTCAGGCTTTCACAGCAAATTTCCATAATTCATTATGGATTCACTACACACTGACAGGCTGCAGTAAATTGTCTTGCTGACAAAACTGGAAAGAACAGTGAATGGAACAAATTGAACTGCTCACAACACAAGGACAGCAATGAGATCTCTAATTGGACAAAATTAATTCCTCAGAAGAGTTCAGGTTGCAATCTTGGACTCTGAGTTTTACAGCTGAAAGAAGGCAATTACAATATTCCAAGTGATTCAGGTCATGTTGCTTGAGCTATACATGATGCTTTATGTCTAAATTCTTCTAAATTACAGATTCAGTAAGTTATAAACGGTCACCTCCATTTAAAGCAAGAGTTATCTCACACTATGCAGTGCAACTGAGAGGAGGTTGCAATGGCAGCTTTCAAAAGCTGCTGAATACTTTTCTGTACCCTGGCCTTTGTCCTGTTGCTTTAATGGTTTTACTCTGTTATTTCTTTACTTCAACGTGGTATAAATGATTCCCTCTTGCTGGAGAGCTTTGGGTGTAGAACTGGGCAGAATCTCAAAGTCTGGAGATCATTTACTAAACCTACATTTTTCAGACTGGCTAAACATTGGCACAAACAAGAACATTAGTCACTGTCATGACTAATGTTCATTAGTTACATTTTTAAGCTCAGAAACACAGCAGCTCAGATTATCCATCAGCTTAGACAACCAGTCCTTCAGTTACTGGACAAATGAACTGTGTATTGCTCACAGGTAGAAATGTTATTCTCCTGCTTTATAAATCTGATATTTGACAATATCTAACCTGGGATCTGGGAATGTTTCCCACCTCTTAGATCAAGGTCCATTCTCTGGCTGAGTACGAAATGTTTGTTGAGATAAGACTCAAATGTATACCATCACCCCTCCAGGCCCTGAACTACACTACTTCCACTAGAAAAATATGAGTAGGTGGGATCCACTGTACAGTCCAACATGCCTCCCTATAAAGATGACTGAGGGACCAGGGCTTTTGGGACACCTGTAGAGCATGCCAGGCCCACAGTTTGGAAACAGCAGTGATTCTGTGTAGTAAGAGAGGGCTAAGTACACACACAGGCCTCCCTAGCCTTCCTCCAGAAGTGAAAATACCATGTACTTCGTAACCCAAAAACTTGGTCCTTGCAGGTTCCCTTAATAAGACCTTTCAGCCATTAAAGTCTGCAATCAGTGACCACTTCAAAGCCATTCCAAAAAACAGTGAAAGAAAATTGCAAAGAAGTTTTATATCTTGTCAAAAAAACAGTATATATTCCAAGGCCTCAGTAACTGAAGGGAATGATGCATGAGTTTCAGGATGGTTAATGTTCTCTCTAATTCAGGGACAAACCCTGGTCCAAAACCCTTTGAGGTAGTGAGCACTGGACCCACTGAGTGCTCTAGTTCCTTCAGAGTACAGAGATTCATTGTGTTGAGGAGTCACTGGTTAATGGTTATAATAGAGTACAATAATAGTATGTTACTGGAATAGCTAATCTGAGTTTGTAGAAGGCAGACAACTCCTGCAAACAGCTGAGCCTGTCATTGCTTTCTAATATAGTGATAAACATCAAAATGGCAGCTTTTTAAAGTGAAGAAATGCCTAGTTTAATGTTGAACCAAAGAAAGTATTAAATCCCGTATCCTTTAATACTCTCTAACAAAGCAAAGTCTACAGGCTACACACAGACATGTTCCTGATCTCCCAAAACACAGCTTCAGGGCTTTGTGCTTGCAGGAGCTGACTGTGCCGTCACCAGAGGAAAGAAGTGGCAGACATAGCGTTAAATGCCAATGCAACACCTCAGCTTTCAGAGAGAAGTCAAATTTTGGCACCCAAATGAAAGAACATTTTCATAAGTGATTGGTTTTGTAACTTTTGGTCTATGTAAATCTCCTGTTAATGCATTAGGACCTTAAAGAGGTTTAAATGATGAAAGCTTCTCAGCTTATCTTTGAGCTTACCTGGAGTTATAGTGTTCATCCAGAGCTTGGTTATATTATTGCCTGAAGGGTGACAGGAAAGTTAGAGAAGAGATAATAAGAAGTCCGTCATACTGTGTACTCTATACCCTGGCCTATCTGCACAGATCACTGTTTGATTGGGTTTATCTAGTGATTTATAAACTTCAAATGGAAAACTTTTTGCTCACTCCAATTCCCTCTTTTAAACACTATTTTTTTCTTCCCAGCACCATTTTACTGAAAGAGGCAGCATGTGAACGGGGGCAGCAGGGCCCCTTCCCTGCCATAGGGCCCAGGCAGCGCTAGTGGAAGGTGTACAGCCCCTCTTAGCTTTGTCCAGCCTGGAAATGAGCCAACAGATAATAAAAGAGAAGTGAAACATCCCACTTTAAGACTGGAAAATAAGGAAAACAAGAGAGAACTAGTTTATATTGGAGAACACTTGCTAAAATTCCTCCTCGTTTGTACCCAAGTTCAGCTCTGCCTGCAGCCCCCTGCCACTGTCCGGGTGTGATGGTCAGGGGCAAAGCCTGCAAAGCCTGGCACAAGCCAAGCCCAGGGCTGGTCAGTGGAGGCCAAAGCTCGAACAGCCGGTACAGTTCACAACTGATCACTGAGTGTTGCTGGATAATGTTCAAAGGCACTAATTTGTGAAATTCTGTGTGGAGTCAAACAACGGGACTTTGAGTGTATTTTGAGAAATACGTTGGGCCCCTGCCTTGGCTCTTCATTCAGCCTGGGTGCTGGAAATCAGAGCCAGAGGAGGTGTAGTGACCAGGGTGATCTGGCACGTCGTCCTTACAGAGCTACTTGCTGAGCGCTGTAGGATGTAAAACTCTTTTCAGGAACATTAAGAAAATACCCACTGCCATCATCAATGTGGTCCTCTGAAAACCTGCCTTGGAAAGTGCTAGGTGTTAGGATGTTGATTTGATCACATCTAAATCAGAGACAGATAGGGTTGCCTTGTTATAGAGGACAGAGGGAGGGATGCCTAAAAGCACAAAAGGAAGTAAATGGCATGGTCTTTCCAGAGAGTTACATGCCTGTCTGTCACCTGTGTCCCTGAACCCAAAGTGCCTACCTAAGGAAGCTGTTCTACCCCTCCTCTCCGATCAGAGAGGACCCCATGGCCAGTAAGAGGGACACATTTCCATCTCAGAGTGAAGGTATTGAGCCCTGAGGAACTCCGTGCAGCATGCTGTATTTTCTAACACTTGGGATCAGGAATAGCAGTGGAGCCAGTGTAGTCTGATCTGGGATTGTTTGGATAAACAGGCCAGTTTCCTTGGGAAACAGGTGAATATTGCACTATGGAGCCTCAATAACTGCCAGAAGCCCACTACGGCAAAGGATTATTTTTCTCCAGTTGTAAATAAACATTTTTAAACTATACTTTTCTGTCTGGCACTCAGGAAGGAGGTGTTGCCCGGGAACAATTTTTGTGAAAAGCACTGTTAGCTTCAATGTAGCACCCAAAGACACTGCTAAACATTCCCTGCTGCTGAGACCAGTTTTGCAAAGACCCACCGGGATTCACAAGTCTGATTAAAAGTTGCTGGCCTTATAAGAAACTTGAATAGGGTACAGCTCAGGAAATATTTCTGCCACATTTTGTGGTCACATTTGGAGTTAAATGATGTATGTAATGTGCATTTTCTCAACTGCCCACCCCCCCAGCACTTGGAGGTCCCTGCCCCTGCTGCAGGGGTTGCTGAAGTTCTTCTAAAGCAGAAGGTAAATCATTATGATTTACAGTATGGCATATTAAGATAAATTGACACATATTTCTTTAATGCCCCAGGTTGTGATGTGATTCACAAGAGCTGTTATCAAAAGTAAAGAACGAAACTGTCATCAGTCAGAACTCTTTCCATGCCAGTTAATGTCATACAACCCTTCTTCTGCAAAAAATTAAGCTAACTTCAAAAACAAGTGGGGGGCTGGACACAGTTTTATGCTCAGGTCATATAAACATCACACCAGAGTGCTCTCTTCAGAGGAATTCTGGGTCTCACTCATCCCTGCACCATCTCACTCTCATTTCTCATGTCTTGTGTCGTGTCTGAACTAAAGCAGAAAGTACTTTAGGCCAGGGACCATGTCTTTTCATATTTTGTAAAGCACCTAGGATGCTTTTAGCTGCACTGAGACAATGGATATTGTACACAGAGGAATGAATTATCACTGCCATGGAAGGAGACTACTATACACTGCCCTAAGTTTGTGACTGCTCCTTTTATAATAATAATAATAGTGGGAAGAGCTTCAGATATTGTTAAATAAGGCATGAAGTGTCCAGGTAAGTCATAATACCCAAGTTCTACCACGATCACCAAGCACTAAACATCTGCACTGAAACAGAAACTGAATCCCATGGACAAAATACATAGCTGCTTTATCATGTCACAATGTATGGTCATCAAATTCAGTGTTTCACATAGTGCAGGTTTATTCTTTTTGGTCAGAATCCAAAATTTCACTTCCACAAAACTCCTAAACTTCCCCCATACACACACACCTCTGTTTTGGTGCTGTGCCATCATCTTTTCCAGTCTCCGTACTACTCAAATCAACACTTCTTTGTCTTCAACAAGGACCTTGCAATTCCCACTTGCAATTTACTAGGTTTCTAGGCATTCTCTTCAGATGACAGCATTCAGTTCCCATGTATTTGCTCCTTCCCTACTATTTCGTACCCAGATTCATCTTGCAAGCCTATCACGTCTGTCCTCCTTTCCTAATATCTCATCAGGCCAGTAAAGGATGATTAAAGGTAGAGCTGATGTTAACTAGCAACTGCACAGATTTTAATATTTGAAATAGCGCACATTCATCTGTATGTCTCTGTAGCTGTGTTGTTTGCATCTCAACAGATCTCCTGCACATTACTTGTCTGCTTAAATTTTAAACTATTTGGAGGAAAAATTAGCACTTGTCTACTTGGGAAAGCAAATGTGATCAAGCAGAGGTTTGACTTTGCAGTTTGCATTTGACATCAGCTTCTTGTATGGCTGCATTTATGCATTTAGACTGTGGTTCCATGATGGCTTATCTAAGCACCACCAACATATAGATCTGGTATAAAATGGATCTGGTCAGACATGAGAACATGACTGCACTTCAGGCAGATAAAACACACTATACAGGAGAGAGTTTAAGCTGTGTAATCATTTCATGCTTTCATGGAGGCTTTATGCTGGCTGTGGGAGGGCAGATGTTTCCTGATATAGCATAAAAATGGAAATGTGCAGACAGATTATACCTCTTTGGTCATAAAGCCCAACATTCCAAAACAGATCCATCAGTGTTTTTGAACAAATTTGAATCAGCAGTGAGTTTATGTTAAATCAAAGCTTGGCTTCCAATGGTCATGGCATTTCTGATGAAACACGAAGATTTGGAACAGACTTTTTAGTAGGGCCTGTAGCGGTAGGATAAGGGGTAATGGTTTTAAACTAAAACAGGGTAGATTCAGACTAGATATAAGGAAGAAATTTTTTACAATGAGGGAACAGGTTGCCCAGAGAGGTGGTAGATGCCCCATCCCTGGAAACATTCAAGGTCAGGTTGGATGGGGCTCTGAGCAACCTGATCTAGTTGAAGATGTCCCTGCTCATTGCAGGTGGGTTGGACTAGATGACCTTTAAAGGTCCCTTCCAACCCAAACGATTCTATGATTCTGTGATTCTATAATCCCTATAGGCAGATTTACCATACTGCCAAACCATGATGTTCAAGCCACTGACACATGCCCTCTTCCAGTTCTAGCTCTGTCAAATTAGTTCGTTAGGTCCACTAATGTCCAGGCCTTTCCCAGCACATCTCCCTGCTGAAGGGCATGGACTAAAAACTCCCCAGCAAAATTTAGGATTGTCCCTGGAATTGATTGACCATCACCTCTGCCAAGAGTGCAGCTGTAGGCAACAAGTGTTGTCACACTGGGAGGACTCTATCCCCTGCCCATGTAGTTCAAAACAACACACATGAACACTAACAACATACACGAACACTAACACCACTGACTGATACCAATGGAGCTGAAAGGACTCAGGCCAGCTATATCTGCTGAAGGCACAGAAAGTATTAGGTATTTCTAATAATCGCAAGAAAATAGAAAGATTTAAAGCCAAAGGAGATTCCTGACAACTTCAGCTGAAATCCTCAGATACGTGGCTTAAGCACTGACAGAGGTATAGCCAGTCTCGCTTGTGCTCTACCATGCTTTCCAGACCAAACTGCCCTGCGAAAGGAGCAGCACAATACGGTAGCTGATTTCCTTCCTTTCTCTTTCCATTCTAAAACTTTAACCAAGAAAGCTGTTATGACTCAGAATATGGTAAGCACTGGAGAAGGAATACATTTTTATACCCATAAAAAGCCATTGTCTTGTTTTAAATGATATTTAAATGACCTTTTTTTCATTTCTAGCAAATAAGCATCAAAATCAGTTTCAGTGTCCAGTCAGACAACAGAATCAACTCTTAGGATTTTGGTCACCAACCACTTATTGATGGAGAAATGAGCATAAAGGGAATGAGTCCCAGAAACTGCTTACAGAATTGAACAGTGTTTGCATGAAGGAGCCAAAAAATTTCGAAATCTCCAGTAAGGTAGTTCAAAGTAGAAGTTGTACACTTGAAAACAGTAATGGCAGAATTTATCCAGTGACTTGCCACACATAGTTTGTACAGCTCTAACCAGTACTGTTTTATAAGTGAAAAGACATTTCCTTATGGGAATTACACCACAGTTTAGCAGCTTTCACTTTATCCTATCCCTCTCTCTCTTCCAGTCTCTCAGTTTAGCTGCTATCAGGAAAACGAAGCTGAGAAGTGTTGTCACAACAAGCCATTTAAATGAGTAGCATACAGAAGAGAGTGAGAGAAAGTGGTAATCAACAGCCCGTATAAAATATAAAAGAACGAGAGCTGGTACAGCTCAGACGAAAAACAAAATAAATGACTAGAAACAGCCTCTAGTAAAAATACCCGCCCTGAACTTTCCGTGTCTTCAGTGCAGAGACAAAGGGTCAACGTACACGGGCAGAGCTGACCCAGAGCAGTTTCGATTTTATCGTGCTGCTCTGAATGTTGTTCATTTGCTACATCGCAAATAATGGTCCCTTTTTGTCACCACAAGAACAATAACAGTGACACCAAAATGCTTCTCATGCCATTCAGTGCAAGTCACTGCAGTGATTTTGTTCCGGCCTCTACTTAATTCTTCTGTCCCGATGGCAGCAATATTTCCGTGGTTTCCGTGGTTCTTCTCCCTTGTTCCGAGTTGCACAACTACTTTGTTTACAGCTTGTTTCTTCTCGCTGGAAACAAATGACTCCAATCAAGCACTCCAGCCCTTTCGCCTTCAGACAACCCCAGATGAAGCTCCCAGGGAAGGAGATGTTTGCTACCATCTGCTGGTGAACTAGAGTCGGGGATCAAACGAGCATCACAGACCTGATTTTCTGCATATATTACCTGATCTCTCAGCAAGAATCTGCCGATCCTTTTGAATCACATTCATTTAAGGGTTTGGTGGAAAGCTAAGAAAATACTGTTGTGTGGCAAGAAGCAGACAAAGGTGAGCATCTTACACTGTAAGCAAATAATCAGGGAGAGATGGAGAAAGGGATTTCAGTCCTCTACAGATGAGCAAATCTCTGATAGCAAGACGTTTGAGGAGACGTGTGGGAGCTACAGAACTCCCAGAAGTGTGATGACAGGAAGAAAAACTTCAGTGGCTCAAGGTAAAAAAGGTCTAAGATTTTTGCTAGAAATAATGTCATCACCTCAAAAAGTACTTGCGTCTATGGCAGCAGCTCCCAAATCAGGCATCATAATCCCAAACATGGCAGTGTGCAGTGGGGTTCAGAGTTGCTGAGACAAGTATTTGGGGTCATAGACTACAACCAGACTGTGAATACTGTGAAGAGTGAATTTGTCAGCCTCTCTTTTGGGTGCATCAAAAAGTGACAATATCAACTAACAAATATACAAGATGGGGTACATCTGCACTCATGAGCAGGGGGAAAAAAGAGGCATCTCACACATGCTTGTGAGACTTGAATAAAGTTCATAAAAGCTGAGGTACAAATATCTGGTGTGTATATTGAGGAGCTCTTTAAAAGCAAAGTGGAAAAAAAGCATTTCAAATGAAGACTGAGAGCAATAGCTGTTTCTGGATGTTTTTTCAGGGAACTTACTTACACTTGGAAGAATTTAGCAGCTCTATATTTAACAGTTAGAAGTGAAGCGGTTGCTGTTCAAGGAGAAATGCACTGTTCTGTAAGCTGAAAACAATGTCCAAGTAAAGAACAAGCTGAAATTCTTCCCCGCAGGTGCCAAGCATCATCAGCTCCATCACCTGCTTAGCTTTAACAGGATCTGGGGAGCAAAGCAGCTCCTTGGGCTAACACAAGACCTTCCTGGATTCAGCCCTAGAGTAATCCATTGCAGCATGTGCCACGGTCACGCTGCCCTCCTTCTGCACTCACTTCTCTCCCAGGTGCCATCACATGAGGATGACATTTGTCATCAACACACTGGCCTTCTGCTCACGGTCTGGTCCTTTGCTACGGTGCAATAAACCCATAGATTTTGATTGTGAATTTTTCTGGCAGGGCCTGTTTCTGTTTGTACCATATTTGCCATCGTGGTTTTTGACACTGGGAGTGTATTTAAGCACTACCACAACAAAATAATAGCGAATTGTTCAGTAACGTGCACTTTTGCTGAACAGGGCAGACTGTAGCTCTGTGTAAGTCTAACCAAGGTTTCTAAAACAGAAGCAGGGAAGGTTTTTCTGAGCCAGAAAAGCTGCGAGCTGCCGCCCGCTTCCCACGCCTCCCCTCCTGCCTCCCCACCGGCCCTTCACAAGCAGAAGCGCTGTATTCAACCTGCTGCAAAAAGAAAACGAACACTAAGCTCTCAATTTTTCTGGTTTCCTTATCACAGATATTGCTCCCTTCGCAGGATTCGAACATTGTTCCCACATCCTTAGGGAGGAGTTTACATCATTATTTCTTAACAGCCTTTCAGACGTCAGGTCCCTGCCCCAACGGCTGTAACTGCCAGGGAGAGCGAGCCATTGTGCAGCTTTCGAAAGTTGGCAACAGCACACTTGGGTCGGGCTCCAACTGCCTGCAAAGCCGCCCCCAGCTCATTTATCTATCCGTGTCATGGAGATAAAGCGCAGCATCAATTGGCAAGAAAGGCCCGAGTTGATCACTTGATCCCCATCAAGTGAATTTCCTGGCCTTGAATAGAAAGCCACAAACCAGCAGTTTTTGCTGCTTCTCCCCCATACAGTTCAGACAGGATTCAACAAAACCAAACCATCAACAGTAAGAGAAAATCAATAGGATTCAAGTGTAGCTAATCCTCAACGAGTGAGTGCATTCTGTAACTAAATCTGCTTGTACCCTGCGAATTTGAATCGCATTCATCTAAGCAGTGTGTCATCTATTCACAGGCTAGGAAATGGGTGGTAGGAGTTTGTTGGTATATCAATAGCTGCATGATCTTGTTATCTGCTATTAAAGCCAGGTATATGACACAAAGAGGTGCAACATGAGACTCCACAAATGTTGGCAGCAACTGATTGAAAATGCAACAGTAATTCACGTGAGTGAAACCTGAAAAGACCTTTGAAGTGGGACTCTGGCCAAGCTGATACCGGTCACAGTCTGATTTGTGTAACCTTAGAGTACTCAGCCGATCTCCTCCATGCCTGTCGACAGATCAAGAAGTACCAGTAGCCTGTTCTCTAAGGAGCAGGCAAACGAGTGGAGGCAGGCTGACACGAAGGGGTGAGAAAGGGCTGCCCTGTCCCCTCCTCCAGCCTTTATGATAAAGATGCTTATGGTTTACAATAAAGATGCTTTTTTCAAGCATTGGTGCCTATGTGAAAAGGCACGTTCAACTCTGAGCCCTTCGCACTTGTCAACAGCCTTTTCAGCTGTCACTTCCCTGGAGTTGTCCTGTATCCATACCTTCTCCCACTTGTAATTAAACTAGTTTTTACAAAACAATGTCTTGACAAAAGCAGTGGGGTTTATGCCCAACAGAGTGTGAAATGTCTGGAACAGGAGTCCTGTCTTCCTTCCACTAAAGTATCATATAAATGAATATTTTGCATATAATTAGAGTAGGCTTTGGCCAGAATATTTTTCACCAATACTTCTAAAGAGAAATTAATTTCTAACAGAAATGAAAACTGCATAGCATAGGGCAGAAAGATAACAATTTGGGACAGAACTTGCACCATTCCTCCTGGTCCCAAGGACATTTGATGCAGAGCTGGCACATCCTCCTGGCCGCACTGCACTGTGCAAGACGCATCTGCTGGTCATGCCATGGGTATGTGGAAAAGAAGAACATCTCAGCATTATCTGCAGGCTGGGCCACCTACTCTTGAAAGAAAAGGACTTAGCAGTCTGAAAGTAGATGTCTCTGTCCTCCCTCCTCCAGCAGTGATGTGACCTCTTTCAGCTTCAAAGGATTTAAATTAACTTGCAGGCAGGGCAGTTCTAGCTGATATAAGGACATAAGCAAGGTAAGGTTGTAGGGAAACAGCCCCCTGCTGTCCAAACAGAAGGCTGGTGTGCCTGAAACCTTGTTGGATTTTTCCAACTGTAAGAGTTGGTCAATAAAAAATATTACTTCCCTCCACAAAGCTTTCCTTAAATTAACTTAGCATTACTTATGTAAGCTCTACTCCAAAGCCATTTCTTCTGCTGGCTTGACATCCCATCTTGTTTTTCCATATAATTGTGCCCACTTTCTCACATATTTTTTACTTGGTTCATTGATAAATGTACTACATTTCAAAAAGATCTACTGTACCATAGTTTCTTTTAGCTTTTACTTTTAAGCATTTGCTCATGTTTGCACATTGCACATACCAAATAATTTAAATTATGCAAATCATAGAAGAGCTGGAGAACTAGAAAAGTGTGCCAGGATGCACTTTTCAGTACTTGCCAGTTTGTTCCAGAGGGATTTACTAAAATGCACTTATGTCTAACAGCTCCCAGCAACGTAATAAATGAGCACTGAAATGCAGCATCCAGCTGGGTTATATTCACATCCATGTTTGCTGTACCAAGAGCTCATGAGCAAGGATCAGGTAGGAACACTGCAGCATGGTAAGATCCAGTATCCTTTTCTCTTTCAATCCTCTCTTCTAAGTGCCTTGCAGCCTAAAGGCAGAGAGTTGTAAGTCCTTACAACTCTGATACGAAGGCAGAAAAATCTTTAACACGCCATTAGCAAGCATAGGTAAGGCCATTTTATGTTGTGTCGAAATGATCTTTTCACTACCGTTTAGTGAATACACATGTTTGAGAACGTAAGTTTTCCTAATAAATAGGGACACTGAAGCAATATCACCATAAAGTCTCCCACAGAGAGAGGGTGTCCAGTAAAACTCATTTCCTGTGAATTTTACTCCAAACACACTTTGCCCCAGTAGATGTTTTTTTTATTTAGCATATGATGCTGCAAATAGCACAGATGTGGGCTGGGGCCACACTGTACCAGGGTCTTTAAAGACCTTCTAATAATAGCTTCTGGGCAGTGTCTACTTCACAAGTCAAGAGAAAAGACAGGTCCAAGACTGAGAAAACGATACAGCAAAGATATATGACAACTCCTTATGCAGCATAATGAATTGTGCACAGTGGAAGCAAGAGCAGTTACCCTGCTCTACCACTGTGTCTGATTACTAATAATTGTCTTACATCTGAAAGGCATAATAACAGACAGAGGTGAAGTTCCTACATTAACTGCTCTGTGAGTAATAGAAGTTTTTAGAATAGAAGAAACTCTAACATGAAGTTTTTAAAGCAACACTTCAGAAGATAGCGGCTGTCTTCTCAAACTGCGCTATAGTGAAAGCACACACTCATTAATAGAGAAAGGAAAGGCAATGAACCTGGTCCTGTCTCATCCTGACAATTTTTCTAATTTATCTTACCTTGGTACTGTTCACAAATCCTTGCAATCTCTAAATTATCTAGGAAGCTTGAAAGCTTTCCCCAAACAGTGTCCCTTCCTTACACAAATAAGTAGGTTGTGTTTATACACCTCTCTGGATTTGCAGTTAATATAGATCCAGTGACATTTCCAGACCAGAATGAGGAAAGTGACTATACATTTGGCTATTTTAAAATGTCAAATGATAAAAGCTTTAAAAGGCAATGAATAAGCTGTTCTCTAGAACCAGATGGATTCAGTCTGCCTAACTCCGAGTTGTGCATATGCCACTTTGCAGTGCAGTTCCCTTAAAACATTATTACTCCCCTTAAAATTTTGTAAATATGACCTATGGTTGGGAAAACAGTCTAGATACTCATTTTCCTATGCCATCAACCTTTTTACATGATGCATATCTGAGCTTACCTTCCACGTGATGGAGGGGCAGGCTGCCAAGGTGAAGGTAACTTTCTCTGTCACTACATTGAAGGTGACACGAAACATGGTTTGTATTCCAGTGGCCTCAGACCCAGGGTAGAAATCTTCAGTGACAGTCACACTGCTCACTTGTGTACATGCTGCTGGGCTCCTGTCACGCTGCGCTATACATTCGGCAAACCCATAACGTTATGATCGAAGCTGAAGCCTGAAACAGCTGTAAGGGTCCAGCTTTTCCCAGCAGCCTTGCTCCTGTGTGTCAGAACTAATCAGATTAGCTGGTCTTACTTGTCTGAGTTGGGACTAACAGGTTAGCAGAACAGTTTGGATGGGGGAAGGGAGCAGTAAATAAATCAAATTAGGGCATTTACTAAGCAGCTGAGATTTCCTTCCTGCTCGCCTTTGTCTCTTTACAGGACTCACACAGAGCCAGGACAATGCACCACAAAAACGTGGCTTTGTTTTAGAGCAGCTCTTTGTCTAGGAGAATTTCTGTAACTTTGCCTTGATTTGATTCATTTTTGGTTGCCAGTGATCACCAAGAGGACAGCTCTCCCAGAGTGGCCTGGATGTCATGCAGATAAACAAGCCTCAGACAGAAAAGGCGTGTATTGTGCTTTTTTCATCCCACACTACCCGCCAAGGCAACACACTGGCTGTGCCAAGAGATCAGTCACACGATCTGCTCTGCACAGTACTAGATAACAAGATTCAAGGATGGCCAAATCTGGAGACTAGGGCAAAAGGGTCAGCAGGACAGGACAGGGCAGGAAAGGTACCACTTAATGGTCCTCAGTCTGCTTCAGAGTACTTTTTCCATCTCTGTTACTGACTGAGGCAGATTTACCTTCAGGGGAAGGAAAATTCAAAAGAAGAAAGAAAAAAGGGAAATCAGGTACTATAATAGCTACCATTAACAGTGGTTGACAGGATGCATGGACTGTGCTACATGATGCAGGAGATGCTGCAGGTGGGAGACACTTCCCTCATGATCACAGCAGAGGCAGTCAGCTCTGATTGATGCCATCATGTAATAGTACCGGCATGCAAAGAACAGACTTCGTTTGGGTAACTTGACTCTCATCTATATTTATCTTTCCAAAAATAGGTCTCTAGTTTGCTAGGCACCTAATTTCCTCCCCTGCCAATGGAGAAAGATAGATGAGATCAACTGTCCTCTGAAAGTGTTTCTTTCTCACAGCTGGTTAAGGAGAGGGAGCCTACGTACTGACATTTCAGAAAGCTGATGTGACTTGAGATTAATACCTCCCTTGAAAACTTCTATTGAGTGTTAAAACCGAGTTCAAAGATGCATTGACTTTCTCCTACTTGCTCTGTGGGTCTGGTCTGTGACTCTAGACAGATGTTCGCTACCAAATGAGGAGGCTGTCAAAATGTCCCGAGTATGTTTAATTCTACTAATCAGTAACTGTACCATGAGTAACACATTCACAATGTTGGAAAGAGGCCAGACTGAAAACGCTTTATTCTTGCTAATGAATACCTACCCATACAAAAGTTGCACTGACATCGGACAGATTAGACATGCAACAACTCACCAAGGGGAGTAGTACATTGACAATCTGACTCCGTAAGAATTCATTTATTCTAATAATCTAATTCTTGTGGCTCAGAAGAAGCCATGCACCACGCAAAGGCCAAGGAATGCCCCAAACCTTTTGATGACAGCATATGGCTGGATTCCTCTACCTTAGTGCCTGCACTGGCAGAACTGAAGTCCACAGTGTTTAAAGGGCACAAAAGCCCCATCACAAAACCGTTATTTGAAATCCTAACAAAGCAACCTAATAGCTCAACTCCCAGTACGAGGATCCCTCTCGAGAAGGTCAACAAACCAACCAGCCAGTGTCCAATTACCTGCAACCTGAACAAGATGAAAAAGGAGAATTTTGTAGGAAGCCCACTCTGAACACAGCCATACAAATCTGATGCACACCTTTAAAGGACAGAATGATATGTGCTGTCACGTAGGCCAGGACTGACTGGACAGACAGAAATCATCTGTTTGCTGGGATTAGATCATAAGTGGGCTTTGTAATTTTCATAAAGAGAAAATAAGATTCAGCTCCCTGTAAATAATGTATTGATAGTAACATACTTGTATATTTCTGAAGCGATTTGTGCACAGTGAAAGGTTTCTTTCCTCTCCACAACTGACTTCCTATAGTCTGCTTTCATTTACATGTCTATTTAGATTATTTTAGGACTATTCAAGCACCAGTCAATGAAGTGGAGGCAAAAGAATATGAAGTATCTTCTTGCTTTAGTTTTATAAAGGCTATGGTTTTTCTTTTCTTTGAAGTGCAGGTTTACTGAGAATCTGCAATAGAAAGTTTTCTTTGTGAGAAAAGATGTATTTCCAAGACAGTTCCCCTGTAAACTATCTTCCAAGTGCCAACAACGCTGTTGTTCCTAGGAAATGTAGTTGTCACAGGAAGTCAGGCTCAGGTTGAGACAGGTCCTCTGGTAGTTTGTGCCACACTGATAGAGAGAGCTCTGGGGATGAAAATCTGTAGCATGAAGACAAGTGAGCTTTGAGCTGATATGATCTTAGTGCCCCCTGTGCTGCTGAGGACAGAGGTTGATGGTTGTTTCTATTTTTAATCAAAGCAACAGTCTCATAACTCCAGAAAATGACAATAATCAGGGTTCAAGGTCATTACAGGTGTAACATTGTAACTAATTCCCACATCCCAAGAAAAAGAGCACAGGGCATGTTAAATTGTTTTTTGGAAAAAGAAATTTCTGTGAGGTACTGCTACAAAGAAAAAGCAAAAATATTTACATTTATATGATATTATGCACAAATTACTTCTGGGAGTAGTCTCACTGCATAAATAAATAGGATTTGATTCATAATAAAATAACAAATATATTTTATCCTGGAACTGCTAAATTTAGAAAGTCTCTTTGACAGGTAGGTCATTGCCTATAGCACCTGTTCTTTGTAATCATTTTCCAACTGTCTTATTGTGGGTCCCAATCGTACAGATTAAATCTGAGACAGGGACCACCTTCAATTTCCATCTTTGCACAGCAAAACATCTAGCACAAGATCCTCACCTCTGACAAGGGCTACTGGACATTGTCATGGTAAGAAAAATAAGATCCCAACATATGAAACCTCCAAACTAGATGTTCAGCCAACAGTATATACCTTTTCCTCCTCTCCACATTATCCTTCAGCTTCTCCCTGCTCCTTTGTTGTCTTCTCCTACTTTGTGATTTATACCTACTTTTCATGTCTTGTTACCATTTGCACTGTAAGCTCCTCAGGGCAACATTTGATTTATTCTATGTACAGCCCCAAACTTATGCCTGAGTACTAGCAGTACTCAGTACTCAGTACTCAGTACTGCTACTGAGTACTCTTGAGTGCAAATGCATTATAGACTAAGAAACTCAACACTAAGAAAAGCCAGTGCTGAGATCAGTCAGCCTGAACTACTACCTAAAAGTATTTAGAAAGGTTATTCCTTAGACACCTTTTCTCCTCTTGTTAATCCAAAGGCATGCATAACACATATGTTTAAACCAAATATCCTTTTAATATGCTGAATACACTGACTTTTAGCAAATTGCATAGGACATCACAACTGCGAGCTTAGTGACAAACACTGGTTTAAAACATACTCAGAAATAACTGCTATTGATCATTACTTTCCTTTCCTTTGCCTACAACCAATACGTGTCAGCATGCATCCTGTTCTTCCATGACACCCCACACTTTTCTTCCTTCCTGAAATGAGCAGATCCAGAAGGACATCCCAACACAGCAACAACTGTAGGCATAGTTTTTGAGATCTATCCAGAGAGCCAGAGTTCCTGTCAGTCTTCACATACAACAAAGGTTAACTGAGACACTGATGTTTTGTGCTCCTCCCATAGATAGATGTGGGGTTTATTCTGTGAAATAGATGTAGGATTGCATCTTGATAGTGTCTTACAGACAAGCAGTGTGACTGTCCTCCAGAGTCAATGTTATAATAGCAAAGAAAGCTGTGAATAGCAGTGGACGGACTTAATTAAGGTCTTGTCCCAAACACTGATTCAAAGCCACACACACACTCACACAGAATGTGCCACCCACAAACCACCATCACAAATTTTCAGGCTGCTGTCAGATGAAAAAAAGTGTAAATGGAAGACAGGCAGAAGAACATAATCTGCCTTCCACTGGTGTAAGTTTTTCTGGTCAAATATAAAGGGCAAAGCTCACAGAGGGAAGGCTATTTCTAAATCCCAATACTTCATTTTATGAATCTGATCACGAGACACCTGTATTGGGCTGACAACAAATAATTACACATCTTCATATCACCTCAGAAAACACATAACAGATGACTGGTGCATTTTGATTGCCAGTCAGCTTGGGTAAGTAGAATTTCAGGTTCCATTTATCCTTATGGACATTGCCATTATCTCTCTCAAGTGTTTTGCAGGTCTGTTAGCCGAACATCTCCCAGCTGACCTAATGGAAAATGGCAGCTTCCACACTCCCTGTGCTTTGAAAATATATGGTTAAACCTGCCTCAATGAATTTCCTATCTCTTTGGATTTGGTTAGTATTTGTTGGTATATGTTTAAGGAATGACGCCTGAAATCTCTCCCCAAAGCATCTTAAACCCTGTAAAGTCAGTTTTGATTACTACAAAACAGTGGAAAAAGATGCAGACTCTAAATGAGAATTTGCTCTGTGGCTCAGAGCTGTACTTTGCAAGGAAGACAGTGTACCTGCTCCATTATCCTACTGCTTGCCCTGCTGTACAAGGAATTCCTGCTTTGAAGGAAAGGCTTTTTGAATTCAATAGCTCCTTCTGGTGGTCTGAAAGAAAATGCTTCGTTACTGTCAGCTCACAGTAATGCAGCATTAATGCACAATTCATTCAGTAATCATATGTATCAGCAACAGCTAGAAGTTATGCCATGAGTAAAACAGACATTAAAGTTATGATTCAACAAATAGCCATGCCAGCTATATTCTACACTACTATCATAAAGGAGACAAGATTTCTAGGAAATCCTCCTTTCCTCTCATTCTACCACAATATTGCTGTGAATTTTCTTCCACATGGTAACTAAGGAAACATGAAGAAAGGTGATGGGATGAAAAGTGGCAGAAGTCACAAATTCTGGGCTACTGGCCCAGCAAATTTAGGAGAAGTCCTTAATGAAGTATTTGGCAAGGCACATCTCAGAGCTAGTGGTTCTAATTTTGAAGGAATGATCAACTTGTAAGAGATGGATTTGATCCAAACCTTGCTGAAGAGAGAGGGACATCCTCTAGCAACAGGAATGTGCTTTTGGTCAGGCTCAAGGACACCACCTTCAAAGAGGAAGAACACGTTACAAAATCTCTGATCAACAGATCTTGAGATGTCCAAGAGCTTTTGTTTTTTCTTTTTATCCTCAGATTGCTCAGTGTTAAGACAGATACTACCCTCTTTTAAGCTCACCTCTTAAAGAGTGACAACCACAGGCATTTACAAGGAATGCATTCTGTCCTAGCCAATCTCTAACATTGCATCATTCCCCAGCTATCCAAACAAAACAGTGCTTTGGGAGTTATAAGCAGCAGTTCCTAGCTTTGTTTCTAAATGATGCATTGTTTCTAATTAACAAAATTCACTGTCAGGGCTCTACAAATGTATTTCCTATCTGATGGTCCTTTTAAGACTTATCTGGTGAGACATTCATGGTTGCTGTCAGAGGGCTCCAGAGATCTTTCACATCCCACCTCCAGCAGGGCATGCATGATAACTCCTCTCAGCTGGACCCCTGGTCCCTTAGATTCTGCTTAAATGAAGCACCAAATAGAGATTCAAATTAAATCAAAAAGAAAAACATTATTTAAAATTACAACTGAGTCATGGTCTGCCCACACTTTCACCAAACTTTATGCTTGGCAAAAAACAAGATTTTATGGCACTAATAAGACAGATGTTTAAATGAACTTTAAAATCCAGACCCTGTATCTTTATAAATAGAACTTCACTTAAAATATTTGCAATCCAGATTTTGTTGAAAGCCAATACAGTATAAACTAAAGTGAAATAAATCTATTTTTGCCCAAAAATGTCTACTTAAAAACCAGTACTAAGGGCAACAAAACCAAAATCAGAATCTAAACAATAGTTCCATTTTTCTAATCTATGTATCTTTCCTGTCAACAGTTCTCATTGATGTCAGTGTGAATTTTAGTATATGGCCTGGCTGGTACCATCGCTGAGGTACCAAAAGAAACCTAATCTCATGCATTAAAAAGTGATTGGTTTTTAACTTGATGCTAGTATTTGGTCTGGAGCCTACTCAGAATGCTGGGGAAAAATGGATTTGGGGATGACTGCTGATGCTATGCTACCAAGTGATTCAAACTCTTTGTGGATGTCAATTCAGCATTAGCTATTATTCATTACAAAGGGTGCTCCACATTATGCAAGAAAGCAGCAGGGATGTTCCTGAATTGGGGGAGCTAGCAAGACATAAACAGAGAATGCACCTCTGGGAGAGCCAGGGAATGGTCCTGTGCCAGGAAGGGTGTTCTCCCTTCCTGAATGGCATGTGTGAGGCTTGTATCTCCAGGATGCTGGAAAAAACATGCTCTGAGAGAGATTTTCAAGGAAGAAGCTTGCAGTCAGGGTGCCTTGTGCTAGTCAGTACTTTTGTGGGCAATGAAGAACTGTGTGGCTCTAAGTGAGAGCCTCAAAGGTGGAAGAGTTAGAGAAAGGAAAAAACATGGCAGGTTCCCATGCAAATAACAGCAGGGCTCTAGCTGTGGGATGAGCGTGTCAAACTAGATTCTGTGTTTCCTGTGCACATTTTCAATTGGCTCTTACCTAGCTATTAATTATAATGTGTATGAAAGTAGCATATGAAGCCCTAGGGAGCAATCAGGGGCTCATCCCATTCCATTAGAGACTGTACATCCACGGAGCAAAAGAAATCTCTGTCTCCAGCAGCCTTCAATGACTACAAACATAAAACCAAAACCAACGAGAAGACCAGTGGCTTGAGTCCACAGTCACCATAAAAGTGCAGAAACAGACACAGAGGTTCAAACCAAAGGTCTGCCTAGCCAGCCTCTAGACTCCTAGAGTAGCCACTGCTGGGGACTTAGGAAAAAGTAAAGACCGGGGAAAGTTTTCCATAGTTTTTTCATTGATCACTCCAGCTTTCAGCAATCTTTGTTTAGGGACTTCCAAAGCCAAAGTTATTTAAGTGTCTTTGTATTTAGTAATATTCGATGGGCCTTCTTCCTCTGACTTTGTGTACTTACTCTCTAAAGCCATTTACGTTTGTGGCTGCTACAGTGTCTCTGTGATGACTAGTTCTATAATTGAATTATGAGACTGGATAATGAAGTACTCAGTCTTGCTTATTTTTCTGTCTTGATACCTGGTAATTTCATTGGACACTAAATCCATTCCACCTCCACATGACACTCGTAACTCCACAGATTTCTGTAACACCCTCACTCTGTTTTTTCTTTTCCAGCCTGAAGAGAAAAATGAGTTGAACTCATTTTCCTCAAAGAGACATTTCTCTAGCCCACTATGAATCTAATGACCCAGAGGTCCAGCTCTAAAGGGCCATTCAGTAGGCCATTTCTTTGGTAAGGTGAAAGATCGTTTGCTCTCTCCAAACTACCCCAAACTATCCCAAGAGCAGTGAGTAAGCCTGAGCTCAATGGATTCATGGTGCCCAGTGGGATGCCCTACTCCTTTTGATTTGTCTTTGAGACTTGTAATTGGTGTGACTGACATAGTCATTGCCTGAGCTGGCAGGTAATAAAACCAGACTATAATTGCCTCTCTATCATGAAAATTGACTATTTATTCATAACTCTCTGTTTCATACCTTTTAATCAGTTACTTAACTGCTTCGTTCCTTAAAGAGGCTCTGGTAAGGCAGGAACATATCAAAAGATCTTTGGAAATCAAGTACGCTGAACTAACCAAATCGTTCTTTTTCATACACTCATTGACTCAAGTACCCTGCTATATTTGTTAAGTTTGATTTCCTAATATAAAGCTGCCTCAGCTCTTTTCTCCTATACTGTATTTATTTGTGTGTCTACCAATTGCACACCAGTGAGCAGCTGCAAAAAGTAAAATCCTGTTTAAGGAGAACATACAAAACCAGTCATCTAGATAAAAACCAAATGTGTATATGACAATTCAAATGGGAGGGAACAAGGCATGCATTAACTCAAAGGCAGGCATCACAAACTAGAGTTTTGTTCCTCTCCCTATTGCTGACCTGGTAGATGAGCTAAAATAAGCCACTTTGCAAGTCTGTGCTTTCTTCCCACTCCTTTCTGAAACCTCTTTAAAGATCAGGTTTTTTTCTTGTACAATGCTTCACTGCTGAGGTGCTATGAGGATTAACCCAAGGCCATGAGTTTCTACAGACTGAGCAGAAAGTCTGCTCGTGCACATCCAAAAGAAGATCCACAAGCTATGCCGTCATGTCACTGAAGGCAGAGAGACCCACTGGGGAAAAAGGGATTGTGAGGTGTAGACTTGTGCTTTTTGACAGAAAAGCTTGCCTGTGGCCACAGAGGAAGCCTGTAGCAGCTACAGGAGTTGAACACAGACACCTTCCACAGCTCAGCTCAGTTCCTTGCCTGCAAGGCTTATTCCTTCCCTCCACAGTATGTGCAAGAGGGAACCTGTGTGTCAAAACATCTCTAGTCTGAAACCAGACATCTGGCGTAATGTTCTTAGAAGGTTAGCAATGCCACTAGCAGCTGAACTGAATTTAAGTTAATGACAATGTATGTGTTGTTAGAAAGATGACTGTGACCCTATGGAGAATTAGTATGTCAAAGCACATTTATTTCATATCAGCTGAACTATAATCATCAGAAATTTTAACTCTTATTTATTTGAGCTAATAATTTCTATTACTTCTTTGGAAAAGAATTTTATCCTGCTTTCTCTAACATCCCCTTTTCCACTGTCACTGGTAGAAAAGGGTCTCTGGGAACATATTTTTCAGCCAAAAACCATTGAGTGTTCTAGATTATTTTAATAAAGAAATAAACCCCATCATTTTTATATAGTTTGTTAAAACCTGATAACATTTAAAATGTATTATAAGGGCTGAATTTTTTTTGTGATTTGGACTGGGCTACTTGACAGGCTAGCAAGAAGGTATAGGTACATGACAAATACCTCTTTAGGAACCATAGAATCATAGAATTGTTTACGTTGGAAAAGACCTTTAAGATCATCAAGTCCAACCGTTAACCGTAGCGCTGCCAAGTCCACCACTAAACCGTGTCCTCAAGCACCACATCTACCCGTCTTTTAAATACCTCCAGGGATGGGGACTCAACCACTTCCCTGGGCAGCCTGTTCCAGTGCCTGACTACTCTTTCAGTGAATAAATTTTTCCTAATATCCAACCTAAATCTCCCCTGGCACAACTTGAGGCCATTTCCTCTCATGCTATCGCTTGTTACTTGGGAGAAGAGATCAACCCCCACCTCACTACAACCTCCTTTCAGGTAGTTGTAGAGAGCGAGAAGGTCTCTCCTCAGCCTCCTCTTCTCCAGGCTAAACAACCCCAGCTCCCTCAGCCACTCCTCATAAGACTTGTGCTCCAGACCCTTCACCAGCTTTGTTGTCCTTCTCTGGACACGCTCCAGCACCTCAATGTCCTTCTTGTAGTGAGGGGCCCAAAACTGAACACAGTATTTGAGGTGCGGCCTCACCAGTGAGGTGAGCTCATAAACCCTTGCTGACTGGGCCTACTGTTTACTGCAGCTGATGAACTACATTTCAAGAAACTCTGCAGAGTGCTTAAAATCAGTCATAAGTACCCAAAGTCTACAGCAAAATAAGGCACCAGAAAAAGAATTATTAAATTTTACTGAAAAAATTATACATGTGGAAAAAAAACCCAACAAACAAGCCTCCAAAACAACCTGGATTGTTGGATAATCAACAATCTACATTCCCAGAAAACATTAATCAACACGTTCTAAATAACTTAAAGGACTTAGGATTGTGATCCGTGCTTTTCCTGGCTTGTGGAAGAGAGACTTAAGCAAATGGCATTCTCTGTGATTCAAAGAGTCAATGCCTTGTTCAAAAAGGAAGTTTTGTCTTCCTCCTGCATGCACAAAATAAGCTAAAGTAAGCCACTTCAAATACACCACTTCTTAGCCTCTAAATTCAGAAAGCGAAACACAGCCTAGCACACTACCTCTTCAGTTGTACTGGCCCCTGGCATGTGACTGTACCCCTGCCTCTCATGTGACCTACTGCCAGGTTTAGATTATGAACAGCAAGACCTTCATATTGAAGCTGAAATCGAGGAAGGATGTAGGTGATGCAGGCAGAGAAAAGTATTTTTTAAAAATGTGCAAAGTAGTTTCTTTGGTTGCAATTCACGCATACATCCACAACTGGCCATTTCAGTGTGTCATCTCAGAGAACTCCTGCATCCGCAGCTAATCACAGCTAATGCAGGTTTTCACTCAACAGCACTACAGGTTACACCTGCTACTGCCCCAGTCAGCTATCAAATTCTCTTCCAGCCCAACGAGTGACGAAACTGCCTCTGTAGTTCATGCCTTCATTAGAGCTCATCTAGATTACGGGATTAATGCACACATGCATTTTTGAAATCCAGTTGGTACATTCAGTTTATCCCCTTGACCAAGTTTCTGACATGAACAGACAGAGTCTGTCCTTTACTCTCACTGTCTCACTTCCCAAACACTGATTAGACATCTGTCCTCATTTTTAGGACTCTCTCTGGCTTGGTCCCAGATCAGGGATGAAGACTGGGGTTTACAACTGTTTGTCACAGTAATGCAAAGTAGGCCCAAAGCACAGGAAGCTTGTATTTAGAATTGTCAAAGCTGTGCAACTGAATGGCTTGAGATTGTTAACTGATAAGCAGACAGGTGATCGACTAATGATCAAGGTGTCTGTAGACCATCAAAGAACTATCAGAAGTTTATACAAGACACCTTTAGTGTGGCTTATCTCATCCATTAAAGTGTAAGTAAGTACGATAAGGGTAACAGACCAGAAAACATCCGAATGTGAACTCACTGTGCTGACAGCAATTAGAGTTTGGGTGTATGGTTAGTACATGGATAAAATAAAATGCCAGCTAAAAACGTACAACAAACACATGTGATCAGGTAAATGAAGAACTGCTTAAATATTTACACAGGAGTAACTCCACACACAGGGAAGAAATCTGTCTGCGGGTTGTCCAGACATCCCTGAGAGCAATTTGATCAGCAAAAGAGAATTGTGTTTATTACCTACAGGCTGAATAAAAGAACCTGAGTGGCTGCATCAGTCCCTGAACTACTACAGATTTCCAGACAGGGATGAAAAAGTATATGATTCTGGTAGTAGGTTATTGCCCATCCCCGGCGTGGCACCAGTTTGCTGGAAATGCTGAAGTGCCAGTAATCCCTGGAGTACCAAGAATGCCAGTTGTGATTAGTGATCAGAAGGAACAAGCAAGGCTTTTAGTCCTCTAACACACAGGAATTTTATATAAAAAAGAGATTCGTGTAGAAAACACAACTTTCAGGTCTTGGTCCAAGAAAGGAAGGATAAACTTGCCAGGAAATTCAGAGCATCACAAACCCCGAAAGGGCAATGAATCTCTTTAGCCTTGCCCTGTTCTACACAAATCAGTAATGTTTTATTACAAAAATCTCTAATAAACCCTCCACTGCCACAGCTCTCTCCCTGGAGAGAGGATTCTGTGAGACATGCTGTAACTGCTAGTCCCATTGCCTAACCCACTACTACTGCAAAGAGTTCAGAAGATACGACAATGCACATTACACAAAAAACCCTCCATGACAACATACCCCACAAAACTACACAGACTGGGAATAAAAAGCCCAATCATTATAGTTTCAACTTTACTGCCCTCACCAGATAATCAGTGCCTGGAAATGGGGAATTGTGGTAATTATCTGCAAGAGCTGCTGCTGCTACTTTTGATCAAAGGTATGCACACAATGTCCTCTGTATTAGCAACAGATAGGAAACCTGTAGGTGTTTTATTGCTGTGTATAAGATCCTGGAAGAGTTCACTGCCCAGATACTCACATACAAGAGCAACATGCAAGTCACGTTAAATCTTATTTCTAATTTCCTACTCATTTCTCAGCCCAGTCCAAAACAGATTTCTTCCATTCTGCTTCACCTTTCCTGTGCTGTTTTTTTGCTAATGTAAACTGGGCCATCTGTCCAGGCTTAATTTGTATGCCCAGCTAATTTGCCTTGGGTCTCAGCCTTCTCCCTGTTCTGCTGTCTGTTTCTTCCAACTTCCCATTTCCCTTTCCTGCACACGTTCTTCATGCTGATGCTGAAAAGATCTCCTCTTCCACTATTCTTATGAGCCAGAAGAGCTCCTGTCTGCCAGCTCAATTCACCTTTTATCCTCATCAGAAGGCATTTACTGTCTTGTGCCTCTTGCCATCTCTGCAGTGGCTGCATAACTACTCTCACTGGATGCAAGAAGACAGAGTTTGACTTAAAGATAATGTCCCAAATACAGCTGCACCATACGTACATATATGTGCTATTTTCATCCCCACTGTGCAGCTCAGCTGGCAGTGACAGTCTCACAAGGCAGAAACATAAATACACTCACAACATTTAAGATCCTCTGATACTTTCTGCTGCTCTTTATGTTTGCTTTCACCTACTCTGCATGGCAGATGTCTCCTCTAGACATGTCTCTCCTGTATTGCATAATTCCACACACATTAGTACCTTCCCCAGCTCTCACTCCAGGGCACATAATCTCATATGTACCACTGCTATGATGAAGGAAAATCGCATGCTGGTACTCAGACGTCTCAGGCAGGGCTAGGTGCAATAAAGACACAACTCATATGGCTTACTGTTTAGCCAAATTAGTTTTGGAGCACCTTACTCTGCCCTTTTACACAAAAACAGTTACTGAGCTGGTGAAGAAAAGAATTCTTGTCACGGGACCTAACTCTGTGAAGACATTCCTGGTACATTTGCTTCTGGCACAAGACAGTGAAACTATTTTGTACATCTGCAGAATGTGAGAGACCTCCCCTCTTCCCTCCGTCAGTAGATGTTTTGTACTGTTGTTTCCCAGAGCTTGTTTATGTCATCATTCCAAACACATGATGTCTGTTGTGCTACCAACCACTGTGCTCTTTGTCTTCTTTACAGGAGGCAGGCTTAAGAAGGAAATTTAGTAGAAAGGTTTATTATAATCCTACAGAGCCAGAGAACAGAACCCCCAAACCTGCTTCCCAGCTTGAGCCTTTCCCTGCATGATTTAAATCAGACTGACTTATCTTTATCCTAGTTATGTAATTCCTAAAAGATCAAGGCAAGGATGCTGAGAGCAGTTTGGCAGTCTGTGGTCTGCTCTGAATCAGGCCTGGCATTTTCCCTGCTGTTGCCTATTATTGTAGTTTTCCCAGAAATTTTCACACCTCCATTTCTTTGTAAAGCCAAAACAGCTGCACTACAACTCCCTGCTCTGCTATCAGCTGGTAAGAATAGCCTGTTTGTCTTTATGTCAATAGACAGTTCCTGAAACCTCCTTGTCATGATAACAAAGCAATATAGTTGAGACCTCAAGTCAGCCTTGAAAACTTGTAAGCGAGGCTGTGAGCTTGTCTTGTGAAGTGGCCTGTGAGAAAGCAGAACTGCCTCAGCAAGAGCTAAGCCCGGAGTGTCACTGCTCTGGCCACCTCCACCTGCAGGACAGACAAACAACCCTTCAAACAGTCCTGTTGTAGGACAGGAATATGACGGTAGCAATGAGCTCTGCCCAGCTGCTTCAGTGCCTGTTGCAAGTGTTGACTAGAGCACCATGTCTTTCAACTCATTTGCTCTTCTATCTGATCATGTTTTCATTTCTAGTGAACTCTAAAAATTACCTTTTCAAATGTGAGCCTCTGAACATATTTAATCTACCTAAATGATTAATTTTGTTTAACTGAAGAGTTATAGCTTGCTCAGTAAAAAAAACCACCCCCATATAAACATATGTATTTATAAACCTAGAGCTTGAAAAGCAAACACTGACTACAGGATTTTGAGGTGTTTTTATGGGAATTTATTGATTCAGAAATACCATAATCTGAAAAAGCCTAAAACCATTTGTATTGCCCCATAGCTTTCTGGTAATTTAGATCACTGTATAATGTTACAATTTTGTAATGCACAAACCACTATTTTAGTTTCTGGCTAAATGATCTGCATTGAATTAATTTTTGAAGAAGTTGTTGAATTATGCTAACAAGATCACAATAATTAAAAGAGCTTCAGGGGCAAGAGGATAGAGCTGGGAGTTAGCTCTGCAGTCCCTGTGAGAGAAAAGATTCATGTTTCCTCTTGAGCTACTCTAAGCTACCGATACAAATCCTCAGAGCTCACATTAATGCAAGCCTGACTGACAACCTACCATTCAGAGCAACCATCTCAGATTTCTGCAATTAGCATGTGCTCTAAAATTTCTGATTCTGTAGGCTTGGTCTCTAATTTACATTTTGAAAAGGCTCTTCAGAATGAAGATGCCAAGACTGAGCAAATTCACTGCTCTTGAGACACGTTCTGCATATCTGCAAGTGCAGTAAAAGTGTGTTTCTGTTAAAATCAATAGGATAAGTATCACATGGGAAAAAACTGACTGTTCTTACCAAGTCAGGAGCACTGGCGGCTTTCATGGAGAAACTCTGGAGAGACAAAAGAAACTAGTCAATGCACTGAAATAGGGAGACAGTGTATTAAGTAATGCAGAAAGTCCCAGACAGCACTTGCTAATCCCTGAAAATCTCTTCATGGCCTTAATAGCAGCTTTTTATATGGAAAACTGTATATTCAAGATGTCTACATACAACTTAATCACAGAAAAAAGAGAAAGCAGAGATATATTAGACATATCGTCCCATCTGCTGCCACCGACTGATTTTTCTCTTTGTCAAGGGTTGCTTTAGAAGACCCAAGAAATCAGATTATTTATTACTTACCCAGGCAGATTATTTCACATTTTAAGAACATTTTGCTGAAGAACAGGAGGCTTGACAATCAATGAAATAAAGTCTGTAAACATCAATGCCTAAATAGGTACCATATCGGAAGGCTGAAGTCAGCACATAATGGGTAAAACAATATTGGCAAGATCTGTTTCTGACATTTTGATCATGGATTAGACAATTTTTACACACTTGAAGTTTCAGCTATGGCACCCTAGTTTTCCTGGACCTGAGATACAACTTGTGTTAGGTCAGGTTCTTAACAAATAAAGATGCCAAATTATCTAGGCCATTTTTAATAATGATGTCTTCATTGTGTGAGCTTAGTCAAGTCATTCATTCGACTATTTTAGACTATCCATTTACGTGGGATGACTTGCTTTTTTTGGTGCCCATGTGAAGTAGGAAAAGAAAGGAAAAAGGAAAAAAGGCCCATTTAAGTGGATTTTTGCAAAACAATATGACATTACCTGCTCTCTGTTTAGCTTCCAGTATGCTATTTAACCAATTCAAAGATGTATCAAGAATTAAACAATGTCTGAATGAATAATGTTTAGTACTGTGTAGCTGTTCCCTACACTGACATCCACTTTGCTGTATCTGATAATAAATTAAAATGCTGGCATTTATTATTAGAAAATATGAATACATTAACATGACTGCATTTTCCCCACACAGAAGATCAGCTAAAATATTTACATTTATCATTTTCTTCTTCCACCTCTTCTATGTAGGAAGCTTACATTTTAACTCTCTGATTAAAATGACTTTGAAAATCTGTGTTACCTATTCCTATGGTAATTACACAGTGCATTAACATGCATATAACCAGCAAGTTAAGGGACATGATCGATCCTTTCTGCTCATCGCTCTTGAAGCCACATCTGGAGTACAGTGTCCAGTTTTAGACTCCTCAGTAAAAGACAGATGTTGAAAAACTGGAGTGTATCTAGAGCAGGGGCAGTCAGATGTCGGGGAATAGAGATGTAGTATACGACAAGAGGCTGAGAGAACAGAAAGCCAAATCCCTATTATGAATTAGGAAGAAAACTTATGACTATGAGAGTGGTCACACACTGGCACAAGTTGTACAGAAATGTCAAGCAATCTCCACCCTTGAAGTTTTTAACAACTTGACTGGAGAAGGCAGTGAGAAACCTGATCTAACTTGGAAACTGGCTTTGCTTTGAACAGATGGTTGGATGGGACACCTCAAGAGTTCTTTTCAAACCTAATTTATTCTATGATTCTATGTTTTCATTGCTTGTACTGAATATGTTTGGAGTGTGAAGCTAAAAATCCCATCATACTTTCTCTTGTTCTCCTACATGTGCATACTGTTCTGAGAGGAAGATCTGCCAGCGATTGCCCTGATTAGAACTGTATTTAGAGAAAACAATTCTCCATCAAAAGAGTTTGCAGACTTAATGTCTAATTCAATAAAATGGCTTCAACCAAACAGCTTCTGCAGACCATGGAGCCCAGTAGTCACTTGGGTTCCCTTTACAGGACCAAGAAGTGTCTTAATCTCTTCATTCACAACAACAGGAGCTCAGAGTTATCCATACAGATGTAATCATTCACATTGCAGGTGCCTCAGCTTCTTATATGACCCTACCCTCTGCCTGCTAAAACTTGATCTTACTGTCCAATACTGCTTCGGTGGCTCCCTCTATAGCTGTTTTGGCCTGTTTCTGTCTGTTGCTTCTTTCACATGCTATCGATAAGTTCTTCAGGTTCGTCATTTTGTTCTGCATTTGTGTAACTCCTAGCACAGTGGGCTACACCTACATCTGTGGGCTAATCAATGCCAAGGCACGGGTTTGAGGTTCCCCTATGATCACCCTGTGAGAGTTATTTCATTTACACACTCTGTGGCATGATTCTGGGCTAAGCCATCTACCACTTTCATATGTCACAGCAAGGTGGAGACAGCAGAGGAAAAATGACCGATAAGCACTGTGGATAAAGGTGTCCAGTTTTGGGAAGGGGGCTAGAGAGCTTAGCTGCAGGAATGCAAGCTGAGTTGCACTATTTGCCCTCCATCCAGTGAGTTTTGTCCTGTTTCATTCACTAGTACAGATGTTGCCATCAGACCAATAAAGGCCAAGTTACGAACTGCACCTCTCAGCTTTACTGTCACGCACATACTAACTAGAATAAATTCGTAGTGAACCACAGCAGCATTTTTATCCCCAGGCTTTAACTCAGCACTAAACAAATTAACACTAATTTTTTTCCCACAAAGTAAAAATTAAGAAAATAATCTAAGAATATGGAATACACCTTGGAGCTTTAATGGAGAAAGCATGAAAATCATCTGATACATCTAAATGCAGTTTCTGCAGTTCAGGGAAAGGCTCAGTGAATACAGTGTAGGATCTTAGCTAGTCTGCCACTTAGTTTTTGCAGTTTCAATAATTTTGACATTAACACCATATTTCTTTACCAGTAAGGGCTTGGCAAACCTCACACAAGGTTTAGAATTATAAATACAGATGATGTCAATCAGAAATTATTATTTCACTGTAATTGCTGAATCTTCTCTAGATTACAGCTATCGTATAGATTACTGACCAATAAAGCTGATGAACAGCTTTTATTCTTTTATATCACAATAATTAATTTCTAGTAAATGGACAATAGCAGAGCTGTTCTTCACCCCGTATCTATGGCTCCCTGCCTGTGATCCAGCAGCCCAACTTATCTGTACCAGTCGCAGGCAGACGTTGACAGTAACAGATGCCAATAAACAATAGAACCAGCAAAGCCAAGAGAAGGCAGGAGGAGGAAGAGAGAAAGCAATGATTGGTTTTTGTTAAGCCACTCATGAGTTTGAATAATTAATGCTAATTCACCACAAGTCAGACACACTGCTATCCCTTTTGCAACCTCCCACCTGCCATATCAGGTCCACATACAAGCTACTTTCTGTTTTTTAAGTAAAAATAAAGCTACTGAAACAAGACTCAGAGCAGAAACGGGTTCTCAGTAATTTCAGATTGCATACACCTTTCTTTTAAACCACCAGTGATGCTTTGTATTTGTAATGCAATGTTGTTGTAGCTTGTGATGCTCCAAGGATATAAACAAGACAATGTTTATAAAGGCAAGTTTGATTGATAGAGCTGGAAAAAAATTACAAGCTCTCAAGCACATAAGCCTTTTTTCAGTTCTAAATCTCCAAGCTAAACCAAGAGCATGAATCATTGCTCTGATTTTAATTTAATTGAATTAGTCCTTTTCAAGGAAAAGGACAGTTGGTACCAGGGGAGCAGAAGAGAATGCTAGTAGAAACAGGAGTGATAATATTTTAGTCACTGTGGGACCAGAAATCAGTAATTACTGCCTACAGAACAGTGAGCTCTTAATAGAGAATATGGTGTGGAGAAAACACTGCCAACCAGTTTTTCTACTGAGTTCATGATTTTCAGTATCCACTAAAGCTGTGAATTTTAGTCCCCAGGCTGATTTCTGGAGGCATTTTTCATCCCTCACTTAAGGATCAAGAGTGACAGATCAAACTGTGGCTTTTGTGAAATACATTTTCTCACTTTTCGCTGGAGATTTCTGTTTTTTTAACAATTATCTGTGTGAATTAATTCTGCTGCTTAATTCTTGTTTCATTTCATTCCTACAATCTTCATTTGACACTCTGGATAAAGTGTATCATCACATCTCAGGACATAAGATACATACATTCAAGGCTGGGAAGAGAGGTGGTGGGAAGCTCTATTGCAGGGTATAATCTTCCAAGACAGAGTGTTGGCTTACAGTAAGATGGGATGCCAGCATAGATGCAGTCACTAAAATGTGGGAGGAGAGCAATTTTGAGCTACAGTAAGTCTGTACATAGTATTATCTAATGATCCCAGATTCATATTTCTTATTGGAGTAAGGAGGAGCTAATTTTTTTTATACACACCATACCAAATCAGCTACCAATGAGCTGGAAGAATTAGGGTCACTGTAGCAATGCTAGTCTATTTATGAAAAGTACTTTAGTCACAGGAAAGGAACTAGTAAAATGCTAACAAATTTAAAGGATGCTATTTAAAAGTGCACTCTCCATACAAAATAAGCAGGTTGAATTAAAATGCTAACAAGATTAGGCCTGTGAATCACCCTATCTTTCACTCCAGCCTTTACCAACTTAAATTTGTCTGTGGTGTACAAGGCACATGTGCTGCAGAAAGATCATCCCTCTTTATATGTTCTTTTTTATAAAATCAAAATTCGTAGAGGCAAGAAATTCTGACTATCTATCTGCATTATGTTCTATAGGTTTCATTATCAACATCAGGTGTGGCGCATCTAGGTAATACAACAGAGACACTGCATGTACCCATTGCTGTAATGGATTTTCCTTTTCACAGAATCATAGAATCATTAAGGTTGGAAAAGACCTCTGAGATCATCGAGTCCAACTGTTAACCTAACTGCCAGGTCCACCTCTAAACCATGTCCCTAAGCACCACATCCACACGTTTTTTGAATACTTCCAGGGACTGTGATTGCACCACTTCCCTGGGCATCCTGTTTCAATGCCTGACCACTCTCTCCATGACAAAATTTTTCCTAATATCTAGTCTAAACCTCCCCTGACACAACTTGAGGCCGTTTCCTCTCATCCTGTTGCTTGCTACCTGGGAGAAAAGACCAGCTCCCACCTCACTACAACCTCCTTTCAGGTAGTTGTAGAGAGTGATTAGGTCTCCCCTCAGCCTCCTTTTCTCCAGGCTAAACAACCCCAGCTCCCTCAGCCACTCCTCATAAGACTTGTGCTTCAGACCCTTCACCAGCTTCGTTGCCCTTCTCTGGACACGCTCCAGCACCTCAATGTCCTTCCTGAAGTGAGGGGCCCAAAACTGAACACAGGATTCAAGGTGCAGCCTCACCGGTGCCAAGTACAGGGTGACGATCACTTCCCTGGTCCTGCTGGCCACACTATTCCTAATACAAGCCAGGATGCTGTTGGCCTTCTTGGCCACCTGGGCACACTGCTGGCTCATGTTCAGCCAGCTGTCGACCATCACCCCCAGGTCCTTTTCAGCCAGGCAGCTCTCCAGCCACTCTTCCCCAAGCCCGTAGCGTTGCATGGGGTTGTTGTGACCGAAGTGCAGGACCTGGCACTTGGCTTTGTTGAATCTCATACAACTGGCCTCAGCCCATTGATCCAGCCTCTCCAAATCCCTCTGTAGAGCCTTCCTACCCTCCAGCAGATCAACACTCCCACCCAGCTTGGTGTCGTCTGCAAACTTACTGAAGGTGCACTCGATCCCCTCATCCAGATCATTGATAAAGATATTAAACAGAACTGGCCCCAATACTGAGCCCTGGGGAACACCACTCCCGACTGGTCGCCAACTGGATTTGACTTCATTCACCACCATTCTCTGGGCTTGGCCATTCAGCCAGTTTTTTTTACCCAGCAGAGAGTGCACTTGTCCAAGCTGTGAGCAGCCAGTTTCTCCAGGGGAATGCTGTGGGAGACAGTGTCAAAGGCCTTACTGAAGTCCAAGTAGACAACATCCACAGCCTTTCCCTCAACCACCAAGCAGGTCACCTTGTCATAGAAGATCAGGTTGGTCAAGCAGGACCTTCCTTTCATGAACCCATGCTGGCTGGGCCTGATCCCCCGGTTGTCCTGCACGTGCCTTGTGATGGCACTCAGGATGATCTGCTCCATAACCTTCCCTGGCACTGAGGTCAGGCTGACAGGCCTGTAGTTCCCCAGATCCTCCTGCCGACCGTTCTTGTAGATGGGTGTCACATTTGCTAAATTCCAGTCAGCTAGGACCTCCCCAGTCAACCAGGGCTGCTGCTAAATGATGGAATGGAGCTTGGAGAGCTGCTCCACCAGCTCCCTCAGTATCCTTGAGTGGATCCCATCTGGCCCCATAGAGTTGTGGCCATCTAGGTGGAGTAGCAGGTCGCTAAGTGTTACCTCTTGGATTATTGCTTCCCATCTCCATCTCCCAGCTCAGGGGGCTGAATACCCTGAGGATATCTAGTCTGACTATTAAAGACTGAGGCAAAGAAGGTTTTAAGTACCTCAGCCTTCTCCTCATCCGTTGTGGCGATGTTTCCCTCCGCATCCAATAAAGGATGGAGATTGTCCTTGGCCCTCCTTTTGTTGCTGATATATTTGTAAAAACATTTTTTGTTATCTTTAACTGCAGTGGCCAGTTTAAGTTCTAGCTGGGCTTTTGCCTTTGTAATTTTTTCCCTGCATAACCTAACAATATCCTTGTAGTCTTCTTGAGTTGCCTGCCCCTTCTTCCGAAGATGGTAAACTCTCCTTTTTTTCCTGAGTTCCGGCCAAAGCTCTCTGTTCAGCCAGGCCGGTCTTCTTCCCTGTCTGCTCATCTTTCGGCACATGGGGACAGCCTGCTCCTGTGCCTTTAAGACTTCTTTCTTGAAAAACGTCCAGCCTTCCTGGACTCCTTTGCCCTTCAGGACTGCCTCCCAAGGGACTCACTCAACCAGACTCCTAAACAGTCCAAAGGCTGCCTTTCTAAAGGCCAGGGTAGTGGTTTTGCTGACCACCCTCCTTACTTCTCCAAGAATCAAAAAATCATCATTTCACAGTCGCTGTGCTCAAGACGGCCTCCGACCACCACATCACCCACCAGTCCTCCTCTGTTCATAAACAGCAGGTCCAGCAGGGCACCTCCCCTGGTTGGCTCACTTACCAGCTGCGTCAGGAAGTTATCCTCCACACACTCCAGGAACCTCCTAGACTGTTTCCTCTCTGCTGTGTTGTATTTCCAGCAGATATCTGGTAAGTTGAAGTCTCCCACAAGAACAAGGGCTAGTGACCGTGAGAGTTCAGCCAGCCGCTTGTAGAATGCTTCATCTCTTTTTTCATCTTGGTTGGGTGGTCTATAACAGAATCCCACCAGGATATCTGCCTTGTTGGCCTTCCCCCTGGTCTTTACCCATAAGCACTCGACCTTATCATTACCGTCACTGAGCTCTATACAATCAAAACACTCTCTGACACATAGAGCTACCCCACCACCTCTCCTTCCTTGCCTGCCCCTTCTGAAGAGCTTATAGCCATCCATTGTGGCACTCCAGTCATGGGAGTTATCCCACCATGTTTCCGTGATGGCAACTATGTCATAGTTTTCCTGCTGCACGATGGCTTCCAGCTCCTCCAGTTTATTGCCCATGCTGCGTGCATGGGTGTAAATGCACTTCAGTTGGGCTATTGATCTCGTCTCCAACACAGGCATGCCACCCCAGGCTCATCTCTAGCAAGCCTGGTTTTATCCCCTTCCCCTTTGGAATCTAGTTTAAAGCCCTCTCAGTGAGGCCTGCTAACTCCTGAGCCAGAATCCTTTTCCCCCTTTGAGACAGGTGAACTCCATCTGTCACCAGCAGGACTGGTGCCATGTAAATTGCCCCATGATTGAAAAACCCAAAATTCCACCACTGGCACCAGCCTCTGAGCCAGATGTTAATGAGGTGGGTCTTCCTGTTCCTGTCCGTATTCCTCCCAGCTACTGAAGGGATGGAGGAAAACACTACCTGTGCTCCTGATCCTTCAAGCAATCGCCCCAGTTCTCTGAAATCCCTTATGATCATCTTTGGACTTCTCTCGGCTACCTCATTGCTGCCAACCTGAACAACCAATAGTGGGTAATAATTGGATGGTTGTACCAGCCTAGGGAGCTTCCTAGTAATGTCTCTGACCCAGGCCCCAGGGAGGCAGCAGACTTCCCTATGGGATGGGTCCAGTCGGCATATCGGGCCCTCTGTTCCCCTCAGAAGGGAGTCACCTATGATAACTACCCTTCTTTTTTTCTTACCAGGGGCCGTTGTAATGTGTGGGGCTGACTGGTTCCCCCTAGTCAACCCCCTGGATGGATCACTGTCCACATCTTCATCCTCCTGGCCCTCAAGCTCCAGAGCCTCATACCTATTGTGGGAGGGCGAGGTAGGCCGGGAGGGGATTCACCTGCTGCACCGGGCAGGGATCTGTTTCCATCCCCCTCCATCTCTTAGGTCCCCTCCTTCTGCATGGTGGCAAGAGGGTAGGGGAGCCTCTCCTTCTCTTGATGCTTCCATCTGGCACGCTTGTCTGAGGGATGGTAGGGAGTGCCTCCGCCAGTCTATCTCCCTCACACACTCCCTGATACTCCTCAGTCTTGCTACTTCTTCTTTCAGGTCTGCCACCATGCTGAGCAGATCCTCCACCTGCTCACACCTCACGCAGGTGTTTTCTCGGCCCTCCATTACCAGAGCAAGGCTCTGGCACTCCCTGCAGCCAGAGACCTGGGTGGCTGCAAGCTTTTGTGGGAGCTCCGGCTGGGTGGCCGCATCCCTTCTGGCGATGGCTCTTGCCTGAGTGGAAACCATGGCCAGGTCCCTTCCGGGAGGGTGAAGACCACAGCTGGAGCTCGCCGTCTGCCTGCGCCCTGCCTGCGCCCTGCCTGCGCGAAGTGCCGCTCCGCGGCCTGTTTGCCCGCCAGCGCTCCCTAGGGGCGTTTCATTCTCCCGCCTTTTACACCGGCAACACCCAAGCTCCGTCCGCCTCGCTGGCGAGAGCTGCCGGTTTTTTGTTGCAAAAGCCCCGCCAGGATCTTTGTCGGGGGCTTTTGAAAGCAGTATCTGTTTTGCCACGTCTTGAAGGGGGCAGAGAAGGGGCAGAGGCCCAGCAGCAAATGTCATATGAGCTCAGGTCACATCCACTCACATCAAACTGCTTGTGTGACCTCGATCGACCTTGGTGCTCTCTGCATGTGAGAGAACTTTTATGCAACAAACTGAGCAGGCAGTTCACGACCGATAAATAGGTTAAATAAGCACACCAGACTTTACTGGCCCAGTAAATTACCAAGTGCTTTGCACCACTGGGCATATTTCCCAAGCTAACGCATAGCTAGATCCACCTTTTAAAAGACAAGCTGTTTTCCAGGATGCCCACGACACCCCCAGCTCCTCCCTGGAGAAGGAGGAATGTGCTGCCTTTCCCCTGAGCCACCCAGCGCAGA
The DNA here is from genome assembly GCA_020745775.1 of Theristicus caerulescens. NCBI lineage: Eukaryota > Metazoa > Chordata > Aves > Pelecaniformes > Threskiornithidae > Theristicus > Theristicus caerulescens. Next base: position 111,406,799 of record CM036559.1, on the reverse strand, counting down.
GACCCGCCACGTCCCCTCCTGAGGCCAGGGTGAGGAGGCCATGGGTTCCCGGCCTCGCAGGAGCGGGGTCAGCGGGCAGCCAGGCCCCTGCCACTGCGGCCATTGTCCCATCACCCTGCCTGTGTGCCGGCGGGGCACTGGCTCCGGAGAGGAGCTCGACACCCCGCTGCTTCTCCCTACACCTGTGGGAAGCCCGCCATTGAGCAGAAACCACTGTGGCAGAGTAGTTTGTATAAAGTTTTTTAAATGCTAAAACTTCTGAATGGGTATCTATCTTCTAATCTAAATTAATTTTGTTAAACTAATTGTAAATTCTATTATAGCTAAAGTCTATTATTGCATGTCAATTTTCTATTTCAAATTAGCCAAGATGCTAGGGACACTTGGAATCAGGAGAACAAAAAGGCCGCCCTGAAGTTTTGTCACCTGCTTTGAAATTCAAGAAAAAGGCATCCACATCAACCCCACAAATGCTGTGATATGTAACATTTACATAGAAAATCTTGCCATGGCACTTGGAGAGGAAATGGAAACCAAAGTTTTCATTGTCTTATTCAAGAACTACTGCAAAATGTAATTTATCAGCCAAATGAAAAGTGGAAGAAGGCAATAAATACTCATGATTGTTCTCTGGATTTGCAGAAATCAGTAACAAAACTCCCATTGATTCAAGCACCCATAATTTTACTAGGAAGGAAGGGAATGTAGAGTTGGAGGAGGAGCTTTCTCCTTTTGAATTTTCACCGGATAATTAGTTAAGCTTCAATAATTTTCAATACAGTTCATAATTGCTTGAAAGTGCCATACTCACGTGATCAGTGTCTTTTGCAGACAATGTTGCACCACAGGGAATAGCCAACATAATTATATGGCATAGTTTGGCTCGAATTAATACTTGTGAGAGTTCAGGTTAAGGCAGATTAGATTTCAAAGTTGTCTAAATCAGGTGCCTAGAAATGCCTCTTTTTGTCTTAGTTTTTTGTAAAATAAAATAATAACCCACAAAATAATTTTTGCTCATACAGGGCTGCAGACTTACCAGCACTGCTTGGAGCTAAGTGCTCTCTGGTTACCACTGCTCTGAATAGTTTCAGTGGGCAGAGGAGTTCTCACGTGAGTATCTTTTACCCTACAGAAGTTCTCTCCATTTGACTGCACCCGCCAAAGTAGCTGAAACAATACTTTTTACCGCAGGCAAGAGAAGGGAAGCTGGCAGCTAGAACTGATATCGTATGATACCTCCTATCCTGGGAGCCTGTTTCCAGGTCTTCGGTGTTTGCCAGATGTCAGCCGCTGAGTTAGAGAGCTCCCATGCAGGACACCTGCCTCCAGCTGAATTTTTTGGTGGGAAGTTTTAATCAAAACAGTTCAGGTTTTTTTCAAACTGAGATCACGGAAAATTACAGTCTTCTCAAGAGCTCTTGTTAAGAATCTTTAGCAGCACTTTCTTTGGGACATAGACTTGAAATTTGCTTTTAGTGAATTGTCTGGCCCCAGGCGTAGGCTTTTGTTATTGTACCAGAAGCAAGGACGCTCGCTCCTGTGTCCTTACAACTCGCTTTATTGATTAGTTGGAAAAAGCTGGATTTGAGCACAGAGTGATAAGAAAAGCAAGGAGAGGTACAGGAACAGAATAAAAGCAAGTGGGTGAAGGTGGCAGAGGGGGCCAAACAGCCAAAGAAGAAAAGGGCCTATATGCCCAGGATGGAAAGAAGCAAGCAGGAGAGAAAGGAGAGAAGTTCAAGGTGAGAGCATCTGTAACTACTAGAAAACTCCAAATTACAGGACTTAGAGCTGATCTTAGGTTTCCCTATCAGTGGGACAACTGTTTTACACCTTAATAAGCATCCCATGTTTTAAAAGCTGTTCAACAAGAGGTAGCAACATACTACCAGTATCATTTACTGTATAAACTCTAGAGATGGAGGTCTGTGCTGCAAATGTTGGTAGTATCGAACTTTAAACCACGATGATGACTCAATCAGAATATGAGTATCTCTCCAAAGGATAAATTAACCAAAAAACCCCCCAGAAATCCATGCATTCCCTCTGCATGTGTGAGTTCCTATTTGAAAGGACAGGAATATAGAAAAGAGAGAAATTTTTAAAGTTGGGAAATGAAGGATTAAATTTTGACCACTCAGCCTTGTTTTGGCACAACAGGCTCCTGAGCTGTATTGCTGACACAGAGGAAGGGAACACCAAGCCCAGCATCTGGATCAAGTCCTCTCTTCTCAGATCTTCCACTTTACTTTTTCCACACTAACACTGCTGACACAACTTCTCAGTCATCTTCTTTCCCTAAGCTGAAGGCTTCTAGCAGTGTAGTTTACCACAGAAATCAGGAAACTTTCTGTAGGGGTCTTTTGTCTTCCTATTGTGGATTTAAGGTTATTAGTTCAAATTTTGAGCATCGCTTAAATCCTCAAAGCCATTGAGGATTTCCTACCAGATTTTCTCCATTCCCTACTGTCCTTTGAGGTACCTAGTTTTCCTAGTTGTCTACTTTGTTACTGGTAAAATCTCCATGTCACTGACACATCTGCTGCTGGATATGAACCATATGCTTCTCCTTTTCTCCAAGCAAAACAGTTCCCTGAGTTTAAGCTCTGAAATTATCCAGTGCAGGATAATTTCATGAGTCTTTTGCAACATGGAAATGTTGCTTATAGCTATTTTCCTTACAGAATCCTAATAATTATCCTAATAGGCCTATTTCTAGCAGTAAATTAAGTCCAGTGAAAATATAAAATACATGCATGACTAGAGAGATCTTAATTAACCTTCAGATGATTAAACCCCTTTCAGATGATTAACCCAGTTTTGGGACAGTGTATCAAAATATGCCAGAAGGTAACAAAAACATTATGAATATTCATTTCTAAATGACCCACCACAAACTACTACAGAGCCCAGGAGACATCCCACACTGTCAGTCTTCTGCGGGGACTTGTATTATCAAGCTTGCTGAAAATATCCCTTTTAGACTATACTAAAAACCCAGCCTTTTATGGGGGAAAACCAATATTATATTATTATTATTATTATTATTATTATTATTATTATTATTATTACCAGTTTCTAGTTTCTTATACTGAAGCTGTTCTTATCGTAAAAGTGTACCTTTTGCTAAATTTATTAAATCTAATTCAGTTCTGATGTCATCCCTCACCCCACTGGCACAGTGTAGTTAGTGACTGTCATTTTTACATACAGACATTGTAGCAGATGGTACACTCAGGTCTCTGTACTTTGAACTAGCAGGAAATATTTCATTAAATGTTTTTTAAATGAAAGTGTGATTTCAATAAAAAAAATGGCATAATAAGTCTTATTCTTGGGTGGGAAGTTGATGATGGGACACATTTGTGTCATCAATAGTATTTCAATATCTTGACAGCAATTTGTTTTAAAGTCTTTTCTCTGAAGTAAATGAAAAGTGAGTATTTCCCCTAGACATACATCTTCTCTATAAGATAGTGAACACATGAAAATATATTCAGTTCTATTTAGGTTTCGCAACACAAGCTAATGAAATTTGGTCCAATAATAGCGTTGCTAATATTAGGCAACCTCCTTTCCTGCAGCCTCTGTGTCTACTCAAAGCACAGTTATGTCATCCCTGATTTCAGGCACATAAAGAGAATAGAGAAAATATGAGAATAAGACTGGTCAAGTCAGGTTTCAGTTGCCTCTACTGCTACAATTCATTTTTACAATTATTTCCCCCACTTTTTTTTTAAATTTTTTAATTAACTACAGCACTAACAGAAACAAGCACTAAAATCATTGAAGTTCTCATGCAGTTCTCCACCTAAAGAGTGATACATTTCCAAATTTGATAAACTGAAAACATCACCCTGGAACTAAACTCATTTCAGACGAGTGAGAAAGCAAACATTGCTGTTACCAGTGAAAAACAATGAGACACAAGCTTTCTGCAGCACAAAAAATTGCTGTGAGAGGCAGCTAGAGCAGAACTCAAGTGCAGGTCTTGCAATCCTACTGAAGCAAGGTATACCGACAATATCAGCAGAGCTATTTGGTAACATTAGTTAATAGGAAAACTGTGTTAACATATGCAGGGTATTTCTTCTCAGAAGCAGTCTAGTCTAAGTTAATACCAGGTAAGTAAGAAGCTGGATGTACAAGGATTTCCTTTGGTCAGAAACAACATATTTGGCATATGAGATCTTTCTAGCAATGCCCATGTTATTTTAATCTCCCTAGCCTCTCTAAATAAAAAAAAAAAAACCACTCTCAAAATAAACTCCAGGTTATTATAAGTACTACATGTCAAATTGCTACCCAAGGAGTATTTCAGCAACTACTGAGTAGCAGCATACTACCAAACTGTAGTTTGGCAACTACGGAGACATGGTTATCCAAGAGTTAATCAGCTATCCTTATGTGGCTATGCTGTTCCTTGCCTCTGAGAAGTGCCCCGTCCCAGCAGATTGCCAGGTAGTGTGGGAAGCTCATTCCCCATTTCTGTCAAACCCTCTTCTGCTAACAGATGAGTGGAGGACAGTTCCAGCATTGCCAACATGAGCATTAAATTGTCTTAACTTTATTTGAATGAGAATTTTTTTGGTTTAATATTATTTTCACTGCTAGCTTCCTCTGAGGATCTGTTTGAATAGGAAAACTGATCAGAAGCCCATATGCCAGGGTTTAACAGCTAAATGGAGTGAGAAAATCTTCAATTAGCTGAAAGTGATTTCAGCCAGGCAGGCTGTGAAATGTCAGTCTACTGACCAAAAAGCTGCAAAAGCTATTTTAGCAGTCATTGTATTTTCTAATTAGTAAACTCTAGCTGGACATCAAATATTTAGTACCATTAATTGAAAAAAAAAATAAAAAAAACCACAACACAAATACAGTCAGTTATTTAAATATTGGGATTGTTTTAGATAGTACAAGCACCAGACTTGCTGAGAAAGTGGCAATGAATCCCTGTACTAAATCAAACAAACGGGCCAGCTTCCAACATCAAATAACTGCTTGCATTTGGGGCATATTAAAAGGAATACTCTTATTCTCAGTGATCAGTAACAAGTCAGTTTCAGAAGCAGTCTTTGCAAAGTTACTTTGACATTATTAGAAAAAAGAGAGAGAACAGACTAGGGATTTTTAAATACATTTAGATAAACAATTAACTGATAGTTTTTTCCCAAACACAAATAATCCTCCTTATATGATTTATTATTATGTATATTGCAGTAGTGTTTTGAGATTTAGTCATGCCACAGATTCCCTTTGTGCTAGACACTGTACGTGGAACAAAAAGATAATCCTTGTCTTGAAGAACTTACAGGCAAACATGTGCTTATTTGCTAGACAATGCATTTTAGATCATAATTACCTCATTTGTTCCAACCCTGATCATCTCTCCTCTTTTTTAATGGAATCAAGTTACTGACATCACAGTTGCTGGCTACAGAGTATATGAGACCACATGCCCAGTTAGTATGAGAGGGCTGCAAAGTTATTGTTGAATTCCTTATTTAGAAAGTATGTAATTTATGTGGCTTTGTTATACCAAGCAGTAACTGACAAGTCAGGTATTCTCTGAAAATATTTAATCAGACAAAGCTAATTCAGCTTTGCTGTCCATGAGCATCTGTGCATTAAGCCATCTGCTTTTATGGGAGAATGGGAAAGGAAAAAAAGCAGGTCAGTTGTCAGTAGAAAGAAGTTAAATAAAACTCAGTTTGATTAAGTAGAATGTCAAAATTTAAGTTAATTGAGAGATAAGTAAATTAAAATCATTGCCTACTGTCACTTCTGAGACATTACGGCTTATCATTTATAAGCACCATATCTGTGCAAGAGTACCCTCAATCCCTGCCAGCAATAGCTGCAAATTGTAATTTTTATTATTGCCTCATGGGCTTTCTAAACCTTGTCCTCGGCAAAGCAGCAGAATTTCAACAACATTATGTCTAATCACATTTCTTAACCCCAGTCAAAGATTAATTTGTCCTGTTCTGTTTATCATTGCAGAAGATACAAATTTGGCCTCTTAATTCCTGCTTTCTTTTGTTCTCTCTACCAGATTCTGGAAACAAATGTCATTGTTTTCTTCAACATAAATTGAAAGATCTTTGTTTCCAGCATAGTCAAGAGGAGTTTTACAATCAGTTTCACAGAAGTCGGAATTTCCTTGTGAGATTTAAATATGACCAGTTTTTGGTTATTCCTTTATTCCCTAAATTGTTTACAGTGGAAGAGAAATCATGTTTCAACCAATCTTAGTTAAAGAGAGTACATATTTCAAAAGCTAATGTCCTCTCTCAGGATATTTTTACTTCACCAAGGAAATTCTCCCTTTTGTCAGTACAGAAAATATTACTCACCACTGCTCATCTTCTCTGCTTTATTCTTCGTCAAATCATACTCTCAAATGGAAGTGTCTGTACTGGCACCCTCCTGAGTAATCCTTCACCTCTTGTCCTTAAAATTCACTACCTCTGCACTTAACTGTGGAGAAGAATAAGGTCACAGGAACCTAGGTTTTATGTGATATCAGTTAAAAAAAATAAAAAAAAAAAAAGAAAAGCAAACCCCACAACAACAATCTACATTGTTAGACTTCTAAGTCAGTTTCTGTAAGAAAAAAAACCTGCTCTTTTATTGGATTTGCAAAAAGAATTAGCATGCAACGGAACGTCATCATCTTTGCCAAGCAAATAGCTGTAGATATATATTAAAGACTCCTAAGTCTCTTCGATCCCATTTACTCTCCACCTGTCTCTCAAACTAAGCATCCCATCCAGGCGGAAGCACAAATACCACACTGAGTAATACAGAATAGAAATCTGTGTATTTTAAACACACAACATCTTGACCTGCTGTTCCCAGGGTTTGCATGAATAGTACAAAGATAGTCAAGAGATGGTAAAACATACAGCCAAACAGAACAGCATTCAGCTTAACAAATCAATGGTATTTACATGTTTTCTGGGAGTAGCCCTCCTTTTAGAGGCTCAGCCATATGGACAAAGCAGAAGTTGACTGGTTCTGAAAAAAAGTAATGATATGTATTCTTATGTATATATTGATATATATATGTATATATAGTGTCGCATGCCAGATGACTTCAAAAGAAGCAAAATGCAATGTTCAGTACCCAGTGTGGTGTTGATCTTCTTTTGAATCAAAAGTGGATTTTGAATCTCAGTTGCCAATCATAGATATATTCACAAACATATGTGATGTATTTGCTGCTTGTACAACAAATATTGTACCTGAACAACTGAAGTCAGAATAATGGCAATGGGACTATAGTTCATTATTTTACAGAAATTTTACTGTAGGTTAGTCCCCTCCAAAAGAAACCCACACCACCTTTTTCACATGTTTTCGTATTGCAAAATGCATCTAAACACCTAAATTGTTGGAAGTTCTTACTGAAACACATTTCACAGGACTTAAAATCATTCAAAGTCATGAAAAAACAGTGCTGCCTGAAGTAGCAAAAGAGCATGGTTTTCCTCCTGTTATCTGAGGGTTCTTCTGTTACCTGGATTTTGCAGACAGAGCCGACCACACCGCTGACTCCCGATTTTCAGGACTCCATTCCTGCACCAGCCATGCCAGGACAACGGGCTGCCAGGTGTTCTCCTCCTTCTCCCCACAAACACGTGGTGGTATTTTTCCAGCATTGAAATTAATGGACTTAATTAATGGAGAGCTCCATTACCAGCACTCCTTCTTGCCTTTGTTACTGACTACACACTAAACAATAGATGCTACACTTTCAACAACACACTGTTTAAAAAAAAAAGATTTAAAAAAAACCCATACCAAACACCACCCAAAACTGCTGCTATTTATGACTGATTCCTGGCTTTACTCTAGCTTTACATTAACGTGTCAGGGAACCTGAGGGCACCAATAGGCCCTGCCAGGACCCCCCAGGGCCTCCCTCCACCTGCCCGCAGCCCAGGACCCCATTTCAGCCCCGCGGGGCTATCAGTCCCCACCCCAGTGACACCCCAGCAGGGCCGGTCTTCAGCTCCCCGCAGCCCTGCCCTGCCCAGCCACAGGCCCAGCCGAGCCAGGCCCACCAAGGGGCCAATATCCCAGCCTGGCCTTGGCCCAGCCCTTTCCCCATGGAGGTGCGTGATGCCCCGGGCTGGAGCGGTGGGACAGGCCCTGGCTGCCAGGCCCTGCTCTGCCACCCCAGGGTGTCCCCGCTGCTGCCGGCCCCCGGGGAGCCCCTCGCCCCCACAATGCCCTGACGTACTGCTCCAGACTGTCAGGAAGTCGTTTGGCTCAGCCCAAACTATGGGAAGGCCAAAAGCTTTACGCTATATAGAAAATGTTTTCTACAGCATGATTTTTTAAAAATGTGACCCATACATCTTATAGTTCTAGCTTTTCTGTGCTTTTAGTTCCAGAAATCATTAATTTGCTGCTATCCCCAATGATGACTGTCACGAAGTCTTGAAAACCAAAATATGTAGAAAAGACCCTTGTTCCTCAAAGTCTGAAGCCAAAGCAAGACATCTGGCAATTTCCACGGCTTTTCACAGAAACCCCCACACTGGCAGGCGTGTCAATCACCCGAGCAAGACACCGATCGACATCTTCACCTCAGGACCAAGAGTTAAAGAAAGCAGCACCTCACTTGCATATGCAAATCCATATCAATCAAATCTATAGCAAAAATTATGCATTTAGGACAACACATCTGGCAGGAACACCTATTCTTTCTTTCTGTTACTCTGAGACACAAAAGATCACCAAAGGAATATTTCTTGCCACATTTTTACCTACATTGTAAGACCACTAGCTAATTTTAGTGTTACTTTACATTTTCCTTTTATCCCTCAGATCACACTGCTTCCTTATCAGCAAAGAGCAGAAGATAAAAGAAAGCAAAAAATCCTTGGCTAGTTATTATAATGCCAAAATTGCAGAATGCTTAATTATTTTTGAAATTGTTTTACCATAATCAGGTGGTTCCTACCCAGTCTTCAAAATTAAAGCCTTCTGACAAAAATACAAAGTTTTCAGGTTTTGAGCTATGTGGGGTATCAAGCTTTCTATGCTTTTTTGATCAAGAATGATATAAAATGAATCACATACATTTTCTGTTGGAGCGATGGCAGATCTTGACCCACATACTTTCTATCAAACAGTCTTTTAAATAGCTAGGTTTGTCAGGAATACAGTTAGAGGTGATTATTGTTATTGCTGTTTCTGGCATGTCTTTTCCTACCACAGTAATATTTATTAAGAGTTAACGTGCTATTTTTCTGAATCTTGTAAGAACATCTCTTACGGGCACTAGAGTAAATATATTTCCTGCATTGACAGTGTTGCAGAAATGACCTTTTGATTGCTATAGTCAATTTTTCATCTTTTACTGTAATAAAATTAAAATTTAATCAGAAATTCAAGATTTAAAACAACCCTGGCAAGAACTTGTTTTCCAGAAGTCTCAGTAATAAGCAGCAGAATACCATAACTCTGACAATTACGGGGGTTTTTTTCTTTAAAAAAAGACAACTCTACTTAATTATTTTTAAAATCCTTTGTTGTGGCAAGTAATGAGAATTATATCAATCTTTTCACTTGTCTTGTAGATGAAGGTGTCTTTGATCATATAACTATCATGAATTCCCATGGCAATATTTAAATATTCCCTTTCCTATCCCTGATCCCAAAGTACAAGCAGCTGCTATAGGGGAATAAGAGTGATGTTTTAGATTAAGAAGAACATTAGATATTGGTTCTTAAGAGCAGTTTCCTTTAAAAAAGAAAATAGAAAAAAAATTTAAATATCTGTGACATGAGTTACAGGAAAACCACTTGTATAAAGGCAAGACAATCATCCTGTAAGTGATAAGCTCCTCAACAAATGGATTTTCTATTTTTCCATAGGCAAGACAATGCTTAGTAATATATTGATTCTGTAAAAACTTAAGACCCTGCTCCAGTAAGAAGTAAAACTTCAGTATTTCATTAAAGCCAAAAGTAAGCATCCAAGGTAAGACTGGAAGGCAGTACCTCAGCCTTATGCCTTTACTGACTGTTCTTCTCAAAATGGAAAGATATCTCTGTTTGCCTATAGACCATATGGTGGGATTCACCTGACCTACTTTCAGATGTCTAAAGGTTAATTCCCTAAATCTAAGCTAGTCACGTAGACTCATAGAATCATAGGATATCTCAAGTTGGAAGGGACCCATAAGGATCATCAAGTCCAACTCCCTGCTCCTCACAGGACTACCTAAAACTAAAACATATGACTAAGAGCATCGTCCAGATGCTCCTTGAACTCTGACAGGCTTGGTGCCGTGACAACTTCCCTGGGGAGCCTGTTCCAGTGACCGACCACCATCTCAGTGACTCCTCAGATAGTTAATGGAGAAAAACAGGTACCAACAGAAGGTGAATCTTCACATTTTTTGTTTTAATTATTTATTTTGCTCAACTTCCACACTTAGGTGGCTAATCACAGCTAGCCATCCCTATCAACAGAGCATCAGGCACCTTCAGAAGCATCTAAAAAGATAAAAACTCAAGAAAGGAAGCAACCCTATTTCTTTCCACTAAAAGTACAGCACCTACCTTCTGGGCAGCTAAAGGCAGGAAAGATGAAATTAATTTCTTAAGTCAGTCTCCTGATTTGTGAAGGTAATGTGAGGACATATTTTATCCAAAACTTGCATAGCCTTGGTTCTCTTTAACAGGCATGTAAATAGGACTCAGAAGCCAGTTTCTTACATGATGACAGACAAACTGAAGGATCATACAGGACCAAAGGATCCTAAACACAGAGGGGAACAAATATGTAGGAAAAGCAATTTGCGTAATGAATGTGGATGTGTGTAAAAAGGTGAAAAGTTTTAAGTAGCACACCTCATGTCCCTGTCCTGCTCTTTAAATGGCTTGTTTCAGAAAGAAGGCTTCATTATTCACTGTATATGATGGTCTAAGCAATAGTCAAAAGCTGCAGCGATTATGGACATAATCTGAAACTGCTGCTTAGAAAGTACTATAGCAGGCTACAGTAGAATAGCCAAAATTGACAAAGAATATCAGAGAAAGGGCTTTAGCATTCAAAAATATTCTTAAAAGTAGACTTTTCATTTTGATTTTCTATTAAAGTAAGAAAGACTCACATCTCTGATAAAACAAGGAACGTACAAATCCAAGTCAGTGCTTAAAAAGAAATGAAAGGATTTTTGCAAATCAAAGTCACATGAATATTTATACCCATAACAGACAGTACAGTCATTTTCCGTTTACCATGTAGGTAGAACAGCAGTTCACATCGAATTTCTGAATGAAAATGCACACTGTGCAATTTCTCTAGTTTCTCTTTCTATATGGCTAATAGAACACCTGGTGGAAAATTGCTCATTGAAGTTAATTAGCCTTCAATTATCACCAGTTACATTTCCAGCTGTTCTGTTTCATCCTAGACTTCTTAATTTATGCATCTGGCATATTCAGATCTGTTTCCTCCATACACATATGTTCATAACAAGAAGAAGGAAGAAACCCTGTTTCTGGGGAATTAATCCCTCATCTGTCAGATTCCCGATAGCAACTTCATCAGTAATCGAGTGCTAGTAAGCATGCAATTTACAGTAATTATATTTCTACACAGAATCAAGACAGCTCTTTTCTTAGTTGTTTAGGGATATGTATTCCAATAAAACTCATGAAAATGAATCCGTATCATTTGGGGAATCTAAGGTATACATTCTCACCATTGCTTTTACAATAAGGTCAGATAAACCCTGATATACTCTGAGGTTTCTTAAGTAAAAGGCTAAGAGCTTGCTAGTCTGTACCATAAACATATTAATAAAGTGAATATGACTCATGGACCATTGCAGCTAAAGAAAAGAAAAAATAAACCTGATTTTTTTCTATATGTCATGTAATGACACACCAGGTATTTAAGAAAAATCAGAAGAGACAATTAAGTAGTCCTCTCACATCATTAAATATATCCAAATAACATTAATTTCCTCAAATATAGTAATTATTCCAACTTGTTTTGTGCATATAATTTTAATTTTTTCCTTATTAATCTTGAATATTGAAAATTTGAATAATATTTTCCAAGGCAATTAATTACATAAGCCACTTGTTGTTTCTGTCCCTTAATTAGATGGCAATTTAATCATTCCTTCAAGTGCAAATTCAGAATTAGGGTTTGTGAAACACTACTTATTTGCATGATTAAAATTAACTTTCTCTGAGTGTTTGTGCAAACAAAACTCTACGGCTCAGATGTCACCCAAAAATGAACATAAGAGCAGCATGGTGAGAGGAATCATATGTAAATCACATAAACTTGTTAGTAGTTGCACCCGCTCCCCCAAGGGAAATCCCCACACAGCCCTTCTTCCTTCATACTCCATACACAGCACGGTTGCCAGTAGCTCTGATATTACTTTTTGCTGAAAGAAGGGGGAGGTCAGCCCTTTATACCACTGGATTCCCACAACTTCTTCCTGGACAAACTGGCAAGATACGGACTGGATGGGTGGTCTGTGAGATGGGTAGGAAATTGGCTCACAGACCACACTCGAAGGGTGGTATCAAGGGTTTTCAGTCAGGCTGGCAGACTGTCACGTGTGGGACTGATCCCCCAGTGATCAACACTGGGCCACACGCTGTTCAACATCTTATTAAATGATCTGTACAATGGGATTGAAAGCACCCTCACCAAGTTTGCTGATGACACTAAACTGTCTGGTGAGATGGACATGTCAGAAGGGCAAGCCATCTTACAGACAGACCTGGACAGGCTGGAAGAGTGGGCTAGCAAGAACTGTACAAAGTTTAACAAAAAGACAAGTGTAAGGTCCTGCACCTGGGATGACATAACCAAAGAGCCCAGTACAGGCTAGAATCTGTGTGGCTGGGGGGCAGCCTTGCTGAAGGGTACCTGAGGGTCCTGGTGGACAACAAGCTGAACCTGAGTCAGCAGTGCGCCACTGCAGCAACAGAGGCAAATCGGATCCTGGGCTGCATCTGCAGGGGCATTACTAGCAGAGATAGAGACATGAGCATCCCACTCTATTCAGTGCTTGTCAGGCCACACCTGCAGTACTGTGTCCAGTTCTGGTCCCCACAATTCAAGAAAGACATGGACAAACTGGAGTCCAAAGGAGGGCCACAAAGATAATCAAAGGGCTGGAGAACCTGCCCTATGAGGAAAGACTGAAGGAGTTAGGTCTTTTCTCCCTGGAGAAGAGAAGACTCAGGAGGGACCTTATCACAGTATTCCAGTACTTAAAGGACGGCTACAAAGAGGATGGAGGCTCTCTCTTCACAAGGAGCCACGTGGAGATGACAAGGGGCAACAGGTACAAGTTGCATCGGGAAAGGTTTCATCTCAATCTAAAAAAGACATTTTTTACAGCAAGAACAATCAATGACTAGAATAACTTCCTCATGCCTGTGGTAGAGTCCCCACCACTGGAGGATTTCAAGACACGACTGGACAGGTTGCTACATAATCTCATCTAGGCTCCCTTTTCTACAAAAGGCTGGACCAGATGACCTTTCAAGGTGCCTTCCAACCTGGGCTGTTCTATCAATATTTGCATAATTCATCTTCTCAGAGTTATAGAAGTGGGTATTTTTGTTGTCTTTTATTGTCACCAGGTGCTGAACTAGCAAACAAGTCCTGGTATGACGGTCCTTTCTGAGTCAAATCTCTGCTTAACCCCAAACTCTGCCAAGGTTGGAATTTTGTCTGAGTAAGAAATATGGATATAGGCCAAGATTAATATAGGATTAATATGGATTTCAGCAGAGATTAATATATGCCTATATTAAGCATATAGCTGAGATACTCAGCATAGACTCCCCTTCCCACTGCATGTTTCCTACAGGTAATGGACAGATCTGAAGTGCCACCTGAAAGTGTAGTCTTTCCATTGACTACAGAGGAAGTGATGGACAGCTCAGGCTCTTAACTCGCTTGCTTATCCAATACATCTAGCTTAAATGGGAATATAAAGGCCTCAGTCAACAATGAGTAATTGGCACTTAAGATTAGAAGCTGTATCCACAATTATTTCCTCTTCCTGGTTGTGACAGGAGAAATACTAGTTTTCAAGAGACCCTGTTTTATGAAACTGTGGGTTTTAGTCACCTAGATAGTTACTTGCCAACTCCCACTCTGCAGTCTTAGCTGTGTTTTGTTGAGTTGATACAAATAAACTACTAATATATTTTTACAACTGTTATTTAGAATTTCTTTCCTGTTGAAGAACTAAAATATATATCTATAGCTATGCAAGATTGTCAAACGTGTGTTTTCCAATTCTAAACATGCAACACTTGACTAACCTGTAAGTGATAATTACATTTCTAATATAATGTGCGTAACTAAGCCTTTCTTCCCCCTTCTTAGCTGACTGTGTACAAAACTTAACAAGCAGTTCAGTTTTCCAGCATTGGTAGTGTAATAATTATCAGAAGTAGCTTTCTGGGGTCTGCACATAAGACCAGTCATACTGGCTGGCACCTTGGTGCTTCTCCTGCTACCAACAACCGTTACAAACAGCCTGACATCTGGCTTGTGGGAACTTAGCATCCTCTTAGCTTTTGTGTTCCCCTGTGACTCCTGCCCTGTTTTCTCAGCATATCATTTCTCTGCAAAGGGCAGGGAAGCTACAACAAACTCACCTGGCCAAGTCTCCAAAAAGTAGTGGAGGAGGACAGGTAGCACCTCCACAAAAGCAGAGGAAGATAAAGGAAGTAACAGACCACCCCCACTAGTCAATTAGATTCCCCAGAATTAAGGACCAAAAATCATTACCAGTATTAGATGATACACGTGCACAGAAAGCCAAATAATTGTGCCTGTCAGTGGAGGAGAGCAGTCTGATAGTGATATGTATTCATTCATTGTAATCAAAACAACATTAATATATTCCATAGTAAAAGGATTACAGACATCTCATCAGAGGGCTCTGTCATTCAATTATGTGAATCCTATTTATACCTAGCTTACAAAAATTAAAATTCATAACAAAAACTGTGTGAACATTTGCTTGTTTAATTAAAATTACATATATGATTCTGTGCTCCAAGCTACCAATGTGAGTGGCATGCCTTACATGAACATTACAAAACTGAAAAAAAGAAAACTAAATTCTTAAGCTAACAGCAACTCACCTAGTTGTCATAGGTCAGATCCTGATCTCACTGGCTGAATATCTCTTCTGATATCTGTGCAGATACAGAGATCAATGAAAATGTTAGCTAATGTTTATTTAAAAAAAGAATGTTGAAGATTAAAAGATGAGTATATCACATTAAAAGTATATCACATTTTTCCTGAAAAAAATGATATACTAAATATGTTATATTAAAATATTACATTATTTCTAATACTATATATAAATGCTATCACTATATTTTAAACTGGCATATGTTTAATTTATAGCTAACATGTTTAATATAAAGCATGTTAACCAATCAAATTCAGAATAACTAAGTACCTAGAAAACAATAAAATTATTATTATCCTGATAGACACCACATTTTAACTTCCTTCTTTAATAGGTAGCTGGCTGAAGTGGATAAGAAAAAAGCAGGAGCTGTAATATGATGGCTTTAGTTAAGTTGCATTTACCAAGCTGTGTTCCAGGGACACGCGATGTTTGACTATGGGACTTGTGCGCCATACTAAGCACACAGCTTCAGGAAAGCAATTCAAACCACGTACTAGCAGTGGGTCTGAACCCTGAAGGCCCCTAAACCTAGAGTTAGATTACAAAGTTCCCTGTATTCCTAAATACAGGCTTTCAGACAAGATCTGAAATTTCCTTGCTTAAGATTATAGATGCCAAAGATCCCCTGTGATTCGAAGACAGAGAGGCTCTCCACCACGTAAGAGGTCCCAAGAGCTACATCTGCTGAACCCCCTTTGGCTGAGCAATGGTCCTGCCACCCTGCCTGATGGAAATGGGTTGCAGGTGCTCCTGGGCCTGAGGGGGCTGAAGTCGTAGCTCTGCATTCCCAGCAGTAGTTAGCGCTGGCCCCTACCTTTCCCATGGGTCAAAGCAAAGCTGTGGAGCCAGAGCACCATCAAACTGAGAGCTGTATGACCAAAATACTGTAGCTCAGCCCTTCGCTCTCTAAAGAGACTGCAGCATGTTCACACTATGACTAACCAGTGCTGAGTAGTACAGTACAAACAGGTACTTACAGAAAGACTGCACTAGACAGATTAATCTATGTTTCTATGTTGTCCCATGTTATTTCTCTATCATATTTCTGATTAGTGATCTGCATCAAAGATGTGTTGCAATCCCAGGACAAGGTAGCAAATTGATAGGAGATATCTGTGAAGACGTCTAGTGATGCACAGTTTGTGGTTTCCTGTAGCACCCATCACTGTGAAACCAGGGAAGAGGTACAGGCATCTCCAGAGCAAGAGTGGAATCAAGAGACCTGGAGCATGTGCTTAGCTTTGCAAAAGACTTTAGGCTTATCGCCTAATCTCCCCGTGCTTCTGTCACCCATCTATAAAACTGAACAACTGCTTCAGTACCTCTCATGAGTGTGTTATGAAGAAAAACCCATTTAGAGTTTACAAAGCTTCACGTATTATGGGAATGAGCACACCAGAAAAGCCTATGAGTTAATGAGTAAGGACTGGTTCTGCCGATGCCATTATGTGGTCCTGCCTATAGTACCTGTCAAATGTAGTTAGCATCATTAAGGCGCTCTCTGTTGTAATATGACACAGAAACGAGACCTAATGAAATTCGTGGAAAAGAAATAATGTTCCTCTTCACAGCAGCTGCTCAACCAGCAACTCAGGTAAAGTGAACTAATGGACCTTTCTATTTTAACTTTTGAATTTAAAAATGTAGAATGTTACAGATCACTACTTACTTACACCACTGTATGTCTCATTTGCTAATAGCAACATTTCTCCTGACTAAATCCAGGATTAATTCTTGTAGTTAAGTAAGGAAAATAAAGTGGCTAATTTACTTGTGATATTTAATTAACTTTGCCTGAGCTATTTATGAGAAAAAGGTAAATGCAACTATTGCCAATTTCTGTGTACTTCTCTAGCATGACCACTATGAAAAGCCAGAACTGTTTGCTTATCTACTCATACTTGGTACAATTACATTAGAAGATTGGATTTTTACAAAGACAATAGTCTGTCATCATCTCTTTGTCTTCTTGAGTATTTGCATATGTAAATTCATGTATCCCTACATATGCTAAATGTGCAGATTTACCCTGAACCTTTACATCAACTATTGTGCTCATTATTTGGTAAGAACCCAGTTGTCACAGACCAAGGCACAGAAGCCCCTGTCTCCATCTCATGCAGCCTACGGAAAAATTAAAATGCACTGGGAGCCCCAGTTCTGTCAAAGGACAATTCTTTCTTGAGTAGCTTGTTTGATTTTGAATTCTCTTTAATGCAGGCTTAGGTGATGGGAGATTCATGGAAGTGGTTTAGGATAAAATAAAATAAAGCTTCTATTAAATGACAATTAGAATGATGCCTCTGTGATGCCAGCCCCAATAGCCTACCAAACAGGCCAATAAGACAACATGTTCTCAGAAAATGGCAACAGAAAACCTTTGTTTCAGAGAATTCCTGCACTTGCTTTCAAGTTTATTTTTAAAATAACTGCCTCTGGCATCCATCCCACATTAATTAAGGATTTGTTACTCCTGAAAACTGTCATGCTTTA
Organism: Theristicus caerulescens; assembly: GCA_020745775.1. Taxonomy (NCBI): domain Eukaryota; kingdom Metazoa; phylum Chordata; class Aves; order Pelecaniformes; family Threskiornithidae; genus Theristicus; species Theristicus caerulescens. The sequence goes on along the minus strand of CM036559.1, from coordinate 111,389,082 downwards.
ATTCACAGGGAACCTTTCACTTCTGAACCTCCTTGCCAGATTTACTTCCTCCTCAGAAAGCTGTTTTAATCAGCAAAAAAGATACTTCTGGTTTTCTTCTGGAAAACAACATACTGACCACCTTTGACCTTACAGTTCCAAGAATTAATAACCAATCAGTAGTTGTTTTATTGTGTGCTTCACAGATGTCAATTCTAATAGATCAGTATGTTGCTTGCAGTAATCTGCAAAAGCTTCTACTCTTTGGTTTATTAGCATCTACATTACACTTGTTTTTAACAGTGATTGCTCATTAATCCTTTATTAAAAACCTTGCTATAAATTGCAAGCGTGGAATAGATACTGCTGCCAAAGTCACCTCAGAAACTTGCAAAAGTGTAAGTAAGTTAAACAGGTAACCCCCACCCCAACCTGAGTCCGTCCTTGATTATCTTAACTCCAATTCACACCCGAGTGCTCTGTACCCCTGGGATCTAACTGTGAAGATCTGTCTTTAATCATTCATGGCTAGAATGGAAGTTCACCTGAGACCAATGCCCCTCTTCAGCTGGTGTTGAACCAGTTTCTGCACCTTTCTTCACAGCGTGAGGGATGTTATGGTGGCATCTCTGCACTACCACTAAATTCCAAAGGGTCAGTGCTGCAGTGTGTGCTGGCAGAAGCCAAGGTGAATCCCCGACTTTAGTGCTGACAACTGAATCTAATGCCATGTGCCTGTGACTTTTTTCCTTTTTGCAAACTGCATGCTGAGGCCACGCTGAATGCTCCATTTGGCTTTGGTTCAGTCATTTTAATTCTTTTGAAATCAGTGGGGAAACTCCTGCTTATTTCTGTAGCAGTAGAATTAGGCCCTATAGTTCATCCAATAGGAAACATAAAAATAAGAAGACATGGCATGTAATTAGATACGTTTCTTTAGGAAAAAAACAAACAGTCCTGACATAACAGTATGTGCAGCTGTGCCACCCTGCTCCTGCATGAAAAGGTTAAAATCAGTCTGCCTGGTGCTCAGTGAGATGTTTCCATCTTAGAACTTCAATCAGATATTTTTCAAGTAACTTCAGGCACAAAGTATGCTGAAGTGAATGATTTGAAGTAAAGCCGTACTATTATCAAGGAATTGGAATAGGTGCAATGTACCAGTAACAGTACAGACCTGTACATAATGAAACCTGAATTTCTTTACTGATCTGCTGGATCATCTCAGGCAAGTAATTTCAATTCTCCATATCTGTTCTATCTTCTACACTTTACCTGCTGAGTTCTGTAGGCTCTTAGGAACAGGGACTGGCTATGAACTCTCTCTCATGCTGTGTCTTCGAGCACAAGAAGACACTAGCGTAGTTCAGTTTTCTCTGAGGCCTCTAAGAGCCACAACATAAATATGTAATAATGATGTGGTCCATATTAGGAATGTAGAATAGCAGCTTATTTGGTTTTAGAAACTGCTTAAAAAATAGGTGGATACTTTTAAGTAAGTTCAAATAAGATGATTTTAGCATGTTTTCAGTAGTGGGAAAAGGTTGATTAGGTTGGGAGCTGGTCTTGGTTAGTCAAATGCTGAACTGATTCTCTTGGTTTGACATATCCTTCCCTGGCATAAGAATAAATAATAATGACAACTTTTATTTTTAATCACTGAAACTCACACTAACTGTGCAGAGTGAACATCGGTTCTGCTGCAGTTTGTGAAGAAAAGGGCTAAACCAGAGTAACTTCAACCAAGGAACTGAAAATAAGAATAATTATCTTCTGAGTAAGTTGTCTTCAAGAAAAAAAAAGATTAAAAGACTGGAAGAAAGAGATCAGGTCTGGCATTGACAGTAGTGTCTGAACAGGGAGAGATCTGGGTTTGTATCCAGTCCTTAATACGTCATTCAAAATCAAAGCAAGGTGGGATACGCTGAAGAGTTTGGAAGAGTGTGTGTATCCACAAGGCAGTCTCTTATTGTAACGGCTGTGCTGACCGCTTGAGAAGAGTGATGACCTCCGCCCTTGACAAAGAGGTGGCCTCTAACCTTGACAGAGAGGTGGCCTACATCCTTCCCTTTGCTGGCAGATGCTTTGACATCTCCCAGAGTGCAGAGTTATCACTTGAGTTTTATGTTACATTGAATGCCTTAAAATCCAGATTTATGCTTTACTCCTTATACTGGATATTATTACCTCAAAAATTCTTCTGATTTCAAAGTTGTTTTGCATAAGATTGGGAAGATGAAGGCCAATTAGTTCCACTTTGTCAAGCTTGAGTTATTCCAAGGCAGTTTAACAAAGGCTCTTTAAGCAGAAGAAATATCCCAGTTTCACAGAGGAGCACGGCAACGTTTCCCTGGGTCCCTTGGTGTTTAGAGGTCTGCCTGTTAACTATTAACATCTACCGTGGGACATCCAGCCTGCACCGGAGTAACACCCGGCCAGGAAAAGCCCTTCCCGCCTCCTTCCCCCACAAGTCCTTTAGTGTTTCCTAATTAGCACCCTGGAAAGGAATTGAGCCGTTTTAAACCTAAGGTCAAGGGAAACTCCATTAACTGAGAAAATCACGCGGCTGCTTTGGGGCTTTTCCTCAAGCTGGGCATAGGGACAGGGCAGCCCGGCTGGCCTGGGACCTCTCGGCAGGCCTTGGGGCCTCCTTCCCGCTGCCGCCCCCGCAGTAACCCAGCAACTCGCGGCAGGCCCCAGCCATGCGGTAGGGTTTCTGGCTGGCAGCCGTGACGAAGGGTTTCCATGGCCACCCGCTCCATGGCCGGGCTCCTCGCCGGGAGGATTTGTGCAGCGGCCCGGCAGGACGGGCAGGGGCAGCAGCTCCCCGGGCGCCCATCCCACCTCTGTGTGATGGGCTCCCTCCCCACCTGTGCCCCATAACTTCTGCCACTGCATGCATAAAGTTACCTATTTCTCCCCCCCTTCTTTTTTTTTTCCCCACTGTTTTTTAAAAATTTGGCTTAAGAAAAGAAAACAACATCTTACCTTTCCCAGCATTCCCAATACAGGCTGCAAGGCTGGTGGTCCCTGGAGCAGCTAAGCAATCCCACAAAGAGTTAAAAAAAATACCACCCCAACCAAGAAAACAAACCCAATAAAAGACACTGGTTTGTGGCTGAAGCAAACTCTTTGGAGATGTCGTTGTCCCTGTGGACAGCTGGATCCCCAGCCCCTGTGGTCTGCGTGGTGAGAGGACGGGATGCGGAGGGCACTGTCCCCACAGCTGTGCCCCTCCGAGCTCCGGCAGCCCCGGACCCCGAGCTCCAGCCTTCGCTCCGGGGTGGACACACAGGAAGGGTATCCCACAACGGGCAGCTGCTGCATGCCCGTAGTCGAGGGGACACACCAAGGACTACTCAGAGGCAGGTTGAAAGCCTGATCTTTTGCCCTCTCCTTACTTCCAGGGCTGATACATAATGCATCGAAAGGTGGAGCCAGGCTTCATCCCTATTAATCCCTTAGGGATGGGAAATCGGAGATTACTTTTGAACTGGAAATGGTGCCGACAGTCTTTTGAGGAGTAAATCTATCCTAAGTAAACACGTAGAAAGGGAAAACTTCTTTTCCATCTTGCCAAGGGCCTAGTTTCAAGGAGGTTTCATTCTAGCTGTGCTCCATTCACAAAATTACAGTTTTCAGCAGAATACATTTTTTGAAAGATTTATATGGCAAAAAAAGTCACATTTGTTTTCTATGTTTCCTTTCATACTGGAGAAGAAACTGCTCCATACAATTTCTCCAGGTAGCAGTACTCTTTCTGTAGCATTTACTATTTAATTGCATGCCAAGACCCATGAAAAATAACCCATTTATTCCAACTTTCAACAAACCTGTTCCCTCATTTCTAAGTATATGTGGCCCCAGGCTTGCAGGATACAGGGATCTGTGCAAAGCAGCTTGCAGGTTCCCAGCTCACATTGGAAATCTGCTGCCACAAAGTGAACCAAATGATAAGACTGATAGAGCTTAAAGTATATTTTACGTTGTCATTGCTATTATTACTGAAGAGAGCTCACAGGAGTGCCATTTTACAAATAAGCAGTAATGCCTGCCCTGAGGAATTTATACTTAAGCCTTTGCCTGTACAGCAGCTTTCATTCTAGGAACTCAGTCCTTTAAGCATTCACAAGTTTCCTATTGCAGTCATAAATACATAGATGGGGAAATTGAGCCACAGAGAACCAAAGCCTCTTCCACAAACCTTACAAAAGGGCTCTGCAGGGCTGCTTTGAGGAAGCTTCTTGAGTCTTAGGCATGCAGGTGCTGCTGCTGCTCAGGAAGAACAGAGTCCAGCATGTCAGCAGTGCGCAGCGCAGCTCTGCATCACAACCTGCTGAGATCCCCAGGCGCGGGGCAGCAAACGCTACCTTTCAAACCCAGTTCAGGCTGGAGAGTCACACTTTCGTACAGCACTGCCTCACCGCCAGACTCAAAGGACCTGCAGATCCTGCACACCTCAGCAGCCCTGGACAGCTCTAGTGTCCAGAAACCTTCTGTAAATGATGTAAAAAGTCACACTTCTTTGACAATGATCTTTATCATGTTCAGACTTTGTACATTTGAAATACATCCCCAGGCAGTTTCTACTGGGTTTACGTGGCAAAGTTTCAGTGGTGGGGGAGGCTGCAGGGGTGGCTTCTGTGAGAAGACACCAGAAGCTGCCCCCATGTTGGACAGAGACAGTTCCAGCAGGCTCCAAGATGGACCCGCTGCTGGCCAAAGATGAGCCATCAGCAACGCTGAGATAATATATTTAAGAAAGAGTAAAAAATGCTGCACAGGAGCTGTGTGAGAGAGGACTGGGAAAAATGTGAGAGAAACAACCCTGCAGACACCTAGGTCAGTGAAGAAGCAGGAGGTGCTCCAGGCACCAGAACAGAGATTCCCCCACAGCCTGTGGAGAAGACCATGGTGAAACAGGTTGTCCCCCTGCAGCCCATGGAGGACCACGATGGAGCAGATATTCACACTGCAGCCCATGGAGAGCCCATGGTGGAGCAGGCTCCTGGCAGGACCTCTGGCCCCCGGGGGGACCCACACTGGAGCAGTCCATTCCTGAAGGACTGTACCCTGTGGAAAGGACCCACGCTGGAGCACTTCTTGAAGAACTGCAGGTTCCAAAAGTGTTCTGATGCTGCTCCGTCAGCTGCCCTATCATACAATGCAAACAGAATATTGAGCACTAGATGATACATAAATCTAGCTGCACCATAACTCCTGAACTGTGAAAAATATGTGGGTGGAGAAGGAATCCTGATTTGTTTGATCCATGCTCAGTAAATTCACTCTTAGTGAGTCCTAGAAGCTTTGGTCAATGTATGTACTCTTGCAGTTCTTTTCTCTTTCTGCATGTGCATTCCTGAAGGAAATCCTTTCCATACATTGCACTCAACATCATAGGGCAAGCCAAGCATCCTTAAAGCACCAGAGCTGTAAGATTTTTATTTGATTCTTGAGTGGGGCACAAAAGCCTTTGCTGACCCTCTCACTGGCACTTCCACACCTAAACAAAGCCAGGAGCATGGGCTGCTGTGACAGGCACTTACTCAGTTTTCAGTTAACTGACTGCCTCTTCCAAACCTGCCTCTCTGCATCAGAAGGTACATATATTCTCTCTGGGCCAGAAATTTATGAATTCTCTGTAGGTGGAGCTGGAATTTGCAGCTCCCTGAACTGACATGTCAAAACTGTCACTTTCCAAAGTGGTCTTACTCTTCCCATGCCATCTCCTCACTTTATCGCCTCAGCAAACAAGCAAGATCTGGGAGCTTTCATCTGGGAGCCTTGCTCAAAAAAAACCCCTTACTATCAAAGCTCTCTGAACAAGTTTCACAAGTATAAGTTACAAATAACATTGCTTGCTGTGGTCTTAACAAGTAAAAAGAAAGAACATCTATTAATTTTCCCTGAAAGAAAGCACAGTCTGTCTCTGTAAGCTGATCCTGAACAGAACAGCACACAGCAACTTCCTCCTGCAGCCATGTGAGAACATGAAGGAGAAGGTCATAGATACCACAAGTCCTGGTTAAGAAACTCACAGGGATCATGTGATGATAATATAGACTAATTCTATATCTGCGGAATACCAGATTAAAAGGGAGCTCCTGAGACACTGTTTCCACTTATCGATTGTCACAGGAAACCATGACACCATGAGACTTTTTCACAAGTATATGAAGTTCAGTCTTAGAACTTGTTCGTTGCCTGCATGACTCTTAGAAGAAGGCAGTTAAAAATCATCTTATAATCTCCTGCAGTTAATATTCTCTTGCTCTTTTGCCAACACTATCCCCCAGCTCAGATAGCTCTCCCTTCTCCTGTCAGGTTTATAGAAAGCATTTATATCTTGCTGCAATTCAGAAGGAAGCTGCTTCTCTCCACCTTCTCCTGCTCCTCCTCCAGCAGTGAGCACAGATTACTGACAAAAAAGTCAAGGCCACATCAAGCATCCCATCTTCTTTCCCCTCATATTCATAGACTCATAACAAACTGTTGGCACATGCACCAGGCAGAAGCATACTCCACTCACAGATCTACCAGCTTCCCAGAGGGAATGACAGCCATGCTAGGATCAGCTGAAATATCACCCCACAGAGCAGATGTTTGCTAGCAAAATAAAGAAAGATGACCAACAACGGACAACTAAATGGTATGGATGATCACAGGGTAGTGCTCAAGCCAGTTCCTGGTAACTGTTAAATTTGCTAATACAGATAACTTCTAGGATCTAGTGGAAGCTCATGCCTTAAAATGAGTCATCTTTCTTGGGATGTTATTCTTTATCAATAGAAATGTGTTTTTACAAGAATTGCAGAGGGTACATTTCCTACATAATGATGTCTGCTTCTGCTCTCAGTACCTTTCTGTAAATCCAGAGCAATGGGGGCATTAACTGTTTACTGCTGATTGCAGCCAAAGATCTCTCTGAATGGAAGAGAGAAGGCTCTGCTAAAAAGCAGAGTGCAGCCCAGCTGCCCTATGGACTGCAGCAGTGTGGGTCAGCCATCATCTATGTAGAAGTATCAAAGTATGTAACTCTTAAGAGAGAGCTAACCACATCTGGCTCTCAGCTCTTTCACTTGAAAAATGTGAGCCTGTGATCAATACTATTGATGAATAGGTCCATTATATTAACTAATAGAGAAAGTTGCTACAGCCCATGTGAGCAGGTCAATATTTTGCACCTGATAAGTGAAAAAAAAATTATTAAAAAAAAATATTAAAAATGTTTTGGAAGTGGTTGAATAAAAAATTAAGTTTATGCTATTTTGGTGTCTGTGTAGTACTTTTTCTTTTAATACTTTTGCTTCTAAGAGAATTTAATGCTTATAGAAGAGAGAGGTTGACAGCCAAGGAAAGATAGCTAGTCTCTTCATTCACAGAGTGGTACATTGGGAGCATCTGGCTTGTTCTGAGCTTTTGAAGATGATGATCCACTTTGAAGTTTGTCTTTTCTGTCAATGAAGCCAGCAGTTTTTCATTTCTGTCAGTGGAAACCATGAGGTACTTTGAAGTTTTCTTTTTGTGACATTATTAGCAGCACTTTAAATCTACATATTATAGGAGACACCTTTTTTGGAAACATTCTCATGATTCTCTACGAGAATATTCAGTGTGGGTGTTTATTTTATTTCTGTATTTCGGAGTAATGGCCCATTTTTCCTGTAAAGCATGGCCTGAAAGATAGATACAATCTGACAAGTAATTTTGAGTCTTACCTGTTGGCATGCAAAGACCATTTTAAATCTATGTAAGAGACTAATAAGGGAATTAATTCTAACAATTATAACAATTAGCAAAGGAATAAAAGGAACATTAATGAATATTAAAATTATAAGTAAATAGAACATCCTGTCATGTGTTTTTATTCATATATTCCCACATATGTTATGAAAATGGAGAGAGTCGTGTTGAATTAGTGCGTTGACCTAAATTAGACAAAGCAGACAGTCATGTCAATGGCCAAACCTAAGGTATCATGGCATCTGAGAATAAACTAGAAAAACAAATTAAAAAAAAAAAGAGAACACAAAGTTCTAAATAATTTTACTAGTTCAAATGCTGCATATTGCTGAACTTCAAGATGACTATCAGATCCCTATGTTGAATCTAAGCCTCTTTATTTAACTGCAGTACATCAGATTGCTGCCATGTATTCAGTTTTAACATGGATTGCTTGGGGACAGGAACACAGAAGTTTACTGTAGCTTCTAATGATATTTAGAAGATCATTGAAATGCATTTTAGCTAAAAGTCAAAGGGAAAGCCATTCATCTAAGAACAAATAGTTCATGTAAGAGATGAGAGAATGAGAACACAGGAAATTTCATTTAAACATGTGAAAACCCCTTTTTTACTGGAGTGTGGTTAAACACTGGAACTGGCTGCCTGGAGAAGCTGAGGAATCTCCATCTTCGGAGATATTCAAAAGCCTGGACATGGCCCTGAACAACCTGCTGGAGTTGACTCTGCTTTAATCAGGGAGGGTGGACTAGACAGTCTCCAGAGGTGCCTTCCAACCACAGATTTTCTGTGATTCTGTGAATAATGGTGATTTACTGTCTCACCGTAGGTCCCAATGTGATGCTGTTGGTAATGTAAACGTAGCTGGACACAAAAGCAATAAAATACCATGAACGAGTAGGGAAATATGTAGGGCACTGATGAAATATGTACCTGAATTCTTAGCTCTGTTCTGAATCCCCACCTCAAAAACAATGTTCAAAAACTGGAGGGGATTCAGAAAGAGGTACACAGATGATTAGTCACCTGAAAAAAACCCAACATATTTCATAATCAGAACTCTTTCTGCTTGGTTTACTGGCAAGATGGCTTGCTCACAGTCCTACAAGTTTAGGCAGCAAAGTTTTCCAGCAGTGGAGAGCTTTATAATAGAACATAAAAAAGAGGAAGACTGAATAGCAGGCTCAAAAAAGCCAGAGTAGCGATGAATGAGCTGCACTTTTTAACAAAAAGAATGACTCGGCATTTGAATAAGTTAAATCCTGGGAGAGTGCTCTGGTTTGTGTAATGCAGAAGATAATCTTGAATGATCATTTCTGGTCTTAAAATACGCTGTATCTAACAGCATGCACTGACAGTGAAGATGTCTGGACTGTTTCTTTCTTGGGATATCTACCCAAATAGTTGACAATCATGGCCTTGCTTCATTGGGAAATCTATACTGCAGAAGTAAATTAGAAGTATTGTATGGTAGACTATAGATAGATGGTATTTAGAATATAGATGGTCTATAGACTATAGGTAGGCTATGGACAGACGGTCTTTGTATCTTTAAAAGAAAATACCTCTGAGGGTACTGCAGGCTCAGAGCAGTGCATGTCTGACTACACGTGTGATCACATTACGGTATGCTCCATTTCAAAAGCTGTGATTGTTATTCCCAGATCATGTTTGCTTTGTATTATGACTTACACACAAAATTAGCCCAAGGATATTACAGGGTGTTGATCTATCTGTGGAGGGGAAAAATGGGATGACCAGTAATGCCAAAACATGAATAAAAATGGAAGGAGTAGTTCAGTGTATAGGGACCCAAATTTAATGGCATATCAGGGTGACTCAAATTCTCTAGATAAGATCAGAGCAGGAAATGAATGCAAGGCTTATGCCTGTACAAAGAGGCCATTCTTTGCAGAGATACAAGTATTACACAAAGTGAGTGGGCAAAGTTTGCCTCCCACATTTCTTTCATTACTCATACCTAACACCTGCTAGTTAACTAACATCCATTTTTCATACTGGCCTGCTCCAGTTCCACTGAACATTAATGTCAATAAAACAATCTTTCACTTCACGTTACCTTGCACAGATAAAAATGGCAGCACTGCCAAAGCCACGCAAACTGAACACGGAGGTACTCAACAAGTTTTAAAGTAGGATGTACCCTATTCTCAACTCCTGATGGGAGACAGACTTGCCATCAAATTAAGGGAAGAAGAAAGCAGCTCTCTAACTTCACCCAGCAACAACGTGTGACTGTGTAGGGCTCAAAAAGAACTGTGCACGGGAAGCAAACAAACCTTCTAACAGGCAGAGTGGCAATTTTCCAGTTTGGGATGTAAGTAAGACACCTGACTTCATTAGCATTACACTTCCTCATGGAACAGTTATTGTAAATGCAAAATCACAGTTTTATGTCTTGCTTGGAAAATATCATACATAACACCTGAGCATACCTTCACTCTGAAATGACCCTTGACAGACCAGTGACTCAGAGGGACTGTTGGCTAGTTAATTACCACCACCACTACCTATAGCAGAAGAATATTCTCAAAATCACCTGCACAGTTATTGAGTCAGCTTGCCAGAGCTTGGCAGATTGCAACATGACCACATGCGGCTTTGGTGTGGAGACCTAACACTTTAAATCAACCCTACCCTGATGACTTTAGGGAGGCTGCAGTGATTTACACTGCCTGAGAGTATAAATACGTCAACTAGAGGGTCAGAAAATGGATTGATTGCTATACTTCTTACTATATGGCATGGCATCATGTACTATACAGGAGAAAGGAAGCTGCTGATGAGGGAGAGAAAAGGGTCCTATACACATCTGCATCTGCTGAATAGAAAAAACTGGAGGATACCCTCATAACCTTTGCTTTCTAGTGTGGCCAAACAAAATGTGGGTAGACACATTTATTCTGTAGTCTCTAACCATACTGACAAGACTCTGATGAATGAGAATTGCCCTAAGCACAGTATTCTCTCTTTTTCATTGTCGGTGACTCTCCACATAAGCTGTCTTTCATGCCCTAATTCTTTATGCTGGTCTGTATGCATCCTGTGCTGTGGTGCTTTGACATGCTAATGAATTTTGCTGTGCTGTTAATAACTCAAAGCTACAGGACACCCGGTGATATCATCATTACCAGCCTGTGTATGATTGTTTTGTCTTCTTGCCAAATTTTAGTCTAGTATTTTCAGCTGGGAAAAAAATAACATGCCCATCTGGGAAGACAGGTAAGGGGTATTTGGCATGATCCCTGCATTACACCAACCTACATAGCTTGTGAGCTAAGGCACATGGCCTGTATGTTGGGAGTACAAGTTTAGCAAGGGCATTGACTTGCAGGGAAGGGACTTTCTGTTGACTATTTTTTATTGTTTTCCAAGTGAACTTCGTGCTGGGAAGAAGGGAATGGGAAAAAACTGTGTTTGCTGAATGTGGGTAAAGCAGGCACATTTAACACAGGTATTCCCAGGTAGCATCACCAGCCTGCCCCTGACCTGACAGCGAGCTGAAGGAATAGGGCAGCTTTCATGACAGCCTACGCCTTTCCTTCAGAAACTGCCAGTGGCTCCTGGGTAAGTTTTTATTGTTCCCCTCTGGCAGTGAGACTGAGAGCCTAATTTCATTTTGCATGGGCCCCAGACCCCCATATGAGTACTTTTATAGCAAGTCTGAACTTTCAAAACAGTGTATAATCATTAACATCAAACTCTGCCACAGCCCACTGAGATGTTATCACGACAGTTTTCTAATAGGAAGGACATGCAAGAGACTGTGTCCAGTGCCACGCAGTGACTGTGGCAGTAACAGCTCCCAGACTGCATTCTTAATGTATTAACTTTATGGTTGACCATGACTTTGGAATAATATAAAATACATTTAGCACAAAAAACTCCACAAAACTCATTGAAATGCCTTGCTTTTGCCTGGTAGTCATAATTCTCAAAGAGCTTTCTGATGGAGGTGAGCACTTTTATGCCCATTACAAGAACAAGTAAAAAGAAGCACTTGAAGGGGAAGGGATTTTCCCACCCACATTCAGTCATTCAGTGACTACGTGGGATGCATCCGGTCCCCTGGGTCCTGTTCAGTGCACTTTCCCAGGTCTCATGTTGCTTTGCACTAGTAGTCTCACTAGCTTACCTCAGTACTGCAAGACCGTGACACACTGAGGTGCCTCCTAAGATCCACAACCCCATGGAAGTTTGTGATACCCAGCATCAGACAGAATCAGGTCATTAGTTTTACATTCAGAATTTAGTTTATGTTTGCCGTTCAGATTACCAGGTAAGGAGCATGAAAGACTCTCCCTGTATTTCCTCAGAGCTAAGAGCCAGTCCAGGGTTCCTCAGCTGCACAGCCAAAAGTGATTTTTTTCTGTCCCAAGTACTAGAGGAAAATAACTCCCTGATATTTCCTTTCTCTTCTCATATCTCTCCATTTCTGAAAAGTACAAGATCCCATTGCTTCTCACCTCCTAAGACAGTCACCTGTTAGCCCCATGCAGCCCAGCCCCATGCCATCTCACACCAGTTCCCATGAGAAGCCTCATCCCTTCCCTCACCAGTAAGTGGTCCCTACTTCCCAGACAGCATTGCTGTCATGTGAGTGAAGAGGAGCAAATGGAGAAGCCCAAGCTCAGGCCAGATCTTGTTCTTGTCTCTGATTTTATCCCATCAGAGAAAGGGAAGCCAGAATAGAGAGCCGGCAGTGGAGGGATGGAGTCTGCTGCTCCTGTAGTCTTGGGGGATGTTAAAGACACAGACATTGTGCATATTGCTCCTAGCCATCCTGGTACCCTCCTTTCAAACCTCCTTCTCCTGGGGGGATGGCAGCCACACAGTAGGAAGGGGGATGTGGCAGCCAGATGCCCGGCTCAGTTCCTCAGCCAGCACACAGTACCAGGCAGCTCGTTCTGACCTTTTCCAGCGCAGGCAGTGGGATGGTGGCTGGTGCCAACCACCGGCCAGCGCAGGTGGCAGCCGGTGCTAGGGCTCGGGACAAATACTGAAACCTTCATTCTCTGTATTGCTCTCTATTCTTATCTTCCTTTTTGCGTTCCATATGACTAGTAGACCAGACATGTCAAGTAGATACTATTTGTAGAAACCATGTCTCTTAGTTAACTCAAAGGTCTTCAATAAAATTCATGAAGAAAAATAAAAATCCCATCCCATTTTATACCCATTTTCTATCCTTCACAAGCATGTTTTTCTGTTTTTTCATTAACTGTATTATCACACCACTGCTGATTATTTAAAACACAAAGCTTCATGCTAGTTGAAGCAAATATGTAGTGAGGATACAACAATATGAAAGCACCCACCTTTTTTAATACTGCAACTTTAAAAGCCCCTTGTTTTGCCTGTTGTCAAAAGCCAGTGGTGCACTCTCCATGAAGGCCTGAAGTGTGCCAAAATGGAGTGCAAATGTAATGCTTATCAGTTACCTGGCAGGCATCTGTGGCATTTAGTTGCCAGAATTTGGATTTGGCCAGCCACCTGCTGCTGTGGTCCCTATCTGTGCAGTATTTCCTATATAGGGAGACAATTTCTTCTGACTCCCAATGGATTTTGTCAGTGCTGACACTGCTGATTGATAGCGCCACTTTTATTTTCTTTTTTCTTTTATGACTTGAAATCTCAGAGGATGCCACACCTGACTGAGGAGGAGCAGAGCTTTTGAGAGCTCAAGACAACTTTCAGATGTTATTTTTCTTGAGACTCTACTGCAGTATCACTTACAGGCTGTAGAAGGTCCTTGCCCCAAAGCATCCATATAATGAAATCCAGTGGATGAAGGCACTAGATGGGAGCAACCTAAGAAGTCACAGCCATTGCCATGCCTTGTCCTGGCATCACATCTGAAAGGTGTTGGAAACTGAAATATGATGTGGTTGTTTTCTTAAATATATCTTTCAGATGCTTCTAGATTCTGGGTTAGTTGTGTTTTTTTAATATGGAAGTTGAAATCAGGTGAGGGCTACAGATCAAAAGAAGGAAAACATTACAGTTCTAAAATGAAAAAAATAAAAAAAATTCAGGAATAATCTGAAAAGCTGGAGAAAAATAATTTAATTTTAAACCATTACAACTAAAGCAAGAGCTGCCACAGTAGTCTCACTAATAAATTTGCAGTCAGGTCACCTCCATATCTGAGTTACAATTGGGTCACGAAAAAACTGACTTCTTGTCAGCCTTTTGTACTGACCCAAGGCCTTGACTGTAATACCAGTTCTTCCTACCTCCGTACTATTTTTCAATCCCAAGCAAAGAGTCCTTTGAGGTTTTTTACATTAGTGAAAACAGCATGTTTTTTATCAGTAATAGCAGCAATAATAAAATCTATTTACACCACTGAAATGTAAGAATAAGTCTATTGGCTCACAGTAAAGATCCAGCTAGCTCTTAGAAGTCAGTGTTTAAGGAAGGGTGTAAGAATAGGACATGCATTGTGCTTTCCAAGTTTCAGCAGTCCAGAGAAGCTCTTCATCAAGAAGTTGCAATAGTAGTTATTTCTGTTGTCAGTGGTTTTATCTTCTACAAACTCGTGGAGTGAACTCATCATTCAGCATCCAAAATACTCTATGGCATGAGTTCCACCATTTGGCCATGTGCTATGTGAAAAGTACATAATTTTGACTGTTTGGAATTGAACAGTGTTGAACATAAGTTAATTTTATAGCTATGAGTTCTGAATTATGAGAAATGGTGAATAACACTCCCTGCTTACCCTCTTCCTGTCACTCAGACTTTGTAGACCAATATGATATTGCCCTCCCTCCCCAAGCTGTCTCTCTTCTACTTTGAAGACACTTGGATGATATACCCATTCCTAATAGAGATGCCTTTCCTTTGATCTCTTCTGCTTCCCTTCTTTGACTTCCATATCCTTGTTGTGACAGAGGGGCTTGAAGAGCCTGCAATGTTTAAGGTGTAGGTGCACTGTGGATTTATTTGGCAGTGTAATGATGCTTTCGCGTTGTTTTCTATTTGTTCCCTAAGAATCCCTAATTTTCAATAGTTTCTCTGTATTCCTGTAAAATTAAAAAAGAGAGTGTTATGGGAGTCTCCAAGAACTCCACTACGGTGAACACTGACACAAATAATACATTACAATAATACCATCTTGACGGATGGTGGGATGATGCGCTGTCTGAACTAATGATTAGAAGAGTTGCATTTCCCAATTTAATGAGACACAATGATGTAAGCAGATTTGACAGTTCTTTCCTGAGAGGCTCCCTGCCCCTTGTTGAAAGGCTTTCTTGCCTAATGTTTTAGAAGAGAGAGAGATGTCATTTACGTGGGTGTTTTCTTGCTCTGCAGGCAGCCAATTATTGCCTGTCACATCTCACACAGCTGCTATTTTGCACACACAAGCCCAGGCAGATGTCACATCCTATTTTCACAACTCCAACCGACCAATAAAGGCAAACATGGAAAATGCAATATTCCAGGCCTTGCAGGTGGAGTCTGCGTTACCACCAATTATAATATTCTCCTCTATGTTATGGAGAAGTCTAACCATTAACAGTAATGTGAGCGTGTAGCTAATGTCCTACTGAGTAACAAGGTAAGGATTACATTTGCAAATTCTTATCACTTTGAAGTTTTAGCCATATGTCGAGAAATGGGGTTTATTTCCAAATACTGAATGTAGAAATGGGCTCAGATGAATATTTTAAACTATTCTTAGAGCTTAAAATGTACCAATTCAGATTTCTGGTCTGGGGGTACCTTGGCTTGTAATCATTGCACTGTACTCTGTAATCAAGTGCCTGCCACAGATACTTTCTTAAGGCCTTGATTACATGTCATCAGCTGCTCTCCAGCTTTGGCTGTGGATGGTGAAGTTCTTCCCATGTGCGCAGTGTCAATAAATAGTTTCTGCAATAGTATCTCTCAGTCTTAAAGACAGTTTTCTCAACATTTGTAGAAATAAAGAACCAGTGGCACTACAGAGAGCCTGCGATAATTGATAACTGGCAAGAATCTCAAATCCTTTTCTTTTCCATAGTCAGTAGTTCGGCCTGAAATGAATGCCCAAAGCTCAACTTTTATTGCCAAACTTCCTAAGCAGCTCTCTGAGGGTCTTTCTAGCTTGGCACTTGTGTGGTTCTGAGAGGGCTGATCCCACTGTGCCTCAAAGGCAGCCCCTGCCTCACTGGACCTGCACTCCCTTAAAGGTTTGCAGGTGTTTCCACACAGAGCATCCCTGCTGGAACGGGCAGTGGCATGTTCTGTGGAAACAGAAGGAACTGGGGAAATCAAAATAGCAGCCTCCTTCACATACCCTGTCCCACACGGTCAGATGGGGAACATGTTGACTCGAGTGCAGCACTTGCAGATACAGGGGCTCGGCATCCAAAGGGAGCTGGATGGATCAAGACCTTACAGACTGAGTGCACGCACATTGAGAAGCCCATTTGTCCACAAACTTGAACTTTTGATTGTTCCACAGGGACATCCATATAAATAAGACTGGTTTAAGCTGTTGTAATACACCCCAGCTCGTACTGAATAAAGTACTCTCTCTGGAGAGCACTGGGATCCACTTAATATATGGGAACATCTGCCATACCTTAGATGGAGTAGCTATATCATTTTTTATTTTGAACCTCAATGGAAGTACAACCGCTTATAGTGAAGAAAATCACTTTATGATTGGATGCATAGGAACAGTCCATTAATGTATTTCCTTAGTGTCATGAGTGACTGAGTGGTTTTCCCAGGCAAAACTCAAAATGTGTCTGTCAAAGTTTTTGCAGACATTTTTATAGGTAATGTTCACATATTCTGATTTGATCAGGAAATGAAAGTTGGCGCATAGATGGATTTTTAGGCATTATCAAGATAGCATCAGCATACAGGGATTTTGTTTCATTTTTTTCAACAATATATATTCCTTCTATGCAGGGATTTTGCCAAGTAGCACCATTGATTCCCATGGCAAAATTAAATTAAAAGAGAGACAGATTACTTTATTGTCTGGCCCCACTGGCTGAGTGGAATAAAGAAGGCATTAGTTCAATTGTTATGACTGATAACAATCATGTATTATATAAAAGCTCTCTCAACTGAGAAAATGTGATTTGAAGCTTGTTTTTAAATACAGCAAAGGAGGGAAGATCATTCAATCCTACCTGTAGTCATGTTCAGAGCCAATGTGTCTAAGGAAGATGTGTGACTCAATTATATTTGTAGTGCTGTCTACTCTGATTTCATAAACTCCCCTCTCCCCAACTCTAAGGGGATATATGCGTTCATTACCTTTAGATCTTTTTGTTCTATGAAATTTGTATTACAGGATTACAACACTTAGGGTTGTAAAATACACTCCGTAAAAAGTACAGGGTGAAAGTCTCCACATCTCTGACCTAACTTGTCTTTTTGATTACAAACCTCTTAAATACTAGTTCAGGGTACCTCTAAAAATCAGCTGGAAATCCAGTTGGTTCTCAGGACTTAGTATGGTACCAGCTTTTGAACAGCCTCTTCTTTCTCTTGTGTGGTCAATAGACTACTCAAATCATGCAGGTAATTTTTATAGCTTGTTTCATCATGATCCATTGCATCTTCATTAAAGCAAGTAATAGGCAGATCTTTGTAAAATTAGTTAAATCATATTGTCATAACTCTGGAGTAACTCAGTGATGAATCAGGTTACATGTTTGCATTACACAGGATGAATAACTGCACAGCAGTGCCTTATAACTGTCCTCTGAAGCAGCCCTGTGCGGTGGGAAGGTGCAGCTCTAATCATTAGGAGCCCTGAGACTGGGACAGGCAGAAGAATCACAGGTGTTCTCCCTTTCTGACAACTGACAGACACCTCACGAATTATTATTTTGACTAGATTACTTAGGTCTTACATGGATTACTAGAGGTATACAGGGTAAGACTATATTAGCTGTGGTTATTGTCACAGTTAATCACATGGGATTTGATCTTCAACTGGTGTCTGTCTGCCCAAGCCCATTGAAGAAGTTAAGAAACACTCATTGATAGCAGCTGAGAAGCAGAAGTGTGTCATACAAGATAAATAACTTCTTGTGGAAACTATTACATGACTATCCCAAGCTATTTCCATCCCACAGGCATGAATAAAGTTGGAAGAAATGAATGTTACAAAATAAAGGCAACATTGCCATGTTTTGCATTACATACAATTTTTTTACATCCAGTGAAAAACAGAAATTACTTGGACTCCTGAACCTGTTAACTGGAGACATATGAATCCTGTCAGACAAAAGCATATAGCTTGGCCCAGGGAGAAGAAACTGTCCAGAGTTCATCATTCTCCAGGGAAGGGCACACTGCAATGACACATTGCACAACCAGAGCACTTGAGGAGCTCTAGCTAGAAAAAGGCACCTGGTTCTTAAGTAGTAGCTACAGAAAGACACCCTGGAGCAAGTCATCCCCATTGAAGTGAAGAGTGTGAGGTAAATGGCTGAGGGGGTAAACACTGTCGTCTATAGACATACTGCACCGGTTTTATACCACAGACAGTATCACACACTGTCAAAACCAGCATCTGGTTTGCATCACACAGGAGTGTTTCCAAGACTGTCCCCTTAGAGTGATGGAAAAGAGTAGATAGAATTGCTTCAAATCTCTCTGAAGTGAGGGTGAAATGCAATGACATTTATGAGGATACAGCAAAGTAAGGCAACTGGTTAGGTCAGAACTTGAAGAAGGGCAGGACTTGTCATGCCAAAGCTCGGCAAGCGTATTGACAGTCATGTCAGATAGTAAACCTTGAGAATATGGTCTAGTAACCATATTAAGTTATTACTGCAGAAGGGGACACGGATTCAGTGACAATGCCTCATTTCTTGGCTTTTCTTTCTGCGATAACAGCCTCAATCAAACACACTTTGTCTTTTGGCATCACTATGTCCTTTGATAGCTGACACCCTGCTAAGCTATGGGTGAAGCTGACGGACTCACGGCCAAAGACCTTCGAGGTGGAGTGAAACTGTTGAACATTCATCAACTGATGAATATTCCCACTGCAGACTCTCTCTGCTTTTCCTGAGCTTTCAAATGTAGCCTTCACTGGGAGAAATGCTTGCAATACAAACAGATTTTTTTTTATTTAAAAGAAATGATCCTTGAAATTCAGTAAATGTTCACTGTATTAGATAATTATATATATGGACATTTACAGAAATGCGTTATCTTTTCTTATGGATGAGATGGCACACTAGTTTTCTGAAGATAACAGAGCAACATGATTTTTCTAAAAGTGTGCTTGCATATAATAAGGTATATTCTGCTCTTGATACTGCTTTCCATTAGGATGAAAGGCAGTCATGCATTCACATTTACTGGAAGGATGCCTGTCATACTTGATGCCACTGTTAAAAATGACACCTTTTAAAAAATCTGCCTCTTTTTGGAACAAAAACATAGTTTGAAACAAAAGCCTGTGGACAAAGAATTGTGCTTTACTGCTGCCATCTTCTGACATCCAGGTTAAATTGCAGGTTTTTGAAAGAATGAAGTTAGCTCAGACCATCTTTTCCTACTGTGCTTTCCAGTAAATGTCATTACATCGGTGATAAACCAGAGTAGGATTACAGATACGTGCCTTTGACTTGCACAGAATGTTTAGCAAAGGGAACCGTGACTGCACAAGGTACACTCCTATGCTCCAGAGACTCCAAGATGGGAAAGGTGGGACCTGAATTTCATTCTGAATCTTGTCGGTTAGATGCACTCCAATAGGAGCATGAAGCTACAAGGAAAGAGAGAGTCTAATGTCCCCTTTTTTTATTCTTTTTATTAATCATTATGATCTAAAGTTACCTTCTTGGTCAAAGGGTTGGGCTTTTGAACACACTTCTAAAAGAAACTGTGAATTCTAGTTGCTGATCATCAACCACATTCAAAAGCTTTTTCTCCATTGGGAGCATAACTACACAGTAAAACCAGCTCAACAAACAGAGAAGGATTTAAAAGAGGAGAAGAAAAGCAGCAGAAAAACTGAAGACCTCCTACCACAGGCAGGAGAAAAGTCCATGGATTAACTACACATATTTACGAGAGTTTCCTAGTAGGTGTAGGGCTCAGATATCATGATAATGAATGATATGAAATCTTAGGTATCGTTGGTGTGAACTTCATATGAATGGCATTACATTGAAGTACCCTTCTCAGTTAGACACTGCAGCAATATAGATGCAGGCTTTCATAGTATCCATTTCCCATGGCCTACTCAGACATTTGGATTCCTGGTACTTTGGCTCTAAGAAGATGTCAGGTGAGGAATGCAGCAAAAATCTGGGCCAGAAGCTGTGGTGTGTATTGTAAACTGCCAGATTTGGGTCATGACCAACTCTTACCCCAGAATACTCACATTCCCCTCCTCAAGTGATGCTTGACTTGCAGCCACTTCATATACACCTGCCTTGCAGCAAGCTCAATTAATGCAAGTTTCAACGCAGTCTGCACTAACAGTTTCCTTTGAATTCATTTGTGCCGGAACCTTGGAAGAAAGAGTAGCATGGGATTAATCAGTGCTTCTCAGCAAAGCAAAGCCCAAGACACATTCCACCATAGCTCTGACCAAAAACCTATAGAGCAGCTGATCTAATGACCTCTAAAACACATTTGCCTTTGCAAAGGTGGATGGAGATAAGTGGGGGTGGTTTAGTTTTCATTTTTGAAAGAATTACTCCAGTTCTCAGAAAAGTTATTTCAGCCTCAGCAATGAGACAAGGCAGCATGTCAGGCATCCAGCAGGGCAGGCTTCAGTCAGCCCTTGCAGCGACGTGGAGAGAGACAGTACTGGTCCACTTCTGATTTCTCTTCAGTCCTGTTCTCCATGACAAAACCCACTCTTCCCACTGAGTTGAAGCTGTTGGGGATCGTGACATGTTTACTGGGAGTTTGGCTTGCATAAATTTATTTCTTGGAGGATGCTGGTAAACATCTGTTGTCATATGGTACCAGCTATGAGCTGGGGATGGTTTCTAGCAAGTGGTCCAGCCTGGAGCCTCCCAGGGAATGTGGTTAAAGGGGGATACTTCATCTGGACACCTGATTACAGCAAGCACTAGTTCTGTATCACTCGTCATACCCATCAGCCAGGTTATTTTAGGGACTGTTCTGGCACTTCTGCTTTGGTGTATTTTTAAGGCTCTCTTTTATATCCTATTTTTTTTATCACGTGTTCCTTCCTCCTCACCTCTTCTGCCTTTCTCCTCTGACATACCAAATGCTTGCTCTCCTTTGTGTTCACATTTGGCATCTGTATAAACAGAAAAGGAAATGTTGTAGATAAGAAATCTATGTACATTTGATTATTTCCCACCCTTTGTATGTCATATCATAAACTACATGGAGGAAATAATCCCTTACGGATTGGTGCAGCCCTTGTCAGACCCTAATCCTGTTTGGAAACAGTGGGTTTGGAGTTTCATATGTTGTTAATTTTAGGGGTAAGAACTGGGTAGAGATTTTGCAGGATGAGGGCTTAGTTTTGCTGGAGAATCCTCAACTCCTTTGTTTAGCAGAAATCAGTTTCTACTTTCTTTTCTTTCCACACCAGTAAAATCTCTAGCGAAGTAATAATCCCACATGATTTACTGGTACTTTGGACTGATGCCAGCTTTGTTTTAATTCCAGCTGCTGTTTTATCCTCCGGGTATTTCAGTTTATAGTAAAATGCACAGCACAGTCCCCAGAATCATGGGTGAGCACAGATTTTAATATTTGTATTCAGTCCCTTTGTTTTGTCCCTCATGGCAGAGCTCTGCTGGTCCTCCAACTTGACCAATTTGATTACATTTAAACTATCTTTAAACAGATGCATCCCCTGGGTGAAACTTCTTCCCTGATTAGTCTGGATGGGAAGCATCTGTTTTCCTTCTGGTAATGAGAGTTCCTAAAATCAAAGCACAAAGACAGGCACTGGTCATGTCGCGTGGCATTGGCTGAAGTCCAGCAAGCATGTGGTACAGCAGTGGAACTTGAATTTGGGCAGGTTGACCCAAAGGCATTAGCACAACCATCCTAAAAATGGAAAAAAAAAACAAAAACAAAAACACCAGGGTAACACACCTACAAACACAGTGATCTCAAGCCACAGCAATGCTTTTATCCTTAGTGATGGGGAGTGTATCAACACTGTGGTAAATGTCACAATCCAAAACACATTAAATGCCTAAACCCAGCACTATTATTAGCTGAGAGCTACTGCCACTGTATCCGCAGCAGCCTTGTGCTCCCTTCTGTTCCCTTCCCTGTCCCAGGTCTGGACCTGCTCTGTCTCAGGATCCACTCCCTCCCCTGCTAGTGCCAAAATGTGCCCAGCTCCTCTGCATCGCAGTGGGGATGGGGAGGGGATGCAGCCACGTCCCACTCCCTTCTTCCTGCTGACACTGTGCGTTGCAGGACTCTCTGGCATTCCTTCAGGGAAAGGCTGGAGAAGAAGAGTAGAGGTGACTTGTGTCCTAGAGTCATGGCAAAAGTGGGAAGGGGAGAGTTGGGGGCATCCTGTCCTCCAAGAGGGGATGTAGAAGAAGAAAAGAGGACCCTGATGCACAGTACTGCCCTGTGCTAGGTTTGCCACCGTGGGATGATACTGCCCAAGGACAGGTCTTCTACTGAGGGAAATGGATGGGTGGAGCAAGAAGAATGCCAGTGCTTGGCTGTGGGTTTCATCTTGGAGTGAACCAGCTAGGTTACTCTGGAAATGCATCTGAGATTAAAATGATATATACGCAATGTGAACTGGGGTCTGTCGCAGGGCTATGCGGATGTATCCTGAAGCCACACAATCCAGTGCAGAGAGCACTGGACTGCAGATGCCTCTCATTTTGACTCCAACCTGTCCTTTCAAAATCACTTTTCCTCTTCACCTCTGGAAATAAGCCAGTCTTCTCTATTGCAGTGATTTTGTGACCCACAAAATCGGCTCTTTCCTCCTCAAACTCTCCTGCTGTCAGGTGTGCACCCTCTCCCAGACCAGACAGGCCAATTACCCCAAATCAGCCCCGTTAGCTTATATACTGGTGTGCTGCAAGCTGGTCCCTGGGGACATGGTGAGGGAGGGAGAGAGGTGGTCCCGCTGCTGTGCACCAGCAGCTGTGCTGCTTATGAGGCAAGCAGGCCGTTAGAAGACTAACATCTTGGTGCCCTAGTGCCATCCTAAGGACATGGACCCTGTGTGGCCTCACGTGCATGGCTCAAGCATCAGGAGGGACGTTCTGGAGGGGCCAGAGCAGTGTTTCCCTGCCACCAAGAAAAACCCAAAGATTTATGGATAAAAAAGTCTTGCAAACTACAGGTTTGATTATAAGCCAGATCCCTTACTGAGTCTCATAACTAGGAAACTGTGAGCTGGGGATTCTCCAGGGCAGATGGCTTCAAGTGCTGATTGCTCCCAGGAGGGGTAGACATCAGGAGAAGAACTCCCAACATGAAATCTCACCTGTTTTTCATTTTCCTTAATTGTCAGGTATGTTTTGCTGTTGTTACTTAGTTTATGCAGATCTACACCCATGTCCGTGTGATTCCTCAGAGGCCTTCTTCACTTACAAGCTATTATTTCCTGGTATTCGTCTCCTGTCCTAGTTCTTTTGGTCTCCTCTCACATCCATTTCCCTGCAGCATTGAGGCAGTCAGTGAAGAGACAAGGTTAGCAATCATGCACAAACCTGGGAACCAACCAGTAATGCCTGCTCTGGCAGGAGAGTGAGTTGCAAGGAAATTTTCAACACAAAACTGTCATTTCAATAACACAGAACAACTCCAGAGTGACTCCCAAGCAAAGACTTCAAAGCTCTTTTAGTGAGGCAGCATCACGCTCACTTGAGGTGAGAGAAAGCCCGGGGGCAAGGAGGCGAGCTGTTTGCACGCATTTGGTACAGAGCTCGGCCTGGGAGTCCTCCCCATCCCCTCAAAACACAAGATTGTGAAACTCTGGGTTATGCCTGCCGGCTCAAGCACAGTGTGCTGGAGACAAACAATTTTTGGAAAAAAAACCCATGTTTTGTTCTTGCTGGAAGAGTTTTAAAGCAGCAGCAACTGCTATAAAGTGATAACAGGAAGCAAAAATAGTTTTAGTCAACTTATAAGTGAACACATGCTCTCTCTCTTTGTCTGGATTGCTTTTTACAGAGTACCTCTGTGGGTTGCATATTAGTGGGGGAAGCTTTAAGCTTGTCCAACAGGCATAATTGCACTGGGCATCTTTGTGCATCTTTCCCTAAGATCCAATATGCTGGATGCTCTCATGTTTTGCTCCTTGTCCTCAGCCTTGTGTCCTCCTACAGCCACCCCACCTGAATGAAAAAATAAAAAATCCAAAAGTTCTGGATTAAAAAAAAAAATCCAGCAGCACCAGGTTCTGAGGAAGTTGGGGAGAGTTTCCACTATGCAAACACATCCACAGACACATACACTGTAAGCAGCTGATTAAATGCCTGCCACAAGTAGACCAGATCCAGATGTTGCTGTGGTGGTGACAGGGCATGTCAGCTCCTCTAGCCCATCTGGATCAGATACCACAGATCTTTGCAGATTCTAAATAAATCAAGACTATTTGAGAGAGAAACATAATAAACTGTACATAAAGAAGGCCACACCACAAAGACATTTTTTTCCAGTACTTAAGATGAGGTCTGATGTGGAAATCTGAGTGGGGAGTCAGACCCGTGAACCAGAGCAGATCTGCTGGAGACACTGCCAGTGCTCCCATGACCAGGTCACTGAGAGCTGGATCCAGGAAGGCTGCGTCGGTGCCGGAGCGCTCAGGCCCCTGCCCGCAGCATCCCCGCACGCAGGACTGTCTGCCTTGGAGGTCTCCCTGTCTGAGCTGGTGGTTCCCTCTGTTTTAGCTGCTGCTAAAGTCCTCAGGATGCAGAAACCAGGTGGATTGGCACCCATGGGCCAGACCCCACCCCATGCTCAGAGGCACAGAAGCAGTGCATGTGATTTTGGCCACACCGAGGAACTATCACACTCCTTCAGATGAGATCCTGAGACGAACCGAGCACCTGATAACTCCATTTACTGATATCCATCACCTCTCAGAAATAGGCGCCACGGCTGAGAAGCCATACATTAAACAGACACCCATTACATGACTCATGCACAGAATCACATTAATTTAATCAGATGCTAAGAAAGAAAGCCAGAAATTGTGCAACGTTATTGTCCATGCCTTTCAGAGCGGCGCACTGAGCCCATGCTCCCTGGCACCTAGGGCTGCACACTGCTCAGATCGGGGGACAGATGGGATATGTAGATGAGTACAAATCAAATGCCATGTAGCTGCAGGAAGATAGAGACAGAATTTACCCTGGAGCTGCTAGAATTAATGCACCAATGACAACCATCATGGAAAACTCACCAAGCAAGGTTTCGAACTGAGAGAATCCAAAGTGTATGGGAAAATCAGCATAGGGCTGCAGGCATTTAATCTGTTTGCTGGAAAACAGCCCCAGAGTTTGAAATTATTTTGATTCCTTAAAATCAGCTTCCCTTTTATGGCTAAAATATTATTTGGACACTGAGTCCATGACAGCTTGTGGAAACCCCTGTTCAGGTATATATTTATGTATGCATTTACCTTTATGTGAAAATGAATCAGTAGAGTGTGAATACCATCCAGAATGCTCTTCAAGGCAGCTGCCCTGGATCAGACATTAGGGCAGAAGAGACAGCAGTGCTTATACAAAAGGGAACGTGAATCTCCATCATATCCTGGGAAGAATGAATGTTTACATGTAATCTTTGACAGATGGGGATGTTAATGCTTTCATTTTATGGATAAAGACAACAGATATTAGATATTAGATGATTGCTGTGTATTACACAGTAGTAAAAGCTCTGTGATGAAGATTCTGGTCTTTTAGGGAGGAAATCTCCTTTCTCTAGTTTAAGTGGAGAGCCTTTGTGAAAGGGATGATTTGCAGAAGGGAGGTGGTAACAACACTGGCAGCACTCACTTCTGAGGAAGGACCCAGGAGTGAATTACAGGAGGAGTGGGAGACAGAGCAGGTCATAGGATACTGATATTGTAGTGAGATTCATTGTTTTAAAAAAAAAAACAACAAAACCTGTGGGTTTACAGACAAGGGTTGGGAAGAGCAATAAAACTTCATCAGTGTCCCAAAACTACTTGAGATGGTTTTTTTGATGCAAC
The DNA here is from genome assembly GCA_020745775.1 of Theristicus caerulescens. Taxonomy (NCBI): domain Eukaryota; kingdom Metazoa; phylum Chordata; class Aves; order Pelecaniformes; family Threskiornithidae; genus Theristicus; species Theristicus caerulescens. Next base: position 111,363,182 of record CM036559.1, on the reverse strand, counting down.
AAAATCCTGAGACACATCCACACAAGCACATGCTGTTAAATTAATCACTGTCATGACCTGTGCCTTGATCATCCTTCTTCCTCCTTCCCCATCACTCCTGACCTCCTATCTGAATACAGCTTGCCTCATGTTTAAATGACAAACTCTGCAGAAAACAGAATATGTATGTGAAGGGAGTTTATAGCCAGGATGTTTATTACTGCACTCAGTGAAATTTATTTGCCCATTCTGACCTCCTCTCCCAGAGTTATCTGTCCTTCCAGAATGACTAACAAGCAGTGGGTCTGGAGCCCTACTGTAACGTGAGAGAAATTTGGCAAATTTGCAGCCCCTGTAGTAAAAAGGGGCTTTTTAAAGAACTTCAATTCCCCTTGAAATAACAGGCAGGAACGTGCAGAAGAGGAAACAAATACTAGGGAAGGTCAGTGCTGCAGGCATTAAAGGTGTACATGGGTATCAAAAAGAGGAAACTATAGAAAATGCTAAGAGGGAAAGAGGAGAAAAAGTGCTTCTGGAGGCCAGTGTTCACGTACAGCAGTTGCTACAGCCATGGCCAACACACCAGCAATCCCAGGAAGTTTATAGGATTTGATGCTGCTGCTCCAGAGCAATGAAGTATTCTTGAAAGCAACGCTGCTAGCTGATCGGTTTGGTGGTGCTTCTCCCGCCCCTGTGGCAGTCCCAGTTGAGATAAATGAAGGCAAACCAGTCTCTGAGCTGTGATTTGTCAACCTGGTTTTATTTGTGTGCCTTGAAAAGACTCCAAATCAGCTCAGAATTAGTAGCAGTTGCTAGGATTTCAAAAAATGCTCTGTTAGCAGTGACCTACCAAGGAAAATATAAAAAATTGGCTTGTGCTCTTGATTGTGCTTTTATTTCTATATAAAAACAAGGCATAAGAGGATTGGGACTGCTTCTTATAGCTCTAAAAGAAAAATACATGTAAAACATCAACTTTGGCTTTCCCTATTTTTGCTGAAGAATTTGCAGGACATCTCAGATAGTGGTTGCCTAACTCTTAGCTAAGATGGCAGAATTATCCAAACTTTTAACATGCATATATTTTCTCCTACGTATTTTTAGGCATTTCAATGAAACAGAATAAAAATCCCTAAAGGACATTAATAGTCTTAATGAAAAATCGTTACTCCTTTCAGAAAAGCAGTTTTCATATATATCTGTATTATTCCAGTTATTCAGCAAGTCTATTAGGACAAGCCCTGGAGTTATAAAAATAAAGCAAGAGAATATTATTGGATAAAGAGGCAAAAACCTTTTAGGCCTGCTCTGTGCAGCATAAACAGCGGAAGAAAGCAAACATAATTCTCTTTTCCCCTTGACAGAACACCCTTAGATGGAGCTCGAGACATTTACTAGAGATGAGATATGGGGGAAAAAATGGGTCAGCGCCTGAGAAGAGAAGGAAAGGAAAAAAAAAGCTAATTTCCATTATGGTCTGTATTTAGGCCTTTGTTGTCTTCACTCTTATACACGACTGACAGAGATGGTCTTGTGGCCTATTTGCAACTATTGATGAAACAAGACGTGGACCCATAACTGATGCACTGAGATTGCTCTGAGTGAAATTCAACAGGATGTTGATCTTGCTGGCAAATGGCAAGTAAGGCTGAATATTAAATGAAACGTTCATTAAAAAACTCCCAAAGCAAACAATAAATGCTCTATACATCTAGGCTGAATGTGATCAGAGCATGACAGCTGAAAGGACCACTACACAAAAGACATGCTGTAAAATGCTGTGTAGCAATTGACTAACAAAAGCTCTCATGCAGAAGGCACAAAAGAAGAGAATTTGGAGGAAATCATAGATTTCAGTGTAAAATCTCTGTCCGTGCATTTTAACTCTGAGAATTATATCCCAAAACATCAAGTTAATGCACTCACCCTGATGGACCTACTTCCACGGCTTCCCTCCAGCTCCTGTGCCAGGACACAGAGGGCCAAACTCTGCCTGTGGGTACAGGACTGGGTTACATCACTGAAATACTGCCGTGGTCTATGGTGCTCCTTTATAATGGAAATCAACAGATAATGGCCAGGCTACCCTTATTTCTCCACTGTTTTTTTGTTTTTCAGGCAAATCTACAGCCCCTGAGCCCTGCACAGGGCAGTCTGCCCACAGCAGGCTCACTGCAGCTCTTCACTGCTCCAAACCCAAACGACCCAGGACCTGATGGGCAAAAGAAAAATCCCAGACATGTGCAGTCTTCTCAGGAGCCTGCAAAGATGATAGCAAAAGAAAAAAAAAAAGAAAGAGAAGGTGGTTGAGGGAATAATTGGACAAGAATGAGTTAAGTTGAGAGAATTTGGCCCAGCATGGACATTAAGTAAAATCTGTGCTCCTGCAAGCAAAAGAGGGGTAGTGCCTGGGGTACCACCAAAGAGCTGTATTCTGTTGTGTTTGCATTACAATTGATTTCTAAGCATAACCCACTGATTCAAGCAGACTCTCCTTGGACAGACATAGCACTTGGACAGACTTTCTAGCAGAGAGGTAAATAGGAGAGGTAAATTTTACCTCTAGGAGGTATTTTATTTACCTCTGGCAGAGGTAAATAGTTGCATTTCCCCCACCCAACGGCCTCCCCTTCCCATCCTCCCACCTCCTGTTCCTGCATTGCATCCTTGGCAACGCAGACAGCTGCCTACAGCATGGCAGGGTGGCTTCCTTCCAGCAAGATGGGAGAAGCCACAGCCCTGCACAGCAGCCAGGCAGAGCGGTCCTCACATTGGGGCCCATCACTTGGCCACCCTTGCAAACCCCCCCAGCAGAGCCTCTCCCACCCATGCGGTGCTCTTGGTAGGGGGGCCAGCATGGGGCGGGAGCTGCCCCGGGAAGGGGCTTAGCCCCCTCTGCGCACCTGGGCTACCTATTCCTCTGCTTGGCTTGCAAAGCACAAACAGCCAGGTAGGATCATGGCAAATCATCCCATCCACTTCAGGCCACCAGTCTCGCACATCGCAAGGGACAACTGGAGAGTGTCATGAGTCATTCCAGACTGTTCCTCAACAGCAGCTGGAAGATAATGGCAGCTGCATTAATTTAGAAAAAAAAAAAGAGGGAAAATTCAGCTTGGAGACTCAGCCTCTTCCCAGGCCTGTGTTCAATACTGGGAGAAAACAGTAATTCCTGATCCTAAACACAAAAGACATTGCATGGGACTGCTACCTTCGTACAAACTGCAGGAGTGGAAATTTAGCCACCAAGCAGGCAGAAGAGCTCCAGGCTGAGAAGGGTTTAACTAGATGAGCATTTTTTTTCCATGTTCAAAAATTCTTTTTCCCCACTGTGAAATCTATTATTAATTTCCACCATGCCTCTTTCTGCAGCCTCTGCTCGACAAGCCTTTGAGCTCCTTCTCCCCCCACCCTCGTGAGGTTTCTTCCCCTGTGTATGCCCCTTGGAGCTGCACAGGGAACGGAGCGCACCTGGGTGCAGGATTGGTGCAGGGCTCTGGCAGCAGCAGGAGAAGGCAGCGGCATCGCCAGGCCCCCGGGAGGAGCATGCACCAGGGAGCCGACCAGCTTAGCGAGGTGAGGAGACGGCAGCTTGCACGCAGAAGTCGGTCTGCTGTCCCTCCTGCCGTGCCAGCTGCCGAGGGTCAGCTCCTGGGGTTCGGCTCCTGGGCTCACCGGCTGCAGGGGAGGAAGGAAACGCTGCTAAAACCATTCGCCCAGCACCTCCTCTCGGGTTATGGGTGCAGCCTGCACACTGCAGGGGCACTTATTAAATAACCCTTTCAGTGCTTGAACGTGTTGGGCACATCAGCTACAAGTCAAAACAGTTTTATATGAAAGGATGTTTTTCTGCTTTTGACAAGTAGAAGATGTGGTGACCTGTGTGCTCTTCTTCTGCGGCTCAGACAGGAGCAGGAGCAGAGCTCAGCTCCCGAGCAGCCAAGGGGTGCTGGCAGCATGGCAGGGCAGCGTGGCAGGGCAGCGGTGCGTTTCATCTGCATGGCATCAGTCAGCAGCTGGGTGAACTCTGCCGGCTCCACCAGCAGGAAGGAGGCAGCAAAAGGATGGCGTCAGAGCTGCAAACCCACCCCACAACTCCCAAAGGCCCTGGCAAAGCCCCAGAGCGGTAGTTTCAGGGGAAGCAGAGCGGAGACAGCTCAAACTGCAGTAGAAATCCCCACTGAAATCCTCTGGGCTATACAAGTTTTCAAGAATAATCTGAAATTCTCTCACAAATGCACATGAAATGCACCATAACTTAAAAAGAGATGGGAGCACTGGTAGACAGGTATGGACAAATGTCGGATGTAGGACAAACTAGAGTTGTGTAAGTCCAGGTCTAAGGGTCACCACTCCAACGGGTTACAGGAGGCACGGTTATGCTAGAGCTACAGAGTCACCTCCCTCAGTCTGTCCGGGCTGGGACCTCCTGTGCAGCTCCTGTGCCCAGCAGGGATGGTCCATGGGCCACCTCCAGCCAGACTTCTAATGCTAGTAAAGTGGCTTTATCATACAACACGATGCTAATACCTGGTTTTTATAGCCTTTACATCTAATGCAGTTGCTCTTCAATGACTTGCAAGCTGGGTGAATGGAAGCTTTAAGGAAAAAGGAAAAAACAGTTAGTTTAGTGAAAATGAGAAATGAAAGTCATGGCTGACAAACAAAGCAAGCAGCGGATACCACAATCAATGGGAACATGCATTTTTGCGAGATAATATCATCAACCTTTTTGACCCAGGGCTTTTTCCCAGATGATAGTTTCAGAGTCTTCTACGTGTTTTGTAGGGAGTTTCTGGGGTGTTTGGGAGAACTGAGATCTGCTGTAGAAATAACTGTAATGTCTCAGGTGATGTTTGTGATCTCTGACTGGGGTTTGAATTACAGGTGATCAATCAGTAGATGAAAGAGAAAAAATTAGACCGAGTCCTACTACCTTGGATGGTTGCTGGCAGCTGCCCTCCAACACGCAGCCCACATGCTGGGAACTGCTTGGACAGACACTGCTACCTGTAAAACCAGCAGTAAAACCCTTAAGGCAAGCTTCTTTACATCAGCCATAGCTCTGAAGGGAAAACAGTTTTATACAGAGACCCAAGAATAATGTATGTGGCAGAAGAGTGTTGAAAACTATCCCCTCACATGGCTGAGCAATGCCTTCTCCTACAATCTTAGGGATGCCACAGATTGATGACAATTTGTCCAAGAAGAGGGGTCTCTGAAGAGATACGGCAATGTTTTACATCATTTACAGTTGGCACCAATGTTACAGAAAAAAACTATCAGAGAAGACTTCCCAAATCAGTTCACCGATTCCTCTTTAGCCCTCTCACAGAGCAACTCAGAGCTCCTGGGTGCTGGGCAATGGCTCACATGTCTCAAGCAACCTCATCTAATTCAATCACAAACCTAATTTGCAGCAGCAGCACAGAAGCTCTCCAGGTTTCCCCTCATTAGTGGGGCTTAGATGTGACTGCCATTAATGTGTTATGTCCATGCACATATTTACTCAAACCACCTGTGAGGGATGAAAGTGAAGTGAGACATCAGAGGAGACACTGGTCAGCGTGGGATGCCCGGCTGCTTCTTCACGGATGAGTTGGCCCATGACGGTGGCACGAGCTGACAGGAGAGCACAGCACTGGAGATTAATTGCTTCTAATGAGCAGCACTGCAGCCCTCAAAAAAGAACAAACTCAGGACTGCCTCAGAAATTACAGCACTTTAACCCTCTGTGGTGTGAGTCTCCTCACTGGAAGCTTTTTGGGCACCACATCCCCACTCCTGAAAGGGATGGAGGATCTCTGCGGAGATCTGTTACCCACAGCAAAGTGAGAGGCAGGATCCCAGCCCAGTTCACTGAGGAGGAACAGCCACGGCACCGTGCAAAACACCAGTCCCGTCACGAGCTCCCAAACCCAGCAGGAATTTGTATAATTCTCCCCTTTCAGGACAGCCTTATTTACTAATCCTGATGCAATGATGCAAGCCTTTGTTCCCTGAGCACTTATCCTGCACTACTGCAGCAGCTCTGCCAGCCAGGGCTGCTCGCACACCAGTGTAAATCAAGGGTGACTCTGTGGACCTTAAGAAGTGCATGCTGGATTTACACCTCCGAAAAGGAGCCTGGGCTTGGGTATCTGCCATCTGGAAGAGCTGTATGAAGTGACTTTCTCTCTCTCCCCTTCTTTTCTTTTCCCTTTCTGTAGCTCTTTCTTTGTCAGTACATCTTTCATGAAAAAGAAAAAAACAAAACCCAGAAATAGAGCATTCCCGCGCCAGGGCAGCTATCTGGGGTAGCCATGAAAATAGCAGCAAACGCTAGGTAGCTCAGGGTTTAGATCAGATCAGTAGCTCAAGGTCAGCCACTGCTTCTCTTTTAGGCAATTTCTGCAGGGTTCATCAAGTTTGCCATAAGGTCCACCAGGTCAGTGCACAGAAGCACACAAACTATTCCTGTGCCATCTTCCCACTGGAAAAACTCTAAGCTTCCAGTGGAAGTGGGGAGAGGAGACAGCATAGCTTCCTACACGCAGGAGGAAACCTGCAGACCAGCAGGCTTCAGGTCCATCTGCAGTACCCCCACCACAGCACGTGTGTTCAGGCTGGGCTTGGCTGCCCGAGAGCTGGCACCCCGCCGCCGTGCTGAGCGGAGACAGGGCGAGAGCCCTGCTGGGACCGAGGTTCCTGGGCTGGGAGGACCAGTCTTCTCAGTGGCTGTCCACACTGGGGCAAAATGGAAGGAGAGAATCAAATGAGATGTAAATTTCCACAGAATGAATATTTGTAGTTTCAGGGGGCAAAGGAAGACCCAAGCGACTTGATCATTTGAGTTAACCCAGGGAACTGTCTTAGCTGGAAAAAGACACTGGGGAAGAAAAAAGTCACCCATTGCCTTGTGACAGTTTTGTGGAAAATCACTACGGCTTTTCCGGGCTGTTTTCATTTCAGAACTGACCTACTTTTTTAAATGCTAAAGAGGTGGGGGCGTTACTGAGCTGCAGAAGAACCCAGCTATCCCAGGCTGAGCAGAATTTTGGGGGAATTTTTCTTGTTTAAGTCAACTCAGACTGAGCTTGTTGGGCAACTGTAGTTGGTGGATCTTGCTTTGTCTTTAGGGATATGGGCAGAGGATCTCTTCTGGAGAGCAGAGCACGAATGGGTGACAACAGGGAGCCCTGCGGAGGGAGGCTAGGCACTGCGTGAGCCACCCGACAGCTGGTTCTGGGCAGATATCGGTCACTTAGAGACTGGCGACAACACAGCCCACTAATTAGGGCACCAAATCACAAACCATAGAAAAGAGATCAATTTGCTTTGTGACATGAAAAAAACCTGAAGGTTTGTGCTGTGCTGTTTATTTGGACACACTCACCTTTCTGATCAAAGATATGAGGCTAAGAAATGCTTTTCTAGAAACCCTTAAGCTACAACTGTTCCATACAACTTTGCCCAATTCAACAGTTGCTCCATAAATCTTTCTTAAGGATTTCGGTCTTGGATAAGACACTTGGGATTGTTGTTAATGTTTTTTCTGAAAACAGGAGAGGATGCTTTATTCCACCTGGTTGTTTTTGTACTCTGAGACCACGGTCCCTGGAATGACAGGAACTGTAGTTTAGCTATTCCTTAAGGGTTTCTACTGAACACACCCTAGATCGTATAAGCTAAAATAGTATTTCATTTGGAACATTTATTGTTGAAATAATTTAAATTGCATTTAAATCATGAAACACATAAAAATACATATTTTACGTATTTATATTATTTTTTTACAAATATAGTAATCGTTCATACATAGATGAGAACAATGTTTTAATCATTTTCAATGCTTTAGTGTTGAAGTAATTAGACTCCAAGCTGTAACACATATTTTTATAAAGTAATATAATTTTAAATTGTTCTTTACTCAAATAAAATTATTTATAAAACTAATCTTTTAAAATAGTTAAAGTCCTCCCTCTAGTGATAAAAGTCACATATCTTTGACTAGATCAGTTTACAGGGTGGTGTCTTTTTGTGTAAGAAACAGCTGCTTCAGAGCATCCTAAGCTCATCCTTATTTTAGAAGGTGGTAGTAAAACCAAAACAGACTATTGCATACCATAAGTTTCCTTAAATAATGTATCTTATAATATAGTCTCCAAGAAAAAAAACAGGAAAACCTTACATGCAAGAGGAGCTGTGTAACTGAGATTTTCTTGGTTTGGTTTGGTTTTTTTTTTTTTCTCCATGTATTACTGATAAAGAATGTGCTTTTAAGAAACCACAGGCTAATGTGTGGACACGGGAAAATGTCCTCCTACAATAAACGAGAAGTCTCTCATTAGCAAACTGCTTGAGTGCTACTATAAGGCATTAGTGCAGCTGGCACAGTTCCTGAGAATAGAATTATTCATTGCCATGGTTACCCATGCTAGAAATATTACCCTCTGCAATCATTGTAAACAAAGATCCTTTCACAACGGTGTAAAAATTAGAGCCCTTTAAGCAATTAAAGGAAATTATAAATTGTACAGAAGTTGAAGTTGTGCCTTGTAAGCACTGTAGCTTTTCTAACACCGGAGGGGTTTGAAAACCTTCTGCAAAGATCTGATCCTCTCCCAGCCTAAACGACTTGCAAAGCTCTCATCCACCATTGAGAGCAGGGTCAGAGCCTGATGACGGCCAGAGCACCTCAGCAGCACGCAAGCCCTTCGGCAGGTGGTAGGTCCTCAGTGGAAGTACACTGTTAAAACTACAGAGGAGGATCTGATAATAGCTGCAGCAGAGAAAGATAAGAGGTAGGAAGTTATCACACGTGTTGCTGATGGAGCTCTCCCCATGAAGAGTATCACGGAGCTGATTTGTGTCAGCTCTTCCAGACCTTCAAGTCGTAGGGGAGGATGGTCCCTGGAACCAGTGCAGGCTTGGGCAGAAACAGCAGCCACAAACTGGGCTCCTCTCTTGCACCCACGCTTCCACAGCTGGAGCAGAAGATACTCCACCAAGTGACATTTGCGCTGTGCAAATGTCCAGCGAGGCGGTGGGCTGGTTCACACTCAGGCAGGCAGCAGGTGAGTGGGAGAAGCAGGACTAAAACACAGGTATCCTTTGGTCCCGCAAGTGCCTTTTCCACATGAATATATTTCCTCAGGGCAGACGCAGTTTCCCCAGCTGCCCGTGCCTTCTGTCCGGTCTGTCGGTGCTGTAAGGCCATGGGAGTGGTGGCTCCAGCACAGCACCAGCCAGGAGACACTCTCATCCAGCTGGGGGTCCTCAGCAAAGTACAAAGACATCTTAAATAAATCATTTGCTCTTCACAGTTGAGAGCTTGCTGGGCTGGTGCTTCACCTTTCATAAAAGAAACAATCTCTGCGTGGGAGTATCTAACAAGAAAAAGAAGGGTGAGCTGGGGCTTGGGGAAAGGCAGCAGTGTTCACGTGCACTGCCAGCAGCAGCAGCTTCACTATACCTGCTGTGAGGAGGTGCATGGAGCTCCTCCGGGCCATTATACACCAGTTTGTGGCAGAACAAGCTGGTGCTGCTGCTTAGGAAGACATCTTTCCACCCCTCCCACTACCCCTCCATCACCTCCCAGCCCTGAGCCACTGCACAGAGCGTGAGGGCTTGTGTGTCCCTTCTCTCCCTGTTGGGACAGCACATGGTCCCAAAAGCTCTCCGGGTTCACCAGGCTCCAGACAGGCACCCACGCATGCCTGCTGTGGGGCAAAGCATGGTGTGGGGCTGAGCAGGGACAGTCCCCGACCCCGGCACGTTTCTCCAGTGTGGTTCTGGCAGTGCTGTGACCTGTGACACTTCTAGAAAACATCTCTCTTGTTCAGGCTGGAGAAGAGAAGGCTCAGGGAGATCTCATCAATGTATATAAATACCTGGAGGGAGGGTGTAAAGAGGATGGAGCTGGAATCTTCCCAGTGGTGCCCAGAGACAGGACCAGAGGCAATGGGCACAGACTGAAACACAGGAGGTTCCCTCTGAACATCAGGAAACATTTTTCTCCTGTGAGGGTGAGCAAGCACTGGCACAGGTTGCCCAGGGAGGCTGTGGGGTCTCCATCCTTGGAGATACTCAAAAGCCATCTGGACATGGTCCTGGGCAACCGTCTGTAGGTAGCTCTACCTAAGCAGAGTGACTTCCAGAGGTCCCTTCCCACCTCAACCCCTCTGCAATTCTGTGTCTCTGTAAGGGACAGCCCAAGGAGACTCAAGAGTAGGTCTTGCCAAGGTGGAAGCCACACTCAGGCAGATACAGGCTGGGCTGAGGAGCCCTCAGGACACTGCTCTGGGACCAAAACCTGTCACTGAAATAGAGCCCCCAGCAAAACCTTGTTAAATTAACTAACATGTCTCCCATGGGTTATAACATCTAATGAGCAGACCTCGGTGTGGGCCGATTTACTGGAGAGCTGAGGCAGCAGTTTTCCCCTGCCAAGACGCTGCCAGAGGTGGCTGCGTGATGCCCCAGCCATGGCAGCACCCAGCTCTCAAATGCTGACCCTAGAAATGCAGGAGAATAAACCCAGCCAGGAGCTGGTTAAAAACTATCAGAGGACGAAGCACTGCATGATCTGGAAACAAATGCTTTCTGAATTAAGTTTCCTGGCACCTCCATTTCGTAATGCCACGCTCCTGCTGCCTGCCGGGCAGGAAGGGAAGGCGAAAGCCAGGGTGGCACAGCACAGCACAGCCGGCTCTGCCCAGCACAGGAGGGCAGCTGTGTCGGGTCAGTATCCTCCCCAGTCCTGGCCTGCTGGCTGAAGGACTGAAGATCCCTTTTGTCTTCAGACCAATATCCCTTAAAAAATTTGACTTTTTCCTTTGTAAATGCATGAGTCATGTGTGAGTAACAAGGCCATTTCAAACAACCTCATGGCAATATAATGCACATCATCAGGATGTTCTACTTCTTACCTTTCTTTCCTTTTGAGCCTGCACAATTAAAAATTGATTACCTAGCACCTAAAATTACATCTCATAAGGTGTTTTTTTTTTCTTTCTCTTTTAGTGAAGCGTAATGAACGTGTGGAACTCATAGCCACAGGATATTACTGAAGCAAAGAACCTCGGAAGATTCACTAGAAGTGAATATTTATGCAAGTGGGAATCATTTCCTCTGTAGTAACAAGTGATACAAACAATTTTCATCATAACAGAGACAAGTCACTGCCTGAAGTTACAAAGGTACCTCTTCTGCCAAACAGACACTGCATAATTATCCAGAGTAGCATCTTCATGTGTTTTTATAAAATATCTCCCCTGCTGGTATCTGTGGACAGCAATAGACTGCTTGATCAGGTGGGTCACCAGTTCAGCCAATATATCAGTTCCTACATTGCCCTTTTTCAGAGCCATGGCACCACATCACTCTGCAAGGCTCAACGCCTGGCTCATCAAATCCCAAGGACAGCTGCCTTCTGGCTGCATGGTGGGAGCAATGAATAACTACTGCTGCCATCCCTAGTGGAAAACTGGAAGCAAGGCAGGCAGCAGAACATCCCTTTATGACTGGTATTACTTCCTACTCTGGTGTTTTTTTAATTAGTTTCATGGAAGTGGAGAGTCTGTGGCCATCAGCAGGTCAAAGCTGTGCAGGACACAGCAGAAAAGCCATCTGGAGGCAAGAGCATCTGTTGCCAGGTCTAAGGACAGATATATCAAGGGGCTCAAGACGTTTTAACCCCCACATCTCTCCTTCTCCTGCCCCTGGCAGATGAAGGGTCCCCACTGTGGGGCTTCAGCTGAGGAAGGACTATAACACCCCCCTCCCGCTGCTCCATGATGCTGCCGATTCCCCTTGACACCCTTCCTCTCCAGCTCTTTAATCCCACATTTGCAGAGCCCCAAGGGCACCAGCACCACAGCCAGGGGGAAGGAAAAGCAACTCCATGGCCCATCTTCAGCCAAATCCTCACCCTGGGAAATTACCACTGCTGTCCTGTGCAAAAAATATGGGAAAGAGGGTTTTTTTCCTCCCCTCTTCTCATTCAGGTTATGGCCACTTCTGCACCTGGTGAATCTTGGCAGGATGGGGAGAATGAAAGAGTTCTGCTGTTACACCATGGCCCTACCCACGTCTCAAATTTCTTCACAGGCAGTGGCGTAAAATTTGAAGGATTTGGCCACATTAAACCTTTCCTGTAGAAGGATCACAGTCCCCATTTAGAGGTGGAAAAAGCAAAGAGGTGGAGTTTTGCACTGAAGGTCACAGAGGACATGTGTGAAAGGATATCACAGCCTGACTCCAATTCCCTGCCCGGTTCTCCAGCTGTTTTCCTCCTTCCTGAGCCATGTTGAACAGCCCCGTACCAGCACTGGGGAGCCTTGAGAAGCCCTGCAGAAAAGCCCTAGGGAGGAAAGAGTAAGTTCAGTGATGCAGAACGAGACAAGGAAACAAGCAGCCTGCAAAAACCTCTACAAAGTGGTCCTTACCTCTGCTCGGCAGCTGGGGCAGGGGCTGTCACTGGCACACCAGAGCACCAGTGATCCTTACTGCATGGGGGCACTTCTGCAGCGAGGAGGTCTGAAATGGCCATGGGAGCTGCAAGTCGGTAACCTCCTCAAGAAGCATTATATCTCATGCTCCTGCACATCATCCAACTGGAGAAAAACAGATGTGACAAAGTAACACTGAAATGAAATCCCAAGGGGGAAAGAGAAATCAGGGAGCTTGTTAAGAAGCCCACTGCCATCTGGAAGGCAGGAAGAGGCAGGCATCTGTGAGAAAGTGGCATCTCTGGGGAAAGCCTGGGTGCCTGCAGCTGGCACAGCGAGATGAAAGGATGGGGACTAGCTGATGGGCCTGCCCTGCCCTGGAAATGGGATCAGAGGGTGAAGGGAGGGTTGGTTTTCATTTTCATGAGACTTCAGGGTATGTAGCAGAATCTAAAATAATCACCTCATGCTGATTGTTGTCCTTGGCACCAACAGTAACTTTGTGGCCCAAAGGGTTTAGTTGAAGATACAAGGGGGGAAATGAGAGCACACTGGGCTCTTGATTTGCTAATAGGAGTCTTTTGTGCTGTTTATTGGTTCAGAGCCATCTCCTAGGTCTTAACCCTTTACTCCTTAGTTGCCATGAAAACATGTGGTCTTCCTTGACTATGCATTTTATTTTTCAGCGGTAAGAACCGTTATTTTTGAGCTTTCACTAAGCTCCCATCATTGGTGCTAAATCTAGGGCATGGAGAGGGAAGAGGAGACCTGCGCCATGGTAACAGATGCCTTTGAATTAGTAACTGGTCTTCTAGTAACTGATAGTTTCTGTAATTCAGCCCAGTGAACACCAGCTTCACACTGGCCTTCTCTTATGGAAATGAAGTACAGAAGGCTTTTGCTTTTGGTTAGTCATGTAAATCCTCCGAGGAAGCCTATTCTAACAGAAGGGTAGTAAAAGGCTGTGCTATAAATAGTGCTGTGTGTTTGCCTGCACTGAGGCAGAAATGTAAGGTTTCATAGCTTGGATGGAGGGTCCTGGTAGTTTCAGAGCCAGGGGCTGACATTTGCCTTTATGCTTGTGCTCTGATGTCTGTTTTGTTTTCCGATACAGTCATTTATTTTAAATTGGTCTGAATACATGTTACATCTTGAGAGAGAATGAAGATCTGGCATAGACAAGTTAACTTAACCATGTAATCTGGTCCAACTGTTTTTTCATAAAACTTGCAGATTTATGGGGCTTTCTATCAGACCCTAGGAAAAAAAAATACAGGCAAATTCAACATCACGTAGTGATGATAGACATAAATATTCTAAGCTTCTGAGAAAGCAGCAATAGGCAGCTCTGTGAAGGATGAAAGCACCATTTCTGCAGTTGCTGCATATGAGCATTTCTTACTGTTTTGAATGAAGCTGTTCGGACGCAGCGGCTGCGTAATCAGATCCTAAGTGTGGCATGGTAATGACTGGATATGGTCTAATTGGAAGGATCAAAAGCTTAATTTGTTAAAATGGGTAAAAAGACATCTATAAGCAAAAGAGTAGCAGGACTGATTTCTCCACTGTAAATGCTGCATTTTTGTACGATTTGTTATCTGTCAGTAAACAAAATCTATTAGTGCAGAATGTGAAGGGTAAAAACTCAGAGAAAGACAGATGTAGATGTGATATATCCTTACTGTAACGATAGACCAAGACTAGTCGAATTCTTATCTGTCTCTATTTTTCCTTAATAAATACTCAGAACAATCCATTTGATTTTTGTTACCATCATTTTTCTGATCCCCTACATCATTTTAGTAGAACAGATGTTTTTTGATGTCCACTTTAGACTGTGGCCGGTATCTTCACAGCTGTAATCACGAGCAGGTTTTTCACTACTCGTATTTACTAAGACACATTTGCCTTTATTTATTCAAACCTATTTTGTTGCAAAATTAGGTTGTTTTTTCATCTTTACAGGTGAACAAATGGAGCTGGGCAGGGACAGAACAATTTTGCTTTACATAACATACAGATTTAGCATAATTTCTGTCCTTAAAATACCATTCGGTCATAGGATTTTTGTTTACTTTGCATTCTGCCTGTCACCCTGCATGTTCCCAGCTCCATGCAAGGAGCTCAGCACCATTCGTTCCCACAGTGTGGTAGCCTACAGCTGAATATGTTCTTGAAGCACCTTGAGCCACATAGGTGCCCTGGAGGCACCTACCTCCCTGTGAAGCAGGAGAGGACGCTGCTGCCCACAAGGCTTCTGGCTGCCCTAGGTTTGGCTCCCTCAACCTCTCCCACCACCTCCACAATGCTGCCGCACTTCTACCCGGTCAGCCTCGGCTCGTTTGGGACCTTCACCCCAAGGATCTTTACTCAAGTCTCTTCTTTGCCCAAGGGACCTACTGATTTCAAGTGACACCAACAGAGAAGGCTGACACGGCCGGAGGAAGAGCCTGTCTGTGACTCCCACCATGACGCACAGAAGAGCAGACCTAGCTATGCGGCGCTTTTGAGCCTGCTCAGTGCAGGTGCTTAAGTGATAGTGAAATTTTATCATAAAACCTCAGACCACAAAGGTTCTGAGCAACACCACAGCCAGGTGCAGCTGGTTTTGTGGATCAGGCTTTATAATGTGGTGCCTGTAGCCTCTGTAAATCAGGTCAGAAGCAGTTTGCTCACAGCTGCCTGGAAAGGAAGTGGTGGAAGAGGGACACGGACCTCCCTGGTCTGGACCAGCACTTTGCTGGAAGGCACCAGCCTGCCCTCTCTCCCCTCCGGTGGCAACCCTTGGCTGTAGGTCATCTCACCTGGGATTCATGTGGAAGTGCTGCACAGAGCCACTTTATGAAGGGTCTTTGCATGAGGATGCAGCATCAGCATGGGTTGTTTGTTAGTCTCTGGAGTAGCTGTGGGAGTTATACTTCAACAAACTCCTTGCACTTCTCTTGTTCTACTTAGAATAGTTGCTATGGGACTCCATCTATATCTTTTAAAACATATTCAATTTTCTTAAGCTGGAAAAAATACACATATTGGCCAAGGCATAGTCTCCTTCATTCGTCAGAAGAAGAGACCTTCTGTTCCCAGGGTCTAACTGAATATCTGAGCCAAGTGGTAAGGGCCTTTGCAGAGCAAAAGGAGTGATGTGTCACTAGAGACGAAGCAGGTTCTTAGCCCTCAGCTGCCACAGTGGCATCCGTGGCTGCTGAAATAACCCTTTGCAGAACCTTTGAGCCTCCTTCCCACCCCCCTCAGGGCACCATGGAATGGTTTTAATTGGAAGCGGATGTGCAACGTGGCAGGTAGGAGCAGGCATCTGCTCAATGTGAGCTCCTAGTAAATAACTTCTGTACGATCACTTTGAAAGGGAAAAATACTATGATTCAAGAGAAAGGATTTAAAATGAGACTGGTACTCACTCACAGTAAGTTGACTGGTCCATTAGCTTTGCCAATATTCCTTAGCAATTATTCGGTGTCAAGAATACTCTCTTCTCTTTCTTGCTTGATAGATTTGCAAAATGGATGGAGCATTCATCTTCAACAAACGAGTCACAGGGAGATTTCCAGGTCATCACTCCCATTGCAAACACTTTTCCAGTAAGGTCGCCGTGAAAATCATAGAGATGTACTGTTGGGAATGACTGATCTTGCCTTTAATTGGGAAGGGACTTTTAGCGCAATATTAGAAACTCAGCCTCTTCATCTTGATTTCAAAAAGAACATTTGGGCCAAGTCTCCTGGTTTCAGGGGACTTTTCAATTTTTTCTGTCACAGTGGATCTGCCAGGCTACTGTAGTCCCGTTTTGTGGAAGGTGTTAACAGCTGCATCACACAGATCTGCAGTTATCAAGATTCATGAGGTTGCTGTACTTTTGCCCTGCACTTCATTGCAACCCTTTTGCCCCCCCAAATCCCAGTAGCTATACTTGGACTCAAGCAAGGTAATCACTAGGCAATCTTCTGCAGCAGGGAATAATTTAAACCACAACTCTCTTACTTCCAGATGCACAGGATAAAAGACATGAACGTGCAATAGGGGACATAGGCTGAGAAGGCCTGAATGTAAAATTGCTTTACATTCAGACATTTATATACAGTGATTTAATTTCCCATTAAATAGCTGGGAAAACATTTCTTCAGCCTCGTTCTAGCTACTGGAAAGAGGAGTTATGCTTTTGTGAACATAGGATCAATTTATACTGTGTCACCATGTCCTGCTCCTTACTTGCATAATGAGCTTTTCATACCTTTTGCTTTATTGTTCCTTGAAAACTTTTGAGCAGATTTTATTCCAGTTCTTATTCTGGCTGGTTCAGTATCTTCCATGGACTAGTAGTAATGTGGGAGGCCTCCTGAATCCTTAACAAGGCAGTGCTACCTAGCTAAGCAAAGTAAATAAACTTAAGGATTAAAACTATATTGATGCAAATGTTTTATGCATCCTCTAAATGCAAGAAATTTAGAGAAAGTTGCAAACCAGAGGTTCTAATAAATGTCACTTCGTAACCATAGCAGTCAAGTCCACGTTCTAAAGGTGGGAAATGAAGTTTACAGCAGACTGCATTTTCAAGCTGTCACACCAAAACTGCAACTCCAAAGTCCATTTGTGCCAAGAGAACCAGCTTCCCTCTGGCTTCCTGACCAGGAGAACCAAGAAGCAAAGCTGATTTGAAAAACAGAATGAAACTCAGTCTATTTCCAATGTCTAAGCAGTTTAAAGGCGGGGGAAAAAAAAAAAAAAGAACATGCTGATGAAATGGAAGACCAGAAGACCAAAACTCACTCATTTATGAAAGCCCTCCCCTAAGTAACAGATTCGGTCTAGTTATTCTATGATGTTATTAGTAAAACTGCTAGAGGCATTTTTACATAAAAATGAAAGTGCACACATGCCCAAGTATTCTCTTTTATGCTATTTTGGGGACATAATTCCCTAACGTCTTGCTTTCAAAAGCCTAGTATTTTCCAGTGCACTGAGTAGACTGGCTCAATCTCTAGCTTGAACATCAAAAAGTAACCTTCACGTTCATCAATGAAAAGTGACAACTGATTTTATTAATTGTATTCATTATAACACATAATATGACAGTGGGAATATTTTTCACTGTAAGATTTTTGAATGGAAGAAAAGTGCAGTTAGTCTGAGTTCCTTACATTCATTAGAAGCAAGACTATTGAAACCATCAACATTTACAATGACACATAAGCAAACACCAGAATCAGTGCCAATAAATACACAGAGTACCAAAATAAATATTTACAGAATTAAAAATATAATAAACACTGATTAGTATATCCTCGTGAACTGCCAGGGAAGAAAGACATCTATTGCTATCAGTTAGGTTGTACATGGGTTAAGAATACAGTGATTCGAGGAGACACATACTCATTGAAGTTTGTAGAGGTGGAAAGGAGTAGAGCATGTCTAACAGTCTGTTACAAAAACACCCCCCGGTGTGTTTTGAGCTTTCACTCAGAGAAAGTTGGTGCACACAGACTCACCAGATTATTAGCAAGCCATTTAGATAAGAAGAGCAGGGAGTTCTGGCTTTACTTGCTCATTACCTCAAATAGGTCATATGCTACCTTACTGGAGGTGGCTGACAAAAAACATGAGGGAAAATTGTAATTAGCAGTGATCTGTCAGCTATAACACGTCTTATAGAAACAGATTAAGTGACTTCTAACAGGACACATCTGTCCCTTTCAGCAGGTAGGAAACCCCGAGAGCATCGGCTTGTCAGATGCAGTGCGGAACAGTCCCTGCTATGTTTTCCTTAGGCACACCATGATATTTAAGCAGAGTTGGGCTGTGATAAAAGAATGAAGCCATGCTGTGTTTTCTGGACTTATTGAATCTGTATTTTCCACCAACCACATTCATACCTTATCCCCTATGTCAACAGGGCCACAAGCCTCAACACTAGAGCTTTTCTGAGACAGACTCTGCTGACAAACATAGCAAGGAAAATTCAGATGGGGCCAAATTATGGGATCTTAATTATCTTAATTATGGGATCACTCAATAACAACTGACACTGCTAATAGATCCCCTGTTTTCAGAGGGAATACTGGTGGATTGAGATATTGTCCAGCTGTTGCAATCTGTCCCACAGCAGAGGATTTACTTCAATTTTACACAAAGGCAACAGCTTTAGTCTTGCTCTCTCTTTTGAAAAGCAGGATAACATTGCTTTTATCAAGCCATGTGCTACACGAAGTTACTTGCACTCTACCTAGGACTTGGTGGTGCTGTTGCACGGTGTGTCTTACACTCCCTCCTCACCTGCCATTGGGCTGCAAGGCTGCAGCCAGCGCTCACCACCCTGCCAAGGGCTTGGGTCTTTGCATACCCCCGACAAAACGAGGGTGGAAGAGCAGTGAGATGCCACAGGTCAGTGCTGGGCTACAGGGGATTTGTGGAAGTACCTGTGCTAAAACTGCCTTCAGAAACGAAGTCACTGAGCACTGCTCAGGTGTTGATGAGAGCAGCCACACTGTAGCCCACTGGCAGGAGCACCGGCATCAGCACACCCAGACCATGGCACTCACTCACACAGTCTGGCCCCTAACTCAGTGTAACACAGCAATCCTAGCATCAATGCAAGAACAAAAGGAGCCAGATTTTATAGGTGTATGTTTAAGTCTCTTTTTCTGCAAGGACCAGAGGTCCAACCCTTGCTTTCATCCCATCTCTCACCCCAGTGCAGCCAGCCTGGCTTTTCCTGCTGCTGTCCAATCTGGCAGACACCTCCACATGGTGACGCCCCGCACCCCCCTGCCACGACTGCACGACAGGGTCGGACAGCAAATTCTCCCGGAGATAGTGCCTTGCTCCCCCAGTCTGCAGGGTGCAGGTGAGTTGGGGCAGATCTTTCCTGTTGCTGCCATTAACCAAGAAACATCACCAGATGCGTAGCTTTTACATTTTAAGGTCACGCTTAATTCAAAGCAGATGTAGCCAATTTTCTTTTACGAGCACATTATGTTCAAAGCTTCCAATGCATCTGCATAAAAAGCCCATGGAAACAACCTGATACTGAAATAGCAACCGTTTTGATGCAACATCATCCAAAATAATAAAAATCTGTTAAAAAGTTCTTACCATTCAGTCCCTACATACCGTTCTCCCTAAAAACAGATTTAAGACATGGCTGTGAAACAATTAAAGGGAGGCATCCTTAGTTACCATATCAGAAAAACAAGAACAACGGCACAATAAGCAGGGGTTTTAGCACTCTGGAAAGGATCTGGTCCTGTTTTTGCCATCACAAGTTAAATTAAGGAAGGCAGTGATTGTGTTAGCTGTAATTTAAACATGCTGAGCACTGGAGTTATGTGCGGGAGTGGCTGCTTGTTAAGATGGAAAAACAATGGAAAGACATGTTTTGCATTCAGATCAGTGAAAATACTGCTACAGTAATATAAAAGACTGCACCATCACCTGAATAATGATCATATTTAAAAAAAGGGAAGACTTATTTAAGAAACACTTCCTATTTCCTTAAGATTAAGAGATTAAGGACCTTCTCCAGTTCTTACTGGAGTCAGTGGAAGCTTTGCCACAGCAGAACTGGACCTTGGAAAGAGATTGTCATGTTGGCAAATGCCAGTTTTCTAACTTTGTGGCCATAGCTGGATTAGCTTCTATTGCAGAGCATTGCTTGGATGTGATGTTAAAGTAGGCAAAGCAATCTTCTTTTAGCCATTGCTACTTCAGCCTAGCAGTTTAAACTCCTTCCCCTGTGAAGTACATAACCTTTTCCTCTCTCCACTACAACTTTGGTTCTATTTATTTAAATATGTACAGACAGGAAAAAGAAAAGCAGTTCTTATCAAAGATAACCTGGGCACAGTCTCCATAACAAACAGCTTCTATGCTTTCCCACAAGAGTGACATGCTTCCCTTCTAGATTTGCTAAATGGTCCATAACAGGAAAGTGGAGGGATATATTCCACTCCGTGCAAAATATCACTCAACATCCTCACCCACGTGTGTGAGATCACACAGCAGATCTCCGTTTTTAATATCTTTGCAGCTTGTTTTGAAGGTGAATTAATTTTTTCCAGGCCAAGAAGTAGGAGCAGAGCCCCCTTGAAGAACACACTGGCAGCAGCTCCTCTTTTCTAGTGCTGGAGGTCTAGGTCAAAAATCTCAGTTTCCCAAGCTACTGCAGTATGGCTGAGAGGGCACAAGAGACAGTGGGGGAAAAAAAAAGGTGGTCCCAGACAACAGTACTCACTCAGTTTTGGATAGAGAAGCCCTCTAAGGCAGAGAGAGCTTTAACAACCTGCTTTTGCAGGAGTAAAGGCCCCTAGGATGTGGCTTGAGTGGTTATAGCTCTTATTCCTTTACATATGGCAAGTTCTTCCATTTCTCTCTACAAGAAACGGACCTAGGAAACACCAAATCAATGCTGACTGTTCCTAGCCGAGATGCTCACAGGGAAGACAAGATGTGAGCTAGTGATGAGCTAAGAAATTTCTGAGTCAGATTAAAAATAAACTGTCCCTCAAACACAAACAGTGAGACAGAGAGACAGATTCAGATAGCCCTGCTCACAGTAAACAGCACGTGGACTCGTGACACGGGAATCCCATCATCCCATCATCCCATCCCTCAGTGGAAGGGAGGGCTGTTCAGCAGGGACCAGTCCCAGGCCACTGAAGACAACTGACAGTGTATTCTCAGCATTGAATCTCAAAAGAGTTAGTTGCTGTGCAATTCTGCCTGGACACGTGGGGTTATGTCATCGTAATGAAACATAAACAAAGCAAAACCAATGACAACAAAAAAGGAAAAGCCAAAATAAATAAATAAAATACCCCTGCAGAAGCTGTCACATGTAAACTCTGCCAAGACTCATTTCTGCAGCGTCTTTTTAGTCGGTGTCAATTTGTTTTTCCAAGACAGAAGCCTCAGCCTTTCATATCAATAACTATGAAAATACATTTTCAGGCCACCTTGCTTAAAGTCCCCCATTATGGCTGTAAGATAACCATCTGCCTTGTAAGTGGCTATTGTTACTGTGAACTGTCTCTTTCATACCATTATCTTGCTGAAAAGCCCTTTCTGAAAGTAGTCCATTAGAGCAGGGGAAATAAAAACCTCTGAGCACGGCCATGTAGCAGAATCAATGGCTCCCTTTGATCTGCAAGCTCAATCAGTACTACAAATTTAAGAAACAACTAGGTTTTGCTTTGCTAAGCAAAGCCTGTTAATTTGGCTCATCTGCACTTAGAGCATCTTACTGAAAATGCCATCTGTATCAGACGTTTTGAAGACTTTGGTGCAATATTCACTTAGCTTAGATAAATAATTTAGTAAGATTCATTAAAAAACAATCAGTGAATTAATTTTCATACCGTACATCTATGCATGGCAATTTTAAAATTCAGTCCTCTACTACCCTGAATGGCGGTGAGGATATTCACAGTGGATGAAAAAAATGCTGGTGACTGATGGACAAAGACTGAACATAGATTTTTCTTATTCTAGTCGTGGAATTTCTTCTGAAATCCATTACGTGTGTTTGAGTCCTATTACTGGCAAGAGCAAAATGCATACACAGTACAGGGAAAATAAGACCCTTTATGTCTGTTGCAGGCCACACACATGGTACAGGAAACTTAACTCCTATCATGACAAAAGAAGTCCACAAAAACATCATTTCATGCTACCGAGAGGAAATCTTTTGCGCTGATATATAGGACAGGAATGTATACCACTGAAATCACTGTAGATAGCTATAAAACACTACACAATATATAGAAATACCCTAAGAACATAGAAAATTTACCAGTAGTGACCTGAAAGTGCAAAGAGTACATATAACTAAATGCCAAGTCCTGATCTATAAAATCCTTTATGAATGACACACAAGCTGATAATTACAAAGCATCATTCAGACCACAAAATAACAAATAAAACAAATAAAGAGAAGTATTCTTTAAGAAAATCAAAAGGACGACAGCATTGGGAATGTTATCTTTGGGACTCAGAACACATTTCTACCTTGATACCTACCAAAGCCAAGGAAAATATATGCTTGAACAGGGTAACATAAATAAGAATGCAAACCACCACAGAATGCCTCAGGACTATTACCTCTGTATGTCTCAGCCTTTAAATCCAGCAAGCCAGCAACTGTTTGTTCTTAGGCATCTCACAGTATTT
This sequence comes from Theristicus caerulescens, assembly GCA_020745775.1. Lineage (NCBI taxonomy): Eukaryota > Metazoa > Chordata > Aves > Pelecaniformes > Threskiornithidae > Theristicus > Theristicus caerulescens. Next base: position 111,340,596 of record CM036559.1, on the reverse strand, counting down.
TACAGGGATCTTTCAGGAATTAAATACAGGTCTAAAGAAAGCCTTTGAACCTCCTTTCAATGATTGTTTCAGGCATTGTGTGGAGTTATACAAATATATTTCTGTGAAAATTGAAAGCCCTAGCAAATATTAAATTTTCTATTACCTTTCGAAATAAAAAACATAGATGGCTTAAAGACAAAAGTGAGTTTGTTTATAAATACAAAGTTAATTTGAGCATTAAATTGTATTTTTACTCTCACACAACCATTACCCTGAATCAACGTCAGTATGTCGCAATGATTCAAAATTCTGTCGCCCTACGACAAGCTACTTTCCCATTTACCTTTTAAGGATATGATTGTCCTTAAAAATATGTACATAGCAAGCAGCCAAACGAACCGCCAAGAGATTTGCAAAATGTACTTACACTGGGTATGCAATAGAAAGCTGGAGAGAGCGACTGAGGAGCACCTGGCCTCAGCAGGCAGCGCGGCCGCCCTCCCACCCCGCGCTCAGCCGCCAGCCCAGGGCTCCCCGCACCGCATTGCACCGCACCGCACCGGGGGTTAGCACCGAGGAGGAAGCCACCCACCAGCATGCAGAGGACGGAGGGAAAACGGGGCAGAAAACAAAGGAGAGAGAGAAAAATGAAGGGAAGCCAAAGCATTTTAATGATGATCCGTGTTAGTCATTACGTGAGAGGGAGCTAGTCTAGTGTCACTCTATTGGTTTCTCAATACAGACATGCCACAATGCAGACAAAATGCACAGGATGAATAATTTGCCACACACAAGTCTTGTAGAGATGGTAGCTGATATCTTCTAGTAGTTTTAAAGATGCACCACTCCTACTACCTGTACTCAGTGCTTCCAGTTGTTAAGGTACTACCCCAAGCTCACCACATCCTCCCTCCCTCTCAACTTCCAGTACCCTATAGAATCTCTCTGCACAATTTGTCTTGACAACAAAATGGGGAATTATGATTTTTCTGCAGAGTTGTCATGCAAGGAAAGACGCGTCCCTCATAGTCAGGCAAAAACAAAAGAACAGAAAAAGGAATGTTAGGTTTAGGGCTGAGGACCAGGATAATATTCCATGTTCTGTACATTCATCCTTTTGAGGGTATTTCAGCTTGAACTTTCTAAAATGCACAAGCAGAGTCAGGCCAAATGCAAATCCCTTTCTCAGGCAAAGGAAACCACCGCCAGCGTGTTTGGAGGCAGATTTACAGCACGTCCCCTCGGTCTGCGCGCGGGAGCGTGCACGCATGGCCATGCTCGCAAGGGTGCGAGTGTGCACGGGTGTGCGTGTTCACCTGTGTGCATGTACTCTAGGAGGAGGTGCGTTCTGACTACACATGCATATGTACAACACGTCTGTGTGAGTAGGCATGTAGAAAACCACACACATATACGTTAGAAAGAAAACATATAAAATAATCTTTGAAGTGTATTAAGGTTCTTACTCAAACCATGAAAACAGGGACTGATGAGGAAAATTAACGCTTTCTCCCTATTCACTGGGGCATTGCAGTTCGGTATTAAATCCTGCAGTAATTTCAGACCTAGACGACAATTTTACCCTTGTGACTATAAGGTCATTTCCCCAGTGAACCACACATATACATATATACAATTCTTATTATTGTATTTCCTGGTTTTTTATGGTTTATCTATAACCTTAATATCCTTCAAATTATATTCTGTATATTTATTTTCCTTTTTTCTTTCAATTTAAGAGACAATAAAACCAACTGCTATGTAAGATCAGACCCATTAGCTTCAGTGATGTGAATTGAGGATTCTCTGCATAATATAGACATGTGTATTTTTAAAATGTATATTATTATTCAGATACACTGGAGCATATATTTTATATTAACTGCGGTCTGATGATTAAATACTTATACCAAAATATTTTGTAAATACATAACATTTACCTTTAGACTTCAGTGATTTTTGGAGCTTTTTCAGTGTATCATAAAAATATGTCCTCAGGCACATTAAAACCCTATTAAATTTCTTTGAAATGTTGTCAATGCCCATGTACAGTAGCCACTATTCAAAAGTGTCCTGGCCATTAATACATTTCTCATAAGATCCAAGCTCATCAGACCATTTTATGTACCACTAGCTTACCATATTTCTTTTTCTCTCTTAAAGTAAAATTATTCTGACATTATTAAGAATGAAAATAAAAAGCAACGAGAACCCAAACTTTCTTTAAATAGTCAAAAACTAATTTTTTATATTTTAAAAAATAATAATTAAAAAACATGTTTCTTTCCTGGGTTCCTTCTCTGTAAGGTTTAAGCCCAGAGCAACTTTGTCTAAACCCCTGAAAATAGAGGTTTGCAGTGGCAATGCTGTCAGAACCTCAGCTCTGACACACGGAACGTGCCACTGGAATAAAATCAGCACTTCAGACTTACTCATCTGGGGATGCATGAGCCCATACAAAACAGAGTTTTGCTCTAATTTAAGGTACTTACACAAAGTCCTATCATTTTAGAACTGTAAAATTATCTACCTATAAAAACTAACTCTTGCTTAAACTCTAGATAATACAGACAGGTGATTTTTTTTTTTATATAAAAAATCTGTAGCACTGAGTAAATCTGCTAAAATATGTATATATTTACACATGGCAAGCAAGTTATTGTATAAATGTGAACAGTGTGTATATATTGGCATTTAGTAAAATGTTTCCCTGAACCTGATTGTATGCATTATCGGACAAGTATTGATGTAAACATCTGAAACTATGTCAGGTGTCTCTGTTACCCATTTATATTAGACCAGATCAAAACCAACCAGACAGACAAACAAAAATATGCTTTCCTGTTAGACAAGTCCACCTAACTCCTTAGTTAGCTACTGCACACAAGTCAATCAAGTCTGCTGCAGAGCAGTGCTCTCGTTCCTACAGCAGGTAAAATACCTGTTACGTTGGTTGTTTTTTGCTTGGCATTTTTTCCAACATCTTGTAGAGCAAACACCATTTTCAGAGCCAGGCACCCACCCTCCACTCCTCCCCCAGAAATGATTAAAAGATAAGTGTATTGGAGAACCTCTCCTGTCGCTCCTTCTGTAGCTCTCTTCCCTTGAAGAACTCATGGCACTGCTTTGCGTGAGGAAGGATGCTCATTTAGGTTCATAATCCAAGTCCTGCTTCCAAAAAGGCATGTAAAAATGGACCTCCCCAGTGATCAGTGCTGCAGAAAAAAGATACAAACGTAAAAAAAGTGCTCGAAAAGAAGTCGACTTTTTATATTCAGCCATACGGTCTAGTAAGAAAGGATTCAGAAGTGCAGGCCCGTGGAGTACAGTGAAGTAAGCCATTGAGGTGCCTTTCTTCAGGTGATGCAAAACTAATTCATTATCTGTGGTCTCCTACGCAGACTTTCACACACTGACCTTGCTGTCCGTCTTTGTCTCCAGCTCTAGTTCAACTGCTTTTTGGCACTGTCCTGGTATGTGGCAGCTTTCACTGTTGTCCCTGCTAAGCCCCTGTTACTGATCCGGCGTACCAGTACTTTAGAGACAGGGATTTTTGTTCTGTGCATCTCGCTTTTGGCCAGGTGATGGTGTGCGACGTGATGGCTGTTACTGGCGTCTGCTCCATGGCTGGCAGGATGCGACGAAAGGTGTTTAATGCTGATGGGGATCTTGGAGTCCTTCATGGTGCTCGAGGGTGTTTTCAGTGAGCACGTGGTCGTTATCGGAGACACCGGCTTGGAGCGTGGCACGCAGGTGACCGCTTCATCTGTAGGCCCCGCTGGTGGGTTCTCATCCGGCTCGGCGTAGAGGTCGTAGAGAGCATCCCCGCTGTAGCTGTCCCTGGGAATGGTCTCCTTTTGGATGCTCGTGGAACCATCTTCCTCGGGACCAGGGGTGGTGGAATCCCAGTAGCCCTCGTCGCTGTTTGGGACTCCTTCGTGCTGCTCCTTCTCCCTGCCCTTCTGCTCCTCTTTGTGGTTGAGGTGAATGGGGATCTGGTGGAGGCCACCATGTTTCACCGCCACCCTGTTCTGGGCCCCCTCGGTACCTCGGTTCTCCTTCAACCCCTCCAGCTTCTTTGTCCCTCCTCCACCTCTTCCTCCTTCTGTCTGGGTCTCCTCTGTCTGCGACAGCATATCCCAGAACTCCTGCAGGCAGGTGTCGTCCACCTGGTCCGGGCTGGCCATCTCCTCCCCTCCTCCCTGGTAGGCCAGCATGGTGGGGTGCTTCTTGGAGGCACCCAGCTTGCCGGCCCCAGGGGTGCTCTTCTCGCAGCCGCCACTCCCGCCGCCCACATACTCCTCATGGTCCGCAATAATATCTCCGCAGCCTGTAAGAGAGTCAAAGCTTTTCAGTGAAGTCACGTCAGCAAACATCAAACAAATACGATCAATGGATTGCTCTGAGGGTGGATCAACAGAGGAAGGGTCAGGGGCGGCTGCCGTCTCTTGACCGCTATCACAGTGAGGTTCAACAGGGGGGATAGTCGTTATTGGAATGTCACCTGTTATGGCCGCATCCTTCGCAGTCCCAACCTCTCCGGCGGCCGGGTCCGGTCGCTCGTGGCTGAGCTCCTCGGGTGGCCTTCCAGCGGCGGCGGCTGCGGCATCCTCCCGAGGCGGGGGGCTGCTCTCCCGCGACTCCCCACCTCCCGCTTTGGGCTCCGCGGCCGAGGCGTGCGCCTCGCCGCCACGCTTCTCCCGCGGCGGTTCCAGCCCCATCTCTCCTGCGCTGTCGGGAGTTTCAGACAAAGGTTTTGGCGTCTCCTCTTTGATGCACTCCAGGCTGGCGGTCAAAGACCCCGGCATAATAAGACCGGCCTGGATCTCCGAGCTTTCCCCCCTCTCCTCCTTGCCATTTTTGTCCTTTTTATGCCACCGCATGCTGCTGAAGATCCCTTTCAGCCCCTTCTTTTGTCTGCCGCCAGCCCGCTGCTCCACGCTCTCCGCCTTGCCGCTCTCCGGCCTGCCGTTCTTCCTCAGCAGGGAGAAGAAGCTGTGCGACTTGGCCACCGAGCCGCCGGGGGAGAGGCCGAGGCCGCCGGCCGGCCGGCCCTGCGCCTCCTCCTTGCTCTGCGGGTCGCCGCCGCCCGCTTCCTCCTTCTTGCCGCCCTCCAGCACGGCGTCGGCCAAGCCGTCGTGCGTCCGGCTCCGCACCATCCCCGCTTTGCTGGCGCCCTTCCCCTCCCCGCCTTTGCTCCTCACCCCGAAGATGCTCGGCATGGTGCCCCCGGACTTCCTCCTCCTGAACAGTTTGAAGGCGGTTTTGTTGATCCTCCCCGACGGCTGCTCGGCGGCCGGGGACTCGGCACAGTCGCAGTGCGAGTCCATCTCTGCCGCCGCCGCCGCCGCCGCCGCTGCTGCCGCTGCCGCCGCCGCGGCCTCCCCTCCGCCGCCGCCCCGGTGCCCGGTGCGCTCCCTCACTGACAGCCCCGCTGCCGCCGCCGCCGCCGCCGCCCGCCCGTCTCCATGGCAACCCGGGGGCGGGGGGGGGATAAGCCGCTTTTCCTCCGCCGCGGGCCTGCGCCAGGCCGCCCTCGCCCGCTCCGGATCAGCCCGAGCCGCCGCAGCTCCGCCGGCAGCGCTCCGGCCTCCCCCTGCCCGCGGGGCTTACACGGGGCGGCCCCGTCCCTCCTGCCGCCGCTCCCCCACGCGTGGGCAGGGCCGCGGGGCGGGCATCCCGCGCGGGGGGCGAGGGCGAGCCCGCGCTGCTCGCCCGGCCGCAGCCCTGCCCGCAGCCCGGCCGCCGCTGCGCGCCGCCTCTTCTTCCCCTCGCCCGCCCAGACCCGCGCCGCCCGGTGCCCGGGGGGTGCGGCGGCTCCGCGAGCGGGCACCCGGGCGGGCAGAGCTCGGCTGCCGCGGACGGGAGCGCTTGGCGTCGCGTCTGTGCCCCCGGCGCCGTCCCGCAGCGCCTCGGGCCGCGGGCGTGGCGTGGCTGCGGCCGCGCGAGGGGGGCGCAGCCCTGCACCCGCAGCGCCGGGGGGCGGCGGGGGGCAGCCTGCAGGTGACAGTGCCCCGCACCCCAGGGGGGCCTGCGGAAACACGGGGTGCCCAGGCCGAGCCCGGGAGGCACAGACCCCCGCGGACGGGGATGCTCCCGTCCCTCACTTCCCCCTCCGCCACCTTGCCAGGACGACCTGCGCCATCCCCGTCTCCCTGTTTCTGCCCAGTGCCCAAGGCCGCGTGTTCCCAGCACCGGCAACTGGAGGGGACCGGTGGCACGAGTTGGGGCACAGCCCAGCCTCTCTGCTCACCTCCCCTGCCAGGGAGGGGGAGCACCGGCGGCAGCCCCCGTGCAAGACTTCAGACCCCGCACCCACTGCACACGGTCGCAGCCCCCAAATCATGCCCGTGGTGCGCTGCCACCGGGGTGATGGCCAGCAGCGCAGCCATGTCGGGGTGACCGGTGGCACCCTGTCCACAAACCCCCTCACTGGCTGCAAATCTATCCTAGGTGCAAAGTAAATTAGAATAGAATAGAATAGAATAGAATAGAATAGAATAGAATAGAATAGAATAGAATAGAATAGAATAGAATAGAATAGAGCAGTTCAGTTGGAAGTGACCTACAACAACCATACAACTGCCTGACCAATTCAGGGCTGACCGAAAGTTAAAGCATGTTATTAACGGCATTGTCCAAATGCCTCTTAAACACTGACAGGCTTGGGGCATTGACCACCTCTCTAGGAAGCCTGTTTCAGTGTTTGACCACCCTCTCGGTAAAGAAATGCTTCCTAATGTCCAGTCTAAACCTCCCCTGGCACAGCTTTGAACCATTCCCATGCGTCCTGTCACTGGATCCCAGGGAGAAGAGCTCAGCACCTCCCTCTCTGCTTCCCCTCCCCAGGAAGCTGTAGAGAGCAATGAGGTTGTCCCTCAGCCTCCTTGTCTCCAACCCAGACAAACCTGGCCAAATTAACCTGCCCTGAGCTCCAGACTCACTAGACGGCACATTTACCTCGGCTATCGCCCGAGGCTGGGTTATTTCAGCTTGGGGGCAGTGCTCTGCGCCGCGGCTGCAGAGCAGACCTGCTTTCAACCAGAGCTGTAATAATGCATGTGCCCTGGCAGCACGACTCTGCTATAAAGCATTAGTCTGGGCTCCTCAAAACAGAAACGCTTGTCTGGGGTTTAGCTCTAAATGCAAGTGAGAACCACTAAAGAGAAGTCGTATGTGGGCTCTCTGGCTTGGGGCTAGGTTCTGCTCCCTTTGAAGTCAGTAAAAGGTTTTGCCATTGACTTCACTGGTTAGAAGAATTAGTTGTGGGGTTTTTTTAACATCATCAGACATTCATTGCACTCTCCCATGAGAGTAGGTTGAATTATCTGTTGTAAATAATTTATCTAGTGAATTTAGTCCTTTTTCTGTTCATGTATAAAAAGTGCCATTTGCATTCATAATTACGAGCGTTCAATAAGAGCAATGTGAGCACATCATTCAACTTACAGGTCTCTCCTGCCTTCTGCAAGAAGCAGAGGAAAGGACAGACAAGACAGAAGCCAAGATTTTGGCTGGCGCAGAAGGAGTGAGTTACATTTTACAGAGTGCACTTCATGAACATGCCCAGCACCCAGAAGCCGTGGAGACAGGAGGTCAGAGCAGAACCTCGACCCATAGGCCTAAGTTGCTCACCTTGACTGTGCCTCCATCAATTGTGCCACATCATGAGTTCCCCCATCACTTGGTAATATTTCTGCTCTTCAGATGAAGGAAACTTGATAAAAAAGAGAAAATACCAAATGCACAGAGCCAGGCATCCTTTGGGAATTCGAAAGACGAAACCTGGTCATGTATCTTGCGAAAAAGTGGGCAAGGCAGCTAATAAGTAAGACTTGGCCACGTGGCTGAACTTAACAATTTTTGCACTTTCATACTGGTGCTTTGCTACCTTTCATCAATCCTTTATATTTCACCAATTCTTCTTACAAGCATTGAGTCCAAAGGAAGAAGATACAGAGGTACAAAAGGCAAAAGACAGATGATTTAATGCTTCACAGCTGTATGGAACAGAAAAGTTATTGTGCCCTCTTTCTTTTTTTTGTGTGAATATCTGCAGCCATGACGGAAAGGGTAGACTGTCGGCTTGGTTTTCAGTCAACTTAAAATCCAAGTGTTAATGGAGAAATGTGACTTGAGGTCAGCTTGAAATTACTACTTTAGAAATGTTTTGACAAATTGAATTTTTTTTCTACGCATTTGGTTTCAATCCTTTTTGCACATTTTAAAATATGATTTAAATAACCTTGAAGTGCCCCTGGAAATGGATAGTCATTCTAAAATGAAATATTAAAGCATTGCATTTTGAAAGTGACAAATCCCATTTTTTCTTTTCTTTTTTATTTTATTATTTTGTTTTAACCTGAAGACATCTATGGATTCATCATGAACTCATGACATGCTTTGGTCAACCTGCCCATGCAGGGCTCAACGGGAAAAGCTTTAGACAAAATGTTCACCAACTTCTAACTGAAGAAGAGTAATGCTGAAAGGTGGTTATATTCAGGCAAAACAACTCTTACATCTAGGGATGTTTGGACACCTGAGTGCTGTACAATCAAGGAGGTTGGGAGAAAATGTTCTCTGCCACATCTGTTGTGCCCACGTCCTCATGTGCAGTGGGAACTTCACACAGCGAGTTGAGTGGTGTTCCCTTGCCCTTTTGGTTCCCCCTGCTTTCAGCTGGGATTTCCCCTGGAAGCAAATGGCATGGTATCATTTTTGAAAAACTGTTAAGGGATACAGGATCAGCTTGTGTGAACGGCCTTCCAAGGTGAGCAAGGGTGGTTTCTGGAAAAGGATGGTGAAGAGCAGGATGAAATGGAGCCAGAGACATTTTCTTCCATGTGGTCCTTTTTTATTCTTTCTGGTTTTACATTCTAGGAAGCTTGCGCAAAGCCTATGTAAGCAATACCTACTACTTACTGTTTTTCTCAGAGGTTTAAAACTCAGTCCCCTGAATTACGGTAGGGATTTCTTTATGGCTTCCCTTCATCTCTGTAGATCTGCAATGGAAGTCTGCATCTGACAGTGAAAAATGTCCTAAGTCTATCTTCCTGGCAAGGGGGAAAAAGGACTGACAGACACCTTGCAAAGTGAAAACAAATGAGGAGCTGTAATTTAAAAGCACAGAGAGACTCCACGGTCAGCTGGGAGCTCCTGATGACCTGCAGACACGCAGCAGCTGAGCAGCTGTGGTGGGAGAGCTGTTCCTACCGCAGCCGCCCCAGCCTGGCTTAGCCCGAGGGGCGTCTGACACCGTGGAAGAGATCCCATGCTGAGCTGCATGGCACAGCCACACCAGCAGGTTTATTCCCGCTGAAGGGGATATCAAAAAGGGTCTGTGGAAGAAATGTTTTCAAAAGTGGCTTTTTTCCATCTTTAGAATGAATATGAATGAAGAAAAACAGACAAGAAACACTATATAACAAAACTATTCAGAAAAGGTCATTTAAAAAAACATGTAGCATTTATAGGTATACACTTTTTTTATAGAAATTAAGGACTTTGAGGTGAGGGCTATTCTCTCCTTGTTCCCCGGACATACCCGACACCTTTTTTTGGGCTGTTTACTGAGGGTTACTGTCACAGACTCCGGGTCCAGCTCCCAGCCTTGGCTCCACCACTGACTTGTGCTGTGATCCTCAGGAAGCCACTGCTTTGCCTCATTTCAGCCGAGGGTGCCTTCTCCAGTGACCCACAGGCGTCACAGTCCTGTCCCAGCCTCCCTCCCTGCAGAGCGCTGGAGCCACCCAGGCACCTCCGCCGCTGGAGCCATCAGGTGAAACAGCAGCAGCAATAATTACAAACCAGCAGGCAGAGCCTCACCTTGCTTTTCCCCAGTGTTTACACCAGGCAGACACTCTCAATTCCCCCGGAGACTGTAGTATATGGCACAGAATGAATACTGAATAAAAATCCTAGGATTCACCGAGTATGAATTAGTGATGGAAGTGACAGCTAGCAAACCACCTTGTCCCTCGTTTTGACAGAAGCCCCTGAGTTTTGTGGTGTTTCAAGGCTGCCTCTCGTACTGAACGGGAGCACAGAGCACAGGGTGACAGGACAGAGGTATCTGAAAATCTCTGCAGGAATTTTTCACTTCGTGCTTCATTTCTAAGTAGCTTCAGTGACTCCAGAAGGTCAGGAGCAGCCCTCTCCACATAGTACCCAGGATATGCTCAGTTTTAAGCCAGAGTTTACTCATTTTCTGCTGAAGTTATTTAGCTTTTTCCTTTTGTTTTTTGGTTAGCATTCTCTACAGCTGTGTTTCTACCATCGCATATACTACAGTGTATATATAATTCTTGGGGCTCAAAGACGCTACATCAATTTAAAACTAGTAGGTCTTCCTAACGATAAGCATTGAACCTAAATTGTGGAAGATGAATTGCAAGACTTTGGCCGGCACACTGCCTGCATCTAGACCCAGGCTGGTGATGGAAGAAAGTCAGCAGGCTTTTAAAAAGCCATAGATAATTATCATGCCAGGGTCTAGAATTTAAGGATGAGTACAGAGAGGCTCAGAGCAAGAAGAGGTTCATAGGGAAAACAGGCCTACTACTTGAACAGTTATTTCAAACACCACAGTTTCTTCTTACATGGTTACGTGTGCTACTGCACAGATAAACTCTTCAATGCATTACAGTATCAGGAAATAGAAGAGATACTGTTTGCTGGATTACAAAATCAATGGACTCATTAAGAAAGACATAAGTAATGTCACATCTCTGCTGATACCTTAAGATCTGCTTAGGGAACCACTGGGACTAAAAAAGGGAACAGCAAAAAACAGCAAAAAAAAATTTCAGAGAAAGAAATGGGGGATTAAAGAAACCCTCTTATTTTCCGTATGAACCTTCTTGCTTAACACATATCACTGGGAAGCATCTGCTCATACAGGTACAGGGGAAAAGCATCTGGATTTCTAACATTTGCCACTTGTTTGCATTTGCCTCCCAACAGATCCATGTTCTCCAGCAGCTAGGACCTTCTCAGGGCCATTTGCCTTGTTACTCCTCCCTCCGTTTTCCCAGGTTAGAACATTTTCCACATCCTTTTCTGCAAACCAAACTCTACCCAGCTGCAGAGGCATAAAGAGCACAAATGTGCAGTTCAGCATGCCCAGAGCCCGGCTGACCCTCACTCTCCAGCAGCAGAAACTTGGGGATATCTCAGTGAAAGGGTTCTTAAAGGAATCTTAAAAATGTGATGTATGGAAAGAAGAATAAAGAGTGGCAAGTAGGAGATGAGGGATAAAGTGAGTTTGCTACACTCTATCAGACTGTCATCTCTGCACAGGCTTCATGCTCACCAGAAACAGCCTGATTAACACAGGAAAAACTGTCACTGGGAAAATCTGGTGTCAGTGCAATGTACAGATAGCAAAGATCATCATGACTGGGATATGCGCATGTCCCTGTAAAGTGTATCTCCAATCTGCTGGGAGATAATAAACTGTCATTACTTTGTTTTATTGGCTGAAGAGCTGCAGTACTGGGAAGTGTATGCTGAGCAGAACAAGACCTGTTTCTCAAAATAGAGACCTGGACTCTCTTTTCAGAAAATTATTTCTGTCTCTTTTCAGAAAATTATGTCTGAACCCCACAAACTTATAGAATTTGGAAGTGCCCACCACAGAACTGTGCAATTTAAGTAACCAGAATGTCCTGTAAATCTCCAAGAAATCACACCAAATGAGAGCTGAGGTACAGATTCTTGAACAGGTAAATGATCGTGCCCTTCTGCAGCATAGATGTGGAGGAAAGAAAAAACAGCCACTGACTTTTCACGTATTTAAACTCTGGTCCAGTCTGGCCAAAATGGGAAGAAGTCCCATTTAATGAGCCTGGAAGACTGTGTATTAGGCCAGAGTCTTGCTAGTGAGGACTTCGAGAGGAGGAATACTTCTTGTTCTCACGGATAATACCCTTGCAGCAAAGGTCAACACCACCTTTGCGTGTGAAAGGAATCCTGTGGCCACTGTGAGGTTTTCTTTTATTACTGTCACTCACCCCCAGCATCCCTTCCAGGTGCAATTTTATAGGAAAAAAAATGTTCAGCAAGAAATGGGTGTTTAGGTTGAGCAAACCAATCATGGGGTTTCTGAAATCAAGTAAACAATCTGAGCTGAGAAAGAATGAAGTTATAGTATTTCGTTCAAGATTTTTGTAGGGTTTTGCTGTTGTTGAAACAACTTTTCTGTATGAATGCCTGTTTTAAAGAGCAAAATAGGAAAATAACAGTAACCCACCCAAAATGAAGCAAAACAGGAGTTCGACCCAAAAGAAAATTATTGAATGTTTTCCAGTTCAGCCAACAGACTGAAAAAATCGATTGTCTGCATACAATCTCTGCGTCATCCAACTGTTCTTCCCAATGCAAAACAAAAGGATTACAGAGAAATAACGAAGCAACTGAGAAACTGAAAGGGGGAAAATATCCGTCATTTGTCTTAAAGCTAAATACAAATTAAAAATGCAGGCAGTGCATGTAGTCCCCCAAGGGACAGATTTACTTCTAATTAATAATATGTTAGTGCCCTAGCCCTCTGCATTAAAAAAAAACCAAAAAACAAACCTCTAGATTAATCCTGCTGTAACATTGTAGCTAGAACCTCTAAGAATTAACCCAGCCCAATCCCAGATTTACTTGCGCTATAATTACTGGAAATGTGGAGAGTTTATTTTCTTCCATCTACCAACTGAAAAGAGAAATGTTAAAAAAAATCCCATAAATACGGGGTTTTTATGTGGATATACAGCCATTCCCTTTCTTCTTTGGATGTTTGCAATATCCCAGACATAATAAAAACTTTTTTTAATTTCTGACTGTGCTACTTAAGTTTTTCTACTTCAAAAATAAATGAAAATAAAATCCTGACTGTGCAGTCCCAGCAGACCTGACAGACAATAGTAGCACAGGAGTGATGGGTCTTGCCCACTACCTTTAATTAAAAGCCCAAAGAAGAGAGTAAGCAGATTAGGGAGACGATGGGGAATACTGGGTCAGAATGTGTTTTTCAAACAGATGAGAATAATTTTTGGAGGATGCGGACATTTTTAGTGAGAGGTAAGCATCCAAAAATTTTTTCATCTCATTGGGGATGCCTGAGTTTTTTCCTCAGCCTTGTATAATCTCGCACCTTTCCATTGACTTCAGCAGAAATACTTCTGATTAGTGTTAGTAGACGTAAAAGTCAGAATCAGGCCCTTAATTAAAGATTCCACCTCCCTAAATAGGATTCCTACATAGATGTGATCATATTACTTGTGCTTTTTTTAAAATTAGAAATACTTCTCAAATTCACCATCAAGGCTATTGCTAGATTCAGCTGCTGCAGATAAAAAAAAAGTCCTTTTATTATAATTACTGATAGATACACTACTAGTTTGATTTCAGGAGTGCTTTGTCTCATTCTTTCCCCTCATTTCACCGTGTATAAAGCAACCAGCCCCTGGGCAGAACATCATTCGGAGCGGCTGGGTGCCAGCACGGTGGTAGCATGTGGAAGTCTTCAGGCTCAGGTGAAAGGACTCAGAGCCCAAATGAGAAAGAGGGAAAAGAAACCTGAGCATGTGTGAAACACGCAAGCTGCAAGGGAATTACTGAAAAGCTTTGGAAGTAAATCTGGGCCTTGGAACATGGTGGGAGAGGAGAGAAATAATTATGCTTTTTATTATGACAAGTTTCCAAAACTAACGATAGAATTCACTGTCAGGATTTTTTTCAGGAGCCCCAAAACTGCAACAACTCCTATATGAGCTGCTCTTAAGCAGATAGATACTATGTATTTTGTATTTGAAACAGAGTATATCTCAGTAGCTTCCAAAAGGGTTGAATATAAGATGCTATACAAAACTAGGCCATGCCTTGCAAACCTGTAAGTTCCACCAGTTTCCATCTGTTTCAAACCAAAGGGTAGGTTTCATCTCCCCATGCTTTAACCAGCTGCAGGCTAAACAGCTACATTTCAGATAGCTTAAATCCCCTTTCTCTAATGTGCCAAAAGATGGGTATGCTGAGGGTGCAATTTATTTGACCTGTTTTACATGTCAGCTTAAGCGTGGATGAGGTAAATCTTATCCTAAAAGCTCTGAGCCCAAGTTAAACATTCAAAGAAAAACACCTACATTTGCTCAGATCAGCCCCTCTCTGAATGTTTCAGCATTCGTGGATTTTAAGTTGTTTCCTCCCTTTCCCAAAAATATCAGCTAACATTTTTCAGCTTCCACTTTTTCCATTTGGAGAAAACATTGTTACACAGAAATAAAACGTTTTCCATCATCTCTAATGCAAGCATGCGCGTTGCTCCATGTATGCACACATGGCAATGCCTGTTTCTTGCACCAGGGCAGCTCCTAAGATGTCGGGAGTTCGCAGGACTGGGACTCTGGTCAAAGTTACACCATTGGAAAGGCTTGGTGCAGCCTGGATTTTGGTTGTGTCAGTGCCTCAGAGCTGTGAGAGTTTCTAAAGAAACCTGACCCTGCTTGTTCTTTCTAAAAATGATGCCTTGATACACATTGGTGAACTCGTTAGTTGGAGACAGTCATAGGGATGCTGGTAGCTTGTAGAGAAGCACGCGATTCATTTCCCACACAGTGCTTTCGCTGATCTCTTTTTAATATTGGTCCCTGACACCCTGCTCTCACTAAAGAGCATTGTGTGGTACACGCGATACAAATAACACCAGAGGTTTTTTTCCAAAGGGCTATTTTTGACAAGAGCTGTTGCTCTGACAGCAGGTCGCTCGATCAATTCAAACTGAATGTCAGCTAAAGGACAGCTTTTCAGTTTTCTCTTTTTCCTTTTTTTTCATCACTGAGAAAAACGAAGCAGTGGGTGTTGATTTATGACAGTTTTACTAAAATATCTAAAGAGTACAGTTCAGTTTAAGAATAGATTAGTACCAAGAGGAATAATCACTGGGGCTTCCACTCCTGCACTTCTTGCTCGGACAAAACGGATTTCCAGAGAAGCACCATTTGCACAAGAAGCATGTAAGAGACATAGGATTAGGCCCTTTGGGTTGGCTGGTAGGGTACCCGGGATGCAGAGCAAGCATCTTCCAGCCCCTTGGCACCTGCAGGGCTCTCCTCAGTGGTGTTTCCACACACAATAGCTGGATTCAGCATCTACCGAAGACAACTGCAAAACTCCCGCCAAGCTCCATGATGCTGGATCGGAGCCAGGGGCGAGCAAACTGGAAACCAGCAGCACAGGTTTGCCTGGTATCACCGGCTGGTTGGGGAAAGCCCATTTCTCTTGACTCCTGGCCAAGGCATGTCGTCCCCTGCTTCCAGCAAAACCCAATGGAAAAC
Source organism: Theristicus caerulescens (assembly GCA_020745775.1). Lineage (NCBI taxonomy): Eukaryota > Metazoa > Chordata > Aves > Pelecaniformes > Threskiornithidae > Theristicus > Theristicus caerulescens. The sequence continues at coordinate 111,325,291 of CM036559.1, read as the reverse complement.
CCATGCACCAATCCAAAAGATGTCATATGTACCCAATGGGACAGTCAAGATCATCCAGTCCTTTTCGTGGTGTTTCTCCATGCAGCTTCACAAAAATAGGCTGACAGGTGGTCGCAGAGCTTTGCCTGAACTCGTGGATTACCAGGCCAGAAGGAAGCATCCTGTGACTGTCAGATCTGCAGTCTTGGAAGACACAAGCTGGAGAAAATGACCTGATTTTTTTTCAAAAACGCGTGCCTATGGCCGATCTCTCTTTTTACTTGCTCACTTCATGATGCACATGTGCACACATACATACATATCTAAACACACAGAAGTCCCATAACTTTTTTTCAGAGAGATTCTTCTCCTTTTTATGTTCTGGTCTTACTTAAAGATGCCTAAGAGTTTACTCTCTCTCAAAATAACTCTCTGTATTAGCTTTTTGAAGTGCAATTGTATCTATGAAATAGTAAAGGGAATAAACAGACAACAAACTGCATCCTTCACTAACACTTATCTCAGATCAATTGATAATCCCTTGTCAGGCTGATTGCTGTCAAAACCAGGACAAGCAAAGGCATTTTTCATTCCCACCATTGCAGCTGTTGTCTCTTTCTTTTAGCCCAATTAAGCAAAACGAAAAGGAGTAGCACCATATCAGAGCCAGTTTGCCTTAGGATATAAATTGTCGTCTTGTATTTGTCCATAGCCAACACTGCAAGAATAACAAAGCGATGCCATAAAACTCAACCACTGTGCTGAAAACACAAAGGAACCATTTGTTCCCCTCCAACTTAACATGGCATCCAGCCATGATGCCCCATAACAGGCGCCAGCCCTCCCGCAGCCCGGCGGATAGCAGGGCTGTGCACAGCCACCCTGTGTTGCCTGCAGCCAGCCCCGTGCCCGTGCTGCCAGGAGACGGGGCTCAGCCTCGCTCAGCCTGAGCCCAGCAGAATCGGACTCCTTCCCCCCACCACTCCAGAGCCGAGGGGTTTTGATGGGTGCCATCATGAAAGCTGCTTTCCCTCCTCCACCTCTCCTCCACAGTTGGCAGGAGAGAGCCCTACACCTTTCAGCTTGGAAAACAAGAGGGAATCAGTAATTTTCTCTGGTGCCATTAGCCAAAGCCCTCCTGGAAATGAGCTGACGCTATTATTGTAGAAGTGTAGCTGACTTCTGGCAATAAATGCCAAAGAAGTGCATCACCCTTGTGGCTTGTTGTCTACATGGCAGGACACCCTGTTGTGTGCTGGATTGTCACATGTAATCTATGCAAATGCAGTCATTAGCTTTAGCAGATGCTTTTTTATCATGCTGCTCCAAAACTGAAAAGGGATCAGCAGGGATTTTTGTTTTCTTACCTAGATTTTGAGGAACAGAATAAATTGCAGCAACCTCTTGTTAATGTGAACGCACCCTTCCTGGTACATAAGGCTGTGAACCTATTTCCACTCTACATAAGGACATTTTATTTACTGCTTTTCATTTTCTTGATCTAAATTTTAACAAAAATCCTCATAACAGCCTTAGGAAAGTAGGTTTGTGTTTATTGCCTGCCTGTGACACATGGAGACAAAGATACCTTATTGAGGTATTAAAGACCACAATCAATGTTAGCAGCAGATTTAAGTTCTCCGTTCCTGGTCTTCGCTACTGGGCAGTGACCCTCATTACAAAATGCCCCTTTTGCTCTCCTTAGGCTTGTTCATCTCAGGTGCCTATGCTAGATATCGCAGCAGCAGGCAAGGCAGTTTGGATGCAGCCACTTGGGTTGGGGGGTCAGAGGGTTTAATGGCATGAATGCAGGCCATTTTGTGCCTGTTGTCCCGTCAGCAGGCAGGACCCTGTGCAGAGAGCAGATATGACCTCAGTGTCCCATCCTTGAGCCATGGTCAGGCCATGAGAGCTCCGGGGGCACAACCACCTACTACGAGAGGTTGCAGTGCGAATTGAGACTGGAGCAGGCAAGAGCGCCATCAAAGAGACAAGAAAGAGGGTGAAGCTGAACTAAGAGGATTTGCTGGGGGCTGTGCCAGGGAGCCCCTGGAGCAGCCATATGGCTGCAGGCAGTGCCGGGCACCACCAGCCTCCGCTGCCCCTGTGACCGTACAAGCAGCTTCTTCTCAGCAGCAGGGCAGTGGCCCTGCTGGGGTGGCACTGGGCTCCCCGCCTGCCTTCCCTACGCTCTGCAGCTGCTTGCTGAGGCCGCCGAGCCTCAGCAAGGTGCGGGGAGAGGGCAGGGAGGGCTCAGGAGCGGCAGACGAGGGGAGAAGGGAGCGGAGGGCTCAAGCAGCCCAGCAGAGCTCTGCACCCCACAGCCCTCCCCGGCAGCCCCCGAGCACGAGCCCACCACCCGTGGGCACGGAAGAGGGCATTAAACTGCACTACAGTAATTAAGTGTGGATCGTGCATGTATCTCCTGGATGTTTAAATCTGAGTCAGTTTAATTGAGTTTTAATTAAAGCTGCTCTGAATCAGCTTAAATCTGTGCTTCTTCAGTTCTCTAGAAAGATTTTAACTGCAGAGGTAGGATGCTATCTCACAGAGGCAGGAGGGCTTGAGCTTGTTAATTGTTAGAGGCATGTGAGAACCTAAATATTCTGACCCAAATGCAGCTCTCAGAAAGGGCTCAACTTAGTGTCCTTGGAAACCAGTGAGCCCAATTGCTCCAGGAATGGAGTCCCAGGGGGACTGGAGACATTCAGCCTTACAACTCCCTGTCCCAAGCGTAAGGTACACTTTCTCTCTCTGTTTTCTCCAACATAAATAAATAGTTTTGTGTATCCTAAAGAAAACCAACCCTAGCAAAATACCCATTGCACAAACAAAAGGGAAAGGGTAATAAAAAGACCAAATCGCATCAATTAGCTCCCTTACTGAACAACTGGAAAGCACTTAGACAGGGATAGGAAGGCATGTAAAATAAGATGGAGCAGAACACAGTAGCACAGAGCACTAATGTAAATTTGGTGTGACTCCAGCATCTGACTTGCCTTTTGCACTGCAAATACGGTGAATCATTTTAAAGGAATAATGCTTTTCTATTAATCATTTATAGTATTGATAGGGTATTTCTTGTAAGAGTCTTTTTCTTTTGTACATCAAACATTATGGATGTTCAATTATAATAAAGCATTGCAAACTATTTGCTTCTAGCTAGGGAGAAAAATTTCCAGAGAAGTTTCTCTTAACATCAAAAGCGAAAAATCATTTACACTAAGGAAGTACATTAACCTGCTACCAGTTAAGAGAGTACAGTATTCTCAAGAGGTTTCTGAAAACGTTAAGTATCTTAGCATCAGATGGTAAATTGTTTTCTTGTAATAAGGTGTTTGTGCATAGTTTGTCATGTTTCTTTTATACTTAATTAAAGAGAAGAAGAATGATACAGGATCCTCTCAAAACGACAGGAAGCAATAATCAAACACTTCCATCCGCCTCCATTTCACACTGGTAACATCTTTTCCACTCTCCTTGTTTGAAAGAAAGAAGACTAGAGCATGCCACTGTGAATCTCTGTTCAGCATGTTTCTCTTTACTGAGGGTTTCGTTTCCTGCTGTAAGCCATAGCTGGACAATCATACTACTGGGCTAAATTACAAAGGCAGGGCTTTAAAATGTAGTTATTTTTGTACCACATCTATAACACCAGGATCAAGCAGAACCCCGGGGACGTGGTTGTGTAGGACAGTGCTATCAGAGATGTAGAGAGCTGCACTTGCCAGTAATTTACATTAACACATTTTCAAGTGAGAAGTACAGATCTAGACAATGTATAAACCATAACTTGAGTACCTACATTTACATTTAAGCACCTTAATAAGCAGCTAAATGAAAGCACCAAAAATCAAAGTAGTAATATAAAAATACCAGCTGACTTAACACGGAGCTCAGTGAGGCCCTGCAAAGCCTGAGCCAAAGACCAAGCAGAGCCGCGAGGCTACACATTTCAGTGTGGGGCTGCTGGAGAGGGTGGCTGGATGCACTGTGGCCAGCCCTGGGTTGACTCAGGAGACGATTCCCAAAATCCTGGTTCCGCGTGTCTCCTGTTCCCTGTGGCTAGAGGCCTCTGAAGAACACCAAGGAGATTACTCTTGCACAGAGTCAGGGAAATATGGGGCTGGAGGTGCCACAGGGAGCCAGGAGAGGATTTCCCTTTCCTGTAGGGCTTTTGAGGACAGCAGGAGAAGCGAACGCCTCTAATCCCAGCCCCTCAGCCCTCTCCAAGGGGAGAAGAGCACCTCCAGGGGAAGCAGCCAAGAGAAAAAGAGAGCCTTGAACAGCATGGAGGGAGATGCCAAATGCATACCTTCCTGGTAAGGCACGTTGTGCCTGAGTTACCCACGACGCCTCCGGGAGCCTCCTGGGCCCTGTGTGATACACCTCACACTTAGCAGTTTTGGGTCTTTGCCCCAGGCTGATACTTTCTGTCAGTAACAAAGAGGAAGAATGGGTTTATCTCACATGTAAAAAAGACTGGATATTACTGAATTATAGAAAGTACTGACCTCATATGTATCACATCATTTTTTCCCTTAATGTGTACGAAGACATCGCTATTAGAGATGTACAGGCTCCATATAGTAAACGCTGATTGCTGAAAAGGTGTTTTTCCTGTCTCTGTGCTCATTTAAGCAGTTTTCTGTAAAAACTCAACTGGGAATTTCCTAAAGAGACTAAAACTACCAGACCAGTTTAATCCCTGCTTGCTTTATCTGCATTTCTAAGTCTCAAAATGATTTAATTAGTAACCAGTATTACGGCACATGTGGATTACTGTCCTATTAAGACAACAATTATTTTTAGCAGGATTAAAAAAAAAATTTGCAAAACTCCTTTGCTCTGGCCCAGTCCCCAGCCATTTAGCTGGACAAATGGGGGCTCATGTGTTTGTGAAACAGTCTTATTTCTGAGCACATTTCTTGAGTTTTTGCACCAGGGAACTGCAGACTTTTGAAACTCTTTCTGTTGCTCCTCTAGAACACAAAGCGTATCATGAACCACTGTTATCAAAGCAGAAATGACTGATTTTTTTTTTCTTTTTCCATAAATATATGAGTAACTTTATTGAACCCTGGGACAGAAACAGTAATCTCTCCTGACATCTTGCAAAGCACAAGGAGCTGGTGTATGCTGGGGCTGGTCCGTGTGAGTGGATACAGCCCCTCACTCCTGGAGGCTCTGCAGGACCCACCTCACCATCAACATTTTCACTTTTGCAAATCTTAGCCACTAACTTTATTTGCAGTAAATGGCACAAGACTTAGTCAATTCTGTTCTAGGGAGAAACAACTCTCACAGACAGCTCTCGTATTTAGCATGATATCTTTTCAATTTTTTTCCACATTCTCCTTGAAAGCTGAACAAAGCCATAGATTTTAGCTATGGTGAAAGATAACCGCAGTAGACGTCTTCCCCATTTCAGTAGCAGAACAGTTACTAGTCACCTTGGAGTGGCTACGAGTTCATTAAGGGCTCTGGTTTATGCCAGTCTTACTGGCATCACTGTAAAGGAACATTTGTGCCTGTTTCTGCGAAACTTTGCTATTGAAATAAAAATGCACAAACTCTGCTTAATTAGGAAAGTACCTGATCATTGGAGGCATGGAAAGTGGGACCAGAGTGCTGCTGGCTTTGTAGTCCACTGGGGATAAACTGGAAAAGAAGCTGGAGGTAGCAAAGAAGGTCCTGGGGAGACAGAGCTCAGTCAATGTTACTGATGAGACCTCCACGGGCTCCGGTGGCTCTGCACCAAACTGAGATGAGAGAGCAGAGAGCAGGTTGGCTAAGAAATGAAGATTTTTTTTTAAAAGCAGCAAAGGATGAGGACAGAAAAATGATAAGGCCATGCCATACAGGAAATACAGTATGCAGAAGTAACACCTTGTCTTCTGTCTCTAGCATGTAACATAGACTTCAATTCAGCTGGGAAATACCCTGGGCTGCTGTAGCACAAGTCGACCCGGAGGCTGATACACACACAAGCAATGCCCCAGGAGGCCAGATCACAGGCGCAGGCAGACCCTGCCCAAGCCCCAGCACCTGTTTTTGTGATGGTGTCAGAGGATTGATTGTACTGAAAAGCAACCTCCCGCAAAGCAAAGCTGGAAACACGGCTGGAGCGCAGGCAGCACAGACTGGCAGGGCAGCCAGTAGTCCAAAATAATGTTTTGAAGGCAGGAACAGCCATGGGTGCTGCAACAGAAAGTCAGCCTCAATCCTGCCTGCTCCAGAGATGTCTCACCAGTGCTAACGGAGGTGTGACCTGGTGGGACCAACAAGGAGGTAACCCTCACAGATGTTCACACGGGCACCTCCTGGCTGCAAATACTGCCCAGCCTCTGCTGCTTTCCAGGCAGAGGAGGCACCTTGCTGCCGCGGCTGGAGCAGGAGGCGAGCACCCCTCAGGCTACTTTGTCCTATAAGAAGTGGCTGAGACCCTCACTCCACACCGGTTTCCATGCATGGCTGAAAAGCAAGGAAATGAAATATCCCTAAATTTGCAGGTAGTGTTGCATGAAGATAAGAGGAAGGAAAAAAACCACTCATGCCTTTCTCTTTTGTCCTTTCCAGGCAAGGGCAAACAAATCTGGCCAGGATAGTTATTTTATAACTGAACTAACCTTGAAAAAAATACCTACCTTTGCATGAACTAAGACTATTTGAGTGCTCTCTAGCACCCAAAGGGCTCCTGGGTTTGCCTGCCATGAGCCAAATTCCAGCTGCCGTCCTTATTGCCATGTCTGACCGCAAAGGCATCATTACCGGTGTGAGCTAGTTCAACTCACCAGTTACTGATCTTCTGGCCCTTCCTGATCTTTATCTCATAGCTTCCTCTTGCTATTAAAAGGCAACACCAAGAGAGGAATCTGGCAGCGTGGGAAGTGGCTGAGCTTCACAAGAAGTCCCAGGTAAAAGCCCTTCATCTGATTTCTGTTTCTGATCACTTCCTTACTTGCAGCCATTTCTCAGCTGTGTCCTTTAAAAATTCCTTGAGGGAAAAATATACTCTGTAAAATTAGAGTTATCCTTGATACTCTTCAAAGGTTGAGCGTAACACAGTTGATTTGTTCTTTTCTTCCCACGCATGCAGAGAGACAGTGTGTTCAACGTTATTTTCAAACACAGGTGCTTCATATTCTTGTCCTCAAAAGTAGCGCACACCTTTATTTCTTTATTTCTTTGAGGCAGTAAAGAAAAAACAGAAAAGGACAAGGTTTTTTGAGGACCACCTCCAGAGTCAGAGGATAAAATTCAGCGCCCAACATGGGCCAGTTATAAGAAAGGAACAAGAGCAAGAGAAAACCAGGAGTAACAAGCAAAGGGCAGGGGAGAACAACCCGGTGTGCAACAGAAATCTGACTAACGGCTGGGCCTGACGAAAGGCACAGACATCAAGCAGATGGGCTGGAAAGCCAAGCAAAAGGCCAAAACGGCTACACTGCAGTGCTGCATCCCGAGACGGTCCCCCAGTACCTGGGGCGACTCAAAGGAGAGGAGCAGGGACATGTGTAACCAAAGCCAGCAGCTTCTCCAGCATGCACACCCATGGAAAAGTCATCACCACCATGCCCATACTGCAAAGGTAGCCACAGCATTTTTCTCTGCAGCTGAAAAGGGCATCGGAAACGCTTTGAAATTAAATAGCTAATGGGTAACACACACATATGTCTGTCCCTTGCTTGAGGATATGATTGATTCAATGGCCATGTGTGATTTGAGTAACTGCAGAATGCAGAGAGCCAAACTGATGTGTCTGTGACAGACAATTTCATTAAAAAATTAAGAAATACAGAATCGCCAGTTTTTCTAAGTGGCGAAGACTTGGAGAGTCAACAAGGAATTCACAAGAGCTCAGTGAAAAACAAAACCTCAAACCCAAGAGCTGCCAGCTGACAAGAGCAGCCTGGAATTATTTGTCTCAATTAGTTAAATTTGTGATTTCACTTCCCCCAGGGTGGTTTTTGTATGTTTACAAAGTAACTTCCTTAAACCCTTAAATCTTGACAGAACAACTGAATGTCAAGACTCTCAATTTATATGACTCTTTCTTTCACCGATTTTGTGGGAGAACACAGGCGAATCATTTCAGTACTCAGGTTTCTGTTTCTCCAACTATTCAACAGATTAGTAATAAGATGAATTAATGTTTTTATGGTAATTTAGGTTCCTTACATTGATGATGCTCTTCAAGTGGAAAAATAATTAGTATGAGACCTCCTGGTACCCACAAAACTCACTGCAATTGTTGCTGTAGAAGGTCATTAGTTTTTCTTTACTATAGAATTTGTAAGTTAATGTATTGAGACCTTTTTTTTTCTTGTTGTTATTTGTTTCATCTGTGTGAGAGCTGTAAGAGGCTGCGGCCATTTCTCGCTTTCCAAGTACAGAAATACAGTCTGTTCCAGCACAAAAATTTTTATATTTCTGTTAGTTGGTGTAAGGCTGTGCCTATTTGCCCTTGATTGTGTGTTTAATTAGGTCTACAATATTCCATAATTAATCTCTTAAACAAGATCCAAACTGGAGATTAGTTCTTGTAAGGATTCTCAGCTTATTCATCTCTTTTTACTACATGAAAGAACCAATGCATTTATCTCAGATGCTATGTTAACTCTTCGTGCTGTTACTCTAGTCCAAATATTCCTTCCAACACCTCCAATTAATATGTATTAAAAAAGTTTGGCAATCAAAAAAAAAAAAAAAAAAAGCTGCTAACAGCATTCTGAGATGTGCTGGATTTTCTCTCTAGCCAGGCTCACACCTATAACATTTCTTCTGCCAGCAGGTCTCCTGCATGCCCTTCACTCCCATTGAAGCAAAAGAAAAAACAGCCTGCATGATCGCTCTGCTGCAAATTTTCCCTCTTTCCACCCCAGCTCCCAGCCTGAATGTGCTTTGTCTGGGCTGCTGCTTTGATGTTGCATCAGGCAGCTTTGAAACAATAACTTGAAGACAGCATTAAAGCCAGCCAAGGGTAAAACATCCAGCTGCCACTGTGCAATTGTGCAGAGACATGCCATGGCTTTGCAGGGAAGCTGGAGATGGCCACATAAGCCCCCAAATTCGAGACCACAGGCTGCCTGGCTGCCTCTCACAAGGAGCTCTGTGAAAGCCAGGCAGGAGCAAAGCTCCATCCTCCCCTTTTGAACCATTTGACTACTTTGAGTGCAAAGAGGATAGATGCAGCCCTGCCAGAGCTGTTGTCATATGTTTTTTTTCAACAATGGAGGATTGAAAGGGGGGGAAAAAGTTGTTTGTGTATGTGCATCTGTCAATAACAGAGCTTAAGTCAGGAAAGAGGCAAGTGCTAGAGAGGTACTCAGGGAGATTAAGTGTAGCAGATTTATAGGTGAAATCTGGTTAGTGTTAATGCAAAAGGTTGTGGGGGAGATTTTCAAAAGCGCATGTGGGAGGAGACTGCTTACATAGTATTGATTTTCTATTTTGGTGCCAAGCTCTCATCACTGCATGACAGTCTTGTGAAGCACTAGAGCTCCTGGAAATACTGGAAGATGCCCATGAAGCAAGCAGGTTGATGAGTCGACGCTGACACCATCAGCCACTGCAGAAAGGGAGGGAACCATGGGAGACACCCCCGTTCTCCCCCTATTGCAAAGTGAATGCAATGCATTGGTCCCTACTCCCCACGTTTTCCAAAGAAGTGGTAGCTCAGGTGGAGGTCAAAGAGAAGGTATATTATTCAAGAGCTGTTGGCATGTTTCCAACTTTGCAAGCAGGAGTCATCACTGCATCAGGGAGCACTAACAAAGGGGACTGCAGCCCCTAAGTCCACTTTCTCTGTAATTAACCCATCCTCATCTGCAGGCAATCCCTTCTCCTTCGTTTTGCCCAGACTTGGGTGATGGCACCCAAGCACCACCAAAGACAGGGCTGCAGCGAGTGCCCACACACACAGAGAGGGGAGAGGGTGATGTAAAAGCAGGAATGGCTTTAGCAAAGCTCTGAAGCAGGGACACTACTGCTCTTTGCTTGCTGTCAGGAAACAGCAGCTGCTGCTCCACCACATGCACTTTGTTTTTTTTTTTTCTGAAGGCAGAAAAATAAAGTAGGTCACTATTTTATTTGCCAGAAGCAGAGATTAAGGATATTAGGAAAGGGCACAGTATAGTGTAAGCTGCTGATAAAAACACTGGAGAGCTAACCTGCACGGGTTTATACATGACATGAATGAGAAACTCAGTTGCTGACATGAAAAACAGATCATGTTTAGATACTACATGAAGAAGAGATGTCAGGTGTGCTAGTAATAGAGGAAAATATGCATTAATTAGAGGCTATTAAAGCAAAGATGTAAGGTTTCTGGCTCTTGAAAAAACAGTAGACAAAGTAGGAAAAGATTAGCTGTCAGATAGGTTGACAAGTGCTAATCGAGTCCCTGTTTATTTTCCTTAAGAGGTTTCAGTTTCTAAAGCACTGCACACCTACAAACCCTCTTCAAGTTGGTGAGAGCTGTGGGTAACCAACAGCATTTAAGATGACTAAACTAGTGCAGGGAGCAGCAGGACATCATCTGTAGGACCACCACTATAAATCCATAGCCATTAAGCTATTGTCGCATGCAAAGGACATGGGTGTTTTGCCATCAAATCCTCACATTCTGAGATGATAATTGTTCACGCTCCCCATTCAGGCATGTCCCATCCAGCAAGAAACAGGGAACATTATATCTGAGACAAGTCCAATTACAAACAATTGGCAAATTCTAGGAAAATGAGAGAACAGTGAAACCTTATTCGTTTTTCTTATTAAAAGATAAAAAAAAAAAGACGTTCACTGAGGAACTACAGGAGATCATATGCACAAGTTATACAAGGCAATGAGAATTTGTACACAATTCTCATAAGTATGAATTATACATTTCAGTGAAGTGTTTAATTTGAAACTTTGAAGTTCTCTCTCCCGTAGACTCCTCTCTTGCAACTGTCCACACAGACTTGTCCTTACACAAGCAAGGAGGCAGCAGCACTCGTTATAAGCAGTGAAGGTGTTCAGAAAACACCCCACCAGCATTTCATTATTGGGACCTCTCCTGGGCAAGGGTGTCAAAGAGGAACCAAAGCTTCTGCAAGTGGTCAGAAGGCTGCAAGACCACCATGCTCATTCCCATTGGTGAAAAAGTAAGGATTTTAAGATTAGACATTATTAAAATGTGTAATGCCTTGGAACCAGGGAACACTCCAAAGGAAGTGAGGGCAGAGACTGGGAAGATTTATCCGTAAATCATTATTTCAGGTTTGGGTTTTTTTTTTTTTTTTTCATTTCTAAATCCCCTTTCTTCCACTATTTGAGGAAGGGCTCCTGGGAAATAGCACTGCAGTCTCAGCCTGCATCCCTGTGCATGTATCTGCCTGAACCCTCCCACTACAGATACAGACTTATACACCATGTAAACCCAAACCAGGGCTTTCACATTGTCCAGGGCTCACCTACACAGCAGTGAGGATCCAGGCCCAGTTCCCCAAAATCTGAGAGCCCCCTTGCCCTTCCCACAAACATGCAGGGAGTCCCAGGACATGGCAGTAGGGGCAAGGTTGGGGGGTGCCCCTACGTTCACACAGATGGCTGCAGGAAGAGGAAAGGCAGAATAACGCACACATGGCTTTACGGAGGGAGCCAGTAAAGGCAGGCACCAACCCAAGACATCCTGGACACAGGCTTCATGCCACCCCTGTATGTCACAGCAGAAGAGCCTGGAGCTCGTTTAGCCCCTGGGGGACCAATAGTTTCACACTTACCCTACAGAAGGGAAGAAAAGTTATTTCAGACATTATTCATCCTTCATAGTCAGTCAAGAGAGATCTGAAGTGAGGCAGAGGTCTAAAATAGGTTACATGGATGGCTACTTAGAAACACCTCTTTCTCTCCATTGTCTACAAGGGAATCCAGAGGACTTCCAGTGCTGTCCCCTAACATCTGGACATGAGCACTTAGATATATACTCCACACCCTTGTCCCAGCTCTCCCCTGTGCCACAGGAGAGAGATGACTAAAGCTGTGCTACAGCTCAGCTAGGCAAGATGGGGGAAGGCACTGCGGTAGGAGGCCAGGCCTGAGGATGTTCAGCATTACAGCCCATCAGGAGGAGCTAGCAGCCTCCATTAGCAGGATAATCACAACTCAGTTTTGGTACCTGCTTCACCAAAGGCAGAGAAATGAGGCTCCTTGATGTTCTGAATCAGATAAATAACAGCTTTGTGGAAAATTTATTATTCTCATCTAATTAACTACTGCTTAATTTTGTACTTTCCAGTTTCTCCAAGGTCTCCAGATACAACAGTTTTGATCCCTCTGTTTACAAAGGAAAGCTAATGTGTTAAAACTATGTATTGGCCTTCCTTTCACTTCAGAATTTTGTTTTATGTGAAGTTCTTTTCATTCTTCCTCAGTTTTGCCTCACAAGCTAATGGAAGAGAAAGATTTAATATCTTGATTTTCACTGGTACTTATCTTTAGCACTTTTTCTTACCTGATAGATCTGTGGAACTGGTAATAAGGGGGAATGCTACTGTCTCGCTTCTGCAGAACTTACTTTCTCCTTTACAAGCTTTTTAAGGCATGGTGTTAAGACATAACAAATACCAGCCATCCTAGAGTAAAAATAGCACTTTAACATAAAATATTCAGACTGTGCCAACATTGGGGACCTTCATCTGCCAGCTGTATGCTGTTGTTCTAATCATCTAGATGCAAGATTGCCATTCTGCAATTTAATAGAAGTTTTAAGCAGTTTGGGAGGAATTGTTATTCATTGTGACTTTAGTACCTCGTCATGGATTAATTGTAGATATTTTCCAGATAATACTATTAGAAAATAGAATTATCTATAGATCAAGCTTCAGGGCCCTCAGTGAAATTGGTCCATATAAATGCCATATAAAATAAGACTAAATCTTTGACCTGAATAGATTGCAACCAAAGCAAACCAAGGGGAGAACTGATGAAAAGAGGATATTATCTCAGTTTTCCACAGGCAAACAGGAGTAACACAGCGATTAAAAGACTTATCTGAGGTCAGAGGGAGCCTGCAGCAGACCCTGGCATCCAACTCACATCTCCCAAAGTTCCAGACTTAACTATGAAGCCATCTTCCTACTCTCATACAATCATTAGAGATAATTTTAAAAAGCTAGAGAATTAACCCTCAGTTTATTACAGTCTGGACATTATTACAATATCTAAGAGAAATCAAGTATCTTTCTCTGAATCACGTATCTGGAAAAACTGTTAAATTACTAACAGAGAGCTGAGGTACAATAAAATTTTTTTGCTTGCTCTGCCTAAAGAATCCAGCATACAGGAATATTTACAAACTACTTAAGATGCTTTGGTGAAAGCAAGTCGCATAATTCACATCACTTATTTTGTTAGATTGGGCACGTCTTGTGCCCCATAAGAAGGAAATGTTGCTTTCTGTACCATAATCTTGCTACATTATTCCACACTTACCTTGAAGTGAATCTCCTTCACAGATACCAAAATTAATAGGTAACAAAATAATATCTTCAGTCTATAGCACAACTGCTGGCCATCACACAGATGGCAATTTATATCTGTGTGTTTCCAACTCTGCATTTTGAGAGAGAAGAGGATTTCCTACATGCCCAAGGGAATAAAAGCCTTACCTGTACACAGCATGTAAAGGCTTTGTGACCAGTGAGGAGCACCTCAATGTAATCAGCACTACAGACTCTGCTCTTCCACTTCCCAGTTCAGTGTATTCAACTACAGGCATCACTTCTTGCCCTCAGACCTTGGTATACCTATGGTATCATGACACATCTGGAACATGCCTTGGAAATAACGAGGATCCAACACCAGTATCACTGAGCCCTTTGGGAAACATGGGTGTATGGGGGAGCAATATGGCCTCGAGGACATCACAGGTTAAGCACACAAAGCATATCTCCTTTTAGCATTGCAAAGCTCTGCAAAAACCTGCTCTTCAGTTCTAGCTTGGCTTTCCCAGCAACATACAGCACAGACCACATCAGAAACACTCCCCTTTTCAGAGCCAACTCATGCATCCATCTAGGTTAGTCTCCTTAGGCCCATTAGGCTCAAATCTCCCTACCTGGGGTAGGGGCTGTGGTTCAAAGGCTTCCCCTTACCCAAGCTAGTCTCACTGCAGCCCCTGAGCTCCAGGCAGTAGTCAGAGCACTTGGCCAGGAAGTTGAAGGCCAGGGTTTTGTGGTCATCCTGGCCCAAGTAGCCCTCTTATGCCCCTTTCCTGCTCTTTACTTCATGTATCTCAGTTAGTTAACTGGAGGCCAGCTTTGCTTCCTTGAGTGGATGGAAAGTACCATGGTGCTCCGTGGCAAGCTTTAGTCATCACAGAGAGGCTCAAGGAGAGACTGAAGATGAGGGGGCTGCTTTCTCATGCTTACTGCTCTGCTGCAACCCTGCTCAGCCCAGCATGCAGCAGAGTGCCAGGACAGCCCTGCTGGAGAGGTGTCTGCCCAAACCCACCCAGGTCTGAGGAAAATGAAATGGGGGCTCCCATTTCACATGCAACTCTTAACCAGTTCATTAATAGCTAAAAGGTGGGAGAGAAGAGGTAGGATTTGGCACCTGACCTCCTTGCATCTTTCACCAAGCCCCAGCATGTCTTGCTGGCAGTCTCTAACTAGCTCCCTGCTCAGCACACCAGTTTTTTGAATCCTGTTCTTCAGTTTCTCTTGCCAGACAGGCAAACCCATCTCTGGGCTGCAGCCCAAGCCCTGCTACCAGTAGACAGAGACATCAGTATTTATTAATAGTGTCCTGTGAGTCCCCTGGCTCTCCATGAACAGCACAGTGCGTCCAGCTGCCTTGCAAGGCCCCCCAGTCCTGCTCTGGAGGCCACGGCCATGAAGCATTCCATCAAATAATCACTGCAATGTTGAGCTTCTAGGCACCTTGCTCCTTCACCAGCCCTTACTTTCGCAGGCATGTTTTTGAGCCATTCCAAATTCTAGACTTTCAACCTGTAAAAGCAGTGGGGACGTGACTCACAGTTGCCTGACTTCATGCATGACTGAGTGGGTCACCTGAGGCTCCCTGAACAGTCAAATGACAGAAACAGGCATTTTCACCATGTGGTTCATACGACCTATTTCAGATGTGCACCTTAGCCTGCGGGCAGCTGTGCACCAGAAGCAGCTGTTCATCTGTGCAAGGAGCCAAGGGTGACCAGCTCAGAGGTGATGTCTGCACAGAAGTGGGCACATAAAGCTGGAGACGAATCCCACCAGGTGCCACTGGGACCTGGGAACATGCCAGCAGCTTGTGATTCCTCCTGCAGGTTTGCTGGAAAGAGTGCTTAAGGGTTTTAGTAATTTAAATGGATACTGGCTGAAGTGGGCAGAGTAATTTCATCTCTGTTTCCATTGCTTTTCTATGATTTATAGCTTTGACGTGTATTTCTGCATTGCCTCTGTTTTATTAAACTAATGCTAGGATCTCTTGAGGCAACTTTAAAATACTTTGCACAACTAACGTAATATTACTTGCTTGCTCAAGTTCTCATATGAAATTCACTTGTATTCTACACACCTCTTCTAGCCAGTGCAAATCTATTATTCTGGAAATGACTGAGAATATCAGGATTGATGAACTGTTCAGTAACCTCATCATTATTCTGCAGGTTTCCAGTCCTATTTGGAGTCTTACAAGACTTGATAAAAAAAATAATCAGTGAGCATCTTCCCTAAGAAGTTATATAGTGGCTTTCCCTGCCATATTTGTGGCTTTCAGTTTTAAATAAAATCTTTTTTTTTTTCAGAAATCAACTTATCCAACTAAATAAAGTCTGATAAAACACAACCAACTGCATATTAAAGTCTACAAAGATGGCAGAAAGAAGGTAAGAGGGCAGTTGCTATTATCTTTGTACTAGAGAAAGGAAAAAAGTAATTTGATTTATTTGCACTCTAAGCATTACAGTTGAAAATGATAATGCAACAGCAGCACAACTGCATTACATAAGTAGCCTCAGGCTCTTTCCATAGTTTTAACTCAGTTTAGATGGCACGTAAGAGCTCATCCGACAAGGACAACAGTGAGTGCATGCCTCCAATTACACTGTCATTTGAATAGCAGTAAAAACAAGGAACTAAACAGTGCTGAGAGCTGCCTTTCAAATTCAGATTAACAGTAGCTAATGTTTCAATTTTCAAGTCACCTTAAAGACCAGTTCCAAGTATTTTATGTTCTAGTAACAAGGTATACTTAGCTTTGATAGAGTTTTTCCTGTAGAAGCTGTCTTCTCCTCCACCCACCCCCATTCTGCTTAGCTTTATGTCCAGAGAGCCAGGGTCCCTAAAGAAAAGTAAGCAGTTGGATGAATATGTCATTAATGCATTTCTGTGCTGAGCCCTTCACCCCCAATGAAGGTTTACAAATGAAACAAGGCTTTATTCAGTTTGTTAATATGAACCCGAGTGTAAAGGCTTGACAGCTCCCTCTCCTAAACTTCAGTATATTTGAAGACTTACACTCCAGAATCGGCAATTAAAGCATTGTTACACTCCATAATGAGCAATTAAAGCATTGTGGAGTACATATCACTATCATAGATTACATTATTTGATGAATATTAATAAAAATATTTCTCAAAGTAAAAAATAATTGGAGAAAGCAAGAGATTGTGAATACATCACTTTCTTCACCCAAAACTAGTCACTGCCTCTGCAGACCATCCAGGTAAGAACATCTTCAAGACAATGGATCATTTCAAAACAATCCTTGCATGCAGGAAACCATCCCATTCCTAACAAAGTGGCAAATGTTGAGGCCACAGTGTTCATTACATTGTCTTCAGAGAAGCATTACTTACCCACTTCAGGGAGTGTGAATCCACTATAAAGAAAAGTACTAAAAAACATTACACTAAATACCCAGTATTATTTTCAGAATTAAGCCAAAAGATGTCTTTATTGTTTTTTCTTCTTTCTTAAAACTCCATGGATTAAAAAGATGTTTTACACAAAGTACTACCAGTTTTAAATTGCTATATTTAATTTAAAAACTATTTAGACACAAGAACATCTTGGATTTTTTTTTCTCCTATAAAGTATACTGTAATTTGGAGCCAAATACATAATGCTTTTTATCCAAAGTGGAAAACTCAGTTTAGCCCAACCTCTACCAGAGAGATGGGAGAGGAGCTTTTCCTTAATTTGGAAACTGGAATTAACATGGAAAGTTATGGAAAAGGTAAACATGATTTAATAATGAGCCCAAAAGACTCTCTGGAGCTGGTAGAGACTCACTCAGTGGAGTAGCTGTAGTTCTGTTTAATGGCCCAAACCCTGCTAGAAAACCAAGTTCCCTTGACTTCGTAAGACCTGAGGCCTAGCTCTTTCTAGGCTGTGATTACCAATTTCTAAAAACCTCCCCAGGGAAAGAGCATGTCCTCAATACATATGCCACCTGTTTAACTAACACTAAAGGCACCCCATTATCTGTTACACTAATAAGACTACAAAGCAACAGACTGAGCATGAGCAGCACAATTTCAGAATGCCTTTAATTGCAGGAAATCAGAGCAGCTCTCCCTGATCCTCTCAATGACAGAGCACCACACTCTTCACATCCTCGAGTGCTGCTCAGAAGTGCTGCTCTCCCAGCACTTGCCTAATGGGCCTTTTCAGAATGGGGTCAGGTCATTAGCTCTTCCACAGACCTGCCATAATACCAGTTTCCAAATTACTGCACAGTTCTGCAGCTCAGACCAAGCACTATGTACTGTTGCTAGAAAACCACCATTTGGGATTTCTACCTTGCTAACTTGGATAGCTGTTACCAAGACGAGCTCAGTAGTAAAACACCGTCCCTTGGCTGACCTCTGCAGCTATGTATGAGCAGCTTTTCTCAGCCTCAGTTGCCTTGGAGTCCGACTCAATATAGGCAGATAAGAGAAGAAGCAAGAAAACAGCAGAAATGACCACAAACTGAACAGCCACGAGAGCACTGACCACAACAGCGCATACAGGACTCAATGCAAATCTACAGATAAGAGAGCAGCCTTTGCCAAGTTGTGCTCTTTAAATAAACTTCTGGCAAGACTTTAGGATAGCAAAGCAGAATTTCACATATGGATTCTCATCTTGAAATAGAACAAGCCAAATTGAGACCCAGGAATTTGAATTTTTAGGGCTATATATAACTCAGTTTTAGGGTTATATAAATAGCGCAATTCCTCCATACATTACAATACCTCAAACACCCATAAGTTAAAGTAGTTCTTACTGCTAATGCTAATCCTTTCCCCACTGCTGAACTCCAGCTGACCAGCCTTTCTCCTCCAACAATCTAAGTAGAAATTCATTCTCTTACAACCTCGTGACCCGCTGTTGGTATGTGATCTCCTCCACGTGATCTCTGCTTGGGAAGAAGCTCTCCTTTCCTTTTCTTGGTTCATATCAGCAAATACCCAGCTACCACTTATCTCTCTTCTCCGAGGCTGTCCTTTGGTACTGTGGATGGACCTGTGTGCTATGGGATACAAACAGCAGCAAAGGAATTAGAGCGCAGTTCAGCCTCAGGTTTTTTTTTTTGTTTTTTTTTTTTACAGCTACCAAAACCTCAGTGTTCTCCTCCGTACCATATTTCACAAAATTTGTAGCAATAGTTACATCCAGTTGTGCTCCATGTCCCCCATTTACATTTTCCTGCCCCAAAACTCATTCACCAAAGCCAACTCATAAATTGTTAAAAAGAACTACTAGATTAATATGTACAAAGCTTCCTCTTGATACAGCACCACACCAGACACTAACACTGCTTAGGCTTCTCTTTTGAGACATTACTACCCAGACACCTCTATCATTCTAGCTGCATTCACACTGAGATTTAAATCACTTGTGAAGTAGAGTTACAAAACAAAACCCTCCTTAAATGTAGATTTAACATATGCACAAACATTCATCCTTTTTCTTCCACTAATCATTCCCTTTCAGTATGCTTCGTAACAGCTGTCAGTAGTCTCCTTTGACATTTCCTGCACCCACAATGAGCATTTAAAAGCCATTCAAATAAGTGATATAATAGCAATTGGAACATTTTTCCTGCTCATGTGCTGTCCTTATCCCATTCAAGAGAAAAAAGTAATCAAAGTTATTATCCTGTCATCATAGTCACACTTTAACCTCTCAAATATATTGTTGACTAATAGGACACTTGCATATCACCAGATAACCTAAAACATTAGAAAGACAGTGCACATGAGAAGTCCAGCAAGTGAGCAGAAGAGCAAACATCTGGTTTTATTATTAATAGTTTCTTTCACCAGCATGCTACTAAAAACAAGTTTACTGAAAGCTTAAAGTGGGATTAGAAAATAAAGGATCCAATCACTGAAAGTGTTTCCCCCACTAAAGCATTCTCACATGAGTCTCGGAGCACTAAGCTGCAGCAGTCTTGTGCTTTCATAGAGAGACTCAGCCAGAGCAGCTACTGTCACAGCTGAGGAACACTTCCGAACAACATCCACACTCCTGAGCATCCAGGGAACAGCTCTCTCCTCTGCCAAGCCATGTTCTTGCTATAACACGGCCACCTTTAGCGTTTTACCCAGGGCAGCTTCAGGGGGTGGAAAATAAACACAAAACAGACAGCAACATTTTTAGGATCACTCAGTCTTGCACCAAATTCTGGAACTAGCTCAGCCAGCATCGAAGCCCTCAAGCCACTGCAATATCAGCCCTTCCTCCCCACAGCCCAGCGTGGCCAAAGAGGTCAAGAATGACATATCCATCTCCATTTTTGCCTTTATATAGTTTCTGTGTCCCACTTGCTTCTCTTCTCATTCTGCACAGTAGCCAGCTAATTTTCACACAAGCCATCTATTATCAGTTTAAACATGCACACTCCAAGCAATACCTAAACTCAGGGAGGTTGTAGTTTAGACAAGTGAGGCAATGAATGCTCCCTGGACTAAGTCAGTAAAATAAGTTAACCAGCCTCTAGACTACAGTAAGAGCTGAAACTTCACCTTTTCCCTCCTCTTATGTATGCACATATGAAACTCTGCACTTTCACTACATCCAGTAGCATCCATGTACTAGAAGTGCATGTGGATGAACACGTTCCTGCACTTCATGTAGCAGCTACCACCGCTGGATACAGAACCCAACTGACAGATGTTACAATTGTTGTGGCACATGGTTAAACCATACTGCTATGACTTAGCAGGAGTTTTGACATTTTCCCCTAATGATACTAACCAGATTCTCCCACGGGGTGATTCCAGCATGCAGCCTGCCTACCTGAAAGGAAGCCTGAATAAAAAAAAAATCAAATAAAAACCTCCAAAGGCTTGAAGAAAGCCCTTTAAGCTGCATCTGCCTACAGCAGGAGGGTCCCATTCTGTAATGAAGATCACAACATTGCATAGTCTAATGCTCCAGTACATTAGTTTCCATCTGTACTATGAACAAAAACCACATTCTCAGTGCAGATCAAGATGGAGCTAGATGTGGGTGAAATAAATATGAGCAAAATGCTGCGGGAAGAAGCTTGAGCATTGTGTAGCAAGTAGTAGTTAGGGAGAGCTTTACTACCATGACAAAAAACAATTGCTATCTTTACTAAATGAAGAATACAGCTGTATAGTCCTAAAAAGCCTCAGAACTAAGAATTAAAGAAAACAGTTCTTAATAGTTAATGGAAAAGTCACTCAGAAGAGAAGCTGCTGTTTTCAGAAGATTACTCCATTTCCTAACCAGATTTGTTGGAACTGTTGAAAACACTAATCTGGATTACCAAGTATGGAGTAATGGTAACACTAAGTAAATACAGTGCTCTCTTCTCCTGACACATAAAACTCTTAAATTAAGCACGGAATAGTGTTTATAATTAATAGACCAGCAGTCTACAGTCAATAACACAAAGCCGAGCCAGTCTCCCACATGTAAGAGTTACAGGATCATTCAAGAAACTAATAAATAGGCCTAATCACTTCTGTACTCTATAGTCTGTATCAGATAATGATTCATCCATAAAATGAAAAAGTTATTCAATATGTTTAATGTTCATACACTATTATAAATGGACTATTTAATGCCCAGTTAGATTGGCAATATTAAGATAATTTTATTTTAAGCTTTATGGATTTTCAAAACACATACAAATAAAATACTTACTACAAAATTCCATTTGCTAAAGTTTCTTCAGGAATATACATCAAGCATGATTCCCACACACAGATAAATGACTTTTACAGAGAGCGTTACAGAGCAATAAATGCTAGTGAAACAGCCAGTCTTTCCGGATACATACATTACAATGAAAACAGTTTTCTTTCCCTTTGCCACATCCAACTTTTTTTTTTTAATAGCCAGGTCTGAAGTTAAAATGTGTAAGTAAACTGACTGTGGAAGTCAACAGGCACTCAGAAGCCCTGAAAGGGAGAATAAGCAATATTTTTCAAGTTCACTAGTTCAGGGGTAAAAATCCCTGAGAGACAGAAGAACAACGAACCCGTTTTCTGTGATGGAAAGATGTTTGTCAAGGGACATTGCCAACAGACAGCCATAAAGATAAGCTATAAGATTGAAGAGCAACAGCAAGACAGAGCAAGGAAACCAATCTGTAATGCTAGGTAACGAGGAATGCCTTTGTGGGGCAGCATGGGACTTCACCAAGACTGCCCACTTGCAATAAAAGCATTCAGCAGAAATATATGCAGAGATACAGAGCACAAGGTATGTACATGCTAACCTTGTCATTAAGATGGGAAAGACTTTATAGTATGTGTCAAAAACTGTAATCCCCCTTAATTACAAACAGTATACAACTGACCTCAAGAGTTAAACTATAAACAAGAATAAACAAAATATTGCACCCCAATTTCAAAGTCACCACCAGGACATTTATTGAAGCCAGTAGATTAAGAAACACAGAACCATATATATTTTCTGTTGCTTGATGCCAGTGCAGAATTGCTCAGCTACAAGTGTTTAATAGGCCAGGCCATTGAATTCTCTGGGACCTGGAATCTGATCTCGGCAGCAGCATGCCTCTGACCTTCTACCTCAAGTCCCTGAGCTGCTGCTGGACATCTAAACAGCTCTGCTGCTTCTACTTTTTATGAGTCACACCCCAGCAGGGCCCTGTTCCTCACTACATGCTGTGACAAGGGTCCTGACTATGTCCTCTTAAGCCTATTGTGCGTACAGAAGTTGCACCATTGAATTACGATGCCGTGCTGATTTTCAATGCTATTTAACACGTAGGCAGGTCGAGCTAGCTAGATCAAACATAAGCTCACCCATACTGTTCACTAATCTGAGCCTTCAGAATAGTGGAAGAAAATCGTAGTACTTCCAGATTTTTGAAACATCCAAAGCATTAAGAAGCCAGTTACATCTGAAGGACAGGTATCAAGCACCACAATAAGCAACACGTGGAGGAAAGTGTGGCATAAATGGTGAAAGCAAGTCAAAGCAGATTTCAGTCTAAAGATCTAATTCTAAAGGTTAATATAGGTTTCACGACCAGTATACTTAAGTCTATGATCAGCTACAGGTTTAGAACTATCAGCAACAAGAGTTTTAAGATCAGCCTTTAGGTTCTGACCTAAAGATCTGTAAGTTACCACTGTGGAGGAATAATCTGATTTCAAATGAGATTATCTTTAAACTAACTAGAAAGCAACCATCATGCTTATGTGAGGCCCTCATGCTAGTCACACTTGCTCAAGAGCAGGGCAGGACTCTAAAGAACAGATGTTGAAAGCATGTGCCCTGTGCTATTTTAACATCGAATTTCTTTATATTCTATTATTTATGTCACTTCCTTAAGAGGATAGTAGTTAAGCCAAGCTACCCCAGCCCCACTTCAGCCTAACTGTGCATCCAGTTATGTGCTTAGTTTACCAGAACAGGAGTAGCAAGTTCTCAGAGATTTGCTGATGTATTACTTTATCAAACAGCCATCGGAAAACAGCAGCTTCAGAGGAAGAACACATCACCTCTCCCAGCAAGGCATTCTCCAGTGTGCTTATCCTGAGGAAGAGACACAAACTGTCACAGCTTGATTTGTGATAGCTTTCCCTCTACAAGAACATTATATTAGGGCATTTGTTCCACATAGGATGTGTGGTTTTATGGAAGGACTGCTGTTCCAGGTCTCTAAATGGACTCTCCAGACTTCAGGCTTTTGCCCTAGATTTAGGTCACTAGTAATTGGCCATGTGCAGAAAATGCACAGGCTCGGTTCAGTGTTGCTTAATTAATTTCTTAGTCTGTTGACTTGGCAGTCATCCTACAAAACAGAACAGTTGGATATTTAAACTTGTATTGAAGAATACATTATGACAATAGCAAGCCTCCCAAAAATAAGCCCAACTCCCTTGGTACTAGTGAAATAAATATTTTAAATTGCCTGGAGTAGAAATTTAAATCAGTTTTAGTTGCTCAGGTGAGACTATCAGCTTGGTTAAATAAAAAGAATTATTTCTCTTTTCTAGCATTCAGATTGGAAAAAAGATCAAGCACAGCACAAAACATAGAAACCCAAAGACTTTACTGAGACCTTCAAGACGAAGCACAGAATTGACAGGTGCCAAAGTCTTGCAACCAATGGAGCAGAATCAACTATAGCAACTTTCTATCCAGGACATTATATTCCCAACCAACTGGTGAGTGCACCAACTACACATTAATGCCGCAGCTTGAAAGAGAGAGTTCTGCGCATTATTTTGAGTTGTACCAGGCACCTTTCAGTATTGTAACTGCTCTTGAAGCAGCATGTTCATGATGAAAAGCTCATCCACTGAAATAAGAATTAAAATTCTTTCTGCTCCCAGATCTGCCACAGTTTTTTAGTCAACTTGCTTGATGTTTTTTAAACCTTTCTTGAAGGACACAGAACAGCCCCACTGTGCTGAGTCCTGGCCATCCTGCCAAGCTTTCTGTTGGAGCTCACTTCGCTACCATCTATTTACTTCACCACAGGTCCCATGTGCTTTAGGTAGTTTTGGCTGAAGCCTAAAAAGCAAATGAGAAGAGACAGCTGCCTCTCTGCAGGAACTTTTCTCACTAGTGACCCTGGGGGCTAAGTTGGCAGAGCTATCTGGACTTTATAAGAAGGCTGCTCTACAAAACAGCCTGATAAAACTCTATTCACATATTAACTGGAGTAAAATATTTACTTCAGATCAGGAAGTATTGTATTTTTTGATGAAGAAACAGGTTCTGTGCTTGAGCAGATAGTTTTATGGCATTTTAAAGCTGACCTAACATGCCTACCTTGATTTAAAATAAAAAGGCATCCCAATTCCTTTCACTAAGAAGTGAGCTCTGCCAATAAAGGCCTGAAGACTGAAATAAACTCACTTAACAGTACTGAAAGGGATCAGATCTTCTCTTTAAAAGCCTTGTGTACAGGGATACTCAGACCATTGTTAAAGTAAAAACAACATACAACAATATTTGCAAAAAAGCTTAATATAATCTTTTGAGTCTATAATCTCTAAACAATAAATATGAAAAGTGTACATGGCACACCAGAGCAGCTAAATATTAAAACAAACAAGTACAAATTGATAACACTTACCTATATTGTCAGTGATAAATTTGTCACTACTGTGATACAACACAAGCTTAATATACAAGATGTTTTTCCAAAGGAAAACCACAGAAGCAAGTTGGTACAGAAGGTGAGGGAGAAGGGGAGACAATAAATAACAAGGCACAAAAACCTCTCTTGCTGCAACCCTGTAAGGCACCACTGTGCAAACATGAAACTATCAAAACCTGTAGTGGAGAAATTCTAAATGTGTTTAAATGACTGGATAATGTACTTTAAAGATGACGCTATGCTCATATCTTTGGGAATAAAAATACTTAGGAACCTTTATTTACACTTATAGGCTTTAAAAAAACAAATTAGTGAAATGGGTGAATTAATACTCAAATACAGGAGTCGCAGTTAATTTCTCCCAGACAGCTTCACAAGTGCAACTTGATCATGACCTATACTGGCCTTGTTAATAGAATCCTGGATCCAATATGGTGCAGAGGGAAATGCTGCCAATTATGTCAAATTGTGTGTGGCACACCAGTAATTTGAACAAAACAGACTTTGGGGATTATGATGAGAATAAACTCATTCTCACTTGTAACCAAAAATTATTTAAATCCAGAGATAAAAGGTCTGTAGCATTAATCTAACATCATACCTACAAATCTTACTACCCAAAGTTATAATTTATACTTCTATTTAAGAACTGGGCACCAGCATTTTTTTCTTCCCTATTCTGTTATCTGCTCAAAAAAAATCCATCACGAGACAAACTTTGGCAAAAACCTTCTCCCTTACTAGGTGGTTACAGATACATAATTAAGCTTATAAACTGTAAGTTTCCCCCTTTTTTTTATGTCCCATGATCTCTACTGCATCCAGCTAGAAGAAGTTTTTGTCCTCTCTCCAATTACATAAAAGTCTCCAGATGGTACTGAAATTACTTAAAATATGTACAGGTTGGACAAGTTTTTACAAGATGAGAAGGGGGTTTCACTAAAAGCTAAAATTTTCTTCAAATGAAAGATTTAGGAGGCACTCAGTTTCTCATGAGCTTCGGACACATGAATGACTTTTTTGTACTTGGGAACAGTATCAGTAGACTAACTTCCAAAACTTCTGCTTCCAGTCTTGGAACTTGAACAACTGCACATCACATAGTAAACAATCTGAATGAACTTGACAATTCAGTTGTTGGCTAAGTTCTGTTTTCTTACATGACATGTTTTACTCTTTACACTTAATACTTTGCCACAAATCAAAAACATTTAAGGTCAGACGTAACCTGTAGCTTCAATGATGCTCAATCTACTGAGCTGCCAGAGAAGAAAATCAGGCCAAACTATTACATTTTAAACAATAGAGGAACTGGAAGAAAGAACCATCTTCAGTGATAAGTTAACATTCATATAGCTATTTGCCAAAAGGCTGTGCCAGCTTCGGCATGCTTCATTCCTTATATTCAGTCCTGTTTTAAGGAAATAACAATTTGAGCAAATACAATGTAAACAGAGCCAGGTAGACTGCAATAGTAAAGGACAACAATATCATTGATTTGACAGGTTTAAGGCCAACTATTTATGATTTGAAATATATCGTACTTTTCCATGGCACTTAATACACTGAAAGTTAGTACTGGGTGACATTAAACAAGGGTATATGTATTCATATCATATGCAATATATACATGTAGCTTCAGTTCCTAAAATAGGAAGTTCAAGTTTCCTTGCGCAAATAAAATCAATCCGTGAAAGACCACCTGTGTTTTCCTATACTGAATAAACTAATATTACTGTTTTAATCAATTTAGTGCAAACTGACTTTAGTCCAAAGACATACCATTCCTTGATTTTTAGCCACTACTTACCAAATGCCCCTATTTCTTTTAAAACACAACTACACTTTGTCTTAAAAGAACAGCAAACACTTGACAACTAGCATGCTGTTCTAGTCTACATTAACAAAACTTGCCAATATACAAATCATGTTTTGGTCATGCAGCACAGACCCATCCTCAAAATAATCCATCTCTTAATTCAATCAGTCTAGGAGAGGAACGCAGTGTCGGATTTTAATTAGCAGGTCATCCTGGCCACTCCATACTCCAGGCTGACAACAGCAGGCTCAGCTTTCGAGAACTCTGCCACAAATTCACTGTAGCGATTGTCTGCTGTGTTGCTGCCCTCTATAGTTCTTACAGCATCATTCACAGGGATCAGTGGCTGCTCCTTCTTGAAGCATGGAGGGGTCTTCAGTGCCATGGGTGCAGGATGAGCAGACTGCTGATGTTCCTTCACAAGGACCACATCTGACTGCCCATTTCTCCGCTTTATTTTCTGAAATATAGAGAATAGTTACTAATAGTGAGCATGACTGCTTTACTGATAATATTCTGCTTTGAAAGGAAGTGAATCCACTTCTTATGCTGGCCAACTCAGCATCTGCAGAACCCTGTATTACATACCCTAGGTTAGATATGTAACAGTATTATTAAGTGTTAGGCCATTGGGTGAGACATTTTTCCCCACAGTTTACAGCAGATGCTACAAGCACTGTATGCTTAAAATTTGCAGCTGAGCAGAAAGCAGAAAGGTTGCCCGTCAATGTCTGTAGAGAAGGAGAGGTTCTTCCAGGCTTGCCCCTTGTTTGGTTGCTATCAAGATGGGAATACTTTCTGGAGTACAGGCAGAGGAAGACAGTCCTTGGCACTATTACCCAGCAGAGAGCTTGCAGTAGACCATGAGTCTCTTAAAGAGCAGTTTTTCCTTCCTAAAAACCTTCTGCTTTAGATCTGAAGATACAATACAGTTTGTTCAAATACAGGAATACACTAAGAGATGTCAACTAGAAAGCAGGACTGGAGGAAAGGACCTATCCTGCAAGCACTGAGCAAGAGAAGAAAAAAGATTTAGATTAAGGTGTTTTTTTCTTTAAATTCAATCTCACCCAGTAACTGGGAGCTTGAACTAGTTAACTGAACTGATGTTTTTGTTGATGTGTTTGTGCTCTATTAGAACTGAGACTGAGCCCAGAAGACTTCAGCGTCTCCTGACACCAATGTTTTTGAAGATGGAAACAGCAGTAGGGAAGTCTACATCAAGATTTCAAACAACTACATCTCTTCATCACTCAAGGGAGAAACATGGGCTCAGGTGGAGTTAACACCTTATTCCAAGGTTCTAGAAAATTCAAAACTGAGACTTCACTTTACATCTTGCTTATTCTTCAGCTTGCTTTATCTTCTTTTCATGTTGCTGCTTCAATTGTATAAAAACTTTTAAATATACAATTCAGATTTGAAATAGTTTAAGTGACCTGCATTCATTACATTACAGTAGGATCAGTTTAATAAAATCTTTCCTCCTAGAAAAGCTATACTTCCCCCCTCACCCTCAGCATAACATACAGGAGTTGTGTTACCATTTCTAGCCACACAAAGAAGTAAAACTGATAATTAGAAAACTTTTACATTTCTTAAAAGATATTATTCTGAAGTTTCAGCACCTTAACTGACTATAATGACGTATCAGTTAAAAGCCACTGATGAAGTCATACTAGAATAAAGCGAGATACACTATTCAGTCTTTCCTGGCTGTTTACTGTAGCACCTAGTAGAAGTCATTTATAGAAATCTGATCTCTGGATTTAGCCCTGTCTTCAAATAAGCATTACAAGGTATATGCCCCATAATTACGGTGACTTACAACAGCATGCACCTGCATATGAAGTTAAAAGAAGGACAATACTTACTGCTTCCATTTTAGTAGCTATAATGGAAATAAAACATTTTCAGTCTCTTTGGTTTAGCAACATAGCTACAGCTATGACGGGTACCTTGTTATCTAAGGTAAGTTTCACATAGATTCAACCTACATTAAGCCATCTTCAGTAATGCTTTGATAGTAGGAGCACTTTTATATAATACAGTTCATCAGTAAAGCAAAATAAATTGTGCCTAAGAGCAAAACATTGGCTGCATAGTCTGGCATTCAGCATAGAAGCATACAGTGGAAGTCAAAGTCAACATTACGTACAATAAGTGCTAGGCCATACAACAGTGACATTCATGTGAAAGCTAGAAGCATTATTACAGACTACAAATGTGAATTTGAAGAACAAATCACTAGTACACACACTTATTTTGTGATACTTACAGCTTCCAGTTCTTTAATGTCTTCTTCCAGTTGTTTATTTTGTTCACTCATGTTCATTATAAGATTGAACACAGATTGCCTAGGATGCATACTTCGATCAAACTGATGGTACATATTTCTCCAAAACCTGCATGAAGCAGACAGTTTTAACTATGCAGGATAAAGACAAAATTGAAGAAGAGATACTGTATATAATTTAAACTTACTTAAAATTGAATGATACTGTATTAGGCTCCAAAAGTTCTGGAGACAAGTCTGGATTATACAGAGGATTCTGATATTTCTTTTGTTCATCCAGAAGGAACGGCCACAAGGAATATGTCTTCTCTTTTAATCTTAAAGCAAGAAGAGATCAAGGTCAAGACACTGACTGCAAGCAAAAAACAGAAGCTGCTCAACTCAACATAGCAAATCGATCTTGTAACTTTTAAAAAAACTTACCAGAAATACTAAGAGCTCTTAATTCAAGATTTAAGTAAAATCAGCTTCTTCCTATCAAACATCAGCATATGCCAGAACTGTCAGTTTTAGAAGTACTACTGCTTATGCTGTGCAAGTTTTGCCTACTTGCAATAAATGCTTTTAAAATACGGTTTGAGACAAAGATGAACTGATGAAAACTTTACAGAAGTTTTCCAACTGAAAACATTAGGAGACATCCTATTAATACTTCTAACTGACAGTAATTAGTCTTGAGCATGCAAGAATTTTAAAGTTACCTAAAAATAGATTGGAGGAGGGAATGAAGTGATACTTCCAAACTTAAGCTTACCTATTTTTAGGAGGAAAAAGAAAAGGGGGGGGAGAAAGCAGCCTTAACTTTCCCTAGAAAAATGAGCATGGGATTTTCTCCCAGAATTAGAAAGACTGTCTTCAGCATGCAAAAGCATGAGAAGCACTGCTGTTCCCTGATTCAATTCAACATTTTCAGTAGTACCAGTGCTGTGTCTATTTCTATTCAGAGCCTAAAATGAAGAAGATGCACAGGAGTTCTTAGTTTGCCAGAATAAACAAGAGACACATTACTGCTGTGTCTGCTTACCTTAGTTCTTCTCGCTCTTTTTGGCAGTTTCCAAGGAAGTTACCAAACTGGCATGAATGGACATGTTCATGGATCTGAAGGAGGAAAGCTTCATTGTACTCAAAGGCTTGTGGAAACTGCTCAGTCAGGTTCCACACACTTTCTAAAAACTGGGTGAACACTGGCGAGATCTCTTTTGGATCACCATCCAACTGACAACACCTGAAAAAGATTCCATAAACAGATTGAAACTGGTTTAAGTTAGAAATCAAAAAAGTCTTAGTTGCACTTGTTTTTAAATGATACCACATTAATTTGACACTACCTTTGGTTTGGAGATTTAGCACCTAACTTTGAGAACTAGAGCAATTTTTGAATAGAAATAAGTCTATATTTAACGTATTTTTCTGACTACTAAGTAATCACTCATCTGTATTCAGTACAGAAGAGCAACATAAGACAGTTAAGTTCCTTTGTGTCTATTACTTCCATAGCCAACATTTGGAGTATACCAGCTAAAAGCAAATTAATAAGCAGTAAATAGCAGCAAGGCTATTGTCATAGCTGATGATAGACAGATCAAGGGAAAAACAGAACTCTTAACATACAGGACTTCTAAAGATAGGCATGACTTCATCATTAAAAGTAAACATAAATGTAAACTTGTTTTTAAAGATATCAAAACTAAGCATTTCATATTGCCTAAATAGCTGGACCATAGCTTTAGATTGGTTTTGCACTGCCTATGCATACATGCAGACCTAGCTGCAGTCATTGACATCTGAGAGTAAGGCACCAGAAATTTATGTCTGTATTATAAATCAATTATCCAATAGGTATTTGAATAAATAGCAATACACAAAGTGCATTGTGTACTGAAAATAGCTTACTTATTGCAAAATTTCTAGCAACACTTCAGTAGTTTAACATCTACAAGCTGCCTTTTCTTTTTAAGAATACTTAGTTCAGTTCACTGTATACATTTTACTGTACAGGAAGAGTGAAATACCTGTCTGAGAACTTGTGCCCAAAAGAGATCCAGTCTTTCTCTATCAAGACCTAGAGGGTAAAAAAATCAAACTATCTTGTAAAAATGTTACTCAGTCTTACATCTATAGTATTAACGCCACAGGTTATCGATATATTGTATTTTAAATTTGAGTCAAATAAACTACGGTAGAAGCAACTATTTGTCCCTTTGTAGTTCCTTTATTTTCTTGGAAGTCTTTCACAAGAGATTGTCAAAGCACATTTCTAAACCTAGTAAAAAAGTTTAGCAAGTTGACAATCAGATAACTGATGTTAAGCCAGGCTCACTTTAAGCATACTAAATGTTGTATGACTTCACAAGTAGATTATCAACTAACTTGCAAAAAATTGTGATGTATAGGAAAAATTCTAGTATTGCATTCCTGCTATCATAGTTTACATAAAACCACACAACAATCTCTGTAACATTTTATAGCAATAAGCTTGTTAATATCAACACTAGCTTGTTTTATCACTTCAGTATCAAGCACCAAAACGAACACAGGACTGCCTGCCCATTACAGAAGTTTTCCCAGAAATCTAGTTGACAGTGAGGATTAAAAAAAAATATTAAATTACTTCCCTAAAGATTACACACATTCTCACTACTCACAAAAAATGAATCTTCTTCTAATTCCTCTTCAACTTCACTTTTGTTGCTTGTA
This sequence comes from Theristicus caerulescens, assembly GCA_020745775.1. Taxonomy (NCBI): domain Eukaryota; kingdom Metazoa; phylum Chordata; class Aves; order Pelecaniformes; family Threskiornithidae; genus Theristicus; species Theristicus caerulescens. The sequence goes on along the minus strand of CM036559.1, from coordinate 111,293,909 downwards.
ATATTTGTGGCAGTTAGTTCTAACCAATACACGGAACTAGTTGTATGTACTGTCTTTCAGGAATTCCCATAACACCTTGTATTGCCATGGCAGAACACTGTTGACTTTCCTAGTCTAAAATTTGTAATAATCATACCAAAATTCCTCTTCCTCTCTATAGAAAGATGAAGAAATTTAGATTTCTTAAATATCTTCAGGTCTCTGTCACTGGGGGATTTGTAATTTTTAGATTTTAATAATGTTGATTTTGGGAAAAGTGATAAAAGCACAGAGCTGCTATAATTTAGTACATCTACTATCTCACATAAGCACTTTAGAATCCTTATATGGTCATAGATAAGGGGCTTTTTTGTATGCAAAAGGCAATCATTGCAACATTTCTGCAGGGTGCCTAAAGCAATCTGCTATGTGTATTTAGTTTTTTAGATTTTAAATAAATGGTTCTTCCCAGTAGCAAAGTATTTTTAAAAGAAAGATTTACCAGTGTACTGCAAATCTTGTTTTATATTTGTAACTACAAAAAAGAGCATCAGTATTTTTACACTGCTCCCTTTCACACTCAAACATTTTCCATCTTTTATTTACCAAGGAACAACTCAACAACACAACAGCTTGCTTACCATGAATCCTTTGATTGTTCTGTAATAGGAATCTAGTAAGAGAGCTCCAAGAGAACAAACTTGGGAAGTCCTATCCCAGCCATCTGAGCAGTGCACCAATACACTCGCACTCTCAACTGCTATTGCCTGCGAAACAGTTGTTTCTTAGTGAATGTTCTATTCTAGACAAAAGTCAAAATTTAGTAAATAAATACAAAAAGCTACATTTATCCCAAACTCACAGCATAGACCATTTTATTTAACAAAGCCAGAAAAGTGTTTATTATGAGGAAAGGATTCGATACTATCAGAAAGCTAGGAATTTCTCTCCATGGAAGTATAGAAAATGCCTTATAAAGAAAAGAAAAGAAATTCCACTACCAGCTTTGCACAAGGTAAGAAGGACATCTACAGTGGTTCCCAGTTCTCTTTCTACCCCTTATAAAACTAAACTTACAAAAAACCCTTGCAATGCATACTAAGAAAGAAGTAGACTATATATATTACAGACCAAACAGGTTAAAAAATACAACACGAACACCTCATTAAAGACACCCACTTGTTCATCATTATACTACACAGAAGTTAAGGACTAGGAAATGCTTATTAGTTTCAGCTAAGAATTCAAACCCTGTTAGCCCAAATATTTTTGAGGGTCACCTTTAGGAGAACCATTCACTTTTAACTAAAGTAACACCTTATTATTTCACCTAGTAAAAACAGATTCAGGTTTTCTTCACCCAGCCCCCCTTGACTTCATAGGTGCCTGGCAAAGGCAATTGTTCCTCTGAATTCTTCATAAAAAGTCCCATTTCATTGCCAAATTAAGTGAGCATAGCCAGTTTGGCTTCTCTGCAATTAGTGCCCCAGGAGTTCTGTTTGCTCCATCCACCTCCAAACTGGTTACATCTTTTGTAAATACCTAGAAGAACCAGGGAGCATAAGAATCCCTTTATCTCCCAATAAGGTGACCAAACAGCATTAAAAAAATTCCAAAACATTATAATTGGAGATGTTAAATATGCCAGATAAAGAAACATGTAATACTTAAAACAGTATATCAGATGTATCCATGTACCTAAGCATCTACCTGCAAGAAGGTCAATTGCAGAATGTTACACATTACATAATATTAAGTATAACTTTGCCTGGTAGCAAGCCAACTTCCCATCAAATAAAGCAGCAACATGCAAGTTACCTTGACTAGGAAGACAGCGGCATCCAACACAGCTTTGATGTGACGCAGCCATCCAGAATTCTCCAAACCAGACAAAAAGTCATTGACAGACAAACCCTTTGTGCCACTGACTGAAAGAACCAAGAGTTAGGTAGCTGCAACTGCTTAAGGCTTTCTACACCCTACAATGAAGAATAATTGTATATTGTTTCTAATGCCCTATGTTGTAAGTTGATTAGAAATCTTTCAAGAAACCACCACCCAAATGGTTAAGAGAGGGGTACTACAAAGTGTTCTCCATCCAAAATTCAACTCTGTAAGACTATAGTAACCATGAATGACAACAGTAAGATCTTTGTGTCTTTTTGACAAAGTAACATTCAAAGTAAAAATACACTTGTTATCCCCAATAGGGAGCCTTACCAAGGAAGGCAACGCAAATGCCAAAAGCTTACCAGAAATACTTAAAAATTACAACTACTAGTAGGAAGTAGCTGCATCCAGACAATATACACAGCTCAGAGTAGTCAGACTGGCAGTTTCATCACCTTCTCCACTCTGCTTAGGAGAATAAAGTGAGTGCAGTACAAGGACATGGTGATGAACTGAAAACCATGGAGATTTTGTCTACCTCCAGACTTGACATACTACAATTCCGACTGATCTCTACCATTCTTCCCTCGTATACTTTGATCTTGTAACAATAATGCCAATTGAGAGGGCAGGGAAGAACTCAAGTTAAAGGAAAGATGTCTTGCAGCATAGCAGCAAGAGGTGTAGAGGCAGACTGAAAGTTTCTCACACGGACACTTACAAATTCACAAATGAGACAGATAACCTGGTTCTTGTATGATTTTGAGTAGCAGCTCACACAGTTACATTACTGTCCAAACATGACAAACTTCCAGCAATAAGAAAAGAAATATTCTCTGGCTAATATAGCTTCAGTTATGTGTGATTTTAAGAGAAGATACCTGAGGTTGCCATCTACAAAAACACCTGCCCCTGTCACAGTGAAAGTCTACTTTCTACCAAGCTTAACGGTTGGACTTGATGATCTTAAAGGTCTTTTCCCACCTAAACAATTCTATGATTCTAAGCTAGTCGGCCCCAAATGAAAATAAAAAGTCTCTGTGGCTGAAAACTATTAGTGGGAATATTCATACAGCAGCTGCAAAATAATCTTTATCTCTGACTATGGAAGGAAGTGAGTCAGTAGGGAAAGTAGAGAACCAAATTCAGCAAGTCATTCTGCGACGCAGTTTCATGTTCAGTCAAGTCCCCTGATGTAATGAAGGCTATAAACTCTTAAACCACTGCCTCGCGGAGCTTTCCTGTATCTGCACTACATGTTTCTCAGCTTTCAGCCATACAAGTTTTGGTATGCTCCCCATTGCTCAGGGAAAGTCATAGTGCCAGATGCTGCTGACTGCTGTAACAAAAACAGGCTTCCAAGTAAGTATCACAGCACCTTTTTAAAGCCCATAGATCTTTGTCATCTACAAAACTATCTGGCAAACCACAGCACAATGAGGTAACAAAACATCAAGAAACCCTGCATAGAAGACCTAATTTTAAAGGTTAGTCTGTAAATATTAGTAAAAGCAGCAAAAGCTATGCTAGTTTTCCCTGGTCTTTGAAAGAGACAGCATTTTTAGGCAAGAGTTTTGCTTCTGAAAGGTCTAGCACATGGAGGAAATCAGCCGAGAACTACTTGATCGTTTCAGCTAGCTCACACTCTCTACACCAGTGGTTCTATACACCTGTTCAATCACAAAAGTACACAAACAGGTCCACCACTCCATGGTAAAGGAAAGAAACGAAAAATATTCAAACATCTGGAAATTCAAACATCTGCAGGGAAGGGATTGGACAGACAAGGCAATGTCTAGAGGCACTATTTGTGGCTGCTCACCCCTACAATCTGTAGCTTACAGTTTAAAGCACAAGTTTTAAGCTAGAAAATAAACAGGCTTCCAGCCCTCCGTTTGTTTTCACCCAGACACTGCTGTCAAAATCGGCTTTTGATCAGAATTTTCAGCTTGGTAGAAATATTTCACCACTAGTATTTCCCCCTTCTAGCTCGATTTCTATATTTTTATAAACCAAGGCAGAGATAAGAACACATATGTTGAGCCCAAAGAATTACTTTCCATTTCTGTGAATTAACACAGACATTTTTATACTACTTTGTTTTGTCACTAAGAAATTGCATTGACACTGTTTTGACATTTATATGCTATCATTTCTAGTCCCTTATGGTCCCTAAAAAGGTCAAAGATGATTTAAGGTACCACTAAGATGTTTAGCTACTTCACAACAACTATCATTCAAGATAGTTTGGGCTATATGGATCCCATCATAAAAATGCATGCCCTGCATGCGTGAGCCCCAAAACCTGAGCGTTCCATTGCTTGATTGTCCTTATACACACTACTATCCATGCCTTAGGCAGCAGTTCAAGAGATGACTAGAATCTGCAGACTGAAGCACAGTGGGTTGGAAGCAGAAGTTGTTTTTAACAAAACAACAAACAAAACCAAACAACCCCATACAGACATTCTACATAAGCCCCAAAAAACCCTTAGTTAACACACTTCCATCATCAAAATATACGCAGCAGACCACAGTGGCTATTACTGAGCCTTTTCCTCAAATACTTCCTGCAGAAATGCCGTTTTTTGACATATGAAAAACCTTTTTGCTTATCAGAGTTCAATCTTTCCTAACACGTAATACTATATTTTTGAATATATAAAAACCAGACTTTAATACCACAGCCACAAATTTAGTCTATGTGAAGATTCTTCCATTAGTGTTGTATAAACAGGCAGTCTGCCCATCAGAGGAGCAGAGTCATCATGTCCACACTGAAGAAAGCTATTTTAGAAAAGTTTTGTTTCACTGCATGCAAAATATTTAAATAACAGCTGAACCCGAAATGAATAGACTGTAAATCCCCCTAGCAGGCTCCATGGGGTAGTCCCATTACAAAAAGATGTTGGGAAGGATTGTGTCTTACATTCTGCTTGCAAATAGAATCATTAGATTCTGAAGGAAATCGGGCAGATAGACAAAGAGCCTAGGAGCAGGACACATGCTGAAGAATGAGTAACAGTCATCTGTTATAAATAAAACTGAGGACAGTCCCAGTTACCATGGCTCTTGACCGAATAGGGTCATTGGTATCACATCCCTGATTTGAGAACATTTGGGTGAGCACATCCAGAAGAAGCTAGTACACAGACGTTAAACAGCATTTTCCTCATTTTAAGCTATGAGCCATTTTCATCGCATTTCCTTCCTGATCACCCCACTGACGGCACATTTCTACAGGGGTCTGAAGAGTACATTACTGCATACCTCCCTAAATTTTAAGGGTCCTGCCTACCCCTAAAGATGCTTCACTTTGCATTCAGCAAAACTCTGAATTATACAGACTGAATAGAGGTAGAACAACTGTGTTCATTACCCCAAAACCTGATATGGAGAACAACTATAGACATTACTCATGATTTCGTTTCAGTCGAGTTTAAATAAACCAATCCTCCACATAAAGAAAAACTAAAACATATTCCATCCTTAATGAAAGCTACAGAAAGATTTAGTAAGTACTGTTAGTGGGATACTAAGTCAAATGGAAGAAATATGAAGTCTGTGAAGCTTAACTGTGATGCACACACTTCTGCATCAGACATTATTACTCGGGAGCAGGCCTCTTTAAAAAATAAATCAAGATTTATTAGCTAGTTTTCTGGAACTGAAGATACTGCAAAAGAGGGATTATGCCAAACTTAAAAACTGAAGGTCAGGCTCACATTGCTCATCTTTCTCTTCAATAAAGTACGTGCAGGAATAACCACAAAAATACATATTGTGAAAGCTCAGTAGTATTCCATACAGAGTGCCTGAAGAACAGGTTAGCAGCAGGTACAGGCTCAATGAGAGTGAAGCGAGATTACACCACTGGTCTTCAAGATTTCTTGACCAATGTAGCCAGAATGTCTTCATCAAAATAGGCTTCCATACAAGTGTAAGCCTTCTAGAATTATGCAAATATTTCCAGTCATGGAGAAGGCAAGCACTTATATATGTATTGTTTGTCAAGTGTGGAAGCCTGACTTCTGCCATTGTACTCTAATCTCAGTATTAATACCCCATAAAGCCTCTTAAATTTGTTTTCAGCTGTTTACTAACTACAATATTAACAGAACTATTTAATAGACTTCTGCCTCTCCATTTTCACCACCAGGTGGCAGGCAGTGGTATGGTGAAGCAGTTCACTTTTCCCTCTGCCCCTCTCTCTACAAACACTCTAAAATGTACCCACAAGCACAGAAGTGGCTCACCAGGCCAAAGAGCTCTATTTTGTACAGACCATATGCTTATTGTGAATTCTGTGGAACTAAGTGCTCCTTGAAGAATCAGTATTCTATATATCAAAGTGTATGCTACACATGTGCATACATGCATGTGTACTTGGAAAACACAGAAGTCTTTCCCACAAGCCACTGGCATACTAAGCAAGTTCACCCAAGGCATATGTGCCACTCAGTTAATTTTCTTCAAAATAACTCCATTCGTTGGGCTTACAGTTTAAGGTAAAGGTTTAAGGTAATTCATTACCACAGAGCACAAACTGGTACTAAACACAGAGCTGGGATAAAATATAGAAATATCAATACAGTTTGTGTAAGCTATTATTAAAGACTTCAGAAAAATATTTATCCTATTTTCATATACACTATACTAGTACAGTTAGAACATACCTTCCAGAAGTTTTTGTAAGCTGGATCTCATTACGTGAATATTTTCAATGCCAACAAACTGGAACCTAATGTTAGAGTAGTTGTCTTCATTCTCATAGCCCTTCCCGGCAGCTCTGTTTGCCATTGCATTAAGCTTAAAAGAGCAAAATAAAAATACTGAAAACCAGTACTTGAAATAAAAATCTCAAATTAAGAAACAAAAGTCATGCAATTTCAGTGGAATACACTGGGGAAAAAAAAACACACAAGAGCACATACTTTATAAACAGATTCTAATAAATTAACAGTTTGTGGCAAGTCAGCTTGAAAGCATTCAAGTGTAAGAAAGGCATGGTACATAAAAAGCAACAGGCAGTCTATATTTAGAGCTGACATATCTGAATAATGCATTTAATAGTTTCCTATTCTCTCCTCCATATTCCCACCAACAAACCTTTACTTAATTCCAAACATTTCTGAGCAAAGACCCTACAAAACAACTAACCTAAAAAGGAAAGAGTAAGACCCAGACTTACCCATATGTGCACTCTCCAGGCATCCTAAAAATGCCAGGTTTGGGGGTAAGAAGCTAATAAATTGCTGCAGCTATAAAAATTACAGCTATAAAAAAACCACAGTTGGCTCAATTTCAGTCTGTCAGACCAACCTACTGCTGAACCCTGCTCAAAATAAGTGCAGATCCTACAGTGCAGGATTTTTCACTTTACATCCTTGTTTTCCAACTCATGTGTTCAGAGATTTGAGTGAAATTAATACCAATTTAAACGCAGATGGGTCTAAAGAGTGAAAGTTACCCCACACATTCCAACACAGGTCAAAAAGCCAACATAATTCAATTTAATTAGACAGCGATAAAGTATGACCTCAGAACACTACAACAGAATTTCCCCGACTTCTTCCTGGCTAAGACAGACAGCAATAGCAGTTTTCATAGACCATTTACACAGAATGCAGTACTCCCTCCCATTCCAAAAGAAACCCCAACAGAGTTCACCATTGCATGACTTTCAAACAAACAGTTACAGTGACTTGGATCCCACTCAACTATTCACTACTTAACTATGGTTTAAGTACATTTTTAAATGCGCCTCCCAAAAAGTTCACTAGCATATTTAGTGAATTCTAGCTGAGTCCTGAAAGGGGTTCAACTTCTTTAAGAAAGCAAGTAATTAAACACCTGAGTAGAAAGGCCTAACCTTACCTTTAAAGAACATTTTTGCCCATGATGGAGTCACATTTAACGCCGAATTTTTCAGAATTACACTGTATCCCTGTACTCTAACATTCAGGAAGAGGCTAGTTTTTAGAACCTGAAGTACATACCTTTGGCCTGGTGTCCATGACATACATGTAGCGATTTGAGGGATTTGCTTTACTGATGGCTTGCAACATGTGTTCATCTTCTAGGCACCTGGCACTGAAACCTGAGAGAGGTTGACTGCATCTGCAAATTGCAGCCTACCACAGAAAACAAAGAACAAATTAGCATCAGCTTAATACCTGTAGTTGAAATGCTTTGCATCATTCTAAAAAGATACTGAAACAAATTGTTTCAGTTAGCAGATAACAGCACTAAACTGAAAAAAGTTTAGGTGTAACAACTTTAAGCACATCACTTGCAGACCTTCAAACACAGTACCTACAGCTTAAATCTAGAGGTTTATCAAAACTTTTTTCAGGCTCATCTATGTGGCCAAGGTACCAGTTCACATGACGACTTTCCCCAAGTATAAAAAATTCCAAAAAAGTACAGGCTGGAAAAAATACACTTTAGGAAAGCAAGTTACACTCTTGGTATGAAATGGATTACAGTTGGTTTTACTATTGCAAGTACGATTTTATTATTGCAAGTACAATATGTTATCATCTAACATAATTTTCATGTCATTTTCAATGATATATTGTATTTCAGAAGGTATCAAGTGCATCTTCCAAACAGTAATTATCTTCAAATGCATCTAGTAGCTTAACAGTCATCCTTCATAAATTCTTCAACTCAGCAAGGTGACAATCCTTCTCTCCCTTCAAAGAGAGCAGAGATAGGCAGATGCTGCTTCACACTACTCTCTGCCAAACTCTGCGAAATCTTATTTTTCATGCTCTAGTTCTTCTTACTTTGCAAATTCCTCCTTAAAGAACCAGTTCTATTCTTTTGGTGTGTTGTTTGTTTGGTTTCTTTTTAATCCCGACTTTGACCTAACAGATTTTATTCTTGATATATCAAGGAAGACAGCTTTTTGTCAAGTGATCTGTCTTCAGTTATCTTAAGGTCAGTTTCTGAAAACTTTAAGAGATTCAACTGATTATCAACTGATTACTTAAGGATTTCTTTTAAACTGGCTTAGCTTAATTCAGCATCCTGTTAGACACCACTAGTGTCAGCTGTAGTTAAGGTTATATGAGGTGTGAGTTAAACTGTTCTCATAGAAGTCACTGTAGTTGCCTCCTTACCCACCCTGAACTACTGCCAAGTGTTGAGAAATACTTTTCAGCACATTTGCATTAAGAGGAAGACACACTATACCTCTTTATTTTTATGATAATATGACAACACTGGGAATCTTCCTTTACTTCTGAACTTGGAGCTACCAACGATTATGGGCTTGCTTGCAGTTCTGGGAACATAAAGTTCTCTAGGATAAGTTTCACAAATCTGAAATACACATATACACAAAAAGAACTTTATCTACAAGGCACAAAGCCTATGCTAGTTTTATTGCAGCCAATTTGAGAGATGTTAAGTGAAATAAGAGACAAAAGGATAAACACTAACATGTTTCTCTATATACATGTAAATAGCTCAGAAGAGGAGACAAGCCATCGATACAGTAGTACAGATTGGTATCCAAGGTATACAACCAAGCACTGCTGGAAAGCACTGCTATACTAGCATTTACCTCTCAAGAATGCGACTCTTCACGAGAAATGCTGAGAATGTGTTTCAAATAAAATATTGAAACTACTTCCCTCATTTTTTGTATTTACAGACTACAAAGTAAGATGAAATCCAATCTGGGAATCAGCTGCACCACCACAACCACTGCCTCCCACAGCCAGCATTTCAAATGCTAAAGTAGAATCCTTCTCAGTTAACAGACATAACAAAGCTGCAGAGCACCAGAATTGCTGGGGCTGGCCTTCAAACAGGTGAGTATACTCTAGAAACAAACCCAAAGAACACATGCATCCATGCACACCTACTCTCTCACTGAGGCCTTGGAAAAAAACTTCCATTAAAAAGTTGTGAGATTTTACACTAATTAAGGAGTTAACTCCCTCCATCTGCAAGTTTTTGATTATGCTGCAAGCCAAGTGATTTCATAGTATTAGACTGTTTTCTATAGGACTAGAGTCAGAGGATAAAGCAGAAATGGATGCAGAGCAAAACACCTTTCCATTACAACACTTACCTTATAATCACGATTTGCATCGGACAACTGCCAGTTAGCATTTGGCACTCCCATTCTCTTATATTCTTCTGCAAGATCAATAAGCTGCCAACCTTTGACTTGCTCAGATTTATTTTGTTTTGGATTATAGGAGAAGGCATACAGTTCTTCATATTTTGCTAAAAGGTAAAGAATAAGACTAGGTAATGAGTTGCCCCCAAAAATGTCTGAGCGGAGAAAGGTAGCACAGTTGACAAGTCTTGAAATTGCCCAAATTGCAGAGAAAGTTTCAGGCTTCAAGATCCTCAGAAGCAGACTAAATAGATACTTGACACTCTTGAAATATTTATTCTGCAACTATCATACTGTTAACCGACACAATTATAGATATTTAGTTAAAGGTAGGTTACAAGAGCTTTCTTGAGTGTGCTTGACCTATTTCAGCCAGGACATTTCTAAAGCCATAAGGGCAAAGCAGAAGTCAAAATGAAGACTGACAAAATTAAACAAGACAAAAGGCAGAATTGTTAGACAACTTCACAAGAGCTAAAAGAACAAACAATTTTTGGAGGCAAGAACAGAAATTTACATCTACTGACCTTTAAAAGCAATATGTTTTAAAGTTTCCTTTAAAGCAAAAAAGCTTTCAAAATATTTTGTTTTTCCTAATACACTATTCACATATCACTGATGGCAACATTTTACATTGTTCTAAACACAAAGCAGAAAACGCAAGAGACCATACTAGGTGACAGAAATCTCTTGTAAAGCTGAATTGGTAGTGCTATTTAAGCATCAAAACTTCAGCTTTATTTTTGAAACTGCATGAAATCAGTAACAAGCTAGTATTTGCTTAGTAGCGCACCAATTAAGAAAGACTATATGCATTTATATTCACAATTTCAGGGATAACATTAGAAATGCAAAAGATACGGGAATCTCACATTCTGTTAGTGAACATCGGTGACCTACAAAAGCTAGATAACACATCTGAATTTGTATGCAGATTGATACTTAACCATTAAAATTCTTTTACATACCAAATCCATTTAGAAGACTTTTATCTAATGCTCATTTTAAAAAAACATACGTAAGCCATGGATTTCCCCACCACCAACTTGTTACCCAGGCATATACTGCGAAGTCTTTTACAGTTAGAAGTATTACCTGTTCTTGACAGCTGAAGCAAAGAGTTATAAATGTCATGACAATCTCTCTCTCTGGGAACAACAAAGTGAACTATCCTGAAGTTCTTGCACTGGATGACAAGAGGGCAGCCAGAAGTAGTCAAGGGAAGTTTTTCCACTGCAGCAATGTGATGATGTAGTATCTGTGGCATACAAGAATTCACAGTGTAAACATGCTGATGAAAAATTAGAACAGCATACTATTTACAAAAGCAGATATAAGACACATTAAGCAATGCTGAATATGGATTTTGACTAATTTTGTCAATCATTTAGTTATAAAAAGACATAAATTTAGAAGAAGAAATCCAAGACTGGCAATTTGGTCAGGGTACCATAATTTGTCAAAATTTAACTATTGTCTTCCCTCCTATTTTGAGGTGTTACCTAATGTTTGTAAGGGGCAGTAAATATCCTTCTAAATGCAAAAAAAAAAAAAAAATCAAGAAGTGAAACTCCACTGGAGTTGTTCAGTCCTCTTCTATAACTTTGCTAACTGACACATTTATATCTAATTAGGCAGGGTCCCAATAGGCTATCTGCTTTTTTTAATTTTTTTAAAAGATCTACAGGAACATACCTCAGAATTTTCAGGCAAAATAAAGCAAATCAGGGAAACTCAACATACAAAAGACACAGAAGGTGCTGAAGATTTTAGAATTCCAGTATTCAACATCTATAGAACGAACAGGAGATAAAAAAATCTCCTGTATGACCCATTGCACTATGTAGACATCAAAGTCTCTCAGCTAAATGCTTTTCAATCACTCTTGATGGAAGACTGTCACAGTAATGGATATACAAAAGCCCTCCATAGATTTAGCTGTGTGGCAAATCTGCACAAAATTTAAGAAAATACATGGGAAAGTAACAGCGATTCAACCATGGGAAGAAAGCCACAGATACATTACCTCAACTGAACAAGATGTTCTTGATAGCATTTCAATTGCCTCATTTAAGAGAAGATGATTGCTTCAGTATTGATCAGAATTAGACAGGCATCTGAAAACTATGCTGCCAAATATGCATTTACAAAGAGACTATATCTTGGAGACATTATCGTAATTATACTTGGTACTTGCATTATCATCACAGAAATGCAATACTCTGTATATGTTCAATTTCTCCAAAATGAAACCTTTTAATGTAGTGCACAGGGAGAAGCAAGTAATGCTTCTGAATCATGTTCTCCACAATAACCCATTTTGTATGAAAGGATAACGGTTTGGTTTGTACAAAACTGTATACTGTATCCAAGAACAAATCATGGAAAAATAACTTTTCTTGAAAGCACCATGAGGCATCTAGTCAGATAACCAGGAAACAGGATTAGTGGTAATCCAGAAAAAACACACCTACAGGTAATATACCCACAGAAAAAAAAATTAGCCACACCCAGAAATTTCATCCTGGAGGATGATAGACTTAAGGCACTGAACTCAGTCAGGTAGCTGGGCTACAGTGGAAGCCAGAACTTGATGTCCACATGTGTGCCACCAGGGCACTGAGCAGAAGAACTAATGGGAATTACTGTACTAGCCAACTTTGATTGTACCAGATGGGTAGTGGTCACCAAGAAGCTGCAGCCCCTTCTGAATTCTTTTATTCCAGAGACGAACACTTGGGAAGAAACAGCTGCTTACCAGTCTAAAAAAGGTCATGGGATCTTCAATATTTCACTAAAGCCTAGATCTTGGGATTTTGCTGTCTCATTTAACCTAGGCAGGATCTAAATACAAGGTAAGTTAACACAGAAATTTTAAACCTGATGCTTAAACTATCTAGTAGCCTCCCACTCCTGCCTCTGAATTCTGGTGCAAGTCAGTTGTTTAAAGAAAACCATCACACATTCACTCAGGAATACAAGTGAAGGCTATAGAAGAAATTATAGCAGCTTGAAGAGAAGTGAACATTGTCAACACTACCTGATTTCAACTGCAGCCATGTCATGCAAGAGTACAACCTGCAAATCATTAACTTATTATGATATCATGAACAAGGAGAGCATGGGGAATAACTTATAACTTAGATGAATATTAGTAGACAAATTCAACCTTAGACCAGGAAGAACAAATGCATCTGGAGAACCTCTGCTTTTAAGCCGCAAGCATTCATTATCCTTACCCACGTTTCTCTCTGGCTTGAATCTATGAATAACAGATGAGTTGCTGTAAGGTATAGAGTTCCCGTCAGTGACTTATTGCTTGTGCTGAACCTATCTAGTAATTTCACTTGCTCTACCTGCAAGAAAAAAAGGGGAGGGGGAGGAAAACTTAATTTGTGCTTTTTGCATAAAGCAAAATCCTAACTTTGCAAAAGCTCTGTCAGTTTGTGCAATAATTTTGAAAATGGTAAAAAGCATAACAAAGCACACATAACGTTATTCAGACCAAACTATTAAGAACACAATAGTGGTCACATAAGCTTTTAGAAGAGTGGTTAGTTAAAATATCCTGTTTAAATACAAAAGTGCATAATGAAGGCACAACCCTAGGCTCATCAGAATACTTACTCCATATAAAAAAAATTAAGAATAATTAATAATTAAGAATGATTAATTACTACGCTTTCAGACCACTTCCCCAAAAGTAGAGCAAACACACACTAACAATTTCCTGTAATTGAGATGCCAGCACTGAAATAACAGCTGATCTCAGCAACATGCTTCATTGGCTGTCTACAGACTCAATGCCATAAAGATGATGTCCTCCTGACTTCAATTTTAGGTATTTACTGTCTTTTATATCATCCCCAACTTTAAAAATCTAGATCATAACCTCGCCTGATTGTCAAAATAAATTCTAATGAAATGTAAGCATTATACTAATAATTGTAACAATTGCCTAGAAATTCACAGACTGTGCTGGCATTTGAAGCAGACATTTCAAGCTTGAGTCTTGCAAGGCAAATTTCTCCTCCTGGTAGTCCATCAACATTATTATCTCAATCCTATGGAAAACACTTCAAAAGACAGTGATTTCTAGATGGTCTGCATCTTATCTGCTGCTCATAACTTCATGGCCTCCACAGTTTGCTTTATTTGAAACAAACATTACATGATTCTTTGTGTGCAACAACAGGAAAGGAGCATGGCAAATAGCTTATCTCCATGCATTCCTCTATTTCTTGGCAGCACTGTCTCATTAATGCCAAGTTAAAGCTCTTATGCTTGAGGCTTGCTGCCACTGCCATTAAATGCATGGCAGAACTCCAAAAGCCTCCACACCAGCAAGACCAGCACCCAGAGGTGACAACTAGGAGACCCCACATCTACTGTGCTGATATTAAGCCATTTTTAATTAATACGTGCCAACTTGTTTATCTACTGAAAGCACATATAAAACACTAAAAATTTGTCTTTTCAATTCAGGTATTTCTTACAATCTATCAAGGCCTAATTTTATGTTTGAAAGTTAGAAAGGCAATTTAATGCATACAAAACAGAATGGAGGAAATACAAATACCTACTAAAAGCCAATGCTACTATGATATTCTAGATTTCAGTTTAGAAAGCAAAAAAGATGGAGGCTACATGCATCAGTACCTCAAAATACATTAAGCTGTAACCAGCAAGGTATCAGTGCTCAGATACAGAGCAGTATAAATCAATAGAGCACAGCCAAAGTGCAGATTTGGGGCAGTTCTGCAGCAGCAACTGCTCAAGTACCTGGCACTGCACCTCCCCAGCAAATTGAGAAGTGCACAGAAACTGTTCCAGTTTTGTTCTAGTAACACGACCCACAAAATCCTGGCATGCAAAGTTCAATTCTCCTCCATGTCATAAGACAGCTATTCTCAAAGCTGTATTTCTGTGTTAGATGAGGACAGGCACTAGTGCTCCAGCTTCCTCTTACATAGGTAAAGTCTTCAAGAATTCTAAAAGCTAAGTTCTAGACATATATTTCTTGAAGACAACTGAAATATAATTTAGATTCAGCCTCCATAGATGACATGTTCATTTAAACTTGACACAAGCCAGCTTTAATGGGTACTCAGCTAGATACAATTAAAAAGCAAATTTTAAAAAGTGAAGCTTGGCAAATCCTTAGTTATGAAAAACAAGTCAGTCATCAGTTTTGAAGAGAATGGGTTCACAATATTAAGAGATTGACTTTTTGCTATTGACTTTTAGCACATCTGTAAACAAAGATCATAAGTAGTCAGAAGTGGTATTCTGACAGTAGCTAGCACTAACAAATTAGTGAGTTTTTACACCAGTAAGAATCTGAACAGCTACCTCAATAATGTAGAGTATTTACAGTGAAAGAGTCACCAAATTATCAGGATGAGGAGTTACAGATTAAAGGCAAAAAAGCGAAGAAATGTTTTAATATAGGAGACAAGTTGGAACAGAAAGGAAGGCTGAAACTACACCTCTGAAATCTTGCATTAAAAAAGCTGAAGGGTTAAATTAGAACAATGAATCCAAGACAAAAACAATTACAATATATCATTCCAAGAGTCTTTTATTACAACTTTGTATGACACTCACTGAAATTAAAAGGAGTTTTCCCTTCCCCGTTTAAGTCTCAGGCTTGCAAACATAAGTTTAGGCTTTAGCAGTCAAGCTAAGCAAAACTTTCCATCTCCAGCAGAAAACCCATCAGTATTTTCACTAAAACAATTTGACTACAAATATACAAACAGATTTGACTAAAGAAATTAATCTTTTCTAGTAGTAATCTTTAAGGACACTTTAGTTTTAAAGGTTCATTGCAAAACCACAATATTCTTACTTGTAATTTCACCACTACCACCACTTATGACATATTGTGAACTGCTTTTCATCATTTGTTGCCATTTAAGTAGGTATTCTCAGACAGAAGCAATTTTTAAGTTGACCTCACTTCTTTATTCAACATAAGTCTGTTGGACAGTTTAATTTCACAAAAAGCTAAACTTTATTTCAGGTAGCTGTGCTGACAGTTCTAATACAATTTCAGCTTCAACATTTCCAGCAAACTGAAGTTTGAGAAAGAATGAAACCTATTTCATCACCTTCTCCTAGGGACGGCAGCTTCCCTGCACAGCAATTAATTTGTGCAAGACTACACTGTTATTTCAAGCTTATTTCGCTATTACTTTAATAGAACAAATTGAAAAACTGAAGTGCTGTCAGATTAGAAAAAAGTAAATATGTCTCGGAACAGCTGGAATGAGATCCAACTCGAGCCTACACATGCACTGAACTTTTAAGGCCCACAGTGCAGGCTGCAGTTTAGTCTCCTTTCTTCCTATAACTCTAATACTCATAATTATTACCATCTAGCATATATGCATTTTAATCCACCTGGATATTCAATAAACCAACAGCCTACAAAAAGCTAAGCAAGCATCACAATTATAACCAAAACCTCATGCTATTTCTAGCCATGAAATTGATGGTTTTTGAATGGATAATTTTTTGCATGAATTATAAAAATAATTGCTTCAAGTAGCAAGTCTTTTATCTTGTAAGTTGTGTTCAGAGCTTGCTTCTCTCTTCAGCCATATTGCTACATGAAGTATTTTTTTCCACAGCAGGCGCTCAAAAACATGCAGAAACACAATCACTTGCAGATGCAAAGAAGTCAGTGACCTGCACCCTTTCTAGTCTCAATTTCAGATGTGAAACTTAAACAGCTACTCAGATCATCAAGACACTTTGGGTTTAGTCTAGTTTTTATTTTGAAATTAGCTATTGACTGTAACAATACCATATTAAGTTCCCAAACAAGGAGCTTCAAGTTTACGAGTAAACAGGCTGATAAAGAAACCTTATCTCCAATTTGTCAGCTTGGCACAAGATCATTCCATCCAGTAAACTAAACTGTAACTTAGAGTAGCTTCATCAGAGACCTTCCTCCTGTTTCATATATACACATACAAATACATATATGAAA
Source organism: Theristicus caerulescens (assembly GCA_020745775.1). Classification (NCBI taxonomy): domain Eukaryota; kingdom Metazoa; phylum Chordata; class Aves; order Pelecaniformes; family Threskiornithidae; genus Theristicus; species Theristicus caerulescens. Next base: position 111,276,906 of record CM036559.1, on the reverse strand, counting down.
AATAAAACTAGCTATATAGAAAATTATAAGCTGTTACTAAAAAAAAATTAAAAGCCTGTTCTTTTATATAATTATTGGTTATAAACCTAGTATTTGGAGCCAAAATGACCACTCCTTTTCTCCACACATCTATAAATCTGGTTTAAAGTCAGACTGCCAGGCTAGGGAACTAATCACTTGACAGTTTCCAGGACCCAACAGTGAGGGGCAGTCTTTTCAGCAGCCCTTGCAGTCAAGGCTGATGAGCAAGATGAGAAAAATACTGTTAGAAATCTAATTCTAAAAAGCTGTAACTTAAAAACTTACTTAAAAATTATTTACAAAGACATGTCTTTTTTTTTACATCTTAATTACAAAGGAAAAAAACAAACTAAAACCAGAAAAAAATCAGAAAAGTCTAAAATGTCAACTGCAGCTAATTTTTTTTTAATAGCTTAACACATTGCACATATACTGATAGCTTGCATTCCTAACAACATACACCAGAGCCTTTAAAAGAAAGAAAGGAAGATTTAAAAAAAAAAAAGTGTTTTCACAGCTGATTTGCCCCCAATGCTAGAAAGAGCTGCATGGAACCATATCCCAAGTACAAAAACCAACGGCACCCTCTCCCAGCTGGCTGCTTCTGCTCCCCACCCTCCATTACAGCCCCTGCTGCACCAGGAGAATTTTTAGCGTGTTCTCCTTATTACCGAGACGGTTCACCCCAGCGGGCCCCCACCGGTGCAGCACATACCGGGCTCCCCACGGGAGCTTTTACCCCTTCCAGCCCCGGGCTCGCAGGGGGCCCAGCCGAGAAGCCCCCGAGAAGAGCCGTGCCCGCCGCAGCGGGCCGGGCCCCGCACCCCAGGCTGGGCGCCCTGCGGCGGCAGGACGCGGGGGGAAGCACCTGAGCCCGGCACCCCGCTGCCCCCACCGGGGCCCCCCGAGCGGCACGGCCCGCCCCACGGCCCCCCGCGGGAAGGCACCAGCTACAAAATGGAAGGAGAACAACAACGCCCTCGCCCACAGCTGACAGCGGCGGGGCAGGGACTCGCCGGGCCGCACAGGCCCTCCCCGCCCCACAGCTACCGGTGCGGCACCGGCAGCGGCACCGGCAGCGCCACCACAACGCCGCCGACCCCCCCCCCCCTCCGAATCGCCGCCCCACCCGATGCGGAGAGGCCGAGGTACCTTGGTGGTGCGGATGTGCTCCATAGCGGTGCCCGCCCGGCCGCAGCCGCCACCCACTCCGCTGCTGCCGGGCCAGGGCGGCTGTCACCTAGAAACGCTTCCGGGGCGGGGCGGGGCCGCCACTGGGGCGGGGCCAGGCCGGCGCCGACTCCCCTGCGGCGCCCCCTGGCGGCGGGCGGGGGATACCGCGTCTCCGCCGCGCGGCGGGCAGCGCGCATGCGCGACGGGGCGCGCCCGCTCGCTGGTGGTGAGGCGGCGCCGTGCCCGCGGCGGCGGGGCCGGGGGGCGCCAGGAGCGTGGGGCCGGCGGGGTGCGGACCGGGGCGGGCTGTGTCCCGCAGTACCCCAGGGGTTCCCTGTGAGAAGGGGCTGTGGTTGCTGTGCTGGGAGCCACGGAGATGAGTGCTGGCCGTGAAGCCTCGCCTGGCAGCCGGCCCTGAGGGGAGCGCAGCCCCGGGCCCCGCGGTGGGGCGGCAGTGGGTGTGTGGGAAACGAGGGCCGCTCCCTGGTTACCCAGGCCTCTGTGCACGGCACGGAGAGTTTCAGCCTTTTAGAGTCTCGCGAATGGGGAAATTCCTGGAAGGTGGTCCTTTGTGTTGTAGTATTGGAGAATCTCAGAGGGGTTGAGGTGGGAAGGGACCTCTGGAGGTATCTGGTCCAACCCCCCTGCTTAAGCAGGGCCACTCAGCCAGTTGCCCAGGACCACGGCCAGGTGGCTTTTGAATATCACCATGGATGGAGACCCCACAGCCTCCCTGGGCAACCTGTTAAGTGCTCTGTCACTCTCACAGTAAAAAAGTGTTTCTTGCTGTTCAGATACAGCCTCCTGTGTTCCAGTTTGTTCCCGTTGCCCCTTGCCTGTCATTGGGCACCACTGGGAAGACTGGCTCCATCGTCTTTGCACCCTCCCTTCAGGTATTTATACATACTGATAAGATCCCCTTGAGCCTTCTCTTCTCAAGGCTGAGCAGTCCCAGCTCCTCAGCCTTTCATCACAGGAGAGGTGCTCCAGTCAAGTGCACAAAGCTGTGGCCTCACCAATGCTGAGTAGAGGGGAAGGATCACCTCTCAGCCTGCTGGCAATACTTTGCTTAATGCAGCCCAGGATGCCATTCACCTTCTTTGCAGCAAGGGCCCATTGCTGGCTCGTGTTCAACTTGGTGTCCACCAGGACCCCAAGGTCCTTTTTGGGTAAGCTGCTTTCTTGCTGGGTGGCCCCCAGCATATACTGGTGCCTGGGGTTGTTCCTCCCCAGGTGCACGACTTCGTACTTCTTGTTGAACTTTGTGAGGTGCCTGTCAGCCCATTTCTCCAGCCTGTTGAGGTCCCTCTGGATGGCAGCATGACTCCCTGGTGTATCAGCCACTCCTCCCAGTTTGGTGTCACCAGCAAACATGCTGAGGGTACACTCTGCCTCATCATCCAGATCATTAATGAAGATGTTAAACAGGACTGGACCCGGTATTAACCCCTGGGTCACTACTGGCCTCCAACTAGACTTTGTGCCACTGATCCCATCCCTGTGGGCCCAGCCGTTCAGACAGGTTTCAGTCCACCTCATTGCTCATCCAGCCCATAAATCAACAGCTTCTTTGTGGGGATCTGATGGGAGACGTTGTCAAAGGCCTTACTGAAGTAAGAACTTGCTGGTAAAAGTGTGTTGGGGGGGTTGAGAGTTTTAAGCTGTACAAGAACGAATTAACAAGCTGCACAGTGCAGTGACTCATCTATGTCGTAGTTGTGTGGGTGCTAGCGCACAAAAATCTTGTGTGTGCTGCACAGTAGTTAAGAGGCGTGATAAAACTTAGCTTAAAGGTTGCAGAATGGGCTATATAAGTCTTGCTGTTTTCATGATTATTATGTAAATTACAAATGGTTCAGTAGGACAGTTTTTATAGAAAATTAACCTCTTTTACTAACATACAGACTTCATGGTCTTGAACTTAAAGTTTTTGAGTGGTGACATTCATAGAGCATCATGAGTTATTAAAATCATACTACGAAGGCATCACTCTTTCCTTGACAAGTCCCCTTTTCCTGTTACACCAATATATATCTTATCATTTTGTGGCCTGTCAGATCAGAAGAACCTATTAACAAATGACTCTATAGAAATCACTCTATACATGCCATTTAACCTCTTCACAGTGTTGGGGCTTTCATTTTTTTAAGATGTTCAAAAAGAGGCATGTGCATGCAATATGTAAGTAAACATGGACTAAACATCACAAATTACATTTAACTATATGCCTGAAGCTCTGCTTTGTGAAAAGGACAGCAATCCAGTCACCCATAAATAATCTCAAAGATCTTTTCAGTAAATATTTATCAGCCATCCATAGTCTTCAGCAGCCACAGCACTGAGCAGGAGAACATAGAGGTATTTGCATTGTTCGGGATGCTTTGAGAAACTGGGTGTAATGATATAAAATCTTTTGTAGCACCATGATTCATCTGGACTATCGGGTAGATTTGAAAGAAAAGTCTAGTAATGCCTTTTCCTGAGCAACTGTGGCATGTAGGATACTCTGAGAAGCTCCCCTGCATTTCAGCAGTGGCTTCTTAGAGTTCCCCAGCTTTATGTGAAAGAGGCATCGTGATCCAGTGGCCAGAGGGGCAGGGATGGGACCATTTCTTTTTGGACGGTCTCAGATGATCTCAGAGGTCCTTTCCAACTTTAATGGCTCTATGATTCACGCGGCTCCACGCAGTGCCGTGTGGCACACCGCTGTGAAGTACAGCCTGGCAGGGAAAGCACGAGCAGTGATTTGTGCAGTAAACGCGGGCAGTAATTAGTAACCGAGTTGGTGACACTCGGGTGCTGTAGTTTGTACAACGGCGTTAAAAAACGATGGGTCCTTGGCAAGGCAGAGGAGAGCCGTGTGCCATTCCGCTGGCTGCGAGCCCCGGTTCGGCCAGAAATAAGGCGGGTTTTGGGGTTTCCATGGAATTTGAGTGTGATTTTGAGCCGTTTCCCTGCTTCCTGGCCCGTCACCCGGAGGTAACCTCTGAGGGACCGCAGCCTGCCCCCCCCTGCCCGTCTGGGGCGGCGGGGAGCCCGGCCGCCGCGCAAGGCAGCGAGGCGGCTGTCGGGGCCAACCGGGCGGGCGTCACAAACCCTCCCGCGGGTCGCCGGGCCAACGCTGCGCCGGGGGAGGCGGGCTCCTCTCGCCCAGGGGCGAGCTCCTTTATCGTCCCCTCTTTCGTGACGGGACCGGGACCGCGGCCCCTCCGGCCCCCAACACGGGGCGTCGTGTGCCCACGGGGGCTGCGGACTGCCCTGCTCTTCAGCCGCGGCCGCGTCCCCCTTTCAGCCCGAGGCGCTGGGGTGCCTGGGCCCCTCGGAGCGGTACTGTCGCTTTAAGGGCGGGCGGGCGGCGCGGCAGCGGCGCTGCCGTCCCGTGGTGCGTTGCGGCGGGCGCGCGTAGGGAGCGTGGCCGGTGCCCGCGCGCTCGCTGCCGCCGTTCGGTTCGAAGTTGGCGCCGGGCGCGATGTGGCGCTGAGGAGGCCGCCGCCGTCGTCCGCCCTGAGGAGGCCGCCGCTGCCCTCTCCAGCCCCCGCCGCCGAGGCCCGCTGCCGTCTCCCAGCCCCGCTCTCCGGCCGTTCCCGCCGCTGCCGCCATGTCTGCGGGCTTCTCCTTCGGCGCGGGGACCCTGGGCTCCGCGGCGGCCGCCGCCGCCGGGGCGGGAGGAGGAGGCGGGGGCGGGGGCTTTTCCTTCGGAGCCGCCACGCCGAGGTAACGCGGCGCCCCCCACCCCCGCTCGGCTCGGCCCTGCCCTGCCCGCAGGCCTCCGCCCCCGGACTCTCGCGGCCTGGGGCCGCTGAGCCCCGCGGCCTGGCCCGCTGCCGTCGCTCCGCGGGCCTGGCCTGGGCCAGGGCGGCCGCGGCGGGGCAGGCTAGGCCCCGGCGGCACGTGTGTGTGGGGGGGTGAGCGAGTGCTGAGGCGGGGGAGGCGCAGCCCCCGGGGTGCCTGTTGCGGCGCCTCGCCTGCTGCCCCTAATTTTGTTTTATTTTGGCTTTGTCGGAGCGGGGTGTTTCCTTCACGCTTGTTTCCAACATTCTGAACGCAGAACGTGAATCATATGCGTACCTAGGTTTCAGCAGTCAGGCTGAGCTTGTGTGTGCAGCATGGAGCTCGTTGATGTCAAAGCCCAAATGTTTAATGTTCAAATGTGAAAGTCCTCCCCCCCCCCCCCCCCCCGAAGTTGGGTGCAACCTTATCCTTTCTGACACAGGTAATCTTGCATTTGGTGTATAGTGTCTTGAAGTAAAAGGAGAACTTTACTGTCCTTTGATGTGCATGTGACATACAGCAGGCTCTGTACTAAAGGCATTATTAGTATTTAGGTTTCTCAGAATAATAGGTAAGTCTTTGTTGTTCCTGGGGTTTTTTTTTTCCCCTTTTTTCTTTCTTTGCATGCAACCGTACTAGCAGAGATTGTTTTTTCTGACCTGCTTGCTATTATGCCTCCATTGAAGATTAGGGCTGTTGTAGTGGAGCTTTGTATCAGAGTACAGTTTTGATCAGCGTAGTGTAAACTGAATGGGTAGGGTGAGCTACTCAAGGGAACTTCACCTGAAGCAGATATGTTTGAAAATGCTTATCTGTCAGAATCATCAGGAATTAGTGGTGTGAGGGGAAGGGAACAAAACGTGGATTTGAAAGAGTATCTCTGGCTTAAATGGCAGCATTGCTTTTTGGAGAGGGAACAAGTTTTCTCAGTCTCTTCTAATACTCTTAATTTTGTGGTCATAACAGATTGATGATATTCTTGTGTTACCTATGCTTGTTTGTTTTTTTTTTTTTAACCCCACAGTGAAGCTTATATGGAGTTGGTAAAGATCTTAAGTTCCTTTTGCTTCATGCCTGTTTAATGCAGGTTTCCTGTGATTAAAATGAGCAAGTTAAAATAGTATTTGTTTATTCAAAAACACTCTTCTAAATGTACTGCCTGAAACAAGGGAAACTTTTTTGTCTTGTTGATCTGCACTTGTTAAAAACTGCCTATTGAACTTACATATTTTTATGTTTACCCCCCCCCACCCCGGCTGGCTTTTTAGTCTCTTAAAAATAATAAGTAAAAGTTTAACAGGTGCTAATTAATAGCAGTATGGTACTTTGCATTTTTATTCATGTATTCAGTCTTACAAGCAGGAGGAGTCTTCAGGGCTATTGGTCAAGGAGTATCCCAGAGGAAGAGGCCTTTTTACTGCTGGATGATTGGTGAAATAATCTTGAGCATCCCTACAGGATGGTTTGCTTGAGAACATGTTTGAGACTATAAGAAGAAGCTGTTCTTCTTCTGAGCTGGGTTTAAGACATATTGCCAGGTGTTGGAAAGAAAGGGGCTTTACGGTGTAGTCCAAACATAAATATTATTCATCAGTGTGAGTGACCAGTCAAAGATTATATTCTGGTGGCCCAAAGCCTGTGTGATGTGCCAGCCTACCTAATTCCTGCATTGCACCAATAGCAGGAAGTTATGCTCTGTTTTTTTTTTTTTGTTAATCGATGTTCTCTGTAGCATGCTTTAGCCAGGTGCAATGCTTTGTTCTCGTTCTAAAGTTAGAGTTAAGACCTGACTTCAGTGACCTGAGCTCCTCTTCCTTCCATCTGTGGGGAATAGATAGTTCTTCTGGCACATGCTTTTTCCTGCTGGTGAGAACCCTGTTATTGCTTTATTTCTACATTTTGGTTTCTTTCTATCTTAAAAAACAAACAAAAAAATGCTGCTTTATTTTATTTGAGATTTTGGGGGTTTTTTGTCTTATAGTGCTGAATTGCATATTTTGTACCTTAGCTTTCTTCTACTGGAATGCCAAAACAAGAAAATTTTCACAGAAGAATCATCTTTGTATTGGAAAAAGATGAGAAACATAAACTCTTGACTAGTGAGAGAAGCACCATGTTGTATGTTTAAGTTTACAGGCAGTTAGGTCATGGTGCTGTAATTTGGTATGTTGAAATTCTGGGATTAAAGAAAGCTGAAATATTTTGGCTCCTGTGGAGCTGAACAATTAGTGGATCTGTGTCCTTCTAAACTTCTCGGCCACTCTGCTTTCTGAATTACCTCTTTAAGAATAACGCACATCTAGATTTTGAACTTGCAACCAGCTGAGCTTGCAATGATCAGCTTTGTAGATATTTTAAAAGCTTTTAATGTAATCACTAATTATAGCCTTTTGGGTTTTTTTAAGGATTTACTTTTGTGTTTAATTTGTTATGCCTGGGAGTTGCCTTCGTACAAAAAGAGAGAGGAGGTAAGGGAACAATGAGGGAATATTGAAAGCTGAAACATAAAATACTTCTTGACAGCTGTTACCCTGAAGTCTAAATGGCATTTCATTTCAGTGCTACTATTGTACTAATGCAAAATGTTGTTAAGTTAGAGAAAACTTAGCTAGTTTCTAAAAAGCCTCACAAATGGGATCAGGAAGTTACTGCAAATAAATTATTCACCTGATCTTCCATCAATTTAAGAATAAATTTTTTTAAATCGTAGACTCATCTGGCTGCTAGTACCTGTAATTTCATTGGTTAAAGATAATAATGATTATTGTATTCCCCTATGTTTTGTACAATAACTTAATGCGTTCTCTGCTAAATGTAAAGCTTGTTCTCTATTTGCCATGAAATGTCTAAAATGTGTGGTTACCCAAAATAAATAAAAAAGGCCTAATTTTCCTGGTGATGACTGATATCTGATTCTCTCCTTCCTCTCTCTTCCCCTTCATCTGTGAAAATAGCTCTGGAAGTTTATTTCAAGTATACAGTCAGAAAAGAAAATATGGTAGGCATGGGTCCTCTGTGGTTTGCATCTGTGGGGAAGGATAGCATTTTGGTTAGAAAATGAATTCGTGCATCAGTGTGTTTTAGTGGTAAGATAGGGCAAAGTTGTACTGTTGATGTGAAAGGTTGCATGTCTCTGCTTATCACGTCAGAATGGAAAAAAGTAACATTGGTTGAGGTTTCTGGTCAGAGGTATCTAGCTGGACTTGTAACCTGCTTTGAAAAGGTGTTCTTGCAGGTTTGTTGTCATCTTTGTGCTGCCTCTAGCATTTGTTCTCCCATTTCAGTAGTTCAGGGAGAAGAATTAGGCAGAAATAATGAGATGATCTGACGGAGAAAAGTTCAAATTTCCCACTGGTTTAGCAAGATGTATCAGCTCAGTGAGGAGTAGAACAAATGCTGGAGTCAGAGTGAGGGAAGCAGTGGGAGTTAGAGAGTTGTAGAAGGAAAGAGGGAGATAGGCTTCCTTTTTCTGTTTGGTGACAGAGAGCTTGGACTCTTGTCTTGTCCAGTTGCAGTGTGTGTGGTTCAGGAGAATTAGTGATGGCGTGGGAAAGAAACTGAAATAAGGGGGGATGGTGGATTTTTTATTTTGAAAAATAATTATCACTAATAGTCTGTATTTTGTAATAGCTCAACAGGAGGACTTAATTTTGGAACTCTGGGCTCTTCCACTGCTACAGCAACTACATCAGCTCCTTCAGTGGGCTTTGGGAGTGGACTTTTTGGATCAAAATCAACGACTGGGTTTACACTAGGAGGCACCAGTACAGGTATAAAAAATTCTTGTACAGCAGAAATTTGAATCAACAGTGAAGAAATATATGTACACAAAAACCAGGTCATCATAATGTGCTTACTTTGTTTACAGTAGTTCTGTAGCTCAGAATATTACTTACGTAGTTTTGTAAAAACGCTTCATTGAACAGTTTAAAAGGTTATTCACTGAGAATTATGCAGTACCAATGCTGCAGAAACACAAATGCAGTTACCAGAAAACTGTTTCTGGGCCTATGTGTAAATTGGTCCATAATTTGAATCCTGATGTTTTCTAGAAATCTAACTCTTCATCCAGGATGCTCAAAATTATGATTTAAGACTGAGGTGTATTTTGATCTGAAAAATCTTTTAAAACATTGTGAGATTGTTAGTGTTGTGATATTTGTAATCCTGCAGTAGTAAATATTTCTGGTTTTGTTTGGGTTTTTTTAATGTTAGCAATACACATGAAGAAATTTATTAATATTTTCTTAGGTCTCTAATTCAGCCTATGAACATACAGATTCTTATAGGAGTATTGGAGTGCAAAAGAATAAAACTTTTCTGACTGGAGGTATTTTTTTTTTTTTTTCAGCCATCATGCAGACATAACTGAATGAATTTTACTTTGGCTCCAATATTGCTAGATAAAATGGTCTTTTTTTTCTTGTACGCTTGGATGAGTAGATAAGGGAAGTTCTACAAACCAATCTACTAGAAGTAAATTCAACAGTAATCTGAAAGCCTGTTTTATTGTGTTTGGCTACATTGGGGTAATTTTCTTTTAGCTCTCAATGATTCTTTTGATCTTCTAATCAGATATTTTTTAAAATATGAAATGGCATAGCACTGTGTTCAAAATAATCTCTTTAAATTACCAGTGGGGCAGAAACTCTGAACCAAGACACAGGATTTTACAAAGACTTTGGACTCTATAATCCTCTTCATTATACTGTAAATCTGCTGTTTTACATGCTAACGTTATGTACTGCCATATGGCTGAAAAAAAAGTGATAGAATTACTAGTTTCCATATATTTGTTTACCTTCATTTTGTTTGAAATTTCAAACAATTTGCTGTATTGCTACGTTAACATCAGCTTCACTGTTAGCAGATTCTTATGAAGAAAAGTGATGCTTTTTGAAGTCAGTTATGCTTTGATTTGTGCTGCTGGTGCTTACAAATACTGTTTTCTGTGTTAATGTTGTTTTGCTTTCAACATACTACAGAAAAAACTTGTATAATAGTCTGCGTATTGTCTCATAATGTTGCATTATTTCAGTGTTTTATTTCATGTTTTTTACTATCATAACTGTTCTGTGGTCTTCAATTACTATTCTTGTTCTGTTTGTTTTCATTCTTAAAGCAGGAACAGCAACAACTATTGCTACAGGACTGACACTAGGTAAGGACCTAATTTGGATTTTAATGTTATACAGGCAAAAAAATTATACAGATAGATCTTTTTTGTGATGTAGAAATTTAGTGGTCATATGTGAGCTTTTTCTCCATTACTATTTGCAGTCTGCTTTGCAGCCCGAATGTTAAGGCTGCAAACTGGAGTGGAGCCCTGCAGTTCTGGGTACTGTTGCTTGTTGTTAAAGGATTATTTCATTCCTGTGCAACAGTGACAGTGGTCATAGTGAAAAGTTAGACTTTGTATTTATGTCCCCCTAATGAGTTTCATGCTTCAGCAGAGGGGAGATGGAATACATTATCAAAGAATTCTTCATACAGAATTTCTTGCTCTAATGAACTTGTGAACAGGTCTGTTTGGTAATTACCTCTTTTAGAAGAATAAAGAGGGTTGAACTGGGAACGGACCTTGGGAATATTTTTTTTCTCTGATGAATCTTTAGTGACTATTTTTAAGCTGTCATTAGAAATACAGGAATATGTGGGTAGTTGTGGTTTGTTTTTTTGTTTTTTTTTTTTTTTTCTTTTTAAACACCAGCAACTGAGGTCTGAGGAGAAACTGAGCTTGACTATCGCAAATGTTGAGGGTGGGGGTGGTGCTACAAGACAGATTGCAGTCCAAGAACTTGGGAAGCCATACTGTGAATAAATAGGAAAAAATAGTGTTGGATAAGGAAGCAAATGAAATGGGCAGAAGGGAGGAGCAGCAGCTAACCCAGAACAGGCTGTGCGATGCATAATCATACATGGCAATCGGTACTATGCAGATGAAAATTAAGTCTTTTCAATAGTTGAATGAAATGATGTCATCCAAAACAGACACACAGCAGTTACTGAGAATACCAAGTATGTGTTTCTTATGCATGCTATTGTGGTTTGCGTATGTATATGCACACTCCTCCTTTACTTTGGGATGTGGATTCTAGAATGTAAAATGTATTCTTACCATGAAAACAGCAGGAAGTAGAAGCTTTATTTGCTTTACTTTGAAAGTGTTCAAAAGCAAAGTTTGAGGGAATAACATCTCACCATATTTTTCTTGTTTACAAATTGAAAGGATATATGCATTCATTTTGGTATGCACATCCAACTGAGAATTTTTAGTCTGTATTTTGGGCAGTATTGTTTATAGTTCCATTTACCAATATTTGGTTCATCTATTAGATGCTCTTGGTGGAAGCTCTTTTTTTTTTTTTACAGTTTTTTTTTTTAAGATTACCACTAGATATAACTGCCAGTCCATGATTAAAGCCCATTGGATCACTAGGAATTCTGGAGCAAAAATGCCTGTGCAATTAATGTAAACCTTTGAAATTTATCTGAACGTGCTATAGGGATATTTTACTTGATGCAAGTGATCTTGCATGCCGTGGTGCTTGTAATGGTTAAATGGGAATAGTTCAAAAGAGAAGGTGGATTGAGCGTTCATTCTCAAACAGAATGTTCTAAAAGTGATAATTGGTTTTGGGTTTCTTTTAGGCACGCCTGCCACCACATCAGCAGCTACCACAGGCTTTAGTTTAGGTTTCAACAAACCTGCAGGTTCAGCCACGCCATTTGCTTTACCTACTACTTCTACCTCAGCAGGTGGCCTATCATTATCATCTGCTCTTACATCGACTCCTGCAGCAGGTAGGAAAATGCTTAGGGGTTTGGGGGTGGGGGGGGAGTGTTTGGGTTTTTTAACAATAAAACTTTACGATAAAACAGTTCTACACTCTATATTTTTCTAGTATTGTGGTACTTTAATAAGAAGGTTCACTGGACTTCACTAGTTCTAAATTTGGGTACCGTAATACAGATAGATTTATGGGCAGTATACCATGTCATATAGGCAGCATATAATCTAAGTCACTAGAAGTATAGCAAGAGCTGATTCATCATGTAAAATCATCATTTTTATTATTGTTAACTCCACTGAAGATTGAAAGCTTCCTACTTGTGCAGCTGAAAAGTTTGGAAATTGTCTACCTTTTGTAGATGGCCTGAAATGGTTAACTAGTACTGGAAACAAGGTTTTTCCAGTGTAGTTCTCATACTGGCACACACCTGCCATCATATTTAGCTCAGCTAAACTGCACCATGCATGATGATAATTAAGACTGGAGTTCATTTTTCTTAAGCTTAGGAGTCTGCATTTGAGCTCAGCTGTCTGTGCCCTCTGTGCTCTGTCCCTTTATGCCTACGGTGTTTCTCTACTCAATTCTTCCCTATCCTACCAAAAGCTGGGATGCTTAATTCCAGAAGGTGGCTCAAACTACCAAGGAAATGTTCTTGTATCATCTGTCTTATGCAAAATATTTTAATGTTTAACATAAAACATTAACATTTCAGCATTTTAATATAAAAAATCAATAGCACTTGTTAGATCTATTACACTGTAAAATAAATTCTGTGCCATGTTCTGGATTATCTAGTGTTCTGAGGGACTCTCAAAAATTTTATATGGTAGCAGGTAAATATGGACTAATCAGGATTATAATATTGTAGAACAAAATAACACATAATTCAAAAGTCTCTATGGCTTTGTTTGGAAAATCTGCAGGAAATAAAAATAACAACTGAGTTTAGATCATAGAATCATAGATTTGTTTAGGTTGGAAAAGACCTTTAAGATCATCAAGTCCAACTGTTAACCTAGCACTGCCAAGTCCACCACTAAACCATGTCCCTAAGCACCACATCTCCCCGTCTTTTAAATACCTCCAGGGATGGGGACTCCACCACTTCCCTGGGCAGCCTGTTCTGGTGCTCGACAACCCTTTTGGTGAAGAAATTTTTCCTAATATCCAGTCTAAACCTGCCCTGGCGCAACTTGAGGCCGTTTCATCTTGTCCTGTCGCTTGCTAGTTGGGAGAAGAGACTGACCCCCACCTCGCTACAACCTCCTTTCAGGTAGTTGTAGAGAGCAATAAGGTCTCCCCTCAGCCTCCTCTTCTCCAGGCTGAACAACCCCAGCTCCCTCAGCTGCTCCTCATAAGACTTGTGCTCTAGGACCTTCACCAGCTTCGTTGCCCTTCTTTGGATACGCTCCAGCACCTCGATGTCCTTGTAGTGAGGGGCCCAAAACTGAACACAGGATTCAAGGTGCGGCCTCACCAGTGCTGAGTACAGGGTGATGATCACTTCCCTGGTCCTGCTGGCCACGCTATTTCTGATACAAGCCAGGGTGCTATTGGCCTTCTTGGCCACCTGGGTACACTGCTGGCTCATGTTCAGGCGGCTGTCAGCCAGCACCCCCAGGTCCTTTTCTGTTGGGCAGCCACTCTTCCCCAAGCCTGTAGCGTTGCCTGGGGTTGTTGTGACCGAAGTGCAGGACCTGGCACTTGGCCTTGTTGACGCTCATACAGTTGGCCTTGGCCCATCGATCTAACCTGTCCAGGTCCCTCTGTAGAGCCTTCCTACCCTCCAGCAGATCAACAGTTCCACCCAACTTGGTGTCATCTGCAAACTTACTGAGGGTGCACTCGATGCCCTCTTCCAGATCATTGATAAAGATATTAAACAGAACTGGCCCCAATACTGTGCCCTGGGGAACACCACTTGTGACCAGCTGCCAACTGGATTTAACTCCATTCACTACAACTCTTTGGGCCCGGCCATTCAGCCAGTTTTTTTACCCAGCGGAAAGTGCACTTATCCAAGCCATGAGCAGCGAGTTTCTCCAGGAGAATGCTGTGTGAAACGGTGTCAAAGGCCTTACTAAAGTCCAGGTAGACAACATCCACAGCCTTTTCCTCATCCACTAAGCAGGTCACCTTGTCATAGAAGATCAGGTTAGTCAAGCAGGACCTGCCTTTCATAAACCCATGCTGACTGGGCCTGATCCTATGGTTGTCCGTATGTGCTGTGTGATGTCACTCAAGATGATCTACTCTCTGTAACCTTCCCCGGCACTGAGGTCAGGCTGACAGGCCTGTAGTTCCCTAGATCCTCCTTCTGGCCCTTCTTGTAGATGGGCATCACATTTGCTGACTTCCAGTCAACTGGGACCTCCCTGGTTAGCCAGGACTACTGATAGATGATTTATTATCCAGTTATGAAAAAGATACTGTTCATACCTTTCAGTTATTTCAGATTGTCTATGGATGTATTTGAATGCAGTGTCTGCATGAAGGTGTTTTGCTTTCTCTGCAGGAACTACTGGCTTTACATTAAATTTGGGTGGCACAACTGCTCCAACTACAACTGCCTCCACAGGCCTTTCCTTAGGAGGAGCCTTAGCAGGTTTAGGAGGGTCACTCTTCCAGAATACAAGCACAGCAGCAACAGGTAAAAGTTACTTTAGTTTTTTCCTCCTTCTGTTGCAAAACACTGAAATTTAATGTGTGATTGTATAAATTCATAATGTAAGGTTTAGTTTATATAAAATCTTAACACTGTGAAAGTGTAATTTTTAACAATGTTACAGATAAGAACAGTGTTGCTATCCATGGACAATAAAAATTAAATCTGAAATCATTGGCTTCTTTCTCATTCTTAAATTCACTTGTACTTGACGCTTTTTTAAATGAAAACCAAGGAAATCTTTGTCATTGTCATAGTTGACTCAAGGAAATTGATCATAAATGGGAGAGGGCAGTGATATACAGGTATCTCCTTTAACTGTGGAGAAATTGAAAGCTCCTTATTTTGGTGGCTTTTTGGTCTGAATAAAATCTTTAACTGTTACTGTTGTCATATCACGGCTTCCTGTCTCTCAGCTCTAGAGGGAAAATTTGTTGCACTGTGTTGTAGTCTTGGTAACACTGCTCTTAAACTCTAAATGAAACAGAAAGATACTTAAGATGCTGATGATAAATTAGCTATCTAATTAGCTACCTAGTAATGTGAAGAAATTACATAAAACAGTTGTGTACAGTTGTATGAAACTTCATGCAATCTGTTTTCTTCTCTGTTTATTTTGCCTTTTTTTTTTAATCCAAATGTAGTAAAGGGACACTGAAACTGCAAGCAAGATTGTATGTGCTTTTAGTTTAAAGTAAGTTTTAATTATCAACATTTTAAGTGCAGAAATGATGTTTTGGTTTCTTGTAGGACTTGGGCAGAATGCTTTGAGTTTGACTCTGGGGACGACTGCAGCTCCTTCAACTACTGCCAATGAAGGTCTTGGTGGCATTGATTTTAGTAGTTCTTCAGACAAAAAGAGTAAGTTTGTTTTAAAACATTAGGGTTTTTTTAATTGAGAAGATTATCAGAGCACTACAGCAAACGCTGTTTCATTGTGTTAGGAGTGTGGAATTAAAGCTGACAACTTGTAACTCTCCCCCCCCCCCCCCCCCCCCCCCCAGGCATTTCAGTTAATTTTGTTCTTAGATATTGTGCTTGTATAGAAGAACAAGATTTTGGTTGCAAATGCAAAGTAATGTAAATTTATTTATTTAAAATAAGTACAAGCCAATATCATACTTGAGAACCAGGATTTAAACCCTTTAGCCTTTTGGGAGTGAAGACTCATAGGGCCGTGTGCCAAAAAGCCATGGCAGATTTCTGAACAGCTGTATATTAAATAGCCACTAGAGGGAGGAGCAGAGCTGTGTTTAAGTAAGGCATTGCAAATACGAAAAGTACTCGTTTGAAACCAGCTTTCTCCAACTGTAACATCTTAAACTTGGGGGTTTTTTTGAAAGCCTGCACAATAAAAATATCCTATTTTTAGCTGTTATTCTTCGAAGCTCTAGTTCTGGTGGTGCGTAGTTCTGTCCGATACATTCTATCAGGTTGTTAAAACCAGTTATAAAAACTTTGTCTCTGGTAGCTTTAAAGTACTTAAGTAAGGGAATATTGAACACTGACATATGGACACTTGTTAATTTGTCTTACTTTTATACTTTCAGAGTAAGCTTAACTAAAGCTGATTCTAAAATGTGCATTTTCTCTGGGGAATCAATACTGTTAATTTAATCTCTTGATTCCATTCAGGAGCCAAATTTTAAATGAGGTATACCAATAGTTAAAAGAGAAGGAAATATAGAAACGCTATGAAACCATTTTTACGGAGTAACATAAGTTGTGGAGACTTAATTCTTCATACTTTTTGGAAGAGATGGCATATTGACTGTCCAAACTGGCGTGCTCTGAATGATGTTGATTGTTTTTGGAGTTTCTTATTGAAACTGAGAGTGATGAAAGAGCTTCAATTCCTAGGTTCTTATGGGATTTCCATTACTATAATATTAGGAAATCACAACACTTCCATAATACACAAATATCTTAAAATGAGGACCAGAGAACTACAGACTCAAAATCTACTCCAGTCTGACATCTGAGGGGCCATCTGACATCGTTTTGCCCAGCTCTTAGGGTGGAAACTTGAATGAGTACCTGCATTCCCCATATGTTGCATAGTGGAACTGGGTTAGTTGGACTATCGCTGTCAGGATGATAAGCAGAGATCCCCTAGCTATAAGGAGTGGGAAATGTTGAAGGAGACTGGGTTTTGAGTTTCCCTCTTTTTTTTTTTTTTTTTTTAATTTAGGAGTGTTTCCCATAACGGATAGTGCTGGCTTAAGCAGCCCTGACAAATATCCCTACCTGTGTGCTGATACTCAGTTCTTTCAGTACAATTGTTTGTACTGCTATATGAGGAACTGTGTTAAGGTTTGAGGGTGGTGGTTTTATCGTTCTGAGGTTTTTATTTCTTTTCCTTCCTGAAGAAAAGGAAGGAGGAGATGTGGCTACCAAAGGAAAGCGCCCTAGGAATCCCAGAACAGAGGGGGACTAGCATGTGTGTTCTCTCTTCTGGAATTTGTTATAAAAGGTTTTCCTTCTGGAGACCAAAGACTGACTGTCTAGTATTTCTTTAAAATAAGGCTGCAGGAAAAGAAGCTGTTCTTATACCTGTTTTCCTTGTGTATTACTAAAAAGAATGTAAAAAATGTGAAAATTGGAGCGCTCACTTGCCCAGAAAGTAGCAAAATCTGATTTCAAATTTCTATCTTTGACTTTCCAAGTATTGTTCTGATGTACAGGGGAAAAAAAAAAATGGCTGGAGAAAGAAGGCAAAGTATACTTAGTTTTCTGTCTAATTTTTAGGTTATCAGCTGAGAAAGGAGTCTTAAATTCTGGGGTTTATGCCTTTTTTTTTTTTTTCCAATTTTGTGTAGGTTTTTTTTTTTTTCCCCTTAGCAAAAGGCATAGGGAATGGTTGTGAGACTCCAGGCTCTCTAATGTGCTGGCTGACAGAGTCTGCAGACAATTTGAGTAGATGTTGCTTTTAAAAGTGGTAGCTTCTCCTGGCAGGAGTGTTTGTGGCGCTAGCATTAGCTGCATAGCTACTTTCTGCCTTGGTGGCACTGAGAGGGAAGTGAGGATGTGAATTGCATCCAGCTGAAGAAGATGAAGCCCACTTCTTGGGTTTTCTGAGTGAGTGTTCTTCCTAGCAGACTGCTATGGTATGGGATGCGATTACTGCCCCTGTGTTATGCACGATATTGTTTTCAGCTCCATTGTATTACTCAGAGGGATTTGGCATCTTGATCCACAGATGCATAGTTTGGAGTGTGTAGGTGGTAGGTAAGCAGTAACATCTTCAGTTCTGTAAAACCTCATTCATTACTGGACTTAATGCAACAGCAGAATTCTTACGGAAGTCCAATGGGCAAACCTTCATTTGTATTTGAGAGGAGACTGCTATTGCTGAATTTAAACACATGAATGTTTTGTGGGTACAGGTCCAAGTGAGTTGTGGTTGCATAAGCAGGAATGAATTTCTTATGCAACTGCAGTTGTTTATGCATTTGTAGTGAGTTGTATAGTGACACAAGATGTTTTGCATTACTTTATGTGCTAAGAAATTACACCTCAACTGTTTAACCATTGTTCTTGAAAAGATATTTATCTGTGAAGGGGGAGTAAATTAAAACCTTCTTTCTTTTATGGCTAGCCTAGTCTGTTCCTCTTATCAAGAGAAATCAAGCAGATTGTAGTCATTAGTTCTTCCCTAAAAATCTCATTAAAGTTGTTTTGTTTGTTCTTCAAAGCTTTATTTCTGACCTACAGTTTTTATTTTCTAGGTGACAAAACAGGAACGAGACCAGAGTAAGTGTCAGATTTTCTTTGCATTCCATGTCTTATTAGAAAACAGCTAAACTAAGTATGTTGGCTTTTCTACTACTTCAATCTTGAAAAAGGCATAAATGTAAATAACCAACTTTTGCAATATGGCAGATTTAGTAATGGTGGTTCATTGTTCTGAACGTTGCAATTTTCCCATGAAATGCAATACCTACAGCTTATCTGGCATCTGCTGTAGACTGATCATGTGGTCTGAAAAATGATTTCTGCAAATGTGTGCAATGCTTACACCACAGGCTTGGACCCTGGCATAGTATCTGTGTGCATTAATCCAAATCATTCCTAGTTGCAGCATACGTGCAGTAGGTGCAAAACTGTAATCAGTCACTTGAATGTTTTCATGATATTTAGTAGTCATGCAAAAATGTTTGGCAGTATTAAAGCACTATCTAAACATGCATTCTCTCTTGTAGAGATAGCAAAGCACTAAAGGATGAAAATCTACCTCCAGTAATCTGTCAAGATGTAGAAAATCTACAGTAAGTAGTATTTTTTTATTTATGGTAGTTGATTAGCTGAAGTATTGTACGCTGTCAATGCTCTGTGACAAAAACACCCTGCTGCAGGCTGCATGCAGGATAACTTACTAGCCCAAGACCTTTCGGCACGTTAATCTTGGGAACAGAGTAGACGCATAGTTCTAGTAGCTGAAGTCTTAGGTTGGTTTTTTTTTCAGCCTTGCTTTTCCATGCATTTACTCAAATGGGCATGCCCAACAAATATGTTTCTAGAATCTGATCCATCTCTCCCTGGGAATATTAAGCCTGTTACACATGCATAGTAAGTATTGAACCTTATGTCCGTATTGCATGTGCATTGTGGATCTCGTATGGAATAGAGAGAACTGCAAAAGAGCCTTCCCCCAGGCAGGAAGGAGGCAGGTTGTAGGCTAGTCAAAGAGGCTGTATGTCACTGTATATGTGAGTTCAAAGTAGTAATCACTTTTACGTAAATGCTATGTATTATTATATATACATATAAAATAATTTATAGATATCTTAGTTTGTCAGGGTTCAGCGTAACATGTTTAAAGACTTGCTATTGAAGTTTAGGGGTTTTTTTAGTGGTGGTTTGGGTTTTTTTTTTACAGTATTAGCATGCTAGCAGTTAAGATAATACTATGCTATACAGTAATCTTATTGTTCAGTACTTGATTTTGGAAAAATTAATTTAATAGCTATTTAAATAATGTGACTGAGAGGTAAACACTTGAGTACTTCAGGTTCAATACATTATGTTTCTTTCCTCCCCACCCCCTTCTTTTTCCCTTCCCCAGGAAATTTGTGAAAGAACAAAAACAAGTTCAGGAAGAAATTAGTAGAATGTCCTCTAAAGCAATGCTTAAAGTACAAGAAGACATTAAAGCTTTGAAACAACTTCTGTCTGTAGTTGCCAGTGGATTACAGAGAAACACTCTTAATATTGACAAGCTGAAAGTGGAAACTGCACAGGTATAATTGAATATAAATTTTGTTATGTAGAGTTTGTATGTTGATTATTTCATATAGGATAAGTAGTCTTCTTTATCTGTCAGGTTAATACATGTGTCCAAACTAAAACAGTTGTAAACAAAGTGAAAAATGGAATCCCTTCTAATCTATTTGAAGTTACTGAGGGAGACTGAAATCTGTGCTGTCAGTATTTTCAGATAAATACAACAGCAATAAAATGACTTTTATTCAGGAAAGCACTTCTACATAGCAAAGGCAACAGAAGCGAATCTGTGCCCACTTTAGTTCAGTTTCAGTTAAATATTCACCTGCTAATGAAGACATATCTGTAACAACATGCTGGACTCTGGAGCAGCAGAAATGCAAGTATGTTTTCTTCTGATGACTTCTAAAAAAACCCACCCTATAACATTTCAGGGACCAAAATATCTTAATTAGCACTAGTATTAATTTAGTGAACTTGAGTCACAGCTCTGTCCACCAGTCTGCATCTTAGCTGTGCAGCCAGTTTGAGCTCAAGTTTTGATGCAAGTGCTTTTCAAGTTAAGTTCTGTACCACTTTTTATTTCATCTGGCCTGTTAAGGCTGCTTGCTATATAAATAAGCGTATCTTATTCTAAAGTAAAAAGTTGATATTTTTTCTACATTTTGTGATACCAAAAGGAAGTACTCTATAGTTGTGCCTTGCCAACAGTTTTCTGTGAAAACAAAAACTTGCTACTGATATTATCATATTTCTGTAAATGATGCAGTTGAGAAGAATCGCAGAACCAGGCACTGAGAAATTCTTAATGGTAGAGTTACTAGAAAGTATTAAACAGAAGTGTATGCTGTAATTATCATGCATAAAAAGATCATTTCCATAGAAAGAGAGACCTTTTTTTAACTAGTTTATCTTTTTCTTTAAAGGCGAAATAATCCCTTTTGTTCTATTTCTTCTCTTCTAGGTCTGTCACTTCCTTGCACTTGACTGTTGCTCCACACGCACCCCCTTCCCCCCCCCCCCCCCCCCCAAGAATTGTAACAGGATTTCTGAAGTACAGTAGAAGTACTGCTGAGAGCTCAATGTGCTTTCAGTATGTGCTGCTGTTTGTTCATTCCCCAAAATTCTGTTGGTATTTGCAGTTCTCCAACTTTCTGGCAGTCTGTTCTTTGAAGAATTTCTAGTCAGATTCTATCACGGTGTTAATTTAAATATATGAAGAAAATATTTTATGTGAATGAACAGTAGAGTTGTAGCAATTTTTCTTTTTGAACACTTCATACAGAACTTTATCTTTTATTAATTTTCCCTATTTATTTAGGAGCTAAAGAATGCAGAAATAGCATTACGAACACAGAAAACTCCTCCTGGTCTCCAGCATGAAAATACAGCCCCAGCAGAGTGAGTTACTGTTATTCATAAAAAATAGTCAATAATATAACTTGGAGAAGAGAAGGCTCCAGGGAGACCTTATTGCAGCTTTTCAATACTTAAAAGGGGCTTATAAGAAAGATGGGGACAGACTTTTTAGTAGGGCCTGTAGCAAGAGGACAAGGGATAATGGTTTTAAACTGAAAGAGGGTAGACTGAGGCTAGATATAAGGAAGAAATTTTTTACGATGAGGGTAGTGAAACACTGGAACAAGTTGCCCAGAGAGGTAGATGCCTGATCCCTGGAAACATTAAAGATTGGGTTGGATGGGGCTCTGAGAAACTTGATTTGGTTGAAGATGTCCCTGCACGTTGCAGGGGGTGTGGACTAGATGACCTTTAAAGGTCCCTTCCAACTCAAACCATTTTATGATTCTATGAACTTCATAATACGATTTTTTTTTCTGCTTCTTGTAACATTTGTACTGAATGCTTCGCAGAATCAATGTTTTATTTCTACACTTAATTTATCTTTATCTCCTAGACATAAGTAGTACAGTCTTTACTCTCTTTCCACTAGTAGCGGGACATCAGGAATGTCATAGAACATAACTGTTGCAATTAACTAAATGACAATTGGCAGCTAATATAGATCAGATTAAAAGAAAATAGTGGCAAACTAGTGAAGGTTAATCATATGATTTCATTGTTTTACTCATCTAGCTATTTCAGAATCTTGGTCGAGCAGTTTGAAGTACAGCTGCAGCAATACAGGCAACAAATAGAAGAACTGGAAAATCATCTTGCTACTCAAGCAAATAATTCACACATAACTCCACAAGGTAAGTGTTTCAATTTTAATGTTTCATACATAAAAATTAAGATATCTTACACCTATAAGGAGAACTTGGTAATTAATCTCCTCTTTTGTTATTGTTGGCTTTTCTTATTTAATGTACAGAAATAAGTGTTCAGATATATTCTGCAGTTGTTCAACGTAAAGATTTGGAATTAAAGCTAAGTTAAATTCATAAAGGTTCTTGAGCTTTTTAAGATGGATCCAGTTCCTGAGGTGCAATTTGTAATCCTGTTTTGACATCCTCTATATCCATCTCTCTCCTTTCAGCATCTAGCTGTTATAAAGCTGATGTCTGGCACCTTCTGTCTTGCACTGGGCTGTCTGACCAGACAAATGTGGGTGTCTGCTCTGCCAGCTCCAGATCAAAATGGGAACTTTTCCTTAGTTTGGAGCCTGTTGGTATTGCCTCCATCTCTGACTGAGAAAATTCACTGTTGTTTGCTGCCACATCATTCAATCTTGGGAGAATCTCTCTGGTCAGAGAATACTGACTTCTGGACAGTAGTCTTCTGGTTGGTTGCCATTCCTGTGATCATAGACATTTTAATCTTTTGGGACATTTTAGGTACAGGTCCTGCAATAAGCAGTGATTTCAAGTGTGTGGGTTTTTTGTGCCACATGATACTTGAACATCTTGCCATCGCAGGATGGTACCTAGACTCTGGACCTTATATGTCAGAAACAAGAGAACTGTCTAGACTTAGCTTCCAGAATGGAAGATCTGCTGAATCCTGAGGGTCCTCTATCTTTCCATGTGATCTTGTCTGTCTGGAGTGTGAGAGGGATGCCTTCAGATTTTCCTCAGGTTTTTTAGCAGTTTCTGCTATAGTCTAAAGGTTCGTTGCTTGTGTGGGCAAGGCCCAATCTGTTGTGCCAGCACGCTCAGACTGTCAGCAAATGATCTAGTGATCTAGTCAGCACTGTATTGCGTGTGTACCCTTTACCATACAGGAAAAACTTCCTTTACCATACAGGAAACCATGACCCAGAATGTCTTGAAAATTTTGAAATGCCTAGTATTCAGTATCAATAAATTGCCTCCAGACTCTTTGGAAACTTTTGGCCAGTCTTCCTAGATATCACTGCCTCCGCAACCCTGCAGGTTGGCATGAGGTTTATTCCCCAGCGTTTCCTTTTCAGAAAGAAATGCAAATTATAGTGGAGAAATTCCCCTATGGAGAGGCAGACCTTTTCAGTTCAAGAATCATTGCTAGACCTATGCATCTTCAAGAACTTGATAGCTACTATTTGCATTTCAGTAGGTTATACACATCCTTCAGAGGAAATGAAGGAATGACCTGATCTTTTCACAGTGAAAGATCTCTTCAGCACTTTTCTGTCCTCCATTTTGGTACATTGTTTCAGTGCTCCTTTCAGAAAAGCATTTTCTGTCAGCAGATGCCTCATTTTGCCAAAACCTTTGAGATTTTGAGAGCCTTTGAACAGGCTGCCCAGGGAAGTGGTGGAGTCCCCATCCCTGGAGGTATTTAAAAGACAGGGAGATGTGGTGCTTGAGGACATGGTTTAGTGGTGGACTTGGCAGTGCTAGGTTAACAGTTGGACTTGATGGTCTTAAAGGTCTTTTCCAACCTAAATGATTCTATGATTCTCTGATGCTTGTGGGTAGAGCTAGAATAAGCTGTGATGCTTGTTAATCATGTCTTTAAAATATAAGTAAAGTTTCCATTCTCCTGCTCTCTCTTTGGCAAAATCAACTGAACACTTAACTGTGCTTTAAGTCAGAAAGAGTGGAAAATATATACAAATGCAAGAAAATCTGATTTAACTATATTTATGTAAAAACCAACGAGGTAAAATGTTCCTGTGTAATTAGATAAAGTTAGGTTAAATAATATTTTTTAGCTTTGCTAAATGATAGAATCATAGGAAACGGATTACCATGTATATAGAAATATATCTGAGAAAAGAGTACTTTTCAAAACAAAGTTTAAGCCCTTTCAGAAAGTGGCCCTTGGATGACTTGTGTCACCTAATTGCTCTCAAATTCTGTATTTCTTATAGACATTAGCTTGTTCTCATGCAGTGGTGTTTGTGCTGTATGGGTTTTGGGTGGGCTTCTTGCTGTGGTATAACCACTACATCTTTTCTCCTAGTAGTAGAGGTTGTCACTTACCAATGTTTTATATGCCTCTTACAGATTTGTCTATGGCTATGCAGAAAATCTATCAAACATTTGTAGCGTTAGCTGCACAACTTCAATCAATACATGAAAATGTAAAGGTATGTTGTTTTGATGTGTTCCTGTCTATTTAGTGAAAGAACTACAGAGAGTCACTTTTTGAAAATGTATCTTCAGGTATTCTTTTTTTTTCTTCTGTTAAACTAACTGCTTTTAAGAATTTTCAAACTGTCCTGGAGAAGTGCTTTGATTAAAAAAAAAAAAAAAGTAACTTTTGCTCAGCTGAAGTATAATTTGAATTATTTACTTATAGTGATGATAGCAACTGACCACAATCATTTAGGTTGCAAAATGTTCTTCATTTAACTCTTTTTCCTTTTTAATCGTTGATCAGTTTTTGAAATGTCTGTCCTTGAGCTCATGCTTGTGTGTTTTGCCTTTTGCACAATGACCTCTTGATCTCAAGCAAAGATGATCTAAATCTGCTCTTACTCAAATAGGTAACAGAAAAAAAGTAGGTATTTATATTCCAGATTATTCAACATATCAAAGAATTTGGGTGAAAATTGTGTTTGAGCTGGCTTAATTTTTTTCAACCTGATTTTCATGGAAAGTCTCATGTATAGGAAAAAAAAAAGACTACTGTGAAAATATACTAATGTATCAAAGGTGCTAGTTAGGCCTGTTTTTTCCATCATGGACTCTGGCTTGAATTTCCCATTTGCAGTTCTGGACATATTGACAAAATATCAATGTTCTATAATCCATAATTTTTCTTGAGATCATCAGAACCCTTCTGGGTTACACAAAAAAAACTTGGAGAAGAGTACAAGTGTTTGGGATTGTTTCTGCTAAGTGGCTTTCTTAATGGGAATAGCTGTGGTAAATCTTCTGCTTGTTTCCTTCTCAAAGCTTCTTCTGCACAGTATTGCTAGTTCTGTAAACATCTGAAACTTTTTACTTTTCCTGAATAAAGTTCAGGAATACTGAGGATCTTGTATGAACTAGATTCCTTGCATTGCATTGCTTCTGTCAGCGTGGATATTCACTGGTTTACAGCTACCTGCCATCAGATGTTTGTGCTGCTCTTGGTTAACTCTGTTTTGGTGCCAGATACAGAATATATTAGCTCCTCCATAATTTCGGCAGAATTACACAAAAAGGATCCCAAATTCATTCTGGGCTCTTCACTTCTGAGTGTAGCCTGAACTCATGCAGTGGTCTTTGTGATGATACATTTTTGTTCTTAAATATGAAGAGCTGGATTAGTATGCAAGTATAAGCAATAGTATCTTCAGTATCTCATCAGCATGAGTGAATAGGAAAGACTTTACTTCAGCTTAAGAAGTATTCTATTGCCTGAAACTAAGGGGTTGATTTGATGATTTTTTTGTCTTTTGGGGATTTTTTTTTTGAGATTTTTTATCTAGTGGGTGGACACGAAGACTGATATTTTGGAAGACACAGTTATAACTAAAGCTTCAAAAATCAGAAAAATTAATGGACTGCTTAAGTGGATCTGTCATTCTTACCATCTGTTTTAGTTTATCAGCTAGGAGGTGCTAGGAGAGGAGAGCAGTTTTGAAACTGCCGTCTCTGCCTTATTTGATGGTTGTAATATGGTTTGTGAAGGCAGAGCTGTAACCACAGTTCATTCCTTTGTCTGAAGTAAGCTTTCTGGTTTGCACGTACACTTTGATTCCAAAGGCTGAAGTTGTAGAAAAATATGGCCTGAAACATCTTTGCACGTGGCTAGTTGTTAAATATATTTGTCATATATGACTATATAGATACATTCTGTATCCAAGGTCAGTGAAGAGTAAGATGTGCTTGGGCACAATTCAGGCAGAGAATGTCATTAAATCATTCTGCATAGATTAGCCTTAAGAACTGCTCTACAATGTCTAATGGCATTTGTCAGCTCCTATCGCAGTCAGTATGGCATTGTATTAAATCTCATCAGAGTTCTACAAATGTCTTTTCTCTCCAAAGGCAGCACTCCTGATGTGATAATGAGGTCATTCTTTCTGTGTGTTTCCTGCTGTTGTTGATAGACTTAGGATTACAGCTGTTCAAATCCTGAGTCAGAATTTTTGGACTGTAAGCTCCTCTTCTCGGAAACGAGCATATCCTTAGCCAGGAACACAGGACATAGTATGCCTTCCATAAAATTCAATGGAACTTACTGTTCTTTGGTTTTAATAAATACTACATTTAAAGATTCTCTGTTAGAAGATGGAAATCATTCTATCAGTTCTTTAATTGAAGCCATTTACTCTTTTGATGTTACCTAAGATATCCATAGTTCCCTCATCTGTGACAGATAGAAATGGCTCATGATGAACAGACCAAGCCAGGTGTTGCTACAGAAGGTGGGGTTTCGGAGGGAGAAGGGGCATAAGCAAGGGAGGGAGGACACGACACAACAGATTTGGGCTACTTGTTAGTCTAAAGCAGAATGATCTATTGCATTTGCACTGAATTACATTGTTGATTAATTGCATCAGAAACGAGTGAATTCTAAAATTCTAATAGCTTCTTTTGCTTTGTGCTAAGAAAGAAATGCAAGCGTGAAAGGAAGGAAAGAAATATAGGTGAAGGTGATAGGGGAGCAAAAGCAGACTTCATGCAGAAAGGGTAGCACTGAAGAAGAATGTGTTATGTTATAAGCTAGTAATGTGGTTCTGTTTTGCCTTTTAGGTCAGCTAGGACAGTGATACAAATAGAATTGTGCTGATTTTTACCAACTCTGAAAGATTTTGATACCATCCAGTATGTTAGTCTGTTACGCTTGACTGCTTTGCAGAATTTAAGTAAGGAACCTATTCTGGCTGTAGCTGGTGGAAAAGAGTTCTCTCCAGCTCATAGCCTGACTAGATCTTTTCAGGTTGTGGGGGGTGCTTTTATTTATTTATTTATTTAAGGAAATGTTATTTATAACTCAGTGTCTCTTTCCTTATTAAGCTAAGGTTTTATGTCAAATACACTGAACTAAAATGGCTTCCCCCCACCCCCTTCAGATGCTCAAAGACCAATACCTTGGCTACAGGAAAACCTTTCTGGGAGATGCCATGGATGTGTTTGAGGCAAGACGAACAGAAGCTAAGAAGTGGCAGAGCGCGCCACGTGTTACCACTGGACCGACCCCTTTCAGCAACATACCAAATGCAGCAGCCGTTGCGATGGCTGCAACACTTACTCAGCAGCAACAGCCTGCTACAGGTCTGAGTGCATTCAAGTTATAGATTATTAGTGTTATGACAATAGTAAATTTGTGTGAAACTTTCTATGAAGTCTTCCTTTGTGTTAGACTAAAAATCTGAACGTTGTGATGAGCAAAGTTACTGATACATAGCCAATAGAAAAATGCAGGGTAGACTTAGCAATAATTATACAACAGATACTTAATCTTGTGAATTTACTTGTATTAGTGATATTTACTGTATTGTTCTAACTTACCCCTTGGAATGTGAGTCTTCACTCTTAAGTAACATCTCTGAATACGCATAGTATAGCCTCTTTCCAGAATTGTACGGTTATAGTAAATTATTTCAAATCGGTGAGGAGAGAATATCTAAATGCATATTACCTTTTTCTTATGTAAAATTAATAATGCATTTTTATATAGCACTTTGGAACTGTAAAATGAAAAATGCTATAGAACAGGAAGGATAGTGGAGCAAATACCTGTAGAATAGGAAGACAGATGCCTGGCTTCTTATTTTATAGCCAGCTCCTTTGTCAGGGTGATGTTGGAGCAGTTTTTGCTGGCCATTCTGCTGTTGCGAATAAATACTAGAGAAAGAGTGGATCAGTGGTTCTGTGTGTGCACGTGTGTAAGAGCAAGACCAAAACAGAGGAAATGCATGGCCCACTGCTAATGAAGAATGGGTATGTGTGGCAAAGGAAATAACTTAAGGCACCTTAGTTGACATTGTTATGCTAACCAACACTTCTCAAGAGAGGGATTCCTGAATGTAGAGAATGGAATTAATATTTAATCATTTAATAGAAATAAGATAAATTCCATTTAATTTTACTTGAACATGGATGTGTGTCTATGTCAGCAAATTATGAAAAGCATAGGTAACTTCATTCTACTGTTTATTTGCTGAAATGTTGCTTATTTATATCACTGTTCCAGGGTGGTGAAACACTGGAACGTGTTGCCCAGAGAGGTGGTAGATGCCCCATCCCTGGAAACATTCAAGGCCAGGCTGGATGGGGCTCCGAGCAACCTGATCGAGTTGAAGATGTCCCTGCTCATTGCAGGGGGGATGGACTAGATGACCTTTAAAGGTCCCTTCCATCCCAAAGCATTCTATGATTCTGTGATTATCATAGGTGTACTGAAAGTCATATTAGCACCTTTTCCTTCTCTTGTCTTTAACAGCAGTCATATTTTGAATGGTTTTAATTAAAGACCTATGCAGCAACCACCCTAAGTTTGACAAACTATTAGGCTGTCCTTGCCTTCTCCATAAAAGGAAAATACAATGTGCTTCCAGCCCTGGCCCTTATAAACAGCAAGGAGATGGGTTTAAAAGACAAATATGCTAAAATATTTTGAACACAACAAAAAATGAAGTCTTATGAAATATTTCTCTTCTAAATTTCCATCATAGACCACAGTCTTCCTGTTGCTGCTATGTTAATCCATGGAAATTTTGTTGAAGTGACATGTGCAAAAGAGTCTGGTTTTAAGTAGAAAACATGAGATAGTGTAATGTCACGCTTCAGGGTTTTTAATACAGATAGAAGCGTGGCTTGTGCAGCCTAATGTTGCCAAAGTAGTTCCCTCTCCCTTCATCTTTCTCCTTGTCTCATGTTTTTTTAAAATACTCTCCATGATCATGACAGGATTAGTTGTGTATGAAAGTCAAATACTTGGGATGTCATATGTAAAGTTATACCTGCATTTTCATGAGTTGGGGTGAGGGATTTGAACTTCCTAGTCCAGATTCAAGAGAACTGCTAATAACTTCAGTAAATTGATGCCACTTATGGCATGACTTTGTGAATATTCTCTTAGGAGTAGGAGTGAAGAGAGGAAAAAAAAAAAAGGCAGAATTAACCTGTACCAACACACCTGAGGTAAGGTGACTTTATACCTTGAGGTATTTTGTAGTGAAAAGGAGCAAATGGGAGTGCGTGTAGGTTGGTTTTGGGGGTTTTTATTTGGTTAGTTGTTTTGGCGGAGTATTTTAAGAGCCAAAAATGTGCCAAATACAAGAGTGATGCAGATAGAACAAAACCATTAATTTACGTCAAACATGCCAAAAGTAGACAACAGTTTGTTTACTACTACTTCAGTTGGAACCCTGTTACCCTCCATACAACTTACTTGAGGACCTGGAGAAATAGAGGTAGATTGATGTTTTGAGTGGCACTTCGAAAGTACTTAAAACTCTTAGAAAATAGGGTTAGATGGAACTTGAAGTCATCTTTTTTTGTTCCTCTAGCTCAAAAGCAGGATTAGTCAGGCCTGAACTACTTCAGAGATATCTTAAAGTCTTAAAAGCTTGTTAGAAAGGAGAATTTCACAGCTTCCCTAAATTACTGATTGACTTTTTCCCAACAACTTGCCTGAAACTTCTTGGCTTCAGATTAAGGCTGCCACTTTTTGTCTTACTCTTAGTGGAAAAGGAGAAGAATATATTATTTCACTTTTGCAGGAATCTTTAAATATTTAAAGACTGCCTCTTCTTCATTTCCTTTTCCTTGTTTGAGTTTTCAGATGGCCATTTGCTGCAGTAAAACTGCAACTATGTGCATGTTTTAACTTTGTATTATGTTATGAGTTCGATAAACTGTCTGCTAGAAGTTAAAATCACGCATATTTCTTTGCAAGATCTAGATCCTGAAGAATGGGATAGATGAGGAATGGTAGAAGATTATGAGAGAAAAAACTATGGAATGAGGTGTATGTAAAGGTGGGGAGGTGTGTGTCGGTGTAATACCTGACCTGCTGTTGCTGTTCTTGAAGATAAGAATAAAAGAAGAAAATTAATCTGGGCTTTAAAGTTTTGACTCAAATCTAATATACGGTACTCTAGTATTGAAGGATCAGGATGGTTAGTCTCTTTTTTTAAAAAAAAAAAAACAAACTTGATGTTTACATGGTTAAGTCTATTACATAAGATTAATTTAGAGTTAGTTACTGTTCTTTCTTTGAAAAAGATAAATAATAACTTATTTTAAATTTTTGTTCAGAAGTCAAAAGTTTAGTAGCTACATCTAAGCTGTGGGATCAGGGAATGTTTACCCAGTTCCTGGGTGTAGATATGCACCCTATTTATGTTCTCTCTGTATGCCAAGACGTCTGGCTTCTACTGAAATAAAGCCAGTGGATTCTGGCCATATGGAAGAAAGGGAGCAAAGATGCGCTCCACTGGTCTCCTGGGATGGATAATCGGGACACCAGGACTGTGGCGTGCACACTGAAGCACAATTTTTGTGCAGTTTTTTGAAGCTAGAGTTATTAAAATTATGCTTAAGTCTTGTCTACGCACAGTCTTTCTCCCTAGTTTAGCACTTTTGCTCTGAGCACAGCTTTATTGGTAGCAGTGAAGCTGGTCATGGTTTTGTGCAGTAGCAGCTACATTTTTAACCACTGCCCCATCTGCACCTTCCCTGAGCAATCTTGAACAGTGTGGAAGTTAAAATGATGGTGGCTAGTGTACCTATTATTACTGATGGGACTAAAGTAAAAGATTTTAAAGGAAATTAAAGCCTAGTGAACTAAGAGCTGTAAATGCATAAGGCTGAAACTGATGTTTTTCTGGTAAGACTAAGTTGTCTTAAAGAAATGCTTTTCTTCAAGCTCACCTTCCCTTCTCCAAAAATAAATAAAGTACCCCCCCAACAACTTAGTTACTCTCTCCTTAACTGGTGAAGTGCAGAGTTAGTCAAAGCATTATCAAGCTATTAGCACACTTTATGTTTTGACTTGACTTGGTATGAGATTGAAGTGCTAATGGGAAAGGATACTGAAATCTTTATAGCACTTAATTTTTATTGTGTAATTTGATATTAAATTTGGTTAAAATTAGTCAGTGTATTACTTTGTCAGAATCAGATCTAAGTTGTGACACTAAATTTGTTCACTGTTAGGACCAGCTGTGATTTAAAAAATTGCAGAATGTCACTTTAGGAAATCTGGCTGACCTGTCTGGACAATTTGTAGTGGGTCATATTCATTAAACTGAAATGCTCTATAGGGCAAATATATCAAGTTTTAAAATGTTAAAATACTTGTTATAAAGAATTTGTCTTGTACGTATAATAGCCAGAAGTGCCAATTTTTTGCTAGTACTTTTGGCATCGAAGAATCTTTACTACTCGTTTTTTGCTGTTGAAAATGTTTACTTACAAGAACTATAAGTAGTGATGATGCCTTCAGAACATTATGGTACAAAATCAACAAATATTGCTCATTGAAAATCTTGTTAGCCTAAGGCATAAGGTCCTGTTTTATATAATCTGAGGTGTTTTAGAATAATGTTTTTTACTGGCTCTAAAAAAGCATGTTGCATTTGGTAAAAAGCTTGGCCTGGAGGACTGTAGTGTTTTGTTTTAAGGTCTTCCACTAACAGTGCCTCCTACTGAGAGAGAAACCTGTGCACTTGAGAAGGAACTGGATATGTGTTTTTGGATTCTTCTTTTAGTTTATTAGATGACTAACTGACTTGTGTAGGGTTTTTTGTTTCTTTTTATTGATAACAATTTTCTTCTTATTTTTAAAAAGCTGCTAGGTAGATATATCAGTATTTAAACTGGATGTAAACAAGTTTAGTTTGAAATTTGTGAAAATTTGTAATTACAACATCTGATATACTTTTTTTTAGTTGAAAAAATAGCTTTGTTTTCCCAACTATTCCCTGCTAAGCACAGACTGAAAGCTAACAACTTTAGTTGCCCTTAAAATTTAGTTTAACACTACTTTGAGTATACAGATGTCATTCAGCTTGGATCACATAAGAATTTTGTGTTCCTAGCAAAAATGTTACTTTTCAATATACAGTGCCTTTCACTTGATTCAAAATGATTTTCCATTTAAGTCTTCAAATACTGAAATTATTTTAAAAGCTTGAAATATTTACATTTTAAAACTCTAGATAAATATTAGTAACAGGAAACTTTGTAGTATGAAGGAAGAAATTTTGAATGAAAATAAGCCCAAATGTGATAACAGTTTAGGAAAAAGACTGAAATTATCTGAGCTTTATAGTAATATTTGAATAAATCATCACTTTCATGGATATAGTACATAAAGTATGTTCAAAGATGGAGAAGGCTATCTTGAGGAAAGGTGTGAATGTCTGTGGATTAAGAGTTTGGCACTGTATTTTATCTTCAATGGTTAACCTTATAACTAGTGCACTGAAAACTGTTTGAAAAAGACAGAAATATAAGATTGTACTGTGAAAACTGTCAAAATATATTAATTATTTATCAGAATTAATTATTTTAAAATGTGTTAGTAATGGGCTAGCAAGTTGATTCTTTATTCCCCAAGGTTAAGGGAGGAAAAAAAAAAAAGGAACTGAGGCTGTAAATTTCATCTTGGCAGACTGAAAATGTTTTTTGACAGTCCTGCATCTTAGTGTGAAAATGCAGGGAACGTACTGTCAGCTTTTTAAATTATGGGACAAACTCTGACTCTGAAATTTTGAATGTATCTAATTCATTAAGGTACACAGAACTGTGCCTTTTGTAAATGTTTATTTAAACAGGTGGTTTGACTAGTTTACCTTATTGAATGGTGTTATGTAGCAGAGCTTAACAGAACTCAGTTATCACTTGTGTGGAAAAGAATTGAATTGTCATGTTACTGTGTAATTGACTTGCTTAAAAATGAACAATAAATTTAATAAAATAAAGTCATTGTCTTGTTTTTTTATCTTAGTGTTCTGCTTAAATTTGGATGGAATACTTGAGTAGTTTTGAAGATTCCTATTTATTAAATAAATTAACTTCTGGTAATATAGTTTTAGTTACATTAGTGTCAGTTCTTATGTTTTTAATTTGAAGGCTTTCCCTTAGTCTGGTTCCATTAATACAAAATGTTGTTACCTATGAGTTCTCTCAAGGTTTTGATTAATGTTTTAAAGTTTAAGGTGAGACTGGCTAACTTCTAAAAATACTAAATTATGTTATTATCATGTTACTAGCTTTGACTAGTTTCACCTTATTACAATCAGTGTTTTCTTAGATTTTTACCAGGTGGACGTAGAGGCAGACAGTTAAGTGAGGAATTTTGATGAGGTAAAGTTTGAGATCTTAATGGGATTTGTTGAAAGCAATGATGTTCACATTATCAAATACTTGAATAAATAAAGGACCTCTTTACTATGAA
The DNA here is from genome assembly GCA_020745775.1 of Theristicus caerulescens. Classification (NCBI taxonomy): domain Eukaryota; kingdom Metazoa; phylum Chordata; class Aves; order Pelecaniformes; family Threskiornithidae; genus Theristicus; species Theristicus caerulescens. The sequence goes on along the minus strand of CM036559.1, from coordinate 111,243,531 downwards.
AGAGTAAGGCAAGTTTGTTCTCATTTTTTTTACACCAGGGCCACAGCCATCTCTGGGAGTTAGTTTTGGAACGCCATTCGGCTCAGGTATTGGCACTGGCTTGCAATCAAGTGGCTTAGGTTCTTCAAGCCTTGGAGGTACACTTTAACTTTTCTAATCTTTCATTGAATTATTATACCGCACATCTGAATCTCTTGCAAACCTTTAACTCCACTAAGAGGATGATCTGTTTCAGGGAAAGACCTTACAATTTGGCAGTCTGCGCTTTCCAAACTTCTTCATGCCTTCCAGAAGCAGTTGCTAAGGCTAATAAACCATTGTAGTGAAAACCCAGCATGGACAGGATGAAATAATCGCATAGAAGTTCTGTTCTTAAAGCTAGCGAAGTACATCAAGTACATCCTTTTGTAACTACAACTTGACTTAATTTTACATATATGAAAGTTAGGCACCTGAGACATTGGATCATGCTGTAGCTAATCCATAGAAGTTTATCACCTGTTAACTATAGGGACCTATTTCTGCTTGGATTAAGATAAGAATAAATCCTTAAAAATTACTACAGTTCTGGGATCCCGCGTGCTGAAACATATTGGCTTTAGCTGTCACTCTGTCCCTCAGTGCTGAGGTGGAAAAAAAAAAAATGCCTCCTTAAGCTGAAAAAGCAACATTTGAAAGTGAGGGGAAAATACTTATCAAAATGTTCATAGTGGTGGTGGGGAATATATTCCAAGAGGACACATGACTGTGAAAGAGTAGGTGGTAATAAAAAAATATTAATTACATGTAGACCTTTTCATTTAAATGTAATGAATTCTCAGTAGTAGAACTACAAGTAGAATCTAAGTGATTAGCAGAATCTAATCTGCATGTAAATTTCCTATCTGTATAGGACAGGGGTTCCTACAGTGCAAGTCAAAAGACGCTAGTGTCCTTTGGAGCTTTTGTATGAGATCTGCAAAGAAAATTGTTACATCTGCTGAGCACAAACAATGTGTTGTGGTTTTTCTTGTTACATCCTCTCTGGAGCCTCAGTCCGCATCCCTACATTTTGCCTCTTTATGAGCCGAACATGTGAATCTGTTCTAAAGTATTTAAAATAATGAAACATCACTCGGCATTGGAAAGATGATGTAACTTGAACGTTACATCAGTTTTACCTTAAATGATCATCTTGAAATTATCTTTAAATCTACCAGTGTCCTTTCTCATCAGATTTTAAGGTTTTTCAGATAAAAGAAAGTCTGTACACCTAAACAAGAAAAATAACTGAGAATAGTAGGCTAAAAGGAAAGTAATTCTGAATTACCAGGTTGTTCCCACAATGCTTTAAATGCCTTAAATCATAAAATTCTTTCTTTTCAGCCAAAGAGGTTGTAGGCTAAAGATTGCTTATATATGTTCACCAGTCTTGCCAATGTAAATTAAAGAACATTTTCTTTTAAATTGATGGACAACTGCTTCTAGTTTTGTTTTAGAGGCCTAACTTCTATTCTTTTTTTGCTAGTTCTCTGCTTAGGAAGGCATTTGCTTGCATTTCATCTATTCTGTATTAATTTGCAAAATTTTTGTCTTTTGACAAATCAAGGTGACTATCTAATAGAAACAAGTGTAGAAGAATAAAGGAATACATGCAAAATATCCTGCAGGTGTGCTCTTGGAAACAAATTAGCAGAATGAATACTTAAGTTTGGGGTTTTTTTTTATATCTTAGGGGGATTTTTTTTGAACAGGACAATTTTTAATGTATACTCTTGAAACATCATTTTAATTGGGGAAATTTGTTCTCTTTCCATGACAAATACTCTCTGAATAACATAGAGGCTTTTGCATTTGAATATATATGTAACATATAGATCCTATGCTTCATTGAATATTTGCAGACACCTTGCCTGACCATTGGTAATTCATTTCAAACTAGATAGGACAAAAAAGAGTGTATCATTTAAATAAACTGTCTTACATTGAAATGACACTTGCCATTATCTACCCTTAAAACTTGTTTGATTTAAAGATTGCAGAAGACTAGAGGACACTGCTTCAATAGTGTGTTCAATCCTTACTAGTTTTAAAATCTAGAAGTTATTTCTGTCAAGGAATGGTAAAGACTCAATTTGCAGTAAAATACAAGTATTTTCCCTGACACTTGAAACTTAAGATGGGAGCATAATGTCCTCAAATACAAATACTGTTCTCTTTTTGAAAACCTCTTGAGACAGCCAAAATCAGAGAATATATTTCTCTTCCTGTTACTTTTGTCTGGCCTCTATCAAAAACTGCAAATATCAACTTACTTTTCCTTTGAAGTGATCTCGTATTAATAACGCAAGTTGAAATCTTGAAATATTTATATTATGAAAGTATAAATGTCAATTGCAAAATTAACGGAATTAGTTTTATTACAGCTATATGTTCATGGCTGCCCTTTATATGATGATTTTCCCCTTTAATTACTGTGAAATTCTGTTTCTATTCTGTATTTAAACTATTTTGTGGTTTTCTAGATAAAGCTGATCGCCAGTAATCTGGGGGGGGACAATGACACAACTCTAAAATAAGCCAAATGTAAAGTCAAGAAAATGTTTACTCTTTTTTAAGCATAGGGAATTTTTCTTTTAGAGTTGTGGATGAAGATTGCAGCTTTCTGTAATAGAAGTCATATAATTTGTGTCTGAATTTTCTTAGTTTTGGCCCATTTGGTTACCATTTTCTTGCCAATTTGACAGCAATTCAACAGCAATTTTGTAAACTCTGATAGTTGACTTCACCTGCTTTTATAGCTTTTTCCTTTACTCAGTTTTGTGTTTTGAAGGAAGTATTTTTCTCCAATGATTTCCTGTTTGCAGTGTTTTCTTAATGCAATCCTGTATTGAGAATAAAATACTCTTGAGGCAATAATCTTAAGATTATTTGTTTACCAAGTAATGCTTATAATTATGTTTGGTTTTACAATACTCACCCCAAACCTATGTGTCTTTAATTGCTGTGTCTGTAATTTTTTTGTTGTATGTCTTTACTATTATTCTACTAGGATTTGGAAGTAGCTCTGCCTTTGGAAGTAGTGCCACAGGAGCATCATCATTTGGGTTTGGAACTACAAGTAAACCATCAGGAAGTCTAAGTGCAGGTTGGTTTGTTTCTCTTGAATTCAAGCTTATGTTAAAGCAAAAGTGTTATAATCAAACTGCTGCACTCAGTCTAAGAAAGCTACTGAAACAAATGTGCTTAAAGTTACATGTTTATATAACCATTAAAGTAACTATTTACTTGCTAAAGACACATTTTCAGAGAAGTCTTTAGGTTCCATTAAAGGTCTCCTAGGTAGACAGTATTGAATGAGCATTAGTGTTTTGCATCTGATGGTGTCTGTCTAATTAGGAGTGGAAGCAGGAGACCAGATGCATCAGATTGGATCAGATGTGGTCTGAGACACAGAAATGCAGTTACTACTTGAATGCATAGGCTATACAGTTACTGAGCTATTGAAATTGGTATATAAATTTGTGACAAATATACCAGTAATTTGACTTCTTGTATTTACTAGTAAAGTTAAAATTATTTTTTAGAAGCCCAGAAGGTTTCCTTAAAACTGTTTATCTGCTTATCCTTTCTATTTGAATAGTAAGTTATTGGTATTTTATCTCTGTACATATCCATAATTCATTGTGTTAACTACTTTGAAAACATTTCTGTGCCAATTGAACTACTCAGTACTCATTTCACTTTTTTGGTTTAATTTTGTTGGTGGTAAGAAAATGAAAATATGGATGCAATTGCTCCTTAACTCAGATGTCTGAAATCTTAGTCACTTCTATAGCTTGCATCTCTCTCTACTTTTTAAATAGGAGTTAGTTTATGAGGCTAATAGCTTGCTGTAGTCTGTTTTACAGTCTTTCTTCAATGACCGATTGAAGGAGTATCATGTCTCCCGGGATTGGCTTTTGGTAGCATGTTGCTTTTTTAAAAGCAAAATTTTTTTTTTAACTCCTATTAATACAAACATAGCAAGTGTCTGGTATTTATTAGTAAGTGCGCAGTACATTCGCATGGACCAGCATCGTGTTAGTTGCCATGCTTTTAGTTTTGTTTTGTTTTTTTCCATGGTTAGTGATGGGTTATGCTGTCAAATTAGGCCGGAAAGTACCTTAAGCTTTGTATTATAAGGTGGAAATAGCTCACTAAGCTGCCTGTGTAACATCCATGTATGTGTAACACCCTAGTAAATTCTTGATAGAACATCTCTGATTTTGCAGTATGCAGTTGTCTAAGCATCAACCATCTCTTTCTTAGTTTTTAATATCAGAAACAAGTGGAAAACTTTAACACTGCTTACATTTTTTATCTTGTAGCTTATTTTTCCTGAGCCTATATTAAATTGCCAATTATTAATATTTATATAAATAGTATTGCAGCATTTCAAGCTGCTAAGTTACAAGGTACATAATTTAATTTTTAGTATATTAAAAAATATAATTAGAAAACTAGTTGTATGGATCAGTTGACCACCACTAATGAGGTATGAAACCAAAATAAATAGCAAGTCTGTCTTAGCTATGTTGGTGGTGTGCAGAGACAATTTAGATGTCATTTCGCTGTATTCCTCAAACCAGGTTTTGCCATGGTGGAAGTGCCCCCAGTCTCTCTTTAGCAGTGAGGGAGTTGGACCTAATAAAATGAAGGTTGTTTTCAGTTATCTCAAGAGTCTCAGCTACAGAAGGTGGTAACCAGGAATATAAAAGATTAAATGCAATTCTTGTCATTTTGTGCTTATAAAATAAAGTGGTCATAAAATTCTGATCTAGACTGGGATTCTGGAATTAGAAACCTCCATAAAAATTTGGTAGCCCAGAAGCATGTTAACTTTTACCTTTTATATCCAAAATTGTATGTCGTACGGCTTCTGGATTGCATATGATCTTTAGTTTAATTTTATTGAGGGTGTATAAATGGGTTTGAATGATGCCTGAGGCTAGCCAGGTTACTTTTTTTTTTAATGTGTCCTGTTTCTTAGATAACATTTACAGGGTCCTGAAACAATATTCTGGTTTATATTACCATATGATAGTTGTATCTTGTTTCTGAATCTTTTTCTTTTGAAAAAGCTGGGAAAATGGAGTGAATATGGGTTATGGGATATACTGTCATTACTGCTTGTGTTTAGATGTGAGCGCTTAAGTATTTTCCCAAACTAATGTCTAGTAAGTGTCCCATCACCCTGTCCTCCTACGCTGCTTAGATAACGCCCCAAGTCTCCACCACGTTTTCCATCAGTTTGTTCTTATTTTAGAATGAAAATTATAGAATTGCTTCTCTCAAGTGTAAGTTATGAGTTAGATTTAATGGCTTTAAGAGATGTGAAAATGTTTCTAGTAGTATTGCTGCTCTTCTCATTTTTAGTTTGTATGTTCAAAGAGAAAATTCTGAGTCCTCTGAAAAGCACTTGAGCATCTTCTAATAGTAAATTGGCTTAGTCCAGGAGCAGTTGCTGTGTCCAGTGTGTCAGTAGATGAAAAGCAGAGCAACTGCAGTCTTCTTTCAATTCCTTTAGCACACACAGTTGCAAGATGGAACAAGTGTCTCAGACTTCCCTCTGAAACACACACAGACACTGGAAAGTGGACTCCAAGTCCCAGTTAATTCCCACTCTTATTCATTTGATGGCAATCAAAAAGGCTGATGTGAATGGCATGTTGTAAAGAGCATTAAGACTCCCAAAGTGATGGGAAAAGGAAAAAAATCACCATTGAATTTATAGATATAATGTTAAGGGGACGGGAGGTTTACACACACATATTTTTGTGAAAACTGAGATGCTAAATATGCTTTGAAGAGCTGAGTTGAGAATTTGTGTTGGAGACTTATTTTTATTGAAGAATAGCAGCCTCAGTACAGGGGCTGACAGATAATAAAGTGGGATCATGGCTGGACATAACTCATATTGCTGAAAAATGGACCTGAATATAATCCATGTGTAACTATGAGCAGCTTTTAGATACAGAGGCTATAGTAAATCAGTCAAAGCTGTGCTGGAAATCCTTTTTAATCTAGAGTATCTATTGTGGCATGGGGGATGAGGGCAGGAATAGATTGCCTTTGAGATCTGCTGAACCGCTATTTATCCCTGTAGCATTAAAATTAAAAAAAAAAAAATGCTTTTATGGGGAGCTGTGTACCTCGTGTTTGGCTTACCTGTCTAAAGGGCTGACTGAAGCAGAGATGCAAAAGCCCAATGAATAAAGTGTACTCTGAGGTCCTTCAGGGAGATGCTAAGTCTATGCCCTCAAAGGGCAGGTTGTCATTTACTTTCTGAAAATAATCATTTACACATAAGTAATACTAATTTCAAGAAAGAAGTTAATCACATTGTAACTATGGTTCAAGACTTTGTGACTCTTCCCTCTAGACCTGAGCTATTCCGTGACTGATTCTCTCTCCTTGCAACAGGAATAAGACTGAATGTATACCTTGTTCAAGGTTTTTTTCCTGAAGATTTTTCATTTGAGTATTCTGCTTTAGGATTTGGTTTACTTTTAAGAACTTCATACCATGGCCTTGTTATGCTGCCATGATGGGACAAAGCCACGTAGATGAATTTCCCTTCTGCTTTTCTACACCTTTGGGACTGCCCTAAGTGGCACTTCTAACATTTCCAAGTTATATCTAAATTAACAAGCATGTTGTCAGTCTTCTATCACACAGTTTATGCATTTCTTTCTTGTTCTAACATTACTCAAATGAAGCTCAGGCTGCTTTCCTTGCATGCTTCAAAATATTCCCTGCATCTAGAAGCAGCTAATTGGAGATAATTAATGAACACTTTACCTTGCCTACTGAACTCCTGACACTATAGATAGCATACAGCTTTATTATGAATGGCATTCATGGTGTTTTCTATAGGAGGCAATGCTTACCTGTTCTCAGATACATACTTGAAGTAAAAAGGTAACTTACCAAAAACAGTTTTGGTTATTAAAGATTTTTTTCATTCATGAGACTCCCTGATGAAAAACAAATTTATTCTTCTAAAAATCTTACTTGGGATTCAGAGTTAGCAGGGAAATGAAGGAATAGTTCCATCTGCTTCACCCCTTACATCCTAGGATGAGAGACAAGTTAGTCCACAAAATTTAGACAAGACCCAAATGAGCACTATCATTAGTCACGCTCTAGATCTGCACACTCATTACATTGACAATGAGTTCCGCACAGGCAACTGCGTGTTGAAGGACTGCAGTTAGTGGAATGCAGATAATGGGGGATTTTCTTGACAAGATGATGTGGTGTGTAACCCAGGGCCAGACATTGCAGGAGGAAGAGTTTCACATTGTGTTTTGAAGTAGTTCTTCCTGCAAAGCATCGGTAACAAGTGAGAGAACATACGACATCAGGCTTGTGAGAGCCACTTTGGGATTCTGATGAGACAACCAGTTGGGTTTTTATTTCTGTGCTTTAAAAATATTTAGGCATTGAGTTGAAGATACTGATGTGACCAAAGGATTGCTTTAACTGTCTACTAGAGAACTAAAGAAACTATGTTAAGTAATGCATATTGAGAATATACCTTTATTGCTTCTGAACTAGTCCCATTTTTTCATAATATTTTAATTATTTACAGGTCTCCATGTGCAACTTGTATGAAACTATTTGTTAAAATCTTAACTTGCTCATGTGATACTTCTCATTTTGTATGATTGGTTACCTTACTCGGTTTCTTGAGAGAACAAAAAACGGAGTTATGAAGTAATGCTTCTTATTAACTAATATTTGAGAAGTTTCTAGCATTCTCTAATAGTTTCAATTATTATCCAAGTTGATTGCGCATAACTGATACAAATTCACAAAAGAAAGTAAAATGAGTTGGTGTTACTGTTGTTGAAAGCTGTAGGCAGATTTTCTTCAACTGATCTTCTTTTGTAGCTGAACCAATGTTCAATTTGTTTACCTTGATAGAAGAGGGTGGAGGAGTTAAAATAGCACAATTTGCTCACCTAGTCATTCAGTTTTTCCAAAGGTTTGTTTTTGGTGCTGCTTTTTGGTTTCGGTCATAAAGGGTATTCTTAAATACCAAAAATTTGGCAAGGATTTTGAGCCTCTTCTGCCTCTTATTTAAGGTGTGGTCTGTGCCAGGTACGTTATAAAGGCAGGCAAAGGTAGCCTAGTTAGCAGGGCGCAAGGCTGGGAGCTCCGACTCCAGCTTTGCCATTTGCCTGCTGTGAGTGAAGTGAGCGGGCCATGGTCCGCTTGGACTTCTGCCTTCCCTCCCACCCTACATATGCATTACGTATTTAGGCTGAGAACTTGACGAGTTATGGTTCTTCTGTTGTACAATTTCAATGGGACTTTTGGGTGCTACTGTTGTATGGGTAATGGTATAATAGACTTGTGAATTAGGATATAATTGTTTACAGTCGCTGAGGTAGACTGTGTTAGTGCTGGAATATCCAAGTTGTCATAGCAAGTCCAAGTGTGTTGGCAATGTGGTATACTGTTGTAGATCTGTGTTAGTATAAAGTATTACAAATATTGGTAATAAAGTGGCTGGTGTTCATAACTCCGAGGAGAACAAACTTGCAATCCTGATATAACTTATGTTTTAAAATGTTTTTCCCTCCCTCATAAGGCTTTGGCAGCTCGACTACATCTGGGTTTAACTTCAGCAATCCCGGCATCACAGCATCAGCTGGCCTGACATTCGGGGTGTCTAATCCTGCATCTGCAGGCTTTGGGACAGGAGGGCAACTTCTTCAGCTGAAGAAACCTCCAGCTGGAAACAAGCGAGGGAAAAGATAGGCACCCCTTTTAGGGAAGGGGAAGTGAATCAACTTTGTTCATCTGAAAAGTCTATTTTTCTAGATTGATGCATTAATTAAATTGCATCCCAGGAGATTTATAAAAATTTTGCTACTTTTCCCTAGTCCGAAATACAAAGTTAAATCATACTGAACAGCTATTTTCTTGTGAATAGAAACCTGTTTATGTATTTTTATTTTTGGCCCTAGTTTTAGAAATGTTCTATACTGCATTATTATTAAAGAATCTTGTAAAACCATCTATTTAACCTAATGTTAGTAGCAGAATATTTTTTTGTTAATAAGCTTTATACCATATGAATATATGCATATTTGTTTTTTGTACAGATAAAATATATTCTAGTACAAATACTAGAGTTCATATCTTCTGTTCCTGGATATGGCCTTTAAATCTACTTCAGGGTGTTTTTGTGTATATGGATGTAAATATATACAGTACAGTGCACACATCTGTGTGTATGTATGTGTATATATATATATGTATAAAATACAGATGTGCAAACCTTGCCCCATAGACAGGTCTCCTTTTCTTTGTGTGTGCTGTTTCTCCATGTTGCCCTGTGGTCCCGTATCTTGATATTCCTAGGAGTTTCAAATAGTGGGTCCCGGGCTACGTCACCCTTGCTTCTTGTGTTATGTTGTTCAAGGCCAGCTGAAATACAATGTTTACTATTTCATAAAGTTTGGTAAATAGTGGTTAGTAGCCAGATTTTTTTAACCTTTTTCTTGATCCATTTAGCAGCCAACTCTAAAGAAGAATCTGAGATTTTGACACAGACATTTCATAGGTAATGTTCCCCAACTGTTTGGTTTTGGTTTTTCTCCTGGGCTGAACAGTAGGGCGTTGCAGGATTTCAGCTGAAAGCTCAGGATGCCACAAGGTCTGTGTGCTAGCAGAGCGTTGTCGGGCTGGATGAGCTTTTCCCTGCAACTGAGGGAGATAGGATATGCTATTCTAATGAAAACCCGAATTAGCTGTTACAAAACAGAGTTGATTCACTAGCTTCTTGTCAGTGCTACTAGCATTGACTTAAAAGCAGTTGCGTATCTGCTTTCAATATACGAGGTATAGTACAATAAGTTGCTGCTAAAGAATGGAAGAGGAAAATGATGTAATTTGAAGGTTAAAGCTATTGCAACAGTAGTTTATGTCTCTTGCATATTACAACGTCATAGCTTGTTGTGCTGCATCTCCAATTTGGTGTGCACTAGAAATAGCTGGGAAAACATCTTAAGGAGGTACTGCCTTATGTGAACTAAATAATAGATCAATTGAATCTTTGCAAATAAAGATACAGGTTGAAATGTGAACATGGAACTTTGGAGCTGAGTTGCTTTTTACGTAGATGATGTTTTGTATATAACATGCATCAAATGAATATTCACAATCATTTTCACAAAAGCACCTTTTTTTCTAAAATAGTTACAGTGCATAAGATTTTTCTAGTACCAGGTCATTTGCTTTCTATTGTTAAAGTGTTATTACCATTTTGTATGTTTTGAAAACGATGTCTGCGTTCAGCAGTGATTTGCTCTTTGACAAATGTTCAGTTTGTCACTTGATCTGATAAAATTAAGGGAAACTGAGCACAGAATTCTTCACTTTTGTACTTGTATGTTATTGCATCTTTGTGAGCAGTCTCTTAGGAAGGGATATAATGTGATTTTTTTATGTCTCAAAAATAAAGCTTACAGTTTATTTTGATTTCAACCTTTTTTTAAACTTTTATTGGGCTGCAGTCAAAACCGTAATGTTTGTATTCCTTTGTTATTGCTTTTTTTAATAGTTAACATGTTAAACCACTGGACTCTCTTGTAATGTATTAATTTGTGAAACTAATTCTAAATGTGTACTGTTTGTCCATATGTGCAACTTACCATTGTGCAAACAATAAAACAATAATGCTGTGATCCTTGTAATATATATTCGCCTATTTGAAAGATCATTTCTTCTTGTTCTCCTATGTTATAGAAGAAACAAAAATGTCATCGGCTAATATGTAGAATTGTTTTTCCTAGAATTTATATAGTGCAAAATTGTTCTTGCTGAAGTTTGGGCCTTGATCTCTGGATTGAAGGTGGGGGGTGAAGGGAGGTACTGTATTACGGGTTTGTCTAGAATCTCTTCACAGTGCGCTATATGAACCTGGATCGTGCTGCAGTGTAACACGGCACTAGGTACGGCTGGGTACCTGTGTGCTGTTTCTTTTCACATTAAGGCAACAGTTACATCCTTAATTTAGCCTAAGTGAAAAAGTGATTATGTAATAGAATAATCACATGCTGGAGTACAACCTAAAGTCAAAATGGGATTTGAAATAATTATATTCCCAGAATATTACTTGGGTGGTTGAATTTAGCCATGATTTTCAGGGATCAGCATTGTATACACCGTTTCAAATGATTTTTTTCCCCCCAATTTAAAGACCAGTAATATACCTAGAGTGCGAAATACAAATACATTCAAGGTGTGGCTTGGTTTTCTACAAGGCAGGTTAAGAAACTGACCAGCCACGAAATGAAAATCAAGTCTGGATTATTCTGTAAAGAAAGAAAAATATGTACTGGAGGAAGGTTGGAGTCACATATGTAGGATGTGGCGTTCTGTTAGTTTGTACCTTGTTGTACTGCTGTGGTGTAAACTTATGCGACCTCTTTCTTTTACTAGAAGTAACTTGGTTTTTCTTCACTGTTCTCCCTACAATGAACGTAGCAGGAGGTAAGATAACGTTATGCCTTAGCTTGCTTGCTTCATGAACCTCTTCCTAGTCCAGCATCTCAAAACTTTCTTTGTGCTCACATTTCTCTCTGTTCCTGACAAGTTGGCTGGCGGGATACTACCACACTTACTGCTTTCTTGCAGACAGGGAGGGAGGAGGTTGAAATAAGGTGGAGTTCCATATAGAGTTTATGCATCTTCCTCACCACAGGAAATCCAAATCCAGCTGTACCCCCTCCATCTACGTATTCATAACATAACTGCATTTTGAACCTTGATGGCTTTTATAGCATCATTTTTTAAATGAAAATAAAGTTCAGGAATACAGGCTTAGTGGCTTTTTTTCCCTCTTTGACATCAGTGATAATTCTTTGGGTTTTTTTCCAGTCTGCTACTCATGTTAATAGTAGAAATAATTCAGAGTCATGTCAGCTCTTACGTGTCATTGGTTCCAATACCTGGAGTGTCTCAGCAGAAGATATGAAAGAAGCACCATGTAGGTTCTTGGTGAGAAATTAAGAACAGAAAAATCCACCCATACTGTAGAGCGTAAATGCCTTATGCTCTATGAAAGTTTGTTTCCCTAAAACTCTTACTCAAGTTTATAAGAACAAAGAACTGGCTATGCGCAAAAACTTCCAGCAATAAATCATAAAGTTTTTGGACTAATTGCTGGGATTGTGCTGTCAGGCTGTTTCCCTCTTCCCTCTCATTAAGCCCTTTCAGCACTGTGGCTAGTATCTCCAGACACTGATGGACGGTTAAAGTATCACAGGAGTAGATTTGTACAACTACTCATGAAAATCAGCAGCTGGGCTTGGGGAGGGGACTGAGGCCGAGCTGATGGCTGCAGCAGCTCTGGAAGGCAGCGGTTACCTGCTGCCACACTGCCTGTGGAGCTTCAGCCCGGCGGTAAGGTGCGATCTCCACCCAACCAGACAGGTAGGTTGCTTAAAAGGAGGATGGCGGTGGAGAGGGGGGAGGAGAAGCGGTCGGAGAGATGAGGGGACGTAGAGCACAAGGCTTCCTACCATGAACAGGACAACTCGTTTTAATTCAGTTTGGGATCGTTTCTTCTGAACTCAATGTTGAATATTTATATGCTGGCATTTTTGTAGTCCCAAATAAACTGAATTTGTAATATAATTTTTGAGTTGGTTGAATATTGCGTTTAGTAGGTAGAACTAGATGATTGTAGCAGTTTCATTTTCTACGCATTTTGACACTTTTTTACTTGTGTGTGTGGGGAAATTATAAACAAACTCCTTAACCAAAGGAATTAAAAAAATATAAAATTAAGGGAGTCATATTAGGGTTCCAATAGCTCTGTTGGAGAATGCTGCTTTCACCAGGTGGCAGGAGGCTGCCAGCTACAAACTGCCACTACAAAGCCCTTGCAGGCCTAGCTGTCTGCAGTATGTCACCTTCTGCTTCCAGGTCAGTCACATTTTCTTACTTTTTTTTTTAAGGTAGTAGGATTTTGTTAAACTTCACTATTTGAACGATCCTTCTGACCCATTTGACTCCTGCTGTTATGAGGTTTATTACTTAATACTTTTTTACTCAGCCTCAGGAATTTAATCTTTCTAGCCCATCGCTGCCGTTGCGGTGCCACAGTGAGGAGGTGAGTAGGCTGCGTGTTACTTTAGCTTTGATAACTTTTCCAAAGAATGGTTTGCTTTCTGTTTTCTCACCTTTTGGAAGTAAGGCAACTCTAACTTATTATGAACAGGTTATGATTAAGTTTAGAAGCTGCTACAAGCTAGAAAAGCTTCTGGGTTGATTTTACTTTTGTTTGAGTATAGATCTGCCCCCACGAGGATATCGGGTCAATTCTGTTGAACGCTTGCATGGAAAACTTGGAGTACATACTCCTCTCCTAAACAGGTCAATGGCTGAACAGGCAAAAGATACTTTACTGGTTTGTTCAACTGGTGTTTCACAGACTGATGGATTTCCCTCTTTCTTTTCTCTTCAATGCAGGTGTCACTCTGTGGCGTGTGCTTGGGCAGCAGCACGACAGCAGCTTTCTAGAGCGTCATGTAATTGCTTCCAAAATCCAGTTCTGATTATAAGCTGGTGTATATCTCCTGGGCAAGAAATCCCTTGCTGGCTCTGTGTATTTAGTGTGGCATGTTGTGGTAGCAGGATATGCTTCAGAGCTGATGATCCCGGTCACAAAAGCAAGCTAGGATGATGAGTTTTTGATCAGACACTGCGGTGTAGTAAAAGGGAAAGAAACACAGACTTGACAAATACTCAAAATCTAGTATTCAAAACCAAACTATTTATTATATGAAACTTGAAATTCTGAAAAATACCAGGTACTCTTAATAAGAGAAGAAGAGGTTAAGTTTTCATCAGGGAAAAAAAAAATTGTGACAGGCAACTTGAATAGACTCAGTTGGGTGAAACCTTGGGGGGAAAAATATGCATAAGCTATGTACAGTTGGGTAGCTAAAGCTAGGCTATTAACTCCATGGCTAGGTACCTAAGTAGAAGCTACTCTAAACTGAAAAAAAAAAAACCACCAAAACGCTCTAATCCTGTTAACAGTGTTAGCATTTCTTGGCTGTTTGAACTACCTTTATTTCTTTATCAACATACACGTAAAGGAATCGAACCTTTGAGCATAAACACTTTTGCTCTTATTCTATCCAGGGATGAGGTAAGGTGCATGTGATAAAGCAGTCCTTACTGAAAAAAAAAAGTCCATGTTTCAAAAAAAGGCTTGGAACGGGTGAGCCTAAAATGCTGAATGGATGCAATGGCAGTGAGCAGTTAGGCAAGCACTGCCCTAGTCCTTAGTAGTGTGGGGACGTCTCTCCATCTCTGCTGGGGGTGGGTGGAGGAGTGGTGGTGAGCATACCTGTATCTTAACAGTGTGTCGTCCTTGTTGTCTCGTGCAGCTGCACTTGACACAGCTCTCCAGTGTGTTGCCTCCTTCATCCTTAACCGCAATGCTGGAGGCAGCTATGGTGGGGCTGATTTAGCATCAGGTCAGACAAAGGGAACCAACAGAAGCAATAGCAAAAGGAACCTGCTAGCCTTAATGCCACAGAAATGAGTCCTAGCAATGCACATTATATCAATTTCAAATAGGAACGGTCTTTTTTTCTTTTACCTTTTATTTTGGCTGCTGACTAAGGGAGCTGGTGTCTGTCTGAAGGAACTCACTGCAGCTAACGCTGCTATTGCCTACCCCCACGGTGGCAGTGTAATGCTCAAACTACAAGAATAGCTTTCAATGAGCAGGCAGATGTTCACATACCTCCGGCAGCCAAGCCAGAAGCAAGCCTTATCCCTGGGGAGGGTGAGACCTGCTTTGGCCCTTAGCTAAGCTTGTGCAGTACAGACCACAGGGGCAAAGCTCCTACCTGTTCCCACAGTAGCAAAGCGAAGCTGATGCTGAGCTCTGCTCTGAGCGTAAAGACAAAAGGCTTTTAATGTTGTTTATGTTGCCGTCAGGCGTGGTAATGCTCTGTCAGTGCCAATAGCGATCTCCTGCTTGTATCAGAGATGTGCAGAAGCGGCTGGAACCGCAGGGAGGCCATGGCAGCTCATCCAGATTGCCCTGCGCAGGGCAAGAATCGCTGCACTGAAGACGTAGGCCTAATGCAAATGCCTATTAGCTTAAATTTATACTTTATTAGTAACACTATTTAGCTAGAAATGGTTTTCTGAGTAATTTGTCACTTTACACTTGAAAAGCGTCACCTTCCTCATCACCTCTCCCCACGCTTTATTTCTAGTGCTGCAGCAGCCAGCACAGCTGTTATTTGTTGCTCTGTCATGGTGATACCCACGCCGTGGTGGCAATGTTTGCCAGGCTTCAGAGCTGCTGAGAAGTGCTGGGGCAAAAGGGATACTTGGATAAGACTGTGGGCTCAGGCAGATGGACAGTGACAGCATTCCAGCAGTGACAGAAATAGTAACATTAAAAACCAGACACCGTTGCAGATGGTGGAAGTATCGTTTAAAGTTAGCCCTGAGAATGGAGGGGGGGTTAGAAATCCAAAGCCTCATTGCTAGGTTATATCAACTTGAAGGTAAGTCGTATTTGATCTATACTATTGAAGTCAAGTAAAATAGCAACAATGCAAGCAGATGCAGTCTTTTTTACTTCTTTTGTAAGTAGTACAAAAAATGTTCTGATCTAGAAAATATTCTCATAAATATTGTTAATTTTCTGCACCAAGCTGCTGCTTCTTGCTCATCTGGACTGATAATCCCAATGTAAAATCAAAAACTGCAAATTAAGTTGTAGTTTAAGGCCCTCTGCTTCTCCAAGAGGAGAAGCACCTTTTTCTTGTCTGGGGCTCATGAATCTTGCTGTACAGGCAGCAGTTTGGGCTACAGCCGCATAGTGATACTGCTTTCACTGTATTGCGCCTAAATCCTTGTCTTGCTCTCTGGTATTAGAAGGTGAGCAACAGTAAAATTCTGTTTCTCTTGCATTCAATAAAATGCTCATGCTTTATGCTCTGTGCAGCATAAACTGGAGCGTGAACGTGGAAAATTCCTGTACTTTGGGATTTTTCTTTTTTCAGTTGAAATAACTTTATAACATGGATGCCTTGTCAAATTGGCCAGTCTCACTGGGAAGGCAGGCTGTGGAAAGATGGATTTAGTCCATAGTAAGTAATTCTTCCTCTCTTCTTGTCTGAGGAGGGGGGGAAAAAAGCTAAAATGCTTTCCTTTTTGCTAGTGGTTGGTTACAGCAGAAATAGTAAGTCAATTAGGAAATGGCAGCCCTTTCAATCTCAAGATGCACACATCAGCTTTGTGTCTTCTCTACTGTAATGGCAATCTGTTGTGCCTGCAGTAAGTGGGAGCTCCAAAAATCAATGTACTAAGGCTCCTGGGAGAAGAGCACGACAGTTGTATTGATCACAGCCCAGTAGTTGGACAATGCTAACAAACTCCCTAAAGCTCCAGTCCGATGGGGCTCAGTGTTGAAACTGGGGGATGTTTTCTGAGAAACAGCCTCCTCCTTAACTTCTTGTGGTGTTGTCCTCGTGAATTTGGAGGGAGATGTCCCCCAGCGCTTACAGATACTGTTCCCCAGTCACCTCGCTCCCCTCGGCCTGCATCCCTTAACCCCATTATCGAGACAGCGGTGCCTTTTGGAGCCAGCCGTGCGATACTGGAGGTGTCTGCGTTGGCTGTGATAATGTGGTGCCAGCGCTGATGTCTGCTGTCACTGCTGCGTGCGCCGAGACAGCGAGCACTGACAGCAGAAGCTGAGCTTTGCCTGTTGATGTGCTCGGTGCTGGTGCAGCCGCTGCAGACTCACAGCCCAGCCCTTGAGGAGTGTGCGAACTTCATACCATTTCATTTGAGGTTATTTTTACAGTCCTTTGACTCTTTCTGTGAGATTTTTTTTTTTTTTCCTTGGGTCATCTTGTTCTAATTATTTTCCAGGAAATGAGAGCCAATAAAAGAAAGCCTTTCTGCTATGAATACATGTGTATTTGAAAATGTAGATATTAAATATGTTCCCTAAGCAGAGATAAAAAACAGTCCGGCTTATGCAAGTAATACCACAGTCAAGAGTAGCAGTTTGGGCCTTTAAATATACTGATGGTGTTTAAATAATACTTACCACAGGTATAGCTACGCTAGTGTAAAAGGTAGCTAATAACCAGGGCAGGCAGAGAAGGAAACCCTACCAAGTTAAGCTCATATATTCTGGTAACTATCCTCATCTGGGAAATTACCTTAATATAACCTGTCAGGAAGGACTGCACTCTTGATTACAGCAGTTCTCCGTACAAAGCCCGTAGTGATGGTGTTTTAACAACGCTACCCTTCCTACTAACTTCACATGGGGGCAGCAAGGCATTGCTTTATCAGCGGGAAATACAGTTTTACCTGAGAAGCAACTTTGCCAGGATAAATGTACAAGATGCAGGGATTTCTGACTCCAAGGTGATTTGTTTGTGAGTTTAAAAAAACCCAAACAACAAAACAAACAGGTTTTTAAATAACTAAACCCCTACATACTCAGCTTGGCTTTCAGATGGGAATTGATTCCATTATTTTATATTACCAGGAAGAGGAATCGCTACTGATGAAGTGTTAAGCTGCAATATGTAAGTGTACAAACTGCAATAAAATCCAGCTCTAGTGGTAAGCATGGGCTGGCTTTTACATGCCAAGTGATCTAAACGATAGTACCGTGATGATGAATTCTAGCTTTTCTCTGGGAGAAGGGAGGGAGAAGACTTCATGTTACGAGTTTTAATTTACAATCCTGATATGCAATGTTGTGGGCACAACTGCAGAGCCAAAGTAATTCCTGAATCCAGATTTTCAAGGTTTCTGATGAGGTTGCAAAACTGTTTGACAGTAATGATGTAACGGTAGATACGCTAGCTAAATATAACGAGAAAGGTACATAACTGCCTGTTTGGCATCCAGGGCTGGGCAATGAAAAGCAGGTAATCTCACTTGTACCCAAGTGACTAGGCTACCAAGAATGAAACCGAATACCCCAAAGGGGAAGAGAAGAAAGCACCCATCCACTCTCTAAAGTTTATCTCCACTGGGTTGAAAGGAAAATGGGATAGGAGTTGCTGCCAGTTTTGTGTCTCTTTTACCATCAAGGGAATGTGGCAAGTTGCAGAGCATGGGTTGGAAATACGACAGGGAAAGCCAAACATCCCTAACAGCAAGAGCCACTTACACACCCACGGAAACTCACGGCAGCTCGGAGAGTCATGGCGCAGGGTTTTCCTTTTCCTACCTCTAAAGAGGTTCCAACCAAAACAGGTAGAGAGACAGGCTAAGGCGGCAGGTCTGTGTTCCTGCTTTATCTTGGAGAATTTGTAAGATGGACACCCAAAGGGGAGGGAGAGAGACTTGTTTCTTATTGTTGTTACGGCTTCCTCTAATTTGTCCTCTCTCTTCTTCCCTCCCTGCCCAATGCATGCTGGCACAGCCCGTCCCAACAAATGTTTGCAGTACCTCACTGTGACCGGTTCAACAGCTCAGACTCAAGGTGGGGTGTCCTTGGCTTTCCCCCTGTGGAACTGGGAGCTGTTAAGGACAAAAGACATGCTTTTGTGTTATCCCTCTTTTCATGCCTTTCCTATTTCTGATGTCTCTTTTTTTTTTGTTCATTTAACATGGAAGCAGTTGTATTTGCAAGGATCTTTAGCAAATAAGGCCTGCAAACCTAAGGAAAGCAAAGCACCGTGTTCTGAAGGCACATAAATACTTTTTTAAAATTCCCATCTATAGAGGGACCGTAGTAGTAAACCAGCTAAAACACCTTTGTTATAGCAAGGACACTATCTGTCAATGCAGTCACTCAATGAATTTACAGGGTTAAGACGATAGCGGTCTTACGCAGTCACTTAAGCATGCAGTGGCGATTATCCAGCAGCAGCTTTGCCTGCAAGGATCAGCGTCCCAGTCCGGCACCGGCCAGGAGCTGTGCCACAGCTTGGCGCCCAGGCACGCAGGTGCGCGGGTGTTGCTCTCGCGCGGCCAGCACAACGGCTGGACGCTGGGTCCTGTAAAAGTTGTAACGTGCTGTAAATCTACTTATCCCCTACGCTGCTGCACAGGATGCAGTTCAGAGTTAAAAATATGGAAAATGCACTTTATCAGTTTCAGACAGCTAACAAAAGTAATTTTAACAAATCTTATTTTCCCTGCTTGAAGCGAGATGATGTTGCAGGAAACACAGAACAGCATGTGAGTTGTTCAGCTGATCGTGAAATGAAACGCGGTATTTGCTTTCCTGTGATCATGCTTGTGGCTTGAGAAGGGCAAAGAACATTTCTACTGAGCCAAAGGCCTCAGAAAACTACAACTGGTAGTAGCAGAAGCTTGGATACTTTTAGAAAAAATAAAGTTGAAGCAGATAATAGAGATTTATAGACTGTGTGATCATTACTGAATGTCTTTAGGCTTTAAAAATCTTTGCCCACTCTAACATACACGTTAAAAGCTGGAAAATGTTCAGTTTGATGGGAAATGGCATGTGGCGGCCTTAGTGATGGGTTTAGTTTACATTGAAAAGGATTGAGTTAATGTCATGACATTGCTAGACACAGGAAAATAAGTGAAAATGTTGCAGAGTAACTACTTTTGGTTTTTTTTTTTGGGGGGGGTTGTGCTTTAAATTTAAATAATACGAATATTACCTGATCATCTTGGAAAGACAGCTAGAAAAAAAAAATCTTTGCTAATTCGTCCATCACTAACTACATTCTAAAGCACTTTGCAAAGTGCCAAATGTTTTAAGTTTTACGAAAGCACAGTGAGGTGCGCTGTTATCTCCCGTGTTACCCAGACAAGTCGAGGCAAATTTTGAGCTTGAATATATAAAGTACCTGTTACAGGTAATCTCTGCAAGGGATCTGGTGCTGGTATTTTGTTGTGATCAAGGCTCCTAACTGGGACTGCATATGTGCTAGCTAAATAAAAAGTAGACTATCTTCTACTAGGCTGTTATTGCTCTTGAAAGAGATCCACCTTGCTGAATATCAGTGGAACCATCGAGTTGAAGGATGGGGCTGGGAAAGTATTTTGTTTGCCACGTATAAAAGAATCAAGAAGCTGCTTTTCTTATTATGAAAACGTCAGTCCAACCCAGATTTAAAGAAAATGATCTTGTAGGAAAACCTCTATGAAGGAAGGCATTTAACAGATGCCATGCCATCACTGGAGGCTGCCAGACAACCCGACAGGTCACTGGCAGCAGCTCCTGGTTTCAACCCCTTCCCCAGGCGCTCCCCTTCTCTCGCCATGCCTCGACGCTGACCCACAGCGCGGGGGTGTCTTGGGCAATGGGTGCTCTGGGCAATGCGGGCCGATTGTATTGAATCCGTCATTGGTCACAACTGTCTGTGGTGCGCTCCTTGCCCCAGGCCCAACATGCTAGAGCTGACAGCTCTGGTAACTGCTCATCAGGTTTTGAGTCAGACCATCTCAAGCTCCATCATTTAAATCCCTGCCGGTTTCTTCTCGTTTGCCCAGCTGGGTTGATATGGGTGATGCAGAACCTGTCCTGCTGCAATCCCACTTTTCATCTTGATAACTACAAGCTTTCCCAAAGGTTGGCTGCTCTGGGTTACTAATCCTTTCCGGAGTAAGGCATGAGGTGTGTGGGAACCACCTCTGCACCCTGGCCTTATGGTGGCGTGGCTCTGGCTGCGGGCTGAGCTGGGAAAGGGACAGGGCTGGGAAATAACTCACTGGGAGCAGCAGCAAAGCCGAGGGGGCAAAATGCAATTACCTGGGCTGTAATTTGACCAGAATCTGCTGGTCCAGACTAATACCTCTGTGAAAGCCTGCAGCTGTCTAGGAGCGGCTGAAAGGAGTGAGAACAAAAGAGAGAGATGAAAATGGAGGGGGAAGGACTGGTATGTTATTAGTGAAAGACAATAATTTAATTGAAGAAGAAAAGCTTGAAAGAATGAGACAAACGTAATTTTGCAGCCACCTTCCTTGCAGCGAAATGACTGAGCAGCAGGATTTAAAAACAGCGATAGTTATCAGAGCTATCCTGTTTTCTGCCTTTTCATTAAAAGCAGCGTTTTTTACTTGATCTGATGTCTTGTAAGGACGAGCTCTGGTTGGTAATGCATGAGCCGTTCCCAGTCTCTCCATAAAAGTCAAACTTTACTGACACTTGGGCGGCTCGGCCGCGTTTGAAGGAGCATCCTTGCGCCTCTCCTGGAGGTGGGAAGTCGGGAGGCGAGAACGCCGCCGGCACCCGGCGCGGTGGGACCCCGCACGGCGGGGCCGGGCCGCTGCTCCCCGCGGGGGCGGGCGGCCGCTCCGCCGGGGCTGCTGTCGGCCGCCGCCCCCTCCGCCGGCGGCGGCGGGGCCCCGGGGCGGCGGCGGGCAGGGGGCGGGGGCGGGGGCGGGCGCATGCGCGCTCGGGGGCCGCCGCTGCCTATAAGGGCGGGGCGCGGCCCCCCGCCCCAGCGGCGGTGCCGGGCGCGGCGGCAGCGGACGGGGCGGGCGGCGGCGGCGGTGGTGGCGGAGCGCCCCCCGGGCGGGCTGCACCCGCACCCGCCTCCGCCTGCCTTCGCCCATGGGCGCGGCGCGGGGCCGGGCCGTCGCGGCGCGGCGGCGGGGAGGGAGCAGCGAGTAGCGGCGGCACCCGCCCGGCCGGTCCCTTCCCGGCGGCGGCTCCGCACCCCGCGGGCCAGCCCCGGGCATGCGGCGGCGGCGGCAGGACCCGCGGCCAGACTCCCCGCAGCGCGGCGGCTGCACGCCCCGGGGGCCCGGGCGGCGCTGCCCCGGCGCGGGGGGGCTCTGACCGGCCGCCCGCCGCCCCCTCGGCGGCGCCATGCGGGGCGGGCGCTGCTGGCTGCTGCTGGCGGCGCTGGGCTGGCTGCTGCCGGCGGGGGCCGCGGCCAGCGGCGAGTACTGCCACGGCTGGCTGGACGGGCAGGGCGGCTGGCGGGACGGCTTCCAGTGCCCCGAGCGCTTCGACGGCGGCGACGCCACCATCTGCTGCGGCAGCTGCGCCCTCCGCTACTGCTGCTCCAGCGCCGAGGCGCGACTCGACCAGGGCGCCTGCGACAACGACCGGCGGCAGGGCGGCGGCGAGCCGGGCCGCCCCGGCAAGGACGGCCCCGACGGCGCGGCAGGTGAGGCGGCCCCGGCCCGGCCCCGGGGCTCCCCCATGGCTCCGGGGGAGCCGCCGCGCGTTTGCGGCAAACTTCTCGCCCGCTCCTTCCCCTTGTCGCCGGTTCCCTCCACCGGCGAGTGGTGGGGCAGAATGAGTGGAGGTGCGGCCAGGCAAGCCCTTCTGCAGCTGTTAATCGGGAAAAAGTACCCACGCTTAGGTACTTCTTTCACCCCCCCTTCATTTTAAAGTCCAGCCCTGGCTTCTTTAAAAGTAGGTGACGCCGCTTTCCGACAGCCTCGGACGAGCCGTTTGTCGTGTGCGGCTCCGCCACCGCTCTGCGCTGGCTCCTCGGCCCTCCTCGTGCTCCCGGCTAAAAAGGGAAGAAATGAATGAAACAACCCATACGAGCGGGAAAAAAAAAGTAACATTACATTTCAAAATCATTTCTGGTCGGTCCCCGCTTTAATTGTATACATCCTTCCAGCCCAGATACCCCGCTTAGGACTGGTTTTTACAAGATTGAATTTCAAGGATAAACTCAAGTCTTTCTGCTGCTGTTTAAAAAAAGCCTCGGTGGCTTCCCAGCACGCTTGCTGCCACCCCTGCGTGCTGAACGCACTAGAAGTAGCCTGAAGTGATGTTATAATTAGGACAGATTTATTCTCGGAAAACTTGTGTGTTACAGTCTGTAGCAAGTGTGTGCACCTGCTCAAGAGCTACTGTATCGCTGAGTGTGGAAGTAGAGACAATTTTTTGCAAGCCTTTTGTTTAAAAGTCCTGAAATTACGGAAGAAATGGGAGAAATGTGGCCTTTCGGTTAATAACTTGCTCCACGTAATCAGCTGTGCAAGGAGGTGGTCTGACTTGAGCGGACAGATAACTCCCTCTGCAGTTCAGAGAGCAAGGCATTTTTCTTATCAATCTTCTTAACAGTTAATATTTACTGCTCAGCAGGTTTGGGAGCCGTCGCCCTGCGCTGGCACTGGTTAACTGGCAGGAGGGGCAGCCGTGTCCCCTGTGCCCAGGGCAGGTCTGCGTTGGTGCCGGTCAGGCAGGGTCGGGCAGGGGTCTGCAGCCCTGCCCGAGTCCCGGGGCTGCTGGGTTTTGGTGGGAATGATGAAGCCCAGGTGTGTTGTCGGGAGCATTTGCAAGCGCTGAAGGGAGGCACCTTCCCCTCATTATTCCTGGACATATCCGTGCAGATTTCTTACTGAGGTAGAGAAAACAGCTTTTTCCCTGGGAGTGCAGAGTGACCGGAGCCCAGGTCCTTCCAAGGATGGTGTTTGCCATCCACCTTGTCGGACTCCCAACCCCACTGCTGAAGCATCGCCTGTACTTTCTGCTCCAACCCCTTGCCCACCCTCGCTCCTCCTGCCCTGATGTTCCTCCTTTAAGCCTCGCAAGGAAGGATGCTGGTAGCGAAGCTTTGGAGCATGGTGCTGTTGCCCCACCACCCACCCCGCAGTTCCTCCCCAAACCCAGGGCTGAAGCGCAGAGCAGCCGGACACCCATCCCCAGGGCTGCAGGGTGGCAGAGCCCCTGCGACTGCTGCCCGGGTGCTGCCTGGCTGTCCCCCTGCCCCAAGGGTGACAGCGGCCGGAGAGGGCTGGCGATGGGGAAGGATGCGATGCAGCACCAGGGTTTGACCACCCCGTGCTCCCAAGCCCTGAGCAGGGATCCCACCCCCAAAGCAGCTCCCTACAGCACTGTTCAAACCCAGCGTTCTCTTGCCTAATTTTTCTGGTGGTGTCTATTGGAGACAAGATCTGGTGAGATGTGGAGTGGTGGTTGATGTGGACTAGACCACCGTCAATGGGAGTGAGCTGTCCTCCCTCGAGGTGTGAGCTGTGGGCTTTCCTCCCTGCTAGTAACTTTAAAGATGCTTTTGGAAACTCCAGCTGTTGGTTTTAGCAGCCCTTTTCCTCCTCCCTGTGCAAAATGCTCGGCTGCACACACAGCTTTTAGTGCTCACCCTGCATTGACCTGTGCTGGGGGGAGGTGGGCTCAGCTGGGGGGAACGGGACCTTCTGCTGGAGCTGCTGAGGTTTGTCCTTGTCCCCCAGTGACGACGTTTTCCTTGCTGTTGCAGTGCCCATCTATGTGCCGTTCCTTATCGTTGGATCCGTATTCGTCGCCTTCATCATCTTGGGGTCGCTGGTGGCGGCTTGCTGCTGCAGATGCCTGCGGCCCAAGCAGGAGCCCCAGCAAAGCCGAGCCCCTGGGGGCACCCGCCTGATGGAGACTATCCCCATGATCCCAAGTGCCAGCACCTCCCGGGGCTCCTCCTCCCGCCAGTCGAGCACTGCCGCCAGCTCCAGCTCCAGTGCCAACTCGGGGGCCAGAGCCCCCCCGACCAGGTCCCAGACCAACTGCTGTTTGCCAGAAGGGACCATGAATAACGTCTACGTCAACATGCCAACGAACTTCTCGGTGCTGAACTGCCAGCAGGCTACCCAGATCGTGCCGCACCAGGGGCAGTACCTGCACCCCCAGTACGTGGGCTACGCGGTGCAGCACGACTCGATGCCGCTGACCCCGGTGCCCCCCTTCCTCGACGGTTTGCAGAGCGGCTACAGGCAGATCCAGTCTCCCTACCCGCACGCCACCAGCGAACAGAAGATGTACCCAGCTGTGACTGTGTAGCGCTGACACCTTCCTCCCCCTCCCCACCTGGCAGATTTTAATATCTAAACTGAACAGAGGAGACATACTTCCTCGGAACGAAGCTCCCAGAACATCACTTGTAAATAATTTTGAAAGGCTCATGCATGTCTGACAGTGTTTATAAACCATTTATTTTCATCGGGGTCCGTTGCCAGAAACTGTAGGATGATATCTCTGAATTAACATTGCCAGATACGCTCTCATTCCAGTGCATGATTTGCAGCGGCAAAGGATTACGCTGAAAACGCATGTGTATTTCAGATCACTGTACTTGCGAGATAAATGCCGGAGCCATTAAGTGCCCTTCAGGTATGACATGGTCAGAAGTATTTGCCTAATTAATTCGTAAAAAGAGTTTTGTTACACTGTACAAGACCGCAGTACGTAAGAAACCTCTTTTCTCCTCTCCCAGCTCCTTCATGACATTTCCCGTTGCTTTACAGACAATCACAAGCGAGAGCCGAACAGTGCAATCCCTGCGTGCCGGGCGCCGGTGCCAGCCCCCATGGTTTCTTATGCACCCCTGGTTTGGGGTGAAACACCATGAAAGGCTTAGTCTTGCAAAGACCAATTTTCCTTGTCCCTGGTATTTATGTAGGAATTAGAAGAGTGTGACTTATTCAGCTCTTCCTTCCAGTGCACTTGAAACCCTTCTTGATTTGGTTTTGCCTCAAGATCAGGACCCAGTAGTGGTTTGCACAGACTTTATCTTTGTGAACTTTTTACTAAAAAGAGGGTACGAGGTGCTTGCTCTTCCCGATGCTCAGCAAAGCTTTTGGTCCAGCCAGCAGCATCTGAGCTGAAACTGCCTTTGCAGAGAAAGGTCGTACTGTGACTCCAAACACGCCTGGTTTAACCTCACTTCCCATGAAACAGTAAACCCGTGTGAACGCACACGAAGTTGTCAGCCCCACACCCTGCCTGCGATCGAGTCTGACCATAGGAAAATGGGCTTTGTCCCCCCGCCAGCCCTCTCTGAGTCCCCAGCTCTGCTCTGGGGGGGTGGGGGTCACACAAAGCTGCCCCAGTCTGGATGCGGAGAGGCTGGCGGGGGTTTGAAACCCATCCCCTTTTCTTCTTTACCCATGGCGCAGGGGACTAGGAAGGCACAGCTGTATTTAAAAATAAGGAAAAAGGCCCAACCAAAGGATGAAGGTGCTTGCAGCACCCCGTGATGCCATGGGGGTCAGGGAGGAGGTGTGATGCTGGGGGGGGATGACACTTTGCACTGGAGCTGCTGGCTCCGTCTGGGGAAAAAAATATCTCTCCAGGTTGAAGAGGCAACACCGTGCTGGGAATAATCAGACTGTGCTAATTGTAATATATCACTCCGGATGCAACAAACTATTTAAGGCTGGTTTTGTCTCTTAAAAAATGTAGTCTCTGCCTTTCCATCCATTTGTTCTTCAGCCAAAACACCGCACCAGAGGACTGAGGGCATATACCAAAACCGGGCAATTACTGTAACCAGACCAGAGCTGATAAAAGGTTTCTTATTGTCTGATACTGTATCAGTATGTAGCAATAACTGTGATACTACTATTTTTTGTATGTCTGTTTTTTAATGACGCATACGTGCGGAAGCATTGCCAAATCTAATGGTTTACTCGTAAACATGCCACACGCAGGCAGTCTGCAGTGGGCAGAAATGGTTTGACCACTGACATAGGAAAATGAATAGGTAATTTATCCCAGATCTGCTGTTTCTGGCTGCGATCGCCCATTCAGCGCGTAGGACTTGGACAGAGATTGGCTGACGAGACCCAGCTTCTCCTCCAGCCAGGCTGGGTGGCTTTGGCAAGGCAGCGACCGGCTGCCCGAGGCGTTGGGTGACAGCTCTGCCCTGCCCTGCCTGTGCAGCTTGGTGCTCGGGGGATCTCTAAAGGCAGTAGGTGCACCAGCGCTGGGTACTGCCAGGCTTCTGAAGGACCCAACGTGCACTCAGGGGCCCTTGGGGATTTAGGTTTCTACCTGCCCACACTGCAGCTCAGTCACGCTGACCTTGCAAAGCCGGGCTTGCATCAGGCGCGGGGGCTCAGATGCCTTCAGCTGCTCATGGAGGTGCTTGGCCCCAGGTGAGACCCGGCCTGTTGCGTGGCCAGCCAACAAGCCCATCCATGCCTTCGTGATCCTTCCCAACTGTGAACCAAGGCAGCTCTCCCTGCTGCTGCCAGCGCCCACTGCCTGCCTTGCACATGCCCTGGCAAGGACACCTCCTCTGACCTATGAAATTCAGGTGAATCTCTTTGTATATTGTTTACTTGTTTAAAAAAAAAAAAAAAGAATAAGTTAAATTTAAGTAAGTCTGTAGAAATTAATTTACAACTGAAGGCAGAGAAACTTGAGTTGTAATAAAACGACGTTTGTGAGATGTGGGTTTTTTTTATGTCATGTACGATAATGTAAAACCAATGTTACCATTTGATATAGCTTTTAAATCTCTGAAAGAGCACTTGCTTTAAAGTGTTTCTTACAAATGAAGAAAAAAGCCGCCTTTGTTTCTTAATAAATACTTTATGGTGTGACTTTGGTTTTGTTTGCTTTGTTATATCAGTTTTGTCTTCAGCTAATGCTTTACTTTGTCTACAAGAGCACATCTGAGCAGCCCAGTTCGCCAGACCATGGCAAACAGCAAAGTTAGGATTTTTGGCTGTGTTTTTAAAGAATAACAGTAAAAACAACAACTTACATGGCTGAATGCTTGGTCAGTCTGTACATAGCGTGTCCCGAAGTGCCACGGCTTCCTGGCGTCCAGGGGAGGCGAAGGAGCAGGGCTGGAAGCAGAAAGCTGGCAGGGGAGGAGGGGTCAGCCACAGCTTAGAGCAGACGTGCTGAAGTGATGAGCGCTTCGCAGCAGGAGAGGCCAAGAGTTTGTGTCAAAGCTTTGTCTTGTATTTTTATGTTCTGCCCCCCCCCCGGCAGGTTTTTTTTTCCTTGGTCAAGAGCAGTAGGGTATTTTCTGCTGCATGTGGTGACTATGGATGGGGGAAAGAGAGCGTGGAAACTTGTTGATGAACTCTGAGCAAGCACAAGTGGTGGTTAGGAAAGATGCATTTATTTACATTTTATAGGCTACAGTGCTAGTTGACACCCAGGCTCTGTTTGATTGCAAGTCAGAAGGAATCGTCCCACATGTAATATGATAACTGGGAAACCCCAGCGCAGTGCTGCTGCATAGCACCATGCCATGGCAGCCAGGGATGGGCTCGGACCAGGGACCAAGGTGGGCATGGCCACTCCCAGGTCCTACCAATGAACGTGGAGCTGTTCCATAGGCGAGCCCGTCTCCCCTTTTCTTTATAATGCAAGAGTCTAAACTCTGAGGATTAAAAAATCGCAGCTGCACTCCTAAACCTGCTGCATGGCTCGTAAATATGCTTTTAGCCTTATATGGCTGTGAGAAGCGATGGACGCTCCCGCAGTCCCTTCACCCACCCTGCAGCCCTGGCTGTGTGCTCCCGGGGGCTCTCTGCGGAGGGTCCTGCGGCTCGGTGCGGGATGACTCATGGCTCAGGAAACCCGCCCTGCGAGGCCGTACGCCTTTTTGCTCGCTCGATTTCATCCTGTTACTCAGTCCCATCTTCCCAGGCTGCCCTAAACAATTCCTCTTTTTCCTGCTGTTTATTCTGTTCTCGCTCACTTGCAGTTTAAAGTGTATGGCGTGCTTTTTCACTGCCTGTTTCTGAATACATTGCTACCTATTTAAGGCACTGAAGTGGTCAGTACCGTGCCGTGCCAGAGATGGTGTGCAGGGTAAGCAGTAATGCTGGTGGGGCCCATAGCACACACCAACGCGCTGCTGGTGTCCTCGCAAGGGCAACTGTGGGCGCAGCCGCCTGCACGGCAGCTGCAGGCAATCCTGCCGGGCTCAGACAGCGCTGACCCAAGGCCATGCCTGTGTCCATCGGCGCTGGCTCAGAGCAAGATGGTGGCCCAGCTGACCCATGGTGCCCAAACCACTGAGCTGTGCAGGGGAACAGCACGAAACCATCACAAGTGACACGACCTCCTCACAACACGCACATGGAGAACCACTTTGAAATGTCTTGCCTATCAGCCAGATTTAACCAGAGGACAAAGACTGTTCCTCCCCATTAGCAGGAGGTTTGCATGCCCCCATACAGCTGTTACCAGCCATCGCCACATTTATTAGGGGAAAGTGGAGCTTGGTGCAATTAAAGGCAGTTGCTTAAATGTGGCCCATAACACCTGGGGTTTGAGTCCCAGCTCAGCACGTTAACCTCAGCACTTTCCTTTTAAAATATCTAATTTTTTTCACTTTTAGTCTTGCTGGAGCTCTTCTTTCCCCTCCAGTTTTCTACTTTCCTGTCCTTTTCCTCCCACTGAAGTTGTTACTAAATATTATTCCCCCCATGTATTCCCTTGTATTTTTCCAAGCTGAATCTCTTTTTATTGTTTCCTGCCCATATTTCTTGCCTCTCTGTAGGTCCCTTTTGTATTATTGTTCTGTCCGCAGTGGGGTTTGCAACATTTTTCTGCCCAGGATCACTTGCAAATGGACTGAACAAGTCACTTCTTAAGCCTGTGCCATCCTTTCTCCCCGATCTACACTGAAGGGAGCCAATTCAGTAGGATCCTGCCCTCCCTGGGGGCTCAGGGTGTCCCCTGTCCTGTAGCAGAGTATTTAATCCTCATGATGGCATTTCTGTGCAGCATGAATGGCCAGATAACACCAGTCACTGGTGCCGTAACAGCCTCCTTTGCCTCATCACTGGGGAGATGCCCACCACACTGGCCCTTGTGGCACAAATTATCAGTGTGGGCTTCACCCGTGGAAAGCCTGCACATGAACCAACACCACAGTGCAGCTGCTTTGCAGCAGCTGAATGCTGTGGCTGGCCTCAGAGGTGAGACTGGGCTGGGCCATGTCTCACTTCAGCGCCCCAGGGTGCACCAGTGCCCACAGCTCCTGGGCTGGACCTGGCCCTGGGCGCAGCCACCCTGTGGACAGGCACTACCCCTTTCCCTCCCAACACTTACTGGTCTTGTAATTTGCTCACAGAAACACTGTCATATTTGCTTCGTTCAATTTGTTCTTTATATCTGGAAAATGTGAGCATGCTGACCAGGGGTTTTTTTCACCTGGCTCATGACCCCACAGCTCTCACCTCCTCCAGCTTCTCTGTGCTGGCTTATTCACAGTGTTTTCTCTGGGGCTCCTGTCTTCTCCATCTCTTGCTTGCCCCCACACCAGCCCTGCACCCTGTGGAGAACCAGGCATCATGCTGCAGCAGCTGCTGAGCCAGACCTCTCGCAGGGCAGCTGCGCTGGATGGGGGCAGCTGGTTAATGAGTGGAGGCACAGCTTCATCAGGAGACTATGTGCCTATTTAACAAAAGTGATGACTTTCTGGTTTGCCAAATAGTGAGAGCATGAAGGCAAACATTTCAGAAGGCACAGCTGAAAAGTTGGTAGGTGTGTCAGGGGCTGAGTATCCACTTACTCCCTAACGTTCATTAGAAGAAGGGAGAGAAATCTCTCCAGAGCATAACGTGAATCACAGCTCTCAGATTGTGCTCAGACTTAAAGTGCCTCCAGCATTGTACTGGCCACTGGCTTTGGCAAAAGAAGGATAATTTAATTTACGTTTTCTTAACATTTATCAATTTTGGTGATTATTTCTGATGAGCTGAAACCACACAGGTAACAACGCAAACAGTCCCCTTCTGCACCGGGCAAAGCCGGGTGGGTATGTGCAGCTCACCAAGGAGAGACGTCGTTTCCTTCTCTCGTTTGCCGTGTCAACAGTACATCAGGAAATATGAACAAAAACTCACCTTGAACTTTGAAAACAGAACCTTGTCTGCCATCACAGGCTCTTTTCACCCACTTAGCAGGCTTATAACAGCAAAAGTATAATTCAAATATTCAAGAAAGAGTAGAAATAATATCCTTTCTCCTAAACATGATAATCCTTCACTTTCAGGAGAGCAATCCCTTATTTGCTGTATATCAGTCCTTCAGAAGACCTCCAGCAAAATGAAGGCAAACAATGATATATCAAGCTGAAAGGTGCTTAATTCAAAAAATGAGTCGCCTTCCAATCAAGCCTGCCTCGTGTTTAATGCTGAAGCAGCTCAGGGCACGGCCCAAGCTGGTTTGTCTTTGTAGGTTAACTTGAAAACAAAAAAGTAGGAAGGCACCACTTCGGAGGCTATCGATCTTATTAAGCCAGGGCAAGTGAACATCAAGTCAGACCGCAGCAATAACACGACAATAAAATAAAACTACTTATCTCCCTTCCAAGATATTGAGCAACTTCCTTCAATCAGGTTTGGAAAGTACTTTGAAAGCTGAGGACAGGCTGACAGAGCATTTGATGTGCTGGGCACAGAGCTGAGCTCAGGGGGGACACAAACTTCCCTCAGCTCGACGGCGTTGTGGCCACTCGCCCCAGGGCAAGCCTGACCCTTACGGGACGTCACTCCTCCAAGACACAGACACCAGAGTGTTGTGCAGTCTCTGCTATGATTTATTGCCCAAACAGTAAATATTGGCTGATGCAGCTGCTAATTCCCTCAGTGTTTGCTTTTGAGAGAAAGAATCCTATTGACTTCAAATGCGAGACAGTTTGTGCATGATGGTAAATGTCTCGTTATGGGGGGAAAAGTGATTCTCAGTTTACATCAGTGCAAACCAAAAACAACTGCTGTAGACCTAGTGTGCAGTCAGAATCAGGCCCTCACTTTAAAAGCTAAAATGCCACCTTCACTATGTACAGGTAAATACGTATAGCCATCATACAGGATTTAATTAACACATATGATACAGGTCTGTAGTTCAAGCTCTGATAACAGGCTTCACATCCAAATGAACTGACATGAGGACTACATTAAATTTTTTTCCAGATAAAATCCCATATTAGTGTGCTTGGAGGCAGCTCCTTCCACAACCGGCAGCATGGAGAAAGGAAGGAGGGAGATGGACCAGCACGGTTACAAATCCAGCGCATTATACAAACCCAACCCAACCATCCCTTTCTTCCCGTCTCCTTTCTCCTGAGGGACTGGGAGGTGCTCCTGCTGCCTGGACCCCCAGTTCCATAGCATCAGTCAAGACCAATGAACCAGTCTTTGTTTGATCGTGACAACTGTGCTGAGTGCTTGTCATCAGGCTGGAGATCAGCAGCTACCAAGCCATCAGACACAAAGCAGTGTGAGAGCTGAGGCTCCCAGGTGCTTCACTGCAGGACTTAGGTGCCAAAACACCTTGAAAGCAGGCAACTTCAGGGTATGGCTGCATCACCCATGGGCCTGCTTCATATGAGCCAGCAAGCTCAGTCTCTCCACCATTCCAACAACATGAATCAGGGCAGCACCTGATACCATGGGAACTGCAGAGAGGAGCCAGGACCACCTCTTCCACCGTCACCTCACTGTCCATCAGATCAGTCACAGCACAAAAACGCAGCATCAGCTCCCTCCTATCAAGCTTCCTCATGGCACATGTCCTGGCTGAGCATGGCCACCACAGTACCCCACCAGCACGGCTCACCATTCCCCATCTCAGACACAGCCCACTCACTGCCTGCCCCAGAGCCTCCTCCTCAGCGTGGACAACTGAGAAACTGCAGTGTCTTTTGGTGGTGTTTCCAAGCCTTAGAATCATAGAATTGTTAAGGTTGGAAAAGACCTTTAAGATCATCAAGTCCAACTGTTAACCTAGCACTGCCAAGTCCGCCACTAAACCATGTCCTCAAGCACCACATCTACACATCTTTTAAATACCTCCAGGGATGGGGTCTCAACCACTTCCCTGGGCAGCCTGGTCCAATGCCTGACTACCCTGTCAGTGAAGAAGTTTTTCCTAATATCTAACCTAAACCTCCACTGGCGCAACTTGAGGCCATTTCCTCTTGTCCTGTCGCTTGTTACTTGGGAGAAGAGACCAACCCCCACCTTACTACAACCTCCTTTCAGGTAGTTATAGAGAGCAATAAGGTCTCCCCTCAGCCTCCTCTTCTCCAAACAACCCCAGCTCCCTCAGCTGCTCCTTGTAAGACTTGTTTCTCTGCAGCCCCGTATCACTGCTGAGGAGGAAGCAGGAGGAAACCCACTGCTCTGTCCCAAGTTTCTGAGGACCTGCTGTGCCCCAAACGCTGGGGGAGCTCGGAGAGGCACGGGGCTGTGCTGGAGGGAGGGCTGGTGCGAGGTGGCTGGGTGCTGCCGCATCAGCGCTCACGGAAAGGGGTTATGTTTCTGAAACCTTCTTGCTTAACATTCCTCAATTGGACCTTTCTCAGTTACACTTTTATTTTTTAATGATCCCATTTCAGACTTGAGCATTAATCTATGGGTTTAGGGACTTTGATTCTCCTTTGGTCTGGTATGAGGCACCGAAGACTGCCAGCAACAGACTTAACAGCTGCTCCAGCAAATATTTGGCTCTGGGACATGAGCACTAGACGCCTTGCCTGTCAAACTGTTAGAGGGAAAGTCTCTGAGGTGATTAGTCAACTAATATATCTAATAAGGGGTTTAAGCAGCAATCCATTATATTTAACAATTCTGAGAATAATTTAACTTTAAGTGCACCGTACAAGGGATGACAGTGCAGGGAGCAGTCGGCGAGGCATCGCATTCTCTCACCACCAACGCAATAAAGCTTATTCAAGTTTATCATTAATTTTACTTCGGCATAATTGATTGCCCAGATGTGTGAGAATTCTCAACATACGGCGAAGTTCCTGCTGCTACACGCTTGCGGGCTGGACTGCTGCTACGGAGGCCCAGGGAAGGAGCAGGCGTACACCGCAGCACAACAGGGATACACAAAGGGTTCATTGCTGGCTTTGTATTTCTCCGCAAAGGTAAAGCGGGTACTAGGTCTGGTTTCTGGGATAAAAGTATTCCGAAATGTGCTCAAGCAATGACTCATAAAGGGAAGAGGGGAAGTTTGGCTTACATTTCCTTTTTGTTTCCTAATTTAAAAAATCCAGAAGTAACTTATTGTTTTAAAAAAGTCTCTCTATGCTCTTAAAAGTGGTTCTGTCAGCAATCTATAAGGAAAAAACCATCCATCAAGTTATAGCACCCTAAGGAGGAAAAGTTTTAGCCAGACTGTATATAAATATGCATTTTGTTCCTGATAAAATCTGTTTAATTCCAGTGTCTAATAATATTTGGACAAAAAAGATCTTTGTTAAAGCTCATACACTTTTACTTTCTATAGGGATCTTACAACACGTTCCCCATGGCCACCAAAAATCAAGTATGACCAATCTTTTCCGCACATTTAACTTCAGCTGTGACTTGAGCATCACTCCGGACTTGGTGCACGTGTGATGGTTTTGCTCAGGAAGGATGATGCTGTTGCCTTGAGTTGCCTGCGCCCTGAGGCCTTAACGCCCAGGCTCTCCCAGCCGAGCTGCTGAGGCCCACCGGTGCACCAGCCCCCAGCTTCCCAGCAGGCCCAGCACGAGGGACAAGGTGGTTTGCACCTCGCTGTGAAAAAATATTCATTAAATGGAAAGAACATATTGTAGCAGAGAGGATCACAGCACAGGTCCCCCAGAGCATATGGATGCAGAGCTACTGGGGACACGAGAGCCTTTGTGTGGTGCTTCATGCTGTCGGTCTTGCTTGAGGCAAGCGAGCTCGAGAGGTACTTCTCCGGGCAAGGCAACGTGAGCGAGCTCAGCAACATCAGGCAGGCACCATCAGCAGGGACTGGATGTGATATTCCTGATCAGGCAGAAGCAGGAGAGACCCTGCCGCTGCACTCAGGATGGTTCGGAGAAGGGCATCTCTCACAGTCCTGCATCACCTCACATCTTGATGTGTCATCGGGCCGCTCCCCCCCCCCAAGCGCAAGAGTGCACAGGTCCAATGTCAAAAAAGCCTCTGGCAAATTTAGCTGCAAGAAGGGAGGAAACAAGATTTTAGGGCCTAATTTTCCCCTGCTGTGTCTACATGACTTAGCTGGGATGAAAGATTTCCAAGGTTTATTTTGGTGAAGCCTCAGTGAGATCAAATGTATCATTTGTAGGAGAATATCTGTCCATCTAGTTTATATAAAAAGATCGTTTTCCCCCTACACTACTCAAATACCAGGTACCTGCTGTAAGCTCACCAGTACCATTCTTGTTTTGCCGTACTAGTCTTGCATTTAGGGCCTGATTCGAGACCCACTGAAGGAATCCAAGCCTTGTCCTTGCGCTATCAGAAGCGGACCCTTAAAACACACCCAAAAGGTCATGAAAAACATAAAAGTAATCCACTCACCAGCTTTGCAGGCTAAATCTGAAATCCATTTAACATTGAACTCTTGCTGCAAAACTTGCAGGGGGGATAAACCAAACAAGCCTCAGTCCGTTGGGTTGCTTTAATAAAAGGTTTATTGGAAATATTTTTGTGCAGACATACAACAGTCAACAATGCTGTTCAAAGCTACAAATTTGTGAAGTTTTTCGAACCTTCTAAAAATACAAGTAAATGACCTTCATTTGTATTCAGTCTGGGAGGGAAACAAACTCCACTGTAATGCGATGCTGTATTTAAACTACCAGAGGACATTAATAGGATGTGAAAATGGTAACACTTCTAGAGGAAAAAACCCACACACCACTGCTGCTCTGCTGGGAACCAATTAAACATCCCCCCACAGCATTACTCCTCTCTGCATATCCAGATTAAAACCTCCCCATCTGAAACAATATTTAAGCAATTCCGAGTATGGATATGACAGACAAGTGGGCACATGACTTGGCTCGCTGATGAAAAAGATGCTGTTAAAGATCCTGTCACTCAAGCCGCTGAATATTTGACCTCCCAGCGCAATGGGCTGCACTTCGGGGGCAGGAGGAGGGACAGGGGGAGGTTTTCAAGTTGGACGACTCTTCCAACACACACACACATGCACACACAGTCCCAGAGGGCTTGGCTGCCTCACTGCTTTGTATCTGGAGCCTTTTTTTTAAAAAAGACTTGAGAAACAACTTTGAGCAACTTTCCAGTCTATAAGCTCTTGACGGTAAGAACAGCAAGTGCCTGCATTCCCTTCCTGAATCAAAATATCAACCAGAAGGGCAAAGGAAAGCAATATGTACTGGCTGTTAAATTCCATGTTTTCTAAGAAACCCTGCAGATGTTTTCAAATTCATTAATTTATGCCAAGATGACATCTGGAACATCTTCGCAGGGAAGCCACCCAGTAAGGTGGTCAGAATTTAAAACAATCACGTCTTTCTGTTAATGTTGGCTTTTTCCCTTGGCTTCATCACTCCATAATTACAAGGGTGCTGACCTCCCGGCTGTGCACAGTGACAGTTTGGCAATATATTAGTCTTTTCTTCATCGTTAGACTTCTGCGTGACTGCCCAGAGATGGGCTTACCCACACAGAATTTGTCATTTACCCACTTCTATTTCTCTTTAGTAGCTACAGAGATGCTGAGGGAGAATGATCCCCTCATGGCAGACTTCAGGAGAACTTGTCTCACCTTCTTCATTCATAAAGGAAGGCTTTGGAGAAACACCAGCACTCAACTATTTGACCGTGTCCACACCACAAATGCACAGGCCACATATCCAAATGAAATAATCCCTAGGCTTCACACTCTATCACAAAAAGACCCTGGTCCCCAGATTAATAAGCTCCTTCCACCAGCCTGGGGAATGGGAACCTGCCCAGGAGCAACACCTAAGAAGTCCCATTAACTCTCCATGAAAGATATTCTCTGTCAGGACTGAAATAACTTCAGTGCTCAATTCCTGTGGGTCCATCAGGCAAACAGCAGCCAGTAAACAATTTAGCAATCTGTCATAACCCAGAAAACAACCTGCTAGAGCCAAGGGACGCTAAGCAGGGGGGCTTCTGGCAGGGACATGCTTCCTTTCTCCAAGCCCAGGACTCAGCTTGGCACCAGAGAAAGCTCACCTTCAAGAGGTAAAGGAGCTTCACAAGCTCACAACACAGCTCTCTTCCTCCCTTCCCAGAGCTGCAGGAAGGAACCAGAGAAGTAAGCTTTATCGCAGCTCTTCAGGGAAGCCTGAGGAATCCCTCCCTCGCCTCTAACAGCAGCAGTGGTCTTGGCCAAGCTATTTCTCTTCCCAGTCCCTTCACCCCTCCAGACGGCCCATCCGAGAGCACATTCCCAGCCAGATAAACCCAGCCAGGCTGTCTGGGCTTTCTGCAGGTCACCGAGAAGTGATCACCTTTGGGATTCACTTGTGTGGCCAAGCAGCACAGGGCACTTTCTGGTTTTCATTTGCTAACAAGACTCAAAGCCTCCATTAATCTTGCTGCTAGGTACAGAAAAGGTATGGAAAGAGTTATTCTCTGTACCCATGTGGATTTATTTTGTTGTCACCTATTGTACTGACCTGTCCCGTGGCCTTCTCCAGACACACAGCTCTGGTCACAAGTGCTGAAGGGTAGTGGAGGCTCTCTTGGGTGCTTGGAGGATAATGAAGCTTTCAGGTAAGAGGACCTGAGCTCTCCCCCTCCTGGAGCTATTCAGTTCTGAGAAGTCAGTGTAAGCATTATTATAAGACTAGTGAAAATAAAATGCAAACAAGGCTGTGTTAACTGTGTAATCAAACCAAGGAGACTTGCCCTCAACCCCATACAGAAGGAAAAAGCTCTAAAAAAACCCACCCCAATGTGTATGGTTTCACCAAAGCACCGAGCCTTTTGTGTACGGTATAAAAAATGGGTAAAAGCATGTTTCACGCTATTATAACAGGAATTACTTACAGTCAACCCAGAAAGCTCAGCACCAGGAAGAATAAACTCCAGAAAGAAACTACCTGGCTGAAAACTCAGGTCATGTCGAAGGCTGGACCTCATCAGCACTAAGAGGTCATTTCCAAAGAAGCAGGGGCTATGCTCCTGGAGCAGCTTGTTTTAACCCTGCTGCTGCTGGCAGACTCCCACCAGCCACCCTCTATGATACAAAGACAACCATGCCACCGTGTTATGGACCAGGCAGCTCCTCGGGGCTGCCTCTCAGCCAGGCTGGAGAGCCGCCCTTCGGAGCGGGACCTGGGACAGAGCTCCTGCACAGAGGGCTCCTGAGGAACAGTGACATGGCTGCAAATAAGCAACATGCTAAAGCATCATTGCCTGTTCACTCACTCGCCAAGTGACACAACTTCTCACACGGGGCCTGACCAGTGGGATTGGAATGGGCAGTGTACAAGTCCAGTCATCAGACTGATAACCTGCTGCGTCTACATCTCTTGTATACCTCTTTACGCTGTCTGCAGTGACAATTATGAGTTATGGCTAGGAACAACACTTGATTTGAATTCAAAACTCTCCCCATTTG
This sequence comes from Theristicus caerulescens, assembly GCA_020745775.1. NCBI lineage: Eukaryota > Metazoa > Chordata > Aves > Pelecaniformes > Threskiornithidae > Theristicus > Theristicus caerulescens. Next base: position 111,205,451 of record CM036559.1, on the reverse strand, counting down.
ATAGGCATTTTGGCTGTGCCTCTAACAGCTGCCTGCAGGACAGCCTCAGGGCCATGCCCAGGGGACCGTGCAGGTACAAGGCAGGGAGGAGGGTCTGGACCTGCTTGGTGCTCAGCATCCTCGAGGAGGCGTGGAGCTGCAGCCCAGACTCTGGAAGAGATGAGGGTCCTTCCTGATAGGACAGAAGGAGCCCCGCTGTTGGGAGACTGAGGAACATGCATGGACATGGCCACATTTCAGAAGCAAACTGTTACCTAGATGCATCAGGTAGAGCATAGACATAGCCAAATTCTCCTCCAACCCATCAGGTATTTCATATCATCACCATTTATTGTTAGACTCAACAAGACACAAAGAGCTCTCCCTACAAACTGACTGAAGTTTAAGGCATTGACAACATGTGATGACCCAAAACTAAGGTAAAATATCCTCAGTGCCTTAAAACTAGGGAGAAATCTGACAAATCCAAAGTGCTTTTTGGGGATGAACACCGGCTCAAGGGCTGCTCTGCTTCAAACTTGAGCTGTGAGGCATAACAGCAAAAGTACCATCCTCAGAGTATTTAAAAATGAAATTAAGTCATTATTTATAAAACCAAGGGAGAATGTAAATAGGGCATCACTAGCCTGCACTGATGACTGGAGGCAATGCAAAACAGCGGATTTGGTGAGTTAGCTCAAAAGGGCAAAATAAGCCTGCAGGACAGGGACGGCATAAGGACCATGCACCTCTCAAGCTCTTGGGGTTGTCCACAGAGGGCCAAGTTGCACCCAGCGTGGCCACTGACCATGTCATAGCCCCTGCATTTCACTTATGCTGGTCCACCTGAGCTTTCTCTTCTTTATTTATGAGCATTGACTGCCTCCCAGCAAACACACTCCAGTACATGCTGTAAAAATAAATGTAATCTTGGTAACAGGAGACTTCCCTGCAGCATCTGCTATTAGCTGCTGGCTGAGGCAGGGGAAGAGACGGCACATTTCTGGCGTGCACTAAGAGGCATGTGGTCTAGCGAAGTGCAGATTAGCGAGGCTTGACTGTTATCTTAATTTACAGCCCATATAGTTCATGTTAACTCCACACACATTTTTAGATACATTAGCAGCTTAGTTTGACTCAGATACTTTTATTGGTTATTCACTGTTTCTCCTTGACAAGTTATTACCGACTTCCCATGCTAGCTCCCTACAGCAAGACCTGAAGCCCTGTCAAGGAAAAGAAAATGTCAACAGACTTCTCAGCAGTGCTCAGCTCAGGCTCCTGCTCACCAGCTTTAATTTGCTACTAGGCAATCGTTAAAGGAACAGTAGCTTCTATGCAAGCAGTGATTATGGCGTTACAAAAAGGAGCAACCAGATCCAGGTTTAATTCAGGAAAATCACCACTTCCTTCTGAGTATTCAAACACCCCCCCCCCCACACACACACACTTTGGTCACTGCAGAGAGCTGCCCAAGAAATGCTTTTCTGATCAACCCTAGGTAGTTAAGTCTGGACAGTCAAGCAGAAATGTCCCATTCCTTCTGCTCGGATACCCTGTCTAGTTGGTAACACTTCAACACAGCGCTTTCAAAGACTGTTGTTACTGCTACATGCATTTGCATTAATGAACAAGGAATTCTGTTGATGCAGAGCAGCTGCCGTTCTCCTTTTGCTACTGCACCACCGGAATACACCTCATCATTGTTCACCAAGACAAGCAACTCCAACAGTCAGGCTACAGCACATTACAATACATTAATGCCTGTAATGACTCCAAAGAACAAGAATGCCAGGTCTTGACCTGGGTGGGCTCTACAGCATTAACTCAGCTAGAGATTAAGGCCTTACAGTGATGATAAAGTCTGACCCGCTAGCCCCAGTGTCACATACTGTATAGCCCTGTGACAAACCCCATGTGTAATTCCCATTGAGCTGACATCCAACACACATATCTCAATCTAAGCCACTATTCACTCTAGGGAGGGTTTGTGTTTGTGACACACGCTGACCTCAATTTACAGAGAGGTCAAAATGATACAGCCCATAGTCTGCACTAATAAAATAAATCACATTAGATGACAGCTGCTCCTCCCCAGCATCTCTCATTATGTTCTGCAAAATTGTGTTGCACTAAGTGAATAACAGAAAAGACTCCAGGATCCTTTCTGTTTGCTGTTCAACACATTTACTTGCCCTTCTTCATTATCCAGAGGTTTTTAAAAGTTTTCTCTGTATCCTCATGAAAAGCCTCCAAATTGTTTACATACCAGTGTGTAGTGTGTGGCTTAGAGTACAAAGACTAAGCTGATCTCTCTTTGTCTCGGTGGGAAGTTAATTTTCCTTGTGTTGTTACAAAAGGAAGAAACAGTTCGCAGTTTTGAGGATGGGCTTACACCACACATTTCCTAAACAGATTTTGCTTCTGAAGAAAAGAAAGTGTTTAACAGGTTAGATCAGCATTAATATTTAAAAGCTCCTGGGACCAGGTTTACCCTCCCCTTATTTATTCTCTGCGCTAGTATTCGTGCCTTTAAAAAAATTCATCTCCCAGAAAATACATACACCCACACTTGGCCCCTTGACATTCATGCCTATGGCAAAATTATTTGCACGTTTCCCTTATTGCATAATTGTCTCATTAGCACTGCAGAAAGAAGGTGATGACTTTTCCCTCTGTGCCATCCGCCTAATCCAAGAGCAATCCCTGCCTGGTCCTGCAGGAGCAAAATTTGCTTTTTAACATGGAAGGGGACTCTGAGCCTCTGAGGTGGCACTGGGAGTTGAACTGCAAGACTTGAGTGCTGGCATTTACTCACAACCCTTAAGGAAGATTAAGCCAGTGGGCCTGCCTGGTGCTTTCCTTTTCCTTGCTAAACATAAATATTCATATTCAAATTGCTTTCGGATATATTTAAATCAATAAAAAGTTCCGGATGACAGTCAATAGGGCAAAAAATAACGCCAACTTTTTAAATGCACAGATGAAGTATATACATTAACCACGAAACCTGGCTAAAACATAGCAGTATTTACTTTATGCTATTCAGAAATGTGGCTTGGCGACTAAAATTAACAGAACTTGTCTGGAGGACAGCATAAGCTTTCTAAGAGCTCTTTCAGCTTTAACTTATGCTCCAGTTTTTGCTTTTTCTCAAAATTCCAATCTATGCAGCAGCATGCCTGTCCCACTGGCACAGCGAGGCCGTGAAGCCAGCACTCCTTCCAGGGCTCACGGGTCCGAATGTGCCGGGAAGCCTGTTGATGGATCAGATCTAGAAGAGGGACTGGTTTGGCTGAACAAAGGAACAGCAGGTCTTCTCTTCACAATGACCAGTTCTGTGTGTGTACACGGATGTGTGTAAACCCTTCCTAACTTTCCTTTGCAAGCCTATCCTACCTGGTCAGGGGAATGCTTCTTTAGGGTTACAGTATCAGCCTCCGGTGAGGATGCACATCTTCCTTCTCAAGATCTGACAAGCTTGTACCTTTTAAGTTCTCACTGTTTTGTTGTATTGTTAAAGTGGGAATGGGATCATGGAGGGAAGTCCCAGGCTGCATTTGAAGTGCATGTCCAAATACATCATGAAGAGTTACCAGGAGGCACCTATTTGAGTTCATCTTCATGCACAATGCCACACACTCAAGAAGATGGCTGCCCTGCCAAACTCTCTGACTTCCACATCCTGGCTTTGTGAGTAAGCTATTAATTGGGTTTTAGAAAGCTAAGAGCCCTAATGAATCCTGTAACAGGGCAAGAAATATTCTAAGTAATTCATTGCTATACTGTGTTATTCTGTCATAAGGCGGCAAATAAGCATTTTTAGCTACAGACTGTGTTGCAATCAGAAATTTTATGCCAAATTGTTAAAAATTTCAGACAAATTAGTAAACAGTGAATATTAGAGGGAGTAAGGTCTGCATGCAGCCATTTGCACTTGGTCTGTGTGTAACAAAACAGGAAATCTCAGCACCCCGTTCCAATTAAGCAAAGGCTGATTTCTCATGGAACATAAATTTTCTACTTTTCTCCCAGAACAACCTTATGCTGATGTTTTAAATAGTGGTAAAACATTGGTTTTAATTTCACACCTCACATAGCACAGTCAAATGCTTCATAACAACATAAACAAAACTTTAGGCAGAGCTTTGCAACTGAATTCAAACAATGATTTCCCCCCACAATATGTACTCAAGGTTTGCAGGGAGAATACAGAAACTTGTTGGCTAAGGCCACAGAAATGCGTTCTCTGGTGTTTTGGCTGCTGCTGCCAACCCTAGTCAAGAATGTGTTAACAGTGGATGCATTGATCCAAATCCCATTATTCCCACCACCCATCAAGTAAAGAACCATTTATTCTATTTCTGCTCTCCTTTTGGTTGTATCGTAGGATCGAACAACTTGTGACTGGGAAACAACACCGTGTTCTTCTTGAGAAAACGCATACCCATCTGAAAAAGCAAAGGAAGAAAAAATAAATCACTGGAGTCCAGCTCAAGGGCACAGCCCATGTTTAGTAACCGTTTTAGGCATCACCAAAGTTACATACTGAGACTGCAACTATCTTTGTTTCTGTGCTGCGCTTCTGACGTGTACAGCTGTGCGCTACATTGCCCACGTGGCACAGAAAGGGTGCCTGCTGCCAGCTCTGTCTTACTGCTCCCCTCCCCAGGCCAGGTTAGTGTACACGGTCAACAGTTCCCTCTGAGTTAACCTGATTAATAAGCTATAGATTGATTTGGACACCACGTGTGCTCCCATAGAGGCAGAGCTTCTTTACAGACTTAACAGACAGGTAGAGATTTGCATTTTGGCTCAACTCCTCTATAGTCTGCTTGATATCAGCAGTTTCCCTGGAGGAACACGGAAATGTCTAGACCACAACTGGATCTGAGTCACATCTTCCTCTTAACTCCATTCAGGAATTTCTTTTTACAAGTTTCCAGGTGACATCTGACAAATCACACTGAGGAACTCTCGATTCTCTTGGCCAGTCACCCATATCTTGAATAGAGCAAAAAACATACTCTAGAGGTCTCTATTTTGCACAAGTTAATCCTGCTAGCTAGCACAATCCTTTGGTCTCCCTAGAAATTACTCAGATGAAAATAACCATGTGTCTGATTTCCTTTAAAGTACTGTGGACAAGGCAGGTGACATTTCTGACATCATCTGCAAAACACCACGTTACTGGTGAAACAGTCACAAAAGCTAATGGGCCAATGTGGTGAAACACCAAACAATATTTAAAGCAGACATGACCCTACAGAAAATTCTGAACGGAAAACTATAGCAAAGGACAACAGACTTTGTGACACCAAAGAACGGTGATTCTCAGGTGTAAATGGGTAACCAGCAAGGAGAAGGGCAGATTAGCATAGTTACAGAAATGGAGAAATAGGAAAGTCAGAGGCTATACAGGACCAGATAATGCTTTGTAGTAGGAACACAGGCAAGAGCTGGCAGATGTGAACACTGCCTGGGAGAACCCAAGAATTATACCATGGCTAACTCTCCATGGGCAACTCTCCATCTCCCCCAAGCAGCTCTAGAAGGTGAGATAAGGCTGGAGCATAACATAGAGTGACCCTGTGACAGAAAGGCACACGGGCTGAACACCCTCTTAAGGAGGGAGGGATGTGAGGCCCCTAAGCAGCTTGGTGCTGCAGACCGAACTTGCTCCCCATGGGCCTGAATACAGTCTGCTTTGAAGCAGGTGACTGATGCTGGTAGCCAGGAGAAGCCCAGAAGGCCAGAAATGAACTGTATCCCCCCAGTGAGGCTTGTTAAACCTTCACCTTGACAACCAAGCTGGGACCACGTCAGCCGAGCACAGACGCTCAAGCACTCCCAGATCTTTCCCTCTGGCTGACGCCTGCACAGGGAGGGTGGTCAGCAACTCCTATACAGCTGTAAGCTGCTGGGAAGAGAGTCCCACAACACTAGGGATGACCACTGTTCAATTAATGAGGAGGGTCTTCTCCTCTCTCACAGAATGCAGGTTAAGTGTCACTTCTGAAACCACAGGGACTTTGCTGTAGATTTGAGCTCTTAAGGCAGAACACACGCTCCCTTAGCAGGAGAGCACACCATCAGCAGGTTAGCTGACCTGAATCACAAGCACGGTAGGAAATCTTTGCCAGTAAATGGAGGCAATTCAAACAGAAATACATCATCCAGAACAAACTCCAGTCACTACTCCCTCTTGGAGTGATTGTAGGACAGTATGAACTTTGATTTGATTACGTGACTGATCATCTCACCATCCTATTTTATTTTCCCTGAGCTCCATGCCAATATATATACAGCTACAGAGGTACAGGTTGGTTTTTCCTGCCTCTAGCTGAAGGTTCACAAAATACATTCACAAAATGCAAACAGTCTTTTGGAAAAAAGTATGTGCACGCTGGATAATTGCAAAGGAAATATGATTTACAAAACAGGCTTTCATTTAAAAAAGGGTAGGTTCACACTTAAACAAATACCTCCAGTGGGTTTGTTCCATGCTAAGGGCCAGCATACTGTTGGCTTTTTTGGCTAAATTCTCAAAGGAAAGTCAACTTGGTCAAAGACCGCAAGCTTAAGCCCTAAAAGACTGAAGCCCATGCCCCATAACCTGGTCTGCATCAAGATGGTTTTGCTATATTTACTTATCCAGTAAGATCATTCAGCACAGTAGATTCTTCAACTGCCACAACTACTGCAAATCCAGCACTGACCACATGAGTGCGTGAAACCCGTCAACCCCAGGTATCTTCCCATGACCTCCTCATTTCCAGTGCTAGCACAGGCCTATAAACAGCCAGGCCGCCCAAGCACTCTGCAAAGCCAATACAAAATGCAATACATTCACCACTCTCACACCAGTAAAATGCACCTTAACATGGCAAAAAAAAAATCATGCTAAGACAATCCATGGTTAAGCATACCAGGGGTATCCTTACACCCTCATGTTCTTGATCCATCCTGAAATATCAGCAATGAGGGTTTCGTGTGTACATCATGGGAAAGGCTGTGACCCCCATACTTGCCCGCTGCCCTACTTAGCTGAAGCTCAACATTTGGCAGTTTATTTAAAACTTTTCCTGTTGATCTCTATACAGGAAGATGAGTTCATGTTACCTTTTTTTTTTATTCGCATTACAATTAAAATCAAGCTTCAAGCTGTTCAGGCAGCTGACTGTGCCTTGTGGAGTCAGAATGCTGTAAATGCTCAAGTCCCATCCGCACTCCCCAAGCAGCTCTACATTTCCACTATTTTCAGACCCCATCCAAAACCAATGAAAGTTTCCAACTGCTAGTTACTAGCGACCTTTTCGGAAGTCTGAACTTTTCCCCCAACTCCCATTTTAAAACCACACCTATGAGCCTGTCCTGGGAACAAGGCCCTCATCGTTCAGCTGTCCTGCAGCAGCCCAAGGAAGGAGCACGTTTCTTTGGGGCTTTCTGGGCACAATCCACTCACGGCCATCGCAGAAGGAAGGACCTTTGCACTCAGAGACTTTCTATTAATGGAGGAAAGGCACACTTTTGAATATCTGTCAGTGGGGCTCATTTGTTAAGAGGAGATTCACGTTCTCATCAAATCTAAGGTTTCACTCGCAGCAGATATTATCAGGCAACCTACTGAATTTTAAAAGCATCTTGTTGGTTTTTTTTTTAAAGCTTTGATATTCTATTAGTAGATCAGAATCTAGTCTCCCATTAGGTTTCTAATTTAACACACTTTTTCTGTTCACTGCAATGACTATTCTGGTCTGTGCAATCCTGGATTAGAGAAATCATCTCCATGCATGTGTCTTGAACACAGACAGTAACGCTGCAAAAGCTCAACAGCCCATTCACATGCAACAGCTTCCAAGACCAGGACTAGAAAGGGTCCAGAGCGCTTTTTTTATTCCAGAAAATCTGGAAGTTTTAGACACTTCAGGGATTTATTTTAGAAGCCTCCTACTCCTTGCACTCTCCTCCGATACGCCTGAACTGTCTGTCCCAACCAGCAAGAGGGCAGTTCCCACTGGAAGCCTGTCAGAAACCTTGCCTTCCGCAGCATTTCACTATTTCATACGTGCAGTGGTATTATAGTTTAGTATAGTGCCAAGTAAAAAATGCTTTTTACCATCATGTTGTTCGCCTTTGGAGAAAAATGCCCAGATTCGAATCCACTAAAATTAAGTTTTAGGGTTTGGGGAGATGGGAGGGGCTTTTTTCTTTAAAAGAAAAAAAAATCTCATTTAGGAAATGTTGCTTCTTAGATACCAAATATCTCTATAACATAATAAAAACCAACATTAGGGTATCACTTGGCCAGCCAAATTATCTCTCAGGCCAAACGCCTGGTTCTGCACAGTTTTTAAGGAGATTTGCTATGATGTTGCAGTTCACATTTACCAATTAAACAGTAAATGCTAACTCAGCTTTGACTTCTCCGGCAACCCTCTTCCACTTATCCTGGGAAAGTGAGAGCTGCTTTAAATCTTGAATGTTTTGACTAATGCTTACAGAAATCATTCATTTCTCTGCTGATACACTATGCCTGTGTTTACTAAAGGACCCAAGAGGAATTCCTGATAAACGGTCCCATCTCTTTCGTCCCAGATACTAACCTACCGGTACTTGTATGCAGAAAACAGAGCCAGATGCCACAGCATCAATTCTAAACTAATTATTCCTATTTTTTTTTCTTAAGTTGATTTTAAAAGATTGCAACTCCACTTGACAGTCAACAAATACGTAGCTTGGAAAAAATACGGAATACATAGTATGTTTCAAACACATGCAAGATAAGAGGAAATGGAGTTTAAAAAGCATCTCAAGTAGCTACCCTGTTGTTTTTCAAATCAAAAATGCACCAGCAGAAAAGTGAGAGGAAAAAGGTGTCTGCTCGTGGAGAATAAATGGTGGGATTAGAGCCCTCAGCATGAACACATTATTATTATTTATTATTCGCCAGCCCCCATACTGTGAAATGAACCTCAGATGACAGGTGCTTTTTCTCCATTGATTAATAAGGTGCAAACCATACGCTCTGCATTCAGATTTACTCTCTGCAATCACCATATTCTGTCAAAGGAAGAGGGATTTTCTTTGCTAGCATAGGAAATCTGGGCCAAGTGCAGTAATCCTCATTCAGGCACGGCTCTCCGCATTTCAGGGGGAGTTCTGCCAGAGCAGTGCTTAACAAGAGCGGGATTCGGCTGTTTTTAAGAGCATGCTGAGACAAATGACAACTAAACACTGGCAGGGGGTATTCTGAATTATAGGAGGGAAACTGCCCTAGAGGAATGGTATGGGACTTTCCTTAAAGACAGACAGGTCTGAGGGTACCTGAGCAAGTGGGGACCATCACCCTTCCCACCCTGCTGGTGAGGCTCTGGGAGCAGAGCTGATACAGGTCAGTCATGCAGGAAGAAAGGGGAGGTCAAGAACCATCTTTTGTATCTACAAAGCTTGTCTAAAGGAGATGCTACTTTCACAAAGTCACAGCAAAAAAAAGACAAGACATGAACTTGGATGGAGACTTGGAGAAAGCTCACCTGGAGGAAACCTCATTGGCAGCAAACTCTGAGAGGGAGAGCTTTTGGCAGTCAGTATTGCTCCTTCCCTTGAGTGGGAACCCCACAGCACACTAAAGGGAAGGGTCCAAAGACATGTCTGAGAGGAGCCTGGGGGCGCTTTCTGCTCACTCTTAAGAAGCTTTAGAAAGCAGATGGCAAGGGGCAATCTCCAGTCTCACCAGGCGCTACACCAAGCCCGGAGGCCAGCGTCGTCACCACTGCCTACAGGATTCCACTGAGATGGTTTTATGTTAGCACATGGGCTTGACAACCATATAAAACTCTTACACTAAAGTCTCATGACAATGCCATCCACCATTTTTTTTTTTTTTTTTTTTTTTTTAAGTTTTCATAAAGCTTCCCAGAAGTTATAGTGGTAGGAAAGAAGCACATGATCTTTGGCAGTACAGTTAGTAGATAGATTTCTTTCATGCTTCTGACAGCTCTACATGATTCAGGAACACAAAAACAAAGTCAGAGCAAGAAAAACAGCCAGGAAGGTCTTACGCACCTTAAGGGCATACCCTTCCAGATGGACAGGGGCTACTCTCCAAGGCAGTCACTCTGAGCCCATTTCTTTACTGGGAGGAGGCATTTAAGATATTAACCCTGGCTGGCACTCCTGTATGGCACTGACATGGCACTGGCTGGGTGGCCCTGCCCCCCACTTTGGGGGGTGGATCCTCCAGAGCCTGGTGCTGTATGGAAACACCCCAGCCATGCATCCTGCCTGAAGGTCTTGTGCTGTGCTAATGCTTTTGGAGAGGGGCTGGCTCACCAACAGAGAGCTAAGGACACACAGAGTGAGCTTCTGCCTTTCGATACAGGGGTCTGCAGACTCACCTCAGTCATCTTTTTCCTCCTACCATAGACCACTAGGAGCAGCCTGGAGACTCCCCATGAGATTTTTCTCCTTTCCATGTAGTTGGAAAAAAAAAGCTATTTAGGCATTATTTCCTGTCCGAAAATTTGGAAACACTTGTTGTCAAAAATAAAGTGACTCTCAAACCAGTACTACATCTTTACAATCTGTGCTAGGAAATTTAATCCCATTTTCCTTCCTTTTTGGGACCAAGGCAATTGATTTACTTAAGCCTTTGTCAGCTCTAAACAAACCATTTTCCTGCTTTATATGCGAGTGTCAGATTCTGAGTTGAAGTCACACAAGCAATTTTTGGAAGAAGTGGCCTTCACAGGCTGGGAACTTGGAGCCTGGTGGAAACACATGAACAGTTCAAGACTTCAAACAGATCGCTTGTAGTGTGATTTAAGATATTGGCCCAGCATGTCAAGGCTACTGCCCTATTCATCAACTCTTTTCTTTGAAAATTTCTAGCATTTAGTAAACAGTTGTACAATTTAGGGTTGTGAAAACAGCACATATGTTCCCTGGATTTCACATGGCCTTGTACATATAGCAGCTATGCAACATTGGAAAATAACATTTGACAAGAGATGACATAAGTTTTAAAGAGTCATGGATACACCATAAAAAGCGTCTTTCAATCCTAACAGCTTCACAATCAAAATTTATGTTCATGTGAAAAACAGACGGCTGACTGTAACCTGTCCTGACTGGCCTGACTCATTTAGCACTTAATCATTTGCATTTATAGGGAAGCTGGTTATCCAAATTAGCATTTATTTTGATACCTCATTTTTCTTTCCCAATAGCTATTCAGCTACTAACAACCTGATGATGTGTTCTACCAGACTAAAAGCATATATCAAGTCTAACTAGTCATCACTGGTGTATCTCCCTTCTGCACTGTGCTAAGTCTCTACAGCAGACTGATAGCAATTTATTTTGTGCATTTTACGGATTTCTTCTGCCGATCATCGCCTTTGGAATCTCCTCAAAGAGCATGTTTGCATGCCCAAAGCTGTGCTGCCGTCAGCATCCCTGGCTCCTTGACACAAAGGATTAAATCCTGGCAGGAGCACATGGTCCACAGGGCTGCTCTGCACACTGGCCTCTTTTCCCAGGAGCAATGGGATTGATCGCTAAAGATCCTACATCCCTTGACAGTGATGGCCTTGCAATGGCTCTATAAAGGACAAAGACTAGCAGATCCATCACTATTCCAGCCCTTCTAGTCAAATTCCCCGTGGAAAATAGGAATACCTCAGGCATGTGTGTTCTCAAATCCCAGCCCTGCTTCCATGGCCTGAACCACAACAGTTCTGCTACAGAAGACGACACAGCCAGCAATGAGATTTGACTTCCCCAGGATCCTTAAACGGTCAGGGGTGTCACTTCTCACTGCGATGGCAATATGAAACCGAAACCCTGAGTGCCTGCTCCTTGACCTGTGCGCAGCAGTACTGCACGCTGGGGATATCTTTTCTTTAGTAAGATGAGCATATTTTGACCACCAGTTTAATCACGAGAGAGACTGCATTTTACCACTAGAAGGTGTAGACTGGACTCCCTGGTCCCTCGAGACAGCATGGTCCTTCAGTGTTATCTGGCCTACAGAGCTGTTAGATTATTTTTAATGCTGTGGAAGCCTTTCTAACACTGACAAAAAACCATCAGGTCCAGCAGATCAAGGCCTGTCACATGTTCTTCTAGGAAGACAAATAAATGGATGACCTCTACACCAACAAGAAATGCAATTTATTCCAAATAGCAGCAGCAGCAAGATGTGACATTGCATCTCTTCTCCCAGCAGAGGACAAAGAAGGAGAGGAGGGAGGCAGCTCTGCACGCCATGGCTTTCCTCATCAGAAACACACAGAAACCCTAAGTGGCATCCCTGAAACATCGCTGTATTCTCAGCTAACCACAGCTAATACAACTTTTCGTAAAGAAACCATTTCTATTTAAGCTAGGCTCTATCACAACATTTATTTTATCCTGCAGAGTTTTTGATTTTACAGTATTCTTGAGACTATCAGGATTTTACATTTAGAGAACCTGCGTATTGGGATTTTGTCATTTGGGCCTGTTGATTGGATCCTAGGGAATTATCCACATTTGAGCTCTACTTGCCTAGGGCCAAATACACTAATTCCACTTCCAAATGTATGTGTCTTGCTTGGCAGCTCAGCCTCTGCGCTAGATTATCTCTACCTACAATTTAATTAAAAAATAATCACCCTTCGCTTCACTCATCTGGGACTGACTGCTGTGAAACACACATGCATACATGATCCGCTACTTACGTGATACACTTTGCTGGACAGAATGAGCACGGAAAAGGCTCGGAGGAGTTTTCCTGCCGAGCCTTTTTAACAAATGATCACGTTCGTTCACGCTAAGGGAGAGAAAAAAAAAATACCAGTGAGTGACCAGATAATTGCAAGGTAAAAGTCAACTGCATTTAAAGTACTTGGCAGCTTTAACTTTGTCAGTATTTAAGATGGTTGGAGCACAAAAAAGAATTTTCTCTTTCTTTAAACTGCATGTTATCAAGAGAACTCTCTAATAATGGAAACTCCTCCTTTCTAAGCCCACTTTGTATAAGCTTACACTTAGTTAATCCATCCCTAATATTATCAGCATTGTGATTTCTGAATGCCTGATGCCTATGAATTATTATAAACCATATCATAAGTCTGACATCAAGTGATATGGAACATGAAAAAGGAGATTTCTCTTTAGTATTATGTACATGAACCATGGCACCCACAAACTGCCTTAGAGAGAAGGAGCAAAGCATTGTGGCTTAGCACATGGTAAAAGGCTTCTATCACACCTGCAAAACAGCCTGAAGCAACCAAAGGTGGGACCCACAGTTAATTCTGTCTTCTAAAGAACACTCTCATTTCCACCTCACATACTGGAAAGAAAACTTCATCCAGTTTTTGATTAAAAAACCCTTTGGTTTACACAGTTCTTGTCAAAGGCCTGAAAAATTATTACTGAATTTACAGAAAGTGAAAATACAAACTTAAGGTGAAAAATACAGTGTGCTTACAATAGGTTTAACATATGTACACAAATCATTAGAGACACTTTCCACTATGATTTTTATTAAAAACACAACTCATTTAATCAAGAACTTTATGCCCAGAATTAACAAACGATGGCTAAGATCCTGACCTTTCAAAGCATTTAATTACGTGTACAAGTCCCACTAAGTTCAATGGGGTTTTAAAATAACGTAGGTGTCCAAATCCCATTGCACTGGAGCCTCAAATAACTGCTATATATCAGATTATTTTGAAAAAAATATTACAGTCTATTTTAGTTCAAAGTTCCTCTGCAGTTGGGTTGGTTTTTTTCTATCTCCCCCTTATTCCTGACACTGAGACGGAGCCAGTGCATAGAAGGGATCTGTCTGCTAGTGCAGCTCCTTGCAGTGTCTTTATCCCATTTGCACCACATTTACAGTGTTTCCATTTTCACAGTCTGCTTGTTCTTTCACATCTTTATTCACAAGCAGTAATTCCACTGGCTATGCTGCAAACTTGGATACACATCTGAATGCCAACGTTGATATCTTTCTTGGATTAGATTACAAATTCACATAGATTTGGTATATGGAATGGAAATCCCAGCAAGCACAGCTGCTGCTGTCAACAAGCTTACAACAGCTTTAAACAAACAACTCCCTTTCATTGAAGCAGTTTGCTAACTTCAAACAAAAAAGTAACCAAAGAATCTCTGAGATGCCTATAATATGTAATCCAGCCATGCAGGCTTATATTCCACTTAATAGTCCATTAGGGTATTATCCAGGCTCACAGTCCTCTGTTCAGTGCATAATGAGATGTCCACGAAAGAAAGGGAGGAATCCTTCTCTTTTTCCTGTGGTCTCTAAGCTCAGAAACCTGAACTAGAAATTTCTACAGCCTATGGACCCCTCCTTAAAATCTGTACAAACTGTCAGCATTTTCAGACACTTGGTCTCTTCCCCTCCTTCCCTTGGCACCATAGAATCACACCTGCAACAGATACGCCAGGTTGCTTTCCCTGCCTGCAGTCAGTAGTATTCCCTCAATACAAAACAGAAGTTGGTAACAGATTTGGAAGCAAAACTATAGATACCAACTGAGCATGTCAAACGATCTTTAAGAGCTCCTGGATCATGAGATCTGCATGTGTTCAAAGAAGAAAGGATCACAGGTTTCCACTAAAACCAGGGTTACAGCATGGAAGCTTCTAAAAATCTTGGAAGACCCAACTGGCTAAAAAACCCAAAGACCAGCTGGCTGTAAGACAATCAAATACATACACAAAGAAATCGCCAACTGCTCAAAGCAGGCAGCATAATAGAAAGCATGTACTACAAAGAATCACCAGGTAAGGGGATGGCAGGCATGAAGCAAGACATGAGATTTCTCTAACCTTTAACAGGCTTATGAAGTTGACAGCCTGCAGAATCAATCACTACCAGCGCACGTGCAAACTAGCGATGCCGTATTGTACAACCCCCACTGATTGCGGAGGACTGCTGGGAAGCTTGTAAGCCCACTGACTGGTAAGCGTAACGAAACGCTGTCTCAAACTACTGCTGTCCTGTGAATGACAGAAGTGGAATACTTGTTCATATTCTGCAGGTAAAGAAGAACATACAGGTAGGGTCTTTCCCATCTCAGTAGGAGAACTGGAAGGTGGTTTTGGATAGATGGCTTAAAGACTCTTCAACTGATCAAAACTATTTGTTCTAAGGGACAAATAAGCAACATCTGCCACAGAATTCTGACACTGAGAATGGAATTAACCAAAAGCCATGAGGAACAAATTCTTCACCTGCCTGCCTGCAACACAGCAACAGATGAAGTGCAGGATGGTATCTGCTACAGGCCAATGATGGTTAGCCCCTCAGGCTTCTACGTGCAATGTGTGGAAGGGACTTCTGCGTGCAATGTGCTGTCAAGGGACTTCTGAACACGAGTGACACATTGCAGCTCTAAGGAAGCCAAAGCTAGACTATCTTTGATATTGCTAATTATAATCAACAATTTGAAAACTGAAGTCACATCTGATTTTCCCATTTGGGAAATTATATTGGATCGTATCTATGCAGAGAAAGAAAAACTCACGGAAGAATTAGAGCATTTGTGGCTTAAGTACAAGGGATGATGAAACAGACTGCAAGTCAAGACCAGTCAAGTCCTATAAAATGAGCTCTTAATACATAGAGGTAAATGCAATGCAGCTCTTCTGAAATGGATGAGTATTTCACTTATTAACAGATATTAGATCTCCCAGTACAAGCCCTGAAAGGAAAGAAAAGCTAAGTTAAGCGGTTTCCTTAACTAAAGTGTTTGCACTGACACCAAGTCCCTACTTTCAGAAAAGGTTTTGGTCTGCTACAAACGATAACAACGTGAAGACTTCTCAGTCTCCCTCACACTTTGATGGAAAACTAAGAATGACGTCAGACTTGCAGGCACCAGATTAGGCCTCGCTTACAGAAAGATTGCTTGTAAATCAATCCCGAGTATTAGCCATGATTTTAAGTGTTAATTCTACTTTCCAGTGACTCAAAGCCAGTACCTAAGCCCTCCCACGGGGTCTAAGGATAGCATCTTAAGATGCATCGAGGCAAACAGATATGAGATCATACTCTGAATATTGGATATAGTTGTGTTCATACTCAGGACATCAAAACCAGCGTGAGAATGGAAGAAATCACAAACCCAGACATCCTTATGGGAGTCAGTGACCTGGAAAGTGATAGTAAAATATGCTTAAGTTGGTTAGTGACCTCAGAAGGGGTAAGGAAGAGACACCATCTATCTGTAATTATAAGGACAAAGGACAGACAAAATGCTTTGAACTAAACAAAACAAATAGAAGCTTAGAACAAAAAGTATAAAAAAGTCCCAATTTGGAGGGTTACTATGAATAAACAGATTAAAAAAGTCATTACTCAAGTAATCTGAAACCAGATTCAGTTGCTATCAATAATAAAGAATACCTTGTGCCAGGAATACCTTTGCAATGGGTTCCTAAGAGGGTCAAGATGATTTCTGTCTGCCTGGAAGCCTGCACTAACAACATTACACAAATTCATTAAGTGAATGACAAATCAAAAGATAAACTAAAGGCAACGTGTTATTTCCTAACAATATTTTCTATTCCATGAATAAAATGACTCTTCCATTTTTGTATCTGAATTGCTTTAAGGTGTCAGAGACCTTCATTTTATTTTTCTGTGTTCCCTTCTTCTCATCCCTCACAAAAGCAAACAGCCCTTAAATCTAGGCAACAAACATCTGGCTTTACACATTCAAATGAGGTGCATCAAAACAAACAGAATAATTCAAAGCTGACCACAAGGTCCCACTGGCTCATTTGCTCAAGTAATTAAAAAAAGATGAGCTTCACCACCAATTAACCTACTGAGCACTAATTAGCGTTAATGAGGATTTGCGGTACTTGGTATAGCTTGACCCAGAATGTCCTCCTGAGTCCACTAATTGGCTGGTGGCAAAAGCAGGGCTCACAAAGAAGGGAAGGTTAAAGTGGATGCAGGTGTCTCTTAAAATTGGATCTTCCCTGAGAACACACACACATAGCCCAGTTAAAAAAAAAATTCAGGCCCCCCCCTTCTCTTACAAGAACCGAACTCTTAAGAAATGAATTTAGTTTTTGTTATGATTTACCAGAGGAGATAGAGAGCATGGGCACACCAAACGGGCAAAGACACTTAGTTGCCATTTGTTTTAATTCACTGCCCTTCTGGATTATTCAGAATTCAGATATACACATATGAAATGGTTTGGTTTTGTTTCTGCTTTTCCACTTTCTAGAAGGAAGAACTGAGCTACTAGTGAAGCCTTAACCAGGGCTGCTAAAGATGACCCAAATAAAATACAGAAGCACATATTCCAGCTGCTATCCCCGTGCCTTAAAAACACACAAAGAACCTGTGGCAGAGGCATGGCTCTTCAGTGCAAGACACCCAGCATCCATGGGTAAGCCCAGAGGGCAAGCAAGATACGTCCGTCCATGGGTAAGCCCAGAGGACAAGAAAGCATGCAGCTGTTTTTCCTGTCATCTGAATAGCTATGAACCCCCTCGCCCCACTGCCTGCAGGTGCAGTGTCACTGCTTCTTCTATCCTGCGGTGCTGCTGCAGCATTTAGCAACAGGTAAATCATTGCACAGCTTGGTTTAAAACAGAAAACCCTTCAAAGCTTAGGCTGAAGCTCTGCCTTGAACTCCACAGCCTCCCTCCCACCCATATGCATTTTCAAGTGGAGCAGCAGACAAACCCTCGTTCAGCCTCTTTCCTTCCACTGTCACATACTCTGTTAAACACGTTGTTGCCTGAGCAGCCCTGGCTGGCCTGCATTCCTCTCCTGTTGGAAGAAACGTCTTGCAACACATTCTCCTCGCACTGCGACAGCAGGGAGGGGAAAAGAAGTTGTTTTTGCAAAATATCCAATGTGGCTAAACACAAGGGAAAAGATCAGGAAGTTTTTGTCCCTGTCATCTTTAGCTGTGGATTAGATTTTAAGGGGAGAAGAAGATACTCTTCTCTCCCTTGTTAAAACTTAGAATTAAAACATAATAATTGATTTCCATACATTCCAAACAGTAACTTACATGAAAGTTTGCTGTTTCTTTGTTGACATGTTTCTGTCATCAAAAGTTACATCAACATAAAACATGAAGAGCAAGAAAAAAGGTCTGAAACAGACAGACTTCTCCAGCTTTGATCAATCCTAATCACCAAACTGTTTACAAGCAGATTGTTGATTTTCATTTCAGTCTCTTGGTTCTCAAACTCCATTAAGTTTCTCCCAAAGAAGAACCAGAGGTTGGAGCACTATGACTTCTCCCCAAGTATGACCTGGCAGAGGGGACTCACGGATCCCTCTCTGGCTGCTAGGACACACCAAATATTCCTGAAGATTTATTCACAAGTTCCATCTCACCTTTCACACAGCATAACACTGCTTGAAGGCTTACAGCAGCAGTCATGGTCCTGGGGACAAAGAGCGAGTACCATAACCCAGGCAGAGTTGTGGCCTCACCTTTGTAACTGGCCAGAGGAGACCTATTTTTCTTCCTCAGATACTCCCAAGCTGGCCGACTGCACTCCCCAGCACAGCCGCAGGCCTCGGTTTAACTTGTTTTCTTTTAGTTCAGACTCAAGTGCATTACTTGAATTCACAGAAGGGAGTTGTTAGAGTTATGCAGCGGGCAGAAAGGTGACAACTAACGCAGACTTGGCATAAGGAGAACGTAAAACCAACATTCTTACAGACCAGGGATTCAAAATTAAAGCATGCAAATCATCTCAAATGCAAGTCAGACTAATGCTGAGGGTTCAGCAAAACTCTGTATGCTCAGATACCCAGAACAACCCAGGGCTTTGGAATAAAGGCCTGACTGGCTGAGTGAACAAATATACCTCCATCCTCTGGGCTTCGGAGACACCACAGAGAGGAATCACCCTCCTACAGGACAGCAAAAGTAGCAACTGTAGGCTTTTGCTGGTTTCTCTCTTTATTTTTGGTTATCTAGCACTGGATTGCAGGAATGGTTTACTATGAGGTCAATCAGGGTAGGAGGTCTTTTTAATTTAAAAGGCAAACAGGCATTACTGATAATGAAGCTGCAGTGTAATCAAAGGAAATCTCCGGAGCATTTCACAAGGAAGTGTCTGAGGCATATAAACAGTAAAACAAAAATCAGCATTTTCTTTGCAGAGTCAGCGTCTACACACACTGCTCCTTAATCATTCAGGATCCAGCTGAAACAGAGAGACATCCAAATCCATACTCCTTTTGCATTTTTCTGTAAATACTCAGCAAGCCATCAACAAAAACCCAGACTGCGGCTATAACACCAAAGGGTCACCAGGCACAAACCACGGTGAAATGAAGACAGAAGCGTTGCCTGCGTCACTTGCAGGCTGAGAGGTGCAAGAAGTTACCTGTCAGAGGTGACTCCTGCACCAAGGCAACCAGGCTTTAGGCAGTACCGAGTCCTTGCTGAGGGTTCAGCAACAGCCAACTCTCCAGGGAGGCTGAAGGCCTTATGCCCTGCCATGGTGTAACATCTCCAGGCCTCATTAATGCAGCAGCTCCCCTCCAGCTGCTTCCCAAGTACATGTCACAGCCACAGAGGAGAAACTCCCTTTCCCTAGACAGCAGGCAACTATTTAAGGAACTTTCCCTCTTTAAGAGTTATATTCAACATTATGCAGACAAATGTTTGTCTGTTAAGCATCAAATGTATCTGGATGTGCGGCCCCGCAAGACCGACTTGGAGCATACTTAAAGCAGCCATGTAGCGGTGAGCTCTCCAGGCCTGCAGTATGTGGTACTGAGCTCAAGTTGTTTACTCCACCTGGATGTGAAAAGGTTGAGTGTCACACAACTTCAGCAGCAGCTCCATGGACGTCCTTTGGGGTGACTGATGGCTAAAGTGGTTCCTGCCCTTACCAGTCAGTCGGGGAACCTGACAGTGCTCCGCACACCATCCCACTTCCTTTCAGATCACTTATCACATGGACCCACAAACAGCTGAGCCGACCAACTGAGGAGATAGGGCAAAGATGGGCCAATATGACCATGGCTGGTAAGGAATGCTCTGGGGAAACTCTTGAGCTAGCCCTGAAGCCACACCAACAAAAAAACCCCCATGGATCCATGACCCTCGCCAATGCCCTGGAGAAATACCATTGTTGCAGCTTGTGATTTGGCCTGGTAGCGTGCTACTTCACCAAAACAGCAGCTTTCCTTTCCCATTACATCTCAGAGATTTGAATGCATGACCCCAGCACAAAGGAGAGCAGCATGCAGCAGCAGGCTCCGTCAGGTGCATGCAAGGCTACCCATGTTGCCACATCAGCTTGTGCCAGTGGCAGAACCACCCTGCAACAGCAGACAGAGGCCAAGGCACGTCACGAGCTTCAGCCAGCCCTGTGTGCAGCACCTGGACTGTATGTGGAGTTCTGGGGCCAAATTCTCCGCTCTAAGCCCACAAAATCCTCTTCAAATTGGTCCTTAAAGTTGTACGGCTAAAAGCAGGACAAAGCTTTTCCTTCTGGTGACAAGCAAGGATGATTTACATTTTCTTTTGTCATTAATGATGTCCTAAGGCAGAAAAGCCAAACGGATCCCTCCTTTGACTCCTAAAATCACTTGGACAATCCATTCTAGCCTTTATTTTTGAGGCTTTTATTCCTAAACTTCTTTCCAAGACTACTACTTTGAACAGAAGACAGTATTACCAATCACCTTTTAAAAATACCATCTAAAAAAAGCAGACACTAAACATCACATGCCTCTCTGAAAAGCAACAACCCTAAGAAAATAATAAATGATATGTCTCCCTGCTTAGAGTGCCTTCCATTTCTAAGCACAGCAAACATTAAGCATGTGTTTATGCATTTCATTACATGGGGGGGGGCAGGCATCATTGTCAGCTGTCCCAAAGCCAATTAACTTAACACAAAGTTGAAGCTGCCCAGTTTTGCATTCAGCCTTTCCAAAATGTGGGAATTGACTCAATTTAAATGTCTGAGAAGCAGAAAAGGCTAAGTGTGGCTTGCTACTTTTCAGCTATCCTCCTTTTGCTATCAGTGCTGTTTACTTCTTGTTGGTAAGTGCCTCACTTTGCACTTACTCTAGTGGGTGCTTGGTCATATCCTCTACAGATAAGGTGGCAATACAGTTACAATTATAACATTCTTTTCCTACTCGCTCATTTTTTCGGAAGTAGTCACCTTGGAGGTTGAAGTTTTCCATGCTTGGTCTCTATGTAAAGGTGGGAGGTTTGTTTTTTTTTTTTTTATTAAAAAACTTTCTGGTTTAAAAAAAGTCCACTTACATACTTTGACTAAAGTTAAAATGACTTCTGTGTTCAAAAACTCTAAACTCCTGCTATTAGGTTTTTTCTTCCTTTTCTTTAGAGGAAAAAAAAAGCTAAAGAACAGCTCAGGGCAACAACAGGAACTGGTGAACTTTGAAAGTGTCTGCACACAATTTAGAGCAAAGCCCAGGACATTTGGTTGATCTGCAAAAAACAAAATTGCTTTTCTTTAAGCTTTTAAGTATTTTGTAATTGTCCACTAAAAATTTAGTATCTAGTACAACTTTGGTTTTCTTGTCTTTGCTACATGTAACTTAGTACTTTATTCTTTGCCACAGATCAGAGGCGTGAATGCAGGCTGTCCTGCCTCTCTTCCCAGACAGGGTTAGCCAGTGGAGGAGCAGAGGCAGACTGCTGAAGCCATTAGGCTGGAATAGTTGTTATGGAGCAGTTCTCCTGCTGTGCAGCCTGGAGGGAAGATTTCTTCTTCTCTCCCCTGTGGAGATCCCCAGTGCCCAACCCAGTAACTCAGGATTAGGCATCAGAGAGATTGGCCCCTTAATCAGTTTTAACTCTCATCTTGTTATGTTCTCTTTTTTCTAATCTTTCCTTTCAATTTACAGCTTCATTTTGGCCTTTGTGCTGATACTGTACCTCCGTCAACTTTGACTTTGCTAGCAGATTTGATCACAGCTCTAAATCCTTCTCCAGGTCACCAGGTTTTAACCCTGTTTGTGCACTGGATCTCCCTCAAGGTTATGTGATAGGCACAATCAGGATGTGAAATAATGAATTGCACCAAAGAAGGGGCATGTCAGCTCCAACCGGTTTGCGCTAGCAGCTGGGCACTCGGGTCCCCAGTGCCAGTGAGAGCATGATAACTCCCCCTTCATCCCTCTGGCCAGCTTCTGAAACCCTCTCTGCCCTCTGCTCCTTCCCACCTCTGCCCCACAGCCTCCCCACTGCTCAACTCAGAGCAGAATCAAACCTAGTAATTTCAAGTGCCTCACACACAGGGGTTAGAAATGCCGGAAATTAACTACATATTAAAATGAGGAAATAATGTGATGATTCCTTACTGATATGGGACAGGAGGGAGAGAGAAAGGGACAAGTGTAAAATAAAACAAAATCATGCATTTTCCACCTACTATACATGAATGTTTACCATATGGAATCAAAGAAATTTTTTTTAAAAAAACACTGATATAATTTTACGTGCTTTTTGCTAGTAAAAGGAGTCTAATATCTTTTTACTAGAAAAGCTGCAAGGAAAAATCGTAAATATGCCAGTCACTTTGTTGTGTATGCTGGTGGAGAAATCTCGCCTTTCCTTCCCAGAAATGGTGTGAAGAACATCTGGAAAAATTGATAAAAAGACTCTGAAACCTCAAAACCAAAATACACCTCTCCCCTCTTCAACCTCATTTTATGCTCAGCTGCACTGGATGGGCTGGATTCAGATCACAGTCATGCATATCCTGAGTAAATACGCTGAAGTCAACAGTCATGAAACAAGAATTTGGCTCCAAACATCCAATGCAGTTTAACCAGTTGAAAATACAAGACAGTTTGTTTCAAATAAGATTCATTGTACCTGCTGATGTGAAGGGGCCTTACTGGCATGGTCTCCCTATTCAAGTGGATGTAATTTGAAATGCATCAATGAAGAGACAAAGTGCTTTGAAATATAATGAGCCCAAGCCTTGTTTCTCTTGATCTTAATGAAAAAGGTCGCCTCTTCCTCAGGAACCATGAGATCAGGTCCTCAGCTCATTCATGGGTTTGTTAGGAGAAAAGTTACGTCTGTTTTACCATTTCTGCTTCTGCTGACATGAGGCTGAGGGCTCTGCTGCTCTCGGCTCTGTGCACAGCCACAAGCCTGAGTCAGGTTTCCCATGTTCTCCTCTTGCTCTTCCCCAGGGACCTGTGGAATGGGCAAGTCTCCACGCGTACCTGCCTCAGCTCACTGATTACCCACTGGGGTCACGCAGCTATTGAAATGAGATAGACATCTGCCCTCACCCACCAAATAAAACCAAGGCTAAGATAAATAAGACAGCTCACTCTTAGGGTGAGAGCTGGTCATGCGCGTTTCACTAAAGCAACAGAGTTAGATTGGTGAAAAGCACTTAAATGAAAGAGAATCTCCACCAGCGGGTCTCCTTGTTGAAGACAGCAGTTCCCCACAGTCTCTCCACTCTGTTTTAGGTACACTGAAACACAGTATTTGTTTTATGAAATGGAGACAAAAGAAAGAGGTGGCAGCGGGCATCTGAAAACAGCAAGAGTAAAAAGGGCATACTGAAAAATGCTGCACAAAAGCACACTGCAGTGCTTCCCTGCCACTCGCAGCTATACCTCGCTAGTTCTGCAGTCACCTCCCTTCCCCTTCGTTAAAGAAAAGACACTGCCTCCCAGATTTCTGAATAATTAGAAGAAATTGTTCCCAGTACTTCAGTGATGCAGGCACTTTTCTGCAGCACCCTGATAGGCCCTTCAGCTCCTTGTAAAGTACGTCAATTGTGAAAGCTACATTGTTCTTCAGTATCTCCTAATCCCAGCCACCAACCGATTAAAAACAGAACAGAAAACCAACCAAAAAGCTACTTTCAAAGGGAGCTCTCTGGCTCTCCAAGACAGAGAAACCCTCTGAAACAGGAAATCTACTGTCGCAAAGAGGGTGCTGCACAGCTTTGCTTGCTCGCCATTAGTTGGCCAGTGGAGCAATAAAGTGACATGGGTTTCCAAAGTAAAGTTTGCTTTGGTCCCTAATCAGGCTTTACTCCACCTGAACTCCTGCTGACTTCAATGAGAGGTTAGATGGAGTGAAAAGTGAATGAGGACTTGAAGATTTGGCCCTTTATGAGCCAAGATTTAGTTGTAAACTTATTTAAAGACACAAAAATCTCTGCAGCTGAACTCAGGTTTGAACACAAACCTGTAGAAAAACTGTTTGTTTTCTTTGTGTAAATCTTGCATGTTAACATGATTAGGTCTGCTGGGCAGGTGTCTCCACATGTCCATGTTTGCTTTGGCACACGAGCTGCCCCTCTCACCTCTCCAAATTGATGTAAATTTAGCGTTAAATCCTGCCCTTTGTTACATGAGAGTGCCAGGGAGCCCCTCTCCCTTCCCACACCAAGGCTTGCTCACATCGCAGCTGGGCTGGAGTCCAGCCCAGCACCGCCGGGTGCCAGGCTGGGGAGGGCAAGCGTGGGTACTCATCTTCCACAAGCAGACAGGCGAGCGTGGCATGGGATCCATCACCAGCCCCTTACTGCACACTCCCTCCTCTGCTTCTTAAGCTATTTCTAGAGTTGCCAGTTTTCCAGATACTTGTTTCCCCTGATGAAATCCCCTGCTCGTGGAATCATCTGATTTTGCGGTCATCCCAGCTTCCATGAAAAATAAGTTTTTAGCTGTCCAGATGAGACGTACAGAGAAATGAGAACATGACCCTTTACAGCTCAAAACAATATGCTTGATATCATCTCCAAGCATCACTCTAATGTTATTTGCAAGTTTTGGGGACCCAGTTGCAGTGCTCAGGGTGCTGCCGCTCTTCCCTGCGCAGACCAGACACTCCCTGATCTACCACTTGCCTTGCTGTTTGCTCCCTGCCATTGGTAAGGCAAAAAAATTTGCACCTGCTTTTTTAGATCGATACAAACAAATTCAGTTTTAGAAACTGCTCGAAGGGGCTAAGATGCAAAAGGATATAACGAGCACTAGCGAAGACATTTTTTTTATTAACCTGGAAAAATATATCTAGCAAGAAGAGTTGGCAGGGTGAAGACCGTCTAAGACAGGATATGTGTATTTAGGTATCAAGTGGCACGCGCAGATCTCCCAGCACTCCTTCCACAAGCGCAGTGAGGACCCAGCTGCAATCCTGCTCATATTTTACAGAAATTCGGCTGAGCCACAGCAAACTGCTGGCAGCCTGTTGTGCAAGCCTAGATGCACTCACTACTTTTGGGGCTTTGTGAATTGCTTTTTGTTTAGCAGATTAATCCTAAACATTCAGATCTCGCACCTCATTTTTTGTCTAAGGTCTAGGCAATGATAAAAGCAATTAGCTCCCTAAATCCTTCTCTTATCTGTAATTGGGTGTGATTTTTTTGTTGGCTGTTTGTGAAAAAACACTGAACAAAAATCATGTCCACTATGTGGGCCAGGAAAATAGACCCTGATGACAGCCAGCTTATCTTCCACAGCTGCCTGAACAAACCCACACCTAGTGGGTTCGTTTTCAGGAACGCTTCCAACCAAGAGCTAACACTGTTACTTGGAGGTGACGGATGGAGCTGTGCAGTTTTAATGCAGCTCTCCACTTTCCGTTAGAAATGAGGAGACTCTGGTTACTCCCCCTTCCTGCATAGTGTCACATTGCCAGAAATATCCCAAGAGCAATGGGGCTGTGGGCAGGAGGGGAGAGCAGTGCACGCATCTCAGCACTTGTTTCCACCAGCTTCAAGGAAATTTTTTTTAAAAATAAAGAACGTGAACCAGAGAAGCTGTAACTGCAGAAAGTTCCCGCTCTGCTTCTTTCCCACCCTCACCCTTCCCTTTGGAAAAGCACATGATTTCTAGCAGGTGTGAAAGAGCCAGGAGACAAACAAAAGAGATAAAAGACAGAACAACTCTGAAGAGCACTCAGGAGGCCACATCACAAGCACAGCACACCAGCTCCTAGCAGGCAGAGGCACTCTACCATTATCTAGTTCACAGATGGACCACCCAGAAAATCTGGGAGCAATTAGGAAGGAGAACAAACAAATGCATGGAAAGAAGGGGGGAGGGAGAATGGGAAGGAGGGCCAGAAGGGATTCCTTACATCATCTCCATGCAAGCGTTTCGAGAATGAAGTGAAGCTATATGGAGGAGGAATGCAGATGAAAGAGTTTGCAGTGAGAATGCAATAAAATAAAAGGCTATGAAAACATGTAGCATATGAATGAATTACAACATGGCCATTAAATTTACAGAAAGTCAGGACAGCGTGTAAATAGAGAAGAAACCCATCAAGCTCTTGGAGACACACACACACACAGATAAACAGATCAAATGCTAACTGTCTCTCTCACCATTAACAGTATGTCAACCCGCCTTGCAACCCAGAGATTCATCAGGCAAAAAGCTGACTCACTCTCCTCTCTGGCCGTCAACAACTGGCACTGAATACTGGCAAGAAAACACAAATGCTACAAACCAACACCAGTGCAACTTTCCACCCTATGCATGGATAAGAACCACAGCAACAGCCAAGGGGCTCATACTACAGCCAGTTTTCTGCTGGCCTTGATTACACTTGCCCAACATCTAATCAGTCAGCACCTCATAACACCAAGTTACACCTTTCTTGCCTGGGAGGCTGACCTGGTTTTGGTACCAAGCGCTTTGGCTCCAACTGACTTCAAGGTGTCTGCTCAGCCCTCTAAAAACAAGGCCCATTTTTAATTCAATGCCTGATTTCAGGCATCTTTGTTGGTTTTAACTGTGGCATAGAAGGTTGCCTTTGTTGACTAGTGCTGCAAAGTTTGCTTTTTCTTTTTAAATTATTTGATGCGCAGTTTGTGACTTTTGCAAGTGAGCAAAACTTATAAACTGTGTTTTGTAGGATCCAAAAGTCACAGCAGAAAAAAAGACTCAAAATAAAAACTGAGCATACCAAGTGTTTTGAAGTGATCTTAATCAATAACACTGTGTTTACTTTGTCTTGGCCTCTGAAAAAAGAACTCTGGTCACTAAGGACATCTTATAAACACATTAAAGTTCACACAAGCATTTTTTAAAGCTTTTCAGTTTACTATAGTCTTGGTAGACTCACTCCCTGATAATTTTCCCTAAAAATACTGCTTATTAACTCCCAAGTTCAGTTTAAAAATCTACTATCCGCTCGTCTTAGCAGCAGCTACAATATGGCAATTAGTTTACCTTAGAATAGACATCAAAGGCTCAAAGGATGACCCTGCCCTAGAAGAACAAAATCTTTTAAAAGCCCCATTCCACTCAGTTTGCTAGTTTATAAGGTTTGCTAAAATCCAGTTTAATGATCATGCAGTTTCTTAGCAAGTCATGTGGTGCCATATTGTGTAAGGAACAGAAGAGTTAGTTCTAAAACCTTTTTGAACTTGGGGAGCCTTTCCAACCAGCTGATGCAGAACCACATTCTGAGATGGTAAATGAAACTGTTGGATGCAAAAGCCTCACTATGATTTTCTTTAGCTTCTTTCAGAAGACACAAAAGTTCCCACACAACACATACTCTCCCTTCACAATGAAAGATTCAATAATAGCAATATGTTCAAGTCCATATGGTGTGGATGTAAGGGAGAGACACAACGAGAAACTGAGAACCCTGAAAGCAAGGGCCTGTAAGCTGCAGTGGAAAAAAGCAAAAGCATAAAAAAAAATCCCTTAAGGTGAGACTGAATAAAGTTGTAGGGCACGCTGGATTAGTCACTTCTCCTTTTAGCTACAGTCAAACTGTCTTCATATCCTGAGTTGCAGACAGTTCCCTCCCCTGACATGGTTATCAGATTGATTTTTTTTTTTTTTTTAAATGACATACAACAAAGTCCTTTCAAAAACAGTCTGGCCCAGTGGCCAGGTAATAGCACTGCATGTTACCAGGCAGGAGACTGAGCAGCCGTTTCTAATACAGCCTCACAGCAATAATGCAGGAGAAATGAAACTGGAAGGGCTGATTTCAGTGGGGGCAACAGACACATATGAAAAGGAACAGCAATAAATGAATAATACAGGACAGAAGCCTTCTTACCCAGTCTGGAATCAGATTTGAATGGTGAATGAGAAATAGGGAGGGGAGAGGACAAGAAGGGTCTGTTTTAAACATTAGCATAGACTTGCCCCACCTCTTTCCATTACTATCACGAAGCATGGCTTTTCCCAGTGCTCTCGTCTTCGTCTCCAACTCCTGAACTTGCTCCAGCAAAGTTTTATGGTAGGTATGCTTGGCCCTGTACCACAAGGAAAAGACAAACAGAAAAACAAAACAAAAAAGCCGTGTGAACATTTGTTTTGCTACAAAGCCACAATTTTACCTCTCAGATGAGAGGCACAGGGCTTTCCCTTGAAGGATTTGGGAAATAAGGCACAATGTATGCATGTCAATCCAGGTTCACAATACCTGGGAAATATTACCTAAGAAATAAGAAATCAGAAGGACTTCAAATTCAGCATAGCTTGGCAGCTTCAACACAACACTCAAAATCTAACCAAGCAGCAAAGCTACGGGACTATGGAGACCTGACACTGCTGCCGTGGGACTGCTCAGGACCCCAGCATTCAGACAAAAGAGCTGAGATTCATTGAATATTCATGGCAGTAAAACATGATTCCACTCTCTTTTGAGCTATGCGTGGCACTGCTCTGAAAACCTGAGGAGAGTCTCAGATAATAATTGCCATTCAAGCCCCTTTATTTTCATTTATCAGTCTCACATGACTTGGAAAGGCACTTCTCTCCCCACTGAGCTTTCAATGTGACAGTAACAAGACTGGCTGTGTCCTATTTTCTCGGCTTGGGGATGGCTGTGCCCTATTTTCTCGGCTTGGGGATTCAAAGAGCAATGTGCAACCAAAATTTGGAGAGCCATGTCCCCCATGCAGAGACTTGGGCCTTTTTTTCCCCAGTTTCACCTACTGCTCCAGTGCTATTATACCTAAATTACATTGATAGAAGGAGAGAATCTAGTCCCCTCTGTCTTGACATGTACAAAGCACTAATACAAAGCACAGGGATCTTTCTCCAATGGGCAGTTTTTGATCAGCTGCCTCTTTTGTGTCACTTAAAGGAACGCGAGTGTCCCGTGAGATAATATTGATTTGCATGTGACTGCACAATAAGCCTGAAAACAAGATGGAGCCAAGTCGGCTGAGACACCACTTGCTTTATGGCATTAAAATAATATTCTTCAGCTCTAGAGATGGCAAAAATTTCTTTACAAGTTTTATAGAAATCTCACATGCAGATACTACAATCTTTAACCAATGACACAAAACAATGTCAAACTCCCTCTAGCAGAAAAATAATAACTGGTGTATATGTAATTAAAATATAATGAAGATGCATTTATTTTTAAAATGCATGATTCTTATTACGCCTTCCACAGGGAATAAGAAACAAAGACCACAAAATCTTTGCTGATACTATTTTAGATGACAGTGCCTTGATATTAACAGTAGGTTATCCAAGTCCTCTGGTCTTTGTGTTGCTGACTTAGGCCCCAAATGTCTCAAAATGAGAAGCTAAAATGAAAACTACTTTCCAAAACACATCTGCATTTAAGAAGGGAAAAAAAAAGAGAACAACAAAAGATGAAGCATAGCAAAATCTGGAGGTAGAGTATCAGGATGTACACCCTATTAAAACAAACCACCAAAGGTGTATGATCTGCAAGGGAACACCAATGTAGTGTGACAGAAGAAATCAGTAGCAAGGATATTTTTAAAACGCATAATGTTTCAAGAATGTGAGATTACCAATAGCTGCACAGAAATTAATTAGATTCAAGTTCCTATAACTAGTTAGGCTAATGATTAGACTGGTCTCCTCTTTGAGGAAGGGAAACTATAGCGATTAAAATGAGAAAGCTTTGAGCTATTAATTCTTATAATCTTTACAGCTGACTTCACTATCACACTCTTTAATTTGAGTAAATACATTGAAATTTTGACCTTGAACTCATCTCTTGCCTTTTAAAGAGGCCGTACCTACAATTGCAAACTTGAAGACTGAGCACATTTAGAACTTTTGAAATCCTTTATAACCAGTTTTCCCACAGACGAGAACACAGAAATCTACAAGTTATTCAATCTCTCTCAAGATTCCATGTTTATCCTGCCATACACCATAAAAGACGAGAGATGTTTTTCTTTTCCGTTAGAGTGAATACTGAACTCAAAATTTACCAGAATGGAGCCTGAGCAACAAAGCCCAGTTAGTGCAGCACAGCACAAGGAGGCATTGCACTGATATTTCACAACATGGAAAAAAACCTGTTGTCCTGAAGTTGGGGGTACTGAAGTATTTTGTAAGTAGTGTGAAATGATGAAATACATGGGCTCTGCTGTGACTGGGCATCCACAAAGCAACAATAAACCCACAGGTAATTTTTATGCATTGAGTCACTCCTTCACTTGGAAGCAAGAGCATCCATGAAAGAATCAGTAATTAAGTATTTATAAAAAGAGCCTGAGCTAAATTACCCACGTCATTCTCCAAAAACAAATACTAAAATATGGTATTAGAATTGCCTCAGAGTCTAGGCTTGCTCCCATCAAAGTCAACTGCAAATACGCCATGGACTGCTGGCAACAGGACTGGATACTTCATGACTTTTTCACAACAGCACACTATTAACTTTTGATACACAAAAATACAGGTAGAAGTCTTAGCTTTTACCTTGTACTTTACAAGTGGCACTAGACACACGATCAGTCCTCAATAAATTATGAGATCTTGTGTTCAATGTTACTGTTCAGCTGAAATATGATGCACTACATAAAGACAAACTCACCTTTCCCTCACGCACTGGGATCATGGACCATAAGAACAGACAAAGCGTTATCTTTGTATTTTGAGTGGCCCTTTCCCTTCCAAGCCAGGGAAGTGCACGGCTTCACTTCACTGCCCTAGGAGGATATTTAGCGGGTTCGGGAGGCCAGAATCTGCCAGGAAGTGTGCTTACATTCATAAACTTTTCTCAAACATGATGACACCTCTACTCTGCCTCATTATCCTCGACACCATTTTAGGAGTCTTGTGTTCCAGGGTCTGCAAGCGTGTGCAAGGATGGAAGAGCTCCTCATACCTTCTCTCTTATTTACACTGCAGAGCTGGCAAGTGCAACATGCTGCCCACGGTAAAAAAGTACATGAAGGTTTTGGTAATGATTGGAAGGCTCAGGAAATTTTTCACTGTAACACTAAGTATTGAGACACCAATTGTTAATAAATTCTTGCCCTCTTGCCTAATTTTTCTGGAATACACTCTGTGTTTTTATGATTCCCACACAGCTTTGTGGCTCAGCTATTTTGAGACTTCCTAGCACCAGTGACATGCATTCAAGTGACACGTGCCAACTGTGAGGAAGCACTCACCTTATAAAGCTCTGTTCATTTCAATGGTAGCACAACTGGGACTTTTATAAGGCAAAAACCAAATCCAAACCAAGCCACTGAATTCAGGGTAGTGGACCAAAGTTAACAATGTGGTATTGCAGCCAAGTATTAATAATAAGCTTCCTTCTCTTTTTAAAGAGATTTTTCCACATTTCCTTGATTCACTTAAAAAGAAAAAAAAAGTAAATAAATAAGCCTGGAGCTGCAGAGCACATGGGAGATAAGAGGTGTGTTGACAACTGTAGCCCGTGTAACAAAGGTAACATGTAAAACTAGCTCTCACTTCCAGCATTACAAGTTTTGATAGTGGATGCAGCACAGCAGTTTAGAAACAAAGGTTTGTATGCCTTTGAAACATGCTTTCCTATCCCTTTTAACCTTCTTCCAGACAAAAACTCTGTACCGTATTTATGGTTTTCTGGCAGTATTTTGTACTGAAATTAGGCATGTACCTTTTGGGTCACATGGATGCTCTTTCTATGGACGTATGCTTCATGTCCAAAAGAAACTGAAAGGGATAAATTCCATGAGCATGAGAAGTCAGAGCTGCTGGATTTTTATGGCCAAAAACAGATTCTGCTGAATTACAGACAGCAATGTGGTGTAACCACTGCTGTGGAAATCTGCCGGCTGATTTCCAGAGGCCTTGGGCTCAAGTTTTGAATGGCAAGCCTCTTGGAAAGGAAACAGACCTTTACTCCTTCCATATGGCAGTGCTGATAGCTGTGTCATTTCATTTATCCTAGCTAAAATGTTAATGGTGTTAATTTTTCAGTGACGGGTTAAAGAAAAAAGAAGTCCTGTTCAGAGAACAGATTTTTTGCTTCATGTTGGTAGGAGCCTCCTGTTTAAAATCTGTTGGGAAAGCATCGATCATACACATATTTCTTGAGAGCTTCACAATCTCTGTACGTTCTCGGTCTGAACCACTGAAAGGATTATGTTGCTGAGATTTCTCTAAGAAGTATTAAAGAACAGGTTGAGTCAGTAGCAGAGTTTTAAATGAGTAATAGCTGAGGATGAGCATGCCTTGGTCTGGCCTATTTTACAATTCTTGAGTCCTTTTTGCCAAGAACTGATAAGAACAGAGGACAACTTCAGGACATTCGACTATCATGAAAACATTTCAAAAACTGAAGTGTAATCTTGGACAGCTAAATATATATTAGATCCCTGATGTGGCAAAGAGTTCAGCTCCTATTCAGCTTTAATCACAAAAGTAGTCCCACTGACTACTTCTAAGCAGGTAATTTTAAATAATGCCTGACACAGGAGCAGGCCCTGTTATGCTAAATGAATTCTAAGATTTTTTTTTTTTTCCCAGAACTTTAAAAAGCAGGTCATAGACACAGCTAAGTATCTAAATTTAAACACTTTGGCCCCAGCTTCAGAATTTTAAAATAATTTTCAATTGAAGAAGTTTAATGAGTGTAACAAAAAACCCTCTAGTGTGCTAGACTATTAAATCATAGTTTGGCCTGAACAGAAATTTTACATTACGATACCTAGTTTTAATTTTAGCAGTGCAGCTCATGAAAATTAAGCTGAGAAAGAAAATAGGAAAACATTGAAGAAGTACTTGCTGATTGGTAGATTTGCCTACTACCAGTTTACTTTAGCTGTACTATCAACCCCATCGGAAGAAAAAAGATTTTCAGATATATGCACATGACCTGATTTATCCTTTTATGCCAGTGTTTGAAATGTGCCTGTGTTTGGGAAACTTTCTGCTTTTTTCAGTATTTTCTGCATTTCTCTGTAAAGAAGACTGGTGGACTTGGCAGTGTTTTAGATTTATGGATGGACTCGATCTTAAAGGTCTTTTCCAACCTAAACAATTCTATGATTCTAAGAATCTTCCTTGGCTGACCAACAGCTCATTCCTGGAGCAAAGTGTTATGTGTTACCATGCTTTCACTTCGAGGCTTTGCGACAAGTGACAAGCTAACCTATATTCCCTCTTCACTCCAGCTAGGATCTGCCTCTTTGCCCCAGAGTTGGAATGCCCTGGTTCCTCCTTGCACGAGGCTATTACATATCTATGTAATAAAATCTTCTTGGTTGTAACACAGCTTTCCAAGGGAAAGGATGAAAGCTTGGTGCTTAAGACACTTAAAAGCAAGATGAACAAAACACCAGAAATTCTAAATGAAAACAACACTTCTGCATTTCAAATTGCAATGGTAGAGAAGGTAAGTTGCTTTTCTTTAAATCAAAGTTCTTGAAATTGCTTGCCTTCCGCAATGCTTTGAAACCACAGAATTTTGAGAGAAGGGGATTACACAGGCTTGTGTTTCACAAGGGTTGTTCCTCCTCTCTGAGCAGGGAAGGAATCATTAAGACTTTACTTCAACCATAGAGTGCAGAGTATTGCTCTTCTCTCAGTTAAGTCTTGGAAGATCCAGTCTTGAAGGAGAACCTAAACAGCAGCTGACAAAGAACTGGGAGTTTACTGGGTATGGATTAGAGTGACACATTTTTACTTTCTACCTAACCTTAATCAAATTGAACAAGTTATTTGCTCCTTTTTAGGAATAAGAAATGTCTGATGTCTGATTTAAATTTGCCTTTAACTAAAGGGTAGACAACACAAATAATCATAAGACTACATACCTTCATTACTCAGACAAGGCTGCCTCCTTCAGATTCAGGAGTAACTAACTGTTCATTCTCTCACATTGCTGGTTGCATTGGCAAGTGAGAAACGACTCCCACTCCACTTTGCTCTGAGGTCTTCCAAATGAATATCACCATTTGGCATTCACTGAAAGGCTTTGTAGTTCTTTACAGAACAATAGCAGACTAGACAGCATGTGCATACAGAATAATTCCTATACGACTGAGAGGACTGGTTCGGGACTTACGCTGTCCATGCCACGTCTTTAACAAGGCACGCAGTGGGCACGAGAAACAAGCCAAACCAGAAGTATCCACATCTTAACACCATTCCAGCCTGTGAAGAAAACAAGCAAATAAGTCGTGAGTATTTTCAAGCCAATACATGTTAAGTGGTTGTTTACAAGGAAAAGGTAGAGAGATGACATCAAACAGGTACTGCATCCATGATCTGGGTGATGTTGAAATTTGTTGGTGGGGGGAAGTCTCATCAACTCTTAACAGAAGTTAGGCCTATAATTAACAAACAGCAGTGGCATTTCTCATTGTGATCATTCCTTATGATCTCTAATTCCTTCAAAATTAAAAAAAAAAACAAAACCAAACGTTTTGATCAAATCTTCCACTGACATTAATTTGTGGATCCAGGCAGACACATTTTCACTCATGGAGAAGTGCACTGAAAGTATATTTAGCTTGCACTTTTGACTATCTTTTGTGCCCTTTGTTTACTCTCTTTCTACCCACGGTTCTAGATCTCTGAGCAGCATCAAACTGACATAAAAAAAAAAACATTTCTCACTAAAATATTTCAGTCATATTCCACTTAAATACAGCGCTTCCTGCTCAAACTACTGCTGCCTGAAACCCAGGGTGGGAAAGATTCACTCCTATCCCACAAATGGCTTTTTTTTTTTTTACAAACAAAGAGCTCAAAGTTTATATTTGCATTTTTCTCATGGTTGTAATGCTTGAAGAAAAAGCTCAGTAGGATTTGAGAAAGAAGATATCTGGAAACCCTGCAAGTTCCAGCATACACACATAGTTATGGAACAAAGCTGAAATACCGCACTATTTACAGAAGCCTATTTTAGGTCATTAGAATCTTTTACAGATAAATTAATGGTGAGTAAGGCCCAGGTTTGCTACACGGAAGACCCGAGACAACCTCACCACCTCTTGCATGCACACACACACAGCTCCCATAAGAATCATTTAAGTTCTCTAGTACATTGGAAACAGAAAAGATTTTTTTTTTTTCTGTAATGACTCGTGCACAGCACGCAGCTAAAACAGGGGCTGAAAGGTGTCAGTGGCTAGCCACATTTTGCTCTCTTGCCAGTTACGGACAGTGCCATATCCCTTCCCCAAAACCTTTAGTTCTCAATATTTTGTATGCCACATACAATACACACACGCTTATCTACCAATACTCGTGTGCGACATTGCCGAAGGCAGGGAGGCCTATACCCATGGACACTGAACTAAAGCAGCCGTCTCACCAGTATAATGCAGACCTGGCTGGCTCAGCTGTGCCTCACTGCTGTAGCACGCAAGAGAGCAGAGCCCACAATGCTGAACTGTCAGGGCAAACACAAAGTTGAGCTACAGAACATGGAACCAAACAAAATGCCTACTAGCCTTTGAAATACATTGTGAGAAGACAAAATTTGTAATTATACCCCTTGTAAGACAAACGTGGTTAATCACAACAGAAGGAACTTCCACCACTCACTACAGGAAAGCTTTAAAACTGAGAAAAGCCATCACATTGCATTGCCAGGATGTCCACCAGTAGCACCCAGCATCTTCTCCCTGTGTTGATCTCTGTTTAAAGTTGTCCACCTCACAGTCATCTTTAACAGCAACTTGCCCTTGGATGGCCAAGTAGTGAGTACTTCCAAAGGCATTTTTCACTTTTGAATGTCAAATCCTCATGCCATTGCTGGACTGACAGATCAGTGGTAAATCTTGTACTGAAACCAAGAGCAAGCTAGACTGTGCTAAAACATTTATGGACACTTTGCCACCCACACAGACAGTAAGCAAAAACATTCCAGTCCCAGAATCAGCTCTCAGTTATTTGTGAGCCCTCATGCCTACTTTCACATGAGAATGCCAGAAGCATATGGGCAGTTTTGATCCGCGCTTATTTACGAAAAAGGATGTACAGGAATAGAGGGAAATCTTAACTTTATTGTTAGCCAAAGAGCTGAACTCTTAATAACACAGTGGCCAAATATAATGAGATTCATCCTCACGCTTTACTTTTCTTTGGCTGTGACCCTGCAAGTGCTAGCAGTCTAATCACATCAGCATTTCCACTGACCATCCTTCCATTGCGTGTGCTAATAAAGGCTAAAAAAGGGCCATAATAGTCTATTTGCATTTTCTGCTATTTTGGCCTCAAATATTTTATGTTCCACTTTTTGCTTTTCTAGCTGAAAGCAACTCAACACACTTTTAATGCGTAGAACAACCTGAGTATGTGTTCAGTAGAAGTTTAAATGCTATTATTGTTATTATAAATGTTGACAACTCCATCAATGGCTATGAATTTGGACATCCCACATGTTAAGCTTGACACCAAAAAACCTCGAGCCAAATACTTTTTGCCTGCAATTATGCATTTTACTCAAGTATTAATTCTGTCCACAAACTGCACCAGAACAGTAAAACTATTCATCTCATCTGAACCCTGTCAGACACTTACTTTACTACTGGCAAGCCTTTTTCCACACAGTCCTCCAAGATTTTATTCCATTCCTGAGCTCATCTGGAAGGTTTCTTCCCTGCTCATCTCTAGTTTCCTCTTGGAGTTATATGACTGCTGTGCTGCATGACAGCGAACTGGTTTGTCTTGCATGCACAGCTCTGAACTCTGCCACCCTTCCGACAGGGTTACACCATCTGCTCACAGGACAGGAGCTCCTCAGGACAGGATTCACTGGAAACCACTCAACATCATCTGGGCACATCCATAGACAGCATTTTTAGGATATTCTGCAACTTGTGGAATAGAGGGCTGGATTATAAACAGAAGCTATAGTAAGAACACCTATATATTGCAACAAAGCCTTCCTCAGGCTTCACAGCTGTTGCTGTGCTCCATTCCAGTTGTTCAGCTACTCATGACAGCAGTGAAGACAGTACCACAATACATCTTCACTGAAACATGGCGTTTCCATACCCAGTCCCAACGAATAACACCCTTCAGCTATCAGTTATCTCCCCCAGATAAGAAAAGCAGAGCTACTAAACAGGAATCACCACCATTTTTTTTTGTTTTGTTTTTTAGAAGGTCACAGGGAGGAGGAGGAGGGGTAGTTTGTTTCTAAAACAAATTCAAAATTTGACCAGCTCTGTCATCACACAGGCCCCATGATACACAACTAAGTAATTTTTATTCTGTCTACTGATGTAAACATTAGTGACTAGCACATCCAAAGCCAACTACCAGAAGCCATTCATCACATGGCACCCCAAAACACTTGAGACTAATGCAAGTCCTCCTGCTGAAGACATTGCAGCTTAAACTACTGCCATCAGTAGACTGTCTTACAAGCACTGATGAAGCTGCCACAGTGAAACAGTTCATTTTAGCCGAGTGATAACATTTGTTAAAACGGAAGAATGGGAACAAGAAAAGAAAGAAAAGGCTTAGCTCCAGTTATTTCAACTGAGGAGCAAACAATTTGGGTCCCAATACCTTTAACCTCTTGTAAACTGGTTTTGTAAGAGTGGGTACTTTATTTTTTCCTTTTAAACACAGCAAAAAAAAGTTATAGTAATGGACAGTCAGAGTGTCTAGGAAGATCTGCTCTGTATTATTTTAGAAAGCCTAGGTTAAGTGGGTTTTTGTTTTTGTTTGTTTTAAATGAAGGACTCTCTCTACACAAGCATACCAAACAGGGAATAGGTTATTAAAAAAAATCTTGAATTGCAATATGGAATATATTTTAAACTCTTTTCTCCATTTTACTATTCTTACTATGCAAATAAGCATCATTCATAGTTTTTCTTTTCCACCAATAGGTGGTGCCACTATTTTCAACAACAACTTCCAAGGAGAACAACAAGGCCAGAAGTGCCCAGGGATGGGAATTCAGATATCCAGACTGTTTTGGTATTCTTATCACAGCATGGTTAGACAACAACTGGGGACCAGTAAATGATTCAGACAAACCAAACAAGTGTCTCAATCATCTTAGATCATTCAAGAAAAGTGAGACAAAATTTAAATTCATATTTTGAATAATAAAAGCTTTTCATTACTTCATTTCCTCATATACCCATGCATCCTAACTCTGATAAAAAACAGACAGCAAAAGCATAAGATCATGATGGGAACAGCTGGCTTTGTATTTACAGTGCGACAAAGTATTACTGGAAGTGTGCCTGGATCCTGATCATAGCTCTCTCCACAAGGCATGGATAAGGACCAATAAGCTGCTCAACTATGGTTTCATATTAATTCAGATTCCAGCTTTATACACTAGGGATCCAAGTCCAACCTGCAGTCAGGTCATCAGTCAGATCACTTTGGTCCCCTCTAGTCAAACCTGGATGATAGCATGGCACTGCCTTTGGCAGCACTTGGGAAAGGAGGAGCCAGGGTGAAGATGGCCACATGATTATTGTGAGGGATTCACACGTAACAACAGCACAAGAAATGTTCCCTGCCATCACTGAGATACTATTGATCTAGACATCTATGACACTGAAGGATCCAGCTGGCTAGAGACATGTGGCTGGAGCTGCAAGTGCAACTCTAGAACCCTTGGCCCTGCTCCTCCATCTGTATTGCCTCAATAACCAAAGAAGAAAGCAGTGCATCACCAGCAGGCAGTTAACCCCACCTTAAGGTAATCAACTGAGATGCACTAGGTAGACATCTCTGCCAGTATCCCTCCTCCATCAGTTCTAGACCTGTGGCTTGGTCTGAGCACACCACTTGCGGAGGGCTAAAGCTGGGGCAGGGGAATCCCAGTTGGTCACTCTGCTCCCACCCCATGTTAGGCGAGTCACTTAGAAGCATGTTTGTTATTCAGTCGATGAGGACAGTCTTTTTCAAAGCCTGCCTCAGCCCACTGCACTGAGGTGTTACTCCTAGGGTCTCAGTCTCGGCCATTTTCCCACCGATGACAGTGTGCTGCTAGCTCGGGCAAACAATTTCACCCCATTCATCTTGAAGTCCCAGTGCCTCACTTGCTGGCGTGGTGTACGCACAAATATGTTATTCTCCATGAGAAGCTCAGGCATTAACACTGGGACACATCACAGCAATGCTCCTACTTTACTCTGGAAACTCCTAGATTCCCGGGATTGTCTTTCATTTGCTCTGTAGCAATAGGGCTGATTCAGAAACTGCTTTAAAGGTCTAGGAAATATTTTCAGTAGAAAGTTAAACACACTCTATCCCCATCTTGAAATTGTTGCATTTTTAGTGATGTTACAGCTTAGACATCTTTGCTGCAGTTAGGTTTTTTTTTTTTTAATGCTTTTCATGAGTAAATTTGAAGCCTAACTTCAGTAGGAAGAGGAACAGATGCCATGCATGAAAAAATCTATCACAGATTATGAACAATATCACTGTGCAAACTCCCCTGTAAATATCTGATGCATTTATGCAGTTTGCAGACCACTACCCAGCCCTGTTTTCCTTCAGAGAACTGCACTGTGCACCCTCTGCGTGTTCTGGGTCCCGTTAAGACTAAACTGGGTAGTTTTCTTGTTTCAAAGGACCTGGAAGTTTAATATTGAAAGGGCAAAAATATTAAATCCTTATCAACCAAGTGGCTGAACAGATCTTAAGGAGACATAGGACTTACTATATACCAACACTGTAAGCACATGCCATCCAACAACTGGAAGATATTGCGTCCTACAGCAATCCATTTTTCATAAATTATTCTGAAGGCATCAACTAGCAATGGCTTTCTCCCACTTTAAATGATAAAACAGCATTTGTTAGATTCAGTCAAAACCTCCTATTATTTCTATTAGCTCATGTGGAATGAATGATCAGTATCTCCACCCCACGCTGTTATATTGTACAAAATACACAAATTCTGTTATAATTACTGTATTATACAATATCCTTAAAGTGCTACAAATACCAGACCCACATTAAAGATCATATACGCTAAAACCCAAGTGCAGAGGGATGACAGGGTTTGCTCATGGTCACACAAATCAATTGCAGAGCTGGGCAGATTGCCCGAGTCCCTCAATTAAACCATACTACACAGAGACTGAGCCTACTGGAGCCCAGGTATGAAATATAATCAATATCCAAGAATGCAGTCTCAAAGATTTTCCCTGTGCACACTGGAACATAATCTAGCCTCAACATGAGTCGGTGCTTAAGAAGTTTTCCCCCCAATATAACTGTAGCCAGCTCCAGACTGGACAGATTTACTAGATTCAGGGCTGACAGGTGTGATCAACAGATTTACCAGCTCCCTCTTCAACAAGCATCTTGGCTGGAAATGCGCCTAAAGAATAACCCTTTTGGGTTAGTGGCAAAGTGTTAAAAAACGAGGCAAAAGAATTTGATTTCCCCTCCTGCTTACACCACCGGGAGCCAGGAGTACCTCAAATGAAATCAGTGGAGCTCTACCACTGAAAGGTTGGCTAGATATTTCCATGTCTGAAATAAAGATGTGCAATGTTTTCCATAATGTAAGAGTTTTCATTCTAAAATGACTCAGATGAAAACAATGACCTCACTGGCTGGCTGGATGTAACACAATGACACACTGGTCCAGTCTCAAACCTATTTCCTCTCTCTCCCAGTCTCCGCTCATACAGCCGTATCCCCTTGAGAGCAGTAAAAGGGGGAAAGAAAAAAATCGGATACCTTACTCAGATGTTTTACTCCTTTTCCTTAATTTCACCAGTCATCCTTAAAACCAGATGGAAGTCTACAGTAAGAAACCTATCCACTGTCCAGCTTCCATGCCATAGTTATCAACCCTATGGGTAATTTTAATGTAATATCTGGATATAAATGTAGGGAGGACAGGAGCGGTACTTTGAGCAAAAAGAAAAATGCCAAGACAATATCACAAAGGAATATATTTGGCATTCCTAGTAAAGCCCAGGATATTTTGAGATATGTCTCTCAAGCAAGTAGCTTTTCATTAAAGAAGTTGCTATTTACGATAGTTAAAAGAAAACATGAAAATACAAACTAAAGTACAGAAAACCCAGAAGAATATAATGGCAACTCAAAAAAGACAAATCACTTGCTTAAAGTTCTTTCATGATCAGAAAATTCCAGGAATTGGCAATACAAAGCTACAAAACCAAAAATTAGTATCTTCGAGGGGAGTAAAAAAAAAAAACCCCAAACAATTTCACATACGCTGCCATGATTTTGGAGAAACTAGTTAGAGCTATAACACCATAGGAGCACAGTGATATCCTCAGATCTTCTACTCCTTTTTATTTTCTTGTTAGGAACTATTTTTCCATCATGGAGGAATACAGCAAGTTAACAACTTATTTTTATTCTATTTCTTAATGTAATTTACAGAAATTAATATTTGATACACAAATCAATATATCATTGGCCAAATAGTCCCAAAGGGTGTTAATAAGCTCTGTTTCATGTTAACTAAAAACATATTCTACATATGCAGCCTTGCCTAAGAAAAAATTACGGTATCTCATTACCTAATTAGTATACAACACTACCAATTAAACAAGGAGCCTGCCCATGTTACTCTCCATTATTACTCTGATAGCAGAGAATTAAGAAAATTAATCAGATGGTGTTTTAATTTGATTTTATGGTTCACTGGCAGTGTAAACTCTGATGCAATTTCATGCAGCCTGTCATTTCTTTTTCATTATTGGTTACATTAAGCTCAACAAAAATTGTAAATGAATGTTTCTTGGAAGTCATTTGGAGAAGATTGTTGGTTAAAAATTAGTAGTAAAATTATGCTCTATGTAAATGGATATAAGTGGCTTCCTGAAATTTTATTAGAG
This sequence comes from Theristicus caerulescens, assembly GCA_020745775.1. Lineage (NCBI taxonomy): Eukaryota > Metazoa > Chordata > Aves > Pelecaniformes > Threskiornithidae > Theristicus > Theristicus caerulescens. The sequence goes on along the minus strand of CM036559.1, from coordinate 111,163,424 downwards.
AGCACAGATCTCATTAACCAAAGAACCTTCTCCCTAAAGTGGATGAAATACCTCAGTAGATCTTTAGGTAAATGGCACTAGGTGCTAATTATTTTTCCTGGTTAAAGAAATCTAAAGATATCATTCTGTATTGGCCTGAGCTCCCCCAGCACAAATTAAAACTACTGACTAAAAGTAATTCCTTCCTTTACACATGTTCTTGTGGACCATGAACACCTTGAAAGAAACCTGATGCAGAGGACACTGTTGACGGCATCCAAGATTTATTCTTCCTCACCTGAGTCAGGCTTGATACTACTCTGAATCGTAAGATAACTTGAGTTTTCTGAGACGCCTCCAATTAGATGGTTATGCAACACAATACAATCTTCTTTTATTGCAGTTTAAGAGGAACTCACACTTGAGGATGTGGAAGAGTAGGCCCATGGGCCTGATGGGTGGTGACCTGCCATGGTGCTGTAACTTCACTGAGCTCAAGTAAAACCTGGATGAAAGTGTGCTTTCCAGTACGAAAGCAAAGTCACTCTCTTCCCTTCCCCTTCAAATTAAATCAACCCAGGCATGAATAGAAAGAACAAAGTAAATCTGAAACAGTAACTTTGATAGACCTGACAATGAAACAGTTTGTCTTGCTCGCTGTTTCGTGCACTTTAGTATAAACTTCTACTCTGCATATAAAAAGAAATTTATACTTTACATTATGTTTCTCCTTTTGAAGTCATGTTCAGCATGTAACCACTCTTGTTTGGTGCCTATAACTTTTTCTGTGCAGGTTTTAATAGTAACCACTCTTGTATAGTAGCTGCCCTGATTTAATAACTGTGCCTTTATCATGAAAGCTTCAGGGGGAAAAAAAATTAAATTTTACAGAACCCACCTTTGAATTTAAAACTCCAAGGGAGTAATTATGTTTAGCAGAAGCCGTTCCTTGCCAGTGAAGATATAAGATATTTGTACAACCTGCCAAGTTACACCTACAAAAAGAGTCAGAACCTTCAAATTTCCTGGCTTTCTGCATTGAAATTTTCCAACTGTGCTACTGCAACAGCACTGGCTTCCTCACACAAAACGTTTGTTTCCAGACACTCCCTCCTCCCCAGTATTAGTGAAGTAGCATCCCTGACTAAAAAGGTGCTCTACCAAGAGCAGAAAAATCACTTTCAGGAACCCTGGTCTTATTCCACCTCTACCACAGTTTCATGGTATGAACTTGGGCACGTGTCCTAACCTCAGAGAAAACACATAAAATACGGTCAACCTCACTGGAGTGTTTTGAAAATAATTTTTTAAATAACCGTTTAAACCATTTTAGTAGTAAATTAAAAAATAGCTTTTTTTGGTATTAGTATCAAATAACACTTCGCCCATCTCACATGATTGTTTAACTCACTTTTTTTTAAAATAATCTTTGAAGTCTGCATTTATTCCTTTTCTATTTGTTTTGCCACTTAGTGTATCTTTCTGCCAAACATTTTTGTGCTTTTGTAGACCATCTCAAGAGGGGGATTAAAAAAGAAAATACAAACCACATTAACTAAGCTACACTAATAAACATTTCAGGTAAGTATAATTAGGTATTTATCCACTCACCTGGACCATATCTAAACAATTTTGCCTTCTGAGTGAAGCTGCTGACCAAAACTCAAGTTCTACAGCACATACGAAGACCTAGAATGACCAGTGGCAAAACTTTCCTTGATATTAGTTCAAATTAGATTCTGCACCTTGTCCCCACATCTAGCAAATAAGTTGACTTTAGCAAGACTGCAACTCTCCAGAGCTCTGATCTAGATGGGGCATGCAGACAGGTTGTCAGAAAGTACTGCAGTTCTGCATGTGGCTTGCTGCTTGCAGTGAGCTACAGCATTGGGATCCACAAATGGAGAGCACTACGGTTTTTGATATTTTGCTTATGAACTTATTTCCTGATACGGTTTGACATTAAGTTTACTGGGATAACACTATTCCCTGTGTCTTACATCTTGGAGATTCCTTAATAGCTCAAGAATTCCAGAAAACGGCTGATAACCATACAGCATGAATTAGATCTAGTAACTGCAATGCTCAGAGAAGCAGATCTTTTCCAGTTTTTCAAACCAGGGTCTAGGCTTATAAATCAATGAGCAGATTGAATTCTTACCAAAGTCAATAGCAGCTGAAAGTACATCACTTCCATAGAGGGGGCTCTGCATTCTGCAAAACTACATCCTGTAAACTCAATTTTGTAGATCTTCACCTGTTTTCAATCTGTTATAGCAATGGTTGACTTGGGTAAGTAACAACTGTTATCTGATTCATGTTATATTTCTCCAGAAAGAGTAGCTTACTAGCTCAGTCACTACATATTCACTTGGGATTTTATCTTCACTCAGCTACTGTACTCAATGCTTATGTTCTTAAAGCATATTCTGAATGCAGTTAGCTCAAAGTTTTCTTTACTATCATATTATCTCTCTTGAAGGCCCTAATGACTTTGGGTTATTTTAACATGACTGCAGTTCAACTCAGATCAATGGAATCTTACACAAATGGGTACTTTTTCCCACAAAACCTTGGTTCTTTCCTTCATTTTCATTCCTAGAGCAGTTTACTTCATTGCTTGAGCACATATGACCTTCATACAACTACCACGTCTTTATGCTTTGTATTACCATGTACGAGGCACATCTGCAATCATTCCCACCACACCCTCTTGCCAAAATCTGGAGATGCATCCTGTCTCTCCCTTCTTCCTTTCACCCTTACCGAAATCTTCGTAACAACAGCACAATAGATGATAGTAATGATTTACATAAATTCTCTTTTCCACATCACAAATCACAGCTACAGATGCCTGCTCTGAATCTATAAAGTAACTGAATTGCAGCCAAAAGTTAGCTTCCTGGCTCACAGAGATGCCTGACAAGCCTCATGGGTATGTGGTGCAGTATCTGATGTCTGCAGGGGACACTTCATCCCATGGCAGATCTTCTCCACTGCTCAGTCTTGTTCACCTTGTGCCACCCCTGTTTTTCCCTAGACGGCTGATTTCTGAGCATACGGCATTCAAAACACAAGAGCCAGAGACAAAGCCAAGAGCTGAAGACAGACAGCCCACAGGAAGCATTCTCTTAACCATAAAACATCGACGAAATGACACGATGACCACAAGCGCTAGCCCAAGGTGAAGAGGCCCTCCTGCACGCCCCGTCCCAGGGCAGGCAGCACAGCTGCCTCCTGCCTCCACACCCCGTCCCAGCACAGCAGACCAGGTGGCCAAGAAACACGTATTGCCAGCTTCTTTGCTGGGAAGAACACCGTGGAAGTACAATACCATTTGGTGCGCTAACTTTATTTTGTTTTATTGATTTATGCTTTCCCTTTAATTAAAAGGTACCAGGAAAACATTTGGTTTTGATTCGGATACTCAAACCCACCGAGACCCATTTCAGCCGACTCCTCAGCGCAGGTCCAGCCGGCCCTGTCTGCGTCTCCGCAATGAATTACTTCCGCCAACGCGCAGGCCGAAAGCCTCCCTGAACCCTTCCCCCTAATCCCCGACATCTGTTCTGTGTCCAGGCCGGGCTGCGGCGGGGACCCGCCAGCGCCTGCTGTCAGCGTGGCCGCAGATGAGTAAACACACCAGTGCCCGTGTCAGGCCGCCGTGTGATTTCAGCTGAGAACTCCGGACATGGAGCACGGTTCTCATTTAAAGCATTCGTAACGTCGAGGAAACACCTGTTAAGAAACTATCCAAAATAAATTTACCACAAGTCTTTTAAGAAAGAGAAAAACTGTGATTGACAGCAGCAGTACGAGATCCGACAGCAGCAGAATTCAAAGCCCCATTACAAACCCTGACCAATTAAATACATAAACAGCACCATTTTTCATTTCAGGCCAACAGTTGCTATTTCATTTCTCATCTTCCACTTAAAATAGATGCTCTTCACACTGGAAGACTGAAGTTTGACCTATTTTGACCTGGTTTATTTTCTTCTGTGTGCAAAAATCCTACAATGCCACGTTGTGTGTAGTTTTAAAAGAAAAACTCCCATACACTTACTCTTTAAAATCATCTCAGCAGCCTATCATCACGAACAGTTTTAAAAAACAGTTTCTGCGTGGCTAGTGAAAAAGGTGGATGGTGATATTCTGCTTAAAGCCTGCAAGGTACAGTAAACAAAACCCAGTAATGTTAGAATTAATCTTAAAATAGTAAAAGTATTGAGATTTTCCAAAGCCATATCAGTGACATCAGAAGACAACTGGTCTAGGAAAGGGGTGAATAGCAAGGCAACAGTCTGAGAGGATACCACCTCCCTCAGAGAGCATATAAAATAATAAAAACTAACCAGAAAGAATGGCAAAAGGACTTGTGCAATAAAATAAAATTCAATGTCTTTAAGGGAGAAGTGATAGACATGGGGAAAGTGATAGTAGTAATAGTCAGCTGAAGGCCTAAGGATGCAATCCTGTTACCCAGCAGTTCAAAAAAGCAAATTGTTAGAACTTATTAGGAATGGGACAGAAGAAGCCCGAACATTTTGCTGTTATAAAAAAACCCCTGTGCTTCATCTACATGTTCCCTTCATTCCAAAAAGGTTACTGGAGAATTAGAAAAGGTTGAGAGGAGAGGCAACAAAAATAATCATAGTATGGCATGGTTTCAATGAGTAATGACTAATGCGATGACGTTCCTCTTCAGGAAAATGGAGGAGAGAGAGACTATATAAAGGCCTCTAAAGACAAGAATGGCAGAAAGCAGGTTAACAGAATAATTTCTCCTTTATTCTTCCAGTACAAGGACTGGGGACACCAGATCAAACAGTGAGCGGCAGGTTCAAAACCAGTTAGAGGTAATATGCTTTCACATATATAGCGTAGGATTGCTGCAGGTTGTTGGGGACCAGAGAGTGATTGCATCACTTGAAAAGCTTAACTTGAGCTTAAAATTACACTGCTTCCTGGAAGAAAAACCCATTGAGGTTTAATAAATACAAAGGTATTGTTTCTGGGTGTGGAAATCCCTGAGCTGCTTCGAGCTGGGAGACCACACCACAGGAGTACCGTTACATCCTTTTCTATTCTTAATACTTTTCCTAATTGTCTCTCACTGGGCATTGTGACAGCCAAGACAGTAGGTTAGATACCTATATTGGGACCAAATATGCATTATTTAGATTGCATCGGCTGGAGGCTGCAGATAAAGGAGATAGTGAGAGCGCCAGGGAGAAAACATTTTTTTTTTCCTCTATCATGAAATGAAATCAGTTAGGCAAGACTGAGAGGATACACAACAGTGAGGGGCCCAGTCCCCTTGACACTGCACTGACCCCTACCCATCTTCTTACTTTTACATCTCCCAGGTCCCCCCTGCTTCCTCTGCCTTCTAGAACCCACTCCTCCATTGCTCTCACATAAAATTTTGTAGTCTCATAATTTTGTGTTCACCCTTCAGGTGGTGACACTCAGCAAGACTCAGCCTGCTGGAAAGCCTGACTTGAGAAGATGAACAGAGTTGATAGTTCTCTGGGACCATCACCAGCCATTATCAGGGATGCTGGTTTCCAAAGACAGATGCCAATAAAAAGCATCTGACCCGTTTCTTCCAACCCACCGAGCATGCATAAAGTCTTCCGCATGGGTACCTGACATTCTAGTGAATAATACCGTTGTCTCAAAATGGTGACCATGTGGCATAATTACACACTACTCCTTTCTCTCAGATGGGAGAAACTAAGGACCTGTGCACATAAGAGCCGGGATTTGACTAACTCCTCTCACAGTGAGGCAAGGTAAGCCACCAGTCTCAGTGAGAGTTAAATCCATTGCGGGAGTTCTTTAAAGCTTTTAGTTTTGCTTAACAGACAAGTAAACTAAACTGATGATAAAGCAATGTGCATTTCAATCTAGAAGTGAAAGGGAGAAAGATAACTCAATGCAGACAGGCATTATGTAGAGCTCCTTAAACACCATTTTAGCAGAGGAAAACCAACACCAGAATGCCAGGCTCTGGGGTTCAGCTCCTTCAAAAGTGACAAGCTTTCAGCCCACAAAACCACACCTTGTGGCCAGCTTGCGCCTTCCTATTAAACCTGCACTGCAAAGTGAGGCTTCGCAATCCCTCCCAGGCAACTATTCCCTTTCCCAAGGCACAGACATGAACACAGCTGCAGAGATACAGTCTGGGGTAAATGCTCAAAAGAGTATCATTGTACCACCTCCTCCTTACAAACACACTTCCCAGCATGTCTGCGGCCAGCCTGATATGAAAAGGGGTGACTTGGAGCACATTCTGAGCCCCCAAATCAAAACCTGAGGTCCCTTCCTCTCCTCCTTCGGAGACAGCCACACACACAGAGAGGAAGAGAAGGACACCGAGAATCTGGGCTGAGCAGGAAAATGCTCACAAAACAAATCCCACAACCATACATAATTGAGTAATCCAGATTTTGGCTTACTCAGGTTTATGAGAACCAAAACAGCATTTTAAATGCTTAGTTTTGCTTTCCTTTAAGTTCAATTACGCTTGCCTTAGGCTCACAAGCCTACTGAATTAGAGACTTATTTTTAAGATAACTGACCTGGAGAGTTTTCCTACCTGCTCTGACCTTAAAGTATGCCCCAAGCTGGTTCACTCTCTGTTACAGTATTACCACAGGCTTGACAGCAACATGGAAATAATATCAGAGGAAGAGACTTTTTTTTTTTTAAACTAGCTGATAAACATTAGCCACACCAAATAGTTTCAACCTCACTTGTAGACCCAAGGGGTCCTCCTGCGAGGCTCAAGATTAGGTGAGAAAGGAGTCTTTACTTCTAGGTTGTTCTCTGCTCTTTCTCTCTCAGCTCTGAAATTGTGACTTTCTGGAAGGGCTCCTGGCTCCCGCAATAAGCCCATTTGCTACAGCCAGCAGAAGCATTATCGAAGACCTCATTACAGTCATCAAAAGCTGGAGCTATTCTGCAACCGACAGGAAAAATGCGGGTTTGCAACACCAACAAATGCATCCAATAGCTTCTCGAGTCTCCAAACAGGCCAGGAATTTGCCAGGAAAAAATAATCCAGAATATTTATGTTAAACCTCCCCTCTCCCCCTTCCAAAAACCCCTTAAGTCAGCAGGGAAGTACTGTTGAAGCAGAAAAGATTGCTAAACTCAGTATAGCAACAAGGTAGCACCACGCTAATGAAGTCATTCTGCTTTTGCACAGGCAAAAAGGATGATAAGTCTGTGCAGCAGAAAAAAAAGATACAAATACAGCTCTGAAGCCAAGTATTTCAAAGAGGGAAGAATCTAAAACTTTTTTTTTCTGCTGGTATTACATTCTAGATCATTAACGAAACAATCCAAGAGAAAAAAATAAATATAAAGGCAGTGCAGTGTGGAAAGGAGGATACAGCTAGAGGAAGATTTAGAGCGCCAATTCCCTGTTAATGGTTCAGATTCATTCAGATGGGATACGGTCCTAAAGCTCTAGGGATTCACACATCCCTGCCTCAATTCAAGGCACTAATAACCAATCAGTAGTTTAGATAAGACTCTATAAATATTTAAAATTTTTAATCTTTCAAGTGCCAAGAATAACATTTCCCATCATGTCCTTGCCTTTCCCACAGCAACAGTGATGAGATTTCTCATCTGGCATTGCTGGCACCAGCACCACATCAGGTGGTTTTAGTAGTGGCAGTCAATTAACTTAAAAAGTTACATCTAATTGATCCATTTCCTGCTCTGATAAACAATTGTAAACAAATACTTCTCTTCAAAGGAGGAGCTTTGTTCACAAACTAAAAAAGGAAAGGGGCCATCTGAATCATGCTAGTCATGGCTGTGTCAGGGGTTTTATTATAAACACTATTTTTAGGGCTCTAAATGAGTGATGTGACATTAAACATAATGAGCCAAATTCTTCCCCAGTTTAACTTGACAGGGGTGCTTCCTCACACAATCATTGCTTTTTCTTTTTTTAACCTCTTCTATGTTACTGACAGCAGTGTGTGTGTATATTTACATTGCTTTCATTTTCCTAACCCGTATTTAGCCTTTCCACTTTATGCTCATTTTTGACACAGGAAGCTCACTACCCCCCTTCACTTATACTTTAGTCAGGTTCAGTATCAGAACAGCAGCCCTAGCAGAAAAACAAAAGCCAAGTCACTTCTGTTTGCAATTCCCATTACAGACAGACACCCACCCCCACCATTTTGATAAGCATGCAGTTTGTGGTCCTTTTCCAAACCTTTCAAAATATTGCCACAGAAAAATTTCAGTGTAAACTTTAGGCTTTTATGCTGATTTGAAAGATGCCACAACACACAGATTTACTTGCAGTATATCAACTCTTCCACAACCTTTCCTGAAAAGCCATGCTACTAGCTATACTTTACCCTGCCCATTCCCCTCCATCTGTAATTTTCTTTCCTTATCCACAGAATGGAAATTGTGATAAAATGATTATGAAGTTACTTGCTTGCCTCTAAATGATTTCAGATCCAATGCTAAAACATGCTATGGAAATGCTTAATTATTTTTTTGCTACTACTATATCCTCCTCTGGCAGAAAGCCAGAAATTCTTAAATTTAGGGGATTAAAATTGCCACCATCATTTCATTAGCAAAAGCATGTGTTAAAAGTACTTAGGAAAGGGTGGTCTGTTGTATTTTTAATTTTGATATGGTCACATATCTTAGTTCAGGAGTTCAAGTCTACTTTTATTAAAATGCACAACTCGCACATCCCTTGAGCAAAGAGACCAAGTGATTGGTTTCTACACGGGGTCAGCTGCAATGTCTGTTTTGACAGATTCAGGATGTTTCCACATCCAGTTGCCCTAACATGGTTACAGTCTAAGACAGCTATTATCATGCCAATAAAGTTTCTGAAAATGATCCTAGCACCATATATTGATTATGTATTTTCAGGAGTTAGGTGCCTTCTGTTAATTTTCCAGTCCAGACATGCTGTGTTTTACCTAACACAGTTTTAAAGACAGGAAATCAAGCCCAAATGCAAACTGGCAAACTAGACAATATAACCTGACCCTGTGTGCCATTTGACAATCAAGGTCCAGGGCATGCTCATCAAACAAGGTGTTTCCTATAAGCCTGAAAAGACCATATCCAAGCTATTTTACCAAGCAGCAAAAAAGCTGCATCTTATTTACTAACCCAAGAGCTTAAGTCCAGGACTAACACTGTCTGATATTGCAAGTTCTAGACATTCAGTACTCCTAAGTCTGGAGAACCGAAACAAAACAGCTGCTTACAAAAGAAGTGGTTCTCTCCAAAGTGAATTCGAAACAGCAGAATAAAGGTGTACCTATATATATATATACACACACACACAGAGAATCAATTATGAATCATAACTGGTCAGAAGAGGAAGCATTGAAACGAAGCAAAAAAGAAATGGAACGTTAAAAGAATTAGCAGACATCAATCAATTCCAGGAAAGTAATCTAGTAACACAACTCAGTGCCTTTCACTGGACTGACAGCGTTAGTCAACTGCAAATGAGCGGACTCACTGTCAGGTCAGAAGAAGGTAGGATAGTATCATCATGCCCTTACTATTACAATAGTCATGTTCCTTAGAGAACAAACAGGAAAGCGTAACATAGGAAAGGAACTGGCAAAGTAAAGGGAAGAGAACCTGGAGCTCTCCAAGGCTAAAACAAATACAAAATGTCCAAAAGACAGCTGCTTTAACCTCCTTCAGAGACTTCACTGCTCTTAATCCCTGGCAAAGCTTCTGCTGTTGAAAACATATCAGTCTTTAGCTCAGTCCCACAGACAGAATCCAGGTTTTCTTAACCTTTCCTTACTTGGGGCAGACTCCAGCGCTTGCTTAGACGGCAGCTTGACCCTGGTAGGCTTCCTGGTTAGGCCTGTCTACAGCACAATTATTACAGTATTACATGGAAAGGCTTGAACAAGATCTAAATTAGCACATTCCAGCAGTAGAAGCTGATCAATTAAGTGTTCACGTGTTCAGCAAGTTTGATGTACCTGAAAGTAGCAGAAATCCCAAGAAAACGTTGCCTAGGGAAGCCAGACTGCCTAGGCTCTTTTCTGCCATATTCACAGTTCAGCAATCTAGGAGCAAGTTCCCTCTCTGAGCCGCCTTTCTCCAGAGTGCCTCTCCAGCTCATGACATACATTGTCGTCATTCCCTCAGGACCTCCTTAATTCTTATAGCATTCAGAGGATAACTTCACATATGTATGGGAATTAAAAGATAAACCTGTTTCCACCTTTTTTTTTTTTTAAGTTATAAATGGAAAAACAAATACCAAACAGCCCTATTTTCAGCTGAGAACATTATCTCCTTTGACTCAAGACATCACAAGAACTTGCAGATCTTTTTCATCAAACCCACAAAGAATCCAGACCAAGAGATAATACAGCCCAGCAACATTACACTCAACATCAGAACATTTGAGAGAAATAGGGGGAAGATCTGAACCACTGTAGATTTTCACATCCTTAGAAATCTTACTGACCCTGGCAGCCTCAAGCCACCAAAGAGTTCACAGAACAGTAAGTACTATCCTCAGTTCTTAGAAAGAGGTAATACAGATATCAGTGAGGGCTTTTAGTGGATTATCCTTTAAATACATCAGGTCCAAAGGAGGTATACGTATAGGAAAATTAGGTCTGGAAGTTCAGACTGAAGAGGAAGAAGTAGACCTCTACAAATAAAAACCCAAGTGAGAATCAGTGCATGCATCTGAATGCTGATGCAGGGGTACCATTACGTTTGAGAGTGTGTCTGGGCCATGTTCCAAGTCCATACAGGGACAAGACATGAATGTGCAGGTGACATTTCCTACATTCTAGCTTTTATGGAAAAGAAATGCTGGTGCATGGGCTAGAATGGAGCCATAGCTTATTTCAACATGTTCCTGACCTGGACAGTCAGGGTTCCCTGCAGAGCGCTCCCAAGAGTCCATTTAGACACAGTCAGTGAAATCAAAAGAATAGTGGCATGTCATGTGGCTGCATTCTGTTCAAATTAGGGTACCTCTTGTTCTAATTCATGGATCACCACTTTGGATTTTAGATAACAGATACAGCGAGACTGAAAAGTTTCCTAATGTAGGATTAAAGTTAATTTGGAGGCTGCTAAGGCAGAAAATACATTCCATTTTGAGTGTCATGATAAAGACTGAAATTTAAAAACACCGCCTAGGATATACAGAAGAATTACAGTATGGAAAAGTAATTAATCTTAGTAACCCTGAGGGAAAAAAATAAAAGGAAACAATAAAAGAAATTAGCACAGGCGATCAAATAACTGGAAGTGCGGCATAAAAGAACTGGTCTAGGAGGATATTTATAAATTGCTCCCCTTTCTCAGAGGACAACTAAATACCATGCTTCTGAAAGAAATGAAAAAGCAGTCAGATGCTGAAACAGATGTATTATGAAGAGAGCTAAAACTAATAAACTCCTCATCTACAGCTTAACGAAACAGAAGGAAGTGAATTACAGGTATTAAAAATGCAAAACCAGAAGTTCAGTATAAAAGCCAGATAAACCGCTGGATAACTGGACAGCAGGGCTGGGGAGTTCCAGGCAGGCCTGGATGCTTCCTGGTACAAAGATCCTGTGGAGAGATATCAGTGAGGCTAAGAGCCCACAGAGCTTGAAAGGCCAACAGAGGAAGAGGGGTCAGAGAGGCAATTAAACTAATGCAAACACAAAAAGCCCCAAGACCACACAGGTTTTCAGTAGAGCTTTATAGTAGAAGACCCGGCATACAAGGTACACAATCTCTACCCACTCTATCTGGCATACCTAGAAAGTGCAGAGGATCCCAAACCCAAAAGTGAGGCCAGTCTAGCAGTGCAAAAATAAATGAACTGTCACAAGTCTTGCACAGACCAATCTTGTCTCTGAGGGGAAAAAAAAACCCTCTAAAAAAAAAAGTCCTCCCCAGAAGAACAATAACCATCCTTCCTCAGTCTATATGGTTTAAGTAATGAAGCTTCCTATGGAACAAACCATTGAGGTTCAGGCATGGGCAGCCAGGAGCTATGTAAGCACAGGTATGAACTGGTAGCAATGCACGTGTAGTATGGAACTAAATATATTAACACATGTAGTCTACTTCCAGACCGGTGCTGGCTTCTAAATCCTACGCTTAGCTGTTGAACCCACAGCTGCTCTACCCAATTGCACATAAATAAAGTGAGGACATTGCACAAACCACAGTAATGACAACATGTGGCTGTCATCTGTCAAAGGCTTATTGACGGTTACAGAGTGACCCTTCTGAAAAATTGTTCTTGAAGATGATGTTTAGAAACAACATAAAGATTTGTGTAACCATACTAGACATCCACCACCTCCACCCCCCAAAATTAGCAGAGTGAACTCCACAATAGCTCAACTACAGAGAGGAGGAAGACACAGGTGTCCCTGATTTCCTCTTTTGTTATTCATCTTAAATGAACTCCTGTTCAAAAAAAACCCCAAAACAAAACCAACGCCCCCCCCCAAAAGCCAGTTCCAACGTAACAGAATATATGACTAATAAAACAGAACATAAGCTTGTGCTCTGTTCACATAATCTGATACTCATGTTAAGCACCTTCTCTGACTTGTATTATGAAAAATGTGGATGAATTTTAGTAACGCATTAAGTTGTAAGGTTTCCAGTCCTACTATAATTTTAAGTACAAGGCTGAAAGAATCTGTAATTAAACAGCTCCAAGACAGACTACAGTTTGTGTGGTCTGAACTAATCAAGTATGAACTGCTCCTAACCTCAGTCAGCTATATGAAATTAGTTTTCCTCTTATTATTTTGAAAAGATTTGTAGGATAAAAAAAGCCTACATTTTTCTTGGCTATGCACTACAGTAGTGGTTAAAGCAAAAAATTGTTCTTCTGATTTGGTATATATCATCACAGTTACCAAAAAGCATTCTAGACATCACTCAAAATGGAATAATCAGATTCTGCTCTAACAGCAAATAAACTCCTAAAAACAATAATGGCTCCCGATAGCTTCCTTTGGAAAGACAGGATAGCAATACCTACCAAAAGGCAGCTGGCTGGCACAACTTTGATTACTACCTCCTGGGAATCTTGCTGACTGTGACAATTTTGAAGCAGAGATGGAACAACAGGATATAACACACATGCATTCCATTGTTTATTCCATCCCCCAGTATCTGAGTTGACGCAAAAAGAGAGTTACCAGGGAAATACACACCCTTCACATGTGGGATTTGTTATAGAGATGTGTCTTGGGTCTACTAAATCCAGAAGACCTCACTCTTGTCATCATACTACTCAGGCATATAATGCGGAGGAGAAAGAGCGTATAACCCTGAGCCAACTCTTCTGAAGTGATAAAACATTTAAAATTAATACCAAAGATGATATAATATTAAAATGCCAAATTGGCTTATCTATAACTGAAAATTTGTGACAGACTAATGGGAATTTCCAGCTGGAAGCTATCTTGCCAGTCACTGAACTCACATCAGCAGCAAAGTGTCATTTCAAGTACACATTTAGAAAGCTTTCTCTAAGAGCTGCAACGTGCTCTGCTCTGGCTCCTGTGGCTCCTGGTGCACCACTTCAGGCACAGACATTTTCTGTTTTCTTCAATATGAAATCACTATCAGTTTGTCATCTCATGAAAATATTAATCTCCTCCTTCCAAAGCAATTTGTTTTTTTTTTTTTTTTTTCTCTCTTGCTCTACTACTGCTACTATTACTGGAAAGCTGTCCTGGAATTTCCTCACCCTAGAAAGCAGCTCTTCACAAGTACTTTTCAGCTGAAGTTTATACAGGGCTTATTTACATCCCTTTGCATCAACACTGTCCTTTAGCATTAATAACACATTTCCTTATTTGGTGTCCCATCTCCATATATATATATATATTTTTTTTTAAGTAGAACTAAGAATAGTGGAACTATATTTTAAGTAGTGTTTCCCCCACCATGTTTGCTCTCTGTCAGTGTACAAGGCAAATTCTTAGTCTCTTCTGCCTTCCCTAAGCATTTGAGTGGTAACCCTTTGCAGCCTTTGAATTAACTTTCTTTCATGAGACTGCTCAGAACCATGAATAGTATTACAAACTGAAAAAGTCGATACTTTCTCCTGGAAATCCTTTTGCTCTGGTTTTTCAAACTTAGAGTTAACTGGATGCTGACAGCACTGGATGCGATATTTTCATTCATTCAAAGGTGAGAGGCTTATTAGACAGTTTATTTTATCATAAAAGAAATAAAGGAAAAAATCTGTAGCAAAAGCAATCGTGTCCTTCGGTGGAGATCTACAGTTCCGAAAGCAGCTTTACTCCCTGTATTTCCCCTGTCATCTTGATTGAAAACCATCAAGAGCACCAATTCCACAGAAAGGATAAGGAGAAAGCAAGTGGTGATGTTCAGAAGATGGGCACATCAGAGATATTAGCATCGGGAGCAGAGAGGAAACATTCAGGGGCTCAGTAAATATCAACCTGGTAGACTGGCGGAAAACCAAGACCTTCCTCTCTCTGGATGCAATGCAGAGAGCGCCACTAGTTGCACCCCTAGCTTAACTGAGAAACAAAATCTCTAACTCCAGTGAAAGGTGTTAAATAAAAGGCAGTGTGAAAATTAAAAAAAAAAAAACAAACCACAACAACCCTGGAGCTTTCCATCTTGACAGCCATATAGCTGTCAACTGTATCACGATGTAAATGGAGATGAAGCTCGAGTAACAGGCCTGGATGTGAATTCATCCCCATTAGAGGGGCTGAGAACACAAGCAGCATCCTGATACTTTGCAAACACTTCAAGGGTGTCCGAAACCAGAACAAGCTCATCACCAGCCAGCAAGATCACCAGCCTGTCTCATGTTTCCTCCTGCTAATCACCCTTGGCAGGAGGAAAGAAAGGACAAGGGGATGTTCCAAGTCAAGGAGGGAGCAGAGGTTTAAACCTGGAGATCCCTGCTGCAGAGCCTGAAGAATGCATTGCAACAAGATCTCTTTGAAGCCAACAACCTACCGAACCGTGGAGGAACCCTCCTCCCCCCACTGACTCTTCCGGTATGAGGCCGCGCAGCAAGGGCGAACCCTCAGATTTCCTACTGGAATGCACTGTGTAATCAGAGGGACTGCTCAAAGGGGGCAGCTCCTCCCATTTGCAGCTCTCTGATGACTCTGTACAACTACCCAGTTGCTTTCATGGCTGCATAGTATTAGGAAAATATTTGATATATTTTTAGCTTTCTTTTATTGTAGCTTAGCAGTTGGATTCAAAGAGAGCCAACACTGTGTGATCAAGCTGACCTGTGTATGGATCAGTAACACATGCTCTACCAACCAGCCATGACCCCTCTAAGACATGACAAAAAGGGCCACGTCAGGGATTACAGTTTTTAGGGTATAAATCCTCATGGATCAGGGCATAAGGTGCTCCCCACTGCCATCCAGATTACGATGGTTAATCAGCAGCTTTTCTTATTGCAGTCAATCCCTGATGGTCCAATTCCTGTTTTTTGAAAAATGCTACTACTACTACTACACGTAACCTGAGAGAAGACAGAGGACCAACTGGATTAGTGACCTGATACAGCAACAATTTGTATGGCTTGGCTTGCCATAAATCCTGCTTAAACACAATCCTCTTGCTTAAAGCTGGACAGTCAGCGACTGACCCTCAGCCTGCTTGGCCTGTTATGGAAGTGACCAGCGCAAGCCACTTCTGAGTAAACCAAATCCCTGCCTACTGAAGAGACATGCCTTCACTTGGCAAGGTTGAGAAGGGCAGTGAAGAACACGGGTGTGCTTTAGGTGGAAATTTAATCTGTGCTGGGGATATTACCCGCTGTGGAAACATTTGACTTAAAGAGTTATGCGTTTCCATATATTAACATACTTCCCACACTTGCTCACATCTGCCCAAATAAGCTATGAAATAAATATTTTCCACACTGTAAATATAACACATATTTCTAATGCTCAGTGGTACATCACTTAATCAATCCAGAATGGTGTAAGCTAGCTTTTGCAGCTAGGCCTTTCATGGTACAGCTCAGCAGGCAAGTAAACAAGTTGAAAAAAATATTTTGCAGACAGTTTACTTACTTTTCAGTTTGCACTTCTCTTGTACACAGAATTTGTTTCATTTTAAAAAAATAAGTAGTATCAACAGCTTAACAGAGTAACAAGCAGGGCACTCCTCTTCTAAAAGAATACCTGTGACAAGAAGAGCAACTTTCTTATGCTCATCTGCTTTCTCAATATCGTCCAAACATCTGATCCACAGAATTAATGAGATCAGTGAATATTAGTATAAAAGGTGACTTGCAAAGCAACTGGCCTTTTCATTTCATTATGTTGATTTATCCCGCTAAATTACACCTTTCTGTCATCCTAGGGATCCCATCAATGCTATGTGCAGCCTCCTTTACTTTTGATAAATTATTATCTCGGAGATACTTTGCTTATTGAGTTTTTAACAAAGATATCCTTTCTCCAAAGTGTTTAGTTAAATTTTAATCAAACCCATCAATTTGTGGGTTTTCTTTTTTGAATTTTACCTTTTTTTTAACCTGAGAAATACTAGGCGTACCACACGTATGTTCCCGTAGTTTTAGAAATTAATTGGATATCTCCAGAACATTAAAGATTCAGTGAATGAAATAAAGACATCCCTTTTCCAAAAGGTTTAGTCAAGCAGCATAATAAAATAGGTGTTAATAAACGCTGATTAAAAAAATCAGAACCAGTATGATTAAAAAAACTTATCCGTTCCTACATTCAGAGCTCTCCTGTATTGCCAAGACTTCACAAGCCTACATGCCTACCAAGGCAGCTAAGTAATAAAATTAGCATTTGATAAAAAAAAAATAGAAAACCTTCAAATCTTTTGAAATGGCAGGAAACTTGAATGGCACATTGTAAAGACAGAGTATGGGAAAAAAAAAACCCAAAAAGGTAAACCAAATGATATCTACATTAAGACAACCATAATAAGGAACAATTAATTCTGAGTCATTTCCTGGCACTTTCAGCTTTATATAACATTAAATTTGAAGCAAAAAAAATGTATTTGCTAGAAAATAAACTACTCTTAGAAAGCTGAAGCGACATCTCCCACACTTTGCAAAGTTGTGACTGAATGAGAACTACTTGCCCTGTGTTTAAAAAAAGTTCTAATCATACTTTTCTGAAGACAGCTACCACAAAAACTGCTGAAGTTTGAAGTCTGTTCAGGATATTGTCTAAAATAAGTACTGGAGTATTTGTGCAGCTTGTATGGAAGGAAAAGGAAAGACTGAGGTAACTGCTGCTTGGAAACTGGTCAAAGACTGTGAAAGGACTGATGGCTGGAGAATTCCTCTGCTTGCTTAGGCTAGTATAATTGAAAGCCAGCAGTAGTCCAGGATTTCTGTAAACTTGACCATAATATGCGTTACCATAATTGCCATACTATAGCTACAGCTTAGCTAGCTTTGTTTACAAAGGAAGCAACAGGACAAAAGGTTAGCTCTTTTGCCAGATTATGAAATACATAATCTTCTTCGAAGACTTTTTTTACAGATACACATCCACGCAAGAATTTACAGACTGACCATGCTTTCTCAGCGAGGGTTAGTAAATATGCCATTTTACTAAGTTAATACCAATTCACTGGAAATGTAATAGTAGTAAGATTAAGTCCAATGAACCAGTTTCAAAAAAAAAAAACCCCCAACAAAAATTATGCTTACTCAGCAGGTAAGCAATGACAATTGTAAAGCTATTGCCTCCATCCACGCTAATTAGAAATCTAAAGAGCAGCAAGAACTGTGTGTTCTGATAGTTTTGCTTTTAACATTTGATGAGGCAACGCTACACTTGGGCCACCCATCCTGGTAGAGGGCTCTTGGTGACGGCCAGCATCAGGCCTCGCTGTGGAAGAAGGCCAGTGACCCAGAGACAGCGGGGAGCGGCCATTTGCACTGTACAAGAGTTGCAAGAGGAGAGACGCTGACAATTCTCATAGAAGTCTGAAGGGAACTGAAATGTTACTCTAAGCAGGCATGAACTACATGTATTTTCATAATTTACATTGCTGTACTCGTTAGATGCACTATTATTGAAGGCTGGTTTATTTATTTGTAACATGTCTCAGTGTAGCGCATGATTTGGGGTAGTTTCATCACTCCATAGGAAAGGGATCTTTTATTAGCATTTTGATCTCACCAAACACCCCCATATTTTTGCAGGGTAAGATAGGCAGAAGACTGGTCAGTTTTCCTCATGCTACAAAGTGTGGTATTTATTTGCCAAATGCTCTTAAAAGCTTTCCTCTAGGTCAAATGATCTTAATCCTCCATGTAACTTCCAATTTCTTGATTTGGTTATTATTTTATGGTTCAATATTCAAGCTTAATCTACCTGGAACCTGCCTGCTGCTTCTGACCGCACATCATATAGTCTGATAGTTCCTCCTGAGCAGCCCTTGACAAATTGCTGCTCACTCTTCTCTCCCATTCTTCAGTTTCTCTGTCATAGAGGCTCATAAATCCTGTGAAATTCCCCCCCCACCACCCCAAGTCAACTCCTCACTAAATTTTTCTGCTTTTGCACCAGTCTCAGGAACAGGTGATTTCTATTCTAGGTTCTCCTTCATTTGCCTCCCCTCTGGATAAACTTGACAGAAGCCTCCTCCCCTCTTTTTCTACATCCTCCTTCATCTTTGCCTTAAAGCACCGCTGTGTTTAGGTCACTTCACTGACCTTGTCTCAATCCTGCTTCCTACGTACCCACCTGCCTGAACAGTTTTTAATCCACACCAGCACTTTGCCCTGGATTACATGGCTATTTATTTTCCTCAATAGAATCTTACAGGGGGCATTTAGGAAAGCTTTTAGGAAACCCAAGTAATTTGTCTCATCCAGGTTGCCTTTATCTTCCATCAACTTCTTCAATAATGCTGATAATTTAAAGAACTACAATTTCCTCACCAAAGCCATGTCATTTTGACTTATGTTACATTAACCTAATTTTCCCCTTATGCTCTTCATGTATGAAATCTCTGTGGGCCGAACTCCATATTCAATTACATAAAACTGTATCAGGAAAAATTTAAAAGATAATTGATGGAGTTATCCATGGCTATTGCTGTCCTAATAGGAAAATTCATTCCTCAATTTCATTTCCAAGACCTGAAGTAAAATTAAGTTATATCTAATTCTTAGGCTCTCCCTTGAAGACAGACTTCATTTGCATACCTTTAAGGTTTTCAGGAGCACTTGTTAAAAAGAACAGGAAGAGATTTCGAAAGTGTTACTATGTGCCATTTGTACAATAACTCTTTTATCAAGGAATTTACTGGGTACAGATTTATTGTTCTATCTTGTCATTATCTCTATGATAGTATTTGAGTGATTTACTGCACTTGAATTTTCAACAGATCTCCTAACTTTCTCCTAAAACATTAAGATCTGCTAAGGTCACACACTGATTTCCATTAAAAAATGCCCTTGGAATAATAATTTCCCCTTCATCTTCTATAATGAAAATAGATGTAAAATAATTCATAACTTCCCTGCCACCTCGTCATCTACTTTAGCTATCACTCAAGTCTTGGTGCTTTAGAGCAACCAGCCTTACAGTCACAGATAAAAGGAGGACAATGATCAGCTGATATTTCTGTCTACAGAGCGCACAGGAAGGAAGATAAAGCTTTATAATACTGATCTCCTTAACTCATCACGAGTACTACTTCATTCAAACATCAGTGGGCACATCCTGGTCTCCCTTGATGCTTCAAGCCCCACTGAAAGGGGGGGGGGGGGGGGAAGGAGCTCGAGACAGATGGGGGGAAGGACACAGAAATTAAGGAAACCAAAGAAATCATGGCAGAAAAGGGTGAAAATTAAGGCTTATCTTCAAAGATTTCAACAATATCTGAAGCTGTTGCCCATCGTAGACTTACCACTTCCAGCCAAAGATCTTCAATTTCTTTGAAGCTGCTTCTTGGAAAACACTATCAAAGCTATTTCACTCTCTCCCTTCACTACCCCACCTCAGAACTCCCCTTTCCTGCCAGATCCATGTACTCGCCTCAGTAACGCATAGATGCCTCTCATACTGTGCAATATTGCGCAATTGCTTTGATTCTCCCTTTTTCTCTGGTGCTGAATACACGCAGCACACTGTAGGGACAGAGACTTTTCCTTAACAAGCCTAACAGCAGGACCATGAAGGCTCTCAGGAGTTCCAGCAGTACGAGTAAGTGCATAGTTCAGAGAGAAAAAGAAAGGGTGAAAGGGCCATGATGTTCTCAAGATTTCTCAGGTGTACTGTATCAGCTCAAACTCTCTATTGAGAGCACATGCTCAGCCTCAGTAGGAGTCTGATACATCCTAAAAATACAGCTTAAATTTGGTTCAGAGCTCAGAAAATATTTCTATCTGGTGATCATGTGATGGGAAGTACAACTATTTCCCAACACCGCTACTGCTGCTGTGCTGCCAGCCCATCTGGATCTGAATGCCTCTTCAGAGGAGACCGAGCTCTTAAGGAGGATACAGTTGGGTTTACTGGACAAAATTTATCCTCAGGCCTGCTCCTCTCTCCTGCTCTGGCAATCTGAAAAAAGTTGAGTCTGAGTGACACATAAGGACAGATTAGAAGGAACAGAGAAGAGCACATTTAAATGGAAAGAGCTTGAGATGACTTATGTGTAATTAATCTACAATATTAATTTTCCATTCACACTCAGCTTATCAGCCTTTGACTGAAATATTTCTTCTGTTATGCTAAACCTCTTCTGGATGTCCATGCTATTAGTTAAGGAGCATGCAAAGCAAGAAGTGTCTACTTAAAGGAGCACCACATTGGAAACACCTTTGAACTAGAATATATTTTTTTCAGAATACCGATGTACCATACATCACAAAAAAATAACCCCAAAAGACAGAACAGTGGATAAACTGAAATGAAATTCAGCACAAGGAGGCAATTCCATCAGATCTTTCTGGTGACCTTATAAACACAACAAAAAGTGCTATTCATGTATCACCTAGCCAAGTCAATATTTATTTTCTTGCTTTATGCATGCTTTGCAGGAGTGACCTTAATCATAAAAGCAAGGCACTAAAAAGCATGGTTTGGTCCAAAACTTGTTTTGGCAGGCACTACGCAGATTTCCCCAAGAAGCCCTGCCAACATATCTCAAGCCAAACTTGCAATAGTCTGACCTAAAAGGACAAGAGGCCTGTCATAAATGAGACTACAAACATATCCCCCAGGAGCATGCTGTGTGCACAGCCTCCTTCCATGTTTGCAAGGGGGAGGGTAAGGGATTTTCCATGTCCGTATGTGTTTTCCACGTATATTTGCCAACAGTTGCTAGATTATCCCCAGAGCCTACTCTGAACACAGGGTAACTGCTCTACTGTAGACTGTATTTTCTTTATGAACATGGAGACTTCAGAATAGAAGGCCGGATCTTGATTTCTGAGTTATTCTGGGCACACCAACAAAATAAACGAACCCTGGTTTTACTTCAGTGTTGTTGAGACCAGATCTAACCCCTCCAGTCTGCAGCATCTCCTGGGATTTAGAAGTTGAAATGGAAGGCTAGTGTAAGAACAGGAGAGCAGGCAAAACCACATTGGATTTGTTTCTTCACATAAAAACCATTAGATGTTGTACACATATCAATTACTTGTTTCTAATAATGTCATATTTTATTCCTGTGCAAGCACAGTGAGTATGTTAATGCTGAGACACAGAGATATAAATCAGGGACAGTAAAATCCCTCTCATTATCCCTGATGAAAACATGCTCTTAGAAACCCCATAGACTAGAAGTAGCTACACAACTGTCTGCCTCATCAATGGGAGATTCCCTAGATGTAAGCTGCCAAACTACCAACCCAATCCTTTTTATTTCTTCCTTTGTCATTGTAAGGATAAGTCTAAAAGCTTTCAGCGCATTTCCTCTCAGTTAAACTCAAATTAGTTCCCTCTGCTGGACTCCTACTGGGATGCCTTGGTCTATCCCAGAGCCCTTGCTGAGAAAAGCTCTTTTCAGTCCAGCAAATCACCTCCGTACCTGCTACTCTGACAAGGCCGACGCCATTATTTATTACATAATAAGCTCTCACTGTTGAGGGTCAATTATTCCATTGACTGGGCATTACAATAATTCTTGGTAATTAAAAGAGGTACTTATGTGAATCTGGACGCATATTGAAAGAAACATTAGTCCTTTTCTTATCTTGGCAAGCCCTTGTTCCTAGCCCGGCCCAAGCAATTAGCATCTTTTGGCAATCTCTGTCAGCTGGGGTTTGGGAAGCCTGAAAAGAGGGTCACTCTGATGCTAATTTAGATACAATTGTGACAGCAGAGTTTAGAAGGAGCTGCTCCAAAGGCACCATCAGGGTTTAATAAAGCAAACAGCTTGGGTCCCAGTGACCCTGCAGGGGTAATTAAAAAGACTGTTCTATGTTGCTGTGCCAAAACAGGAGAGTGGCATCATGAAGCCCGTCCACAAAAACCATTTTTAAAAGACATATAATCACTCATTTAATCTGCTCATTAAACAAGTCTCTCATGCGGACTTAACAAGAATTAGCACTTTCGAACAGGCAAAAATTGACAGAAAGCAGACGGTTCAAATGACTCCAAAGGCTGTGATTCCTAAAGGTTTTTCCATTATTATTATAAGCTCATTTAATGCTAATGTATAATATTTGGGGATATTGGTGTTTAAGACTATCCTTTTAATGTTGCATTTACAGGAGAAATATGAACATACACTTCTCAAAGGTAACACAGGGTACTGACATCAGCTTTAACAACAGTAGGAACCCCAGTCCTACAAACTTTGTGCAAACAACCCCACACTCAACCCACACCAAATTCTGCAGGAATACCACTGGCACTTTGATTCCCAGGATGTATCTCAGTAAGAGAGCTCTTGCACACAACTGCAGGCTCAACCTCTAACACACAAGTAATATTATGTACCTTATTATACCCACCTCTTGTGTTCCCCAAGGCTTTTAAGAGTTAGAACCATCACTATTGACAGAGAAACAAATCACCTCCCACTGCTTCAGAAAAAAAAGAATTAAATGAAAAAAGTTCCTCCTCTTTCAGTCTGGAAACCAAAACTACAAAGGTTGTAGAGCACAGGGTAAAGAGTAAAGAAAATATGTACTTTGGCCTGGCAATGACCTAATGTATATCACAGGCAAGCTATTCACGTCCATGTAGAATGGAAGACTTATTTTTTGAAAGCTATCCTGCTTTGGGTTGGGGTAACCCTACAACAGCAAAGGAGGAGAAAAACAACAGGGGAAAAGACAGAGGGTAATGCCAGCTGATTTTTTTCAGTTTTAATTCAGTATTGAAAAAGATGATCTCTGTACAAGGTCTGGGAGAAGATGCAGCTGGTAAGTCATCACAGAGGTTAAGCAATTATATTGTTCCCTGGATACTTCACATTTCACTATATTGCATTCAAATACAGCCTCCCAACCACCAGTCCTCTTCAAGCTCCTCCTAATGAAAGGATAAAACATCAGGGAGGCCAACTGGGCCCCAGGGGAAAAAAAAAAAAAAAAAAAAAAATCATTAGGCATTGTAGTATGCTCAGCCCAGCTACTAAACTTTCTCTCAGACTCATACTCTCAATGCTAGATGTGAATTCATCATTGACAAGCTGATGTTCTACTGAAGGCTGTTAATTAAAGACTCTAGAGATGGTGCCAGCATACTTTATATCTCTAGATGCAACTGATGCACGCACATCTTTCACAAGGCAGAGCGCTGAGCTGCAATGACAACCCCAATTCCACACAAGCTAAAACCAGTTGGATTTGGAAATGAAAGGCCAAAGTCAGTTAGAAGCCCTATGTGCAGGTCATTTGCTAGATCAGTGTTTCTCATTTTGTGGTCTGTGGACCGGTGA
The DNA here is from genome assembly GCA_020745775.1 of Theristicus caerulescens. NCBI lineage: Eukaryota > Metazoa > Chordata > Aves > Pelecaniformes > Threskiornithidae > Theristicus > Theristicus caerulescens. The sequence goes on along the minus strand of CM036559.1, from coordinate 111,139,514 downwards.
ACCATGAGAGAAGCGTGTAATTCCTTTTACCTCTTGCTTAGCACATCACAAACAAGATCCTTGTTGTAGAGACAGACACTAACTTATGACTTCCTCCATGGTGACTACAGAACAGAGACTGACAAACAAGGCAAGGGCTCAGCCACCACTGTTCATTCTCAGAGAGCTGACTCAGCTGAACGGCACAATTGTGAACACGAACTGCTCCTAGTTTTCAAAATGACCAACACATTGCAGTCACAGGTCCGGCCACTATTATGTTGTGTTGACCCAACAACACCTAAGTCTGCTATCTTCTTCCCTCCCCATTCCTCAGCCCTAAAGCATTACAAAGCAGGAAAGGAGGGGGGGTGGGGGAAGTAATACATACAGAAATATCCTCCTCAGCATCATTAAGTATCAGAGAATCTCTGTATCACAGATCAATAGAGCTATGGCCCAAAACCTTCAGTTCTGCCTAAGATAGGTGACAGAGGAAGCAACATCCTACCTTGGGAACATTACCTCCGTACAGAAATACTAACGCCACAAGGGGACATATTTTCCTCCCTCCAAGAGGCAGCATACTGTATGGAACAGGACACGTTAGAAATTCTGAAAGAAAAGCCAGCCACCACCTACAGTTTCCAGGACTTGCTGCAGTAGTGGGAAAGGCCATAACCTTGGAAAAGGAACTCTAGTATCTTATCTGAACAACTGCACAAGTCCGCTACCTCCCAGGGAATCACCTAAGGAAAAACTAACATATATTCTATAGGAGTATGCCCAAGTTAGTTAGTTTGAGGAACAATGATGATATAGGTGATGATTTTTTATGCACATTCCACCTACATCTATTGATATCCGATGACCAGAGCATGCTACTTACTTGCCTTAGGTTGGTTCTAAAACAAACCACCAGGAACAAAGGTCTTACAAGTGAAAAAAACTTTTGCACCACAAAACGAAACTTAAATGGGTAGGGGAAGAAATACTCTTTCCCACCATGAAACAAAAGCTGAAATGGGTGTGGGATGGGGCGCTTTGAAATAAATCAAGGACTATTCGTTTTCAAAACAAAATGAACATTACTTTAGACACAAGTTCTTTTTTCTTAACTCAGTATGGGGAAAAAGGGGGTGAGGAAGACAACGATGCAGAAGGATGAGAGAACATAAGGAACAGCAGGAGAAGAAAGAAGGAGAAGGACATAAATCATTAAAACATTTATAACCCTAGACTGCCTCAGAGGGGAGCAGAGGAAAAAAATTAGACCATTCGTCTACAGCATGTTTGCTTATTATCTCTTGGGAGAGCTTCAGATATAATAGTTGACACCATTATATGTATGTGCAGTTAACCTTAACATATACTATTTCTATGCACCTTTGCAGTCTTATGCATGCATGCAAGTATCATCTTGTACCGATAAACCACGTCCAGTTTCCCTTAGTACTGTAGAAAGAGTACTTGCTATATAAAATGATTACAATTCTTTGCATTAAAGTACACTTTGGTACTGACATTTGGAAACAGCTCTGTCTAGCTCCAATAACTAGACTACACACTCCCTCTGTATTCCCTCCCATCAAGTATATTTCCTAACACACTTGAGAAAGTAATTCAATAGCCAAGCTAACTACAACTACACTTTCAGGTCTATTTAAAACTCCAAAAACAATGTGTTCTTTCTCTTGGGAGAGCTACACTACCATTTGGTCAGACAGCAACACATTTTGGACTCACTTCTAAAGTAGCTGCATGCATCGTGAAGATTTATGGTTGGAGAGGGATTGAGACAGGGGTGCAACTCCCTGGAAAACACTGAAATCCATCCATAGATGAAGCATCATGGACAAAGTCACAGATGCAGTTTTCTGACCAGTTCTGCTGTGCAGGGAGATGGGGAAACTCATGCAATTACTACATTTTTTCTTAAAATTAATCTTCGTGTCACAAATGAACGTGTTGCTTTGCTGCAATATGTAATACCACTGGTAGGGTTTACCTCTGCTTCTCCACCAGCGTGTGTGACAGTCATTCCAGACATTCCTTCTGCAGCTTTTTGTTTTCTTGGGGAACATTTAGAAGGCTTTTGTGTTAGTCATTAAAAAAAAATCCTATTTTAAAAAAGCCCCCGCAACTGTGGAGGAATCATCTATACGAGTTTCTGAAAGAATAACTAGAGCTGCATAACAAAGAGTAAGAAGTTACAGGAAGAAGCACTAGTAGGTGCCAGCCCAATTTTCTAATAAATCTTAGGGCTGAAGCTGTCCTTTGATTCTTTGAAGTTTTATTATTTTATCTAAACTGTATAGTTGTTCCTTTTTTCCCCAAAAGTTATTTTAAATAATGATGAAAAGCCAACATACCACTAGCAGTTATTTGTAGTAATAAACATATAAACTACTAATATGAACAAAAGCTGACTTATAAAAAGCATACTTCAGAAAGCAGCATTAGTTACGCTTAGAGCTCTCGAATGGAATAGAGAGATTGAAGACAATTTAGGAAGAAAAGCATACAGGTCAATTTATCCTCAACAATGAATATTCATTTATTTCTGGTCACTGGGTAAATCTGCTTTTCTAATTCCTTTATTTAACTGTCGGAGGTTATAAAGATATTAAACCAAGATCTTCATATTATTAGGCACACAGTTAAAACATAGAACAAATGCAACAGGGAGACGACTAGTTTAAAAACCTATGCTCTCAATGTTTATTTCTCTCTGGTTAAACAACAGCGTCAACTGGAATTTGAAATGTTTTCTTTATTTAGACCTTGTAGGCTGAACAATAAGCCCTGACAGCTCCATCTCAGCCCTCTCGAGGCCTGTACCAAATGAAGCCTAAACTCACCATTCAGCAACTGCACCAGCCACGGGATGTCTGGAATTTGTTGTGTGCACTCATCCTTAAAATGGAACAGCTGTCATGAAAGGCTGTTACAAGACACCTAATGGGGCAAAAGGCTCCAGTGACACCCTTATCTACAACCTGATATGAACAGCATTTGCTGCTACCCTGCTCCCATCTCTAGGTGTAAAGTTACACGATATAAGGGTCCAGAATACTCTCTTCAGTAAAGTGGAAATCTGTATGGCCTCTGTTCCTTTTCATGCCATTAATCGTGCATAGGATTAAATAATCTATAAAACGTACTTATTTAGTGTAACACATCTGTCTGCCCATTTTAAAAACATGCATTTTAGAAATCTACACTTCCACCTCCCTCTCCCCTCACGCTTTAGTAAAAGCAACAAGACAGTCTTTGGGCCATGCCATGCTTCCCTTACTCTCTGATTGACTATATAGTCTATAAGCCTGTAGACTAGTTTCACGAGGGGCTCAACCAGGATTCAGCCGTTAAGGATCAGAAAGCAATAGCAATATAGCAAAAATATCTCTCGGGGGAAATATATCTTATTACTGCCAGAAAGAATATTTTTGTAAGAGAAGCATTTGTGTAATTCTTATTAGCTAAATAAAAGAGTGGAAATAACCAGAAGCATAAAGACCCAAGGGTCTGAGCTCCCATCAGAGCCAATGGCAGATTTCCCACTGATTTCACTGGATATGCAATCAAGACCAAATGTGGAACACACAGAGGAAACGACCAGAGGAAAGACTCTCATTCACAAATGCATTCTGCATCTGCAAAGTTTGTACCTGCGATTGAATTGTGTTCATAAATCAGACTAGTGTCTACCCACCAGTGATGAGTTCCAGTTCTGGTGGGAAAAATCATAAGAACTACTTCTATTTAAAAAAAGAGAAGACAGCTTCATTTTTACAGATGCACAGCACTGGGCAAAGCCCAGCGTCATCAGAAGGTGCACTTTTCCATGGACATCCCCCCTAGAAGCTTCTGCTCTCTCCTGTGCTCACTCAGGTGACCCAGAGACCTGCCAGGCTCTGCAAATGATGTCTTCCTTCCACCAGGTAGGTACTATTTCTTGCTAAAGTGTCTTTGATACATCAAATCCTCTCTCTAAACTCTATATTGCAGAGATTAAACAAATCTGTAACCAGACAGGAAACACCTGCCTCTAAACACTTTTATGCTTACATAAACATTGTTATAATTGCAACAGACCATCAGCCCCACTTCAGTCAAAGCTCAATACCGGTTTGTAGATGCTTCTTTCAACCAAACCACAACTTGTTATTTGACCATGTGGATCAAATCCCATCCCCTACCTCTCACACCTACATTTGGGATTTTGGTTGGCCAAGTTTCCTTCCACTTCTCTTCCTGTGAGATATGATTCTCATCAGCATACAATCCCACCCTCTACCAATGTTCTGGCCTGGGGTTTATATCCCGAGACATCTTCTCTAGTGGGACACTATAGGTTAGCAGCCCTATTTTCCCAGGCTCACGAACAACCTACTCTTGCAGGTGGAGTAAGAAACTGGAGTCCCGGAACAATAAGAATATCTAAGGCAGGGAGGAAGAAAGAAGCAGCAGGGGAAGATGAGACTAATGGACTGATATGGGGCAAAACATGGCCAGGCAGACATAACAGTAGTATTTGCTGCAACAGGGTTGAGGATAAAGTGGTCCTAATTTGGATACATCAAGGCACAGATATGTAGAAGCCATAGACAATATTGAGTTATGCTCCAGAGCTTGGCTTTGCTCTCCACCTCAAGATGATTGACCCGTATCAAAAGACACAATCCCAACACAAAATCCCTCTCCCTCTTGGAGAGTCCTCTCAGGAACCATCACGCTTGCCTTGGTTCTGAGGCAGGTAGGTCATCTCAGAGCAAAGCGGGGAATGAATCAAACCCCCTTTTTCATCAACTACTACAGCAGGTATCAGTCATCTACCATCCCAACAGATACTGCCTGCTTTGGGCACATCTGTAAACAGATGGCTGTTTCTAAGATGGCTGAGCCAACTGTGTCTTCCTTCCCTGTCACAGACCACTGCAATAGTGTATTAAATACTCATTCAGTATTAATAAACTCATTTTAGATGCCCAAAAAAACAGTCTTCCATCTTAGGTTCACCATACTAAAACTATCTTGGACTAGGTTCCTTCACAGATTTGTCCAATTGTGCATTTGCTTCACATTTTTAGCTCTTGTTCCTTGACGCTCGTGATGCTATCTGAACTTCCAATTCTTTACAGCAAAGTGTTATAGTTGGAAACCATGCTTAAAACTATCACGGTGAAGAGCAGCTCTTTGAACCTTCCTGTTTGTCCCACAACATGCTTGAGTGTGAATCATCTCTTTTAGTCCCTATATTGAGCTTTGCCTTAGGTATTTCTGCTGCTTCCATTGCTGTTCTAAGCATTCTTCTAGATTCACTGTATTTCAGTTACCCTGTCACCTTCAGGAAACATCCATTGGTATCCAGACACTTCAGCCTCTTATTTTTAGAGGTCTCCTGGAGTTGTTTTCATGGTTCAGAATTGCTAATTCAAAGATTCAAAATAGGGGAGAGAAAAAAAAAACCAAACCAAACACACAACAAAAACAAAACCACCACAAGAAAACCCAAAACTCAACTGCCTAGAGCTCTGTCCCCCGGTTAACAAAAATGGATGACTTTGCCTCCAGCTGTTCCTTCAGCCCTACCACACTGAGATCCCTACTGAAACAAAGCCCTGGAGATAAATCCTGTGAGCTCACTACTCTGTAACTGGAATCTTTTTAGTTTCCCTGGTGTCATCTGACTGAAACCTGTCCTGTGGAACCCCACAGCCAGTCACATCCTTTTCTGTGATTCAGCAGTGCATTGTACAATCACAATACTCCTCTTTGGATTTGTACTGCATTTTCCTCTTTCTTTCTCATTCTTAGTATTAATCCCCCCCCTCTTACTTTCTCCTGTACAGTTATACTTGGCCTATATTTCCAGCTACATAGTTGTAAGGTAAACCTCAATTTTGTGTCTGGTCAGTGAACTTTATGACTGTTCTGTTTAATATATACTCTGTTTTTTGTGGTTGCCACTAGACTCATTGTTTTACATCTGTTTGCATTAAAGTGCGTTTTCCACTGAATGACTCAGACACTTAAAAGAACCCAAATCCCTCTGAATAGGGTTGCATAAATTCTGAAAGTGTTTGCTATTCCCTTCCTCTGACTTCGGTATCATCAGCTAACATTTACTATGATCTTACATCTGATATTCTCATTCAAATTATTTATATATGTATTATTAAAAAGATCAGTCCCCTGGAGTATGCCACTAGTAACCTATTTCCAGCTAGAGAAATTATCATTTGCAGACACTGTATGTAACCAGTTTTGAGACATTTTTCAAGCCAACAGACTATTTTTGCGCCTCAGACCATGACTCCATGGTTTAACCTGTAAGCTCCTTTATGAAACCTTATCATTTGTTAAAGTGCCATTAATTCACACAGTTTCAATTTTCACAGCATTATTTTCTTCATAACATGGAAAAATAGAACGTTATCATGATGCATCTGGAAAGCCAGAATTCAGAGCACAGAATATGTGCTTATTTCTCAAGATTCCTGATTTTCTGTTTGTAACATTTTTGTCTTCTGGCAAACAATAGCAAAAATACAAATAAGCTATTCAAGGGAATTTCAAATGCACAAACATTACAGTGTTAAATTTAGTTCTCCAGCCCTTTTTGCTCCATTTGCCCTAAGTTAGGGTCTTATGCATTTTTCCTTTAAAATCATCAGCATTTCTGTATCTGACAGTTGGCAAGTAGGAAGGGAAATGGTTTTAAAGATCAAATTAAGCAAACCTGATTGAATAATTCAGATTTGCCATGGGACTCAATTATTTCTATTAGAAACCCTTATTTTTCACAGGAAGAAGTAGTTATTTTCTTTGGCATCCAAATAATTATTTCTTTTACTTCTGGAAATGTTGAAGTAGTTGTTTCCTGAGGTCTTACTTGTTAACTCTTTACTATTTTTCCTGAGGTTTTACCCATTAACTCTAGCCAGAAACAACGACAGACAGTCCAAGAAAAAGTATGCAGTAAAGCAGGTAAGAGATATTTTCGTCTTTGGTATGAAAAGCACAATATAAATAGATTTGCAAACTAAAAACACTACAGTATTTAAATAAGCCTGTCAAAAATTGTGATGGGTTATCTTACAATAGAGGTATTTCTCCCACTTAGTGTAAGTGCATTTATGGATACAATTAGCCCTGCTGCAGAAGGCCTATGCAACCATATGCACCATCAATGTGTTAACTAGTTGGATGTCACCACTGTCCCCATGTCTCTCTGGAGCAGAAGATCAAGGTTAATGGTGACAATGTCAATAAACCGAGGTGAGGCAGCATCACGTCTAACCACACAAATCCCACAGCTACAGTAGCACAGAACCACCCCAGACGATGGGTACACTCATCCACCACTGCGGAACTGCTCGGCCCTGCACAAAGGGCTGAAATTCCTCAATCCTAGGCAGCCTGCAGGATCAAGTCCATCAGACACTGGGACTACGCTGCCTTTTTCAGCTCCCACTCCAAATACAGTAGCCCAGGCAAAGAAAGGGGAAAAGCTATATTGTTGACGTCCAAGGCCTTATGCTGATTGGGGACATGCAATTAGAGAAGACGTCAATTGAAGGGCCTTGTGAGTAACTGAAGGCTTGTTACAAACCACAATTGACACTACACAATGTGCAAACTATTTGGAAAAGGATTCCCTGTATCAAAGTTCACTGTAAATGAACTGTATTAGACTTGATAGTTAATTTCCCAGGTAAAAAACAAGCAAACAAACAACAAAACCTTTTATTTAAAGCCACCCCTGAGGGAAGGTTCAGGAAACTTTATGTGCAGGAGCCTGCTTGCAATGGCAGAGACACTTGGCTATTACCTGCCTTCCTCACCCCACCTCTGATCTTGTTCTATTCCCCTCCTCTTCCAGGGCAAGATGTCAGCTAGATGACAGGGAGTCTCTAGGAAGTTACACAGGGCAGAGTACAGAGCTGAAAGGGTTACCGACTTTGCACTCAATAGGTCTGGGTCCTTTCACAATAAGCCAGTTAAATCCTTTCATTCTCAGTTCTTTGCATTTATACAGAGGATTCTTTTTTTTTAAACAAGAATCTTTAGATGACTTTAATTACATCTTGCCTGCAGAAGCATCAGGCAGAAATAAGGCCCTGAGAGTTTTAATTTTTGGAGCAGAGATGTTATCACTTTTTAAGTACATTTGAAAGTATTCCCAGATTTTACAAAGAATTATAAAACTAAGCATAAGATGCTTTTTCCAAAAAAGATCTTCAAAATTAACATATACTATCTTATAAATATAGCTCAAAAAAGACAGCTGCAGCTAGAGCAAAGCCTCTTGAAGGAACAGTGCCATTGAATCACTACATCTAACAATTGTCAATGAAAACCTTACATGAAAAAAATCAAACGGCAAGATAGGATTCAAGATCAAGATAAATACCAGTAATTAACAAAAAGACATACTGCTCTGTACAGAGTGGTGTAAAAAGCATTTTCCTCAAGAAAATTGATCCTGTTGCTACTGGAGTAAGATCCTACTTATGTGACTGAGGAAGAGCTCCAGAGATCTGGTTGCAAGTATTATATGCTCCTCTGTACTGTACTGCTGTTACAACTATTGAGAAAGAAGTGCTTCCCCAACTTGGGGCACTGTTAGCAGATTCAGTAACTAAATTCTGTTACATCACTTTTGCTCTGCAATAAAGAGGAATGAACACCTCTGCTTGAGGAGCAACTGAACTAAGTGACATATATGGAAGGGAACAGGTAGAATTACTCCGTCAAACTGTGAAAATACAGCATCAATCTTAGAGACACCCTGTGACTTTCAAGACCACCCCCTACTTAGAGGTAATGGCTGTGTCTAAGCTGTACAAGAAGAATAGGCTCAGCAATTCGTGTAGGTTTGTTAAATTTGATGACCTGCTTGCTCTCCTTCTGCACCACAGGCTACTGACCAGTCTTTAAGCTTCTCCTCTGGATCACGCTGGAACTCACAGATTTCATGCACCTCCCAGGAGTCTGGGCTGCAATACATTCAGATGCAGAGCCCAGGCAATAGTGAGAGCTTATGCTCACGTAGTGACTGTCCTTCTTTGAGGTCTATTAGCTTGGCCTAACTTCTCACCAACTTATTTATCTGTAAACAATACGAAGATTGACAGGAGGACCAGAACACAAGAGGCCAAGAAACCCTCGAGGCGCATACACTCAAAGCAATTGTGCTTCTAAAAGTATCAATAAAAGGATCTGTGATGTGCAGAAGTCAGGTATTTCTCTCTTTGCCAACCCTGGTCTAAAAAGATGATGAAAACAGTAACAACAAGGCAAGCTGAGGTCAGCAGCATATGCTAGTAGGGGATGAAAGATGATTCATTTTCAGGGATGCAGTACTGTTCTTCTGCCAGACTTTTCACCATACATCATACCATCCTGGTATAACAAAGTGACTCAAACTACACTACCATCATAGCTCCAAATTCTAAGAGCAGAATTTTGTGCTAAACAAGTAACAGAAGTGTCTTTTTAGCCTCTGTGTTAAGATTAATGATTAGGTTATCACACCTTGTTCTGTCTGACTCTTCCTAAACTTTGGAATATATTAGCTAAATTCAAAGAAGTTTAGCAGAAGATCCTGTCACAGTAGTAGTTTGAGTTCACTCAAATTTCACTGAGCTAAGAAGGTGGATAAAGAAGAGATGTTCCAAGTGCCCCCTGAAGTGCCCTGAGAAGGCAAAAGCTGCAGGGTAGATTCAAGTGTTGGACAAATAACCCACAGGAGAGTAACCCCGGTACAAACCAGGGGTTTGACCACAGTGGAAATTATATTGCAGCAGAGGGCTGGCTCTCATTTGGTCTCTGCTAAAGCTCCTGTTCAACCAAAGTAATAGCTACAGTAACCTTTGCGTGTGAACCGTCTACTGCCTTTCTACCTTTGGCCAACAGCTGGCCTGTGCTGGGCATTTTCTCCTCCTGCTCTGACTTGGTGCCTTTACAAAACCAGTGCTACTGGGAGCTTCCGCTGGTCTTTGAAAAATGACGACTGGGGCTTAGAGAAGGGCTTGCTTGCATTCTCTCAGCTCCATTATCTGCTCACTCAAGTTGTGGTATAATGTTCTACATGGTAAATTCAAGAAAAATGTTTAAAAATCTCATTTAAAAAACAGGAAGAGGAGTCCTATACCATAAATAAATTGTTTGAGGACATTACTATTTCAAAACACCTGATGCTATTGTGCACAATAGCATAGATCTTGGCTACCAGAGTTTCCTCTGACTCCTAAATTACCCGTGTGAAAAGAAAATCTTTGTACTGCAGATTATTTGTCTTAAAAACATTTAAGAATTGGCAACATGGTGAGAACATGCACTAGCCTTTTATTCCTGCAAATAAAAGGTCAGATCTCACCTTGGTTTGACTTCACAGGAGCCGACTCCTGATTATTGACCCTCAAAGGTGCTTCTTTGTGAATTAAAATTGTCCCTGATTCAACATCATTTCAGTTACAGTCAGACTTTCAACTGCCTTCTGCAAATTTACATTGAGCATCTGATCATGAAGAAAGACCAAGGAAAAAAACCTAACGTGTCAGAAGAGGTCAAGGATTGAAGAACATGCAACACTACTTGGGGTCAAGACAGAACTACAATGACTGAGCAAAAGAGGAGCTTCTCTGATGCCTGCATACACTGAAATTGCAACGCGCTTTAGGAGCACAGGCAAAAGTAGAAATCCACATTCATGGCTGTATTTTATTAAAATGTGTTTCAACTGGAAAGTTGGAAAGATCTAGGGTGATGTTAAAGAAAGAAATCAGTAGTGTAATTACACATTTCTGGACTATTCACAAAGTCTCATTTCCCCTGAACACAGCAGGAATGGAGCATCACAAGTCTGCTTTGATGCTTCCCTTTCCAACAGATTTTTAGTGCAGCATTTGGCAAAGACAAGCGTCCACAGAACAACGCAGGAAGTCGTCTTATAGAGATGGGCATGCACAACCACCGCAATTTCTTCAGCCAGGCAGGGGCCACTAAACGTTCAACTGTATTACAACCATCTTGAAAGAAAGGAGTGGTAGATTCTGTTTATGACATAGATTCCACACAATATACTCTTTTTCTTCCTACAAAATTATTCTTAAAAAAAATTAAGCCCCAGAAAGGTTAGGGGGGACTAGGATGGACTGACTATTCAGCTTCAGAAGCTATAAAACTAAATATAAAATACTTATGACCTTGGTGGTGAGCAGCAAGAAATAAAAGGGTAGCAATACTAAAAGATCAGTTATAAAATCATGAGTCAGTTCAAAGACAAATAAAATTTAAGTAAAGCCTGTGTTCTCATTTCAGACTGTCTCCTGGAGAAGCACAAACAATGACAAAATTTATCATAAACAGCAACCTGCTGTGCCCTGCTGCAGAACTGCTTAGGAGAAGACCTAACCAAAGCCAGGACTCCAAAGTGCCAGAAGGTTAACACCAAACATCCTATGCTTTGAAGAACTGTCAGCCTTCTGCAACACAAAATGAAGCTTAAGAAACTGGAAACAGGACCTAGCATGCTAATGGGTCTGCCATAGAAGGTGGGAGCGGACAGGAAAATTTCATCTATGTTGCTACATCAAGATGCCAGTAAGCTTGTAGTACCTTCCTCCATTGTTTCAGTTGTTTAATCTCACATCTCGGGTATACCGGCACCAATTAACTTGGGGGCACCAGCAGGGTATGCTGTACTAACATTACCAGGGAGTGAAACAAAACACAATAGCACTTGATGTGGGATATTAGAGAGGTGAAAGTGGGCTTCTATACTAGCACAGAGACACTAGCACTAATTTTAAACCATCTTATGTGTTGGATGAATGCAAAGCATTATGACACCAGTGTGGGTTAACTAAGCCTACAGTATAGGCTGTTTCTTCATTAGGCAGTACGGGAAAGAACATTTTTTTCTTCTATCTCTATTTATACAAACAGGTTTTATTCCTAGCATGGCTTGAAGCCACCCTTACAACCTTAATTATCTTATGTGTTAAATGGGTTACCTGCCCAAAGTAACACCAAATAGAAAAGGTTGAGAGAGGTACATATATTCAATGTCTATCACTAACAACTGTGAAGATATGGGATCCTTGCCCGAAGAACAGAGCAATTTCCTTCATGCTACAGCACATCAGGTGGAGATTTACTCAATCTCCAAAGCATACGAAAGCAGAAGGGGTATACTGCAAATTTTCTCCCATTCCTACCGCCTCCTGAGCAAAGGCCGGGCTCACGTTGCTTGTAATAAATTGGCAAGAGTTGGCAACACTAGAAACAATTCATGAAGAGCTTGAGGAGGAATTTGAAATGATGCAGGGTCTGGTTAATGGGCTAGAAAGAGATTTTTAGCTGCTGAAGCTTGGAAAGATTGAAAGTATGATTTGGGAATTAGGGATATCAAAACAGAGGAGTTTGGAGTAATCAAGGAAGGAGATAATTAGCATAGAAAGAGCACAGCTTTTAGCAACAGACACAAGGGCATACAAAAATGCTTGTTAACTCTAAGATGCATTTGCAAGTCTAAATTAAAACCCTATTTTTCCTCGGGGAATAATGCCCTGAATCCCCTTTTAAAATTAATCCCTTCCATTCTACTATTTTAAAAAAGAATAAGTGTAGGAAGTTATTTAGAGTGGACAGGAGCAGCCAGGTGCTAGACTATGTCCTTGCTCTTGACTGATTGCAAGTTGGAGTGAGAGCAATTTTGGCACACAGGATGCTGGCAGAGTTCAGCCCATGCATGTGGAGACCCAGGATGGCTCCAGCCAGACCAGAAGTTGCTTTTGTACCTGTACTGGAAAGGGAAGTGGATGCCTTGTCAGGGCAAGAACCACTTCAGGAGACGGCTGGTACCTCAGACGGAGGCAGGGATTATGGTTTTACAGGAGAAGAGGATAGTGTGAGTGCCAGATCCCCTTTCACAGCTCTGCTGAAGGCCCCTCAACTTGCTAGCAGTTCCCAGCACAGACCCTTAGTGCCACACTGGAATGAAAGGATTCAGCATGAAGAAAACAATCTGTTATTGACTCTTCTTGGAAAAGTGATATTGATCTAGCTAGTGTTACAGTCTGATCTATAATATACACTTGGGCAGTTTCAGTAGAACTATTAGGGCCTGCCTAAAAGTACGAACTTGTTCTTAAATTCTTTTCTCTGCACTAGTGTTTCCCACGTTACACTTTGCTGCACTAAGAGGTGGACCGTGATCCCCATGGAAGTTCAAGTGGGGCCTGCAAGCTTGAATAATGGGCTGGCCTTCTGTCTTGTGCTTCTTAAACCAGCTACTGTAATTAAAATGTGATGGGAAAGGGCAACCTGTTTCTTGATCTCTTCTGAGCAAAGGAACACAGGCACCAAAAGATGCAGATAGTCACTGGGATGGACAGAGGGGAGATGAGGGGTGGGGAAGGGACAAATCAAGTGGGGGAGAAGTGATTTTCAAAAAGAAAGTGTAAATCCTTCAGGTTTTCACACTCACCTACTTCTGTCACTACTTACACCTCTCAGCTTAGCCCAGTATAACTGTGAGAAGACCAACAACTATACGAACATCATATTCTGCATCTACCGCTATTGTGCTGAGTTCACATGCCGTCTGGAAGAGGCATAAGTCCAGATGTCTGCTCAGTACGAGCCATGCAAAGGGAGATCCAGTGACACGGTATTAAAGAGATTAGCTTCCAAAAAAAAAAAAAAGGCAAAGTGCTTAGTCAGAGCAGAAGTCTCTCCTCCAAAGTTATTTACTGTCTTCTGGACTGGAAGCTTATTCATTATAAAATCCACAGTGTTCACCCTCCCCTGTCCCTTCTCTGCTCTTGTTCATCCTGTGGTTTGTAACAGTTTGGAAAACTTTAGGGGCATTCCTAAGTGGTTACAGATGTGTAAGGATGCACACTACAGGCCACTTCATCAAGAGGATGACATAACCCTGCATGCCAGCTTCAAAAGTAGCTCATTTAATACTTAACTCAGAGACATGATTGTCCCAGACTTGCTGTGTGCCTGTTGAGAGTGATGGGATTATAACAGCAGCTGACAGTGTTCTGTTCCAAGAGAGCTCACAGCATTATTCAGTCTTGAGTTCCCTCTTCCTCTGTGGAGCCATTTGATCCTTAATCTCTTCTATGGATTCTTAACCCTTTTGATGTACTTCTCCCCTCGACAAAGTTTTACACAGACATCTTTATACCAAAATATGGGTGAAGACTATTAGTAAGATGTCACAGTTGCGCATCTATTTTGAACACTACTTACAAGTACTTGTCAACCATGCGTTTGCATGAAGAACTGTCTAGCATGTATTTTACGAAATTAAGTACAGAGAAATAATATTTAAAAATCCATTGCACTGCTTTTCCTGAATCAGACTGTGCAACTGGAAAATGTCAGCACGATGCTGCAGGGTACCCGTGACCATGGGCTACTAATACAGCTAGTTCCCTGTATCACAGTAGTATCTGCCATGTGCTTTCCACACAGAACAAAACACCACTACTGCTTAAAAAGACTCAAAGTCAATAGTTCTTAGGAGACTTCTGCTCTGTCCGTCACTCTGTCACTATTCTGTTGGAACCCTCTGGTCAGGACCTACTTTGCTTTCTCTCAGCAGTGTCTTGTATAATTAAAAGCTGACTACAGCTTGCTGTGTATGATCAGGTTGCTTTCCCATAGGAACTGAGGTGGTAAGACACGAGCATGATAGCTTGGGACAAGAGGTGGCTTCTACAAGAAAGGTGATACCAGCATTGTCCAAACACAGAGACAAAAAAAGCCAGTTGCTTGAGAATTAGTCAAGAAGGCACCAGTCTGTGATGAGGAGATGGAAGAACTGGACTGAAGACAGTCCTGGTTGAAGAGAAGTGGAAACTGCACAAAGGGTTACCAACGTTACAGTGACTAAAGAAACGACAGGGAAAAAGGATGTGGGAGAGTATTTCGTGAGGCAGGTAGGAAAAGCAGTGTGATTTACTATATGTCAGAGGAAACAAACAGCTTATTGAATAAAAGAAGGTGAATGGATGCAAAAGAGTTTGAGACACAGCAAACGATGTGTTTTGGGGGGGCGGGACTGCTGGAAGAAGCTGAAGAGAACAATCCTGAATGCTGCTGATGGCAGAAAAGAAGATAGTGGCTACATCAGATCTTGATTTCTCCTTCCCTTAAAAATCTTGCATAAAGTGGCAGGGAATACATGGAAATCAACACTAACGAAAGGGTGGACAACAGATGGATGGGAAAATAACTGGGAATTGAAGCAGTAGTTAAAGTAGTTCAAGGCTGGGAAATGACACAGCCAGGGAAAAAAAAAAATGACCTTGAACTAGCACTGGTGAAGTTCCTCTACAGGAATAGTGTTATGCAGCTGAAGTACAGTATTTCAATACTGTCATTAAAACATTGCATACATATTTCTTACACAGAAATGTTATTCATCTTTTAAACCACCTGATCATTGGTATACAGCCCCTTGTAATTCCCCCCCCCCCCCGCTTCTTGTCTATTTACTCAGTTCCCACTATCAGAAAATCCAATAAATCTTTATTGAGTTAGACTTATATATGAACATATCTCTTCTCCAAGGAACACATTTTAATAATTTAGATGGCAGCTCTGTACTGCATCATTTCTTTGATTTCAGGGGATGATGCAGTGGGCTAGAAAGCTAATTTAGATGGGTTTAAAACTACCACATTTCCACGATTATCCTATGTTCTAGTATTCAGTTTGGCATATTTGATGTGTATGAATTGTTACTGTATTCCCCCCCGCCCCCCCCCCCCCCCCAAGATATTTCAAGGAATATATCATCTTCCACACAGCACAGTAAGTAGCACTATCAAACATGACACATGTACCCAAGTCATGAAAGAAATTACACAGTACTGCAAGCTATTGTTTGAAGGCAAATATGCAATTACAGTAGCGGTCATATTGTAAAGCACACACACAACAGCAGAATTAAAGTCACATTAAAACCCACCCAAGCCTTACAGGGACACTGCTCAAGCCCACAGCAAGATTCTACGGGAAAGCTGACAGCCATTTGGGATCTTTTCACCATAAGAATTCAACAATAGGAGATTTAGATTACCACAGAGGGGGAAATCCCCACCTTTCCAGTGAGAGGCAGAGAAAGGTCACAACCTATTAATCTATAAAATCACAGCAATAATTACTTTAACATACCAACATTCCCATCCTCTCAGCCTTCCAGCCTCAGGCTCCAACAACAAAAGCATCCACCTTCCCTGGCAGATATGAAAACTATTCTTAATGGAATTAATTTGATTAAAACTACCTCTATCAAGTGTTTTAAACATCATATCTGATAACACTATGTGGTAGAAAGCATATATTGGCCCATCCGTAAGATAATCTCTTCCTTCTCCATTGCTATAAACTTCAGCTTCTTGCTTTATGAGCTTAAGACAGATTTCAAACCCATCATTGGCTCAAGGCTAAAAAAATCACCTAATTTGAGATGCTGGCCAGTATAGATTGGAAGGAGGAAGTTCCACGTTTGGAAAACAAATAGCACAGAGGAAACCTCTTTGGATTTCTGATTTCATAAATAAAAATCCCCAAAACAGGTAGACCATAGGCAGCTGACTGGGCTTTGGAATGCTAAATCCTAACAGCAGAGTGCAGGTGTGGCAAAGGGCTCTGCGAGTTGCTGTGATGACCACGGCACAGCAATGCAGCCACAGTGTAGACTATCAAATTGATTTTTCAGCTTAAGACGGCACTAGCTGCTCTTTATGCTTCATAGCTGAGTTCTGGCACAGATGTTTAAAACTTTCCAAACTGTTTAACAGATTACACAAACGGCCAGCAGTAGCTAAGCAAGGAGAAAGGGCTGTAACTCAGTAATGTATTCTACTGTGATAAGTTTCCTTTCAGCGAGGCCGTGACTCCTGTCCTAGTTGAGTCCCTTCGGAAGAAAAAGGAAAATGGAAGGAATCAAATGTAAAGCACAGAACTCGCTGAAATGACTCTTCAGGGCCTTCCCTGCAGTGTTGGCACTCAAAGCTGTACCTTGGCTCCAATAAGTCTTTAGCCACAGCAGCACTAATTAATTGAGGGCACTTTGGAAAATGCCCTTCGATTCCCTGCTGTGACTGCTGGACTGCTCACGAATTTTCTCCCTCAAGTCCTTTCTGCTCTTTTGAAGCCCTACTGGAACACACAGTGCACAAGCTTGGGCAAGGGAGCAGCCTTTGCTGGACGGGACCCTCCTTGAGGTGGTTAACCGAACAGGTGCCAGGGGATGGGCGGGAAGCAGGACAGCGGCTGCCAGCCCCACGCAGAGCAGGGGCCCTGCAAGGAGCCAGCTGAAGAGAAAAGGAGTCAAACCTGAAGCTGCAAAAGCTGCTCCTCAGCTGTCTCTGAGCAGCCAGAGAGGAAACGGTATAAACCCAAGACATGAGAGAAATAAGTAGAAAAATCTTATCTACAAAAGGATACATGTGCATTAATAGAAATGATGTTTTTGAAGCACTGCATGCCTCTGAGCATACACAAAAAGCAGGCAGTGTGGGCAGCAGCTGTCGTGAATTGGAATGAAGGTGGCTGCACCCAAGTGCACCTATGCAGGGATATACGTCAGGGTGCTGGCTGTACGTATCTGGGCAGCAATGGGTAGAGAAGCTGGAGGGAAGCAACCACACCAGTGAGGGTGTGCTGTGTGCAGATTTTAAACGCTGGATGCCTCTCTGTATATCACCAGGGAAGCCCACAAGAGGCAGAATACAAATCATGACTGATTTTATTCCGGCCAAAGCTAGCAGCAAGCAGAGACTTCCAGGGGACTTGCACACGTGTGTTCAGGCTCACTGTACTGAGACTGAGGAAAGAGCGCTCCTTATGCTGCTCTTGACAGGAGCAAATGATTAAAATTCAAGTTTCCCAAGAACAGCAAAGCCAGCCAGAGGCTACTGACCCAGAGGCAGCTATTGAAAAGACAGCAGGTGTGAGCAGATCTTGCTGCTCTTCTATTGCTAAATCTCACATTAGATGATGTTTGAAGCTAGTAGTGTCGAGGGTGAGCTGGTCTGAAAGGGGTGAAAATAGCACTGTATGTAAACAACAGCTTAAGAAAAGGGTTAGCATAAAAATAGTGTACTACAAGTCTCAGCAGTTTGCCCTGAGTTTTGACCACCATGGCTCAGGCAGATACTTTCCATGCTAAAAGAAACAAATTTATGACAAGCTTGTAATTAAACTGTCTGAAGGACCAGTAAACTTCTGCACACTGTCGTTTTTATGCCACTTTCAACAAAATTAATGCACATGTTATGTGTGGGTGGATCTATCCTTGTTTGACTGCTGGGCTGCCTTTTCCCAGTTTCCTGTTTTTATGACCTACATTTCCAAACGTCCGTCAGTGCTCCAGATTCAAAGGCACAAAAATCTCTTGTCTGTTCATGTGTTCTTCTCTCACAGAGCAATAAGAAAAACTTACATCATGTTGGTCAATGTGTTTAATGCAGCTCTGCTTCTGCTGCTGAGACACAGCTATTTAACAAAATAGCGGCCAGTTCAGAATTTGAACAATTAATCTGCTTGTTTGTGAAACTCCAAGTGCCTCCTGGTTTATCATCAGCCATACATAGGTGCCTGTACTACATCCAACACAAAAAAAAACCAAACAGTGGTAAAGTCAGAGTACACACACATTTCAAAGTGCTATTTAAGAAACTTACTTTAAAATTTGGAAGTGCTATTGACAAACTTTGTTACATTTTAAAAGATACAATTAAATACATATGCATCTTTGTGTGCACTAATTTATGTAATGTGCAAAGCAAAGAAGCTACTCCAAAACCCAACGAACATCCAAATACTAAGCATTATTATTACTGCTAACATCAAGTTCTTCCATTTGCAGCTTTTGCTCTATGGTTTTGACCTTACTAGAACTCATTTTCACACAGGCTCCCTTGCGAGCACACTTTTAAGAAATTTTCAGATATGCAAATATTTGAAGACAATGGAATTGAGATAAAAACCAAAATCTGTAGAATAGGGGACCTAGATTGAAGCTGGTTTTCATTTGAGGAAAAAAATTTTGCTTTTTCATGTATCAGTAAAGTAACTATCAGATTTCAAGTGTTTGGTACAAGACAATCAATTAATAGTTACCTCAAATACTGTTACTAAAATGTTCATCTGGCTGCCTTTAAAATTCAAACTGCTTTAGCTCTAGGTGACATTCTTATTTAAAATTCTAGATTAAAGCCAGCAAAATCAAGGATTCTTCTTTGGTCAGGGACTGTTCACTTTTTTTTTTAATACAACATTGATATATCAAGCTCAGATTCAAATCAGTTTCAGACAAATACCAACTGCTACTACTAAAAAACTGCAACTGAAAAATCAACTGATCTGAGAATCCAGCCATCACTTGTGAACTGCTGCAGAACTGCCTCTCTCCCATCCTCAGCTCTGCAGCACCCACTGAGATATCCGTCCTCTGAATATTTGGGAAGGGGTGGGGGACAAATTCTAGGACCACAGCTCTCATAGGCACTCGTAGGGATCCGGTATCAGGAAGAGGACCAAGCCAGTTTATTTCACATGGCCAGTATATCTGACTTTCTGTACATGGCACAGACAGTTACACTACCTATAGATAATTGCTTGTGAAAACCTAGACTCCAGTTACTCTGAAGACACTGAATGGTACAGCTACAATTCTCATGCTCCATTTTGAGGCTGGACATTTGGAACGTGAATAATGCCATTAACCCAGGAGAATTAGGTAAGCCCCATAGTTTTTCAATGACTTAGTTTTTGTCTGCACTAATTTTACCTCCAAATCTGCATGTCTGAAACTCCACACTCTTCAAGTCTGCTTAAAGTGATTACGTCTTTTCAGTAAATCTTGGATTGTTCTTTCTCCCGGCTGCAGAGCTGTCTGCCTGCAATTTCTCAAAAGAGCGCCAGGATTTCATGTCCATTGGCCCCTGCATTCCTGCCAAAGCCCTGCAGAAATGAGAGCTGCTGCAGCTGCCAGGGTTTATTTACACACATTCCTGCCTCAAATTGAATTAATGAGCATAATTTAACTCAGGCAATGTCCTCCACAGCTCTTGTTTCTCTTTGCCCCCCTTGACATTTCTTTCTCTCACACAACCCCTCTTGTAGTCTGTCTTAAAGCAGTATCTAAAGTGATTCTGGTGTAAAAAGTAATTGCAGATGCATTGTACCTCCCATTTGAGCTGATAAACTTGTACATATCTGCTTACAGCCTACTTTATGGAAAGCCCAGGGTCCCCTTAATAAGTATCCAGAAGGTTAACTTGAACTTACTTGCTCTGTTCAACCCAAGTTTGTCAGTTTAGCAATGAGCTTCCAGTTTAATCACTTACAAAAGACAGCCTTCGAAAGAGCTCCAATGCAACAGATGAGAGCAGCTGATGCTATAACATATCTACAGTTGTTAACGTTCACACGCTATATTTAGTGAATCTTTTCTCCATAGGTCTCCAGTCCACTTCTGCTCCCAGAAAGCTGGAATTCTGCATCCACAGCATAAGGGGTCTCAACATTAACAAGCCCTGCAGGCATTGTACAGACACGTGACATACAGGAAGCTCCTGTTATGCCACTAACCAGCCCGATGCAGCGTTTCCCACACGTTATGTCAGAGGTAGCGCACAAAAATACTTCTCCAAATATTCACGCCCATGTGACTAACAAAGTCCATTCTCCCCTCTATTGTCACCCTGTATGGTGTGTGTGTCTCACACGCTGTGTATACTACACAAGGCTTGAAAGCCTTAGAACAAAAGCCATATACTTCTACTAGAAGAGTGTGGGAGAAAAAGAACTAAATCTTTAATGATAAATACATTTGCTACATCAGCACTTAACAAGCATCATGGACAAGAACATTTCAGCCACGCTTTAAACCCCTAGATCTACAGGAAGAAAACGGATTGCTTGGCACACAGCAGTTTGGCTTTCTGGGAAGAGTGTTCTATTATGAAGTTCCCACAAGACCATATCTATCCAGTTATGCTGATTCATGGAGAGGATTTTCCTTCCCCTAAACAAGATTAACAAGATCCTTAAGAATATTTCAACAAGAAATCGATGTATTCCAGGACTTGTGATTGAAAGCACAACAAATTCTATGGACCTGAGTTTGCAACCCCCACAAACAGAAACTATTCAAGTAGTTCCAGTAACATCGGTAGGATTGACTGTGTGAGATACAGCTACTCACCACGATCACAGACCAGGCAGGCACTCTGGGATGGGAGGAGTTCAAAGGATCATTCCAAGATGAGCCTCTCCTGAAAAACTTACTCCTGCTGGAGAATGCGAGATTTCGAGGCACATGTCAATTCTCTTCCACATATACATCAGAAGCCAATACATACAAAACTGCTTGACACCCCACTGCAGAAATCAGCTTAAAGAGTGAAGGCAGCAAACAACTGGGGGAGGGTGTGTGTGCATCTTTGAATGTCCGAAATTGAAATTTTGAACTCTCGAGCAGAAGCCTGCTCTAGCTGCAACTGGTACAGGCTGGTTGTAAATTTTGATAACATTTAGACTAAACAGAAATGGCATGTCCTGAGTCCTCTGACTAACAAAGAGATACGAGACATTACCCCCAATTACAAGGCTGATTATGTGTTGTGCTTCTGCATACAGACTATGAAGAAAATCAGCGGCTTGGGGTTCCATGCCAAAAACAAGGGTCCATGAAAAGAAGTGTTTGCCTTGGAAACAATGGGGGAGAGGGTCTGGAAAGAAGGTGGTGAAGATGCTGGTTGCAGGAAAGATCCTGGAAGTGGCAGAAGATCCCAAAGAACAAGGACATGCATAGAGATGAATGCTGGGGAACGGCCAGGGACCTTGACCAGTAACACTTGTAGGTGGTCAACACTGACAGCAGCGGCACAGCAGGAACCAGCCCAGCTCACCCGGGCCTGCAGTCACGTCCCTGCAGGGAAGGGAGGTCGAGACCTAGGGAACATAACGCCTTGATAGGAGAAAGCGAACAAGAATAATCAAGTAGGATAAGAGTGCTAATGTCTCTGGTTCCGAAATAAACTCCAGTATCCAGAGCCACTGCAGGTTGTCATTTACTTTGCCTTGCCTGTGACAGCCAGCACTTGGCTAAATTTGAGTCCTTGCAGGCCACTTTCATTAGAAGCTGATGCAGATTATCATAGAATCATAGAATTGTTAAGGTTGGAAAAGACCCTTAGGATCATCAGGTCCAACCGTTAACCTACCACCGCCAAGTCCACCACTAAACCATGTCCTCAAGCACTGCATCTACCTGTCTTTTAAATACCTCCAGGGATGGGGACTCAACCACTTCCCTGGGCAGCCTGGTCCAATGCCTGACTACCCTTTCAGTAAAGAAGTTTTTCCTAATATCTAACCTAAACTTACCCTGGCGCAGCTTGAGGCCATTTCCTCCTGTCTTATCACTTGTTACTGGGGTGAAGAGACTGACCCCCACCTCTCTACAACCTCCTTTCAGGTAGTTGTAGAGGGCAATAAGGTCTCCCCTCAGCCTCCTCTTCTCCAAACTAAACAACCCCAGCTCCCTCAGCTGCTCCCCATAAGACTTGTGCTCTAGACCCTTCACCAACCTCGTTGCCCTTCTCTGGACACGCTCCAGCACCTCGATGTCCTTCTTGTAGCGAGGGGCCCAAAACTGAACACAGTATTCGAGGTGCGGCCTCACCAGTGCCGAATACAGGGGCACTATCACCTCCCTGGTCCTGCTGGCCACGCTATTCCTGATACAAGCCAGGATGCCATTGGCCCTCTTGGCCACCTGGGCACACTGCTGGCTCATGTTTAGGCGGCTGTCAACCATCACCCCCAGGTCCTTTTCAGCCAGGCTGCTTTCCAGCCACTCCTCCCCAAGCCAGTAGCGTTGCCTGGGGTTGTTATGACTGAAGTGCAGGACCCGGCACTTGGCCTTGTTGAACCTCATACAGTTGGCCCCGGCCCAACAATCCAGCCTGTCCAGGTCCCTCTGCAGGGCCTTCCTACCCTCCAGCAGATCGACACTCCCACCCAACTTGGTATCATCTGCAAACTTACTGAGGGTGCACTCAATCCCCTCATCCAGATCATTGATAAAGATATTGAACAGGACCAGCCCCAACACTGAGCCTTGGGGAACACCACTCGTGACCGGTCACCAACAGGATTTGGCTCCATTCACCACAACTCTCTGGGCTCGGCCATCCAGCCAGTTTTTAACCCAGCGCAGAGTGCACTTGTCCAAGCCGTGAGCAGCCAGCTTCTGCAGGAGAATGCTGTGGGAGACAGTGTCAAAGGCCTTACTGAAGTCCATTATATGTGGCTTTAAAACAATTCTGCTTGCTTGCAGAGGAAAAGCATGATAAACACTTATTTTTCTGACTTCTAACATCAAAAGACCAGAACACACCTACTCTTCACAGTCCCAGCTCTAAATCCAGCCAGTATTTTCACTTAAAAGCTCCCTCTCAGTCCCCCTCTCTGGCTATATGCAACTTTTCAATATAATTCCACACCCCTTAGTAATATTTTCTCCTTTACACACAGTTGAAATCAAATACACTTGTCACTAAGTGTTTATTACATCCTTGGAAAACATTTTGGATTTTGTGGCTGCCTTTCATACACCTTTTGGTCTGTGTGAAGATGCCAGCGATTCAGGAGTTCAACTGCTCTTCACATATATTCTGAACAAACAGCAGTGGTCATCACAGCTCAATTAGTTTTTGCCTAACCCCAAATGACAACAGCACTTTTTATAAGCACCTAAGGAAAACTGACAGAACCTTGTTTTTTGTTGTTCTGTTCCCCACCAGATACTTATCTTGTTACTCCATATGCTCACTTCTCCCTCTTCCATTTTTAGAAATTTCTTTTTATATTGGCATCCATTTTTATAAAAGCACAAGGAAAGTCAACAGTATAACACTATCAAAGAAATTCACCATCACTTCCTCTGACTTCTGTATCACCAGAGTGGAGAAAGTTCACTTGAATCTGGAAAGGCCTTCCCTAAATGCAGCTTCTGTTGAAACAAAGCTTGAAGTGGTTACTTTTCATGCTGCTTTGAAATAGAAATAGCCTAAAAATATCCCTTTTTGGTACATCTCTCAAATTCTCTCAGAACCCCATAAGAAGAATATTTCTTCCACACATGAAAATGAAACGCCAAACGTTGTCTGTTCTAGTGTATGTACATACGCTGTTGGATAAAACACTGCAAGCAACAGCTTACATAGATTCAGGAACCACAGGACTAAAAAGAAATACCAAAATAAAACCCTTTAGATCTTTACTAAAACAGATGCTTACTCCAAAATATTGGACAAAAGTCCTTGCAAAGGTGATAGTCATTTTTTGTAGAGTCTAAAATTACACTCTGCTAACCACATTATCTTCTCTTCTAGTCACTCGCACATTTTGCACACCCATGCAATGGCAAGGAATTAATTGAGTATGGCGTGGAAACTTTGAAAGCTGATGTTTCTTCATTCTACCCTTTAAATACCTTGCCCTCTCTCCAGGTAAGAATCCCGCTCCCTCAGCATCTCCTTTGCTCAGTACTGGGTGCAGCTCACAGACTATTCAGGTGGAACTGATGGCTGGTAGGTGTTCATTCTCTTCCTTCCCAGAAACCTTCTGAAAATGAGAAATGCTCTGGACACACTAATTCAATCTAAGTGAGTCCATCACTTTAGAGAATGAGATGAAGGAAATAAGTTTGCATATAATATTGTTCTGGTTCATTTCTTTGAAATGAATTAGCATCTCCCAGTTACTCAACAGGGTAAGAGAAATGAGAAACGCTGTTTAACATCATGAATTTGGGCAGATTTATTGAAAGCAAAAAAGCCATTTTGGGTCAATTCTAACATCTATTCTACAGTTCAGCCACTGTACCGAATCCTTCCTTCTCCTTCCCCAGCACCCTCCAAAAAGCACTCCATGCTACAGAAAAAGGATGTCTTTTTTTGTGTGTGACAACACTGCTGTCCAAGCTTTCTCTGCATTGCCTGCTGACTCTACAGTAAGCACCAAACTGCCTTCGGTCATACCCCAGAAAAGGGAGATGTGTCCAGAGCTGCAAGATGGAGCCCTGCAAGATCCTTGGCAAGAAACTGCAGCTCTTAGTGGTGGAAGAAACTCGCTTCCCAATATCAAGCTACTGAGAGGTGCTGTTGCTGGGTTTTATGCTACAGAGACCAATGGTGGCACATCTAATCACGAGTGGCTCCTTCACACTTTACGCCTTATGTCATGGACAATACCTGTATTATTCTCTGTCCTTGTTTCCTATCAATCCTCTTGAATCACGTATTACTCTGAAGAAAATACAGCTCTCTGGAAGCACAAGCGTGTATCTGCTTAGCACCACTGTTGTGACACTGTTACTCTTCTCCAGTCTCCTTCCTATGTCTTCTGACAAGGTTAATGGTATAGAAATAGTGATACACATACCCAAATGAGAAATTACACTCTACAAGCCAAATAGGCGCAGCTTGAGATCCCGCACAGACACCCAAAGGCACTCCCAAAACTTACAGCATTCAGATAAAAACTGCTTTTTGTTGGCCACGTCCACCAGCAGAGAAGCAGCACAAGATACCGTCGCTGCTGCCAGCTGTTGAGTTAACAGGAAAGCCGTAGGGGACAGGCTGGACCGGCTGACCCATGGCAGCAGGCAGGGTGCTCGGGAGGGCCGCACTCCTCCCAGCCTCACTGCTCCTGAAACCTGCATACCCACATTTGCCTTAGAACACTATAAGAGAGATCATTTCCACTCCTCAGGGCTTTTTGGATCAAATTTTGACATAATACAATTGGGAAAAAATGATCTCATGAAACATATACTGTAGGGAGGAAAGGGAATAAAGGTATGTTTCAAATTGATCTGGAAATATTTTCCCATATGAAATAGTTATGCTCCTACAAAAATGCAATCCAATCAGCTCAGGAAAGAAACAGTGGCATGGAGCACTAATTCAGCTAAGCAAACAAAAAAAATCCCCCACAAAAGCCCTTTATAATACGTAAATTCAAATAAAAACAGAACATGACCCTCCTGTCCCCAAGGAATGAAGGGAAAAGACAACATCCCAACCAAACCCCAAATATCTGCTATCTGGGCTTTCCTGCATCCATCAGAAAACAAAGCAACTTAAGTGTGACCAAAGCAAGCTATAAAGCCACTAATTCCAACTCACAGACAGTCACCTCCTGCCCTCTGGAATAGATCCCATCTGCTGCTCCTCTTATTTTCTAAAGGAGCCACAGCTTCATTGCTATGAGCTTAAATGCTCTTTTAAAAACCATCTTACATACACAATTACCCTATCACCTTCTTTTCTTTGTGCCCTAGAGATTATAGGAACAACAGCATATTGATAGCCCTACTTTCACATCCTCTCTCTACTGTCCATCCTCATCATGCCAGACCATTTAGGCAACAAACTCCACGCAGGAACAGGATATTGCTCGATGCCGTCACACTGCCTGGAAATGTGGCTGGTTCCCATGTATGACAACCACAGACAGGAGTGCCGAACAGTGAACGTGTGCAGAGGCAGACCCAAATCCCTTGGCTATGAAGCCTCTCGCATTGCCCTCCAGCCCACCCTACCCACCTCCCATGTAGCACGCAGCCTACAAAGCTGATCTGCAAAAGATGCCAAAGAGGCTGAGTGCTTCGCAAGAGGCATAAAAACTGTTTGGCTACTCTCCAGTTAGGCTATCCAACAGAAAAAAAAGTTTTTTTTCTTCTACTGAGATGCACACAAACCCTTGTCATACATGACAAACCCACACCGCAGAGCTGTTCGGTTTTCCTCCTTAAGTTTCTAATGCAGAACACAGCCTCCATCAGAAATGCTCTGATCCAGTATGGCAAGTCATACATTCTTAGTTTGTTCTTGCTCATCAACGGGGCTCAAAACACAGACTTTTTTTGTAGACATGAGTATTAGTTTGACACTGCCTTTGGTACAATACAGTAGCTGCTTTTCTGTATTTAAAAGCCAGCTGTTTCTAATTAAGAAAATACGAATAGGATATCTTCCAAACATCTTTCCACAAGCATGCAAACAAGGCTTTGCTACTTTTAAATATATGAAAAAGTGATTTGGGGAAATTTTGAAGGACATTGAGCAACCCTGGACTCCAAATTGAAAAAAGATGCCATTTTTGCAGCACAGTCCATTACCACGGAACAATAATTCTATCCTGAGTGAAGGAGCTTGCTCCTGGGCACCACTATACCCCACTCCAAAACCAATAAATCTGGATAATCTGCCAATTATGCAAAAGTGTAAATGTTCTGTGTGCGCACTGTATTTCTATTTAAGCTACTGAGCAGCATTTAAACTTGTTAAGGCTACCTGATCTCTGAACAGACGTTGGCCAGACAGCGTGGCTAGCATCCAGCTTACAGTGCAACACTGAAGAAAAACCAGCTGACACCCTACGCGCCATCTGTACAACCTGCAGGGAACCATTTATCTCCACTCACTTTCCTATTGCTCCCCCGTCTCACACACTAGCCTGCTAGCCACAGTTCCTCTGCAGGGCAAGAAGAAAGACCGAAGCGAAGGTGGGCACGTGAAGACTTCAGAGAAGTCTGAAGGCCAGCTGACTGCCTTGCTCTCCCCACTGCCAGTTCCCAAACCAGCACGAGTTTTTATGCTCGTAGCTTAACCCTATTTTCACATGGCTCTATATAAGAGATGCCAGCACAGTGCTGGGCACAGCTGCATATACAGTCCTGCTTTAAAGCCTTCATGAAATACTTCCAAAAGAGAAGTAGGTCTGGGACATCTTTTAGAAATATTTAGGATAGGATTGCTGCAGAGTCGCCAAATAGGTAAAGTGGCATGTTGTGGGGGGTTAGCCTCCAGAAAATAAGCATGTTTAATCTATTAGTTTCACATTCAGGAGTTATTAAAATATTTATTTTCATTTATCTCAATTTTTTCATCCTTCTGGTGTATGACATAGAACACCACAACACCAGGGATCTACAAGTGAGAGATTCATTTCTGAAAGCCATGTGTGGCTCATAAAAACAACCCACTCCTTCAACAGATGCTTAAAATATATGCATGCTTCATTAGTCTAATTTGTCTGCTCAGAGCCTAGTCCAGAACTGCAGAGAAAGTTCCAAAACCACATCAAGTGCCATAGAGACCGCTGTGCATAATAATAAAAACAAACACAATCAGCAGGCATTAAGGACCTCAATCTGCAGGCAAAGTCTGATTTCTGCCTAACAGCTGGATGAAGCATTTCCATCAACCAAAACATTGACACCACAATGTAATGTGCAACCGATTGCAGACAAACAAACCACAATCAGAACAGCCAATTTCTAACTAGCACCAAACTGCAGAAATATGAGAAGCCACAAAGAACAACTGAGACCTCTGGAAAAAAGATTCAAAAGAAAGGCAAAAATATTCTCAAAAACATGAAAATGTACATCAAGCTGTCAGTATTTCGGTGTGGATTTGCAAGAGCAGTAATGTGAAACCTGTTTATTATGTTACAATAATGATTATTATCTTGCCTCCAGGATTTTTTGGTTTTGTTTTGTGTTGTTTCCAAGTCTTCCAAACCACGCAGATTTCTCACACACTTCAGCAATAACTGAATCAGCAAGATTTAAGAGAGTTTCAGACTGAAGGCCAGCTACTAAACTGGCCATGCAACCAGAGTCCATCAGACCCTCTAGGTCATCTCCTGCCCTCAAAAGCCAATGACCTAGTGCAATAGCTAAGGTGAACCTGTCTGGCTAATGGTATACACAGAATAGAATGGGAAGCTTTGCTAGAAGAGGGATAGATGTTTTCTTGACAAACCATTAATATGAGTAAGTCCTGCTACTGTCACATTACATGGGATCAACCAGAGATCTCGATTACTAGGATCTTTTTAAAAGCACCCTTAATCCAGGTAAAGCCAATGCACAGCTTCCTTAAAGTCTTTATGTAAGTAGACAAATAACTTAGCAAGAATTTGACAGTTTAGCTGGAAAAAAAGAAATATCTGCTGTCAAGGATGTAGGCAGCACTAGGAAACAAAAAGCAAGCCTGCCATTAGAGCTGCGAAAGCATGAGCGTGGCTCTTACATGTAGCTGTTTCCACTACGCAGAAGCAGAGCTGGTGGTACAACAATTATTTGGATTGTGATGTTGATGAATCTCCTCTCAACTGCAGTTGTACAGAAGTAACTGCAGCAGCTCCAACTTCAATATCTCCAGCCATGAGGAAACCGGAGGCCTCAGATGAGAAAGGGCTTCCTAATGCCGTCCTGAGATCAAAATAATGTGTTCCAAACTCAAAACGATTCTTAAACCCCCGTTCTGAGATATGACCACATACAACACAAAGCAAAAGTGTAAAAACCTAGAAATTACTAACCTGCACTTTGGATTAATCACAACGTATGACCTGTCAAAACCAGATTAAAACCCCCACTCTTTTACCCCCCCTCCTCCAAGCAGAAAAAATGAGACTGATACTAATCTTCCTAAAGACATTTCCTTAATGGTAACAACAACTAATGAGGCAGAGACAAAACACACTTACATTAAGGGAAATAGATGGGGGGGGGGGGGGGGAAATCACAGCTCAATAGTAGTCCTTTCTTCATCCACAACCGATAACAGATGCTTCAGAGGGGCGATGGGAACACCCCTTCCCTGCCACCCCCACTCTCCCTTAAACACTAAAAAGACAGTATTTTAGCTTTGGGCAGGGAAGGAAGATACCTGTTGTTCTTCATCTCAGATAATGTCTGGATCAAGACTCAAAGCACGATCACTTTCATACACATATATAACATCCTCCTGTATACCCACACATGCTTTCAGGTACAGGTATCTAGGTATGTGCATGGGTGGGAACACCTGCACACAGACTTTGATCCCATACAGTGTAATTTTATTCCCATAAACCTAAAGTATGCTACAACTCCTACAAAGAAATCCATACAAGAAAACAATATGAGCAGCATTTCACTCACACCACCTGTATGACATATGCAAGAAATGAGCATGAATGTTACTGCTCACTGTTCCCTTAGGGGCACCAAATCCCCATCCCCCAGGCAAACAAAATATCCAAGATTGCATGAGGGCAGGACTATGGCTAATGTGTTGGTCAACAAAATACCACTGGGTTATGAGCCACAAGCCCCAGAAGTTCAGGAAAAGGTTAATTAAAAAGGCACTCACATCCTTAGAGCAGCACATTTCTGTACTACCTCTTAATTAATGAGTATCAAAGTGGGTAGCACTTTTTAAAAACATAAGCATCTACTTGTTTCCAATAATCTGTGGTGGTAAGGCATAACTACTGGAAGGTGGGAAAGGATTTACATATTGCACAAAATGCTGCCATCTGGAAGTGCTCATTCAAAACCAGTCAGCTCCCATACAAGTATCCTGGCTCCAAAGGCAAGACGGAAAAACTGGCACTGACTTTTACCAGTGTAACTGTTCTCTGCAAATATAAAAAAACTTGTCAAAAAAATACAAATATTCAGGAAAGCCAAGAGAGCTATCAGAGGGCTTCCTTGGTCTTACATTATTGCTTCTGATACTATTAAAGGAAAATATTATTTGTGTGTCTGAAAAGGTTCCCCCAAAACAGCCAGAGAGTTTACTTCCAAAGTACCAGATGCCATACTATTGGAAAGCTTCAATTAAGGACTATTGAGATTTTTATCACAGCTTTGTCTTATTACATTACATGTATTCTATTATGAATATGGTAGTGGAAACAGAAGAAATATGTTGACTCTGACAGCAGAGAATAACTAAGTTGCTTCCCTTTGCCCTCAAGGAAGAAAAAAAAATGGTATTATTTTCCCTGTGAGAATGCTCAAGATATAATGGTCAAGAGAAAGAAATACTTAGTGAAAATGGTTTAATAAATCCCAGCATAAACAAAGCATCTTTTCACATACTTAAAAGTCTGCAAGGCTCCATGCTGACATTTGATGAATGGATGGAATAAAAAGCTTTGCACCTCCTATGCCTTCTACTGATGGCACAAAGTCCTGGCTGGCAGAGATTCTAGATGAGCATTAGAGTTAAAAACAGCTCCCTTCAAGTGCTATTGGATTTGCATAGTATGAGGATCTAAAACATTCTGGAGTTCAGTTTATTTGAAGATAAGCACCCTAGCAAGATTTAAAACCAAAACAAAGTAAGCTTTCCACTGTCTCATTTTGCTTTTAAGATACCTTGATTACTTGTAAGTGTAGAAAAGAAGATAGCAGGAGTAAAGGAATAGCTTAAGTCTGGGAAGCAGCACGGCAATTCATTTTACTGACTAAAGCCTAGCATGATCCCAGCTCATTTCACCATGAGCTGGTTTTATGACAGCAACTGATTACTCAAGAGACTTTCTGTAAGTTAATGCAAATGGTAAGCAAATTCCCTTTACCTTGGGAGCTTTCCTTGATTTTACAAAAGGATAAAGGAAACAAAAAATCCACTCTCTTCCACTGTTGCCACTTCTCTCAAAACTACAAGAAAACTGTGATAGAATGGTATTGTTCCCCCCCCCCCCCGCCCCACTGAAAGCCATACAACAGATGATTTCTGACTGCTTGTATTCAAAAAGTGTCTTTCTAGAATGATGAACAGTCCTTAACGTCTTTGATTGATTACTGACCCAGGGACACAGCTCCACAAGTACTAGACTAGACACTCGAAGTAAATGTGTTCTCCATTTAAAAAAAAAAGTACATTAGATTATTTTCATCTCAGCAAGATATCAGTACCACTTCTCAAGTTGTAATATCAGAAAACTAGAGCATAAAACCAAAGTTTAAATAGAAACACTTTCTAAAAACATATTCAAGCAAACCCAAAAATATTATTAACATGAAGCTTTTGTTCTGAGACCTGTGGTTTATGTTGGAGCAAATGTTGATGACCAACACAGTATGAATTTTGTTGCAGTTAAAAAAATGGGAGCTACTTCTGGGAAAAAAAAAGCAGCCACACCAAGCTCAAGCTGATAGTCTGACCCTTCTTGTATGAAGGAACAGCTCACCTTACTGTTTGTGTTTTAGAAGGCTAACATGTTAATGGTAGCACTACCAGTCTACTGTGGAGGACAAGTAGTTCGTGGTTCTGCATAATACTCAAGTCAAATTTCTGCTTGATATATGAAAATGTGAATTAGAGCTACTGATGCTGTATATGCTGTGAAACTCACCAAGATCACCATGAAATACTATCAGAGGACTAAGGCTTTGTCTGTCAGTCACTTACTTGCTGATCCCAGCCTGTCAGCTGTCACTCTCTGCTGTAAAAAGCTGTCCATGAAAATCTACCATAGCCTCCCTTATCCCCAGTGTTTTAGCACAAGATAATAAAGTATGTGTTAGGCCAGAACAGTAACAAAATCACGCTCGACTGCTCTTGTTGAGAACAAACATGAGAGTAACCTCGAATTCTCTAATTGGCTTGCCAACACTTGGCTTTTTTTATTATTATTTTCCAGTATACAAGGGTGACGCGAGTTAAATATGCTTAGATTCTTATTAGTTTGCTTTTCTTCTTTCCGTATCATAAACAGCACCTTTGCATTAAAGAAAATTCTAAACTTACTACAAAATACCTTTTTCTGGTCATTTTGACAGCAGTTCCACTTCTACAGAATAACTTTTTACCACACATTTATTAAGCCCTTCATTGTTCATGGTAACCCACTATTTTAAATATGTACAAGGCTCTTGAGTGATTTTGACAGGCTCGTGACTCAATCTTCTCACCATGGGTTGAAATAATGACACCAAAGGGAAAATTTCGCCACCTGGAACTCAGCTGACATTGAAGGAACAAATCCAAAATTCCTCTAGTATTATAAAGGGACCAGTAACATATCAGCTTTCCTTCTGCTTCTGACCATTTCATCCTATTCTCAAGTAAATTCTGGTTTATTTTAAACAAATGCAGGAAGAAAGGAACAATTCCATATATTTTGCTTTTGTAGAGAAAGAACCCACTATAAAAAACCAAAACCCCCAAACAAATAAACTAAATTTATACCTGGTATTTTGTCAAACACACAAAGTCTTACTAGGAAAGCACTAATGAAAGAGCCAGTCTCACTGCTACCCAAGCGAACTGAGAATTGTCATGTAGTAGCCACGGTGCGTATAATCATGTATGATGTCACTTTTGGGGAGAAAAAGAGCTCTTCTAATGAGGAGATTAAGCTACATGAATGCAAGGATTAAAAAAAGGTTAAAACGAAGTACAAGCGCTCTTATTAGAGCACAATTCCTTCCCAAGCATTGTGTCAGCCTTCGGGAAGCAGCAAGCAGCAGCGCTGGCGACAGCAGGGCACTGTGCCGAGCAGCTTTCCGTGCAGCCAAGCATTCGTACTCACCTGCCCCAGCATGTCTGGTGCGATGGGAAACGTGGGCCAGATGGCCGAGTAGACGCCGAAGAACACCAGCCAGAGCAGCATGCTTCCCCAGACGGCCAGGTGACTGAACTGTCAAGAAGCGGGTAAAGAAGGGTAAAGAAGGAGAGTCAACACAGGGCACTCCCTCTGTCCACCTAACCTATAGGTATTTCTCTGTTCAGGCCTCTGTCGGTCTCACTCAGGCCTGTCTACCACACTTGGTTTCAGGCCAGTAGCACAGGTTGTTTAAACAGCATAAACCAGTTCTCCTCTTTAATCTTTGCCTCACGACAGGGCAGACAGATAGTCTTCTCAGCCAATCTGTCTTACTTGGAGCTCCAAGAACTCATCAGATTTTCCTTGGAACTCCAATTTCTCTCATCTAGCTCCTGCTTCCCGTTGTGTACATGCCAGGTTCAACACATACATCAAGGTAGAAATTTTCAAAGGCTTGGGTTAAAGTTCACATGGACAAATCCCTTATGGCAGACTGTATGCACACAAGCCATGTGCACCACTCACATACCTTTCACCAAGGAAGGTTCAGTGCTGTGTGATACACTACCACAATCAACATCTACCGATCAGCTTTGCTTTTTTTTTTTTTGCTTTAAAGGCATCCTAAGTGATTTACAGATATGTAATGCAGTTTACATCTTTACAAGTTCTTTAGTCTGTAGACTCACCAAGAGTAAATAAAAGTAGTATTAAAGTGACCAAGAACATGTCCAGCACAGACTTCGTTTCAGTTGCATTAAAGAAAGTAATTTTTCCTACACACCCAAACTACTTTGCTGTTCAGGATGATTTAAGCTGTTTTACTTTTACACTGCAGTGGATGGAATCAGTAATTTCAGTTGTAACAAGCAACTGAGCTCATTATTGGCTCCAGCTTTTTTGGATGCCAACAACTCCTGTGGCTGATGACTTTGGCTCCAATTCAGAGAAGTACCTGCATAAATCTTAATTACTAATTACGTATGGGTTTAGGAACATGGGAATGAATTCACACACTGGCTGCTGTGGTGGACACAGTGTGTTTGTTCAGTTCTCAGCTTTATACTTTCTGTTTGATGATTGTATTTGTTGACTTTTTGAACAGTACGTCTGAGAACCAAAGAAGCATCTGAGTATTATGTTCTGCCCACTGTGAGATAGACACAAACTTCTGGAAGACTGCTCCTCTGGAAACACTGAGCATCCTTGGAAAAGAGAGCTTTCTCCAGCACAGGCAGTGAAAACAAGCAAGCAAGGAGTCTGCAGTACCAGTGGAGACTGGCAGATAGCTGGGAGCAACTGGAGGCTGCCTTACAGTAGAAGCATTCATACAGTAAAATGTCAGAGGCGATAGAAAGAACACTCTTCTAGGCACTCTCAGAAAGCTGGAATTTTGTTCAACCCTAAAAGTTGCTGGGGTAATGAGCAGGACATAGGATAGGCTCCTTCCTGAAGAGAGACAGTGGGCAGGAAGATTTATTTTCAAATTTTGCTATTTACTCTGTTTCACCCAGGAGATCTGACCAGCAACTGCTTTATTTAAAAAAAAAAAAAAAAAAACAAAACCAAACAAACCAAAACAAACCCCAAAAAACCCAACACCATACAACCCCACATTTTTTGATTCAGTTTTAATGTGAATAAAACTAAGAGTGGAAGGACTTTTTTTTTTTTTAAAGGACTTGGAGCAAGAAGGGGATTTTATCCTTTCAGTCTACTTGCTTTTCTGAAAACTAGGGACAATTCATATCAAGATTCTGACTAAAATAAAGCCCTGCCACAGTGAACAACTGTAGCACTCAGCTCCCCAAAGAACAAGTACTGCAAGGCTGCTGCAAGAGTTTGTCTTAAAGAGAAGCCAGCCCCATCCAATGGCAGAACAGCACCAGTACTGCTTTCCCAAAAGGACGTGACACCGTCTCTGGAGCCACAGCCTTCCTTCCAAACAAGTGGACAGAAGGCACAGGATAGCTTGGACTAATGCTTCCAAGCCACAAACTCCTACAGACTTTATGATTAAAAACAGTAAAGATAAAAGCAAGCAGGGAAACCAGTCTAAGACATACTCTTATTTTGTAGGAGGTGTATTTATGCTAGTGAAATGACATCTTCGATTTTTTTGTCTTCCTCCTGTTTTTCTTTCCAGTCTGCTGGCAGGAGAGTTTGAGTTTTGCAGCTCTTCATCTTGCCCTTTCCAGCTCAGTAAAGACTTTGCTCATTTTATGTTGTCTTTATCATCTTCTCATGGTTGTCTCAATCATCTCTTCATCTCAGGCTTGTACCTGCCTGAATTGCTTCTCTACCTTTAAAAGAGCTTCTGCTTTCAGGAAGAGCCCTCCTTGCCCTGCTTAGAAACGTTCCTTATACACTCACCCCACCAACCTTTGCACTGTTGATTCTCCACTGATCTCTGTCACTTACCCCTGGAGAATTCAAGTGCAAAGCAGAAGCGAGTCCATCAGATGTGTTAAATGAATGACAGTCAGAAAAAAGAAATCAAGGTGCTCTCACATAAAAACTAGACACAACGTATAGCTACCCTGTGCATTCTATTTATCTGAAATAGTTCATATAGTGTGGTAAAACAGTGAAGAAAGCTGTAAGCGTTTGGAAAAAAGCCTACTGCAATGTTCAAGATAGGTAACATGTAACATGAAGCTGCTCCACACAGCTCCAATGTGCAGATTTTGTTATGCATCATGTTACTGCTTTCACCAAAGCCTTTCTTTCCACACTACCTACTGGATATACCAGGCTCCCAAACACTTTGAATCTGCACTATTTATCTAAAGCTTTCAGCTGAACCCATCATGTTCTCCCAAGTGACAGTGTTCCTCTCACTCTCAAGAACAAATTGCATGTAACCAATCCACTTGATGATGGAGAAGAGGCTTAACTCAATGTTGTACATTTAATACTTTTCAAGTAACCTAAAGAGTCTCTCTGTGTTGATTCACTCACAGCTGAAACAATAACTGTAACCAACATCAGATTCCAAGATGATGAGAGTCACTGATCCAAGCAATGGGACAGGAATTAGAAGTGTATATAGAAAAAAGTTGATTCTAAACACGATGACTTTTCTGTGCATAACAATAATTTCTCTGTAAAATGCCAGTGTTAAAGAACACTGAGATCTGCTAAACATTATGGTATCTTTTAAAATAAGATTTAGAAAAGAGGGGATCGTGATTAACCCCAAGTGACTGAAAAGATACCAATTACCCAGGGAAGGGGAGAGAGGAGGAAGCATCAATTAATTCACAACATAACAGGATCCAAAACAGGCTCACATGCCTCCAATGCAGACTTGGATATATCCTCTCCTAGTGCATGAGGGATTAATTTAAGTATTTTTGCATTTTAAAATGTTGGTATACAACATAGAACTTACACATAAGCAACAGCAAAAAAAGATCAGATTTTATTTTCAGATGAGAGAATGAGGCAGAGAATATTAGCATCTCCCTAATAATTAAATAACCCATACAGATAGCATTTCATCTTTAAAATTCAGAGCAGACATCAGCTCATTAATCTTAACAATTCCTCTGCGAGGAATGAAAGAAGACGTTATGCAACTAACAGAAGCAATGAGGTTATGAGATTTAAGCCAAGCTCCTCCAAGAAACTGGTAAAATAAGAATATTAGTCCTCAAACCAGCTTGGTCTTGAGGGCAGAGTGTCTTAGTATGCCATGAAAACTAGATTCCCACAAGGTATCTCATAGGTGTGGAGAAACAGGGACTCCATCAAAATAAAAAAATTAGTGTTTCAAAGGGGCTGGGGGAAAGAAGAGAAGGGTGTTGAAGGTTCATCAACACAGGAAGCCTCCTGCCCCCCCATATTCTTTGCAGGTCACTGCCCTGTCAGATTCTGACACCTACCAGTAACAGAGCACTCGCTCATTCCAAGTAAATGACTCAAATCTAGGAATCAACATAACCATTTGACTAACATCCTTATTACTGTAAGTTTCCAAACAAAAAAATCTCATCCAATGTGAAGTCACTAGTGCTTTTTACCAGCTTCAAAGACGTTTTCAAAGCCCAGTTGTTTATCTGTGGGCAGACACCTTTCATTCTCTATTGCATTAATTTTTAAAGGAGCTACAGAGTACAAAGATGATGTTCTTGATCTATTTCCTTAAGCAATTACAGTAGTATGTTGATTTAATGCAAAATTCTCCCAATTTTAAATATTTAGAGATATTGGCAATATACTTTTAGTGTTCTCTTCCCATTTCCGACAGGCTGCTGCTCTTCATTGCACATATCGTGTGATCTATGAATTCATTCTCCTCTCACATCCTGTACTTATGGAGCTTAGCAGTTTATCCTTACATGAAAGATTCAATTAAAACACTGAAGCCTAAAATGATTTTCAGTACTTCTTTTCTGTATTAATACTCATTAGGGAGAAAGGTGGGCTAATAAAATAAAAGATACTGAGGAGTACTTACTCTAGTCCATGCAGTTGTTTCCAAGCCAGCTTTCAGACAAACAGTGACTACAACATACTGCAAGGAAAAAAGAAAAAAGACAACTTCAGTATTAACACTCTCAAATTCAAAAGGTGTTCATGGCCCAATCTCCCCTTTACACCTAAACAGTTACTATCATTTAGGTACCAACCCAGGGCCTTGGCAGTGTGGGATGGGGGAAGGATAGAGCAGAAGATACTGTTGGTGCATGCCTGAGGGGGTTAAAAAAGGGGGGGGGGGGGAATCATGCACACAACATAAGATTGATTTTACTTGTACACTTTCTTCTGGCTTACACCATTTTCTGATGGTACAAAAGAGCTGTAAAGAAATTTTGCCATTCAAAAATTGCTAGGATACACAAACTTACAGTGTAAACTATGTTTCCAACAAATAAATAGTCAATTCCCTGGCCATTTGTGAATACTGCATCTGAAAGAAAGAAAAATTATCACATTTGTTAAATCAGTTTATGAACAGAATGGATAAAATAACAAGGAGATTTTCAGGAGAAAATAACTGGTCCCAACCTTGCCTTTTAGGATGTCTAAAAGCACTTTTCAAAGCTGTGAGATCATGGTAAAGCAGAAGTTGTGCTAAGCCAGGCCTCAGACACGATGCTTGGATAGAGCGTATATCCATAGTCCTGGTTGTCAGAAGCCGTCCTAGCAAAAGGGGAAGTGTTTGCCAGACCCTAATGTGGAATTTGTAAGAGCTGAGGTATGTCAGGGTCACTTTTTCTCTCGCTATCTGTTCTGTACTACTTACTGACACCTCTAACAGATCCCATTATTTGTTGTGCCTGTGAATAAAAAGCCTGTAAAACACCAGTTGATTTGTGGTGAAATAGAGCTGAATTTAAGAAAAGTTACAAAAGATTCTTCTATAAAGGACACATGTAACATCTAAAATACCTTACTGGAGGTTAATTCAGTAACTGAGCAGCATTCAGTCTACACACACCCTTTCTCCAGTCAAGTGTGCACAAGGGTAAGTACATGTTAATCTATCATTTGAAAGTGCCAACCTTGGCAATACTTCAAATGTCTGTTTAGTCTTTCTTAGCCCTTGTTGAGTAAAACCGGAACACCATGAAAGCACATTCGACAGCCACGCTAATGCCAAATGAACTCGGACTCACAGGAGCTTTCAAGCATTACTCAAGCATGATAAGTATTGCTACTTTCACAGGTTTTAAGACAATTGCTAGAGAAATACACAAACAGCAGGGATGAAAAAGGCTTTAGATAAAACCTTGGACCTGTTCCTAAACACATACTTGCCTAGCACAGTGCTGCTACTATGAGGGTACCACTCTGCTAGACTTATTTGCAAAATTGGATCTGACATTCTGAAACTAGGGTCATCTATTTAGTTAAGCACATTCCTATAACGCAGGTCTCCAGGATCAGTAAATTTTTAAAGTGAATTTTTAAATCTATAGAGAAGAGTCCCTGACATCCTGACCTCTGTGGTGAACACTCTGCCCAGCTTACAGGTAAAAAGCTTATGTATTTAGTCAGTGCAGTTACCTCAAGCTACTTGTTCTGGTTTTCTTCTACGATGGCTGCATGTGGTTGTCTCCTAAGAACTGACAGGTTGTGAATATTTCCGAGAAGTTGCTGTTTCTGTATCCCTGTTCTCTTTTCTCTTTTGAACCCCAACTACTAAGAAACATCAGCAGACAGACTAGTCACCGCCATTGCAACAGGGGCTAAAGCCTGAGACAGCTTGGTTAGGAATTCGTTTGGTTTCTAACCACTGGCATCTCTATCAGCCCAACCCCTCCCCCGGTACTCTGTGGCTTCAGGCATTTACCACCTCATTCACAAATACACATTAACAGTCACTTTGCTCTTTCCTCTAGTGTCAACTGAAAAAGGTGAAGAGCACTAGAGAATTGAGCCTTCCATGTCCAATGAACCCTGCTGATGCCAGAAGTCTCAGTTTATTAAGAAAGAGGCATGCCTAAATACATATCCATTTTGATAAATCTAGAATAAACTGACCTAATGACTCTGCCAGTATACTGCTCTAGTGCGACATCACAGTGCACATTTAAGTAATTGCATATTTTTTGGTGTAAGTCTTTTTTTAAAGTTACATTTTAATGCAGTAAGTTAATGCCTTTTTTTCAGTGATTTCCATGACCTTCCACTTTGGGAGGCTAAGCGGTCCTGAAAGGAACGATATTTCTGTTAATGAGAACAGCAGGACGCTCAGTGAACATTCATTTCTAAAGCGATACAAATGCCCATTCATGGACTACATGCACTTCACATTCTAAGGAACTCAAGAGGTTAAAAAACATCCCAGTGTGAATGGCACATTTTTGTCTCTGGCACTGAAAGGGATTTTCACTTGGAAATACAAAGAAACTTTAAA
Organism: Theristicus caerulescens; assembly: GCA_020745775.1. Taxonomy (NCBI): domain Eukaryota; kingdom Metazoa; phylum Chordata; class Aves; order Pelecaniformes; family Threskiornithidae; genus Theristicus; species Theristicus caerulescens. The sequence continues at coordinate 111,099,208 of CM036559.1, read as the reverse complement.
ATTCAATATTCATTCCTCTTCGGAAAGCGGACTAAGCAACCTATTCAAAGGAACTCAGAAAGTTACCATTTGAGCAGATGAGTATTCCAGTCTTATCATTTCAGTTGTTGGAATTAAAAGTACATTATCTATTTAGGAATTAGTTAGAAAAACATTTATGGAAGACTAAAACAAAACCTGTATTTTTCTTTATCTGTAACCACTACAGACATCAGCCTAAAATTTCTAAAGTTGGATTTAAAGAAGAGCTATTCGAGATTAACTTTTCTTATAAAAATGGTGAAACAGAACAACAGAAACCCCCAAATCAAAACAAAAACCAATCAACCATAAAACCCCCTCACCCCAAAACTGAACCGAGCTCCCAGCCCACATATGGAGGGAAGGGAAGTCCCTTTCTTGTATGGTCCATCCGACAGCGTGTGAAGCTGCCACTAAGGATACAATACTGACATTTTACTCAGCCAGGTAGAGAAACGTGAACCTGCCTCCCACAAGTATCTTTACCATCATGCCTCTGATGTGAGCATTCGTCTTCTCTCCCTTTCCATTTTCTTTCACCTCCTCCCCAATTAATCCCCCCTGGAGCTGAAATTACTGTTTTGAAATTAATGTTTTCTAGCAGAGAGTTTCAGTTTTGAAAAATTCATGGTTTTAGATAAACACTATTCCTGTCCCGCCACCCCAAAATTCCTCATCTGATCTAATCCTATTTCTTACAACAGTAAAAGAATGGATTTCCCATGTTTTTTCCAGCCCACACAACTATATTGTAAAGCTAGGTAGGAAGCGTATGGGATTTACTGTCCCCTCAAATACCATGTAGTTGCATTACCTTTCATGGAAAGCAAGACTTAATAAGCCTAATTTGTACAACAAAAAGTCTCATTTCCCCAATATCTCTGACTCTTGATCTGGTCTACTGCCATTCCAGCCAATTCATTTTTTCCACAGACTTCAACAGTAGTGAAATCTCTCTATTTTATCCTACATTTTACAGTACTGTGTTATGGAATAGGAAAGATCCAACAAGATATAAAGCAAATGGTTGTAATACAGCTGCTGTAAGAACATTATGCAGTAGAAAGTTGAGATCTCAACCCACTACTGAAAAAAATAAGGCATTGTATAGAACATTATTCAATATTCACGTAAGACTTTTTGGCAAAGCAGCAGTTTAATTTTTCACATATTAAAGTCACAAGATGAACAATAATTATGTTAAATTAGAGTAAGTTCTGAAAGCCACTGAACAATAGCCAAGTTCAGCAGCTATAGCTTATTGAACTGTCTGTCAGCATTATTTTCTTGGGACTTGTCACGACCTCCAGTTCTGCAAACACGCTGGGCTCTGTAAGACTGAACATCAGTTACTGACGTAAGAAATAATGAAGCCCTTACCATGCTCCAGCACTTTCAGTGGAAACCAGAAGAGAATGATGGAATGGATCAGGGCATTGATGCAGTGACCCCAGAAAACCTGAGGGAAAACAAACCAAGTCATCAGTAAAGTCCAAAACTCTTGACCTCTCTCTAACTCCTAACAAACACTTCATTGTGTAGTTTAGAGTCAGACAATGTTTGTCCTGAACTGAAATACCTAAACTTCTGCAAGATCTACTTCCTCCTACAATTTCTGCTCTTTCATAAGAAAACACTGGTCCAGTTGGATGGTTTTATTCTAACAACTTAAAATATAATAGGCAAGCATGCTTGCAATTTAAGATCTTTATCAAAATACAGCAAACAGATGGAGTCCCCCTTCTTTAACTACCTCAAAGAATAATTTTAAAAGACTGATTCAGTACTATGAGATGTTCTATTTCTTTTAATGAGCAAATACTTTGTGCTCCACAATTTTTAACTTACAAGATAATGCTGTTTTGCACAAACTAGAGCTTTATGTACTCTACAATTTCCCCTCTAAACAAAGCAATCGTACAGCTTACTTCATTCAGAAGTACATTTAGATGTGCCTGTTATGGAATAAAGACAGAATTCCAAATGCTGGCATTTTCCAGCATTTAAATAGTAAAATGAAGTAAAATATGTTCTTCAAAACTCAAAGTCCACATAAACCAATTCAAATTTTATTTTCCAAAAGAACTATGGGAATGGAGCTATACTAATTGTGAAAAAGCCCCCTAGTAAAGAGCATGATGACAACTTGTATATTAAATGAAATCCAGGCAATGTTATCCAGTTCCCATGAAAGTAGCAAACTCACCATTTAACAGTAGTTGAGAATTGAAAAAAATCATACTCAGATACAAATCTTATGTTGAATCAAAGTTTACAGATATTTCAGGACCAGTTTCAGTTGAAGCCATATTAAAAAAAAAATTTTATTTAGAAGCTAGAACTTTTTTTTTTAAATAAAAAAATGTAATCCCTTGAAACGAACTGGGAGGCAGAACAATCTTAATCTCAGTGGCTAGCATAAAGCAGAAGTAACAGTGGACAATAAGTTGTGTTTTGATGAGAAAGACCTGTAAAATAAGAATGCTCATAGTTATTCTTAAAGAAACAGACTTTCCCTTACCCTTGTGTTGAACCCATCTGCATTTTGAGTAATTTTGTATAGCTGTGGAAATCTAAGCATGCTATCTTGAGTACACGATCGTTCAAAAATTCCCAGAGTAAAGGGTGGCAGCGCTGTGAAAATCTGCAAGGAAAGCAAATGCTAATTAAAAGCAGCTATTAGTTTTAAGTTGGTCTCAGATAATATTTCAGTATCTAGACAATAGCAAAATTCCCAGACTTCAGCAAAGACTTATTACCAACTAGCGTGTTATTTGACATAATTTTCAAATGTCCAAACAAGTCCAAACATGAATTTCAGCAATTCATAACTCTCAAATATTGACTTATGAACAAAAGCAGCATGAAAGAAGATTCTTACTATTAACCAATTAGCTTAAACACAAGACATTAAGCATCAGTAGTTTCTGATGTACCAGCTAATCCAGTGAGGGTAAACCACATCAGACTGCAAAGGAAAGACAACGTGTACTTTTACAAAAAAGCCTTGTAGGAATGGGTTCAAATATAGCTGAAATTGTAGTCATAATTAAATGTCATATGCTTAACCAAAGCTAAGTTTACAGACAAAGCAAATGTGGAAATCACATTAAAAAAAATCTACTGAAAAACAAAAGCCATTCTGTATTATAGTACTTTGGGGATTCTCCAGGCAGGCATGAACTGATAGGAACAAATTAACTGCAGTGTGTCTGTGCTACAGGCAGACGCTTAGATGACCAAGCCTCGGAAGCTTTCCAGGAGAGGCAGCAGGACGCTTTGCCAGAAGCAGAGTAAATTAGCCTCTGCTGAGTCCCACATTGCTGCTCTTAAAGTGTTTCCAGGATCTGAGGCAGCTCATTTAAAGCCAGCTTGGGTATCCATGTTTCTTGTAGTTTGCAGTGCAGGCACAGAGTGAAAATAATACCAGTGTGCACGTCTGAATACTAAACTTCATTCACTTCCTTTTACATTAACAGTTTATATCAGAAAAATAATGTCTAATCCTACACATACATATATTTTTAACAGTTTCAGAAGCGTTCTTGAAGTTAAGAAGCAGCTTGAAGTTATGAACTGTTCCTAGCGTGTGTGCATGCTTGCAAAAGTTGGGCTGTGGTTCCCACCCACCAGCAGCGAGCTGGCGATCGGGGAGTAGACAAAGAGCAACACAGAGGACTAGAGACTAGTGAGAATCAGTAATTACATCCCTAGATCCAACTGCGAATGTGCTGCTTTTGCTCATAAAGTGATAAACCAGATGGTTAAACGGCAGCAGGCTGGGGAACCCAAACTAAGGTCCAGTATATTCCAAAAAAGGGCACGTTCTCATACAGTTTTAAGGTATTTCCCCAGGTTTCCCGTGTTTATTGGGGCATTTACATCCTCACCTGAAGTAAATCTAGTGGTTTAGTCTATGAAGGTAAACCTCCAGTGAGAACCAGTGCAAAAGCAGGAATTACAATGCTACTATGATTTCCTACACTTAATATTTTAATGAGACTACTAATGAAATAAAGGGTTAATCTGCATAGAAGAGAATGACAGAGCTAAAACCACTTAAACCTAATCCCTACAAATTGTGGAAAGTCCCTAATATCCTACCAGCACTTGATTCTTCATGAGTTCATGCGATCAGTTCTAATTTTAGAAAATAACGACCTTCCAAAACAAGGGTTAATTTCTACTTCCCTGATTCTAGAAGACGAGTTTCATCCATGAGCTTTATGTAGGGTAGGGCAGATCCATCAAATCAGGTTTAAAGATAATAGATGCAAATATCTAAACACGAATGACAGAGACTGAGTAACAGTCAGGAAATTAGGGTGAAGAGAATCAAGGGAGTGGAAAATCCCTGAATAAATATCTTCCATGAAGAACATGAAATCTTATGGAATACGAGGGTTTGTGCCATCATTTTTGAGATTAATGTGACAGAAGTTAAGTGTTTCCATTAATACTACTCAGTGATAAAGATAATTTGCTGGCTTTTTCTGTATTACCATATATTTGGAATGAGTCTTCTTAAAGAAAAAAAATTGAAGTTCCTCCCTCCAAAGAGAAATGCAAAGGATTTTTTCAACGCTGACAAAGTATCCTAATGGCTTATGAATCCAGATACCAGGCCACTCATCAGTAACATTGCAAAGGCAACACTGTCGAAAACACCAGCACAGGTCTATGGTATGCTATAGAACTCGTTCCTAGAGATCCTCCAGACTTTAATCAATAGCATTGATTAAATAATATTATTGATTAAGGGTGATAAAGTCATGCTGCACTCTGCAGAGGATGGTGAAAATCAGAAATCACTCCTGGACTGACACATCCTGCTCTCGGTTCAAGTGAAAAATGCTGGTGACACAGCAATACCTACTTCCCATTCAGTACCTAAAGTAGCATGAGTCAACACAAAGCACCTGCATGACACTTCTCTGAGCATCTGTTACAGGGTCTGAGGGGAAAAAAAAAAATCAAAACTCAAAGATTAGGACTCTGTATCTATTTTGAACACGAGCAGTCAGCAAAATATTCAGTACAAAAGACTGAAGATGCTTTCGAAGAGGAAATTAAATTCCATCTAAAAGCTGCAGAGTTTTATGGAGATTGTGTTAGGCCAAATGTGTATTTTAAAGGGGTTTTCCTAAATTTATTTTTGCAATAAAAACACTATCCAAAAATGAATTTTATCATCACAGTGACTTTTACAAAAGAACTCACCTTTCCTGACATACATCCAAGACAGTTACCTGTGAAAAACGGGACACGACAAAACAATATACAAGTCCCAAGCACTATCAAGTCAAAACATGTAGCACTTACCACATTATACAGACCAATGCACCATCGCTCAAATAAGATCTGCCCAGAAAATCCATTAACGAAAGCAAACCAAAGCTGAAACAAACAAAGACAAGTTACAAGAAGCTTTAGATTACTATTGCAGGACATGTTTGCATTTACAGTAGAGGAGAAGAATGTGGAATACATACTACCATCTGGAGACAGCTGCTTGTCATGCTCTAAAAATGATTATCAGAAGTGCCAGGCAGTTATTTTCTTCTAAAATCTTACGTTTTATATACTGCCAGAGTATTGCTTATTTAAAATAAAATACTTGGGTGATGGAGCAATTTGCTGTATTTGCATCATTGCTTTAAAAAAATAAATGGCTTCAAACTATTTGAAAATCCTTATTGCTAGCAAATTAACATGCTTTAAGCCAGAAGCCAACCTTGTTTCCATCATGGTTGGCAAAGACCAGAATTTTCAAAGTAAGCATGTTTTGATGGAGGCTCTGCTTGACTTGTGTGTTCTATTTTTAGTCCCAGAATTACAGTGATACCATCTTAGCAGTTACATAATCATAATTATATTACAATTTTATTGTCTACATGATGTAAACATTATTATTTAATAAACTACCAATTTAATAATTAAACACTGGAAGAGGTTGCCCAAAGAGGATGTGGAGTCTTCATCCGTTTACAAGTTTACAAACCCAACTGGGCAAGCTCTGAGCAACCTGGTTTGAATTTAGCATTCACCCTACTTTAAGCAAGAGGTTGGACTAGGCGGCCTCCAAGTTGCCTTCCAACTGAGAGGATTCAGTAATGCCATGATCCCAGGAAACCACTGTAAGCTGCAGTGCATAGGTAAAGTCTTTTCAGCATTTCCTTGGACCTAACTTCCTTGAGCCTACTTCTTGTTTAAGCAGCTTTCTGAAGCAAGAACTGCTTTACTGGGTTGGAACAAAGTTTCTTACTCAGTCAGTGGGCACTGAAAGCAGCTTAGGAAAGACTATAAGAAAGAAGGGAAAGAATTATCTTTCACAAGTAAACTGAAAACTAGAAGAATAATCAGCAGTTTAAGGGCATCCTGAAACAGTTTGCATGTGAATCTTTGCACTTAATAGATAACAAAGGATCTGTGAATTTGTGGCTGTAGTCTCTTAAAATCCACACTGCAGCACAGCACTTTGTTCAAAATGAATTCAACATTGTGTGTGGGAACACTCCTCCTCCCCACCCCCTTTCAACACGTTTTGTCTTGCATTTACTTTATAAGTTCACATTGCACTGGATGCACTAGGTATTGCAGAGCAGTCAAGTCATGCCGATGCCTATTCCCTTCTCACTGCCCAAGAGCCCATGGCACTCACTGCCAGGCATCTTTTCTGACACCATTCTGTCACTCACATATAGCAGCACTCTCCTACTGGCATCATTTATTCTCTGGCTCACTCGTGCAGTATTAGTGTCCTAGCAAAACACCTCAGATAACAATTAGTTAAGTGTGTCATCTGATCTCTTCTCTGCTCCCACCCAAAATGGATATAGAATAATTAGGAAGAAGACAAGAGAACAAGACTGCATCAAGACCTACAACTGTTTTCATAGATGCAATATCTAAACAGACTAGGGACTCTTCAGCATGGGACAGAGGCAACTTAAGGGAAGATTAAAACATTTACAAGATTGACAAGAATAACAAATAGCTGTTCAAACAGGCACTGCTGGAAGACATTAGATTAGCAAGCCACACAAAAAGTGAAATGTTTTCACACAATACATGGGTGATCTATGGAACTGCCTGCCAGACGATGCTGTGGATGCAAAAAGCAATTAGGAAAAAAATCATGGAAGGAAAGCTGGAGACCAGATGAGTCCGCCAGAGAACTACCACTGTACACAGAAGATCAGAAACCACATTAGTTGAACTCTTATTCCGACCCTCTACAGCTGTTCTTACATCTATTATATCACTATTCTTGTTTAAAATTAATCATCATTCTAATGAACTCTCACTGTTCAAGTGAGAAGCAATGACACTGATCTCAACTCATTTGCTTATAGATATGCCTTGCACAGTAGGACAGCTATTTAAACTGATTTCCTACAATTTTTTAAACTTTCAGCTGCTCTTTCTAGTAGGGAGTTTCTATCAATTTTACCCTACATTATTCTGAACTTTGCGCCCTTCTATACCTGCTGCCCTTCTTGCAGCTTGCAGTTTAGAGGTGCCCTTGTAAGCTTTCTTAAGGGCCAGCAGTTTCATTCCAATTCCATTTAGCTGAAATGCACCAACCTAGTACAAACTGCAAACTATTTCTCCAGTTTCCTAAAAAAATTCTTCTTCCTTTCACATTGTCAATCATGCATTAATTTAAATTAAATAAGCATTTAAGTGTTGACCTCTCCAGCCCTGTCCAGAAAAAGGACAGAAGGAGGACACATTCTACATGCCAACTTTTTTCATCACTTCTATTGTATTTATACCTTGAATGATCACTGCTCTCTAAATCTTGCTCTGAGGACTCAACTAATGGCCCAAAGTAGCATACTGACCACTCTCACTCTCACACTTGGAGTGTTTCAACCAGTTGTATACCTCAGCTCTTCAAATGAAAGATATGAAAGATCTTGGGTACAAAAGCCTGAAGTCCCAAAAAGAAACTATAATTAGTTTGGGGCTGTCAGGTAAGGAACTTGAGGGTTTCTTCTCCTAGGAAGAAACAGAGCTTTAAACAGGCATACTCCCAGATATTTAGCGATGATGATCTAGGCATTTACCATCTCCAGACTTCTTGCAATTAATTGCAACTATGAATGAGGGCAGCAATCCTAGAAAACAAATAGCTCACAAATCAGAAGCCTGTCTGCCTGGCAACCTCAGCCTGTGCTCTGCTCAGTTTTCTAGATCCCACTGGGCAAAGCAAACTTCAAAGGTTTAGTAGCAAATGTTGAGGCCTTTTATGACATTGGCTCATGCTACGTAGGAAACCATTGCTTTCTGAAACCACAGCCTCCCACAACTAGTCCTCCAGCAACAGACAGTTCTGATTTTCCATCAAGAGGGTAAAACAAAGCAGCCAGACTTTCTGTAGCTGGCCCATGGCTAGAAAAAAAGCCCCAAACCAGGCAAAGCTAACATCTTAGATTCACATTTCCCAACAAAAATACTAGCAGTAATGAAGACACAATCATCTAAAACTTGGAAAAAGCAAAGCTGTTAAGATGCATTACGAAGTAGCAGACAGACTGTCAAAGTACAAGTGAAAAATACCCTCTCAACAACCCAATTCTTTCTCCTCAGAGTTCCTGCCCTACCACAACTGGGTGATGCAGAATTCTTTACAGACCCTGCTAAAACCACCTTGAGATTAGTCCCTCACTATAGGAGACTATTGAGATGGATGTGTCTGACTGTGGTAAATAGTGTCTAGGTGTCACCATCTTTAGACTTCTTGCAGCGTCTTTCAACACTGAAAGATTCTTGTACAGAAAAGTTTTCTCCTTATTTCAATGCTGCTATGATTTAGGTGGACAAGAACTAACATTCAGAAAGTTCAATGTTCTGCTATTTCAAAAGCCAAATTTGAATTATTTTTATTTTGGCAGGATCCATCCAGGTGAAAGTTAGAAGTGAGCACGTTCCCAATGCTTACGCAAATCTGCATGCACCACTCGCTCCAGAGGGAAAAAGCTGTTACAGTTATGACACACTGAAAAATAACAGCTATGCTTGTCTTTTCCAGAGATTCACATTATCAAATGCCAATCGACAGAAAGAATGTCATACGCTTCCTCAATATCTTAGTGTCAAGGGTAAATCAGATACTCTGCATAAAATATACATTTATTTCAAATTTAACACAAGCCATAAATTGTCATGCATGGCTTAAGGACCTGCTGTTTGTAGAGAGAGTATGGTATTCTTTAAGGTCAGCAAAGAAAAAAAACCCAACTCTCCACCTCAACATTCCTGTTAAAATGTACTAAATATATTTGAAGTTGCAACAATCCATGCTTGACTCAGACTTGGTAAGCTGGTAGGAAGACTTGCCAAGTCTGACTGACTTGCCAAGCTCCAGGGGTTTGCAGGGCTCAACTCCAGTACTGCTACGAACAAATGGACCCAAAGTTATTAAACTGCTTTTCTGGCTGGAAAAAAAGAAACCTTTTCACTTTAACTATTACCTGGCTGCCAAAAAGCTGGAAAAGCTTATTCGTAACTCAGCTACAAAATATATATTTTTCTCCCAAGGAACAAGAGGTCCAATTTAAATGTAAAGAAATTCAGACCTAAGGATGAAATCTGGGTTGATATATTGCTGTGCTTTATTATAGCAGATATTGCAAAGATCCGAAATCAGTAGGTATTGTGCATGAAAGAAGTGGAACATGTTGCAAACTGAAAACCAGCCCATGTTTCCTGCCTTGAAGTGTGGCTGCATTCTTTAAATAAGAAACCCCACTGCTGAAGCACTCGATGCCAGCTGTGATGTGGGCACTTTGCCACTAGAGAAGAGAGAAAAAGGGAAAAAAACCACCAAAAAACCCCACACTGCTGCCTCCTTCCAGAGGTCAACAAAAGCCAACAGATGGTAATACTTGGTTAATATTGACCTGAGCTGCAGGCAAACTGAGGATCTCGATGTAAAACAGTCCCGCACTTCCATTTTGAGCAACATAGCCCATCCACCTGCTCTAGAGTATATATTGAGAAAAGATCAAGTATTATTTTCAAAAAAATATTCCCACTTGAGCAAGTTGGAAGGCAATTTTAATTGCATTATTGCTTCATGCATAATTACCACAACATTAATGCCTGAAATAGCAGGAACTAATTTATTTAAGTGCTCTAAGGCACTGGGATGGCAAATCATCTATTCTAAACGTGTATATTTATGATGTCTTGATAATAGACAGCTTAACGAGTACTAGAAATGTTTTCCCAATTCTGCTAAAGGGCACAGAAAGCTAATGTAGTCAGGGTATCAACAATTGCCAGAGGCACCAATTATAGACAGACCGGATGCCTTTACTATTCAGAAATGAGTTAAATTCTCAAAATATCCTCTCTCAGCGCACACACATTTTGCATGTTCTTACCAAATAGGCTCATTTACTGTTTGCCTAATAAAGCAGGTTTGTGTGTCTCCTGTGCAGTTCATTAATAATGTATCCTGATTAAAAACCCTCTTGTTAGAGATGTCTCTCTCAATGCCAGGCTCTTATTCCTGCCCAAATGCACACAGCCTTATAATAATCCCTTCATTAGAGAATGTACAGCACCAATTTTATAATATAGGTAAAGAGCCTTATTAATAAGATTTGACAGGGTAGGCATGGCTACCTGAGACTCACTTGATTTGCCAAGGAATATTTCCCTCGCTCCTTTTATTCCCCCCACTGTTTATTAACTCTTTGCTGAAAACAGATTGATATTGTTCAATTGAAAAGCATTTGCTCTAGGCCTGTGCACCCCAAACAAGTGCCCATTTAAGCTTAAAAATAATCTCCAGTCTTCTCTGCCAGTGTTAATTATTTTTAAAGTTTCATGCTGCTTTTGTCACATTAAAAAACCCTATGCATTTACTGCAAAGCTTGGTCAGATAAACAGATATCAAAGCAACCAATAAAATAGAGATTTCCTGGCTTTAAACGCTAATTTATTAAATAAGCTTGAACAGCTGTTATTTCTTCTATTGCTGACTGCAGATACACAGTTTATATTTCAGCATCCCAAAAAGCATAGTTTTATCAGCTTCATCTTTCTCTGCCTACAGAAGAGGCACATGCAGAAAATTTGATTTCTTCCTTATACATGTTGTGTCTGTGCTCCTCTTCCCTCACTGATCAACTGCCGACATCCTTCCTCCAAAGCACAGGGAACATTCAACAGGAGAGACAAGCACAGGGCAGAACAGAAGGGAGAAGGGGTGTGAGGTGCAAGAGGAACATCAGTCCGCAGCTACACAGACTAGCGATTCTTACAGTTTAAATCCTCAGAATAATTCTGAAGACTTTAAAATTAAATAAGAATTAGCAAACTTCCTTTTTTTTTTCCCCTCTGTGGTTACCATTAGATAGCAATCGTGTTTCTTGCCCCAGGAGTTCTGAGCATTGTGGAAGACATCACATCTGCAGATGACTATGCAGTATACATCAAAGGACCTAGCCATTAAGACATGAGAAGACTGCTTCTTCCAGCAACATTTGGCCCTGACATACTGATTAATCTGTTTAAAAAACCTAACAAAACATAGCAGGCCATGCAAACTCCTTTTCTTCACAGTGGGGTGGTGTTTCTCTTTTTTTGTGTTCCTTGAGTTACCTGAACATCTGATCAGTATGCCAAATTATGCATTTAATATTTACGTCACTCGTAAAATGAACACATAGCCCATTAGAACAAATGTAGCAGAGCACTGTAATCTGGCATTTTTTTTTTAACCTTACGAAACCGAGTAGGGGAAAGGGCAGGCTATTTCTCCAGCTCTTTTGGCATGAAGTGTTCCACAGACTTAATATTTCTCTAGCACACTAATTGCTGCAGAAGCAAGCCTACAATAACGTGATTAAAAATGGCCTGTGTTGCCAAAGGGCAGATATACTTGCCAAAAGATGTGGTTAAACTTAGCAGTTCCTCAGAACATTTCCCTTTTACAAACAGAACCAGCTCTGTTCTGAGTTTATTTTTCATCCTTCCTTAAGTTTTCTGGAGTATCAAGAAAGCTGACATTGCTACACTAGGATTGCCTCATCATGTATATATGTAACACCTGAGAGGTGACAGGACTCACATACGGACTTTTTGAAAATCAGATGAGAAAACAACATGGCTCAGGACAGTTCAGTCGAGCCCCATCATGATGCAGAGTTTCAGCACTCCTGCACAGTCAAGGGCGTCTGAAACCCCAGCTAGAACAAGACTATCAAGACTGATGATGCCAGGAAGTTGCCCATCATTATCGTACAAAACCAGCAGTGTCCCGCTCTGGCTGGAAGTCAGGCTGAGATGGCTGGAAGATGCCAGCTGAGAGGAAACAAGGCAGGAGCTTGTTGGTTACATCCTCCTCCCATCCCTGCTTGGGGAGCGAGGTGGGCTCAGCTGCTTGGTTGGCAAGCTGGAAGCATCAGGCCAGACCACTGTCTGCTGCTGAGCAATGGAAACTCATGCTATGAACTCCCAGTACCATCCACCTTCTTTTACAAAACAAACACTACTCCTAACACTCCTTTCTTTAGCAAAAAGAGAGCAGCTGTAAAGAAAGGTTTCCATTGATGTGGAAGACGTGCTTATACACACAGCAGCAGTGACTGCATTGTTGGAGCCAATTCACTAATGTTAACATTTTTTTTGAGGTGTTGTTTTTTCTGCCTCCCAGATTTGCCTAATCAACTTCTTTAACTGCCCTTGAGTACTAGCACATCACTGTGGAACTGAGAAGTACGACATGACTATTAATAGCTTGGCATGTATTAATGAGAATTTACAGTATCTCCTCAGCATGTAATCACTCCAGACTGGTCTTGATATAACTTTCCCAACTGTGTAATTGACCCACATCTCACATAAAAAGATAAGGACATGCTATTACATGGTTTTAAATGACCTGCTGGCTTTTCTGAAGCTAAGTGGTATCTTTAACCAATGATAAAGTAATAGAAGCACTTTGGGTTTGTTATTTTTAATTTGTTCTGTAGTGCTGAAATAAATGGATAAAAAAAGACATAAGTTTAACTATTTACATTAATAGGTGAGGAAACATCAACAGTTTCAGGTACCTTATCCACCTGAAGTTTTGCTAAGCACTTACTTAGAATCCAGTAACAAAAATTACGTCAGAAAACAAGAAAAGCAGTATTTGAAATAGAAGATTAGGGTATTGTGGAAAAAAGGATGCTCCTACTGTTACCCAAGTAAGGGCAATGAAAGGGAAGGAAAGCACAGAAAAGGCTACAGAAAAGGTCAACAGGCCAGAAAGCCTAGTATTGAATGTACAAGCAGAAGGAAAACCAGCAAAACACGCAGTGCTCCGTGAATGAAGCCTGATAATGCCACGAGTCAAAAGTGAGGCTAAACCCACCAAGGCTCTTCACACCTGGGACGTGCACTAGGGCTCGGTGCAGCCTGATGAAAGCACATCACTGCAGAGCTGTAATAACAAAATATTTCACTGCCTCTCATACCAAAACAAGAACATACAGAGACCAGAAGCTTTAGCACAAATCTGACCCTAGAAATCAGCACGCAAAATGCAAAAAACATCCCCCAACATTGTGTACATTTGGGGAGAGTGGAAATGTCAAAAAACAATATCCAAATACCCACACTGGGACCCTGTATCCTTATGAAGCTGTATCTGTGGGACACTGGTGGAATACGCCTGGTCCCACTCAAGCTGGAGCTGGCCTTGCTGTGACACACATTTTCTGTCACATACACGTATGTACATGACCTGAAGTGACTAACAAGCAATCTGTTTGTCTAAAGTCATAGTATCCTCTTTTCATATCCAGTTAGCTGAAAGAAAACAAAATCCCAAACCCAGACCTCATTCATGCAGTACCCTGGGATGGCATCGCAAAAACACAGGAACATGTAGCAAAGATTTCTTTGAATCTAGAAGCACTAACCCTTTAGAGGTAGAGGTTATGAGGGTGGAGGAAGATGGAATTGAATTAGAAAAAGGACTGTATAGAATGCTGTAATTCATTAAGAAAATGGTACTACTTTTGCTCTTAAGTTTGCTTCTTCCCACAGCATTGTGAAGTTGGCAGTTTCCATTTAGCCTATATGTAGCTTAATGAAGCAGAGTTCCCAATCCACATACAAATGCATTCACTTATACCTGCATATGGTACAAAGGGCAATAGGATAAGAAGTGATAAGGAAATTATTATTCATTTAATGTAGCTAAAATACAGTTGTGCATTCTTATTTCTTGGATACGAACCCAGTCAATGTCTTACAGTAATCAAAATTATTTTAAGATTTCCAAGGACCAAATGCATTCCCAATACTGACTGAATAAAGCTGAAGGTGACAGAGACCCTGACTGTCACTATTCCAGCCCTTATTTTACACAACATTTCACTTCAATCCTTTCCCTTCTTACTTTTATTTGCAGAAGTCCCTTATGTTACACTTATAAACGCAGGTTCACAGATTTTCCTTTTCTTGTCACCACATAAAGGAATCCTTCTGCAGAGCTGCTGAATTAAGTGTAATAGAAGCAGTTCTGTAGCAAGGTCATCTTAGGTCTGGAACCACAGTCCCCCTCAGGATTCCCTATTATGGCTACATGAACTGCGAGGTTCCCCTTGCAAGTCTGTTTTCCCCCCTTCCTCCCTATAAAATAAAATTCAGTCTCTGTAAGCCTTTGCAGTAAGCTGCTTTTATCCAGGAAGTTTATATAAAGTTTTACTGACAGCTTGGAACCCAAGGAAAAGAGCAAAATTAGCAACAGAAAAGCCAGACCACTACAGAAACTGCAGCTCATCTTCCGTCATACTGACAAGAGTAAACCTTTAGAGCAGTAATCCCAAGAGCAGCCGGTGTTTCTCATTCCCCACAGCTCTGTTAGCATTGTAGCACAGAGACAACATTCTGGCCCAAAGATACCAGGACACACGATGCAATCTAAAAAGCTCCCTAGTACTTAACTTACATTTTTTCCATTTTTATTTATTAACGCAACCATTTTCTTGGTCAGTGGGACAATCTAAAAACAGACAGGACTTACCATTTTCTTTTTACACAACTGCTTTTAAACATGCTACCCCGTCCCTAAAGGCTCCAAGACTTGTTCACAAAAGGTCTCGCCCCTGTTCTCCTTGCCACTCCTCTCATGTGGAAAATACATGCAATATTGGTAATTTAAGTCTAAATTTATTCCTTTACATGCTGGCAAAAGCTAAAAGACTTGGATCCTAAACATCTTTTGCCAAAATACGCAGCGCATTGTAAGCACATGCAATCATTTCACTGGTAAATTACTTATTGATGTACTTCTCACTGAAGAAATAATGTTTGAACTTCTTTCAGAAAGCAATTAACTTGCTTTCACTGCAATACATACAAATAAATTCTTGGTGTGCCTTTAAAGCATTTGCTCTATCTTCTGATAGAGCTGCGTACAAAGAAAAATCAAAGTAGCTAGGAAAAATACCTTAGACAAGAAAAACCTAATAGTTCATACACAGAAGCAATGCATTCACGTGATTCCTGAATTCAGTCCAAGATTTCATTGCGTGGCTTTGGGAGGGTATTGTGCACTCACACCCACTACACCAAGCAAGCAGCAGAGACTGCTGCTTTTTATGAATGACTCTTCTTAAAAGGCTGGGTAGTGAGGGGGAGACTACGGCAGACTGGCTATGGTTGCTGCAAGCCAGTTCTTAGTTTCACAGTTTCACAGCATTTTGCAAATGAGTGTTTAACCAGAGCAAGCTAACTCATACCATCACTTGCCTGCTGGGAAAACCCTTCATGACAAATGACCAGCAAATTGCCTCTGAATGCGGGCCAGGGATATACCTCTGGTTCCTGTAGCTTTTTACCAGGTTCCACAAAAAACACAGTAAGACTGAGTGGTTACACACAATGAAAATCTGAGATGGCACCTGAGGCGACACTCACAGGAATAAGGTCTACAAATGAGGTTTGACCTTAGGCAACACTGTAAGTAGTAACTCTGAGAATGAAGATGTATTTGTCATCTTTTAAGCAGAGTAGAACAAAAAATTATGAAGAAAAACTAACTACAAGGTTACTTGAAAATTAGGCAAATATGTATAAACTGTGAAAATGCTATTTGTACAAGACCCCAAAGTTATTTTAGAAACAAAGTGAGTATATATTGAGTGGAATTTCCACAAACTAACTACAAAGGGCATGAGTGTTGCTAGCTTTTAATACAGCAGTGTGGAAAGCAGGGAAATATGCACAGAAAGCATCCATGCTGTGACTCACTTGATCTACACAGAACAGTACAACCCTAGCTGCTGTACAAGTCCCTTCTAGTACTCCAACAGTAGCTGTGCTTCAGAACTAGACTCAAGTGTGAAAAGCACCTAAAGAGTGCAAGAGGGGATAAGTAGATGTTTTCCATTTGCAAGCCAAAGAAATGAAATGCAGATGAGATGCAGATTTACTACCTCTTAATGAATTCTTGGGACAGTGAGCTCTTCAGAACACAGCAGAGGCTCCAAAAACCATTCTTCTCTAAGGAAACCACATAGTATACGAAAATTTGTCCAATTAAATCATAGTTATGGTTTTCCCCTTAATGCATTCTCCCCTCATTTCTAGATAGGAACAGCATACATCTTTATAAAAGTAGTTCTCCTTGGTGCAGAATGTAGCAATTTAACATCTGAGTTGAGACACACTAAGAGCTTTTTTTTAAAAAAAAAAAAAAAGCAACCCACAAACCAGCACAGCACATCATGTAAATTGAAGGCAACCAGCCATAGATATGTAAGGAAATAAGAAGAGTAATCAGTTGTATGGGGAGACTTCTGTTCCAAGTCACATGCATTATCGTTTCTTTTCTCCTTAGAAACACGAAGCAGCCCTCATAAGTTCTTGGTTACTGTGCTCAGCTCTCTAAAGGAGCATCTCGATTCCAGAAACCTTCAAAAAGAAGAACTGCAGATGCTAACTCTGCATAAGAATATCAGGACAGTCATATCCATTCAGGCCAATGGCTCATCCCACCTAATTGCCTGTCTTTAGCAGTGTGTGCATGCCAACAGAGTACAAACCAGGCAATTTCCAGGTACTCGCCCAGCACCCTCAAATATCCAGCTTTGTGGATTTTCCAAGTCTCCTGTGTCTTGCCTATGTAGTAACCTGCAACAGTTCTATCTCTTGGTGCTTTTCCTGTTTCTCAAGCCCCCGTGGACATCCTGCAACACAACATCCTTTGACAAGGAGTTCTATGTAAGGTTGAAAACACCAAGCTCAAGCCTTTACATGAGGCAGAAAGCTGGTGCAGCAGTTGACAGCCTCTACAGTTGGAGCTTGGTTTATTTTTTTAGGACCTACCTGACTTGCAAGGGGAAGGAGCATTATGAACAGGACCTCAGTGAGCCAGTAAAGTTGAGGGAATGCCTCTCCTCAAATTTCAACAACTCGACCAGCAATTCATAATTGGCTAATAAGTAATATTGAACATTTTGCTCATAACAGATTTTTACCAGCTCTACCTAGAGAATGGGGCTGGTGACCAATATATTTGAAACAAAGTGGCACCCCAGATCACCTACAGATGTTTTCAGGCCAGGATGGAAAAAGAAAAACACTTGTTCTAAACAATGCTGCTAAGAGGTAAGAGAAGTCTTTTAATCTGGGCATCAAAAGATTTCTCCAGTGGCAAAAGCATTTAAGCTGTGAAATGTCTTTCACTGCATATGGCCCACAGCTAGTCTGAAATCTGGCATGCTCTCCCCATGCAGTCCTTTAAGCTATCTTGGCAGGCTTAGTACCCTCAAATATCCTCTTATCTTGACCTGTATCCACAACATGAGACCTCACTAATGCTATAAACACAGACCTCATTCTTTCCAGCACTTCGAAGTTTTAAAAAAACCCACACAGTTGGTCTACTCAGACCCAGTACAAAGGGTCACAAAACACTCAACCAACTATTCCTCCATGTGCTAACACTGAGCAATACGGACACAAGCCAGTCCACATCTATAAGCCTGGTAGGCAGCTCTCTGGAAGAACTGAAAAACACATAGCTATTGCTCCCTCAGAGGACACCAGAGACCCATCTGGAATTAAACAAGGCAAACAACCCTCTTATTGCATAGGGCTCTTCCAGCCTCCAGTCGCTCTGGAGCATTTTCTCAGAAAGAGTCATTTCAACTCCAAATAGGATATCACAACAGACAGTGACTTAATGTTCCATTTAAGACTACATCTTCTATAGTGCAGCACACCAATCAACTCAATTAATTTAAAATGCAGGTTTTAAGTCTGCAGAGCAAACTATCCAGACTATCATTTCAGTTTAAATCAGGCTTAGAGTGCTCACAGAACATTTGGAACCAATTTAAGTGGTTTTACAATCACATCACAGTTAAACCACTGTAACTTCCTTGTGTAGGCAAGCCCGTATGGCAGGCAAGTGAACATTTGTTTGTAGTTTGGATGACTATGAGGAGAAAGAGGATGTCAGAAATAGCCTTCGCTTCACTGCTTGGGGATTTCAGCACCGAAGGTTGAAAGGTGGGGGAAAAAGCTTATTATTTTGCTTGCACTACTCAAATATTAGAAGAAACCTTAAACCACTTTACACTGGGATCTGTCTCAGTCGCTCAATTCTAACAACAGAGAACATATCACCACATACAGCCACGTCCAACCACTTCTGGGAAAATAAGTCCAGAATTTACATGTTGGGTCTTCTACCCTTAGTAACCTAGGTATTTTTCAGGTGAATTATTAAATATAATTAATGCTTTTAACACCAAGCTTTTCTTTTAATCTTGCTTAATCCCCAGAAACACTAGCCAATCCATCATCAGTCATCTTGCCATTCAAAGGTTTTTTCCCCTGCCAGAGCCGAAAACAACACAGAGAGGAAAAGCCCCAGCCTCATAACTGCCATATGCACGATACAGCTAGTTTCTGGGCTGCACAAGTCCCTTGGTAAGGGGCTGACTTGCAAAGGGTTGGTCCTCAGTGCCTTCAGTCATTCCCAGGGAGCTATTCTCTACCTTGTTTGTCTTATTAGTATCAGGTTCTAGCATGAACACATGTGCCTTTTGCTCAGACACTACAATGTCCTATTTGAACAGTACCAAATATTTTCTTTTCGAAGGGAAGAGGATTTGACAAGTTAGGAAATATTTTCTAACATAAAAGCTACAACAGCTGGATTTTAATCATCTCAATTATCCCACAATCACCATGCCCTCTTTGGGGGGTCAAAATACTTTTCATGCTGCTGAAAGAGAGCACAAGTTATTTCAGCCTTCAGCTGAAATCACCGCCCCGGCCCCAGACTACAGTGCAACCATTTTACATGTTTCCAGACTTTAAGCTCAGATACCAAGAAACCGACCACACGTGAGAAAACAGGTTATTATAGTCTACAAAAGCTTTTACCTTCTGCCTAGTGTTAGAGATGCAGCCAGAGATTTAAGAAAGTGAGGAGTTGCCAGGGCTACTGTTGGGTAATTTTTCATAAAACAAGGTGCTTCTCTGAAGAAATCAATTTATATGAATACTTTTGAGCACTGGGAACTCTGAGTTTCCTATGATTAAAAAATGAAGAACAAAGCACCTGGCACAGCAAATAAAGAGCATGCATTTTATATGGCAAGTTCACAGTTTGACATACATATGTGTACTATTGAACTGTAAAATCAACTCACATTCATTCTTATGGATAAAGGTTAAATCGTGTTTAAAACAAGATACTGTACTAAGAACAGCTGTGTGAGTTTTCCCCAAAAATTAACAGAAGAGGAAAAAGAATATTGGTGGTTACAGGTTTTAATTACACTCAATGTCAAGGTCTCTCAGATAACGTATAACATGCAGTCCATGGAGAAGTTGTTTTGCTTTGTATGGAAATTTTAAAATCTTTACAAGGTTATTTTAATTCAGCACAGTGCTGCTTCTCAACACAGCACTAGACTCAAGAGTCATAAGCAACAACTCCAATGTCTTACAAAGATGAACTGTATGTCTTGAAGCAAATCCAGTGCTGCAAAATAATTTATACCTTGGCTGGTTTAAAAAAACCCAACACATATTGCAAGGTGTTTCTCATGGCTGAGAGTGTTCCTACTCGCCCATAGCCATCACAGAGGTATTTCTCTTAGCTTGCTCTGTATGCACTGCCATCAGCTTGCCAAAACTACAGATATTACATGCAAGTTATTAGATTCTAGTGTTCCAAAAAGTCACAGAAGTTCAGTTGTGTAAAAGCAGAGCAAGTAGCTCATCTTTTCACTATTACATTTTTAGTAATTCCTCCCACATTTATACCAGATTAAGGCAAAACAGAACCCTTGTCAAACTGATAACACTTATGAAATGGTAACATACTTGAGATTACAGTATAGTAATGACTAAGTTACTTACATTTCTGGAATTCTTAAAATAACCCATTAACTACACACGGCTTAGTTGTTGGTATTTGAAGGCAAACCCAAACCTCACTCATGAAGACCTTCATATATAGAAGTAGTTAATTAGATTATCTTCCTTGCTGTTGAGAATTTTAAAATCAAACTTCTAAAGAGTTGCTAGCATCACTACCTTCCTATCAGCATCAAAATACAAAAGACAAGAAACCAGCAAAGCACCTTCACCTCTGAAAAGGTATGTTTTTCCCATCCTGGCACCTATATTGCACAGAACTTCACCTGAGAGAAAGGAACCAGCAAAGAGAAGGCACTTTCTCTCTATTATGAAAAATTAGCAGCAGAACATGGACTTCAGATGGGTACCTTGTGAGAACTTTGGGGAAAAAGTAAAAAAAGACAATTGAAAAGCACAAGAGGAAAAAAAAAAAGGTTAACACACTTCAAAAGGAAAACGGCCTTGTGGTTAGCAATGGTTGCTGAAGAGTGCACAGAAGTTTTTGGCTTTTTTGTTGTTGTGGAGGTTTTTTGCTTTGTTTTTGTTTTTTAAATAAAACTGACTTACAAGCGTTCTGCAAAGTTCTACAGTTTAATAATTTAACCCATGGATGATGCTTTATTAATGACATACATCAGAAGTTATCAACAGAAAACTGGATAGAAGCCCAGATGTCTGGTTTAAGACCATTTTTCTCCTACATTTTCAAAACATTGCATGGGGCTTTAGCTGCACGACTTAGATGAACTTAATGAGAGTCATGCAGCTATGCCTGCATATGCCGCTTTGAAAACAGAGAAGTACTGTTTTGGGTTCTTTCTGAAGCTCTCCCTGGAGTGATTTAAAGCTGTTTTTTCCTCTCAGTCTTTTCTCTAAAGGTCTTCTACGCTTCACATCACTGTGTCTGACACAGATAAATAGCTGAAAACTTTGGACATCCCCTTTTTCAAAGACTTCAGTACTCAGAGCTTGTGTGGTACCATGAAACCAAACAGTAAACAGCCAGGCAATTCAATTCAGCCAGTTGTGCATATGTGCTCAATTTAACTGCAATAGGTTACTTTAAATCAGAACACTACCATGGGCACTGAGCAGAGTTACAACTTGGTATCAACATGTCATTTATTATGATTGATTACTGCTTACTGTAAACAATTTTAATACCCACACATGAGCAAACCTAATATAGGTTATTCAGGTTCAACCCAAAACTTCAGTATATACAGCATATTACGCACCACACAAACCTCTACAGGAAAGCCATGTTGTAAATCGTAGATTAAGGAAAAAGAACTGTATATGATATGTAGCATTTAAAAAATTCATTTTGCTATATTTGTTGTAAACTATAAGAATAATTTTACTGTATTCTCATCTTTTAAAATACAGATTTTTATTATTTTCTTTCATTTTCTTTAAGCAGGAGTGCTAATCTTTCCCTTCCTGAGCTTAGGAATTGCCTATTTAAATCAGAGTCCCCCCAGTTAGCTGGCAGCTTGCAAATCTGTCTTCAGGTCCAAATGGACAAAGCCTGAGGAAGAACTGAGACTTCACGCTAACCTGTCAATTCTCCAGTGACATTGCAGGAGAAGACTAAAGGGCAATATAAAGATTGATTTTTCCATTTTCATATTTTATAGAAATAAATGATACAAGACACCACGAAAATCCTTAACAATTTTATCACAAAAGAGAAAGCAAGCAACACAGGCAGATCATTTCAGGGAAGCCTATCTGTATCAGAAAACACATAAATAATGTGAAGAAAAGAGGATCACCTGTGGTAGGCCAGTAAGAATAACTTCAGAGAAAATCAACTGCAGCACAAGGATGTCTTTCCTTTATATAGGAAAGATGGGACACAGAACATGCGTACATCAACACTACTGATGCATAAGCTACACTTCTGAATTGTGTTCATAATAACTACACAAGCCATGACCTCCTGGAAAACACCCTCCTGAAGTTTAGAGATCCTCCTGATCCTGACCAGGAGTAATGCGATAGAGACTACCACAAACAAGACAACATGCTTGCCTTCCTGTAGGGTTTAGCCAGGATGGCAGCTTCTTCTCAAGTTTTCTGCGTATCATAAGACCCCTGGGCTCTAGAGAGACTCATTCTAACTAAAAATACACACAGCACATCCTGTGTCGCCCTGGTGACAATCTCATCCTCCAGGCATTCCCCAGCTGTCAGTTTTGAACAGTATTGGTTAAATGCTTTAGAGCACTGAAACACATTATGGAATAAGATCTTCTTATATTCAGGTGCTTAGGTTTTTACATTCTTTGCTAGAGAGACTGGTTTTAGGTAAACATTTAAAAACAGGGCAGAAGGACAGGCAGGCAGATCTGAGACAATGTGTCACCAGTGCAGAGCAATTTGGAAGAAGCAAGGAACTGCTCTGATCCTCTCTCAAAGAATATGTATGTATTTTCCTCCCAGATTCAGCTTGCTCTTCTTCCTAATGTGGCTATTGCACCTCTGGATACAGTATGAACTGTGCTGCAAGCAGCATCCTGCAGGTGTTTGTTGTAGCCCCAGTCATTTTTTATTTTATCTAGAATGCAAATAGATCTGTCACATAAAGGAGTATTCTTCTACATTTGGAATTCTAGTTTACAGCTTTGGGGCCACATC
Organism: Theristicus caerulescens; assembly: GCA_020745775.1. Taxonomy (NCBI): domain Eukaryota; kingdom Metazoa; phylum Chordata; class Aves; order Pelecaniformes; family Threskiornithidae; genus Theristicus; species Theristicus caerulescens. The sequence goes on along the minus strand of CM036559.1, from coordinate 111,076,150 downwards.
AGAGCTGGAAAAGAAGTTTCCACACATTACTGGTGGCCACTTATAGCTCACGTGCCAAGCTATTGACCTGAGAAAGTAAGAGAGTGGTATCAGAAGTTAAGCAGCTTAGTAATTTCTGATAAATTCCCGTCGAAACAACCTGAACACTCACAGCTCTGTATCATTGCCAGCTGTATCCCAGTAAGAAAAAAAAAAGACTGACACCTAGCTTGCATTCCAGAGGCAACCATCCATCCAAAAGAAATCCCTGGAAGACCTTCCAAGAATATACTATCACCCCTGTGTGGATGATAGGTCACATACACAGCAGCTCATCTCCAGGACATCAGAGCAAATACATTTGCTAATGCACAGGGACAGGACTAGTGAGCTGAGTACATTCTGAGGCAAAGCAGACACCGTTCAGGATTCCTTTATGGAGCCAGAGCAGACATTGGGAGGCCACCATACAGTCTAATCGCCATGACCAGAGTATCACCAGTGTTGTACATGGTGAATTAGCCCTTGCACGTTTACCCAAAGTCCGAACTGTCAAAATCTCAGCTCCCTCATCCAAACTAGGTCCTTGGTCCCCAGTCATCCACACTACACAGGGTAGCTCAACAGCCTTTCTTTTGGAAAGAAGTATTTGTTCCCTTTATAGCAAAAGGCAGGTATCACTTCTGTGGACAGCTTGCTTCAGGTATTGCTCTTTATAGATAATGCAGGAAAAAAAAACAGGCCCAGTTCAGTTCCCCAATACTGACCCAGTAACAGTGGCACCATACACCTCATCTCACCCCTCTGCATGCAGCACATACCTACCATCAGGCTAAAATCACTATGCTGACAGCAGCGACACAGCCATCAAGTTATTCCAGATATTTTTAGGCTAAAAATACACTGAAAATAATTTGTCAGACTTGCTAGATGCCTAGAAGAGATGTGAGCACAGAACTGCACATTGTGGATATAGCTGGTCTCTCCTAAATCCACAAGTGATGTGACAAACCATGCTGCACCCTTTGCCTGGGAGCTAGGCATTGCTTTTCATGGCAAAAACCTTTAAGAACACAGATATAATCAAAGTCTAGGAGTAAAATGTCTTCAGTACATTCAGCAGGAAGTGCCAAAGTGTGATTAATGGCACCTAACAAATAGCATCAGCAATACAGCTAGAACCACTGCCCATGCAGGTAAAGTTTCAGGACTTATTTTAAATTTGTTATTGCTTCCTAAACATTTTGCTTTCAGGGCATCAGCCAGTGGATAAATAACTTGACTTATTCCAACACAACATGAATTATTTCAAAGAAACACTAATGGTAGAACTGAAAGCTGTTCCATGCATTAAGTGTACGACAGTCTCACAGGATGAACATACTTTAGAAGAGCCATAGGAGTTAGTTAACTGTTTGCTGTTTATGGAGCTGCTCCTTGAACTGGGAAGAGTGAGACACAACTAAGATTGCTCCAACCATCTGCTCTGGCTTGTGAGAGGTAAGAAACAATTGTCATTATAAAGCTGAAATTTTCCTACTATGCCTGGAACTGGACTGATGCCTAAAGCCACTGTTGACTGCTGTTGCCAGCATGCACCAAACCGAGAGGACAGGAAGGACAGGAAAATATAGGGGGTTGAGCCCCCAAGCTGGCATCTAACTCTGCAACTAATAGCACCAACCTGCACAGGAGCCAGAAATGCCACACTGACCCTCTAGATTGGAAGAGCTAAAAGCTGTCAGCTCACTAAGCAGTACTTTTTCAAGCCAGAGTTTTGTTCTCAAGTAGATCTATTCATTACCTGTAAGAGAATGCTCTCAGCAGAAAGTAAAAGACCTGCTTATAGTGAAACTGGATTTTATTTAGTGAACAGTTACCTCAGTCCATTCCATTTTGTCTAGACAAAAGCCTTGCTCCAGTGCAGACCCTGGGCTGTGAACGTTTGCCAATGACATTTCTGAATATTTTCTACAATTGGTACTGAAGCTCAATCCACCTACACTGATGCTGAAGACAGGGACTTAAACTATTTAAATATGAAGTGAGGCAAGGCCAACCTTTTCTTCTAAAAGGATAGGGAGACTCCACACTTCATACAGAAGTGGGCCATGGGAACAAGATGATCTGAGTCCAGTTCAGATTTGCTATTTCACAGCAGCAAATCCACTGCTACTCCCACCCTTACTGACCCATAGGAGATTTCTGTCTTCTCAGTCATCTCAATGATAAATCAGCTGAGGAGACCTGAATGATAGAAGTGGAAACTGGGGCAGAAAAGAATGATGTAAACAACCTTGCTGTAAATTCTGACTTCTAAGCGCAAGTTGCATACACTGTAGATTTTCTTAGGGGCAGCTCCAAGGATAGGTTAAGAGTGATTACAGAAAATAACAGGCACTGAGGGCAGGTTTTCTTGCATATATCCACAAGATGGTCTTTCAACAAAACTTCACCTTCCAACATTAAATCAATGTCATCTCACTTACATGCATATTTCCTAAAAAAAGCAAAATGCAGTATCTTCAAGCTGTTGACCTTTTAAAAGTGACAGCAATTTACCTTAAACTTTATATTACTATGTAAAGCAGATATCAATACATTAGAGAAGTGACCACAAATGACCTGTTGCTGCAAGAGAACTTGTCATTCTAGGGAAAAAGGAAACAGTGATATGGTTTACTTTTTTACCCTTTCAGCAGCACCAAGTCAGAACATTTTACATTCATACCACAATGGCAATTCATTTCGCTCCATCAGATTCATCTTCCTAAGGCTACAGATATTCTTGCAGAAGACTTTATTCATATCACAAAGTTCAATAAAGAATTAAATTCTTGTTTCAGATTTTGGGTAACAGCCACCACAAATTCAAATACTGAAAGTATTAATTGCAATACCCGTGTTCTACTCTATTCTTTCTGTTTAAATTTTCATTAGCAACTCATTTCTTTTAAAGATAAAGGATATTGGGAATTACCAAGTCTGACACACTGCAACTATATAGGCTCCTGCTGCACAGACAATGGGGATTTCAAAATAGTTTGGGAAACAGGTTTAGGCAAGAGTAATGCAAACACAGAAATAGCTCCTCTTTGAGAAATACATCAATGATACAAAGGGATGTGCACATCCAAGTGAGTCAGTTCAAAATGCTTGTCACAAAACAGCTGAAACTCACCGATCATTAATAGAATATGTTAAGCTATTAATTCTCAAATGGAACTGTGCTGGACTTCCAGCTGTTTGAAATACTAAAGAGAAACCTGGAAGTCTGTTTTCATTTTGGTACTACTACAATTTTTATCCCTTTTCCCCCCCCCCCCTTCTCCTCTTCCCCAACATAACGGAACAGCTGTGACTGACAACTTTTATAAAGGTACCCTTTCTGCTTTAGAGCAGGCACTAAACATTTTTATGAATGGTAAAGCAAGACACCTTCGGGTAGTGCATATGCAAACATGCACGTTCAATTTAGAAGGAAGCCTTACATGGACTGGAAGGAAAAATCCTACAAGTGCTACAGACCATGTGCATTCCTAGGAAAATGCCTTATAACCTCTAATTCTTCTCTGATTTAGTTGCAATTAGTCTCAGATGATGCAGCGGAGAGCACTTGAACACCACCGATATTACCCCAAATGATTTTTCGTGGATAGAACTTCCTAGAACAGTTTGGCAAAAACAGATAATTAATGATTTTTGAGAACATATTCAAACAAAAACTTGGAATGTAAAAAGATGCTTTTACTGTCTATACTAGGTGGTTTTCTGCTGATACAACTGATCAGTTAGAATTTTTTTGTGTGTTGCTACAAACAAACCCAATGAATTAAACATGAAATCCTGTAGGAAAATACATTACCACTCCCCTTACTGATATCAAAGCACAACTGCAACTAAAACAGCTTTTCTAAAATGAACATGTGATTTCACATAGTTTCTACAGCATGTAAAAATTTACTTTTTCTTCTGCTACTATTTTTCAAAGCTGAAAGACTCAGTAGTGAGGCAGAGCCATGGAAAAAAAAAGGGATTCTGTATTTCATTGTCTAAGCAGTGATTTGAGGAAAAAAAGATTTAAGGAGGACTATCCCCAGTATGGTGTTGCAGCTCCCAGCATAGGAGCCAGACATGTAATAGTGCTTCCAAGAGATGACACTGCTGCAGGACCCAGGCACCCAGTGGAGGAAATGGCCAACCCTCAAAATTTACACCAGCTCCAACAAGAGTTGACGGTATTTTTTAAATTTTATTTTTACAATGACACCTCGAAAGATTGTTCTCAGTACCAAACTCCACAAAACAAGGACAGGAGAACTTCATATTTGCAATGGAACCAGGAGCTATTTAAATGCAATACAAAAGCCTTTTTTTTTTTTTAGGGTATCATTCTTCATATACTATTAAGCAGGAAGCCATCTGCCAAAATTGCTTTTTGGAATGGGATACACACTCAGTGCAGGAGTTTACTGTGACTGATGCCAATAGGGAGGGGGAAAAATAACTGAAGCCAGGCAGGTGAAAGTCCGTTTCTCCCCATTTACTAGAATTATATAGTAATTACTTCTGTTTGAACAGAAGAGAGCAGACGTTTCCTGCCCACAAGAGTGGCTTCCAGCTATACCTCCAAATGAAGAAATATGATAATTAAAGTTTCATTGATTTTCATTATTTTTAATGTGACAGTCGATGTGGGAGTATTGCTAGATTTTATACTATAGAAGTGTATGCAGCAGCAATTTTCCTTGCAAATGAGAAACTTAACCAAGTGCCTGAGCACAACCCCAAGTTAAGTTTATTGTACCCAGTGTTTGTATCACCTACTGTTGCTTTGGGGCTGCAATAAAAACCTGTAGATCTGCTTCTTCATAAGAAAGGAATAAAAAAATTTAGTGATGAATCTCAAGTGAATACCAGTGTGGCTAAAGGGAGAATTGGAAACTTCTCATGAGCATGATTCCCCCACAGAAGCACCAGTAAAATAAGTAGGAAGACAGACTCAGTCAACACAACGAAAAAAACCCACCCAAAAAACCCCAGCCAGTCATCAACACTCAGGATACAACCCAGTCAGCTACGTGAAGAAAGACAGGCAATGACCAGAGAAATTGTGTTGAGTTTCTGAAGAGCAGAGCTCTCAGAAGACCATCACTTACTGATCCAACAACCTGCTCTACAGGGAACAAAGTCAGACAAAAAAACCAAACCAAAACCCCCCCAAAACTTCTAGATCCATGTAAAAATCAAGCTTCTAGGCAGATAAACCTTTGTGCTTGGGAGTAGTTCTCACCAAGTGTAGCTATCCTGGCAGCAAGAAGAAAGCCATAGAAGTAAATGTCATTCATTAGAAACCACATAGGTACCAGCAATATATGAGTATCAAAACCAGCATGCTAAAAGTTGCATTATTGTGTGTATTACTCTTTTTAAAATGCAAACAAGGTAATGACTTCATTGCTGAAGAGGCAAGAGACCTTCTGCTCAGGGAGAGACATAAGTCAAAAGGGGAGAGCTGTGTGCCTATCCAAATGCCATCCTCCCCCTCACCCCTAAAGTGGGTTTTACAAACCCCACAGAGACCCTTTGCAGACCACCAGCATACACTCCCCTTTCTTCACCAAGCCCAAGAATGGAGGGCTTGCCAAACTTGTAACTTTTTATTTAGTCAAAAGCCAAACACACAGATTTCCAATCCTAATCCATATTTTAAAGTGTTCTACGTTTTCTCTCATGCCTTTCCTAGAATGCTTTCTCAGCAGTATCAGGCAGCTTGAAGAGAATGGTAATTCTCACAGCTCGCATCTCATGAAGCACTATCCTGTTTTTAGGTAACATATTCCTGCTTCTTCCCCTAGATTTACTGCTCCCACCTCCTTATTTCAACTCAGCATAAATTAGGAACTGCTTGAAAAATAGTTGTAACTGCTTCCAGAGAAGCGAAGTCTGCCAGGACTTTCACTGCCATCATTTTATCACTTCTCCGTTGCAGGAATACCTTGTATTTTAGCACAAGACAGCTCCTCCTTGCTGCCCAGATGGCCCAATGCACATTCTTAAAGATCCTCCCCCCCACATACCACAAATCACACACCATAAAATCCAGTAATTGTTCATACATTCTGTTAAAATTACCGTCTCCAATGTATTCTCAGTTTTTGAGAGATCATAGCTTCTTTGTGCACATGAACAACACGTGACAGACATAGGAAAAGGGGTTTTTATTCAGATGTGTCTTTGGGATCAACTACCACTTCTCAACTTCCTTCCCTCTTCCCCAGCTCTACATTTGGGATGCCTTTGAGTAACAGATACCCAGACAGCCCAAAGGGGAAAAATTCGTTGATTATAAGTCCCCAAGCAGTTATGCCATGAGATTACTATGGATATCATGAACACCAATTCACGCCCTTCACCTGCTCTACCTCCAAAATTTTTTGTCTTTTCTGCAGATACACAAGCCAAAGCTCTCACCTTAGCTTACTAAAATAACATGTACACTTAAGTCTGACAAAAGCCTATGCTGCTATCAGAAGAGCTGGTCCTACCTCTCATCCAAGAACTCCTGTGTACATCAGGAACGCAATCTGGCTGAACTCTAACCTTAAAGAGCTCATCCTGCAGCTGTGCAAACGCTAGTGCCTTGGCAAGGAAGGGGGAAAGAACACTGTTCTAGGGAGAAATGAAGATCAGACAGCCCTTTTTAATGGCAGCGTACATTTACGTTGGATTAAAGCACAGCTCAGTTGTGGATTCAAGCGATGGTGAAAGCACAGCCCAGTGATGGGTACAGCAACAAGCATGACATGGTTGGAGGCACTTGGACTTTCTAAGGGAAGTGGCACTTTGAAGGTGAGCACTGCAGAAAGCTGCTGGACCCACCACCACAGAACAGCGTGGTGCCACCGAGGCAGCCTGCAGCAGGCAAACAAGGGTTAATGATGTCACTATGGAAGTCACATCTTGACATTTCCTACATTTCATGCATTTACATATTCAGTCACAACACTAAAAGAAAAACAGGGTAGAGCAAAGCAACCCAATAGTCTATCCCTACCTTGCCCATTAAGCAGGATGTATTAATAGGCATAAACACATTTCCAAGTAGTACAAAACCACATGTCATTTTTAACACTAATGAATGCCAGCTGACACAAAGCACAGGCTGACTGTCATATTGCTTAGCCACCCCAGACACCTGTCACTCCTTGGCAACAAAAGGGAGAAAGGGTCAAGACACTGTTAGTAAACCCAAAGGGGAGACTCACTTTTCTACCAAAATTGAACTTGACAGGAACCATCATCACAAATAACACAGAGGTCCAGGTGTTACTGGTTACTGATGGCTTACACTTCTGCTGCTACTAAGCCATCTACATATTTTAGTCAGTTAACATTAATAAAATCAATCTGCACTGTCATTAATTAATAAAGATAGCATTATTTGGTTTTGGATGAGAATATACAGTATTAGATTTCTTTTCTTACACACATAGTATTTATGTAGTTTACTATATACTTTCACTGAATCCCTGCAGAATTTAGATATAGCTAAGGCTAATATATTCCATCTTCTTGCTTTCCAAATCCTTAATTGCTTTTGCATGAATGCAAAGGAATCCAGCAAGAAGAAAGCAAGCAAAATAACTTTGTCACATTTAAAAAGTGGCAGACCAAGTTTTGGCCTCCTTCACTCTTCTGACAGCATGAAGTCATCAGCGGTTATCCATATCTTTGTCTTGATGGGGCAGAACCGGACTTGTTAACACACACGCACAAACATGCATCAAGACCACTTAGCTCTTGCTTTTGCACAGAATGGGCCCCTGTGCCTTTTGGGGTATAGTTCTGGGGTTTTAGCTTAACCCCATGATTAAACTGATGTTTATATTCAGCATGAAAGTATACACACAAACGTGTTAAGATTATGGGGGTCTCAGCCTTTAAATATTGGTCCTGATTCTCCTCTCCCTTGTCTGACACAGGCCCAGTTGCAGTGAACTGTCAATCCTGGTTCATAAATACCAAAAAATATATTGGTCCAGGATGCCCTTACTTGAGAGCAGTTGCATTCAACTTGCAATGGTTCAAGAAAAGAACCAGGTTCAAAGTAGTGAGGAAGAGGAGTATTAATGGAAAACATTATGGAATGGCAATAGAATGTCTGGGGGGGAAAAAGCTGCAACTGACTCATTTTTGACATCTTTTCTGAAAAACAGACTATAACTCAGAAGTAATACTATCACTAGTAGCATGATTTGCTATTTCTAGTGCATTTTAATGTGTTCTAAATGATTTTGTTGAAAAGAGCAAGGAGATATAAAAAGCAACGACATGCTCTCTAGAGCATATAAATAACCAAAAGCTTATAAATAGTCAAAGCTATCTGCGTTGTGCTCAGCATCTCAATATAGAATGAAAAAAAACCAACTTGTTTGGGACAGGTTACTCAAAGCTGTTACACTTACTGTGTGCTGTCAGAGTCCAATGCATCCTAATGCCGGCTCAATTAAGTGATGCAGGATTCCCACACAGGAAGGGAGCATCTCAGGGGCACCGAGTGACAACAATTTCTATACTCCCGTCCCCAGCCACAGAGCTCTAGCTCCTTACAGGGCAGATATCCCTTGGGTCAAACACAGTCAAACCACTGAAGTGGTTTTACAGCAGAAGAGGCTGTAAAAGCACATTTGAAAGCAATACCTGTGCTGCTCCAGATTTACACTGCAGACTGGTCTGATCATGGAGGACATGGTGTATTTTTTACCTGTAACCCCGCTGCGCTAAAAAAAAAATTGGTTCAAGACCTTGAACTTGGGCAACAAAACCTCCAAACCTATATCCTAGACTCTTTCACAAACGTAAGATACATTTTATTCTGTACATGTACTTAAACTAGGTTACAGATGCCTTTTATGAATCCCAAAATAAAACAATCTCTAGTGGTTAATTAGTGAAACTGGATAGAGGTATTTTTATCATTAGGGTTCATCCAAGTGAAATGGCAAAATTATCTTCTAGCAGCATTTAAAAAAAAGAGTCTGTGTTCAGTTACATTTGTTCTCTGCCCTAGCGTCTTTGGGTCATGATCCTAAAAAACCAAGAAACCTCGAAATAATCAGGACCAGCTTAGTTCATGATACAGATATACTGGAAAGAAAGAAATTTTATATTCAAAAATCTGGTGCACCACACTTTTGAGCTCGCGTTCTGAAGGTTTTTCTAGTTTTCTGTGAAGCAGTATTAAAACAGTAAGAGTTATGAACTCATTAACTGCATGCATCTGCACTACAGGACGCACTAGAAAATGTGGCAGTTAGAAACTTATGTACTCCAGTGTTGCCTCCAAACATGCCAGAGAAATGCCCATATCAACAACTAGAAAGGAAAAGTCAACAGTGAGACTGCTGTTAGACCGGAGCTCAGGTAAGGGTATCCTTTTTGTTCAACTTCACAAAAACCAAAGAGACCAGGTACTAGTAAAATGCTTCAAGAACATAAAACTGAACACCAAAAAATGTTTCAGTGTTATCAAGTTACTCATGCTCAAGAGATATCAAGCCATATAGCCTGACCTTACTGCTGGGCAAGCAACTCGCAGCCAGGTAGACTACTTCTCAGTTCAGACAAATGAAATGGAGCCCATTCAGACCAGCACACTTTTTGTTCAACGAGCACATAACAATAAATAATATCCTTGGAACAAAAAAAACCTCATTTTATACCAAAGAACTGCCATGAAGGTAGAAAATGTTGTTGCATTAAGTTACTGAACATGCACACTTACAGGGTCATTTTAACACGAGTGCCTCAAAGCTTCTAAACCAGAGAATCAAACTCACTGTTCTGATCTGCCAGTCAGTCACGGGGGCCAGGGTCTGTCACCAAGTCCTCTTTGGCAAAATGTAGCCTCATTTGCACATGCTTGTATTACCATTCTCAAAAGTAAGTAAATTGCTACAGAAATGCATTTTGAACATAGCTATTTAGAGCAATGAGGTACAGGTGAAAAAGAAGAAACCCTCACACCTTCAACATGCCAGCCCCACAGCTTCTGTCTAGTAAAAAGCAAAACAGACAAAACCCCCTTCTTCATACATACGATATGCATAGGACCTTACTCTGCTATCAGTTATTATATATAGGAATGTCTCTACTAAAGGAAGTCTATTTATAGGGGTATAAGCCAGATGTAAAGAAAACCAGTACAGGCCCAAAGGATATATTTGTAAAGAGCTATATTACCATATATACATCTATACATCTATATATATCTCTCTATGTATATATGGTGTTGGATTTGAAAAAAGCTCTCTCAAAATTACCCCCTTCAGTGCAGTAGAGCATACATTGCTAAATTCAGCATATGTTAAGCACAAGTTATTCCCTGATAAGGTTTATCTGCACTCTCTTAACATTGATACAAATCTGAGATTTGGCCTTCTCTGTACCCACAAGTAATGCCATATGCACTGAATTCGCCTAGGTGGATGGGAAAGTAGGATCTGTTCCTCTTTATTTTTATTAAAACAACAGGTTATCCAATATTATTGAGTCAGAGCAGTCAATGTTTTTCAAATCAATATTCAAAGTCATAAGAAGAGTTATATTTGATATGAAAACTTTTAGATTTTTGGAAAGAAAGTGGGGTTGAAATCAAGAACCATAAACTCTTGAATTTCAAAGCTGGTTTTGTTTGATGGAAAAAAACCTAGGTCTGGGTTTTCCTAACTTTGATAATACAGGTTTAGCTTCCCTCTATAAAGCTTCCTCACATTAGGTTATCTCCCTTCTAAACATCAACTTGCATTTTCATTGGCGACATAGTTAAACTGAAAAAACATTTACTGATAACAGAATTCTGGCTTTGATGAACACACTGCTCAGGAGATGGCTAATGTTTCACATTTAATGGCCTCAAACAGCATTATTATTCATAGAATCATTTAGGTTGGAAAAGACCTTTAAGATCATCGAGTCCAACTGCTAACCTAGCACTGACAAGTCCACCACTAAACCATGTCCCTAAGCACCACATCTACATGTCTTTTAAATACCTTCAGGGATGGGGACTCAGCCTTCCCTGGGCACTTTCTTCCAGTGCCTGACTACCCTTTAGGTGAAGAAGTTTTTCCTAATATCCAATCTATATCTCCCCTGGCGCAACCTGAGGCCATTTCTTCTTGTCCTATCGCTTGTTACTTGGGAGAATAGATCGACCCCCACCTCGCTACAACCTCCTTTCAGGTAATTGTAGAGAGCAATAAGGTCTCCCCTCAGCCTCCTTTTCTCCAGGCTGAAGAACCCCACTTCCCCCAGCCGTTCCTCATAAGACTTGTGCTCCAGACCCTTCACCAGCTTTGTTGCCCTTCTCTGGACACGCTCCAGCACCTCAATGTCCTCCTTGTAGTGAGGGGCCCAAAACTGGACACAGTATTTGAGGTGCAGCCTCACCAGTGCCTTCTTATTGCTATTATAAGCCCTCCAAATATGAAATTAAGATTTTTCACACCAGATTAAGCATTTATTTACAGAGAAAAAAAAAATACTGTGCCTGTCATACACTTCTTATGTATATAAATATACACAAAAAATGGATCTAGCCACTCTGAACATATCTGCCCAATCAAATAACACAGTAGGTCTCTTCTTGAAATACTCTATTGCAGCACGTATTGAATCTGGTAGGTGTTCTACCTAGAGATTTTGACACCATGCTAAGGAACCTAATTTATCATTTATAATATTTGGAATGTTGAAAAATTACAAGCTATGTTGGTTGTAGGGTGTAATCGAGGCAGTGTTCATAAAAAGTCAGAACAATGCTGGTACTCATTCCATCACTTTTGAAAATGGCTGGGAAAACAAATCAAAACCAGCCATTTAATAGTTGAGTCAATTTGGTTTTCAGGGAAGATGGACTGCTCTCTAATGATTCACTGTGCAGTGCACAGTGCGAAAAAAAAATTACCATGGATTTATCTTTGTGACTGATTCCTTGGAAACTCTTGGGATTAACATACTCAATTACTAATCCAAAAAACAAGAAGTCAGTCATGGATTAAAGTTGGTGAGACCAGCCTATACGCAATTCTGAATTTCTTCAGACAACAGAGAGGGTCGAAATATGGAATAAATTGTCTGTGGTAGCAATATAAACTAGGCACTGTAAATCGGCCGAGAAAGAATTAGGATATATTTTGAAGAACAAAAAGCAAACCACTATCTGGACAATTTTGGATTAGGTTGGCCAACCGTACTTTATGATATTCCAAGAAGTTTGGCAGGCTATTTACAGGATCTGTTTTCTGTAACTATTGCTACTAAGGAATGTTTTCTTGAATTGGATCCTACAGTTAGCTTTTTTGGTGGGCGGGAAGGGGATAACCTCCTGTGCTGCCGTAGGTCTTCTGCACATTCAACTTGTGTACGTGGCTGATAAGAAACAGTGCAAGAGAAAAATAAGCACACATGTAAGACCCATTTTTCCAAAAATTATCAAGAGACAGTGCTGAGTCTCACATGCTTTGCTCCACACACTGTGTCCATTACTGTGCTCTCCAGGTCTGCAAGTTCTGTACTGTAACTTCCATAAATATTCTGCACTTTTTGAACCGATTAACATTACCCAGGCTGAGGGGCTTGGCTTCCTTTCTTTTTACATGTTTCAAAACCAAATGAACAACAATAACATAAAAAAGATTACTTCACTTTCTGGATAGGATTCAGTTACCTCAACATAGACTCTTAGTACTCATAATGCTGCTGCTGCTTCAGACAGGTGAAGGTCTTTGGCAGGCCCTGCTGCACACCTGCCAGTCCCACACTGCTCTCCATGACCCCAGAGCATCCATAAAGGCCATCTACACAGACACTACATAGGTTTCTCTCAGGCACCTAAATTTACACCTGATATCAATCTTAAGGACACTGAACCCCACCTTTTGCCTATCTGAAAGCACCTGTCCACAGAGAAGTTACTTATTCAGGACATGCATGCATTTGTGAGAATTCAAGAGTCAGATTTCCAAATTATATAAAATGGAAATCACACAAACATTCCTACTTAGCTTCACCATGATATAGCATTGATGTAAGTTTACCACACCAACTGAGTATATGCACACAGAAGTAATAACTATTAAATGCCTACTGGCATTTGACATATTTGAACAGGCAATTGAATACATAAGCATGACATGACAGCTAGCTGCTTGTATTATTGTTATCCCTGTTAGAGACTTTTACAACCAGATGTTCTTATTCTTAATTTAATACTGGGCAAAAATACTTCTTTTATCTTTTAACAAAGTTTCTTTTTATGGCAATGGTTATTGCACTTCAGTCCTCAACTCACTGCAAGAATCCCCATGCTTAATGTTTTCTATTGCCTGGCTGTACCCTCAGAGTTGCAAAGTCAATTGGAAGCAGAAAGCACAGGGATGTAGGTAAAAGTCAGATGACATAAATCATGCATAAGCACACAGAAGCATTAGAGCTGTATATTTTTTAGTATCCCATCAGATACACTCAATTCTGCATGCCATTTGGTAAGAGGGCTAAAACTCCCATGTCTGCTTTCCATATTTTTAAAAATACCTGTCATGTTTGACAGGAAAGCATGAAAACAGGAAAAACAAATGAAAGGTCTCACGCAGCAACACATCACACGTGCTTGCACAGCTTGTGCTATCGGCTAGTCTGAAGCAGTGACCACTAAGAGTGGGCAGAGCACTTCACAGCTCTCATTGCCAGACCTTGCTGGACTCACAAAATCACCACTCATTTAAGAGCATGTTTATCTAGGCATTGTGTTTACTCAGAGCTTTTAAGACTTGAAAATTCAGCTCTAAAAGAGAAACTATGATCCTGGTGTTTTGTTCTTTAGTACATTTATCTTGTTTGTTTAACACTGCTCACATATAAGAGTTCCCTCTCAGCCTCCACAAGGAACAGCTTTCCAATCAGGGCTTACAACTTGTCTCTGGATTCTTATGGCAGAAAAGAAAATAATGCAGCATCAGGGTATGTACGCTGTACTCTCTCCTTCCCACTTCCCATTCATTTCTCTGTCATGGCTCTACACTGCCAGACCTTGACACAGGGACCATCTATTCCCCACCCACCCCCCCCAATATATAATACAAGAGCACTTCATAGTAAGTACATTTCAGATTAACACAGTCCAGTGAAGTATTGAGCACCTTTTTCCTGCACACTGTGTTGGCCTGAAAGCTATCTTCCATGCTACTGTTTCCACAGAACCACTCCCCAATGCCTCGACCTCTTACCTGATATTTCTGATATCACTATTGATCTTGCTGTATTTCTGCTTCTCCAAGCATGACATGAAAGCAACATTCTTGTATTCTTTTACATTTGAAATCAGCTATATTTCAAAGCTCTGATGTCATCACGACAACTTTATATCATCTCCAGTGAAATATATCTGCTCAACAGATGTGAAATAGATCTTTTGTTTCACTACTCAGTTTAAAGCCAGCTACACAAATAATTGAATGAGATGGTGTTTTGTAACAATGCCCAGGTATTTGTCTGTCAAATCTTTAAAAGGCAAAACTCTGTCACTGGTCTGCTTCAGGATGATGCTGAATGATTGGCTTTCCTCAGCAACAGCTTTAGTGCACACTGCTACTGCAGCCAGACCACGGAATACAGGAATGGACACCAAAGAGGGCGCTTTATATTTGCATTTCATCCCTGCAGCCATCTTGGTAGCTTTCTATGTACACTCCCTTGCTACTGTTAGGACAGACCCAGCAGGGCCAGCCAGAGCGGGGAAGTGGCAGCAATTCATCTATCAACCAGCTCTGTGGATGGGAAGGCTCGATTCTGCACCCCTCTGCCGGCAACTGAGGCCATAAGCAAGGCAACCCCAACTTTGCACCCCGAAGCACCTTGGCAGCAGTGATATGCAAGGGCTCAAGAATCAGGCTAAGAATCACACCGAAAGGACTTGAATTTCCAGGACCCACTTCTCTTTCTGTTTTTGATTTATATTTCACCGAGTTTTGTATTTTCAAAAATCAAGGGGGGAAATTAAGAGAGTGGCAGAAGGACACAATGAAACACAAAAGGAAAGAGATCAGGTCAGAGAAAGGAGAGCAACACTGAGTTTCCGGCTGTTAAGCCAAATCAAAATCTTCTCGGACTTCATTGAGCTCTATCACTTTGATGACTTAAAATTCACCTCTTAAAAAAAATTAGGAAGGTCTAATCAAGGGAGAGGGAAAATACACTCTTATCTCCATTTCCCTTGCAATTACTAGACTACAAGGCCTGCCTTCTGCTACATTAGCTCTCTAGCTGCATGAAATTGTCCCAATATGTCAAAGCAGCTGGAAACAGTTCTTGGGGGCCCTGCCTCTCCGTGAAGAATCAACCATTGCAGGAAGGTAAGCACCAGCCTTACGCCAGCAGCATCTCAGAGTAAAGCCCATGATGCCAGACACCTGAGTACACTTCCTACCAAACCCCAAATTCTGTATTTTAATTACTACTTTTCCCAGAAGCTGAAGGAAAGCTGATGAAATTTAATGTTTCAGAGATGCCACAGTTTGGATCCTCCTGGTATAACAGTGATTGGTATCAAGATGAACTTCTGAGTGTATTAGGGGTTTTAATATACCAATGTTGGGATGCTAGGAAAGGACACAGAAATATGTTCTCCTAAAGCATTTATCATTGTTTAATTAAGTTTAATCTTAATGTATGCCTCTGCAAGTTGTGACCTGATGTTCTGTGTGCTAAGCCTGAGTACCATCTCTTATTTCTCTCTGATATTTGGTAAGTATCAGGGAATAAAAGTTATGATGAGCCCCAGTGCTTCACTGCTGCAAAACTCATTTACATAAGACTTACTATAGTTATTCCTCAGGTGTTAAAGCTTGGTTGAAATAAAACAGATACAGTAACAAAGGTATAACTGACAGTCATATTGACCGATGTGCTTTTTGATTCAACTCTATAAATATTTACTCAATACAAATCCTTTAGAAGATTAACTTAGAAAGTAGTTCAAGTTCAAATCTGTTTCATTACGATGCTAAAAGAATATTCCACATACACCATACATCCAAGCAGCAAGTACAGGTAAATATTAAACTTGTCCAGAGCATTGGGAAACAATCACGAACATACCACATGCACAAACAACAGTGCAGGAGTGCTGGGCACTCAACTACCATTCTCTCAAATTGAAGGAGTTATTCCCTCATGGAGCTTCTCTTTCATGAGCATCACTGTACCACAAACTGATCAGTGCTCCCAAGCCTCACAGCAGAAATAGAAAACAACCCAGCTTTCTTTGTGTAAAGCCAAGAAGGGAATTAGAAACCTCTTCTCTCTCTCCCTGCATCCCTAAGATACCAACATTGGTGTCTCTCTGGTTTCCATACAATTTGTATAGTTTTATACAGTTTTGGAAGGAAAGGCCACTACTAAAGCAAACTCACCAGGGGAACTAAAGTCAAATAGAGCTCTTCCCATTGCTGCAGGTCTACAAGACTACTTCTGTCACTTCACCTCCCTTAAGCCTTAAACTTGCTCCCAACTTCTATGCAGCATGTGCACAGAGGGGTAACCGAGGCACGGGGCTGAAGCTCATGACGCATTTTTCAGTGCTCAGGTGTTAGATGAAACTGACTTCCACCCTTCGTCATGGACATCAGGAGACACAAAAGCTCATTTGCCTCAGCACAATATGCAGAAAGAACTGTACACAGGCTAATCCAGTGAAGAGAACATCTGACCTCACATTCTTGGAGCAGACTTGCATTTTATGTATCATATAGTGATAAGGAAGGCATAATTTAGCCATACAACACTTAATGCAGAACTTAATTTACTTGTCAGACTATAGTAAATGAAGCAAAGACACACATTGCTACAATGGTAGAGAAGCAGGACTTCAAAACCAATTTCCATGCTCAGTAAGAAACCCACTAGAGAAGTTCCTTTTAAAATTATTTATACTTCTTTTGCACAATAATGAATATTATTGTCATCTCCAACAACACTTAAAAACCCTTACTAAAACCATGAGTTATGATCAGCCCAAGTTAAATTAAGGACTATTTCAGAAAGTAAAACATGAACCAAATCTTAATTATTTAAGTGTGCTAAATTTGTCTCAGAGCTGTGAAGGTGGTTTCTACACTAGGACAAGAACACACCTCCGAAATCTCAGGAACATGGATTTAAATTTGGCAGAGAATCTGGCTAAAGAGTTGTAATACAGTCAAGATTTGGATGCTTAAAATTTAGAAAAAAGTCAACTCTATTATTTCACAGATCTAGCATACTGTATATCACTCAACCATTCTGCTCTCACCTGCTACAGCAAAACACTGCCATTATTTTGATGGCATAGTGTAACTCTCTTGCAGTAAACAGACTAATCTGTGTTGAAATTATAACAGACAACAGCTAATTCAGAAATAGTTAGCACAGGAAAAACAGAGCAAGTTAGTGGAGAATATTTGTTCTCTAAGAGCCTAACATCATGCATAAAAGACGATCAGACCCTGAAGGAGTCAGGTATACACACACTGAGCATGATATGATTCACTGTATAGGAAAACATTACTTACCCACTATCTCCTGTAATCGATATAACTAGCTACCTAATTATTAATGTTCTAATTTTCTTATCTGTTAACCTCATTCATGTCTACTTAATTGTAGAAAAAAATAGAAAACCTAATACATACACATAGACATATATAAATAAAACTGATGAACAATGTAGAAATTGCTGTACCAAGTGACCACTTGATACTAAAGTGACCAATCTATTGGGTTCATGTTCCTTGTGTGTTTCTAACTAGGCAACAGCACACAATAAACATCTCTTCCTGCTCCTTAAATTCAAGACTGTATCCTGAAGCATGAGAACTACACTCCTATCTAAGCAGGCTGAAATGCAATGTATTAATGTTCATAATGGTATTCAGCCCTCTTTAAAATCCAGTTTCACTACTTGACATCTTCAGGCAATTAATTTTTCAAAACACAGTGAGTTACATTTTAAATATTATTAAATCAAATAACCTGATTAATTTTATAATTTCACTGGCATTGTAGGACAAAGTTATGTCCCCTCTTTCCAAAAAACCAAGGCAAACTAATTTCAGTTCCAGCTAAGCTATGGTCTTTATAATTTGGAAGCAACAGCTATAGTTTTTGCCTAGTTTATTATTTGCCTATAGGGTTCTTCCCGATTCTATTAAATGAACTTTTGATTTCATTTTAGCCCCAAATTCAAGTTTTATAAATATAAGCTCTAATTGAAATGTTTCCATGAATACAAAGCAGCTTTCAGTAAGAACATTTGCACAGAAGGAATGAACTTTGTCCCTGACATCTCATATCCAAGGCTTCACTGTACTGAAACCTACAGTCTTCCTTTTGCAAACATTAGAAGATTCAAGTGAACTAACTTAATCTGAGAAAGGAAACAGAATTTTAAGTTGTTAAACATGGAAAAAATCGTCAGTCCTTTTAGCTCAATCCATTTGCATGAGTTTTTCTTTTTATAAGGGATGATTTGAGGAGTAAGCATCAGTAAGACCCATACATTTAGTTACTCTTACCTCAATAATATATAAAACCACATTCTTGTAGAAGCAATATAGTATGCACTTGGTAACTCGATTGTAACTCCAAGCTCCATGGACCAACAACAGTTTCTCCAAGTAGGAAAACTGAAAGAGAGAAAACAAGTTTGTACATATACAAAGAACTGTTTAAAAAAAAAAAGGTTAAAGTAAACCTCTGCCCTCAGAAAAAAAAACCCTCAGATCAGCTATGAAAGCTGTTCTTCAAGCATATTTAAATAGGTTAGCAGAACATATATGCAAAAAACCAACACTTAAAATATTTACACGAAAAGTCTTTTTTGTAGCGAAACACCTGAATGTTTTAAAGTGGTCTTTACTGGCTTTAAACAGCAAGAAGTCTTCAACTAGTGTTACTATCCTGATAGCAAAATCAAGCAAAGTTAACATAATAAAGCCTTGTGGATTGAATATAAGTGTGAACTCTTCATTTCATGGTCAAAGAAGATTCCTGTGTTTGAGGTCTTACAAGATTCAGATTCTCCTTTTTGTGTTAAACGAACAGTCTGGTAACTAGAAATGTCTTGAGCTGAAATAAAACGCACAGTGGGAGAAATGGAAAAATAGATGCATAGTCTTTTATAGAGAATGAATACTTACATTAACATTTTCAGCCCACAAAATGTATGCATTTGTGTTATACAAAGCACTTAAAATATTGTACAAAGAAAGAAGGATCATTTGCCAAAAAGGGCAAGTAAATGAATCTTGTAAAAATGGATACCTTTTAATGCTAGTTTGAACCACAGATACAGCTCAAATTCAGCTTCTCAATTCAGCAGTTTTGAAAATGGACTTTTGTAGAAGCAGTCTCACAATGCAGCCTAGGAAATGCATAATTTTCTAGTCTTGGCTTTGTCAGGGAATTTTTTTTTATGGCCTGAATCATTCCTCTCTTGTCCAGTAACAGACAGCTCAAACCAGTGACTAAATTTACCGTTCAGCGTGTGTGTACCTGAAGGGTTCTTGGACACTAAGGTGGGACCATTATTTGCTTTGCTTCCTTTTCCATGAAGTGACTTGATGGGAAAAGCTTGACTTGCTAAATTTAGGTTCTAGATCATTTATTTTTAACCAAAACTTATTTGAAATTGAAAGCTACACTAATGAATTAGGACTGTCATGAGATAGCTCTGCTCCCATGATTTCTAGCACTGAAATCACTGAACCACAAATCCTGTAAGAACAGCCTCTCTCCCATGCATCAGCAACACAGATTTGTTAGGATATGCCTGTAAGAAAGAAGGGGAGAAAATAAAAGTGAACTAAGCTTCACGGTTCAGTCTCTGCCCAACTTGAGTCAGGACTGAAAGTGGGAACACGCACAGGAGTAGTTGACCTACTAGACACCTAATGCCTCAGTTAATATGCAGCACAGCTACAACTTTCCTCATCAGAATTCACTAACAAAACACATCAGCAGTGATGGGAAACTTGCCACTATGTCCTGACAAGTCACCCCAACACCTCTTGTAGAGAATAGTTAGACATACCCTAAAAGCTTCTCTCTCTGCTGAGTCCAATGAGTCTCAGATGTAGTCTTCTCTGGAGCTCAAGGCAAGGAAAAATCCTACCATTAATTGCTCTCTTGTCTGTACTCTCATGAAAATGAGCGCACTGCATAGCACAGCAAGGAACATATTAGTAAGCTAAATAACGTAGTTCTGAGCCTGTTCACACTGGTGAAGAGTCCCATTAAGACGTGGCAAGGAATTAAATTTCTTTTGATGTTGGTCACTGAAATCCGGCAAATGCACAGCTACTGGCATACTTGAGCAACTGTAAGGATAGGGCTCTACCTAAGACACTGCCCTTGTTTGGACACTACTGTATTTATGGAGTTTTAAATCAGAAGGGAACATTACAACCATCTGGCCGGCCTACCTGCAAAACAGTTTCTGTAAGTTTTCAGTCGTCTCTGTATAAGCCCTAGCATAACTTTTTTTATACAGAGATTATCTTTTAGAAAGATACCCTCCCATTTTGACTAAAGGATGAAGTGATGCCATGTTGGGGAGGTTTAAGACAGCGAAAATGCATGCAAAATGCAAGCCAAATTTTCCAAAGAAGAAAACTGAAACATGAACTTTTTTTTAAGAAAGAAGTTTTCCTAATTAAGAAAAGGAAGCAGTCCTTAGACACCAGATGCTCTCTAGATTAAGATGATAAAGCTGAGGAAAAAAGTTATTAAATTCTACTACCGTCTCTCTGAACAGCTAGGTAATTTGATTGGGGAATTCTCTAAATATGTATCACTGGTGCAATATCATTTCAAGGGAAAAGGATGATTCAAACAGATGCTCCTTGCACCTGTGGAAGCTATTTGGAGTAGAGTCAGACATAAGTTGCCTTTTTATTTTTGTTTGGTTTATGCTTTGATTCCCCCTGGAATCCTGAACGAGCCTTTCGAAAGAGACTTTCTCTTCCATAAGTGCCTACTTCTGGCACCACTGCATTTGAAATACCATTTGAACATGAGATGCTACGTTATAGTAGTCGTCTTAAATTACTCAATAAGAACATACTCTGCCTTCAAGGCATGCACATACAGTAATGCTTTAGTGGGAGTTACATGTCTTTGCTGAAAGAAATATACCCCACGGATATCAAGTTTTTCTTTTGAACACTTTTTTTGAAACACACATTACCATACACTATTAGTCTCCTTTACAAGAGGGATTCCTTTATATGTTTTCTAATCAGCACAAAGCTTTTCTCCACAATCACAAAAGATAGAGTTCCACAGCGTTTTACTAATTTTTGAAAGATAAAATTCAGTGCTGGTGTGACCAGCTTTTATTTCATATTCATTGCTATTGTCAGTAACTCCCTGACCGGAATTTAAACCAAGAGCAACTTACTTTCACATTCTAACACTAAATCCAAAGACAGCAGGTTTTGTTAATGCAGAAGCAACACATGAACATGGAATTACTTCTTCAGATTTAATGTTACTGCAAGTAACACAAAAGGAATGAAGTGTGTAGGGCCCTCTATGGAGAAAACTCTCACTGCTTATGCTTGCTTATTAAAATGGAAGTAGTAGATGGTCTGAAGAAGTCTAAGTAAAGAGCATTCAATTAAGTTATATAGCAGAAGCAATATATAGTCTACAGAAGTTAAAAATGAGAAAGTCATTACAAGATACCACAGACTTTATGATTATGGCAGTTCCTGTAACACTATGTATTTGGAATATGCTACTCTTTATGACAGAATAAGCCCTTGATAAAACAGCCTAAAATTTTCAGGATAAATTTGGTGAAAGGTCTCAGTTATTCAAGCCTGAAACCCAGGGTGCTTCATCAGACCACAGAACAGAGCAGCAATACAAGACTGCCATTTTGCTTCACAGCAGGGTTAACACAATAAACAGTTATCTGTGAAAACAGCAGCATTATCCATGCCTTTTCAAAACCTCACCTTCTACTGAAACTATCAAGAGATGGTAATATTTCATATCACTTGGTAGAGCAAATCTGACTACACCCTGCCAGAAGAACATCAGCTGATGCTCACAAATCACTGAAGACAGTGGATCATCTCTGCTTCCCATCAGCTCCATCTGTTCTTGCCCTGTGATCAGTCTCTAACACATACACAGAGCACCTCAGCTGTAAATAGTATTCAGAGGATGTCCAGCAACTGAAGCATTTCCTTCCTTTTTTATGTTTCTTTTTAAGTCTTTATTCTACATCTTGGTTTCTTCAGTAAAACAAAAAAAGGCTTTTTACTCTCCTCTTTAGCTGAAGTAATCAGTGCTGAATTTGATGGGATAGTTTGGGAGCACTCACCCAAATAACATTCAAAATAACATACCTAAAATGAAAACACCGGCCAGCTCTCTAGAATTGTGACCAATTCTTGCATACATCATGGGGTGGGGGGAATAGAAAAAAGGGGGGAGGGAAGGAGACATCTCAAAATAAGAATTTCCAAACAGCCAAACTCTTACACACCTAGGTATAATGCCTACTCATAGTTAGAGAAAAGAGTTTGCACCAAGAGACATACATTACACTTAAAAGCACGTTAACATAAGCATTGCAGAAAGTGCTTCTCCCTGATTACTGAAGAACCAAGACATTGCACAGCTCTCAGGAAGAAGCTGAAACTTTGAGGGGAAGTGGAGCTTTGCCCTGAAGAATACAAAATCATAATGATGAATCCCAAAAATACATCAAAGATATCTGTTTTTCCTTGAAAAGGAAACTAGCAGAGATGCTCCTAGCTTGAAGGCTAGAAGCCATCAAGCACTACATGACCGCACAGTGCGTTTCTGACAACAGTATAGGGTAGTTGCTCTTTTTTTGCCTCTGACCTGTGCAATAGCATAATCCGAGCAATTGGTTGCCTGCATGCCCTCATTGCCACTGATCCCCACTCCAACATGAGCTGTCTGGATCATTCCTACATCATTGGCACCATCCCCAATGGCAAGTGTTATGGCATTGACGTGTTTCTTGACCATGTCTACTATTTCAGACTTCTGTAGAGGAGATACTCTGAAAAAGAGAGAAAAAGGTGTCAGTTTCTCACATACTGAGCTATGTGCCTTTCCCAAAAGGACAGCTGTAATCTACATTTAGAAGTAATCAAAGGGCAGTTGCTGGGAAGTTTCTTTATTCAACAACTAAGCTTCAGAACCTGTGCCAAACTATTTCAGAAGGAGAAAGCAGCTTTAAAAATAGTTCCACATTTATCTACTTGCTCATATTTTATGCAAAAGAGACCAAAAAGATATGAAAGGTTTTAAAGCTTTGTTTTTCTCCCCCAGTCCCACCTGATACACTCTGGCATACACCAGTGATATTACATTGGGAACACTGGAGAAGGGAGTTTCCTCTTCAGCTACGACGGTTCACAGATGAACAGTGCAGGCTTCCCTGTCTGCTGTCAACAGCGCATCTCCATCCAAGAGGAGAAAAACCACTAATACATTCAGAGAGTAAATCAACTGGAGACATTTTCAGTGGTTTGGCAAAAGGTACTGCAGCCTTACCTTACTCCCTCCTCCAGCTTACCTCCCCACTTGCCAGGCCATCTTTCCAATCTCAGACTACGCAGTTCGGATCAGAAAGAGTAAGGCCTCTCCCTGATCTCACATACGCCTTGTGTGCTAGTGCAACTCTCTTCAGTGATGATGTTACTCAATTCCAATACAAGAGGCTGACTTCATGACATCTGAATATTAACAGTTTTATTGGTAGTTACTTTAACCTGATCCTTCCCTCATTTTACATCAGTTCCAGTTCGATAAAAATTCATGGAATTCAATAGAGTTAAACTAGTCTAAACCAGGGAGAAGTGGAAAAATACTCAGGACTAGGTTACTAAATTGGGTAAGACACCCAAAATGCCCTTTTTTCATGGAAAAGGTGGATCAGGTTACCAAATCATATGAGGTATTCTAGAAATACCTACATGTAGATTAAATATTTCCATTCTGATCCCATCTGTACAAACAACCCTAATTCCTTTCCCCATCAGTTTTAGTTAAAGTTCCAAATTATTTCATATTCCCTTAAATAAAGCTTTAGACAAAACTTTTCCACATCTCAAGTCAGCCTCATAACACTCAACAAAAAGAATGTAATCGATATGTAAAAGCTTTACTATTAAAACAGGGGGAGAATGCGGAGCTTGGGGAATGGGGGAGACAGAGGGGTTTTTTATATGGCATTTTTTCCAGAATCTACATCCTGTGGGAACAACTTACATAGCCTTTTAATACACCTGGCTGGATTACTGCTGATCAACAAAAGCAGAGTTATCTTGTTCAGCATTTTTTTTATGGCCTTGATTTTCTTTAGTGCTGGCCACCTCTTAAAAGAACTTGATGAGTAATTGGGGGAGAAAGAGTTCCTAAGAAAAATTTGTTGGGCTCAAAATTCACATGTGAACTAAGCCACCTGAAAAGTCTAGCAGCTGTCCTGTTCCTAAAAGCTGAAAACAGGAAAAAGTTGACTGGGCCATAAAATTTGCTTAATACCATTGGGTAGATTTATTAAGCACTCAACTACCTGGCAATGAAAACATCACTTGGCACTGTAGGGACCCAGTTAAACTACCCACACAAAACCCTAACACACTAACCAACCTACGGTGCATGAAAGGTGTCAGTTTATAATTATAAAGCAGCTCTGAATACAGTCTGCATAAAATTTTAACTTCTCTCTCATACATACATACACACATGCACACTCCCCTCTACCCTACCCCCCGATCTTCACATGATAAAATACTAGAGCATGGAGCAAGCAGTCAACAAGGACTTCAAGCCATAAAATGGGAGCTCCAGAGGGACTGGAGCCAGTTCTGGAGGGATGGGATTGACAAGTGCTCAAACCCCCATTCCCAGCCCCAGGGGCACCTCTAGTGCACAGGACTGTACACTTTTGGCAGTCCCCTCATGCAATTATTTCACTGCAGCTGAGCACTGTGCGTATCTGCTGACATCCTCCTCAGACAGACACATCTCTCAGAAGTCCAGTTTGCATTCATTTAGTTTTCAGTTGCATGGCAATAGAAATAGCCAAGAAGTTTCCTGGTTTTAAATATGCTTAACGTAACAGGGGAATGAAAAAAGACAGACTGTGAACAGCATCTCTGATTCTGTAGTTTAAGCTAGCAGCTTGTCTACAGACACTTCAGACATGACCAGAATGTGGCAGAGATGCTTGAGTTTGTTCTAGTGCAGTTTAGCTGTGACATGTCAGGCAAGCTAACACAGCCTGTACTCACTTCTGTGCCTGCAGTGTACGTGTGGCTTCAGATTTTAAGTCAACTTTGACATTAACGACCTATTATTTGTCTAATCAATGCAATGCCCCAATATAAACACATTTATCAACTACTACATAATGTACACAGGCTATGCTTTTACTGTCTCGATCAAATAAAGTTCATTATACCCCCAGTTATATAACACCCAGTTAAAGACTAACATCTTTATATCCCTAATAAGACTGAACAACCTACAGGAAACTAGATATATGCTTTAAACACCAAAAAAATTTCTGCGCTTGGTTTAAGAAGATGAAATTAAGACAAGATTTCAGCACAAAGTGTTACTTGATTATAGTTGTTTATTCTAAACAGAAGCTTTATAGCATACATCCTCTTTGACACCTCCCCATCAAGTACACCCCCAAACTCCAGCAAAAATGTTTTGCTGCACACAGTATATTAACTACAAAAGTTACAAATTGAGAAGGCTACTGATTTCCTGAGGGGTTTTACACCCCTCCCAACTCACACTCTCAGCCCCCAAACCTCTTCCACTCCTTGTAATCTATTTGGTACCAACACACTGCATTAGGTTACATTAATCCCCCTAGCCAGATGATCAGAGCTGCGGTCCATTTCTGCACACTTGATAGGCTGTCTACATGAATAACTGGAAGATTATAGCACAGGACATTATTAACCTGCAGCTTCCCCCAGGGGATATCTTGGAAGGGGAGGAGGAATAGCCAATCTCACAAAGATTTCCAGACAAATGAATAAGTTCAAAGTAAAAAGCACCAGTAAGAACTAACTACTTTGGGGAAAAATTTTGCAGCAACAGGCAGCTATTAGTAATTATCATGTGGTGGAACATCCCTGACTTTCACTGCAGAGCTCACTGCAGCAATATCAGGATGTAAGCCTTGCCCTGACAGACACCCAAACAAGAATTAAGACATGAGCAAAACATCAGTTGCATCAAAATCTTCTGCTTACTCATGTATTCATTCACTGGTCAGATAGCAATGCTTCTTACAGAGGTTCCTAGAGTGCAACTCAAAAGAGTTCACTGGAAATGTTTGTTTATATGTATAAGTTGTTTGTACTGTCTCTGCTCAAAAGCATCTTTGACAACAGACACAATCAACTTAGTCTAGGCTGATTCTCTCTTTTACATATACTCCTGGGAAAAAAAAAGTCAGGTTTCAAATACCACCATTATAGCTACAGGATCAAGTGTTCATATTCTTGCTCAAACTGCTTCCCTGGGAACCTGGATTTACCCTACTCAGGCTACAGAGAGCCTGGGGTCAGGACTGTGCCTTTATAAAGTGTTTAGCATTTAACATTTGGCTGTACAATACAACGTGTTCATGGATGATGAAAGGGATGCATAAAGTTGTCAGCCACACAGCAGACCTGCTACTTGCCCACCTCTGGGACTTTTTTCCTGTAGCCTTGCACTTGGGAGGGTAAAAGCTGAGATAGAAAAATGGAAGGTTCTCTTCAGTCTCAAACCTGCTTAAGTCTTTATCAGCATCTTTAACAGATTAATACAAAAAGCAGTTTCCACCCTGAATGAGATGACTGGCGCCTTGATATCGTATTGCATCTCCTGTAACAGGACGGGTGGAAGCAAGGGAGGGCACAAAGCACTATACCTTGGGAAAAGGCTGGGAGAGAAATGCAGCCCAGAGCCAGCGACCCTCAGAAATACATGGACCTAATTATCCTCAGGTCACTTAAATCCATAAGGACACTGTGGAAGGAGGCAGGGGTAGTTTTCAGATAATGCAGTACTATATTGTTACTGTCAGTAAATACACTAAGGTCCCTCTTCTACTTAGAGGAAGTTCATGAAAAAAAACAGCACAGGGCACAGCACAAAACAGTAACACAGCTGGTTTCCACAGGGGATGCTGTTTAAGTGGCTTCCCACCGACTTCTGCAGGTCAGATCACAATGGCTTTAAACTTTCAGTCTGCATTTACTTCTTTAGCCTGGGTACGCGTATTTATGAGCAAAGTTCTTACCTGATATGTTTTGCCTGTTCAGAAAAGTTCCACTCATATGGTTTAGTCTTAGGTAGTCCTGTGAGGAGCTGGACTCTATGATCCTTATGGGTCCCTTCCAACTTGAGATATTCTATGATTCTACTCAGGATTTTGCTGGAAGACTTACTTTATTTCTTTAAAAGGGGAATTCAAGCACAGATGGAAGATCTTCCAGTTCAATTTTTTTCATCAGGAATACTTATGGGATAACCAGAGCAATTCACAAATTCATATCAGCTCTGTCATCTTTCAGTGAAAGATCTCACACAAAAAACCAAAACAGTGAAGTGGTGATATTTTCAAAAATACATATCAAACATTTTATTTAGAAACCCATTTTGGTAGCAAAATTTTTCAAAATTTCAAAAGTAAGTAGAAGCAAAACATTGAAATATCCATTTTAACCAAGTAAAGCAATGCAATAGAGCTTTAACTTCAATTTTTAATGTACTGCGACAGATTCAAATCAATTCCTTTACTGCGCTTTTTGCAATCTGGCAATGCAGCTATCCCTCTTATTCCCAGACTCCATCTAATATATCAAGATGGATGCAGTCACAAATGAGATGGGAAGGACACAACCAGCACCACCATTCCTGTGTCACACAGGTCGGCTACACTCCACAAGATACTATCAGCGGGAAGTGAGAAACAGTTTCTTAATTCTGTCCCTATGCATATCTATATTTATTGCAGTTCCAGATGCATGAAAGCAACTGATGGCAACTGTAAATAATAGTTCTCACACAGGCCCTTAAACTAGAGCTGCATCACTGCAGATGCTTCAGAGTATACAGACATAAACCACAGATTGGAAATAAAAATGCAGTATTTCAGAAAATGATTAGTTTTATTTATTGCATTCAAGTCTAAAGGACTCAATGAAGTCAGGGTCCTGCTAGAGTAGACACTATACACTGTATATGAAGAGAGACACAATTAATAAAGAACAAGGTAAGTAAACTTAATTGGAGTCCATTTATCTATAAGACATAAGCAGAAAAACATCAGGTAATTTATAAAAGACCAGGTAATTTATAAAAGACCAGGTAATTACCAGATCATCTTACAAAGCCATGAAGGGAAGGCAGCCCCACAAGCTCTGCCACACCTGAGCAAGGCACAGGTTGATACTAAGTCTCAGCACTCTTCTCTGCTCCCTCTTATATGTATTGGGTTTTGTGGGGATTTTTTTGTTTGTAGGTCTCCTCCCTCAAAACAAGGACACTAGAGCATTTCTGTTGACAACTGCATACCTCTCCCACCCCCAATTTGACACAAAATATTCTTAAGACATTTTTACCCACACTTTTAAATTTTCAATGTTCATTTGTGAAAAGGAAGAGGCAAGGAAGTTGTTTCAAGTATTACCTCCTGCTGCTTCCATGCTGTAACAGGGATTAAACACAAAGACATTAATGTCTTTAACATGAAACATTAACTTGATATTCTGCTTCCTTGAAATGCCTTGTTAATGCAACACAAGAGGCCCTTAAGAGCCTACCTTTATTGCAGTGAACATGATTTTACCCTGTTCTATCGTAAAACACACTAGTACTTCAAAATGCTCAGTGACCTCATCTTCAGAACAGACAGAGATGGGAGACAGCCCAGAAAGAGCTGAGCGCTATCAATAATATTGACATTTAAGTGTATGCATTGGTCCCCAGAAAAAGCAGCAAGATAAATTAACACACCACTAAAAGTAATGCTCAGAAAGCAATGAATGTTACCATGACATCATTATTTAGCAGTTTTTAATTATACACTGATTTCTCCTGACACACAGCAGGGTGCAGATTTCAACTATGCATCATCCAAACAAGGGCTAGTCTTGAGTTACAGCCATGATGCTCGGAGACATCTTGGATAGACTTATAACAATGCAGTAACCCACACAGAAGAGTGAACAAAAGCACGCACACATCATACCAACTCAAAACATGCATTACATTGAATGCTTTTCATTTACCAAGTGCTTCAAATCTCCTTCACCTGCTGACAACCACGATTTCTCAGGGACTGGCTCTGGTGCAGTATTTAGAACTTTGGAGACAGCACCGAGTGAACTGACAGATAGTTTAATGTTCACAAAAAGCACCAAAGGAATTCATCCAACTAAATTTAAGTGCCTCCAATGGAGACATCTCTATCTGCACTAATCACACCACACTCCTTTTATAGTCAATGTGGAGAAACAGGCACTTCTGGAGTGCAATTCATCTGGCTTATTTTAGACATGTACTTTAAGGGTATAGTTCATCTCCTCTTACAAGTGCCCTTTTCTCTCCACCAAGCTTCAAATTGATCAGGTGCACAAGCGTTTCCTCCCTCTCTTGCTTTCTGGGCCGGTGGAATGCCTGCTTCCTCCCAACAGAGGTACCCAATGCTGAACTGATTGACACACCACATCTTCCTTCCCTTCTCCTAAAAATCTCGCTCCGTGACAGTGCTTCCTGCTCTTGCTAATTCTTTTCTACAGTAATTTCCCAGTCCTATCTCTTCTGAACACAGGCAACTCCCAAGTCTTACTAAACCTCTACTGGCTTCTGTAAAAACAACCACAGCTTCACTCTCACTTCTCCATACTTCATTTTTTTCCTGAGCAGACCATCCTCCAAACTGCTTCACTCATCCAAATTTATCAGACTGATTTCAAGTCTATTTTTTAATTGTAAACAGTTTTACATCCCATTTCACTTATCAGGAGTCTCATTTCATCTTGTTGTAACTACAAAAAAAAAATCTTCCTTCAGTTTTCCAGCCTCACTGACATGCTAGTCACACACTTGACTTCCAGAGTAACATATATTACCTCTACATTTCAGGTTATCCAGAACAGGTAATTTTTGATGCCTAGCATGGCTCTAAGTCAAAACACATGCGCACACCCCTATATACACGCTCATAGAACATGTGGCAGTTCTTTTTAATTTAATGATTACCAAAATAGTTCTTTCTGCATCACTTTAGGTATAACGGAAATACCTTCTTACTATAAAGCTCTCTTTGTAGTTATAAAGCCACTGAATCTTAGAGTCTTCTGAAGAGGAAGAACTCAAATTCATTTAGCACCTTTTTATCACAAATGTATTTAATTATATACGTTCCTTTTTTTAAAAAATACATGTATCACTAGAGAATTTCTCCCTTGCATTCCATATTTCGACAATTCATTTGCCATTCACAGTTGCCACTGAAATGATCTCCAGAGGACAAGGACTATGAAATAATCTCTTTATAAGATGGATTCAATCTATTAAGCAGTGTGATATAATACCAGTGCCCCAGTGAACACAGGGTTAAGCTTCAAGTCAGCATCATCATCTTCTTTGATATCCCTCCATGCATGTTTGTCTTGATTACCCTTCCCCCCAACCTGCTTTATGGGGCAAAGATTAAATAGGGAAAAATCTATTTGAAAATTACGTGGAAAGTGATGAGTTGGCATAAACACAGTGTTGAATGGGAGAATATTTTGCATTTTTAACTATAATGGTTGCTAGTGGCAACAGCTATGATATGTTTTTAAAGTGAAACTGATGTATCAAATTAATTTTGAGCTTCCCTCACCCCAAGCTGATTAAGGCACATTCATTTCTATGCTAATCAGACCGAGCAGTTCTCATGCAATGCAGAAATCTGCCTTTTTCTAATGACAGAGTAAAAAAATTTCAGTCTAAGACATACAGATTACTGCCTTTGTAACCTTGAGGACATGCACAGAGAGCAAGCACCTGTGTGTTTCACACAGCAGAGCTGTTTAGAGACTTTTGCAAGACACAGTGAAATTAAGTGACAATTGAGACTATGGCCATTAATAAGCACATCAGCCCATTTAGCAAGGCTCTGCCCTGCGGTGAAGCCAACAGATCAACTGGGAGAGCCAGGGTGAGCTCCTGCCTCCAGAAGTGGAGCAGGAATACTGCGGTAGCCTCAGCCACACCACATGGGCAGTGGTGTTGCCTGACAGGCACCCTGCTCCTCCACACTAACTACAGCTCAGAAACACAAAATACAGCAGCCTCGGACAGCATTACTATTGTAAACTACCGCTTCTTTCAGGATCATATACCTAAGAAACAAACCACAAACACTGACATAGGAGGAAGATGAAGGGAGATGTAGCTAGCAGATTTGAGATAGTTTGCCATTTCAGCAGCACTACCAGCACAGTTAGTTTTATTTCTTCATTCTAAGTTCTCATAACTCTGCACGATTTATTTTAATCCCTCTCTACAAAAGTCTTCTAGAATTTAAAATGAGAATGCATATAAATTACCAACTTGCAACTACCTGTTATTGTTGAAAAGCCTAGGATATCTGAATTACATGCTCCTGGAACAGACAGACACAATCCCAAGCAGGGTACATTACCCAGTAATTACTGTCAGAAGGCTGCAATGTACCAGTATATCATGTTGAGGACTCACTACCCAAAACGGAAGTACCACCTATTCATAAAAAGCGCGATTTTCAATTTCAGAATTATCAGTATACCTCAAAAGTCAGGATCATGTTGTATCAGGGAAGAAAAGTGAGCTCCCAAAAAAATTTTTTCATGACAGCACTAAAGAAATGCAAGTTATTTCCCACCCTTCCCTGAAGTCCAGTCTCTATTTAACAAGAACAAAATGCTTACAGTGAAGTCCGTAAATCTTTACACATTTAGAAGAAAAGAACCAAACTTCTGGTTTTCACAATTTCTCCACAGCTAGGGAAGTTGAGCACCAGGGTGTTCCCACCAAGATTAAAAAAAATTCAGACCTCTTTTGGATAGAAAAGACATTGACAACTGGAAGTCTGACTGGGACCAGCTCAGTCTTGGTCAACTATTAAATCTGCACTCCGTTCACAGCCAGGTTAAGTATTAACTTACAGAACAACATTCACAGCATACTCACTAGTCCCAAACATAAGCAGCAAGAAAGGATCTTTAAATCAGCCTCTAACCTCAGACCCAATACAAGCAACACTGCTACAAAAAGACTGGGGAAGGGAAGGAGGAAAAAAAAAAGGAGTAATATTCTAGAGCAAAGTAAGTTATACATGAAGTTCATGATTAAATTGAAGCATTAAAACATGGCCTCTAGGATGAGAGGGTGCTTTTGTTGTGTTCAGTCACCACCTATAAGTTAATATGACCAAATTTCCATCAAGAAGGTTTAGTAATACCATCTCTGCCCATGGCCAGCTACTCACACGGCCATCTTGCTAGGGCACCCATAAGCCTCAAACACACGGTTCCAACATATCCATATCTTGGTGAATGTTTCTGTATTCAGGTTTAAGACACAGAAAAGCCCTGTGGTCTGTGAAAACAACAGTAATTAATAGCAGCTGCTTCTGTAACAGCAAAATAGAAAAACAGACAGTAGAGTGAACACAACAGATATTGGTCCCCTGCACCCCTGATTTTCAAGCACCTTTCAAGTGTGAGGACCCTGTTCCAGAGGAGAGCACATGGAACCAGAGCCGCAGATCACAAGCTGCCACACAGGCCATGAGCACACCGCCTGCTGTGATGGCATTGGCAACTGTTGGGCAAGAGGAGGCCAACCTGGTCCAGTCTCACCCCTGCTATACTTGGGGAGCAATTGCTTGAGCTGACTGACCCCAGAACCTTGTCCAGGCATTTCAGAGCAGTCCAGGCAGAGCCAAGGAGTACTGTAACAGTACAGGACGGACAACCACAGTCCAGTGTCCAGGCTTGCTCCCTAGCACTCTTATTAACAGTGTATGCACAGCCTGAAGTGCTTAACACACGAGGAAAAGCTTCATAAAACTCAACTTCATTTTTTCCAAACTTGCATTGACTTCAGAATTATGCCTCTTTTGAAAGCTCCAAGCTGGCCACCTTGCTATTATTGAAAGGAATCTCCGTGGGTTTTAGAAAAAAAAAATGCATCAAAGAAATTGCAGTTTTCATTTTCATGTGTCTCAACTCAGAGCTGATTTTCTTTTGCACATATGATTTTTAGTCTTATCCATATTTCGGACCACAAGAGCAGTCATACCAGTGCAGACAGAGCTTTGCACAAGACAGCACTCCATGGAGTACCAACAGTCAAAAAAAAGCACAAATATTTTGCTTAATAGCTCAAACTAGGCCAACAATTTTGCTTCCTGAATTAGACTAAGAATACAGAACTAGTAGTGAATTCTTCACAATGCCTAATCTTTGTATCTTTATAGAAAAGACACAAAATGCTGCAGTTCCAGTTTGGTAACATACATGCCCATGTTTCACAGGACATGCTTAGTGCTAAGTAATATTTGCCAGGACAGATTGTCCCTTCTACCACCCCTTTTACTTAAGGAGACTAAAAAGAGACACTTGAACAATTATACATAAGGACCTTTAGAACAGCAGAGAGAAGACAGGTGCATTTAAGTTAACCTTTTCCTGAAAGCGAGCAGGATATTGCCCAATGGACCTTCTTTCCTGGAGAGAAAACCAGCTTTTAAACTTTTCAACAGGCATTATAATGAGTCCTTTTTATTAACTTGTGGTCTAAGGTGAACTGTTGGACAACTTAGAGGCAGCATAAAGTATCAGCCTATTACTAGGGGCAGAAGAGAGCAGATTTCTTCCACATCCACTTTTATATCAGATTGGTCTTTAGAATAAGAGAGGTGTCCTCTCACTGCTAGAGCGATTTTAAGCACTGAGCTGCTTCAGACCATTAGTGCCACAGTAATGATCAACACATAGTAATGAGCACATCCAAGTCATTAGTGCCAATGGAATTTGAAGCATCAGACAGAGCTACCTTATTATTGCTAAGGTAACTTAAGTCACCCATAGACTAGGCTACAACTGGAAGAGCTAAATGAGCCAGACCACATGAAACATCTTAAAAAGATACCATGGAAATTGAGGAAAAAAAAAAAAAGAAATTGCTAGGAGTTGAGCTGTATTCACTGGCACTCTTCACAACTCAAGCAAGATTAAAAGTAAAAAAACCTGGGAGGAAAAATGATGACTTGCACAGCACTGAAAGATTCATGGGCTCTATAGGAAGCAGAAAAGGGGCTTTTGTGAGTTAGATAGGATACTCTCCACATATATCCGAGTATATCAGTATGGCTAAGTTGATGCTTTCTTTTTTAAATCCAGCCATGAAAAGCATGTCAGCTTACAGTGCTTTCTGCCTAGCGAAAGGCTTAGAGCCTGTGCATGCTCACCTGACTTAATAAAATGGCTTTTGTAGCAGCATGTAGTCTACTCTCAATTTACACAGTAAATTTTATTTTATTTTTTTAGTTATGAGGTAAGACTTAGAAGCCTAAGTTCACATAGATCTGTTTACTATATCAGAATTTATATATTTAACACACTGGCAAAATTCAAATAACAGCAATTCATTTTCAAAATACACTGAGAAAAATCCCATAGCCAAACAGGCTATTGAGGTAAGAAGTGAGCCCCACTTTGAAATATGACCTGGCAACTGATGAACTCTTAAGACATGTTGTGGAAGCTGAACATAGGTGTGACAATATGAAAAGCTATAATGTTCAAAGGACTTAGCATACATACAGTGCCTTCTACATGCTCCTACTAGATCTACAAGCTAGTCTACAAGGCAGGATACAAGGCATACTAATGTACATACTATCTTTAAATAAACTGTGCCCAAGAAAGCTGGGGGGGGTGGGGGCGGTGATGGAGACAACAGGCAAGAGGCTGATCACAAGCCTCCTAAAATCAGATGTGCCAATTGTTTTGGTGATGACAATTGCATATGGGAATTCACTGTCAGACTTCACATGGCACAGCTTGTACTCTAACCACCAAAGCAGCTGGCTGTCTTGCTGGGCTGCCAGCATGCATCTTCAGGATACTACATTGTCTTAAATTACGTTTTGAAAAGCCACTTCACTTTGTATATGTCTATATAATTCTCTATACCCTATATCTCCAAACAGGGTCAGAGTAGCCTTGCTAGAAGTTTGCTAGCAGTGATGTTCAAGGCATAGTCAAAGGTTACTACTGCAAAATTCCAGGAGGACTCAGCAACTCTAATTTAACATGAAAGTGGTCAAAACACTCAGTTCATGAAGATGGAGAGATATTATATGAGCAGCTCTCCCATGAGTATAATGGAAAAACATCAAGATTACAGACTACTAATAGCCTTACACTCACACTTGATCATGACTTAAAAATCAAAGCTAACATTTTGGATTAAAAAAACCTCTGTAAAAACAGATTGAATGCCAAAAAAAGTAAGTTACTAAATCTTCTGGATGTAAAAAAAAACCCAAACAATTTACATGGAACAGAAAATCTGCTTATTCTCTAAATGCACTTGGCTATACTAGTACTGTAGATGTCCTGCTGTTCAATTTTTAGGAATACAGATTTTATTCTCATTCATATTCTTCATATCCAGTACAAATAACACCCCAAATGCAAGCCAACATGTTGGAGCATGGCAGAGTGATTAGCCTAAGTGAGGATCCAACTATTTCAATGTATTTGAGACATAACTAATACATTATTCTTTGTATAAAATATAGTTCACAGGAATAAGGTCAAACATTCAGTGTCCAAATGGCAATGGTCAGAGTACCATGATGGTCCATCCTGCTCAACATCATCAGTAACCCAGATACTGACAAAAAGGATACCCTCAGCAAGTCTGCAGATGACACTGAACTAGTAGGACTAGATTACAAGGAATCACAGGGCTTTTATTCAAAGGAACCTTGAGAAATTCAGGGACTGAGCCAACAAACCTCATGGAGTTCAGATGGAGAAAAGCAAAGCTGGGACAGAATAACTCCATGTACTAGCACAGGCTGGGAAATGACCGAGTAGCAGCCCTGCTGAAAAGGACCTAGTTGTTATGGTGGGCATCAGGTTCAACATGAGCCGAAAGCACAGTTAGTGTGATCAAGGCACATTGTGTACTGGGTCACTACCCAGTACACAAATGTGACCAGGACAAAGACAGAAGTTATCATCAGTCCTCCCATCAGCACAGGTAAAGCAACATCTATAATACATCCAGGTTTAGAGCCCAAGTTTAAGAGAGAAGGAGAGAAACTGGAAAGAGCAGAGAATTACAAAGATGGTCGGGGTCTAAAATACATAACCAGTAAGAAGTGTCACCTGGGCTTGTGCAGGTAAGAGGTAGTTTAACAACAACAGTGAACTACTGCTTAACATGGAGTTACTTAAACTCTCCTGTCATGTCAAACAACATAACAAGGGCCAATGGCCACAGATTGCCAACTGGAGGTCCAGGCTGGATATCATACATGTCTTCATGAAGGTGTTGACCAATGGAAAAAGATTTGCCAAAGAGGTTGTGGAATCTCTGCACATAACCATTTTCCACGGCTCAACTACAGAAAGTCATGGCTGACATGATCTGCTGTGGATGACAACCCTGCCGTGAGCAAGAGGTTGGACTATGCCTCCAGAGGTCCCTTCCATCTAGACTGTTCTACATCTGAAGTCTCAGTTTAGTGACAATAGAGGCACTTTCCTGCTAAAGGACTGATATGTTCCCTGAAGAAGGTTCCCATGTGGTTCTGTCACACAGTGAGGCCTGGATTTCAAACAAGTATGCTTAGTACACATGCTGCCTCGTCTGCTAAAGGTCTCTAGTGAAACGCAGTATAACTGGGTGCTACAGTAGAAGAGTGACCTCATCTCCTTCCCTGCATGTAGTCATCATCCCATTTTACTGGAGCACCTTCCCCACGTGAACAGTCTTCTCCTTCCAGCCTTGCCTTTTCCTCATCCATCAGCACTTCAGACTCTTCTCACCATCACATCATCCCCTTTCTGTTGCCCGAATAACCCACTGGTGTTGAAGTTATTTATATAACTTTGTGCATCATTTCCTTAACTTGAGATTTTTGTATTTTAACAGTGGATACATTAGACTTGGCAACTTCAAGTTAACAACTCTTTGAGTAGACACTATAAAATTTCTTCGTTATTTTTATGCCACAGACTCTCCAGGAAAAAAAAAGCAAACCTCTGGCATAAAAGCCAATCCATCAAAAGAATAAACAGATCTCTTGAGAAAGCTAGGCAGCCAGTGTAGACTCAATAGAAACTGCTCTGATCCATCAAGAAAGTTCCACATGGGAAAGATTCCTTCCAAAAGGGTCAGCTCTTAGAGACTTAAATTTTTTAGAAGCACCCTCCGCATTACTATTTCTAAGTCTAGCAAAATATTAACATTTTAATCTCATTAGTGCATAATGTCTGATCAAACCCCAGTTTTCAGAGAAAGTCAGACCTTGTAGTAATATATTTCTAGTTTCTTTCCCTCACCTTTGCTAGATAACAGGAAATTGAGAACTATATCCAATTCTCCTAATTTGAGAAAACTGATCAGGAATAAGTAGTAGAACTGAAAACTGATCATTAGCCTCATTTCTGTATAACAGTTGCTATGAAACTTTAGCATATGTATTAGAGTTGGAATCTTCCTAAATGCTACGTCACATATATTTGTGTTTTACTATGAAGAAGAGGTTTGATGGAAGACACAGAGGTTCTAAGAGAAATAAAACCCT
The DNA here is from genome assembly GCA_020745775.1 of Theristicus caerulescens. Lineage (NCBI taxonomy): Eukaryota > Metazoa > Chordata > Aves > Pelecaniformes > Threskiornithidae > Theristicus > Theristicus caerulescens. The sequence goes on along the minus strand of CM036559.1, from coordinate 111,038,205 downwards.
TTTCAGTTGCATTGTGCCATAATTATCATAGAATCATAGAATTGTTAAAGTTGGAAAAGACCCTTAAGATCATCAAGTCCAACCGTTAACCTACCACTGCCAAGTCCACCACTAAACCATGTCCTCAAGCACCAACATCTCTCCGTCTTTAAAATACCTCCAGGGATGGGGACTCAACCACTTCCCTGGGCAGCCTGGTCCAATGCCTGACTACCCTTTCAGTAAAGAAGTTTTTCCTAATATCCAACCTAAACTTCCCCTGGCGCAGTTTGAGGCCATTTCCTCTCATCCTATCGCTTGTTACTTGGGAGAAGAGACCGACCCTCACCTCTCTACAACCTCCTTTCAGGTAGTTGTAGAGAGCGATAAGGTCTCCCCTCAGCCTCCTCCAAACTAAACAACCCCAGCTCCCTCAGCTGCTCCTCATAAGACTTATTCTCTAGACTCTTCACCAACCTCATTGCCCTTCTCTGGACATGCTCCAGCACCTCAATGTCCTTCTTGAAGTGAGGGGCCCAAAACTGGACACTGTATTCGAGGTGTGGCCTCACCAGTGCCGAATACAGGCAAATATCATGGTCAATGCTAACTTCTACATCAAGATTTCCCAGCCTTTTATATCTGAGCCACACTTTTATTCCTCTCTATCCCTTCCTATGTTTGATTACATATCTATGACATCTATAGAACAGCATAAATAAGTCTATTCAGAAAGCCACAGATGCATTTTAAGTGGCTCTTTACTCAATTTAGTAGCTGACAGTAATCGCTATGAGCCCAGTCTAAAGCTAATCCTTCCACGGATTTTAATGAGGCTTGAGTAAGGTCCAGATGATCAGTCAATCCTCTGTAGACCTGGGTTCTCCCAATAAGTTCACCTTAAAAAGTTTCCAAGGGAAGTTATACCTAGGTGTCATGCAGAAATTCTGAGTATTTAGCATTAGTAACCGTCTTTGTGTTACTATTCCCAGTACATCATGCAGCAGTAAAGAAATCAACTCAATTTTGCATGCTAATCAATGAATGAAGCAAACCATCACAAGAGCCACTAACAGTCCTCTCCCCATATGTAGCATTTGCCTAGTTGCTAGAGAGACTAAAGGAATTAAAATTTAAAAAAAAAAAAGAGGAGGGGGAGAAGGGAACCTTTCACAACCATGTAACCCAAACTGGAATAATTGCTAGTACAAACAGGCTCATTTTCAAATATACATGGGTCAGAAATAACAGCACAGCTCAAAGCAGCTGCGGTCATACTGTTTACTCTCCTTTTTGACATAAAAGCCTGTTCCTCTGTGAGCAGTTCTTAATGCAGAAACATCTAAATGTATGCTAATGCCCAACAGAGCAATAACTTCCTTTGATTGATTCAACAGTACTGAAAGTACCAGGAAAAAAGATCAAACCAAGTATTATACAAACAACCAATGTCTTCAATATGGTACGTGTCAGCATGAAAGCTGAAAGGAGTTGAACGAGCCAGCTACTAATGTCTTACACTGTTCTGAAAGTGGCAGCGTTCTTAAGTGCTTGCAGATAAAAGTGTTTTTCTTAAGTTGTGACATCAATTTATAGAGCTCTGTAATATAATGAAAGTGCTTTGATTTAACATGATTTATGAAGCAAAAGCACTTCTGGTGTCTTCAGAAATAGCATAGGAGTTTACAATAAACACAAGATAATTAAGTAATTTTGCAGCCAGTTACTCTCCTGAAATCATAATTAGGAAAAGCAAACATGACCTCCCTCTTTCCTTTTTATGCTGCTAAAACTCCTTCTTCTGTCTTCCATTTCACTGACTCACCTTTCTTTCAACATCCTTTCACTAGAGAACTTCATGACAAACTTCTGGCATTACTTTAGTGAAGACATTTTCAACTTTCAACTAGTCCCAATACCCTGTTTTTCTACAAAGCTGCTATAGTGTTTACAGAAGAACACTACAACACACAAAATAAATCTGAACAAATGGTCTATGGCTCTTTCAAGTGTCATAAGTAGTACAAACTCTGGCTGCAGTGTGTTATGTTTTACTCTCCCAGGGTTCAGCATGATCTCTTTTTTTTTTGTTCTGATGTGTAATCTGTAATTGGAAGTTATTTAACTGCTAAGAAAACAAATCTCTGGTTAGATTTAACTGACCATGTCCCTGATGCACAAAGCACATAAGGATAACTGAATGGTTCCTTTAGGTACAGACAGATGACTAAGTCCACTTCAGGGGATGGGGATAAAGCTAAAGGAAATGGAGGCATTTTGTCCTCTGGATAACTGGCAGAAGGAACAACAGGAATAGGACTTAGACATCAGGATCCTGTCCTCTTCAAGCAGCCCAACAGGAGAGCACACCTTAGCTAAACCTGATCTCAAAAAAAAAGGTAGCTGTGGTTTTAAACTCCCACAGTCTGAAGAGGACACTTAGCTTAAGCCTGCTTCATGGGGTACCTTCAGTATATACACATACCAAAGCCAGTCCTTAAAAGCATCTAAACATGTAGAGGCCTATTTCATGCATCTCAAATTCAGGCACAATAGTTACTTGTCAGATCTACCAACAGCCCTTTGTCTTAGTGCTTCGGGCCTTGTCTGGGACATGACTAGCTAGAAGCCAGATGTTTACAGACCTTCAGCACATCAGTTGTTAGGCAAAGCTTTGGAGTAAACTGGATTTCTGGACCTAGGAATCTCAGCTCCGTGTAAGGAAATTGCTCAGCTATGTCCAAAAAGGAAACAACTTTATAAAACCGCAAAATATAAGCGACAAAACCCCTCATTGTACTAGTGCATAAATCCACAGTGTATCCACACTCATATTAGGCAGATCTTCTAGTTCTTTGTATCAATTTAAGAGAAAAGAGATCTAAAAATGGAGGCAGGGAAGATCAAATATGTGGAAGTGCTTTCAAACAAGGACCCCTTTATCTGAAAAAGGTAACTAAAAGTCAATATATTAAAAGTTCATTTGATGAGGTGGTGGGAAGAAAAGCAGCTAGGGAATGATTATTCATCATTTCTAATGTGCAAGAACTTTATGGCATCCAGCAAAATTGCCAGGCAGATTTATAAGCAAAAGGAAAGACTTCCTCTGCACAGTACATAGCACCCTCTGTCCAAGGTGAGATTATAGACCAACCTCTAATTGAGATTAGAGTTTAAATACATCCAGGAAAAAAGATTTAAAATTTAAGAAAGAAAAAAAAAATTAAGGATTATGAGAACAAGATGCAGATACAGCTGCTGGCAAAAGAGGTTTCACGCTCACTAATTATATACACATCCCGAAGGCAGCTACTACTGGTCACTTTGAAACAGAAAACTGGGTTAGATTGCGTCTGGTCCAACACAGACATCCATATATGAAACCAGGCTTAAGACCATTAGTTGACAACTACAGCAAAGTGAGTTTCCGTATAGATTTAGCACAGTCAAAGAACAGCTATACTGAGGTATTATCTACTAAATTTGGACATACCCTACTGAAAACCTCTTGGAAGAGAAAAGCTAGAATCCAGCTCACGTTCTCATTCTAGAACTGGAACAAAGTGGGGTGCACTTTGTGCAGGAGAGCACGATGCATTGTCATGTCAGGTGATTGATCTCTTAGTGCTTTGAACTGAAATCCTGACAGCAGTATACCTGCTTTTCTACAAGAAATCAGTTATCACTGATTAACAGTGTATGATAACAACTTGAAAAATTTGTAGAACAGCTTAAACATACAAGAGATTTTGAAACATTACAATATTTATGAACATTGAAAATTCACGTTTCTTTTTCTACCTACATTGCCTATTCTTTTCCTGGGGAAAGGAGGGTTTTTACAGAAGAGAAGAACTAAGTCTTTTCATGAGCATAATGGGTTAATCTGCTTGGTCTGCTACCATCTCCTTGCCCCAGATTTGGCCTTTTCTACATCTGGCAAAGCATAGGTCAGTTCTTACACTCCTGTGTTGCAGAGTCCTTTTTGCTCTTGTTCTGTTCTAGGCTTAACTAACTCTTCAGTTTTTGTAAAAACACACATCTGAAGGTTGCAGTAACCTTTAAGAATCAAGTCTTATGACAGGATAATCTAGATCTTCACAAAAATATCCCAAGCTAACAACCTCCAATAGAAAACTAACTGCAAAGACAGGGAAATTAAAGGATCTAACTTCATTCATGGCCTGTGTACCACAGCTTCTCCTTTGCTTCAGCACTAACACACCAAAATAACAAGAACATGCAACAATCATGGAAAGTTTTAAGCAGAATATTCAGGATTTGACAGACCTAAACCATTAGAACTAAGGAAGTCCTCTCAAGAATGAGAAGCCTGGTAAAAAGTAAGAAAGCACAGCTACTGCCATTCCTAAAATAATTCAGACAGCTAACAAGGAGAATTAAATTTGTCATCCACATAACTTGGCATTTAATGATATTTTTGTTCCTTATTTTCTTTGGTGGCAGTTTTCTTACATACCTAATTCAGCTAACACCCTTCCAGAAGGCAAAACAAATGGGAAAGACAAAGTGATAGAGAGGAAAATCCCCAAGGAGCTCTCACCACAAGAAAATAAAGTGGAAGACTTTATTGCACCATGATTTTTTCCCCCAAGGACTCAGTCTGCCATAGCATACGTGCAAGAACACACCAAATATTTCCCCTTAACCATTCTCGAATCATCCATTAACGTAAAAAGCAATCTCAAAATCCACCAAAACATTAAACCAGTATTTTGCCAAAGTACATTTACCTCAGGTAATGCCTTTATTCTTACTTCAGGTGAACACGAAAAGCAAATACACTGCGCAACCTGAATACAGGCACTCACCTGATCAGATGGGGGAAGAGTCACCACTTAGAGGACAGGAGAATGGGAGGGCAGCGGTTTTGTTACATGGCAGTGGATATTCAGAACACATGGTCTGCAAGGCTCTCAATATTAAGTGTATTAACTGTTCTACGACAAAACATTGGGCACCAGTACATAACTGAAAGACTTAGAGTTCAAGCTAGCTACCTTGGTTTGGATAATCACATCCACTCATTATTCCATTTGAATAAATGTCAAAGGGCTCTTCAATCCACACATGGTGCAACAAAGTTTGCATCAGGCAGACTCTTTTCCTGCTATGGAAAATTTCCTGTTATCTGTCTCCTTTACTAGTGTTTAGCTTGACAGAAGCTCCTCAGCTTTACTACCAACATACCTTCTAAACAGAGAATACTTGGTGGAAACAACCAATTAATCCATTAAAAGATATTTTTCCTTCTGCTGTATAGATTTGCTAAAAGGGAAAAGAACCTGCATGAATCTTTGCTTTCAACGCAGCACTATGGAAAGCAGACAAAAAGCTTACTACTTCCAGAACACAGGAAATAAATACTCCTCAGTGCTCCAGAATCCCAAGGAAGCTTCCAGCTGTGAAATAAGGCAACTTGATGACTTCTGCAAGAAATGAACCAACTAACACCATATTTTAGGAAGTACACAGTAAGACACTGAGGGTCTGTTTTGTCCAAATAATTTTTCTCCTGTTCCCGAAAGAGAACTGTGAAGTTTCCTCAATCCAACTTGTTGTCACAAATGAAGACTTTTTAAAAGGGCAATATATCTTATGCCACAGTGAGCCTGGAAACTGCTCTGGCACATCTATGTACCAGTCATGTTTGTTGTGTCTGCTGAAATCTCATTCTACTTCCAGTAAAAGTCTTTGCTTTTGAAACAAGGAAATTGATAGAAATCAAAGTTTCTCTGAACAGTTTAAATAAAGGAAACCACACCAGTCTCAAAGGGATTAAAATTTGGAGACCAGTTTGATCCAGAGAATTGAATGATCACAAAAGTGAGTATTCCCATTGTAATATGTTTACACCAGATTTTGGCCAGATTCCCCCTCGTATTTCTTTAATTATGCCTGTATAAACAGACCTATTACACATCCAATTCCGTATCTTCTACAGTTAGGGAAAGATGTCTGTAGAAAAATATTTCTCATTAATGAAACAGTATTTTATAAAGGGTCACTGAAAGAATGCAAAGTCATCTCCACCAAGCAGCTGAACCTCACAGAGCTGCAGGGTTCGGTGAGAATGACCTAAGCTGCAAGCACGTTAATACACAGTCAGCTTCCTCCTCAGCATCCTGTCAATACCACCAGGGGCTGGTCTTATTTCATTTACATATGCCATAAAAATCTTTCCTGGAGAAGAATATTGCATTACCGTATGCAGATTTTTCAACCAGGAAACTGAACTTGAGGACAGCACTCATGAGACTCAGCTCTTTAAAAAAGAAATCTTGTAAGCAAGGAAAAAAGGAATAAAGCAGCCAGTAAGCTAGCATACATTTCTTCTGCACTTTTTTCTTATTAAAAACTTTTCTGTTCATAAAGACACTAGATATCTGCACCAAAAGAAAAGAAAATATGTAGAAGTCTAATGGTGCCATCTGTTTATTCTGGTACGTGAATGGATAAGTTAACACCAGCATTCCTCACTGTACTGGCATCCTGTCAGACAGCTGCCCTGCCAGGAGCCTTCACTCCCAACGTCTGCAAAAGTTAAGCATGATATCCTGCCCAATTTAGTCCTGGGGCCCCTCCTAGAAGATCCTGTTAATTATGCCAAGGTCTGTTAAAATTATGTACAGGGTTCTTTCAATGTGTGTCTACTCAGCTAAGACTAATAGCACTCCAATACTTTTGGTTTGTCAGGTCTCCAAATGAAACAAATGAAAACCAATGGAGAGATACTAAGTGTCCCCATACCCCTTCAGGAACGGATTTAACACTATTGAATTACTGAACAGAATGCCACAAAGAAATATAGGCTTTCCATTTCCTAACGCAGAGTATCATTGGATGCCTATACTGCCTGGACAGCAAGATTAGCCTCCCATATGCTCCTACCTACTTGACACTACCATCTACAACAGTGATTTATACAGCTGGTGTCAAGAAGTTCATTATCTCCACAGATGGAGCAGAGGGTTTTCAGACTACTAGAAGCCTACACCCCAGGGCTGAAGTGGGTGCAAGAAGCTAAAGAGCTGGGAAAAATACAGCATGATATGAAAGAAAAGGCAAGGGAAAGGCCAAAGAAGGTGAGAAAGTCAGCACTGGAAGCCTGTAAGAGGCATGTACCTAAAGTAGGAACTGAAATATCTACAGCTCCAACTACTCAGGAAAAGTTCAGAAAAACCCAAAGACAGGCTGAGGGGCCTTTCTGAGAAGGAAAAGAAGGGAAAACAGGGAAAGAGGGGAGAAAAGGAACAAGCTACTAAAAGGTCACGACATGAGACACTGCAGGTTTAAACACAGACTGAAGCTATTTCCTGTTTTAAAACTGAGCGAAAGTATTGATTAATATCAAGACTACTGATTTAGGACTATGTAAATCAAACATTTCAACAGTTAAAATGCCAAGAATGTTCTAGCTTTTAGAAAAGGGTGGAGGTTCCCCCCCCCAGTAACAGCTTTGTGTAAACACATTTAGCCTAATATAGAAGTAGAAAACAGTGTGAGGGGTTTTTTTTCCCCTGTGGGGAAAGAAGTGATCTTGGTGGCAAAGACAAAATTAAGAGAGACTTTTGGATCACACTGAGCCCAGAGACAGTTTCCAGTAAAATAAAAAAAAAAAAAACAAACACACACCTTTTCCAGGCAAGCAGTGCTCTTTTTAATGTTTGGTCTTGTTTCATCTTTTTCTTTAATTTAGGTCCACTTGTATATAAAAAAAACATTAAACACAAATAGCTTTGCACTGGAAATTTTTTGAACACTTATTTTTCAACACTGAATTCATACAGTTGTTTGCTTTGTGTCCCATCCCTTAAGAGTTTTTAAAAGAACGTTGCTGTCTATCGTCCACCTTTCATCTCATGCCGGTCCTCTCCATAAAACAATGCTAGTGCCCATTTATTCCAGCATAAGCAATTTCCTCCGAGTTAAGTGCACTGTAGTACTTACAAAGACTTTCCTCAGTCACTACAAGTCACCACTACAGATTCAATAGCAGCATCCTTTTAGCCCCGTGCATTTGCCACACCATCACATACCCACACACTGAAAGAGATGGTTTTTGTCTACTATGGCTACCCCTCTTCAGTTTAAGAACGGGATCACATTAACTCTCAAATTTTGATACATCATAACTCCAGAAGGAGCTCAGAATCTTGCTACATGACCTGCTAATATAAAGTTAAAGAAACATACAAGTGAAAAACCCCAAAGTAATCTCAGGTTTGAGCAATAGCTAGTGCTGCAAGAGAACAAAACAAAACTATGTTTTCATATTCTAGCTTGGTCTCCAGTATGACACATCACAGCAGTTAACTCTCCTCAGACAAGCCCTTCCCATGTTATTTGCACAAATGCTGGCCTTCGGGCAAATTACCTCGGCACATTCGCAGGCCTCCTTGCAGCCGATTGAAGTGTCTTCTCCTGTTCGCTGCAGCTCATGGCCTGACACACAACACTTTCATCAATGCATCTGTGACTACCTCAGTCTTTTTATCTTGCAGTGCTTTAACATCACACGCCTTAAGCTGTTACCTGCTACCAGCCAACGCAGACTATCAGAGGGCACTCTGGCTAATGGAGCTTTAACTCAGCCTGTATGAACTCCCCAAGTTTCACAAATGGAGACAACTTCCTAAAGGAGTTCTGCTTTCCCTTGACACTGCCTCATTTTGATAAACAAAGTGACATTTATGAACATACTTGACAAGAACCCTCCTCTCACACACACAGTTCTGAGGGCTCTTTCCTTCAATCCCTGCCACGCATTCAACCCACTCACATTGCCTTCTGATCTACTGCACCTGTAAGCACATTTTGTCTTCTCTTCGTAGCAGAAGTGAGGTGTGTTGGGGAGATCTAGTTGTAGAAGCACATTCCAGTGTTGCGCTGTGTACTTACCCCTACACTATAAACCTCGCACCTAAGAAATGCGGATGCCTAACCCACACACCACCTCTTCAGTCCTGTGGTGTGCTTTCCCTCTCATTTGCCTCTAAGACTACTTGGCATAAAAGCTTGAGCTCAGTAAGTTTGTCAGACCCAAATCAAGCCATAGGCAAACACTCATAACTTATGGACACCGTGGATCCACACATCTTAAAAGTGCAGGGAGACACACCTGTCCTTCAGTGATTTGCAGATTTGGGGGAGCTGGGGGAAGGGCAGGAATTCTGTCCAACTTAAATCTCCCTTGGCTAATATAAGTTCTCTTAGAACAGAAACATTACTTAAGGAATTGGAAACTGGCCCTTTTTGGGTCTCCAGTATTTGTACTTTGGTTTCAGAAGCCTTCACACCTTCACTTTCCATCCCAGAAAGCAACAAGTTCTGGTAAAGCAATGTTTGTTCCCTGGAAGATTAAACACCTGCTTCTTTTAAAAAAAAAATTTCACACCAAAGCCCCACAAGCGCTTATGATCCCCGCTTCCCCTACTGAAATATCCTTCCTACATTTTTATAAAAATCAGTTACAACCCTTAAAACACATGCTCTTTGTTCTTCAGTTCTCAGGTAGATATTTTTCACACTCATCTGAACGTATTCGGATCTCTTCATGTTTCGACCAGGCTTTCTGTTCTCTTGACTAAAGGAGTTTTGTTTGAAAAAAATTTGAAACCTCTATTAGAAATCTTTAACATAGATTTCAAGGTCATGGAAGTGTCTTGAAGCAAGTCATCTTCCAGCTTGATGTCCAACTTTCATTTTTACACAAATACAATAGGGGATCCAGTTACAAGGGACACTGCCCCAGTGGTATGAAATTTATCTCCTCACTTGCAGTATTTCTGCACAGTTGCATGAATTCTTATCAGCAGCATTTAACCCTTCAGTACAGCTCAAAAGAGCCATCTGATTGCATCTACCTGCAGCTCCAGGGCCTTTCATGAAAGTCTCTCAAGAAGCATGTTGCATGGCTACCCGGTCCATTCTTACATTATCCCAAAACACCAAAGAGCTCAGCAGAATCGTATGGTGAAGCCACATCTATCTTAAGAGCTACCCGAGTTGGACAGGAACAAGAAATAACAGAGATCTGGTAGGGGCCCAATTCGTTGCCTGCACACACCCCTTCCCCCCAAAACCCACCTCTTACGTGTGATATGAAGAAACTCATAAGCTAGAAACTGGTGGTAAAGGTATTTAAGAGAGCAGTTCCTGGTTCCATGCTGTAAAACTTTGACCAAGGCTAGGTTCGTGGGCTCCCTGCTATGCTTCCTTCCTTCTCCATGGAGTTTCTCACACAGTCCCTCCTGGGTGGTAGACCAGGCTTGGCTCTCTGACTGTAAAGAAGGTGACTTGAAAATTCATAGGACCACCACTTCTCAGTGCACTAAGAGATGCACCAGATTTCTCCTCCACGCTGCCTCCTGGTTTAACATTCTCCTCCAGCATTTTATGTAATCACATCAATACAATTTAAGTCTTCACTTTTCACAAGGAGAACAAAGTCATTCTGTTCTTCTTTGCAACAGCTTTTACATCCCTGAATTCTGCCAGACTCAACAATCTCACAAGTTGTTCTTCATTCATGTTTCTAGAATGAAAGCTGTCCTTACTACTCCTCTTTTTTTCTATTGGTCCATACTATCTGCATGCACTAATTCCACGAGCATATCCCTATTTCTGCGAAAGCAGAATCAGTGACTGTTATCATGCAAAATTTATTCTTTTTTTTAAATGGAAAAGTATTAAGTGTCTTTTTAATATTCCACACTATTCAAAGCCGTTATTCATGCTCAAGGAAGACAACTGGTTAGAACATGGCACACAATATGTTTGAAATAATTTTTTTCAACATAACAGGTAGAGAATTGGTAGAATGTTTCACCACGAAGCAAGAATAAGCTAAAACATTACATGACAACAACATATTTAGACTAATCTCTAATGCCATTCCAGCTCAGAAGCATATTATCTTTTAACTGGTTATGTCCCTGTCTTGATTCTCATTAACTCAATCTAATTATCACAGCATAAAGTAAACCAGGAACTTTTCCTTTTTTTTTTTAAACCTAGAGAAAAAAAATACACAAAAGTTACTCCAAAAGCTGGTGAACATTTGGGCTGGAAAGGGAAGAAATGGCAAGGGGTGGGACAGATACTTGTAATGAACCAAGAGCAAAAATTGCAGAAGCAAAACAGTTTGACAGTGTAAAAACCAGAAGAATCAACGGAGTAACCAAAGAACTTACTTTTACCCACACAGTTTATTAGAAAAGTATTAGGAACAGTAGCTAGCTTAGCAAACATATATTGAATATATATTCTTTCCCCTCCCTGTTTTGACCTAGGCAGGGGCTTCCTTTTGTTTGCATTTTCAGGCCTGCTATCCATATTTGTAGCCAGCTGTTACTATACCATAACACATTCCCCCTGCTAAATCCCACAGAGCAGGGCTCTGTGTGTCACAGTGTTTGAGAAGAATTGTCTCGGACAGATGTCAGTTCTCACATTTCTCAGTATCTGAAGCTGGCACTGAGCATCCCTCCCCTTGCCTGGCTGCCTTCTCTCCCCTCACTGGTGGAGACCTTCTGTGTCTGAGAATGCAAGTGTCACAGCAGGGGCAAAACACGCATTAAGTTGCTTTGTGTAAACTGGTCAAATTAGGAAGCAAAACATTTCTGCTGAGGGTTATTTCCCTCAAGGTAACAGAACAATGTTAACTCTCTAGTAATAATCTAATTCCATCTTGGCCATCTCTCAAGCACAGATGCTGTTTCGTTTTTACTGTCTAATTCAGACCACAATGCTTCTGGGGCTCCTTTGGATTTTGTTGGGGGTTGGACCTTTTGGGGGCTGAGGGCAGTGAAAAAAAAAAGGAAGGGAGACTGTGGAATTGTAGCTTGTGCTTCAAATTCATTGCTTTATACTGTGAACTGCAACTTCCAGATTAAAAAAAACCCAAACCCCTCACTATTCCTTCTCACTGCTGCAATAAAATTCAAGCATATGCATTTTATTCTGTAGCATACAGCTGCCCCTACTGCATATAAATGGGATTCACTGTCTTCCTTCCCAAAAAAGCCAGACACATTATGAAGGACAGTCTGTCTTCTCATGGGTACAAGAGGAGCCATAAGCTTTCCCATTATACTACAAGCGAAGGTATTTTCACCATCCTGGAGGGACAGGTAAAAGCATGATTGCTTATATTAAGCTACAAATAATTTCTAACAGAATTCTCTATTACGCTCCCGTAACTCAATGCAATATGACAGCCAATTCTAATAACAAGTTACTAATAGCAGGAAGGCAGGAATTTCGTGTCCCATTCTACCTTATTAGTTTACACAGGTTTTCATAACAATGTTATTTATTAATTTGCTATGAATAAAGCCATAGCAACAAAATGATTCCGTTATTGGAACCCACAAAGCAAGATCATCCTTGATGGCTCTCAAACCACTTTTATGCAAACAATTTCAGGAACTCAGCCAACCCTACAACAGAACATGCTTAATTCATTAGCATTCATAGGAAGAGAAAAATATTAAGTCCTGAAGGTCCGTTTACACTGAAAAAAAAGTAATTAGATCCATTTATTTTAATTCCCAGACATATGGAATAGTAGTATAGTTAAATCCAGAAAACACACAATGCAAGTAATTTTGCAAGTAAGTATCATCTAAACAGCAAGTACTCTCAAACAAGACAACTGGAGCTTATACAATACTGCCTATAACAGGATGCTGAAGAGACCTTACCATAAAAGCAATGCAAATATTTGATAATTGTGTAACAGCAAAGTTTTTGCTTAGGAGAACAGATATGATATACTACTAAACCCCACCTTTATACTACACTTCAGTAATGAAATATTTTACTGAAGTTTTCCATATCATTAAAAAAAATCTGATGACAAGATATACAGAAAGAATTCACAAGAAATTGTACACATCAGAATTTCCTGTCAATGTCTTTGTTAACAGATGATAGAAGGTTTTTTATTCCTACTAAAGTTATGTCCTATTCTGAAGTACAAAATACTGATGTAAAAAATAAAGGATATATGTCAAAATCACTTAAACATAAGGAAAAATTGTTAAGCAGTACCTAAAGGCAACTATTGATGTTAAATGGCACGTGTCTCTGCATTAGCCTGGTCCTGTACATTATACGGCCCGTGCTACTACTGTCAAGAACGCAGTATCAAATAGTTGTATTAAGAGCTATTACATGAGCTATCAGCTTTCAAATGGATAAGCATTAAAGTCTTTAATGCTATTTCAGATGGCTGAAGTAGCCAACTGCCCAAAGGCTGCAGTTATGCCCAATCTATACCAAAGAAACAGGTTCAAGCCTGCAAACAGCAAGCATCCCAAAAACAAGTTCCCCTGCTTCTAGTGGAGTATTCAGTTTTATTCTGAAGGCACTCAGTACCATGCTGAATCTAACCTCAAAGAAAGTTTTATCACCATCTGAAAGTATTCCTGTTGGATGCTTATTTTTAAATTGGTGCCTGGAATTTTCTTCAGTAAAACATATTTTGATTGCTCTTAAACATTTATCCAGAGATCCATTATTTCATTGCTTTGACATTTCAATCCAGTGTGGCTCATTATCTTAAAAGTTTAGTACACGACTGTTTACAAAACCATCCCAAAATCAGAACCAATCCCTCCACTGCACATGCTTCTGCCTTTAGGGAGAAAGGCAGTATGAGAAGTTACATCAATCTCTTGGCCAGTTTAATACTTACCCTCATTCTGACTTTTTTTTTTTTAAAAAGTAACACTTTAGATGGTGAATAAACTTTTACAATACCTTCACAGACTTGAAGTCAGAGTCAAAATCTCATTTTCACCATTGTTAACACCCTTGAAATGACTCCCAATTTTCAGTAGTTTGTCCCTTAAATACCATCTTTTTACCACATCAAACATTCTACAGAGCCTTCTACCGTTATTTGTTATTAATGAAAGCATCACAGGTCCATCACTGCATAAACTTGATTTAAAATCCTAATCCCACATGGTGTCAAGCACTTAGCATCTAACAGTAGGCATTTAGCACCTCACAGAATCAAGTTGTAAAGAGAATTTTATTAGGGAGTCTTTAAACCACATCTACAGCCGAACTTATACCCCCAGAAGAGACAATTTGGCACCTGGAAGAAAAAGGAGAATGAAGTGGAAAATACTGAAAATTACTGGGGAGAACAAGGAAGGGCAAAGGCACTGCACATACCCACCAGGCAATTTCTGCTTTTTCCTTCCTTCTTCTGTTGACTTGGTTTAAAACAGGAAGGTGTTTTACTGCTCTATAATAGCTCAGGTCCCTTGCTAGACCACCACTAACATAGCCTTTCCCCAACATATTACCACCCAAACAGAGCACTACCCCCATGTCATCCACCAGAAGCAAGTGAGGGGCAAAGCCTCAGATGTTTCTAAGAGCTTTATTATTCCAAAGATCAAGGAAATCTAGAACACTCCCAGAGAGGGCACAACTGCCCTTCCCTGTGCAGACATTTCACTCTGCTTTATAGCACAGGAGCAGAAAAGGAAAAAACAGTTGCTCACCTACTTGTAATTGTGTGTTTATCAGTTACCTTTACAGAACCACCTTGCTCAACATCCTCTAAAGCCTGGCAGCTGTAGGTAGTATCTGCAAATCCATGTCTGAGGTTACATATCAGTGGCTGCTTTCATGCTGGAGTGCAGACTAGTTCTCCCGAGTTTATGAAAACCTGCCCTACCTCCACAGTATCTTAGAGCTATATGTGGCAAAGACAAACCTTAATAAAGCAACAATTCCTCTACACCTTTTCAAATCACTTTGCTAAATCACAGCATTCCGATATCAAACCTCTTGGGAAATAGCTTTGTGAAACTTCCAAAACTGAGTAGTTGCTCTTGTTCAAATGTTTGGAAATACAGCTAGATTGTTAGGTTAAACAACAAGAACATGGATAAGCAATTTGATGTTTTAAGCGATGATTCACAGGGTTGATTTCAAGATAGATTTGCATTTGTTTCTTGTACAAAGAAGATATTTCATACATAAATATTCTGAAAGACACAGTATTTGGGAAGAACTGATGCGTTTAGCTCAGAGAACCTAAGAAAACAAAGAAATAAAAGCCAGGACAGGGCCAGCGGGAGGGGAAAGATTAATTCTCACCTGTAAAACCACTTTCAGTTAAATACTGTGCCTGGCAAGTCAGTGTACATGACGAGGCTGCCATCCTCAGGGGACTGGGGAGCTATTGCAGCTGACTTCCAGAGAGGATTTATGCCTGGACCTCCACAGAATAACTCATGTTAATTAATTCAAGAATTGGCTAAGAAGCCAAATATTAGGATGCTTTAAGTTGTCTTCAATGTTATCCTCCTTAATCATAGTAGTTTT
Source organism: Theristicus caerulescens (assembly GCA_020745775.1). Classification (NCBI taxonomy): domain Eukaryota; kingdom Metazoa; phylum Chordata; class Aves; order Pelecaniformes; family Threskiornithidae; genus Theristicus; species Theristicus caerulescens. The sequence continues at coordinate 111,022,851 of CM036559.1, read as the reverse complement.
CAAATGTTAGACTAAAACTAGATTGCAGGGTCATTCAAGCCTTCTAGGCATAGTGCTGTACAGGAAGTTCTCCAGTACATTTCGGAACAAAAGGTCTCTAACATGTTGTCTGACAACTATGCACTCAACTCAATCAAAGCAGTAAAATCAAGAGGAAGAAATGGAAGCTTCTTACCTTTTTAAAGGTATACTTAATTATTTCTCTTTCAACTGCCACAAGTAGTACTAGCATAATTTTATCGGATCAGGGTATAAATGTTACATATAAGTTGGGAGACAGAACACAAGAAATAAGACCATTCCAACCATTTCTGATACCTTGTAATGATTTGGCATCAGCCTTTTGGGAATAACTACCCCTGCTCTTGACTTTCAGTCATTCATCCAGCTTCTTGCATAATGGAGCTCCTTCCCCAAAGGCACTGTGCTGCCAGCTGTGAACAGCACTTCTAATCTAGTAGCAATTTCATGCCCAGTTCCTACATTTACCGTCTTACACACAAGCCATTGGTTTCTTCTCTAAACTGACTACTCCACATCCAATATGTCCTTTGTCCTAAAGATTCTTCGGATGAGGTTTTTTTTTTTTACATGAACTTTTATAGTTTTTTCTATTTCAGTATACAGAGACAGGCTCTATGCCACTTTAAGTATTGCTCCTTCTGGTGCAGGAGAAGGAAACCAGAGCCCCCATGAACTTGATTTAAAAGCCCTGGTATGCTACTTTTCTTCATGCTACTTGTCTAGCATGGAAGTCTGTGAGAAACACAGAAAGAAACCAAAAACCCTTAAATAAGCTGATAAGAAAAAAGATGTGCTCACACACATAGCAGTAGACTGGCTGTTCAAGAGTATTAAACTTCCTGAATTCCAGACAATGATACCATTTGTTAGAGAAATGGTTAGTGAAATCAAGTTAAAAAAAAAAAGACATTTCACCACTGGATTGCTGCCAAATGCCCATCAAAAGCTAATCGGTTTAATCAAAGATAGGCTTGGGTTAAATGAATTTGGAACTTAGTTCAGATTGCAAGTCTAAGAGAAAGTTTACTATAAATTAGTGTTTTCCCACCATCTCCTCTGGTAAGTTCTGAAGCCATTGATATTCAAAATTATCTACTGACACACCAAAACCCCAATCACCAGAACAAACACACACCTCAATTTACAACTTGTGATTTACTAGCCAGCAAAACCCACCCAACAGATCTGAATGTAATCACAAACCCGATAATCCATTTACTGCAGACAAAGTATTTACATCAAGCCTTCCAAAGGTATCTGTTGTTGAGCTAAAAGTAGTTAGCAATAGAGCAGAAAATGCAAAAGTCACAGTAGAAAGAACAGTCTGCAGAGAACTTTCTGTACAGTGAGATACTTGGAGCTCAGTAATTGTAATGTATCAAGGTTCATTCAGTTACAGCCTTTATATAGTGGGACAAGTTCTTTTTTACTACTGTATAAGGTGACTACTTTTTTATCTAGGCAGGCAAAGGCCACAGGAGAATCACTGTCTAGCTGGTGAAGCTGGATAAGATTTCTTCTTTCTAGGAACAGTAAACTTAAGAAGCCACTAGAAAGACTTATTTAAGGTTGTTGTAGATTCACTATTTCAAACTAAATTTTCTCCAAGAGGCTTTCCAACTCAGTTACCCAATTTGGTAATTACTCATCACCTAGATAATGTTGCATGAAGAGAATGGACAATATTTTGACAATAAATCCATATCTAAACCTCAATTTTTTATTTTCCTTCCAACAGGAACACTTTTATTGGGCCAAAAATCTCATTCTACAAGTCAAGAAAATGGTGTTGTCTGTTCTCCATATATCTTGTCAGAGAAAAGCTATGTCTACTGTACAACTCACACTTCATATTCCCTCTGTTGATTCCTGTGCCTGATGGCCAAGTACATCTATGACAGGCCCCAGAGTGTAGAAACTGGGCCTCCCCTATGGATCCCAGGCACCAGAAATACTCCACAGAACTTTGAGATTCTTCCAAATTTTTTTTTTTTTTTTTTAAAACCCTGCCTACTGTAAGAATACAAGCTACATACAGAACTGTGGAAGCTTATTTAAGAAATGTTTGTCTGTTCATCATAAAGATGTTATTAAGCAGTAGCATGGGATTCTTCAGTTCAAATCTACTCTGGATTCTCAAGTAGGAGCCATACTTAACACCTGCAGGTCTGAAAACAACACAGGAACCCCTACTCCAATCTTCATCATCTTCTATCAGCTACTGCAATCATTTTCACTTCTACAAACCCTGCCTTCCCACACAACAATATAAAATGCTGCTTCTAAGAGATCACTATTCATGGCCAAACTCTGATGTCAATTAAGTCTCATTTCATTTTCAATATCCTTCCTGGCTTGCCTGTTACGTCTTGCCTACAAACCAAGTGGCCTACCCTTTACTTCAGCTGTTCATCACTAATCTCTCAAGTTCCCCAAAAATCACTTTGCCTGAGTTTATTCCCTTTTTGCTCTCTGTATGTCCCCTAAGCACCTCTGTAGGCACTCTACTTCACCCTCTAGGTTTTTTCTTTCAGTGCAGCAACTGCTCTGTGGCAATACACACAGAAAATTTTAGTCGTTACCCATCCAATAACTACAGTTCACAATGACATTCAGAGTCATCCTGTAACAACTGCAAGCAGCACAAAACCCATCATATATGCTGGCGGTCTCTTTTCAAGGACCAGCTTTTGGCAGAAGTTTATGAACTGCCTGATGCAAAGTTTCCTTCTGGAGCCCACCAAGGTTCCATCCTTCATTAGCTGAAGGATTTTTCCCTTCTTCAGTACTGGCAAAACTCAGAGCATCACAGCACTGTTACGAAAATTATTGGACAGTTTTTCAAATGCAAGACATTAAGAAACAGTCTGAAGATGTTCTGAACCAATGGTAAGGCAAACTGATGATATTAGGACTTAATTCAAACCAGGAATTTGAAAGGTTTAATAGGAATAAGTCCTCAAAATACTTGAATTACTTGATAGGAAGTGTAGAAGGCTTTGAAAAAAAATTAAAGTCATTTTTCAAAAGAGTAATGACAAACGTTAAGTATTTAGTTTCATGTTTGTCTGTCTTGATTATCTACATTAAATCAAGCAGAATATATCATTGGACTTTTTTGAGAAAATTGTCCAATGTTTTCCATTAGGGAGCTTAAACTTTTCTTTATAATGAGCATGACCAATTTAAAAATTGCTAACATTGGACTTCCTCAACATTACATGTTTTACTAATGTCACTTATAAAACAATGCGTTCCCCAAGTTGTAATAATATCAAGCATCAGTTACAACAGCATCTAGTAAAATGGTTTTGGCAAGACTGACAAGTATAGCACTATTAGATCCAGAATTGCTCTGTTCCCTGAAAGCTAATGAAGTTCTGAACAGGGGATCTATTGAAGGTATTGACTCTATGTGGTATCTTGACTCTATGCAGCATAACACAGAAAAGGACGTTGATGTCACCTACTTCTTGCCTATACAGCTGAAGTGTGTTGCAATGTAAAAATACACTGGAGATCATTCACTTGCTTCTCTGAAATACCCACAGGCACCATACACATACACTCCCACACATGGATTTGGGAGGGAGCGGGGGAAACAATTGGCCTCTCCCTCCCCTCCTCCAGGGAGGGCCCTACAGACAGAATAGGAGAAAACTTGTTTCATTGAGCCACTTACTATTAAGTATTTTGAAAGAGAGCAGTTTGCATAAACACCAAGTAACAACAGGCTGAACTGCAGCTTAGCTCAGGGCATAAATTGTGATAACTACCTCTTTGTGAGAGAAACTTTTAAAAATTAGTTTGATTTATGAAGTATTAAATGCCCTCATTTGTTATAAGTCCTAAGGGATACAGCCCCTCAGCATCTTTGCAGAACCAGACTGCTGTTTAGAGAAGCATGGTCTTATGAACAATAGCCTCTGATTTGTTACAGTATCTATGACCCAAATTTAATTCTTACCCATAGTCTTCAGCATGAATAAGAATTCAACACTAATTACAGTTGCCAAAGCACGTCCCTGAATTAGTACAGCAGAGGCATACATACAGCCAGGTAAAACATGCTGAATAAACTTCTCCCATGTAAAAAAAGCCAGTTCTCTCTCTTCAGTAACACACACACATCTTTTTCAGCTTGTTTTCATACTGTCTCCCAAGATCTAACCACTCCATACTTTGTGTTTTCTTTCCAGCTGAGCTTGCAAAAAATCTCCATTTAGTATCAAGTTGTGAATTTAACTGATGAGCTGTTTAGCCTCCTCCTTTAAATCATTAAAGACATTCAATCTAACTGAGCCTGATACTTATCCTACAAGCATTGCTCCCTGCCCTGCAGCTCAAATTACTGCCACATCTACTATTTTTGCTTAAGGTCCTTCAGCAAGTTTCCAGTCCATGCAATATCTAGGCCAATAAAGTTTTTTTTTTTTCCCCCAAAGTTTTACATGGAATTTCTTCCAAATGGCTTGCTGAAGTATTCACTTCATACAATATTCCTCTATCTGCAAAATACTGTAACTTGATTTTTTAGAAGGAAAGCATATGGTTTTTGATTGACACATACCAGCATTTTATCAGTCACAGCTCTATTATTTTCAAGTCTATCAGAGATGTACCTTCCAGTGCTGGTGTTAATATTTTCTGTAAGGATGGATGCAGAATTAACATTGAGGACTCTTACTGTTAACATACATATACAGAGCCAATTTCTTCGCAGCAGACACCCTGCTGAGCAGATACACAGCCTGGCTACAGAAGCCTAGACTTCACACTATGCAGTTTATCCTGTTGAAGAAGCTGGTGGCAGCTGCAGTTAAACTACTTTCAGCACCTAAGCCAATTAGATAATTCCACAGCCAAACAGCAGTTTCTTCTTGTACTTTAAGATATTGGTGCTGCATTTCTTTGTCTTATCTGTTATAACCACCAGCCTTTCAAAACCCACTTGCTAATTTTGTAAATTCAGTAGCTAATCTCTAATCCCTTTGTGTTTAAAAATAAAGCTACTCTTCATTTACAGATGTGCTTTATTATTGTGAAACACAGATTCCCACTCACATATCTGCAGAACCACTCCACTGTCTGAAGCCATCCTGGAACAAACATCATCACATACATAACCCTGATTTTACAGAGCACTGAACTACAGGAAGGTCAGGTGTCTCAAGTCTCCATAGCAAATTGGGAGCACAAATACAGGTATTCAGACTTCCAAAACAAGCACCATAGATGCAAAGCCATCCAGTTACTTCTGCTGCTCCTTGGAAGTGTTCAGAATGTGAAAGGCAAGAACCTGAAATAGATTCCCAGCCTGTCTCCTTCCAGAGAAGGCATTTCTGCCTCAGTATCTGTGCTCCTGCAGCCTGCCAACTTCAGCATTACAATTTTTCACATCCTTGTTGAGATTAATTTTTTTAATTAAGCTGTGACTAAGCCTCATGCAGACTCCACCTTTGCAAGTTTACATTGAATTGGAAGAGACATGCCAACTTGCATTGACTTAAGAGTCAAATATATATGATTCACAGGCCTATTAATGCATTACACTCAGAAACACAGCCTTCACACTGCTAGCACTTAATGTCCCACATTCCAACAGGATCTTCTCATAATGCCACGAGATATGGTCCCAAATCTCTGATTTCATTGCTAAAGACTCCGAGGCAGAGTATTCATTCGTGTCACTGGCACCACCACATGAATGGTAAGACAAAAGCTCACAGTATAGGAATGCCTAATGAACCATACTACAGACCATCTTTGAAAGAGTTACTTTGTCCTCATACCTCCTCCCACCTCCCCCCTTATTATTTAAGCAGGCAAGAGAATTGGTAGGTAAACCCTGGGTTCACACTTGGACATTAAAATGGATCAAGGCATTTAAGAGCTTAACTAAAGTTAAACGACTAAAAGAACTGATCTCTGTATGATGCTATCCAAGCTATAATTCTAAGGGACTGAAGGTCAGAAAGCTCACTTCTTTAAAACCACTAGAATGTACAAGAACAGAAGTTCTCTTTTGTTCAGCAGCTTTCCATTCAATAAAATTCCCCATTTGTCTTTCCTTCCCTAGACTTCTTTCCTCTTGCTAATCAGTGCCAGCCCACCAATTAGGACTGACAATAGAAGAAAGTCTTTTTATGATCTTCAGTCATCACTACATAAAACACCATACTGTACTCCATTCTGCACTCAGTTCCTTCTTTTTCTCAAAAAGAAAACTTAAAGTTTACTGGTGTTTTAATCCTTTTCTTGTTCTCAGGCCAAAACCAAAATTCTTTCCAATCCTCCCATTCTGGACTTGGACTGTGAATACTGAGCATGCACACTGGGCTTGCTGGCTGCAACTTCAGCTAAATTGCTGCTGCTGCCACTGTTCCTGCTCTCTACCATCTCGTAAAATATTGATTTCTGCAGTACATACCTGGTAAAGAAGAAAAAAAAAATCAATTTTCCCCTAGACACAGCAAACTGGCAACAACATAACAGATCAGCCTGTCAGGTTGGTATGCAAGACTAGCATCCAAAAATGGACTGAAGAGACAATGTGAAGAAGGTGGGAGGGTGTATGGGGAAGAGGGGAATGCAAACAGTGGTTGTACCAGAGGAGAGTCAGACAAGAAAAGGAGACTATGATTGTGAAAGTTGCAGTTTGTTACATCTTTAAAATTCTTATTACAACGGTGTTATTAGAAAGCAGTATCTTGTATCAGCTTTTCTACAGGGCAGCCAGTGATGGTCTGTATGATTCCATCACACTCATCTACCTTGAGAAATTTTGGCATACACACCGAAAAAAGTTTAATAGTTACAAATAAAACCAAAGTAATTAGCAATCAACAAAAAATGGGATGAGAAAATAGTCAAGTATTTGTATAAAAAGGCTGAATACCTTAAAGCATCAGCATAAATTTGGAGAACCCATGACAGAATCCCACAATAAAAATGCTCATTTCTTAAACAAAAAGTCACAGGCAAAGCTTGATGAGGGACAGAGAGGAATAAGGTGGTGTACATTAACTGAATTCATTTAAAACAATATAAAACCTGAGCAAAACAAATCTCCCAGGTAGGCTGAAGGAATCTTTCTCCCTTGCATTCTCCACTCAGAGCTCACTGCTGTGACCCCAGTAACTTATATTTTTCAGCAAAGCTCTCCAGGCCCTCTGCAACTCCCTCTACGTGAAGAGCACCCCAGCAAAACCCATGCTACTGTAGAGCACATGCTGAAATGACAGACCCGCCTCCATCACACCATGGGACACCCAGGAGCAAGAGGAAATGCTCAGCCTCTTCCCTACCTTCACACATCAATTTCATCTGACCCTTGCACGTCAAGGTACAGAAAATGTCGCTGTGCTTTACGTACTTTAAAATAGGCCTCTTCCAAGCTGCCAACCACTGAAAGAGCAACAAGTCTGACCCCTTGTACCACCTGGGGTACTTCACATAACTCTCCTTCAAGCAAAGAACTGCAGAGACCAAGCACTGGCTTCACCCCAAGAGATGCCTGTGAAAAAGCCAGAGCTCCTGGAATGCTTCTTCCCCTTTCAGCACAGCCATGAGCCGCACATCAGGAGCCAAACTTTGATAATAGGCACAAATACACATTAAAACAGAGCTCCAAATCAGTGGGGCTTTTTATACACTGTAATAGATCCCAACTGTATCACAACACTAATATTGAGCTCTCAGGACTAAAGATATGGTATTGAGTCCAGGATACATGCTTTTAAAAGGTCCCTAAATGCTTATTCATATAATAAACCACAAAAGCTCTAAAGAAGCTGTTGCCATCTGTTTTCTGGACTCTGACATTTCTATATGATCTTCTCCCTACCCCCACTAACTGCTATTTTCTAGAATACCATAAAAAGGAGACAAAAGAAGAAACTAAACCCAGAAAAATTAAAACTAGGACTGCATCCTTTAGTCACAACTCTTTTCCTCAGTATTGTAAGGATCTCCAAAACTTTGCAATATGTGGTACAGTAAGCAGCTGTGTTGTGGGCAGAGTTTAAACTTTAACTCTGCATTTCCTTACTTCTGTCATGTAAATTAGACTCAATTTCTTCTGCATGTGGTTACTTTCCAGTTTAATGTGAATTCATTTACTACTTGTAATTTGAAATAGATATATTTCTGTTTTAAACCAACAATTCAGAGGTGGTGGTTGAGGAAGAGAGAATGGTCAAGTACTAGGTTTCCTTTGATCTTCAGGTCTTCACTTAGGACAGCTGAGATTGGCAGGGACCATACTAACCACACCATAGATTAGGTACTGAACACACCTTGTCCACATTGTATAAAACATTAGTCTTTCGGATGAGCAAAACAAATAATTCAAAGATACCAGCAGTAATTATACAGAACAGGTTTATAAAAACTGAATAATTGTTTAAGCAGCTCTTTGCTTTTCTATTTTAAATTGAAATCAGGTGCAGTGCTTGCTTTGGGGAGTGCTACAACTACTGTGTTAGGCTTAAGGGGCCCTCAACCACTGGCTGTTGTTTACAAAAATGTCCTCCACCTCCCCCCCCCCCCCTTCAATTTAGGTTATAAGCTCTGACAGAGGTAGCTTACACTCCCCAATCCCATCAGGACATCATGTTAAGTGCTTTAAAAGCCCAGGTAAAGACCTAATAAGTGACAGTCAGCACTGACACCCAAGGAACACACACAGCACTTGAAGGCCAGTTCTTCCCCCAGCCAAGGACAGGAATTAAGCAGTTCCTTCTCTGCAGGGAATATCGCAAGGGCTGACCAGAATCCATAACACTAAAGATTCATACACTTCCTCAAAACAACTGGTTAATCATTAGAAACTGTGCAGAGAGAGGATTGAACTTTTTCAGTTTCTCACAGCCCAGGACCTCCACAAGCACAGCATGCTCACTGCCACAGCAGTGCACTGGAGAGCAGCTGCTGGGTCCACCAGCTTCCACTAGGACATGCCCTGCTTTTCTAAGGTGTGTCAGCCCAAATGGGATGTCTATGTCCTGTCCATATTGATCTCCAGGTTAGCCACAGCATTTCAAAAAATATTAAGTAGTCACAGGAAGAAAAAGACCTGCAGCTTCTTGGCCATACGACCTGCAAGAACCTTGCACATACTTGTATATACCTGCCAGGTTCTTACAAACCAGAGAATCATATATAGTCATCTGCTTTAAAAACAAACCATGCAATATTCACTCTCTAAATGTGAAGGTACTTGATATTTTAAAACTCTAAAAACTTAAGTTCAAAATGTGAATAATAGTCGCCTTGTCACAGGGAGAAGGAAAACTCTCAAAGTTTAAGCATCGCCATACAATAAGGTACTGAATCTTTCACAAAAGCAGTGTGCAGTTTTCAGAATAGCTATTCAGTAGTTTGAAATTACTTCACCATACCTTCGACTTATCAAAATGCAAAAAAGTTAGTGGAAGTAGCAGACAATTAAAGGACAGCAAGTCACCAGGTATCACCCCAAGTCCATCATCAGAAGTAGACACAGCCAAAATAGTTGAATAGGGTTCTAGCTGACCAGGTACAGCAGGACAGTCTCCCAGAACAGCTCTGTTGTTGTGAACAAGCATGGAGCAGGCTACATAGCCACTTTTTCTTAAATCATCACTATTTACTTCACCCATTCAATTAGCAGCATTCTCAATATCATCGCAGTTCAGGCTTGGATACAGTCATATCACTAAGGCAGTGTTCAGAGTCATTCCATCTCCTGGACAAAATCACAGGCCCACAGTTCTAAGAGAACCATCACACATCTCAGACTGGATTTGGATGATCTGTTCATACAACCCAGTACTAAGGCATACAGAAGTACCTCACTTGCAGGATGAGGAATGTAGAGGTAAAAGTTTTGAAGAAACTCGGCACTGACTTGGACACTGAATATAGTGTATGCAAAAGTGACCCTCCACCTTCCGAGTACAGACAGTTCTGAGCTTAACACTTCACCAGATGAAAGATTAAAGCTTAGTGAGAGACCACAGAGAAGTGAACTACAGCAAATGGTTCTACATACATGCCAGAGCAGCCTTTCTTGAACTGCAGAAAAAGTTCTTTTGACCTTCCAGCCTCCACAGAGGCTGCCAAATCCTGCCTCTCTGCTCAGGAAGATCAGTTCTTCAGCCAGCAGCCTCTGAATGCTCAGCACATGCTTCTGAAGAACAAGATGCTGTTTTGCAGAAAGATGATAGGCATTTGAGTTCTCAAACAGATGTCTTCATCCCACCTGCATCCAGTTAGTAGCTTGTCTTCATTTTGAGACCCTAACACACTTATGTCACAGGTTTGGTTTTGTTTTTAAGACTTTTTGGTTCTTCCTTATTAGGGCCCACAAGTAATAGCTCTTTCAAAATCACATGTATGCAAATAACCACGGGTAACATCCTACACAGGTTTAGAAGCTCTGATCAAAGAGCTCCCTGTAGGAACTTGAGATTCTGTGTGTTGTATACAAAAGGTATATGCAGAGCATAAATAAAACAATACTAGAAATGCACAAAGACAGCATATTTTATAAAGTGAGACACTTCACAGAAGACCTGTGAGATGGAACAATTTAAAGTCTAAATGTGTGCCATGACATGGAAAACAGTAAGAGAAGGGGGATACGAAGGAGCAAGATTAAAAAAGGTTATCATTTTCAATGCCTATCGCTGTATCATCTGTTCTAGACGCTCTGGGAGAAGCAAGTTTACAAGAGTAGAATCCAACTTAAGGCAACACCTATGCCAAAAGGAGATAGCAAAGCAGCCTTCCCAGAATAGGGTGGAGGTATCCAAACCTGATTTTTTCAGAGAAAGCACAAGAACAGCCTTAAAGCAAACACAGAATCCAGCAGACCACCACCAAGTTTTCACCATTTTAACCCTGCTGGTGTTTTTCAGAACACTGACTTCTCTTAAGCAGAATGGTAGTTCAAGTACAGCAGAAAATGAAGTTTTTCCTCAAGTTTTGGAGTATATCTTTGCAAGTCCAGGTATCCCTCACACATTTGTTAGCTTGCCTTTTCTTGAAAGTACTAAAGAGAATTGCTGGCACAGAGAAAAAGATTTTTTCTTTTTTCAAGGATGAGTTGAGTACTGCTCTGCATAAGCAGGTGAGCATCTCTTACAGAGGACTGTTAGCAGACTGGAATACATAGGGGATCCTGCAAAGAATTATTTCTGCCATCTTCAGGCAACTGTGCAAAGGAAAGTCTAAATCCCCCGAAACCTATCACACCATCAACTAGGGATGGCTATTTTGCTAAATTGTTTCCAACTGGGCAGCCTTGATTGCACTGCAGAATATGGTAGGATTTACTCACATAGCTGAAGAAAAGGCACATCCATGGATCTTGCCATATATCAGGCACATCAACTGCTCCCACTGGAGCCAGTGCTTCTCCACCTTTCTGCTCACATGAAAAAAACCCCAAAGAGTTTACTTGCTATTCTAGCCCATTGAATCAAATCAGATTTACTACATTTCCCTCAAGCACAGTTTTGTTTTTAATTACCATGATTTCAGAAATATGAACAGCAGGGAGAGAAGTTTAAGCCTAGCCATTCTACTCAGTGCAAGGTCAGATTTTTCCAAGTATCCAGTACGGATTCAGCCATGCTCCTACTGAACTTAGAAGCCATACTCTAGTCAGCTTCCATCAACACTAAGCACTTTTGGAAACCAGAGCTGTTTTACCAGTTCAGTGTCCTACATATTACTACAGTGCACTAAAGCCCAGATTTCTCATCAAGTTAATTCCCTGCAGAACTAAGAAGCTTGCAGAACAGACTGTTCCTGCCTCTGTAATTTTATATCTGGTACTTTTAACAATAGAAAATGCAGTATTTAAGCTGGTCCTGTGGGACAGAGCACAAGACTTTGTTAGATCTTATGAAAGGAGCAGTATCACAGTTGTTTTGAGTGTCTTGCTTCTGAATGCAGTGCAGCACCACATATTCTTTAGAGGCCCTCATCATCTGCACATTCATGCACCTGGGTATTAGTAAAACTAAAATATTGAATTCAGAAGACAAAAATAAGTATTTCAATAAAAGCAATGAGTATCCTCAAATCCTCTCCTCCTAGGAAGAGTTTTGAGATCTTTTATAACCACTCAATATTCTGACAAGGAAATTCAGAATAGTAAGCAATGATCAAGATGAGAGTTACCTATTCCCTCATAACATTCTCCAAACCATTAGAAGAACACAGAGAAAGAAAAATATTTCCTTGAAGTTTCAACTTGTGAGCAAGGAATTAAAGATAGAAAAATGCAGTCAGAAGCCTTTACAAAGCAGTTGCAAGGTTGAAGAAAGGCACCAGACCCTTGGCCTCCATCCAGCCTGATGGACCAGCAGGGAATTCCGTAAGAGGAAACATTCAGTCACTCCCTGGCAAGCAACATACTATTCCAGGAACTCAGGAAAGGGGTATTTGGTGCAACAAGCAAGAAGCAATAAGAAATAAGAGGACTATGTCAAGAGTCTAATCATGCCAGAATGCCTGAACAGGAAAAATTCTGTATTAGTGAGGTCTAATGGAGAACCAGAGCATCTGACACAAACTTCGGTTTGGGGGGAAGCTTCAGTTGAGACAGGACAGTTAGCTGCAGTTAACCTACATGCTTCATCGTATTAAGAAACTGTTCTTACCAGATACAGAAGTATATACACCAATTAACGCTTTTGTACACCCTGTCAGAGACCACATATTACATACGCGACATAAGCCATATTGAAAGAGCTCAGACATTTTGCTAACAGCTAAGTTATAAGATTAACTTACAACTGCATTGGCAAACTGAAGGGACTTGGGTAAGCCTATGGTCAATATGCACCATCTCCCAACTGTAAAAAAAAAACCCACACCCAATCCAAAAAAAAACCCCACAGCACCATACACCCCCATACACTCCCCCCCAAAAAAAAACCCTACACATTTTGTTTAAAGACAGTTGTGATAACATTTATGCTTCAAAAACTATTTTTTACAAGCCAGAAGACTAAACCAAAGGCTAACCAATAGTTAGAGCTGAGTTTCATAAGCAGGACCTTGCTGTAGGACCTCTGGGTTAAAACCTGGCAAGCTTTAGCATTCACAGCAACACCCTCACAACTGCTTTGAATAGGAAATGAAGAATATCATACTCAGTAGAGAAGGCAGAGGGAATTTCAGTGAGAAAATAATTGTTCAAGTTGGAACCTGGCCAGAATATAGGGGTTAACACACTAACACTTGTGGAAAGAAAAAAAAAAATATACCAGTACTATGAATTTCTCATGGAACAGAAGGTATTCCAAACCACAGTTTTATCTTTCTTCTAAAATAGCATACGTTCCAGCAGCATAGTGTTTTCTCATGTGCAGTATCTATGGAATGTTTATTTCCCAATTTGGGAAGTGTAGCACTAAACATAGCATTGCTGGCTGCTCCTGCTCAGAAACTGAAAAGACTGGTAGCAATTTGGACAAGGTATTGTAGTGTGGCGAAGAAACTGATACTGATACCATTTGGAACTGTTTGCAAGAGTTATCACACCATTGATCAAGACAGAAATTTCACTTGCATTTTATGAAATACATCAAGTGAAATACTAAGATTTTGGTCACCTAAATACCAGGCTCACAATGCAAAGAGGCAAAAAAAAAGATCTTTAAAAATAACAGCTAGGGTAAACAGGACTTAGAGAAGAAACTGCATTTTTATCAGGACATACAGTATTTTTCCTACAAAATTGTTTCCAAAGAAAAATAAAAAAGTCAATTTCTTTTAGCTGTATTCATGCCTTTCCTCTGAATTTTTCCAAATACATGCTAGTACGTGAATTTGCTATTAAGAATGGTTACAGAAATAGGAAGTTCAGGTGAATGCAGTAGAATATTTCAGGAACAAATATTTCATTCATTATCACAATTATGGGCATGAAAAGTCAGTCAACTGGTCATCCAGTACGAAAACAAATCCAAAACAAACAGGTACCTAATCTGAACTGAAGCATACAAGTTCCAAAAACACAATACAAATTTACTCAATTAACTAAGTATTTTTCATTAGTAACTCCAAAAAGGCAAGCATTTTGCCAAATTGTGAATAACAATGGAAACTGGAATAGTGGTTCAACTTAGAAATTACTTTGTTTGAATTATTTCCTCATCTCGAATACACAAGAAAAGGAAAATAATTATACATATAGTCATGGTCACAATAATGGGATGAAATTAAGCAAAGGAAGTGTTGGGCCATATAGGATGAATCATTTAAGTTCAGGTTGTCAGGCCATTGACCAGTTACCCAAGGGAAAGAGCAAAACATGCTTCACCTGTGTCATTTAAAAACCAAACAATACCAGTCAAAATAGTATCTTTAAGTACTTTTTTAGCATAAACAAAAATAATCCTAGGAAAGTAAGTGATTCACAGATGTTTCTGACTTGATAAGCATCTATTTCCTTGTAAGAGGACTACCCTAAGTCTGGGATGTTTACCTTGGTTTATGCATCTAATTGATACAGCAACCTTTTGGAGAAACATTAATGCACTTAAGATTAGAGTCAAGTCTTTGCTTTTTGGGTTCTCAGTTGACCACACAAGTGAATGGAATTAACAGTAATTCCCCCCCCCCCCAGCTATATGTTTGAATGATTTAAGCTATGCAAGTGATGCTGAGGAATTGTCATAGCTCAGAACACTGATTAACAAGAATAAACAGAAGCCAGAACACTCAGCAGAAACTCACTCTGTCACTCAAAGGACAAGATAATTACCAAAATTCAGCCTTCTCCTGAAGTTTGCCTATATTGGCTTTCCAACACAATTGGTGGCATTTTGGAAGTTTACTTAGCTCTTGCAGAGCAGCCAATAAGCATTTAACAAAGATAATCATAAGGAAAAGTCCCAAGATTGCTTTACCCATACCTATGTACACACTGGACAGTTTAAGCAATAATTTCTAATCATCTGTGAGTATTCTCTATTCAAGAGTGCAGAGAGCACCACATCATGCTGCAACCCCAAGCCTTCCTCCCACTTCAATTATCTACAAACATTAAAGCTGCCAGAATGGTTCTTTCCTCATGGTTTTCAAAGTCATGCAATGAATACTGCTGTCACGAGTCTTAGAAATAGAACAGAGAATGAGCATTGATAATTTAGTAGGTGATAGATGAGGGAAAACATAAGATGTACATACAGGAAGATGTAACACATCCATAATTTTCTTTGGGACCAATTAATGTTACAATTGGTTTGCATACTCTTAATCAGAATTGTGTTACAATTTTCTGTCACGAGAATGGGGATCTTTTCTAATGAAAGCCAACAAGACACTTTTGATTTAATAAATAAATACATTCTGAACTACAGCACAGAATAATCACTTTGTCAAATACTTACACCAGCAACAACATGAGACTTAGGGGCATAAATATTTAAGAGGTATTCCAGATGTTCTTTTTGCAAGCTCTATTATTGATGTCTCCTCCAAGTGATGATGGAAGACCAGAAGCATCCAAGCTATGGCCTTACAACTCAGAGTGCTGAGACAACTTTTCTCATCTCATCTCTCTTCTCATTACCTAGCTGACGAAGTGCCACTAACAATTAGCAACAGGTACTCTCCACAGGCTGCTTTTTTCCTTCCCTTCTCCCACCATCTGCTTTCAGTTCGTTAAAACCCTTCCCTTTCAACACCCAAGTAGACACACTCTAGTCAAAGGGTATGTTCGTTTCAGAACATTTAGTGTCTGTTCTTCAAGTGATGTTTGTGGGCTCATGTCCTCACCCCACCCACTCTGCATACTGTTTGAAATAGCAATACAAGCAGGAAAACAGTCAGGGGTTTTGGTGTTGTTGGATGGTTGTTTAAAGAACTTGCATTTTCTGACCTTGTTCACTTTGTTCCTCAGTTCCTAACCATCATCACTACAGCTCCACTATTGTTCAAGGTACTGAAAGCACCAGTTCATGCTACTATCGCCTAACAAAGTAAGTTGGTGAATCTGGGCAGAAGTCCTGCAGTCAATGCTTAGATACTGAGCAACAACTGCACACCTTTCATACCTAAAAGCCAGCAAAATCATGCTGATATGGCAGCCATGAAAAAGCAGGTGCCCCTGTGGAAACAGCAGACAGTCCATAGAAATTGCTGTTGCTGGATTTCCTCAACTTCTGTTCATGCTTTGCCACTTTATAGATCTTTGTGGAACAGGACATCTGATAAAAGCAGGGCAGAAAGGCTGACAGACTGTACAGCAACTGAGGCATTTTTCTTGGTGTTCCTGTTGCCTGAACTTTGTCACAAGCCAAAACCCAGCAACAAGATAAAACCTCAGGAGAAATAAATTGCTCAAAACAGGCCTTGCGATATATTTTACTAATAGAGCAGGCTGATGAAGTCATTTTAGCCTCACTGAATTCCCCATGGCTACATTGATTTCCACCAGCACAACAGGAACAGCAGAAGCAGGTGAATACTGCATTGGAAAACACACATCAGGAAGGGGAGGTGTTGTTCTAACAGAGATGGCCTTATGCAGTAAGTGTGGGAAAATAGGCTGCTCAAAGCAACCTTGTTACCTTTAAGTGGAAGGTATGTCATCAGATCCAGTGAAGCATCAGTGTCTTTTTAGAGGGACAGGATAGAGAAACAGAATTCCCCTGTACAAGCATCTTCTCACAACTTGCTATGAAATAGCTAAATAAAACTTTGGCTGGCCTCTGCTCCAAATGATACACAGTGGATTATTTGAGGTGAGTGATTACCATCCAAACACTGTATGCCAGCTGATCTTCCCCATTTAGGAATACAGAAGTTCTGAACAGTAGCTCTGAAAAGTCAGACGGGGGGTGGGATTTTTTTCTTTTGCTACACAGTCCCAAACCTTCTCCTATAAGGGCATCAACTGGCAGTTCACTCACTTGGAGAGGGCTGCAGGATCTAAGTACAAAAGCTTAGTTTAACATTCTTGCTCTGTGGAGACATGTGGAAAAGAGTAATACTCTGCTCAGACAACATCCCAGCACCATCACCTCAAGCAGTATTGCAGAAATGGCCAGCAATATAAGCAAAAGAGCAAAAAAAAAACCACCTGAGGCAGCACAGCAAGGATGTGGTCCCAGTCTCATGCTACACATCCCTCTGGAGATGTTTGCTTTGTTGTGCTTACATCTGTGAGAGAAATTAAAGGACTGACTACTTTTGCTGTCCAACAATTACTCATAAGTACTGAAGTACTTCTAAACTGCTTGGAACAATTTAATCTATACAATGCCAGTGAATTGTTTCTTCCTGATGCAAGTCTTGCTAACATGGCATTAAACCCGTACAAAGGTGGAGTCACTGTCACCTGCAGAAAAGTTCCATTCAACAGCAACAACAACAAAATCATTCCCAAAGCACAGAGTCATAAAAATGTATTTCTGAAACACCACATATTTCAATTACAAATATTTCAATTCAAGGCAGGCTCTTCAGTAGAGAATTAAATATGCCGCTATAGCATGCAAGTTACATACTTCTCTGTTATTTTATATTCAAAGCCAAACACAGCCATCTACTGTACAAACTAGCTTTCTAAGAAGTATAAACACCAGATTAATGATAAAACTTTTTTTTTTACCAGAAAAATGCTCACTTCTACCTAAGCCTTAACATTTTGCTGCTCTCACAAAACATCAATAAAAACAGGTCCTTTAAAGGAACAGTTGAAAACCAGAGACAAGCAATCAACAGCTCAGATCTCATAAATGAAGTCATGAGTTCAACTGCCTTCCAAACAACATTTACCTCTACTGAAAAGTAAGTTTTGCTTGCTCAGTACTGGTTGCATACTGACACCCCAGTCAGTGTGAGGGAAGATAATAAGATCTGTCAGTCTCTGGAAGAACTTTTAACAAACAAGGCTTTTTCTTAAGGAATTGTTTGGTTTGATTTTGCAAGCTTCTCCGAGGGGTGTATTTTCCTCCACTGTGCCAGTGGCCTGTTAGAGACACTGCAACAGTGGAAGACTTAACCCCATCAGAAGATACCATCTCTCCCTCTTAATGCAAAACGGGGCCAGGTTTACTACAGTTTCATTTTAAGAGATTACCCCCGAGAATCAAGTTCATCTACAGTTTATGCCTAAAGCCTAGCAAATTAATATACAGTATATGTTAAGTAAATTTAAAAAAAAAATCTTTGAAAGGCAAATGCAGCTGAAACTCCCCAGAGGAGATGAAAATGTTGCAGTAAACTCATGAAATATCAAGTCCCATGAATTTATGCTATGTTGAGAATAGCAACACAACTCCTTCTAGAGTGGTTAATCATACCACTAAGCTTAAAGACCAAGATCTCCCTCCCAATTAACATTTTTGTTTGAAGACTAACTCTATTTAATTTGTAATTTCCTCTTGCTATGCCAATTACATTTTAAAACTTTTTCCTGTGAAGTTTAAGTGCACTATCTTATTTGACACACAAAAATAAAAACAGCCGGGGGGGGGGGGGGAATGTTTTTCTTTCTTCAGTATCAAGCACCTGGCAAGTAAATGGAAGGTTCCTGCAAAGCCTTAAAGGCTCTTAAAGGCATTCCTCTTTTTCCCTGGGGATTTAAAACTCAGTTATTTTTATTCCTCTTTTTAAGCCTATGAAATTACATCATCTTTTCCACTTTGATTTACACTTTACAGTATTTTTTTCCCCACATTGTTCCTCAATTTGCTAATTCACTAATAATTAAAACTGCTATTGGCTTGGTCATGAAATAACAGGCGAGGAAGTGTCCAGTATAACACGCCTCTTTGCAAAACAGGACCATTCACTATCTTCAATTAATTACATATATTAATGTAGTATAATTTTAATAATTTGCAATTTATTATTTGTTTCAGCTACACAGGTCTTTGACCTAGCTTGTCAAAATCTTTGAGAAATAAACCAATAAACTGTCTCAGAAGGATCTGTACTAAAGCATTGGGATAGAGTATGAAAGTAAGAGCTTTCCATTTGCTCAGTGTTTGCTAACTTCCCCACAAATACAATAGTGTAAGCCTGCAACATAGGGTCAATTCCTTTCCTGGGCACTTGGTGCTCTGAGCCCAAGGTAACTTTGCACAAAGAGAATGCTGACCTTACTGGCCCTACATCAGGGCCTGTTGCATTTAAGAGGAGATTGCTGCTATTCTGTGAGCTCCCTCTTGTAAAAGACTCTTGTTCACTCCCACGAAACAGCTGCAAAAGTTAGACCCCCTCCTCTAACACCTTATGCCCTCCTTCTATGCCCTCCCCCCAAATTGAAAAAAATAAAGATCAATCAGCAGTAGCAAAAAAAATACTATTAAAGAACCAATTTAGGAAAGTCATTGCAGTTAACAACCATTTAGAACAGGATTTGAGAGAAGGACAAAGAGCACTGGCTGGAAGAAGCAAGACATTTGTCCCCAGTCACAGAATCTTAGAATCACCCATGTTGGAAGAGACTGCTGGAAATCAGCTAGTCCAATGCCCCTGGCTAAAGCAGGGTCAGCTAGAGCAGGTTGTCAAGTGCCATGTCATCCACTTGGGTTTTCCATGTCTCTAAGAACAGAGACTCCACAATATCTCTGGGAAACCTATTCCAGCATTAGACCACCCTCAGAAAATAGTGGGGGTTTTTGTGTTCAGACATTTGTGTGTTTTGTCTGTTGCATCTCGTCCTGTCACTGAGCACTACAGAGAAGAGCCTGGCTCCCGCATCTTCATTCACTCCTATTACATATTTATACAAATTTATAAGAACCTCTCCTGAGCCTTCTCTAAGCTGAACAGTCCCAGCTCTCTCAGCCTCTCCTTGTATGAAAGATGCTCCAGTCCCTTAAACACCTTTGTGGCCCTGCACTGGACACTCTCCATTAAACCTGTTTGTATCTTATAGAGGATCCCAGAACTGGACGCAGTACTCCAGATTTGACCTCACCAGTGCTGAGTAGAGAAGGAGGATCACCTCCCTCGACCTGCTGCCAATGCTCTGCATACTGCAGCCCAGGATACTGTTGGCCTTTTTTTGCTGCTAGGGTGCATTGCTGGCTCATGGTCACCTTGTCCACCAGGACCCCAAGATCCTTCTGGACAAAGCTGCTTTCTAGCTTGGCAACCCCCAGCATTTACTGGTGCATGGGGCTATAACTCCCCAGCTACAGGACTTTGCATTTCTCCTTCTTGAGCTTCATGAGATTTTTCTCTGCTCCATTCTTCAGCTTGTCAAGATCCCTTAGAACAGCAGCACAACCACCTGGTGTATCAGCCACTCCTCCTAGTTTTGTATTGTCTGTAAACTTGCTGAGTGCATACTGCACCTGATCATCAGGTCATTAATGAAGACACTGAGCAGTGCTAGCCCCAGCACTGCACCCTGCAGTACACCAGTCCAAGAGTCCCAGCACTTGGAAAGAAGCTAGTCAGAGATGGAAAAAGCCAATGGGTTCATCTACTTCAGGTGCATGGACTGCAATTGCTTTAGCCACATGATATCCATATGCTAGTACGCACATATATAAAGATAAGCAAGACTGCAAAACAGTAGTACAAGGTCTCCACATAGTCACTTCCTAACAAAGCAGGTCTTGCTTCTAGGATGCAGATAAAGCCTCCTGTCCACCTAAACCAACAATCCCTTCTAGGTCACAGTTCTCCCCAAATACCAGCAACAAGCACAGACACACACACATCGATACACATGCAGTTCTCAAAGCCACATAATCTTCCAAAGTTAAAAATGATGCAACCTTCCTGCTATGCAGAAAGTAAAGCAGGGCAACTTTTGGTTTTCATTCTCTTTGGGCTCTTATTTCCTTCCTTCTGAAGTAGTCATGACATAGGACCACATCTGTGTAAGGCTAAATCCACAAACAACATCAAATTCTGCTGTGACCTAGTAAAACAAGTGGTAGTCTAACATTTAAAAAAGAGCAAATTGCACTCTTGCACATTCTGGCATAGCATAAATAATTGAAAAATCAAGACAACTTAAATTCATCCAGAGACCTTCTTTAGAGCTGAATTGAACAGTCACTGAAACTTCTTGCTAGCCAATTCCTATTGCTTACAAATGACCACATCCATACCACTCCTTCTCATCAGTGTCTACTATAATCAGACAATCAGGTATAATGTTTTCTTGTTATCTTTCATCACTTTATAAAAGAGATAAGACACTGTTGGGACTGATTGTGGCAGAAGGAACTGCATTATTAGATGACACTTAATTTTAGTGAAGGACTTGCTTCCTCCTCCTCCATAGGAGCAGGAAAGAAACTACTACCCCAGTTGCTTTCCAGCATACTTATGAGACTGCTTCCAAGAGCTCCAGAATTCTCCCACCAGGAGGGAACATGCAGCTGACTGAATGCTCACCTTGAAGGTGTACAAGCTCTACTACTGCACTGTAGAGCATCCTGCAGGACAGGAAGAACTGAAATTTTAAACTTTGTTGGCCTGTCAGTCAGCCTTACGAACACTTTCACAGACCTGTCTGTAGCATAAGAGGAATACCTCTCTACAGTCCTGTACTCCTCCCAGCACAGCCTTGCTTTGTAATAGTTCCACAGCAGAGAAATCAATTATATTATCAAGTGGCTCACCACCGCAGCTTGCTTCCTCTTGAATATCACACTATTTCCCCTACTTCTATATTTCCTGTAAGCACTATAAGCATGAAAGGAAAGTTAACTTAACGTAGTATGTTTCACAGGCTTTGTGCCCATTTTCTTACCAGAAAAAGTCCCAGAATTTCTTACCTGCAACAAATGACCGCTTTACAGGAGAGTGCCAAGTCCAGAAAGCTCTGCCTGACTTCAAATGAAAGGGCATACTTCAGTGTGTGGCCATCAATAATCAGAGCAATATCATTTTCCTTGCCCAGCGACTCCCCCAGACTGGTACAGTGTTGAGTCAGAGAGGCTCTTGTTGCCTGAAGAACAAACAGAAAGAAATCATGTTTCTTCTTAATATAAGAAAAGTGCATCCAAAATGCAGCAAGGCATTTCTGGACTATGCGATGGAGCACAGTATACATGCACCCGAACTAGCAGTGACATGAGTTAGTGTTTTAACAGGACCTTGTGCAAACATATTAATTTGGGTCACAAATCAGCAAAAGCTGCACCCACTTGCCTAGGAATGCATGCCTTGTTTCAGTGCAGATTCTGGCATCTCAACTACACACCCCAGCACGATGCATGTGCCCACAGTAGTTGTGATACCTCTTCAACTGCAGGGTAGGTATAACCTAATGCCTTTCTTGGCTTTTGACACCATTCAAAGTATTACTATTTATTCAAACAATATTCCCTACCCCAAAAAACATTTTCATTGACAGCTGCTGCTGGGAAAAAAAGAAAAAAAATAAATCAAGTGCTCATGTTTCACTGTCACCCCAAATATTTCAACCACCCTATTGCAGTGAAATTCATGCTTAAAGCAGTCTGCTCCATTCCCATGCAGGTTAGTTTAACCATCAGTCCCAGCTGAGTTAACCACTGCTAAATAGTTCAAGAAGTTGCTCATGATCTGAAGTGTATGCACACTTTTTGACAGAGAAGGTCTTGACACACAGGACATAGGATGGCAGAACATGAAAAACAAAGACTGCAGTACCAGTCAAACACTGCTTTTAGGGGACAAATGATCATTAAGTGCTGGATTATATAATTTTTCAGTTTTTCCCCTTTATTCAAAAAACAGTATCAGAGGCATAGACAAAAATAATTGGTTTCTGTTTTAACAAATCCTCACCCAGTTTCCAGTCTAGTGTTCTCTCCACTCTTACACCAAAGAAGAAAAGAAAATGCACTCCTGCTCATCTTAACTGTGTAACTTTGAATAATTGTGCTAAACCAAGTGTTACACATGCTTCTGCTTATTTATATTTAAAGTTACTAATTTTGTGATGCATTGGTCTAAACAATACATATTTTTTCTTTATATAACAGAAAAAGCACTAGAACAGAGTTATAACTGTCAGAAATGAAAATGTGATATTTACGCCTCACTGCAACCCATTCATTGTTTTATAGATCCAGATTTCTCCAGAGGATTATAAAGCCACAAGCCCTTGCCAAGTGCTGCATTTTCTCTTTGCACTTCCAGTTTAACAGACAGATGTTAAAAAAAAAAGAAAAACTAAGGTAGCTAAACAAGTTACTCTGGACTACACACCTGCTGGTCCTGAGGAACAGATTACCTCAATGAAGGCAGGACTGATGTCGAGCCTGGATTTCTCTCTCTATATTCAACTGAGAACAGGAGTTGGCATTTTTGCACACGGCTGAGCAAACCAAAGATGTATAGAAACCTGCACAAGTGAACCCCCTCACAAAGATGGCAAAAGTAGTATTTAAAGTTGCATCTCTTTCACATCAAAGACATCTGAGCCAAAAAACTCCAGTTCTGTATCGCGCTACTAAATTAGTGGGAAACAAGTTTACATTCCTGAAATACTTACTTCAGTGATCTCTGCAGCATCTGTCCATGAAGGGGATAGGGAAAAAAAACAACAGAAAGAGCTTCCTAGTACCACAGCTTAATTTCTTGATCTAAGCTTTCACAGGCTGTTTCTGTGCACTCTAAATAACAGAAATATCATACCAACATGGGTTTTTTTTCTGTGAATAAAGTGATGGGAAACTCCTCTAACCTGGGTGCTTGCAGGGCTGTGTGTCACTTTTTTCCCCTCACTCCTCACCATCTGCGCAGTGTTTTGTCCTTTCTTAAATCCGCTTTCCCAGAGGTGCTGCCATCCTGGCCGAAGGGCTCAGCTGTGCCCGGCATGGGGCAGCCCCGGCCTCTCCTCACCGAGGCCCCTGCAGCAGGCACCGGAGCAGCCGACCAGATGGTCACTGCTACAGTGCTCAGAGAAGCTCGGGTAGATCAATTCAGCACATCAAACTACTGGAGACCAAGAGCTACCCCACACCCTCCAGGACAAAAAACCACAGGCAGTGCTTCTGGTAGAAGACCTCTCCCACTCCCCCCCACGCCAATCAAATCATGGCTGCTCAGATGTTACACAGCTTGTCAGTGCCTCCCAGCCTCCCAACAGCCATGGTCCCATGAGCCACCACCACAGCTCTGGCACCTCATCCCGCGGCCCTCAGGAGGGCCGGATTCTGTGCACCACAAAGCTGTCCTCTGCTCCTCTCACTTCCCCCCCCACTCCCATTTGGTGGCAAATATTTAACGAGGTTGTAACAGTAATATTCACCCTGGCTAGAGGCATCCTGTCCGGAGCCATCAGCAAGCACAACCAGTCCAGACTTCTCTTCCTTTGCAGTAACAGCAGGATCATCCCAAATACTTTGGACTTTGACCATTCCAATAATGTTTTACTGAAAGAACCAGCGACAAAATGCTCCCTTTTTGTTGATCTAAGTTTTTTTTTTTTTTTTACAAAGATTTCTACTATAGGATTACATCAATGATCTTTATATGCTCATGTCCCTAAGGTAACGGTAAGGGATTTTTTTTTCCTTTATCTTTTTATTTCCAGCTCAAATAAGAATTGCCTTATTTTGGAAAAATACACTAGCTTCCCAAATTAAATAATTATTTAATTTTAAAAATGGTTTCCATGCATAATACTGAGTGAAATTGATCTGACTTCTGTTAAGACAGACAGCCACCACAGTACACCGAGCAGCAAGACTGAGTATACTGTGATGGTTAGAGGCTACATATTTTTGCTTGCCTTGAATCATGTTTCTCGTACAAAATTTGATAAATACGTTACAGCCTGAAATGTATCGCAAAACTGCTAAACATGGGAGCACTTCCAGCCATCTGCTGCGTAAAGTTCTGAAGTTTGACTAGACCAGTTTTACACAAGTGAAGCCAGTAAAATAAAAGACAAAAATAGCCACACTCAATCAAACCAGACCACAACTGTGGCCAAAAGCAACCAGCCGGGAACAAGTGCAAGGATACAGCAAGCATATACCAGCTCTCTCAGAAGAGCCTCTGGGCCCCCACAGTTGGCAGCTCCAGGACCTCCCAAGCCAGGTGCAGGGTCTGTTACAGGACAGCCCTCAATCCCCAGTTACCATCAAGAACTGTGGGCAGTAGATCAAAAAGTTAGCAAGGGGAGAGAGGTCACCTCTCCACTAGAGTAAAGCAGGATGCAGAACAGCACATAAGCAAGGAGGAAACTCCAGGAAACACTGGAGATTAAACAAATTTTGGGTGGTGAAGAAGTTGAGGACATGACAGCAGTCAAGACAGCATTACAGAGCAGAGGAAGAAGATCAAGTAGCCAGAATGACCAAGCGTTCCTGGGCCAAACAGGAGGGAGGGGAATCAGGCCACTTTCAGACACAGGGGAGAAAAAAAAAAAGAGGAGGGAAAGTTGCAATTTATTTTCTTTTGCCCCACTCATTGGTATGGTAGTCAAAACAAACTCACTCTCATTCACTAAAACTAGCCCCAAGCTGGAGGCAGATTTACAGGTTAAGTGATTGAGTATGACAGAGCGCACAATTCAGCCATTTCGGATAGATTACATTTTGCACCTTCATTACAAGAAGGAGTGTGTCATTCCCTGCTTCCCCATTAAGCTGTGAGGGATTAGATGTATGGTTTCGTGGCATGCTTTATTTACACTGTACCTGTAAATTTAACACAAAGTAGATGACTCTGCTTAAACCATTACAAATTGGTGCAAGGAAACTAGGGTATGTCTTGGGAGAAGAAAGCTGTTTCATCTACTTCAACACTACTATGTAGTGATAACATTCACAGAAATCCCAGGGATGGTATAAGGGATACAGTTTGGGTAACATCATCAGTAACAGAATTTTAACCCCAGAACCCTTGCCCCTGGGATCTTGGAGGAAGTGTCACTTGTTTTTCTTTACTGCTTTGTCTCAGTCTTGCTCAAGCCTTTTTCTTGCTCTCAAAGACAGAATTACCCTCCATCCTTCTCCCAAAACCGCCCACAGGATTAAAAACTTCTCTGACCATTTGAAACCAAGGGAGACAGTCCCTGCCCTTATTCCCCATCTAGCCCTTCTGGCACTTCAGAGGAAACACCCTCATTTTCCTGTTGCTTCTTCACCTGACCCAAGGGAAGGTGAAGGGCCAGGGCCCAATCACCCCCTCCTGCAGAGGCAGAGGAGAACCTGAGGGCAAGTTCAGGAGGGTTATTCAATATCCATCACCTGTTGCCCAAAAGAAAAAGTCACATGGCAACAGGAAGACTTACAAAACATGATGGTTCTCATCAGATGAGATTACTAGTCTCTCCATAGTTTATTATCATGACTATGCAATAAGCCTCATCCAATTCATGCCCTGGTCACTGAACTTACTCATCTTACATACAAGATGCCACAGAATTAGTAACAGGGTTAATGATACCCCAAAAAGCTATAAATCAAGGATTACAAATCAGGCATCTCATTTAAACAGCATTTTGTAAATCTCTCGATACTCTTCCATACGCATGGCTAACTTACAACATAGTAGCTTATACAGTAAAAAAAACACTAATTATATTTGTTTCTTCCAACTACTTACAAATGCTATGTTTTAAAAAAGAAAACAAACTCCTGCTCCTGTAGGCCAGTGCAATTAAGCAAAAGAAGCTAGCTCCAAATCTCACTGGATATATAATAAAGACTTTCTAAGTAAGCAGATGAACAAACATTTGGAAACCATAGGGAACTATATCCTTCCGTGGGCAACTCATTACTGGTAACTAGAGTAGAAATCTCTACTTTGATACCTAGCTTTTACTCTGTATTTGACATCAAGGGATAAGTTTCTTCTGAGTCACATTAAGCAAGGATAAATCAATCTTTTACTAGAACAAGCATGATGGAGCAGAAATCAATAGTAGTCCTAAGAAAGTATTTGGATAAACTCAGACCTGTGGAATATCCCTGCCATTTTTACTGAGTACCCATCAAGAGTAAATGGAAAGTTTGTCAGGAGTTCTGACAAAAATAGAATATTGCAGAGGAGAGTATTACAAGCACTTCACTTATCCATAATAAACTTTTCTCCTCCCTCAAGATTTCCTTTAGACACACAGAGCATCCAGCTGCTCTAGGGAAACCTGGAGAGGTGCTGGCCAATCAGACCTTATTGTACTGGCATATCACATAAAATTTCCACCATATATTAAAAATAGAGACACAGTTTTACTTAAAGGTCAGAAAGTGCATCAATTGAAAAGTCCATCAGTTTAGTAGCCCTGATTCAGCGGGCTATTCAAATAAACACAGGCACTTCATTAGCCAGTAGAGGACACATGCTTAAGCTGTCTGTTGAATCAGAGCAACATTATCAGCTTAATTAGAGCTTCATAAGGGCTTAAGAATCCATTCATACAAGACCACCAAGTAAATCAAAGCACAGACATTAAAAAAGGATCGGTTAGATTGCAAGAAGTCAACCGCAGAGCTCAAATTGAGGAAGCTAGGGAAATTAGGTTTTCATTTAATTTTTATTCTACTTTTGCACATTTGACATGGTTGGGGGAGTCGATTCTAAAAATATCAACAGTTCTGACTCACACAAATGCATTTAAGGGTTAATGTTACAGTCTCTATGCTTGAGTTCAATTCAAGACATGGTGGTATATTCCATAACAAACCTACCCCATCTGCTTTTCCTGTTTGTTTCCCCATTTCCATTTCAACAAGTCACAACCCCAAATACAAACCTTGAGCATTTACTTGCATTACTATCTTAAAACAAACTTTTATATTTTATTGTTCTGTGTGCATAGTTTCCATCCAGAACATGGAGTAACATTATAAGTACACTGTTATAAATCTCCAAAGCAGAGTATCATTTGTTGACAGGTAGAAAATGAAAACATCCTGAAGCAGTGTTTGTGTGGTCTTTTCTCTGGACTGCACTCTCAGGATCTTTAACAAACCTTTTAATAGCATGTTTGTATATTCTCACATATATCTGTGAGCTTTCTAAAGCCTCAGAAAAACACCCTGCTATGCCCAGCTTTCTATTTAAATAACAAAACTGATATAAACAAGTTCTGATATAAACAAAGCTTAGTAAAGACAACTTCTTGTGCCCAGAAAGAGGCCAGCCACAGGATTTGTTGGTCAGGTTCCTCTGCTCCCCCTCTTCTGTGACTTCCTACAACTGATCAATCTTCAAACAGCTGATTCTTTAACTGCTTCTGTGTACTTTTAGAGTTGGATTGTGGATGCAGACACAGTAGTGTTTGCTAGGTGCACTGTGTCACCTGCTTACATAAAACTGATCCAACAGCTATGGTTTATGGCCAATTAAATGGAAACGCAAAACATGTATTGTGTTGAACAGTATGTGTTGAACAGAGTAGGCTACATTCCTGTGCCATACTTTCTTGCCTTCTGCCTTTTCCACCACAGCTAACACTTAACTCACATTCAGCTTATGAGCCACCTACTCCTTTTCTGCTCCCCATCTTGTGTTCACATGGTTGAGCACTCCTGTGCAATAATATGATCTTGTGTCTTTCCTTTTTTTCTATAGCTTCTTTTAGAAGAGGCCAGGATAAAGGACTTAGAAAAGCAGGAATGTGTGTTCAGGTGCTCATACAAGTTCTGAGAGTCATGTGGGACTTGGAAGTGTCTCACAAGATGAACGTATCTGAAGGAACAGCAGTAATACTGGGACCTATGAGCTATTGGACTATGGCACAAGAGGCAAGAAGAGAAATTAGGCTAAGATGACTCCTAGGAAAAAACCTTATGTACCAAAGTATCTCCATAGTATGCAAAGAGGCAAACTAAGCAGCTCCATATGAAAACCCATCACCTGTAAGGTTCTTGTAAAGCCAAAAGTAGAAATATGAGCAGTGAGGTTTTGTTTATTGTCTTCCTGAAAACAGCACTATGTAGAGATGCCTCTGAAAATTACATATTTCTAAAACCCAATTTTAAGAGTCCATCCATTCCTCAGCTTTACAGGAAGAACAGAATATAAGGACACTTTCCAGTTCCAAAGCCAAGAGAACTTTTGAAAGCTGAAGACTCCAACTGTGAATACGTCACCGCTTTGCATTTCGAAAGAAACATTACAAGCACCTCCCAGTTTAGGAAGCCTTGAATACTTTAAAATACATGATTCACTTTACATTCAATCTGTACCCACAAACCCAGTCAGCAAACAGATCATGGGAGAAGATCAGATCCCAGCTGACTACCTTCAATTTACTCTTTTCAGTAAGATCAAAATTTAACAAAAAAAAAGTGTCATCAATAGCTGTTGCTCAGTATTACTGCAGTGCTCAGCCTGACACATGCTGATTTGAATAGATACAGAAGAACACACACTACGTGAGCACTCCAATGACATTTCACACTGATAAATGCTAACTTGATCTTGTAAGTACCAGTCAATTACTTGACTTCACCCCTTTGAAGCAGTTCTCCAAAGAAAGATTGAAAGGTGTAACAAAGTGTCCCATATTCCCTCTCTAATATGAAACAAGCATGATTTTGACAAAACTTCAGCCTGAACTAGTTAGAAGACGACATTTGATCCTGGGATCAGGAATGCCAAAACAGTTTAATATTCTCAGAGCCTGGTGAGAACAGGAGCATGTACGTACAATAGCTGGGAAACAGTCTATTCTAAACCATTCCTGCAGGTACCATATAGAAAACCTGCAGTTTCAAAATCATTCCCAACAAGATTCCTCACAAAGCCCCTGGAAGCTTCAATTTCCCTGAGTTATGTGAGTGGACAGTATTTTCAAAAGATGTTATTATGGTCATCATCTGCCTTCCCACAAGAGTCTGCAGAAGTTGATCAAGCAACACCTGCGTTTCTCTTACAAAAGTATTTAATAAGCTCAGATACTGCAATTACACACAAACAACCCCAGCAATATGCCATCTGTTCATCCAAACCCATTTATGAGAGTTAGCTCACCATGATGTTTAAAGAACCACAACATATAAGATATTAGGCAAATATTGTTATAGAGCAAGTGCAAATATCACTAAAAATGTAAGGCAAAACAACAAGAACCCATTCCTAAAACATGTCAATCAAATGACTGTCACTGATTCTAACAGCAGGACTTGCTTATTTAATAGCACCATGATTCTGCTTGATGAATATGGTCTCCTACTATGCCAAGAAAAACATCATATAGAGGACCCAGAGATATTAGATGGCCTCACTCAGATCATTTTCATAGCTTTGAATCTAACTTCAACCTGAAATTCCTTCACAGTAAGCCAAGTAATCTAAAACGTCTGTATAGAAAGGGTCCTTAATCTGCATAACAAGTCTCAGGTTATCATATATACAGACCAAATCTTGCCTTCAAAAATTAAACAGATCATATCAGTACTTTTATGTCTCCAGTGGCAGCTCAAAGTCCAGATGAATTGGACCATCAAGAGCTATAACAAGAGCTGTAGATAATTATTCAAGGATGTTTTCAGTTCTGTAACAGACTGATTATGCAGGAGCCGAGGAACTTGGTAAATAGGGAGGAAAATATACCCTGAAGGAACCTCTGTCCTGTCAGCAGTACATTTATCTCCAAGCATGTTCCAACATAGTTTAAAAAAGAAAAATGAAATGGATCTTTTAGAAGCTTTGTTTGATCACAGAAAAATCATCTCCAAACATGTCAGTCAGATATACCATCTCCAATACATATCCTGTATAAAGCGTTGTGGGTAGTTCAAGATCACAGTAAAGAATAGCACCGAAGAGTTGACCACTTGAAACATACATAGTTAAATGTTCAATTCAAACTTAATGCAGAATGCCAGATGACTGCATGCTAAACTTAAGGCTCTCAGTGAAAAGTGGTGTCTTTATTAAGGAACATGTATGAAGTCCTCCTGCAACCCATGAGCTGGGGCCTCAGCAGGGAGAGGGAGAGGAGTAGGAGGGAAGAGAGGCTTTTTCCAAATTAAGAGGTAAAATGGATTTGTTCAAGATTTCACTAACCAGTCATCTCCTGTCTTGCAGATTAAGTATCATGGCAGTCTGTGCTGCCAGAAGTGGTGGCCCTAGCATTTTAGCCTTTTGAAATAAAACCTCCAATTTCCTGCAACAGTACGTTTTCCTCAGATTAAAGAGAGATACACTGATTACAGGAGTAGTGTCTTCAAAATGCTAATCTTTACTGTAAACCCTCATTAAAATACTAAATTTATTTCTTAAAAAAATCAAAAGTGACAGAAGTCTCAGCATTTCAGCCCAAAGAACTGACATCCTAAGTGGTCCTCCAGTGCAGCATGACTGCTGAAGGCACCATCTTGAAAGCCATGAGCCTTTTGCAACCCTTTGAGTTCTCAGAGGACAAAGCCTGCAGCATAAGAAACAATTGTAGAAACAACTGCAGTCAAAGGGACAATTTGTCATCCTCAAATGTTCTTCAAATGCTATGAATAGACAATACACATTTGTTCAGTTTGACATTATTTAATATTTCTAACTTTACCAAGAAACACATGTGTACCCTGGGAAGACTAGGGATTTCAAATAGTGTAACTAAAACCCTGTTCTCTTCACATTAAGAACAGGATTAGGCTTATTAGATGATTTTCATTTACTCCAGCAATGCTCTACCTAGGACAATCTCTATTGCTTTCAATACATATTAGATGTTTGACCACAGAACAGTTTACAGTACACGTAAAACAGTTTAAATCTCATGCTACAGAAAGGGCAAGAAAGAAATGCTTGTTCTGGACACTAACACATCTGTGCAATTATTAAAAGCAACTGTACTCTGACAAGAGGAAGCAGTCTTAGTTTTGCTCAGTGTCTTTATATCTTGATATTTTAGCTTTATTAAATTCATTCAACAGAATAGGCTTTTTGTTTTCTTTCCTTCTACTTTTGTCAAACAAGTCCCAATTGGTTTTTCTCTTTCTAGTATAACAGTCCAGCTTTTCCGGAGCAGGAACAAGCTCTTTTTTAGACCTCCAAGGAAATGACGTTTCTGCTGAGTAATTTCCCAACAATAAAAGCCAACCTTTCAGCTCACTAGATTAGTCTTCAGATCAAGAAGATACCACAACAACCTTCTGCTTTAGATCATGAAGATATAGGATTCTGTGTCACAGTGTCCTAACCACATGCTTCTGTGTTTTAAGTTGTTAGTACACTCAGATGACAGCAAACTGCTAAGGAGAATTCAGCCAAGAAAATTACACTGGTGTGTGGACATACAAGTCAGCCTATAATTTACTCCCAGAAAAAAATCATGGTCTTTTCTCATTACGTGTACATAGGGTGCTTTAAAGACCTAGATCTCAGCTACAGATCCCGACTTTTTCATATATGTGCGTGTGTATATGTGTGTTTATATAAAAAACCATATAATGTGCATGTATATTATCACTACTATAATACCCTGGGTTGATATATATGAAACATAACCATCCTGATTCAATGAGATTAGAACAACTTTTCCTGAAAGGGAGACAAAGAGCAGCCAGCAATGTAGTCAAGACTATACTGCAGGAGTTTTATCATTGCTAGCAAACAAGGAATCCATGTTTATTAGTGTATAAAAGGCTGAACACTAGCCACAACGAAATATAGACTGAATGACATAACCCATCTTTTCTCCAAAAGAATGCTATACAGAGGAAACATAGGATTGAGCAGATAGATTTGTACAAGACAGGATTGCCTCAACATGATTTTCTTATGCTGCAGTATCTTGCCAGTACAGACACAAGCACGTTCCAAAAACAGTGTTCACTATGAAAAAATCATTTATTACTTTCAAGTCACATTACATCTGTAGCGTAAAAAAGAGAAAGTTTTGGTTTTACCTTTTCACATCAGGTAACATCAATCTGTAAGACATCAAAATAAAGTTGGAAGGACAGAATTTTCCTCTCTACAGACTAATAAAATTAAAAAAGGGCTAGGGAAAGCCAGAGCTTCGATTATTTTTAGCCTTCCACACTCGGTTTCCTCTCCAAAATCTCCCTCGGAAAAAAAAAATCACTATTAGCATCTGTGTAGTTAATAACTCAGTTGCATGCTAGTGTAAGTAACAGAGGCCATACCGCTGTCAGAGTTCATAGCCAAAGTTATTCTAGTACTTAAGTAAAAGGAAATGGCTTTGAGCATTAAGCCAAACAGCAAACTATAAACTCAACGCTACTCGAGACAGTCCCATGCATGCAACAAGCCAACCTGTCATATTAGTACACAAGCACTTGAAAGGAAGACTATCAAAGCTGTTTTCCAAGTGAAGCCGAGAAAGTTCCAGAGCGGCTGATTAGCACAGGCAAGCTCTGTAATAAAACTGGCTTTTAAGAAGCAGATTGCTTTTAACCCGAGTTGTTTTCTTAAAGCCCTGGTTTTGATTTAAACACAATACAGGTATTGAACAGAAATATGAGAGAACTTACAGTTCTTGAAATATCCTTTGAGATTTCACTTCTACCTTTAAAGCATGACAAGCATCAGAAGCTACTCACACTCCTTGGATTATGTATTTTTCCTTTTTACCTATGGCTGACTAGGCAATAAAGCAACATACAAAGGTGTTTTCAGAAGGATCTGATACAAGCTGTACTCCCATGACCTTACCTCTTTCCCAACAGCCTCTTGGAAATAGGGAAGATGCACATTTGTTGACTGTTTCCATCCAACACGGATTGCCTGTAAGGACCCCTGAGCTCATTTACAGTCCCAGAACATCACTTCTACTCATTAAATAATGAGTTCAGGCTTCCAGCCCTTCAGCAGCTGCCCAAGGGTGTAGGCAGGGTGCAACAGGTTATTCTGGCCACTTTGTTCTGGCCTCAGTCCCATCTGTGCCCTCTCAGGGCTTCTAATAAAACACAGCCCAGCAAGCAGACAGCAAGGCAGTGTTCTCCAGCCTGAGCTAGCCCCTTCAGCAAGCAACTGGAAAGATTAACACAAGCATTGTCAAACTTGAAGGCTAAGACAAAAGAGTGCCCAGGTTGCTTAAGAACTGCCACGAGGGCAGGTAAAGGCTGAGGAACACCCTGAGCAAAGACAACACTAAGCACGCCCTGAAGGAAAAGAGTCTGGACACTCCTACACCTGGAAAACACAGACAGAAGGCTACAAGAGGAAGAAGTGGAGATAGGAATGCTGGAACAGCAAATATGTGGGAAACTTGATTTTTCCCTCATGCCCCAGAACTAAAAGTAAGAGGTCCATAGCTTAGCTTTCAAGGAGAGGACAGTAGCAGCACTAAAAGTGTTTACCTTGGATTATAGTTTTTGAAACCCATCAATTACAGTGCTGAAGTAGGGGAGAAACACTACTGGGAAACAAGCAAGATGCTAGGAAACACTCCTGCTACAGAGATCTTTACTATCTGAACACTTGCTAGATTCTATAGGATCAAATAACTCTCATTCAATAACTCAAGGAAAGTGATAGTAGAGCTATCCAAAACACTGACATTGGCAGAGCATATAAAAAAAATTACAAAAACCGAGGAAGTTAGCATTACAGTCAAATACCAGAAATCCAGATAGCTATATATTTGTCCAGCTGATACAGGACCCATAGCTGAACTATCTGCAAAGCATTAGATCATGAAATGAAAAAAGCACAGCAAAATTATCCAACTGGTTTTACACAAGCCAGCCTGCTGAATCAACTTACTAGTTTTGCCCAAATAAGATTTGGTCAAGATGCCAACTCTTCTGTTGCAATTTGATTACAAAGTTAGTACTACACAGCAATAAATTCATCAGGTAAATACCTTAAGATTGTCCAGCTTTAACATCTTTAGTCAGAGGACGTCTGAACAGTGATTTTCTAACAGAGTTCTACCAAGATCGATTCATGCTCGATGCTATTGCTTTATCTTCAAAGTACCAAAAGAAATGCAAACCCTTTGTCTTGCAACTCAAGTACAGCAGATTAACGAGCAAGAAAGGGACAAAAATAGAAAGCTCTGAAAAAGAAAATACAAGCAAGCTTTCTTGAAACAATTGATTTTACTTCAACTGGCAGCATATGTGTGAGCAACAGCAAACAGGATGTGGCACAGATCCGAATCTCCCCTTCTGCCCCCAGTTCCACTCCTGAAACTGGGCACAAGGCAGCCAGTTCCTCCAGCCCATCCCTTGCCACGTGGCACGTGGAGAACCAGCAGGGTACAGCCGCTGCCCACCTCCTGACATTCACTGTCTCAGAAGTAGGGCCTGGGTATACAGACTAGCTCACCACAGCTAGCCCAGAAGCTGCAAAAAAATTGTCACTGTTTCTGCTGATTTTTACTTCAGTTCTAAGTCAAATTCAATTAATTTTGTGCATTTTTAAAAAAAAAAAGTGTTTGCTGCTACACCACAGCTTTAACTGCTCAGAAGAGACTCGGTTTAATGATAAAAGTGCATGGCTGGAAGCTCCTGAAGGGCCTGAAGCCTTGTCTAGAGGGTTTTAAAACAAGAATAACATAAAAAGTTTAGGGTTTATAAAAGATGATGATACAGGGCACCAAGAAGATTTTCCTGAATATCAGTCAGTAGCCCAAGATTATTTTATGTTACTTGACTCCCTCAAACAGCATTACCTACTTGATGCAGGCTGTATTCCCAGGGAAGGGCGATGTGCATGAACAAGCACAGGTCTGCTGACAGCAGCTTCAGAGAGGCGCTGCCTGCGGATGGTCTGGCCTTGCAACATCCTTACGTAGATGTGGAAAAGGATGCAAGCAGGAACGAGGACAGCTTGGCCACTGGCCTCCTTGCGGATCAAAGGAAGTGAGTGCCTCCACTCAGCTGTTCCCCAGGCAGTGTTCCTAGTTATTTTGTTAACCAAGATTGTTTTAAAAAGATATAGTAAAGTCTCCAGGCATTCCAAGCACCTCCAAGCTACACAGGAATAGAAAAATGGCTTTTGCTAAAACACAGTCCTATTTAATACCACGTAAGATGACATTAGGAGGACATTAAAGTGACATTTGCCCTTGCCATCACATCCTGCAATGGTTAGGCAGTTTCTTCACCAGCCATGGTACATAGTCAGCACTGGTATTTCAGACAAACTGCAAATTTGAAATATTAAATGTGTTCAGTTGACAATTTAGTGTCTCCTTATTTTCACAGCACCCAAGAGGCAACAATCCCAGGGAGCATGTTTGAGGGGGACGGAGGTGAGAGAGATTTGCTTGTTTCAGTGACTGAACAGTTCATCCCAGGACTGTTTTGTAAGAGCTGTCCTGATGCTGGACCCTAATGTTAAGTTTCAAATCACTTCACACAAGTCCTTTAATAATCTTGACGTTCCAGTACTGATGAGAATCTATGGAGAGCTCCCGAACAGATAATCACTTACTGAAACAGTGTTAAAATTATATAATCTTAACATTATGTAGCAACCAGTTTCAGCAACTTAATACAAAATCCACAAAAACTCATCTCCCAGCTGAAGTCAATAAATGCTTTACCTGACAAGAATCAGAAATACTCAAAATAATGAAGTCTATCACCGAAGTTCTTCAGATTGTATGCAAGACCCCTGTAACTCACAGGGATGCTGAGCCCTTATTTATCCCAGCCTCCCAAGGCTTATTTCCACTATCTGACAAGATGATTATGTTCACTTTCCAAAAAAATTCTATACAAATGCACAATTTCAAAAAGCAGCACCATAAAGATGTTCAGAGCTCCAATTCCAGTGTAGAGTAACACACACTTAAAGTAGCAATATTCATAACTCTAAGAGCAAAATATTCATTCTCATATCATACAGGCTACTTTTCTGACTACGTGAACTGAAATCCTATCGTGTGG
This sequence comes from Theristicus caerulescens, assembly GCA_020745775.1. Lineage (NCBI taxonomy): Eukaryota > Metazoa > Chordata > Aves > Pelecaniformes > Threskiornithidae > Theristicus > Theristicus caerulescens. The sequence continues at coordinate 110,986,090 of CM036559.1, read as the reverse complement.
GAATTAGGGATTTAGCCACAATGACTTTGGACATTGAAATTAGTTAGGGCAGAACACCATCTTTTGGAAGACACTGGCAGAGCTGAGCAACAGACAGTCCACCTTTAAACAATATGTAGGAGTAATAATTCTGAGGTTGGCCAGTGGTCCTCATTGCTACAAATACATCTGTACTTTCCTGCTCCGAGCTTCCTTCAGGCCCTAGTTAACCTTTGCTCATAAAGCATCATGTGTTCCAAAAATGCCTAATGGAAAAGAATATTGTAACCAGCCATTTGTACCTGTGAATCCAAACTCAGGACTATTGAAACTGCATTTATGAGTCAGTAGACATGGTCTTAAAACTACACTGGCAATTTTTCCAGCAGAATATATTTCTACTCAATGTCTTACTGGAATACAAACAAGATTCTTCTTCCCTATTTTAGTCCATATTATTTAGCATATTTAGTCCTTAAAATACAGAGTCTACTTTAGTCCCTCTTAACACCTGGCTTCTGTTAAGCACACATATGTAACAAGCTTCCCTCCATTTAAAAAAAAAAGCTAGAATACTGATGCAATAATGTAAGTATGTATATTAATAGCCAAAAATCCCAGAGAGGAACCAGGCCATTTTTTTGGTAGATGCTGGTAGCATTGAAAAGTAGAGGCACTCCAGGACTTTATGTTCACTGAGTAGGCAATATGCAGTGGTTAGTTACCTTGCCTGCCCAGTGACCTAAGTTCCCAGTGCACAGATTAAGGCAGTATGAGTAGGAGTGCTTCATCTCTTATAAGGGTAAGAGATGTGCTAGATGTATGCTTGGTCCTACATGACTACCATTCACTTTAAGATGCATTTTGAATAATATTTAGTTTGAGAATTTCCTGTATGTGACCACCACAAAAATTTATATTGAAGATCTATATGGCTCTTGGGAGATTAGTAATTCTACTACACTACAGCTGTAGCTGCTCTACCACAGCTACAGCAACAACTTTTTATTTCCTTGAGCACAGCACTCTCCTAGTATATTGACAAATAGGAATGACTCATTCTTGGCAAACATACTTTCTAACTTTTTTTTCCGCCAGAATAATTCCTCTGATTTGCAGGTTTCCTTACTGAAGATTCATGTGGCTCCTGGGTGCTGGACAAACCATGAGTCAAACAATCTGTCACAAGGTCTATTTTACTTGCAACCTCAAGTACCCAAATCATTTCCATTTCTTAGCTTCACATACTTCCATCATACAAAAAAACCCCACCAAGTGAACTAAACTATCTGCTGCCTTTTCTCCCTCCAAAACCAGCACACTGGATTTCTCCACTGTCCTTACTTGACTTCTTCAAAATACCCTGTCCACCTGCAATACAAATTGCAATAAAACTGCTAATGGCAGGTAATGAGCCACAGAGGAAAAAGCATCTTCTTCCAGATACTCTGTACCCTCCCAGACTCCCACAAATAGCCCATTCTATCCCCTCGTCCATTGAAGACTTGTTTGCTTATTCCTTGCAGATTGAAAAGCAATAAAACACATTAAAATTGACATATATTTGTTAGCAATTACCACTGCTAGGAATGACTACATTGCATAATGCATACAGAGGTCATAGGGCAGCCGTTATCTAGATGCTGTTCTCATTTGACTTTAACTACACTATAACGCATTATAAACTAGTGATTTACAATGGCATTTCAGATAAGCTTGGAAGCATCTCCGCATCCAAAACCAGCAAAGCTTTAATGTTGCTGATCCTAGTCCTAACAACTTAAACCAGTTTTCTATTCCCATATACAGTTGGTGCAAACTGACATTTCCCTGACATCCACAGGTAGCTCAGGAAGCAAGAGTAGCTCTGCTGCTGCACTGCTCATCATCTGACTGCTTTTGTCTAATTCTAGAGAGAACTGGGGAAACAAAAAAAAAAATCTTAGTGACACTGCATAACTGTTCCCCAGCAGAGACACTGGTACCCACTCAACTGAGAAGCTGGACAGAACATCTGATTTGCTTTCATCCTGATGGTTTTCCTGTATTTTTACTTATTTTTTTTTCTTTTAAGCCAAGAATATAAAGGTACTATGTAAGAAAGCCCCAGGCAAACTTCTCTTTTCTAGTCAAATAAACACCATTCCCTAAGGTGAACACTAACTTTCAAAGACCTTTTTCCCAGAGTTTTTAAAACACACCACTTAGTTCCCTATCAGTTTACCCCATGTGTACATCTGAAGTTTTTATTAAAGTTTATCTAATAAATATGATACCCACTTCAATTACTAAAAATAATTTTAATAAGAAAACTCCACAAAATCATCAAGATCATGTTTCTTTTTTAAATTTAAACCACTGGAGTAATTTCCCTAAAGATTTAGTTGTACAATAGATTTATTTTATTAATATTTACTAAACCTATTAACTCTGTCTACTGAACTGTAGAGTTTGTCTGTCAAGCTTTGGATAGAACTATAAATCCTTTGAGAACTTGATAATATTAAACCTAATATAGACAGAGCAATTAAGTTTTAATAACTTGAAAAGAAAGTAGAAGTTTTCGAAGAAATCAGCTAGTTAATTTTTGAACCCATCCCCCCTTGCCTTATGTTATTTACAGATAAGTTGGGCAATATTAATTCAATAACGAAGACATGAATATTACCATACCAACCTAAATCTTACAAAGCCCCTAACTATTAATTGGTTTTATTCATCTGCATTTTCCCAGACCTCTACAGACCACTAAACTCCACATCCAAAAGCACATGCTCTGCCAACCTTTTTCCCCACTGCAAATACAGAATTCTTGAAGCCAGACAACTTTGGTCACCATTAGCCACATGAATGGTCCCAGTGGTACTGTAGAATTTGATACCTTGTCTTTCTACAAATAGCTGTATCTTATTATTTCAGTGAATTCTATACTTTAGCTACAAGAACTTGAATTAATAACAGACACCAAATTCCTCCATCTTTCAAAACAGGAAAGTTTCCTTGTGATGTGTCAGTTTTGCTGGACACAGAAAACGGACAAAGATTTTATGTCCAGCTTTCCACGAAGTACTCACCATCATTTCTCAGCCTTTTGGTGCAATTTGGATATTGTCAATACATTACTGATATGATCCTGGGCTGAAAAACATTTCAACCTTTAGTTGTCTCAGGGGTCACTTTCTCTTTTTTGGTGTGCCACAGCAGATCAGAGTATATATTGAATACAGGTTGCACATATTAGCCCAAAGAGGAAGCAAGTGCTTAAATCAAGAAGGTTTGTATGAGCATTAATTTCTACCCTACAGTCACTGTTACATGAGCCAGTAGAGGCCCTGAAGTAGAATATTCCACAGCTAAACAGTTCTTGCCTCAGAGACAAGATTTGCTCCCAAGGATTTGTCTAAGGGATGTCAATGCCCTATGACCATACTTCAGGCAAGAGGGACATGCAGGTAGACTGAACCAATGACCAGGTTACCCTTCTAGGATGAAGTTAGTTATTTTTAATGCTTCAGGTAAGTAAGAAAAAGTAAAATCACCTCGTATTGAACAATTCTCTTTACCTGACCAGAAAGGAGCACCAAAGGTTCCAAAGACACATGCATTGAACAAACACATTAGCAAAATGGACTAGATAAGCAGGCTTTCACCTTTGATTTTTGAGGGCTTTGTTATGTGACTTGCCATACTGGATCACTTGAAGTATTTCTTCCATAAAGCCTTTCAAAGAAGTGTCAGTACTCCCTTCACAGTAGAGCAGCAACTAGTTCCACATGGAAGAGCATATTAAACACTGAAGTTATAGCATAATCAGCTCTAATTAAAAAAATATCCATTAATTAGATGAAAGCTGTAGCTTGCAGACTTCAACTTAAGGTGAGATAAACTGGCAAAGGTGCTTGTTATGAAGCACTGCATCACAAGAAAGGCAGTTTCCCTGATAGAGACTTGAAGTCCACAGCACCTGGAAAATAATTCTGGTTTAGTTATTTCAGAACCTCTGTGGATACAACTAGGCAGACACCCAGCTGGCCACTCCATGCACTTGCCCCCCTTCTCAGCTGTAATATTATCACTTGAATATAAAACTCAGCCTCTAAGTGCACACAGTGATCCCAAAAACTAGTCTACTCACTAGGGAACATTTATTTAAACCCAGTTTATTAGATATGGAACTGCAAACCCCTAATTACAAAGCAGAGTTTGAATCTCAGAGACATTGCCATAAATTGGGAGCATATCAGGAAATGAAAAATAAAGAATAAATCAGGCTTACAGGGCAGGCAAGCCAGACTTTACAGCCATTTTGACAGAACTGTTTCCCAAAACAGGTTTTCAAGAAAGGCAAGAGACCTGCATTGAATTAACGCCCAGTGGAATGGGAATGCATAGGGTGAAATAACTGCACATACTAGAGGCACCGTGCATTCTTCATCTTGGCCAACAGAAGCTATCAATGATTAACAATTTCAGTGACCAAAAATGTTAGTCCTTTAAGAGGTTGTCACATTTGTGCCACACACGTTACCATTTGAACAAAATTTGCACTAGCATCAGCACTGTTCCAGGAAGCAAGAGCAGGGTTTGAGCAATTTTTGTAAAATATTTTTTAAATAATTCAGGGCTGTGTCTGAAGAATTCCCCATCATTTCAACAGCATTTTCCTGGAGTAAATGGCAGCTTCTCTCAAGTCCTGAAGTGAAGAGTTGCTGCCCATAATGAGTAAGAGCTATTAGAACTGAGCTTACAATTGGCAGTTTTGTTCTCAACTATGAGGATGCAATAATGAACTGTCATGAGAGACCGTGCAGCACAGGTTGTCCATGGGTCACCGTACTTCCAGGATACACACCACCATGAAGGCAACAGACCAATCATTATACATCACATTTTTTTCTTCCGACTTGTCAGTGGCTCAACATCACAACACATACCCAACCATTCCATAAGTACTACTACAGCCACAGCTTACAGCAGTGCTACTTGCTAAGAGCTCATTTGTCATCTAGTTTATGGACCCTAGTGTGGTTGTACTTGGGTCAACAGCAAAATATTTACCCACAGAATTCTCTAACTCTGCAAGTTGTTAAATTTCTTTTTTTTTAATTAATTAACAGCAAACCAAAAGAACAAAGTTATTTATGGAATACATTTTATTTATAAATAAATTGGAGGAGTCTTTTGTTTGTTTAAGGAGAACCTATTCAAAATTAAAAATACATTTCTCCCAATGACACAGCTTGTTCATGACAAGCTAGTAATACATTCCTTGACAAAAGATAATGCAGGTGGTCTACTCTGCCATAGAAAGACATTATCACAACATGACTATACCATAGTCTTTTTGCTTTAAAGTTTGACAGGGTTTAAAGTGTTAAGATTTAACCATGCTCCCATAAGACTAACAGGGACAAATAAACAGAATATCTTACATTGCTTATTTGAGCAAATAGCAAGGACACATGAGAGTTGCCTTGACATACGGAAACACTCTGCTTTTGCAAGAATATACTTTTCTTCTATCAAAAAGGAAACTGCAAAGTCTAAACTCTGCAACAGCTCCTATATATGCACAAATTTGAGATTTCTGGACAGGGTGGGAAGGGAAGGAAAAAGGTTGGAAAACTACCAATTCAGAAAATAAATTGATTACATTCTCCACAGCTAGTTTTGCCACACAAATAATCTGTCACAAGACATTTACAATACTGCATTTAGAAAAACACTAGCAAAAAAGTTAATGATATAGAAAGAAAAAAAATTTAAGCACTCCCAAGATAAGCACATCTCACAGCAGAACAAGAGACACAGCTGAACAGGAGGCTTTGCCACAGCTTGAGGAGCACACTTCAGTGACTAAGCTGAATTTATTTTGTGACATATACTTTACTTAAGTGAGTCATGCCATGAAATACAACCCGAATACAACAAATACTACCAAGAAACATGCTCATAGAACTCATTACCGTTGCTCAACTCAGAAACTCACTATACTTTTATCATGGTGGGGTAGGATGGAGAACACAGTAGTATAAGTGAATACTTAAAAGTTTTCTGTGGATTTTGATTCTCTTCCTACATTAGCCTATTTCCTTCTACCCAGAGGTAGAAGGAAAAAAGGACTACCCAAGAGGAGCACAAGACTCAAGTTTGCAAGAACTAGAGATGACACCAATTCTAAGCTTATGAGGCAATTTCTCTAAAAGTCTTCCCACCACCACCAAAGCCCTGGTGTCCATCAGGGCTGTCAAGAGCTATTCAAACACACTCTTACCTTGCCTGGCTAGCTTGAAAAAACAAGAGTATGACAAGCATACATACAACCGCAACCCAGCATGATGGAAGCTTCAAGAGGACATCTGAATCACCTCAGCTCTGATGAACGCTCATAATGCCTTTTTGGAGAGCTTTGGGAATAAGTTCTGACATTTCAGAGCTGTGATTTTAGGCCTGCTTCTAATACTGGTTATGATAATTTTAGGATTTGGGAATTATTTGAAAACACAAGATATCCAAATCAGTTTTGTCTTGCAACTATGGACAGGAGATTGCACTCACTACCTAGCTTCAATCAGCTTATCTTCTCTACCAAATCACTTTCTAAATATGAAACAGAGCAAAACTGACCCTCTAGCATCGCTACCTCAGTTAAATGACTGGAGTTATGTATCTGAAAACAGACCTTGACACATTTTTCAGTAAAAAATAGGCATACATCATTGTGGCAAAGGCACATGAAGCCCTAGAAGTTCCTGAAAGATTTCTCTGATCAGTTCTACTCTATGCAGAAGATTAAAAGGCAGAAGAAACACATACATAAGCAGGTATTAAATTCATACAGCTGGAGAATTGCTTAATTCTAGTTTCTGACAGACCAATCAGCCCAGAAAAATTCAGTGGGACTTTTTCTAACTTCAACCAAACGTAAAACATTTTTCCTTAATTCTCACATGAAGGAAATTTATTCCTTTATGTGATTGATGAGCAGGCTTGGAGTAATCAAGCCACAGCTACAAGAATGATTCTTTAATTCTTAAGAAAAAGGAAATAATCTTCAGAAAACGGTTTAATAAAGTACTAAGTCAGTATTATGGGAACCACAAAAATAAGACCACAGATACCTATATCTCTATCTTTGTTTTCTGAAGATGTGATCAAGACGTACCCTAATTCTTACCCTGAAGCAGCAGTTCACCACTATCTTCATTAAGTTAACAGTGCAGGTGAACAAATCCTATTGCTTTAGGCTGGCCCCGCACCAAGAAAGGAAGACTGCTTATGCTTAAAAAACCCACACAAACTTGCATGAACTCCTTCTCCCCTTCAATGAAAGCAGAGGATCAGATATGAAAATAAGTATCTTGAGAGAAGAAAGGAGCATTTAGTTCTTACGCTTCAATACAAAACACAAATCTGAATTGTTTCTACAGATGTGTAATATTAGCAGTGTCAATCAAGAGGATCGGTATCCATAACTCATTTACCTACAGATCAGATATCCGCTTAGTCTTATTCCCATAAAAACACGCCATCATGCTTTAACATAAGGAAAAACTGCATTTCATGGGTAGCTTCTCATTTAACAAAATCCTGCTTTCACTTCATTATGCAGCCTTATGTTTCCACAGTCTCTTATGCTTATTAGAAAGAAGTGTATCAGTATGCTGCAGATAATCCCATCTTGAAAGCAAACAGATACTTCCTTCACCATCCAGCTGAAGCCATTATTATATTGTTACTTACACAACAGAAAACATATCTGGATAACACTCAGGGACCATCTATGAGAGATAAGCCTCCACATATGTGAAGATCACTAGGAGTTTTAAGAGAAATAGTGTTTGTTCCCAGTCATTTTCCTCTAACATATGAAGACTCTTATAAACAAGACAGCAAATTTTAGATGGAAATCAGGGAACACACGCTCTTCCTTTCCCTTTTTATGTAATATGATCTATTCTGTCCTATAGCATGGACAAGGCATTAGCAGGATGAGCCACCAGCTGCTAAAATATCTTGCAGCCTAAAGCTGCAAGATCTTTTCTGGGTCTTGTCAATGCAATCACTATTACAACTTAAGAAATGAAGGCAAAGTAAGTTAGAAAAGAGTATTTGGGTTTTTTTTTTAATAGCCCTCCCTAGCCTCCCCAATTTCCAGGACAGAAGAAGAGTTATTTAGAAACCTGGTTTTCAGACTCCTAAAGGTCCTTGCATTCCTTCAGGTCCAAGTGCCTCCACTTTATCCAAACCAACTATCACAGTGCCAGAAAACACTAACAGAAAAAAACAGCACTGCAGATAAGGGAAAAAATGAATGCTGAGAAGGGAAAGCACAATGAAACAAAAATACCAGCCCAACTCATTCACCACTCACAGCTCAAACTAATTAGTATTACTTCCTGGAAAAATGGTAATCTAATACTTAAGTTACACAGTCCTGCATGTACTTAAACCTACGGGTCCAGGTAACACCTATATTCTTTCATTTGTAATTCTACGCAGTAGGCTCAAATCAAAGCAGCCTTTCACATGAAGAGCTGTATATTTTCCACATACATACAATAACTTTCTATGCAGATTATCAAATAACTGGAGTTATGAAAAATTTTGTTCCTAAAAAACAAGAAAAAACACCAAATCTCTTCTACCTAATATTTTTTAAGTATCTGATTACTAGACACTATTCCTTGTATAACTACTTATTAGCTTGATGTCTGTTTTAGATTAAGAAAAACAAATTTGAGCGATATACAGAATTTAGTACAATATAGAAAGGTATTCTTTCCCGTTTTCCTAATTAGCTTCCTTTGCAAATTCCCAGTACTATACAGAAGAGCTGATTACAATTCCAGACTGACTGGTAATTGAAGCATCTTATTAGCCACAAGACACCAGAGGAGCATCCCAGATGCCCCTCTGAAGGAGAGCTGATGGTTGGCTAAAACTGAGCTAGTCCACATTGATCAGTTCTCCAGAATACTGACTTTGTCTGAAAGCATTTGAGCAGATGATAGCAGAAAATAAAAAAAAAGTCCCCATTTCCCCTCTTGTGCAACACACAAGATGAAATCTTCAAAGCATCTACAAGGAATTAACGGCACAGAACTTGTCTTCCCAGCAGTTATCTGTACACCTTACTACCCTTTAGTAGGACTGAAGTACATGATACCAATGCTTCAGTGCTCCCAGTAGCAGGTAACTTTGGTTTTATAGTCTGAAAAGCTGACAACAACTTCACCCCCATTCCTTGGGAGTAATCAGCATGACATCACTGACAGAGCACAGATATCCTTTCTTCCAACAGCAGGGGCATCAGGATCCAAAAAGCAACACCTTCAAAGTTTCTTGGAGCTTCACAGGTACTGTCTCCTGTAGACGCTCAAGAATTTGAAATACAGGTTTATATAAAACAACTTGCATATTGTGTATGCTAAAGAAATTCCCGTAGTGAAGCTAATACCTTTCCTATGGAAACCATAATGCTACACAAGTCTTTCTGTCATTAGTACAGAAGACACTATTGGAACCATATTCTTTGCTTGAAGACAGACATGCTGATAGACAATTTATTTTTAGTGGCCTACTGCTCAGGTTTTCCTCCTTTCCACAGACAGTCCGAATTTTCACAATAGTTATTAGAAAAGGTTTTAAGCAGCAACCCAGCAAGACCTGCTTATTTCTAGCATATGGATAAATCCAGTGACCAGATCAGAGCTCTACTAAAGAGATCCAGATCAGTTTAGATGCACGATTCCCAGATAATCATAGATCTACAGATTTATCAGTATTTAAATACAATGAATAATGATGCCTGTTAAAGATCTACTTAATATTTTTTTTTAAACTCTGTTCAGCAGTGTGGGAAAGAAATGGGCCCGTAAGAATGAAAATAATGAAAGTCACTGAAATCCTTTAATATTCGCATGCCTAAGATTTTCCTTACAGGTTATAGAACCTTCATAGTAATGCTACCCTACAGAATAGCAAAAACAAGATAACAAAATAACCAAGCTTTCCAAGTCCTCACTCTTCACTGCTAGAATACAAAACATAACTGCATGTAAAACTTCCCTGCAGATACTAAGACCCAGTTTGGGAAGTCAAGCAGACAACAAATTACACTGTGAAGTTTTGTTTTGGTTTTTTTTGGTTTTGTTTTGTTTTTTTTTTTTGAAGAATACTACACAATACTATGGTAGCACAAACAGGTTTACCCATGCTCATGTTCAATAGCTCATCCAAACAGTGAAGCATGGAAAAGATGCAGCTGAGCAAGCAGAGAAGTGAGGGAGGCCAGCTCTGCTTCTGTGCTTATACTTTTAGTCAGATTACCATCAATAGACACTGGCACTGAGGGTTCTTACACTGGACTATCAGTTTGCTGTTACTTACACATCTATCTATAACACGGGACGATAACTGTCAGTCCAGGCACACGAGTTCTGCAGGACACATTCACTGCATAGCTCCAGTTATATCAACAGAATTGCTTTATAGCAAAATACCATCCACAGGTTCAGAATTGGATCCCTCCAATTTTGCCCTTCCACTATTGTTAAATACAACCCAATGTGATAACCAGTTGATAGCAGTTCCCAGCTCTCCCCTTCTACAGCACTGAAGGCAGGGGGAACACACCCTACATTCCTCAGCTGTAATATCCACTACTCTCATCTCAGGCTTTCCAGGGCCTCTGTGGGTCATCCAATTTCCCTTCTTCAGCTTTCCTTCTCACTGCCCTCACAACTCAACTACTACGAGATGCCAGTGAAAGAAATTTGTCCAGGTTAAGAGCTGCACAGTAAGACTTTATGGTGTTTCCAATTTAATTAAACAGAAACTGAATCCAAGAATTATACTCCAAGTAAATCTCATGCTCAAAATATTTTCACTTGAAAAAGCTTTATCAGGAAAAGGAAAGAAAAACTAAGTGAGCATATATATGCATGTAGTTAAGTCTATAAGGGATAAACATTTGCAGATTATTATGCTAAGTTTCTAGAATTCAGCTGAATCAAGCTAGGGATTAGTCTTTTCTATTCCCAGTAGTTCTCTGAAGAGAACAGAAGTGATTGATTTTTCCCTCAAGTGCATGATTTAGAAAAAAATTTAGCTCTCAAAAACAAGCCAAGACAGTTGGTCGATCACATCTCACCTGCTGCTGCATGCCAAGGAGCAGGAGTGGGGGGAAAAAGTCACACAGGGACTGCACAAAGGGGAAAGCTTATCAATATTTAAAGGCTCTAAGCTCAACTCGCATCTTGTAAAAATTCATTTTTAGCATTAATGGATTTCGGAAGTGGAATATATTAAATATAATGCTACAGAATTTCAGTGTGAGAATCTTCTATTGATAGATTTTAGGCTAAGTTGAACAGAATTCCTAATTTCTGTTTCAGGTACAACATGAAAAGTAAGTATTACTATGGAGATCCGATACTGAAAAATTGGCAGTAAGTAGCTGAAGACACTTACCTTAGAATTAAAAGAACCAGTGGCAATTATTAACAAAATATGTAAGAGTTTTATATTTAGACTTATGCAAAATTCAGTTCTACATTAAAAATGGTGATAAAGAGTACTTGAAAAAACAGAATTACTTCGGTTTAAAAACAAGACTGATGTCATACAAAGCATTTTTGATGTACCAGCTCTACAAGTTTGTGCTCCTGTTTTGGAAAAAAACACACGTTATCCGAGCTAAAGCAGAACAGTCATCTTCAATATTAGATATGTCTTCATGATGTACCATGTAATCACCCATCATCGCTTTCTTCACTTAAAAGGCCAGCAACTATATATCAATGAGGTTTTTTTGCTCATCTGACATGCCATGGTTCTCCATTTCTCTGTTGTGTTTTGGGTTTTTTTTCTTTTTAATGTTCTGAAAGCTTCCATTAGTTTTTAGGTTTACCAAAAAATTTCTAATACTGGTGTCTTAGTTTACAGCTGGATTCTATAACCAAGGTTTTCCACACATTAAATTATTGGAACATCTACTCAATGAGGGGGCAGCAGAGGAACATTCAAACATGCAACACATTTTCCACAAAGCTTTTTTTAAATGTACAGGTGTCTAACTAGAACTTGAATAAACTAATAGAGACTATTTTACCTGCTGCTTTTGCTAAAACCTATGCACTTATTAGTGGCTTGTTAAGACTCTACATTACTCAACATGGTTACATTTTACAGGTGATTTCAAGTATAAAATCTGCACTTAACACTGAAATGCTCCAAGAATACTGATGCACGATATGTCTGAAGTAAATTCTCAACTTTGCACAGGGGATGTTGTTTAACAACTATCACTTTTCAAACTCACATCACTCCAGCAGCAGCCACAACCCCTTCCTTAGAACCTCTGCCAGGGACACACACAGCTGAGATTAAGTTTGTCATCTCCAACCAACTTAAAGTTACAGGCCCAGAAAAGAGATTTTCTCATTTTTTTTATAATTACAAAGTTTAGGTGATGTTATTTCAAAGAAGTAAAGCTACACAAATTAAAAGCATGAAAAATAAAGACACCAATCTTTTATGTTTTTTAGAACTGCTATAGTATTAGCTCACATTTTTGGCTCATGAAAGGGAAACCAGAAGGAATCAGCTAAAATTAGGTGTGGAAGATATATCACTATGCACAGGTGGAACCCCTCTGCTGTTTCTTCCCACTGCCCATTCTCCCACCACTACCTTATCATGTGCACCAAGCACCACATAACATGAATTCACCAAGTTACATGTTTAGCATTGAGCTCTGCAAAGCATCTTCAGCTACCTGCAAGAGTGAATTCTTAAGTGTACTGTGATACTACTGATCAACACAGTTGAGGCCAAAAATCAAGGTGTAAGGCATTCAATTCAACATGAGCCATCAGCAACACTACAATTCCCACTTAAATTAGGAGCAGCTGCTGTGCTCTGTATTCCACAGAACCCCTCATTCAGCTACATAACTGGAGGTAGCAGGTGGGAAAAGATGGTGATAGAGTTTCCTTTTCTATCTAGGGATTTTATAGCATGCCTGATAGAAAAGAAATATGCAATCAACTTTCTATGTTGGCAGAGGTCAGGCAAAAAGAGGGGAGGAACAGGTTTCATTCTATGTCAACTCATGTTTGATCAGGGCTTCTCATTCCAGTGTGTCCTTAGCCTGAGCCATGAGGCAAGATAAATATGAAATGGCTCATATTACTGACGGTGTCATCCTTGACCTCTCATGCTTTATGAGTATGACTAATTGTTCTTATTTGAGGAACAGATCCATCTTAATGGCCAGTATTCTGTAGAGTCAGAAAGTCTCCCATCCTCACACACTCCTTTAAAGACAGAGTCCTCAAGGGTCTTAAAATAGGCTCCACACCCCCATCTATCCAACCAAAGTTCTTTCTGGTATTGAGACAGTAGGAGACTCCAGTAATATTTTCATGTTTTACATGTGACCCATGACCCCCTCTACCATCATGGGGTCTGTCTGTCAATATACCTTTGATTGGTGTTCATAGTGGAGACTGTTGATTAGATAAATCTGCCAACACTTCAACATAGTAAGAGAACAGATGGTCAATAAAAAGTTTCTCCTTATCTTAATCCATATCATGAAGACTAATACAACTTGAAATCTTCCTCAACTGTTCAATCCCTTCAGCTTCTCAGTTTATTACCCTGCCTTTTTTTAATCTGTACCCATTTTCTCATTTGTAGTACAGCTGCTTAAGAATGCTAGTTTCTCTAAAAGTTAAGAGTTAATCTCTGGGTCTTAACTCCAGAGAGTTAACTTTTATTTTTTAGGTATCACTGCAAAAATATATACTTGTTTTCAGTTTTCCAGACTTCCCATTTCTGCTTCTCAAGTACATAACAGAAGACCTCAAAACAGGAGCACCACATTTACTTACAAGAAAGCTTAAAAATTATGAAAATACTTGCTTACCCTACTATTCCTCACTTGATTCTAGTCTCCATCTCCTAAACAGCAGAGACAGCTGTTCATTCCTGTCCTCCCCTCACTGCCTGAGAAGACTTCAATCTGAAACTGGGCAATGGAGTCAAGATTCCGCAAGTGGAAGTGGGTGAGTAGATCTGTCACCTTTTCCCTTTCATACCCTCCCTTTGATGGGGAAAGGAATATTTAGCCTCTAACTTATTTAATGAATTTCTTTCCACAGGGGTCCTGTCTATCACTCCAAGTGAAGCTCTGGCACTCTACAGTATTTGTAAAGCTGGCATGTGGGAAAGTGAGAAGAGATGCTTTGCTCAATGACATTTTCTCCCAGTTCAGTTCCCACATTACCTTTTCTTCATACTTCTTGGCTAAAGTTTGGGAAAAAGTTGAATATATAAAATCAAAGTGCATATGCTACCAAGTTCAGAAAGGAATTAAAATAAGCCTTCAAGTATTTTAAAATAGGAGATTCCCTCTATACTTTCTTGGAATACACTAGTTCCCATCTTTCAGCATTTTCTGTACTCTATATTTTTTAGCTCTTATTTCTTTTTCCTGTTAGGGTTTCCTCTCTAGTAGCCATTTCTGCTTCTGTAGATCTGTGCTAAGATAAGAATAAGAGGAAGGACAGGTTTCACTTTCTTGTTAAAATCATCTTGGCATTTAGTGTATATACTGAGGCAGGGGTTGTCAACCAAGGCCATTAAGTAGGCAGCTGACCCTCCAAAAGAGACTCAAAAGCTGGGGTATGGAGACTGTCAGCATGCCTTCTCCCTAACCCACATACCCAGCCCATCAACTGCAAGCAGATCAAGCTGAAGAGATGGTCACACAATGAGTTCTTGCTACAGCAGCACTTTTAACATCACATAGGATCTACTGAATCAAACTCAGCTGTCATAGGCCTCCATCTTCTCATATTTCAAGAGAAGAATCACATACTTGTCCAAAAAGCAGAAGGATCTAATAGGACTTCAAGAATGTCAGGTGCATAGATAAAATTAGCTAAACCCCCTACTTTCCTAAAGCAATGAAAAACATACCAGGTTTTAAAAAATAAAACATAGAAGCCTTTTTGGAATCTAAAAATCCTACAGTAACATATGTTAAGTGTATTCCTTTGTACAGCTACATGACATGCATTGCAGTAAGTCTACGTCAGTTTTGTAAACAAGATCAGACTGCAATCACACCAAATTAACCAGAGCTGTTTCTACACATAGGCCAGGGCCAAGCTGTTCTTGCTGCTGAAGATGGGAAGGGAGGGAAAAAAACCCAGTTGAGCTCTAGGCACATTTTTCTCACATCTTATTGCTTAAATCCAGCCTTTCATCCCAGAAAAGGCAAGTTCATTTTTGCCTCTTACTTAAAGTCCTTGAATCGTTCTACCTACACTGTTGTTTGACATTTAAAGGAAAATCCCATGGTTGAAGCGCTCGCCATTAGGGCGGACATAGTAAGCCATTTCATTATTCATCCTGCACTCTCATGGTCCTATCAGCCAATTAACTGAAGTCACAATTTAAAAGCAGGTGCTGAAACTGTTAGGTACTGCTCAGCACCTTTGGTATTATATTCACTACAAACAGAGGTAATCCAAAAATCTGTCACTATATCACTGCATTCAAAAACAGAAGTAGTAAAAAAAGTCAAGTTAACATGGCTTGAAGACTATCTTGTCCAGCTTCCAGATGTTCCTAAATACCAAGCAATGTTAGCTCTATTTTCTTCCTCTGATCTAGCAAGAACCTCTTCTGTCCTGTCTTCAGTTTGCACCCCTTGCTTTAGCCATAGAGAATCTTATATCTAAGTCTCATTGTTTCTGAATAGGCACCACAAAAGGCACATTGTTTGTCTCTGCAAATTTAGATGAACTACTTTTAATTCAGACTGAAATAAGATTATTATTTCCAGGGTGAAAAAAAAATCTTCACTTGTGCTTTACTCAGAGCTGCAGAATGTGCAAGAAATATTAAAAGGAAAAGAAAACATAACCATTTTCCTTCTTCTGGGTTGAGCTTCCAATACATTATGAAAAAAGAAACCAAGTTTTCTTATTCCTATAATCCTAACCAATTAATCTTCCTGCCTCAGGAAACAAAGATCACCAGCTGCTCATTTTCTATTGAGGTTCTGCATCTTTCTTCAGGTTAAGAGGTCCAGTCAGCCAAGTGTAGCAGAAAGCTCATCAGAAGCACAGTATTCTGAACCAACAAAAAAAGGAAACTGTTCCCTTAAAGAGGGACCATACAGAAGTGAAAAAGGGGAAGAAGATGGTCTGAGCAGATGAGAGTCTTAAGCAAGGCATTTAGATATTTGCTTGAAACAATTTACATATTCCAATCTATACACACTTAATGCAGTAACTGTTTAAAAGTTTAAAAAGTTGTACTTTTGCACAATGTACCCCCATTTTTCTACCCCTAAAGGCAAGTGAGAAAAATAAAATGAAAAAGCTCAACAACTTTCCCTATTGTTAGCAGCACCTCCTTCTGTCAAGAATTACACCAGAATATGCTTACTTACATCTAGTGAATCCTCATTGACCAGGATGAGAGACATACTCTGTGAAATGAGTCTGCAAGAGTACCCTGCAAGAGAAAAAAAACCACAAGGATTTATTTTTTGGGAAAAGATTTAAGGTTTAGTTGAACCTTAAGATAAGCATCTATAGGTCAGATTACAAGTCACTTTTTGAGCAGTTACTCCTATCAGGCAGGCTACTGGAAACATTGGTGTATAGGACACACTCCCATTTTACAATTTTACTAGCAACAGAGGCTGCATTTTAACTGCATTTCCAAATACATCACTTGAGATGTTTTAACCAAAGAAAACACCACATGAACAAGATGCAGTAAATACAGGCTATAGCCCTACAGCAAAAGTAACTCTTTCTATACCTAAACTTTTTTTCTACACAAAGGCAGAATTGCCTTCAACACGTTACAGGAATGGATCTGAACACACAGTCACAGCTATGCCACATGACTGGAAGCATACACATTGAATCTGTTGGTGCTGCCCAGTCCCCTTAGCCCACACCTGGGTTACATAAGCATTTTTTACTCCTGAGATTTTAGTGTGGAAGGTCCTGAGCTTCATCAAAATCTACAGATCATGACACACAGAGCCCCTACCAATTCCTACATGTATACGATAATTGTACTTGATTATTCTTAGTATAGGACTGGGGCACGAAAGAACAAGACCAAGTTGCCATAGTCTGGAGCAGCACTTGGAATGCAGTTCTGTACATTTGCCAGGACACCAAAAAGCAAAGCAAAAATTCTCAAGACAGAAAAAAGCTTCTTATTTTTGTAATAGTAAAAGCCAGTGACTGCAGTACCACTCAATGCCACTGAAGTGACAGCTCCTCTGCCACATGATTGTCACTGACATGAGACAGTCATATCCAGGATATGTATACTTGGCATTTACAGAATAAACAGTTTAATTCCAGCTCATGTTAATGGCAAGAGACAAATGCAAACTCGCATCAGACTGACCCCGCTGCATTATCCTAAAAGCTCATGCAAGTTCTCTTGGGATTGGCACAGTCATGTAGCTTCATAAAACAGCAGAGAATTAATTTATTTGAAGCATATGCCTTTTATTGCTGATCTAAGTTACACAGGAAAAGGAAATACAATTCATTTGTATTTCCACTGTGCTTTTGTATAGAAATGAATCACAGCAAGTTTAAGAAATTGCTGTCATAAAATGAGGTCTCGGGAAGTCTTTGACTTAAGTGGAGACTGGAGGCTACTGCAATATAAGAGTAACATCCCAGTGATGAACCACTGCAAGACCAACAGGTTCAAAAGCCAAACAGCATAGTCAGTGGAAAAAGATTAAGTGTCTCGCTCCGTATCTCCCAACAGCAAGAGAACTGAGGCATGAATTTATTTTCTGTGGGATTCTTGGTTCCTTAGGCAGGCCATACTGGCTCTATTGCAATGCAAATCATGTCCTCAGGCTACAGAATTTTTATAATTGGGCAAGTTTCATAGGTATAATCCAAGGTTAACATGCCCAAATGACTGACTTCTGTCAAGAAAGCAAATCACTCATCTTCCTTTGTGGAAGACACACTTGTATCAGAGCCAGGCACTTTCAGGCAGCAGGTTTGATTACAAGCAGAAGTTTTGTTTCACTTCCATTTTCACAGCTGTGTGGAATATGAATATCAGGTGCAACCTTGCAGATGCATTTCCATCTTATTTGTGTTAATGAGCTAAGGTTTATTGTCTGCTTTAAAAAACAATACAGAATGACATTCAACTCACACATCTGTTGTGAAAAGTATGAAATACATTCTAACAAAGTACAGCCTACAACATGAAAGCTTTGCAGATAGCCTCTGATTCTGCCTGTGAACAAGTCTTAGGTGGTAGTACAGAATGGAGTAATGAAGCTTCAACAGGTATAGACAAAACACTGACTTGGGAAAAAAGTCAGTTTGCCATTTTTGAAAGTTAGTCCCAGGCTGAAGAACCCCTTCCTTATTTTTACTGAAGAGAAAAAGAGGATATTATAAACTTAAGCACTTCCCTCCATGTCAGGGTTATTCTCGCCCCAGGGAACGGCAACAGCCTTACACAGTAGGCTATTACGAATTCAGTATAATTAATTCAAAAGGATTTTCTAGTAGCATTTGATTGGAACAGCAACTGCAATAGCAAGCTGTAGCTTCGAAACCACTGTTCACTGTTTCATTTTACCTCTTTCAAAAGATGCCGCTCTACAAGTGGAGCTGGAAAAAAAAAACACCTGTGGAAAACAGAGTTGCTCTGCTGTGCATCTTGGAAGTCATGGAGTCAGAAGAACCAGTCCTGCATTTGAGGTCATTTTGTGTCTTGTCATCACATTAAACAGGAAGGAGACCAAGATTGGAATAGGAGGATATAAGTCACACCTAACAACAGTTTATGGGAGATCTATACATTACGTACAATTTCAGGACTATGAAGATGTTAAAATCTAGCACTAGTATAAAACAAAGTAACTGGCAACTGTAAGATCAAAATACGACTACAAATGTCACTTTTAAAGTTTTATAAATATGTATTATATATATGTAGTTATAATAGTTATACTGGCAGTGTAACCGTTATTACTGGCAGTACTAACGTGGCAAGCAAAAACACGCTAAGATCAGGGCATATTTTTGTCTATGCTTCTGAGTAGAATAAGATCAACTGCTGGTTCAAAGCCAGGTATAAAACGTCAATGCATACCTGTAAGTTGATATCTAGCTCTTTAATTTAAAGTCTGACTAAAAGTCCATGAAGCAGATGAATCAGATACTTCTGGGACTTATTTCCCTTCAAGTGTCCTGGGAGAAAGATTGCTTGAACTAGAGTTCAAGATCATAGCCCACAGGCACATTCATACTGCAGGCATGCAGAATCCAGCATCTAAGCCAAGAATGATTACGCTCTGTGTTTAGAGAGGGTACATATGCCCTGCTCGAACTTCACACAGGGATATAGGCAAGCATGCTGGCATTGCTTCCATTCCTCAACTGAAAAATCATGGCTCACCATAACAGAAGTATTCTTGCCTCTAAATTGGAGAGATATGCATTTGATGCATGGACTGTTAGATAGATAAGGAAATGGATGGATGGCTGCATCTAAAGAGCTACAGTCAATGGCTCAACGTCCAAGTGGAAACCAGTAATGAATAGTGTCCCTCAGGGGTCAGTCCTGGGACCAATACCATTTAGTATCTTCATCGATGACAGACAGCGGAATTGAGTGCACTCTCAGCAAGTTTGCAGGCAACACCAAGCTGAATGATGCAATTCATATGTTAGAGGGAAGGGGTGCCATCCAGAGGGACCTTGACAGGCTTGAGGAGTAGGCCCATGAGAACCTCATGAAGTTCAACAAGGCCAAGTGCACAGTCTTGCAGCAATCCCAAATATCAATCAAGTACAGACTGGGGAATGAATGGATTGAGAGCAGCCCCGCTGAGAAGTACCTGGGGATACGGGTGGATGAAAAATTGGACATGAGACTCCATCTCGAGTACTGCATCCAGCTCTGGGGCCACCAGCACAAGACAGACAGACCTGTTAGAGCAGGTCCAGAGGAGGGCCACAAAAGCAGAGGGCTAGAATATCTCTCCTATGAAAAAAATGCTGAGAGAGTTGAGGTTGTTCAGTGAGAAGAAAAGGCTCTGGGGAGACCTTTCAATATATAAAGGGGGCTTATAAGAAAGATGGAGAAATGGAGAAAGACCAATTTTTACCAAGGTCTGTAGTGGCAGATCAAGGGGCAATGGTTCTAAACTGAAAGAGGGTAGGTTTAGACTGGACATAAGGAAGAAGTTTTTTTATCATGAGGGTGGGGAGACTGGACCACGTTGTCCAGAGAAGCTGGGGGTGCCCCATCATTGGAAGTGTTCAAGGTCAGGCTGGATGGGGCTTTGAGCAACCCGACCTAGTGAGAGATGTCCCTGCCCATGGCAGGAGGGCTGGACTAGATGATCTTCAAAGGTCCCTTCCAATCCAAACCATTCTATGATTCTACAATTGTAAGGCAGTGCTCACAGCTATGAACACATGCTCTAAAGTAAGAGCACTTAGCTCAACTGTAGGGATTGATTCCTTCAAGGGAGGGATGCAGTTCAGTAAATGCTACATTCCCACTTCCAGAAAACAATCTAAGGAAGTTATTGGCTGGAAATACATCAGTTCTGATTTTCCTTTTTTCCCCCAAGCACCAGGATGGTGGTAAGTAGAAATCTGCCATGGTTTTTTTTTGCCTCACTGAAAGCAAAGATCCAGAGTCTGCAGATTGTTTTAAGAGAAGGATGAAGCTACAAGAAAACTGTTAAGCCTTCTAGAGTTGTTTGCAGACACTGGCTAAGGACAGTTTCAGCTGATAAAAACTGAAGACCATATGTCATGCTCAAAGATGTTTCTGAACCTGGAACTCCCGGTTTCTATAGGTAGAGAGTTCAAATGGTTGATCAGTATTAAAGCTTATCAGGAACACACTCCTCACCTGCAGCTCTATCAGCTGGCACACAGCTGACTGGAAGGCATACAGCCACCCCACAGCAAGGTCAATCATTACTCTTCAGAGAAGTCAAGAATGCAAGAGACAGACACACAGAAATTCTGAAGGCCAAAGAATCAAGAGGAAGCTGGAAGAACAAAGTACTCCTTGGGGCAGCTGCCAAGAGCTCAAATATCCCTCAGTACATATGCATATCCATACAGCAAGCAAGAGTCCATATGCATAACCTCCACACAATGAGAGTGAAAATACTTCTTACTCCCCAGATAGCATATTTACACCTGAAGCATAAAGTGTACATGTGGATTGAGTTTTACATTGAATGTTTGTTAGTTTTAATAGGTTACAAACGAAATATGGAAGGGTGCTACATGTCTGTACTTTCAAGCCAGCTTGAACATGAAGCTAATTAAGTTCCAGAGTTTTACTACCAAATTGTACACTAAACAAAGTAATAATTTAGAAGTTTTAAGGGAGATGCTTATTCTTTTCAAGTTCCTATCATATAAAAAAAGTTTTAGAGACAAGTTGGAAGTTAGCCTCCTTCACAGCCTTCAGAGTAAGCAATTGCTGTAAAGCTCATGTACTTGTGTTCAGGCTAGCTGCTGTCAGTTAATGTATCAATTTATTTCAGATATTTATGCCAAAATCTGTAGCTACCTTTTTTTAATTTATCAAAAGATGAGGCTTCCCTCCTCTCAAGTTGACTACTGCTTCTAAAGAAAGCAAAATCTGCAGATAGTGATTCAAACCAGTTAACTAGCATTTAAATCAATTGTCTACTTAAGCCATCCACCTTATTTCTACTACAAATGTATCAGTTCAGCAAGTTATTTCATTTCTTGGTACCAACTTCAACATACAAAGATACATGAAACTTGATTCAGTTTTGGTAAGTAAACAAAAACTCTAGTCAGTCAAGCAGAATACATTCTGAAATTCCACTAAACCAACCAAAGCAGAAAAAATTAAAAAGCAGACAAAAAAAGCAAATGCCTGAAGTTTTCCTAAAGGTAATATAAGTTCAGTTAGGGCATCACAGTCCTGCCAAGAGGAGCCTGAAACACACTCAGACCCATCTACATACAGTTCTACATATAAAAAGCTTCATTAGTCACATTCTTCATAGTTAGAGAAGGCTAAAGAAATAGCTCCTTCAACAGAAGGCAACCTATGCTATAAATGGTCCCCTTAGCCTACACCTGTACATCTAAACAGACTAATCTGGAAATCTGAATGCAGTTGTGGATGGCACTTTACATGGGCACACTAGAGACAGTGGAGATAAGCAGAGTGTTCTAGACTTAAGAAACAAGGTGAAAGTGTCACTTTCACCAGAGTGCCGCTCTGCCTCTTTCCATCTCTGGGCAGATTTACCAGTTACAGGGAGCAAAATCATCAAGAAGAATACAAGAGCATCATGGCACTATATTGCCAAGGATGCTATATTTGGGAGATACGTGATGTCATGGGGCAGGGGTGCTTATATCAGGATCTGTTCCTTTACTAAGTCTTTACTACTCAGTTAAGATCTGGATAGCCCCTCTCCTAGGAGGCTACTAGTATTGTGTGAAGGGCTACGGCATGATGGCAGCATAGGCATAGCTCACGAATCAGCATTTCAAGCATGGCAGCATTCTGTGACAGCACAAGGTATTGCTAACCCAGGCTGCCCACCTTGCAAGCATCCACAGTGAGAAAAAGGCAGAAGGATTTGGAATTTTGAGTACTTACTAGATCTACTCATGTGGCACATCCTATGCAAGACTAGCACAATATCAGAAGTGCTACAGAGCACATCATTTAGTTGCTATAGGATTGAAATTGCATTGTGCACCTCCAGTTCAGCCCAGCCTTACAGTAAAATCTTTCTATTTGACAAATTACAAGTAAAGTTGGGTATATAGACTGATTTTATCAGATGCATTTGTGACCTAAAAGGAAACCTAATGCTTAAGGGCTGCTTCTAATAATGAACCTAAACTTACAGTGCTAGAAACTCTAGTTTTATGCTGCAAAAACAGGTAGTCAGATAAACACCTATGGCTTAAGTAGGTTACCATTCTATTACACCAGTACCCAAGCACACTTGTCTGATAAATACTTTAATTCATATTTTTTGTTTGCATCATTGCAAGATTTTTTTTGCATTACAAAGAATGCAGTTTGTAACTTAAGATGCATCAAGTTTGAGACAAGGATATCCACATTATGCCTTGATAAAACAATCCTTATTAAACTCTATCCATTCATGCAATAGCAGCAGCACACTTCCACTAGCAATCATGACATACTTGACTAACAGATGTGCCATAAGGCAACAGCAGGAGCAGTTATTCAAGCATCCACCTACTTTCACAGGCAAGGTTTGCAAGAAGTTGTAAACTATATTCTTTGTATTACCATATTTTCCATCATATCCTAAACTCTATTGAAGTCTACAAAAGGCAGTCAGTAAGAAAAGAAAAAAGCCATGAAACAGTTTGATATAATGCACAGTATAACCGAAACATTACAGTCTGGTTGAGCTCTCCAGTTTCCATCAGAATACAGAGTTACCTATATTTGCTCTATACAAGAATTGCACTTAACCAAGAGCAGAAGCACCCCTCTTGCCTTAAAAGAGCCTCTGAATATAGCCTGACTCTCAGAGCAAAGACCCCAAACCCCATCCTGCTCTTCTCAAAAGTGAAGGCTACCACATGCCTGTCTGCTACCAAGGAACCATTTTACAAAAAGCAGGCCTGTTTTTGTTTAAAACCCCACACAGCAGATCTAGTATGTCACCTGCCACATATCAGAGAAGTTCAGAGTAACCAGAAAGACGGGTACCTATATTGAGAGCTGTTTCCTGTTTGTCCCCTGTCAGAATCCATATCTTGATTTCTGCCTTTATTAGTGTGGCTATTGTTTCTGGAACACCTGCTTGCAGGCGGTCTTCAATGGCTGTAGCTCCAAGAAGCAGTAAATCCTGGAAAAAAAGAATTTGAGGGATTGATTTCTTAAGATAAACCTCTGTTTGGAACACACTCAAAAAGGAATTAAAGACAGCATGTTGCGCCTCATTGCTAATACAGCATTTTGACAAGCAATATACACTACAGTAAGTTTCTGGTGTGGCTATTCTACTTCCTCTGCATACAATTCTCATTTCAAGAGGTACAGAATGGAACCAAGTGTTTCTGATCAGAAAGATGGCAATGTTTCAAGAGCAATTAATTGAAGTTATACAACTCCAAAGCTAGCCTATGGATGAACATACATACTACAGCATTTGCTAATCATCATAGCAACATGATGAGTGGTCACAGTTTATATATTTAAGCTCAACAAAACAAAAGTTACCTGACATCACATCATTTAAACTAATTTCCCTCCCATAAAGTGTACATACAGACTGGATACAATCACTCAAATCAAAAATTATTGCAACTATTTATGGATATAACCACTACATTTATGTAATACAAGTGGTATGAACATTAATCAATCCACGTATCTCTAGTCTACATACAGATGTCTGCCAGAAAAAAATCGTGTCTCATACAACAAACTTAATACTACAAGAGTTACCCAGTCTTATACAATTCTAAAGCAATTGTTTGAAGATATTTGGCCATGTTACAGAAAGAAAAAAAAGTCAGGCAGACAAGAATACCTAAGAAATAAACCTTGTCAAAAGGCACAATCTACTCAGCAGATTTTAACTTTAAGAGCATTTTAATGATTCCTTAGACATGTAAAGATGTTCAATTTAAAAGAAATTGATATAAATTGAGTTTACTTATACTGTATCATTTCAGGAATTGCACAGAAGTAACAGCTTCTATTCTTTGTAGGGACTATAATTATTCAAAACAAGTGAACAGAAGCAGTTACAAGAGTTGGTGTTGTTCAGCCTGGAGAAGACAAGGCTCCAGGGGGACCTTATTGTGGCCTTTTGATATATAAAGGGGGCTTATAAGATAGAGAAAGTCTGTTTACCAAGGCCTGCAGTGGCAGGAGAAGGGGAAGTGGTTTTAAACTGAAACAGGGTAGATTTTGAAGGATTTTTTTTTTTTTTTTTTTTTATGATGAGGGTGGTGAGGCACTGGAACAGGTTGCCCAGAGAAGTTGTGAATGTCCCATCCCTGGAAGTGTTCAAGGTCAGGCTGGATGGAGCTTTGAACAACCCGATCTAGTGAAAGATGTCCCTGCCTATGGCAGGGGGGTTGGACTAGATGACCTTTAAAGGTCCCCTCCAACCCAAACCATTTTGTGATTCTATGAAGAGGGCATTAGAGCAGCTCCTGCTTGTATGCATCTATGCATGCATAAAGAACAGAAGGGGAAGTTATTCATACAGGCACATAGGCTGGCATTAGTCACAGGACTTGACAAAGCTTAAGTTTTGTTATGAGATATTCAGCTGGTAAAGGTGGTAGCATCAATTTCTATAAGTCATTTGCTTTAGTACCCCATAGCCTCCTGATGAAACATTAGCCCTATCAATGCTAACAACACTCGAAAGTTACAAACACAATCCAAGCATGCAACTGTAATTGTCTTTTATTCCCAAAACCACTTGTTAAGCAGTTAACCATGACAGCACAGGGCTGAGCTACCTGAGCAGGGAGTTACTATTGTGCCTGCTGAAGCCCTCTCAGCTGGTGTATAAGTGGGGAAGGAAGCCAGTTCAAGTTTGTCTCCACATGTGCACCTGTACTATGATCCAGTGACCCCAACACTGAAACTGACAAAAGTAGCTCTCCCACTCATTTGAGCCATTAGATTAAAAAAAAAAACACCAGCCTGTTAAGATACATTCTATTTTATGTCACAGCCACAAGCCAGTTTATTATCTAGACAGAAGTGCATACAGACCAGATAATTTAACCTGGGAAACATCAGCTCTAAGAGAAAAAAAAAAATTTAAGTTTCAAGTGCAATTCCCTGCTCTTTAGTAAGACCAGCAAGCAAACATTAACAGGAAAGGAATACAGTGGGTATTTCCTACCAATATGGCACTAAGTCCAAAACTCCAATTTGACAACCCACTCATGGGTCCCCTTTTTTCAAGATTAAATTGTGAAAAGAGGCACAAGGTAGATGGCCAAAAATGATCTAAGGTTTGAGAACACATTTTAAGGAGAATCAACCCACATTCATTTTTCACCTCAGTGAAGACAGATGAGTATGAGAGCACAGTACAGGAAGCAGAAAGCTGAAAGGAGCTCTGCAAACCTAAAGAATCAAGGATTAGATAACCACACTGCTGCTGACTGACCAACACAAGGACTACTTTAGGTGTTAGTTTGACAAGCAAGACCCAATCTTCAGCTATTACTTAAAGAGTTCTTGAAGTTTTTCTGTTACCCTATGAAAGTTCACTCCCATCCTAGTCTCAACCTCCTCTCCTGCCCCAACTAACTTAAATAACCAGCAGTGCTCAAGAACTTAAGTTGCATTCTTAATTTTAAAAGAAATTGAAGTTCAAAGAGTGTTTTAAAGAAGCCACTAAATAAAACGAGAGTGAAATAACTGGAGCAAGGGGAAAGAGCATAAATAAGTAGGTGAGAAGTGGGACTACCAGCTTTTCAGAAAGCAGTAAGACTAAAACAAGTATCAAAGAAACACTGGCCCCTAGTGTTGACGTTTTAATATTTCACTCAGTGTGGGATTACAGTTTCAAACTGGTTCTGATACCTACTTTCCCCTTTCAGAATTATGAGTTCTGCAATTTGTGTGGAGAGCACTTTTTCATCTGTTTTCAGTCCATAGGACTACAGGCCTTGGTGAGCACTTTGTTTTGTCTACAGTGTCTACCACAGCCTTCAGAAAACCTGAACTGTGACTGCTCTATGAAAAGGAACAAATTTCTCTTTGTATACTAATACATAGGAATGTGGTGCAACACAACAATTTTATACATTCTCTTTATCAAGTTACAACAACCTTACACAAGATAGCAAGATAAAAAGAATGTGAGAAAAGAGTTTATAAGTAGCAATGACCTTTTATACTGAGTTAGTCTCAGATTTACAAACTAAAGCTTGAGAGGTCTATGGACTGAACAGGTTGCCAACTAAGAATACCTTTCCAGTTTCTCATGAATGAAATTAACAGTTTGTTTTATTGCATAAAGCCCAAATTCCATGGGAAAGACACATGTAAGGGAATCTATCTGATCAAAAAAGTATGTATCTTACCTTTTCAATGATCTCATAGCATTCCTCCAGCTTCTGAGTTCTGTCTTTCAGAACTGTACTAGATTCGTTGTACACATTCAACCACTCTCTGTAAGAGTTTTCTGACAGGTCTGCATAAGCAATGCACAAAGTCCTCAGACCTACAAAACAGAAGACAGCCCTTACACACAGTAAAATTACACTGAGTATCAGCAAATCATTAATCCCCTAAATGAATGCTAAATTCTAACCCTCTCACTGGAGCCAACAGGAGCTTTTAATGCTTAGTTAAACTCTGGATTCCAAGAAAAATCTCCCTGTACATTTTTAGAGCACTTGGGTTTTCACAAATTTAAAACAAGAGACTGGCTCATTTAGGTTATAACATTGGTGCAAATCAAGAGAGCCTAAGAGCCTAACAGCCACAAACTTCTCCCTGATTTTCAGTATTGCAATCTAGCCATACTGGAGCAACAAAAGGGTCATCTTTAATCTTTTAATCTTTTTAGTTTAAGTATGAAAGCAAGCTTGGCTTTTATGTATTTTTTAAAAAGATCAAATTAAACAAAGAACTGGCTACGTATTGTGACTGGAGATATGGTGTAGTGGTGGACTTGGAAGTGCTAGGTTACAGTTGGACTTGATGATCTTAAAGGTCTTTTCCAACCTAACAGATTCTATGATTCTATATTACTTAGTCAAACATACTGCACCGCCCACGTTTCCTTTTAGAAAGACTGTTTTCTCCTTCAGCATATACACATAACTCACATTAGTAATGGGAGTTACACATGCACAGAACAGTACAGAATAGGGCCCACGAAGTATGAAAACCATTTTATTAGACCACTGATTAACATACAGAAGTAATGATTTTTTTTTTTTGCATAAGTCAAGCAGAAAGGAGTGTGTGCCATAAAATAGAAGAGTTTGGTTACCAAGAATGTGGGGGTCTGCAAAAAACCCCACTTTTTTAAAAAAGCTGAGTAAATACATGTTTTCAGATTTAGGAAAAAAACACTGGTTCATGGTTTTACTATAATGCAAATATTTTCTGTTACTGCAGAACAAAGCCAAGTCCTTCCCTGTGAATGGAGGTGTCACATCAGTCATAAAGGCCTTAGAGACCATTTCAGATCATTGATATCTTGGTCTTCCAGACTTCTCAGCATGTTCAGG
Source organism: Theristicus caerulescens (assembly GCA_020745775.1). Lineage (NCBI taxonomy): Eukaryota > Metazoa > Chordata > Aves > Pelecaniformes > Threskiornithidae > Theristicus > Theristicus caerulescens. The sequence goes on along the minus strand of CM036559.1, from coordinate 110,957,786 downwards.
TTATCATTCTGCCTCATAAAGCCAGAGACTTTGTCATTTGACTTTTACACTGGCAAAACCACCTCCAACTCCAATGTAATTGAGGTGTTCTGGGCAGTAGAACTCATGCTCTTCCCCTTCATCGTGACCACAAAGAACCCCATCTTCTCCTTCCAAATTCCACTTCCCTACTGAAAGTGCACAGAAGTGGGGCACAAACTGCTTTAAGCTTAAAGTTATCCTACAGTTGTTAATTTGCTGATGACATGCCACTTCTTAATTTCTCGATAGCCATCTTATTTGGCACTGCAAAGCTTAGGCAATGCAGAACATGCTGCAAGTAATTTGATAAGCTGAATTCTCACAACATGCTGTTTCTCTTACCTTCTGTTGCGAAGTATTCAAGATGGCACAGTGTTTGCTCCATATACTGGGAATCTTTTGAAAGCCTCTCAAAAATTACATTATCCTATTAAAAACAAATTCATTACAACAGAGTAAGTCTACATATGAAGTTTCCATTTGTTTATTTACAAGCTCAAGTAGAGTGACCTGAGTAGATTTGCTAATATCAGAATCCAAGACTACGTTTACAAGTAATACATTTGGGTTTTAGAGACTCTGGTTTGAGTAAGCAATCTGGATTGTGCCCCGTGGCAGACATACTGCATCCACTTCAAATGGGGACAGAAGCCCACTCTGCCCTCCTCCCCTCTTTCCATAAAGAGGTCCCCATTATTGGGCAGTACAGAACACTCCTTTCTGAATTACTAAGTAGATATACTGATTTTCAGAGAACATAAGTATCTCATCTTATTCAGTAAACATTGTAGTCCCACACAGAAGAGCTTCTTGCAATCCTTTCTAGAAAAGATTCCCATTGATGTTAAAAAACAGAAGGCAGAAACACTGAACAGGTTCTACCACAGAATTCTCTCAGAAATAACCTTCCTCCTGCAGCAACTTTCTTCATCACTAAATCAAAAGGCAATTGAAAAGGCACAGATAAATCTCACATCAAAATGCAGCACCATCACCTACATATCTGGAGTCTCTGGATTTTATTCTGCAACTACCAGAAAGAGTTCCTACATATATGTAAAATATGCAAACCCTGCTTTTGCTCAAATATGTACTCTTAAGTAAACAGGCCTACATCTATCACTGATTAGAGACAGGGATGCAAAACAAGTAATTTACGATGGATGTGACAGGATGGGAGATGACAATCAGAATGTGGAAGAGCTCACATAGAATAGGTAGTTAACTTACAGTTTAGATGAGTGGTGGATGCAGCAGAACATACAAGACAAAACACCAGATTACACTAATTACTAGAACCCTTTTGCTCTGTTAGACATCTGAGTCTGCTCATACAGAAGACGGCATGAAATTTTTTATTATGAACTCTCCTGCTCTCTATCTCTTTCAGTGCCACACTAAGAAAGAGTGTGAACAGACACGGTATGAGCAGCAAGCAGTTGCAGATCTGCGCGATCCTATTAGGCATACAACTTTGGAATACCGCACAGTGACAGTGGGCTTAGTTCACTCGCACCACACCAACAAGAAACTGGCACATCCTTGTCACATCAGGGGAGTTAAACTGAAGCAACAGAGCAGTGCACCCAGACCTATACGTCAGGACAAATTCAAGTAAGCCACATCCTTACAGAAGTCAGAAACAGTTTTCCCTGCTGCAAAAAGTCAACTGCATGATTTTCCATTGGAATTGGAACCACTCTCTGGCTGTGGCCAATGCTAGTTTTGCAGCCTTTGTACTTTGCTAAGTTATTGCTCTTGTCAGCAAAGACAGAAGCACAACATGGTGCAAGTCATGATGAGAAATAACAGCAGGTGCAGAGATGCAAGAGCCAGATCAAGAGCCAACCACTTCAGAACAGGTTTTAGTATTACAGATTCTGACAACAGCATTTAGTCTAGCTCCTGAACTGCTGCTGCACAGCTCAGTGAAATCCTGCCTTCGCATAAGTAAAGGGTGCTGCTCCCATTAGTTTCAGGATTTCAACTGGGTAACAGAAAGCCTAACAATCTTCCTGCCTGCAAAAAGAGTCAAAGGAGGAATGACAGAGCTCCTAAATCACTTGGCCATAAACAGAAAGCCAGCAGGTATTATGTATGAGACATGAAATGCCAGCACCAGCCACAGCTGTTGAAACAATAACTGGTAGTGTTAGCTCTCCATTAGGTAGCATAATTACTTACAGCCCCTTTGCAGTAGAGACGTAGCTGTCCTGCTGGAGTTCGAACAATCACTGACATTCTCTTCCTGTTGCTATTGAAAGAAAAATATTTGCTTTCATTAGTCATAGTGATGATGAGTAAAGCCTGCTCCAGCAAGTGAACTTTCTCAGATGTGCTTAGTGCATCTGAGATCAGGTGAGATGTAACCATAGTAACTTAAGACCCCACAATCCTTGACAGCAAGGAGAAATACCAAATTGTCCACTTCCAGCTTCAGCCCTGTGGCTCCCATTGGTGAGCACTCCACTAGAACACAGACTTGCACCCAAATACGAGCAAGAATTTGGAAAAGAGCAAGATGGCACAGAAATCCTCTTCAAAGAAGGGGAGTCATTCATTCACAGCTTTTCATTATTCCTCAAGCAAAACTGTTTTGGGGACTCAGGCTAGCAAACAGAATCATTAAGGCTGAATGTGTATTTATTAGAGCCATAACAGACATTGAAATAGCCACCCACTGACAAGGGCAGTTATTTAACTTCCTAACTCAACAGAATGCAGAAACTTCATAGAAAGAAATCATGGTATAGACCACCTCTTGCCCTCCCTGTAGGTTCTTTAGATTGATCTAATCAGACCTACATAGTTGGGATTATGTAGAATAAAGTCAGACCCTCTGAGCAGGGCTGCATATCAAGACAGTCAAGTTTGGGACACGTTTTTTAAAATAAAAAGTAGCATACTGTACACAGATGTCCAACAAAGGAAGGTAGGCAAGGACTGTTTGGTTTTTTTTTTTCCTAAAGATCAATTTTGGCATTTCACTTCTCAACCTCTCCTTTAAGAGCCACTGGGAAAAAACCACAGCTTGTAAGAGGCAGAGGCAAGCACATCAGCTCTCAAGAGAACCCTAAGAACATGTGGTTTCGTATTCAAAAGAAGTTATCTGTAACTATAATTCTTTTCCTTAGGGAAAGGAGAACTCAGAAGCATCCTCCTTCCTCATTCCCTTCTTGCCAATATGTACAAACAGATCAGAGTGTAGAACAATCTTCCTTCTCCTCCTCTAAAGTTCCTCTGGGAGATCTAGTCCCTTTTCAGGGCTCAAGAGCTACGTGTAAGGAAGTAAGCTCTTGATATGTATGATCAGACAAAATAATCCTTTCTGAGACTTTCTAAAGGAAGTCTGGAAGGACAGCAATTAGCTGTGCCAGAATTTCTGCAGCAAGCTAATGACACTGGGAAACTTCCTTGCACTTTTTGAAATCTAATTGTAGGAACTCCCTCACTGGTCAAGTGGGAAGTTGCTACACACAGGGAAGAGCTAAGCCAGTTTTTTTTCCTGCTGCATGCAGGTTACAGCTACTCCTGTCTACAGGCACCAGGGTACTGGTCAACTTGTCAGAAACCCTAGAAGACTTTAGTACCTTTTTAGATATTACCACAAGTAGCCTAAGTAGCTACATTCTGCATGAAAAGGGGAAAGTAGTCAAGAGTAATCTTCAAAGCAAGCCAGGACACAAGAAAAGCTGCCTACCCAAATCTTCCCTGACTTAGTTTTACATACTCCTTTAGAGCACAGCCAACTCAGAGAGCAGAGAACAAGACTTCAAGGCTTTAAGCCACAGTAAGAGTAAAAAAGACAGCAGAAAAGCCTGCTTACTAGCACCATTCAAACTGACAAAACTTTATCAATTGACAAAGAGAAAGCAACTTCTATCATCTCCAGTGATTTAGGGGGCCAATTCATCACACAACTTCTTGCTACCATCCTACCTAGCCTGACAAGTTAGGAGTGCTTGCGAGGTTTAGTTTTTCATAGCTGGCGTGGTTCTTAAAAAGGGGCACCAAAAAGCCCTCCAGTTGGAGATTCTACCTACTTGAAAAGAAGTAATTTACAGAAGCACTATAAAAATGCAAGCTCAATCTCAAAGCATGTTCCTGAAGTAGAGAAGTTGCACATCAAGAAATCAATGATGCACAGAATGACACCTTCAGGGCAGCAACTTCTCAATAAGCCAACAGAGCTGGAGTGGCAGGGGAGCACTTCATGCTCGCATGCCAACAGCCACCGGTTTGTAAGCAGCTCTGTATTAGCCCTATATTGGAAATGAGGAGGTGGAGGAGCAGGACAAAGTTAAGGAAGTTGAGCTTTTCCACTGCATCAGCTGAATCTTTTTATTCTCAATAATATATTTACAAAAATAGTTTTCTTGTTACCTTGCATTTAGTATATTAGAGGAAAACTTACCTGGAAAACTCCAGCACGTTAAGAATTTCAAAGGTTTTTTCTTTTCCCAGCTACAAAAGAGAGCATGTACTATTATAAGTATAATTTGCAGTATATTCTAACACGTGTAGATATGCAAGTTGGTTGAACACCTTTGTTTACACAGCCCAATGCAAAAATGTGGTAATAGCCCCCTCTCCTGGTAAAAGTCATGTAGAACCGTATTTAATGAAGGCATTTTAATCTTACTTGAATGTCTAATGTTGTGGCATCCTCCATTTACTATTTTTACACCATTTCAAGGAACTAATATATTACTCTAGAAGGATAAGTATGCTCTGAAAGTTAAGCTGCATATTTACTTCTTAACCGTTATCAACTAAGAGACATATTACAGACTGTGAGCATTTTTCCAAGTTAAAATAAACATGCCATTCAGATTTGGTATTACAATAAACTTTGAACTGCTGTAATATTTCTTTTATTTGAATTTACAAGCATATTAGATTATTTTTTATGGCAAAAAATGGTTAACTGAGGAGTAATTCCTGTTATCACCAACAACTGTTTGCTGGGGTTGAACATGAGCAACCTGAGGAGGGAAAAGGATTTAGAAATGCCTCATCTTTGCCATTCTTGTTGTATAACAGAGTGTAGGACCAGTGGGAGTTACTGGAGTATCAGAACTCCAATAGTATTTGTAGCACATGATTAAAGGGCTGTAGCAAAATCTAATCGCAGTACAGAGTTATGTCCTATGACGCACGTACCAGTCCAGCAATATCCCTAAGGCTAAAAGCCACCTCCAACCCTGCTACATGTACTGCCACAGATGTAGGCAGTGAGGAGAGACAGGAACCTCTGGGAGTGACAACTTTTATTGGTGGCTATAGACTGACCATGCTCCCAGCCTGGCATGCATGAGGAGTATAAAACTAAGTCAGGTGGGCTTGGGTCTCCCTGCAGAGGAGAGAAGAGCCCTGATAGCTCTATATGACACTGCTCATCCTAAGCTCTTCCCCTTAAACTAAGCAGCAGTTTTCTGAGTAGTTGTAAAAAAGTTAGTGACAAGTCCTAGAAAGATATACATTTTAAGTACTTGGCTTGGCAGCATACCAAGAAACTTGAAAGTGAACACACCTGAGAGGAAGGACAAAAATACATCCATTATTCTTAATAAGCACCCTAATATGTATTCCAGAGACAAAGTTTTCAGCTGCACCTGTGTAAATCTGAAGACACTTTAGCTTAGACTGCAACTTAAGTCAGACTGTGGCCCCGTGAGTTTGAGACTGCCTGTGTCAACTCTAATCCGTTAACTACACACCCCTGCATAGAGCTTGTTAGGCAGATACATCTTCTACAGAAGATCTTACTCAGAAGAAAAATTCCATTTTAATATAAGAAATCAAACATTTAGAAGGACAATAACCATTAAACATAATAGCTAGAAAATCTCCAGACACATGAATGTCCTTCTGATGCGAGCGTGCTCATCTGTGATTCCCAGACAAGGGAAATATTCGTCAGGCACAACTGCTGTTGTTTCCCCTATAAGCTTGCAACTTCCTATTGCCCATGTCACAGAGAAGGGCAGAGGACTCTGCATCTAAAAATAGAGTAAGACAACTTTTCTCAGTCTGCAAAAATCTTTTGCATGTAGCATCCTAAAGGCCCTGTAAAGGGGAACTCACAAGAACCACGCAGGAGACATTTATGCTCTGCACGAGCTTGGCAGTCTGTGCCATGCACATCTACTTACCGCATCAATGATAACTGAATGTGGAGTCCGTCCTGTGAAGACATAACCAAGTTTTTTTGCTCCTTTCACTAATGCCCCTTCATCTGCCAATACAAGAAAAGCTTAAATTTAATCTGGTATGTAGAAGAGGCCTACAAAGCCCATACTTAAATATGGCACACTACCAAAATACAGAAGCCCCCTTTCCCCACATACTTCCACATCTGTAGGGCTGCTAGAGTAGCTCTGCACACACTTCCACAAGAACGTTCACATTTTAGTCCTACGAAGGCCATGTAATATCAACTACACAAACTTCATATTCAATCTGTATAAAATACCCTGTAACTACTGAAGCATTAAACTCCATTGTTGTGGAGGAGTCATTTTTCTACATGAGAAAAGGGGAAATACCTGTTCTGAAAGCAAGATCAAAGCTGTGTTACTCTAAATTCTTAAGACATGCATTTAATCCAGTTCCTGCTGTAAAGACACTAAGTTCAGGTGCTATAGAAATAAGTACAGCATTGTCTTCTGGAGACTGAACTGGGTAGTGTCATTAAGAGCTCAAATAACCAAGCCGAAACCAGAGCCAACACCTCTACCTCTAGTATGTAGTTATACAGCCTCATTAAGGAGCAAGTGGCATTAAGCGCAACCACCATACAAGTAAATTAGTGCCCAGCTCAAGCAACCCTAATGTCTCTATAGCTCCCTTGGTCTCCTCATAGTTCATCAACACTGACTACAGCTGCCTTACTGTTCACCCCACTCTTCAGACACTTTATTAAGACAAATAGAAATGCTGCTGCTTTATCACTCAATATATCACTACAATTCTAGAAACATCCTCAGAAATGGAGATGATTTGATGGGAAGCATGGCCCTACTGTTCTGCATTTTAGCCCTGCCTACCTCTTTCAGTACCATTGTGCTGCCTGAAAGAAGGAAGAAATGAGTGAAGGGCAGGCCCAAATATGGCCAAGACTCTGCTCTTTGTTGTATTGTGTCATGTATCAGCATCCTGTATCTGCATAAAGCAACATGGGAAGCTACTAGGTCAAGCCAGACAGTTTGCACTCAAGCCAAATACAGCAAGTAACTGTTCATGCAGAAGCAAATTAGTACTTCCATAGGTCAGCTCTCAGTAGGGAAGACAGGTCACAAAGTTTTACTTTTGCTTTCCACCCCTGGAGAAAGAGGTCTTCTGGTGACAGAAGATGCCAGATCTACTGCTAGCATCATGGAGGACATCTTGCTTTTAAAATCAATGACCTTTTCAGAAATTTCTGGAATTTCCTTTCATCCCCATCCATCTACTTCTACTCCCTCACTCCCTCCATCCCCCAGAAGACAGCAACAACCAACCTGGAGAGGAGGCCTGGTAGATTATTGTATTGCCTTGTCTCTCAGGAACGACAGTATGACACACGGCCAGCAGAGTGAGGAACTCCTGTATGTGCACAGCTGTGGGCTAGACAGGACATCAGGAGACTCAGGTTTAGTATGACACACAGACTGAGAAGCAGCTGTTCACTAACGTGATAATACCTCTTAGGCACCACAGACAAAAAAAAATATTCTCTTCTCTGTAGTAGTTGTCTTGGTCCCAGAACATCAATATAGCTGAGTTAAGGGCCAGCATTAATGAACTAGAGTGCTAATGATAAAGACCTCACTTAAGTTGCAGAGAGTTGGGAAGCCAGAATATTCCCCCACCCCACCAAATATAAAAGCATTAGTTTTGTATAGCACCCCAAGCTTCATACAGGCAAAGGTGTCTGCCACAAGGCACTGATGATAATCAAGCAACAGGAAATACTATTTTGGTAGCTTCCACAACAGCTTTCAATAGATTGACAGTAACCACATCAGAATTAAAGTCATTGCAACTGCACCCTTAGTGATGAAACATCCAGAGCTGACAGCAGCTGATTAGCCAGCAGAAGGCAACATCATGTGCTCTTTCACAGGAATACATCATCCAGCCAAGCAGAAGTTTGATCAATGGCTCCTACACATTCAGCACCATGAGAAGACACAATATAAAACATTGTTCACAGACTACCTAGTCACCAGCCATCCCAAAGTGTTTAAAGAGACACCAGGTCTACAACTCAGTGAAAATGCTTTGGCACTTAAATCACAGGCCTCTGATCAGCAGATTCTGGCAACTGTAGCTATAGTTAACAAGTGATAGGACAAGAGCAGATGGACTCAAGTTGTGCCAGGGGAGATTTAGATTAGATATTAGGAAAAATTTTGTCCCTGAGAGAGTGGTTAGGCATTGGAACAGGCTGCCCAGGGAACTGGTACAATCATAGTCCCTGGAAGCATTCAAAAAACACATGGATGTGGTGCTTAGGGACATGGTTTAGAGGTGGACCAGGCAGTTAGGTTGGACTCAATCTCAGAGGTCCTTTCCAACCTTAACAATTCTATGATTCTACAGTCACTTGGAGTCCCCCATCCCATTCCTCCCTCCTTTCCACCCCTGCCTCTGGCACAGCATTTCCAGTCTCACAGCAGTCAGGAATGGTACTCAGCTGCCCAGCTCACAACCTGCCATACTAACTTCATCCACAGTTCACACAGATCTTTCAAGATGCTTGGCTGAAACAGCTGAAGTGAACACATGTTCCCCTTCACCAACTCTGCTGTATCTGTAACATCCACAGTTGGTAGCATCAAAATCTTACGTCACAGCAGGCATTTGCCCAGTGACTGAGTCAGACATGAACTTAGCAGTTCTACCTTTGCAGAAAGCCTTAGTTAACTTTGCAAACTCTCGCAGAATTTTTGCGTATGAAAATATCATCTAGTTTCCAAAGTTTTCATGGCCATAGCATATTTCATATATATTCTGTCTTAACAGAGCCACTACAAAATCAAGAGCATTACAAGAGCTGTGAGCACAAGGTCAGGCCAAAACCCCACTGTTGTAATATTGAAACCAAGATCAGGTGGAGAAGAATCCTATAATAGTCTAGTAAAACAGGATCCAGGTTTTTTTTTTTTTAAACAGTTAATGAAAAGACGCTTCTAGACAATTTATTATGCTATTGTACATCAGAATGTTTCACAACAGAAAAAAGTCCACAATGTTCAAATGAAACTTTTTCAAGTGAAAACTAAATGCCACCAAAAATCCTCTCACATGAGAGACTTATTACATGTATTTTTCTAAGAGTATATGCAGTAGTACTATTCGAAACACAACACAGTTATTTTATAAAACCCTTTAATCACGTAGGACTACTGAGACATTAAAGACCCCTCCATTTCCCACTTAGAGGGACACTTAAAATACAACTTCTCACAATTAGGCCAGCAGCATTCACAACTGGCTCTCAGACATGTTGATGCTTCTCTCCCCAAGCAAAGCATGTGACAGATTTTTTTTATCTCAGGTCCTATTTCAGGGACAAGACCAAGAATAGGGAAAAATTGCTGAGGTTTTGTTTTTTCAATATGGTGCACATAGCCTACATACTTGTACAACAGAAAGATGCACTGGCAATAGCAAGGTTTAATTAGTAGCAAGTAAATTACTATGAAAGCCACAAAATGTCAGCTGGCAAATGGTGTGTTAACAAAAAGTAAGCATTAAGGAAAAAAGCGTAATAAAAAGACTGCAGATCCAATACTTATATTCTTGTTTTACTTCATGTACTTTAATATTTTCATGAATAACTTTAACACAGAACCTTTATCTTTGCATACTTAAACTTCTGAATTGTATAGTCACAAGCCACTAAAATAACAACAGTTGTAGCTTTTGACATGCTGTGTTCAAGAAAATGAACAGAGGGAATATAATTAGAGACTAGTGTGCAATATGTTAAGTTCACAGCAAATTACTGGTCAGGAGGTTACTGCTGCTCCATTATTTCCAGTGAAAGCAATGAAAGTTTTATCTCCATCTCAAAATGCATAGCCTGCCAGATTTTATTTCAGCATCCATTGCTGCCGACCTTTGATGTCCTTCTTACACATATATCACCTAGCCCCTTACACGCCTTCATAGTGTATGTTCTATCAGCTGGAAACAACCTGTCTCCGGTAATGTCATAGATTTTAATCCTTCCTATGTATATATTTCTGCTTTCAAGCCAGCAATGTAATTTGTTGCTGTCTTGGTATTTTCACAGCTCAAAGTATTACATAGCAATCTTCCAGTTCTATAGCAACAGATCACCAGAGGCCCAGCTTCTCATGTCAGCTCCTCCACACAGCTCTCATTTGTTTCCTTTCTATATTATTCCAGCACTGACACAATATTTGTTGCACTGGCACGAATCAGGATAGAGCATTCAAATTCCTACTTCAGAACTGTAAACAGAAAACTCATTAATAGCTTCTGTGGTGATACATCCCTTGCTCTATGCAAAGTTTAAACCCAGCATAAGACAGAAGTACCATAGGTTAACTGATTCTGCTTTATTACTTATTTTCCTATATTAAAGCAAGTCTCTTCCATTTTACTACTCAAATTCTTACTAGTGGTCTCTGTGAGACATTCCTTGCCTGCTCATTTATTAAGCTCAGCTCTATTTCTTCCCACCCCATTTTTTCCTTGTCTATTTATCTGTAGCAGGAACAAAGTTTGCTGATTTTAGTCTCTTGTTCATCTGTCTGCAAGCAGCTCTCATTCTGAGTGCCTTCTCCCCCCATTTTTCTCCCTGTGTGCCAGCAGCTCTGGGTGAAAGCTATTGCTGCTCTTTCACTATGTCTTTTCCAAAGATCCATGGAACACCTGGTGTACAACCACCAGCAATATACCCCACCAGCTGAACTTACTTTGCATGCTGCCCCTAAAGCTGAGAACAACAGACACTGAGACATCTCATATTTCTGGAAGCAGCCTCTGGATTGTTATCTACAAAGCATTATCTACACTGAAAGCAAAGTTTCCCCTATCTAGAAGGCACAGCATTATCTATTATCAAGCAGGGCACAGACCACTGGTCAAGAAGCCCTATCGTAAGTTTTCATCCCTTCGTGTTCTCCTTTATTCAGAGGGAACAAAACGCTGAATCAAAACTCCGTCTTTTGGGGAGCAAGCTGCACTCCGCAGAGCTACATACCTGCCCATTTGCCACGCGTGTCTTTATCTGGGCCTCTTCACTCTGAAGACAGAAACTGCATTATTCTAGCCAACTGTTCACAGCCCGATAAAATTACAAGGAAGTTGCATGTGAAGTTAAAGATATTTATTCATCTCTCCTTTTATTTATAGCAGTATCAGAGCAGTGCCTCCATTCACAATATTTCCAGATGAGCAAGACTGACAGGTTTTTGAGCAAATGGCCTAGAAATGGCCAATGGGATATTAAGGCACAGTCTAACAACTTGAGCTTACTACTTTGCCTAAGTGTGGCAAATTCTGCCAAGGATAGCTAGTAAAATACTTATCCATTTCATTACCAGGGAGAATTATGACTCACTGTCTTAAGATATAAACTTCTTACTGTTTTGTTCATTAAAATACCTGGAGAACAGTGTGAGGATCCAGCCATGTTGGGCATCTCCAGAACAGTTGAAGCTGGTAAGGCTGGAGGGGATCAGGATATTTCAGGCACAGACTCAAAGAGCACATTAACTCTATTGGTATTCAAATACTGGTTAAATGCAAGTTTCTCTTGTCCAAAGCCACCGAAATATGCCCTGTAATTAAAGATACCTGCCTTGTAGCTGAGCAAAAGGAAAGTACCGAAGTCCCATGCACAATAAGGGCAAAAGCAGAATAGTGACAGATATTTCTCACCAAACTATATAATTTGTCAGCTGTAAAATGATACATTTGGACAGGTTTTAGGCAACAGTTCCTTTCTGAACTAAAGCCTCCCAGAGGTTCTCACCACCTGAATGTATTTTCCCCCTACTGTATTTTAAATTCCATTTTTTCATTCCAGTAGTGATAAGCTTTTCATGTTCTGCTTTCCTAAGGAATTAAGAATCAGCTGACAATAGCGGTCATTTCAACAAAGTCAGATGGGATAAATGCCTCAGTTCCCACACACTTCATGAAAATAAGTAGACATGTTGGAGCGATCTAAATGAACACTGAGGTAAAGGCTCAACATGAGCACAACAGTTATCTGTTCTGCCTGGCCTGCTGCTTAACTACTCATCACACATACTCACTGAATCAACCCATGCATCTGCAGGTATACCACATGTTGTTGCTTCTTGCCCAAACAGTAATTTGCAGGCCACAGAAGAGAGTTTATATGCAGATTGGAATTACTAGACAAGTTCAGAGTGAATCCAGAGACAGAACAGAGAAGTCTAGGGTGAGATCCAAGTTTATGAGTTCTTTCACTTCTTGACCTCCTTCCCTGCACTCACATCAGGGTAAAATAACCCCACACCAAACAGGTTTGCATCTCCATGATGAGTTCATTCACAGCACATGTGCAACTCATAAGCACCAAGATAAAGACCACCTAGCATATTCACCAAACTTTCTTTTAAGTTTTTGGAAATAACTGATCTTTCATTCTAATAAGAGTTTACACCATTTTCCCCTATAGAAACAAGCCAGCATCATGCTCTTGGCACTGCTGAACAGTTCATCCAACAGAAGCTGTTACAAAGAAAAAGCATAGGCCAACAAACCTAGGTACTTCCACATTAAAATCCCAGAGAAGCCAAGGGAAACCTCCACATGTTTTCAAGACAAGTTATTTTTCCTTGGAACACTTCCTACAGAGCAGTAATTCTTTGACCATTACTCAGAGCAGACTTGGCCGTAAGTCAGTCCTTACACACCAGTGGCCCAGAAGAGCTCTGAAATTTAGAGGTGATGCAGGATGCTAAAAACTTTCCTAGCAGATGGAAGACAGTCTCTGAGGATAAGTACATTATTTTTTTTATTGTCAACCTGGAAAGAAAATTACTTGGCACTGAGACAGCTCTAAACTAACACTTGTGACTGGACTGAAAAAATCTTCAAGACCAGAGCAATGAGCACTTATTGAGTGTTTGTTAGAGATAGCACATTGACAACTTCAGCTGCAAAAGGGGCAAATGTTTAAAAGGAATTCATTGCCCAGCTGAGTACAGCACCATCTGAACCCACAATGCAGCTTGGGCTAGAACACTTCAGTTTTATCACCTCAGTTCACTAAACAAGAGATTGTCAGACATCTAAGTGGCATCTGCAGCTATCTACTGGCTACGAGAACTAGGACACTAAGGAGTTTTAGGTAGAAGGAAGCAGTTTATGCACCTTAACCACTGACCTAATGCAAAAAGCTAATGGGCTAGAAACATGTGACTCTCCTCTCCCTCTATCCTGTAATCCAGCCCTCATCTCACTGATGCAGTTGGACAAATAGATTTGAACTTGCTAAGCAAACTGTCACATGTAGTTCTTGCATTCTTATGTCTTGTGCTAAATCACCACTTGTCAGTGGGTGGCATCTATCCCTCCAGTACAGTCAGGCTCCAAAAGGTATCTTTGGCCTACACAAGGTACACCTTATCAGCCAGAAGTTTCCCCGCTCATTGAGGGCTGAGTTCACCCAGTGTGCTCAGCCTGATAATCAGCTGTGCAGTGACACCAGTATTTATCTGTTCAAGTTGCCAGCCAAAAGGAAATTTGATGCATAAGTGTTCAGCATATAAAGAACAAAGACTTTATCTGAGCTGTCTAGACTAAGTGACACCTAAGGAAGCTACCAAAATCCTTTATTTGCCTGCTACAACAGCAAACATTCCTTCTGTCTTCCAAAGTAGAAGCTCTACCCAGAGAAGGTCAAAGAATTAGACACATTCCAAAGTTAAGGAGTCATCTCAAGGCCAGATGAGAAATTCCATCTCACAGACCATTTGATATCTGTCCCTTCTGCTGAGTTTATTAAAATGTACCAAAGCACTTTTCTGTATAGATGCCTAAAGCAACAGCCAGCGAGGAAGAGTTCAAACACACTTTGTCTGTAGCCTGCACCTAAACCAGTAGCCTTCCATTCAGAAGTCCTGAAAGAAGTATTCAGAGTACCTGGCGTCAGCAACTGCCATAAACCATACTGCAGCCATATATAAACAAACAGAACACAAAAGAACAAGAGGCAACCCAAATCTTGGCTGCAAGTGATGTGCAGTGGGAAGTCCTTCCAGTGCAGATGATTATAAAAGCCACACAGGAAACCAGTACATTGCCCTGGCAGGGCCACCATCCTGAAGGTTAGAGGAGCCATCTTCAGGCTCTAGCACCCCGAGGAATGTGTAGTGACATATAAAGTAATTAAATATTCCTTCAAGCGTTTACACCATGCTGCATTTCAACTTCTTAAGTATCATAAAGCAAAAGAGAAAGCAAAGCTTTGCTGCACACAAACAGTATGTTGCAATGATATTTTAAATGTTCATACTAAACCAGCCCAGTTACAGAAGTTATACTGTCTAAGGAGAGCAATCAGCTGAGTTTGTCATTTGAGTTTGTGCTTGCCAACACCCAGATCCCCTATTGTGATACAGCTTCTGCAGAATAGAAGGGTCACATTTTTTGCAAGTGACTTAAATTGTTTGGTGTCCAGCCAGACACTTCATAGCTGCATGGTTTCTGAATAAGCAATGAACTGAGACTCTCCTAAGGACTAGGTCCCTTTAGGACACAACCGGCTAGGCTAAGATTACTAACCACTAAGTCTCAGGCTAAACTTAAGCTTGTAATTAAGTCCCATCTCTTACATCCTTTACACAACTGCAATTCCCAACATTTGCAGTATTTAAAGCAGGTCTCTCACCAGAACTACCTTGCAATGCTCTGGATTACTCTTAAAAATGGTATTTTAACAGTATGGATGTTTAAAAGAAAAACTATTTGGAGTGTTCAAAGAATTACAATTTCTACCATCATCTGCTACAAGACACTATCTTCCATATACACTAGCATATATGAAGCTGTTTTATAGCTAGCTGGTACCCACATCGATATCATTGTTTCTTTAATTCATTAGTAGGACAAGTGGGCAGAAAAGCCTTGAGGGAGTTTTGTTTCCTTTTTCCCCATTCTGTGCTTGCATGACATACCCATAGAGCAGACTTGATCACACAAGTACATTTGTTTAGCATTCAGTTCCAGAGAGGTCTAGAACAGGGTGTTTAAGAGACATGATATTCAAAGAGTAGACTTACATGGTCATTTTCAATGTTTTGCAGCAGTCTTGGGTCATCAAATTCACACGATTCACTGGTGGAAGGAGGTAGCTGGCTGCAGAGCAAGACAAGCATATTCAAACATAACAGTGGCAACATTTCCAGTCTTACTACTTAATCTATTTTATAGGGAAGCAAAGGAAAAAAAAATAAGATTCCACTATCCTTGAAAGTATTGTGAAAAGATCATGTGAGTAATGCACAAAGTGCTGAAAATGAGCAATAATTTCTTCACAACACCAGCAAGAAACCCAAAATGGTTATACTTGAAAGTATATTTGAGAGGATCCAAGTGTCACCACACTTCCTAGGACAGATGTGGCAGAAGCAGCTTTTAAGTGCACTTGAAATACATTGATTTCAAGGTGACTTGCTTTGAAGATAGGTCAAAAGTCAATATCCCTAAGCTCCTTCTCTAGGCAGTCAGTTCTGCTTCAAGTTGATCACTGGAGGATAAGCTTAAGTACTCCAAATTAGTACCTGGAAGAAACTCTTCCACAGAACTGACTAGAAAAGAAGCACACACAGAGAGAAAAGATGGCCATGAAGGAAACAGCAACATATTGGAAGAAAGAGGCATCCACAGAAATCACATCTCAGCCGAAGCAGCAACATACCATCATGTCATATCACCTTCCTAGAAGGTGATCATAAAAATGAGGTGGACCAGTGGAGAAGCCTAACTTAGTTCATCAGAAAGTGGCTAACAGCATTCAGTGTCTACCTGTTTCTTGGGTAGGAACTTGCTTCTTACCTATATTAGCCAAAGCCACATCAGCCCTCTCTGCCTCATCCCCCCTTCCTGTTAATCTGAACATCCTACAGTGACACCTGCATACCGCTTCTAGGTTTTCACTCCTTTCTGTAGAATGGGATAGACCCATCACCTCTATTTATTAAATCTCTGAATAAAGAGTGGTTCTCTTGACACGAGACACCTCCGTATCAAGCTCTTTCCCAGTTTAATTGTTAAAACGTAGCATTTTAATAAAGGAGTTCCTTTTCTTCTCCTTTTCAGGTTTGAAGTTAGTGATTGCAAAGAGTAACATTCAGTCTCTATCTAGAGGTAAGGTTACTGTACAGAAGATTACACTTAGCTTGTAACTTGGTTGTCTGCAATTATAAATAAGTACTGCATTAGCATGCATCCAAGCCACCCCAGCCACTGCCTATCCCTCACTCCTTTACCCACCATCTCTCTATGCAGAGAAGATTCATCACCACCCACCACCTCTGCATTAGGCTCCTGCTGGAGGAGCATTTCACTGAAACACATTGCTCCCTTGGGCTTCTTCCAGTCCCAAATTGGAAAGCAGTCTTTATATAGATCATCCCCACTCTGCTATACAGAACACAAACATTTTAGAATATATTTTTTTACCTGAAGTCTTCTGATGAACGTTCTCTTTCCAGCTCAGGAAAGTGACTGAAGGGTAGAAAAAGGAAAAAAGAACATTTATTCCACTTTGCAAACCAAAAAAAAGGTAGAAGGCAAAGGTCAATGAGTTATCACATATACAAACATATGCTGGAACCACGGGCTCAGTTGTTCATACGTTTGAACCAAGTTTTCTGCCTTTTGAGGTATCTGATTTAGCTACCATGAAACTCAAAGGTTAACTTGCACAGAGATCTTAAAGCTACCCATTTAAAACTAAGCAAAGACAAAGATTTATTATTCAAGACTCAAAAGGCCAAGTGCTATGAAATACTGGCATGACTCAAAGGGATCCTTTTGACAGAAACAGAACAAAACCAGTTAAGTGGGTATCCCTCTCATGCAAGGAATATTTAACTCTACAACTACAATTACAGCTACATAGTTGTAATGAAATCTTGGTTCATCTGAAGAAGCCACAGAAACATGACTGACAATTGCTACTCTTGGGCTGCATCTTCTTCCCTCTGGAAAGGCCAGAGGTTATTTGCACTTCTGGTTTAGTTTAAATCATGATCAGATAAGTTAGGAAGCAACTAATTATTTCTCTTTACTCCCCACCCAGGTTTGCACTTCATAATTTGTGTTGCAGGACATTAAAATGAAATCTATTCACTGAGACCACAAAATATACTAAAATACAAATTGAAGAACAGAATGTTCCATCCTGTTCTGATATAGAAGTATGTACCATTAATAAGCCCATATTAAGCTACAGAGTTTCTAAAAAAGTCATACCTACCCATATGTCACTCCAGCAATACTACATTTCTTAAAGTTCATGATATTGCATGTTAGAGTACCTGTTTTATCTGAAAACAGGTATTTTACCTGCAAGGAAGAAAAAAGTCTAATTTTCAACTTGCAAAGTAACAAAACTCAAATGGAAAACAGATTACGTATCAGGAAAATTCTGGGAGACACATGGCTCAAATGTCAACAGTATTGGGCAATGAAGGCTTATTACAGCTTGGTTTGTCTTGCCAAAGCTACAGGAAAATAATCAGGGAAGTTATTTAATGGCATTATTTCTTCTTTATCTCTAAACGCAGCAAGGCTCAAATAGGAGGTACCAATTGCCAAGGCTCCAGTGTGGTCAATATAGATGTACTTGCTTGTGCTAGCTGAACATTCACCAATCTTTCAACTGTACTAACGGCAAACAGCAAGACTGGAAATTAAAACAAAGACTCTTAAGACTGTTGAAGAATCATTAGAATTTAGCACACTGAAGAAATTCAATGTTCCAAAGATAATGAGGAATTTGCTTGGGGTTTTTTCCCCATGAACAGTACTGTGCAAGGAATATCTTAGAGTAAGTCCAAATGGCAGGCAAACAAACTGCTTTTTCTGGTATCTAGTCACGAGCAGTCCTGAAGCACAAGACACACAGCCACAATGAGCACTGCCCAAGCTAATAATTCCCTAATGGAAACCAGTGACTTTCAGCTAGAACTTGGAGACACCACCAACACAACAACATGACTTCTTGGAGCATTACAAGATTCAAGATTCCCACCTTCAGTAGGCCACAACAAACCAAAATTAATTGCAAGCTAAAGTCCACACTGTTTTACCTCTGCACAGGGTAAGATTTCAAAACAGCAACAGGTAGGAAGGCATGGTACTCCCACAGGAGTTAGCCAATTTAAAGACCAGAATATTTTGCTAGAGCTGCAAAAAGGTTTTCCTCAACATTTGCAATTCAGTTATAAGGCAATGCACTACACTACTAGTTAAGGGATCCTTTAACTGTGCACTACACTGCTTCTGAATACAGCATTGACTTCTAACTTGCACAGGCTCCATTTCCAAAGGGGGTACCCAAACACCTGACAAACTTCGAGTCATTAATAGTTCTAGCATAGAACAAAATTTTAAAATGCACCAGTGAACAATTCAATTAATTAATCAAAAAATTCAGTCTATTTATATGGAATCATTAGTAAGCCATTTCTGAAAACAACAGATGGGCCAACAATATATATTATGCTATATAATATAGTTTACTTCAGGCAAAAACACTACCACAATTTGGAGGTTGATAACTTCACATCAAAGCAATCTAGATACAAATCAAATTTTAACAATCCTAAGGAAAAGGCCAATCAGATTAAGCAGGAATAATATTGACTACCACCCTGCTGAGCAGCACACAATAATTATTTATTTTACATACATAAACATCATCTCCAACACTAAATTCACATGAATTATGAAATTCACGTGGTTCAGTTACACACCTATGACTTTGGTGGTCAAGGAAAAAAGCTAGGATTTCTCAATGGTACTACAAAATTCCAATGGCAAAGTTGTGTTTTCCAGTAACCTTATTTTGGGAAGCCCTTCCATTTTGAAAAATCTCATTTGCAGAATTTGTAACAAATCTCTTACAAGTGCAAGTTAATATACAGTTATCTTTATCTGAAAGGAAAATGGAAATGCTTGAAGCAACACAACCTAAATTAGAACTGCATTTTTTTGACTTGTATTTCCTGCGAGGTGGTCAGAAACATGAAGAACTAACAACACAGGCTGAGGCTGTTGGCCTGCTCTTCAGCCAAGCTTAGTCCTGTACATTCTGTTCCAGTATAGACAGTCACAACCACAGAGCATCTCTTCAACACCCTTGAGGAAAAAAGTCAGTTTAAAGTGAACATAAGAAATAAAGATTCAATTCCCAGGCTTAAAACTGCCCATATGACCTCAAATTTAATCCTGTGATCCCATTATTTTACTTGTAAGACTTGGACTAATGAAAGTAAATATGTCCATTAACCTGAACCACAGAGCAGCAGAATAAAGCAGTTGTGTACAGCATGCTCTCATACCTTCTGTCTTCCCAGAACATATCACAAACATGACACTTAAGAAAATGTTGTCTTACCTGCCCAAGTTCCTCATTAAGGTTTGAGGTTCTGGCCATTGCAGGTGTATCTGTTTCAGGATAATACATATCTATGTCCTGAAATGAGAGCAAAATTAGACCTATGCTATGCAAATTAAACACTGAAGTCTCCAGCATTCTTTTAGTCAGCTCCAACTTGGCTTGATTGATTGACTTAACTCCATTGGTGGAGGTTCTGAAGGCTTGAGAGACAAACAGCATCCCAGGCTGAACAGGGGTGCCTCCTTCCCAAAGTGTACCTCCATAGTACATGTACATGAGAAAAACCAGATTCAATTACAGGTAATTATCATTTTCTTCACTGCATCTCAAGCTTAAGATTTTAGTACAGTAGGAAGAAGTTCTAACAGGCATTAGCCATGCTAATCATAGGTCTTCAGTTGCAACAATGCAATTTACTCTAGCCACATCCACAATTGAAGAGACAATTTAAGTGATTGAAATCAACTCCTATTACCAAATTTAATTGGGAGGGTAAACAAAACAGCTGCTACATGAACCAAAGCAATTTCTCAGATAAGCTAGTCAAGCATCTCCAATACATTATAATCAGCTCAGAGAACAGACATGTTAGACCTTATTTACTTGTATTTTAGAGGAACCACTAAAACTTTACTGAAAGTCCAAGGATTAATTCATACGAAGACAAGGTATTCGTCTTGGTTTTGTTCAGCTTAAGAGACATCACTACAGTATTTTTGGTCCATAGAAGAGAAACACACTTTGAAGTCAAAGCTTGCCTGAATAGAAGGATCACTGTTTTGTTGCGTGAGACACCACCAACTCATCTCCTTACAGAAATACAGTGATCACCAGAGGTGACCTTAAGGCCAGCCTCAGGATTTAAAAAAACCCCACCCCCATCCCTAAACAAGTCTAGTCTTTCCCTCTGCTGTGGTTGAGAGAAACTGTAAGGTACTGAAGAGTTTAAAAGATATTTACTGAACATGAGTCAGCTGAAATATCTCCTTCAACCAAAAGAGCTGAGCCTTCCTTCTCATCCTGAAAGCCTAAAATATACAAAAGTGATCATTTGCACAGGGGAATCTTCCTACAACTAAAACTTTTAATTTCCTGTGGAACACAGAACTAATACAGAATAAATCCTCTGAACTTCTCCTTGCCTTTCCCAGAAGTTGCATCAGAAAAGTCATCAAAAAAATCTGGTAAAGATTTCAGGGTATTTTTTTTTTTTAATGTCACTTTCCAAAACTGACGTTAATACATTTATTCCTGTTACTTACCCAATTTATAAAAAGAGCCTGAGTAAACTTGACAACTTCCAATGTCACCAGAAGACTGATTGGAATAAGGTTGTTGTACAAGATAATAAATGTCAGCAGATTGTATCCAAAGTTGACAGACAGCATTTCTGTGGACCAAAAGACATACAACATCAACAGACAGAAGGTAGAAGCCTGAGTGGTACATTATAGGGGCAGCCATCTTTCTGCAGTTGGCCTGATCAGATTTAGTAGTGCTAAAATAATCAGCAAGTGTGTTGAAGCCTAGTATAAGGGCCTTAATATTGATTTCAATAGTCCATATATAAAACACCCACAGAACACATGCCTGGATACACAGCATATTATGCCAGGTGAAGAAGGGCAAGATTGGTGAGGCTATATATTAGAGAACAGAACACTTTCTGAATAAATTTTGCTAAACAGATGGCAAGAAGTATGATATTCCACACTATAACCCAAATTTAGAGATTTATCTGATGTGTCAACTACCCCAACTAAGAGCCACCAGTATCAATAGTAACATAACTCCACCTTTCAGGAAGTGCCTACTTGTCTCAGTGGAGTTAGAAAACAAAAAATAAAGACCAAAATTTCTTCTAAAATCTGCCAGCATTAGCAGAACTGAGAAGTTACTCATGCTAAAGAAATCTAAGAGAAAAAGTTGACTGTTAAACAGACACCTAGTAAATGAACTAAGGCATCCTGCTTAGGCAGAAGAGCTGTTATTAATGGTGACATTGGGCAAGTTGCCCAAATAAATCTGCCAGCACAACTGGTCCTAAAGGGAAGGGGAAGCATTTACAGACAGCAGGCAGGAATGGACAAGGCTCAGCAGAGACACAGGAAGAAGGCTCCTGTTTGTGGTGCTACCCACAGCCTCTCTCTACATCCAAAGTCTCCACATGTCTCTTCTTCACTTTCCTTGAAGCTTAGGGAGGCACTTCAGTCAACATGCAGAGCACCCAGCACAGTGGGATCACAGCCCACAACTAAGGGGCTTTCAGTGTTACAGGGGAGGCAGGGGAGCAAACTAGGAAGAGATAGAAGACAGAGAAAGTTGCTGAAGCCTAATGAAGATGAGAGCAGTTTGGACCCAGGCACCTTCAAGTGTCAGCACACATGAATTCCCTATCTTTGATCAGTTTACAGAAAAAGTAAAAGTACGCTTGATATTGGAAAAGGTTTTTCCAAAACAATCTTCATGGAAATTAGAGATTTAACAAAAATTTAACATTTACCTGCCCACCCTGAAAAAGTGTCTTTCCCATGTGTAGTAGTTACAGAAGTGATAGAAGCTGTGCATTCAATTTACAAAAAAGCATCTATACAGACTACTGTTGCATCTGTTTTATATGAGCACAAGTTCAAGAGGTTGTTCCATTCATCATTTCCACTATTACCTCCATCATTGGAAGGCACAAATTTAAACTGCCTCATTAAAAAGCAAAGGGGAGGGTAGGGAAGAAACTTTGAAAGTTGCTGATACTGCTACTAGAAGACATTACAACTACCAAAACCCAGAGTCAAATATGAGGCACTTCCATGCTGTTCCCATATGAATTTTTTTCATTACTATCACAACTGCAGTTCTTAAACTGTAGAAGACACCCTTTGCCATCTGTTTTGCAATCACCAGCAGAAAGACCATTTGCAGTTTGTGAGAATTGTTTTCAGATCTGCATCTCAAGATGTTTGTAACAACACATTTTATAGCTAGCTAATGTAACCCCCTCAAGTCAAAGTCCACTAGAGAGCAATTTATTTCATCCTTAAGCATTCGCATAAGGCCCATCTTTATCTGAACTAATAAATTCAAGGAGTATGAATGAAATAAAATAAAACCCCTTAATAAGCATGCTAAGAGATCAGTTCTCATCAGAAAATAATAGTCAGAAACCAGAATGACTCTGAAACATTATCCAATAAATACAAAATCATAACATTTAGCGTTTAACAGTTTTTTTCTACAATGAGAGCAAATCAGCATTTCTGACTGAAAAAACAGCTAAAGAATTCCTTTACTTCTGTACATAAGCATAAAGCTGAAGTCAGTATCAGAGTGATATCTGCTATCCTGCAGTCACGTACAGACATGATACGTAAGGCAGCAGTACGTAACCTGCTCTAAGAACAAATTCGTGCATGGCATCTCCATAGAGCTGAAAGAACTTGAACACCAAACATCCAAGAATAACTCTTGCCCCTCTTCTGTTTCTTCCCTGCTCCCTGGGTGGTAGCCCAGCAATATTTACCTAACCTTTAGAAGGTTTTATTAACAGAAGTCTCACCAGCAAGTTCACTTCTGCCAGCCCATTCTCAAAAAAAAAATATCAGGGCATCAAAAGTTAGCAACATACTGTTTCTTGTATTTCTTTGTTTCTTATTTTATGCATTCATTTAACAAAGCTAAGAGCCTGGCTGGCCCTACAGCCCAATACATCTCAATACATCCCTAGCACACTGCCTGCATACTCACTGTTGGAGCCAAGGTACCAGACAACTTCACCATGTGTTCTGTTCCATAATAAGGCACCTACAGAACTCACAAGGGCCATCACCAGGAGGATACAGAACAAAACCAGGATCTGCATGTTGGTCACTTTCTCCACATTTGATCTCTTCAGAGGTGCTTTGGTTGAATTCTGAACAGCAGCAGCAAAGAAAAAAGAAATAAGTCTGGCAATGGCTTATACAAGAGGGAATTGCAGAGGAAAACTCAGTCTTTATTTTTAGAGTCCATTATAAAACTCACTACTTCAACTCTATTTAGCTCAATACTGTATGCAAAACTCAACGAGGCAGTAATAGGAGCCAATACTCCTAATGACTCCAAAACTGACAAGAGACTGGAGTAAGAGAACCATTCAGTTCTGAAGACCTAGTACACTCATCTCCTGTCTGTCCATCCCACTGACAGTCAGCAGATGTGTGCAACCCATACATATTGCTGGTCTCTCCAGGCACTGCCTGCCATTAAGGCAACACAGTGACCATAGTCTTAACCTAATTATCTCCAAGTGCTAAAATTGTAGGTGGTCACTACCATCTCCTCAGCTGTTAAACCTCGGTTTTAAATTTGTCCAGCTAGCAGCTAGATTAAGATGAAATAGTTAGTTTTGCTTACTTATTGAAGTGTTTTGAGACAAATACCTCAGTAAGCATTTACACATGTGCACATGCAACCTCAAGGACAACAGTATCCTTGTATTCCTCAAAGCCTCCAGGTCTTAAACAGCTATAATGAGTCAAATAATTTCATAAACTCAAGTCCAAAAGACAAATACAATACAGGAAAGATGATCAGCTTCTATCAGGACATGCTCTAGATTTCCTTAAAATCTTTACCTGCATGAGTTTTGTATCATGGCCTGTATACACAACAATACCCAAGACCCATTGAGTGTTTCTCAGTTGTGCACCTCTTAGCAAGATCTGGTCTGGACCAACAGGAACCGGGCTGCAAAACAAGAATTATGCATATCTTTCAGTTCTTGATAACACATTAGGAAAGTAATTCTCCTTTCAGCCTTACTCCCCCCTCAAAAAAACCACCAACAACAAACGAACCACAAAAGGAAGAAAGTAATATAATGAACTTATTGTCCACACAACTCAAGAGAGCACCAAAACCCCAAAATCTGTGTAAGTCTAATCCCTGCTAAAGCACAGTAGGGCACAGGCGATACAAGGGAGCTGTTCTAGTTACCCAAAGCTTGAGAACTTATGTGGCAGCCATAAGCTTACTCTGCACTTTACCTTGGCTAACATGTTCTCTCACATCAAGGACAGAGAAGCATCACACTTGCAAACAGACCATCCATTCCAAGCATGCTATAACCTCACATATGCATTAAACAAACATTTTGAGAATACTGTATTACCCATGTGATTTTCAAGTGGGATGGAAGTGATGTTGTTCTATTCTTGCATCTGGCACTATTCAGCCAGCTGCCCAAGGAATACAGCTTTTGTGCAGGAAAACAGGTACACCAAGAAGAAACCTGTATGTTCCTACCAACCTTTCAAATTCTATGAATTCAGGTACTAAAACTAAAGTTTTCTTCCAAGAATTGCAACAGATCAAAGTCACACTGATAGAGACTCCAGATTACGAGATCGTTTTTCTCCATAGATCTGAACTTGGTGCAGCCTTTGGCTCTAGTTGGAAGGCAAAGGTTTCCCATTTCCTCTTCATATCTCCTGTAACAAGAAGGCCCTAAAAACCCCAACCATTTCCCCCACTCTTCCTTCTCTTTAGATGTTACTTTTCATAAAAAAATACACTACAATTCCAAAGAAACCAACTCTCCCATAACAAGCAGAAGACTCCATAGGAAGACAGAACTATGTTACCTGATACTGGCAGATGCTCTGATTGACAACTATTAATTACCCTCCTCTTCCCCAGCAAAAACATGCATATGCTCACTATTGCAGACTAAAAGCACACAGGAAGCATTTTCCTAACTGAATGAATTTAGGACTTTGTTGTCAAAGATACCTTTGACCATCTAAGCGCAAGTTTCCAGTGAAGTCATAAAGATGACGGTTGGGTCCTTCACACTCTATCCTTCCAGATACCTTCATCAATTCTTCTCTTGACTGGAGACTAGCAGTTTGAGACAATCCCTGCAGAGACCAGTCCAAAGGAGATGCTTGTCAAAAATTGTTATTAGAAGGCAACCTAGGAAAATGATGCTTTCTTCCAACAACTAAGATATCAAATGTAATTAAATGTGTGGAGGTTTTCTCTCAAGTTTGTTGGTGTTTTTTTCTTTTGGTTTTTTTTTGTTGTTGTGGGTTGTTTTTTGTTTTTGTTTTTTTTTCCTAATGGATATTCAATAACTCTCCTGCAAGGAAGATTCGTTATGGACACATGATCCTGCTTACATAGGACTGATTTAAATCCCTCTACACAAGAGAGTTATATTACCTACATGTTCTCTCTGTAACCAAGAGGAAAGTCCCATCCACAAAGCACAAAGTTGCGCACATGCAGGAGGAAGGAGGAGTCAAGCAGTATAAACAGGCCTGGCTTTACTCTGCAAGTATAGCTCTGCTGATGTGTTACTGCTGCTACATGTAGTCACTCCTAAGTGTAGTCTCCCTTGGGTCACTGCAGCTATTTTGCTCTGATCCTACTCAAGGTTAATTATCAACCCATCATGCAACTGTAACCTAATGGATTGCTACTCCATCTCAGAGTGCACATGCAACACTCCACTGCTTTTCATCCAACCACTTGGTTAAGAGTGATCTACTTGGCGTTTCTTTGGCCAGATTCTGACTGCAGCACTGCAACCCAGAACAAGGCCTTAAAAGACCCCACCACCTTATTTTTATATTTTAAGCATGTGCCCTGAAGCAAATAAACAGGAACTCAAGATCTGATCTATTGGGCTGACGCAGAAGAGTAAATCACATTTCTACAAAGGTAGTGAACAAGCAGCAAGTCTACAGCTTTTTAAAAACAAATAAGTTATATTTCAAAATCCTAATCTAAATTCATTTTTCTGTAATGAAAGAGGGCAAAGATTCTGAACTATTTCCAAACACCATAATCAACAATATTTCTTCAACAAAAACTAGAAATATCCAAATAAGTTCTACTACTTACCACAAAGAGAACAAATTAACTTAAAACATATGAAAGGTCCTTTTGAGCACTCTGCAAAGGCAGAAGCAACAGACAGACTGGCACTTATGACTGCAGAAACTGCAGCTCTCATCACAAGCACAGCTGCTTTTTTTTTTTTTTAAAACAGCACTTCAACTTACTGGACCTTCAGCAAAACACAGCCAGGGTCTGCTTGATTTGCCTTTGTGGGCTTATAATACTTCCTCCAGATTAGTTCCTTACACTTGCACACAAAGCATTATTGCTTGGGTTTGTATCTGTTGAAAAGAAGGCTACAGCCACCTGCAAGGAGATATGCTTTTTTTTAAAAGAGTACTTGTATTGTTGTCATACAAGCTTGACTCCACTTTGTAGCTAGTATTAGATACCTAAATGAAAAAAAAAAAAGGTGAAATTCAGTTTGTTTTACCTGTCGTATTTTAAGATTTGTCTCCCCATCAAGATTAGCTGTCTCAATATAGCACATGGCTTGTGGTTCACTGTAAGGAGCATAAGATTTTCAATATTAAAACTCAGTTCTTTTTGTATACTACTTTTGCACTAAAGTGGTCCACAATACAATTCTTCAATACACTGCAGAAGACAAATGAATACTCATGGTATATGACCACGAAAGAACCAGCTGGAAATACATATTTTAAGAGATGTCTTTGGATATGAACAGTCCCATACAACAAATTACAGAGAAAGACAAAGCTAAATCAGAAGTTTAATAAGAATTAAATAAGTCATGATACACTCAGATGCCTGAAGTGGACTATTTTACATTGCAACCCATAAAGTTGCTTCAGATTGCAAGAGCTGTAGATAAAATACTAGGTATTGAACAGTATAAAAAAGGGGATGTGCTTGGATGAAGAGGGTAGTGCTCTCTGCTATTGAGTTCCACCTGTGAACTGCACACACAGAAGGTCACAGCCACAAGATTACCTTAAAGTTGAGGGACTTGTGGAGGTACATCTGAAGTCACTGCTAATCAGCATTTTTTTTTTTTAATCAGAAAAAAAGTATAGTAAGATTGAAATGGAGGGCTGTGATCTGTATCTTCCAGAGATACTTCTGCCCTTACTGCTAGGGACAAAAATAAATATTCCTCACAGAACTGTGAATTTTCAATTAGTCAAGGTCTTATCTACACCTAACATGGAAGAGCTCTGCATAGGTAGCACCTGTGATAAGGAAGGGTACTTCTATCATTGATCTTTTCCTAACATGCCCCTTAAGACTTCAAACCTCTGTATGGCACCACCAAAACTGTTCTTCCTGTCTTCTCAGGCTGCTAAGGAATATCAGTTTCCCATCTGGACCCTAACATGCGCTTCTTCAGAATGTCATTTTTCGTACTCTTGAGACGTTGCTATTTCTTTTCCAAAGTAACCAATTGCTTTAACAGCAAGTGTACTTAGTCAGCAGAAAAGTGAGTAATAAAGGCTCAATTAGCAATTAATAAATTGTTAAGAAACAGACAGGTACATTTATAACACAGTAAGAAGCTAGATTTTTCTCTCCAGAGAATTTTTCTTAAAAAAAGGGTTCAAAGTCTGTTCTTTGTCTCCTCCTATACATGCAACCTGAATCTGAACCCAAGAAAGCCACAGATCAAGTCCAGCTTGATTCCAATTTTACTTCTGTCACAAACTCCTTATCTACCACAACTGAAGTGGTTAACTCAGGAGGGAGGCCTCTTGCAAGACAATTCCTCTCATTTCCACAGAAATGTAGAAGTGTTTCCATACAAAGTTGTGTTGGGATTCAAATCTTTTTCCTTCATGTAAGTTTATTTTCTATGTAAAATTCATTTGATGTCACCTTTATTTTATGTGGGGGGAAAAAGAGTCAAGATAAAAACAACTGTTTATTTCACCTCTGACAGTCAGCTCAGACACAGAAAATAAGCACATACAAGCAAGAGATCCCACCCCTTCAGAGCATGCAAAGCCTTCTGGTGAACTGAGGACACTTACTATTATCATTTAAAAGAATCATGGGAATAATACCAATGGTAAGGCAGAACTGCCATAGAAATTGCTATTTACTTCAAGCAAAGCTTCTCCCAAATCAACATACTTTGGGTTAAATTCTCCAGTTATTATCAATGACAGCAGGTTAGTAGAATAAGGTAGAACAAAAAGCTGACCCATGCAAGTTAAGAAATAAATCAGAAGGTTTTGCAGTATAATACATTAGAGAAGTTCTCAAATAGAACAAACATTCCTCAGTGCTGAAACAGCAAGTTACTGATGTCAAAGTATAGCCTAACTAACTGCATATTAAGGTTGACGACGGCTTATTTAAAATTTGGAGTTTGTTTTTAAAAAAAAACAATATTGGATACCATGGAATAAAGATACCTCTATCCTTAATCATGTGACAGTTCAAAAAGACTGAGCTTCCCCATACAGCTTCCAAAAAAACCAAACCTCTCAGGAATGGCACAGACAAATGATGGAGCAGAAAGTGTAGTAGCTTCAAAAACAAGTTCCCTTAGAATCATAGAATACCAGGTTGGAAGGGACCTCAAGGATCATCTGGTCCAACCATTCTAGCACAGTTTAGACAAGATGGCCCAGCACCATGTCCAGCTGAGTCTTAAACGTGTTCAGCGTAGCTGAGTCAACCACTTCCCTGGGGAGATTATTCCAATGATTGACTGTTCTCATTGTGAAAAATTTACCTCTAGAAGTTGGGTCATCTAAGAGAACTGTAACCTGGAGACCAGAGCAACCTGCTGTCACTGTTGAAAAGCATGCAGACAGAAAGAAATTATGGAGGAAAGCAAGGTGGCATAAGGTTTGACTACTAGAAAAAAGCATGCTCGAGAACGGGAACTGTACCATCGTCTCTTGTTTAAATCTCATCTTAGTGGACAGTGGTCTTGATTTGGCCTCCGCTTGTTCAACACAATATAGGATCTAGATTAGCAGCCAAGTACCACTCAAATGCTTTTAGGAACTAGCAACCAAGCTTTGTTTGCCAGTACGTCGGTCTAAAGTTGCCCCATACTTCAAAGAAAAATGAGCAGTACTGAGCATTAACTGTTGCTAACATGCTAGGGTAGGGTTTGGGCTATATATGCACTGTATCAAAGACAAGGAGTAAACAAATGAAGCCCAAAAGCTATTTTGCAGGCTAGTTATTAGATACCAGCTGTGCTAGCCTTTTAGAATTACTGTTTGAAAGAGAAATCTTTCCTGAGGGGCAGAAAAATATGCTGGAAACTCAGTGGAATTGGAAGAAAACTTAAGCTTCTTTAATTAAATGGAGGGATCCTCAGAAAGCCATAGAGCAACTGACTGCATGAAGTTTGTGTAACAGACTTTCAGTCTTCCAACAAACTCAATGATACACTTTGTGAATTACAGGTACATAATACTATGAAGTCTTAAAGAAGCCTTCTTTCATAAGAACTTATCTACAAAGATACATGTTTCATTGTCTAGTGAAGCACTGTTCTGACACTGAAATTTAGATGTGGAGAAGAATTAGTGCCATCTGATGTCTGTTTTTAGTAGCAAATACAGAGTTTAGAGTCCTCTGCACCTCAGTTCATCAGACACATCATTTCCACACCCATTCAGGATACCTGGAAGATATAATGATCATGTCTGCTGGAAGATGTTGCCCATTGGTGACCTTCACAATATCTCCTACTGCTACCTGTTGAGGCAGGGGCAGAAGTACAGTAGCATGGAAGAGAAAAAACAAACAGTTCGCTTGTCTAGAATGTTAGTTTGTTATTTTCTTTCACCCAGTCAAAAGAACAGCATCATGCACAGAACAGCTAGAGACAGTGCTTCTGAAAGTCAGAGTACTTTTCACTGCATGTTTGGAAGTATCAAAGCCTTCCCTTTTCTGAATGCCAAGTAAACAATTCTCTACAGAAAAAAACAAATATACTCAATTGGAAAGTATAAACTTTTGTAGCATATATTTAGTAAAAATTACTTTTTTCTATAATCCTGTCAC
The DNA here is from genome assembly GCA_020745775.1 of Theristicus caerulescens. NCBI lineage: Eukaryota > Metazoa > Chordata > Aves > Pelecaniformes > Threskiornithidae > Theristicus > Theristicus caerulescens. The sequence goes on along the minus strand of CM036559.1, from coordinate 110,927,269 downwards.
TATCCAAATTTGACTTATTTTCCTTTATTTAACCTACAGAAAAATTTTTTCCTAGTAAAAAAAGTTAAACTTTACCTTCCTCAAGTATCAAGAGTTTCTTTATTCCTTCTCCGTATTACTAAACTACCCAGTCACCACTATAACTTTCCCTTAGCCCTGTTTAGATGCACTACTTGTACTAGTCACTAGCAAGGAGTATTGTGTGAACAGATAGATAGCATCAACCAGTTCTTCCCTGACCTATGGTCACTCAAGATGTGCAAAGTCCTAAATTCTGGAATACTGAAGACCTAAGAGTTTTGGCACCTTTAATGGGAGTCACACATACATGGGACTTCCATTCTAAGAAGGACCAAGTAGCACTCTCAAAACAGTAAGCCAGGCTTGCCTGATGAGTATCAGACTGCTTAGCACCAATGCACTCCTGAGAGTCTGAAATGGGCTTAAAATATTTTTAACACATTAATTTCTAAAAATTGAAACAGATGGCATGTTTGAATTCAGATTCATTAGACTTACTCTGATCCCACTGAAAATAAATTCCCTACCAATGTCAGCATAAAAAGGATCAGAAGTCTGCCTTAAAGTAAACAACATGGATAGTACAGAACTGTTACTCCCTAATAATAAATGCAAGCCTGGACAATATGTAGATGCAGACACAGGCCAATTCAAGAAGCGCTTAAGGGTATAAGGAAAGCAGATTCCAGGCTCAGCTTTAAATACCTTTCAATTCAGTGTCCTCACTACAAGTAGGACACAGAACAACATAAACAGGCATCAGCATTAGCCATCAGAATCCCTGGCAATCTTTAGTTTCTACTATAGCCTAACACTTCAGCAGAACTGCTTTCAGGTCTCATGAGGTGGGTCTCATTTCCCAGAGGTTTTAAAAGGGTGTACTTTTTCCTCATTTATTAGTCAACAGGGCTAATTTTGTCCTTAAAAAGGTATTAAGAGCCACGATTAGATCAATACATCCTGAGGGATTTCAGCAAGCTCTAGAAATAAAGCTCACCAGGTCATGGCACAGGGCTTCACAGAACATGTGTCCCAAGTGCCTAAGGTAGCAGCATGGCTTGTGTTTGTTACTTGAGCAAAGAGCTTACTAATTAGCCTCAAAACCTAAGAACTTTTTAGCACAGGTAGCAAAAAAGTCTGTTTGACTTTCATGGGAGGTACAGCATTGCAGTGAAAGTTACTCTTCTAGATGTGGACTGAAAACAAAATACTGTTTACACCCTGGAGCATATTAACTGACCAAGCAAGAACACTTACACCAGTTCATTAGCATTTGACAAAAACATGGTACCAAGATTTAAAGATGGGTACTCAGGTGCCTTGCTCAGAGCAATTTTCACTATTGCAACAGAAAGGATCCCTCCCACCCCAAGTCACAGGGAATTCTCACATAGCATGCATGTGAGAATTCTAGGCCTCCAAATTTATTCCAGTAAAGTAATTCTTGAACACCTTCTTCCATTCCCTCCCATCCTCAATTTTATTTACCTCTTTCCACATAATGTTCTGCCACATCCCATTTCTCAGAACTGGAAGGAAAGTTTAAAGTTAGATTAGAATAAATACCCAAGATTTGGACAAATTTCAAAGCAACTGTATCAACACTAGTGAACATTGACCAGAATGGGAACTAACACATCAGAAAAGTACTTTTCAGAAGCTGGGACCACACTTTTGTCCACAGCTGTAGGCATGTGCATCCAAGAAAGAGGAAGCATCTGCCCTTAGTATTTAAATCATTTTTACCACCTGCTAGACAACAGTTGGTAGCCTGATTTTGTCTTGGCATCATTTCATACTAGCAAACAGATGGGCAGTGTTGTTACTTGTTTGGGAAGTGACCTTCCTTAAAACAAAGGGCATTATTACCCACTGTCAATCAATACCAGGAAGCACCTTTACTCTATGTATGACTTAACCACAGAATTTTAGCTTCTCACCCTTCTCCTTGCATTTTATTCATTATGTTTTGACTCTGACACATCCAACCTCACTACCATATAAATTGCCCTTATAGGGTTGAGGCTTAATTGTCAAGCAGGCTCAAAGTCATACTGAAAAGCAAAGATCAGCTTTGGCAGAAGGAGAATCCTAAATGCTGAAGTTCACACTGAAACAAAAAAGGAAACAAGGTACTGAAACAGACCTTGGCATCTGTAGTGCCCAAGTCCTATACTGCTGTCTTAACACACTTATTGTCATCTACTGTGGAACACGCTTTTCCACCCAAGTAGTTCCTCTAGATGCTTCTACATATACTTAATACTCCACTGTTTACAGCAAGATCAAAAATCTATGCCCAATCATTGCTGAGCAACCAAATCCAGTCCACATCTGAGCACACCAAGTACACCTAAACAAACTCAAACCCTTCACTGAAAGCAGCTGTGGCCAGTTTTTAAAGATGTTCAAAAAGCATAGTGTGCAACAGATGAAAGTTGAAGAGGCCAGCCCCCTACTTTGAATAAGTTTTCTCCTCAGTTCTATGCAATTCACATACATAGCTCATTTGAAAGTCATACCAATTCCCAGAAGATACAATTCTGCTGAATACAGCCTCAGCTGTCCTGCTCAGGTTAGGGCACTCCCCTAACAGGAATGCAAGATTCATCAGACCAGATCAAGTACAAGAAACCCACCTCTTGATTCCTGTCCCCAGGCCACACCCTTTGGAGCCCTGAATCCTGAGATCTAATATTACAGTGGATGGACCACAGTGCAATAAACTATTTAACAAAAAATGGGTGGGCAGCAACAGAAGCACTTTAGTGATGCATCTAAACTGCTGAGCTTCCACCCAAACAAGTATATGCAGTTTCGGGGAAGAACAGTTTTGTTGCAACCCTTCCCTTCCCTCTTCTAAGCTGTGCTTGAATTGAGCTCTGCTTAGTTCAGAACACAGTAGAAGGCCTAAGTCCAGAATCTCAAGTGAAAAAGCCATGCATCTGCAGCCTTGACTGAAAACCCAAACCCTCAGAGAGGAATTGCAACATGGAGCATCTCCTGTACCTTGCTTTAAACAGCTCCCTGTTCCACCAGAAAATTCTGGAGACAATTTCAGTAATTAGTTCATGTTGTTGTATGTTCACATGCAATGAAGGTATTTCATAGCTTCAAGTGCCATGAACTTGGTCTTGTAGACAATTTACTTAATAAAACAATTTAGCTTTCATGCTTACTGAAATAAATTTAATAAAATTAGTCAAGCAAGTTACTGAAGTAACTATTCTTTTTTTTTAAAACTCATAACCCCACAATCTAAAGAAAAAGCTTCGATTAGACATAAAACAGTTCAGAAATTTTGGGGTTGCAATTTTGCACCTTCTACTCTGCTTAACCCAGTTTTATCGGAGCACTCCAAAAAACAGAAAAGACCATCTTCTCCAGATTATTTATAGGACAGTAAAATTGATGAATTATTCATTGTCAAAAGGTATTTGGTTAAAGTGACAAAGAACAAGTACCTAAAAAGACTGCTCCTACTCAAAAACAGAGTTTCAATAAAAACCTAAGACTTTCTAAGACTAAAACAGTGTATTGATGTTCTAGATCTAGGAGACTTAATGCTGTCACTCACAGAGGCATGTAAGGCCATTTGAAGTGCTGCTCCTGAAGGGCAAGCATTTCCTATCAGTCTTGTGCAATAGTTTGCTAGCCCTGTGCTTGTCTACTATTCAAGGGCATCCCATACAGTATTAAATGCTCATGGCTTATTCTATAATTTACAATGAGAGGATCAATACATCAGAAGAGTTATTACTGAGCTCTCTACATCTACGCAATATGCTGCTCAAGGGCTTCACTTGGGATAATATTTATTCTGGTCCCTAGATTCAATGTCATCTCCATATACACCACATGAAGCCGTCCAAGACATGAAACACTGGCTCAGAGCCTAACAAGCTCCAGCTCCTAATGGAGATGTGCAGTGCTCACCTAGAGCAGAACTTTCAGTTTAGTTTCCTCCAAAGGGAATTTAATTCCTACATACCAAAGCCACTCTGCAAAACAAACCAATCTTTTCAATGGGAAATTTAATACAGGAAACATGCTTTGAAGATACACTACTGCTCAAAAAACTAAACATGAAGATAAATGCAAAGCCTACACAAATGTCACTGAAGCAAGCATCTGCTCATTGCAGTCAGTGTATTTCAGAACATAGCTAAGCAGCCGGTAGATGTCTACTTTTGAGTGAGTTGAACTGCTCTCTGTACTGATTGCATTGACTAGACCTCACTCAGCTATAAGAGGAACTGAAAGGCGCATACAGAACCTAAATTTAATTCATCTTAATTGCACTTTGAATACAAATGAGCTTTTCATTCTCATAATACAAGTCTCAAGAATAAGCCTCTAGCCCCCCTCTCAAGAAATGAGGATATAGTTTTAAGTATCATTTTGAAAATTGTATTTAGAGTATTCAAATGTAAAAAATAAAATTTGAACTAAAATAATTTTTCAAGTGCTAAGTTCCACTTAGCTCCATAATACCTTGTGTTAAGGTTGTCTCTCCACAATTACTGTGATAAAATTTCCTTGAACTGTTTGTTGGCACATGTTCTCTAACTACAAATGAATTAGAACTGCCTATGTGACCTTTGAAATAGCAGTCTTTCATATTACCTATCACAAGGCCTGTTGTGCTACAGCCAGTTAATTGCCAATTTCTCATGACTAACAAATACAGCCTTCTTGCACTTATAACATCTTCCCAGACTCCTATAGAGAAGTTACCTTGAAGAACTGGTAAAGAAATGCTTTTTGATGTTCATTACTATACAATCTCAACGATCACCTTAACTTCTCAAGCACAAAGGAAAAACATCTCACTGAAACCAATCCTGCAAACATTTTACCTATTAACTGAAGCATGGAGCTAGCAGATTGTTCAGTTGCCCATGTTCCTTTAAGTGTTTCTCTACCTTCTTGACACTTAAGCTAAATGTGTTTGGAAGGAAGGGGCTCTACTCAAAGGTCAAGTCCCTGTGTTCTCCACTTCATCTGCAGATCTCCAGGAGGAGCAGCGAGGGAGCTGTCCAACACAGGAACATGGAGATCCCGCGACAGCAGCACAGACTGACCGTGGGGCAGCCATCAATAAACTCTTTGTATTTTCTGCACAGGTTTTCAGTTAAGGGAGATGAAGAAAACAAAAATGATGTCTTCAGGTATTCAGTGCCAAGTAGTGTCAAAACATGTAGGCATTCAGAGGTTACCAGTGTTAAATTTGCTTTCAGTGACACTTCAGGAAAGCAAATCCACAAAATCCCCAGAGCTCTTCCTGTATGTTAAGGGCAGCAGCATTTACAAAAATGACTTAAAATTCCTTTAACACCAACTTTTACTGTTTCAGGGGTTTGTTGGTGTTTTTTTGTTTGGTTGGTTTGTTTTTTTGGGGGAGGAGTGTTGTTTCACTATTTTGATGTGGGTGTTTTGTTTGTTTTTTTTTGTTTTTTTTTTTTTTTTAAGAAAAATCAGGATAGAGTTTGGCTGGGGAGAAAATTGCTTGGTTTTCTTGGAGGAGCTGAGAACCGTATAACTTTGGACAACCTTGAAATTACACAAACTTTAAATTCTAATAATCCTCCCATGCCTCACTCCTACATGTCCCACTATCAGCATCAGTCCGAAACATTTAAAAGTAAAATCCTAATATACCAGTAACTACCTAGTCCAAAAAGACATGCATTCCCCACCATCATGACTGTTTAAGCAATAGAATTGTTCAAAAGTAAGTGTTCTGGTATTCACTATTTGCACTTTAAATATTTAACTTAAAGACTGTTTAGTCTTACCTACTGTTTTCTTTTTATTCACTGCACTGTCTGCCTTATGCCTTTTCTGCAAAGAAACAAGACATTTCATTACACCTCATTACAGATTCCAAAACCATTAGACCTAGAAACATAACAAACGGCAAGATGATACATTAGGTCATTTTTGCCTTTATGTTATATTTTTAAAAAAGCTACACAGATCATCTAAATCCAAATGGTTTGTAAGAGAATATAACTAAACTTTAAAGTGAGAGTCCCCATGTTGGAAGTCAGGCTCAAGCCTGGATCAACAACAAAAAAAACCTAAGTCTCCAAAACTGGTTTTTGGAAGAAAAACAAGAGGAACAATAAGGAACAGCATATTTAGATGTCAGCTGCACTACACATTCTATGTGCTGTTTGTTTAGACTGATTTCTAAATTATTTTATTCATCAGAACTTTGCAAAGCAGAAAGACCTCTATTATGAGCTGTATCTAAGTAAGTTAGTGCAGATTTTCCCCAAAACAGTCTGCTCTATGCTGAAGTTGCTTTCCCCCCCCCCATTTTCAATACCAACTAAAAAAGCCACGTATCTGTCAGGACTCTACAGTGTCTTTTAGTCAGGCTGTTCTAATAAAAGCATGAATAAACAAGTTTGAAGAGGTAGAAACAAGTGTCCTGACTTCTACTGTTTCCTTATTCACCATCTATAATGAAAATGCTTAGTTTATCTCAGCATGCTACAGAAATTCTAGTCAAGTTCACAGTTTTGAAAGTCAAGAGGGTATTTTGCTGCCTTTAAGCAATGACTCAATAGACTTCAGAGATGCATAGCTTTGTGACATTTTGTGGCTTTTTTGAAACAGTATCTTTAGCACAGCCTTCCCCATAATTATACTCACATAGTCTTCTATGATTTCTTTGATGCCAGCAACTGTTAAAATAAATAGCAATGGCACCAAGGTGGTATATCTTCCTGTTGGAGAGACATCTGGAATTTGCTGTGAATACAGGGAGAAGAGAGCACCATTTTACATTTGTATTTAAAATTAGTTTCTAGCAAATTTAAAACTTTATGCAAAGCTCTCAGAAGAGAGAACACAGCTTTCTGATTTGTGCCTGACTGACATCCAATTTTAGTGGGCTAAGTAGCCTAAGCTCTCAGCAGATTTGAAGAAGCTACTACCATAAAGTAGGAAGATAAAGTAGTTCTACAAGCCTTTTATTCTGTTTCTCCTCTTCACAAGAAGAGCATTCAACTGATGTAATTCAACTGGAAGCAGTGATAATCTGGACTATCTACACAGTCAGCAGTTTCACAAGAATTCACAAATGCTTTTTTCAGTATGGTCAATAGCTCCATGTTTTACAATACTACTACTTGTTTTTACTTATTAAGAATAAAAGTAGCTTGATTTTACAAACTAAATTGGAAAAAGTCTAAGTTGCCTTCTAATTTCAATTATTAAGTACACACCTCATTAATATTACCATTAAAATATGACTAAGATTTTCTTTGCAGTTAAGCATAACAAACAACTTCTACTGCATTACAATTTCATTTTATAATCAAGGCAGACCAATAAAACAATACCTGCAGTAAGGCAATGAAGAGGAAGAATGCATTTGCAGCTTTTCTTATCTGCTCATACAGGAATCGAGGTAGAAATGTCACCACGCTGTACTTGGCTGTGCTGCAGGTTAGAAGATTTTTGTTTTAGTACTTCATTGGAAAAATCATATAGGAATTATGACCAAAATGTTTCTAGTAGGCTTCTGAAAGCCAGTGTTAGAAAGATTACAGAGTAAAGACAAATATAGAGCATGGAGGAAGTTGCTTGTGTCATGAGGAAGAGCTGTACAGAACAGAAGAGGTATCAGACAGGCCCAGAAGGCTGACAGTCCCACTTTAATCACTGGTACCTTTATTATTGGATAAACTGCCAGATCATTTACTATCTGGCCAAACTTCAGCACCGTGAACAGGTTGGGGTTTGGGGGTTTTTTTGTTTTGGTTTTTTTTTTTGTTTGGTTGGTTTTTTTACCTCAGTTCCAAGCACTTGATCAAGTGCTAACCCTTTATTAAAACATGGATTTAAGTGCTGGGGGGAGGCAGTGCTGAACATAGAAGTTAGAAATTCCACGGTGCTACTTTTAAAATGCCTCATTTCCAAGTTCAAAACCACTCTATTCTATAATTAGAATATATAATATTTTAATTCATATTCATACTGTAGTTCAGGTGTCCTCCCCCAGACACCCAATATAAGTCCTGCAAGAGCCAGACAACCTCTGCCAGGAGGAGTTTGTGTTTGTGTTTTGGGGTACCATTTTGTTTGGTGTTTTTGTTGTTGTTTTGGGGTTGTTTGGGTTTTTTGTTTGTTTGGGAGTTTTTTTGGTTTGGTTTTTTTTTTTAGGCAGCTTACATTTCCAAGGAACTGAGAACCCTAAGATACTCCTTTCATGAAAGAAGAAAAATTGCTCCCTGGAGCACTGCCACCACCACCACTCCTGAAACACATGCAAGATGCTGTTTTATTGACATGTCCTCTAAGTGTCAAGAGCACCTTCCCATTCAGGCTGGTCCTCTATGTGAAATGCTTTTCTTGTTCTCTCCCACCAATAAGCCTTCCAGATCAATTGAAATCCATGGCATTACTATTCACAAATCATGAAGGGCTAGTATAATCACATGCTTTATCTACATGATCTGCCTTTCACAATTGACTGCTATGGATAAAACTCTTACTACAAGCTTGATCCACAGGCAATTAAGTTCAGTAGGGTTCTCTTATACTGATCTTTGTACATACAAGGTTAGAACAGCATCCTACAAGACCATTTATTTGCTTTAACCATTTTCTTCCTCTTTTCTTCCCCATCTCTATTTAATGATATACTGCATCTTCCAGAATCAAACAGTAACAAGGGACAATATGGCACAATTTGTTATACAAAGCTCTATTTTGGACACTAGAGTAGAATCAGTGGGGCACATTAAACAAAATGACCAATTAAAAAAACAATTAACATCCCATCTTATTAGACTGTGGTAGTTATATTTCAATTTCACCTAGTTTCCTACTCAAGCAATTACAAGCCCCTACTAGGTTTGATGCAAATCAGTTATTACTTTAAATTGATCTCTAAAAAAGGCAGCTTGACAGCATTTCTAGCATTACAGCCTATAGACTTCCTATTGCTACTACTGCTCACCAGAATCATGTATTACAGTACTCAATGTGATATTTTACAGCAGTTGCAGGTGGTAATACTTCAACATAAATTACACCAACTAAGCCAAGTGAGTGAAAACATGCATCTGGGTTTGCAGCATGTAATGTAGTACACTTACTGCATAAATGAAGAGAAATTATTTCTTTGAAATGCTTCGTTTCTTCCAACTATAAGGTTTTTTTTTGTTTTAAGCCACACTGGCTTGGTCCCACATGTAATAACCTTCCTATAATCCAGAACATAATTAAACATACATGTCTCAGAAGTACCTTGTGACTTTAAAAATATGGGTTAATCAAGTTATAGTTTAGACCTACCCTACAAGTGAATTCCCCAAGCAATACTAATTAGAAATGAAGAGTTGGCAGATTTTTATATCAAAATAGTATTTCCCTGGACATCACATTGCTAAGACTATATTAGAGCAAGAATTTGTCTGATGGCAATCAAGCTGAAACATCTATTAAACAACATTCTACCATTTACCAACTTTACAGTTAACTGGTACAAATAATATTCTTACTGTAATGATAGTGTTAATGCCAACACAATAAGGCTCTTCTGAATGAGCTTTATAAACATTAAGTCCCTCCATCCATTGCTTAAGTAACATGACAGATGCCTACAGAAAATAGGTACTCTTCTAATTAGAAAGGAGCACATTCAGCTGTTACCATGCAGAGCCAGAACAGTAACTATGTGTACATATAAAAAGAAGGTGCATGTTATGATCCAAAAAGAAAGCTTCTTATGAAAAGTTAACTAATACTCTAATCTGGGCAGGAGGAGTATTTGATTAATTTGGCTCTGAAGAACAGCTCTCTAAAGGACAAATACAGTACTCACAAATTAAAAAAGCTTTGGGCTCCCTCCCAACAGATAGATGCATTGTAGATGACTTCAGGATAATCAAAGCTCAGAAAGGAGTTAAAATCTGCAGGTGAACAGGTAGACAATTCAGGCAGCTCATTCATAGCACAATTTTGGTCACTAAACAAATACCTGCAAAGGTTAGCCCTCTGACCAGCCCAAATCAGAGCCATCTTATCTTCAAAGAAGTGCCTGGTACCCAACTCCAAGAACACCAGGTCTGCAGCTCACAGAACAGGTTGTAGCAGGGGGAAGAGGGGAGCACATGCAGGAAACCAAATGACAAACTGGCTCTTCCTAACACAACAGCTGTTAACTATGCAAACCTTGCTTAACTACACAAATTTGATGTTTAAACAGGTGTGCAAACATTAGAAGAGATCTGTCTCCTCTGTATCTGCAACTTAATTCATGTAAGTCACATTTCAAGTTACACCACTGTGCAAGTCAGGAGGAATGCTACCAAACTCTGTTAAGTAAATGAGTTTGGATACAAATCAGTACAGCTGAAAGAGTCTGGCCTCACTGTTTCTAAGGCAGTGCAGGGATTTTTCTGAATGCAACCACTGTATAATTTGAAAAAGGTTAGTGTCATTCACATACCTTAATTAATTACCATGCCACTAAAGAGTACCAAGGATTAGTTATTTTGATAATCAAGGCCTAGTTATTTTGATAATACTCACATGAAAAGTAGCAAACAGTAAGCTGAGAAACTCAGTAGTAGTTTTCCAGTACAGCTCCCCCATTTGTTAACATGAATTTTCGCATGACAACTCCCATAGTTGCCATTTTCCCTGTTTCCCCAAAAGTTTTCATAAAGTCAAGTTTTACTCTATTGAATCATCTGTGAAGAGGCAAAGGCTGCCAGGAATAGAGGCAGTGAGGTTACTTCCTCGAGAAGCATATGTGTGCTGGCAATGTTCAGCTGAATGCAGCTCTACATTTTCCCAGTCTGCTATTTAAGCACTTCCACACCTTCCTTGACAATTTAGATTGACAACTCAGATGAACTTCACCTTCAGACTAATCATGATAAAGAAAACAGGACCTTCTTGAGACATATGTGGTGTCATTTCCAGGGTGATAGCACCACTAACTGTCCTTTCCTAGGCAGCTATCCCACAACTATCCATTCCTCAGTTCACATACTTTAAATACTCTCAAATCTGAGAGCTAAAGAAAGAGTTGCTTAATGTTACTGCTTTTAACACACACCAGTTTGCAGGAACAATTACTACGAAAGCCAGGCACAGACATCTGAAGCACAGCAGAGGGGCTGGGTAATTAAACTGAATGCTAAGGACCTGAACTCTTCTCTCACCAAGCAGGCTTTGTTTCCATTAACATGTACAAAAGGTCAGATGCCCTGTAACAGAGAAGAAAGGGAAAAATAATAAAAAACCCAAGACGATCTGCTTGAATTAAGGGCTCAAATACTGTCTTCAGTGGAACTGTGAATGCATGCTGAGGTCCTGCAGGAGCAAGACACTTCTTTTAACGGCAAGATTGACATCAGCTTCAGAGGCTCTGCAGCAGCTCTCAAATACAGAAACAGTATAAACACAAGCTACCACCAGAGAGTCACCACTGCTGCGGGAAGCACAGCAGCAAGCTTTACATATTTCAAGTGATATTTAACTACATTAACACAGAAACCAACAGGCAATTATTACACTGGCTACAGAGAAAGCTCATTCATAGGAGTATCTCACCAACAAACACCACTGCCACACAGAATACTGGCTAGGTTGTTACAAATCCAGGTGTCATGAACAAGCTTTTTAGCAGTTACATGCTTATGACAGCAAAAGATCACCTACCTCCTTGCAACATATGGAAGATGGTGTATTTTGATCATGAAACTTGTTAAAGAAACAAAAATCCACTGTTTACATATTCCCCAAAAAACATACCATGAAGGCTTATAAGGAGCCATTACTTACATGCCTATGCAATGATTATTGGTTGATAGGAAACTAGGTCCTGAACAACCAGTGTTGGTTTATTCTAGCAGGCAGCAGTTTGTCTGAACCAGTGCAGCCCCCAATCTAAACAAAGAGCTTTGCTCTGTCGGATGAACCCTTGAGACTACAGCTCCTGCATAGGAAGACTTTAGCCGGTAAGGGTTTCACCACTGTGTATATGGCCTGTACGTTTCCACCAGCTAAGAAAAGGGCATGTGATGTTTAAATAAATACTCCACAGTTTGAGACTGACTCTGAGCTCAGGTCAGAATAGAGGAGTGCAAAAGGAGCTAGACTTGCTCTTGCACTGTAAAAAGTGCATGACTTGAATCCTACAAGATATTATTGCTTAAAGCTGAAATGCCTGACCAGAGCAAGACAAAGAACCAAGAGCCATCACATTAGATTATCTGTCACCCGGCTCTGGAGCAGCCACTATCCACAGTCCACATGCCTGTTTTGTTTCCCTCTTTTCCTGCACTCCCCTACAGCTTCTATATAGTTACAAAGACATTTTGCACATACAAGTTCATGTATTGTCAAAAAATAAAACAGGTCATAACTTTGTTTTAAGGACATTCTTCTGCCTAGCCAGTGAAACACCAAACCCCAAAAGATTTTACCAACAAAAATGCAGCACAGGCTGCGATCTACCTGGCTGTAGCCCTGTGAAAAGGGACCTGGGGGTCCTGGTGGACCAGCAGCTCCATCTGAGGGAACAGCATGCTGCTGCAGCACAAAAAGCCAACAGGATGATGGGCTGCATCAACAAGGGCATCACCAGCAGAGATAAAGTCGTTGTTACCCCACCCTAGTCAGGCCACACCTGGAACAGTGATCAGTTTTGGTCCCTGCTACACAAAAAAAGATGTGGACAGGCTGGAGACAATTCAGAGAAGGGCCATAGATGATCAAAGGACTGGGAAGCCTGCCATATGAGGAAAGGCTGCGAGAACTGGGTTTGTTCAGCCTTGAGAAAAGAAGGCTTAGGGAAGACCTTCTTACCATGTTCCAGTACTTAAAGGGTGGCTACAAAAACACAGAGACTCCCATTTTACAAGGAGTCACACAGAAAAGAGGAGGAGTAATGGGTACAAGTTACCCCTGGGGACATTCCCATTGGACACAAGAAGAAAATTTTTCATGAGAACAATGAGCCATTGGAATAATCTCCCCAGGGAAGTGGTGAATTCCTCAACATTGGACACTTAAGATTCATCTGGACAGGGTGCTGGGCCATCTTGTCTAGACCATGTTTTGCCAAGAAAGGTTAGACCAGATGACCCTTGAGGTCACTTCCAACCTGGTATTCTATGATGATTCTATTGAAGTTGTTGCAATACCATAAGAGAGGGATAAATCTGTTGTCCTAAATTATCCACACAGACAGTGAAACTGATTGGGAGTATTCAGATGTATTAATCCATCTGAACTTTGGCAGTGTACAGAATACTTATGGCAGCTTCAAACTGCAGTGCCCAGTAACCACGGAAACTCTTACCAGTAGGACAGTTTTCATCTCAAGGACCTCATCACTTCCCCTCATCCCCGTTAGTGCAAACATTCCTTCCTTTCAGGATGGGCGCCCACCAGAAGCAGCTAAGGCACCACTGCGTGTTTGGAAGACTTGTTCTTCCCCTCCTTTGTAACAGGAGGAACTGATCACATCTTAGTATCTCTGAGCCCTCTTTACTCAAATCATATTACTTGGGGAGCAAAAGATTTTTTCATACAGGTTTAAAAGAATCAGAGCATATCAAGCTAGTCCACAAACTCCCCTGCAGGTCAAGTTCCACCAGAACTTGGTTTTTGTGGGCTAGAATGGTTTGGGTCTGCTGTAATAAGACACTGAAGCTCTTCTGAAGAAGAGTTTATTTCAAGTTAAATTCAAGACCTCATACACAACCAAATAAAGAAATAAAAAAAGAGAAGCAGACAAGCTGTCAGCTAGACAATTAACCACTGAGGTTTAAGAGTGTTTTACACATGGGGAAATCTAAATTAGCACAGACATCTCATTCTTACATCATTATAGTAATGCACCTCATTAGCGTTGTGTCCTACACCAAAACCTAACAAAAAGACAGGGTGATAAGTGCAATATTCATTAACACTACTTGCCAGCAGAAGCAACGGTATCTACCCTAATGCACAAGTTCCATTTCAGGAGCAAGATGTTCAGGCTGACAAGCCCAGCTTAGCTGAGCTATCTGCACTAAAAAGCTGCATTAGCAACAAGCTCACCTTGAAGCGTTTCATTTTGGTTGTTCTCTTTGTATAGACCATTGTTAAGACAAAAGTACATGAAAATGCATTATGAACTGTTATCCACTGAAGCGTAACAGTCTTATTACTCTAGTTTAATAAGATCAACTCTTAACCATGTAAGGGTTTTTCAGAATTTCTAGCCTACAGTATCTTGAGCCAAATTGCCCCAGTATCAGCAGGACTTCTGCCACCTGTAGGCAGTGAAAGACTACAAAAACTAATTAATCAATGTTGCCAAAGCAAGTATTACTTCAACTAGAAAGGCCACCAACAGTAGCGCTCATGGCAGCCTTAATACAGAGTAGACATTAGCACAACTGCTTCTGCTCAGTTTAACCTAAAAAACAAGACCTCGTGGTCACATTTAATAGAAGTGATAGCATTTTTGCTTCCAAATCCTGTACCCTGGAGGCTTTTCCTAAAGCATGCAAACAGAAAAGGCCTTTCCATTTGTTCTCTATTCATGCAATCCCTACAGAAAGGTAAACAGACAACTGGCTATTTTTCAGTAACAAATACATTAGACAAAGACTGCTTAGAAAACAGCACTAAAAGCTCTGTAGGCATGATATTGTTTCAGCATGCTCCAATATTGTCAGGTCATCACTACAGAAACATGCCCTTGCTTTTCAGTAGCCCTGCTGGCAAGTACAACTCAATAAAATAGAGCTGACTGGAACAGTAAGCCTATATATACTACTGTCTAATAAAGCAAGTTTAGTACCACATTTAGTTACTGTGCAAACCCAAAATAGGCTTCACAGTAAACACAGAGCATTGATATGAAGGCGACTGAAAAAAGTATCAAAACAAGTCACATAAGTTAGCTAGCTCACTTAAAAGCCAGATTGCTAACTTCAGGTTTAAAGCCATTATTTAATTCCAAGTGCCACCACAACTTAAGCAGCTATTGTTCGAGTGACAAGCAGGGGGGTGGTAGAAGTGAACACTTACATTTCTCTCAAAACTGAACAACTATCTTCTCAGTCCGCAGAAACTATATGGAAAGCAGTTATTACAGGTCTTGAGCTCTACTTAGGTCAACTTAAGAGAATTTCTCACTCTTCTACCCTTTTCTACAGACCACCAGCAGTCAGTGAGATCTGCAGCACTGAGCAGAAGGTTATACACACAACTGTAAACAGCAAGAGACTTCAGAAAGTGTGATTTATTGTGCATGCCACCTCTAAGTGCTGAAAGACACCTGCTTTGACTCCACCCTCACTCACACTACACAAAGAATCACTAAACACATTTAGTTTCTTCCTGTTCATATATTTCTCTGAACAGAGATCACCAGCAGGGGAGGAATAAGTAGAAATCCAGAGTCACAAGGGAATACACACTGCTGAATATGGGCCAATATTTATTCAACAAATATGCAGGAAAGCAGCTTTGCTTGCATGAAGTCAGACTGCATTTAAGCTTTGGCTCCAGTGTCCGAAAGTTGCTTAAATAGTGACTTTACCTAAAAAGAGGAAAAAGACCTAGTTTAATTCCCCTGCTGTGGTGCTACTGCCGACTTAAAATCCATCACTATGCCAAAAAAACCAAACCAATTTCAGAATGCCAGAGAGCTCAGCATGCAGCAGGTAGAAGGGCACTACAACTCTCTCACATCTCGGGTTTTTTTTCTTTTTCATCCAGACATTTCATCTAGGCAAAATTCAACAGTTTAACTGTCATGGGGCTCTGGCCCTAGGAGTAGCCCACTAAGATCAAAGATGCAGCAACTTCAAATACATTGGCATAATCTATAAACACATCAACACCAGGCATACAATACCAGTTACTTATAGAGAGTTTTAGTGGCTAAAACAATCCATCTACAGCTGTACCCAAGCCTTTTTCATTGTGATAAGATTACAGTATCAGCAACAGCTGCACTGCAGGAAAATTAAGTATTTGCTGATTTAGGAGAAGTGTGTAACATTGAGTCTTTCTTTTCAGTTAAGAACAATATCTACCTAGAACTGAAAAGGGTTAGCAGAGGATTAGTTTAATACATCATTACACTCGTACCATTCACAATATAATAATACATCCCTTCTTTGAAGAATTCCAAAATGCTTTGCTGCAGTCAGGCAAGCGATCTGTTCACATAACAAGAGATTTCCAAATGTAATACAAACACTAGTACAAATGGCTGCCATGCCTGAACTCTACCAAGAACAGAACTGAACACAAGTAGGGGCAGTTTTACCTAAGAACAAAGGTACATTTTAGCACAAGAGGAATGCTGGTCTACAGCGTAAGTGCAGATAAATGCACCTACACATAGCAAACTACTATTCTTGTTTTCAACCGCAGATCATAGTCAACACTACTTGGGATATTCATGTTACAAGGGTCAATACTAATTGGCTATTGATACGAGCAACTCCTATTTCAGCAGCAGGGACTCACTAAGCATCAGTGAGAACCTCCACACACATTCAAAAAGCACCAACTGCTCTAAATCACAAGTGGCTTCTACAGTACCTATTTACAAGCCAAGAAAGCAATGTACTCTGCTTTCATTTGCAAC
The DNA here is from genome assembly GCA_020745775.1 of Theristicus caerulescens. NCBI lineage: Eukaryota > Metazoa > Chordata > Aves > Pelecaniformes > Threskiornithidae > Theristicus > Theristicus caerulescens. The sequence continues at coordinate 110,910,618 of CM036559.1, read as the reverse complement.
ATACAGCTGAAATTAAAAGAATCCAGGCTGTGCCTCCAATTTTGTCACCAGCAAGCATCCTGCAGACACTGATGGGACAGTCTGGGACTACAGATAAACAACCACCTGTTTAACAGAGGACTTGTAGTGCTACTAGAAGCCTTGTTACAGTCTTCAGTGCTAAATTCTTAGTGGTGGTGCTTCTGCCTTATGAACGAGGAATTCCTTCTCACCAGTTTGCTTGAGTTTTCAGACCTTGTACAGCTTAAAAGTGAAAACTGAAGGCTTCTGGCTCATTTTTTCTAGCAGAATTTAACTTTTGCCTATATGGAAGAAAATTCTCTGAATAATTGTCTGGATATCAGAATGCATCTTTTGGGACCTCCCTAGTAGATCAAGCCACCAAATTCTGCCCTGATGAGAACTTTTTCAACAATACTTCTGGATTCAACATCCATTGAAAGCATACGAGTAGGATTTTGCCCTTCTGGACTGCTGCTTCTGCCCCAACCCCCCCCTCAAGCCACATACCCAGGCTGAAATCGGAGTCCTCATTCAGATATCAGACTTGCACGAGGATGTACTACCAGGCCTTGAATATAAGAATATTACATAGAGCAATGGTTACAATGGCAAATGCAATATACTTAGAAAGTTTGGAGACAATCGCAAATGTCCTTCCAATTATTTCAGCACTTTTGTACTTCCAGGATCAAAAAAAAAAAAAGTTACAACTACTTTTCATTAGTACACATGCAACAAGCGAGGGGCTCAAATCACTTAACTGGTAATATTTATTGCATGAACTGGAAGAAAGTTTCAGTACAGTACTGTTATGCATTCAGTATATAAGCCATGTATATCAGAGTCGATTCCTATATTAATAAGAAAAATCAAGGAATTATATTTACATGAAAGCCAGATCTGTAGAACATTTACACTTTAAGCAAAATAAACCAGTCTTCCACATGCCACTGAGTGTATATTAGGAAAAGTATCCATGCATGTTATTTTGGCGATCTCAGTATTGACATAGCATTCAAACCACTATCATCACGCCCCATCTGTATCTCTGTGTTTTTACAAGGCAATAGGCAAATTTGTTTTCAAACTATAAGATAAAGACTTCTGAGTCACCTCCCCCACCATTCGGGTAATCACATTATAAATCAAAATTAGTAATAAAGAGCTATGGTTTACACAATCAAGCAAACTCAGGTAGCAAAAAAAGAAACCACAAAAAATCACCACACATTTCAAGCCAAAAAAACACTAGCCAAGCTGGCACTTCTACTAAACAGTTATTTTCACACTGTGTTGATCTGCTACTTAATGAGCGTACAAACTACCATCATCACTCACACTGAATCAAGCCAACAGCAGCAGAGTTAGAAGTTGGAAACATTAATGATCCACTACCATTTTGTGTTTCACACCTGAATTAGAAGGAAAAACCAGTACTTTAAGCACAAAGCAAGGCCTTTCCTACAGCACACTGGAAGGAAGGGAAGAAAAATGCTGGCTGAGCTCTGTAGAAGTCTGACTACTAACTCATACTGTCTGTAGCCAGCAATGTCTTAGGTTTATGAAGGCTGTTATTAGACTTTAATCCCCAAATGTAGAATGCCTGAGAGTACAAGATTATAATTATTGCCTTTAAGTGGCATAGAGCTGTGTAGAGTGGCTGGCAGTTTTCAGAACATGAATGTTTTGTTTCTTACTGAATTTTAAAGTACAGAAACACTCCTATTAAACAGATACCTATTTAAGGTATGTATATTGAACAAATCAAAACAGGTACTAGTTAGCTCTCATAAAAGCAAACATACTTAATACCACAGCTACAGCTGTGTTGGACAAGGTAATTATATTTGTTCTATTTTTACATATTTCAAAGGTTCTAAAATGATGAAAATGGAACATCATTTACCTTCTATTAAAAGGTCCAAAGAGTTACACATACACAAAGTTTCTCAAACTGAACACAGTCAGGATAAAAGCAGCTTCTAATGCAGGTAGAAGAGACATGTTCCTACAGAAGGAATCACTGCTGCAGCAGTGTAATAAAGAATGGTGACAGCCATACGTACACACAGGTAAAGGACGAAGCTAAATCCAGCCTATGACAAAGTTTTACAGCACTAGGTTTTGAAATAGTTTGTGACAAAGTCTGAAGAGCACAAAAAAATTTAACCATTGCTCTCCAATTTCTCATAGTCTCATTTACACCAGAAAGCCTGGGGAAAGGAAAAAAAAAAAAAAACCCAAGCAAAAAAGTTCTTCCTTCTATATCTTCATACTCACACTTTAAGACTTTTGGAAGCATCAATGCCTCAACCCCATCTTGCCATCCACTTAACGTTTGCTATAGTACTATATACTATTTAGAAGTGGTGTTAGGGAACTATCAATTTTGCTTAACTTGTCCAAAATTAAAAAAATGTTACTTATTAGTTTTTGCTTTTGCTCCCACAAACACAGGAATTCACTATTAAAGTGACTCTCCCCCCAAAAAAGTTAAAATACTTAGAATATCTTAAATGAAAAGCCATACCACTGACCTACCTTCCCCCACCCTCTGCACCTCCATTTCTTGCTGTATCTTGCTTAGTTTTGAGCAAGCTATTCCACACCGCCCCTTAATTTGGAAAACCTCGTACAAACATCCACAAATTCCCACTGTTGTTCAGAGAATCCTTGATGACTACCAAAAAAATGACAGTCAAATGTCACATGATTTACAACAAACTGTTTTACTCTCTCCTTCCGTTTAATCTTCCATAAGCCCCTATGCACAGGTGCTCATCTGCTTACACAGTGCTTTGCACTGTGGTAGGGACACTGATGCTTCCTATGGAGACAAAAAGTCTACAAATGCAATGGCACTGAGATCCAAAAGCTGGACGCAGTAAGAAAGTCCAAGACCAATACAGAACTGCAGTTCCTCAAGAGAAACTCTAATATACATAAGCAAGTGAGTAAATAAACGACCACTCGTGCTCCACACAAAGCACCCTTACTCAGATATTATGAGCTCAAGTCACCTTTGCCTTTATTCCCACTGGGTTGAAGGAAGAAAGTAATCCAGAAGATGGAGAGAGAACAGCCAAAGCCTGGCACCCTTTTAAAAGTCAAAGGGATAAAAGCTTTCTTATGAGCAGGAGGAAGCTTTTAAAGTGAACTTAATTTCTAAATGACACTAAGGAGCTAAGATTCCTAATCAGGTAATGCAAACACCTCTACCTTCCCACCACACAACTTGCGTTTTGTCCTGTCCCTCACGCACCGATATTCCTTGTAACTCAAGTTGCCCTTGTCAGGAGGCAAAGCTGCAAAAAAAAACTTTAGAAACTTTTACAGCTATCAGGAAATGGCTTCCAGACAGCAAGCTGGACACAATTGCTTGCTCAGGTGTTGGCAATAGGGCTATCAGGAACAAGTTCTTGGTGGCTGAGTCACACACTACTTTTTCATAAGAGTAAGCCAGATAAGAACAGAATCCCTTCAGGAAAACCTAAACTACAGATTCTGTCAACCCTCCATTCCCTGCTTTTCTTTCTGTAAAGCACAAAAAGCACAAGTAGTCTATCCATAGAAAAGAGTCAAAGTCAGCTCATAATTAGTCAAGGGAAAATAAAAATAAAGTGAGAAAACATCCAATGTTGCTGCCTACGTAGAAAAAGACACTAAGAAAATCTGTCATTTTAACTGCTCCTAAACCATACTTCCCCAGAGAAGTAAATACTAAGTCAAAGTTGAGAAGAAAAATCCTGTGTAAGTAAGTTGCTGCACTACCCAGAACACCAGTATCCTTCCAGAGGATATTCTTAGAACTGCCCTAGATAATACACACAATAAACCAGCTAACGGAAATCATCATTTCAACAGGATATAAAGTTCCTCTCTTTCCATAAAGGCACTCATTGTGTAAACTGTTCTTTGAACAATAACCCAAACATCTGCATTAACAAACAGAAGCCTGCTAAATAACACTCCTCCTTAGTCATGACAGGAGCCCTCTGTTCACCTAGCTAACGCAGCTAACCCAGGGCAAGCGTGGCAAGCACTGCCACAACCTCCTTATGTTACACATCCTTATACTCCATGTTTCAGTGCACATTATTTGTGTTTCTCAACTGCAGTTAACAGCATTAATCATACCAACATAAGTCTTGAACACACCTGCCTACAATGAAAGGCTCCAAATGCCAAAGAAAATTCCCTTTGGTTTTCAATTAAAGAACCACAGCCTTGTATACATGGGGATGTGTTTGTAAACTCTGTAGTTATTCTTGTCCTTTTAGACTTACTTTTTCTTTTCTTCCTTCCTATTCTACACTTTTTTTTAACACTTAGTTTAGTTAGTCTTACAACTGGATGCTGTTACTTTTTAAGAGAACACTCCATGGAGTTTACACAGCCAATTCTATCCAAATCTCACAATAGAATTTCATGGGTTAACCCTTGCGTCCAAGAGTACTGGATTAGGTCCTGTTACTCCAAAATTCAGCGGCCCTACCTGCCAGAGCTGCAAGTGAAGACCTTTTCATGTGTCTCACGCATGCAGCTCTATGAGCTCCTGGCTCTCACTACTGTTGACCGAAGCAGCTTACCCCTTGCTGCTGCTCGATCCCTCCTTGCTGCTGTCCAGACCCTGGCACCCGCTCCAGCCAGCCAACCCCGCTGCCTCGGCAGAAGCAGAGCTTACCGTGCTGAAGCCAGGTCTGGGCAGGGACAGGAGGCAGGGAGAGGGACCGGAGCCCTCCCTGCCACAGCTGCGGGGTGTGCAGGCTGCCGCCTGCAAGCAGAGAAGCGGGGATTGCTCCGTACCTGACCCAGTTGTCGCGGAACTTGCTCTGCTGGGGCTGGTTCACGTAAATGGTGCGGGCTGGTGCCTCGTCCAGATCCGCCGAGGACGTGGCTCCGGACATCTCATCATCCGCCTTCTTATAGCCCGAGGGGGAACAGACAGGTCCTGCAGGGAGAGCGCAGAGGGGAGGCGGTCGGTGAGGGGCTGCACCCGCCGGAGCGCGGCCGGCAGCTCCCGGGGCCGCGGCAGCTCCCGGCGGGGCCGCAGCACGCCGCGGGGAAGGGCCGGGGGCGGGCGGCGACGAGCGGGCGCACCCTCCCTCCCCGCTGTTTACCACGGCGGAGGCTGATAAATAATGGATGGCCGGGGAGGGGGCGGCGGGGCCCGCCCAGAGCCAGCCGGCAGCGGGGAGAGCGCCGAGGCCCGCGCCCCCCGCCCCGCCCCGGGGCCGCGGGGAGGGGCGCAGACCCCGCGCCGCCCCCGGCCGCGCCGCTCCCGCCTCAGCCGGGCCGGCGGCGGCGCACAACAGCGCCCGCCAGCAGCCGGCGGGCGGGAGGCCGGGGGCGGCGGCTGGTGCCCCCCGCCGGCAGCCTTGCGGGCTCCGGTGCGGGACAGCCCGAGAGGTGAAGCGGGGAGAGCGGGCAGTCACGCCCGCGGCCGCTGGGTTCCGTGGTGCTTCCTGCCCGCACCCACCGCGTCCCGCACGTCCCGGCCTAAATCCACAGGCAGGGAGCACCGCAGCCCTGCCCGACCTCGCCCAGACCCCGCGGGCAGGGCACCCAGGTCTTTGCTCAGCAAGCTGCCTTCTCCTGCTGCACCATCTGCCCCGCACCCCGTGCGGCACAGCCACGGCTGGGGCTGGCTGGAGGGAGTCTGTACTCACAGATAAGACTCAGTTTTAGACTGAAAAGGGCAAAAAACTTTTTGCTTTACACCTAGAGCTTCAAAGCTGAAAGCTTTGACTTAAAGTAATTTTCATCTCCAAGTGGTCTGGAGTGACCTGAGTCCTATGAAGCACTGTTTAGCTTTGCATTAAGAGAAAGCCAAAACACAACTGAAAGGAGCTAGCTATTTCCTCTGTCAAGCCTCAAAATATTGCCAAAGTCATTGGAGACAGATTTACTGCTTTCCCCTTCCATTCCGAGCCATGAAGATACTTTACATTACTTGAGCTGTAAATATATTAGATAAGAATAGCAGTTTATTAAATGAGCCATGGATTTACAAGCTAGCACAGGTGGTTCTAGACAAGAATAAGACACCATTTCATAAGAGTCGAGTAAAAGTGTTATTTTAGGGTTATTTGAAAAGTCCATTCAAAGATAACACTGAGAAGCAACTACTGTAAAGCCAAATCCAGCAGCTATTTCTGATTTCTGTACAAAGCTAAGATCATACTGCAACAAACTGATCTGATCAGACAGCAGCTAAAAAGGACTTTCAGTGAGGAAAGCCTCCTGAAATTACTGTCCTTCTTAACTACAGCTTGAGGCAAAAACTTCAGTCCTAATACAACCTTAATATATTGAGCACTTAAGTTCTCACACATTACCAGTACTTGTCTTTTTTAAATAGACTATAGGTCTAAGTTAACATCCTACTCTTACATCCCAGGCTTTCCAAATGATTCTCTATTGCTAGTGCAAACAGGCTCTGTACCCTCTAGATGTTAGCCACTGGAGGGCAACATTACCCATACATCTTACAGTGTCATCCAGTATACAAAAAACCCCCACCTTTGCAGTACTAGTAGCTGGCCAATAAAACTAATGTCATTAATAAACTAATATGCTTTCAACAGCACTGTCTCTTGCCCAAGGCAAGCGTTGCACATTGTGAATTCATACTTTGGAGACATTAAGCTGAACTTGTAAGTGTGAGGCTAATTAATTGATTTTCTTTCATTTCTCTTGACACTAATTCAGACAGCAAAAATATGCCAAATTGCTAGCATGTCCTTTTTCACAAAGTAAAAAAGTTTAGCAAGTGAAATATGTAATACTATACATTATGCAAGACCGTGCTATTATAATACTATATTAGGTTACTCAGCCTGAAGAAACTTGCCATAACACAGAGGACCGCTCAACCTTGCTGAGTAGGTATTTTCCCCTTCAGAAAAACAGAGCTAAGAGCACTACTGGATACTTGCTGTTCTTTCCCATTGATTTCAGGTTGTGTAACTGCAAAGGAGATCAAACAACAGTACTCTTAAGAGCATTAAGTGCAAGGAAGCAGCTTTCATCTGTTTTCCTAGTCAAACTCCCAAACAGAAGTGCAATTATTCTAGAACAAACATGCTGTAAAAATTGTGGGTTTTTTTTTTTTTCCAAAGACCTTATTTGTCTCACTTTTTCATGACTCCCTCTGATGCCTGAAATCCTCCTGCTTACTAGTTCCTTTCACTGCCAAGTATCATGAAGCTGTCCCACAACTTTAAGGATTAACTGAGTCAATACAGCTGATAAAGTACAGAGGTATTGAGGTTTACTTAATGTACTATGCTGTTGGCTGCTCTCTCCAAGACGGGCGTCCCAAGGACAATAGCATTTGCCTTATTTTTTAGATGCACTGAAATATTTTCAAATCAGACTTGTGAGTGTGTAGAAACAGCTGTACTAAGAAGGTTTTCATTTTTGAAAGTGGCTCAAGTCAGCTGCTTCAACTCTTAGTGAAATAAGCCTCATTTTGGAAGATTATCCAGTAATCCTGCCCATCAGGAATGCCTCCCATCTCCCTCCCCTGTTACTAAGCAGATCACACCCAGAAGCCTGCAGACACAGTGACCTATGCTACTGGCTGTAGATGCTCTCCTTCCTTGCATTTAGAAAGGTTAAGGAGCCCTGAGCTTCAGAGGGGCTCCTGGTGGGCAGCAGTGCCAGAGGCTACACCATCTTCAGAAGGCATCCCCCTCAAGGAGACCTGACCACATGCAGACCATCACTTCAGCCACGTGAAAGCAACTTCACCTCTGCTCCTTATTTGAGAAAGGCTACGGATAACGACAGCACAGATTTGACCACCTCCAGCAGCGGTGGAACTTAAAACTGAAGTCTGAGCAGCTCTTATTCAGCAGTGTTTACTTCCCTGTATCCAAAGAGATCAGACTCATTGACTCCCCTTTAGGGCAGACCAACTTTTCACTCTGGGAAGGTTTCTCTCCCACAAGACCCGCATCTTCTCTGTTATTTGCCCAAGGACTTGCAACACTGCTATGCAGTTTATTTTGGATAAAACTATTCATGCATCAAGAAGCATATTAATGGTAGACCATTGTACCTCATAGCCTGTTCATTCAGTATGTTTAGCTACATCAGATTTTGGATCTTCTAACTACATCGATCTTAAGTGTATATCATCTCACACTTACATCCTTGTATATAGATGACTAAATTAATTGTAAGTGTGATGTTTAGAAGCCAAAACAATTTGATAAAAGGAAGCCAACTCTACAAGAATAACTTAGCATGGTTTTGGTGTGCTAATAGGGCAGCTCTCTTCACTTGCTGAAGATGTCATTTGGCCCAGCTTGTATCTCCTGAGCTCTGCTGTTGAGCTTCCTAGTCCTATTCCCAATATTCCTTCCCCCCCTCCCCTGAAATCATGAAAATCCATCACCAGTGTCACCACCTACTCTGCTCTCAGCTTGGTAACTTCTACTTCAGGGAGAAGGGAAAGCAGAATTTTTGTACTGGCCAGAAGTTGTCAGAACAGAATCAAAACAAGTGATTATTCCCACTTGTCTCCAGGAAAGAAACCTTGAAGAGTCTCAATAGACTTGAGTAGAGCAGAAAACATCAAAAAGTAAACGAGAGCCTGACATAAAAAAAACTCAGAGGATACTTGCAAGCCAGTCTACCGATAGGTATTCTGTGAAAGTATTAAATGGCTAGTAGAGCAACATGATTATTAGAGTAAAACACTATGATTACTACCTGGTTTTATGGAACTTAGATCCTTATGGAATTTAAAGTGTCCAATACATCTGGCTTCAGCTCTGAGGCATGAGACACTGCTGGAGTCTAATACTGTTTCCCACTGTGCTTTAGAAGTTCCATGAGTCAGACTTGAGTTATATACTCCCTTTTATAAAGCCCATTCGTTTCTTCAAGGCTCTTACTTCACACTATTTAACAAGTTTATTTTCTAAAAAAAGACAGGATTAAAGCTTGACAAAAATATCAAGAGATTTTATAGCTTTCATCGTTAAGAGAAGCCAGGCTTGATGCCCTGACAAATTCACATTGCATTTGTTATCACTTGAAAAGCAACGAATTATAATTTAATACTCTTACTTCACCAGGCCTGCAAAGACGACATTTTCCATGTATATTTATCTCCTTAATGTCTGCTCACTAATAATCATAGCTTCTCTATGATTGAGTAAATAAAGCATTGTGAATTCTGTAGTGTTTTTAAAGATGAGTCACTTGGGATGCTTGCCAACTGTCAGAAGTCACAAGAGAACTCTCACTGAAATTGTATCACTTTTCTCTTAAGTAGATTAGCCAGCTAGTTACTACTTCTGTCTTCTATCTTGGTGAGGTGCTTGATTGCTCTAACATGTTCCATTTTTAAGAACAAGTGATACTAGAGCAATTAAGCACCTCACCAAGGCAGCAGAGCCATAAGCTATGAGAAACAGCAGGTTTGTAATGAAGAAGTTCACCTGACAGGCTTCATCACATCAAGTTTAGAACCTAAAGCAATACTAAGGGTCACAGCCAAGAATTATCCTACTGATTTTGTACACTGTTTGCAGGTCTGGGATCTAGTAGAAGAAAGGACACTGAGCTAAAAGAAGCTGACCCCACTTGAGCAAAATAACTATGATCTCCAGAGGTCCTTCCTAACCCCAACTACTCTGTGATTCTAAGCTTAGACAGTTACAAGTCAAAGTTTAAGTAGCCAGAGTTCTTTGTGTTCCCCCCAACTGTATTGAGCGACAGTTTTCAATTCAGAGACATTTGAAAGACAGCTTTCCTCAGAGTGAAAGAGAGCCTCACCAGAAGCCTCCAAACTTCATCATTTACAGAACATGTGGTGTTATTGTTACAGGCTTAGCCTCAAAGAAAGGAGTTAGAAAACTGAACATCTGAGAAGTTAAGACCCATATTTAGAGAGGTAGCAGACAAGTTTGACTTTTGCCTGCACCGAAATAAAAAGTGTGCTCTTAACAAGCCACCCCAGATTCAGTGAGTCACCACCACTTTCTTGCAATAACATCCTTTTCACAGGATTATCTTCACAAAGCAAGTACCAAAGATGACACCAAATGAGAAGTTCTGCAGTTGAGAATTGTCAACAAGTTCATATATAAAAAGTGACTTTGAAGCTTGACTGAGTTGTTTTTACCTGAAAAATTCTTTCTTGCACTATTTCATTAGCTGCCTTCACTGTTCAACAGAAATGCACTTGAAAGTGCATAAAGGTAAGGGTTCAAACAGGCAGAGCGCAGCATGCTCTCACAGGAGATGCAGGGCATGAACTCAGCTACCAGGTCCTCTAAGAAAGCTTTGTTCTCACTAGGGCTGGGATACCTTAACCTTGAGTTATAACCAGTTCATGTGAAAACTTGATGAACAGCATTAAGGTTGGTTTTTGTTTGGTGTTTGGGGGTTTTTTTGTTTGTTGTTTTTTTTTTTAGAATTTGGAAAACTTTTACAGTGTTCAGCAATGTAATATTGTAGGCAAATGTTCAGACATACTCGAGTCTGAAGAAAGGAAGTTCTGGAATAATTCCCAGTGGAACTTTTATTTTCTAGCTCTTCTATTATCAAGAGTAATTTTAAACATGCTTCCTTCATTGTAGATATAGGTCCTGCAAAGTAAGATGTCCTTAGATCATCTGCATGCAAGTACTAGGGTTCATAATAGCAACAGCCTTGAAGTTAATACTGCAGTTGCAAAACACCTCTTATCTAAAAAATTATGCAAGAGTTGCTCTGCCTGAAGTTATTGAAGACATAATGGCTCTTTCATTTGCTAAAGGAGAAGCAAACATGGCACAGTACTCCTGCCCAGATGACATTTACCATATATCTTAGGAATAAAGCAAGTTGCATCAAGAAAAGAAGCTATTATTTTCTAAAAGAATATTGCTAAGTACTATGTATTTAGTCCTTTTTTTTTTTAAGACCTGTTTTACTTCAAGCTGTTTTCAAATTCTGTAAACAGCACCATGGATGTTACTAACATGCATCTTTCAGGAACTTAAAGCTTTCATCAGGTACAGCTAAGAAGTCCAATATTCAATTAACTTTGATCATGGAAACAAACAATCTCATCAATTTTAATAGGCAGTTATAAAGCAGAGGGGAAGAGGATACCTTTCCTCAGCTTTCCCAAGGGAGTTCCTTGGGATTTGAGACCAACCAGAACTCCTGTAGAAGCCATTTACTAACAACAATCTTTTATATGTTAAAGTAACAAGTATAAGATTTCCACAGGAATGTAAATTGCGATTAGGAAAAAGGAGCAAAGTACTGTATATTTTAGCCTAGGACTTCACCAGCACTAAGCTTCTGCTCTAGTAGTGTCTAATCAGGTTAGATGGCAAAGAGTTACCTAAAAAGGTAATGGTGCCAGTTCTGGGAACAACGGCTAAACATAAGCAGTTAAAATCTTTTTAGACTAGAATACTAACATTCAGTGCTTCAGTCTAGGATAACAAGAAGGCTATAACAAATTTTAGTGACAGAAGATGGTTGCTAGCTACAACATACACAACACGTGAGAAAACACATGTACACAACCTTCAGAGTATCTCTAGGAAATGCTTGTGATGCTGGAAGCAAGAGCTAGACCTCCATATCTCCATCATTCCAGGCATTAGGAACCCCGCACCAGGCCTTTTATGCTAATAGGATAAAATTCTTGCCACCATGCAACACTAACAAAGTGGATAACAAATTAGTACAGTTAGATGTCTGCATTAGCATTTCAGTAATTGGGTGACTAGTCAATCAGATCAAGCCCCTCCACTTACCAGCTTGTGCAGTAAGATACACGAGCAGCATCATATGCAGTCCTAGGGAAGGTACTGTTTTTCTTACAGGCTAGAGACAACAGAAAACTGGTAGGTACATTCACCAAATGCCTGTAATTGTTGTTTTGGGTTGGTTGGGGTTTTTTTTAAGTAGTTGCATGTTCCAGCACAACTACCAGGTTACTAAGTGAGCAAAACAACATCAGATTAGAATTCTTCCACAAGATCTATTCTTAAAAGTTAACCTGAATTTATGTCTGTCAACAGCTAAAGCTATAGTGAAAAAAACTTGTGTTCAGGTCAAGCAACTTGAGATTGCTATGGAACAGTCCTATTAGAAGTCAAACTTGGGACAGTGGGACTTAAAGCTCTCCAATAACCCGTCTGTTCAGGTCAGAACACAAAAAGACATCCATACCTTTGTAGCAGATGCTTTAGAGATGCACAGCAAGGAAGAAAAACTATTGTATGCACAGCAGAAAAATCAGATTTAAAGATAGGAATTTTTTTCTTTGCTAGATACAGACCAATAAAGAAATTTACTCAGATGAAGACAGTAGCCCCCAAAAGCATATTAAGAGTAAATAAAGCTTCAGAAGCATGATGAGAGGACTGAGCAAAGGAAGCTTATTTTCTGAACTCCAAGATGCAAGGACAAGTTTGTCATCAATCAAGCTAACCCAGATACCGCAAAGGAAATTAAACAGACAAGGTCTGTAACTCCTTTTCTCTTCATAGCTATGCAATGTCTATAATTATCAAAATTAACAAGACTAAGAAGGGTATTGTTGCACAGTAAAGTTAGCCCATATGATAATGCTCATGGATTTCAGAAGTTGCTTAAAACTCAGTAGTTGCCTTAAGAGTAGACAGTGAATTGTTCTGCAAGAGAAGTCACCATGTAGGAGGAGCTTCTATGAAGCTCCTCTCAGAGAAGCTGTCATGCTGGAAAGAGGTCACTTGTCAACCTACTCGGAGACCAATTTGGGGGATAATTTCATGTAATCAGTCAAAAACACAAGACAGGTAAGTGGCCACTAGTTTGGGCTTGCTTACTTTGAAGACTGAAGAGCTACATGCAGCTTCCAAGTCTGAGTCTTGAAGCAGTGCCTTAATCCACTCTTCAGGAACATATAAATGTTAAAAATCCTACAGTACAAACACCTAACAGTGCAATTCAGGGATCAGTGCAAAAAGTACTGCTATAAATTGGGAGCTCAGCTAAGCCAAGAAAAAACAACTTAGATACACTGGTCAATCCCAGGAAGACTGATTTGCCAGTGAGATGAAGCTACAGAAGAACTGCAGTGTTACGATAGATGCAGAGATACTCATAGTATAGGTGGATCAGTTGTTAATAGGTGATTGATTGATCATGTTAAGCGACACACAGCATCAGTAGCTCTCACAGTAGGTGACTAGAACTGTACACACTCGTGAAAGGCTTCTTGTAGCCTTAGCTGATACAAAAGCAACTGCTGGGATTACAGAAATGAGGAGAACAAGAACTCCATTTGCTTGGCCCTGCTGATGTAAGCCTGAACAGGAATAGGATATGCCTTGTAAGTTAAGTCGCTTCTTTCTTGTGCTTATCCCCCATTTAAGCTAAATTTGACAGCACTGAAAAAGGTCTTTGAATAATTTTAAATTATGAACTAGACGGTTCTTAACTCCAAGAAGTTCAAGGCACAAAACACAGCCGGTTTTGAAGAGCCACCTCGAACAGATTGTGAATGGAACAGCATGCTGCAAGCAGAGACACCTGGAGCCTGGATTTTGATGCATATGCCTAAATTCATTCGGATGAAGCAGCTAAATGTTGTCACTAATGAACAGAACAGATTCCTAGCAGAACACTACAGACTTCAGAGAACTAAAAAGCAGCAACCAGGATTATGCTACTGCAGGAGTAGAGTATACAGTTTAGCAGAAACTATATACAGAGAAGATTCAGATGCATGACCATGTGTCAAATACTGTGTATTTCAAGACAGAACAGAACTCTTATTAGGGCAAGGGACAAGAAGCAGGTCCACCCAATAAAATTCACTTCCTTCTGTATGAATAGCAAACAGCCACATTATTCAAAGCAAAAATGAGCTGGCAGAATACTCAGGTATGGGAGAGCAAAGGTGCCCGAGGTTGCCTGTGGTCTGAGTTAAGGTCTCCTTGGTACATTTCTTTTTCCTTCTTTGAATGGCAAAATAAAGGCCTGATGTTTCTATTCCCTCCAACAATCCTCATATGCAGCCTTGGTGAGACCACAAGAGGAATAACACTTTGCCTAAAATAGCTCTTCTCCATCTCCAGAGTCATTTTGTACCTGCTCACTTAATGTCAAAACCAAGCAGCTTCTGCTGATAATGCTGAGCTAATAAAGCTGCATGAGACAAACATAATCTATTCTTATTCTGCCTCATGCTTCATAGCTACAACTGTCAGCTAAATTCCAAGGCTGAACCTGTATCACTGATAAGTAAAAAGAAGTTAGTCCCTTCTTCCCCTGCCCCAGCTCCAGACTAAATTTAAAAAAAAAAAAAAACAAGCCACATTAGGGGCACTAGTAATTGACACCTCTTAAAACAAGTGGTTTGTTGTTAAGTTCCCATACAAAAATGGCTTTTCTAGAAGCTTCACTCCTATTCCACTCTTTCCTTAGTTGTTCTTCAAACTCACTTGTGTATTTGCTAGCAGCTTGTCACCATAACCTGGACTTAAAGCAGGTTTTTTTCTGGTATAAAACATTGTGTCTGATTTATTAGAATCAATGATACATCTGGGGCCTGAAAAAATAAATTTCAGGCAGCAGATAAATTACATCTAATAGCCTGACACAAAGTTGAATATTCAACTTTAGCAGCTACTGTTCAACAGCAGGATTTTAAATAGGCAAGAAGTACTGCAGCTCCAGTAAGCCAAAGGTGACCCTGTCACCTGTCACCCTGACTCCAGTCCCAACTGACCCTGAAACCCCTCAAGTCTAAATTCAAACACTTCATGTGCAATAGGTTTTCTAAGAGCTGCTTCAAACAACTGGCATTTCTCAAGCTCAGATTCAACTCCAAAAACTACCCATGAGTTTCATATGCTCCAGGTTCCCAACAACTTAGCAAATACTGTAAAGGCACCAAGGTGTCCTACAAGACGTCATCAATTTTTTCCAACTAACAGCACATAACTTTAACAAGCCCCATAAGAAGCAGCAGTAAGGCAGCTTTGGAGGAGGTAATGGAGGCATCGGTTCTGTGAGAACTTGATAAACCAAGCACTAGTGTTCCCTCTTGGGGGGTTACACAGTTTTGAGACTTGGGGGAACCATGTTTCTGCTCACCTATTGGTGATGTTGCACATCAACCATTCTCTGCTCTTTTCACTTTTTTTTTTTAAACTCCTGGATTAGCATGACCTACCAACTGTCAGTCAAGCTCAAAACACATTTGCACACATTAGAATGCACTGAACATGTCTTCAGCATTTGAGACAGCTGGGAGGACACTGGATTTAGAGCTCCTTAATTTAACATAACTTGGAAGCTTTGTATGTACAAGGCAACAGTGCAAATGCAGATTCCACTGCACAAATACATGAAAACACACTGTGTGTCCATTCTGCACGCACTTCCCACCTCTGAGATGAAGACCATTTTACTAAGAAGTTCCTTCTGAATTTTCAACTCAAGAAGTCTTCCTATACAAAGGAAAAAAACTTAAGTTTAACACTGAAACCATCGTATTTGACAATGCACAATGGCAATTCTACTCTCTTCTTCCGGTATCATTTGCAGTTCCTGGTATTTATCGGAGATTTGATTGTTAAAGCAATTTTCAAAAGTGAACATGAGGTGGCAGAAGTTACAGCTAAACTGATTCTTATACTTTGAACAAGAATAAGCATCTCTCCTCTGAATAATCCCACTGCTCAAGGAAGATCCTGGAATTCTAGCACTTTTGTCAGATACACCTTGGATAACCATGACTAGTAATCCTATTTGTGGGCCACGTACATAACTATCAAGCACAGTGGATCTGTTAGGTGATTAGTGGATTATTTCAAAAACAGCCATCAGAAATCTCTTTAGCACAACTGACAGTCACAGCTAATCCTTAGAAGAGAGCACTTACAGCCTTCCCTCCTCCCACCTTTGAGGCTTGTTTCCCTGTATTAATATTGGTTGAAGCTAAAAATATATTTGGCACATCATAATTCTATTAGTATTCTGGCACACAAGTGCTTTTTTCCTTTCTGTAATGCATCTGTTCCTATAACAATTTACTAACAGCTTTAAGCATATCAGCTGCAAGCACAGCTGATCTTGATTTCCAAGAGAACAATTTAAACAAGAAAAAAATGTTTTCCCATTTATATGCTCATGATGTAAAGCTATCTGTAGTCTTCTACTAGAAGCCCAGAGGCCTCTAACACTGGCTTCCAGCCAACACTAGATTACAAAATTTACCGCATACATACTGACCTCTTGCTCTAAAGCATTCCCAAAGCTGCTGTTCTTAATTCTGTCCACCCACAGTTCAGTGTAATGCACAACAAAAGCAGCTGCCCATTGTACAGTTACCTAGAGAGAAGCATCTCTTCCAGCGACGGCCCAGAGACATGATGTTCATTCCTTCTTGCACTGGCTGCATAAAGATGAACAGCAGTAGTCCTTCAAAGATCTCTACAGCATTAGCAGGTCGCAAAGCTGATTAAAGTGATCCCCATGGCAATCTGTGAAATATATGTTTTGCACTTTCAAACTGCTCCGCATTGGATTCACAGAAGGAAAGTGTGCAGTAGGTGCCTGTGTAGACCCATGCACAGAGACAGCTGTGGCTTTCACTGGAACATTCTAATACATTTCAGCAAAAAAAAGGGGAATTCAGCATCATCCTGTATTTCAACACTTGAAACAAACATCTGCCCAGTTCCTGGACTCTGACCCCCCCATACCAGGTTTCAAAGCACAATTTCTCAGGTGAAATCCTAGTAGAAAGATACAGTAGAACTCAAGTTGTTCCCACTAGAGATGCTCTCTGTGATGTTACGGGTCATGAGATCCATTCATCTTTGCAGGTATAAAGGATTATTTTTTTAAACTTACTTTTCCTTGCCTCTGAACAGGTTTAATGGCAAAGTACTTTGGGTCTCAAATGAAAAGGTTAAAAATTAATTCAGCAAAAAAAAAAAAAATCCCTCTCTCCTTTAAGAAAAGAAAGTAGTTTTCATTTTCACCTGCAGTAACCCCATTAGTATGAGCCTCTCTTTAGAGTCACATCTACTTAAATGGCCCTTACAGCAGCTTTTCAAGGTACTTCCTCCCTGGCAGTCTGTCTCCCCTCCTTCCTGTTCACTTGCTTTTTGGATGAGGAATAGAAAAGGAAAACATCAGCAGCATGCTTAAAGCCTCAGAAGATGGCCATAGGAGGGGGAAAAGATTTGGGTTTTTGGCCTGTGTCTGAAGCTACCATCCCAATGAAGCACTGGATCTGCAGAACATTTCTCTACGGCCATCAGGCCCACTTCAGCAATACATTGGCTATTTTTCACAAGGGAGCACAGTTGCACTAGGACAGCTGTGTGCTCCGAGAAAGCCAGACTGCATTAGCAGGGAAAGAAAGTAAGAACCACCACTGGCTGTTAACCACCAACTGCAGCTTGCTCAGTTCAGTCTTTCTGCAGCTACCAGCACACTGACATTACACCACCAACCTTGGAGTTTAGTTCTGTTTATGCCTGTGCAAAGCCAGGCTCCAGATGTGAGGGATGTATCAAGCCCATCTCTTACCATGGACTGGATGCTGGATGGAGCAGAGAGTCAGAACATCACCTGGCAATTGGCACAACCAAGGTTGTTACGAGATAATCACATAAAGGGTATCAAATATTTATGAGCAAGACAATGACAGGAAGCCATGGAAGACACTGCTAGCTACAAGTAAGTGCTTTTTCCTCAGGAGAGAAAGGTAACTCAAAATTTTAGCTGCTCTCATCCAGCTTTCATTAGGGAAGCATGTTGCATAATGCATAAGGAAAACATCTGAGAACAATGTTTGAGAACATTATCTATTCTCTACACAGATGAATCCATGAGCAGACAGTATTGCATCTGTTTGTCCTCTGCATATAGCTGTATAGTTTTTCTTACTAAAAATGGTAAGAGCTCACCAGCTGATTAGGCTAGCATAGATTAGCAGTTCCCTATTATATGAATGAATGACCTATCTTGAACCAAAACTGCTTATCTCGCCTTCTCCAGGCCAGCGAGATCTGACAGCAGAGGCACTGTTATCACATCCAGAGGCAAGTAAGCCAACAGCACCAGACTGGCCAAGCGTCAACTGCTCTGTCCTGGGCTCCACTTATTGTCTACCACCTTATCACAGCCATCATGGACACCCCTAAATCCACCTTATTTCAAAGGCTCAGCTGCTACTGAAGTGGATGGTCTTGGTAACATCTGCCTAACATCGTTCTAGATGAAAGCACAACACAAGTTAGCCACCATACTTTTTACGTAAGGATTTGTATTGCACACTCCCTAACAAAGCCCCCCTCAGATCTTTCCAATCTTGGTATCTTATACTCACCTACACCAGACAAGAAGCCCACCTTTGGATCAGTAAGCCTGAGCTATGTATTTGGGACAGAAATCTGCTATAAAGAGTCCTTGATCAAAAGGAGCGATTATACTAGGATACAATCAGATCACTCTCAGTGATCTTTGTTACGTTATTTCTTTTCAAAGACAAAAAGCCTCATCTAAACACTTACACTGCACTGGTACTATAACTTCCAATTTTTCAAGATAGCTTATTTTTCCCTTGACAGATGTAATAGACATGACAAGTATACTTAGTGGAGAGACTGACTTAACCATGCTATCATGACATTTTCTATATTGACTAGTTTCTAATTTTGTTGTCCTGAAGCCAAGTATGAACTTGTTACACATTATTTATAGATAAACATCAATAAACCAAGAGTATCTCACAACAGATACTTAGCATTAACCTCCAGGATTTTTGTGACTATTCCAAAATTGTACAAGATAAAAAACATGTTCCTCCACCTAAATTGCATGGTACTTCTCATCAAGCAAAGTGATCCAGTTCAAATTCTCTCCAAACTTGTCTGTCCCAACTTCCTTTGAGGGCTTGTGCAGACCCCTCTGAGCATTTCTCAGAGCAAGTAGAGCACACATAAGCCATTTTCACAGCATACTCAAGAACCAGTAGGAGGCATTTTAAGCCGGTACTGTTGGCATATTTACCATCAACTGTGTGCTGCCTTGTATCAGTACTGCTTTCTATTATTGGAAATCCTTCCACACATAATGCTGAGTATCAGTAACTCAGTACTGGCAGCTCCAGGCATCGACAAAAATGAGTCAGATGTCAAAACACTACAAAACCTTTTTTAAGGCATCATGATGTTTAGAGTCTTGGGGTCTGAGGCTTGTTTTTGTAAAAAATTTATCTTCTCACCCCTGCCCCTTTATAGTAAACAGGTGCCACATTTTCCCAGACTGCCTGCAATCACAGCTCAACTGTTCTGCAGTGCAGGTTCATCTCCCCACGTGCTACCTTGGAAGTGACCTGGAGGCTCAACATAGGGCTGAGCAGAAGTATCATGAAATCTGGAAGTACTTGGAATTTGCTTTAATGCTGAAGTTAAAGTTCAGCCCTGATGTAATAGATGTTTTTGCATCAAGTTTAGTGAGAACATTTGAAGTACAAGTCATTTTGAGTCCAACATTTATTCTGGTATAATAGCAGACTTGAAAATAAGTTTTATTTTTTGTGTACACTTTCCTAACTGTTTTCTGCCAGTTTGGTATTCACTGAGTATCCCACTTAGTGGGCATATGAAAGGACTAGAAGGACTTGATTAAAAAGACAAACTTACAAACAGAACAGAAAGAGAGGTAATTTCTTACCCCATTCCTTCCCCAGGGAAACCACTCACACTTGAAGAAACTTGTTAACAATCACAGAGTGACTAAATATCAGATCAGTTGTAGTATTATACACACTTATATCTGCTCCTAAAGTCACCTTGTGATTTTTATTATCTTGTTTATCCTGATAATCAGAACTACATGCTAGGAAATGCCAGGAATGCACTGCCAAATGATTTACTAAAGAAGCACCAGCTAACAGCAAATATTTTCAATAGTCACCAACATAAGCACACCACAAAGAAATCTCTAACCACTTAATTCAGAAGTGTTCATTCAGTCTCAGCACACCCAGCCACCACCAGAGGTTTCCTTTTTTGCAGCTGGGGGATTAGGCTCAGCTGGCCAAGGTCAGAGTCAGAGCTGTGCAGCACTTTGGCAGCACAGGAGAATTTCATGTAACAGGGACCAGGCCCTTCCCACTGGTTTCCAGTGTTCCTGCCTCAGATCAGTACATCACAAAGAAGGGTACCAAGACATACCATTCATAAAACTTAACTATTCTTCAAGTCACATGCACCATTAAGTATTTTACTACTGAATGGGCCTTTAGGTAACAGATTTCATCAAAAGCACTTAACAATTCATTTCTGAACTCTTTGGGTTCCCAGGAACCCAGCCCCAAGAACTCATGCAAGTCTTAATCGTTCCCTGGCCTTTGTTCCCTACAAATTCAACCATATCCCTCAGTAATTATTCCATACCCTTTTGGGATACACTTCCTTATTTTTAAATACATCTTTTACCATTAGATAATGGACCAGAACAAACTTTTAAGGGGTGATTCTTAATCAGGCAGAACCCAAGCCTCTTCCCCTCCCTGTTCTCCATCCCCCAGATTTTGCTCATTGATGTAGCCAGCACTCCTCAGAAGAGCCTGCATCAGCTCCTTTTTGGCCCCTGTGGGCCAAACCTGCTAGAGCAGACATCACCACACCGAACAGCGGTACTGCTGCCAATAGTTCCACATCCAGACTTCCACTCCTGTTGCACTCATCTCACTGTGTCAACTCCATCAAAAACATGAAACAGAGCAGGCATTGCTGCCATTCTCCAATGTCACCGCACAGTTACTATACATGTCTAAACCTCATATTGCACAGAAGTGTAAACTACCAGAGATCAGACTTTTCAACCATACTAAACAGAACAATTTTCAAAGCTTCACAGCTGTCCTTATTATAAAATAATTTGAAGTTAAATATGGAATTTCTGTCAGTCTTCCATGCATTCTGGATTTTCAGGTCTACATCTACTTTGCTCCTACAGCTCCAAGTCTCCAAAGGAAGAAAAAGAAAATCTGTTAAAGAAATGCAAAGCAAAACTGCAGTCCAACTGCAAATATGTATATAGCCATATTTAACACCAATTTTTTTAACAACTTGAAAGTAATTTTTTCCTACTTGCTCAATTTAAGTTTCTCTTGAAGGGTATTACAGTTCAGTGTCTTACTGTGCTGAAATGAACCTTCACAGGCATTGCATGTTAGGAAGGTATCTAAACATGCTGGCCCAACAGTGAAATAGGGGCCTGCATTACTACTACTGCTCATCAAAGCACAGAGGAGCAAGAACGAGGCTGTTTGTCAGGGCTCCCTGAATAGGAGCTCATCTAGACAGGATACCCCTGCCCTAGTAGTTAGCCCTGGGCCTTCCCCAGCATACGCGATGCTCAGGAATAAAGTGGATAAATGAATTTGAGTGAAGCACTGTGGAAAATCTTCAGTTTAAAGATAAGGTTTAGGTCTTAATCTCTCAAGTTCTGACAGGTCTCTACACATCTAGCAAGAGCATAGGCCAAAGCTGAACAGAATTGTTTCGAGTTAGTTTTATGGAAGCCTCTTTCAGAGCATATTGTTCAACCACCAAATAATCGCTCTTTAACAGTCTAGTTTTAATATAGTACAGTCTACTTTCAATAGAATACAGTTTTACTATGATTAAGTTGGAAGTTTCTTTCTTAGCAACTAATCAAGCTAACAAAGTCCAGGACTAGAAGTGGTGAGCATATCCTAGGGACCAATGGCTGCAGAGACAGACCTGAAGACACAGGCTAAGCATCAGGATGTCAACTTTTTAAAGTGTTCTACTGCATCTTCATGCTTTCATCTTTATTTGTGAAATTCAAATACTTCTGAAGGCCAGAAATATATTTTTGACACAGTTCAACATCACATTCACTGTTGTGTCCTAGTAAAAAGAACTTTTCCTTCTGTAGGCAGTAATAGATATGTGCTCCTCAAGGGAGGAGACTCTATAGAAAAGTTTAAACTGCTTAACACTATTAGAGTTCAGATTTTAAGCCACTCCTGTGCCTGTGCCCTCAAATACACGATCACTTCACTGTCTGCTGAGCACCTGTAGCACCTTAATTTCACACAAAGTGACTACTTAAATGTGTATCTACCAGCTGGTGACCAGCGAGGCACCTTCCCATCACACAGTCAGGGGGACAGGCAAAGAGAGAGACAGCACAGCGCAGCACCCACAGCCACAAGCATAGTTCAGAACACTGCAAGTTGTTAAAAACTTAAGAGTTCCACCAAATGAATAATTAGCAATACAGCAAATATCTCTTCGTTCTTTGTACTTCAGTGTGGAAAGCAAGTAAATACATAGGCCAGGTTTCTGGCAAGCCAATCATTAAGGTTGGAAAAGACCTCCAAGATCATCAAGTCCAACTGTTAACGTAACTGCCAGGTCCACCTCTAAACCATGTCCCTAAGCACCACATCCACACTTATTTTTTTTTTTAATACTTCCAGGGACTGCGATTGCACCAATTCCCTGGGCAGCCTGTTCCAATGCCTGACCACTCTTTCAGTAAAGAAATTTTTCCTAATACCTAATCTAAATCTCCCCTGGCACAACTTGAGGCCGTTTCCTCTTGTCCTACCACTTGTTACATGGGAGAAGAGACCAACCCCCACCTCACTACAACCTCCTTTCAGGTAGGTCTCCCCTCAGCCTCCTTTTCTCCAGGCTGAACAACCCCAGCTCCCTCAGCCACTCCTCATAAGACTTGTGCTCTAGACCCTTCACCAACTTCGTTGCCCTTCTCTGGACACACTCCAGCACCTCAATGTCCTTCTTGTAGTGGGTGACCCAAAACTGGACACAGTATTCGAGGTGCAGCCTCACCAGTGCTGAATACAGGGGCACTATCACCTCCCTGGTCCTGCTGGCCACACTATTTCTCATACAAGCCAGGATGCCATTGGCCCTCTTGGCCACCTGGGCACACTGCTGGCTCATGTTCAGGCAGCTGTCAACCATCACCCCCAGGTCCTTTTCAGCCAGGCAGCTTTCCAGCCACTCCTCCCCAAGCCTGTAGCATTGCCTGGGGTTGTTGTGACCAAAGTGCAGGATCCGGCACTTGACCTTGTTGAACCAAGAAGGACTGCAAGGCAGAAACCAAATACCACAACTGAGTTAAACTGCATTTGTTCCTGCTCTGGTGACTTCATGAGTACTGGCCACAAACCACACCAATTAGCAATTATTCAAGTCTTGTAGCAGCTAATGATTTCTAAAGTCTTGAATGTAGTCCTTTGCAGCTATATTTAGACATAAATTGTATTTGTTATATAACAATTCAGATTCTTAGTACCTTACAACAGAAATATGACATTTTGTTTAAACACTAAGGTAGGAAGCCTGTGTTTGAGTAATTTGAAGATAGATTCAGTATCACTGAAGCTCATGGGAGTTTTGCTGGGATGAACTGACAAGTTTTCCACTCATTACATCTCACTTTCCCACCCAATATTAGCTTACCTGCTATTTCATTCTAAACACTTAAAAAGCTTTAGCATGTTGACTGAAAACATATCAGATTGGCAGGGGTTGCAGCTAATTAAAAGATTTAATCCATTTTCCCTGAGGCTGCTGTTCAGAGAACAGATTAGCTGAACATTGAAAACACATCTCTTGTACTGTTGGTTTGCCACACAGTATATTCCAGTGATACAGGATCATTTTACTGGTATATCAAACCCCACTAGTTCAATTGCAGCTTTCCCCCAATCATGAGATCAACTTTTCAAATGCAGGTAATCAGCAGGGTAGTAACTGCTACAGCTACTTGCTTTTGAGAGTATTTTCCAGCCAGAAGTTCAGGCATAACCATTTTGTTTCTTTGTTCTTAGCTGGATGTTGTTCAAGTTCAGAAACCTGCTCTTTGCCCTCCTCCAGGATTTATCCCTTCAAGATTTACATAAAGCACCTGTTCAAAAGACTCCTGAGGTAACACTTGCATCAAGCACCAGTTTCATGTTTTCATGATAGCAAACATTGACAGATGTGTGTAGAACTGCCTGCAGGGTCAGGAAGACAATTCTTCTAACAGGCATTTGTTAATAATGAAATAGTAGCTGTAGGTTCTCTTTTAAATAAATTTCCCTAGCTTGTATAATCAACGATTCATGTTCTCTACCATAGACTGGAAAGGGAATTAATTATCAGAGCCACTCAGAAGCTAGTGAGACCATAGTGTAACCTCTAATAATTTACTGAGAATTTTCAGTTTCCAGTTAATTTTTATCAGATCATCTCCAAGCTGCTGATAGCATGCCTCAGAGTCAGGAAACAGTAAGCACATGCATGCAAACACATGCAGTACAAACAAGAAAAATCAATTTCCAGCCTCTTATTCTGTGCTCTGATGTTATTTGAGTAAGATTAAGGTCTCCAGTGATGAGTCAGTCAGTTCATGTTTATGGAACTTTAACGGGAAAAGTAAGTATAACTAACAATTTTGATTCCATAATTGTGCACCAAAGCCCATATTGCCACAAGATCTACAGAGGACTCTGCTTTTAACATTAGATATTTAAATAAAAGTGATATGTATATTAAAATCAGTAAATGTGAGATTCATCACCATCTAGTAACCCTCTAAAGAACGCCTTCCTGTATTCCCCTTCTCTGCAGCATCTTTGACCTGCAAAAATTACTTCAAATACTGCTTTCTTTTCAAAAGGTGTGAGGGACAAATTAAATTGCAAGTGTTTTTTTCCAGTGCAAATTAGAAGCCTTAAAAGACAGCCAGATGGAGCTACCTCCTGTTTTGTGAGGCACCCCTCTACTAGCATTAAGGTACTTGGTCCCATCTGCTAACCACCTTTGTTGCAGGTCGGTCTTACAGCAGACCTGACTGGAAATGATCTTTACTGCTCCTCTGCAACCATTTCAGCTGCATCCTACAGGAGAAAGATACTTACAAACTAGGGTTTTTTTATTCAAGGTTGTCACAACACATAGTATCACAGCTTTTGAAAATAAAGCATTTTAAAATAAACAGGCACAAAAGAAACCAGCTCCTTTATCAGGGGCTTCTCTTTACAGGGCACAGCCAGCTATATTTTTAGAGTCACATTTAAACCTCACCTTTTTTATATACCACTTTGGTCCCAATGAGAGTGAAGATTCTGATTGTACCCTAAACTGCCAAGTTCCAGCTGGAAGGAGACCTGGATTGTCTCACTTCCCACAGTTCACACCACCTGCTGCAGTTTTACACCATCCTCTTCCCTCATCTTTCTGCATGAGGTTTTCCTGACAGCCACTACCTCAGGCAATGGTTTCCATAGTTTTATGTAATAGCTACAACTTCTTGGGCAAGATATGTTTTCTATGATCTCCTTTTGTGCCAGAGACCAACGCTCAGTTCATTCACCCAGACGTTTAGTACATGCAGCCCAGGAGAAACCTGATGCTGTTTTTGAGCTCTGCCCATAAGACAGCAGAGGTAGCCCAAAAGCATGAAATGCAGCCCCACTGACTTGGCATATGGAAAGAACTGCACTTGCTCCTCCAGTACACACACTTCAGCCAGTAAGTTTCAAATTAAAAACCACAAAAAAAGTGACTGCAGCTTGGAGAAGTTTTCCAGTTTCAAGAACTTAGTTCTCCAAGTTGCTGACACCTCTGACCGGAAATCCAGCAAGGTATGAAACATTAATTCATCTCAAGAATTTCACTTCAGGCCTCAATCTTAAGATTTACAGCAAAGGAGCACATCAAGTCCCACAACTGAAAGAACACTTTGATCTGAAACCCCCACAACTTGTCTGAAAGAGGAGCAGCTTGCTGAAACATGATTTTTCATGATTATTCCCAGTTAAACAGAAGTGCACCATAAAATTAAGCAAACTCTGAAGACAGCAACAAGAATAATCTTTTCCACCTACTACTAAATTTGTGCTGCTCGCTTACCTAAATTATGTGGGTACTACCTACAAGTGCCCCTGACATTTACAAAGTGCTTTCCTTTCCAGAAAGAATTATCCATCAAGCAACTGCAGTCAAAATTAAAGCACAAACCATTAATTTTATCTTTAAGGAAAATCTGAGAGAGGATAAGAGTCATTCATATTCCTATACTAGTGGCTGGAAAAACTCCAAGGCGGACATTAACAGTTATCACAGAGCAAACCTCTGTTCTCCAAGTAGTCCAGAGCAGCCTTCCAGTCTTGAAATGGAGAAGATGCAGGATCACATCTATTCTCCCTGTAAACATCTGCAGCACTGCCAACATACGATATGACAAAACACAGGAGCTAGTTGCACCTCCAAAGTTGCTTTTGTACTTGTACAGCAAGACCACCCCTGCTATATATACACCAGAAATACAGCTTTGTCAGTTGAAGTCCTCTATGACTATGACTTCCCTAAAAACATCCAGCACTACCAGAAGACAGTTCTTGAAATACTGATTTACAAACACTCCTGGGGGGAAAAAAAAAGCTTGCAACAGGAACAAATTAGGTCTTAAATTTCACTAGCAGGACAACCCGCTTCTCACTCACCTTCATTCCAACTGGAACTGCCCTCCAGTTAACACAAAACCAGTGCACAGAAACTAAGCCTTTAAGTAAACAGAAGCAATACCTATGTAGATCTATTATCTGAATATAACAGTGAATAATGATAGTGAACTATTTTCAATTTTCGTGAACTACTACCCTGACACCTAGCTTGTGCTCTTCTATTAACTTGGGCCACCAAAATGTAAGCTAAAGAAGCATGACTATTAATAGATAATCCTTGCAATCCAGTTATCAGTGCTTTTGTCTCAATGTTATCAATGCAGTTGCTTCCATATTAAATAGGCTTTCTACTTTAGAAAGCTAAAATATTGATAAAGAAGATGAAGTACTTGCAAACAATGAAACACTATCAATAAAAAGAACGTGTATATTTCCTTCCATCCTTTTACTCTTAATATCCTCTTGAGTAAACACCAAAGTCAAGTACTCCGTACGTTAAGATAATTCTAGTTTGTTTTAAGCAGCCTGAAGCCACTACAGCTTCTTGCATTTATTTGCACTTACATTAACCCAGCATTAAAAATGCTATAGAGTTGATTTACTTAATTTTTTATTTCTAGAGGCAAGAACACTAGATTGCTGTAAAGGGAAAAAAATTTAACAAAATCTTCTTAGAGTAACAGGATAAAGCAAAGAAATGCATTTCTCATAACTCTGTGGCAGTAGCACTTTGTAGCACGTGGCCTATGCCTAAGACCACTGACTTCTAACAGGCCAGAAGAGAACTCATTTACCAGCTGAAACACTGTCCAAAAAGGCCTTTTAAAACAAAAGGTCACACATGCACTAATCCAAAAGGGACCTGCATCACTTACCAATTCTTGCCTAACAAAGCCCTACGGCCTAACTTACAGCCTTTGGCCAAAGTCTAACTGAGAAGTTAAGGATTCAAAGACAATGTGCTATAGTTATAAGCACAGACCAAGTCCAGCCTTTTCCCTACAGGTTCTCAAGACAGGTTTAATGCAGCGCTGAGACTCTTCTCATAAAAGAGGCTGTAACGATTAGTAGATCCATAGGAACGCCTTTATGAGCAATCCTCATTACATAGCAAAAACAATTGTTTTAAAAAAAAAAAAATCAAAGGAATCCACAGCCAGCAGACAGGTTGTGAGGCAAGGATAGCTCTGTTTGGCAACTGCAGATAATCAGTCCAACCAAGTCTTGGGAAAAGCTGGCTTCAGCTACCACAGGGGAGATCTAGAATAGCTCTAACAAAATCCAGATTTGCATTAAATGAAAACTCAGTACTGTGTATCTTCTGTCATTCAACTTCACTTTCCCTCACTGAACCTAACTAGACTTGTTTGAAACATGTAAGCCCTATTAATTATTTACACAGCACACCGGCCCTAGACATGCAGGGCATTAACAGGTACGCTCTAACTTAAGTACTGGCCAAGAGGCAGCAGGAGGGGAAGATGAAAGACAGCACAGAAGATACACCACTAGCAATACTAATAGCACAATGATCACTGTTCAGACTTGGTTAATGAACTAGGCTGCAGATAATTCACTGGATTTGTCAAAGCCAGCTTAGACCAGCCGTTTGCTCACTAGGCAGCACTACGCAGCATCCAGGAGATACATGGACAGAATTGCTCCTGCCCTTAATTGGGTGAGGGTCCTGTAGCTAAAAGCAACAGGCACAATAGCAGAGTTGCTGAATTTCCATCAGCCAACAGAAATCAGATTACAAAGACAAGCCCATTCCTTTATTAAATTAAGAGCACTGGGAAAACAGCAATTAGTTCAGGAGCTCAGGCTTGGTCTCTTCTCATGTGCACACATGTGTGTGCAGGTTTTATGGAAGAGCTCAGCAGAAAGAACACACATTAGAAATGCACTGTTTCTTCAAAGCATCTAATCTATTATGCAGACACAGGGATGCCTATCTTGTCCTGATCAGACATGGGCAATAACTGTACTGGGGTGAATTTTAACAGTTAAAAACAGAACACAGCAGACTGCAGCCCTAATGCCAACCAAACCAAGCCTGAGCAGGTCCCTCTGCATCTTGTGACAGATCCTATTGCAAAAGCACAAATCCAACACTGTGCCTTCATCTCACCACTGCTGACTGCTGTCACTGGAAAGGGCTCAACCAGCAGAAAGCCAGCCGTGTCCTACTGAACCCCGTTTCCTTACTAGGGCTACTGACAGCTGAGACAGAACCACATCTTGAATGCTGACCTGAGCTATGGCATGGTAAGGGGATTGCCCTGCACAAAGTAGAACCAGCTTTGAAAGACAGTGGGGCTCCCTCAGCACTCTTGAGGGCAACTCCCAACTCACCCCTATGAAATCCCCCAGATGTCTCTCATTTTACCCACACATTTGTCCAATGCAGTAACGTGACATCCCAAACCCCATCAGTCCATGCTCTAGAGGATGTTAGCAGAACATCAGTCTTGCGGAAAACATATTTAAATAGCATGACCACGTGGGCATACCCTGAGCATGCTAATATACCACACAACACAGCTAAGACTGCCTTTTCAAGGAGACATCTGACTACAAAGTAGGGAATTAAGGTTTAAACAACCTCCCTTGAATCCCAGGGTTTCAAATCCATATATCCCTTATTTTGTAAGGGGGAGGAAGAAAGACTACCAAGACTGATGCAGAAGTAATCAGGAAGAACTATTTGATCATCAAGGACTGACTGATGGGTATGATTAAGCAGTCAGCCATAATCTTCCCTCCCAGCATTTCTTCAAACCACTTCCCTCTGCTTGGCAGCTGTATCGCATGTAATGCAGAAGACAACAGGGAAGGATCATTTGCAGGAGCAAGAGACTAGGACCTTCTAAAGTTCATTTTGGCTCAGCTATTGCAGAAGCAAGGCCTAATTTTATCTCATCCTTCTTTGTTAGAAGACAGACCTGCTATTCAGTACAGGCTTATGCATCCCAGTACTCAGCTACACAGATGAGCCTTTGAATGGGCATGGAGCAGATGCTGCCTGCAATGCTGAGGGGTTTCACTGCTTGCACAAACCACCAAAATGGCTCTGTAAGGCACTGACCCTACCCAAGGGGGTAGTCTAGCATCACACTAGAAGTTCTGAGGACTGAGCGTTAAACTCACAGCAGCACATGATTAATCCACTATATCCTTACTATATCTGCTACTTTTGCCTTTACACAAAATAGATATGAAAGAAATAATGGGGGGAAAAAATGAAGTTATAGTCTGTTCTCCTCACTGAGGCAATATTTTTAAAATAAAAATGATACCAAGTTGTTGATGAAGTACTTAGTAAATGAGACGGAAAACCTGACTGCATGGTACCATTACAGAACACACCACATACCAAGCCGCACAGGCTCGCATGGGTTATGTGGCTTATTGTATTCATTAAAGGTTCACTACAACTGTTAGTGGGACTGTTAATGGAACCATTCAAGAAAGGAAATTGGCAACCAATTCATTCTCACTAATTGCAATATACTTTCAACTACCTTATGCAGCAGCCAAATGCCTTGCAGAAAACAGCATCTTTGTAACTGCCTAGTGTAATAACTAATAAAATTTGCTATCATGTTCTTATTTAACTCATACTAATTTTTCTAATGTAATACTTACTAACTATGTCGAAGTTTGGCATAATGCAGGAACAAGATTAATGTTGTCTTGTTAATCAGACAGGGGTGGTCTAATATTTTAGCCCTCCACCTTCAGACCAAGGACTATTCAGCAATCCCAACATGGCAAAGGGGACACTCCACATGCATGCAGAGGACTGCACTGAATCCCAGAGCTATGAGCATAACCCATGCAGACCTATCACTCTGCTCCAGCAAGAGAAACAAGAAGTGCCATCCTCAGTGCAGAGTGGACAACATAACTATTAACAGCAGGAAGAAGAAATAAAACTCAAGCTAACTATTTCAGAGCTCTGGAGTAACAGGTACATTGCAGAGTGACTCTGCTGTCCTACATCACCATCACAACATGGATACAGCATGCAGAGAGGTAGCACATTCCTCAGAGATTATTTTCTGGCACTAAGACATTTTCTTCCCTTTAAGGCACCTTAAAACAGAAATATCTATGCTGATGTGAGAATGAACAGCCCTCCCCACCGCCTGGCAATTTCTAGAGGACTTGAAGGCTAGATTGAAACCACCAGTTCCCCACAAGAAGAGTTACAGTAAGGGGGTGGAGGAGCAAGGGTCTGCATTTCACATTTCTTATATTTGGACCTAGAAGAGTAGTTCCTGTACTCTTAGCCTTGAGCACCTGATGAAGAATCCAGTGCAGAACCTCCTGCATTGCTCTGTATCACCAAGGACTAACAAAAACAGAACACACATAATAAAGGCAGCTTAATGAAGACATACATCTGCACAAAGCTCAGGACAGACTTGTGAACTTAATAAAAATCTTCAGTGTAGGACAAGTTTATTTTTAGTTTAATGGATGTATAAGACAGACTTCCAAAACAGAAAATTCAACAGCAGTTCTATGTTTAACCAAGGACAAGAGAAAAGCTTCCATCACACGCCTCTGCCTGTCCCCTGCAGGAAAAGAGCACTACTGACAGATAAGAGAGGCTTACAGGTTTTACAGTATCAGCCAGTCTTATCTCTGCTCTACAGCCTCAGTCAGAAGATCAGATCATGGATGAGAAGAAAGCTCGTTGAGCTAGAACCTCATGTGGATTTTTCCTTTTGAAGCACATTATATGAAAAAATATAATTACAAGTTATTTTAATGCTGCAGTAATAAGTAGTATTTATCCGCCTACTGCTGTTATGCTGAAGTCTCATACTGTAAGTATAGCTGGAGAAGTTTTCCTCAATAAAGTATTTTTATTAGAAAAATCCCAACCTAGTAAGTCTTCTTATGCTAGTTCTTCTTCCTGGAAGAGCTATCTTGTCTGCAGCATCTGTACTGAATGAGTTTTAGAAGTATTCTTTCCTCTTTTTTCCCCCCTCCTAAAGAGAGATAACAGTCTCAGTGGCTGGATCTCTAAAAGATATCTTATGGTGCTTCTACAGATTTTTCTGGGAATCCTATAGATCAGACCCTGAACTGCTGCAGGCTGGTAACAGTGAATTTGATTTAGGCAGAGTTATGCTGACTGGACCAGCTGGGGCTATGACCATACAGGCCTCCTGCTAGGGTTCACACAAGGCTTGGCATTGCCAAAACATTAATTGTTTGTTTTTCTATCAGATCAGGATTCAGCTTGACCTATTCCATCATTGCTGATGATTAAGTACATTTGTACTGTATCCGTTTGTCATTTTTGAGACATTCCAGTACCTGTCTGCAATAGGCAGAGTTTTATTGGAACTGCTACCAGAATAAGCAAAGCCAAGAATCACAGACCTTTTCAATATTTAATTATCTAGTATTGCACAGGCTGCTGTGGATTTAGAGGAAATTATGCTTATGACTCATATGCTAGTACTGGAGGAGTTTTTCGTAACAACGTAGCCCTAGGGAAGAGAGGAAAAAAGCCCAAACCAACCACACTGCTGAAAACTGAACATCACCATCTAGCTCACTCCATTTCCAGTGACAGTGCATCCATCCAGGTACAGCAAGCACTGCTGTTTCATTCCTAAGAAAGTCTTATCAGCTAGACTTCAGTCACTCTTCTCTTTCCTTTTGTTCAGTACAAGGAATGGTTTAAGATGCAGAGTCCAAAAGTGGTTCTAAACTCTTCAGGACAGAGTTTCAGACAGTGCTGAGCTATATCCATTCCTGGATTAGATACAGATTGCTCAAGTTTCTCATTCCTTCATGAAGGGGACACCTTTTGAAAGGGAAATAGTCATTCCCACCCCCAGTATAAGCTTCATCGATTTTTTTTCTTTTTTTTTTTTAAATATAAGACAAAAGCAAGCAGCCAGTTCTCTCAACTACTAGGGACAAATTTCGTATAGCATTTTTTTTCTGAAAGCCTAAAAGCCTTCTTTCTCGTTCCTCCACAGACTATTACAGAAGCTTTCGCTCATATATGAGCAGAAGTCCCCAACTGGTAAGCATCAGTTTGCTATACCATGTTTAGAGGTTTTCAGAAATACTACTACCACATTATTTCCAAATAGCTGTTCTACTTTGCTGTGAATAGTAGAGCTACTCAATAGAGAGAAATCCCTTCCATTCAGTTACTATCTTAATATTGAGCTCATTGTTAAAACAAAAGTTCCTCACCACTAGTTAGCCTTACACCCTAATAAATTTGAAGGGGTCTCTCACACATTAAGTATACCTTTCATCTTTAATGTAACTTCTACTATGCAGCTATTGAAAACCACCACTGTAGCGCTCATGTCACACAGTTTAAGTGTATGTGACAACAGCAACAGGAACATAGAATTACCCAAGGGAAGGACTTATTCTGATATAGATTTATAATTGTCTGTTCTCAAGGTTTAAGTTTTAGCTATACTTTTACCAAGTGGCATCTAATCACAGATAAAAGAACAAAACCACTATAGTAAAAGTAGACATAGGCTTTGCTTACTACAAGACTCTTTCTGCACTTCTGAGTAAGGCTTTCAGCTTTTCCACATAGGAAAGGGAAGAAAAGGTAAGGATAGTCAGTCTCCACCTCAGAGCACTAGAAATGAAGTCTATTAAACACATTAAAAATACTTTTTTTTTTTTTAGTAAGTACCACCTTCCCTCCCCTCAAACCCTAAAGGAAACTTACCTGACTGAAATCCAAAGGTTTAAAAAAAAAAAAAGGACAAGCTGCCTATGTGGTACAGCTTATCCTACCAAAACCTCTACAGACATGACCTTCTGCTTCCTTTCTCCTCTTTTAAAGTCTTCTTACCTGTGTGCATTAGCTTCTCTCACCCACATATTAGGGGGCTGGGGCTCATTAGTGTAAACAGAGCTGTAATAATTGGCATCAGGTAGAACTTGTATCTAGTTAAGCCTATTTTCTGGTGAGTAGTTAAAGCACAACTTATTCAGCTTGAATAGTTGCTATGTTACCCTACCTGAATGAGAGTTTTCAGACAGCTTACTTTTACTGTTTCTTTGATTTTGTAAGTGTTGGTATTATTACAGCTGTCTTTTACAGCTTATTTTTTAATTTATTTGTAATAGTACACATGTTAAAACCTGTATAAACAACCAGAAAAGGTTATTGTAGTTTTTTTCTCATATTGTAAAGCTTAGTTCTTGATCTCTTAATTGTTGTCTTATTATTTGAGTCTTCTTTCACAGTTCTTCTCAATGTGAATTGATTTTCCTTTTTACAGGTGTATATAATAGGAAAACTCCTTAAATATCCCTTCCTATCTTTTGGTGTATGAGACAATTCTAAAGCATCTATTTCTGCTTTGACCTTAGTTTTAGCTACTTGCTTTTCTTCTGTTAATCCAATTCTATTTTTGGCTATAGCCTCAGTCATAGCATAGTCTTCTAGTTGAAGCACTGCCAATCTTCTTAATGTAGGACTTCCCTTCCCCCTTCTTCAGGTTGTTCATCACTCTTCTCAAATTTTAGTCTATAAAAACTGATATATCAATTTTCTTATTAGAATTGTTTATGTAGGAGTAGAATCATTGTTAATAAGCTATTTAAACAATAAGAAATAATGCCAAAAACCTACAGAAATATAGCTGAAAAAATGCCCTTGTAAAAATAAACCTTTACAAGAAATGAAGGATTAAGTAAAAGGTCCTGCTCTGTTTGTCTTTTCCAGAATATCCACATGGACTTGCCTTCATGATGTCTGACACCACCAAAGCCAGATGGCAACTTTGAAAAAAATGTAACCCTAATGGCTGCAAACTTACCTGACTAAATAAACCTTTTCGTATACCATCTTCTATTTCCCAGCATCATACAAATACCGCGTAGCTGCCTGTAATCTTCATATTGACCCTATGAAGTACATAACTAAAATTATTCCCTTGCTCCGGAAACACCGATGACAAAATACTTGGAACTGAAGTGAAACAGCTTTAGCTCCCCATGAAGACAGAAGCTACCACATCACTGTTGTCCTTCTCCACCTCAGTAAATTTTGTGGCTTCTGCTTAGAGTACTAATATTTTATTACTGAATGCTAGTTCATGCACTAATTCTGATGAAAATAAAAAATATGGTTGTTTACAGTTGCTAAGTCCCAAATTAATGATGGTGTACACTCCAATAGAACCATCTGCCCTGTCTAGACATGAACTGGGCCGTAGAAACATAAATCCTATCATCTCATCAGTGGGCAAAACTGATTTGATTTGTAGCCTATAACAGGATGAGGCAGAAATTCAGCAAGATGTCTGTGTGTAAATTGCTGGGTGTCTTACAGGGGACTTTAATTTAAAAAAAAAAAAAGTTCTGGTAGGAAGAAGGTACAAAATTAACTCTTGCCTCTGGTTGTCAGGGATGTCTCTACATAGGCGATGGCACTGACAGCCTGATAAAAGAGTTTAATGTCTCTTTAAACAACAGCCATCATCAGCAGGAATGGCCCGTGCACAGAGCCTGGGAACCTGGCTGTCTAATGAACGAAAAGGTACCAAAAGGAGTAGTAAATTATTTAAATCCCATCCTATTTAGCACTAACACAAAATTGCACTGTCTCAACAAAATCATATCAGACCTATTATTGCAGCTATTTTATTTCTATTTTTCTCTCTTTGGGGTTTTGGCAAAAAGCTCTCAAAGAAAATGGTTTAGGTAATCAGCAGGCAGGCCAAAACTTAAAAAAAACATCCAGTGTTGAGGACTGCAGAATCTTCTTCTTTGGAGCCCTAGATGAACAGTCTTTATTGATGGTGGAAGTTTAGGATTGTTGAGGTCTCTCCTGCAGTTCAGGCTTGGAACTCTTACTGCTCTCTCCCATGCCATGCTATGTGCCGTCCTTTGCATCTAATGTGAACTCCTACCAATGTGGGTAAGCACACTTAAGAGAGATGGCACGGAGTCAGTGATGGAAATGGATAGCGATTTAAATGGCAAGTGTGTCTACTGTGAGACAAAACAGACTTCCTTGTCAGCTGCTTTCACTGGAGATCCTGCAACTAGAGACCTTCTTGGATCTACTGCAGGATCTGGGATTTTGTGGATCTCCTATGACATACTCTGTCAGAAGAGAGGAAATGGCACTGGGGAGATGGTGTGTATGGACAATGCTGCGTACATAGTCCCAGCTAACAGAGACCTGTGATAGAAGGGCTCCCTGGCATGCATTTCGGGAAAGCATCATCTGTGTTATTGGGGAATTTTAGGATGACAGCATACATTACAACTCACAGTAGGAAGCTCTTGATAAACTGGCATTAGAAAGGCTGGGAAACGTGCTGTCGTACCACCTGAGTAGGTACTGTATAAAACTCCCTTGTGGTTTGATCACCAGCTGTATTCAAAGGCTGTCCATATTCCAGAGCCAAAAAAATAGACTAACTGGAATTCAGGATGTCAGAAAATATAGTCCAGGCAGCAGGACACTCAGAGTTTACACACTAAAAAAATCAAAAGGCAGAGGCTCTCTACTTATGTATGGTTTGTAGGGACATACACATTTTCTTTTATCAGTTCAGACTGCTCCTTCAGACAGTCATGGTTGTGCTCCTTGTAGTGACTTCATGTTGTTCTCTTTTGACTTCCAGAGAAGCTGATTTATTTTGTTCCTGTTGGCAGGACAGTTAGGGATACTGATTCCTTCCTTCCCCTTCTGCCACTATGCTCTTCCATTATTTTACACTTCTCACACTACTGCCTTTATGCACTTTTTGCTATTTTCCAAAACAGTTATTGGTCATTCTGAAACTTATTTAGAAATTTATTCTAATTTATTTAGAAATTAATCTGAAACTCAAATGACAGCAGACAGCACAGATCATCCCAATCCTAGCATGGTAAAAAGGAAGTACTGGAATATACTATGTTTGATGGTTGTTATTGTTCAATCAACATCAGGTATTAAGTGTAGGTGCTATTTTACAGCTTGCTCCTGGAAAGATCAGTGTATACAGTCTATTTTCTGCCCATGAAGTTCCTGGTTCTACTTGGTGTTTAAGAACACAGACCGAGAAGCAAAAGCCTATTTAAAAGTTCAGATCCACCTATTCCAGATGATTATTTTATAGTCCTTTACATATACCAATCAAATTCAGTCATGAGATCAAGCTAGATTTCTTTCCCACCACTCCTTCTGGAAAGCTATTCTGAACAGTTGTGTGATATATAGAAATATGCTTATTACTTTCAGACTAAATGTCTGTGAAAGTCTGTACTTGCACCAGCACTATCCCCTAGTTGAAATAATTTTTTCTCTCTCTTGACTATATGTACAGAAACTTAACTGTGATAGCTAGGCTGACAGAAGCTTGCGTTTGGTAGCTGGTAAGTAAAATACCAAAATACTGTGAAGCTCGCAATAAATATAGAAATGTTGGCCAAATTGAAATTATATATTCTCTCCTGAACAGCTTCATCACAATCAAAACATCAGCTATAGCGGCCCCTTCAGTAATGTGGATCTATATGGTATGTTATGAGATTATGTTGCCCCCACCCTCTCCAGAAAATGTATTTTTAATTCTTCCTATTATAGGGGCTCAACGCTCTATATAAAGACCTGAAATGATGTTCAACTCCAATTTCTCAAGATGGGACATATCTAAAATAACTCTAAAATAATGAATTCCTGTGCACATTTGCATGTTAATAAATTTACCAATAATTGCACTTTCCTGAAGTGTCTTAATTTGGGACCCCAACCCCTAAAATCTTTTTGCTTTTTCTGTAAGAAATCAACTCTTTCTCCTCAAATCTTTCAGATCTTTCTAGCCACTCCTTTCCCTTTCTGAAGACTGATCACCCCCTTTTGCTACCCTAATGAAGATTTGGAGGGTTTAAAATCTCTTGAAAGATCTGATAAGCAAATTTCAGATTTGTAAATAAAATTACTTTCATCAGAAATGGAGGGTAAGAACCTTTTACTTACTGAAGATTCTGGGAAAACTTCAGCAAGGGTCAGGATTTTAGTTAAGGAGTGAAGAGTGAATAGTCCCTGCTCTTCAGGCAGCACAGGATTAGGATGAGTTTGACTGGGGGCAAGGAGGGAGAAGGATAGTGCTCTCTCTTCCTGTCTGTCTGGTAAGCTCTTACAAAAGCTCTTTTTCCCCCCCTACGACTAGGCAGACAAATGGCACAAGGCTGCACCTGGAGGCATCCTTGTATTAGTGAAACTCTGGGAACAAAATTTGACTGTTAATCTGTAAAGCAGGACTGGTCCTCTCCCCAGTCTGGGGAGCACCCGCATACCGTAATTCCCCTGTCTTTCTGTCCCTCTTCAAAACAAGGCACCAGGATTGAGCTCAGTGTCTTTCAGCCATGGGACCACTGAAGCAGGAACTATGCTGAGCCTTCCCAGTGATGCTGAGTAAATGGCAACTGCCTTTCAGTTTAAAACTTCCAGGTCAAGCCCTGATTCCCATCTGTGTAACTGATATCACAAATGCAGGTGTAGCCTCTGCATCTGTTTCAGAGTCGTGATGGCTGGTGTTGACTTTGCATATATTCTTTCAGCATCTTTTGTCTCCCATTTACAAATAAACTGCATCCATTAAATTAAGGTGACGTTTGCTTAGCATATTTAAAGGCACACAAAAGCCTGGGGTATTTGTTTCGTATGTCCTTTTTATAAGCATCGGATTGAACGTTCCTAGATCTCACAGGCACAGGATGTTAGATTGCCTTCGCTGTGCTTCGTATGAATAGGCAGAACAGTGCTGGGTCAGCAGGAGATAACACCTGAGCCCTCCTTCTATTCAAAGTAGCAAATGAGTCAGGGTGGTGTTATTGTAAGGAGATAAACACTTTTGCTTTCACTCTTTACAACTACCTACCTATTTAATGAAATCAAATAAATTAGTTTGGTCATCTGCATTTCAGAGATTAGGAATTAAAAATCAAGACCTTCCAGTCAGCTTTAAACAAGAGGTAAGGCTGCCTTCTCTCCCTAGTAGAACCTATAGACTAATTTCAGTCGTGTTAATACCGATTTACAACACTCTAAAAGAAGGTAGGTTCATCAGACCAAACCCTTGGCTAAAACAAACGGACATACTTTGTTGGATCTATTACGAATTACACGTGACCCAATCATGGCTCTTCCATTTTAGTTAAGTGGAAGGCAAGTTCTTGTTCATTTGTACTTTGCACTGATGCCCCAGTGCAACAATTTCCAAGTTGTTAACTAGAACTAAAAAATTCAAAAATATCCTATGTGAGGTTGGAAAGCAGTGGAAATGTGTTTAAAAATCTACAGTATGTCTTGTGATTCTTCATCACAACATGAAGGTATTGAGACTAATTTACTGACACGTTCTTTCCGATTTCAACTGGTTTTAGTGCTTACTGTAAGGACAACTACGTTGTTAAGAAACACCTCTAGCTGTCTGAAAAACCTCTGCTGAATGTCACATACATGTATGTGACATTCTATCTATATGGATTATGTCACTTCTCTGAGTGCAAATAGGTGGTTTGATTGGGTCACTCATTAAAATCTGTATCATGTTAGCTTTGCCTTATCATGCCTTGGCTTGAAATACAAAACTTAGCATCTTCTGTTTTCAGGTGTGCTTGCTGCATTCTAGCTTCCAGTATTCAAAATAAAAATGTCCAGAATCAAGAATTACTGCCATGGTAAGACATGGGTCTCAACCAGTGGTCTGAGAGCCAAGAGCTCTAAACAGGCAGGCAGCTATCCACTCCTGAGGCTGGAAAGAAACTGCCTAGGAGCTTTTCTGGTAGACAGAATTCCTTATGAAAAGGTAGCAATAATGCTAATAAAAAATCTGAAAGCTTTCCAAACAAATACTGGAATAACTGCTCAAATAAGAAGTTTCCAATACTGGTACTTCACTTTTTTTTCCTCCATCTTCCACCACGTCGACAATCTTTCACAAGTTATCCTTTGAGTGTACCAGCTGAGAATCTGTTATCTAAAGCTCTCAGATGTCATGTCTCACATACCTGCAACTACTCCAAAAGGCTTAGCTAGAAAAGATGGGAGACTGAAAGGAAAACATTTACGTTGATGAAAAGGCCAAGCCAAACTTGATTAACGGCTGTCCCAGAAGCAGAAAGCTATTGCTGCAGAGATGTTCAACTGCCTTTTCGAAGTCTAATATATTGCTCTGCTCTACCAGCTATACATAGGAGAGATTCTGCGATTAACTATCCCTTAAAAGAACCTGTCGGCAATCAGGCTCTACCGATATTGTCTGTAACAGATATTCTGATATTTGTACTACTACAAACTAATTAAAATGTGCCACAATGCAACACGGTGCAGGAAAACAAATATGAAACAGTAATCTATTATAGTAACAAAGCTAACATAGGCGCTTAGAATATTACTTCACAAGTAGCAAATCAGACCTCTCAGATTCAAAGATTATTTAGAGGGTATACTTGACAGCTCAGAGAAAAATGGTCAAAGGGAAACGAACCAGCTAAGAGTACCACCGTGTAGCAAGTCTACAGAGTATCACTTGACAACCTTCCAGAAGAGCAGAAATGGATGACATGGTTGTTTACAGGGCCCTCAGCAAGTCTTCACTACAATAAAAATGCCTTGTGAATTGGTAACTCATTGGAGAGTGATCAGTTTGAGATGATACCATCAATTTTCAGATGATCATCCAAAATGCTGTGTACAGTCAATGGGAGCTGTCAGCTTGGAACTTCTTGGGGAGGGAAGAAGAATTATCAAAAAAAAAAAGGAATGCTTTAAATCAGCATCGTTTCTGAAGCCGTAGATTTCCAGGGAAAAACTCTCTACAGAGATGGCAGAGTTCAAGACTGTACTCAAACCTTGTGGCAATGAAAATGCAGTACTGAACGACTATTCTTTCCATACCCAGTAAGTGCAGTTTCATTGTCTTGGAGATATTCTAGGACCCTGAACAGACAAGCAGGTTTCCTTGCAATCATTTTACTGACAGATGTTCTAATCCTGCATGGAATTACAACAGCATTACTGCCAAATCACACTAGCAGAGCAGTACTTTTAGATCTACCCAGAAAATGAGAAGGATACTGACTCACCCAGCACAGGAAAGTACACTAAAAGCAGATACTGCTAGGGAGCTAAAACCTGAAACAAAAGTTCTGTGGAGAGAGAGTGGAGCAGAGAAGGAATAAAATAGTTCCTATAAATAGACAGTACATGTGTCTGTTTTCAATGGAGTTATGAATATAGTCAAATAACATAACATAAGAGAGTTCACATATTGGCTATACAGTGGGGTGGAAATTTTTGTTGCCATTAAATACATTTCATTTAATTTAATCTTAAAAACTGAAGGTTAGTTAAATCTCCAACTGACTCCTAAATAACTGTGTTACCCATCATCTGAGTGGTTTGATCTTTAATGGATTTATTCATGATCTCACCTCCCCCCACCACAGCAAGGCAAAAAAGTGTTTCTTCTGCCACACTACTTAGGACCCTGTTTATATATGAAATTATTCCACAGTAACTGTGTATACAACATCTTTTTCTAATTCAGTGTTGTAAGCAGATGTATTTTGAATTCCCTCCTATCCTAATGCAAACTAACTGTCACAGCCAGACAAGCTTTAAGTGAGTTACCCAAGACAGCAGAAGTTCAGGTTGGCCTCCAGTTAGCCCCGTCACTGTCACCACCTCACTTTACAGTTGAGCAAGTTCTCACACTGCTTGAGAAGACTTCGCTTTGTGCTACTATAAAAGCATAGTAACATAAAACATGGGGTTTATTGTGACGAGGTCTTGCTGAAAAGGCGTACTTGTCACTGGTATTTATGAAAATAGGATCGGGCCTTTGATGTGATTGAATAAGCTGCACATTATACTACGCTACGTGCCAGTTAAACATGGATGAAAAGAAACAGGAGTAACACATACACGTAATTACCACCACACAGTTTGAGTGTGTGCATAAACACACATACTTTAGTCTTCACCTGGAAAAATTTCTCATCATAGGGTAGAATTTCTATATGCCAACACTATGGTTGCAATTTTCTCGCTAGATGCTTCTGTAACTCTTGGTAATGTTAATGGGCATTAAATGCATTTGCTGAGGAAGTACACCCCTCTGCTTAGTGCTCGCTGTCACTACACCTGCCAGGTACATTTCTCATAGCAGAACAGGGCTTTTGCTCTTAGTTAAACATTTAAATGTTAATATTTTAGGAATCTGTTAGCTCAGCACAGTGCTCACCCCTTTCATAGGGTTGGTTTGCTTAAAAATGCATTCAGGAGAACTGCTGATCTGCCTGCAAAATATGATGTAGATATCCCATGGGTACAGGTGACTTGAGTGAGCTCCACAGTGAAAGCTTTAGCCTTCACTGTGTTTCTTACACTGTCTGAGCCTGACCTCCGCAATACCAAAAGAAACCTTCTTTGAAGCAGCAACAGCAATATGTAAAGAGTGCAAAGCTGACGAAATATTTTACCTGTAGCTACTGTGTATCTTCCATATATCTATAGGAATTACGTCTAACCTGTAAATGACTACAGATGAAAGCTTTGAGCAAAATACAAGTGCCTGTGTGCAATTATAACTGCTCCGTATGACACTTCCCAACAGTGGCAATCATGGTAATGTACTATCACAGCACAAAAATAGGATCTAGCCCAAAGAGGTTCTTACACAGACACTCCTCTGACAAAAGAAACAGATGGATCCTTTACAATCAGAAGGGAGTAAGACTCTAAGAGACAGCCGCTGTTCTTAAGACCAAATACACAGCATAAAATAAAAGCAAATATTTCAGGGGAAATGTAGATGGAAAAGATATAAAAGGAGTCTGGTTTCATACCAGGAAATGATGTTTATACTTCAGCTCCTTATGTCTTGGGAGAAGATTCTGTCACTACCTTTACACTAAAAATATATCTTATTGCTGATGTGCACCACTGAGCAGTTGAAAAAGACCACAGTAAATGACATCGAGATCATTTGTACCTTTAATCCATTCTAAAGTTGGAATTCGAAATTTTTTGCCCTAAAAATAAAAATGCTATTGTGTAATCATCCAATGTGTTATTGACAGTTGCTTATTTTAGTGACTTTAAGGAGGCAGGAAGGAGAAGAACAAGTTAGTCTTTTGATGTCTGTGGTTCCAACAGTGAAGAGCTGGAGACTTCTTTGAGAATAATTTAAATCTAATCAATTTAGCTCATCTGGTACAACATTACAGCAATAAAAAGATTTAGTTGTACAAAGCAAAAAAAAATCGATTAATGAGCAAATGCATAAAAAAGAAGAGGACTGATCATTTGAGTGGCAGGAGGTGACTCGCCATCTCTAAATTCTCCTTTTCACATCATCTGCTTTTCTGTGAAGTCCTTTGTACCAGTGCTAAGCAGGTTTAAAACTCTACCAAATATATGAATTACATTTTATATTGTATTAGGACATGTGGAAGCCACACTACAAAATGCAAGAGGGTAGAAAATCACAATTGGATCTGATGTGAAAAGACATCATTAGACCATCACAGAGGTACTGTTCTTCTTGACTAAAGAAGAACATCAATAAGCTACTGAAATACTTGACATAGTATGAAAATAAATCTCTGTGACCCAAACTAAAAGCCAGTACTTTAAGATTACCAAAACTCCCTCAAGAGTAAACAGGACTGGCAAACAAATGACAATTATTTCAAGCAGGAAACCTCTTCTAAAAAGGGAAGAAGGTAGAATGTTCTGATACATAGGTGCCAAGGAAACCGCAGTGGATGAAGGCAGGATTACCTGACCCTAACTAAGGTGACCAATCCCCCCTCATGCCATTCAGCTCAGGAAAGGTCTTCAGATTTTGCAATGCCACCACACAACCACATCTGAACTGATTTTCAGCTGACAGTGGCTCTCCAAACATCTGCTTTTACAGTTGGGTTTGCACAGCCCAGAGCCCCTCAAGAACCTGTTCGGTCCACACAAGCAGCAGGTCTGCACACCAAGCCACAGCATGCTGTGAAAAACAGAGTGCTCCTGCCTTTCTGTGTCTGTTCCCTGCTGCCATCTGAGATCACACAGGCTGCTAGTGAGCCACATCCACACTGATCCAGGTGACCATGTAACCCCGATGGCTAACGCTGACGCAAGCAAGGCAATGGGAATATGCAAGAAGGGGAAAGGTAGGACCTTCTCTCTGGGTGGCAGAGAGATTGGCTCTGGTGTCCTAAGCCAACTGCAATCATATCCTTTAATAAGTCTATGTAATAAGTTACACGAACCTCTATTATGTAATTTTCATGGGCATTATATATACCTATACTAGATATTACTCTGTTATCCTTCAGAAAAGTATTCTAAATAGGAAATAGATTGTTCAGCAACTGAGAAGGAGTGATCTTAATGCTAACCAGCAACCCACATCTTTCTTCAAAGTATCATCTAATTTGGATTTCACTTACGTGAAATGAAGGGAACATGTAGAAGTCTAATGTTAAGAAATAGTTAATCGAGGCTTTGAATAGTTAATCGAGGCTTTGAATATTATTGTGTATTTAAGAATAGTTATTTAGAAAAAGAAAAATTACATGAATTGTATAACTACAGGAGTTTTCTATTAATCTACATCCATGCTACACTGCTCATTTTGTCCCTGTATAGTCCCATCTGGGGTGCCAATTTCTGAGGTGCCACTCACTGAGGTGATGGCCCAACTCTGAGTTGTTAATAAAGCAAACCTAGAGATACCCACTTTCTGGTGAAAATTCTTCAACATCTAAAGCTGTGTATAGATAAATCCCAGCTAGAAGATCTGTGTGCCTCGGCATCCAGAGCACGACTGACATGCAACTTAACCACCTAGATCCACAAGTATGATTTACAAAAGCTGAAGCTTAAACTCCTTATGTATCCCATGTTCAAGCTAACCATTCTCCAAGTGCCAAGCACTCAGCATCTGAAGGGCTGGTTATGGGTAAGGGCACCTAAGTTTGGATTCCAAACATCAGATCGCAAACAGATCTGCTGGACTACAGCTCTGGGAAAGGAGCCTCCCTGACACGGGACAGGATTTCAGATCGGACTGCAGAACTGGACAAAACCCCAAGCACTGGAGAGTGGAATCTGCTTAACTACGACTGTTTCATCTGAATGGCTTACACTGAAGATAAGTAAAGCTGGTAATGTGCTAAATCCTAGTCTGAAGCCTCACCATTTCCTATGAGCTAGCATTACACACCTCTTTGCTTAGCATCCTGCTTACTTCAGCA
Organism: Theristicus caerulescens; assembly: GCA_020745775.1. Classification (NCBI taxonomy): domain Eukaryota; kingdom Metazoa; phylum Chordata; class Aves; order Pelecaniformes; family Threskiornithidae; genus Theristicus; species Theristicus caerulescens. The sequence goes on along the minus strand of CM036559.1, from coordinate 110,865,845 downwards.
GCTATGCAGAGGTCCCTGAGGTTCTGTCCTTATTAGCAAGCAGTGAGGCCAAACAGGGGAATTACTAGTAGAGTGACCAGGTTGTGCAGAGGAGCCAAAGGGAAGGCGGCTTCTCCTTCAAGCTGTCTCTAGCCTGGTTCCATGGGCTGAACAGCCCCAAGTGGCTGGAAGACCTCTTCCAGTTCAGCATCATCCAAAAGCAATCCAGCAAATGCTCTCCAAGGTGCTCTGAGGTTTAACTCAAAGTAGTGCTGATCAGGAAATGTGCTTCAAAAGCACATTCTTTATTCAAATAAAAAGTGCTGAAGGAGCATCATACTGCACCCTCACTCACTGCAGAGATTGTTACAATATTTTGCACAGGAACAAGTATCTCAGCCTTTTACTGGACCTGTCCGTAAGTCACAATGTCACTAAGGCTTCAGCTATGCCTAAGTAAAACAGATATCACAAGTGAATTCTGAATGCACCTTGGTCCTACAGAAGTCAGTGGAAGTCCTTTGGGACCAGAATTACACCTTCAAAGTATTCCATTTTTGTCTGTTTTCTTATGAGCGAGTTGGAAAGCATTTTCCTAAATGAACCTATTTAGAAACGTTATCATTTACCTTTCTGCAAGCTCACAGCAGTGCCCGGTGCTCTCCCCACTCCTAACCGCAGGATGGAGGCCCCTGACCAGCCCGGTCAGGGCTCTGCCGGCAGCATTGCCCTGTGACCAGATGCGCACCAAGGAATTTTCCTGTCAAAAACTATCAGAACCAAGAGAAAGAGGGAGAAAAACACCCTGCCCTCTCAGCAGTGCTATCGAGAGAAGGCAGCACCCAGGCTGTCCGCTGAAGGTTGTGCACCACCTGCCCTGACCCCGGCGGCTCAGGGCAAGGGCTGGCAATGCCCGTGCAGCAGCGGGCCAGGGTGGCCCGGCCTGTGGCATGCGGGGCCCTGTCAGCTGGGTGCCCTGCGGGGTGGGGGTGCCGGGGGGGCAGGGGGCCCGGCGGGGTGGGCGCCCAGCGGGGTGCGGTGACTGGGGTGGCTGGGGCGTGGGGAGGCCCCGGGGTGCAGTGCTGGTGCCGGGCTGTGGAGGCGGGGGCAGGGCGCCGGGTGCCCTTGGGCCGCAGGGGCCGGGCGGACAGCGCTGCCCAGCCCCGCCGCGGCCCGGCGAGCCCTGGGCTCCGCGGCAGCCCCTTCCCGCGCAGAGACCCCGAGAGCGGGGGCGGCACTGCGGGCTTCCCGCCGCCGCCGCCGCCGCCGCCGCCGCCAAACACCCGGGCGAGGGCGGCGGCGGCGGGGGCGCGGGCGGCGCGGCGGCGGGGCCGGGCGGCCGGGCCGCGGAGGCGCCGTCTCCCTTCCCCTCGCCCTCCTTCCTCCGCCGCGGCGCCTCCTCTCCCCGCCGCTCCCTCCCGCCCCGCTTCGCCTCGCCCTTTCCTCACCCGCCGAGGAGTGGATCTTGGAGGATTTCCGCTGCAGGGACATCCTCAGCGCCGTGTCCAGGCCGGCCCGGTTCGGCATGCTGCGGCCGGGGCGGCAGGCGAAGCCTGCGGCCGGTTAGGGCGGCGGCGGCGGGCTGGCCATGGGCCCCCCCTCACGCAGACGCCGCGCTGCGGCGGCGGCCGCTGGCACCGCCGCGGCCTGGCTGCGGGGGCGGGCGAGGCGCTAAGCCCTCGCCGGGCTGGGCTCCCCGCCGGTGCCCTCCTGAGGAGGCGGCTGGGCGCCGCGGCGGGTGCTGCGTCCTCCGCCACCCCTTCCCTCAGGGCCGGGGCCAAAGGCAGCCCCTCCGGGCGCGGGGGGCGCCTCTCCTTCCCCGCCCGGCCCGGGCCCGCGGCTCGCCGCCGCAGCCCCCGCCGACCCCACGCCCCGGGCGGACCCCGGCCTGCGGGGCCGGTGAGGCCCGACGGCCCCGGGCGCCTACCGGGCTTCTCCGCTAACGCCGCCGGGGACGAGGCGGGGTGCGGAGCCGGGTCCTGGCCGCTTCCTCACTGCCGCTCACGGGAACAGCGGCTTCCCGGGGCACCATGAACGGCCCGGCCCGGCCCGGCGTTGTTGTCCGGTTTATGTAGGTTATAAAGGGACTGGGTCTGGTTCCCCGCTGCCTCACACCCTGCAGCCATCTGTACCGCCGCAAAGCGCTACTCCTCTGGTAACAGAGCCTCTCACAACTTCATGTAACCAGTGTGAATCATGAGATATGATAAAGTCAGGGCCTGCGGTTTTTTTAAAGGTGTCTGTCTGAAACTGGTATTTTACTGACATTTTAGGCACATAAAGTGTCGCAACAAAGCCCCCGCTGGGATCAGGATCCCTAACCCGGCTTCTTTGTTCCAGTTGCGAGGGCATATTTCATCACCGTGGCATGCTGCCAGCCTCTTCACAAAAGATGTCGTTCCTTCTCAAAATATCTGGTAAATCAAGGATAAAGAAAGAAACAGGAAAGATTAATCAATATACCACTTAACTCTTACAGCGCATCACCTTTCTGTGCAAAACATTTGCAACCACGAGAGTTTACCTTCCAAGGACAGGCAAAGAAGGAATGAAATTAAAGGGTAAAAAATAAACTAAAAAGAAGCCCCTCAGTCTTTGCAGATGCTGGTCTCAATCAGGCATAGCTAGCAGTGGTTGCCACATCTTAAGGGGTTGCCTTCTCTACTAGGTGAGCTTCAAGGTAAGGCTGTTTTAAATGGGGCAGAAGCTTCCCTGGGATGAGGATGTATTGAGTTTTGGGAAGACCTACTGCATAAGAAATGGTCTCCAGTACCTTGAAGGTCTGTGAAAAATGGCCCTAAATCTGTATCTAAAGCACTCTACCATACAGAGCTGGCTAGCATACAAGGTGGGGAATTTGGGTGTTATTTCAAAGATCGTAAATAATGCTAAGCCACTGAATCTCGCTGTACTTCAGTGTCCTCACATGTAATATGGAAACTGATACTTTCCAGCTACAACTTCACAAAAGGTTGCAAATAGAAATTTTCTTGACAAATCACTTTGCGCTTCATAAATGCAAAGCAGTGCAGAACTGCAGCATTTTACACTGACTTCGCCGAGTGCACCATAGCCCACCTGGAGATGTTCGCTTTGGGACAGGACTGCTGCAGACACATACTTCTTGGCCTGCGAGAAGCTTTTACTCTTGTGGATTTTATCGCTCTGGGAGAAGGCTGGCCCAAGAGATTTTGCAAATGAAATCATGTGGTGGGGGCAATGCTGAATGCTGGCGTTCCTGTGTGCTTTTCCCATTTTAAGCCCATGACATGGAACCGGTTATTTTCATGAATGTGACTTTCTCCATCAGCTTTCTCTTTCACCTCTCCACAAATTATTTCCTGTTGTGGTCAGTGTTTTTGCACCAGTGGGAATTGCCTGGAGAACAGAAAATCAATGCACATGTGTTGTTAGCTTGTAGACAAATTAAAGTGAAGTTTGCCTTGGGTTCAAGCTGTCAGATCAAAGTCAAGGAAAGTGCTCCAAAACAGGAGCAAGAAAGAACGGCAGCTCCTGGTTTCGTTTACTTTTTCTTCAGAAATTAACCCTCAGGTGAACTGTGTTTACAGTATGCTAAAAGCATTGTCGACTGCAAGCTGTCAGTCCTGTCAGCCTGCAAACCCAAGCAGCAGCTAAAGGCACTCGTTCCTCCTCACACACTGCCCTTGCTTTCCCCTCTGTGCCCTCAGCGTTCTCGGAGAGCGCTCCAGCTAACACGCCACCTGGCTTGCGTCTACGCAGAGCTGCTCAGTCACGTAGACTTGACTACTGGAGCTCCTCAAAGAGATTTAATTACCCAACCCACACTTATCTCAACAAGCCTGAGATGTATCCCTGTGGAAGGCAGATCCCTGAGCATTAGCGACCAGGCATTTCAGCGATGCTTAATGGCATGGAAGAAAGAAAAAACATCTTTGCCCTTGCATAGACTGTGAGCATCAGAGGACCTGCCTGCGATGTCTGTCTCTAGTCACAAGTTGATATAATCATACGCTGCAGTCTAGCGGGAAGTCAAGGGGAGAAAGTGGACTGCAAAAGTGTCTTGTAAGGAAACTGAGTGTGCAGGATAATCTCAGTAACTGAGAAAGAACCTGAGAAGACTTAAGAGTATGGCCTGCAGGAAAGCTAAGTGTGCGGTCCAGAGATGAGTGTGACTTGGTTGTGTTTCTGAAAGATCACATTCACTAGTAACCAGCTAACAAGTAGCAGGTTAGCCCCAAGTTTTGAGAAAAGAAATACATTGTTCAGCTGCGCCGGACTCACCTTTGCCATTTCGTTATGCAGCGCCTGTCTTTGTCATAGTGCTGATGTGCGCTAAATTGTATATTATCAGACCGTGAGTCATGGCAGTATGATTCCCTGGGGTCTGTCATAATGGCTCCATGGTTTGAATGATGTACCGACAAACAGGAGTTGGTATTTTTCAAATTACAACATGCTCACTTTTCTAGTATTTATAGCAGTGTACTTTCAAAGAGCTCAGTATGCATAATAATTATTTCAATGTAATAAATAAAGCAAAGGCAGGAAGAATGGCCCTGTGGTTAATGTGCCAGGCTGGGAGACAGGATATCTTTATTCTATTTCTGACTGTGCCAGATACCGTCTGGGACCTTGGAGAGATTGTTAAGCCCAAATTTCCAAAAGATTAATCCTTTGCTCCAATTACTCATGTTATGCACAGAGTTTGGTTATGGAAAAAAAAAAAAAAGAAACACCTTACTCAGAATTTATTAGTAGCATAGTGGAAAACTTAACAGTCTAATCAAAGAACTATTAGGTGAGAGTTAATTATTATAGAAAAAGAAAGAAAAAAAGAAAGAAAGAACACTACTACAAAAAAACATCAAAAATAATAATGCAGTTCATTTTTTTGTAGACACACTCTTTCCCATCTGTCCTTTTTTTGGTGTTGTGCTCTCCCTTCTGCTGCCCCTCTGGGGCCTAAGATCAACAGCGCCGGCCTTCCTCAAGCAGCGGGTGTCGGGGCTGCGGCTGGTCATCGCTGTCTTCCCAACAAGTTCTTTGCTGAGGAAAGTGTGATGCGGTGGGGTTTCCTCTTCCTCCTGTTAGGACTGGGGTTGAGCCTGGGACTATTGTTGCATGTTTTCTAATATGCCTTTAGACCTTGCTCTTTCTTCATTTGTCTACAGCTCCACGTTACGTCCAACTTGACTCTATGCGATGCCATTTATGTGTGTTACATACTTGTTCTTTGTTGTTTTTGTTATCCTTAAACCAGCTTTGCCCAGCTCCCAGGTCTGCACTGCTTCAGCTGACTACTGGAGAGCTCTTTATAGCCCTGAGTTCTCCACTGCCAGGGCCATGCCCCTTTTTTCATCATCCTATCCCTCCTCTACAGTGTCCTGCGTCCCCACTTTCAGGGGACTTTGCTGTCATACCAGGCCTGTATTCCTCTACACTACATTGTTATGTTAGTTATAAATATCTCATTCTACACAGTATAAAATCCTGTCACTATCCATATAAAAGCTACAGTTGTACCATAAAAAGTTAAGCAAAAGTAGAACAGTTCGATATAACCACCTGGTCATTAGAGATATTGCTGTTACAGCTAAAGAAAGTAAAAAGAAAGCTGTAGACAGGTCAAGAAAAGCTCAGACAAAATAAGTCTTAGTCCTGAGGCCTTGCAAAGTCAGTACAAAGCCTGTGGCCTCCCAGCAGCAATGGTGTTATTGGCCTACAGAACCGGAGTAATCGCGTGCAAGTTCTGCTTGTCTAACTCTGCTGTCTTAAAAAAAAAAAACCACAACAGACTGTCTTGGTCTTAAAACAAATCTGTGCTGTGATGCTTTGCCCTTGTTTACATGCACAGGATCAAAATCAGCATGATGCAAATTATATGCTGAGATACATGGGAGGTATCTGTCACTCATCATGACATTTTAAAAAAGGTCAAAAAGCCAGCGCTTGCTATTTCTAGGTTCATAGAAGAAGCTACTTCCAGATCCAGAAAGTGTGCTTAGCATCACTCAGCTTAAGAAAGTATATTAAATCATTTATGGATCTTCTTTGCAGAGATGCTGTATCTCTGTAGACTGATATGGGACGTGACGTGACATGAATGTGTATTAATGCATGCATGGCCCACCTGTAACTAACTTCTTAAAGGATCCGGTCATCTCCTACACTTTCTAGTGCAGAAGGGGCTTCACTCCACAGTACACTGCTCTTACAGTTAACCATAGCCCACAGATTTAACCTGAAAGTGGAAAAAAATCATGATGAATTGCGCATGCAATGGGTGCATAGGAGAGGGGTGGCAGGGTGGAGGAAGGGTAAACCATTACTTACCAGTACAGTGGTGGAAAAAAAGGTCAAAGATTTGAAAATGTAGGTATCTTCATTTTTCAAGTCCCATTCAAAGCTTGTTCAAGGCTGTACAGTTCTTTCCTCTTATTTCCAGTGAAAATTTTCCATCCAATGGAAAATGATCAGTGCCAGGCACATCAAGGTTTTCCAGATGACTTTGGAATAATGACACATGTAAATAAAATTATAGTGAGTAGAATAATCACATTGACAAGTTGGAAACTGAAATTGGTACTCATTTTGTAGCAGGAGGTGATCTGTGATTTGCCTGAAAAATACTGAAAAACTGAAAAATACCGAGCCCTTTCTATATAACACTAACAAAAACAGTGAAACAAAATAAAGAAAAATAATGTAATTTTTTCTAGTATACTCAAGACTAAATATTACTTATAACAACTGCTGGGGCTTCTTCATACCTGCAAGTTAATTCAGGAAAAAAACATCAGTGTTATTACTTTACCAGAATAACTCCAAGTTTGTATGCTTTTAAACATACATTCAAAATATAGTCAGCTAAATCAGAACAAGTCATTTTATTCTGTGATAATGGTGTCCACAGAAGGAATTCATCAGGCTGGCAATTGATGGAAAACTGTGTGTAGAACAACCCTTCCAAATGCTTTGCACAGAGAGGACATATAGTGCAGTAGACCATAGTTTAGACATTCCCTCAGCTTATACTGAGCCAAGTTAATAATTAACTAGCAATAAAGAAAAAATTGTATTCTTAAGCAAAGAAGAATAATACTGCAGAAATTAAAAGCTTAATGAAGAAATGTTTAAGATGAGATTTATTTCCAGAATGTAAATAGCTCTCAAAATGCATGAGGTGTATTTTCATATTTTCACTCACTTCCTTGTCCCACAGCTAGGTTGCTAGCTAATTCGAGTCCAATATTCTCTGGCTTTGTAATCAATGAGATTGATGGAAAGGGAATGCAAGGCATGCATACAATACTGCCATAGTGATTTGATGGCACTCACTTTGTACTGTTGTAAAAAAATGCAGAAAAGCAAAAGTTGGTCCCAATCAGGTGTGTTCAGAATGACTAAAAAGAAGCTTGAGAGAACTGACGCACTTGTTCAGATGAAACCATACTCTGCAGCAAGTGTGTAGGTGTTCCAAAATATGTTTTGAACCAGCTATTATGGCCAGGCCATCATTTGTCTGGAAATAGAGTTCAGTATATAGTGTAGCTATGACTTATATGTTATTTAAAATATTTAAATACCAGAAAAAATGTCATGTGCAACATAGAATAAGTAAAAAAAAAAAAAAATTCAAATCACTGAAATACAGTTTAATATAACAGAGAGGCATGTTGCGTACTCTAGGAACCAGAACTGATGGCACTCCTTGTTTGCAGCGTTTTGGCTGACCAGGATGAAAAGCACATTGCTCTCTGCCCTTCTGCTGTTCAGGAGACACCTCCAGCTCTTGCACTGCAAACTGCGGTGTCTTCCAATTGCTGAGAGCCGTTTCTGCAGGCTGGAAACCTGCTCCTTAGACACCGCTCTCTGAGCAGCTTATGGAGAGGCGATATCAACATCCCCATTTCCCCAGGGCAGAGGAGGCAGAGAGGGAGAGACGGTGACTTCTCTTGGGGTATCTGGAAAAACAAAGCCCTCGCAGGGAACCCAGGTGTCCTCAGCGCCGGGCCTCTGCCGTAGGGAGCGGCTTGTGAACAGCTCTGGCGGACCGAGGCTCCAGCACCTCGGAGAGCTCCCGCCGGCCGGGGCCGGGGCCGGGATCCCCGTGTCGAGGCGCTGCCTGCTGCCGCCGCGGGGCCGGGGGGAGGCTCCCGCCGCGGCTGGGGTTTTCTCGGTGCTCGCCGCTGCGGTTTGCGGGGGAAGGAGGGGGACGGCTCCGGCGGGGGCTCTGCGGGCCGGGGGCTCTGCGGGCCGGGGGCTCTGCCCGCCGGGCAGCGGGAAGCGCTGGGCGGCTGCCGGCGTTTGCCCGCTGTGTTCCGTGCAGCGTCGCTGGCTGCCCGGTCTGCGAGGGCTCGGGACTGCTGAAGGGCACAAGGCACCATCGAACAGCCTGAAAGCTGTGCCGCTTAAATTTCTGTCCATTAATTTTGCAGTTGGCTTCGCTTAGTCTTATTTAAACTTATTTAGTGCTAAGTTTGTTTCAGAATTAGCTTTCATTTAAGGTGCTGCTCATTGAATTCGTACTTCCAGGCCCAGCGAAGCCAAGGGGCCGTGTAATGGCCTCCGCCTTCCCTCCCCTCACACGGCAGCCCCGGCCCTGCCCTGCAGTGCGCGGGAGCAGCAGAGCAGGAAGGGGGAATGTTTTTTCTCCAAATCTTTACTTTTTGCCCTCCCTGTTAGCCGGAGGCGAGGCTCGGCGGGAGGAGCAGCGTGCCCGCCCTCGCTCCCCGGGCTCAGGGTGCAGCCCCCGGGCCCTCGCTCCCCGGGCTCAGGGTGCAGCCCGCAGCCCCTCGCTCCCCGGGCTCAGGGTGCAGCCCCCGGGCCCTGCTCCCGGGCCGCCGTGCCCGTTTGACAAAGGGCTGTGCCTGGGCAAGCGCCGCCGGGTCAGCGCTTGCTCCTTGTCGTCGGGCGCCCTCTCCTGCTGTGCCACACGGCTTCAGATGGAAAACAAAGCTTTAGCCTTAATTCAGCAAGTCCAGGCAGCGCACGGGGCTAAGCCCTGGGCTCCTGCGGGCCCCTGTGCTCTGGGGCCCCGGCCCGGCGGGTGCTCTCAGGACGCTTCTGGCCAGACAGCCCGTCTCGTTCAGGCCGTCCTGCCTCCCCCGCCTCTGCCAACATCGAAGTCAGAGTGAATGACAACACGGGGTTTTCTGGGGTTTGGGTGTCTCAAATTGCATTACTCTCAGGCGCATCTCATAACCTGGTTCGTACAGCGAGGCGGGAAAGGAGCTATAGCTTGATTCATGGGATGGGCTAGAGTGCAGTATGGACACGGGAATAATGTGAACTGAGCGAGTGAGAGCAGCTGGGAGGCCAGAATTGTTGTCCGAGATCCAGGTACAAGGAAAAAATAAATTGGAGTCTGTGAACTTGGAGATGCCTTAAAAAAGAAGGGGGGGGGGGGGGGGCTAAATTTTAGAAACCTTTTGCTGAAATAACCCCAAACTTGGGTTTTTACTTCAATGCCACATCCAACAGAAAATTTCAAGAAAAACAAACCAAGCAAATGGAATTTAAACAGTCTAAATAGGAAGAAGGTCTCAGCTGTCATGAGATTGTGGATAGCCCCCAACTGTGTCTATATGATGATAAAGTAGCCCAACAAAAGGACCTGAATCCAGACATGCAATAATTCTAACTTAATCATTACACTATGATGCTTATATTTTTTCCTTATGATTACATGATTTTTCCTGCACAACTCAATGTATGTATGTGTATATACACACACACACAGAGACATAACCTACAGTGTTAGACAAGAACTAATATGATTCTATATTCTCACTATATGCATATTCAAGTTAACTGCTGCGCGCTAACTGTAGGCTCATACACATATTGGCATTCCCTATTCTTTCAGTGTTTATATGTACACCGTTAACATTGAATGAATGGAATAAACTGCATGCAAAATGTGTTTAAGAATCAGTAAAAGGAATAATACCGGCAACCAAAGTGCTCTGTTCATGCACCACTCACTGAGATAAGGGCAAGAGCTCTGTATTGAAATAGCAACACGGTATGCTTTCCTGGGCATGCATGCCTGAAGGTAAAGCGAGGAGCCATTATTAATGTAGCTCAGTCCTGTGTGAGCTGCAAAAATAGCTTACAGGCTGTGTAAGGCATGTCAGATGTTCAGCACGGTAGAACAAATGTTGCGTAAGGAAATACATTATAATGGAACTGGCCTAGGTGAAGGCTTAATACTAAAGATGAGACAGAAAGGTTCAAGATAAAAAATAAAGTGCTTTTCTTGGAAGTCAGAGTAAGCGATATACTATATCTGTCCCACTTTACTCTGGACAAGAACCCCAGCTGTGTGTTATAAATGCCTGAAGTTAGGCCTTTATAAAGGACTGCTTAAAATAATGGGCCAAAGTGATCCCACATATCCCATTATAGCTGTTCAACCTGTAGAAGAAAATCAAAGCTGTGTTTGTTTTGTTTTGTTTTATTGTGTATGTTTCATTCTTGCACTTCAGGCAATTTACATTACACTGAAGATAAATTTAGTGGTGGGATAAACACCTTCTGGAATAAGCGTGAATGCCAAGGAGCAACTTGCACCGAGCTGGTATTTGGTGAACCTGCTCCAGGTCTCACTTACATTAGGCAAAGTCCAGTGTAAGCCCAGGGAAAGAAAGGAAATAGGAGAAATTTTGCCTTGAGGAACCTTGTGCCGCCAAAAGGTGGGCTAACCCCATTCCCGCTGTAAATGAGAGCGGGCTGAGGGAAAGGCTGGAGGATGCTGTGCAGTACTCGTCTGTTGTCGATGGTTTCTGGGTACAGGCTGAACTCAGATTAGCTGCACAGCATCTCAGGAGAGCGAATGATACATTTCATTTTAAAGACTCATCTCTGAGCGCTTCACTGTGAGTGTGCCCATTTCTTTTGTTGTGTATGCTGCTCTGATCAAAGCTAGGCATGCACAGCTCCGTAGCTCTAGCCACAGTATATGACTGGATAACATTAACGCAGAGCTTTCTGCCATTTGCCCCCTCTCTCCATTAAAATCCTGCAGACCACACTGATGTATGGTGAGTGCACTCAAAAGGAGAGTCAGGTCTCAAGGCCTCTTCAGGAACTGGTAAATCCTACAAACCCTGAATCAACGTCAGTGTCTCTTTTCAGGGGTGCGTGTTGAAAGAAATAGTCTGTAAATTTTGATGGGATGAGGAAACTGGCAAGAATACTCACTATCATTTGTGAAATGATAATCCAAAAATCTCCTGGACTGTTTGTGCCCTGCTGCATGGCTCTTCCAGTAGATATCAGGGTGGTTAAAGTCCCCCATGGGGACCAGGGCCTGTGAACCTGAGACTTCTTCCAGTTGTCTGAAGAAGGTCCCATCTACTTCTCTTCCCTGATCAGGTGGTCTATAGCAGACACCTACTACAACATCGCCCATGTTGGTCTGCCCACTAGTCCTGACCCGTAGGCTCTGAGCTGGCTCCTCATCAGTCCCAAGGCAGAGCTCATGCACACGAAGGGCAGCTCCTCCCCGTCACCCTCCTGGCCTGTCCTTCCTAAAGAGCCTGTATTCATCCACTGCAGCACTCCAGTTGTGTGAGCTACCCCACCATGCCTCTGTGATCCTGATGAGGTCATAGCCCTGTGGCTACACACAGACCTCTAATTCCTCTTGCTTGTTCCCCATGCTGTGTGCATTGGTCTACAGGCACTTGAGTTGCTGATTTCCCAGAGAAGGTATGACAGCTGTCCCCACTGGCCTGTAGGCCATTCCTTATTTGTGTGGACACACTTGAAGTTACCCCGCTTCAACTCTCTTCTGTTGATTAAGAGATTTCTCCTGTCCACATCACCCTGCACACTCTGCTTCTCAGCCTGGCCCACCACTCCCTCACTAGGTTGTGGGTTGTCATGTCCCTCCCCGCATCATTCCTAGGTGGCTTGGTGGTCAGGTTGGTTTCCTCACCAAGTTGGTAGGGCTCTGATCAATCACTTCGTAGTGACTACAAGGTTGCACAGACTTACTTCAGGAGCAGCTTGGCCATGGGGAAGCAGCATCTGCTTTTAAAAATAGAATAGTTATTTCCCATCAAGGCAAAAGCAGGAAGGGGCAGGACATAACCTGCTATAATTTACCATCTCCTTTCATACTTCCAAGTTTGCACGTTGCTAACTGTCACGTCAATAACTCCAGAAAACTGTCCTCTCACGCATGCCTGTTTCCTTTCTTTATATACTTACGTATTTATTTTTCATACTAATTAACAGTCTGCCTAATATTAATAGAACTAGGCTGTACAACTCTGCTTGGTTGTACAGATTCAGCCATGTTTATGCCACATCTATGCCAAACCTTATTGTCATATTTATATTCACATCATTTAACCATGCCTGTGGCTTAGCAAGATGCTTGATAGCAAAACCAGCCTGATAACCTATCCTGTATGTTCCAGCCAAGCTATCATATTTCATGTTCTGTTTTCCATTTAGCTATTGTTTTTAGATGAAAAGGCTACATTTATAATTCAGTTCTGTATCAGACAACAAAACACCTAATTAACTAATTCCCTCCTTGTATTTCTAAAAATCTAAAAACATGAAAGTCATTGAGGTGCTGGAGTGCGTGCAAAGAGCAACAAAGCCAGTGAAGGGTCTGGAGCACAACTCTTGTGAGGAGCGGCTGAGGGAGCTGGGGTTGTTTAGCCTGGAGAAGAGGAGGCTGAGGGGAGACCTTATTGCTCTCTACAACTACCTGAAAGGAGGTTGTAGAGAGGTGGGGGTCAGTCTCTTCTCCCAAGTAAAAAGTGATAGGACAAGAGGAAATGGCCTCAAGCTGCGCCAGGGGAAGTTGAGGTTGGATATTAGAAAAAACTTCTTCACTGAAAGGGTTGTCAAGCACTGGACCAGGCTGCCCAGGGAAGTGGTTGAGTCCCCATCCCTGGAGACATTTAAAAGACGGGTAGATGTGGTGCTTAGGGACATGGTTTAGTGGTGGACTTGGCAGCGCTAGGTTAACGGTTGGACTTAATGATCTTAAAGGTCTTTTCCAACCTAAATGATTCTATGAACAGAATGACCACTTGACACTGAGTCAAGCCAAGAGAGGTCGTGCAACCTATCATGGCGATGCCACTGCACAAGTCGTAACTTCTTGCACTATTTTGGTTAATTCAGATGAGAGCGTCTGACAGACTTCTCGCGTCACAGCACTGCACATGTATGTTGTACATCTTGATTCACGGTTCTCTGGTGTTGCTCTTCTGGTTTACGGTGCAGTATAAAGCTAATATTGCTATTATGGTACAAATACGTGACTAAACCAGTATGATGCCTTTGTATTAGCTTTGGAGCTATTCTGGGGCATTCTGTGTTCAATAAAGCCTGAGACTATGAAAACCAGGAGTGATGCCCCTGTTATCCAAAACCTCTCCCCCTTTCTAGACATGTACATGACTCTCATGAAATTTTCAGTAGTGCCAGAGGGAAGCACTTTGCGGAAATAGTCTGTTCTTAAGATGACAGAGTGAAAAAGAAAGCTTGGAAATGGTTACAGGTGTACAAAAAGAGCTAATGAATACAGAAGGGAAGAGAAAGGAAGTTGGAAAGAGTCTGAGGAATGGGATGAAATTAAAACACTTCTGCCCAGTTTGCAGTTATTTGGTAACACAGGAATCCATTTCCACATCATATATTATTAAAAAAGAGACTATTAGAGAGGCATACAGGGCCATAATATCAGCTAGAAAGTCACTGATAGCATCACCCATGTAAGAAATGGAAAAACCTGTTAACTCAGCGTGATAGTTCTCTGCATCTTTTCAGGAGCCCTGCCCAGTCCAGCTCTCTGGGTCATTTTCTGCCTTAAGGCTTTCTAGAGGGGTTCTGGGTTAGTGCTGCCAGTTGACCCGAATTTAATATTTCAATTGAAATAAATTGTTGTTTTTAAAACTTCTACCCACATTTTTGTATTTATTACCACAGAAATAAATGACTTTTCTTAATGTCACCAATAAAAGTCATTTAACGTATCACTGACTCCTTCCAGAGAGAAAGCTAGCCTGATGCCAGTACCAATAGCTGTGCACCCTGGAGCAGGAGATGACCAACAGAAAATGTTTATTGGAGGTCAACCAAAGGTGGCTTAGAGGACATTTCCTCTAGTTTGAGGATATAATGCTGTCCATCTTTAACATTTCTTTATTTTTAGCTTTCTTTCATGCCATACCATTATGTTTACGTAAGCTACATCCTATTAAATACCGGAACAGAAGACAGTCAGATGGAGAAATAGATGCTTATTTAAAAAGAAAAAAAGTAAGATAGATGAGAAGTAAAATTTTTAAGTACAAAGCAGATCCTTCTTTCACAAAAGTATTGAGAAAGTTACCATGAACAATAAACATCATGAAATAACTCATGAAGTAGATACTTCCTTTAACAATAGGAATTTAAAAGCACAGAGTAAAAAAGACTCCAAGGCATATAACAGAAAGCAAGGAAAGATTTGCTGGCAGCTCAGTAGGTGAACCTGACCCACTCAGTGCTCTGAGGGAGGCCACATTTGCAGGGGGAGATAATATCAGCATGGAGAGGCACGAGAAAGCCGACCTCAGGTGGCACAGGCAACCTGCATTCTCACATTTCCCGGCTTTGCCGTATTCAGCTTCACAACTGCAGTAATGTTTCGCTTCCGCACAGGTGTGCGAGTGCTCAGTGTCTTTTCCCTTATGCCATGCGCCAGTGCCACCAGTGGTGGTCTGGCTCTGCCTGAAGAGGTTCATTACCCCAACCTAAGAGCACCCGATTCCCTTGACTGTAGTTAACTGTAAGGCTTCGAGTCTTTTATATCCAGTAAATGTCAAGTCATTACTTATTTTATGTAGGTTTTTTAGAATATCTTCCCTGTATTTTAACCTTCACAATAAGACGAATCAACAGGCTGAAAAAAACTCTGGCCACCCAGAGTTTCATAGAATTGGATCCAACCTCCCTTTGACTGCTATGACAGACACAAAAGCTCCAGACTTGCTCCACGTAAGCCCGCAACCTGACGAGTGAGCATGCTCAGTCCATGCCGGAAAGGGATTATTGTCACTTTGGCTAGACGGACACCTGTCTGTGCTGCTGCTGACAATCTCCTTCCACCTTCTGCACTGCTGGGAGCTGGCAGTCCCACCCTGCCACAGCTCCCGCTGCTCCTGCGGCCAAACGCTGCTTCATTTTGAACTGGTAGCACGCAAACTGTCTGCTCAGCAAATTAAACAGCTACTGTCACATGCCGAGCAGTACCTCCCTTCCCTTGCTCTCATCAAGCTGACATGGTACAGCGAAGATGCGGCACCACGGGCAGGTGGCACAGGCATCACCTGTTCATCAGTGGGAACTATAAGGACCTGCCGGGGCCTGGCTGCACCCCACGCTGCTGCTGTGACCTTGCTGCTGCTGTAACCTGCGCTTGCTGGAGGAAAGCCACCAGAAAAATAATCCATCTGTATTATGTATATGCCTTCTGTTGTGCAAACTCTGGGCAGCAGAGGCTTGAGCTGAACAGACTATGAGTCCCAACAGCGTCCTGTAGCCAAGGCAGGTTCTGGCTCTTCCAGATCAAAGGGGACTATGAAAAATAAAACTCCTATTGCCCCATCTGGCCATTTACTCAGCTGAACTAGAGAGCATACAACCAAATGTTCAGGTGTTTAACATCGCCAAGTCTAAAATGAAACCAGGCACTAATGTTGCATTGGGTTTCTAGGCAAGAGATGAGGAAATAGAGCCCGAGAGCTGGACCAACTGGCCGGCCAACTGGGCCCAGTACCTGGCGCTAGCTTCTCTGACCCCTCCATCAACCTCACAGATTAAACAACAGTCTCTACCTTCACCCTTAGGACCCATGTAACACATGGGTGGACACGCACACCCCCTTGCTGTTTACTTCAGCAGAGAAGAAGCCTCCAGGGCTCTCCGGAGAGCATCCCAGCTGCAGGCGTCAGCCTGCCCTGCATCCCACACCCCCACTGGTTCTGCGCCTACGCTCGCGCCCCAAAGCTGCTGAAGATAATCCCTCTCCTCCGCTCTCCTGCCCAATGCTTCTGCGAGTTGCTCCCAGCTGCATTAGGAAAGCCTTTCAAGCTCCGCTGCGTTCCCGGTTTCTCATTACCCCTGGTTTCTCATGCTCTCCTTGCCTCCCTGTCACATGAATGGGGTGGAGGGTTTGATCCAGGCCACCTTCTCAGCACACCGGGGAGTAGCCAGAGCTCAGCACCACGAAGCGCCTTCTCTAGGCAGGCTGCTTTCTGCTGCAGGCCAGATAAACAAATACAGGGTAACACATACTTTCAGGTATACGTTTTTAGAGCAATAAGAGCTAACTTCACCTTAAGGGACAGGCAGGAATTGCACAGGTGACCAAATCATCTCACATGCTTTAAATCACAAGCCTGAGAAGTGCAGAATCAGTCCGAAAGGTGAATCTCTCGTGCAACAGCTGATGCTGGAAATTGTGCAAGAAAAGGGAGCGTGTGGACCTATTAGAACACCTAAGTTACATCTCCCACATTAGCCACATCAAGACAATAAATACAGGAGAGCCCAAATTTATTTTGAGGTTTCTTGTACAGAGTACGGTGTTAAGGTTGCACAGCCTAACTTGAGAAGTGTTCCTGTGGCACAGAAACCTGGCTGGGAAGTACCTGGCTCCCGCTGCCTTCAGCACAAGCCACGGTTAGCCAGGAGCAGGTAAAATACGCTCACGAAGCTCAGCAAGGGTGGCAAATACAGTTCCACAGTAGCTGAAGTGTTACTTTGAAAAGGGAGGAAAATGTGCTTAGTGGGAGCTGTTACAAGCAGCTGAGAATTTCACTGGGGGAAAACTTCTAACTGGGAGCTGAAAGTCAGCTGAATTAAATTAAAATGTCCATGAGAAAATGTAGATTATGCTGAAATTTCAAGAGGAGGAAGGAACACAGTGGATTATGGATTGTTTGCATCTTATTGAGAGAGAATCATGAAGATTTACAAGGGGAAGGAAGAAGAAGAGAACCTGTGGCATTCCAGAATTTAAACACTAGGCTTTGGTATTTCTTTTTGTGGAAAATGACCAAATAGAGCTCAGCTACAAATATTGAAATCCCCAAACTCCAGTAACATGTTAACTGGAATTTTCAAAACCACATTTTGGGTAGTACAGGAAATGTTGATCTTCTTCATTCCAAGCAACAAATGGGACTTCAAATACTTTTGTATTCAATCCATTTTCCAGACACCCGGACCTTTAATACATTTGTTAACAAAAACTTTTTAAAAACAAACCTATCATGTGCCACTTTGAAATGTTAAGTGTTTAAACTCACTAAAAAATTGACTGGTTCTGCAAAAACAAAGCTAAGTGAGTGATCTCAGTGTTACTCACCCGCACTTGCTTTAGTGTCTGACCTCAGGTTATTCCAGCGATAACCGCAACACAAACTGCATCTCGCTCTTGAAAATGAAGCTGATGCACAAATATACTTTGATGCCTTTACAATTTTGTAGACAAACTTGAGTAGACAAAGTGTCTTATCGTTGTGCTAATTTACCTATCGGAGATTTTCTTTTTCTTTTAATGACATGTAGTAACATTACAAAGCTGTCCTGTGAAGGAGGATATAGGCAAAGGCTATTGCACCTTCACATGAAATATATGAAGAGCAAGCAAGTATTCTTCCTCTCCTCAGCCCTTTTACAAGCAAAAGAAAGAATAAAACATGTTATTAGCTCACCTTATCAGATAGAATTCGGGGATAACTAAAGAGATTTAATAATTAACAAACAAGCTTCATTCTGTCAGTGCTTTACTTGGTTTTCAAGCTCTCCTCAACAAGTATCAGCTTAAGGACAATTACCATATTTATTTTCTGAAATTCTTCATATTTACCTCTAGTCCCCTTTTATTAAAAAGAAATTCTCACAAAGTTACTGATTAAATAGCTAGAAATAAATGGTTAAACTTTGATTTAGAAGGCATTGCTAGCGAAATACCTGTGCTATGTGACATACTTATAAATGATCAGAAAAATAAACAAATAACAAGTGACAAAATCTGTAAGTGGTACAGAATTATTGGGGTATCAGAAGCAAAGACCAATCATAGGAGGCAGGGTGCCCAGGATGATAAAAGGGCAGAGAAAATTTGACTTGCACAACATACAAAAATAATGCAAGAGAAAAAAAATGTATGCAAAAAAAGAGCATGCAATAATCAGTTCTAAATTAGCAATTAACATTCAGAACAGTGATTGTGAAATCTTTTTGCGAAAATCATTAAGATATCAGCTCAGTGTTGAGCAGCAATCAAAGGAAAACCGGAATATTAGGAATTATTTGGAAGATCACAGAGAGGAAAAAAGCAGTTGTTATATCACCGTATAATGCCTAGTGCATCCACATCTTGAATTCTGCATGAGTATCAGTTCTCCCATTTCAAAAGAGCAACAAGAATAGTTACAAAAGAACAGCTTCTATATAAAAAGAGATTAATTAGGCCTCCTCAGTTATTTTAAAGAAAAAACCAAAAAAACCCACAAAAGCCACCAGCAAGGCAATGGTGAGCCAAAGGTAGGTTTCTACAAATGCGGCATTTGAGTCAGGCAGCTTTCAAACATAAAGGAAAACCAGACGGAGACAAGGCAGTAGCAGAAAGCATCCATGTATATAGATACTGTCAACATCAGGAGCTAACAGAAGTAACAGAAAAAAAAAGTAAGAAATAAGCTAGTTCTGATAATAATGTTTAAATCTCCTCACTTTTTAACATGGCTGAGGAGGCACTCAAGAAAGGTGTCAACAGTGCTTGCAATAATTAGCAGTCCAAATCACATCAGAAGAGATCTTAATCATATGCTTTAGTGCATATAAATCTCCTAAGAGAATCTCTCAGAACTACTTTTAGGAATAAAAAGAAGCACTTTTGTGGAACTTCTGACACGAGTTTTTTCACTTGCAAAACTGAAGTAGACATCCAATAGCTTAACACAAGATTTTATAGTTTCCCTTCAAGGATGTCATGAGCAGATGTTTGAACTGAAGCACCTGGCACAGAAGCACATTTGTCAAGGCCATCTGTGGGCAAAGTCAGCAGGACTTCTGCACTCTAAGTATTCATTCCACCGCTCAGAATATACACACATAAGAGTATTGCACAATTCTGCCTTTCTCTAAGGACTGTGATGCACATTGCTCAGAAGATGAGCTTTGTAACATTCAGCTTACTTCCAGAAGCCCCAAGAGTGCTTTGCCTTGCTTTTTTATCTACCGCAACAGCTAACACACATGTTGTGGAAACACAAGTACACAGCTGGGGAAATCCGGGGCAAGAATAAAGTGAAAACTGAGACTGAACATCAAGAATGACAAACCTTCTTCCCAATTTACAGGATATGGCTCAACAGTAATTCACACAAAGCCTCGATTATTTAGTTTGCAACTTTATTTCTTTATAAGTTATTGGTATAAAGTTTAATATCTAATTATACAGTAGTCTGGGGACTTTAAGGGAAGCTTATTTTGTCCTTTTTAGTGTCTTTTGCCATTTGGTCCTCAGACATGTTTTAAGAGGACTAATATTATACGTGTACCTTAAATTTCTGTACAAAACCACTTCAAGCCTTTGTTTTGTTTTTCTGAGTAGGATGTACAAATCATGCATATTGTAGACAATATAATGGTCAAGGAAATATTTCCCCTCTTTAAACTAAGGCAGTTAAAACCCCATGAATATCAATTGAGTAATTTGGAAGAGTAAAAAGGCTTCCTCAGTGCTCATGTATTCTCTGAGCAAATACCATGTTCAGTAAGACACGCCCTCTTGGAATTATTATTGATTTGATTGCTGTCTGCATTGAAAAGACAGCGATTGTCAAAGACAGCATTTAATTATGTACATTTTATAATGTCACTAACCCATCCACTTTTGAATATGAACTCATCAGCGTTAAGCATTGTGTAAAACCACATGCAAAAATTGCCATAAAATTTTTTAAATAGAACCAAATTGGCAAGTTTTTGGAAAGGATATTTCAATGTTAAAAAAAATATACTGTCTATTAAAATGAGCACTTCAAGTAACTTAAATATCTTTAGCAAACATGTCCAGCAAGAGACTCTCTGTAAAAGAAATTGTTCTTAGAACAAAAAGCTAATGAATGGCTATTTAGACACTAATTTTTCAACACAGTGGTGGGTCTGTGTGAAACAATTTGTAATCTAAATAAAGTGAGTCCATTACACTGTTAAAAAAACATACATTAAGCAGGACCAATTAACTACTGCATTTCTGTATTTACAAAAGTGCTTAGCATAACAAAATTACCTAAAAAAATATAAACTTTACCGATATCATTTGGTTCTATGTGTACTCCTAGATCTGCACTTGGAGAAAAATAGTATTTACATTGCTAGATTTAGACAAGTTTCCTATTATTTTTAAAGAAATTTAACAAAACTCCCCACACAAATGGACCCCTATGCAAGTCAACTCATTCCATCTGGCTCGTCATAAATAGAGCAGAAGCAAATCCTTGAGTACTGAGCAGTATAAATAATTCTAGCCGTTGTCTGTGGCATTAGACCCCAATACAGGCTGCCGACAAATTGGGCAAGTGGAGTTTTCAGAAAGCCAGCGATCAATACAATGAATATGAAACTCATGCATACAAGGTAACTGCCTTAGCTTATTCCCTGTTACATATTCATTAATGCAAACACTACACGTTTTACTTATTTCACTTTCAGTGTGAATATCCCCATAGTTCCGGGTAGAAAGATTGTCAATCTGCTCTTTGGTTAAACCTCTTAAACGATCATCATCTTCATCCTCATTCAGCAGGAAGAAGTGGGCAAGTCGAAGTATGGGCAGGGTTCCATTTTCCACTAGACTGTTAGCATCTTGAGACTGCCTGTTGTCTTGGTTTTCATTATTGCGACCATAGCGCTGAACATCATCATTCTGTCCATTTGTTTCCCTGCTGCCTTCTACCGTGTGCCCATTTCTAGATGAAACCTCACTTGGATCACCGCTATTGTTTGCTGAACTTGAGTTACTCTGCTCGGACTGTCCATCCGGTAAGTGATGACCACCTCTTTGCACTTCTGAGTTAGATTCAGTTTCCATTAAAGAACTCAGTTCTCCGAAGCCCGTCATAATTTGTCTAAGGATTGATCGAAGAGCCACTGATGAAGGTTCACCAAGCCCCGTTTCTGAAATCCGACGAAGAGGTATCCGTATAGTGCTAACGTAGGTTCGAATACCCGCACGTTCTGATCGTGATATCGTACGCCGAAATCCCCCACTGTCACTTTCAAAGGTAACTGTGTTTTCTGCCATTCCTACTCTAGAACGAGTTCTACTGGCAATACTGTCCCGATCTCTGTTTTCTCCAGGACGAATCCTTCTCACCTGAAGGTCTAATGTAATTGTTGGATGCCTTCTAACAGCAGCTACTGGCCTACTAGATTCCTCCTCTTCCAAAGTTATTCCCAAGGATGGGGCTACACTGGAAAGCTGAGGAGCCTGAGTGTTACCTCTTGCTTGTTCTTCGGCAGGCTGTGGAGAAGGCTGAGCTGCTTGTCTTCTACTTCTGTTGACTTGCTGTGCATTTCTATCCTGCCTCTGCCCACGGTCCTCAGAATGAGCAGTATCACCTTGCCTTTGCAGCGGAGAGCGGCTTCGACTACTTAAAGTAGACCTCAGCCGCAGAATTTCTAGTCTTTGGTTTGTACCCATCCGAACACTAGTTCTAGCTCTACCTCTTGTGACTCCTGCAGAAGTACCTCTTTCTGGCATTTCTCTTTGTTCACCAGTACCTGCAGAATTATTACGTGTAGTATTTGTTTGGGAAAGGCCTGTCAACTCCCTCGTTCTACTCCTGAGCCTCCCTGAGAGCGGAGGAGAGGCTGCTTCAGAGCTTTGTGCCACGGAACTTCTTACAGACCTGGTCCTTGCAGTGCTTGAAGCCTCGCTGTTTGCCTCTCTTGCAGTCCTGCTCCTCGTTCGTGGGGTTACTGGACTGACAGCTCTTTGATGTCTTCTTTCTAAATACATTCTGCTACTATCTATACCCACGTACTCCTCACCAGCAGTTTCAAAACTGTTATGCTCGTGATTTATGTTGATTTCAAGACTAAACCGAAACTCCCCACTGTTTGGATTTGTCCGACTCACAGCTCTCCAGGTTTGGTTCCCACTCTGTCCACTGCGAGTGGCATTGCCTGTGCGACGAAATGTGTTCAGCCATTCAAGCAGAGAGTCACCATTTGAGTTTTCTCCAAGAACATCAGAATCTGAGAGAAACAAAGAATTGCAAACATTCGTACAACTGCATGCTCGGCATACTACAATGCACCCCAAATCCTCTATGCTTGCTGGGCCTTGGCTTCAGAAACATTACAGTAGCAGGACAGCTACCTTGCTATGCTAGCGTAATTTTGGTGAAAATATGCTCTGTGTAAAAACATCAGCAAAACTCATTAGTTCAACCTAGATTTTTTTGTCTCACCAGCAGATGCACAGAGAAATTAATATGCCCAGATGGCCTCTTCTGAGAAAGCGTTCACATTTAGGTAGTCCAAAGTTATTTGTACTTGTCCAATATCTGTCCCTCAGTTAAGCTATCAATTTGAAGGTACCAGCCAACTAATTTTGATAAAGCAAGGAAAAGTATGTCAGATTTTGTCTTCTTTTGTAAAAGATTTTTAAATTTTTTTTCTATAAGCAGTGGAATAAATGATGCATGGTTTTGGCAGATTTGCTCCTTTTGTGCAAATACACTCTTTTCTTACTACAGTATCCACAGCTCCATTCCCAAATCCCCTCCAACAACAAGCTCAAGAACAGATACGATTGTTCCGCTCACTACGGGTATAAAGCAAGCCAATAGTTGTGATCACAGCAATGGTTTTCGCTTGAAGGGATCGGATTAAGCTCTCCCTGCTTTCATGAAACCTGCAAGAACTTTGGTATCTTCGTTTCCGAGTTGCCTGTTCCTCTCCTAACTCTGACTAGAATTGGCCAAATGATTAAGCCAATATTGCTGGGGAAGTGAAGATAGACAGTGCACACAATACAAGCCTCGCTCCATTAAAACAAATGGAAATGAAACTACAAAAACTACAAAACAGTGGAGAGGTTAACTGTTTCGTGATTAACTTCTTTTCTATTCCAACTTCTCTAACACATGATAAAACCTTTTAAGAATTAGAAGAATGAAAATTATTTTTGTGCTAATAAGTTTATTAGCAAAGGGAAACCAGGAAAAGAGGAGAAAGTAATTTGTCGCTAACATAAACCAGTTTTCATGAAGCATTTCAAGTTTGTTTTCGTATCATTAGGAAATCTATCTTACTTTGAAAACAATCCACAGAGGCACAATGAAAAAACAAGACTTGAAATGGCTGGTACTGAAAACCATCAGCATTTCTCTTAAATATCTGTACAGAACAATATTTATGCATCACGTACTATGTGCATCTATATATAGGAATGAAGAATGTTTACCTCCAACAGTTCTACCTTCACCTTCTCTGTTATCCAGATCAGTCTGTGATGCCAGACGCTCCTTAGCCCCCTCCAAGCGTTGCTGCAACTCTTCTGCTGTTATTTCCCCTGAAACAATTTATATTTTGATAATGCTGTTAGATAAGACATTATTATTGGCTCAACACAGCCATGCAGAAATAACAATATTTTCTATCTGGAAGCAAAATCTTCAGAAATAAGGTAAAATTAATGAAACCAAAAAGAAAATAGCACTAGCATGAGATTGTAACGCAGGTTCACAGATAACAGAGGAAGCAGGTACTGGGGTGGAGGAAAAAAAAAAAAAAAGATGCTGAATGTGTGTCAAGAGCACACCAACTTCCAGTAGCAACTCAGAGGTCCCCAAAATTGCCACATACCTACAGATATACTTCGCTGTACCAGATATTGATTATTTGGGTTTGGATATTACCTATATGCAGAGATGTTGCATTTGAAAGTAATATTTTTATTCCAGCTTTAGTATCTATTTAAGTTGTTAATTTTTACTGAATATCATAAATTTTGAAGGGAAATGGAGGGTTTTTTCTTTCTACGCAGCCACAGACATCAGGCTACTCGAGTAATACAACCACATGCAATGCCTGACAGCAAGAGTGTTACGTCACATTACATCTACGGAAGGTATCTACATCTTACCAGGAGTGCCGAGCAGGTTGCGGTCCCTCATTAACCTGTAGTCTTCTTCGTTGAGTTCATTAATGAACTGGTAATAGGCCTCCTCCCTACTGAGGCGCTCCAGCTGTCGTTGTCTCTCATCTTCACCATGACTTTGCTCTTGAGAAGACGCCTGCTCATTGCCACCCCCTGCACGGTGCCGAGAGCGGTCCATAATGATAAAGCCAGGCTCTCCTGAACAAAACCAGAAGGTTAGGCTGCACAGTAATTACAGTACGAATTTACCTAATTTACAGTAAAAAGTTCCCAGCATTTTCAATGAAATTAGTTTATTTTTAGCTAAAGATGATTAAGATGAACCAAGTTCCATGTTATTTACCAAGTCAACAGTGTAGTGTATTTTGCTTCTACCTTGCTCAAAAATAGCTAGAAGTCTCCTTTGCTCACTGAAAGGACATACCAGGTGGTACAGCAACTTTAAAATAAAAGAGCAATGACAGATTTTTTTTTTAATCTAAATAAGGATATTCTAGAAAGTTAAAGGTATAAAATAAAATGTATTTCCCTTCTCCTGGGTAAAATACAACAGCAGCATGGAGTATTTTAAAAGCTAAAATGTCACTAAAAATATTGTTCTCTAATTATTGGATTGTACTAACCCAGTGTAGACTTTTTACAACCACAGGTACTGCTTCAGAGAAGACTATCTTCCACTTGAAATATTTACTGATAAGCAGGTAAGACTACACTAGTATCTCAGTCAGTACCATCCCTCACATAGCACAAAACCTACAGATATACTTTTGGTGGAACTGACTCTTTTGACATTCTGACATTACTGGTATATTTTCCTTGCGAACTCTAATCCAAGGATTAGCTAAGAAAAGGATACCCATCTCCAGGAAACTGGTGTAAAAGAGAAAGGGCTTCACTTTACCCACAGTTCTTCAATACTTTCAAAATATTTAACCAGTGGGACCACACTATTAGAAGGTGTGAACAACCTTCCAGTATCAGAAAGAGGCATCACCTCTGTTGACTTCTGTGCCATTACCAGCTCTCTCTGGCCCAGGATTGAGTCCAAACCAATCGGCTCTCAGACCACACCCCAACATTTCTATTTCCTAAAGAAAACCTGTTCTTCAACATTCAATTTGAGAGAAGAGAAAGTAAAGTGTTATCCTTTCAATGGGGCTTCCCATTTAGCAAAAGCCATCTGTAATACCTCCTGAGGCAGACACCTGACAGAAGAGGTCACTTCTCTAAAGAAGAGATCACCAGGCCAAAAAAACCAACCATATGGAACCATTCTGTGCTTATGTGTGAAAAGAAAGTTACTGGGTAAACACTTTTTTTTTTGGTCAATTCACCAACACAAAGTCACTTCAAGAATTAATTACGGGGAACACACAGAACAGCATCTCAGCACACTCCCGATCAGTAATTAGTCTTCACAGGAAGGGTGATGAGACAACCAACAGACCAAACCAACTAACTGTTAGACATACATTCAATAAAGAGTAAATCTTTATCAATGCTGCCAACAGATATGAAGAATTAGGAAATGTATTTGCCAACAGCAGAAGCTGGCATACATTTAATATACCTTTCTTATGTTGTTTGTGGGATCCATTCTGATGCATCCTTGGTCTCCTCATTTTCCACCCCATATGCTACTTCTTTCCCCCCCATAGGTACCTGCGCTTCTAAAGAGCTGTTCCCAATCTTATCACTCATCTGCCTCCTGTGTCCAATATTGCATCTCAATGTATTTAACACTTTCCTCCCAGCTCTTTAACTCACTTAACTGAAAAGAAATCATATCCAAATACCTCCCCTTCAAGACATTTTCTATTCCCATATTTGTGGGGGTTTTGAATTTACTATCACCCTCTTGGCTCTGCCTCACAAGCTGTCGGTAGTCACTGACTTCCATTTCCCACAAGGGCTATGTTCAAATCAGGTCACTTCTCATATCACATTTCTAAACACAAATTTCTCAGCCAGCTCTTTGTCTTACTACCCTGGTTTCCTCAAAACAAATGCAGTTCCTCCCCCCTCAACACACAGTTAGCACTATTATTACCCTGATGACACCCATCACTTCACCATTATAATGAAAATGCCCAATCCATACTGCACTGAATACTAAAGCGCCTCAGTCCCAGTTGGCTTACAACTTGAGACAAATAAAGCAGGGAGGGGAAATAGGACAGATAAAATTCATTTAGTTTCAGGTAAGGTTGCTATTTAGATGAAAGCCTTAAAACAACTAACGTGTTACTGTTTGCCCAACAATGGCCATAGTAAGTTAACCGACTTTCTGGATATATCACCATATTGCTGCACAGAAAAAATGACATATAAATTCTTAAGATGAAAAGTCCATCACATGTAGTCCCCCTCAATCTAAATTTAAACTGTTGTTCAAAAGAGAGGTTCTTTACTTTTCGCTTCTCATCCACAGAAAATCTGGAAATCTCTTCTTCAGATTTTGTGGGTGGTAGAAAAAAATTACTGTTTTGTTGACAACTGTATGGTAGGATGATTAGTCACACTCTTTAAATGACTCACTTAGAAACATTAAGAAGTGTGAAGTGTTCAGTTGTCCCATCTGTTTAACATAACTGCATGGATGACAACTACTATCCATATTTATCAAACGCCATCAAAACTAAGCACTTAAAGTGTTTCAGAGTAGTGAAAGTTGAAGAGTATTAACTGCATCAAAATGAAGTACTTTGGCACGTAAAATGTTTCAGAGTATTGAAAAGTTGAAGGGTATTAACTACCAAGATGTAAAAAACTGAAATCGAAATCCAGTTATGACTCAGGATTACTCTTCCTTTGCAAAGAAACAGGTGCCACATGCCAACAGTTTATCTACGTTTTCTAGAATTTTCAACCTAAGGCTCACTCCTTTAGTTCTTAATTCATAGTTACTCTGGCCCATTCTTGAAGATTTACATTCATTTTTATCTATGCGATAGATACGTTATGCTTTTACGTTTTGGCCTCTTTCCATGAATTACTACCCCCAATTCAATTAGGTATTCATTTTTCTGGAAGACTACCACCTGATTGCGAGCAAGACGACTATGGAGTTTAGATGAGGAAGCCTCCCCGAGCGACAGGGCTATTTAGCATTTCTGTCACACTGCAGCCTCCAGGCGAGATGATCTCACCGAATTTGAAAAAAGAAAAAAAAAAAAAAAAAAAAAGAAAAAGCCCAAACCCAGAAAATCCCACAGAGCCTGGGGAAGGAAGAAAGGGGGAAGGGGGAAGAACAGACAGACAAAGGAAGAATCAGAAGATAACCAAGAAACAGGCCGCAGGGCACCCAACGCGATCCGAGCCCGGGCCCTGGGGCCGCCCGCCTCTCCCCAGCCCCCAGGCCGGCAGCAGGGCCTGCAGATCCCAGCCCCGCGCCGGGCTCACGCTCTCCGGCCCTTCCCCACGTACGGCCACGGGGCAGGGGAGCCGCGGGGGGCCCGTGGGGAGCCGGCAGCCCCGGGGGAGCGGGAACCCCGGCCCGGCCCGGCCGCCCCCGCCGCCCCGGACAGCGCCTGTTGCCAGACGCCTGGGGGAGGGGAGGATGAGGAGAGTGACTGACGCGGCTGCCGCCCAATCACCCGGCCAGCTCGTGGCCACCGACCAATCACGCCAGGGCAGGGCAGCCCCTGTCCTCCCGCTTCTCTCCTCCCCAGGCTCCCCGGTCGGGCCCCGCCACTAACCGCCACCGGTCCGATCGACTCCCTCCAGCGCTGCCCGCGCCCCCGTCTCCCCTGCCCGCCGGGGAGCGGCATCACCCGCTGCAACAGACTGGGGAAGCGTCCATGCCGCCGCCTGCCCCGGGGGAGTCTGCCGAGAGCGCAGCCGGGGAGACCCGAGCGCCCGTCCCTGCCTGCTGTCCGCGGCGCCGACCGGGGCGGGGCGGCCCGGCTCGGCCCCGCTCCGCGCTCCCCGTCCCTCCCGGCGGCAGGAGCAACCACCGCCTACGCCGGAACGAAACCGACCCCTGGGCTTGCGGGCGGCGCGCTCCAGCCCCGATTGCGGTCCGGGCGGCTACCGGCAGCCGCGAGCGCGGGTTCCGTGCGCGCGAGGGCGGCCCCGCCGGCAAGCACCGCCCCTCCCGCGCATGCGCCCAGCGGCGGCACGGGCGGCCGCCGGGCGGTGCGCGTGCCGGCGGGTCAACGGCCGCGGCGCGGGGCGGGGAGTCACCCGCTGCGCCGCGCTGGGCCGGCCGCCGGCTCCCCCCGCTCCTCCGGCTTCCCTGGCCCTGCCAGCGGCCCCGGCGCGGTGCCCTGCTGCTTAACGCCGCCTCCGGCAGGCCCGAGGCACCGGCGGCCTTGCGCCGAGACCTGCGGGTTGCGGCCCGGGTCTCGGAAGCGGCTGTGGGTTAACGAGCCCAAGCGCCTTGAGGAAGATGGAGAGCGCCGGCCTCCCCCCGGCCCGCCCTCCGCTCCGGCCGCTCCTCGGGCTGGTCCTGCGCCTGCCGCCGTCCCCGCTCGGGGCGGCTCCCTGCCCCTTTGTATGTTCTCACTGAAGCTCTGGATTTTTTTGTTTGGCCCAAGTCGCGATTCTCCACAGTGCGTCTTGCCTTTGAACACGTAAAGGAAGCCGTTTCAGGTACGGCATTTCATGAGCGAACCCGTTGTTGGTCAGAACCGGCGTGGTTATCCCCGCCCTGGTGGGTGCGAGCCGTAACTGTGAAGGTAGATAAACCTACACAGAAAGGATTTCACAATACATCGCTTCTCAACTGTAGAACAACATCCACATCTTTAACCTCATAATATCAATGAACATTATTATATTTTACCAAATCATCAGCTTCAGTTGCTCGATGGGTACTTTATAATAAATTATATAAGGAATAAGATTATAATCACTTTCCCCTGTACTTTCCCATTTTCCGTGACTCTCTGCCTCTCTTTCCTTCTTTCCTATTTACCTTCCCTTCTGCAGGAATCTCCCTTCACCACCTCCATTTTCGAAAATAAACCATTAATTGCTCAGTGCCATCACAGAAGCTGTTGTGTTTCAGGCTCTGATTTTAGTCATTTCCGTTCGCAGAGCCTTAGAAGTTTTTCACACAAGATGCCAACCCTTTTACAAATTTCACATATGCTAATTGCTGATATGCTGATAGCACCCACAAACTTTGTTTTCTGAGTTGCTTCTGCAGATTGTTTCAACACATGGCGGAAGCTGGCAGGCTGTGACAGAGGGGCGCGTTTCACATCTTACGTAGACTATTTGAATCAGCAAAATGAGAGGATTTCACGAGAAGGATGCTTTAACAACGTAAAAGCACTTCATCCCTAGAATATCCAAACTGCTCATACTTCTCTTCAAACTTGCTTGCAGAAATAAACAAAGTTTGGGTATTTTTTGTGCAACTGGTCTCGATGCAAAGGCAAACCCTCCCTAATGAGTGAGGTGATAGGAAAGCCGGCGTCCAGGAAGATACCTCCACTCCCCGCTTCAACTACACACCCCAGGATTTCTTTATTCTGGCTGAGAAAAAGAGTTTACACAAGTGTTACATTTAGGTTTCTTGTCAGTTTATGCTCCTTTTGTGCCAGTTCATCGCTTCCATGAGACAAACGGACAGTGAGGACACATTCTTGGCACTGAGGCCATGCTGGGGGCTACTCCTTCCTGCTCGCTGTATTCAAAAAATGGAACCCTCGTTGTTATTCGTGTTCCTTGCCACAATATGAATAACTGGTATTGCATTATGATTTCCTTCACCTGGAGCAATTAAAGCATGTCCTTCGCCTGAAGCAATTAAAGTATGCCCTTCCTGAAGATCAATTTTACCTTCTTAATAAAAGTCAGAGTATATAAAGTAGTGCCTGCATCCCTTGAAAAGTCAGTTTCTTCCCACAATTATTTTTTGTCCTATTTTTGAAATCTTTTCCTCTTGTAGTCTGTTTTTACTAACCATTATTCCACAGTCAAACACAACAACTTCTCTGGTATCAAGCCCACATTTGGGCTGCTCACCCAGAAGAAGGTTGTAATATGTTTTAGACAGATAAATGAACCCATATTTCCTTACTCAAAGCTTATACTGAATTAGTTTATTTTCCGCTGACCTGTCCTCCAATGCAGAATTTTGTGTTCGTGTCCTGTTCATACTGATGTTTCACAACAGCACACCATAACTAAGCATAGTCTTTGTTTAATTTATGCTGTGTTGTTAATACAAAATAACAATAGTAGATCTTTCCTGGAATAGTATTATTGCACTGTAGCAGTGCTTTCCACAAGAACATACTATCTTTGGAACGATAATAAAAATAGCCTATGGAGGGCAGCAAACTTCAGGCAATTACTAAGTTCTCTAATAACAGAAAATCTGTAACCCTGGTTTTAATTTGATTGTTCAGTCATTTAAGTTCTTTAGAAAGTAACTGTATTCTATTACAGTGTATTACTTGATATTACGTAAGTAAGGCAGAACCTCATACTCAGTTTTTTAAACTAGATCTTAGTACGTGCAGATGACACCGAAGTGGTGACATGAAGCTGATGTGCTTGCGAGGAAGCTGGGCAGGCTGGAGGAATGGGCCATCAGGAACTTCACAAAGTTAAACGAGGACAAACACAAAGTCCTCCATCCCAGAGTGACCAGCCCTCTGGGACAGTCCTGAACGGGGGCTGACTGACTGTCTCTGCCGGAAAGGACAGGGGGTCCTGGTGGGCAGGAGCTGAAGAGGAGCCAAGCGTGCAGCCCGGCAGCCATGGAGGCTAACGGCATCCTGCGCTGCAGCAAGAGGAACACAGACAATGGATTACCGGGAAGTGATTGGGAAGTGATTAGTTCCCTTTACGTGGCTCTTCTTTGCCAGCATGTGGAATACAGTGCCCAGTTTGGGGGTCTCCAGTAGAACAACACTGATGTGGAAAATTATTGCTAAACTGGAGTGAGTTCAGCCGAGAGCACCGAGACGGTCACGGGCTGGAGCACTTGCTGCCTGAGAGAGGCTGTGGGCACCAGGCCTTCTTCAGCTTCTTCAGGGGCAGCCTGCCCGTACCGACAGGGAGGTCGCTGAGAAGAGAGCGCCAGGATTTCTACCAAAGTGCAGAGTGGGAGGAGAGACAGTGATCACAAATTTGAAAGAAGGGAGGTTCAGAGTAGAGAGGAGGACAAAAACTTTCACCCTGAGGACAGTCAGGACGAGAGAGGCTGTGGAATCTCCCTCGGTAGAGGTTTTCAAGACCCAAGTGGACAATGCCTCAAGCAACCTGAATTTAACAGCAGCCGTGCTTTGAGCAGCATATTAAACTAGATAACCTCCAGAGGCCCCTTCCAACCTGAATGTTTCTGTGATTCTGTTTACTGAAGCAATATAAAATAATAAAATAATATTCAATATCAGGGTTTATTTCCCCTCAGGTAGGACTCTCTTCAATAACAAAAGTAACCAGGAGTTCATAAGCTGAATTTTCAAGGTCTGTTGAGACAACTGAGAACTGATTCTCTGGCTTCTTCGGCAGCATAAAACAGTCAGGCTGGTAGTTGCTGTAGGTGGTCCTGAGTCTGGCAAACAGATGCTTCACTGAATGCAAGCACGACTCTCTCCTGCGCAGGAGCTGGATCCAAAGGACTGCTTGACGTTTGTCAATAACTTGCACTCCTGACTGAGCATCGTAGGTTGTCCACTTACAAAACACAAAGTGAGAAAGCCAAACCATTACAGATATACTTTTCTGTATTTTTTTTTCTCTATTTATGAAGACTGCAAAACACAGAGCAAGTAGCTTGTTGTACATTCCCCAGCTGTAAGCTTTGCTTCACAAACTCTGATTCTCGCACCGACGCTGTGGCCATTAGCATGCAAACACGCATGAAACAAAAACAACTTTGCTTTCGGTACTGCTGCTCTGGCTCGGGTGCAGAACCCGCTTTATCTGGTGCCGTACCTCAACAGGCAGCATCTGCTTCTCACCACGACTCAGCCAGTTCCCAGACAATCCAGGGCTTTCACCTGGAACACAATTCCCTGTATTCAGAGACATTTAATGACGTGAACCTTCCTTGGCTACTTTCCTCTCAGGACAGAGCTCACTTTGATAACTGTCTCCAACCCTCTGCACATCATCAGTGCTAACACAGTAACTTGCTTTCCTATGGAGAACTTGGATTTTCTTTACAAGTGTGGTGATTTCAAACAAAAAATGTCAAAAGTATGTGTGTACGGGAAACATTAGAAACAACACAGACTTGGAACAGAAGGATATTATAAAGTGAGCCATGACTGTTAGAGGAAAAAAGAGAAAGAGGAAAGCTCCAAAAAGCCAAATTCAGCAGCAAGTTAGGCAAATATTTTCAAATTGATTTCTGAGACAGCACACAAGGAGGGAACACAAAACAAGCAGTAAGAGATAAGAAATCCTGTCAATTAAAAGGGCCACTGTGAGGACCTGAGAGCCAAGAATAGCAGATCATGGCCTGGTCGTGTCTTTCTTTTTAAGAATGGGCACCAAAATTAATTTTTTTTCCTGAAATTATACTATACTGTGACAGATTTTTTAAATAACGCACAAAAAGTATGCAACTTTCCATGAAGCAGAATTAAAAGTTGACCTTGAAATGTCAATTTTCATTTCTCATCTTTAAAAAGATCAAGGTGTGCTTTCTATTTCAAATCTCTTATGACTTGGGGACCATCCATCTGGATTGGTAAAATACAAGTAATTGGCAATACAAGTATCTGAAGTGAAAACAGAGTGTAGAAGCAGCAAATTTACAGCTACACTCGATCTGGAAGGCGTATAATCCAAATGTTATGAAAAACTAATGAAAGAAACATTTGCAGAGAGGCAGACTTCTAAACATTCATACAAAAGGACCAAGATCTGAAAGGGAGGAAAAGTTATTTCTATTGTAGTTTTGACTTCTCAGAGTGTATTTGTCAAAGTATGGAATTCTTTCCAAGCGGTTTATGTAAACATGTAAAATATAGCACAGGTCCTCAGAAAATGAGTCTGGATTCTGTATTCTTGTTTTCTTTGTGTCCTCTTTTGCCTAAGCAGGCATTGTTCTTCCACACCCTGCAGTGGTTTAGGTCAGGACAGACTAAACTCACCCATTAATTACCATGCAATAATTGGATCTGTGCGAAGGAGTTTGGGTATTTATTGCCTCCATGAAAGAATGATTAATAACGCAAAGAGTAGTACAAAGTTACAGAAGAGTGGTTATTTCTACTTTCCCCCTCCTTGCTGGCAGGACTGAGGGTTGTCGGCAGGCAGGAGGTGCTGAACGTGGTGGGTTTGGCCATGCAAGCTTGGTCCCTGCCATCCCTGGAAGTCCCCAAAGCCAGGCGTCCCCAAAGGCAGTCGTGCTGCTCTGCTCTGGGCTGAAGTGGATGAATTTTATGAGGCGGATGGCGCCTTCCAGACTGTTTGATCTTTACGGGTTGCTGGGCTGCCCCAAGCTCGCTCTGGTTGATTGGTGTAGTGAGTCACCAGGCAGTATTCTTGTATAATTTAGTTGGGTTGCTGGGCAAATAAAATTTAATTTTGCTGCTTCTACCAATTGCATGTATTTTTCCTAACACCTGCCTAATTGTTTTATCTAATCTCTCTAACACTTACATAGCAACATACCATAGCACGGTCAAACTGTGGGCACCCGACGTCAGTCTGATTGAGTGATGCCAGCTCAGGAGGCTGGCACACCCCTATCCCCAATTTTCAGGAATCAACCTTACTGTGTAAACAAAACTGGAGATTTGTAAATGAAAATGGAGGTAATTTCAGAATGTTCCAGAAAATGTTGTTTCTTCTTTGAGAAGCCCCCGCATTGTATGATATTTTGTGTCTAAGTCAGGGATTTGAGTGCCCACTTACCTACGTTGTGTTCTTGAGATGAAATGGGAAGAGAATGTGTGTGATTACTAAAAATGCCAAAAGCTGGGCTGTAACTATAAAGATTGCTGTAGCTTTAGTTACAAGCTCTCTATTCTCTAAACAACCAGCCAGCTTGTGCTGGGTTGGCAACTACGGCTCTGTCAGCCAAGGAGAGGAATTGGAAAGTGCCCAGTTACCGGTCACCTGCAAGGGCCTTGCTAAACGTAATGCTTTTGCGTTAAACACCAGGCATGGTGATCCCGATTTGTCTCTGCTGCCACGCAGGGAAGGTTCGTCAGCACTGTACTATCTGTCTGCATCTACGCCCTGAGTCATGGAATCATCTTAATTACAACGATGTTGACAGGCGGTCTGGCAGGTGGAGCAGGCAGGGACCAATGCTGTCTGCCCTCACCGGTCTGGAGTAACCTGGGACCCCAATGTGCACCGAAACCAACACTGTAATGATGACAACTGCAGCTTGTGCTGACTGCCCATCGATCATAGAATCACAGAATCATAGAATCATTAAGGTTGGAAAGGACCTCTGAGATCATCGAGTCCAACCATTAACCTAACTGCCAGATCCACCTCTAAACCATGTCCCTAAGCACCACATCCACACGTTTTTTGAACACTTCCAGGGACTGTGATTGCACCCCTTCCCTGGGCAGCCTGTTTCAATTCCTAACCACTCTCTCCATGACAAAATTTTTCCTAATATTCAACCTAAACCTCCCCTGACACAACTTGAGGCCGTTTCCTCTCATCCTGTTGCTTGCTACCTGGGAGAAAAGACCAGCTCCCACCTCACTACAACCTCCTTTCAGGTAGTTGTAGAGAGTGATTAGGTCTCCCCTCAGCCTCCTTTTCTCCAAACTAAACAACCCCAGCTCCCTCAGCCGCTCCTCATAAGACTTGTTCTCTAGACCCTTCACCAACCTCGTTGCCCTTCTCTGGACACGCTCCAGCACCTCGATGTCCTTCTTGAAGTGAGGGGCCCAAAACTGGACACAGTATTCGAGGTGCCGCCTCACCAGTGCCGAATACAGGGGCACTATCACCTCCCTGGTCCTGCCGGCCACACTATTCCTGATACAATCGCAGCCCCTGCGCCCCCGCTCCAGCTGCCCAGCCCCGGGGGCCTGATCCAGGGCAGCCTGCGGGCGGGGGCTCCGTGCTGCGGGCAGCCCGGTGAAGGAGGGCTGCTCCTGGGAATGACCACACGTACGGCCGCTACCGGTCCCGCTGCCCTAGGCCGGGCCCCGCCCGGGGCCTACAGCTCCCGGCAGGCAGCGCGACACCTCGCCGGCCGAAGACTGCACCTCCCAGCGTGCCTCGCGCGGGCAAGACTACAGCTCCCGGCATGCACCTCGCCCCGCCTCCCGCCCGCACCACGCCTCCCAGCGCGCGGCGGCGCCCGCGAGGCACGCCGGGACGGGCGAGGGCGGGGCGCCGGCGGCGGTGGCGGCCCGCCGCCTTCCACGTGGTGCGCTGCCCGCCGCGCCCGCCGCCGGGGAGGCGCCCGCGGTTTGCGACGTTTCTTTGCGGCAGTGCGGCCAGGCGCGGGCGCCGTATTCCGCCCGGGAGACCGGCTGTTGTGCCGCTAGCTGGCGGGGCGGGGAGGGAGCAGCCGGAGGACGGGGCTCGGGAGGGAAGGGAGCAGCCCCGCCGCCGCCCGCCCGCCCCTGGATGGTCCGCGGGGCGGCCCGGGGGCCAACTCCTCCTGCTGCAGCTGCTGCTGCTGCTGCCGCCGCCGGCCGGTCGCGGCGGGGCGGGGCGCGGCGGGGTGCGCGGCTGTCGGGGACGGCTCGGGGCGGCGCGGCGGGCGCCGAAGATGGACTATGACTTCAAGGTGAAGCTGACCGGGGAGCGCGAGCGGGTGGAGGACCTCTTCGAGTACGAGGGCTGCAAGGTGGGCAGGGGCACCTACGGGCACGTCTACAAAGCCAAGCGGAAGGACGGGTGAGTGAGGAGCGGGGCCCCCCGGGCCCCCCGCCCGATCTCCGCGACCCCCCGGGCCCCGGCCCGGCCGCGACCCCCGCCCCGGGCCCCGGCCCGCCGCCCCCGCCCTGCCCCAGGGGCTGGCTGCCCCCGGCCCCCCGCGGCAACGCCGCCCCTCCCCGGTCCTGCCTTGCCCTCTCCCCCGCTTAAACCGCGCGTTTCGCCCTCCGGGCTGATCTCGGGTCCCCGCGGGTCGCCCCGAGCCTTCCCGTCCCCTCGGCGTGATGCCGAGCCCCGTTGGGGACGGGTGGGTTTTGGAGAAAAAAATCAAGTAGCTGAGGAAAACGCTTCACTTAACGGATTTTCATTGTGAATAAACGAGCAGCCGCTTACAGCGTTCAGCCTGGCCGTCAGCTTCGTAGAACAGGGTTTGATTTTTTTTTTTTTTAATATAATGCTTTTTTTGTCTGATTTATTACTTGTAGTCACCATTTTGGGTATTCTTGCTGGCTGCTTCAGGAGCCGAAATCTGCTGGCCCTTTCGGGGCTTTAGAGTGCCTTAAAAGGGCTTCATGTGTGACCAGTCCTCGCTATGGACCTGAGCAAACGAATTTCTTTGCATAAATGTTTGAAAGAAAGATCTAGCAAACTGTCATTTAGGTTTCCCCCGTCCATGACATGGCACCACTTGCTGAACAGCAGAACAATAGCAAGTAGGGAGCAGAAGAAGCAGGAGAGGCTCGGGCTGTTCTTGTAACAGGTCCTAAATTTTAAATTACAGCCATTCTTTCTCCTGCAGTCTCCTCGCAGTGGTGCTCTGTATGTTGTCATTCCAGTAATGTGTGTTTTAAAAGTCTGGGTGTTATTTTTACGTTTCATAAATAAAAAACTTTTAAAGCAGGCTGTGGTCAGTTATGGCTGAAACATGATCTGGTTCTGTTTACATAAGCTTTGATTCTGGAAATGCTTGAGCCGTTACCTGCGGAACGGCTGCGATGGGACTGGTCTCTTGCCTGTGTCTTCAACATGCTGATGTTAATTGTAGCACAGTTACTTCAGTGTGAATTTTGTTTGCTGCTATGAGTCAGCTAACTTTTCCAAAGCTGCTTTTCTTCTCAAATTTTACATTTGGATCCTTCAAATTGTTCATAGGAGAAATTCTTATCTTGCCTGAATTCTTTTTTTTTCTGGGAGGGGGAGTAAACCGCTATGAGTGTGATAAGCTATTGCCGCAAGTCTCCTTGCACGCAGGTACTAACTTCGCTAGTACAGCCAGCCCTGGTTTCTGTGCCGATAAGGAGACCTCTAATATGAAAAATAGATTGAGGTAGTGAAAGATACCAACTACATTTCTAATGATTGTGTCAGGCTTTTTGCAGCTGTTCAGCATGTTGAACTGCAGCAGCGTGTAGGGAATTCAGCCTGTGATACTGGTGAAGCATATATTCAAACACATTTTTGGTGAAATCATCGGTCTGCTTGATGGTGTTCAGGAGAGTGTGTGTAAAGCCGCTGATGGTAGTGTCATTTTGAGAAATTTCAGAAAAATGGAATCGTGTGCTTTAAAAATGGATAGTTACTCAAAGGTGGCTTTAAAGTAGAGTTTCCTCTCAGTTCTTGAAGGTGTATGATATTAAATCCTCTCTCTTGGTGGGGGGGGGAGTCAAGGTACAGTATTTGATTAGAGTTTGTAGGAAAAAAAAAAGGGTGAGCAATGTATATTGTCTCCTTTTTTTGCCTTATTGCTCATTTAGTGCCTTCTTTCCCTTCCCTTTCCCTAATACTTCCCATTTCCCTTCCCGATTTCTGAAAAATTTCTCTTTCAAATATGCTGTGTAATTGCTCTTGGACAATCACTAAAAGACTTAAAGTAGAAACATCCATAGATGCTTTTGTAGCTTATAGTATACTTGTACATATGTGATCTTAAATTATGTGGGTGGAATTAGGATTGAAGTTAAAGGTTCCATTTACCTCCCTTTATCCAAAGGAATCAATTAAATTGCAAAAGCAAATGTGTAATAACATTTCATTTTCCTGAAGCTACGGTAATGTATGGGTGGACGTTATATCTTGCAGTGGGGAGTGTGTGAAACAAAGTTCCATGTTTGTATATTGTTAAATGCTAATATTGAAAAAAATATTCTTACCTTGTTTCAATATTCCCCAAATGGTACATACTGATGGATGAATAACCTGCTTTTTGACTTGTTTGTAGTATTTATACAGCTTGAACTTTCTTTACATATGAAGTTGTTTGCTATCTTTTAGTTAATTTTCATAATTTGTTCCCTTAAACTTATAAGTTTAAAGCAAACTCTGTTACATGATTCTAATTCTTACTTTAAATAGCACAAATCTTTTAAGTCTATTAATATACATCATGATTTTTAGAGTACTTTGCAGTCCTGCGGCCCATTCTTCAATTGTTTTATTAAAAGTATTGGGGCAGCTTTTTCTTAAATGACATCATTTTCTACATATGGGTGTCTAATGAATAGAAGAAACACAGAAAAGAACTAAACTTTAATAATTCAGTTTGTGCAAAT
The DNA here is from genome assembly GCA_020745775.1 of Theristicus caerulescens. Lineage (NCBI taxonomy): Eukaryota > Metazoa > Chordata > Aves > Pelecaniformes > Threskiornithidae > Theristicus > Theristicus caerulescens. The sequence goes on along the minus strand of CM036559.1, from coordinate 110,827,358 downwards.
GTATGTTCTAAAGCCCTCAGTGATAAAAATCCAGTTTAAGAGTAGTAGGAGCTAGTGTCTTTAGTACGACTGCAGTCTTCGCCTTTTTTTTCCTCCGATTGCTTTTACAGCTGCCTCTGAGGTGCAGTATGGCAATTCAAAACTAGATAGCAGCTGCATGTCCTAATTGTAGAAGTTAATTGTATGTCATTAAAACTACAAGGGAATGTTTTGGAGGACAGTCTTAAAGGAATCTTGATTGAGTGAGACTCCTTCTAGTGAGCGAGAAAGATGTTCTGTACTATGCACTTTAGTGAGGGCGTAACCTGGATTTTGTGCCCTGCTCCAACAAAAAAGCCAGCCCTGCACTGCCCTTTGCCACAAGGTGAGCCTCGGGGTCTTGACTGGTCCGTCTTAGAGTATGGCTCCACTCCACGGAGGTTTTCTTACATATTTGCTGCTAAACTTGACCCAGCTGAACATGAAATCAGCTGAGTAACAATGTCAGGCATCGCAGCTGAGCTCTACCTGGTGCATTGCCTGCAGCAAAATTGCATTCTGTTCTCAAGTTTTTATTTTAATCCCTCTTATTTTTAAGTTTGCGGTCTCTGTGGTTGAAAAGAATCGTCCTGGCTTTTTATTGAATAGTGCCGTCTTTTTTTTCATCAGTGCGGACTTTAAAACCTGCTTAGAACAAACTCTATGTGAATTGATGGGGTTTATTTTTGTAGCAGCAAGGTGTACAAGAAGGCAGCTGACTCTAATGGCAGAAGCCGGGAAGGGAATGCGGGCATGGCGTGTTGAACATCAGTCTTCAGATAAAGAAACTGTTGCTCATCTTTAGTGGTGGTATGATAGTTTACATTTTTTTTTGTCCAGAAAATGTCAGTTATTTCCTGCAGAAAAGCTGCTTTGCGTGCCGTTTGGGTGCTCCCTCAGGAACGTTGCTCAACCCACATATTAAACCTACTGATTTGACTTATGCCAGACTTGGAAGATACGCCAGCAGTTTTTAGTTTGTTGGGCTAACATACAGATTTGATTTTTTTTTAATATTTATTTTTTAATGGGCCAGATCAGACTCCTTCAAAGCTCACTAGGAACCAGGTGGCGGGTACTGGGTGCAGACTGAGGTGGCAGGGCGCTAGGGGCTGCCTGCGCAAGGCTGGCTGCTGGAGCTGCCAGGCTGGGCTAGCATGGGCTAGTCCTGTGCTAATGCCTAAGGGGTACCCAGTTTCAATGGGATTGATCTTGCAGTGCTTTCTTTTGTTCACTCTCCTCTCCCTTCTGTTTTTACGATACAGCTACAGGCAGAAACCTGAGAGAGAAGCCTATTCTGTGGAGCAAGGCTGCCTTGCCACTGTTTCAGTGGCAGTTTGGAGTGTTTCCAAATATTCATTTTTTCCTGTTTATGGGATGTGGTTTGGATGAGAATAAGAAACTATTGAATGTCACTGTCAGACAGTATCTAACTTTTTAATTACAACAGCAAAAAATGATATAATTGAAGATCTCGAACTATAGTAACATCCCCTGGTGCTTTATTGGAAGCTTTTCTTAATTTCTCGGAAAGAGACGTATGTAGTGAGACTCTGGTGGTGGGGAACCAACAGTAAGCAAGCTAGTGCTCTCCTAGTCACTCTCAGAAACTGCGAGAGGTGATGTAGGTCCCAAACACAAGTGCAGCTGGAGAGTTTTTTAATTTCAGCTATTATAGCTTTGTGTTGGAAGTATTGCTGTAGATTCTTTCATGTGGACATGCTGACACACTAATGGAAACAATGAACTGACATTTATGTGCTGGACTTTTCCTTGCACCCTTCAAACAATCAAATCTATATCCACTTTTTTTCCTTCAGAGTCTGTATGAGTTGTATAAGAAACAGAATGGTGGAAAACTAGTGGATGTCCGGTAAACTACTGGTTTGCTTCATTTCTAATACGGTATGTCATAGTCTCTACTTACTTGTAAAAGGACATTACAAGAATGATGATGATTCTCTCTCAAAAACTTTTGTATAAAGAGAAACTGAGAGTTGGAGTATTTCCCTTGGTAAAAAAGAGAAGGCAGAACGTGTTTAAGTTAGCTAAAATAATGAATGGTTTAGGTAATGTATAAGATGCTGGTGCTATTCTTGTTTCACAGTATTTGAAGAGGGGGACGTGGAATTTTTTTGGTGAACAGAAGGAAATATTTTAATGCAATGTAGATAAACTGCATAACCTGTTGTCAAAGGAAGAAGATAAGTCAAGAGCTTAGTGTCTGTTCTGTAATGTTATCAAAAACAATCACTTCTGACTAACTTGTAACAAGTTGAGTGCTCTTCTGCTCTAGAGGTTAGGCTGCTCTGTTGGCCGAGCTCTGCAGTACATGCAGAAGAGCCCACCTTTGTTTACTTTAGGAATTCGCTTTTTTTTTTTTTGTTAAACACTTGGCCCTCCATAAGTTTGATACCAGATTAGTTCCAGTTTGTCTCTGTTTATGGGTATGTACTGATTGAGTTACTTCAGATCATAGATCACTTATTTTGGCAATGTTTATATCAAATTGATTTTTAGTGAGAGGTACATTGAGTTTGGGAGTGCCACAAATAGCGGTAATTAGTCCAGTGGGAAATTTTACTTGGAAAGAAGTGAAACAACAGATCTGGACTTACAGCTTCTTGTTTAGTTCTGTATCCAGCCTTTGCAGGAGTTGTACCATGAAGTTCATGCTGTTAGTTTTCACTATAAACTTCTGAACAACTCTTGTCTTCTCTCAGTTTAATAGACATGGGGGGGGTTGGCTGAATGTTCATATGTGTTGATTTTAAGTCTTTTGAACCAAAGCAGTTGGTGCAGATTACAGGCAGGCGGTGAGAGCCGCAGAGTCGGCACGCAAGCATTTGGCTTATGACTCCTGTCAACAATAGCGTGGAATTTCTAAATGCCACAGACTTTATTTATGTATGTAATATGTGGTAATATCTTCTTAAAATATATGCCCTGAGTCTCTTTTGGATCCATTACCATAGTAGTTAGAAAGTTCCTAATTAAACTATATCTACATAATGAGGTGTGCATGATGTATTGCATGAAATCTTGTGCTCTTTATGGTAAATCACTCATGTAACTGTCTTCCCATCTGCTGCCTTCCCTTCTCCCCAGTTAGGTGGCTCCAAACCCTGTAGGTTTTTAAGGTCATGCAGTTGAGTGAGTCCTTCTGTGGCCCTTGGGCTTTATTTGGTGTGATGTTTTTTTTTTTGTTATCTTGTCACAGATGTGTTGATTTATTTTCATAGCCAACAGCAAAGGTGGAGCTGGCATTGCTGTTAGTGTTTCATTCTTACCTGAAGCCTTTGACAACTGCAGACGGGAGGGTGTGAGAATAGCGGGAGGGTGTGAGAATAGCGTTGCAAAACACCAAAGATCTGAATCTGCTTTTGTTCTGGATTTATAAATTAGATAATACATGTAAATAATGGGGGCGTGTACTGCTGAGCTTGATTTCTCATGAGGGAATAGGGGATAGTTTTTGAGGGTGCTGATTATAGAGAAGGTGGACATCCTCAGAGAATGCTGCTCTTGGTCAAATGATGGTGAGGTAGTAGTATGTTCACTCCAGCTCTTGGGTGTCCTTTGATTCTTCTGTTTTAAAGTCTTTCAGAAGTTGGGTTTTTTTTAAAAAAACAAACAAAAAAAACCCCACAAAACAACAGAGGTGTCCTTTCTTACCATTGGAATCTGAAGAGCTGTAATTTGCAGACTGCTGTAGCAGAAGCTGTGAAAGATCTCTTGTTTCTTAAGAATAGGTTCTTCTAGTTATGCTGAAATTTGGAAACTACCGTGGAATCATAACGAAGGTACAGTGGCTCGGATTTGTGTATGGCAAGGTTGTACTCCAGCAGTATGCAACAACAGCGAACACGGTGATACGCACTTCACAAGACCTCCAGGTTATAGCCCAGATGTGTCCATTTTGGCATTAAAGGGTGATTGTTGTGCCACTGTGAGTGTCAAACTGGTTATAAAAATGTGTCTCTTTATTGAACTTACTGACTTAAGCTATTCATTGGTGTGCCTGAAAAGCGATAGAAGCAGATCATTTTGAATAGTCAATTAATACTGAGATGCCTCTATCTTCCACCAAAATAATTTTCCATAGACATGTAGCAGAACAATGAGAAGCAGGACATCAATTGCAAATGTCTGGATAGCAGCACCTTCTAAACAAAATACTTCTTTCCCCTGCTCCCCCTCCCCAATGGCTTTCTTGGGAACAGGATTCTCTCTTTCTACTATGGACCCTTATCATTATGGAGTTGTGATTATGTGGGATGGAGACTTGGGCTGCTGTAGTTAGATGAACTGAGCATGTGAGGCAGTGCACAGGCTGCTGGTGTGGCCTGTGTCTTCCCACCTCTGCTGTGGTTAGTACTCTTAAGCGCAGCTCCAGTTCCAGAAGGGTACAGTCTCTTTTCATAATTTTTTATTTGGATTTAAACATAAAATTAGTTTAGTGAGAACTGGAAAGGAGGATTGTGAGTATTGGTCCTCACAGTTGGCAACCAGTATCTTTTTTTTTTTTTCTAGCAGTAATACTGGAGCACTGAGTGCCAGCCCCAAAAGGAGACACCTCATGCCCTTCACAGGATCTCCTTTGTTCTGTGCTGACAAAATGAGTGGTGTGTTCAGTTTTTACTATTTGCTTGGTGTGCTGTTTTTTCATCTTAGAATAAAATGTTTGCCTTGTCTATATTTTTGCCATACAGCTTGTCTTTCAAGCTTGGCTCTAGTTCTTAATTCCGGAGGATAATCCTTTAATTTCAAAGTGTGATGTTAATCTGAATTTTCCTACAAGAGACTGTAATATGAGTGATAGGGGGACTTCTCTCGCTTCCTTTCATGGCTGCCTTGGAAGCAGCAGAAGTGTGATAGTTATTTGTCGCAGTGCTGCTCATATGAAGTATGCTGGTTGGGGGTGGAGGGAGGGAGGGACATAAATAACTGAATGGCCTGGTAGTGTGTTCTATTTGGAGAGTGTAAAAAATGGTTAAAATTTTTAAAACAAAAGTGACATTGGTTACAGACAGACAGTTGAGGCTTCCCAAGTAGTCCTTTTCCCTCTAGACTCTTACATACATAAGAAAACTCCCTATTTCCAGTGTCAAGCCTAATGCCATCCTAGTTTTTGCACACATTAAGCTAATCTGTAACTGAATATGAAAAGAATAAAATGGAAATGACTGATAAACATGAATGACTGCAGAATGTTAAGACTGAAAGCAAACTGTAGGGGAGAGCTGGTACTCGTGTTTGCTTTAATTTAATTGTCCCCTCTTGTATGTGCAAAAAAGGGGCTCTTATGCATGTAAGGAAGAGATTTTTTGACAGACTGCTGCAATATGCTAGGAACTATTGTGTTGCATTTTTCAGTCACCTTGGAGAATGATTCCTGTGGAGTTTTGTAACCTGTTTATGTTCACAAACTTCTGAAAAATTCAGAGGGAACTTCAGGGCAGAAGAGACTGCTCCATTGCTTCATCAATGACATAGACAGCAGGATCGAGTGTACCCTCAGCAGGTTTGCAGATGACACCAAGCTGAGTGGTGCAGTTGACATGCCTGAGGGACGGGATGCCATCCAGAGGGACCTGGACAAGCTTGAGAAGTGGGCCTGCATGAACCTCATGAGGTTCAACAAGGCCAAGTGCAAGGTCCTGCACATGGATTGGGGCAATCCTCACTATCAATACAGGCTGGGGAATGAAAGGATTGAGAGCAGCCATGAGGAGAAGGACTTGGGGGTACTGATGGATGAAAAGCTGAACATGAGCCAACAATGTGGTCTCGCAGCCCAGAAGGCCAACTGTATCCTGGGCTGCATCAAAAGAAGTGTGGCCAGCAGGTCGAGGGAGGTGATTCTGCCACTCTGCTCCGCTCTGGTGAGACCCCACCTGGAGCACTGCGTCCAGCTCTGGGGTCCTCAGCATGGGAAGGACATGGACCTGTTGGAGTGGGTCCAGAGGAGGCCACAAAAATGATCAGAGGGATGGAGCACCTCTGCTATGAGGAAAGGCTGGGAGAGCTGGGGTTGTTCAGCCTGGAGAAGAGAAGGCTGCGGGGAGACCTTATTGCGGCCTTCCAACACTTAAAGGGGGCCTACAAGAAAGATGGGGACAAACTTTTTAGCAGGGCCAATAGTGATAGGACAAGGGGTAATGGTTTTAAACTAAAGGAGAGTAGATTAAGACTAAACACAAGGAAAAAATTTTTCAGAATGGGGGTGGTGAAACACTGGAACATGTTGCCCAGAGAGGTGGTAGATGCCCCATCCCTGGAAACATTCAGGGTCAGGTTGGATGGGGCTCTGAGCAACCTGATCTAGTTGAAGATGTCCCTGCTAATTGTAGAGGGGTTGGACTAGATGGCCTTTAAAGGTCCCTTCCATCCCAAAGCATTCTAGGATTCTATGATTTCCTTGCCCACCCACGTGAAGGCTGCATACAGTCATCAACAGTGCCTGGAAGAGTGGGCTTGGGGTGATGTTGTGCACTAGAAGTAAGTGGCGGAGATGAAAGACAAGCATGAGCTAACTATGGGTACCAAGATGTATAGTGGCGTGCTAGAAACAACATACTGCGCTGTCTGCTTCTGGCGCCGCAGTGTAGAATATGTGCGGTTATTGAGTGCACTGAAAAAAATGGTGGATGCTATGGGCCATGCATTAATGAAGAGGAGATGAACCTGGAGCTAAACTGTTCTTCAGGGGAAGGTGAGAGGAGAGGTGGAGGTGGCTGGGAGGCTCTGCAGGGTTTAGCAGCTCAGAGCTTGGGCATAGTATCTGCATGGGAAAGCACCCATTTGTACAGCTAGAATAGGTGCAGACTATGACAGTGGATTCTTCGTGTTAACAAACGATCTGGAGACAGGGAGAAAAACAACAGAGTTGGAAACTTTCCTGGGACTGAAATCAGTGATCGGTGTAGAGTAGCATCGTGTTTCTGTCTCAGGGAATGAGTAGGGAGGGAGAGGGGAGTCAGGAAACCGGGTCCTGGAGGTCTCCTGGACCAGGAGGACAGATCTTGCAGTTCTTGTTTCCAGCATGGAGTTTTGAGACTCCTGATAGAAATTATGGAAAAAAAAACCCTAGACCTGGCCTGGAAGGAGCCCCTTACATCTGAGAGCAGGAATAAAATAGTAGCATTAAAGGATGAATCTAATTTTGTAATTTTGTGCATTTGAAGAAAAGTAGTTGAAGAACAACAGTTCACGTATATAAGCAAGTGGTAAGTACACACAGTGCGGGTAATTTGCAGTGAAGAAGCAGTGAACAGGTTGAAAGCAGATTTTGAGAAAGCATTTCCTCCTATCTGATAAAGTTTTTTTTTAAAAAAAAAAAAGTGGTGGTGTTTCCCTTGCTTTTAAGGGTGAGTGTGATGAGGCTCTAACACCTTTCATACTTCTGCAGGACCTTTGCTGGCCAGTGCAGATTCTAAAAGAATAACCTGTGGTGGATGAATATTTGGATGTATTGCTTAACCTTTTTGCTGATTTTAAACAATATTGTTTGTGATATCTGCATGTGATAACTGTTCTGTGGAAAATACAGCTTTCAAATGTTTCTGCAAAAATACCAGAAATGTCTTAACCATAAGGAAAAAAAAAGAAAGAATATTAATTTTATAGCTACATGTACTGATAACCTCTGTATTTCTGAAACTGTTAAAACCCAAAGAATTCTGTGGCTGTACAGAGTCCTTGTATAAAGAGATCTGAGGTACTGACTGCTTTTGAGATACTGGAAAATTGAAGATGGAGTTGCAGCCTTGCTGCCTTAAAGTCACACAGGCTACACTAGTTCTGGTTGCATCTTTTTGTAGCTCGCACAGTAGTGGTGTGAGTAATGGCATTTATGAAACCTGATTTTTTTTTTTCTTCCCCTCCCCAAGGCTCTTTGCTTTATTGTGGAGTTATCCACTGTCTAAATGCAAATTCAGATTGGAAGTATACTTGCAGCTAGGGCTCTCTCCTAGGATGAGGTAAATAACGTGTTGTGCAAAAGTTATAATCTGTATGTTTTCTGCCAGTCTGCTGCCATGAAGAAACTTGGATTTGATCGGCTCACATGATTTGAGGTAAAAATGCTGTGCTTTCTGGGCATGTGTTGGGGGAAGAGGAACTGCCAGATCTTAAACATTTGAAATCTGACAAAAGGGCCCATGGTAAAGGGATTTCAAATCTCATTCAGAATTCTCATTTTGAAACTGAGTAAGCCTATGAAGATTATGTTTAATCAATATATAATTGGCTCTCTCTTTTATGCTTGTTTAAAGCATTAACAAAGTAAGCCAGCAGTTTCTTTTGTAATATTATAAAATACTCAGAATTGTGGATTCTGACTTTATGTAGGTGATGATAATTACTTCACCCTCCTGTTAATTTAAAGTCTTGGAAATACTCTTTAAGGTTCAATACAGACAAAATTTATCTAAGTTTGTTCACGTAAGGTAATGAAGCTGAGGCAGGAACATCAAGATACTTTGCTGCTAATAAAAGGCTTGCTTTCTTTCTGGTATCCTTCCACTGTAAAGCAGTCTTGAGTTTAGAGTGGAGAAACCCATCGTGCGTGAATGGATGGGAATAAAGTTTCAGTTTCAGGCTTCATCCCGCCAATGCTCTAACTCTCATGCTCCTCTCTCCCCTGCCGCCCTCCCCATCTTTTCTTTGCAAGCTTGGCAAGTAATGCTGTGTGTTACTGCTACGTGCAGGCTGATAACCATTCAGGAGGGTTTTGTGTTCTGGCTGGCTAGCCTGCTGTTCTCTCTTGTCTCCCCCGAGGCTCAACAAGTGGTTTCCGAGACCTTGTCAAGCCCCTATAATGGCGCATTTGGGATTACAGCATAGCTTTATTCATAGCTACAATTTTTCTTTAGGTACAAGGCCACTTGTGAACTAGTTGCTAACTTTGTGTATTGCAGTCTTCCCATTTGAGAAATAGCTATTTGAATAAATAGATTGAATTTTGTACAGAAGCGTATGAAGTCCTTAGTAGCTTACATAGGAAAGGTACTGGATAGAGAAGTTCATAATATTCTGCTTTTTTTACAGAGAATTCTACTGATGTTGCCCTATTGCATGCGCTTTGCATATCCTAGTGAAAGATTGATGTAAGCATGTGAAGATCAGGATGCCAAAGAATCCTTGTAAAATTATATGCAATACTTGAGCAGAAAGATACTGCTGTTTAGGCAACAGGTTCCATCCAACTGCTTTTTAACCTTGAGTGTTAAGTGGTAGTACAGCAGAATACATTGTACAGTCAGTTTAGAATTTGCAGGAAAAGAACTATAAGCCAGGATTAGAGCTGCAGATATTTTCTTTAAAGGACAAAATGTTCGAGAGAACATAGTGATTTTCTCAACTACAGATGATAGCCTAAACATCCAAAATTAAAATTAGTCTTGAAAAAATGCACGTTTTGCGAACAGGGAAGAACACAACTAAAGGTCACTGAAACAATCTGCCTGTTTTTCTGGGAAAGCTCCGTTCTGTGCACTTGTAACACCTTGCATACAAGATGTTGACATTTGAATAAAGGACACTTGAGAGTTGCACTGAAAAAGAAGACTCAATTCATTACTGTCTGTGCGAATAATACATGCAGCTGAGAATGTGGAATACGAAAGGATCTGAATTGCAGCAAACCCCTGATTCCACCTTGTGTTTCTGGCCAAGATGTGTTTTCTGGGAGAGGCATAGCCTTGCCCTCTGAGGGGGAGCCCTGGCTGCAGGTGTGCTTTCAGTTACAGTTTGCATTCAGACACTGGATAATCCCACAATGAAGCCTTGGAAAGTCAGGTTTCACCAACTCCGTTGTTCTCACGGAACTGCTGTGCAATGTATGGAGCACAACAAAAGCAGCTGGAGGAAGCTCTGCCTGGGTGCACTTCAAGACAGCAAGGTGGCAAATTTGCCCCCGAGTGTAATTTGAATCTTATCTAACTTTTTGGACTTGAACTGCTTGGCGTTCAAACTCTCTCTTTTCTTTTTGGGTGAACATCAATCCTGTTTAAGCAGGGTTGAACAAAACAACTTCTTGCAAGTAAATGTGCTAACAGTGCCATTCACTGTTATGTTAATTCAATTTTATAAAAGCTCAACTGGAAGCTTATATGACTCTGCCAGATGAGTGTCAGATACCGAAAGACTCAAAAAAGAGTAGCTATTGCAACACTGAAAGCTCTCTGGGTAGGATTCTAGGCATATGTAAGGGGGAAAAATAGTGTTAGGACTGCATTTCCATCTGCCGGACTACTTTGCCTATGCTGTGTGAGATCAGAGAGGATACAAAGCAGAAAATACAGCAACGAACAGCTCGTTAGCCTCATTTCATTTAGGTGGATACTCTGTCAGGGAGAGGTGCCAAGACAAAACTTCAGGACAGTGAGTAGCTACTTACTGAAACAGCTAGTCAGGGTACCCACAACGGGAGAATCGACTTGGGACTTGGCCTGCGGTAGGATGAAAGAGCAGATTCAAACTGTTACTGCTGAGGGCTGTCTGATGAACATGGTTTGTGCTTTGCTCCTGGAGGGACGCTGAATCCGTACAAGGTTAAGAAATCTGCTTGAAGTACCACTTCAATTTAAAAACAAAAAAAAAAGGGAGGGGGAGGTGGTGGTAATGGGAGGAGGCTTCTTAAAGCTAAGAGAGCCAAGAAGGTGAAATGTTGCAAGCTGCTTGGGAACCATGTTTGAAGCTTCTCTGGGCTCTCAGTGAGTATGTTTCAGTTATCAAGACACCTTGTAAAACCATCAATGAAAAAAAATCTGACATGGCCAAATAGTAGAGTAAAGGAAACCCTTGAGAGTAAGAATATGTTCTTTGAAAAATTAAGTCTTCTGTGAATGATGAATGTAGAAAAGAAGGTAAGTGATGGTAGGCTGAGTGTAGAAATGTAGTGTGACAGTCCCCCTTGGCAACCTCCCCCCATATAAGGCCTCAGAAACACACAGAAGCTCCCCTCACGCCTCCCCAACCTTGAGAAACTACTTGAGAAGGGAATGAAATTAATCTTCCTTTCCCCGCTTCTCCTCCAATGCATCAGTAGCACAATGCTATCTGTAGGACCAGGGGACCACTGAACTATAGGAGGAGCATTTAGAGAAGACGAAATGACACCACCAGGAAAAAAGCTTTGTTTTTGTCTGTGCATTAGGAAAGAACTTAGAATTGGAGGCGAAGGAGTGCATAGGGGGATCTGTCTCAAATTGCAGTGTTTGGGGAAGGGGCTGTTTGAACAAACTGAAGTGAAGGGCAGTCAGTTATCCAGGTGAGATGTGTTCACACATCTGAAGGAGTTAAAGAATGAAATAATCAAATTACTAACCAGAAAGTATAACCCAATGCTTTAAATTGTCCCAGTTATAGAAGACTGGAAAGGGGCAGCGGTGAGATTATTGAAAGAGTAGAAACTACTAACTAGTAAGCTGAACCAAGAGCAGATAGTAGACACATGAAAGGTGTCGAGTTGAAGAGACAACAGCCTTATAAAAACACACTCTACATCTCCTAAGTCTATTAAAATCCTTTGACAGAATTAACATATAGGTTAAGGCAACATAGTTGATGTAATCTATCTAGATTTCCAAACGACTCTTCGTGAAGTCCCCTACCAAAGGCTTAAGCTGAACACAGAGATGGTCCTTCTCTGGATAGAGAAGCTAGTTAAAGATGTGAATTAATGGCGAGAGGTCATTTGTGGTATCTCTTTCTCTTGGGAATCTGTGCTGCTCAAAAGTTTTATTTGGAAATCACTTGTCATAAATAGTTGGGAAACAGCTTTGCTGATGAGAGAGTTACTTAGGATAGTGAAGGCAAGGACTGATTGTGAAGGCTTGGCCCTCCAAATCACAAAGTCCTTCTCCGATAATGTATCATAATCATTGAAGTGATGCGTATGGGAAAATGGTCCTTTCTTTACTCACACAACTGTAGCCTCTGAATTTATTATTACTTCAGAAAAAGATTTTGGAGTTTATAATGAGAGTTTTGTGAAAGTGCCAGCTCAGTGCAAGTAATTGCTAAAAAGCAGAGAGAGAATCCCAAGACTTACAGCAATGGAGCAGAGCACAAAGCACAGTGTCATTGTTGCTGTAAATCCTATTTTCAGTATTGTAGGCGCTTCTAATCCCTTCATCCCAGGCAGGGTATAATAGACCTAAGGAGGGCCAACAAGGATACTCAGAAACGTGGAGCAGTGTCTGTATGAAAACTTCAGTCCTTCCCACAGATGAGGAATCTTTTGTATCTGAGAGTGAGGGACAAGGAGAATCTCTAAAATCCTGAGTGTCATCGAGAAGATAGGAAACAGTTGTTCAGTGACTGGATAAATTTATGAAAGATAAATCCATTAAGGGCTATTAACTAAGAAAATATTGTCTGTGAACCTGTAGCTGCTATAGTAGTATGTTTGTGACTCTTAGGCAAATTTGTGACTTAAAAAGCTTTTCGTCATAAAAGTTTTTTTTAAAGCAGCAAATATGTTGCTTCCTCCATGTAAACAAAATAATTTCACAGATTTGCTACTGAAGAAAAATGTCCCAAAAATAGAAGTTACCCAATGAAATTATGGTTTTCTGAAGTTTAGACCAGTGCTTTAGCCCTGTTTGTTGTTTGCTCTTCAGAACAGCTGCTTTAATAAAGCAGGATGGAGCTTTGAGTCCGGAATGGGGTATTGCTGCCCATCAACTAGTCTCCTCGTAGGAACGATCTTCATAATTTTGTGGTTTTAAAACTTGGGTTTTAGGCTGGCTGTCAAATTACAATTTTGTGGGAGAAGGGAGAAGGTACTTAATCAAATCCCAGGGATTCTTTCTTCTGTGGAACTTTTGTGCTGGAGTTAAGTGCAAGGCTAGGTGGGGGGTTGGTTTGTTTTTAAATATTTAATTATTTATTTTTAAATTATGGCCAACCATACTCCCCATGGTTTCACCGCCACCAGAAAGCAGGGAGTGAAGTGAGTGGTATCTTGCTTTTTCAGCTCTGTCTCTCTCTCTCTCTCCTCTACCCATTCCTTTGTTGTCTTTTGCTCTTACTATGTACTTTGGTGGTGGTTTTGATGCTCATCATACCCAGCTGTAGACTAACAATTTGTTCACCCAGGAAAAAAAAAGATAACTTTTTGCTGAATGCAGGAGGTGAATCATGTCATGGAGGATTGTGGCACAAATCAGAGCGGGCGTAAGGGGAGGGATTTTCTGGCTAGGAGCAGCAAGGCAGACATGTCAAGAAAAGGCTTTTCTTTTGATAGCAGCAAATTCTTAGATCAGAAGAACCACATGTACAGTGTATCATTGAATTTACTTGGTTACTTTGAACTTCTTGCCAAACTACATGTTGTGGCGAAAGGTGTTAATTAAAAAAAAAAAAATCAAAGAACAAAAGGAATAAAGTGAATCAGTAATTGCCATTCACCACATAGTATCAGCTGTCTCAGAAGCCCTAGTGTTTATTGGTTTGCTGTTGATGGTTTTTCCTCCAGCTGTGGAAATGACCTTTTCTTTACCCACGAAAAGGTCTGATTACTGAAGGATTTGTTTTGAAGTAGAAAATATTGTCAGCATAAGCCTTGCTATCTGATAAGAATAATGATGCTGTTCTGGCACAGCGATCTTGCCATGTCCTGTAAGTATTTTGGGGATGGAAAAAGAATAAATGCCTGAGTTAGACCCTTAATAAATTCAGTTCTGTTAGAGCATCTTCCCCTGCAATCCCTTCTTTGTGTTAGCATTTGGGTGAGTAATATGCCTTTTTATTTTCACATGACATCTTGTAAATTTAGATCCAAGTCCATTAAATGTGCTTCAGTCACAAACTGTGTTTTTTGTACTCTTCTATCCTTTTGTAAAGTTTTTTTTTTTTTGTCTTAAAGCACACTGTATCTAAAAATTGCATACTAAAGTGTTAGCAAGACTTAGTCACGCTGAACCATTCCTTTTCTTTCGGGATAAAATGTATGTTTTTGAGGAGGGGGGCTAATAGCAAAAAGAAGGAGCACAAACTGACTCTCTCCCTGCCTCTGGATGTGCTGTTTTACCTGTTCTCATTTTTATGCATCATGCCCATATCTTTAAAAGGAAAAAAATGCTAACCATGCAAATTTGCTAAAACGTTACCTTAGAGATAAGTCTTTAAATTTTCTCTTCTGCTAGTTGTTTAGTATTTACATTTAAATTTTCTATTAGTCCTTCTCTAAGTTAAATGTTAATTCAGCTAGAAATTACTAACAAACTTAAAGATAATCACTGCCTAGCATTAAGATAGTAATATATTTTTCTTACCTCTCTGGAAGAAAAAGAGAAAAAGGAGAGAACAGCAGGATAAATAAATTAAAGATGAAGTTTTTGTCAATTTCTGAGTTTTGCAATTTATTTAAGTTTAATGATATGACTATGCAAACACTTCCTAAGGCTCACCGAAACTTACTGTGATCATACAGCACATTGATTGAAACTTGGATCGATGTAGCTATAATCTACAACATGCCTTTATAAAATTAAGGACTGTATTGATTAGTAGGAGTGGTTGCTCTGGATCTTACGAAAGGTCCATCCAGCTATCTTTGACAGTTAAGTCCAGCAGATCTTCTGGAAGTAAAGTAAGACGGGCAAGCATGTAGCGGTGCTTTCCTACTGAGACATTTCTGCTTCATCATTTGAGAGTTACATATCAATATCATTTGAGAGTCCATGCACATCAGAACACCTACAAAATGAGGACGTACCCCTGGAAGTGTGTCTGTTGGAGAAGACAGTGGCTTGTCAGGGGTTGCACTGCTACCGCGTGGGTCTAGACCAGCACTGACTCCCGAGGTGGCTTGGTGGTGTTGGCAGGGGAGCGTGCTGGCTGCTGCCTCTTCCCGGCCACCGCCTCGGGTCGTTCCGAAATCTGTGTGCCAACACAGCTCTAGAGGCTCCTGGTGCTGCACAGAGCTCTGGTGTGGAGGGGTGCCATACTGATTGCTGATCCAGTTGTAGCTGATTCTAGACAGTCGTTTGCTACATGTTTTTTTTAAACATGCTTCCATGCATTTTTTGATTCATATTTTTCTTGCATATCTCATGTTTGAAGTTAGAGAAGAAGTAGACAACACTTATTACTGTAGGAATATGGAAACAGTCTGAAATTTCCCCTTTGGGAGTAAGCACTGCTACGAAAGTGTGTGAAACTGTAAAACACATACTGATGCCAAGCAGCCATGTTAGAATGGGTGCAAGGCGCTGCTTGTGGTGGCATCCACAAATACATAAGACGTCACACTACTTTATGAACTGTATTTATCTTTGCAGATTAAGTAGTACCAACTGCTCTTTATTGTCTTTACCTGTTCCTGGAAAGTCTTTATGGGAAACTTTGTAGAGGAGAGAATAGTTGTGAACTATGCTGTTGAGCTGAACTGAAATCCTCAATAAAGTAGCTTGGACTCCCAGCTTTTCTGGCTGGGTTGCATTATTCATGATCCTTTCTCATTTATTAATATATAAGAGGCTTTCATGACAGAATCTGGGTTTTTATCTGATTTTTTGGCAGATTTCTTCTGTGAAAGGAACAAGCTAGAATCTATGGTGGGATAAACTTTAAGCTGGTTGTAAATACATTTAAATACTCTGGGCTCGAATAAATCTGAACTTTTAAAAATAGTCATGCTTTGGTTGTGTAGCAGGCAGTTTAGAATAGAGGAGATAATGTTAACCTATTTTCTGTAGGTTTAACCCATGTTATAGGACTACCCCATTTTTCAAAATGTTTTTAAATTCAGTCAAATGAAGCAGCAGTAATTTGAGTTAATGTTTATCTTCTGGTCTTGCTTCATCCAACTTGTTTTAGCTAATATAACTGAAATGTGGCTTTTTTGTTTGCTCTCAAAACCAAACGAAAAATCTCTAGCACCAAGGGGCCCTTGGAAAATTAAGTATTTTTAGAACAATCTCATTTTGGAAATGATTTACTGATGCTCTATGCATTGTATATAATAAGTAAAATAACCCTCAAACAGCTGTGAGTGACATAATTCCAGTTTATATAATTTCTATATTTTGAAAAAGTCTACTGTTTTAGCAATGGTGAGCTTTTTTAGTGAATAGAATTATTTCTGCAGCAGGTGCAGCACTTAACTGCAGCTTTCTGGCAAAGGTGGGTGTACTGCCTCAAGCTGACGTGGAAAGAAAGTACTGGTTAGAAGATTAACTTCATTCTGAACATGGACAGAAACTGCTGTGCCTCTGCTATGTCTGCTCTCTGCCTTCAGACAACTCCAGTGCTCATCTGAGCATTCAGCAGGCCATTTCAACTCATAATGTGGCAGAAAGCGTACCGAACAAAAAATTGGAAATACTTTTCCGCTCTCTGAATAAGCTCATCTCCATCTGAAAACGAGTTCCTGAGCTCTAGCGCAAAGGGACGGGAGCGCGTGTGGGGATGAAGATGAGATTCTTTCAGCAGCAAACCACTGACTTAAAGCAAGCTATTGTGCAAAACTTCACTGTTCGTTTTCAGTTCCTTTCATCAACATAATTGTAAAACATTTAAATGTATGAAATCCAGCAGATTTTGTAGAAACAGAATTACAAAGAGGTGAAGTGGTTATCATTGCACCACTGTTAGCTCAGATTTTTTTTTTAGAGAATGATTTATAAGATTTTGCTATTTATTTTAGGTTTAGCCAAAGGTACAGGGTCAGTGATCAGACTTACTGTGTGTACTAATTAGTTTTACAAAAGTTTTGACCTAAAATGTGCTTTCTGGGAATTCAGGTGCTTCTAATGCAATTTCTCAGCCTTTGTACCAAGTTGTTAGTACCAATTTTTTTCCTATATAATATATTTTCTGCTGATGTACATCATCTTTGCTATTTGGCTGCTCCCCACTATCGTCACAGAACTGTTATACCTGGTATACCAGGTATACCTGGCCAGCTTTGTACATTTAAATGTATGCAGTGATAACCATTGGGTTTCATACATTTAAATGTTTTACAATTCGAAACTTTTTTCAGTCTCAGCCAGTTGGACTGTGACTATAAACGTGAGTAAACTTAATACTTTGGTACGTTCTTCAGTTATCAAGGCTGTATATCTTGGATGTGCTTCTTGAGGTTTAACCCCGGTAGGCAACTCAGTCCCACACAGCCACTTGCTCCCTGCAGTGAGATGGGAGAGAGAATTGGAAGGGTAAAAGTGCAAAAACTCAGGGGTTGAGATAGAGACAGTTTAATAGGTAAAGCAAAAGCTGTGCACACAAACAAAGCAGAATAAAGAATTCATTCACTCCTTCCCTTTGACAAGCAGATGTTCAGCCATCTCCAGGAAAGCAGGGCTCCATCGTGTGTAATGCTTATTGGGAAGACAAACGCCATAACGCCGAATGCCCACCCTTCCTCCTTCTTCTACCCACAGCTTTTATTGCTGAGGACGACATCGTACAGTATGGAATATCCCTTTGGTCAGTTGGGGTCAGCTGTCCTGGCTGTGTCCCCTCCCAGCTTCTTGTGCACCCCCAGCCTCGTCGCTGGTGGGGCAGTCTGAGGAGCAGAAATGACTTTGATGCTGTGTAAGAACTGCTCAGCTATAACTAAAACAGGGGTGTGTTATCAGCCTTGTTTTGGTAAAAAAATCCAAAACATAGCCCCACAGGAGCTACTATGAGGAAAATTAACTCCATCCCAGCCAAAACCAGTATAGTGCTCTAGTAAGTCCACTTCTAGAATACACTGATCTTGTAAGTGTGCAGTAGTCTTTGCAGTGGTCTTTGATCGCCTTCCTTTAGGGATGAAAGGATTTTGTTAGATCTCTGTGGTTCTCTGTGTGTAAGCACAAAGCACATGGGTAAGTTTGTGGAATTGGTGTGATTGCTGTTGAAATCCAATGGGTAGAAAGAATTTATTCTTGATTTGGGTGGCATCCATACAAATCATCTGCAGGCTCTATTAAGATTTGGAGGTTCAGATACCACTGTTTATACTATTAAGTACAAATATAATTCTAAAGGATTATTTTTCACAAAAAAAATAACCTTTGGGTTTCTTTTTGAGCATGTTTACAAGTACCAACGTCTGTGCATTGCTTTAGTTTTACACCAAGCCATAGCATTACTTCCTTTAAGAGACAATTACCATTGCACACACTGTAAATACTACAACAAACTCTTAACTATTGAATTAAGAAAGTTCACCGTTCCAATAAGAGATGAAATTCAAAGTTGTGTCCTCACACTAATCTAAATTATATTGAAAAGGTGAGAAGTTTTAAATCTCTCTATAGTAAATGGTCTTCAGAGTTATGTATGTGTGCATCCAGAATAGATCTCTTTTCTAGCTAAGTTTTGGAAATTTTGTCAGACTTGGAAACCAGTATTAGGAATTAGCTGTGTGTTGTGAAAATGCATAATAAATGTACTGCACAGCTGTGAAACTACTTACAGTCTCAGATGAATCATCAACAAAGTAATACTCTTATCTCAGTCCCACATAGAATACTTCAGGTTGGAAGGACTCTCTAGAAGGCACCTGGCTCAACATCTGCTCAAAGCAGGACCAACTTTGAAATTAGCTTAGGCTTCTCAGGTTCTTATCCAGCTGAGTTTTAAATATCTCTGAGCATGAAGAACTCTAGCAAATCTCTTCCGCTTTTTGACTACCCACATCTTTTTCTTCATGATATCTAATTGGAGTTCCTCTTTTTGCCATTTGACTGCTGCCTTTCATCAGTTAGCTTGGCATCTCCAAGAAGAGTCTGGCTCCTTCCCTGTACCCCCCATTAGCTAACTGAAGGCAGCAATAGGATCCCTCCTTAGCCTTCTCTGAAGGCTGAACAAACCTGGTTCTCCTAGCCTCTCTTTGTGTCATGTACTTCAGACTCCTGCTGCTCTGCTGGACTTGCTCAGTGTGTCAGTGTCTTTCTTGTACTGGAAAGCCTAAAACTGAATGTGGAGGTCCCAGCTGTAGTTTCATAGTGCTGAATATAGGGGAATAATCACCTCTTTCCACCTGCTGAGTACACTCTTGCTAATACAGCCCAGGATATGGTTGGCTGCCTTTGCCATAGGGGCACATTGCTGTGTCATGTGCAGCTTGTCCACCACAACCCCCAGGTCTTGCTCTGTAAAGCTGCTTTTGACCTTCTTGGCAGCGTGTCCAGTTGTGTGGGGTTATTCCAAACTAGAGACAGGTCTTTCCACTTGTCTTTGAACTTTCTGAGGTTCTTGTCTGCCCATTTTTCCTGTGTTGAGGTCTGTCCAAATGGTGGCTCAGTGCCTCAATGCATCAACCACTGTCCCCAATTTAGTGTCATCTGTGGATTTGCTGAGGACGCCTTCCATACCATTGTCCGTTTGTTAACGAAGATGTCATATCAGCCCCAGTATCTGCCCCCACGGGATGCACTAGCAACTGGCAGCCAGTTTTGTACCATTGATTACAACCAATTAAGTCTGGCAGTCCAATCGGTTTTTCATCTGTGCTGTAGTTCAGCTGGCCAAGCTCTCTGTCTAATTTGGCTCTGAGTATACTATGAGATCATGTTATAAGCTTTGCTAAGGTCAAGGTAACATCCAGTGCTTTTCCATTGTCCATAGAGCTAGTCCTCTCATTGTATAGGACAATCAGGTTGATAAGGCACAACTCATCCTTGGAAAATCCTTGCCAGCTGTTCCTAGTCATTTCTTTTCCGTCATGGGCCTGAAAATAGCTTCCCAGGAGGGTTTGCTGCATAACCTTTTCAAGGACTGAGGTTAGGCTGATAGGCCTATAATATCATTGAATCTTTTTGCCCTTTGCAAAGAGGGTCCTGATATTTGCCCTTTTCTAATCATCAGGAACCTGCCATGATCACCATGACCTTTTGCAGATGATAAAGTGGCTTTGCAATGACATTTCCCAGCTCCGTTAAGCACCCTTGAATGCAGCCCACCTGGTCACACGGACCTGTGCGTGTGTCCAGTTTGTTGAAGTTGTCCCTAATTTGGTTTTCCTCTACTTCCTTTCACCAGGACTGCACCATTAGCCTTGGAACCGTGGTAGTTGTGCAAGTGGACTGTGATGTGAACACCAATGCCAAGAAGGCATTGAGAACCTCAGCCTCTTTTGTGTCCTTTGTCACTTGGTTCTCCACTACACCCATTTTCTGGATTGGTAGTTAATAGCTATAAAATGCAAAAATAAATAAAACACCTGGTGTAAATATCTTATTCTGGCAAGACTATTTGGTGCCATAAATGTGATGTTGAGAGAGGAAAAAGGGGTATTTCTAGTCTTCATCACTTGAATGGGTACCAGTCTGTTCTCGTCTTTCCGCACTTTCTAGAAGATTATGTATTGTTTTGCTGTGTATTTAAGTGTTTGCTGTGTATACAGCAGTTCTTTTGGCATTTAGTATAAATGTATAAAATCTTTTAGCTTCAAAAATTGAATTTGTGTATTCATATACTTCCAAAGAACTGAATGAGTACTTCTTCCTGTAGACTTCATTGAATGTTGTGTATGTACCAGGCTGATTTTAATATTTTTAAAACCAAAAAACAATATTGCTATGACTTGGGGAAGGAGGCAGGGGATGATGCCACAAAGTGAAAATTCCGAATAAGTCTCTTACAAGAGCAAATTATAACATTTAAGTGTTTTATTTTCTCATTCTAACATATAGCTGGTGCTTTGCTAAGTTCTTCCTTCCATCCCCAATCTGCATGTGGAGTGAGTCCATATATTTGCTATGTTCAATTTCAGTAAAGCACTTAGAGGAGGAAGGATAAAGAAAACTAACTTGAACACCACAGTTTAACTCCATGTTATCTTTCCCTTCATTTGTAGTTTAAATTTAATCTTTGATGTTGAACACTGTTCTAATATTCTACAAGTAAACTATAGTAAAACCTCTGATACATCTATTTTGTTTTTTGAAGTTCTGGTAGTTAATAGAGCATTCGGTATATTTTGCCTTACCTGGCTCCCTAGTGTGCATGAAACCTCCTGTCTGTGTTTTGCTGTTAATAGTGAAGATGTGCTACTGTTTGTACAGTTGAGGGGTTGGAGTTACTCAGCGTTCATTGAGGTGAGTTCAAAGCTTAAGGTGCTCTACAGCACAAATGCATTTTTGGCTAGTAAAATCAAAATCCTGTATTTAAGGCATTCAGAGAATTTTGAGTTGGTACTGCTGAGCCTGAATCACTCTAGCAATAGTGTGACAGTTGTACTTACTCAGGATGTGTTACTTTTATTACTGTTGATGATAGTGGGGTTCTCAAAGGTAGAATTAAAAAAACTCGTGATTTATTGGTAGGCTTATCTTTTAATTTTTGTATTCTTTAAGGAATAAGAATCGTAAAGAATTAACAGGTTGCTTAGAGTTTTCTGCAGAATAGATACTACTTGTACGGTTCCCTGGGGTAGTTGTAACACAGTGGAGCCTATTTCCCTCAGATGTTTTACTGCACTCAAGTTTTACATTTCCTTATTTTTAAAGACAAAACTATTCCTAAATTGTGACTAGTTAATTTTGAATTTGAGATTTTTTTTTTTAATGGTAATGTAAATTTGGAATAATGACCACTGATTTTAAGGCTTCAGTACTTTATTCTGCTATTTTTATTACTCAGTTGAATTTTAAACTGACCTAGTGATCTGAATAAAGGATATATTATAATGTTGTGCCAATACATTTCTATAAAATATATGATATGTGAGATGAAATAACAGTAGAACTGATTTTTTTTTTTAAACTGCCTTTTAGGTAATAGGCCTCCTTTTTCTCTATGTGTAGGATATTTTCTCCCACTTGCTGAACATATTTATGCTTAAAGTATCCTTCTAAATAAAGAGTAGAAATACCAGGCGTTTTAGTACTAAAGCTTTGCAGCGTGCTCACATTAAGCAGGCATCCGTTCCTATTCATTTTGATTTTTTTTTTTCCCCAGATAGACTGAATGTTTCTTATTGTGCTGTTGCACTTCCAAATTCTGTAGAACTTTAAAAAAATTAATATTTGGAAACAGCATTATACTACTTACTAGCTTAACTCTCTGAAAGGTGGCATTTTTGGTTTTAGTTTATTCAAGCTGTAAGAACAAAACTAGACAGTTATGCTCTTTCATGGTGATATTGCAGGTATATATGTCCTTGTCATTAAAGTCCACTGGAGGTGGTGTTGCAGCTACCCATTTTTTTCAAGTTTGTGCCTCTGATGTTAATGTTGCCCCTCTGAGGAAATGACGTTTTTACACAAGGTTGTGTAGCTTGTGTGTGACTACAATAAACACTGCCATTTCCAGCAGCCGTGTACAAAGTGAATTCTCTTACCGCTCTCACAACTGCCTGTTACTACTGGAGAGTATTACTGTGTTGAAGATGCCAACCTACTTAAGTGCCGGAAAGTATGAATATATTAGTATGAAAATAAGCTTGCAGATTGACCAGTTTTTCTAAGCCTGCTGGTAGGTGGAGGAGCTGCTGAAGTCGCTTAACATCTCATTCCCAGGCAGCAGAGAAAGTGGACAGGTTTTCCCAACAGGACCTCTCTCTGTTAGAAGGATAAATTTAGTTGAATTATGCTTTGAGTCTGACTGTACCCTTAAAATGCAAGCTGCTAAGTAGCCAATGCTGTTGCTTAGTTAGCTGTGTAAGATGTTTATAAACAGATTTAATTTTTTTCTTATTTTTTGCCTTTTCCTGTCTTGTCATTGAATATATCTTCATCTTCAGAGAAGGAAATTGCCTGTATCCAAAACCATGTGGAGGCCCTTTGGCATGCGTTATAATGTAAACAAACTATAGGCAAAATATTTTTGGAAGTTGTGTGAATAAGCTTGGTCACTGTTTGGCCTTTCATTTGGCTTCATAACCCTTTTGTGAACTCTTTATCGCACCCTTTAAAAACTATTCCCCCAGTTCCCTTGGCTCCCAAGGAATTACAGTAAGTTTTGTCAAGAAAATCTAGCTTGGCTCAATGGTAGAAGTAGTATTTTCTTACTTCTGTTAATGGAATACCTGGTACTAATGGTGTAATGGGTAACCATAGCAGGTTACCAGCCTCAGTGTAGAACAGATGTTAGAGAAGGTTAGGAATTGGTTTATTACTTTGTATCTTAACTGTGTGTGCACAGTTCAGAGAATTGAAGTCTTGGAAGTCTTCAGTTATTTTTTCAGGTTCTGGAGGAGAATAGTGCTAAAAATGTGCTTTATCCCTAAATTGTAAATTCTTTTCCTTCTTTTTACCATGCTTGTATTTCCTCTAAACTGCTTGGGTAGGTTGAGGACAGGGTGGAGGCTGCTCACTCTGGGTTCCTGCATGCAACACCCGGGCAGAGCAAACGAGCGAGCGGTTAATTCCCCACAGCCCTGGGTTGCTGTAAGAGCAGAGCAAGGTTGGGCATGGGATCTCTGGATCTCAGTTCTTTACGTTTTAATGTGAGAAGATTAATTTTCAGAGACTTCTTATTTCATCCATTGTATTGAGGAGACCAAATGATATGTTCTTAAACCCCCCTGTCAAATTTCAGCATTAAAGCAGTGATTGTAAAAGAGTTGACATACACAACTGAAAATGTGTTCTTCCAGTTTTGTTCTGGGAAACAGCTGAAGTATTTTTTTCTAAAAATTTTGAGAGAAAGTCTGCCATCTGGTATGGAAAATTTTAGTCCAGACTTAATTTGGCAAAAATTTGGTCAATTAAAAATAGTAGTACAATTTTAAATGTATGGCAGGCTTCACTGTAGACCAGAAATGCTTGTAATAATACCAGTTGTTTGGTAGCACTTCTCGTTATGCTGAGTTCTCCTTCAAATACCTTGAAATCTAAGCAGATAAGCAACAGGACAATGAGAATAACCTTTAGTCTGACCCGTTTTGCTCCATATTCTGTTGGTGGTAATGCTTGTAACAGTAGCAGTTGTGGTAGCACTTCTCATGAAATACGGATCTCTCCAAACACCTCAAAAAATAAGTAGATGAGCACAAGGGGCAATGAGAATAACCTCTAGTCCAATCCATTTTTCTTCATATTTGTATCCAGTAATGGCTGTGACCCATTGCTAGCTAAGGCAGATAGAGGGTAAAATGATTTTTAGCTGAGAAAATTTCCCTGTATCTTCTGCTATCAGCAGCATAGGAACTCCCTGTGCTGGAAGGCAGATTTGGGTTATCTTCAGTAGCTGCTCACAGAGTGGTCCATAACTCCCCTATCCACCATAAATTTGTATACTTTTGAAATCCATTTATACTTTTGATCCCTATAATATTCTGTCATCATGAGTTGTACAGTTTAATTACGTGCTTAATACCATAATGGTTTCTTGCTTTCAGGCTTCATGCAACTTGTTTTGCTCTAAGGTGAGAAATAGGGGATTGTTGTTCCCTATTCTCACCTTGTTTTGCCCATGTATGAATTTGTGCTTGGCTCTTTGTCTTCCAGACAAGGAAGTTTTAGGTTTTTGTTATATGGAAGCTTTTTAATGCCTTCTGTTGTTGTCCTACCTACTCTTTTTTTTCCTGTTTGTGTCAGATCCTGTATCTTTTCCCCTCTTTTATCTTGCCGAATCCATGTAATTGCCCTCTTACTGAAATCTGCTCTCGCCCACTCACTGTTTCATTCTTCCTTCTCATTAACTGTGTTCAGATTTTGTCCATTAATCTCCCACTTTTTCTCTCTTCTCTGTTTTGAAAGGGTATTGCTAATAGTGGGTTGTCTTTGAACCCCATGAAAAATCTCTTGGACAGGACCTGATAATTTGACAGATTAAAAAGGTAGTGATGAACAGGGGGAAGTGTGTGTTTCGGGTACCAATACAGCAATTCAAAGCCTTGCAGATATTTAGTGTGAGCTGGAGGAAACAAGTGTGTACGTTTTAAATGCTTAACTACAGTTTTGTTTTACTTGCCTTTAGGATGTTTGAGTTGCAGTTTTTTTCAGGGCAGCTCTTCACAGCTGTGAAAGCTGGATTCATTAAAAATTAATAAGGATTCTTATGTAACCTGGAGATTTGGGGCTATATGTGCACTCCAAATATTGAAGGCAATACTGTTAAGTGCCATGTCCCCCAGGAGTGCTGTGGATGCCAGCCCACAAGTGGGAAGGACAAGCACTCCATCTCTTACAAATGTGAGCTCTTTGAGGCTGAGGATGGGCAAGAGTTCAATGTCTTCTTTCGCTGCAGTGTATCTCTTCTTCATTTTGCTTTGGTAGCTGTAGTTACTAATAGGCTTGCATTTTAAATAAATGACTGTAAGGTACATACTGGTTAAAGTACGGGGGGTGGTGGTGGTGTTTTTAAGTGTTATACATGTTTAAAGCTGAACAAACATTTCTCTGGATTCTTCAGATTGCACAGATACCTTGCAGCTTTTTATTAATCTTGGTAGTTTTATTAGTTTGGTAGGAACATAATTTTAGGACACCTTTTGTGACTTAGAGGAAAGAAAAGATAAGATGTTACTGTGATGTTGCTTCTGGGCTACTCAAGAATTCATTAAATATGGGGAAGACTTGCTATGTCCCAGAGTAATACATTTATGGGAGATATATAGACTTATTTATAGTATGTACTAGATGTTTGCTTTGTGTTCTTCTTAATAAGAGAATGAAGGAATGGAAGAAATGTTGATCATTGCATTTAAAAAAAAAGTTTTTAAAAAATCCCTATTTATGTAGTGAAAGCAAATTTATATTTTAGCTTTATCAAGGTGGTGTGGCTAGCTTACGGTTTAGCTGGGTGTCCAGACATTAAACTAGTAAAGAAACAAAATAAAATAAGATGCAGAATTTGTATTAATTAGAAACTGTACTCTGAATGGTGGTGAAGAGCTCACTTTGAATTCATGGTGCAATTTTTAAAAAAAACTTCTTTTCTTCTTTCACAGGAAAGATGATAAAGATTATGCTTTAAAGCAAATAGAAGGTACTGGAATTTCTATGTCTGCATGCAGAGAAATAGCAGTAAGTAACATTAGTTCTTTCTACTAGCAAACAGACTTATTAAAAGTATTGATTTGAGTGCATGCTGGGTTTTGTTTGCTGAATCATGTTATTCTACTATGGGTGCTATATTTTTATCATGGAGGTATAAAGTAAGTACAAATGTCATGGAAGATTTTGTGCACCTGTTATGTTTGCTGTCTAAAAATGACAGTGTTTTAAAGTTAGAATTTACTGCCTGCCTCTGGGCAGATTAACTTTAAATGAAGCAGCTTAAAAACATGATTAGAGTCAGTGGCTTAAATTATGTATTTGATCTGACTTTTGCATTAGTACTTCAGTTATTTTCCTAAAGAGATTAGTTCTTATTGGCTCATAATGATTAAAACTTGTTAGCTTCTATTTAAGTGAAGACTTCAAACTAAACTGGCATTGTTGTTGCCCCAACCCATGAATATTATTCAAACATTTTCTTAGGTTATTCAGGTTTATATTTGTATATTCCATGTTGTTAGAAACTGGTGAATAATGTGGTCTAGTTATGGTTTGTGACAAGCTTCCAAAGAAATACTGATAAAACCAGTATTATATGAAGTTTAATGGTTGTATGTTCTTGTGTTATACTGCTGCTTGGGTTTATTTTTCTTGAATTCTTTAAACTGAAATTGCTTACTAAAAGGAAGTGCATGTAACTTATGTGTGTATGGGGGAAACAAATACTTTCTTTTCAGTCCATATTCCTCAAGAGTGTAAAACTATACCTACCCTAATTTCATTTTTATTGATTGAAGTGAGTACGAGGCTTTCCTACTTTGTCAACTTCCAGTTGGCTTTGTGATGTGAAACACGTTAGTCCTTGAACGGAGTGAGGTGAAAAAAAAGAAGCGCAAAGAAGTTTCTTCAGGAGAAGCTCTTTCTGTCCATTGATGACAGCTGAGCCTCCCTGCCATTGTAGACAACCACACTGAACTAAAGGAGCTGAAAACCAGGTCTTAAATTTTGCTTATTTCAAACATTTTGGCAGAAATTTTCCAAATACTGTGACTCCCTGAGGTGGAATGCTTTTGGGAAGTGTCAGCTACCATTTCAGAGGGTTTTGGGAAAATTTTTTGTTCGTCTTTTTGCAGTGATTTAGCTAAAGAGTTTTGAAGAGTTTGTTCTGCTTGAATTTGGCAGGAGAAGCTTGGCTGGTGTTAGAGAGGTGTCTCTGCTCTGCATATGACCCTAACTCAATTTCTGTCTATTAAAAGAGAATCACTAACTTGGCTGACAGTCAGGAAGGATTTGGCCTCATTGGATGACTTGAGGACCGTTGTGTAGTCATTCCTCTTGGGCAGCAGGGTCCCCAGTAGTGATGGAAGAGGAGCAAGAAGCAGGGAGGCTGCCTCCTTGCTCTGAGCTGCTGTGGCCTGCGCCCTTTGAAGAGAACAGCAGTGCAATGCAGGACCCGCATGGGAGAGGGTTGGTGGGGCAGGGAGGGGAGCGCACCGAAGACACCAAAGATGCCAAGAAAGCAGGCATCAAGAGCAAAGAGGGGAGTGGAGCCCAAAAGCAGGCATAGGGGTAGAAAGAGTAACCTGAAGCAGCATTTCTTGAGCTGTTGTTGACTTTGCTTCCAGTTACGCTTCCAGGCTTGCAACTGCTGATGCTGTGGTTGAATTTTCCTGCAGTTGAATTAATAATTCACCATGGACTTTTAGGGTTTGAATCTCTTTTCCTTACCGTTCTTTTGATGTTGCTGTTTGGAGTTAACAGGAGAATGTTTTCCCCAAAATATGTTGTTCATTTTAATTCTGTTAAATAGATTTTTTCCCCCTTTCTATCAATTAATATTGTAAAAGGAAAAAAAGGAACCTCATATGGAGACGGATCAAACTGAGGATAATAGCCATACTATTTATATTGATTATGTGAGTATACGTAATGTATATATGAAAATGCTACTGAGTACATCATCAGCAGTGTTGTACCCTAAAATGTCATCTGTACATCTAATTAATAAAATTATTTGTTATCATACTTAAAAAGTCTAGGCTGAATGCCAGACTTTGTTACAATGTGTTCTGGACTACCTCAATTAACGCATTTTATGAGCATGGTGGTATTAAGAGGAACTAGGATGACTTAGATTGCATATGAGACGTATCCATTTCAGTTTCTCTGGAGAGCTGAAGCTTCTATATTTTACTCTGTGACTATCTGGGAAGAGTGCAGTTTGATATAAATCCCAGTGAAACTCTGCTGTGTTTTTATAACTCTGCTATGGCTTTTGTCTTGTTTATGATGACTGACTTAAGTTACTCAATAGTCTAAAACTGATACGTTTAAAAATGCCTGTAGTCTGCTCTTCTAAGATGTCTGTTTGATGCAGACACCTGAGCTGAAGAACAGTGTCAGATCTTCAGAAGAATAAAATAATTGTTGAAATATGTCAGTTACAGGGCAAGGCTTGAACTAGGTCAGAGACCTGCATTGAAACAGCTGGCTCGGTCATGGGATGAGCTCAACCTATATATGTTTATGAAAGACTTTCTATGTTTCAGTACTTCCTGCAGCATGAGAACTTAGACCTAATGTTCAAGAACCTAGCTAGTCTCTTACTCTGTTGAAGTGAGAGGGGTTTTTTTCCAATGATTTTATGTAAACCAATTGTTTAACTGGTAGAATTAACAGTTATTGTGCTAATTATGCTAATTGAATCAGTATCTTTGACATCAAGATAGTTGTAGTGTTATATTCTTCCTTATCTTTCCCCCATTCATCCACCAGGGTAAGCATTTGTGAATCCTGCCTCTTCCAGAACCTTAAGTGAACGTTTGGCTGCTCATCTCTTGTTCTCTGCAGATGTGCGTGCTGCCTGGGATTCTGTGTATCTTTTTTGTGATCTGCACTTTCACTTCTGAGGATTTGAACAGGCACTAAAAACCACACGCTCGTCATACCAAGAGATGGATTTGTGTTAGATGGGAGAGCAGAGGGATAGAATGGTGAGGTGATTTGCATAAAAATATACAAAACATACAAGCCCAAACACTTGATTCCTCATGGTCTGATTTTAATCACAAGGAAGAAAGTCGTTAAAGCCTATCCACCTGGAACAGTGCAGCAAATGCTATTTCACAGTTCGCAAAGCAGGAGAATTCTTCAAGGCTGTAAGAAGCTGGAGTAGTTACCCAGGCTTCAAATAGAGCTTCAGGATTTTGAGTTGGGCAGTTTCCTATACAGGAGTCTTAAGTTTTAAAGTAATCAAGTGACTTTCTGATGTTTTTTGACTTTTCAATCTAATGTTGATTAGCATTTTTCATTCAGTTCTAGCAGGTTTGCAAGTACTTCACTTGCCTGTGCTTCATTTGGCTAGTGAGAAGTTGCTTGGGTGGGTGGTTGTTTTTGTTTTGTTTTTTTTTGCTTCTTGCAGGACTTCCATGTAGCTTTGGTTTTTTGGTGCCTGGTTTGGTTGACAGAAATATCCCCGAAAAGCTTGTTTGCATATAAAAACACCACATGGTATTTTTATATGATAGCATTAGTTTGTGACTTGGCTCTGAAGAGGAACTGCTAGATATGGTGGCAGCCAGTGATGGAAGTGCTGAATGGGACAAAGCAGAGCTGGGATGGACGATGCTGTACTCTGGCTGTCTCCTGTCTATGTGGTGTCCTTCAAGCACCATAGCCAGCTTGTACAAGTTCTAACAGCCTTGAGTCTGCCGGAGCTGGGACAGAAAACTACAAAACAATAAGTAGCTGGCTTCTCTGATCGTTTCCACTCTTTAGGTCTGCCTTGGAGGCATTTGGGAATTACTAGGATTTGTGTTTTCCTATTATAACAAATGCAGGCTGTCGTCATAAAAGGTGATGTCCTCTGTGTTGGATCTAGTGATAGTGTAGCTGTAGGATGAGGAAGTTTATCTTCACCGAAGGGACCCCATGAGGCAGGTGCTGAAACTGAGCGACTCCAGGATTCACCCTCTTCAACATCTATCTTCCCCTGGTAACAAACAAATGACTGTCCCAGTGAGCTTGTTGGAAGAGATCCTGTACCAGCTATGTAATAAGGAAGAATATTTGGGTGCAGGTTCCTCAGGTTATGGGGACTGTTATGTCCCTTCCACACTAACAGTGAAAGCAGTTTCCCACAAGACCCAAACACAGAAATCATTTAGATGAGTACAATCCTGATGTCAGAAGACAAGTTTCTTAGCCATCTTTCCATGTGGTGAAAGGCAGCAAGGTATTGAGGAAGACAAATGTTTGATTTGACCCTCTTTGGCAAGTCTAATGACTCTCAAATGCTTTAATTTAATAGTAGTATGGTATGTAAAATGTAAGTTGTGACTGATGACTACTTTATTGAGCTAAGTTACAGGGCTACAGATGGTATTCTTGAGAGTTTTTGTATAAAGGGAGGGTAGTATTATTTTTAGTTCTGTGAAAGTGGGACAAAGATACTGATTAAATGTTAGAAATTGGAATCCTTAGGAATCATAATGTTTTCTATGAAAAGCAGAATTTGACCAAACTTGACATCTGGTGTCTGTGTCATCTGGATTCTTGTCTACCTCCTTACTTTCAGAGAACCTTTAATAACACCTAATACTTTGTTTGGACATAAGAGATGCTAATAAATATCAACTTGTATGTGTGGTCACGTAAGACTCATTTGTTTTGGAAACCACGAAGTTAAAAACAAATCTGCATTTTTTTTTTTTTCTCCTGACATTTTGTGCTGTCAGGCTTCTCTTTTTTTTTTCCCTTCAACATTTAGGACTTTAAAAATAAAACCAAAAGAATAAAACAAAGCAACAATTTCACACAGTTTTATGTCTGAAGAACTGGAGCTTCAAAAATGTATTGTCAGCTTCATAATAAATTCATAGAGTGAGCAGTATTATAACTTTTTCTGTTACATTGCCTTTGTAAGCTTTCATTTGAACACTTTTGAAAGGAAAACAGTATGTACTTTCAGCAGGTATTTTGTTCTTTTTTAGTACTGTGGAATATCTCACTCATGAGAATATAAAACTGTAAAATCATATTTACATTGACACAAACAGATCTTGGATCTACTGGATAGCAGCTAAGCCAACTTGGGATTTAAGACCTTGTGTAATAAAATTTGGGGTTTACTTTAAATAACAAGTTTAAAGTACTTCAGTAGAGCTCCAGTTTTTGATAGGAAACTAAGAGTAGTGATTTGAATTTTTTTAGAAATTTATATTATGAATATAGAATTGGATGACACCTCCTGGAGACATCATATTCTGTTCCTGCTCTTGCAGATAAGCAAAGTGCACCTTCAAAAATTTCGCAAACAACAAATTAAACTTGTAAGAAAAAAAAAAATCTCTGAAGGCAGTTCCTGAGTCTCATTCTAGTAATGACTTCATAAGCATTATTCAGCGTTTAAGCCAAAATTAATCATGACTAGTTTGTACCCATTTGTACTTATGATAATATTGTCAGTTAATTAGAATAGCTCTTTTGTCCTGCTTTCATTTTAAAGAGAGAGAGGGACTTTCTTTCTCTGGCTTTGTTTTGGCACGCTTTAAGGTTTTTGGCTTGGCTTGCTGGTTTCCTGTTGGGCAGTAGGCTCTCCCTTTCCCTGGCTGTAGGCTTGGGCTTTCTTTGCCCTGTTGCAGTTGGAATTAGTCTTCCCTGAATTGGCCAGAACTGCGCATAGCGTTTCAGGTAATGTCTCACTGCTGCCTATACTCATCTGTTATAGTAGTGGTTCCACTGGTATCTTATTTCTTACAGGATGAGTAAATCTTCGTCAGTTGTCTTCTGGTCTGAAAATCACCTTTTTCTCTATCAACTATAATCTTTCTGTTCCAAGTCCCTATTTGCCCATTTTCCATCTTAAGGCCATGTCATGACTATTAATATATGATTTGTTTGTTGCTCTGTCACTTCTTGGAACTGATGTGAGCCTTTTTGAAGCATGAAATGATGATTAGATTTTGAATTTACACCATCAGACTAGCAAGATGACACAATAGTGATTTTTGCTTAAGTGAATGTTTTGCTTGATACTGCCTATGGCTTTGTGTCTAGCCAACTTTCTGACTGTCCTAAGCTTTGGGAAAAATGTGTTGCATAGCACTCATAGGAACGCAGTGAGAGCAAGGAGTTGCCTTTTCTAAAATATTTAATGTCCTGAGAGAGGAGATCAGAGAAACTGCTTCTGGGCCAGGTCAATTGCTCTAGCAAATGAGTCTGTGCTCGATTATAGAAGTAAGCATGGTAGTATTGCAGCACAATGTGACGCCCCTCTACAAGAAGGGTCAGAAGGAGGGTCCGGGGAACTACAGGCTTGTCAACCTGACCTCGGTGCCAGGGAAGGTCATGGAACAGATCATCCTGAGTGCCATTATGTGGTATGTGCGGGACAACCAGGGGATCAGGCTCAGCCAGCATGGGTTTATGAAAGGCAGGTCCTGCTTCACTAACCTGGTCTCCTTCTATGACAAGGTGACCCGCTTAGTGGATGAGGGGAAGGCTGTGGATGTTGTCTACTTCGACTTCAGTAAGGCCTTTAACACTGTCTCCCACAGCATTCTCCTGCAGAAGCTGGCTGCTCACGGCTTGGATAAGTGCGCTCTGCGCTAGGTTAAAAACTGGCTGGATGGCCGAGCCCAGAGAGTTGTGGTGAATGGAGTCAAATCCAGTTGGCAGCCGGTCACAAGCGGTGTTCCCCAAGGCTCAGTGTTGGGGCTGGTCCTGTTCAATATCTTTATCGATGATCTGGATGAGGGTATCGAGTGCCCCCTCAGTAAGTTTGCAGATGACACTAAATTGGGTGGGAGTGTCAATCTGCTGGAGGGTAGGAAGGCCCTGCAGAGGGACCTGGACAGGCTGGATTGTTGGGCCAGGGCCAACTGTATGAGGTTCAACAAGGCCAGGTGCCGGGTCCTGCACCTGGGTCACAACAACCCCAGGCAACGCTACCGGCTTGGGGAGGAGTGGCTGGAAAGCAGCCTGGCTGAAAAGGACCTGGGGGTGATGGTTGACAGCCGCCTAAACATGAGCCAGCAGTGTGCCCAGGTGGCCAAGAAGGCCAATGGCATCCTGGCTTGTATCAGGAATAGTGTGGCCAGCAGGACCAGGGAGGTGATAGTGCCCCTGTATTCGGCACTGGTGAGGCGGCACCTCGAATACTGTGTTCAGTTTTGGGCCCCTCACTTCAAGAAGGACATGGAGGTGCTGGAGCATGTCCAGAGAAGGGCAACGAGGTTGGTGAAGGGTCTAGAGAATAAGTCTTATGAGGAGCGGCTGAGGGAGCTGGGGTTGTTTAGGCTGGAGAAGAGGAGGCTGAGGGGAGACCTTATCGCTCTCTACAACTACCTGAAAGGAGGTTGTAGCGAGGTGGGGGTCAGTCTCTTCTCCCCAGTAACAAGCGATAGGATGAGAAGAAATGGCCTCAAGCTGCACCAGGGAAAGTTTAGGTTGGATATTAGGAAAAACTTCTTCACCGAAAGGGTAGTCAGGCATTGGACCAGGCTGCCCAGGGAAGTGGTTGAGTCCTCATCCCTGGAGGTATTTAAAAGACTGGTAGATGCAGTGCTTGAGGACATGGTTTAGTGGTGGATTTGGCAGTGATAGGTTAACGGTTGGACTCGATGATCTTTAAGGGTCTTTTCCAACCTTAACAATTCTATGACTTAGCAGGTTACTTTCCCTGCGGACCACATATAGTAGCAAGCATCAAGAGTGGGAGTGGAATGACATTTGCAGTAAAGGTAGAAATCCTCACTTATGTGAAGAGTGCAGTGTATTGGCTCATGAGAAGTGTCTGTAGTGGTGGAGAGCTGTACGGGAAATGTGGGAATATCACCGGAGGAAGGAGATCATGTTCATCAAAAATGAGCTGAACTCAGCACAAGTCTTGATGTCATTGTTAGTGTCCCTGTGCAAGAAAAGATTTGCCTTAGCCATGCGGCAGTTTGCCAGGCTGCCTTAATGCTGCTGTTGATTATTTAATAACGTCCTGTCTTACCCCACTTTGTCCTTGTTTGTGAAGCAATTTAACAATTTTATGCATCGTTAGGACACTTTCATTTACTGTTCCGCAGCTGTCTCATGGCTGTGGAATGAGTATTTCTGCATTTGAAGAGGAAGATGGAGGAACCTTAATGTGAGCCTGGGACTTGCGCGTAGGGATGCTGTTTCCCTTGCTGTGTCTTGAACAATATTTATGAAAGCAAGGGCAAGATCAGCCAGGGACAACATGGGGTTGTAACACTCAAGTCAAACCAGATGTGTCAGCATCTTCATCATCTATTTCTATTTCTTTGAAGGTCAGTTGGGTCTTCCTTCTTTATAAGGGACACCCAGACCAACTAATTTAAGGGAAACCTTTCTGGTTGTAGACATGGATTTGAATCGTCATGTGATATGCAAATGAAAATGAAGGTAATTTACTGAAAGCCAAATGCATAGTTTTTGTCTGCTTTATCTTTGTGTTGTATAGAACTGAACTAGGATAGGCAGAAGCAATTAGATATCAGAGTCACTAGACCAAAAAATGGCCTTTATCATTAGCAGGCATCGTACTGATAGTCAAACCATGTTTCTTGCAGTCTACTTTGTCTTCAGTGAACTCTGTCAGCTGCTGGACACGAGGCAAGTCATCTGCTAGGAAAGGCATGTGGCATATGGGCTGGAGAGGCCTGGTTCATGGAGAGTGAGGTTGCTGGAAATGCTGTTTACAGCCCATGTGATGTGTTATCATCTGCACGAGCTCTTTCTGTCCTTCAGACAGCGTTTGCATTTGTTGCTCTGCATTATCACTGTCCTGGAGTGTTTCAGCCTTTCCAAGACAGTGATTCAGGGATCATCTGTCACCACTGCAGCAATCATTTCCTTATTCTGATGGTTTTGCTGATGTGTATTAGCCATCCTATGCACTGGGGTGCTTGTGGCTGTCTAGCTTTGACCAAACCCATCAGTGTTTTTTAAGCAGAGTGAAATAATATGTAGTTAATGGCTGTTCAGCACAAAAGACAACTGCAAAAAACAGCAAGAATGATAAACTGAACACGCAGATGAACAAACCATAACAGCTGCTATCAGTGACAGTAACAAAGGCCAGAACTCTTAAAGCACTGGTGATGAGCCGCAAAAGGAACGTCTCGGGTATATCCTTGAAGAGATTCAACCAGGTCTTTGCAACAGGTGAGAAGGGAAAGCAGACTGCTATCGGTCTTATAGGAGGATAGAGTTTTTATTGGGTATTTGAGGGGGCTGCTGGGACTGTGTAAAACCTACTGTGGGATTTTTAGAGGAAGGATAAAAGGTAGGAAAGGGAAGGAGATGAGCTACCAGGAGGAGCTGTGTGAGTGTTTGTGTGTGTGATCTGCTAGTGAACTTCAAGCATGCAGAACCAGCAAGCAGGAGGAGACTGATATCTGGAGAGACCCGACATCGGAGCTGGAACCTGGATGAAAGGGCACGGTGACTGGGCTCGGATTCTGAACAGATGTAAGGTGTCTGAGGGACCTGCGAATATGCGTGCGTGTGTGTGAACTTTAAGCCTGACTAGCCAGAGTGGAGAAATGGGATCCAGGCCAGTTGTGTTGTTCAAGTTTTATGTGGATGCCTGCAAAGAAGATGCTGTTCTGCCTCTGATGCCTGTGTGGTTGGTCATGTCTGCATTGGCTGGTCATGTCTGCAAAGTTGTGTGTGGGCACAACTTTGTGTGTGCCTGCAGGGAATGCACGCTCAATTACTTGTACCTTGCTACTGGTAGGATTTGGAAATGGGGAAGAGCAGCAGCCTGTCATCCAGCAGACCAGGAGGAATGCTGTGAATCTCAAAGTCTGCAGGATTGACTACCTGTAGCACAAACAAGGGAGAATTATGTGCATGTTGCCTCGCTATACAGACAGGGAACCCTTCTGCTGCATTACTTGAAGTTTCTCATCTTTGTGTCATGTTCTGGACCAGCTTTGTTGGGTTCTCTGTGTGTCCTCCAAGGTGGATCACATTTGATATGAAGAGGTTGCGTTTTTAAAGCAGGTGATGGCTGCTACCTGGGGACCAAGGAGTAGAACAGACTTAAAATGGGACAGGAAGGCAGTGAAGGGGAAAATTACATTACTTTCTAGAGCCCTGACTAGTATCTGTCTCTTTCATCAAGGAATAGTCTGTTGTCTGGTACACGTGTGTCATCTGGCCAGAGGAAAGCTGATTAAATTTTGGTATAGACACACAGTTGATGAACTGTCATGCAATCTCCTGGGTACAGTTAATTCATCAAAATGTTTAGCATAAATTTAAGCTGTGAATTTATACTGATTCAACAAAAAGTCCTTCACTATAAGGACTGGCACAATGTATCCTTAAACCCTATAACCTCATTTACTGTGAAGAGGCTGACTCCCACCGATAGTCTGATGCTGTATTGGGTCTGGCTGGGATACAGTTAGCCTTCTCCATAGCAGCCCACATGGTGTTACATTTTGGATTTGTGACTAAAGCAGCATTGATAACCTACCAGCATTTTGGCTGTTGCTGAGCAGTGCTTGCACAGTGTCCAGGCTTTCTCTTTTTCCCACTCTGCCCCTCTTCCCTTTGGGGAGGTAGCCTTTGCTTGGAGACTGGCTGGGCATCGGTCTGCTCGTGGGAAGTGGCGAGTGATTGCCTTTACATTACCTGTGTTTGTTTTTTTTTTTTTTTTTCCTAATTCCTCTTGCCTTCACTTATTAAAGTCTTGTCCTCACCCACAAATGTTCTTGCTTTTCTTGCTCTTCCTCTCCCATCTGACTGAGGGGGGTGAGCAAGTGGCTGTGTGGGGCTTAGCTGCTTGGCTGGGGTCAACCTACCACAGATGGTGCCCACCTGTAACTGATAAAAAATTGCAAATAAGCATTTCTTGGTTTTCCCCATGCTGATCTTATGCTTTGTAGGAATTATAGGCATTTACAGAATTCCATACGTCTTGCAGATCCTGCCTTAAAATTCCTCTATGTAATGCTTTGACAAATCTTAAGATTAAGAGGTTTAACATGCTGAAGCTACTACCTTCTGCATCGGTTTGTAATGTTGCATTGTCTTCTCAACCTTCTGTCTCCCTGCTTGATCTCATACTTGAGATAAAAGCTCTGTAGGCTAGGTCCTCTTGCTCAAGAAATGCCACGCTTGAAGACTCTGGTCAGTGAGTAGGGATAGGAATCTGTCTCAAATGAAAGAGAAAAGAAGGAAACAAACATATGCAGATATCCGCTCCCATTTTACTATCTCAGTAGCAGCCAAAATGTTACCACATGTAACAAAGGTATCGGTAGAAAGGAATGAATTTTCTTCTTTCCTCTGCCTACGTAGTGGGAAAATCATATTTTATTGAAAATAGATTCAATCTCAGAAATAAAATGTTAATTTTGTATTCTATATTCAAATAGTTCAAATTGTCCTTGGCTTTTTTAAAAAGAACCTAGCCATTCCTTTTATTAAAAATGTCATCATTTCTGGCAGACTGAGCTGGCAAGAGTTCGTCTAGTCTTGGGTAGCCACGCTTGACAAGAGTTTGCTTAGATAAAGTTTTTGTTTATTTCTTAGCAATTGTGTGAGTACCGTATAATTGTAACATGACCAGTACAGCTCAAATAGACTGATGCTGTCTGCATTCAGTTTTTGTGCTGTATCTTGGCTATGTTTTCCTTTTGGTGCTGATTAAAGCTATGGTTGCTAAAGCAGCTGAGCTGGTTTAATGGCTCACTGCTGCTGAAAGAAGTTCTTGCTCCTAGCTGTGTCCCTTTGCTAGTGCTGGGTCTGCTGTTAGTGCCGTGAGTCATTTCTGCTCAGGAACTCAGCAGAAAATTAATACCTTTGTGTGTCTGGGTTAGTTTTCTCCTGAACTGGGAGCTGTTTCATGGATGGCTTCTGTGAGTGACATAACTGGTGTAATATATGTTGTGGGAAGGAGTCAGACCTTCTGTAGGTGGTGGTGACCTTGTAAATCAGCTGACTCCATCTTACAAACCACATCTTCGTTTAGCTGACTGCATTGACAGGCTCTAAATGAGTCATCCCATTCAGCCTTGAATGGCTGCAACCAAAATGCAGGGTTTTCAGGTAATTGGGAGTCAGGAGAAAATTGGAAACCAAATGGCTCTGTCAAAGATTACAGCCTCTGGGAAAGGGCAGATGCCACAGCTGGCTGTTTGCAGAGTCTTCTTGATCCTGGATAATAGCGAGGCTTACATAGACTTCAACTTTTAGGAAATGAATAGGAAGTGAATGCCCTCAGGGGGTTATGACCTGCTTTCAGCTTTGGTTTCAAACTAATGACTGGTTCTTTCATTAAAAAAATATGTGCTGTTTTCCATGACTTGCAGATTTCAACTTTTCTTGTTTGTATTGTAGAATATGTAGCAAAGACTATTAAAGTATTCATCTTTCCAGCCCTTTCACAGCTTTGGATGTGTGGATATAACTGTTGTGGACTTTCTTTATTTTGCAGTTGCTGCGGGAGCTCAAGCATCCAAATGTCATTTCTCTGCAAAAGGTGTTTCTTTCTCATGCTGACAGGAAAGTGTGGCTTCTCTTTGACTACGCTGAGCATGACCTCTGGGTAAGGTGAATTGCTTGTAGGTACCAGGCTTAGAGTTTTAGTTGCAGAAAAAGGACAAGGTCAGGGAAGACGCATCGGTTTAAAAACAGTATAGCCTTTTGCCCCGTGTTTGTTGGAAACATTTTCAGTACTAAAGGAAAAGCAATGGAAAATGCTGGGTAAGCACGCTACACAGTTAATCTGTGACCTCTTTAAGAAGATAAAAATCTGCATTCAGCTTTCACTAGCTAGAAATCTAGTTAAATAAATGCAGATATAACCCTCCATTACAGCTAAAGTAGGGTGCAGGAAAAAGTAATTGATTATGTGGGTGGATTCCCTTTGAAAAATGAGAAACCTGTTGGCTGAATAGGACAGTTTGGAGTTTTAGTTACATTGCATGTCATCTGTGAATACATGAAGTGAGAGTAATGCCACTGCATATAATTGAAATTTAATTCATATGTTTCAGTGGGAAGAGCTTTTTACTCATCTGCTGAAATTTCATATATTTGGGAGGAAGGCTGTTTATTCCTAATTACAAGATACAGCTTTAAAATATAGACACATTGAAGGCAAAGTAAATTTGTTTTAAGATATATACTCTTTTTCTCTGTTAACTTAGTATTTGTAACCTTAACATCCATTTGGAATGATTTAAAAAAAATTAAAGTAACATTGTAAAGAACTCAAACCTTGAATTCAACCTTGAATTCCCTGAAGAAAGGTATGTGTTTGCCATGAATTAAATCTGACATACATTTTGAGCATTGCTCTCAATGGAAAAAGTATTGTAATACTAACCTTAAGATATTAAGAAGATTTGTATCAAAGGGTACAACAGAGGCAATTTGGAATGAGATGAAAATTTTGATGTATGTGTTCATGTAAGACTTGTGTAGTATGAATCATGAGTTGGTTTTTTCCTCTGCATGTAGTTTTGACAGACAGCTAAGATCTACAAACCAAATTAAAACTAATTTCTTTTGAAAATAGGGTTCCTAGCAGTTGGGAATAATTCAGTAGTATTTGCCTAACAACTAGTGTGTCAGTTTTCCTTCAGCTAAGCTGAATCGAAGATATATTCTCCCAATTCAAGGTCTTGGAAGTTACAGTAGTTGGTATTGAGATTTTGTTGCCAAAATAAAATTTAGGCAAAAAAAATTACCAAACAGCTGAAATGTTGAGACATTCTTAAGGCTGATGTACAAAACAAACAAAAAATCTTGAGGAAATGGAGTAAAGCTTTTTTCCTAATGTGGAGAAAAATAAAAAGCACATTCTTTTTTTCACTGCTCCACCATATTTATGATATGCTAAGCTGTAGAAGTTTAGGAATGTGTGAGGTTTTTTTGTTTCAAAATGTGCTGCAAGACTTTGTATTTACTCGGAGGATTGTGACTAATAGTGACCTGTCCTTGTTTGTATTTATACATTTCTGCATTGCTTCACACTTAACCAAAATCACTGCAGAAGCACCTCTGTTAACGAAACACTGGTTTGAATATCAATAACTTAGGAACGACCCTCAATTTTGACCTTTATGTTTACATGCACATACCTGTATAAACTCCAGAACTCCCCAGCTGTACCAGCTCCTGGTTGTTCACTGTATCTGGATGCAAGAGACCTAGCTGCAGTGACTGGGCTGGCTCTGTGCCCCAGAAGGCCGGCTCTGGACCAAGTCCTCCAGCGCTGAGCACGTCTAGCGCAGCGGGTCTCAAACAAGGCTGGGAAAAGGGCACAGAGTATATGAAAGCAGGAACAAAAAGGTCCAGGAGAAGCCATCTGTCTTTCTGTCTGTCTCTGAAGATTCACTTCTCTCTGACCACTGCATGAAAAATTAACATTTGCTTTGGAGTCAGTGGAAGTAGGAGGCGAGAGGAGGTGAAACTTGTGGCTCAGGCTTAGGGATGCTCGTGCACGTGGTGCTTGGCTGACTGGGCAGGGACTGTCACTTTTTCATCAATGTTTTTCTCCTCCGTGCAGCTCCATTTTTACCTTTGGCAGAGCAGGGATGTGCCTTTTCCTCCCAGGAAAGCCAAGCTCGACACCTGAAGCAAAGGAGGGCAAGCTGTATGGACCTGGGCTGCAGCAAGAGAGGAAAGGCAACTTCCCAAAGGGCTTTGAGTAGTTGGGTACCTAACTGGCACCTGGAATATGAAAACTCAGGAACATAGGAAGAACACGTGACAGAAGTTTGGTGCCAGGTTTTGGATGGACAAGATCAGGGCTGTTTTGATGATCACGCAAGTGTGAGCCATTACAGAAAAGAAGTGTGAATGCATGAAAAAGTTTGTTCTAGAAATTAGCTCTCTCTCAAAAGGAGACAAACATGGAGATGGTTACCATGACTGTGGCACGCCTTATGCTACTGAAGTTAGTGGCACCTGGCACTCAAGTGTTAAGACAACATATCCTTTTGGGACTCCTCATTGTTGCTAGATGTCATTGCCTATGTATACACTGAAAATTGTTAAAGGTTTTTTCCGTGTTTGGCTTGGTAGCTGACTTTCAGATGGACAGATTTATAGCTTTGCTCTGTCAACAGCTTCTGTTTTGCGAGTGCTGTGCTTTTAGTAAATAAAGAAGGAACAAATCTGCGCTTCTAATTTAAACATTTGAAACTCCCAATACAGTTTGCAAGAATTTCTGTCTGGCATTAGGTGTTGAATATTACAGTGTCATTATTGCTATAGGAGAAAACCTGGAGTAAAATAATATAGGAGTTAGGTGATGCACTTTTAATTCTGTGCTGTGATATACAAGGTATCGGCCTATCTTAACAAAAAGAACCCCCAAACAAAAATACCCCCAAAACCTCCAAACTGTTAAAGATCAGTGATCTGCAAGGGAATTTGCTTTGCCAGTTGTATTGGTTTTGTATTCCTCATCCCACTGTGGGACAGTGAGCGAGTGGTTGTGTGGGGCTTAGCTGCCTGCCAGGGTTAAACCACAGCAACAACTGATTTAATTCTTGAGATATTTCCTTGGGACAGTGATCACTTTACCTTATATAGTATTAATTTTCTAATACTTAAGGTACATGCTTCTAGTTTTGAAAATGAATGATGAGAGGTTGAAAAAAACCTAAGAAGTCTGTGTAAGGAATTGCTGGCAATCTCAAAACATTACACTTTTTTATTTTGATTTCTTTTTCCCCTTTACAGCATATAATCAAGTTTCACAGGGCTTCTAAAGCAAACAAGAAACCAGTTCAGTTACCTCGGGGAATGGTGAAGTCACTGTTATATCAGATCCTAGATGGTATTCACTACCTGCATGCTAACTGGGTGTTACACAGGGATTTGGTAAGTGGATCCACAATGGGTTTTAGCACTGGGTTGATGACTGAGGGCAAGGATTGTTTTTTATGAAAAATCACTGGGAAACAAAAACCTTTGTGCTAAGGGCATGTACCAATAAATATATATTTTTATACTGCAGTCAGACAGCCTTGATTAGTAGAGCAAATTTTAAAAGCTGGCTATGATCTGATATGCTTATGACAGCAAAGTATATCAGATGGTTGTTTTCCTTTTTTTGGTTTTTATTTTTAAGTGTTCCTTTAAATAACAGGCATGTTGAGGTACAGAAAATGCCTCTGGTAGTATCACTGCAGGCAAGATAAATAACTAAATATGGCATGTGTGTAGGTGGGGGATAGGACGATTGGCTGTAAGAACTGCTGAAAAAAATAAAAACTCTCTAAAATTATCACTTTTACTTATGAAGGTAACTTTTGAAGGCCATTATCTTCTCCTAATATTTATAATCTATCAGAAATATAGCCATGCTAACTTTTGAAGACTTCTGCAAATAAACTAGCATTTATCCAAACTACAGTATAAGTAAAACATTTTGAACCTGAGTTAGTGTTTCTTAACCAGCAAATTCTATTAAATGTCCTAAATTGGTGAATCTCGCCAATTCTTATCTATTTGCCTCTGAAATATGCCCATAGCTGGCTCGGCTGGTTCTGTTGTCTTAAAATTGGATAGTTTACCTGACCCCAGTTGTCTGTAGCTCTTATTCTTAGAAGTAAATTGAAAAAAATGCTATCAAAGTCTATATATGTTGCTTCTAATTACTGAAATTTCATTAGTGCATGAGAGTGTCATTAGTTTGACCTTACATTCCCATGAGTCCGTATTACCAGTGCTATTCTATGCTTGGTGCAATAAGTTTGCCTTCCTTCTTACTCTTCCAGAGTCACTTTTTGTCTTTGAAACAGCTTTAATAGTGTTCCTGGAAATATAGTCAGTGACTAGTTATTTGGCTTCTATTTCCATGCCCAATAAATGCTTTTACAGAGTGCCAGTCTCTGTTTAAACTGATGGGAAAAGATTTGTCTTTGATAAATAACATTTTCAGAACTGAAATACAAGGCAGCTTTGCTTTATTAAAATAATTGTATGGATATTGTTTCTAATTTGCTCCTGGTTTTAGAAATGGAACAAAAGACGCAGCACTGAGGGAAAAAGTCAAAAAGATTGTGGTGGCTTTGTCATGACTCATGAAATAGTGGAGCAAAACATAATGTAGAAATATATAGTGCATGTTACTACTTAGACACACTTTGTTTTAAACCAAATGTAATGTCTTACTCTAATGTTCTGCCTGCAGTAGTACTCTTCAGTATATTTTTAAGAGGCATACAGAAAACAGATGACCTGTCATCAAGAGTCTAAATTTTTCTGATGTTTTACTTTTTACAGTTTCAGAAAACTTATGAACTTAAGCATGATTGAGTTTAAAAAGAAAACCATGCATGTTGTTAACTGGATGGCTCAGGAGATTGGTAATTTATTACAGAGCCTTTCACATCTAGGTCTGTAGCTCAAGTACAGTTTAAGTTGGCGAAAAACTATTACCATCTCATTTTCTGACCTATGTGAAATGAGTTGGTGGTCTCAGTCCAGCATGAAGTTTTCTTGCAGCAGAAAAACCACCATCACAATTGGCTATCTTTTGATAATCTGAGGAAGAGACCAAAACCTTGAGGCAGAGTCTGAGAGGTCTTCCCACTGGAACCTTGTCAAGCCATGTTGGTGAGAATCCTATAAAAGCTGTGCAGGGGTTGCCTGTGCTGCCTTGTCCATGGAAACCTTTGGGTTTGTCATTTTGAAAGCGTTCAATTTGAGCTGAATTTAGAAGGCACGTGTTTCATGCAGGAGAAAAGACAGAATTGAATCTGTCAGATACTTTCTTTTGTCAGGGTCCCAGGGAATAGCCCAAGTAACAGAAGGGATTCTACCTAGTGTTCTTTCTTAGCAAGACAGGGGCATATTGGTGCTAAGTCAAGCTTGCCAGTTGGGACTTCAACAGCATGTATATTCTGATCCAAAGCAAAATAACTGATGTTAATTCTTGTTCTTAGATGTCGGTTTCTGCTCCAGGATACCTGTAATATTAGCCTTCAGGAATATCAGTGTTAAATCATCAATTTTAACTCCTAATTGGATGGCTGGACAGATTTATTATGTTTCTCTTACTGTGCTTGTAAAATTATAGGTGTTGCTGTAGTTTCTAAATGTTTTATGTTTCCCTAGATTTAGATGTGTACAGATACAGAGTTGCTTAAGTAACACGCTTGCTTTCATTTCATATACTAGCTATTATAAGTGATGGTGCTTGGGGGTGGTAGGAAGCTAAAGAATATAG
Source organism: Theristicus caerulescens (assembly GCA_020745775.1). Lineage (NCBI taxonomy): Eukaryota > Metazoa > Chordata > Aves > Pelecaniformes > Threskiornithidae > Theristicus > Theristicus caerulescens. The sequence goes on along the minus strand of CM036559.1, from coordinate 110,783,228 downwards.
TACTTTGGCAGAAAAATCTGTTCTTTGCTACATCTCTCTCATAGGGTAAGGATTTTTTTAAAGGGTAAGAAAGCTCATCTCTTGGGAAAGTAATTGTTCATTTAAGTGCAGTTTTCTGGGTTTTGGGTTTTCTTTTTTTTTTAAGATGTCTTAATGAAGTTACCTTTTAGGTAGGTAATGTTATGGAGTTTTTCAGAAACAAAATACAGCATAAAGTAACTCCTCTCTTGCTAGCATCCGCAAACCAGGCAGTAAAACTTAATGGCTATTCAAATCACACGAACTTAGACTGAAATTTGTCTTCATAATGGTGAAATCAAGGAATCTTAATTCATGTAAGATTTGTATAAAGTGAGTATATTCTGTATGAAACAGTAAAAACTGTAGGAAGATAATAATTGTCTATTGTATTTTTTTCTAGCCCTGGTTTCCTTTTACAAAGGAAATGCATACAAATCTTAGCAATAACAACTATTTAAATAGTTAACTCTGCTGTTTTTTTTTTTCTTTCACTGGTTACATGAAAGCCAATTCACCATTTCCATCAGAGCAAGAGAGATGTTGATTATATTTGTTATCTTTGAATAGTGCCCTGCTTGAGTAGTTAGCTTTTCCATAAGTCTTTGAAACATACCAGTAAAATTTTTCAACAAATAAATGTCAGTCCTTTTAAAATTTCTTATTTGACTTGCATATTCTTTGGCTTTTTTTAATTTCATGACTGAGAGCAATTGAAAGCAGATTGTTTATTCATGCTCTGACTGTAGCAGGAAGGAAATAAGAACACTTCATGTAATTACCACAAAGTGCATCAATTATAGTTTTAATAATATTTTGAATTTAGTTATCAAGCATGCTTGAAACATACTGCATTTTGCTGACTTCTTTTCCTAGTATTTTTTCCCACTTTGTGATATCCAGCTATTGGACTTCTTCCTGTACTCAAAGTGCTTATTCCACACTAAAAATAAGCATAAGCAGAAGACTGGCCATATATCTGTTTTCATCAATCTGCTTCCTCAATAGCATGAGGAAAGAGAGGATGGACTTAGCAGTGTGCTTGGAAGATTTCTTCAAGTAATGGGCTCAAAATAGAGGTCCCTTTGCATGGTACGGCAATTTATATGCCATGCCTATTAACATTTAAAAGTGCATCTTTATTTGGTATTAGTGTGTAGTAGGCCTGTCCACACAGTCAGGATTCAGTCTCAGCTAAGAGACGAGCACCCCTCCGCTGGTTTTGTGTGGTGACAGTGAGATTAGTCTGCAATTTAATACTATATTAACAAAATATGAAATTAATAATAGATTTTGCACTGAAACTATTTAAAGCGCTCACGTGGTGCAGCAATGCTTAAAAGCGTACCACCACCACCCAAAAAAACCCCCTCCAAAACCATCCTCAAACAAAAAACCCCAGAGGAAATCTCACAGCTCTTACTTGTAGTACTGCAGCTGAGACACTATGATGAAACATTTTTTGCTCCCAAATTTTCAGACTAAATTCCCTGGCCTGTTTCTTTGTGCATGGTTGGAGTGGGTGCTGAGCAGATGACTTGCCACTTGGCAAGCCAGGTATGGAAGTGGGTAACACAGTGCTGGGCTCCTGCTTCCCATTCCCCTCCTCCTATCTCTTGGCAAAGGAATGTCAATCTTTTAGCCTTTGTCAATAACATCCATGTCCTAGTTAGTCTGGGATTGTGTTGCTGTGGATATGAGCATTTGCAAACTAGTGCTAGTACAGGATACTGCAGCCTATTTAATGCGTTCCTAGTGTGCAGCTCAGCTAAACTGCTGCTGTGGGATGAGCACTGTTTTTTAATAACCTTTCAGGCGGACAAGCTTTAATACAGTTAGAACGTAGCTTCCTGGGACCTGGACTCTTCCCAAGGATACCTGCTGCCAGGTTTGGGATTAGCAGAAACATTAAAGATGTTCTTTTAACAATAAATGAGGAGAAGCCACTGCCAGGGTGGATTTTTGTGCACAACATCTTAGTCACTTTCCAGGCTCTGGCTGTGAATCACTTAAGTATGTGCTTTAGGCAAAGTTAAATATATGGAACTTTTCCCCTGCCAATTTACAATTTTCCACATTAGAGCTCTTGAATCCAATCGTCTCCCTTATCAATATTCAAGGATTACTTCAGAAATACAGGAATGCCCTTCGGTCCTGCTCTAGAGCTTACAAAACTGTGGTCATTTGAGGGAATAAACCTGAATGCTTAAAAAACAAATAGTAGAAAAAGCTGTGCATGTTACTCAAAAGAAGTTAGCTTTTAAAAGTAGGGTGGTCTTCTATCCTGTTTAAGCATATAAACAGGTAATAGGCATTATTTCCCAAAAGGTATTGTAATGGCTTATTGGTGATTTGCTTTCAAGGGAGGGGGAAAAAAAAAAAAAACACAACCCAAACCCAATCACTGTTTTGGTTGTCAGCTGTTGCATTTCCCAAGATTTTTGTTTCCAAGGTGTTTTTCATTATGTGTGTGCTTTCATGAGATCACAAGAACAATGCGTCTGGCAGAACCTTGCTTTCTTGCATAGGCTGTAATAACATGCTTTCCTGTGAGTTGTGATTTACTATAATTCTAAATATTCTATAGCTAAAATAATATTATCTAGTGTTTCTTAATGCTGCTGTTTCCAGGGAACATGACTACTCCCTTGCCTGCCTTTCTGAGCATTTTCTTTATGTTTTAGATTAAACTTTCAAACCGGTATCTGATCCAAGTGTAGAAATGATCAGAAGAGACTGCAAAACTAAGTATTTGATGCTCATGCCAGTGACTTAAAAAAAAAAAAAAAAAAACCAAACAAACTCCCCCCCCCCCCCTTTTTTTTTTTAAAGAGTTGCCGTGCAAATGAGAATCCATTTGGCTTGCTTTCTTCTTGGACGTTGTTGGCAGTGGCCTGTTGGGTCAAGTTCTTGATTGAGTAATGTCTGTCAGCTTTGTACAAATACAGATTTGAAGCTAGATATACAGAGTATATTGCTGCAGTACTACCAGCCTTCCAATCAGAAAAATAGAAGGCATACTGCTTAGAGATCTTTGAATTCACCATAGAGAAGCCTATAGAGATATATAAAATAATTTGCTTCATATCAGCAAATCATTGTGAGGCCACTCTCTTTGAAAGGTCATGGCAATCAGGGGAGGTTCCTGAGGGGAAAAAAACAAATGTCACTTCAATCTTCAAGAAGGGCAAGAAGGAGGATCTGGGAAATTACATGCCAGTCACTCCTGCCTTGATCACTGGAAAGGCGATGGATCAAATCCTCCTGGAAGCCATTTCCAAACATTTGAGACATGAAGGTGACTGGGCGTAGTCAGCATGGATTTATGAAGGGGAAATCATGCTTAGCCAACCCGAAAGGCTTCAATGACTAGCTCAATGGATGGGGGAAGAGCAGTGGATGTTGCTTATCTCAACTTTAGTAAGGCTTTCAAAGCTGCATCCCATAACATCCTTGTAGACAAACTAATGAAGTACAGACTAGGTAAGTGCGCAGTGAAGTGAGGTGGATTGAAAACTGTCTGAGCTGATGGGCTCAGAGGATTGTCGTCAGTGCCACGAAGTTGGGCTGGACTCCAGTCACTAGTGGAGTGCCCCAGGGGCTGATACTGGGTTCAGTGCTGTTTAACATCATCGTTAATGACCTGGACAACGGGACAGAGTGCACCCTCAACAGGTTGGCAGATGATTTCCAGAGGTGTCTTCCAACCTCAGCCTTTCTGTGAATGTGTCATATCCTCACCATTCGATCTGTCTTGAAAAATTCAATTACTGCTTTTTCAAAATCTAAAATCCAGCTCATGACAAATCAGTAGAAGAGAAGCCATGGGAGGGAGGGGAAAGTGGGAGCAGGTGTGAGTGAGAAGAATGTGAAAGATCAAATAGCTCATATGGAATAAGGAACAATGTGAAGAAAGCAGTGACATACAAAACCTTTTCAGTGAAGGAGGACATTTTTGTGATGTATCTTGACTGCAGCATGACGAGAGGGAGAGCATGGTGCCTTTTTCTTTTCCTGAGGAGAAAAGATGATGTATCCCTAAAAGTTTTTTTGGAAGCTCTGTGGTCACAAAATAAAAGAGAGATTACTGCTGGTTCATCAAATTTGAACCAGCTTTGGGTATGAAACGCTTCTGTAACTGCAGTATCTCTAGAAAGAGATACCCAAGTCTTGGTCTTGAGAGAGTAAAAAATTTGTTAATTCTATACAATTAAAGTGTTACAGAGATTCATGTTTTTAAACCTCTCTTGGATTAGCCCTATATCTTTTATTCTTAGCTGGAATACTACTCCTATTGTGCTAAAGGTAGCACTGAAATCAAATGGAAAAGGTAAATGAAAATACAATATTCAGTCTGCTTCTCCTTGCGTCTTCATGGCAAGACTTCCTGGTGATTTTGTAAATAGAGACAGTGAACAGATTTTTTTCTTTTTTTTAATTCATAGGCCACCTCCATTCAAGCAATTCTTGAATATGAATGTAGTCTTCCATAGTTTTTTACAGGTTGATCATCTTTAACCTCAGATCTTATAAGAAAGTGCAAGGTCATTAACAAGTTCTAAGTAAGGATCATGGAAGGATAGAGAAAAACTCTAAGATTTATGATAACATGTGAGATGAACAGATACACCTGAAAATAGTTTTTATCCAAGCAACCAGTGTTTAGCAAAAATGGGAAACCAATGCTAAAAGTTCTTGATAATCTTTTTACCACATGATACTGTTAGATTCCCATTTATAGTAAGATGAAGTGCTGAATAGGGGAACTTTTGGTAGATGTTTTTCTGATTGCAAGTAAAAAGCTTGTTTATAAACTTGATTCAAATGAAAATAGGGGTGCAAGGAGAGGCCAGAAATCTCACTATTTCAAGAACATTTTCCAAATCCACCTCTCTTAGACTACTGGTTTTATTCAAAGCCCCATTTGCTTGATGGTCAAGTCCAACCTTATCTGAGTATCATAAAGATGAGTAATTTTTTTTTTAGCCTTTCATTGTCTTCTGCAGGTGTTTCCAAAGGGTCTGACTATATCGTTTTGTCTGGTGTACTGACTTCTGTTTTGTTTGTTGGAACCTAAATTTAGTTTGTCAATAACTTTCTTGCTTCTTAGCTCAGTATTTCTTCTCCATAAATAATTCTCAAAATGATTAATCCTCTGTGGTGATAAAAGCTAAGTCCCACAACCTTGTAATTTACAACTGACAGTGATAGTGGCAACACTTTTTTGCTCTATTCTTGTTTTGAAACTACAGTAAACACAGTCTTTGCCTGAAGTTTAAACGGAAGATCAAGGTGGAGCACTGTATATATTATTAGAAGAGCTTTGCTAATTTACCTAGCCAATAATGTGGCCAAACCTGGGCAGACTTACTCTTAGACTGTTATTGGCTAGAGGAACTGTAGGTAAAATTTCTGAATTTGGAGTTCCGTAGTCAGAGAAAACTTCTACATCAAAGAAGTACAAGGTGCAAAAAAGAAACAGAGAAATTAAGGCTGCTTATTTAACCACCCGATGTCTTAGGGACAAATGAGTACAACACAGATGAGTATTTGAAGACATGAAGTTACATTACATGTTTATTGATGTTTTAGTGAGATATTTTTCGCTCTGCCTGCTGCAGAAACGTCAGACACAAGAAGCCGTGGAAGCAGAGTATTTTTTCCTGACATTTCTATGTCACTGTAAATCAAATACTTTTTAACTGTGATCTTGGACCAGTTAACAGGTAGTGAAGAACTGTTGCAAAAGGGGAACTGCAAATTTGAGGCTGAAAGTAACTTGTAGTTTTTCTTCATATGGCTATAAATGCTGTTGTGAAGAGTACTGCTTTTGTTTTCTCTCTCCTCCTTCCCCTAGAGCCCTTCAGTGCTAGATGGAATGTTTTAGGACTGATCTTTATAACCATTTACATCTTTACCTTACAGGGTATCAATCAAATCAAGGCAGGCCTTTTCAGTGCCTTTCATCAAGAATTAATGTTACTGTAATGGCTTTTGAGAAGTTTGTCCTTGTTTGGTGAAACATACACTTAATAACAGCACCAGAAACACATCTGTCCGCATATTGCATACTGACTTCTAAACTGAAAACAAGGTGATGCTTTAGAGTTTTAGATAGGAGAAATGATAGCATTGCTACTACGGTCTCTAGGAAAAATAGCGGAAAAAATGCAAATGATGTTGCATGTTCCACAATAAAAAAAACCTTTATGTTGGTCTACCGATACTGTGTGGCCGTAGCCTGGCTGCTTAAGGAGACAAAGCTTACCCGGGCATGCCTTTTTTTTTTGCTAGTTCCCCCAAGTAACTTTTGTATCTGTTAGCAAATTTCAGATAGATTCAGTACAATGACAAACAGTCAAATTCTTTCAAATTTCATGAAAAGCAGATGTCAAATGGAGGACATGTTCTGGGAGAAATACATTGAGAGTTGCACGAGGGTCATTTCAGTTTGGCTCGTCCGCACTCTGAAGATGACTGGTGTTTCATAGTACATGCCTCTCTCCACTAGCCCTGTACGCTTGGTCATCAAAACAGACGGCAGGTGGGAAAGGACCTTGAGGATTCTGGAGGCGGGAAAGAAAGGCATAGGAGAGAGCTGGAATATGTGCAGTGAGAAATGCAGGAGGAAGATCTAGGACTTAGATGCTGAGGACGTGGGCTTCAAGAGCTGCACCCATCAGAGAACTCCTCGTCTCATTAAGAAGCTCCAGACTGAAAGATTTCGTGATGAAAAAGAGAACAGGTGAATTAATAATACATAAAGTATGTAAAAGATATTTAAAAAAACATTCCTTTTTTTAAATTTTTTTTTTCAGTGAAGGCTTTTAGCAAAGATTTCATATCTTTGTTCTTTATTGCAATTATTGAAACCTCACAAGTGTCCTTCACTCCTTCCCCAAGAGAATAAGGGCTGATCAGGCTGTAATATCTTGATGCCTATAAGATTACGTCAGCCAAACTTACTAACAACTCCTCTTAATTATGAAGAATGCTCAAAAAGGCACTGCCCACTTAAAATTATATATAATGTATTTCTTCTGCAGGATCTCTGAATGAAAGTATGGAGAATCCTATAGCAGACTGATTTAATTGGGGGCAGGAGGAATATGTAGCAAAGTAGAAAGTCGAATAATTGAAATTTTTTTGTAGGAAAATTACACAGGTAATATAAAAAGTGTTTTGAAAAATGAATAGGTGTTTTCCAAGCAGTATCATGTTTAATCAGAAAATGTCAAGGATTTTTGTGATGAATGTTTTAACAAGAACGTGTAGAATGAAGAAAAGTTGGTTTTTTTTAATATGGAAAAGTGTTTTGAGGGGGATATTTTTGATCCCCATATTGCTTACAAAAGCAATACTACTTATATTTCATGTCAGTGTATATGGCACTTTGTTATTTCTGACTATGTGAGGAAAATTGGACTATTAAGAGACTTTGAAAGGTTTACTCAAGTACATTAATTGTGAAGTTGTAGGAGCTCCTTGTGAAAGTCGCCATCATTGTTTAACTGTCCAGAAGGCTTGAGGTTTCTATTAATAGTTCTTTATTAAGCAACTTTCACAAGAAAGTGTTTAAAAATGTGGTGTTCTGAAAATATTTAATCAGCTACATAAATTATCTGACAGCTGAGGGATCCAGTCACTTCATATGTGCCAAACTTGGCATTCTTAGTCAGTCATAAATTCATTTAGTAGTTGTTGCTGCAGCAACTTGGTGTCCACTTATACTGCCCTCGCAAAGGCTTCAGAAGAGAAAATAAGTTGCTTGCAAAAGGAGTGTGCATTAAAACCTGTGCTAACTTCATTCTGTCATGCAGTACAAAAGATGGGAGAGGAGGGGAGGAGCAGCAGTAGGATGTAGCCGTTTGGATGTATGGAAAGCTGGTTAGGTGACCGTCCTCTTCTTTTTCCACTTCCAGTTCTTTTTCCCGAGTACTTACTTCTGTGCTGTCATCATAACAAAAATGAAGATTTGGAAGTTTTTTATATTTCACAACTATATTTATTGAAATATTAGAAAATATTCTGGTTTCTTCTAGTTTCGGTAGCTGAGGATTTTTGAATACTGCAAAGGAGATTTATTCCAAGCAAGTGTAGTTAACTCTTTCGTTGTCTTGAATTTCTGCACTTTTCAGAAAGCAGGATGCCCATGTGCAGAACCAGCATTCTTTATATAAAGAGGGGGCTCATTCCTTAAGGTGCTGTTTTGTCAAATTTGGATTTGGTAAAACACTTTCGCTATTGCTTTTTTCAAGCTGAGAAATATTTTTACTTTTTTAAATTCCAGGGCATTTAAGTAGCTTGATAACTGAAGTAGAATGATGTAATGAGAATTATATGGGTGTAATATAAGTAATATATTGAGGAATGTCATTCATATATGGATACCTGATATATAGATAATTTTTATATCTATCTCTGTGTGTGTGTATATATATATCTATAATGATTTTTTTTTAAAGTAATTTGGCTCTGGTTTTATCTTTTTAATAGCAAAAGTCCTGCCCAAATTAGGTGAAATTTTGGGGATGCAAATACATTAACTGACTGGCAGACTATACTAGATTTCTTTCTTCTCTGTAGCTTTAAACTTGTTCTTTTGTTACTAGCCTGTTTTTTAATGTGCTGGCTTTCCAAGGTGGTCAGATACCTGATTATGGTGCTGGAAAGAGAGTAATGTAAGTAATCCTTCACTGTTGGAAGGCTAGCTCAGTCATCTCAGTGCATTGCCACGCAGTAGTGGTAGGTAAACTGGCTGAAATAACTCTCATATCCAGCTACATAAATACAAATAGAGGTAAGACTTCTACAGAGGAAAGGCATCCTAGAAACTTCAGATCTAATTCCTATCATAAAGGTAATGAGCTGTACTAGCCAGATTGGAAAAGTATCAACGTAACTTTTGGTTTTGACATGAGAGAGGTATGGAGGACCAGAAGCTCTTTGATCACAAATGTACCTTTGAAGTAAGCTTAGTCAATAAAAACCCTGCAGCAGGATTTAGTAAAAACCCTAGAGTATGATTTTAGAAACACTTAGATGCAGTTTGCAGTTTAGTTTTGTTGGTTTTTTAGTACTAAATACCTTGTTAAGGTTGTGGCAAAGTTATCACTGCATAAAATGTTGTGGAAGATAGGAATAGAAATTGTTCAAAATACAGGAAATAGCCATAATAATTGTTTTGTCTGCATCCTGCTGTAGAAAGAAAATGCAATTATCTGTATGAATGATCTGTACTCATAGAGGAAAAGTTGAAAAGATAAGAAACCAGTCTTTTGATAAACTCTAAATCTGAGCAGTTTCAAAGTAGCCTGTGAAAAATTCACCTTATAAATAGGGCACACTTACCCCATATAAAAGCCTGCTCTGTATGAACTCCCAACTTCACCCGACTTGCTCTGACCACGAGTGACACAAAACGTAATCTTTGGGGCGTTGTTTGAAATGCTGTGTTTGTTCTGTGCACAAAGGTGCTTTAACAAGTAACCACGAACAAAGCCCAGACAACCACTGGAAAGTGCATAATAATAAATTGCATAGGCTTTTACCTTTTTTATTTTTTTCTTCATCCAGAACAGGAGGAGTTATGTATTAATCAATACATGTAGGGTGATATGGAAGTGATGAGACTACTATTTAAATGGAAAACAAATACCAAATAGGACTGTTAAGGAAAATGGCATGGGCTACCACAACTACATGCAAACCAAAGAGTAAATAAGGCAGTTTTCTTCCTTTGTGTGAAAGTATTAGAAAGTATGACTTTACGGTACTACTGAATGCCTGTCAACTGCCAGGAGCTCCTCCAGCAAAATGCGTGAGCAAAAATGGTACTTGGTGTTTTTATTACCCATCCAAAATCCTCACTTGTGAGGCAGAACTCTAAATTGAAAAAGGAGATGGAATTATATCCGGAATAACATCGTACCTGAAAACCGGTTTCAGGGCACTCTCCTCTTGCATTTGATCCTGCTGTGATGTGTCCGCAGCATCCAGAGTCGTCCTGACCGATGGAAAGAGTAATTGCTCGTGTAGCAAACCCCACAGGAAATACATTGCTGCAAGACTACTTGTTTTAATTTATTAACTTTGTTATTACATTTTTGAGTGAGATGTTAATGATATTTGACATGATAGCAGCATTTTCCTGCATAGTTGCTATAATAATGTTCTTGCCTATGATATCCACCTTTCTTTCCTTGTACTTAGTACAGAAAGTCAAGCCCTGCAGTTTGTCCTGATGTACGTTTTTAGGGAATGGGAGAGTTGGCCTGAACAGTATAACTAGATTTTTTTTCTTTCAACTCTAGTTCAGTTCCAATGAAAGTAATAGAAACGCCTGTGTATTAGGCTGTGCACAGGCTTTAGTAACTTACATTGCCCCAAGTTGGCAGTAATTGAGTGACAGCAACTGAAAGAAATTCTTGGAGTGTGTTCAGAGCATAAAAACGTAATAGTGAGGCCAACAGCTTTCATCAGGCTGAAAAAGAGATAAAATATGGTGATGGTAACTAGCAGAAGGCTTCCCTGGCATAGATACGGCATCCCCTTATCTTCTGTCCTATCCAAATACTTTCTGTACTTTGAAAATTTTTGAGCATGTGTGCTTTGATAATTCAGGGGTTTGATTTTGTTTAGCTGTTACTGGTAATTTTAATGGTTCCTGATTTTAATGAGAATTTATTTAGATGCTTGGTTTTTTTTTTTTTTTAAACAGCTCTGAGATGGTCTTTATAAGAAGATAATTAACAGGAAGTATTAAATTAAGATCTTTTTTTTTAAAAAAAAATTTTCCAGTGCTTTTCACAATTCATGTCTTTTTTTAATTATTTAAATTAATGTTTAGATTTAATACATATTGGGTTCTGTGAAGCCTTTGTTTTCACCAGTGTTTGTGGTGGTCTTTTGATGATAATTTATTTTAAAGTCCCAAATCAGTTAATAGATGTTACCGAAATTAATTATTTTAGTTATGAATGCACATCTTTGAATTCAAGGAACTAAATTAACTCCAGAAAGGTGCTGATACTGTCATTTGAATATGGTTGTATTGACACTTTAATTGTGCTAGAGTACTATTTAGCATTGAAGTAGGCAGTTTTCTTTGAAGTGGAAAGAGAATTGAATTATTTTCTTTAACCATAAAATGTTTAAGAAAAATCCGTTCCAATCCCTAAGAATGCAATAGGGGAGTATCCCACCTTGATAATAAGGAAATGTTTTGGTGTTTGTTATGATTACCTGAAGATCAACAAGGTTGTTCAGACAAATCTACCTTGAAAGCATGAATGTTTTGTGGGTCACAGACCCTGAGATGGGGTGTGAATTTTGCAAGGCTAGCTGAAGGCTGGTAGATTTTTGCTGCACAGTTTTACTTGTCACAGGACATAACTGGGAAGTGATAAACCACGTCAATATTTTAGATTTCTACCCCTGTGTGACGAAAGTGCTCTTTCAAGTAGGCTACTAAGCCTTAGTAAGCCCTTGCAGTTGTCTTTCAAAACCTTTTTGATTTATTTTTCATGCTACTGAATTACAAACTTCACAGCAAGACAATTTTAACTTATTTGTGTTTCGTGCTTCCCAAGCACTTGCTCACATACAGCTGAAGAAGTTGAATTTTTTGTATGATTGTGGGGTTGTGCATTTGAATCTATTCCTGTATTGTTTAATATAATACTTTGACGTCTAAGATATTAAAAAACCATTCATTCAAAATCTTTATAGAATCATTGTTGAGGCCATGATTGCAAAAGCAAAATAATTTAGGGATAAAAGCACTTTGCTTAGTAGTATTCTTTTTAAGTTAAACTGCTTTTTAAAAATGAAAACCAATGTTATACTTTTTTCAATTATCTTGGCTCATCACAGGTAGAAATGGGTGGGACGGTCAGTTCTGAAAAATGGTGGCACAGCCATTAACGATGCACAAATATTAACGGTTAACAGAAGTCACTGGTGTGACTCACCGCATCACTCTGAACCCTCTACTGAGTAATGTTTTAGTAGCCATACTTTTAGGTATGGGATGGTCCAAATGAAAATTGGTTAGGATGATACTTAAACCTTTTTAAAAGGTGCATTAAAATGGAGGTATAAAGAGGGTGAGTCCGTTCATAAGTATACATGGGACTATTGTAAACAGTTAATAAATGGGGGGGGGGGGGGGAGGTAGCATCTACATTACACCACCGTACGTAATTCAAAGGAATTTTGGTTACTCATTGATAGGTGTGTTTAAAATCAACCTTTGAAAACTAATGAGTTCAGAATCAGCCTAGTAGCAAAAAATATGTGGAATAATAGTTCCTACAGACCTGGTTTGATGCTAAAAGTAGTAAGTATCAAAGATCACAATGGCTAAGCTGTCCAAAAATGCCAGTTTTTTTCCTCACTGCTTTACTGAGTAAAACTTAGTGGAAGGAGGGCCCAACAGCAGAATGCCTTTCCTGGAACATGAGAAAATGTCTTGTGATTTCCAGACATCTAGTATGCGGACATAGAATAAGTAATCATCTCCCGCTCCTATGAATAACTTGCTGTGAGCAACAGGAATGCCATCTTTTTGTGATATGATCACATCTCATCAAGACATAGATTGGTATAATTTTCATGTTGTTTGCATTTTTATCTCCAAAATAGAAAACCACGTGTTCCAAAGTCTGAGTTTCCCCTCTGAATGAACACAAACACTTCCAGTATATGTTAAGAAGCAGTATGTGACTGCAATGTTTGTTAAAATGGAACAATGATTTAAAAAAAAAAAAGAAAAAATAAGTAGCAGTTCTGCAGACAAGATGTGAAGAAAATGCATGGCTCGTAGCCTTAACATAAATCAATAGCCTTACACAGCAAAGTAAAACCAGATACCATACTGGGACTGTATAAAGTGGAAGATGCTGTGCAAGACATGTAGAATGATCCCTTAGCTGTATTTAGCATTAGTGAAGCCTCAGCAGGAGCAGCGTGTAATTTGGAGCATTCGAGTTCAAGCAAATAGGTGGCCCAAGGCAGAACAGCTAGAGGGAAGCAACAAGAATGATCATACATCTGGAAAAAATAACCCACTAGGAAATACTGAGCAGGAGAGAGTCCTTTTAATCTAGGTGATAGGACTGAAAAGAGATGCAGACCTTCAGAAGTGTAAGAAGGCCTTGCAATGAAGGAGTGGTTGTCTAATCTTTCTGCTGATGTATAAGAGAAGAAGCAATAGGAGTAACCTCATTTGTTGTGTTAGAAGCAAAGGAAAAACACTGCAATAGAGAAGAGTGAAAGAGAAAAGATTGCCTGGGAATTGTGCAGCCTTAGTGTCAGAGACTTCAGGACCAGGGTGAACAGAGAGCGGTATCATGTGTTAGGTCAGGCGGGTGGAAGAAGGTGACCGCCTGAAGTTCGTCATAGATCTATGAATCTGTCAGTATAGCCTCTGTTTTTTTAGCTCCTTTATTTGAAATTAGCCTGCTGCTTAGGATTTCTGTTTGCGCTTTGCAAATAATGATTAAATTAGAAGTACTTAAAAATATTTCAGTGAGGATCTTTGTTCTCTCTTCAGTAGTAATAGTGATTAAATGCACAAGATTAGGATTTGTCTACAAATCACACAAGGAGTCCTACAAAGCCAGATCTAGGACAAGATAAGATTTAGTGCTGTGCCATGGTCACGAGGCCATTCTTCCACGAGAATGAAGTATTCCCCTGCTGCTGAGGTGGGCTGTTGGGGAGGGAAGGGTGAGGTTTCTTAAATGTCGTTCTATGGGGTTGTCAGAAAGTTCTTTTGTTGGTCTCTGAAGTACTCAGCTGTACATTGCTGCGTGGCTCTTCACATTTGGGTTAGGATCATAACAGCTTTCTCATTTGCATTTGTCTGGCATGAGCAAATTGTTTTACTTGAAAGCAAAAGTAAATATGCCTCGACTAGAACAAAAATGAGTGACTTTAAAAAGTTAATCATTTGTAGTTATTAAAAAAACGATAGCTGTTTTAAAGCAGTGTGTTTTTAGAACACAGTATTAAAATTGCTGAAAGATTTTTCCTCACTTGTGCAGCAAAAGTGATTTGAATAAGCACTTTAAACTTTCATTTTCTCTGGATAGCACAATTAAACTGAAATTTGTCCAGATTTCTCCCTTCTGTTTCTAATGACTGCTTATTTTTCTTTGCAAATAAATTTCTAATATGTAATGAGTTGCCCAAGGAGACAAAGCTGGGGAGTTGGGTTTTTCTCCAGATGGTGGACTTGAGTCAAAGATATCTAACAAGAATCTCTGACCCACGTTTTGACTTTTTTTAGTGGACTTGAATGTTTTTCAGGGAGTCCTCAAAATGCTTCTGTTTTAGGAATGCCAATACTGTCCCTATACTGCTTTCTGGTAGATATTCCCCTATTGAATTTAAATACTGGTTAATGGTCTTGTTTGGAAAATTCTTTCAACTAATGATGTTGTTCCAGGCTACTAACACAATGATTTTAGGAATGGGAACCTTCAGAATAAGACCTGATTTTAAATTTAATTTTTTTAATCTTTAACTGTGATGATGTATCTCTTTACAATGATATGACTATATCAATATTTCTGTCTGTAGTAAGAATCTTCTGTTTCAAACAGGGCTGTTTCAGTGAAGGGCCTTTGCCTCTAGAAAGAGGTGAACTACTGTGAATGGTTATTCCGGATCGACTGAGGGGTTTTGTTTATTTTATGGCTTTAGAAGACTCCTACACGGATTTCTAAATTGTCTGTATTTTTAAATGTTTTTTGTAAATCCTGAGAGGAAAAAAAAAAAAATCTGAGTGGGAATCAAGCTGTAGCTATTTATTTTGCTAACTGGTACTGTCTCATCTTTTTGTATTTCTCTCTTCTCATCTGTACCTACCTTGAACTTAGGGTAGAAGATCTTTGGGGCAGGAATTGTTACCGGGTGCTGTGCTGATTAATCACCTGGCATAATGGAGTCTGTGTGTGAACATGGCTCCTTGTCTCTATCACAATCCAAAGAGTATTATCAACCTGTGAAAATGCAGGGGGAGAAATTATACTTTAGGTCAATGTATTATTTATCTGAAAAATTTTAGTGCCTGTGTAATGTATTGTTAACTCTACTCAAAAATATTAATTAGGCATATAGCTTATTAACATTCCAGGTACACTGAAGCAGCTTTTGTAAGAGATATGCATATTTTCTCTTTGAGTCACAGCATAGCAATAGAATGGTTGATGTGGTGAAATGATGTGGTTTTTTTACCTAGCAGTTTGAATTGCTTTAAACTTCAACGTTAACTCTGAATTTAAAGATTTATGCTGCTTGTTTATTTCTAGGACTTTTTTAGAAACAATCAAAATTGAATGCTTTGTGAGCCGTATGCCCACATACTGCCTTTTTTTTTTTTTTGTAATGTTGAAGCAATACTTACCTGGAGTGTATGCCTTTATTAAAGAAAACAAAAAGGAGTGGTGGTGGTGTGGGACGCAAGTTCTTCTGCTTATCACTGAGCTAACGCAGCACGAGTTGGATCTGTTGTTATTGCTGTTGGAAAGATAATGGGATATATCTTAGCTCTTTGATCACAGTCAAGCTATAACATTGTCTTCTGTCTTTAACCTGCTCTCAGAGAAGAGATGCAACACATCAAATTCCTTTTACGTATTTTGTACGTGGACTGTACAGTTTCAGAAATCCATGTTGGAGCCTTTCATAAGCAATAGTAATTAAGTTTCTCAAGGAAATTTTTTTGCTGGATTATTAATTTTTTGCACCTTGGTTTGCACAATATGGATTACTGCTAGATTGATATCAAATTGTGGTCTTTTGTCTCTTTGAATGTGTTTACACCAGAGCCTGATAGATTCAGGAAGACTTGAGAATTTCCTAGAATACGTGTTTGGTAAATCACACTAAGATACTAGGATTTATTATATTAACTTTTAGGTAACCTAAACTATCTTGCTGGGGTACTTTTTTCTTCAGATCAATTTAAACTGGAAAATCAGAGCAAGAGCTGTAATTCAGCGTTATTATAGTTCTTACAGTTAACAGTTGAATAGGAGCCCCTGTTTTGTCCAGGATTTACAGTATGAGTGGGTATCTAAATCACTCTATTTCAAAACAATTCCAGCATAAATTTTCAGCTGTAGTTGTGCATTTCCTGACTCTTTTTCCCCTCAAAATAAGCACTGCAGGTTTGATTTATATAAACAGTGTTAGCATTTGAGGAATCTTCTTCTGACTGCAGATGCCGAGACTGGATTATAAGAAGCAGGACAGCAGAAAATGTAGGATTAAGAAGTGAGTGGTTATGTTTCTAACCAGTTTAACTCCAGCTCAATTCTTTAACTGGCCTCCCTAGTAAAAGAAAGAAAGGGAAGATGGAGAGAAAAATAATGTAAAGGCAACGCTTTCCAGTTTTGCAGCTGTCTGAATTGGTATATACTTGTGAATCAGGATAATTTAGGTGATTTTTCTCTCCAATATAAAGTGATATGGTAATGTTTAATCTGCATCTCACTCAGGTTTTTTGTTTTGGATTTGTTTTTTTTTTTTATATAAAATGTGTCTGCAAACGTGCCTAATGACCCTGGGCAAAACATATTGTAGAGCTGGCTTCCTGTCCCTGTGCTGGGGGTGCAGGGTGGTGGGCAGCAGCGGGTCTGCCTCCTGCTAAAAGGATCTAGGGCAATTTTGGTAGAAATCTTGGCGGCTCAGCGACTGCCAGTTCATGCGGGTTGAGGACAGACACCAGGGTGTCAGTTAGGGAGCATGGTGCTGGAGCACAGAAGTGCCGAAAAGAAACGTGAGGAAGATGCAGTCAGGGAGAGCCTGTGTCTGGGTCCTTGCACAGCTTTATTGTGACAGAGAAACTTGTCATTTTTATCAAAAAAAAGTTGGTTTAAAACTGGCAAAACAAAGCTTAACTAACTTTTCAGAGACTAATGTTTAGGTTTATCGTGGTATATGTATTGTATATTTATTTTTTTTTCCACAGAAACCTGCTAATATTTTAGTTATGGGTGAAGGTCCTGAGCGAGGAAGAGTAAAAATTGGTATGTTTATATCTTTGATAAGTCCCAGTGTAGCATTTAAGTTAGAATGTTCTGAAGGTGCAGTTGTACCACCTAAAGTAGTCACTGTAATACTCGTATGTGCCTGGGCACATTGCCTAAATGCTGTTTTCTGAGTGACTGGCTTCTTGATATGAGCCCCATGCACCAGTTCTGACGATGAAATGCTGTAGCCTCACCAATGAAAAGTGGAAAATGTCATTATATGTTGTTTAAGTGGGTGTTTGTGTGGGGTGGGGGATTTTGATATGGGAATAAAGATGAGAGCTAGCTAGGGGAAAGGAGGAGAAAGAAATGGGATTTTAAAATTACCTCCATTTACCCCTGTAATGCCATGACATTATCTTGCCGCTGCTTATAAAATCTAAATAGGGAACTAGTCATTACGACAAACCTTAAATTTTATAATGGAATCAAAGTTGGCATTTAGCCTACAAAATGTTCTTGAAAGGGTAGACAGGTCCCTTGGAGATAAACGCAAGGGATCTCAAAGTCCAGAAAACACAGTAAGCCAGCCAAAATGCTTAGTGAGAACTACTGCTAAATGCTCAAACTGGGGTGTACTGGGGTAGGACCCAACACTTTCCCCACTATTGTAACATTTTCTGGTGGGAGTTACTGTTCACAGTGAGACAATAATTTGTAGAACTTCAGTTGTTTTAAAATAAAGTAAATTAATAAATAAAAATTAACTGTAGTCTAACAGTAATAAGCTATACCACGCTGTGCATTAGCGTGGCACTGCTTTGATAGCAGACTGCTAATGCACAGCCTACTTACATTCGTTATGGTAACGCAGCCCGTTTGGAAGGGTTTTTTTAAAGCTAGTTCATCTTTTTCACTTCCCTCTGGCTTTCTTTATGAGATTATTCTTCTGCATTGTTGCTCTGTACTCTTACTGTTTTGTTATCTGAACTATATTGTTAATCACTAGTATAACAATTCGGGGTAGGATTTTCTTGGAGCGTTCGGTGCTGCTCCAGTCCTTCCCTCGCCCTTTGAAATCCAAGGAGCTGACGGGCCAGGGCTGAACACTTCTGCAGATCCTACCCTGAAAGTTTTTAATGCCCTTCCGAGGTTTAAGGTTGACAGTGGAGGTTGAGGTCTTCTCTGTACAAAAGAGGTACAGCACGGACAGCAGAAGGGAAAATTTCTTCCTATTACCTTATTCTTCACGGAGCGGTTGCTTCCAAAATGGAGAATGTAGGTCATCCTCTGGGCATGTTCACGTTCAACTGTGGTGGTGATATTTGCTGTACACAACTACTTGCTAGTAATTGCACGTAGACCACCCATTTATTTCTTAATTGATAGTTTTGAATTAATTTGGGAATAAATTAGAGCACAGCTAAATTTAGTCAGACTCTGTTAATGGACAGGTGAAAGATTCTGTATCGGACCACCAGTCCTCTGAGCCATCCGTTCCCAGCGGGGGAAGAGGGAGGGGGACCCTGGATTTCTAAGTGTGTTATCAAAATGTAGATATTTTTTTTTTCTTGTTTTAAGATATTACCACAGCAGGAAAAGAATGCAGAAGTTATACCCATACCAAGGGCTTCCACTTTTCCAGTGTAACTAATTTTTCTAAAAAATACATAACTGGTATTTAACTTAAAATAATTTTTATAGGCTTTTTGTGTCATTTTGAGTCACAAATTCACTTTCTGCCAACAATTTTCCTTATTTTTCATAGTTACTAGTGACTTGATCATATCTTGAGTAATCGATATTTTAATGTAGAAAACTGTAAAATGTTTATCTTTTTAAATGCATTAAAACAATCATAAATAGGAACGCACATGAAAAAAAATTATTAAGGATTGTGCAGTCAAGTTAGAGACCCATATTTACACTGCAGTTTTCCCTCAACCAGTGAGCTATAGTGTGTAGGTTCTTTTCCCTCAGAACGGCTACTCATCTCATTTCATTCGAGTCTTTCTCAGCACATGTATATCCCTGCACCACAGAGTCCCTCTTTCTTGGGATTTGGGGAGCGGTGGGTCAGGAAAGTGATTTGGTGGGAGAAGGTGCATATTTTAGTCTCTGCCCATTTTTTCCTGTATCACTTATATTTGGTAGTTCAGACAGCTTTCTAGGCAGTTGTATACCACCAATTCTAAAAAGCAGTTTTTAATGATATAATGCCCCCAAACAGAATTTTAAAATCATAGCCTAAATGGTATTTAGTACTGGTATCTTGATACTGGAAATATGTCTTGACAGAAAATTAGCAGGGAGGCAGATGCTGTAGGCTTAGTTGCTTTTTTTTGTGTGAAGGAAATCTTGCTACAGCTAACTTCATGAGGAGGGAGCTTTTGTGATGTGCATGTATGTATTATAAATCATTCTAACCTTTGCAGAACTTGCATTTTGCTCACATTTAAAATGCTGCTCTTGAAAGACTATCCTGTAATAACAGAATATTTTACCAGAGAATATCAGGTAAAATGAGTCAGGATTTACCAGTGTCCTGAGAGAAGTGAGTTGATGCGCTTTTTCAGAACAATGGTTAATTCTTTGTTCTAAACCGCTCATGTTAGTAATGATTTATAATGATATACTTTGTAGGTGATGACATCCAGTAACTTCTACAAAAGCTTTAAGAAAATCTACTCACAGAATTCATATCTGCTACAGTCTGCGTTTGTGTTTTATTTAGCCCAGTGATGGTAGTGCTAACAAGTAAACTCAAATCAGTTCGTTTTAAAAAAATATAATTGGTAGTTTTCCTAAAATTTTAAAGTGTCTCTCTTTGAATTTTGCAGCTGACATGGGCTTTGCCCGATTATTTAATTCACCTCTGAAGCCTTTAGCAGACTTGGATCCGGTAGTTGTAACGTTCTGGTATCGAGCTCCAGAGTTGCTTCTCGGAGCAAGGCATTATACCAAAGCTATTGGTAAGTAACTTGGATAAAAATGTACTACTTTGTTCTTTATGCAAAGTATATCCAAATACTGAAGCATTGATAAATAGTACAAAGGACAGTAGCTGAGTTCAAGGTACGTTACTGATTCTTGAGGAAATACTGAACTTTGACAAATTGTTTATCTAGCCAGAGACCATAGTAAACTATAGGAATGAAGTATTTCTGGGTTTTGGCTCCAAATGCCCTGTGATACAATATACTTTTATATGGCTTTCACAGAAGATTTTCATGAATGCTGGTAGAGGTTATACAAAATACGGATGCATCTTCGAACTATTAGTAGAGTCTGTATGATGATGATGAGGCACAGTGCATTAATTTCATTGCAGAGGTTTTTACCTAGTGTAATAAATACATGAAATAAGGAATGTACAGAATGGAGAATATATTTGCTGCACTGAAACAAAGCTGCAAAAATAAGCTGCACTTCAGTGTCTCTCTGGGTCTTTTTCAAAGCACAAGTGTGAACAGGAATGGCTTGAAGTAGTGAGATATGATCAGGGTCACGCAGCAGGCTAAGCTGTGATGCTGCATCAGGCACAGCCAGAAAAACCAAAGCCTCACAGAACGCAGACGCTGTGAGGATGGCATTAGTTCTATCAGCTTAGTGCTGCATCCTCCTCACCACTTAATTCATACTGATTGGTCTGAATTTTAGCAGCTTTGGCATGGCGCGGTTGACTTCGCTCTGCCGGTCTCTGCTCTTGCCAGCTGGGGGGTAAGGGATTGCTGACGGCAGGAGCTGTTGCGTGCTGTGGCTGTAGGACAGGGGGAATAGCTGGAGGGAGGTTCACCTTTAGTGGATGTGAACAGATTTGCCATGGAAGGGAGAGAGACTGTAGGAAAGAGGACTGGGAAGTTTTTCTCTTGCTGGCTGGTTTAAAAGACACGTTAAAGCCTGGCAACCATTTTTGGGGAAATAACTTCCCCTGCAATGCTCCACTTACTTTGCAAACATGGAGGTTGTATGTCAGCGTATGTGGTGTTGTTTTTGTAACCTGAAATTCTTCCCTCAGACCTTCGCCATTAGTTTTTTAAGATCGTGTCAGTGTTTTTGTCAGAAATTCCAATGTTTATGACTTAAATGTATTTTCATTTACTTTTCTGTTAACACTATATTTCTTTTATTGATTAAATACATTTCTTTATATGTTCCTTTAAACTGCTTTTTTTGTTGTATTTGCCTGTTCCTTCACTTTACTGGCATTTTCTTCTGCTTGCAGCATGTGAAACTGCATGGATGGTCATAACCTTTAGTACATAATTTTTTTCAGCATAGATAAAAACTGACTGTATACAAACACTGAGTAATGGGGTTATGCTCTCTGCATCATTTGCTTTTGTCCTTGTTCATGACCTTTTCTTGTTCATTCAAGGTTCAGTGTAGCATTACTTTATGTGAGTTAAAAATTGCATTTGTATATACTAGAAAAAAATTGGGAAAACAACTGGGAAAATTCAGGCTATCTGATTTTGCAGATTGGGACACAACAGTTAGAAAGGGTTTGGGTTTTTTTGGTTTTTTGGGGTTTTTTTGTTCTGTTTTTTAAATGAATGTTATCAAAAAAAGGGGTGAGGTATGTGGGCATGGAGTAATTTTCTTCTTACTCTCTTTCTGCAAGGCTTTATAGATAGCGTTTGGCTTATTCCAATATCACCGCTTTTCAACTTGTATTTTTGGGGTCATTTAATACTTAATAAACCCAGTGGCTGATCAGAGAGGGCATGTTTCTTGGCAGGGACAGTACGTCAGTGAATGGGCAAAATGTTAGTTGGCTTTTCTTCATTTGTATTTCATGCGTGGACAGTTATCCAAATCGTTTCCTTTGGTTTTTTTCTTAATCAAATTAATTTTTACAGCAATAAATGGTAACTACACTTTGAAAACCCCACAAAAGCTTGTACGATACTCTCTCAGCTCCTGTGTAGTTACTGAACGGTGTACCTCTATCCATAGCTAAAAGGAAAAATTGAGGAAGCATTGCACTTCCACAATAGAAACTTGAAATTTTCTATGCAGGGACCTTACCTCTGATAAGCTAAAAACTAACATTCTACCTCACCAAGATGCTTTTGAAAAGATTCATTTGATTTTTTTTATTTCTGTTCTCCTTTTTTAAAGATATTTGGGCCATAGGGTGTATATTTGCAGAGCTGCTAACATCAGAGCCAATATTCCATTGTCGACAAGAAGATATCAAAACTAGTAATCCTTATCACCATGACCAGCTGGACAGAATATTCAATGTAATGGGATTTCCTGCAGGTACATGCTGTATTTTTTTTATCACTGCTGTTCAAAGAAAGATATCTGTATTGCTTTCTTTGCATATGAAGGTGGCAGCTGATCAAAGCAACAAAGCTGTTCAAACACAATCTTTATTTCATGAGTTATAAATCTAGAATGTAATGGTCATATTAGATATTTTTCCTGTTATTAACAAAAGGATTATCTTTGCATATACATGTACCAATGTTTTATAATTTTAAAAGATCATGTTTAATGGTGGATGATTAAAAATCAGAAGGAATATTTCTGCATTTCTTCAGTACCGATTATAGATTCGGAAAGCGACTGATGATTGTATGAAACCAAGCAAAAATCTATACATTTCATGAATATTATGCAGACATTTAACTCATGCTAAGTTAAACATAGCATTTGAAAGTAGGAGAGGGTATTTAATTTTTTTTTTCCCCTGGTAGAAAGTTTGTGATACGGAGAAAATGTCTTTATTCCAAATTGGAACAAAGAACTGGTTGCATGAACCAAAACAAATTACAGTGTGGATATCACTTGTTGCATTTTCCCCTCAGTGTTGGTCATATCTTGTTTTTCTACAGGCTGTCTTGCATCTTTTCAGTTAATGCTTTGTCTTCTAATGTCCACATGGTTGCAGATGTCAGAATAACAGGGGCCTTATTTTTACTTTTTGGTCATCTTTCTCCTCACTGCTTGTGTTCCCTGCTGTTGTCCATTCGCTATTAATAATCTTTTTCTTTATTGTTCTGGTGGACTTTCCTCTTCCTATCACATGAATTTTGTGGTCTTTATGTCTGTGTGGTTGTAGAATTTTGTTACTAAATTTGCTCTTATTTTTCCCTTTCACTTTTTTTGTCCTGTATGTACTTCATTGCTTCTATACTGCTGTATGAGATTCCTGGAAGCGTTGCCTTTGCATATTAAGTACTTTTATTTTCTTGAAAATCCCCCTTAATTTTGCTTCTTTAAGCAATATTGTCCTTTTCTGCTTTTAGCCTAGAATTTGACCCTTTTCTTATGCTTGTCTTCATTTGGGTTTTACATTGTTTTTCTGTAGCTTACATAAATAGATGATACACTCATTATTGTTTTCTGATTGATTTAAATAATCCTTTCTAATGGTCTGCATTTGATTTTTGAAGGTCTTTGGTTCTTACCAAGAAATATTATTTTTCATTTAATTGCAGCAAATTTTTTGCTTTTTAATTGACACTTGCCATATTTGAAACAGTTTCACATGTCTTTGGGATAGGGAAAGAGGACAATCTTTTTTTAAATAATAATTAAATAATTAATCTCTGATTTATTTATTCACTTAATATTTTTAAGCTCCCAGTGTTCTGCAATTGTGATAAGACTTAGTAAAGATTTGACTTGAATCAAACTACTTGCCCACAGAGCCTTTTCAGGAGTTACAGAGCGTAATACATTTGAGGCTAGGTGCTGGTAGTGATTTTTTTATTATTAAATCCATTTCAGGCTTTGTCTACACAGAGAAGCTGAGATGAAATATTCTTTAATTTCAGTGTGCAAATGTTACTTTTTCTTAACCTTTTGTTGGCTAACAGTATTTCTTTTACGTTAAGACAGCAGAAATTTACATCGTACCCCTGGACATTTTCCTGCAACCAAAGACAGTGCTGTCAGAATAGAAAATCCCTTAGAAGGAGGCAGCGTTTGCAGGAGTCTTGTGTACTCCTGTCCTGAGATCACGACTGTGCCTGAATAAATTAAATAACAGTCCTGAAGGGTGCAAGCACAATCGCTGACATGTTTTTCTTCTGTGTTGTCTTTTGGGCATATGGTGGTCTTCACTGTAGCTGGCAGCTGTTTTTTTTAAAGTTCTCGAGTTAATTTGCACACAACTGGAACCTCTTAGATGTTGGTATTGTGAAGATCTATTGTGAAGAGGTGATGAAGGAATATGAGCCAAGGAGTACAAAGAAATAAGTAACAGCAAGGTTAGCGAAGCAGACTGAAAAAAAATCAGGGCTATGGAGATACTTGGAATGCCTTTGTTTTACTTGGGGGGAAAAAAAGAATTATTAATAAATATTGATTTTGCAGATAAAGATTGGGAAGACATAAAAAAGATGCCTGAACATTCAACTTTAATGAAGGATTTCCGGAGAAACACGTAAGTCTGCTTTGAGTTGAGCTTTCTTAAGAAAGCCTATTTTACTTCTCCCTCCTACTCTAAATTGCTTGTAGCTCAGGTTGTTTTCTATGTAGATGCCAAACAAGGACTATGAAATGGTTATGACTTAGATTGTGAAAAAAGAAAAATAAAGCTGTTTCAGAACAGTGAATTTGGCCTGTTGAGGTGGTGTGAATCAGAAGAGTAGCCAGAGACAGACTGTAAATGAATGGTAAGGTGGCAGGTGTGAACCGGGTGATGCCAGTAAGACCCCACACAGCTCCCAAGATTGCTAAGCACAGTTTGTCACAGCTGTTCCCAGATCTGTGGTACTGGAAATGATTTTTCTGTGATAGCTGCATAAAAGGTAACCTTATGCCGTTTCCAGCAAACAGTGGGTATAATTGTCAGGTTTGGTGTCTAGGGTAGCTTATGAAGGCTAAAGAAAAGAATACCTTTCAGTTTTGCTGTCACGTTGCCAGAGTCTAATACCTGCACTTAAGACCCTACCCTGTTACTGTGTTTCCATGCTGAGGGATTTGGGGCTGTACTGTTACATACATTTCTTGCATCTGCCATGCTATTGTAACCATTTAGAAACCTTATTTCTGAGCTTCTCTTCAAAAAAGTGAATTCATGGATGTTCTTGTAGCAACCTGTACATTGCAGGAGAGTGTTAAGATGGGCTTAGTACTTATCTCCATGTTTACTGGCATTAGAAATAGACAGAATGAAACTGTATAGTAGTAAAATTGCTAAAAGGCAGTTTAAATCAGTTCAGTGTCTGCATGTGGGTTAAAAGTGTGCTTTTTATGTGGATGTGATGTGTTTTTACAAGCATGTGAGGGAAACAGATGCACTTCTGTAGTGTCTGAATGATTTTTAAGCAATCTCTTGTGTTGGTAGTTGTGGTTTTTCCCTGCTTAGTGGATTAGCAATGGAATAATTGCATATTAGAAGTGTCACCTTTTTTTCTTTCTCTAGGTATACCAACTGCAGCCTTATCAAATATATGGAAAAACATAAAGTTAAACCAGATAGTAAGGCGTTCCACTTGGTAAGTTCTTGCATGCGTAAGAAATCAAAATCCTCGTATAAGTTACAGGTGTTCAAATTGAGAGTTGAGCTGGTGTCATGTATTTTGTGACTATTTTATACATATTATACCTTATTTTATAAATAAAGTTAGGAATAACTGATACTCTGCAAACTGAAAATTGCAAAACCACTTTATCGTCTCACATTGATAAAATGATTCTGTGAGTCATTCACTGGATTAGTTTCAGTATTGAGTATATCAGAAGCTTTCAGTCTTTAGGTCATGTTAAGCTTGTAGTTATATTTGCAATGGTGCTGCAACTCTTACCCATTTTGCTGCTTTGCATATTTTAACAGCCTATTTGTGAATTTAAAAATAATCCTAAATGCATATTTTTTTACATGTTCATTATTAAGTTTGTCTTATGCACTTTTGTTTAAAACAAACAAAAAAAATTAAGACTTGAATGTTTAGTTTGGAAAATTTCAGTATGCCTTCCTGCTGCACTAATCCTTTGTAGCTTTCTTATGAAAACTTCCTAATACTTCTACAACAATTGGTTTATCTCTAGAACATCTAACTTTCTTTTTTATTAAGACTCCAATTAAAGTTATACACCTGCTCAGCCCTAGAAGTGCCTGTGTTACATTGTTTCAGATGTTCCTGTATTGGGTGTTTTCTTCTGTTTTTTCAAGAACATTCAAGTTTTTAAAAGAAACTATATATAGAGGAGAAAGGAATTTAAGTATGTCTGATCTCTGAATGGACATTCTCCTTATCTTGATGTTTCCAACTCAGATTAAATGTTTTCAGGCTAGAATTATAAAGTAACTATATTATTTGGGGGGGCAGGACTGAGGGGAAGAAAACAGGAAACTTCTTGGAGTTGAGGAATACATTGGAGAAAAGGGACGATGGTTAAGAGGCCTGGGTGTCCGAGGGCCGTGCGGCTTTTGTTCAAGTCATTGGAAGCTGTACCTTCTGTGATGATCAAACCCAAGGGTTTTTAAGCAGCCATCTTTTTTCTGTTCAGTACATTTTCCTCCATGTAAATTTTGGAATTTATCCTTCAGTCAGAGCAGCTCTGAGGCAATATTCTTCTTGCAGCATACTGCATGAGCATTTTTGAATGGGAGTTTCCAAGCAGATGAGTTACACTGCAACCAGTCTAAAATAGAATGTATATTAAAGGTTCAGATTAAAAACAAAAGTATAACCAGCTGAATCAAGTAGTCATTGCAAGAAGTTGCCTGGAGGTTGTACCATTATGAGTCATTTACTGTGAAATGTCTCCGCTCTCTAAAGTTAGAAGCTGGTAAAATACTAGAGATGTTTACATAAGCAAGGAAACTAGTCCTCTCTGGTAGAGATTTTGGATTTTTGATGGATTTTTGTATCCAAGCAGAATCGGAAGCTGCTGAGCAGTCTGTATATTTGTATGTAATGCATAAAAAGTTTATGTTGATATGTGAAGAACTGAAGTGCCTGTTATGCACATGCCTGTTATCCATCCCATTTTGCCCATAATTAATCCAGTTTTTACCATGTAGCTATTTATAACAGAGCTTCATAAATGCACTTTTAGTATTTATCAGATGTTCTTATGTTTTAGTATGAGAATACACACTCTAAAAAAAGATACATTTGACATAGGAAGTCGATAATATCTCATATTCCTATCAAAGCCTAAATAATATTTCCAAAAATTATATTAAGTAATCCAATAAGCAAAAACCAATGAACATGAAGTATCTGTTGAATATGATGTTTTGCATAGAATGGGGTTTGGATATAAAAACTAATCCTTGGACTCTTAAGTAAAGCAGATTGAGTGAATTTGCAGATCATTCTCATCAGCCACTCTAGGCTGGTGTTCCATAAAATGATGCAGCTGTGTGCATCAGTACTTACCTATCTAACTCCACCTTCTTTGAGAACAAACATGCTGCTTGTCACCTACAAATGTGACTTGTGACATATTTGGAGTCTAAAGCTCTCAAAATTAAGCTTATGTTGCTGTACCAAAATCTGAAAAGCAGCTAATTATCACTAGTGGTGAATAGCTGAGAAAACTCAGTCAGTTCTGCTTATTAAAATCAGTTGCATTAGATTTTCATATCATACCTAGGCAATCTGAGGTAAAAACCTTTTTCATGCAGCAACCTGTATAACATGGCCAGTGACTTCATCTTCAAGTAACTCAAGTGCTTTTCCCTTCCCTCGATTCCTCAACTATTTCTTTCTCATCACTCTCCAGTCTGCCGGCTTAACACCAAGCTCAGGTAACAGTGAGTAGTTCAGGCTTTGCTGTACATCTTGGCGGTCCATAAAAAGACTTTCATAGAATCATAGAATTGCTAAGGTTGGAAAAGACCCTTAAGATCATCAGGTCCAACCGTTAACCTATCACTGCCAAATCCACCACTAAACCATGTCCTCAAGCACTGCATCTACCCGTCTTTTAAATACCTCCAGGGATGGGGACTCAACCACTTCCCTGGGCAGCCTGGTCCAGTGCCTGACTGCTCTTTCAGTAAAGAAGTTTTTCCTAATATCTAACCTAAACTTTCCCTGGTGCAGCTTGAGGCCATTTCCTCTCTTTCCCTGAATGAACTAGGTTCTCTTACGAGCTGTGAGTGCTCTGGCCAAACCAGCCTGAAATTTCTCATCCACTCTCCCAGTCTTGCAATTTTAGAAATTGTTTTCAACAGAACAACGAAACTAGACACAAAATAATTGCAGGAGAATAACTTAGAACACTTTCTGCAGTGTTTTCTCTGTGCAGTATCACAACAAGGTAACTGTTTGAATGTATTCAGCATTTTTGTTCAGAATGATTGTATTTATATCAAAAAGCAGTGGTTACATTAAAATGCAAAATCAAGGAACGGTGTCCTTTACCAGGCCGCTACCACCCTTCCATTCTTGGGCATATCTGTTAGTGCTGAACAAGAGGACCAGAAGGGGAGTTTGAGCATGGACCCCTGACTGAACACGCTGCTCAACTGCTACCTCACCCACTCATTCCGCTTTGGACCTCTGCCCACCTTCCTTTGACAAAACTAATAGCAAGAGAGTGAACTTCATGGAATTGCATGGTGTCAGTCAGTGTCACGCAAGCGAAAAAGCAGGGTATTTAGTAGTGTAGACATGGCCATGTTCTTTTGTGCCTCCCATAGATATGGATTGTGAGGGAAGTGCTGTGAAGTTCATAGTTAATTAGCTCTAATAGAATCTGCTAACTGCTGTCTGTCAGAACAATTCACTGAAAATCAGATCCCATTTAAAAACCCTGGCCTTTCCAAACTAACATCTTAAAACGCTGTTCAGGTGCTGTCAAAATCGGAAGGTGCCTTAGGTTTCCGTTCTTGTTGTTTGAGGCTAGGCTGAACTGCAGATGAATGCCCTAGGCCCCTCCACCAGTGCCTGAACAAGTTCAGCGAATCTCTTGGTACCAGTCCTTCCAGAGATACTCCAAGATCTTACTCCTCCACAAGCTGTTTCACAGCCCTTCTACTCTCTGCATCAGAACAGATAAAAAAACTGTTTACATCTACTATTGTAAAATATGCCAGAACTAATAATTCCAGGACTAGTAAATCCAGAGATTGTTGTCATTGCCAAAAATGACATGTTTGCATTTCCCATCTTGAATTAACCAGATTTTTTCCCTCTTTACTGACATTCAGGCACATGGTCCCTTTTCACATGCAGAACTGGTCTGTTAACATGAGACAACTTTGGCTCCTTCCTGCTTTTGCACCTTACTTTTTTTTCCACTTTCACTTCCCTGATTTTTTTTTTCTCCCTACTTATTTGTTTATGCCCTAGAAAATGGGTACGCAGCTGCTGCTCCTGGTTAATTGAGTGATGCTTCGTCTTCCACTTGGTTACTTTGGTCCATATGAACTGTGGTAATTGTCCCATTCATTGCTGATATATAAAGTTTACTGCATTTTTATTATGTCATTCAGCCAGGTGATCTTTTAATTGAATAGTTTTTAAAATAGAAAATACTTGTAATAATAAGTGGAAGATTTGCTTCTGTGCTGGCACCTGAACAAGGGGGCAAAGTAGGAGTTTTGATCCCTTGTGTGATAATGGTTGCACAATCATTAAACTTTTCTTGTGGTTTCTGTTTTCTGTTGCTGATTATGACCAAGTTTGTTCACAGCTTCCCAGCATGTGATGGACAGCTTTATAACCTAATTGCCAGAAATGATGCCAGAATTTTGCAATGTTTTCTGATTGTGATGTTTTTCAGCATGTTGGCAATTCTTTCTCATTTTTTGCCTTCCCCTTTTCTGGCTCCTGGGATTGTTTTTTGAGCTGTTTGAGAGAACAAGAATTGTTCTCTTCAAACTGATATTCTGCAAAGACTACATGCAGACTCAGAGAGCTGAAATAACTCATTGTGAGTCCTTGTTGATGATGTGAAAAACAAAACTGGATTGATGGTAGTAATACATAGTTGTTATGTTCTTAACGATGTCATTAAAACTGAAGGCTGAGGAGAGAAAATGTACTTTCCTAACTTCAGCTCTCTGCAGCGTGGAGGTCTGCGTTGTGGTTGTGTATGCTCACTTAATAGCTAGTGAAAGGAGATGACCAGTTCAGACATAGATCATGACACTGGATCTTTATAAAAATGTGAATTTAATCCCATGAAAAATATGCATAGCAAATGTAAAATGAATATTATTTGCATATGTAGTTTCTGCATATTTTGTTAGATCCATGATAAAAAAAAAAGCCGTAGGTTGAAAGTGTAGCATTTCTTTTAAAGATCATTGTCTCTGGCAATAAGTCATGGTGTAGTTTTGCCTTGAACATTGTATTCTATGGTGAAACATGAAGTCTCACTATTTTCCTTTTTCTGTGTAGTATCTGAAGGTTATCTCATTCTGCCCATATATGTTGCTTGTCCAGCGCAGCCATATGCCACAAAACTGCTGGGTGGATGGGGAGAAGTATATGCATGTACACCAGACATTTTGAATAAGAAACACTTACTTTTAGAATGCATCACTGCAATTCAGTACTAGAGTTAAATAAAATTGCTCTGGTCTGCTGTTCCTAAAATGGAGAAAAATCTTCAGGCCTGTGGAGACAGCATGATGTTTCTAATGTATTTTTTATTGAAAATCACTGTTGGGATGCTGCAGTGACAAATGTATGAAGTCCAGCCAGCTTCTGAAATGTTTACGTAGATGCAAAATGAGAATGGAAGAATAAAATCAGTACAAACAGTAAAAATGGTAAAGTCAGCCAGCTTCTGAAATGTTTACATAGGTGCAAAATGAGAGTGGAAGAGTAAAAACAGTACAAGCAGTAAAAAAGGTTTTTAGAATTACCTTTCAGTCTTTAACGTTGTGCTGAATTTAGACTTCATGTCTGTTACTGGTATTTGAAGTTACTCAAGAGTTGTTCCTGGCTATGTGTCCTAAGCATTTCTCATAGCATGTCCATCTAAGTAGCAATGTCTGTAACTCTCTTTATACAAATTTTTCACTTTGCTTTGGTTAGTTCAGTTTTATTTTCTTAAATTTTCATTTGCGTTTTACCTAAAATTTTTGCTCTGCTATCTGCTACTGAAATATCTTGCATGACGTTTTTTTAAAGTTGGGCATCAGGCAGCAAATACCTAGTGTGTTTCTTAGCCCTCTGTTAATGCTTCCCAATGGGAGTAAGAGGTGCTTTCTGAAACGGTAAGGTTTTGCTGGAGTTTTAGTTGAACTGAGTTCAACTATTTTGTGAAACATTATACTTTGCCTTGTCTTCTGCATATTTATACTTTGTGGTCATCTTCGTTGTCTTTAACCAACACAGGCATTTTGGAAAGATTTTTTTCATGTAGTTAATACCCAATTCATCAGTTGTTACAAAGATAAAGGCTGAGGTCTTACCCTGATAGTGCAACAGCACCAGAGCTCAGACTTGATGTGCTTATGGAGGAGGCAGCTTATTAGACTTCTCTAGAGTATTTTGCATCATGTCATGCAAAAAATCAACTAAAATTCAAGATTTTGTACAACTGCTCTTTTGAGCAGCATGTAGCACACAGATGTGTCTGAGAGTCCATATTTGTCAGAATAAACAAAGCATGCACTGGAGTGGGTGATAAAAAGTTATCTGGCCAGGTGGGTTTTTTGAACATGTTGATTACTATTTTCTTTTACAGTATAAAGATTCTTCTAAAGAGTGACTTCATATAACATCTTTAAAATACTATGGATTACAATGGAGATGTACTACTATGACAATACTAAATAATGAGCAATAATGGACCTGGAATCGCTTTTGTTTATTAGTTGCTAAGAATTATTTGAATTTAGATGGGATATGATGTTGCTTCCTGTTAAGTGCAGTGTAGTTGAAGAAACCAGGCTAAATATGTGCATGTTACATCTTCTTGTGGGAAGTGAACAGACCATTAAAGAGAGAAAGACTTGGGGATACTGATGGATGAAAAGCTGAACATGAGCTGACAGTGTGCACTCGCAGCCCAGAAAGCCAACCGTATCCTGGGCCGCATCAAAAGAAGCATGGCCAGCAGGTCGAGGGAGGGGATTCTGCCACTCTGCTCCGCTCTGGTGAGACCCCACCTGGAGCACTGCGTCCAGCTCTGGGGTCCTCAGCACAGGAAGGACATGGACCTGTTGGAGTGGGTCCAGAGGAGGCCACAAAAATGATCAGAGGGATGGAGCACCTCTGCTATGAGGAAAGGCTGGGAGAGCTGGGGTTGTTCAGCCTGGAGAAGAGAAGGCTGCGGGGAGACCTTATTGCGGCCTTCCAACACTTAAAGGGGGCCTACAAGAAAGATGGGGACAAACTTTTTAGCAGGGCCAATAGTGATAGGACAAGGGGTAATGGTTTTAAACTAAAAGAGGGTAGATTCAGACTAGATATAAGGAAGAAATTTTTTACAGTGAGGGTGATGAAACACTGGAATGTGTTGCCCAGAGAGGTGGTGGATGCCCCATCCCTGGAAACATTCAGGGTCAGGTTGGATGGGGCTCTGAGCAACCTGATCTAGTTGAAGATGTCCCTGCTCATTGCAGGGGGGTTGGACTAGGTGACCTTTAAAGGTCCCTTCCAACTCAAACGGTTCTATGATTAAAGCTGCTGGTACCTCATGGAAACTCTTTGAATGTTTTTGCTAGAACATTTGTGACTGGAACTAACTTTAGTGTCCTGGGCTTTGCAAGTAAAAATAGGTGTTCTTCGATGGGAAATGAAGTTACTATTCTAACGAGAGAGAAGAATGCGGTTATGCCATTTATGGTTAGGGTTTTGAGTTTCAGATGCATTTGTATCAGCTCGTCTTTCAGGAACAATACAGTGAAGTTTCTGTAAACAGTTTTGGTAATGCAGCGCTTTTTATCTTTTATTTTTGCAGCTTCAGAAATTGCTCACTATGGATCCAATAAAGAGAATTACCTCAGAACAGGCTATGCAGGATCCCTATTTCTTAGAAGATCCTCTTCCCACATCCGAGTAAGTGGTCAGTTTATTAACCTATCAGTACATCCACAGATGCTTTAGTAATGTGTACTTTCTCTCTGCTGTAAATATGTTTGTGAATATTGAGCTAAATACTTACTGTCTAACAACAAAAGAAAGCTATAACCCCTAAAATGCCATTTGTGGTTTTTAAAATTAAGTAGCATTCTTATTAATCTCTTGCTTTATGGAACTTTGATCCTATTAGTCGCAGCACTAATCTTGTTATTCACTGACAGGTTGATTATGCATGCTACAGATCTTTGTAGACAACTGCTAAGTGCCCGCAGGTCCACTTCTCTGCTCCAGAATGCCAGATGACACTCTAATTAGTTTATATTTTTCTGTCTTAGCCTTTGTTGTAAATTCAGTGGGTGGGGGAAGTCAACTCTGTGTCTCTGTGCTGTCATCCTTAAAAACTTAAATCCATTTTCTGTAGACACTCCTCTTTTTTGTTTGCACAGGGAGATTTACAAAAGGAAGAAAATTTAGGGACAATGAATGATTTCATTAAAAATTAAGCCCCCCTTCCCAACAGACTAGCCAGAGAGCATGATTATACACCTTTTTAGGGAAGCTATTAGTACATCCTGTGTATGATTCTCTACCATTATCTAGGGAAGAATTTATAAAATATGGTATGTATATTTATAAGCAATTAATTAAAAACCATTTCACTAAAACCTACTTGATTATTTCTAACAGCTCCTGACCTGTCTCTCTGATTTAATGTTGTCATGTGAATGATTTGCTTTTGCAGAACCTGCTTTTAGGACAGTGTTTGGCTTTTTTCTCAACTTTAGACTGGCATTTTAATGTGAATATACAATGAGTAATGCTAACAGGTGTACAGAGACTCTATTATAAATACATTCTACTGATTAAGGGCAGGTAAATATTAACTTGTGCTAGCAGTAGCAAATTCATGTGGATCATGAGATGTGAAATGACAGATGAAATTTCTAGTTATTTTTAAACTTTGTTCCAGGTGGTTTTATTAATAGTCAGTGGAGTTTCCAGGTGTATTTTTAGTTAGTCCTGAGATTGTGAATTACACAATAGCTGGATTAAGATAGCTCTTTGTGCCCTTGCAGATATCTAACAGGTGGTGTGCCTTTCCAGCTACCAGCTTGGTCACCAGTTACCAGAAACTGTGAAAACTATTAGGAGTTTAAATGAGTGTATAAGAGGCAACTGAAGATTAAAAATAAATGTGAGTAAGTTTACTAAGTTTAGAATATGATGAAAGTAAGACAGGGAACACTTCTCCATTAGTTACAGGTATTAGGCTGTGGCTCAGGCAACTTGAAACTAGCACGGGTGAAGTATGAACCTTACAGGTCTAACCCTTCTGTTCTAATACAGTGATAAATAGACTTTTTTGGGGGGCAGTGTTTTTGCAGGTTGTCAAATCCCTTACCCAAAACGAGAATTTTTAACAGAAGAAGAACCAGATGATAAAGGAGACAAAGTAAGTACTGGAAGAACAGTATCATCATGCTTCACTGGCTTTCACACTATTTCCTGTTTTCATGTTATTTCACGTACTGCTTTTGAGTTGAAATTTTTCTTTGTGTTTAAACAATTGAGAAGAACCAGCAGCAGCAGCAGGGCAATAACCATACTAATGGAACTGGTCATCCAGGGAACCAAGACAACAGTCACACACAGGGACCCCCACTGAAAAAAGTGAGAGTTGTTCCTCCTACCACTACCTCAGGTGGACTTATTATGACCTCAGACTATCAGGTATTTGTTTTATTCATATATTATGTATTTGGTTCTCATGTTTACAGCGGTGTTTCTTTAAGCTAAAAAAGTAATTTTGTAAATGTCACTGTATTAACTGGTATTTCTTGGCATCTTTCAGATGTTTTTTCAGATGCATTTAGTTGATGGTTTGCCTGTAAATTGATAGGCTGATGCTCTTTAGGTTAGCAGTAAGGAGATTAGGGACAGAGATTATTACTGTTACTAACTAATTGCCTTCATATTAGGGAATGCTTATTGTGGACCAGGAGCCTGTTGTGCTGTGCTCTGTATCACCTAAAACCACCGTTCTTTATTTAAACAAGCCTGTAATGGTGGGAGGCAAAGGATATTACAGTAAACAAGCTGTGAAATAAGAATCTGAACAAGAGTTTTAGTTGGGCAAATGGATGGGAAAGCAGTATTTTGGATGACAAACAAAGACTTGACATGATGTTGTCATAATCTCTGTTTTGAAGACCAAGGGAGATTCCAGGTTGAGTAAGCCCAGTACTACAGATCTGAAGAGACAAGTGAGGTGGTGGCAATCAATGAGTGAGGAAGACAAGGAGGAGTGTAGGAAAAAAGCTTAAGGAAAACTTGAAAACTGTGTTCTACCCTTCCTGCATTTGAGCTTGTGGTCAGTCATCATAGGAAATCAGAAGAGTCTGGAGCAGAAGAATATCTGAGGGTCATCCCAGGGAATGATACCTGAATTTGTGGGTTTGGATGAGGTTACTCCTGGAGACTGGGGAGAAGAGTTAAGGACAGAACCTTTAGTTAATGCAAGTGAAGAAATTACAAAAGAGGAGCAAGGAAGACTTCAAATGATATGCATAGGAGTAGTTAGAGAGGTGGCAGATTTTGGAAGCCTAGGGAATAGAAGATTTCAAGAGGAGGCATGCTGGTGGACATGTTAGCCTGCAGGAACTGTTACATACTGGTTCACATGGAATGCATAGTGCAGAAAGCCAACTGGAGGAGAGTCTTGGGTGAAATCAAAAGATGGGGAAGTCAGAAATTACTGGCAGTATTTTCAGTTAATGTAAAGATTAATATCTAAATCTGAGACCCTAATATTGGAAACCCACTTAGCTATGCATATATTCTGTAACAAAACTTAAGAAGAGATAAAGAATGGTGTCAGTAAAACTGCTGCTGTCCACTTGCCTTTCACAGTTTGATACTGTTTCTCCATAAACACCAATGGGCTTTGAAATCTTGCATTTCAGAGTTTGTTCCTGAGAGTACCAGATAGCCTCACAGGCTGCCTGGGGGCATTACCCTCATCCTTATATAAATCTCTATACTTCCAGCATTGGCCAAAACTTGAAAGTACTAAAAACTGTAAAATAAGGTCATTTTCAGGAGCTTTATTGTGAGACCCTTCGTATAATCCCCAAGTGCCTTTGCTCAGCTTATCCCAGGACACCAGTAGCATATCAGTTTTCAAGTCATTCTGCTTGAATGATGCAAATTTTTAGAGCTGTTTGAAACAGTGGTCAGCCTTAACTACAGTGTTGCAGTGTGGGGTGCCTCTAAGTATAAACATCATCTTTCTTTCAGTTGGACCATGCATCACAAAGCACTCTCTTACAGGAGCTTCACCCCTTTCAATTTGGCAAGCTGCAGTCGATTGCTGTTTTGACCTTTTAGCTGGCTCTTTCTACCACTTCTGTGTGTGTATTTTTAAGGCAAATGCAGCTGTAACTTTCTTAATCTTCCCCTCATGTTGAGTGACATATCTAAGGGGATTGATGCAGAGGTTGCACGTACTGTGTCAGGGAGCCCCGTTTACATGCCCTGTTTACATGCCCTTCACCTCATTTTGCTGCTGCAAGCTTGGCATTTTGAACAAACTTCAGCTTCCACTTCTGTGACCAAGAGCTGAAGTTTGCTACTTGAGAAGTCAGAAGATTCAAAATGCCTCAGCAGGAGTTGATGTTGGTTTATTTTCAGCTCATGCTCATCAAAACTTTTGTACTCTCAGGTATCCATCCCAGGATTATAGCTGGGGGCAGCCCTTGTCAACAAACATAATTTCAGAATACTTCTGCCGTGGGATAGTGATAACTGCTACTTTGCTGTCTCAGGAGCTCTTATTGGTAACTTGACTGCTTCTGACTAATCTTTTTGCTGTCTCTCTAGGAGGCAAAACACCTGATTTTCAAAAAAAATACATCTCCCCCCAAGTCTTGCAAGAAGGCAGTGGGTAGATTTGTTCTGATTAAGGTATCGGGAAAACATGGTAATCAAAGGGAGGAGACCTGAACTTGCTGGCACTAGAACAAAAGCAGTTAAAAGCTGCCTATTGGTTTCAGGTCTCCCTGAAAAAAATTCCTCACATTTTTTGCTTCTGATCCTGCAACTTGAGGAGACGGCAAACAAATATTACAATACAGCCCTCTGTTTTAATCAAACACCTGTTCCTTTGTTCTTCATTTAATTTGCTCAAATTCCCTACATAAAGCTTGTGAAGAAGGATTGCCATCTCCTGGGCAAGGCACACTAAGACAGCTTCTCCATCCACCCAGAAGTCAAATTACTCTCTGCAGGGCAAGTTGACCTTGTATCCTTTTCTGCCATGCGTAACAATAGTAGACACATGGCACACAGACTTCCTTGCCTTCTTGTTTAAATCTGCAATGTGACGCTTCCAAAGGCAATGTGACTAAACAGGCTGGAGCAATTCCACTACTCTGAGCTTCTGCTTGTGATAACCCCCGGGTGCTTAATGGTATTTAGAAAGGATTGGATATTTGCGTTTGTTCTTAAACAAAAGCCATTTGTTGCGCTGGGTGTCCTGAAAGAATCTGATGATTTTTAATTGCCTCCATCTTAAAATAAGATCTGTTTTAGAAGGCAGGATGCAAAAAGTGTTTACAACTGACATGAATGGTCAGTTTTTAAATGGTTAAACTTGTGATAGTTTCCTACATACAGGAGCCGTGCTTGGGCAAACAGAATATTCAGGGATTTTTGCTCTCTGAAGTACATCCTATATTTGTTACGTGGAGAAGGGGCACCCGGAGCTGTGACACTTCTGTTGGAGGGTGACTTAGTCCATCTCTCAAGAGTGAAGGCAAATGTCACAAAAGTTCAGTCACTGTGTTAACAGTGCAGTTCAGCGGTGCTGGTTTGTTCCCCCTGGCATTAAGTGCTGGCCCAGACATTTCTTCCCCTTTATGCTACACACCCCTAGAGAATTAGCTCGGTCCTGTGAGCGTATGTTAACAAGTAGAGTTTGCCTTTTCATTTCTGCCATCATCTCAGCATCCTGATGATAGCTTCTGTTCTAAATGCTGAACGGCAGGAAAAATTTGAGTTGTTATTTATTATTTTATGTTGAGACTTCAAGCGACTTTAAAATAGCTTTACAGATTTTATACATTTTACTTTTTCAGGATGTTGGTTCACCATAGCTTTGCACATTCAGGTCTCAGTAGCAATACCCTAGTCCTGGAATATTCACCTTAGAGAAGTTTCCAGACCTTTACTAGAAGCCGCTTTTTCTAAAAATCCTAATACATCTTGCGCTATCAAGAGTTCAGAAGTTACACAGCAGCTTTTAAATGCTGCAAAATTTGTGTGTGTGTAAAACCTTAACGTAAATGTAAAACAGCACAGCAATGTACTGAAATTGTGCTAATTTAATGAAATATTAAATGCTACTAAGTGGTCATGTGCTCAGATTGAAAATCTCACATGCAGTCCTTTTTTCCTTTATAATGCATGATGTGGAAATCACTAACTTTTAGGTTAAAATTGAAGTAGGCAGTTGCTGATTTGCGTAGAGCTTCTTGCAATGATGAATGCTCCACTCAATAAATAATTGTAGAAATGCTGGTTGAAAGCGGCCTCTGGAGACCATCTAGCCCAATCTCCCACTTGAAGCAGGACCGTTGCTAATGCTAAATCAGGTCAGCCATGGCTTTGGTTAGCTGAGTCTTAAAAAAAACTCCATAGATGGAGACTTCACAGCCTCTCTGGGCAAGTTCTTCTAGTGCTATACTGGTCTCAGTGATTTCCTCCCTGCCCCACCAATGTCCAAGCTGAACCTCCCAAGCCACGATCTGTGGCCATTTCCCCCTGAAATACCTGGTTCCACTGAGAAGCGTGTGGCTGTTGTCTTTAACTCTCCTTCAAGGATTTGTAAGGCTGCTGCTAGATGACACCACAGCCTAAATAATCACAGTGCTCTCAGCCTTTACTCCTAGGTCACACAAAAGGGTGGGAGGCTATCCTTTGTATAGGAAAATCTCCAGAATAATGCAGAGCGGCTCAGCAGCAGCAAGGCGCACCATTTGGACCTTCGCCCCAACATACCTGCTCGGTAGGGGAAAGGGAGCAAGTGGAGAAGACCGCTGGTGTGTGAGCGGTGGTAGCCTTCTGTAACATGCAGGTGTCCCGTAGCCATCTGGAGGGTTGGCTGGAGGTTTGACGACAATGGGTGTAGATTCACAGGAGGTAATTAGGATGAATAATGGAAGGGTGGTAACTGTCACTTTCTAATCTGGTATTCCTGATGTTCATCCCTGCACCTGCTGCAATCAGAGTAAGTGAAAAGAAGCCTGGCAGTGCAGCTGCTTTGCGACTGCATTTGTTCAGTACCTCTCGAAGAAATAAATGGGTAGGTGAAACTGTCTTGCAGTGTACCTGTTATGAAGGATTGCATTTCCTTTGCTTTCACCCCTCTGCAGCGTTCCAACCCCCATGCTGCCTACCCCAACCCCGGACCAAGCACATCACAGCCACAGAGCAGCATGGGATATTCAACTACCTCCCAGCAGCCGCCACAGTACTCGCATCAGACACATCGGTACTGAGCTGCATCCCAATAACGTCAATGCACTGTTGCTAATGCTGCAGGACCGGCCGCACAGCTGCCTGCCTGGAACCCGGCTTGGGCCACGAGAATGTACTGTACAACCACACCTCCAACCCGTCTGATCGCCACGATCCACCCCCTTCCACAGAGCGGAGTAGTGGCTCCCAAATTGTACCTGTTTTTGGGGTTAGACTTGAAAAGAAAGTGCTAGCACAGTTTGTGTTGTGGATATGCTACTTCCATAGTTTACTTGACATGGTTCAGACTGACCGATGCATTTTTTTTCAGTGACAGTCTGTAGCAGTTGAAGCTGTGAAATGTGCTAGGGGCAAGCATTTTTGTTGTCGTATGTGGTGAATTCTCTTGATGTAACAACTTTATCTGACCAATAGTACACAACATCTTTGAACTGGTACTTGAAGCATACAGTATATGTTACCATGGCAAAAAAGCAAACTAACCGTGACTCTGAGACGATTTTGATAGACGTTTATTTTTAGTGACTTTTGTGGGTTGGTTCATTTTCCACCTAGATCAATGTTTTATGAACGACACGATTGCTACGATGAGATTTTTTTAAGAACATGAAAACGTTTGCATTTTTTCCAGCAATTACAAATGTCCCAAAGATTAATTTCCAACATAAGTTTTTTGTTTTGTTTTTAAATCTATGACTTGACTGGTATTAAAGCTGCTATTTGATAGTAAAATAAGTATGTTGTCATTGATATAAACATGTTTGGTTCAGCAAACAAAATGATTGTCATAGACAGTGTTTTATTTTTTTTTCCTGTTGGTGTTAATGATTTGTGAGCATGCTTTGGGATTAAAAAAGCATGAATGATATTTCCTAAAAAGGTGCGGCATCCATTCAGATATTTCGTCATGATTTTTGAGAACCAGCTTGGTGTAGTGGATTTTAAATTTTGTTCAGTTAATTATTTTTTTTAAATGTTCGCACGTTGTTTAGGGGTGCCATTCCTACAGCAGAGGATCAAGGTGTTAGGAGAGCCTTAGACTTTATGAGGAAAACTTACATACAATGTACTGTATCAAACTATTTTACATGAATGACGCAAGTATTCTGAATTAAAAAAAAATCAAACATTGTTAAAACAAGGTGTTATGTAATAAATTTATTTTTCATAAATCTGCATATGACCTTTGCCTGTATTCCTTTCTATCAGCGACAACCCCCTGCTCCCCCACCATACATCTATGTCGGGTTGTGTCTGAGAAACAGTATCTGACAGGAATTTTTCTGGCACATGGGCAGGCTTCCAT
The DNA here is from genome assembly GCA_020745775.1 of Theristicus caerulescens. Taxonomy (NCBI): domain Eukaryota; kingdom Metazoa; phylum Chordata; class Aves; order Pelecaniformes; family Threskiornithidae; genus Theristicus; species Theristicus caerulescens. The sequence continues at coordinate 110,742,423 of CM036559.1, read as the reverse complement.
TAACTGCTGAGAAGGATTTTTTTTTTTAAATAGCAGAAAAAAAATACAGTGCCTTCATAAAATGTCATTGCCCCTGTTGCGTACATGTAGCTAATCAGCTGGAGATACTCTGAGCGTGGGTTTATTACTAGCTACATTTCATAGATCAGACAGCTCCTTTTCATCTACAAAATCTAGAGACGTTCCTGTCTGAATAGTTCTTCTCAGGTTTCTGTAACTCATGTTTATCTTGGTATCTCATACCACACCATGATTTTATGACATAAATATATGCAATATATGCAGGATTTTTTTCTGCAAGTGCTTCATGTAGTGTGAATATCAACTAGTGTGATCCATTCAAATGCACTGAGCTACGGGGGGCGGGGGGGCAAAAGAAAAACCAAATCAGTAGCCAGCCCAAAATGCAAACCCATGTTTGAGATGAAGATAAAATTATCTGAGCGGAGTAGAGGTTTAAGTATTCAGGAGACTTAAAACGCAAGAAAAAATCTGAGTGTGAAGTTTATGCTGCTTTAGTAATACTGTGTGATACCCTCTTCATTTTGACATAAGTGTTGTCAAAATCTGGCTTTCCTCAGTTTCTGGAACACAAATATATAGGTGGGAGTGCCTTGAACTTCTTTTTGGTTTGTTTTTCAAGTGAAAGCCTTTTTTTGTCTGTTCCTTAATTTATCTGTAGGCTTTGAACTTGCCTGTTTAATATCTCCAGACTCTTCCCAGGTACTGAAATGGCGACAAGAGTAACTTTTCTTTGGCTAAAGTACTATTGGCCTAGATTTTTTGCGTTCTTATTGATGCATATTCATATTAATGCATAATAGTTAGTATTATTCATATTAATGCAAACCTTATACCAGTATATTGTGATGTCTCCAAAGCTTTGTTTAAAAGTAGCAGGCTGGCTTTAATTTCTTTTTTGCAAAGGGAAATGCATCCAACTGACAAAAAGGACTCCTGCCATTAGTTTGTGCTTGAATTTAATTTTCCTATTAAGAAGGTATTTGAGATGAAGATGTAGCTTATCAACTAATTATAATAAAACTAAATTATACTCTGCATTTAGTTCTAAATAGTCTGCTACTCCATTTCCAGTAATTTCATTCATTCTACTCCATTTTTAGTAGACATATTGCAGATTACCTCAACAAACTGAGAGCCTACAGAGAAGTAAAACCTTAATATTTGACTTGTTCTGATGTCTGAGTCAGCTGGTCCTTTGGGAGGAGGAATCTGAGGTTTTCTCTAGAACTGCGGAAAGAAAAGATTTTTCAATGCTTGGTATAAGCTCTGATGCCTTCAAGACAGGGTATGTTTCTGTTGCAGGTAAGGTTAATCTTGTCATATTTCATGACAATTATAAATGACCTGCATCAAATAAGTTCTGGTGATAGTGCCCCTGTATTCGGCACTGGTGAGGCCGCACCTCAAATACTGTGTCCAGTTTTGGGCCCCTCACTACAAGAAGGACATCGAGGTGCTGGAGCGTGTCCAAAGAAGGGCAACGAAGCTGGTGAAGGGTCTAGAGAACAAGACTTACAAGGAGCGGCTGAGGGAGCTGGGGTTGTTTAGGCTGGAGAAGAGGAGGCTGAGGGGAGACCTTATCGCTCTCTACAACTACCTGAAAGGAGGTTGTAGTGAGGTGGGGGCTGGTCTCTTCTCCCCAGCAACAAGTGATAGGACAGGAGGAAATGGCCTTAAGTTTAGGTTAGATATTAGGAAAAACTTCTTTACTGAAAGAGTGTTCAGGCATTGGACCAGGCTGCCCAGGGAAGTGGTTGAGTCCCCATCCCTAGAGGTATTTAAAAGACGGGTAGATGCAGTACTTGAGGACATGGTTTAGTGGTGGACTTGGCAGTGATAGGTTAACGGTTGGACTCGATGATCTTAAGGGTCTTTTCCAACCTTAACAATTCTATGATTCCATGATTTTTAATATTGGTCTTGGGAATACTGAGGGCAAGGTTCTAAATTACTTTCCTGAACCTTTAAAAAAAGAAAAAATTCTGTTTTGCTCTAGGGGGCTTTTTACATGAGGGTTACAGAAAGGGGAGGAAGAAGAAAGTACCTTTGAGAACATTTAATAGAAGAGCTGCAAATTCCTGTGAGGGAGACGGCAGCTCGGCGCACAGCAGCCGGCGTGAGCTGTGCCTCCTTCCTCCCCTAGCTCAGCTTTTGTTACTAGACTCAAGAATTTCAAAGCTTTTCATTTTTCACCAACAATTATCTGGACCAATCTGAGTGTATTTCAAATAGCTGAAGTCTGGGAGCCTGTCTGTTGCTCTGATTAAAGAACGAATTGTTTTTCTAGAGCAGGCTTATGTTGAAAGTGGGCTACAAGCTTAACTTGATGGTGAGGATAAATACGCTATTGCACTTTTGCCTTGGCACTCCCAGCAAGCCTAGCTTGTGGCGGCTCTGAATTTACTGTACCTGATAAGAACCAAGATTCTTTCAGAAGAAAAAAATAACTTTTGCGATGACCCCTTTTAAAGAGGGTTTCAGCATTCGTGGTGGGGAGGAGCAGTCTGAGGAAGGAAAAGCCACTGGTTCTGTCCTGTCCTTTCCTGTCTATATACATAAATTGGGAAATACTCACTGAATTGCCTGTGGCAGTGCCCAAGCAATACCCAGCTGAGGGGGAAGCCAATGTTAGTTCAGGTTTTCTTTCAGCTGCTTTTTTTTCTTCATTCTGAAGCCACTGCTGGGCAGAGTCTCTTCTGGGTCTGGGGTGATTCATCTGTAGGTGGCAAACTCCTCAAGCAGCCGGGGTGATAGGCCTGAGCAGGAGAGGAGTGAGCAATCTCTCCAAATTCCTTTTTACTTTCTGTGTACAATCCTTAATTTTTATGGGGTTTACGTTTCCATACTTTGCTTTCTCAGGGGAGATATTTAATGTGGGTGGCAGGTGCGTGCCATTGCCTGTTCAAACAATATTGCAGTCCTTGGTGTCTCATTTGTGCTAGATGGGCTCCTTTGAGCCACGAAGGTGGTGAAGGGTTTAGAGGGGAAGCTGTACGAGGAGCGGCTGAAGTCACTTGGTCTGTTCAGCCTGGAGAAGAGGAGACTGAGGGGAGACCTCATCGCGGTCTACAGCTTCCTCACGAGGGGAAGAGGGGCAGGCGCTGATCTCTTCTCCCTGGCGACCAATGATAGGACCAAGGGAACGGCAGGAAGATATGCCAGGGGAGGTTTAGGTTGGACATTAGGAAAAGGTTCTTCACCCAGAGGGTGGTGGAGCACTGGAACAGGCTCCCCTGGGAGGCAGTCACGGTGCCAAGCCTGACAACATTTAAGAAGCATTTGGACGACGCCTTCAGACACATGGTGTGAATTTTGGGGTTGTCCTATGCAGGGACAGGAGTTGGACTCGATGATCCTTGTGGGTCCCTTCCAACTCAGGACATTCTATGATTCTATGAAAAGAAAAGAGCACGTTCCTCGCTGTTTCTTTGCTGAGGGCCATCAGCAGCCCAAGTGTCTCGTCAGCTACTGTGTCCGTGGTAGCTTTGCACAAAGCTTTCTCCACAACGTGGAGCAGCACTTTTCTGTGAGACTGATCATTAGGATGTTATCATTTCTGATCATTAGGATGTTATTTTCTAGGAAGTGGTGTCAACTCAACTCTCCTTTGCTAGCTGAAACAAGAACACAACAGCAAAGCATGAGTGGAGTGTGAGTGAAGCATGCAGGAGTTAGCTATGTCACGTGAAACGGCCTTAAGCTCTGTCAAAAAGGATCTTGGAAGCTGTTCCTGTCATTTTCACCTTGTTGTATGTCTCTTGCCCGTTCAGGCCCCAGCAGAGGTGACAGTTAGTGAGAACAAGGGTTGGAGTCAATTGCAAGTGAAAGTTTTATACGAAGAAATGTGCTGTTCCCTGGTGTCCGTCAATTTCTTTCTAAAATTGCTCTTCGAACAATACACAGCTCCTGTTGTATCTCCCCCAAGCGCATCCTGGCTTCACTAAAAGGCAAGCTGTCATCTCTGTCTTTCATGTATGGTGGCTGTTGATGGCTTTATGGCACGGTTAGGCAGTTTGACTGCCACCAAATAGGATAATAGAGGTGGAATGGAGCCTGCAGGATCTCATATTGGTTATTGTGCATCAGAAAGGAAAGACAGATTATTTCTTGGAGCCAGTGGTGAAGTTGCAGACCTGCCATTTGGACTAAACGTTGCCATTGTAAGTTAAGCCTATTTTCTGCAGAAGGACTGAGTAACGTGGTGCTCCCTACATGCTATTTTAGTTACACCCCTGAATAGAGCAGCCCTTTTTTGTCAGGTAGCGCAGCCGTCTCAGCATCTTCCTGCAGGCTGAGTGGTGACAGTGCTTCAGGATGCCAGTTCTGAGACAGTTTAATAGCCAGCATCCCTTGAGACCAAGGTAGATGAGCTTGATTCAGTGTAATTTGCTTGTCACAGCTATGGATAAAGAACACTTTGTGAAATAGTATGTCAGACATCTGAATGATGGGATGTACAAACTGTGCTCTAGCAGTAGAGAGGGGGAGAAAAAGGCGCTTACCTTTTGAAAGCAAAACAGAAACAAAGCTGCTTCTTCCATTGGGACTCTTGCGAGAAGTTCCTCTCCTTGAGGATTTTAAGCAGCCTTTATCGTGGCGGTTGGCTTTAGCGATGGCAGAAGGGAGCTCTCTCCAGAGGACTGTCTTTAGTTAAAGGGATCCTGTGCTGTAGAGCTGGGCACTAGCACTGATGGTAATGAAGCCACTGCCCTGGGGTGATGCGCACCAGCTCCAACCCCAGATGGGAATCTGGGCAAGTGCAGGAGCGCTTGTTATTTAAGCAGTGCAGCACATCTTGGCACATAACTCCGTGCCCACAGAAGCACCAAGGACAGCCTTTACAGCATGCGCTTTTGGGAGATGTTTCTGTTTCCTCAGCCTGGGCTGTGGGAAAGCTGCCATGTGCTCAAACCAAGCCTTTGTTTAATGTTTGTGGGAGCTTTGTACAATGCTTCACCCACAGCGTTTGAAGAGCAGCAGCCTCTCTGCCACCCCACCAGCTACATAAGAAATGCAACCAGCTGACTGAGGAAGGGAGTGAAGTAGGGATTTGTCTAAGGAGAATGCCGACAGGAGCGCTGAGATTAGAGTTGAAAAGCCCTGAGCAGATAGAATCATAGAATCGTTAAGGTTGGAAAGGACCTCTGAGATCATCGAGTCCAACCTGTTAACCTAACTGCCTGGTCCACCTCTAAGCCATGTCCGATACTTACAGAAGGCCCTGTTACGCATTTCCCAAGTCACTCTATGAGAAGGCAAAGAGGCACGGTCTTACCCTGTGAGGTGTAAATAGCACTCCTGTCTTTAATGGGAACTCATTCCTTCTCCGAGTCACTGTGCCAAAATCTGACCATGTTTCCAGTTTATGCAGGGTCGCCTTTAGTATCCACTGGCTGGTCTTCCCACAAGATGCTGGCAGGGTGTGCATAGAGCTAGTCTTATTGATCAACTTTTTAAATTAAAATTCTTTTGCTGTTTATAGTGTTTTTCAAATATACATAGGGACCTGTAAGGCTTCCTACGCCAGCCAAGCTCTACCTTAATGAGCTCTTCCCATTAACTGGGTAGGGAAGACAACAGAATAAATTGTTTGGCATGCTTCACACCTGCTTCAGCCATGTGCTCCTATAGATCAGAATATGGAGATACCCCATAAGCTGTGGAGAAGGATTCTTTGGGGATAAATTCTGTGTTTGGGTGCCAGGAATGACCACCGTCGTGTCTGTGTGCTTTGAGGTGTGCTCACCTCAGTGCAGACAGCTCATGCACAGCTCGGGCACTCCTGGTGTCCTCTGTGCACAGGCTTTGGGCTTTGCCCTGGCTCTCTGCCCCACCTTACCTGCAGAAGATCAGGAAAAGGTGAGAGGAGTATGATGTCCCAGCCCAGGAACTTAGAAATCCCTATATAAGCTCCTAATATATGTTCCACTACCACCAGCCATGCAGGTATGTAAGATATCCATTCAATTTATTAGCATGCCGGACAAAACCAGCTGGTTTGAAAATCCCCCCAGTTGCCTTGGAGGCTCTGCTGGGAGAGCCCCGCGGGGACTTGTGAGGCAGAGCAGCCTTGCTCCTGAGCGACGGGCAGCCGGTGCCTGGGGCTGGTGAGCAGCTGCTTGATCAGATCTCATTCAACCCTCGCTCCATGGGTGAAGAGGTGAGGCTGTCATTTGCAATCACACGCTTCTCCGACTCCCTGGGAGGTACAGGCGTTGCTGGTGGGGTCTGAGGGGAGGAGGAAAGGTAGCAGCCACAGACAGCGAGGTGCTGGTGAGTTGTGCTGGCTGATCTGCACCCTGGGGCTCAGCGGGATGGCGAAGGCTTGAAATGCTGCAGGGACCCGCTGTCAGAAGAGCCAATCTGCTGGAAAACCTCCTCTTCCCCGACTGAAAAACTGAAGAGCACACGGACACCCAAAGGCAGATCAAATTGCTCAAACGGGGACTAAAGGAGGAGACCACCTGATGGAGTACAGCTGCCTTACACCACACCTGGTGGCCGGTGTTGCCTGAAGTTAAGCGCTTGCTGGGAGCCGCCATCCCGTTCTCAGCCCCCACGGGGATTTATTGCTATGCCTTTGCCTGCCAAATTCTGAGGAGTGCAGCACCCCAAATGTGTGTACAGTGAGGTGCGGTCACTGGGGAAACTGGTGACATGGGCACCAAACCACTGCTCTGACAAACTGTCAGCGGGGTCATGTTTACGTGAGATGGACGGTTTTGGTTAAAATATTACAGAGTGGGAGATGGCTCTAAGACTGATTTTAGCTTCCACCAGGAGAGAAGACAGTGAAAATGGATCAACATAAAACACAGGCAGGAAAGTTTGTCTGTCATATTTGTCTGTTTGGATTTTTTTTAACAGAAATTTAAAAGTATGAAATCCAATTCACTCAGAATGAGAAGAAATGGTATCACAGAGGTTTGTGTTTTAATGAAGTAACCCATGCTGCACCACGCAGTGTCTGTAAACCAGCAACATGCACATTCCTCAAAGGAACGGGGAAAATCCAAGCTGGAATCTGGGTTTGGAAGACAAAGTGGGTACAGCATGTCATAAACCTGCGGTTTGAACAAAAGGGCCGTGAAAGGGGAGCTCGCAGCCCGGCTGGGTTTCAGCGCGTTGTGCGCGTGTGCCTGCGGGCAGCGGCTAATCCCACTGTGCCCGGCCCAGGGTGCTGCAGCCACAAGTGCCGCTCCTGGGGTTCGGGGCACTTGAGGCGGGTCCTGAAGGGTGCAGGGGCACGGGCAGGAGAAGAGGTGGTGCAGCTTTTGTTTCCACCGCAGTCTTTTGCAGAACATTGCAAAACAGGGCAGAAAAGCCCCTTTCGAGGACAGAGAACATGAAATATAATACCTAGATGTCATCACTGTTATCAAATTTACAGTTTATTCCTTAATTAAAGGCATTCCCAGAGAAAAAAAACTAAACATCCACACTGAAAACCATTTCCAGTGGCTGAAAACCTAATTAAATGATTGTAAAAATATTTTCCTTGAGAGAGGCATCTTACTTAAATAGTAGTATTTAAATAGGGTAGTTTATGCTCCTTGAGGTTACAAATGCACCTGTGTCAATCCTTAACAATCCTTGTGTAATGCTTAACAATGCCAGGATTTAAAATATTGATTATGTTAATTTTTTATAAAATTTTAATTAATATCCAAGAGCTATTCAGAACAAAATGGTGTGCATAAAGAGCAAGGATCCAGCAGTTCTCCAGTGAATGTGCCTGTTCCTGAAAGGTTACTAATCATCATGGTGATGTATCAGGGCAGATTACTGTATGTATGTATATTTTTTTCCCCTTCTTTGTATTTCAGTGAATCTTTTTTATCTGAATATAACTAAAACTTCGGGTCTACTGAAAATAATAGAAAATAGGAGCATTTAGCAAAAGAGGATTTCTGTGGAGATTTTGGACGTTTTTCAGCAGGTTGAACAACAAGCTAAAAACATCAGTCCTCTTCTCTAATTGCAGGAGCGATGCCAGAGGCCGCTGATGGTTCCCCTCAAGTTCTGTACCCGGACAGAAATGCAAAGAAGGGGAGGTGGTTTTGCATCGCTTTCCCTGCAGAAGACCAACACCTGCAGGAGAGATTGTGCATGCCCCCGACGAAGTTGCAGGGAGAAATTTTGTGCCTTCATCTCACGGACCTCGGGCTGACGCTTCGCCAGTGACCTTACAGCATCAATGGTTTAGAGTCAGCAGATGCAGCTTGGGAACAGGATCCCCCAAATAAACCATCACCAAACCCCCTCAGGCTTCCAACTCAGGGTGATTGCAAGAGGGAAAAAAAATCCTCCAAAAACCTGAGACCTGTCAAACCACAGGGCAGGGAAGGAAATATGTGGATATGATGTTGACTGTGAAAATATCAAAGGTGAGGTAAAGAGATGTTAAAAGGAGTGCCAGAATTAAAAATAACTGGAGAAAAAGGCAAACCAGTGGTCTGGAGATGCTCTGGAGGTGCATGAGTCTGAGGATGCCGCAGGCTGGGCAAGGAGGCAGCGTGGTTTGGGGCTGGGCAGCACCAGAACCCGCTGCTCCCCACCGTGCCGGGGGCTGAGCATGCAGCCGAGTCCCCTTCGCATCCCCTTCGCATCCCCAAATGGCATCACCATTTCCCAGTGCTGTCCCCCCCCCAAATCAAGCTCCAATATCTCACGAAGACAAAAATGATCTCTCTCACAGCTGGTGATTTGTGGGGGCAAAGCTGGGCCTGGCAGGGGCCCATTGGTAAGTGCCAGGGGCTGGGCAGAGGCAGGTGGCAGGGACCGGTGGCAACCCACTGCAGCGTGGTGCCTGGCGACGGCCAGCGCACATCGCCATTTCATACTATGCTGCATGAAAGGGAATCTGATGTGAGCAAATGTAGCTCAAACTCCACCTCAATCTCTTACCGTTCAAGCCTCAGACAGAGTATGTTATTTCTAATAAATATTTTAGGCAGTAAGGCTTCCTTCAAGAGGGCTGCTGCATTCCCGTCGCGTGCCTTCTTGCAGGGAGAAGCCCGCATTAGCTGCTTCGAGTATTCAAACGCTTGATGTATAGTATCTGTTCTATGGAAAAATGCCTCAGGGTGAAATGTGTTTAATAGAGAGAGGCTAATATGTGAGTGATTTATCTCATTTTGGTAAGTTCATGCCTGTAATTTAATAACCCCATGAGCTACACTTAACTGTATTCAATAAAGATGATCTAAAGGAGATGTTCGTGCAGGTGAAGGATTCAAGAACTGGAGGAAAGGATGTTATAAATAAGTGGGCTTGAAGTAAACAGGGAGCTCAGGCAGAACCCTTCCCCAGGATAAATGTCTTGAGCATCATTAAACCAGTACAAATGGCTCTGCGAGCTGTGGAGATTTCTTCCTCTGAAAGGAAAAAGCTGTGAGAGAGAATTTCATTAGAGAGAAAATGCCACCTTACGCTCTGGCCACGACCCAAATCCTGCAGCAATCCTTTGCGAGCTGTCATCTTGGGGACCATCCCTGGCAGAGTGTACCGGATCATCTTGAAATAAGGCTCAGGACGGTGGGTTTACAAGCCGCCAGAGGAAAGAGGTGTGACAGCCCAGGGCTTTATTCTCTACCTGCTTTGGAAAACCTTTAGACATGTACCTGGGTACACAAAGCACTTCTTTACAGACAATGCCACGTGTAAACTATGCGACAGCAAGGCAAGGAAATATGGTCTCTAAATAGCTGTCTGGGGCTGTAATTGCCCGGTTTGAATGTAAAACTAAAGTAAATAGCACTGGCAGCTGAGTCACCTGATTGCAGACCTGAAGCACTTCAACGTTAGGTCTAAAAATATCGTCTGTGCTTCTAAGTTGCTGGCTGTGTGGAGAAGAAAAGGGCACTGAAAAAAAAGCCATCACAGCATTGACAGCAACTGCGCAAAGGGCTTTGGGATAAGGTATGAGTGTTGCCCCTGGCCTGGCGCTAGTGGCCGGCATGGCTGTGTGGCAATCTGGCACCAGCGGCTCACTGCGGGCAGCCTGAGGTGCCAGCCTGAGCCAGGTACGGGCTCTCAGCCTCTGCACCAACAGGTGAGTGTGACAGCCTGCCCCATAGAGCCAGAAAGCATTGCGGAATGACATTATTTTAAACCCGTAGTGTCCTACTTCAGGCTGCACGTGCGCCAGGCTACCGTGCTGCACTGCTTTACTGACACGAGGGCACCCAGCAGCTCAGAGGCATTACCATGAAATGCATACATAATAATCTCCTGGTACCCACCGGCTCACTCAGCGCTGGGGTTTGTAGTGCCATGCCATACCTGCGGGGAAGCCCCTTGGGGACGATTTTCCTCCCTGATGCTCATTGTAGCACTACGGAGAGCCACGGCGTGCCTGCAGCTGGGCTGCCGCATGGTGCTCTGCTCCCCCTCTCCCTCAGCAAGGAGGGAAAAGGGGCAGGGGTGGGTGCAGGGGTAGTTGAAGGTACAGAGTGGTTGCAATATCAGGAAAAAAGATAGGGTTTTTCAGCCCAGCTGAAGGAAGAGGTGATAGAGGAGGCCTGGGGGTGGCAAATAGGCCATGACCACTCACGACCTCATGACCGTTCACCACCAAGCCAACACCTTGGGGGCATGGAGCAAAAGCAGGAGGCAACAGCTTCAAAATGGAGAGGTGCTTTCACACAACACATCATTACACAATGGAGCTCTGCCATGGGAGGCTGTCAGTGCTGGCAGCAGGAAAAAAACATGAGAGGAAAATCATTTAAAGGCTATTCCCTACAGAGACATTAACTCTGGCCCAGGAGGTCCCTTGGGTCCCCAGAGGTGGGGAGGAGAGGTTGGGGAGCTGCTGCAATGGGTTCACCCTGTCCTCACCCTCGCCCCATGGCATCTGCTGCTGGTAGTGACGAGCCATGGGGTCGGATGGACATTTGGTCTGACCAAGGGTGACCACTCCTCTACAACATGCAGTCTTACGCGGCTGGGGGAAGCTGTCCCTGACCACCATGTGAAGGTCACCCTGCGGCTGCAGCCTGGCAAACCCACGTGCAGAGAAACCCGCTGTGCTCACCACCCCCAGTCCCGCAGTGCAGCAGCTCGCCCAGCACAGCTGGAGACTTTTGATGTGAGATGCATTTGCCCATTCATTGCCCTGACAAAGTGCAAAAATCTTCAAAAATTGAAAAAACAGCACTGGAGCAAAGTGAGTGAGAAGAGACGCTGAGCTGGCAGCGCTAGAGGAGGGGACAAGAGAGGCAAAGGTGCCAGAGCCCCTGGGGTACCACCTGCTGCTGCCACAGCTCCTGCTGCCGGCACCACCGAGAGCGTGGGCATTGCTGGAGGGAGCGGGAAGGGGCTGGGGAGCTGTAGCAAGAGTTGGCAGGGGCAGAAAGGAGAGCAGATGGAGGAGAGGACAAACGTGAGCAGTGGGAGCACCCCAACCTGTGCAACCCACCATGGTACACGTGGTACAAGCTCCTGTTTCTTCCTTCTCTCCCTGGTATTTATTTCACTGGAATTAACAAACCAGCTCTCCTCAGCCCCTGCAGAGGCCCCAGTGTTTCTGGTGCCCACAGCCCTCTCAAAGACCCAGCAGTCAGTGCTGGAAGTCGCACTGAGGAAGCTACAGGTCTTGTTTCTATTCCGATGCATCACCACCACAGATGGGGCTGGCATCAAAAGCCTGCGCTGAGGCACAGCCAGATGCTCAGCTTGTCTGGGATGGAGCTTGTGATGACTGGAGCAGTGGAAGGGATTTTCCAAAGCACATGGCATGAAGCTGACAGTCTTTGGCTTTCCTGCTACTTTCAGAAGGGACCTTCCTTGGCGATGAGCTCATCTGTTTGTAGGGTTCGGCAAGGGCAGCCAGATCGCTCATCCTGCGTGGGCTGCATGTGGCCTCCCAGCACCTCACCTGGTCCTCTCCAGGGCTGAAGGAGGAGATGCCTGGCCCTGGCATCCCACACCTCCCACTCCAGCCAGTCCAACGGGCCAAGAAGCTCAGCAAGAAGCCCAAACATACTCAAGTCAGTGGGGTGAAAGTGTACAGTTTGGAGGGACATGTTAAAGCACTGCCACTAAATCTGAAGGATCAAGTCTGTCTGAGCCCTGAGCCCAGGACAACCTCCATGGGTTTCTTTAGGTAATTTTTGTGCCTTTCCAAATGTCTTGGAAAGTACATTTTTTTCCAGCTGATTCAAACAAAGACTAGTGTCGATGTTTTTCTAAACGCTTTCCAAGTAGGTTTTTGAGCAAGGCTGTACAGGCCAGGAGGGAGAATACTAAGAGTGTGCAAAGGCCCTGGAGGGCAGCAAACTTCTCTTCTGGGTTGCATTTGTTCCTCAGTCTTTCCAGAAAGTAGCTCATTGAGCATTTTTTTCCCTTTGATTATCATTCTTTTTGGTTGATGAAATGTTTGTAGCTGCCATTTATGTAAAACACCCTCCTAACCTTTGTCCTGGCTGCCTTTTCACTCAAAATCCACAGAAATATTACATATTGTATCAAGCACTGATCTACTGCCTCGATGAACTCCCTCCTTCGGATACTTTGCAGTTCTCTCTTTAGCATCTCTGTTTTCTATTTTGCTTGCACACGCTGTGATTATTTTGCACCCCATTTTCCCTCAGCAGTGGTACCCTGGTTGCCTGCACCAGCACCAGTGCAGTACAAAGTGAGGGAAAAACCTGGGGTAATATGAAAGACACAGTCAAAATGGCAAATCTCTCTCTCTCTCTCTCAACGGATCTGAATAAACCAAGCCTTATAAATATGCAGAGTAATAAAACCTTAATGCAGCATGATTAAAAAGTTATGGTTCCCCCAGCAACCTGAACTCGGCTGCATCGCGTGCGCCGAGGCTCTGAGATGACTGGCTTTGCTGTTAAAGTTATGCCTTCATCTGCCTTGGTGCGATGCAGCCGGGATAGGGTTGCCATGGGAATGGGAGGTCAGGTTTTGCGCTGGTGTGAACGTGGAGAAACTAGCCGGTCCCCTGCCCTCCTGTGCTCTCCGGTGCCTCGGTGGCTGGCAGCTGCCTCCTGCGCCTGCCTGCTCCCATCACGGCGGCTGAAAGCATCTGCCTGGCTTTCAGTCCAGCCCCGCACCCGGCACAGGCATCCCTCCGCCTGGCACCTCCATTTTAAACTCCTTTTCTTCATCTTTCCCGCAACACTCGTGCTTCCTAAAATGTGCCTTTTTTTTTTTTTTTTTTTTTGCTTTTTTTAGTCCTCAGTTCCTGGTGAGGCTTGGCATGCTGCCTCCGGTTTTCTTCTTAATCAGCCCTGGGTCAATCCTCTCACTCTTCTCACCCTCTCCTTCTCGCTTTTCCCTGTACACCCTTACTGGGGGCACAAGTGCCTGCTGACCCCTTTTAGCTGAGGACTCAGTGAATCATTTGTATAAAATATATTTGATGAATGTCCTGACTATTTTGGCATTTCCAAAACCTGCAGGTGATCCCATGCCCCTACTTGTTAGCTGAGGGTGATTTGTGAGTCTAGTCCCCAAACAGCAGTGGTCCCTAAGGCAAACACCAGTGGGTACAATGAGAGATGCAGTTTGGTTTTTGCAGGGGAGCCTTGTGAGTAATACAGGTAAGGAACCCTGTGGAGAAGAGCAAACCCAAAGTGAGAATAAGGTACGAATTCTGCAAGAGTAATTAGCCTTTAGGAGATCTCAGCCAGGATATATGAGCTCTCTGTCACATTGGGATTTTAATTAAGACAGACTGTCGCTCTCACAGATTCACTCCTGCTCAGGCACAAATTGCCGGGCTGGATGCGGGAGTTCCCGGCTGCGGTTTTATGGCCGGTGTTATGCAGGAGGTCAGAGCGGCTGATGGTAATGGCCCCCCCGGCCTTCCAGTTTATGACTCTATGAATTTCAAACTGTTCATTCACTTGTAACATTTGTAATTTATACTGAACGAAATGTCAGCCAGTCAGTGACCAGAAGCAATGCCACGTGGCTGCTGCCACGGCCCGAAGCAGCGGGTGCTGGGAGAGGCAGCTCGCCACTGGCAGCTCCTGGCGTGCCACGAACAGCTCCCATCACTGCAGCCCACTAAAAGCCCACTTTGGAGAAGTTGGTCGCACAAAGAAATCTTAATAGTCCAAATGCTCCTTCCAGGTGGGACAGGGACCTCCCATGACATCTGTGCACTGGGAGTGTGGACAGGACACTGAGTGTGAACAAAATACTTGGTGATTTTCACAAATCTCTTTATAGGTATTTTTCCTCCCTCTCCCTCACCACCTTCCCTAGCAGTAGGTATCCTTCTTGCTCTTCTGTTAAGCTTTTTTGACCTGTACTTTCCATGTTAAATTGCGACTTCAGCAGGACATGTCTAGCTCTGCTTGCTGTACCACAACTATCCATTCAATTCCATAATCTGTTTTATTTTCAACTGTTGCATCTGTAGGTAATATTACTCAGAGACTGTTACTCCAGAATAGCAAATAAATTCTCAGATTCTTTTTTTTTCCCATTTTCCCTATAATTTGAATGCAATTAGAGATGTACCCTGTTAAACAAAATAGGCAAAAGGCTAAGTGAGAGGTCCTGTTTAAACTCCACCCGAAGGGCAGGTGGGGAACCATAGGTGGCAAGGGGCCTTTCTTCTGTGGGATGCACGTTGCGGTGAATGCTGGTGTTTTCCTGAGCAGGACTGGGAGCACAGAGAATTCCCTGCAAATGAGGAGCTAGGATTTACAGACACCTTTTCCTGCTTTCTGCCTTGGTTTTGTGGTGATTAACGGGTCTCTGGGTCCAGGGATTTCACCTAGAGAGCAGCACGGCTGGTGCAGTAGGGCTAACCATGTGCAGTTTCTCCTGGTAGCACTAGAGGGAAGGTACCTGAGCAGTTTGGAAGAGAGTTGTTCCCAACCCCTTCCCTGTGTCAGTGGGAAGTCAGGAGGCAGGCTGCTTTTCCTAGCCTGTAAATTCATGCCATTACATGAGAACTGCAGCTTTCATTTTTGCAAAAAGGGAAACTGGCAAATAGAATACCTCACATATATTGGGATATCCTTTGAAATTCATTAGCTTGATTGCTGATTCGTGGAGCAAGGTCAGGAGCCTTCTCACTGTAAGGATGTAACTCAACAAAATGAACAGCGTTGGAGCACTCAGCCACTCTTCAGCTTGGGATTGCGAAGGGATGAGCATGGCCAAAATATAAACCTGGCTTCAAGTGCGTTTGGCATTTCCCCTTCACTGCTGCTGATCGTGAGTCACATCAAGGTGATTTAATCCGGGGGGCAAAATTCACTGACAAGGACTGGGCACGGGAGCAGACCGGGAAGTCTGGCACCAGTCAGTGGCACTGCTCGGAAGCAGAAGCAACCCCTGGATACCTCCTGGGTCCCATCTCAAAGGACAAGCACCTGGCCATTAGTGTATTTAATTAGCTGTCACATTAGGTGAGCTGCAGGAGATGAGGTTGGGAGGTGGGAAGCGGAGAGGAGCTCTGTGGAGGGGCAGTATCTCTGCCATGAGCTGCAAAGGGGATGCGTCCCGGTGTGTGTGAGGCCCCAGCACCTGTGTGTGCCCCAGACTGCTGCTGAGCACTGCTCTCGCACCACCTTTTTGGATGCTGCTGGCGTTAACTGGACACAAATAGGCTAGCTTAAAAGCGATCAATCAAGCACTTGTGCAGTTTATGAAAATCACGAAGTGTGAAGAGCAAAAAGGGGATAGCTTGGTCGTTTAAATTAATGCGGCCAGTCTCACTGTGAATTCTTGCTAATCTAGATTGGCTTTTCTCTCTGAATATTTACCATGAAGTGAGGCCTGCCTAGTTGCCCTGAGCTCTGCGAACAACATGGTCACCTGAGCACAGGGAAGCTCCAGTATTCCTCTTTTAAGACTGATGCATAGCAGAAATTGCTCCATGAAGGTTTCCCATTTATCAGAGTGATGACAAAAACCAGGATCAGTCTCTGTGCAAGGCTGGCCTGGGATGCTGTGCTGGAGGCTCTGGGCGTGCACCATCAGAGCACATCAGCAGCCCTGTCTTTTGGGCAAGGGGCCCTAGGCAGGACCCAGACACAAGCCAGCTTCCCTCCCAGATGGGTGCTGCGGGAGAGCTGCTTCCCCGGCCAGCTGGGAGCTGCAGGGCTTCCCAGCCAGGCGGTTGGGTCTCCATGGGGTGACAGCATGCCCCAGTGGGCCAGTGCTGACCTGGCCTTCTGTATGTTTCCTGCAGCTCTAAGGATTGCTCTGGCAAGTTTGGTTGACAACTTCTTCCCTGAGCAGACATCAGGTGGAGATCTACAAGGTCTACCGTGGTTCTCACAAGAGGGTAGAGCCAGGCTGCAAGCTGGGACTGCAGGCAGGGCAGCCTGCCCAGCTCCTGCCCTCCCTGCTCCTCAGTTGCAGCCCCCCTTGCCGTAAGAGCAAGCTCTACTCGACAGAGCGACTCTGCTGAGAAGAGATGTATGCAATTTGTAAGAGGTTAGAAAAAGTGTTGAAGGCAGTCCCTCCAGCCTTAGTGCTGAGTCCTGTTGGGTTAGTGCTCACTGGTCCGATGGGCAAACAGACCTGTGCCGCTCACACCCCCGGCATCCTTCTCTCTGAGGAGGGACCGCGTGCCCCAGCACAGCCACGGCCAGCACGGCTTCAGGGAAAACGACTATTTTTGGATTTGATATGAAAAGGACCGGCTGGGAGCTCTGCCTCACTGGTTCCAGTCCTCAGCAGCCGCGGGCGATTGCCTCCTCCGATTTCACTCATAAACTGAACAACCTTGTCATCACCTTCCAGCTCGCATTTTCCTCCACTAGTGGTTACACCCTCTTCTAATTTCCAGCCCATCCCCATTTTAGACCCCTTAATTCTTGCCAAGGTGTTGTTGGCACGTTTTCTGCCTGCTCCCCTGCCTACTCCTGCAGGCAGGCGAGCTGCCGCCTCTTTGCTCGGCATTTCCTAGCACCCCTTGGAGCAGCAAATGCTGGGGAGCTCGGGGAGGAGCACCCAAGTGTAGTACGGGATCGCACCATAAGAGGGAGATGATTCCCTATGGATTTTCTGGGGGACCCGTAGCCCTGTCCTGAGCAGTGGATGCCAGTGGAAAAGGTGGTCCACAGTGGGTGCAGAGGTCTGGCAGAGAAAAGAAGGGGACATCACAGGATTCCGCATCTCAGGAGCGTGATGTCCTTTCTGTGGGTTTATCCCAGGAGGTTGTCAGTGGGTCTAGGAAATGCCGCTATGCCCAAAAGAGAATTTCAGGTATTCCAGCGTGTTGCAATACAAAAAGGGCTGCAATCACTTCCAACTAAACTATTTTATATAGTAAAGCCAGTTTCTAATAACCTCACAGAAAAAAAAAACTTAATTTTGTCACAAAACCAGCCTTCCTCCTCCAAGGGAAGGAACATTTTTCCCAAGGTCTGAAGTGCATACTTATGCTTTTTGAACCAAGTTTCTTGAACTTCAACAAAAGAAGGGGAAAAAAGGATCAACCAAAAAATATGTACCAGTGCGTGTATCTTGCATTATCATCCCCATCTGTCTTGAACAACGGCACCATGCTCCTCGGTGTTCATTTCTGGAAGAGATTTGAATTCAGGGGCAAGGTGTGAGACATTTTGAAAAGTCTTCATTGAAGTGCTGAGCTACTTCCCACCTCCTCCTCTTCCCATCACACCTATTTTTTTTTTCTCTCTCCAAGCCTCGTGGCAGGAGTTTAAGGGGCAGAATTACATCAACTGCCTTTTTCTTTCAGTCCACATCAATCTCCCGAGCTGCAGACACTGTTTTTGCCAACATGTTTGAAGCTGGAAAGGGCCTGAACTTGGCCAAGTTCAGAAGTTTCTGTGACACCCTGAGAACAGACTGAAGTGTCCAACACAGGGCAGCCACCTCTCCTCCCTCTGTGCCCTGGTGCTTGCAGCAAATGTTTACAGCCACAGCTGTAAAGCTGTAAAGCTTGCTTAAGCTTGCTGTTGCCTGTTTGACTCAGCATGGTCTGCATGGCCTCCCAAGCCATGAGGGCCAGGGCAGAGGGCAGGAGAGCAGCCTGCTACGAGACACTACAGCAGAAACCCTTCATCATCTCTCTTGGCAAGGGTTTGGGGCTGCCAGGCCTTCGGGGGGTGGGAGAATCACAGAATCATAGAATCATTTAGGTTGGAAAAGACCTTTGAGATCATCAAGTCCAACCATTAACCTAGCACTGCCAAGTCCACCACTAAATTGAGATGCTAGAGAAAGTCAACTGGCAGGTATCAGGTACCAAACAAGAAAGTCTCCTGCTGGGGTGAAGTCTGCAGGTGGGCCTCCAGCAAGACAGATGGGAGCAGGGAAGCACTTGAGGGTGGGACTGGGAGGAGAGGGTGGAGCATGTCTCCAGTAGATTTGGTCTCCCCCACGTTCCTGTCCCAAGGAAACTTGTGTCAGTAAGCCACAGCATGCAGCAGGTCCTGGGGAGTGAGTGATGAGGCAGCAATAATGTTGTAGCCCTCCTGTTCAACACTGGTGGGAGAAGGAGCTTCTGCCAGCTCTCAGAGGGTGTCACATCGAAGCACAAACCAGAGATAGCTGCACCATAGCTGGTAGCAAGTTTGCTTGGGGTAATGAAGCCAAACAGATTTCTTCCAGGGGCTTCACACAACCCTGCAGCTCATACGTGATGTAATGGAAGTGGCAGCAGGCCAGAGACACCAGGACATCACCCAAAGCACTTCACAACTCATCTGTTACACCTTAAAAAGGAACAATGAAGGAAAACAGCAAAGGAGGCTGACCGGGGCAGCAGGACAGATGGAAATAACCAGCAGTGACAGTGTGGCCTCAGCTGTCTCTTTCCCTGAGGGAAGAGTGAGACAAGTCTAATCTCTCCTGAGAGAGCCATCAGCTACAAGTGCTCCCTGAGCTCTTTGGTTGTCACAAGGAAAGGTAAGTAGTTCAGTACTCATTGACTCATCACTCAAGGGAGACTTTTGCACCAGCTCTCCAGTGCTGCTCCATCTCTCTCGCTTCTGTGAGAGCAGGAACTGAGCAGCTCCAGGAAGGGTCTAGGAACAACTGCTCTCCAGGCAGGACATCTGATGAGATATCTGGAGCACAGCAGAATGACTGGCATTTTCCCCTGACTCTTTCTCAAGGCAGGACAAGGGAACAGGAACCATAACTATATTTTGCCAAAAAAAGGGGGACAAAAAAAGGGGTACTCTAGGCAAGATCCTTCAAAGGCTCTCAAAGAGAAGCAGCTTACCAGGATGCTCCCATGTCCTTTGCAGGACGTGCTGTTAATCTGTTCAGTTTATCAGATTGCTCTCCAAATGGTTGCCATCTTCCTGCAGGAGTCTCACTAGGTCATGAGAAATTTCTGTTTCGTCATGCTGGGACCAAATAAGGAAAGGAAAGGCCTGGACTTGCCTTCCCTTTATGGCCAGGAAGTCGAGTTGTGAGCACTTGTTCTCTACAGCTAAAAGCCAGTGTCACCAAGGCAATGCCATTTCTAGTATCTCACTAGAGAAAGTGGCTGAGTGAGGCAGCCTACCGGAAAGTTTCTCAAAAGGTAGGATCACGCTGCCTAGGTCAGAACTCCTTTGTGTTAGACACTTTGCACAATTGCTTTTCCAAAGAGCTGCTGGTTCCTCTAGGCAAGACAAAGCGATGGAAGGAAAGTGTGCTGAGTGTGCTCAGGTGCTCGGTGTGCTCAGGTGGCCAAGAGGGCCCATGGCACCCTGGCTTGTATCAGGAATAGTGTGGCCAGCAGGACCAGGGAGGTGATAGTGCCCCTGTATTCAGCACTGGTGAGGCCACACCTTGAGTACTGTGTTCAGTTTTGGGCCCCTCACTACAAGAAGGACATCGAGGTGCTGGAGCGTGTCCAAAGAAGGGCAACGAAGCTGGTGAAGGGTCTAGAGAACAAGACTTACAAGGAGCGGCTGAGGGAGCTGGGGTTGTTTAGGCTGGAGAAGAGGAGGCTGAGGGGAGACCTTATTGCTCTCTACAACTACCTGAAAGGAGGTGGTAGCGAGGTGGGGGCTGGTCTCTTCTCCCAAGTAACAAGTGATAGGATGAGAGGCAACAGCCTCAAGTTGCGCCAGAGCAAGTTTAGGTTGGATATTAGGAAAAACTTCTTTACTGAAAGAGTAGTCAGGCACTGGACCAGGCTGCCCAGGGAAGTGGTTGAGTCTCCATCCCTGGAGGTATTTAAAAGACAAGTAGATGTGGTGCTTGAGGACATGGTTTAGTGGTGGACTTAGCAGCGCTAGGTTAACAGTTGGACTCGATGATCTTAAGGGTCTTTTCCAACCTTAACAATTCTATGATTCTATGAAAAAGCCCCACATCACAAACAGCATTTCCAGACTTCCTTGGAGGTACTCCAGTACTACTACAGCCAGTGCACTGGCTTCCCTTGGCTCTGCCAGGGAGCTCCTGGGGCAGGTCTTAAGTCCTGCCCCTCCCAGGTTATCTCAGGAACCAAGGATGAAGTGGTCTCAAGTGGTTTGAGTGAATTTCTTTCCTTTCTGGAAGGAAAAACTAACAACTGTCCCCTCATTAGACAGTAGAGACATGCAGAAGAAGGACACAGGACATCAGGATTTATTAGTCCCATGGCTCACACAATTCCTTGATTTAGGTGACTAGAGAAATCTTGGCACTCCATGACCTGGCTGGATCAGGTTACAAATCTTTAGCTCATACTGACTTCACATTTGTATTCCATTTCCATGGCCAGATGAGAAAAATCACTTTTTTTTTTAAAATTCAGCAAAACATATTCATTATGATGCCACAGAATAAGAGCTTGTATCAGATGGCATGCAACATCATCTTCTGCTTTCTTCTTGTATTTCTGAAGAGTCAGGCAGTGCTTTGTCTTTTTGCAGAAAGCTGAATCATTTTGATGGAGGAAATGAGGGTGACTGACCCTTTGGTGCAGGCAGACACAGCACTGATGTACAGCCCCAGCACCATCTCCCTCTGGCAAAGAGGGAGAAGGAGGACCTCCCCAACACCCACACAGACAAATCTAAAATTCAACATCCATTGCCTTTTGACATTGACCTTCTTATCAGCTGTAGACTAATTTCCACCAATGTTTTGAGCCCAAAGAAATTAATTTTCTTTTCATGAGAATATTTTCACTTTTATTTCCAGGGGAATATCCATTGAAACTCTCTCTTTTACACCAAAATAGAGTGGTGTGTGTCTGACAAATTTCTACCCAGAAATAAAAGGGAATGAGAAGTCAATACTTTCTCACCAAGCCGTAATGTTCAGATCGAATTCTCCTTCCCAGCTGTGCCCTTGGCCCAGTTAAGGAATGATGGGAGCTGCTCAATAGTCTATCAGCTGGACTGGGGCTCTGGTGGCCCTGGCTTTCATCTCATTTCTGTGAAGAAACTGTCAACCCTGC
The DNA here is from genome assembly GCA_020745775.1 of Theristicus caerulescens. NCBI lineage: Eukaryota > Metazoa > Chordata > Aves > Pelecaniformes > Threskiornithidae > Theristicus > Theristicus caerulescens. The sequence continues at coordinate 110,721,056 of CM036559.1, read as the reverse complement.
TCTTGCTTAAGAGCCATGGGGTGCACAGGGGCTTAAACCCTTTCTCACCTCATCTGCCACGGCCACCCTCGTCCAGGTTATCCTTTATTGTCATGGTTAGACTTCATCCATCAGGGCTGTTGCTCAGGAAGAGCAAAGTATACCTTCTTCTGAAAGTGAAACAGCTACTTTGTCAAGCTTTGAAAATTCACAATTGTTTGATTGCCTGAAGCTCCCCCTAAAATATGGAGGAGGATGCTAGGAGGGGTATTCAGGCTGTTCTCAGTATCCATGGAAAGCTCCATGGGGCTGATCAGGAGAATCACTTCAAAAACTCACTTGTGATTCAAACCAAAACAACAGTGTAGACACATACTTTGCATCTGCCAAGCATCTAACAGCTAAGCTAAATGTCCACTTTAAGAGGAGTAAAACTGTCTTCAAGAGCCAGAGACTGCCTTGACTATAAAGGCAGAGCAGGAACCTTGCTCACAGGTGGATCCTTGCAGGGGAACACCCAGATGTCCCACTCCTAGACCATCCTGCCCACACTAACACACTCTGTGGCCCAGCTGCGCTTTCAACTCATCCTTTTGTGCACTCACAGCTTTCACATAGAACACACTGAAGAAGTCTGGCTATGTGTCTGCAGGGATGCAAGACCAGAACCAAACACACTCTTCAAACCCTCTGAAGACACCACGCTGTGTCTGTGCAAGGCCACTGGAGTCCTTCCAGATGAGCTGAGCTCTCCAGGATGGTTTTCCTTGCCTCCATTCTCCTCATTTCCCATGGGACAGGATATTCTTATAAATGAAGCTGTTTGAGCCTTTCACAGCCTCTAACTGTGGCTGTAATCTGGACACTAGCTAGGTCCATATCTCCTGTGGACAGTGTCAGCTTCTCTTGATGTTGTCTCTTTGGAGAGAGTCATAAAGATACAAATTGCTTTATGTCCCCAGAGAAACATCAAGAGATGCTGTTCACTACCTGTGATGGCCACATAGCCCAGTAAGCAGGGTAGCACCACGTTGAGGAGCAGGTCACAGGCTTTTGTAGTAACTGAACAACGGCCATGTCTGGAGGAGCCATCATCTGCCCGGAGCTCATGCTTGCTTGTTTAGCTGTAACAGCAGTTGTCTAACACCAAGCTGTTACTCTGTGCCGAGCGAACCCCAATGACCCTAGATGATGCTGTTCTGCCATACAGCTATTTTACTCTACGTATGCGCAGGGTGCTTGTCTCCATAGAAAATGCAATGCAGAATTGGTCCCTAAAAGAGAGTTCAGGTCAGTGATAGAAAAGTTTTTATTTAGATGTAGACAAAGATGAACCAAGAAGACTCTCTGGAGTCCATTAATTAACTGCATTATGTCATTTATAAGACTGCAGTAGTTAAGTACTGTCCAAGTTTTCTGAGCATTACAGCCTCAGAGCACGGTAGTTTTGCTTTGGTTAAGAAAAAGCTGTCTTTCTAGGGTTGCTGTCTGTTAATAAGGCTTCTGCTACTGCACAAAATTGGGTGATCTAATTATTCATGCCTTTTGTTTGAAAGTTTATGTAACTAGCAAGTCAGAGTTTCTTTTCAGAGTGGTTGAATGGTATCTCTTCAAGAGGTCAAGGGAGGAAACTTGAGATAATAGAGCAAAAACCAAATCAGAATCAGCTGCTTTCAAGTGCATCCAGGGGTTACAGTAGCCTGAGCATGACTTGGGAACTGAGGAATTTCTCCGTAGCCTGAAACTGATGCAGTAAAAGAGGCAAAGATATAGGAGAGACCTTATGAATAGAAACAATAGGTGCTGCAGTGGCTGCTGATAATATCTTTGCCGAATTAGGGCTTCATTCTTCCTGGTGCTCAAAGCTGTTTTTTGCTGGAGAAGCTATTCTGTGTATTTATTCATTTAAGGTTACAGCCTTGCTGATGGACTGGGCTTTCTGGTATGCCTCTAGCTGCATCAAGTAGTATAACATACCATGTAGCCCATGTAGCTTCTCTCTTTATCTATATAGGGGTAAACATGTGAGTGCTTTTAAATTGCAGATGCAGTGTTCAACCTAAGAGCTGGGAGGGAATTTCACAGCCATTAGCCAGCCTTTGGAAACCAAAGCCGTAAAACTTAGCCAGGCACTCAGAGCCTGTAATTCTCTGAGCGGCCTGTTATCCAAGGGAATTTATACACATTTACCAGGGAGGTGTCAGTCAGGAAATTTATTGTGTCTTTTAAAAACAGCCTTTTCAAAACACGATTATTCCTCTCTATCAACTGTGCAGAGAAGCGGGGTGCAGTCGGATGGTGCTGCAGGAACTCACCATCACTGCAGCAATGCTCTGCTCCCTTTCTGCCTCCTCTCCACTGTCCCGTCCTCCCCAAGGATGGTTGTCTCCATCCTTCTCTTCTGCAGGCTCCAGTGCTTCCCTGTGCCCTCCCAGAGCCCGTTAACCCCACTGGGTCAGCAGGAAAACGTTCCCTGCTTGCTTTGCCTGTGAAGACTGACTTTAGAGCCTGGAAAACAGGGGGAGCCGAGGCCTGGATGTCTGACCCATTTAATACCGTCATTTTCAGCCAAAGTGACCTAGAGATTTCACCCTGAGGTGTTAGCCAAAGCCAACCCATGTTTATCCAACTGAGTTAATTCTCCTCCCTAGTGAAGCTTTCTAGCCACAGCCCATTGATATTATTTGGGCTGCTTCATGCTATCAGAGGAAAACAAGACCTTCAGAAGCTCTGCTGTGCTGATTGTGGCATTTGCTGGAGGGAGAAGGATGGAAATAAGGCAATATTTAAATGGGCATCTGAACTGCAAGTATGCAGCAAACCATATGAGCTTCACAATTTTTTTCTGTGATCAATTACGGGAAAAGTATATAACAGCAATGTATTACGTTATCTTGTCCAGAGACCAGAGGAAAGACAGTCTGTAGATATTTAAGGTGGTTCTAATTTCCAGTCTGACTCCTAAATACTCTCCTCAGCATTTACCTTTTTACCTCTGACTCCAGTCCTAAGGTCTATAAACCAGCTCCATGCTGGGGAAGAGGTCTCTGCTTCTGGACCTGATGATGGGATGGTGCCTTCGGCCCTTTCTTCTGAGAAGGAGATACGTCCTAGGTAAGAGAGTCTAAGCAAACAGACATATTGTCTTGCAGGGCTGAGATTAAAACTGTATTTATGCTTTGCTGGCAATTTAGTTTGCAATCTTCTAACAGAAACCGGACCTTATCTCTTGGTGGGTAAATGGGGCTTTGTCTTACTGGCAGTGTCTGTGTTTACTCTTGAGGTGGGCTCAGACGAGCCTGGCAATGAGGGCGAGGTGCTAATCTGAAGGTATCACAAACACTTAGCAAAGAGAGGAGGGATGTGAGGGAGCCTTCACCCTGAGATGCAATCAGGCCCCTAAGGACTCTCAAAATATCTGGAAAAGGCTATTCTTAGGGCTGGTATCTCTTAATGCGAGTTCTGGTGAAACCTGACCTCAGCAAGCAGAAGCAGCATCTTTCCCAGCCTCTCTTCTCCTCCAGTAGCTGAAATGTCTCCCACTGTTAACAGCAAACCTGAAGTATCACCCCATGTAATCATATCGTGCCACGGTCTCAGTCATGCTCCCACAAGTCAGCAGCCCTGTGAAGCAAGGTCTTCCAAAAACTCTCCCACCTGCAGCCCAGTCTCAGAAATGTGCACAGTGCCATTCTGGGGGCCAGTCTGTGTTCCACCGAGACCTTGTGTCTCATCCTAGAGCTGCAATCTGCATTCACACAGGAGAGGGAAGTCATGGCTTGCTGGTCACTAGAAGGAGACTGCATGTGGCCAGTCACACAAAGATGAAAGTAAAGACAGTAATTATTTTGAAACTGGTGTTTAATGTGTTGTTCATACAGGTTCCATGATGTCTTCTGGGATTCCCCACTGCTACGGAGCTCTTTGCTAACTGAAGAAAGCTGGGCAATAGCTAGAATATAAGGGCTGCCAAAACAGACGCTCGCTGCCCAAAGATGCCTCATGCCTACACGGCTGCATGTGCCACAAATCCCTGAAAATTACAGACACCATTCCCTGAGGAAACTAAAGTAAACGTTCTATTTTAGGATCACACAGAGTACACTTCTTACTTCTGTTACTTTGCAATGAGATAGGGCCTGGGTAACACTTCTGCTAGGTTTACTCCTGACCAATCGCACAAAAATTACTGCCAGAGGTTACAGATTTCTTTAAGAAGAAATCAGAAAGCAAAGCAAGCATTTTCTGTTAGATTTTTTAAGCACTCTCACAAAGCACAGTCTTGTAGCAGTTTCTCTCTTTTGTGCAGTTGAACTTCTCATCTTGGCAGAGTGACAGCAATGCATTTTGAAAAAAAATTCAGCCAAAGAATTGCTCTGAAAATATGACTTTTGCTCAACCAATCTTATTTGTACTGTTGTTTAAAACTATATATGATGATCTATCCACCAAAGCATTTAGAGAATTTCATAATATTGATTAACTATGAACTACCTTCTAATTACATCACCTCTATATTTAACATCATTAGGGTCACATTAGCTTTACAAAACCTTACCAAAATTGTTTTTGAAAAATAAATCCAAATTCACAAATGCCATATCAACTTGACTGCCTAGTCTAAGTTCATTCCACTTAAAGAAATTATCAGACCACAAGCCTTTATTGACCTGGTGTTCAATTAAATATAGCTGACGATTGGTATGAAAAAGATAGATCATTCGTACTCCTATTTCTCTTTTACCAACTGAAGCAGAGTCTACCATGGTGGCCTCCCAGGAGCCCTCTTCCTTTTGATATATATTACCAGAGTTAGAAAAACTTGTATCTGCTGAACAGAGGCCACATTTAAGAGTACAATCCATTACCTACCATGAAGCAGATGAGCAATCTAGCCTGCATGGCTCCTTTCTCATCATACTGAGGTGAGAAGAAAGACATGGGATATAAGGCAGTGGAATTTGGGCTATAGTATAAAGTGGGTTTATAAACCCAGAGGGTAAAATCATATTTTAGGGTAAAACAGAGACTCTTCAAAAAGGAAGCAGTGTATTTCCACAGCACAAGAACATTTTGAGGCACTGAATATTATTTCTCTAGAGGAAAGGTGTATCCCGGTTGAGGAAAAGAAACAAGCATACTGGAACACCGAAGAGGAAAAGCATAACCGTTTAAATATAACACTCCAGAGGACACATTGCATACTGATACAATCCAGAAGCACAGGAACAATCTGGGAGCCAAGTACAGTGTCACGGATCCTGAGCAATTGTATGTGGTCTGTGAATAATAGCTCTGCAGCAGAGCTGGGCGCTCCCCCTTCCTCAGGAGGCCCTTGGTGGCACTCAATAATGTTTCTGGAAGGAGTCATTGACGGGAAAACCCAACAAGACCAATATCACAAACCAAAAGAAATTTAAAAAAAACAAACAAAACCCTTGGATTTCACAAACCTGAATCCTATGTGGATTTGACCAGTATCATAATTAGAAGCAGACCTCAGCCTTTAGCCTAAAGAAGCAGCAAATCCATCTGCTTTGAATCCTGCCTGGTTGATTCTGCGCAGTGATTCTCTGTGCACACCCCCATCCCTCCTTAGAGGTAAGAGATGATCCATATCTTGCCTGGGAAAGCAGTAAAGTGCAAATTCTTTAGCAGAGAAATGGCCTATTGTTGGGCGAGGGTACGCTTTCCCAGTCCATGCAGGGATGACACAGATTACACACTCTTAGCTGAGCCTCAGACTGCTTTGGGTAAAGCCCATCCATTTAATCCAAATCATCTTCAGACAGTTTTATTAGGAAAAAGATCAGAGATCTGGAAAGGAAAAGTGCATTTTGAAACAACAAATTGCAGGTCTTTGTTTTGCTTGCTAAAGCTATTTATACCATTACTTGAAAGATGGCATACAACAGGTTTGAATCATTGCTGAACAGCTGAATTATAAAGTTACTAATCTAAGGGCTAATTGCACTGAGGGTTTATTATATATTAGACATGTGGGGTTTATTCGTTGCCTGATACAAACAAGAATGATTTTTCCTGGCACTACGCGCTCATACCTTGTACTTACCGCCACCAGGGACTTAAAAAAATAGCTGCAGTAATAAAATTTTAAATATTCTTACTGTAATCTCTTGCTTGAGGGGCTAATGCTACTAAACACGGAAGGCTTTGTAAAGCATTGTGTGTAATGAAGGATGAGCTGCAAGAACAGAATTGAAGGAACAATACCATTATCACAAATTGCAAACTTCTTCCGAGTGATGTCTGGCAGTAAATTACAGGCTGTCTGCGACTTCCTTTCTGCAGCTGTGAGATGTTTACTATCAGAACATGCAACTTAAATTAGAGGGCAGACAGAAAGTTGGGAAACGCAAGGAAAATGCATGCACCTCGTAAGGGCATATACACTGTGCATAGGGAATTGCTCCCCTGTCCTCAACGACTGTCCTTTCCTCACTCAAATTCCTCTTTAAATCACTTCTTCTTCGATGGATTTAGGTGCTAATTGGCAAATGAAAATATCTAAAAAATGTATTTGTAATTATATTTTTTTCAAAAGCAACCTAAAAATCTATGCAGCAGCCAGATTAGGCATCCTCTTCTCCAGGGCCACCATATCTCTCAGAGAGTTATTCTTCCATTTCATCCACCAATATCCTCTCCAGTTTGTCTGTAGCCTGTTTTTTTTTTTCTTGCTGGACTTTCAGAAGCACTGAATTCCCACTGGAGCTCCTGATATTGAGTGAGACTTGCAGGTAGCTGCTTTGGAAATTCAGTGGATTATCTCGATGATTATAGAAGGAGAAGCTGGCATTTTGTCTCCTGAATTCATCCATGTCAGCAGAGATCTGGAAATCTCTGAGCAAATATTGGAAGTGCTGAAATAATCAGGGGAAAAGCAACTCCAAGTAGTCAGTAATAGAGGGAGAAGTATCCTGAGGAGCGTGGGGCAGTTTCAGCAAGGCTGTGCTTCCATCTAGATGCTCAAATCCCTTTGAAACTCCAGGTCAGTGGCCTCATTTCTTGGTGATGCTGCACCTGCTTTAAATTGCTCTCCTCTGGCAAAATGACCATAAAACTAGCATACTTAAGAGCTGACGCTGCCTCTGTGGGCAAGAAACCAGTATAATGGATCCTACACATCCAATATCAGCTGGGGCTTTCTTCTGCTCTGTGATGCTTGGCTGAAGACTGTCTTAATAGAGCACTACAGCCCCTTCGCCACAGTGCAGAAACAAAGATGCTGGGGATGATCTCCCCTTTTTCGGGACCTCGTTCTGTTACACTCAGAAAAGCAGGAAAAGCACATTAAAACACATAGCATAGAGCTGCTAGGAGTTGGTGGGAATTATCTGCATGCACTGCAGAGTCATGTGAAAGAGTAATGTTTCTTACAGGAATCAGAAATCCTTTATACTAGGGCGGTTATATAGGGCCTCAGTGAAGCTGCTACTCCAGCTGAGTGGCTGTAATGGATGCTCTGCGACTGCTGAGTGTCTCTTTCCCACTCTTACTCGCATTGCTCTGGGAGAATGGTGAGAATGTTAGTGCCTTCAGGTGTCTGGCGTGCATAGCTGTTAACAGAGAGAGCAATCAGAAATTGCCTCAGTCCCCAGAGCATCGGGGATTTATTGAATGTGTTAAGCTCAAAATCTTGTTATGGACAAAAAGGAAACACACTTCATATGTAGAGCTAAGAATCTGCTGTTAGTATAATTGAAATCTAAATGATCGAATCAAAGAATTCTTATTAATCCAGAACTAATTATTATAGGAAAAGAAAGAAAAAAAAGCAAAACATACTACTATAGAAAAAGTTTCAATAGTAACAATACAGCTAAAATTGTTATATTGGGTCCTAGTGTCTTGTCCTTTTCCCAGTGTTTTGCAACCCCTTCCACTGCCCTTCTGGGGGCTCACATTGATGGCTTCAGACTGGGAGGATGGGGAGGGGGAGCATCAGCAGCCCTGAGTCCCTCACCAGGTTGACGGTTTCTTCCTCCTCCCTGTAGGAACCAATTGGGGCCATTTCTATGAGTTTGCTAATTTGGTTCACACCTTGATTTGCCACTCTGCATTGCAATCAAATTTGCATATATGGTACCTTTTACTTATGTTAGATACTTGTTTGCTCTGTTTGCTACCCCTGAAACATGCTTTGCCTAGCTCCCAGGTCTTCATTTCTTTAATTGACCATTGGTGAGCTGTTTACAGCCCTGGGCTCTGCCATGTCAGCCTCTTCCCTTTTTCTTATCATCCCACGCCTGTACGCTGTGTCCTGTGTCCCGACGTTCAAGGCCTCTGCTATCATGCCCAGCCTGCCGCCTTCTACACCACCTTGTTGTGTTAGGCATGAAGGTTTTGTTCTGCATGGAAGAGCTATTTGTTGCTACCGTCAATGTAAACATTATGGTTATACCATGCAAAAATAAGCAAAAGGAAAACAAATCAAGCATAGCTGCCTGGTCACTAGAAAAAAATGCAGATATAGCTAACTAGGCTTAAAAAAAAGCTGTAGGCAGGTTCAGACAAGTTCAGACAAAAAAAGCGTGACGAACCTTAGTCCTGAGACCTTGCAAACTCAGCACCACACATAATGCCCTGTTAGGAGCAGGGGCAGTGCTGTATTTACATGGCTACAGGGCTCTGGATGCTGGTACTTGAAATGTTTAAGCCTCTCAGGAAAGCTTAGCACTTGTGTCTCGTTCTCCATCCTCAGCTTCATCGTGCTTTGTGACAAACAGGCAAGCTCTTAACTCTTCAACACGTGGATGCTTGCTTTCTGCCACAATCTGCTGCCTCCAGCCTTACTGGAAAGGCAATTTTTCCCTTGGTAATACCAGGCTCACTTCCTTGGCTGTTCCCCTTTCCACCCAGCTGGGCCCCATGCCGCTGGCTCACCCGTGTCTCCTTGCTGATGTCAGCCTCTGCTCCCTGTGGTGGCCCCAGATTCCCCAAATGTGTGCTGTGATGACTGCAGACATTTCCATGTGAACTCCACCCACGGCCATCCCAAACCCAGGCTCATGAACACTCAAAACCCAGGCTCATCAACATTAAGGGGCAAGCAAAGAAAAGAGCTCAGATCCCAAGTGGAACTGAAAGACCCCCCCCTACTCCTTGCAGATATATGGGATGGGGACTGGGCAGGGGGGGTGTCACAACTTCAGAGTAGAAAGGCTCTTGCAGATTTTGACTATGGAAAGCCAGAGAAGAAAAGAAAAATGGGTGTTGAGCTACTTTGACATCATCACTCACACTATGTTGACTTCTTCCCCAGCAAAAGCTGATCATCAGGACCAGTTAGGTGCACAAACAGCTGTATCCCACGCAGATATGTATAATAACAGCCAGCTAACAATAACATAATAAGGAAGAATCTTGTGGTTAGACACTGAAGAACCCAGGAAATCTTTCTAAGATAAAAATGTGTTAGCAATATATAAAAAAATCCAAAGAGGAAGAAATAAGAAGTAGACTAATCATTCAAGTGCTGAAGGTGTAGAAAAGACAAGGAAAAAAAGCAGATTTTTTTACTAACAGAAAAAGTAGTTAAGGAACAGAAATGAGAAAAGGTTATTATCTTCTCATCCACTGATTTGCATTTCTGAAGCAGATAGCTCAAAAATTGCTCAGTGCCTGGATGTAGGAGTGAGGACAGCACCACTGGAGGTCTTGAAGTGAAAATACAAGTGCCCAGGAGGTCTTGACACCAGCAGAATAAGTAATAAAGAAGTAAAGGTCTCTAGGACAGTCTCAGAGAGCTCAGGTCAGACTAGCTCTTCTGCAATGTGTACAGAAATGGCAGCAAAGGAGGTTAGAAAAATTCTGATCCAAATAGAGCATTTAAAAATTCATGGGATCTTCAGCAGTGGCTGAGAACAGATGGTACAGAGGTGAAAAAAGGCTTCTGGGAAACTCCAGGAACTTGTGTTAGAGTTCAGGGTATGATCTTTTATTCAAGTTACTTGCAGAAACCTGTCTCATTAAAACCCAACACTCAGAGGGGCTGGCTGAAACACAAATATTTCCTCTTCTCAGCTGGTCATGTAATTCTTGGTGACAGAATAGGTTAAGCTTCACGAGCGCTGTGTTGGCAAAGCAGAAATTGCCAAACGCTGTGGAATTGCTCCAGGTTTCAGGAGTTGGTGGTCAGCTGCGCTGTGCCCGAGGGCTGGACTTTCTCCCTAATACTTCATGCTGGGAAAGTTGGAGATATTTTCAGGCACAGCTGGGTAAGTGCACCTTGTGCTTCTGCTCATGGCACCCTGTGGCACAGCCGGGCCATGTCCGTGGGGTGGAAAGGGAAGCTCTATTCAGCCCTTTCTGAAGGATGCTGGCAGTGAGAGGGGACTTGGGCGGCGGGGAGGGAGGCACTCGGCTGAAGACAAAAATAAGTATTGAAAAGGAAGGCAATTATGAAGCTAAACCGGTAGGAGTGATCTGGGCCTGTGTTGTGCTCTCTTGGAAAACTTTCAAAGCCTTTTTAAGCCATTGGCATGAAGCTTTCTGCTGGCTATAAAAATGCCTTTTGAGAATCATCTCCCATTTGTACTTTTACAATTCATGCTTTTAATAGGAATATTGTACCCGTTGAAAGCGCAGGCTTGCTTGACAGCCTGAGAGAATGGCGTTCAGACCAGGCAACATCAGTAGGTGAGTCGGCATTATTCCGTGCCCTGTGTGTGTCAACCCTGCCTCGAAGAGAGGTGTCTTGGGGTGAAAAAGCAGGTCTGTTTGTAAGGCTGTTCCCATCCTTTGCCTTGCTGCTGACCAGGTATGAAATGAATCTGGGTTGTTGTAGGGGCTCTGATCCTGATATCTGTTCAGAAGGAGCTGCCCATGGCCAATAGGCTAATTTCACACTGATACAGTAAGGTTAGATGACTATCATTCTTGGCTGGGCTGAAGCCAGCAGCCATGACCACGAGGCAGGAGGCATTCTCACTGGGAAAGCACTTCGGTATGGTACACTTTCCACACGTTTCTGCTCCACTGAAGCGGATGGGAATTCAGCGTGTAAATGACAGCTCCTCTGAATAAAGATGGATTTCAGTGTGTAGTTCAGTACTTCTGAAAACGGAATTCTAGCGATGGAAGACTACAAGCTTCATCCTCTATTTCTTTCTTGATGTTCTGCACCACTTTGCATTTGGGTAGTTATCTTCATGAGTCACTGCTAGAACCATCTACATCTTGGAGCTGAGGAAGCGAGTCATGCTCCAGCACCCTCCAGGCTGCACCACAGCATGAGCACGGGCCTTCCCCGCGCTGCAGCAGTCCCAGGGTGCCGACCTGACTCCTGAGACAGCTGAAAATACATCAGAGTAGGCCTGAGGCTGCTCTGCTCAACTTCAGTGATTTTTTTAGGTAGCTGGGCTCATTCTGTACTCAAGGGAGAAAGAGTAGGACAGTAAGTTAGACCCCTGCACTGGCTCAGTTACAGGAGATGCTGCTGTTTCTCCATTCACAATAGGAGGACTCTAATCAGACATGCTGAGTTGCCTAAAATTGTGGTGTGAGCATCCCTCCTGTGCTTCCAGACGTGCTCTCGTGCCAAGCCCAGCTTGAATAATCCAGACCTCTGTATTCCATAAGCAGTCCTTTAAAGTCTTCAATCTTCTCTTTTGAATGTAATGTATTTTTCATACTGCAAACATGAGTGTATAATTCAATGCATATGTTTTGGGAGTGGGGAGTCTATAAGAACGCCAAGCAAATCAATAAAGGTTTAGCACATCATTATTCATTGCTGTGATGCCATGAGGCATTTATGTATGCCCTTTAGTAGGGAGGAAGAAAAAAAAGAGGAAACCTGTTATATATGTGTAATAAAATTTGATTCAAGAGGAAGAGTTTGCATCTGAATTGCATGAAGTCTATTAAAATTTTGGTCTTCTTCAGACTAATAGGATTATGCCATTCCCAAACTGATTGTTTCCAAGCAACGATGCAGATCCTAGTATGTGTTTGCTTGTCTCTTTAGTTTGCTGCTAAACCAGAGAAGCTTCCAAAGATAGCTGCGAAACTGATGATATCAGGTGTTATACATAATTTCAAGACATTGTTTTGAAAAGATTGTCCATTTATCCTCTCTCTGGAAGCTGATTTAAAGAGTGCATCGGAGCTTACGTAAGGCTACTGGCAAGTGATTTTTTTTTTTTTTAAATAAAGGAAATGACCTGCACTGCCACCAGTACAGCATGCTCCAATATGTCGCTTTCATTTGGACACAAACACTTTACTGTGGGTAGGGGGAATTGCTCTCTCTGAGGAACAAATCCTAAGTGGTAGCTATGAATAGCGCCGCAGATCTTCAGAAACTGCGGTTCAGCAAGGCTTTTCAAACATCCTCAAGCGTGCCTGTCTGAAGGGCCAAATTTTCCCTGCTTTACTAATTGAAACCTCCCTTCATGTATTATAAAGGAATGCACAGCTATATAGCCCTGTATACTAAATAATAAATAGCCAGTTGCAAACGACATTGCTATTTTATAATCAGAACTGTCCAAATCGTGTTGAGATTTTGCAAGGTGCATTAAGAGGAGATTAGAGTATTTGCTCTCTTTCCTGGCTTATTTTGGATTTGATGACATGGGATAAATATGATTTAGGAGTCAATGTGTACTATTTTGGCATTCAAAAAGGCTGCCTAAAGAACTCTGTTGCTAAACACCATTAATGTGTTTCCTTTAGAGAAAGAAAATTGTGCATTTATACATAATTTAACATGAAGAAAGGGCTTTATAGAGTTCTCTGATGGCTACATAAAGAATATAGTGCAGCTCTGTGTACATCTGAATTTCCATAGAAGGCAATTGATCACCTCAGAAGAGAAATACATCAGATATTTAGTGGTGTAAAGTAACAAAGCACAAAGTTTAGGCCTGGAAGTGAGAAATACTGTTATTGGTAGAAATTTCAGATGGAATTTATTGTGGCAGAATGCAATTACCCAACCGGATGGAGTTCTGTGATTTACGTTTGCGCCCGTGTAAAATGCTTAGAGATGATTAATAACCGGCTCAATCCTTTACATTCATAACAACACTTCTGACACAATAGCACTGTAATGATCTGTCACTCTGGCTATTGTGTTATTGGATATATAAGATCCCCTGCATTAGGCAAGCGTGGAGTCTTGGGGCTAGTGAGCGGGCAGATGCAGCTCCCTTACTATTTGCATTGCAGTATTACCAGAGATCTAATAAGGGCTCAGAGCCCCAGTGGGCTAGACGCTGATCAGTACTTGAAATGAAAGATGGCTTTCCCTTTCAGACTTCACAATTTAATTATGTGATGGGAATCAATAGATAGATAGAGCAGAGAGGGAGGGCTGCATCATAGGAGTTGTTGCACTTCATGTAGTAAACACCAGCCAGAGTCCATCATGTCTTCATCTCTTACAAGACCACTATTGGATGGAAAATGAAATTATCTTGTGTACAAGTTGAAGACAGATAATTTCTTCTCATTTGTACTTCAGCAGAAGCCAAAGATCTGCTGAGATTGTACTGTTCAGAGTTTGACTGCCCAATGAGTTGCAGTCAAGGTAAGTAAAATGTAACAGAGAGACCCCTGAAAACATCATGTAGGATGTGATGGTATCCACCTTAGTTTGGCTCCCTGTTTTTTTGAGGGAAGTGAGGCAGTGAGGAAAAGGCAGTGAGGCTTGAACATTTTCTGTTCCTTTGCTGGTTTAATAGGGGTGCATAATGACTAAACAGAAAAACAACGTGAGAGAGATGATGCACCCAAGTGAGGACAGGGTGGAGAAGAGGGAGGCAGAGATTGATGTAAGGGGAGTGAGGCTGAGATGAAGACTTCGGAGGGGTTTGTGAGAAGCCTATGAGCAGAGATGGAGAGCGTCCCAAGGGAAATCAGCAGTGTAACGGCACCCAGTGTCTGATAGTCTTTGAAGACTGTTTCTTGCACTTGCTTAATCCAACCTGGCTGCCTTGGCCCTGAGGCTGGCACTTCCCATGCTGAACAATAGGACTTGACATTTACAAGCAAAATTACACAGCTTCTGAAAGAAGCAATATCGTGTTCAGGATATCCACCTGGCCAGTGAAAGAAACTAATATGTGTCAGATAAAGGAACAATACATTAGAAGAAGCAGGGAAAATTTTGCTGTAAAATGTAAATGTTTTTTTTTAATAAAATCACCACGGTCAAATTTGACCTCCCTGGCACTGGAAAGAGAAACCAGGGATATTGAAAGAGGCACCTGAATTTACACCAGTGTCACTGAGAAAAATTTGACTGATATTCTCCCCCTCAGGAAGAAAGTAGTTTTGAGTAACTGAGTGGTTAGAACGGTCCAGAACCGTTTTTATTTTGCACGTGACTTTGGCCAACGCTTCCTCTCTTGGCTGGGTGCACATCGCTCTATTTCTCTGCCTTATTTTTGTGCTTCGGTTGTGTTGAGGTCGCCTCCCTCCTCCTCCTTTGCAAAACTGCCAGGCTCCAAGATATGCACCATTAAAAAAAAAAAAAGAAAGAAAAGCAACAGAAAGAAAACTCACAACCAATTTCACATTGCCCTTTTCAAAGGGCGTGACAAGTTATGGAAAATAAAGCGGAGGCCTGGCTACACAACGCATGCGGTAAATAATGACACGTGTCGCCCAGCCTCCTGCACCCCCCCCCGGCCGGCTGCCAGGCGGGCCTGCGCGCCCAGGGCGGGCAGCGGGCGGCCGGGCTGGCGGGGCCCGGCGGGGCCGGGGCAGGCAGCCTCCCGGGGGCCGCCGTGCCGGGTCCCCTCCCTGCCTCCCTCCCCGCTGCCGGCCGCCCTCTCCCCCGGCCGCCCCCTCCCTGCCTCCCTCCCTCCCCGCTGCCGGCGCGGCTGCCGCGGGCCCGGGAGGGGCGGGGGCGGGTCCTGTCCATGGTGCTGAGCGGCGGCGGCGCGGGCAGGGGAAGGGTTTTTCCTTCAGGTTACGTGGGCCTTTACCTTGAACTGCTGCTGCGTGCGCGGCGCAACAGATGTTTGCCAGCCTGGATTTTCCTCTTTTAGCCACCCTAAGAAGGCAGGGAGATTAATTAAAGCCTGAGTCCCCATAGGTGAACGGGTCTCCACGTGTTCGGGGGGGCTCTCTCACTTTTCCTGTTGATATCTTCATCAGTTGCTTGTATAGGGCGGAGGATTAGGTCAACACTGAAAACAGCTTCTGCTTCGATTTGTTTACGTGTTTACTTTTAATTTTTAGGATAACTGCAGAAATAATGAGAAACAGCGGGAAATGGGAAAGTGATTGAGATTGATCGTTTTGTGCATTCGGCTTGCAATGACCTTTGGGGAAAGTGGGTATTTAATTTTTACTGATGTTGTAAAGGCACAGACAAAGTCCTGACCTTTCTGATCCGGGGTGACCACTATGAGCATCCCACTGAGAATTAATTACAATTGCCTGGAGCGTCTCCAAGAAGCATTTATTAGAGTACTATAAATGTGGTAAAAGCGATCAGTATGCCTGGGAGAAGCCATTCCATGTGCCTGCTGTGATAGCTAAGAGAAGCTCAGACTTGTCGGCTGCTTGTTTTGTTTTGCTGTTCATTAACAAGACTGAAATAGGAGAGACAGCATTAGAACTCCAGGGCAAGCATTTCCCATCATTCTGCTCTCCAACAGATACTTTTGTATTAGATTAAGGCGCAATAGATAGAACTAGGCAGAACAAAAATCAAACGTCTCCCCAAGAGGCAGGACACGGTGCAATTCTCTGACTGTGCAAAGCACAATGCAACAGCTTCTTCTAGCAGACTCCTAGAAATGTAAAGTGGAAGTGAACAGAAAGCTCCACACAAGAACGCCGTACAAGGAAGTATTTAAAATTCAAGGTATGCTATCATGCCATTGTATTTCACCATCCAGCACAAAGCTGGGGCTATTAGTCACATGGGAGTTTGCAGTCCTTCTTCCCAGAGATCAATCTAAAAATGGAAAATCGGTTATGTGTACAAAGTTTAGGCAGAAATATTTCATATAAGATATGACGATTTTGTCAGATACCCTGCCAAAAGGTACAAAAGGTACAAAAATTATAAACCCATCTAAATTTGTTTTGGAGAAGGATTTAATTGGGAATGATGACAAAAAAGCCAGAAATGTGGATTAACCTAAAATGGAAAGGGCAGCCAAGTTACAGCAGATGGCTTTTTCTTGTTCTTTAAGTGCCTTATAATGAGGAAAATATGCTATGTAATGACAGTTGTTTCTAAACTGACTTTTTTTTTCTTGGGGGGGGGAGGTTTCCCATGAGGCATTGGTTGAAAAAGGAGAATCAAAACGACATAGCTGCAGACAATCTGTATTGAACTGTTTTTGTTCCGGAGTTCCGGAGCTCAGTTTGATGTATGGTAGGAAAGACAGCCATCTCCGGTTCCAGCTAAAACCAAATGAGCAAATAGCCTCTGCTTCTCCCTTCTGCCTTGCCTTCCTGAGCATCTGCATTGCATAAGGGCTCTGCCACTCTCTTTCTCCCATAGAGCTTCCCAATTGCCCTTTCTGTGGGTTCACTAAGATTTCTTTATTCTGACAGGTTTTTTGTTCTGTCTTGCTGTGGTTGCTTTTCTTTCTCTCCTGTATCAGCTAAGAACGCTGTTATCCAAACAACAGATTTTCCTACATCTGAAAAGCTGCTGTTAAGATTTACTTAAAATCTCCCCCTCATTCCATTTTTTTGATTCCTTTCTACCCAAAATGGGGCTGAGGGGGGGAGGGAGTGAAGGAAAACAGAAGAGACAGCTATATGACATATGCTCGATTTCCCAGCAAGGCTTAATTACCGTTGGGAGTTTGCACTCCTGTTCCTTTTGACACACCGAGCACTCAGAGTGCAGTGCAATGCCTCTTGCCTATTCCAGTTTGCGTGCTCATGGATAAGATTTGCTTGTGCATTGGGGCAATTGTATATGAATTGTATATGAGAATGGAGACTGTAGGCATCTTCCCTGACAATTATAGGCATCCGTGCAGCTTTCGGGCAGAGTTAAGACCCACAGAAAATGATACTTTTCATGTTCTTTTTGCAGAGGGTTTCATCTGCGAAGAAACAAGCATACTGACCCAGAAAGTACAGGTGGAACTTTCAAACCCCCACGTAGCTCAGCCAAAAGGTCCTACGATAATACAAGGGCAAGGGAGCTTTGCAGTCAGCAGGGCTGAACTCATGACAGATATCTGAAGAGACTCATGCTTCATACTTATACAAGTGTAATTGGAGACAACAGGAGGCTTAGGATACAATGTGCAAGCTGCAGATCTAACACAGTGCTTGCTCTTCAACTTTGCATAATGAAATGTGCATTTTGTTTTGAGGAAGAGCATTATTTCTCTCGCTTTTGAATGTAAAACATAGCTACACTGTATTAGCTTCAGCCAAAAAGCAGAATAAAAGCTAGAGAATTCACACGCTGAAGCTATGTTGTTAAGGACAATTAAAGAATATGCTTCACAAAAGAAATCCAATAAATATAGCACTTCCAAACTTCATTACAAAGAAAGATTGACGTTTTCAAGATTAAAAGCCTGCCTATTTGTGAAAATAAGCCTTTTTTTTTTCCTGTCTTCAAGCTCTACATTTTAAACTATCAGCTGGATCTCAGCTTCAGCTAATTTCAGTAACATTCCAGACTACTGGGGAAGTCTGTCCTACCAGAAGAAGCAGTAATAAGTTGCTGAAATTATCTTGGTAATTAAATAGTTTAGCTTCATATTTACTTGCTGAAAAATCCCCCAGTGACATATTAATTATGCATAAAGCTTTGCCTTGTAGAAAAGTTGGTTGGTTTTCAAATCTCTCTCTCATCTCTATTTATTTTTAGAGAGCTGGTCTTTCAAACTGAGAGCATTTCAACTATTCTAATACTCTGATGAAGATCTAACTTTCGCTCTGATTATTTTTTAAAATTAATATCTAGTGGCTTTTTTGATTAAGCCACAATCACTATTACTTCTGAAGCAGGAAATAACTTTGCTTTTAATCTTGGTCTTCATTCAGCTCTGCCTTATTTAAGGCATCTTCTTTTACCAGAGGGCTGCTCAAAAGAGGAGCTCAGTCTATAGTGGCTGGAGCTGCCAAAGAAGGAAACCTTTGGAGGGCTTATGGTGGAAAAATGTATTTAGAGCAATACAGCTGTTTGAGGGGGTAGTGTGGGTACTGAAGCCCCCTGAAGACAGCCAGAGTCCCTCTCTCTCATACCAGGTGTCACTGGCCAGTCTTTACAGTGATAACATCACACTCCTGATAAAGTCTAGGCAAAATTTTGTAATATCATCTAACTCATTGCTCAACTTTAGCC
This sequence comes from Theristicus caerulescens, assembly GCA_020745775.1. NCBI lineage: Eukaryota > Metazoa > Chordata > Aves > Pelecaniformes > Threskiornithidae > Theristicus > Theristicus caerulescens. Next base: position 110,702,767 of record CM036559.1, on the reverse strand, counting down.
TAATATTTCCAGTGAATGCAATACTGCCAGATACGTTACTGAGGGGTACTGGGGAAGCACAGGGAAGTGATAATTTGGAGCTTTAGAGATGGAAGGAGGCCTTCCAATCTGTGTAAAAGCCATGTTGACCCTCATTCATGTGAGCAAACACTCAAATACAAATTACTTACCGATGCTCAAAATCTAAGGACCTTATATGAGTGAAAATCCAACTTTTGCCTGCCTGGTGTCCAAAATGCCCGGCTTTCACTGACAATTCTGAAACATCATTTTGTGTCTCTTGTGCAAACATTACGTGTTCTATACTAGATACAAGAGATAAGTAATGAACTTTAACATAAACATGAATTTTAAAGAAATGTTTATCTTCAGCTCCCTTGAAAATGTTGGTATAGATAGAGGTTTTTTACATTGCTATGTGACATGTCTGAGTGACATTCTTTTAAGAAGCTGGCGAAGATTGTTTGGAAAGCAGGAATCAGAAATTAGTTATCAAAGGTTCCCTGTTACAATAGAAGATTGTTGGCTGACATTCTCCAGGGATGTGTCCTGAGTTTGGTAATGTTTTGTATTTCCTTCAGTAACCTGGATGATGAAGTAAAATGCATGTTTAGCACATTTGCAGATGTCACAAACCTGGTGGAGAAGCAATCAAAATGATCCTGGCAAACGGGACAGCTGGTCCAAAAAAGCAGGATGAACTTCAAAAAGCAGAATGCAAGGTCTGCACTTAATCTGGAAAAATCAACTGCATTAACACAAGATGGGAAACAGCTGACTAGGCAGAAGTTTTGCTGAAAAAGATGTTGAGGTTACAGTGACTCACAAGTGGAATATGTATCAACAATCGCATACTCTTACAGTAAAAGCAAACATGCGGCGTTGCTATTGAGTGCTGTGTGTCTAGTTCTGTGCAGTGAACTTCAGCAAATGTGGAGGCAATCCAAAAGAAAGAAAGGAAAATGACCAGGGAATTAGAAAACATGTCCTATGAGGCAAGACTGAAAGAGCTAGTGGTTTAATTTATTGAATGAATGACTGGAGAGACGTGAGAAGCCTTCAAATAATCACAGGTTGTCATCTGTTCTCCACGTCCGCTGTGGATAGCACAAGAAAAAAATGTGCTAAAATTACATCATGGAAGAGTTACTTTAGACATTAGTAAAAACTTTCTAACAATAAACACTAGGCAAGAAGGCAGGAGGAAACTGTGGAATTCTCCTGTTTAGACTAAAAACCTTAAAACAACCAAACATATGTCAGTCCCTAATCATATATCTCTCTCTTATCCAGCCTGGGCACAGGAGGGTGGATGAAAGAAATCTTTTGATGTCATTTTGGCCCCGCTTTCTGTGTCTATATCACTGCCCTCCCTATTTAATTTTAGTGTGAACTTTTCTATTTGCAGTTAATTTATATATGTATTTTGAAGGGTGGTTGTCCTGGTTTTGGCTGGGATAGAGTTAATTTTCTTCCTAGTAGCTGGTATAGTGCTGTGTTTTGGATTTAGGATGAGAATAATGTAGATAACACACTGATGTTTTAGTTGTTGCTAAGTAGTGCTTACACTAAGACAAGGACTTTTCAGCTTCTCATGCTCTGCCAACCAAGCAGGCTGGGGGTGCACAAGAAACCGGGAGGGGGCACAGCCAGGACAGCTGACCCAAACTGGCCAAAGGGCTATTCCATACCATATGATGTCATGCTCAGTATATAAACTAGGAGAAAGCTGACTGGCGGGCAGTGATCACTGCTCAGGGACTGACTGGGCATCGGTTGGCAGGTGGTGAGCAATTGCATTGTGCATCACTTATTTTGTATATTCTTTTATCATCATCATCATTATTATTATTATTTTCCCTTCCTTTTCTGTCCTATTAAGCTATCTTTATCTCAACCCATGAATCTTACTTTTTTCCCCCCAATTCTCTCCCCCATACCACTGGCGGAGGCAGGGGGAGTGAGCAAATGGCTGTGTGGTATTTAGCTGCCTGCCAGGTTAAACCACAATAGTGGTCTCAATAAAAATCTGTCTCACCTCAGCCGAACTATATGAGATTCAAGCATTTGATTTTATTCTGGTGCTCCCTGCCTTCATCTCCATACCTCAGTCATTTACATCTCAGCTTCTTCCACTCTGGGACCCCAGATGCCAAGTCCACCGGGTAACTCTAACTTTTGCTCCAGCTGCATCTGACAGCTGGGGTCAGGGAGTTGGAGAGGGGCATCCCAACTGGAAAATGTGCTCCTTAGCAAGGCACTGGGAGGAAAGGAGCCAGACTCACTGGCTTCGTGTCACTCTCCTGCCATATAACAGGATATAACAGTGCATATAATGGTGCACTTGTCATAGGACTCCTAAGAGGTTTCATACATTGGGCCAGTGAAAGTTCAGAAGCATTTTGGGCTCCTTGTTGTGCAAACTGACACACATTTGGTCCCTGCCATGAAAAGGCTGCAATCTAAGAGCAGGCACATAAATGGCTGTGCATATAGAGAAGTTGATTCCTGTGAGGCAAACGCTGAGGTCAGTAATTAAGGTGTTCCCATGACAGTTTTATTCTGATGAGTTATGCATACTTGTATGGTTGAAAGACTGGGATGCTATTTAATCTTTCACATTTTTTATATGTTTATACATTTTATATGTTTATACATTTTTGACAGTACTTTCCATGTTTGTTTGCTATGTAATATGCCTCCTAACAATTTCAGGAGCATATTTTTTATTGGCTCCCACTATGACTAATTCGACTACAGTCGAATTAAAAAGATGGAAAATCGTTTAACGTAACTAACCCTTTCATCACAGCCATCTCCTTCATTATTCTTCCCTTACCCTACCTTACGCCCTAGGCTGCAGCTAACATCCAAAGAGGTGGGATGCTGCTGGGACATTCCAAGATCTTGACCAAGGTTGGGTTTGGCTCTGAAGTTTTGCACATCCATGTGTCATTCCAAGTATCTTCATATCTAAGGCACATCACAGAGGTTGAAATCTAAGCCAAAGCCACGTGATGGTCAGAGAGGTTATCTTCATGCTCTGGTTGGGTCTAACTGTCTCCCTGACTTTCACAATGTCAAAGATGATAGTGGAGTATAACGCTGACTGATGCACCAACTCTTTTTTGTGCTTTTGTGGATGAGAAGGTAACAACCTCTTGCCGAAAGTGGATGATTGCAGTCCGTGTTGGTAAACTTTACCCATGATACTACAAGACAGACAGACAAATCCAATGGAGCGAGGCTACCAATAACTATCGGACATCAGGCTGGGAGCAATTAAACATAGTTATCATGAATCTTTCAATATCCATGTCTGTTTATGGGCTCAGTAGAGTGAGAAAACAGTTAGGGACTTCCCGGAGTTCAGCTGCGTAAATCCTCTGACACCGAGCAACATGTTGCTATTCCTCACCCATTTCTTTTTATCCAGGAGAGCCTATTTTTACCTAGTAAGAGATTTTTTCCCTACCCTTGACACTACAACTCCATTATGATTGGTGGTCATAATGCAACAAGGCACAAGTTTAGGAAAGGACCGCTGGGTCTGTAAAAAGCACCTGTCTACAGTGAATCCAGAAGAAATAAAATTTAGCTCATCCTTAGCTGATGGAAGAGTGTTTGGTACAGCGCACTGAAACATTTCACACAGTCCTGTTTGCAGAACCTCAACTATCCCTGTGAGTTGATCTTTTTTCTTTCGGCCTAGATGTTCACCCTGTGGTTCTTGTTTCTCAGCTTCATCCCATTAGTCTTAGCTGCGCCCTGCATCATACAGCTGCTAATCAACAGTCTATTACCAACTACGGCTTTCTGTATATCATTTTTTAATCTCTCCAGGAACTTGGAATCATGTCTTTCATGTGTTTATTTTTATAAAGGGAGCTTGTTCAACTGACAATGCCGTAAAACCACTAAGAGACTATGTCCACTCCCACTATGGATCACCAGTCCCTGCTTTGTAGGATATCGTAATACACTGCCCTACCAAAGTGTCAGAGCCGGCAAAGAAAAATGAGTGCTTTGCATAGTAAACAGTTTTTATGACTAAAATGGACCTTACTATTAATTGGCAGAATTACAACTCTTGTTTAGTTGATGAAAGCAGCTGTCTTGAAAAGTTATTAGGCTTCCTTTTGTTCTTGTTTCCCTGCATTTTTTTCTCAAGATTGATTACACAGTGCCTCTTTGAACTTATATTGAATGTTTCCTTTGAGGATCTACTTGCATCTTGGTTTCATATACTTTGCTAGTCTTTCAGTATTCCAGCGATCCAGGGGTATTAAAGGGAAAAAAAACACCAACCCTCAAAATAGTTAATAGTCTCGGGAAAATATTCCTGAAAAATATGAATAGCAGGGAAATATCAATGATATTGAAAATATGAATAGTTTGAGAAATATGTATGCAGCTTTATCAAGGCTAAATAGTTTTGCATTAATGGAAAATAAACTCCATGAACAGAGACGTAGTAACTCATAAAGCATCTTATGTTGTGCATTGCCTGTATCTGCTAGCTGTCCTAAATCAATTACCTCAGCCAAGACATGGTTCCCCTTTTTCTGGGGTGCGGCTGCAGCTGGAGGGAAAGCAATTTATTTCAAAAGCTGATTCAGCGAGAAACTCTTCAGAGGCCCATCAATGTCCCATGAATAATCAGAGATGCTGTAATGATTATCGGTGGCGTTGTAAATCATTTCCGTAACACTATTTATTTTAACATTATTCAGCAATTTCATGTTTCCTGAAAGACAAAAAGATTTCCTTATCATGAAATATGCTCTTCAGCAGGAAGCAACAAGAGGTATAACAGATTTCCAAAATATTGTTTCTTCTTATGCTGTACCTTTTTTGTGTGTGAAATTAACTATTTAAGAAAAGGAGGTCCTTATAAATTTCACCTAAGTCAGTGATAGTACAAGCAGATATTAAGAAAATGTCACACTCACTTCTGCTAACTCATCTTGGCTTCAGTCACCAATAACCCTCCCTTTTCATTAGCCTCTGAAGCCTGATTCTGTCTTCAAGTGAAATTAATAGGAGAAAGATCAATCCTGGACATCTCTTGGTGTGTCAGTCCAAACCTGTATCTACTGCCTTCAGAGGACTTTTTCTGAAGCATGATTTCACTTAAAAATAATAATGATTCAGACAAAAGCTGATTCACTTATTCCTTGCAGATAATTCAACCACCTTTTTTTTTGTCTCTTAATGAAAACTCAGTACAGAGTAAATGCAAATTATTTGGCAGATTTGCCTTATTTGCAAATTCTAAGGCAAGGTCAAAACAGCAGTAATAAAGCTCTGCCTGAGTTCCTTTTTTACAAGATGTAGATATTATTAAAAATAGCTTTAAATATGTCATGAATACAGAGGAGAAAAATGAAAGCTGAGAAGGAATCCAAGAGCTGGAACGAAATAAATGTTCATTAATACCTTGCATCACACAGGCTACTTACTTGTATTGATGGAGCAGAAAAAAATTACTGGTAATGATAGGTCTGTTTGAAATTAATATTTTCAGCATGAAAAAAAGCATCACTGAATGAGCATGAATGCAGCTGTGTTTTAACAATGCCAGGTCATTTTCCCTCCGTTTTATTTTACAGTCTCTGAAGAGTTTCCTCTTTCTTGCTGCATATGTGTCTTAGGGAAAATACTCTCCTTTTGAATAGAGAACGACTTTTTCTCAAAACCTGGAGACTATTTTCCTCTTATGATTTTTGTCTTAGTGAGCCCTTATGCTGACTAAAAAGACTGCTGCTTCCTTCTTTTAGGGTTATGTTATTTAATGACTTCTTTTCTGTTAGCTTTGCTAGCGATCATAAAACTGTCACCATCTGCACTTCAAAGCCTAAGAAAGCCGCATGGCTGGCTTACGGCTTTTTGCTGTGTAACTGTGAGTGATTACAGCAGTGGTTCTCAGCTGCTGCTTCTTACCGCGACCAATATTGGTATCTTAAATACAAATAATTTTTCTCAAACTAATAGCAATATTGCACGCTACTTTTTGCGAAAAGGAGGTGCTTGTGAGCCCACGCCTTTGCTTCACTCCCCTGTCAGGCAAAGTGTGGGGAGCTGAAGCCAGTGGTACAACTGGGTTTGAGCTCAGTAAACTTTCAGTTGCCAAAGATGATTGACTCGAGAAGGCGTTCAATAACCTCTACTTTCAGCCGTGATTATTAAGTGCCCTGGGCCATTAAAGTTCGTTTGGCGATTGCTCTACCTCCCCTTACCCCCCAAAATCTCATTCACATGATAAAGTCCGACTTACTTTTTCTAAAGGCTTTGCAGGGAGCAGCAAAAGCCCCCGTTACAGGGACAACTACAAAGGACGAAGTCCCAGCAGGGCGGGAAAGGGCACATTGCGGGGGCTGGGTCAGCAGCTGCAGCCCTCACAACGCGCCCTGCCCAGCGGGGCCAAGGCCCCGCCGGCCCCCGCCGCCGGGCCGGGAGGAGCCGCACCGGCCCCGCCAGCCGGAGGGTGCCTGTCTGCAGGACGGGAGCCTCCTCGGGGCGCGGATGAGCAGAAGTTGGGCTCAGCAGGAATCGGGTCGCAAGGGCCAGCGCAGGGCAGGGGGGTGGATGCCTGAGGCCGTTAGGAGTGAGGGCAGAGGCGTCTGGCAGGCGGGAGAGGGGCCACGGCGGCGGGCGGATGAGAGCGCAGGCCCCACGGGCAACCGAGAACGTGAGGCAGACCCGCGGCGGCCCTCGCTGTTATGAGGGACTGGGCACCGGTGTCCCGAAGCCGGGGCGCTGGGTGAGGACGGGGCGGCCGGAGAGGGAGAGGTGGGAGAGGGCCTCAGCGGCCCGCACCCGCGCCCTGCTTGTGAGGGGAGAGCGCAGCCCCGAGAGCAGAGGGAGCCCCGGTGGGGAGCGGGGGCGAGGCCGGCCCCGCGGTGGGGCAGGGCGCGGGCCCGGGCGGGGAAGGGGCGGCTGCTCCCGAGGGGCACGCAGATGCCTGGGGAAGGCAGCCCCGCGGCGGCAGACCCAGCCCTGCCTGCGCGGCCCGGGGACTGCGGCGGCCGCACCGAGAGACGGGAGCGAGGCCCGGGGTGATGCGGGGGGAGAAGCGGGGGCGCCGCCGGTCAGCGGGAGGGAACGCCCCTCCCCCGCGCCCAGCCGCTCGCGAACCCCAGGTAGGGGCCGCTGATTGACAGCTCTCCCCGCCTTCCTGGCGCTGTCATTGGACACTTTGCACGCCGATCAGCGATGTGTGCGGCGAAGCCCTGGCTGCCATTGGCGCGCCTTGCCCCGCCCCTCCTGGCAGGGTAGAAAAGGGAGGCGAGGGGGCGGGGCTGGAGGCTGAAGGGGCGGGGCGGCGGTGGGGGGCGCGGAGGCTCAGCCCGCGAAGGCGGTCGGCGGCGGCCGGAGTGGCGGCGGCGCGGGATGGGACGGAGCGCGGCGCCAGGTGGGTGCGGGGCCGTGCTCCCGCCTCCCTCAGCCGCGGCGGAGGCAGGCAGGCAGGGCGGTGGCGCTCGGGGGGTCCGTTCCCCGCCTTGAGGGGGGGAGCAGCCGCTTTTTAACGGCCTCTCGCCGCCCGCCGGTGGGGATAATCCCGCCGTTGCCCTGCGGGAGCCCCCTTAGCGCGGCGGCGCCGCCTTTCTCCTCACAGCCGCGATGAGGGCAGCGACGGGTCGCTCCGGGGCCGCTCGCTCTCCTCCAGCCCGGGCTGAGCTGCCTGTCCCGGGGCCCTCCCGCCTCAGCCCGGGGCCGGGGTTGGGGGGGGGAGCTTTGTTTCTAGTCCTCCGGCCGGCCTCGGCCCCTCGCCAGCCCACAGAGCCGCGGGGTGCGTTCCCCTGCCCCCTTTCGGTCTTGGGGGGTGGTGGTGGTTGTGGTTGTGTGTTTGCGGATCCCCCCTGCGTGGGGTCGGGGAAGAGGCCCCCGGACTTGCGGTTCTCGGGGCTGGGCGCCGCGGAACCACGGCGCCCAGCCCCGAGAACCGCAAGTCCGGGGGCCTCTTCCCCACTCGTGTTTTCCCCCATGAGTGGCCCCAGCGCGGCGACGTGACACCGGCAAGCCTCTTCTGATGTCCAGCGGTCTTCAAGTACTTAAAAATAATCGTCTTTGGCTTTGAAGGGCGCTGGAAGTCCTTGACAGCTCAGGAACTTTTAAACCCCCCTTTTTAGTTTTTTTTTTTTTTTTTTCTACTCGTGTTTTTTTTTGCAGCTGAATCGTTTTTTCCACTTATTTCATAAGTGAGCGCGTTGCTGAGAAGAAGCTGGGAGTCAGTGAGCGCAGGCATGTGAAGACAGGGATTTATTGCAAACTGCTGAATGTCTAACGCTATCCAAAAAGCAGTTAAGAAATGCTTTATTTATTCTTTTTCTTCTCGTTTCCGATACAGTTCAGTAGTTGCTGCAGATAACTAACGGGAGAAGAGCTGATAGTTTTAGGCTGAGCAACAATCTGTGAAGTGGGGCCAGTACTTGAGTGATGGGTTATTGGATGCAGTTGTGAGATTCCTTGACAGAAAATACTTCAAAGCACAAATGGTTTAGTTTGTGCACTGTTTGTGCAGGAATAGGAAAAAGCTGTCTAGCTGCGATTCTTTGTGCCCCTTCTGTAAACTACAGGGAATGAGGACAAAGTATTCCTATTATAAAAAGATGGGGGCAAATTATGAAAGCAGCCAGGAACTTCACGAGACTTGAAATCTGAGGGTTGGGAGGAGGAGGTCGTTTTGCCTTGCGTATCATGCAAGACTGGTCTTTTTTTTTTTTTCCATTTTAAAGCTTTACTTAGTGAATCAAAAAGTGTTACGTTTATATGAGACAGATTGTTGTTTTAACTTTGCCTGATACAGTATTTTCCATAGTAGTTAATAGCGTGTGTGCTTGAAGAAGGGAATGAAGTAATGGAATAAGGCTGCAGTTCTTATTCTCCAGCATGCTCTTCCATGCTACAGCGATCTATAGCTCAGATGCTAAGTTGTGTGGCTTCTAATATATGGAGGCTGACATGATACGGAACAATTACGTAGACTAACACCCAAGTTGGAAACCTGTTAGATTAAAGTTACAAGTTGCAATGCTTGCAGACTTAAAGATTCAAGATTAAACCCCGTATTTGAGCCATGGAACTGAGCTTTGTGAGGTGTTATGTTCACTTACAGCTTACTTTTGCCTTTAAGTTCTCATCAGAAGAAAATACACTAAGATGGAAGGACAGTTATCTGCCTACACTAAAATAAAGGCCCTAAGTCATTCTTATTCAGTAAGAATGTGGCTTTCAGTAAGTCCTGTAAGAAGGGTGCTTTATCTGCAGCTCTTCAGTTGAGACCAGGACCAGACTATGTTCGCCTTGAGCAATGTGGAAGCTTGATTTATTTCCGGCTGAATTTTGGGGATGAGTTGTGCAAAGCAAACTTTTCTTATTGCTTGCTGGAGGATTAGCTTTGTGTTTGTATTGCTAGTGGCAGTGTGAATGTACTTATTAGGCAGTGAACACAGAGGTTTTGTACATGAAATAATATATAATTGAGCCAGTCCTCTTTCTTCTCCTTTTCCATGGCTATTTTCTTCAAATAAAGAAAAAATAAAAAACACTTTTTTAATCAGATAGATACTGAAACAATAGTCTTGATTATACACAATAGTTGCTGAAATTGTATGGTCTTTGCTAATCGTCCTATTTGTCCATGGAAGTAATAAAAGATGACTTTACATGTCAGAAATAGAATTGCTTGTGCTTTAAAAAGGGACTTTCATAGCAGGAATAAGTTATTGAGACTTCATGTTTGATTTATATGGTACAACACACATGACATTTCATAGTTAATAGCAGCATAAACCTGCTTTGTTTTTCAGTATGCCTTGTCTGTACAACATGCCTCAAAAGATTATGATTTTAGGAGTAGTAATATAAACTTCTTATGGACCAGCTGCTCTTTGGTGTGACTACTTTAGCTCAGGTTTATTTACTTTATTCTTCAGTTAGAAGGTACATGACATATATTTCTCTGAAACAAGAATAACAGTGTCTGCAGGCAATATTCTGGCACGGAGGAAAGAGGAAGAAAAGCCATCGTCTGACAGATGATAGGAATATTATTTTGAAGTTTCTTATATACAGTGATGAGCAGGACAGGATTTCTAAAAACCAGACCAAACTAAAGCAGATACTTTGGTGAAGAATTCCAGAAGAGCTGATGGCAGCTGAGTGTTTAAGTCACTATATCAGTGTCACCTGGACAGTGAGTTAGCCTTTGTGAGTCTTCCCTTTTTGATTAAACTTCCTGCATGGACAGTTACATATTGGTGTAATTTGTAGTAATTGGAGTGGGAAAGAGCCTTGAGAGAACTGCATGGAGGACTCATGATGTAAAAAGATAAATATGTGCAGTTAAATCTTTGCTCTTTCGAGCCCTCCCATACCACTGTCTTCCAGAGCTCTCTTGACTGCTTTTAGTGAGGAATGAGCAAGAAATGTTGTTGGAGTTAATTGCAGTCTGCTCTCGCAGGCCTGTCTTTAGTTGGTGTGTACTTGATATGGTCTTGTAACTGAGCTTGAATCTGGTATAGATTGTATAATGCCAGTGCTCTTTGGCCTTTTTAATTCACAGGTGATGTATTGCTATCTTCCTGATTCATGTGTGCCTCCAATTAAAATTTTTGGACTACTTGTGGTTATTACCGTGACTTTTTTATTTTATTTTTGTTTACATAGGATATTGAGCTACAGGCCGTGTATCAAGTGAATTGCACTACTAGCATAAGTTACTAACCAGGCTATGCGTGTCCAGTGGGTTATGATACTAAGTTTTGTTAATTACTTCAGTAGCAGAAAGATATTCATTTACAGTGCTGATGGGGAGAAGTTGTTTTTATCAGGCTCATTTCTTAGTTCTCTAATCTTAAAGCCGTTCAGTATATGAAGATCATTAATAAGATCAGATTACAAATACGTGCTTTCCAGTGTTATATAGAACTGTACATTGCCTTCAGAAGCTTCCTTGTACAAGGAGTGCTACGGGTCACAGATTGTAACTGCTTATTCTCTTAAAAGAACAGATAGAGAAGGAGGTAGAGGATGAGTATTAACTTCTCCATATGGAAGACTCACAGAATACCTATAATGTAAGAAAATCAGTGACTTGACTAAAAATTAAATTGAGGCATCTTGAGCCTTAGCTCTTTAGCAGAACTGCTATAGTGCTTATGTTCTCTCCTGAGAACTCAGTTTGCCTTTAGAGGTGATAATGAAAATAACCTGAAGTTACACCAGATGTATTTGTTCAACTTTAACCTGTGAGTGCTTTCCTTCACACTTACTGTTATTTAGATCTAACTGTTCAGAAGCCAGCCTCTTGTGAAAGCTGTTGAAATTTTCACTGGGGTGTGTTTTTTAACTGGAAAAGCACTGTTGTTTTTCACCCCTCTTTTGAGAACTCAAATAACTGAAATATTTTTAGCTGCTGATAGATGTAATTTCTTTTTCCCCTGCCAAAAGGAGAAACAAAACATTTGGGAAGAAACTGAGAAATTTGTGTGTAGAAGCAGCTGGAGATCAAAATGGAAATCTTTGTGCTTATTTATGCTGTAAACTAGGAGCTTATCTTGTTTGATTTCTTTATTTTTGGCAGGTGAGAGAGCTGGAGAATTTTTGTTGAAGGCTTGTTAATATGGTGAGCATTTGTTGGATTTGCTTGGTTTTTAAGAAAACAAATCCAAATTTGTTTGTGTTAGCGATTTATAGGCATTCTGAATTTGAACACATTGCGAATTACTTTTTCCTTTCACATACTGAAATATTCTGCCATTAAACTAATGGTGTTTTTGGGGTCTAGAATCAATTGCTTTGTGTGTTTGGGATTTTTGTTTTTTCGGTAGACCTCTCCATTTAGCAGAATTCTAGTTATTCCTTTTCAAGATTCTTGGAGCTCCTTCCTACCTGTTGGTTACAAATATCTCTTTATTCTTACCGAGATTTGGTAGCTAAATACTGCAATAGAGGACAATGTGTGTTTCTATTAAGAGTGGAAGATCTTTATGCCAAGTGTATTTAATATTTTATTTTAAAATATTTATTATACTCGTGCCACTTGAAGGTATGCTTCAACTCCAAGTTAATCATCTTTTGTATTTTAAAATACATATAGCAGAAGAATTGAGTGTTATTCAGGTTGAACTTGATTGATGTTTGTGTTTGTTTTAGACTGACATCTGTGTTTAAAACAAAAACACTAGAGCAAAATATTTCCCCATCATTTGTATACTATCAAATGGATTATACTTAATGTGTAGGTGTTCTTCTAAACATTGATAATTGAAAACCTCCTTGAAAGTGTGTTTTGATAAGAAACACTGGAAAGAACTGACACAGACTATTGAGTGCTGAGTTAGAGAATTGGCTAAGCATTAGTGAACAATTAAGAACAATTAATAACATAACTAAAATAAGTGTCTTGGACACGGCTGGCATGTAGGTATTTTTGCTTTAGTTTTTTAATTAATCTTGCATTCTGGAGATCCTTAGGTTTTATAATAGCCTTCAGAATATGATGCAACCTTTAAAATGCTGGTAAGTGACATAGATGAAGTATATATAGATATCAGTGGTGATTTGAATCTGTTCAGAGTTTGTATTTTACAGTCATCATAATAGATATAAATAGAAGGAGCCTATGCTAAGGCAGTTGTAACTTCCATTAATCTGTCAAACCCAGAATTTTAGGTTGACTTAAATGTATTTTTTTTTTTCAGGACAAGAAAAAATGAGATTTTCAAATATTGTGCACAGAATTACAGCCTGGCTTGTTTTCTCTCTAGTTCCATAAATCAAAACTCTATTTCTTTGACACAAGCTTTTATTGCACATCCCTGTTGTGGAAATCTGCCCAATATAGAAACTATAGAATAATTTCTTGTGGTAAAACTCTATCAAGCATTGTTCATTTACACAGCAGTAAACTCAGATAAATTTACATTGATCAAAAATATTTATCACCATTAAGTTCAAATGAGACAGACTTTTTGGAGGCTTATGCGGTGGTTGTTTCCTCCTGTGCTGGTGTAAAAGCATAGTTAAGGTTTGTCTGGCTGCTGTAACTATGCATTAATGTGTTTTTGGGCAGTTTTTTGGTATCTGAATATGCACTTGCTTTAGAGTTCTATATATATTATGGTGATTATCAAGTCCTCTGTCAGCCTTGTGTTGCTCGCTGATGGAACTTCAAAACTGAGAAGGAAAGTTTAAATTATAAATAGTGAAAATGCTGTTTAATGCATGATGCAAATGAAATTGGTAGATAAAAAAATTCTTAACTTTGTAGCAAGTCCTCCTTGCAATTATAATTTTTCAGACATTTGAAACTTTACGTAAGCCGATTTGCTACTTTTCATTAGGTAAAGAATGCTGAAATACTTTGCTGTCATTCAGCTTTTTCTAACTTTTGAGATTTTCTTGAAATTGGCTCCTTCAGTCTTTCTAAGGTAACATTGTCATGTTTTCAGGTGCCTGGCTTGTCTATGAGCACATGTAACTATTTTATATATATATTTAAGGTGTTTGCTGAACAGTTAAATATTAAAACAGGGTGCTGTTTGGACTGGGGCTATGCTAGTAAGGTGTAGAGGCTACTGTGTCTTGTTGAGCTGAAGTGCTCTGTTTGGATGGCCATGCTCAGAGTGCTGCATGTATTTTCCCATTGGGTTACCTGAGTGGAAGCCCTAATTTTTTAGGGGCATGTCTCTTAATACTGAACGCTGTACTGTCTTACCGTTAATATGTTAGAGATTCAGGAAACACTTGCACCTCCTTGTTAGCAATTGGGGTGATGTTATATTTTTCTTGGAATGCTGTAATTTGCTACTTCTGCTTATACTTGTCTATGTTCTTCCTTAGTGTCTTGTCCTTTAGGTTGCTGGGTAATTAGTTGGATCTCAGCATACAATAGTATTCTGGATAAATTAGTGTGCTTTCTTCATGAATTATGAAGCCTGTTTAGTGTTCTTAATGTATTGGTAGATTATGAAGGCAGAGGTCATTGATGGAATAAAATATACCAATGGTTTTGGGCTCCACAATATAAGAAGGATACCAAAATATTAGTGTGTCCAAAGGAGAGCAACAAAGATGGTGAAAGGACTAGAGGGCATGGCTTATGAGGAGCAGCTGAAGATACTAGGTTTGTTCAGCTTGGAGAAGAGGGTGCTGAGGGGTGACCTCATCGCTGTCTACAGCTTCCTCATGAGGGGGAGCGGAAAGGGAGGTGCTGATCTTGTCTCTCTGGTGTCCGGTGACAGGACACAAGGGAACGATTTAAAGCTGCATCAGGGGAAGTTCAGGTTGGGTATTAGGAAGAAGTTCTTCACTGAGGGTGGTGGTCAAGCACTGGAACAAGCTCCGCAGGGAAGTGGTTGTGGCCCCAAGCCGGTTGGGGTTCAAGAAGCGCTTGGACAACGCTCTTGGGTATCTGGTTTAACTTTCAGGCTGCCCTGTGTGGAGTGAGGAGTTGTACTCGATAATCCTTCTGGGTCCCTTCCAACTCAGGGGATTCTATGATAACATGAAAGGTATAATGCAATAGTATTTTAGAAGCCTTCGAGGACTTGAGTTTCACCGACTGTTTGGAAGATAGCATGTGCAAAAATATTTCCTTTTATTGTTAATATATTCATAGAAACGAAAAGTGACGAAAGCACCTCCTCAGTGAAGACTGAAAAGCATGTATAATTTCATAGAAATATTTTATTCAAGTCTAGTTGCCAGTGCAAAGAGAGCATAATATTAAGGCTGTGTGTAAAAGACAATAAGTTGGAAATTACTGGAGCTCTGCCATATTTATAGGTGGAGAACATTATATAAAATGTGACCATCAGGACTTTCTTCCATGGACTGGATAACCAGTTACCTGCTTGTCACTTGCTGCAGAGCGAGATACCATACCATACCATACCTACCTGTTAGTAGGGACTGGGGTGCAGATTGAATCTGGAGGTGAAATTTGTTCTAGTGCAGATGACTGTAATGGCCAGCTGAGTTTGAGTATTCCCTTATTTGAGGGCTTATAGGTAATGCATGCTGTCATACCTGATGTGTGCAAGTGTTGCCCACTCCCCCCTCTCCAGTAGCTTTTTCTTGCATCCTAGCACTGCTGTTCTTGTTGCAATGCCTTCCTTTGAAGGTTAGAAAGGGCTAACCTGTCTTTTCTGGTTTGTGCTTCTGATGTCCTGTAAGATAAGGACAGTGGCGTTTGGGTCACTGTTGTGTACCTGAGTGGAGAGGCATGTTAGAGCAAGCAAGCAGTATGTAACCCTTGGATCCATAACTCGCTTCATAAAAAAAGGTTGGTAAAGGTGTAAACAGACTCTCTTCTGCATTTTTGTGACTTGGAAAATTAAATGACATTAGGACACATACTTTCCTCAAAGCCAGAGTCCTTTGTTCTTCAGCTGATGGATCCTAGGTTTCTTGTGCATCTTCATAGTGTCAATCACTTTGTAACAAGTACTAGTTGGAGAGCTTGTGTATGTAATGGGTGACAAGTATAATATATCAAAACATGTTGACAGTATTCCAGTGAATGATGGAGTTGGTTTCTTGATGTTTGTCTTGAAATCCCATAGCAGAAAAAGTCAGTATTCCATGATGCTGAGGAAAACCATTCATCTGGTGTGGACTTGGTTTTGTCCTAACAGAGCAACAGGCAGCTGTGGGGACTTGTGTGCTACAAGACAAGGCCTAGGAAGCTTATTTTATTTTGAAACTTCAAACAGTCTTTGGAAACGCTTCTTTGAGAAGTTCTTCTGCCTCATTACATGTGAATGAAGAAATGAAGAGTTTGAACTTCTGAATCAGAAGGGGGGCTTTAGTGAAAATGTGGCTTTTTAGTTCTTCTACAGCAGTTACAGCTTGCTGCTGAGTTTTTTACAGAATGCTGAAATTCTCTGGAACTCATATCAGCACAGGTTTATTGTAGAGTTATTTCCTGGGAAAATACTGTTTTTCTTTTTAAAGCTTGGCTTTTAAGCTGCTTTGAATGCTTAAACAGCTGCAAACATGGAGGAGATAACAAATCACTTCAAATGAAGCCTGTGTTTGAATTTTATGCTGAATTTGAAGACACTTTCATATGTGTATTACTGTTTTTTTGCACACGGTTTGAATATTGAAATTCCTTCTAACCTCTGCATGCCAACTCAGGAGCTGGAGCGGGGCTGCAGTTAACTCTAAGTCATATTTAAAGAGGATGTCTTGGTACAGTTATACAAGTGGTTTGGTTACAATTTCAGGTTATCTAACTGTGTAGTAGGAGAAGGGTGTTTTCCAGGCTATGCTAGACAAGCATATGTGCAAGCCACGTGCTTTCTATCCATCCTTCTTTTTGCAGAAAGAACCAGGAACTGGCATTTCAGCAGCTTCATTTTTTTTCTAGGTGGAGGGCATCCTGTCCTTCAGCTTAGTCAGCTTGCTTCTCTTGAAGCTCTCCATTCTTCAAATCCTACAGGTCTTGTACATCTTCACTGTAGCCATCACTTTATAGCAAGTAAAGAATTGGAGAGCTTGTGCGTGGCAAGCGTGAAATACCTGAATGTTGAAGTGATGAGGTACAAATGCCTTCAAGAGGAGTGTCTGAGAACGCACTGGGGTATAGTCTTCCAGCCCTCAAATGAAGTGTAGCTATTAGAACATTTGCTTCTGTCATCAAAGACTGCTCATACTCTTGTAGACTATCTTGAAATTTCAAGCATCCTTTGATTCAGGGTGGGTAATTCTACACAAGTGTGTAGATAAGATTAGGAACAACACCTGGTTATAGCTCAAGCTAATAATGCTGTAAAGACAGACCTTCATGTCTAGTTGCTGAATTTCTGTGTTGGATTTGCACTGCTAATGACAGGAAGAGCTTCCATGTTGGCGGACTAATAAGCAGTTGGATTTTTAATCTTAAGGTTTTTTATTAGCCTGAAATAGCTGCATCTGAAATACTACTGCAGGATCATTGGGATTCTGACCTTATTTTTCTAAAATATTTGCTATTCTGCTGGAAGGTACATGCTTTGCAATAATGTTATTCTGGTTGCCATACTAACAGTTCTGAGGGCCTTTAAGCTTGCATGGATCTGCGGCTTGCTGTCATGTAGGAGACGACTCTCTTTGGCCACTCAGCTGGCTGAACTGTTGTCTGACTAGTTGGCTTTATGTTGGAGCAGGTTTAGCAGCCTTCAGGAATTTCTGTATCTTGGAGAGGGATGGCATGGTTCTGTTCAATGGGATTTATAACTTATTTGCAAAAACTGCTGGGAAGTGGTAATTAAAATTCCACAATTGGGAAAAGTGCCGGAGTTGTTGTTCTCTTAGATGCTTCAAGTCCACTAAATGTTTTACATCACTTGGTAAATTGGTCCAGTTACTACTTCTGTGAGTTATTCATTGATGTCTAGTAAAATGAATGAAGGACTAAGTCAAATATTGTAGCAGATCAAACCTTTGTCTTAAAATGGTGGCTTTCTGAAATGTACAGTAATAGTAGTCTTATGCAGTATATAGTTCAATTTGCATGTTTCTATTACCAGTTCTATCTCTTAATCTGAGACTATTGAGGAAGCAGTGAAATAACCACCTTTAGTGGGCTGGCAGTATTTTTGCTGCCTGTGATAACAGCAGCTGAAACCCCAAATCCATCTCCTTCTCTCCCTGTCCTACATTTTAAGATGAAGCTGTTAATGTTCTTTGTTGTGTGCTGCTTCCTCCTTTGGATTTTCTGTTCCGCTTCCCCCTGCTGCAAACTCTCTCCTATCCATTTCTTCTGAAGTCTTTTACTTCCCTTTCAAACTCTCTCTTTTATATCCTAGTACTCCCCCAAGAAAGAAATGTGTTGCGATGAACTTCTGCTTCATGTCATTTCTGGTAAAACCCACAGATGCCTTTTTGTTTTTTTAGAGAGCGAAATGCTTGGAGATGTAAAAAAAAAAAACAAAACCCAACAAACCACAAGAAAACCCCTCCCCAGTGCCACATTTGTCCCCAAAGAAACTTAAAATGGAGGGAAGTAGATGCAAGACATGAAATGTAAACCCTTGCCAAATGCAAACCCTTCTTCCCTCAACTGAGTGAACTGCCTACTATCAGATTTCTTTAAACCACAGAATGTTATTTTTGGCAGGAACATCAGAAAGAGTATTCTTTTTTTTAAACAGTTGTTGTTTGGAAAACAAGCATATGTCTGGCATCATCATAGATTTCTAAAAGAGGAAAAAGTGATTTTATTTTCAAAACATGTAGTAAAACTGTATTTTCAGCAGAATCAAATATTAAATGCTTTCAGAAGGTTAAATTTAATGGTGTGTCCTTACAGTTGGTTGTCAAGGTTGAAACAACAAGCACAGTTAGCCCTTAAGTTGCTAAGTGCTAATCATAGCTTGGCAAGAGTCTTCCTCAGCCAAGTTACTGGGCTCCAGAGAAGCTCACAGGCAGCCTGTAATAATTGTTTTGAAGTTTTTCAAAGCTAAGCTTACATGTTGAGGTTCAGATATAAATAAATAAGGCTTCATTTTATGCTTATGGTAATTGTGATGTTAACTGTAAGACTCATGGCTATATATGTGTAGTTTGAGTATCCCCACTCTTGTTCATCTTGGTAGAATTGTAGCTGTTAATGCCTTTGAATATGAAGCAGTAGAAAACATATTGAAGTTAGTTATGTGAACCTAAGGGATGACAGTCTAAACAGCAGCTTTGACTTGTTGGTCAAAGATAACTTTCTTTATGCCTCATTACAGAACAATAAATACAGTGTAGAACAGTCCCAGATGGCCAAAGAAGTTTGTCTAGGTTCATTCAATTACAGGGATAGGATGAGAATGGAGAAAAATCATATACTTTAGCACTGAGTGGGAAACATTAGAGAGATTTAACTGTGAGGGTAGGAAGTATGGGTGTTGAATCTAGAGGAATAAAACCAGTGAATTTAATTGAGGGCTATTGAAAGCTATTGTATTCTCTTTAAGATGTTCGACCTGATATTTTAGAATTAAAATATATGGAGGAAACCTTGAAACAAAAGCTTGTCTAAAATACAAAGCTTGAAGGACAAGTGTTCTTTTGTCAGAAGTGTATTTTTGAGTCTTCTAAATCCATTTTGAACAAAATACTAAAAGAACTGTAGGAAAGATAAGACTGTAGAAATAATTGAATTCTACTGTGGATTAGTTAATTTGCGTGATACTACTAGTGTTCTATAAAATATGCCGTCCATGCTTTTGCTCATTTCTGCGGGTGTATAATGAAATGTTGATCCTCTTTTCTGGTTCAAAGCATGCAGGACTTGCTGATTTAAATCAAATTCTTATTGGGTGTTAAAGGAAGAATAAACTTGGCCGAAGTGGGAAGCTTGAGTACTATGTTTTTCTGTAGGCTTGAAACAACGTTTGGTGATTCTGAATAGAAAAGAATGTGACCTACGGAACAGCTGGCCTTATAAGGATGCAGTAGCTGCAGGTACCCTGTCCTCCCCTTCCCCCTCAGACAAAGAATGTTAGTTGTTAACTGTTTTGTATAAGATTGGGATTTACAGCAGTTTTATCCAGGAACAGGTACTGATACACTAAAGGCTTAGGAGAAAGTGAAGTTCTTTTCCTTATTAATGAGTAGTCTCTGCTAGATAGATTCTTCGTAGCCAAGAAGAGACATTATAAATCACTCAGCTGATCTAGTAATAGTTTTCACCTACTCTTTATTTATTTTTAATACCTTTTGTTCCTAATACACAGATACATTGCTTTAGAGTGGGTTGTGCTTGGGGATGAAAATTATTTACTGTTGATAGCATAATATAAATTCCAGCCATTAAATCAGTGTTCCCCTGTTATGTAGACAGAGATGGCAAAGAATGTAAGTTGCAAAGGGGCGTGAAACCTGAAAACATGCCTCTTGTGTGTTCTCATTTGCTTTTTGAATTCTGGCTAATCCCTCTTATTTTTCTTATTTCTTCAGAAGTGCATCTTGTGCAAGATTTAATGGTAAACTTTTTTCTCATAAGTCTGTTTACTATTTAATAAAAAACTACAATGTAGTAGAGAAATACTTATCAGCTGTATTGTAACTGTACAAGGACTTGGAAAGTTTAGTCTTGGTTTAGGCCTAGTTAGTTGTATCTTAGTTTACTGCACTTGGTTTAAAAAAGAAGTGCCATAATCCCTCTAGAGGGAAAGGAGGGTTGTGCTAGGGAGGAGAGGTCTTGTATTTGTGGGAATGGGTATTGTGTGCATTTCCATTGCCAGTGCAGTTCATTCTATGTAATAGTCTGCTTGGATTTGAATTTCTCAAGAACAAGTCCTAACTCTCCTTCGGGCAAGTTCATTTTTCAAAGAGCAAGAAGCTGGTAAGGGAATAGAGAGTTCTGCTGATACCTGAAATCCTATTGACCCTTTGTCCAAAATTTTATGTGATATTGTGGTACTGTTTGTTATTACTCAAATGATGTTGTCCATTACTAGTTGCTAATTACTTGAATAAAGGCAGAAAAAGAGTGACTGACCTGAAGTGATCAGATGCAGGGAGTCTGATGGAGAAGGGGTTTTGAGATTAAAATTCCAGTTAATTGGACAATCCAAACTAATGTATTTTTTGCACAAAACCAGTGATCTGTTTGCCTGAAAAATGCAGCAAAACGGTACCACTGGAGGATCAGTGCTGGTATGTGGTTGGACTTTTTATTCTACTTTTGGTTTTTTTCTTTATGTTTAGGGGAGGACACCACTATTTTCATAGCAGTAAGGTTATATCTAGAAAGCTGTCTTGATCCAAATTGTAAAATCTTAAACCTCAGTCTTTCAGTGAGCCACATGAGGGCAAAGATCATAGAATCATAGAATCATAGAATTGTTAAGGTTGGAAAAGACCCTTAAGATCATCAGGTCCAACCGTTAACCTACCACCGCCAAGTCCGCCACTGAACCATGTCCTCAAGTACCGCATCTACCTGTCTTTTAAATACCTCCAGGGATGGGGACTCAACCACTTCCCTGGGCAGCCTGGTCCAATGCCTGACTACTCTTTCAGTAAAGAAGTTTTTCCTAATAATTGTGTGATTGTGTGGATACCGGTTATTGTTACTGTGACTTTTTATTGGGAAAATGCCCTCTCCCCATGACTGCCTACTTGATCCTGATGATTGCTTGGTTTTTTTGTTTAAGCACTTGAACATGGGCTTGTCCTAGTAATAGCTTAAGTTGTCCACTTTAAAGTTGCAAGATTCCCTTTTGAAGTAGTAGTTTTGGTGCAGAACGTTTAGTTATTTACATGTTAACCTGATAATAGGTTACTCCTAAATAAAAACCTTTCTCAAGGGAAGGGCGTCTCTGTACTATTGTCATGTTTGAAAATGAGGTAGGTGGAAGGTTTTGTTCCCTTTGGTTTTCTTCTGTGTATGCCAGCAGCATGGTTAAATATCACTTTCTGGAAGCCTTGACTTCAAAAAAAGGAGAGGAAAAAAAAAAAAGACATCAAGGATGTAGTTAGTTGACTAGTGAAACTTAGGCATGTTTACATGCCAGTTTTACATTTCCATTGGTGTGAACGTCCCAAACATGTAAGGGTAACAAAGTTAAATCTTACTGAGTATCTGCAGTTCTGAGATCTGAGCTTGGATCTTCCACGTGTATCAAGAGGAGAGAAAATCATGAATGAAACCTGGTTTGAAATTTTTGTTTTTTCTAAAGTAGACCTGCATTGCAGGAGTAAAAGTTGGTGAGACAGGAAGTGTGTTGCCAGTAGTTTATGGAAATGTCAGTTTATACTGCTAGTTAATGGGAAATACCATTATTTCTGCAGCCAGTGAGTTGAAAACATAGGATCTTAAAAGTGTTGGCAGCAGTAACCTTGTTAAAAAAAAAAAAAAGGTGGGATTCCTATGGTAATCTGCAACAGGAGTTGCTAAAATAAGAAAGCCAGTATGCATCTGTACTGTGCTGAAAGAAAAATTGTATTATGTGGGATCAGGTGACACTTTAAGTGGTTCCTCATAAAGGGAGCTTTAAAAAAACAAACAAACAAAAAACAACCAAAAAAACCCCACCCCAAAATCCCAACAACCTCTCCCCCTGCCCCCTCAAAACCACCCCAAACAAGGTTCCATGCCTTCTTGGATGATCTGTTTTAGTTCATTGTACTTTGCAGAATTTACCAGGAGTTTTGTAACCTGTAAGAACTTGAGTGGTCAGCTCAGATGATTGTGGTGCTTATACCACCTCACCACATTTTGGTCACAGAGGTCACCTCTGAAAAGCTACATGAGCATTTGAAACCAAGGTCACTTGTGGTGGGAGAGTAAAGATTTGATAAGGCATCGAGTTCTCAGTCTGGTGTAGCTTTACTTGTTAGCTTCCACACATCTACAGTGCATGTGCTTGTATAAGCTTAACACACTGAATATTAGCAGTTCTCAAACTTTTAACTGAACCTCCCTTTTTAGTAATAGTTTGTTGCTCTACTGCTCTTTTGCCAGCACCAAGCAGCTGATAAATGAAGAGGGAAAGAGGAAGCAATGAGTCACAGTGGTGCGGCTCTGACCCCATCCTCTGGGAAGCGGAGCTAGAGCCCCAAAGCATTGTGTGGTTTCTGCTTTCCTATATGGAGGTGGGAAGAGGTGGATTTGAAGCTGTGCCAGATTCCTTGCTGTCCCTTCTCTCTTCCTTCCCTTCCCAGAGCAGAGTGGTCAGTAATGACCGAAATGCCTGGTTTCTTCCACTCCTGAGTGTAAGCCGTGCATTGCTTTGGAGCTGTCAGCTGCTGCCTGGGCAGGCATGGTATTGCCTTGGGACATGGCATGCTTCCTTTCCCGTGATACGTTCTGTGCCTCCACTCTTGTCTGCATAGTGTTAAAGAGAATAGCTTTTGCTCTTTGAATGAAAAACAAAAAAAACCCACAACACTGTGGATTTCTTGGTGGACCCTGCCTTTCAGCAACCAGTTGCCACTGTTTCAAAACATTTAAGGTTTGGTTTTTTTTTTCCCCAAAGTCAAGATATTTTGCATCTGATGTGATGTAAATATGTAATTCTTGAAAATAATCTACATTATTTATAGTTTTCAAAATGTTCAATAGAGAAAGGCAAAGGGAGCAGGACTTGAAAATGTAGTTGAAATGGTTATTTTATGGTTGTTGGGAGACTGAGGAAGGGACACAGGCAAGAAACTGAGGGAGAATAGGATGGCAAACTTGCAATGACATTATTATGAACTGTTAAGAGAGATCCAGGATGTGTATATATATACATACAGTATTGCATGTATTAAGAAATTTAGGTTTTCTTAGTCTTGGTTATCGGATCAAGATTTTTTAATTGTTTCAAAATTTCTTCATGGAAATTACTTTTTGTAATATGCTGCATTTGTGGCAGCTGACTGCCTCCCCCCCAATAGAAAATACTAAACACGGCTGTGAAAATGACACTGAAGTAATCTGAAGAACAGGATTTTATTGAATTTATGAGAATATTTAGTGGGAACAGGCAAATCTGATTTCTTGAGTTAGTATCAACTGCTTGGTGTTGAGTCTGGTGGTAAAGTAGTGGATAACCTGGATGGGTTATGCGATTAGGATAATGAAGTTCATACTTTTCCTTACCCATATTAAACAGTGTGAAATAGAAGTAGTTTTAAAATTCCCTTTTATGAAAACAGGTCTTAATTAAAACCATAAAAATCTCATGGTAACAGCAGGCATGATGGCTTTAAGCCACTTCAACCTTCTTTTCAAAAGAAAAAGTAGACTTTATTTCACATACTTCTGGATTTCTGTGATTTGTTTGATCTTCCTAAACTGCTAAGCTCCTCTACATTGAATGAGATTTGAGGTCACAGATCCATGCAAAACTGCTTTAGTTTAACTGGCTTATAAGTAAAAATGTTAATAACAAAAAAGACCCAAAAGAAACAAACAAAACTGCCTGACTTGTCTGGCCCCTTAAAAACAGGAGGAGGGGGGGAAAAAACCCTTGAGAAACTGGGATAAACTTGAACCAAGTAGTTAATACTAGAGTATGCTAATCTCTTTCAAGAATAGTGCTCCAGCTGGGGTGTAAAATGGAATAATTAAATATATGTTTCATCTGTTAAAAATGCTTTTATTTCTCTCCCTCCCTTCTCCCTCTCCTTATTTCTTTACATAGTAATGTCCTTAATTGAACCCCATAGGTCAACTGTAAGGAGTCACTGTTTAATTCCATTGAGTTTTAATTTTATAAATGGTGGCTCTTTAATGATTAGTCTGTATGATACCTACATCTGTCTAAAAACAATTTAAATGCTTTTTGAGACTTTGAAATTGGGGAAAGACACACTTTTCACAAGTATCATCCAGTCTGTGTTCTGCTGAACCTTTATAAAGGTTTTCTGTATAGAGATACGTATCTATAGATGTATCTATAGATATGAAAGGCTTTATAAATAGTGAGAACTAAACTGCAATAGTGTATACATATCTACATGCATGCCTAAGTATGTACATATGAGAGAGAACTGTTTATAAGAATAGACTATTTCAGTTGGAAGGGACCTCCAACGATCATCTGGTCCAACTGGCTGACCAATTCAGGGCTGATGAAAAGTCAAAGCATGTTATTAAGGGCAATGTCCAAATGCCTCTTAAACACTGACAGGCTTGGGGCATCGACCACCTCTCTAGGAAGCCTGTTCCAGTGTTTGACCACCCTCTTGGTAAAGAAATGCTTCCTAATGTCCAGTCTAAACCTCCCCTGGCACAGCTTTGAACCATTCCCATGCGTCCTGTCACTGGATCCCAGGGAGAAGAGCTCAGCACCTCCCTCTCTGCTTCCCCTCCTCAGGAAGCTGTAGCGAGCAGTGAGGTCGTCCCTCAGCCTCCTTGTCTCCAAACTAGACAAGCCCAAAGTCCGTAGCCACTCCTCATAGGACATGCCTTCCAGCCCTGTCACCAGCTTTGTTGCCCTCCTCTGGACACATTCAAGGACCTTCACGTCCTTCTTAACTTGTGGGGCCCAGAACTGCACACAGTACTCAGGGTGAGGCCGCACCAACGCTGAGTACAGCGGGACAATCACCTCTTTTGACCGGCTGGTGATGTTGTTTTTGATGCACCCCAGGATGCGGTTTGTCCTCTTGGCTGCCAGGGCACACTGCTGGCTCCTGTTGAGCCTGCTGCCGACCAGCACCCCCAGATCCCTTTCTGCAGGGCTGCTCTCCAGCCACTCCCCTCCCAATTTATACCTGTGCCTGGCATTACCCCATCCTAGGTGCAGGATCTGGCATTTGGAGTTGTTACATTTCATCCCATTAATCATTGCCCAATGCTCCAATCTATCTAGATCCCTCTGCAAGTCCTCTTGTCCCTCAACAGAACCTCCCGGTTTGGTATCATCAGCAAACTTGCTACTGGTGCATTCAACTCCTGCATCCAGATTGGTTGATACATGCATTGAACGGGACTGGCCCTAGAAGTGAACCCTGAGGAACACCACTGGTGACTGGTCACCAGCCAGATGTAGCCCCATTCACTACAACCCTTTGAGCTCTGCCCTTCAGCCTGTTCTTCACCCAGCACGCCGTAAACCTGCTCATCCCACAGCTGGACAACTTGTCCAGCAGGATGCTGTGAGGGACAGTATCAAAAGCCTTACTAAAATCCAGAAAAACTACATCCACTGCCTTCCCTTCATCCACTAGGCAGGTGACCTTATCATAGAAGGATATCAAATTAGTTAAACAGGACTTTCCCTTTGTGAACCCATGTTGACTGTGCCTGATGATTGCATTATTCTTTAAGTGCCTTTCAATAGTACCCAGTATAATCATCTCCATGATTTTTCCAGGAACTGGGGTTAGATGAACAGGTCTGTAGTTTCCTGGGTCTTCCCTTATGCCCTTGTAAATTGGAGTAATATTGCCTAGCTCCCAGTCAGCAAGGACCTCCCCAGACTCCCAAGACCTTTGGCAGATGACAGAGAGGGGTCCTGCCCTAACATCCACTAGCTCCTTTAGACCTCTGGGATGAATCCCATCAGGCCTCATGGACTTGTGAACATTCAGCTGATACAGCTGATCCCTTACAATTTCAGTGTCCACAAATGGAAAGTTGCTGTGCCTATACTCGTGGTCCTCTGACTCGGGACCAGGCAGCCCAAGATCTATCAGTATTATTAAAGACTGAGGCAAAAAACTGATTGAATGCCTCTGCTTTTTCTTCATCCCGATTAGTCAGATGACCATCTTCAACAAGTATTGGTCCAATGTTTTCTTTAGACCTCCTCTTGCTATTAACATACTTAAAAAAGCCTTTTAAGGGATCATAGAACAGTTTACAAAGGAAGCAAGCTTCATATCTCAGATGAGTTTTCGCACAAAGGGTGTGGCCTCTGAGGAGAACATAATTACAGGGAAGGTGAGATTATTCCACGAGTCCAGGTCTATACCACAAAGCATCATTCAGTCTGCTAGGGTGAAGGATGTGCCTCTTATTCTCCACATGTTGAATCTGAATGCTCTTCTGTTTTTTTCCATTTCTCTTTCACTTCCAAGCTATAGGAATTAGCCTATAGGGGAATTAGCCATAGAGTGATGCGAGTGGTTACTTTCAGCTAGATCCAGATGTAAAAATGTGTTGTCCCTGGATGGGGTGTGCTAGGGACAGCAGCTGCTTTCTTGATCCAGCCTGTGACCATTTGCATAATTCTGATTCCATGGAATTAAAGCTGGCTGTCAGCTGTGGCGGTGCTGAGTAAGATGCTATTAAGTATGACCTTGCTGCTGCCTCCTTCCCTGTTGCACTTCTTTAGAGATGTGGTATTTTTTCCCTTTTTAAAAATTACATGAGTTCTGTTTAATTTGCCTTTTTTTCTTAGGCATTCTGAAGCCTACTAAATTTCATTTATCAATCTTAGTAGTTAGGTGTCTCATTTTAGTGGCATATATATACATATGATAGTTTTGACTAACACTTTCCAGTGGGCTTGTGTGTCCTGTGCTGATTTATGTTTCTCTTATTCTGCCACTTCTTTCTAATGTTATGAAACGGTAGGGTACAAAACTGCATGACCCTCTACTACTTATGGAGAAGTTTGAGCTAAAGAAAATCTTAAGTTTTGTTCGGGACAGGGTGAAGTCTGCTATTTGCTTTGAATGTTGACTGTTAGCTATCTGACAATATTTTTGTATTGCTCATGTCACCATATCCACTTCTTTTAGTGAAGCATTTAACTTGAAAGCCTGTACCTCTGTCTTTCCCATCACCTAGCCTTGAACTAATCCCTTTAATGAGCCCACAGGTTTTCTTTCTGTCTTCAGTACTTATTTATACAAAACATCTGTATAGCTGTTCATGCTTTGTAGCAGTATCTGCTAACCACGAGAAATGAGGTTGAATGCTACAGAAAGTAGAATTTAAGGGACCTTTTTCTTTTAAGAAGCATGTTCTTAAATCTTAACTGACAAACTCTGCCCCTCCCCAGCTGGGTGGGCAACAACTGAAGTTACAGAGGCTCTGTCTGCTGAGGAAGGTCCATTTTTAGTATTGTTACTCCAGTGGATTTCCACTTTGGTGTAGAGCCAGCAGCATTCCTTTACGTGAAGCGTTAGGGAGACATCTCTGGGCACTGGGAGTGGAGCTAGGAGGGAGCTTTTTGCCATTCTGTAAAGATGTAGACACCAAGCTTCTGGAGAAGAGTGTGGGGCTATACTGGGAGAATGAGCAGACTGATAGTACAGAGGGCATGCACTGTGAGATTAGGCTTGTTACCTCTGAAGATTTAGGGATGGTAAATGCTACCAGCAAACCTCTTCAAGTGTTTGAAAACATTTTAGTATTGACATCCCAGCTGAAACGTGTTCCTTCTCAGAGATATTACTTATTTCTTTGTCAGTGATGGGAGGATATTTTCTTTTTAGATCAAAGATGAGAGAGTCAAAGAGCTACTTCCTGCCTGTTGTGGTTGGTAGTAGTCATTTGTGGTATAGCCTTATCTTTACACTTGGCTTCATTTGCTGTAAAGAGTCAGTGCTGACCATTAAGGAAGAGAGGGTTGTCCTGGGCAACCCTCTTATCATTGAGGTACCAAAGAGGTGAGATATGTGGGGGCTGGTCAATGCTAGCATGCTTCTTACCAGCCAAGAATGTCTGACAAACCAGTGCTTGATGGGCTGTCTTTTGTAGATTGCAAAATCTCTGAAGATCAAGACCTCAGATAAATGCCACAAGGTGTTTAGGATTTTGCCAGCCTCCAGTTTAGATAGATCTCCTCTGTCCAATACTGAAGGACTGCTACACTCAGTCAAGCAGTGAATATTTGTACTGTAATCCAGTGAGTGAAAATGAGTACAAGAGATACCAGGTACTCCTTAACAGGTTGGATATTTTTACTTTATTATCTGCCTGTGCTTTAAAGAAAAAATCCAAGAGCTTGAACTTGTTTGGAAGGAATTGGTGGCAGAAGATACACTGGGTGCTGTGACCAAGTCTGACCATCAAAGTGGTTCTCAGAAAGATACGGAGTAGGACATAGTCCCTTGAGGGCTTGGCAGAGGGCAGATGGCTCTCCACACTCCAAGGACAGTGTATGTCCTATCTAAGTCTGCATTTCTGGATGTCTGTGGCGGCTCAGAGTTTGAGCTAGACAACAGCAATTAAATTAAAGGCCACTTGGAAAACATGAGTTGCTGTGTCTTCCTTTATGCTGCTCCTGTTATGTGCCCCAGCTTAAGACTGGGATCTGGATCAAGCCTAGTTTAAACATAAATGTTCTAGTTGTCTTGATCAGTCTCATGAAAGGTGCTTAGGGTGGTTCTAAGTAATCGATTGTATGACTCTTTTACAGAAAAGCGCCCCCCCCCCCCCCCAAGTACTTAACACCAAGTGGAACCTAACCACTAATTAATGTGTGGTTCTGCTCTTTGAAGACTCCAGAAACCGTCTAGGTTTTCCTAGGTCTGCTCTAGAGTTACAGTAGTTTCCAAGATTTTAGTTTCATGCTTTTGAGATTAAATACACACAGGAAGTTAACAAGGCAAATCGGTATTGAAGATTTAAACCACTTCCTTTTTTGTGTGTATGCATTGATTAAACAGTTACTTTGTAATTCAAACTGCAGTTGTAAGCTTTGGATCTTTGTATACGAAAACATGTTTTAAAACCCCTCGGCCCACCCCAGAAAGCAGACTTTAAAATAAAACCTTTTTTTCACCATTTTGATCATGACCTACCATTTGGATACTTTTAATCCTCAATTTGTATAAAAGTTATGTCTTGCATTAAATCCTTTATGTTTGTTTTTTTTTTTTCCCTGGGGATTTCTGAAGTAATCCTCTGTGTGCCATATAGCTTGTTCTTGAAATTGTTTGCATACAATCTCTTCATTTCTAGGAGTCCTGTTTAGAGTGTTTTAAAACATTGATTTTAAACAAGATTCAGCTGGATATACATTTCTAACCAGAAGTCAGCATTGTACATTCTATATCTCTAAAATCTTATTCTGTTGAAACTGTTCAGTACTTTCTGTAATTTAGTCAGTGAATAAAAGGCAAATGGGGCATTTTGCAGAGGAGTGTCAGTGATGTACTTGGTAATGAGTAAGAATCTTTTTATAATGGCTTTCGTTGGGATTTCTTTCCTCTTGAAGATTTTATGGGAAAGAAATAATCCATTCAAAAGGGAGTGCATGTATTCACAGTTATGCCAGTAGATAGATATTGCCGGACTGTTAATGGTGTACTGAAATATATTTTCCTTTCTTTATCTCATGTTGCATTCATCTGCAATATTTTTGTCATCATAACTATGTATCTTAAATGTAGAACATGTAGTGAGAAAGTCCAGCATTTCTTCTCTGGCTTATCCTGGGTCTTTTTTTTTTTATATTTTACTTTAAAAAAAAAAAAAGAAAAAAAACCCCAAAACAACCAAAAAACCAAACCAAAAAAAAAAAAACCCACAAAAATCTGATTTAAAAAAAGATAAAACTGCTTGATGTAGGCCATGTGTTGATGTCTTTATTCAACCACATAACGATTCATACTAACACCCAGAATATATGTCAGGATAGTTGATCTCATTTCACCGTGAAAACTGGAAGAGTCTCTTCCTCACCATTCATGCGGTAATTCTCTGCTTCCTTCCCATACCTGTATAGGTCACACATACTGCTGACCTGAGTGGAGAGCTCTTTCATCACAGGATGGATTCAGGGATCCTGTTTATGTAGGGCAGCACTACAGACATTGTGTTGATGTAACCGATGGAAGCAGTGAACTGCAGCACGTGGACAGGAACGAGTAGCTAATGTGGGGAACTCAGAATCTCATAAGGTGCCTTTGCTGCTGAGGTTAATGTAATGTGTAAATAGATCTGCAGCCACCCTGATAGTGCTACAGGGTCTGAGTTCTATATAAAGGTCCAGCCACCTTGTACTAGGCTAGTGCTGCATGACATCTGTTCTGTAGTGTTTTTCAATCTAGTGCTAATTGCTCTAAAGCAGATTTACTGTTTCTTGAACTGCAGGTATACTTGAATAAATCACTGCTGGTCCAAATCACTGAGGTTAATAGGATCCTGTCTAACATAATTTTAGCCTGGAAGGCACCTTCTTCCCCATATAGTATACCTATCCTGGTGATAAGATAGGGAGACCTCTGAATGTCAATGAGCACTATGTACTTGAGCCTTTTCTAATGTGTAACTTCAGAACAGTTCCTTCTGTAAGCTCATAAACGCTTAAGTGAGGACCAAGGCCTTGGCCAACTGATAGATTTTGGTAGCAAGCTAACTAGAGGGCAATATTATGTTTGCAATAGGTGGCCGCTACACCAACGCTTACTGGAATGGAGGTGCGGGCACCGTGATGTTAAAGCTCTAATATTTTGAGGGAGGATGAAGGAAACTTAGAGTGGTGACAGTGAACAAGAGGTGTTGTCTAGGACACTGATGTCTTGCCGTTGAGAAATCTGTGTGTGGTGACTAACAGTGTCTTGCTCTTCTAGATGCTTTGGCTTTGCTATAAATCCCGTTTTATAAATGTGTCCTTGAAATAAAGTTTTTTTTTCTCTCCTGTAAATTTTTATTGTCTAACATGTGTAATCAAGTTCCATCAAGGAATGTGTAGCAGCAGCCTTTGAAAAGATGGCTGTAATATTAGTCTCTTATGATCAAATGATCTGGTTTGTACAGTTCTTGCTGAAGGGGCAGCTATGTCTTAACCACAAAAGCTTAATTTATAAAAATTTAGCATGTGACTAAATGTTCATCTATAAGTCAGAATATTCTCTTGATGCTAGGATCTGTAATATTTTCATGGAAGCATCTCAATAATTCTGCATGGAAAACAAATAATTTTTGCAAGAGATTCTCATTGCTTTTTTTAGTGTTTGGTTTTTTTAGTGGGTTTGTGTTTAGTAATATTTAATTTACTGTGAAGTATCTCAGAGGGACTCAAACCTGGTGTTTTATTATGCTTTACTATAGGCCATTATCTCACATTTTTCCATCCCGACAGTCTTTAAGTGGGTAAATGTTACTTTCTCTGCAGATATTTCCAGTTAAAAAAAAAAAGGGCGTCGATTATAAAATAACACAGGCTATTTTCTTACCTTGAAAAGATTTAAGCTGTAACGTGAAATAATGATTACCTCAAAACAGTTAAAAGTATGTCTAGATTCTACTCATGTATGTTTTAGTAATTTTAACTGATCACTGAACCTGATTTTTTAACACATATCTTTAATTCTATTATTGAAAAGCTAAGTTGAAATTTCTCTTTGTTTGCAGAAAAAGCCACCTGAGTGTGCTAGCAAGTTACAGAACAGCTGTCTTCTCAAACGTGTAAACAGAAAGGATATTCGCTACTCCTTCTTTTAAATGGTGAGTTGTTCGAGGGAGCTCTTACTGAACATACCTTGTCACTTACTTTGCATTTGTGTGATCTATTACAAATAGCTTTGAAAACTGTGGTAAGTCCTTAAACTGAAGACCAGTGATGAAGTTTGGAAACTGTCCAGAAGGTTTTGAGTTAGTATTGGGAAGGAGGTTTGTATTTTTGTGGTGTTGAAGATATGCTGTGTTAGGGCCTGAAACAAATGTCAAAAGCACTGCTAGCCCAGGAGACCAGTATCATTTAAACACTAACCTTATTGTGTAGAAAACAGAAATAAATTTACTTTATTCATGGTTGTTCATGAGACATTGGATTTATAAATTTGCATCTGTTAATTACTTTTACCCTGTATAATCTGTACTTTGCTGATGTGTCGTCTTAGAGATTTAAACTAAATCTGCTGAGGTTAAATGTTTGACTGTTTGCCTCAAAGTGCAACGGATAATAAAAGATTTATATTTATTGATATTAAACTAGCTTTGTGGGGAAAAATCCCCTGGACCCCCAGTCTCTCAGCTGTGACATGCACACCACAGACTTCTAGATGAGGAATATCTGTTGTGTTGGTGGAGGAGTATGAGAACAGCTGTGCAGCACTGCCTTCACTGTGTGACATAAGATGTGGGCCACACTGAATGGTGCTAATGAAGGACTACTTCCAAAGTGCAGACAATTTCATTAGCATAAGTAAAGCTGATTATTATAATTTTTTCAGGGGGCTGCAGCTTGTCTGCTTCTGCAGTGGGAAAGAGAAACTTTTTAAGCAGGGGAAGGAGCTGGAGAGCAGGTTTGTTGTTCTTCCTTCTGAGAGCATGAGGAGGTTAAAAGTAGTATTAGCTACTCGTAGGAGAGACCTCTTTCCTCCTGCATTACACACCACAGTGCTGCCCTTGGCAGAAACCACAGTCAGCCTTGCTTCAAGGTCTCTGAAAAAAGCAAAGTATGCAGCAGTGCTTCAGGGTAGTGTTGACTTTGCCTATAACCCTGGCTATGATCCTTTGGCATGGTTTGTCCCCTCAGCTGAAATTCGCATATGCTTATTTTGATTTTTGAGTTCTGATTATATGCTTGATAATAGTCAAGATGCTTATCAGCATGTATGTTCTGAAAGAGATTGCACCTTAAGTTAGGAAAAACTCAAAGGAGTTCTGGAAAACTCTGTGTATGCGTGCATTCACAATGTCAAGTAAGAAGCTTTATTTTGAGGGATGAAGGGGTCAGGAAGCAATATGGTGCATACAGAAATGTGAAAGCTATGGCAACAGCCTTTGAAGGAGAAGCTAATCCATACCTGTGGTCACTCCAGTAGCTGACTTTAAGACCCCTGATCTCTCCAGTATCTGGCCCCCTCCTCTCTAGTAGCTGGCTTTACAGACCTCTTCTCCTGCTTTTGGGATTAAAAAAGTCACAGCTGTTGTATTTTAACTTCCAGTGTTTCTCTTTTTTTTTAAAAAAAAAAATAAATACTAATTTTAGTAAACATAATAAATTCCAGTTTTTGGTTGAACACTGATCATTCATGTATCACAAACGTCCTAATAGGATGTACAATTTGGAAACTCTACCTGGTCAATAAAATAAGCTTGTTTTTAAAATAATGATTGATTTCTACAGAAATGTAATATTTTTCTTTTTAAATTTCTGCTTCAAAGAATTGCACTTACAAGTCATAATTAAAAATTTAAATGGCTTAATTTGCCTGTTTTGCATGCATAGTAAAGCATTTTAATTTTAAATCATTCATTTTGTCACTTGGTTTATAATTATGCCTTGTCTTCTCTTGCTTCTCTGGATTTCCTAGTGTGTCTTGCTAATATAAATGCCCTCAAAAGTTGTCAAGTTGCTCAAAATACAGCTATTAGATGTTTGCGAAAGCTGCAGATTCCTTAACCTGCCATCCTGTGTAAGTAGCATGCACTGGCTTTTCTAAACTTCCATTGTCATCCTACAACACTACAGTACAAAAATGTCTTCCACAAAGAAAGTTAGAGAGCGTATAGTCAGGAAGGAAATACCAAATGCAGGGCTTGAAAAGGGACCCTGATGCTTACCAGCCCCAAATGTCAATTCACTAGACTAGCTGAAGAACTCCTTTGTCATCACATACAAGCAATTCTAAGAAATACACGTTTATAGTTAGTTTGGCATATAAAAATATTGCATATTCAGTTATATGTTTTGAAGAAAGATGTTGAAATTATGTTTGTGATTGCTGCGTGGATAAAACTGTTCCAGTCTTTAGAAATACTTTTATTGTGAAAGCAACTTAGATATTTTTAGTCAGGGTTGAATCAAATTTATTCACAAAGACTTTTGCCTGTACTATCTGACTCTTCAGTCACATAACCTGTATCCTTTGTGGCTGGCAAATTATAGAATGATTTAGTAACTTAATTTCTTGAGTTAAAACAAACTATTAAGAAAAGTTTCCTCCAAATTTTCTTCAGAAGACTACAGTTTGCATTTTCCCCGAAGGAAAGAAGGTTTTCAGAATAGGAGAGAGTGAGTGCGAAAAGTAGGTTGGGCAGGAGAGAGAAATTCTGGAGAATGGTGGAAGGTTTTTGGACTATTTGGCCAGCCAAAAGCTGAAGTTCGCTAACTACATAGCAGTGGATGGGGGGAGAAGTAGGACAATGTTTCCCAAATGGTTTCCTGGGGAGAAAAAAGGCCTATGAGAGAGGAGAAAGTACCCCAGAATCCTTGCATTACAAATGGTGAAGCCAAAATGAGGTGGAACTGGTTTTGGGAGAGACTGAGTTAAAATGTGATAGAGAATTGTGGATCACAGATTCTGATCTTTAATTAAGAGGTGCATGCATTTTCTATGAGCTTTTCTCATTTTCTGTCTGATTTTGCTATTAGAAGAGGCTGACTATTTGGGCTGAACTCTTGCCTGTCTTGGGTTAAACTCTATTCAGTGTGCACTTACAGGTTTTGGACTTGACTGCATGGAGTTGAGGGACTTTGTTTTTAAATTGCAGCCTGGCAAAATGGCTTTGATGTTAATAGAGAAGAAGTAATTTGGTAAAACTGGCATCTGTGCTGTGAGAGCCTTAGCATGCCCATCATGTTTTCAAGATACTGATACGAACACGTACAGAAATGTTCTTCATTATCAGCGTCTGAGACTGTCGGAAATTCAGTGCTACTTCAATACTGCAAATAAATGCAGTCGTTGGCCTCTTCTCTGAACTTTTTCTATGATTGGCATCATAGTAACTTCGCTTCTGAATTATGCAGCTAGTGCGTAGGGATCTGCTTGAAGATGAGGTTTAAATCTTGGTTGCCTGTGCAATGATTAACTAAATCAGTTTCTAAATTTAACTGATGTAGTTAAATTGCTTCTTGAACTGTGTGTAGATTAGTCTCTAATGGCTTGATTTTTTTTCCATACATGCAGCTTGTAGTCTCTGTAGATTACATTGACTGTTTTAAAGTGTAGTTAAGAGCAATGGAAGTATTGATAGATTTGTTACATAATTTGGTGGGGTGTATGGAAGATCCATGTAATCATAGATAACTTTAAATGACAGTCTTTGAGAATTAGAGTCAACGCGTTTGTGCCTAGCATTACCCTATCAGTCCACAAAAACTCTGGTCTCCAATGCAGTTGCACAAGTTTTGCTCAGTCTCTGATTCTCAAATAGCCTCAGGTAGGGTGCCAACAACCTGGAGCCTCATCACAGAGGTGGCAATAGCAGGCCTCTTTTTGTACAGCAGCCAGCTGGTTACAGCCTTAGTCAAGAAATCTGTTCCTCTTGAATTGTGGGATCTCATGAGCTCAATGTGATTTAAAATAATAATTGCATTTCACGGGAGAATATTTTATCACGAGGATAACGGCAACAACAGTGCTGGGATGGAGGCAAGTTTACCATAAACTCACTTCAAAATTCTGCATCTTTGTTTAAAGAAAAAAAAAACATACTGGACATAAACATTCTAGGATTTCATTTTTTTTCCTGTTGCTTTCACTTCAGCATGTTTAGGTTCAAAATCTACTTACTGGTATCAAGAACAAACATTTAGGAAACTTTTTTGTTCAAAACAATTCAATGACAGATCAATATTGAAAGTATTTTGGTCCTATGTGCAAAATATTTTGAAGCAAACTTCAGGACCGGACATTGTGGAACTGGAGTGGGGAAAATAATAAAATTTTTTTTGGAAGTAGGTGCTGAAATTAATTTCAAACTGCTTGCTTTAATTAAGTTCACAAGAGACTGCAATAATCATCAGGATCTACATGGTTGCCCTTTCCTCTTTAACTTCAGGAATAAAATTAAAGCATGTTTTATAAATACTCATTGAAGTCACATACCTTTTCCTGTAAATAAAATGTTAACTTGTAAAACTTCCTCATTTTTTATGTGCAGTTTGTATGTTTATAGGATTAAACAGACTGCCCTGAAACTCTGTTCATCTGGTTGCAGCTACATAGCTCCTTTATGTAGCTGCCTCAGCTATGCATTAAAATAATTTAAAAATAGGTATTAATGGCTCCTTATACTTAAAAGAAAAAAAAAAAAGGGCACTGAGAATCTTTGTAGGCAGCTGCCTGATCTGAAGCCTGCCAGCATTTGGTTAGCTAGGTACCTTTTCCCCGTGATTGGGGAGAAGCTGCATTTAGTCCTGAGGGTTTGTGGAAAGAGTTGGCATGTTATGGGGCCTGTCTGAGGAGTTTTCACATTCAGATAAGAACACAATATGTGAATAAGATGTTTTACCCTGACAGTGGGAGCAAAGTTTGGGAAGTCTGCGGGAAGTGGATAGGAAATAGGGAGGAGCAACTACGCTCTCCCATTCTTTTAGTTACTGGACCCTTTTTTGAGAGTAATAAACAGTCTTTAGAATCTGTCTATGCCTAGTAAACAGTCCTAACAAAAAAAAAGTTAAGAACAAAGTTTTGTACCAAATAGGCCTTGTAGGCAAGCATTGGAATGTAAAACAGCCGTAAGATGGGTGAATGACACAACAGCCTTCCTTGCTGTATTGGCAACTGGAGTAAAGAGTACGCAAGGGCAGTGGTGCTAGAAGTGAAGAAGAGAAAGCACTGTCAGTAGGGCTCCTATAAAGGAGGAAAAGGTTGGACTATGGCTCTAAAATGTGGGCAGGGCATCTCGTATAAAACTGAGGCATCAGTATAAAACTGAGCAGTTTTTCTTTAGGTGTTCGGCTACCGAATTTTGATAGATGGGTCCTTCTCTCTGAATTTATGAAATATGAACGTGATCAGTTCAACATGCAATCTATTTGTATATTATTTTATGACATTTATTGTTAATGGGAAACAAGTAAAGAAATGTTCTGTTCTCTATGAATTGTAAGAATTAAGCCTTTTTAGATCCAAAACATATAGAGAATAGGTTCCTTTGATTTTTTTTTTTTTAATGGTTTGTCCTTGGTTCCATCTTACTCTCTTGGAAAAGAAAAAAGGGACCTTCGCAATTTACCAGGACCAAAGAGCAACTGCTTTTCTTGAGATGTGATGGTACCTTTCATCAGATTGGTGACTTGTTGTTCCTGAGACGAGGATACCAATTTTTTTGCTGAGCTTCTATCCACTCTTCTCTTTCAGAGTACTGTATATTTATTAAAAAATGATCCTTTAATAATTCATGCTTTTAAAATTAATTTGGTCTTAAGTATTTATGGGTATATGCTGTTTTTTCTTTTTGTAATCAAACCACAGAAATCAATGTATACCAAGTTAGCATTCACCAAAAGCATCTTTTTATGAAAAAGATGGAAATGATGCAGGCATTAACTACTTCTGTGGCTAACAAGGTAAACAGAATTTGTAATGCATACCTGAGATGTCATGTAATACAGTCCTCGGGACATGACAGATGCCTCTAAGCCTGAGGAATAAACATACAAGAAATGTCTATTTTCTTCTATTCAGTAGGGTTTTTGTTGGCCTTCTCAGAGTTTGATGGGACTCCTTTGTGATTTTGGGAAATGTGGCAGCAAAGGATGACAGAAAATTGCAACAGATCTGAGCTCTTTAGTGTCATAGGTCTGTATTCCTACCAATAAGATGGACTAGAGGGCATGGCTTATGAGGAGCAGCTGAAGATACTAGGTTTGTTCAGCTTGGAGAAGAGGGTGCTGAGGGGTGACCTCATCGCTGTCTACAGCTTCCTCATGAGGGGGAGCGGAAAGGGAGGTGCTGATCTTGTCTCTCTGGTGTCCGGTGACAGGACACAAGGGAACGATTTAAAGCTGCATCAGGGGAAGTTCAGGCTGGGTATTAGGAAGAAGTTCTTCACTGAGGGTGGTGGTCAAGCACTGGAACAAGCTCCGCAGGGAAGTGGTTGTGGCCCCAAGCCGGTTGGGGTTCAAGAAGCGCTTGGACAATGCTCTTGGGTATCTGGTTTAACTTTCAGGCTGCCCTGTGTGGAGTGAGGAGTTGTACTCGATAGTCCTTCTGGGTCCCTTCCAACTCAGGATATTCTATGATTCTATGACTAGACTTAAATCCTCTTTGTATGACAATATTGATGCCATTTCTTCTAGAAAGCAGTTACTAATCTTTCAGGTCTAGTTACCACATTTTAGGTAGTCACTTGTGCTTAGCTTGCTATTCACCTAAACAACTAAACATTGTAACTGGTCCTTTGAATGCCTCTGTCCGGTTTCAGTATGAAATGGGAGGTTAGCTTGAATTGCTGTTAGTTTTTTTTCCTTTGTGCTGAAGCAGATTGAGCGCTCTCACTATCACTTGCATGGTCTCAGCTCTAAGGGCAGTAATTCCATAAACTGCTTTGACTTCTTTCTTCTGGATTAAGTTTCTGCTCACTTCCAATCTGATTCCAGCCCTGGAAGCAGCTCAGCCAGGAGCAACAACTATAATAGCAGAAATGTTGAAACATTTGGGGACAGGAATCCATTTAATTAAATCAAGGAGTGGTTGGCTTACAGCTGTCTTAAAAAGCACAACTTTAAGTGAAGTGGATCCTAAGGCAATAACTGGGTTTTGCTTCTGAGAAGGAAACATAACTCATCTTGTGGTTGAAGTATTTTTTGCTAAGTGTTGGTGTGATCTAGGTCCAATTTCTGATCCTTCTTACGGGCCTTGTGTGCCTGCCTGCATCATCAAGTAGCTCTGAGCCTCTCAGCTGTGTAACTGAGATGCTGCTTCTTGCCCTTCTCAAGTTTGGAGAGTAAATTTAATGTCTAGGTGTATAGATATTGGAGTAACACAGGTATTATGCAACCTTACTGTAATAGGCTTTCTGATGCTACTTTGCAGTTGCAGTCTTGCTAGGCTTAGGCAGTCCGTTCCTCTTTCAGTGGGTTTTAGTTGGCTGTATTGCCAGGAATTTGGTGTGTGGTTGACTGCCAGCTGGTGGGGAAGATGAGATCCTTCCCCAAGTGTTGGGTGGCTGAGTACATTATAGTGAAGGAGAGGATATATGAAGCTCTGACTCTTGTGCAGTGTGTCTTTATTCCCTCCTTTCCCATGGAGCCTTCATTCGTAAATATTGGATGGAGCCATAATTAAAAAATACTGTGTGACAGGTTTTCAGCCTTATGACTGGTTTTTTTTCAACTAGTATTTGCTTCTTTCCCTCCTTCTTGTTGTCATAAAATTCAAACAAAAAACCCTGTTCTTCAACCTTTATGTAGTGAATTAAAACATGCCGAGATGACAGGCATTTTAGGGTGCATTATGCTATCAGCTTAATTTGGATCCAGGAGTATGTTTATGATGCAAATTCCCCAGTTGTGGAGTATATGAACTCTTTTCTGATCAGTCTAAAACCAAAAGGTGCTCTCTAGGAGCATACCTGATGGTTCAGCATCTAATGGGCCATGAGACCAGGTGAGAGCTAGTTGGAACAAATACCTGCTTCCCTACAGGAAAAAAAAAAAAAAAATATATATGACAGACACAGGATAATCAGTACCAACTATTCTGCTCTGCAGGTCTTTCTGCTGCTATTGTACCACACAACTTGCTAATGTAGTCTTTAACCTTAGTTACTGTTCCTAATGCCTTTTGAAATCTTTGAACATCCCCAGAGGTCTGCAAGTGGAAAACCACTGATGGATGGTGCCGCTCTTTCTTGTGAACTCCATGTATTTTGTTTGGTTCTGCTTTTATTATACTATGTAATACTATTAGACTATTTTTCCTCCCAACTCACCCACACTTGGCATTCACCCACACTTGGCATTGACTAAAAGAGGAGAATTATAGAGTGAGCTGTAAATCAATATGATACTTCCGAATGTTCAATGTTAGGTTCTGAAATTTCATAGACTCTTAAAGAGCTAGGTTTACATTTTCAAGACCTATATACATACATGTCTTGAAGAAAGACAGAGAGACTTGTGTTTACCAAAGGTTCCACAAAGGATATTTAAATGCACTGATTTGAAATACTGGAAGAAAGCAGACTTTAAAAATTATTATCATTGGTAACCTCTGCATCCCCAGTAATATTAGCTAAGATTTGATGATTTTAGCTGGGGAAGAAAGTTGCTTAAGCCTCTCCTTAGTGATTGATTATACATGGTAAGAATGCCTTTTTTTCCTTGAAGCTGGTTTCTAGAGCACTTCTACCCTGCCAGCTCCATGGAGATCTGTTGATACAATGCCAGATTTCATGGAACACAGCTTTTCAGCCTTCAAGTCTTGAAAGGGGATTTTTAGAGAAGACTATGCTGTATTCTGCCTGAGACTCATTATGGTTTTATAGTAGCTTATTTGTCTCATAATGGGAGTTACTGTATATGTAAAGAGGACATCTCTTCAATGCTGCAAATAAGGTTTTGTAAGCCCAACATTACTGTATCAAAACATGTTACTTTTACTAATGCCTGACATTCATTTTAGGCTTTATTTAAAAAAAAAAAAACAAAAACAACAAAAAAACAAACAGAAAACCCCCAAAAAACCAACACCCCACCCCAAAAACCAAACCCAAAACAAATGAAAAAACCAAGACAAGAATTATACATTGAATTATTAGGAAGTTAATAGTGGGCAGAACTTTGACATCTGAACTTGGCATACTAGTAAAAGGGAGGATCTGACACAAAAGAGCCAGAAACACCAAGGGAAAGTAATTTTTTATATTTGGGGAGATGTAGCCGCTTTCAATCTTGGTGTGCTTCATATAATAATAAAATATTAGATATACCAAGTGTATTCAGATTTATTTTTTTACTGCAGTTTTATTTTTCTTTGTATTCTGTTCCTGGTGAAAGGTATAAATGGGTACCTGTCCATGTAACTTAATTTTTAAAAATGTCTTCAGTATCGGTAAGGCCAGGAAAAGGGCTATGATCTGTCTTGATTTCTGCTGGACCCTGTGTTACTTGCTTGTGGTTCAATTGTAGGGGTATATGGAGCTCCTGCACTTCTTATAACTGGATGTTCTGCTGCGCCATCTGTAACTATTACTGTTTTATTTTATGAGCTGGAAAATTATGAATTGCTAATTTCTTGTGCATCAAACATGAATGATTTCCGTGATTAACTTGAAGACGGTAACCATGTGGAAGTGAGGGAGGAAGGTTACCTGATAGAGAGAAATTGCATCATTAGTGTTCAAGTTACCGAACACTGGCAGTAGGAAAGATATGAAAAGCATCCCCACTCTGGAAAACCTTTCATCAGAGCTCAGCCCTCCTTAGGCATCAAAGCGAAATAACCACAACACCCAAAGCTGCAGAATACCTGGCTTCATTAATGCTGGGGCTTAATAAGGCTACTTGTGCTTTGTGGTGTTTTTTTGGGTGGTGGTTTTTTTTTTTTGTTTTGTTTTGTTTGGGGTTTTTTTTTTTTTTTGCTACTGTCTTGAGTGTTGCACTCTATCACTCATAGTATCTTTCTTGATTTATGCACCAGTCCTTGCTCGCCTGGCACTTTGTGATACACCGTAGTACGGTAGCCACCAGAAGATGGACGTCATGGGAACAGATGGTGCACTTGGCTCAGGATGAAAATAGTTGGGAATTTTTATGTTGATTCACTTAGACTCAGCTGTTGGATTAAAATGCAAAATATTTTGTTCAGTTTTTCCTTAAAATGCACCCAAAATAAATCTGTGTTTTTCCCTACATAGACTAGCTGCCACTTCCAGGTTCCTGATATATAGGGAAAGTGCAGTGTTGGTGGTAGCTTCTTAATCAGAAGAATTAGGGAAATCCTGAGTTTCCTGCTGAGATTCCATGGCAGGTGTGGGTGAGAATATCTACCTTGAGGAATTTTAGGGATGATGATTTATTTTGTATTAACTTAAATCTTCATGGGCTGTCTGTGTGCTGGGAACATGTGCCAGGAAATTTCTGCCGCTGTCTCCAAGAACCTGGTTGTTCAGGTGGACATTGAAGTTGCTTGACTGCAAGGTATCTGAGAGATCGTGACACGCTGCGGTAGCCTGATAAAGCATCTTTGCAGTTGCTTCCCAGTGGGAAGGTCTGTCCTGCCAGGTGGGAACTGGGAATGGAGAAGGCATATTAGGAGTCGAGGCAGACAAAGATTAATGCTGAGCTGTCATGATACAAAGTGTTTTTTCTTTTGCAGTTTGACCTGTATCATTGCGCTCTTCCATCATCAGTGTCATATCTATAAAAAATGTGTATATATCTCTGTGTGTATGTGTGTATATAAAATATATATGTAGACAAACTGTGTACTTGTGTATATATGATTTTTGGAGGTTTTTTGGTATGGAAAAGATCTATAAGAAAACTTTCCACTTTTCTATGACATTTTAGATTTTGGATTAACTGAACTATGAGAAAACTTAACACTTCCCTGTGACATTTTAGATTTTAGATCAACTGCTGTGGGGCAAAAGTTTAAGAACAAATTTTTTTCTGAAAAATGCTGTTCTGAGTGGATTTTAATGGTAAATTAGATAAGGGAAATACGGAACACTGTGTATTGCCATAAAATTGATATTATTGGAATGAAATGGATACTTCATTCCTTTTGTACTTTTCCCTCCAATTTAGGGTTAATTGGAGTTCTGAGAAACAAATTGCTGAATTTGCTTCTGGTTTAGCTTGAGGTCATTTGAGGATCTGAAGGGCATGTTCTCGCTGCAGGTGGGCTCCTGAGGCCTTACCGGGCTGCCTTTGTCACATGGGCTGTGACCCAGACGGTTATTTCAAGCACTTTAAATCCAGTAAGGCTCTGTTAAATGGGATCAATGTAAGTCAGCAAGGCCTAGCTGCAACTTACGTTTTCTTTAACTAATCAAGGCATTTGCTGCTGATACCACTTACTGTTTGTGAGGGAGGAAGGCTGGGACAAATGCGCTCAAAATGGTCTCCAAGAGCTGTTTGTGCCTTATTGTAACCTAAATGTTAAGAAAAGGCTTGTTTATAGTTGCAGACTTCTAATATTTTGTTACAAGTTGTTCCAGCATCAAATTGCCTAAAGTAGCATAAAATATCATACGGTAATGCTTCTTGTGTTACAGAATTATTCCATTTCTGTAGTGTGGATAAAATGTGACTTTCCATAACTCAAACTAAACTATTAGAAGAATGTGTATTAGATATCCAAAACAGATTTAAAGTAAACACTCTAAGATGTATAAGGCATCATTCAAAAGACCATAT
This sequence comes from Theristicus caerulescens, assembly GCA_020745775.1. Lineage (NCBI taxonomy): Eukaryota > Metazoa > Chordata > Aves > Pelecaniformes > Threskiornithidae > Theristicus > Theristicus caerulescens. The sequence goes on along the minus strand of CM036559.1, from coordinate 110,659,340 downwards.
TGAAAAAAATCACACTTAAAATAGTCTCTCAGTAGTTTATAGTAAACTGGGAAATGAAGAGCCACTCTGTGCCCTCTTATTTTAATTGTCAGATGGATGAAGAAGGAATTTGTGTTTGTAATGATGCTTTTTGGACTGTAGTCCAGAAAGATCCTGGAATAGGCAGGTGGTGAACAAGAAAGAAACTTCCTTTAGGTGGGAAATGTCCTGGTATGGCTGATAGCTAGTTAAGTAATAGTATTTATTAAATAGCAGTTCTCTTGGCTTTGCCATTTTTAAATTTTATTGCCCTGTCATGTTACTATGCTAGAAAAATTAAGAGGTACTAAATAGATGGGAATCACTAGTGTTGGAAGTGCACAGCAAGATGTTTGAACCATGATTTACTTTAAGGCTAGATTTGTCTTAGGTATTTTATGGGAATACTTTGCCTGGTTATTGAAAGAGTGGCCTGTAGACATTTTCCTCAGATATCTGGGCTGCTGAGTTTAGCTATGGAAAGTGAGAACTGTGTGGCTCTGTCTACACAACCAACTCTGTACTTAAATCTGATAAGATCCAAGCCTGATGACATCTGGAAACATTTTGACCTGCTAGTGGAGGGCTGTTCCTGACCTAATTAGCTTGGTGTTATAACTAGCTCTCTGCTGCTTGGTGATTTTGCTCCTTTTGACCTCATCCAGTTTATATTCCTTACTGAATGCTTAGGACATTTAGGTCCTAAATCTAATTTTGTTTTAACCTTTAGGACACTTAAGTCCTAAAGGTTAAAACAAAATTAGATTTTACAGGATGCCATTTTCCCAAACAGTGTTTCATTACTTCTAAATTTCCATACGTGTAATCATTGGTTATTCAAAGCAGAAAGAGCTGAATAATTCAGCAGCCGTATGGTTTGCACATGTCAAGATGATACAAAAGGGGGGGATGATCAATCTAAGTCTTTTTTTCCTGTGCTGTAGGACAAAGCGCTGCTTCCTTTGCTTTCTTAACTCTGCACTTGAGTTCCTTCTCCTCATTCTAGCTGAGTGCTTCTTTTAAAGAGATGGTATTTTCAAAGGGCAAATGTTATTTGAGAGGTAGACTGTATACTGTAGTGAGATATCTATCTTTTTATTTCTTTTTCAACTCTGCTTAAAACACAAAAAGCTACCACTATATCTGTATATGCACAAGGAAAATATTTTTGTGTCACTGTGCAAAACTGTTCAAATAGAATTTAAACAAGTTCCAACAAATGCATATTGTCTATCTTTTCAGTAAAGACAAATAAAACTGAAGGGAAACAAATGGTGACTCAGTTCAGTTCTGTTTGCTTGAATAGGAGAAGGGACGATAATAAATTCTTGGAGTATAACACAGGTTTCAAGAAAGGTCATATGGAAGAAAAATGTGTTTTCAGTGCAGCATAAGTAGTTGCTTATTGAAACAAGTCCATTCTTAAGACAGGAAAAACTAAACAAATGCTCTTATGTGACTTGAAAAGACTTTTCCTTTCTCATGTACACACATAACATTTACACTATATTTGGTGTTAGCCTAGTAGTATTAGGTTGAAATAGTAAAACTGATAGTGGCAGTAAGGTTTTTGGTTTGTTTCTTTTAATGTATAAAGGCAGTGGAACAGATGTTCAGAACAGTATGGAATATTTGTTCTTCCCCATCCCACCATCCCTTTCACACTGAGCCATCTGGAAGGGACTATGAGCAGGATGAGCAGCCATCACACTAAGAACAAGATTAATGTGTCGGCATCTTTTGTTGATACTTTAAACTGGTCACTGTTCGTTCAGCGGAAAGCAACAATGTGAGTTGTCGTCATTGTGTGTGTGGTTACATTATCCATGTGGATATGGAAAGAAGACAGAAGAGAAAATGTGGTTTATATAGAACAATTAATAAATTTAATGGTGGTCAGTCTGGACTTAGACCTACACAGGCACAAATCAACTTTTTTTCCCCGTTCAGTATGCTATATTGATGTGACTGGCCACCTTTTACCCTTAAGCACAGTGTCAGGTAATACCATTCTGTTAAACCAGATTTAAATTTACTTATTTGGGTAAAAGCTTCTCTACACGTTTTTCCAGAGTTTTTCACTCCATGTTCTTCATGTACTTTTAAAAATTCTTTTACCCTAATTTTTTATCACATGTGGATGTCTTCCAGTTTAATGAGTTGGATTTCTTTAGTGCCCTTTAGCCTTATTTCTTTTGAGGGAAAGCGTGATTAGTGTTTTGGCTTAATGAACAAAATTTTGGTTAGAGAAAGAACAGCTTAGGATCTAGAAAAAAGTGACTCTAGTCATGTGTGAAGGTGTCTCGGATCATCTATATTCTGATACAGGATGAGTAGAAAAGGGTGGGTGGATCTGATGCTGGCAGTGTGATTGGATTCAGTACAGCAAGCTATTGTATTGTGCAATCTGTGAACCTGTATTAGATTTCAGGTAAGCAAATCTGTTCTTAAATAGATATCTTAGTAACATTAAGTGTACCAAGGAAGATTAAAATGTGTTAGTGAAGGAGAAATCTTATTTAAAAGCTTAACAAATAGCTTCAGTGGGACCACAGTGTTTTTCTTCCATTGTTTTGTGTTTCTTTCAATGAAAATAATTTTAAGGAATGGGAATCTGATGTCAGATTCAAGAAGTCTACTTAAGAATGAGATGCTTAAAGCCTGAAACTACTACTGCTCTAGTGTGGTAAGCTATTCTAAGTGAGAAGGTGAATCAGAAGAAAGTGACACAACCAAACAAAGATCTTAACTTTGAGAGGAAAGATAAGCATGAGGAAAAGAACAGAGGTTAAAACTAGCTGAGGGATATTCGCAGATGTTCTGGCAAAAGTTTATCCTGTGAAGAAATGGAGTGATGAAATTAAGTAAATATCAGTGTTTGGGGGAAAAAAATAATACTTCAGCATGAAAAATATAGTGTGTATATGTTTTCCTGTATTTTTATAAAAATCATAAGGCATCTTTAGAAAGTATAAAGATTTAAGTGACGGGGGTAAAAAAAAAATCCAGACTAATTTACTGGCGAAGTTTTTTGTGCAGTGTGACAAAATGCTATGAATATAAATTGCAAAATCTGTTAATTGGACAATGAGAAGACTTAATACAGGAAAAAATTATATTCCATAGATATGTTCTATACTCTATAGGTATGTTTTAGTTGGGCCTGAAAAGAACTATAGTTTTATACCCAGAAATGTAGATAAAACAATGCAGTAACCTCAGTTAGGCTACTGATTGTACACTTGCTTCATTAGCAGAGAGCAAGAAATATCTTTTTCTTCCTTTAACAATGGTGAAGCCATTTAATTGGATGACATGTTTCATCTTTTGCTCCAAAATAAAGGTTCATATACTTATTATCTGTCTGTACTTCACAATGTTAAGATTTTTATTTCCTTAGAAACTGCTGGGGAAAAACATTGTGATGGAGAAAAGTTAGTGTTGTGATTGTAGTTTTGGAATGTTTAATTTCTATTGGGAACAAAAAAATTAAAGCAGTAACTTTAAAGTGGTCCCTCAGTCTTGTTCATTGAGGCACGCTTATTAGGCGGTGAACTGCAGACACAAGTACTTAAGCGGAAGTTGGTGAGACCTTTGACACTGTTACAGCATGGCAGATGCACAAATATCTTCTTGAACAACAGTCAACAGGTAATGCAAAGGTGGGGTTGTAGAACAAAGGCAAAAAAAAAAATCCAGCAAGCTTTAGAGAAAATAAGACAGATTTCTGACTTGTCTTCAAAGTTGTTGATAGTATTTTAAAACCTCTTTTATATTACAGTCTACACTTTCATGGAAAGAATAGCTACTTAATTTCAGGTTAAATCATTCTCAGGGCTTTTTTCCCTGCATTAGTGAATGTCATCTTGCATATGCTTGTTTAGAGTTAACGTTAGTGTGAAATTCTGATGAGAACTAAATTTAAGATAATTGTAAATGTTCAGTGCTGTGGAGTTCCATTTACTTTTTTTCTCTTCCAACTTTTTAATTAGAGGAAATTTCTGAATTAATACTTTCATCTTTTCATAGTTCTGTAAACTTTGTGTTGCAGGCCTACAGTGTTAGCAGAGGTAACTACTGGACTCAAAATTTTTGTTCTGCGTCTTATGGGGTTTTTGGAGATGGGGAGGGTTGGCTAGGGAAATATAGGTCCATAAAATATATTTAGGTTGTAAATAAACAAAACCAAACACTATCCCCTCCCCTGTTGTCCTTTCTCTTGTCATTGCTTAATGTCTTGATTTCCTTCATAATATCACTGGACCATAAAATCTGCCCTGAAGAGCTCAGCACAGACAAAAACCCAGCCAAATTAAAAAAATAGAAAACAACCCTCCAAGCTGGTGAACCTTCAGAAATAGCTCATTGCAACATATATTAAAATAAGACCTCTGTTAAAGAAACAAAATTGCTTTAGGCGTTTCTGTGCCCATTTTATCATTGCTAATACTTAGGCTGGTATGACATGAGAGGAAGATGATGAAATGGTGGTCTGATGCTGAGAAGAAAAAACCTGTGTTCATTCCAGCCTTGACTGTCATGCCTTCCATGTACATCTGGCAATCAGGAGGAAGATCTGTGGAAATGATGTTGAGAGAGTTGGCTGTATATTAAATTTCAGCTGTTCTTTTGAGGTGGACATTTTCTAGGCATTTCACTTTACATATGTTGTCTTGTTGAAAGATGTAGTTTGCTGCAGATAAGAAAAAAATTGTTCTTGATTTTTAGTTGCCCTTAAGGAACAGAACTCTATTAGACTTTGTGCATACTTCTAACAAATGTCTGTGCTTGCTTTAGCAAACTCAGTATCAAAATCAAGAGTTGCACTAAAAATTAGGGGAAACATGAAAAAACTCTGCATTAATAAATACACTGTTTGTCCCTTAGATTGGGATAGTTCTAATAGAAGTAGAGGACTCAGTACTTAAAGTGTAATTGTGATGTTTAGTAAAACTTTATTTTGTTTTGATATTTATCTGATAGTAACACAGTTGAGAGAGGAATTGCATACTTGGTAGAACTAGAATAACTAGAAGATGCTATTAAAAATCAGTCTTGTTTAGGTGCTTTTTGATAAATATCAAATAATTCTGGGGCATTGGAGCAGTAACATATACAGTAACTGATGGCTAAGTATTTTATATTCTTGCAGTATACAAAATGTTGATTCAAACTATGGTTAGAATGAAACCAGTTTAAAAAACCCCAAACTTAAAAAAGTACAGATGAATGATATTAGACGAATCATGAACTTAAAATAATGATTTCCAGATTATATGCTAGTTCCAGCTTATTTGTTTTTAACTTGTCATTGCTGATAAAGAAGTAAATGACATTCAGAGATAAGTAGGAAAGGTTCACAAACATTGGGATCCCAGTCATTTAGGACAAGGAAAAACCAGAAAGGGTCATGCATTAAGGGCATGTGTATTCCTTTCCGTCTCTTGAGATAAGAAGATATCGGTGTCTGCTGTCCATGTAGCCCTTTCTTTGTGTCTCGTAGTGAAGGATGAGGGGCCTTTGGAGGACAGGGAGATCTGTGATTATAGTGACTCCGTGGAAAAAAATAGGGATGGAGAGCATCTCCAGAACTAGTGTTTGGGGTCTTTCATCTTCCTGCTTTCCCTTCTCTTCCTATTTAGCACATACATAAATTCTGAAGGTGGGGCAATTGGAGACTATGTAGAATTACAAACTTGAATAGGAAAATGAGCAATATTACCGAACTGGGTGCCATTCAGAGATGGAAATTTAGCATGTTGAACTGAGTGTTAGGACATTAGGTATGGGAGAATGTAACTGTTTGCAAACATTTGAAATGTTGAAATGCCCTAGGCATAGCGACTGTGATTAGGAGGTAGTGTAACTTGATTGTGGGCTAGAGGTGAGGAAACCGACTGTATTTCTCTGGTTTTGATAAGGTGAAATTCAGTTCTAGATTCAGACACCTAAATTTAGGTGAGTTCATAGCACAGCTTACGTATGAGGTATTTGAGCTCACTGTATAATTCTCCTATCTATCTATCGATACATGCAGTGATTTACTTGCTTTCTAGGCTTCTGCTGAGCTCTCAAGAGGGACGTGGAGACTGAGCTCATATGTATGTAGTCATACAAATTTAGGTGCTTAATTTTGAATGGAATCCCATCCGGTACATCACTTATGACAAGCTGCATATTCAATCCATCTCTTGTTTTTCTTCTCCATAGAAGGAGAATTATGGTAATTTCTCTTTTTATAGAGGTCTGTGAGATTCATCAATGAAAAGCTTTAAAACTCCCTGAAAATAATAGAATATATTCAGGGAGAATTTAGGATGGATGTATGGAAAGCTCTTTTTAATGGTAAAAATGTTCAGCTTTATTATATTTTAGTAGAGGATATAAGAAGAAACCTCTTAAGAGTTTAAAAAAAACCCAATTGAACAATGTCTTTGAGACAATGTAATAAACATTGATAAGTAAGAGAGGCTGTATAAGGAATTAGCATTCATTTTGTGGTATTTGTGAATATGTAAAGAACTTTAATATTATAAGAACCATGAAATTCAGCTACATATTTTTAGCGCTAGTGTAAATTACAGTGTCTTTTTGGGGATGTGAAAGGGCAAAAGGCAGGTTTGGGGAACAGCTGTTGCTTTGAGTTTTTGCCAGTTGCTCAAATACTTGAAAACCCAACTTGTCTCTTATAATAGCCCTGCTCCGCTGTTGTTTGGAAAGATTGTACATTGTGTTTGTTGTCTTTCATGTTTGTTACTGTACATCTGCTTTCTACTTGATTTTTTTTAAAATCTGACTTGCCAAGACAGTGTCAAACTTCTTACATGCAGTTTAACAGCTGTTATCCAAGAGGAAGGTGGTCCGAGCTGACCTGGAGCGATACTCCCACAACCACAGGGAAAGCGTAGAAAGAAAAACAGAAATGCTTCTGTTACCTCTTTCTGTACCCCACTTCCCTCTACAGCAATAACTGCTGGATAAGTGCCTTCTAATTTTAAAACAAAAGGTGGTTATGCAAGTTGTTATGAGGGGGGAAAAAAAAGAAGAAAAAGGGAGGTGAGAATACAGAGAGAGCACACTTATGTGAATTTTTAATGGACTGATCTAAGCTAATTCAAGCTTCTGATGTCCTGTCCTTTCAGAACGTGTGTGGAAATCGAGTTAGGTGAGCTGTGCAGTTGCTGATGCCTGTAGGGTTTGGAGAGCAGCATCTGTCTGTGCTCCAGTCAGAGTTCAGTCCAGCCAGATGTTGTGTCCGATCCACCTCCAATGAGGCACGTGTGGATTTAGTGAGATGTCACCCTCAACATCTCACCCTCTTAGTTTCCTTCTTTGTGACTTTGACTCCTGCTCCCATTTTTCTGGTCTGGTGCTAATGTCTCATACGTTTCTAGTGCAGCCCGTTATATGTATGCAGTATAGCATCTTTCTAGATCCTTCATCTTGTGTCAGATGCAGCTGGTGGTTTCAAGCCAGCTGTGATGGGCACAGGTGGCTCCACGCAGGGAGCGGAGTTGGACCTATTTATCCTAGCTGTAAGTGTGTGGCTGTATTGCATACTTAGCCAGGGTAAAATATGTAAGAAAATGATCAACTATGTTTGGTCCCAGTCTTCTGAATTGATATAGTTTTTGAAAATAACGACAACTTCTTTGCCTTATGTTTTCCATTTATTTGGGGATAGCAGCAAAGAGAAGTTGTTACTTAACCTCTATGTTGTAAAACTGAGTATGATTTACCAAATGCTAATGTGTTTAATGCAGTGACAGAGTATCACAATGAATATCTTGTGTGGTAATAAGCTGGAGCTGAAGTGTGACTCGAAACAGGTGGAAGATGAATGTGGAAGGCAGTGGAACTCTTTGCCAACTCTTTTTCCTTTTTTTTTTTTTTTTTTTTTTTACCCTGCACCTGGTAATATACTACCCCCCAGCCTGGTTGAGCCTGATGAAGCCCCTGTAATTCAGAGGCTTATTTTGTCTTGATTCCTTGTTTAACCTCCTGTTACATATATTTTGAAAAAATTGTAGCCTGAGTTCCCATGAATTTTCTTTAAGCAAGATTAACTTCGTCTGAGTTGTGTGTGGTGAAGAAAAGGGTGGTAGTGCTTTAGTGGCAAGGACGCATAGAAATAAGAGCTTTTTTACTTACTAATGGGTTAGTAGCTGAATAGGTCTGTGTTTGATTCAGATAGTTAAAGGTTTTAAATTAGAAGAAACTTATAATTGGCAGGCTTTTTTTTTTTTTTTCCTCTGATCAGGAGCAGTTAATGCATTGCTTAATCTGTTGCATATATTTACTCAGCAGTGTTCAGTTTACCTTTTGGAATTAAACTTCATACTAAAATGAGGTGGATACGTAATAATTTAAATCATGCATTCACAAATGAAGCTTGTTTTTCCCCCCCCCCCACTCTGAGAGCTGCTGTGTGTTTTAGCCTGCTCTTTGAAGCAATGGAATGTCTTGGGTCAGTCTCTCCCCCCTGCTAGCTTTTGAACCCCTTGGACCATTTCATAAAGAATTCATGAGAAAATGAAAATCCTAAACTGCAGTTCTATGTTTTCTTCAAATTGGCTTTTATAGGTGAGGAAGAACATGATGTGGAGAAGGGGACTTAAATTAGTGCTCCTGGTAAAAGGCATTTTGGTTATACTCAGTGTGGTAGGTGTTTCAAGAGGTAGCAGGCAATTAGCCAGGCAGCGTGCAGCCGGCTTCCGACTGGCCCCAGCGCGTGGCATGGGGCGGTGGGGAAAAGTTGGGTAAACTGCAAAAGGTAAGAGGGGGGCCAGCTCTGAAAATGTTAGTCAGAAAGCCATGGGAAACAAGCGTTTGTCCTCCTGGTCTTCTGGTCTTTTTATATAGGAATTTAAGTAAGGTGGGTTAAAAAATGTATAGCAAAACATATTCCCAATAATTCTCTTAAAGCAAACAAATAAACCCCCACAAACCCCAAACCTAGTAGAATGGTTGCCTTGTTCACCAGAGTGTTTTACTGATGAATTGCACATAAAAATTAGTTCCAAGGAAAGACAATTTTATGAGATGTCTGATCACCGACCAATATTTCAGGAATTCTGTTGTCATAGTTGTAGGGAGTCTTTATGCCTTTGGTTTGTATGGCAGTGTTGTTAATGTTACAGAGAAAAACAAAAATTGTAGCTTGTGTGTTGGAGTAATACTAAGATTTGGAATTGGCTGCTTTAGCACTGATTTATGCTCCTATTAATTTACTTTTGACTAATTACGTTTATGAACATTTTACTGCATAATGAAATAATTCCTCATAATGACTTTTATTTCATAGTTGCAATGCACTAGCCTGTTTACGGTGTGATGTTGCTAGGATGTTCTTTAATAATTATGAATTTCCATTTTTTACCTATTTTTGATCAAGTTCAGAAAACTGCATTGAATATTAAGTAATATTTTAAAATGCATCTGTTTGTAGAGGAATACGAAAACATAGAACAGAAACAAGAAACTTTTTGATCTAATATAAAATAAAAATTGTTCCTCTCTTACCTCTGTGTTGTTTAAAATTTAGCAACTCAACTGACCTTAAATTGACATATTCAAATAAACCATCTCATATTAAGAAAGATATAAAATATAATTCAAGACTACTGCTTAGAAGTCATGAGCCTATTTCTTCCTGGCCTGTTCTGAAATCACCTTACAGTTAAATAATTTGCTTTTTGCTAATGACTTAGAAGTTGTTAATTTTTTAGAAATGTTCTTGAGAAGAAAATATTTTAAACCTTGGAGGGCAGAAGTCATTACAGAAATTACTATGCAACATTTGAAAAATGAAAAGATCTTTTTAATTTACTAATGTGATTTTAATTAGAGAAATTGAAAGGTTACTTTTAATTGCTTTAGTGCAATAAAAAAGAAATTTTCCATTAAGCCTTTTCCAAATGAACTTATGCCCTTGATAACACACTACATTCTCATTCCAGAAAATTTTGGTGCCACATGGTCTTCAAACAGAGTATTATTCATAAGCAGTGCATGGACATTGAATTGTCAGGGTTCAAAAAAGCTAATCAGATTGACTCATAATTGTATTAATGACATTTTAAAGAAAACTTCTGAAGAACTTTTTGTTATATGCTCTCATTTCCCTTTTGGGGGAATTCTGTCCCACTTGGGCATCCTTGCTCCCAAAACTTTCCCTGCAGGATAGTGTTTTGTATGCCATTGTGCCCTTTTGTGATGCTTTGGGATCTCTTTTTGTCTTTGTTTTCCCCAGCCTAGTTTCTTCTAGTTTTCCAAGAAAACCAGTTCTGACAGCCTTTGTTTTCTCAGATAAATGTCTTCCCGCATCTGGCACGCTCCCAAAATCTGTTCAATACGTGCTCTTAACCTCATTCAGATTGTCATTCAGCACCACCTGTGGAAAACTATCTTCTTCCTCACATTGCAGCTTCTTCCTCCTTCTCACCCAGCCTATTTCTGCAAAGCCCTTGCCCTTATCTGTCAGATGAGTTTATCATTTCAACTGAAACCTGTCGGAGCAAGGGTAGCTCAGTGCCTGACGTAGTCAGGGGGCTGTAATGCACGGACAGTCCGTTGGTGGCCAGCTTGCCAAGGCAGCAAGCCAGCTTGCTCCAGACAGTGATCTTTCCTGTCACTCCTGTGGGGACTGCCAGTTTTTTATAAATGCAAATGTGCACTAAAGCCCAGTGATTCTGGTACTGGAGCACAGGTCTGTGTAGGCAGTAAAGCTTACACTTTTTTACTAGATTTTGTGTACACTGTCTGCATGGACTGTATCCTCTGGGCTTATCTGCAGTGCTCTTGTCATGTTCTGGCTTGAGTGCATGACTCTAGTGCCTTGGTAGGAATTGTACAATATCTTATGGCAGGAAGGCCGAAGCAAGTGCTTTAAAAGAAGAAAGGTGAAGTAGATTTTGTAGAAAAAATGGAATGTGTGCTACACAGATTCATAGCTCTTATTTTCATTGTTGTAAATGTAATATGTGTTTTTCTGGAAATTCCAGGTTGTGAGCCATGCCTTTGGTGAAAAGGAACATTGAACCACGGCATCTCTGCCGAGGAGCTCTGCCAGAAGGAATTACCAGTGAACTGGAATGTGTAACGAATAGTACCCTGGCTGCTATCATACGCCAGCTAAGCAGCTTAAGTAAGTATCTGTAACTTCCTGCAAGTATTTGATTCCTGATGAAAAACTGAATAAATTAAAAGCTTTAAGATGGCTTGTTTTAAATAGCAAAATTATGATGCAGGACGTTGCCACTTATGTAATATAGCAATATAATGCTACTTCATTACTTCTATGCTCTTTTATATTTTGAAGTTTATACAAGCAGAGCCTCTCGAAGATTTACAAGTGGGGAAAAAAAAACCCACACCAAAAAACTATGGCATAGAAAAACGAGGAATTTTTCTAAGGTGAGAGAAATTGGTGTAAGAAACAAGACTAGCGCTTGAGTTAAGCTTTCAGTTGCACAAGATGAAGCCAGCAAACTCTTCTGCCTCTTGGTGTCAAATGACACATTTGACTGAAATTTCAGTTTGGCTTAATGCGCTAATATTTCTTAAGCCTTTTCTTTGTGTATGATCAATTCATATGAATGAAATTATGCATGTACATCAAAAGAATGGCATTCACTGAACAAACCTGTAGGCTGCGGTTGAGGCAAGCTAGTGTCAGCTCCATACAGAGTAGCCTACGCAGTACACCTGTCAGTTGACACCACAACTAGCAATTCTAGAAGTATGCCTGGAGTGCTTGCAAGAAGAATAATATTTCTTAATGAACGAGAAAAGAGATTTCTTCAGAGGGTGTTTAACAATCAGCAGCTGTTGTTTGTGCTAATAACTCTGGTCCTAGAAAAGAAATTATTGCTTCATCAGTTTCTTCATTTTGTAAATGGAAATGGTTTAAGAACGCAAGAAAGTCTGTATGGAGTTTAGATTATGGGTCCCACTAAGTCCGGTGTTCAATTTGTGATGATAAGAAATAGCATCTGCTTAGGGAAAGAGTACAAGAAATACAGCATGTTCCCCTCTCAAGTAGTCAGTGATTTAGGGATTTTCTGAGCTGGAGGTCCATCTGAATCATCCTATGTAAGGAGCATTTGTAAACCTGTTGTCTGTGGAATTGCTTAGATATGTTCAATAGGGATTGCACTTTTTTCTTGCCCAATGACCTGTGGCAGAATGTCCCACGGTACAAGTTGATCTGTTTATTCCTTTTGATACCTCCTTGTTCTTGAGTTGTGAAAAATAATGAAAGGTGATTTAATCATCTGCGATTTTATTAAATCTTTATTGTGTTCTCCTAGTGATATCTTTTCCAGGCTGGAGTGTCCTGATCTGTTAGCACTCTTTTTGGATAGAAACCTTTTTGTATTTCTGATAATTGTTATTTCTGCTTTGGATATGTAAGTTAGAGTATGTTGGGGTCTTTTTAAGGTGGAGTGTTGAGGACTTCAGATCATAATCAAAACAGACTTTTTCTGTTTTATTAGTTCCCTAAGAATTTATGAAATTTTGATTGCTGCTAAACATTGAGTTGATATTTTCAGATAAGTTTCCAAGTGATTCTTTGATCTGTCTTGAGCAGTAGCTGCCGATTTAGTGTCTAATGTTATTTATAGTTAATTCGTGTTTGTATTGTCACTGAGTTTCATTTGCCACTTATCAGGCAGTTGCCCAGTATTGACATCCTTAAGCTTCAGAAAACTGAGAAGAATGGCTAATGTCTCCTAATTACATTCAAGGATATCTGATAAGACCTCATTTTGGTATTGTACAATGATTGCCAAAGTGTGGATAATACCCTTTTCACTTGTTTGACTTGCTAGGAATGTCTAGCTTTCATTTCTCCAGATTTGGTCTTGGGCCTAATCTGCCTGTTACACTGCCTATTCAGATCCTCTTATGATCATTTGTTGCTGAGGAACTGGCTACTTACCCAATCCATATCCTGCAGTTTTCCCTTAGCGGATTTCTCTGGTCATCAGAAGTCTCTGTAGACAGCCCTAAAGTACTTTATTAGTGCCAACTTAAAGATCAATGCAAATAAACTATGTATCCTTTGTTTTAACAGATGAATACATGGTATTTAATGAGTGAAGTCTACCACCAGGCTTGTCCACAGTCTAAAATCTGTCATGTTTGCAGAGGTTTTTTTTCTGCAGACAGTGTTTGTTTTGCCTGTATTTCAAGCCAACTGGGAGCAAGGAAATGATCATAGAAAAATGCTATGCTGGAGCTAATGCAGTATGTCCTGCTGGCAGCATCAGAGCTTGTTGGTGTTCCCGCAGCTTGAAGCATAGAGAGAGCAAGTACAGGTCTATCTTGCAGTCACACTGTTTTTTAATGTTGCACTGTGAGTTCAGTGTGGATTTTAAAAACTGGCAGATCTGCGCTGTTGCGTACAAATTTGGCTTGCTTCTGCCTCTGCTCTTTTCAGGAGACATGAACAAGTTCCTATCCAAAGGGAATGAGCTCTCAGTGGAGCTTTTTCTATTATGTCTTCAGATTTGGGTTTGCTTGCAGCCAGCTGGCTTGGAGCACAGGCAGAGTGAGCAGCGTTCTGTATGAAACTGTGCACTTTTATATAAGGCAAAAGCTTGACTTAAGGGATTCATCTCCACTTGGGAGGAGATGCTGGGGGGAGGACTGGGAGCATTTGCTTTACCTACTAAACACAGTTGTGGAGCATAGGCTTTGGAGAAAGCCTCCACAAAATACTTCCTTACTTTTGGCAGTGAAGTTTGGTCTGATGGCTGCAGGACTCTAGCCAGTGGAAAAAAAGCTGCTCTCAGCAACAGGATCTGTTGCACCGTGGTTTCGTTCCTGAGTTTTGCATATGTGTATGTATGGGGAAGAAATAATAAATTACATCTGATTGTTGTTGAAGACTACATATCAAAAACTGTGTACTCCATTATTGAGCTTTTCTTAGTTAGATTTCAGTCTGTACATTAACATACTCATTGTCTTTCAAGTTGCATTACCACTTCTTAACTTCTTTCCTTTCTGTGAGTCTTAGTATTTTGTACTTTTGTATCTTTGGCTTCTCCATTCATTCAGATACTACCTGTCAGGCTGAAATCTTATTTCTACATGGGTATAAACCATCTGTACATGAGTACAGAGCTACTTTCTTTGACCCATATGCAAGTGATACCAAATGTTTTTTGCTGTACGACATAAAACGGAGGAAGTGTGATCTGTGGGGACTTGGAAGACAACTTCTTTCATGCAGAGAGTAATGTTCACCAACTTGCCTCCTAGTATTTTCTTGGGTAGATTGGCTCAGAGTTTCACTAATTTGCACACAGGCCTGAGCACACTGCATCCAGCTGTGTGTGACTCTGCTCTTTACCACTGCTAAATCAGGTTGAGTTGGAAAGTTAGCTTTTTTGGCCTTGGGTATCATGCTGGAGTTACTATGAGGAGGCAGATAAGAATCAAGACCTGGTCAGTAACAGCCTACCACTTTTGCTTACTTTTAAAAAAAAAAAAAAGGTGTGTGTCTGTGAAGCATGATTCTAATGCTAATTAATCCAGTTACAAATGGATGGGTGGAATCACTGTTTTCTGCTCCATGTTGTGATAAAATGGTCATGTCCTGGGTGAATTCTGACTTGGAAAATGCCAGCTAGTTCTGTGGGACGTTTCAGTCCTTACCTAGGACCCTGACGAGAGCATTGGTGCAGCGTGGGCTCCCTTTGGGGCAGCCTTCGTGTAATCTTTCCTACAGTATCTTTTTAGAACTGACACCTGAATGTCAGGTGATGTCATTGTTTACCTTTTCTCTGTGATAATGTATGTTCACAGTGTAAAAAATTGTAGCCCTTTTAATGCACTGTAAATATTTCTATTAACTTGAACGTGTTCTTCCACATACTTGTGCTGTGGAACAAGGAATGCAAAGGAAAGCTGTACTTTTTAGGCTCCAATATGTGAAAGGAAACTAGCCAAAGTAATAAACACTGCCGGGTTTATGGTCTTAAGAGAAGCCAGCATCATTGCTGGATTCCTCTTCTGTTACAGCACTGAGCATTGTGACTGCTGACAAAAGATACCTTTGGGACAACATATTCAATGTGTTAATGCACACCTTCTTGTGCAGTATGTGAAAATCAATTGTAATTAATTCAGGTGGTGTCTGGTCTCTGCTAGAGATGTTATAAGCTGACATGGCAAGATGGTGTTTCATGTAATTACTGTAGAACTTGGGTAGAGGTATTATGATTTCAATTATTTGTGAACTACTGGTCTCCAGAAATGTTTCACAATGCTTAGAAGTTTATTTTATGAGCAATCAAATACACAGCTCTATGAAGATGACCTGTGGAAATGCTAGAAAGAGGCACTTCTGTTAATTGACATTAAAACCAATGGAGAGCAGGGATTTGGTGAGACAGCATCATGACTAAATTTCCCCTCAACTACTTCCATGGTTGGAGGGAGCCTTAGAAGGAAAGACTGCATAATTACTTTGGTGTTTTTTTAAATGAATATTTAGGTTGCGTGCATGTTGGGAAGCATCTCATGTTTTTAAATGACTCTCTCATAGTACGAGAATCAGCTCTTAAGTTGAAAGATACATGCTTGTAACTTCAGATAGGTTTTCTGCTTGTTTCTGTATTGTTAAAAATCTAATTAAAAAGATGGTAATATAGAAAACACTAGAGAAGTATTACTTTATTTCTAAAACTTACTTCATCACATTAATCAGAATAGTGTGTTCCAATATTGCTTTACCCTGTCACTGTTTTTACTGACAGGAGATTGGCAACCTGTCTTTCACTTGTTTTAGAGTAGCAAGTGTTAAAAAAAAAAAAAAAAAAAAAATTCAATATTAAAAGTACTATGTTCCCACAAATCAACTTTGACTTATTTTTCCTCCTGAAAAATAACTGACAAGCACTCGTCTGCTTGACTTCTCTAGGAGTGATGTGTTTAATCCTAAAATGTGGCAGTCCGCAATCAGCAGGCTGAATGAGATATATTAACATAAACTAGCAGCCATTAAAATTTATTGATGTTTTGAGCTCCGAATACTGGTGGCTAAAGAATGTAATACCTGCTTTATTTAGCTGAAGAGTTGAAAAGCTTATTTTATTCTGTAGCTTGGAATAACCTCTTCATTTGCAGCAACTAAATCAAGTGGGGATTATAATTGAATCTCAACTAGGTGCTGGGAAGCACTTAGAGAACACATTTAGTGTGAAGGTAGCTGAACACTGGCACGGGTTGCCAGTGGAGCTTCCATCCTTGGAAGTATTCAAAACCCAGCTGGGCACGGTCCTAGGCAGCCTGCTCTGTCTGACTGTGCTTTGAGCAGGGAGTTAGACTAGGTGATTTTCAGCCTCAACTATTCTGTGGTTGTGTGCCTTCTGTTTTGGAGAGGGAGGAGATTAGGAGCTGGTAGGCAGCACACCTTGCTTATCCACCTTCTACATGCATCCTAAGCAGAGCTTGGGTACACCAAAATATCTTAACATTTTCTGTTAGTTATTGACTGATCTTACGTTTAGTGAAGAAATCTATTACCAGTAAAGTCCTCCACTCAAAGCCAGGCAATCAAATTAATTTTTTTTCATTTGTAATTCACAAACAGTGCTTTCAGATATTGTTTTAGTGTTGTTCTCTTCCCCCCCAAGTAAATGATTCAAGAAAGGGGAAGATCCTGCTGACTTCCTAAGTGTGGCTATTTTTTACTTTTTGAATTATGGTCTCCATATGTTCACAGGATGGGATCTTGACTGAAATTTTCATTACATCTGTACTTTTCTTTTTAAAATATTAAGGTTGGTTATAGGACTCAAAAGTCAACAATTGCTGTTCTCTTATAAGTCACTGTCATTTAGGTGGTTAATACATATTCCATATTGTTCCAACTATTAGACAAAGTTTCATTTTCCCCCTCCCCTCCATTTCTGCTCTTCAGACTTGTCTTGATAGAGGTCATAACAAGATGAGTTTAATTCAGAAGTAGGGTTTTAAATTTTTTTTTTGTTTAAAAAGCATGGTTAAATGCAGGAGGTGGGATTTTGCTTTTTGCACGGAGAACTGATGGAGTGTGGATGTCCTGGGAGGAGTGTTGGCTGCAGAAGTTGTGGAGGGGGAGATCTTAAATGCAGCAGCATTATCTGGGTAGGAGGGACTGAGACACAAGTAGGTGCAGTACTGTCGGTTGAGTGAGTGGGAACAATGAATTTGGATGGAACCTGAAATTTGTAGGGGAAGTTCTGGGTCAGGAGAAGTGTTGAACTGGGGATTCTGATCCAGAGTGGTTGAGAGGTTTGGACTGGGGCAGAAGGAGAGTCAAACCTTCTGCCCAGGTGGCCAAGAAGGCCAATAGCATCCTGGCTTGCATCAGGAATAGTGTGGCCAGCAGGACCAGGGAGGTGATCGTCCCCCTGTACTGGGCACTGGTGAGGCCGCACCTTGAGTACTGTGTTCAGTTTTGGGTCACCCACTACAAGAAGGACATTGAGGTGCTAGAGCGTGTCCAGAGAAGGGCAACAAAGCTGGTGAAGGGTCTGGAGCACAAGTCTTACGAGGAGCAGCTGAGGGAGCTGGGGTTGTTTAGCCTGGAGAAGAGGAGGCTGAGGGGAGACCTTATTGCTCTCTACAACTACCTGAAAGGAGGTTGTAGCGAGGTGGGGGTCGGTCTCTTCTCCCAAGTAACAAATGATAGGACAAGAGGAAACGGCCTCGAGTTGTGCCAGGGGAGGTCTAGATTGGATATTAGGAAAAATTTCTTCACCGAAAGGGTAGTCAGGCATTGGACCAGGCTGCCCAGGGAAGTGGTTGAGTCTCCATCCCTGGAGGTATTTAAAAGACGTGTAGATGTGGTGCTTAGGGACATGGTTTAGTGGTGGACTTGGCAGCGCTAGGTTAATGGTTGGACTCGATGATCTTAAAGGTCATTTCCAACCTAAACGATTCTATGAAACAGTGGATGAGAATGCCTAGTACTCTGGGAGGAGGGAGGTCTGGGAAAGGAATGGGCATGCACAAGGATCTGTGGACCAAGAAGGGGTTGGGTTTATCATGTGGCACTCCTGTCCACTGTAGCACTGTTAAGTAGGGCCTGAGGCTGCCGATCTGAACTGAGCTATCCACTCTCATAGTGACTGAGAAAATACGGCAGCTGATAGGGATGCTGAAAAATTTGAAGGCTTCTCCTTTGTGCTATATCAAGTCCAGAGTGGCCATGGGTAAATGCGGTCAGTGCCATCTTACTCAGTCTCTCAAATGACTCCAGTGATAGAGCAACACGTATACAGTGAGCATTTGTAGAGGCAAGTGGGCTGCCTTGCATGAGGATCCTGGTTTTTATCTGTTTCACTTTGCCTTCATTTTGATGTTGGCTTTTGCTCATGCTTATAATTAAATCTTAGTGACCGTGGACTGCAAGATTTTAGATTTCAAAATTTACTTCAGAAGCTTTTTATGGACAGCAGTAACTTTGGGCCTTTATTTTCATCACAGAGGCAGGTTTTAATGATCAGTTCTGTTGTCAGTTGGCAGTAGTTCAGCTATATAAGGATTAAAATTTGAAAGTCTCCCTGTTTAAGTAGAAGACTAACCAGGATGTCCAGGAGATCAGACTTCAGGCAGCATTTTTGGTATATTTTTGAGGGTTTTGTACAAATCTGTTGCCCAGAGTTTTGCTGAATGACAAACTGCGCTGTTATAATTCTACAGCTACTGTGTTTTATTATAACTTCATGATATTGAAGCCATTTGTCTTGTGTTTTGTAAGCCTTTAGCAAAGGGACTTCCCTGTCTTTTCTTACACAGGCAAACATGCTGAAGACATATTTGGTGAATTGTTTAATGAGGCCAACAGCTTCTACATCAGAGCAAATTCCCTTCAAGACAGAATTGATCGCCTTGCTGTCAAAGTTACCCAGCTGGATTCAACGGTAGAAGAGGGTAGGTAATTGCATGAAAGCATTGAGCCAGAAGTGATGTTGACAAGACCACAGTATTTAATTACACAACAATCTCTGTCTTTTCAAAGTAATCCTGAACCGATATTTCATCTTGTTTTCTCAGTAAGGCACGCTGGGAAAAATCATGTCAGCAGAGCGAGAAAAAATATTCTTGAGTTGTATAACTGTCTTCATTTTTGACTTAGTGTTACTTCAGGAAGCCCCTGTAGTAATGGAGCCATTAAGCTGCCTTTTTCACAGGGAAAACTTTTAGTTTGTGAGTATAATAAATCAGAAGTGAATAAATCTAGACCTTAGTGGAAATAAGTCAGAATATTGGAAAAAGTTTGAGACAGTAGATCTATTTGTTTATTTCAGGGTAGGGTGGTCACAAACTATATTAGTAGTGTGTATTCTGCAGTCATCTAAGATCTTGTAATGCTCTTTACCTAAACACTGCGTGTTTGCATCAGCTAGGTGAAATTTGCTGGGTGATTTTAGTCACTAGAAACAGTATTTCCTTTAAAATGCTGTTACATCCTCGCTTGCTTATGTGTTTGGTCATTCACTTCATCAATACACAGTATAAACAAAGGATTTAAGTAACATCATTACGTTGTTGGAAAGCACTTATTTGGGTAAGTAAAATGTGTTTTTCTGTCTAGCTCTAAAAGCTGTAATGTGCATGTTTGCTTACATGTGCAGTTACATGTCTGAGCCAGCCACTGCATGTAGTCCCTGTTTAGATAATTCCTGACACTTAGTAAACTGTAAAAGCTTGTTACATCAGGACAACAGTGTAATATTTACTCAGCAGGAGTTAATGCTACTTGTTGATATATTTAGTAGTACTATTTATATGGTTTATATATTATATTTAGTATTTATATTTGTATAGTTTATATATATTTAATGCTACTATTAATTCCAGTATTAAATGTTACTGTTGATATTTAATAGTGTAATATTCAATTTTTAGCTTGTTACTGTCTGAAAATTATTACATGTCTGGTTTTTTCTGGTTTTGGAACATGTTAACTGGTAGGGTATCACAGTTGATCCTAGCACTTTTCTTCTGCTGTCTTAGAGGTCAAGAGCTATGTGGGAACACAAACTAAGCTATTATGGGGTCACTATTCAGCTTAGTTTTTGAGGCATGTTGTGGTGGTAATATGAGCAAACTAGATGATATTCATATTACTGTACTTGCTCTGTGCTGAGGTGGATGATGTCAGTCTTCATGACTTTCAAGTCCAGCATTTTTGGAAACACAATCCTGATCAGAGGTTATTTTTGCTTTTGTTTCTTTTTTTAATATCTCATTTGTATTATGCAATACCTCCTGACTAGTTTCCAGAGTTTGGAGAGTAATTAAAAGCAGCCTATTGAAAGGGGAAACTAGTGTATGGACTGAGAATTTAATAATTTTTTATTTTAAATTGACAGCAGTTATTACTCGTGCATTGCTAATTGTCTTTCACATTAATAAGCTATATATACAAACTGCTGTCACTTTAGTGTCAGTAAGAAATTTTATTAGCTGTTGCACTGTAGAAGTTGAAGTCTTTATAATAATTCATTGTACTGTCACTAATACTAAATATATTTCTGGGTAGCTTAGGCATTTAAGTAAAATGTCAGTTGCTAGGTTGATTTAAAAAACCCTTTAGATTTAATTGCATCAGTGATTTCTTACATTCCTAGGTATAACTAATATACAGTGTATATATAAAAATATTTTATATATGTAACTAATGCTACAGTTGAAAAAGCATTTTAAAATAATTGAGGTTAAGTTTTCAAAAGCATATAAATAACTTACACTAAAAAGCCCCAGAAAAATGGGATTTATGCTCTTTTGAATGTCTTCCTTCAAACAAGAATGTAACAATTCGGATATATACATCTGAAAAAACTGGCTGAAATACTTTACTGGTTTACTTATAGGCAAGTTTAAATAGAAAGTAGTTTCTCAAAAATGGTTTTGATACTTCGGATTACATGGATGGGGGAACGATGATTTGGAATGAAATATTCTATTTCTAATTTTTTGCTATTTTAAAAGCTATGGAAGACTCTAAGTGGTCTTGAAGTGAGAGGCAAGACCTCAGCACAGACAGCAAAATAGTTGGGTAGAGAAGTCCGAGTGGGATTTGGTTTCCATCATGACAAAGGATAACGGTGTGCCTTACAGGGTCTGTATAAAACTTCATGCCTTTCTGGTTTTGCAGGTCATCAATATATTAAATTTTTGCCCAGTACTGTTTAGTTACTGTGTGAAATTCTCACAGTTTGTTCTCGAGACTCAATAAATTACGTGAATAGGCAAGAAATATTAGATGAAATGGCAATAAAAAGAGAACAATCCAGTGCATTTTGTTTGCACTGCTCTTACAGCTTACACTGTTGTAAAACACTGGGATCAATTCAAGAAATGGTTACTGTCATTGTAGATAAGACAGTGAAGACTTCAGCCCTCTGTTCAACTGCAGTCAAAAACCTGTATTTCAGGTTGCCTAAGAATGGAAAATAATGCGGAGTGCTTACTGCCACTTTTACATTGTGATTGGCATTATCTGGATCTTTTTAGCAATGGTCATTCCATCTCAGGAAAATTTATATTAAGAATGAGGGAAAGTCTTGCTAAAAGTGACAGGAACAATTAAAAGCAACTTAAATCTTTCATTTGAAAAGAAAGAATGAAAAGGCTAGTATTGTTTCCCCCGGAGTTGTGTATGTGAAAAGATAAAATGGAAGTACATTACTGGACTATATAAAGAAGGTAAGTATTTCTCTCTATAGAGAGGTGAGGAGAACTTAAGATCAAGGGACGTTCAGTTATATGGAAAGATTTTGGAGCTGGAAGATGGTAAAAGATGTGGAACTCTCTCTCACAGGAGGTTGTGGAGGCCATAATTTAGTGAAACTTAGAATGGGGTTGAATGTATATGGGTACCACATGTAATTATAAAATATGCTGTGTCAGAGGAATACCAGACATTATGTTTCAGGCTTGAAGCTAGTCTTTCTGCTATTAGAAATCCTCATAAAAAGAGGAGATCATTGGACATCTGCATGTGACAGGATTTTTGCATGATCTTCCAAGACACAGTCCATGGTCCCATTATTTTAAGTGAGGTTCTGGACCAAGTGGGACTTAAATCTGATTTATTATGGTAATTCTTATATGCCTTTGTGCTTAAATATCATGATTATCCACTACAGAAAAATATTTCAGTTTTCCTTCTGTATTTTGCTGAAAATATTTTAAATAGCTAGTGTAAAATGCACTTTGTTTATCCACTTATGTTAATTTCGGACCTGTGATAAATGTGTGTTTGTTTCTAACAGTATCATTACAGGATATCAACATGAAAAAAGCATTCAAGAGCTCAACAATTCAAGATCAGCAGGTAGTTTCAAAGAACAGCATTCCTAACCCAGTGGCTGATATTTATAATCAGAGTGACAAACCACCACCTCTGAATATTCTTTCACCTTATAGGTATGGAAATACTCGTTCAATATTCAAAGTACATTCTTGTACTTTGCCCTTTATCTCCTAGTTTCCCATTGCTTTCCAGGAGTTTAGGATATTAGAAGATTCCTAATTGCCAGGCCATGGGGTCAAATTAGGATTTGATAGCATACCTTTTTTTTGTGGCTTCTTCGTCTGGGTGTCCCTGGCTCCTGCTGCCAGTTGGAGCTGGCAAGCCCAGATCAGCTCCGTCTCAAATCCTCCCAGAACAGTCTGGTAGGATTCAACCTTTCAGTTGCCACCCCTGTCCTCGCCCTTCCTCTAGTTAGAAGAGTCCCACAGAGAATAGCGACTGTCTTGTGCTTCCTGTCATAAGGGTGAAGGTACTCAGACCTACCTTGTTCCTAAATTCAGATCTTAAGACCTGTCTGGATTGAGCCAAATACTCCATTTCCAGTTCTTTTGAGACAGTTGAGTTCCATTCTTACGCTCTTATGTCCCCTATACATCCTGTCCTGGCACTGATCTTCTTGCAGCACCAGTGAGTTTCACTCCAGTGAGCTGGCTGATGCAGGAGCCTAGTCAGCTCGTGCTGAGCTCTGATGAGGCATAGCCTGGGAGCATGTCTCCCCAAATGCTGTGGATTCCACCCCTTTCCCCTGAAATTCTTGGCATGAATCAAACCAATTTTAAGCTGTTACTACCAAGAGTGGCATTTAATGCACTTGGCATGCTGTCATCCTATCATGCAAAAAGATGAAGCTTGGATGATTGTCAAAGGTGAGATGTGTTGGCTTGAAAAAATACTAATTCATATTTTCTTACCTTTCTTCTACTGTATTTCCAGGGATGATAAGAAAGATGGATTGAAGTTTTATACAGATCCTTCCTACTTTTTTGATCTTTGGAAAGAAAAAATGTTACAAGATACTGAAGATAAGCGAAAAGAAAAGAGGAGACAAAAGGTAAAAGCAGAAACATAACAGCAAATGTATGTATTACAATTTTGTGTATGGTTGTCCAGGCATAAAAATTGCTAGGTCATACTTAGTCTGTGTGCATGGAAAGACTATTCCTCTTTACACGTGGCTGTAGATTCAGTTGGTTCAGTTTTTATGGCTCATACTGTCTATTTTAAGAAGCTGGCAAATTGAATTTTAGGAGTACTGTAGTTACCTTCCAAGATACTCTCTTTAATCCTTTGCCAGTATCTGCTTATTAGTACTCAGCAAAATGGCCCTTTTGTGCTCCGGAAAAAGACACTGGGGGGGGGGGGGGGGGGGGGGCAGGGCAGGGGATTTGAATTATGGTTTCCTTTATTTTCATAATTCTTTATCCAGCAGCATCAATTCCTGTAGCAAAACATGAGCTTATCCAGAAATAAATACTTTGTTGGGTTTTTTAATTCCTTGATAGTAACTCTTCACTTTTCTACGCCTGTTACAAGTTAGTAAGATGATAATACACAGAAAAATTATTCTGCGGTTCAGCAACAAGAGAAGATTAATTTTAGGAGTAATATTCTTTGTTTCCTCTAATCTTAAAACCAACAAAAAAGGCTTTTTCATGGAGAAGTGTCTTCAGTCCTTCTGGAATATCTTCAGCAGTTTGATCCAAGATGTGTGTTCTGATGCAATCAAGGTTTTCTTAATGGATTTTAGTTTTGAATGAAGAAATTAGTTGCTACTTCTGGAGCTTCTTTGAGGTCAATTTTTTTTATCAAATCTGAGGGCTTTAAGATTTTTGAAGATAATTCTGAAAAAAAAGTGCAGAAAGAAATGTTGAATCAATGACTGCCTGTCTTATCTGGCAGAAGGTGCCCTTTTAGATAGGTTCAGTGAGAGAGAAGGGATTTAAAAGGAATCCAAACAAGATGCACAGACTGCTCAGAGTAAATAGAAGGAAGCTACTTAGTTTTCAGTACATGTACACACATATATACACATACACGTCTGTATGTACACATCGCATATGTATGTATCATATACATCAGCATACCTACACATGTGTATATATAAGCAGGTATCATAATATATCAGCATATGTATACACGCATTATACACGTGTATATACATAATGTCTAATACATGAATATACATGCTAATGTATATTTGTGTATATACATCATGTGTATAATACATGTGTATATATATGCTAATATATATGGTACCTGCTTAGAAATCAAATTGTAGGGCATGACTGGGAAGCTTTACTATTCTGTTTTTATAAAATTCTATTAATTCCTTGTTCCTGTTGCTAGACAAAACTTTGACTACAACATTTTTAAACAAAACAGGAAGACTTGGTTTAACTAAAACACTTTGTGAATTCATGATTTTAAAAGTTTTGGAAGAAATAAATCAGGTCTTACTGTTAGGAGTATGAACCAAAAATGTTTTCTGTTTTGACAGGTATCTCAGTATGGAAATACTAGAGTTGAAAAAGCTGAGTAAACATTTTCAGTAGAAGTTACTGTCTAAAGCAAAGTATTGGAAAATATTCACTTGGTTATTTGTATAATTGTATACAAATGTATATGCAGGGTTATAATCCCACTATATTCTCAGTATGATAAGTCACAGAGGTGATTAAAAGACTGGAAATAATTAAAGCAGCTTTCATTCTCTAGTTGGGTTTTAAAACTTCCTTCAGTATTTCTTTAAGAAAAAATATATAGACATAATTGCACCCTTTGGGTTTTTTTCCTCCCACCTTTTTCCCTTCAAATTTAAATCTTTTCACTAGAGAGAGATGTAAAAAGAAACTATCAACTGCTAATTTTTTTCATTCTGATTTAATATTAACAAGGAAAAAAAAGGAAAAAATACAAAAGCTTTTTTAAAAAAATTAGAATATTGCTTGAAAATTTTTTATAGCTTTTGAGAGATTTTTACAAAACCCGCTTTATATATAAACTTGCTTTTCAGACTGTATTTTAGGCAACACATCTCAATTATTTCCATCCATGGTATATTTTTTGTAGATTTCAGTTGTCTTACTACAGTCTACAAACCAGATGTAAAATATGCTCAGTTCCAATCATGTAGGATAATAGCTATACATCACAGCAATACCCCTTGATAAATTCTACCTGAAGTGCTATTTGATTTGATTACATATGTAATGAAACCAACTAAGAGGAAAGAATCATAGATTTGAGTTTGCATGGACGGGTGTCACTTTGTGACATGAAGAAATCTGGTTTTTAGCTTTCCAGAAGCTGGTGTGCAAATGAGCTTTTTATCATCTGGAACCTTGAGAGAGCCGGAGGGTTTGGGTGCAATGTGTCACAGGCACTGTTTGTTCCACAGGTTTCTTAACAGACTGTCACTTTATTTTGCTCTTGTCCTTACAATATCAGTGACCAGGAATGAATCCAGAGCATTTTGTGGCTGAAGTTGTATTTTGAATCTTCTAAGTGAGAATGCCTTACACTATTTGTACTCTACAGAAGCACAAAATATGAAAGTTGTTGAGACGCCGTGCAGGTGAAATCGATGTGTATTGTTTAGCAAATCATAAACTAGACATCCAAATGCAGTTGTACTCAGCTGACCAAATATAGCTGGTTTTTAGCCTCAATTTTTCAGGTGGTCAGTGAAGCCTGAGAGCACTCCTTGCACCAGAGAATCAATTTTCCAATATTATTTTGGTAATTTGTCTTAAGTGCTTGAGCTGTTGCAGCAGCAGGTTTGTGAGGAGTTTCATTTTCCTGCCTTCGAATATCACGCTTATTTATTGTTTCTGTATTCAGTTTAACTGAAGAAATCTAACACAGGCTTTTTCTGATTTGGCTCTTTCAGGTGAACTTTTTCTCCGAAGAAAACTAATTTTAATTCTTTAAGTTTAAAAATCTGTGGTGTAGTCTCTGGGGTTTTTTACTGTCAAATTCTCAGTAGATCAGTGCCTAAGAGTTCAATGAAGTTAGTTTTGACTTTTGCATATACCAGTAATATTCTGAATTGAATGACCATAGTAGACCAGTTGTTAACTGTTGAACAACTTTCCTTTGGTTAACCTACTTTGCTTGTTATTGTTCCCCATTTTTTCTGAGGAATGATTAGTTATTTAAAAAGTTGAAATCTTTAAATTTGGAGGGCTTGGATTTCAAAAATTGTTCTTGATGACTTGTGATTGATAGGATCTTGTAAATTTGTGAAGTCAGGAAAATACTCTAGGCTCACACATCCAGTTTTTTTAAATTATAGCAAATACTTGCTGAAGCTACTTTCTGTTACTAGCTCTAATTCTTTATTAAGATGCTTGAAATATCATTTCCTAATTCTTGATGCAAATATCAAACTTAAAATTAACTTAACCCTGTTTGAGGGCTCTAATATGTTTGTTGTGTTTGCTGAAATCACTTTCTGCCAACAGTTGGAATGATGTACCTGTTTTCTGGCTTAACCTACAGCATCCACTTGTCTGCCACAGCTTCTACTACACTTGGTTAAAGGAAGTAACTCTTCTTAATATTGCTTAACTTTCCTAAGAGAGATTTCTAACTGTAGTTATTTTGAAAGGCTTCAGCTCCTCTAGAACTCTGTCATTGCCCAAGGTACTAAAACTAGAGCTGTCACTGTTGTTTGTTGAGGTAACGAAAGTATTACAGGAACAACTTAAAACTACTCTATTAGAGGTATATGTAGTTGGAGGTATATACAGTTTTGTCAGCTGCTGGTAATTAGCCTGCCCCACTGCTTTGGAAGAAATTAAATGTTTTAGAGATGTATTTCTACAATACTTAATCCAAAATTCAGTACCAGTAGGGTTTAGTATTGTTTGAGTAAAAAGGGTTCCATATTTATTTACTTATTATTTATTCATTAGCACACTTACAGATGCTGCTCTGGAACAACGTATCCAACCAAAATCTGATCCAATGAAAGCAAACTAAGCTTTGAGTTTATTTTATGTTGGTTATTTATTTTCACCTTTTTCATAAAAAACAGAGTGACCTCTTTAAAACCAAACTTTTAAATAGGTCTAATACCAACTTATTAATAGATAAAACATGTTTAACCTATTTATAAATTAGTATTGTAAGATGTGGGCTCTAGAACTGATAAAAAAAGAAATCCAACACCCTCATAATGATGAGAAAAGGAGTAGCACATAAATACTCTTCTCAGTTTGGATTGTGCAAACTTCCTTATTCCTACTGAAGCACCAGTACGGTTTTTGTATTCAAATGGAGTTAGAAGTAGGTGAGGACAACATTTCAGAGGTGTGAAAGCATTGGGTCCCACTTTTAGGAGATCTTACTGATAGATAAACACTGACCTTGATTGGGCCTGAAATTATATAGAAAGATTTAAAAAACTAAACAGACTGATCTGTCATGAAGCTACCAAGCTGTAATGTATTACTGGCCTGAATATTACTGACACATTGCAGAGAGGATTAATGTCATTCATTTTTATATAAGATAATGGGAAACAATGATGAGGAAAAACTAGGAGGAATTTTGGTAGTTAATCAGATCTAAGAAGGGAGAGGAAGTTAAAACAAACAAATAATTTCACATAGACTGTGAAATAGGAAAGCGTTTTTAATTTTTCCATACTTCCCCAAGACCTCAGGTGATTGTGACCCTAACGAATAACCAGAATAACCCTGAGTGTATTTAACATATTCTCATAAGATTGGTTTGCAGGAGAAGGAAATTACAAGTGCTTCAGGATGGTCTAAATAAATGACATACTATGTCAGAAGTAGTTAAACTTTCTAGCTTTTAAAATCAGTCACATTTCTGTCTGTATTGGGAAAAACAGTAGGTCAGTATCACACTCTAGTATGTTCATCCTACAGAAGCAGGGCAAAGCAGCAGTTGTAACTACTGAGGAGGTTCATGGCTTAAGGAGATATTCCCATTTTCAGTGCAGAGAAATTCTGTGAAGACTTGGCCTCATCTGTAAATCTGGTCTTATTTTCATGCGCTCTAACTGCATTTTAACCAGCTTTTTTCCTTTCCTTTTTTTCTCTCTTTGCATGCTTTATTTCTTTTGTTTGAACATTAGGAGCAAAAGCGTATAGATGGCACCACCCGTGAGGTGAAAAAGGTTAGAAAAGCCAGGAACAGACGCCAGGAGTGGAATATGATGGCATATGACAAAGAGCTTAGACCTGACAACAGGTTGTCTCAAAGTGTGTACCATGGAGCATCTTCCGAGGGATCCCTGTCCCCAGATACTAGGTCTGTTTACAGCAAAGCTGTTTGTTATACCACAGTTGTATGTTCAGAAATACTGAGTAGAATTAGGTGTTTTTACAGGCTGGGAATAGTTAGAGTGGACAAAACATACGATGCATGTTTTAAAATTCTTCTTGAAATTATTTTAAAGCACAAATAACAAATTCTGTAATTAATGATTTTTTTTTTCCTCAGCTTCAGATGAGCATTTTGTCCTCATAATGTTATGTGCTGTAGTGAAATAAGTGTTTGCTGTATACTTTATATTTGATCTTGAGTAGTTGTAGCTGCAAAAGCATTTAAATCTGTCTCCACTAGATAATGTCAGTACCTCTTCCTTCGTGTCTAGTTTGTTGTATGTTACGCTGCTGGTAGCTTAATAAATATTTTTCTCTGATCAGCTTGGGTATACTTTTGCCTCTAACAGAATGCTTTAATGGGGGAACAGTTCAGCTTTATTGATGTTATATTTGTCTGAAAAGCAAGCTACAAAACCAGATGCAACATTATTGCTTGAAATAGCAGACGTGTCTGCTTAGAGACACACAGCAGAATTCATCTTCATTGACTGAGATTCCCTTTGAGCTCAGTGGGAGTTACGTTCTCCTGGTGTGCATGGAAATCTGAGTTTTTCCACTAAGCTGGTCTCACTAGAGGATTTTCCCACTTATTTTATTTCCTCTGTCTGTCATGGTTAATTGCTAGCAGTAATGTTAGGAATAAATAGAATCTACTGGAAAAAGTGTGTGACGATTTAGTGTTTAAATTGTTGAATGGCTAGGTTGAGGAAGCAACCACCACTGCGGACTGATACCTTTAGTCTGCTGTCCAGTGGACATTAATTAAAAAAAAAAAAAAAAAATCTGCTCAGAACTTTGTATATGTAATATTTTGGTCTTTGTGAAGAGTAATCATCTTGTAATTGAAACAAAAAATTTAAAATCGCTACTGCTGTTTCAATAATGTATTCAGACCCCCCCCATCTAAAATCCTTTAATCACCAATTTTTTTACTGTTATTTATATATATATAACATGTATATGTTATTTATATATAACACATATATATGTTATTTTTATATATTTTACTAATGCAAAATGTTGTCTTCGGTTTGTCAGTCTGTAACATTTCATTAAGACTATGCTTTCCATAGGTTGATCTGGTAAAATGACATTGATGTTCAGCTGTCAAGTGCAAGATGTGGATATTTTCATCATGAGTTCTGCGTTTCACACATTTTGAGTCCTTTTCTAGCCTTAACACCTTGCTTCCAGGATTCCTGAGTTTAATCATATTGAAGTGATTATCTCCCAGCAGTGTCAACATGTATTTGACTGTTTGCAGATATCCATAATATTTGCGATATGTAGGATTTTTTTAAGCAGAAATTGTAGGGTGCATCATTATGTTGGATATAGATGTTGTGGTATGACAGATGTTTTGTACTTATATAAGCCTTTCAAATGTTATAACGTATGGAGAACGTTAAATTTCAGTGAATCAAATATCAGTGATTCAATCCTGAAATCTGTGTTTTACTTGAATGAAGGGTTAATTTTGTGAGTGGTAGTAAGGTGGAGAGAAGACTTTCTATTTTTTTTATCTTGGCGTTGTCTTAGCTGTAGGAACTAAGCTATAAAAAAACCCCATACATATAGAAATAAGTACTGGTTTCAGAGACATTTTTATGCTGACAGCTACTGCACGAGCAGTGTTTTATAAATGAGGTCCCAAAGAAGTGTATTTGTATTGTAATTCTCTTTTTAATGCTGAAGTAAAAAAAAGCTCATGTTTCTTCTCGTTTGCTAATTGTAAGACGCTTTAAACGTTGAAATCCAAGTGTCCAGACTGTGGCAATTTACAATGTATTTGTTATACTTACTGTACTTTAGAGAGAGAAACACAAGCTGAATCCAAACAGAAACCAGCAAATTAATGTGAGAAAAGTAAGAACAAGAAAAGAAGAGTGGGAGAGAAGGAAAATGGGCATTGAGTTCATGAGTGACGCAAAGAAAATGGAACAGGCAGGAAGCATGAAAGAGGACAAAATGCCCAAAGGGTTTGTCATTTTGTTTTACTCAAAGCCCTGGCTTTTTGTTGCTTACCTTGCTTCCAGTCTTACAGATAAGTGCATCAGTTTACTGCGTTCACTAAAAGCCAGGCTGCACGATTGTTCATTACTAAAACAACTATTTGCGGTAATGGGATGAAGAGATCCTTTTGCTCCCTCTCTTGGGCTAATTTGACAGAGCATCCTAGACTTTGTATCTTTATGAACTCTCTGCTCAACTAATATTTACATTTCCCAGTTTCTCTAAGCCTTTCCAGCAAAATTAATTGTGCAAACAAAATAAAAAACGTTTTCTAACTTTTGGAATTGGTTGTCTCTGCTTTGGTAAAATGCATTCTTCTGCATAATTGTGAGTGCTTGCAGTACTGCTTTCCTTTTTCTGCTGCCATTGTTAACTTAAGGCAGGCCTGATAAGTATTATCGTTTGTCAATGATTTTGACAGTCCATTGTTTGAAAAACAATATGCCTCCTTATGACTGCTAAAGAACATTAAAATCTGGAGAAAGCTCTAATTTTTTTTGCCTTTTTTAAAAGTCTGCATTATAGGAGGACATTCTGCATGCAGCTAGTATGCTGAAATATTGAAAACATTCAATTTTAGTCCTTTTATGCTGACCTGTCAGACTAATTTATTTTTTAAGTCACGTTAAGCTGAACCACAGTTTTTTTTGTTGCATTTGTTCTTGTGCTTTCTGTGGACTTACAAGGGAATGGTGCTTGATAATCAGGGAGTCCTGTTGCAAGAAAAATAATTCTTATTGCATTCCTTTTTGCTCTTCTTGTGAGCTATTTAGATAATACCCTGGTATACTCACATAATCTGTTCTTCTGCATCCATTTACTGTAATTTTAGGTCCCATGCATCTGATGTTACAGATTATTCTTATCCTGCTACTCCGAATCATTCCCTCCATCAGCAGATAGCAATGCCTTCGTATGGAACGGGAGATGGTCCACAGTACATGGCAGCATCCCAAAGCCATGAGCATGAGTACAGACCACCTTCCACCACTGTACGACACGCTACTTTAAACAGACCTCAGCAACCACCTCCACCTCCGCCCCAGCCTTCAGAGGGCCAGCATAGCTCAGTACCTGTGGTACCAGCAGAATATGGGTAAAACTCCTGATTTATTCCAGTGGATTCTTGACAAAACTAGAGGGATTGCATGTTATTCATAACCATCATAACATAGAATGCATACACACAAGAAGACCCCAAATACATTAGTTATCTCCCTGGGGAGGACAGGAAGAAAAAAAATCAGTGTAATTTCTATGTATGAAACTGGATTTAAGTGAAGAAATAGTGGAAGGAGAAATAATGAACTGTTTATTGAATGTGGTGAAATCAATATGCTTGTAAAATATTAAAGGTTCCTAATATAATATTAAAAAGGGGATAATTTTCCTTTAAAGTGGAAAATAGTTACAGCATAATCTGAATAATATTTTAAACTTCAGGAAATGTGCAGGAAAAGCATTGCTGAATGTGATTGTGGCAGTCTGTGTTGCATCCCTGAAATGACTTTTTAAAGGAGTTTATGACAGAATTGGAAGGCATCTCCTCAGACACAGAATCAAGTTCCCTACTGCCACAGACACCTCCATAATTCAAGATATGAATTTATCAAACTCCTATGTGGGTATTTTGCCTGAATGCATTCTGAAGGAAGGCTTGCTCCAGAGTACTGAATCTCCAATAGCAGGAAAACATCTGTTTTCTAACCAGTCTGTGCCTGTTTGTTCTTTCGCTTGAATAGCTTAAACTTTCAAGTTGTAACCCCAGGAAAGTTGTAATCATTTTTGCCCATGTCATTTTAAACTAAACAAGCCAAGGGTTTTCGGCCTCACTTGATGCATCCTGGGATAGCATTTGCCCGAGTCATGACTGTATCATGCTGTAGATGACTCAGTTATGCTATGATTGACTTGCTCCAACCTGCATTTTCTCTGTTATTTCCAGTTTATAACAGAAATACTTGTGCTTAGTCCCCAGGTACATGACCATTGTCAGTGTATCACAGTTGTCATACATTGACATGTATCACTGAATGTCATCAGTAACTTCCCTTCAACTCCTGTCTCCTATATCTAGTTCTTTACCTGCTTTATAACTCTTAGATTAATTCCCATTTTTTCTGCTTAAGAATGCTTCTAATGACATTTTAACAAAGAAATTAGCTCTTCTCTGTTCCTACTCTTTAAAGTATCAATCAAATCTATCAATTTAATGAAATAATATTTAAATTGATAAACTTGACTAAAGAAGCATATGAGATGCATGATATACCTTTGGGTAAATCTTTCCAGTCATACTTTCCATTGTCCTCCATGCCTGTGTCTTTTATTATCTCTTAATATTTGTTCTAACACTTGGCCTTCTATGGAAGTGATACGCGTAGTCTACAGTTTTCTTGCTCCCTTCTTCATTATAGGCATTGTTCTTAGTGTTCTTACAGAGTAGATGTTTAGTAACAAATACAGCTTTGTACTTAACTAGGCAGGAGTAATGCAATAAAAATCTCACTTTGTGGAGTGCTGAAAGGACACTGCCTTTAACTTTGTCATCTGCCTTAAATCTCAGTCTATTATCAATGTTTGACAATTCGTATGTTTGTAATCACTTGCATATTTAACTCACCAGTTTAAATTCCTTTTGATTTTTGTTGTAGCTGAGGTTGGATGAGAGCAGTTTAAGGGGTGATGATTCTGTAAGTCCTAACTTTCAATGCATTAAATGGTTTTGTTCTGTTTTATATAGGATGCTTCCAGCTCAGATGGTGGATTATTACAATCCTACAGGTCCTCCTCCTCCTCCTCCTCCCCCTATGATTCCTTCAGCACAAACTGCATTTGTTAGTCCCCTTCAGCTTCCTGTGCCACCTTCCCATTCTGGACTGGTGACTGGCTCTACATATGCAGCTACTCATCCTCCTCCTTCTAGTGGGCTTGTTGTCACTGCTCCTCCTCCTCCTGGCCCACCTCCTCCCCCTCCAGGCCCTCCTGCTACAGGTTCATCCCTCTCTTCCTCCCCAATGCATGCTCCTCCAGCTACGGAGGCAAAACGTCACGAACCTGCACAGCCCCCAATAAGTGATGCACGTAGCGATCTTCTTGCTGCCATTCGAATGGGTAAGTGGTCACTGAGTTTTAGCTGGTTTTTTCCGTGGAAGCACTGTGTTTTCCAGTGATCTGGGTTCATGCCTTCTGTTCCCAACTGGGTGGAATGTCATTGAGAGACTAGTGAACCACAGGTGCCATGCACCTTTTCTGACACTTGTCAACCCTGACTTTGGATCTTTTTCTGAAGCCTGCTATTCCAAGATGCACAACTTTGTTAAATACATTCTAGTGTTTGCGTGGACATAATCAAATGAAAACAGTTCTTGCGTGTTCATTATGTAAAGTAGCCAGTAGAGGTACATGGATTTTGGCTGCTGTTCAGAAGAACTGAGTTACTCAACGTCAGGCTTCATTCCACTGATTTTTAACCAGTGACTAATGGCTGTTCCTGACTTTGCTTACAATATAGAGCTGTAGGTCTAATTGTATTTCCAAATACAATTATGAAAACTTTCATCTTCAGACCAAAAGGACCCATACAGTCGTGAATATTTAGTTTTACTATATTGTTGGCAGTTCTAGAAGTCTAGAAGTATTCAGTCTCTGAGAATGGATTCCAGTCTTCCCTCTAACTCAATGGTTTCCTTTTTTTTGGCCCTCTTTTTCTTCCTGAATATATTGTTAGAATACAAAAAACCTCACTAATAACAACATGAAATTTAAAATCTCTTGTGCAGAAAAC
Organism: Theristicus caerulescens; assembly: GCA_020745775.1. Classification (NCBI taxonomy): domain Eukaryota; kingdom Metazoa; phylum Chordata; class Aves; order Pelecaniformes; family Threskiornithidae; genus Theristicus; species Theristicus caerulescens. The sequence continues at coordinate 110,624,839 of CM036559.1, read as the reverse complement.
TTTGTCTGAGAGTAATTGTCTCTACAGGAATTCAGCTGAAAAAGGTGCAGGAGCAACGTGAGCAAGAAGCAAAGCGAGAGCCTGTTGGAAATGATGTGGCAACCATCCTTTCAAGACGCATTGCTGTGGAATACAGTGATTCCGATGATGATTCAGAGTTTGATGAGAACGATTGGTCAGATTGAACCTGGTCCAAGCCCAGTGGCAAGTTCATGAAATACTTGGCTTCAGTGATTGCTTTCTTAGCAAGATGTAAAGCAGGACGTTGACGTGTATTAAGGCTAGTGATCGAAGTGCTAACATTGAATTGGTATTATTCAGAATGCTGTAGCTTAGCAGCTCTGGTAAAAATGATGTGATTATGCTTATGCAGATCAGAAACTTGTCTTACTTTCAGTATTTACCACATAATACTCAAGTGCCACTAAATGTAGCAAATCATGTGCTGCGTGCAAAATATGCTGCAGTTGTTGCACTGTTACAGAACCAGCATTTTATTTTACTTTCCTGATCTTGAAGGGATAAAATATATTTTTTTGACTTTACATCTTAAGTCTTTTAATTATGTAAGCAACTTAGGTACTTGTGAATTGGTCTGGTTGTTAGTCTTTGAGGGCAGTTAACTATATGATGAGTGAACTTTTGAGTTCCATAAACATGACTTTTAGCTTTTTTTTTTATTCGTTACTAATTATGCCCACCTTAGTCTATTTTTAATCATTTCTGGGCTTAGGTTTTTTTGCATACAGAATTAATTTTATATACTCTTTATCTTAAAAATGTAGCAGGTGATGAAATATATGCTTTGAAGAATGAATCCCCGTGATCCAAAATTAACATTTTGTGAGCAGACTGGATAAGTTTGTAACAGTACCAGCTCTAGGTTGCTGGCTGCTTGTTGGGTAGAGTGATGGGGGGTCTCGGGTAGGTAGCAGATGCACGTCCGTGTTACAAATGAAAGTTAAAATACCTGTAGAGCTTTTCAGTTTTATGATACAGATCAACTAGATGCAAAGACTTCAGGGTAGACCTGATTGAAGCCATATGGTTATTGCAGTGTAGAAATGTTACTGTTATTACTAAAGATTGGAACTTTGTCAGTCCAGATCTAGCAATCAGAGACATTTCACAAGTATTAAACTTAGTCTTCATGCCCATAGGTATAAATGTTTGTAAATAAGTTTTCTTGTTGTTTTGTACATGTATAGTCATGACAGATCGTTTTCTGTTTCCTGTAGCACGTTTACTCAAAACTACTATTACTTTGAATGTATTTCTTTCCCGGTACATCCCATTGATAAAACAGTGGCAGTTAAAACAGTTTGAATGGCTGTGTAGGTACTATGCCATATATATAAACTTGTTTTCTCCTTCCCTAGGAACAGTTGCTGCCATGCTGTCTCTGTTTCCTTTAAAAATAATTCCTTTTTTGCAGTACAGTATTAAAATGTGTTTTTGTTTTTGTTTTTTTCTTCTGGATTGAGAGTCAGGCTGCTGCTTTGCCTAATGAGGATTTTAAAAATGTATTCATAGCAGGGGAAGAGTTCTTTCCTTACCAAATTACAGTTTTAATCTTTGTAACTGAAGTCTGTGTAATTCTAGGTCTAACATTTGGTAAAGATCCTTTGTTCTGTGAGGCCCTGTCTGTTCTTTAAAAAAAGAGTATGTAAAATAAAAAGAGAAATGGAAGATAATTATCTAACTTGTGTTTACACAATTAACAGTTTTAGTCCTGAGATTGTAACGGTCTAACATGATGTTTGCATGCAAACTGTTGGCTACATCATTGCCGCTTAATCTGCGTATGATTTTCCAATCTGTGGTGGCTCTCTTTATGGTAGGGTGGTAACATGCTGCCTCAAGGTTAGTGTTCAAATTTATCACATAAAGTATGAGCAATCTCTGTGTAATGGTGAGCAACTACAGCTCTTGTTAATTGGTGGCAGCTGAAGGTACTCATCTCTGTTGCAGCTGGAGCTGGTTTTGTCTTTGCCTTAGTACAGAATTGAAGTCTGCTTTATTTTGTGTTCTGCAGTCTGAGGTCTGTGTGTCCACTGCAGAGGACAGAATTTAGGCCATAGCCCGATTGTGGTTTTCATCAGTTTGAGAGAGATGGTTTGTTCTGATGATCATGGCGCGCTTGCAAAACCATTCTATGGATGAGTAGGCTAAAAGTGCAACTGGGACTGCAGTGTTACATCCCTCTGTAGGTGGGGAGAGTACTCTCAGTATTCTTTTACTACATGCTGAAATGAAATATCTCAGCAGAAAATTCTTTCCAATCTACTGAAATTTGATATGACAGAAGATATATTTTATGAGCACAGAAGTTGGGTGTGTCTGAAATTTTGTAATTTATGTTAATTTTAAATAATAAACATTAAACAAGCAGTCAGTTGTGACCAGTTAAGATAGTGTAGATTTTTTCAGTCGTAGTAGCCAACCTGTTTTTCTGAACCTGCAATGTTGTCATTTTCCTTTCAGTATTTTATTAATAAAATGTGAATTGAATTTAGTGATGTAAACTAACATTATTCTAGGCTGTTTTTATCAGTTTTATCATACTTTGGTTTGTGAATAAGTAACAAATACGAATAAAATCTCACTTTTGAGCCTGTCTTTCTTTCCTTAGATTAGTAAGATTTTCCTATTTATCCCTTATCAGTAAATAACAGAAATGAAAATGTAAGGCTTGCAGATGCTATCGGTGATCCCAGGAACCACGATTTTACTGGGATGGAGGCTGGACTCCACAAAACCAGACTCCTTTAAGGTACTGCTCCTTCTAACATGCATACTTATTTGTTCTTTTGCTCCTTCATTCAAGCTGAAGTTCTTGGCTGGTAGCTTTAAATTTTTTTTTCAGTGAAATGCATTAAACAGCTTTGCTCCCAGAAAGAACAGGGCAGTATGTATTAGTTGTATTAGCAAACCCCCTTTCCCACTTTCATTAATAAGAAAGAGTCTTTGTAGGTTAATGACAGCAAGCACAATATTGTAAAATGCAAACCCTTGTCTGCCTACTACAAACATAATCCATTTAATTTACAGTTAGGCTACTATATTACACAATTGGTTTATGTAGTTCTTCCCAGTATGACACGATAAACCAATTGTGTAATATAGTAGCCTAATGTAAATTGAACAGACCTGTTTATGCATCTTAGACTTGGTTGTTCCCTGGGAAAATGAATCCATCTTTAATCTGTTCAACTGAAAATTCCAGTCCCTCTGGCACTCAGTTCTTATTTCACTGAGATTTTCCATCTTTGGTTTGAACTTAATTCAGGTAATTTAGAGCGAAGACACCAATTCGACATAGAAACTGAATATATGAGCTTGCCATTTTGGTTCAGAGGCTTAGTAAAGCATTTATAACTGCTCGTTTATCAGCTGGGGTTGGAGTTAGGGCTGATGATCACTCAGTGTACTGCCTCTGCAGCTTTTATGGCTGTCTTTTGAATGTTAAATATTTCCGTGTGACTAAACTGACATCAGTTGGATTTTTAGGTATTTCACATTTCTCTGTACTAAGATGAACTGCATGGAGAAGAAGAAAATCTTTCTTGTAAGAGAGGTGCATGCTGTTCAGAACAAGCTCAAAATCGAGCTCGTTTGCGGTGTGCAGATGGTGTTGGGAGGAAGGGCAATGACTCTTTGGGAAATCGATTCTTGTGATGTATTTTGCGGGTATGTTATCTCATGTGTCAGGCATTGTTTTAATAATAAAAAGGCATTCCCTTCCACTTGAAACAACACACCTAAGGATACAGCAAACGTATGCGTCTAAAAATGTTAAAAATTGCACTACTGAGTATAAACCTGAGGATAATGAACACTTCATTAGAATCTTGTGGCTGGAAGCTGAAGTTGCTTGAATTCAATCTTGAGCTGAGGTACTATTTCCTAGCAGTGGAGTAAAATAAATATTAGAACAGCTTATCCAAAGATGGCTTTGACAATGATTTTTTTTTTTTTAAGGGGACATTACCCTTTTTCTTCCTGAAAAAACAACCAAACAAATCCAACCTGCTGTAGTCTGCTCTGGGGAAAGTTTCCTTCTCTGTGGGGGGGGGGGAGCCAGCCTGAGCTGTTAAGTCCGAGTCTGAGGTGTTCCCGATACCAGTACGTACGTACATACATACATATGTATGTGCACACGCACAGAAGTCCAAGGTTTTTCAGCATCTTGAGGCAGCTCTGTATTCATGTACTTAAGCGTTGTCAGTATGCTCAGTGCTGTACGGGGAATGAAAACAGATGATGAACCCTGCTACAATCCTTCAGGCCCTGGCATCCACCGCAAAATAGTCGGGAGTGACTTGAGCTTGTCACTGAACAACCTTCCCAATTCCCTTGGTCTCTAAAGGAAGTGTGGGAACTCTGGAAGGACTGTAGGTTTCCAATTGACCATCGTCTTTCATTAGAGGTGAATAGAAAGAATGGGAACACTTAAGTACAAAACAGGGCGAAAGAATTTCAGATTTTGCTTTCTGTAGTAATAGGTGGAGGAAAAGGGCGGTTTCTTGTGTGCTGTCAAATATCTGTAGGTTTCTCTGGAGAAGTGTGTTTCCATCTGTGTTTGACATAGGTGTGTGTTCCTACGTGTGGAAAGCAGTCTCATAGGATTGTGCTGGACTGGGCTTTTTTTCAGCTACATGAGAAAACAAGTAGCCCTTAAGAGATTCTTGGCTAAATATAGTTGTCGTCTTTAGAGATTAATTCTTACTGCTGCAGATAAACAGAGAAGTTCTTATCTGATTAGCTGGAGCAGGGAGTACTTCTGCACTTTTCTCATGGTGTGGGATCACATGCAGAGTGCTGTGGAGATTAGAGCTGAGGGCAACTGTTCCCGAGATGGCTCAGCAGCTTGTCTTAGATGCGTTGTCTTTCCGAGCCACTTGGCATTTTCAATTGCTAACACGTTGTACCATGTGAAAGCTATCCGCCCTGTTCAGCAGTCACGTTGCCAATGCAGCATAAGTTAAAGGAAGGAAGAAAGGGCTGGGAATCTGGCAAAGTTACCCTAATGCCAGTTAATATTGGGCAGTCTGTCCCATCTGTCCTTGAGAGGAACCCTAAACCGGAGTCCTACCAACTATACTGAGGAGATGGCAGAACTCACCTGTTCTCTCCATTTTTCTTGAAAATCAGGCTGATGCATTCAGCTTTCTGAGTAATCCTGCTGTTAATGTTCTATTTCTCTAGCAAATTTAACTTTCTAGCCCCTTACCAGTTGCCTTTCTCTGACTTGCCAAACGGCCTGCGCCCATTGCTTGTCACCCTTTACAAACTAGGTGCAGTCCCTGGCTGTTGTAAAATTGCCTTTACTCTTCGGAAGTCAATAGCCCAGTGCTGATTTTCACCTGCAGCCTGTCCCCTGCATCCTTCTCTCTTGACTCTCTTCCTTCTGGTTTTTAATAGGTAGTTTGCATGTTACCAGCCAAGGATTTTTCCATGCACTGCATCAGCAGGGCTTTGTTTGGTTGGTTGGCCGTGGTTTCTTTCCCTTGAATAGATTCTTGTTCTGTGGCTGTGTGGGTCCTCTCTGCGGAGGATGATGGTAGTAGCAGGATTGTTTATCACAGGCTTAGCTTAGTGATGAAACTTGAATTCACTGCTCATTCCAGCCATCTGAGACCTCACCTTAACTTTGCTCGAGACATTCTTTCAGATTTGTGTGTATTCATTTTCTCTGGTCTGGTTTTGTGGTGTTTTCAGCCACACCTGGATTGGTTCATTTGTCTGTTCTGTTTGGGTTTCCTTCCAAATTTAGCATGCTTTAGCTCAATAGACTAAAACTTTTTTCTTAGGGTGCCTTCACGCAGCTGGCTAAACTGCTTCTGATTGCCATTATGTTGTGAATGTTATTTCCATATTTGAGGAAGGATTTTATTTTCATATTCACAGAATGACCACCACAGTAACGCTTTTTAGACTGTCTGTAAAAGCTTCCTCATAAATTTATTTCTCTGTGATTTCTGTTTATGGCACGTTTTTCTTTAACAAAGGTTTAGAAGTTTTGCTTACAGCAATTAGTGAACTTTTTGGAGTGCTGTGAAGAACTCTTGTATAGGTTCATAAAAATATTTATCTGACTGTGATAGGAGAACATTGAGGTATGCAACGTGTGCAGCGCTGTGTTGCAATGTGTACATTGAAATACTGACATACCCCTGGATCTTGATTATTTATAAATGTCACCAACTCCTAGGAGCATTTGGAGTTTACTTAAACTGGTGGATCCTGTTGGCTCATTGCTTTTCCCAGTGACCAGTCACTGATTTGGCATAACTGTTGAAAACCCCTGTTGTGACATTTCACAAATGTTTTTAAAAAAAATATGCAAGATAGCTGCCTTGTACTCAGCTGACTTCCATCAGGCAAATTCTTATCTGAAAAAACCCGAGTTATCTCATTTTTGTTCATCCTCTGTATTCTCTTCAAAACCCCCTGTGACTGTCAGGTCACCCTTTGCTTTTTAAATTATTTAAGAGCCATCTTCATTCTTTAAGTTGACGTAGTCTGTCCAGGAAACTGAATTTAGGTCTCTACCACATGCTTTAAGTAAAGGAAGCTCCATCCCTCTCCTGTAGTGCCCCTCCTGACCTATATTGCTTGCTATGTTTCTAGAATTTATATGAATTATTTATACAGCATGATGGATTTACTTCATACTTTGCCAAAAGAGATAATAAATCCTCACTTTAGGGATTTTCAAACCTAGTTAAAATATACCAAATTGTGAGGCGGCTGCTAACAACTAGAATGATTTGAGATAGAGACATGGGAGTTGTCTAGCTGAAAGTTGCTTCTTACTTACTGTGTTATCAGAGAAAAAGCATTTAAGTACAGGATGCCTCACTGAAATGGGGAGAATACCACCACAGATCTGTGGCGTTCTTCTGTCTCTTCAATGGGAGGTAGGGAAAGAGAGATTTTAGGACAGAGGTGGGGGAGAAAGGCCAGGATTTTTCCTGTGCTAAACAATAGTTTCAGTGAATAATTGGTGATACTTCTCTGTTTTATTTTATCTCCATACAGAAACACCCTCTGAACGGTGAGGCTAAGTTTTAACCTTCTCCCTGAAGATCACCTTATCTATTTTATTCTCTTCACCTTATCAGCGGCAGTATGTAATGACCTTTCTCTTCGATTCAGCCATCTGCCTGCTTCAGCTTTTATCTCCTTCACTGATCAGATGAGACATGAGAGTACAAATGGCACAGGCAGTGCTGCTGGCCTCAGTACCTGATTAGGATAAATAGACTTAGGCTGACATTTAAATAGTAAATAGGTCTTTTTTAAAATTCATGTATACAAGAATTATTAAAGGAGTCTATTGAACTGGGAATGTTTTCTGCTCAGAAAGCAAATGATGAATATTCAGGGTGGTAGGATATTTAAGGAATATGTGGGTAAAGCACGTTTCTAAAGCGCAGCTCTATTTTAAGGCTTCCAGGTGTGAGCTCTGCACAATTGCTGTAATTACCAGCCTGCTGCAGGTATTGCTTCTCTCTGGGTTTTGGGCAGCAACCATTTATTCTCACCCATCTGTTTGAATGCTAACAGGGATCCCACTGCTGTAGAAAAGACCTAGAAAAATTTGTTGGCTCAGGAAGCATATGTGGAATGGAAATGGAGAGGTAGTGGGATGGAAAGAGCCAAGTTTCCCTCCGAGAACATCAGTGGTCTTGGCAGGGCAGAACTGAAGGTATCGGAAGCACCATTAATTTGTTAGCACAGAAGTTAAAGAAAATAACGTGTAACTTCAAAGTTCCAGGTCTTGAGATACATGGCACGGGGAATGTGTCACCTCGTCAAACTTACTGCCTCAGTTCTTCCATTTGGTGCCCAAACTAGAGAGAGGAAGGCAAGGAGAGTCCCTGGTAGTGTTACTTCCCTTCCACTGGAATTGCCTTGAGATGTATGGATGACAGGTCCTCTACTGGAAGTAGGCGAAACTGCAGCCTGAACAGCCCATGATCATAGAATCATAGAAGGGTTTGGGATGGAAGGGACCTCTAGAGGCCATCTAGTCCAACCCCCTGCAATGGGCAGGGACATCTTCAACTCGATCAGGTTGCTCAGAGCCCCATCCAGCCTGGCCTTGGATGTTTCCAAGGATGGGGCATCCACCACCTCTCTGGGCAACACATTCCAGTGTTTCACCACCCTTCATGATGTCAACAAGTCAGTCAGAGCGTGTCCTCGTTATGCAGAGGTGGACCTCAAAGGGAGCGCGTCTGTAGGCCAGGGAGCAGTGGGTGCTGCTCAGCACTGGCCGGGTTTCAGGAGTTCTGCACGGTGCGAACTGGACGCCCACTGCTGCAGTGAGGGCAGGTCTCGCGCTTAGCTGCGTCTGGGGGAATCAAATTCATGTGCTGCTCTGTGATGGGAATTAAAGCACAGCAAGTGGGAACGAGCAGATTTTGCCTCGAAAGTGCTTCTGATCCAAACTGCAGTACTGGTATGGACAGTGGCTGTGATCTACGCACGACTGCCAAACAGCTCTGTTTTACGGCTGTTTACCCCTCCCTGCCACACTCAGTCACTCCTGTCCACTGCTGTTGTCATCCTTCAGCATCTCGTATGTCTCAGCTTGGGAGAGGCAAACACCCATGTCTTTGATGCACTGAACGTCTGGCAAAGCGTTGGCAGTTGCTGGAGAAGCGTTGCTAATGAGGGAGTGTTTCTGAAAGCAGCGCGGTGCAGCACGTCTCCTACGCAGCCTGTGTAGCAGCCTAAACAGGCGCCTTCGCGGGAGCTCATCCTAGCAAGTGAGCCAAGTAGGATTAACTAGACAGTAAGAATCTGTTGGCTGGCAATCACGCTTTAGTATTTGATTAAAATACAGGGCCGGATAATGCAGGAAGCACGAAAATGTTTGAACACATTTATTCATCAGTTAGGACTCCCTGCCCAACTAGATGTGGCTTTACCCGAGAGGGAAGCTAGGCGCTTGGCTCCTACAACACCGCAGCGGTGGCGGGAGAGCTGCAGGAGGGCCCTGGCTGCTTTTGCCCTGCTCGAGCCTGCTTAATACCTGGAAAAACTATAATAAATTGGAGGTTCCCTCAATCCTTTGTGTGACCTTATTAAAACCTTAGCTTGATTGAGAAGGGATGTGCGAGGAGAGGGCTTCCTTTGGCAACGATGGCCCCGTACTGGGCTTCTGTCTTCATCTTGTACCCGAAGCCTTAAAATCCTGTGAGAGGAAAATGAGGTGCTGCTGTGAGGGTTCTGTCCCCTGCAAACACACCAGGTAAGAGGGCCTGTCTTTCTGTAGAAAGATACTGACCTCCAGTGGACAAATGGGGCAATCATAAGTGTTTATTCTAATTAAAATTTAGCTGTATGAGAACCCAGACAGGAGATGAAGTTCAAGATATGGAGATTCACTGTTCCCCAAACTCCCAATGCCTTTATTTTTCTATACAACCACAGAGCAAATATTCCTATGTACCTTGGTGAAATTTCAGTGTTTTTAAAATCGCTGATCGTCTTAATAAAACAGTGTCTCTTCAATTTCTTTCCCCCTGAGGAACGTGTTTTCTGTGGAGGCACTGCCCTGCGCAGACAAGCATTCTGAAATAAGAAAAACCTGGCTATTAAGACTTGATCTAATATGAGCTTTGCTGTACTAATTTGATAGCTCCAGGAGGACAAAGACGCTGGGAGCTGTCCTCTGCAGACCTTCCAGCTGTTTGTTCCTCCCTCAGTAACTGAGTGGTGCTGCGGTAAAAGTGGGCGTACAGCAACATCAGCGCACGGGCAGCCGTGCTGGCTTCTGGGGCCTCCGAGTCCCCCTGTCCTTGACGAAGTTGAGACAAGGCAGAGACGCTCTGAAACGTGAAACTGCCATGGAGCTGAAAGCACTGAAGCGACAAGGTATGACAGCTGAGGAAGCTCCTGCGCCTCTGCTCAGCTCCCGCCTGTAAATGTCCTCAGAAGTCCTCTGCGCCTGCCCTGGTTGTGAGGTGATGTGACTGCACAAATGAAGAGGAGGCCTCCAGGGAGGCTGGGAGAGGGGGGTGAATTGCAGCAGCTTAATGTTGGTTGTTTTAAGCTTTTCATTCACAGAATCACAGAGGGGTTGAGGTGGGAAGGGACCTCTGGAGCTCATCTGGTCCAACCCCCCTGCTCAAGCAGGGCCACCTAGAGCCAGCTGCCCAGGTCCATGTCCAGGTGGCTTGTGAGTATCTCCAAGGATGGAGACTCCACCACCTCGCTGGGCAACCTGTGCCAGTGCTCAGTCACTCTCCCTGTGAAAAAGTGTTTCCCGATGTTCGGAGGGAGCCTCCTGCGAGTCAGTTTGTGCCCATTGCCTTCAGTTGCGTGCTTGAGCCCTAGAGATGCTGAGCACCTCTGCTCACCAGCTGTGTTGCTGTAAACGCAATGCTTGAGTTAAAAATGGGATAAGTCCCTCTTTCTACAGGGCAGACTTGGTATGTGCTGTTCCGCTTCTTAGTTACACTAATAAAAGTAACTAAAAAAGTTAGTTGTACAGACTGCATTTGCACCGCAGGTTTCATCATTGGGCTTCTGGGCTGTGCCTAAGGTGAAACTGGAAAACCTTGGTTGTCCCTCCCCAGCCTTGCCTGGGAGATGTGCTTTGAGTTTTGCCATGCTGAGGTTCTCTAATGCCCATCAGCAGCTTAATGAGAAATAATCTGAGGGCCTCATTGGGTTTGATGAGGCTATTTTTCAAGGAGGAGGAGACAATTTTGTGGCTGCCTTTTAGAAAAGGGCTGGAGGGACAGAGTGGGGTTTTGGCAGACTGAAGTTTTTCCCTTTCTTTTGTGAGCAAGCGCAGGTTCGGATGGGGAGGTAATTGGGCACCCATCTCCTGGCCAAGAAGGGAAGTATGTTCAGCAGCAAACGCTAATGCTGTTTCCTTTGACTCCTGTGCCCCTTTGTGTGGTGGAAATGAGTCTTAGTAGGAAGCCGTTCCTCTGCTCTTTCACAGGATCACAGGCAGGAGGGGGCCTCCAACCCCCTGCTCGCAGCAGGGTCAGCTCTGAGGTCAGATCAAGCTGCTTGGGGCGTGATGCAGTCCCTGATGCCTCTGCTAAGATTTCTTTTCCGGTGTGTGACAAGGATCTCCAAGATGGGGCTAAGCTTTCCCCTCCAAAAATGCAGTGGCTGATGCTGTGGGTCCCACTGCTGCCTCCACCATCACTCTGAAGAGGAGAAAGCAAACGTCTCCTGGTCACTAAGGGAAGAGCGCGTAGGAAACGCCCTCGCTGCAGCGCGGGGAAAGCTGTTGGCAGTGCCCACCTTCCCCGCTCCCCAGCCCTGCTGTTGGGGAGAAGCCAGCCGGGGTCTTGTGCGGAAGACCTTACGCGTTTATGCTGTTGCTTCACTTTCTCTCTTTCTCTCTTCTGGAACTTCTCCAAATATTTGAAGGATTTGAATAGTTGGTAGATAGAAAACGTCGGTGTCTTCCCCTGTCCTTCTCTGGTGAAAAGAAAGGGGATAATTCTTCCCCTGGGACTGACAGCGAGTGATGCTTTTTGCAGCATTGCTGTGTACACCACTCCTCCTCTCGTAAGCAATCCATCCCTAATTTTCCTTGGGATGTTTGATGATGTGTCTGTAGATGCAGGTGTTAATGCGCAAAGGCCTAACCAGATTTCATTAGGTGCGTTATTGTCTGGAACTTGCCAATAAGTCAGCCTGCTGGTATGAGAATAGATCAACGCTTGAATGACAACTAATCTATATTGTGAAATATATTATAGAATCTTTAATTTACATAGAGATGAAGCCTGCTTACAGGGAGTGGAAATCAATAGTGGCTTTTATATTATCCTCTGGGCGGAATATTAAATCTGAAACTCCGTAAACTGCATCAAGAGGTTACAAGCCAATAGTACTAAGACCATAAAAAGAATCATTTTTTCCTTTCTTAATAAACTTGATATATCTGCAGTTTCCAGATGGGGTTTTTGTTTATTCCGAACAAGAAATGTTTTGCAGGCGTTGTCATTTTATTAGTGTTTGAGGTTATGGCCAGAAGCTTGCGATGCCAGCTGGTGTATAAACACAGAAAGAAAAGGTGATCCCTGCAGTCTAACCTGAATTCAAGGGGTGGTTGGTGGGCAGCTACATTACCTGAAGAGGAGCCTTGGCTCTTTCTTAATTCAAAGCCCACCCATCAGCAGAGAGATTTGCCATAGACCAAACTGTCCTCAATTTGACGCCGTAATGATACCAAGCAGGGAGCGGATTCAGATTAAACCCAGCCATCTCAGAAAAGACCACGTTGCCAGTGCGTTCCTGTAGCGTATGGTGTGATTCCCAGCCCAGCTTGCTTCTGGTCTGGGTCTGCCCGTAGGGTAACCACAGCATCCCCCTGCACCGCGTCTTGGAAAGGCATTGCTGCCGCTTGAGTTTGTTGTTCTTTCCTCTGAGCTGACAGGAGCCGTATAACAATCTGCTTCAGCCGTTCTGTTCCTCAGGCTCTGTTTTTCTACAATTTGCTTTGCTCTTGAATAAATGGGAAAGTGACAATGAAAGAAAACATTTCCATCAGAACAGTGTCTCTTTCCAAAGGCTTGTCACGCCATGAAATACAATTAAAATTGACTGGATGCCCACAGTTGGTATATAAAATCTTATGCTGTCCAGTTTATGGTGATTCACAGTAGCAGAGCACAGCGAATGTGATGGCCGGAGCACCGACCCTCCCTGCCTGGATCTCTGCACCTTCTGCAAGTCCAAGTCGCGGTGCTATTTCTCCTCGCCCACCGATGCTCTCTCTTCTTCCGTATGATGAATACAGCCATTAGTCCAAGATTAACTTTAGTCAGACTCTTTACATCACTTTTGCCTCCTCTGGTTTGAATCAGCTTTGCACAACCAAGTTAGATCTGTCTTAAATGCCTGCCGTACGAGGATAGGCTGAGAGAGCTGGGTTTGTTCAGCCTTGAGAAAAGGAGGCTTAGAAGTGATCTCATCACCATGTGCCAGTACTTAAAGGGGAGCTACACAGAAGATGGAGACTCCCTTTTTACAAGGAGTCACAGGGTGAGGACAAGGGGTAACGGGTGCAAGTTACTCCCAGGGAGATTCCGATTGGACACGAGAGGAAAATTTTTCACAATGAGAACAGTCAATCATTGGAATAATCTCCCCAGGGAAGTGGTTGACTCTGATATGCTGAACACATTTAAGACTCAGCTGGACATGGTGCTGGGCCATCTTGTCTAGATTGTGCTAGAATGGTTGGACCAGATGATCCTTGAGGTCCCTTCCAACCCGGTATTCTATGATTCTATGATTCCATGATTAAATCTGCTATACTTTAACTTACAAAGATGCAAGAAGAACCAGCAGGTGCCAGAGGACTGGAGCAAGGGGAGGAGGATGACAAAACTGTGGGACTGGGAGGAGAATAGGTGCATGCTGCGATGGGAGTAGGGTCGGTTGCCCAAGAAGGGATGGGGAACAGCTAGGCAAGGGGGCTACAGCTGGGAATGGAGGGGCCTGGGGAGTTCGAAAGGACGGAGCTGGGATTGCTGGTACCAGAAGTAGAGAAACTTGGTACAAAGTCAACTAAAGGAGAAACCGCAAGTGGGGCAAGCACAGTTTGGAGAAGGTAGGCAATGGAAAAGCATGTGAGGGAAATGGGCAGGGGTGTCTGTGTCTCCTAGACAGATCATTGCTGTGCCTTGAAGTGGAACCCCAGAGCCCTGTTACTGCTGGGAAGGGTCTTGGGAACCGGAGGCAGAGCCCAATTCTCCATGTCTTCCTTGAACTGAAGATGGCCACGGGTTGCTGCGCGTTGTCTGCTAGCTCACGTTGTAAAGAATGTTGAGAGTCCAGCTGGGCTTGCCCTTGGGATGGTAGTGCTGGGCAGATGATGAAATTTTGGAAGCCTTGTCAGGCGGGCTGTTTTAATAGCTTGAAAAATTACCTTTTTCAGAGTACATATCATGGTTTCCAAGTCAATTACTCAGAACTGTGACTTTTCTAGACTAAGGTTTTCTCAGAATTTCTTGGAGAATAGAAAGCAAAGTGTTGAGCCAGCTTGGTTAATAACCTTCTGTAATGCAGCTTTTGTGTGCACAACAGATACATGTACAGACAGGCAATTTCTTCTGTAAAACTGTGTCTACTGCAGCATTTAAAGCCTATATCTACTTTGCATTCCTTATTTCTCATGCTGTCATGAGGAAGTAATTTGATTTCTTTGGTTGTGCCCTATCTAGGCAAAGAAAATATGAAAGAAAGCTTTAGATACTGCAAATTCCATTAAACGAATGGATGTTTTATGGAAAAGACAGCAGATTCTGATACTACTTTTTTTAACGATGCAGCCCATTTAATTAGTTACTTCAATGAATTATTTCTTACAAGGCAATTTACTTCATTTTATCCACAGATAGTTCTATTGAAGTGCCTAGAGTCTGCGAATTGTACAATAATCTTATCTTCCTATGTCTGTAGATCTCTAGCCAAAACAAATTCCAGGGCTGACATTTTAATTTGTATTTGCATTTCAGCTCTGCCAGATGACTGCAGTTTCTTGAAGTGAACTGGACCAAAAAAACCTCATGTGAACAGGTGGCAAAAAAATACAGCAGACAGGCTTCTTTTCATCATGCTGTTCCTAAATTACCTTCTCAATGACGAATCTCTTTTAGGACTTGATGTGTACGTGCTTTGCTGAGTTTTCATTCACTTCTAGCGAAGATCCACTTTCTCTGATGAGAGGCTGACCTGTGCTGGGCACCGGGCGAACACCGGTACAGACCTACCACAGGTAGAGTGTATTTGACACATCCATAGCGATGTACTGATTCTTCCTGGCCCACTAGTAATTTTAATAATTCAGAATCAATTTAAGAGTGGACCTGAGGAAAAGCTTGTGTACATCAAAAGTTGGAAATTTCACTTATAACTAGTGAAGGCTGGAAGTTTCAGCCATGGAAGCACGGCTTAAGAATAGGCATGGACAAAAGTGAAGTCAAGAGCAATCTGAAATGGTGCAACATGATCTGTACTGTTATAGTGAAGATCTGAAAAGCTCTTAGCATCCAGCATCCACCGAGAAGGTAAGTGTTCCTGAGAAATCTGATTTATTTCATACATTATAGAAGTGTTTGTGATCATCTTCATCTGAGCACCTAACAGCTGCTGTACTACCAACTTGCTGGTAAGGGGCATGGCATTGCAAAGCTATCTGGTCTCTGAAAGCAGATGATCTGTTATGATATTGGTGATGCAAATATGCAACAAAGCCAAAAAAGTGACTCAGCACTGGATCCGGTACGAGCTGTCGCTCTGGGTAGCGCTGGCAAAGCCTGATGACGAAGGAGTGTGGAAACTGAACCTCACTGCTGTGCCATTCAAAGAGGAGGTGGGGATTCAAGAACTATGTCAAGTGATATTTCAAGCACATACGTAACTATGAACAAAGGGTGTAAATGGCACAACTGCTATAAATTTTTATCGCTCTGCCTGTGTGCCACCTAGTCACGATCTCTGTGTCTGCACTGACCTTTCACAGCCCAAGTCCACTGCATGTTCAGCATTTTTCCTTTTTCTTTCATTTTTAACCATCCTGTAGACTTTCCAGGTGTTCCTTCAGCTGTTGGCTCTGGCTGTGCCACAGCTGCCGCTGTGAAGCTGTTCAGCATGACTCTCCGTGCTGCTCACTTCAGGTAGATGTTCAACAAGACCCGAGAATTGCCTGTGAAATGCAAAGTACTCTGCCAGGCAGGAAAGTGAAAGCAAAGCAAATGAGGGTGTCTTCTAATTAAATGTAATGACAAGGAGGCCAAAAAGCATCCCCTGCTAATTCCTGAACTACTTTGGCAAGAGGCAGAGAGGAAGTAGAAACAAGGGAGAAGAGGAGACCTGCCAGAACCGGGAAAGACGAGAAAACCAGGACAAAAAGGGAGGTGGCACCAGAGCTTGTCCTGCACAGCCCCCCGGGCTTTGGTGAGGGCCCCTCTGCCCCACCGCTCCCCCAGGACTGCCTCGCAGCAGCTTTGCGGCCCTTCAGCCCCTGGCGCTCGGCTTCTCGAGAGAGAGTTACACGAAGAGTCTCTCTCTCTCTCATCGGTAGGCAAATCTTTTAGATGAGATAGTGCTGTTACTACCTGCTCTGGTTTTAATCTTCCCAATTCTTGCAGGAATATGCATGCACCTAAGATAATTTTAGTAATGTAGTTTCTGTAATTCCTTTTTATTGGTGCTATAGAGCTGAGGAAAAGCCCTACTGTCCTGGGAGCTGTACTCATAACAACAAATCTTCCTTCAGTTTATTTCCATTTCTTTGTCTTTCAAGTGAGAATACGCTCTGGTGCATCCTAAGGTTGGCTTCTTGGCAGGGTGAATTAGCTCATGCAAGATTTCGTACTATAGCAGAGGCGGGTGGCAGGTACGCTACAGCCGGCTCGCGTGCGTGCACCGATGCGGGGCGGAGGTAAGCTGTACTTCATACACCGCTTGTGGAAACACCAGTCCTAAGCAGGCTTCCCCAGGAACGCCTCCTCAGCTGCTCCACCTCCTGTCGGGGAGCAGAGTGGTGATGGCTGGCATGTAAATGTGCGTGTGCTACTGTTGCTGGCACATCTGGATCTTCACGTTTTCTCTGTTGTTAGTCGCCATTGTGGAATACGCTCCACGCGGACAGGACTCCACACACCTTCATTTCCACAAATATTCAGGGAGTGATGTGAGCAAACATCCCCCAAGTCTCACTTTCTGCATCCTCCCAGGGCCTTCCCTCCTAAAGAGGTTTGGTGGCCGTAAAGTAACCCAGGTCAGGGAGCCCAGCTTTCAATGGCAGGGAGGGACATGTTTTACACTGGTTTGTGTGTGTGTGTGTGGTTTTTCCTTTTCTACATGAAAAGTTAGGAGAGAATGTTTTTCTTTTAAGGTGAAACTTGGCACAGTTTATAACCCACATTCCTCTTAGGACAAGCCTCCCCCCATCCTGCCTCATCCCCAGGCTGAGCAATGAACCTCTCCAGCAGCCCCACACCCCTCCAAGGGCAAGTTGCTGAGAGTTTGGTGTGGGGCAACTTCTGTTACGTTTCAGGGTGGGCTAATGTCGCTCAGGAGTTAGTAGTCAGGGTTTCCAGTGACCGACTGCAAATGAACTGGGAAAATGTTTTTCTCCCAGTCCGATGGAGATGGAAGCTGCCAGGTGAGCAGGTTTTGGCTGGGCAGGATAGTGGTGAGCCTGTTGTAATCAGTCCAGGCGGCCTATGTGGAGATTTCATTTCCATCAGATATTTTTGAGTGTGAAAATTTTTTAAAAATGCATGTAATGTAAGTCAGGAACAATTTCTTGTTGCAGATTCAAGGCTTCCAATGGAACTTTTCAACAGGGCAAAAGCCTAAAATCAGCTACAAAAGCAGTTTGAACAGGACTCCTAGCAAGTGGTTTATACAGCCATCTGGGACAGTGACAAACGAGCTGTTACTTCACTTACTCAGGCGGTTTGATCCATCGTCAAGCGAGAGCAGGGAACAGGAATTTCTATAAACTGTGGACATGCAGTACTTTATTCTATTATTGCAGCAAAATTTTATATTTTATTTAGAGAGATAATGCCAGAGATAATATGGAAAACAGTATTAAGGAATATATATTAGTTTAGCAAAACACCAGCTGCCATAGAAAATTTTCATTTCATAAACATTAGTACTTGATTGGTAATGCTGGCAGTGGCAGGATTTTTTTTTTCTCCTTTTTTCCCCCTGTGACTTCAGTGTTTTTGAATATGTCATGTTGGCAGTCCTGGAGACTGGAAGGCTCACTCCATCCAGAAATTGTGCAAGCTTCTCCTTGTGCCTCAGTCCTAGGGAGGACAGGGCGTCTTTAAGTTACTTAATGTGCTCTCGGTTCTTTTCCAGTCTGTGAATAGAAGGGCCAAATGTCAGAGCAATTATGGGTCAGTCACCACCAACTAGACTGATATACCCCCAAATGACTTCAAGTAGAAGAATAAATCATGGTGAACTGATAATTGTGATTGCTCTTTATATTTTTTTATTTGTATTAAACATAGATTATCTATGACTCTAAGGCGGGGACCAGGGTATGTTGTGCCAGGTACCCTGCAGACACAAAGTCCTGCCTTAACTTTTTCAGCTAATCTGGCCCTGAGGACTTGAAATATGCCTACAACATGGGCTGGAGCTGAGTGACTGTGTCACATCATCCAGAGACACCTCCTGCCAGGGCTGGGCAGCCATGCTGAGCAAGGAGAAAGATGGAAGAGGAGTTTGTTTCTGCCAAAGGTCACTCCCAGACAGGAAAGGCTCTGTAAAAGGCTCTGTGTTACAAACCCACCCCCAAGGGCTGGCTCAGAGCAGGGGCCGGAGGTGGTGCGCAGCAGGTGCCGTGACCCACAGCAGCTCCGGAGCAGCTCTGCTGGGGCTGCAGCCCACCTGGTGATGCCACCTTGCTTGCTGATGGGGCACAGTGTCTGTGCGTCTGTCTGGAAAAGGAATATCCGATCAGACCAAAGCCTTGCAGATGCTGTGGGACACTTCATCTCAAAACGTGGCTTCAGGGTAAAACCCTTTGGCTTTTCTCCTGCCCAGGGATGGTTTCTGCATCTTCACACTCGCAGGGGAAGCTGGGTTCAAAGTGTGGTGGGAAGAGCTGCATCCCTTGGGCTCACTGCATGGCTGTGAGGGCCATGCCCCAGGGCTCGTGTCCTGCAGCGTGCACAGGCACCCTGCCATCGTGCAGGTGGCGTAGAAACTTGCTAGGTATTGGCAGATCTGGCATGCTGTGTCAAGCTGCACCATTTAATTTTGTCTGCCTTGTGCTCACATCGACTCTGAGCTACAGACTCCTTCAGGAAATTAGTGCTAAGGGTGCCCAGCCGGCAGGCACCCATGGGTGCCGAGGAAGCTTGAGGCTGTTGTCAGTACGTGAAGATGCTCTCTAACATCTTTGTGAAGTCATGGCAATCAAGGGAGTTTCCCAGTGACTAGAAAAAAAGCAATTTTTATGCCCATCTTCAAAAAAAGGCAACAACATGCAGAGCTACAGGCTCAGTCCCTGGGAAGATTTTGACCCAAGTCCTGTGTAAGCCATTTCCAGGCACAGGAAGGACCAGAAGGTGATCAGGAGCTGCCAGCGCAGTTTTAGCAAGGTCACAGCCACCTCTGTGGTGGAAAAACTGGCTGTGTGGACATGGGAGAGCAGCGAGGCTCTTTACCTTGACTTTGGCAAGGCTTTCAATGCTGTTTCCCCATGGGATACTAGTGGCCAGACCAGAAAGGTCTCCTTGACTTAGCAGGTCTGAAAACACACCTGGAGCACTGCAAGAAGTACTGCATCCAATCAGAGTTATTTCGTGATGCTGTAAGCAGTGTTTTTTGAGGTTGACACTTGCACATAGTTTGATCTCTGCCTCCTTGTTATGAACTACTGCTCTGCCAAGGTCTAAGCCTTCCGCACCATGGTATGGGTCTCTGACTCAAGATTACTAGGGCACTGTGGGACAGCTTGGATCAAACTTTGGAAAAAAAAAAAAAAAACCCAAACAAAACAAAACCACCCCTCTTGTTTTATACCTCAGTCTGCCTTTCATGGACTGATGGGTAAGATGGTTGGACACCCACAGGTGTGCCTCATTCTCTCTGAGGATAATTCAGGTTGGAAGGGACCTCAGGAGGTCTCTAGTCCAACCTCTGTCTCAAAGCAGGGTCAGACCAGGTTGCTCAGGGTTTCATCCCGTGGAGTTCTTGAAAACCTCCAAGAGAGACTGCACAACCTCTCCAGCCAACCTGTGCCCCTGCCTGACTGTCCTGATGGGGAAATAGTTTCTCCTTACACCCAGGCTCAACCTCACTTGTTTTGCTTATGCCTGTTGTCTCCCAGTCTCTCATCATGCACCACCATGAAGATCCTGATCCATCATCTTGATAACCTCCTCAAAGGCACTGTTAGATCCTCATGAAGCCATCTTTTCTCCAGGCTGGATGAGCCAAGCTTCCCCAGTGTCTCCTCACAGGCTGCTGTGTTACCACCTATGACTTACCTGTACTGTTACCTTCCCACGTGAGTATGTGTTAACAAAACAAATCCCGTAACATCAAAATGCAGCACAAGGTGATGTTGATTTGTTGAGCAGTCTGATCTCAGTTATCTTGATGACAATTTGGGTACTATAAAGCCTTTGTAGGATAAAGCACAGATGTCTATACGTTTTACATAAATGTCAAAGCTTCCCATCAGTTCCTTCTCCATTCATCTCCTCTGCTAAATTTGATTTTATACACTGGTAAGATGTTGTCTTGGTCTGGTACCTCCAGGACTGTGCTCTCCTCTCGCCACCTGTCTGCCTTCCCTCCAGCTCAAAGCTCAGGCATCAAGATATTAAAACCCTTTCCTCCAGGCAGGTCCAAGATGGGTCCCCCTTAGCTGCCCTGGTGGCTTCCCAGCTTCTTGTCTCACAGTCATCTCAAACGTCATCTCCATACCTCACCAGCTAGCCAGACCTCTGTTTCTCCTGACGGTGAACAAGAAGGAAAGCAGAGCTATCAAGAGGTTTCCGTGTGGCTTCATGAATTCTTTTACAATGTACACTGTAGAGAGGACGAGCTCTCACATAATACACGCACCAGCTCATTGCCTCATTTACTTCTGAAACCCCATATCCTAGCCGTGATGCTGTGCACACAAAGTACAGTCCTGCTCTTCTACTTACACATTTGTTCTGGTTTTACCATCAGCAACAAACCCGTAATCTCTCCTGGGCAGGATTTTGTTTCTAGTTCTTGTTCTCGTAGTCAACTGCTGCAACCCAGGGGCAATTACAGTGCTTTACACAGCTGCTAGGTGGTTTTTAGGTGGAGTTTTAAGGATTGTTTTTGACTCAGAAAGCTGCAAATGGCCTGTGACCTTTCTGCAGGAAATAGCACCTCCGCTGCAGGTGAACCAATGGATGCTGGTTGCAAAATACTCCTTGGGCTCTGTCTTCACCAGGAAAAAAAATGAAGCCATTCTTCATCGGCGTTAGCAAGCATTTGGTAAAACCCTATTGGAGATGAGGCTTTTTGTAACTTTTAATGGGTCAAGTAAACCTTAGGCTTCTTACAGCCTTTAACCTGATCCACTGACCAGAAACTCCCAGTTGCTGTGTCTCCCCTTGGGCTCTCCCTGGTTCAGACTGGAGATGTCTACAGTGCCCAAGGGGAGGTGGTGCACAGTGCCCAAAGCCTCACAGAATCCATCAAGTATCCGTACCTTTCCCTACCCTGTTACTGAAAGCCTTTCAAGTTACCAGCTCCGTTTTGCACTGCTATTCACTTCTGCATCACCAGAAGGCTGACGCCAGCCTGTTTTATGCTCTAAGCTTGACAACATGGTAATTTTATGATAAGCTTTACAACTGCTACATGGTTGTGTGCTCTTCGAGATGATATAAGCTACTGACAGGGAGACATACAGGTAACGTGATGGAACCTAGCTTTTTGCAGGAGTGGAAATTGTTCAAAACTTTAAAGTAAATGTTAAATTCACTGTAATAATTTCTTTTAGGCATTAATCCCGCAAATGCACAGTGACAGAGAGCACTAGTCTTACCTACCACATTCTCACAGCAAGCACTTAAACAGGGAAGCAAGAAAGAAGAGCAGCAGATACTTGTATTTGCTGCATGCTTGACATGACCTCTTTCTGCTCACATTACCATCTGCTGTGAAGAACTTTACACATGTAAAGTTGCCAAGACTTCTGTATCTTTGAAAACAATACTGCTACTTTATCATAAATGGCCTGAATTATTCTATATATGGCCCTACCTTTCCATGTATACTGACATCTTTACAGGTACTCAGCTCCTGTTCGGGACTTTTGCTGCTGACTTCCACTGTGGGGGTCAGAGCCCTGCTGAGACTTGTCTCAGAAGAGCTTTCCAAAAGGAAGCGCTCTCTACAGTGATATAATATCACACAAGCTATTCACAGGGGAAACTTCACCTACGGCTGCAACGCAGCTGTGTCTGATGTTAAATATGGAATCCACTGATATTTTGACACATGGGAAAGAGCTGTGCTTGGGGAAGTCCTTTATCATACGATTAAGCTGTCATTTAAATGGTGTAAAAAATTACTTCTAAGCAGAGGAAAAAGCAACAGTCTTTTTGCAAATGACTGCTGAAGGTGAGATGATTGAAAGGGACACAGCAGCATTTTGTTCTGCTTTTAACTTGACTAAAACAAAGTGCTGCATCATTTTGTGAAGCAGCGGAAATGATGGAGATTCTGCTGCTTAGATCTCTGGAGAGAGACGTGTGCGTTTAATGAGTGCTCATTAAAACAGCCTCTAATAGAATCAAGTAGAAGCAGAAAAACGCTAAAGAGAATAGGGGAAACTACCAGGCTGTAATGAATGCTTTATCTCATCTCTGAAGAAGAATACAGCATTCCCTGGTAACATAAATTAAGTGTAAACGCAAAGAAAACACTGAATTGATACGAGCTAGAAACCAAAAAGCCGCTGTGGGTCTGCTGTGTACATAGTCCTACCAGCACAGCCTAGCTGCACATCCACAGGACAAGTCTGGCTTACAACACATACCCATCTAGCCTGGTGACTCTTCCCTCTAGGAGATGCACCATGGATGTCTGAGCAGCAAACATATCCTGGACAGGTAAATGTCTATGCCTGCACCTGCTCGCAACTTGGTATCACAAGGGAAGGAAAATCAGCCTCCCTTGACCAGTGCCTGTGGCTGTCTGCCCCTCACACCCCACTCTTCCCAGGCCTAGGGATGTGACGACCGCAGCAGCAGCAACCAGCACCCCAGGAACGCTCTCTTGGCCTGCCCTTCCGCTAGCAGAAACAGCCAATTTTAGCAAATGCTCTGGGAATACAGAGGTAGGTCGCTGTCACCATCTGAGGAGGGCTGCTGCTGCTCCTGGGGAAGTGGGCAGCCTGTGGTCCCAGAGCTGACATGCAGCTGCTGAAATTGAGCCAGCCTGAACCACCCTGTGATGGCAAACACAGGGGTTTGCAGATCTAAGACCAGATGCATCTATTGGCAAGGCTGACTGTGTTTCTGTAAAGGCTGTGCACAAGCTGTGGCTGGATAGAAGGCAAACAAACACTGTCCAGAAAGAGCATGATGAATGAAATGGACCAAGCATTAAGGAGTCATGACATTTTTCTGTGAGTTTTTCCTAGAAGGGGGGGAAAAACCCAAACAAAAAACAAGCTCAGCACAGAGAACTCCAGGGACCCTAAAACAGGCTGTTTAATTAAAAAACAACAACAACAACAAAACCCAGCTCTGCCTTATTTGCTCTCACAGAAAGCTGTCTGAACGGACTGGGAATCCAGCATTGACTATAAATCCTGGATTCCGTTTCAACAAGAAACAAGGCTGCAGAAGGAGCCAAAGCATCAAGGGAGAGATGAGCTGCTGCTGCGTGGCCCTGACTCAGTGTAGCATATGCTACCTTGCCAGGCAGTGAACTCAACCATATCTGCAGAGTAACAGAGCCAACGGAAGAGTCTGCAGGCTGTGCAGGGACCAGCCCCTCCTCTCTGATAGTCCCCCGCCTCTTGGTCAGCGGGAGCGAAGTGGAAGCTCACCCTTGCTTCTCTCTCAAGAGCAGTGGGTCTATCTGATCTGCTTGGATGTCAGGAAGGAAATACTTTTCTATTGGGTTAAACTGGCAAATAGCAAATGCTTCCTTCTCCTACCTGATGTCCTCGGAGATGCACGGTTTGACTAACAGTAATTTCCATGGATGTCCTTGCACTACACCGCCAGTGGCACCACTGAGAAAGGCCAGCTCTTGGAAAAAGCTAAACGGGAACTGGAGGCTGCAGCGATGGATGACATGTAAGAGAGAAGGGGGGAACATGAAGGCTTCATCAACACCAGCCCCCTCTTTGTCACCCCTCTTGTGAAGGTGAAAGAGTAAGAATATCCAGAGGCATGAAGGGAATCCTTCGGTTAGTTTGAAATTCTGGAATCCTCTCGCACCCAGTTAGACCCGCCTAATGCCTGGGATTGGAGTTGTAAGGGCTCCCTCCCACCTTAGCTTGCCACATCCTCTGCACTGCCCTTGTAAGCTGAATGATTAGGAGTGTGATGATCCTTGTTCTGGAAATCATAAGAGGATGCTTTTGAGCTTGACAGCTCAAAATGATGATGATGGCAACCTCGATGCATCTTAAAAACGTATTTATATAGGCTCTCTGTCAAGCATCATTTAAACCCCATACATCATGATAAAATAAGGATGAAACCAGCTCTGCTAGGCCACTGTTGGGAAGACAGCATCCTGGTATATTAAAATACCTTTTATTGTCAGATAAAGAATGTCCTGCATTGAAAGGCCACCATCTTTACAATTAGCACAAAATAAGGGGATGAAACACTTTGGCAGATATGAAAGAACAAAATCCACAAGCAGAAGATGCTCAAGTGAGAGCTAATTTGCATGTAGTAACCAAGTGTTGTTTGTAATATGCTGTACAGCACTGGGTTTGCTCAGCAAAGAGTAACAACCCCAGGGAGCATTTCTTGTTATGAGGATGACATTTCAATTAAAAAAAAAAAACCCAATAGGTTTGAGCTGCCAGCTTTAAAAGCAATTCTAGAAAAAAAAATATTTAGATCCATGCGATCGTAGATCATTTTAAAATAACTTTAAAAGGTATATATGAATTGGAGTTTTTTTAAAAGCCTGAGTACCTGCAAATGGAAGTGTCTTTGTCATACATGCCAGATTGATGATATTTCCTACCCAGTTTTCAGTGATGAACACAAAATATCCATTAACTGCATGGGCCTCACACTTTGCACAGACATCAAAGATTCATGCTGTAGGACAGTGGTGAGGTTGCAGACACTCTTTGATATCCTGCTATGAAGACAATGATTCATCAGAATTTAGTAGGAAGGTAAGATACGCTGCACCGTGTTCAAATGTCCACCTAATCCAGCAGCTTGTCTCTGATGTGACCTACAGACACTTAAGAGAAGAAAGTAAGAACAGGCATGTGCACCTGGAACACTGCAGCCAAGCCTCTGTGAACCAAAGAATAATGCTGGACTACACTCTCTTAATTTCCACTCGTGGGCCTCATATAAAGAAACTTTCTTTTGCTTACTGCAGCATGGAAATTATTTGATGTCCTGACAGCTTTAAATTATTTTATCCTTGTAAATACAGTGACCATTTATTATTGGCCATGTAAGTTTTCTGTTGCATATCCATTATTAAAAATTCTGCCGTTACCCTCTGCTTAGTTCCAGACTTAGTTGACATATGTGATATCCAACCACACTGCATAAAGCGCTATACATTTGGCAGGGGGCACAAAGTAGTTGTTACTGGGTGGTCTAAGCATTGCCAATGCCTGAAGTTCCCAGTTAATCCAAAACACTGGTTTAGTAACAGTGCTGTTTCCTGAGCTTGTGATACTGCTGGATTGCTTCGAAAGCAGGACGCTATCTGCACTAAACAAAAACACTGCCAGGATACTTACCAGTTCTGTAATGCCATTAATACTTCCACCATTTTAATAAGGAATTCCTTTACAATTCTGGCTGAGTACCACTAAGTTTTGGCAGGTTTTTAGTATTCTATTGATTGATTTGGTCAGCTATTTTGCCCTCTTAATGATATTTCCATCTGAGACTGCTAGGAAGCCATGAGGCTGACACCGACACTGTCAGGTGTGGAAGGGGCAATGCCAAGATGCCTGAACCATCCGTCCCTGCTGGTCCTGGCTCACTCCTGGTCCTCCTGACTGCAGAAGCAGGTTAAACATGCATCATATGGTCAGAACGGGTTCGGTTTATTGTCCTACTTTAGGCTCCAGCAATTAAGCCCAAAGAGATCCCCAAACAGCCCTGGCCACATGATTTCAATATTGGCTTCTCCATTAGGTGAAACATTTATTTCCCCTCCCTCTCTATTGTTTTTTTCCCCATTAATTCTTATACATTTTCCAGTTTAGTAGACTGGATGGCTGATAGTTCCTAAGGGAACCGTGTAATTGCAATTCATGTTTAGTTAAGCAAAAACCATTTATCAAATACATCCTGATCACCATTGTGCTGTAGTCCTTTTGGCTGTAGTTTAACTGCAGAGACACAAACTGGGACTCTACCCCTGCACCACGATACCAATTTCTTCTTCTCTAGATAAAGTAGCTGGTGCCTGAATGTCTGATGTGAGAGGTGAAGAGCACAGCTGTGTCTGGTAGAAGTAAACATCACTAAGATCTCCTCCAGGATACACCTGAGCTGCTGGACTGTAGTCCTCCATAGCATAAAGGAAGCTGCCTCACTCTCCGTTACTTACCTGGGTATGTGTCAGTCACTGGTCAATTTCTTTCAGAAGTCGTATTTTCACTGGCTACAGTACACAATAGTCAGTTTTAAGGTTAGAGATGTAGCTCATTCCATCAATTCATATGCCTGGAAAATAAGTTGGGTATTCAAGAAAACCATTCACAAGAATTAAAACATACATTTAAAAAAAAATTATTTTGAAAAATGAGACAGTTCACCATTTTCCTTTAGCCTGTCTATAACAGTCAAATTGGAAAAACAGAACTCCGATCATGCATCCGATTTTACAGTTACTTAATTGGAGGATCAGGAACAAAATTCTAAAAAAAAAAATCTAGGTTAACATAGTTTCTTTTAACTCTTACCTCTCCCAGTTAATGATCACTAACTCAAATGTTAAGTATTTACATCCACTTAGCAAGACCCAATGCAGACCCTCTTGTACATCCATATTGAATTTTGTTCCCCAAAACTGAGCACATACAATGATAATAAATGGCAGTGTGTCAGAAGAGAGCACAGTAGAGCTAAATTAACTTGGATAAAAAAGGCACCCTGGCTTTCATTTACAACTCTACATTCAAGAACTCCTGTTAGCTATTCTTTCAGACTTTTTGTACAAACCTTTAGGGCCTGGTATTTCTTTCTGCAGTGTAAGTGGATGCAGGGGATCTAGAGAAGTTCAACTGAAGTTTGCACATCTGAATTTAATCCCCCAAGTTCAGTTAGTGTCATCTGCCATCTCTTTGCATTGGAGCACATTTAATTTTATATTTTTAGAAAGAATATTGTTTTGTTATTTGAAATAGAATGTGAAATTCAATGAAATGAAACAGACAACCATTCTTTTTTTTAAAAAGGGAAATTTATTTATGGTTACATATACCACATATAAAATTAACATTTAACTGAAACATGTAATTGTTTCAATCATTTATGACTAAACACTTACAATGTTGACTACAAAACTGTACAGTTTATATTTAGTAACCGATTCTTACATTATAGTGCAATTGTAACATTTCATAAACAAAATAATTTGTGCCTTTTTTTAAATAAAGTGCATTAAATGACTATCTTGTATACAACAAGAAGCTCTGTAGTTGCAATCCAAAGCTTTAATCTTAAGGGAAACTGAGGCAAAGATGTTTCACTTCCTTTTAAAATTACTTCATACACTGGCAAGCTATGGTTCAAATGTCAACCACAGTTAAATAAAAAAACCCCCTAAATTAGTATAAGAAATAACCACAGGCCTTTATGTACTAAACCAGTAATTGGTTCTCATATGAAAAGCACAACATGCAGAATTTAAATTACTGGTTTAAAGCCATTTGGCTCCTAATGAGATGTGTAGCATGAGAACTACCCCCATGCAGCTGCTTTTGCTAAAGCTTTTAGAATTCAGCATGGAACCACACTGCAGTCAGTAGTATCAGGAGTTTACATGAATCATACAATGTTTCCTAGGAAAAGTTCTCTCTGAGAATTTCATGAGATGAACATGGTAAACCACAGTTTATTTTTCATTGCATTTGGCAATAAAAAAAAAGTAGGGGTCTAGTTAGTAAGTCCAGAAAATTACGAGTGGTTCTACTAGCCCAGGGTATTCCAAATTTCATGGCCTGAAGTTAAATACAGAGTTTTATAGCTTTATTTCAGAGGCACAGTTATAACATTTTATCCTATGAAATTTCTTTTTATTTGTAAACACATTTAAAATCAACTTGTGTAGGTTTTGGCTGCGACAGTAAAGCTGAGACCACACAAAGGACAACATGACTGCAGATTTTAGCCCCAAAGAGTAAAAAGATGTAGACATACAAAATGGATAGAGGTCTAATGTGGCTCTTTCTAGAAAAAATGACAAAAATAAGAATGCCCATTTCCTTCAGTGGGCTCTGGCTGAGGCCCAATAGAAAAGTCCATATTATTCTCCTCCTCCATACATACATGGGACTGCTACCAGCTTCAATGGAAAATATATTTGAGCACAGGCAAGTAACCCTAGAGATTGCCTGAGTATTTTGCTGTGTATGTAATCTAGGCAATTTACCTGCCTCTTCAGCTGCAATACCCATTCCACACTTTTGGCACAAATCACACATACTGTTTCCACATTTTGGAAAACCACATTTTCCTCGTATACATTTTAACCTGTGGGACCAGCCTGAGTTCAGAAGCAGACTACTGCACATTCAGCTGCTCTCCTCTGGGACAGCTGCCCTGTAAAAAGCTGCATGCCGGAGCGTGCTAACTCCCAGCAATGAGTTACTCTCCTCCTAGACTAACCAAAGTCTGCCTACATTCAAAGGGAAATACAAAAGAAGGGAGCTGAAATTTGCTTGAAATGTGACTGAAGAAGGCTTACTATTTTCTATCATGTCTTCAGAAAGCTCTCTGCTGAGAGCAGAGCTCCCTTCCAAACCCAGCATGCTTTGACCTTCACCTCTGTGCCATTTTCTCATGAGCCCTCTGGGGCAGAGGCACCACAAAGTGGACTGAGTGTTGCTCATACATTGAGGGAGTACATTGTCAGAGGGCAAAACAAAAACCCATGGATGGGGCATAACTGCTCGAGCTCCATGGGGCCACAACAGTATATCCCTTTCAGAATGCAGTATCTCAATTTCCAAAGGAAAATGGTCATGCTGCTTCCATTTGCATACTATAAAGTATCTCTTCCTTCAAAGCAGTGGAAGCTGAATTCCTGATTATTTTAATGGGTTTCATCTTAGCAAACACTGAAGTAAGAAGAAAATTTTATGGGGACCATAACTAATCAATGCATTAAGAGCTCCATACCTTGGCCCTAAATCTTACAGGTCCTGGTCCCTTTTCCTAGAATGCCCCTGAAGCATGTGTGTATTTCGTGTACCCTTTAAAAATAAATGTACAAGATTTTTTAGATACTGTAATATTCCCCAGGTTAGCATCAGCCAGTGCAAAATGCGCGCCTGTGTCATATGACTGTGTGGACTGCTGTTTAGACTCATGATCTGTGCAGTCCTGTTACCAAAGCACCTATGAAAGACACACAGAGAGAGAGAGAACAGGGAACAGTGAGCGCAGGAACAAATAACTGCTATATAGGCTCATGTCTGCGATATCTATCCTATTGTATTCTGTCCCATACGTGGCCACATAACACATTCCTATAAATCCAAAGCTGGCAGTGGGATCTGTCCAAATTAAAGACAAGAGAATTCACCTCCCTTCCAAAACCTCTGGATTGTCTGTCTTTGTTGAAATATCAATTACTTACCACTGAGTCTTTCACTGTTTGCAACATTCATACACATTTGGCAATGTTTTTCTTTAATCATATGAAACGGCCTCAGCAAAGAGGTTACACTTTGACCATTACGATACTGAAGGTACAGAGCATGGTATCTAGCATATCATACATATAAAAAGTAAATTAAATAATCATAATAACTATATATTATATTTAAGTATGTAATTATGCTATAAGTATGATAGCTCATAATACTTAATTAAGTTAATGGCATACCATAATACCCTAAGAAACTGTTTCTCCATTCAGCATGTAATATAACTAGTACCTAGGTTCTTCAAGTTAAACCTGGACATAGGTATTTCCTTTTAAGAATTAGTTTATACTTTTTTAAAAAACAAATCTATTTTGTTGGCATCTATTCCTTAAAAGTGAAAGGCCCCTCCATTTTCTAAGGTAAATCCTTGCAGGATGCAGTCTTCAGCATGTGCAGTTAGTATGGCTTGCTTTTTCCTTGAGAAACCAGGACTAGGCCTGTGCTCAGACATCATGGTAGATCATACGGTTGGGATCAAATGGTTTGAGGGGAAAAAAAAAAAAAAAAAAAAAGAGTATCACCAGTGTAAAGAAAACAGTAGCAGTTCACTTGCTTCCCTCCCACCCCCGCAGGTGAATCAGATACATTTCCAGTGTAAGGCAAATGCTCACCAAAGTTGTTCAATGAAAAAGTGCTGCTGATATATTTGAAAGGGTTATAACAAACTATTAAAACCTTTGTAAATAAGCTTTTACCTAAGAATGCAGCACTGTACTTATAAGAGGCAGGTTCTTAGGAATCATAGAATCATTTAGGTTGGAAAAGACCTTTAAGATCATTGAGTCCAACTGTAAACCAACATTTGTCTTGGCACAAAAAGGACTGTGCCAAACATCTTACTACTGGGGGGGGTGGGAGGGAGGAAAAGGAAAAAGAAGGACTGCCCCCCCCAATCCTATGGCCATCAGCTGAATTACTCTACAATAGTAATTTAATGAAGGCCCTAAATGTGTAGTGAATGTCTGTAAGTACTCTATGCTTTTTAGAAAGGTCTAGTTTACTTAGAGATATCAGATAAATAAATCAGTTCACCAGTTCTGGGACATAAAAGTCTTCCCCAACTTGGGAGGGGAAAACCCATATTACTATCTTGTCCAGTTAAACGTCTAGCATGTCAGCAAGTTTGTAAAAATTGCCTTGGCATATGTAGAGTGAGAAACAAAAGGTTTGGGGAGGTGAGGACAATTTCCTTAAAAGTCAATTCAAGCAGTTTGGGATGGCAAGTTTAACTGACTTTTGTTTTAAAACAAGTTTTACTCTCTCAATCCATCTGCAAAGAACCTCCACTGGAAAATCACCCCTTAACCTTTCAATGGCCCTGAATTAGTTTGCGTCACAGCAGTGATGCACTAGTTAATTGCAATACGGTTTCATCTAACCTACATTCAGGTTTGTTTTTTTTTTCTTCTCTTCTAGAAGTAGTTTGTATAATGCAGTGAAAAATGCAACTGTTTCTTCGTCTTGTCTGGCTTACAAGTTCACCATGATTATGTGAACAAACTGCATCATGGACTTTCTTAGTTTTTTAGTGCAAAGGCATATTGTTTTCAAAGAAACAGTTACTGCAAAGTTACAGACTCAGCTGCTCCTCAGAAGAAACAGAAATACCTAATGACTTAGTGTAAAATAATCTGCTGTTGGTTGTACTTTCATATTTTCAATATTTTTCCACAAAAAAATCTCTTCCAATTTCAAGTAGAGCCATGTAAGACTGTGCTACCAAGACAAGTAATAATCTGAATAAAACATATGAGGTCACGTTTTTCAGGAAGGCGGACCTCACTTCTGATGGTATTTCCTCCTCTCTGTTCTCTGGACACCATTCCACAGGAACAGCAATACTGCCAGCCTCAAGGACACCAGACTGCTACACTACACCCCAGAAGAACGGCAGCCCCAGGGCCCCTCTCAGGTGCTCCATGTATGTCAGGTAGGGTTCAAAATGGAGAGTTCAAAATAACCTTCTCACAGGGGATGCATTTATTCAAGCATCCTTCCTATCCAAGCTCAAGCACCGAGTAGCTGGCTGATTCACCAAGCCATAAAGACTTCCATCCTCTCATCTTTCATCATCCAGCTAATATCAAAGCAGATATCCTTGCAGTTCATCCAGATTTCTGATCCATTAAAAGGAATTGCAAATTTTTGGTTGGAAGAAGCCAGTAGTGCCCAGTGTTATGGGGTAATTTTCTTTTGTACCAAAAATATATTTCCAGATATGAGACCTTTCAAGTTTACTGGGAGTCACATCATTCTTTTACTGACACATGGGGGGAGATATGCATGCCTAATTTATCTTTCCTGTACTATTGCTTATTCATGACATATAAATCATGCCCCTTCCTTTTAGTACCCCCTCTACAAGCAGAAATTGAGAGATCTTATTTTTTTCCCATTGCACATCTCTGGACTATCACTAAGCCAAACTGAATGTGGCACTGAAAGAGAGGGTAAACCACCGCTTTATATAATGGCACTCAAAAACCAGAAAAAAAAATTAGGAAATTTAAATATTATTTTAAATTGTGTTTCCCAATTATAGTAATGCACTGTTATCTGCACTGGCCTTTTTTTTTTTTTTTTTGGTTAAGCACCAAATTTCACATGCTTTTGAGAAGCCCTGCTGCCTAATACCAATCAAGTTACAGGGCTTCTTGCTAACATGCAATACGCTAAGTGTGCAATATGCTAAGCATGTGAAAATTTTGTTTTTCTAAGTTTACCACTGAAGGTATCAAACTGTTTTCGTAAAGTGGCTTCCTGTGGTATTATTAAAAAGATGTTGTCTAGTTGCAGACAACAATACTGACTGCAAATAGCTATTTGTTCCTTTTGATAATCTGTCCTTCTTTACATATTTATTTACTGCATTTAATGTATGTACTGGAGCAACCTCTCCTTCTAGAATTGGCTCTTCCAAAAGGCAGCCAAGTAAAACCTTAAAATGATTCTCAGACCTTCTCCCAAAGAGATGTGATGAGTCTATGTGTAGATATTCAACATCATCCTTAATTACTTCTTTCATAGATCTAGCTGCATTCTTGATCCCCCTCAAAAAGTACACCACCATGATGCCTTTTCCTGAATAGTTCGCCAGTAGCACTTTGAAATATTCTTGAATTCTTACAACATAGGATCCGTATCCAGTGAGAGTCTATCTGATATTGTCTTCTTGCAGCAGTACGATTTAAAGAAATGCTGTTCACCTTTTTCTGATGGTATTCCTATACACCTAGGACTTCATCTGTTTACAGCTGGTGTGCAGGTATACTGTTCTTATTCCCACTCACAACAGTTTTGTTACATCAAACTGTTTTGCACTAGCAACCATGCTAGTCCTCCTACTTTTGCTAAAAAGCTTTTACACTGACTTGTGGGTATTCAGGATTTTCTAGAAAGTTGCCAGAGTTGGTTTCTGTTTCAAGGACTAGGAACCATTTAGTATCTCAGATAAAGTGACAGAATACCTGGTGGTTTTTTTTAGCTAGTGACCGCTCTGTCCAATTCTTATTTTTCTTTCTTTCTTTATTGTACATACAAAAAACAGACCATACATACTTTTTCTCCATAAAAGTCAGGGCCAACATTTTGAAAATATGGTTCCGAATGTTACAGAACCACTTTTTTTTTTTTTTTTAAGTAATGAGTGCGTAGTTATGTTTCAGGGGCTTGATTTGTAGCGATGCTATTTTATCCCAACTTCCAGTCACGCTGCAGGTTGCTCATTACTTTTGAGAAATGAATCCACAAGTATCTTATTTTTAAAAGCTAAACATGCCTAAGAAAATGAGGCAACAGAAAAATAACTCTTTGGGGACAGAACGGCTGCTGGTCTAAGCCAAAGCTCACTGCTGTCCATGGAGGGGTTTTAGTGACTCCAAGATGCCACACAGCTGGCCCCTGAACACGAAGGATGGATGCAGCTGCCTTTGTCACTGAGTGTCCATGGTAGGAAGATACAGCAGCGAGAGCAGGCCTTTCAGCTTGCTTCCAAATACCCTGGGTATTGGTAGGAGTTTTCTTCAATGATACCATAACCTTGTTCTTTTAAAAGCCGTCTTCAGAATGAGCTAGCACCATTTATCATATCCATCTTGATGGGCGTGACAAATTCAGATATTCTCAGTTTTTGTTTGGTGAAGAGTATTCTCAGTATTAAGTTACAACTGGAAATCCTGAACACAATGAATTTATCCACAGAATGCTGTAAAACTAAATGCCAAACAATGAAACGAATAAAAATGCCCACCGCAGTACGTAATTCTCTCTTGCAAATAGCATGAATTCAGGATCCAAGAACTAAGGTAAAACATTATTGCTGAGTAATTCTATTCAGGAACTCAATAACTGTAACACAAACCAACCAAAAATAATATCCCACATCAGTCCGATAGCAAGTTTAACAAAGGAAGACTTCTGCTTACTTAAAGTCTTTATGCAAGTTACTATTTTTTGTCTGAAGAATATATTGCTTCCTCTCTGTTGCTCTGAGTTTACTCAGCAGTTTATAGTACCTGCAACATGGAGGATTTTATTGCTTTTGTGCTAAAACATATTTCCCCTTATTGCTGAAATCTGTTAGGAGAAATGGCCAAAACAAAACAAACAAACAAAAAAAAAGACAACTAAAAAAAAAAATCTTCTCCCAAGCTTTGAGGATGAATATATGAAAAAAAAAGACTACAGTAAATTTTGCCCATCAAGGTACAACCTGTTACTAACATCGGGTCAAGCATGTTAATAAATAAAAATGAACTTCAATTCTTTAAACTAAATAACGCATTAATAACATCTTACGCACAGGTGTTGTTTGATGGGACAACAAAATGACAGAATCCTGCAAGCTGGCTGGATTTCTGCCAGTTTCAGAGGAATCCTGGATGGATACAGGCACCTCACCATACAGAACCAGGGCCTACGCTGTAACTCTGAGGTGATAGCAGAGAATTGCTTAATTCTGCAGGGTCTGAAAAGTGGCTGTCTGTCAAGCATTTCTGCTGTGCAAGTGTGGTAGGCAGCTTTGTACCCACAGCTCTGCCCCTACTCCCAAGAGTTTGTTGACAGGTGTGTTATATAGCATCTATCCAGTATTGCAAACCATGTTAAAAGTTTGGTCTGACAGCTGTGGGCAAACCTATGTCATTGACTTCCAGAAGGACTTTCTGGCCTGTGCTGCACAGTCTCAATTTAAGAACACATTTCTGGAAGAGACAACATCCTCACTGGAGGTCACAGCAGTATCTCGGGAAGCGTAATCATGTTTCTCATCTGTTTGTGGTTTAAGGTAACCACATGCTACTCCTCAAACGAGGGCAAATCACATCCCTACAAGCTAGCTTTGTGGGACTTCTACAATTAATCCTTCTTTCCTCCATTTGACTCACACTGCTCCTCAGGAGAGGAGTTTCCAATTACAAATTTCTGTGCTCTGGCACAAGGAAAAGGTCGGCTCCCCCAGCACTCTGGAGAGCCTCTGTGGATTTGAGCAGCCTGTGGAGTGAGGAAGATGACAAGGACACTAGGTGAACCAGCATGACAAGAGAGGATGACATTATCTCCCTCTGCGCTGTTTTTTTCTGGCTTCCCTACCACCCAGGTGTTGTGGAGAGAAAAACACTAGTGCCTGTGAGGTTATCCAAGAGGATGAGAACAGGTCTGCATAAGCAAAAAACAGTTGCCCTCAGGACTGAATTTTGGTCAGAGTTGTAGCTGCTCATCTTCATCACACTTTTTAGCAATTTGATACAGAAGAACAAATGGGGGGGGGGAAGGAGGGGGGGTAAACTTTGCATGACTTTAACTTATTTCCTGCTTTTAAAAGTGCCATTCTACACTATTCAGCCTCTCTACGTGATTGAACTCATGACTTTTACTGCCATTTATTCCCAATACTTTGCATACTTGCAAAACTGCACGCATACATAGCATGGATATTTATGAAGTGATTATTTCTTATACAAAAATTCATAACAAAATGCAACAACTAGAGTTTCATTAGCATTCAGAAGTAGATGAAGAACACCAATCTCCTACACTAAACAGGGGCCACAGTCTAGCTGTGCTGAGCATCTGTAAATTGCAGCGAAGCCAAGGGAGCTGCAAGTTCACAGCTCTACTGGACCATGCCATGCAATTATTAAACTAATCAGATTACAAAGTAAGAGCCAAATATCGTGAAGGTTGAACCAAGTAAATAATGGAATTTGAACCCAGCATTGCAACTAAAATTAATTATTGCTTATAAAAATCTCTACAGAGCCTTGTTTACAGACAACTCATTCACATTTGAGATTCAGCTTTGTGTATAGCATATGATTCTTAACGTCACAGAAACTTTGCCACAAAAAGCTACAGTCATCCAAACGTCCATGTGAAAAGGACAGATTCCATTTGGAAAAATCCAGACCAGCAACACAGTTGTCTCTACTATCTATACTATACAGGTATATTTTTTCATTGAACTGTAAATATTGCTATTTTTACACTTGAGTTTGTTGGGTTTTTTTTAAACTGTAATGGAAGATACTGAAGCAACAATACAGTATGATGACTTTGACATTCAAGGGAATATAACCTCCTACTGATGCCAGGGCGTTACCACATTGAGCTCCCACCAACACATTGAGCGGTGCTACAAACTCCCGTGCACTGACATTAGGGTACACCTTAAGTTTCACAAAGACATCTGCCAGGAAGATTTTCTCTCTGACAATCAAGTCTTCAAATTAGAAAACAATGTTTTATTTCTAGTGCATTCTAATGTGGCTTCAGTAAAAGGTTAGAAGCGGTTTGAAATGTAACCATTCATGAGAGGAAGCTCTGCTTTTTAGACCAGAACTATCATCCTATAATGAAGTGAACTGACATGTACAGTGCAAAGAATCACAATCTGTAATGGCTGAAACTGCCAGAAAAGGAGGAAATAGTTTCACGTTGCAGTTCTGGTTGCATACAATTATGAACCAGATATGCTCTGAGAATTTATAAGCTTTAGTATTTTAAATTATATTGCAGAGCAATGAAAACAAGTGGCAATAGTTTCGACTTGATAACAAACTTAAGGGGAACCATTTCACATAGATGGTAAATATGTGTTGCAAGCAACTTGTAGGTTATTTTATTAGGTGTTTTCTTATATGCTTCTGAAAAGATAAACTTGTCTGAGAAACTTAGTGTTGCATCTATTACAAACGCATAGCCGAAAGAGGCCATATTGTTTCATCAATTTCAAAGATCCCCCCCCTGAATTCCTTTTAAAATTAATAGTATAATGAGCTCTGATGTCCCATATCTAAGAGAAACCATATGGCTGACTTTTGAAAAGGAAGGCAAAGCATATCTTCTGTTTTAACATCCAGCCAGAACCCAGGAGAGAACAGGTAACCCTTTAAAATAATTATCAAGCTAATTCATGCTGAAATGTAAAATAAAAAGCTATACAAGTACTTCCTCACTTAGAGCAAATTTGTTGCACTGAGATTATTACAATAAATACCATAGAAATCAGTACGATTGGCCATTATTTTGAAGAGTATTCTGATGATATACAAATGGGGTAGCAGGACTTGGGTTTTCTTTTCTTTTTCTGTTTTAGAAAGAATTAAAGGGGGAAGAAAAATCCTGACAACAGACTGTAACATGCAATATGACTGAACTCAATCACATAAACAATTTCAAAGGAGGTATGCTGTTTCAATCTAATTTTAATTAGCAAACTTAATGTAAAATCATGGCAAACATGGCAAAGTCTGGGTAATATAACAAAAAGACCCTGAGCAACATTATAAATCTGTAAGAATACCGATTATTTTGATTTTGGAAACCTCCCTCAAACCACTCGATTCATTTTGGTCACTGGGGTTTTCTGTTTACAAAAAGGTCAGTGCGTCCTGTGGTTTTTATATGAACCCATCACACACCATTTAATGAATGCACCTAAACCAAAGACAGCATCTCAAGAATGTCTGGAAAGTAACATGTTAAGGAGCGTCCTCCTAGCTGCCAATCAGACATCACTGGGTGATCTTGCTCTCTGAGACAGGTTAGAAGGAATACAGCCACAACAGATGAGCCAAAGCGCTTTCTGTATCTCCTGGTTTCTAAAAGCGTATATTACAGGATTGATGATGGAATTGTAGGTAGCTGGCAGGAGGGTGGCATAGGTGTATATGGAAGGATAGGTGTAATCTGCTATTAAAGAATAGAGTGTAAAAGGCATCCAGCAAGCAGCAAAAGTCCCCAAAATAATGGCCAAAGTAGACACTCCTTTTCGGGTGGTCACATAGTGGGAAGTGGCCAGGAAATGGTGTTGCAAGGCAATCTGATGGGCATGGCGCATCACGATTTTACAGATTTGAATGTAGAGCTGCAGCATGAGGGCAAACATAAGCAAGAAAGAGACCGAAAGGACAGCTGCATTATTTTTAGTGAGTGGTCTGATAACACTGCAGGTGGATTCATCTCTGAGGCAGTTCCAGCCCATTACAGGCAGCAGTCCAATACAGATAGATGCTCCCCAGAGCAATATAAGCATGACATAGGTAAAAGTGACAGTCCTCTCTGAATTGTAAGTCAAAGCGTAATACAGGGAGAGGTAACGATCAACAGTAATAGCCAGCAAGCTGCCGACAGATGCTGAGAAAGAGGCAACAATCAGTCCAATCGTAACCAGTTTCGTAGCTTCTGATTGCAGAAGGTATGCAAAAACGAAATTGATGATCAATCCAATGCCCGCTAAGAGATCTGCCAGCGCCAGGCTGCCTATCAGGAGGAACATGGGGGCGCGAAGACTGGGATTATGGAAAATGATAAGAACCACAACGGCATTTTCGCAGGAGATAAGGGTCCCTGAAGTACACAAGACAATGTCCCAGGGGTTTACCAAAAGCTCTGGCTCTGGGTCTACGACAGGAACCAGGGAGGAGCCTGCGGCTGAGGCATTCTCGGTAGAGCTGGCTTCTACATGATCCTGAGGCAGCCAGCTCAAATTAACCTTCAGATCTTCATTCATTTTAACCCCTGTCTTCTTCAACGGAAAGACATTTTTTTTAATGTTCAGACACAGCACTGGATACAGCACCCCCAGAGCATGCAACGCCCTAGACGGCAACACCAATCTCATGTGCAGGCAGGCACTTGTTACATAAACGTGACAATAAAAAAAAAAAAAAACAAACAGAGGGGGGAAAAAGATATTTAAAACTGCCCGAGGGACCGACACACGGAGGCTGAGTGATCCTAACGGTAATTCCCCTCACCTGTGCAGGGATGAAGGCACAGGCACGGGAGGGAGCCCATAAAACAGCTAACCGCCGCCAAGCGCTGCAATTTGGGGTGGGGGCCGGCTGTGGGGCGGCGTAAACCCCGTTATTCAGCAGCCACGATTTCAAAGTGGGATTATTTTTGGTCACGAAGGGAGCGGCCAGGATGGCGGGGGGGTGGGATATCCTTCACCGACCTCCTGTGAGGAAACCTCGGCTGGGGCCGGGGGGATATATATCCTCCGAGAACTTACAAGCACGACGCGGACACCACCAACACACCCCCACGCAACCCCGGCGGCGGTCGTCACCTGAGGTTTCCCCCGGCGGGTCGGAGGAAAGAAGGAAGGAAGGAAGAAGGACGAGAAGGTTTTCGCCGCCGTCCCTTCAAGGCGGCAGCGGGACCGGCCGCCCCTCACGGCGCAGCGCAGGTGCGCGCCCCTTGCGCGCGCGCGCGCGGGGGGGGGGGGGGGGGCTCGTCTCGTGCGCGCGCGCCTGCGCAGGTGCCTCCCGCGCGCGCGGGGCGGGGGGGGAGAGGGGCGGGGAGGAGCGGGGGGGGCGTCCGCCCCCCCCGCTCCTCCCCGCCCCTCTCCCCCCCCCGCCCCTGAGGTACCGCCGTTCCCGCCCTGAGGCGATCGTTCCTCTCCCCCCCGCATGGAAGCGGCTTTCCGCGGGTTTGAGGTGCTGAAGGGGGTGATTTGGGGAGTGGGGTTTTGGGGGAGGGGTCCGGAGATAAGCGGGTGTTGGTGATAAAAGCGTAAATTAAAGCGTTCAGCTCAGCCGTTGCGTTCCTGCCTCTTTCTAATTCGCGGCAGCTGTTTGCAGCTGTGCACCTCGGTGAGGAGCAAGTCTCGGAAGGTCATGGAGTAAAAGCCTTTGAATAATGCGATATTGTGCATGGCAAGCCCCTCGCTGGTCTTAGAGTGGTCAGCTGGCCTTTCCATCTCACCAGAACCTCCTAAAAATGAGTTAAAT
Organism: Theristicus caerulescens; assembly: GCA_020745775.1. Lineage (NCBI taxonomy): Eukaryota > Metazoa > Chordata > Aves > Pelecaniformes > Threskiornithidae > Theristicus > Theristicus caerulescens. The sequence continues at coordinate 110,584,969 of CM036559.1, read as the reverse complement.
CAAAATTATCCATGCCGTGAGGGTAGTCGAGTGCTGGTGTGGGTTGCCCAGAGAGGTTGTGTGGTCTCCACCCCTGGAGATACGGAAAACCTGATGACATGGTCCTGAGTGACCTACCCTAACTGACCCTACTTTGAGCAGCGAGGCTGGACCAGGCCATCTCCAGAGGCGCCTTCATGCCTCAACCATTCTGTGGTTCTGTGGTGTCTAACCATATGAAAATGAAAATATAGTATAATAGATGTAAAGGAGCAATGCAGATTATCAGGTCTAGAGCAGGTAGCACCTGACAGCCTGCAGAGAGCCTGCTGGGGAAGCCTGGGCATAGGGATGCCTGCTGCCTTCAGAGGGTGACATGAGGGACACGTGGCCAGATTTGCAAAGCCGTTACATATTGGGTAGTGCAGGCAGGCCAGTGGGACTTCTAGTGAGTTAGATACAAGCCACTGGGTCAGAGGAACCACACCAAACAGCTTTAGACACCAGATGTAGATGTTTGTGCGCAGAAGATAGTCTCTTAAGGTCCCCTATATTGTCAGTGGAGAGAAGCATCTCCTTCAGGACATGCCAAAATAGTGGGATGAGCTAGTCTTTAGAAGAGCCCGGGCAATTTTAACGAAACATGCTTTGTCCTCATTTACACTGCTATATACCTAAAGCACTTTGGAAAATCTAGCCCCAGGTGATGACTGGAATCTGGAGGGACAATTTCCTTCTCCCTTGTTGAGTAATGCGCTCAGCAAGCACGCGTGGTGCCATCCTCCATTCAGGTCTACCTCAGTCATTGTGCTAAGCCTTGTGAAACTTTATTGGATGGTTCAAGATGATTCATTCATATTTCTGGTGACCCTCCTGCTTTATAACAAGGATTAAAAATGGGTATCACCTTGCTGCTGATTGCCGTCTTCCTGATTTATCCACTGATTTCTTATGTGACAGGGTAACTGTCGTGGTTTAACCCCAGCCAGCAACTAAGCACCACGCAGCCGCTCGCTCACCCCCCCACCGGTGGGATGGGGGAGAGGATCAGAAGGGCAAAAGGGGAAAACTCATGGGTTGAGATAAAAACAGTTTAATAACTAAAGTAAAATAAAAAAAAAATAGAACAGCAGTAATACAAAGCAAGCGGTACACTGTACAATTGCTCACCACCCGCCGACCAATGCCCAGCACGTCCCCCAAGCAGCGATCAAACCCTTCCCCGGCCAACTCCCCTGCTTATATACTGAGCATGACGTCACGTGGTATGGAATAGCCCCCGCCCAGTCTGAGTCAGCTGCCCCGGCTGTGCCCCCTCCCAGCCTCCCGTGCCCCTGGCAGAGCATGGGAAGCTGAAAGGTCCTTGACCAGTGTGAGCACCACTTAGCAAGTACTTAGCACTACTTAACAAGAACCAAAACATCAGTGTATCATCGACACTGTTCTCAACCTAAACCCAAAACACAGCCCCATACCGGCTACCAGGAAGAAAACCAACTCCATCCCAGCCGAAACCAGGACAGTAACAAATACTTTCCTGTGATCTACACCAAGTGTGGTGTGTTTCAGCATCTGTCACTCTGACATTTAGAATGGTTACATTAAAAAATGCAAAAGCTTTTACAACATTTGTTTCACAAATGGAGAAGACCAGCATTTCAATTAAATATTTTAATTTAGGACTTTGAAGAGCTGTGTTTATTCACTTAGTTAATTTGTGAATGATTTCCATTCCAATTACAACACATTATAAACAAGCTAATGTTTGTATCCTGTATTGCCAGTTTGTCGCTATTAGTGAGATGGTGGACTGTCTTGTCATTAGGGCAGATGGCATTGGCATGGATTTTACCCTGTAGCATTACAGAACAGTTGTAATTTAGAGGAAAATCTCTTTTTAGGCATTGTGAAGATTAACAGATGCAAAAATTAGTGACGGGTCATAGTTAAAGAGCTCTTGTGTCACTGTCTTACTGCCGATCTCTGTCTCTCTCTCGTGAACATGCTGATACAGATGATGTTTGCTGACCCTCAGGCGAGCACAGAACAGCCTGGCGCTGCTGGAACAGGAAGCAGAGGTCGGGCTGTGCTGGCTTTGGACCCAAGCTAGGATCTCCGTCTGACGCTGTGACTGCCATGGTGATGTACAAAGATAGCCTGGCCTATCTCAGGTAACACAATATGGCTTTGCGTAATATTGGCATATCCTGAGGCATCAGCTGTGAAGTCTAGTGCTGTTACCTATCGCAGGGCATAGTTTGGAAGTTACTCACTCTTCAGGCAGTCACTGGAAGGCAGCTCTGGATCAGTTCAGGCACGTGCACTTCTTCCCCTCAGGTAGCTGTGACTGACAAACATGGGAACTGCTCCTCCGGGGCCGTGCCCCAGCCATGTCCTGAGTGTCGAGTCTGCTTCCAGGACCCTGTGTGCCGTGGATGGGAAGCCTGTTCATACAGCCGAGAGATGAAAAGAGAAAGACTTCCTGGTCTGAACAGTAGGAGCATCAGGCTTTGGGATGCATCCTGATTTACCCAGTGAGTAAGCATAGAGCTGTCCATAGAAACCAAACAGCCCCATTCGAAGAGGAAAAAATGGTCCTTAAATAACATGTTGACTTATTCTTCACCTGGGGCCTTACCAGCTATCAGGCTTTCCTTCAGAAAATCCAACAGGGCCCCATGCCTCTCTCATTCCTTCCTAAGCACCCTCTTTTCTTAATCCCTTTTTATAGGCTCCTAGGCTTAATCCATATAACCAAAACCACACCAAGTCAAGTGGCAGTCCTCAGTACACTCTTACCTGGAGTTATTTTTCCTTTGGATTTTTCCCCATACGTAGTCTCATAGTAACTTAAATAAAAATACTAAGGAAGTTCATATTCTAGTAACAACTCTTGCAGATAGTAATGGTTAGCTGTATAAAGGAAGAGTGAAGAGCCCAAATATATGACAGCAGCCTGTGTGCATTTTAGAAATGGCTTTTGTCAGAACTTTCTTTCAGGAGATTTAAAATCTTCTTTAAATATCTGCAGTGGTATTAAATATGAATTTTAAATTTCAGAAAAATATTAAAAACTTTGAAAGATTAACTTATAAAGCATAAAATTTGTTGAAAAACAAATATCCAGTAAAGCAGCAAAGTAACATATAGATAGACTTCTAAATGCAAATGTATAAAGAGTTATTATATTTTTTTCTGTCACTCTCAGACAGTTATTCATAGTGATAAAGTATTTACCACACAGTTACCTTGTTCCTGAACTTTTCTCGATAATTTCTTTATCTCTGAGCATTAAATATTTTAGATAGCAATAAAAATATGGGTAAGTTTTACTTTCAAATGTGCATCCATCTTCTCTATGAATGCTCTCTGCCTAGCTTGGGCCTGCCTTTAATTACTTCAAGGATTCCCTCCTGCAAAGTGAGAAGTGACTTGAGGTTCTGTAAATGTTTGTCACTTCTTTTTAATTCCTTCCTCTTTGCCAGTATTTTTTTATTTTGACAGGGAGCTAGCTTCATGTTGGTTTAATCTTCAGTGTTACATGAGTGTCATTTAGACACTCAGACCATGTAATGAGCCAAACTCTGCCCATGCACAAAATTGTGCAGTTATTATTGACCTTTCAGAATCTTTGAACTGGAATACCCTGGGCACTGCACAGCCTATTTTACCTTTTTTTTTTTTTTAACTTACTTTCTTTTCCTCCCATTGAGGAACCAAGTGTTGAAGTCTCCACTCATTTTTTCTCAATTGCTAGGCAAGCTGAAAACAATTAGGAGCATAACTAAAGTAAGGGTTATATAGAGAATGCTTTGGGTTTATTCCCTTATCCCAAATCTGTCCTTCATCCATTTCTGAAGGACAGAAAGAAAATGGAGAATAAAAGAATAGTTGCCAATCTATATCCATTTAATAGAAAATAAGTCTTGTCACACAGACATGATGTTATTACAATGGGAAGATATATTTTGTTCTTCCACAGATGCAACAGATTTTTGAAAGGCACTTGTCTTATATGTCATTATAACAAAAGTGCCAATTTTCACTAAAATACATGTGAAGGGGATTAATACCTGGTTTGCTACAACCTCTTAAAACACTGCCTTCCAACAGAGCCTGTGCCAGGCTGGCAGTTATTCAATGACCCACAGGACCACTGACAAAGAATGGGTGTTACAAAGGTGGATGTAATGGTAAATGAAGAGGAAGGCAGGGCCCTGAGAAGGGAGGCTTTTGGTCATACAGCTTGTTCAGACAACTTGTTTTTCAATACATGCGGCTAAATGCATAACTGTATTTCTAAGAAGAGATGATGTAGTCATACCTACATCATGGGGGACTGAGTACTGGAAAGCCTTGACTCTGCACAGGAAGCAGGGGGTTGTACATGAGTTCCCTGTGCAGAGCTGTAACAACGAGGGCTGCTGTCATCTAAGGAGAACCATGAACAGAAACAGGGACATATATATTACTTCTGGACAGGGGACTGATGAGGCCAGTATTTGAAAGCTTGATACAGTTCAGACCAACATGTTTTAAAAAGGTGCTGCAAAAACGAGAGAGAATGCAGGAAACAGTCACAGAAATTATACTGAAGACCTGAGAAAATGTCTCATAGTGAAGGATTTATAGAAGTTACTCTGTTCAGTCAGTCTAAAAGAAGATCAAGAGGTGACTAGATTACAGCATACTTTCACCAGGGTTTCACGTGGCTCTTGAATCTAACAGAAAAGGGTGTAATGTCTGGAAGCTGAGGTTAGAGAAGTTCAGATTCAAAATTAAGCTCAAACATTTAATAGCAAGATAATTAAGTGCTGGAACAACACATCCAGGGCAAGTAATGGTTCCATTTCCTCCTAATGCCTTTTTGGAAGATGCCCTTATCAAATACAAGTTCTACATGGGCACAAGCCAGAATAAAAACCTTACCCAAAGGTAGTAGCTATTGATTTTTTTTCCTTTTTGCAGGTTATTATAGCAAGGAAATTTTTCTTATAGCAAGGAAACTTTTCTTATAACTCACAGTTTGTTCTCTTCAGGTAAAAGAACATGATCCTCTGATGGTCTTAGATGTTTGAAAACAACCCCTTTTCCCTTGGGTGCCAAATGCTCTCAGTAGCCAAGGCTGCTCTGAGGAGTTGTCCTCTGCCAGTGGGCTCCTTTCATTCCTGTCTGATAAATGGCTCAGTATTCAGGGTCTTCAAAATTGTCTGTCTTAGGGAGATGTTTCCTTGCATATACATCTCATGCTTTTTTTTGGTAGCTACTGTGTCTCTTTCCTGCTTCCTTTAACAAAGCATAGTGATTTTCTTTTACTTCTTCTGCATATGTACTTTAAATAACTGTTTTCTCTTCTTTTTTTGGGTGATTTATCATGGCTGGATTATTCTGGAACTGAGGACAGCGCACTTTGTTTCTACTTTTGTGTGGCTTTTGGCTATTTTTGATTACATCTACAAAAAGTGCTTTCATGCCAGTCTTCATTTACTAATTGGGAATAAAGCATGAGATGAATGTGAGAGGCACTGAGCTTCTTTAGGCCACCACAAAGTACTTGAAGTTCTTCAAAAGACCACAGAGGACATTGGCGGTGCGCTCACTTCTCAGGGTTCTTAGAACAGCAAAGAAGACAAGCGTAATAAAAATACTTAAAGGTGTATGTTATCCTGGGAAAAGTTTGTACTACAAACCATTATATTGACCATCCTTAAGTGGAAAGGCTGGCTTGCAGCTATATTTGGTTGCTCTGCTTGCCTGCAAAGTAATACCCCACAGTTGAAAATGGTTTGAGGCACGTTGATAATTCTAGTTATTTTAAATGAGATAATGGGCATCATGGCTCTTAAAAGCATGGGGAGTATTTCTGAGAACATTTCTGAAAAGTGCGTTCAGTTATAACAGATGAGACGACCAACTTCTCTGGCAGAAGGACAAGTGACCGTATTGCTGTGACATATAAATGATTTAAATGTTCGTGCTTGCACCTTGGTGGAGATTGTGGTAGCAATGCTTAAAGATATGTTATCACATTTGAACGTAGGAACTGGCAACTGTCATAGGCAATGCTGTCATGGTGTCTTAACAAACTGTATAACCCCTCTGATGATCAGGCTGCAAAAGAAAGAAATGGGAGCTACACACATTTATGATCTGAGTGTGATACCCCTGAAACTGTTTGTAAACTCACAAATGTAATTAAAAAAATTATCCAAATGAGATGTATTGCAGTGCATGACATGGGAAGCATTAGCTGTGTGAGGAGGCTGGATGGAGGGGTTGTCCAACAAGATGCACTCTTCATGCAGAAACATTAGCTTTATTGCCTGATGACTGCTTCGTATTACATGGGATGTTCAGTGAAAGGGCTTTAACTGTGAGCTTGATTGGTGGCAGAACACATTGAAAGGAAGAGTTTGACTTCCTCTTTTGTAGCAAAGAGGAAAGTATCTTAGAAATTCTTCACGGATCCAACATGACTTTCACAGAATTGTCACTGGTATGAAAGTGATGCTCCACTTTAATCCATGTAATCAAATAAAAGTTAGAATTTATTCTGGGACAAATCCACTGGAAAGAAAAAGTTTGCAGTTACACTCTGAGATATGCTCTGAATGACAGCACCTTTCAGAATTGCTTATTTTCTAACACCAGTGTCCGAGATCTGGGGACTCCAAGTGCAAAATAATGCCAAGTACAATTTAGGACAGGTCAGCTTTATTAACTATGATCATAGTTAATGATGTGGGGAAGTGGGGAGTTGGAAACAATCACTGTTAGCTTTTACTTGAAAGGAATGTTCTTTTAGTTAGGGCAAACTTCTTAGCTAGACCTTTCAAATCTTAAATATTAATAATTTTACCACCATACCAGCAATGGGTGCCATATATGACCATGTTTATAGAGCAGCAGTAGCAGAACTGCTTTTAAGTTTTCTGTCAAGACATCACAACACAGACAAGTTAAAATTTTTGCTTTATTGCACTCAGTCATCTTGAAAAGAAGGAAATATATGTACACGTGTATATATTCGTTAGGGACTGCATGAGTGAAGGAAAGAATTTTGGACAGGAGCAGAAGCTTTTCAGCCCACTTTATTAATAAAGGGAGCGCATTTAGTAATGATATAAAACTGCCGTAGATTGGCACTGCTAGTCTCCCCTCCTTACTTGACTTTCCCAGTTACTTCTTGTCTTGGTCACTGGTCACCATCCTACCTATTTTTCAGAGATTATTCTCCAACTCAGACCTGTTTGTCTCCTTGCATTCAGGCTCAGTCTATGCCCTTTAGATGATGATATTGCCTTTCTTGATCACCTGCATGGTGATAGCTCTTGCCTAGTCTCTCGTCACTGAAGCACGATTCTATCCAAGCTCAACAACTACAGCCTTCTCCAGCTGGTGTCCATCCACAATGCTGCTTGCAGAGGTCACTTTCCTAGAACAGTGCTTGACCAATTTAATCCTCTCTTAACAACCCTCCACTGACTCTTACCTCTCAAACTTCAGATATGAGAGACTCATTTTCTCTTCCAAAACCCTTCAGGAAATGTTTCATTTAGTATTGAGAAGTGTCCATCACCTCTGACAAGCTTCTGGAGCCAGCCTTCACTACCTGTTGATTACATAGAGTCTCCTGTGCTCCCTTTGGCACTTGGCAGATGCCTCCCTTAAAACATCTATGCCACCACCTCATTATTCCCTTTCAAATGACTTGTTAATACTGTTGGCCGATTTATTCAAATGTAAGAATTATTAGATGAAGTCTTACACAGGGCAGACTTGTTGATCCAAAGATACCTTTTGGTCCTAAATGCTATGAATCTCAGATTTCTGAGTTTTATTTGGCGTTTGTGCTGTGAGTGCTATTTTTTTTCCATGCCTGCCATGTAAGTAGCTGGATATACTTGTTATGTTTTACTTTGGTGTATCATGCTTCCAAAAGTGTTCTTATTTTCTATAAAACAGAGGTATTTAATGAGGCTTTTCTGTATTTTTTACATACTTAATGTGACATCTAATGAAATAGCCTCTTGAGAATCCTCCTGCTCCTCTGACTGCTCTTACTACCTAACTGTCTAGGTAGCATCTTCACTTTGCCTAGTACAGACCAAATTAATACACAGACAAAACTGTTATTGATGGTGCTGTACATTAGACAGCAGAGCATGATCCCAGTGACAAGTAATCGAACATCATCACATGGGCTTTTAACTTTTCGATTACTTCCAGAATTCCCTTTCAAAGGCAAAGGTGCAGTAACAAGGAGAAGCTGTTTCCTATTGACTGATCTTATGTTCATTTCCACTCTTCTGTTAAACAAAAAGTAATAGAATAAAGTTACTAATGTACCTTTCATTGATGCTCTGACCATAACGTCCTCCTGTTTGAATCCCTAACTTAATTTCCCTTTTAAAATACTATGTATGAAATTTTCTTTTGTCTTGTTTGCCTATTCATAACTTGTGTTTCTTCTCTGCTGTTGTCCTTGGTCTCTGCAGTCCATGAGAGGTGAGAACCGTGATCATGCGACAGTAGTTCTTGTTTGTTAGCTGAGATGCACTAACTGCCCACGTCCCTGTTCTTAGACCCTGTTGAGAAGTTATGTGACTTAATTTAGCTTACGATCAAAAAGAATTAAATGGCATCACCTTGCATTTTTCATGGTCTAAGACTGATTGCATGGGCAACTGCACAGGCATTTGGTGACTTGTTAATGGTAATAATTTGTCAGAGAATCTAAGAGGTTAGAAACCTTGAAATCAGTCACAGAATCAGACTGGCTAGAAGGGCCCCCTGGAGGTCTCTAGACCAAACCCCAGCTCAAAGCAGGTCCAATTCTACAGCTGGTCATCCAGGCCATGTCCAGTTTGAATATCTGCAGACATGGAGATTCCACTGGCTCTCTGGGCAACAAATGTATGAACTGGAATTTCACCAAAGTTAAATATTGAAAAAAATATAATACAAATCAGTAAGAATTTGTAACGGGCAATATTACATTGCTTTTTAACATGTTAAAGAAGTAAATGTTGCTAGGTTTCTTTTAGTGCTTGAAAATATTATTTGTTATTGTTCCAAGTGGTAACAAAATGTAAGACACTGCTAATAACTTTTTGGGGTTGAGAAGGAAATAATTTGGTTTTTGTTTAGAATAATGGAAAAGTCTTCACAGTAATGCATTTAGCACAGGCCTAAGAATGCAGTGATTAGGAATGTATTCATAATGAAGTTTGCTTAGTGCATGTCATGTACATTAGAAGTAAAGACAGTAAAGTTTTATCTGCCTAGTTACATATTTTTATGTGATAAACATGATTGAAATTTTAATTTATACAAGAAATGATTGGATATATTACTTGACATTTATTTTTCTTACAGTTAAAACAGTTACGGGCACATTTCTTAACAGTCATATGATTTGATTTTGGTTTACATGCTAATTTCTGCCCTCCTCTTTCAGACATTAACTTTGGCCTTCCTGCACTGTCAAAACATCCACTGATGTTTGCTGAAGAACTGCATAGCCATGGAATACACTGCTGGGCTCAAGTATTTCAGAATAACTGTACTGTTAGTCATACTGATAGTGATTAACTTATGCTGAATTTCCATGTGATTGCAGCAATACTGAAACTTTAAGAGCTAGTTTTGTTGTTGCATTTTCTTTTGGGATGCACATCTCAAATACTAATAAACAATTTATTAAAAATTTTTCTAATTTACAGACAAATATTAATAAAATTACTGGACTTGGCATTTAAACTCTATGAGCTGCAGAGGTCTCTAGAGCAATTTCTGTTTCAGGAGGAGCAAGAAAGTGATTTTTAATATCTGTAGGGCTAACTATAGCCTATGATGAATTATAAACTAGATCACAGGCTTCTAATATTTTACTATCTGGACAGTGACCCAAAACAACCTCTTTCTGTGACCATAAAAGTAATTAATTTTCATGGCTCATTCATCCATAGAAATATTTTCAGCTAAGATGACCAGTCTCTGTAATGAGAGTGATTTTGAGTTACAGATTTCTGAAGTTCACAGGGAACATATCTATTCACAAATCAATTATTTGTAACCAGTGTCAGTTCTTACCATGGTATTTATATGCACGCATGCTAATTATATACTCACTCATATTTTTGGTTCAGTGATCATGCTTATAATTTGATTTTTTTTATACTAGCAACAGTTCTCATTTAAATTTTAGAATTATTTAAATTGGTGATTTTAAATTATGTATATTAGGGTTGAAATTAAGGCTTGAAAATTACATGCTTATTAGCATGTGTAGTCTAAAAATTAGTGCATGGTCATAACTTGGAGGAGTTGTTATAATGCTAGCGTTTCTCTAAATGTCAAATGCTTTATACATCTGACATTTAGAAACTGTGAAGGAAAGAGGAATGGTAAAATATGCAACCATAGAGCTGATAATTGAAAGCTGGCCTTAAAAAGTCAGGTCTATAGGGCTGCTATCCTGGTCATAGATGCAGGAGGTGTGTGATTAAGTATCTGAACCTGTGAAGATTTATAAGAGCAATCATTATTCACAGCAGTCATATGAATAAAAAATAGCACTAGAAAGAAGGATTCAGGATCAGGAGGAAAAGGGTGATGAGCAGAGCTGGTAGTTCATCATGATTTCATTTAGACGACTATAAATCTGTAGCCGCTCGATGTTACTTCTACGGATTTGGGTTCAGTGTCTGACTGGTATTTAATTATCCCACAGTTCCGGTAGGGAACTCGGGGCTGATACAGCGACGGTGTAAACAACGCAACTGTACAGCTGCTGTACACATGTACGACTGTACATCCTGTAGCTGAGAGCACTGTGCTGCCTTGGCTTGCCCTAATGGAACAGTACATACATGCCCAGTAAATATAGCCAGTGTTTCTGTCACAATAAAGCATAGACAGAGTTCTTCCATACAGTGTGTATTTAGACTCCTTCAGAGATCTCTCTCCCTCGCCTTTAAGAGGAGTGAATATTCAAGGAATTCCTGAGATGAAACAGTTGCGAGGAAGATGCTTGATTATGATGAAGGTTCTATCCTTCAGTCTGATGGTTTGCGGTGTAATTTTATCTGCTCATTCTGTTAAAAATTGCTCACTGGGGAAATCACAACCACTAAAAGCATTTGGGGATTTCGAGCCTGGTAGAAGGATTTTTCCCTCATTTTTCTCTCTCTGGCAGGAGTTGAAATATAGCACTCTTTCCCGGGGTTGAGAGGGAGGTGGGGGGGTGGGACAGAAGCCATCAGAAGTGGTTCTCCTGGGAGCCTTCCCTGGGGAAAGCACCACTTCTGAATCGAGAGTAATGCTGTTCCTGCGCCTTTCTGTAAAATTAGTCCATACTGATAGCTTAACACTCTGTAACAAACTAATTCACAGCACGGAAAAATCTAGCCTTGCTTTTTGTATGATTGTCACCTCATTTAGCTCTGTTTTTAACAATCTTGCTACAAACGCTGCTATAACCCATTAGGTTTCAGCTGATCCCAGGAGAACTGCTATACGTGCCAATAACCACGCCAGAAATGGCCCAAACAGAAGCTGTAATAATCCTCTGTCCTCATTTATGGATGCAATGACTGGCACGTTTCTTCTTTCCATCTTTTTCTTTCTAAACCTCTGTGGCACAGCGATGGTTTATAGCACATGAAACAGGACAGAAGATAGCTAAGTGGCCAGATGAAGAAGTACAATGCTGACCAAATGCAACATGAGAAGTTTCGGAATTCCTGTATGGTGGCTATTGTATGAAAAAAGTAAACGTGCCTTTGCTTATGTCCTTGCAACTGTAATGTTCCTGTAGCAGAAATGCTCCAAGCCATGAACTGTAGGAATTCTAGCTTAAGTATTTCTTCTTCTTAGATGTTTTTGAGTAATGCTATGGATATTCATTGTCAGCTTGAGATCAGCCTGTTCTTCCATTATTACCTTGTGTGCTAAGCAGGACAAGTTGTGAGTACAGAAGCTGGGAAATTCTGAGCTGCAGATATGGGTTAGATCTCTATCCACCCTGAGCAGTGAATCCAGTGGCAAGACCTTCAAGTTGTTATTGCCGCTACTTGTCATAGCACTCTTAAAATTCAGATAGGCATGTTGCAGAAGAATACATTTCTTGGGGGTTATAATCTTTGTAATGTTTTGTCTGAAGTCTTTTGGTATCAGAGAAGCTTTTGGGGAAAACCGAGATAAAATAGGTTGAGCAGAATTAGCTTCTCTTGATGTAGGCCAGGCCATTTCTCAATGACATACTGATGCAGCATTGATCTACAATGGGTTTCAAAAATGGTTAGGCTGTTGTTTTATCTGTTTGCTGAGTACACACAAGACAAGGAGTTCTGTATCCACCATCTGGCAAACATGAGGCACGTATGCTGGTCTGAAAGGCACCCCAGTTATGACTGTAATTAGCTGCTTGAAATGAGTTCTTGGAAATGTGACAAGTGTAGTGGGTGAGACAAGAAGATATAGTAAGTGCATTATTAAGCAAAGCAGTGAGTGAGAGAGCACATGGTCATCCCTGATGGTAGGTGGCTGATAACGAATAGGAAAATGTATGGTATGATGTAAAGAAGCAATAAATACATGTACAATAGCAGCTGGAATGCACAGTTGTTGGACTCACTCAGGCTGCTGGACGGTTCCCCTCTCTGTCTGCATTTTGATTCCTAACTTGCCATGCTTTCTGAGTATTCTTTAAGTGATGAATCTGGTCCTAAGTTTAGTCTTTGTTTCAGGACGAATTCAGATCTGTGGCTAGTGAAAGAGGAAAGTTCTGCACCACTCAGTAGCTAGACAAGAGTTGGTAAGAGCCCTACTTAGAAAGAGCTGTAACAACTGGTAACCGACCCAGTATATTTATGCCTGGAATGTGTTTCCTTGATTTTTATTTTTCCAGTGTTTTTGTTTGGTTGGTTTTTTGCTAAGTGCATCCTTCTGAATATGTATATGAAAGAACAGGAACGTAATATAAATCATTGGTACTCTTGATATAAATGGTTAAAACACACTTGCATGCAGTGGAAACAAATGTTGTCCACCAAAGAGAAACCTCCAAGGACGCACCCACTGACTTGCACTATTTATGAGATATATATTATTTATTTGACCTAAATATTCTTCTATGGCTTCCCATCTTGTAAAAACAAGCGCAAGAGATTGTATGGCCAGTGTATTGACAAGCTTCCTGGAACTACTTGTCTAAACCATAGGAGCACTCTGCTATTACTTTTTTTTTTTGCCTTGTAGCTGCCATGGTGTAGTTGTGTATCTGTTCCACAGAATAGCTTCTTTGGTCTTTTTTTTTCAGTGCTTTGAAATTTCATTGCCTGTGCAGTATGTAAACTATGGTTACCAGAGTTAAGCAATGTTTGGAATATATTTATTTTAAAGCATTTCAGTTCCTCTTTAAATTAGTAGATATAGGAGCAGGCTAATTAGAAGTGAGTCAATCTGATTTGATTTCAGAATGAATATAAATGTTGAAAAACAGCCAGGTTTGGAAAAGGAAAAAAGAAAAGAAAAGAAGAGAAAAGAAGATAAAAGAAGAGAAAAGAAGATAAAAGAAGAGAAAAGAAAAGAGAAGAAAAGAGAAAAGAAACAAGAAAAGAAAATAATATTGCTCACAGATTTCTCAGCTGTAACACAGCATACAAAAACAAGCCCAGCAGAAACCAGAACTTTATCTGAAATTCATGATTGATTACCTTGGATGTTGTCAAACCGTTGCAAAAGTGAAATAAATAAAATCACTCACTATGTTAAACCCAAAACTGGCTGCAACTTGGTTTCCAAAATGTGGAATACATTTAATACTGGTTTGAATAGACCTATGGTTTGGCCACCCCGTTTCTGTCTGTTCTAAACACCTGTTTTCATTTAGCTCTACAAGACAGACCAAAATTCTGCACTAGCTTTACACTCCAAACGACTCCACTGAAATCAGCGATAGCAGTTGATTTTGAACACAATCCACACTATCACACTTCATTTCTTCTGGAAAAAAAATATAGAAAAATTACAGTGTAACTAGCCAAACTGATGGGAATTTTATAAGATGACTGTAACGCACTTAAAACCCAACTGTGCTCTTGTGGCTTCATTCTCTCCTTTCTCTTTGGATGCTAGCTCACTTTCTCCTGCCCATATGTGGCTTGAAAGCTGCCACATTTCATGCAGAAGCTCCAGGAAAGATTTGTGATAGAGGAATATTTTAAAGAAAAAGAAGCAAAATAAAGGAAAACAAGTAAAATTATGTTTAACAAATGAGCCAGATGGTTCCTTAAATATGTGATATTAGTTGATTCGTACATTTTAGTCCAAAAATCCAGGCTGGTTTTTGACCTTACTTTTTCATTTTCTGTTCTAGTGGATTCAAAATAAAAACCAGCTGCATGATCCATCTATACGTTTGATGACTTGCTGCATGCATTTTTGAAAAATTTTTTGTAGTATACAACCTTGTCACTAGTTTTACTATTTTTATATGTAGTAATTTTCTCATACATCATTGTACTTACCAAGCACTTTCAAACAAGCTACTTTGGTCTGCATCTGTAATAGCTGTGGTATAGAATTAGTGACAGATTAAACTAATTTCATAATTTCCTTATTGCATCAAATCCATTGAAGGAGATTTTTAGCAAATGCTTATTTTAGTGTGTTGTCCACTATTTTGTGTTACTCAGTAGTTAAGATGTGGGCTTGTCTTTTGAGAAATATAAGCTCAAAATCATGTTTTGCTGCATACTTCCTTTGTAATGTAAGTCCCCATGTGTGGGAACAAAGTTAGTGTCTTGTATTCTCCAGACATCCAGTTTCTCTCCATATCCAGTTTAGGGTTAGATAATCCCTGAGAGTAATTTCAATCTACGTATTTTAGGAGGTACCAGTCGCCCTTTGAAAGCACTTGCTTCTCTTTCTCTTCATGATGGAGGGAGCCCAGGTTACTGTTTTAGACAAAGTAACTTAAAGTCCAATGAGGTGAACCTCAGACCTCCAGTGTTTCAGCTCCTCCTCTCTAAAGTGGACACAGCATCACCATGCCTCAGGAAGCTGCCACAAGGATGTTAATAATTATGAGATATTAATGAATGATAATAGAAGTTACATGAATATAAACATTTATCTCATGGAAAAAGGAGAGCTTCAGTCTCTGTCCAGTTGAGACTTCCTTGTACTTTTGCATTGTACCAAAAATATGCTTGCTACAATCTGATATTAGAAAGATTTTTACATATAAAATATAGGAAATATCCATTTTTACATATTGATATAGGAAAGATTTTTACAGGCCTATTTAAAAACCAAAATGTAATGTTATATGTTTTACCAAAACCTCTAAAGAAAGGACAGGCCCTTAAACTGTGTTACTGCAGCTTAAAAAATATTCAGCAATCCATCTTACATCCCAATACGAGGGGCCACAGCAAAGAGGGATTTGAGACTTGCTAAATACGGTACGGAGGTTTTGTTCTGGACTCTAGACTTCGAAGGGCATCTGCGTTCTGGAGTGCCATTTCCAGCAGTGACTGTAGTAAAACACAGGCAGCTTGAATGGATCATGATGACCTCATGTCACCTTGCAACAAAGATGGGGAGCTGCATAATCAAAAAGTGTGTTAAGCTGTGGGGAGGTACTTCAGAAAACTTTCCTAAGTTTATCTGATCTCTTTTTTTTTTTGGTAAGAGTCTGCACGGAAGATGACTCAATGAAATGTCTCAGTATGAATCATCATAGCCAAGGAAAATAATGCATGAAGTGGCAAAACTGATGGTAACCTCACAAGTCTCTCTGGTGGGCTGTGTTGCTGTTCCCTATAACTTTCTCTTTGTGAATGTGGGAGTGGATCTGCGCTAGAGCTGGGCTGTCTGAAGCAGGTTGTTCCTCAAAATGAATAGTACAGGCTGTGTGTAGGGGGTGAATATTGGTGTAGTGCGCTTCACGGGTGACTGCACTCCTGCATATGGTATGGCATTCCTGGTGCTATGTCACTTAGCATTATGTCGCTTCTTGCTCTTTTTGTCTTATTGCAGCTCAACAACTGATAAGTTTAGGATTAATGTGCAGCAGTAGCTCCCCATGGAGCAGATATTTAAGGCCAGTATTTCAATATCAGAATCCCATAGGCACAAATTAAAACCAATCTCGCCTTGCAAGATTTACATCTCTTTTTCTGATTAGCAAGAGCCAGACATTGTTTCCTGGAATGTCAGTATTGCTGCAGCTCAGTAATGGATGTGACACTAATTAAAGAAAGCAGTGGAGACAAAAGCATTCCTGTTGTAACTTTAGCAAAGCCGCAGGAAAATATGGATTTGACACTGGTGTTGCATTTTGGATACCTGCACAGAGTAATACTTGTGTCTCTGCCAGTAGTTTGTAGAGCGGGTTACTTCCCTTATGTGTAGTTTCTTTTGTATTAGGCACCTATTGGCAATGTCAGAAGCATTTAGCTCTGTTTTCCATGGAACGAGCTGTGTGATGCGGGGAAAACATATTTTATTTCATGTGCATTTTGTTAAGGAGCACTCTGCTCTTTTGTCTTTACAGTAAGAATGAAAGAAGTTCTGAAAAACTTAAGTTAGAGCCATGATTCATATGAAAAGTAATGGAAATCTGTGATACAAACAGGATGGAATGAATGAGAAAGAAAGTACTAAAAGGCTGTATGCCCTCACTAATCAGAAGGAAATGGTCTGTACTGCAACATTTCATGAAGGGAGCATCTCATTTCTTTATAACTAACTACAAAAAACTTCCTGAAACAACCAGGACTCTGAGAGAAGGCCCTGACCCACCTAGCTTCTCTTGTTCTCCAGCACTGACCTGAAGCTGTCAAGATGTAAAATGAACTTCAAAAAGTGCCAATAGCTCTGTATGAAAAATGTAAACATGTATCACAACATTGCTGTAAGGGAAATTTCACCCAGTCCTTGGAGTCTGGAAGCACTTTGTTTCATCCCCTCTCTTTATTCTGTTTCCAGCAGGTCCCCTGTGAAGTGCTGCCCTAGAAATCAAACCCAGCATTTTCTGTTTTTAAGGTTGTTGGGATTCAGTGCCTTGGATGGGCATGTACGAGATGGGGAGATTAAACATAGGAGTCATGGTTATTTTCCTGATTATGCAGCTTTTGTAGGATACATTTTTGAGCTGGTAAGGGAGTAAGTAATTGGGATATACTTGGCTGTGCCAACAGTCATTGCTGAGTGAAACGCTTGGATGGACACAGGTTCTAGGCAGCTGCTGTGTTTTCCTCAATAGCCTTTTTCAACCCCTGTCCAAACAGTCAGGTTGCTTTAGAATAGAGGTCAAAGTTAAGAGAAATGTTATTTCCTCCATAAATTAAAGACTTCCAGACACAGGGAAGGAGACATTCCTTCCTGCAAATGTAACGTGGAAGCATAAAAGAAAGAAAATACTGGTGGCTTAAGCTCCTTTAGATAAAAGGAGAGGGTTACAAATATTCTGCTTGCTTACGTGGCTCCTTGGCCATATGATGCACACTTGACTGGGAGAGATGGAGCAAAGGCAGGTGGTTCCCCAGTTACTTTATGCTGAGGTAAGTACCTGTGTGGACGTATTTAAATATATATCTGTGTAGGCATACCATTGTGTGTGGCATACAAGGGACACTCTTCTGCTCGCTAGAGAAGGAACCAAAACCTCCAGTCTTCATACACAGTTCCTTTCCTGCCGTATTCAGCACAGCCAAAGTGGGCGCTGTCCCAGTCCAGCCCAGTGCAGCTGCATGGGGTCCTGCCTGCAGCGAGCAGCTGGATGTGGGTTCAATGCTATGTTCTCTGTAGAGAGATGACAGGGTGAAATATTTTGTTCACTTCAACATTACTGTAGTGTTTTTCAGATTGTCTCCTGGCTGGTGTCATTACTGGTTGTCACAGCATGCTTATTACAGCATTGCAGGGAGCTGTCTCCACTACAGAGCAAAAGCAACCCTGTCTGTTGTTACCTACCAAGAGGTCAGTGCTTTACTGATTAGTGCGGGAAAGATGTATTGCTATGCAAATAAAATGATTCAGCACTGTCTGTAATGGTAGAAATTGTTAATTGTGCCATGAATAAAAATTCTGAGTATATAAAAGGCTGCAGTAGCAGCCTTTGTTTCCTTTAGGTAAGTGAGTTCAGCTGATTCAGGTGAAAATTGTACTGGGCCAGGGCCTTGTTATTATCACTCTGCTGCTAACTTCGTTAACACCTCAGTGCTGGCAGGTGTCATTTTGTGCTAGTTACTCTACAAAGATGTAGCACAAAGCTACATGTGAAGACAGTGGAAGGCACAACAGATGGATGGGGGGGAAAAACCCCAAAACAGATGAGCCAGAAAACAGGTGGGGTGTGTGAGGAGGGATGAGATGACAGTGCATCAGGTTTTTATAAACCTGCTGATTAGCTGGGCACATATAGCTGTATACTGGATATGCTCAGCTAGACTGCATAACAGAGCTCAGTCTCAAGGAATTTAAGGCCATAGTGGCTTGATGAGGAAGAGCTTATGTCGCATGTGAAGGGCAGAATCTGAGAAGGCACTGACAGGAGGGAGAATTCAGCTTTCAGGAAGATTATACTCTGTAAATTCTTGAGGTGTATTAGGGTAGCAGGAGGCAGGGAAGGTAACCTCCGGTTTAGGTGATCAGGGAGGTTACCCTCACTCACTATTGGCCTCTTGTATCTTTTGTTACTTGATGACACAGGTAACAGCTTTCAGTCTTTTTTTAAACATTTGATTAATTCCATAGATATTCTGTATGGATGTTTATTACGCAGCTTGACTCTAAGTTAGAGTTCCTTTTTTTCAGTCCTTTTTTCCCCCCACAGTTAGTGCTTATGTGGCTTTTCCTGGTAGCGTTGTGTTCTGGAGCAAAGTGCATCCATCTACTCTTAACTAAACAGCAGCCCATGAGACACAGTGTTATGTAGCAAAGGTTAAAAAGGGAAAAGTGAGGAGAACAAAGGGATTATGAATAAAATACGTTAGGATCCTTCTCCTAGATCTAAGTCCTAAAATGAAGAAATGTTCCTCTTTTGTTCAGCCACGTAAATGAAAATTCCTGAGGGGTAAGAAGCAAACAATTCCCACCATAAGTGAACTGTGAATTGTATTTGCAAATAACATTTTTAATTATGCTTGGCATATCTGAACCTCCTGCTGGTGAGAGCCCAATGCAAGAGCCTGTAAACCAGAAACCAACCACTTCAATGTTCATCGAGCGTTTATCGTCTATTGTTTGCAATTAAATTGGTAGTTTGTTTAGCCATTCTCTAATAGTAAAAGAAAGAAGTGAGAATTTTGCTATTCATACTTTTAAATGTACAGATTTTAAGGATGAAGTTGTTGACACATTGCAGAATAACAGAAAGGAGACTGTCAGCGGTGTGACTGCTGCCCCACTCAGAGGCAGCAGTAACAAAATGCAGGAGCAAAGTCTGCAGCCCCAAATGTCTGAAACCATGACTCGCACATCTAAAACTCATGAGAATAGCCTGCATGATACAAGGTGGGCTTTTGTTTGTTTTATTTGGTAATAAGTTCGGGTTGTCTTATTTGCCCTTTCTCTTTGAGCCATTAGGATTTACAGGAACATACAGCCCACGTTTGTGACTTATTTACTGCATCTTCCACATACAGCGGTGAAGCTGAAAGTGCTGAAATTATGTCTCTGGTGAAGTCTCTAAAAGTCTCTAGCTATTTAAGTGTGTAACTATCACTATTTTCCATGGTAGATAGATGACCAAGAATTCTGAGCCCAAATACCATTATTTTAAAGGTGATGAACTGAGGCAAAGAGATCACGACCATCCTCCCCTTCCTTTTTCTTATTAGCTATAGTTATGACTATAAGCTGTGTGATGCAGAGAGGACTGTCTTCATCTATATTCACTGTGTATAATACAATGCCACTGGGATATAAATAATAAACAATGATGATATACAAATTCAGATAACTAAGTAGCTGTCTCTACCTTTGTTGCTTTGAGAATTTGAGATCTTCTCTTTAGCAGGGGAATAAGACAGACATGTAAAAACTAAGGCTTTCTTTTTGAAAGGAAGCTTTGTACCTTATGTTTGAAAGATACTGTGATTATTAAGACCCCAAGAGAAATTAAATTGTGCATGGCTCAATTTAAAGAATTGCTGCTCTAGGCATCCAGAGTGCCAGTGCCAATTCCAGAAATTTTGTTGGTGTTAGGGGAAGGAAGGCAAACAAACAGAAAACTCCAACTTATATTGTGAGAAACCCAGGAGACAAAAAAAAAAAAAAAAGAAAACAACCTAAATCTCAGAAATACAGAAGATCCGTGAGCTGCTATAGAAACAGCCTATTTAAAGTGATAACATTTTATAAATAATGCAGCAAATTCTGGAGTGTATGCCTTTCCCCATCTATTGTCCCCATGGGGCTTCGCTTGGTTTAATCTCTGCTGTTGTATGTAGCCAACTTGAGTAAGACAGTGCCGGTGCTTCTGTGGAAATCCATGTGACCTGCCAGCCAGCAAGGTCCAGCATTTTTAAGGAAGCAGCGTACAGTTTAATTTGCGAAAGGCATGTCCAAATCACTTAAAACATTACAGTGGAAAAAATCCAACACCTTCATCCGAACAGCTAAAAAATAAATGCAAAATGCTGGACCTTGAGCTGGATGTCATTCAGTGCAGATTTGTTGAACTCTCATGATGGTTACCAAGATAAATACAGATGTAATGCATGTTTCTGTTTATGTCTGTTTTTATTTGGATGTGTCTATTTTCTTCCCCCTGGAGGAGTTCTTCTCTGACCCAAACATTTTCATAATGCAAGCAAATATCTGCAGTAGTTATTTTCTTGCTGAAACAGTTTATTTTCTTATTACTGGAAGCATTAAATAGATATATATGATGCACAGGC
The DNA here is from genome assembly GCA_020745775.1 of Theristicus caerulescens. Taxonomy (NCBI): domain Eukaryota; kingdom Metazoa; phylum Chordata; class Aves; order Pelecaniformes; family Threskiornithidae; genus Theristicus; species Theristicus caerulescens. Next base: position 110,564,072 of record CM036559.1, on the reverse strand, counting down.
TCTGAATATATGGGAACTGTAACTAGGTAATACTGTAAGCTTTGAAATTAGCTGATTTGAAACACTGAGTAATTGTAGAAAGCCTTTGGTGTAGAAAGAGGTGTAGCAGTAAAATAATTTTGAACTTTAGTCTTGAAGTTAATTCACAGTTTGTTCTCAGAGAAGATCCTTTACCGAAATCTCTTTTCAGTGTGGTCCTAAATTTCCTATTTTACTGTACCAGCCTTCAAAAAAAAAGAAAAAAAAAAAAAGAGGACAAGCAGGATATGTTTCCCTTTCCCTCCCCAATATCTTCTGCTGGGAGAGAGCTGAGAGTCCTGTTTGACATGACAGCTTTTTCTCTTGTATTGAGTCCTCAGAAATGCAATCACACCATCAGCCATTATCTTCCAGCCTCTGTGAACCTTCATTGTCCCCACTGCACTGAGAGGCATCTGCGTAATTTTTCTCTCTATATCCCCCATCTTTTCCACCCCTCCCCAACCACTAAGTCACAGCCAACGTTTCCTTCCCACTCCATGGGTGCTTCCCTAGGCCCTCTGGCAGCCAGCGACTGCCAGACCCACGTCAGCGTACACACTGCCAGGCTGTCCTTCAGACAGGAGGGAAGGGGGAATTATAGAAACAAGCTTCCAGCCATCCACAGGCTGTGTCTACACAGGGCCTGTCAAATCAACCAGCAAAATACTGCGGGCCCAGGCAAGATGAAAGTGGAAAAGAAATGACCTCGTATCAGCTGATGTACAGTCACTGTGTACATACTCTTAGTCTGTGGAAAAAGCAAATCACAGAGTCAAAAGGCTTTCCTTGCAGACGTTTAATAACATTGGTGCAGACAGTCATTGCAGGGTCGCTGACACTCAGCAACTCGTCACCCCACGATAACTTGTCTGCGTGCCTGAGGCTTCTCATTTTTGGCCATGTTGCTAAGGTACATCCAAGATTGTCAATGGCCAGGGTAGGACAGTGATTCTTGTTTCCGAAAACATGTCCTGAAAACACAGTGTCTCAGAGAGCTGCAGTTAGAAACTTGCCATATAAATTCACTGGTTTGATCCCCCATTAATGAGTTGCATGGGGAGCACATGTGGGGTATCTGTCCTGGTACAGCAAACTAGGGACAAGGTAGGCAAGCCGGGACAGAAGCCATTTCAGGGCATGCTGTGCAAGGCAGCAGCTGTGCAGGGAAAGGGGGGATGCCCAGCCTCGAGGAGGGAGTAGGAACAAGGGAGCAATAAAGTCCCAGAGGCTCTGGGGCCATCCCTGCTGTTCAGTTCCCTCCATAGCTCAGTGCAAGAGGACCGCGGGAGCAGCACCTTCACTAACTGAGAGGAATGGAGAACTTCTGGCAGTAAATTTTGAGTGAGGTGAGTCTGATACATGACTGGTGTGATACTGGTCTGTCTGGAGTCACCGGTCTGTGCTGAGCGCAGCACCCGTGTAACTGTGTAACTTGCTGTATTTGTCTTTTTCACTCTGTGCACCATCAGTTTGGCCATGGATTAGTCTTTCCAATGCCAGGCAAAAACTTCCTTAGAAGCAACAAAATGACAACACCCAAAAAAGTTTATAGCCCTTTTTGTGTCTAGACCATGGATGCCCAAAACAATTGCTTGGGCAATGGACATGCCAAAACAGGAACTGACAGCAGAACAGAAAACAGATGTGGGCAGGCGAGAATGGAGTCTCCTGTAAATAGGATCTACTGTTACTAGAGAAGTTTCTATTCCGTATTGTTGATCTCTTTTTTGGGATTCACATATCATGGTTGTTCCCACCTCCAGCTGTTGTCCCAAAAACTTGGGTCCATTACCCGGTGTGCATTGCCCAATTCACACACAGAGTCAAGGTATTTTCCTTTATTACGTAAATGCGCAAATACAGGTGCATGGTACAAACCAGCACCTTTATTAATCCTTTATTAAATGATTGGTTAAAATTCTTTGCCTGCCACGGAAATTACTACGCATGCTCACTACGATTCTTGAGACCTTTACTTCCTTAATCTTTTGGGTCGGTGGGTTTCTTGAGTGGGTGGTCCTTGAGTCGGTGGTCATGATCTCCCCCTGCCGGAATTACCTTTCCCCTAAGTTCACTTAACTTTGGCAACACTAAGCAGTCCTTTACAGTCGTTAGCGAAGCAAACTATCATTCACTTTAGAGTTCTTTGTTGTAAGGCATATATCCTGTTTCATGATGCCATAGTATTGTTAGGGTAAAAATGAGAAAGGTTAATCTTTACCGACATCACAGCCCTCACTGCGTTTCCATCCTTCAGCCAAAGATTTCGGTCCTCCAAATTCTGTTGAAAGCTAAGAATGAATTGTAAGGTGAGCAAGTGAGCCCTTGCAATGGTTTTCTCAGTTTTCCTGCTTTTTGGGGTGTGCTCATGTCCTTCAATCTCAAACTCTAGTTTTTCACCTCAGATCATTTATGACAGTTTCAGTCTCTGTACGAAGCTTGAAAGGAACTGATTTCTCTTTCCAGTTCTACTACATGGTGCTGAAGTCTTCTGTGACTACCTTGGCACTCAGAACACAACAGCAGCTTCCTATAGTAAAACATCTGAAGGCCTGATCTTTCCCTCTGGTAACAGGGTATTGAACTTACATTAGAGATTCCAAAGAGCCCTAGTAAACCTGTTTTCAAGTCCTGCCAGAAGGCTTAACTTGCTACTCTGTTTCTGAACCCAGCAGAGCAGACTGGTGCCTGCAGGCAGTGTACCAGTGCTATTTTAGTTCAGAGTAGTATGCTTTGATTCACAATAATTGGTGTTGGAGCACGCAGATTGGATTCCCTTTGAACGTAACTAAACCAACAGATGCCCTCCAGGAGCAGCCCCGTGCACTGCTACTGCTAATGGGCTGCTTGTGGTGTGGTACCAGGTCTTCAGTCCTGTTTCACTCTATGAATCCATTCTTTTTGCTCCTCACTATGCCACAGGTAGGCATCACTTTATCATCTGTATAGCCAGTAACAAACCTTCCTAGAGGTTTTCCGTCTTGAATATAAGTTCTTTTTCAAGAAAAAGAAAAAAACAGAGGTGTGGGAAATACCTTAACTGACAAAGTCTTAAATGAGAAGTCTCATCCACGATTTTAGTGCAAGTATCCAATTCACTACCACCTTAGGAGAGGAGGAAAAAAAAATAGCACTACTATTTTGGTGGGAGCTTTGTCATTAGTGCTGCTAAAGTACTACAGTTTGTTCAGGCTTAAGTCTGCACTGAGACGATTAGTCAGAATCTTAGTGGTGCTCTTCAGAGGCTTAATTAATAGATTCAGACCTCATATGATAAATGAATCTTTAACATCAGGGATGGGGATAAACCCGTGGAACAAATCACGGAAATAAAGGATGTTCTTTAAAGTATAGACTGGATAATCATCTACCTGAAGATATCCTGAAATCAGCTTACTGTTGAATAGACTCTATAAAGTTTACAGATTCACCTTGAAGCCATATTATTCAGTCTTGCTAATTTTAGTTAGGTTCCTAGCTCATACCTAACTTGCCAATGAGCTAATTTGTTCTTTTCCCAGTGTCCCAATTAATTTTGCAGTCACCTGGACACTGTGCAGTTATTTCCAAAAGCTGGCAATAATGTTTGTTGCATTTCATCTTTCATCTTCTTATTTGTCTATATTGATATTATTTTGACATTTTCTTGTCACGTAACTTACTTTTCTTTGATGTGCTTTGACATAATTTTGTGTTTTCCTGAAAGTATCAGGTGCTCCCCATGGAGTCCAATTAATGTTGTTTTGAGGCTGAGTTTATGACATAACACAGGTGTTGTGACGATTCTGTCATCTTCAAGGGAAGGTAAATGAAGGTGGCTTCAGCTAAGCAAACATCTACAGCTGCCGTAGTCACCACTTAAAAGTCAGTCTTTGCTCAATGTGTACCACTGACACCATCTATTTCTTGTCCTATGCTTAAGAAATGAGCATTATTTTGTGCTTACTGATAGCAAAATTGAAGATTTTCAAGTGGGAGTGTTATGTACCAAGGCTGTTTTTTAAGCAGGTGATCAAGACAAATTGAAACCAGCTTGGTGTTACATACAGACACTGTAATGTTTCCAGACTTGCCTTGAAGCCATTTTGCTGCAGTGCAGCTATTACTGGTCTAGAGTCTTAGTTCACACCGAAGCTCATTTGATGCTGTTTTATAAATGTATTCAGTTAGCTTTTGCAACAGTTAAGCTAGCAAAGCTCTTACACACAGGCTCTGTTGGAAGCCCAGGAGCGGACCCATGGAAACCTATCAGATAATTCGCAAGTTTAAAGCTATTCACTCCTAAGTGCCTTTGTGGAGTGAAGCCTAAAATCACTTTGATAACATCTATCATTTATTATAAATGTAATCTCTCTTTAACTACTAGTGACTTATATACTTAGAAAATCTCCCTTTAAAAGTAATTTTAAGGGCAAAAGACTCTATTTCATTCATAGTGATCCCCCAAAAGATCTCCCACTGCAATAAGTTTGGGAGAATAATTTCTTCTTTGCCAGGTATCACTGATTAAAATTCTCCAGCTTATACATGCAGTGGTTACACAAGAGGTAATACGGGATAGATGATGCCAAAAGTCCCTTCAGGCTCTAAAATCTATTAACCTAGTGGATAATTTACAAATGGAGCAATTTATGGAGTGAGAATCTGTCTATTGTGTGTGAGGAAGGAAACGTTAAACCCTGCATCATTCATTCTCATAGAGACCCTGTTTACACAGTATCTGCATGCTTATTACAAGGGAGCAGGATTATATTAGTGAAGACTGTTGGATGCTGAGGTAATATTATTCAGGTTATCTGTGAGCAAAAGTCTTCTTTAAATTTCATGTTGTTCTTTAATAAATTCCTTCTGCAACAAATGCAGCAACGTGGAATATTCAAAAACAAAGGCAATGATAATGAAATATCATGGAGTAGGCAGGATGGGGACATTGACAAATGGAAGTAATTTGCAAGAGTGGTAAAGATTCAGGTAATTGCGGTAGCCTACAGCAGTGCAGGTTGGATTCTTCATAGTAAGCCATTCTCATAGCTGCTTTCAAGGTTCTGCTTACAGCAACAGACTTTTAAGTTCTTAGAAAAGGAGGGCAAGAGATATTATGAATAAGTATGAGTTTATCCCATTAGTTTTAATGAAATCTGATAAAGCTGGAGTGCCTGAATATTTACAGCTAAGCTACTGTCAGGTCCCTGAGGGCACTAATAGGCCCTACGGGCCTTACCTGACCTCCCTTGGGGCCTCCCACCACCCTGCCCATGGCCCAGGACCCCATTCCAGCCCCCTGGGGCTGTCAGTCCCTGCCCCGTCGATGCAGCAGCAGTTGCAGTCTCCAGCTCCCCACAGCCCTGCCTGGCCATCCCAGGACAGTGTCTGACCCTGGGCACCCACACTAGGCCTGACCCTGACCTGTGGGTTGACCTCCTGGCTCGACCCTGGACCTGCCCCATCACGACAAACTTGCCTGATGACCTGGGTGCTTGGTTGACCCCAGCTGCTGTCCCCAGGTCTGCCCTGCTTGCCTGCAGGGGCAAGTGCCCAAATGAACTATTTCCACTGCTGCAGAACCAGATGATTAAAAGGAAAAATGATCCCAGTGATTTCATCTGCTCAGTCTCGTGTTACCTGAGCAGCCAGTCCATTTCCCGAGCTCTGCTTGCAGGTCTGCTCTGAACGCAGGTCTGTGTTAGGCAAAATTTGGCTTCCACAGTGAGTGGGGGGAGTCAGGTACCGTCAGAGAGGGTTTAGCCCAGTCCAGGACCTGAATCTGTCTTTGGAGGTCTCTTTTCTTCTCCATGGAGTGTAGGTTCCCAGCATCCTCCTTGAAGTGCTTACAGTTAGGTCTGGTGAATACAGCTCCAGTATTAGTTTCCAGGTAGTTCTAGCAGTAGTTTCCTTGTGCGGATTTGCTGTAATTAGCAAAGGCCTTGCTGACACTTTCTGCCTAGAAATGAGGTCACCTTCCTAAAAAAGGGCAGTTTCTAAATTATGCCCAAATAAACAGCATTAAATACTTCTCTAAGCATCAGTTTTCATGGTAAAAAATTGCTGCAGTGACTACAGAGAGAGCTTTTGTTAGCCCAAGGAGGAAGAAGGATCCAGACAAATATGAAATGGGAGGGAACCTGAGAAATAGTCTCTTTATTTGTATTGTCTATGCTATGAAACATGCTTGCTGCATGGATCTGAAGTGTATTATGCCAAATTTGGAAGTAAAGTAGGTGCCAGTGTAAACTATGTGTGAGTAAAAAAATGACATTTACAAGGATGGGGTTACAGAAAGGCAACTATAAGAAGTTATCCATACATCATCGTGTAGGAATTTAATTTATTCTACTTTACTGCTGCTGACTGATTGCTCTTGCTGCTGCAATCTTTCCCTTCTGCTTATCAGCATGGCAATCTCTGGCAATCATTTACTTGGAGTCTTGCACCTAGACTACCTCCAAAATTGTCTCACTGGAGCACTGATCCAAACCCCATTCAGGTCAGTGGGAATTTTGCCACTAACTTCGTGGAAGTTCAGATCAGGCCCAGGTAGCTCCTTTCTGGCACGCACCATGGGCTCGTTGCTATGCTGCTCTTGGAGCTGGTGCAATGCTCCAGGTGTAGGCCAGGACCGTGGCCTTTTTCCCACACAGAGCCTTACAGATAGTGAAACGTGGTGAGAAATGAGGTTCCTAGGAGGGGTTGCAATCCTTGCCTAGATTTGGACAGCCCATAAGCAGATGGCCAGCTCCTGATATGAAGGGCTCAGTTAAAAAAGAAAGAGAAGGAAGCGTTCTGGTGCAAGGGCAAGGACAGGCAAAGCCTCAGTTGTTCCATGGTGGAGAGTGATGAGAATGGGTATAAAGGAGGATGGAAGGAGGAGGAAGATGAGCAATATGAAAAAGATAGTTTGATCCTTTCAAAATCACCCCATGCCATAATTTTAATTACATAGAGAAAATTTTGGTGACTTTAGCTCTTTAAATGCTAGACTGTTGATTCTTGTTTCTCTCCTTGCTTTCTTGCCGTTACCCCTGGACTGTCACTGTATCTTCATCAGAGTAGATGGCAAGCAGCTTTGGGTGCCACCCGAGACATTGTGGGAAGTGGCTGATTGTGGGACTGGCCAAATGCTGGAGGCTCTCTGTTGATGTGAATGCCAAACCACAGCTCAGGGCTGTCTGTACGTGGGCCTTTATTGCACTCTAGAGAGCTTTCCAGAGTATTTTTTCTTTAGTGAAATGAATATCTTCCACTTTGACTTCCTTGGGTTGTGCTCAAAAGATTTTGGCGTCATCCAAACTGAAACTGGCAAGTAGACAGTTCCTGCTTAGCATTCAGCCTAGAAATAAATACACGTGGGGAAGTCTGACATAAGGATTCAAATGGCTTTCATTTGCTAATGCATTCACCCAGTGGCTCCGATGCTAAGCTTCTTCCACTCCTTCTCTAATGCTATTGTAAATTAAATGATGCAGCCCTGATTTTGCTGTCAGATATTGCTGCCACAAGCTCTTGGAGACTGGTGGGTCTCTGGTGGCTTCAGAAGTCTGCCAGTGCTGGATCCACCTGGTCACTGGAGCAATGAGCAGGTCTAAAAACCTTTCCTGCAAACTGAATTTGAATCAGTGATCCTCACCAAAGGAGCCTTTCTCCTGGGTGACATGAGGCCTTGGGCAACATTTGGGAGGTTGGCAGAGGAAGGTAACCACAAGGAGCCCAGATGAAGCAAATCTAACTAGGGATCAGGTAAGTGGATGAGCCATGGTACTGAGGAAGGTGGCTCCACAGTGGTGGGGCCATTCCCCTGCCATGTGGACCCAGCTGCCGCTTACCTGATGTCCTTGCAGTGATGTTAATGTTTCTTTGCCTGTAAAAGGGGACAGCGATATAAATTATTAGAGATACTGAGCATTGAAATTGCTCTCAATTTCTTTATTAAAAACAGGCACTTCTGAAAAGCTGCCTACCTCTGAAATGACTGCTGAGGGAAAAAATGTGAGTGATGTGAGAGCTGGAAGATTTGTGTGTGCCGCTCTTGCTTGTACCAGCAGGTGCTGGGAGAGACAGGGAGAGGAGTCAGTCCCTTGGGGACTTGTTGGGATAACATGAAAAAGGGGCCTCAAGAAGAGGTAGTTTTTTCCCCTCTCTGTGAAAGTCCTGGGGAAGGTGGTCTCGCCTTGTACAAGTTCATACAGCATTTGTGTGGTTTTTTGGTACTGTAATTCTTTTACTGGGAAGGTAATTATCCTCTGTCCCAGAGAAAGCTATTGAGGACATACCTGCCACAAGAACAACCTATCGCTACAGAAACCCAGCTGTCCCTGTGGGCTGGTGCCAGCATAGTAACAAAGCTGTGTGTTTAAATTATACAGAGGTGGTTAATGAGTTTTCACCTTGTCAGGAGAGCAGTCCAAGGTTAAAGAAAGAATGATGTGTCCCAGAAACTGGAGTGAGAAAAGCTGAGTTTTGAAAATATACAACTTGCAGGGTGAGCTGGTATTTTAAAACAAAACTGTTATAGGATTTTCCTTTTTATGGAAGCAAAGTGCAGCATTACAAAAAGCAGGAGAGGGGCACTCTGATTCTGCATGCAGTGTGGCAGCTAGAAAATATTTAACACATTATTATGCTATCAGTGGAAGCGTTTAATGAGATTTAGTAGATGTTTCCAAAGCTGTCCTGTCATGTTTACATATTCAGATAGGGGCTGTATGAAGTGGCCTGTGATTTATTTGGCTGGCAAGCCAGGGCAAAGGGAAATTTCAGTGTTTCATGCTACATCTCATCAAGCAAATCTCGTTTCATTTTTGCTGAGATTATAAATGTTGCAAATGAAAGGAACAGAGCAGATGCAGTTTCTTTAGATTTTGGGAGGCATTTATATTATCTGCCACTTGACATTTTGATTGCAAGGGTAGCCCTACACTTTATCAAGTATGCACACGTTCAATAGATTAGTAGCCAGTTAGTTGGTGGAGGCTGAAAAGAATCATATTTACCCCAAAACAAGGGAGGGGGAAAGATTTGTAACTATTTATGAGAAAAAGCTTTTGGCTTTGAATATAAGGGGGTCCCACCCCTCCTGTGCCATGCCCTCAAAGCCGTACTGCCTGCATCACCCATCCTTTGCACACTTGGATCTGAAGCTCCATCCTCTTCTCTCGTGCCATGCCCACAGACCAGAACCCCAAATCTATGTCCTCACCATCCTCATTGCCCTCTTTCCCTATTCCTGATAGTCTCAGGTTGGTACTCCCTGTCTCCACAGCCCCAACTGCTTTTGACTCACTTGTCTAGTCCCTGGATTGCAGAGCCTGTGGTGGGCGGTGGGCGGTGGGCTGGGAGCGTCTGCCTCATGCTGGCACAGACTTCTGTTGTCTGTTAATTGGCACTCGCTGCCTGTGTAAAAGCTTTTACTCCCACCCCGTTCACACTCCTGCTCACTTTATTTCCATACATATCACACTCTGGTCCATTTTGGTTTTGTGACAGCCATATTTAAAGCCAGACTCTCCAGCACACATCTCTGGATTGCTCATTGAAAGCAAGACATGAGTAGAGTATAAGATGTATTTTTAGAGCAATATTCCTAGAAACACCTTAAAATGTCTTGAATTTGTATAAGTCTAGAAGCTTGTCATAGGAAATCATCACCAGATTAAAGTGTGTCTCATGAGAGTCTTCAAGGCTCTGTACAAGACCCATTACTACTCAATATTTTTAGTACTGAACTCAAAGCCAGAATAAGACTTGCCACTCACACAAAGACTGTAGAAAGGCCCATAGAGATAAGGGAGCAGATCTATGGAGCAGTCTCGAGTGCTGGATAAGTTGACCTTGTTGCACAAAGTTGTATTTAAGTGTACATCAGGAAAAGAGCGATGCTAATAAAACCTTAAGAATCCCAGTGAGCATGTGGTTGAATACGAAATCCTAGTTTTGCACTAGAGCAAAAATGGCCATGAGATGTATAAATAAAACACTGCTGAGTCAAAAGGGAATTGAACTCTGTCCTTAGCATTAGTAGGGTTGGTACTTGAGGGCTGCACCCAGTTTATACATTGAAGTTTCTTAAAAGAGACAATAAAAATTTTCAGAGATTGCAAAAAAGTCACATACTTTTTCTGAAGAAAATGCTTTACAGTAAGAAATATAAAGGGCATATTTAATCCTGGATGGTTACCTGATGTTGATCTGTATCACTTTACTTGTGTAAGTTTATGCTTTGCCTGGTCCAGGAGGTCCCAGAACCACAACTTGCAGGAGGCTGGGACCATAATCAGGGCAGGTGCTGATGGATGCTTGCCCTGTTGTCATGCTCTTCCCCAGACACCTCCTTGGCCCCAGTGAAAAGTGGAGACAGGATGCAGGATTGGATGGACCACTGTTCTGTCCATGTATGGCTGTTCTTATGTCCTTGACAGTTTGTCCAGGTCCTAATATTTCCTTTAAACAAAACTAAACTTTTGGGCCAATTGCAGGGGTAATCATGGAAAAAACAGAGCCTGTGATAAAGAAAGGAATGCATACTGGAGCATCTAACAGTTCTTTTTGCCCTAAAATCTGTTTCTGCTTGCAGTGATAAAGTCTTCAGGTTAATTTTTAAAAAGTAATATCAAGTACATATATAAAGGCCTGAGTTTAGCTGCATGGTCAAGGGACAGGTTGTTTTAACTCCTTAAAGATCTCTTCTCCTCCTAAGATATGACATCACCTTCAAATGACACACAAGATTACATGCCTACACCACCTCCTGCTTTGTAACCAGGTCGGTGGATCGGGCAAAGCACTACTCTCTATAACTCCCTGAAAGGCTACTCATCTACCCAGCTTACTATTACAGAGATCTCTTGCTATATCTCTCCAGTGTGTATTCATTGTCACCTTCAGGGAGGCCCAGAGAGGCCTCTCTGCTGCCGCAGAAAGAGGGCAGGATTTGAAATAGGTTGCTACTCACTGCCTCTGTACAGCTCCCTGCTGCCTAGTGTGCATCCCAGTATGAGGCATCGAAGTGACCAGACCCACAGAGCTCCAGATTCCACCAGGAAGACCAGGATGGTAAAAGTCAGGCATTACAATGGCACCTAATGGCAATTTATTGTTAGTGTCCTTCTAGGATCTGGGCGTTAGCCTCTTCGTGCTGTAATTCTTCCTCTGTATAATACACTGTGAAATCATGGCAGTAGCATGAGGTTAAATATGTTAAAATTGTTAAAATATGTTAATCTGTGAACCAATATGTTAATCTGTGAACCATTTGGGTAATCCCATTTGGTGATGGGGACCTTGCCAGTGCCTTGAGCAAATAACTCCCCAGATCTGTGTGGCGCATACTACTGTGAGTCAGTCTAGAGAGATCAGTCAAGAAAAGAGTTCACAGCCATTGTGCCAAACGGCAATGGAAAAAAAATCCTCCTAGGATCACACTGACAGCTTTGGCTTTCCCTTCAGAAAATACTCTTATAGATTTTATGAGTCCAGTAGGGTCACTGTCCTGGTTTCGGCTGGGATGGAGTTGGTTTTCTTCCTGGTAGCCGGTATGGGGCTGTGTTTTGGGTTTAGGTTGAGAACAATGTCGATGATACACTGACGTTTTGGTTCTTGTTAAGTAGTGCTAAGTACTTGCTAAGTGGTGCTCACACTGGTCAAGGACCTTTCAGCTTCCCATGCTCTGCCAGGGGCACGGGAGGCTGGGAGGGGGCACAGCCGGGGCAGCTGACTCAGACTGGGCGGGGGGCTATTCCATACCACGTGACATCATGCTCAGTATATAAGCAGGGGAGTTGGCCGGGGAAGGGTTTGATCGCTGCTTGGGGGACATGCTGGGCATTGGTCGGCGGGTGGTGAGCAATTGTACAGTGTACCGCTTGCTTTGTATTACTGCTGTTCTATTTTTTTTTTTATTTTACTTTAGTTATTAAACTGTTTTTATCTCAACCCACGAGTTTTCCCCTTTTGCCCTTCTGATCCTCTCCCCCATCCCACCGGTGGGGGGGTGAGCGAGCGGCTGCGTGGTGCTTAGTTGCTGGCTGGGGTTAAACCACGACAGTCACACAGATAGAAAGGTTCATAGAAGTGCTTGGTAGTGATAAAGCATAGCTGTAACGCTTCTGATGGAAGGGTGGGTAGTCCTGGTGTCTCCTTTCATTTCTTTCCCTGCAATCATAATTAGTATACCTTGGTCGCTGTCACCAAAGGTTCATGGTCAGACACATGGGGGAAATTGTGCGTGTCACTACCACTTCCTTTAATTGTATCAGATGCACATTAACTGGCAGTGTCTAGACACTTGTGTCCTACAAGACAGCGTTTAAATCTGAAGCGGAGAGGAAGAGCATAGCTGCTAAAACACAGCCTATCCTCTCTTGATTCATCTCTGCATTCAGTCTCTGCATTTTAGAGTACATTGAGTTTTCTAATTGTTGTTATTTTACATCATCTTCTTTAGTGCATAGTGTTTTACGATGGTGCCTTATGAATTAGCCATCAGTGACTGTAGAGCTGTTGCAACCATTAGTTTTAACAGTACTGTAATCTTTTAGTAAAGGCAAGCACCTATTGCTTTTATAATCAATTTTTACTGTTCAGATCACAGTTGCACTAGTTTATTTCATTACTATGCACCTTTTCCAGCTGGGCTTATGCAATTTTCCAAGTTATGCTCATAGACATAATAATGAACATTTACTTTACTGTCTGAAAGGCAAGTGAGAGGCATGGTTTCTCTTTAGTTTCCATTAATAACATAAGCATTTGCACTACACAATACCATGGGATATATTGGAGAAGTCTGTTGGATTTGCCAGGTCGTGTTTTTTTCTAATGGAGAGGTTCAGAAAGCTTTTTCCTATGTCTTCAGAGAATAAATGAGAGTAAAGCATGTGGCACAACTGTTGCCTCAGTCTTTAATAGTAAAACAAGTTGTTCTCTGGGTACCCAGCCCACTGGGATGGAAGACAGGGATGGGAAGATGAATGAAGCCCCCGTAATCCAAGGGGAAATGATTAGCAACCTGCTACACCACATAGACACACACAAGTCTATGGGCCAGATGGGATCCACCCAAGGGTATTGAGGGAGCTGGTGGAGGTGCTCACCAAGCCACTTTCCATCATCTATCAGCAGTCCTGGCCAACTGGGGAGGTCCCAGTTGACTGGAGGTTAGCAAATGTGACGCCCATCTACAAGAAGGGCCGGAAGGAGGATCTAGGGAACTACAGGCCTGTCAGCCTGACCTCAGTGGCAGGGAAGGTTATGGAGCAGATCTTCGTGTGTGCCATCACACAGCACATACGGGACAACCAGGTGATCTGGCCCAGTCAGCATGGGTTTATGAAAGGCAGGCCCTGCTTGACTAACCTGATCTCCTCCTATGACAAGGTGACCTGCTTAGTGGATGAGGGAAAGGCTGTGGATGTTGTATACCTGGACTTTAGTAAGGCCTTTGATACCGTTTCCCACAGCATTCTCCTGGAGAAACTGGCTGCTCATGGCTTGGATGGGCACGCTCTTTGCTGGGTAAAAAACTGGCTGGATGGCCAGGCCCAAAGAGTTGTGGTGAATGGAGCTGGTGGCTGGTCACAAGTGGTGTTCCCCAGGGCACAGTATTGGACCAGTTCTGTTTAATATCTTTATCGATGACCTGGATGAGGGGATCGAGTGCACTCTCAATAAGTTTGCAGATGACACCAAGTTGGGCGGGAGTGTTGATCTGCTGGAGGGTAGGAAGGCTCTACGGAGGGATCTGGACAGGCTGGATCGATGGGCCGAGGCCAGCTGTATGAGCGTCAACAAGGCCAAGTGCTGGGTCCTGCACTTGGGTCACAACAACCCCACGCAACACTACAGGCTTGGGGAAGAGTGGCTGGAGAGCTGCCTGGTGGAAAAGGACCTGGGGGTGTTGGCTGACACCACCTTGGCTGGAGGCATGAGAGGGCAGGTTAGATTACCACACACTAGAAAGCTGCTAGTTCTTGTGTCACGTCCCACCTGTGGAGAGTGGGGAGTAACTCAGATTCACAAATTCCCTTGGTGTGGATTAATGTGAAATAACACACAAGGTCCGTACATAAACATCAACTTTAATGGGAGATTTCTATAGAACAAATATTCTGTAAACGTTGGCCCTCTAACAATTATATCTACCTGAGCTATGCGGCTTTATTGGAAATTAAGGTAAGCCTTGCGTTACTTGACGACTTTAGGAGGAGAGAGAGCGGGGGAGAGATAGAGAGAGATCACCAATCCTGGATCCAGAGTTGGACCTGCCAACGGGGGTATTTGGTGTAGAGAGCTCACGTACACTCACACATGCCCCTATTTATTGGCCCCAGTTCCTGAACGTCTGGAACCTTCTTTCATCTCAGTTCCAGGACTGGTTGAGACACCTGTCAAATCAAGAGAAGTGACCGATCAAGAGAAGTGGCACTAGGCCCCTCCTCATGACTTAACTCTCTCTCAACTCCTGGAACCTTCTTTCAGGGCACCCAGGCTCACAGTACAGGCATCTGGGGCTCATCCCTTACGCCACCCCATGGCTCAAACACTCCAAGGTCCTCTTTAACAGTAGTGATCTGAACATATCGTATCGAAGAAGAGAGAGAAGAAAATAAGTGGCTGATCAGGCACCTTATTATCCAAAGTCAATAGCTGGGCCAATTAATATTAACAAAAGCATCAGTAGAGCTTCCACTATCCAATCCCACCATCCCACAAGTCCAAAGTTTTTAAGCAGAGTTGAGATCCACGAGGCAGGGTTCCAGTCCACCCTCCATTCATTTGGTAATATGACTGGAACAGGTCTCCTATCTTGGCTGTGATTTCCCACATCCTCCGACGTGCTTCCTCAATCGTGGTTGTGGCAGTGTATGGTAACACAGCATCTTCCAGCTGTATGGTTCAACGCTCCACATACACCTTGTTCTTTGACTGATAGCATATCCAGAGCTAGACAGTTCTGTAAGGCCATCTTTGACACCTGTTGAACCTGCAAATTTAGTTCTCCAAAAGCATGTGCAGTCCGATTACTCAAAATATGTACTTGCCAGGTCAAATTTTTTAATACAAACTGGTGTTTTTGTAGGAATACACCTG
This sequence comes from Theristicus caerulescens, assembly GCA_020745775.1. NCBI lineage: Eukaryota > Metazoa > Chordata > Aves > Pelecaniformes > Threskiornithidae > Theristicus > Theristicus caerulescens. Next base: position 110,548,970 of record CM036559.1, on the reverse strand, counting down.
GAGCGAAATAGGCCTCAAACACAAGGGCCACTTTCATTCCCCAGGTATAGTAATAGGGCACCAGGACCCCTCTTACCCACTCGGGTGCAATCTGAGGTGTCTGAACATCCCATTTCCTCCAGTTGTATTCGGGGTTGTTAAAGTCAAATGTTCTGGAGGGGCACGTTGATGGGATACCGATGGTACAGCGTAAACCCACCATTTCGTGTACATGCAGGTGTGAGTACATTTTCCCATCTGCACATGCCCAGAAGGTACCCTGAGGGGCTGGATATTTCACAGTGGAGCATGTTAATGGGTCATAGGGTTCAGTTATTGTGACTCCCCCTTCCCACGCAAAATTCCGCTTTGTCTCGTGGGCAAGCGTGACTCCACATTTTATCGTGGTTTCTGAATTGGTAATGGTTCCATTACACATGGGATTTCCAGGTTTAAACCCTGTTATCGGAAAGCCCCAACAAGTACACATATCCCGAATAAAGGTTCACAATTCTGGGATATACCATGTTTATATGGGGTTCCATGTTAACAATTTACAACTAACCATCTGTGAACAACTCATTAGGGGAGTATCCTCATGGGGTAGTGGATTTATTTCTCGTGCATCAATTATGTTATCTGGATTGGACAAAAAATGCTTAAGGGACCAAGCATATTCATAATGAGAGTGGTTATGGTGTGCATGGCCATCCCATTTGTTAGGAATTTGAATACACCAAACTGAGGAGAACAGAACGTTATATTCATGGTATAGGGGTTCACCGTGAGGGGGAGGGTCCCACCAATGTACAAGATTGCAAGGGATCTCCACCTCCTGGGGACACCACGTCCAATTCAGTAAAAGATTACATGGGATCTTCACCTCCTGGGGAGACAATGTCCAATTTTATCTGGTGGCAAGGGCGGCACTTGTAGTTCCCCTGCAGAGCTGTTGCTTCCAACAGGTAGCATTCCACATGTCTCTCCAGGTTATGTTAACTGAAAAATTGATAGGCCACTGGAGAGGGTATGTACCAAGTTGTCCCGCTTATACTCTTGGAATGGAAATGAGTCAGCTCCCCACAAACATTTTCCCTTCCAGTGTGTATTTTGGATACATTTTTGGTTTAACATTTCTAGCTTCGAAATGAAAATTCATGAGAAATTTAGCCAAATGATGGCAAATTTAAAGCCCGCTGATGTGGACGTGGGGAGGTCTACACAAAGACCTTGGTCTGTTTGATTCGTCCCTTACATCTTAAAAGTGAATTCTGCAAGTAGTAAAACTTTTTTTGTTTTTTTAAACATGCCGTTGAAATGCAGCAAACACCAGGAAATCTCTTTTTATATTTTGTGTATCTTTGTCATGTTCCTTCTGTCTTGCAGATGTTAGGATGTAATTGCCACAAAGAAAATGGCTTTCTGTGTTGTTTATTTAGGAAATGAGAGGCAACCAGAGGTGTACTAAACCTCTAAACACAATGAGGCTAAGAATAAAACATAAATATTCACAGCTGAACACTTTTATTTGAGCCTTATGTTGTGTGCACATTAGTAAGAGTGAAACTGGGGGTTGAGTTTGTATTTTGCAGTATTTCATGTTGGGTTGGAATAATAAAGTTAGAGTTTTGTGTTTGACTTGCAGACGGCTCCTGAGCAAAAGGCTTACATGTATGGGCAGCAGTTCAGTTTCCATATCACTGGAGTCACAAGCAATTCATCGTTTGGCATTTATTTCAAAAGAAAAAAGCTGGAGTCTCTCTGGTAAATAAATAGTCACAGGATTTGAGTTTGACTAGTAGGTGTAAATCAAATAACGTATCTAACACACCAAATTCCATGCTTATTTACAGGTGAAGCAGGCTGTTTAATCATATGTTATTTCTAAAGGGTATGCTTTCTATGGCATTCAGCGTAATTTATACAGGTGAGGGGGGATTTGAAAGTGGGTTGCTTTCAAACTCGTAGAAAAATTTCTACTTTACTTACTGTGAAGTCTGGATTTATGGAAAAGGAGTTAAGTTAAAAATATGTTTTATGCTTATTGATTTGTAATATTCATGCTCAGAATGCTTCCAGGCCTTTCAGTGTTCCTATTTCAAATTATTTACATTAGGCATTGAAAACTAAGGCTTAAGGCTCAGTTGGGCTGGAAAACAAGAACTCCATCTCATGAAGAAACCTTGAGGTTCCAAAATCTGGTTTCATTTTGTGTCAAAATGAAACTGCAAACTTTTCAAAATACATTCACCAAGAATGATGAGATGCGTAATGACAAGAGCGCTCTGTTGGGATGCGATGTGTATAGGTGTCACTGTGTCCCTGATTCAGGCACAAGCAGGGCTGGAACTTGGGCTTCGCATCAGCCACGTCGGTTACTGGTTATCTGGGGCTGCCGTTGAGTTCTCTCTGACATGGCATCTACAGGCCGTTTCAGTTTTAACACTCATGATGAACAAGCAGCATTCAGAGTTTGCAGGTCAGATGAGGTCTTTCTCTCTCTGTTTTTTATTAAAACATCCATCCTTACTTGGACCTCTTGCAGGTTTCTTGAAATAAATACATTTCTGCAAAATCCCTTGCTCTTGCCAAACTGGAGTTTTCTCCATCAGCTCTTGATTTTGTTCCACAAATATCTGACAGCTTGGATAAACCGCTTGTAAAATCTTCCAGCAAGTAACTTCACATTTTCTCCCCTGGCTTAAGAGAGGGTGTAAGAGAAGTTGTAAAGTTACCTGTGGAAGATTACTTGCTGGATGTCTTCCTATGTGTGTGGAGGAGCTCCAGCTAAATAGTGGCAAAGTTCCCTCACTGCTTGCATTCAGATTCCCCAATAAAATCTTTCTTGCTGTGACATTTTAAAAAATGTCAGTGCTGGTTATACAGAGGGTGGGCTGTGGCCGGTCCTAGCGCTGGTTTGATTCTCTCTGCTGTTTCCTTCTCTGCCAGCTATACCTGCCTCTTGTGCCTCATACGGGCACATCACAGGGCAGGGGCTGTACCATTTTTAACAGACTAGCCCTAGGACTTCTGTGTGCTAAGAATGCCTTTCACATGAAAATGGAACATATTTGGGAGTCTCAGCTTAGTCACACTGCCAGGTTTGTCTGGTTTAAGTGAGTAGAGAGAAGCTTTCTTAGGGTAAGATAGAACCACGCGCTTGATTTACATTACAAATAAAATCCTTATCCCAAAACATCCTGTTGTGTGGCAGGGCTGAAATCCAGATAGACACAGCCCCGCCCTAGATCCAGTCAGTAGGTTTAGGATCAGGAAGGAGTTTTTCTCCAGGTCAAACTAGCAAGCACTATCAATTTTTCTTTTTGTTTATGGTCTTTTTTAGAGTCTCCTCAGCTGTGTAACATACTAGACTCTCTGTTCCTGCAGAAACCTAAGAAAAATTATACTCTTCATTCCTTCTGGTTTTTGGGTGGTTTTTTATTTTTGCTTTTTTTTTTTTGTGCATGCATACTGTCATTTTTGAGGCTTTTAGTCTTTTATATGAAAGATCCTAAGTTTGTTGGAGCATGTTATAGCCTTTTTTTTTTTTTTTATAGCTTGTATTTGTCAGGTGCACCAGAGTGGATGTTATTTATACTTTGTTGTTATGCTCCTGGGACTCTCCTTCCCAGATTCAAGCAAAAAAATCAATCATTTCATCTGGTCTTTGGCGTCTTGCAATAGCAACAGGGAAATTGTATTTCAGTGCATTGGGAAGAGATATTACAACAGCTCTAAGTGTTTTGGGATGACAGCAAGGACAAGTGATGGAGACTGAAGAGGAAGTAAAGAATAGGACCCCCCCATCATTCTGGAGAGAACTTCATGTGATTCATATAATCTGAAAAAAGAAACCATGAAGGGAGGGGCGGGGGGAAGGTGTTTTTAAGATTTGGTTTTATTTCTCATTATCCTACTCTGATTTGATTGGTAATAAATGAATTTTCCCCAACTTGAGTCTGTTTTGCCCGTGACAGTAATCAGTGAATGATCTCTCCCTGTCCTTATCTTGACCCACGAGCTTTTCATTATATTTTCTCTCCCCTGGCCAGCTGAGGAGGGAAGTGATAGAGTGGCTTTGGTGGGCACCTGGTGTCCAGCTGGGGTCAAACCACCACATCTTATTATCTATATGTATTTCAAATTAACCCAGTGAAAACCTTGTCAAATGCACATATTTAAAACCTGACATTGCCTCACTGGATACCTTGCTGGAAATCTGTGAAAAAGTATGATGGATTTTATGGGATCTCCTGCCTCCCAAGTTCCATAGGAAATGTGGGAAAACATGAGAAAAAAGTCAGCCAGATAAAGAGAAAAACAAACCACTGAGTTTCGTGTGGTGATATTCATAACCAGCAGTGTATAAATGCAGTAGAGAGACAAATAAGAACTGGAGGCATGTGAGTAAGGTGAGTAAGATGGGGGAAAGATGAGTCCAAAGCTTCTGCTCCTGCCCCTCTTCTTGGTACACCACCGTGTTTCAATAGCCTGGGAAACGGGAACCAGGACCTCTGACTCCTGCCTATTTGGGTGCCTCAACTCCTGGGCACAGGCTCACGCTCAGTCGTGATTAGTGTCTGCTCTCCTTCCAGGCACCATTGGATGTTTTGCTGCCCTGTGGAGTAGAAAAAGTGATGGGAACAGCAATAAGAATAGCCCTTTTTGGAGGAGGTGAGAAAATCAGGTCAGAAATCAGAAAAGAAGAGGCCTGAGGAGACCCATGGGCAGCAATAGGTCGTACTGGTGTATAGCGAGTCCCTGATCCTCCACCGAGACAGCGACACATCGATGGCAATACCCAACCACATCAGTGGTGCGGGACCTAGCCAGCCTAAGGAGAGAGGAGCAGCTCGCTGTCAGCCTTGCGGTGTGGGGCTGGTTTCCGACTCGCTTGCTGCAGCTAGAGCTGAGCCAGGGATAAAAATACTGCTGTCTGTAGCTTGTAAATAAGAATTCACACGTGGTGCTGAGCCAATTTGCTGGTGTTATTTCCTTGTTCCTGTTGTTGCTAAAACTGCACTTATAGCAAAAAGCTAAAGGGATTGAAAGAGGCAGAAGTGTAAGAAAGAACTGCAGACTTTGAAATGGGCATTTGAAGGGCTTTCGTCTTCTGCATCGGTCATAAACCAGCTTTCATTTCTACACAAGCACTGATGGACTCAGGATTTATTTTATGGCTGATGAAATGAGTTGGAATTTGCCTGCTCAGTGGCTGGGTCTGCATCCCACATGTGTAGAGAAGTCCTGTTGCCTTTGGCAAGGATATTACCTGGGAAAGATAATGGTTATGGCCACAATGTCCCGCTGTCTGCCCAGCTACTTGCAATATCTTTAGATTCTTGTACGCTTGAGATGCAGTTTTCTCAGTAAATTCATCATGTCAAGAAACTAAACATCAGCATTCAACCTTTGCAAAGGCATTTTCATGCTTCTATGTTTTGGGTCTTTTTTTTTTTTTTTCTCCTTGAAGGAACCAGCTGGGATTGGAAGTAGATGATTCAAGAGTTGACAAGACAACATTAGCTCTACTGGCCTTCTGCTGCTTTCACTGAGTGCCCAGTTATCACAGAGGCAGGGAGGAGACAAGCGGACGGGGGTGATGCAGGGAAAGCGCTGGGGGATGAACAGGGCAGAAAAGCTGTACGTGAAACATCAGCAGAGGTGATGTATAAGGGAAGGGTTTTCTCTAGGCAGGGATCTGTGCTGGAGTGATGGCTTTGTGCACATCTGAGAGGTAGCTGAGAGGAACAGCAGCAGAGCAGGGAAGAAGGGACAAAGGATTGGAAATGGTGGGCAGCATGAACCAGACCCTGGTGAGCAGAGCTGCTTTGGTAACTGCTGTGACTGTAAAGACATGCCTGTGTGCCTGCTGAGGGCCTCGTATCTCCCGTAGCGCATGCTGTGGGTAGATGAGGTGGGCTGTGAAGAAGGAGAACTGTTGCTGCAGACCTGGTCAGGAGCAGCAAGAGGATCAGGAACACATGTTTTTTACAACCAATTTATTTTTGCAGAGATCAGTCCCATCACAGTCCTCTCTACTGGCTGTGCTCCTGCCTGCAGTGTCACCTTTCCACAGCACTGCATGAAGAATTTGGAACTTTAAAAATGCAACAATTTCTATTTCTTTCCTCAGCAGCAATTAAGATCCCCAGTTTAATGGTCAGTAAATAGGCTAAAACTGAAGTAAACAAGTCTCTAGCCTCCAGCCCGGTGCAGGGACTCATTCCCTCAGTGGCTCTGTAGATCCATCCCTCTCCCTTTTCTAGTTTGGCAGCAGCTTCAGGAGGCCTGTGACATTTAAAGTTGTGTTGATGTTGTGGTAATTGGTGAAATGAAATAATTGACAAACTGGCAGCAACATTTTAACCTTCTTAAAATACTCACACACTTTCAGGGTATGCAAGGTTAGCATGCCACAGAAAGTGTGCTCAGTGCTGGTTTTGGATATATAGCCAGGCTATTTCTCTGCCAAGATTTGTGCTCTGAAATGCTGCCAATATTGAGTTATTCAGGTGGATGAAGGACATTTTAATGAGACAACAGCTTATTCACACACTTGTGCTTGTAAAATGTCTGAAAGTTGTTTTCATAAAACTTTCAAAACCAGAAAGAGGTTTAAAACATTGTGTTTTAGTGAAGTAAGACATTAAATAGAAAATGCTTCAAAATCCATAACAATATATTTACTACAGTAGTAGAATTGAACAACCAATAGGTCCTTTTCTCCTTTCAAATCATCCACAAAATGTGGTTACTTCAATTTGGTATAACTTACTCTAAAACTGATATAAATACATGGGTAATGGCTGCAAACCTTTTGGTTTTAGTACGGCTATTTGTATGGGTGGGCATAGCACAACTAGCTGCTTGGAGACAGATTCGCCTGTTCAAACTTGTAATTTTTTACAGCTGAGCTGGTCCTCTAGACTCAGCTTACAGTTAAGCAAAGAAGGCAGCACTTTCAAGCTGTACTTCACCTTATCTTGAGGTAGATGAAATCCATTAGATAAACCATTCTCTGGAAGTGATGCTGCTGCTCTTGTTTTTGAAGTTTTGAAAGAGCATCCCGTTGGCTTGGGCTGGCTCAAAGAGTCTCCACCTGCACAGCTTCACCCTTCACCAGTTAGGCCTTCATCCTTGGACCCCAGGTGATTTCAGATACCCTTGGAGTAGGTCACAGAGTGCTTTGATGATAGAAGCCTGCTTCGTGAGCCCTTGTAGAGGGCAAAGTGCAGTTTGGAAGCTCCTACCTTCACCCACAGTGGTAGTGTGAGATGCTGTTGTGTTTTCCACAAGGCTGGGGTGGCGAGCCCAGGCATAATGTAACGCTGGCACCCACGCAGGAGGTGATGAAGTTACATATAGCCCAGGCCTTATTGCTGCCTGCCAGGGTGGGATACAGCCTCTTAACAACTCAGCCAGTGAAAGAGAGCAGTCTGATCAAACTTTGCTAAGTACTGAAATAGCTGTTCTGGAAATCAATGCTATTCATGCTCTGCTCTGCCCTTTGAATGGTATCATTTACTCAGAATATAGCATTGCACCTAGTGCTGCATCTTGTGTCATTGAAGCATTCTTCATTGTATTTCTCAGTGCAAAGTTAATAGCTTCTATAGAAAAGGAATCCAAGACCTAAAAGCAAAAGAAGAAGAAAAAGAAAAAAGGTTACAATCTTGGTAAACCTGCCAGTTCAAAGGTATATTTAGAATATATTGTAACAAAAGAACTGTCAAACTGAAAATGAGAGGCTTTGCTTCTCAAGGTTTTACATGGCCATGGTTCATGGAAGTTTGATTACAGCAGGACATTTTGGCTTCACCTACACTTGAAAATTAAACAGGTTGAAGATCTGGAACTTAGGTCAGCTTGGAAATCCTCCTGATAACTTCTTTCTGGCTCCAAAACAGGATGGCTACATGAAAACTGCCTATGGGGGGTTGTTCCTGGCAGGAAGAAAGTCAGTCCTTCAAAGCCTGCCCTTTACCACTCTCTCTAGGTCAAGTCTGTGAGTTTACCGTTGAACGATGTGAGCTCAAAACCCTTCTGTGCCTGAATTCCAGTTACAGGCCACTCATTGAAGAGGTTTGCTTCCTGTGCAGAAACCCCAGTGCTGCGGCTGAGCTCCACATGTCTGTCAGGGATGTGTCAGTCTGGCATGTCTGAGCTGGGATGGCGAAGTGGGGTGGAGCGGGTATCGCCCAGTCTTGGCTACACCACATCTTTCCCATCTTCTCCAGGCTACGTTGAATGGGTAATAAGCCAGCCCTGTTTATCAAGTACTGATACTATCTGTGCACGCAGCAACTACAACACTGATCTTGGGAAAGCCCATGAGAAACTTATGAAAATTTGGAAGAAAACTGCTTTTATGCGGAGCAAACACAAGGAAAAGAGATTGTTTAAAAACTGATAAGAAAATCTGTTCTGCAGCCACTTTAAGAAGTGAGAAAACCTTGGGCATTACAGAAGAGGTTTATGTTAGCCAAAAGTGCTACTGCTTTTGCATCTGAACCTTTAGATACTGGATCAATTAGGTGGTGTGCTGTATATAGAAGAGCTACTGGAGTAAGCAATGACTTTAAACAAATCTTTTGTGCTTTGAGATAGCAGAAATTGGTGGCACAGGCACAGGGAGAGGCAAAGAAAGTGTAAGGTTTGAGATCTGCTGTGACAACTTCAGAGTACCTTAGTTCTCCAGACTTCCAGTAAGTCCTGCTGCCATTCCTGTGGCTCGGTGAGACGTGAAGGAGGTGTTGTCAGGGGTGCCACACATCACAGCTCATCAGGGAACGATGAGGAATGAGTCAAGAAGATTGAGAACACTGTCACTCGTATGTGTGGAGGCATGCATCTCCCCATACAAATTCTGTTCAGATGAAATCCCAAGGACAACTGTGCAGGACAAACAATCAGGTTCACCCTACTGTAGTGGGGATAGTGCCAAAGAAGGTGAGTGGACTTATACCCACTTTTTCTGAAGGGATGATGAAACAATTTTCTAGGGACAATCTCATCTCTGAGAGACTATTGTGGTGGACGAACAGGCTTTTGCTACACTGCTTTTCATACTTTCAGTCCCATCCCTTCATTCTGCCTATAATAATAATTACTATTATTTCTACTGGCATAACATTTCTTTTTCAGAAACCTGTAAATGGAGCTAGGACCCTGTGATAGGTACTGTGCAAAACAGAACCTAAGTAACAATTCATGATATGCAGAAATCTTCCTGAGATTGAGTGTCACTGATTTACAGACATATTCAAATAAATGAATATGAACCCAGCCATTTCAGGTGACCATTGCAGTGTTCTCAGCTACTAAAAAATACATGTACAATGCACCTCTTCTCATCTGTTTTTCAGGTCCTTCTCTGTCTAACGAGGCTTGAGAGCAGACAGTAGTTTCTTTTTACAGTAAGCACTATGTCACCAAAAGTAGATTAATTGCCAAATGATAAAATTAGAAATATTGAAATGGACTAGCTCGATGGATTCTAATTAATTATGGACACCAGTGCTATAATCAGAGATTGTTCATTGGGTAAGGGAGATATTTGGTTTCAGCTGGATAGTCTTTCCCCTTCTGGTTTCACCCGTGCAATCTCAAAAGGCTGAACTAGGGAAACATAATTCAGAATCAGGAACAACTTCTTCCCTCTGTTATAATCAAACTCACCTTTATGAAATCACTTTATGAAAAGTGATCATTTTGTGCAAACAGCTTGATGTTGAGCATGTTCGTCTGTCTCCATGACTCAATTAGATATTATCATGATCTTCAGTGGACTTAATTCTTATACGAGCTGTGCCAGGCTGTGTACATGCCTCATCCCGGTGGTGAGAGCAGGTGGACACGTGCACGGATGTGCCATATCCCGTTAGATGGGATTTATATATCTGGGGCTTACTCACTAGCTGGTTGAAGAAACAAGATTTATATTCCATAAAGGAGGCACTGAAACAGAGTGCAGGGAAAACACCTCCCCAGGAATGGAAAGCAGGCTTCAAGCCCCAGAATATTTCCTGGCCTTTGGCTGCTCTATTTTGTGTGCTCTCATTTAAGGGCAGAATTTAGAAAGTAGTGCCAAGCAGACTTTCACAGCCTGAGTGTCCAAATGGCGTAGAGGAGCCAAGTTTGCCGAAAACACTGGGGCAAGCCCAGGTCACCTCCCCATTGGCTGCCGTGTATTCTGTACCACTGTCACAAGTTTTATGATGCAGTTTTACACTGCCTGAGCGTGTATAGTTTCCCAAATAGCAAAGTTGTAGTACAATACAATTATATTTTTTTCTCAAAAGTGACAAATAATGGAGTTAAATACATTTTGATCCAAATCAAAAGCCTCTGCTCTCTTAATTCAGTTCAGCCTCCCTCTGAATGTTCTGGCTTCAGCTGAGCCCACGATCGCAGAGATATCGGGCGATCTCCTTTTCTAAGAATATTTTCAGTTCAGCTAAACCCAAGGGGTAGTAAAAATCTTGTCAGAAGCCAAAACTCATGAGACTTCCAAGCCAAAAAATGTTTTGACAAGTTCAGCTCTTGAACAATTGGCTCTTCTCCTGTAACCACCCGAAATCAGAGATAAGAGTTTTCTGTGACTGAAAGTGAAAGTGACAGGAGATTCACTACCACGTCCCCTAAAAGATTTGTAAACCACTTACATTTGGCCTGATCTTCCAGTTCAAACTCAACTGAGTGGGTTTCTTTCTTATTCCTGCAAAAAGTCTCAGTGCCGTGAGGAATGGTAGAGAGTTAAAAAACAGTATATATTTTTTCTGCACATAGCTGGCTTATAAAGGTTATAATATTAATTATTTCTTAATAAAGAAATGTGTAAATAAACACATGATGTTTATTTTCCATATTACCTTATTTTTTATAAACCCAAGAAAGAAGTCATCCCTTTGCCATGGGATGGTGATGCGTATCCTTTTGATTCCATTGAACTTGGCCTTCCCATGCCTTCAGTGGGCATTTGTGAGTGACCTGATTTCCTAGCAGTGTGTTGTCAAGGAATTCCTAGAATACTGAATAAAGTACTGAAATGCAATTTTACTCCGAGGTACATAGAAGCACATTAAATTTATATCGATTGGAGACCTGTGGCCATCTTCCAAAGTACATATTTCTTTTTCATTTGTTATGGACAGGCAATTAACTTTACTTGTTTTAATATAAATTAAAGTTTAAAACAACCGCTTAGGTTCCCTGCCCTGGAAGGCGCAATTAATTACATCTTTGCAAATACATTACATATAGCCAGATACTTGAGATATATCTGATATCAGACATAATTCTCATGGCAGACCATTACAAATGCAGTATATATAGTCAACCAAAGCCTTTCAGAGAAATCCCACTTAATGTTATGCCAGGAACCGGATTCTTAGGGGGAAATCCAGCCTTCTCAGATAAGGCATCAGCTCAGCTCAGCAGAGGACTTTTACAGAGCTTGCTGGAGTGAGGCAAGGCGGCCTGTGCTCATCTGTACTGGACGTAGCTCCTATAGTTGTGGTGGGGGAGAAGAAGAATTTTAGCTGTTAGTAGATCAGCCTGGTTTGGGGAGTATTTTCTTTCCCTTTGAAGGTTTTGTGAGTTCTACAAGTCCTGATTCATGCAGATAAATCAGAATAAGGCAGTAGCAGATAGCACAGGTAGGATGCAGCAGGCGCTAGGAGATGTTCAGGAGAGATGTACCTCTCTACTCCTGCCTACAGGTAACGGTGTATTGGGTCTCTGACTTTTAAGCACGTAAGCAATCAGGAGAGGCCCAGGCTGGGGGGAAGAGGGTGGATTTGCACCAGGTAGATGTCCACCAAGTAAAAGCTGACATGTGAACTGATCATTCCTGGGTCCCAACAGAGAAGCGGAGCTTCGAAGGTGCAGCTCAGCTCGTCCTGTAGCAGATGTCAGGTACCTGAAGCAAGGTAGGATGTCCACTCTGCTTTAAAAGGTCACTGAAGGAAAGGCCCGGGCAAGGGAGCTGTAGCTGTGCAGTTATGAGGACTGTAACCCCCCCTTTCCCGACTTGCTGGATCCCCTGATGAGCTCTGATGGCCATTCATGATTCTGCAAGGATCCTTTTACTGCATTTTCTGGCTACCTGTACAAAGAACAGTTGCAGCTTGGCCTGTGGATGCAGTTCAGGGGGACCCCTAAGCCCATCTGTGTCTGGGGAGTTTCTGTGCCCAGGTGCATACTGCTTACAGCCTTCAGTGAGGTGTACAGAAGCCTTGAACATGCCTGAATATCCTCGCAATGGGGCAAAACTGCAGCCACCACTTGCAGCCTGATGGCTGATGGTGTTTTGAAGGCAATGTGGAAGCAGCCTGGAGAAGCTGGGCTTCTCCCTGAGGTGCCGTGAGCTTGCACAGCCTGATATGCCTATAGTGGGAAGGTGATGAGTGGCTCTTGGCAATCCTGAGCTAATTGTCAGTGGTGTACTAATTGAAAGGTAGCATGCCAAATAGAGAGGCATGACCTGTCTTCTTACCCTCATTGCACAGCAGTGATGAAGCTGTAATTCAGGGCTAAGTGCCCAGGGATTAAAGACGTTAAACCACAGCTCATAGAGCTCTACCTGGCGCTGTTTCAGTGATGCTCAGTAGTCCGTCTGCTGGTACAGCGAGGAGTACAGAAGGGAAGCAGACTGTGAGCCTTGCTCTCCGTGCACAGCCTTTCTTTTGGTGGGCAGTAAATGAAGGGAAATTCTTGTGATACCTGTAATATACAGCCTGACGCAGGGATGTTCAGAGCTATGGACCTGTCTTCACATGGAGACATTTTAAATTGTATTTCATTGTTTAGAAATGAAATGGAAATTGAGGACTGGAAAGCAAATGACATACCCTTCCCTCCCAGCCTCAGGCAACTGAAATACCCAGACCTCCAGGGGGAGAGCGTTAAAGCCATGGGCCATTTGAAACCAAATTTCTTCTTTTAAAAATCAGATGAGTTAAACATAATGAACGATATTCAGTTCCATTTTCTCTTTCAGATGTCTGAAATAGACAGCTCCATGCAGAGAAGTTACCCAGTTCCCCCATGAGTGATCTTTATTTGAAATCTAATAGTGCCGCCGCAGCCTTCCGTGCTCAGAGCTGGAGTGATTGGCACGGTGTTACTGCAGCTACACCATGAACTGTGTGGGCTGTCTCGAAGGTTTGCTTCATATTCATGGCACCAGTGCTCTCAAACCCATAACTTACATCATTAAAACAAATGAAACCAGAGAGATGTATATTTAAACCATGTCAAACTGAGTTTTTCTGGTGTTCTGCAGTCTGCAGGAAGCTGGCAGTTGGGGGGAGTCTGTACCATACGTGGATAGGAAGGTAGAGGATCTGCAAACATCAGGCTCTGGGCATTGCAAAAGCTGTACAAATGTGCTATGCACACTCAAATACACTCTCAGTCTGTCACCAACTGCACACATTTCATGGGTGACAATTGAGCCAATAGCTCATCTTGGGGTGTTACATTTCTCAATCAAAGCCATAGCAGGCCGTTCAATAAAAAAGTGTTTCTTTTTCTCTGACTCAGGCTTTGAGTAACAAAACAGGCAGACATGTTCTTGGGCATGGAGGATCTAGTAAGCAGTGTAAGAAATAAATCCGTACAGACCAAAAAAGAGTAAAGGGGGAGAACACCAGGGGCCGTTCCCCATCACACATCCCTTGGCAGCAGGGTAGTTAAAGAGGTTCCTGCACATGGAGGAATTTTGTCCTTCCCCAGAGGCTTTTTCCCTCCAGACTGAGCTGGTTGGTTTATTTTGTGTCTCTGTGGCTTGGAAAGACCCATTAAATGACCCATTTTAAGAAAACTGATTGTACCTTGTGACAGAAAGAAATTCTGCCTTTACAAATGTTTTGTTCAGCCAGGTCACTTCACAGAGCTGGTTTAACCAGCACAGCTGAGGCTGTGGTTCAAGGATACGGTAAATCTTGCTTGAGTGCTCCTAGCACGGACTGAAAACAGCCAGAGCAACATGGTCTCGGGTGCTCCTCTGCACACTCTGCTTCTTCAGAAGTCTTTGGAGAGCCTGAAATGGGTTAATTTTCACCCAGCAGCTTTGTTCCAGGCTGAAGCTTTGGCTTATCTGTCAGAGGGCTGATAGTGTGGAACCAGATGCAAGCCATCATTTCCGGACGTCTCTTCTCTCTTTTGGAACCTACAGCTCTGAGACATGACCATGAGCATGTAACTATAGCATTTGCAGGCCAAAACAAAGGTCTTTTGAGTGGTGAAGTGGATAAAAAAAACAGAACAGACTTGCATTGACTTCTTGAGCCAGGGGCGGTGCCTTTGTATTTATTACTCCTTGAAAAAATGTCTCTTTGGCTTTGTCTGGTCTTCCTTGGAGCTATGCAAAAACTTACCACCTGCCAGTGTCTTGCAGCAAGGAGCTCCACAGCTTATCATGCACTGCATGAAGAAACAACCCCTCCCCACTGTTTTGAATCTGCCACCTGGTAAATTTACTAGGTGTTTTGTAGTTCCTATATCAGTGAGGCAGTGAACATCATTTCCTATTAAAGTCTCCACATCTTTCATGATTTTGAGGAGCTTACTCATCTGCTTTCTCACTCATCTGCTTTCTCAGCATTGTCTTCTCCAGACTGAAGGGTCCTAGTCTGCTCAGTCGCTCTTTGCACAGGAGCCTTTGGCCACCCTTATCCCCTCTTTTTGTATCTTTCTCAGTTCCCCTTCATTTCTGAAATGAAGAGAGCTGTACCATGCATGGTACACTGGCAGCCAGCACGATGTCTCTTGCTGTGCCTTTCCCGATTCCATTTCTAACCTCCTGTTTGACCTCTCCTGAGCACTGAGCTGATGTTTTCACAAAACTGTCTCACTCCAAGATCTCTTTCCTGAACAGTTAGTTCAGAGTTTATCACTCCATCTGCTACAGAAGCATGATTTTTTCCCATGTGCGTTACTTTCTGCTTATCTACATCAATTTGCATCTTCCATTTTATTACCCTGCACCAACTGCTTTTGTATGTACTACACCAAAGATCATCAGGAAATGTCTGCCCCTTTTCTGGATAGCTTAGGAAATGATCCATGTGATGAACCACCCCTTGCCTCCCTGTACAGTTTCTGGGAATGCCCGAGCACTATCCCATTACATATGTGGCATACTACCATACTACATCATTGGCTTTGCCTAAGTCAGACAGCAGGGAAAATGCTGAGGACTGATACATGTCTTAAATCTCACCCCTGTTGGATTTTGGAGTGTGAGTATGAGAGGGCTCTTCCTCCTCTCAGGATGAAAAGTCAGAAAACTGCTGAAGTGTTTGAGTCCAGGCTTGAGCAGGGGGTGGACCAGATGACCTCCACAAGTCCTATTCAACCTAAATTATTCCATGGTTTGGAAAAAAGTCAGGTGTGTGTTTGGAGGGGGTGGCACTTTCTAATTTATGCATTATCTGTCAAGTTAAACAGGTTTATTACATTTACTCATTATGCTGTTGAGCAATAGCCCTAATAAAGCCTAGGTGGGGGAAAAGGAGAAGAATGAATTGACAGTACCTGTGCTTTTCAATATTATCTGTCACATTACTGGAGAAAATGTACTTTACAGCGCGTACCAAGAAGTACCTAAATAGATGATGCAATTAAAATCACTGATAAATATGGGCTTTTGCATTAATGCAGTTTCTAGCACTGCTCTTTCACCTGCATGTGGTTTTCTTTGCATGTTATGGGATGTAACCCTAGAAAGTCCTTTTTTTGCATTACTTCTACCAGTCACTGGAGAAGCCAGTGTCCATGTTCAGTCAGTAGCTGCCCTGCAGCATTTGGCAGCAAGCTGAAGCATGAAACCTCCCAGCACTAGTTGCTGTCACCTAAGCTGGGGGGTGTTCACCAGCACTATCTGAGAAGCACCTGCCCTTCAACTTCACACCAAGGATCTAATTTAGGAATATTTATGGGGATTTTTTGGTAACAATAGTTGGGTTTCTAGTTAATGTCTTGGTGATTTCACATGTACTGTGGATTTTACCTCCTCAGGGAATACTTCAGAGGACCTGACTGAGCTTTTCAGTTTCTCCTGCTAGTATTAATCTAGCATCTGCCCTAATAACAAGCCTTTTGGGGGTCACTATACACAGACTTCCATGTGGTAAATGGTTTAGGATATCCTGGCGTGGCACGCAACTGCAGCCACCTCCTCTCAGGGCTGCAGATCCCTCTGCCATCTCCATCCCTCTGCTCCCTGCCACCTCCCTCCCAGATCGGGGCCTCTCTGCAAAGGGCTCCTTGGCACATCCCCAGTCCCGGAGCCCTTCCCCATCTTTCCTAGTTGTTTCTGATGCATTCATTCAGTGCAGATCAGTTTTCAATGCCAAGTTGGCTCTGCTACAGGATCATGTCTCCCAGCTCCCCACTGGGGACTTCCTTGGCTCCTGCCCACCATGCTGCCTGTCCCTGCCTACAGGCAAGAGACTTCTCACTTCTGCTTCACCTTCAGGTTTTGCCTCTGCAAACCCTCATGATTACTGATACAGACTCATGCTTTTTTTTTTCTGGTGGGGAAGCCTGGAATAAGGGAAAATCAGATTATTTTTGCACCTTGGGGGTTGGCCGTGCACTTAACAGACCTGAAGTGAATTTTTTGCATGTGATTTTCTGCACAGCAGGTTGATGTGGTGGGTGGAAATAGCATTTTTGTGTCCCTGGTTTGGAAACTCGCAGCTTAAATTATGTGTGAGTGGCAGGTCTGAAGCAAAGGAGACCTGTCTTGCTCAGCTCTCGCTCATGAGGTGGGCTGTATTTTCTTGCTTCCAGTAGTGAGAAAGAGAAGGAAAAAGAAATTATTTCCACAGCAGAGGGTGTAGAATTTGAAAACACTTTATTTTCTTGCCACAGAAAATTACATACATATACAACACTATATATACCTATATATTTAAAAGAACCTTGGCTGGAGAGAGGGGTGGGTTGCTAATGCGTGTACTTTTCAGGATTGCTGGTTTTTCACACTATGCGAGACTATCTGGATGCGGTCCCCATGGTTCATGCTGTGCTGTCCCCCTCGCTGACGTCCCACGCTGATGCACCATGGACGGGTGCAACCCGGGGGGTTTGTGTGCGTGCGGTGAGCCCTGCTGGCAGTGGCACAGAGGCTCTGCATCTGGTGACGGCTGCCTGCGGACACACTTCTCATGCTTAGAAAGTTGAGCATAGTTTTGGAGGCATTGCAGATGCTGGTGGGTCTCGTTGGGAAGGCAGCAACGCTCTCTCGTGCAGTACAGAGAGGAGACTGAGACCTGCCGAGCCCAGGCTTTGTGAGGCACTGAACAGGCTGGATTAAAACCATCTCTACTCTCACACTTGCTCATGAAATTATGGCTACAAAGAGAGGGTTTTCTAAAATGCTTAAAGCCACCCTGTTCTCATTGGAGGAGGCGTAGGGGATTTTGCAAATGGAATCAATGGGAATAAGACCCAGCACTGACACTTGCAAGGGGATGATCCCTGCCTGCGTGGGAAGCAGGGGGCTGCTCAAAGAGAGCTGTAATGGGCATCGTGAAAAGCAGCTCCTGGAAACGGAGGGGAGCGGCTGGGGCATCTCCTGCCTGAGCTGCTGCAGGCAAGGAGAGGGAGCACGTGGGAAAGGCCAGTTGGCAAGGGATAAGGCAAGAGGCTGGAACAGGAGATGGTTCTTCAAACACTTCCTAGGACAAGAACGGGGGGCCCCTGCTATTTGGCATAAACCATCTTTAAAATACATGATAATAATTGGCGTTTCACATTTCATAATGCTAATTCCAGTGGCTAATTGGGTAGAATTGAAAACATGTGCTGTAGCTAGATTACCTAAAGGCATAGAAAAAAGCATATTTAACTCCTTTGGGAGACCCAGATTCCACATCAGCAAGCCAACTGGAAAGTGCCGTCTCTTCATCACCTCTCCTGTGACCTGCCTCCCCATGGACCATGCAGTGGGGCTCCTCATCAGTGGCACGCATGCTCCCTGTGTGACAGGGAAAGGAAAAATGCCAGGAGCCACATGCTTCCTCCCCGTCTCACTGTGCCGACGCTGCTGTACGGCCCACAGCCCACCTGTGGCCCAAAGGGGCGCAGGGATGCACGCGCCTGTGCACATCGAGTGGGGGTAGCTTCATCTCGTGTCTCCTTGGTATTCGCTTGATGATAGCACCTTCCCTACGAGGCTGCACTGCTTTTTGGTGTTTGGTTTTTTTTTTTAATTTTTCTGTCCGTGGAAACAGCTGTAGCACGGGTACATTGTGGTATTTAATGGCATTCGGGCTCCAATCCCTCCTGCAGCAGCATCAGGATCCCCATCTTTTTGCAGGGCTAACAGATGGCTTTGCAGAAGACCCAGGCACTGGGGTAAGGAAAGATCTGCAGAGGTTGCTGCTGGAGTGAAAACAATGTTTTATGCATGTCAGGCTGGGGCTCTGGACAAGGCAGGTTTGATTTTTATCCTGGCGTTTTAGCAGGCAGAATGGATGCCAAATTACAGTGCCTGAGAAAACCAGCAAAAATCCTGGGGGGAGGTTTACCTGACGTTTGCTGCTCCTTAATTAAAAATAGTATGTATAGGTTCTAGGAGTGGTTTCAGAAAGGCAGAAGTTTGGAGCAAGAGGTAATATCTTTTATTAGAGAAACAGATATTGCTGGAAAAAATGGCCAAGCTCTTCTCACAGCTGCATTACTGCTGTACCATGATTCATTTATTAATAAATATATTCTTACAATTTGAAAGAGGTCTGTTCAAGGCCCTCTGGAAATTGATTTGAATTGTCCATTACTTGTGGTGGTGGTTGCTGCCTTATAAATATACTCAGCGATGACATTAGCCTTGCTCTTTAATTGAGGACTGACTTCTTTCAGCAGGAAGGTGTTTCATGGCTGATTATATATGTTCCTTTGCACCAAATGACACCTGCTGTCATAATAGCTTCCATTTTTATTGCAATGTAATACAAATGATCTCAAAAGGCTTCATAAATTACTGAAAGATTTACAGAAGGGAACAAGATATTTTTAAAACCTTATGTGTGAAGTCTGTTTTTCTGTCTTCTTTTAGAAAGTGATCTTTTAAAATTTAATTTGTCTCCTTGAAATTATTGGGAATATCAAAGCTTTTCTGTTTATTGCAGGGAACCACTGACTAATGAAATAATGGACATTGGGTGGTTTCTTTGTTTCCCAGCAATGGAAAGGATGAAATCCTAAATACTTGGAAGAAAGAGAGAGCTCCTCCGCTTCACCCTGCAAGTACAAATTCCAAAGGAATTAAAAAAGAAATTAATTTGGTAAAAAATACTTCCTTACTTAGTCTGACCACCTTTTCCTTTCCTGGTCCCTTCATTTTCCCACTTGTTCATGGAGCTTTCCAGATTGTACAAGGATTTGATTTCCCTAGAAAAATTGAGCAAAACCTTTCTGCCTCCCATACGGCTTTAATAATAAATTTGTCATACTCTGCTCGATGTATCATAAAGAAATGACACAAAAAAAAATTACAACCCATTCAGCAGATATTGGCAGCACTGGCATGAATTCAATTTGCCCATGGGTGGACAACTGAGTAACATAAAAGCAGAGTTTATATATGCTCCTGACAATAGCTGAAGGCTCTCCTGGCACAGCCTGAAGGTTCATGACCCATAAATATTTCTCTCCTGGCAATTGCAATCTCAGCCTCCTGCTACAGCAGAACTTGTAAAAGCTGTAGACAGTCTATTGCTCTCCTAGGACTTACAGGCTCCCCTTGCAGATTTTATGAGTATCAATCACAGGCATTATCTCGTAAGACTTACAGGTTGCCAGCTGGTCTGGTGTGTAAAAGTGCTGCTTGCAGCACTGGAGACTGTAAATGCCATGAATTTTAACTATTTCTGTTTATGGGATATGCAAGAAAATTACATTTTCATCCTTTAGAACTCAAAGTTTCTGTTAACAGGGCAAGGATCTGATCTGAGTGTCACCAGGCACACTTAAAAACAGATTTTACCTACCCAACAGTTGTTTTCACAATGCTTCAAACCTCTTAGAGAGGTTTCTGGTAGAGCTGACAGTGTTCTCGGGACTCTGGGAGGTGATCAGACGTGTGCTCCTGGCAACACCCAGCTTCCCTTAGTAGTATAGGCACCAACACCCTGGTTTAATGGAAAAAGACGATGTAAAGAAAACCTGGCTTTTTTATAGATCAGTCCGTTTATTTCAGATTGGTTGGTGGAGCTTTTTAAACACCCATCTGTCGGAAAGGGAACAAACCCTTCACTGTGGAGAGCTTGCTATTCCACATTATTTGGTGTCTTTCCTTTTGGGTCTGTTCCTTGTGTTTGGTCTTGGCAGATTGAGGCTGCAGAGGCATCTGTGACTTCAGTGTATTTATACATAGGAAATAAAAGTCTTTGAGCTCAATTTCTCCATATGCCTCTTTCAGCTTTCTATTATTAGAAGGCAAACATCTTGGGTGGGTTGCCAGCTAGCTATAGTCAGGGCTGCCAATTGTTCCTATTTCTTATTCTAGGTTGCAGATATTTTCAGGCTTGTCTTTTGGTATCTTTAGAATCTGCCTGGTGAAAAAAAAAGTCATTATTTCACTACTGGCTTATAAGAATGAGTAATTAAATTTGATAAAACACATGAAGAGCATTTCTCAGGACGTGTCTGATTCACTTCTTGTCCTAGCTCCTTTCAAGGGAAGGCTGAGAACATTTTCATGCTCCTGACATTGGAAAGTGTGGTTCCTTCCTATGTTTTCCAGGAAAATAGATGACTTACTGGTGTCCCCCCTACCCTGCACCCCCAAAAGTAGTGTTCTGCCCGTAGATGTGCAAAGAGGAACATGAGAGTTTGGGCAGGGGAATCTGGCACTAGGGGAGACTTCCACAATTCATACCTCCCGTTTGTATCCAAATCCAGCCTGCTCCTCTCGCTCCTTCTCAGAAGAGAAGGCACCATGTAGCCACAGGACCAATGGCCCCCAAAAGGAAAAGCAACAAAATTTAAAATATACATGAAAATTTTATGGAAAATAATAAACTCAACTGTGTCTACTGCCTCATCAGCAAGACCATAGGGCTTTACTGGGAGAATGAGTACACTCTTGCCTTAGCCTTTATATCCTCCAAAAATTGAACCCACACAGGAATGCGTGATGGGCAATATATTACTAGATTTTCCTCAGATCAAGTGCCATCAGACCCATGACACAAACTGTGGTCCCTCAGCGGCAGGATGTATGTGCCATGTGCTGAAGATATTCCAAGAGTGTCATAGAATCATAGAATCGTTTAGGTTGGAAAACGATTTGAGATCATCAAGTCCAACCATTAACCAAAACATACTATGCACAAGTGTGGTGAAACCCTTCTATTAAAATGATCCTTCTAAAACCAGGCAGCATTTCAAAGCTCCTCTGTATTTGGCTTAGATTCAGCTCACATGCTGAGAGGCTGAGCTCTCAGGATGCCCTGGGCTTGCTCTCCCCATGCTGCAGGAGAGCACGGCCAGGCACTGTATGAAACCCAGGCGTCGGGATGCTGCAGACCACCGCTCTCCTCTCCATCCCCACCAGAGGTGTCTGGCAGGGCTTGGATGAAGGTTAAGTGAGCTTCCCTCCCAGAGAAAGCATCTCTTCACTGAGGTAATAAATGACTGCCTTGCAATGACACTAATACATGGAAAATGCACTACTTGTGGGTTTAGATGGTAAATACTTATTCTGCGATAACTGTGCTACAAGAATGCTTAAAGGAGCTATTTGAGATGAGGATCGTCCCTGTGGCAGGTGCTGTGACATCTCACCGTACCCACAGGGCTCATGGGGTAAAACAGGCAGCAAAGGGGGAATGGTATCATTTCTGTTTTAACAGTAATGCAGTAATGCTAATGCACCATCTTGCCCAAGGTCACCTGGGAAATTAAAGAGCATTGATGGATTAAAAAAAAGGCAATGAACTGATTTTGTGATGAAAATGTTTGCTCTCTGGAGCTAGATGCCACTGAGACCTTCCAACCGTCATGCTGATGCGTGCTCCAGGTTTGCCTCCATATCTACGAATCAGAATCTCCATCTCCTCTTTCAGTTTGAAATGTTGGCTGATCCACTCCTTACTTCCAGTGTAAATCTGATAGGAGATTATGTATCAAGCTTATTAGAAGCATTCTGGTTTCCCCCAGGACGCCTGGGGAATGTCCCAGCAGGAGCAGAGAGTTTTCTGCGGAGATGCATGGAAAGGGGGAGTAATTGCCAGGAAAGAGCATCCATAAAATAAACACAAAGCTAAACCAGGCGCTGCACTGGATGTGGCTCATCAGAGAAGGTGGTTGCAAAATGGGCGGATGTAGCTCAGACACTCTGGAGCCCCTTGCTGGGGTACCAAAAGCAGCTGTGTTTCAGTGCTATTACATACTTGCACATCCCCAGGGCCACGGGCCCCAGGCTGCTTCTGAAAGACAAGACACTGTGTACAGCCTAAGGCAGGTTACTGACTTCTCCTGAAAAACCTCTAAGGAAATGACTGATTTAAAAAAACAAAAAAAGCATCAAACTCCTGAAATCTTTGGGTTTTGACTCTGACTCCCTTTGAACATTGTCAATGGCTCCTGACTTTTGTAGAGGGTTTATGCACTGCTTCGGGCCCAGGGCCCCTGCTTGGATGTGGTGTTTTCTTTCCTTTGCAGTGGTATGTCCATAGCCTTATGCATATCTTAATGCAAATATGGATGTAGCACTGAGTTGCACAAAGCCTCATTTCAGCTATTTTCCTTTAGCTTTGACATATAAGCAGATAATTATTCTGTTAGTTAAAACTGAGCTGATGTAGCAGGAACAGATTTGATGCTCTTTGCCAGTGCTGTTAAGTCTGCTGAGCCCTGAACAATGAAGGAGGTGGTGGACTGTGGTCTGCAGAAGACCAGATGTCCCTGGGTTCCTGTGTGAGGGCTCCTGCACAAGGGCTTTGCACTGATTAATGAAGTGGTGTTAAACTTGCCCTGAATGTGGTGTGTCCTTCAGGCTTACGGTAGCGTCAGGCATAGCCTGCACCTCTCAGTCCTTCTCCATGTGCTATTAACCTTTGCGTGGAAGCCCAGCATTTGAAGACTTGCCACATCTGATGCTTGAGCTGGCCTCCTGTGCAGGCCGGGCAATGTGTGCCACACAGCTTATCTGTGAGGCATCCAGATGTTCTACACTATGTCTGTCGCCTTCAAATTTCACCTCCCTGGGATCTTCAGGTATCACGTCTGAGGAAACCTGCGTGAATTGACCCGCAATCAAACTGAGGTGTAACTAACCAACTAACCAACAGATTCAAAAGCTATCATGGTGTGCACACTGCCCTGTGCTGGGCAGTGGCCAGCCAGAGCCACCCCAGCACATCCGAACAGCCCAGGAGAAGGGAGGCGAAGGGAGGGAGGCACAGGGAAAAGTGCCAACAGCAGTGTGATTTGGAGCTTGGGGCACGAGGAGAAGCTTGCCACACCGTGGGGACGCACGGTGGGGGGGGACTGAGGATGTGATGGTATGAGTGATAGATACCCTGAGGGACAGCCGGGGTTGTCGGGCTGTAGGTGACAGAGAACAGAGATCCAAGGGAAACCTGGCTTTTTGGGTTCTGCTGTGCAGGGAAGAGCTGAAAAGTCCAATACACCAGGAAAGCCTGCACAGATTACAATGATAATGCAGATAATTAATACAAGCCCTTACCTAGTAATAGTGCTTAATAATGAAAATGTCTTACTATGTGTACTAATAGCATCTAATAGTGGTAAATTAATAACATCTGGGGTTTTAATAGTAGACTATGGACATCTGATTTATAATCTGAAAATAGCTTATACCCTGTTGCTGTGAAACCTCTACTGTCCACACATGTCAGAGGCTGAGTAGAATAAATTTCTTTTTTAGCTCTTTATCCTTGCTGGAGGCATGAGCAAACACAATGAGCCTCCTAATACATTTAGCAACAGCCATATGGTATAATGGACCAAGGCCACGTATCCTGTAAAGTAGAACAATTTAAATGAAAAAAGGGTGGAAAAATACCAGCCAAACAAACAAGCGTGTCGTGGTTTGGTCTGGTGAGGAGGCATGTACTCCCGAAATGGCTTATCAGGCCTTTGTCTTTGAATTCAGGATATCTGTGCTTGTCCTTCGCTCAGGTGCTAATGCACTTGGCTGCAGAAAGCAGCACATGTCCTGAGCGCCATTTTCTGACATTGCTTTTGCAGTGCAAGAGGCAAAGAGGCTTCCTCTGGTGTGGCACTGGAGGTTCTCTGGCTCTGCTCAGCGCTGGTGGGCTCCTGTCTGCAGGATGTGACTTGACCTGTTCTTCTCTAGGATGTGGATGGATTCTTCTTGTCAGCTGATGTCACCCAAGTTCATCACAGTTCATAGCCATGCACAAGGGATCTGTGGGACAAGATGTCTGCTGGACAGCAGGACCAAGGCCCAGATGGACTGTGGGAATGCTCTCCTACCCCTCAAATCCTCTGACTGCTTTTAGGGGGGAAAAAGTGCTCCACAGCTCTGGCCTGCCTCTGTGTGCCCATCCTTCCTATGGAAACCATGGTGGGTGCGTGGATTGGCATATGCGAGGTTTGCGTGGGTAGGGGCCAGGTTATAAAGGAGGGATTGCTAAGACCTGGCAGACCGGAAACATTTTTAATCTCCCAGCTTAGAAATAGCACAGTGATGTCTCCCTTAGTTTGGGAAACAGATTTCAGTGAAAGATGCTGCTGAGCTGGTTTTGAGAGGATGCAGCCTGTTCTGCATCCCTCAGAGACGGGCCTGAGCCTTCTGGGGGACTTTCCCTGGTGCAGATGTGCTCTCTGCGGCTGCTGGCCATCACCAGGAAAACTTCCCAAGATGACCAGGGCTATGGTAACACTACCTGCCAGACACGATGACAGGTCCATTGCTCTCAAGATAGACGTTGAAACAATTCAACCTTGCCCACTTTTTCTCAGTCATGTTCAGTACAGGTCCGAAGATCAGGTGTGTTGCAGGATGACCCCCAGGCTAATTTGCCAGCACTGGTATAACCTGGAGAAGGCAGGCAGACACAGCCAGCAGCAGCCCAGCCCCTACCTCAAGTTGAAGCCACAGGTTCACTTTGCTTCTTAAACATTTCTGTATCTGTGGCCACTACTTTAGGCGAATTACCAGCTGGGACAAGATGCAAAATAAAATATTTCCCAGCTACGGCATGCCACTATCATACTGTCTGTACTGTTCAGTAATTGTGACTAATGCCTTGCTCATAGAAGGTAGATTCAAGATTTGCAGCAAGAAGCAAAAGGTAACAGTCCAATAAAAGCTCTGCGACCAAATCTGCAATGCATATAAGGATGTGTTATTGTATCGTATACGATTTTCCACCTTCCTTGGGCAGGTGAGAGAGTTTTCTTAAGCCAGTTTTAACTCGTAATAGCCTCAAAATCAGGTAGCTTGCTTTGCAGTATGTGGGATCAGTAGAGGAATAAATGTTATAATGACCTTGAAAGAAAACAGTGGCTTCTGTCTGCTAGGTCAGGCAGTACAGTAGCATATGAGAAATAATCAAGGGACTCATTCTCCAACTAATTAAAGACTTGAAAATATAATTTCGTGTTGTGATTGTTTGCAATTAGTCACAGATGCTACTGATCACTTGCTGTGCCATTATTTTTCCATGAATGTACTAACAAATGCATTTTAAAGTAAAATCAGCCAAAAGTCTAGAATTTAAAGTTAGATTTGACAAAACTCCAGCTTTCATGTATTTTATCAAGAATTATTAACTAAAGAAAATTGTTGTGAATTTCTTCAGTATAACACACACGTTACATATGCCTACATTTTATGCTTTATACACTGCTAAATGCAGATACCTTCAGTGTAGCTTTAGGCTTCCTTCATAGTCAGTGGGGAGAAATAAACAACTTGCCCCATCACCTTCAGTTGTCTGTCTTGGGAGAAAATTAATCACACTACTGAAAAAAATTGCAATTTCTCTTCATTTCTCTGCACATAGGGAGCCCGGTGAAACTCTCTCAAAGGCAAGGGAGATGAATCTAGCAAAGTGCATGATCATCTCGGTTCAAATTTGGTGGAATTCCCAATCCTGATTTACACCACTGGAGAAATCTCCAGCAGTCACATTTTATGGAGAGCCTAGCACCTACGGGAGCAAGCACAGCAGGGTACAGCTTCTTACAGGGCTTGGGCATGCGATGGGCATTAAGTTGCTCAGCCTGGCCTTCTCCTGAGGGCACCAAGGCAGGACAGCAAGACCATAGTGAAGTGTACTGCTAGGAACAAAAAATCACCTGGGAGGAACATGGGGAGTCACCTCACCCAACTTGAAGTCTAAGTTCGTTGCCTAAGTCTAAGCTAGTCATGCCAACAAATTTCTAAAGCCAGCGAAGAAGAACATGCACTTCCAGGAGGGATTGATTTTATCCCAAGAGAAGAGGGAAGAGACTCCACTGGTGATGTCTGTTCGTCTCCACCGGGCACGCCGAGGCAGCCCAGGGCCAGCATCCAGGCACGTGCAGTCAGGTGAAGCAATTCAGATGTTTGCAGGTGAGTTGGCAACTTCACAGGAATTTTGAGGGTACAGTTTTGAGAGTAAGATCCTAAAATAATCCCTTGTCCTAAGTCCAACCCCTTCTGCTTTCATTATGCTAATGAAGTAGCTTAACAAGAGTAAGATGGAGGAGACCAATGCCCTGGTTGAACAGAGCAGCCCAGCCCGAGCGCGTAACAGCATGGTGCGATTGCCATTTCCCTTGTGTTCCCCATCTTCTTTCCTTGGCAGGCTATGGCCAGCCCTCACGCTCTGTGTGCTGCTTCCCATCAGCAGCAGGACAAGGCACTGCTGATAAACATGCTTTCTGCGGGGCAGTGAGCATGTTTCTTTTTATTCTTAAGAAAAATAAAGATGTTATGGATGAAGTATTTCACTGCATAGTTTCCTGACTGATAAAATTTCATCCCTAAGCTTAAGAGCACATGTCCCTGCAGAATTGACTTGGCACAGAAGTCAATAGTGACAAATGTAATATTAGATCATCGTTGCAGGGGACGAAACCCTCCATCTGGAGGGGGAAGACTGGATGGTCTCAGTGTTTTTTTGTAACTAACTTTTCAGATTGATTGTGCAACGTGTCTCTAGGCACTGGTTTGCCATCATTACTTAACCTTATAGAATGAACTGCCTGTATTTGCATTTCGATCTTTTGGTTTAAAGGAGAAGTAAATAGGTATGTGAAAGAATGAAGCAGGATTCATAGCAGCTGTATATCCTACACATGAATCAAGGATGCTTTTCTGTCTTTCCATCCTCAAAAAATCCCCATGAATCTGGAGAGTCTGGTAGAGAATATTTGTCTTTAAATTTAAAAAAAAAGAAAAAAGAGACCTTTTTCTTTACTTTCTGCATTTTTACATTAAGCATTACTCATCTCTACTTTATTTAAAAGAAGTTATCTATGTTCTGTGGGCTTCCATCAAGCTGTTAATGTGACATTCACCTGAACAAAATGTAGCTCTTCTAACGTTATTGTGATGGGCCGACCTTGGGGAGAAACTTCATTATCCTCTATGTACCAGCTGAGTGGACATTTTTCTCTTGGGTTGATTGTGCTGGTATTTTCCAGTAGTAGTTTTCTAGATTAATGGCAGTGTCTTGGATGCAGAGGGACTGCTGGAACAGGGTTATATTAATGAATGATATCATAGGTAGTGCTTAAAAGCCTTCAGGATACAAATTGTTGGTAGCAACCAGAACAGATTGGGTGTCCTGAAAAATAATGTTCCTGTGGGCTCTGACTGTTGGTCTGAGGAAATAGCTTGGGAGAACTGGGACCAAGCAAATATCTTGCTTCTGGTCATGTTTTTCTTCAGGCAGGAAATATCAGAGCATGGTGCTAATGCAACACTTCTGCTCCTGGCACCTCAACTAGTTTGGGCAGGATCAATGCCAGTATCTTCCCACCTCACCCCATTATGCAGTATCACTTAACCACAGACCTGTACTCACTCCTCAGCAGCAACAGAGGTTTTAGATGTTCCTGGTCCTTCCACAACCACTGTTGCTGCTGCACTGATCTGGGAGTTATTCCTTACGATGCTGGCCCACAACCTGATGGTTTTGCCCAGGCTGCCATGTGTGCAGCTGTGCAAAGCCTCGGCAGTGATGAGGGAACTTCTGCCCAGAGGCTGCAGCGCCTGGTGAGGAAGCTGTGCCATGGCCACCTGCCAGATGCGCCTGTGCCCACTCCTCATCTCGAGGAAGTCACATGTCACACCAGTTGTCATAAGCTCACAGTGGAAAGGGGCAGTAGTGAAGGGGAAATACTTCATGAGGACATAAAGTTCTTCTGAACGAGCACATTACCTCCTGCTAGACCAAGAAGGTGCAAATATTTGCATAAACACTAAGGATTATGACTTGTATGTTTGCAAAAATATTTGTTACCAAACTTGCATGATTACCAACACTTTGAAAATCTGCTTTGCAGACTGGCTTCACTCCATCCATGCCAACCTTGCATGGCCTGTTGGTCACAACCTGTAGGCAAAATGTGGATCACTGGCCAGGACGAGCGAGTCTCTGTTTGCCAGTCTAACAAGACAAGTGGTGGCTCCGATACTGATTTGTCTGAGCTGTGAGCTGTTGGGACAACCTGGGCACAGTCCATGGTGTGGCAGAGAGAGGCTATGGGGGGAAAGTGAGTCGGGGCAGATAGGCAAGAGAAAATACAGCAAAAAGTGGAGCAAGATGAAGAGCACTGGGATATATGGGAGGAATCACAGAAGAAAGAGGGGAGAAAAAGAAAATAGCTTGGGGGGAGCCACGGAGAGGAGGCAGAGACAGATTTGGGAAACATGCAAGGCAATTAACAGAGCACAACACTGTTAAATCTGAGTCTTCAGTGTTTTCACCACTTTTATGTGTTGTGCATCACTGCTGGACTCCGGGGATGGTATCACTGTTTTTTTATTCTCCCAGAGGCCATTTTACTTTTTGACTTTCTCTCTTCTCCCTCCCAATTTTTTATAGGGCAAGTATCACTGTTGATTAATGGGGAGAATGGAAGGTGGAGAACCTTTATGGGCTATTAACCTTAACGAGGGCAATAACTAAGTGATAAGTTCATGCATGTTCTTCTGCAGAAGCGAGTGCCTGAAAGCTGCTCGATATTTCACATGTGGCAGAGATGAACTCGTGAGCAGCATTAACATGAAATAGCTCCAACACAGCTGGGTCAGGAATAAATCTGCACACAGAAACATCCAGTGCAGCCTCACTAACCTGAACACACACTCACTGGTTGTAGGAGGAAAGATGAACCAGAGACACTGACAGTTACTTAAGTAAAAATTGCCCCTGAGTGGCTAAAACCCTTTGCTAAAAATGCCAGCCATTTGCCATTCATATAAACAACCAGCTTTGAGGCATATTATTAGCAACATCCATATGCTATTCCACACTACTGCGAGGACTCCTTGCTTAATGAGGGTCGAACGGCCATAGATGCTGGCATCATTTTAGTAATGCACAAAGCCATTTTATTTCTATTTTCTTGCATAGGTTAACAGATTTTGAAGATCTCCTATAGCATCTGTGGTAGGAATTGTGATGTGTCATTAGGATGGAAGCAAAGCCCTGAAAAAAAATCAGACTTTGCATTCCATGTGTGCTTCTATGAGCTCTGCTGGATTTTTTTAGACACATGTAAAGGCAGTTTTTGCTTTTGTATTTACATAGTTCTTGATTTCCGTCAAAGTCGTGAGTTTTATAGCCTATTGAAGACACGATGTCATTTACCCTGTAGGAAGCAGGAAAATATGAACATTCCTGAATTCTAGTTAGGAATTTGGCATGGGAAAAATAAGCAACAGTGTGGCCAGACATTAGCACTTTTTCTCTACAAGCCACTGTTCGGTGTTTCAGTTGGCTTGTAAACCCTGACCCATCCTCCCTGCTCTTACCCAGCTGCAGGAGGGGTGCCTTGCCCAGGCACCCCATAAGCAATGGGGTGACCCAGATGCCTCCGGGGAAGGCTCGTGGTGCTGCATCACAAGGCTACATTTCTCCCCAAAGAGCGAGGGTGCATCCTGAGCCTGCACCCCTGGCACCACAGTCCAGGTACCTTTCTCAAGCCTCTGAGCCTCCATTCCCTCACCCAGACCTGAAAAGTCAGTGACCGAATGCCTGCCCTCTCCCACGTCGGTACAGGTGTCTCGTCGTCTGTCTTCTCTGAAAGGTTGTCTTTCTGCAAGGAACTTTTGGATTAATTTCCAGGGTTACGAGAGCAGTATAATCCATGGTAGATCCTGCAGTTTGATGAGCTTTCTACTACTTGTAGTTAAATGAGTTTACTCTGTGTAATTAAATAAGTTAAATAGTTCGTAACACCTTGTTAACTTTCTTTCCAGTTCATGGTGTGGCACTCAGAAGGCACGACATGCTGCGCATGCGAAGGTCAGCTTAAAACCAATGAGAAATCAGAGTAATGGTGAAAATGACACAAAGAAAATCATCCTCATTATACATTTGTGTGTCTGATCCCCTTGAGAGACTGTGTAATGTGGCTGACACAACCCTAGGATTTTCTAAGTACAAGTTGCCCTGACCTCCCTCTTGAAGCCTCTGTTCTCTTCAAGGTGCTCCCACAAGCCAGATACGCCTCGCTCCATCAGTAGATGAGCTGCTTTCCTGCACCATGGCCATCTGTTTCCTAATGATTATGTCTAGCCTGGGTTAATCTGCTCTTGTAGGGTACGTCACGATGGGGAAACCACAGTATGAACACAGGCTTCTCAAAGATGGTTTCTTGGCTACTGTAGCTGATTGCCAGACCCACAGAGTCCAGGCTAGCTGCTTGCTGGGAGACCTTGAGAGCAGGGTTTGGATCTCCTTTTACATCCTATGCTGCCGGGACCTGCACTACTTTGATTGTGCTAGGAGAGAAGAAATTGCTTTCCCCCCCTGCTCTTCCTCAGTCTGCAGATCCAGACCTGTTGGTGCTCTGAAACCCAACACCCTTCCTATTTCTGAGTTTAGGAGAAAAATTATATCTAGGTGCCCAATTCGCTTTTACTCAGAAGTCCTTTTTTACCATCTGTTTTACCAGCTGTTGATAAATCATGATGGGATGGAAATGTGTGTTGTCACTCCCCTGCTCAGGTGATTCCCTCTCCCCATGGGGTAAATAGCATGGCTAGCAGTGGTGGTTTATCCTCGTGCTGTCTTCTGAGATTGTCTTTAAAACCACCCACTTTGCAAGCAGCTGAGAAGCAGCTCATCCCCTCGCCGTAACCTGCGTAGCACTGAGCGAGCAGGCCAAGCAGGGACTGCAGAGTCATGCCCTAAATTAAGATGATTTGCTTTCGGATAAAATCTCACCATACTGGAGCGCATAAACCAGAGCAAGTTCTTTTAAGGTCCAAATAGAGTTTGCTTTTGGGAAAACCTAGCATATGAAGAAGAGGGTGAATTGGCCAAGCCCCGGGCAGAACCAGGTCAGCATGTGCAGGCAATGATGTGGGTCCCTACGCAACCAGCAAAGACCATCTTCTCCTGCCTTGGTGTCCTGGCTCCAGGGCTCCGGTGTGAATCACACGCTTCATAGCCATGGCTCTGGGTATTCCTGGATAATGCAGCTCTGTTAGCTAAAGTTTCAGCTTTTATTTTCTTTGGTTTGAATCAGCTTTCCTTTAAGTAGACAGAAAAGATAGGATTCATCTCCCAGATCCCTCCAGATCTGTGCGTCGGAGCGATCTGCAGCTGAACTGCTCAGCCCAGGCTCCTTCCATGGCTCAATGAGGAGAAATGGTCACTTTTGGCATGTGGTTTGTAGCTCAATGGGGTATCAGCTCTGTTCCAGGGTGGGATGAATCACACACCATGGGCTCTACTGCCTGTGAAACCAGCTTTGGGTGACCAGCTCAGATGTGGACATCCCCAGGGGACTGGAGGAACCCTACCCACCGTGTACCATATCTGTCTTGTAAAGACAACTTCAGGTTTGAATTCCCACCGGCTGAATTCCTAGATCTGTTTATCACTTCCTGGTAAGCTCTGTTCAGCTCACGTCTTTCTTTGATAATACTGCAAAGGTGTTTTGTTTTTTTTTTTAAATTGTCTCCACTCCATCATAAACTGCTTGGTGAAATGTTGGATTCAGATGTTGAAAAGCCTCACGTAGCTGCCTTCTTAATTGTACTGTTAACTTATGATGCTTTACTTTTCCAGTTATCTTATTTCTGACACTGAGAATCCCTAACCAACCCTCTTTTTACAGAAAAAAAAAAAAAATTTTTTTGACATTTGTTTTTTTTCATGCAGATCATTTCTGTGGAGATTCTTAGAGTTTAGTCCTATAAGTAAATGAAACAAACCATGTTATCTTATTTGTGGCTTGTTATATTTGATTCTTGCATTTTGGGGGTCTAAAAATACCTGCTTCTGGAGTATAGCACAGTTCACAGAAGAACTGAAATACATCAGTAATAGACCCTGAGCTTCCCAATCGCCCTGGCATTTCAGCTGCCAACCCCAGTGGGTGTTGAACTCCTCTTTGCTAACTCCCATGTCAAGGTTTAACAAAACACTTGGGATTATATCAGAGAAGGCCGAGCAGAATTTGGTGTGCAGAGAGTTTTCCAAGCAAGGAGCATTCAAGCATGATGATCCAACCCCATTTGCATCCCTGTTTTTTGATGGAAAGACCTTTTGTGCCCTACGTGATGCTGCTTGCCATCAGTGCTATTTCTTCTGGACACTTTTACTCTCTATTTAAGGTCATTCTTATCTTACTTGTTGAGTTTTAGTCCATTTCCCCCGTTGAAAGATGAATACAGCAAAGTATATGAGACAACTTTTAAGAGAGCTTTTGCTACATCTAGTGGCAGAGCCTTTGAAGTGCCTGAAAAAAAGGCAGTTTAGCAAAAAGCCGATCTCTGTTTAAAAATCCTGTTATAATGAAACCTGATGTGCCTTCATATTGCTGTCTGTTTACCTTTGTCTTTCATTGCAGAGCTCTAATATTATTGCCTGTTATGGCTTTTCTTGATTCTGGCTGCCATCTGAGACAGTACTGGTCTGGACTAGCTGAGAATTTGATTCAGACTGAATTATTACTGAATGCAGAGAAAAGATAAATTATGGGAGGGGAAAAACAATCCCAGACCCTCACAGCTGTCATCTTTCCCAGTGCAGCACCTGTATCATCCAGGAGTAGTGAGAATTCACTCAAATTGCAGGAGGTTTTGCACCAACCCTGCCCAGCGCTTGGGCAACTGCCTACAGACCACCAAGGCTGGTGGTGTGTCCCTCAAGGGGGAAACGGGGAAGAACATAAACATGGCTCCATGCTCACAAAGAGAATGTTTGTTCAGGAAGATGCCTGGATTCCTGTTGTTTCCATCCTTTTTGTAAGGCGAAGTGAGGAGCACACACCTGGAGGACTGAGAACCACCTGGGACTTGCTGAGGGAGTGAAGACATAGGGTCAAATCCCACGAGGCTGGGATGTGGACCAGTCCTAGCCGAATGCTCGCAGGAGAGAACCTGTAGTAATGGCAGCTACTCTTTACCAGCATCAGAGTAATCTGTTTTCTGAGGGACCATCTAACTTGCTCACAGCCAGTAGAAAAGCTTTGCTTAATTCCAGTGGGAACTGGATGCAGCCTTGGCAGAACAACGCATCCTCCTGATCCTGATCCCAATGGGAGCAGGCTTGGTTGCTACTGCCCACGTAGCAATAAGACCTGTGAATAAGGAGGCTGGGATCATGATGGTAATATTGACAAAATAATGCAAACTAGAGCTGATTGCAAACCTACTAAAAAAATCAGCACTGATGTCTGAAGAGTTGTTGATCCAGATTTAAAAATCTGGATAAAAATCACATGGGTTTTGAAGTGGAGTGGTTGTATAAAAAAGTGATATCGAACCTTATTAACCCGCTTTTTCCGGAGAAGGAATACTGCCTTACACTGGGCACCCAGTCTTTATGGTGGGAAAGCGAGGAGGACTTGCTTACCCAGCTTTATTCCAGAGCCATGGCAAGCAGCTCCTTTTTTCTGCTTGCTTAGGGCTGGCTAGGGCAGGACAGGAGAAATGCCACATCTTTCACCTGCTCCTGCAGCACAAGGCAGCTGACCAGCCACAGCAGGAGAGCGGGGGCTGGCAGCCTGGCTGCATCTGCTTTGGTATGTGGTTTGCTTCTCCTGCCTGGGACTTAATTTGGGTGGTCTGGTTGAGGTTCCCTTGCAGCATCCTCCTTGGCCTTTGCAGACTGGAGGACCTCACCCTCGTCAGGGGAAAAGCCAAGGGAGATAGAAAGGCCTGGAGGAAGATAAGCAGAGAGGGATACTTGCGAAAATGGAGGATGAGGCAGCACCAAACATGGAGCTGGGGGGCACAGACAGGTTTCCCCTTGGGCACCATGGTCTGGGTGTCTTGGTGGTGGGCGCTCCCCATGCGTGGCAGAGCAGTGATTGCTCTTTGCTAGATAGATGCTGCCTTCACAGTCATGGCAAGAAACAGGCACTTTTATAGATCACAGCATCCTGCAGAAGGGCAAAAAACAGGTCACTGCCCCTGAAGGGAGCCCAGAGTGACATCTCAGCCACCCTCAATGGTTGAAGACCAGCGAGAGGACTTCCACCCCTTCTGCACTGCAGTAACGGGAAGCTCCTGTTCTGTGAGCAGTATTCAGCTGCACAAGCAAAATTATTGTGGGTTTAAAGACATGATGGTGAACCTGGTAGTGGATATTGCAATATCAGTTTGAAAGGTGTACACAGAATGAGGGAGGAAAAATCTATGACCTTGGAAGCTAGTTTAGCCTGAATTATCAGGAATAAGCCGACAGAAAAACATACTGGGTGTACACCATTCACACCTTTGGACTTTTACAGTAGCATATGCTACAATATGAAACTATTGTTTCAGCTCAAAAAAATCCTTAATGGAAGGAATCCCTGTTATTTACCACTGGTGTGAGACCACAGGAGCAGAAAAAGATCTGTAACTTCCTTGAGCTACAGGTTATGATTTGAGAAGAGAAGTTTTCTAGCATCAGGAATTATTTCTACATGACAAGCTTGTTCCGTTCTCATAATATATGGTGGGAATCACTCCATTGCTCTCAGAGCTGTTCGACCAGCCCCATGCTGGGCAGCCTCTCTGGTGCCTGGCACGCAGAGAGATTGTCCAGAGATAACAAGCTGTCAAAGCACTCTGAGGAGCATTACAATTCTTTTTTTAGAAGCAAACATAAAAGAGCTCAATAGCTCTCACAAGCAAAAAAATATTTTGAAAGGAAACAAACAAAATGGAGAGTTAAAAAGCATGATTTTCTCCCCATTTTGAGCCTGCTTCTTTCAGGTACATAAAAAGTAGCACAGGCTGCATTTTTTAATGATTGTTTGTGCTTTCTTTCTATGCATGAAATATGAGGAACAGATGTGTCTTCTTTGGAAATGGGACCTACTTTTGCTTCCTAAATGTCCATCACCATTTAAAAAATGTCACTCTATCTCATGTCTCTCTGCCCTGTGCTGTGGCTGATGACCACATGTGGAAAAAGATAACTAGTTTCTCAAGTCTCCTGATTAGCACAGAAGGTTAAACATGTCTGGCTTGTAAAGACTTCCCAGCTTCTTCCCTGAGCAGCACGAGTGGCTTCCCCACCTCCTTGCAATCACCGCTCTCCGTGCATCACTGCTGGCCTGGCGGGAGCTCCAGCCCGGAGCAGCAGGCAGCACTTCTCACCACTGCATGCTCCAAACCTCAAAGCAATCCTGGGCAGCCTGGAAGTAAAAACACAGCTGGCTGAGCAGGAAGAAAGGAGACATTTCAGGACAAGGATAAACCCTTTTGGTCACTCATTCCTGCACTCACAAGTTGCAGATTCTTGGCCAGCTGGGCACTGGGACTCTGTGCTAGCCAAGGGATTTACCAGGTATTCAAGGGATGATTAGGAAAACTCTTGTTTTTACTCAAAACTTTGTTCACTTGCTTTAGTGGCCATTTGAATGTAACTAAAAACTTTGTCAAAAAGGCATAGGCATAAGAAAAATGGATATAATAGCAGTTTGCCGGGGTGGCAGGAGGTGGGGCTCTTCAGGTTTCCCTTCTAAAACTTAGGAAACTACAAGTAGGAAATAAGAGAATACAGAGGTTATGTACTTTTCAGTTACATTAAGTCCTGTAAAAAGTAAACCACTGCTTTTTTTAGGATGCAGAAGAGGGATAGTATCCATTCATTGCATCTCTGCCTTCAGTGCTTTTTGCTAGATATAAGTTCATCTATTAAGACATAACATAAAATATGAAAATGATGCATTTTTAAATTCAAATACACACTGAGGTAATTTTTAAATTCCCTTTGGCCTTTAAGCTGCCTTCAGCCTCTGATATCTAACAAGACCATCTCAGACCCAGTTCCCCAAATCCAGAAGACCACTTCTGGTCCAGCTGTACCATCGTAGGGACAGACGGACATCTGGTCAGACAGTCTGATTTCTGGCATTTCCTCACTTCTGAGCATTTGATGTTTCAACCTTAGCTGTCTTTCTAGCATAAACTTTCTTACATGTAACATGAGGTAATTTTTATAAGTGCAACTCTCCCCCAAAGACATGTATAAGGCTAACCTCTGTATAGGTGCACTCGAGACCATGGGGACTGGCATGGCAGAAGTCCAGGAAGAGCAGGGCTCAGATCCAGGCTGAGGACAGACCTTTCCCAAGTGACATGTGTTCTTCATGCCCACAAGGCAGACCATCACCTCCTGTCTCAGGCAGCTGGCATTTTTGCCTACTGGTTTTGCATTTAGCAATGGAGCCACATGGCCCCATCCGCCCATCTTCTGGGCAGTGTCATCATCTGGAGACGCTGTTCTGGATGCAGACTGTGAATGAAGATGATCGCTCTAGAGGAAATCAGAAGGAACTGGTATCTCTAGGGAATAGGTTAAGTGAGAAATCTGTCTCTGCTGTTTAAACTGCATAACCCATATGGTTAATCTGCCTTTTTTAATATGAAGGGATTTTTTTGGAATTAGGTCTGCCAATGTTTTTGCCTTATTAACAATGTTACTTATTTCAGAGCTCAGGTTATTATTAGCAATTTTATATTCTGCAGTTGGTAGCTTTCTTGACTGTTATTGTTAGCATTTTTATTTCAAAATCCTTTGAGATAATCTGAGATGCAGGGAAAGGCATCTGGCATTCCCTTATACCCCTTGAGGGAGGTTCTGGATTGCTCATTTATGTTTTAATTGCTATTTTATAGCTGTATATTTCTCGATGGCTTCTTATAGACCTATTCCCATATCATGAAGTCATTCTTATAGACAATCCAGACACAAACCAGGTCTGCTCAAAGGTTTATTACTGTGATTAAGAGATGGAGAAATAACACAGGTGTTTATACATATGCAAAGCCTTAATAGTTAAACAGGCTTTTCCAGGAGCAGTGGCACTAAGAAAGGCTGGTTTCCCTGCATGAAGCTCCTTCACAGCCACCTCGGGTCTCCTCCCAGCTCCCACATCATGCTGTCCACATTGCAGCCCTCCTCTATGTCCTGCCCACGTGGCAGCAGCAGCAGGTGCTGGGGATGGTATGGAGCAACTTCTCTGCAGGTTGCCCAGCCAGTGGGGATGCTGCCTTGGCTGGTGGCTGCTGCCCCTTGGGAGGGATCAGGCTTGAATTATGCAGCCATTTCCCTCCCTGCATGCACCGACTCACCTTTCCAGTTCTCAGTCATTGACCATCACTACATCTGTGAGATTTAGACCTTTGAGACGTCTACATCATTGTCAAGTTTGACTCAAATAGGCTGAAGGTATGGAATGGTTGCATGGAGGTCGCAATCTGCCTAAAGTCGATTGTCCAAGCGCTGGGTTCCCTCATCAGTGAAGGGGAAGAAAGAGGCACTTCTAGATTCCCATCCCATGTCTCAGCTGGCTTCCTTGCCCACATACCGGAACCACTTGATCCAGTGACCATCTTTCAGATGGCTGCAATTCGGTGAAGTGACTCCTAGATGAAATGCATGAATTTCCACTGAGCTCTTTCTTCCTCCCATTACAGTGACTTTTCCTGCAGCCTAATTGCAAGCCTGGGAACAAAGAGGAATTTGTCAGCATGAAGAAATATCTTACAGAGTTAGTGCTTGGATCATAAAAAGGGCCAGTTGATGGAATAAAGGTCTGCCATACCAGTTTACTAATTATTTCTCAAGGTATCAGTTTGAATCAACATCAAAAGTTTTCAGATGGCATTTCATATCTTTTAAATCCATCTGTTCCCCAT
The DNA here is from genome assembly GCA_020745775.1 of Theristicus caerulescens. Lineage (NCBI taxonomy): Eukaryota > Metazoa > Chordata > Aves > Pelecaniformes > Threskiornithidae > Theristicus > Theristicus caerulescens. The sequence goes on along the minus strand of CM036559.1, from coordinate 110,510,668 downwards.
GCTCCAGGAATCATTTCTGTGGTTTGAGCCTCCATTTTTTCCTTCAACGAAAGATTTTCTTCCTTCTGGTGTGGGGCCTCTCCCTTCCAAGCTGTCTTTCTGACAGGGAAACAAATATCAGAAGGAATGCTGATGTTTTGTCTTCAATTTCCAGACCATTGAAAATGAGCCAAACACTCTCCACTCACTTCCTTTCATTTCTCAGTTTCTTTAATTTTTTACCCCTGAGAAGGGGGTATTGGCCTATGCCAGTCCCACTGGCTCCAAAGAGTTGATGAGAAATGAAGACGTGTGGCAGCCCCCAAGCACTTTGATGAGGCTGTGAAGTGGTTTCAGGACCGAAATAGCAGCAGCTGCTTCAGATCAGGAGCTGCATCGGCTGCGGAAGAGGAGGGATTATTTTGTGCCTTCACAGCGGCGCCAGCAAGTTCCATTTTCCAGTCCAGGACTTTTCAGAGCCAATACAACAACTAAACCCCACCTCTGCAGCGGCTTGATCCATCAGCACAATGCCCAGACTGTGACCCTATAGAAACACTTCTTAGCCTCGTAGAAGTACTGTCAGGGAACATTTATGTCTGAGCGATGTATTTGGCATCAGTGAACTGAACTCAATTGTGTTGATATATGGAAGTTAAGCATTTGTTCAGAAAGGTGATGGTAGCTTTATTTGTTGACTAGATAAAAGAACCCAAAGACATGATGGTTTGTATGCATGGTTAAGTATGAACGGTGGGGATGTTGAACAGAGTTATTACTTTTTAAATGACAAAGTGGAAGGTTAAATTATTATTAAATAACAAAGCAAAAGGTTAATTGATACAATGGTTAAAGGTTAAAGATACAATGTATCTTTTATACTTGCCTACATGCTGAACCTCCCAGCTGCTCGCTGTGCTGGGCCTGGCTGGGAAGCAGTTAATATTCTCCATAGCAGCCCATACAGTGCTGAGTTTTGGATTTGTGAGTAAAATAGCACTGATAGCACACCAGTGTTTTGGCTGTTGCTGAGCAGCGCTGGCACCACATTGAGTTTTTCTCTTTTTTCCCACTCTGCCCCACCACTGAGTAGGCTGGAGGTTGGCAAGAAGCTGGGAGGTGGCACAGCCAGGACAGCTGAGCCAGGCTGACCAAAGGGCTATTTCATGCCATATGACATTGCGTGCTGCAGTAAAAGTTCAAGGAAAGGAGGAGGAAGGGGGGACATTCGTGGTTATGGCATTTGTCTTCTCAAGTAACCTTTACATGTGCTGAGGCCCTGCTTTCCAGGAGGTGGCAAAACATCTGTCTGCCAAATGGATAAAGTGACCAAATTCCTCTCTTTGCTTTGCTTGCATGTGCAGTTTTTGCTTCAACTACTAAACTGCCTTTATCTTGATCCACAAGTATTCTCACCTTCCTTCTATCTTCTCCCCGTCACACAGGAGAGGGAAGAGTGATCAGATGTGTAGGTGCTTGGCTGCTGGCTGGGGTCAACCCACCACAACCCCCCTCCCTGTCCTTGGTAACAAATTCAGTGAGGATGGTCAGGAATCAAGTCTCACAAAAGTAATGTGTGTTAATGGGCTCCAGCTAAATCCCATGTTAACAATGTGGTATCAGAGGCCAGATTTGGGCAATAGGTAATTTCTGCTTCATTTCATCTGAACTGGCAACTTTTTCTTGGCAGACCTCAAGGGGGATGCAAGAGAAGACACTGAAGTTGAACTGCTAAGTGGTTTTGTTGTTCTTTTCTTCTTTCCTTTATAGTCACATTTTCAGAACAAAAGATTTGTTATTGATCACCAGAGTTCTTCTCCTCATCTAAGCTGGTCATTCCCAGCTGCTCCAGTGCTGCAGGACACGGGGCACTGAGGAATGCACCTGAGGTCCACATGCTGCAGCATGGTCTGGTGACAAGGTTTCCATCCACCACACCACAATACACCATTGCCCAGTCATGGGACCAGCCATGCATGAACCTGTACGATACAAGCACTGTCTGGATATTGTGTTCATGTCTAATGTCCACAGCTCAAGAAAGATGCTGAATAATCTGTTTATTTAGAGAAAATGCCACAAGAAGTAAGTGATCACAGCAAGAAAACCTAAAGAGTTACTGCCTAAGGCTCTGTGGAATAGGTTAGTTAGAAAGCAGAAGAAGGTAATCTAACATCCACACAGACATGTAAAATCTGTCCGATGAATCATACACCAAAGTGCCTATTTCTTGCCTTTGGTTATAAAGGGTGTCAGACAAGTCCCTCAGAGACAGGTGCCATGTTGCGATCCCTTAAATTCAGATGAGATGTCTGACCAGTGGTATGAAAAGGGTCACTCAAAGGGGTACAGGCAGGTTATCAGCATCTGGAAGACTTTCCTCATAACCTACATTCACCCTATGTTTGGTCACATTTTACTGAGCAGCTAGATATTCTCCTGAGCTCCAGTGATGTGGCAGAGAATGGCTTACTGTGATCATTTTAACGCATTCAATTCATTGCAAACTTTGTTGTCAGAGAAAATATGGAAACCCAGAAAGATGCAGAAGAAAAAGAGCTCATCTAAAGCCACAGGAAAGAGATGATGTAAAGTAGAAGCCAAAGAGAAAAAAAGTGGAAAAGATCTAGCCTAAAATCAAATGGGGAGAAAAAAGTTGGCTAGAAAGTTTAATTCTGTCTAGAAAGAGAAGAGGAAATGAAAAATGAAACAAAGAGCAGAACTAGCACTTGAGAGAGTGAGAGAAGAAAGATGCTGAAAAGAAAGATGCTGGGGAGAAAGAACCCCAGTAAATTAACCAAAATGCAGCAATATATGCTGCAGAGAAATCCTTTCAGCAGGCTCAGAGAATCTGTCCCCATTAAAGTTTCATAGTGAAGGCTCAGTGGGATTTTCAATATTTAAAAAGTGTTTCTGAAGGTAGCCAAGGGGAGATGCACTGGTAACTCTTGAAAGGCTAATGCATTAAATTTTATTATGGCTTCAAATAGCATGGGACAGTGTCTAACTCTAGGTTGCTTTAAGAGAGCACTCATGTCTTGCCGTGCTCCCTCCTCTCATTAAAATGTCCTTGTTTGGGATGTTTTGCATCCTCTGCTTTTCTCTCTGCTGATCACTGGTAAAGATGAGAGAGGTGCAGGAGGGCTGAAGGCAGAAGCTGGGAATCGTGGTGCTACTGAAAGGCCACTGGTCCACCACCCCACAGCACTGGGGTAAGACCCTCATCCTCTTCAGAGAGGCAGAAGTGGAAAGACAATGTCAAGGCAAAGGGTTTCACCATGCGGCCCCTGACACAGAGAAGAAGGAACACCGGTTTCATTTGTGCAGACAGAAATGATGGATGCCATCCTGGTGACTGGTAGGTGGTAGCTTCAACTGCCCTGGCATGGGCCATAAAGTCCCTGGGCAGGGATAGTTTGTCCTTTCTTGAAGTCCTGGCTAATGAGGGGGAGTGAAAGCCCAAAGGGAAAATAACTCACAAATGCAAAAGCTCTTACAGGCAGGGCTATCCCACTTTTGCCAAGTGCCTAGGCGTGGGTCTGAGAAAGGAGGAGTGAATGTATGCTTTGAAGCCAAGAAGAAGAGCAGCAGCACGGCAGAGGGGCAGGTCTCTGTGTGGAGCAGCATCCCTGCTCCAGAAACAAAGCCCAGCTCCTTGCCCCTGGTTTGACAGCAGCTGTCAAGCTCTCTCCTTCTTCTTGTACTCAAAGTAGCAGGTCAGCAAAATAACTACTTGAAAGTTATAAAATAACATGATTTAGTCTCATGGCACACTCTTCGTTCTAATCCTCAATTTTTAGGGTCCCCCAGGATGGTGCGCATCCTCCGCACCCAGCCCCGCGGCAGGTTTTCACGGGGAATAACACCAAAAGAAACAGGGCGAGAAAGGTGGCAACCCCTTCCCCTGGCAGGTTGTGTCCCCCGGTGCCGAGCCCGCTCCCCGCCGGGTGGCAGCACCGCCCCGCGCCGGCAGCGCTCCCCGGCACGGCCCGGGTGACGCCAGGCTCCGGCTGGTGGCGTCAATGGTCCCTTCGCTGTCACGGCTTTCATTTTGTAACGCTTGCATTTCTTTTGTGCCGTCCTGGATTTCAGTAACTTTAAACAACTTTCCAGAAATAACGTTGTATGTGTCATGGCCCTTGTCTAAACAGCATAAATCTCTCTTGCTGCCTTACTTCATAGGCTCTGCTGCATTGCAAAGCATTCCGTACAAGGATCAGACTCCAAAAGCTTTTACGCCTGCCCCTCTCTGGTGAGACCCCACCTGGAGTGCTGCGTCCAGCTCTGGGGTCCTCAGCACAGGAAGGACATGGACCTGTTGGAGTGGGTCCAGAGGAGGCCACAAAAAGGATCAGAGGGATGGAGCACCTCTGCTATGGGGAAAGGCTGGGAGAGCTGGGGTTGTTCGGCCTGGAGAAGAGAAGGCTGCAGGGAGACCTTATTGCGGCCTTCCAACACTTAAAGGGGGCCTACAAGAAAGATGGGGATAGTCTTTTTAGCAAGGTCTGTGATGACAGGACAAGGGGTAATGGTTTTAAACTAAAGGAGGGTAGATTTAGACTAAACACAAGGAAAAAATTTGTCACGATGAGGGTGGTGAAACACTGGAACGTGTTGCCCAGAGAGGCGGCAGATGCCCCATCCCTGGAAACATTCAAGGCCAGGCTGGATGGGGCTCTGAGCAACCTGATCTAGTTATAGATGTCCCTGCCAATTGCAGAGGGGTTGGACTAGATGGCCTTTAAAGGTCCCTTCCATCCCAAAGCATTCTAGGATTCTACATTGACTAGCACTTACATGAGTTATCCCCTTTTTACAATAAAAGCATTTGGCCCAAGATTAAGGCATCTACATTTAGGCATCCACCTGCACACCAAGTGGGTAACACACCTGTCATTGACAGAGATCTCATCAATGCAGCCTGCTGAGCTCGGCTAGTGATTTGGAGGACTAGCCTGGTAGCCTTGGGGTTGGCAGCACTGCTCCCCTGACCACAGCACTACCTGTAAGGGGAGCTTAGAGGCTGGGCTTGCATGTAGCAGCCTATAGGCAGGCTGGTAAATTTAGGGTGTTTCACTTAAAATTGAACTGGTCCTCCCATGTAGCTACTTCAGGAGAGAGCTGTCTCATCTTTTTGCATCCAAGCAGGGCAGGGATGTAACACAGCACAGTCCCAGCGGGCTGGCATGGAACCAAAGGTGGGTGCCACTCAACCAGTTTCTCAATTAATTTAGAAAATGAGAACTGGAGACTGGTCATTTGGATTCAGCCCCAAACTCCATCTACCTCCTGCCTCTAGCTGATACCGGTAGTGGCAGATGCCAAGAGAAGACTATGGACAGACAAGTGTCTGTAATACCTTCTTCACCTAGTCCCTGCTATATTTTCAGCTCAGAGGCATTCCTTTGGCTTGGTACCCCTCAGCAGACCCCTCTTCCAAGTATTTGTCCTTGTAATGAAGATGCAGGTCAGGCCGTGTGATGGGAAGGAAAACATGGCACTGGGCACTTTCTCAACATGACTTGTCTGTCTGGAATGTGAAAGAAACCAAGTTCCTTCCCACAGCTACACAAGGAAAATAAGGTGGTAGCTCAGATGCAGAGGTCTCCATTTGGCACATGTATAAAACCAGGTAGGAAGGATCCCATCTTCACTGAATCATGGGCTCAAGAAAGGCACCTCCACCTGGTGGCCACTCTATTTTGTGCTGCATGGTTCTCTGTAGCTGCTGCTCACTGGCGATTTTTAGTATTGCATATTTCTCAGTGAGAAACTATGCAAAATGTTATCTGTTTAACAGATCACAGGGAACCAGGAATGCCAAGAATATAATAAAAATAATAAGTAATTGTTCTTAAAAAATGTGATCCGATGCTTGCCTGAAAATTTAATCATAATGATTGAAATTCAGACGAGATATCAGACAAAACTTGAACTGAGACAGCAAAGAGTACTGAATGTGTTTCAAGTTTTTTCATCGTAAGCTGCCTGTTGAGTCACAGTGACCAAACCTGAAACCTATTCTCCTTTGCATGACTTTGATGTGCAATTCTTTCCTTTTGGTATCTGTGAAAGCAGTTTTCAGGTATTTTAGATCCCTTTCCCTACCAAAGAAACAAGCAGAGGCATCCTTCCAAACCAAGTGGCATATGCGAGGTTCTCCTGCAAGAAGGCTTTCTCTGTCTCCCAGCCAGCTGCCCTGCTCCATGTTTCCTAATTCGATGCCAGGGATACAGAGACAGAACGAAATTACTCAAGAAACTGGTCATTATGGGGGAAGGACAGACTGCTACGGTCTCCTCCAGCTCCCTTTCTCCTCCAGGGCTGAGCTCACCCTGCACCATCCCCATGGGGCTTGTGGGCAACACAAGCAAAGGGGCTTCTGGGCTCTCCCCTGCTACAGAGCTCACACAATGAAACCTTGGCCAAAGTCTGATAACTTCAGTTCCCAAATGACTAATGCTGCTTGAAAGTAGAAGCCAAGATAGGATAACGTAAAATTCTTTGTTGTCTGCCCCAACAGCAGGGCAGGGCTATCTTTTCTCTCCAATAAACTGAATGGTTTTGACCCAGATTATAACCTCTGGTTTGAATTTAGAGATAAGTGTGGTCACATCAGCCTTGTGCCAAGGCTCAGAAGCAACTTGTGGCAGCGTTTCACAAGGCTGGATGGGCCAGATGAGGCTGCAGGATCTGGGCAGTGTGGTCAGACAGATGCTCAACTCCACTCCACATCTGGAGGGGCCCTGGGGCAGGGGACAGTGTCAACACTAATGAAGCTGTGCTGCCAGTGGCAGGAATACAGCTAATTCCAGGTACTTGAGAGTTTACAGCCACAACAGTGGATTTAATTATCACTTTACTGGGCTTTAAGTGAGCTGTAAGACTAATCTAAATTTAACTCGCATTACAGGGTCGGCAGTCTCTTTACAAGCTTCCTCAGCAGACAAGTGTCAAATTAGGGCTATATCAATAGATAAAGGGAAAAAAATAAAGCCATTGATAGCCATAGATTTCCCAGCTGATATCTTTACACTCTGCTATAAAAGCCTATCACCCTTCATTTAAAGAAAGTGAAAATTGTTGACATCTCTTTCAAATGCTAATCATTAGGAAGCAACTTGAACTAAATATAATTAGAATCAAATAATGTGCACCTTTTATTGAGGAGTAACAACACTCAGTATCTTCTGCTATTTATGCTTCCAGGTAATCTGAGTCATTAGTTTGGGACCAGATGCTGGACCCCCTCCAGCTGCTGCAAGACCATGCCTCTGAGCATGGCTGGTGCCATCGGGATGCAGCGCTGTGGCTGGGCACTTTGTTTATAGCAGGTTTTGAAAAATGCAATGCTTTGCTTGGGCGCAAATGCTTTCCAGAGCAGAGAGGGCTCTGCTTTTGCTGCCTGCCTGGAGCCAGGGCAGCCCACGGCTCCCGGGGCCTCACCCCTGGGCGCAGCAGAGCCGCCCGGCCGTGGCAGCAGACCTTTGTGCGCCATAAAGGGGTGGACTTTGGCAAAATCTTGCCTTTGGACTTTCATGTACCTGTACCTGCTGACCTGGCTAAGAGGATTTTTGAGGTCACAGCACCTGTGAAATGATCTAGGCACGGGGCTTGCTGGAGGGTCACCCCAGGCTTTGGGGGACAGCTCTGAGAGGCGAGAGCCCTGTGAGGACACCCAGCCCCTGGCTTGGAAGAGCCCGTCTCCGGTCCCACTGACCTGCCCCGCAGCAGGGACCAGGGCCTGTCCGTGTGACTGAATTCCCTGGCAGGCAGCAGAAGGAAGGGAGTTGCCTGTGCCACACCTGGGACTCCTGCGCAGTCATTTTGCTCACATAGATTTCTCTCTCTTTACCAGACAGGACCACACTATGCCACGCATCTAGTCCAAGCCAGATGTCCACCTGTGTAGTCAATGGAGAGAGTTAGGTACCTCCAGGGGGTTATTAAACCTGGTCTCTGATGAACTGTGCTCAGGAGATGCCAATCTATCTCCCTTGCTTACTCAGAGAGCTCAGATGACCAGCTTAAGGCTAAACACCTACATTTTGCAAGACTGAAGGTAGCCATCTGGTGAGATGACTCTTCCTCAACTGTGGAGAACACTCCCTGACAGGCATCAACTACACAGCTCCTAGAAATAAACTATTTAAACCCTTTATACATAGTTTTGTGTAAGAATATAGCTAAGCCTAGCACACAGCATACCCAAACTAAACTGTGTGTTTCTTCCCACCACCCCTTCATCCCAGACCATTGCTACCTGTTGTGCTCTTGCCATAAATTCCTCTCCTTTGCAGAGCCTGGGGACCACCCCTGAACCACCCTGGCTGCTTATCTACAGAGTTGGCACAGAAAAGAGATGCTGGTGGTGCTGCCCTGGATCTTTGCAGAGGGGCAAACCTTGCCCACCCCGAGGATCTGAAAGAGCTGAGGTTGGAGGGAGCTCCCTGTTTTCTTCCTCCCAGTTACCTGGGAGCTGGAAAGGTAAGCACAGCCCTGGCTGGTGGAATGGCCTCTGGGTGAACCCCGTGCTCTTCGTCTGTTTGCATTGCTGAGAAGGGCTTCTTATCTTTTGGACTTTCAAACCATGGAGTTTAAAGGAATACTGGAGTGAAATAATAGCTGCTGATGGTTAAAGCACTATATTTAGGCTTCACTGTAACTTAAACACCAGATTATGAACTCCAAAATATTTTTTACATGAACTCTTCCCCCATAAACAGTGAACTAAAATACCCAATTTGTTCCATTGACTTCAGCCAAGTACAGCACAATTCTGGTTATACATTAGACCCAGGGGACAGCCTCAAACCTTGAATTAACCAGGAAAAACACAGATAGCCAGAGAAAATGGCCAGTGAGAATATCCTAGCTGAAAACTTCATGGTTTGCCTGCTGATATCCCTTCTTAGGAGGAGCCACTTGGCTTCAATCAGCATTCAGACTGTGGGGTTTGTTGGTTTTTGTTTCAGAAAGACCCCAAAAAATTTCAGTCATGTGAGACCCACTACCCAAGGTGAAGTGCCTGAGTGGAAATATAGCTTTGAAGGGATTTAGCCCTGAGCCGTGGGTAAATATCTTAGGTAAAACAATGTGGATAAAGCCCTGCTGAGCCAGCTGACCTTGGGGAAGGCAGACAGGGTGGTTATCTGAACTTCACTTATCTGAAGTCTCCTGTTGTTTGAAGTGGGATTATGTTGTCCACCTCACACTGAGAGGGGATTCTGTGTGCCGCCACCAACCTAAGGTGCATGACCCAGTGTCCACAGTTACATCTCGGGAAGGCGAGTGACCCTCTTCTGGAGAACAAAGTGGTTTAGAAATTAAAAACCCATATGATTCAGGCTGCACGGTTCACACACAATCATGAAGGGGAAAAGCACACAGAGGAAAGAAAGCTGGAATAATTTGGGGTATACACTGAGCTGAGATACAGTGGTGAGGTGGTGTGACACCCTCGAGGCAATCATGAGGTTTGCATGCCTCCGGGGTTTTCCTAAAGCCTCTGATGACTGCTATGAAACACCAGGACAGGTATTTTGGTCACTTCTATGGTGACTGTTTATCAGTCATCTCATAAAAGCCTGCTGGTTCTTCACTCCGTCACAGGAATTTGGAGCATCCCATACCTATCATCATCCCAGCTTTCTGTAGCTATGCCCAGAAGAACAGCTTCCCCTTGGTGAGCCTGAACCTGGGACACGCAGTGGCTCCATCTAGACTAGCATATAAAAAGGACCACAGTGAGTCCTTGGGCCTGGAGAGCAAGCAGCATGGCTGGCCCGAGTCCATATGGCTAAACTCCCTGTCACATCTATACTGCCCACTGGGACCTGCAGAAGTGGAAAGCCTTCTGCATGCTGAGTGGCTCCAGTTACTACATTGGGATCTCTTGTGCAGTGTTGTTGGGCAACAAGTTCCCCATACAGACTGTTCACCTCCTCCCTGTGCCCAGCTCAGTCCCAGTCCTCAACTGGAAACCAGAAGTGGAAAAAAGTCAACCATCCCTGTCTAATTAATTCCTTAAGCTGGAGTTCCCAGTATTTCCAAAAGAGCATTGTACCTCCGCTTGTAGGCTTGATGGTCTCTCGTGTTGTATTGCTGACACAAAGAGTTAAATAAAAAAACCCAACAAACCAAAACACTGAAGAACACTGAAGAATTATTCCTAATCCTTTTTTGCTTCACAAAAAAAAAATCTAATAAAATCTTTTCACACAAGCAGCAGTGAAAGAAATAGTATGGTGTATTTACAATTAATTTTCAGCTTATGAAATCACCTCATGAATGAAATGTGCGTCTGAGTCGTATGAGAGTCAAGAAGGGAGAAAAGATAACACCAGCGAGGGGAGAGCTGATTTATATAGTGTCTGCTGGTTGCCTTTCATTTTCTGAACAGCAGGAGGAGATTAATGATATTGTCACAACATTAATGATGCTGTAAAATCATAAGGACAAAGAGAGCCAGGATTTGATAAAAGTGAGATTTACAGCTGCATCAGTCAATTTAATTATCTTTTACTAGGCTTAAACTAAGCAGTAAGACTAATCTCCATTTAACATGTTTTACAGGGTCTGCAGGCACTTTACAATCCTCCTCCATTCAGAAGTGTCAAATTATGGCAATATTGATAAAAGAGTGGTGTAAATGGTTGTCTAGTCAATCCCCGAACCAGCTAATATCTTTCTTTACTGCATTGTAAAAGCCTATTACTCTCAAGTTTTGGAGTGAAATTTGTGGACAGTAATCTGAGTTGATAATGTTTAGAAAACAAGTTTGGAGAAGATAAAGATCCATGTCCACCTGCCTGCGCTCACTATAAAAGGCGGCGCTGGCTGCCTCTGCACCGGCTCTGCCCCCTGCCCTGCCAGCCCTGCCCCATGCAGGGCTGCTTGCCCCTGCTGCCCCTCTCCTGGGAATCAGCTTTTACACCACGCGGAGGAGAAGCAGACCCAAGCAACATCAGGCCTTGGCACGTTTTTTAGCACGGGGTGCTCTGCAGCCCAGGATGATGCCCCATGGCCCATGGGGAGCAGTGGTTCTCCCAGCATCGCTTTTCAACTGATCCCTGGGGCAGAGTGGGACCAGGCTCAGGGGCTCATGGTGGCCCATCAACTCTGCTCTGCTGAGGGAATGGTAACCCACCAAACCCCATGTAGAGTCTTACCTCTACTTCCCATAGCAGCAAACAAGCATGGGGATTAAGTAATTGGAAGCCAAATAATCATCTAAGTGTATAACAGGATATTTGTCCTTATTAGCTCATACAAACCCAGGATAGATTATATATGTTAATTTTCCATGCACTGTTTTTAAAAACCAAATCCCTCGGGTACTTCAGGTCACTAGGCTTGATTTTTGACTCTCCATCACTTTGTGGAGTTATTTATACTTCCACAAAGAGGGCGTAAAGCCCAACCATCACCACTTGACAGGCTGTTTCACGGCCACCAAGCCCTACCTTTCCACAGAAGTATCTTTCTTTGAGCTACAGAGAAGCAAGCTTCTGGCATTGGGAACAGAAGAAAAATGCTTAAACTTGCACTTTTTTTACTCTTTCCTTTTCAATGAGACTGAAGAAAATGTAACTCACAAAACAGACGGCAGCTCCCAGCAAACTGCACACTTCAAGCCTGGAGGAGACACTTGTTTGCCCAACTGTTGTTTGACACTTGGTAGCTTGAAAAAGTCTAAATCTTTCCTAATGAGATCAGATTGTCTTTCCCTGCTCTCCAAGCAGAGGAACATCAGTCTCACTCTGGCCAGGTATGGCTAGCAGTGAAGAAATGGATTTTCTCTGATTTACTGTGGGCTCTGGCTCTGAGAACTTGGTGGTGGAAATTTAGATCCCATTTTACCTCTCTTTATTTCATACTATGCCTATATTTAAGTGCTGTGGGCCAGCCTACTGCTTTGAGCCATCCTTTCTGCTGGTCAAGTGGCTCTGAAGGCAATTTCTGAGATACTTTGGTCTCACTAGCCTGTGTTACTGGGAATTTTTTCAGTGAGGAGTCAGGCTTCCTGGGAAACAAACTTCAGGGCGCAGGCATGCCCTGTCATTGAAGGACAGCTGTTCTGCTCATGCATTGCTTAAAAAAGTCAACAAACACAGAATGACTGAGTCCAGTGTTTCTACAATATCTTATTTTTAGCTGTCTCAAAAAGTTTTTCTACTAATAATTAAATAATCCTCTGACAAGACACTAAAAATATTTCTCTTCCCTGGCAAGGAAAAGAGGCACACATTTTTTTTACAATTACCCAGAAAGTTTACAGAAAAAAATAGTAACGGAAGTCAACTCTTCTGACTTCTAGTTCTATTTGAAACACACTGCAGCCCTGCCTTACTGCCTGCTTTCTTTAGCTTGCTAACACATCTACTACCCTAAATCATGGCAGGTATAATGTGCTTCTGACAGCACTGAGCAGCCCCCTCATGTTGCAGCCTTTAGGTCCTGGGACTACAGTGCCCAGCCTGAGAGTCAGTTCTGCTGGTGCAGGAGGTGCTGGTGGACATGCCCAGGAGAGGTATCTCCTTCTGTAGGACAAGTACCACCTCAAGCCCCAGCTCAGACCAACCCCAGGACCTTCCTGGAAGATGGACTGTGGGAAAATCAGACCTGTTAAAATCAGACGTGTTGTGCTTGACAGGCTTGGCCAGCCTCTGTCATGCAGCCCACGTTCCCAGCTACTTCCTCCGCTGGTGGGACACCACTGGTCATCAGATCCCAGCCTGGAGGACCACATACAGGAGCAAGCTGGAGCTCTGCAACAGCTGGAGGGAGGCCTTGTGTGCCAGAGCTTTAAAAAATTGGGAAGGTGGCAATGCCATGGTGGTTCCCATCGACCTGACCCCACCAAGACAAATGACGCCCTCAGCGTTCCTCTGTCCAGGGACTCTCTGAAGAAGGGTTTTCAGTCAAAGCGGTGGCTCCCCCTAAATCGACAACAATCTCAAGGAATTTCCACTTCAAGGAATGCCCATTTCAAGGAATCTCCACTAAGCCTAAGGGAAGGGATGTAGAAATTGGTCAGAGTTTTGTCCAAACAAGGTCTTCAGGATTGAGCCTCTGTCAATAAGTGCTGCAACGTGCTTGTCCATGCAGGAAACGGGGAAAAAGTCAGTTTGGGATTCTTATCCATCCAGTCTTATCAGGGTGGTAAATCTGGTCTTTGATCTTTTGTCAACAATGCACAAAGTTGGAGGCAGCTGTCACCACCCTGCTCAGCGATGCAGTCATCAGGGTCTCATAAAACATTTATGAAACCCGCCATAAACTGGCCCGATAAGGAGCAGGACATTGGGTTTCAGGAGTCAGCAGCTTCTTGGGGAAGATCTTCTCTCTAACTCCAAGTCTCCTTTGTTTAAATAGCAAACACAAGCCACCAATTGCACCCTGCCGTAAAAGCTGGGAGCAGGGAATTTTCACCATCCCTGCTGCCTGCTGAGTTTGTGTGGCAGGTACTGGCCTTCACCATTTGCCTTTCCCATTCGCCAGTCCTGGGTAGGAGGGAGAAGAGGGGAGGAGGAGAGGAACTGAATAAAGTTATAACTGAAGAAGGAAAAAGTTACCTACAGCTGGGTGGTGGGACAGTTTCTAGAATAAGGAAGAAATTGAAGTTTGAGCTGAAATATTTTTGGCCCTTTTATTCCTAGCCTTGACGAATTTTCTGAGATTCTCTGGGTTTGGTCTTGTGGCTGAGCGTGGGGTGGGAAATAATGAAACCCACCTTCTGTTCCGGCTTTCCCCAGTTACTGCAACTCTGACTGCGGACAAGTCACAGTTCCTGCCTCTTCCTTACTTTCCTTATAAGGAAACTAAATTGAGTTTCCTTGTATGCTCTCTGTGTTTATGTTTTCTTTCCCATTTTTTTCCAAAAGACTAAATCCCTAACAGAAAATGAGGTGCCTCCAGTGTTCACCCTGAGACACCTAAGCCTCAAGAATACGATCGTGCTACAGTGCTGCACAGTGATTTCTGCTAACTTCACCAGCACGGAGCACCTCTCAGAAACACCATGTCCACGTTAGCACCATGATCTTCCCAAGGTAGAAGTTGAATAGCTGTACCACTCCAGGGACCATGTTGATCACTCATTGGGATATTTCTTGTTCTTTGGAACAATTTTGGTCTGGGAGATGTAGCTGGAAAAGGAAACTGCTGCTAGGATCAGGTGTGTATGTATTGCAGTCTTGTTATTCACACAGAGGGTTCAAACCCTTGATTTTCTGAATGCGCAGGAAGGGCAATGACAAAATATACCCTATGTTCGCAACTCAAAGCCCTGCTTCTGGTTAGCACCAAGATCAAATCCTTCTCCCTTTGGTGCCATGAGGCCACATTTTTCATGCATATTCCAGCTATCTTTGGGATCTTTTTTCAGCAAAGACACACAATAACACATGAAATATTACTTGGAACTCAGAAACACAAAATAATATCTGGTAAATCACCTGGCTTACGCTTTTCTTTTATTTGCGTGTGTTTTCTGTGATGATGTATTCACAAAGTTGGGGTGCAGACCACTATTGTTTCTGATATCTGATTTCATAAAGAAGCTTAATTATTCCTATAAGTAATTTAAAACATGCAGACTACCATAACAAGATATATTTACAGCTACATATTTATTTTATCGTGTAACCTCCATGAGATAAGCAGCTGTGATGTTCTAATTGGTATTATTACATTATTTACCAATCAAACTACTTAGAAGTTTGGTGGTGCAATCACGTCTTATCTGCCTGTTAATTCAGTCTTTTTTCAGGTCATTTAAGTCACTAATAATGCAATTGTTCAGTACTAGCAAGAACTCGGTGTTGGGACAATTCCAAACAAGAGAGAAAGATACAAAGATACCTTAATTAGGTATGTGTTATCAGTTGCTTATAGTAATTTAACACTAATTCAGCCCTTGGTATAACCACAAAACAACTGTAATAAATTTTAGATTTGGTAATAAAACACTACTATATACCTTGATTAGGTGATAAAATAACAGTTACTTTTTATAAATATATCAAAAATACAAAATGCTTCTAATTCTAAATATTTTTTTTGCAAGCTACATCTTGGATAAAGGTTCCAGCAGTACCAGAGAGCTGTGTCTATTTTCCCATCAGTGAAGGTGACTGAGTGAAGCGACTGATTGCGTTGGCTAGCCTGTGCCACTTAGGCGACCCAGTTCTCTTCCTCGCTTCATTGCAAGCAAACTCAGGACAGAAGAATGCCTACTTGCCGCAGTCAGATGCAATTAGTCAGTTGATTGATCAACCACTGTCACTTTGTAGCATGTCTTAATTGTGTGAACTTGCTCTCTCCCTGTCTCAGGTTATGTTATTCTACAGAAAAAAAAGGTCTTTTAAATGTTCACACGTTATCTAACACCACTCAGAGGGATACAGACAATTCACTTATGCTGTCATGTGGTAGTTTACAGAAAATGTGACAATCATGGCATTTTGTGCACACTGGTGCAAAGTCAGTGTCCAGCACCCTGCGTGGGTGGCCTTCTAGTGAGCCTCAGCGCTCCAAAGGTGAAATTGCTCTTCCAGGGCTTGCTTTCGGATTTGAAAGAAGGGTTTGACTCAACTAAACTAATGAGGCGGACAGGCACCTCCTGCTCCAAACAGCATGACTCCAACCAGGGGCTTCCTGGGGAGCTGTAGGATGTGGGACCACAACATCGTGTTAAATTATCTGCATGAAAAATCCAGTGTACTGCAGTGATGAGACATGCACAAAGTGCTGCATGCAGAAAGATGTCTCGAATACTAGACCACATGCATGTCTTCTGACCACAGGAGGCTGTGATGCAGGGTCTGCAGAGGCACCTGCAGGAGCTCTGCACCCTGCGCCAGGAATGAGAGGGATCCTGCATGAAAATGCACAGCGATGGCACTAGTGCTTTCTGCACCATGACCAGGCGGTTTTGGAAAACGAAAGTGCTGTGTGACTAAGCATTTATATGGGTCCTATAAATCAGAGGACCGGAGACTTTGCTATCTGTTCTTCATTTCTCTGTTCTTTTCAGCTCTTTCCCCCCTCCCTGTTCAAAGGAAACTACTACCAAAGTTAACCCTTATGCTCTCCTCTGTTCCTTTCACTCTCTTCCAGACTTTTTCACTTCTATACTTCTCATTCTTACTCTTTTGCTTTTCTTTGCAATCGTGCATTATCCTGGCAGGCCTTTGTCTCTGGTATGATTTCTCCTACTTTCTGCCTTACACCCTTCACACTCTTCCTTACCTCTATCCTATCTTTTTACACTATGGGCTGCATTTAGGCTGCTTGCTCGAAGTGCCTCATTTAAGTGTTGCCATTGACAGAGGAAGGAGGTAATGTCTGGCATCCCCGGAGAGCAGTCGGGATTGCTTGTCACCTTCTTGGCCTTAGCCACCATGGTGGTCACAATAACTAAGCTGGATACCTACAGGAGAAATGTGAGTGCATCTCTGCACGTTGTGTACTGGGATATATGCCTACAGTGCTCCCTTCTTGGGGGCAGAGACAAGCATGCGCAGCCTCCTGCGCTATCTCCTCCACTAATCAAATGTACCAGGGGCATCATTGCCTCCATGCAGATCTATATCAAGGGAAGAGCAAACCTGTTTTCCCCACACCTTCTGAAGTTCAGCACAGTGTAGATCATCTTCTGCTTTGCTACATGCCAAGAGGGACTCTGTGCCAAATCCTAGTAAAAGCTAAAGGCAAATGGTTAAGGTACCTGGAATCAGCGTGGTGTGTTGTCCCACCAAACGTTAGCCCAGGCGAGTCGGGGTTTACAAAGCTTCCAGGACTGGTTCATTTAAAAGCAGAATTTGAAGACATTTGCAGACCAGCTCAATGAGGACACAGTGGCCATTCTGTTCTGCTCTTGCACAGGATGAAGACTAGGGGATCAGGTGTTACTAGAAAAAAACAGCCCTCGCCTCTAGTGAGAACTGGGGAAGTGTCCCCATGGAGGTTTTTGTCACAAAGACTTCATCTTTCTGTCCCGTGAGGATGAACTGGACATTTCCTCTCTGAGAGCAGGGTTGCTGACCTTCAGGAAGACCCTGAAAAGACAACCGACAGAGAAGTGCATGGCCATTGACTGCCCTCAGCGCACACTAACGCCTTCTCTCCACTCATCAAGCAGCTCCATATTCAAGATCTAAAGATGGCTTCAGTGGGGGAAAGTTTTATACCCTTTGTGTCCCCACTGGACACGTGCTGCCTTTTCTTAGGCACCAGAGAAGCCACAGAGCAGAGAGATGCTGGAAGTGAGCTTTGTTCTTGCACTCATAAAACAGCTCTTAATTTCCCTAAATTGTTCTTTCCTGGGCACGTGGTGCCTTCATATCTTATTGACTGCAGTAAAATAAGCCTTTACTGAACATGTATATTTTATACCTTAAGGATGACTGCCTGTGATGTAGTTGGTAAAATGGAGCAGAATTACACATGAATTATGTTCATTATCCCTAATGAGTAAAATTTGTTTACTGCAAACTCCTGAGTAATGCTGAAGAAGATTATGTATAAATGCAACCAAAGTGATTCAGCCCCCAATATTTCAAAGGCTTTTGGAGCATGCACCCAGACAGCTGGCTGTAACTGATGAAAAGGCTTTTGTCAATAGTGCGCAACCTTCTTTGTACCAGTTAGTGCCAAGTGATTTCATCCCACTGTCATTTCTGCAAAGCATCGAGATTTGAATTGGTGAGACAGCAGGGGACGCTCAAAATTGCACTGCTGTTTCACACACACAAAAAAAATCAAGAGAGCCTTTTCCTGGTCTCATGAAAAAGTCACACCTTTCTGTGTTTCGAAGAAAGAAGGATTACAGTAGATAGCATCCCGATTGCAGCACATACTTTTCTGCAAGGGCTGGAACCAGACAAACCCCTTTGATCAGCTCCGGCCCCACCGAAGCGTGAACCTCAGCAGCCAGGACCAGGCGCTGTGCAACACCCTGTGCTCTCTGGAAGCTTCTACAGGGGTTTCATTAACTGGAGTCTGCCTGGTCTAGCTGACAGGCCTTGATACCAGGTTTGCTGTCTGTTACTACATGCTTATGCTTACCCATAGCTCTGTGCCTTATGTAGGCGGCACGTAAGGCAGTGGACCATAAAATCTGGATGTATGGAGATATGACAAAACTGGCTGAAACTTTACTGGGGTGATAGTGGGAAATAAACATCCTTCCATTTCCTAACACCTTCTAGATAAATGTAAAAAAAAATAAATCTCTCAGCCTGAACGGCTTTGTTGCTAGTCAGAGTACAGGGATCATGCTCTTCAGAAGGGCAGACCCCATGAAGATGCCTTCTATGTAGCATGGTTGATGCCCTTTCTTAGAATTGGTGGAGGTGATTTTCATGAGTTTCCGGTAGTGAGAAGAAGGAACCATTTTGTTTATTTATGCCCTTTTGGGAACGTGTTCCAAAGAGGAACTTCCCTGAGTGCCTGCATGGTCACGCACTTACTGTAGACTCACAGACCCACAGGACGGTTTGGGTTGGAAAGGACGTTTAAAGATTATCTAGTCACAGGCTTCTTACCCAGCAAGGCTACTGGGTTTGAACTCCTAAATTCACTTCTTTATGGATTTTTTACTGTCTCACTTTCATGGGATTTGAACCAGATGTCTACCCTGAGAGTCACCAACCAGAAAGGATATGCAGGAGCCAGCAAGATACTGGCTAATCAAAATGATTGACAAAATGGTTCTGATTCTTCTTTGTTTGAAATTATTTACAATTTAGGAGAGCAGGAATAGGACACTACTTAAATTCTTGAATGAATTAAAGATTGAATGAACTTCTTGCTGAAGTTCAAGGCTTCAGCAAATCACCAAAGGCTTCAGGAAAAGCTTTCAGAGTCCTGAGAAAAAAAGAAAGAAAATAAATGGACTGAAACAAAGACCTCTAGGAGA
Source organism: Theristicus caerulescens (assembly GCA_020745775.1). NCBI lineage: Eukaryota > Metazoa > Chordata > Aves > Pelecaniformes > Threskiornithidae > Theristicus > Theristicus caerulescens. The sequence goes on along the minus strand of CM036559.1, from coordinate 110,491,764 downwards.
AGTCTTTTCTGCATGCGTGAATCTCATAAGATTTGAGGCTGAGATTTCATGTGTTTGGAGCAGTCCACTGAAGACAGAGGCTCTCCTTGCACCATCCCATTTCACCTGACTGCTCTTCAGTCCTGATTCCATGTTCTTGCAACCACAACATCCACGTGCCCTCATTATCACCCAAAGAAAATTCTCCCGGCTGCTTCCTCCTCCTCCTCGCCCTGCGTCCCTCAGGCTGCCCGCTGCCCCTTGGCTGGTGGAAGCAGGAGTTGCTCCATGTTCCCAAGAGGCCAAGAAGTACAAATGGGCAGTCCTGCAACGCTCCGTATCGCTGAGCTCTGAACCACAGCCAGCTGGCTGGCTGTCAACACGCAATCCAAACACCGGCCAAGGCTGCGCTGACTGCAATAAACCCTTCAGGGCTGCAAAACAGGTCAGAGATCTCAAAGAATACAGCTCTGCTTCGATAATGATTAACAGGATAGTGGCAAAAGTCCCTGAGGCTGGCTCTGTGTGTGCATACGTGCATACGCCAATGGGAAAGTTTATCTGTCCCATGTTCAGAAAACCCTTTGCAGGGGCAAAGCCTCTCTTCTGGTAGGCTGTTCACTCAACCCATACTATGGCCTGATTTTCTCTACATTGGCAGAGAATTTCCTACTGTTACAGTTAAAACCAAGGGCAGAAACAAGCATGAGGGATCAGGCTGGGTTAGCATTTCTCTAACTTCTGTAATGGACAAGTATGCAAAACCAGATTCCAGTCTCTGGTTTACGGATTTAAATCTGAAATTGGAGACAACTGGAGTTTTCTTAACTTTCGGACCCCCTGACTGAGAGTAGAATCTGCAAATCTGACCTGAACTGATGCCATATAATCTTTTGAGTGTTGTGTTATGTGCCAGTACATATCCTAAACCCAAGTTAAATTGTTGATTTCCAAAGCAAAACAACTTTGCAGTTAGTTGTGGATCCTGTGCAAATTTTTTTCCTTGGTCTTAATTTCTACCTGTTATGTTTTAGAATCATAAAGTCTAGGAATTTTTCCCATGTTTTACAAAGCATGTTGTCCTAACTTTTTGGAAAACAAATGTTTAAAAAAATTCAACTCGACTCTAAGCTAGTTACTCTTAGTATATAACTGTGTGTCTGTGTGTACATATACTCACGTAATGGATCCATAATAGTATGCAAATGTGTTCTGTTGTTAGATGGACAGCTAGAAAGAATAACACTCGTAATGAGATCAGAATCATTAGAAGTACCTATTGTCACTCTCTCTATGCTCCATTATATTAAAAAATGTTCCAAAAGGTGAAACACTGGGGGTGGATGATGGGAGCATGGTGGAGACAGAATGCCCTTCTGACCCTTCTTGGTTTCCCTTTCGTCGAGGGGTCAGCAAACAGACACGCAGGGGCACTGCTGCTGTTCAAGGCCAGCTCTCTTTTGAATGATTAGAACCACTTCAGCTGGTTCTTGCAGTTGAAATTGCCCAAGCATGGTCATAACAGATAGTCCGCAAGCTACACCAGATGCCCGCTGCCAGCCCTGGGCAAGCAGGAGGCTCCCTTCTGCCTTCCTGAGGCACCTGAAGCAGCCAGCAAAGGGGCAGCAAGCTCTGCAGTGGTGCAAGGAGCTCCACAGTGGGGCAGGGAGCTCCACGAGGAATGCCAAATCAATGTAATCAATGACCGTTTCCTTCCTTTGTCAGGATCTTGACTGGTAATCTGATCTTTGCATGCGTTTCCTCTATCCCAAGCCAGTGTCAATAGAAAAGCAAATGGATAAAATGTAAATGGAGACCACAAAACTCCCGAGTAAAAGCGGATAACATTCCTTGACCTTCCCGCTCATAAAGCTGCATTACTTCCTCCTCTGTGGTGAAGATTAGTTGTTATATAGTATTTACATTCGTTTATATGGCTACATCCTCAAAGCCTTTATTCAGCTAAGTAAGGCTCTGCCAAAGCCCAGGTGTGGGTTTGCAGAGGCAGTGAGAGCTGTGGCCCTCCTGTTAACACAGCCAGCTCTGGCTCATGCTCTTGCTCATGTGCTCATGAGAGAGACTGGAAGATTGCGATGAAATAAATGCCCAGTTACAGTTCTTAGACAATGATTGCTAGGCTGGATGAATTCAGCCCTGTGAAAGAACACTTCATTTAGCTTAGGCAAAGTTGCGGGGGAACAGAAAGGCAGCTGAACTCAATTTCAGCATCAGAATATTTTCATGTGTATTGTTAAGTCTTCTTTTGTATGTATATGAAAGAGGAAGACAACAGCTGAAGGAGCAATCACTGGAATTAGGACTCCGGCTCTCCAAGTGCTTACTGCTGAAAACAATGGGCTGATGTTGGTGTAACACTGGAAGGAAAAACAAATCTTCCAAATGAATGTAATGCAACCCTTCCATTTGTTCTGCACTCGTCTATAGCAGAAATACCAGGAAATTTCTTTATTCTGGAGAAATAAATTAAACACTATAACAGTTTCCCCTTTTAAATAAGCATTCTATTAGGGAGCTGATTTTTTTTTTTTTTTTACTCTGCTTACTGGTTTATCTCTGGGAAGATAAATAGTTTAATTTGCTTTATGATATCACTTAGATTAATTAGCTGGTGTTTTCGTGGCACAGTAAGTATGTAGAGCACTATAAATACTCATACCTTCTGTAGAAGTCATTGCATGCAGCTCGGAGCACCTTTGGAGTATTTGGTACGAAAAGTTAAAAAGTTCTGGACTCCATTCTTTCCTTTGCTGAAGCTCAAACAGGTGTTTCAAACACTCTTCACTGACCACTTAAGTATTATCCAAGAATAACATGGGAAAAAATATAATGTTGCCTCAGACAGGCTCCGTCCCATGTTCACCTATCCCACATCTCTCCCCTAACCTTCCAGGAAGATCCCTGAGGAGAAGTTGAAGACATTATTGAATGGTTCCTTTCATTTACTTGCTGACTTCTACTTTGCGATTAAAATATTTATTGATGATAGCACCTGGCTGTTACGCCCTCAGATAAAAATGGCTTTGGGATCTTCCTGAAAGCAAGGTTTTAAATCTTGCAGTATCTGATTGTAGGGAGTTATGAGCTCAGCTTCTTCCTTCCTTCCATAGCTGTGCTTGTGTTTTCCCTTGCTGCCTGTATTTTGCATTTTTCAGCCTCTTCATTTGCTTCTTAGCAACACATTTTCAAGGCAACAGTGCCTACACTTTCGTCATTAAGCTTCAACATTCGTCGCATAAAGACACAACCACAGTTTTCGGTTTAGCTGACCTCTGTGTCAGGGTAAGGGAAGCAGCCAAGGAGGAAACGACAGCTCACCGAGGTGCCAGAAGGGAATGAGGCTGGTGGCCGAGGACCAGAAACAGTGTCCCTGGCCTGTCTGATCCCTATCAGGCATCTTTGATGGTGACTTTTTCCTCTGCATTCCTTAAAGTCAGTCCACTGGGGCTGTGGGGAAGGGCTTGCCCAGCCAGATGAAGGTCCGCCTCTGAGCCAGAGGCCTTGGGGCTCCTCCTGCAGCACACAATGAGAAGCAATCCCACCTGGCGTACAACTGGGCTCTGCCCGCAGCAGAGACATCTGCAACAGGGCAGAAAAATTGCTCCCTTATTTAATAAAGTTCTTTTCCTCTTCAAATGCTCAGATGACTTAGAACGGTTTTTCGCACTTTTTTTCTTTCTTACGTACACCGACTAGCTGCACAGCGGGCAATACAGATCTCTCCTGGCAAGATGGAGTCATAGATTGAAATGTGTTCAGGCAGGGACTGGACTCGCATCTCTGCCATCCTTGAGGCGTGTGCTAGCCACAGAGTGGGCAGGCAAAATCAGGGAAAGTATTAGAGGAAGGTGCTGTGATAGCTTGGTCTGTGGTTCATTAATGCTGGTGTCACCAGCGCAGGGGGTCTGCAAAGCCACCCTGAACAGCAGATGCCTCGTCTAACCCTAGGAGGGAAAAAAGGGCTATGATTTGTGTATAAAAGTGTCAGGTTTTATAGTTATATGTTTCAATGACAGCCATTAAAGGAGAAAGTCACTCCTCCAAGGACCACACTAAGAATATAGGAGGACCCCGCGTTAGGATCCAGGCTGTCGCATCATGTGAACAGTGAGACCAGACTCCACTTCACACACCTGAAGACTTTTCCTTGTATAACCCAGACCCTGCTGGTAATTTAAATATTGCAGGCACTTAAATATTGCACTCACCTGTAACTGCCAGCACAGGCTCTTTGCGGTTCATTGCACACACCTGGAGACTGCAGAGTGGCTTAGCCCTTTGACTCAGGTTGACCTCCAGTGCCTGGTTCAAGGGAGCCCTAGAAATGTGGTTTTTCATTCTAAGGATGTGTCCAACCCCTCCCACGTTTAAAACGTCTCCCTCCGGGGATTCAGTATGCATTCTCCAGTGTTCAGTACAGAGAATTTCGCATTCCTTATCGGCTATTTCAGGCTGTGGCAGGACGCTGTGCCCCTGCAGGGATGAGAATTTGCTCATTCTCTGATCCTGCAGATATTCCTTCCACACTCTGGTCACCATTACAGCCTGTCTGCTCTGAATCCACTCTCCCATGAACAGGGACGTGCTCTGTGTTCACTCAGTGTTGTGGGGTTCATACGCCTCCGAAGAGTTCCTGGGCTTAATGAATGGTACACATTGGCCTTACTTAGCATTTACACAGCATTACAGACAGGTGACAGAGGATATTGCTTTATGGCTAGAAAGATACAGAGAAAGCTGACAAAGGTGATCAAAGGTACAGAAAGGCTTCTGCGCATGTTAAAAACAGGCAGAGAGAACTCCTTAGCCCAAAAACCAGACAGGAGGATATGCTAGTGGGTTATAAATTACAAACGACATGGAGAAGATGAAGAAGGAACCACCCGTCAGCCTTTTCTAATACAAAAGTTAAGGCAACTCACACAAAACCAGCAGGCTGCAATTTCAAGAAAAACAAAATGAGGTTTATTTTTATACAGTGTGGAATTTATACCGTTGCACAGTGTTTAAACCTGTGATGCTCCCTGTGAGAGGACATTAGGGATGTAAGGTAAATGTGCATGGGTTCACCTATGTTTTGGACATCCTCAGGGAGGTGAAATCCACTGAGGTGTCTTAGGTGCAAAGGCCCCAGAGGCCCCTAAGCCATAGATTGTTGCATGATGGAACATATTTTTTTGGAAACATCTCAATATACTTGCTTGGTCCTTCTACTTTTCCTTGAGCCACTTCTGTTGGTTTTCTCCATTGGAGATGGGCATCAACACAACCTTAACAAGACTAAATAGCCTCCTTCTCTCTTCAGCCATCTACTGGGGACAGGGTGCCGGATTTACACACAGCTCATTGCAAATAATCACACAGTTGAACACGGGACTGAGTTGCACTCTTGCAGCTCCTTCCCTGTCGAGGGTCTGGCAGTGTTCCTTGCACTCAGGGATGCTGAAGATCAGAAGGAGGAACGCAACCCCCTCAACCTCTCCTCCTACCTCCTCACCCCAGGAAAAGGAAGGGTGAGTTTCTAACTACGCAATTTCACCTTTGCCTCTCCATCACATGTTTTTCTCATCCACATTGTGTTTCAAAACAGCTATGCACAGCAGGGGACATGGCAGAGGTGGCCCCCAGAGGAAGGCAGATTTTAGGAGCAGGTGATCAGTGGCTGGTGTTGGGCAAGATAAAACTACTCTAGTTCTGCCCAATTAACTCAGCAGCACAGACCTGAATGCTGTTTTCTTTCTTTCCCATTTTCCCTCTTTGCAACACCAGCAAAATGTCAGCAACTCCATTATTATTTTACCCTCACAGCGTCCTCTGAGCACAAAGCTCCCAATCATTAAAGCCACTTGAGTTTGGCCTCTGGTCCTGGCTCTGCAGTCCCACTGTTTAATACAAATGATCAGATGTAACCGCTGCGGTGCCCAAGCAGCCCCAGCACAGCTCTCACCGCAGCTGCCAAGCAAACTGTGGCAGTCCAACGAAAGCAAGGATGGATGCTCCCCCTAAAAAGGGGGCTTGTGTTACAGCAGCTACAGTGGAGAGTCCGACTGGGACCACAGAGGCTTGCTACACCATGGAGAACAGGGCAAGAGGGATGAGAGACATGAGAAGAAGGAAGTGAGACCTGCTGTGTGCCGAGTGACCAAGAGGGATGAGGCTGGAGCACAGCTCGCCCTGGCAATGCAGTTTGGGAAGGCCTTGGCTGCAGCCAGTCCCGCCAACGTGACACAGTGCCTCAGCACAAATGCTGAACACATCGGCTGGACTGTGGTGGGCAAGGATGTGCTGAGCTGCACAGAGCCCAGACTTTGTGTCTGAAGGGGTATAACAGCCTGTTAGCCTTCGCCAGCAGCATGGGACACAGCCTGGGCAGTAAAGCAGTTCTTATTCATTCACTTGGGCATCACGCAGACACCTCAGGAGCAGAGAGACACAGCTATGGAGCTGGGTTTGCTTCATTTAGGATTCAGCTATTGTTTGCGATACCGGCCACCCAGCAGCCCACGCGTGGTGGCCAACAGAGCCATCAGCATCATTGCCTCGCTGCAGGGCGAGACTCACCACTTTCTGTTCCTTTTGACCAACATGCTGCTTTTGACCCTGCCTGAGCAGGACCTCTCCCCAGCAAAGGAGGTGAAATGGTGGTAAGGCAGGTTTGGAGCTGCTTGAGGAGCTGCGCTCAGCCCTGGGCCTCCCAAAGCCTGCCTGCCTACAGACCTGCCTTGCCACTGACTCCAGCATCAAAGGCGATAATGCCTGACTCCAGCTCTGCTTTTGCCTGGAGGGTTCATAAGAGCTCTCATTTGTGCAGGTTCCTTGGCATCTGACAAGCCAAGAGCTCAGCTACAGCTGTTTGCTCAGCAAAGTTACTGAAAAGGGTCCTTGTCTCCATCTGGCTATCCACTTTCATGACATTTATACAGACACAATTTTCTTTGAAAGCTCTGTCCCGCTGCCAGGTCAAACTGAACTCAGGCAACATTTTACACTCAATGCGGAGGGGACACTGCCAGCTCAACTGCTCTGCGTGCTCAAACCAAACAAGGCTAATAAGTAGTTACCAACAATTCCCATCTTGGGGGAACATGTGAAGAGAAGCTTAACATGGGTCTGCTCTGATTAGGTATTGCTCCAATGGGGTCATTGATAAGACAAGGGGTAATGGTTTTAAACTAAAAGAGGGTAGATTCAGGCTAGATAAAAGGAAGAAATTCTTTATGGTGAGGGTGGTGAGACACTGGAACAGGTTGCCCAGAGAAGCTGTGGATGCCCCATCCCTGGAAGTGTTTGAGGTCAGGCTGGATGGGGCTTTGAGCAATCTGATCTAGTGGAAGATGTCCCTCCTCATAGCAGGGGGGGTTGATTAGATGATCTTTAAAAGTCCCTTCCAACCCAAACCACACTGTGATTCTCTGATTCCATGATTATGGGGATGATGGAGTAAACAGCACCCTTATAAAACTGGCCCATGTCAGTAGACCAGGAGGGGGGTTTGGGAAGATGAGATTAGGATGTTGTGTGATCTGGACTGACTGCAGAAATTGCCTGAAAGCAGAAAGACGACATTCATGCAAAATAATATGCAAAGTTTGACTCTTTTAAGGAAGACAACTGAGAGTGATATGGCAAGAATCTTCAGGCAAGCATCAGGTCATTACACAAGGTACGGTGACCATATTCTCTGTCTCTACAGTGAGACAAAAGTAACCTGGCTTCTGTAAAAACCGTGGGACACAGGAACACTTCCCAGGCTCTAGATCCAGCTGCCATTTCCCAGCTGCAGTTTGTGATGGGATCTGAGTGCGCACCCCCTTCGTTCCCCGAGATCCTGGTTTTGGAAGGACTGCCAGGCACAAGGGACAGGGACGGAGATGTCACATACTCCAACAGCACCTGTGGAGAAGGCACTGGCCTCACTGCTCGCACCCAGCCTGGTGCGCAGTGAGGCTTTGCTGCAGAGCAATATGCTTTTGAAATGAAGACATTTTTTCCCAGGGTACTGATGACTCCAGGGAAATTGTAGAATCCATATGTAGACCACAGTAGGCCAACTGGAGGCCTTTAAAAACAGGCTAGGCAAAATTCTGTCAGAAGGCATCCAAGCAGAAGAGTTATACTAATTAATCTCCTTCAGCCTATTACATTTGATCTCTGATTGATAAAAAGCCAAATTCTTCACACATTTTCTTTTTCAGAAGGGGGCATTTTATTTATTAACACACCAAAAAAAAATCCAACCCCACTCCTTTCAACTTGCCTTTGACTTCAGGAAATCATGATGATGCTGAGAACTTCCCTGTTAATTCTATCAGTGCTTGGAAACCAAATACCCTGAGGCCTCAAAAATGCCATCATCAGACAGGCTAAATAGGTAAACAGACATTCATGAACCAGAAAGCTGGCAGGATGCATTGGGTAGAAAAGTCTTTAAAAGAGATTCTCTTTAATAGAAGGCAATGATAACAAGATGTGACCATAGCAACAGCGAAGCGAGATGCAGAATGAAAGAGGTAAATATTCCCTTTAGCAGATGGATGTCTCTCCTGTGTTCCATTGAAATTATGTGCTGAAAGACTAACATCAAAGATTTGTTCAGAAAATTGTTATCTCCAAATCCCCTGCACACACACAACTCCCCCGAGCCTCGGAAAAGCCTTTTTTTTCATTTTACAATGTGAATGCTGTTTCACGGGGATGCATTTGGATTAGTTTTTAGAGAGCAAGTTTAGGAAATCTAGAGAACAGTGAGGCTCCCTCCTGCCTGATCTCCTTCGGCTGTGATGCCGGGTCTCCCTGCCATCCCCAAGGAGATCCCTGCTGTTCACTCCTTCAAGCAGCTTCAGCAGTTTGACCCCTAAATCTCTGCTTACCATCTCCAAGCTGGTGTTAAAGAGTGAGGTTATGGAAACAGGGAAAGGGAGTTCTTTGAGAAATAAATAACATAGCTGCCTGATTTGCTCCGTGCTGCATTTGTTTCTCTTTGAAGGACAGAGGGCACAGGAGTTTCTCTTCCTTCTGAGAGCCAGAGCCACCAGCCACGAGGCCGGGTCCACCATGGCCACACAAGCAGAGAAAAACTGTCCCATTGGCAAAATGAGGTCCTGCAGGCCTTTGATTTCAGTATTTACTCTTCCCTTTCGATTCCCTCCACGAAGTATTTCCAGGTGACCCTGTGTAGGTCAATAAATAATATATCATCCCCGATGAAAAAAACCTAGCTACGTCAAAGGCGCCTTTCAGTCTGAGGCTGGCTGGAGTTTATCTCTTACCTTCAACTGGCAGTTTAGAAACATTACGACAATCAGATAACCAGAAATGAATAAGCACTTCGATGGTTCAATATCTCACTCCACAAGTGACAATAAAAAGCTCATAACTTTTCCAGTGGCACATTTATATGCGCAGCAGGCAGGGGAGGCAGAGTGGCAGGGTCTGCTGACGCTGGGGAGGTGGCACGCACTGCCTACATGAGGGCTACACATCTGCCGCTTAAAGGAGAGCCCACAAGCGCAGTTCTCCACAAAATGTGTAGGTCTCACCTGTAGAACTTCAGACCATGCCTCCACAGCCTAGAGTTTTTTTTCTCGGGGACCTCATTAGGCTGCAGAAAAAAAGGGCTTCCTTGTTCTTAACATTTTGCAGGTAGAAAAAATGGGGTGGTGCAGAGGTGTGGCAGGACAAGGTTATAATCCACAATTTGTGAGCCCCACTTCAGCCCCTCCCCCTGTGCTGAGCTTGTCCCTCCACCTGACCGGCCTGACTTCCCATGGGAACTACAGCGGGAGTTTTATAAAACCTCAAGGAAAATGCATGGCTGTTTCTAATAGAAACAGGAGGGGGTGAGTTGTAATAGGCCACAGTCATCCCTGAAATAAGTAAGGGAGAAGGAGATCTGCAACAGCTCTGGCGGCGGTGAGTTTAATTTGCCTCTGTGTGCAGATGGGCTGCATACAGACAGCAAGACTGGAAGCACAAAAGGTGGGAATCTCACTGCTTTCCAAGAAACGCTCCTCAGGACAGCACGGGAAGTGGCTTCAGCCAAATTTTCTGTTGGGGGAACTTCATCTACACCAGAGGAGCCTTTGGGCTGCGTTATTAATAATGCCTTGCTAACCCTCCTCCGAGTCACCTGTATGGAAGGAAACATTGTGCATGTTCTGTAAACGAAGACATTGCTTTTCAAGGTTTTTCAAGGTTTCCAACCCTTTTTGGACTTGAGGAGTGGGAGGGGTTGGTAACTGCTTGAACAGCAATAGGGACCAGATTTTGCAGATCCAGATCTCTTCTTGCTGAGCAAAGGCACTAGTGTGGACCCAAGGCCGAGTCATGTTTCTTTCTAGGTTGATGGGCAGAGTTGACAAACTGCCATGTTTTAAGATCAGCCTGTATGACATAAGCCTGTGTGTGTCACGCTGCCTGCTGTTACAACACAGGGTGTTAGTGATGACATTTAAAGTGTTCTCGGGGCTGTACGTTACTGGGGATCTCAAGTCCCCCATTTATCTGCAGAAGAATGTGCTGTGTTTGGCTGGGATAGAGTTAAATTTCTTCATAGTAGCTAGTATGGGGCTATGTTTTGGATTTGTGCTGAAAACAGTGTTGATGACACAGGGATGTTTTCGTTATCGCGGAGAACTTCTCAAACAGCGTCAAGGCCTTGCCTGCTCCTCACCCCACCCCACCAGCGAGCGGGCTGGGGGTGCACAAGACCTTGGGAGGGGACACGGCTGGGACAGCTGACCCCAACTGACCAAAGGGCTATCCCATGCCATAGGACGTCATGCTCAACAAGAAAACGGCAGCGCAAGGAGCCGCCCTTCTCCACCAGGTGGCGCTGTGGCACCGCAGCGCGCGCCCCAACCGGGGGCGGGGGGGGGTGTCCACCTCTCCCCCCGCGGAGCGATGCTCCGCGGGGGGAGAGGTGGACACCCCCCCCCAGAAGATATTTGCATCTCCTGTATAACCTTTATCTCCAGTTAAAGCAGAGCCTCAGCTGTTAAGGAGTGGGGTACAGGACTTCTCGGGGAGCCCCAGTTTTTTTTTTCTGGCTGGGTGGTGGGGTGGGAGGTGGCTGTGGTCATCCCCTGCTTGAGGACACCAAGACCAGCCCAACTGCTGTGGAAGGGCAGTCCCCAGGACGTGATGCATACAAGCAATTTTGGTGTCATTCTTAGAGGCTGGGCTGTGCCGTAGCCTGATGCATCAGGAACGTGCAAGGCACACCAGGAACAGGCCTGCTGCAAGGAGAACCATGCTGTGGAGACCAACACCATGATGGACCTGAAGACCACATGAACTGGATGGTCCCGCTGGCACAAGGAGGTCAATGACGGGCATGGGATGTCTGCGGAGGTCTGTGCATCCTCTTGGGCTCCCAGCCAGCACATTGCAAGGCACCGGCATGGGGGTGTCCTGAAGCAGGGTGAAGGAATAGAGAGTGAAGAGTTGAAGACGATGAAGTGATTTAGATGATGCTGGAGGGAAGGGGACAGGTGGGAAGAGACAAGCCTGTAAGGCTGAGGAGTAGGGTTGCGGAGAGAAAGGATGCTTGAGCGGGAGGGTGTGCAAATAGTTGTAATGGACCAGAGGAACATGGACATGGACACACATGTGCAGGCTAGCTGATTTGATGGTGAAGGTGAAGGAAAGCAAATGCCAGCTTTTGCAAAAAGGGAGAAGGGTGAGGAAGAAAGGAGGAAGAAGGAAAATGTGACTAAAAGGCAGAAAATGTTTCCCAAAAGCAAGGGCTGGTGCCAAGGCTAGGTGAGCATAGGAAAGCTGCAGGGAGGGCGAGAGCTGGAATTTTTGAAATGGGGCTTCCTAGGGTGTGGGGAGGAGGTGAGTGGCTGCTGTTGGCAGATCTGCCCCCCAAACCTATTTTATGCTCTGTGATGCTTCTTTGGCAAAAGAAAGGGTAATTCCATCTGAGACAAGGTGCCAGGAGGCCAGTATGTATGTAAGGGCTGAGATACTCTTCTATTACCTTGGACATAGGTCCCCATGCTCCCATCCAGGCTGCCCTGGCACAAAATTAGACCAACACAACTGCAACTGTGAGTACTTGAGAGACCCATTTTTCATTCTCAGGAGCTGGGAGTCTTTTCTTGAGAATTGTAAAAACTTGTTGAAGAGAAGACCCAGAGACATTACAATCGGTCTTTCTGACAGTGCTGAATTATTCATAGAGCACATTCTTATAGCTTTATTTAGTTACATTTTAAATGGCCAATAAAACAAATGCACTGCCTAATCTGTCTTCCAGAAAGCTCTGCTGATATACAGCTGAAGTTTTAATTTTGCAGCTCTCACAAGCATTTCTTGTCCTCTTTGAGATGATTTGGGCTTAAGTTTAAGCAAAACAAGAGCAAAATTCGTAGACTCATAGCTCTCAGTCAGTTTGAACTTTCAACATTGGCAACATACCGCTGTTGTTTAAGTTCAGTCTGGTGCAATAACTCTAGCTAACATACAGTAATATCTCTAAAACCATTCAGTGTCACAAATACAAGCAATAGGAGAGTGAGCAATAAAAAAAATCCATCATTCTCTGACTCTCTTTGCCTCTTTGGGGAATCGCCTATTAGCATGGAGATTGCCCTTTGCATGGTAAGTGATGTATCCCGGACTTTGAAGAGCCTGAGAATAAATGGGCTTAAACTTGAGTAAGTTGAGGCTGGCAATCAGAATTTGAAGAGTGCTGTGAAAAGTGAGAGCCTGGGACAGAGTGTTCCTGGACGAGCAGGAAAACCAGACACAAGTTGTCTCCCTTGATGACTTGAATGACTTACGGAAAGGATGAGGAGTTTGTCAGCCATGACAGCAGGGGATGTGCTGTAGGCCTCTGCTCCTGGAGCCGCTCAAGTTTGCTGATTAAAGCATGGGGTTACTCAAATGAGGAATAAAATGAGAAAGGTTCATTTCTACTCTCTGAGGAATGGAGAGGAGGTCGCATGGGTGATGGCATTTCCCAGGTGCTCTCAGTGTTGTTAGCAATGTCTTCTCTGTCACTGCACAGGGTTTGTAGGACAGCAGTGTGTACAGCCCCCTCCCTCCTCTCTTCCTTCCTTCTTTCCCTCTCCAGAGCACGTACCAGCAGTAATTCCCCTCTGCTGAACTCCAGGGGCCTCACCCAAGCTTTCATCAGGGATGTGGCAGCTGACTGCATAGATTTGTGGCCAACAAGATGCTGCAGAACCCACAGGGGATGTCCATGCACCCGTGCTCATGCGCCCCGACTGCTAACCCCACACCATCTCCACCACCTGATGGCAGAGATGTTGCTGGTTGCAGAGGAATGTGAAGACTTGCCAGTGCTGGATCCTGTTCCAGGTTGCAAGAAAGGAGTGTGCTGTACTGGTTACAGGCTGTTCTACATCTGCTTATCCCCTCCAAGCTAGCTTGACCCCTTCTGCCCCTGCTGTCTCCAGTCTGTCTGTCTCCTAGTGCCCTCCTCCTCCTTCCCCCATACCTTTTATCCTTGGATGAACTTATTTCTCTCTGGCATTCGAACAAAGACACTCCCTTTCCCTCCTTGCTTCTCTGTGCCAATGGGACAAGTAACAAAAGCAGAGGGTTGAGAGGCTTTCTGGCCTCTGGTCCGTGGCACCCAGGAGCTGAAATAAACTATTGCTGAGGAAGTCCCGCTCTGACATTGACCCATGGATGAAGCATGGGTCATTGTCCCCTAGGGATGGCCTGTGTCCAGGATGGGCAGTGCACCAGGGACGTACCAGGACAGAGCAGGCTCAGCGGCAGCATAAAGTATGCACAGAGATGCTGCGTTCGGAGAAGTCTCTGGGGAACACGTGAGATCTGAGAAAGCAGAGGCTGATAAATTTCAAAATCACTGATGATTTGTGGTGGTGTTTTGAGCTCAGAACTTCTACTGTTAGGTCCTGCAATGTACAAAACATTCATCTGCAAAACATTTCCACCTAATTTAGTTCTTGGAAACAGCTGAAACACCACAATCCTGTTACTAATAACGAGCTCAAGGCAGACCACCAGCATGGGAAACAGTTCAAATGGTGCCTACTTGGCAAAACTGTAAAGCCACCAAAATCACAGAGATGGCGTAAATGAGAGCCTAAGCTACAGGTGGCATCATGTGGAGCATACTTTGAAGTGACAGCTACAAGTCTGCTAGATAAGCTAGTGCCATCATGCTCCCTTCGCCCTTGACATCCACTAGCAATGAGTCAGTAATAGCAATTATTTAAATTAAAAAAACAACTAAACAACCTTTTATTAAGTCATCAAAAAAAGCACATTTTCCCAAGCTGAGTCACCCCAGCATGACTGTCCCTCTGACTAACGAGGTTCTCGTGCCACAGTCCCTTCTGCAGCATCCCTGCTCTGCTGATCTTCCTGCTGCCTTGCTCATTACTGCTTTGTCCTTTGCTGGCTTTCATGTGTAACGACAACTGAAGCGAGGCCGAGGGAATGCTCTGCCTGCATTTAATGCCAAACATGGTGTGGTTTGTAGTGGTTCTTATTGGTCGGGTGAAGTACATTTTCTGGACAGGACTGAGAAAGAAACAGTAGAAAGAAAATAAACCTAGTGCCAGCCTAGGGGGCTGCTGTTGACATAGACAGCCCTCAGGGTGATGTTCGCCGGCTTGTCAGGAACCCAAATGTCCTTTTACCTGAGTGGGTTTGGTACATGTTGTTTTTGCATAACAAATTTTCCCAAATGATCTCTTAGGGTATTTCTTGTAAGGCCTGAGTGTGGTGGGCTGAGTGCCCTTTAATAGGACCAGCTTTTGAAGGGATAAGATGTACTTTCAACTAATTGCCTGTGTCAGAGTCGCTCCTCATTTCTCAACTCCTCGAGCAGTGGCCTTGTCAGGAAGGCAGAAGTACTTGCTAGAGCTTTCAAGGAAATGATACAGAGAACGGACTGACATTGTTACCATCCATAGAGAACAATCTATTTAAAATAACATCATTAAAGGCCCCAGTTACTAATTACACTTTATTAGTTGGTGGATATGAATTTTCTGAAGCAGCAGCATATGTAGGGCTATTGCTTATACCAAATCCACGGCATGAAACTTTACTATAAATATTATGTTAGCATGTGAAATATACAACTGAAGGTTGTCAGCAGCTACTGAAAGTGTGGTATTTTTTGAAGACAGACAAATCTTCTTGTTCTTTTTCTCCATCTTTTTGCCCATGCAGGGAAAACATCAGTAGCAATGAAGGATACAGGTGCTGGGGGCTACCTGAAGTGGCAGTAAACCTTGACTGGTGCAAAAGAGATGGTTGATTACTGAGTGCTAAATAAGCCCTGCATCTCATAAATGAATCTCTGTCCTTGTCTGAATTAATAGTAATTTCCATACAAGCGAGAAGTGTGCATCTTCCAATAGCCTGCCGTGCAACCCCAGGCACTTCTGTGTGCTTAAGGTCGGGGAGCTGGAGGCTGCCTCTCGCAGGAGCTGTGTCTGTTTACCTGCAGGAAGGCTCTGCTGTTCCTGCATGGCTTGGGGGGGGGGGCTGCATTCCCCAACTGCTTGTCTGTCCCCTACCTGCTCTCCGAGGGCTGATTTGGTGGGGTGAGAGAAGGGTGGCTCTGGCTTCCCAGACCTGGGAGAGGCTAATGTGGGGTTGTCCCTTCCCCAAGGGAATGAGGGAGGAGGTGGTGTGGGGTGGAGAGAGACACATCCTACCAACAGCCCCTGGAAAGCCCAGCCCCAGCCCACTGAAGGCCAATTCCTGTCCTCAGCCCCCACAAATATGTACCCCACCATCTCCCCCCACACTCCTCCCTCCCTCCCACCTGCCTGCTGCCTGCAAGAGAAGTGAATTTGCCTGTGCAGCTTGAGCCAGCTCTGGCATTTCCAAAGCTGCTGAGAAACCATTTCTTACTGAATAGATGTGCTTATGAAAGCAAAACCATTACCTGGATCCCCGAGAGCCGGGAGACACAAGCACAGTTTAAAGTCCACTGGCTTGTGAGCGCTGTACTTCGCACCTTCAAAGAATGTGACTCTGGGCTTATTTCTGAACCCAGAAAGCTCAAAGGAATATTTTCTACAGCATCATATTCTCAAAACAGTCACACACACACCCCCCCACACACTGTCTTTGCTAATTCTTTTTCGTTCTGCTGGTGAAAATCATTACTTAAAATACAGTTTAAAAAAATTCTAAACAGACGAATGGAAGAAAAAACTCCCCATGACATCAGCCAGACAGATACTAATAGACAGATATCAAAGGGATGCATGCTGCCTTCAGCTACACACTTGAAATACTGCTGACGTCAATCTGGGGCACATTTTAGCCTCCTATGCTTTGCATTTAGGAAGCTGAAGTACATTACATATAATTGGTTCCACCTACATACAATTTGTTGAGGAGAAAAGCAACAAGATGCAGGTTCTCACCACAACTGTAGGCACAAGGCATATTCCCGACACCCTAGCAGCTTTCCTGCAGACCGGCCTTGGATGAGCGCCCACAGGGGAGTGCTGGTAGGAGCTGCCACAACTCCCAGCCACCACCTCCTGGTCTTTCCCAGCCTGAACCACAGACAGGGACTGACTTCAGTATGTGCACGGGAGGGACCACAGTCCCATATCCACATACAACATCCAGCAGATGACAAGGGGGACACAACTTTTTACCAGGGCCTGTAGTGACAGGACAAGGGGCAACGGTTTTAAACTGAAAGGGATTTCAGTATGGCCCAGGGTGGCAGCTAGGGCTCTGCAGAGCCGTAGGGAGATGGCAAATAGGTGCCCCGGCTGTCTGGCATCGAGCTCCTCAGGGCTTCCGTGGCAGCAGGCAGCACCTCCTGCTCTCCCCTGCAGGCACTCATTGCCTCACCACCACGTCTGGGCGCCTCTCATTCTTACATCTCTCACCTAATATACCTCAAATAAGGATGTTTCATGTGAAGTGGGAATAATTCACAGAAAAGTCTGGTAAGTGACTGAGGCACTTGCAATGCAGGCTTCCAGCATCTCTCCCCTCTTATCTCTCTTCCCCCGCTGGAATGAAATACAGTCCATGGTGGCACAGACAGAGCAGGGAAAAGATGCTCAAACCCAGACTCCTGCCCTCTGAGCAGGGAGCTGCACTGCACAAGCCAGAATGCTGCAGAGAGCAAGTGACTCAAACCTGCCATCTCTTTCCTAGATGTCTCCAACCTGCAAGGCGATGCCCATGTCCACGCATGGCTCGGTGCTTGCACTGAGGCACTGGCCAGGGGATGGGAGGCCAGCTTGGCATGTGGCCTGAGCACTCCTCCTGCTGAACTGAGGCACGGTACAACAAATAACACAGCACACAGGTGGAAACTGAGAAAGGGGGAATCTTCTCATACCCATCCGGTGTTGTCCTCTCAGCTGGATGGACAGGGGTCCTGTTCCTAGTCTCTTTATATAGTTTAGACATAACAGACCTGGGTAGAAACAAATCTGTAAGGGAGGAAATGGTTGACTTTAACACCGCTCCCTGCAAAAATCTCTGGCAAGACTCTGGGGCACAGGGTAGGAGCACTTTGAGGTGGAAGTCTTCTTCACTCCCACCCCCAAGGACTTTTCATTTCATTCCAGATAGTGCACTTCTCTCAAGTTTCAGTATCACTGTCAAGACTGCTTGAAAGCAGTTTTTAGCATTTTCAATACAATCTGATTCTCACAGAGTCTCTAACTACTACGGGAAAACACGGCTGGCAGCTGCTGTGTGTCCAATGCTGCCCGTGCTACCTGTATACCCACTGCTCATTGCACCTACCCACGTACCCACTGCTCATCGCAGCCCAGAGGCCTTTTCTTGCTTTCTTTCTGGTATTTCTACCTTGAATAACAGAATCATCCATCTTGATAGTCTGGCAATTTGTAAAACATCAATCAATTAACTAAGAGATGGGTTAACCACACAGACCTGAGCCATCGCAGTGCTAGCGTGCCTGTCTACTAGTGCGACTGCTATATTGCTGCCTGGAGAACTTCTCTCTCCCTGGTACTTCCCTGCAGTCATTGATTTTCTAGAAGTATTTGCCAGAAGAACAGGTTATATTTTCCAGTGTTAAAGAAGAGGGGGGCAGTCTGTTTTGCTAAGAGCATGCACGCAATCTTCAGCTGCTTGGAGAGTGACAAAGAGCCCTGGTCCCCCGTGTCTGCTGCGCTGAGTCCCCCCTCCTCCCCGTTGACGGCAGCGAGCTGACAGACCGCTTACCTTTCCCTTGCCTTAGTCAGACATACCTGAGGGGCTGACACAAGCCCGTCACCAAGCTCACTGGTGTAAACCATGTCAGGAGTGATCCTCAGACATGGCGAGCAAGGATTTGCGACTGGAAGTCCAAGTCACTGCCTACTCCAGACAAGCAAACTGTGGCAGAGCGGGTGAATAATTCATATTAAATGGAAAGATATTTGTGGACGCAACTGCAAAATCCTTTCCATTGGTTTATCATCAGCTCTAAAAATAAGTGACTGCCTACTCAGGTCTTTCTGCCTTTGATGACAGCTGTAATATTTGTGGGACTTTAACACATTCATCTAGCCTCAAAGCAGGAAGTGTGATTTAAGAGGTTAGAGGAGCACCTAGAGAAATGCAAACACTGGATGGACTTGGCCGCTTCGGATTGCTGCTCAGCGCAGCCAGGTGGGAAGCAGAGCCAGCTCTTGGCTTTGTGCAGAGCTGCAGCATGGTAGCATAGCCTTGGGGTTGCCCTAAGGCAGGTGGGCTGGTCACAGCCAAGGTATCGCACTTGGGTGCTGACCTTCATTTCAACGACGTTGTCCACAGCAGAGGACTTGGAGGTCAAGCCAGCTGCAGACTCCTGGGATATTTGCTTATATCAAGAATATGCCCTAGTTTTGGATGTTTCTAGGAGAGCTATACACCATCAGAGCACTGCAAGGCAGATTGACCAGAACTAAGGCCCTAGCACTGGTAGCAGGGTTAATATTTTCATATCATACCTGGAATGAAAACTTCCTGCCATTATTTAACCCTTCCCCACCTCTGATCAGCCTCCCTGTGCTGAGGTTTAAGGGCCCCTAATGGAAGCTTCTGGGAAAAGTCCCAGTGTAAACGTAATGAAGGACTATAAACAATCAGCAAAAATGAGCGCTGACGTGTGTTTTGATAGAGCTATTGGTGGAAGATTTTTTTTTAATGGAAAATATGAACTAGGATGCAAAAGTAAAATGAGATTCAGCCTAAAAAAAAAATGCATAGTCCCCTCTGTACAGGGGAAGTACTCTAATAAAAACCTAAACTATTTGAGGAGCTTGGGAGGGCAGTGATGTTAAGGAGACAGCCCTGGGATTTGAGGCAAAGTCACTGACACTTGGCAGGGAGCTGGTTTTTCCATCTTCAGCTCTCAGACATGGTTTGCACTCCCCAGTATTTCAAGGAAAATGAAAATTATGAAAACTTTAAACAACTAGAGAAAACATTTGTTTGGGTCTCCTCCTTTACCCACCTGCCAGCACGCATAAAGTGTGGAGAAACTTGATGACCTTTGAGACTCCGTCACTTTGCTCAGGTTTGGTTCAAAAGCTGCTGCAGAAACACCATGGAGGGAAGGCTGTGGGTGAGGCACAAAATTCAGGGAAAGCTTTCCCACAGTACAGTCTCTCAGGTGAGGAAAGCTGCCCTGCAGCGAGGAGGAGCCGCTGGGCACAGAGGGCAAGAAGAGGATCCTGTGCAGCCCACCAGCATGACAGCCAGCACCCCAGCACATCACCGGGGGCCAAGACCCCAAACCCTGCTGTGCTCCAAAGCAAAAGCAACCCATCTGCTCGGCTCATCAAACTCCTGGGTTCAGCACCTCCTGCCAACCTGTCTGCCATCGCTGATCTGGATTTTGTTCTTGCTTCTATGGTAAATGTCAGGGGAAGAGTTAAATACCTTCACCTCTAGTCTCCCAGCCTTCAAACTCTGGGAAATGTACTTTTCCCCTGGGACGTGGCTGGCAGCAGCAGAAACCAGGGGAAGGCGGTCCTGAGCCCCTGGCAGCACACCAGGGAGCCACGGGCAAGGATGCTGAACAGCCACAGCCCCCTTAGACCTCCCAAGAGGTCATCTACAAAAGGGCCAGAAGGAGGATCTGGGGAACTACAGGCCTGTCAGCCTGACCTCGGTGCTGGGGAAGGTCATGGAGCAGATCATCCTGAGTGCCATCACATGGCACATACAGGACAAGCAGGCAAACAGGCCCAGTCAGCATAGGTTTATGAAAGACAGGTCCTACTTGACTAACCTGATCTCCTCCTATGACAAGGTGACCCACTTAGTGAATGAGGGAAAGGCTGTGGATGTTGTATACCTGGACTTTAGTAAGGCCTTTGATACCGTTTCCCACAGCATTCTCCTGGAGAAATTGGCTGCTCATGGCTTGGATGGGTATAGTCTTTGCTGAGTTAAAAGCTGGCTGGATGGCCAGGCCCAAAGAGTTGTGGTGAATGGAGTCAAATCCAGTTGGCAGCTGGGCACGAGTGGTGTTCCCCAGGGCTTAGTATTGGGGCCAGTTCTGTTTAATATCTTTATCAATGATCTGGATGAGGGGATCGAGTGCACTCTCAATAAGTTTGCAGATGACACTAAATTGGGTGGGAGTGTTGATCTGCTGGAGGGTAGGAAGGCCCTGCAGAGGGACCTGGACAGGCTGGATCGATGGGCCAAGGCCAACTGTATGAGATTCAACAAGACCAAGTGCCAGGTCCTGCATTTGGGTCACAACAACCCCACGCAACGCTACAGGCTTGGGGAAGATTGGCTGGAGAACTGCCTGGTGGAAAAGGACCTGGGGGTGTTGTTTGACAGCTGGCTGAACATGAGCCTGCAGTGTGCCCAGGTGGCCAAGAAGGCCAATGGCATCCTGGCTTGTATCAGGAATAGTGTGGCCAGCAGGACCAGGGAAGTGATCGTCCCCCTGTACTCAGCACTGGCGAGGCCACACCTCGAGTACTGTGTTCAGTTTTGGGTCACCCACTACAAGAAGGACATTGAGGTGCTGGAGCGTGTCCAGAGAAGGGCAACGAGGTTGGTGAAGGGTCTGGAGCACAAGTCTTATGAGGAGCGGCTGAGGGAGCTGGGGTTGTTTAGTCTAGAGAAGAGGAGGCTGAGGGGAGACCTTATCGCTCTCTACAACTACCTGAAAGGAGGTTGTAGAAAGGTGGGGGTCAGTCTCTTCTCCCAAGTAACAAGCAATAGGACAAGAGGAAATGGCCTCAGGTTGCGCCAGGGGAGATTTAGATTGGATATTAGGAAAAAAATTCTTCACTGAAAGGGTAGTCAGGCACTGGACCAGGCTGCCCGGGGAAGTTGTTGAGTCTCCATCCCTGGAGGTATTTAAAAGATGGGTAGATGTGGTGCTTGAGGACATGGTTTAGTGGTGGACTTGGCAGTGCTAGGTTAATGGTTGGACTCAATGATCTTAAAGGTCTTTTCCAACCTAAATGATTCTCTGAAGTATAAACATGAATCCCCAAATAACATCCACTTCACATGAAATTTTAAAATCTAAAAATTGGCATGTTGAGTCTTTCTGACTCGGAGGAAGTTTCCAATGTTTGTGTGTTTGTTCTCAGCTGGGACAGAGAGGAAATAAAATCCAAATACCAAAATCTCCCGCAAGCTGGTAACATCCATTTTGCCCAGTGCATCAACCGCCAAAGCAAACCAGAAGGCTGTTAAAGGTAGGACCAATGTCCAACATCTTCATCTTACCTACAAATTAGAAAGTGTGGTGTGCTTGTCTCTGCTTGAATTAATACTGGGTGATTAGCACATCCCTACAGTAATGCTGCACAGGCACCAGCTGGAGGGATAAATTACAGCTCGGGAGCTGGTTTCCCAAACAAGCCATGGCAGGCACGCAGCACAGGCTGGGGCTGGAGCCCGGCCAAGTGAGGAAGCGGCGCTACTGCCATCGGCTGTGGGGAAAAAACAAGTGCAATTTTCAGTAACTGTTTATAAAAAATATAGCGATATATTTTTGTGTTTCACTGTAATTGGAATGAGTCCTCTTGACTTTGCCAGAGACTGTTCTTAGATGTGTAACAGCTCAAAGTGAATGGGGTTTGCCATAACTTTAGGTGATTATAACTGAATGTCACTTTATTTATTCATCAAGGGGGATTTGTCAGGGGAGGAATACCACATTTTGAATTATCGCTGGAGAGAGAGGTGCTGACAACTGTGCTCAGGTTTTTAGTACCTAATTAGCGGCATGCTGGAACTGCACCTCCTCTCATTACTCCTGATTACAGCCTCATGCCGTTTTGTAAAGAATTAGCACAATGTTTATAAAACCCCTCCTTGAGAGTTTGTTTTCTGAGGTTTTTTTGCCTTGCTGCCAAGCTGTTCACCTCCCCTGGAGAGGACAAGAGCTGATATTTTTACAAGGAAAAGGGAGATTGTGGGTGCTGGGGAGACGTGCCCCCCAGGCAGTGGGTAGCGGTTTTGGGGGAGCTGCCGTAGCAGCGGGCTGGAGAGGCAGCTGCCGCCTAAGGCAGGAGCAGCAGCATCCCATGAGCAAGCAACTGGGAAAACTCCATCTCTCTTCATTGAAAACCAGTGCGTCGAACTGGAGCATTGTTTGGATGATAACAACTCCCCCCCCATCATGAACACAAAGGCACAACTTTTCAGGGATCCATCCTGCATCCCCTCATTACTTGTCAACAGAAAAAGAGACATTCTCAGCGACGGGAGTGTGCTCTTCCTTAGGCAGAAAGCGGTCCTCTAGCAAGCACGGTTATTGCAGAAGAGATGAGACAACCCAGCAGCGATGACAGCCATATACAATAAAGCTGTTGTAACACACAGTTTGTTCTAGCGCGGCTTTTCCTCCTTGCCTTACCCAGCATCTGCTGGGTTTCATGGGTGATGCTGTTTGGGCAAGCTGCCCTGCCCTGAAGCCGGGGATCACAGCAGGGCAGCTGGAGCACTGCACCCCGCGGCTGCCTCCCCAGGAGCCCCTCCTTGATGCCCCCGGCCTCCACCGCCATGGCTTAATTACAGCAGCGGGAAACCCCAGTGTGCCTGCTATTCAGGACAAAACATGACAATGGCAGTGCATTACATGGAGCTGAGAATGAGGAATCCCATGGCAGATGGAAATCCCCACCACCACCAAAGGAGGAAAAAAAAAAGGAATTAGAAATAATATTTAACTAACAAACAGCATCACAAAATAAAACAAATGTATTTTCCATCACTGTCACGGGGAATACAAGTGTGAATCTGAGCCCAACAGTAATGAATGCCTCCTATTTGTCTAATATCCTCCATACATAACGATTGCTATGATTGCCCTTCCACAGCATATAGGGCCCCAGCACCACTGGACTCGTGCTGTATAAACAGATGGTAATAGCCTGGTCCCCCCTACAATTTAAAGATAACACAGTAACTCACTAGGAGATATAAATGGATGTGAGAGGTGCAAATTTAAAATTAGAAAATGAGAAGATGATATTATTAGCATCAGACAGAGTACATCAGATGATTTTACAGGTGAGTTTCAAGGATAATTTTGCTTAGGAAGAAGATAATGAAGTGAAGTCATCTTGCAATACTTTTAGTTTACAAATGACTAAATTTTAAGCAGAGCAGTCATACTATATGTAAATGGAGATGAAGGGAAAGGTATTGTGACTTTGTTAGGAAAATTAAGCTGAAATGGTTGTCCAAGCCAGAGTGCAGATAAAGATGAGGAGCAGACCGCTGATACGTAGGGAGTCTTGGAACTAAAGCACGTGGCTTTTTTATGGTACAACAAAAACACTGTACAGGAGAGGGGATATCCAGGCTGACAACAGAGTAAGTGGTAGTGTCCTCTCTGGCAGACACTTTGCTCAGGCCCTGGTGAAGGGTAACCCCATGTTACATAGACTAGAATCATAGAATGATAGAATTTTATCTACCTTGAGTCTGTGAATCTGCAGGTCTCAAAGGTGAGATTCATGAGTCACAGGGGAAATGCTGGGGTTGAGGTTGGGGGTTAGAATTGAATCTGCAGCAGAAGCATCCTGCTGCTGAGCCTGGGCAAGAGGAGGCCAAGTGCTTCTAGTCCGAACGTAGAGGGAACAAGTCTGAGACCGACTCCAGAGGAGGAGGGAGAGAGAGGAAGAGGAGAGCAGGACTAGAGCTGGTGGGACAAGTCAGGCTGGGAGTCGAGGCTGAGGAAGGCAGAGGGAGGAATGGAGCACAGAACAGCGTGGGTGCAGACATCTGCCCTCAGACACAGGTAGCGTTGGGAGGCAGGGAGCAGGTCATACGGAAACTGAGGCTCACATGCACAAAGAAATTGGGACCAGAGTCAGGGAGATTGAGGTGAAGGCAAGCATGGGGAGGGGGACACTAGTCAGATGGGAGGGGAGGAAAAGGCTAGTTCGGACTGACCATATATGAGGTAACATGAGAAATGTGAAGGCAGCAAGAGAGAAGCGTACTGAGTTCAAATAAGTAGCCTAGTTAGAAACGCCAGCAAGAGGCACCTTAAATGAAGAGTCATGTACCACTTAGAGGTGTCCCACAGGAGCAGCTGGATGAAATTTATAGCTCTGTGATACTGATGGCCTTGGCCTTGGCCAGCGGCGGGTCCGTCTTGGAGCCGGCTGGCATTGGCTCTATTGGACATGGGGGAAGCTTCCAGCACTTTCCCACAGAAGCCACCCCTGTAGCCCCCCCGCTACCAAAACCTCACCACGTGAACCCAATACAGATACAGAAGAGGTCATATTAAGTAATAATAGTTCTTTGTTTTTAAAACATGGAAAACATAAGACAGGCTATTCTCTGTGGTACATGGTGGGTGGATGAGAGGTAATCATCATAAACTGAAGAGGGACAAGTTCAGACTCGCAAGGAGGAACTTCCACATCGAGGACAGTCAAGCACAGGTTGCCCAGAGAGGTTGTAGAGTCTCTGCCTTGGGCATTTTCAAGACCCAAATGGAGAAAGCCCCGAGCAACCTGGTCTGACCACAGACGCTGTCTGAACACAGCTTTGGGAAGGGAATAGTTCCTGCTCTTTCACTAACCAACTGTTTAATTCCCCAGAGTTAAAAGCAAACAAGAGGATGGCATGGGAAAGCAAATAAAAATACTTGTGTCCTGGTTTCAGCCGGGATAGAGTTAATTTTCTTCCTAGTAGCTGGTATAATGCTGTGTTTTGGATTTAGTAGGACAACAATGTTGATAACACACTGATGTTTTAGTTGTTGCTGAGTAGTGCTTACACTGGTCAAGGACTTTTCAGCTTCCCATGCTCTGCCAGGTGCACCAGAAGCTGGGAGGGGGCACAGCCAGGACAGCTGGCCCAGACTGGCCCCAGGGCTATCCCATACCATATGCCATCATGCTCAGTATATAAACTGGGGGGAGCTGGCCGGGGGGCAACAATTGCTGCTTGGTGACAGGCTGGGCATCAGGCAGCGGGTGGTGAGCAAATGCATTGTACATCACTTGTTTTGTCTATTCTATTATTATTATTATTATTATTATTATTATTATTATTATTTCCTCTTCCTCTGCTGTCCTATTAAAACTGTCTTTATCTCAACCCACGGGTCTTCCTTTTTTTTTCCCCAATTCTCTCCCGCATCCCACTGGGTGGGGGCTGAGGGTGAGCAAGCGGCTGTGTGGTGCTTAGTTGCTGACTGGGGTTAAACCACAACAACTGGCCATGGGCAGGTGTGAGACAACAGAGGGTTAAGTGGGAAACAATCTCCTCCAGCCTGGGGAGTCAGAAGCTTGCTCCAAGGTCACCTGCTTTCTTCAGAAAGTCTCCATGAAGCCCACTTGCAACCTCATATGACTCATCTCTTTTCATACCAAACTGTTCAGAAGATAACCATCCTGTCTCTTGCTTTGTTAGCTCTAATGCCAGTTTTTTTCAGACGGATCCAAAGTTTCCATTCCTTCTAAGGACTGATAAATTATCCACACAAGAAAATACCTCTGCTTCTCCCCGTTGCCTTTCACTAAAATCCAGAAAACCACAAACTCCAGTGAATATTATCAAGTTTGTAACATCAAGCATGCAAAGGGTAGAAATGGGAGGAAGGCAATCTTAATCCAGCCTCCTGATGTATATGCAATAACACTCAAATGCTTAGACTGAAGTCGCTGTAGCGTGTGAAGACCTTAAACAATCACAGCAGCCTCAGACATTTATGTTGTCTTAAACCCCCATGACTACCCAGTGGCCTGGTGGGCTAAGGGCTCCACCAGTTAGGATCTCCTGCCACTGAAGAGTTCACATAGCAGTTATGCTTGAGTCCTAAATTCTGGGCTCCCTATAAACCTGTCCGATGACCTAGGAGGCAAGCAAACCAATTGCTCTCTTCGCTCTGCAGCTGTTTCACCACAAATTGGTGAATGACATTCCCACAAAGCATTTCATTTTTCACAACTCACTGCTTTCTCAAAAAATTATCTTTGCTGGAAAATTCCTACCCAGTTGCAGCTCTGAAGACACAGCTGCACAAATACAATAGGAGCTGACCCTCTTCAGAAAGCACTGTATCCCACTACCGGATTTTACCCTGCCCTTGACGGTTTGGTGATCTCCATTCTGTTGACTCCAATCAGAGAGAGAAGGATGGGATTTGAGAAAGTTGAGGCACGTTCCACTGGTGCTCTGAAGACCAGGAGTAGCACGATGGATCTGAGCCAGTATCTTACTGGAAGCTCACACAGGACTCGGAGCGCCAGGGTGTTATGTTTACTGTGATGAGTGCGGCTTGGTAGGTGGCCCACTGCATGCTCAGCAAGATGGACCTTCTCCAGAGCTCCCTCCTCCAATCCCATTGTTTGCCCAAGCAAGTTGCTGGATTTCATTTTTGACACCAAAAGAGAAACATGTTTCAACAGAACTAGATTCCCTTTTCTCACAAAGCTGCTCGTGCTGCCCTGCTTTTAAAAGCCTGTATCACTGACGTGAATGCAACTGCAGCATTCTAGACCTCACTACAGCACTCTAAACCAAAAAATCGCTAATGCACCATTAGTCATCAGTGAAATTCCTGATGACAATCAAATACTTAGCACATATCGTATGTGGTGTTGCCTTGGGAGGACCGGTTTAACGAGAGTGTTTGAATTCTGTGCCAGCGCAATGTTCTTCCTCCGACAAGACAGCCCAAGCCATACCTGCAGCCCCGGTAACAGGGCGTCCCGACAGGACCACCCGCTCTCTCCAGTCGGTATCCCTTGGGAGTCACTGGAGGTTAGCCCCAGGGTGAATCTTCAACTGCCTTTTCATGAAATCATGAATTTGGATAAATCTGTTCCATAACCATAGTGTTTCAGTTTGCCTTATTCTTGAGTAATATGGGGCAACACTAATCATAGTTTGTATGAAACTGAGTACACATATTATGTGCAGTGGCCAGTATTGCTCTTTGCTTACCAGTTCTAATCCAGCAACAGGAACATCAGATTTAGTTTTTATTCTCAGAGCTGTTGGAGCACAAGACAGGCATTAGGGAAAGGCCAATATTTACATCCAGCAACCAAAGCATGACTTACAAAACAAAACCCCCAAACCCTCCAGTTAGCCGGCCATTCTGTAGCTCAGAATCGCACTTTATTAAATCAGGACCATCATAAATGTTTATTTCAGTATTTTATGAAAGACATACACAGTTTCACAGAATTACATGTCTATAAGTATATAAATTTGTAATTTAGTTTATTACATTTCATAGAAGGGGGCTTTTCTTCTCAAATAGCATGTCTGCTTACCAAAACCAAAGAACCTAAGGTCAACAGTATAAGAAAACAGAATAAGCACAGTTCTCCAAGTATTATTAATTCAGTTCTGAAGATTTAAAATTCTATATGTAATAAGAGAGCTATTAGTGAACTGTGAATGAACTAATCATAACTATGTTTGACTGAATTTGTCAACTCAGTTTTAGCTTGAAACTCATTCATTTGAGTTTATAAAGGAATACAAATTTATCGTGAATGTTTTCTGCAAGCCCTAAATGGTATCTGAAGGAGACTAAATTCTGGTGAAAGATTTGTGCAATTAACTAAGCACAGTAAAGTTATGAGCAAAGACTGTTTTCAAAAGACTATTTAAAGAAGATAGAGCTTCTCTCCCACACTTAGTACGTGAAAGCTCTGCTGTTGATGTTAGTGTTTTTGTATGAATAACATTGATCATCCGTAAACACAAATCTGTGCTCACATGGGTTTGAACATGCTGTGCTGTTATGCCACACTCAGAACGTTCCTAATGCTTTGACCATTGCCATTACCAGCTCCAGTGATTTTAAGAAAACTAGGATTTAATACTGCAAAAATTTCTTTTCAGTTATATGGAACTGTACATTTTCACCACCATCCATGAGATGGATTCTTTACCTTATGTGAAGCTACTGAAAACTTCTGTTAATAAATCAGGCCAAAATTGTCAACCTCATGTAAAAAGTTGTGCTTCCAACTCTGTATTAGGCATCTACATTACAATGACCTTTCCAAAGACATTAAGATTATGTAGCTCCTTTTCATTTTAGGGGACTTCTACTGTTAACACTGAAAAAATATTCAGAAGACAAGTAGAATTTTAAATCATATTGAGACAATTAGCTTCAGGCACTTGCATTTCAAAAGTTTTGGTTTTAAATACATAGCCTGTTTTCCAGTATAAAAGTAGCAGTTTGAAAACATCCATATTTAGATACTGCAGAGTTTAAGCATTTGCATGTCTACATTCAGCTTACATTTGCACGAGTATGTCAAAATGTTTTTTAATTCCTCCTCACACTCTAGGAGAAACATTCAAGAACTGACAGATTTGTGGGAAAAAACCCTCCAGTTGGCCATTAGCAAGAGTCAGTGATTTACATATAATTATCTAGACATCCACAACAGACCAATCTGCCAAATAAATGGAATGCTAATGTGACAGCTGACTTCTAATCTCCACATCTTCCTTACTATAATTAAAAAAATAACAGCAACAATGGGAAACCAGCATTGATATAAGGAGACTTAGAACTCTAATTCACCGAACTTAATCATCTATGAGAAGTATTTCAGTAAATTATTAATCACAAAACATCAAACTTAATTTTCAATATGAAAAACATCTCCAGCCTCAAAATTCACGTAGACCTTGCTTACAGAATGGGAAACACGCTTCATTACTTCTAATTTCACCAGAAAAGGTAGTCATTTGCATTGCATCAGCTTCTCCAAGACAATGCTCAGGGAGAGCTGTTGCTTCTTGAGGGTCCATATGCTCTTACGGAGCACCTGGAAGGCTTGTTCTCTCAGATATTCAAGACCACAAACTTTCAGCATTCCTTGCTTCCGCAGGAATTACTATGGATTTTGCGCTATATTATCTTTGGTCCTTATTGACAAAGGTATTTAAAATACATAACTCCTATTAAATCTAATGATTAATTAGATTTTTATAATCTCTCTGCGTGCTGACCCTTACAATCTTATCCAGACTTTGAGGGAACTAAACAGAAAACGCAGTGCTGCTCTTAGTAGTTACATAAATAGCCACAAAACATCAGGAATTGCTTTCTAACCATGCCCTGCCAGCAATGGAAATTGGAGTCAGATCATGGTTTAATGAGATAATCCTCATGAGCAGATGCTGAATGCCCCTCAGTTAGAAACCACCAAACAGAGCAAGTTAGAACAAGGATGACTTGAATATAAAAAACACCAAGGATATGCGTAAGTCCTAGAAGCTGCTCTACCTGTTGCACACAAGTGGAAGAGCAGGCAACCAGCTTACATAGCCTTCCACCCAGTCTTACCTCTAATTTTGCAAGGAATGCTTTATAAGGTAGAATTTTTCTGTGCTCTTCATGTAGATGGCTGCAACGCTAGACTACAGCAGAGCAAGTGGCAGGCAGGCTGGGGTCCTCCAGGGAAGATTTGTGGCGGCTCTTTGAAACACACAGGTTTTCTTGAAGGGAAATGCCAAAGTGGGACTGGATTATTCAGGAGTCTGGAGAATGAGACTCAGCGTCCCCATAAACCCAAGATTTCTCTCTTTTTTTGGGACACATGGCAGCTGTGTTTTCACATTATTCCTTCTCAATTTCCAAAACTGAAGTTGACATTTGTGCAGTTAAAGACAAATATTCATGCGCTGTAACTATTATCATGGGTATGTTCTTTATGGAAGTCTTCTGTTGAATGAACAGCTGTGTCTTCTGATGTATGTAGATGTATCTGACATACAGCACAAACACAAGGACATGCCATTTTTTAGACATGCAGGCTGATAATCTGTATAATACAGACTGCCCCTATCAGCCTGCACAAACAGCTTTTTCTTTCTTTTTTTTTTTCTTCCAGTCTGGTAGAAGGTCATTGTTTTTAAAAGATTTCAAGGCTCTTGGGCTTTTTTCATCTCACTCTAATCCTTATTAATAAGCTTTCAGTAGGCTAGTTAGTTTTATTTTTAAAAGTTACCAAATTTGGCCAAAAGCAGTTTCAGTGCTTTATATTCTTTAACAATTACTATTACTCACTGAAGCACAAAATTATCATGCACTGTATTGTTTTTAAATGCCCAAGTTATTTTTTAACCTTTTTTTTCCCCCAAATATAGATTATCTTACACACAATCCCATAATGAAGAAAGACAAAAGACAGCTTAGGAACTATAGTCACTTTTGTCTTGTTTCTCCTCTGGTGAATTATGAATTTTTCTATATGTAATATATTAAAATAGAGGCTAATTGGTGTTGCAATATATGTGTGGAACATACTTCCTGATCTCAGCCTGTAGTCCCTCCCCCAATACTCTGCAATTCAGAAGAAGTCACCAGAATTTTATTGCCAAAAAAAGTGAGTGAATACATAGCCTATACATATCAAAATCGTATCTTCAAAATGGTCTCCCTTTTATCCAAAAAAAGGGAATGAAAAGGAGCAGTAGCCAACCTCAGAGCCTTGCATATGCATAGCAAGTACAGTCCTGCTGAATGCAGTTTTTCTCTAGATACTTGCTGAAGGTTCTTGGTGGCTGCTCTGCAAAATTTGGGTCCTGCTAGAATACATTGGGATTAGCAAACATAGTGATATCTCCTTGGTATCTAGCTCCCAACGGGTCTTACCACAACCTGCTACTCATTCTGATAGATCTCTGTGTAGTATCGCCATGCCTTCACACTGAACTCCAAGCAAACTCAAAAATAATCTGTAGGGTATCTTCTATAAAACAAATGTTTCTTTTTTTCAAATATGTTTCTGGTTGTGTAACAATCTTAGGGAGAAACGTTGAATGCTTTTCAGAGCCTCTCTAAAAAGAGGAAGAAAGGGGTACATCAAGGTTGTATTTGTTCAATCCCATGACTCCAAAAAGTTTTTGATATTGAAGAGTACGTTCACCAGAGAGGCATGAGGATCAGAAGAGAAAAAGCTCCAGATATTTTCAGTGCAAAAATCTTAAACATTGTTCTCGTCTCTGAAATACAGCTCAATAATTTAGCAAACATTGCCTGTAGCTGCGTATCAGCAGTCTTCCTTGACATGAAAGATGCAGAGAGAAAAGACTGACGTGACATAACATTAGGATAATCAGCTGCTGGAAACACAAATAAATGTGCACGCTTGAAAGTATGTAACTCGAGCTGAATGTCGTTAGCACATCTCATGAGAGCTGATTAAAGCAGCCATTACAATAAAGCAACATTTAGTGAAGTAGAGTTGAAATAACGTAGCGATCACAGCTCAAAGCAGTTATGTATATCAACTTGTGTTACGATGTGATGACATTCAAATTCTGAACAGCCGATACTTGACAGCAGTGAGATTTTCAGGCATCCATGGATACCAAATCACTCAATAATACAGCACGCTAATAAAATATTTGGAGATCTTCACTTTTTTTCTAACTTAAAATCAGTAACAGAAATACAGAAATGAATCCTAGCGAATAGCTGAAAATGCTTTGTAGATCAGACCATTCAAAGATTATATTCCATCTGATTGACATATATGAATAAATTGTTTCTGGAGGAGCGCTCATTAATACAATCATATCAACCTAACAAATTTGTGTACAGATGGAAATTTCAAATATGGGCTTAAATAGCAAATGAAACACACACACAAAGGCATGGCTCTTCAACAAGCAACAAAAGCCTAGCGTGGCAGGATGTTTTGAGCACCCCCTAAATTCTCCGAACACCAGAAATCTGCTTAAAATGTAGTATTTTGTCTTTTGGGGAAATGCTGCTTTTATATCTATTGTGCTAGTAAATAATTGTAAAGCTATTTCTCCATATTCCCTGACAGATCCTGCTGTGCGTTTTCTCTCCTGGATTACACACCCTGTGGAATGCAGATGAAGGACACGACTGATGATCCTCCTGTAATTACAAGCTCCCTAATGCTGCCAACACGAGTTCTATACAGAGAGCTAGGTAGAAAGCACCCTGCCCTTTTCTGAGCCCTTACAATCTCTTATGCAGGCAGCAATCATAAGCCATTAGAGGGAAAGAAAGAATATAATTTATTTGTACTTTTGGGAACAAACTGGAAGATATTACTCAGTTCATTTCAAAACTGGTGATGTCTGCAAACAATTCTCCTTATATATCCAACATGTTCTTACACAAGTTCCCCCAAAGGGATTCATCAAATGTAATAGCAGATTCTTAGGTTTAGCCTAAAAATTAAGTCACTTAAGAAAGAAAAAATGGTAAGAGGCAGACAATTTTGGAGACATTTTTGAGTATAGACCAAAGAAAGCCTATTTCTGCCTCACGACACTCTATCATTAAGACTGGAAACAATAGATTCCAGAGATCTCTGTATTTAAAAGATGAAGCCTGTGTTTGTTTGCATGGTAGTTGACTTGCATAGTTCATTTATAACACTCAATCAGAGCAAAGCTGCTGCAAAATGAACAACCCTTGAATACAGATTGTGTAGAATATTAATTTCAGTAATAATTGAGTACTTGGGGGCTTGCATGTAAAGAGACTAATGTATTATACATCTCACGTTACGCTGTGAGAGGTTAGAGGACTTTGAAGCCTTACAAGACAGAAACCATAAATGTGCCCACTGCATTATCAAGAGGGAAAACAAGGACTGAATTTCTAAGACACACAAACTTAAGATCAACCCACACAAATGTGGGGGGAAAAGTGGACAGCTTACACAGTAAAGCCACTTTTTGAAAGCAAACCAACCATACCTGGATTATTTAAACGTTTAGAAAAAAGCCACAAAACTATCTGCAATGTAATACTGCAAGCCACAGATTATTAACATGCCCTGAAATGAAGTTTTCTCTTCTTACAGATAAGGGTAACTGAAGAGATACATGTATTGCTGGTTTAATCTATGAATACATCTAAAGGGATGACACACCACTTTCAAATAACTGCTCTCAGGTAACTTCAAACAAACAAACAAACAAACAAACCCAAAAATGAAAAAAAAAAACCAAACAAACCCCAAACAAACAAACCACCACCCAATCCTTTTTGGCATCCTCAGTTGTTGATGCATTTTCAACACTTTCTAAAAGTTCCCACTCTCAGTCTTTCAGCCCAAGCTGAATTCTGTCATTGAACAAAGTCAGCAGTTAAACAGAAAAAAAGATGTCACCTCTTCATGTGTATAAGTAGCCAAAGCTTTGTGTATAAAAGAATTGATCCCTGTTCTTCCATAATCCATGTTGTGGAGGTACACTATACTAAGGGACAACTACTCATTTTGAATGAACAGTTATGAAGAAAGTTACGAGGATCTGTTTATGACAGTAACTGTACACAGGTAAGATTTTTCTGGTAAGGGCAATTGGAAATTTCTGTAGAAAAAGGTAAGAAGAAACAAAGCTAAGTAAGTTCTGGTAAATGAAGACTGAAGATTTCACATATCAAAATTTCTTTTAGTTACAAGGATGAGCTTAATAGTAAGTCTATACATGATCATCTTAAACCTACAGCTGAGAGACCGGACCAAATAGCACAAGATAAAGTTCCTTTAATTTTAATAAGGGAATTATGAAAGTAACTACAGGCCTCAGATACTTCAGGTTTTAAACTTTACAAACATCACCACAAAAAAAGTAACCAAGCAATACAGACTTTCATCTGTTTGTGATCCAAGCAGTGCATATGCAATAGTGCTTATGGAAACACTGAGACGGACCTGGGGAACAAGCCAGGATGTCCTGCCTGGCTTCAAGCTGCTGCTCCAGAAGGATGCAGATCTCCTGTGCATCTCGTGTTATACCTGCCAGTCCTATGCAGGTGTCAAAGGGTATGGCAGAAGATCTGAAGTGGCATCAAATCCCTACGTGCTAACATCTGAATGTCTCCTGAAGATATGCAACCTGATTTATGACAAACTTCTGAAAACACAATTCCATTTAACCATTCATACGTGTACCTTAACACCCGTAAGTCACTATTTTCATGCAGCTAAAGGCCATGGATGTGGGCGTCACAACTACAAATATGGCAGGGTATGAACTGTTTATAAAACCATAAGTACATATATTCATTACAAACAGTAGCATATGCTCCAAGTGAAGAATGACTTGACAGCAAATCATACATGGATATTGTAACCAGCTGCATCTTCTTCTGATGCTGGACTCCTGTTCTTTGGTCAGTCTCTCTCTAATGTTAGTGCTGTAAACACTCCTATTTTGCTTTCCTTCTGTTTTCCCTCCCACAAGGTGGCAATCCAAGAAATCCCTTAGGTAACTCAGCTGCATATTTCATAGCAAGGTGCAGATTTTTTTTAGGAAATGGAAGTCAAGAAAGAACGGTATTTCAAAACACTCCCTTCTCTTCTACCTCAGCAAGAACAACTTATTTAAAAATTAATTCTAGAGAAGTATACTACCAAAAATACGGCTGCCATGAACTATTTTCGTAACAACACATCTAGAAAGATATATAATGCAGTGTATTTAAACACACTTCTCCCTCCATGGCTCAGTGCAGTTAGCTTAATATGGAAAATTCCAGATACTTTTTAGGTTTGAAAACACTGAAAAGCACAAAAGGCAGCTGACTGACCGTTCGGGCTCCACAAAGGATACAGTACTTACCTTTAGAGAACATACTTTATTTAATAGAAGTTTTTTGCTCCAATATACAAAATAGGGGACTGTAGTCCCAATTAACATTTACATAGTTACACAGCAAGTAATTTCCACCATTTACAACAACTGACGACTTTCCCACACTCCCCACTGTATTACAGCCAAGAAAAAATCCTATAATGTTTTACATACCAATCTGTTATATTCTGTACTTCCCTGCCTCTTTTCTTTTTTTTTTAAGTTGCAGTTTCTGATATCAGTTGAATTAAGAACTTACAATTATTTCAGCTGCACTAAAAGAAAAACGAAATATATAATTTGGAATACTATCTCAAAAACCCTATACAAAATAAAAGTCAGTATCTTATAAAAATACATTGCAGGAGTAAAACCAGTGATACAACAAAAATGTTTCAAATTTTGTTAGGGTATAAAATATTTAGCAACTAGCCTCAGCTTTTAACTACACCAAAAAAAAGAAAAAAAGAAAAAAAAATCCAAACATTTTCAATTAACAAAAAGTAATGTGACAGTTCTTTTACAATACTGTACCTTTAGTATGCAAAGGACTTCATCCTTCTAACGTGCACCATTATCCAACTGATTCACCCCTTAACCCTTTTCCCACTGAAAGCTGAAAAAAGGTTTTAAAATTATTTGAATCCTTTAAGAAAAATCCAATCATATTTTCTGCATCTCCCACAATATTTAAGCTTTACTTTACAATGCTGGTATTTTTATCATGATACATAATTTTCTATAAAAGAATTCTAGCCAAACCAAAGCTTTAGAAACTTTGCATTTTACAAAAGCAATTTGTTACAGTATGACAGTTGCTAAATAGCCCAATTTATTTAGCGACCCTGTTAAAGATTTGTTCAACTGAGTGAATAGGTGAAGTCATTTCCTGAGCTAAAAGATACAGGTAAGTAAATAGTCAGTTATAGCAGCAGACAGGAGACATTCTTTTTAAAAGTTGCAACAGTATCAATAAAATAACTTTAGAAAATTACAATGATGTAAAAATCACTAGCTGAAGAGGGAGTGACAAGGACATCCAAGACCTGATTGCCGTAATCTGGAATGCACATCCCATGACTTTCCAGAAATTACATTCAGCTACTGTCAAACAACGTACTGGTAAGTGGAAGAATGTCAAATCACAATAGTTCACATTTCTTACAGATCAGGTGTTTTGTCAAGATTTAATTCTTAATGCTGTTTCATAAACCTAAAGCAAGGTAAACTGCTTAGTTTCAGAAATTTTCACCCTACAGGACCTAGGTATTATTACTTTTAAAGGAATGTGGTGTCTTCAGTCTCATAAAATTCCAAGCCTATTTCTTTTTATTACTTAGACGTAATTTATACTTGAGACTTTGAGTGGTTTTTAAGATAGTCACCCATGCCATTGGCAACAGAAGTGGATCCATTTTTAGGAGAGGGAATAATATTCTGAAAATGGTTTACTTTGATCCAAGTCATTCTAATTTGCTTAGGGTATGAAACATTAACAAATTATTAAAGAACTATAAAGACCAGTATACCACCACTGCACCATAATTTTCTTATGATACGCATTCTTAAAGTTTTCTATGTAATAGTTTGATCACTTTTTTTCACTCATTAATGGAAAGAGGATATTCTAATTTAATTAAATAAAGTACCTCACTTAGATACCAGTTCCTCCAGAAGGAAATCTCTCTTCTGTGTTATTCATTTTTTACAGACATTGTAGGCATTTTTTTTTAGAATTTATATTGGCTCTTCTTTAACATTTAAACATAATTAGTTTTAATTCAAATTAATATATAAAATTTCCAATACTTGTTAGAATAAAGGACAATACACAAGATCCTAAGTTACAATAATTTATAAATAAAAATAAACTATTACAAACCAAATCTTTCCCCATACGGAGATTAAAAGCCATAATCTTGACTGATTGTTCCCGATCATACATTATAAATAACGTAAGCTTCTTCAGAGAAGCAAAACATACTTGCCTCCCCGACACCAGTTTATATCTTCAGTTAAACTACTACCATCAAGAAGGCAATTGTGTTGGGCCCAGATATATCTTCTTGCTTACACGTTAACCCTCCCAACCTCATTCTTTTAAACTTAAGCACAGGAAACTAAGTTCACAAAGAGTCCTTTACCTTTTATACACAAAGTCTGTATAAAATACAGATTTCTAATGCTCCTATTGCACCAATCTGGCAGTGCAGTTAGAACCTGATTCAAATTCCACTGAAGTCCATGAAAGGTTCTCCAGTGACTTTAATGGGCTTTGAATTAGGACCACAGAGATAGTATTACCTAATGGAAAGCTCCTGCAAGAGTGGCTGGTATCTCTCTTTTTGCTTATGGGATGCAGTGGAGATGTGTAGTCAGCATGATACCTGAGCAAATAAAATGAAAATGATACAAAGGTTGTAAGAACCCCAAACTCTTTGCTTAGTTGTGTGCAAACTGTGCTACTGCCCCTGGAGCTCCCTGCTTTCCTTTTTTCAGTGCTTGCTCCATTCCAAGATAGAGAAGATGCGAGGCATAAATATCTCTCTTCACTACAGCTCCCCCTCAATCCCGTGACTGATAGAAGAGGATGTAACCAGACTCAGAGTTCTTTGAGATGTCTGATGTCAACCCGTAGAATTCTTCAATAGCTTGTGCATCAATTTTCTGTATGTAAAAACCCAGAAATTTCAAGTAAGAATATCTTGCGTAACATATACCTGGCATTAAGTTCCACTCTAAAAACTATTGTCAAACAAAAATAACTTTCACATCATTACATGAAGTAATAAAATCCAAATAATTTTTAAACTTGTTATGATTTGGTTTCCCCTCTGCCACCAACTGCACAGAGGGTAGCGGATATATACATTTTAGATATAAATTTTTAAGGATTAAGTGAACCTACTATAAGTGCAACCTTACGTGCATTGCTTGCGCGAATTTCACATAGAAAAGTTTTCAAGACAACGATATCCCATTGAGACTTCAAATTCAATATGAAGAATGTAAGTACAGACTATGATTTCTAAATCTAAGCAGTGTAAGCCAATCAAGTGCAGAGGAGAATAAGGAGAAGGCAGAGAATGAAGGCTGACTTCTTCTTTGTTTTTCACACAGAATGTTTGCCTGTGATCCTGGTAGCTTAGATAGCCTCCTATAACCGAGATTTTTGTGGAAAGATGCAAAACTTCTGCTAAGAAGATGAAAAGAGTACTGTCTGGTTTTCATTGTCATCGTTTTCAGCTACAAAAGAAACTGAAAGCAAGCTCTCCTGCCACATTTTATATCCAGGGCAATTAGGCTACAAACAACAAAAAGGTGGAAAGATAAATTTTCCTTGCCTTAGGCAGATTTTATTTAGTCTCATTCCCATTATTTGGAATAAAACGTCTCTCAGGAAGGAGTGAGCCATTCCAACTTGATGAACCATGGGCCTAAATGTCAATGAGACGCTTTAGATCTAAGAACAAAAAGATTCTTTCCTTCCTCTTTAGAAGGGCTAAGAGAAAAAAAAAATACATTACTGCCAGGTGTTACTGCTTTGGAACTGGAGAGATTGTCCCTGATGTTTGTGAAATGATATGAGATCTACTACAGCTCTCACTGTTTTCCCTGGAGGAAAGTGAACTTTTGACCCTATCGAGACATTTCAATTTACCGTGTATCTTGATAAGACACAGAGGCAATCCTTTCACTTTCCCAATAGCTCTGCATATTTCCATGTTTGCCATTACCTGTGTGAAAAACCGTCCATAACGTGGCTTGAAGAGAAGAACTCTTCGATACCCCTGACTCATCCTGCCAATTAACAGTCTAAGTCCAATACCTGTCTCACTCATTTTTCTTCTTTTCAATTATGCAGTTCTTGTGTATTGTAAGGAAAACGTAAACTATTCATTTTATAGCTTTAATTAATTCAAATAAAGTCAGGAAAAGGACTTGGACAGCACAATCATACTTCTGTTCATGCATAAGCATAGGCAAGGAGGAAAAAAAGATGACAGAACAAGCAAAAAACCTGAGATGATATAAGGAGACCAGCAGTTTCTGCTTTCTTTCTCTCTCAATAAAGAAAAAAAAAAAACTGATGAAAGATGACAAAGTCAAAACTGGCGAAGGGAATTCTGCTGTTCCAAGAAATCAGTTAGAAATCTTTTTTTTTTTTTTTAAATAATAAGAATTCCTGGAAGCATGGCTAATATTAGCAAGCATACCACCAGAGGCAAAAAGCTCCTGTTTCAGGGATTAACTTTTAAATTTTAGGGCAAAATCTCAAAAATCTGAAGTTTCTTCCTATACTGATATTTGTTACACCTTTGTCTGAAACAACCCAGGATACTCAATAAAAAGACTACCAGACTGATCCATTCCACTAAATCATAAGCTCCTAGAAAATATGAACAAACAGCTTGCTCCAAAAAATTGCCCTCAGAAAAGAATTGCAGTAAACCCAATTTATCTATATCTTCATTTGCCATGTCTTCTGGCCACAGCAATAGCTTATTCAACAAAGGTGAAAGACAGTGGCCATAAACAAAGAAGCTTCTTTTAAGAAGTATAAAAATCAAAATGCAATTCAAAGTATTGAACAGTCAAATTGTAAGGTGCAGCTCTGCACTCACAGTTATTGCTCATTTAGACTGGGGTTGAACCCTCTTTTCGTTAGCATACCAGTCCTTTTACTATAAGTAATCATATCCAGAAGGGGGGGGTGCATACGCTCTGGTTGGTATGAGAAAAAAGTCCAGGGTTACACAAAGCTTACCTCAACGATGTCATCATCAAAAAGCAACCAAAAATCATGACTCTTCACTATTGCAATATAATGTCCTCTGTTAGGTCCACTGTAAAATAAAATTAGAAAAGAACACAGACAATAACACACATGTATGTACAAATGTATTTCTTTTTTGTTTTCCTTGTAGAAAAGCAATACTTAACAGTAATTAAAATGGCTACCAGTACAATTTCTCTTTGTATGTTTCTTTTCTTTTTTCCCCTCCACTTATATCATCTTCATAATGAGGTCTTAGTTATCTCTACATTTAATATTGTGCTAAAAAAAGGATTACACTTTCAAATGAGGAATAAGCAGCACAGGCATTGAAAACATAAATGAAATTTTTAAAAAAAGAGTCAAAGAAGTGAAATCAAGAAACCATTCTGATGTTTCATAAGGACAGAACAGATCCCAAACTATTTCTGATCTTCAGAAAGAAAAAGCTGTAGAGCTGCTGTTCATTTACAGTCTCAATCAGGAATCTCTTTACCTGGCCCACTGTAAACAAAAACTGAATTAAACTGACAGTTTAGAAGTCTCAAGAATCCTCACAGCAATGAACAGTGCTCCCAATTAAATTAACACTGTTATAATGCACAGCTCTTCAGTTTATGGCAGACAAGAAATTTCTCCACAGCTACGACAGGAAAAAAAAACCTTTAAAAGTTTCCTATTTCTAATCAGATTTCAAATAAAGAAATAACACTTTCTGAAATAGCTGAACCTTACAACTGAAAGTGGGCAACTAGTTAAAGCAGTTCTGGAACTGTCTTAACCAGCTAAAAGCACTCATACAATTGTTTGTCTAGATGAGGGAGGGAAGGTTGCCATCTGTGAGGGACATGCCTGTGTCCCAAATCATATAACGCAATGAAAACAGGGTTCATCTCCTTCCAGGGCTCTGAGAATGGGTAAGTCTCCAAGGCTGCAGCTTGAATGAAGGAGAAAGAAATGGTCAGAATTGGACAGAATGGTCAGAAGTGGACAAGTTCTATTTTCCCTAAAATCCAGAACAAGAGTGTCCCAGAAGACTATGGCACAAAGGCTTATTTTCCCAAACTGTCCTGGCTAACTTGAGATCTAGTCATCTTATCTTTACTCTAATCCTAGGTCAGTCTAGGGAGGAATGGGGGTGAGGGTGGAACAAAGGGTAGTAAGTGGCAATGAGAGGGCAGGTCTCCATTTTGAGGGACTTCAAAAAGTTGGAAGAATGGGCTGATGAGAAACTCATGGACAAGAACCTCATGAAATTTAACAAGTATGAATGCAAAGTCTTGTGCCAGACTAACTCCATCCAACAGCACCAGCTGCAGACCAACTGGCTAGGTAGGCCCAGGAGGTCAACAAGATGAGCTGTTAGCCAGCAGCGCATCATTTCGGTGACAGGGCTGTACTGTAAGAGTAGAGCCAGCAGTGAAGTGATAATCCGCACTACTCTGCATTCTGGGACCCAGAACTGGACATGGGATTCCAGGCATGACCTTGTCAGTTTAAGGGAGAGACTGATAAACTGGAGGAAGTCCAGTGGCAGGCCACTACATTTGTCAGAGGGCTACAGCATTAGATGGATGAAGAGAGGCTAAGGGAGCCGGCTTTATTCAGCCTGGAGAAGACTAGATGAGGAATCCAACTGCTGTCTTCCACTACCCAAAACGGAAGAGTTATAAAGAAATCAGAGTCAGGCTCTTCTCAGAAATGCACAGTGAAAGGACAAGAGGCAGTGGTCACAAACTGCAGCAAGGGAAATTCTGACCAGATATAGGGGAAAAAAAATAATAATCACTGTGAGATCACTGATGGATTGGAATAAATTGCCCAAAGAGGCAGTGAAATCAGCATTCCTAGCCATGAAACTGAGCCTAGTGCAACCTAATCTAACGTCAAAGTTAGCCCTGCTTTGAGCTTTAAGTAGTTGACCTCACAATGTAAATTATTCTATGATTCTAGATGTTA
Organism: Theristicus caerulescens; assembly: GCA_020745775.1. Taxonomy (NCBI): domain Eukaryota; kingdom Metazoa; phylum Chordata; class Aves; order Pelecaniformes; family Threskiornithidae; genus Theristicus; species Theristicus caerulescens. The sequence continues at coordinate 110,449,982 of CM036559.1, read as the reverse complement.
AATCATCATTTTCCACTTTGGGGTTTTTATCTACTCAATCAGTAGTTTGTAGAGTAGCCCTGATTTAAAGACATGAAACCATAAGAACATTTGTTGAATATAGCAAAATCAAATAAAAATCTAACAGTCATATTTTGAAAGCAAGCAAAGTAATCATCAAAACTCGTAATTTATGGATATATTTCACAAAATGTTGCTCAAGCCTTAAAAAACCCCACCCTAAAGGAAACACTTTATAAAGGAATCTGTTCTATAATGCTTTCCTTCCTAAGAAACTTTTTTTTTAATGATCTTTAAATGTTATTACAGTTATATGATACTGTGTGTTTTGTGGGTTTTTTTAAACATAGTTAAGTTCATATAAAGATCCATCGTGAAATAGACTGTTATCACTTTCCACAAAGAATTGTCATGGCAAGAAAGCCATATGTTCCATCAGGATTGGTACCATCTCCCCACAACGCTTTCTTTCCTAAGAAACTCTTCTTTTGAGAGGTCTTTAAATGCTATTATAGTTATGTGATACTGGGTGTTTTGGTTTTTAAACATAGTTAAACTTATACAAAAATCCCTTGCGTAAAATAGAGTTGTTACCTTCCACAATGAACTACCACAGCAACAAGGTCATACATTCTGTCAGGATTGGTGGCATCTCCTGAGGTGTTAAATAAACGAAGCTCTAAAGGAAAAACTACTCTGTAAGAGAGTTTTGTGTATCGATGCAGCTGATCCATGTATTTAAATCTCTTCAAATGGAGAGCTAGAATCATAGGCAGCTTTTTTACTTTCATCCTAAAAAAAAAAACAAACCAAACTAACAGTATTTCCAATATCCAGCCAAAACATTCTGTTGATATCAACAAACAGGAAACCTGTCTTACTGAAGTCTTGAAAAAATTTTGCAAGCATTAAAAGAAGCTCAAATAATCGACTGTTTAACAAATAGTGAACATGTCCTGTGTTGCTAAACTAAAGGTGGATTTTAACAATTGAGAGAATTGCACGTGTATTTAAAATAATAAGCTATAACATATAATAATAACAGACATGTTGAACCCACATAATAATTTAGACATGACTGTGCAGCACAGAATTCAATTTTTAAACATAGCTCCCCATAGCTTTCCCAAAAGCGAAACCTAGATCCCACTTGGTATACAGGGGAGGCATTCCAACAAAGTTGTTCCAGAGATTCTGTTCCAGTTGAATTTCTCAGTAAACTAGCCAAGTCAAACAAGCTTTTTAAAATAAGCTTTCTTACACCACTTTGTTACATATGTATTACTCCAAGTTTTCCTATCAAGCCATTCATTTAACATTGCCAAAGACTACAAATAGCCCACTGTTACTCACCTTACCTCATGCTACCCAAACAAGATAATGCTGTGCTCCAGCATAATAATTTCATACAAATGTTGCAGCGTTATTTTATGGCAGTCAAAGCCAGAAGGTGACAATCTAGTTTTACTGAGGGCTCACTGTCCCCTTTCCTTAGTTTGAGATCTCGCATCAGTGCCTACAAATCCTCATCAGCCCCCCACAGCTGGCCTGGCAGCAAACACGGACTTCCACTCTCTGGGCAATCAATTTGCCCATACTAACAGAGCAACCAAGCTAGAGTGCACTGCTTCTTGGCATAGCTAACTGCCTTAGATCAGCACTGTGCTGAAGTTTTCAAACTGCCTTCAGCCCCTAAAGTCTCAACAATACAGCCCAGGTTTCAGACATGTCTACTAAGACCATATTTTCAGAATGTCAGGAAATATGTTTGTACAAGACAATCCTTTTTCAAAAGATAGGGAGCTGGGGACAAAAATCCTTGAAAACTCACCTTCCTTCCCTTTTTCTCATCAAAACTTAGACTGATAGTAACCTGTAGGAAACCCTGATAGACTCAAATTTTCTCCATGGCCCGCAAGGGAACTACGAAATGAAAAAAGCTGGAGAAGAGCAGGAAGATGACAGAAGCAACTATTTTTAGGGACAGTTACATTTTTATTATATTACTGAGATATGGATACAATTTCTGCTCTATTTCTTTTTTCAAAATGAAAGTCCTCTTCTTACAATGCAACTGTGTTTGATAATAGGAGCTCTTTCACTAGTGAAGAAATTGAGTATGCCACCTTTGCTAGTTCAGTAGATACTATCACAGATAAGCTCCATGTTATAGAGATGGAAGAAAATTACGACTGTAGTGAAACTGAACTTAAGCCCCACATGAAAAGCAAAATATAAACAATAAAAGCTGTGTTTTGCCAATATGGCAGTGCCTACAGTACAGGTTTATGTCAACACAGCTTATACTGGTCAGGGATCACATTACCTCCCACACAGAAAAAGAGCTAAGGCAACAGAAAGCAACAGGACAGACTTGGTTTCCCAGCCCTCTAATACACACCAATTAGTAAGCTTAGGCAATGTGTGAAGGCAGACTTTGCAGATGAGATATGCCAAAAGCCAAGTGCTGAATCTATGGTAAACCAAATAACCAGAATTAGTGGTATAACCAGTAGAGCATGTCAGTGTTCCCATCCCTTCAACTCATCTATAAGCAGCCAAATAGTTTCTCAGATAATAAATACCATGCAGTACACAAAATCAGAGGTTTTTCAAAGGTGTAAACAAGACTAGAAGAATGATTAAGCAGATAAGAATTATTTTTAAACCTAATGAACTTCAGGCTTCCACAGAGCTTCTGATGCTTTTCAGGAGCCCTATTAAGCAGAAATTTAGCACAGCTAATTATGCACTTTAAAAAAAAAAGAAACTCGGTTAACAAAAAAAGTTACAAGCCTCATTCTGACTGAATCAGAAAAAAACTGCTATCAAACTGATTCTTATAGCAATTGGAAAAATTATTTTATTATCAAGACAAAACGAAGTTTAAAAAGTCACATGAAATCAGTGACTTTTCATCATTACCCATAATCTTTGATCAGTCCCTGGCAGTTTGTTTTAACTTGTCTTTTTAACTTATTTTTGGTGTTAAGACCATTCTTTTTCTCATTCGTAAAATAAATAATGATCAAAGGAGTCCTGAAATGCTTTACATGGATTCTCATTACTCATGGATGTAGGCTCATTGAATTCAAGCAAGAGGAATGCAACCAAGCTACACTTAAGTGGAAGAAGAGTGAGAAAAATTAAGGGAAAAAGAACGTTCTCCCCTTGCCTCATACACACACACACACACACACAAGGAAATACAAGAGTATTTTCATGAAATGCATGGGTTATTTTTTTCCCTCCCTGAGTCTGATGTACCTTTTATGTGCTTCTTGCTTACTGCGACATTCTTCACAGTAATATTTGTATTCACTGCACAGAGTTTCTGTATTGCTGAAACCCCTGAATTAAAAAAAAAAAAGAAATGCTATAGACACTAGTTTCTTGTCAGAAAAATACATATAAACATGCACAATATAAACATAATTTTATACTCTTAAGTCTACATAAGCTAAAATTTGCTAAGCTTGTGAGCTTTTAGTTTTACTTCCTGCTTTCTAGGTAACAGACAAAAGACAAATTATGAAAACTCATATTTTTCCATCTACCTTAAACAATGAGTGATTGAAGTATTCTGCTCAACATCAACTGAAAGGTCTAAGAAGTCTTCATCTTTGCTGCTTATCTGCAGGAAAAAAAAAACAACAATATATTATAGTTAAAACTAGTTATACTAATTTACCTCAGTGTTTCAGTACCATTTTCTATTGACAGAATGCATCTTTTACCTTACAACAGCCTTTTAAAAATTGTTACAAGTGGCCTTTCTATTTCAGAGATTTGCTAGATCTCTGTTTCTGATTTTGTTCAGAAAGAGGAAGAGGGAAGCATATATGTGTCTGTGGGGGTATATAATGCCAGTTGTCATTATGCTGTGATTTCAGCTCAACAATATAAATGCCAAATTCCTTCTACACCTCACTCTTTTCAAAAGAATACAATCACTGGGATTCTTCTGTTTAGTGCTCTCACCTCTGTTCTTCCCCATGATTCCCTCCAACTGAAAGTTATGTATTTGCATATCATAGTGTCCCTAATAAAGAGCACAAATATTTTGCATCCTTTTCCTGGCTAGATTCGTATTCTTAAATGAGCAGCAGATAGCAAATTTGTTGGTAAATGAGAGCTTGGGACTTGGTCTGATAGAGGCAGAATAGTGCATAGCCATTTCTTACAAAAATGCAAGAATAACAATTAAAGTAAAAAAGAAAATCCTACAAGCAGAGAAGAAATTCCATCCCAAATCCTGAAAAACAGTGATGGATGAAATCCACAACTGCCCTGAAAATGAACTGTGTTATTAAAAGGTTTAGGAAATAGCAATCTGCAACCTTAACTTTTGTCTGCTAGTGTTTCCTCTCTGTATTTAGAGATACTCAGTGCCACTGATGAGAATGCCCTCTGCCTTTTATGACTCCTAGGTACAAAAGTAAATGCTTTTAGAAAAGATGCCTGGCTGCAGTTTCTTGATTGAAAGCAGGAAAAGTTAAACAACTATAGGAGAACTAATGTAAGTTGATCTTTAAAACATATGAGATTTATGTTCCCTTTTCAACTCAGAATAAAAATAAATTTGAAAAGTTGTTCTCTGATTATCAAGAGATGAAAAACACACAGTTCCTAAGGGCAGCAAACATGGAGATTAAGAAGAAAAATACAGGTGGTCAAGACAACTATTTTTGAGAATTAATACCATCAGGCAAATCCAAAGCCTTATGAAATTAAGTTAAAAGCTTCTGTTAATATCTGTGAGAGGACTGGGCAAGGATTCCTCCCACTCTTCTGTAGCTAATCTTTCCAAGAGTAAGTGTACATGTACAAAAAATATGTCATTATGCCAGTATACATCACATCTACTATGTCATTTAAATGCTGAACTGTAATCTTTATACTTTTAAAGGGATAACAGAACATATATGGAAAACTTCCAAGATGTTTTTAGGGTGGGAAAAAAAAAGCCACCTGCATCTTCAGTGTGCGCTGCACATTGCCTGTCTTCAGGGATGTACTACGGTTTAGTTGTGTGGACAACTCTTCAAAATATCCCATTGCAAACCATTTTTGGAATTATCAAACTTGAGTTTATAACACTAAGAACTCTGGTGGAAATTATCTTACCCTAGGGATTAAGAATGGCTCAGGAAAAAAAAATCAGTTCTAGAAAATACTCTGCTGCAGTCTTCAGCTAGGACAGCTGGAATTAAGGAGTCATGTGATCAGTGTTATTCAGACATGCAATTAGATAATTCTTCCTCTCTTGGTCTAATCAAAGAAAACCCCATGAAACAATAAAGATTTCACAGTCAGCTTTATCCCACGCAGAAGCTGTAAGGGCGGGGATAGAAGAAGAAGAGGAAAGGGATGTGTTGTACTTGGTTAAAAAGAGATTGGTACTGAAACCACAAGTTTGCAAAAGGAATTCTTCTGTTCTTAGTGATAATACGGCCTTAAAGAACCTCTCTCAGGTTAGCCAGTCCATTGTGCACTTAGGATCATGAGGAACCATTAAAGGCTTTATTGAAAGAACAGCCAAGTGGATTTTTTCCATCTATGTTGATAATTTAGAAATGGCTATTCTTAATTTTCAAGATTTTTTGAACGTTAGTATTTGAATAGTACTTTTTTTTCCCCAACATTAACTCATACAGTTTTAATTAAAAAAAAAAAGAAAAATTATTAAAAAGTCACCCTCCACTTTATCCAGCTCCCCCCCCACCTTCTGTAGAGGTTCTGTTTCAAATAAACATCACTAAGTTCCTTAGATTAAAGTCACCAATGCTATATATTTCAATCATCTATAGAATGAAATAAAGATGGACATGGTCAGGAAACCTCATCACTTGCAGATTCAAGCCCTGATGTGTTCAAAAAGCCATCTGAGTGCTCCTAACAGGAGCATCTGAATAATAGTGAAGAATTTGGGTGTTCCAACATTCTGGCTATAAGTGATGTTATGCTGTTCTCACATCAAGGACATAATCTGCACTCAAACAGCTCAGCTGTACTCTGATGACCAATGCCACACAGAACAGAAAATTCAGAAGGCTAACACTCATGGAATCTTTATTTCTTTCAGTTTGGAATTTCACTAGCAATGTGAGTCAGCTCACTGACAAAAAAGCTTTTGCAACTGTAGGTTCCCATGTGTGCTAAGACAGAAACTATTTTTAAATGAAACTGAACCAAAGGGCATGATTTACCTTGGTTTCAAAAAAAAAAAAAAAAGAGAAAAATAAAGTAGGGCACAGTTAAGGCTTCTATAGTACTCCTGTAAGAAGAGACCACTGAGATTTTCCTTATTGCCTTCTCTCAGTCCAAAGTAGAATTGAGCCAAAGAATTTTATACCTTGTAGAGTCATTTGAATGCAACAGCAAGACCATCAGCTGGAGAAAAACATTATCCATATGTTCGGTGCTTTTGACCCAAGACAAAATCCTATTTTTCTCTGTAGAAGTACTGTCCACATTTAGCCACTTCAAATTTAATCTTAATGAAGTCAATTACATTATTTTCTGGTTTACTGTTACTCTTTCCTTAAAATCTGAGAGAAATCTGTAAAACTATGAACTTCTAGATAATTTTTATCAATTAGCCACAAAAATTTGTAACATTCACTTCATCATACTGCCTCTACCAAGGAAGCAGGAAAGCATCATAACTAGAAATTACATTAAAAGCATGTAAAGACAACTTACAATCCGTTTTGTAACTTATTCATTTTATAGTGTGGCTTGACCCATGACACAAATCTATGTTAAAGAATCATATCTATGTTCCTTCAATTCCACTGTCCATACTTAAACTGAGGATAAATCTTTAGTCAGTTCGTTTTTTCTTTTAAAGATGGGCTAATGAGACAGTGTGTCCTGGAAAGAAGCTCTTTTCTATAACCAGGACAATTGAAATTAGAATAAAATCTTGCCATGTTGATTTTAGGAACATTGAGTAGGTTTGGCCAGTTAGAAGATGATCATTCTCACTTACAGCAAAGATATATTATGCTTTATATTTATGTATGCATTAAATTGCAAATTTAAATTAAAAATATGCTAAGGTTATTGTCTTATCATTAAGAAGCACTAATTCATCCACTATTGCTGTGTAATCTTCTACATGAGTTATATCCAAGTATTCCTGACATTTTAAGTTATATTTCTAAACACAGTAAGACTCTAAATGCCAACAGCTTCCAATAAACATTAAAACAATCATATATGCTCACTATATTTGAAAATAAGACACTATTCACAGTAATATTACTTAGTTAATGTGTCTAAATGTGTTTCTAAGTGCCCATTTTCAGGTCACTGTGTTTTAATTAAGACACAAGCTGATATAATGAATAGACAGAAGCTGATAAAATAGTTTCCAGATTACTAGGGCTTGGAAAACTAAGGCCCTAATATACTAAAAACCAACATGTATTAGAACACTGAATTTAAAATTCAACTGTCCGAGGAGCCACAGTGGCAAACAGACATGGTGTATCCTGCAACAGCTAACAGAAAAATAGAACTGAGCAGTACTAGTAAAACTCTCAAAATTGTGATAGGCTTGAAAACTAATTAAATATGCTGGCAAAGAGCATATCAGCATTTTAAAATTGCATTAAGGACTGTACCTAGATCAAAATCCTGAAAGCAGTAATTCACTATGACATAGGGAGGAAAGGTAATGATGTCAGTCATGTTAAGAGACTAAGCTAAACTCATGTTTCAAGAAAAAAAAAAAAGTCAGTTCAGGAACTAAAAGAGAAGCAATTGACAGTTGCCATGAAATAGTTATTAGGGAGGGGAAATCTACCAGGAAAGAAAATATGGTAGCTAGAAATCAGCACCTAAATTACTCAAAATACCATGATCTACTCAAGGCTGCAGTTATATATGACATTAGGAAGCTATTTTCTTCGAAATAAAAGAGAGGTGGGTATTTCTAGAAGATGGAGAAAATTGCATGTGAAATATATATAGATTTAATCTGATTAATTCTTCCTTTCCAACGTCATGCTGAAATATGTGCATTACCTAATTAAGTTAAGGAAAATAGGTATGGAGTCATACAAAAAATACAGTCATTTAGCTTTTTACAATATCTAAGGTATAGACCATGACAGAATTACTGTAATTTTCAAATTGTGCTGCTTTTTCTCTTTCTCAAGCAGGTAAAATTCAATTATAACTTTTTCTGAAATATATGCTTTCTCTTACTGTAGAACTATTCTCAAAGAAAATTTTAGTATAGCTTACTCAAAGAAGGAGTTTATTTCTCAGGGTCTAGTATTAGAAGAATTCCTGTGGACGGACATTTAGGAAAGGATTACTTTTCCTGCACATTAAGTTATGTTCTTTGAGAATCCCAGTCTACTGTCTCAGTGTCAAAAGCCAACCATAGTATCTTGATTTCAATGGCTTTAAATTTAAAAACTAGAAATCAGTGGAAACTGATGCAGAATACTTATTTATGGAATGTATCACTAAGCATGACATTAAGTTATTAAGACATTAAATTTGAGAAGACCTCCACATCCCCAAGTAGCAGGCTTCATTGCTCTTAGGAATACATGAATTTAGAATTTCCTCATCTAAACTTTGAAGTTGATGATGATCACACTGACAAAAATTCCATTGGGCATTCGCCGAATATTGACCCAAAGCCTTCTCCTACAATGCATGCATCAGCTGCTGATATTTTCTCACTAACAAAGAAAAAATGCAAATGTTCATATGAAGGTAAGATTTCTAAAGAAAGAAACTGATCTAGTATGTTAGTCTGTTGAGATAAATGAATCATGAAACACAAAGTTCTGAAACATGGAAGAATTCATTTTATGAAGTATATACGGACTTACAGTTTCACACGTAAGACATCTGGTTTCATTAGTTAATGTTCCCTGAAAGATTTCATGAACCCAGGTTGGGTCTGGTGGGCTGTTATTTTCAGTGTCAATGTTGCCATTAGGTAGGCGACCATTTTGTTTCTCTTGTTTTCTTTCCTCTTGCAAGATATCCGCAATTGTATTTAATAGATAGTTTAAGAACTCATGTGCATCCTGCTGCATGTAGTTATCAAAAAGCTCTACAAGACAAAACAACAAAAGATTTCTTAATTAATCAGTTAGTGCTATACTACAAAAAAGTTTTTAAAAGAAGTCGAATTTCAAAACCAGTCTTTATTTCACGTCTTGAATCATTCATGACAATACACCACCAACCCAAAACGCGTACTTCATAGACTAAGCCAAAAATATAGGGGGTGGGAAGAGGGGAGGGCAAGTCAGCTTACAGTCACAGAAATCTCTCAGCTGATCAATTAACATTCTGCAAGAAAACTAGGGCATAATTCAACTACCTAAACACAGGTGTACATATAGTGCCACCTGAAATGTTATAGGTTATCCCATCCAGCCTCCAGATGACAGTCCACGATGATTTGGATCTCCTACAGGGGCTATGCTATCTCTGCCAAGCTTAGGTGAATGTCTTGGATAACACAGGGCATCTCAAATGGCACTAGATGTTGATATTTTCCAGAAATGAACAGAGAACTTAGGAGAGGAAATGTTTCATCGTCTATATGTTCTATCACAGGAAGAACATGAACAATAAATTATCAAAATATTGCTTTATTTATTTTCACTTTTAGGGTTTTAAGTCCACTGCTGCTCTGTCATAAGCACAGTGTCATCAATACTAGCAATGGAAATCAGATTAAGACCAAAAACTTAAAGATACTGATATTTTTAAACAACTGTTTTCTTTCTCAAAGCTCTTTAAGTAAGATATTTGTAGAAGCCATGTCAAATTAGCCTACAGTTCTAGCCACAGCAAGAGCAAACAGGTTTCAAATTAGGACTTGAGGTAATAAATAGATCTGCCTTTCAAGATCTGAAATATTGCTTCTGGAGATTGGTATATGTGGCACCTTTATTACTGGTGGACTTGTTGGATAGATAATAATGGATTCACTATGCTTTCTGCTTCATGTCCTCAGTTTGTCAACATTTCTAAGCATAATAGTTTTAGGATTAATTCAGTGGAAGGGGAATAGTTTCACTGGCGCATACTTGCGATGTATAGCAATGATTCAAATTAAAGCATAAAGTTGAACTCTCTTTCTTACAAGTCTACTCTCTTGTTTATGTTCAAATTGGTACTACCCCAAAAACATCATTTATTGTAGTCCCCTGGGATATCAACCTGAGAAATCCTCTGCTGCTACAAAGCCTCACATTAGGAATGGGACTAAGAAAACCATAAAGGCATTGAATCAGATTTATTAATAGTTACTTCTCTCTCTGATCAGGAATTCTTACAAGGAAATTTACCTGCCAATTTAAAAAGCATTCTGTATCACTGGCTAGTATCATACAAGTCTTTTAATGTGCCATTACTTCAATTAATTATAACTTGCAATTTGCTTGCAGTCCAAGTGTATTGGTTTTGTGTGGTAAGGTTTTGGTAGTGGGGGGGGTTACAAGGGTGGCTTCTGTGAGAAGCTGCTAGAAGCTTCCCCCATGTCTGATAGAGCCAATGCCATCTGGCTCCAAGACGGACCCACCACTGGCCAAGGCCGAGCCCATCAGTGGTAGCGCCTCTGGGATAACATATTTAAGAACTGGGGGGGAAAAACACTGCACAACTGCAGCTGAAGAGGGGAGTCAGAATATGTGAGAAGAACAACCCTGCAGACACCAAGGTCAGTGAAGAAGGAGGGCAGGAGGTGCTCCAGGCACTGGAGCAGAGATTCCCCTGCAGCCTGTGGTGAAGACCATGGTGAGGCAGGCTGTCCCCCTACAGCCCATGGAGGTCTGATTTGACTGGCAATAAATTGAATTAATTTTTCCCCATGTTGAGCGTGTTTTGCCTGTGACGGTAACTGGTGACTGATCTCTCCCTGTCCTTATCTCAACACACGAGCCTTTTGTTATATTTTCTTTCCCCTTGTCCAGCTGAGGAGGGCAGTGATAGAGCAGCTTTGGTGGGCACCTGGTGTCCAGCCAGGGTCAACCCACCACACCGAGAATATACTAAGAGACTGGCCTTCAGTGGAGGGATAGTTCCCAGGACTGGAAAGATGAATGAAGAAGATACTCAGTGAAGCTTAAGTTTTGAAGTGCATATAGGGACGACATGGAAGCTTTACTATCATTCACTTAATGGCATTCAGGAGTAAACTTCAAATAGAAAAAAAAAAATCCTGAGTTATTAGCAAAGTAGGAAGGAATTTGATGCTAATCTAGGTCATTTGGAAAGGTTAAGTAGTGAAATAGGTCAGCCAAGAGTATGAACCAAGTAGTTTATTTAATGAACTACTACACTATTTTTGAGAAGTAAGTTCAACTCTGAATCTAGCCAACTGTAAAGTCTTTATTTAATCAAGTAAGTCAATGCAAAACAAGAGCTACAAGCCTCTTGAGGTAAAACACTTCAGAGATTCTTCACAGTGTTACATCACAGACCTCTCACGGCTATGCGCCCAGCCAGTAGATTAGCATTAAGTACAACAGAATGAAAGCTACACATTGTTCATTTCATGATTAGAAGAAATTTAAGCGAATATAACAGTATACCTTCAGCTGACTTCCAACAGCTGCTTCCCAGCCAGTTAAGCTTTAAGGTCATTAATATATGTATGGTGTATTCAGACTTTGAAAATAAAGATGGAATAGCAGCATTATAGTCTGGAATACATTATGTTCACAGTCATCACCCTGGTATAGCTGGATACTGACTGGAATAGAATCTAGATGAGTGATGCATACCTACCTTAACTAACTCTTCTTTAAAGCTCAAACTTACATACCTTTACAATAAACACTTAATAGCATATATGATGTCCATGTAATCGCTGCCTGACAATTTAGCCATTTATTTGTACAAAAGGTGAGAGTATCATCATTAAAAGAGACCCCAAAAGCCAGCAAGAGCTGAACTTTCACATCTGATTTCTCTAAGGAAGATTCTCCAACTGCCTTCTCCTGCTTAGAATTTTAGTGTCATGACATAATTAAGCATTAAAAAGAACACTTTCTAAAAAGAACTTAATGGCTCCTGTGGTTTACTTTCTGCTTTCCATTTGAACCATTCTCCACATTTGTCATAGTTAGTCAACATTCACTGACATAATGAACTATTTCTGTAAATGCATCAACATACAAGCATACTTACTCAAGTATACTTACGGAAGAACTGAATCACAGTTTTCTGTTCTGCATACATAAGAGATTGTACGTTACCTGAGAGCATTTTTTTAACAATATTATTACAATTCATGGTGTGCATTTGCTGGAGGTGTCACTTCAAATTAGGAATGTCATAATATTTTATTGCTTGTTTTTACTACAGAGATGGTCATCATAACATTTAAACACTTTTTTATTCTGCATATATAGTCTTGGAGAGATTACAACAGTATGAACATGTCTATTGCAGCAGTGTTAAATATGGTACCTCATACAGTTTATTTAAATCTAGTGGTTATTTTTTAGAAAAATTTTATGTTATGTTTTTACAAAAGTGTATCCAAGTTGAGTAGTAGATTACAAGGTTTCATTTATATTTTAACATCAAATTATTTTCTAAAACATTTTTACCAATTGGCCCTGCAGATAAGAGACAAGTAATGTTAAAAATCTCTGGAAATCTCTTGAAATTTAGGATATCAATTACACTAAAAAAATTTAGCTAAAATTACTTAGTGATTTTAAAATTCATTAATCCTTTAAAAAGTAGGTCAAGCTAAGTAGTGCACAAATTCTAAATGAATTTAAGAATTTGTGGATTTTTAAGCTGCATTCTTGAAGGGAAGTCTTAACGTCCTTTCTACATGCTCAGTTTGGGAGACTGATTCCTGCATTCAAAGAGTAATGGTTTTTTAAACACAGAACAAAAGCTTTACAGTGAATTTTGATTATAAAAATACAATTCATAGAGAGGCAAAATTAGCAAGCAATTTCATAAGCAGCCACTGACAATACACTCCGTTCTACATGAAGAGAGACAGATGAGGATTTTTTCTCAAAACGGCTCCAAGGTTACACCCTTGTTCTAGGGTCACTTCTTCTTTATACTGCAGAACCAAGAACACTTTCCATGCATAACAAATATGTAGGTATTCCACTATGTCAACTTCAGAATTAAATCATAATCGCTAGTATTATTACACAAGAAAAAGAAAAAAAAAAGTTACCATTTTCTTTTCGTAATCTTGTTATAAATTTCTTGGGAGGTATTACTCCAACTTTTTTCTTCTGTGTGGCTATACTGTGGAAGAGATCAGCTAAGCATGTAAGGAGATTCTCTTTTTTTCTTGGTTGACTCTTGTATGCTAAGACTTTGTCTCGAAATGGTCGACAAAAATAAAGTGCCTGAAGAACTGAATTACAGTAGCATGTATTCCCGAACTATAAAAGAAGAGAGAGATTTATTAGCTTGCATTGTACTACTGTAGAGATTAATTAAAATTAAAAAAATTTAAAAATTAAATCCAAAGTATAAGAGAATGCATAAACAGGTGCAAATTTTCTGCAACTCATTTCTTCTTGACTTTAAGATAGCCAAGCATATTTCTGTTTCGCAAAGGATTAACATGTACACTGTAAGTAAATGCAAGAAAAACCTAGGTAAATTCGAACAATATTATATAGTATTGTCTCACTTGTAAATTTAATTTATTAGTAATATTTTGCATTTGCTTGGGTCAAAATGTTCAACAAATACCACCAATTTCACAGCTTCCAAAATACACCCAGGTAAAAATAACTATCCATCTACCACAAGTCAGCCACAACAGTGAAGAACAGGCACAGCATGACCTTGTACTGTGAAGAAATTCAGCTGTAAATTGAGAGCTTCTCAGACACTTCAGAAATTGGATTCTCCAAATCTTATTAGTTGTGATCAAAGTCAGAAATAACTGCTTTAACCTGTTCCTACGTTTTCAGTTCTCATTTTAGGGGGACAGGATTAGCATTCGGGAGTTTTCTTAAAAGACTGCAACATGGCTCGTTTAGGATTCAAAGCTACGGCACAGGTGGTAGTTTCAAATCGAGACTGATAGGAAAAGAATGCACAATTTGGACACAGGCATTTTGAAGGAGGCAGGTCACTGAATTGAAATGGGGCAGCTAGAAAAGCATCCGTAACCCGCTTTGTACCAGGACACTCCAGATGTCCCTCTTCCACAGACTCCTTCCAGTTTTTAGGCGCTTGAGTCTTGTGATCACTGACACTGTCTCCAGCTCACCCAATGCTGCAAATCTCCCCATCACCTCTGAGAAGGCATCATGAGCTGTCAGTGGATAGAGCCACTCTCATTTTATGCTGCCCTCCTCCAGTGAAACCTATTATCTAACACTGGAAGTGTGAGAAAAATCTTTATAAGGCCCTCAGCAAGTAATCCAACCTTTCAGCTGCAGTCACTCAACCTGCAAATTGAAGCCTGTACCTGCTACACACATTCTGTAAAATGTGAAAATTACGTTCATATTTATGTTTTATATAAAGATAGTACCATATATGGGTAGCAAATTCTAAGACTATATTGTGATGGAGACACTGTTATATAGCAAACAGTTCATTTAGAGATATTTTAAGAGCAGGTTCTTTCAACAAAGAACAAAAAGCTTTTACATCTTAGGAATAACAGGGGAGTAACTGGTTTTTGCTCTCTCCCGATTAAGACAATGACAAACAAGAGCACCACGCAATTTAATCAGAACACTGGAAAGTAAGTTGTTTTCCTTTATTTTAGATTAATGAAATATGAAGAACTACTTTCTAAATACCCAAGACACACTCAAAGAATGAGTAAGAAGTGTATTTTAAAAAAAAGATATTAACAAGTTGGATATATTAAAAGATATTAACAGTTGGACTCAATGATCTCAGAGGTCCTTTCCAACCTTAAAGATTCTGTGATTCTAAGTCTTAAGATCTCCATATTAAAAAGTGAGGAAATTAACACCCATTATTTTTATTTCTTTAAGGTACGGAAAATGCTTATATTAGCTTCCTTGTGGTCCAAATCTGCACTCAAGTAGGTCAATGAACTTAAGAGGAAAACCAGGGTTTTTTTCCTTAAAGGAAGCAGATGAAATCACACAGTAGTTTATGTCAAAACATTTAATATTGTAAGCTAACTATTTAGGAGTTTTTAATTAGAAATAGCCATAAAAGGAGAACTACGTTAAAATGTTAAGAACATTCTGAAAATTAAATCAAATGGGAAAAGTGCTAAAATTTCTACACCAAGTGTCAAAAGATGAAAAGGCAGCAAACTAGAAATTTCATAACATTCCCATTTTAAAAACGAACAGTCTGATGAGAAATTAATTAGAATGGCAAACATGCAGTGAGAGACAACCACAATACGAAGCAACAGAGAACTCAGAACACTGAACAAAATTCAGGAGATTAATTTAATATGAATGTATGTTAACCTACATGCCTGTGGATAGGAAATAAAAGCAAGCAGATTAAGTTCATAAAAGGTTTTCTTCAACCAAATTCAGAAAGACAGTAGGCAATAGAAGAGTTTGAAAACAAACTCCTGAAGAAACTGTAATTAGTTCACATTTGTTTTATATCTAAAGCATCTATCTCCATCACTTCAAAACCTAAACTCTTTTTAAAATAAAAGCTTTCAATCATTAAAAAATTATAACGGCACATGTACTAAACAACAAGGGGGAAAAGATGGGAAGGTTTCTAGACTAAGCAAATAGGGAATTTGTTACATGAATAAATGCTGGTTTTACCACCATAATTGCTTTACTTCCCATCGTTGACCCCAATACAAAAGCACACCTCTCATTCAGAAAACACCGAGACCTTGCTCTACTCTCCCCATCCTCCCACCTCCTACTGAACACCTATACTTGGCTTTCTAATTCTGCTTCTTCGATACCCAGCTCTCCTGCTAACCTGGCCGACAGACACCTTCCTTCTCCCCTCACCTGACAGTCAGCACTGCCTCAGAAGCATCACACTTGTAAGAAGATGTGCAAGCACTGCACCGTATAAAAAGTTTGCAACCCTAATCTCTCTGTTTTGTAGTGACAGTGTAAACACTCCATCACCACTCTGAAATATGAAAATGCACAGCACTGGAAGCCCATCAAACTATTCAAAACAAGAAGGATATTTAGGAATTAGCTAGCTTTATTCAAAATATAATTGTAGGAAAATGAAACGCTTGTGAAGTCTGCCTCAGAATAACAGTATAAAATTCTAAGAAAGACCGCAGTTGTAATTTTATATCTTTAACTGTCAGGCTGTACAGGCTACTGAAACTCCTCTATTTCATTCAGGAGAAGGTAACAGAGACTATATAGAGTAGAGCTATTTTAACCTATGTTTTCAACTGATTTATTGCTTGCCTCCTTGTTTCTGTGAGGATCATCTTAAGGTGTGCATATCTGAGAAAAGTAAAAACCCAAATTTGCGCTTTTTTTCAGTTCATATTGTTCTTCTGTTCTAAATTCTAAGAAATCAGATTATTTCCTTTCACAAAAATACTGCACTCTGTATGTTTCCCACACACGTCTTTTTTTTAATTCCAAAATCAAAGTTACAACACTTGAACCTGTGTGAAAATAAAAAAAAAATGAGACAATCGGGAAAGTTGCAACAAAAACGCCACACACTCACTAAGGCTTATAGCCTTATAGTTTATTCTTCTGATGCAACATATAACTGGGAAGAAACTTGGTTGTTGAACCCCACAGATCTACAAAAACAAACAAGAGATCTACAAGAACTTAGATCTGCTTAGAACACTGCCTTTGTGCAGCACTAGGGTTCTGACGCATTGGCAGCTCTGACAACTTTTATTTGTTGCAATGGACCATGCCAGTAAAAAGGATTGCTCCAAAACACACAGATCCATTGCAAGAAACTGAATAACCAAACCTTCTGCTCTAGAAATCTGGTAAACTGCTGAAGAGCTACCAGAGTAGCTCTTATGAGATTAAAAATGTTCAGTATTTCATACTTGTTGGATAAAATAATTGATTTAATTTGTGAAGCACATAGATTTGAATAGTTTGCATTACTGCACTGTAGAGGGAAAGAAGAATGATAGGCAGACTTGATGTTCCTGATTGTCCATGTGCACGGGACATCATACTACTAACATTTTCATCTTACCATGTATCTTAAATATTTCCTGCTGATTTAGTGAATGGTATTGTCCTTTCAAGCCTAAGCTGAATTTTCCATTTAGAGCTTTCATTGGCAGAATCAAACATCCCATCAACCGTCTGGTCTTCCATATGCTTCCCATAATTGCCTTTTCTTAATTCTTCTTTTACCTCTCAAATTGGTCTTTCAGCACATGCTCTGAATAATCCCTAGATTCCACCAGAAAGCTGGAGAGAAGATAAGATAGTGCTTCTACCTTCTCTTCTTTTACACTACCTCTGGATAAACACTACGTTCATCATTGACAGATCTCTATTTCAGAATTGTCATCTTTATCTAAAATCCTGCCCTGTATTCCAGATATCTCAAATGGCTAGCCATCACACAGTTAGAAGAGAGCTATTGATTTCCACATTATCTCAATTTTCTCCATTACCCTGGACGAAGTTAGGACAAACAAAATCGATAAACAAATTAGAAAAATTTAGCAGTAAATGTTAATAAACCTCTAAGAGCTTAACTTCTTGTAATTGCTATAAAACAATTAGAAAAATCAATGAAGGCAAAAATTGTGATTTCTATCACTTCTCAACCTAATAGTAATCTTAATTTATTATCTACTTATCTAATATTTCTTTTAATTATCATTGCTCTGTCATTCTTTCTTAAGGCCACTGGCCATAGTTTGCTAACGAAGAAGTCACTACCTTTCCTTTTCTTGATAGATTTAAATTCTGCAAGCTTATTACACATTTATGGCATATACATACTGTGTATAACAGATCTGAAAACCATCCAAGCAACAATATGACTGAATTTCCTTAGCCAACCATTGTACCTGAAAAACACAGCACCAGTGTGCCATAGATTTAACAGAATCCCATTTTACTATTTGGTACAATTCAAAGAATTTTGGTCCATAAAACTTAATTGTTTGAAGCCAAAATAAGCAACATTCCTGTACTACACAGAAAGTTAAGAGCACTCTGAGATACCTTAGATGCCTGCCTCTTATGTGTACAGTTGAGGGCAATGACTTAAAGACAGATCTCCCCTCAAATTCCCTACTCCCTCTGGACTACAGAAAGCCAGAATTTGTTGATATTCATTATATATTAGGAAGATTGTCCTTTATTGAAACTTTTCTTAAGGGTATAAAATATGTAAAATTTCAAGATTAGGCGTACAATACAACTTTACTGTTAACTCTTAAATCCTCTCTAGACTTGGACAAGAAATTAGGAAAACAGGTTACCTGTCAACAGAATAACAGATTTGAGAAAAGATAAGAACAGCTTTGCTGGAAAGCCTAAGCTCTGCTACAGAACTAACAACAAGTATTAAGACTTAAACTACTGTTATTTCCTCTTTCCAGAGAAACAACGCATCATTTTGAAGGTATTTCAACTTTAATGAGAAAGGAAAAAAATTACTAATTTAAGTCATGGCATTTGAGATGCACGTAAGTCAGCTTCTCAGTAAGAGTGTTTACTGACTGTACAGTGTGTACTCGGACTGCAGACTCTTGAACCATGTCAGTGCTAAGAACCTAGAGGTAGAGACATATGTTATAGTAGCAGGACAGCATTAGAAGTAATTAGTTTAATTAAGAAATGCAAGATGTACTTTCTGAAGCCCCAATAAAGAAAATCATTTAACATTTCATTTCAGAATAATGCAATTTCTAAGAAGGTATACTTTTCATGGGTAATACTAGAAATTAAAATTTAAATTATTCCTTAAAACTAATGATTGAATCAAACAATTCAGTATGTTTTGTCCACCATTGATTTCCCCTTTGGGCTCAGTATTTTTTTTTAATCTTAATACAAATACCAGATGTGAACACTTCATATCATCAACAGTCTTTCACAGATTTTCTTCTGTTACTGTATTTATTCACTTAGACTGGCATATGAACTACAACCCACATATTTTAAACAGCTTTTTTTTTTGACTTATAGATTTTAGTAGCAAGAAATTGATTTAACAAATACCCTAGAATTAGTAAAATGGAATAAAGTATTAAATACACGGTCCAATTTCAACAATTATTTCTGTAGCATATTTCAACAAATACATTGAATATTGGAACACATTTCAGTAAGTATGTATATTCAGTGACTCTATCTTTCAGTGTTTTAATTATTTACTCAGTTGCAGTCTTGTAATTTAATAAATCCACGCCTGGCATTTCAAAGCAATGAAGTTATGGACTGAAACTTACATTAACCAAACCAAAATAGTGCTCATTGACTGGAAATTGTTCTGGACCAATCTCTTTCTCCAAAGCTGAGGCATTGGCGCCCTAGAAAAATCAAAAGCAGTAAAATATTAGTATTGCAACTATGCACACGGTGAATTTAACTAGTTGAGAAAAAAAAGTAACGTTTTTTGGCAAGGATAAATGACCAAAAACAACCAACCAAAAAAAAACCCCAAAACCCGGTCACAACTACAGACCTTGCTAACACCAAACCAGTATCTTCAGATCTCAGACCATAAGACTTCGGGTTTACTAAGCTTACTTACACAGAAGCTCTCTCTAGTCAGGAGGGAGGAAAACAAAAATAAACGAGCAACTAAATATTGAAAATGGATGAAACACCTTCCTGTCTGTACCCGGGGAGGGGGGGCAGAGAAAGTGGAGTTTGTGACCCAGCTCAACAATCATACATGGCAAATTAACCAAACTTGTTTAGTTAGTCTGTTGCTTAATGTAAAGACAAGCTTGTAAGCAGGATATTAGCCACGAATACAGAAAAATCAGCCCTTTGAGTTCTCTGTTGATTTGCACTCTCAGGATGTTTAGATTGTCCACAAAACCATTTCACACAGGTCTTAAAGCAGACAGCAAGTCTTCTGTGCCATAACTGAATACTTACATACTTATAATAAAGAACCTAACACTCTTCCACCACAAGAAAATTATTTCAACATAATCCAAAATACCCTAGAGATATGTGTTTCCAAATATGTTCTGTTCAAACACATCTCAAAGTAAGTAATATCATTCTCATGTATTTTCATGCAATGACACTGTTTTGATGTTCTGTATTTATTATTTTCAGAGTGAAGCTTCTTTAATAATAATTGCATTAATACAGTATGGCAAAGCAGGTGATACAAGGCCAAATGGTGAGCAAGTGTAATTTTCATACTGTGTGGCACATTTCAGAAAAAGTTAAGAAATGCAGATTGTTCATAGGAAGCAAAGAGACTGGTCCGTTCCATTTACACTGAAATTATAAAATGTTCAAAGTGCTTTGCTGAATATCTTGAATTTTGTAAAATTAAAAGACAACACCGGAGAGCTAGTGCTGGTGTGCATTACAAATGCTGCAGCCTTTGCCCAACATCTCTGTTGGGTCTGATCCGCAAAAAGAAGTCAGAAAAGGTAACTTTGATTACTCTGTAGTTCTGTACTCTGTAGACTGTTGACTGAACTGGTGCAATGAACACTGGGTTTCAAAGGACAGAGAGGGGTTTTATTTAGAGACAGAAAAACCTCTGTGCTTGAAAATTCAGAGAACAAAAAAAACCCCTAGCCTTCTATGAGCTCTTATACTGATTGCTTTTAGAGTAAAGCAAACAGATCCAACTCTAGATCCCTTTTGTTGCGTACAACACTGATATCTCTCTCTCTATATATATATATATCTCCTCTATCAAACTTATACATAAGCATAAATATTCCAGTCTAAAGTCAGGCCTAAGTGAAGCTAAAATAGCACATAGTATACAGCAAAGAGTCTTAAAAACAGATGCGACTCATTTCCACAAGTTCTTCCTTTACACCAAAGATTTAGCAAATAGCCCTGGACATTACAACAATAAAATCGAATTAAAACAGCACGCAGGATTTCACAGATTAATTACAGATAGGGGGAAGGGGGATAGAATTAAAATTAGGACTGTATCAAAATGTATGAAATTAAAATGGAACTCTATTATGTGGTATCTGCCATGATGTGATTGTGGTACTGCAGAACTTACAAGTGGTTACACAGTCTAGCTTAGTAGTTTCGAAACTGGAAACATGTGGTCAAAGGCCATTTAGGAGGTAACAACTTTAACTAGAATAGAGCAAAAGATAGCGTAACTCCACACTTAAGACAGTACAGCTCTGCTCCATTAACAACACAGCCCCAGCTGCTTTTTCATCAGTCATACTCCCTGCAATTATGATAAAGCCTCTCCTTTACTGGTGATTTGGCTGCAGGGCTTACTACTTTAGAAGCTGTTCTCAAATGACAATGTTGGTGGTAAGGAAAAGGGGTATAAACCCTCATTTAAGATTAAAGCACTCCACGACTTCTCAATATTTAGTTTTGCAGCCTTATTGAAACACACCCACGAGCTCTAGCAAGGTGGATATTATTTACAAATAAACTAGAAAAAAAGGACCTGTGGAGGCCTTTTTACCCTATTGTTAAAATCTCTACTTCTTTAAAAATAAATACATTCAAGAGCAGGCTTTTAGGAAATTCTTTCTCTTTTCAAAGCTAGGGTGGAGTACCTGCTTTATTCTATCTTTGGAAGGAAAAATATTATCGTATAAACACTGATGTTGCTGTTTTGTACAGACCTGAACACTGTACTTGGTTTTCTAGCACAATAAAGATCCTGACTTGGCAATGAGAAAGACATGCTAAGATACTCCAATATAGTTATGGTTATCTGATTATTCAAGGCTGTTTCATTCAAGGCTTAGACTTTCACATGATTTCAAGGCACAGCATTATCTATGTCTGAATGCAGTTGTTTATGAATGTTTTATCACTACAAACCAGCATGGATATTTTACACCAATATAAAAACCCTAAAGCTACTTAAGACTTTCCTCTACGGCTCTCTTTTTGTCTATCATAAAGGATGTTATTCCTCCCCCCCAAAGTAATAATTTATACTGTGCACAGTGTGTTGGTTGCAGAGAGTGAAAACATAGTACGCAGCAAGGGCTTGAAAGAGTATGCTAAAACACACGTTCACACCTGACCTGTACAAGCTATTTTAAAACCTAACTACCTCTTGCTACAAAAGGCTTCCCGTTCAGCATTACAGTACACATCATCAGTCCCAGTTGACGCTTCCATTATGCAAATACAGATGCAGAGGGGAAGCACTGCGACACCACCAACTATTATGGTACCGTACCATCTTTGGGACGAGAGGACAGCAGAGGTTTAAGGCAGAAGTGGAGTCTATCTCTTTCCATCAGCCAAGATGGACTCACTGGGCTTGGGATCTAGACTTGGGAGATTTCAGTCTCTGATGTATGCTGCACAGTATAGAATTTCTTCCTCTGCCACTGAACTGGGATGTGGGAAGATCCCAAAATGAACCTCTCTTTTTTGGGGCTCACTGAATGACCCATACAATAGGAGCTCAGTCCCCACACAGCAACTTAGCTTTGACATTGTGCAGGGGACAGAAAGGAACATCATCAACTTTTGGTCAGTACACCCACCTCCAGTTTCCCTCCCCATCTGATCAGAAGCACATAAGGTCATTACCCAGAAGTGGGAAGGAACAGAGGCACAACAGAAGTCCAAAAAAGCTAATATTGCAATAGTACTGGCATTTACTGGTTTTTGCATCATACTAGTATAAAACCCATACATCATCAAACGCTACCTTACACTACCTGCCTTCCAGCACAGAGATAATTATACAGGCATACAGAACACATATTTGTCATAGTTACTGCAATATAGCTTTATAAAGTGGAAAGTGCAGCAACTAAGGTGTGTATATGAGAACATAATATGAAATCAAGATTTGCTTAACTTTTATTTGTTATTGAAAATAATTCTGGAAACAATGTTAAAATATCAATGATTATAAAAGAGTGTTCTCAGACATAATGAAAGTTAGGTGTAAAGCTGTACACTTCATCCTGTGTTTAACTTCAAACTGACAGCAGAAAAATCATGAGTAATCTTAGTTTAACCATGTTCAAATCAGTTGAACATTTATTGCTTATCTCCCTCACCAAGTTAAAGAAAAAGGCTATATTATTGGATTTATCGAAGATCCCCTTAGATGCTTATTTCTTAATGAAGGAATAAGAATCCGTGTTTACCATGGAAGGCCCTTCATTAAGTTTCTCAACTTTTATTTTCAAAAGAGCTCAAGGTTTTTATAAATTAACACATTGAACATTGATGAAATGAGTGGTTTATTTCAGTTTAGTGGAATCGAAGCCCAGAAAACACAGTGGGAGAGGAAAGTGTAGTGTCTTTTAATTAAGTACAGTTGAATTTTCCTGATTTTCAAGTTTTACAGATATACATTCTCCCAAAGTTCTAAAATAAACTAAAAAACCCTGACATTGTACATTTCGGTGGAAAAGAGGAAAAAAAAATATAAAGTGCAGACATATGATGGGGTTTTTTGTCTGTTTAGTTTTTCACTTGCTAAAGCAGTAATATTGCTAAATGCCATTTCCGCTTTCATTATTGCCTTTTCTCACTGCCTCAGAGGTCACACTACTGTGGTGCTGCACGGCGAACTAGTACTCCTGAGACACACTAACAGCTAACATATGGATGAGCTAATTGGAGCCAATCTGTAAAGCGAATCAGTTGGTGCTTATGACCTGACATACACATTTTGGGATTCAGGGGGTTTTTGCCAGATTAGTTCTAGGCTGGCTCTGTGACTGAACACCCAGCTGCAGCTGAACTATATTGCTTGGTTTAGTTTCCTCCAAAAGGAATCTAATTTGTGCACTCTGAGACCACTCCAAGATGCAAAGCAAAGTATGGTAAATTGGGATGCCTGGGAGAATCACTTCAGAATTGCACACACCTTACCTGAACCAAAACACTAAAAAAAATGCACCCAGCACTTGTCTAAAGAAAAAAAAAGCCACCCTATATTAAAAATACTGTCTAAAAACATGTCAGCAAGCAGGCAAACAATTGCAGTTTTAAAGTGTCCTACCTTCTTCTTATCATCCAACCTAGAAGGCAGCATTTCTCTTACAAAGACTTGATTCATAGCCAGCCTAATGTGCTTTGCAGATTACACTGGTGTTAGTCTTACTGGGGTGGGATCTATCCCTTTCTAGAATAAATATCAGTTGATAACTTGGTGGGTCATCTTTTCAGTAGTTTGCTGTAGCAGCTTTATCCTCTAGCTTTATTGAGTTGTAAATTTCCTGAGTAAAACCAAAAATTTCACCTTTAAAAGAAATTTCTTATCTCAAAACTTACATTTGTTGTCAAAATTCTGAAGATCCATTTCTCCCTTCACATGTGCACTATGCTAGATCCTTCCCTACAATGCCCTCAAGAAGCAACAAACAATAAAGATAAAAGGTGACTCACATAACTAAACCATATTGCATAGGTATATGTAAGCCCAATTTTTTAAACATGACCTTAGCGATACGTAAGTGAACAACAACAACAACAAAACCCACAAAACAGAACTTTTATTCTTCCTCGTGACAGAAAGGCATTACAAGTAAAAGGGAAATTCAGTAACCAGGAATAGCAATGTTTTCCTGAACAAGAATAAAACATTACAAGTGTAAAAGTAATGTAATTTATAATTAGCAAAAATAAATCTCAGTATAGAAGCACTCATATACTAGTGCTTTCACTTTTTTATGCCATGTATTACAAGACTCTTCCTTGTCTGTGCCACTAGTGAAGATATACAGAATTTCATAGCCTACACTAATGAATGCACTGTGAGTGATGGAATCTTCTGTTAAAGAAGAAACGCATAGTTCTACTCTTCCAGTTATGTTTTATCAGAATATGTGAATTCCTACTTTTCCATGTATTTATATGAATCAGGATTAAGAGCAAACAGAATAGCTATATTAAATCAGTTTATAGCTCTTGTTTTGACTGCAGTCAAGATGGAAACACATTTCTTTTGATACTGTTTCTAGCCCAGGAAGCAGAAGTGAAATATGCCGACTGAGATTCAGTAATCCTTGTTGTTCATTTATTTGCAAAAGAACATGCATTAGTAATACATAACTTAATAACCTAACTATGAAATATATGGATAGTTTCAGTTCATATTTTTAAAATATTTACAAATAGAGTTATTTTCTTAACTAATTAGTTTAAGACATAGTCCTGTATATTCTAATCATGTGCGGCTAAGACAGAAGGTTTTTTTATTGAGTACAAAAGAAAAACATCTCTGCCTGGGAAAGGAAAATGATAGCATAGAACAAAATTACCTTCACTGCACATTTGGTATGTCTACCACACCCATCTTTTTGAGACCCACTAAGCATACACAACATATTTTCCTTCACAGCAACTAGATATAGTCATACTTCCTTCTGTTTTGAATACTGAAGTCAAAGAAAGATAAGTTACTCTCACATATTAAGCTGAGACTCGGAGAATTAGGGCTCTGGGCTTGGCTCTTTCGTGGAATGGATCTTCAAAGCATGAAAAGATGTAATGATGCTTTTACAATTCTTCCCCAATTGCTGCCAGACTTGAAATGGACTTTGTCTACTACCTGCCCAATACAGAATGAAATCATATTGCTAAAAACTAAAATACTGCTGTGGTGGGTTAACCCTGGCTGGACGCCAGGTGCCCACCAAAGCTGCTCTATCACTGCCCTCCTCAGCTGGACAGGGGAGAGAAAATATAACGAAAGGCTCGTGGGTTGAGATAAGGACAGGGAGATCACTCAGCAATTACCATCATGGGCAAAACAGACTCAACTTGGAGAAAAATGAATTTAATTTATTGCCAATCAAATCAGAGTAGGATAATGAGAAATAAACCCAAATTTTAAAACACCTTCCCCCCACCCCTCCCTGGCCTCAACTTCACTCCCGATTTTCTATACCTCCTCCCTGCCAGCAGCACAGGGGGACAGGGAATGGGGGTTGCAGTCAGTTCATCACACGTTGTCTCTGCCACTCCTTCCTCCTCAGGGGGAGGACTCCTCACACTCTTCCCCTGCCCCAGTGTGGGGTCCCTCCCACGGGAGACAGTCCTCCATGAACGTCTCCAATGTGGGTCCTTCCCACAGGCTGCTGTTCCTCACAAACTCCTCCAGCGTGGGTCCCTTCCACAGGGTGCAGTCCTTCAGGAACAGACTGCTCCAGCGTGGGTCCCCCATATGGTCACAAGTCCTGCCAGCAAACCTGCTCCAGCCTGGGCTCCTCTCTCCACAGGTCCACAGGTCCTGCCAGGAGCCTGCTCCAGCGCAGGCTTCCCACGGGACCACAGCCTCCTTCAGGCATCCACCTGCTCCAGCGTGGGGTCCTCCACGGGCTGCAGGTGGGTATCTGCTCCACCGTTATCCTCCATGGGCTGCAGGGGGACAGCCTGCCTCACCATGGTCTTCACCACAGGCTGCAGGGGAATCTCTGCTCCGGCACCTGGAGCACCTCCTGCCCTCCTTCTTCACTGGCCTTGGTGTCTGCAGGGTTGTTCCTCTCACGTATTCTCACTCCCCTCTCCGGCTGCAGTTGCACAGGGGTTTCCCCCCACCCTCTTCTTAAATATGTTATCCCAGAAGTGCTACCACTGTCACTGATGGGCTCAGCCTTGGCCAGCAGCAGGTCCATCTTGGAGCTGGCTGGCATTGGCTCTGTCGGACATGGGGGGAAGCTTCTAGCAGCTTCTCACAGAAGCCACCCCTGTAGCTCCCCTGCTACCAAAACGTTGCCACGCAAACCCAATACACTGTCAACAAGTTAAGTCGTATTTACACTGTATAATTCCAGAAAATTCCTGGGTAACGCTGTTTATGATATCAGGTGCCTTTGCTTCAGTTTCCTCCAATCAGCTGGATTTTCAATAGCATCGGTGCAACACATCTCATAATGACACTTATTAAATGGGGTCCCAAAAGATCAAAACTATTACCTTCAAAGACCTTTAGTTAAAGGTTGAATTACACTAGCAGACAAGATAGGAAATCTGTGAGATGTATTTAAAAGAGGATCTGTTGGTGACCTTAGAAAGCTTTCACTGCCTAAAAAGTACAGACAGTTATAAGCATTATATTAATCTTTAAGAAAAATCAGACTTACCTTATCACCCAAAAATACAATGGGTGAGAAAAAAAAGAAAAAAAAAAGAATACATTTGCTCAACTACTTTTGTTGATAAACCGCACGCTGTGGTGTGTTTCACATGCTTTTTTGACCCACATAATTCCTGTTTCATAAAAAGTATCTTGCTTTTATAATTTCCCATTTTCATGAAATTATAAAAAGAATTTGAGTTTATGAAAAATGGTAAAAATGTTTTCCAGTTCTGGTCTACACACCATTCTGGTTCTACGCTACAAAAAGTTCTAGATTTTTTTTCCCCTCAACTGAAAGATCAGATAGACCTTATTGAAATAAATCATTTGTTAAAAGCAATTAACTTTAGCAAACTTCCTAAGCTAGGGAAAAAAAGTTACCTCCTATACAGGGCTTTTATACACCTCTTTCCTTCAACAAATTTGAAAGAGAAAAGTAGACAATATCAATTAATGGACAGACATTCTTTTACCACATTTTTAGAGAACCATTCCTAGAAGTTTTAATGTGAATTAGCTGCTTCAGTAGCTTAAAAAGTAAATATAAAGACTATATAAATGACCAATCTAAATATAATATAAGCTTTTCTAGTAATAGGATCAGTTATTCCCACTGACATGGCTAAAAATTCTGTTGGCAAGACTAGACTCCGAGTTTGTGTTTCAGCGTTTCTTTGTGCTTAGAATTGTATACATACAGGTAAAAAGAAAAAGGAACATTTACATAATTGAAATTATCCAACTAAGTAATATGCCAACTAAATAATTCTCTGTGCTGGTATAAATACTGCTTTACAGCTACACAACGTCAGGAATTTTTTCTTCGTGTCTCATATTTGGCATTTGTTTTATATTAATTTAGAGTCAAATTCATATTTCAATGTAAATTTAAACCAAATTTGTCTAATTAATTAGTATACTACACAGTGTTGCAAACCCAGTATTTCAAAGAGCAAATGTACAGACTCATCTTTTATTACCTTATTGTAGCATGTTACATCTACAAAAATGATGATGACAAATGTCACAATCACGTGTGAGTCTTAGTGTCATATTTATCGTGAAATAGTCTCCTGATAAGAACTCCAAGAGATGAGTGAACCTCCCCACTGTGGTTTAAGCTCTTACTCCAACTGTCTAACAAACACTTCTCCAAAATTTACTGTGCTTGCAACAGAATCACCGCAACAGAACACGTGCCTGAACGCTCCGGTCCGCTGATCAAGGTGGATTCAGGTCGTGATGCCAGAGTGAAATGCAGTGGCTGAGACACAGCACATGTTTCTTCTTGCCAACTCTGCTACATGAGCAAGTCAGACGGCTGGATAAAGGAATACCGTAACACTGCTGTTTTCTCTGTGTTACTTCAGTCGTCTTCTCTGCTCTCTTTGCTATCATCTCCTCACTTTGAAGCTGTGTTTTTCCACAACTTTTCTTTCCTTGCTGTAACTCTCAATTCTCACTTCTTCCAGCATGAGCCTTCTGTACACTTTCCTGTGGAATCTGTTAACCTGACCATCAGTTAATGGTTAAGTATTATAATTTGTGCTTCAGAGGAGACAGTGCAATCAGAAGGAACAGGAGCGAGTACATCATAGCCATTTCTGGCTGACTGCAAACTCTGGCAAACATCAATTTACATTAAGTGCAGATTTCACAATCAGATTTGAAAACCCTATTGTAAACAAAGAATTCCTTACGCAGTAAGGAAGTCCATATATGTATACCTATCTCATAGTTAGTTATAAAATTTTCCTGCAATTCAGTGTTTTTATAAAGCCTCTCTGCTACGGCATCCGAGGTAGGTGCACTGCAACCTTCCCTCAGCTGGGCACTTGCAGGGGCTCTTTCCTCTAAGCTGCCTTTTTCTCCCCACACACTTGTTTGAACTTAAGTACCTCCGAGACCTCTTAGCCCTTGTCAAATGTTACTGAAACGGGCAAAAGGGCAGTGGTGACAGTACCCTTAGACAGGAGACAGGCAGGGAAAGGACAACAGCCAGCCACTCAGCACGATTCCACAAGTCTTACTCCTTTCAAAAACAAAACAAAAATTTGGATTGTTAAGATATGCACAGACTTCTCACGCAGAACACACTGTCACATCACGCAGTCCACGTCTAGCTACAGACTATGTATTTGATGTCAGTGTTGGGGGACTGAATCGGTCACTGAAGACATTCAGTGACACCGACCCTGTATATAAGATGCTAAACTGGCAGATAGAGAAGGGAACACCTAGACAAATAACTGAAACATGAAGAAAAGATTTTCATGTCTAAGGCTACAGCTTCTAGATCAGCACAGTTTTTAAATGTCATTAGACTTTTTCAGGTTGTGCTAACATAATCAACCAGTTTCTAGAAGAAACACTGAAAAACAAGTAGTACTACCATTACAGCTTCCTTCCGTATGTCTGAGACCGACGTCTTTGCAGCTTTTTGTAGTTTTTAAGCTACAAAGATAATTTTTATCTTCTCTTTACTTCAGCTACTATAAGACAATACTTTTCAACTGGTGGCAAGTGTTTGCTGGATTCTAGACAACAGAAACAAAAGTCAGAAGTACTAGATTCAATCTGTATTTTATGGGGAGTACAGCTTGGGGGACATCGTCACTGCAGTTAGCATGGGTTACTTTACCACTTCTCAGCCATGCATAAAACCCCCGTATAATTCAGTCAGGTAAGGCTTTGACTGCAGTTTAATGCATGGATGAGGGTAAAAGACCAAGTTCTACCTTTTAACTTCATCCATTTTGCAACAAGAACAGCGGCTAAACGACTCAAGGGCAAAGGTATTTTCCAGTGCTTTTCCACAATCACCAGTCATGTAATTAAGACTTACTACAGCACAAGGAACCACGGGAGCGGTGACATAGAGCAAAGAAGTCCAAGGAAGCTCAAAGGGGATACAACACTAGGAGACAGTACTAGAGGAAGAGCTCTGCCGTCACTGGTGTGAACACTGGAGTATAGATCAACGAACTAATGAAGCCTACAGAAGAACCAACCCTTTGCAGACAGGATGTGCTCTTGTAAAATCACCTCAAAAGGCACCGTGGCTAACAAAATAAAAATACTGGATATCACTCTTCACTGTACCCACACAACCTGCCAGTACTGTAATATGTAATATATTGCTTTCTAATATTCAGAGCTTGAACAACAAGGATAAGATGCATAAAATATAAGTGAGTAAGCAGAAGTGAAACTTGAATTTGGACACAAAAATGGAAGTCATGGAATGCAGGACTGCAATGGAAGAGCTTCTTCAACAGACTGCTCTGTTACACGTTATAACTGTATGTGCATGTCAGGTTTGTGCAGGCACAAACTGCCTCTTGACAAAAATTGCCTGTTACTGGTTTTGTACTAACCAAACACAAGAAGAGAAGCAACAGCCTGAGAGTTCTTGTAAGAGGCATGGGGAAAGGCAAGAAAAACTTGTAAGAATTTTTAGGAAGTTGTCTGGCAGTTTATCAAACAGTGGGTTGACACAAAGAAGAATTGCCAGGGAAAAAAAAAAAAAGTATTGCTCAGCAATTATATTCCTTTTTGGTTTTGCAAAATATGCTTAAACATGAGTATATGGCTCTTGTTAAAATTAAAAAGATCTGCCTGACCATAACCATGTTGTTGTAAACAACTCCAGAGTAAATACCAAGTGCTTCTTCACACTATCTTTACTGAAATATTTTTAAGCACAATCTTATATTAAGTGCTGAAAAAACTTTTACAGCAGGTATCCTATGCTAGCTGTCCCATCTCACGGTACTATTAAAGCTCATGCATCAGAGACGCACAGGAAAAATCTTATGCCTGGAGTTTATCCACCTCAGTGCACACGATTATGATTGGACAGATAATACCTAATTGCCATCAGAATTTCAGCTTCATGGATATAGACACTTTAGTTAACCATAAGAAGATTTTTAGTTGGGAAAAACTGCTTCAGGATTGACCTAAATGTCAATGACATAATGTCATTTCTAATAACCATACATACAGAATAATCTTAAAACTAGCTGCTCGGCCAGTCCAGACCTACAACTTCTATGCTGTCCAGAAGCAGAAAAGCGAGGTCCCATACTGGACCGAAATCAAGAAGCCAGCACTGAGTTTATGTTGACACAAAGGCTAGTAGTGGTCAGCTGTGGGTGAAAACATGTTAGCTAGAACTGCAATAGAACGAGATCGTCCTAGCTCAAGGATCAAGCACATTGACTCCTCAACAGTCTAACCTAAAATCTAATTACTTCAGAAAATGAAAACTCCTGAAGTACATGGTGTACGTCCTACAACATTTGGCCATATAAAGATCTTGGTATACAGCTTATGAATTCAAGAAGTCAGACTCTCCAAGTCCACATGAAAAGATGTGATCTCCCATATCACAAAAAACATTACTCCAGCTGATCAACAACCACCTGAGCAATCTCACCCCATGGGCTTACAGACATTCATTCAAAATTCTCATGAGCCACCTCTGATGTGTCTGTTTGAGATGTTAAAGCCTCTTTGCAGCAAGATTTATGAAAACCATAAATCAGTTTCCAATAATATAAAATGTAAGCATTTCCCACTGTTGACATTATGGTATGTCATCATCCCCGTTCAGTGAATTAACAAACTAGATGACAGAGTGCATTTTTCCCCTTAACCATCCCTTCCCCTGTGGAAACAGATTTGGGAACAAGAACTTTCATTTGGCCATAGAACAGGTAGAGAAGAGCACAAATGCAAGATCTTCAGCTATGAACCACCAACGCATCTCTTCTATGACAAGTAGTGACTTCTACTGACTAAGGGATATTTCCTTCCTTAAATTCAGCATTCCTCCATCAGTGAATCCACCCAGCTCCCAACCCCTCTTCAAAAAAAAAACAAGGGAGCCTTATCACATCTGTGTATCTGCTCACAGCTCTAATTTATCGAGAGAGAGGGTAATGAAAAAGCAATCATTGGAAGAAGCCTCCTATCAGCACCCGGATCGATGCAAGCAAGCCAAATCGCACGCCAAGGCGTGGAGCCTGCTTGGCTGAACCCATCACCGGGGTGCTGACACTCTGCGGGGTACCCAGCAGAGCACCCCGCTGCTAACAGGCAAGGGAGGCACCTACAGCCCCACCGCAGGAGGAAAGCGCTTGGGCAGCTGGGGACAACTACGAAGCGGATCGGGAGAAGGAGGGTGCTTCGAGCTACCCTGCCCTAAAAGCCTACTTGCAAGAAGCAGCCCCGCACCCGAGGCAGCGTCCCGAAGCTCTCCCCCGCAGCTGCGGGCACGCTTCGGGGAAACGCCGCGCTCCGGCCCCACGCACGCCTGCCCCGTTCACAGCCAGGACCCCCCTCGCCCCCGGCCGGCCTCCGCTGACCGAGGCTGAGCCTCCCAAAGCCGATTAACCCCGCTCCGCTTCCCATCCCCGCCCCCGGCAGCGCTCCCGCGGCCGGGCCGCCCCCCCGCCGCCGCGCCGCCCACCGCCGGGGCGCTGCGCGCAGCCGGCCGCCCCCGCACCCGCCCCGGGCCGCGGCCCCTTCCCCCGCCCCGCCTCCCCGCCCCGGGGAGCCGGCAGGGCGGGAGAGGGCCGCCCGGGCCGCGGCCGCGGCCCCTCGCACACTCACCATGGTACAGACGGAGGCGATTTTGGAGACGGTCATGAGGATTTCCATCCGCCCAGCGCCATCTTCCGCCCAACGGCAGCGCCGAGCCGAGCGGAGCCGGGCTGGGCCGGGCGGCAGGGGGAGGGGAGGGGAAGGGAAGGCGGGCGGCGGGGGCAGCCTGGGCAGCCCTCACCGCCCCCGCCCGCCGCGGGGCGCGCGCAGCCCCGGCCGCCCCGGTGACCGCACCGATGACCGCACCGGTGACGGCCGGGCGCGCGGCTCCCCGCCGGCGCCACAGAGGCTCGCTCCCCCTCGCCCCGCGCGCGGCCAGCACCGCGCGAGCCCACCCGGCCCCGCCTGCCGCCGGGCCCTAGCGCCGCCGGGTGACGGGCCCGCCCGCCCCGCCGCCGCGGCGCCGCCTCCCCGCGCCCCCGCCCCCGCCCGGCTCCCCTCAGGCCCGGCTCCGCCCCCCGCCACCTCCCGCCACCCAACACGCATGCGCGGGGCGGGGCGCGCGCAGGGCTGTGTGAGCGCGCGGTGCCTCGCTCTCCTCAGGGCGGCCGTCGCGCCCCGGCACGGCGGTGGGCCGGCGGCTGGCGCTCCCTGAGGGGGCTCCTCAGCGCTCACGGTTTACTTTTTTTCATTTTTCTTCCTTCTCTGGCCCTAGAGTTGGAGCCTAACGGGCGGCCAGTGGGCGAGCGCCGACAGCGGAAGAGTAGGAGGGGGGAATTAGTGGATGCTTCTGTCATGCAAGTGCTGAGCCGCTCCAGGGAAAGAGTTCCCTCGGGAACTGGAGAGGTGAGGAGAGTGAATAGGCACAACTCATGGCCAAACGATAAAGGCAAATTAAAAAATAGAAAACTTTTGCCTCCTATCAACTTAATCACTCTAACGCCCAACTAACTTCAAAGTGAGCTGTGACATCTGAACAGCAGTTGTCTTGTCAAAGCCATCCTCCAGGGTCCCTCCCAGGAAGAGGGGTACGTGGGGGGGCACGCACCTATGAATTCCTCTCTTCTTCCCTTTTTTTTACTTCATCTCTGGATTACCAGCTCTTTGGTTTTTGTGAGTCTGGGATTTGCACGCCCCAGCCTCAGACATCTTGGAAAATAAAGCTGATCTGTAGAGTAGTCCTTTATATCAACTACTTGAGGTGTCTTCTTGGGAATGAGATGAATTGTCTAGATGTGCCTGTTCGTCTGCAGACTATGACGGAAATCTGGATAACTCGTTAAGATGTCGATGTCTGCATTAAAGAAGCATAAAGGTAGCTAAGATATAGAATCATAGAATCATTTAGGTTGGAAAGGACCTTAAGATCATCAAGTCCAACCATTAACCTAGCGCTGCCAAGTCCACCATTAAACCATGTCCCTAAGCACCTGGGCAGCCTGGTGCAGTGCTTGACATGGAATGTCCCGCCCTGTCTTTTTTTTTTGTATGTGGGAAACATCTAGCAGATCAAGATGCATTATTATTAAGAATAATGTCTATGCATATAAGGCCTAGATCACAAATGCATCCTTTCACTGTAAAAAAGATATTTTAATATCTATAACGCTAAGTCGTGATACATTCTATGATCTTCAGAAGTAAACATTCTTTATCAACTAAATTAATGGAAATAGTAAATTTTCCTTCAGCTGAAACATAAAGAATATGACTTTAGAAAATCTTATATCTAAAATCTATTGCAACCTGAAATATTCTCAAGCAATTCTTTTATATAATATCTGTGGTCTAGAAGTGTATATTTCAAAAGTATAGTATTGGAGAAAATTAATGCCTCTTGGATGACTACATTCAGAAACTGTTGCCACAGAAACCATGGGGGAGGACAGCATCAGGAGAATGAGAAAGAATAGAAACAAAAGAAGTAGATGGGCCATTTATGTGCAAAGAAGCAAGAACGGATATTTGGCCAGCTGGAAGTGTCAAACTTTCAGATATCCAGCAGTTCATCTACTGAAATACAATGCTGAAAGATACATCTGTAATACCATTGCTTACAGTATTAATCAGACATGCTACAAGAGAGACTCCTGTATAATCCAGAGTGGACGAAGTCTTCAAAAAATGACACAAGGAAAATATGACAGCATGCTGTTTCCCTGAAGCAAAACCACAAAAAGCAATTGCACTATTGCAGGAGCTTGTAACATTATCTGGAAGATAATTCAGTTTGGAACTAATTATGTGGCGTCAGGTGGAACCGTACAGGCCATAGAAAACTGCAGGAATCTTGAAAGGCACTCAAACAGAAAGTCAGAGATTGCCTTAAAGTTTCTTCCTACTCATAAATTAGAGAAAGAAGGCAAAATGTACTTAGTGTGAAGTGCTCTTTCTGTCTGTAGTTCCAAGGGAAAATTTGGATGTTGTGGAGTATTGGACCACATTTCAAAAAGAGTGGGGGATGTATGGCTACGCTGGCCTGCATCTGACAGGTGTGGGCTAATCGTGGCTGGAGACTAAGCAGAGCAGCTGCAAAGATGCTAAATTAGTAACATACAGAGACACCGATTTTTTTTTAATGCTGTGTAAACTGAGGTGCTGTGTTATGAGCAAACTGAACTCATGCCACATAGAATGAGGGGAAATACAGAAACACTTTCTATACCATCAACCATTAAAATGAGGTAAAATAAGAGGAAACGAGTAAAAGAATTGGAAATTGTCACTTAATCATCATCAC
The DNA here is from genome assembly GCA_020745775.1 of Theristicus caerulescens. Classification (NCBI taxonomy): domain Eukaryota; kingdom Metazoa; phylum Chordata; class Aves; order Pelecaniformes; family Threskiornithidae; genus Theristicus; species Theristicus caerulescens. Next base: position 110,414,512 of record CM036559.1, on the reverse strand, counting down.
TAAGCCCCTTGGGGTAATTGGAATTATTCACAAATTAAGTATTCCAGGTATTTGACCAGCTAAGGAAAACCAGGGTGGGTAGACCAGGATTGTGCACATGTTTGTGTATGCTTGAGGAGACAGAGCTTTGAAAGCAGTTACAGAGCAACTGTAACACATATAGATCAGTATGGTAACTGACCCTGTCTGAGACAAGATATCAGTCATATCTTGTATCACGGGGGAGAGACAAGATCCACCTGACAAAATGCGACAAGTGCATCTTTGCCAGCTGGCCAGCCAGCCTGCTGAGGAGAACTTTAACTGGGAACAAGGACATCTCGTGATCACAGACCCAGGGTTTGGGGGCAATTTCAGCCTGCTCGACATCTGCTACAAGCACCACACATCAGGACGCAAGCAGTCAAGGAGATTTCTGAAAGGCATCAAGGATAACTTCTTGATGCTGGCTGGGCCAACCAGGCGTGATTCACAGCTGGATCTGCTCTTCACGAACAAGGAAGAACTGGGGGATGTGGTAATCAATGGCTTGGTTACCTAAGCCTGGGCTGTAGTGACTGAGGAGTGGAGTGCATGATCCTGTGGGGGCTGAGGAAGGATAGCAGTAGACTACAGACCCTGGCTTTAGGGGAACAGACCAGTTTATTCAGGAAACTGGTAGGTGGGATCCAGTGAACGGCAGCTCCGAAGGGTAAAGTTGCTCAGGAAAGCTGGCAGGAGAGCACAAGGATCCTAATACTGAGGAAAAACAAAGAAATGTATTAGTATTTTCAGCAATAAGAAAGCAAAACTGATGTTCTGTGAAGATAAAAAGAGTGGCTAAATAGGAAACTAAATTAAGGCTGGGGTTATCATAAGATCTATATGGTTTGGTAAATTCATCTCATTCAGATACAGTGTGTTTTAATATAGGCACAAGTAGAATTAAAAATACAATGAGCCAGTCATGTCTGCAGAGATGAGGGGCTGTGTCGTGGAGAGCAGTGACTGAAAAGAAATTAAGAGTTGGCAGTGGCCAAGCCAGCAAAAATTAATTTCCAGTCTAATGCTATGGTATAAGCAAATAATGGAATCCTTGACTATATAAACAGAGATGTGGCAAGTAGGAAGAGACATTATTTTCCTTCTATGTATGCCATTGGGGAGATTTCTGTGGTAATACTGTGCTAGCCTCTGGTGTCCTTGTTGTCAAAAGAATGCTGAGAAATTATTTGAGGCTGGAGAAAATTCTTTGCATGGAGAGACTTAGAGAGCACAATCTGTTTGGCTTATCAAAAAGAAGACTGGAAGGTGGCTACAGTGATCTTTAATCTTGCACAGTGAGAGGTGTAACAAGAAAAAATAACTACAAACTGAAATCAGACAAGTTTGCGTTGTAAATTACGCACATTTTTTAACAGCAGAAGACATTAATGGTTGGAATATGCTGCCAAGAGAAATGGCGCATCCAGTATCCCCTAAGGGCTTCAGTTAAAGGATGGATGCTTTTCTCACAGAAGTACATTAGTTGAACAGATAGAATTCATTCTCTGCCCTGAAAGTCTCTCGGAGTGTGCAGTTGTTGTTATTACATTACCATAACACCTAGAAACACAAGTCGGAGGCCAGAGCCCTTCGCCTCCTTAGTCGCTACGTAAGACACTAAGAGAAAACCCCATTCTATCTTCTGAAGACCTTATACTCCAAATGTGCAGAGGCACCAATAGGCACAGAGGAGCAAAGAGAAAATATAACAAGTGTAAGCTGCTGCTGCTCATCCTGCGCCTCTCCTTGTTTCATAATCTTGTGGTTTGGCAGAAGCCCAGCTTACTCCTGGGTGTGTGGGTAGGCTGGCTTTAGAAATTGAAGAGTAGGCATGGTACAGGTATGTTTGTGCCTGTATCATCTATCTGTGACTGCAGATGGTTTTGCTGAGTCTGGGGCATGTCAGGTTTTTATTAATGTTGCTTGACAAGAGAATTGGCCCCATGAATCTATTTACCGGCTCCACTAACCAGTCAAACCACCAACTGGTTGGACTATTGCTGCAGTATGTGAATGCAGACATGTCACATCTGTTGTTGGACTAGTACACAGTATGATTGCAAGATCATAGCATAATAGGACCATAGGATAATTCAGGTTGGACAGGACCTCTGAAGTCTCTAGTCCAACCTTCTGCTCATAGCAGAGTCAGATCTGAGGTCAGAACAGGTTGCTTTGCGTATATATACCTCTTTACTTGTTCTGGAAACTCTTAAATTTGGATCCAGACATAATAGAGGTGGGGGCTGGTCCTTGCAAGAAAACCATCTGAATTCACCATCTGTAGTTCTATTGACACATAGCCCAGTGAAGGTCATCCACCATTCTCACCATATATTAACCAGCCTTGCTATGGAAATGCACCTTACTTTGTAGACAACGTGTGTTGCAGGATTTGTGCTACGAGGTAATAGAGAGTAAGACATAAAAGAAATTTTTCCCAACTTGTATTTCATAATTCCAAGAAAACCTGAAGCTGCATCAAGTTATACAGAACTGGAATCTTTAACACATTATGTGAGTGAAATTGGATCCTTCTGGGGAACAGAAGAGACACAGGAAATATATTTGGAAAGTCATGTTATATCAAACCATCTTGTACTGACTGACAGGTAGTTAAACATCTATATTAGTAGATTAATCTTTGTAAATTATGTTGATGGTACATTTTCAGAAAATACAACTGTTATGAAAACAGTTGTACGTGCTCTCTGGGAACCATGGCGGGGGGTGATGGTAGACTGACTGGATATGGGAGGATCTGAGCAAGTAGTTAAACAAGTGATACGTTTTATTCATAGGTTCAAGAGAATAAATCCAGTCTTCGTTGTAATCATAAGCAAGACATTAATAAATTATCATCACAGAAAACTATACATACTATAAAAATCATGATACTATAATTGTACAATAGATAAATATTATTTTATTCCTTAGCACTTTTCATCAGTAAATCTCAGACTATTTTACAAAGAGGTGTGAGAAATAATCATTCTTAGATCAAATCTGTAAACAGAATAAATTAGGTGAGAGTTCTCTGACAGGGTAAAATTTGCTCATGATGATTTTTCCCTTACACTCATTTTGGAAGACCAAAGCTTTCCTTAGTAAAGGTGTTGGGTTTTGTTGGCTTGTTGTTTTTTTTGTTTTGTTTGGTTTGGTTTTTAAAGCAGAGGGTAATATTTGTTTCTTGCAGAGTTCACACATGGGGATATTTTGATACTTTCATTTTCACAGCTCAGCTGATACTGGGCGTCTTGCCATATATATAGCTGGCAAACAATTAACCTCTTATTACACAAAGGATTACCAGCATCTGAAAAGTTAAAAGAGAAAATAAAAAATTTTGTGCTTCTAAACTGAATAAAAATTTCTACCAACAGCACTTAAAGTACACATCAGTTAAGAGAAATGTCCAATAAGACTGCAAAATATAAGAATTTACTTGTGTTGAAAATAACAGTAGATTTCTAAACTGTTACCACTGTTTGAGTCTTTAGACTCCTAAAAGCAGGTGGAATTCTAACTGAAAGTAAAGTTACAGTTTTTAGAAAAAGAGTCCATTTATAAAATGGTAACTCTTTTGAAAGATGTCATTGTATTCTGCAAGAGAAATGTGTGTAGTTTGGGTCTCAGTGATCTCGATACAAAAGGACGTGAGCTAGGCACGAAAACAATACCTGTGTGCTTTTTGACACTGTTCTGAACAGAATCTTTTGGAGAAGTAGGGCCACAAGTATATTTAGAAATAAGGTTGTTTAATATTGTAATGAAATACTCTCAATAATAGAAACTTCTCTTAAAAAAATAATGGCTTTGATCCTTGACACAGGCACTAGGGAAACCATTGTCTCAGTAACTCCAGTTTCTCCATAGTATGAAAACCTCAGGAGTCAGTGACAGTGCTCTAACACTAACTTGGAAAATCCATTACTAGAGGTGAGGAGTACAAGACGCTTCTTCAGTCTCTGTGTTCTCTACCAGAATATCAAACAAAGCTTCCTGCTGCAGTCAGCAAGATAGTATTTTTGTGATCTTTGCAGCAGTTCTCCAAAAGCAAGATGAGCTGTCATGTAATAACAACAGTGATGCACAATGTGACAACAGGCAGCCTCCAGGTGAAGAGTCTTTGTATCATTACAGTCTCTCCCACTAATCAGTTCTTTACAGTACCAAGATAGAAAGGAAGCTGAGGAGGAATATGTAAAACAGCATGCAGATAGCTACGCAGTGGAAAAAATTATCAATAAGAGGTAGAAAAAATACTGGAAGCAGCTTTGTGGAGATAATAAAATTGCTAAAGAGCATTTACTGTTAATAGCCTGTGTTTTTCATGACACTAATGGGTGGTTAATTATTTTTGTTTTAATTGAAACATATGTCACAGTTAGCAATATTTTGTGCTTCCGCTGATCTAAAGCTATTGTTCAAGTGCATGTTGCAATCAGTTCTCAGACAATGCTCTGTTTGTCAGCAATGCAGAAGTAGAATGATTTTGATTTCTTCTCTTGGAAGATTTATAGCCCGGAAAACCCACAGTTCCCCTCTGTACTTGCAGATGGTCAGTTAAATACTGCCATCTGGTTATACTTAGTTTTTTCTAAAAAAAAACCCCAAAACAAAAAAAAAAAAACAACCCAACAACCCAAAACAACCAACCAACCACAGGTTATCACATGAGCAGCAGAACTAATAAGGCTCAATTTCATACAGATTTGTGCCCTGTGTCTTTATACTGCAGTAACCCAGACATCACCTCTTTGTCCTGTATGGCCTCATTTCCTCCTTCCATTTCCCCTGCAATTTCATTTCCTCTTCTCCCCCTGCAGCACTTCTTCTTGCCATTTGCCCTTTATTTGTTTTCCCTGTTTTGCCCCTTCACCTGCACTGCCTCTCTCCCTTGAATAAGCTGTGGCTGCCTCGGAGCAGCACATGTGCTAATTAGCTCACATTACTATTTTGCATATTCCGTGAAGGACTCCACAGCATTTCACAAATATTAATGAATCAACAATAACCCTGCTCCATAAATATGTGCTACTATTCCTACTATACATATGGGAAAGTTGGTCTAGTTTATCCTTGGTTGGTCGTAGCTTGGTTAAGTTTATCCTTTGCTAATTCTCCATTTCGCTTCTCCTTGACTGACCATTAATTTGTCTTTTCTGGCTGCAGTGTTTGTTCAGAGCAGCTGTTGTCTCATTGACAGGGGTTGTCAGAGCGTAGCCAACTCTCATTATTTTATCGCAAGCCTTGTGATATTTGATAGTTCCCTTGCAACCACAGTTCCCAGGTTCAGGTGATGAAGATTACTTGAGAAATTCACCTTTTGCTTATTATAACAAGTTTCTGGCTCAATAAGCTAGAAAACTGAAAAAGTGTGATGGCAGGACTGAAAATGTTCAAAATAGGGTGAAAATAAAAGCACGTGTGTTTTTAAAAAATACAGCTGCATCTGTACATTGTCATGTCATGGGGTCTGTCTTAGGTTCATCATTTAAGATACTGATATGTGTAAGACTGCAGAAGCTACAGCCAATTTCCCGTTTTGGAAAGGAGGCTGGCCTGCAAAAAGCAAATCACTCAGTGAAGGCTGACATTTTCTGACCACAAATTCAAACTCTGCTAAAGCACCTAGGAAAGAATATATAACTGGAATTATAATCACATGTGAAGTGCTTTAATGCAGAGAACAGTGTGCTTTTTAGTCCTGTAGTTTCTGCATTTGATTCTTCTTTGAGGCTATGGAGGCAGGATAGGGTCTTCTTTTAGCATCCAGAAGATATGTAGAACTAGAGCAAGACAATAATGTTTACTGAAAGATTGTTACAATCTGCTCAGTACTCGAGTTTGCAATAACTCTGGTTACTTCATGCATTATTAAAACGAGCATTTTGTAGCACTATTAAAATCATAAACATGCTACTTTGTCTTTATGCACTCATACAGAAAAACAAATTTTCTTTGGCATAGTTTGAAGATAAATTTAAATTTGCGCTTACTGAGATTCAGCTAACACTAAGTAGAAAACATTAATTTACTTGAAATAAAACTAGCAGTATTTTATATAGCCCTTTCCTTCCAGCAAGGTTCTTCGCTATTTCATAAGCAATTAAAACCAATGATGTTAATGGCTCTGATTAGAACAATTAATAAGAAATACAAATGGCTACCTCAGATACCAATATGCTAATACAATGCCATAGAGTATTTATAGAATAGAGAATCATTCCACCCACATTTTTACTTTATGTTGTTGCAACCATCAGGCATGTTGCCTTTTTAAACTGCAGCACCCGATGTTGAGAAGCTGGAATCACAGACGCAAAACAATCTCTGGCACCTATGGAGGTCTTTAGTCCAATCCCCTGCTCAAAGCAGGTCCAGCTAGATCAGGTTGCTTAGGGCCGTGTCAAGTTTTAAACGGCTCCATGGATGTAAATTCCACCATCTCTCTGAGCAACCTAGTTGAGTTTTTGACCACCTTTACATTAAAAATGTTTTCATTATCTTGAGTCAGAAATTTCCCATGTTCTAACTTCTGTCCATTGCCTCGTCCTTCTGCTGTGCACCCCTGAGAGGTGCCTGTCTCCATCTTCTCTGCACCCTCCCATGAGATAGCAGAAGAGATATATAAGATTTCCTTCTTCTCTTCCAGATGAGCAAACCCAGCTCTTTCAGCTTCCTCTCATACGTCCCTGTGCTTCAGCCCGGTGACCATCTTGGTGGCCCTCTGCTGGGCTTGCTCCAGTATGTCCATGTCTTTTGTGTCCTGGGGAGCCCAGAACAGGACGCATACTCCAGATGTGGTTTCACGAGTGCCAAACGGTGAGGAAGAATCCCTTGCCCAGCTAGCTAACCTCTTGCTAATACAGTCCTGGATGTAGCTGACTCTGCAGCAAGGACATATTGCTGTCGTCCACCAGGACCCTTAGGTCCTCTTCAGCAAAGCCCCTTTCCATACAGCCAGCCCTCAGCCTGTCCTGTTGCATGGGGTTATTCCAACTCAAGGGCAGGACTTTGTGTTTGCCTCTCCTGAACATCAACGTTCCTGTCAGCCCATTTCTCCAGCCTGTCTCAGTCCCGCTCAGTAGCAGCCCTGCCCTCCAGTGATATGACCGCTCCCAACAATTAGGTATCAACTGCAAACTCACCTGAGAATTAGCACCAAAAAATTGTTTTGCAATGTAGTTTCAGTGAGATTTCATCAGTTCAAACTCAGTGTGCCATTATAATAAACTGTTCTTTATATGCAATACTTCACATCAGGTATTACATTTCAGCAGCAAAACTCATATTCAGATCTACTTAAAGCTAAATCTCTTTGCCCTCCAAAGTTAAGCCTGTCTTGAAAAACCAGTTGGCATAGGTAGAGCTTCTGTTAAAATTATACTTTATAGTGAATAAAATAGTCACATGCTAGAAATCAGATAAGGAAGAGGTCAACTAAGTCTGGCCCTCGCCAGTCTGCAGTTTTTTCCTAGAGTGTCTTTCTTTTGTTTTGGCTTATCTACTTCAAAGTGATTAAAGGCCAATTCTGTCCTGTTTATTCCTTATAGACAAAAATTCTTTGAAGACACTGAAAGTTTTGCCTGAGCAAAATCATCAATATACAAGAACTGACTTCGTGACACCGAAATCATGGAGAGGCCTGCCATTGCATGACTGTGAGATTAAAAAATTCTCTCCTAGTTCCCGGCTAGCCGGTTAAGGACAAGTACTGAAACATTTACAGCCAGAAAAAAAAATTCAGCCCCAGGAGCTTCATGTTTTGTGGATTGTGATCATCTTTGGTAATAACAGGGAGTATCTCAGAAAGAATTGGTGCACGGTAGGTAAGCGAACTGGGACTGTTGTGTACAAATCTGATCACTGATACTCAAGAGAGATGTGTGGGAATGGGAGCAAATGCACAGAGCCTGCTATGTGTCTAGAGGCTCCTGGTTTATTTAGCTTAGTAAAATGAAGGTGTAAAGGGATTATCCTTCTTCTGTGTAAATAATTACAGAAAAAGAAAAAGGGCAAACATTGTTGTTCTTCCAGCTGGAAGTACAGGTAAGCTCAGACATAAACAAATGAACAGAAAATAGCAGTATGTTCCTAACCATTAAGCCAGTTATTTCTTAAACTATAGTTAAGAGCTCCCAAGAGGGCTAGCAAAGGGCTTAAAGGGGAGTGTGAAAGATCAGATTTTTAAAAATATACTTTAATATTAATTCTATACTTATATTCAATACATCATCAAAAGAAAATCCCCACAAAAATCCCTACATTATGCAGATTTACTGATGGCAGCAGCTCAGTTCCTCCATGGCAGAGGAGCAAAAAGTATCCATAATTACCAGCTGTGTGAACCAATGAGTGGCTAATCACCTGTAGTCAAAACAACTAAATATATAGAGCAAAGTTGATGCTGACAACATGAGGAGTTGCTTGTTCCTGGCTAGATGGGTGGGACTCAGGGGAGGATACACAGAGACAGGTGACTTCCAAAAAGTAGTAACACTTACAAGAAGTTTGAGAAAATACTGCATTAATGAAGCCGGTTTCCTGTGAAGCCACTTCATTAATAAGGGAGGAAAGGGACATTAATTGCTTTTGAAATGAATTTTGATAAATCTGGTTTGATAAATGGATTATATTGTTTGGTACCTGTGAGAAGCTGGCCACAGTCACACAACAGCTTCCTTGCAAATTCCTGATGATTGCTGTATGGTCAGTAAGGCAGTATTCACTGAGGTACATGTACAAGTACAATGCCGTGTTATTCAAATATACAGTTGATTAACAGAACTTGTCAGTATTTCAAATTTTATGTGGCAGTTGAGATAATGATGGGAAAAAGGCCATTTGTTTGGCTTCAGTATCAATCTACCTGCTTCTAGTAACATTCTGAATTGGCAATTAATGTATAAGTAACATTAGGGTAACGAAAACTTTCACCCATGTGTGATGTGCTGGGCCCCATCACAATTCTAGGTCTATACAGGTTTTGCCTTGTCATTTCTCTCAAAGGCACACTGTCATTATTTTCCATTCCTCTCTTCATGAAACGCCTGACTGGCAATGCAGCTCAGTACAGCCACCTGCACCGGCACTTGTGCGATCCCACAGTGAGACCATTCAAGGAGTTTGTCTGTCCAGCCATTTTGGGAGGTGATTGATTGATTGATTAGACACAAATGTTATTGATTTTAACTCTCATGAAACTAGGCTCAGGCTAATATTTACAGAACAGGTTTTGTGGATGAGGAGTTGAACTGACTACCAGAAATAAAATGGTTGTTAGAGCTAGAATCACTGGGAAGCTAAAGAGATCATGAAAGGGGACAGAAGCATGACTCTGTGATGCCCAGTAACAAGATCCTTTTGGAAAGAGTGAACAATGGAACAACAGGGTCAACTTAAGAGGTGACACAGATGACTTTGGTCAGTAACTTTTTGATCAAAAGCACTGGGTAGGTGCTGCACTTCTATGGATGGGAGCCTGCCATGGGGTAAGCAATTAACTTCACAATCTTGATTTTCAATTTAGACTCTTGTTTTTGCAGCGTTATCACAAGAGGAACTGCAGATTTCAATCCTCTTTATTTAACACCTATTCTCAGTTATTTCTATTAAAATTTTGTTCCAGTCATAATCAGCTATCTTTTTTTTTTCATGTAATGAATGCATTATGTGAGACATAGGAGACCTATGCCCTACTGAAGGGGAATATTTTTCATTTTTCACCTCAAAGCCCTTTACAAACTCTCATTAATTTAAATTCCTTCCACACCCCTGCTGAATAACCTAATACAAATGCAATGTCACACTCGAGATCTCTGTGTGTATCACTTGGTCCTCTGAGCTTAGGAGCAAGCCAGATCCTACTGTGCATTAAAATTTTGGTGAAGGATTCCTGACAACCCCATGTGCAGAATCATCATAGCGCATTTATTCTTTAGAGAGAGCTGTTGTCCAGACAGATGCTGCAGAGAAGCATCAGAAACAAAATGGGGCCTGTCCAAAGAAGATACCAGACTTGTGACTATGGGAGCTTGGGGACTGGAAATGGGGGGTTTTGGCATGGTACTTTCCACTCTGAAAAACAAAGTGGTGTTTATTTAGTCCCCACTGCTCGGACTTCTAATGAGCCCTCCCTTTCAAGCTCCTTTCCCCAGCTACTTTTGAATTGGCTACCATTGCAGCTGCCTTCCCTCTCTTGCTCTATCTCCAAGCCAGGGAGAAGAGGAGGGAAACTCAGGGTACTGTGGTGTAGTAAGATTTCCAGAGTACATTAATGGGTGGAGCACCAGCCCGGAACCTTCATGGGGTTTTAGATCTTCATGTTAAGCTGGGCGTTGCCACTCATGTTCACCCGTCTTGAGGATGTGGTGTTTCTGCAGCAGAACCAGATGTGGTGTTAGCTGTACAGCCTAGGAAGAATTGGAATCTGGATCCTACAACTGCAATTTGATCAAGGAAGAACAGTTTAGCCTGGGTTTCTGAAGGGATGAGGCAGGGCAGTAAGGGAAGCACCCGCAGTCTGGAATGTAGAGCTGCAGGTCTCCCCCACATCTGCTTGGCTGTTAGCTCTGGTTTCCACACCAGAACTCACCCCACAACTTGTGCACCTTTATCTGCTAGAGACAGCCGTTATTAAGAAATCCTTTTGTGAGCAACATACAAAGGCTTTTCAGTCTTTAAGTGCTCAGTAGGCCACAGATTTGGGAAACCATGTATAAAATGTTGGCAGATAGGATGGACCTCTGGGTCAGACCCAGACAGCATGCCCAGTGAATGATTCAATGGAGACAAACTGTGAAACATGATTGTTTCTTTGAAATGTGGAGCTAAAGAAGGATCCTGGGAATGTGCTAATCAAGGTAAATTTTATGAATAAAAACATTACTGAAATTTTAAATAAACCTTTCATGCAATTTATTCAGGAAAAAAAACCGTAGGAAATCCTGAATGTCTTACTTGGCCCCAAATAAAGCAGAGTTCAATTAAGTTCACAGGTACTACTGCCTAATGAATTACACTTACAGGCTTTATACGTGGACATGAGTTTCAACATGTGGAGTTTCCTCCCCCTTCTTTCCTGCTTGACGTGGAGATTTGCCCTCTATGTAAATCACTGGGAAGAGTAAGGAGCTCAGCTCACTGAAAATGCCTATCTTCCTTTATTCAATAATGCCTTTTAGGATTTGGCTTCCTGTCTTTGCTTGATATCCTCCCAGAGACCTCTCTATCTGTTGCCAATATGCTTCCTCACCTAAAAGCTGTTCAGGCTCATAACTATCTTCATGCTTGGAAACCTAGGCTGAATGCATATTAAATGATACGGATTTTCTCTGCGTAGATATCAGGTGCTGTAAATTCTGGATTTTTCGCAGTGCAGAGCTGGAATATAGACACATTTCTTCTAAATAGAACACTTTACTCCCAAGAGATTTCCTGTGGAGACAGGGCCTCTGTCTGTCATAACACGCCCCACCAGCTAGTTTTGCAGGTAGAACCTGACAGTGTATTTAATCCTCCATATCCATTCTTGCAACCCATAAATATTAAACTAGCTTTAAAATGATGATAGAAAGGGCTTAAGTTTTGCAAGACAACATTAGAATAACTGTGAAGTTAGTCAGAGGATCAAATATGGTTTTATATGCCACTTTAAGTAATCATCCCTCCCCTAAATCAAATAAGTGCTTCTTTCATTCAAAATGTAAATTCCTGCAGTAGGGCAACTTCTCGCTGAGACAAGTTTTGAGCTGCCCCTGCGTGTTTAGCTCAGGGGAGGGAGGCCCTCTTTTGATTCACTCCTGCCTGCAATCGGCTTCCCAAGATGACTCCCGGCTGCTCCGATATTGATGATGCACAAACACAGTGACTCACGCTGTTAGCTCTGGAAGCTGCTTGCCAGTCCGCTTCATTTTCAGGCACCACACAGCTGATGCAACCTGTGGCTGTATAAAGGCTCTTTGAAAATCCCTACTTTATTTATCTTTGTGGAAACATCTGCCACACAAATTGGAGATTAGGGCATTATAATAAGAAAGCCCATTACAATAATAAGAAACACCAAACCTGAGCAGCCTCTCCACTTCTGCTGGTGGTTTGCCTCTCCCACCATGCCTTCCTGCCCAGGACTACCTGATCTCCAGTCAGGCAGCTGTGACTAACACATAGCAGCAGAAGGCTTGCATTACTGCAAATTTAAATTTCGGTGCACTTCTTTAATGTCGTAAAACAACTTCTTGGCCGCTTATATTTTACATTCTGGACGGCGGGCCAGCCGCTCCACCACAGCACTCACTCCTCAGCATCCCTGACAGACACTTGGCGCGTTTTCCCGCTTCCCCGCCGTCAAACCTCCCCTAGCCCCGCCTCACGGCACGGCCATGAACAAAACCGCCATTTGTCCCTGCTTTAGCGAATGAGTCACACTTCTGCTGGGCCGGTTCCGTGGCTGTTTATCAGGATCGGCGTGCAACGGCTTCCTTCCCGACATCTACCTCGCAGGCAGGCAGGCGGGCGGGCGCCTCCCCGGGGCTTTCTCTCAGGCGCGGCGCGGGCAGCCCCGCGAAGGCCCCGCTGTTAAGGGCGGCCGCGGCGCCGCCTCTTTTCTTTCGCTGCGAGCCGCCATTTTGTAGGCACACACGGGGAGGTGCGCCGAGCTCCGCTCGCCGGCCTCAGGTGCCTCCGCGGCTCCAGGTGGCGGCGGCAAGGCGGGCGGGACGCGCTGGCGGCGGGGGGGGGGTGGCCGCAGGCTCAGCTGAGGGCGGCGCGGCCTTGCTGGGTCGAGGGGGCTGAGGGAGCGGGGAGGCCGCGGCCTGCAGGCCTCGGTGCGGGGTGCTGGGCCGGGCCTGGCCAGGCCGGGAGGCTGCCGAGGGATGGAGGGCAGGAGGGAGGGGACCGCCGAGGCCGGCGACGGCGGCGGGTGCAGGTGCGGGGGAGCGGGGCTCCGCCGAGGCGGCGGCACGTGGCGGTGGGCCCGGTCAGCCCCGGGGGAGCGGCCCTGCGCCGGCCCCGCGGCTGGGGCAGCTCCGCGGGGTAGGCCCCGGAGCGGGGACCGCCGGCTGCGGCGGGACTTGGGCTTCGCTAACGTGTGTGGTGCCCGGCGTTCCCGTTGGCCTACGAGGGGTGCGCGCCTTGGCGCGGCTTCGTACGCGGCACCAAGTGCTGGGGGGGGGGGGGGGGGGGGGCGCTCCTGTGGCAGGAGGAGGCGCAGCTAGAAGCTACAGAAGGTGGTACACTCGGAGCGCAAACATGACCGCGGTTTGTATTGTGTCAAATGTAATAGTGGCTGGTAAGTCTGGTAGTGGAGATCTTCCCTTTTGGATACCTCGTGAGGAGCAGCAGAGGGAACTGGGCTTGCTCGGCCTGCGGCAGAGGTGGCTTTGGGGGGCACCTAGCAGCGCTGTTAGCAAGAAGACCGATCCTGGTACTTCATAGGAGCACAAGACAGCTGGCTTAAGGCAAAATGAGAAGCTCAGGCTGGATATAAGGAAAAAGTTTTTCATCATGAGAACAGCTAGGCCTCCAAACAGGCTGCCCAGGGAGGCTGTGCAGTAGTCTCTCTGTGCTTGAAGGGTTTCAGGGACAAAGCTCTGGGCAACCTGTTCTGATCTCATTGTAGACCTTGCTTGAAGCAAGAGGTTGAGCGAGGTGACTTGCTAGCATCCATTCAAACCTGAGTTACCCTTTGGTCCTATAAATACCGTTCTCTGTGGATGTCTAATCTAAAAACATTGCTTGAATTGACCCAGCAATTCGGAAGTGGTGTCATTCTGAGTGGGCTTAAAGACTTGGTTTTTCTGAAATGTATGAAAATGGTGTCAGTCAAATTTTTAGTGAATGAACTAGTAGTTCTGAATAATTTGCATTCATTTTTACAGTAATCAGCCAAAATGACGAACACAAAAGGAAAGAGGAGGGGGACGCGTTATATGTTCTCAAGGCCGTTTCGCAAGCATGGTAAGTATACCTTGTAGTAAGAACAGTGTATTAAGTGACTGACCTGTTGGACGTCAACAGTCCCTAAGTAGCATTTGTAAAACAATGGCTTGTGTCAAAAGATAGCCAACAACTTGGGCTAGAAACCGTAGAATGATATGCAAGTAACCTCTCACCTCTTACAGCTTATGTATTGGTATTCTGATTGCTTCACAGTAGTAACGATACTAATATCAGTGCTTGAAAATTAATTTGAAGGTGAAGAAAATATTTCAACAGTTAACTTACTTAAAATTAGAGTTTGTTGCCTCTTAGCAATGGGCAGTGATAACAGCTGTTTTCACAATGAAGTAGTAGTAAGTGGTTGTAATGCCTTTTCAACTTTTGCATTGGGGATGAGATTAAAGCTGTAATTTTTCCTTAGTTGTATTTTTTTTTAAATTGGGAGCATGTGAGAAGGTAATTACTGCTTGGGAAAAAAAAAGATGGTTTGATTTCTCAGTTTTACATTTTTGAAATTGAATTTAAATGTGAGGCATTTTTAAGAAAACTTTGTCAAATGCATGATCTGTGCCCCCCCACCCCATTTGGGGGGGGGTGTGTGTCTCGTGTGTGTGAAATTGTGAGCTTCATAAGCATCCAAATTTGTGTCTCTTAACAGGAGTTGTCCCTCTGGCTACCTATATGCGCATCTACAAGAAGGGTGATATAGTTGATATCAAGGTACTTTCTACAGTGCTATATAATTAAAAGCTAAAGCAATGTAGTCCTTTACGGTCTTCAGTTTCTCGAGGTAGTCTTTGTTGTTACTTGGGTCATGTGTCAACCCAAGTACCTGCTGCTCACTTTTGAAGCAGTAATGGACTGACAATGCTACTGAACCAATAGTAATGCTTCAGTGTCCCATGCTGCTTTGTATGTGTGTGTCTGTGTCTGTGTGTATGTATATCTTTCATATATTCAGCTGTACTCCGTTACTGTGTGTTCAGCTGAAAAAAGTGAGTGAAAGATGCCATATCTAATACCGGGGTCGCTGTATGGTGCCTGCCAGCACTACTTGCATAGGAACCCCAGCTGTCATTTTAGTAGGTGTTCTGTTTTGCCTGATTTGCACCTGCTGTTCAGAAGAGCCATAGATTATGGTGGTGTAGCTGATAGTTATGTCTGTATCATTGTAAGACTATACTTAAAATAAGTATGTACAGGGATGGTGATTACAAAGCCACATTAAAACTAGAAACCAAGAAATAAATGTAAGGATACATCCTATATATTAATACAAGGGAAAAAAGTGAAGCAGCGTTTCCCTTCACTTGGTATTTTCTAGACCTTGTCCTTTAAAATCAACTGTACTTTCAAAATTAAGTTGTAGTGAATCTGAAAGCCTTTCGCCAAGGATTCCTACTTTGTTGAATCCTTTAGTTTCATTTGAAATGCAGAGTTTTCATAACAGTCACACAGAAGATGGTGTGCAATTTGCTTGTTTGTTATTTGACTCCTGGAGAACTGCACTGTTCAGAATTAACACTTCTTGACGCACTGGAGCTTGATGATGATTGTCTTCTGTGATTGCTTGCTGAAAGCAAAGTGATCAATCATTTCACCGACACTGAAAGCAACCAGAATTGTCATAGCAGAATTTGGTAGTCTTCAGATATAAAGTACATGGTTATAAATTCTAATGTACGAATAACATGGGGTAATTTTAAATCAATCTCAAGTAATTTGAAATGCGTACTTTAAGTAACTTCTGAAAGAAAAGTTCTTGATGTTGCTTTTTTCTTTTTTCCAAGTTGAAGTTTACAGTTTATTGTTTTACCTCTTAACAGGGTATGGGTACTGTTCAAAAAGGTATGCCTCACAAGTGTTACCATGGCAAGACTGGAAGGGTATATAATGTTACTCAGCACGCTGTGGGCATTATTGTTAACAAGCAGGTTAAGTAAGTAATGAAGTTCCATGTATTAAAACTTTGTATTTGGGAAAGTTGATCTGTAATTGCACCCTCCTTTCACTTTGCCAGTTAGACAGTTATTGTCTTGATTGGTCATTCAAGGTGGGTAAAGTATATATCCTTTTTATAACCCAAGCAAATGATGCTCATTTGACTTGGATCCTGTCAGAGGAAACAGTTTTTATTTTTCTGAGCACCACTTAAAGTGACATTACCTAATGGGGATTATCAGCCGACTTTCACACTGATCCTCAAGCCCTTTTTAAATACTAATTTGTAGCTGTATTCAGCTGGGTTTTGTACAGTTTAGTCAGAAAAGTACAAGTTGTTTTTCTTCCAGTAACTGGACTGGAGTACAGTGGTAATGCAGTTCTTCGTTTGTGTGCTACAAGGTTAAAATTACGTGCTCTCCACAGTCTTAATCCTAAATTGTCAGCATATTGTTATATATTAATAAGTTTTCAGTTATGTAAGTTATATCTGATTTGCATCTGCAGCAATGTATTTTGAGTGATTGCCCTTTAAAGAAAAATTATCTGTTATTGAGCTTACAGAGTTACTCATGCAAGGGCTGTAAAACCAGCTTTGAAGGACCCTTTTTTCAAGTGCAGTAGATAAAAAAACTGATATCTTTTCTTAGGGGCAAGATTCTTGCCAAGAGAATTAATGTGCGTATTGAGCATATTAAACATTCCAAGAGCAGAGACAGCTTTCTGCAGCGTGTGAAGGAGAATGAAAAGAAGAAAAAGGAAGCAAAAGAAAAAGGCATTTGGGTTCAACTGAAACGTCAGGTAATATTTTTACGGTAGTTGACACATTGTTGATTCAGTTCACAAAGAAAAAAAAAACCCACAAACCAGCTAGAACCAAACCAGTTGAGTAAAATGTTGTTTTCTTCCAAAACAACAGTGTGCTATGCTGTAAACTGAGCTTTTCTGTCTGTCTTTAAAAAGCAAAACCAAAAGAACCCACCTCACATTAATGAAACTGCTTACAGCATTCTGAAAAATCCAGGTCTCTGGCAGATTTTGTTGGAGGTGTCTGTTGCTACTACCCTCACTTGGGTTCACAGTCCTTTGCGGGAGGTTGGTTTGTTTTGGTTTTGTTTTTTTATAAAAGTAGTGTGGCAGCATGCAGTGTGTCTGCATCTGAGCTATCTGATGTGTTTGGTGCCTGAACAGAACTGCGCTGTTCTGGATGGAAATTGTACCCTTGGCTGTGAACAAAGGGACAGATGCTTCCTGTTCTGTGGCTGATCTCCAGCAGCAGCTCTGGCTGATTTCTGGGATCAGTGTTGCTTTTGGTTTAGTTGAATTTAGCTGCAACAGTTTCTGTTGGAACCCTTTAAGAAGAGAATGAATAACTAGACTTCAGAAAGGAGACAATGGCTGTTGCTTCCGGAACCCCAGGGTACATTGCTTCATGATAATTTGGATTAGTAAATTGCAGAGGGTAAAGTGTAGGTTTTTTCATTCAGCAATGAAAGGCAAGTACACTTCCTAGTAGATCATTTTCTTACTGCTATTCTTTGAATCAAATTTTAAAGAGACTAGGAATTGTAAAAGTGCTGTAATGTTTATATAATAATGTGTTAAATGGTTGTCAAAATGAATTTTGTGTAAGGTTTCTTTTGAGATTTAGTGCCATGAGTTTTCTTTTCTGTTTACAGCCTGCTCCACCAAGGGAAGCACACTTTGTGAGAACTAATGGCAAGGATCCGGAGCTGCTGGAGCCAATTCCCTATGAATTCATGGCATAATGCACATTTAAAAAAAAAATAAACTGAAGATCTGGTTTTGGACAAGTGTATGTGATTGTGGCTGATGCCTTTAGTTTTTTTGGAACAGATGCTTTAGAAAACTTTTCTTATATTGAAGTTTGTTTATTTAACTTGCCTTACATGGTGCTTGGTCATTTAAATCATCTGCAGATTTTGATGATAAGTTTAGTCATTTATATAAGACCATAAATTCTGGGGACACTGAAATTTGCTAATGCTTAGTTGATTATCATCCTCCTTTGATTACCTAATGAGGTAATATGAGAGGACATGGAATATTTCACCAACAGACTAAGAGCTTATACCAAGAATTAATTGCACAATGTCATTTGAAGGTTTAGGGTTTTTGTGGGAAAAGGGATAATGGGCTTCAGATTTCACTGATAAAAGCTTTTGTCTAAGAGGCCTCAGACTAATATCAAAGAAAAACTGTGAAAACAGTTTTTTAAAAGCAA
This sequence comes from Theristicus caerulescens, assembly GCA_020745775.1. Lineage (NCBI taxonomy): Eukaryota > Metazoa > Chordata > Aves > Pelecaniformes > Threskiornithidae > Theristicus > Theristicus caerulescens. The sequence goes on along the minus strand of CM036559.1, from coordinate 110,396,358 downwards.
CTTCTTGAGAAATGGCTGTGGGAGAATTTTGGTATTTTTACCATTGTAACCTGTAAAAGAAGGATTTTTAGAACATCCTCAGGCCAATAAGCGTTCTTATGAAATAGTAGTAGTTTAGAAACAAGGCTTTAATTCCAAAACTGCCAGCCTTTGTCATTTGATTTTTGTCACTTGGTTTTTATCATTTGCATTGGCTGGCATAGCTGAACTCTTGCGTTTTGTTTTTTGCCTGTCTGTTGAATCTAAACATCTGCCTGGATGTTCTAATGCATTCCTCTCATCCCATTGATTTTATTGGTAACTCACAAAACCCCAGTGCTACCTGCCCAGTGTTTCTTGAATGGAAGAACATCTTCAGCCAAGTGTTCACTAACCAGTGCTATTTTTGTGAGCTTTGTTTGAAGCAGTGTGAAGCTTGCTAAAGAAACTGTTTGCTTTGAACATGCATAAACTCAAGCTTAACTGTGTTATAGATATGGATAAATAATATTTTGCCTTTCTAAGCCTGATGTAAGGCATTGCTTAGCTACATCAAGTAAGTGATGTAAAACTGTCTACACGTAGAGAGAGTAAAATACTAGAGAAGGTAGTGACCTCAAGCAATTTGTAGGTATTGGCTGTTGAAAATGATTGAACAGTCAATTGTAGGTGTTGTGGTTTAAACCCAGTTGGCAACTAAGCACCACACAGCTGCTTGCTCACCCTCCCCTCCCCGCGCCAGTGGGATGGGGGGAGAGTCAGGGGGGAAAACAGTAAAACCCATGGGTTGAGATAAAGACAGTTTAATAGGAGAGGAGAGGAAGAGAAAATAATAATGATAAAAAATATACAAAACAAGTGATGCACAATGCAATTGGTCACTACCCACCAGCCAATGCCCAGCCCATCCCTGAGCAGCAATCACTGCCCCCCGGCCAACTCCCCCAGTTTATATACTGAGCATGACGACATATGGTATGGGATAGCCCTGGGGCCAGTCTGGGCCAGCTGTCCTGGCTGTGCCCCCTCCCAGCTTCTGGTGCACCGGGCAGAGGATGGGGAGCTGAAAAGTCTTTGACCAGTGTAAGCACTACTCAGCAACAATTAAAGCATCGGTGTGTTATCAACATTATTCTCATCCTAAATCCAAAACACAGCACTATACCAGCTACTAGGAAGAAAATTAACTCTATCCCAGCCAAAACCAGGACAGTAGGACACCTAGTAAGTTTGGGAGTAAGAAACGAAGAGAGGTAATGAGGTTTGATTTTTCCCTTAATTCTGAAGTGCCTTAAGCAGAAGTGTCAAACTGTGTACAGATTGCTTATAAATTAAGGGATTAATGCCTGTTTGCATTTACCTAACATTCAATTGTGGGTGTTCACGGGAATCTAGTGTTTGGACGTTGAAGTCATTGTCTGGCTTGGCCTGGTGTTGAAGCGTGACGGGCTTTAGGTGCCGGAGGTTCAAAGTTGCAGTGAGCAGGTACGGCGTTTGCAGTTTCTCCAAGCTCCCATCTCAGAAGATGGAGGAAGCTGTATAGTTGGAATGGCTTTGGGAATGCCTTGAAGAAGACAGAACAGTGCCTACCCATGAAGACTGATACGTGATGTTAGTACTGTATTTTGACGCTGTATGTACTGAGCATAGAGTGCACCACCATCTCCTGCAGCGAAGGTGGATGAATCTATCTTAACTTTCACTGTTGCAGCTTGTGCACTTAGCTTTTATGATCAAGTGGGGTTTTCCTGGAGCAGCTAGATCTGTGTACTAAGCCTTAGACCTTTATTAGCTGCTTTGGCTTGTGGATTTCCACAGCAATTTAAAATCGGTATTTGACTCACAAGATGAGCATCGTTTTCCATTAGGCTTTGTGTCTGAAGGAGTTAAGTGGGAGGTTTTACTGGGTACAATTTTTGGTGATGGTATTTTAAATTTTCTTCTCATGCATGCTTGTGTAAGTTATTTTGGTTCTATGTCTGTTTCGTACTTAATCTGTCAACAGTCAAGTGGATTAGCTGTAGCATCATGATGAAATGGTTAACAGTAACTAGAAGTTGTGGCTAGTTCCAAACTTTTGAATTTATCAGCAATTTGGAATTACAAGACTAGACAGCATGCAGTGGTCTTGTTTAAGAGCTGTGCTTCTAGAGGCACTGTGCATTGCAACAGTTTTCAATTTATTTAGTCTCAGTGTTTTTAAGGTCACTATGCCGACAGCAGATGCTCTTAAATGCATATTTGGAAGCTCTGTGTGGGCTGGGAGGAGGAGGAGGGAGTGCTTTCCTTGGTCAGGATTCCCAGAAATGACTGAAAATGAAACTGGGTTTGTGTAGCAAGAGAATAGCCTTTTTTGGGTTTTTTAATGTTTGAAAACAGGACAAATTAACTAAGATAAAACCTGTTTTGGGTTATAGATACTACCTGTTAGTTGCTCTCAGTGCAGTGGCGGTTTTCCTGGTAATCTCAAGTTTGCAGAAGCACAGCTCAGATGTTTACAGAACTTGGTGTCTGCTCTTGAAGTTTGTTTCCCATGCATTCAGCTGCCCCATTTTTTCATAGTCCTGACAAAAGAGGGAGATCTGTGAATTGAGAAAAGTTGTTGAGGAGCTGCCTGTCAAGACAGCTGCAGTCATGAAACTAGTGTCTAAATTGAAATGCATCCTCTCGATAGAAGAAAATAGTTTTAGGTGTATGCAGAACTTGCCGGAGATTCGGGAGGGAAGGGGGGTATTTTGGCAGTTCAGCCTCTGCCCCTCTGGGTGGAGGAAGCATGTTTCTTTATGGTGGAGTTGCCAGTTTCTCTCCTCTTTGACTCACTCTGGAAGAGGTTTTACACACTAGACCCGTAAGCTGTAACCAGGTCTTTGCGATCCTGTTCTGAGGCTGTGCCTAGCAAGCAAAACCCTGCAGCGAGCGTGCCAGCTACAGGCTAGGTGTTTCCTCTCTCTTCGTACCATGGCAGAGCTGAATTTTGTTCGTTCCACGATGCTTTGGATTGTGGAGAACTGTTGTGAAATCTGCAAAGCTATAGGTTTCCCATATAATTGGACACACCTTGAGCTAGCAGAATTCAGGAATCCCTAGTTTAAAGGCCAGGTTTGCAGAAGTCCAGTATTACATGTTACCTGTCTTGCAGTCCTTTTCTAGCACAGAGACTTCATTATCCCGGTGCTGGTGGACAGGCTGTCCCTGTACAACATGCAGAGAGTGAAGTGCTGATGGATTAGCACAAGCCGTTACACTTCAGTGTAGTGCTTTGTCTCCGTTCCACAGAGCCTAATTGGGAGGTGGGGGCTGAGCTCTCTCCTCCTTACCAGGTTTTACTGCCTCAAACCATTGCAGCTGGTTCCCTGCCAAAATCTCCTGTCGTCTCTTAGAGAAGAAGCATGGAAGCCTTCTCCTGAGCTGTCAGCTTTGTCTTTTTTAGCATATCAGTGACACCGAGGCCTGAGGTTTCCTCAGGGCTGTGTAGGCAGTGTTAGTGCTCACACTGTGTGTGGTCAATGAAAGGGCAGAAAGGGCTGGGGAGGAGGAACTGGGCCCGTGCAAAGGGGCTGCGGGCTGAGGACCCCGTGAGGGAGCAGGTGAAGCGTGTGTGCCTGAGCGGGGCGAGGGGTGTGCAGACACCTCCAGCCCCGTTCCTGGGGGGGAGGCAGGTAAGCAGCTGCTACGAGGATGTACAAGTCATGCTTTTGTAATCTTCCTGTTGTACATATCAGATGGGTGAAACGGTCTTGATGTTCACTCCCTTGTCCTCGGTGCAATCCTGGACTCGGCATGTTCATGGCCCTCATGATCAAAAGGATGACTGGCATCCCAGACACAAATGCTGTGCTGGGATGTCCTGACTGGTCCAGAGGATGCCGAGAGCTGTGCGTACACCTGGCAGAAATGTGTTCCTCCCTGTCCCAGCACAGGCAGGACGGGCTCCCACCATCCTTGCAGAGACTGCAAGGCGCAGTGGGTTCCTGTAGTTCAGGGTGTGTGGTGAAAAGGCATGGTTAAACTGGGCTCATCATTGCCTGGGTAGCACCTCACGACCCGGGGGTGTGGGTAGTGTCTCCCACAGTGCAGGGGGCACCCTACTGCTGCAAACGGTCTTCTCCTTGCATGGGAGGAAGGTACCAGCAGTCCCTGCAATGCTGAGGGTGGTGGTATGGAAGACACAGATGATGAGCTTTTCATGTCCATGCATCTACCTCGGTGGATGTACTACTGAGGTCTATGTAAGAAGTTGTAGCTGCTGGGATTTACATAGTCATAACCATCCTTGCTCATGCATTGGGTAGGGACATCGCTCCCATCAGCAGCACCCATACAGCTCAGGAACCCAGAAGAATACAAAGCTCTGGTTGAGGCTGCTGATTTTCTTTTCCACCATTTGGAGGAAGAGGCTTTGGATGATGGGCCCTGGGCCCTCAGTCACCTTTTTGTCCATGCCCACTCCAAACTGTTTAGCCATTGACCAGCAAGAATTGGGGAGTGTAAGGAATAGCTGCAGTCTTGAACATGGACTTGTGCTCCTGAAAGTTCATAGCGGAGTGGTGAAGCCATGCCAGCCCACAGCAAAGGTTCTCGCCAGTGCTCTTCCACATGGGAAAGCTTTGTGTCTGCTGCTCGTTCTCTCACGCGGTCCTGCCAATCTTAAGCCCAGAACTTCTAGCTGACTCCACAATATCAGCAAAGACTCCCAGGAAAACACTCTGCATTTTGCTGCTTAGAGGAAAAAGGAGTTCCAGGTGCTCTCAGGATGTCGTCCCTGCTGCAGCCATGGGAGTAAGCTGCCTACTCCCTCCCCCAACAGTACCTACCTGCTGTGGAAGGTTACCAGAGCTTGGAATAGGGAGGTGGGTCAGGCAACAGTCCCTGGGACTCCACGTGGGTGGGACTGAGTGGTGTTGCTGTGGGAAAGGGTAGACCACAGGGATGGTGGCATGGGCCATCTGCATGGGATGGGTGGAAGTACAGCCTTGTGCTTCCCAAGTAGGACTGCCAGCTGAGAAAGGAAAGGCTCCTTGGAATAGCTGTGAGGCCCGTACATCCCAGGAGTAGCTTGGTCCGCAGAACAGGGACAGCTAAGCTGAGCCCCCACGTGAGAGAAATCTGAGCCGCAACTGCTTCAACCTACTGAGCTGCTCCTGTTGCACCAGAGTAGGTGTTGATGGAGAGAGCCATAGCCTGTCGCTCCCTGGAAATTAATTCCTTTGCAGGGTTTCCTACCTGAGTTTGCACAGTCGTCTCTCTGCTTGACCATCACCGTTGGCCCTTTGGGGGTGCTCTCAGCAGCAAGTGAAGCAGCATGAGCTCTACAGCTGCCCAGAAAGGGCGAGCTCCTCAAATTTTGGGGACTGGTTGTTTAATACCACTGCTTTCACAGCTCAGCACCTGGGAATCATCTGTCTGGAATGGACTCATTTCAGTAGCATTCTTCCAAGGGCACGCTGAATGTACTCTGATAGCTCTTTTGTAAAGAAATGTATAAAAATAGCCTGTGTTGGCACTGTGAGCACGGCCAAAGACAAGTGGTGGTGCATGACAACGGGAGCGGATGACAATAGCGTGAACCTCTGGAAACCAAAAGAAATCTTGTTTACAAAAATACAAGAGAAATCTTGTTTACAGAAAGAAGAGGGCTCACTGGCATGATGGGAAGTGAAATAGGAATTTTAGAGGCAATCAGTTTTTCAGGTTAAAAGTGGCCTTGATGTTACCATGGGGGTTCTTAGGCACTAAAGTAAGACAAATAATCAACAGCACTTCTTCCACCGTGCTTTTCGACAGGCACTACTTCAACTGGTGTTAATTTGTGTGGTGTTAACTACTGTGAAGTATGTGTAACCCTTCAGCAAAGAGCAGTGTGGAATCGTTATCAGGTAGAACATTTCTGGGGCACCGGGGAGAATCTTTAAACAGGGCAAACATTGTTTTGGGGGGCTGGCCGGTCCTCTGGCCGCTGTGGGGCACAGAGCCCCAGCTAAGCCTCCGTTCCCTGCTCGAACTCTGCGCCCATGGGAAGCAGGGAGCAGTTCCTCCCCATCCTTGCCCCCACGGTGACTTTCCTCAGGAACACCTTGGCTCTGGTAGAGCAGAGCTGGTGATGTTACCCTGGTGCCCTTGTTCTGAGTTTTCATGAGGGACTGGGGCTGAGGATGTCCAAAGAAGTGCACTGTAGGTTGGGTGCCTGGACTCTGGCATGGATGTAGGGAGAAAGTAAGAGGGAGGACAAGAGGAAAGCGAGGAAAAACATGACTCGTTATTGCATGCACCTTCGAGGGCTGTATTGAAGGGGAGGTGGAAGGCAACCAAGAGCAGCACCAGTGCAGAGCCCCGCTACTGCCAAGGTTCAGCTCAGCTGCCTGCCTGTGGGTGCCCAGGGCCACCTGGGGTGTCCTTGGGCACCAGCCCCACAGCTGGGGTCCAGTGGCTCCCACAGTGGCTCTGTCCTCCCATGTCTCTGTCCTCTACCCCACCACGGTGCTGGGCTGTGAGACCACAGACCCATCCCGCTGCTTTGGGGTACTGACCTGCTGGCTTCTTCCATGTTGTTTCCTGCTGACTTGTGTTATCTCCCTGATAATAATAAAAATAAAGCAGCCTCTGAATAGATTATTTATCCCGTAAACACTTACACGCTTGCAAAGCAGCACGCTGCAGAAGCGGTTCTGCAGGAGCCAGGGCAAGGATTTGCAGAGAGACCGAAGCACCCACACAGCCGTTTGCAGGTTTGAGGCTTGTTGAAGGGCAGCCGGTGGCGGAGCGCCTTTCTTCTCCAAAACTTTCTTCCACTTTAAAAACCCTAGGGCCTAATCCAGCCCTCAAGGCGCCGTGGACCGCTTTGGTTTCGGGGCTGGCTGGTGCTTTGATCTGCAAGCTGGGCTTTCAACGCCATGTGGAGGGATGTACCCAGGCGTGGGAAACAAAATAGTCTGAGGTGAAAGAACAAATCGTTTCCCTTCTTCTGTGCCCGCAGCCCCTCGCTGCAGGGAGGGCGCCTAAATCGGGAGCCTGCTGCGGTGGCGGGGGGGCGGTACAGCCCGGGGCGGGGCGGTACAGCCGGGGGGGGGGGCGGTACAGCCGGGGAGGAGGGGCGGTACAGCCGGGGGGGGCGGTACAGCCGGGGGGGGCGGTACGGCCGGGGGGGGGCGGTACGGCCGGGGGGGCGGGGCGGTACAGCCGGGGAGGGGGGCGCAACCAATGGGTGCCCCGCGCTGGGCGCTGCCGGCGGAGCCTTTAAAAGCCGCTGGCGGCCGCCCGCGCTGGGTGCTGCCAGCCGAGCCGAGCCCAGCCGAGCCGAGCCCAGCTGAGCTGAGCCGAGCCGTCCGGCCGCCGGGCCGCCCCGCCCATGCGCCTGCCGAGCATGTCCCAGCCCTTCCTGCTGGCGCCCATCGCCGAGTGCGCCCCGGGGGGCGCCCAGGTCCGCCTGGCCGTGCTGGGCGCCCGCGGCGTCGGCAAGAGCGGTGAGTGCGCCGGGGCTGTCCGTCCCCCCTCCCCCTGTCCGTCCGTCCGTCCCCCCTCCTTAACGCGGCCGCTCTGTGTTTCAGCGATGATCGTGCGGTTCCTGACGAAGCGGTTCATCGGGGACTACGAGCCCAACACAGGTGAGGCGGCGGGCGGCGGGGCGCGGCGGGGACCCCCGGGGTCGGGGCTTGTGCCTGACGGCTCTCTGCCCCCCAGGCAACCTCTACTCCCGGCTGGTCCATCTGGAGGGGGACCACGTTGCCGTGCAGATCCAAGACACGCCGGGGTGCATCCAGGTACGGAGATGCTTCGGAGCGATCGGTTCTTCTCTACCACCTAAAGTCTCAGCTCTTGAGCCCCAGCTTCCTCCAAGGCCAGGCTTAGTCTCCTAAGGCAGAGCTCAGGCTTCCCTTTGGACCCGTTTAACAGTGCTGTCTATGATATAGGCTTTATACTTTCACAACCCCATGCCAAATTTGTGCTCTCTGTCGTACCGCAGGCGCAGGAGGACTGCATGCAGGTGCTGGACTCCCTCTCCAGGTGCGTCAAGTGGGCAGAGGGCTTCCTCCTGGTCTACTCCATCACGGACTACAGCAGCTACCAGTCCGTCCAGCCTCTCTATCAGTACATACGCAAGGTCCACCCAGATGCCAGGACTCCCATCATTATCGTGGGGAACAAAGCAGACCTTCTCCATGCCAGGCAAGTACAGGCGAAAGAGGGACTACAGCTGGCAAATGAACTGGGCAGCCTGTTCTTGGAGATCTCCACGAGTGACGACTCCCAGGGCGTCTGTGATGTTTTCCAGTATCTTTGCAAGGAGGTCAGCAAACTACAGCACGCCAGCAGCATGGACAGGAGGCGGTCGTCCATCATCCCTCGGCCCAAGTCTCCCAACATGCAAGATCTAAGAGACGTTTCAAACAGGCTTTATCTTCCAAAGTCAAATAAACCCCCCTGATGAGATCCTGCGTGACTCAATAGACTTTGTTTTTGTAAACTAGTTAATAAAAAATCTTTATTTTTGTACTAATGCCAGCAGTATGGATGTAAGTATGTCGAAGCTTGCGATTTCCTTGCCATTCTCTCTTGTTTGACTGGTTGGGTTATTTTTACAAAAAAGAAAAAATGCTGCATAATAACTAAATAGAGGTAGTTGGAGAAGGGGATTTTTGCCAGGAGGTTTTGATTCAGTTTCTGTTTTGGGCTGGGATTTGCTGTTTTACTCTGCTCAAATGACTTTTGGAGCCTCGGTTTCCTGTTCGTAAAATGGAAGTGATGATGCTGTAACACTCACCTGCATTTCTAAAATGCTGAGAAAGCCTTTGATGGACAGCTTTATATGGAGAGAGAGAGGGGGGAAAAAACCAAAAAGCTCTATTAAACATGAAAATATAAACCTGTAAGAATTATAATAGGATTGTTTTCCTCCCTCAACAACTGCTGTTTTGCTTGCACCTGTAATCGCCTGAATGATGATAAGCTGTTAGGAATGAGTTCCCATTTCTGATGTGCTTTAGAGATCTATCCTGCAGAATTAATCTTTTGAGCCCAAAGCATTTAATGGGAGGGTTGAGTTTCTCCTACAGATTACCATGGGACAAAGTGCTGAGCAATCCGCAGCAGAGGAGTGTGTGGGATGGCTGCTGCTTTCTCTGGAGATGTGTGATAGGAAGGACTGATGCGTAGGTTCCCTTTACAGAAAATAGCTACATTTAAAAGGAATCGCATCTTTATCTTCCCCAGGGCAATTTCGTAGCCATTGGAAACAGGTTAGACTTTTCACTCATATTTCACATAAGCTCCACACCGTACTAGAATGGTTTTTATTAACTGTTTGTTGGATGCCTAAGCATGGAACGTGGGTTTTGCACTTCAAATATGCCTCTGAAGTATGTCCATTGTGTTGGGAAAAAATAAAGCTCTGCTCCATGCTGAGTAGAAAGTGTGGAAGTGGAGTAATCTGTACAGGGGGAAACCTGCTGTCCTCGCTCACGCACAACTCCAGTAAGATAGATTTTTTTTTTTTTCCATAGGTTAAGTCCAAAGACCCTTTTCTTCTTGCCTTTGTTAGGAAAGGCAGGTAACTGCTGCGTAAGTCCCTTATAGTCAGTGGGCAGTATCTGTTGTTTCTGACCCATGGGACTTGAAACTTTCTGGGACACCTCCACTCCTGATCTGCAGATGAAAGCCTTCATCATGGTGGTAATCAAGGGAAGGGTTACTGAGCAAGATGATGCTCTGCAAGGAAGCATCAGAGGCCCGTTTTAGCGCTGGGTAGAGGTGTGGGATGCCAGCAGCACTATTCCCCATCCAGGGCCACATGCACACCACCAGTCCAGGCGTGTTACCTGTGTATCTCCTCTCTGAAGGCCCTGGGCTGCCCTACCAAAGGGAGTGGGAGAGCTGAAGGGAGGCAGCTCCAGACCTGCAGGACCAGACTGAAACTGGGGCTGCAAACTGGGTCCAAAACTCTTGAATTAATGGAAGCGCAAAAGCACAGTGACAGCTTGAACAAATAAAAGTACCGTTTAAAACAGATTTTAAATATTTCTTCACTGTGAGAGTTGTTCTGCCAGGTCCAGGACTCCGGGCTGGGGGCTCGAGGGGAGCAGGGGGACAGGGTTGATGAGAATGAGCACATCCCGGGCAGACTCGAACTCACCACACAGGCCACGCATTCATGGGAAATTTGAAGGGGAGTTTGAAAAATCACCAGTGGGATGTTTGTGCAGCATTTCACCATCCTGAAATCAGGGATAACAAATTGTTTCCAAGAGAAATTACCACTACGAAATCATTTTGGTAATTTTTTTAAACTGTAGCTTTTGTCTTTGGAAGTGACAAAGCTTGATTTCCTACTCATGCATCCAGTACAGATTTTCACTGAGCAAGTTGCTCAAGGCATCCAGCTCCTACATGGGCACAAAACACGCTAAAAGGGCAGGTAACGTGTACTGGACCTCTCTGCATCTCACCATGGTCATCAAGGGCCAGCTGACAAAAAGCAATAGGCACCAATCTCTGGTGCCTCCCGCTGCCCCACCATGAGACTTTAGAAGGCACCGGCAGCTGTCCTGGCTGTCCGGTAGTACAGGGGCAGAGTTTGGGCAAGAAGCTGCCGGGCACATGAGGGGGAGAGGTGGGCAGGAGGAGCAGGATGGTAAATACAGTGATTTTCCCTATCTCTCACCTATGGGGAGAACCTAAAGAGATGCCCCTCGTTATGTAGGCACCCACATTCAGGTGGAGGTGCAAACCTTCCCATTCCCTCCCCATGCTGTCGGGCTGGCTCGGTCACATGCTGGGAGCAGGATGAGGCTCCTTGGGGATGTAATGGGGAATCTCACTGGCTAAAGCATGTCCATGGCAGAGAGGGAGGGCTGCTCTCACCTGCTTCCAGTCTAAGGCAGCAGCTGAGCTGGGGCATTCTGGATAACGCTTTTGGGTACAGATGCATAAATTAGGATTTAAGCTGTTTGTCAGAATTTGACCCAGCTGGCACAGATTTACCTTCACCCAGAAGTTTTCAGCCTGTATGACCCTGAGCTGATAGGGAAAGTGCAGGAGGAGCCCGCTGGCTCCCAGCTCCTTTTGCCCTGGCTTTTTCTTCAGTCCGGGGTGAGCGGACAAAGAGAGGCACACCGCGGAGGAGGGAAAGCCCTCTCTCAAGTGCTAGCAGAGGAGCTCCAAAGCCTTGTTTCTCTTGCACCACAGCCACTTGCACTCTCCCTACCGAATACTTGCCATCACCAGTCTCTAAGCCTTTCACCCAGAGGCCAGGGCGGCTTCGGAGGGTAAGTGGGGCACACCCTGGCCTTTCTCCTTGATCACAGGAAAATATGCGTCTGCCTCCTTCCTCCCACCACCTCCGCTATGAAGCAGAATCACAGCAATTTCCCCTGACAAGACGGATGAGTGGGTTTTCAGAAGCAGGGACGTGTGCGGCATCATGCACTATTATGGCTGCTACTACATCAGCATCTCCCCCCTGTTGGGCTATTTTGTCTAGTTATCTCCCAGCACTGAAATCATCTAGTAATGCTTTAAGACTTCATGAATTTTAAAATAGCTCCTGCCATCAACCTGTTTCTGCATGCTTCAGTTCAGGAGACACAGATCCCTAGACAGAGATAAGGATATTTTCTTCAAAAGGCTTTACGGCTGTCCCCTCGCTTTCTGCCCTGCTCGAGCAGCCTGGATGCAGGCTGCTTCCTTGCTGCCTCCTGGAAGGGTGCAGGCTATCAGCACATGCAACCGTCAGTGCCGCAGGTCCATGCTGTATTTCCGTGGTTTGTTCAGATGAAGGACTGTGGACAAGACGGACTGTGGACAAGAAGGACCATGTTCACGTTGTGGGCAAGACCTGGGTTCCAGCTTCAGACAGGGAGCAAAAGTGGTCGAGGCTCGGATGGACGGATGACTAGAAACAAATCTGCATCCCATGCCTGGACCTCCTATAAAACAATTTTAGTCCTGGGGGACTTCAATAGCTTTTGGTGAAGCTGCTGTTTATTTAGGAAGGTTTGAATAGGTTCAGAATAAATTCCTTTAGGGAAAGTTGACCTTTTGCAGGAGTTGTTGCACTTGGCACATTGGCTATTCACACCAGTAAGACAACAAGATCTCTTTAGTTGCTCCTAAAGCCAGGATGCGAAGCCAGTTGTCCTTCTAGGAGCAATATCTCCGGGGGTGATGCTGTTGCTGCACCAAGGTACCAGGCAATCCTCCCAAGAGCTGTCTTCCTGAGAAACCTTCAGAGTGACATCCCTGAAAAGCTTATGAATTAGGGCATGGCTCACAAAACAGCAGCTGAGCTTGGATTTTGGGTAATTAGTGACAATTCAGACTTCCAGAAAACCCCGTTGATTCTCAGACCTGCTCTTCCACAGCTCTCCTCTTTCCACCTATCTAAGAAGAGGAAGAAAGCAATGCCTTTTTACTGAAAATGGTTTTCAGATAACTGGTTTATGAGGTTTTCTTTCTACATTCATTACTTGATTCTCTTGACCGAAAGAAGCATAAACACATATTGTGACTTGTTATGCCAGTGTACATTGTGGAGTGTAACCAGTTATATACTATCTGCCTACGCTACCAAAAGAAAAATTAGGACATAGAAATCGAGCATCCATTTCACTGGCCGATGATACTCAATTTACAACTGACAAGCTATGTAGTAAAGTTTGCATAATGATTATAGAGCTCCATAGATGTTACAGCTGTGGTTTTTAAAAATGCACTTGGTTGTTTACTATCCGTGCTTTCCTTCCTGGCCTGAAAATAACCATGCATAGGAGAAATCCTCCTCCAGAGGCCCTCACGGTGTGAGCTGCTGTGTATAGGTGGCTGCTTTAGCCCCGTGCCTCGTCCCCTGGGCTTTGCTGGTTAAGTGCTCGGGCAAAGGCACCTGCCCATGTGCCTGGGCTTGAGGGTCACGGTTCAGTGAACTGTATTTTGCTCTCGATCTGTGCACAATATTGCCATTAAAATGTATCTGTCCAGGAAATTGCGCAAGGTTATTTAATAGTGAACCTGCATTACTGGGAAGCGGTAATTAATGCTTAAAGCTGGAATGTTTCTCTTCTAAGGTATTTGGCTCTTTCCCCATTACTAAAAACATCCTCTTCTCAGGTTTCAGATGGTCCTTGTAAACATTTCGTAGTAATTTCCCCCCTTGGGATGGCAAGCCAATACCAGCAAATATTGTTTCTGGGCGCAGCTCTGAGAAGAGGGGACTAAACTCTCCCCTGGCTGGGGCAGGGAGGTGAATTACAAACTCCACTCCTGCAGCTGATACTTCCTTCCCCTCCTGCAAACAAATCCCAGCACAGGCAAAGCAATGCTCCTGCTCTCTGGGGCTCACAGCCCTGAACCCTTCCAGGAGCCTTTAAGAACATGTTTTGATCTGAACCATGCTTAGCAAGCAGACTTCCCACTGATACTGTTTCTTTTGATATTAAAAAGTCTGAAGGTCTCTTTAACCCTAAGAGATAGAACTGGGAGAAGCCTGAGGAGTGCAGGGATCATGGAGCAACCACAGAAACAGCAGCATGGTATTGCAGCTCCCTGGGATCTGAAGCAGCTAAAGAGGTATTGCCTACCTGTAAGACAACAGCAGGCAATAAATATGGATGCGATTAGGCTGATTTGGGTGAAAATAAATGGGTTGCACTCAGCTGCTGGGAAGGAAAAGGCCTGGCTGCCACCCTGTGATGCCCAGTGCCAGTGATGGGGGCAACTCCCTCCCCCCCCAGCCCCCAGGAGTTAGCCCTGGGCCCTGCCCAGCACCTGGGGGGACTCCCCTCACCAGGATTGAGGCATCTCAGCAGCTTCTGAGCAAAGCGTCCTCTACAGCCCTTGAAGAGAAGGAGGCACATCTGACCATTTTGCTCCTCCACAAGGAGGAATTACCCTGGGTGAAACCCCCATCTTAGGCAGCCCCTTCACCCTGGTCTGTGCACCCCAGCAATGAGGAGACAAGTCCATGGTCCAGATTTACAGTATTTTGTCATTCTTCACTATCTTTGAGGAGCCACATTTCCTCTACCTGCCTCTGAACTGAGTTGGGAAAAAGCTGGCCCAGGCTTTAGACATGAAGTAACCACTCCATCAGCACAGGTAGGAGGGACATTGGAGGATTTTATATGAGAACTATGATTTTTTTACCCTTCCTCTCACCCTTTCGTGTCTCAGGCAGTGTATAGAGGCTAAAACAGAGAGCTTTGTTTGGGTTTATTGCATTCTTCAAGGTGCCCAGTATTCCATTCAAGTGGCAATGTCCCTGCAGATTAAGGGTGCTTAAAATGCATTGGTCAAGAGGGAATTTTTCCATCTGTCCAAGTGCTGCGCACATATGGCCTATTAAAAGACCTCCTAATGGACCATTTCGTGGCTGTTGCACAACAACGCTTTGGCTGTTATTTAGAACGTGCAGATGAGCTACAGCACCTGCTCTGTGCTAGGGGCTCCCCATCCCTCGGGCACCCAACAGGAGGAAAGATGCCATATCATTTCAAGGAGGGCCTGAAGAAAGCACCGGTCCTTCTGGAGTGAGCACAAGCAGGTGCAATTCTGCAGGTGGGTTTGACTCCATTTTTCCTTAAACAGGTACCACCAAGTGATTTGCTATTAAAAAGGTATACAAAATGTCAGATCTGGAGGTTTATGTAGTTTTCCGGCACATAGCAAATGAATGGAGATGGAGCATGACTTCTGGAGTCATTTTAGTATTTAAATAGGAAGATACAAACGTAAGAGGTAGTCTGAGTCTCACGTGCCTATCTCATGCCAATGATCTTGGCGTAGAAGAGCCTATATAGAAATAAGGGCTATTGATAGGAGGCAGAGGTCTGTGCTAATTCAGGCTCATACCTTGAAGATAAAATATGCATCTGATTGTTGAGGTGCCTGCTAATTTTAGCTCTGGTTTTGAATAATGGAATAGCATTATTAGTCTGATGTAAAACTGTCTGTATTTCTTAGGCAAAATTGCCATCTCAGTAGTGAAACAGCCTACTTTGATTTTGCCTAGATACTAAAGAACAGTGGACAATAAATATGCATGCAATTAGGCTAATTCGAGTGAACAAAGAGGTATTGCCTAATATAACTAAAATTCCAAGAACTCATGCATCAGATGCAAGGGATTATTTTCCCTGGTTTTTGATGGATTCAGGGATTTCTGAGCAAGCTTGCTCAGAAGACATTATAGTCCATTTGCTTTTGTTAATGAGATGTTCAGATACAAAGCTGGTAAAATATAAGCAATATCTGAAGCAGAACTGAGTTATTTTAATCTGGGCAATGAGCTGCCTTGCTGTCTGCATCGTCCCCTTGCACAGTAAGAGGAAAACACTGGAGGAAACTGGCACTTTCATGGGTCCACCTCCACATGGACATAGCAGAGAAGGAGAGGTAAGGAGAGGTCACTTTGCTCCCCACTGCGCTGCACAGACACGTGCCTCCAAGCTGTACAAAGGAAACTGGTAATCATAAAAGCTTCTTACTTATGTGGAGGTAACATGGTGGGCTCCACCTTTCACTGCTTGTGCCCTCTGTGGTCTTCAACGTCCTGCCAGTAGGGAGCTGTGCTGGGGGCTGTCACTTACAGCCACGGGGGAGGCTTCCCCTGGCAATCGAGCTTAAGTTTCCATAGTTGTGCCTATGCTGCCAGCTGAAAGAGGGCTGGTGACCAAATCCCAGCCCCAGGGCCCTGTGAACTGGCCTGTACCCACTCTGCTTAAAAATAATTGTTGCTAGATTAGCCAGTCCTGGGTCTCTTCTGGGCCCTCTGGGATACTCAGGTCCCTAATGACAATTTTTCTTCTTTTTTTATTCCTGCAGTTCAAAATATCCCAAATGATATGAGAGCTGTGTTTGAGCCCACGAGAGTGGCATTTTTATAACGCAGAACAGGCTTTGCGTTGCATGCCATGAGGTGTGGCACGAGGCTTGTGGAGGTGTTTTAGGGTGAAATGCACGATAGGGTCCTGTTAAAGCTCGTGTGGGAGAAACCTAGCACCACCCCATCCACGCTGTCTTTTGGGGACAACTTGTGGGAATGAGCTGTTCCCAGAGCAGTGCCTGGGCACTGGCTCAGAGGGAGCTGGCTGAGGCCACCCAAGGCAGAGCTCAGCAGTGAGCTGTCAGCTGGAGCAGGTGGTCAGCGGTCCACCACAGAGGTCCACTCCATGATCCTCCTTCAGGCCCCTGAAAAGACAAACCTGTTCACTCCAGTGAAGACCAGGATTTTTCTGTATAGCTCACCACTAATGTGGACAACTTGGCTCCATTCTCTTTGTCATTCACCTTCATGTAGGTGCAGGCTGGCTTAGACTTCTCCTAAGCCACCTCTTTGCCGGATTACCCAAAATCCACGTCCCTCAGCATCTCCTTGCAGATCATGTGCTCTAGCCCACTGACGATCTTGGCAGCACTCCAGTGGGCTTTCTCCAGTTTCTCAATGACCTCTTGAACTGGGGGTCCCAACATGGGGCAACATTTCTGGGGCAACCTCACCAACATTGAGTAGAAAGGGAATAATAGCTACCCTCCGACTGCCAGTCACATTGCCCCTACGCATCTCCAGTATAAGGTTTGCCTGATTCACATTAAATTCTCACTGAAGTCTTGTAGTAAAGCTCAGGTCCTTTCCTGCATGGCTGTTACATAGGCAGTAGGATGCCATCCTATACCAAAGCACAGGGTTTGCACTGCTCCTGTTGAACTCTGAGGGTTTCTATTGACCCAGGTCCCAAGTTTTTCAAGGTCCCTCTGGACTGAAGCTCTACCAGCTCTGCCAAATGGAGATGGATGTCATTGCTTCTAATTGGTTACCATCTGTAAATGTGCTGAAAGTGTCTTCTGTGTCATCAGTGTGGTGACTGATGAAAATATTGAACAATATCAGCTCCCATGTCATTCCCTGGGGTCATCTGTTCACTCTTGGCTGCCAGATGGCCCATCACAACATTGATTACTATTCTTTGACCTAATGGTCCAGCTAATTTTCAGTCCATCTAACCGTTTGTTTATCCAACTCACGTTTGCTCCGGTTTTGCATGAAAATGCTGCGGGAGACTTTCCAGTTGTCAGAGCTGTCCCTGATCACCATGAGTTTCTGATAATGGACAGCAGCCATGAAGTCACATTAGCACCCTCAGGTGAATCCCATCTGCTCACCTGGATCTAAATACTTACAGCTTCTCTTGGTAGACTCTCCTTTATTGCTTCTGCTGTTGATTGTCCCTCTCCTTCCAAATCATGCTGGACATGTAAGGTGTGAGAATAGGCTCAGCCAATTAAAACCTATGCAAAAAAGGCATTGAATACTTTGGTCTTTTGCTTATCATCTGCCAGTGGGTTGTCTCCCCCATTCATTAGTGGACCCACAATTTCTCCAAATTTCCTTTTGCTGCTAACATAAGTGTAACATCCTTGCACGTTTGTCCGTAGCCAGTCTAAGCTCCAGCTGGGCTTTCTCCTTTCTGATTTCATCCCAGAGTGAATGAGCGATGCTTGCATGCTCCATGCATGCTTGCCCATGATTCCAATTCTTGTTATCTCTTATTTTGCATGTCAGTTAGCTGAGAAGACGCTTGCTTAGACAAACTCCTGGTCTTTCTGCACAAGGGGAGGTTTGCTCCTGAGCTGTTGTTTTCATACCCTCTGGGCCACAGTTACTCTTCTCTGACCTCCCATGCCTCCAGCTGGGCTTAGGGTAGCAGGTCACAAGCATTCCTCCTTGGGATCCCACCTCCAGACTGCAATCCCCCATCTGTTTGCACTTTGGGCCCATGACACCAGCTCAGATCTCACCTCATTTCTGAGAACCACAGGCTTAGTGCTGAGGAACCCTCCTGCCCTCAGGCATTTCCACAGCTCAGATCCCTCTCAGCGGGGCTTGTCTTCTTTCTTCCACATCAGCTGTAGAGAAGACAAGAAGTAATGGATCTAAGATGCAGCATGGGGAGTTAGGCCAGAAATTTCAAAATAATTTCTAAGAGTCTGGATAGTTAGCTCTGGAAAAGGAGCACAGCAATCCCATAAAATCTTACCCTTCAGAATTTTTAAGAACAGTCTAGAGGTATATATAAAAAAGAAGAAAGAAGAGGACAGTAGGGTTAGGTGTTCGTGCTCTGGGGCTGGCAAAGCTGGACAAGTTCCTGAGCCCTGCTCAGCCCCGGCTTTCTGTCATCTCGTCAGTGTACCATCTGCTTTGTTCAGCTGTGAGTCTCTGCCCATTTCAGCTCCTTTCTCCACACCACCAGGTCTTCAAGGGCCCTTCCCAACCCTCCCATTTTCCAGGCTAGAGAAATGCATTTCATTCCTTCACTATCAGGAACTCCATCTCTTCATGGTTTGGAACACAGTGGAGCCACGCAAGTGGGTGCCTGTGAGAGCACGAGCTCCTTGGAGAAATGGCCCATTACCCTCCCCTGGAGGGCCGAAGGCTGCCCACCGACCCATCAGCTCATCTTCCCAGAGCACCCAGCGAAGTGTGGGGAGGGTGCGCTGCCGAGCATGATCTGAAACAATAAATCAGAATAAGTTTTCCCTTGGCACGGCTGCCCTCGACTGGCATTGGGATTACTGCTGGGGGGGACAGATCCAGCACCCTCCCTCTGACTGCTGGGGCAGCCATCTCAGGGGGGACCTGTACCCTCAAGCGTGACCATCAGCTGTGGCTTGGACACTACTGAGGGGCATTTTCAGATGACTTAATTTAGAGAATCACTCAGAAATACCAGCAGAAATCTGGTATAATTGTCATAATTTCCACTCTCAAAAGTAACTCCTTTTTGCTCTCCCCATGTCAAAAAGCAACAGAGCTGTGGTCTGTGGTTCTGTGGTCAGGACACTTTCTCCATCTCCACTTCAGCAGCGTATCATGGAAACACTGAATCACTTCATCAATCATTATCAAACGTGGGATGCGGGTCTCTGTACTTGCTGGAGAAGAAAGGCCTGGGGCTCCGGGTGCAGCTCAGCTCCCCAGGGGAGGCTCCGAGGGCTGCCAGCCCTCCGAGGCCAGGAGCTGCCCCACCTGTGCTGCCCACCCTCCTCTTCCCTGAAAGCTTCAGCCAAGCCTGGGCTGAGGCTCTTCACTTCAGTGTGTGCATCTCCAGGAAAAACAGTGGCATCTAATCACATTCGCCCTTCCCCAGCCCTCCTGCAGGTCAGGTTTACCCCATGGGAGCAGCAGTTAAGGACCCAGATGCCTGATGCCGTCCTGAGTCACAAATCAGTATCTCTGCCCCAGTTAGCTAAAGCCAGATGTGATAAAAGCAAAACCAACTCCAGACCTCCACATTTCCTAACAAAATCAACCTATTCCTTGGTGAGCTTGTGCAATCTGCAGTTTCACAGCTCCTCAAAAGTTGTTTATAAGAATATTAACCCATGGATGTTCACTGTTTCATTTTAGTTCCCAGTGAACACTCAAGATTTGCTGCAAAACTGTAAGCAAGGTGGGATCTAGGTTTTGGATGGTATTTTACACACTGCAAAGGGTGAGGGAAAGGAAGATGATGTTTCTTTTGTGGGGTGAATATTGTACATAAAACGGCATGCACTCAAGCAAGGAAATTACGGACCCTACAACACAACTGCTGTAATACTTTACAGCATTTAAACAGCATTTAAAAACAGGGAAACCTCAGGAGGCCTCCTGCAGTTTGTCAACACCAATTTTTTTCCTAAGGACACTTTAGAGCAGCAAACTCCTTAATGAAAGATTTCCCAAAGCAAATGGAAACTAGGAAGACTTATATTTCTTATTTTTCTTACATTTCTTTTCTGCTCCTGACCATAAACTCTGTATAATCTATCTACAAGCAGGTGGACTGAGAGAAGATTTTATTACTGACAAACACTGTTTCTCCTTCCTGAATAATAAAGATAGATTTGTGGAGCCATTGCTGCTGCTCTCAAGAAAATGCGGCTTTCCTCAACAGAAACCCTCCACAAAGGCAAGCCAGACTTCTTTTCTTATTCATTTTTCTAAATTATTTCTAATGTTATGTATTTTTTGCGTTCAAAGTACAATCCCATGGTGTGACTTGGACTAGATGATTGTTGTAGGTCCCTTCCAACTGAAATAGTCTATTCTATTCTATTCTATTCTATTCTATTCTATTCTATTCTATTCTATTCTATTAAGAATAGACTTTTACTTAAAAACCCTTGGCTCCTGGAGATGAATCTCAGCTGTCATTCAAGGCAAATTTCTAGCCTTCACATGTGAAAAGAAAAGTGATGGGCCATGATCTAATATGATCCAAAGGCTCAGAAAATGAGGGGGCATCATGAGCTCCAAAGCTTATTTTTCAAATTGCATGATTTTTAAGTCAATCTACTGATGTGGAGACAGAAGAAGGAAGGAGGGAGGATGGCTTGTGGTGATTTTCTCCCTTCTCCCGGTTTTCTGTACTTTAAGGAAATGGCCATGCAATCCATGGGAGGAAGCTGGGGAAAGCAGTGTCAGCAGAAGTCATAGGCTTATAGAAACGTGGGAGTTGAGGCTCCTGAGAGGACCCTTCTGGGAGCTCCAGACAGGGGCCAGCTGTGCTTTGGGAAAGGAACTGCTGGTTACAGTACATCATCTGCTTGTTTTCCTGTTGCCCTTTTCTTCCTCCAGGATTGTTGAGCCCCATGATTCATCCCATATGCTCAGAGAAAATGTTTCTCACTGGGGACTCGGACAGCTTTGTTTAATCTTCCCGGGGCTGTGCTCGGAGGCTTGAGCAAGTTGTTACCAGCAACAGCTATGATTTGAACCAGGCCCTTGTTGCTATCAATCAACACCAGGCAGAGGATTGTGCTCAGCCGGGAGAGCCAGAGCAGGCGGCTGAGGAAGGAAACCTGCAGGAAGCAGAAACCTTGTGGGCATGAGCCTGAGCTGGGGGTCGCTGCCTGGCAAGGTTGCATGGAGAAGGACAGAAGGCACTGCCACCGTCTTAGCACTGAATCAGAGAAATAAGCGTCTAAAGAGGGTGGGATGTGGGCATTACTTGTGTCTCCTAAAATGAGCTCAATAAGCATCGCAGGGATCAATGATAGGTGAACAGCCATGGGAGGCTCTTACCCCAGGGCTAGTAGGGGCCATCCCCACCAGAAATTTATAATGCTCGGAAAAGTCTTTCTGAGTCCTTTATTTGCCTCTGTGCAGAGGCTAACACTGAGCCCAGGAATCACAAGGCACCCAAGGACGATGTATCACTGCAGCGGGAAGCACCCTTGGCTGTGTGGCGGCCCAATGTGGGGATTTTGCTGGCTGGCTCTCCCCAACCTCACAGAGACCGGCATGTGGCAGCTCAGGCCAAGCATGAAAGAGGGAACACAGAAGAAAGTTACAGGGTCTTTTGAAAAGTAAAGGCTGTTTTTTTCCTGTCTTCCAGCATATAATAAATATTCTCATCTTGCTACCATTATCTCAGTAATGCACAGCTATATGCTTTTTGTGTGTGTGTAATATCGTTGTGCTAAACGTCTGTTGAGCTCTGTGTGTGCACAACATTTTCTGCTGAGCTCCTCATCAAGCAGAGGCACTGGCTGCAGGCCTGCTGAGGACAGCAGGTCCTCTGTGGTGGGGTGCAGGACAGTGCAGCCCAGCTGCACTCCCTGCCCGTCCCTGTCCCCATCCCTGTCCCTGCTCCCCTCGCTGGGGTGCTGGCTCCCCTCCCTGCCCCTGTTTGTGCCAGGAGGGCGGGCAGCACCCCTCCAGCCTGGGCAGGGCTGGGCACCCTGTCTGCCTGTCACCCCGTCTGCCTGTCACCCCCAGCGTGAGCTGTTGGTGGGGTGGTGGTGGTGCTTGCTGCGTAGGTTGGTGTGATTTTTTTTCCTGGAGAAGGAGATGAACAGAGGAGCTGATGGGTCAGCAGGTAATTGGGTTTGCCTCTGCTGCGGTGGCCTAAATGGGTGATGGATGGTCCAGCCAGGCAGGAAGGAGGTGCTATCATCCCCTGCCAACACATCTCCTGGGTTATTTTCTTCAGAAGCCCCAGTTGTGTTAGGCAATCTCAAACACTGTGTTTCCAGCTCCTGTGTGCTTGACCCCTCCTCCAGAGCCAACTCTGATATGCAGCTGCTGCCTGGTTTTGGCAGGTCTGGGCTTAATGCCTGTGGAGCCCAGACTTGACCCTTTCTGTCAGCAGGACACGGTGGCCCACGCCCCTGGGGTCCTTCAGTTTGCCCTCCAGAACTTTCCACTAGTCAGATGAGGAGACAATGTGAGTAATTTGCTGGTTTAACTTTTCACAGATTACTTTGAAGACACCAGTCAAGTTGCCGCTGGCTTGTGGCTTTTAAGAAAAGTGCTAGGAGATTTCTGCAGCGTGGCTGCTGATGCTTGCCTGAGCCAGAGAAGCTGGGAGAGAGAGTGAGATAAACCGGGAATTGCTGCTGTGGGCTATTTCACCACCACTTCCCTGCAGAGGCAAACACCACATATCCTCCGACCTAGTTTCCTAGCTCATCTGCCCACTGCAAGTGCCCTGCAAGGACCTCACGTTTGATGAGTGGCATTGGGAGAAACTTTTCCGGTTACTGAGCTCCTCTCTGCCACCCTCCGCTGACTAAGCTGCTGCCAAGAGCAAGTGATGATGATGGCACCGATGACCACAGATGGGGGTGAGAGGGGGTTGGTTCCTGGTGCTCTCCAGCCCCCGTGCTGTGTCTTTACACAGGTGTTGGGGAAGATGCTTGACACAAACATTTTCCACTTAAAGCAATGAAACAGAGTCTTGATGACATCATTTGCCAAGCAGCTGCAGATAAACAGAGCGGGTTTGATTTTTTTTTTCAAAAATGAGGCTACACATTGTTGTCCTCCTACCAGACCCAAGCGTACCCCATGCTGACACCGCACTCAGTGCCGGGGGAGCTGAGGGTGCTTGGGGTGTGGAGGGCGTGATCAGCACTCTAATGGCTATGCTGTGCATCTTACTTGGTTGGTAATGTCGGTAATAACACAGCTGGTATGCCGATACACCCACACACTGCAGGAGGATTGGCTTCTTTCCTTCTTCCTTATAAGAAGTGCAAGCAACTGGTCAAACTGGACTGTCAAACCTGCTTCAGTCTGCTTCTGTTTGCAAAGTCAAACCTCCCAAACCTCCACACAACCCACGGGAAGGATAATTAAGTGAGAGGAATGGGTCAAGGAGCCCTGGGAAGATACTTTTCACAGCTTTTACCTTCTACTTGTTGAAACTCTGATGCTCCTAAGAGGATGTTTTGCCTTTCCAACATCCAGGCAACTAAAATTACAGCCAAGTACTTTCCAAACTGGTAGCGAATTGCTTCGGTCACCCCAGATTCCTCAGCTTCCCTGCCTGCTCCGCTGAGCAGCCGGCCCATGAGCTGTGATGCCAAACCTTTCTGGGTGCAACGCCTTCAATCCCCAAGGCCCCTGCTATGCTTTGCAGGGAGATGCTCTGATAGTGTTGCATCATTCCTGAAAATTGTTCTCTGTAATAAGAGCAGAATTATATCTTAGACCATGAAAGCTTAGCACTTCTCAAGGCTGCTTGAGAAGTAAGGCATTATTTTACTGAACATGGTATCTGATCTTTAGAAAAGCACGGAAAGTTGTACTGGAGGCAAGAGCCACTGTGAACACCTAAGTGCCAAAATGAGGGTTTTATTACAAATGTATTCCTAAATCTTTTGTAAAGCTTTTTCTTTGTATAGCCATAGATAAATTTCAGTTTGCATCTAATGTGCTTTCTCATTTTTTATTATTTTCAGCTTACTCCCACATACAGTCTGATAGCTATGCCATGTCTTCTTGCAGGCACTGGCTGATTGCATCATGAGCATCGGTGGTGTGTTCACAGCCATGCGTAAAAGTGAACTGAAAAGTCAGGGTTTGACACAAAGAGAATGTCAGAGGATAGATAGATAGGTCAGCTCTTTTTTTTTTTTTTGTGAAAACTGCATTTATTTTTCAGGAACAGCAAAGTGGTAGTGGTTCTTTTATGAGAATACAAGTAAAAACAATTTCACTGATTATGGTTAAGAATGAGACCCAAGAAAAACAACCTTTAAGTATAAACCTGTTTTCATGCTACTGCTCAGTTCACAAAAGCTTGCTGAGTCAGGTGCTGTTTGTGGCAACCTGAAGGGGAGAGGGATTACATATGCCGTACCAAGATGACAGAAAATGCTTTAAATGTTTAGCTTGGGTTTTTTTGAGAACAACTAAATCTTCATTGATTTTTCTGGAGATCAAAGCTGAACATACATAACTGGAAAGAATGGCCCCAGGGAGAACAGAAAAAAGAAATGCCATTTAAATAAATAAATTGATTTAGCCATTATATTCTACTGGACAAATGGAATATAGCAAGAAGAGCCATTACACATAGTTAGTTGTTCCCAAAGGTGGCCTTGATATTTACAAGCACTTACACACAATTACAGCTTTAAGTACAGTAGCAAGTGGTAGTGCTCTGCCCTTCCCTCTTTATCTTTTAAGTCATAAAATTACACACAGTGCTTCTTAGTCATCCAAAGGATGTCACAGAGGTGGGCAAAGCATCACTATGTTCTTTTTTATAGAGGAGGTACTAAAAGGATGGAGAGAAGCAGATACAAAGAAGAAGGAGGAAGGCTTTTTCATGCAGAAGAGATGCTCCTCTGGGTCTTACTGGCTGCTGGCAGCTGAACTTTCCAAAATCTTCTAACTCCCAGTTCCTGGGGAACACAAAGTACTGCCTGAAGAACCAAAGACGAAGCCAAAGTTTGAATTGGGGTTTTCCATTTCCAGCTTCACATTTTGGGGAGTGGAGCATGACCAAAGCAGCCAGCTGCTGAAAAATCTCTCCTGAACAGAAGGAAATGTTATATGCGGACTACTTAAGATCCATCCAGTGATTTTAGAGAAAGAGTTGCCACCAACAAATTCTTATCTCACTTTTTGTTCCCAATGGAGAAAGGATGAACTCAAGTTGCCTTTGACTTGATAAAAATATATTCAGGGGTCAGGGATGGGAAACACTGCACACATGTCCTTAAAGAGGAGATTTGCTTTCAGCCCAGAAAACCTGGTAAGTCCTATTTAGGACTGAAACACTGCTTCTCAAGCTTCTATGCACATAACCTCACCTCTACTTGTACTTCTTGATTCATTTATGGGCTTTCAACCCTATCCTACTTCCAGGATCATGAGCAACTTCATATCCTACTTCATGTGATCATAAACCCTGTTTTGAATCTGGAAGTCTAAGAATATGCTAATGGCCTAAGGATAGACCAGCTATTCGTGTACTGAATACCCAAAATCTGCATGGCTTTGTCCATGCTGCTAAATACAGTGGAGACTAGGCTAGTATTTCTGGAGACTAAATACTGCTGGAGCCAGCCTCACCACCACACTGCTCTGGGTGGTCACACTGCTCAGGGCTAGTCCTTCTGCATGAGATTTCTCTTGGAAAGAGCTACTTGAAGAGATCCGAATTGGAGCCAGTGAGTGAGCTCAGAGTGTGGACAACCACGCAGGTGATCTAGTGCTTGAGCTCTCTCCCTGGCTCTCTTTTACTCAGTAGTGTAGGTGCATCCTTTAAGACTGCTTGTTCTTACACTTTTAGTCCACTTGTTTATGTGTTTTTCACATAAACAAGTGTGGGTCTTGGCCAGCAAAGACACTTGTTTCTTAGAAAAGTAGCAAGCTCTTACTCTAGCTCCCTTGGATGGGGCCATGGGCACAGACAGCCTGTGCCAGGTGTAGCCTTCTAAGAGTCGCTTGTGCTTGAGTGAAAGTACCAGTGGGGTTCAACTTCTGCCTGGCATGCAAAGGAAAGGGATGGAAGTCAGAGGACAAGGGAGGTCCCAGATGATCACCTGTCCCATCTCCTGACTGACCCTATTCAACCATGCCCCTCTCTGTAGACTATACTTGAGAAGGAAGGGATGGATGGATGGATGGACGGACGGATAGATAGATAGATAGACAGACAGACAATCTGTTTGATATGTTAATTACCTGAACTGCACTGTTCCCTGGGTTGCTTTGTGTCCTTCCTAGCAAATCTTTAGAACAGAGCAGCAGAAAAACTGAACTAGAGCTGTCAGAAACATGGCAGAAAATGAGGAGAGCTAAGATAATGCCAAGTCATGGACACAGTTGCCTTTGAGGTTGAAAGGGATACCACCAAATACATGGTATGAGTACAGTAATGCCTGGATCTAGTCTCCTGGACTTTCTGTTTTGTGGGCAAGTCCCACCAAATTCCATTTGACTCAATAAAATCAATAGTTGCTGTCCATGACAATCTCATGCATCCACTGTTTTGCTACCAGTACTTCCACAGGTATTTCCCTGTAATACACCTGCATTGCACAGGTGCCCCCTCTCTTTTCCAGACACCCTCTCTCCATAAGCAAGGCTGGAGGACTGCACCTTTGCTGAAATGGTATCTGCTTCATTCTCGGGACATTTGCGGGGTGAGTGTCAGGACCCTGGGTGTTACCTCACTGTTACTCAAGGACTGTATTTAAGTTCAGCCCCTTGCCCGTGGTGCCTGCCTGAGCTCTGTTGCAGGCATGCCTGGGCCTGGCCAAGTCCCCTGCTGAGCCCTTGCTCTTGCTGCTCCCTGGCAGCAAGTGTGCACACTCAGGACATGAAAACAAGAAGAGGCCAGGATCTTTCAACCTGTTTGCTGATGTGAAATATTTGCAAATCTGTGGAACAAAGAGTCATCCTACGCTTTGTCTCCATAATGGTCCCCTTCAATTAATCGCGCTGGATCCTGTGACATCTTAGCTTATGTAATTGCCTGAAGGTACAGCTGTAGGGCTGCATGCTACCGAGCTGCTGCTCGTCTGCCAGAGTTGTGGAATTCTGTTTTTGTTGGACCGCTGTACGATAAAGGCTTCATTCACTCTGTAGTGCTGTTGTTCCTTTCCAAGTGGCTCTTATGTTTCCTCTCCCTTATTGCACTGCTGCAAGATCTTTATTATGGGGAGCTAAAATAGAATTAATTCATTGTTTGCTAACAACTCCAGCGTTTGCGAGGCAGCTGCGCACTTACTCTCCATAAAATAAAGAATTCTCACCATTGTGGGCCTGGCTTGGCCCTCTCTGGTGCCAGTAGGACTTTGTTTTTATATGAATTAAGCCTCAGACGCTGAGGCTGATATCAGTAAATACAAAAAGAACAAGCCCAGCTTTCAGAAGTGTTGTATACGATAGACAGAAGCACAGTTGCTTCAGAGCTGGGTATTGGGCACTCTGGTCAGTGGGGATGATCTTGACGTTCACAGCCATGGGCTGCCCTCCCAGAGATGATGCTGTTAATTAGCATACGTATTGCCTGCTGGAAGCCAGTCTCTGCTGTAGAAGAGCCACAATGCAGTTCATGAGTAAGAAATTGTACCTCATGTTTTATGAAACTGTAGTAAATTTGTAATCACAGCTCTGCTGAAAGGAGTATTGGGCAGGCAATGATAAAGCCAGAGGAATTGCCTGGTCTAACTCTGCAGCCCAAAGTGCATGGCATAACTTTAACTGCAACTGATGGTTTTGGGGTTGGTTCCCTCTCCTGACAGTGTCACCAGCTGTAACGTTTCTATGCCACGCTATCAATCCCTGTTGATTCAGATGGTTGGCCACTGCTTTGGGCAGTCATGTCCTGAGTTTCCAGGATGACTTCCCAGACTCCTGGATGTCCATAAATTCCAGAGGAAAGGTCTTTGTGGATATATAGTGGATCTGCTTCTTCCCTGACATTGAAGAGCAATTGTGCCAGTGTTGGTATATTGAATGATCTGACAGGAGACTCTGGCAGTCTTGTCTGAAATTGTTTTGAATAATCTAGTAAAGCTGACCAAGTTTTGGGAAGGACATCTAGATTTCCATGGTTTTCAATTATTTCATCAGACTTAAGTCTACTTTAGTGATAGCAAAGCAAGCCTCTTCATTGTTTTGACTGATTTGGTCTGGTTGATAAACAGCATGCAATTTTGGAGGGGCCTCTAATTTTTAAGGAACGGTCTATGTTTCTCCTCCTGGAGAAACCTCCTGGTCTGTGCTTCTCCTCCTGGGCTGCGTCCTCCAGCCACTCTTACTAGACCTGCACCAGTTCTCATGCAGCACCTAAGGAAATGACCCAGTGACTCTTGGACAAGGAATCTGGCAAGGTTGTGCTCTCAGCTTCCCTGGTGCATCTCTGCCCACATGGTATTTTTGCTGTAACTAAGCGTAATTCGCAATAAATATCTGCTCAGGTATAAAACAATCACCTACCTCATAAAAGGCCTCCAGTTAAATTACCCATGTTTGTGTGGGAGTGTTTTCTTTTCCGCTGGCAAAGAGGCCTTATAAGGAGTAATAACATTGAAGAATCTGTTAAACAAAAATGTTTATCGAAGGTTTACTATTTCACAGGTTTTACTGTAGAATCATTTACGCAAAGCTGTGAGTCACAAGCTGAAGTTCAGTGTCTGAAATTGCTGGCACAGTGAATGAATTTTGTGCATGACAAAGAGATCAGTAATCTGCATGCATTACAGTCAATTCATAATTGCTTTAAAATCACATGGCAAATGATTATAATTAGGACAGGAGGTGTTAAAATCAAGAACAAAAGAAGGCCAGAACCTGAAGCTATTTACTGCTATGTTTCTCCTTCTTGAAGGTTTATGAAAGACGTCCTAACTCCTAACCGGAAAGCACAATAAAAATCATCAGTGCCCCTTCCTAAATGCTGCGATGTCAGTAAGTTTGGCAGAAATGTCTGTGAAGTGCAACATCTACTCGTGGTACATGTCACAGGGACCTAGGCATAAAGACCCAAAATGGACAGGTCTAGACAGCAATAACTTCATTGTCCTGCCTGGATGGTCGAGCCTACCTAGCAAATTGAAATGACCTCTGTCTGCGTCCGGGGTGTTCAATATCTATTAATACAGACCTTCTTCTAAGGTGTTCTCTCTCTAGTAGCAGGGAGGAGAGTTGTCTGCGTGTAAAGGGAACATCTCCATGGGTGAAAGATGCCTTGGGAAAGTACATGTCACTCCTGAAAGAGGTGACTATCCATCAGCCCCACAGACTGGAGGAGGACTGAGACCGCAGGTAAGTGACTAGAAAAAACAGAACAGGATGAAATCTTGAAAAGAGATACTTTGGTGATAGAGGCTAAAACCAACCCACACCCCCTCCCTCGCCCCCAGCCTGACAGTGCAGACAGCGATCGATTACTAGTCAATGGGTTAATGCAGTGGTGCTATAAGAATGACCTCAGCCTGTATAAGTCCCAACTGCCCGGCTGTGAGCTCTCACCACAGCCCCCGTCTCACTGGTGGTGCAGAGACACGGGAAGAGTCCCTTCCTGCAAGTGCTCGGTGCCCCAGGACATGGTGGGAGATGGCAGATCTCTTGGCAAGGTGTGGAGCTGAGGGAGACACTGGGACAACTTCGAACACACGCGAGGTGGTGATGCAGCACATCAGCAGCTGAAACATTGCCCAGAGTTTTGAAGCCATCAGAGCAAAGAGAAGGTTTTAAGGAGGACTTCATTGCAAGCTATGGCTGTTGCCTCCAGGTAATTCTGTTTTACCCATGCACAATGGGCAGGGTGGGAGGCAGTGCCTATGCGAACAGCGGGCTGTGGGGCAGCGCAGCCCCACTGCTGCCAGCAGGCAAGCTCCCCCAGCCCCATGGGAGTGAGAAACTTTCTGAAGATAGCTCTGCGCAGGAGAAGGATGCTGACTCCAAAGTGCGTAGGTGTAACTGAATCAAAGAAGTGAACTCACCCAGTTTACAGCAGCTGGTACAGATCATTATTTAACTGAATCAGAGCAGAGCAAATGCTTCCTACCCCATAAATCCAGATGAACCTGATTAATCCCTGGGAGATTTTGTTATCAAGAGATTATATTTACTCTTCATTTGAGGATTTGTTTGAGGGTCTTTTTTGGCAAGGTCAGCTGTTGTTCCGAACCTGCTTTCTCACCTGTCTAGCTATCCCCAACACTATGTGCACTTTGTCATCGACACGTGCCACAGAGGTGCCATTTTGGCGATGTCAGCCCAGGGAGTGAGGCCACAGGCTAAACCCTGCCTGGGAAGGGGAGCATTGCTCACCCTGTGCTGGTCCATACAGCAGTGGAAAACCCATTGCTCTGCATCTGAGAGATGCCAAGACTCTGGCATCCCAGCTTCGGGTCTGTTCTTAACTGCAACCTCCATCACAAACATATGCCTAAGAGAGGGCTAATATTTTCTCTTCACAGATGAGATAGAAGTCATATCAGCAGGGAGTTGCTGCTGCCAGGAAAACACGAGTCTCCTAGCTGGGAGGCTGCTAAGTCCCTCACACAAGGAAGTTTTCTCTCTTCTAATGACTCCTGGATGACACAGCAACCCTTCTTACCTGCTAGCCTGCAGTGCACACAAGAATTGCTTTAGGGCCCCTCTAATGTATGCTACGACGAGATTAACCTGAGGAAGGACCCT
The DNA here is from genome assembly GCA_020745775.1 of Theristicus caerulescens. Lineage (NCBI taxonomy): Eukaryota > Metazoa > Chordata > Aves > Pelecaniformes > Threskiornithidae > Theristicus > Theristicus caerulescens. Next base: position 110,365,958 of record CM036559.1, on the reverse strand, counting down.
TGTCTCTCTTTCTGAGGCTCTGAGCAGGAGGACTTTCTCCAGGTGACATACTCTGGATCACACTGTCTTTTTGCTCTCAGCAAGCCAAAGAAGGCAATGCCCCTGCCAGATTTACCCTTCCTTCTGCAATGCCCTCTGTAGTGAGGGAACAGGAATGGTTAATTCGTGCCTGCATGAGGCAGACCCCCTTTTTTTCCCTAGAATTAAGAATACTTCTCAGATGTTTTGATGGAGAATTTAATAACCTTCCTAAATAGCACAAGGAGCAACACGTCGGGGCCTGGAGGCATTGTATTTAATACTAAGAGTCAAGCACGCTGTCATGCTCAGATTTAGCCTCCCTGTCAGCCACACAAGAACCAGAGAAAAGAAACTTCAGTAGGATCAGCACATTTTCATTGATAACAAATCCAGACAACACAGGATCCAGACTGATGCTCTTTCAAGAGGCCTGTGCAAGTCACTGCAGCTGTTCCCAGGATATGAAGTGTTTAAAGTGATGCCTAGAGGTCAAGGTGCCTATGCTCTGACACAGTTTAGCAGCAAGGAGGCCATGTAATGTGCAGCATCTTGGCAGATACAGCTGATTTGATGACTATAGAGACAATACTAATTAGGAAGAAATGTATGTGCTGTCAACCACCGGTGTAAAAACAGATGTTGCAAGCTTACATAGGTGGCTAGCTGGCTGATCAAGTGCCAAATCCTTCATCTGCAGGAATAAGAGGGTTTGACATACAGCTCGTTCTTTTGACATGGTAAGGAAGAAGTCTGATGTGTCTGTCTCAATTAATTGGTTAAGTGCAGGATAAAGCCAAGGGACCAATGGACCTGAGATCAAAACTGCACTTTAGATTCCAAGTTCTTTGAATTTCTGCATTTGTAAATAATTAAGATGATCCTTAAAGGGTTGTGATAGTGGTTTTTATTTCCTCAGCTAAACATAAAACATTCTGGCTATCAGTTTAGCCTTCGCACATGTCATGCTCTGCAAAACCTTCAGGCACAAAGCTGGAAGGATCCTATGCAAAGACCCCACAAAGTAAGTCCTCTGGGACAACTCACGAGCTGAGTGGTGGGCACAGATGTGAGCAGCTGGGTACCAGCTCACCATTCTGCCATGAAGATGATCTGTGGGCTCTGAAGGTAAAGCCATGTGTCCTAAAGAATCGCTGTCAGAGTGGTTGTTCATTGCTGGGATCACATGGTTATCATGTAAGACCAGAAAGGGTGGTTGGTAAGGCTTTTCCATTGTGGTCACATCAAAGTCCTTATGTGTGTTTCTCAAGCCTCTCTTGCAAGCCAGATTTGATGCACTGCATTGCATTAGAGCGCTGGTGCTTGTTTGTTCTCTTTTCCCCAGATCTAGAATGAGATTAGTCTCCAATGAGGTGTGTTAGTTCTGTGAGAGGGAACGGGTAGTCTACAACAGCTTTAATCCAAAACTCACAAGCTTATATGGGTTCTGTTCATCTGTTGGAAAGACCAACAATCAGCAAAACAGACACAGGCCTTGGGTTATATCATGATACCTATAACAGGTGCTGAAGGCAGGTCCTCATGAAGTCTAGCCATGTTTCCAGCATGCACTTGGAGCCACTGGACTTGAAGACTGAATCTGACTTTATTCCCTGACTTCCTTTCAAGTGGAGAGAAGACGACTATGAAATGAAAGCCAAAAAGAAGCCAGACTGGAAGAGGTCTAACACTGTCCATAGGAAACCACTGGATGTCAGAGTGCAGTTGGACTCTCATTGCCAGAGAGGAGGTGAGACATAAACATTATGGAGATATTTGACAAGGATCACATCTCACAGAGAAGTTATCCTGCAGATGTTCCTAGAGTCTCTTCATACTTGGCATGTAGAAGAAGATTCCCCAAGAATATCAATTATAGGCCATCTAATGGGACAGACACTCAAAAGAAAATTCCCATCCAGAACATCTTCAGTTTTGGAGGAAGATGTGAGTCCAGTTGTTTATTCAATAGGCACATCATTAGAAAGAGCACACTGATGAAATAGCTGTGTTGCTTTATGCAAGATTATGCATATTAGTTAAGAGTTATACAGACTTACAGTCAACTTCTCTGTCTCCTGCCAGCAAGCTTTCCAGTCTCACATTCCAACACAGTTCATGTGCAGGGTAGATTTATTGAATTTCTCTCAGCTAATGGCTACACAGCCTCATTTGTTTTAGTCTTAGGTTTTCCTTGGGTGGTAAAGGCGCAGATTTCTACATTTTTGAAAAATGTTTAAGCAATTTCTAGGAAATAGATACATATCTGGACATGCTCTAGCATTACTTAAATGGTCCTTAAGAAATAGGCAGCAGATGTTTTAAGACAGAAAACCCCAGCATTTCACAAACAGTCTCAAGTTCTGTTTATTTTTAAAATGTACTTAATAAGTCCATTGTGAGCATGATCATAAATAAACTGGATGCATTTACTATGACACTTTTAGCTGGAAATCTTCCAGATTTTGTTTTCTTTGGAGTTCAGTGAGAGCTGAAGACCCAAAAAGTGACCTTCATAATTTATTAATCATCATAAAACACTTCCTTGAGGGAAAGAAATATGAAAGGTATGTGCAGTGCTGAAAGAGGGTGTCTTGCTTCACAGGAGATTTGAGAGTCCGGGCTCCAAGCCAGAAGATGATTTTTCTTAAAGGAATGGTCCATCCAGCCCCCATGTGCATGGTGGGTCCATCCAGCCTGGTGTGCACGGTCGTTCCTCCTCTGACCTGCCTGCTCCTCCCAGCCTGACACCTCTGCTTGCTCTGCAAGGGTCAGGGCTCACGTCTCTCAGCAGCTCAACTGAAATGGATAGGACGGTGGCTTGCCTTGTTACTCCAACTACGGCTTAGCTCTAATGCTGTCACCTCTGCCACAGACTGTCCTTGCCCTACTCTTCATTAGTGAGTTGCCAGCACAGCCCATCTTCTCCTAGGTGTCCTTTTGGTCTCTGGCTACACCTATGCAAGTAAACTAGAAAGGGACAGGACATGGGCTTTGACCACTGGCCTGCAGCTGTCCTGGTGGGATACTTAGCAGCACACTGCCTGGCATGGTTTTGGGCCCTGGCAGCTACCCCTCTATGCAGGAAATGCCTGGGCCCAGTTCAGCTCCTAACAAACCCAATCTACATATAGCCCCAATGGACTGTATGGATCTACACCTTAGCTGTAGGTGAAGGCAGGTCAGCCAACCAAATGCAAGCTGTGCTGTGCCACTTGCCTTCAAAGGCTAGAGAAGAGGCCGTGGACATGTTCACTTCACACAAACAGTTGCAGTCAATGGGGTCCATCCTTCTGCACTCCCCTCACACTTGGTTCCTCTTAAGCAGAGACAATCTGTTCTGGTAAAGAAGAGTCAAAAGGAGCAATCAGGCATCCCAGAAGAAAACTTCTTTGGCCTCTTGGGTTCAATAACACAAGACTTGTGAGATCTCAACTCATGACAAAATAATCCTGACAGAGAGAAGAGTCCATATCTACCATCACCTTGGAGGTGAGGCTGCCCTTGTGCAGTGTATGAGTGTTTCAAGGATCTCAGTAAGCCCGTCCATCAGTGCTGCCAGCAGCAAGCCTTGGTCCCCCCACCATGCATAGAGGTATGGCTGCTCTGGTTCAGTGAGTCCACATGCCATCTGCAGCCCAGGTGGGATGGCAGCTCCACTGGCACACACCATTTTTCACCATAGGACCACTGGCTGTCCTTCACTCTTCCCCCACGCATCTTCCTGCTCTCTGATCCATGCTTGTGGCCACTTCACTATCTGACTAGTGCAGATGAAGCCTGTGGTGAGTGTTGCAACTGCTCCTGTGGTCTCCTGGAGTTCAAACATACTGATATTGTTTTTCTCTCACACCGCAGATGTCACATCTTCAAGCTTGTGCTATTTGAAGTGGTGGCCAACATCTGTCTGCCTTACCAGTGCTGTACAACCAAATGTGAAGAGCCTCAGCTCTTTGTTGTGGGCCATGTTTTCTGATGAAACATGGCCCAAGCTATAGGTCTGTAGAACTATCAGTACACTCCTCAGTCCATACTTGTACATCTAAATAAAGCAGATCAGTCTTCAGAGGCACTCAGCACTGCAGATCTCTCTGATTTTGTCAGTTGTTTACTTAAAAGGAATGAGAATGTGATTAGCACAGTACAACTCTTCATAACTCATCAACTATCTGAGTTAACTCCTTGCTTCCCCAAGCAAGTCTCCTTTTAGCCCAGTTTGCTACAGAAACGAGGCTCTCATGGTACCATGGTTTAGGCAGAAGAGCATGTGTGCAGGTGTTCCTCCTTATTACCGCACTATCAAACTGTGATCGACATGAGTCAATGTGTCCCAGAGCTCAATTTTTACAAGTTTCACAAAAATAAATGGCTAAGTATAGGAGAAAAAGAGACCCTGTGAATGTGGGGGAAGCAGGAGAGAAGGACCAATGTCTTCACAGATACCAGGGAATCTCTATGGGAGAGGTACGCTATGGCTACCTCAGCCACTGGAAAAAGTTTTGGAGTTGACATGAAATAATCCAGTGACCCAGCAGAAACCCCCCAGGAAACCAGTCCTACGCTGCCTGCTAGCCACTTCATCTATGTTCCCACCATAAGTCATATTTTCTCAGAGTAAACCCACTGCTACAGCTATCTTCATTCCCCGACTTCTCCAAGTGCTCTTTTTAAGCTGGACAGCAGATAACAAGAACATCACTTGGTTTGGAGGAACATGAGCTCATTCTGGAAAGTTACATAAGCCCCAAACATTTGAGGGAGGAGAAGCGCAGGTACGAGGGCACGTCTGGAGACACTGGAGTGATGGTGGGCAGAAAATCAGACAAATATTTGCAAGAAAACACACCTTGAACTCCATTCACACACATTCGTTATGTCACAGAAAAATGAGTGAAAAGTCCTTTTCTTAATGGGCTTGATGTGGAATAGACAGAGCCCTCTGGTCCCACTCCAGCACAGCAGCTGAGCAAGGCTTTATTTTAAGGGCATGTGTAATCTCAGTAAAGCAAGTAGGATTACTCGTGTGCTTAAAGTTAAGAACAGGTTGAAAATTGCTTCTCTGGCAGTGGGCCAGGGTGCTTACCATGCTTGCTGCCTTCACAGCTTCTGGGAGTGTATGCTGGGCCCCAAGACCACTGTCTTGGTGTGATGACAGAATCCAGAGTAAAGCCACAATGTCAGGAGAAGACCAGAGTGATCAACTTATAAGGGAAAATCATAAAGCTAAATAAGTGTTTGTCGAAAACATAACACAGCGTGTGGGCAGATGTGAAAATAGTCTGTAGGTATCTGAGGAGAGTAAACACCGTTGACAGAGAAAAATTGCTTAGGCAAACACACTGGCAGCATACTTAGGGTAAATGAGAGGTAATTAAGGAAAGGGAAATTCAAATTAAACACTAGGAACATATTATTGATGAGAGAGTTTATACTGTGAAACTGCTGTCTACTGTTTTGTGAACTTCTGCCGTTCTGCTTCTCATAAAGTCATCAGGCTGGAATTGAATTAACAGTAATGCTGTGGATTTTTCATTTGTTTTAGTTTTAACTGAAATGTCCTTGCATGGTTCAATGTATTACTATTACACATCAGACCACTCAATGCCACCTCTACTAGAAGGGAGATAATGAGCCAAATTATGCTCTGAATGATACCAGTATCAATCTTCTTCACCTTCACTGGTTTAGGGCAAGTGATATTAGAGCAATGAAGATCAGATGCTGTTCCAGGCTGTTCAGGTTTAGGTGATGTAACATGTTTTGGATGTCTGCATTTTTTTAAAAATCTTTCAGTATCAAGGAGCTTGTTATATCTTCACATAATTACTTCTATCATCTAAAAATAGTTGACATTTTACAAAATTATTCACACAGCTCTTTCACATGGTAAAGCAAACCACACACTGAGATTTTCATATGAGCAGCCTGCCTAAATCTTGTGTGTCATCAAGGGAGAGCCAAAGACTGGTCCCGATGCCACAGCCTGCAGTGAAGGTGGGCCTGCCATTATCTGGGGCTTTGTGTTTCAGAGAGCTGCTGGCTTTGCTTTCACAGAGGATGTGTTGCTGGTTGATAGGCCCCTGGATCCAGATCCATGGGACAATTTGGTCCCAAGTGGGAAGACTCTAAACGCCTGTGTTGAGCTAGACAATGGTGTCTAGAAGAGTTTGTGATGAAGCCATCATCCCTTGGCAGTGGTGCATCCTGGCTGTAGGCAGGGCATACTCTACTTCTGCTCTAATCCTTGCCTTTTAATTCTGCTTTTGTTTCCGCACAGAAGTAGCCCATGCTGTAGGATCACAGGGAGCCCAACTAAACATCATCTAGGGCTCAGACCCATGGGCACATGTGGCCAGCAGAGCAAGCTCCTGCAGCAGCTGCAGAGGAATAGTTCCCACTGGCACCATCAGCTCCTGTTTGCCTACAAAACCCCCATGGATCTCTTAGGGATGTTGCACTACCATTGGGAGAGAGGGACTGCTGCAGGGACACGGTGCCTGATTTGGGCACAGATCATACTGTCCCCACCTGGGAGCCAGTGTGCAAAGGTGAGGAGAGAGCCCAGCCCAGCCCATGCGTGCAGTCACCCCCCAGCATCCTCAGCCTGCTGCAAGGGCAGAGGGACAGCAGGTCCCCACTCTGCCAGCGAGGGTGCAGAGCAGCAGGGTGACCCCAGTGCTCTGCAGATGCTCCTCCTCCCCCAGACGAAGTTAAAATGTTAGAAGCCCAAAGTGTATTTTATGGCTTGATTCATTGCTGCCAGTAACTTTCTCTGCTGTTTGCCTCCTTGGGGTTGCTAGAAGAAGCTGCCATGAGAGAAAGGCTTGAGGCTTTGTTTTTCTTCCATGGTAATCCTTTTCTTGGCAAAAGCGCCTCCCGTCTACATAAGCAGCTGGTGGCTGAGCAAATAATTTCAGGGTAGCTCAGTTTCTGAGGAAGCATTGCATGTGCCCCTTACTGTAACACTCCATAAACACTGGTGTCACTGCAAGATCGGACAGCAGTTATCGCTGTGTTTCATGATAAACACAGATGGTGTTTATGTTTAAATACGCCAAATGTGGTAATGAGAGCAAACTTTGAAAGGATTTATTTTTATGTTGTTTCCATTCTGGCCTCTGATAATTAAGGCTGCTGTGACCTGCCTTTTGGAGGAGGAAAATATATTTATGCAGTGCTATTCAGGTTTCTAAAATAACTCAGGGAGGTTTTGTTTGGTTTTTGCTGAAGGACACTGAGCTCCCATTTCCCAGGAGGTTTTATTGCCCTGCATTGAAAACTGTAGACCAAGGTTTACAGAGATAATCTGACCATTGGTTTATGCACGTCTTAACTGCTTCTAAAGCATCCTTTTTTTAATTATTATTTTTTTCTCCAGAAAAATGAGATTAATGTAAAAGTTGGGAAAGTTTTACTCTATTCTATGTAGGTTCTTACTCCATGCTCATGCAGTAGCATTGGCCACCAGGGAGGAGCGTGTTCAGCCACGTATCTGTCTTCTGGGGCATGTCTCTTCTCTCATCTCCTCTGGATGCGAGTGTGTTGGGAAGCTCTGTTTCAGATAAACACTGACACGTGCAAGTACGCACACAAGTGCCTATGGTAGAGGCAAGATCTAAGAAACAAGTCTTACACTCTGTGAAGAAGATGACGGTGTTTCCCAGAGAGCTCCCTCCACAGCTACGAGCATCCCCGCTCTCCTTGTCCCTAAGTAAAGGAGCTTGTTCTCCTGCAGGGACGAGCCGGGGTTGCTTCACGCACACGTTGCTGCCAGCCTTTTTGGAGGAGAGCCTGCTTCTCTGCAACACAAGTGCAAAACTTCCCCCAGACCATGGTGTTTAAAGCCTTCAATAAATTCATATGTGGCTGCTCTGAAAGGACAATCTGACTGCCTGAGCTGGAGCAGAGAGCACCCCTGTTTGCCTTCTGCCTTCAGGCCAATGCACGGGAAATCTTTCAGAGCTAACACAACCTTGTGACACTAGCACTGGCACTGGTTGCTTAGACTGAAAGAAACGGGCTGTGACATTTCAGTGGGGTCAGTATGAAAAAGATGTAATGTGGCATATCAAGCAAGCTATGACAGACAGCTTGTGGTGGTTTAGCCCCAGTTGGCAACCAAGCACCACACAGCTGCTCGCTCACCCTGCCCCCCACTGGGACGGGGGAGAGAATCTGAAGAGCAAAAGTAAGAAAACTTGTGGGTTGAGATAAGAACAGCTTAATAATTGAAATAAAATAAAATAAAATAGGTAATAATAATAAATGGTAATGGAAAGGAAAACGAGAGAGAGAAACCAAACCCAGGAAAAACAAGTGATGCAACCGCTCACCACCTGCCAACAGATGCCCAGCCCGTCCCTGAGCAGCAATCACTGCCCCCCCGCCAACTCCCTCCAGTTTATATACTGAGCATGACGGCCTATGGTATGGAATAGCCCTGGGGCCAGTCTGGGCCAGCTGTCCTGGCTGTGCCCCCTCCCAGCTTCTGGTGCACCGGGCAGAGCATGGGAAGCTGAAAAGTCCTTGACCAGTGTAAGCACTACTCAGCAACAACTAAAACATCAGTGTGTTATCAACATTATTCTCATCCTAAATCCAAAACACAGCACTATACCAGCTACTAGAAAGAAAATTAACTCTATCCCAGCTGAAACCAGGACACAGCTCCAGAGATGCCTTTGCTCCAAGGCCCCAGCACCAGCCATGCTGGTTGTGCGTCCTCAGGATTTAAATATTGATCCTTGTTATCCCACTGTTTTATTACACTAAAGGTCACAGACTCCCAGGCACCTCTTCTGTTATCAAATATAACCCATAGTAGAGCCTCTTACATTGAGTTCTTAAATAGCTGTGCCTAAATGTCACTGTTCTGGGAGGAGACTGCATGCTCCGAGACTGCATGCTCTGTTGGTACAGTCCTACTGCAGGGACAGCAAACTAAGCAGAACGAAAGAAAAATATATAATTTCTTTATGTTATTTTTAAATTTCGAAATAATCTTGAGGTGACTACGTAATGCAAACAGCTTTCTAACCATTTGAACTTCCAAGAATACTGAATTCTTTAAGGAAAGCTAAAGTCTCATTGCATATTTTATGTCTTTGAGATAAAAATAATATTTAAAATCTTTTTTCTCCCTTACTGTGGCTTGCAGATACAGTGAAGAAGATGCTAGGGTGGTTTTTTTCTTCTATAATTGTTACCATTTAAATTGTGGCCAACAAGAGCTGTGTGTAATGATACTTTCAGGAGTCTATAAGACAGCAGCTATGTTAGAGACAGCTGTACCTGTTTTCTTCTCTACTTCAGCTTGCCATCTATAGCTGTATTTATAGACTTGCACAAGAGGCCTGATTTCCTGCACTGCCAAGCATCTTCAGCTTCCACCTTTGACAACGAGCGTGGATTAGGGGGCTGATCACTGGAAGCAGGAAATACTGACTTCCATGGCTACCTCAGCATCACAGCAGCAATCGGCAAGACACCAAATGCAAATCACAGAGCAGGAACTGCTGATCACACCCATTTCTTTTTCAGTGCAACTCATAAGTCTATAGGATGCTACTGGTCTATTGACTCTGTTTCCCATAAAGGTTAACCCAGCTGAAGACATTAACTGATTTAGTCTTCCCGGGTCAATGCAAAAGTTACCGTTGAAATGATGACTAGATCACCTGAAAGAAGGTGGTAGATATGGAGATGTTACATGCATTGGGTGAGTAACCTATGATGAAAGCTTGGGTATAGGTTAACTTTTGCATGTGTGGAAACCAGTGAAAAAGGCCTGGCAAACTGGTCACTCATGGGGCAAGCTTAAAACCAAGTCCAAATCAGTTGTTAGAGTAGTAGCTAAACACTCAAAAAACTTAGGCTTTCAGTCCTGGTTGTTCAGATCCCTCTATGACCTTTAGCGATCCACCTCGTACTGGATTCATATCACCTAACTTTAGGTACTCAGGTTCCCTCTGTAATCAATGGAAAGAGAAAGGCACTTCAGAGATAATTCATCTGACTCACCTCCAGGAATACATCTTGGTGGCCTCTGCTGAACTCACCCTGGCTGGTTGATGTCTTTCCTGTGCTGGGGAACACAAAACCGAATGCAGTACATAGATGTGGTCTAGCAAGCGCTGATCAGAGGCGATAACGCCTTCCCTTGATCCCCTGCAACGCTCCTGTTACTTCAACCCGTACGAGGAATGGTCCATGTGCCTTATCTTTTTGCTCAGCTTGTACGAAGTGATGGGCTATGGGGTATTGCCTGCCCTGCAGACCTGGTTCCATTTCCACCCCATGGCAAGAGCAATGCTACAGCTCCCTTCTACATGGACCTCCAGGCTTCCCCACAGAAGTGCAGATGAGTTTTAACGTTTAAGTTCAAGCAGGACTTAATTTTACATCCAGTCTCAAAGATGGGAAGTATCTGGACAGCAGTTTACTAGGATGTGAGCAATACCTGCTCAGCAGAAAGGCTCTGGTCCATCTTGTCAGGAGGGTCCCAACATTTTCCCTCAAGAAGCCCGTCATGACAATGCAGAATTTAGAACAACTGATTTCTTAAAAGGAACACTGGAATTTGGTTTGATTTTGCAATGATTAAGTAACAAAAATAGTCACAGCCAAACATTAATCCAAAAGAAACGAGACATGAAAGATTAAGACATAGAGATGACTGGATTTTCCATGTCACTTGATTTTAAACAGTTGTTAGGAACTAGGGGAAACAACAGAAGTGCATGTCTTTTTATAAAAATGAAATTTTTGAGGGCATGCCAACTGCCCTACAGCATCCTGAGCTGAATCCTAAAATAGACTATTGAAGTGTGGCGCAGAAACATGCAAAATATTTTAAGAGTTGGAAGGGATTGGAACTGAAGTCCTCTACTAGAAAGAGAGACAAGAGGTCCCGGGAGCCGTGTTTAATTAACCCCGACAACCTCAAATCAGACCGGTTTCCCTGGGTCCGCCCTGCCCTTGTTTCCCCTGACTGCTGGCACCATCTTGTGGCACCCGAAATAATCCGATTTACTGAGAAGCAGGGAGGGCTGCAGGCCAGCCTGGCCGGGCAGGGGGCTGCCAGTGCCCAGCCAATTTCTTCCTCTGCAGGAATGGAAAATGCTTCAGGGGGATGGATACATCAAAACCAGAGCAAACTCTCTTCTGGCGCTCAGAGCATGATTACTAGGAACTATCAATCAAAGCAACTTGCCCTCATCTCTTATCCAAAACAGTCACGTTGCACTTATATCTAAGGTCCTGGCAGTATCATAGCTGGGCAGATTTCCAAGATTTTCACATAACTGGTATTTTACAGAACACCACTGACATTTATACAGCTGTAAATTCCAAAGGACTTTAAAAGCAATAATTATAAGGCACCTTTAAAATGTCTCCGGGCTGGAAGATGTCAGCTGGGGGTGGGTAAGCAGAACATCTCATGGGAGAAGTGAGAATTTTGCCAAAGGACATCTGAGCTAAACCCTGTCTTTAAAAAAAAAAAAAATGTACAGGACCTTAAAATGCAGGAGCTTTCCCTATTAGAGCTTTCCTTACAGGATCTTATCCAAAAGAGCACCACAAAATCAGCTGCATTAAATTTCAGCCAGTCTAGCATTTGAGATCAGACATTAAAGCTGCTAAACACTCTTCTTCCACATGGTTGGCAATCTGAACAAACAATTTTCTGCATGATTTCCATTCTTATATCTCCAGGAGGAGTTTATTTTATAATTCACAAGATGAAGCATAACATTACTCATTTGTATCACATGTAAAATATACTGTGCTTACTTATAGTGTTCCAATTTTTAGCACTGACTGTTAACTACAGGAGAGCAGTGATTAATGGATAAACTGACATTCTGCTTTGGAGCATAGGGAAGCTTCCTTGGAGATCAGATGGAAGTAATCTGGGGAGATTTAGATTAGAAAAACATATAAAAGAGGTAATAAAGGCAGTTTAACTGGGCTTAGCAGCAGCAGTTGAGATCTATAAATCTGCAGAAGATATAATCAAGGAGGACTGAGCTGAGGATACTCAGAAGGAGTATGGGAGACTGGAGAAACTATAGGCCCATTAGGTTGCACTTACCAGCATGCAAAACATCAGAAGAAATTTTGAAGGGGTGAATAATGAAAGCCAAGGAAGTGGATATAAAACAAGAATAAAAAAGAACATGGATTTACAAAAGATATGTCACACCAGATGATTAACTCATCTTTCTTGGTAGGGGAAAAGCAGTATTTAATCTCTGTGGGTATCTGAAAAAGGTCTCACCCAATGCCCTAGGAGAAACGATTAGGCAGCTTGTAGAAAATGGGATCCAGCATGGCACATACATAAGGCCAGGCTTTGGGGCAGCAGTACATACACAGATAGACTTTCCTTGGTGGTCAAGGCAGATAATAGGACTGGGATGGTATCTGGAGATGCTCCGTCAGTACATAGGAGGATGTACTGGTGGCCTTGGAGACTGGACCAGCAGCAGTGAGATGGGACTCAACTGTATTGAATGGAAAGCCACAGCCCTGCGAAGAGATGCTAAGAAATTCAGAGCAATTGATGAGTGCTCATCTTTTGGGAATGACCAACAGTGAAAAAGAGGTGGTATCATGGAGTCTGCCTATACCCGTGTTGAGGCTGATCTTGAAGCTGCCTTCCCCCAGCCTGAATCCACTCTCCCATCCTCAGCTCACTTTTTAGCCCGTATCACAGCTTGGCACGTTATTCTTGCTGGCCTTCCAGTAGGACTCCTCCTGTCCCAGTCTTGTGCTTTAGGAGCTGACTATAGGCATGGAGAGATAACATCAGAAAAGAGACTGAGTTGGATTAACATTTATGGCATTGCAGATATTGCAGTGGCTGTGAGTGGTATTATACTGTGTGAATGCCAAAGTACTGCTTGAATAGTCTCTACAGCAGCCTCGCCTTGCCTAAACACTCACAAATTATATGCCAGGTGCCAAAATAATAAAAGGCTTAAAAATTGCAATATTTGAAAGAACAAATGTTGTTTACTTTCTATTCAGCTTTGAATTTGAGCCTTTAAGTACTGTATTTACAATTTTTTTCTTTGTAGCTACATGGGTTAAGAACTTGTAAGCAAGCAAAGCAAGCTTCAGAGTCTCATGCAAGAACCAAGACATAAAGCAATACTGCTCCAGCTACAGCCTTCTGGCCGGTCTATGCCTATGGCCAGGCACTTGGTGAGTTGTATCCAGCCAGGGCAATTTGTTGAGGATGGATCCAAGAGTTATTACCTGAAGCTTAACTATAATATTGCATCACACCAGAAGCCACCAGCCTGGAACTACTTTTTTAAAAAGGACCCAGGTATTTCCTTTTTGCAAATATTTGTTGGATTAATTATTATTATGGTTTTTGGAGGCAGTTAGGCATTTGCTTTTTGTTAATATTACCTTCTGCTCTTCAAAAGGTAAAAAACATTATAGAAATGGCCATTAGTTTGTCATTTTTAAATAGATCCTAGGACCAGTGGCAGTGTTTTTCTGTAAAGAAAACTTCACTGGTTTTTCTTCACATGTTCAGTTTTGCTCTAGACTGGTTGTGAATTTTCAATTAAAAAAACAGATCCAAAATCTAATCTTAATTACAGGGGAATAAATCTCAGGGGAATAAATTAAAGGGGAATGAATTACAGGGGAATAACCTCCATTCATGTCTAAAGATTTCCCACAGCTTTGCACTGCTCCACTTGAAAACCAAGTCTTGGCCTTTTGTCAAAACCTAGAAAAGGGCCTTGACGTGGGGCACACAGCCTTCACGTGGTTATAAAAATAATTTATTGGCTTTTACCCTGGGACAGGTAAACGAGCAGTTACAACAGCACACAATCTCAAGTATCACTTTATTGGCACAGTTTTATTTAGAGTCGTAAAAGCATAAAATGAAAGTGAAGACATGGTCGGTAGATGTCACCCATGCACCAGGCACCAAGCATGCAAACCTCAGCCCATAGCCACCCAAAACACCACTTTCCCACTGCAGGCAGGAGCCAAGGCCAGGCAGAGAGGCTTGAAAGGAAGGTTTCCTTCAAAACCAGCCCATGGAGGGTGCAGGGATGTTCAGGGGACGGCCAGCTGTGGTGGCCATGCATGGTGGCCCTGTGCATCCTCTGACCATGCGTCCAGGCAAGTCATGGGCATCCTGAGTGGGAAAAACTCCTGTGACCTGTGTTGGACATGGGGAGAGCTCCCAAACTTCTTCCTCCACTGCTGGCACCTGCGCAAGGGGTGAGCCCAAAGGGGAGGAGGTGTTGCTGTCAGCTCTGCTGGGCACAGGGAGACCAGCCCCGAGCAGGGTGCCAGCACGCAGGGGAGCTGAGCTCCACCATCACCCCGTCTTCTGTCCCTGTCACCAATGGGGGTGGCAGGGATGGGGCTGGGGATGTCCTTGGCTGAGTGTCACCCTCTGCAGCCCTGTGTGCTCAAGGACTCATGCTCCTCAGTGTGACAGCTTGATTGTTAGCCCCTGTTGCTCTGCTCTACACACGTGTCTCATGGAAATTAAACTTCCAGCTTGTTGTTTCCCCTCTAAAAATCAATTGAAAGCAGCTTGGTGCTATCCAGCTTAATTATCAGTAAGTACTGAGCTGGCTAATGGTGTTTGTTCAGTGTTTCCATAAAACATTTAAAACCAAAACCCTGCAATCCCTCCCAAAGCCTGTCCCCAAGAGGCTCATTAATCCCAGACATAAACATGCTGCTCAGCCCCTGTATTTTTACTGCAAGAGGCTTAGAAATAGCCAAGCTTATGCCCTGCTCTGCTTATCACAAGGTCATTTGGGCTTGGCCCAGGGTTTTGCTGCTGCTGTGGTCTGGCAGAAGGCAACTGCTTTGGCTGAGCACCTCCTGCCTCGTACAGTGCTTGGTGCTAGACATGAACTTTGCCATGTAACCAATCCTCACGTTTTACTGACTAATGGTGATTCCTGAGCAAAACATTAGGAACTTCCAGCTTAAAGAAATGGAAATGATGTCAGTTGGATACACCAGTGGCTTTTGCTGTTGCTTTGGGTTTCCTGCTGAGAGCTCTTGGGTGCTGAGCAGGAGTCTGGGGAGCAGGAGCTCCCCACAGCCTCTGTGGAGCTCTGCGCTCTGGTGTGCAAAGTCACGGGCTTTTTGAGCCACCTCTGTGGTTTACAGGAATTTAGATATTGAAATACAGGATGGAAAAATCTGAATTTAAAAAAACAAATCAGCCAAGCAGTGTGAGATGTGATCATCCCTGATTATATCAAATGGATCAAAGAATATCACTGATGTTTCTAGGGGTTTTTGTGTGTCAACCAAATGGAAAGAAGATTCTTCTACCACACTGACTCTGCTAAATAATCCCTCCAGGATCCCTGATCACACGTGTTAAGGGTAGCAGACACAGTTACATGTTGGCTGCAACAGGTTGCTAAATATATTTTTTTCTAGACAGATTAACAGGGTTTGGAAAAAATGAAGTACTGCTTTTCTGACCTGTACAGCAGACCTAGACTTCATTTCCCAAATCAGAAGCTTTGGAAGGGGAGAAGTTCACTTTGTTTTCCTGACAGGAACAAGAAACTGTCAACAGAAATCAAATGAACCCGATGGAGCAGATTCAGTCCTGCATCTCCTCGCACAGGCGCAGGAGCTCTTGACTGGTGGTGCTTTCTGTGGGAGCTGCTGGATAATGATTTCAAAGCTGCTTACCCTTCTGCTCTGGTGTTGTCTGGCTTGGTTCGGTGCCAAGCGGTGCCACAGGACCTTCCCAGGGGGTTTCCAGGAGGAGGAGGAGAACAGTCTGTTCTTACCGTCCTGCTTTATGTTTGAATGAAGTGGGTAGAAACCATCTCCCCTGAGTACAGGTGGGAAAAAGAGGAGAGGGCCATTTCTATATACAGAGACCCAGCAAATATCTAGCTTCAACAAGATGCTGACTTGCAGCCTCTCCTGGGCCACATCCTTCTTGCTTGCTGAGCAGGTCGCCCCAGCCAGTGCTCCCGTGACGGCTGACCCAGCTGTGGGTAATCCCTTGGTCCTCAGGTCTGCTCTGCCTCATGCCTTCCTATTGCCGCCTGGTGTGATCACATAAAAGGCCGTTTAATTGCTCTTTGCTTCAATTGAAGATGCTTGGCCTGGCCTGCAACCAGCTCTCTGACTGTCTGTAAATCAGAAACCTGCTGTAATGAATAAAAATTTTTCTTTCCCCAATAGTAACACAAATATTACTACCATTCCCATGTGCTGCACAGGTTATCTTGAGCTATGGAAGAGGAAGACCCAGGCACCGCCCCACGCCTGTGCTGTGTGCCTGCAGGGATGACACTGTGCTGTGACTGACACTGACATAAACCTTTTATTAGACTAATTGGTGTGGCAGCAGATGTGGGGCAGCTTGATGTGGGGCACAAGATCATGCTGGGGCTCACAAGCCACCCCGCCAAGGCCTCTGGTGAGCAGGGCCTGAGATTGCTTCCACGAGATGGGGCTCTGTCCCCAGATCTTGCAGCTTTTCGTGCTCTCCTGTAGGCATTTCCAGCTTCTCCCTCTGGGGCACTGAGGGTGGTGGCAGTGGTCCTGGAGGTGGGAAGGGAGAAACATGAGATGAAATTTTGATGGGCCAGTGCCTGCGGATGCTCAGCGTGGGGATGCTCAGTGTCAGCCTCCTGAAGGGCGCTGATTCCCTGCAAGTGCTCAGCACCCCTGGCCTCTGCAGCGCAGCCCTGGGGGCAGCTCAAATCAGCACCCAAAGTACAACACAATTTTTGCAAATAAAAGCGCTGAGCTGGTGCTTGGAATGGGCCTGTGGAGGCCAAATCCTGCCACGTACTGAGCACTTTTCCACCCCAGGTACCGGGGATGTTCGGTCAAAGCAAGATGCTTCACGCAAAGTGGTGTTCTTAACAGGAACGATTTGCATCAGGTGGCAGGCTCACAGTCACAGGCATTTAACCCATTTCCCTGCACTTGATACGAGTCATGTTAACATCCCAGTAAACGTGTTTTCTTTTCAGCTACACTGCTTGTAACAGTATTTGCCTGAATTAGAGTGAGTTTGCTCTGCAAACTGCATTTACCTTTCCCAGATACAGAGCAGCTGTTCCCTGTACGTTCTCGCAAGGTGCTTGTTTGCACAGACTTTTGTCAGCAAATACACCCCCCTGAACAAGCCACTCACTTTGACTTTCCAGCACTGATAGGGGAGTTGTGAGCCCTGCAAGACACCTTCATCCTTGTCTTTTCATTTCATTAATAGGCACCTGCCTTCAAGACGGCGCCAACAAGGCTTTGCTCATGCCATCAATCATGACACTAGGGTTGACTGAGTCTTGCAGAAGTGCGAAAGAAAGAAGCAGACGTTATTAATTCTTCCTTCGGTGAAAGCTCTTCGATCATACTGTGCTGACACCCGCTACATTTCCCCACCAGCACAAACACGAAGGTCGCCAGCTCCCAAGTCAGTACCCAACAGAAAACCTCTCACTGCTGGCTCCCCAAATAGATGACTGGATTTACTGTGACTCAGGTGGAATCAGTCTGTAGAAAACGTCAAAGCAGTGGTGCCTGCTGTGACGGTGGAGGCAGAGGGAGCTGTGCAGGGGGCTGCCTTGATCCCCAGTGAGCAGGGCTGTGGGCAGAGCAAGGGCTGGCTGGGAGTCCTGCAGCAACAGAGGTTTCCAGGCATGAACGTCAATCTGCAGGAGTCAGAATATTCTGAAAAATACACTCATTTCAATGATGCGTGGGCACGTGTCTGTCAGACATGACTGTGAGATGCTGCCAGTGTCAGTGAGACAGCCTGGACTCCTGGGCTCTGCTGAGCCAGGGCTTTCTGTGACATACTGGGGACTTGGCGGCTTCTAGGGCTTGTGGACAACTGTTGCAGAGCTGTAAGATGGAGCCCAGGCTCTGGGGGAGTCAGAGCTCTGGTATCCAGGAGAAACCACCTTGAGCATGGATCCTTCATGTGGAGGTGTCGGTGTCACCGTGGGAGGTATGGAGATGCTGACATGTTTGTGTGTGCTCGAGTCCTCATTGCCCCCATGCTTCCTGGTTCATACACAGGAGCCTGCGCTCCTGCTCCCAAAACTGACTTTCCAGTCTCATTCGTGTCTGCCAGGACTTCAGCCTGAAATTCCACCTTTGAGGAATGTGTTGATCACTTGGATCTGATGGCAACAGAAGGGATGAGTCACCAAAGGGTGTCACTGGCTCCAAACAAGTGTTGTCTTCTTCATACAGCTCCTGAAGAGAAAAGAATTTCATGGATATATGTGTGTGGGGAGGAAGATACAAAAAGGTGAAGAGGGCAAAGACAACCACCAGAAGCTTTTCACCTCCATCTTTCACCATCTGACATATGTCCCTGAGATACATGCTGGGGCCCCTAGAGAAGGCCTTCTCCTCCCTTCACCCCCCAGTTCAAGAACTGCTCTTCTGGACACCTGTGGGAAGAAACACTGAGTTTGCTGACAAGTGTCCAACCACTGATTTCCTCCATTTCTCAATCCACCTCTCTATTATGCCACAGAATATTTTGGTTTTGAAGTGAACAAGGAGGGAATACTAAGCAGGGCTTCATGCCATCTACTGTGGGCATCCCATTAACCTGAAGTTCAGAGCATCTGTTGGTACCTCTTGCCTACAAAGTTTGGGGAATAAGTGGCTCTGAAAGGGGTTAATCCAAGCAATAATCACCATCCAGAGAAAGAAATTAAGTTTCTTCAGACTGCTTACTAACGATGCCATTACATCTTTGTCCCTACACTGATTGCAGGGAGTCTTGCAGCTCTGCAGAGTAGGTGATCTGGCTCACCCACCACTCTCATGCATTCACACAGAAGAGTAAATGGCAAACACAGCTGTAAAGTACCTGCCCAAAGTGTCAGAAAGAATCTGGAGTAGAGCCAGCGACTGCACTTTCATCTCAAGTCCCCACTCCATGCTTTAACCTGAAGACCATCATTCCTCACAAATAGTTGTGTCTGATGACTGGGCTATGTGAATGACACCGTCTGAGAGAGGAGGTGAGACACTGACTGACACATGACTAACACAAGTCCTGTTGCACCGTTTCACTGAAGCGCTGCCCTGGGGGCTGAGGGATCCAGGAGCCTGAGATGTGTTCTGGGACCAACCACCTGAGAGTGCAATATGGAGATCTGGCATGGTTTAACTGAAAGCTTGGGAAGGACCGTGGTTTGACAGTACTGAGGAGGGACACCTTCCTCATGCAGTGAGATCAAGTGAAGCCACTGACTATGGCTAGCCTACCCCAGCTGGCCACAGCTGGGGATCTGGCTCTCATCTTCCTAGTCCTCAGGAGGTCCACTTTTACTGCTTCTTTTGCTCTCAGGGGCAGGAACACCTACAAATATACACACCTGTGCTCTCCTGACCACAACTGGAGCTGCCAGATACTCAGGCCAGCTCACAATGTTTCTTTGAAATGTATTTAAAAACTTAGTCTTCATCAAAGTCAAGTTGTTGCCTAAAATAAGAATGCAGTTTATTACAGCATCCATGGTTTCATGCCTGCTGCAACTAGTTCAGCTGGCCCCATGCTCCTCAGAGAGCAAAAGCAGATGTCCTGGCAGATGAATGCTCAGGGGAGATCTTCAAGGGCAGGTCCAGCTTTCAGGGAGATGTGGGAAGTCCGCCACCCCGTACAGTCAGTACCCCGTGAATCTTCCCAGAACACGTTATTTTCCTTGCTCTGAGTTTCCTGTCACAGATCTCCACTGCCTTTTAGCTGGAGAGGGCTGGCCGTAGCTGCCCTTAAACTTCAGAGGGGATGAAGGCAAGACATGGTCCTCTTCGCAGAAAGTGCCTGCAGCAACCCCACCCTGTGAGCTGGCTTGATACTATCTGCAGCCATTTAGGCAGACATTGCATGAGTAAAGAATGTTATACCTCAACCACACACTAAAAGATAGCCCAGTAATGGTATTTTACTTCATCTCCAATGGCTTGAGCTCTTCTTCCTGGCTTATCCTGGTCAGGGGACACATCCCCATCTCCTTGATAGCAGTCAGGTGCAAAGCTGTTACATTAGTGATTCATGCCCTCAGCTAACTCCACAGCCATTTCCAGGTCCAAGAGTATTAATCCAGACTGTTTTGAACTGGCCAAGGTTATCTCAGAGGCCTCCTCTGACCATGATCCATTGAGAGGTGAGGATGTGGCATTTGTTACAGACCTGGATGCAGGCCGTTCTCAGGTAAGGGCTGTGGTCTGCGGTGCTGTGTTAAGAGTCGGGCTGAGCCCAAAAGTATGAGTGCTGAGGGCAGAATGATAAAGGCTTTTTTCTGCACTGATCATCCCATGCCAGGAAAAAATCATAGCGATTTTGCCCCTATTAAATGGAGTGGCTGAGCTAGGTAGGTCAGATGGAGCTGGAGCTGGAATCCAGAGCCATTTCTCACTTGGATACTCATGGTTCAAAGCAACTGGGATCAATAGAGAGGGATAATTTTTGCTATCTGATGAAAGCTGAGTAACTTCAATCCAGTTCCCTTTGGGCAAGCGTCTGCCACCACAGCTAACATCTGCAGGTGATCCAGCTGGCTCTCAGCACAGGCTGATTACTTGTAAAGGCTTGCAGCTGGTAGCTCAAGCTTACCTGGGACCCCCTCAGGGCTGGAGCATTATAGCAAGGACTTATTCTGGTTCACATATCTAAATCTGTCAACAAAGGATGTTTTAGAAGCAGCACAGTGAGATTGCATAAAGGTCATGTGGCATCTCTTGCTCTGCTGAAAGGTTATCTCAGCTGGAAAGCTCTGTCTTGGTGCATTTCCAATGGATATACTTCTGTACAATAGATATAACATTCCACTAGATATAGGCTTATTTTCAACACATTGGTGCCTTTTCAAGGAAGTTTGAATGTGGTACTAAGAGAGATCACTGTCCATCTTTATTGCCACTGCCTTCTGACTATGCAGGCCTGTTAAGTTGACAGAGCACCAGAGAGACATTAACCCAAATGACCATGCCAGGGAAACCGAGCCAATCATAATTTAAGACTATATCAGCTGAATCAAGCAATCTATGAAAGAGGTACAAAACCTGCTCAGCATGTTATCGCTTCTTATCAGACTGGGATTTGCTTTGATGCAACGACTCAGTTCATCACAATGGTGAAGAAAGGTAGGGGAACGTGAGGACCGTCACATTAGCCTAGAAAGGCGTTAAAATGAACCAATGAATCCAGAAAAGGAGAATGAAGAACTAGGGAAGTGCAATGTGGAACATTAACTGTTTGCATAGTCTTTAGGAGAATTATATTTACTGAGTAGTCTTGGTTATCTAATGCACGTGGACAGGGCACGTCTCTTATTATGTGTCTGAACAGCAGCTGGCAAAATGACACATAAATATCAGTGATTATAATTTTATATTAATAACCACAAGCATAAAAGCAATGGAAGATGATGTCTTCATGCAAGAAATCCTTCACAATAGCAACTGGCAAAGTTTTAAGCTTGTTGTCCACAAGGATGTAGACAGTGTTCAGAAGAATATATGGAAAGTGTACAACATTGGTGTTAACTTACAGCATAACTGCAAAAACCTTAAAATGTGTACCACAAGCTTTCATTTAAAAAAGAATAGGACCCACCTCTATAATGGAAAGGAAAGGAATCTTTTTCACTGATTTTTGAAAAAGAAAGATTTCTTCTTTTCTAATAAATGGAAGTTTGGTAGTTCTGGATTGTGTATCTTAACACAGAATAATTTAAGCCCAGTAAAGCACTTTCATGACTACAGAAATGCCAGCTAATTTTTATCACATTAGTGTAAAGACAGAAAGTATCAGAAATATTACTATTTTTGATTATTTTCTTAGTTTTGTACAAGTAATGTCATTTAAAGACAATGGCTATCAAAGGATGTTTCAGAAACATCACAAGGACAATATGTAAGCTCATCTGTTGATCTGTAGCAGTGAACAAGTGCGGTTACATTTTTATTATGTAGCTTTCTGAAACTGGGAAAAGCTTTCCTGGGTTTTCAGCAGGTGAAGAATTGTACTTGCTATGCATAGATTTGTCCAATCTCACTGTTTATGACTGAATTTTCAAGCTTCCAAAGTCATCCTCGCCTAAAAACTTATGGTTGGTACCAATATGAGGCAAAGACACAATTGAGGGGTTTGAGTCTTTAGGACTAACTAAGGTGAAAAATAAGAAACTTAACATTTAACACCCCCCTCCTTCCAAAATCTGATGTATCCACATAACAATCTGCATCCTTCTCAGATCTGCTGCTTTAAAGAGAAAAGCACCAATATGAATGAAAGCAGAGACGTAAAAGCCCTTCTAAACACAGGACTGTGTTATTAATTTTCCTGTGTAACAGAAGGAATAAAGTAGTGCTTGGGTGATCCTCTGAAGACAGTCTAGGAAGATGCTTCATAAGAGAGGGAGCTAGATGATGGAACACCAGGCTATTTGTGTACGCTTGCTACCAAGCAGATATAGATATGCTGTTTACAGCTAGAAAGAGCCTGCTTTCTCTCTTTTATACAAGAGATTAAAAAATGTAGGTGCTGGATATTGCCATCTGGACAGTGAATGAGACAGTGGCAGCCTGCAGTGATTGATCGTGCTGAGAGGCAGTGAAAAAACAGACCAGTGCTCCCGTACTAATGGCATTGATTTCCCTCCACGGAGATCCATTAGACACCCTGGAATCAAACACAGTGCCTTCCCGTACCATTTAAAAATCCAGCTCAGATGATACGCCAGGCATTTAGCAGCATCTGTGTACCTATTCCCAGGCACGTGGCAATCTGTCCATCCACGGGAGCTGTAGGGAAAGCCCTCTCTCTGGCCCCCGTGTGCCCCGCAGAGCGGAGGACGGTTCATCTGGTGGCACAAGCCCAGGCCATGCGCTGCATGTGGGGCTGAGCAGGTTGCATTGCAGGGACAGCCACCAAGGTGCAGCGTGACCTCCCTCCCTGCTTGCACACCTGGGTTCCTTCGAGAGCAAATCGGAGTGTGCTGGGAAGCCACCTTTTGTCCTGACAGCTGGGACATCCCCCATATAAAACCAACCCACAACATGGGAAAGGGAGCTTTGACACAAGGTGGGTGATAGTCAAAGCCTTCCCCAAAGCACGAAAAGGAGGTCATGCACTGTGTGATTTTCACAGGAGACACCCTCAGCTTCAGGTCAAGGAATAATCCCCAAACTAACAGGGAAGGACCTTGGGTGACTGGGGTGGGAGGCAGGAGGAGGGAAGGGAAAAGTCTGTTCATTCAAATATATATATTGCATTAGCTGGAAGGATGATAAAGGCAGGCTGTCACCCTGGGAAGATGTGGCACCAGAAGGGCTTGCACAGGCATCCCTCTCCAGTGACAATCACTGCATGCACAGGTATGAGAGGAGAACAGGGCAAAGCAGACCACAGTGCCAAGGACTGACATTGAACATTACAGCACGGGCATCTCAGCTCATCTGAGCTACTTTGACAGCCCATCGGCAATACAGAGAGAATGAGGCACTTCAGTGAGGCCACTGGTGTCAGGTTCATCACGTGGACACAAGGTAAGTCAGATGCTGCTTTCACCATCTACAGAGAGTGTAGGGGTAGGTCTCCATGCGGCTGATGTCTCACATACTGCAACCTTCCACATATCCATGCCTTAGTCACCATGAACAGTTCCATGGCTGATGGCTTTTCCCTGGTAGGTATAGATGACAACCAGGGGCAATGCAGAGAAAGGACTACGCTGCACGGGAGGTGCTGGAGAGAACAACACTCCTCTTCTGGACTGAGGACTGTTACAGTCTCATTTGCACACCGTATAAAGACACACACAGATCACTGAGTTAATTGGAGCTGAAAAGATAGAAAAGATTCCTTTTTCCTCATCATGCCTTTGCTTGTGATTCAAAACACTTCAAATATCTCTTTACTCTTCTCGTATTTTTCTTATTCTCGTTTTTCTCATTTTTACTTGAGCCCTGGAAGTGACATGCTCAGGTTTTTCAAATCTTTCCCAGCTAGTTAAGTACATGTCAGCCCAAACACTTAAGTTTGAAATCAAGCTCTTACTTCTAGATACTGCAGAAATGGGACCTCCTTACATGGTCCAACTGTCTTTCACAGAGCATCACACAGCTTCTCTGGGAAGTGAAGGCACGTGGCAGCCCAAGGAGCTGGGTCCATGGTGAGCTGTGCCTCTGAAATGCAATGGCTTTGTTCCCTGTTTGCTGTGTCAGATGCTTGATCCATTGGGGGATCATAAAAGAGATTAGTCACTCGCCCAAGGCACGTTAGGGTCTGAAAGCCAACATGTCTTTCATGCAATTAATTTGTTTTCAGACAACTAATAAACACTGGTAAATATTGGCTCAAAGAGAGCAATAAACTAGACATTGTGAATTAAACTTTAAATTTTTGACTACTGTAAGACTGCAGGAAGATCACAGTCTAAACCATTCACCAGATAACATGCCACGGACAATTTGGGAAGTGCCATATGATTCAGTGTGGAACAGTCTCTTGAAATGTACTGATCCTTCCTTTTTCTTCCTCTCAAATGCATTTTTGTAGCAACTCCAAAAGCAGCTCATCATGTATCATGCAAAGAAGAAAATAAGCACAGCCTGCCTGATTCACTGCTCCTTTTCACTGCAGTGTTGCTTTCGCCGCCTAACACCGGCATCACTCTGGGGTAATGTAGTGAGTGAATCAAACCTATGGGGATAATACAGACACACTTCATTTGAAGACCGCAGTGGTAAGTTATGTGAGCTCTGCTCTTTCGTGCATGCCGAGTCTCCCAGTTGAACACAAATACAGCCAACAGCTTTGTGGTTTGCTCCGTCCCTCCTGCACACCTGCCTCCTGGCTGCAAGCAGAGGCTCTGCCACTGCAGGAATCTGGGTCCTATCCCGCAGCCCTGGAAATTAGTTCCCAAAAGTTTCCTCGGTTGCAGCAATACAGGGTGAAGCCTTTCTGCCGCAAGGCAATTGTGCTGGCGGGCCTGGGTTAAAGACCTTTACTGTAGCCTGATCTCTCCCACTGACTGCAACAGATGCAGTCAAGCTCATTCGTTTTCTGTGCTGGGTTACAGCATGGCATCTCTGGTGTCTCACAGTGTCCAGCCCACCAGTACCTTTGTCCCAGCCAAACTGCGCTAGCTCTCACCAGTCTTGGCTACAAGGACTCTAAATATAAAGCTATTTTCTTCCAATATAGTAACTGAAACAATTTAGCAGTAAATTCAGCAAATGTCTGCAATGTCAGACTTCTGGAGACCTGAGCAGAGACCAGAAGAACTCTTACTGAATCCAGCACGCTGCAGGCCAATGCCACCACCCTCTCCAACCATGGAGCAGACCATGCAGACACACATTATCCTAGAACAGGTTACAGCAGCATAAGGGTAAATACAGTTGCCTCAAAGAAGCACCCAGCCCTTCTAAGTTCATTTTCACATTAGCCCCAAACCTTGCAGAGCCATTCAAGCCAAAAGGCCAGCAGTGTTTCAGACTGGAATGGGACACTTGGAGTGTATTGTGGGACACCTTGTGTATATTTTGGGACACTTGGAGTATATTGATCAGACTAGTGAGGCAAGATAAAATGGGGACTTATTGAAGCTGGCCAATGTGGCAGCTACCTTCTCCTCACAATACATCATAGATGCAATTAAGTTTCTGTTTAAAAGTAAGATAGCTGAAAAATAGGAGTCAAGTCTGAAAACAGTTATATTGAGAAGCTGCTCAGGAACCAAGCTGTGTAAACAGGATTTTTATTAGCTCTGATTGCAAATACAAGGAAGAAATTGTTATTTTGATGGAGGTGTGTGTACAGATACAACCAGAAACACCAAATCAGCAGAGAGAAATCCCAGAAGTGCTAGAAAAGCATGAACGGGTGAGAATAGTGTGGATTGAAGGCTAGAGATGGCATAAGGAACCAACACAGGTATTGTTTCCTCAGGCACCCCAGTGCCTGTGTTGGTCATTGGTTTTCTTTTTTTTTTTTTCCTTCTTTTTTTTAATTAGTCAAGAGAATTGTATTGCAGAATTGCCTGACTTTTCCCTGTTCTGGTGACTGAGTGAGCATCAGCTGCTTGGGCCAGAAGTGGCAGCCTGTTCCAGGCTGCATTTGACATGCTCATCTGCGAGGTCATAGACAAGCAAAATCCTCTTAAGTGATGTACACTGAGAGACATCACTTTATTAGGGACCATGAAGCTTTTGAGCTGGTATACTTCAGTTTGGTATGTATGTTGGTTAAATAACACCCAATCACTTATATCTCCGTTTATACTGGATGGGTCCCCATATCAGCCAGAGCATCACCCTTACCGCTCCCCACTCCCCCCAGTAACAGTGCTCCTGTACTTTTCATTATCAGGGCTCCAAAAATATTCAAAAGCTGGAAGTTGCTGTGGGGTACATCAAATCAACTTGGCCCCACCAAGCCACTTTTTAAGCTGCTCTGGTCTTTCCTTGGGAGAAGTCACAACCGCCTTTCACAGACTTTCTCACTCAGGGCAACACCTTAGAAAACAGGTTTCCTCTGATACAGACCACTAGAGAAATAAAAGTCATTACTGTACATAAAAAGAGACATATACAAACCACATAGAACTAGGATGAAGGAAACAGTCCTATGCATCCAACTTTTTTAGATTAGTTTAATTCTTTTCAGAAGAGAAAGTCAGTTGGATGAGCTTGCCCAGAGCAACCATCAAGCAAACAGCCCCTCAGTCACTCCAGCAGACCTCGTCCTGGTCAGCAGCTTCACCATCAGCCCTGCCAGCCTACCTGCTGCAGCTGCGTGCCGCTTGAGTGCCTGGGCTGAATAAGAACTGGAGGGTAAATAGTTATCCGCAGCTGCTGGAAATGGAGTCCTCACTTAATGATGCTTGAAGCTACTGTCACCTAGAGTGGCCAAAACATGAGTTTTGGGGTTTGGTTTTTTTTTTTTTGTACTTCGTGTTTGCCAATTTACAGGTTTATACTGTTCTGGCAGGTTGAGCTGTTAGCAAGGGGATTGAGGATGTTGCTCGTGATCTGTGGGGTGCACTGTGGGTCCCTCCCCCTCCCACGCTCCCCGCTGCCTCCTCTGACCACAGCATGGTTGGAGTTATGGTCCCACACACCTTGGGGAAGGGTGGGCAAAGGAGCCATGCCAGGAATCGGGCACCACCATGCTGAACACAGCGATGTCCGAAGGTTAAACATACCTCTTCCTTTGCAGAGGGAAGTCATGCATCATGGTCTTACCCCTCTGGCTGAATTTAGGCCACTCTGCAGAAAAAAAAATGACATTTCAGGAGGCCAAGCAGGGTGCCTGGGTAGAAGCCTGTCATTGTAGCCCAAGGGTGAAGTAATTTCCCTGAGAGAAATGAAGGGTTTCTCATATGACTTGTGAGGATTCATAATCCTCTGAATATGGTCTGCAGGAACAGGGACTGGGCTTGCAAGCAGTTACTTTAATATAACTTTTTACTTTAATATGACTTTTTGATCTATGGTTAAAAAAATGAGAGGATACAGCATGTCCCCCCAAAAGAGGGCATTTGTTCTGAGCAGCCTTTGCAAAGCTGGAGGCAACCCTGACTGAGGTCTTGACAAACACTGAGAAGACACCTGTTCCACTTTCAGACACTTGTGCACTTGCGCACTTGCGCAAAACCACGGGACTGAAGCTGAAACTAAGGCTAAGAGGCTCTGGGCGGTACCGCGCAGGCCAGGCTGGGTGGTCTGCATCATTTGTCTGGCCTTCAAACCCTGTGAGTACATCTAAGGAGGAAGGTGGAATTAGGGTTTGTCCAATTCATTGCACAAAAGCAATGATGATGATAATTGTAACACCCCAGTTTGCACTTAGTGAGTGATGCTCAGAGCTGCTCAGCATTGCTCGTTATGAGAATGCGCCTCGGGAGCCAGTTAATGCCGAACCGACCCTCAGCCGGCTTACGTGATGGCAGAGAGTCTGCGAATGGCCTCGTGCCCCAGGTTTCTTCATGACATCTTTCCTTGTATCCGCCGGATCAATTTTATCTGAACTGTTTGCTGCCCCTGAGCAGTGGTGAGGAGGCAGGAATGCTAAAGATAACTCTGTAAACAGAGAAGGCATGGAGGGGTCAGAGCCCAGGGGAAGGATCAATATGTTGGCTTAGCCGAGGAGATGAACAAATTGTATCTGAGGGCCACATAGGCATCCTCAAGAGAAAAAGCAAGGTGTTTTCTGTCTAAGAGAAACCACAGATGATTTTTTTGCCTGTATGAGGCAAAGGTCCAGATTCCTGGGAAAATCAGGAAATAATAATAATAGCAGTACCACTACTACAACTAGTAATAATGGTAATAATAATAATGGTAATAAAAGTAATGCAGGAAGAGGCTCCTACGGAAGAGGCGAGCGTGGCAAGGACTCGGGCTGCCTGTTGCCTTTGGAGTTGAAATGCAGCACCAGGGATATCCCCTACAGCCTGCAAAGGGCTTAGGCAGGCATAAATGGCCCAGGCATAAATGCTAACTATCTGCAGTACCCAAAGTCCTCATTCCTTCATCTGTTACCTTCTCATCAGAGGCATCATTGGTGAGAAAACAGGCTTCCTCTTCTGCTGTTTCTAGCTTTTCTTTCTCCTCCTTTCAGGCCCCTCTTTGCCCTGTTGCCCGGTGTCTGTAGCTCCCTCCCCTTTATCCCCTTTGCCGCCTTTCCTTCCCCTCGCAGCTCCCAGCTCCCTGCCCTGG
Organism: Theristicus caerulescens; assembly: GCA_020745775.1. Taxonomy (NCBI): domain Eukaryota; kingdom Metazoa; phylum Chordata; class Aves; order Pelecaniformes; family Threskiornithidae; genus Theristicus; species Theristicus caerulescens. Next base: position 110,337,206 of record CM036559.1, on the reverse strand, counting down.
GTGGGTCCCAGGCCCTCCCCAAACAGCCACTAGAACCATCTGTGATTAAATGGTCAATGCCAGTATCATTTCAGGTGGGAGAAGCTGCAGGGGCCAGGGAAGGTACCCATGATGACACTCAGTTTGGGGCGCAGATGACACTCAGTTTGGGTTGTCTCTGCAGGGAGAGAAGGGGGCAGAAAGAAGAGTGGAGCAGCAGGGTTGGAAGGTCCTGGTTTTGCTGGGACTGGGAAACAAAACATCCATCACTTGGGAGAGCAACACATGAATTTAAGGTTCCTCTCTCGGTCAGCCAGCTGTCAAGCAGCTCTGCTCTCTGGTGCTCAGAAACGTTGGGTCTACCTGGGCTAGTCTTCATTGCAGGGGTCTCTGCCTTGTGCAGGGTCTGCTCCCCAGGATGGTGTGATTGGCCCAACAACCCTTCCCAAACATCGTTGCAAGTTTCCCTAGAGCTTTTTATCATAGCCTCTCCCCTTCCTGCAGCCAGTCCATCGCTCCCCAGGAGCTCCCCTCCTGCCCAGCACTGCTGGCCCTCCCAGAAAGCCCCAGCCCTGATGGTAAGGGGAGCACAAGTGCCCTGGGAGACTGACAACAGCCACTTTCCAGCTCATTTAGCCACCATCATACTGAAATCATTGTTTTAATGACAGTAGAGTCTGGTTTTGCATTTTGTATTTAAGAACTTGATGAAATATCAAGGCAACAAGTGGCTGATCCCCTCCCTGTCCGGGTGGGGCATGGACTCAGCTATAAAGCCATCACCACTGTCCTTGCTGCCGGATTTCCAGTTGCTTCATTTTCTCCCCCATCCCACCACCCAATGTGACAAAAAATGAGATTTTCCATCAGGGATTTCTCCTACCTGTCCATTGGGTCCTCCCTCCCCTGCCCCATTTGTTTAATATCTTTACCAATGATCTGGATGAAGGGATCAAGTGCACCCTCAGTAAGCACAAGTGTTATGAGGAGCAGCTGAGGGAGCTGGGGTTGTTTAGCCTGGAGAAGAGGAGGCTGAGGGGAGACCTAATCACTCTCTACAACTACCTGAAAGGAGGTTGTAGCAAGGTGGGGGTCAGTCTCTTCTCCCAAGTAACAAGCAATAGGACAAGAGGAAATGGCCTCAAGCTGTACCAGGGGAGGTTTAGGTTGGATATTAGGAAAGAATTCTTCACCAAAAGGGTAGTCAGGCACTGGAACAGGCTGCCCAGGGAAGTGGTTGAGTCTCCATCCCCGGAGGTATTTAAAAGATGTGTAGATGTGGTGCTTAGGGACATGGCTTAGTGGTGGACTTGGCAGTGCTAGGTTAGTGGTTAGACTTGATGATCTTAAAGGTCTTTTCCAACCTAAATGATTCTATGATTCTTTGATTAATTGGAGAGGCACCAGCACACACAGCGGCAGACACCCCATCTACTGATGCAAGCGCTTTATTTTTCCATCCTCAGCACTGTAGTATGATACTGATTAAACAGTCATAGATAGAAAACTGAGTTAAGGGTCCTTTCAGATAACAAGGTGCTGTTTTCCCTTCCAACATTAAGCCCTGTGGGAGGAGGCCCACTAAAACAGCTCTGGGAGGTTCACAGCGATGGGTCATGGGAGGAGGGATGGTCTTGCTCTCAATGTGCTGGAGAAATGCTTGGAAAGGCTGTGTCAGCTCTCCAGTGCTGGCTTGGAGGGTCACCCTGGGCATGTGGTGCTGCCTCTCCAGGCTCTGGTTCCCCAAAAGGGAAAAGTTTTTCCCCAAACACGTCTTGCCTGGTTGAACTGGAAGCTCCCTGGTTTGGGTACTGCTTGCCCCGGGCTCCCAACTGGCTGGAGAGCCTGCACAGCAGCATCCTGCACACAGCACTGTGAGTGTGGGCTGGTGCGTGCATTGGTGCCTATGCTTCAGTGAGCCTCTGGTCAGGAGCACCTCTCCTCCTGCACCCCCTTCCCTTGCCCCATCTCCACCAAACGTGGGAGGATGGAGCAGGCAGAGGGGACCTCGGCCCTGGGGAAACACCTCTGCATCATGGCTCACAGCATGGCAAGGTTGTACATCCTGACTAGAGGATGAAATCCTACCATGAGGACTGTCAGAGGCCACGTAGCGACTGCTTAGCTAATCCTTAGCTCCTGGCTTGGGGGGTACTTTGGGACTCCCCAAGTAAGAAAAGCGTGCCACGGATGCATGGCTGGGATCCGTGCATCGTCTTCACAAAGCTGGAGAGCGTAAGACTTCATTCAGGGAGGAGGCACCTTCAAGCATCTGACATTGCCTCCCTGGGGGAGAATGACGAAACACAGCGATATTTTAGATTAGGCACTTGTTTCATCTGTTAAAAATTGTGGGTCTTCCTCTGTTGGAAAAGGATCACATGCAGGGGATTAAAAACATTCCTATTGCTTTTAAAGTCATCTGGAGGCAAGTAAACCTCTACTGCAGGAAGGATTCAAGGTTGCCTGTGCAGAAACCAAGAGAACATGGCAGGCAAAGAGCCATAAGGAGAACCAGCCCTCAGTAAAAACAAGTGAGATGTGGGACTGTTTGCTTCCACGATAGCAGTGCCTCTGGGAGAGCATCCAGGTGATTCCAGCCCTGGGAAAATGGGGACGTTATAAGCTGCTGTGTAAAAGTAGCGTCTATCTTTGCTTCCCTTTTAACAAGATTAGTCTTGCTTTTCTCTCCCTCTTTCTTTTGCTGTCTGCCGGCCACCTCCGTGCTCTCCCACTAATGTGATTAGCGGTGCATGGGGACCATACTGGCAGCAACTGTCACAAAGATCTCTGCTTACTTGAGTGCACCTCTTTCCTCAATGAAACATCTTGTGTTTATGGTCACAGGGGGTATTGTTAACTCCTGGATTCGAATAGAAAGGGATATTTACGACCCTCCCATAAAAGTTGATTCAGGGAGACATTTAGGAAAGAAAGGGACAGAAGACAGATGTGTTTCCTACCACAGATGCTGAGGAGGTTCAATTGTTCTGCATATGTAATGACTTTTTATGGTTCCTTACAAACACTCTCCACACTGCTAGAAAGGTGCCAAAGTCAAATACGCATAGTTGCTTACAGAAGACAATTTAGTGACCATACAGGACGCTACAACTTTATATCTTGTTAAATATGTTGGAGAGGGACATCGCTAAATATACAACATGAGGGGGATTCTCTGCCTGCACCATCACGGCCGCCTTGCTGCCTTCCCCCCTCTGCAGCTCTGCTTTCATTTAGCCTTTCCTGAGTCTTTCAGAGCATGTTTACTGTCATGCCCATATGCTTAACACTTAAAGCACCTATGGATTTTTTTCCAAGTGAGGCACGTTATCGGTGTTACATTGCTAGCTAAATTGCCTGCAGTTTGTGTCTTCCCAAAAGAGCAGAAAAAGAAGTTTAAGTCTTCCTAACTGTGGAAACAAATAAATAAGCACTTTTAGGTGACAGGACCGGAAAGGCTGCTGGATTATAGGTCTGAAGAGAACAGATGACGAGTGACTGAAGCATAATTACAGGCAAGAGAAGAGAAGGAAGATGGCAAATTGCTATGTTATCCTAACAGCAGCCAGAGGATGCTTGGTTACATGTTGCTTCTGCCCGGGGCTGGCTGGTTTTACTCTCTGATGTGAGCTCCCGCGGTGTGACAAGAGGTTTAAGGTGAGTGTACAGGAGGAAGTATGTATCTCAGGTGGTGAAATGAGCTTGTGACTATTTACAGCAGTGGAAGATCTGGACAAAGCCATCGACTGTGGTCCCTCCATGCTCCTGTGACAGAAGCAAAGCCATTTCCCAAGAGTTCTTACACCAAAAACATTGTGCAAAAAGCTACTGTGCACTGAGACACCTGCAGAGAAATGCAGCTCATCCCAGCTGCACCCATCATCCTCCCACGGTCACCCAAGGGATCAAAACTCACATTGACCAAGGACAAAGCCCTCCTGTCTTGATGCAAACAGACGAAAGGGAAAAGATGAGGAGCATGAGATCATGAAGGAGCTTGTGCACCTCCCTTTGTGCTCAAACACAAATACTTCCAGCTGGCCTGGTTTTTGCAGTGTAACAGAACTAAAGAGAGTTTCATCAAGATTGGCTCGTGCTTTTACCAAGTTATCTATGAACTTAAAACTCAGGCAGGGCAGGCTCAAGTTGGGAGTAGATGGATAATTTTCAAATGTCCAGACTGAGTCAAGCTTGTTATACTAAAAAGCTGAACTGCCATTACTTGGGCAGTGCCATCAGGGTGGCTGTAGCTACCAGGCTACTTCCAGTGTGTAATTCTGCATAGGAACAGCACAAAAGGGGTTGTGACCGGGTTCCCTGCGTGGACAAGTGATTTCTAATGGTTTTGTATCAATGGATGCATCTTTGTCTAACCATTGGGGATACCAGCGTCACTCCTGCATTCTCATGTCATGAGTGGCCATTCATTACCCTATCATCTCCTGTCTACAAAGAAAAGAAAATGTTCCCAGATGGGGAAGTTGTCTTTCTCTGGTAAATAATTAATAATGAAACTACAAGCTGCTGCTTGTCTTGTACGCTCATACAACAAATGGTACTTTCTTTGCCCATGAATGAGCAAGGTAAAAACCTCATGGGATAGACAGCATGTCTGCAAAAGCCAAACCTCACTTGCTAGAAAAATCTGGGCTAAAATAACTGGGGAACAGCCAAGTCTAGTAAAGGCTGGAGTCATAAAGATGTTATGACTCACAGATACCCCTGCTCAGGGAAAGGCGAGCTGAGCCGCAGCAATCTCTGCTCTCAGGAGAGCTCAGGTGTGCTCTGTCCAGATTTCAGCTGGCCTGGGATTTACCCAACCATCCCAACTATTGAGGGCAAAAGCAAAGGTTTGCAGCTTACCTGCCACGTCAAGCTGAAGTGACACAGCAGTGAAGCCTGGAAGAAGGGGAAGGCCCATTGCAATGTGCGTCAGACCCCCTCCTTCCTGCGACGCAGTGCTGCTGCTAATGTAGGCTTAGTTAACGTTCAACCACCTTGGAAGAAAATAAGCTCTGACGCATGTTTCTGGTTTCCGAGGTTCTTGCATTATTCCCAGAACCATAGGGTCTTACCTCATCCTCCAAAGTGCTGCATTTTCATTACCAATTGCTCTCACTGCATGCTTTGCAGGCCAGATCCTGCCCTTAGGTCCTGTACCAATCTCACTGACTTTTTAGCAATGAATCCCTTTCTTTGAGAATGTATTTCTATAATCCTTTCTTCTGATCTGAGCAGGAGTGTTATATTATAAAGTATTTGCTGATAAGGAAAAAAACCCTGGCTACAAGCCCAGGAAACCTGACATTAGTGATAGCAGTGACAGCAGCTTTTCGTGCATCTGCAGATTGTGATTTTTGCAATGGCCCCAAGGACAGGAACACACAGGGCAGTGCTGGGCAGAGATGATCATACTGCTCCTGAGCACGTTAGCTCAAGCACTGGCAGCTGTAAGAGCGTGGTGTTTCTCTGTGTTTGTCCATGGTCCCAGCCCCACACTGACAGAGCCCTTCCCACCACCCACTCACAGTCACTGGTGCCCTGCCCAGGCAATGGGGATGTGCCTCAGTGGTGCTGGTTGCAAGAGCAAGCTAGCAGTTGTTACCTAGCCCAGATTATCCTTGTTTTAACTCACATAGGTTTTCAAATCCCAGCTCTCCTCTGCCCCAGTCATTTGCTTCGCCACGTCTGAGCCCATGATGCTGCCCTGCGCGTCGGGGGGGAATAGCCCTGCCATAAAGGGGGACTGCTGCGAGCGGTAAGGAAATGACGCCAGGAGCGCTGCGAGTTCTTGGCCATAAAAAACATGCTGCAGGCTGTGTCTTGCTGGGCAATGTTAGTTCCCAAAGTTGTTTTCTCTAGTTGTTGTCGTAAAACTTCAGTGAAACCACCTACAAGCTTCAGAAGTTGCGTGGGGGAGGGGGTATATGTTTAGAGTCCATTGTTAGAGCCTATAGAGCCTCTTCTGCTTAAACTGGCTTGTACTGGTACGGCTTTGCTGGGCTCAGTGGGACGGTCAGCGAGTCAGATCCCAGGAATCAATTAATCATCATTTTCTTCCTTGAAAACAGACGACTCTGATAAGAGAATTTTTGAATATAGGAGTTTGTGCTGGGCTCCGACACCTTCCTCTTTCGTCCCTCTAACTAGGGACCGGGCGTCTATTTAGCAGGACTGTTTCAAGTGCGAGGTAGAGCTGCAAGCTGCTGTCCAGCCAGCATACAGAAATACAGAAAAGGAATAAGTGAACTCAACTGACAGGCAGTTTTACAAGGGCGATTGCAAACAGTTGCAAGACATCTCTGTGCACATGTACAGCAGCATGGCACTTTCAGAGTATGGCAAATATGTGAATGTTAATGAATGCTTAATGATTCAACTGACACCCCCCCCCCGCATATCATTAACTAATTGATGCAATCTCTCCTTCTGCCTGCAAACCATCCCCAAGCCGATCGCAGCTCCCCACGCTAACATCTCCGTCCGGATGCCATCCCTCCCTGCCACTCCCGGGCAGCACGTGGTTTGACAAGGGTTTGACACTTTACATGGGAGCTGCAGAGAGCGTTGGTCCATTCTGATGGGCACCCAAGTGGCACAGAGATGTGCATTTTTGGATGGCACAAGCAAAGGCAGTAGGCAGGACTGAGGGGCAGCACGGCCAAAAGGAGAGATGCAAGAGAGAAAGGATGTGGTCCAGATGTGCTGATTACAATTAAAAGCTACAAAAAGAGTTAGTTTTCTTAATGAGGACTAAGAGCCTGAGTTGAATGACTCAGCCCTATCCTCCCCCTCCCCTGCCAAATTACAGCAGGGAAAAGCAGTGTCCTCTGAGGCAGACAGCGTGTATTTAAGAGAGTCGGCATGACACCCCTGCAGGGCTGAGCAACAGCTTGCAGGTGGGCAGGGAAGATGGAGCAGAGAGGAGAGAGACAGAGAGCCCAATGAGTAAATCTGGTTGATGACTTATCATCCAAGTTGGTTGTAGTCGTGGATTTATTAATAGACACAAGGTAGAATTGTGAACAACATTTGATTTTGCTAGCTTGATGCAGAGTTGAGGAAGGGCTTCATTTTTTTCTCTTTCCTGTGCTGGAGAGATGGAAACTTTTCAAATTAAACAGAATGTTGTTTTGCTTGGAGTCCTTTGCAGAAAGCACAGCGTCTGTTTGTCCACCTTCCAGCACTTGGAGGGTCTGGTGGACTAGGTCTTCACAGAGAGCCTTCTGTTTAAATACATTCAGAATTAGGCCTTTAAATTAAAGGTTGACCCTGGCTACGTGTCACAGCCAGCACTGTGAGCCAGCTACAGGCTTTGGACCCGACTCTAAAGTGATTAAAGCTACTTGTGTGAACTAACTTCTCCCTCCCAGGTTCATACTCAATTAACCGTGACCGGAGTAACACCTTCAGATGAGAGGGTAAGGGAGAACCATGCGCCATTAAGGCACTTGCACTGTATTTATAACAGCCCAGTGAAAGACTGGAAACCCTACTGTGCCAAGTGCTGGAGGAGCATGTAGCACAGCCTCTTGCCCCAGATTTTAGTATGCAGATTTATGAATAGGCACAAAATGTGGGTGAATTTTTCACCCACAAATGGCCAAAGGGAGCCTAGAGGATCTGGGAAGAGGAATGCATAACAAAATGAACAAAGCTAAGTGTGGTAGAGATCAACCATAACCAGTTAATAGTTGCAGGGAATTCTTGTTTTAAATTATAAGCCTATGCAAAAGTATTTTTGTTCCTTTGATGGCTGCATTGTCCTTGTTCTCCTTCCACGCCCTTCACTCTGGTAGCTCATTACACCCACTGATTTCACCTTGGCTTAATTAGGGATGTGTGAAACAACCAGGATGCTAGCCCTGAGTTCCTGGCTGGGACTGCAAGTATGAACAAATCATTAAGTAGAAAAGGTCCAAAGAACTATGTCATCTGATAGAAAGAAAACCCTTCTGCGGGAATAACAAAAGGAAAATTTTGGCCTTTATTTTCAAAAGAAAAGCAGAAGGCAGAGGTTAATCCAAACATGTAGGCTGACCCCAAACAGGTTGTTTTGCTTTGAGGTGTATTGTGGTGCAGACAGTGTTGGGTTTGTTTCCATTCTGAGTCAAACCAAACTTTGCAGCTGGAATTTCTCCACAAAACTGGGGTTCAAGTCCTTCCCCCTCCCAGCACAGCTCGGTACGGTTTCGTCTGTCCCTGCTTACGCTGAGCTAGGGTGGTGTTGGCAGCAATCAGCCTGCTCGCTGCAGACCTGAGGTGGTGGTCCCAGCCCCGCATCTTCAGACGGCCTCATCCCACACTCCCACAGGTACCTCCACCCTCGTGCTATGAAAGCACCACTCTGATGGGCTACCGTGCAGCCCACGCCCATTTCAGCTGCTTTGAAGTGGTTTCTGCTCCTGGCACAAGGTGACAATCCTGTCTTTTGCCCACGGGGCAAAACCTCATGGGGTAAGAAGACCTAGGCTTGAGGGCTCTGTAGCTGGGACACAACCACTTTGCCCTGGGGGTCCATCCCTGAGCAGTGTGGATACAGCCCAAGGCACCCAAATGGTCTGTGTCTTGGCTTTGCTTGCAACACAGCTAGGGCCAGAGCTGGCTTTGGTCTCTCTCTACCCTGGGGCAAATGGTCTCACCTCTGGGCCTCCAGCAGGAGAATCCCTCCCTTCCCAGAAGACCTGGACGATGCTTGGGAAGGCTAACATAAAAGCTATGGCGGCTACCTTATCTCCCACTTTATAAACTAAGAAGTGTATGGGAATTACCTGAGGAACAAAACCTGCTAAGTAACCTCATTATCCCTTTCTTTGGGGAGTTTACTGTAAAACGGCAGGCTTTGGATCTTAATTTGCTGTGAAGTGCAGTAATGTAATTAGCTAGACTGATAACAGGCTGAGCTGTGTGAATTCTTCAGAGGAGAGGCGGAATGTGCCAAACAAATAAAGAAGGAAAAGGAGAAGGAAAAATAATGTTTCCCCTGCCAAGAAATCAAAATTTTTAATATGCTAGTGATATAAAATTATGAAAGAGTTCTGTTTTGGTCAGAGGGAATGCCACGCTCAAATATTTCCTTATTTAAAGAGGACACAGTTTCTAGAACACTTTAATTATTTATTTAAAATAAAATTCATGCATATTTTGAAACAAAGTATTTTGATTTTTCTCTTTTCTAAGAAGCATCTCTCCTGTCCTGAATTTTACCTCCTTTGGCTAAAGCAGCTCAAAAACAGGTTGGGGAAACACTGTCTCCCAAGAAACACAAGAGCCCAGTCCACCCCATCTGCCCGCTGTGCGGCTGGGGCCAAGCTCTGCCTGCGCCTGCCCCCCAACTCTGCCTGCAAGGCCCCACGGGCTCTTCCCAAACCAAAACCTTGTCGATGAGCCCAGCAGCCTTTTTGCTTGGCGCTGCCATCCTTGCTCCCAAAAGCTTTGCTGAGGACCATGTGAAGATCCAGCGGTGTGATCTTCATGAGGCTTGGCCATGCGCACCCCTCAAGAGGGGCTGCCCATGCCTCGTGGGCCCAGCTGTCCTGGCAGCCAGCACAGGCTTTTGGGGGCTTGTGAAGATCTTTCACAGCATGAAATGAAGAATGCATTCCTCTTGTCACTAGATGGCTCTATCTGCTTTCACTAAAAGCACACGTTTTCCTTTTTACGGCCCCAAATGAGCAGCAGCCCTACAGCTCTGAGCTTGTGGGGTCACCAGCCACAGCTGGGAAGGTAAATCTCCTTTTTAGGTGGAAAAATCAACCTGGGTTTTGACGATGGTTTTCATTATGTTCTTGCTAACATCCCTGAATAAAATGAACACTGTTGTGAGAAACCTAATGGTTTGAGATTTGTATGAAATGGTTCCCTCAGGGACAAGTTCTGGGTTTTCCTCATCTCAGACTCCTCCAGCAGCCATTGCACTCCAGCCTCTGTGCAGATTTGAATCAAAAAGGGAGGAATTTGCGTGGCTGCCACGTGTTTAACTCAGGTGCAGGCCAGTGGAGAGCAAGGAACTTCCTTTTCTTTGTCCTTCATTAGGTGGGAGGCAAAGAGGGGCTGGCTCCCAGCACACCCCTGAGATGACTCAAATTGGTGGGACGATACTTTCCAGGCTCCTTGTGCACCACCAGCCACCCCAGGGTCACCACCAGCAGCTGCCATGCTGTCCCACGCTCACCCCATGGGACCTGCTTCTGTGCTGCATCTTCTTGGAGGCTGCAGCTTCGAGGCACAAATTTACCTTCTGAAGATGCTCTTCTTCAGGGATGGGGAGCTCACTGCCACAGCCCGTGCACAGCAGCCCAGGGGAAGGTGTGAGGTGATGGGGACAGCAGGGGACAGGGGGTTTGCAGGAAAGCCATCCCATTGTTTGGCCCACAATGGCAGGGGGGACACTCTCCTGGGATTTTGGCTTGCGTGAGGTGGAGCAGGCAGGCAGCCCTGCCCGCTGGAGCAGGGTCCGTGGCTCTGCGAGCGCTGGCGTTTAAAGGAGGGGATGCTGGTACGCAGAAAGGCACGGGGGAGCGCAGGGGAGGTGGATGGGAGGGCAAACCCTGGCTGGGCAGCGGGCAGAGGGCAGGTGCTGAAGCCCTGTGGGTGTCTGCAGCCTCAAACTCTTACACTGAAAGCCACATTTTCAGGTTTTGGATGTCTCTGAGTAACTAAAAAGCTACTGCAGGTCTGACTCTGGACAAGAAAGCCTATCAGATTGTTGCTTTCCTCAGGAGAAAAACTGTATGTTGAAAAAAAATACAATATATTCAGGGGCTCCACTGGCCGTATTGGCTTAAGGCTGAGTATTTTATCAGCTGCCAGATCTCTCAAGTGTATTCGAGAGCCGTTTGAAGCAAAATTCCTGCCTGGAAAAAGTTACTATCTGAGGATATAATCCAAAGCCATGACAGACTGGGAGCACCTCTCTACTGATTTCAAAAGGATTTGAATCAGGCCCTGGGGAACTAGTCCGGCATCTCTTCTTTACATCAGCAGCCTCTGAGCTTCGACAAGACAAACCTTGTAATAACAACTACTTGCAGGGGTATTTGCAAGATCACAGCTTCAGCTGCACAAATGATACAAGAGGCTAGTGACCATGGTGGGAAAGGAAGCAAATTTGCTTATTTAGATAATTAACAGGCATTTGAGACAAGTGTTGCTGTCTAACGCATTACTGACAGACTAATAATTCTGTCTGATGAAGCAGCAATTATTACAATAATGTTATGGTCCGCTAAAATAACCATCCCTCCTAGCCACTGCTGACGGGAGAGGATGGGTGAAATTGCGTTTCTCCTTCTTCCAAGTGAACAGACTACGTGCCGGAGAAGCGCCCCGCAGGGCTCGGCCAGGAGAGGAAGGACTCGTACAGCTACTGTGCAGCAGCTTCTGTTGCAACCCGCCTTCAGAAGATGCCTTGTTTTTATGGCCCCAGATAGCTGCAGGCATAATTTTGCACCTGCAATTTTGGTCAGACAGATAACTGCCATCCTTATTGACCCATGTAATGTGATGCCTTGAGAGGCCAGTGCTGCGAGCACAAATAGTTGTGACTGATTAGGAAAGGCACCATTTGCAGGGCAGACATAATGCTGGGTGTTATGTCCCTTCTGAAAGCTGGCTGTGCCGTGAGCCAGGGAGGACCAGTAATCCCATCAACATCCTCTGGGCAGGCAGCTCCTTCCTGGAGTTGTGCTGGGGGACTGAGGAGTAACTTTGCTCACTTCAGCGGACTACGATGGTGAAATGGAGAATTGGGGCCGTTTTGTTTTAACCTGGTCTTGTCTGATCCTGTCTAACGGCTGGGTGAGATGAATGCTCCAGTAGGTAAAGCCTTCAGGGCAAACACAGCGAGTCAGGGGCAGGAATGGAGGGAGGAGGTATTTTCCAGGAGAGGGGTCCTCCATCACCCCACAGCCCGCGGAGGGGCTGCGCCCAAGCCTTCCTTTTCCCCATCCCATCTAGAGAGAGCTCATGGGGAGCCAGCTCACATGGGTGCTCACACGGTCGGGTTTCCCTTCTTGCCAAGCAAGCCATGGGAGATAGGTAGAGATACAAGACCCAGGCAGTGATATTAACTGACTGGCCTCAAACCCTGTAAGGAACACCTGGGACCTGGCTCTAATTTGATTTGTATCACATGCAGGAAATTTTATTCAAAACAGGCAGGTCAGGATAGCTGATGGGAGGGCTGATGGGGAGCAGAGGGCTCTTAGTGCTGCTCTGCACAGCTCTGTTGTGTAACTTTGCTGTCGCTTACAGCCTATGCCTCCCGCAGGCAGGAGAGAAAATCGGGTAATGCAGATTTCCTCTATTTCTTCTCTTGGGGGATCAGTCTATTCAGAGATTCATTAAAATCTGCTATGCCAGAGATAGAAAAACATCACCTGACAAGAAAACGCTCTATGGAAAACAAGTCTTCGATAGCTTTACATGTTTCTTGAGCACAGGGAAAGCCAGTCAGTAAAGTTCCTTGTGGCCTAAAAGCAGAAACATCTGTCAGAGGCGGCTTGCTAGGCTGAATATAGCAGCAGGAAAGCCCAACTGATTAACTCCGTCCTCTTCCTAACGTGTTTTTGTGGTTCCCAGAAATCCCTAGAAAGGGCTCCTGAGGACAGTGGCACCATTACAAGCCAGCTATAATTCTGTAAACAGAGAGATCAAGGAAACATTATCCTAACTGCAGTTTACCTCTGGCATTCAGTTTGCATAATTCACACGTGTTTCATCTGCTCTTCCTTAGATGTGGGACAAGCCTGAGATTTAGGAAAAGAGGAAGAGCCCATGCTCTGATGAAGGAGAGAATAAAGCCGTTGTTGTTGTGATGAGGGCTGGGGGGCTGGGGGGTTGGGGTCCATATAACCTTGCAAGTAGGCTGGAGCTGCGGAAAATGGCAGGGAAGATTAGAGCAGTAATGCAGCAGACAGCGTGGCTGGGCTGATCCTCCTTGATGTGAACAACCACCATGGCCTTTCTCCCACCCCCTGCTCTTCTCATCCACATTCATCCTAACAAGGAAAGCAGCCAGCTTTCTGGGGCTTTCTCTTGATTGCTTTTCACATTTTGGTCTTCTTTCATTTCTGTTTAAGTAATCCCAAGGAATGCAAATGCTTACAAGGAACAGCCTTTTCTATCCCCTCCTCTGCACTGACTTTTGTCAAACTGCTACTGGTCAAGGTGGTAGTCAATCTCATCTAGGCTCCCTTTTCCACAGCAGGTTGGACCAGATGACCTTTCGAGATCCCTTCCAACCTGGGCTGTTCTGTGCTCTACAACTCAAGTCTGGCATCGAGTAACAACTTTGTCCCTGTCATGCAGAACAGTGTGAGGGAGACGCCTTCTTGGTGGGAATAAGGGGTGACTACTTGGCAAACAATTGCAATGTGTCATTTTAAGGATTGTGTTAGGGAAATACACATTTTCCATCCTGTATGTAGCATGCTTTTTTTCCCCCTCAGTGGCACATTTCTGCAGTACACAAATGCATTTAGAATGCAGTTAGAACAATTTAAAATTTACTATTTAAAAAGGTACTAAGCAATTTGGATGCCTTGTAATACATTTTAATCAAATAATAATTTTTTTATTTGTAAAATTGAACATAACTTCAGTTTAGAGTTCAGGTTAACATAACATATAATAAGTTTCTTCAATCTTCCCAAAGCTGTTTACCCAGACAAATGTTATTTTCACTGCTGCATTTTGGACAGACAAAAGTAGTTAATTCCACAATTTTTAAGAAATTTCAGGGACTAGAATTTAAGTTGGGCTGTAGATAATTTCCTCATGCCGGGCTCCTGAAGCGTGAGCTTTACTGACCACTTACCATACAGTATTCTTCCTTCTAATTACCCATCATAGATGGGTAGATGGATAGTCTATTCCCTTTTCAACTGTGTAAAAATGAACAACTACCAAAAAACCTTTGTTGTTTCCGTGCTTTGAGGTATCTGTTGCTGAGAGGGGAAAAAGCCTTTTTCAGCTACATGTTTGCTTTCTCTGTGAGAGAGGATCTAATATATTGCTGACATACACAGATAAATTATCTTACCTGTAGGTGGAAAACTGTGCTATTGCTTTCACAATCACGTCATTCATTGGAGTGATTATGGATCCTATTACCATCGGTTCCCAGCATATCTGCCACAGCGATATTTTCACATTTCTACTAATAAAAAGCTCAAAGTTTCACCTTTATAAGAAATGCTAGAATTACTTCCTTTCTTTATTTCACTTCCATCCTACCTGATGTGACAGTTCACCACGCAATGCATAACCAAGGAACTTCTCCACAAACTGCAGGAAGTTTCCTGACAACTGTGGCCAACTTTATGGAGCTACTCAACACCATTTCTCCACTTATTCTGGAAAGCCGAAAGCCTTTTTTTTTTTTTTTAAGACATGTGTCTGGACTTGTTGTGGGATTGTTGACACTGCAATTGCAATTGTGGTCTCAAAACTTGTTGGAACCAGCTAAAAACAGATAATTAGTAGTTAGTGTCATTCTTAAGTCACAGTCACTCTGCATCCCACCTCCACTGGACCAGGCCAAGCGATCTTAGATATGGTGCGTCAAATAGCCAATATTTAGCTTGCAATAAATTTATAGGAAAAATAAAAATATTTTATCTTTTGGATCGCAAACTTTCTCATGCAGGGGAATCGTTCCTGCAATTCCACAGCTATTCTGTAAGTACATTTAAAACATATTTATCTGCATTTGAATACACATTGAAATAATTTCTGTGTAATGTTCATAAACATAAGATCTTTGGATTCAATGGTGCTGCATAAAGAGAAGTGACTGTTCTTGGAGGTGAAGTAAATACAACTTTGCCTACAGCAGAACAATGGGGTGGGAAAATGAAACAGCCTTTGGTAGACAACGATACACGGCCCATTCACTCAGCAGTTCCTTGGAGGGAAATGAGCATCCATGGCACTATGTGCATTCTTTCCTGGATTGATATTTAATTCTGGGTAGATCCTGCCAGCTTAAAGGAGTAGTTTTAATCAGAGTCTGAGGGATTTACTACCCTGTGGGGTTTTTACAGGTGCGTGAGGGAGTTGTGTGTTGTAGTTTTTTTCCTGAGGGAATGAACTACCTCAGTTTTCTGTGTTTTTTACTCCTTTTCAGCTTACAGATTATTAAAATTTATCAGTAGAAGTGCAGACCTTGTGTTGGAAATGTACACCTTCAGACTTATTTTTCTCCATTGCATGTGTTTACCCCTCAGAAGGTTTACCTTCCACCTCCCACAGTGCAAAATAATAAGATCAAATCTGAAATGGGACCCACTGCTCTTTCCAGCTCTACTAGAGGACTCTTCAAAATCCTCCCTCTGTAGTCACCCACAGCATAATACAATAAGAATCCTTCGGTCATCCTCTATTTACATATTTCAAAAATTGGATTAAAATTCCCAGAGGACTCTGCTGATAACTAGCATTGCATAGAGCAAAACCCTATGTGATGAATATGTGTTCTCTGTGTAGACAGTAGCAACATTTCCCAAAGTTTTCTCCCTTGCATGCTATTTCCTCAGCTGTATTAAAAAGGTCTGAGGCAATATAATGTTTTCACAGGCAAAGTCTCAAAAAGGAAGATTTATAACTTCTTTTTTAAATTTCAGGTTTGTTTTTTATTCCAATTCTGAGACAAAAAAGAAAAAAAGTAGTAACTTTTTCTTGCGTTTTGGTTAGTATTTGTTAAAAGCTGAGATTTTTTTCAGAGTGACTTCCCTTCCAAAAATAAGGTGATTTCTTGCCATTGCTTTATGAGGGTCTGACTGATTGATTTAGCCCTCCCCTTAATCATGCTACAGAGGAGCGAGATAAAGACGTCCCCCAGAGCCATGGGGATCTGCCTCTGGCCCAGCATGAACTCCTCACTCTGCCGTTAGGTACCCCATCCTCCAGTGCTCCTGCCATGTCACTTCATGTGTCCCTTCTCCCGTCAGGCCCCCATAGGCTTGATTCCTGCTCCTTATTCCCCCCATCTTTCCTCTCCCATTTCCCTAGCCTGCTCCAAGCACTACGATCTGCTTAGGCTTTCCCAGCTTTCAGGACAGATATGGAGAAGAAGGAATGGGATTTTTTCTCCCTGGGATGGTTCCCTTGTCACTGTCCTGTTCCAGCTTTCTCCCTCTGTCCCTCACACTCACTCTGTGGGGAGAATTGCAGCAGATGGGGAATATCTCCTGAACTAAAGCTCAGGTGACAGCTCAAACAGTGCAAAGCAGGGCAGATGATGTGATCATGTGATGATCAATGATCTGGATGAGGAGATTGAGTGCACCCTCAGTAAGTTTGCAGATGACACCAAGTTGGGTGGAAGTGTTGATCTGCTGGAGGGTAGGAAAGCTCTGCAGAGGGATCTGGACAGGCTGGATCGATGGGACGAGGCCAGCTGTATGAGGGTCAACAAGGCCAAGTGCCAGGTCCTGTGCTTGGGTCACAACAACCCCAGGCAACGCCACAGGCTTGGGGAAGAGTGGCTGGAGAGCTGCCTGGCAGAAAAGGACCTGGGGGTGTTGGTCGACAGACGACTGAATACGAGCTAGCAGTGTGCCCAGGTGGCCAAGAGGGCCAATGGCATCCTGGCTTGCATCAGGAATAGTGTGGCCAGCAGGACCAGGGAGGTGATCGTCCCCCTGTACTCAGCACTGGTGAGGCCGCACCTCGAGTACTGTGTTCAGTTTTGGGCCTCTCACTACAAGAAGGACATCGAGGTGCTGGAGCGTGTCCAGAGAAGGGCAACGAGGTTGGTGAAGGGTCTGGAGCACAAGCCTTATGAGGAGCAGCTGAGGGAGCTGGGGTTGTTTAGCCTGAAGAAAAGGAGGCTGAGGGGAGACCTTATCGCTCTCTACAACTACCTGAAAGGAGGTTGTAGCAAGGTGGGGGTCAGTCACTTCTCCCAAGTAACAAGCAATAGGACAAGAGGAAATGGCCTCAGGTTGCGCCAGGGGAGATTTAGATTGGATATTAGGAAAAAATTCTTCACCAAAAGGGCAGTCAGGCACTGGAACAGGCTGCCCAGGGAAGTGGTTGAGTCTCCATCCCTGGAGGTATTTAAAAGATGGGTAGATGTGGTGCTTGAGGACATGGCTTAGTGGTGGACTTGGCAGTGCTAGGTTAGTGGTTGGACTTGATGATCTTAAAGGTCGTTTCCAACCTAAATGATTCTGTGATTCTATGATACCTCAGCACGGCAAGTCAGGTACCAGGGAGGTGCTGCGCAAGGTATTACAGCCCCTCAGCAAAGTACAGTCCCGTGTCCTCTTCCCCTAGCTGTGACCTCAGGCAGCTTGGGGAGATAGCATGACCACAGACCCCCTCTGCCATGGGATCCTGGACAGCAGAGACACCCCCATCTGGGCTGCAAATGCCTGAATTTTGGGGCAGCTGGTAGGGAGTGTGCAGCAGAAGCTGATGTCTGGGTCTAACCAGCATCATGCAGATCCATCCTCTCCCCTGGCAGGGCAGGGACTCAAACCAAAACAGCTTGGAAAGACCTTGCCCTGGGGACGTGACCTGGCACCTGCAGAATCCATGCAGTGCTTCTTGGGGAGTGTCCTGGTTTTGGCTAGGATAGAGTCAATGTTCTTCCTAGTAGCTGGTATAGTGCTGTGTTTTGGATTTAGGATGAGAATAATGTTGATAACACACTGATGTTTTAGTTGTTGCTGAGTAGTGCTTACACTAACTCAAGGACTTTTCAGCTCCCCACGCTCTGCCAGGTGCACCAGAAGCTGGGAGGGGGCACAGCCAGGACAGCTGGCCCAGACTGGCCCCAGGGCTATCCCATGCCATATGCCATCATGCCCAGTATATAAACTGGGGGAGTTGGCCGGGGCAGCGATGGTTGCTCAGGGATGGGCTGGGCATCAGCCAGCGGGTGGCGAGCAATTGCATAGTGTATCACTTGTTTTGTATATTATTATTGTATTATTATTTTATTACTATCATTATCATTACGGCTACTATTACTACCATTCTATTTTATTTTATGTCAATTATTAAACTGCCTTTATCTCACCCCACGAGTTTTCTCACTTTCACCCTTCCGATCCTCTCCCCCATCCCACCGCGGGGTGAGCGAGTGGCTGCGCGGGGCTCGATTGCCGGCCGGGGTTAAACCACGACAGGGGGGCAGCGGAGCCCCCACGCCCCTGCAGCCCCGGCAGGGCTGCCCCGGGGACGGACCCGGGGACGGACCCGGGGACGGACCCACAATTCGGTATTTTTGACCTCTTCATCCTCGGGCCTCGCCGGGTGCGCGAGATGGCTCCGTACCAGACAGCAGCAGCGGCCTGCGTCTGGCGCATGAGGTAAGGGACCACGGGCCCGGGCTGCTGTGGGGATCCAGCTCTGGGGTGAGGAGGTCGGGGCCCTGTGCCGCCCCCACGGCCCCTCACCCGACGGCGGGTCAGGCAAGACCACGGCCGCCGGGGCCCGGCCGGGGCAGGCAGCAGGGGCGCTCCGCGGGCCGCCCCCGCCGCCCCCGCCAGGCCGCGCATGCGCGCGCTCGGCGCCCCGCCCGCTGCGGGGGACGGGGGCGGGCGGGGACCGTCGGGTCACGTGCCTTCCCGCATGGCGGCGGGGAGAGCGTCCTCGCCCGGCGGCGGGAGCGGCGGCGGGAGCAGCAGGGTGCTCCCCGCCCACCCTTTCATTTGCTCCTTCCCTGATTGCGACGCCACCTTCAACAAGGCCTGGAGGCTGGACGCCCACCTCTGCCGGCACACGGGCGAGGTGAGGCGGGCCGGCCGGTGCTGGGCCGCTGGCAGCGGCGACGCGGGGTTCCCGCTTGGGGCTCCCCGCGGGCGGGGGAGGGAGGTGCTGTGCCGCTGGGGTGAGGGGCGGCGTGGCGTGGCGGGGCCCGGCAGGCGGGTGGCGGCCTGGGCCCTGCCGGCGTCGCCCCCCCGGGGGTCGGGCAGGCTGCCTGGGGTACCCCGGGCGCGGCGGGGGCTGCGCCTGAGGCACCGCCGCCGGGGCCCGTGCTGCGGGCAGCCCCTGGGAACAGCCCAGCCCCCTGAGGTGCGGCTTGTCAGCTCTCAGCGACCCCACCACCACCACCTTTCCCTCTCAGAGGCCGTACGTTTGCGATTACGAAGGCTGCGGGAAAGGTTTCACCAGAGACTTCCACCGCGCCCGACACCTTCTTACGCACACCGGGGAAAAGCCGTTCGAGTAAGGCCACGTTTTTTACTTCTTAAAATGGATTACGCTTGTCCTGGTGGAAACGAAGGGGAGTTAAAACTGATGCGTGGGTGGTACAGAGCATGATTCGGTACCCTGGGTGCTGCCACAACAGTGCACACGCAGGGCGAGGCACGGGGGTCTCCTCAGCCCAAGCCCTCCTGTCTGGCAGTGATCCGTAGTAGATACTTAAAGGAATGGGCAGATCTCTCCCTAGAATACAGAATTAAAAGAAGGAAGGGCAGTTATCTCCTGTTACTCGCCCCTTCATAGATGCATGTCATGGATTAGGAGTTAGGAATTCCTATGTGTTTTATTAAAAATCTCTTCTGATATGTCTTCCTGTGGCTTTTGATTGTAACTTAGCCTCTGGCTTTTTGTGTCTAAAGCAAATTTTTGTGTTTGCGTTGTGAGTTTCAGTTATTCTTTGTGTATTCCTTTTGTCCAATGATTTCTGTATCTGCCTAGGAAACAAATCACCCTTTGAGAGGGATAATAAGAAATGCAGTTCATTTGCAGGTGCACAGCTGACGGATGCAATCAGAAATTTGGAACAAAATCAAACTTAAAGAAGCACATTGAGCGCAAGCATGAAAATCAGAAAAAGCAGTATGTGGTGAGTAATAACCTTTGATACTGTCAAGTGGAGGCTAAACAAGCTCTTTTTTGTGCATCTAGTGAAATACTTCATCTTGTTATTATGTGGTACTTGTATGAGTTCATGGACTGTGACTGGGATTTCAGCAAACACACGTAGATTCGGTTGTCATTATTTGGCTTCTAATGATAACTTAATTTCCTAAATAGTGCGACTTTGAAGGCTGTAACAAGTCTTTCAGGAAACATCAACAACTTAAAGTTCATCAGTGTCACCACACCAATGAACCTCCCTTCAAGTAGGTAGATAATTTTAATAATGAACTTTAACAATTCCATTTAAACACTGTGGATGAAAACAGGTGCCTTTTCTCAACCTTTTCATTGATGTGGCATTTAAAAAAAACTGGCTTGAATTTGTAGTCATGCCTGCAAGTACCTTTCTTGTACTAGGCCTTTGCTCAGTAGCCTGCTTAGAGAAATGGTCTTGGTGCTCTGTAACTTTAGCATTCTAGACATTTTTTTTAGGATTTATTACAGGTTCACGGGAAAAATAAACAAAAAACCCCAGTTTTTTGTTCACACAGTCTGAAATACAAGCATAAGAGCTTGCACAGTAATGAAAAATGCAGCTACCTCTGTTTTCCAGTAAAAAGCAGTGGCTTGGCTAACACTGAAGTGAGTAGTAGGTTAAAAAAGGTGAGAGGCTTGGACACCAATCTGAGAAGCTGCATGTTGCAGCTCCATTATTTACATGATGCATCCGTATAGACCTGATGAAAGCAAAGTTTAGTCTTTTATTTCTTACAGGTGGAACACATTTTACAGGAATGTTCCACTTAAGTGAAGTGCACTGGTATGGCGGGGTGACAGGCACAAAAACATTGTCAGTGCTCTGCTACTGCTCTGACTGCTAGATCTGTACAAGCTCTTAAACCCTCCACTTTCTGTCTCTCTTTTATGTTTGAAGAGCCTCCTGTGTAGGGAGGATATAAGGCTTGATTCTTTAGCTAAAGCTTAACCTGCTGTATACATGGAAATCATACTATAGTTTTAACTCTCAAGGGGATCAGAGTCCTCAGCTAGAAACATATTGCGGAATTTAATTTTACAAGGGGTGGGGACACACAGAACAGCTCTCTAAGCAAGGGGAAACTTGGATTATTTTGCCCACTTTAATTGTTCTGACTTAAAGAAAAAATATGCAGATGCAGTGGAAGAAACTAAACCAGTGTACTTTATACCTAGATGTAATAATGAAGGATGTGGAAAGTACTTTGCTACTCCAAGTCGACTAAAGCGGCACGAGAAGATACATGAAGGTAATACAATTTTTCTTCTTGCCTCAATTATGTTTTAGTAAAGGAAAAAGGACTTCTTCCAGTGCAGAGAGTATGCAGGGGTGTATGACAGACATGAAAGTATTCTGGGCCTGGTGATCCAGAGAGACAAAACAAGAACACTGGGTTTGAATAGTCAAATGGGATACAATTGCAAGGCATTGCAGTGTTCAGTTACAGTGTACTTGTGGCAGGCTGAACAGGGCTCAGGATTCCTTCTGTCATTTCTTCTCCTAATGTGCTTCCCTGTCAATAATCCACCTTCTGGAGATGGGCTAATGGTTAAGGCACTAGCCTAGACCTCCAGAGGTTAGGAGCAGTTGCCAGTTCTGCTACAAATTTCCTATGGAGCCTTGGAAAAACCATGTAGGCTTGCATTTTTAAAGTTATTAATGTACCTACGTGAAAGGTATTTAAGTGGAATCATCAGGAGGTGGTCGTCATGTATGTTTGAGCTAATCCTGCTATACTCCTATCCATTCTTTCAGTACTGTTGACAGCTAACCCGCTTTCCAGTGCTAGGAAAAGAAAAAACAAACCCAAGGTACTATGCAAAATCCATGATTGGTACTGCGTTCCTTTCTTAAGACCAGGACTTGTTCATAGTTGTTTGACCTTCCCAGTCTTGGGATTTAAATAGTGCTGACTTTCTGTGGTTTGTTTAAAAACCATCCTGTCTGCTTCATAGAATGGTAGAGTCTCTTTAGACTCAGGAATATTACTGTATGGTCAAGATCTTATGTTTTTAATGTGTAGTACAAATATTTATATAGAAATAATATATATAATTACAGTTATTTTCATCTATTTAAGTGAACGTGTATGGCTGGCGAGGAAGTAGTTTTACTGAAGCAAGGAGAGACAGAGTTTCATAAAATCGTTTAGGTTGGAAAGGACCTCTGGAGGTCACCTGGCCCAACTCCCTGCTCAAGGCAGGGTCAGTTAGACCAGGATGCTGAGGGCTGCGTCCAGTCAAATTTTGAATGTTTCCAGGGCTGGGGATTCCACAGCTTCTCTGGACAACTTCCGTCAGTGATACGAGGTTTCTTCCTTAAATCTGTTAGGATTTTCTCATGTTCTAATTTGTGTTCATTGCCTCTTGTCCCATACCGTGTAGCATGGGAGGAGAGAAGGAATACCAGCCTTTAATTTTCAAATGCTGAAAGTGGAGTTCCCCCTTGTAAAACTGGACGGTGTTTACCAGAACCTTTGTGACTGCAAACATTTGTCTTGTCTAACAGGCTATGTGTGCAAGAAAGAAGACTGCTCATATACTGCAAAAACTTGGACAGAGCTTCTGAAACATAATAAAGAAAGTCATACAGGTAAACTCCAAATGCTTTAGTAAATAGAACTTAACTTCCGATACAAATAGGAAACAAACTGCTAATTTGAAGAGGAGTCCTTGCTGAACTCATTTCATCACCTTGTCATGGTGTCTAGACAAACTTGTTTGCTAACACTTTATTGGTAAAATGGTTGTCACTCTGGCCGGACCTTTAACTGATGAAAATGCTGCTCGGTATACTAACTTTGCTTTGTGATCCAGTTAATGAGAAACTGTATAACGTAGAATTTCAGATCTGGATAATTCATACTGCGTTATTCTCTTCCAGTCTCTGAGTTCCTTGCATTTCATGTGGATTTTAGCATTGTTCTAGAGGACTACTAGGGTTTGATTCTGAGCTCCCTGTAAGAAGCTGTTAATTTATACTCTGCCTGTCTCTCTCCCACTCAGAGCCGATAGTTTGCCATGAGTGTCACAAAACTTTTAAACGGAAAGATTACCTCAAGCAGCATCAAAAAACACATGCTGTAGAGAGGGAAGTCTGCCGATGCCCGAGAGAAGGATGTGGGAGAACTTACACAACTGTATTTAACCTTCAAAGTCATATCCTCTCTTTCCATGAGGAGAAAAAACCATTCTCTTGTGATTATCCAGGCTGTGGAAGAGTGTTTGCAATGAAGGTATGTATTTTTACACCGTCCTAATCTGAATCACATAATCTGAAATGATAAACCTAACATGTTTTTTTTTCCCCCCTGCTCTTTGTAACTGTAGCAGAGCCTAGCAAGGCACACAGTTGTACATGACCCTGAAAAGAGAAAGCTGAACTTGAAAGTAAGTTATGCTTTTGAAAAAGTCCTCTAAACCATACCCTGTCACTTTAGAGGAAGGTAAATATTATGTGTTTTAGAATGTGACTTCAAGCAGGAAAACAGGCCAGCTATCTACTTAATTTGGGAGATTCTTAATTTCTGAAGCTCCTTCAAATGAAGCAGTGCTGGCCTATTCATTAATTTCTTCTTCCTCCCCACCCTGCCCCCACCCTCCTGTAGCAGTCTTTGCTCCACAGATACATTAAATTGCTAATTCTGGATTTATTTCTGCCAGGCAAAGCGTTCTCGTCCTAAGAGGAGCTTAGCCTCTCGTCTGAGCGGCTAC
Organism: Theristicus caerulescens; assembly: GCA_020745775.1. Lineage (NCBI taxonomy): Eukaryota > Metazoa > Chordata > Aves > Pelecaniformes > Threskiornithidae > Theristicus > Theristicus caerulescens. Next base: position 110,313,650 of record CM036559.1, on the reverse strand, counting down.
ATTCCTCCTAAAACACAGCCAGGAAAGGATGTGGTTGTGACAGAAAGCAAGGCAATGGATAAGCCCATGGAAAATGAAATACCAACTGTTGAAATTCTGACTCTGCAGTAAAGGTTAACTGAGACAACTTTCTTCACGGAACGAGCACTGTAAAGCTCAACAATAACTTTATTAAGGTTTGTTTGTTTGTTTTTTAAATAAGAAATTAATATTGTTTACACCTCTTCATAAAGTTACTGATGCAACTCACTTGACTTCAGCTCTTCATTTTCATCTTTCCTTACTGTACTGTTTTTCTGGTTTTCCATCTTCTGGTATGCTTTCAACTCTTTATCAGACATGTGTCTCAAAATACAGGTGCTCACTCCTTCTCTAGTAACTTTTGGCTTGGAAAGATAAGTGGCTTTCTCAGAGACAGTCTCCAAAATCTGATCAAAAAGCATGAGCTGAAAGAAGCAGAAAAATAGGGACTAAATGTACAAACACAGGTAGAAAAATATTTCAGGTTGTTCTGTAATGACACTATCTCCTGCTTGTGGTTTATCTATTAGCTGTAACGAGCTAGTTGCTAGTCCTGGTGTGAGCAGTTCAGTTTTTCCTTTCCTAATCATTTGTTCTTTACTCATAAGCAGGTTTAGGAAAGTCACCAGAGGGATTAAGCCATTTCCTAACACTTAGGTTGAATTCCTTAGGTTTAAAGGTGTCTGTGAAAGTGATTACAACTGCATCTGACTCCTCCCCACCCTCCTCTTCCACTAGATTTGGGCATATTATTTTGGGGCTCTCCTCTTAAGGGGCAGTATTGTTCTAAGGTTAGCAGAAAGTGGTAGTATTGCACCGAGTGATACAGTGCATTCAGATAACAAGCTGAACTCTTAAATTCATAATTAAGCTTTTAAATCTGGACTGTGTCATGAAATGTTCCGCCCCCTCCCATATGCAGTTCTTCCTCCTGCTACCCCTTCCCTGTGAGTTCAACTTCCTATAAAAATATGTTCCTTTTGGATGAAGTGATACCACATTTTTTTCCAGCAATTTAGTATAGAGACTCATCAAGGAAACCTTATTCACTACACACATTAAAAGAAAAAAAAAATTTACATGGAATCTTTATAAAAAAAAGCCATTTATGCAAATGACAGTGAAGACAAGTCTCAAGGCCCTCCAATTATACCAGTAAGTTGCCACCAGCTCCCTAACATCTTTAGAGATGTTTACTTTGCCAGTCTTGGAACATCATTCCGGTAATTTTCCACACAGCAGCGGAAAACTAACCTTGGCCACAAGTTGCACAAATGGATCTTCAGAAGAGCAGTTAGGTTATTGAAATAATCCAGCTAAAATACAGCAGAATTTTTTTTAAACCTTAGTGTTAAACTTTTCAGTGAGTGAGCTGGCTTAAGGCATAGACAGGAAAATTTCACCAGCCCAGTTAATAAGGTGGTGCTGCAAAGGAGTAGGAACTGCTTAGACTCTGCTGTCAAAGCCTGTATTATAACGGCATTCTTAAGAAAGCATGGTATTTGAATTGTCTCTATGGGACTGTTTTTCTAGAACTGCAGTGTTTGAACAGATGCAGCTTAAGGTGGGGCAACCATTACTTTCATGGGGCCTAGACCTTTGCTTATTTTATCAGTGCACGATATATTAAGTAAAAATGGTAGTACTGAATAGGGGAAGTTAATACAAGTACACCTGCTTCATGAAATCGATTGGTCCAGTTTTCAGGAGTCCACTTACCATGTCTGTATTGCTGTCTTTTGCTTGCCGGATGGTAACTTTAACATGGTATTTCTTTTCAATCCACTGCGCTATCTGTTTAGTCTTGGTCTCTAAGTCGTTCTTGGCGATGGCTGAAGAAAAGGATAACTCCTTCTGAACTATCCCTGTTTAAAACAGAACTAGAACTGTGTTGGCTTATGATCTGACAAACCTGTGTTAGTTGCTCTTTTTCAACAGCCTGTGGTGCTTTGTCTGCTTAACTGCCTTTCCCCATGCTGCTTTCTCACACACAGAGCACCCCAATCTCATTGTCTCAGGATGCACCACTCTCACCTTAGAAGGTGGCTACTTGGTATGTCACACTCACTGCCACAATTGGGAGACTGAGTGCATGTTTGAGACACACAGGGAAATCTCTTCAGGGTCAGAAGGCTTAAAGTATTTTTAATTACAATTTTGTTCATACCACCCACAATGCAGGTCTAACAAAGATAAACAGGTAAGCGTTGGAATTAAAGACTTAGTGTGCAAATTCCTATGTTCTGCACACCGTATAGCTGAACGTAAAAGCTTTGAAGTCAGTCATCTCTTCGTCTCAAGCCCGTTTTCTTGAATGGCGAAGTGCAATATTCAACTGGAAGTATGATGTCTTGTAATATATTGGAACAATTTATGGTCTCTTCCTCCTTAAAGATTCTCTAAAGTAGTTACCTTTGAATAATCTTTTTGTAGTTTCTTGAACAGAAAAACTCACTACCACAATAGTGCTCTCCTCTAAAATCAGAACTCTACCCAAAGCACAGATACCTTCATTAGCCTGAGGATAAGAAAAGAGGATACAAGATGAGATACCTTTTCCAACACCTCTTTGCCAAACTCAGTTTGTTAAACTGCTGGAGCAGGCCGACTTAAGAAAAAAACACTGAAAAGTGTTCAATATTGAAAAAGTTGTTCTCTTACTCTGTACAAGAAAGGGCTCCAGACTTTGTCTTCCTAGCAGCAAACTAGGAATGACTACTGGTGACAAAATTATATTGGTGTTTCTGGTGCTCTTTTTGTAAAAACTGCCTGTCACTTCATGCCTTAGTAAAAGAACAGAAATTCAGTGAGTCTCATGGAACCAGAGTCTAGTTATATTAACTTAAATAAAAATAAATTTAAAAAAAAAAAAAAGCTAGCAGATGCCAAAATAGTAAATCCCGAGAAGGCAATAGAAGGCTTCTCTGTGGAAGACTAGACTAATCCAAAATTTTATTTTCACCACTGCAAATCCTTAATAGCGTGGACTGCAGTGACATTGCTTTGGATTTACACAAATGCAAGTAAGAGGATTTCATCTGCTGAAACCAATTTTAATGCAGCATTTTTCAAAGTGCTCGGTGTTGTAGTGTCAACAATGTACATACCCGGTTTTGGACTTGCTTTTTTCTTCTCTGCACGTTTAAGCTGTTCTTCATGAATCTGCTGCCCAGTCATCAGTCTGTATACAGGAGGTTCTGCATTCTCTTGAAGGAGAACTAGTTTCAGGTCATGCTGATCCATAAGTTTGAGTGCCTCTGCTCGGTGCATATTTCCTAAGCTCTCTCCATCTTGGTTGATTAAGTGCAAAATCCGATAGGGAATTCTTCGCCCAACGCTTCCAAATGCTGCTTTCCTTTTGGGTTGTGTTTGAGACTTTTCAGCTGTACAAAATGGTTGAATAAGTCCAAACACAGTTGACTTTCTAGGGTCAGGTACCACCATCCAGAATGGAGGAAAGGCCCTCTTTTGTGGTGTTTGTGTCAGAAGAGTACCAAAGAATCTTTTTGCGTATCTATTCTCATTTCTGGTTGCTTGACACAAAAGCTTCATCACGCAAAAGGTAGTCATTCTGAGGAAGCAAGGAAGAAGAAAAAACAAGTTAGCCCCATCAGTCAGATTCTTCCAGTTATATTAGAAAGACTTGACTCCAGTTCAGTAAACCCTAGTCCTTAAAACTACTCTTTCAAAAAGATGCCTGGTGTTACTACACAGAATGAACAATCAACAGTAATTTTACAGTAACAGAGGGCTTTAACCCAGAGAGAAAAATCTGACAAAGGAACAAAATTTATGAAGAGTTGATGTTATCTTCAGTCTTTCAAAATTTGAGCCTAAACTCCTTTAAAGAATCCGAACCTTCCAGTTCATTTCTCCTCACAAGAGTATCTCCTCTTACACAGCTTTTTCTGTGTATAGAGAGATTAGCCAATGGTTAAGAGGGAGAATTTGTTGTCAAATAAAAAGGCATGTCACACTTAATATTTTCAGTCCAGATTCTTTTCACGAAGTATCTAACACCAGGACTTTCTTCCTGGTTTGATACTCTTCTTTGGAAAGTGTTTCATTTAAGCCACATTAATTCAGAACCACCCTAATCACGTAGTGAATGAAGTGGTGATTTGTGCAACATCTGTCAGCAGCCATCCCAACATCTAGAGCCTGACCTTTTTATGCTTTGTAAGGTTTTGGAATTTAAAAGTCTTGACCATACATAGTAAGACTGCCATGCAAAATCTTCACCTTGGCATTAAAACATGACAAAGTGACCATTACTGTACTTGAAAATATGGTTTATCTGAGGGTTGAAAACGCTTCTATAGGTAGCATGCAACTTGCTTCTCACAGCGCTGACCCCAACTTGTATATTTTTCTGTTTTCCAAATGTCATTTTGTGGAAGTAATCCAGCTAGTTATTTGGTCTTGTATGGATTAAGCACTAATAACATTTCAGTAACCTTAGGGGAAAAAAGAAAGTGTCTTTACTGTCTTCTTTAAGCTCAAGTTCTACAGATTCAGCCACGCTTCAAGTGAAAACAGTGCCTTAATTTTAAACCTATTTTATCAGACATTTAAAGTATTGATTGACTTTCCCAGTTTTTCACAAAAATTAAATTTAGGGTGGCACATTCCTATTTATAGGGAGCTGATTTTTTCCAGTTATCAAAATTATTTAGATTTCTTACATGCAGAAAGCATGCACCTAAGTAGCATTAATTGTTTGGAAAGTGCAATTTACTGTAGGTGTTTCACCGCAACCATCTACTAGAAACACCAATAATGATATTTTTCTTCTTCCTGAATGATGAAAAAAGCTTGTGAGGAAAAAAGAGAAAAATAGAGACACAGATAAGACTTGCCTGCAATACATGGACTGGAAAATAAGCAACACATTCATATGCCTACGATCCCCACTTGCAAATTAAAATTTAAATAAATTGTTACAGACATCTATCCTGGCATAGTACTCATGAAACTACAGACTTTCAAAACAAGCCTCGAAATACACCAGTGCTTGGAATTTGAAGACTAGTGAAACCGATCTTTGAGACATTCCTTCCATTAGAATTTTTTCCCCATTCTTCCCCAGTTCATGGAATCCCCCTGGCAATTTTGGTGCACCTGACCATTATTTGCATTTTGTTCAACACTTCAGAAATTGGCCATTTTTTAACAGCTGCAAAAACTTTAGAAATAAAGAGCAAACTGTGGAGTATTATTATCTGCAGTTTTGGTATTCCATGTTCAAAAGGCAGCAAATACAGGAAAAGCAAAAGATGACAGAGGAAACCAGAAATAGGTCATAGCAGAGGAGTTGGCAAGAGTGTGACTTGTTTTGCCTAGGAAGGAATGTGACTCCACTCTATAAATATATACATGCGTACATATATGTATGCATGACATTGTGTAAACATGTGTCCCATGTGCATACGTACACATGGAGAAGATAGAAACAATCAGCAAGGATAAGGAACTATTTACAATTCTATGTAAGCAGTCTTGGCTCAGGAACAAGTAAAATGACCTGCCTGTGAATAAACTTAGTCTGAAAATGGGGACATTTCAAAGCCTAGGACAGATTTCAAATTTTAGCAGTAGGGACAAAGCCAATATGAACTGCTTGAAGAGGCACCAGATCTGTTGATAAACAGGGCAGTCTGACCCAGCTGCGTGCTATAGCAGGACCCTGCGCCCAGCTAGCCACAGGCACAGCAGGGAAACACGGGGATGTTCACAGCAGAGTCCAAAATCAGCCGGGAGAGCCACCCTCCTTTCTCAGCATGCCGACTCAGACCAGCACCACGGCCCCCAGGAAACACAGCTTCTTCGTGGCGGTGGTGACAGCCCTACAACTAAACACCCACTGCCAACACACAAGTGTCTTTGTGTGTCATCAGCGTAGCCACGCAAAAGCCCTGAAGTCCTTATTTTTAAAATGGTTTCGTAAACCAGCTGCAGATTGTGCACTGCAGACTTACAGACTGTAATCTGGGTGTCACTGGTGCATTATAAAATACTGTAATTAAATTTAGCTTGCATTCAGAGGAGCCTGGCTTGCCTTTGTCAGTTACTGACTTCTAAAACTAAGTACTAGTATTACAGCAATGGAGTAATAGTTTATTTTAAAGAAATGTTAGCCTTGCTCTGCTAAATACATGGGTTTGCTTTTATTCTCCTCCGTTCTCTGTTGCTATTTAAATGTAATAAATCCTGCCTTAGCTGTCTGAGAAAGAAAACGACCCTTTTTATGGAAGGTTTTTCTCCATATGTTTTTTCTCCACATAACAGGGCACGGGAGGGTGCTTTGCTGTGCGCGTTCCCGTCAGCTCCGCAGCCGGTGCATTAGCAGGGAGGGCTGACCGCGGGGAGCTCCGACGAGCGGTCCGGCTGCCCGCAGGCCGGCAACCGCGGGGAAGGCAGCAGTTGCACCCGCAGGACGCGTTTTGCTGCACCTGTGAGTGCTGCAGTGCCTACGGCTACCTCCAGTTGTTACGGGAGACGTTTTGCACCTTGCGGGAGCTGCTGGCGTGTGTTTTCCTGTGCACGCCGGGGCGGCCACCGTCTGTCTGTGTCCGTGTGTCTGTGGTGTGGCCGTGACCCTCGGACCGCGTCCGTGTCACCCAGGCCGGGCGCTGTGGCGGCGGCGGCCTCGCTGCCCGGAGCCCGCCGGGCCTCCCGCCGCCGCCCCGGCCCGCAGCGCCCTCCCCCCGCGCCGGGCGGCCCTCACCTGCCTGCCTGCCTGCCTGCCTGCCTGCCTACCTGCCTGCCTGCCTGCCGGCCGAGCCGAGCCGAGCCGAGCCGAGCCGCGCCGCGCCGCGCCGCAGCAGCAGCCGAGGGCCGGCCTGGGCTGCCGGGAGGGTGGAGGGTGGAGGGTGGAGGCTGGCCCGCCTCTTCCTCCTCTTCCTCTTCCTCTTCCTGCGCCTCCACGCGTGCGCCTGTCTGCGCGCGCCCCGGCACCGCCTTGGGGCGGGGCCGCGCGCCCCCGGTGCACCCGCGCGTGCGTGCAGCCGCACGCCTGCGCCTGCGCTCACCTGCTCGCGGCTGCAATTGCTACGCGGGGTGGGTGGGTGTCTGTCTGTGTCTGTGCACGCCGTGTGTGTGCTGGCCTGTCTGTGTGTCTGCCTGCCCACACGCCTGTTTCTGCATCTGTCCGCGCGTTGTGCACGCCCTGGGTACGCACAGGCGTGTTTCTGCGTGTGCCAGTTTGCACGTACAGAGAGTTTCCGTCTCTCCGTGGGTGCATGCACTGGTCTGTGTATCTCGGGTTCCTCTTGTGTTCCTCTTGTTGTGTTCACGTGTGTCCATGCCACCGTACGCGTGGTGTGTCTGTCTGGCTCTGCATGTGCCATTGCGGGGTTGGTTTCCTGGGTGTGCCACCACCCAGTTGTGTCGTTTTGTTGATTCTCTGTGTGTCTGTGCTCTGGGGGAGTTGCAGGGGGGCATGAGGATGGCTGCTAGGAGATGGGTGAGCTCGGTGGGCCTCCCAGGAAGGTGGGTTGTGGCTGTGAGAACCATAGAATGTCCTGAGTTGGAAGGGACCCACAAGGATCATTGAGTCCAACTCCGGTCCCTGCATAGGACAACCCCGCAATTCACACCATGTGTCTGAGGGTGTTGTCCAAATGCTTCTTGAATGTTGTCAGGCTTGGCGCCGTGACTGCCTCCCGGGGGAGCTTTGCATGCGTGTCGTGTGTCGAGGCTGTGCACCTGAGTTGTCATAGCGCCTGGCTGGGTACCATAATACATCACACCGCCTGCCTCCCCCTATAAGACTGTGCGCCTGCCGGTGCGACTGAACATGCCGTGGCGTGGGCTTGTGTGGCACGCTGGGCTTGCTCGGAGTCAGCCGCGCGCCGTGGGTCGTGTCAGCCACGCAGCCCCTGTGCGGGTGTGTGCAGGGTGTGGGTGGTGCGGGGTAGAGACGTGTCTGCAGGGGTCAGTAGCGTGTGCGTTTGTGGCGTTGTGCGAGTCAGCCTGAAAGGCCGTTGGATGTTTGCGTTTGTTACCTTCTTTGGTAGGCGGCTCTGCCTTCGGCTTGCAGGCTCCTTCTTCCAATTTGGAGGTAGCTTTGAAAGGGAAGCTGAAATTTGTGTACAAACCCTAGGTCCCCAGCTGTAAGTAAACCACTGAATGAGTAAAGCACTGAAGAGCGTGAGAGTTTGCTGTTCTCCTGTTGTTCTGGTGGGGCAGTGTCTTTTCAGGAGCTGAGGTGTTTGTGTCTATCGAGGGATGCTGTTTGGCCAGCTGGGCTGGAGCCGAGAAGCAGCTTGGGCTGAAACTCTGCTTGTATTTAGAATTTGGCGCAAAATGAAGCCATAGGAGGCAGCTGGAAGGGAGGCCTTGTCCATTGTCCTTCCTGCTTAAAAAAATCAGGACTTTTTAGCTTATTTGCTTTGGGCCATAACTAAGTGACCCCTCTTTCCTCTCTCCCCTTCCTGCCCAGGAAATGAAAATCTGAGCTTCATGGTTTTTTGGTTTGAAAGCTTTCTATTCTTAACTGTGGTCTTAGAATGGTTTGATTTCACGTGCTGGTTGGTACAGTCGTTTTGGTACACACTTGCAAAAAAGTCTGTCGGTGCTGTGTACTCTCCACCTCCACAGAAGACATCGTATGGTAATTCTGTGTGAAACCAGAAAACTTTACTAAAATCAATTCACAATCTCAACTTCATTCATAGCACCTTATTCTCATTAAAACTCCTTGCCTGCCGTAATGAATATGGAAAAATGCCATTAACAGAATTAGCTAAGTAGATGGTGAGCTGTGTTAACAGCCTGGCTGACAACTGTAGCTTCACCTATTCTATGCAAATAGTGCCTGTTTTTTCCATCCTTCTCTTTTGTTCATTTCTTGATTTCGCTCAGGCTTTATGTCTTTACAGTTATAAGCTCTTTGGGAACAGGGATTGCCATCTCCTCTATCAGTAGAGTGCCTAAGAAAACCAGATCTCAGTTTGATGCTCTTGAAACATAAATTATTGAAATTCTACAGTATCCAGTTGTGGAGAGAAAAATATTCCACAATAAGAAAAGGCGAGACAAAAATGTTTTTTACTGCTCTTTTCATGGTCTGGAAATCAAGTGTGGAATTTGAATAACCATGAAGGGAAGTTTTGGCAGAGCTGGAGCCTGGAGAGAGATTTTTTCTTCATCCTCAGCTCTGCAATATGCATAAGAGGAGAGCTTGTCAACGGCCCAGCTTGCAGTTAGCTACTGTTGCCTTTCTGAGAACCATCCCCATAAGACAGATAATTTTCAGCAATGTTAGTAGGAGGAATAAAGCTAATCATCCTCTTCACTGTCATAAAAACTACCTGCATGAAAGAAGGCACTTTGGAGCATACAACTTGCATTCCTTCTGTCTTCCCTTTATTTAATTTCGTTAAGTTTAAACCTGATGTATGTTTTACTTCATGCCTTTCTAATTAAATTTAGTGTGCCAAGAAATAGTGCAGCCTTCTCATGCTGTTTGTCCTCAATTAGCTTGATCTTTCTGGGGGTTCATTGTATTCTTTCTCCTTGTCCTTTGTCTCGTGTCTGTTTACACTGTAATTGTCCAGGGGCCGTGTTTTTATATGTGCCTGTCACAGTGGGACTGCAGTCTTAATTATTTGAAAGACACTATCATAATAAATGCAGTTGATAATAACTTTCTCCCTTCTATTTTGCCTGATGCACATCATCCTCTGCCCACCCCTGACAAAACTCTCAGTCATTCATTTGTTTTTCAATTCCGAAATCTGCATCTGTCGTTTTTTGCATTTGACATTTAGTTTCCCAAGCTGGTTAGCAAAATTGCTTTCACTTTATTATTTTTTGTGCCAAATCAAGGCCTGTTCTGCTAGACCTCGTGCCAAACCATAGATAATCCATGCCACAGAGATGCATATTTGCATAAAATGCAAATATACGGGAAGGAGAAAGGATGGTGGATGGAGGGATTTCTCGCCCTCATACACAAACAGTGTAGTGATCTGCCAGTGTGGATGTTATTAATATTATTAATTAATGTGAGACTCAAGATGCTACTGGGGAGCTTCCTCCACATTCACAACCGATCTGTGGGGGACGGTTTGATTGTCTCCTGAGGATGCTGGAAACTGGTTCCAGTCCTTCTGTGTTTTGGGGTTGATCTCCCCCTGAAGCTATTCGTTCTGGGTACAGTAAGCTGCTTGTCATGCCCAGCAGAGAGCGAGAATGCCCTTAGCTGGATGACGAAGCGCTCACCTGGAGACCCAAGGCCCTAGTTTACTTTCGTTCAAACTCCATCATTCATTTTGTGGGAGGAGGAAGCAAGCTGCTGAAGTGCCTTACGCCTGCAAGGAGCTCGTACCTGCTGGCTCTGGGTGGAGGACAGGTCTTAACTTTGGTCCATGGTAAACATCTTGCTGCTTTCTAAACTGGAGCTGTAGTTAACCAATATCTGGTCCAAAAAATTTCAAGTGCCAAACGAGATCACTAGTAATTTATTACTCATATTGTTGGGTTTATGCAATGCCTGGGGCTCTTGGTCATAGCCCAGTAGCAGCGGGTGGGACAGCATTTTTTTTCAGTCTTGTTACTAAATCCGTGATTAGTCTCCTGCACGCTTGTGCTAGCAAAAGTACTGAGCGTCTGGAGGGCCACTTACCCTGTGCATCTCCGTTTTCCCATTTTTCTGTATAATTCCCTCCTTCGGAGGGCGTTTTGGCGGGGAAGCTTTGGGTGAGACTTGGAGAGAGGCTCCTTCTCCTCCCCACCCCTGCTCTTTAGCAGCAGCTGGCACGGCTCGCCTCCACCTTCTTCCTAGTCATAACCATGGGCGCGTGGTTCTGCAGTCCCCTGGTTCAGAGAGGGGCCGTAGCCTTCCCTGTGCACTCCTTGGTATTCCTTTTCCCGTTAGTGTTTATAAAAGACTTTCGCACATAACTCAGATGAAAAACTCCCTTGTGCTGAGCTGAGCATTGCCGTATGGCAGAGAACATGTCAGGGTAAACACGTATTTAAAGGACGCAGAAATTCTGGGGCTGTAGTAGGTCCAGATTCCTGGATTCTGCAGTAGCTCATTTACTCCTTTTCCACCCCAGCTTTTGAAAGTTGCTTCTTGCACACACTTCTCTATTTTATTCTAGCAAGCTAGAGCAAAAAATTAAAGCAAACCCAAAAATTCTGTTGAGTGGTAAATGGTCACCGCTAACTGATGCCCTGCGCAGAATATATGAATGAAGTTGAAACAGCTAAAGTTTTGTTTGGTTTCTGAGATCTGCCCCTGTTATAGGAATTAAAACAAATCTTTTGAAGATGCATGCTCTGCCGTTAAATTGCTTGGGCTGATTTACCGAATCCAGGCAAAGAAGTGATTTTGCTCCCTGAAAAGCAAGGCTGACTGAATTTATTAAAATGTTAATCATAAAGCCAGCCTGTGGGTCCCTGGGGTGAGACACAATTAAAGTTAAAACTTCCCAGTGTAGAAAGTTTTTTAGCTGTCTAGTTTTACATCTTGACTGTAGGGAGAGGAGTTTCCACTGTACATCTAAGACATTGTTCTGCAGCCTTTGCAAGTTGCTGGGTTCAGCTGCGAAGATTTTAAAAGCTGCTTTTGTTGGCAGCCTAGGACACATCCATGACCTTATTAAAGTGGAAGTGAAAGCTCCTTTTTTTTTTTTTTTGCAACAGTAAATCTACTAATTTTACAGTCAGTTGAACAGCAATAGATTAATTTGTTTAAAGTCTGCATTCACAAAGAAAACGTGAACTTCGCTGCCTTGAATACCCGAAACTACAGTGTGATATTTAAAGGGTAGAAACTATTACAACTTGCCCTAGAATGGTCCAAGCAGTTCCCTGTCACCTGCTTCTCAGCACAGGTGCTGACCTCCCCGTCTATTCTATCCCTCCTGACAGACTAGCAGCGAGGCTGGGGCTTTGTGTGCAACAGAGAGCGCTTTTCCAATGACTGGGACAGTTTTCTTCAGCAACCACAGGAAGCAGAATAAAGAAAAGGTTAAGGGCCACCGCGAGGGTCAGAATGGGTTAAATTTAGTTAACATCAGAGGTTATAGCTTTTAACAAGAGCATGAAGGAAACTTATTCGAAGATGCAATTTGTTTCTTCTTTGTCAACCATTATTTTTTTTTACTCTATTGATAGTGACAGCTTAACAAAGTTTTTATATGCCAGGGTTTTCATCCTTTAGAGGATAAAGAACTGTGATGCAAAAAAGAGATGCAGGTGGAAGACTTTATAAAGCCTCCATGATTTTCAAATTGAGGGTTGAAAGTAGGCTCCCTGCGTGGCTAAGTCAAAAATAATTTGTAAATGTTAAAAAAAATACACATTACGGACAGAGGAGCTGCCTCCCCCCCCCCCATGTAACTTGCCAAGAGTGGTGTTTTATTGGAGGCTTTACAATCTTGACTGGTTTTGTATGTATTTTTTCCCAAGGTAATCTTATTTTCTTTTATATCTCTCTCTAAAGATCATGAAAGGCAAATGCCCTTAACAACAGCCTTCGTCATCTCCCTTCAAGATTTTTTTAACGTATAATGCATGATGCTAGTTTTTGGTTTTTTGGGTTTTTTTTCCTCCCAATTTAGTGAAGAAGCACAACTACAAAATGCACTTGGTGGGTAGCTCCACCATGAAGTTCTCATTCAGCTTCTTGGAATGCAAAGATGAAGAAAGTTGAAATCTTTCTGAAAACTATTGAAGAAAAATAATATTAAAAAAGTTCAGTAGGATTTTTCACTTGTTTGTACACAACAGCACATCTTCTGCCAATCAATCTTTTCTTCACAATTGATAAAATTACTGCGCTTTTTTTGTTTTGTAATGAGTAGAGAACTCAGATCTGAAAATAGAATTTAATTACATCTGATAATAATTGGTAAGTACAGACTATGCATTTTAGAAGTGTTTGGGTTTTTTTTCTTTTTAGCGTGTTTTCCTAAAGAAAAAAAAGCTTATGTGATCATCCTGTCTTCCTACCCATCTGTCTTCCTGCAAGTTCTCTCAGCACAGTTTTAATGTCTTGGACACTTCAGCCCAAATTGGCAAAGAGGAGCCTCAAAGGTATTGTACATTTATAATAACTATTAATATTTATATATTTCTAACAGGTTTTGTGAAAATCAATGATTAAACAGAGGAGAGACCCTCAAATTACTGTCTTGTTCTGGCAAAAGAGTTCATCCAGCTGACCAGATCGCGTGTGAGTGTGGACTGCCCAGTTAACACACAGGTATCATCAGATCAGCTGTGGTGCGTGGGGCCTTTTGCCTCGCCAGCTGCCCAGGGGGCTGCGCAGGGGATGCGAAAGGAGGAGGGAGTGCTGCAGTGGGGGATTTAGAGATGGGAGAACTAGGACGTTTTGAGGGGGCAGGCTGGGGGGATATTGATATCTTTAATTTTGGTATTTGATATTGTAGGGCTGTTGTAGGAGACAGGAAGAACAGTGGAAATGATTCAAATGGGAACTGAGAGACAACACAAACCTTGACCATTCAAGTAGCAGTTATTTCACTGCTCTTGGGACAACTTTTGTTCACTTACAGGAGAAATTTCATCTGATCTGTGGTGTCTTTGCAGTCTGCATGACCAAGTCTCGAAACTTCAAACTAACTTGCTGTTGTGTTAATTCAGACTTGTGCTGGGTTCCCGGCTGTATGACTGAGAGCTGATTTTGCTCTCCAGAGACCTAGATTAGTCCTTTGAGATGCACGTCACCACTTTGACAGTTGTGGGAGGATTCTTTCTGAAATCAGTTAGTATGAACTTTTTTTGTTGGTGTAGACTAAATTCTTCCCTACGGGATGGCTAGCAGATCTGGAGAAAGTCTGTTCAGCTCACAGATAGAAGTATTTGTACTGGCATGTTGTATAGACATGTATATAGACACTTGACTGGCAAAGGACTAGAGAAGGGGAGTAGGGAGCTGGAGAAATACGGGGCCTTCTCTGTCCCTAAAGATGGGGAAAATGGCACGATCCAGCTCGAATTGCTGAGGGCTGTGTATCCTCTCTCTTTGGTCCACAGACGCACAGGGGCAGCCTCTGCTGAGCAGGTGACTTCTTATGGCCTAACTGCAGCAAAAAACAAATGAAAAATAAGTATGGCTGTCCACAGCCCAGACAAACTGGCCTGGGAAAACACAACAAAAACTCCCACTTACTATTCTGCTCATGAGCTGCCGCCAAAACTCAGCTGTGAGGAGAATAAGAGCATCTTTTTAAAAATGTAAAACTGACATTTTTTTTCCTTCTGAGCTGCTCTCACAGGCTTTAAAGCATTAATTTCAAAAGCTTCACAAAGGCAGCAGGCATCAAACAGTCCAGGCCGAGTGGAAGCTTGGGGAGGAGAATTGCAAACTAAGTTGTGTGGGTGATGGCTGCAGACACACCAAAGCAAGGTTATTTGATTGTTACAAGTCACTGATCATGGCTTGCTTTTAATGATAGAGCAACAGAGAAGAGTTACAGCAGCCCAAGGAGCCCTGGATTCATATAGCCTAAATTTCAGCTACATCTTTTGCCTCATGCTTGTGTTGGGTGGGTGATTCTTGGTTTGGGAGCCAGGAGATGTGAGTTTTGACTGCAGTGCTGCCACTGATGTGCCCTGTGACCTTGGTTAAGTCACTTCATCTCAGTGCTTCTCTTCTCATCTTTTTGCCCACTTAGACAGAACCTCTCTCGCTTTTTCTTTGCAGGGTCTTTCCCTAACTATATGTGTGGATCATGCCAGCACAATGGAGCTGTGCTCTCAGGTTAGGCACTGCTATAATCTGAATGAACAATAAAGAAATACTGCACTGAGCACTTCACCAGGACTCTCCTGTTATCTTAGGGCTTCTACCAATAACCTTAATAAAATAAAAGTCCTTCAAAAGACTGATCATTCCTGCCTACTGCCCAATTGCTTGCTTTTTGTGTAGCATCTTGAACATCAAAAAACATCAATTATGATCCCTGGGCTGTCAGAAAATTTATAGTATTTCATGCTTCCTGAATTATTGGTAACATATTTTTTCTTCCTGAAATCTCAGCGGTAGCTTCAGTATTTCACTGTGCCTTTTTTTTTTGTCAAACTGAATTATAAAACAACATGCCACTATATATCTTACTCATTTTTATATTTTTTCCTTAACTTTGCTCCTTTGTGTAGGTGCAGTTCATGTGTCCGGGATGAGGGACAAAGCCTGCTCCAGAACTGATTACAGAGTACCGTACCCCTGAAATCTACTCTCTTTTATCCCCATAAGGATGGGGACCACTGTCAGGATTACTGGCTCTGCTCTATGATCTCAGCAAAATTGGGTATGTTCTCTAAGATCAGCTTTCCGTGTAGATTCTCCTCTACCCAGTCCAAGATGTCAACATCTTAAAAAAAAAAAATATTACTGTATTGAAAAAAAAAAATCTACATCCTTCAGCAACAAAGCATTCACACCAATCCATACCTGCCCTTGCAGCCTTCTGTTCCAACCAGAATTCAGACTGGTTTCTTCCAGGAGACATATGGAAAATTCATCATCCACAGTTTTGCATTTCACCCTTTCCTAACAGTGCTCTGTCTTTTGTCTTTATCTCAGATGTGCTCTCAGAGAGCATCAGAACAAACCTCTCGCAGCAAGGCCAGCTTTCGGGGTCCTGTGGAAATTGTCTGATCCCAGACTTTGTACATTGGTGACGTTCAGACCCCACAGTGTGTTATCAGCCTCATGTTTAATTCCAATAGTCTTCCTCCCCCTTCCCTTCTGCCCTTCCTCCATGTGGCATAGGGTTATACGAACAAGTTTTTGGCTCCAGGAGGAACGGCTGTCAAAGACAATTTACTACTTTGTGATAGAAGCATAGAATCGGAGAATAATTCAGGTTGGAAGGGACCTCGAGGGGTCGTCTACCCCAATGGCATACCCAGAATTTTGGATTATGAACTTAGCTTGGGTGAAAAAGAGCCTTATTTAGCTGTGAATCACTTCAGGAATCAGCAAGACCTATGTGGTTTTCAGGTTCTGCCCTTTTACATGCTAATGAAGGATTGGGGCCCTTACGTATACATTTTCCTAGAAGCAATTACAGTTCTACAAGCTCAGTCCATTTGAGACATAATAAACTAATCTGTATTTAGGTAGAAGGTTGAGAATTTATTTGTTAATAATTGTAAACCACTTTCATTGTGCTGAGACATCTTTACATTCCAAGCAATTTATGTATTTATTTAGATTCATATGCCAGTGATACTTACATGGTATCAGACCATAAGTTATTTACATAAATTAAACATGGATGCTGGAGCCACAAGAAATGAGTCATATTTTTTTCTATAAAGAGCAGCAGGAGGTAATTGTTTTGATAAGAAATTCAGAAACCAGCTCTGCATTAACACATAGAATTGTACTCAGAAATCAAATGAATTATTCCCATATTCAGCTAAGATCAAGTAACTCACAAACATAGATGGTGTTAGAAGGACTGAGCAGACTTTATTCATGGTGTAACGGCTCACGTGCATTCATTCTATTTAAATTTGTCAAAGGAAAATCATTCTGCAAAATGTACTAATGAGAATTTCTGTAAGTATTATTGACCGTAACAGGATCTTTAAAAAAATCTTAATTTACTAATCTGCAGCTTTATAGTGTTTCCCCATGTTCAAGGTAGTAAAAAATTTGTGCCTGGTCCTAACAAGTAAGGGAATTAGCATACATAGAGGAACTGAAGTTTCTTGTTTGTCTACTTCTTGACAAGGAAATAGAGTAACAGAGCTGGAATTATTTTTTTAACAGCCAAACCTCAAACTTATTCATCTGAACCAACATGTTTCAACATGCCACTGAAAAAGATAAGAGTTATTATTAGCTGTTTCATGTCTGGGTAAAAATAAACTGGGGAAAATGGCAGTATCTTTTCTTAAATGGCCAAAAAAAGGGAAAAAGTTAAAAGCAAGCCTAGAAACTGGGCCAGTTGGTGCTTTATTTAGTGGTTCTTTTTCCATTAGCTCACCCTGCTTTTGTAAACTTTGGAGAGGAATGCCATGTTATAACAGTAACATTTGCTTTGCTTTTACAGTTACATATGTGGGTAATGAAAAACAACTGTACTTTGTGAGCTTGAAATATAATTAACTGATGCTCTAAAAAGTATATGGTTTCTTCTAATTATGTCTAAAAACCAGTCACGAGCCAAGCAAAGTGATTTATATAGAGTAACTGTAACAAATGTCTCAGTAAATATATAGAGGTTATCCCTCTGTTTCCTTCTGTTATTTTAAAAGTATTAATTGTAGATCCTTTAGAATATTTTCAATAAAAGTAAATTTTAGAAAAAAATGTAGCATTTCATTGAAGCCAAGGTCTTTGCTCTGGGATCCTGGCTCAAGAGGAAGGAAAGGCAGGTTCAAGTTTTCACTGCAGCAGCTTCATATCAAAATTTGTCCTCTCGCATCACTCCAGGCTAGATATGGGAACTTAGTTTTCCACATTCCCATCCAATCCTCCCCAGCCATTTACAAACTGACTGCAGGACAAACAGAAAAAACATACATTTCCAAATCTGGATATTTTCAATGAAATTCAATTATTAGCTTTTCGTTGGCAATCAAGATATTTTTGCATAGTGGACAAAGCTACTGATATTTTCCTTGGCTTTTAGAAAAGATTTTGTCAAATTATAAACCCGAATGCTTTGATATGGAAATGCCCTGAGGTGCTTCATACTTTCATTGCCCTCTCCAGGCTGGATTTTCTAGCCAGACTAAATTTCACAAAAAGTACACCGATGTGCTTGCTTTGGGACATGGCTCACTGGGACAGAAGGGGCAGGATATTCCACAGACAGAAGACATCCTTTCAGTAAAAATGAAAAAGCTGTTGAGTTTTAAATTGAAGTTTTCCATAAAAACAGTTTCAGTGGAAAGTTTTTGGACAAGCCCTGAATAATAACCGCTCCCAAAGTTTGCCAGGAAAAAGGGCAGAACAACATTGTTTATTGACCATATACGCACTTTTATCTTTGTTGAAGTCTATACGGGTTGGAAATGTCTGCTGTAGACTGAAAAAATGTAGAGGCTTAGGGTAGTGTTAGGTCAGTCGCTAAAGTTGCATATTGTCGTTTGTGTAATCACTCCTGTACCAGTAACTACTCGATACCTCCGCAGTTGCGGTGGTAGTTTTGTTGCATGCATAAAAGAAGAATTACAGAACCTGCTTCTCCTCCCTTCTCGGTTCCCTGTCGATAGGGAAAGGGCCCATTATCTGGGGCAGGCACCCAGGGATGCACACTTCAACAAAGGGTTATGGTCCGTGTTCATTATATGCAAATTTGCTAGAGCATTAGCCTGCTAGGCATTAACATAGTATCAATTGGTGCGTTGGGGTAATTCTCATCTGATCCAAAACATTCCTCATGTAAGCAAAACAGTTTAGCTGCATAGAGAAACAGTAAACTAATTCATTTTGGATCTAACCATATCAAAATCAGCAAATATGAACCAGAGTTGAATATGACCTGATTATATCTGCAAAAACCACTGCCTTACAGGCAGTTTGTTCATTTAAATAATCAAATTAAACAAGACAGTCCTAAATGCATCTTGCTTAACTTGATTACTTAAATAAGCAGGCATCTGGCATGAATGACACAGATGAAGTTCTTCCTTAAATTTTTCTTATTTTCATTTTTCAACACCAGAACAGTTTTGCATCTTGTGCTTGTTTCATGTTATTTCTCTGCTAGAGTATCTTTACATAGAGATTGGGGGCAGAAGTTAATAGAAATTATAATACAAGTACAAGCTGAACTCACTGTCTCTACAACTTGATACTAATCAGCTGAAGGGAGTACATTAGCATCCCTATTTATACAATTATTTTAGCCACAGGAGAATCCATTTGCTGCTAGAGGAATACAGTTGAAATCTATCAGGATTAGAAGGCAAGGAAGGATATCATAAAAGGGCTGAGTAAAAACCCTAGCAAGCTGAAATAATCCAGTTCTCTATTTGAGGTCACAATGCTCATTTCATTAAAAGTATTTTTGCCTTTTTGAAAAAGAAACACTTTTTGCTATTCTTTATTTTTAAAAAATGCTTTGGGGGTTACAAAGCATTACTTAAGGTCTGATACTGAAGGGGTAGGTGTGTGTGTGTGTGTAAGAGCTGGTTTACACATGGGAACTGTCCTACTGACTTTGAAGGGATAAAAGGCTTGAGAAAAGTTTTATATGCAGGAGAGTGCTTAAGAACTGGGACTGCTGATGGGCTCATTGGTAAGCACCTGTGCGTATCTTTGCTTCGAGCTTTAGATAATTATAGTTATGAGAATTGTACTACAGTAAAATTAGTAAGAGCAAGTCATGTTTAATTGGGGTGGAATGTTTTTTACAATGACCTTCTGTAGAGTCTCTCGCTTACAAATGTGTCCTGTGCTCTGCAGTACCTTGAGAACAGAGGACCCTCAATTTTGAGACTTGTGTAATACATGTAGGAGCAAAATGACCAGAAGTTGATTCCTGTCCCTTGAGGATGCAGGCCTGTGGAGCGTAACCTGGTTTTCAGCTATTAAAAAGATCAACCTATGTCAAGCCTGATAGTTGAGTCTCGAAGATATTCCCAATGTTGACTTTCACCACACCCCCTCGGATTCCACCCTCTTTGCTATGTGACTCTGGAAAGCCCATGTGTATGGGTGTTGCTGTGGTATTTCCATGATATGTGCCCTGGTGTTGTCAGCTGGATGATGTGCTCATCTGCCAGCTGTATTTCGCTGTGCATGATCTGACTATTGCTGTTCCCCTCCCTCTCTGCTCCCATTTTGGTGGTGGAGGACTGCCCATGTAGGAAGGTATAGCAGCTTATGTGGGAAGTATTGGCAGTAATGGCTGTATTTGCATTTACACTACAAGTGTGCGATGAAGGAGGAGAATTGTTAAAATAATACTTCTTCCTTTGTATCAATGTGCAACATAAGGCAAACTTGTAAGATGCTCGGTGTGGGCAGCTGTGTGTGCTGGCAAGGTGACTCAAGGAGGAGTTAAGATTCTGGATTTAGTATTTGCCTCCTTCTACCCTAAGACCTTTAAAAGTAATTTCATTTCTCTGTGCTGCCATTTTCCCTCCTACCTGTTATCTTGTCATGTTAGCCAGCAGGCTCCCCAAGGAGTTTTTTGCTGCATTTCACTTGATGTTCGTACAGTGATGTTCGTACAGTGATGTTCATCATGGGCATACAGTTACTATGGCATAAAAAAGGACTGTCTGGCAACTGAGCCATAGTCTCTGACTGCACAGCCATTCCTAACCTGTGGGACACATGAGGAAAATGTTTTAACATAAACCTAAGTGAAAAAGATTCAAGTTAACACAGCTGATCGGTTTTGGCATGCCAAAAGCTTACCATATTCAGCCTAGCTCACCTCACTGAAGAACCCAGGCAAGTCAACATAACTCTGTGGTGCGTCTGAGTCCTCCTGTCCAGCCAGGGTTTTTAGGTGCTGCTGTCACACAAGCAAGTATGAAACTATTCTGAACAAGGAGAGCTGTAGAAAGGGAGCTGAGTAGTATTGCTACACAAATGCAGTTTCCTTTTCCTAGGTTAAAATACGCTTAAGATCAGAGTTATGTAGGAACGGGTAACTAGAAGAATGTCTTGTTCCTTCTGGCTTATCAGATTCAGAAGATTTCTGTAATGTCCTGAATATATTTTTCCTCCTGCAGCAAAGATTCCAATATGGAAGGAAAATAAAATGGCAGGTTTATCTCATTCCAAAGTTATTCTGACTTTGTCAATTTGATTTTAATGTAAATGTAAGAATGAGGTATCCTTTCTGTTATTAAGTTAGAATAACCTTCCCTCCTCCCCACCCTGCCCATACACACACCCCCTGGTGCTGCTGGTTGTAGTAATTAGCTCAATGTGCTAATGAGAGTTTCCAGGAAAAATGCTGGCAGGATTAATTAATGGATGAATTTAACTTTAATAAATGTATAGGCAATTTTCTAAATGCAGATGGCACTGTCCACCCTGAGAGGGGCTCAGCCTAGAGCTACTTAATACAGTAAGTATCTGGGGAAAGTGGTTAATTTGTAAACTGCTTCATGATACTGATTAGAAGAGAAATAATGCTTATGTTTGCTTCCCAATGCATTATTCATTTCCCAACAATTTGGAAATGTGGCGTCCCTTTTATATGTTCAGCGTTTCCAGACCTGTCCATTGAATCGCGAGAAAGGAGTGAAGGTGCAGTGTCATTAGAGCAGTCTCTCACGTGTTTTTCCTGCAAGGCTGTGCCTCCCATCAGTCATAAGGTTATTTTGTACCATAAAAGCAAAGCGTAGCATCGGGACCCTCACTTTGGTTATAACATGGGCGGAGGAGTGTGACATAGATTAAAACACTTGATTGCAAGCACCAGCCCTGCCCTTGCACGTATGCTTGACAGCGCCTTTCCAAGCAGCGCAGCTGGGTCAGGGAGGGAGGGGTGTGCTGTGCCCACCCACTCTGGGGCAGTCAGGGTCTAGCAGTCCTGGAAAAGAGAGGAAAGTTCCTGCCTGTCAGATCCCAGTGAACTTCACTATTTTGCAATTTAGTTTCCTTCTGACACAGTAATCATCAATGTAAACTATTGATTACTTTTTTTACCGTGCCTTTATTAGTTACACACAGATGCTGTTCTTTGAACAGAGATGCTCACAAACAAATGCACCTTCTCTTTCGGAAAGCTCAAGCCAGCTGCCAGCATCCCAGTGCCAGGTACCGGCTGGGTGTGAAGTATCACCTCCAGTCAGAGACCGGAGGGCAGAGAACAGTGCTTGGCATCTGTGACAGTGATCCTAAAAGGAAAGGGGGGACACGTGCATGGGTCTTGGGAGAGACTGGCACCTGACGCTGGCTGGTGATGGATGCTTACAGAAGGACGTACAAACAGCAAGTAGAGAGTTTCTTCCTTGGTGTACCCTTCTGGCTTAGGAATAGTTGTGTTTGTGTGCATCCATGTACATGTTTATACTTATATATCCGTTCCTGCTTATATACTTGTGGAAACATATATTTCCATTTTCTTGAGCTAGAGGTTGCATTGCCACCTTTGTTTGTAATAGCACTTTATTTTTTTCCCATGCTATTTGTATCTAATCCCTTTTACAGCTCATCCATGCCTGTCTCATATCTTCTGACAATGATTTCCACAATTTAAGTAAAACAGTACTTTTCTGTTTCTTTTAAAACTTATTATTCTTTGAGAAATAGCAAAGAACAGTTTCTTACAAAGTTTCTTCTTGGAGAAACAGCAAAGAGCCATTCTCTTTTGTTTTCTCAATGTCATTCATAATTTAAAACATATCACTGTCTTACCCCCGTTCATTCATTCCTTTTGTAAACTTCAGTGTCCTCGTACTTGCAGTCACTTCCCATAAAAGCCATTCCATACGTTTAGTATCCTTATCTTGTTTGGGAGCTCTAGCACATGCTTTTAAGGTAGGGAGACCAGAACTGTATACAATATTCAAGGTCTGAGTACATCCATACTGTGGCATAATGGTGTCTTCTATTTTGTTCTCTGTTCTTCTCCTAATAACTCCTGACATCCTATTTACCTTCTTGACCACCACTGAGTAATGAGCTGATATTTCAGAGAGCTATTCAAAGATCTCTTCCCCGGTGATAACAGCTAATTTAGAGCCCATCACTGAGCATACATAGTTAGGATTGTTTTCCCCCATGCACATTACTTAGCATTTATCAATGTAGAATTTCATCTTCCATTTTATCCTCAAAGTCACTCCACAGCATAAAATCCATCTGCAGCTCTTCATAGCCAGTTGTCATTGTTACTCCCTGACAATTTTGCAACATCAGCGAACTTCTTCACCTCACTATTCACCCCTTGTCCAAACCACTTATGAAAATGTTGGCCAGCACAGCTCCCCAGTGGTTATCATCTCCTTCATTGTGAAAAAATGCATCATCTTTTTCCACCTTTTGTTTCACATCTTTTAACCACTTTAGTTATTAATCCTCATAGGAGGATTTTTCATGACAGCTCCATTTCTGTAACAGCCTTCATGAGGGACCTGAGTCAGAGCTTTTTGGAAAAAAGGGAAAGAAAAAATAAAAGTAACAGCACAAAGTTCCTGGTGCACAGAGGAGAAAGTACTTATGAAGGTGGGTGAAGAAGAGCTTCTACTGACCTCATCATCCCTGGAGGTAAGATGCAAGCAAATGGGAAGTGAAATATCTGAGACAACTCTTTGGATTAAAAGACACTCCACAGAGCCAGGGTGTTCTTCCAGGCAGCCAGGGAATCTCAGTCCTTGCAGAGCTTCAGACCCTGACTGGAGAAGGCCCTAAGAAACCTGACCCAGGTTTTAAATCATGCTTTCCAGTAGTCAGTGCAAAGTCCCAAACCTCAATCCACAGCAGCTGCAACTCTGGATATTTTATTTGTCAAGTTCTCCTGTAACTGTCCTAGCCAAAGATAGTGTTGCTCTAACCTTCTCTGATGGTCCCCATGTGCAACCCAAATCATGTCTTTGAGCAGCACCTGCATATGAAATCATTTCGTGTCCCTCATTTTAGATAGCAAATTATCTTTCTCCCAGACAAATCTGCTATTAATTGTCATTTATTACCACAAATTATTGTAATTAGAGATGGTTTGCTATTAATGGGCTGTAAAAAAGTGAATCACCATTTAATTCAAGCTGCCATTTCATGATTTAGTCATGACTTGCCTGTGTCCTCAGGCCAGCAGCAAAGGTGAGGTATGAACTGCTTTGTCTGGAGAGTGCGGTGAGCTCCCCAGGTGGAACTGGGGCTCTGGGGTGCAGTTCATCACCCTGGTACACCTGCTAATGGAGAAAGTGATTTATGTCTCGGCTGAAAGGGCACAGCAATGTGAACAGATAGGCCCACTGAGGAAAGAGCTTCAGCTCTTCTCTGATTCTCTTACTGCTCCTTGTGCACCCACCTTGGCAATAACTGCCCTGGGCTCAGTGCAAGACCCTGAGCCAAACCTGAGCAGCTGTACGCTGCGTTCACCCCATCTTACTCCTCCCTGGGGGCCCACCGCTTTCCTCTTGTTGTGGTTTAACCCCAGCTGGCAACTAAGCACCACACAGCTGCTTGTCCACTGTCCCCCCCCGCAATGGGATGGGGGAGAGAATCAGGGGAAGAAAAAAAGTAAAACCTGTGGGTTGAGATAAAGACAGTTTAATAGGACAGCAGAGGAAGAGGAAATAATAATCATGATAGAAGAATATATAAAACAAGCAAAGCGCAATGCAATTGCTCACCACCCGCCAACCGATGCCCAGCCCGTCCCCGAGCAACAATCACTGTCCCCCAGCCATCTCCCTCCAGTTTATATACTGAGCATGATGGCCTATGGTATGGAATAGCCCTGGGGCCAGTCTGGGCCAGCTGTCCTGGCTGTGCCCCCTCCCAGCTTCTGGTGCACCTGGCAGAGCATGGGGAGCTGAAAAGTCCTTGACCAGTGTAAGCACTGCTTAGCAACAACTAAAGCATCAGTGTGTTATCAACATTATTCTCATCCTAAATGCAAAACACAGCACTATACCAGCTACTAGGAAGAAAATTAACTCTATCCCAGCTGAAACCAGGACACCTCTGAACTCAAAGCTTTGCTCAGACTTCAAAGACCTGTAGTCTCAGGGGTTAAAAATATACCTGTTTTCTTTGTTCTTCAAATAACTGAAGTGATCATTTTCAGAATTTCATTTACAGCATATTTTTTATTATTTATTTATAGAGCTTAATTTACTTGGAGATAAAGGTCATAGACCAGAACTTCACAAAACAGTTTATATTCCATGTTTATCTCTTCAACCTTTATCACAGAGGAAAGTGTAACGATGTACATTGCATACTTCCTCTGTCTTTATCATACCAATCTTGAAAGAAACCCAATTCCTATAAGAAGTCTTACATCATTAGCAGCTCAACACAAATTGCACTAGCTAAGCTTGAAGGGGAGGGTTGAAAAATGTTGTAGTTAAGGCTGAGAAGTCTTCTGTGGGCACACACATCTCATTTTGGTCCTGACTTACACTGCTCAATGGTGTTACTGTCTGAGGCAGTCTCAGCAGCTGCTGTAAATTGCATTTCTCTTGTTCCAGCCCAAGCTATGTCATACCACCCATTGAACTGTGCAGGAAGCACATCTGTACTGTGAATCATGACTGAAAACCTGATCTGATTTAAAAATAACTGTTTTGCAGGTTTTTTTAGAGGTGAGGCCAAGAGCCCTGACTCTGTTCACAATATGGCTGCAAAATGGTTGCTCCAGAGCCAAGACACGACACGGTACCAGGAGGACAAAGGCATGTGCTGCAGGAGTGAGCGGGCAGAGATGCATTGCTGCCCACCACAAAGCCACAGCCTCAGGTGGAGACATTCTCCATCAGCCACTGCTTTCATCTCCTTTCCCTGCCCTTTCATTCCCACCCACCATGCTACCACCCGTACAGTACTGGCACAAGTGGTTTTGTGACTGTGCTGAGCCAGAGAGCTGATACAGCTGAAAAATGACTTTGGAAAGAGGTGGGTTATTTTTCATCCAAGCAAGTACCCTATGCCGCACAAATGACTGTGCTGGCACAATCGGTGGGCAGAGTAGAGCAGATGCAAATGCTGAAGATGGGGTTGGGGGGAAATATGGATTAAGTGTCTTGTGACTGACAATGTAGAAATGTACATCATGGTACAAATATATTTGAAATGTATACAGCCCAAGAACCAGCCTTCATGTCCCCCACATACCCCACATCCAGACGCCAGGATCCCTCACGCAACGCTGCCCCACGGTCACTCAGCTAATGCCCACGTATTCATGAGCAGCTGGCTGGTGGTGACACCCTCAGCGGTGGTGTTGGCTTTGCACTGCTGGGATAGATGACACTCTGTCAGACTCCAGCAATACCAAGAAACATGCCTCAGTACCACGCAGTGCCACCAAGGTGTCGCAGAAGTGTTTGAGGTGGCTGTGAGTGTGGGCAGAGGGCTTGCTTTGTCTCCTGACTAACCTAGAGCC
Organism: Theristicus caerulescens; assembly: GCA_020745775.1. NCBI lineage: Eukaryota > Metazoa > Chordata > Aves > Pelecaniformes > Threskiornithidae > Theristicus > Theristicus caerulescens. The sequence goes on along the minus strand of CM036559.1, from coordinate 110,287,608 downwards.
CAATGGTGGAGGCAGCAGCACAAAGCAGAGCCTCTCTCCTGAGAGGAACACACGTGTCCTGGGTAGGTGTTGCTGAGGCTGCCAGAGCCTGAGGGCCTGGTTGTTTGGTGTCATGAACGCTTGGACTTGTGATACTGCTGTGAGGTAGGCAGATGGACAGGGTATCTCTCAAAACTCCTGCAAGACCTGTTTTACTCTGTTTAAAAAAAAAAATCTGTTTACTGAACAGGTTGATAGTATGTCATGTAAGCATGATGTAGTTTCTAGGATTGTTTGTTTGTTTGTTTTGATTGCTTATAGAACGCTTGCAACACCCCGTTAATTTGGTAGAAACTCATCACTTCACACCAGTGGGAAGTTTTGGTGCAGCTTTTTGAGTGGTTTTGTGTCAGAGAGATACATTCCGATATTACCTGCACCTAAATGTTTAGGACCTTATGTTGAACTGTTAATAATTTTACAGTTCTTCTGCTTTATGCCATCCTACCCTAAATATTTAAATATTGAAAGGAGGCCATGATAGAAGGAGGGAAATAAGATTATTCTAAGGTTGGACCAGATGATCCTTGCGGTCCCTGCCAACCTGGTATTCTATAATTCTATGATACTGCTAGGGTGTCGGTGTGCTCCCATTACTACCCCAGAGCCTGGGGAAGAGCCCACACACAGGCAGAATTCAGTGGCTGCTCCTGACATCTGAGATTCTCCATGTACATGTAGCTGTGTCCCTCATATAGGCTCCACGGCTGTTGTGTGTATTAAAATGAACAGTTCAAACACCACAGTGGCACACTAATGCATTCATATGAACACCTTTCCCTCTGGTGTCCAGCAAAAAGCCATTTCCAAGATATGAGACCGTGGTTTTGGCTGGGATAGGGTTAATGTTCTTCCTAGTAGCTGGTATAGTGCTGTGTTTTGGATTTAGGATGAGAATAATGTTGATAACACACTGATGTTTTAGTTGTTGCTGAGTAGTGCTTACACTGGTCAAGGACTTTTCAGCTTCCCATGCTCTGCCAGGTGCACCAGAAGCTGGGAGGGGGCACAGCCAGGACAGCTGGCCCAGACTGGCCCCAGGGCTATCCCATGCCATAGGCCATCATGCCCAGTATATAAACTGGGGGGAGTTGGCTGGGGGGCAACGATCACTGCTCGGGGACGGGCTGGGCATCGGTTGGCGGGTGGTGAGCAATTGCATTGCGCTTTGCTTGTTTTATATATTCTTCTATCATGATTATTATTTCCTCTTCCTCTGCTGTCCTATTAAACTGTCTTTATCTCAACCCACAGGTTTTACTTTTTTTCTTCCCCTGATACTCTCCTCCATCCCACCGGAGGGGAGAGCAGGGGGAGCAAGCGGCTGTGTGGTGCTTAGTGGCCGACAGGAATCAAACCACGACAGAGACACAGGGCAAAGTCAGTGTTGCTGAGCAGGTTTCCATGTCGGCTGGTCTGTGTGTGTGCCTTTCCTCTCCTCACTGTGGGCCAAAATACACCAATGCTCCAGCCTTCCCCATGAGCGCAGGGCACACATGACAGATAAGCTGTGGAAGTTGACAGCCCATGGCTGCCTCTGAGCCCCCTGTCCTGGTACGGTGGCTGTCCCCTGTGTGTGTGCCACTGGGGCTCTGCAGGGGTAGGGACCAGCAGGTCCCTCCTGCACCCCTGGAGCAGGCAGGTCGAGGTCCCCTCTGGTGTGGCAGGAGCTGCTTATCTCCCCAGATGCAGGTAAAGCAGAAATCTGGATCTCTAGGCACCTTTTGCTCCAGCTCCCTTCCTTAACCTGTTGAAGCAAGTCCTACCATCCCCACATCACCCAGCACTGCCCCGAGACTCTCTTTGACCAAATCATTTCTCAGTTTAAAGTGTTTTGTTCCAAGCTGGCTGTAAATTGTGCAGATTGAGTGTGTCCTCCCCCAGATCTCTCTCAGGCCAAGAACATCCAGGTGGCCAAAGCATGAAAAAGGCAATCCTGCATTATCCATTGGGCATGAAATACTCCCCATGGCAAAGCCTTTCCAAGGACAGCTACTCACAGGGGCAGCAAACATGGACTGCAGCCTCTGGACCCACCTCTGCAGCCTTCTCAGGAGGCTTCTCTGGAGAAGGCTGTGCAGAGAGCAGGGAGCATGGCTGGGATTAAAAAGCTCCATCAGTGCAGGGGCCGTAATTACTTGCAGATAGTCCATTCATCTGGTCACATCACCAGTCTAGGGGTACAAGTGTGTTTGCTAGTTTTTATTTTCAGTTGCTGTTGTGGAAGGGAACGCACTTTTGTCCATCTTCAGAAGGGAATGGTGCTGGATTTCTCCTGGGGGAAGGAGAGATGCTTAGAGAGAATTACGGAGGCTTCAGCTCCTCTGCTAGTACCACCTGGCACACCATGTGCTGTGGATCATTTTCCTGGGAAAGAGGCTGTGTCTCTGCATCCAGCCTGGAGAAAGATGTAATAAGCAGCTGTTAGCATCGTGTCTGCAGGTTGCTGCGCACTGCAGCGAGCTGGTTGTCAGCTCTGCACCAGGTTCCCGCTGTCTGCGCTCTTTGAGTGGAAAAGTCCTTGAAAATCCATCCATTTCTTAAAATGGAGAGATTTGATGGAATTCATCTGGCAATAACTATGTAATCAGATCAGTCTGGTGGTGTTTGGTTTGCTAGTACACTAATGTGTTTGTCATTGTGCTCACAAACTTGCATTTTCAGTAAGCTGCACATTGATCGCTTTGGATTTGGGTTTGCTGCTGCTTAAATTAGCGTGCTCGTCCACGTCTTGGAGTGGCTCGTGCCAGGCTGCTTGCAGACTTTTAAGACAATCTCATTGCCCTGATCTTAACATGCTCACATCAGGGCTTAACGTTCTCTCTGTAAGCAGGAGGAAAGGAAAAATACTCATGGGGGTGGAAGGAGGGGATTTCTTCATCACTACCCAGGTTGTGCTTTTGGGATGTAGAGGGGAAACTTAAACCCAAACTCTAAAAAGTCCAGAACAACCTAAACCGGTGACCACATGGTTTTCTGGGTTATTCAGGCTGGGATCTTTTGCAAAGCATCAGCTTGATTGACAGGAAATCTGACTATGATTTTCTGTGCTGTACGCCATATCAGAGGGACCCAGCAGGTGAACTGGGGCTTTTGGGGGGTTGCACAGGTAAAGGCAGAGGCAGGAGGGAAGAGCCAGCCATGGCAATGTTGTTGCCCTGTGTCTCCTGCTACAGCACGAAGAAATGGTAAAAAGCTCTGTTCTTTTTCTGTACCCTCACCCACGTGCCTGCAGCTTTTCCTCTGTCTGTCTGTCTCTTCCTTAACACACAGACACAGATAAAAGCAGTTTTGGCAAGAGGCAGGATGAAGGATCTAAAAAGCACGTTCCTTTCCCTACTTGGGTCTCTTCTTGCAAAAATAGCATTAATTTTTATTACTATTACATACAGTAAAGGCTAAACAGCATCCACTGAGGAAAAACCTGAAGCCAGGCCGATGGCAGAACAGCTGAGGTGCTAGACGTGGGGCTGGCTGCCCAGCGAGCGGCTGGCGCTTTCTGGCTGGGTCTGTTCTGCACCGAGGGTGGGTGCCGTGTCCGTGACTGCCAACGCCAGAGCTAACCTCGAGCTGTCTTTATCAGAGACAAAGACGAGTGTGGGTATCTGTGGGGTTTCATCTGTTTATAGTGGAACGGGAAGAGTTGGTATTTAAGGATGCAACTGACTCCCGTGATAAATCTCTCCCTTCCTGCCTCCACCACACTCCTGTGCATGCCGAGGACCTCACAAAAATTCCTGGTTTCTCAGAAATTTCACAGGGTATATTTTATTTACAGAGCTAAAAGTCTGGAAAAATCAGCAAACACGCTACAGTTGTGCTATTTAAGCATTTTTTCCACCACAGTCCTTTCTGACGCATATCTTAGGTGTGTGCCCAGGTCAGCTCCCCACTGACCCAGCTCTTCAGCCTGCAGAGCCTTCTCATAAATTCGCAGTATTTAAGGGCAGAAGGGAACCTCAAATCGCCTGGGCAGGCTGCCTGTCTATCACAGGCTATTACATTGCCTTTCCTTACCTCTGTCTGGAGCCCAATTACTTGTGTGGGAATACAGGCATCCGGCCTTGAGCTGGCGATCGCTATTGCCTTTGGCACTGAGAGTTAATGGTTAAGCACCCTGGCTGGTGGAGATCTGCACTCCACTTCCAAGCTGAATTTGTGTGGCTGCAGCTTCATTCCTCAGTTCTTGCTATGACTTTCTCCTCTATACCATACAGTCCCTTTACAACCTCTATTTTCTCTCTGAACAAGTTCATACAAATTGTAGCAAGGTCAGCTCTCAATATCCTTTATAAGCTCTTCAGGTTTTTCACAGCAGCATTTTCTCCAAGTCTTGAAATGTTTCTTTTTTTTGTAAGAAGTTCTTAAATATTGAACACCTTCCAAAACTGCAGAGGCCAGAAGTGGATACAGTGTTAGTATGCATGGTTAACATAGCCCTTTCAGCCCCGGTTGGATATGCAGGGGTCACAAGAGCCCTTTAGGCACACAAGGGACACGTTTTCCCACTTTTCCCTTGAATTCCTCATCCTTCCTTGGACACAGCCCCACCGTCCTGCTCCCTTCCCTACTGCTCTGCCTCTGGCTTCGGGATTCAAAAGCCTTTTCTTCCTGAGGCTCAGCAGACTGAGAAGTCCAGCTTACGGTGCACAGCTGTCCTGTGACTTCCACCGGTCCCTGGGCCACCTGCTGCTCTCCTGGCCACCGAGGAGACCCCTGGACCCTGCTGACTCCTGGCGAAGCCACACCACCCTGCACGCACTCGCCGAGTGCTCCAGCGCTGCTGGCAGCTGCTTGCTGAGGGGTGAGCAGCCGGCTCATCGCTCCTTTCAGGTGCGACATTTTAAAAATAATTTCTAAGAAATTCCTTTTAGCATCTTTTAGTGATGCAAGAATCTGGCCATATAATGGAAAATGCAGGACAAAGTACAGGGACCAAAGACAGTAACAAGGCAGAAACCAAAGAGAGGGTCCCAAGGGCTCAGGCACACATTCGAGTGACTGAGCTCCCCAAGCCCTTGCCGTGTCCTGGCTGCTGGGCTCCAGCTGCTCCTGGGAGAGCTTTTAGGCAGTGGCAAGGTAAGGCAATGGATGTCAGCCTCCCTGGCAGGGACAGAGGCCAAGCCCAACCACAATACCTTGCCTTTAATGAGTGGTGGGAGAACAGGGTCAGAAAACTGCTGCAGCCCAGACGGGATGGTGTAACCTGTCCCGGCACACTCACCTGGTTGGTTTTTACATTTGTCTTGGGGGCCTGAATAATTGCTGTGATTTGCAGAGGTCCCCCAGTAGCTGCTTCAGCATTTCATAAATCTTCACTTAGGAGGTTACTGTAGAAATCTGTTTAAAGATCATCCTGGTGCAAGAGCTCACGGGAACTTTGCTCTTGCCTGTGCATCTCCATGCAACCTGAGCATCTCCAGCCTTTGGCAGCAGCTGTGAGCAGGGTGGATGGTTCAGCCTTCCCTAAACTGATGGATGCCTAGTCCATCAGGAGGACATTGAGCCAAATTTGCAGTGGTGCAAACAGATGCAGCTCCTGTTAAATTCAGTGCAAAACCAGGCATATAAACCAAAGCTGAATTTCAGCTGGAGTCTCTTTATTCTGTAATAAATTCCTAAATGGATTGTCAGATTTGATATTCTCTCATAAATGTCTAATTAAGGAAAAAGCAAACTTCTGCTTCATAAAATCCCTGACTGATAGTACTAATAAAATGTCATAAATGCACTGAATGTTGTGATAATGCTTTTAGAGACTAATTGCCTTTCATTATCATTAGCACAGAACTGATCAGCACCGAGACTAAGATACCACTGTGCCGTGGCGGTGTCGCCAAATGCAGGACAGGGACTGGCCTAGGAGGATGAGGAGAAAGGAGGGGTCTTTGTGTCAGCAGCTGGGTTTGGTTCCTTCCTTATCTGTCCCTGGGCTGGAGACCACTTTGCGGCCCTGGGAGCAAGGAACCCTGTCCCCAGACCCTTGGGAGTTCACCGACACAGGTTGTCCCCATGCATGGTCTGCCCTCTGCCCTGCGGAGCGTTACCCTTGTGGCAGGGAGCTGAGCGTGAGGATCGTGGCTTCCACCGCGGCAATTTGGGGATGCCCCAGCTCAGCCCCTTGTCTGTGTTCAAGGCAAGGAGAAGGCTCTTGGCCCAACTCACATGCCACCAGGCAGGGCCGCAGGGCAGAGCTTTGCTTTTGCTGCTCCCCTGGCATCACACCAGTGAGCTCTCCCTGCATCCTGCGCTCACCCCCACCCCAGCTGTACAGGGGCTTTAAAGTTGGAGGTGGTTGTGTGGAAATTATGTGCAAATACACAAATTATTTCATTATGTCGCTGGCATGAAATGCCACACACAGAGCAGATAAAATCTTGGCAGCTACAGAAATGGGGAAAGTGAAAAGGAGTTCAAAGAGGGGTGCTAAGCTCCCTCATCCTCCTCTTGCCCTCTGCATGAACGAGCTGCGGGGGGAAAAAAGCCTCCAGGCTGGCCTGGGAAAGCGTGACACCTCCACCTAGCTTTCCATGGCTACCTCCATCATATTTGGTTAATGCAGCTGAATATTCATGCTTTGGCTGGAATTTATTCACATATTGAGCTGCACCCGTGCTGTGTTTGCAATACGTGTGTGTTCTGCCTGGCCTCATCTAGTAAATTGTGAGTGGTAGGGGGAAGGAGGGACCAGGAGCTCCTGGTTTGTTTATCCTCCAATGCAAAAAGTCAAGACTGGCAGTAAGAAAAGACTTTTTTGCATAATTTGTTGTCTAACACAGCAGTGCCGAGAGTCAGGAAGGTCCCACAGAAGATGGGAGAGGGACACGTGAAAGACCTGGAGTTAAAACACCAAGGAAGTTTTGAGAAAAAAAAACTTTCCCAGCACACATATTTTCCCACCCCCGCTTGGTGCCATACTCGTTGTTGTTAGGCAGCTGTACCGATCCGAGGCCGGAGGCTGCCGGCACTGACCCGGCATCGCTCTCACCCCGAGCACCGCAGCAGACCCGGGAGCCGGCCTGCTCCAAAATCCTAACCCCAGCTGGCTTCTGCAGGCCGTGTCCAGCCTCTGGACACGCTGGGAGCCTCAGCAATTAGATCATTTAATAAACCATCTCATTTTGGGCTGTTTTGTGTAAAGCATTTTACCTGGCTTTATTTCTCGCATTGCTTTGTATTCCTTCAAACTCCAACCTCGCAAATCGATGCGGTGCCACTATTGTTGCCTCTAAAATGTTTACTCCTGGCTCTCTTTAGGACCTAAAAGGCTGAAAACTGCATCGTAATTGCCCAATTAGTCCTAATGCTGCGTGGTGTGACTGTTTAGTTACCATATATTGTGTACAGAACTAATTGTGGTGAAAGTAAATGAATGTGAAGGAAACAAACAAGCTACTAGAAAATAATTACTTGGAGTGTTTCTTTTTAGTACCTGTACAGCAGATTTCATTATAGTCAACAGCTTCTAAAGCTGCTTGAAATAGCGGTATTTGTCATTTTCATAGAAACTTGATAATGACATTAATTTATCTTAATGGTCTGTTCTATTGTTATAAATAGTAAAATTAGCTTAAATTGTCTTGCTTTTGCTGGTTTTGGATGGCTCCAAAGGGCCCCACAACAGCAGATGAGTAGATAATTTGGTGTGCTTGACAGATTTCCAATAATTTGTTATGTGGAACATGAGGTAATGCTAGTACCATTAATGTTCATTTTCCTCTAAATTCATTACTGCCCTTTTCCCTTTTATCTTTTTTAATGTCTGGGCCATTTTTCTATATTTCAAGTGGAGCTACAAAGCCTATTCATATTCAGCTATAGTAGCTATTAACATTCTGCACATAGAGAACATCATGTAGAAAAACAGCTCTTTATGAAATGATGAGGCTGGTGGCTATTTATGCTGCAAAGTAGGCAAAATGGGTTGTTTGCTGGTATTAGGGATTGGCTGTAATTAAGACAAATGTAATTTTAAAGAAATTTAAATGTTTTCATTTTTATAGCCAAGGTAAAACACAATTCAGGGAAATTCTAAAAAGGTGTAAATGCATTAATAAAAACTATTTTCCCTGTTTTCTACCACTCCTGTTTAAACTTCACCGAGGATTTTATGCACGGCTAGTTATTTGCACAATATTTTCTACCCAATTTAAACCTAATTAGTCTTGCAAAAGTATTAAAATTAACGGTACTTTTATGTGGGTTTGCTGATATGGTAATGATCTTCACAAACAGGAGAGCTTTCCATCAGGGAATAATTGTTTTGCCTTCTTCTCCTTTTCTTTCTTTTTACTTTTGTATCTAACCAACATCAGCATCCTCTTCCCCTCCAGGTGCAGAGATGCAGAGCAATGGAAGGGGAGGAAGGGGAGGAGGTTTCGCCATTCATATCTCACCGGCGTGTACGTAGCGCATATGAAAACCCAAGCAGAAGCAGTGAGATACGAGGCCGGCTGGCATGGGGTGACTATGGAGGGATGCCGGCACCATGGCCACATCCCCATCCTGTGTCAGGGGAGCAGGGGCAGGCCAGGAGGGGAGAGGGGCTTTGCTCTGGGAGAGGGTGATGCCTCTCTGGTGAATGGTGGTGGTGGTGAGTCCCAGTTCAGCCAGACAGGAGAGGGACAACCCTTGAGGGCACCCCGTTTTTGCTGGGAAGCGCTTGGTGAGCTGTAGATCTTGGCAGGCCAACCTGAATGCTTCCACCAAAGCGTGTTGTTTTGATGAAGCTTCAAAGAGAAAGCACTCCTGAGTGATGAAAGTATTTTTGAAAACTGCCATTTCATAAAATCTCGAAGTCATCTTTCAGGAAAGGCTTCATTGAGAACATTCTTAATTTCTGTATTATTTTTACATTATTTTTAGATTTCACAGAATCACAGAGGGGTTGAGGTGGGAAGGGACCTGTGGAGGTCATTTGGTCCAGCCCTCTCCGCAAGCAGGGCCACCTGCAGCCGGTTGCCCAGGACCACGTCCAGACGGCTTTTGGATATCTCCAAGGTGGGAGCTGATATTTCTTCAGTTTAGGTGTATCAGGCAACATGTGCCTCTGAGAAGCCACGGATTCACATGATTGATAGTCAAAACACTGCGTTGTTTTAAACTTCTCCTTAAAATGAACTGCTGCTTATCACCAATGTAAATGTTCTACTTTTAAGTCCACCTCCCAGCATTGCCGCTTGGTTGTGACAGCATGACGATGGGACCCCCTCACCCAGGTTTAGCCGCACAGGGGGGCCCTCAGTGAGCCCCCTCATCAGTCAGGGGACACGAAAGGCTCCAGGGCTGGCCCAGCCCTTGCTTGGGCAAACACCTAAGTATGTGGAAGGATCACCTTCCCTGCCTCCCCGCTGCTCATGGAGGCATGATTAGAGGAGATGCTCAGCCTCCGGGTGGGTGAAGTCAGCTGAAACGGACCCTCCCCACAGCTGCCAACGAAGTGGATGGGCATTTTCCCTCTGCAAAACTGGGGACCCCAAAGGTGGGTGCCCTAACGCCAGCTGGCATCGCCGCCTGGCTCCCTGCAGCTGACAGTAGCAGCCAACGAGGGTGCAGGCACTTGCAGGGGGTGGCTGTACCCAATGTCACCCCTAAAGAAGTCACGTTTCCCTGACAGCCTCCAGACCACAAGCTTTGAGCTGGGTTTTATCTGAGATACATCATTTCCAAACCAGGAGCACCTTACAGGAGGTGGCCTGTGGTGATGGCCCCCCAGCATGGACCTCCCTGAGTACCCCACCCCTTGTGACTCCCTTGGGTGCCCCGTTTTTATGTCTTACCATGTGTGCTTAATGTTGTCTGGTACTGCCTGCATCCCAGGAGGGGAGCTGAAATATTCTTAGTTGCTTAAATTTTCTTGACTACTCTCAAAACCAGCCTCTCTTGGGAACTTTACATCTGACTTATTTGGAGAACTCCTGCAAAGCACTGGCTATCTATGGTAGGATTCATCTCACCTACCTCGAGATGGTATTGTGCGAAAGTCAGTACCTCAGCTGCTCATCCACACTCACTTTCAAGGCAGGGGAAAAAAAAAGCTATGCCCACAGTGTGAGTCATCTGATTTATTTTAGACAACTACATTAGGATGAGATGAATGGCACCTAAAAGTGCCAATTTCGCTCCATTAAGGAGACAGGGAGCCCAAGCTCCCTGGTATAAACATTAGGTATCAACATGACAGATATCTGTGCCTGGGCAGAGCATCTCTGTCCTCGTGCCTCACATCCAGACCGTCAGCAGGAGAGACACCCATCTGGTGAAATTCTCCTCCATCGTCAGGCTCCTGGGTAGCTCAAAGGTTGCACAGTTACAGCCGTGTTTTACTTCAAGGTACGGAAACGCAATGTAATTATGCATTGCAAAGTCTTTCTGGACTTCTAAGGCTTTCCAAGTTTGGGCTGAAGCTTACCTGCAGTCTCCCCAAAGGTCTATTTTGCTGTTCCTGTTTTGTATATATAAGTTTTAAATCTTTTTTTTTAAAGATGTGCTTGTCTTATTTTTAAGTTCTGGAGATGTCTCTGTGCACGCTGAATTTTAAGAAAATCCTTTTTGTCTGTCGCTGCTCCTGTACTGAGAAATACATTGACTTGAGTGAGCATTTATAATTAAAATATCTGATATTCAAAGCTTCCAAAGACTCATGGAATGACAGTCAGACACACCTGGCTGAAGCTGGAAATGGCACATTTTATCTGTTGTTTGCAAGCATCTGTCACAACATGCCAGGTTTACTCCTCGCTGCCTGGTTAGCTTCTATCTGTTTGACAATGAAAAATCATGCTAAATGACAGGGAAATTTGCATTGCAAGGATGCATCTCTGTGCTCAGCTTTCCTTCCTCATGATAAAGTCAATAGGTTTTTCATTTCAGCATCGCAACCCATATGATTGGTAAAAAAAACACTCAGGCCCCGGTGAGCAGCTCATTATTCTTTGCTGTGGATGGGAGACAGTGGGAGAGCAACGCAGCGTTGGAAGGATACGGCTGATAAAATATTTACCCTAAACCAAGGAAGATGTCCATCTGGCCACTCATTTGTAAAATAGTAATAGAAGAATGAGCTGCAGGCCTCTCATCTCACTTTGGTTGACTTTACCTGGAATCCCTTAGAAGAAGCTGTGGCCGGTGCCCAGGATGGCTCTGCCCGCCCGTGGCAGCTGATGGCCCCCATGAGGCCACCGGCACCAGGCAGTGATGTGATGGCTGGGCCAGTCCTCAGAGTGGCTCTGAGCAGGGGGCTGGCAGTGTTGCCACTAAAATCCTCCTCTTCCAGGGCTTTATCACATGTGTGTAAAGGTTGTTTTGCACTGGGGCTCTGCACAGAGGACTTTGTTTAGGGAGCAAGGTTTTGTTTTAGTTGTATTTCAAAGAACAGGGACTTGAATGTTTCAGCCATGAGAAACAGCAATAGCTGAGGAGCTGTGGCTTCTTGTGCTAACAGAGCGAAGTCAAGCCATTACAGACACCTCTTATTGATAATCCATGCGCATTGTAGTCGTGTAGCCCATGAGCCCATAATACATGCAAAGACCTGGATGTAGTTGATCTATTTGCTAATAGAATTAACCAATTCTAGCAATAAATGAAGGATTTCCTAAACACAGATGAATGTATTAGACTTCATTAGACTGGGGCAAGTTTTCCCCTGCCTCATGCAGGATGGGTGAGCAGCAGCAGCTGTCTGCCGAAAAATGTTTCTGGAGCGCTTCTCAACTGACTCCACTCCTGATAAAAAAAATCCCTTCCCCTACCTTCCTTGCCAGCAAAAATAATGAGACACAGAAATAAAATGAAATCAGTGTAGACAGAAGGATAGCTGCTAGATGCCTTCAAAGCCTGCCCTGGGGTTGAATAACCCGTCCTGGCTGTAGCTTGCAGCAGCAGTTTTGGTCCAGGGGTGCTGGGTGGGTGGTGGGGGTCAGTCCTTCCCGGGTCTTGGTACTTTGGGAAAGGTATAGATTATATAAAAGGTAAGGGGAAGGTGAATTGGGAGAGAAAGAAGCAAAGGAAAAATGAGCATGGTTTTTTTTATTTTTTAACCTAGCTAAGACTGATTTACAGCTGTGTGTGGAAGCAGAGCCGTGCCTTGAGGAGCTGCGAATCTGGAAAGAGGCTAAACAATTCCATCTTGCCCATGCTGGGCCACCCAAAAGGCTGCAAACTTTTAGGTAATTATCTAGAATTTGTTACCTATAACATATAGGTTGTTATAGTTAATTATATGGGTAATTATAATATATGGGTAATACATAATATATAGATCATAAAAATATGTTAACTATAAAATATGCTAGAAAGTTAGCTACAATTTCCCTCTCTGGAGGTTTTGACTGATTATGCATCCTCATGCCTGACCACATCCAATCTTGCCTGCTGGCTGGGAAGCAGGATGCCACCAAGCCCCGTCCTGGTGCGAGCACTGCAGTTGCAAGTGGCTCTGGGCCCAGACCAGGGGTGTCGGAGCCTGTTGTTTGGAATCGGTGCCAACCAACCTCTGGAGGGTACCTGAGGAGGCCACTGCAGTGCAGGTTCATGTGCATGGCCATTGACTGAGGGGGTATTTTGCCGTGAGTCTGTGAGTCTCAGGAGATTCAGCTGATGAAAAATATTTTCCTATGGTTGATGTCTCACTAGATTTCTGGCAGATGCTTTTGGAGAGAAAAAAAGGGAGCAAGTGTTTCATTCAAGAAGTTCCTTGCGAAATACAGTTTCTTTAGATTGCAGTTCAGGTTGCTCCGGACAGCTGAGAGATATGCTCTGAAAATACAACTATTTTTTGATGTCAGAAAAAGTACTGAAACTCACATAGATGATGCTATCATCCAGGGGAAAGGCAGTAAAACTGGCAACACGGACACATGAAGACCCCCCGGCAGGACACAGCATGTGGGAGTGAGGACGGACCCTGCACCCTGGGGGGACAGCCCGAGGAGAGGACTTCTTGGGCAGGAGGCGGGTATGTCTTCCTAAATGAACCAGGAGCAGGGAGCCAGCCCCAGCACCAGGCTGCTGGTGGCACTCAGCACCCGCCCTGCTTTAGCTTCACAGTGCAAAGGTGTTCACTGGATGGGAGATAAAAATGTGGACACTGAAACGATGTCCATAGAGGAATAAGGCACAGTCTCACAGGTTTCCAAAACCACCATGGCTGGTGCTGGAAAGCAGTGACTGCAGCACAAGCTAATGGGGATCACCCAATTTGGCATCTGCCTGTGCAAAGGCCAGTGCCAGGAAAAGCTTTCTGGTTATGGGAGATGAATATTGACCAAAAAGGCTGAGCAGCTACTCACAGCTGCGGTGAGAGTGGACTTGCTGACTGGGGGCCAAAGGTGTTGAAATATTTCTTGGGTGAGCGGTGGCACTGAAGGAGTGGGCAGGGCTGGTGGCACGCGGGTGCTGATGGCGGAGGGGGAGAGGGTGGCCCTGCAGTACACCCACTCCATGGGGAAAAGCCCCTGTGGTTGCTCCTGATGGTTATTCCCACTGCTCTGGACCTCTGGTATCTTCAGTGTAGAGGAGCAGTGGGACTGGTTTCACCGTGGGCAGTGCAGGGTTGGATCCTGGTCCATCCTCAGCCCAGGTCATATGCAAAAGGCACCGGGGAAAGAAGGACCACTCGCTTTTACGCTCCCCCGAGAGTGATGCCCTAGGTGCACCTCTGCTTGTGGGCAAGGAGCTATGAAAGGAGGAAGGTGCAGCAGAAGACACGTGAGCTGTTTTGCCCCTGCCTATCCAGGTTAACTGGGATGTAGGAGAGGGGCTGGCTGCTCTCTCCCCGAGATTGGTTGCAACCCAGCAGCAGCACTGCAAAATTTGCCGATTATCACAGCTTGCGTTTAACCAAGCCGAGTTGGAGATGGGGTAACTGAAATTCAACAAGTCTCGGAATATTTGTTGTTCTGCCCCTGCATGAACTCACACAAATCTATTTTTCAAGGTTTATGATAAAACCCATTCGTGCAGCTCAGGCCAGGCTGGAGCTCTTTTCTGCATCATTAATTCCTTGGCTTGTTTTTCTTTTTCCAAAGTTCTCTGCAGGTCATTCCTCCCAAGTGCAGCGAGGGATGGAAGAGCACATTGAAATCATTATTGATAAACAGTTACATCTCAAAGCTCCACAGAACCATTATTTCACAAAGATGCGAACAAAATGGTTTTGCATCGTGTGAATTATTTTCCTATTTGAAACACAGAATCTCTCTCAAATAGCTTTAAAACCTGTATTGTAGTGAAGCATCCAGTTTGTTCCATTAACTACTCATGGAGTCAACTGGAGAACCACTGTTATTAATTTCAATGGAAAGCTAAAATGCAGTTCATTTTCTGTAATTGCAGGCCCATCACCTAAAGACCCAGGAAAAGCTTTTAATCCAAGGCATTTTTAGAAGGGTATGATTACATCGCATATCTTCATAAGGTGCATAATTACCAGGGTGTCAATCACAAAGAAACACAAAGAGCCAAACTTCCTGGGCTGTTAGGGAGCGGTCCACCCCGCCACCGCGGGGCCGCCCGGCTCGGCCGGTGTGTGGGGTGCCAGGGTGGATGCTGGAGGTGGGCCACCTCTTCGGCACCCAGCCGTGATGCTTCCCCCATGGTGGGCAGCAGCAAACCCAGCAGCTGTCCTGGTGCCAGGCTGCACCCCCAGCGCCGATGTGCCAGCAGCGATGGAAAGCCCAAAATAATCCTTAGGCCTCCCCGTGCTGCAGACTGCACGCTACCTGTCAGAGGATGATGCCGAGAGACCGTGAGCCTGGAGGAAGCATTCGCGGGCTGGAAGATGCCTTGGAAAAAGCAGCACTTAAAGGGTTATAGGGGAGCGGCCAAGCATCATGACAGTGGGACAAGGAACACACAAAAAGGTCAGAAAAAACGATGGAAAGCTTGGAAAGAAAAATCTGGGGGTAAACTATTTAGTTTAAGGATGAGAAAGTCTCTGTGAGGTGCAGAATATTCAGAATAAAATTTCCCCCCCAAGGGCACAGGAGAACCCACCACAGCCAGATGGCTGTCCCGGGACCCCTGGATGAGGGCTGCAGTGGTGTGGTGCCTCCCGTCCCAGCCGTCCTCATGGACATCGCCCCGTGCCAAGCTGCCAGCCGCAGCCAGAAGGGACCGTGCGGTTTAAATGTGAGGTCTGTGCTACCTTGACTCTATTCAATCAAAACAAATCACATAGCTCCTCCAGCCTGTCTGTGGGAAGAAGAAACTCCAGCTGGAGGGAAGAAGAAGGGAAAACCTTCGGTTTTGAATTATCGCTTGGCCATTTCGCTCAAGGAGGGACAGCCGTGATCGCCTGCTGTGATTCAAGGCTTCTGCAGCCCGGAGGCGTACCGGGAGGACTCGCAGCTGCAGAATTTCAGCACAAGGCCACCGTTTCCAAGCAGGTCCTTTGTCCTCACAAACCTGAATCACAGAGGAAACTCAAATTGGTGGAAACACATAGGTGCCAGAAGATGGACCCACTTAAATCAGGCATTATACGTGCATAGCAGCCCCTTCCCTTCAGCTCTTGGCTCCAGTCCTCTCCTGCTTTAAGCACTGATGGATGCTGAGCAGTGACTGCAACAGCAGAGATGTGACAGAGCTGAAGCTGTTTCTTTCCAGGGCTGCTGCATCAGTAAAGAGGAGCCACTTCTTGCTGCATCCCGCAACAAGGGACCCTTTAATTGATTGCAAAAAGAGCTAAGTGTACTTAGCACCTCAGTGGATGAGGGCTAAGGTTGGTAATAGTGGTGGCAGAAGTAGCTGTTTGGGAAGCAATTTAATTAATAAAAAAATAAGAAACAAAAAGGTCAAGCCTTGCCTCTGCTGTGCTGCATTTAATCTGCACATGTATGCAGGATTTCAAGCTCCTGGGTTATTTTTTTTAGCTGGCACATTTCCCCAAACACGATAACATTTTTTAACTTTAGTGGATGACATTTTGTAATATGTTTAAGGATCTGTAATATTTTATGCTTGTAGCTTTTTGCGATTGTTGTTCCAATATGGCACTGATGCTGGTATTAAAGTTTAATATGATTAGAAAGCTCAATTGTATAACCACGGGGTTAT
The DNA here is from genome assembly GCA_020745775.1 of Theristicus caerulescens. Taxonomy (NCBI): domain Eukaryota; kingdom Metazoa; phylum Chordata; class Aves; order Pelecaniformes; family Threskiornithidae; genus Theristicus; species Theristicus caerulescens. Next base: position 110,271,510 of record CM036559.1, on the reverse strand, counting down.
ACTCTTTATCTATTATAATCTGATTAAAATGCTTCTCTTCAGTAGCTTTATGCAATCGCTTTACAGCAAAACCTGGGAGCAAAGCCACCAGCACTTTGGTTTGTCCCAGCTCGAAAGAAATACCAAATGGGTTCCTTAATTGCATATTTCATTCATTACCATACAAAGCTGGGTCCAAACTGCAAACCCGGCTCCATTTGGCTTTAGTGGAGCCGCTCGCTGAGAAAGGGCTTGTGGGACCCGTCCGACGCCCAGGCTCACCCTGAGGCTGCTTAAGGTTCAATACCTGCCTGCTTTAGGGGCAGAAAAATGGCGTTTTGGGTCTTGCTGCCTGGTGCCGAGGTTGCTAAGCAATGAAGTCACTACAAGTAGCTAATGTCACGGCTACATCTAAACCCCATCATAGCATTAAATTCATCATTGTAATTAAATTCTCTCACTGCCTATGATACCATCTCCCTTGCGTGATGTATCTGGTCCAGACCAGGTGTAAACTAGTTAATGCAAGAGAACACATCCACCTCTAATTTCCACTGCCATTTAGTGCTCATACGCCACAATTTATTATCAACCTGAAGGCACAGTACAGAAAATGCACTGCAGAGAATGTGATATCCATTAATAGGTAATAGCATGAAGAGTGAGCTCTGTTTTAGTAAAACTTACCTCCTCTCCTTCCACTGGTCCTCTAAAGATTACCAACACCAGAATGGTCTGGCAGAAGAGCTGTAGAAGACCAAACATAGCTCCCAAAATAGCGGTGTTTTTGCACCACCATACACTATGCTTTGGGGGTAAAGCAGAGCTGCTAAATGAACACCCCACGCCCAGCAGAAGTTATGCTGTGTGCTAGGGATCCGTAGCATTAGGCAAGCTTAACTCTGAGACCAGACTTAGAGTGCTCCCAATGTGTTTACATGAGCCCTTGCAGCTGCAGGGGTGGTGGTTTTGCAGACCACCTCCCTGCAAGATGCCCAAGACTGAGTCACCACTGAGACCGGGACCGCTGACTCTGGAGTAGCCAAAGCTAGTACTTGCCACTGCGGTGGGCTGCTGTGGGAGGCAAAGTGGCCTCGATGCCTCTGCCTCTTCTCTCTAAACTTGAGCCATGGTCTCCACGGCTGGTTGCTGCAGCTAAGGCAGGGTAGGAAAGGTCCAGGAGGGGAGTTGAGGTGTTAAAGGTAGCTACTACTACTTGGGAAGGAGGGTGAAGAGGGGCACCCCCTCCTAGATGCGATATTTGCCCCTAAGAGTTGCAGAACAGGCTGTCCCCTTCCATCTCTTGCCCAATTCCTCCCGCTCCTGCAACGGGAGCGCTTGGCTCTCATTCCTCCTTTGGCAAAACAAACTCGGCTTTCCCCACTGAGAAGCGTGCTATTTCTGCTTGGCTGTGCTTGCAACCCACAGATTCCTCCAGCCAGCCTTTACCAGCATAGCTTAACAACAAAAACAATCCCCAAACCCAAACACATTCCTTCTCCTGAAACAGCTTCAGGTGCAGTGAACGCCACAGCTGATGCTGAGCAGGCTCCGCACCTTTGACTGGACTCTCAGACCTCTTTTATTTCTGAGTTGTCTGAAGTTTTCTACAGTAGGGAGCTCACCACCATTGTATCAATTGCAATGCATCATTGACATGGGCATTGCATCCATATTGCACTGATAATATTCAGGGGACCCATCCATGTGATATGGCAACAAACAGGACATCATCAACATTTTGATAGAATTAAGCTTTCTTACCCATATAACATTATTTGAATTGTCCCAGAAGCATAAAGTCTAAGGCTTTCTCCATCCTCTGGGCAACAAGTAAGCTAAGAATTGTTCTTCACTAGCTGGATAGATTTATGTCAGGTGTGATGAGGCCATTGCAAATCATTTTCTGTCTCTCCTTTTTCTATGTGTAAGGGGAGATCCACTTTTTAGGTAAGTAACCTTGCCTAGAAGTCACCTGAGACAACTGGGATGAGGATGTTCACTGACCTTCCTTGGTGTTACAACATCTTCTCGGGCTGTGTGGCATCAGACACACGTGGCCTTAGCTCCGTGTTTGCCATCATCGCTGCCCTGCCTGGCATACTCATTCTTTTAACTCATTAGGATCTCCTACCTTCGTTCGTCAACAAATTTTTATGATCCATTTGCCTCAGAAGTAAATGGTCAAGTTTCTTAACTAAAAGGAACTTGCCTTGCTTCTGATATTATCTGGGTCACACTACATCTGAGCATGAAGCTTAGATTTTTCATTATATGCGCCCCAGATCTATTAGAGAATTTGCAAATAAATGAATTCTTAATTCTTTCATGATGCTGAATTTTCCCCGCTGTTGTTCCTGACTCTAAATAGGAAGTTTAGAGCGGCAAATGAAATATCTTCAGGTTTCGCTTCATTGGCATGCTGTGAAGCAGAATAAACTGTTTTAACATTCTTCGCTGGAGATCCCTAGGGTTGTTTGGGTAAGGTGTTCTTCTCACGAAGCTCCAGCACACAGATAACTAGGTCCCAACACCTCACGCAATGGCTCTGTGCACCTTCAGCTGCAACAGTGAATTCATTCACCTCTCTGTAAACCAATACTCTGATGGTCTGCCTCTTACCTTAGAAGAAGTACAAGAGCTAATAACCTACTGTCAGACGCGGCTGGTTTCTTCTGCATTTCTGTACATAGGCATGGTTTTGTTTTAAAAGAACTCATCTATTTGTAACCCACTAACTACTGCAAGGAATAAGAATCCAGGTTCTGGGCAACTTCACTGCAAATCATTAAGAAATTGCTTTTAGACTCATTCCAGCTTCGCAGACATCTAAAGATAGAGCATACTTGCCTGCAGGAGATGGAAATGGGAATTGATTACCAGGAGGCCCAAGCTTCAGCTGTAAAACTGATGTTTCCAGCTAGACTGTCTCCTTGCATCAAATCTATGCTGTGAAAACATCCTCCAGCTGATCAGTACCAGCTGGCGTTGAGGGGAAAAGAGGAAACGCTGCTTGCGGCAAGTACCATAAGGCACAGACCTTACCTCTGCTTTAGAAACACTTCTCAGTGCTGGAATTACTGGTACGTTATCCTGGCGGGATGAGCGTGCCCTCAGACTCTTTTGGTACATTCACTAACTGTAATTTATGATAAATCACAGCAGAAAAAAAAAAAAAATCTTTAAACTGAGTCTGCATTGAGCTACCCGTATCTTTTGCAAAGAGTGAGACAATACTTTGCATTATTACAATGAGTAGAATGAACTTTTATTTTCATTCATCCTTCATTAATACCATACAATTAGATAGCAATATCTGGAAAAAAAAAATAATCTTGAAATAATTTAAAACAGAAGGCACAGAAAACCAAACCCAACTATGCAGCTACAAGAGAAAGGGGAAAAATGATTCAGGAAGGGAATTAATTCCGAAAGGTTTTATCGCTAGACACTCTGATCAAAAGCTACAGCACACAGAAACAAAACCGCACAGCTTAAGCTAACCCATGCTTTTGTTACTTATACATAAAAAAGAAAAAAAAAAATCTAAAAATCTGATTTTTGCAGGGTTTTGAATGAAAAGTGTAATTTTGAAAATAAAAAACATTAAATCTAGTACATATGTCAAAATCTTTTCTAAAGTCTACACTAAGATGTACTTTACAAAAAAATCTGCATTAAGAGCAAAGCATACAGTTAAACAGCATCTGGGGACAGGAGGAAACTTGTTCTCAAATCAGTTAGAGTATCAAATAAATTTGGTGTTTGCTTCAGAAACAAAGATTCTCAGTACAGTAATATACTGTAGAGGACATTCTTTCGTATTTTAATATTATGAAATTAAACCGATAGCATACATTACAGAGAGGAATAAACCCACTTCATTCATATGAGATTTTTACATTTTTTTTGCAAAAGAGTAACTTTATTTGTTTTGAAAACAAAGCTACTGGAATTAATGACATGCGATAATATGCCCCGATATTATACTGGCTAAGTTTGAAAATAAAGTTCATGCTTCACAATTGAAATATGCTGTGATTCTCAAATACATTCTCTGGTAATTAATAATACAATACAGAGGTCATTCGTAAAATCAGTTCAGGTTGGGAACCCGGTTTATAAATGAGCCTTTTTTTGCAAATATGCAGAACACTGACAACAAACAGGGTTAGTTCCAGGTCAGCACATTTCTTTCTGCACTCCACCCCTCTTTTCTTAAATAAATGGGTGCTTAGCCTGCAAATATCATGGAAAAGCAAAGTCTAGAAGTTACAGGTTGGTTTGTCAAAATACTACATAAAATCCAAGATAAATAGTATGACTCTTACTGACAACTTAATAGCAGGTGCTCTCTAAAGGAAAAAAAATAATATCCTGAAATGCAAGAGAGATCGTTTCAGCATTTGATATCAAGGCATTTGCACATTTGTCAGGAGGTGACAGAATAAGAGTGAACTTTGCAGCTTACTCTGCAGTTGGACTTGAATTCAAAGAGCCTTCCTTCTAGCCTGCCCACCTGTAAACCATAACGTATAGTTTCTTAATAGCTTGCTTTTTTCCTGGAAATAATACTCTCATTTAGAAAGTACAAGTCAAAGTATTGTTTCCACACATGAATAAAGAGAGCTGACAACGACAATAGAAACGGTAAAAATGATCTTTGTAAAAATGTTCATCAAAATTCTCCGACATAGCAAAACATTCATTTGTAAAGTCAAGTCTAATACTGCAAGCCATTCACTCAAAGACGACCTTGGGCACGTGTATTCTTGCCAGCGTTGCAACAGTAATTACTTCCATATTTCTTGTCATTATAGGATACAAACTCTGTAATATATTAAAGTTTCCTAACAAAGAGTCCAATTATTGCACTTTATAAAAATTCCAGTAATACCAGGCTTTTGTCCTACTTTTCTATGAACACTGATGCCCTGCAAGAAAAATTTGGGGGACCAAGTAATTTCTGATGGGTAAGATGGATTACTTGTATCAGTCTGAAATACTGAATCAAAAATGGAAAGGCTTACGAAATGAAGAGACGTACCTTTGGAAACGGATTTTGATTCATAGCAGCAGATAGATGTGTCATTGTGGTACTGACACACGTCCTCTTCACAGGGAAGAATGGGCACATGGCTATTAGGTTTATATATCACATATAACTTGAGGACTGTGCAGAGAAACCCAAAGAACCACTAAGTTCTTCTGCTGACTCTACAAGCCTGACAGGGAAAGCTCAATGACAGCCGTATCGGAGTGGGAGTTTCTCTATGAGCTTGTGTATATTTGCATTTGCGTCAGCAATGGGCATAGCAAACAGAAATGGCTATTTCAGGATGGAAAGATACACAGAGTGAGTCTGAAAGGCCCACAAAACCAGAAACTACAGCAGTTTTGGCCCTGCTTATAACCAGCTGTATCAATAGGGAAAAAAAGATAGAGGAGATTTTTGTGCCGGCTATTTACAAAAAGAAGCTGCTTGAACCGAAGTGATTCACAAATCTATATGAGGCTTCCAGGCCAGCAAATCACGGTTAAAGTCACTTTGTTCCTCTGCTCCTTCAGCATGGGAACGAGTGCAGAATGGCTCATTCCAACTGTGGATAGTCCGTTTACAGCAACAATCATATCACCACACCTAAAAACACAAGAAGAAAAAAAAGATGACTAGCGCTCTGCAGTAACTACTACACACCAACAAACAGCACTTCACCTCTGGGGTGATAGGTTTCCATTAGGTTAGAAGTGTAGCTAAAAAACCCCAGAGAGTTCAATTTTAAGCCTGTTTTACTACTGAAACTCATCTGGGAAATTCCCAAATCACTGGGATTCAATTCTAATACAAAGATAGTTCTGCATTAAGAGCTGACCTGTAGGGAAATGTGAGGAAAGAGAGTTGGCAAGATCTAATGGAGTCAAGAGAAGATGAGATAGCATGTGCATGACAGAAGCATTTCTCTTTGTTTGTGTGGATTATAACACATTTACACCAAACATGCCTTTACCGTAGGAGGTGTAAGTAAAGATACTTATGGTTACCAACCGCATTCCAGCCGAGAACCTTGTTTTCAATGGCTTATGATTTTGTTAAATGTAACCATTTGGCTTGAAATCTCCCTCAGCAGATGGTTCAACTGAGAAGCTGTAGCATCTCTGTGTTTTGAAGCAGGGAATAGAAATTTGGGAGGGTGCTGTCTACTGACCTTGAGAAAATTGACCTCGAAGGGTTAAGTTTCAGTTTTTACAAGCTCAAGAGAAACTTTAAAAAAAAAAAGCACCTAAGTTCTTCCTACATTGGGCATGCTCCATCTCCAAGCATCTCTTCTCTGTGACTTGAGTGTGTGTTTGGCATCCCCCAGAGAAGTCAAAAATGACTCTGGAGATCAGACAGGTCTTTTCCTGAAACTGATCCTCCCAACTATCGGAGGAACCAAAATGGATGGCAAAAAGATGCTCTCCTGAGTTCTCCCAGTGTGCTCCACTAAGGCAGAGCAGAGGAAGAAAAGGCAGCGTGACCAGCACCACTCAAATGTGCACTCAAAAGCGCTTCCCTACCTGAACCAAGGTACCCCATCAAGCAAACCAAAATGCTACAGTTTCCTGAGTGGGGTCTCAACTTCCCTAGCCCTTCTGCTGAAATCATTTCACCTTCTATAAAATCACACCAGACAGATAAGGTAGGCAGAAAACTGTCTTAACTATTGAGCTATGAAGTTATTTTCTCCCTTCCTGTCTAGCCTAACAAAATATTTAAATAATTTAAACAAAACAGAACAGCTTCAAAAAGATCTGCCCCATGATAACTCATGGGGCAGGTTCTAAGGAGCTCTCCCTTGTTGATGGCCCATTTTTAAGTCCATATTCTCAGTGAGACAGTACATTTGAACAGAGGGTATTATATCACAATATCACTCAAGAGTATCTTTTCCATTCCTTACAAGGAGGTAAGTGTGACCACAATCACTCTTCCCCTCTTCTTAGGAATGATGCTTGAATTTCCATTTGAAGACTTCTAGTTATTAATTCCCAAATCTGAAATTATTTACTTTGGGTTGAACTGAAATCTTTTATTTAATCCAAACTGTTTCATAGTTGGCCAAAAAAAATGTAATTTTGTGTTCAGCCAAGCTATTTTTTTCATTTATTTGTTTAGTCATTGAACTGAAAAATCAATTACTGGCAAGGCTCTAGGCATAAGTACATTTTTTACTTACAAAGTTGCTTTCTAAGTAAATCTACATGTAAAAATCATGCCATAAAACTTCAAGTTGCATATCCTTTACTGCCACCTTCACAAAAAAATCAGTTTACGAACAAGAGAACCTTTAATAGGAATTGTAAGTCCTAGTTCTGAACTAATCCTAAACAAGGCTAAGACGCATATATGGATTCTAGACCTGCGGATTGCATCCAAACAGAACGTATAAGTAGAATCATATAATCTTTAAGGTCAGAACAGACCTCAGGAGGTCTCTAGTCCCACCTCAAAGCAAGGTGAGCTGTGAGATCTGACCAGGTCTCTCAGGGCTTTATCCAGTTGGGTGTCAGAAACCCCCAAGGGCAGAGACCACGCAACTTGTGCCACTGCCTGACCATCCTCATGGGGGAAATAGTTTCTCCTTATAACCAGTCTCAACCTCTTTTATTCGACTTGTGCCTGTTGTCTTTTGTCCTCTCGCCCTGCATCACTGTGAAAAGCCCAGGCTCTGTCTCCTTGATAATCGTAGAATGCTTTGGGATGGAAGGGACCTTTAAAGGTCATCTAGTCCAGCCCCCAATAATCTCCTTGCAGGTACTGGAAGGAGCTGTTAGGTGCCCCGAAGCCCTCTCCTCACAGGGCAAGTGCTCCAGCTCCCCCCATCTCTGGGCCCTTAGCTGAACTTGCCTCATTTATCCGTGTCTTTTCTGCCAACTAATGACTCTCAGTGCACTGGCATGGGGGCTCAGTTCCTTAGTGATCTTTTCAGAGATCTTTTCCATCTACTTTCTTGCCTTTCCATTAAAGCAGCAGCACCCATCTTCAGTACCAGAGTTTCTAGCAGTAGCTTCAGAAGGCTATATGAAAGGATAAAGCAGTTTTCCCCACTTTACAGAAATAAGTTCTAATTTTTAGCTGGTCTCTAGGAAGACAAAAATGTTACAAAATAGCCAGTTCTGCACATACACGTTTTGCAATGTCTCTTGGCCTAAAGAAGAGTTCAAGAGGGAGACAGAGACAGCAGGTGACATCCACATCACAGGTGGGGAGGAGGACAGGAGATGGCAGAGGTGTCAGCACAAGCACCACCTCTGACAGATGCCCTTTCCCCACCAGAAACACCCTGTCCTTCCCTGCATCACACTCATCGGGGAGGCAAAGCACTACTGGGCTGCATGACCCACCCCAGCACAAGATGCTACAGCATATTTCATTAAGCAATTAGTTGCACCAGCACATAACTATTTAAAGTGTTGATTATTGTTATTATTACTACTGTTACTTTAGCTTACTTTAATCTTCCGTCAAAGTAGGCGGGAGTTCCAAGAACAATCGTTTTAATGAAGAAAGGCTGGTTCGTGTGGTTCTCCTCGTAGCCACCGACAATGCTGAAACCCCAGCTCCCTAAATTGCTCCGCCGCAGTACTACGTCATGGCAGCTATGTAGGCAGCTGTGGAATGGAAGCACAGGATGGCAAGAGAAAAAGCCATGTATACCACATATAGATATTTTTATAGTAGGCACAGCACCTGCTGTCTCATCATTACCACTGTGATAAGCGTGGAAGAGATGGGGAGGGATGGTGATTAGACTTCTGTTCCCAAACAGAGTGATTTTGCAATATTCAAACCGATTACCAAAAAAACCCACAATCTTGAGACAGAAAAGTGTTTTAAAAGAAATAATGCAGTGCTAGAATAATTACTTAAACACGGTTTACTCTGTAAACTGACAGTAATAGAATGGCATTTTAGGGATTTCACAGGTGGCAAGAATGTGGGTGGAAAATGGATACCCCATGTGCTTAGTTTGCAAGTCAAAAATGCAGTGCATTTTTCTTCCACCCCCAGCCAGTTTAGGCTTTTTCTACTTTAAGTAAAGATCTAAAAATCCATGCATCATCTTCTCCACCACTGAACTGACGCATCACCAGTAATGAAAATATAAATGATTAACCATTTTATTACACGGAATGTAAATAATCCAGATCATGCTTCACTAACTGTACTGGTATATGTTATCTCCCCCAGTGAAAATTAATTCTTGCCAATGAAATTGGCAATGACTGTAATTAAGAAAAAAAAAAACATAGAAATTAACTTTTGGGTAAAAAATTCCAAGTTCTTTACTGCTGTACAGCACTCCTTTAGGTAACTCATTAATACTTGAATGGAAGAGAAATTAATTGATAGTAAAACTCAGAAAAATAAATGAAAAAGTGTGAAATCTTTGGAGGGTCGACACATGGTTCTGTTATCTTCAACTGTAATTCTGCTACCAATACACACGGTTCTTGTTGTGGTTTTATGCTTAAACTAAAGACCTGAGCCCAGTAACTCTATCAGAGGGAGACAAATTAACCTGCACACCCTGATTGAAGTTAGTAACACTGTTCACTGTAGTGGGAGCTCTTCTTGATAGCAACCAATATCAGAATGAGCTTATAGCTGTAGCCACAAGAGAGTGAAAAACAGAAGCGTAAAAATGAAACACGGTGATGTCCAGCAGACTGCAGATTAGTCAAGGGGAGCTTGCTCACTGCAAATCTTGGAGAGTTTTTGTGTTTGGCAGATATGGTAGTGGGTTCTTGAAAGAAACGCATGAGGATTTGTAACTACAGGCTTGTATATGTGCAAGAGACCTGTGTCAAGAGTCTGTGAGAATGGCAAGTCTGATCCAATATTCTAAAGTTGTATATTTGGCCTTGTAAATTTAGGTAGTGGATTAGCAAAGAGACATGTGGGTAAATACTTTGTGCTTTTATTAATAATCTCTCTGGTTTTCGATATTCTACAGGAAGTTATGATACAGTTAAGCAATAGAAAAGATGGCTTGTGTTCAATGAGAAGAATCCATGTGGGTAGTTACTACGGTTTGTGAAGGGATAAACCAAGTCTATTCATCTTCCAGTTTCCTAAGGAAACATTGCTCCTGTTCACAGTCCTCTTCCTAAGCACACTGCCAACTGAATATAGCTGAGATGGTCGGTCAGGCAGAAATAAGGGCAGATGTGCTGCAATTAATAAGGTCTCTGCTTTTGTACCTCTCTCAGACTTAGCTTAAAATAGCTAACTAATTACTTTATCAAATAATTCCGTACCTTGGAAGTCCCAGCCACATGACCCATGATGGTGACCAACTGGCATCATATTCATTTTCACTGATGGTGCTCAATTGTTCTTCATTAGCCTGGGGCTGTTCTTCTACAATCTGGACTTCCAAAGCTTTCAGGGCGACTACTGAAGAGGCAGCACTGGCTTTCAGCATGGCCACCGCCTCGCTGTGGCTTAGGTTAGTCAAATCAATGCCGTTGATGTTCAGCAGCACATCACCTGTTCAAAGGCACAAGTGAGAACACATCAGTCTGTCACAGTCGTTCCTACCGACAGCACCTCCCGTGCCAGGGTTTCATTTAATACTGTATTTTTCAGAGCTGAGACAGTCTGGACTAAGAGCCTGGGAATGTGAATAGCTCTGAAGCCTTACACTGTCAGTTTGAAACGTTAATGTATTGAACTATTAAGCTGGATCAGTATCATTTATTTCCACGTGACACATCAAAAGCTGTGGCTTCTATGGTGTATCGCCCTGAAAATTTGAGATAGATATTACCTAAGCACCTCACCACCTCGACTGCAACTGCCACTGCAGATGCCACTACACAATCGTTGCCAGTTGTGGATCTTAGGTCCACCCTAACTTTACAAGGGAAGGAAGAATGATGGAAGGCACAATACAGGCACCACAAAGTAACCAACTCTTGTAGATTAGTGAGGCTCCACAGAGCGTTTTAGGTCTTCTGGTTTTTCTAACTTGTTACTCAGAAGAACAAAATGGAATTCAAAAACTACTGGAAACATTGGTACAAAACCCAGTCCCATCAGAAGAAAGAAAGAGCATCTCTATAAAGATAATCTGGAAAGAGTCGAAGCCACTAAATAAACTGCCACAACTTTTACTCTATTTCAGAATATTTTTAAAAAGCCTCAGGATGAAACCAAGAATGTTATTTACTGTCCAAGCAGTGACAGTCTCCTCTTTCACACAATGTCACACTTATCGATGAAAGTCAGAAAAAACAAAGCAAAAGTGCGAACACCTGGGTCACATTTGGAACACGACTCATTTTTTAAAAGCTTTTTCCTCCCAGGGAAAGCTAAAGTTGAGGTGCAGCTTAACTTGAAATCACTTTTGTTGCTGCTGTGGCTACTTTAATGTTACACAATGAAAGAGCAATTGCGATTCTTCTGTCAAGTGTGTTTTTCATAGTAGTACAGAAAAAGAAAGCACAGCCATTGGTATGTGGGTGTAAATCTCCCTCTCTCAGAAGCATATAAGGATGCTCCCACACTGTTCTTTTTAAATTTGCAATCTGTGAAGTTTTTTCCCTAAAACAATCTGTAATCCTGTGAACTCTGAATCGCAGAGATCCCATAGGCAGTCTTTGTTTCACATGCGACACAATACGTTTCCATCATCAAATGCTTTTGCTATCAATCAGGCAGGACTGCCTTCACCTACACCAAGTCTAACCTCCACCTCCTGGTTCCCTTCTGCAAAGCCGAGGAACAGGACAGGTCTGTAGCACTCATGAAGACCGGCAAACCCAAGCTGTCTCAGAGGATAAGAAAGCATTCAGGAACCAGGGTCAACACTGACGTAGCTTTAGGGGTAAACTTAGCACGGGTGAACTGTAGCCTGCCATCAGAGCATCTCTGCTGTTCAGATATTACACTGAGGAGCAGAGATTCCTTGGACGGAGATGAGGCCCAACCCACCAAATTAAACACAAAAACAGGATGCGTGCACTACAGTACAAAGCATTGCACCAGACCCAGGCTCAGGCGATTACCATCAGCTTTAAAGAATTTAACCAGACATTTCCTGGTCTTATCCGCTTCCCCTGCTATCGTTCTCTAAACATCCCTTTCCTAGAAAAGGTGGAAGTGCAATACTAAATACTCTATTTACATTATTGAAACATGAAGAAAAGCATCCATCAGCGCCTTCCTACATCTGTGAAAAGACTTTTTGACACCACCGGACTCCAGAGAACATACTCATCAAACAGCAGTCAGAGGCCACCCGTGCCATCAGGAAAGCCAAGCCCCACCTCGTTTAATCCTGCCGTCTCTTGCCAAACACCCGTGAGGCTGCACACTTGTCACGAAGATGGGCAGTTCACCACTTTTGCTGCCTCTGCCTCCTGCCACTGTCATTCCCAGAGATTCATGTGGCTCTTTTTTCACAGTAATGTGCTTTTCTTGGCATGTAACACACTGGGAGAGATCCTGTTTGACAAGGATAAATAGCATCGTTAAAACTTAAAAAAAAAACAGAACAAAACACAACTAAATACACCCCAAAGCTATACTTTGGCACTTTAACAGAATGGTTTAAAGGGACTAAGCAGTGCAAATCGGCTTTGTCTGGATTTCTTCCAGGTCAGGAAAAAAAAAATTAAAAAAGCCACTCATGTAGATATTTAAATATAGACAGAAAGTTCATAAAGGACCATCTTGAAAAATCTCACTCCAGTTTTTCTTAGCATCCTACACTGGAATAGGCTAAATTTTAGGACTGCACTACAAAACCATATGGTCAAAAGAGTGGACACAAACCAGAAACAAATCTTTTGATGTCTCGGTGAACATCAGCATTACCTCATTTGTCAGTAGAATATGGCCCAGAACTACAAACAGGCTCCTAAGAAATGAAAGCACACATGTTTTCATGCTGACAAAGAGAGACCATTTAAAGCCCTCATATGTCATGCTTTCTTTTGCAGCTGGTATGTAGAATCTCCAAGAGCACAAAGTAACTAAGGCCAGTCAATGCTATAGGCTGGTAATGGGTGCCTTGTGCAGTCTCCCTAATGATTACAACGAAGACCCAAACTTGAAGCAAAAAGACATCCTGTATTTCATTTTCTAACACCTGAATTATAAAGTTTAGCCCGTATTTAGTTTTGCCCCATCAAAAGGATCTAAATCTGAATCAAAGTATATTTTATTTGCTGAAGCTCTTCCTCTGAAAGATATTTAGTGATATATTCAAACCACTGCACCTATACCTATACTAGCATCTTAAATCAACAGAATATTTGCAAGGAATCCAAAATAACAGATGAAATAATCTGGGAGATTCTTCCAACTACAAATACTTATTTATTTCCCTGCCTTCTCTTGGAAAATGGCAACACTGCTTTCTTTGACTTCTAATGCCACATGCTCCTCTTGACTCACTCTGCTCCTCGCATGTACACGTTAATCACATATGTAGCTATACATACACATACCATAACTTATAAAGACAGCTCCTTCTTAAGTCTTCACACTTTAGGACTAACTGGCTGGTACCATGCAATTATATAAACATTTTTTAAGCCACAAGACTTCTAAGCCAACTGTAGGTTAATGAGAGAGAGGCAAAGATAAATGGTGTGAAGCATGGGAAATGTCCACTTGTGGTTACATGGGACATCCCACTTTGAAAGAGCCCATGGGTGGTATTGATAGGTGAGGGAAAGCAGCTCAGCCAACAGATCAACTTTGGAACTGCGATATGAACGCAGCTCATGCTGGCGGATGGAAAGTGGGCTCAAGCTCTCATATAGATGAGCTGTAATTATAGTGTTGATATGGCCTAATGTTGTGGCAAGCTCTAACAGCCACTAACTGTATTCAGGAGCCTCACCTTTGTCCCTCCGGAGGAAAACAAGCTTCCTAGAGCCTCACTTATTCTTTTCTGAAATTACCCAAACTTTTAGAAGAAAATACTACCAACACATGTAAATCCTTCCAACAGAAGTATAACATTAAACAGTGATGCCAACAGAGCAGACAGGAGGAAAGGTGGCTTGGCCGACATGGTCAACATAATAATTATTTCACAAAATCAACTTCTCAACAGTGAGAAGTTGTATTTTTCTAACTACAAGAACATCTCAAGCACAGGCTTTATTTCTGCAGGTCTTCTGGATAATCTGACACCAGCTTCATGAAAGCCTCTTCATTCTGCCTTTCTCTCCGGCTTGACCCTACAGAACTCGGCAGTCTTGCAGCCAGCACTGCTGGCTCATGGAAAAGATGACACATCCCTTCAACGTGCTCTTTATATGCTAGGTGGTATGCACCACATCTCCTGTCCTTGCTGGTTGCAGCCAGCACAGCAGCAACAAAAGACAATGTTCCTGTATGACCCCTCTCCCATGCAGCAGTAACACATGAGCCACGGTCTTAGACGTCTAACAACTACAACTGTGTGAGCTCAGAGAACTTGCTGCTTTCATTGCAGTCAGCAAACCCAAAATATATTGAAAAGCTGTTGCATATCTTTTGTTCTCACTCTAGACATGATGCAGGACCTGAGTACCTGGAAGTCATCTTTTTAAAAAAAAAAAAAAAAAAAAGGTAAAAAAGAAGACATAATCCCTTCTTCCAATCTTGCCTTGCTACACACTTAGACCATCACAAGAATAAAACTGTATTTATACCTCTTAGAAAGGGAAACACCAACCTTATGTGAGTTGGGTCTGCTGTGAAACAGCTGCTGGGACTGGTGTTGGTGTGAGTTGCTGTTGTGAGTCCCCGTGTCTCGGATAATACTGACCGTCTGTGACTTCAAGGGCCTAGAGATGATCAAATTCACTCTCTCCCCACTAGCCTGCCGAATATAGAAGTTGATAGGATATTGATTATTAGCAGAGGGGGAGGAAAATGTATGACGAAATATGAAACAAGACAACAGCAGAATTTGTTTTTTCAGTTCCTGGGGGTGCCACAAACTTCTTAGACTACACAGTCCCTTACTTGCTTCTTGCTGCAATTCCCCCCAGAACAGAGGGGATATTAACACTCCTGCTTTTCCCCTGGTGTTATACCTGTATCAGCTGGAAATCCTTTGCCAAAAGGACTGTTTCTCACTTTGTGTTATGCAGCTTCAAACATTAAAAATGACCCAATTCCACTTGCAGCCTCTGCAAACTTCTGCAAGATGTAGCAATAAAAGAAAGAAATGCCCATGTGATGGCTCCAGGGACTGCAGATTTTGGTCAAAAGCTCTGAATACCTCTGGTATTTCCCAAAGAGACTTTCTAAGAAAGATGGTACATATGAGCATACCATCAAATTCTGGAGTTTGGGGAATATCAGGAAACTTGGATACCAGACATTAAATGAAACACCAGCTCCTCCTATTGCCGCAAAACCACACCTCAATAGATAAAAGTTACCCAGTGTAAAATTCTGACCATTTCACTGTATCCAAAAACCGGGAAACTGAAATTACAATTTCAAAGACCATTGTTATTTTCCTTGAACTGCCATGGAAGCTCTTAAAATCACACCTGAAACAAATATTTACTACTCATTTGTATCGCAGCTCTCTATGTGGCACTGGGTTAAGGAAAGATGACTGCGCTAGGCTGCAAGAACCTACCACTGGTCTATTCCAACTTTCCTAAAAAAATAGCAATTTTCACCAGCATCCAGCCAGCAAGAAGCAGCAATGTGCTGCAGCTGTTTCCTTTCAGACTGGGAGAAAGGCATGGAGTAAAGGTTTTCCTGTGGGAACAGGGAAGAGTCATATGTCAGACTGCATCAAGCTTTGGGTAATGTTTGTGTCCAGAGCAGAGCCAGTCATTTGGAACAGCCCTTTCCTGAACACTCAGAAAATGAGTTTTACTGCACAGGACTCATGGAAGACGTATGGTTTTTTTTTTTCCCAGCTGCTACCTGTTGCCTCTACGAAGTCTGACAAATCACTTTCCTGTTTTAACCCCAATTCCATGCACAGGCAAATCAATACAAAACAAAGCCCACTTTTATAGAGCTTACTGAGAGATTAAAACTACAGTAGATATATAAATATAATAGTAATTCTCATTTTTTTTTTCTGCCAAGCAATAGGCTATGTGGTACTCTCCTTGCTCACATGAGCAGTCTTCTAACCTTCAGGCTGTATGCCAGGGAAGACTAATGCACTTTTCACTTCTGAGGAGGTGAATTTCATCTGCTAGGTGCCAAAGCAGACCTTGCTTTGCACTATTATTTCCAGAACACAAATCACAGCGAATTGCATCGTTGCAGGCTTTAGGCGTTACACAAGCTGTGCTGCCCGGGACAGACTCTACCCCAGGCTTCGCCCAAGAAATAAAGCTGAGCTAAGGACTCAGGTAGGGAATGCAAATTACCTGTATAACCTGAGCAGCAAGCTCAGGTGTCCCGTGCTTCAAGTCATGCCCATTGATTGCAAGTACACGGTCGTTGCTGCAGAGCCTGCCGTCTTGAGCAGCCAACCCCCCTTCCAAAAGGTCGAGAATGAAAACTCCTGGCTCGTCTGTTCTGCGTACAAGTTTAATGCCAAGCTGCTCACTGGAGTCGCGTTTATGCAGCGTCACTTGAAAGCTGTCTTCCCGCAAGGCGCTGGTGGTGTCCGCGTGGTTGTGTGTGCGGCTGCCGAACCGCCTCTCTCTCAGCACGGTGAGGTGCAGCACTGAGCAAGGCTGGGAAAGCACAGCTCGAGCATGGTTGTGAGACACATTGCTTATGTCAAAGCTATTGACCTGCAAAACAACAATAACAAAAAAAACCAGAATGATATTTTCACATGTTTAATTGTTCCTGTTTATGGAAGTAAAGTCCTTTCCAAACTAAATTCAGAGCTCACTGCAAAACCAACCTTGGAGCAACCTACGTATCTGACCCTACCAGGCTTCCTCTCTCATCCTTCCATCCTCTCCTGCAAACCCACTTTGGTTGCTCCACCTACGAACCTATTTTTAGGTTGGAAAAGACCCTTAAGGTCATCAAGTCCAACTGTTAACCTAGCACTGCCAAGTCCACCATCATCTTTCGAATATCTCTGGGATAGTGACTCAACCACTTCCCTGGGCAGGCTGTTCCAGTGCCTGGCTACCCTTTTGCTGAAGAAACTTTTCCTAATATTCAATCTAAACCTCCCCTGGTGCAACTTGAGGCCTTTTCCCACAATGGTGACAACATCTCTCTAACAATGAACACCCTCTGTCATCATAGTCCAGGGTTTTTGTTCTCCTGGTCTCCTACACTTGTCTTCCTTAGATCTTTACATTGTTTATTCTCCAGGACAAGAACTTTGTGTGTGCTTTCAGTGGCAAGCCCAGCATCACTTAACACTATAGAACAATAGCCATAAAAAGAATACATCCAGATTTCTGAAGAAAGCTTATGTCTAACAATATGCCGTACTTCCATGATGTGAAAAATAAAAAAAAAAAACTTTGAAATCCAGAATAATGAAATTTGTTCATTAAGACAGTAGAAAAAGCTGGTTGTACTAGTTCTTGGGTCTTAGCATGAACTTAGGAGATTTTCCATCAACTTCAACTAGGTCAGAGTTTCAGACTTATAACCTGTATCGCTCAAAATTCAGTTGTAAATGAAAAACAGATTGAACTTTCCCTCCCTATAAACAAGAATTGTGTTTGTTATGTGGCCCACTGATACAAAGCTCAGTAATCTTCAGTCATTTCTTGCACTATAAAGTTAAGATAAAAATTGACAGCGCAATGAGATTTGGCAGAAAACAGGAGCACCACAAAACCCAGCACAAAACCTGTATTTGCCTTGTTCTGTAAGAAGGGGTTCGAAGTTAACACTAAAACTTCATCCTTAGCATGTACTGTTGTGCCCTGATGGAGAAACCTCTGCCCCATAATTTCAGCAGATAGAAACTAACACCAAATGGACTATACTGACCTGCCTTACCTAAGCCTTTTAATGGTCCCCATTGCAACCTAAGTAAGTAAAAATATAAACTTGCAGCTTCCCACCATCTAATAGCAATATTAACACTTAAAAAAAATATAGGAAGAGAAAGGACTCAGAAATCTATGTATGACAGCTGCCACATTTACATCACGCATCTGAGTTAAGGGGCTCCGAGAGGTCAATACCAAACAATTTGGCTGTGGTGGTTTCAGCACGGCAAAGGGGTAGCCATACCCACCGGTACCCTACCCCTGCAAGAGGCTGCCGCTCTGGTAGCGAAGCAGGAGGTAGCCCTCCCTCAGCCACCTCCATCCTCCAACCCGATGCCCAGCACAAAGCCGCCGCTCCCGGCAGCACCGCAAGCTCAGACACCGAACCACGGCCGTGTCCTGGTCTGCTGCTGCCCTGAGATAGGCTGTAACCTTGGGCAGAGGGAAAGGAGGCATAGCTAGGAGAAATAACATTTAGAGCTGCCACCAGCAAAACCCACTAGGGCTCCTCCGTCAGAGCCCTTAAATTAAATCTAGTTTTATTTTTAGCTGTCACTAGCTAAAGTAAATACATAAAATATGGAAGCATTCAAAGGGCACAGAAGAATATATGCAATAAAACGTAATTCTTCTTTCTACAAGGCAGTTCACAATTTCAGAATAAAACAGCCTTAGCATTTCTTGGGGAAAGAGATTCTCATTAGGGCATGTTTTACATGAATTACAGTCACAGTCCAGCACAAAAAAGAGACAATTTGTAGAGCACTTTGAAAGCGTTAGGTACCTACCTATACCTTGCAGAGAACATACGCTTTTATGTAGCTGTTACTAAATGCTGTTCCCTCAGATCTTGAAACGGTAATATTTCTTGTTTGACTGGGCAAGAAAATGCTGAGTTTCATCTCACAGTCCTTTCTGGCTTTTAGTCCTTTACTGCACATAAAAGCCTTTGAAGACATTTTCAAAAATAGCCGACTGAAGTGTGCATGCTGAGCTGCATCTAACTCTGCACTTAATTACAGCTGGCAGAGACCGAGCCTGGTCATTTTAATACAACAACTCAGCACCTGCACAGGTAAATTCAAAGCAATAAAGATATTGTATCTTCCAAAACGTTTGGCTTTTACCTCCTGTGCCTCTGCCTTGGCATGACAGAAGGACTCTGATGGACACCCTCCTAGCACCTGACAGCCCCAGTGCCAGCACATTGATAGGGAAGACTCACTGCAACTTATAAATCCTATTTATCATCAATTTACTGCCACTCACGTCTTTGGGAACTATAACTGACACCTGCCCAAACAGCAAGGATTTCCAAAGCTTCGCTGGAGCTCAAGCTCCCTGTTCTGTCAACCAAGGAGAGCCCTTGAGTATTGAAATAAGTTAGGCAGCATTCAATCAGTGTCTGCAACTGCTCGTTAAAAAGGCAACATTTTGGAAATCTCCTGGGTTACTTACTTGGCCAGCCACTATGCTAACACTCCAAGAGAGGAAAAAGGCACGTTTCTCAAAAGGGACTTTATTTTCTGAAGTGCAAACTAATTTCATTCCAAGGGTAACTCCAGTGTTTAAGCTACTTCTATCAGCTTGATTTCAAAAAAGTGAAATGAAAAAGGCTGATATAATTTTGGACTGACCTTAGGCCATCAGATCAAAAGCAAACATTGTTACTGAAGTCGTTTTGAAATGATGGTAATATATTCATTTCAGGTGGAATGATTAAAAACAGAAAAAAGCTGGAGGACTGTCTTCTTTATGTAGAACTCTGTTAGTGCCATTCTTAAGAGTCCTATAAACAACCCCTTCCCCTAATATAAAATTAAAACTCAAAATTTAATAGAATTTGATCTTTTTACATTGTCTGTGGCTAATTACTTAAAACTGTCACAAAAATACACATTTTATCATAACCAACTTAAAATTTAACTGTTTACTTTTTTCGAAAAATATTTAGAGCACCTTGCTTCAGATCATGCCAGTGAAGAACATCACTGACTCTTTTACACATACTGAACGATGCAGGGCAACTGCCTAGGCTATTGGAAAGTAACAGTGAAGCCAGATTAAAGTAACAGTTTAGATGAAGTCAGCCTTACAATCCATAAATTGCTTTTTATATAGAACAAAGTATGCCAGCTTGTTAGCCAGAAGTAACCTTGGGTTCCTTCAGAAAGCACGCATAAAGTTGAAATAAAGACCAGGTCCCACAACATTTTAAAAAAAGAAAAATAAACTAAGATTTTAAACATTGATAAGAGATGCTAAGGAGGAAAAGTAATTCCAGGGACTGGTCCGACAAACAACATAAAGCATGATAGCCAAAAGTGCTAGAACAACAGGCTCTGCTCTGAATATTAATTTGCCTTCCAACTGATAATTGCAAAGCTAACATTTACACAACATAGTCTGACAAGGAAAATCTCCCATCTCATTTAACAGGCAGTTCTGCAAAGAGTGAATGGAAAGCAAGCAGACAGAATACGTAATTAGGTTCCATACTTGAAGTATTTGGTCTCCAGCAAGAAGTCTTCCATCTCTGGCAATGATCCCATCTCGATAAACCTCTTGAATGACAATGTTGATCAAAGGCGTTTCATTGCCACCCACTATGCTAATTCCTAATTCGATATAAGGATTGGACCGATGAATTTCAATAGTAGTGATCTCTCCTTCAGGCAAGGTAGGTGGCTGTTGATTTGCTGCCAATTATTTTTAAAAAGAAAGATGATTAATATCCTTTATACATCATTCATTTTCAATAAAGCAAATCACCAAAGGACAATGTAGAAAGGCCACACGACAATGGTTTGACAACAAACTAAACAAATGCAATTGGATTAGTTCCACTACTTGTTGGAACACCTAGCTCATTAGAAACAGCTCTCTAATGACTCAGTAGCATCCATGCTTCCTGAAATGGAGTCACTTGGATTGGAAAAAGGTATTGTGAACCCTTTGGATCCTGTCCTTTACAATAAATTTCATACACTTCATTTCCAATTCAGTCACTTGTGTATTCACATTTGGTGATGATGATAAAAATGTGTTTTAGGGGTTACCCCATGGGGTGTGACTTCATCATGCCTCTTCGTCAGCTGGTCTCACAACTGCACTAGGAGCTGCTATTGAGTTACCGGATCAAGAGAAGGAGCCCATTTCTGAAGCAAACATGGAGACAACTAAAGAGGAAAAGGGGGGATGCTAAAGGACGGCAAATACAGAGGAGAAGGAAGGGGACAGGACCACCTTCCTCTGTGGTAAGGCTCAGTGCTTCCTCTCTAAAATCCCAGATGCTAGAGACGTTACTGCTTGTTCGGTGCAGATGGATGCAGGAGTTACTCAGCTGCCTTTTCGCTCGAGCAGGACAGCACTCCGTGTGTGGGAACACTGCTGATCCGGGTAGGGGGAAAGAGGGAAGAGGGGAAAAGAAGTGTCATCTTAGAAAACAACTTTTGTAATTTTACAGAAAATACACTCCTTCCAACTCGCTGCAAGGCCAGTGCTACTAGTAGATTAACATGAACTACTGCACCATGATATGATAAACGATGATACAGCACCATGGCATCTGGCACACACTCTGAGATATTTCTTTCCTTCCTAACTGTGACCTTATCCCAGTTGTATACTTGCACATAACCGAAACCCACTAATATTTACCCAGGAATTGCAAAAGAAAAGAGCAGAGGATGAAGATGTGCATTCACAGTTGGTAAGAGACAAGCACTGACACCACAAATGTTTCCGCATCTGATAAAAGAGACTTGAGAAGATAAGTGGTGACATACTGTCTGCTACTGTGTTCTCCTCAAAAGGCGGATTGTCAATGCCAGGCTCGTCTGTCCATGCGGGAAGGGCGGGCGAGGTGAAGCTCTGCTCGGCTGGCACTATTCCCTGATCTGCATCTGGAGATAAACTGCTAGGCTGCTCTGTCCCACTGGGTCCATTCTCGCCTTCTGCTTCTGCTTGCAGCTTGCTCATTTTCCTTCTCTCCAGAGCAGCCCTTCGATGAGAAGCCCCAGGACACCTGTGAAGACAATGTTTATACCATGCTTCAAGCCTGCAGCAGTGTTTGTAGCACAAAATGCCCGCGTGCTCCATCAAATGAAATCAGTCTTCTTCAAAACTGCAGCTTTAAACTAGGCATGAAAAATATTAAACACATTGGATTTTAAGGCCAAAACATGTTTTAGTGGACAGAACTCCAAAACAATACTGCCTTCTTCACAAAACTTCTACTACGTAGTTTTTTGGCCATGAACTAAATGTGCTGTAACACCTTCTGAATGTGTACTCTGTTACGTACGTTGCAGTTTCTGGAAGATAACCTTGCTGAAAAGATTAAACAGGACTGGCATAAAATTCCACAGAAGAGAAGCCCTGTGCAAAGACACATTTGGAGACCCACCGAAGCAATCTCCTTTCACCTTAGTAAGCCAAGAGAAGGAAGCATCATATTTTCCTGGGGTCATTCAGGGCAGGCAAGAGATGAAAATTTTACCTATATTGCAATCTAAGTGATAAAATACTGAAAAAAATCATGCTCGTCTAGGAGTTTGTATGAAAAGTGTAGCAAAAGTAACAGCTCTGCTCATCATCTCCTCTTGAATCAGTAGGTGTTTCATCCTCCTCCTGTCTCCCCTTTTTTCTTCCTGACTTTATACAGGAGGTACAATTTTTTGCTTTCCCTCATGTAACAATGCTCCATCAGCATCTGGCACTTTTCGCTATAAACTCATTTTTGTGAGATCCCATTATTCTTAATGCAATAATTTTTTTTGCTTGTGTTTAAAATCCTACAATAGTTTATTGCAAAGAAGGGCTGTAATGTTGCAAATTCACAGAAAGCCTTCATTTTTCAAATGGTCTTACATTTACATGTAGATAATTGAATGTGGACATAAATCTTACATCTGCCTGTGTGACAGCTTTGCCAGTGTCTGATATGTCACTTCTTACAGTATTTGATGCCCTTCTTAAAGTTCCTGCTTCTGGAGCTGCTGACCACCTAAAGATGCTTGTACTGTAGCAGTGTCAGAAAAAAAGGAACCGTGTTCTTGAAAGGACTCCCTGTTTGGGAATCTGACAGATTGTTATAACAAAAGAAGAAATGATTTATTTTTGCAACAGGAGAAGAAATGTGTTAACAGAGTAAAAGACAGCCGAAGTCTAATGATGTCCTAACTCGTTAAACCAGAATGTTTTGAGAATCACAATTCTGTTCTGACATTCTGTGAAGGGGATTTGATAATTATACGGTTAGACTGTTTCAGCATGAGGGATTTTGAAGAAATGTTAACAAAGTTATGCAACTCCCAAGAATGTTGATAAAGACACCTGTATAGCTTTTGTGACCCCCAGCAGTGTTATACATAAAGTGTTATCTCTCTCTCTCCCTCTCAATCATTAAATATATATATATTAAAGTAATGATATACATGTTTAGAACAATAGCATAAGGTAACCCAAATGTGCTGTGAAATATGCATAAATACATAAATTAGAGACAGCTGACATTATGAAATGACACATTTAAGAAATAATTTCTTGGGGCTTTCCCCAAGGCGACTGCTGGTCATCTTGTTCTTCAAAGTTAAGAAAGTGCAAGCACAAAAGATGAAAATGACTTGAAAGGTTTTGCTTTGTGAAAAAGTTTCTCTGATTTTAATGATGGAACACAACCCTACTTCTTGGTTTTACCCAGGTAATATTTACTACATAAAATCATTGGCATAGTGGGACTGATCAGCTATGAAATCTGGCCAGTCTCCATTTATTCTGGTGGCCAGAGACACAAGGTTACAGGTGAAACTCAGCAGGAAGTTTTTATCATTGACCATTTCACAATGCAAACCTCAAAACAAGAATCCCAAAAGGCCAAGAAAAGGAGACATGCAATCCCTTCCCTCAAAATTTCTAAAATACTTTAACCTGATGGGCTAGCTTCACACTCCCCTAAATCTTAGCACGGGCAACAGGGGAAAAAAGGTCCAATCTCCACCATCACTCACTTTGGCAGCACCACGGCAAGGGGTAAATGCTCTTGCAGAGGAAACCTCTTCTCTCCTGGAAGCTCTGACAGATGTGCTCTCCCACGCTGATCCTCAAGAGTTTAGGACAAAGCCACCCCAAGCTGCATGTCCTTGCTGTCCCTGAACTGCTCTGCTGTATTGCTATAGCAGTGGCCATTTTTCAGTGAAGAGGTGAATGAATAGCTCAAAACTGACACTGTCAGAGGACCACACTTCAATCCCGCTGAGCTTGGACGGCAGAGTCCAGCCTCACTGGACTACTTCTGTGAACCAGATACTTCCTTCAGTATCTTCTACCAAAACACTGTGCTCTTGACTCTTATTCAGCTCACAAGGCCTGTGGATCCCAAAGGACCTAGTATAGATGGCAAAGTACACCTTGGCGATATTTTTTTTTAAACTGTATCAAACCAGGACAGAACAAAAATCACCCCTGGAAGTGTCCTATTTCTGTCAAAGCCTTCCAAACCACAGCCAGATCCTCCTTCACAGAGCACATTCCCCCATCGTTACCTGGCAGCTGATGAAAGTCGTCACACAAAATATAAATAGATTTGAGGTTTATTTTTGCCAATGATATTTAATTATCATTTCAAAGGCTAATATCAAGAAATGTAAACAGCCTCCCGAGCACACCTACTCAGCTCAGTGGAATCCCTTTTGTGCAGCACTCTACAAGGCAAAAAAGAAAAAAAAAAAGATTCTTCCCCAAATTAACCAGTAATTGTAACAGACTATGACTTTCAGCCTGGTATAGTGCAACGGCATTGCCAGGAAAGTAGTTGTCTAGTGGAGACATTAATTCATGGGATGACAATTCCTAGGTCTTTAAACATGATATGCCACCTACTAAGCAGCAAAGCCCAGTAATGGTATGCAAGCACATTTATAAGGAGATTTTTCATTTCCACTTGCAACATAAAAAGATTTTTATTGGCAGCAGGAATGTATTATTCACAAACAGCAAAACCATACAGCAGTTGTAACAGTTAACAAGCACCAATAAATCTCTAAAGGTGCACATCTTCACTAATACTGTTTTTGCCAAATAACTTGGATAAAGAGCATTTTGGACTAAATATTCTAACAAGTTATGTACACAGATGGGCATCTCAGGATCAAAATGAGCATTGAAGATTGTTTTTATAGGTACAGGAATCCATTCTCATACAACAAATTGCATAAATAAGGGCTGAAATGAGACTGAAATGTGTCTTACAGAACAGCATTTCATATCTACCTACAAAGCCAGAATACCTTGGCTAGGAGCGAGAAGGCAGGCAGGAATGTTTTTTAGAATTTCCAGAAATTATTTGATTTCTTTCATGAATCAAGATGCCCAAGAGTAGAGATACTGAAACAACCAGCTAAAGCAACTGAGTGATGTTATTTATTGGGAAACTCAAAAGGCAGTTGTTCTTGGGATGTAAAATGAGCTTCTGCTTATGTTCGTTGACTCCCTCCTCCATTCAGCACCAGCTTTTGCTCAATTCTGCATGGTGACAAAGCATAGCTCTTACCTTCAACTTCTCTTAATCCATACCAGACAGAGAAGAAAAGTGTTTTTTTGGTTTTGTTTTTGTTTTTTTTTTTTTTGTAGCCAAGTCTGCTGGGTTTCTCATTTAAAAGCTGACTTTTTGGAACACTAGCAGCAATCCCTCTCTGCAGATAAAAAGAGCTTTCATACAAAATTAAGATGTAGTTTACAGTGTATTCCATGGAATAACAGTAGGGGCTTGAAAAACGCATTTGCTCACTGACTACTGAAAAGAAAGATTTCATTGTAACTTATGCCATCAGCTTCTGCCCAGTCTAGAGGTTTGATAAAAGCAAACACACCAAATAGCCTCAAACCAGTTGCACTAAATCGTTTTCCAAGCAGGAGCTGAATTTAAGCAAAGACTGCAGAGAAGCAACCCAAATGCCTTTGCTGTTGCTCATAAAACTTTTCCAGCAAAGTGATCTTAAGCAGTAATTCTGGCAAGATTTACAGCTGCAATTCAGAGTAAAACACGGTGCTGCTTTGGAAAGTTAAGTGTTTAGATCTTGGTTTTTCTTTTGGCAGCAAAAAAAGAAGAAGAAAAAAAAAAAGGAGGCACTAGGAGTTATCTAGGTTTGGGAATCAGAGAAGAGTCAGGAAAAAGAAGAAAGAGTGGTTTTGTTGCACATTTCTCTCTCATACCCAATGATTTGAGAAGCCTACAAAAAGCCAGGTGGCTTCAGAGCAGAGAACAACCACAGAAAGATTCTGCACCTTTCCAGCAACAGAAAGAGTCCATAGGGCCTGAAGAAACTCTGAATCTGTTGCCTATCCACTTACTCAGGTGTAAGAAAAGACCTGCCAAAAGAGGGTTAAATCCCACGGATCCTCTTCACTTCTCCTGGTGCTATGAAGAGCAGGGTAGGGACAGTGCTTGCCGTTAACCCGGAGTCAGCAGCACTATTATAAACACCAAAATAACTGGGATTGCCAAGATTTTGAATGCTAAAATTCTGTATCTATACAACTAATTTTCCCATGGATATTGTTAATCTAAATCCATATATTAAGCATGCTGACTGACACACAGCGAATTGCTCAATAATTTCTTCAATTCCAGAAAATACCATCCTATATAAAGTTCAAACTTAACTTGACATAAAATTGGCTTGAATGTTGGCTTCAACATTAAAACATTTGGAAAAATGTCTCCATCCAAAATGATAACTTAAACCACCATAAGAGAATATAGGAGGGGAAAACTGAAGCCCAACTCAAAAGCAATACATAAACACAATACCTAACCCTCTCATTAAAAGCTGTATGAATTTCAGAGTATGTTTTTGTACAATGGAGTTTCTTCAGGTCTGCATAATCCATACGAATGAACTGAATTAAAATCATACACAGAAAAGCGCAATAATTTTCTTTGTCAGATTTCCTTCTGATAATTTACCTTTGATATTTAGAAGTGGAATTGGCACCTACTTTACTAAACATTAACAAATTTTCTATACTAAGGGATTGTGAAAAACAGTACAACTCAGCATTGCTCATATACTTTTTTCCTTTAAATCAGATTATGTGTATTGTGTTTAACTTTGAAAACCACAGTTCCTAAGTGAGTGTGATGAAACTGAAAGACTGATAAATCAAGAATATTTTCTTTATGTAACGAGGTACCATGGAGTGCAATTAGTGACCATGAAGCAATCAAGTTTGTATCTTGTGCTTCCCACCTCCTTGCTGGAGCAGCTTGCAGTAACCTTACACTCCGAGGTGCCCGCTGGATACGATGGCATTTTCTTCCAGCTTTTATGCTCAAATGAAGCTGATTAAAACAACACTGGAAAACCTGAGTGTAAATGTTTTTAGACAGTGAAAACTAACCAACCATACTGCATTTCTTAGAAATACAAACTAACTAATGTAAGGGCTTGTTGAAACTGGTGTATATTAATCTATGCTGAAAATTATAATAATACTGAATTTTATATTTTTTTCCTACATTTAATGATCAGTAGTAGAATTTTACTGGATTCACTAATCCATATAAAATCAAATTCAAACTATGCAGCTGCTGCCATCGTTTGTGTCAGCAATGATAATTTACAGGTGTTCAGATGTTTGCAAATAAACTTAATTGAAAACTGTAAATCACCATATACTCAAAATGCGTATCGGCATCCCAAGACAACAGAAGGAATTGAAAATGAGCAGCCTCCTACAACTGAAAGCTTTTTTCCAGCTGACAAACAGTAAAAGCTAGTGATTTAGCTCACTTGGATTTCATAATAACCTTGTGCATTAAGTAAACGAATATTTCATATATACCTAAAGAGAGCATACATAGTGTTCCATGTACAAATAAATTAGGTGGCCCTGTTGTAAACAGCCTTAATATCATTCAAAGAGATGTCAAGCAAGGAAAATGGACTGAAGAGGTGAGGGATATGACAGTGGGAAACAAGAAGATGAACCAAATACGTAGCAGGAGTCTTGCTAGCATTTTGCCTTTTATTAAAATCAAATCAGTTTAATATTAGGATTATAAATTGAACAAACAGTTAGGCTTCCTCACCACCCCCAAGTCATCATATAGATCAGAAATTACTTGCCTGGAGGAGACAAGCAAGAGCCTAAGCTAACATGGAAACTGTGTGGAGAAATTTAAAATAAATAAATAAATAAATAAATAAGAGAGAAAGGCTCCTCATTAGTCCCCGTACCTCCCTGAGATGGACACCGCACATGTGTACATTTATGCTGTGGGTACAACAACCAACAAAACCCAGGCAACTCCAGGCTCACCACAGTCTGTAGGCTTGCTGCATGTCCTGTGTGCCCAAGGTCCTCCCAGGCCCTGAATCCCCGGAAGCCTTCAGGACATGGGAAAGAAGGAAGAGGGCACGCTGGAAAAATGCACATGAATGAACTGTTTCCAAGGCAGGGGGTGGCTGCTCTCTTCCCTTTCTCTGCAGAGCACTTGCCTGCATGCACACCCACACCATGCCTGACTCCCAAGCAATCTCCTCCACAATGTCACCCTTCACCCGAAGGTGGTCTCCAAGAGTCTCCAAATGGACAAAGACCAAGACTTGGAAAGAAGTTCATGGGGTAGATCCACGCACCTCTCAAATAAACCTTTCCATCCAGGTGGCCACCAGTGTCACTGGACCAGACTGAGGGCGGGCGGAGGAGGCACACAGCTAATACTGCCCTCATTTTGGGGAGGGTGACAGGAAAGGAAACCTCTCCCCATCCCACCACAGCCACCACTGTCCCTCCCTCTGGGCCTGGGGTTTTCAATAAGACCACCAAACCACGAAACACCTTCATGAAATGGGCAACTGCTGAAGTTTATGCAGCCTGGTTTAAAAAAATAAAGGAAAAAGGAAAAAAAAAAAAAAAAAAAGAGTATCAAATTGAAAGCCAGCAAAGCAGGTAAGAACAAAGCCCATGATGAAGCCATGGAAATGAAAAGATCTCATCTCAGCCAGTGACTGAGGAGACCACAAGAGTTAGGACTCGTACCACCCGTTTTTGCAAAGAGCCACCAGACAATATGCTTGTTTTTACCAACGCTGCTGACAAAAACACTTACATATTGAATTGTATTTCCCTAGTGCCTTTTGTCTATGTACAATGGATATCCTCAATGCTTATTCTTCTGGGTTTGATGCTTTTTTGCAGGGACAGTTACATACTTTTCTGAAACCTTTCTCTGCAACATGAACATAGGTTGTCAAATAGCACTGAGTTGTACACAGGGAATATTTTCTGGTAGCAGATGCAATTCATGTGAACTGGATCCTTTGAAGTCAGATGCATTTCCTTTGAATACATAATTTCCTTCTCTACATAATTCTTCACTATACTCCTCTTATAATTTCATAAATCTCCAAACAGTTTAAAGTTAGTTGGTATAGATATGCATAATATTTTTTTAGCCCTGACTCATTAATTCCACCATATTTTAGCTTTAATATAAATGCTATGTCCAAGTTTTTGTTCATGACTCATGTAATGAAATAGCTAATGATTAAAAAAATTCTCTCTGTTCATTTACTGAAAATATTCTCCAACCTATAGAGGAAACAAAATAAACCAAACGTACCCCTCAAAACAAGTTTAACATTTTTCCATTAGAAAAATGGCATTGCCTTACAGAGAAGAATGAAACATCTTCATGTAGCAGGGTACCGCACACATGGTACAGAGGCAATTCCTTTGCTGGAAGAACGAAGTGCACTAGTCTGCACAACGTGAAGTATCATTCTGTCTGAATTTGATAGTCACAGAATCATAGAACACCAGGCTGGCAGGGACCGCAAGGATCATCTGGTCCAACCTTAGAATAATCTTATTTCCTTCTTTTTATCATGGCCTCCTTTCAATATTTAAATATTTAGGGTAGGATGGCATAAAAGGAGAAGAAATGTAAAATTAACAGTTCAACATAAGGTCCAAAACATTTAGGTGCAGGTAATATTGGGAAGTATCTCTCTGACACAAAACCACTCACAAAAGCTGCACCAAAACTTCCCACTGGTGTGAAGTGATGAATTTCTACCAAATTAACAGGGTGTTGCAAGCATTCTATAAGCAATCAAAACAAACAATTTTTTTTAAAAAAACAGAAAAATAGGTCTTGCAGGAGTCTCGAGAGATACCCTGTCCATCTGCCCACCTCAAAGCAGAATCAATTCTGCCATAACTGTTCCTGATAAAGGCTGGTTTATGTTCATAAACACTTCTGAAAGTGGGGAGTACACAACCACCACCCAAGCAATGTATGCCAGTGCCAGACCATTATAAAGCTTTTTTCCCTAAAATCTGAACTCAATCTCCTTTGTTCCTATTGCACTATTTCCTTCCTCTTTGCAGGCAGAGTTTGCACATCTCTCATTTTTCCCTTCCCTCAGCCTTTTTTTCCCCACCATAAAAAAAAAAACATTTTCTTTAACTTCTTCTGCTAAATCATGGTTTTGAGACCTCTAATGAATCATGTCATTCTCCCCATGACTCTCTCCAAGTGTTCTTCACTACTTCTGGTGTGATGTCCAATGTGGGATCCAGGGCTCTAGTTGTGCGCAGTTACAGGCTGACCATTCCCTACGGTTTTCTACTGTGAATTTAAAACCCACCACCAACCCTCTCCCCTCTCCTGCCCCTAAATTCTACTGCTACACAAACTGGCCTACCAAGCATGCAAGGAACATGCAACGCAAGCATCTGCACCGCTCACCTGTTTTTGAGATGTGCTGCCAGGTCACATCGCTGCATGACTTCCTGACACACAGAAGAGAAGGGGCACAAAACAAATAGCTTGTCTAATAGTTTATGAACAAGAATGCTGGATTTTTTGCAAAGTTTAAAGTGGAGTCTTTTTCGATCCAGCGGGCAGAAATCCTTCTCCTGCAGAAAGTTTCTTAGGCACTTGTAGCAGAAAGTGTGTCCACAGGGAGTGTCCAATGGCTGCAACAAGGGCTGAAGGCAAATGTGGCAGACCAAGTCATCATCCACTTCGTTCTGGTAGTTGTAGAGGTGGTTCTCCCTTGTCCAGTGCTGCTGGCCACACTCGAAGCACAGAGGGTTCAAGGAGGCATTCTGCTCCACCGAAGCCATGTCATCACCTGTAGTCCCCATTGTACAGCTAAGGCGGCTGACGGATCCGCCTCCTCAAAGGATGGGGTTGCTCATGTAAAGCTCAGAGGGAAGCAACTTCTTCCAGGGTGACTCACCCTCTTCAGTCAAGTGTCATTTTCTGCAACAAATAAAGAAATAAAAATTATTCATTTTGCATGAATTATCAAAGTCCTTGTCAGTACTGTTGATGACTTCTATGTTTACCAAAACACCACAGCTAGATAGATTAAGAGAATATTCCTGTTTTCTGTAAATTTGTCATAGAAGAGAGCAACAAAAAAATCTGTAAGTACAATTCCTTTTACAACAGAAATGTTTTGCGGCTTCATAACAGCTGCTGCACTGCACAGTTTTCACCTGCAAGATGACCAGTTTGTGACAGCAAGGACACCGCATTATGCAATGTCACACCAGAGGCGTGCAATTAGCATCTAGCACAAAAATACCCTATTGTGGAATAATGGTTATATGACCAAGTAATTAAATGTGTTCTTTAATATGAGATTACAATTTTAATCTGGTCCTACTCTCTTTTTTGGATTTTGACTATTCATGTAGAATACGACATATTACAGGTCTAAATATGTTGCATTAAAAATAACAGCAACAAACCGCTTACCCTGTTCTTTCCATTAATAATATTGCATATATGTCACCACTTACCTTCAGGTTTTCTCTGTGGGTTGCTACACAGTCAGAGGGACTGATCCTATCCAATATGCCACATTTGATTTAGTACACAGGCCAGTAATAAAAATATGGAATAAACTAATCATATGAAGCTATTGGTTCCAAACAACTAACCTGTTTTGCTTTTTATCTAACAAAATTACGGCGTACTCAATGTGACGATAATCATGTCAGTCAAAGGACTGTAGGTCTGTCACTGTGGGATTTATTTTCTAAACTTTGTAAGTTATTAAACTTTGCCCCTCTTAAAATAGCTATCTGGTCAGGAAACTACGCAGCCATCAGTCTGCAGTTTCAAACGCTAAATCCTTACCCACTCCCAGCCTTATTTACCCTTCCCTCCCCTACAAAATCACATTGCTTGACACTCATAACAGGATGACTTAGAAAATAAAACAAATTTTCTCACGTTCTTAAGAGACCTCCTAATTCATTAGTTTTGGTAAATGTTCTCATCGGTGGGGAAAAAAAAAAAAAACAATCAAATTTGAGCAATGCTTACTTTGTGCCTAAATTCTTCATTGCAATTCAGCAAGCAACACTCATGACAGACACTGACTGTATTCTAGCAGAGTAGTAGCAAGCATACGGAGAAATGAAAACTGCTAGTCTAGGTACCAGCCCGTCATCTTTATTTTTAGCTGCTGAAATGTAGTCATAAATATATTCTGAAATTCATGTGGAACACATGCATTTCACCATGTCTTACTTTTTAAGAGAATCCCTGGTTTGGTTTTTGCCCCTTAACCTCGCACAGCCAAGCACAAGACTTAGAGCACATTTTACAAGGATTATTATATCCTTTGACGCAAAAAGGATTAAATAGTAATTTGTAATCCAGGCTTCTATTCTGCTGTGGAAATTGATGCTCATCGTTGCCCTGCCTCATAGTAGATAATTGCACCTTCTGGAAAGGATTTCACGAGGGAAGAGCATAGCAGTTCTTTGTTACTGGAGACTAAGGATGCAAAATGAGACCCCAAAAGAGATTACTCAAAAACCAGTCTTAAACGTATTATGTAAGAGTTCAAAGATCGGAGAGCAGATAAGGAGAGCCGTGCATGGGGCCCTCGTGCTCAAACCACAGCTCTCTCGCTCCGCATTCGTGCTACTGGATTAAGGCAGAAGGGATGAGACTCATCTAATGGCTGTCTTTTATGTAATGCAAAATAAACCAGATAGATGTTCTAGAAAAACACTGCATTGATTTGCGACTTTACCAAATTATTTTGCCATTTAGGGCACTAGGAGAGGAACACGCGGTGTGTGTTGTATTGTACTTGGGGGTACCGGCAGCACCAACAAGCAGGGCAGAGGAAAGGGACATGCAGAACAGGCAGAGAAAGCCATTTTAAGAGCGTGTTGCCCAAATCCTAGACCCACTCCTACTACTGACTACAATCAGGACTCTTCCTCCTCCTCCAAGTAACCCAGGTCCCAACGAAGAAGCAAGTCCTACATCAGCAAGGCTACAGAAACAGCCGGGGACCATTCTGTGTACTGCGGTTATGGAGCTCCAGTTACAGACCTCTGACAGTGAGCATCCTGAATTTGCCTTCTTGAAGGCTTCCAGAATTGCTATTCTTTGAAGTCTACGTGACTCACACGGCAGTCTGCTACAGAGCACCTGGCAGCATCATACAGTAAATACACCCATGAGATACTCTGACCACATACTTGCTGTGGTCAAAAATACCTGCACCCCTCTTCTGGAAGGTTGTAATTAAATCCTTTTGTGTGTTAAAAACTTTTTAAAATAGCTCACTATAAATTTTGAACAAAAACCAAAAAAAGTAAAATAAGAAAAGTTATTGAGAGATGAAACTTTCACTGTCATGTTTTAAATTATCATGACAAGCCTTCTTTCTTAGGAAAGGTATATCCAGAGACAAGCTCTGTTTACTGAAATCACACGAGTTTGTCCTCAGTGCAACACAGGCAGTCACTCTCTGTGGCCCACCACTGAAGGAGGTGAGCAGACAAACGTGTTCCTACGACTGCCCCATTCCCGTGTCTTAACGCTGCTGGTGCAGGGACAAGGACCCTCAGCTGTGCTTTGCTGTGGAGGTGCCACTTCAGGCCCGGGGCAGGCTGTTTCTGCAGGCTGCTGACATTGCCTCTAGCCGCTTTGCAGGGCCACCAGTGTCCTGTTAGCTTAAACCATCAATAAATACCATATAAACTAACCCCACCACCTTTTCCACAGCTGACGTGACCACCCTTCCACCACCTCTCTGCCAGCAGAGCTGCGGGAAAAATAAATAATGGATTACAACATGAAGATTTAAAAACGAACAAACAAACACACACTACTCCCACCAAAAAAAAAAAAAAATCCCCCCAAAACCCCATTGAGATTTCTTCACTTTCGCACTGCTGTCTGCTTCCTTCACTGCTGTGCTGCACTTGGGGCAAGCCTGTTCCATGACTGAGGAATCAGTCACCAGGACTTGTATTGATTATATACCACAGCTACCTAATTATCAATTCCAAGAGTTTTTACAGGCTATTCCCAGTGCAAAATATCAACTGATTTACAAAGTCCACAAACACAATATTTGTGGTCTGAGCAGAACGTGGGATGGCAGGAAGGGTCTAAATTTCACTGATGTAAAGCACTATGTCCCTGAAATCCACAATACCGGAGCACTGCCATTTATAATACCCTACTTCAACCCTCTTCATGCATCCCTTATATTATTTGCTGTATCTCTTATCACTGCAGATTGCCAGCTCCACAGGATGATATCAGCTCAGGAAAGCTGCAAACAGGAAAAATAGTCAGAATTACAAAAAGAGAGTAAAAGAGTCAGCCAGGCCTCTTATTCAAGTCATATAATTCCCTAGGAAATAATTCTCCCGGGACTTCGTTACAACAGCCGAACAGTACAGGTGGTGCCCTCCTTTCAGTTTTAAATCACAATCCACTTGGGAACTGGGCAAGACTGAACATCCAACTGTGCAAATTGTTATTTTATTTTTTTTAAGTGGAGTGTGCATGAGAGCGATTTTAGACTGAAAATGACAGCCTTACCTTAGGCCTCCTCTAGTTCTGACTTATTGATTCAACTAAAGTTCTTTGGAGAAGCTTGACACATTTTTACAAAAGCATAAGATGTCAGGCTTTATACCTACATCAGATTTCACGATGTTTATTCCTTCTGTCTGAATGGGCACTATTAAAAAAAAAAAAAAAAAAAACAAACCAAACCACAAGCAAACTGGAATTGTAGCAATAACTTAGCCTTTTTACTACGGTTGTCTCTTTTTACATAAGTCACAAATAAGTAACACTAGTTTCAGTTTGAAGTTAATGGAAAGAATGTATTTTGCGATGAATGCTCTCAGAGATTTAAGTAATCTATTTCTAAATTCTCTTATTAAAATCCTGGAGATTTAGAGCCCATTAGCTGACTGTTCAAAATTTTACAAAAAAATCTGACTATACCTCAGAAGCAAACAACTAAGGAAAATACCCAGCTTACCAACTAATCTCTCTCTAAATTATCTTTAATATACCACAATTCCCTATTTTGTTTACTACCCTATGCAATTTCCTCAACCAAAAGCAAAGGTCAAAAGAACACCCTTTGATGAACGACACCCCTGTTCCTTTGCTGGATTCGAGTGTCCCTGTATCCCAAAAGAGCTGGGATGCAGATCTCTCAGTTCTGTGGCTAACAACACTCCACGCCAGAATGGACATCTTCTAACCACTGAATTAATGCCTAATTTATACTGTGTGGCTTAAACCAACTGCAGGTGAGAAAAGGTCCACCAGTATTTCCTCTTGATTCAATGCCACTGGGTGCTGGCTGCTGTTTCTCATCCCAGAGGGCTCAAAATTTTGCTGCCTGCTGGCAGCACAGGAATGCCTCAACTTATCCCCTTCTTATGTCTCTGCAGTGGAGAAAGGGAGGGTAGGGAAAGAAGTTATAACAGCTATGGTGAAGGTTTCATACAATCCTAAACTCAGGCAGTCCTTTCCTCATCAGTCAGATTTGTACTCGCAAGGCAACACATGAGATATATCGATCAATAACTTTGAACAACAGTATGGTCATCACCCTGGATTTCAGGAAAGGTGGGCTTACTTTTAAGATGTCACAGGATTTCTGAAGTCTGTTCTCCATAGCCATGGCACCTGAGTGCCCAAGCTAGCTAGGAAGGATCTCAGGGCACCCAAATTCCCCTGCCTTGTTCAAATGCCCGGGCTGTGAACAGGATCTCTTAGCAGCCAGGAGTGGATCAACACAAGCCCCAGGAGAGGGAACGTAGACAGTAGTTACATCCATCACTTAAAACCACATCATGACCGATAAAAATTAGTTCTTAGTTTGCAGTCCAGTATCCTTCACAGGAATTGCAGCATCAGGCTGATGATTCATACATAACTGTTTTCAAAGCAGACCCTAGCTCGAGAGGAAGAATAAAAGATAGCAGGAACTGTAATAAAAAACATGATGAGAATAAATAGCTGGCACACAGCACTAGAGGGGAAAAGTGTTATTCCACATCTTCCAATAAGCATGACCTAGCTCACTAGATACAATCTCTGCTTTAATATTAAAGCCATACAGCAAACAAGTGAAGCAGAACTAGCAACTTGTATTGACTTTACAATATCCATGTTAATTATACCGATATCTGAGGGCTGTACTCTCTTCAAACACCAAACCCCAATTCAATTCTAGTCCAAGTTTATGAGACAGTAATCCTGTAAGGCTCCTCTTCTTTTGAAAACGCAAACAACTGAAAGTGTTGTCAAAAGATGGCATCTGGCAGCTCAAAGCCAGGAACAAACCTATGAGAGACGGGCAGAGCACAGCAATTGGACTGGGACAGATTTCTGCTAATGCTGCAGCTACACTGTCACTGCATGCCAATTATCCGAGACACCTATTTTTTGTACCAATGAGCAACCCTTTTCCATGTTTTTTTAAAGTCGTTCAGCAGAATGACTGGAATTTTTATATTCGAGCTAAATAAAATTGTGCCTGAACAGTGACTTTGTTCCACTGAACCACAACCAGGCAAGGCTGGGCTTGCAGTAAAAGCATCTCTCCGCTGATTATTTCTTTGCCTCTGTACTTGTCTTTTTGCTCCATCAAAGCACTGCCCACACAGCAAAAGTGTCAGCCCTGTACCAGATGTTGACATGGCATCATCGCTGCAAAGGCAGTGGGTCGCAGGTGATGCTTCTCCTTCCCCACCTCAGGGGTGTGGGTTTTTACATGCAATATCCTAAAAAAAGATGTGCATGTGCGCTCCCCTTGCTGGGTATTTCTGGAGTATGGCATTTTTCCAGGCTGCGAAATGAAACCCTGCTTAAATCTGGCGAATAAGGAGCGTTCGGGAAAATTGAGAGGACCGTAAGTTGTTTTCAGTATTTGTGGAGTGCTGCGTTTCCGTGGCAACAGGGGGGCTACGGGCTTTAATTACCCCGCCGTGACGTTAAGGGCCCCCGCGGTACAGCGGTGTGCGTGACACCCTGCCAGGCAGGGGAACCGGCAGGAGGAATGCCTGCGTTGCCCTCTCTGCCCTGCGGCTGCCTGCGGAGGTTTAGGGGGTCCGGGCAACCATCGCACCAGGGAAGAAAAAGATGTAAAGAAAGGGGAAACTGAGGGGAAGCACAAGACCATCCAACCTTAGGAGAGAAGATGAATGACGCCCGCCTCCCAAAACCAGCACTTCAAACCCAGGGATGCTCAACACCAGGGGATGACGGGAGGAAAGAGAAGGATGCGGTGCCCAAAGATAAAACAAGTGGCCAGAAGGTTTTGCTCAAACACGCAAAGATCATCCTGTAGCCATTTTCTACGGCACAAATGGAATGACTTCTATTTTGGGACCAGGAGATTAAAATAGCTTTACTTTAGTTAAATCGGTCTCGAATGAGACAGGGAAGATGAGGATTGTGACCCTATGGAGGTCTCTGCAGTGAAATACCCACTCTTTATAGCAAATACAGAGCTACATCCAATAGATCATCTCAGAATAGAAGAAAAGGAGACAAGAGCATGAATCTTTAATGAAGTTACATCTGCGCAGCTACAGATTAAACTTTGCGTATTCCTACTGAACAAGAGGAGCGCTGAAAAAGGAAGAGGTAAAACGCACAAACCAAGCTAGATGAGTGTTGCCCAGGTTTGGATGGCTGGGCTGCTCTCCTGGCCTGCAGGAAGCCTGAACCCCCCCGGAGGGCAAAGGACTTGAACTTGCACCCCCTCCTGCGCAGGCACGGCAGCCACTGCTGCCCGCCTCACTCAAAGCCTCGCTCACAAGTATTTGCCTTTCTCTGCCATCCTGCTTCACAAGAGAGGTGGCGGCCGCCTTTACAATTTGCAAGAAGATCCATTTTCTGTGGGTACATTCAATTTCCTGCTAAGTGGAAAGAGAAAAGCCTGTTTCTGGGGGCTAACCCTGCTTGGTGTCAGAAGCCACCCCACTGCAAGCACCCCCAAACGCGGGACGAGTGCCTGGGGGCTCATGATGCTGCCAGGCCTCCCAACAATGGAGCAGGTTTGCAACTTTTAGGCCTGAGCGTATAAAAAAAATTCTCCACGAAACCTCCTTCAAGCTCCTAAATCCCTTCTGGAATTTTGCAGCAGTGAAAAAAAGAAATAAAAAGAAGCAAAGTGAAATGAAAATGAAAATAACCCACACTCACCTACCGGTAGAGCCAAAGACAAATCTCCTTCCTAGCGCAAAGAGCATAAAGAAAGCAGTATCTCATTACTGCTGTTGTAACAGGTGGGCTTTTACATCCAGGGGGAGCAAAAAAAGTACTCCAACAGTCAAAAATCCATGACAAGGAGACAATTAGCAAGGCTTTTTTCTCACTGATGGAGCAGAGGAGAAAGGCAAGAAAGAGTAAAACATTTGCTTACCCGCCATGGTTATTTTCTGCAGTGCAATCTGTCCACCAGCCCTTGCCATATGTGCCACCCTTTCTGTTTGGAGAGATGAAGGCAGCAGAAAGCTGTCCATCAAGATGCTAAACCTTCTGGAAAGCCCTCCCCTGCGCGCTTTGCCCTGAAACGGGGACTTTCGTGGATGAACAGAAAACACTTAACTAGATTAAACATAGCTGGTTCCTGGGTATGCACAGAGAGAATTTGATTTGATTAATTCAAATTTTAAGGAGCTGAAGCGATTCAAAGAAAATAAAGAAGGAAGCAGTGAGCTATGTTCCCCTTTTCTGCTCTTCTGTATAACCAGCCCCCTTCCCTATGGGTGTGCATGGAGAAAATTCAGGGAAACAACACTTGGATTAATCACAAAATGGCTTTGATGACAGAGAGAAGCTGGGGGTGGAAAGAAGGATAAAAGAGCTTTCTGGGTAGTTAAATTGCAGGACTAACTATTTGCAGGGAGAAACACCAGCCCCATCTCTTCCTTTGGGCATATGCCACCTTGCCTAACATGTTACAGCTGGTTTCCCCCACCAACCACAACCCGAGTGATGATGGAAAGCTATTTTGAAAGGTAAACTATGCTGTTACTAAGCAGTTCTTTAGCTCAGCCACATAATGAAAAAAATGAGCTACCCCCTACTAAGCTAACAAAAAAGAACAATCTCTGTCAAAACACGGATTTCTAATGTCTATGTGAGACAGAGCCAAGAGGACACACTTTAGAGACAGCTCAGAAAAATTATAAGCCACACACCGTCCTTGCTCTGCAGGAAAGCAGGTAGAGTCCTCTGCGGGAGCGAGTGCCCATCGGCTGCAAGGGGCCCATGACAACCCATGGCCAGGGGAAGAAACCTGAAAGTACGGGAGAAAGAGTGCAGCCAATGGTCTAGACAGAAGGTTTGTGGCTTCAGCCTCCAGCCTCAACCTGCCAAACAGCACCCTGGCAGCTCAGGAGCATCACTTGAAAAGCTAAGGCAATCCCCTAAACCGGTCTGCCCTGCCTAGAGACTACTTATTTTCTCCCTAATGAAAGAAAACGCATACCACCACATCAGGACTCTCCAAGAAAGAAGAAAATAAAAGCCTTTTTAAGCCCACAGTCAAAACAGTGTTTAACTCAGGCTACCTACAC
This sequence comes from Theristicus caerulescens, assembly GCA_020745775.1. Lineage (NCBI taxonomy): Eukaryota > Metazoa > Chordata > Aves > Pelecaniformes > Threskiornithidae > Theristicus > Theristicus caerulescens. The sequence continues at coordinate 110,231,688 of CM036559.1, read as the reverse complement.
GCAGGCCAAATTAGCCAGGAGACATGACTTGCTCGTGAGCAGGGGTACAGCACACAGAGCGACCGGTTCACCTGCGAAACCACCCCATTTGGTCTGCAGCCCAGCGTGACGAGGGAGCAGCAGAAAGCCCTGCTGGCTCCGGCCACCCCTTGGCAAGCAGGCGACTCGTCCTGAAAGCACTGCCACGCCTGAGCAGTCCCTACCTGTGCCTGGGAATGACGTTAGGATGCTGTCCGCTAGCTGTCACTTGAATTAACTCCACGATAAAGGCAAGTTCTTTGATTCTTAATGCTTTAGGGTGATGACTGCGCCTCTCCCTATTAACTCTGCTGAAGACATTTCGCTTTGCTGCTGTACATAAGTTAATTTCCAGGGAGAAATTTCCTTCTGATCCGCATGAAAAGGTTATTTGCAGAGCCAGCTGCCCGACCCAGCTCTGAGCACACAGGAAAGGCAGAACATGACCTGTCCTCATGCTCTTGTATATTTATATAAAATACCCCCGTATTATTTTGTAGGATGCTTGTCAGAAAATAAAAACTTTACATTGAGATCTTCTGCTTACGCTCTCGACACGTACATGTACCTTACATCAGATAGATGTACTCTGTACACAGATACTGAAAATAAATGGCTCCACGCATAATCAGAATTTACATAACAAGAACATGTTCAATCTAGAAGCTGTAGTCTTAAATATACAAATAGTATCTTAAATAAAAAACATTTAAATATTTTGTATGTAAACAGGTCTTTACATACACAGTAGACTAGTACTTGATCTGGGGCCTCCAGACAGGATTCAGAGAGAAAAGCGGACATTGAGTTGGCTATGTAAAGTCAAGTCTGGTTATACAGATTTGACAGAGGCAAAGAGTATGGAAGCAAAGACAACATTGCATTTGTTTTTAGTCCAACTGTAGGAATCATATATTCTCCACTTCAGCCCTTGTAATTCCAAAGCCACCAAGAAAGGGTAGAGACAACATTTGTTGAATTTAAAAAAAAAAAAACAAACAAAACAACAAAAAAAACCCCAAACATTTTTCCCCTAACCACGTTTGCCAGCTGTTTATTTCAATTACTTTCCTTATTAGCTTGGCTGACTGCATGTTAAATATATACATACATACATATATATATATATACACAAAAAATAGAATTTCAGCACCTATCAGATAGGGAGGCTTTTACAGTGCAGTTATTTATCTGCCTGAGGTGCAAAGTTTGGCTGCTGCAGTGTGTCCCCTGAATCCTGTTAGTCTCTTAGAAAGAAATTACTTCAGCAGGAGCACTGTTGAAAAACAGTCCTTTAAGATTCAAGTGAAAATGTCAGCAGAGATGCATAGTAACACACAGTAAGCCAACAGGTCCTGGTATGTGTTCTCAAATCAGTGACAGGGGCTAAATATTAAGCAGCAATCTTCTACCTCCCCCTTGCAGAATGAATAATGTGGAGGAGTGAGCGCTGAACTGCTGTTACAGCATTTCTGCCCACTTTCCTTGGTTGTCTCGTTCTCTTTGTTTAAAAAAATAAGATTCCTAAACAAAGGTAGACAAATGAAAATCATTACCTTCTAAGTCAGTAGTAAAAATTAAAATAAAATCAAAGAAAAAAATTGACACTAAAGACACGTAAGTGGTAGCACCTATGTAAAACACCAAACTGGTAGCCATATGCAGAAATTATATAGAACATATATATTTATACAACTATAAATAAAGAAATAAACTAGAATAAAATTGTCCAATAAAAGCACAAGAGGGTTAAGCACTCAGAGAAGGGTATTTGTCCTGCAAGCAAACAGGGGGAAGGACCAGGAGAAGTTTGGTGGAGTGGGGAGGCATCAGGGCTCCAACTGCTACGCTTGTCTAGTGAACAAAAGCTGAGTTGTTAAAAAACTGAAGGCCTAGAATTACGAAAGAAAAATGCATTTCAGTTTTCCTATGCTTAATCATGAATTTGCAAAACATATAGGAGACATTTACTCACATCAGTAGGGAATTCTGGTTCACCATATTTTGGGAAGAGAGTGGGAAAGAAGCGATGCACTGAAGAGCCCCACCAGGTAGGATGTTCAGATTCCTAACTTCAGGCACCACTTTTCTGTATCCGTGGTCAAAATGGTTCCAGCAATAGAGGCTGACAGAAGCACGCTACATTGGGAAGGAGCCAGCCTTCTCCTCCTCCTCCTCCCTGCCCAATCTCTTCTCAGCACGCTGAAATTTTGCATTTGAGATTCTGTGGGGGATGATACAGTTTTCACTTCCTCATTTATTCTATGTATTCAACCCTTAAGAGCTAGCTCTTAAAATACCAGTCTTGCTTTGAAGGATATTACTTCATTAGCATTGCTTTTGGAAAAAGGTCTTTAAGAGGCAGACGATTCAGCCTCAGGAGTGCCCATCTTCTTTGCACTCCCTAACCACAATGCTCATTTTCCCAAACCAAGCACTTCTCAACAAGTTAGGTTAGGTTCACAGACATAAAAAATTCAAACTTTCATTGACTTCCATACTTTTTTTTGTTACTCCTAACCCATGCCAAACACTTTTACGTTTTATGCCAGATACTTAGATGAAACATTTTCTAAACTTTATAAACCTTTTTAATTGCTGTATTGTCCAAGAGCCAGGAACCATCACAAACAACGCTCCTAATGCACTGGGAGCCATACAAATGAACACAAAAGATAACGCTGTCTCTGTGCGATAAGACTCACATTCCCATGGGATAGATCTTCATAAAAAGGGAGCAGTGCCAAGACAGTGAGACCCCAGAAATGCTACACAAGGTCCAGTGCTGCTGTAGACACCTGCCTACCCTTCGTACATAAGCACCAGCAGTAGCAGCTGTGTTGATAAGGCCAGGTTAACTTAATGCAATGGCACTAGCACGTGATGGAGTGTTTGGGAATAACATACTTCCAAGCTTCTCCACTCCTATCAGCAACAACGGGGATTCAAGGAATTAGTCAGAAGTTGACCTGCAAACTGCCAGTTCATGAAATCCAGATCTTGTAAAAAAATGACTCCAACTTACTATCAAGTTCAGAGCAATCCAGCAGCTCACAGGAACGGGGTCTAGTGGGTCACAGAGACTATGCCACAAGTCATCTTCGCCTGGCAGAGTCGCTAAAAATCTAACAAATACCTAGGAAGTAAGTGCACACTTTATCCTGAGAAGGGTCCCTTCTGCATTAAGCTTGTAATATAGAGAAGTATGAGGGAATCCACACAAAAAATTAGTCTGCTCTGTGGTTATTAGTTTCCAGCTAGACACAGACATTTGGGTCAGAAAAACAACATTTCACATTTCTGAAAAGAACTGTTTAATATTGTAATAAAAACCTGCCTGATTTTCACTAGTTTTGAGTTGAAAAGCAAATAATTCCAATTTAACGAACCAAGAGGTGGGCAAACAGGGCAATTAAATCATCCTGTCCTTTTGGTGTACAATCTGAAAACCATAAGTGCAATCAAGAACATGATGAGATTTTCATTCAAAGGAGACATCTTACTTTAAAAGCAGGAGACTCAACTACAAGCAAAACACTGTCTCTTTTTATCAGTCATATGGGATGAGAACAGAGAAACAATAAATAAAATCCCAGGCAACTAGTCTGCCTCCATATATTGAGTGAATGTAAAGAAAACATACAGGGAAAAGGAAAGAGTCCTGAAAAGGCCACCCCAGCTGAACAATTTTAAGGTGGAAAAGGCAAAACCTTTCACAGAACCGAGAAGTTACACTAGAAAGCTACTGCAATAATATAACATACTTTGGCTAAATGGAGTGATTTGCATACATTTCCCTTTTTGAACTTCAGAACGGGAAATATATTTACTGCTTGTCCATACAAACCGGTTTAACTGGACATGAAAGTTTCGATAAGGTTAAATTCTGAACTGATAACTTATTTTGTTTTTAAAGCATGTTGTGTTGCTTTAGCTTCAGCCAATCACTACTACTAAATGAAAGTAAATTTAAAGCTAAAAGGGTTTACAAAGAGTTTTGTTTTTTCACTAAGTAAATGAAAACAAATCACTGCACCTTTCCCATATGCCATAGAAGATGGAATTTTTTTTGGATGCTGGATTTGGAGAACAGCTCATCTGCTGGGGCTCCGCCTGGCTGCAGACCCACGCTCTCCACTGCCCTCCTGACTCCCTTCAGACTTGCGAATGCAACTGAGGGGACAGTTTGGCTCAGAGATTCCTATTTAGCTGCAAACTGGTGGACAAAGCATGCAATGAACTAGCTATAAAACCTTGTCCCAAATAATTACTGTAAACATTGGTACACGGCATGCTTAGGGTAAGAAAATACACAAGCAAAACTGCTGAACCTCACCAACAATTTCAAATCTTCAATTAAAAAACCTCCTAACAGCCAGACCTGACGCCTCACTTGCTTTCCCATCTTTCTCTCTCCCTTCTTCCCCTCCCCAAATCCTGGAAACACAGCGAAAGACGAATTTTCTGGGACAGAACATTTCCACTTGAAAACATTAAGTACAGTTATTTCAAAATACCTACATACCAGAGCTCTTCACTTTTATTTTTCTACCAAGAAGTCCTGAAAGCAAACAGATTTAGTAAAAAGAAGGAACAAATGCATGAATGATCTTCTGTTTCTCGTTCTGTTTTTCAGAACTATATCATCCCTTTTTGTTTTTTAAAAAAGTCTTAAACAGAGGACTTGTGTTACTTAAAGTTTGCATGCACTGCACAACGCCCAACAAAATGAGAAGCCTTTTTTGCAAGGTGGTTGTAAAGGCTACCTGGAAGTTTACCAGGGTTTCTAGGATGCCTATTGGAAAGCCTTATGGATAACTGTACAACTATTACTACATACGTATCCTAGGAGACCAAAGAGCTTTCGCATTTAAGAGCTTATTTCCCAGCCACCCTCTCGATACCCATCTCATGCATTTATAAATAATACAAATAGCTGTGAGAAAGGAGGACGTTCATTTAATTTCAGCCAGAATGTACACTGACCTCTGCTTATATCAGCATAAATGTTTCATTTTATTTCACTTCTCCTTCTTGCTCACCTTCTGACTACAAAGATGTCAGAAATCTCACGCAATTCATGAAATGTGTTTTTAAACTTGAATTTTACAACTGAGGAAAGCTAAAATTTTTTAATCTGTAAAAATTCATATACATATATGCAAATCACCAGAAAGAGCCTTTGTATTCATGCAAGTGAAATTTAGATTCCTGATCACAACATTTTGCAAAGCACCAACCTGTTAAATGCAACATATCAGAGAACCACATAATTTAGGAAAAACCCTCAAAAAGAGAAATGAGGGAAAAAAAAAAGCACAAACCAGCTAATTCAAGAGAGACTCACTTTACACTTTGGGTTAGAATAGCCTATGCATTTGAAACAAGCCAAATCGAAAGCATTCCCTTCGTTTCTTGTTTGCAATTCTTATCACAGGGTCTAACCTGCAATTAAGCACTTGGCGCCCAGCCTCCAAAGAAGCATCTCTAAAATGCCGAGCAGAGCCCGGGAAACACCCAGGTATGATTCCTCAGCAGCCAGCACCGAGGATCTGTTACAAAACCTGCAACACAGAGCACGACAGCCCCTTCCCTTCATCACCTTTTTAGTCTACGTTTCTTACCCTTCCATCCCAGCGGAGGCGAGGAGGGAGCACAGCATACCTGCTCAACATAAAGGAAAAGAAGAATATACTGTTGTTCTCCTGAAGGAGGGGATATCACATGACAACAGGGAACTTCAAGGAAAAAGGTTGTCAGCATGCTGGTATACACAAATTAATTCACTGGTGGGCAATTACAACAGGACCAGCCCCCCTATAACCACCAAGCAGCTCTCAGGGTTTGATTTACTTAAAGCAGTAAATTCATCTGATCACCTAACCTCGCACGAATACAAGTGAAGCCCTAATAGCCGTGGCTCAGCAAATACTAACCGGAGCAGAAGCCAGCGTAAAAGATCTGCAGGTGCTCTCTTACACTGTGTCCTTTTCAAATCCTAAACCTAACATTAAAATTAACTGCAGGCTAAAATGTCGCCAGCAATTTCTCATGAATGCATAATGAAACGGTGCTGCTACATCTAGCCCATCAGTTTTGTGAGCACACCCGGCGAGCATGTGCGGGTATCACACACAGAGGAATACTTACAATAACTCCACGTATACAGTGGCTTTACAACACATACAGGACATTTCAAGTCTCTGTCATGCCCTCCATGTGCTATGGGCTATGAATATTATGTAAAGCAATACAACGTTTGCAAGAAAAACAACAAATTTGATTATAACATGTTATTTTTCTTTCCTCCTCTCCTCTATTTCAGAAAATTCTGCTTTTAAAAAAAGAACATTAAAATGAAATGTTGAAACTGTTCTCAAAAGTGCACACACTTTCTGAAAGAGTCTCAATTTCTGTATAGTTTTTATAATTCAGTATCTCAATACTAAAGGGGTATTCAGTGCAGAAAGTCAGTTTTACATCCCGAAATTACTCTGCTTTTGTCAATTAAAAAAAGAAGGGGGGGGGGATTATTCTGTTTTTCTTTCAAATTAACTAACTTCCTGGCTTTTTGAATACCAGATATACAACATATTTGCAGACTCACAAACTACAAACCACTATCTTCCATGGCAGCTTTTATAAAGTCCATTATATTGGACTTCAATGACCCCACTTACAAATTGAATACTTAAGTATTGTTTTTCCATAATACAAATGACATGCAGGAGAGTCTACAGCCAGCTAAATGCAATAACCACCATACCCCTCAAGACACCATCCTCTCCCTTCACTTACTTAGTTCCATGAAGTGGAGTAAAAAAAAAACCCTAAACCTACAAACAACACCATAAATCAGCAGTACACAAGTATGCTCCAGCGGCAAAGGGTTCAGTTTGAGGTCTCAGTGGATGCTTCAGAAGACTTCAGGGTGGTCTTTATACCACCCTCCGCTTGAGAAAACATGATTGCAAAGTAAATTACCCATCTGAAAAAGTACCAAAACTGTTTTTCTTGACTCTTCTTGGCTTGGCATGGTCTTAAACAAACAGGTTTGGATAAACAGCATAACGAAGAGGACTGATGTCCTTCTGGTTCATAGGAGAGCTGCACGGCCTAGATGAGACATCATCCCTGGTGAGGTCACCAGACCAGTTAAATAAATTGTCCGATCAGAAGCAAGGCCCATTCTGCTCCTTCCCATGAGAAAACCCGCAATGGTATTTCAAAGACCTAGAGAGCACTATGGAAACTTTTGACCTCTGCTAGCAACATTTCCAGCAGCACTAAAATGACGACGTCAATGATATTTACGCTAGACTAGGGGCGTTTTCTTTGGGTTTGAGCATTTGCCTGTAATACACCATTTCATCTGGAGAACCAACACAAACCAATCCTGGCTACAGCGTTCCTCTGTCAACACACCAGTGTTACACCTACATGAATTTCCTTTAGCACGCAAGTGTCATTAATTAAAATAAAGTCAGGGCTGGAAATGGCATTTGCTAAGATACCAAGATTTTTAGCACAGGGATCTTAGCTGTACTGTGAAACGGCACAGTGAAACGCCACACAGCAAAGGAAAGAGGTAAAAGCAGAGCCCTGGCCCTGCTACATGAAAGTTGCTCCCCAGCTCAGCCCTGCTGCTGCAAGGTTCCCTCTGAACCCCCAAACACCAGCACTGCTCTTGCTGCCAATGAAGGCAGAGGAGGACAGCCAGGATCTGCCTGCTCAGCTAACGGGCTGAATCGAAATTCTGGGTTTGAGCCCCAAAATTGCCTTCAGGAGTCATGTCTTCCAAAGACCTGAATGGCTGAAGGAAGCAGGTTCTCCTTCTGAGTAATGAACCTATTCCCTCCATCAACATGGGGTTTAATGCACAGACTCCACAGTTTTAGCACTGCTTTGCAGGAGGAAAATTAAGATTTTAAGATTTAATTTCAACTAAGCATGCCACACAATTGCAATGAGCAGTTGAATAATGAGATTTTATTGGAAAGAAAGAAAAACCCACCACAAAACCCCATATTATACTAACCTCAAGAAAAAGAAAATATGTATCTCCGAAGGAACAGGTAAACAACTTTTACCCTCATTAAAAAGTTGGGAAATGTGCACACCACCACTAAAATATAATTAATACACAGCCTTCAGAAGAGTCCAAAGGAGCAATTTAATTAACCACCCGCTGATTTCATAAATGACAAGAACACACAAAGGTAATGGCACCTTATAATTGAAAATGTCCTGTTTATTTAGCTGAGCAACTGTGCTGTCCTATATTGTGCATAAATATGAGGAAACAAGTTTTGAACTCATGACATTTTTCACTTTGTAAGGTGTGACGGAACAACGTATTGCCCATGATATAGTCACTGTACACTCCATTTATTTAATGCCTTTACCTAAGAACCTCAAAGTCACTGACAATCATAAAGGTCTTAACCGTTATGAACTCCTTTGATGGGCTTTTTCCATGTTCTCTTCAAAAATGCAGAAGAGCTGGGAGGTAAAAAACAATTTTATTGGTATGCCACTTCAAAAAAAAATATCACCTCATGTAGGGACTTAGTTTATATCTGTAGTTCTCCCACTTTCACACAAAGGGATCCTCTGTAAGCCCCATGAAATATTTCTGTTGATCTTGTAAACTCATTTTGCAATTTCTTACCCTTTTTTTTCACGTGGGAAAAGCTTCCTTTCAGCTACTACATCCTTTAGTAAAGCTGAAGAGAAGTAGCTTTTACCGAGGTAGGAAAACAATGTAACAAAATATGTGAAAAGATCTTCCTCATTTTTTTCACTGGACTTTTCAGGGATAAAGCTGCACTCAATTAATATTCCTTCTTGCACTCACAAAACTCAAAATGCCTTTGTGCTGCTACATTACAACCATCAAAGTCTATTTGACTGAACATGAAACAGAGCAACATCTGAATTTATGAGCTGTCCATCTCCCTATCTAATGGACACACTAGGAGCATTCATTTATACCTGCTTTGGGGCATACATAATTTAAAATAACAGACTAAAGAGATTCTTCAAGCATAGCAGTCTCCACTGGAAAGTCGATCGCCAGACTAAAAGACTTTCCTTACAGGACTCAACAACATACCATAAAATGAACCTCAGCAGTCCGACACCGCAGCAGCAGTGGCATGCAAGGATGGATGCGGCTGCCTCGTCCAGCAGCCTCAGGATCTCCGGTCCCACCCGTTCCCACTATCAGCAGCCCTGGGATGATATCAATGACATTACGTAGCGCGGGCTACCTGCCCCCTCGTTACAGGAAAAGCATTCCTTAATAGAAGTTGTACCATTAAGTGCTGATCCCAACAGCATCACTGTACGATGTATCTAGATGAAGCGATTAGTTTGTGTGTACACATTAAATACACATTTCTGCAATTTTGCATCCAACAGTGAAATCTTTACTTATTGGTATTTGCTAGTCATGTTTACTGTTCCTGAGAGTTTCCCATCCTTAAGTGTTTATGATATTTACTCAGTCTGTAGCAAGCCATTACCAGCCCTACCTAGCTGTATTAGCTGCCTGTCAGCAATGCCACCAGATATGTAAACATCTCTTTAAAATGATGAAACCTCCCATTACTTTTATGCACTACAGTTTATTTACCAATTAGATGAGGAAAGAAGGGTTCTTGAATAAATACCATAAAGCGGCCTCTAATAATTTCTGTAACTTTTTTTTTTTTTTGAGGTCTTCCCAGCTTTCATGTGTTAACTCTTTAAGAGCATTCATATCAGAAACCAGCAGGTCCCAGGTACCGCCTGTGCCCCATAGCCCAGCAACAGTACCTCTGGGTTCCTTGTTAATACTCCCTGTCATGGTTTAACCCCAGCTAGCAAGTAAGCACCACACAGCCGCTCACTTACTCCACCCCGGTGGGATGGGGGACAGAATCGGAAGGGTAAAAGTGAGAAAACTCATGGGTTGAGATAAAGACAGCTTAATAGGTAAAGCAAAAGCTGCGCACACAAGCAAAGCAAAACAAGGAATTCATTCACTACTTCCCATGGGCAGGCAGGTGTTCAGCCATCTCCAGGAAAGCAGGGCTTCATCATGTGTAACGGTTACTTGGGAAGACAAAACACCATCACTCCAAACATCCCCGCCTTCCTCCTCCTCCCCCAGCTTTATATGCTGAGCACGACGTCATATGGTGTGGAATATCCCTGTGGTCAGCTGGGGTCAGCTGTCCCAGCTGTGTCCCCTCCCGACTTCTTGTGCACCCCCAGCCTGCTCGCTGGTGGGGTGGGGTGAGAAGCAGAAAAGGCCTTGACTCTGTGTAAGCACTGCTCAGCAGTAATGAAAACATCCCTGTGTTATCAACACTGTTTTCGGCACAAATCCAAAACATAGCCTCATACTAGCTACTATGAAGAAAAATAACTCTCTCCCAGCCAAAACCAGCACTCCCTTATGTATCCTTCCTTGAAGGACTCTTAGGCATCTTATCGTGGGACTGAACACAGAGCTGTTTTCCAATGGTTAATCATGATGACTTCTGCATGTTTCCAGGATGCACTCACCCTGTGAAAATGGTTTAGATTTTCTGCTTCTAAATGTTATAGCAAATATATTGCTTAAATTGTAATATATCATTTAACTGTCTGCAGCTTCCAAAACGATCTGGACTGCTCAATATTGCTGACTTGTTTCTAACATTTACTACTGCAATAAACTATCAGAAATGCTCGCCTTCTTCCATGCCACTAATATATTTTGAAAGAAAATGATGCTTCAGAACACCTTAAAAGAACTCAATTTACCCATTATATATAACCCTAACAACTGCACTAAAAGCTTCTCAAGTGGTCTTACCTGCAGTAAGAGCATGTCCATGGTATGCAGATTTCATGTGCTAGGTTAACTAGGTAACAAGCATTAGAAAAGAGACTGACCACAGCTAGAAAAAGGCTTAATCGTACAAATACGCATTGCAAGTGTCATGTCCTGCTGGGGAAGCTCTCAAAGATAAATGGTGTTTGTGTAACTCACCAAAAGTCACCTGGGATGCAGGACAGGGGAAGACGATCAGGGAGACCTCAGTAGGACAGGAGAGCTCTGAATTTTCCACTTCAGTGAAAATCCAGCTCTGAATTTTCCACAAAATATCAGAACTTGCCATTAAAGAGAGCAGAAATATCAGATCTTGAAGATGACCTTCCTCAAAACCTGCCTGTAGGAATTCCTGGACTGCTCAAGTTTGCTTCTTTTTAAATAGCTTAAATGCTGCCTATTTTCCCCTATTGATAGGCAGATTATTTTTTCCTTTATAACACCACTCCCCCAAGTTCTCTGCTACACAAGTTTGAAGAGCCAGAGCTGTGGTGGTCTGCAGCTTGCTTACGAAACTGGCCCTTACTATGTCCCCAGGCAGCCTGGAGGGGCAGGCAGCAGCCTCCCGGTGATCCCTGAGCCCGCTTCCATGGAGATGCGGGATGGACGCGAGGAGATAAGTTATTAAGTGATCAAAATACATACAGAAAAATAATTCATTTTAAATATTACATGGGGGAATGTAAGTAGTTTATTAATTGCATCTTCTAGATTAATTTCTGCTTCCATTAGGTCAATGTACAGTGAAGTAATTTAAGTCAAGGGATTTACAGCACTTTGAATTAGTTTAATAATGCTAAAGCTAAATGTATATATTCAAGTATTTAACTCACAAGAGCTACCTTTTTTCACTATTTTATAAAATTAGTTTAAAAATAAAATGTATTTCATTACCATTCCTGGTAGAGAACGTTATTTAAATTTTACAATCATGAAAATACACAATACCATTTAATGTTTAAATACAACTTAAACCTTTAAAGTATTCACTTAAACAAATCATACTACTTATCGCTACAACATTAAATTCTTTCAGTGCAGTAGTACTTCTTTTTTGCCTTCCTGCCCTCCCTGCCACCAAAGAAGCCTTAAGTTTGATTTCTACCACTGAACAGCCCTTCCATCCATTGGTATTTCAATGCAGAATGCAATTTTGGAAGTGGCAGAGTTTTGCCTTGAGCTTGAATTATTGCCGCCAAAACTCTCATCCCTACAAAATTTCCTTTGCATTCTCAAAATTAGGATGAATAGAAAATAAAGTATGGTCAAAAATGTTTTTCAGGTTTCTCTGCACATCAGCAGCTTGACTACCTCAACACCAATGTCTCTGCACAGGACCCGCTTTCGTACAGTCTACTCAGATTCTTCAATCCAGCAGCTCAGACAACATTCGTTATCTTTTAGCAAATACCTGCTACTGACTATTTGCATTTCAGAGGCTTTCCCATAACTTCTGGTTCTAAGAGCATCCTTCAGGGTGGCTTTCACTAGCGCTATCTCACTTCACATTTCAACAGACCAGGAGAACAGAGATACTCAGCTTACAGTGCTCAGCCAAGGTAACTTCTAGCTCTCAAAACCAGAAATTCTTACACCATCTACCTACCTCTCTACTAGCATCACTGCTAGAGGGTTATTTTTAAAATGTCTTATGTACATGCATTACCTGTATTTAAGGAAATAAAAATTATAAGAGAATTATTCAAACAAAATATGCAGCCTATCTGCAGTAAAACTGACCTGGCAAGGAACCTTAGAAATCCTTAACGACACCAAATGTCCTCAAACTCAATTTTCTGAATTGAGAAGAATCCACTTCTTCTAGAATAATTAGGCATTACATTAGGAGTTGAGGACAAATATAGTGCTTTCCTCACCAAAGCCTGCATTCACTTTGTGGCTTTATAAACTCCAGAATTGCTAAATACATGTAAGCCTCTTAAATAAATAAATAACTAATGCACCAAGAAAATTTTTCTTCCAGAATTAATTTGCTGTGTAACTAGAATGGTACTTCTCCTTCACTGCAATATTATGTTGTGGTACTAACTCAAAAGTTCAAACCGTTTTCATTTCTTTATTACCAGTAGCAATCTAGGAAATGCTGCCATCAATTGTAAATCTACATAAAGTCGCACTCCTCTGGTGCATTTTGTGCATAGCAATCAGTTCAGAATGCAATCTTGTGTTGTTTAAAATTCAGTTTATTCTTCAATTACTCTGCTAGCCCGACTCTAATTTATTATATTTTCTGGTACATTTGATTTTGGATATTATGACATCCTGGCTCATGCCATTAGAGAGGAAACATAAAATGGTGAGGATGTCTAGGGACAGCCGAGAGTAAGATAGCAACAGCCTGGAAAATTAACAATATCACTGTCTCTGTGCTCAGCTAGACCTCTCCTGCATTAGTGCTAAAAAAAAATTTGGCAGTATTTCTCCAATATAGACTTGGCATCCAGGAATATCCTCAGAGGCACCATAAAACCTCGGCTAGTGCGGCGGGCAGCTCAGGTGGTTGGGAGGGCGGGTGGCAGAGACTGAGCCTGCCTGGGCAGCTGAGCTGCAGAAGAAATGAAACACTGGCCCTCCTGCTGCTAGGAGCCCACCAAAGAAACCGACGCGGTTCTAAAGGCCACCGATACTAAATACATTGATTTTTTTTGTTTAGCTTTGCATTGTCTCAGTCCTAGCTACCATCTTTCTCCCAGCACCCAAGGTGAAATGAGAGGCAGCAGCCAGAAGCCTTCTCAGAGCATCTTTTTTGAGAACCCGGGCAGAAGGGAGGGCTTCGCCTCCCCCTCGGGCTTGGCAACCTACTACGTTAACCTTCAGGGCACACTGCCAGCCCCACCTGCTTACTCAGGCTTTTGACAGCAAGGGAAGCTCTCACCACCCCGATTCGTCCTTCGAAGACGCATCCTCTTTTGCTTACTTCTTACTTTCCCCTACTACATTTGGTGTTTGAACTCCTGCATCCAGAGGATGGAGGGGCAGTCCTGATGGGGAGACATCAGGCTCCTGTATTCACATCTGACCTTTTTCCCTACAACAGATTCTGACAACTTCAAACATGAAAAATCCTCATGTGCCTGCACAGCTCGCTCTGTCCCAAGAAATTCCACATTGGGTTGGGAAAATACTTGTATTTCCCTTCTTTTGTCTGTTATTCAGAAAGCCTGAACACAGCTTCCCAAAACAATACCCAAGAGCAAACACTTTGCAGGGAAACCCAGACAGCTGGACCTGCGAGAAGCTGCCAGCATTGGAAAGAACTTGCAGCGGGGGAAACCTGGCTGGACCCAAATCCTCACTGGTCATTTTGTCCTCCAGAAAAAAAAACAAGCAGACTACTTTTCCTCTAGAGGATAATAAAGTTTTCTCCTGTCTCTAAGCTGTCTTGTAGCTCAGGCAATATTGCCAGCTCCTTCTAAACCTCATAAGCAGTAAGGATTTTACTAATGATGTAGTTGCTGCAACTGTTGCAGTCATTTAAAAAGACAATGTCAAAAATTACATGTTGCAATGTCAAAACATGCTGATTCAGGTTGCAAGGTAATTTACAAAATTAAGAAATGCCACTTTTTAGCTTACCCATTGCCTTTCAGTTTTCCCCACCCCTCCTGAACCTGTGTTGTAACCCAGTTGCTGTTTTCTGTTCAGACGCCTTTTTCCCCAGCCGCCCAGTCCCGTGCAAAGGACGGACACAAAAGGGAGTAGCATGAGGGATGCACAAGCACATTTCCAATGTCGGGTTGCTTGATTTCACACTTTAAAAAACCCACTGAAAGAAAGTTATTGGTGCATGAGAAATACGGAGTACAATTTTAGCTTGTGAAGTGTGATGGAGTCAGAGCAAATCAGATCAGGCCACACTTAGGTGGGACGGAGAACTGGAACTGGGACGGAGGGGCTCTTCCCTACTGTTAAGTGCTATCCCGTGCCCCAGCATAATGAAATATCACCAGCATGATGAGAGAAAATAGCTCCTCTCATTTTGGCGTATGGGTCCCAGAAAAATATATTGACCAAGTTCTTGAAAAGCACACGACAACTTCAGCTCCAATCATTTTCTCTTCTCAATCCCATATACTCTTAAGTAACTTGTCTATGCTTATGCTGCAAATCAATGCACATGCTCCGGTGTCTCCCTGCACCTGCTCTCATTACCCTTTGTTTGAAACAAAGCATGAAAGGAGACCGGAGACTCGATTTCACTGCCCAGCATGCAGAGAATCATCATCAATAATTGATGGCAGTCGGCTTCATTTGGGGCACTGCCTCAGGCATGCAATGGAGACTTACGGCATCCACCAAGAAAAGGAGGATTTGTATATAAAATGATTTGATAATCTGAAAAAATCCCTCAGTAAACAAAGGAAGTTTACAGATAATCGTATTAAAGATTAGAGTTGTTTCAAAACAATGCAGAATGTATTCCAGAACATCTGGGAAGAAAGATGGTAGTTTTAAAAGCAAAACCTTGGGGGAAAATATTTTTCTCCCTCAAAAAGAAAACAATAATTCACTTTGTTAAATCCTAATCCTCTTCAATTCATGTTAAGGCAGAGCTTTTTTTCCAATAAAAAGTTTTATCAATCTATTTAAATGCAATTTTATAAATAAATAAATACTGAAATATATTTAAATACAGTTTTAATATCTGATTAAATGACTGGTTATTCCACCTTTTTTTGATTGCTTCCATTTTATTTCAAATTTGAGAAGCAGGCTAATTTTAAGTCAGAAAACTGAATAAGTTTATTATTAAATAAGGATAGAACTTAACCTCTGGACTACAGAAAAACATATTGTATCATGATAGCAAAAGCAACCTGATGTCTGTCTTTTTAAATGCACCTACTCATCAGCTGGAAAATCAAGAAAATAACTCCTATCTTATAAATGTTGTTATTTTTCCATCACTCATTTACTGTTTTCCAAACTTTTGTTGTGGGGATTTATGTACAAATCCCCCCAATAAAACCCATACACTGTTCAAGACATTTTCTATAATCAATGTGGATAATCAATACTATTTATACAGATCTTCTACTTAAACAACACGTTATTGAAGCTCCTCACTGCTATAACTGTTGACAGCACCAGAAGAATGAAGTTATTCCACAACTAAGAAGTAAAAGCAAAAACTACAGAATTGAACAATAATTAAGTTGATAAAAACATTGGATCAGATTTCTATAGCGTCTTTACTGACTGTATTCCAACTTCATTCTTCCATAAAAATGCTTAATGTCAGAGCTAAATTTGGAAGGATTTCTAAGCTAAGATCTGAAAAGAAAAAAGAAAAGAGAGCAAAAAATTGCTGAAAGAGTAAGTACAGGGTTTGGCTTTTTCCTTTTTATACTGTCTTGTTTATTTATATATAGAAATTAACGTTATATATACACACATACATGTAAAGTAAGTTCAATGACAAGCAGAATGCTAACCAGATTTGTGCCAGCAGCAATTGAGCCCTAGCGAAGAAATCCCATGAGGGATGGTTTGCTATAACCACATCATCACAGCTGTGGTGAATTCAGTGACTTCCTCGGGAGCAGAAGCAGGCAGAAGGACTCTCATGCCCACAGAGGACCCCATGGAGACCCCACTGCAGATTCAATTGTACAGTCAAGCTGTAGGAATGGCTAAGTAGGACTCAGCATGTGATACATCATCTGAAAAATAGCATATACAGCATAGCAACTGCTCCTAGCACATGTGAGTGCATTGTAGTGAAGTCCCTTCTCTCCTGCATTTCAACTTAACCTGCTTAGCAGGTTTTCAGGTGTATATGACCTCACCTATATCAACGCTTTAGAACAAACCATCTTTATCCTCAAAGTCAGTATCGCAGCTCAAACAGAAATCTTTCCTCTTTGACCGTTTGAGCACAATGTTGACACTACTGTGTGAAGTAAGTTGACTTCACTAAACTTGACACTTAACAACAAATGACACCTGTTGGGAAATCCATATGGTTCTGATCATTTGTAGGAGGTAACATGTCAAGCTGTACCCAAAAGTTCTTCATCAAATATCATCCGCTTCATAACAGCATGACACTTAGTTATGAACATTTTCTGGCTTCACAGCTTTTCAAACTTTTCAAAATATGACTTAGGAAAGAATTACACTTCTACAGCATTTCTCTAGTTGATGGCACACATCCCTTACTGCAGAAGAAAGAACTGTAACAGTTTCATTTCACACTCCAGTAACCCAAAATTCTGCATTACCACTCACTTTAGTGTTAATTTTCCCATAGATTCTCTTTTTCTGCTTACATGGCAAGACAGCTCAGGTCAAGTGCACAGACAAGCTGTGCTGCTGATTCTCCTTTTTACCACCACTGAATCACCTTCACTTTTGCTTCCCCGGAAAGTTATTTTCCCTGTAGAAAGCAGAAGAGCCACAGTCAATAGATAAGTCAGCAGCTGCTAGTCAAAATGGATTTCAAAGTGAGCAAAAAAACTCCCCACAACTAAAACCGCAAGTATTATTTATGCAGGATCATGTCCACGCTGTATAAATACACCACGACAGGTATATTTGCTGCTGTACAAGCAGTGAAGCCTAATTCAGCTTGTGTCACCTTCCAGCTATAGACAGACACATATCAGAAGCTATAGAATATAAAAATATCAGCGCTGAACAGACATGCTGAGCCATCCCCCAGATAACAGGAATGAAGAATGGTTGTGTTGCCAGACAAAGTAGAAAGATATCTTTTATTACTGGTGATTTGAAAAAGAAACACATCTGGTGGTGGTTGTTGAATTCTTAGGAAGCTTTGTAATGTGTATGTAAAGATCCAAGTCACATAGCTTTTTAAGACATTTGGATGAAATGCATGACAGAACCACAAGTACACAAACATATCTGTATTTTTAGCCTAATATAACCTGGATGAGATTAGCTTTACCTTTAGCATTTAAAAGGAATTGAAATAGTTAAGAAGCGAACCAAAATTCTGAAGGCATTCAATACTGAACGAATAGCATTTTATACTGGTTTAGCATAAGGCAGGAAACCCTGTGATTTTTAAAGCTTCAATCTTCATTAGATGCAGCAATGACAGCTTAGTAATGGACTACTTGTAAAAACAGTCCAGGAATTGACTTGTAGTAATTTTTAATTAACATAAATGTAAGATCTAGCACAGACATGGAACTATTTTACTAATTCACTGGGTGAGCCTTCATTAGCTTCTGTCAGTAACAATAAAACGGCTGAGAAAACCCCTCTAGAGCATATGAGACATAAAGACAGGAAAAAGAGGCCGGACAGAAGGAAATCCTCATCAACCTGCTCCGGAAGAAGCTTGACTGGAGAAGGTTTTTAAAAGTCTAAAAAGCAAGTTACTTCAATTAACAGTCAGGACAGCCGCAGGGAGCGGTGGGGTTTTGGACGATAGCTACAGTGCATACATACTGTACCAAGGGTAGAGTTACAGCTGTATGATCACAACGGGGTTTACAGCAAACTCTTTGAACGTGACCAGAAAGTTTATACAACACGTTAGGATCTATGTGGTCTTGTGATGTATCGATCAACTTTCAGTTACAGTTATTTCAGCCTGGTTGCAAAGAAATTTTAAACAACTTGATTAAAAAAAAATATAGGAGAAAACGATGATGGGGCAGGGGAACAGATCTGATAAAAAGAGGCAACAACACAAGAAAGGGCGGGCTTTGGTAAATAAATGCATGAACTTGGAAGTAACAATAAGGCATCCTCTTCTGCATGAAGTGGCAATAGCTGCTACTGATTTTTTTTTGCTATAACTTTTAACATCCAAACGTGTAGAAGCAACTTAATACGGTCAATAGTTAAGTATTTAATCTATTGCAGATATTCAGTATGCTATCCATGAGGCACATACAAATATTAACATCTCCAGTGTCCTCCTTGAAACGGGACTTGCTCTAGATGTAGGCTACCAGCCATAAGATGGACTTTGAATGTACTGTTCTGCACAGACTGTTACTGAAGGCAATGGAAGAACCAACTGTGTTGAAGTCAAAACGTGGTTAGCTTAAGAGCCTTGTGTGGGTTGTGGGTTTTCTTGTTGTTGCTGTTGTTTTGATTTTGCTGGTGTAGCAGGTAGCGATGTCAACTAAGGGAATGATTTGGATGACATCACTATACCTGCAGAAAACCCCAGTATAGGCTCTGCCATAAGAATACAGCTCATTTCATCTGGGGACTAATACAAGGTACGCAGAGAGCAGCACATTCATGTTATGACAAGGTAAAATGCACCAACAAAGAAGTCTCGCTGATACCAGCCAAGCTTTTTTTTTAAATGAAGACTCTGTTCAGGAATGCCAACCAAAACTTGATAGCCAGAAAAATCATGACACGCCTAGATACTGAAATGTTGCTTTGTGTCAGAAAAAAACCCCGTGGGTTGGTCCTTTCAAAGCAAACGCAACATTCCTGTGGCAGAACACGACAGCTTATCCGAGCACAATATAGCAACCACTGAAAATTGCTTTCCACAAACTGGTTTCAGTACACAAGTCAGAGACATTTTACCTCCGTTAGCTTTGCTTGAGTTTCCATTTGCTTCTATTGTGCCAAAAACCTCTGCTGCACCAGCTTTCTTTTTCCTATATATGAACTCAGAAATGAGGATTAGCACCAATCTGAAGAACAAAGAAAGCCACAGGAAGGCAAGAGCTTAAAATCCTCCATTGCTAGTATTTTTTGGCCTTTCAGGGCCAAAATGTTGAAAATGACACTGCATTCAGAGAGGGTTGTCTATGAAGGAGAGCTCGGATTCAAGCAAAAATTGCATGCAAAGAAAAAAAGTGATGAGTACCAGTACTACATCATGAGTACCAGTGCACGAGTCAATAAAAGCATCAACGTATAGCAACCCTGACTTGAACCCAATAATAAACGGTGTTTACTTCCAATTGTTTTCTAACCAGCCAGCCCCCGGGAACGCATGACACTGGCATCCTAACACCTTCCACTGGGCTTGTGCAGCCTCTTCGGACAAGGTCATGGGAACACCCAGTGGCAGGGCTATCTCAGGGGTTGCAGTGGGGAGCGCAGCCTACGGCACACTTCAAAATCACTCCCACTGCAAAGAACATACCAATGCAGAAGCAGGTAGCTTGTCACTCATTTTTCCCCACTGTGCTGAATAATATCTGACAGCACTACGCCACTCCAGGCAACCTAATCCAAAAGCCACGCTTTGCCTTTCTGCAACTACTGGGTTCCTCCCTTCACTCAGACACATACGGGTTCTCCTTTAACATACACCACTTTCTGTTGTGCTCTATTGCTAGAAAAAAAAAGATAAATAAGTCATAGTTCCTTCTTACTCATTTTCTAAAACTACTTATTACCACCGTTTACAACATTTTAAAACCGGATCAGTTCATATATTGGATATACTCCTTGATCAAACTGCATTTTGCTCTACAAACAAGGGTTCTTCATAAAAATTCTGTATACCCCATCAAACAGTGGTTAAACGTGACAAATCTCTGCAACGAAATATAAAAACACATTCTTCTGTGTGGAATGAAGGAAAAACAGCCAGGCAAAACGCAACATCTATCACTCCATCCCAAAGTAAACAAACTCCGCCTGGGCAAAAATTAACTTCTATATAATATTGAGCTGACACATATATAACCTCACAATTACTTTCTTACCCGATTTGGTCTGTTTTCCTGTGACAACAGTGAGAAAATTCTAGACATTCTTAACAAAATACCGCAAGCCCAGAGCAACATCATAACTTGCTTACTTAAAACAAAAATGCGGTTGCAAATATTGAGCTACGTTACTCCGAGGTTCCATTTTTTAAATAAAAATAGTTCCCACTAATTGGGTGGGAAAATAGCACAAATGCAAAACAATTTAAAATCTTGCATGTTCACAAATTACCTGATTTTATATTAAACAACTGCGTATTTAAGCTTTTCTTTTCACCATCTAGTGCACAGCTCAGTGTGAGACACTCAGCAAGAGACTCCCCTCCTCTTCCAGCCCCCAAATTACTTGTAAAACTAACACCAATTGAAATAAGCATCTACAAGAATGCAAAGGATTGACATCTATGCACATTTATATCAGTAAAAACACTTTAGAAATAAAAGAGACGCCTGCAGTATTGCAAAGCACATTGCAAGGATGGAGCACTGCAACGCAGCAGCAGGGCTGGGAGCATCTCTTTACGTGTCGGTAGATAAACCAGCCCCCAGCTGCAAAGCAGAAGTCACCTACCAACATTATCTCATGCAGAATACAGAACAGTCAGTATGAAAACATGACAGGTTTATCCCATGAACTTTGCGAACATAAATCCTGACCCTGAAAACGTTTACATGCAGGCTTAACATTAAGCCCAAGAACAAACCTACTAATTCCAAAAGAAATGCTTGGGTGTTTAAAATTAAACATATGTAAGCGCAAACGTCTACAGAATTGGGGCCATAAAAAACAAAAAGCACACACCGCAACATTATTATTTTTTATTGCTCCATAGACATCATGACACAACAATTACATAATTTAATACTGATATTTAAAAGAATGTTCATCTTCGAAAGGCACGACAATTTCTAAACAACAAACTCCATTGACCTAATAAAGCAATTAAGCAGCATGCAATTCAATGGGGTCACATTAAAATTGCTTCTGCAAACCAAATCAGCAAAGAATTTTCAAATATCAGAGACAAGCTACTGCTGTATCAAATAGGCAACCAGTTTCCTCTACTGCCTTTTACACCAGGGAGCATTTTAACACTGAATGAATGCTGTTTTCTTATTAGTTACAGCTCTTAATATCTAATAGCTCTTTAAATAAGCAGCACCTTGCTGATTTATGACATTAATTTATATTAATCCAATGTCTAGTACACATCATATCCTTATACATTTCACTTTGATATTGTTGGTATCACTTCTTCACAGTTGCTTTCAACTATATTAAGACATTTTTTAAGAGTACAGAAAAATGGGATAAAAAAAGAGGGGGATATTTTGAAGTATTTTCAAGTAGGCAGTTTTAACTAGAAGCTAATGAACTTCTTCTGGTTTCCAGTGATACAGGCCCATAAATATATACCAAGATCGAGACTGACAGGCTGTTCAGTGCAGGTAAAGTCTTAGGAAAAAACAAAGTTTCACCGAGGTCACCAGTGCTTCCACGAGAGCAGACTCCAAACAAATGCCAAACCTTGCAATGTGAAAGCCAACATTTTTGTAATCACACACGACAGGTTTTAGTAATCTGATTTTTTTAAGCTAACCTAACTGTCTCAAGAGAACAGTACTTTTCCACCCAATCACCAGCTTACGTTCCTCTTGCCAAGTTTCATCCCTAAATTGCAGCTTGATTTTTATTTATTTTTTTTTTTAATAGGAGATTCAAGTCCTGTGTTAGGAAATCACGCTGTGTTTGCAAATCTCAGACCTGAGTCCAAGGCCCTGGGCTATCTCTCACTGAAGTCACTAGGCAGAGTTAAGGGTCACTACCGTTAGAAATTCAGTACTGAAAACACTCATTTTCGAATTATGCTTTTTTTTCCTCAAAAATCCAGAGATTTTAGAATTGTAATAATACAAGCACTTTAATGTAACATTGCATACTTTTTTTTATTAACAAAAAAAAAAAATCTAATTGGGCACAATGGTGTTCTTTGCAGCCTGCTGAGTTTGGAGTTAATCATTTTATATAGCATTGTGTCCAGGAAAGAGGATTCCTACCTCAGTGAGCTGATCATTTTAAAAAAAAAAAAAAAAAAAAAAGAGTAAACGATAAAGGACCCTATTAAGTTCTAGCAAGTATGCTGACATACTTATTTCCATTTTGAGTAAATTTGTTTTAATAAAGTCAGGGCAGCATATGGCACTAACATGTTTATTTTCCAAGTGGTAGGGACACTAACCGAAACCATCTGATGTTTCTTCCTAAGCCTCCTTGATCTGCTGCTGGATTGCAGCTTAGAATAAAGCATCGCGAAGCCAAAAGGAATTGGGTAAAGGAATAAAAAAAAAAATCAGTAATTCAAAGTGTTTATTTAATGAGAGCCTAGCTCAGAACAGTTTCTCTTTTGAACAGAAGCTCAAATGCACTTATGATTTGGAATTTATTTCCAGAGACTACCAAACATATCTCAAAGCTAATCCCTAACAGACATTTTTTTACTTTGCACACAAATACAAAACCAAACCCACAATATCATGTAATTAAAAAAGGAATTAAATGAAGCTCAGAAGTCCTTAATAGCGGATTTCTACAGAAGTAAACAATCAGCGCTATGCACTAGGAACATGGTAAGAAAAGTCACAAGGGACTGTCAGATTTGTCACTACCACAGCTCCAGCAACTGTTTTCTCAATTAGTTGACAGAGTACTAATATTCTGTCAAGGGCAATGATAATTTTAAAGGTATGCCTTGTTAAAGTTTAAAAGACACGAGGTTTTAAGTATTCAAACCACATTTTCGGTGATAAGAGCTAACAAATGGGGGGGGAAACAGAGAGGCTGGGTCAGAGCACCGAGAACTAGAGTTAATGTTTTGAAATAGCTGCCAAGTACAGAGGCTTCAGGGACATTTTACACACAGCTCTGATTTCCTCTGGCGCAGCTGTAAAACACATAACCTGAAACCAGCTCCTGCAGCAGGGGTTTGCTCGCAGCTGTTCTTCTGCCTCCCCCGCACGCAGCAACCCGACTCCTCTTCAGGCAGCAGCTTCTTTACCGAAGCTCCGCGGGAGCAGCACGGGTGTATTTAGGGACCCCAAAAACCCAGCGCCGCTGGAGCAGGTCCCCAGCACCTGAGCCCGCAGCGCAGCTTCGCGAAGCCGCGCTCTGGCTCCGGGCGCAGCCGCCGCTCGCCGCCGGCGGGCGGAGAGCCGCCGCGGGCTGCCCGGCTGGCAGCGGCACCCGCTCCCCCGGGGCGGCCGGGAGGAACCCCCGCTCCTCCCGGCGAGGGCAGGGCAGGGCCGGGGCTCCGGGGCGGGGGACGCCGCTCACAGGCGCACACGCCTCGACCCCGCACGGCGGCTCCCGGGCCCCAGCCCCTCTCCCGTACTTGTTGCCCCCCGCAGGGCGGCCCAACCCGGCGGCCGCAGCAGGCCCGGCCCCGCCGCTCGCCCCTGCCGCCGCCGTGGAGGCGGGGGGGGAGGGAGGCGCGGCCGCCGCCCTGCCCGGCGGCCCTCCCGCCGCCGCCGCCGGCTGAGGGGAGGCTGAGCCGCCCGGCGCCGCGGCGGGGCAGGGAAGTTACTCACCGCCGCCGGCTCCGCGCCGCGCTCTCCTCAGCCGCCGCCGCGCCCCTCAGCCGAGCCGGCTGCGCCCGCCCGCTCCGCCTGGCGGGAGGCAAACGCCGGGCAGCACTTGGCGGAGCGCGTCTCCGCCGGGCCGGGGCTCCCGCCTCCGCCCCCCGCCGCGGGCAGCGGCGCGGCCCAAGTGACAGCCGCGCTCCGCCACTCCGGCGGCAGCCCGGGGCCGGGCGGCGGGGGGCGCCGCAGCCTATGGGAGCGGGGCCGGGGCGGGCCGCGGCGGAGCCCCGGGCCGGGGTGTCCCCGCCACTCGCCTGATCGCAGCCCGCCGCCGGGGGCCGGAGGCGGCGGGCGGGGCCGGGGCGGAGGAGGGGCCGGCGGGGGAAGCTGCCCGGCCCTGCCCGGCCCAGAGACCTGTGCCCGCCCGCCCGCCCGGGCCTCGCTGGGGGCCAACCCTGGGGGGGCCCCGCCGCTGACAGGAGGCGGCCGTCCCGCGGCCGCCGAGCCCACTCCCGCCCGCCCCCGCTCAGCCACGGGCGAGAGAGCCGTGACCACCCCACGCCTCCTTCCCCCAGCGCGGGGGTTTGTGGTGGGTCCCGCCGGCGTGCAGCGGGGCGGGCAGGAGCCCGCCGGGCCAGCTGCCACCCCCGCGGGGTATGGGGGGCCGGGTGCGGCCGCAGGTGCCCGGCGGGGTGTGGCGACGGCCCGGCTCGCACCGCCCCGGCTCCGCCCCCACCGGGGTCCTCGCCGTCCTCTGCGCCTGCCCCCGCCGCCCCGCCCCGAGCCGGGCGGCGAGCGGGACATGGCGCCGGCCTTCGTCTGAGGAGCTGGGCCGCAGCGGGGGAGAGCGGGCGCCGCCATGGAGGAGGACCCGGAGCTGGAGAGGTGAGAGGCGGGCGGCGGGGGTCGGCTGAGCGGCCCCGGGCGCTCGCGGCCTCGGCGGGGCCTCTCCGCCGAACAGGGCCCCGCGTCGCCTCCCGCCCCGCACGCAAGGCCCGGGCCGTGCTGGGCTGGGACGGGCCCCCGGGCTCTGCGGAGCGGGGGCGTGGGCTACGGGGCCCTGCGCGGGCGGCCGGGGCCCAGCGCTGCGCGTCGGTGCGCTCCGCAGCCGGCTGCGGCCGCGGGACGGCCCCCTCCCCGCGGAGGGCCGCGGCTGTGGGGCGTGAGGCGGCGGTGGAGAGGATTGCCCCGGGCCCGGCCTGGCTCGGCCCGGCCCGGCGCCCCCACGGCCCGCCCTCCGCCGCGGCCCCTCCGGCTGCCGTGAGGGTGCGCTCCGAGGGGTGCGCGGCCTGGAGCCGGCCTGTGCCGGGTCCTTGGGACAAAACCTCGGAGCTGTCGCGGAGGCAGTTGCCATAAAAAATAAATCTTTCCGCATAACAGGAAAAAAATCCATTATTCAAAAAAAATAATTCTTGTGATGCATGCTGATACCGTTTAGAAACAAGACAGGGAAGTGTTAGGCGGCTCATCTCTCATCAGTTATAAATCGGTGATCAGGTGTACTTGGTAAAGTTAAAAGAAAAAGGTTAAACTCCTGTTCTTACAAATTTTTATTTTCAGTGTTGGAGATGTGCCAGATGACTAATTGTTAAAATTGCCCTGTTTCTTGTATGGAATAATACAAAATGCTTGGCAGTTATTTTCTTAAAAAATAAAGTTGCTTTCTACCTTGCATTTCCTTGGGACGAGAGGATTCATCTCGCTGTGCGTACTGAGTTACAGTGTTCCCAAGCAAACTTTGAGGATTAAAATGCAGATTTCTATATTTGGATACTCAGTCACAGCAGGCCTCTCTTACTTTTGTTTTAGAAATAACTTTAGATGTTTCTGTCCAGATTTTTGGGGTGATAATCCTATTCGTAGTTATTGGAATCTTTTTTTTTTTTTAATTTGCAAGCTTGCTTGTGAGTAACTGCATATTTCTTATGGTTGTTTAAAACTGATACGGTGAAGTGATGACCAGAGGCTTTCTGAACTGTTCTCCCTGTGGTTCTCCCCATTAACTTTTAAGAAACCATGTCTGAGAGTGCTTATAGAAAATAACTTGTTTCTACTTATATCTGGCAAGTATTTAAATGGGACAAAAGCGATAGCACTGGGGTGGTGGGAGGGCTAGAGAGCATAATGCTTTCTAAGAGGCCTTTAATGCTTGGTAAGCTACTTCTGCTCTCGGATCATCAGTTTAATAATTAAAGCTTCTTTCTATATACGCATGAATGTTATTTTTTACTAGTGCCATTCCAAACTTACACCTTTTTCATTCATAGCAAGTTGAAACCGTCTCACTGTGCTTCCATGCTGTCTGTCTTCTGGCTGCTGTTGCCGTGCTGGGGACTTGGGGTCCTCTGGGCAGGTCAGGGCCTAGCCGCTCGCTCACTGCTTATAGCTGACTGCTCCACTGTCTCCTTCTGATGCTCTCCTTCCCAGGAACCAGATTTGAAGTTTTATCCTGCCTCACAGCTTCAAGCTGAGTTGGGATTTGCTGTTCCTTTTCCATGGCAGCATGGTAGATAATGAGGACGAAGCTCAGTATTACTTATTGAGCAGTACACGATAGGGTTTAGCTGTCCAGTGTCTTCATCTGTGCTACTGTTCACCTCCGTATGTGTTTAACCGTCTCTGAACACATTGTAAGTACAATATGATGTACTTGATGATTATCACTTTCTGTCCTGGATCCACCTGTCATAAGTTACTTTTTCATACCCTCAGCTTTCATAACAGCTCACTTTGCTAGTAGCACCCTGAATTCAGTTCATGCTATATGCATTTACGATATCATACTTGGGTATTTCTTACTCTAAATATGGTTCCCCACCCAGTGTTCAAGAGTCTAATACAGACCTTTCTTTATCCTTTGGTTTACAGACTTTACTCCTTAGTTTGATATTCAATGACCTGTTGATTGTACTCTCCTGTGAGTAGTACAGCGATGGTAGTCAGGGTTTATAATTTTTAGGCTCTTTATGATACGGCTTTAGCATACAAATAATGGTATTTCTGTTTTGTAGCCAGAGTGTTAACTATTTTAGGTAGATTTTCAGTATTTAAAAATGGGTTTATTTGGAATATTTTCAGTAGTGTGTCTCTGAATTCAGGCTTGTCTTGCAATGCACAAGTCTTAAATAACAGCTTAAGGTTTTTGTACGTGTGGTGTTTATTTAATTTACCACAGAGGAAAAAGAAGTGTAACTATTTTTGTGCATGTTTTTTCAGGTCTGAAGCGAATTTTGTGTCCCAGCATTCCAAATAGTGATCTGTTAAGACAAGTCAGTCATCCTATTTTGTTTGGTTATTATCTAAGGAGAGGTCTCTTCATCTTGCTTGTTCTATTTTGTCCTTACTGCCACATTTTCCTGCTATTATTTTTCAGTTTTACTGTGTCTGACTCTCGCTTGACCTTGCATTTGATATTTTCCTCACTTTAATAGGAAGCGATAGTCGCTACTGAAGCTGAATACTAACTTGCAAGTTACCATGTGACTGTTGCATACTCTGGATTTTAAAACTTTAAAAGCTGTAAATAACACAAGTGTGTAAAACGGTAATTGCTAAATTCTACTGAATTACTTCCTCTGCTCCATCTCACCTAATAATCTTTGTTGGAAGTATGAACTGACATTTTTTCCTGTGAACTTGATGGTACATCAGTGAAGACCCAGAGTCTTGAGATACAGTGTGATTCTAAGAAAATTCTAGGCTCAATTCTGTTAATATATAATTAATGGTATTGTGAAGATATGACCCAAGAATGAGTAGGAGAAAAAAAAGGTTACAAATCAGCTACTAGGAACTGTTTAGTTTGTTTCCCCTGCAAACATGTGTGTGTGCTTTTCCTAGTTTATTTCAACTAAATATCCTTTGGGATATTACAGAGGTCAAAATTTTCATCCCTATGTAAAAAAAAAAAATAATAATAATAAAAAAAAAATCTATATTCTCCCTCTCCTTCCTAAATTACTGTCATGGTTGTTCTGTGTGTTTGAAGCCCAGAAAATATGTCATTTCTCTGCTTATATAAAGGAAGTGGCTTTGTTATACTGTGTGTCCAAATCCTTCCATAATCCGTTCTGTCTTTCAACAGCTATAAATATTTCACAACCTTGGATACCATACCTTATTAGAAGTGCTTACCAAGCTTGTTTGGCGCATCACTGACTTGGAATTAAGTGTTTCCTAAGGAGATGCTGCTCTGAATCACAAAGAATGCTATAATTCTGTAACAAGAGGCCTGTAGTTGAGTTGAGAATCAATAATCTAATATTTTTGCTGCACAGGCATCCCAATTATACTTTTTAACAAATAAGCTTTGTACCTTGGAGAAATTAATTGATAGTTCTTACTATTGTTTTTTAACAGTTAAAAATCAAAGTGTCAGGATTCAGTATGCCATTCTTTCCCATATTTATGGCAAAAAAAGTGGTCTGCAAGCTAAAATCGGTGTTTGAAATGGAGTGGTATGTTCACTACTCAAGCTGGTGAGAATATCAGCACAGAAATGTGCTACAAATAGTACCTATGGGAATGACATAGAATATTTAGATAAGTAAGAAACCTGATCGACAAAGAATGAGAGCATTCACATGTCCGATGTGGAGTGTCTTTGCCTTTGAACAAATGTTAGGAAGTTTGTGGCATATTTGTGCCTTTTTTTCATTCTTGCTCTTAATGTTATGGCTCAGGCTTTATTCTTGACATTCCTTTTCATCAGTTTTCTTAGTAAGTGTGAGCAGATAGGACAAACCAGCTCACAGGAGTTAATTATAAATAACACTGGCCTTCTTTACCATTCCTTTATTGTAGAAGGCAGTATCTTCAGTCCTTTACTTGACTGAAGGTCTTGATATTAATTACTCGAATGTAATCAGAATACCAACATCCACTTCTATTTCCAGTCCCATGCATGGTGAAAAATAAGTTGTATAGTCAGCATAAAACTACTTTGAGAAAATTGATTAAAAAAACTGCTAATTTTTTTTCCTGGGCTTGCAGCTTGTCAGGACCTAGAGTGCCTCAGGACGTAGGTTTAAGCATGATTTTGGGGATCACAGTAGCCGAGCAGCCTGGCCTTTGAGCTTGAATAGTAGTGGTATAGACTGCAAGCAGTTATTAATGCTGTGAAGGTCTTTCACGAAGATGTGTTTGATAAAGATGTCTCTTCCCTGACTTTGGGAGATGTTGAATATGAACGCTGCCCTCCTGCTCCAGGTCTGTGCGCTTCCGTAGCCAATTGCATGCTGTGAAGCAATTACAGTAGATATATTTTCATTAGAGTTCTCATCGGGATCTTTAATGAGATGATGGTGTGGGTGGAGATGGCAGAGTTTGTTAGGTTATGTGCTGAAAGCTCCCAGGCACACCCACAGAAAACTAAAGAGAGACCATGGTGGAAGGAGGAGCCCAAATAGTGCCCAGCCCTGGCTTCTCCCAGGCACATCCCAGGAGCCACCAGCTCATCAGAGGTCCATCTCCACGAGCCCAGAGGAGCACAGGAGCACAGCGGCAGGTGGGAACCCACAGTGAGGCCTCAGAGGAGTGACCATCCTCTCTGGGCCCATCCCAGGAGGCAGCCTCGGCCGCCAGGCATGACACCCATCAAGATGAGTCAATGCTGGAGTGCCTTTGGGACTTAAGGGTGTTGCTGCCGAGGGGTGTGGGAGGCATTAAGGGATGCAGTAGAAGAGCATTTTGAGATTGCATAAGGCTTATTATGGGATGTGTAGGGGAGGAACCAAAGGCAGGGAAAGGGATGGGTTCAGGTTATTTGGGGAGAAGCAAGAGTGGGAAAATAGAGGAATAAGAGGATAAAAAGGTCTGGTCATGTGTGAATAGGTTGCTGGTTGGTACACTTGTCTGGCCATGCCCTGCGCCTGATCAGTGCAGCCTGTCCTGTCTCCCTGTTAAATTCCTTTCTAACTCTTTCTTGGGTGAGGGACTCTATTTGAGGGGAGAGGGTGTGCATCTCAGTGCTAGCAACTAGAGTTGGGTCGGAGGGACGGTGTGTCCATGGTGCCAGCAACTGGAACAAGTTCAGATCTGGGTGCCAGCAGTTGGGCTGGGACCCTGGGCTGGAGGGCTGGGTGCCAGCAACTGGGGACACTTCACAGGTTGAGTAAAACAAAGTGTCAGCCACTGGAGTGGGATTGGGGACCCATTTATCTGTGCTGCAGTACTGGAGCAAGTGCGGGTGTGCGAGGGAGCTGTAGCTGTTAGTGAAGATCAAGCTGGATCAGCTGGTGAGTGGGTGGATAAGGTGGGAGCTGGGAGGTGAGCATGTATCTCTAAGAGCAAGACCACGGGAGGAGCTAGCTGTCAGAGGCAGCGGGGAGTCCTGGCCAGCTGCTGGAGAGGCTGTAGGGTCAGGGGCTCCCCAGGGGCAAGACACATGTGTGTGCCTGTGTGTCTCTGTGGGCAAGATGGCAGTGGGGTTGGGTACTGGGGGACCAGGGGAGTCCCAGCCAGCTCTGTGTGATGGTCTGTACCAGCAGCTGGAGTTGGGCTGAAGCCTCAGGGGCTCCTATGCCCGGCCAGAGAGAAGAGCGGGATGCAGCTGTTGGCATGAGCACTCTGTGTGTCTGTGATCAGCATGACCAGTGGTGCATACGTGTGATGTGTGTGTCTGCCTGCTGGGAGCAGATTTTCAACCTTGCTACTGGTTGGACCTGGGCATGGAGCTGTGGCTGCCGTGCCTCTCGGCTGTCAGATCCAGCATGACACATCTTCTCCTAACAGAGTGGTCTATAATTACAAACGTTGGGTGGGCTCTATAACGACATGGTGTTTTCATTGCCTGTAACTGTATAAGACATGCCTCTTTAGTAACAATTATTCATTTTTCAGTCTATCTCTTTGATCTTTCAGAAAAAATGATGAAGCTCTTTCCCTGAGTAAGGAATAGAAAATATCTCTGTTTTTACCTGACTTCAGAGCCTTTAACATTCTCCCATTCTTTGGGCACATGCATTTGTGATGCAAGTTGATAGGATTTATGCAATGAGAGCTTTGCCTGTAACCTTGGAATATAGAAGAAAAAGTCTAATCCCTCAGAAATGTAAATAGGTCTTGCACCGTACTCTTGAAGATAAAAACATCACTGCTTATACCTTCATGTTACTGTAATTCTGCAGCTAAGCTTGATTGCTCAAAAAGGATTACCACAAGTGATGCTTGTTATAAAAGATGCCAGAATGATGACCGTGTTCTTAAATGTGCCCCTGTCCCTAATTTTCCCTCCTATCAATCCCCCAGTGTCTTGAGTTCTTCTCGTGTGAACGTTGCGTGCTGCGTTCCCTTTGCTCGTGCTGCTGCTCTTGGAGTGGAAGCTGGCAGCCACAGGACTGTTTGTATTGTAACCAAGCTGTAAAAATGAAGAGAGCAAGGAATGCTGAGTCCCAAGAGGCCTCTAAAAGCAAATGTAAAAACCTTGTTTGCATAGCTTTTAAGCTTTTGGCTTACTTGTGTAGAGGATATAAGTTCAGTGAGTGGAAACACATTATTTCACAGAGGATCTGAGCATTTTTTCATTTGTCTGTGCAAGTCAAAAGGCCTTTGTAAAGGTGCAGTGAATAAGAGTGATATTGAAAGACCAATATTAGGAAACAAGGTTTGATAAGAAAGGAAGATGTTGCCTTATAAGGCTACTAAGATGGATGCCGAGTCAGTCTGATCTTTGATATAACCAGAGGAAAAAAAAAAGTCTCAAATACTTAATGGCTTATAATTCCTACCTAAGTTAATAGAATTGGTGTCACCATATTAACACTGTGATGTTTCCTCTAAAACTGAATCATAGCTGTTTACAATATGTATATGTGTGTGTGTGTTTTATTAGTGCTTTGTAGCTCAGATACTTTGGTTTATTATTTTATTTATAAAATAATGACAGATATAGTGGCTTTTAATCTGCCTCCTAGTGAGGTTTCTCAAAAGTAGAATGACTAAGGTTGGTAACTGTGGTAAGTAAAAGTCAGACGCTTTTTTTTCCTCTTTCCTTCCCTTCGTCTGACATTGCTGTTTGGAGGCTCAGGACACATGTTCCTTCTGTCATCACTAATAAACTAGCTCAGGCTGCTCAGATAGCAATTTCTGGGTCTGGAGAAAAAATAAATTTTGCCATAATTTCATGGAGACCTGTGTATGCAACATCTCCCAT
Source organism: Theristicus caerulescens (assembly GCA_020745775.1). Lineage (NCBI taxonomy): Eukaryota > Metazoa > Chordata > Aves > Pelecaniformes > Threskiornithidae > Theristicus > Theristicus caerulescens. The sequence continues at coordinate 110,199,392 of CM036559.1, read as the reverse complement.
GTTCTAGTGGCAAAGTCTGTTTCTTTAACTAAAAGAGGGTAGATTCAGACTGGATGTAAGGAAGAAATTTTTACAATGAGGGTAGTGAAACACTGGAACAAGTTGCCCAGAGAGGTGGTAGATGCCCCATCCTTGGAAACATTCAAGGCCAGGCTGGATGGGGCTCTGAGCAACCTGATCTAGTTGTAGATGTCCCTGCCAATTGCAGAGGGGTTGGACTAGATGACCTTTAAAGGTCCCTTCCATCCCAAAGCATTCTATGATTCTTACCTTTTTTTTTTTTGTTCTCGGGGGGCAGCCATCCTGCACACCCTGCTGCTCCTACCTGGGAAGGCAGCAGTAGCTGGCGAGGTCGCTGATGCTGTACTTGGCATCTAGGTGCAGGTAACTCGCACGGGTGACAGCTTACCTGGGCAGATACTCGGTTTCCATGAATGCCTGTGATATGACTGGATATGCAACATGTCCTTGCAGTCAGATATATGCTTAAAAAACGATTTGAAGTACCCCAAGCCCAGCTGCCACTGAGCTCATACTAATAGCCTTATATGAGAGAGAGAGAGACTTCTGTGAGGAGCCTTAAACCAATGTGCCATTAATAGACTAGTGCACAGAGAAGCAATACTACAATTTTTGGTGCGTTTCTGTACCATTGTTTCTGTGGAAGTCTTGGACACTTTCCTTTGCAAAGTCCTTCAGATGCAAACTCTCAAAGGAAAAAGTTATGACCTGTGGGTATTTGCATGTCTGTCTGGCACAGATCTCTGCTTTTGCTGGATGGAATGATTTCCCCTTCGAACAATGACGTATATATAAATATGTTGATCAAGGATTATTTATATGTTGTTTGAGAACTTGTGACCAATTCTGGAAGCTTGTTTAGGAATCCTTAGCTAAAGTATTGCTTGCTGGAAATTACTATAAACTGATGAAGTAGTTCTGTGATAGGTGGTTATAAGTATAAAATATGAAAGCTATATCCAAGCAGAACTGCAGACTAACTGTAGAAAGAGTAGCTACTCCTTGGTGTACATCACACTTGTATTCATTTAGCACCAATTTGTTTTCTGTTGCCAGGGAAAACCAAAGCATGCCCAAAAGCAGTACAGACAGAAGAAAAAGTGTGTCTGTGTTTATAAAATGTCACCAGCCTATCCTAATGAATGACTGAATCCACGATCACAAATGTGAAGGGAGCCGGTAAAGGCTCATGGTAAGACCATAACAAACTGAAGAAGGTTAGATCTAGACTGACAGATGTAGGCTGCTGTGTAACTGCATAACATTTTCCCATTAGCTACTGAAGGAAATTCTGTACTGCTTATTTTCATTCCCTGTTATGCACATGTAGCGTATGCATTTAAAGCTAAGACCTCTTGTGTTTTCCATGTAGACTTTAATAACCTAAATGGTAGTAAAACACTCTGTTAGATATTTAGAGCCCAGCATTAGCTTGGTAGATCTTCATATGGACCTGCCATATAAATTGCTTGCTTTTCTTCTCAGACCTGCTTCTGCTATTAGATGATGACTCTTGACTTCTCTAGTCTCAGTTTTGGCTTGACAAGATACTCAGGCTTTTTTTAATCTGTGGCAAAGCAGCAAAATCCTGCTATGCTGATAATACCGTGACAACATGATGGGACATGGCTTCCTTGAAGTTTGAGTTGAAGTCTGTTGGCAGTTACCTTTTTTGCACAGTCTACACACATACTTGTACTGTCAAGGTGATGATCATGTCACTCACGTAGTTCAAACGCCAGCAGCCATTCTGGCACATCATAGCTGGGAGAGCTAAACTATCAATACCCTCTTTAATACCTCCTACCTTCAGTTCCTCAAGCCTTCAGTCTTATCCATGTCAGTGTTGTTAATGCTTAGCTTCCTATACTGGGTATTACGGCCAGGTGCATGGCTTTCCTTTTCTGTCTTGCAGTTATTTTTGGTTGATATATATAGTTGCTTACAATTAACTAACGAGATTGTTAGTTTATGCATTCGATTTATATAATAAATGGCTCACATTATCCGTTCATTGTTTTTTCCATTAACTTCAACCATGTACTGTAGAGCAGTTACTTAAGTTTTATTTGAGATTGAAATTAAATTATAAAGAGAACTGAAAGACTTGACATTGCAGGAGTTATCTATAATTTGCATAATTTACACTCTCTGATGACTTCTTATGTGAGCATAGTTATTTAATTGCTTTAGTGTTAGTCTGGCCAGTTTGTTCTAGAAGATGCTGATAATGTAAAGGTTGGTTGTTTTGGATGGTGGTGGATCATAGTCACAAAGATGAGCTCTTTTCTTCTGCTGTTACACAAAGCTAGTGCAGTTTGACAGCTGATAGTTGTAGTAATTTTACTGTCATTTGACTGCTTGCTATTTTACTGGTGGTGTTTAACTGTGCTCAAAATAGGTCTGCTCTGGTTGAAAGACTTTAGGAAGAACCTAAGTGAAGTGACAGCAGGGAAGAGCATTCCCAAGGTGAAGTGATAGGGACTGTGCCTTTCACTGTAACACACCAGTTTTGCACACTTTATTTCTACTCTTCAATTAATATTGCAGTTGTTGTATTTGCAACAGCTTTAATTGCTTTTAATATGTCAAAATGTTTCTTTTAATCTTGGTGCATAGGAATCTGAACTATCTTAATAAGAAAGTCAAGGTGATTTTGGTAGCCTCTTTATTGCTTAATTCATTACAGTAAAGCAGCTCTCCACTTTATTTACATAAGTGCATAAAGTGTCAAGTTCTTGTGTTTTGCAAGTGGTAACTTTTTTCTTTTCCTCATATTTAGGAAGGCTGTGGAAGAGTTACTTAAAGAGGCAAAACGTGGGAGAACCAGAGCTGAAACAATGGGAGCTATGGGTTGGTAAGTTTTGCCAAGAGGAAATTAATGCTATGACCAGTGCCAAAATAAATTTTGCATTTAATGCGTGACAGAAGTCTCTACCTTTTAATTTGCTTCATGTTTAAATAATTTGTCTTCATCCAGGTATTAATTTGTCTGGGCAAAAATTTGAGTCCAGATAAGGAAGAAGTTGACGTAAATTGTGCCTGCATGAAATTGCTTGACGGAATGTGTTGAAGTCAAAGCAATTGGAAAACTGGGAGTAGCTTCTGTAATAGTATTTCCTTATAATAGATGGACTTGCAAAGTTTGGATTGGAACCTCATGAGTTTAAAATACGGGATAGCTTCAGTGTGCATGTACTTACATACTGGCCGCATGTTACTGGGTTAGATTCTGTTTAAGTTAAAATTCATAGCCTCACACAGAAACCTAAACCTTTAAAGCAGTAAAAATAATCAATGATCCTCTAGTTGAGAATCCATATGCAAATTGCAGCCAACAATGAACTCAAAGTATAATCCTGTTTTGGAAGGAGGTATTTTTTTAATACTAAAAAAACTCCCTAAAACGCAGGGGCTGATTTGTATAGCAAGTGGGAAAGTGATTTAAATCTTAACTGAAATACAGTATTGATTCTTCAATGCAGTATTTCAGTTTTTACAGCTAGATTATCATGGAATATAATGCATGTAATTGTAATTAAAGAAGAAATAACATGCTGAGAAGAGTCGTTCGTCTTAAAATAATGTATATGACTGATAAGAAGCTATCGGATGTAGGGATGTTCACACAAGTAGGGCACCAGCTGACTGCATTAAACTCATTTGTAGATAAGGTTTGGCTTCCTCCACCAACAGTAGTAAAAGATAAGCCTGCGCTGTTAATGAAGTTCTCGGCTGATTTCTTGGCTATGTTTGTTTTAGTAGCTCTGAAGAGATTAAAATAGTGTCTTGCTGAAAAAAGTTAATTCTTTATATTTTCTAAGCAAGTTTTGGGTTTTTTGTATATTTTACCCAGTATTTCTGCTGGGATGCAGTTTATACCCTTTATGTTAAAATAGTTAAATTGGTTTAATCCCCTAGAGTGGTTATAGCTATACTGATGCAGCATGCTTTTACCCTGTCAGCCTTGCCAAATGGCCAGGTAAACCAGGGCAGATAATTAGCACCATGAAGTGTTGCATGCATCCAGTTACTATGAATTAGCAAGTTAATTCCAGGTATGGAGACTAAAGATTTCTGTTGGGAGATAACCAAGTGTCCCTGTGCAACTTCGCTGCCACTTGTGCAGTCTGGAATACCTGCCAGGAGTGTGTATGGGCTTCTGCTCCTGGCTCTGGCTCCTTCTTATTCCTTGTCTGTAAAAGGATAGTGGTCCTGCTCAGCTGGCTATGATGATCAGCTCAGGGTAACATGCAGTTTGCTAAAGCGTGATGCCCAAGACCTGCCAGAGGAGGGGATAGCCAAGGGTAACCTGTTCTTCAGAACAGCTGCAGATTCTACTAGAGTGAAGTAGTGGCTGGCTAGGCCAGGGTTGTGTTAAAGGTGTAGGAGGAGAGGATTGTCAAGAAGGCTTCAGGCAGAAGACAACTGTTGACATAGGGATTGATATAGTGATATCCTGAACTGAGACTATTGAAGTAAGGATCCTTTCAACTGCAGAGGAACATGAGAATAGCTATACTGGGTCAAAGAAAGGATCTGACTCTGCAGTGCCCTGTTTCTATCAGTGGCTGATAGCCAGTACCAAGGAAATGGAGGAAAAAAGGTACAAGAAAGTAGCAGTACTTCCTTGAGGTACTATCCCAGCTTTGGGCAGTCTGCCGCTCAGGATACCCTGCATTCAGAGAATTTTTTTTTTTTTAATATGACGTTTCTCTAGGGATTTTTCCCTCTCTGAATTTATCCTTAGAGAGACTGGTAGTAATCCCATTTGTCACAAATCTGCTGCTGTAGAGTTTGGCATAGGCTAGTGTACAGCTGGTGTGTGTGGCTGTAAGGAAGGTATAAAGCCCCTCATAGGCAGACTCCCAATAAGTCTTTGGTGTCTAGTTCTGCAGGCACAAGAGACAGAACAGCAGCTGGAAGCTGCCACTGCTCTCTTCCCTTTAATATTTTTCATGTCCCATTGTGCTGTTCTAGTCCTTCTGAACTGGCCCAACAACTAGGTATTGCATATATATTTGTGGGAGATGAGATAACCAGTAAGATACTTGGAAGGAAACTTCACTATGCTCAGTTGAGTATCACACTCCAGCAAAATGCCATCAGATGTAACTGATGTTACGGTAAATCCTGAAGGGCTTCAGAAATTAGATCTGGGACTGACAGGTAACCTTTCAGCTGTAAACTACTGAGAGGAAGGTAACTGCTGCTCTGAGCTTTGTGGATACCAAATGAAATGAGCAGAAAAGTTAGTTCATGAAAATGTATATTAGTAGACCAAAGCCGGGAAAGCATAACTGGTAGAAGCAAAGAGACAAGGTCATCACGAACTTGTCTAAAAACACAGTCTTAACAGGTAAAACACAAAACCTTCCTTCCTTGCCAAACTCAAAATGCTTACAGGTGTGTTTCATGAGGACTTCTGGGATTTCCTCAGCCCTTTGTCAGAGGAGTCCTGGAGAAGAGATGCACAAACCCTGGAGACATCTAGTGTAAGGCCATCAATCCTGCATTGGCACTGGATAGTTGAAGCAACTCGGCCTGTGAAGAAAAGATTTGTTCTGCCATCTGTCTTTGGGTAAGGAGAAGCAGAGGCTGCTACTGCTCATACTTTGCTGATTCCAGTTTATGTTGCTCTCCAGCAGCTGCTGGATACTGGTAAATATATTTCTGGAGCCAGTGGCATTTGACAGGAATTGGTTAAAGGGAGGTGTGTGGGGAGGTGGCATTCCTGGGGAACTATATTGTGCATACCATTACAAAGGAGTAGTGTCTCCTGGTGGGTGTTGATGGCAGCCACACCTTAGCCAGCAAGCCTCTGAACACTGTTCTGGGACTGCTTTCAGGTTCAAGCCACTGCTCCGTTACTGTCCAGAGTGATTAGTTCTCCATAGCTCAAGTGCAGTGCTTGAAGAGGTGTTCCAAGCACCCCTACCTAACTTTTTGCTGTCTCCTCACGTGAAATGGATAGTCAGCTGCTGTTTGAGCCTAAATTGCAAGCATCCAAGCTAGTATAGCTGACAGGTACAGAAGAAACGTACCAGGTGGTCATCCTTTAGCCCAGTCTCTGATACAAAGACTCAGCCTTGAAATATGGGACAGTGTTGCTAGTATTTATTTCTTCCAGTTTGGGACTGTTTTGCCAATGTTACATTGTCTTACAAGTTTGCTGTGGATGACATGGGTAGGTGCTGCAACCTGTAGGGCTTAGATGCCAGTGGAAGAAAGGCTTGTCCCAAACAGGGAGGCTGGCGGTGATATCAGGCAAGAGCTCACGTGGGAAGGGACATAATCTGAGACTCTCTGGATATGGAGCAACTGTCCGTATTGCCAGTGGGCTGCATGAGCTCTTAATTGGTTAAGTCCTAGCTCACTGGCCTCCGTGCTCTCAGGACTGCTTAGATTGATACTATCTAGGTCCATGGCAAATTCATCGTAGAAGTACTGGATATTGGTATCTGTAGATCTTGCATTACTGGCTCTTCAGTGTTGACTCGTTCCTTGTCCTCAAGTATTTCTAGTTCCTGCAGTGCTCCTTTCGTATGCACTCTGTGGCCATAGTGATTCTTGTTGGGGGTCTCCTACGTCCTTATGATACCACATGATGTAGATCCTGCTAATGATGTATCTGTTCCAAGCATTAGTGGAGCTAATCACAAGTAAGAATATGTGTGAGAGAAGAGGAAGGGAGGATCCTCTTCTGAAGATGTCTTAATCCTGGAAGCATTGAGCAAGAGAGAGCAGAATTTGTGGCTAAATCTCAGTGGTGATGCTGGAACTTCTGAGATGAGAAAAGACATCAGAGCAGCTGTCTGAAAGTTAACACTTGAAGGGCCACCTGGATGGGAAGTTGTGGACACAAATAGTGTAAGAACACTTGAAATGGTTAGATAAATGTATCCTTGATTCATCAGGTGGAATAAAGCTGTAATTGTGTGTCCAGGTAAAATCAAGCTAAAAGCTCAGCTTTCCTTAAGTGGTTTTGTCAGTCCTATGTAGATGATTCATAAGCTTCTTATAGCAGTGGAGTTAGGTCCCATTTTAAGGCGTTGTTCTGCTTTAATTGAGAAAGGCAGTTAAAATGCCACAAAAGCTACTGTGTGGACAAGTTTGGGAGGCTATTATGTTTTTTTTTCCTCCAATGTATAGGTCTGGTCTCCAAAAATGCTGGTAGCAAGTGAGCTAAGGCTGAACTGAATGTAATGTTCTCTGCTTAAAATACCTAAAATAAGATACGGAAAACAGGGTATTTTGGGATGGTTTCTTCATCTCTGCATTGTAAGAGCAGATGAAATTGCAAAAAGAAGATAAATGTTGGAAGCATTAAATTATTTTTAACCTTCTTTCTTGTAAAGCAATCCTAAAATTGCTTTCATTCCTATAGATAGCTTTCTGTTCAATACCAAATCTGTCAGAAGTACTGCAGAATACAAAATAATGAATGCGAGGCTGAAGGGTTTGAGGGCACCGGAACTGCAAAATGCTGTATTGCATCTTGTCTTTGAATGGGTGTTGTGTGACTGTGCAGAAATGCTGCAATGTGACTCCACTACATCTCTTTCATTTGAATGTGAGAAGGAGGAGAAACAGGGTACAGACAGAGATTGCAAAGTAAATATGTTAAAATCTTGTGATCAGAGCACAGGTTCCCATCCAAAGTCCTGCCAGCTGTACCTAGCTGCCAAGACCATACATAAAAGCTTGCAGTGTCATCCCAGGCATCCTCTTTTGTGAGATCCCCTGTGAAAGGACAACAGCCTAGATGTTTTGCCAAACCAACCTCTAGCTGCTTTTTTTTTTTTTTTTGCCTTCAGTCACTCTTCTGTTAAGTACCATATTTTCCATGGCAGTTTAGAAGTGGTAGAAATGTACGTGTAAGTTCATGCATAATGAACACTGTTTCCTGGAAAGATCTGAGTTACTCCGTGTGTCAAGGCTGACTGTGCCAAGCCTGTTTGAGATGTCCAGTTACTCAGCTGAGAAAAGACTGTGGTGTATGGCACCATACTCTTGTGTCTTTAAGTGGTGTCAGTATGTTTTACTGAAAAGAAATTGTATGATACACTCCTGTGCTGAACTGCACTGCTACTCTTGATGACAGGTATTGGCTGGAAACTCTGTGTTATTGCACAGAAGTTGGCTTAAAATGTCAAAAGTAGAGTTAAGATTTGACCTGTGTTCACAATAATTGATTTAATCATTTTTTCTTGCTCAATGCTTTGTCATTGCAGAGAGATTTTGGGGTGTGTGGGACTTGTGCATCGAGGGGGGTGGGGTTCTGTGGGTAAGAATAGCTTGGTTTAGCTTATGGGAGCATGCAAAGCAAAAGGCAACCCTTACATTGAGTGAATACATTGCTACAGAACTGGAGTCCGTTTTGTAGACAAGACTGCTCTAGAATTGCAGGTTGCGTACTTGCTTTGGTCATGCCTGCAGCCCTGCTTCAGGACACCTCAGTTCAAAACTTTAATGTCCTTTTAACATGTCTTTCATTTAAAAAAAAAAACCCAAACTTTTAAAAGCTGATCTGTGGCACTGTTCGCTAGTCAGCAGCATTGCATTGCACCTTGCACAAGCTGAGCTTGCCTCCCAGCCCTTCAGAACTTATATTGAGGGCCAAGCTGTCATTGAATGGAGCTTTGCAGGATCAGACCTACAGTGAGCCAAAGGCTTGTCTTCAGGGAAGTCAACTGTAGAAGTATTCTACAATTTCCTTACCATTAGAAATGCTCTCAAAGATATCAGTGGATTAATACAGTTCACTTTTAATCTTCACAATCCCATATATACCATGGATATATGTAAACATTATGGGCTTGTGTGTGTGCATGTGTAATGTAGCATGTGTCATACATCTCCTTTCCTTTAAGACTTAAAGGCAGAATTTGCTTTGTTGAAGTCTGAGGTCAATAAAACTAAGGCCTGATGTTTCTTTTCAGTGCTGTAACTTACTGCTGCTCCATGAAGGCCCAGTGGCTCGCTTTTATCACTGTATGATGGTGAACTAATGGCGTCTCTTAGCTGACTCTGAAGCCCTGCATTTCTCATCAGTTTTCATTCTTGGTATAGCTCAGGCAGCACTCATAGTGCCAAAAAGAAATAAATACCTCAGCAAGGTGAATTTATTTAGGGCACATTGTCTCGTTCTCGTGCTATATATATTAGTGCTTAATCAATGCATTAGCTTTTAAGAAAAAGCAAGAGGAAGGAGACAAATGTGAAATGGTTTTTGCCTGGATACAGCCTAGAGAAAGCTGCCCTCCTTGGTAGGAAGTGTTGAGGTACAACAGTTTAATGCCGGAATAAGACATACAGAGGACTTAAATGTTGGCTGTTTTGTGTTATGTCTTGAGTGTAACCTGTGCTATGGTATGTTCAGCACCATGTTCATACCTGATGTTGCTTGAAATAGAAACCCTATTCTGCTGACATATGTTAGCCTTGTATTTAGTAATACAGTTAATGGATAAATACTGTCTCCCTAATTTACAAAACAGCTATACTAGATACAGATCTAGACTTTTTAAATTTTTTTTTTAACCAGGATTTGAGCAAAACTGTAGATTTATATAAAAGAAAGTTCAGAAAACTCTAAAACTAGTTATGCTGTAGAAATGTGTCAAGAAATACCTAGTGGAAATAAAACAGTGTGGCTGTTTAATGTATACTTCTAAAATGACTCTCATAAGTTCTTTGAGGATTTAGGACAAGAACAATTATCAGTAATGCTTAGTAGGCAGACCTGAAGCAAAACACCATGTAAAGTAAATGCCATGTCCAGTTAAAAGTCATGAAGTATGCTAAATATTCAGATGGGATCTTCATTACGATCTTCTTGTTGTTCTGATACCTCTGATTATTCATAGGTGTCAAAGATTTTTAAATGGTCAGGGTATAGTTTCTACACTTACACAAAATATTCAAGTAGAATAGATGATCTTAACGTTGTGGTGTAAGGATTCATTGACTCCATAGTTGATTCACTAAGTGGCACTGTGATTTCCAACAGCTCTCCTTTTTTACAGTAAGCCTGTAACTTCTCCATTAGCATGCAGACTCAAAAATGTTGTGAAGACAAACACCATGGTGGCTCCCACTATAAACAAAGTCTTCAGAGTGATTTCTGCTTACTGCAGGCATATATTCAAACTTGTTTTTTCTCATTCCTTTCTCTAAGAGATGAAAAATTGGGAATGAGTACAGCTGATACCAACAAGATAAATGAAATGTACAGTACTTGTTTGCTAAAACTAGCTGATAAATTATGTGCAAAAATGTTAAGCTGCAAGAGGAGAAAGTAAGAAACAATGGGAGAGAGTTGGATAAGTATCCTTTCTGTTTAAGAAGAAGAAATAAAACATTTTGTTTGGTGGTTGCCAGATATAAGTTAAAATCGGTATGCCTCGTGTATGTATTTTATCACTACAGCTGTTTGGGTTCTTCATGCAAGTGTGTCTTACTTTCTGAATATCTCAGCTCATTAAATAATGCTGACTTTAGTAGATTATGATCTTGTAAACCATTCTGATTTGATTTAGAATATGTCACTAAATATTTGATTCCTGAATACCTAAGTTAAGCACCGTCAACCTTAAAATATATTCTCATCGTCTGCTTCCCCCTGCACACGCTACCTTGTGCTGAAGTAGAAAAATTTTCATCCTATAAAGAGTAAGATAAAAGAAGAGTGGAGACAACCTTGAGCATATCTTTCTGTACTGAGAGTTTACACTAGGTGGCATGCAAGGAAAGCCAAAAGCACAAACCTGTCTTAAAATTATTGAAGTTAAAATCTCAGGCTTGTTTCAGAATGTTTTTATCTTGTCATTTGATCACTTTTAAATGTCTTTACAGGTTGAAATGTCCTCTTGCTGGTACAAATAAAAGATTTCTTATTAATACCATCAAAAACACATTACCATCTCAAAAAGAACAAGACCAAGAACGTGAGCAAAAGGAAGACAGTAAGGAGCCTGAGCCAAACAAAAGCAGAAAAGAAGAAAAACCAAAGAAACACAGAATTCACCCATATACACCCAGCTTTCAGTCCAGAAGGAGAGTCAGCTACTCTCCTCCGAGGCACCGAAACAGGAACCAGCACACAAAGGACAAGCATGAAAAGCAATCAAGCAAACGATGAGGAGAGGAGAGTGACGAATATGTGTTGTTACAAGCCAGGAATGTCATTAAGTGTCAAACTGCAGGGATGTCTCAGTTTTTCAGGAAAAGATGCTGTTCAAAATTGAATTTTGAACCAAGTTGCTTGTGTGAGAAGTAACCTTGAGGTAGCTTTAGAAAACCCTTCTTCGGGACCTTTAAGTGAAAAGCAAAGTGCAGCATAAATCTTTCAGTCGTTTTAGAACAGACATTCCTTTCCCTCTGCTCCATTCCGCTCTCACCTTCTGCCTAAGCTTAGGGTCTTGGTGATGGAGCGTGATACATGTGTCACTGTCTGATACAACTCATTCAGTCATGTCACTCTTTTGGAAAGAAATTTAAATTAAGCAGAAATCTATTTATTGTGTAAAGCTGGCGGAACTTCTTTGCTGCTAACCAATAAAGAAGTTTTGTGTGTTTGGGTTAGTTTAGTTTTACAGAATCTAGAAGAAGGGAAAGCTGGTCAGTGCCTGGCCAAGCATATACATTTTTGTATAGAATATAAGAGTTTGCTTTCTTCAGTATAAAAAGAACAAATTTAAAATGGGCAACGCTGGTTTGCTTTCCAGGAGGAACTACCAGGAAATACTGAGTTTGCTTGTTATTGTATATTCACAAACCTGTCATAGATAATAATAAACATTACCCCTAAAAAGCCATAACTGCAATAATTGTCTCTGTTTAGACTTCCCTCTGTAAGGAAGTAGTTTGAACAGTCTGTTGTCATGGTGCTTTCAAAACAAACCTTGAAGACAAAATTACCATGTTCTCTGTCCACTGCTAGGAAGTTTCCAAGTAAGTGTGTAATACTAGAAATGCAGAGGTGGCACTTAAAAACAGTCAAATGCTCACTTTCCAAGCCTGTGTGACAATTCTGTAGTGGTACAGTTCTTAAATTTGTGATGACTTGGAGCACATGTAATACACATCAGCATATTCTACGTCTCACTTCTGTTTGTGTTACAATAACAAACTTCTGTGTGAAATATTTTGTATTTCAGTATTCTCAAAAATAATTGTTTTGAACATAGGTTTCTGTTTTTAAGTGTGTTGACAATAAAATCGAAAATGTTCATTAAAAGTGCTTTGTCGAATTAATGCTTTTAATGGGTTTCTTGACTGACATGGGCCTTTCTCCTCTAAGGGAAAGGAGGAGCAGCGCTTCATGGTCCTTCAGTGTTGTGTCAGGGCAAGAGTGCCACCTATAGGCTTATGTATATGTCGTCTTGCTATACTTACCTGTCCCTCTTGGAAAGATCGTTTTAGCTAGGAGATGAGGAGACCAAAGCGGAGATCTGCTGTGGCTGAATTTTGATGCATGAGCTGGCAATTACTCTTCTGAGTAATGGGAAGGTAGTTAAGCAGGCGTTGAGGCCACCGATGGCTGCTAGGGTCAGCGTATCCAGCAAAGTGGGATACTTCTACATTTCCACTGAGGAGTTGTGGATAGTTTCTCTATTTCCCTGCAGGAACCATAGCACTAAAACAGAAGTCCCAGCCTTTCAGTAAAAGTCCAACAATTTAAGTGGGATCAAGGAAAAAGTAGTATCTTTGGAGAATGTGGGACTATCTTTGGTTTAAATAAACAGATGTTGTTTGCAGTTCTTATTTTGCTGGGCACTGGTTGTGTTCTCCTTAATCCTTTTTGGAAGGACAGCACCTATAATACCGGCCGGGCTGTGCTGCAGTGACAGTGCTGGATGGATGTGGCTTTGCAGCAGAGAATTCATCTCGCCGTTGGTCAGGATTGGGGCTGGGGATGTTCCACAGGACAACCCCCCTTGAATTCTTGCTGCTCTGGCTTGCAGTGGTAATATGGTGTCCTGAGAGCTTTCCACACTCAGGCCATCAAACACCCCTTTAGGATGAGTGCTGCTGTTGATTCTGCATTAATTTAAGCCAGGCATTCAGATAGGGAAAGTGATTAGAGTATTAGAGATTTCAAAATTAGTCTGGATTGTTGATAGAGAGCACTTCTGTGCTAGAAATGCTCAACTAGAGGATCTGATACGACCTAAACCAGATAGCTGGAGAAAGCCTGTTTTCATCACTGGTGGTAGGTTCAGATCTAATTCCACTTTCTTCTGACTTACAGAACATATGTGAATTATTAATCTTTTATTGGCTGATTCCATATTTTAGTGCTGTCTTTCATAAGCGTACAGAATGAAACCAAAAACCTCTACTGCTCATTAACTGTTCTTAAGGCAAATCTTTACCTGCTGATCACTTTTTTAATCAAAAATTGGGTGCATAAAGCCAGGTTTGTATTGTGTCTGCTGTTGCTCATATTATGCAGCACCAGCATCACGTTTATAAGGTATCTTAAAGATAGGATTTAAACCCTGAAACCTAAAGCTGAACATGACTTTTAAAAATGTTAACTCCTGTAACTCAGAACACTTGTTACTCATTAAAGTGCCTAGTCCTTAAAATAAATAAATACATAAATAAATAAATAGTCTCTTCTTGGTCTCAGCTTCTTGTAGTAGTGCATTGCAGCCTAGTTACATGGGAGGGGAACGCACCTTACGTTAATGTTGCTGCAGTGATACTTCAAAGGTGTTTCGTGTTTATCTGTGAGCTACTGATGTTGCCTTTGTTTAGTTTCTGTGCACATTGTACGGATAATAGCGTATTCAGGTGAGGGTATTCTCTTGCCATAGCCACAAGAACTTGTTAATTAGGCTTTTTTTTATTATGTTGGACCGAAATCCTACAAAATGTTCATCTTCATCAACCTGATACTGAATGTAAATCACAAAACAATGTGAAAGAGGAGGAGAAAACATTTTATAATGGGGCTTTACGAAATACTTTTATTAGTTTTGACTGTCAGGGATATAGTAACGTGCAGTTCTTACATTCATTGTACAGCCTCTTCTCTTTTGTAAATCCAATTTGAATTATGTACAATGAATCACAAACGTCCAAGAAAAGCCCAACAGATTTGACATATGACATGACTTAAAGGCAAAAATAGACCCTGTTTTTTAGACTGATCCAAGTTTACTTCACAGAAGTTTCTTGAGGTGCAGTTGTAAAAGCGTTCCTTAGTGATTATGAAATTTCTACAGAAAACTAGTTGACAAAGGAGATGTAAATGTTTGTAGATCAATGGAATAATGTAGCAGGAGGGGGTTGCTTTTCCTGCACACACAGAACTGGTTTTTGTGTTGTGGCTGCAAGTTGATCACCGAGAAGCACGTTTCCTCTCCTGCCCTATCGGAGCTCTCATTAATAATTATGTGTTTTCAGTTAATTGAACTGGAACAACACAAAAGTAGACTTGCTCAGATAAGTAGCAAGAAAACATATTTGGATTGTGTTTGGAGAAGGATTTTATTCATTTTATCAGTGGAGTCACTGATCCACCAAATCTTTATTCATGTGAGTGATCTTTGCACTTGCAAATAATCCTGTTGTAGCTCACCATCTATGAATGAAACTCTCATCTGCATTAATATACGCTCTTTGTTTTAGTGACTGTCAATAGGAAATAATCAAAAGTAAATGTTAAAGAGGACATAGCTCCAATTAAAAAAAAGCCTTAAAAATTTTGCAAACTATATACACACCCTCATTTCCAGATACAATATTCTTAAGACAGAAAAAACTCAAGTACTTTTATGCCAAATATTTAGCAACCTCTCGAAGTCTCAAATGAACACTCTGGATATATCTTCCTTATTTATTTTACATCAGTTCCGTATTGCTTAGACTCTAAATTTACCAAATATGGTTTTAGTAACTCTGAGGGCGCTACTCCCCACCTTATAAAATGGTTCTAGAAGGCTGCATCTATATTGAATCTCAAAACATTTAATCTCCCGTTTGTATGCAACAAAAATAAACTTTTGTTTGTAAGGGAGAGCA
Source organism: Theristicus caerulescens (assembly GCA_020745775.1). Lineage (NCBI taxonomy): Eukaryota > Metazoa > Chordata > Aves > Pelecaniformes > Threskiornithidae > Theristicus > Theristicus caerulescens. The sequence continues at coordinate 110,184,335 of CM036559.1, read as the reverse complement.
AGAAGAATATGCTATTTTACCATGAAATTTCTGTTCATACAATATTGACCACTATCCAAAATGATGAGCCTTGTGTTACAACTGGAATGTTGAGCCAAATAGTTTTGGCTACGGAACGGGGCAAGTTCTGCATAGTTCTCCTGAGAGCGTCCTGTGTCTTTTCTATTGCGATCGCATAGGGCTAACTGCACAAGCGCTGTGTGGGACGTGGCGTGGTGCCCCGGCGAGGGCATGCAGTGCCCTGTAATGCTGGTGTAGGTCTCTGGAGAAGAGTTCAGTTCCCATCTACTGCTTCCTTGTAGGATCTTAGGCAGGTTTTCATATTGATCTGGATATGTCTGTACCTAAAAAAACAAGTTTTGCATGGTCATAAGCAGTGTAGGCTGTGTTTCTCACCCGTCTTCTGTCCTCTTGGCTGCTCTGCAGATGGCCATCTGTAGGATCTTAGGCAGGTTTTCATATTGATCTGGATATGTCTGTACCTAAAAAAACAAGTTTTGCATGGTCATAAGCACTGTAGGCTGTGTTTCTCACCCATCTTCTGTCCTCTTGGCTGCTCTGCAGATGGCCATCAGCTTCCCCGTGTGGCCATGTGTGAGGTCCCATGGGCTTGTGCAGCCCTGTGTCCTCCAGGCCCGCTAGCCACCACTGCCATGAGCCTGGCTGTGGATGTGGGCGAGCCAGACCACCGTGGCTTTGGCAGTGAGCAGGACAGATTCAGGGCTTAGTTTCTTCTCTGTAAATGGAAATTTGAGAAGTAGGAATACCCAGCATAGATACATAGGAATGCTTTGAGAAAATCTCATCACAGCCTCACGTCGATAGCCTCAGGCACTCTGTATCGCCCGTGGAGCACTGTTACGGTCTGGAGTATGGCATGACAAACAGACTTGTGTTCTGCCATCTCAGTGTCATCGCAGGCTGGGACATGGGCACAAAAAGAGCATTACAAGGTTATAACACTACAGTCACAAAGGCAAAAATCAAAACTTTGTCAGAAAGTGAAGGCAGTGGCATCTTTAACGGTGTGGATGAGAAAAGGCTGTCTAGACCACAGTAGAAAAGCAGTGTAACTGAGGATTTAATTGGACTCGAAGTCTGAAAGTGCAGCCCCAGAGAGCCGGCAGACTCTTGCTAGCAAGTGGAAAGGAAATCCTGCCGCCCTCTGCCATCCTCCCACCCGCACTGGTTGGGCTTTGTGTGGGAGGAACCGCAGCTACCCCATCGTGCCCAGTTCACGTTCCCTTGGGTGGCAGATGCAGCACAGCAAGAGTCTCTGCTCCCTCATCAGTCCTGACCCGTCTCAGGTCTGCACTGAGATGGCAAAGATCCTTAACGTTTGTCAGCTTTAAGGCTAAAGGCACAAGCCCTGACACCCGGTACAGTTGACTCAGATGCTTGTCAAAAATGTATGGTAATTAGAATAATAAAGAAAAAAATAATATACTGTAGTTACTTAATCATTGACCCTTTTAAATTGTGTGTTTAGCAGTTTCAGTAAAGTTCACCTTCTGGAGATCCTTCCTTGGTTTGTGACTGCGTGGTCGCAGCTCGAGCAGGTCGGCCACGGCAGGGCTCCAGCTTGGGGGAGTTCAGTTTTGTCATGGAGGATCTGAAAGAGGAGCATGAATGTAGGACCATGGTATGAAAGAGAGAATGCGAGGACATGACCTGGTGTTTGCTTGGGCAATCGGCAGCCGAAATAGTCTTCGCGCAGTCTCACTTCTCCCTCCTGCCAAGCAGGAGCGTGCCCAATCACCTCCAGTCAGGCATGTCCCTGGTCCTCTGCTCGCCATGAAACCCACAACCTGGCCAAGCTGTCTGTGCTTTCCTGGGGCGCATGGACGGGAATGGGGAAAGGCTGCAGAAAGTGCTACAGGAGCGATATTACACACAGCTTAGTATCAATTGTGTAAATACAGCGAAAGTCTGTTTTGGGGAAACGTGCGTGGGCATTCTGCTTGAGACTCTGTCTTCTGAATTCTCCAGCTTTTCCTGGAGAGGAACTGCCTATGTCTTTTGAAACATCCCACGAGGGCTGAAAGTTTGCCCAACGCTAGTCATTCAAAATGTCTCAGGGAGAGAAAAATGCCAGCAAGCAGCTAATTCATAAGGAACAGCAACGACAGACAGTTCCTGGTAATGAGCTGTTGTTAAAGTTCAATAATAAGAATATTAAGAAAGGAGTATAACGCATGAAGAAAACCAAGGCTCTATGTAAGCTATGGCTTTGTCTTAATTCTGTATGTTATATTAAAATACAGTCTTCTCTCCCTACCATATTAGCAGACACCAGAGTAAAAGCAAAATCCAAAAGGAAGGCAAGCAAAATAGTTGATGTTGTCACTCTGGATGTCTAAACTTGGGCAACTCTGCCCACAGCAGACCTTGAAATTAAAACATCACTTTTCAGCATAATCCACTGTGTCGCTAAAGCAGCGGAGAGGTGGTGTTGCTGGGATTTCATGGCATTGCTGGTTCAGTTTCTAATGCTCCTCCAGCCAGTGCTGGGGGTTAGTGCCTCTCTGAACCCCTCCATGCAGAGAAGGCACTTGCAGTCCTTGGAGAGCAGAATATATTTTGTCCAGAAAAGAGTTTGACTCTGTTACCTCCTTCTTTCTCTCCTGACTTCGATTTACTAAGCTGGGGGATGCCTGGAGGAGAGGCACATGGAGTTTCCCGTGGTCTAGCCCTGCGCCTCCCTCTCTGAGGACCCCAGCAATATGTGGTGTGGGGCACGGCTACTGCAAAGACCCCCTTCAGATCAAACACCTGAGACCATTCTGGTTAAATAAATCTCTGGGAGAAAGCATAGGCTCCTAGGAAAGTGGATGGTACCGTATCAATAAGTATCCTCATCTGGTATGAATCAGTGAAGTCGTGCTGCCGTCAGCAGAGCTGGGCTGGTTTGCACCAGTTGAGCACCCAGCTCTGTCTCCATCCAGCAGCTAGCAGGTAGGGTAAAGGGGGAGGGAAGCCAGAAGAGCAGTGTGGGATCACCAGCAGCTCCTCCTGGTCCCATTTTTTTCCTGGGACTCATGATTTGGGTACTGCTTTCCCCAGCCCTCACGACTGCCTGTCCAGCAGCAGGATTTTGCATCACCTTTTCTTGCAGATGGAGACCACGAAGCTCAAGGTAGGTTCTCACTGAACCAAAAGAGAAAGGGGCTGCAAATGTATTTTCCCTCCCTATCACCGGGCTTATATTTAGGTTGGTTATTACCTTATTGAAAATTTTATATCTATAATGTGATTTGCAAATATACATACAAGGAATTGCAGTCCTCCATGCTAAGACCTGGCGTTAGCAGGGTGTTAAGCCAGAGCAGGGTGAAGCAGCTCAGGCTTGGTGCTGCACTAGCACAGCGTTTGGTCTGCCCTGAGCTCCTGCGCACATCCTGCCTGCAAGAAGCACTGCAGGTAGACGTACAGCTCCTCGTGACGTCTGCCTGGTGAAAGGACTGAAGAACAGCCCTGCCATGGGGGAATCCCTTCCCAAGGGTGGCTCTGGGTCTGCCTCACCAATGGGTCCCATTTGGACTTGGATCCCTGCAGGAATCTTCTTGCAACAAGGAAGGGACTGGGAAGGCACTGCTCTACCTTTCCATAGCAGGACCTATTGCATCCTGCCCAGTAGGCTCCCTGCTGTCTGAGAAATGAGTTAAACTAGCAATAAAAGTCCACAGGAATGAATTTTACCTAAACTTCATTTTTCTTTGCCCGTTGAAAATAATTTCCCAGGCACCTCTGTCCTCGGGAGGGAGCAGAGAGCCCCTGCCACGCTCTCATTACTCAAGATTCACCTCCAGCCGCCGCTGCCAACATTTTTTCCTTTCTTCTCCTTTCTAGGTTGAGGTCTTTAATAATTTCGTGTCTCTTTCAGCCTAGGCTCCAGCCTGGGAAAAACAAACCTGCTAGCCTGGCGAAAGCCAAACACACACGGCCCAATTACCAGCTTCCCCACTGTTCCTTTGGGCCGGCTGGTATTCTCTCTGCCTTTGTTTCGCTGCCTGCTCCCTGCCTCCGAGCAGCTTCCTTTGACTCTGCTCCACGCAGCCGGGCAGAACGAGATCCAGCAGGTAAACTGAGGAAGGGCTATTGTCCGGCCACCCCTCGCCTATGGACCACTGCGGTTTATCTGCCAGCAGAGCTTCACGTGGGTGTACCTCTGTAAAGAGCTGCTTTGCTTTTTAATTAGGGGAAAACGCATTGGTTTTTTGCACTTAAAATACTTGTGCATGGGAAAGGCAGGACTGATGTGTCTCTGTAACAGCAGACCATGCGTCATGGTTTGGGCGCTGGGTGCGGGTCACATCGTTTCGGCTCTGACTGTGTGCTTGTTGTCTGTCTGGCAGCCTGTGCCTTGGCTGGCGCTCGTCCTGGCACCCTTGGGAAGAGCTGGGGAGGATGGATGGGGCTGCCTCCACGGCCACATGCTCCCGCAGCTCTCCAGGACAAGGGAAGGTGTGTGGGAGCATGGCTGCAAGGAGCTGGCCTGGCTGTCCTGTGGCGGGGACAGGCTGGTGCCCATTGTTACCTGGCAGCACGATTTGGGAAGTGGGAACTGGCAGGGATGAGCCACTGCCGGCCCCCAGGGTATGTGCTCACCACGGCGGGGTCTCAGCTCGTGCTGCTGCCAAGCTCCCCCTCTGCAGCTGCAGGGGTGTCCATGTCTCATTTTAGAGGCAGGCAAACTGCTCCCCAAACATGCTGCACCAACTGAGGTCCCCCAAAATGCTCCTGGGGGTGAGAAGGAGGAGTGGCCAGTCCTACGTCCCTTTCTCAGGCAGCACCAGCTTGTCCCTCTGCCCCAGCTACCCCGTCTTGCCATGACCCGAGCACACCAGGAGCCCCAAGCTGTCCAGGTGATGGGGGCTTGTGCTGAGGACCAGCTCTCCACAGCTACATCTGTGCTAATAAAATAAAACGGGGCAGGAGTGGTCCTCCAATCCCAGGGCTGCCGGCTCACATCTGTCTGGCTGCAGTCCCTTAAGCAGGGCAGCCCCAGGCAAGCTGCCCACGCTGGGCCTGGGCACCCCCCAGGGTGATGCTAGCTGGTGGGGCCAAAGCCATGCCAGGGTGGCACTGACCAAAGGTGGTGCTGAAGACACAAGACTGGAGTTAGGTGGGTTCCTCCCACTGACTCGGCTGAGTAACATAAAGGTGGGAGGTGTGAGGCACGCAGCTGGCGGCTGGTGCCTGTCTCAAGAGCAGGATGCTTCGGGAGATGCGGTGGATGGCCTGAGACAGGTTCCCCACGATGCACAGCAGCTGCATGGCTGCTCTTTGAGATTGCAACTAAAAATCAACTTCGAAGGGTGAGAACTGACTGGACAAAATATCTTCCCTGTCTTTCATTAGCACGGCGGCTGCGGCTACGAATGTACTCGCCCTGCTCAAAGGATTTACAGTTTGCGAAGGATTTATGTGTGGGGAGGGAGCCGGCGAGGGGAGCACTGGGGAGAAGCTTAAAAGTGAATGGTTAGAACATATCTCCATCTCAGTGCTCAGTTTATAAAACAAATTCTTCAGGCAGGTGCTTGAATTCACAGCCTCTTTAGAGGGAATTTATCAGCCCCAGGAATATACTGGTTAAGAAAAAAAAAAAAACTATCACCATCAGCTGCTAGGAGGGAAAAGCTAATCATCTAAACTTTACTGCGGGAGAGGTGCAGCTGTCAAAGCAATAAGGTAAATGAGTCTGAGGCTAAAATGGTTTTTGCAGCAGAACTCTGCTCCCTGCTAAATAGGGGAGATTGAACTATAGCACCATTCCACTATTCCCTGGTAATGCACCATTTTGGGGCTGACTGGGTGGTCTTAAGTCCATTGCCACAGTGGCTATATCGCTGATACCAATCAAGGCCCCGCAGCTGAGACCCTGAGTGACCTGCTTCAGCAGCTTTTTTCAAACCCCAATTCACTCATTTGTGTGGGATGCTTTTCTGCTACTTTATTTATGGGATTACATAAATGAGCCATTAAAAATGTAAATCTTCAGAACAGTTGAATAATAAAGATTTAAACAATAAGCTCAGGGCGGTACAGTACAGAAACTTCCCCGAACCAGCAGTACTGCACCATCGTGGCTATGGCAACAATAGCGGGTTAAGGGAAAGAGAGAGCAAGGAGGAAAATAAAACGTCCCGGCATTGTTACAGTCACTGGCACCACAGAAAGATTAGGGATTTTTTTTTCTCGCAGAGTATTAGAACAATAATGAAGATGTGCCATTATGCGCCACAAAGGGGACCATGCCATCCCTCACATAGTGCAGGTGTCAAAACAATCGGGCTGGCTGCAGAATTGAGTTTAAGTGAAGTTTGTCCCACCTCACCACAGAGTTTAACCCTTCCCGGGCCAGAGCCAGCTACAGACGTGCCATGGCTAGCACAGGCTCTTTTCTCCTCTCTCCTGTGCCATTAGGCATCTGGTCTGAGCATCTTTCTTCGTCAGCAGGGGCAACGAAGCTGTACACCATGTACCTTGCTGGGGAGGAGTTGGCTGCAGGTTTTATTTGGCTTTCGTTGTGCTTACATCATGTTAAAGTACCTGGTGAGGCAATAACACAGTGAAGAATTGTACTGAGGTTTAGTCAAGTCCCACTGCAGCCTTTTCTCTGCAAAGCATAAAATGATGGAAGTAGCTTCTAAGCAGTAAACTGCTATTTTGTCTCACAAATTTTGAGCTTAACAGAGCTAATTTTCCCTATACAACTGTGTGGTTTAGGTGTCCCATAACAATCTGTGTACGACAACTGTAGAGAAGACGACTGAGATTCCACCGGCGTTTTAGACGTGCGCACCTTGAAAACAGGCTCTGAGCCACATCAGTGCTCTCCCTAGAAGCAGATTTCAGCATGTGTGGTACTATTTTAATAAGGTTTTCCTATCATTCCATTCTGGGAACTAAGTAGGTATTTTATATAAGTAAATTTGGGAGTTTATTTGGGAGAGTAAATTTGGGAATTTATATAAAATTCCAGAGTAAATTTGGGAATTTATATAAAAGACATATTACCTCCCTATTTCAAAGGTCACCACCCACTGAATTTTAATATTTCTAACCTAAAGGCAAACGTATACGGCTACTGTCCTAATTCCTATGCTGTAAGAAGGGCGAGGCCGGGGCCCAGCATCCATTGCTGCCCAGTGAATCATGACTCACTCACAGAAAAGACAGTGATCCCATCGAACCTGAGCCTGACCATGATGAAAACAGCTACATTCAGATACATTTTTAATTGCTTGGGCTTGTAAAACTTATAAATTAAGTGCCACATGAAAAAAAAAGTTAATTTTTTCTGCAAATAACATAAGTAGGCAAGATGTGGTATGGCTTGCAAGTGAAGTCTTCTACAACAACAGGTTTTCATGCACCCCTGTATTTGACTGACCTTTAAAACATCTTTTTATTTCAGAACCATGGGACTTGGGCAGAATTCCCTTCTTTTACATCTGTGCAAATCCATAGACATCAGAAGAGTTACTGTGAACTCATGCTGGTGAAAATTAGAAGTGAAGCTGTTTCATAGTCTCTCTTATCCTTAAAGTTCAACATCCTCTGTAGATTCTTGGTGTCTTTACTTTCTGAAGACTGTTTACAGCAGCATACCAATGTCATAATGAGTTTTTAGCAATATTATTGGGCCAGCATTCAACTTAGCATCACAGAGGGGTTGAAGTTGGAAAGCATCTCTGGAGGTCACCTGGTCCAACCTTCCTGCTCAAGTAGGGTCACCTAGAGCTGGTTGCCCAGGACCATGTCCGGACAGCTTCTGAATATCTCCAAGGAGTTACGAGTATCTCCAAGCATCCTAGCATTACATTATCGTATTGTGATGATTTATTATAGGTGCAACTTCTATTGATAACAATAGGATTGATTTCACTGTATGTAGACAATGGACACCATAAAAGCATGCCAGCCCCCTAAAGTTTTTTACGTGCTGTAAGGGGAGAGGAAGAATTCCTGGTAGTGGAAACAGGGAAATATTTAAAGAATACAGTAATGTCAACTATGACAGCATGACGAAGTTTATTTTCTAAATGGTGGCTCTCCCAATGGGGTTGTATGTTTGGAGCAAGGAAAGGGAGAGATGAAAAGGGAAAATGGATTTAATGGCAAAGTAGAGAGGTAACAAGAATGCAAGATGTAGACAGCTTTGCGTTAATGAGGAAAGTCTTCCTCCGGGTTGCATATGAGACTTTTTGAGATCACTGAATTTATCCCAGGGCAGAATTTGGATTTTAGGATGGATAGATCCTGTCCTCAGTCAGAGTGGTGAACTTGGCGGTATTTCCAGGTGCTTCTGCCTTATTGTGTGTGATTTTCTTAGGTGCAAGTGGTTACAGTATTGGTTTGTACAGCTGTGGGCACTAAGAAGGCAGGTCACGGACTGCAGCCCCATCCAGTCCCAGAGCAGAGTGACCAGCCATGCCTGCTCCCAGCCAGCTGCCTGTGCATGGCAGAAGTGCTCTCGCATGGAGCAGGAGGATGTGATTCACATAGAATCATAGAATGCTTTGGGATGGAAGGGACCTTTAAAGGTCATCTAGTCCAACCCCTCTGCAATTGGCAGGGACATCTACAACTAGATCAGGTTGCTCAGAGCCCCATCCAGCCTGGCCTTGAATGTTTCCAAGAATGGAGCATCTACAACCCCTCTGGGCAACCTGTTCCAGTGTTTCACTACCCTCATTGTAAAAAATTCCTTCCTTATATCTAGTCTGAATCTACCCTCTTTTAGTTTAAAACCATTACCCCTTGTCTTATTGCTACTGGTCCTGCTAAAAAGTCTGTCCCCATCTTTCTTGCAGGCCCCCTTTAAGTACTGAAAGGCCGCAATAAGGTCTCCCCGCAGCCTTCTCTTCTCGAGGCTGAACAAGCCCAGCTCTTTCAGCCTTTCCTCATAAGAGAAGTGTTCCATCCCTCATCATTTTTGTGGCCCTGAAGCTTATTGTGTGTTTCATTTAGTTTCTACACTTACTTATTTGCCAGATTTGAGTCTCAAGCGAGTGAGCCCATGCAATGGACAAGGGATACAGGGCTGCTGCGATCCAGCCCAAACATGGCTTTGTGCAGTGCCACCCACCAGGTGAGCAGCACATACAGAAGCGGTACACGTGTTGGGCAAACCCTTCAGAAGTCCCCACATTAGCTTTTCCACCTCTGCGCACAAAGTGAGGGGGCAGTACAGAGGAGAGCTGGCCTTGAGGAGCATCTTCCATGGCTTAATGAGTCATATGCATGTTCAGGCTTCTCCTAGGCTTTGCTCCCATTGTGGCCTGTGTGATCTGGATCCAGGTCCTTAAGCATATTTAAAGAAGTAGTCATGGGCTACAATCCTGTTTGCTTCAGGGAGATAGCTGAATATTAATCTTAACCTTTTCTATCTGAAAGCAGGTGCTTCAGGGGAAATAGAGAGTTAAGAAGATCAGCCACTCCATCATCCTAATGTACATGATTTTTTTTCTCTTCATTCTACATCAGCTTCAGTGGGGGATGAAGATCAGGGTGACTGTCTCCTCTAAGAAATATTTCAGGGAAAAGAAAAGCCAAATTTCACCTTTGGCTTCATAGAAGGAAGGCTTCCCTTACAGCCTTCCCAATGTGCTGGTTTTTAAGTACTTCAGCTGATATTTAAACGGAGCTAGGAGTCTTCAGGGAATGTGCAGTCCTAGATTGGAAAGATGCATCAAGGTAGGTCTGGGAGTCTCTCGAAGCTCTGCTGCAGAAGCTGGGAAGTCGGGAGAGGAGCTGGTGGGACATGGGACTTGCACCCATGTCCTGAGTTCCTCAGAGACTTCAGGGCAGCCCTGGCCTTGGGACTGGCTCTGTGAGGGTGGGGATGGAGCAGCCCTGGGCATGATTCACGCTGGCCTTGCTGCTTTGCATTATCTTAGACAGGAGTGCAATTGCTGCCTGACTGAAATGGGAATGTCCTGTGCTTATGTGACACCAGCATGAAGGCTCACCAGGGCCAAAGGCCATGACACTCGCAGCTGCAGAGCTCCCCCACATCCTCCAAGTGGAAAACTTGCTGCCAGGGTCAACGTGGTCCTCACCTTTTTATTTGCTTCAGGTTAAAAATGCAAATCAATACAACAAGCCCTTTTGGGGGGATGAAGGAATAAGAGATGAACGGTGTCTCTCAGCCTCATCACTATTGCTCAGGTTGGTCAGTCCTTTCACTACAGCCCTGAGGTGCTTAGCAGAAAGGATGGCCATGAAGTAGCAGAAAATTGAACTCCCTTGGAAATCGATAGATTGAAGGAGCCTCCCCATAAGCTGTTATTTTCCTCCTCCTGCCTGCATCAGTGCATCTGTCTCCAGTTCTCTGCTAGGACCCATTGCAGAAGGTGGCCAGGAGCCGAGGTTGGCAGAGCCATTGCTGCCCAGTTAAGCCACAGGCAGGTGAAAGCTGGGGTGCTTTGCAATAGCAGCAGCCGTGACTGGGATGGCCTGGGTGTGTGCACGGAAAGCACTGTTCGCAGGGAGAGGTGGTGTCTGCCACAGCCTGGAAAAATGGGAAGCTCTTGGAGCAACAAGTCCTTCTTCTGACACAGAAAGGAGGCAGAAACTTTCTCAATCTGGGGGTTGTGGCTCCTGTTTCAGGTCTGAAGAAAAGCTCCTACGCCTGCAAATTTGTTTCTCCATCTCTATCTATCAGTCTAACAAAAAGCTTCCCACTATACTGACGTAAGATGCTTTCTTTGCTTCTTTCTCCTTTCTTTTTTTAACCTGTTTGCCCCCAAATGAAAGTGATAATTTGACACCCCAAATAAAGCTGAATTTTCCTCTGTCATAAACCGTGAATATAATTGCAGGAACAATGTTAACTATCACCGCATGCTTAAAAAAAAAAGAATCAAACAACCAAAAATAACCAGTGTGAATTCAAAGTGAAAATGAACGGAGTCTACCTCATTCATAAATGTCGTAGGAGACTTTGGTTAAAAAGGCAAGCCTGTCATCCCAAGGCCAGCAGCTGTTGTTATGTTGAACAAAATGGATACAAATGGGTATTATTTTAAAACGAAATGCTTAATCCCAGCCCTAACAAGCCCACTGTCCTCCCTGTAACCCTGTGTCATACAAGCCATGATCTCCAGTAGAGGGCTTGATTGCACAGGAAATAAAATTCCCTGGCTGTGCCCTACCAAAGTGACAAACACCCTGGCAATGTTTGAGTTACTATGGCAATCACAAAATAGGAAGGCCTTTTCTTCTTTTCCCCATCTCTGCATGCAGCCGCAGGCTGCTCCTGAATAGCTCACATCTGCAAAAAGTTTTAACACGGTACTCAGATAAAGAAAAGGATCCCAAAAATGGGCATTGACCCGTCTCAAAAAATGTTGCAAATTTTATATACAAGAATTGGGGAGCTGTGCCACTTTGCGCAGGTTATGTCATAATGTGAACAAAAAGGGATAAAAGCTGATGAAGGCTTTTGCTGTCAAATATGGAGAGAGGGGAAAAAGCAGAAGTAAATGACAGCTTTAATGCAGATGTAAGAAGAAAAGTCAAAGATGGGTGACAGAAAGTTGCTGGTCAATGAATAAGGGAAAATTTTCGAACACAAAAACCAGACAAAAGAGTAAAATACAATAAAAATCTCGCTATAGAGAATACTGAGAAAAGTCCCAAAAGCACAGTGAGCAAAATCTTGGAGCTATCAAACCATGTGAAACGGACATGTGGTTCTTTAGAGCGGCCCATTTCAGGCATTAATAGCTCCCATTATAAAGGGGGAACCTGATCTCTGGCCTGGAAAGCTTTCAAGAAGCAGACTTTTTACAACAAAATTGAAAAGCAAAACAAAACTGAACCTTTCTGCCTTGCACAAATTAACTAGGATTTTGGTCTTTCTAGACAAATTTGGTCCTGCATAATGAACTGTTACACATTTTACCAGTTTTCCTTGGACAAATGCTTTCTGGTAATGGAGAATAATTATGTATTGAAATGGAGATTTGCTTTCTGGCAGATCTTACGATCGTGCGTTTTCTGACAGTGCGCTTTCCACCATTAAAATATATTTATTGTTGATAACAGAAACTTACCTTTACCAACAAGCTGATTTCAATCACCTAATTTAGATGCCTGTGTAGAGTATGTGAATGTGTGTTAAGTGCCTGGCGGTCTCACCAGACTATTTAATCCCAGTGAGAGGAAAGGTATGAATCCAGAATTTAATATACAGGTCTGCTGCTCTGTGCTAGTTTTCCCTCAGACGTCTGGACCTGTGGTGTGGGAGCTGGAAATTACCACCACCACCTCCACGTAAGGTAGCGCCATCTCAGAAGAAGATTCAGTAAATTTACTCTTAATTTGTTCTTAATCTTAGGTTCAATTGACATGTTATAGCTTCTGAAAGTATCATTGCACTTTAAAAGCTCTCACTGACAAGTCACATTAATCACTAGCGTCTGAGAAAGGCTTAATGTGGGGAAATGAATGAAAATGGCATAAACAGTTCACAAAAAAGTCCAAAGGGCCGAAAGAATTCTGCCCCAAATCCAGTAAAAGTGGGACTGCATTATACATTCATTGACTCTTGTTCTTTTGGGGGTGTTTTGGTATGAAAAGAAAGAGACAATAGTATACAATAGCAGTACCTTATCAAAGTTCATTCAAGCAGCTATTTCAAATACTTTTAACGGCTTGTCACTGGGTCTTGCAAGTCTCCAAGAGTCTAAACACTCTGTCACATTTGTGTACTAACCACTTAAAGTGCTGCTAAAGCCTTTTGACCTGGACTGACTCTCCTTTATCTAGGTCAAAATGCAAGGCAAAGCCTTTGTGTTCCACGGCCTTCATTAAATTCATTGATTTGACCTGTATTTTAAAGACCAAAAGTCAAATGGAATGGGAAGTTAAAGTTCCCATACAAAATCTTCCACCGAGCACTTCACTGCCTCCTTGAACTATGTAACATTCAGAAAAGGCCATCTCACGGCCATTTGAAGTGTGGGCTATAGCTGGAGTGGCAGTTTTGTCCAGTTTTTTCAAGAGCATTGAAGGGATTCACCAGAGCTTTCCCTCTCTTAAATGAGGACAAAAAAGTGGAAGCTTGCAGAGAGTCCCACTGACCGTTTTTTTCTTGCTCCAAGTCATCTGTTCAACAGGGCATAGCAAAGTTCAGGGATAGATAAGTATTATTTAAATCTCTTTAGCACATGGACAGGCAGGGATGAGGTTTGTTGCTTTACATTAGACTCTTGACGTGCTCATGGTCAACTGCACTATCAGGGAAAAAGAAGCGATCAGCTTTTATGTGTCGAAATAAACCCTCTTCTATGTTTGGAGACCAAATTTCAGAACTAGTGTTTACTCTTCCTGCGAATAAAGCATAAAACCCATAAGCCTTTAGAGAAAAAACATAGGTTTAAATCTTAATTTAGTTTTCAACTAGGACTCAGACATCAGAAAGCTTGAAACCTGGGGGTTTCGTTCATCCCTAGTAGAGAGTACAGTCTTGGACCAAGAGATGTTTCTGCATGTGGCTGGCCCAGCTGATGTTGTGGGTCTGAGAAGGAAGAGACTGCTTGTAAACTGCCAGAGGCAGTCCAGGTTGAGCAGGGAGGCAGGTCCTGCCCTATGGGGATGTGGACAACAGGAGATACCAAGGGCCCTGGCTGGCCTCTGGGATGCACTTGTGCAAGGCTGGAGCGGGCTGGTCACCTTGTCTTGCACACACCTACAGCTGAGCTTCATGGCTTATTTACAGCAGGAAGAGTGGCGTGAAAGAAAAATAACCTACAAATATGAAAGTAAACTTTAGCCAAATGACAGGCCACACAGATCTCCAAAAACAACAAGTGCCTTGAGAAGATCTGTAAGCTTATAATTTCATTAAAAGGATCATGCATGATCCAAGTATTTGGCACAGCTTTCCAGAAACTATTATTTTCATGACTGACATTAGGAGTGGGATTCAGCTGCCTACAGGTGTTAGGTTATGTGACTGAAGGCTCGTCTCTGTTTAACACAAAGAAGCACAGAGGAACAGTGATGCCAGGGCAGGAACCCCCATAACCTAATTGGAGAAAACCAAGAAAACCTAACTGAGAAAGCCCACCCTTCCCAGAGTTGTCACAGATAAGGCATCAGCCCCATGGTCTGGGGATAACAGCCCCTGACTGAGAGGCTCCCTGCTCACCTTACAGACTGAGGGGGTTAGTGCCTACGGGGGTATGGGACTCAGTATGGGAAGAGGGAGAAGAACATTTTGGGACTGTACCGAACTTGTTGCAGGACCTGTAAGGGAAGGACTAAAGGTGGGGACAGAGGGGAATGGAGGTGCTTTGGAAAATAAGTGTGGGAAAACAGAGGCAAAGAGAATAAAAAAGGCTGGTTGTGTACAACGAAGCTACTGGTCTGTCCGAGTGCCTGATCACAACAGTCTGTCCCATCTTCTTATAAAACTCCATTTCTAGCTACTTTCCTGGGCACAGGGGCTCTGTGTGCCTGGGTGTACATGGAGGACTGAGCACCAGCAACCAGACCAGAGCTGCGAGCCTCGCATGGCCATGTGCTAGCAACTGCAGTGGCCTCTCAGATAGTCCTAGGCACCTGAGTTAGGCACCTGGATAAAGCCTTTTAGCTACCTGAGTGTTGTGCCGAACGCTGGATGCAAATCTCCTCCTTGCAGCCAGTCAAGTGGCTTACTGACATTTCCACTCCTGGGAGCTGGAGTGGCTCCCACATCCAGCTTGCATATCACCCTGTGCACAGAGTGACTTACAGGCAGGATGGGCACAGGATGAATGCATTTCAGAAATGCGGGTGATCGTTACTGCTGAAGAAATCAGCTGGAGCCTGAAAAGGGTGGCTCTCAGAGTATATCCCCACAGGACCTGGAGAAGCTCATTTTCTTTTCCAGAGACCTGACCATTCATTTTTCACATCTCACCCGCTTGAATCTTGAGAGCTATTTACAGCCATGAGCAACTGTGAAGTTAAGAGATGTTAAGGCAGTGCAGAGTCCAGAGACATGGTGGTGGGAAGACAGCAGAAGGAATTACCAGAGGGGAGAGGTGTGGGCCAATGTTGTGTTTGGATTCCTGCTCAGCAAAGGTTTGGCCATCCCACCTTTTCTCCACTTCCTCCTCAAACACAGCTATCTGCTCTTGGTCCCCTTGGAGTAGCAATGCCCTCAGGAGCTTTGAAGTGGTTAAAATGCTTTCTCAGGTGCTTCCAGCAGACTGCATCCAGCTCTGAGTTGGTGCAGAACCAGGCGAACCAAGTGTTTTAATCCATAAAACAAATGAACTCAGTAAACATGGCAGCTCACACAAGGATCACTGATGAGCTTACATGTTCAAAAGAAAGTCCAAGAACCTCTTCATCTAGCAGTAGGTCTCTAAAAGAGTAGGTTCTACTTCTATTTCTAGGTTCGTAAAATTATGATTTTCCAGATCTCAACACCTAAAAGATGTAGAGGAAAGGAAGCAGCAGAAACAACACATGGAAAACCTTTGGTGTTGGGTAGTGGCAGGATGTCACCTTACAGAAAGGCTGGCTGGAAAAATGGAGGAATAAAGGTTTCTTTAGCTTTTGGATGAATTCTGTAGTTCCCAAAAAGGTCAGTCTGACATCTTCCAAGGGCATAGGGTTCATTCAAAAGAAGCAATTGCAAACTTAAGAAAAAAACCCAACCCAGATGTAAAACAGCCCTTTGAGCCATTATTTTCTATGCTTCCAATTTTGTACAAAAATCAAGATTCTAAAAGCTAGGACAGAACTCCTAACCAAGTCTAGTTTATTTGACATTTTCTTGTTTGCAAAATTATCTGTAAAATGGTTTTGTTTGTCTTATTTATTATTCACCTGTAGGGATTTGCTCAGCAGTTGGGCAGTCCCTGGATTGTCTGCAGACTCCTTGTCTATTGCTTTGTGCATTCCTAAG
Organism: Theristicus caerulescens; assembly: GCA_020745775.1. Classification (NCBI taxonomy): domain Eukaryota; kingdom Metazoa; phylum Chordata; class Aves; order Pelecaniformes; family Threskiornithidae; genus Theristicus; species Theristicus caerulescens. Next base: position 110,168,422 of record CM036559.1, on the reverse strand, counting down.
ATGCTTTTTTTTTATGTTTTGTGACTGGGCCATAATTGGTAACTTAGAGACACTTTTTTAATGATGTCCAGTTGGGCAATTCCTGGAGCTTTGAAGATTTACCAGATGATCCTTTCCTACTGTGACTCTTCATGAAGGAGCATGTTTGCCAGAGGCTCTGTGTCCATGAACATCCTAACAAACCATATTCCCCTCACATCTCTGGAAAGGAATGAGATGAAGAAGGACTTGAATGCCACCAAAACAGACTGATTATTTTGTATTTGGGAAAACATTTGCAAAAATCTGTTTGGAGCTAGCTGTAAACAGGGTTACTCTAAAAACAGTGTCTTTGTTAAAGGGGTATTGTTCCCGGCCACCAAAGCAGAATAAAAGTAACTCCAGGACCACATTTGGAGATGTGGAAACCAGCTAGTCCATGGCATGCTTCCCCTTCCTGCCCGCCCATGGTGGTCCCTTTGCAGTGAGAGCTTTCTTTGGGCTCTGGGGAGAGCAAGAAGCTATTGGGGGAGACACTGCAGAAGGTGAGCTTGAGAATCATAGAAACACAGAATCGTTAAGGTTGGAAAAGACCCTTAAGATCATCAAGTCCAACCATTAACCTAACACTGCCAAGTCCACCACTAAACCATGTCCTCAAGCACCATATCTACACATCTTTTAAATACCTCCAGGGATGGGGACTCAACCACTTCCCTGGGCAGCCTGGTCCAGTGCCTGACTACTCTTTCAGTAAAGAAGTTTTTCCTAATATCCAACCTAAACCTCCCCTGGCGCAGCTTGAGGCCATTTCCTCTCATCCTATCATTTGTTACTTGGGAGAAGAGACCGACCCCCACCTCACTACAACCTCCTTTCAGGTAGTTGTAGAGAGCAATAAGGTCTCCCCTCAGCCTCCTCTTCTCCAAACAACCCCAGCTCCCTCAGCCGCTCCTCGTAAGACTTGTTCTCTAGACCCTTCACCAACCTCGTTGCCCTTCTTTGGACACGCTCCAGCACCTCAATGCCCTTCTTGAAGTGAGGGGCCCAAAACTGAACACAGGATTCGAGATGCGGCCTCACCAGTGCCGAATACAGAGGCACTATCACCTCCCTGGTCCTGCTGGCCACACTATTCCTGATACAAGCCAGGATGCCATTGGCCCTCTTTGCCACCTGGGCACACTGCTGGCTCATGTTCAGTTGTCTGTCGACCAACACCCCCAGGTCCTTTTCTGCCAGGCAGCTCTCTAGCCACTCTTCCCCAAGCCTGTAGTGTTGCTCTGGGTCAGAGCAGTGGTCCCCTACCCCCCCACTCTGTCTCCGTCGGTGGCAGTAGGAGCTGCCATGAGGGAGGGCACAGGAGTTTCACTGCTTGCTGTGGTCCATTCACACTGCTGGGAGCCCCCAGCCCCAGAGGTGAGGGGGTGTTAGTGGGAGGTACCTGCATAGGCTTCTGAGTACCACCTCATGGACCTGCTGTCCACAAATGTATTTAATCCCCTTGTGAACCTGCTGATACCATTCACCTTTGTGGCCTCCCATGGACACAATTTCCAGATACTTGCTACCAGCCATGTACTGGCCTGTGTCTCTTTTAAACTGATCTCCCTGAGTTTCCCTGAGTGCTCTCTGGTGCTTGCATTAAGGGATTTGGTGAACAGCAGTTCCATGTTTGCCTTATCCATCACCTTCACGGTTTTGTGAACTTTGTACATATCCCCTCAACCTTCTCTCCTCTAAACTGAGGAGTCTTTTCAGTCTGTCCACATAAAGTGGCCGCTCCACCCCCCAGTCATTTTCATTGCCTTTTTCTATATCTTCTGACTTCACTACAACCTTCTTAAGATGCAGGGACCCGAACTGCACCCAATACTCAATGTACAGGAGAAATAAGGTTTTCAGCTTCTCTTCATTCTAAAAAGAAAACAAAAAAGAAGACAAGACTTGAGTTAAACGTAAACCACGTTTTGTGCTAATTAAAGAGGATTATGTAATACCATGAACACCATAGTAATCTCACTACTAGTGTCCTGTGAGTAGCCTTGGTTCAAACAAGGCTCCCAGTGGGAGAGATTTTGTCCATATGAAGTCTGCCAGGTGCTGTGGTGGCTGCAGCACACATAGGCTGCCTCCTGAGGCAGAGGCTGCTTAAATAGAGGAGCCTGAATAACAGCCTCTGAGATCAGGCCACCCATCTCTGAAGTACAGATGCAGAGCTGATAGGCTAAACTTTTTTACCCATTTAAGATAACAATTTTTATGTGTCTATTTATTTTAGTACTTGCTGTCTTTACTTGGAAGTCTGAAGTCTACAAGCTGTGAAGATTACAGCTGATTCAAACTATGGCTGTTCGAGGGGCAGAAAGGAAAAAATAAAACATTTAGTGCTCATTTTACTCTGACAAACCACAGTCAGCACCAGAGGCACGTTATGCCGATTCAAACACATGGCAGGAGACTTTCCCTGTTTGAAGAACTTGCAACCAAAATGGGCAAGGGAGGAAGAGGGGGAACAGGACCAGTGAGGTGAAGGGTGATGCTACGTGGGGGACCAGAGAGATGTAAAACCTTGCTCTTTTCTTTCCAGGTTTATGGCCTTGAGAAGAAAGATTTTTCACACAAGAAAAGTGTCTTCAAACACTCCCACCTTTTTCCTCCCTGCCCCCCCCAATCTCCTTGTCAAAGCATCTCACAGCTCTTTAGAAAAGCTCATTTGCTCTCAGAAGTCACCTGGTGAGTATCCCACAGTTATTCCTGCTCTGCAGAAACACTCAGCGAAACGACTCACTCGGAGTGGAACTGTAGCTTAGACTGCTAACCGCCTTCATCCAAAAACATAGCTCTGTTGGGTCTGGTTCCCGGCTCGCCGGGCTCAGTTGCCGTCCCAGCACAGGCCAGCATGGTGGTGCACCAGGGAAGCGGCTCGTGGCCACAGCAGCTGTCCTTCTGTTCTGCTGGCATCAAGGTGAGGGTCACCTCTGAAATCACTCAGCACTTCCCAGGGGACCCAGCATGACAAACAGCACATGGGACCATAGCGGCCGTGGTCACAGGGATAACTGCACCAGCAGCATCTCTGGGTTTGCTGTGGGCTTATACCACTGTTAGCAGAACAGGGTTTTAGCTCTTTACAGACCCCTAGAGCTTTCTCTTTCTCTTTGGTTTCACTTCTCTTTTTGGTCCCTCTCCAAAGGTATATGGTTGTACTTCTACAAACAGTGATCAGCTGTGTACAAAAAAAGGGCCCTCCTCTGCAGCGTACCAACACACGAGGGAGCAGCTCACATTTTCAGTGCAACAACAAAACAACAGTGCTTGAATGCAAACATAAGCACCTGAAATGCTTGGTTTGGGCTCTGCTGCCATTGTAGGGGGTTTCTGTAGCTCCCACTCCCCCATGCTCATCCTCCCAGGCCGCCCGTGGCAGCTGGGATGAAGCCCAACAGATACCACAGAAATGCAAAGCCCAGTTATTTTACCTTACCTTAGCATTCACAAGGGAAAGGCGCTCCCTGCAAAGCACCCTGCTTGATCCCCAACAGGTGGGAGCCCGTGGCTTTTTCTATTAAGGAGCTCAGGAGAGTTGTATTAATCTGCTGAACGGCCACGTCGTCTGACAGCCTTGTTTGCCAAAGCTGCGAGCGAGTGAGTGGCATGAAGCGTACCAAAACCTAATGATGTACTACCAACATCCACGCCAAAGACAAGGCCATTTAGAGCAGAGAGACAAGCTGAGTTAGCATAAAAGAAGAGGCATCAATCACCATTCCCCCAAGACAATGGCGATAATTTAATGGCTGTTTTTTAAGAAGAACTGACACTATACAAAGATTGAGGAGAAAGGTCTGGTAGGCTTCACCTGCAGCTGAGAGCTATTTGTTCCCATTGTGCCAACCGGAGCGAGGTTTGAAATGGCAATTTCTGCAGCTGGCATTATATGCATCAAGTTATGCTTGCAACTAAAGGTTTACTTTAAATTGCTAGATTTTCTGGCTCAGGCTGTTATTAGTCAAGCTTGAGTGACTTTACTAATGAATTAACTTTCCCTTGAATTTTAAACTAATCTACAGGGTTCTGTAGCATGATTTTTCTTCTGTTAAAATCATTTAGCTCATTGGAATTATTTCCCTTTAATTTATTAGTTCTATGACACTTTTTCTATGGGGTTCACAGAGGCTGAATTCACACTTAGGATAAGAATTTGCAAAACTATTATATTTAGCTGAGTTGTATCCACATACTACAGCCTTATATTTGACACTGTTTCATTTTTTAGAGAGATGAACCAGTGCAGGCATTCTTATGCATGGTGTGAGGTGTGTCTACGTAATTAAACCGAAAGTATCCGGAGAGCTGAAGTCATCAAAGTAAATTCATTCTGAAAGGTTACAAAAAAGCAAAGTACCAGAATAAGGCTGGAGGGGTTTTCAAGCAGTCTTTTAGTCCAGACCATTGCCACAAGACACGATCACCCTCACCTGTCAGGTGGAGGTCTCTCCAAGCTGTTCTTAAAGATTTCCTCTGATGGACAGCACACACCTCTCTAGCACGATTCCACTCCTTCACTGTCCATACCATCAGCAAGTGTTTCTAGTGTCTTACTGGAACCTCCTCACTGCACCTAAGTATGTTATTTCTTGTTCTATATGGGCATGAAGAGCATTTTGTTCCTCCTTGGCAACAGCTCTTGGTGTATTTGAAAAATATTATCAGGAAATCCCTGGCATACACTAGAGCAACCCCAGTTCTTTCACTGTATATCACACTTTCTGGACTTACTGTCATTCTCCTTGTCCTCCTCTGGGCTGTTTTGCCTGCAGCTTCCCAGATGTGCAGGTCCCAGGCTGAGCCCCAGCACAGCGCACACCAGTGCTGAGCAGGGAGGGAGAGTTAGCCAGGGTCCAGTTCAGCCCGTAGCTCTCCTTGCCAGATGTTTGAATAAACATTTCTTGTTTTGCTCGAGACCTTCTCAGGATTTCAGCATAAACAACAGATTTTGGCTTTTGCAGTCTTCAACGAAAATGTGGTAAGGACACTAAAATGCTTTGAAACAAACTATCTGAGAAACCAGCAGTGCTCAGGGTCCTGCAGTGAGAGCTGACTGGACTCACCAGTCCCAGAGCTGCATTTAGTTTATCTGGCAGCTTTTGGTTTTATTCCTAACTGTTCTTCTGAGGGCTACACTTCATACATTGAACTGAGTCTTTGCATTTCCTCCAGCAGCTACGGCTTGTGCTTTGGTAACCCTTGTTAGTGACAGCTGCTGAAAAGCGTGCCAAGAAGATAGTAAGACTCTTTAACCATACTGAATGATTTCTAAAGAAATTGCCGGTTTTCACAGATGTTTTCACTTCTTTCAGATTTTAACTTCCATTTCTACTCTGCTTATCCAAACTTCTTCAGCATGAGCTTCATGAGCATGATGGGCCCGAGAGCAAGCTCCATCCGTCATCTGCCCTGATGTGGCTGTGGACATCCTGCAGGGCTTACGAGTGGGACTCACAAGGCCCAGCCTGCTGCTGCCCTCATGTATGGTACGTTGAATTCAGCCCATCTACACACCACAGCTACCCCAGACAGAGAGTGGCAACAACAAGGTGATTTCATGCAACATTGAAACATGAAACGGGTAACCTGGTGGGGAGCATCTCACCCACACTGCAGATGGGACAGCATTGGGTCAGCAGTGGTACAGCTACAATTAAAAAGCTCCAAGTTCACCTCAAACTTTTTTCTTCTGCCTTGTCAGTATGAAGACGAGACAATTTTAATTTTACATCTGGGTTTCAGGCACCAATCAAAATGTAGCTTAGGCACTGCCTTAGCACCGGGGCCTGCCACACTCAGTTCCAGCACTGAGACTCTATTCAGTTGCAAAGTTGGATTGTATCGGCACTGAGAAGACTTCAGAGGAGACAGAAACACCCATATCTGTGAGTAAGTTTGTCCAAGTAATGTTGAAAGTCCATCCAGATCTTTCTAAGCCCTTTACTCTGTTTCATTGCTGAGCCCACTGCTATTCCCAGGGGACCATCCTGCAATGATTCCAGGCTACCCCCACTGGGAAGAGATGTTTTAAACTTCCCCAGAGGCTTCTCATGCGCTTTAGGGTTTAATGTAACTAATGCATCATCTGAATGCTTCAGCCTTCCATATTTTCTATGAAGTCCTCTCACTTCCAGGCTCCTAAGTGAATAGGTGGATGCATGCAAATAAAAGTGTTTCTTAACCAGCTTGTTCATTCAAGCACGCAAAGACACAGTGTGCCCAATCCCTGTGAGACAGACATTGCCCACAGTCAGCATCCTTCCCTCCTACAGTGGAGGGCAAGCAGGGATATTGGAAGCTACATTGAAACTACTGATCTCTTCCTGTCTTTCAGAGATGATAATTCAAGGACTTGTAGTGCCAGAAGCTCTTTCAGCCACCTTCAGTGTGGACAGTGGCTATGCATGCTGGCTTATGGTTCTCAGGTATGATTTTAAGGTGTTATATCTTGAGTATTTGGTCTTCAGAACCACATAAATCTTGGCTCCCTTATAAATATTTGTCCTATAAATTGCCCTAAGTTACTAAAGAAGCCACTGCTGGATCAAAAAAATTGAGCTAATGACCTCCTATTGTTCTTCCGTTCTTTTTTAGCTACTGAACTGCTAATAGAGACATTAGGAGCAGTTTGGGACTTCTGACTGTGCTGGAAATGTAAATTATCCCAATCTGCTTTGCACAGAGGACTGTGGACAAGTGCTTTATGTAAGCTTTATAAAATCAAAGCTCAAGTGTGACTGTCATAACCACGGGAAGGAACAATTCTTGAGATAATCAATGGCTGAGTCACTGATGCCGTGGAAGACAAAGACCAGGTCTCTGTCTGGCTTGTAGCAGGAACCCGGTGGTATGTTTGGGTCACCTTGGTGGTGTACTCATGCAGCTGCTTAGCAGTTGAACTGCCATAAGTTGAACCAACTCTAAGTCCTCAGAGAACTAGAGGGAGCTGAAAAATCTCAGATCTTTCTGTTCTTGCACAAGCTGTCACACTGCCCACACCATCGTGTGGTTTTGTGGCTGCCTCAGGCTCTTTTGATCAAATTTCCCCAAAGACTGAACAAAACCAAAAACCTGTGTCAGCCTGGTAATCCAAGGGTGTTAGTCCAGATTTACACGCACTTTTATACAAGTGCAAATCAGAAGCAATTCCATGGAAGCTGCTGGATTTAATTCCCCAGGACTTGGACTGGAAGACTTGTTTGCACGTGTTCAACAACTACCCAGACCAGAGGGGTTAGCACACTGCTATTTGAGGCAACATACTGTTTGAGCACACTGCTGTTTGAGGCAACATAACCATCTAGAAAGACAGCTTGTACAAGGAGATGAAGCTTCACCCTGGCTAGAGTAATGCTGGTAGAAACGAAAGACCAATCAGTTCCACCCTTTCAGGGCAGGGTGGAGGTAAAGGGCAGCACCTCCACTGGTGCAGCTGGAAGGTAAGGGAACCCCAGCTATTTACTCCAGCTCCATGCGCTTCTGGGGTGTCATGAACATTTATGGCTGAAAATTCGCCCTTACAAAATACTTTTCATAATGTCATTGCAGTTAGGTTTTATATCTTCCAATTAAGTAGATATGCCATCAGCTGGCCCTCCATGAGGTTGCTGCACTCGCTCTGAAATGTTACAGTCTCTCAGATTACAATGCAAAGTAGGTGGAATCTGAAGTGCCTTTATTTTATTAGTTTTAACTAAGCTTTCAAAGCAAAATAGGTGAAACCATGAGCAGATGGTATGGAATCACGTCACTTGCACAAATATCTAAGCTTTGGCCAAACGAATAATAATGACACCAATATTGTTCATTTGAGTAAACACATGGAAATACTGGGCTTGGACAAATGCATAGCAAATCATTTTAGCTTTTTTTCTAAGGAAGTTTATCAGATTTGGCAATCAATCATCTAAGTTGACCAAGGATACAGTGTCTTTGCAATAAATGTTCATGCTTGTCATCATTAACATCATTTAGATTTTAGACTTTTTCTAATTAAGAAAGGTTCCCACCAGCAACAGCAAAAATCCCCACCACCTCTTTCATTATCTCAGCTTTTCTTCCCTTTAATTACTATTGAGCTCCTGGCTGATTAAATTAGGGTTTTTAGGTCTTTTCTGAAATCTTAGGGAAATTATCTAAAAATCATGAAATCAATTCCCTTACGCTGTTTTAATCTTTTATGTTTTGGGCTCCAAGAGGGACGGGCGGACAAGTGCAGTCCCTCGGAAAAGTGTGCAGCACTAGACTGCTTGCCAGCCTTCTATTGCCTTTGTGGACCATCTGGGTCAATTTCCTTCCAACTAAATGAAATGCAAATAAAAATTCCAGCAGTTTTTCAGCTGCAGGCTGCCCAGCTGATTAGCATGACAGAGGCCGGGAGATGAGGCCTGACCCTGTGCACTTCCCCTCATCTCATTAAGTTGTAACTCTACCGTGGCTGCATTCATGGTGTTTATTGACGCTGAAAGGCGTCTTTATCCAAAACTAGCTAAATTCACATTCAGAGTTTTTCCATGAAGCCTTGCTTGCTACAGCATCCACATGAAAGTGAACCTATTGTAGCTCAGTGATGTGTCCTGCTGATTCCTTAACAATCTGAGCTTTCTCCAAAAATGTTAAATTCACAAGTTTAAGTTCCATTAAAAAAAACTAAATCCCAAATATTTTAACAACTTCATAGTTTAAAATGTTAAGAGTATAAACAAGTTTCATTCTGATGATGACAGTGTGTATATTAAACTCACACATGAGGAGACAATCCAGCCAAAGTACAGTAGCGGGCAAGCGCCTGTATCATGTAGGACTGCAGACAACAGGGTATTATACTTATCCTCACATCCATCAGCAAGGAGAAGGATATAAGATTCAAGAAGGCAACATCTTCAGCAATTTATAGTGCTCTGAGAGTCACAGCTGGACAATGGAGAGAAAACCACCTTCCAGCTGCCCACTATTTCATGTCTTGTCACATCTCTACATTAAAGAAAGGGAAATACTGCAGAACCAAAGCCTGGTGGAAATGAGCATAATAATGATTATGATACTTTCACCTTTCCGTTGAGCACCATGACTAGCATCATAGCTGGATGATGGCAATTGCATAGCTAAGACAATGCTGTTAAAGCTTTAGGGTGGACAGGTCTGGTGGGCAGTGCATTTTCTCTGCCATAATGTTTGAGGGCCAGGTGGGAACTAAGGTAGGCAGACTGTTTCCAGGAGGCAGGGAAAGGGATGGCAGCTACTACAGTTTTTGGAAAGGAAAAGCCAAATGTTCATGGTCTCCCTACCTTTTGGGTCTACAGGGTGTACATTGTAAAGACTATCTGCTCTCTTACAGGGCTCCCAGACTGCAAAGAAGAGTCAGGGATGGTCCAACCCTGACAGGGATGCACCCCCAGAGTCAAAGCCTCTCTTTCAATTATTTCTGCTCATGGTAGTTGGACTGGAAAGAGAGGACAGGAGAATTTTCACTGGACCACTGCAAGTCTCACAAGATATTTTAATATTTCATTGGGAAGGAGAGGATGTGCTTTTTTTCGTTATGGAAAACAGCATTTTTCGCTTCCACTGTGCCAAGGCAGATACAGGTGAGCAAACATAGGGGAGTCAGTCAGAGATTGACTCTTTGGATGAGGTCTCAAGAAGAGGTTACAGGGCTCTGAGCCTCTCATTAAAGCGATTTATACCTATGCAGGGCTAAAAGGTGGTCAGTGCATAACACAGACTGGCATCACAGCCCGTGAGAAAAAAGAAAAAATATTTCATCATCTCTACTCCATTCAAAGGTCACATGGAGCAGAGAAAATTGAAGGTGATCTCTGTTTAGTTATCCCATGAAGAAATTCAACAGTAATTTGCCCTAGACTTTCCATCTCATCTGCTAATGAGTTCACTTTGCTTCATGCATACAGGCTTGGACAAACGTTATCTTGATCTGAGAAGTGATACACAATGCTTGGGCAGGAAAATTAATTTTTTTAAGTTCATGGTACATTAATGTCTTCCCACTGAGCCACAAGCTATTACGAATGTTAAAATAACATTTTGGATCATTTCTCATAATCCTATTGAAGTCAGAGATGTTCTGTTAATTTCCATAGGGGTTTGATTATATTCTTTGCTAGTTTGGCTTAGTTAATTGTTGCCACAACTCCACATGAGGTGGAAGACACCAACTGAACAAACATCTCAATGCTTGGCTTTCCTGTTGCTCCAGGTAAGTGTTTGAAGGATAGATGAAAACTGCCAAGTGTATCATCACTCCCAGATGTGTTGTTCAAGCATGTTCTTCGGTTAGGGGCATGTAAACAAGGGTTTAACTATAAAGGCTTTTACTTGCAAGTCAAGAAGGTGAACATGCAGCAGAGCAGTGGGAGCATGATCTGTTTTGACCACTCGTGTTTTAGTTTTGCAGGCTCTTGGAGACATCTCCCTTCTATATATTAGTTCAGCCTCATCAGTGACAGAACATGGCTAAGGCTTGCCTGAAATCAGGAGTTTGAACTGGTTTAGTCAAACCAGTGGAAAGGCCTTGTAAACATCCTTGTTTGTTTTAAACGCACATCCTATTTTAACTAAAGTAAACTGGAAATTAATGTCATTAAATCAAGCCCAAAAAGCTTAAGCTGTAATGAGAGTGTCTTCAGTGCACCCTGCCCTGGTGCAAGTAGATGAGTTCAAACACTTGGGTGTTTTATTAGGCAAGTTTCATGAAATTCTGCTTTTCAGAAGCAAAAAAAAAAAAATGAAAAGACACAGAGAACTACATTTTTATCTAATCTGCACTGATGTGAGCTTTATTTTCTTCTGCGTTTTCATTTGAACTGATACAGTTTTTAGCAGTTAAAATCGCCTGAGAACAAACCAGTGGCTTTCCCATCAGTAGCTATAACACGGTTTGTGCTTGATGTGTTTTGTTATCAACTATGTCAACTTTAAAGCCAGCCTATAATGTTACTGGCGGCTTATGAAGTGTGTTTTTCAATAGCAAGTTATGATAACTGCTGCCTGTATAGGGCGTCCCATGATGGGTGGGAGCACACTCGGAGCAGCGAGGAGCCGACTGCTCCATTCCAAGGAGGCTGGAGGACAGGAGAGGAATGCTGTGGATACACCTCACTGGTTGGCATTTCGTATTGCACTATATCCAAATGCAAAGCCAGCACTTTAAATTTCCTGCCAAATGCACATTTGAATTAAAAGAAGAAGTGTGATTTAGGATCCTTGAAAGATTTTGCTTTCGTAATTTAGCACGTTTTCATTTTACAATTCATTTAACTTCAATAAAGTGAAAGCATTATAACAAAATGTTAGGCAACAATAAAATATATGTGCTACAATAACACCAGTACTGGAATAAAAATATCAAAACATTGTGTTTTGACTTTATCAAAATGGAATATTTTACAATGTTATTAGTATGGAATAATGAAGTCAGGACAAACCACTGCAACTTCTTCTAACCGAATATTGTTCAGGCTTGATATCTTCCTTGGACACATTTTGATTTTGACAAAGCTGGTTTTATGATAGAAAATTGTTGTTAGGAGTTTTCATCCAGGTTCAGTTATCACTGTTATCCATTTGACAGAATATGGGAGTTTGGGGGTTGTTTCACTTGGGAAGGTGAAAGCAGTGATAACCGTGCTTTTTTCTTTAATGTGTCAGGTTATTTCTTTACAAAACAAGAGCCAAATATTTTTTAAAGCACAGCAGGAAAAAGCAAGTAAACAGTAAAGAAAGAAAAGTGGAGAAAAATTAAACTTCATTTGGAGGTTGAATGATGGTTGGAGCTGGACTTGTCCTGTAGATGAGAAGCAGAGCAGCTACAACCACAAGCCTTGAGTCCAAGGGAGACAGAAAGGAGGGACCACATGAAAAGGAACAGAGAGGGAAAAGACTCAGAGACACAGGATTCGGGGGAAGAGCCCTCTGCAGGGAGTCTGCAAAGGGACAGAAGGTCCTCATCTGGGTTACTTTCTGCCAGATCAACATAGCCAATTGGACAGGCTGATCTGACAGCGGCAGAAAAAAACCAATGAGGTTCATCATTTGCCAAGTTTGGCAGACTTGATGAATGTCTCATGATTTCTATTTTTTCTCAGTCATGGTTCCTACAGTTCTGAGTTATGTGATTTCTCAGCTTGGGCTAAGAAACAACTATAACATGGTGCATGGTGTCTTAATTGTAGAGGAGAGTTTGAAAAGGTGGCCACTACTGGCTAAAACATAGCAGAAAGGAAAAAGACAAACTCAGATTTATTATTACAGGCATAATTTCTGGAAGCTGGACATATTATTCACTAAGGTCGGGAGCTCTCTATATTGCTCATCATGGACAAAACATGCAGCAGTAATGTGTACCATCATTCTGAACCTGAAGAGCATCCTGAACCAGCAAAGACACTATCTTGTCAGGAAACCTGAACTAACTCCTCAGAATACAAAAAAGGGAGTTTGCAGGTGTATACTTCACTGCAGTGGTGCTGATCAAAAAGAAACACGCAACAGAAGACCTTAATGCCTTGCAAAATACAAGGGAAAAAGAAAGGAAAACTACAAAGTCAGTCTTTGAGTATTCTGGGGGAAAATGCCCAGACTGATGGAGGACGCCGCAGGGTTGTACAGGGAAGCAATAGAGACAGGTCGAGAAACCTGCAGCAGGACAGGTGCAGAACGGCGTACAGGCAATGGCCGACAGCGGTAGCTCTGAGGTCCTGTGGCCTTGCAAAGCTCTTGTTATAAATGCCTCGCTGGCATTTCTTACATCTTCGTCTTGAATCAGGAGGGCTAATGTCCTCGTGCTTGGGGACTGTTTTTATTTCCTGCTGTGTTTTTGAGGTCCAGATCAATGCAAACATGTTTGTTTGCATCAGACCAAACATACCCTGCCTGGGACTGGATCCAGGTTTCTTATTCCTTTGCATCCAACTTTGGCAGCCGTAGGGCAACATTTGCAATGAATCGTGATTTAGCAATTCATGGGTCTGAAGTGTGCTTCCTTTTCCCTTCCTTTGCACACAGAGTATGTACATGAGAGCCCAGGGTATCAAGCCGTGCTCAGTGTTCATGGCAGCTTTACACTTCAATGTGTGCCTCAGGCACAATAAAGGAGCAGAAATTCCCTTCTATGGTATGACGTTACAGCTCTTCTGCCCTTGTCTGACCCTTCTGACCATCCTCCTCATCCCATTTCTCCTTACCACTCCGATTCATATTTCTGCTATTTTTTTCCCGTTTTATCTCTTTTCAGGCCTCCACTCTTGTCAACCATTGTCACAGGCCAGTGACAATGTTTCTGTCACAGGCTCTTCTCCAGCCTTGCTGGCTAAGTCCTGGGCTCTCTGATTCAGACTCTGTAGCTGCCCAGGCAATCCCAGGTACCTGCTCACAGTCCTCACATCTCCTCCATACATGCAGTCCTGCCTCCACAGCATCGCTGGCTCAATGTACTCCTCCCAGCCGTCCCCTCTTGTCCAGCTCTTACCCCATCCGTTCTCTGCCTGGTCCTCCTTGGGTGCAGCAGAGTGAGTCCACAGACATGACTCGGAACTTGTATAATAACACCCCTTCTTTTTCTTCCTTTGGGGCAAATTCCCACTTCTTTCTCCAAAACACATGGTACAGCTACACAGTGAACAAAAATGTTTCATCAAACATGCGCAGAAAAATGTATTTTACTCAGAAATGTCCAACTTGCTATTATTTGACCATGTGTTGTGCAAGAAAAACCTGGACTACATAGTCCAAACTTCAGGGTTACAGGGCAGTGCATTGACAAGAGGTGGGACCAGGGGTTCTTTAAAGGAGAGGTGCCAAGCAATCTGCCATATGGCCATGCCTGCCGTGAACTTTCCTGCTAGCAGGCACATCAGACTGCATACAGGACAGCACACTTCTTTTAATTTATTGGGTTTGTGATACATTTCATCACTGTGGTATTTCCCTTTGAGATCTGGCTTGTGAAGCTTTGCATGCATTTCATAGGACCACACTGCTGTAGGTGGCTGGGTAGGACTAGGTAGGAGGATCAGATACTTCTGTGTAGGTATCTCTCCCTGAGCTCGGTGTCCAATGGCTTTTGCTTCTTTTGGTGAAGATCTCTGTATTTCATTTGAGCTATTTGCTGTTCTCAGGCTGGACCTGGACCCCAATGATACATACATTTACAGAGTCAAGGAAATTAGGGATTAAAAAAAAAAAGCCATGTGGTGGGTTGACATTGGCTGGATGCCAGGTGCCCACCAAGCTGCTCTATCACTCCCCTCCTCAGCAGGATGCAGGGGGAGAAAATAAGATGAAAAAAACCCATAGGTGAAGGTAAAGGCAGTTTAATAAAGCAAAAGCAAAGGCCATGTGTGGAAGCAAAGGAAAACAAAAGTTTTATTCTCTGCTTCCCATCAGCAGGCAATGTCCAGCCACTTCCCAGGAAGTAGGGCTTCAGTACGCATAGTGGTTCCTCCAGAAGAGAACTGTCACAATAACGAATGTCCTGTCTTCCTCCTTCTTTCTCTTAGCTTTTATTGCTGAGCAGACATCATATATAATGGAATATCCCTTTGGTCAGTTGGGGCCAGCTGTCCTGGCTATGTCCCCTCCCAGGATATTGCCCACCCCCAACCTGCTGGTGAGGGGGCAATGTTGGAGAGACAGCCCTGATGCTGTGCCAGCACTGCTCAGCAGTGGCCAAAACACTGGTGTGTTACCAACACCTTTCTAGCTACCAACACAAAGCACAGCGCTATAAGGGTTGCTATGGGGAAAATTACCTCCATCTCAGCCAGACCCAATACAAGCCAATATTCTAGGAATACTCTAGGTCATCTATCTAGCCCATTACACAGGATAAATTTAATCAAATGAGATAAATTGAATTATTCAATTGAATAAAAGGTGAGTCCTTTCTAAAGGCACTCTGACTTTCTGGAAGGCAAAAGGAACTCAAAGTTGCCTTATAGGCTCTCTGTCTTCAGTCTTGCCTTTGAGAACTGCTGCTGAATTGGCAATTCTGGATCAAATAGAACAAACATTTATAAACAAATAAGCTTTTTTCTCTCCTTCTCCAAACTTGGCTCATTTTGTTGGTTTCACTGATCCACACATTTAATCACAATCTGAAGATGGTATATGGCCTGCCTGTTGGATTGTGCAATGTACTCAAATTGTCACAAGTATAAAATTTTTTTTTTAAATTATGTTAGTATGAAAATTAATCAGCTTAAGGTTTTTATAGTGTTCAGCATATGACCTCAGTATTGAATGAACCTATTTATTTTCGTAGTTTTTATACAGGATCTGTAATAATTCAGGATCCGTATTATTAATTTAGTCATTGACAATACAACACCTGATGCATGTTCTTAACTTCACTTATTTCAAAGGGACTGCTCACATGTGGAAAGCCAGGCACGTGCAGGAGAGTTTGCAGCCTTGGGTAATGTAACTGCAGTGTGGTTACAGTCATTGCTCAGAGGTGGAACGTGACTCTGACAGATGATATATGTGGTTGAGTCTTGGGGTGAAGTCCTAGGGAAATGAGGTTGCCCTGCCAGGGCATGAATTGCCAGCTGGAGATGCCGATCTCCCTCCATGAGGTGCAGCAGGATCCCAGCTGACTCATTCTTTACTGCAACATTTTGGGCAGCCAAGGGTGGATATCACGACTCCCACCCTTAGATAGTCAATGAGTGTGCAAGGTGTTTCTGGAGGTCCATGAAGGAGGTTTAGTACCCTCTACGTTTAGGTAACTGCCAGGCAGAATGGAATGTCCCTGTGCTTCCAGGCAATGGCTGGGGCCACGTTCAAAGGGTAGCTACTTCTGGTTCCCTCTTGGCAGCGAAGGTCAGCCAGCCTTCCCCTTCCTCCCGCTTCCCCTTTCCAGCCTCTGTGTGTCAGAGATTGTATGCTGGGTGTTATATTCCACCACAAACCTAGTCAGTGTTTGTTCTGCTAAGCTCATGCTTTGGTGCCTTGAACTCCCACTCGCTGAGGTGCTTTCACTGCATCAG
Source organism: Theristicus caerulescens (assembly GCA_020745775.1). Lineage (NCBI taxonomy): Eukaryota > Metazoa > Chordata > Aves > Pelecaniformes > Threskiornithidae > Theristicus > Theristicus caerulescens. The sequence goes on along the minus strand of CM036559.1, from coordinate 110,152,385 downwards.
GACTCCTACTTACCAGCCACTCTGTGCCATTCGTGCCCAGCAGCCGAGACAATGGAATGGGCATGAGCAAAGTCCTGTTGCTTTGATTTCACCCCAGTCCTCTTCAACACCTCTTTCTGCCTCCCACTGCCCACACCACCTCCCTGTCTCAGCCAGACCCAGCTCCAGCCCTGGTTGCTTTTGCAGATCTGCAGGTCGCAGAGACGGGTGCCCTGTGACCAGAGATGTGCCATTTGGCCACTCTCCTCTCACCCAGGCTTGAGAGCTCATATCTTCAATGTGGAAAATCCACTCAAAGGACCCATGCAAACATGAAACCAGACTCAGTTAATCTCTCTGAATTTTGTACCACCCAGTTTTGGCACCTATCTCTTTCCAAAGTCCAGGAGCCAGGTCCCAAATGTCCCACCATACCTGTGTGTCTGAGACCAAAGCACAAAATACCTCAGAGGCTTTCTCTCCTGTGTTGCTCAGTGTTCTTCACCTGCAGCCCCTCTATGGCCATCCACAGAGCAAAGGCACGAGCTGTCTTTACCTACTGAATGGCTGTGCTTGCTCTCCCAGGAGAGGCACCAGCAAAGGTACTCCTGTTCGTGTTTGGTCGCCAGCCAGACCTTCCCAATGCCTTATCACAGACAGCTGATAGTTCCTCTCCAATCTCTATGAGTTTTATCCATCAAAGCAGCAGCCAGTGTTGTTTTATGATGTGTTGTAAAACTACCATGCTACCCTGAGTGTGCTCAGCGTGGCTGCCTCATTTATCACTGCTCAGCCTTCACACTGGGACATCATCCATCACTGCCTCCTTAGAGCTAGGAGTCAGAACCTGGTCCGTATTGCTGCCACAGCCCAGAGTCATGCAAACACTCATCAGCAGGTCCCTTTGTCCTCAGGCTTTTTTTTTTTCCAGGAAATGTGACTTCTTCTTACATTTAGTTCCCAACCAAGACTCCAGAATAGAAAACCAAACTTCAAAATTCAATTGACTGTGCCTAATGGAGGGGATTTTAATGTGTAGCCTTTGACCCTTATCTATTATTGATGGAAATAAAGACTTTTTTTGTTCCATATTTGAAGTTAATGGTAAAAGAAAAATTTGGAGGTTTTAATTTTTTTATTCCAATAGTGACCTCCATGTCCATTGTGAAACCATGAATAATCCCTGCTTGAGAAACGCATTTGTGTCAGCAATCTAGAAAGTGGACAAAGGGACCTTTGAGACAGTTTCATATGCAGAAAAATAGCTCAAGAATATGTTTGTGTCTGGTTTTCTTCTTGTGCTATAGAAAGACAAGTGTCCTTCCTTTTATAATTGCATTAATTAATTGCATTGCACTTATGTCTTTATCTCTCACAAACCTGTTCATTCTGTTCTAATGATAAAACGAATAAGCAAAACTTGTAAAATGGTTAAAAATGTCAGCCAATGTAAAACCTGTAAATGCAGAGCCTTCTCCTACTCCTAGTGTCACTGAAGGTAAAAATACTACTGATTTTACCAAGTCCCTATAGTAAGGTGGATGTATTGTATCGGACTCAACATGGAAATGGGACTTCAGTTGTTTCTTTGCTTTAACACCCTTGTTCTTCAGTGTTTTCCTACTTCTGGGTGCACTGCTCTCTCATGGATGAGGAGGTAGTGAATGTAACTTAGGCACCTTATAATTCTGTCTTTGGGATTTAGCCTGCTGTGTTGGAAGAAATGCTGTATTGTGTGCAGCTTGCGGGGCAATTGTCCTCTAGGAGAAGCCATGGCACATAGCAGCGAGTGTGTACTCTGCTTCATGGTCTTTTTTTGGAGATGAATCTTCAGAAATGTGACCTTCTGGGAAATAGCTACAGATGTGCAGATAGAGGGGGGCAGGCCATGCACTAATTGTGGCTTCCTCTGCTCCAGGACTGATGTGTGAGTAGTGCAAGTCGCACTCATGGTTGTCATTGATTTTCCAGCGTGAGAGAGTTGAGTTTAAGGCCCCAAATCCTTGTTATTTCTTCAGCAAAATGGTCAAAACCTGGACAATTATTAAGAACAGAAAAAACAGTATTTAGGTTTTAAATGTATTGTTTTTCCATTGTAGCTCAGCTTTCCATCCACTTGATAACTTGGAAACAAAGTCACAGACTCAGGATGGTGAATTTGGGTGGCCTGGCTAGGGAGAGGACGCACTTGTCCCTGTGAGTGGGTGCCCTTCACCTTCCAGGGCTGCACCCACCCCAGCAGTAATGCAATGTAGTAGGGGCAGGTGTGTAGCCTGAAGCCACCAGTGCTGCAACGCACTGCAGTGCTGTAATGCTTCTACATGCATTTTCAGATGAAGGGCTATCTTCTGAAAAAGCTTTGGAGTGGTCCCCTGGATCAAATGCCTCCACTGTGCCTCTGCTTTGTTTCTTCTTGAGGGGCCAATAACTGGTTCAGACCCTAGTGTCCACATTTACGGGTTGGAGCCCGCTTGATGTGCCTCTTTGGCAGAGCTTCCCATTTTGCTTTTCTCCAGAAGGCACCTGGTTCACACACACTCAAACCGTTCTGTCAACCAAGCCCAAGTGTGATAAGAGGAGATGGTCAGGGGGTTGCTTTAAAATCGTTCTATTGCCCCTACAAAAGCACTAATGTAAACACAGCCTGAGCATGATTCACCGCCTGACATGAGCTCCTACCTTGAGCTTAGTCACAACAAGACTTCCCCTTGTCTGGAGCCCCTCTAAAGTGCTCAGCAGCTGCTGCTGTTTCTGTTGGCACCTTCAGGACATAGGGAGGATGGCTGGACTGTGCTTCAGGGACCCCCCGATGTCAGAATGGGAAATAAAGCTTTGTGAAGATAAACTATGAAGGGGAAGGAGGATCAGAAACTTCTGAACCTTATTCCTTGTGCTGGTGTGGAGAACAGCACAAAACAAATCCATTGAAGAGTGGACAACAACAAAGCACTGGAAAGCATTGCAAGGTGATAGGTATTCAAAAGCCATTGGAAGCAATGGCAGTTCTTCCACTGACTTCAAAGCACATTTGACCAGGAACCTGAAGACATGGTAATATTTCAGAAATAAAGTTTAATTTGAGGCAAGGAAGCATAGATGTAATACTTTTTGCCCTTGCAAGGACCCACGATCTCTCAGCGCTGGTCCTGTTTGGAGGCTGAGAGGTGGACAAATGCCAGGAGCCACCCACTGTGCCCAACTGCCTGGAGGCTGATGTGAAGTAACAGAAAGGAGAAGTAACAGAGCAGGTACGATATGCTTGTCTGAGAAAAAAAAAATCATCATATGCATTGTGAACAGCAACATTTTTATGAAAAAATTGGGGTTTGTTTCCAGATTTGCCATTTTTTTACAAGATCAAACAAACGGGTTATTTTTTTTTGTTTGATGTTTCTCATGTTTGTGTGTTCACTGTGTCCTTTGTTAGTTTTTAATTTTAATGAAAGATGTGCCTCTTCCTTTTGAGCCATTCTGTGAGACTCTGCTGGGGGAATTTTTCCATGACTAAGGGAGAATTTTGCTTGATTATTACCTCATTTTCACTATAAAATTTTAAATAGTAAAAATGCTGTTTGTTGAAACTGTGAGGAACATGATAATTCAAATATCTAGTATTTTCAGATGCCACTAAACTCTTCAGAAGGTTGTTTTCTTCTGCAAGAAAGCATAATCCATAAATTCAAATTGGAGAAAACTGACGGTTGCTCTTCTCTCACTCTGTCCGATTTACAGAGATGCCGGTTTTCATTTGAAAGTAATGAGGGGCACATAGAGAATGGTAGTGAGCAACCACTGGCTTGGAAAAGGGAGGTTTGTGTTGGTTTTTTGTTTTTTTTTTTATGGTGGGATATTGTTAAGCAATACTGAAAAAGGTACTTTAAGATACGAAAACAGTAGAAAAACAACCTTTGGCAGTTTTCCCCTCTCGCTGTGCAGCTAACGCTGCCAACCTGAAGCAATGAAAAACCATGAGGGAAGCCTCAGAAATATATGGTATTTGGCTTCCACGTGTTACATTTGTATTCATGGTATTCATCTCTTGATTATGCTAGACCTTAATCTTTATGGGTTAAGACCTTAACCTTTACAGGTTTACCTACTCACTCCACAAGATGTTACCGTGGAGTGAATTGGTGGAGTCTCAAGCTCTCTTTTACTTAAAGTGCCAAGAAAGCTACCACCTGGGACTCAGCCCATCATGCAGATGGCTTAGCAGGGAGCGGTTGTGCTCAGGCAGGCAGGTACGCATACCCGCGGGTATGGCATTGCTGACCCCTTCCCTCTGCCCTCCTTTAGACAGTCTCTGTGCTTGCCCTTCTCCGGGGGGCAGAGGAGCTGCTTTTTCCTTCTTCTCTTCATGGCCGTGAGGGGAAGAACAGTGAGATATTTGTTGACACACAAAACATTTAGCCACCAGCCATTTCTGTCCAGCACCCAGCATTAACAAGGATATATTCACTGTTATGTTTGCAAACACCAGTTTCTTATTTTTCCTTGCAGCTAGCTTTCTAGTTTTCTAACAGTTTTACTATGATTTCAAGTATCTCTCCACCAGAAATACTCCATATACAGAGGACTGCCCCACCTAGGACTGCTCCACTGCACAGACTGCCTTCAGTTGGTCTGGAGGGGTGCTGAGGTAAAAACCCAATAATTTAGAGTACAGCAACATCTTTCCTAATGCCTTGCTTGGACCGTATTCTTCCAACTCTCACGCCATGGTGCTTTCAGCAAGACACTGTGATGAGTGGAGCTGCATTGCTGTCTTCCCAGGGACAGGTTACATGGGTGTACTCACAAATTTGTGACTAATGTAACCAAAGGGAGTCAGGCTTCTCCTCTGACCCATCGAGCTCCAGATTTTTCCCTTATAACACATACGAATATCTCATGGTAAAATAATTACTCTATCTGTTTTGGAGTTCTTCATCCTCTTCACTGTTCATTATTTTATAATTTTTTTGAATGCTGTGCTAACCAGAACACCTTTCTGTGGCTTTCACTTCCTCCTAATTTGCTGTATTTCATATCTCTACCATAAGTATATTTCTGAGCAAGTGTATACTAAAATATGTGAGAGAGCACGATGTATCAGATAAGTTTCCCCGAACAAGCTCCCCATGTAGAAGAAATCATTTGCCTCAGTATCTAAAATGCTGCCACAGGCATTCAATGTCAAAAACTTCTCCATGTCAGCCTGTGTGCTGAATTAAGAGAAAGTGCACAAAATAATGCAAACATGTCACATAGTTTTTGTCTCCTGCTCTTCTTGGACCTGTCTCTCCAATCTGCACAGAATAAGGATTCTTGCTTGAAAAAAATGCTCATTTTGAATGGCATTTCAGGAAGGACCTAATTCCTCCCCTCCTCTGGGCTGGAGAAGAGGAAAATTGTCTCCAGTTTGATTTACATTTGATGTCTGAGCTGCTCTGGGATCTCTGAACCTGAAAGAAGAGCTGTGAAAGGCTGTGATAAAGTGTCACTGCCAGACTGGGCTTCCACGCCCTTGGTTTGAGTTCGGCTTGTGGAAATAGAGGGCTTTCAGGGCTGACCCTGGGCGAGCCTGGTGCTGTACAAACACCTGGTCAGAAGGTGGTTTCTGCCCTGAGGAGCCTGAGGAAGAGCCAGAGGGTGGGCGTCAAAAGACAGACTGAGGGGCAGTGTGCATGCAGGAGGGGTTGCATTTCAAAATGTTGTGACATTACACGCTTTTCTGTTGGTTTTGGCCAAAAATACGAACTGGGCTGCTACTAGTGGTGAAACGACACATAAAGAACCCAATGCTCTGAGAAAAGTCAAAACTTTATTAGTGACTTTTTTGTTTACATGATTCAGGTATTTGAATAGTAGGAAATAATAGGGAAAAATTATACTGAGGGCTTCATTTGTGTCTCACGCTGGTTTTTCATAACTCCACAACTTCAGGGCAAAGTGTAAATTGGCATGGTCACGGTACCAAAAGACCTGCAAACACCCACAGATGTGCACACACATGCATGTTCAGCTGTCCCAAGCCCTTCTCACAAGCACTCGTTTGCTGGTGCTTTTTCTGACCTTTCTCTGTGTGCAAGCTCTCTCTGTGTGAGCAAAGGCTGAGGTGAAGCTTCAAGTACAGACTGGGAAACAGGTTTCACTTCTAATTTGGGTGAAGGTAAATGTACATGTTTCTCACCATCCAGCCAGCAATACCACAAAGGTGACTTTCCCCTCCTTTTCATTTACTGGTCCAGCAACCTCAGCGAGTGAGCACTGTCTGTGCAGAAGTGAGGTGCAGACTCAGCCTTGTCCTCAGACACGGCTTCCCAGATGGCCAAATCAACAGTGAAACAACAGAAAAATCAGCTCAAACCCATGCACCCAACACCACCCTGAGGAGGGTCTATTCCATGTCCTTTAATTCCAAGTGGGACAACATGTGACTTGGCCAAGTGAAACCAGCACAGCAACAGTCTGCGATGTGTTATTGCTGCTGGTACATGTCTGAACCCCACCATGCTGTGCTGCCCTGGACCAGGTTTCTCTGGCACTGCGACGCTCAACACTTTAGCCTTCTCTACATGTCAGTTAAGGAACAAACAGCTGAGAGTTTTACAGTTTTAAACCTAGGGAGATGCCCCACTTGAGTACCCCAAGCTATTCCTCATGATACTCAACATGAATCTGAGATGCTTTTCAGCAGAGGTGGGCATTACCCTGCAAAAATTACGTGCTGAAAATGCAGAGATGAGGAAATTGTTAGAAAGCAGCTGGCAGTGGGGAGGAATGTGTATGTCGAGGAGGCTGTGTGCAGCTATACAGTCTAGTGGGGGTTTAGTGGGGGCTTATGCAGGCACAGCTCTACCTGGGCACTGAGGGAATGGAGGGTAATTAGTCTTTGTCTTTCCCTATTTTGCTTCCCCCATCCAGTGCCACCCATGCTCTGGTGTGGCGGTGGCAGAGCTCTTCCCTTTGCCCACGCTCCCACCTTGGCTGCCTTCCTCCCTCTTATGGGAGCTGCAGCAGAGGTAACGCTCCCTCGTTTCTCACTTGTGAGCGTAGCTGGAGGGGACACCAAAAGGACATGTGCAAGGGGTGTTGAACTTCTGCTGCTTTGCCCACATTGCCTGTATTGAACGAGCCCATATAACCAGGAGAAATAAGATTCCAATGTAAAAGAAACACAGAAAACAAGAAACAATTCTTAAAATCCTGAGCAAAATTTCCATGCTGATTTTTCTGAAAAAATAGTTTTGTCAGCTGCTACAGGTATCAGCTACTATTTAAGCATTTTTCTAAAACACTGCACCTCTTCTTCAGCTAAATATGCATCAGTGCTAATAAAAATCTGGAAAATTCAAATCACGGGATGCAAGGATCAGTGTCACAAATGCAGACCAGAGAAGATTCATTATATAAGGAGTCATGAGTGCTAAATGACAAGCTGTGACAGAGATGGGACAGGACCTGCAATGCTTCCCAGGCAAAGACCCCAGTGACAGCAGCTTCTGGAGTGACCAGGGGTCTGCAGAATGAGCTGGTCTCAGAAGAGCACTAGAGTGTTGTATTCATCCCTGACAAATAATCTGAGATAACATAACAAACAGCTGAATTATATTCTGCATGCTCAAAGGCTTCATGGGGCCCACAACGGTGATTTTCAGCCTCAAGCATTGCATCTTTATGTGCGTATTTTGGATTTTTTTTAATGTTTTACTTGCATCTTTGATATTTCTTTGACTTTGTTTTTCAGGGAGAGGGAAACATTTGTCATGACTTTGACTCTGTATTAGCAGCCTTCACCAGGCGTTCAGTCTAATTCTGGGCATGCTTTACATTTGATTAGCTGTCATGTCTGCAAAGTATTTTTGGCATCTAATTTAGATTGCAAACACCTGCCTCAAAGGAGCATCTCTTTTACAGACAGCTTGGGGCAGTCCAGAATACACAGGCACAAACACACATGTGCTCTCATGCTCCTTTTCCCTATCACATGCAACCAATACAATCATTCACTCTAAGGTCTCTTCCCTTCAAAGGGAGATTTTACTGTTGATCTAAATCATGTTACTTTATGAGGAGGCAGAGGAGCCTTTCTGAAATATGCAGCAACACAGAAGTTGTGGAGCTGTTGCCACCAGGTCACCAAGCTTGAGGGCTGCTGGCTATGGTCAGCGCCGCGCGCGCGCGCGCACTGCCAAAGCCCAGCCAGCAGGCACTGCAAAACCACCAGCCCTGGCACCTCAGAGGCTGTTCCCAAGCAATGCCCTTGCTCTGCCACAGCTCGTTTTGGTGTGTGCTGCATGGCGACGGCCACAGGACAAGCAGGAGACCCCCTTTCACAGCCACACATAAACATCCCCTGTGTGAGAAAAAGCAGTGGCGGAGAAAAGGTCAGCAGGAGAGGCCGAGCGGCAATGAGAGGGCTGCACCCCCCAGCCGAGCGCGGGGTCAGGGGGATGCCAGGCATGCCGCTTGTTCTTTGCAGACTTGCTGGGGAGAAACAAACGACTCTGACCCTGGCCTTGGCTCTGGGACTGCTGATCCCTCCTGGAACGGCTTGGGAAAGCACAGCGGGGACTCCTGGAGAGCCTCTCCAGCCGCACCTGGAGTCCTGGCTGGCCACGCGGGAGGGTGACTGGTGGGAGAGGGGCTGGCCGCCAGGCTGCTCCGCTCTGGGGACCCCAGGCTGGGACAGGGCCCCTCTGCTGCACAGGGACCATGATCAGCCCTGGGATGGTCCGCTGTGCTGTGCTCTGCCCTCCCCATGGGCCACAGCCAGAGCACCTTAAAGAAAACTCATGTTTCCAAAAATGGGACAGTCTAATCCTTCAGAAAAGCATGTTTCTGCTGGGTGACCCACTATGCCAGGGCAGCAAATAACCAACACACAGATACACACCTTCATGCAACAGCATGGCACAAGACAACCAAAGTCCTGCACTTGTGCCTCCTTACAGTAGTGCTTTCCTCTTCCTTCCTACCCCTTTTGTATTTCCTCTAAGAACCACATCTGTGCTCTGCTGAATCTACTGCTTAAATGACACAAGGTAAACCTGTCAGACACTTTCTCTCACTTTTAAAATTCAGTTTTCGTGAGCTTGGAAAAAGATGGTTAACCCAACCACCCCAGGCTGTGCAGGAGCAGGTGTGATGGCCCTGGGGCAGGCACAACGCCTGGGGTCCAGAGTCCCAGGAGGCCATGTCCCCAGACCAGGGCAGTAACAGCAGGCAGCAGCAGCTGGATTCATCTGCAGGTCCTCTCCAGTCCTGACACAGCTGGGGAGCAGAGCCTAAGTCCCAAAGTCTGTGAGAAATTAGTCCTGCAGCTTTGCTGCCCTGGGAGAGACACGTATTTGTGCTCACCGTCTGCCTCTGTATGTGTGTGTGTGTGTGTGTGTGTGTGTATAAAAAATGATAAATGCTGTGAACTGTACCTAATGGGATACTGAACAGCTGTGCCTCATGGAAGTTCTGCTAACCCTGTATATTAAAGTAACTTTTAATTTTAAGTACCATAGTAAAGCCAAAAGGTACGTGCGAGTGAAATTATTAGTAATCAAGCCTAAAAATAACTGCCCCAAAATGTCTAAAATAAGGGAGAGCTCTAGGATTGCTTTCTCCCTGTGGAAGCACTCAGTGTTGCAAATGATTTGATTGTTATCTCTGCTGAGAGAAGCTGAGCTTCCCTGGGCCAAAAATAGCACTTTGAACAAAGCACAGATGGACCAGCCGATGAAAAAGTTGGTAGCCTAAAACAGATCAGCCCAGGCGAGTACCCTGGGCAAAGGGAAGAGAGAGCGCTGCAGCTTCATGAAGAGGATAATGGTAAGGCCAAGACTTTTGAGCTACAGCTACCAAAATGACTGCTGTACTGGAGAGAGAAGCCCAGCAGTACCCAGGCTGGTCACAGCCTCCTCCAAAGTGCTGCTGCCTTTACCTAAGAGCAAGGTGCTTCCTATGCTGAGAGATGCTGCAGGATCTTGCCCAGAACAGCAAAGCAAATTTGGTTCAGGAGCCTTCCTTGCCTTCCTTCACTGCTTCAGCTCTAAAAAAGGACGATGTAGTTTTGAGGCCACTGGTGGTAAAGAAAACCCCATCCCTTCTGAAGGGAGTAGGATCTTTCCTGACATGAGCTTGATTGTACTGCTGGAAATGAACCGATTCAAGGAAATGAGAGAGAGAGTGCCCAGAGGAAGAAAGAGATGAAAACTCATGGCAGACACACTCCAGTCTATTTTTTCTTGCTGTAGGCCAGCTCATCTGTTAAAGGGGGTAAAACTGAAAACACAAGTAGGAGGGTTAGTGCTGCTTTTCCTTGCTCTGCCTTTGCCAGTACTGAAGAGTCTGTGGGTACCTGCAAGGCTGCAGGGAAGGCTCTGCACTGCATGCTTCCCGCTGGCCCAGAGATGGCACGGGGAGAGGTGTCTATGTGACAATACTGGTGAGCATTTGCCGGGATGTTTAAGGTCCTTTATGTGACCCTGCTTGCTTTGTTTGGTCAAGCCAAGGCTGTGGCTATTTTAATGACAAAACAGCTGGAGGACATGCATTGGCCATAGTTTTGCCCTTCAGACGTTGCTGTAATAATAATTCTTTGCCTCCAGAGAGTCCCCTGTCTTTTCCTTAAGCAACCTGGCCAGGATACTACTTACCAAAGAAGATCTCTTAGGTGCTGTTGTGTGGACATTAAGCGTATCAATGAACACACCAAAAGCCAGCCTGAGTCTGGAGGGTTCTGGCACCCTCCCCACTTCCAGGCCCTTTCCAGCTGTTTTTAACCATGAAGCAAATTATTTCAATATTTGATCTAAGCTTGGTCATGAAAAAAAGAACAAGTGGAATTTTGGTTAAAATCTCTCAAGAAGGAAAAGGGATGGTTTGTGCAATTGCTGATTTTTTTCAATTGGTGCTGAAGATTGGATCTAAGTATTTATTCATCTCTGGGCACAACTGGTGTCCTGACATATGTAGAAATTTCTGAGATTTCTCTCCTCGTCTTACTTGATTGCAACATTGATTTTCCCCCAGCCTGTTCTCTATGGCAAGATTAATTTATTATTTCATTGTATGTGTCTGTGATCAAGACAGCAGAATCTCCTAATCTGGGGCAGATTTTTTTTTTCCCTAGCCCTGTGTCTGGGCAATTCAAAAAATGTGCAGAAGATACTATCAGTCCTGTTTGTCCTCCCTCCTAGTTTGATCTTTTGGTGGGGATAATTGGACGACTTCATTCATCTAGACTCAGACCTCTTCTCTCTTCTGCATGAAAAGCTATTAGAAGAATTGCTCCATTTACTGAGATAGTGATCTGGCTGAAGAGAAGAAAACAAAGATAGTGAGTGAAGATGGCAATGGAGAAAATGATAGACACTCTGAAGAAGAGGAGGAAAAGTAAGGAGAGCATCCAAAGAAGGAATGAAGTTGGACAACTGGAGGGAAAAGTTAGAAAATACAGAGTAAAGACGAATGGCTGACTAAAATCTAATGGATCACTTCGGTCTCCCAGGACGCATTTTTTAACACTCAGGGTTCTAATTAGTTTCCATACTCTGGGACAGGAGTGGAGTTAAAGGGCTCTGGCGTCACCTATACAAGCTGCCAAAGGTATTGGAAGAGCAATAATTGAAGCATAGAAATCAAAAGTGGGAGAAGCCATGGAGTAGAGGGGCTCCACACAGCCTGCTCCTGCCGTGCTCGGCAACCCCATGGCTTTTGGAGAGTCTGTGCTCCAAAAAGTAGCAGCCTCCACCCATAAGAAAAGGCAACAGCTGAGACAGAGCAGTACAGAGAGACAGCATGAGTGGGCTTCTCCTGGACACATGCGTCTGGGTTAGGCATTTAGGGATTCTTTGTAGGGCCAGACAGGCATTTGTGGTGGGATTTATTTCATTTTAAGGATTCTGAAGTAAGTCAAATGAATCCTTCCCTGCAGGTACTTGTTTCTCCCCACTGACTACAAAGGGAGCCAAGGGTGACCAGCTCTTACATAGACTCCCTCCTTAAAAAAGCACATTCCCTATATGTCTGTAATAGGTACAGTGGAAGGTAACACACAGCAGCACTACATGGAGAATTAAGTTTGACAAAGATTATTTCATTCCTTACAGGGGATAAAGAATATTTTGAATGGCCGCTGATCAGCATTTATACTACCACAAACGTATCCTTTCATAAGTACATATTTCATACAAACTGCAAGAGTTGAAGTTCAAAGGTCTGACACAAATCTTCAGCAGACCCTTCTGGGTCTGGAATCTGTGGGATTCCAGAAGTCCATGATATCCAACTTATATTTTGGGGTATGCTGTCTTCCCATTGAACTTCACTGGCATAAGGCCCATAACTTGGGATAATATCTTTCACAGAGCTCTCAGAGCACACAGCTTTGGGTTATCTTCCCAAAACATAAGACAGCTCTGCTTAGGATCATGTGATGGACAGTATCTCTGAAGCACGATGGAGGGAACTGCCTTAGCCCATGATGGGAGGGACTGGGGTATTAGACTAAAGCCAAGAAGTGAGCTCCTTCAAAAGAAACTTTGAGCCTCCTTGCTTGTGCATATCCCCAGCAGTAGCTCAGCTGTCATTCTGCACACCAGGTACACACGGCCACAGGAGAGGAGAGTCTTTGTCACCACTCTCCAAATGTGGAAGATGGAGATCTAACAGCAAAAGGGCATGAAGCACAAGTCAGATTTGTGAAGTTCACATTTCAAGTAGGAGATTTCCCAGGTTTGTTACTAGCCTAGGACAGACTATAACAACTACAAATCCAAACTTTGTATGTGCTGGCTCATTATACTCACAAAAACAAGGAAGTGGGAGAATGAGGTTCGCAGGCTTTACCTGCCTTTAAAATACACAAAAAAACACAGTGCCATCACATACGTTTGTCATACACCAACTTGGACACCCATGTTGATGTTTTTATTAACTAATGTTTGTTTTGTGTCTCTAAAAAATGTTCTGTTGTGTACTGGAAGATTTCCATGCAAATATAAGGAGGTCAACAAATGACTGTGTTCAGCTTCCAGGAAATTATTTCTACAAAATTGCTACAATATGGTGGTGTATGGCTGTACACTCCCATTCTGTACGCTTGATGTATCGACTGATCTATTTAATAATATAATATACAAGTTCATATCCAGATATGCAGAGACAAACACATGTAACCTAATACATTCTGAATACTCTACTGTATTCAAAAGTTTTTTTAAGTCTTCAAAATGTAATAAAAAGAAGAAAATTTTTTGTCAGTTCAGAGCGTTCCTCTTCTCAGTCTACCGCCAGGACTGGTAAGTTAAAGGAATTAACTTGGTGAGGTCTGCTTTACATAAGCTGAATAAATATCTAAGATAATCATTTCACATTCATGTGTGATAAACACTTGAGGAACATGCACTCGCCGACATCAAAGAAGGAACCAAGCTACACAGTTCTTGTCTGCAACTTGCAGGCTCTGTCTCTACACCACCAGCAATGGCCAGGAAACCTTGCTGCAGGCAAGCAAGCTTCCCTCTTTTCTCACAACCCTTGCCACTCACCGTGCACAGCCTACCAGCCATTGATCCAAAGCAAAATACCCTGCCCCATTTGCCATACTCCTCCTTTGGAAACACTCATGGTGTGGTTCTGCATATGGCTGTACAGCAGCATGGCAAAACCAGCTAGGAAATGTCTTCTGTGCGTTGGGGAACTCTGGGAAGTTTAAGTCCTGATAGTCTTCCAAGCAGAGTTTGATCTTGAGTACCTTTATTGACTCCAACGTCTTCAGCTCTACAATATTCTTTTTTAAATAATGGGGAAATTCTGCTTTTTCCTATCAGCTTCTTGTACAACTTGACTTAGAAGAAGTTGAAGAAATATCTTTAACAGTTACTCTAATATACCTCTAATAGACTTTTATTTGTCTCTCTTCCATCACAGAATGCACTAACTAGATGTCTCATTCAGCAATAACTGCAATCACTGCAGAACCCTCCAAATCTACCAGGCAGGGGAAGAGAAGCCAACACCGAAACCACTGTATCCATAATCCCAAGTACACACGCTACGGATCAATATGGTTTGTTGAATACTTGCCACATGGATGTGATTAAAACCTGCAAAGAAGTTAATCAGGCTACAGAAAACTGTTCAAATGCTTTACAGTAAGAACAGATACAATACAGTCTCTTACCGTATGAGATGACAGAATTTCCCCTTGGATTTTCTCAATGAGCAGACTGACAAACTCAAAAACTTTCAGTTTGTAAAGGACTCGACATAAAGGTGAGAAATTTGGAGAAAGGAGAAGATGACAATCAAAAATGGCTGGGAAACAGGGTGGATTCTGAGGTTGAAGGACCATATCTCTAAAGATTTAGTAATTTAACCAGATTTGCAGAACTCACATCCAGGTCCTTTTTGGAATTCCTTGTCTTCATTACTCTCAAGGACTTCTCCATCCTGTGTGTCCTTTTGTCTTACAAGGTATCGTGGTTTAACCCTAGTCGGCAACTAAGCACCACACAGCCGTTTGCCCACCCTCCCTGCACCCACCCCGCGGTGGGATGGGAGAGACAATCGGGAAAAAAAAAGTAAAATCCATGATGTGAGATAAAACAGTTTAATAGGACAGCAGAGGAAGAGGAAATAATAATAACAACAACAACAACAACAAAAGAATATGCAAAACAAGTCATGCACAATGCAATTAGTCATCACCTGCTGACCAATGCTCAGCCCGTCCCTGAGCAGCAATCTCTGCCCCCCAGCCAGCTCCCCCCAGTTTATATACTGAGCATGACGGCCTATGGTATGGAATAGCCCTGGGGCCAGTCTGGGCCAGCTGTCCTGGCTGTGCCCCCTCCCAGCTTCTGGTGCACCTGGCAGAGCGTGGGGAGCTGAAAAGTCCTTGACCAGTGTAAGCACTGCTTAGCAACAACTAAAACATCAGTGTGTTATCAACATTATTCTCATCCTAAATCCAAAACGCAGCACTATACCAGCTACTAGGAAGAAAATTAACTCTATCCCAGCCGAAACCAGCACACAAGATCACCAGCAATTTGAAATGTGGTCTCTCTATAAAAGTAAAAGTCTATTTTAAATTGTGTGAGTATTTTACATGTTCCTACATTTTCTGTTACTTTTTCACCATTTCTGTCCAACTACTTCTTTGAAACCTCCTCCTGCATGAAAGGTCAAATCACAGAGGGGAAACAGAGCAGCAAACTGTCTTCTTGGAAGGTGATTACAGGATTCACTTATAGACCCACACTGTTAGCAAGAAATGAGCCTGAAGAAAAGCTAAATGTCAAATCTCTACCCTAGATATCTGCTGTTGAAAGTGATCAAAGGAAAAAAATATAGGTCAAGCAAAATACAAGCAAGCAGCTTTGATTTGGTCCTCCTGTGGCACAGGTTTTACTGGTATAGATTAATTATTGCCTTGATAGCTTGTGACGGAAACTAGATGAAACCGGATGAACCTTGATGGAAATGTAGCAGGGATGGATGGTGAAGGCCATTGCTGGCAGGCTACCAAATTTATACAATGATAAATTTGGAAGGAATTGATAGATAAGACGAGAGCTGAAGGAAAACATAGGGCAACTTCATGACAAAAAGAAAGCTGTGGTTTTGCCTTTATTTTGGAAGAACTGGAATTAAACACAAACATATAACCTATGTTTCTGGAAGACCTTGCATTATGGATCTCTGGAGGCCAGGAGTAAACCAGGGAAGGATTACCCTACACTTGTCCTTTTTCCGTAGACTTCCTCAGATTTCCACTACAACCACTGCTGCAGAGAAATTATGGCTGTAGGTGGGCTTCTGGTCTGATGCGATGTGGCCTATGTTTACACTGGGTTTTATTTCTGCTTCTCTGACTGTGTTCACAGACAGTGCAAAGTAGATCACTGAGCAAATGATCAAAAGTGATTTTTTTTTTCTGTAGATACTCAATACCTGTGTTCTTCTCACTGTCTCACTGAATGCTTGTCTTCCCTGAACCCTGGCTTTGAGGGTGCCAAACACTTCCAGCATTTGACCAAAGTCAGTGCACAAAATAAATACCGCAGTTTTCAGACACTGAGCTTCACGTAAACATAGAGTGACAGGAGCACTCCACAAGCATCATCTGCTGGTCCCACATAGGTACCAGCCCTCATCACTTCACTTCGGTGGTCCATCAGCAGAATGGAGCTTGCTCAACCTCTCCTCTGAGATGCTGTGGAAATAAACACTGCAAAACCAGCTGATCACACAGGCACTGTTGTGTCAGCGTGCAAGATAAGTCCACAAGGAAACATTCATTCTGTACAGAGTACAATTTGAGTCAGGAGCCAAAAATAACATGTTTTGGATATCTGTTCATGCAGTTAGTCTTGCTCAATGAAACAAGAGGCCAATCAGGAAAGTACAGCCGCCACAAAAATCAATTTTGCTGATAAAGCAGTGATTTTTTTAAAAATATATTTCTGGTTACTCAAGTAAACACAGATTCACTCTGTGGACAAGCTAATTAAAGGGGTGCACAGGTACCTTACGGACTTGCTCCTGGATGTGTTTATCCAATGTAAAAAGACTCATCCTTTGGACAATCCACCACACAGTGCGTGGCTTGTGGTTCAGTATTGGCTTTGACTTACGTTTTGTTATTTGCCATTAGGAAATAATTTCTTGGTCCAGGCTGGTGAATATTACGGCCCCGCCAAATCATGAGCCCTTCTCAGCCACCATGGACGTGGTCTCCTTGGAAATAGTGATTCCGTCCCACCCCAGCAGGATCCCACCCTCACCTCCCCCCACCCCTGAGCTAAAGCACCCCTCCGTGCTCTCCTCAGGGAGTGATGGCCGGTGTCACCTCCCACCACCCACTCAGATATTAATGGCAGCTGCCCCGGGGAGCGAGGGCCTCGTCACCAAAGGCAGCGGCTGGTCCCTCAAAATGATGAGAGACCCCTTTCCAGCCAATGTCCGTACAGCTGTCCCCAGGCAGCGGCAGCGTGGCACCTTCTCCCCTCGCAGGGCCATAGACCCCACAGCTCCCAAGGGGGAAGACACGCCTCGGCCAGTGCTAAGTGCTTTTGCTCCCCCTCTCCTTCATCCCCCGCGATGGTACCTGGCCCTCCCCTCATCGGGGGTCCCCCCGGCTGATGCGCACCCTAATGCCTCTCTCTTCTCATCCTCCATCCCCGGGCTTGTGAGAGCGAGAGCAGGGCGCGGGGCTAGCATTTACCACCCGACATTTCTCTCCCTCCGGAGCCCAAGCGCCGGCACTGCCCGGTGGCACCGGGGACCCTCTCCCGGCACGACCCCACCCCCACCCCGCGGGGCCGGGGCCGCCCGGCGGCGTGCGGCCGGGCAGGCAGGGGCAGGTCCTTGGCGGGGGGGGGGCGGCACCCCGCAGCCCCGGGAAAGGGGGTCCCCGCCGCTCTCCCCGGCCCCCCGCGTCCCCCCGAGCCGCCTGCAGCGCGTACCCCGGCGGCGGCAGTCTTTCCCCCGCTCCCGGTGCCGTTTTCGTTTAGCGGCAACCGCTTGAGAAGGCAAACATAGGAGGAGAATTTCCCCTCAAAAAAACAAAAAAATAGGGGGGGGTAAAAAAGACAGGGGAGGCTAGTTTAAAGCGCTGGGATTAAAGGTCTGTGCTAGTTTCAAGCGCTCATAAAACGGCCTGAAGGATGCTATTTTGCTGCAGTCTGGGTTATTTCAGCCCACAGTTGCACAACAAACCATTTAAACATTTCAACACAAAACAGATTCCATTGTTGGGCTGCACATTAAAAAGTGTTATTCGCTTTGAAGTTTTTGTCTAATGGCTCTAAACTGAAAGAAAATGTTTTCCTATTACTTAATTCAATCATAGCGAAGAGGCTTGGTAAAAAGCCCACGGATTTTGCCCAAAGTGTGACAGAGTTCTCTTTGTGTTTGCTTATCCTCTGCTGTCACACACTTTAATTCGCCTCTCTTTATCTGGCATTCAAAACTTTCTTCAATGACATTCAATAAGGTCCAGCGGCTGGAAAAAAAAACTGGTTATTTTTTTGGATATTCTTTCCCAGTAGCTTTGGGCTTGGTGTGCATTCAGGAGCTGTTAACCCTTTGCCTCCCTGCAGCTCGGAGCCCTGGGGTTCAGCCCCTGGGCAGCGGGAATCCCTCGGGCTGAGGCTGAATCCACCCCCCTCCGTGGCTGCCCGCTTTCCAGCGGGGAGAGGTGCCCCTTCCCGGCCGCCAGCTCCGGGGGAAAATGCTTTAAATTACCAGTTCCTTAAAAACAAAATAAAAAAAATCCAAAACCCATTAACGCTTTCATGGGAAGGACACTTGGACATCCTTTATAATCAGTGCGGGACTGACTTTTTACTAGCATTCGGTTTTGTTCGTTCTGTATTTTTCATCATTTATTTGTGCGGGTACGTACATTTCTAGGCTCGGGCATCAACAGTATCTCGGCAAAAGTCCCACAGATTTCAGTGAGAAATGCGACTGCAGGCAAGGACAGCCTCTGTACCAGCCAGAGACACGGGGTTGCACTGCTTCCAAGGCTTTTCCTTCTTTTCATTTTAAAAAGTCCATTTGTTTTTGAGGCGGGCAGGTTACCGTAGGGAGAAATTTCCCCACATTTTGACGGGAGTCGGCGGGTGCGTTTGTCTTTTTTCCCCTTATATTAAACGGGAAGTGGGGGGGGGGAATATGTATCCCGGTTAATACTTTTTTTCTTATTTGTTAGCATTCCTTATTCACCAACAAAGCCAACGAGCTGCAGGGAGCCCAGCGGCGAGGGCTCCTGCGCCGTCGCCGTGCCGCTGCGCGGGGAAGCGCCGCTGCGCCTTGGCTCAGCCGAAGGCGCAGAAATCAGCTTGAGACCCCGCTGGAAGTTTTGCAGGTCCCTGTGCTAAGAAACCCGGGCACCGCCGGTGTGTTTAACGCTAATTCTCATCGCACGGGAGAAATAAGCCATTTCCCTGCCGGTCCCCTGCAGCCCCAGGGACTTCCCGGCGCAATTGTGCGGGGCCGGTGCGGGGCCGGGGCCGGTGCGCGGCGGTGGGATGGCGGGTGCCACCGCTCAAACCGGGCAGAGGGACCGGGTGCGACGAGGTGCGGAGTGCGCCGAGCGCCTCTTCTCCCTCCGCTTAGGCGCTCGCCGTGGGTGCCGCCGACACGGAGCGGTATCTGCCTGTCGGCGTTTCTGTACCCGCACCGGCGCACCCGCGCTGCTTGTGGCGCTCCGTGGCCGTTATCCGTGCCCAGGCGCCCACGCCCACGCAGGGGCCGGGCGAATGTCCCCGCCAGTGGAGCACCGGCCGGCACATCCCGGTGGCCGGGGGGTCTCGCCCGACGGCGGCGACAGCGACAAGCGGCAGGTCCCGGCACCGGGCTGGGAACAAAGACGCGGGGCTGGGGACGGCGGCGGGCTCGGGGACGGGAACGAAGCAGCCCGGCGGCGAGGGGAGAGAGAGGGGAGGCCGGCGGGGCTGGGGGCCGACCTGGTGCCACAGGTGGGAAAGGCGGCGGGGGGCTGGCAGGGGAAGCTGGCGCCGGCGGAGACCGCGGCTGCAGCCGGCAAAATAAACAAGGGGGAGAGGGCTGAAAGCTGGGCTGAAAGATAAAGAGAAAGAAAAGAATATTAAATCGCGAGAGAATGAGAAAATAACCCCGCCAAAGGGAGAGGAGGGGAGAGGCCGCCTGCTACGGTGTGGGTGGGGTCGACAAGAATAGAGTACATTATGCAGTTCATTTAGTTAACAAGGGAAATAATGAGGGAGCGTGCGGCGTGAATGCCAAGAGAAGAGGCACAGAAAGCCTATTGAGCGCCCCGGCGCCGCCATCACATGGCGCGGGCGCTATTTAAAGCGGGCGGGCGGGCGCCGTTCAGCACCACTCGGGCTGGCCAGCGGCGCTGCGCGGCTGCTGCGCGGCTGCTGCGCGGGCTCTGCGCGGGCGCTGCGCGGGGCCATGCCGCGCTCCTTCCTGGTGGACTCGCTGGTGCTGCGGGAGGCGGGCGAGAAGAAGGGCGAGGGCAGCCCGCCGCCGCCGCTCTTCCCCTACGCCGTGCACCCCTCGCACCCGCTGCCCGGGCTGCCGGCCGGCGCCTGCCACGCTGGCAAGGCCGGGCTGCTCTGCGTCTGCCCGCTCTGTGTCACCGCCTCCCAGCTGCACCCGCCGCCGCCCGCCATCCCCCTCATCAAGGCCTCCTTTCCCCCCTTCGGCTCCCAGTACTGCCACTCGCCCCTGGCCCGCCAGCAGCACTCCGTCTCCGCCGTCAGCGTCGGGCACGCACCGGCGCTCTACCAGGGTGCCTACCCGCTGCCCGACCCCCGGCAGTTCCACTGCATCTCCGTGGGTAAGGGGGGCACGCGTGGGGGGGCGGGGGGCGCACGCCTGCAAGCTAGTGGTGGTTGCTGCGGGGAGGGGATGGGGATCCCGGGGCGGGGGGGGAGGCAGGACCCTGCACACGGGGCGAGGGGGTCCCTGCCCTGCGCCCGCAGGCCGGACGGGGAGGCCCGGCACCTCTCGCTGCCGGTGCCCCGAGGGACGCGCAGGGGAAGCCCCCCTGGTGCTGCCCGCCGAGCCTCCGACCCAGGCGGTGGGAACGGGGAGAAGGCAGCCCCGGCACCCCGTGAGCTCGGGCTGCAGCCCGGCAGCCGCTTGCCGGGCCGCCGGCTCCCGGGGCGGGAGGGTTGCGGCCCCGCAGAGCGGACGGCGGGGGGAGCAGCGGGGCCCGGCGGGCTCGGGGCCTGCGGGCCCGGCTGGCCCTGACGGTGCGCTCCGCTCCGCAGACAGCACGTCCAGCCAGCTGCCCAGCAGCAAGCGGATGCGCACCGCCTTCACCAGCACGCAGCTCCTGGAGCTGGAGAGGGAGTTCGCCTCCAACATGTACCTCTCCCGGCTGCGGCGAATCGAGATCGCCACCTACCTGAACCTCTCCGAGAAGCAGGTGAAGATCTGGTTCCAGAACCGACGGGTCAAGCACAAGAAAGAAGGCAAAAGCAGCTCGCACCGGGGCGGGGGGGGCCGGCCACAGCTGCAAATGCTCGTCCCTTTCCACCACCAAGTGCTCGGAAGACGACGAGGACTTGCGCATGTCTCCGTCCTCCTCGGGGAAGGACGACAGAGCCCTCGCAGTCACCCCCTAGCCCCCCGACGCCCATCCCGGCTCCCCAGGAACTGTGGCGAGAGCAGGAGGGGGAGTCCTGCCTGCTCCAGTGCTGACATGCAGCCGAAGGATTTTATACCGTTTTGTATAATCTGTGTAATTTACGAAGGACTTTCTCGCCTTTCTAGACCCCCGGCCCAGGGGGGCAGGTGTCCCTGCGCCCTCTTGTAAATAAACTGCTCCCTAGGACCCCAGGCGTCCCCCAGTAGTGCTGTCTCACTTGTCTCCCCGCAGGCACAGCCCCGGGCCCGGGAGCCTCCCCGCAGACCTGCCCGCGCACCGGGACGGGCGCGGATGCTGCGCGGCGCCGGGCGGTGCGGGCCGCCCGCAGGGACGCTGCTGTCCTGGGGCTCCCTCCGGTCATTCGGCGGTGTCCGAAACCCGGCGGACGGGGAGGGTCGGGGGCTGCTTGGGTTATTATCTTTTTTTTTTTTTCCCAAAGTTGTTCTCGGTTTTGGTTTGACTTCGTCGCTGCCGGGCGCGCAGCTGTGGTTGTACCGTTCCGTCCCCTCCCTCTCCCCGGGAGATATTTATTTATTTATTTATGTGCAGAGAAACGACGGTGGCGATGATAATAATGACGATGATAACAATAAAAGCTCGTTGGTGGTTTATTTCCCTCCTCTCACGTAGAAAGCAGTCGCTCGGGGTCCGCGGGCGTGCGCCGGGAGCATCGTCGCTCTCCATCCCTCTCCGCCGCAGCCCGGCACCGGGACTCGCCCGCCCCGGCGAAGGCGGCTGGCGGGGACTCCCCCTTCCTCCGGGCCGCGCTGAAGGTAGGGGGTGCGGGGGACCCTTGTCCCGGGGGCTCTCTCGGTCCTCCCAGCGAAGCCGAAGGTCGGGCTGGAGTCCGGCTCGGCTGAACACCTTTCCCTTCCCATTCGAAAGTCTGCGGGAGAGAGATACACCATATGCACGCACCTATACGTACGGCTGCAGGTGAATACAAATAGTCGGCCGGCGGCTGGGCTCGGTTCCTCTCCCCAGGTGCTCGCCGCCGCTACCCGGGAAGGACGGACCCGACCTCCCGCTAACCCGCCGGGGCCGGGGCCGGGGCCGGGGCCGGGGCCGGTGCTGGCCCTGCTGGGGCTCCTGCCTGCACCGCCGCTGGGCTCCGGCAGCCCCGCTCCGGCCTCGCAGCCTCCCGGCAGCGCTTTGCCGTCGGGGAAGCGGAGCGCCCGTTTTTACGCGCGGCTTCTCGGTGGAGAGCCCCGGCGGAAAAGCAGCCTGCCGCTCCCGCAGCCCCCGGGCTGCCGAACGCTCCCGCCGCCGCTCCGTTCGCGCAGGGAAAGACCCTTTGTGCGGGGACCCCCGCTCCCTTCGGGCTCCCGGGGACGCGCTCCCCGGTGGCCTGCAGCCGCCGTCCCTGCACCGGCGGCCTCGGGTCTCCCCGCGGGGCCGCGGAGCTGCACCGCCTGGCCCGGCGGGTTTCATGCCCTGCAACCTGGGGAATGGGCTTGGGTGCCTGGGCTGCCATCGGTCCTTCCCCGCACCGGGACAGAACCTGTTTTTCATCCCGGCGCAGGTCCAAAATATGCGAGGCCACTGGGAAGAGCGGGGAACGGAGACGTCGTTCCTCCCGGGAAATCCCTGTGAAGAAGGTCCACGCAGCTCCACACGCGGGCTGAGCTCGGTGTGGAGAGCTGTGGGTTTGGGATCCCCGGACACCGAGGGTGAAGGCAGAGCTGGTAAAATCGCCACTGCTGGGACAGCCTCAAGTTCTGCCCATAAAACAAACGTGTCACGCTCTGCCCTTCCCAGGTCCCTGCAGCTCTTTGTGGAGCTGTGGGGTCGGGACACCTACAGGCTCCTACAGCTCCATCCCACGGGCGAGCGGAGAGCATGACCCTGCAGACCATGGCGCACTGTGGACCTCTCTGGACACCCCAGGAGGACGGGGAGGGGGGAGGCGGGGACCTGAAGACGTGGCAGTGCGGGACAGGCACAAGGCAGTACCCGTGCCCTGCTGCGACTGTCCTGATTTGTGTTTCCCCTGGCTGGAAGATGGCAAGGGCTTGGTGATAGTAGGCAGGTGCCACACCATCAAGTTTGGGGCATGTGGACAAAATGTTTGGGCTGCTCCTCTCCTTGGTGGCCTGCCTTCATCCACTGCCTCCTGTGACCCTTAGATATCTGGCTTCTCCCTCCTTGCTTCCTCCTCTGCTGGGTACCCACATCACCCGGCTGAGACGGGATGGCCAGGCAAGCCAGTGGTTAGGACACTCGGTGGGCAGCATCTTCCTGGCTCCTTTTCCCGTGGTTGTTGGGGATGAATGTGGCAGATAAGGGATCAAAACCTGACCTTGCTACAAGAGTCAGTCCGTCTCTCCTGGTGCTTGGCCCCATGATGTTCCTTGTGTGTCCTTCCCCAGTCACCCAGTTCCAACAGAGAAGACCCCTCAGGGGACCCTGCAGGGCCCTGCAGTCCCTCCAGCCCTCACCTCCCTTCCTACCCCTATTTACCATACTTGTTTTGAAAAGTCATTGCAACAGAGAGAGACAGAAACAGCCTAACACGGGTTTACCAAGGGATCTGGCATCCTCTTAAACAGGGCCCTGGCACTGAAGTCAACGAGCATCCGTAGAGGTGTGTGTGAGTGCTCCTTGTGCCTGTTCAGTGGCATGGGTCTGAGCCAGTTGGCTGGCAGTGGGACGTGAGGAACACCAGCGCTGGGCGTTTGAGTGCTACTATTGAAGCGCTATTGTGGCAGTTGTGTTGAAACTCTTGACATCCTTGTCTGCCAGCACATTCCCACATCTCTCTAGTCCTTCATGGCATAAGCACTGATATAAAAAAAATAAGTGTCTCCTGATGCTCCTGTTTCGGGGCTGAGTGGAGGCAGCCAGGGACAGTTTTCCCCCTTGTGACAGGGCTGATGGGCAGTGGCACTGCCTACCCAGTTCCTCACTCACCCTGAAACCTGGGCAGCAGCATGCTGGCAGCTGGGGGACAAACACGTTTTGTCCTGCGGGATGGGAGCTGCTGGGCTCCTTCTGGGGACCAACTAGGAGCCTTTCTGGGTGTGCGGATGCAAGTTCACTAGCGCATCCTCACTGCAGGCACAGCGGCCATGGGCTGCGAGGCAGAATCTTGCAGTGACGCTGTCCCAGTGGGTACAGACATTATGGAGAGTGTGTGCACACATGTGCCTCTGTCCTTTATGGACTGAGTTTGTCAGCCAGACAATTTAGGACTAATCCTCGGCCCTAAAAGGTACCTCATATATGTAAAGTAGCAAAGAGAATTCCCCCATATGGTATAATTTTGTCTGAACAGCAGTAGAGTATCACAATGGATGCCCCCAACAAGACAGTATTAATATTCTCTGATACACGCTGGCCTCTGCTGCAAACCCAATGTACCTTGCAAAGCCCAGTGGGGCTCTCAGTGCACTTGACAGTCATTATGCCACATCCACATGCAGAGATAATCCCTCCTTAGTTGGGCATTTTTCTAATTTAGTGAGAAATCATTACAGCAAATGCTCAGAGTGTCATTTTCAAGGACTCTAGGGTTGGGCAAATTAAAGTAATTTTGCTGTGGGAAGAGTGTGGGCACCTCTGCTAAAGCGAATGTCATAACACGCCAGTTTTCAACTTTCTCTCTGTAGCCATTTTGACGGCGGGTTTCTGAAAGTTACTTAAGCATTTTAGCATCTAAAATGCCCAGTCTCTCCTGATTGTGATGGGAGCCACATTTGCAAATCCACAAAGAGAGTTTGGATATTTTCCAGCATATACTTTTTTGACCATATTTCTGTCTAGAAGTTGAATTATTTCTGCCCTAGCATGCAGAGAGGAGACTCTTTGGATGCTATTGAGGCTTTAAAGTCTGTGTCCCAGAGCAAAGATGGCTATCCTGGCAGGGGAGGGAGGACAGAGGATGATGCTGGTGTTCGGGGCTCCCCTTTGGCATTGCTGAGTGTGGGCATCCCACACCCCATCCCATCACGTACGCAGCCACTCTGCTTTCACCAGTCCAGGCACAAAACGTGAACATGAGAAATGATGCATGCCTGGAAAAAACAAAGGTTTGGAATGAAGAAGCTTTTTTACACTAAATACCTGTGTACTTACAGCTATCATAATATTAATTTGCATTATTTGGCTTTTATATTTATGTGATTTTGATTTTTATCCCTAGACCTCACTTCATTCCACACAAACGCTGCATCAAATAGATTTATTGTTGACAATATGTATTGGTATTTTAGGAGTTGTTGCTTTTAACCACAAAACTAATATTATTAACCCAGGAATTTCATAATTCAGTTTATCTACAGTTAACGTGTTTACACAGTGTTGACTCTGAGCTGGACCCATGGATCTGGAGTGGTGTTTGGAGTAAACGGACTGTTTCTGCTTTGAAACAGCATTACATCAGGTGTAGCTGGGTGTTTCTTTCACTCTTGTTTACTTGGAATGAATCTTACCTATGAATTTACTGGGATAACAAGGCTTCATTTTTAATCCTTAAGTTCCTGAGAGAGGCTATGAAATTTGATTCTGTAATGACGATATCATTTTGTCTGTGAATGCAATTACTTTAAAATATAGGTGGGTGTTAACTAAAGACTCTAAATAAAATGGTTTTGTATGATATTCCTAATAATTTGAAGACATGTACATCAACAGTAGCTATCTCTCAATTACATTAATTTTGAAAGTGTTTTTGCTATGAACACAAAGTACTCATTTATCAGGATGTAATTATGCAAGAACAGGAGATCTCCTAGGATACTGACACTGATGATGACAGCAAATGGCTGGGCCTATTGCTTAATGTGGCTGTAGCTAGACAGGAGTGACTGCCTGGTGCTGGGCAGCTAACTGCTCTGGAAGTACCCTATATACTCTTTATACTATATGACCCATATATACTCCAGTATATATAAATAAAAAAAAAATAAAACCAAACCCAAAAAAACTAAAAGAAGTAGTAACAGTGATCACAAACAGGAAAAAAAAAATCTTCATGAAGTTTACTACATCACCTTTCTTATTCTGCTGCAACTTTCTTAAATTTCCCTTTTCCCTCTTGACATTTTCTGTTAGGCTTGTTCCCAACAAAGGACACATGAAAAAGAGTAGATCTTCATCATATATTTATTACCAGTCTATATGGACCAAATTGGAAAAACACATCAAAGAATCTCAGGATGGATGCAAAATGTGCCTTGGAGACAGTTGCTCCTGTCAAACCTGTGCCTGTTCTCTTCCTCAGCCTCAGCTTTCCAATTATTAAAAGTATTAGCATCAGTCACAGGCTATAGATACATTATTTTAGGCACTTTTATGCCAGATGGGTAGTGGCTCCCATGCTTAAACATACGTGTGTACTAATATTTTTCATTTTGGGTGGGAGTATCTGGTCTGGATCGGCCTCCAGTTGCTGCTCCAGAAAGACCTGGGTCTGCTGCAGGTAGGTCCTTTCTGCCAGGCTGGTGAGGTTGTCAGATACCCTTAGCACATCTCAAATAGCATTAGGCACACATCCAGGCACATGAAATGGTTCTTGACAGGAGAATTTACACCTGAAGTACAAGGAGCATGGGCAGATACAACCAGATTGCTGGAGAGAACACATGGTAGCAGTGACTGCCGGTGCAAATATATCTGGATGTAGCTTGATTTAAAAAGATTTAAATACCTTGTGCAAAGGATTAACTGCCTCTACTTGACTGACCTTGGCCTAGGTAGGCTACAAAACTGTGCAGTGTCTTGGCTCACACTTGCTTTTTTTTAAGAAGTCCCTTCCCAGTCAATGCTCAGGTAAATACCAAAGGGTGTTTGGGTGGTTTATAGTGAGCAAGGCAGAGCAGAAGAATTAGGCAGAGAATATAGTATGGTAAAATGTATGTTTGTGTATTGTTTGGGTTTTTTTTTTTAAAGTCATTTTGCACTTAGCATGATGTAAACCCAGAGGAAATCCACTGGAATCAATAACTGGGGAGAAAACATCTCCGCAAGCCAGGTGGTGCAGGGAAAGTACAGGGACTGAATTAGGCAGAGAGGCTGTGACCTGAAGAGTGACAAAAATACATACCTGGGAGCCGTCTCATTCAGTCTGCTCTCTGACCTTCACACCAGACCAGACTCTTTCAGACCAGTACTGTCTTTTTACTGGCGTCCACATCTTGATGACTGTACAGGGGGAGGTAGTGTCAGAAGGGCTCATCACCTGCAATGGTTGCTAATAGGAGTGACAGCTGGGATGGTGAGGATGCAGAAGACGATGGGCGCACATCTGATCTGGTAAGGGTGTCCAGGCTGGTTCCAAGATTGTACTAGAGCAATTAACTCTGTCATTTTGCTGACTTGCTCTGCTCGAAGTTCACAAAAGCCTGCCTGGCTTGAAGGGGGACACAGCACACCATCTGATCGTGCTGCTTCACTACAGAGCAATATTCAGATTGGATTCTGTGCTGGTGCCTGCAGGTGTTCAATTGTCACTGCTGGAAAAGCCACCAAGGCTTATTATGGATGTTACATATGTAAGTGAGGAGTTTTTTCAGTGAAGAGTCTGAAGAGCCATGTAAAAAACTGTGGGCAGCATCTGAAGAGGGTAGATACCTCACTAGGTAGATATTTCACCTTTGGTGTCCGCCACTGATTTTTGCTTTTTTAGTTTATCAGCTGAAATAATCGTGTTATGAATTTGGCTTGGAACAACTGGATTTGTGAGCCACATCATTTTTGTCTTTTATAACTCTATTAATAACTCTCCTTCTGGTTACTTTTTTGTTTGTTTGTTTAGTTGATAATGTGCTATCACAGCACAGCACACTGGCCTTGTTTGAATCTTATCTTAGCTGTAATTCTTCTATGGTTTGCACGTTTCTCTGCTTGGATGGGAGGGAGACAAGGCACCAATCCCCCTCAGAAGTAATGGATCAGTGTTTTGTCCACATCTGCTTCAGAGGAATTTGTGCTGTTCATTATTTGAGGTGTCAGTGCCAAAAATGCTCTGACCACTGCGCTGAGTCCTGAGGCAGGAGACACACTGAAATTCTGTACCTGAGAGTCTTCTCACTACTTAAAGCTGAGAAAGAAAAATAATCCTACATCAGATATTCCTATTTTATTGTAGAAGTGGCTTTCCAGCTCATGCTTGGCATGAATTGCTGCCTGCCTGCTTGACGTATGCTGATCTGGAGGTAATGTTAGAGCCTGGAGGCAGCCAGAGAGATGCCTGATCTGTAAAGGCTGTCCTGATGAGCAACCTGTCCACATCTGATGTGAATTGTCTCCTGAGTCTACTCTCATGGTCTCAGCTATGAGCAGTATAAGGGATTGCAGAATCATTTATTATAGCAGGCACAGAAGTGTTAACATGCCTTACCGTAAAGTCGATCAGAGTCTCAGAGGTTCACAGAAACCACAAAAGATATTTATCTTCCATGCTACCATGGCAAATCTGAATTTTCTTAGTGCCCGAGCTGGGAAGACACCACACTGTACTAGGGGGCAGGTGAGTGAAAGTTGATGACATGAGAAACCCCTGTCCTTAGTTCCTGGGCATCAAGATGCTCTCTCGAGCATGAGCAGCCCCCAGCCCAGCTGTGCTATGGGCACAGAGGGCAGCTGGAGAGTTTGCCATTGTGAAACCTGCTGGACCTCATGCCTTCTACCTAGGTGCCTGTGACTGCAGTGAAACGGTCTTGACAGGGTCTGTGGCCTGTCTGAATCCTACCCTGACCCAATTCAGAGCTGATTTAACCTCTCCTGACCCAGATCCCAGCTGCTCCAGCACCCCCAAAAGCCTGGTCTGTTCCTGCACATCTGCTTAGCATCACCTCCAGGGCTTCCAGCCCCCTTCGCACTGACTGGTGACATCCCCACCTCCCTGGCTGACCCCAGCTCTGGCTTTACATGCTCTCGGCCATTTTCTCCCATCATTCATAATTCTTCCCCCAGTTTCTGTCTTCTCCCCCAGGCGCCATCCTTCCAGAGACCTTCTGGGGCTCTGTTTCACTCCCAGCCCTGCCTGCACAACTGTTGAACACAGCACTCAGCTTGCCAGCACTGGTGAACAAGCAGAGCTTCATTCAGTGCAGACAACCCACATCAATTTATACCAGCTGATACCCAGGTGCATCACTCACCGCCACACTGGCTTCCCTGTACACAGCATCCCGGCGCAGCTCTCCATGCAACCCTCTGACCCACCAGCTCCTCCCAGCCAACACTGCCTTCACCCTACACACCCGTCCTGGCCTTTCTGCAGTGTTGCCAGCTCACAGAGCCAAGCTGAATCCCCACCGTGACTGTTCTTTCTTCTTCTACTAACCTATCTTTTCTCACCTTTCCATATCTTTTTATTTTCCTTTCCTGTATTTCAGTCAATCACCTATTTAAACTTAAGCACATGCTTAAATACTCTGCCAGAATGAGCCCTAGATTTTCTTAGGTTGTTTTCCAGCCTCTGTTTGATAACTACCCCCCTCCCCATTTCTCCAGAAGATACAGGGGACATATATCCAGCTCTTACATTTAGTCTTGCACAGTTTAGGTTACGTTTTGTATGAAACGTGCTACCAAAAGTGAAGCTCTCTCCTCCTTTCTCTTCCTTTCTTTTTCTTTAGTTAAGCATACGTGTAAAGAAACCTTTCAATGCGTTTGCAGAGCCCGAATACAGTAGAGTGACACAAAGCATTCTGGATATTGCTATGCAAATGACATGCCAAGAATGTTTAGACTGTACCTTGAAGCAGTAAACAAGTTGATTGTCATGGTGTCATGGTAACTAGAGCTGGATCCGCTTCATGCGAATGAGGTCCCAACCTTCGTTTTTATTTGGATTGCTAAAGCAACTCAGTGGTCCAAAGCTCATCACCCCTTCGGTCCTCTGGAGAGGCAGAGGTACAAGAAATGGCCTCATGCATTGGGACACCATTTCAAATGAAACAATGAGCTACTCTGACACACAACTTGAGGTCACCGAGGATATTCAAACGTACACAGATCCGAGTTGGGTGATCTGTGAGATGCTGTCAACACCACGGGGATTTGCCATGTGCCCTGGGCAGCATTGCTCTCCCGCCAGGGTAGTTACAATCTGCAGAGATAATATTTGGGGGTGAGGAAGCTTGTGGTTTTAAACCATCAAACTGCCCCCATCTCACAAAAGCGTGGAAGTGTGGAAGCTGTGGAAGGCAGGTGGGTCTGCAGGATCAAGACCTCAGACTGCTGGGCAGCAGCTTGTATTGCCCAGTCGATACATGATTTCTTGCTGAGTAGAGCTGTGACCATGTCCCTGGTTTTGACTCAACCATCCTTCCCTGGGTAGCAGGGAAGCTCTCTAAAGCCACAGAAGAATCACACTGATGACTTAGAGGTTACAGAGTCATTTTCTTAACCTTGTGACTCAGCACTGAATTATTCCAGGCTCTCATGAGCCACTTCATTTACTAATGTAAGTGCATTCCTGGAAATTGCTCATCCAAGATGAGCCACCACAGGCTTGGCACCTCCAAACCTCATCTTCTCCCTCTGCAAACAGAAAATGCTTTCACAGACCAAGCCAGCAACACGATAACATTGTCCTGCTTTACAAAATAAACTTGCTCGAGTTTCCTCAATGACTGTGGCAACATAAACTTGAGACTAAGAAAGTCTCCTTACACCAAGGACTCAAAACCCACCTTTTTTGAGGAGCCGTCTGCTCAATGATAAGTGCCAGCTGATCTCAGAGCATTAATTTGGCAGAGGAATTTGCTCTGTTTGCAATGTCACTGCAGATCTGGGCTTTAAGAAGGGGATCACAGAGCTGCTGAGCCAGCCTGGTACAGACCAGAGGGACTGACCCAGGACTCATCTTGCTGTCTCTCTCTCTTGGTTCTTCAAATCCACACTGTCTCTAAACAGCAGAAGCAGAAGAGCAACTATACTGGGTCAAGCCAAAGGTTCATCCTGCCTCTGGCAGTGGGCAAACGCAGAGGTCTAGGCATGACTGCAGGAACAGGTCTGATGTAGATGTTATTTTTTCCCAGCCTCCATTTGCAGCTCAAGGAACTCCTGAGGTTTTCTATGAAACCTCAATGAAAATGTCATCTATGACTGCGACCTGTATACCGGAACCCATGTAACCTTTCAGCACCTTTCAGCACCCATAAACTTTCCAATCTGTGTGTTTCGATAGAAACTCACTGGCTCAATAAGAGAATGGGAATCCTCCCACCAGCTGTACAACGTACCTTTTGGTCAGACTAGCACCTAGTAGAACAAAATAACATAGTGTACAAAGGTGAACTAGATGTTTCTTGTGCTGGAGAGCTTCTTTTAACCCTTTGGAAATGCTCTGTTATGATTCCTAGCAGATTGAAATTGATGAGACACCGGCTAGGCTGGAAAATGCCACTGAGCAGCCCATAAATTCATGACTTGTGTGTTCTTTAAATATCCAGCATCAGATGTTGACTGTTACCATGACTTTGCAGGCATTTGTGGCTGGGGTAGGGGGGGGGGGGAGTGGTTGGTAAGGCCAGGAGCTCAACGTCTAGAGTCGGTGGGAGAGCATCAGACAAACTAAAATATGAATCTCTCAAAGGAAGATAAAATGACAAAGAACCAAAGCCCAAATAGTCAGCTAAAATATGGGAGTGTTTCCTTTACTGCTTACTTGTTAAGGAGGTGTTCAGAAGAAGTGGGGAC
This sequence comes from Theristicus caerulescens, assembly GCA_020745775.1. Classification (NCBI taxonomy): domain Eukaryota; kingdom Metazoa; phylum Chordata; class Aves; order Pelecaniformes; family Threskiornithidae; genus Theristicus; species Theristicus caerulescens. The sequence goes on along the minus strand of CM036559.1, from coordinate 110,120,626 downwards.
AGGTAGAAGTCCCCTCCTGAGTTGCTAAGCACAGCCACAGCACAGCAAAATCCACCAGCACAGAGGCAGCCTCCACCTATCTGGGAGGGAAGTGAATTGTTTAATTCATGTTGGAAGGTACCTAAAAAAGAACCTTTCAAAGCACAGGGCACACAAGGAGAATCCTTCACATGCTGTGAAGTGTGTGAGCTCCTCGGCAGCGCACCAAATCTGTCTCACATTGCCCAAGGCCTTGCCTGCTACGCGTTGGGCTCTTCTCTGTGCTTGTGCTGGCTTGAGATGCCACATCCCACAGTTCCATTCCATCTCCGGTTACCTGAGGTGACCTGTAGTGATCTGTCTGAACCAGTCACATGCAGCTCCCTAACTCACAGCATCAATAACAGGATGGAAATCCTCCCACTAGCTGCAGGACCTGCACTGAAGACACACCGCAGCTACTTGGCCAGATCCTCCTGCCCAGAGGCAGAGCAGAGGAGCAAGCACTGAATGGCAGGAGTTGTCTCCTGCTGCAGGACGTCTCAGCCAGGCCAGCTGAATCAGGCCCTGAAAACCATTGCAACATAGGCAGTCTGGAGAGACCAGCTTCAGTGTAGTTGAATGCACTCTTAATACCAGGAGCAAGGCAGGGGAACCCCTGGGGATTCCCTGCTCTCTGAACTAACCCCTGCATTTATGCAGTTGCACATAAGAAACTCTGTTAAGGAAATCACAGGCAGTGGGCACTGAAGAACGGCTGGGACGGGGTGTGGAGCAAAAATGTCTTCAGCTGGATGCAAAGGAAGGGATTGAGCATATGCTGAGCAGTACTTACACTTTTACTCTTCTGATTCTCTCCCCCATCCCACCAGGGGGGAGTGAGTGAGCAGCTGGGTGGTGCTTAGTTGCTGGCTGGGGTTAAACCACAACAGTCCTTTTTGGTGCCCAACATGGGGCTCAAAGGGTTCAAGATAACAACAGATTTGACTGGAATGTGCTAGATTGAATTTATAGCTGTTATTGCTGTTCAGCTATTCATCGGCATGCTTCTGTGCTTGCCGTGGGGCTTGCTTGCCTCACTGTATATTAGAGTCTAGTGCTCGTTAGTGGCTGCTTTTTGCTTTTGCTGCTTGCTGCTTGCTGTACTGCTTACCATCTTACTCTGCTGTGCCTGGGAAGATTTTGATAACAGTAATGGCCATGCGCCTGGGCTGGCAGATGGCCAGGGCATCGCTGCTGTTGCTGTGCTGCTGTACTGGACAGGCTGGAACGCCAGTGTGACCTCAAGTCAAAGGGCCTGTGACCTGTGGATGAGTCCACGTGGCAGAAGGACACTCCAAAGAGTCTGCAGCCATGAATAAGTCCACATCAGGGCAGGTACATCTCGAAGTGTCTGTAGCTGTGGTTATGTCTGTGCTGCAGCAGATATACCTCTGAAGGGATTGTGGCCCAAGGATAAGTCCACACTGGAGAAGGTACACCTCAAAGCATCTGTGGCTGTGGATAAGTCCATGATACAGGTGGTACACCTTAAAGCATCAGTGGCTGTACATGAGGTCATGCTGGAGCACCTCAAAGCATGGGGCCATGGATAAGCCCACGACAGAGCAGGTACACTCCTGGAGGGACTGCAGCCATGGGTAAGGCCATATTGGGGCAGGTTTACTTCTGAAGGGACTGTGGCTGTGGGTAAGGTCACGCTGGAGCAGGTATAGCTCTGAAGGCATTGTGGCCCATGGAGAAGGCCATGCTGGAACAGGTGCACCTCGAAGTGACCATGGCTGTGGATAAGTCTATGCCACATCAGGTATACCACTGGAGAGGCTGTGGCTCATAGAGAAGGCTCCATTTGGAGCAGGTACTCCCCTAAGGGACTGCAGTCTGTGGATAAGTCCAAGCCGGAGCAGGGGCAAGGGGAGGAGTTCATTGCAATATTAAACTTAATAGTCTGGTCCAAAGGGGCTGGGGTGGAGATTGTAATGGAAATACATTTAAATTGTTGTAACCTGGGATTTGAGTTGCATGTTATAGGAATTACTATAGCAGGAACCATCTGAACCAATGGAGGAGAAGCCTTACAAGAAGCAGTGCAAGTGCAGCAGTGACCCGACCTGAGCTGGCTTTGGCACCCAATAACTCCACGCAACACACCACCTCTCCAGTCCTGAGTGACCACCATCACAGATGGAGCCCAAAGTCATGGACTAAATGAACTCAGTGGACATTTCGTGGACATTTATGGACATTTTAAAGACATTTCACAGTGGTGGTCCATAGACTGAGGGAATTATATCTGTGTATTGTATCAAAGGATGGGAAGGGGGGTGGTGGTTAATGAAGTTGTATTGGATAGTATGGGACCTGAGCATGACATAAATGGTATGGAAAAAGGTGGAGAACATGTTGGTTTTGGCTGGGGTAGAGTTAATTTTCTTCGTAATAGCTAGTATGGGGCTATGTTTTGGATTTGTGCTGAAAACAGTGTGGATAATTCAGGGATGTTTTCATTATTGCTGAGCAGTGCTTACACAGAGTCAAGGCCTTTTCTGCTTCTCACTCCACCCCACCAGCGAGTAGGCTGGGAGGGGACACAGCTGGGACAGCTGACCCCAGCTGACCAAAGGGATATTCCATACCATATGACATCATGCTCAGCATATAAAGCTGGGGGAAGAAGAAGAAAGGGGGGACGTTCAGAGTTACTGTGTTTTGTCTTCCCAAGTAACCGTTACACATGATGGAGCCCTGCTTTCCTGGAGATGGCTGAACACCTGCCTGCCCATGGGAAGTAGTGAATGAATTCCTTGTTTTGCTTTGCTTGTGTGCGCAGCTTTTGCTTTACCTATTAAACTCTCTTCATCTCAACCCACAAGTTTTCTCACTTTTACTCTTCCAGTTCTCTTCCCCATCCCACCTGGGCGGAGTGAGCGAGCGGCTGCGTGGTGCTTAGTTGCTGGCTGGGGTTAAACCACAACAGCATGTTCCAAGCAGGGTGAATCAATTTCATAACTGGTGTAAGCCTATTCAGCACTGCAAGGCAGACTAGAAAGAGATCCAGAGGAAGAATCTTCAGGGCTGTGAAATAAACATCTCCCCTGGGAGATGCTGACTCCAGCCACAAACTCTGTTTACACAGTAGCATCACAAGTGTGTGGAATTGAAGTCAGCAGCTGATCCTAAAAAGTGCTTTTGGATTGCTCATCTATGATCTGAGCAGACTGAAGAGAAGGGTGGTGCTTGTGTGCGTATAATACTTCCAGGTGGATATGTCACACTTCCACTGAGATTTGAAGATCCCTTTGGCCAGCTCCTTCTCTAAATCTGCAATCGGTGCATCTGCAGGGAGGGAGAAGAACAACGTCTTAGCTCTTGGAGAAAAGATGCCCTTAAAGCACATTCTGGCTGGCAGAAGTTCCCATTTGTGAGCAAGCTCTTAACTGTCCAAGTGCTACTAAAGACACAGCAGTCTCAGTGTTCAAGCTGCCAGCTGTGAGCTTTCCTCACTCATGTTACAGCAACAACTCCACTGAGATTTGAGCATCAAGCAGTGAGCAGGTGATATGAATACCTTTTCTGTCTGAGAACATGGCCCAAGGCATTTTCTTCAAGGAGAAGTACATTTATTTCTTCATTCATGTTAACTAGTCCAGAGTAACTCAGAACAGCTGGCAAGCCCTCTCCACCAGTGACTTCATGGACTTCTTTTTTTGGCCACGTTATTTCTGGGTGGTGCTGCACTGACAGTCCAGCTGTAGGTTGTGTGTTGGTTGGTGTCAGCATCCAGCGCCCCATCTGGGCACATCACACATAAGTGCCATGGCTGAGCTCAGACCTCTCTGAAGGCTCCCTGGGTGGTGCTCCCTGCCTTTGGGAATCCCTCCTCTGCTTGGTACGGGTGTATTTGTGGGGCCATGTGTCAGCCTGCAGGGACCACTTGCCACCTTGTAAGTTCCAGGGAGATGCTCCAGGTGGCAGGTCTTCAGAGCTCACAGTGCAAGCTGGCCAGAGCAGGCAGGTTGGATGTTCTCTCTCCTTGACTTGCCCAAGGCGCTGGTCTCCTTTATCCCTGACTGCATTTCAAGCAGTATCTCGATGCTGTGTCTCTGGCTGCTCACAAGCCCTGAGAAGTGTCCAGAAAACAATACCAGTACCATGTCTGCCTCCAGAGCTTTCTTTTCCTGACTCGTGTAACACACTGATCCTGGTTGATCCTGCATCCCTCCCCTACTGCTGTCTCATGGCCCCTTGCACCTTTCCTGTCCCAACTGCCGGGAGCCACCTCTGAACTCTTCTATTTGTTGACCTCTGAGGGGAGGGAGACCTGTCCTCTGTTTGTACAGCACCTAGCACAAGAGGTGGTCCATGCTTTGTACTCTCCTATATGCTTACAGAA